>OU744295.1:1211720-6211720 GCA_916610205.1 Griposia aprilina | reverse complement strand
GCAGCAGGACTGCTGGAGAGCGTCCTTTGTCAAATAAACCAACACTTGAGGAACTACAAAATCACTTTTAAAGCGTTTCATATTTATACAACGACTTTCAACAGGATTGATCTAGGCTTTTCGGTTGCTATGTCTATCCAATAATTTTTTGACTTTTTCTAGGCCCTCCGTAAACCAATCCGTCAACAGAGCTTATTGGTTATGGCATTATGCTTTTTATTCATACGATTATTGATTTATTCGTATTTACAAATATGAAATTACAGTATTTACAATTAAAATTAGAATATAATAACCTAAACTGACTAAACCTATGAACAAACTAAAATATGGCATCGAAAAATTTCCTCCGCATCGCTTTCGACTGGTAATGTACCCAAGAGACTGGCGGCATTGCTACGCTGTATGGCAATGCTTAGCCTCTGGTCAAGGTAAAAGTCAACCCTTGGGTCACGAGATGTGTCAAACAGGCGTTTGGAGATTTCTTTGAACAAAACATGGGCACTCGGACCCCACGGCCCAAGGGTTTCAACCCCTAATGGCTCGAAAATATACTCGTAATTACCGATAAGGTTTTTATATTTTCGCCGTTTGAGGTTTTCCGCAGGCGCAGCAGCGGTTAAGGTGATTACAATTACAATTCATAGGATAGGGTGGTGGTCAACATTGGACCACTTCAAATTTACACGCATAAAACATCATCGTGTGTGAATGTAATAATTTAAAAACATTTTTTGACTAACTCTGTTGCTATTTAATATATTTTCATTTTATCAATCAATATCAGCTAAAACCCTATGGAATATAAGTTATTAGTAGTAATTAATAGTAGTAATACAATGTTTTTTTTAAACATGGGAAATTGGTCACTGTGTCCAACCCGTACACAATGAACCATGGGGTAGGTCTACAGTGAACCACCAGGAGTACACAGTGAAAACTAAGAGTACACACTGAACCACCCAATTAATGAAACGTTGTCAGAGGTAATAAAAACGTGTTCTTAAACGAAGTTATAGGAACAAAAACAAAAACTATTTTAAATAGGTACTTAAATATTTATATTCTTCAAAAATCAATTTTACTTAACATGAATAATTTCTTCCTTGGTCGCCAATTTTTCTTCTTACTTCGAGCCACTGTGAAATATGAGTTTCGGATAAATAAATAATCGAATCAACTTTAAAACTTTACTATAACAGAAAATCAAAATCCACGACATACTCTTTCGCATTATAGGGGTACACAGTAAACCAGTTCACAGTTTCCCATACTTTGTGGGCCACTGTATACCAACTACACTTTTATTTATTAAACCATTTATGTACACACATATAAACAGACAGGAAGAAAGGAACAGAATAATACGTACAAAGGTGATGCTTATTTCTAACGAAATCTTTTCTAATATACGTACGATAGGAGAGTAGGTATATAAAAATAGATATAGGTAATGTGGCCACAGCGTGTTTGTACACTTGGTAAACAAAAGTAAAGCGCGCGACGCTTCGTAAAATATAAATACTGTGTCTGATAATTTGATAGATCAAAATGCGAAAATGTACCAGCTAATTAAAGGAGGAGCTATATTAAAAGAAAATGGAGACTTAGACAGGGAGGGCAGGGCGCTGGCTGTCCGTGGCAACATGCTGGCCCGCAAGTTTGCACGCTGTACTGATTGTGTAAAGATAACGCTTTTTAAGGCCTTCTGCCAGTCGTTTTACACGTGCAGCCTGTGGACCAAGTATACCCAGTGGGCATACAGCTACCTGCACGTTCAGTACAATAACGCATTCAGGGTGCTTTTGGGGCTGCCGTGGCGTTATAGTGCGTCAGGGATGTTCGCGGAAGCGAGTGTTGACGGGTTCGCCGCGATTATGCGGAAGTGATACGCTTCCATGATGGCGCGCTTGCGCTCCTCCACCAATGGCATCCTGAATGTGTTTTCAGACCGGTGGGACTCTCCTCTCTTACGAAGGTGGGTAAGTGTTCAGACACACTTATCCAAGTAATCCAGTGTACCTTTGGACGAACAGTTTAATGGTTCACTGGTTGCTTATTATTATTAATTTAATTTCATACTCATCTCATTTCATTTCATTAGGATAAGTTATACTACTACTAACATTATATGGATGTTTAAATCTGAAATAAAATATTTGAATTTGAATTTGAATATTGAAGAACTAGTCTTTTAATAATATATCGTGAATATATTAAAATGCTAGTTCTTCAATAAAAAGTGGTTTTAATAAAGCAAGTTGGGACCTATTAATAATGGTAGTTCATTTCTTTGATCGAAGTCTTGATTAAATAAGTTGTTCTTGAATACATCAGTAACTCACCATTCCTTCTGTACATTCATGTAAGAATTGTGGTTTCATTGTGTGGTTACATAACACATGAATATGCTAAATGCTTCGAGTTATCTCTTATGTAACGTCCAAAGACACGTGAAATGTATTGAAGCTGAGTTGAATTACTCTGGGGAATAATATGTAGAAAGCTGAGGTTTTCCTTTTGTGTACCGGTGCGAATTGATGAATAGATGTAGGAGGGATTCCTGAACTATTGTGTAACGAGTTGTTTGCCTGTGTGACTGAAATTAAGTTGCTAAGAGATCTATAATATTCTATGTATGTTCATCGACATCTTTAAAGTAGCCAAAATACGTAAGACCTACGTGCAATGTGTTGATACCTGTCTTTGTTAATATATATCACACAATCGTAATCCATATAGTATTAGTAACGTTTACTTAAAAAAAAAGCCATGTCAGTAAACATTCACAAAACTAAAACATCTAAAAAAGTCGTAGCCCAACAGACGTTGGCACGTGCCTCCGTACCCAGTGCCTTATACTCGTATAGGGACTGTCCACCTTGTCTATTAATGTTTTTAGGATGCTGTTGGAGCTTCCGCGCAACCTACCAATTATTGACGCTGTTCTCTTCCTCATAATACCATGAAAATCGGCAACACGGACTTCCGCAAACATCAGCGAAGCGCTGCAGAAGCGCGGAAGCCCCATCAACATCCTAAATCCATTATTATACTGTACGCGAAGGATGTTAAAACAATAATTACAACTTTAGAAATTTTAATCGTATGTGACCTTTTAAATAAAATTCTCCCCCAAAATAACCTCACATGACTCGAAGTACCAGTTCCAAATTTTTTGTACTGAATGTCGAAAGTCGTTTAAAAAACTTAGTCAGGAATTATCTTTCACTAAACATTCAGTGGAAAACCACAAAATTAAATCCAACACAAATCAGAGTGGAAAAAACAATGAATTCTGAATTAAGCACGCGTGGTTTGCATTGTTGAACATTAATAATTCCGTCTGGTTGTCTCCACGGGACATTAGGCTTACCATACGCCACACCGCACCCCGACTGCAAGCCTCGTGTTCGTTTGTAGGAGAACTTATTTGTTTAAATACCTTTTTGTTGTATTTTAATATGAAAATGTTAATTGGTATGTTATTTCAAAAGCAGAAATGTACATTAGATATGTTCGTTTTATAAATTGTTTATTTTGTTTCTGAAAAGTTTGCAAATGTTATTCGTGTTT
The DNA here is from genome assembly GCA_916610205.1 of Griposia aprilina. Taxonomy (NCBI): domain Eukaryota; kingdom Metazoa; phylum Arthropoda; class Insecta; order Lepidoptera; family Noctuidae; genus Griposia; species Griposia aprilina. Next base: position 6,208,144 of record OU744295.1, on the reverse strand, counting down.
TATTAGAGTGTAACATTTTATGTTATTAACTTTTCATTAATAAAATGTATTCTGTGTTGATTTGCAATTGCAAAAATAAAAACACTTTTTATATTAAATTACTTTTATAACCGACTAGCTTGTACCCGCGGCTTCGCCCACGCAGATGTCTGAAATTATCCCACGGGAATGTGCTACCAGGACAAAAAGTAGCTTATGTCCTTCCCCAAGATGCCATTTATCTCCTAGCCAAATTTGATTGAAATCCGTTCGGTGATTTAGACGTGAAAAGGTAACATACAGACAGAGTTACTTTCAAATTTATAATATTAGTATGGATTGCCTCCAAACTCAAACTGAAACTCAAACTCAAAGCATTTATTTCAATTAAACCATTTAAAGGCACTTTTGAATTGTCAAAGAGTCGGTCAGTTAGTCAGAAAGTTGAAGCTAGTAGCCCATTCCAAAACGTAGATCTCTATGGGGAAGAACGGGCAAGAAACTCCAAGGACACGCTTTTTATATCAAGATATTACAAAATCGTTGGTACATTATTCTTGTTGCTTCTATATGTGAGTTGCTTCAATGTAAATAAAATAAAATGTATATTAAAAAATAAAACAATATATAAGAATAATAAAAATAAGCCGTGGAAGTTCAGAGATGCCCAGTCTCAACTGACGGCGCAAATGTGTAAAAACTTCTAAAATAATTTATCATCATTATCTGCCTAGCCTTTCCAACTATGTTGGCGACAGCTTCCAGTTTTAACAGATGCAGCTTATCAGTATTTTACATGGAGCCACTGCCAATCTGACCTGATCTGCACAATATTCAAAAATTTTGCAGGAAAATCAATGTACATTCTAAGTAACTTAGTTTCGTTTTTCAGCCCTGTTTCTAGGCCCGTTTTTACTACCTCGAAAATGTACCAAGGACGTTTATTTTAAAACTAGGTAGCCTAGTAAAACTTTGTAAGTAAATTATAAACGTAGACTTTCGTGATGTGGCTTTATTTGTTTCAGTTTACTTGTGATATCAACATAGTTACTAAATAATGTATGTTGATTACTGTGGTGTTCACCACGTTATAGGAAGTATTCGAAACAGCAAATTTACTGTAACAGCAGAAGTCATACGTCCGCATTGTTCGAGCGCCAGCAAGCAACTGACCACTCTGCGGGCGTGCCCCACTGCGCTAGTTTATTATGTCGATACGCTATAATTGCAAACTCGCATGACAGTAGTTTTAAGTTTTGTCTAAACTACACGAAACTGCGCCATGCTTATTTTTGGAGCCATTCGTTTGTTGACTTAAAGAATCTACATACATAAACTTACGCCTTCTTCCCATGGGGGTAGGCAGAAACTATAGAACGCTACCAGCTACGTTCCTTGCGTACTCCTTTTGCTTCGTTCATATATACATGTATATATTGGGCCATACGCCCACGACGGTGGCGAGTATTACGCACCTGACCTTTCTGAAGAACATCATCAATAAAGTCACTATTCACTAAGTAACCACTCTCGACTTCTCTGTAAAAGGTTTTTGTTAAAAATTGCTTTGTATAGTCATATTATTTGGTAGTAATTCCTGTTAGCGGATTAATAAGGTTAATTTTTTCACGTTCCGGTTATCATCATATTCGTATAGTTTGCATGCCATGTACTTATAAGTACACATATATACTACTTCCTTACACATTTCATTACGTACTTGCTGTAGATTCTCTTATAGTGAATGCCTTATCCGCTGCCGCCTTTATATTGATAAGATTGAAATTTATTATTATAAAATCCCACAACTTTCTTTATAATTTCAAAATTGACACTTTCAATTAGATCATAATTACTCAAATTTAAAAACCTTATTCAATTCATTTTCAATGGAATATTGTCAGCTTGATCATATAATTGTTACTTCCGTACCAATGTTCGATTTTGATAATCTTTCATATAACATCGCAATCAACAATGACTGCAACAAAATATTCCCACTATATCCATCCGTCAGTTATTACTCAAAATGTTCGTAGTCTGAAATATTTTAGGTTTTCAGCTTCTATTAACCAGACTCGGGTTTGATTGTGACGTACTCATTCTGACTGAATGTTGGCTGATTTGTGTTTCAGGTATCCCATAATTAGTGGTTATTGTTCATTTTTGACGATATCAAACCCACCTCAAAATTATTGCGTTGTTGAGTATACATATAAAGGAAGAACTAAGATTTTGTATTGAAGAACCTAATATACGAAATTGTAATTGCCTCTTGATTAAAATAGGTAACAACGACACGGCACTGGCTATCTATGGGTCTCCCTCTTATTACAAGATTGACACTTTATTGACGTCGTTTGGTGAAATTATCTGGTTCTAAAAACATCACAATATGAGATCTGAACATAGACATAATTTCTGACAATCTGAGTACGTCTTTCAAACAATATCTGGCTCTGACAGCCTACAACGGTCTATTGCCGGTACATTATTTTATGTCTCGTGATGCTAGTGGTTCTTGTTTAGATCATGTGCTCTTGAAAACCAAGCTTCCTTCCATTACCATTGTTCCACAATCTACGCTTACAGCTCACAAATCTGTCAATCTCTGTTTAAAAAAACAAGAGTCGCGTAAGTATGCCAGTTTAACGCGCACTAAAATAGATCAGGAGGGATTAACTCAGGACATGAGCAAAATCAACTTTACTCCGATTTTAAGTTCGTGTTATGTCATTGGTGAATTAAAGAGCGCTTTGAGTATAAATTCTGAAACCATGTTACTTCCACATCGCAAAAGAATTATCAAACCGTGGATAACGTAGGGTCTGTTGAGCTGCATGCGCAACAGGGATAAACCTTCATTAAAAAAACAAAATCACTTCCAGATGACCAAATACTAAAAAAAAAACATATTCGATAGAAAACAAAATTGTGGCTCAAGCTTAAAGAAAGTTAAAAGTGAAAATGTTCAAAAAGCTGGTAAAGATAGCAAAAAGTTGTAGCCTTATTTCAATATTACCTTTTGCTTTCAAAAATTCTAGAAAAATATATTAACAGACGCTTAGTAAACTATCTCAAAAGTAAACACATCCGACTCCACTCATCCAACTATCCGACCATCAATTTGGTTTACGCCGTGGTAAATCCACCGATCACGCAGTTAGCAATTTAACAGATTTTATAAGCACGAATTTAGATAAAGGTAATAAATGTGTACCAATATTTTAGATTTTGCAAAGGCTTTCGGTTTCTGCTCCAAACCTTGAACAAAAATTGGACCCTTTTTCTCGTTTACGTAAACGATTCCCTTTGTCTAAACTCATTTCATGGAAAAACTATCTCATACACAGATGACACTGCTCTCATTTTCGCTGCTAAAACATAGAATGAGACTTACCAGCTAACCCAAAAGGGTTTGATTAGGTAAAAAAGTGGCTTTATGGTAATGAACTTACCTTAAACCTTGTAAAATAAAGTACCTGACCTTTTCGATCAGTACTTCTTCACATGCGAGTCTAAATCTAATCGCACATAATTGCGCCCTTGACGGTTCGGGTTATTTTAAATGCTCATGCAATCCTTTGGAACGTGCGGATAATTAAATATTTGCGCATTGTAATTGATGAAAATTTTAGCTTCATATCACACATTCAACTGCTGGTTAAAAGGATTCGTAAGCACACCTACATTTTTAAAACATGGAGACATATAGTTACCCCTATAATCGTAAAGTAAATCTATTTTGCACTTTGTCAGTCACTGATTACATTTTGCATATCGTCTTGGAGTGGTGCACTGACAACTACGATAAAGCAACTTCAGGTTTCACAAAGTTCCATACTGAAACTCTGTACTTTTAAGCCTTTCCGTTACTCAACTACACTTTTTTATGAATACTGTGAAGTGCTGACAGTACGCCAGCTGTTTGTCTTAAGTATCGTTTCAAAATAGCATGCTATCTTTGACTACAATCCTATCCTGTTAACAAGGTGGAATTTTTTACCTGTATGCAATAGGTTATTATATCTAAAAACGACTTTTATTCGTAGATTTTACCCGTTTTTGGGCCCCTATTTATATGACAAAATTAATAAGTACTAAATGTACTCTATGAATAAATTAACGATGAAGAATTCGGTAGCTCTGTGGCTTTGTAGGTAAACATACGATTAAAATGAAAATTTACTGACCATCTTAAAGTAGTGATACAGCTGATTGTTAGCTTTGTAAACCTATGGACATCATATAAGAATCGACTAGCTAAAACTATTTAATTTTCTACACACCCTCTCACATACATATAATCACCTTCTTCACCTTACACACCTAGAGGTCAGCAGCCCTTTCATTCTTAGTAATTAAGTTCATATTTTAATATGAACTGTTTCTTTTTGTTCGTAAGATCATACTGGCATACCCAGTCCGAGGGCTTGAGGCACTGCGTGCTAAAACACAGGCTATAAACCTAGTTTGGCAGCAGATGCTAATAATTAGACACAATTGTAACTGATTTACTTTTAGGCTTATAGTAGCTAAGACAAATGAATGATAAATAATAAATGATTTTATTTCTGTAAGTAGGTTTGTAAAAACACTTTTACACGTCAATCATATTTTTTAAACTAGATGTGGTCGGGGTTTCCTATCTGACTACTCTGAGAAGAAAGGCCGAAACAAACTCAGAGGTCACAGTCTCTTTTAAAGTCCAGACATAATATTGGTCAGATCATGTGAAGACCATGTAGATTGGTATCTGAAATGCTCTTTTGAGGAAAGAACCACACAGATTGAGTGGACCTGTCCAGTCAGTGCACGCATTTGTCAGTAATCAAATTGTGTAACATGTTTATTCTTGTTGGACTAACAAAATTTAATATATAATATTATTAATCAGACGGCTAGCTTTTTTCCCTGGATATTTAGCGTACTAGTATGACTTTCAAGGAAGAAATTTCATAAGATGTTAAGTAAATGAAACACATGAAAACTAAATTTTCATTGTCAGCTTCCGTAACAAATTGGATACATAACTTAGTTCAGTTCTTCCTTCAGTTACAAACGGACTAAATTCTTCGCATGTTAGAAACCACAGTTTAGGTTAGAGGTAGAAATTAAATTCCAATTGCAGCAACTGGTGCTTCATTTGGAATTTTATTTCTACTTCTAAACAGGGTAGTAGCAATCCTCTCTCTTTATCATTGAAAAAAACACATTGTATCTTCAACTGCAATATTTTGGTCTTTTAAACCTTGCAGACCAAAACTTTGCAGGTTGTAGTGTAATCGTGCTGCTGGCACGTCAGGGAGTCGAACCCCGACGTAAGGTAGCTAAAACTGCAAAAACACGTATAATGTATTGGTATATTAAAATCAAAACGAAATACATAATAAAGAGAAAAAAAGCTAAAAAAATATGTAGCAATTCGGTCGTTGAAATGAAGAATAAAATATGATAAAGTTAAAATATGCAACCAAATATAATCTGTGATAAATGCGCTCCGACGAATTAAAGGTTCGATTGCAATCGTAACGGATTCGTGTCGCTCTTTATAGATAGATCTACATGAAAATGAATGGACAGTTTAAGTTTTTTTATCACATTCAGATAATTTGAATTGACACTAAGAGACATTGATACTAAAAATTAGGTAAGAAGTTAAAATAAAAATAGATAAGTAGATTTAGAATGAAAATGTCTCCTGACGATGTAGTACTGAACGCCTCGTCTATTGAGATTTTGCGCGTTGTAGCGCCTCGTAAAAAAGGCACCTGATGTCCCAGCTGACGTAGGGAAAGATGAACCACACCCGTTGAGCTCACATGGCAACAGATCCGTGGTAACTGGATCGGTCGGGACTTCGGCAGCCAGCAGATGATGGTGAAGTCAGACGGACAGTTAACACGTTGACGGACACTGAGTCATACCACTTTGACACTAATTTCTTATATGAAAAATTTGTCGTTGCTATATCAGTTCTGTCACATCTGATATCTAAGAATATATGGAATGGGACAATGTCTGCAACAGAAGTTTATGCTATAACAGCTCTGTCGCCACACACAGAATGTTGGATAATATATAAGACAGAGCTGCTATGACAGCTGTTCTGTTATAGAAGCTCTCAGAAGAGCTCTCTCTCAAGAGTCACAATAAGGATCCACTATAGACTCTTCAGATAAATCCCCACATTGGCAGTCTCTGCTATCACTTCTCGAAGATCTCTCAGCCTCAGAAAAAGATTCTTCTTGTGAAAACTCCCACGTAGACGCTTCATCAAGTCTTTGTAATTTATCTTCCTCCTGCACATTCACTGCAAAACGATGTTTTTTTTTGACCAATTATCTTTGGAGGCATCTCCAAAGACGAAAATAAATAGTTTGTAGCATAGATTTTTCAATATAATAGCAATGAGTAAATAAATACCTATACCTAATAACCCAAACCAACCCAACCAAACACCCTAATAACCACCCTCAGCCTCTCTAGGTCTAATACCTATTTTTGAGATCAACAACATCATACGTGTATTTTATTAACTTTCATTGTAACACAAAACATAAAAACTGCAATACAATAACGTAATTGATCTTACATTTATATTTCAATTGCAAATTTACGAATAAAACTAAAAATAAGCTACTCACATTGATTATAAATCGCAGAGATTTCGCGCCAAAAGTCGCCACTTGAACACTTCTACGCAGCGCGACACTCGCACGACAACTAACAGAAATGTCCATAGTAACGCGACTGGTATAGCCGCTCTGCCCATGCGGAGTGAGGAGGGGGTACGTGAGGTAGGAACATATTCGATCGCGTATAAAAACTACTCAAAGTGACACATTTTGGGAAAAGTTGACAAGTGACACTAAAGAACGCTTTTCATAGTTTTGTACGAATGAAACATCTGCCTTAGCAGCTCTGCCCAGAGAGCGGCGGCCAACTTCAACTGCTATAGCCGCTCTGTCACTAAGTATAGTTCAAAAATTAATGTCATGGCAGTTCTGTCCGTCAACGTGTTAAAGCTCGTACACACTGGCGCGACGCGACAGCCCGACACAAAGGCGCCGCCCGTCGCGCTGCACGCGGTGCCTTTGTGTACGCTGTCGCGACGCGCCAGTGTGTTCGAGCCTTTATGTGGGTGGGTAAAGCCAAAAATGTGGCCTTTCGATAAATCTAAGACAAAAGGAATTCTTCTTTGATCAAAGAACAAGGCGCAAATTAAAAAAGAATACCGGACCAATGAAAAGAATACATACCCAAAAATAATAGAAGAAAAATCCTGGGCAGACGATCAGTGATTACGAATTATAGCTTCATGACGGAAACTTCGACGTAGAAAATCTAGGATTTGCTATAATAATAGGTCTTTACCTATGAAATTGCCGTTTTGTATGAAAAAATTTAAACGAATTTTTTTCATGAATTTTTTATTTGTATTAATCGAAGTAATCACCCATGCAATCAATGCATCTTTGCCATCGCAGTGGCAGTTTATTGATGCCCTTCTTAAAGAAATCAGCTGGACGGGAGGCAACAAATTCTTCAAAGGCATTTTGTACTGCCTCTCGGGTATTAAATTTTTTTCCCGCCAAGAAGTTATCCAAATTCTGGAAAAAGTAGTAGTCTGTAGGCGCAAGGTCTGGTGAGTAGGGCGGATGACGGAGAGCTTCCAACCCCAGTTCTTGCAACTTGGAGACCGTCTGCTGTGCAGTATGAGGTCGCGCGTTGTCGTGCAGGAGCAGCGGAGACGAGCGATTGACCAATGCTGGTTGGAGATGCGCCAGCTTCTCCATCATTGTGTTCAGTTCTTCACAGTACACATCTGCAGTAATGCTCACCCCGTTTGGTAAGAAGCTGTGATGAATCACACCGGCGCTAGACCACCAAACAGTGACCATCACTTTTCTAGGGGTAAGTTTTCGTTTAGGGCATTGTTTAGGTGCTGAACCAGGATCCAACCAACTTGCTGAGCGCTTACGGTTATCAAACAGAATCCATTTTTCATCGCAGGTAACAATGCGGTTCAAAATTCCTTCATTTGTGTGTCTGTTGAGCAGTGCAAGGCACGTCTCGACGCGTACTTCGCGCTGGCGATCATTGAGTTCGTGGGGCACCCATTTGTCAAGCTTTTTTACCTTGCCAATTTGACGCAAATGGACCAATATTGTTTTGACGCTAACGTCGAAAGCTACTGCTAATTCAGCCGTAGATTGTGTATCATCAGCTTCCACAATCGCCTTTAATTCGTCATTGTCGACCAAAGTCTTCGGACGACCGCGAGGTTCATTTTTCAGGTCGAAATTTCCAGAACGGAAGCGAGCAAACCAATAACAGGTGGTGCGTTGGTTTGTAGTGTTAGCTCCGTAAACGTCGTTGATGTTGCGTGCCGCTTGTGCCGCGTTGCTGCCACGACGGTACTCATATTCCATAATTACTCGAATTTTTAACGTATCCATGATGACGAAAAAGATTGAAATGCGATGAAAATGTAACACTAATCAATAAAGAAATGACTACTTTTAGAAAAAAAAATCCATGTTTTTAAAATAAAATTAATTTGAAATTAGAATTCTTAGCCAAACAAAAATTATTTTGATTTGAAATGGCCAGTACTGCAGAACGGCAATTTCATAGGTAAAGACCTAATATATTCAACAAATCCTTTGAATTAAAACTTTATGAACTCTTCAAAAATTCCAACGACAGAATGACGCTTTGAAAATTTTCTGACAAGCTTGTTTGGAACAATTGTCGATATGAATCTTCAAAAAAAACACTAATAATAAAAAGTGGACCGATTGACACGTAAAAACTATTTAATCGCTTTATAAACAAAAAGTGTGTAATAGCAGGAATAAATACTACAAGGTGTATAAACTAGAAACGAGATAGGAATTTAAATAAAATTCCTAACTAAAGCAACAGGAAGACAAAGGGGACGCTGGCTACCTTACTACTTTGACACATAATATAAGTGGACAAGCACTTTGCATATAAAGCGAAAATTAAATATTATTATCGTGAAATTTCCCTCTATACGTATTATGAACTACGTAGAACAGGTAAAATGTTACCTTTTTGTTTTTAAACGGTTTAGGTTGTTAAAAGTCAATTTGAGGTATTTTTGGATAGGACCCTTTATTTTAATTTTTTTTTGCTGGTGCTATTTTTTTTATTTTATTCAATGGTCATTAAAATTCAATTAAAATTTAAGTATTTGTGTGTGTATTTATCGCTTTACAGATTAGAGGCAATGCTGAAATTGTGTGCTCCGTGCCTCGGAAATCCGTTGGTCTCGGCTGTCATTCGTAGATCTTTGACAGTCGTTACAGGTAGTTAGAAACCCAAAAGTCTGACAATCATTCTTAACAACGGGTATCGTGTTACCCAGTAACTAGGTTGTGGAGACAAGCTATGTAAAATACTGGTTCTCAGCTGCATCAGGTTTTACCGGAAGCTGATCCCAACATAGTGGGACAAGACAGATTGATTGATTGTGTCTGTGTTTATCGCTTTACAAATTAGAGACAATGATGAAATGTGTCCCAAATTTTTTATTGACACCTTCCTTTTCAACAAAATCACAGGAAGCATCGCTTACTTTCCTGGGCGAGCGTTTACTTCAAGGAGCTCTACTATTATTAAGTACAGACCCTAATCGAAGAATTTCACTTCTTTCACGGACCAGTTGCTCACGAATGGAACGGTGAACATCGAAGTGTCGACAGTGTACGCTCCGACCAAATTTTAGAACAACGATTATTTGTTATATATTTCTCACGATCATTTATTTAATTATTTATCTTGTTCACAAATAATTATCACAGTTTAAGATGTGCCTATGTGGAAATGTAATTTAATTCGGTGATTGATTTATAACGTACAAATATACATGGTGTGAATAAAAGTTCACGTTAAATTTCTACTAAACCATGAGGTTACCTAATCAAGAAACATAAAATCTGGTTTCAGTTTTTTCCTGATATCGAACTTTGCCATTATCCGTACAGCTCTCACTGATAGGTTCCCACAAGTTCAGTTTTTGCTTTTAAATCCATCGCTATGCAAACTTCTAATCGATCATAAACATCTACATAAAATTTGTGGTCATATAGAAGAGCTATTTGATTGTATAGCCTGCAACCGTAACGTACGCCGAACATGCTACGGGCAATTTATTGCCGTTTGAACTCGCTGATACGGTTCAATAATCTGACTGCTGGCCTGATAGCTATTTTTCATTTTTGCGGAAAACATGGAAGTTTTTTTCGTAGAATTTAACTAAATCAATTTTCCAGCATCAATTTATCAGGAGAGTGCAGCCATTTTGCACTATCTGCGTATTTGCAATGGATATAATAGAGGTTGAAAACCAGCGCCAGGCACTAGTTGTCTGACATTTTTGCTGAACTGGACCTATTTGGTGCAGCCGCGGGGCACACTTTCCTCCTAATTCCTCACAATGCACTTAACATTTTTTATTTGTTTTATTTTTCTTTTTTACTTGTCTATGTTGTGTTGTGTGCTTTGTAATCTGTGCTAAAGATATGTATTATCTTTCTTTCTTTTCTTTAGGTGCTTTCAAGCTATTTGATAAAAAATACGACCCGCCCTTGCTTCGCAAGACTTGACAAAACATCGAGATTTATTCATTACATTTAAGTTTGATGTTATACACATAAACTTTCTGGAATAAATTCTTTAAATGATGGTGAAAAATGCATCAAAATCCATGGTGTATACTCGTATATTAGAAGAACTAAACGGCTACACAGACAGGCACTAAAAACGCGTTGTTTTGTACTATTTCATAGAAAATAAGATAGGTAGGGGTTGAACCCCTCAAGCCGTTTGGGGTAAACCCCTCAGGCCGTGGGATCCGAGTGCTCATGGTCTGTTTAATGAAATTTCCAAAAGGCTGGTTGACGCTTCCCGTGATCCAAAGGCTGGCTGTTACCTTGGCCAGAGGTTAAGCTGCTACTACTAGTTTCTTGGGTACATTAGCAGTCGACAGCGATGCCGATGAATTTTTAGACGCCATATTTGTTACGTACGGTACGTGTTTGGTACGTTGGTTAATAGTTAAGTTAGGATATTATGTTATTATTTTTATTAATTTAATTAGGTATACGTTTTTATTTAAGTACCTGTCATTTTAATTCTGTTGACACCTGTTTGACACTTCCCGTGACCCAAGGGCTGGATTTTACCTTGGCCAGAGACTATAAGCATTGCCATACAACGTGGCAATGCCGCCAGTCTCTTCGGTACATTACCAGTCGACAGCGATGCGGAGGAATTTTTCGACGCCATTTTTTTATTTGTTAATAGTTTTAGATAGGTTAGGTTATTATATTTTAATTTCTATTGTAATTTAATGAAAATAAATATATTTTAATTCTGAATAAACAAAAAATACCTAGATATACATATTACGGAGGATAAAAGAAGATTGAAAACGTAAGCTGGTTAGGGATAAAGAAACTGTTACTAGAAAACAAATATGTATAACTATTAAAATAATTAAAACACTTATATACACGTAAATACGTTACCTAAACATTTCAAATATATACTATATATAATAATATATACTACTAATAATAAAGCTGAAGAGTTTGTTTGTTTGAACGCGTTAATCTCTGAAACAGCCAGTCGGATTAAAAACAATCTTTTGCAGTTGATACCCCAATTCTTGGGGAAGGTTATATGATATTTAACATCACGCTACGACCCTTAAGAGACGAGCAAAAAATTAAAGTCAGAAAGAACGCTAAGCGAAAACGAAGTAAATGCGCGGAACCAAGAAATTTCACGCGTACGTATTTGTGAGCAGAAGCTAGAGTATAAGGCGTAACTCACAAAATATTTGTTCCAAGCAAACGACAAACATTGCTACCAAACTGTTGCCGCGTTGCTTACGTCACAGAATAGGCCACATAAATAGTTCTAAGTATGAAATGCCTCTGCGACAAACTAAAATGTTTTCCCTGTAAGTAATCTTTCTTTGTTTGAGTCGCCCCATTTGAGTCGTATTCCAGTTATTTGCAGTAAGTAAATTGGCAGACATTGAAAACATCCAAAGTTGGCACGTGTTTGTAGTTATGTACGGTCGGAAAAAATAGGTAGGCACGATTACCTACACAATATGGCCGCCATTTTTTTTTTTGTTTATGGTATCTCTCAAGTCAACTTATGAGGTAGTCATGTCGCAGAAGGAGGTTGCGGAAAGGGAGAAGGAGATTTCGAGTGCTCTCCCGGCCCGCAGCAGGCGCACCGGGCGTCGGCAGAGGGCTGATAATGCCCTCTTCTGGCCTCCCTAAATGGGTCCAGGGACGGCAGACTTGGGGAAGTCCGCCGTCCCTATCATTTAAGACCCGAGGTAGTGGTGCGTAATGTTTCATACGCGCCCCTCTTAGACGTCGTGGGGGAAGTCAAACACCTCAATTCCCCCGCTTGACCAGACGGAGCCCGCAGAGACGGGCCGGCACCAGTCGGGGGCTGTGTTGAAGAATGCTTCAGTGCCCCCGTAGCCCCCGGTGCAAGTGTGCGAGGGAACACGGGGTGGTTATAGTCAGAAGAAGTCTGACAGACCCCTCCGCCCGCCTCAGGGCGGAGAACATCCAGGAGGATTTCCAAACCGATATAAAAAAAGGAGGTTGTCGGCTGCTTAACCCGGCTATCCTGGGCTTAATAAATTGAGAACTCTAGCCAGGGCATAAACTGGGCGACTACACGCTAAGGGGGGTACGGACCTCGGGTGTCGATGGGGAGGACAACAACTAGGGACAGGTTAGATCGAATCGTAAAAGCTTACATAGGGGTACGCTGATGTTTATTTCTTGCTGGAACAGTTTATAAAACAGGGGCGCACCAAATATTTTTTTTAAAAAAAATCATGTAAGTCAGTGATAATAATCTATAACTATCGTAATGGGGATTGTCAAAAATGTTTAACCATTCGATATTATTTTTATTTTTTGAAAATGTTGAGCATTTTGAAAAACTAATTTGAATATTTTGATGATTGGCACAACAGTTATTTTCTTCTTAATATTTAAATTTTTAAGGTAGGTGACGTCATCAGTGGCACAAAAGATTGTGCCGTTGCCTCACTAGTACATAATTAAAAATTTAAATCTGTCAACATAACGTCATCCATCTCACATCTGTCAATAGACGTCGTAATCGAATCCTATCCTAACTTATTTACAATTACAAACTTATTTTTCGAAATTTCGACCGAAACAGTAGCAAATTTTAAACGGAAAGCGGTTTATGAAGGTGTAAGACTACGTTAACAATCAACGCGGCGAAAGTAATACTTACATTAAAGTGATCTTCGCAACAATACATTGTATAAACCTTGCAATATTCCACGCCTACATCACGACACCACTTTTCTCGCAAATCTTCTCTAATACGAACAAATATTTTGTTTGGACTATTATTACTATTATTGCTGCAAGTTGGAATAAAGCACTTCCTGTATTCCATAACTCTTCCAATATATTAAATATTATCGAGTGTTGAGATAATTTATACGAGATTATGAGGCAAATCGCAGGAATAATAATTGTAAAAAGTATAAGTTTATATTTGATATTTATATTATAATTTGACACTTGACAGAATGTAGACAATATTTGCCACTTACTTTTTATTTTCGCACGCGCAAAGAGATAAAACTGTACGGCCAAAGCTGACGTAATTTGAAGGGCAAAGAAGTTCAATCGTATTTTATCAAAAATATCAATAAAATATGAATATTTTTCATGATTAATTAGTCCGTGATGATCAGTAACGCTATTCCTCGAAATGGTTTTTCAATTACAACATATAAAAAATATGAACAATGTCCTTTGCTGGTCTCCTATCGTGTCGTAATAATTATACCTTCATTAATACTTAATTTCTTGAAAGATGACCCAGTCAGCAAGGTGCACGCCAGGGTGCACCGGATGTAGGTACTTAAGTGACGTTACAAGTGAAGACCTTCTTAATGTAGGTTATGATTCACCTTAACAATGTTAAAAATTTGTCAATACCGCACGAGAAAACAGAAGAAAATATCCTACAGGGAAAAAAAATCAATAACAATTTTATTATAATGCGGAAGTTAGAAAATTGAATAAAAACATAATGAATTGCGCGCGAACGATTCCTTTTTCTTAATTTCCTTTTTATTATCTGTGGACTTCTTAAATGTAAACGCAAAAATAGACTCCACAAAAGGCGACCAGTAACCATAATAATTACACAAACAATATTTAATTTCGGACAGACGGCGTATCGTTTTCTCGTCGGCAATTCGTAAATTTTCCCCCGGGCTAATTTCGACAACTTGGCAAACTTATTACAAGTTAAATTGAAATTCGGAAAGACCTGCGCCTATCCTGCACAGTGGGCAATTTAAGAGGCAAACTTGGTACTTACAAGGCAAAGTTGCAACCAATTTTTCGTAATATTTTTTCACCGCAATCTTTCTAGAATTGTCTTTAATTTATAATTTTGTTGTGTAACAAAATGTGGGGAGTTTTACTGCGCTTGGGAAAATGTTTTGCATCCCTGCTGGTAGTGGAAAAACAAAATTTAAATCTGTTTGTTCAGGTGTATTTTACTTCAAGTGGCTGTTTTAAATAAATGCTGGTGGGTAAAGTTTATTCAATTAACATTTTATATAAATTAATGGGTTTTCTTTTGCAATCTGAATATTTTTTGTCGTTTATTCAATAAACGCTATAGTCAGTTTCTCGTCAAAATCAGTTTGTGATCAGAGCAACATCTAGATATCAGGTCATCAACCTTTACACTGACGGTTGCCAGTTTTCAAAGGTGACGAACCCTTAGCAACAAAGCAGCTATAATCGGAATCAACCCGATACTCATGCACTATTCATCAGATAGAAGACAACATTACAGTACCTACTGCATTAATTATCCGGGAACATTCCCTCATTTCCAAGTTTAACAGCCACCTCATCAATAACCTTCATCAAATTTGTTGAACAAACGATCTGGTTCGCAGAGTCAGCAGAAGGTAGATCCTGTATTTACAATGCATGGGTACTAAGCGCTCGTCGTCCGCATATTTGCATATTATAAGCGACAATACACCTTGCGGTCAGCAGTTGTGGGTTAATAGCTTTAACGCGCGCTCGCAATCGAGGGTTGTATAATTTTTTGCGTTCTATAATTGTACTCGTGGAACGGTGATTAAGGAATTTGAGTTTTTAGTATTGTCACTGGTATATATAATTGACCTCGAATATCAGTGGTTGTGCTATATTTTGATAGAAAATGGGAGAATTACCTACCCACCAATATCGACTGACCATTTCTTCTAATCTAACTGTTCGTCGTTATCGTTAACCATACGTCAGCTGTAAATGCAAGATTTACTAATTAACTTGACATAGGTAAATTAAAGTCACCACGCTGTTTGATACCTAACAATAATTACGTAAAGAAAATTAAAAAATCTTAGATAATTATTGGAAATTGTAATTGCGGAAAAATTCGGGCAATGCTGTTAAATTAGAATGGCAGTTCAGTTCACTTTTATGAACAGATTTCTGTTTACCAGGCGTGGTTCCTTTTAATTACTATCAGCTCACAAAGGGAAGGCTCTGATCTAAGACTTTTTCCTTTTTAATTATTTTTCCCTTTTCGGATAATTTTAGAAAAGTAATTAGCATTCGTGAATACCTTTTGTAAATTGTAATTAATTAAGAATTAAAAATAAATTGAATGGCATGAGGTTTACCAGCGGAGTAATTGCGTTACACACTAACAGCAGGAATGGCTTTTATTTTGAAAGTTCAACAACATTCATAGCGTTATTTACGATGGTGAGCAGACAAATTTTTCGAACATATGAAGCCATGGATTAACAATTTCTTCAAAGTAATTCAGATTCTGGTTAATAATATGTTATGCATTTAGGGTGCTGGTTAAAAGCTAGAAATAAAAATGGTTTTATAAGGCGTGCTAACAACTTGTTCGGGCCGGCATGATTCGGCGCAGCTGGACGCCCTAATCCAATATAATTTTTAACCGACTTCACAAAACGGAGGAGGTTCTCAATTCGTCTGTATGTTTTTTTTTTATGTGTTTTTTCTGGGTGAACCGATTTGGATGATTCTTTTTATTTGATAGCTGGTGCTTCACATGTGGTCCCATTTAAATTTGATCAAGGTCTGACAAGTAGTTTTTGCGTTATCCTTAATACTGGATACTTTTTCCACTTAGTTTATATGGATGATGTGTTAATAATTTCCTGTCACTGTTATTTACACACCAAGTAGTGGTATACGAATTTGTGTGGGGTAGGTACCGCAACTAAAAAGTGAAAAATAAAAACTTTTTTACAAAAAAACAACCGACTTCCAAAAAATAACACTAAAAGACGTGAAAAAAACTTTAATTTCGGAAGTCGGTGTCTTTGGTTTTTTCGTTTTTGGCCACCGACTTCCGAAATTAAAGTTTTTTTTTTTTTTGTAAAAATGTTTTTTGTTCTGGAAAAGTCGCGCGGCGTAGCTCGAACCGTGCCGAGCCGACCCAAACATTATTCAGCGAGGGTAGATGCAGAACGGGGTCTGCCGATCGGCATGAGATAAAGTTGGGCCACCTGTACTTAAATAAATAAATATAATGTAGTAATTGCTTCGGGTCGTTTTTGGAGTTCCACAAATACTGCCGAATCGAATGTGATGACCCGAGCAAGTGTGTAGCACTCTTAAAGCCTAAGACTTAATACTCTTTATTATATAACTAGGTACACCATTTATGACACACAGATATAAATGGAGAAACAAAATACAGATATAAATGCGTTTTTTTTTTTTGTTTGCATTTTTGCCTGTGATAAACTGACGATGATAAAAATAGACGTATGTAGTTCATACTACATGATAAATGATAAATGATTTTATTTCTCTAAGTAGGTCTGTACAAACACTTTTACACGTCAATCATATTTTTTAAACTAGATGAGGTCGGCGTTTCCTATCTGACTACTCTGAGAAGAAAGGCCGAAACAAACTCAGAGTTCACAGTCTCTTTTAAAGTCCAGACATAATCTTGGTCAGATCATGTGAAGACAAAACGAGTGGACCTGTCCAGTCAGTGCATGCATTTGTCAGTAATCGTGCATCTCAACTCAGGAAATCAGGACTTGAGGAGCTCAACAATTCGACGAACAATACCAAAGAAAGGACATTTGGGTAGGCCGCATAAATTACTCAAATTGCCAGATCCTGATTAAAATTAACTGAGAAAAAAAACTGCATAATAGCAATGACCCACATAGTCCTCACAATAATTCAAATAACATAATACTTTACAATTAAATACTAATGTCATTGTACATGTTATTACAATAAACACTGTGTTGCTAACCTTTTCCATAGTTAGTTATATAACACAAAGAGACTGTGACCTTAGTACTTCTATTTAGGCCTCATACAATATTCAAACATACGGATTACCTACGCTTACAAAAATGTTCCTTTTACGCTCAGACTTACCTTTTCTTTACTTATACTTTTACAAAGCCGTTGTATAAGATACTCTCACCCGTATTTTATATACCTATGATAAAGTTTATTATCCGCCTCATCCTGAGACTCGTATAATATATACTCGAGTATAATTTATATCGGTATCGATACTCTCCGATATATCGATATACGGATACCATACTCCCCTGTGTGATCAGCTAATGAAGTCGCTTCACTAACATGAATTCTGTGAAAGCACTGTAACTTTCTCGTTTGTGAGAAGAATTATTTTCTTGTTTTTATCTACTGTCGTACCGTTTTGAACATAATTTTATGGAGTTTTACTAGTGAGTATATTTTGATACGAATAAAACAAAATAAATTATTTATACAATGTTTAACAAACAGTTTTTATAATCTGAAAAGTGCATATAGGTACTGCAATTACATTAGTTACAAAAAGCAATAAAAAGTCTTTATTTTTATTGATAATAAAAAAGTTACTTTAAATAGATGTACTATTTAAAGTTCACGTTTGCATACCAAAATTACACCCAATTTCATAATTTTTTTGCAAATTTTCTACAGAGTTCCGTTATGGCTTGTAGACACTCGCTCCATGACGGCTGGCGTGTAATCAGGTAAAATTCCCATAAAAAAATGCGTTTTTTTTTTTCTGAATGTTACTACATGAATAAACTCTTAGGACGATACCTAGCAACACCCTCACGGATCGGACAGGGTTCTTTTACGTGTTGTATAATACACCTGGCGTTGATAGATTGATTGTACGAATACACGTAGCGACGTGTTGCTACGAATAACCGCAGGCAAAGACGTCCCTGCTACGCTAGCTACGCCGTAGTAGCCAACTGCTACGCGATGTGTCATTTTCTTTAACTTCGTAAAGTTGTACTAGAACATTATTACTTGACTTTTGTCAACATTAAGGCCCGCTTATACCACAAATCACTAAATGCGTTCAGTTCTAAACATATTTAAAACATCATTTGTCTCTCTTCAAACAATCGTTTGAAGAGAGACAAATGATGTTTTAATCGACGGAACAGTACTATGTTATCTAAATTTATAATATTACTAGCTTTTGCCCGCGACTTCATCTGCAATCCAGGATGAAAAGTAGCCTATGTTCTTACCCAGGTCATGGTTTAGATGTGTGTCAAATTTCATCTAAATCCGTTCAGTGGTTTTTGCGTGAAAGAGTAACAAACATCCATCCATCCATCCTCACAAACTTTCACATAGTAGTAGGATAAAGAGAAAAGAATTGATTTTTTGTATGTTCTTTTGTTACACTTTCACGCTAAAACGGCATACCGGAATTGGATGAAATTTGGCATATGGGTAGACCATGACCTAGATTAGGACATATACTACTTTTCATCGCGCGGCAATCGGCGATCGGCGGTATTGGGGCTGCCCCGTTTCTGCAGTGCCTCGGGCATGTTTGCGGAAGCGCGCACCGACTGTTTTCACACCACAATGCGCAAGCGGTGCGCAGGGTGCGGGTCAGCTCCAATGCTGTCCTAGAGATGATTGCTGGACGATTGGACTGCCCTTATATTAGGAAATGTTGCAGTAGACATATAGCCAGGGCATGTTAACGACTGACGTGAGATTTGCTGTTTTATTAATGTATGTTATTATTTTTATCTAAAAATATTGCCTTAAACTTCTATTTTTATTTGTATTTTATATTTATGATTTGATGAATTTTGTATTTATTTTTATATTGTGATTTGTATTTATTTCGTGTTTTGTAACTTGTGATTGTAATATGGGAGAACCTGAAATAAATGGATCTTACTTTTTTTTTTATCCCGATATTCCGACGGCATCGAGACTTATACGGGTGAAACTGCGGGGCGCAGTTAGTAAATTCATATAGCGCTAAACGTATTTAGTGATTCGTGGTGCAAGTGGGCCTAAAACAATAAAGGTCAAGTAAATACAGGTCTTGTTTGAATAAGCTAAGATAACCAACGCTAGCAGAAGATATAATTTTGCTATGTTAATATATCGAGGTAACTTGAAACAATATTATACATAACAAGGGTAAGCACCATTTTGTGGGTCTCCACTTACGTAACACGTGTTACTGTTACTGTTAGCCTGCATCATCCCACTGCTGGGCAAAGATCTCATCCCATGTGTTCCAGCTCTTTAGATACAGGGCTCAAGTGGACCACTGGTCGTTTGTTTTCTCTAGCTCGTCCCACCATATTCTATGAGGTCTGCCGCGACACCCTCTGGCTGTACAACGTGTAAGATTTAATAACTAATAGTAATAATAATTTTTATTACACAAGAAAGTGGTTACCAAATAGTGTGAAGTCCCTGACTCCTGTGCTAGGTGATATACCTGTGTTACAAGAGCCAGTGCCCTCTCCCAGTAGCAGATATTACAGAATCTTATGCAAAAAGATTAACAAAAATAAAAAGAATATGGTAACAACAAAAAAGTTAAATAAATTAAACTAAACTAAAAACGGTTAAAAGAAGCCTGTATTGAGTTTGCGAGTGTTTGTGTGTATGTTAGTGTCTCAGTGTGAGCGTAAGTGTGTGTGTGTGTTTGTATGTGTGTGGGTGAGTGTATATGTGTGTATAACTAATAACTATAACTTCAGAATATTTATCTAGAATTATTTCTTAAGAATTTTAAGAACGATAATATTAATAAAGCAGGATCAACCAAAATCCTGCCAAGTACCTAATGTTTGCAACCAAATCCAGTATAACATATTATCCTGCGTTCGCAATTTAATTTCCATACATGTAAACAAATAATGTGGTTTTGGATAAATAACTTAAATACCCACTTAAAAAGTACAATTTGCGCTACCACTTCAAATTTTTTTATGACTTTTAAATAGTACCTATTACTCATTCTGAAATCAACTTAATTTACACTGTATTAAAATTTAAATTTCTTTGAAGTCGAAGTAACATCAATTGGAATCTAGGATTTGAATATGGAACTGTCAGATGGATAGACCACACAGCTTCGACAGATTAATCTGCAGATATCAAGAGATTCTGTTTCCGGGTGTCTTAGTATTTGATGCATAGACATAACTTTGTCACAGGGAATATTAGATGTTAGACTGAGTGTGAACGGAGTAATTATTGTTCTTTATACAAAGCTTTAGTACAATCGACCGCATGTATGACCGCATTTCAACAATGTGAGTTGGAGAACGCCTTTTTCTCGAAGCATAGGTGGATTTCGTAGTGTAGGCGTTAAAACTACATGCAGTGGACCTTATATTGGTTCGGAGAAGGAAATGTTAATTCTTATTGAATTTTTCCGTTCAATCATTTGTATTAGAAGCACGTAAATACTACAGAACAAATGAAAGGCAGCAAAAATTTAACCTATCCTTCTAAATTAGGTAGGTACTAAAGATTAACACAAGATAAAAAATAAAAGAAACAAAAAATATACTTGTGGGTATGAAAATAATTTATTTTATGAAGAGATGAAAGTTAAATCTGCTGGTAGGTAGTTAATTTCAAAAGTAATAAAATAAACCAACATTAGCCCCAATATAATTCACTTTGATTGCCCTCTCAAACGATCGTAACTCGAAATAGGTCAAGAGAACACACTCCCCTTAAAAATCCATTGTAATTGACTACGACCACAAAATCCATTGTAATTGACAACGAACACAAAGAAAACCGAATATAAATAAAAAGAAAGCTTGCAAGTCGTTTTATAAAGACGGTATCAGACAAAATTGTCGCAGCGACGCGCACGAGAATAAACAGAGGTCCGATAATGAAGCTACTTTACAAATAAATAAATAAAAAAAGAACGTAATCCTTAGCCGGGTGGGGGCTGCCCTCCGTGGGTAAACACCATTACCGTTCCCCGCCTATATACCGGCCAAGATAAGATGAATAGAGGCTGCGGCCGTAAAAATAGATATTGAGTGTTTTGCTTATCCTGCTTTAGCCGCGCGGGCGAACATTTTAAACGTTGTGTGGTGGGGCGCTTAAATAGTTCTGGTTTTATGTACATTAGCTTAATTTTTGGTACATTTTGAGATGTACATCATGTCAGTTTGTAAACCACTCTCATCATCATCATGATCAGCCTACAGCAGTCCACTGCTGAACATAGGCCTCTCCAAGTGCACGCCATTTAGCTCGATTCTCGGTAACTCATATCCAGTTGCTACCAGCCTATTGTAAACTGGCAATGTAATTACATTGGGTTGGTAACATTTAGTTAGCTTTTCTATGTTTGTATTACTTTTCCGTTGTTGCTTTTAACTGACCACTTTCCTAACCAAGTGTGTTCGCTGCAATAAACTTTTTGGTAGTAAATCATCAGCATCTTTTATTTAATCGCTACAGGTTATGGGCCCAGGCACATATACCGCGAAAGAATTTGGAAAACTTGCTGAGTTGTGGAAATACTGCACTCTGATTAACCGGCAAATTGAGGTTAGGTTAAAACCGCAACGCCACGTTGTGCAGGAAGGCAAAGAAAATTAAAATAACAAAAAGGAAGTGCATCTTATGAGGTGTATCGATCAAGATGGATAGCAGTCAAAGTGTTTTGAAGCTGGTCGGTTTAAGAAACTGGAATATTTGGAAATTCCAAACCAAAGTGCTGTTGCGTGGACAAGGTTGGCTGGATATAGTAGAAGGCCGGCGCATGAAACCAGAAGTAGCTGGGGAGAAAACTGCTTGGGAGAACCAGGATGCCAAAGCTCAGACTTTAATAATCACGAGGATGACTGAAGATGTCATGTTACATATTATATCGTGTTCAACTTCAGCCGAAATGTGGACAAAGTTACAAAGTGTGTATGAACAAAAGACCGAGACCAGTATTCACATTGTTCAACAAAGATTCTTCCAATATAAATATGAAAAAGGTACCGCAATGTCTGTATTCCTGTCAAAGATTCAAGAATTGCAGAATAATCTAAAACAGATGGGTGAAGAAATCTCTGACAAGTTTATTATAACTAAAGTACTTATGTCGCTCCCAGAAGATTATAAACACTTTGTTTCTGCATGGGAATCAGCGCCTGATGACAAACAAACCTTGGATAATTTAATGGCAAGGTTGCTAATGGAAGAAGAAAGGTTAGTGGAGAAGAACGAAGAATCACAGCAAACGTCATCGTCGTCTGCTTTTGTAGTGAAAAATAGAAAAGGAAAATGTTTCAAGTGCGGCAAAATAGGACATTTCCAAAGCGAGTGTAAAAGTGATAAAAAGAACAGTGAAGAGAACGTAAATAATAAATGTTTTTACTGCGGCAAGTCGGGACATAATAAATCAAGGTGTTGGTTTAGAAAAAATAAGGACAATAGTAACCGTAAGAAAAGTAATGCTTTTGTGGTGTCAAATACAGCATATGATCTGTATCAAGAATCAAAGTGGCTGGTGGACTCTGGTGCAGATGAGCATATGTGTTGTGATCGTGCATTGTTTACACATTTTACAGACATTTCGCAAAAATCAGTCATAGTCGGTAACGGTGCAGCAATTAGTGTGTTAGGCTGCGGACAGATGGAAGTACAGGTGCGAAACGGAAAAGAATGGGTTGAAACAACCTTAAATAATGTGTTGTTCGTTCCTGATTTGAAAGTTAATCTGTTCTCGGTCAATTGCGCCACTGAAAAGGGTTGTCATAGTGACAGATGACAACTGTTGCAAATTTTACAACAAAAAAAACATACAGACGAATTGAGAACCTCCTCCTTTTTGGTGAAGTCGGTTAAAAATGGAAAAGTTTGTGCAATAGCAAATCGAGTCGGGACTGGTTATTATATGGATTTACGATTTAAATGCAAAGCTGCAAATGTTGCTAAAACAGATCTGAATGACTTAAATATGTGGCACGAAAAGTTTGCTCACCAAAACTTCGATTACGTCAGGAAAGTGTTGCAGAAAAACAACATGGACGCCAAACAAACTTCAGTTCCTAAGTGTGAAAGTTGTTTACTAGGAAAAATTCATCGATTACCATTCGCAAAAAGTGATTACACTAGCACTAGAGTATGTGAATTGATACATGCTGATACGTGTGGCCCGATGGAAGAAGTATCATTAGGTGGATCAAAATATTTTGTGTTGTTGAAAGATGACTACTCGAACTTCAGAAATGTTTATTTTGTCAAAAATAAATACGAAATAAAGAGCTGCATTGAAGATTTCCTGAACAAGGCTGAGAATGTTACTGGAAATAAGGTTATTATTTTCAGAAGTGACAATGGTACGGAGTTTGTAAACAGAGAGGTGAAGGATATGTTCTCAAGGCGCGGCATAACTCATCAAACCACCGTTCCGTACACACCGGAGCAGAATGGTAAAGCGGAGAGAGAAATTAGAACGCTAGTTGAAGCTGCTAGGACGATGTTACATGCAAAGGATTTACCGAGAAAACTATGGGCAGAGGCCATAAATACGGCGGCCTTTGTGCTCAATAGGACTGGAAAAAGTAAAGAAGATGGAAAATCTCCCTTTGAAGTATGGACAAACAGAAAATTTGATATTCATCAATTGAAGGTAGTTGGCATACCAGTATATGCACATATCCCTAAAGAAAGGAGAAGAAAATGGGACAAAAAGGGTGATAAGGGACTGATGGTTGGATACAGTGAAGATGTGAAAAGTTATAGGATTTATTTCCCACAAAAGAATACCGTAGAAATAAAAAGGGACATAGTGTTTTTGGAAAAAGAAATGATTAAAAAAGTGCAGGAATCAATTGAGATAGTAACTTTAGAAGACCAGCCATCACAGGAGACTAAAACTGTAAATGAAGTAAATATTATATCAGAAGATGCCGTATGTTTGACAGAAAGTGATGTTGAAGAAAGTTCGTTGTATGAAACAGATTCAGAAAGTGAATATGAACCATGTCCGGGTGAGTTGAGTTCATTAAATAATGACAATACATCACCACTTAACAGTGAGAGATCTAAGAGAAGTAGGAAACAAACGTCTTTTTATAAATGTAACAATGTGCACATTAATGTAGATCCTGATCCGGTGACATACAAGGATGCTATGAGTAGGGATGATGCTTTCAAATGGAGGGAGGCTATAGAAAGAGAACTGCAAACACTTACTGATAATGATACATGGGTAGTGTCTAATGTGCCAGCTGACTCAAGTAAAATTGTAACCAGTAAATGGGTGTTCAAAGTTAAAGGGGCAGGTCAATATAAAGCCAGGTTAGTCGCAAGAGGGTTTGAACAGGATGATTTGTTTAGCTATCAAGATATCTATGCTCCAGTAGCAAAGCTGTCAACATTTAGACTCTGTGTTGTTATTGCTACTAAGTTGAATTTACCAATCTATCAAATGGATGTAACCGGGGCATTTTTGTATGGGGAAATCCAAGAGGATGTTTATATTCAGTTACCTGAAGGGGCTTACTCTAATGATAAAAACATAGTTAAACTTAATAAATCATTGTATGGTTTAAAAATGTCTCCTAAGTGTTGGAATAACAAGTTCAATGAAGTAATGACTAGAGAAGGTTTTCTTAGATCAAACTGTGACTCATGTTTATACAATAGATATAATGGAAAAGATAAAATGTTTGTTTTACTCTATGTTGACGATTTATTATTTTTTGGAACAAACAACTCTGATATTACTCAGTTTAAAAAGATTTTGAATGGGGAATTTAAAATGAAGGATTTAGGATTGGTATGTGATTTTTTAGGTATTAATGTGAATCAAAACTTAAAGTCTGGTATTACTGAACTTAGTCAGAAAAGCTATTTGGAGAATGTTCTTAAAAAGTTTAAAATGGAAAATTGTAAACCTATGGCCACACCAATGGATAGTAATTTTAATTCTAAAATTTTTGAAAAGCAAATTGTTGATAAAAATATTGAGAAAATATGTAGACAAATTATAGGAAGCTTAATGTATGGTGTACAAGGTACTAGACCAGATTTATGTTTTACAGTTTCTATGCTGAGTAGGTATCAAAAATGTTCTAACAATGTCTTATTAGCTGCTTTGAAAAGAGTATTACGATATGTGAAAAATACTCTAGATTATAAGTTAATTTATAAGTGCACAGATGTAGGTTTGGAAAGTTTTTGTGATGCTGATTGGGGTGGCGATTTAAAAGACAGAAAATCCACCTCTGGGTATATGTATATGTTCTCTAATTGTTTAGTGTTGTGGAGTTCTAAGAAACAAGCATCTGTGAGCCTGTCTTCAACTGAGTCAGAGTATGTTGCAATGAGCATGGCTGCCAGTGAAGCTTGTTGGTTAATAAACTTGCTTAAGGACTTTGGTTTCCAGAATATTTGCCCTGTAAATATTTTTTGTGACAATCAGTCAGCAATATTAACTGCAGCTACTGAATCTATCAAACGTCTGAAGCATGTAGATATTCGTTTTCATTTTGTTAAAGATTTAATTAAGAATGATAAAATATGTGTTAAGTACATAAATACTAGTGAGCAACCAGCTGATATGCTTACAAAAGCTCTAAATAAAGAGTTATTTATGAGATGTATTATGAAGTGTGGTATAGATAACATCATAAGTTAGTTTATTTTTTTTTGTTAAATATTGTTTTGCAGTAACTTAGAGTTATTTTTTTTTAGTGTAATTACATTGAGGGAGGGTATTGTAAACTGGCAATGTAATTACATTGGGTTGGTAACATTTAGTTAGTTTTTCTATGTTTGTATTACTTTTCCGTTGTTGCTTTTAACTGACCACTTTCCTAACCAAGTGTGTTCGCTGCAATAAACTTTTTGGTAGTAAATCATCAGCATCTTTTATTTAATCGCTTTTATCGCTTTTTTTTTTCGCTTTTTTGCGAAGATCGTCGCTCCACCTAGCCTGAGGGCGTCCTACCTTACGTTTTCCGATTCGCGGCCTCGTCTCAAGAACACGTCTACCCCAACGGTCATCGGTTCTACGGCTGATATGGCCGGCCCATTGCCACTTCAGCTTGCTTACTCTGTGAGTTATGTCGACAACTTGGGTTCTCTGCCGGATCACCTCATTCCGGATTCTCTCCCTCAGAGAGACTCTAAGCATAGTTCATTCCATAGCGACCACTCTCAATCACTACTTTCTGAAAACGGCGATATTGGTATAATTAGGAACCAGTGTTTGGTATAATTGGGAACCAGTGTTTGGTATAATTAGGAACCAGTGTTTGGTATTATTAGGAACCAGTGTTTTGTATAATTAGGAACCAGTGTTTGGTATAATTAGGAACCAGTGTTTGGTATAATTCGGAACCAGTGTTTGGTATTATTAGGAACCAGTGTTTTGTATAATTAGGAACCAGTGTTTGGTATAGTTAGGAATTAGTGTTTGGTATAATTAGGAACCAGTGTTTGGTATTATTAGGAACCAGTGTTTGGTATAATTAGGAACCAGTGTTTGGCAGACTTCTACGTTATTTTAGGTTTTGTTTTTGTTTTAGTGTGACTCCGTCGTTGGTCTAGTGGTATCAACCAATACTGCTGAGCATATGGTCTTGAGTTCGATTCCCATGTCAAGCAAAGTGAATTTCTCAGTAGCAGCCTGAAGTCTGGATTTGTTTGTTTTAGAGTAAAACTTTTTTTATCTTTTCTTCATGATTTATGACAATAAATTTTTTACGTTTTTTTTTAATGGTTCGAAATTAATTTTGTATGAGCCAGTAAATATGTTGAACACTTGGCTGCTAAAGATTGTTGACGGAAATCTCTGTAAAACTTTTAATATTAACAATGTCCAAATTTATGACCGCCTCGTTGGTCTAGTGGTCGCAAGAGATACTTTGAACATGCGCCCTAGGTTCGAATCCCAGATCGGGCAAAGTGTTATTGGGTTATTCCATCTGAAATTTCTCAGTAGCAGCCCGGAGTCTGGATTTATGCCCGATGTATGGCAATAGGTTTGGCGCCTATTACATGGAACTTAAACATAACTGGCCAAATGTGGGTGTACATACTATAGGTACAGCTCTGCCTAACCCTTTGGGGATTACAGGCGTGATATCATGATAATTAATTTATGTTAATATAATAATATCATAGCCCCTTAGTCGCCTTTAAAACGGGTACCTATACCTACATACAACAGGTGGTTAATATTTTCAAATTAATTTTGTTTGAGTGCTTAATGTCATTACATTTTAAAAGTGGGGGTACTTACGTCTGTTGAAGATGACGTCATTACTCCATATACTCCCCTTCAGAAACTTAAGATTCGCCTCTTTGTCGTTAATTGCAATTAATGGATTAATATTATTACGTGGATTTTTCCGCCCCAGCATTCTGAATAATTTTATCGATTGTTATTAACTATGTAAGTACTTTAAATAATGTTTGTTTATATAATATATAAGCACCAAAAATTAAAATCATAATATCAATGAATTTATTCCAAATATACAGGAGGAATGCCACACCCTTGTATATATATAACTACATTATTCGTATTAGCCTTCTTGTTCCAGTCATGACGTGCAGCTATCGAATATTTCTGTTTTGTGTTCGTAATTATAGATATATTTTGTTTATTTTTATTTTACATTGTTACCAGAGCTAATTATCTTTTTCGTATGCACGTGTTTCTGTGATAAATAAAGCTATTATTCATCTTGCTTTCATTTCTAAGTCGTTTGAAGATCGACGTGCTCCATTGCCTTCCCTGGGACGGTATACTTACAGTACAACTATTTCCTTAATGGCCTTCGGCAAACTTCGTGTTTCGTCTGTCGTAGGATTTCTATCAATTGCCCTTTGCACTTGGAGCAAACCGGACACTCAATCGACTTGGAAGTATATAAAGTTGTTAATACTCTTTTAACTTAATATAATTTGTTTTTAAAATGGAAGGAAAGCTGTTAAAGTAAACGAAACACGAAGTTTGCCGAGGGACATTAAGAAATTAGTTGTATTGTACATATATACACATATTATCCAAAGAAGTCAAAGGTCTTCGATTAATTAAATCATTAAAACTTCAACTATAGTAGTGGTACTTAGGCAGACTTAATACCAAAAGGCATTCTCAACCAGTCAACCTAATTCTAAAGACAGAAAGCTTAGCTGAACAAATACCAAAACTCCAGCCGCTTTAGTAGACAACAGAAATTCTAATACTGAAAATCAGTCGGGTTGTATTGACAGAGGTAGGTACTGTAGGTAGATAGGTAGGTACTCTCCTTCAAATACAACTCAAAGGATCTATTGTTCTCGACTGACGCGATCTGTTTGTCGGCAAACATCGTGTTCTGTCTGAGCGCAGTGTTAAACTGGGTAATATTATTTGCTTTTGGTGATTGCTTCTTTATTATTTTTTGCATACTTTGTAGCTATTTATTCATTATAATATATATGCCGCAGCCATCTGGTTAAATTAAACGCCGGTATCCAATTGGATGCCTGTCGATAGTTAATTGAACTAGAATCATTCAACACTTAACAACTTGGCGTATAGAAAATCAACCATTTGAAGATGACTGACCAAGACTCAGCCAAGTGATTCAAACTAATCTAACCTAACCAAACTTCACAAATTCAGCAACATCCAATTTAAGTAAATGACTACACGAAATTCAGCCATCTAGTTAAACAGTGCGCTCAATGACGTGGCTAGTTGTCCTTCAGCTATTTAATTGGATTGCGTTTAATAAACGGCCTAGGCGTCCAATTAGCTGGCTAATTTAACCAGATAGCTGCGGTATATATGTATATGTACAACGTGCATCAAAAATGTGTGATCATATTTAAGGGGGTGGTATAGACCACCAAACTGAACAACTTTATCTGCGAGACCAACATCGTAATCGCCAAAAAAATAATCAGCAATCATACAACACTTCTATTCCTATTCGACCCAAATGTATGGGACTGCTAAATGATAATTGATAAATGATTTATTTCTGTAAGTAGGTTTGTACAAACACTTTTAGACGGCAATCATATTTTTTAAACTAGATGAGGTCGGCGTTTCCTATCTGACTACTCTGAGAAGAAAGGCCGGAACAAACTCAGAAGTCACCGTCTCTTTTAAAGTCCAGACATAATCTTGGTCAGATCATGTGAAGACCATGTAGATTGGTATCTGAATTGGTCTTTTGAGGAAAGAACCACACAGATTGAGTGGACCTGTCCAGTCAGTGCACGCATTTGTCAGTAATCGTGCAGCTCAACTCAGGAAGTCAGGACTTAAGGAGCTGAAATTTTTTTCGTCATTACGATATTGGTCCCATGAAGAAAGTTGTTTAGTTTGATGTTTTGTACTACACTCTTAAATGTGACCACATATTATTGATGCACGCCGTATATAATGATGACGTGACCACACATTTCTGATACACTCTGTATATAAATCCGTAATGAGCAGAATTTCATTATGGCACATCATAACTGTAATTAGTAAGTTATGATTACTCATAATGAGCTGCTTAATTTAGTAGCTTCAATTTTTCTGCTAAATGCGGATTTCCTGATGATACGACAATTTTTCCTTAGCTAATGGTCCATATCCCGATTACAGAGTCAGAATCATAATCATGTAAGCTTAGTTAGCGAATTCGTAATCGCAGTCTGGTGTTATTGGCCTGGCCCATCTTTGCTTACTAAAACCGAAGTAGTCTTTAACGATACTCACAGGTGGAAAGAAAGTATCTTCTCTTGAAACAACACAGTATTTATTTTACGGTCCTTTAATTTACATCCGAATAAATCAAGGCTTGGTTCCCTCATTTTCTTCCAATTATTTCTTGTACATCCGAATTCAATTAAATTCGTACTAGACCAATTAATTTAGCGAAAAGGGACAAACGTGTGAAACGACATACACTAATTAATTTAAAATTAACATTTAATTGGAAAAGTGCGTCACATTTTTCGCCAACGATTTAATTTCCAATCAGTCGGATAAACGGCGCGGTACAATCGCGCACAAACTTTTTATCGCAACATTGAGTTGTATTGTGGATTCTGTGCAGTGGAAACTTCGTAACAAAGGAACGACGAACATTCCCCTCTATGCAAAATAGTGGTAACAAAAAAACAACCGACTTCCAAAAAATACACTACAAAGTGAAAAATAACTTTAATTTCGGAAGTCGGTGTCTTTGGATCTTTATTTTAGTTTTTTGCCACCGACTTCCGAAATTAAAGTTATTTTTCACTTTGTAGTGTATTTTTTGGAAGTCGGTTGTTTTTTTTGTCAAAAAGTTTTTATTTTTCACTTTTTAGTGGGTCAGGTCTAAGCTTTAAATCTAAGTTACAATAGCCTAATGTCAACTGCTCATCACCTTTTATAAAATATTTCGTTTCCCGATGCAAGGAATTGAGGAGTTTATTTTTGAGGATTTCTCTTGGTAAAAACCAGAAGAACTGGAGCTGATGGTGAAGCCACCATCAGCTCCATTTCACCATATGCATTGTGACAAGCATAAATTGCTTAACAACCAACGAAAGAGCATTGCTAGAGATGACGCGATTACGCAACTTAAATTCAGTCTCAAATTGACGCATCAGCATGACTAGTAGGTAGTGGTTGCCCTATGAAAAACTTCAATCTTAATTGGGTATTATTTTTGTACGACCTGAATATTTTGGAATATTGAACCGTATGAAGTAAGCCCAACAAAAGGTAACTGCTGTAAATCTTTGAGGAATTCCCTCGACTGTTTATGGTCTCCATCATCAGACCTGTAATAGCACTTATAACCCATATGGGTGCAAAGTTCTCATCAATATGAATGAATTAAGTCCAAACACAAGGTAGCTACTGTAAACCGTTGAGGAGTTCCCTTAACTGTCTTTCATCTTCATCATCAGACCCCTAATGACAGTCATAACACATCTGGGTATAGTATTCTCATCAATAAAAATAATCAAGCCCAAACACAAGGTAACTGCTGTAAATCGTTAAGGAATTCCTTCAACTGTCTATGGTCTCCATCATCAGACCTGTAATGGCACTTATAACCCATATGAGTGCAAAGTTCTCATCAATATAAATGAATTAAAACGAATCACAAGGTAGCTACTGTAAACGGTTGAGGAGTTCCCTTAACTGTCCTTCGTCTTCATCATCAGACCCCTAATGACAGTCACAACCCATCTAGGTGTAAAGTTCTCATCAATACAAATTAATCAAGCCCAAACACGAGGTAACTACTTTAAATCGTTGAGGAATTCCTTCAACTGTCTATGGTCTCCATCATCAGACCTGTAATGGCACTTATAACCCATATGAGTGCAAAGTTATCATCAATATAAATGAATTAAAACGAATCACAAGGTAGCTACTGTACACCGTTGAGGAGTTCCCTTAACTGTCCTTCGTCTTCATCATCAGACCCCTAATGACTGTCACAACCCTTCAGGTGTAAAGTTCTCATAAATACAAATTAATCAAGCCCAAACACAAGGTACCTGCTGTAAATCATTGAGGAATTCCCTCGACTGTCTTTCGGCTCCATCATCAGATCGATTCCAGACCTTCATTAAATTGTAGTTCTTTAAAATACTTAATGAAAAAATTAACAAACGCACTAGGCGCTCCTACGATTTTCGAAGGTTCCCCTCGATTTCTCCAAGATTCCATCATCAGATCCTGGTTTCCTTATCATGGGACCACCCTTGAGGTATGTCCTTTCTAACAAAAAAAGAATCATCCAAATCGGTTCACCGAGGAAAGAGTTCTGAGCTAACACACATAAAAAAAAAAAAAAAAAAAAAAAAAAACATACAGGCGAATTGAGAACCTCCTCCTTTTTTTGAAGTCGGTTAAAAAGAGGTGAGATTCGGATTTCTGCGTCGAGTTTATACGCTTTGTTCTCAACTCCCACTTTGTGAAATATTTACATGTGACTGTTAATTTAAAGGGGTTGATGTTTATCGTTAGGGGCGGGTTCGAAATGTTTACTAATATAGCATCTGTAGCATAGTGGGTAATATCGTATTTCAAGTTGGCTGGTCAATTATTGTTAGGGACCGGTTTAATTAAGAAGTTGTGTTCGATAGCTCGCACAATAGAACAGTTTAGTATTCTTGCGTATCTGCCGTGTAACCTGCATTCCAGAAACAGGTTAACGAGTGTCATTGTACGCAAAACTGGAAACACGCGTTTACCTGTGTTGGTGCCCGAATTACGTAACCAAATTTGCTATTGGAAGTGCTTCCAGTATTGAGGTATTTGCCTTGTATCAGGGACCAGTACCTAGGCATTCGACGACGCACAATTCACTTTTATTGGCCTATAGTACCCTGTTATGTTTCGGCAACGCAGTTAGGTTGCTGGCAATAGGTAAGCAAGGTTCTGGACATAGGCCCCTTTTCAAAATGGAACATGCAGAGTCTCTTGGCCATAAGTTCTGAGCAGCCTATAAAAAAGAAAAGGCGGCGAGCGTTACAGCTACATATTTCATTCTACGTTTCATTACACACATTTATCTTTTATTGTTTTATATTTTTTCCGTAGTTACGAGTCTTTTACAACTCTAGCGGTTATGAACAAGCCTCTGGGTGTATTTTATGTAGGAACTCTTTTTATTTTTAAATCGTCTCAGTAACTACAAAATTTTCTTTTATTTGGGCAATCTAAAATTTTGTTTTTGCTCTAAGTCAATGCGGTATTAATAGTGTTAAAGATAAAAGCGAAAGTACTTAATTACGAACAGTTTATGAGCCACACCTTAGTTCAGGAACTTAAACCAAGGGTCTTGTTTTAATAGGAAATTCGATACCTCTTTAGTGAACGCGACTCTCAAGGAAATACAAAGCTTGCATAGTAGTAATGTATGAAATTTCAGAGCAATTTAAAAAAAAAGATGATACATTGCACCCCCATTTATTAAACTTTTTACAAATGTCCGCGTCCTTCAAATAATTGGTGATCTTGCATTTTTATTATCTCTCTCTCTCTCTCTCACCGCATTTAGCGAACTCTGACAAGGACCGAAAATAGTGTTTGTATTTCGAATACCCCGTCAATTTTTCAAAAATAGAACATAAACCTAGCTGAACAGAAGAACCCATCCGCAAACAAAACAGCGTAAAGAAAATAACACGAACATAAAAACTAGCACGGAAACTAGAAGTACCGAAATGCATCTACTGGAGGGCTCTCAGCTGCCAAGTGGCCGTACCGTGTCCCACAAACATACTGTCATACCGATACCACCACCATGTCTATACCGCGCTCCTGCAATCAAAGAGAGAGCTTTTAGTATACCGCAAGTTTGTCTCTTTGTTCTGTCAGCTTGCAAAGTTGCCGCGTTTTGTGAGGATTCGATTTAGGTAGTGAAAAGCTGGGTTTCTTTTGGTTTCCATTTAACTGAAGATATTCCGTAAGACGTCTTTGTATCATATAAGCCAAATGGGTCCTTTACGTGGCTTAAACCATTATTATCTTTACATATTCATATGATAGAACGATACTCGGTCGATATTTGGTATGTCAAGATAATTATGAAATCTATCAGCTTTAAATCGAGATTCAAAATTCAGCTACGTTCTAGAATACTCAACAATAACAAATAATACAATTTATAATCATCGTTAAAACCAAAGCCCCCATTTCTGAATGAAAGAGGATCACACTCTTGCAAAGGCATGACTGGGTATTTTTATACCGCGGTTGCTAATAAACTAGAAAAATACAATGATGAACCGCATTTTGCTCGTAGAATGGGTCAGGTGTGTGGTTCTCATAGGTACCAATTTATGAGGGTCAAATTGAGGCCAGGCGGATATTTATAACCGATGTTTCTTTCGTACCTCCTATAAAGTGGTCTGAAGTATTTTTTTTGTAATTAATGGACTCAAATATAACAATGAAATACTTCAATATTTAATAGTTTGTGGCTGAACTTTTCTAAAAATAATTAGTATTTAACCAATATAATTTTTATTAAAAAAAAAAAAACATTATTTTATTAGGTACTAACACTAGTTTGAAAGCTCACAATTTTACTAACAATTATGGATGTAATCTTAGGATGAATCTGAAATAAATTATTTATTATATTATTATTTATAATTTCGACTATTACCTGAATATTATTCTGGTCACTGATTGTTTAAACGTTTAAGCTGTTTAATCCGCTGAACCGAAAGAGGTATGCTTAATTAACATTCAGCGTTTCCCAACTTAATCATTATATTAATTTAATGCGATTTTCTGCACACATTTGTTTGGATAAGATTCAAGAGAAATCATAACAATAGGTTCCTGCATTATATGAACATAAATCACGACGATAGTCTACGAACGGGTGGGCAGAGATATACAGTACACTGACTTTATAACTCTACTCCCACTCACTCACTTCCTTTCTCCTTAAACATCATCATTAGCTATATTTAGTTTCCCTGCTCTTGTTTCATGTTTATTATTATATAATTATATTATTAGTAGATAAGTATATGTTTTACGTATGTATGTATTTATTGTATAGTATGTAAATGGTACATCACTGACTACCTGCATTATTATCTCTCCTTCTCCCTTTAATCCATCCAAAGGTTGTCTGTAAGAAACCGTTTTTAGCGATAAGACCGCCCGTTGTGTCACCCTATGTAAAATTTATATATTTAAGTATATCTGTAATTTTTATGGTGTACATAATAAAGAGTATTCTATTCTATTACATCAGTTAGTTAGTTTTACCTTATAATGGGAGAACCAATCGCCATTAACTGAACTAGAATCCATACTCCAGGCTTTTACGTAGAATTTCCTGATGAGAAAACCCAATAACATAACCACAACTTGGGTATCAAACCCACACTCAGATCAACCTCGCTGGACCAACATGGCTATATATACCTGCTTACACAGCAGTTAAAATTCATGACGTAGCATGCATGAAGCGTATAATGAGTCCAAAATAATTTAAACTGAACAGATGTGATCGTCAGCCTGAAATTTAACGTTTAACACGATATTCATTACACGTCATTGTCGAATTTACATGTTGAGTTGAAAAGTTTTTGAGAATTTCTCATTTCAAATAATATGGGTGTGCTTAACGTGTTTGTTGGTAATTATACTTTTGTGGTTGTAGGGTTGGCATTTAGGAGAGATAAAATAATTACTTAATTTTTTTAAACTTCGAAATAATTTTTGTATGCGCCAGTAAATATGTTGAATGCTTAGCTGCTAAAGATTGGTGACCGAAATCTCTGTAAAACTTTTAATACTAACCAATGGAAGAGATTTTTCTAGAAATAAGCATCACCTTTGTACGTATTTTTCTTTTCCTTTCTTCTTGTTTGTTTATACATATGTGTGTACATCAATGGTTAAATAAATAAATAATGCCCAAAATCACCGCTTCATTGGTCTAGTGCTCGCAAGAGATACTTTGAGCATGAGGTCCTAGGTTCGAATCCCAGATCGGGCAAAGTGTTATTGGGTTATTCCATCTGGAATTTCTCAGTAGTAGCCCGGAGTCTGGATTTGTGCCCGTTTGATGGCAATAGGCTCGCCCTCTATTACATGGGACTTAATCATAACTAGCGAAATGTGGGCGTACTATAGGTGCACCTCTGCCTATCTCTTCGGGGAATACAGGCGTGATATATGTTATGTTTTACGTAAACTTGTTCCT
This sequence comes from Griposia aprilina, assembly GCA_916610205.1. NCBI lineage: Eukaryota > Metazoa > Arthropoda > Insecta > Lepidoptera > Noctuidae > Griposia > Griposia aprilina. The sequence goes on along the minus strand of OU744295.1, from coordinate 6,172,059 downwards.
AATTTTGATGCGACCCAATATCTATAAATATGAAACAGCAAAGTTATCAAAAAAATTATTACCTAGTGCCACATAGCCGGAAATAATTTCCACTCGTTATTGCATTACAGTTCTTGAAAATTGAAGAAAATGTCCCACGGAAGGCGATTTGACGGTAATTTGGTAAATGGGCGTGCGGCAAGTAGTAAATGTTTTGATAAGTCACTATAATTAGAGGGTTGAAAGATTACAAAATAATGTCTGGCTTGTAAATGATTACCGTAAATTCTCATCGATCAAGTTGACCTTTTCTTTTAATAGAGTACGAGTAAATGTGGGCCGAGCCGAAGCCGAGGCACATATAAGTACTCACGTATAAACACGCCTTGGCCGCAACCAGGCCTTAATGGGAGTCCATCAAGGCCCTCGTGAATAGTACGTTTCACAAATAATGCGCGGGAATTCAAACTAAGTAAATTTCAGAATCAATGACGAACAACGATAACTTTTCTCGCACCAATATGTTCATTTGTTTCCTTTTCACTTAAAACAGCTCTATTTGCTAAGCCATAGCCAGTTCGAGATTTAAATAAAGTCTTTGATAAGTAACCTCCTTGGTTGCCATGGGTCGAAGTAAAAAGATCGTTCCATTTTTAAATTACACGACAGATATGAGTTTCCATAGTAATTTATTTATTCGGCCGCTAAACACGACACACATGGATTTTCATACTAACATTGTCGGCCGCTGCTTGCATGAATTTAACCAATACAGCACTTTCGATTTATCTCGACGAAAGTTTTCAAAATAATGCTCGAATTTCTAAGCATGTTTGAGAAATAGAAATAAACTATACCTTTTCAGCATAGGTAAGTAGGTGTACCTTGGTATACCTACTAATCTTTTGGCATCTTTTCAATAATATTTTGCTATTTAATATTCCTACTATTATTGCTCCGGTGGTCTCATGGTCGCAAAAGCGACTGCGCTCACGTGGGGTCCTGAGTTGGATTCCCAGGTCGTGAATAGTGTTATTAGGTTTTTCCATTAGAAATCTCTTAGTAACAGCCCGGAGTTTGGAAGTTGGCAGTGTGATACCCCCGTGCCTCGAAAAGCACGTTAAGCCGTTGGTCCTGCCCCTGATCTCTCTCCGGTCGTGTCGGATTGCCGTCCCATCGGACTATGAGAGTGAGGGAAGAGAGAGTACACCTGTCTGCGCACACACTAATTGTGCACTATAATATCTCCCGCGCCGAAGGCTAGTCTTCGTTGAGATTGTCCGCCATGGTCGAATTACGGCCTGGAGGACTATTATCCATACTAATAATATTATGAATTCGAAAGTAACTCTGTCTGTCTGTCTGTATGTTACCTTTTCACGCCTAAACCACTAAACCAATTTCAATAAAATTTGCCAAGGAGATATATGGCATTCTGGGGAAGGATATACGCTACTTTTTGTCTCAAAAATTATCCTTAAAGGGAATGATATAGGGGATGAAAGTTTGTATGGGAAGCTTAGCATTTCTTAAGTTAGGGCTATGAAAATTCAATTTATGCATTAGGTAAAATATAAAAAAAAAAAACAGCTTTTTTGTAAAATCAATCTCCCAAGGGGTAACATAGGGAGGGGCTGCTTTTAAAATCACGTGATTATTAAAAAAAATGTGTTCCTCTATAAGAGATTTAAGGAATTGGAAATTTACTACTTGGAAATTTATTACTTGCTTCTGCCCGCGGCTTCACCCGCGTGGATGTCGGAAATTTTGCCACGGGAACTATCGGAACCATTAATTTTAATATTATCATCATTAATTTGAAATACTCTAGCACCGCCATTGACCACGTACCTACATATTAATTAAGTTATTTTATAACTTTTAATTCGGTGGACCGATTTAAATCTCTCATAACCGATGCTTTAAAGGTTGGTGGCACGTTTTCAACAAAGAGGGTCAGTATCCGATCTCCCACGAACTGGAATACCACACTCTGCTGGAAGTGCAGACAATATTCAATGAATGCAAGCGAGGGTAGAGGAGAACCCGGAAACATCAACGCGTAGGCGTTCGTCTCAGCTGGGAATCCATAAGAGATCACTTCAAATAATATTGAAACAAGATTTGAAAATATTTCCATATAAGGTGCAATTAGTCCAGGAATTGAAACCAGCAGGTCACTAGCAGCGTCTTCATTATGCGATTCGGATTCAAGAACTGGCTCGTGAAAATAATAATTTTATTCATCATTCTATAATGAGTGATGAAGCTCATTTTCATTTGAACCCCTTCGTTAACAAACAAAATTGCATAATTCGGGGTACGGAGAATTCAAGAGAAGTCCACCAGCATGAATTACACCCTATCAAGTGTATTAGGGCTGTAAATGGTGGTCATTAACGTGACGTTATATTTAAAATCTAACTCAGAAATATCTCCATGAGTTTTATTTTATTGTCTGGTTATAATTAACATTAGTAAACAAAAAAAAAGAAAACAACGTTATAAGTAATTGGGACCCCTTCCTGTCTTATGCAACAGCCTGTACTTATACTATGTTAGTTAAATTAATATTATATTATTATTTAATTCATTTAATTTACTTAACATTAGAATGTTAAGTATATTTTTTCTTCAGATCCACATTTTTTTTTTTTAATTAAAAGGTACATAAGTAAGTAAATATTTTATCACAAGCATAATAAAATTTATTTTGAAAAAAAAACAGCTGTTCCTGACTGTTTTGCAAACCTTGTTTTATATATTTTTTAAGATTTTTTATAGCTAATATTTTATAGACTCACTAGCTTCTACCCGTGACTTCGTCCATATGGAAGTCAACTATAACCTACCAAAAAACATATCTTAAGGCACTCGGCAATACTGTAGCTTTCCATTAGTTTTTTTTTTTCGGAATCGGATCAGTAGTTTCGGAGATTACCCCCTACATACAAACTAACAAATCTTACCTCTTTATAAATAAAATATCAGTTTAGATTTTTACTCTTCTTGTTTCCAAAATATCACGAGGCCTCAAACCCGCCTCCTTACATCTACCTACACAGTGGTGCAAAACAAAACCATTGTACATTCATATACAATGACGTCACGCCATTCTCTGTTTGAGACAAGAACGCTACTCAAATATGACAGTTATGTTCATTTAAGAGTCCCAAGGTAGCAGGGAGCGGTATCCTTTCAGGACGTCGGTATTAGAGGGTTGGACAGTGGGAGAATTCTTTTGTCTCGAGAGATTTAACGTCGAATTAAGGGTTGATACGGTCAGCGACAACTGTGCAAAAGTTGATTACCTCTGCTACATTTATGCATCATCTAAATTGTACATTGTATTTCAACATCTCATAATAATAGCTAAGAGTTTATAATTACGTATTCTCTTTATTTTAGTTCTGTTCCGATTTTAATTAAATATATAACTCAATTATCTTTAAAGATTTAAAAAACTGAAGTGTTAATCGACTTTTGTCGCTGACTGTATACTACTTAACTGATAAAAGTTAGTTACCGTTTAGTTCTGTACAAGTGAGATTTATTTTGTGTCTGCAGAAAAGGTTTTATTTAAGAATCACTTTGAATTAGACGTAGCGTCATTAATCGACAGTATTATTTTATGCGAACCAATCAACTGAAAAAATCGCATTTTTGCTTGATTTATTTACATGGACTGTAAAATTCGATAAAATATTTAAAAAAAAACGAATAGGTAATTAATTACTTTTTACTTTTCTTTTGAGCCAACTTCAATCAAATTGCTGCTTTTATAAAACAAAGTAAGTACCTATTTATCATATTTTCGACCATTTAAATAATTATTTACGTACGAGTATTCAGGTGAGGACGCCATGTTTTATTAACGTTATTCAAACAAATGTAATTACATTTTCCGTTGAAGCCGTGTTTACGAATAAAATGCTCGTTAAAGCTGTAACAAGTACCTAAATGTTTTAATTTACTTGGATAATTGTTGAATTTCAAGTCCGTCATTCACTTAATAAGGTATATTGACATCAGTCTGAGTGGGTATAATCATCAACTGACAACAAGAGGTAAGACTTTATATAACAAACGCCAGAGAAAGCAATAATATAACTTATTCATAATTATATTAATGATCAAAATAAAGTTGGTTGGTTGGTTGGTTGGTTGGTTGGTTGGTTGGTTGGTTGGTTGGTTGGTTGGTTGGTTGGTGTGGGCGTGCTATAGGTACACCTCTGCCTAACCCTTCGGGGAATACAGGCGTGATGTTATGTTATTGTTTGTTGTTGTTGTTAAATAAAGTTGGTGTTTCGTTGACACAGTCTGCCATGATGAGAGTAAGAAAGTCGTTTCTAAGAAAGCGGTGAACCGTCATGGCTGTTCAAATACAGAGCATTTTTGACACCTTCCTGTCAAATACGGCGAAAATGACAGATTTTCATGACGTTCGTTATAATAATAATATGACGGAACCGCTTTCCTAGGAAACCAAACATTTACAATAATCACCGACCATTTTATGCAGTAGTTTTACTGTGAAAAGTGCATCAAGTTAAATAGGTTTATTTCATTGACACAAACACTGTAGCACTTGAATATTCTAGTACGTAGTTCATACTATAAACTACACTCGAGAGCAATGAATCCGGGTCACTTAAAGAATGTTAAAAATCTCGGAAACTAAAAATGATAGGTTAATGCAATAAATTGTATTTAATAGACAATGTAATACTCCTTAAATGAATGTAAAAAAAATATGAGTCACCATACATTTTATTAACACAAAATTACATAAAGAAAAAAACTGCTGATCTCTCCTTAAAACAAAAATAGGAAACATGAAATTTTTGAACTTTATTACGATTTTCTTGAATTTTAATACTTCGTATTGCCTCCTCGTGCTTCCATTACTGCGTTTACGCGGTTTGGCATGCTGTACACCAAGTTCCTTATACGATTTTGGGGAATATTCTCCCATTCCTCTGTGAGAGCAATTTTGAGCTCACGAAGCGTGATTGGGGGAGGGTTTCGTTGTTTTACGCATCTGCCTAGCTCGTCCCAAGCATGCTCGATCGGGTTGATATCCGGGCTGCGCGCTGGCCACTCCATACGAGTAATGTTCATCTCTTGAAGGTAGTCATTCACAATCCTACCTGTATGAGGTCGGGCATTGTCATGCATAAATATAGCATCCTCACCTAAATTGACCATAAATGGACCAACGTGATCATTGAGGATTTCTTCCACATATCTTACGCTAGTTAAAGAGCCGTTTTCTATGATCACCAGCTCTGTGCGACTTTCAGAAGAAATTCCGGCCCACACAAGTACAGACCCACCACCGTAGGCTACTTTTTCTTTGATGCATGCTTGCTTGAATCTTTCCCCTGGTCTTCGATACACTCTGTGTCTTCCATCGTGCTTGTAGAGCATAAATTTGGATTCGTCGGAGAACATAACTTTTGACCAATCTTCAATACTCCAATTTACGTGGCTCTGGGCATATCTTAGTCTTGAAATACGATGCCCACGCTCCAGTTTAGGGCCGTTTGCAGGTCTAAGGGGTTTTAAGTTAGATTCAGCAAGCCGACGTCTTACTGTCCATGCACTTGGGTTACTTCCTCCGAGGCGTCGAAACTGATTTGTGAGTTCAGTTCCTGTGAGAAAGCGATTTCGAAGCATGGTGTTCACCAAGTATCGGTCTTCTCGTGCTGTGGTACACCTGGTTCTGCCCGTTCCTGGTCTGCGTAGGTTAGAACCAGTTTCTTCGTAACGTCGGAGAACTCTTTGTACTGTTGACAGCGACACACCGACAGTCCTGGCTGTATCGCGCTGACTCCGGCCGGTTTCCAGCATTGTAAGTATTCTGGTGCATTCTTCAGGCGTAAGCGACATAATTTCAGCTTGAATAATGAATATAGAGCACTATCAACATGGTTTATGTACCCACATAAATGACAGATTACAAACAAAAGCAAAACCAAATGCTGTAATTTCGTAGTTCCATCTTCGAAAGTGGCCCTTTTTCAAATTTGATTTTTTTATGATATAACTTTACAATAACTAAGAAGTTTTAATACCTTCATTTAAGGAGTATTACATTGTCTATTAAATACAATTTATTGCATTAACCTAGCATTTTTAGTTTCCGAGATTTTTAGGATTCTTTAAGTGACCCGGATTCATTGCTCTCGAGTGTATTTACATCGTATTGAAATATAGAACACACTGTATCAGTTCCTGTTGCATCTAGGCTGCACTGCAGTATTCCGCATAGTCGTAATTGAGATAGTTCTGTTGGTATTCTGTTTGAAGCCGTCAATACCTTTGCCATTTTGAATGGTAGCTGCAGTGTCTATTACTATGATACCGTTGTTTAGAATTTTCAGTTTTTTGGATCTTGTCATTTTGGAAGTGACATTTACGTTCGTCTATCTGGAGGGTGGGTAACAGAGGTCAATTGTTATTTGCTTGGAGTGGTGGTTATAGTTCGCGCTAAACTTTATGAGCCCTCTGAACGTAGGCCCAAGAACGACACCGCGCAACGTACAGTTGAGTGAGAGTGAGAGAGTTCCCTCGGACACCTGTATTATGCATACTGCGCAGCCACTCGTGTGCAACTTCCGAGAGCTTATAAAGTTTTGCGCGAACTGTACTAGTCACCGTTCCAACTTCAAGTTGCTACCTTCCTGTTAGCAGGTACATGCAATCCAGACCTTGGGGAGTCGAACTTCGAATTAATTAGGAATCATTCGTAATAGTCAAAGACCGAAAATTCACTTCGCTTTATTACTTACTAGCCTTTGCCCGCAGCTTTGCCCGGGAGGTCGGAAGTTATCACACAGAAATGTGTACGGTCACCAAAAGTGATAAGTAACCGGGTCGTCGGATACAGTTGAAGTTTAGTAAGAAACCGATGGAGGTTTTCGAATGTAATTTAATTTGACAAATTAACTGTTTGTTTTATATTAATTAAATTAAACTTTATTCAAAAACATCCATCGGTTTCTTACTAAACTTCAACTATATCCGACGATCCGGTTACTTATCACTTTTGATGACCGTACTAACGTGATAAAAAAGTATTCTATTACCTAACCCAGGCCATGGTCTCCGTGCCATAGTTCAGCTGTTTTTGCGTGATTGAGTAACAAACATGCAAACATACAAACTTGCACATTTATAATATTCAGTTGCATTATAAAATGCGCTTCAATGCTTCCCAATCACGTGTGAATGTTAATCATTCATAACATTTATCTTTAAAATCTTTCCGCGGAACAAAGCTTTTCCTCAAAGTGAAAATATTGCTGATAACATCACTCAACACTAGAAAATTAAAAGCTAAGACGAAGAAAAGCGCTTCACCTAATCTTGTTATGTCAGATTCAAAATGGACGTTGTCGGAAAAAAATCCGTTGCTTTCCTCGGTAGTGACGTGCCGCGAAAAATAAGAGGAGTTGAGTTATCGCTGCACGTCATTGAAAAATGGAGCGGCCATTAGTTTTAACCCGTTTGAAACTGTAACAAAAACATATTGCTGAACATACAAAATGAGTTATTTTGATGGGGTAATATGTTCACATTCTTGACGAGAATGGATTTCGTAGTAAAAGTATTTATTGATGTTCACTGCGCGTTCTAGGCATCATTCTCTCCAACAAAAGGGTACGTTTACACGGCCAAAATATTGAATATATTATTGCTATTTGGTTGCGTCGTCTCCATTCAAACTACCAACTGTTCTAAAACACGTTGCAAGGTATTCATTACATGGAAGAAGATATTGTCAACATTGTATACTTTTGCTTTATTTTTTTCTTTTTATACTTAAACGTGTTGTATCTTTAACTAATGTAATTGGCCTTTGGCCGTTTTATGTTAAAGTAAAAATAAATAAATAAATAAATGACAATTCTCTTTGTTGGTTCATAACAGTTTTAAAGAAACAGCGTATTCAATTCAAATTCTTTATTTCAGACATGTGTCCATAGTGTTAGTATCAACAAAATAGCTTAATAACTAGTGTTAGTAATAAGGAGACAATACTTTAAATATCAATTGGTGTGGACTCTTACCCAATGGCGCAGCAGAGGAGAGTCCCATCGATCTGAGAACACGCTCAGGAGACTGTTGGTGGTGGCGCGTAGCCGGCCGCCTAAGGAGGCGGTCCTTTTTCTTATTATCGCGTAAAAATCGTCAGTGCGGGCCTCCGCAAACATTGAGGATGCACAACAACGCCACGGCAGCCCCAACAGTGTCCTACACGCGTTATTATATTGGACGCGCAGATCGCTGTATGTCCTCTATGTAAAACGGGTCCAAAGACTGCACGTGTAGAAAGAGTGACAGAAAGCTTTAACTATAAAACTACTATTTTTACTTTTATTATAAACCTAAATAGGCTATTTAGCCAGCAAGACAATGCAAAACTGCTTTTCTCATCCTTACACTTAGAATATTACTATCATAATTACTAAGCTATTCAAGCTAATTCCCCCCTTGCTCTCACGATGCTCAGCTCGACGCGTATTTATTGTGTAGGCAATCTACTTGAAAGCGTTGCTACACTTTTCTGTCTTGGAGCACGTTGTAAGTTGCGCGTCCCATCACGAACTTCGCTTTGTTTGTGATATTGCTATTAAGGATTTTGGGAGATAAGATACTTCCGGAAAATGTGTTAGACATAAGCAAACAAATATTATAAAATATTTTATTTGGCTTCGTGCATACATGAGATGACATATAGAAGTAAAACAAAAGAAGAAGATGCAATAGTACTTTACTGCAGCGACCCACAACAGACGCATTGATAGACGAACGTAAAAATGTGAGCCGAGGCAAACCAGAGGCACACATACGTGAGTCCATCGATGACTGATTGCGGGGACAAAAAAAGGCTTGTATAGTACTTTTATCAAATAATGCGCGGAAATTCAAACTAAGTAAAATATGTTCAATTGTTTCTTTTACACTTTGAACAGCTCTATTTGCTAAGCCAGTTCGAGATTTAAATAAAATCTTTGATAAGTTACGTCCTTGGTTGCCATGGGTCGAAATTAAAAAGTCGTGTTATTTTTAAATTGCACGACAGAAATGAGTTTTCATAGTAATTTATTCGGCCGCTAAACACGACAGATATGAATTTTCATATAAACATAGCCGGCCGCTAAACACAACAGATATAGATTTTCATTCTAACATTGCCGGCCGCCGCTCGCATGTATTTGACCAGTACAACATTTTCGATTTGTCTCGAAGAAGGTTCAAAATAATGCTCGAATTTCCAAGCATGTTCGAGAAAAATATTTAAAATGAAGAAGAATAAAACGAAACTATAAAAAGAGGTTTTATACCTTCTTGTTGGCTCTAACAGATTGAAAGGTTTTATGAGGAAATGTGGCCTGTTTATGATGTCCATTATGGCTGCCAATGTTGATGATGATGTCATCAACTTTGGCAGCCTTGTCCCACCCACTGCTGAGAATAGGCCTCCTCCCTTTTGTGCCATGCTTCCCTGGTTTATGGTGTTTGGTAATTGAAATTAACCTTTCACAAAGTCGATTAATTGAATCATTAAATAAGTTAAACAACTTCAAATTAAAGTAAGCAGTAAGCATCAAAGGGTACCTTTTGATAAACACAATTAACAGAATTAAAACAGAGCTTAACATTTTCAAGAATTTATTTAATAAACTGGCTACGAAAACGCGTAATGTATAAATCTTAAGATATCAATTTATTCAACCAATATTAAAACCAATTCTGTGTAATAAATACATCAAGTTAAGAATCTCTTCATCACTAATTCAACAGAAAATACTTAAGAAGACCCTAAGGTGTGTTTCGAGCTTAAACTTTATCAGGAGACTTATAGTAACTAGGTAGGTACTTAAGTACGTACGTCAACACCTAACAGAGCTTTAGAAAACTTTCACCTAAACGTATTACACCTTTTGTGAAAATATCGTCGTTCACAGACGTCTAGTGTTGAGCTACAGATATTACTTTTATGTTCATCATCTTTATAAAAGGTTTGTAAAATAGTCCGTATAGTCTTTTATGAAGGCGAATGAGCCCCAATATATTACGTTTTTTGTTAGAGATTGGATCAGTGAGTTGTAAAAGTTTATCTTAAAATTTGTTGTGAATACCGTGATCATTATCCTCACGTTAGGATTAACTTTATGTTCTAACGGAAGATCTAAATTAGAAGTACCCTAATTGCGTTACATACTTTAATTCACAATCCGAGGTTTTTGAAGGAAATTCCTAATCTATTGGTTCATAATGTTTGAAAAAGTCTGCTAAAAGGCATTACAAATTGTTAGTGTGTTACACAATTATCATTATTAAGTGAATGTGTGATCGCCCTATTTTCATGAATGGTTTTTTTAATCATTTCTACCTACATACGCGTCATAACCGATCCAAGTTTTAGTTTCAAATGTAAATGAGATCCAATTTCAGCTACAGACAGATGGATATATGTCTCATGTCTGCTGATTGCTTTTCGTTACCTACCTAGAAGGTATATTAATATCAGCATAACATAACATAACATCACGCCTGTATTCCCCGAAGGGTTAGGCAGATGTGCACCTATAGTACACCCACATTTCGCCAGTTACCAGCACGCTTCTATAATTTATCTTCATAAATTTTCAGCTATTAAAGAAGATGATTAGTTATTAAAGAAGTAAAAATTGTCTTTACAAGATGCTTTTAGCGATAAGGCCGCCCTTTGTGTCATCCTATGTAAAATTTTCTATATTTATATCTGTAGGTAATCTACATGGTGTACAGTACACCATAAAGAGTATTCTAGCGCTACTGCTGAACGTGAAGTCCTGGGTTCGATTCCCAGGTCGGTCAAAGTGTTATTGGGTTTTTCCATCTGAAATCTCTTATTAGCAGCCCGGAGTCGGGATTTGTGCCCGGTTGATCATTGATGGCAATAGACTCGCCCTCTATTAGATGTGACTTAGACATTACTCGTGAAATGTGGGTGTACTATAGGCACGCCTCTACGTTACTCTTCGGGAAATACAGGCGTGATGATATTATGTTCTATTCTATGATTTATATCACGAACTATTTTATTTATGAGCACTGCCAACTCTTATACCCCTTATTTTTGACACTATTTTATTTCCTATCGTAGCTTGCCTTAACAAGATTTCTCGTGTCCAATCTTTTGAAGATCACTTGGACAGCCAACGAAGGAGAACACAAGGGATCTCGGGCATTGTTTTATAACTCGCTACAAATTTAATCAAAAGAAAAAATTGACCTTTCTCGTCCTCTCCACGTTTTGTATCAAGAAAATGCGAGTGAAGTCGGTAGGATATTGTTTGAGGAAGCTGTAATATCCTTTTAAAAGGATATGTCTTGACAAAACGTTTCTGAAGTTTGTTGTAAGTGATATTTTATTCATAGACTTTGTATTAAAGACAAATAAAATTATATTTCTGTATTCTTCTTCTGTCATGAACTAAACGAGAATAGCTCAAGCTTTAATTAAAAATAATTCAGTCAGCAGGGTAGATAATTTGATTGAGTACCCATTATGTTTCAGAAGTATGTATGTTTCTTGACAAGTAAAGGCTGTAAACAGGTTTCTCAGTTACCTTAGTTCTGAAAATATTTGTGTGATTAAATAAAAATAACTCATCATAATCAATAATGGCTTGGGTCATTGAAGCCTGCGGTTACTTTGCGGCACTTCTCAAGTCCCTAAAATCCATAACTATTACTAACCATAACTATTATATTAATGATACCTTTGTTTTTTTTTTTTACCTGTCCAACCCCGATGACCCCAAACCCTCCTCCAGGAGAGCAGTAGGGCCACCAGTACAGTATACAAAGACAGACAGCCATCGTTACGACCTCGCCGCCGAGGTCCTACGCGACGGCCCCGACGTAATTGTTCCCCCCCGACCCTTGCTCGACGACGCGCCAGCCCGCGCCGTAGCTGAGCCTGTAGCTATAAATTCCCCTTATAATAATAATAATATTTTTTATATTCTAATATTTAAAAATGTAATTTATATGTAAATAATGAAATAAAGGAAATAATAATAATATAATTTCGATCCAGCCTGTCCCACCTTGCTGCCCTCCCCTCAGTGACGCCCTAAGCCGAGGTTCGTACCCCACAGGGGGTGGCCTTAGCGTGCGGTCACCTAGTATTTAAGAATTTCGCCCCTGGCTGGAGGCTTTAAGTTAGTAGCTTGAGGCACCCACAGGATTGACCGGTTAAGTAGCCAAGACCTCAGTGGTCAAAACTACGAGTTGCCCAATAGAAAAAAAAAAAAAAAAAACATTTTTTTTAACTCACAAACAATGCGCTGCCCATGTTATCTCTCAATCACCTTTGGTTGGCTCGTAGGAAATGCCTAAGATATTAAGTCTACCTTTATACCTTCATTGGACACAAAGTATAATAAATAAAACCGAATTCTCAAGAACATAATTATCTTTCTTTGTCTCCAGGTTGCAACAAGACATACTACGGTGACATCGGTCGTACCTACGAGCTGGAACTGCATCGACCTCGCGAAGACCTGGTGCCTTATGTCTGTCTGCTCACCATCACGGCTGCTGGAGGGATCCATGGGGACTTGGTTCAGGTTAGTAACAAATTATAGTTGAGTTGCGATTTTTAATAACGTTTCTCTACAGGCGCGAAAATGTAAATTCAGCTGTGTTCAGCGCTGAATGCATGCGTCAAAACTTTAATAATTGAAAGTCTGATTGCTACCAAGCAATAAAAGCGTATTTAAAGCGTAATAATTATAAAACTAGACGCTGAATTTTTTTGTCGATTTAGGCGAGGCCTTCGACACGATGTCTGTTTCTGTTCTTCTAAACAAATTAGAGACCATAGGAATAAGGGGAACGCCGCTGAAACAATTTACTGACTATTTACACGGCCGATACCAATGTGTTGGAATAGATAATATTACGAATGATGAGCAGAAACATACTAGTTTTGGTGTTCTTGAGGGGGTTATTCTGGGCTCCATGCTATTCCTGATTTATATTAATGACTTGTGTAATCTAAATAATAATTAAAGTCGGCAAAATTTTATCATATGCCAATGGCGAACCGTTTCAAATCGCTCAACTAGGTTTTAATACTGTGACTATTGGGTTCAAAGCAATTTACTAACCTTATACGCTGACTCACAAAATAAATTCACTTCTCCATGCGCAAGCCTCACCTTAACATTACTAACCCTCATATATGTAGGAAATAGGGTCCAAAATGATAAAGCGGTTTCTTGTTTAAAATACTTCTTCTTTTTATTTTTCACCTTCGTACAAAAAATCGTCTTCATCGTCCATCTTAGTTTTTTCGTATCCTTTCAATCCTTTCTTTCTCATACGTTCACCCTTCACTCTATCACTCTGTACTTCCCCTTTCACTCAATGCTTCGTTCATAAACTCATCACAATCATTCCGTTCAGAAACAGTTTTAAACATTTTATAACAATAAAATCCTACATATATATGCCCATCAATGTGGAAACCGTACAGTCAGCATGTGTAATTAACTGTCCATTAACCTCAGAACGAGCAACATTAAATACCTGGGGATAATAATGGATGACACGACGATATTTTAGAAAACATTTTGAAAACTAGTTAAAAGAGTGCGCAAACAAATATACCTATGTTTAAAAAAAATGCGAACTTTAGCAGGTTCCAAATTAATCACACAAGTTTATTTTGCCCTATGTCAATATATAATTCAATATTGTATCACTTCTTGGTATGGCGCACCCATAACTAATTCGCTTCCTCTTTAAAGGTATGACAGTAATTTAAATTTCATCCCTTCTACATTTCCACAGATCTGCTACATAAATCTTGCAACGTACTGGCAGATCACCGGCTTTTATAAATGATAAACTATTTTATTTCTAGTGGGTTTGTACAAACACTTTTACACGTCAATCATATTTTAAAAACTAGATGAGGTTGGCATTTCTATCTTTCTATCTGACTGCTCTTGAGAAGAAAGGCCGAAACAAACTCAGAGGTTACAGTTTCTTTTAAAGTCCAGACATAATCTTTGTTATATCATTTGAAGATTGGTGTCTGAAATGGTCTTTTGAGGTAAAACCACACAATTAAGTGGACCTGTACAGTCACTGTGCGCATTGTATTGTATTACAACTCAGAACTTAAGGAGCTCAACCACTCGATGAACAATACCAAAGAAAGAATATTTGGTTAGGCCGCATAAAGTACTCAAACTGCCAGATTATCATTAAAACCAACTGAGAAAGTAAAAAACCAAAATACAAAAAAAAACATGACCCACATAGTCCTCACATTCACAATAATTTAAATAATAATATTGTACTTCACAAAGTAAATATTCATGCCATTGTGTATATAATAATCGTCAAATAGTAAAGTGAATATAAAGTAAAAAAATATACAAAAAAAAACAACTTTCAGTATCCAAAAATTGGAGCAACTCAATCCCAAGCCTTTTTGTGCTCCAACGCACAACGTTTGTTTAACGGCATAAAAGACTTTCTGGCACTACTTACGTTTAATTAATGATTTGAATTTATTAAAGCTTAGATCTTGAACGTGGCTTGGAAGTTTAGTATAAAAGCGTATACATTGACATCTGAACGAGCCGTCTATTTTCTTAAGCCTTTTAGTAGGTACAACTTTGTGTTTGTTCCTAGTAATTAATTATAATAAGGATATCACTGTATTTTTTAAACAATTTTATATTTTTATGGGCATATAAAATATTTTCAAAAATATTCTGTGAAGGCACAGTCATTACATTAAACTCCTTAAATTTCTCGCTGATATTGTCTCCGACTTAATTTATAAATTGATCGAACAGCTCTTTTCTACAAAAAAAAGATAGTCTGAATGTCGGCGGTATTTACCTAAAATGATAAATGATTTTATTTCTGTAAATAGGTTTGTACAAACACTTTTACACGTCAATCATATTTTAAAAACTAGATGAGGTCGGCCTTTCCTATCTGACTACTCTGAGAAGAAAAATTATTAGAATATTAACAAGAGACGGAATGATACAGTTTGCATTTCTAATGCAACCTAGGAATAAGTTTTTCTTTGGCCCATTTATGTACAATAGATTAATTAAAAAACTAAATATATATAAATATAATTACTTAAACTGTTAACAAATTATTTAAAATATTTACTAACCATTGATTATGTACAAACAGAATATCTACTTGTTGTCTGCAAATACATAGAACCACTACTACTAGTTTACTACTACTAGTTTTTACTTTATTGTTAATTTATTACATTCAGTATTTATGCACTTTCCAGCTTGAAGCACAGGTTTAACCTAGTTCAGGCAAATAAGCAACCGTGATCTATTTAAATTGTTAAGCCCCTTTTTTATAAAATAAACGATTTCATTTATTTATTAATTATAACTGAACAACCTGACTATTGTTAAGACTGGACATATAACTTAAAGACTCTTTCAAACATCATTTTATTTTAGCTTATCAATCAAGGTAACACTTCAGGATCGTTATGCTTAGATACGTAAAATGTAAATGATGTCCTTGACCTCTTGTCTTGTCTACAAGATCGCTTTCTGATAGATGCAAAGAAAATATTACAAATGTTTCATTCCCATATTAATATTCAAGTAAATATTCTGTTCATTATACTCCAACGGTCTTACTGTAAGTTATTCACAACTTCAATAACTTTCTAAGCTAAATTCAACTTGTTAACGATATGAACAGCTGCTATCAGCAGGGTTTTATTCACTCAGTGTATAATTAAATTAAAAACCTCGTAAGAGTACTTGTTAATATTTACTCAGAATATTTTAACTTCGGTAACTAAGTCTTTCATCCCGTGAAAGCTGTTCTAATTCATTATATTATGAGTGGCGGCTAACACTATTGAATTTTCTGAGGCAGTACTTTATCATACGAGCGGAATTTTTGTTAGAATATTTTCTAAAATCTCACTGGTGTGGTGGTAGCAAGTAGGTACTGCTGAGCATTAGGTCCTGGGTTCAATTCCCGGGTCGGGCAAAGTGTTATTGAGTTTTCCCATCTGGAATTTCTCAGTAGCAGCCCGGAGTCTGGATTTGTGCCCGGTTGATGGCAATAAGCTCGCCCCCTTTTACATGGAACTTAAACATAACTGGCGAAATGAGGGTGTTACTATGGGCACACACACCTCTGCCTAACCCTTCAAAGAATACAGGCGTGACGTTTCTAAAATCTGACTAACTTTCTAAAAATGTCGGAATATATTCGCAATATCTATTACACTTTTCATGGAAACTTTTTGTGATATTGCACATACAAGTAAATGTGTTAGAATGTCAACTATTTTAATATTAAACTTGCATACAATGTCGGAATAAAAAGCAAATTATACCACCGCAAGGTACAACACTAGCAGTGCTATACAGGGCACACATGTTACTTGCTTATTACCAAATTAAACAAACACACTCATGATAAATGATATGAGCAAAAATAGGGAGAGACATAGGGATATTTGACAGCAGTGGTGGCCCAGCGGTATCGGCCTCGACTTACGAGTGGGCTCTCAAAACGATGAAGCAAATCATCGCGAGGAAACCGGCATATCCTAGAACCTAAAATTCGAAGTCATGTGACATCTAACAAACCGCACTGGGCCCGCGTGGTGGATTATGGCCCACTCCCTCTCGCAGAGAGGAGGCCTGTGTCCCAGCAGCGGGAACATTATAGGCTGATTATTTATAGGGAGATAGAGTGGAGGAGAGTTTTGTTAATCATAATTGCGTCCTAGTCTTCATAGATTTATCAATATAATGCACACACACAAAGTATACAATATGTACGTTCACAACCACTAACATGGAGTTCCTAATGTAAATTGACTACATCAAGGTGACAACTGACGAGTTCTACTGGAGTAGCTTCGACGACTTTGATCTAAACTTTCCATTGACCTCTTTTAACACTTAACTCCTGAATTTACCGTTAAGGAGCAAAAAGGGAAAGTCTGTAAGGTAACGGCACGGATTCCTCCATAAATACCCAGGGGACTTGGGGGAACTTCGTTCAAGGGGAACCGCAATTCTTATGGGAACTCATGTATCTGTCAGACGTAAATTAAAGTCGGTATCTTGAAAGTCTGGCAATATTGTAAAGTTTATTAATGTTTTTTCTCTAAAAGCTGCGCGTACTTTTTTGTTTTGTTGTGTAACGACGAAGTGTGAAAAAGGTAAGTTTTCCTGTCTAGTAGAAATAGCATCTTTTTGTTATACAAAATTTTCGCAATCTATATGGCTGGGCCATACTTAGTTAAAAATATTGCAGCCACACATTGTAGTAGGCTGTACTTAACAATATAAGGCTCCCGTTTAAAAGCGGTTTCAATGTGCCCAGTATCGGTAACAATTAGTTCGTAATATTTCCCATAAAATAATCATAATTTTGTGGTCCGTGGTTGTTATAATTATAATGCTGTTATAACACTCGAAACTTCTGTGGTAAAATGCAATTTCCAGGGGATTACACTAGTTATTAAGTAATGAAAACAGTTAAATCACACATAATTTGTTTTCAATTTATTAATGACATAATTTTTAGGGAACAATTGATTTACAAGTCCTCTCTTTTAAATGTGCAGAATTAATTTTCATTATAACGATCACTTTTTATTTCTGATCATTGCATAAGAGCCAGTAAAAATATTTTTATTGAAGAAGACCGTGGGTGAAATAATTTATTTAATTCTTTCCATTTTAATATCAAAATAGCTACGCATAAATATATTTTCCTGTAATACTTGGCCCACTTGCACGTTTAGTGGAGTTATATGAACAAATATAAAGTTTGTAAATTCAGAGGTAAGTAATTAACATTTTAAATCTAATACGCTTATATTTATGGTAAACCTGATGTTGTGTTTTTTTGAGTTGGGAACATTGCAGTTCAATCAACGATACATAAAATAGAATTGAAATGTCAATGCCCTGATAAGTAATCCGACCAAAAATGAATGAACGAACAATGAACGGAAATTGTATACCCATCACTTTTACATTACTTTACGATACGTAATACTTTCTTGTCTTTGAATTTTATAACATGACATTTCATTTTAATCGTTTTGTATGTGGTTTCCATGGAGACATAGTTTATTGATTGACGGAAACGTCTTGTATGGAAAAATATGTCTTAAGTTTTTTTTTTGTATTGTTTTCATAAGAGTTCATGAATACAATTGCCTCCTGATATAGTACCGAATTTTCACTTACTACAACGTCGAACAATATAAAATACAAGATAAGTTATCAGCAGTATCTCCTACCGTCAATTTATTTTGACATTACTAACACTAACCCAGAGTTTACATCGGCGGGTTTAATATTTAAAAGTTTAACTCTAGGTTTGTCTCTAACTCTTGGCGGCGCAAGGTGAATTATTTGATTACCCCTGAGTTAGCCGTTAACTCCGAGTTATTGAGGATAACCCATGAACGCGCGAAAAATCACACCAACCCATGAAAAACTTAACTCAGAGTTAGTTGCTAGCTAACACGAGGTTAAATTGACAATATTGTATAACAAGCTGTCAATTTAACTTCGCGTTAGTAACTAATTCTGAGTTAAGATTTTCATGCAAGTGGGCCTAAAGGACTTATATTATAACATGTACTAAACTCTTCTTTTGTTTTGTTTACCTTTATTCACAACTAGCAACCTGCACCTGCTTCGCACGGTTTATACGACTTGACAAAACATCGAAATTTCTTTATTATATAAATTTAATGTTAGTTTAGTTTAATGTTACTCATAAACCTTCTGGAATAAATGATCTAAATGATGGTGAAATCCACATCAAAATCCGTTGTGTACTTAAGAAGAATAACGCGGTCACAGACGCAGACACGAAAAGTGACTTTAATTTATAATACACTAGCTTTAAGCGGCCCAGCTACGCACAGGTAGCACTAAGTATCTAACACCTACCCTACCTACATACCTACCTGACCTACCTAACCTAACTACCTACCCTAAGTACGTACCCTACCTACCTACTTACCCTACCTAGCCTATGTACCATATGTACCCTACTTACATACCTACCCTACCAACCTACGTACCCTACCTAACCTATTTTTTTTATTTTAAACCGCCCCAGTAAACAAGCGAATAAACAAAAAAAAAAAAACAAATCGGTCGAGCCAATTCTGAGTTTTAGCGAGACTAACGAACAGCAATTAATTTTTATATACACTCGAGAGCAATGAATCCGGGTCACTTAAAGAATGTTAAAAATCTCGGAAACTAAAAATGATAGGTTAATGCAATAAATTGTATTTAATAGACAATGTAATACTCCTTAAATGAAAGTAAAAAAAATATGAGTCACCATACATTTTATTAACACAAAATTACATAAAGAAAAAAACTGCTGATCTCTCCTTAAAACAAAAATAGGAAACATGAAATTTTTGAACTTTATTACGATTTTCTTGAATTTTAATACTTCGTATTGCCTCCTCGTGCTTCCATTACTGCGTTTACGCGGTTTGGCATGCTGTACACCAAGTTCCTTATACGATTTTGGGGAATATTCTCCCATTCCTCTGTGAGAGCAATTTTGAACTCACGAAGCGTGATTGGGGGAGGGTTTCGTTGTTTTACGCATCTGCCTAGCTCGTCCCAAGCATGCTCGATCGGGTTGATATCCGGGCTGCGCGCTGGCCACTCCATACGAGTAATGTTCATCTCTTGAAGGTAGTCATTCACAATCCTACCTGTATGAGGTCGGGCATTGTCATGCATAAATATAGCATCCTCACCTAAATTGACCATAAATGGACCAACGTGATCATTGAGGATTTCTTCCACATATCTTACGCTAGTTAAACAGCCGTTTTCTATGATCACCAGCTCTGTGCGACTTTCAGAAGAAATTCCGGCCCACACAAGTACAGACCCACCACCGTAGGCTACTTTTTCTTCGATGCATGCTTGCTTGAATCTTTCCCCTGGTCTTCGATACACTATGTGTCTTCCATCGTGCTTGTAGAGCATAAATTTTGATTCGTCGGAGAACATAACTTTTGACCAATCTTCAATACTCCAATTTACGTGGCTCTGGGCATATCTTAGTCTTGAAATACAATGCCCACGCTCCAGTTTAGGGCCGTTTGCAGGTCTAAGGGGTTTTAAGTTAGATTCAGCAAGCCGACGTCTTACTGTCCATGCACTTGGGTTACTTCCTCCGAAGCGTCGAAACTGATTTGTGAGTTCAGTTCCTGTGAGAAAGCGATTTCGAAGCATGGTGTTCACCAAGTATCGGTCTTCTCGTGCTGTGGTACACCTGGTTTTGCCCGTTCCTGGTCTGCGTAGGTTAGAACCAGTTTCTTCGTAACGTCGGAGAACTCTTTGTACTGTTGACAGCGACACACCGACAGTCCTGACTGTATCGCGCTGACTCCGGCAGGTTTCCAGCATTGTAAGTATTCTGGTGCATTCTTCAGGCGTAAGCGACATAATTTCAGCTTGAATAATGAATATAGAGCACTATCAACATGGTTTATGTACCCACATAAATGACAGATTACAAACAAAAGCAAAACCAAATGCTGTAATTTCGTAGTTCCATCTTCGAAAGTGGCCCTTTTTCAAATTTGATTTTTTTATGATATAACTTTACAATAACTAAGAAGTTTTAATACCTTCATTTAAGGAGTATTACATTGTCTATTAAATACAATTTATTGCATTAACCTAGCATTTTTAGTTTCCGAGATTTTTAGGATTCTTCAAGTGACCCGGATTCATTGCTCTCGAGTGTATATAGATATGTATAGTTATAGGAGTGAAGTAGGCTGTACCGAATATATTAAGCGAAATATAGTCGAGCTTTTTCAGGGACCCGTATAGTGGGTCGGAGTATGAAAAATGTGCTGTCAGAGAAGTCGTTTTAACCACCTTTAGCTATAGCAACCTATAGTCACCCTCTTATATCCGCCCTGTAAGGGCAGGGTACAATATAGGGCAACGTATAAGGATATTTTTACATTATGGTGTGACACTTTAAAATGTTTCAGCTTTTTAGGTTGTGTGCCTATCATGCGAAGTGGGTTTTATGTATGACTTTCTGATGCCACAATATTTTACTGTTCCTAAATAAAATATGCTAATTTACTTTGTTCTAATTTATTTGAAAGCACACTTTGAAATATACACATGCTATTGTATCCACCAGTATTTAAAAAATCGAATATTTATGTATCTACTTACTGATAAGGTACCTACTTAGTAAAAGTACCTTGGCTCCTGAGATGCAAGTATATTTTCACTTAGTTCAGGAGCCAGCTGTCCATAAGCTGTTTTCTGACCTGCACTTGTACAATCATGTTTAGTGTATGATTAACTTTAAGTACCTATGTGTTTTCTCTTTGTACAATAAACTTATTATTATTTATTGTTGTTTTTATTAAGTACCAAAAGTTATCTAAACCGTTTTAATTATCCTATGGCATAAGTACAATACCAAAATACACTCAAAGAAACTTGCCATAGTTACCTATAAGTAAGTTGAAGACAAGGAAGTTTGGCAATAATTCCTTCTGCACATGTGGCTTCCCTGGTACTACATTAACGGCATCACTAAGTAAATGTATATTAACTGTTACCAAATTACATTTTTTTTTGTTTATTTTTACTTACTTCTTTGACATAATCTCATTATTTGACATTATATACTTCGGATTCTTATTTCAACTCCTTATTTATGGCTTTTGTGGATAGGATTTTGATTCCGATGTGTTTCAGTAGTGTAGCGTACTGACATAATAAACTAACGTATGAACACCACAAGTAGTAATGGCAATCATCCGTCCCCGGCGAAAGCCATCTTGACGGTCACTGAGGAGATCATTGTATTCAAGGTAGGTCAGCAACTTACTGTTCTACTTCTCTCCTTTCCAACGTTCACAGATTTTGTGTCCAACACCAAGTGACATCGACTTCACGACATTTCACCTTAGATTTCGAGTCGTACTGTCAAACGGGGTGAATGCAGGGCTGAATCGAGACGAAACTTTAAAAGGGATTTTATTGAACTAATATTGTTTCTTGCCAACAATTAGTGCACTTAATCTTTAATTATAATACAGCAAACACATTAGAGTCCTTTTTGGCAACATACTATATTATTTCAATGTTAAAATCCCTTTTGCACGCCTCATAAGCGAAGCGCGTGAGGTAGTGCTCTACTCTCGCCTTACAAAGAACAAGTAAAGTTGAGCTAAAACTGTTTCTATTTTCTTTTATAGAATTGAATGAGATTATGAGGCGTGCACCTTTGGATTTTCCAAATTTTAAAGTTTCGTCTCGATTCACCCCTGCATTCCTATTCAGCCCGTTTGACTGTATCGTATATTAAGGCCTAAGCACACATAACATAGTCATAGCATAGTCTATAGTCTTCATTTATTTTCGTTGCATAAACATTAAGTATGTATGTATTTATGAGATAAAGATAAAGATATATTTATTTGTTTGTAAACATGTGTAACATTATACATATACATGCAAATGTGGATGTAAAAGTGGAAATCTGAGAGTTCCAACATGTTTTGCCACAAAATAAATTATAGACACTTGAAATATAACACAATTAAGAAAGAAAAAAAAGCATAACAAAATTAAAATGTAACAGAAATAGATTAGAAACTATAATTTAAAAAATCTTTAACATAGTAGGTAGTAACATTTTTCTGTAAGTAACTCCGTAAGTTCTCTTTTAAATAAGTTTGGCTGGTTTATATTTTTATGTATCTATTATTTAGGATATGTATATATCTGTGTATATATGTTAGTGTATTGTTTAGGTATTTATTATTTGCACCAACGACAGCCTCATTTTATGTCCAGGCAAATCACTTTCCATTCCAAGTTTGCCTGGAACAGATCGCAGAGCGATAAGACCGACCATTGTATATTTTGTAGTGTTTGAGTTATTTTTTGTTATGTATTTTGTGGTGTACAATAAAGAATAAATAAATAAATAAACATACCATAACGCCTCTTTCCCTAATGCGTAAGGCAGAGTTGTAACTATGGTACAGCCACATTTCGCCAGTTATGTTTAAGTCCCATATAATAGGGGGCGAGTCTTTTGCCAGGCACAAATCCAGACTCCGGGCTGCTACTGAGAAATACCAAATGGAAAATCCAACAACACTTTCCCCGACTCGGAAATCGAACCCAGGACCTAATGCTCAGCAGTATGACAAAATGTAATGACTGTTTTTTGAGCTTAGTTAGTATGTATACATAACTCATTCCAAAATATTTTGCACTCTAACATAATCTATTAGGAATCTATATTATTACTATTACTAAGTAACTATTTTTATTGACATTGATCTCTATTGATAATTATTAATAATTAATTTAAATTATGAAATGTGAGATTATTTATAATTGTAATTTTTTGTGTCCAGGCTTATTTTTATTTTAATTTTTAGCATTGAGACTTGGCTGGCTTCATGTCTTGATTACTTATTACATAGATTTGTACGCCCTCTGGCATAACATAGCGCACTCTTTATTATCTTTATATACCATTATTATTGTACCTATGTTAAACAAATTAATAAATGACTTATGACTTATATTTATTTATTGGCGAAGAATTTCGATTATATTGTCTACTATTGGATATAAGAACTTCGCCATTGCCGTAATATGTATTTTCAAGGAATATTATTTTCTATTAATTTGTTGGCAACACAGCATTTAGTTTATAATATATATGTCATTACTCATTACTGTCAATGTTACTTACGTCATTGTACAAGAATATATTAAAAGAAGCAAATGTTTTTGCATCCAATCTGCATTTTTCATTTATAGGAGAAATATGCAGGAGAGAGAGAGAGAGAGAGAGAGAGATCATTTATTTATCAGAAACATGAGTATACACACACAAAGCATGCAAGATGTTAAGTACATTGCAGAAAGGATCACAGAAGTGTCGTAACAAACGAATACGACCCAGATACTTTTGTATGAAGCCGTGGAAAAAGATGCGATGCGTTCCCAGTAGGTCAACTCAGAGAATAATCATTTATTCCTAAATTATTTTGCAATATCACGCCCTGGAAGGTTTAGGGAGAGTTATACCCCTAGTACACCTACATATCGCCAGTTATGTTTAAGAGGCAAGCCTATTGCCATCAACCGGGCATAAATGACTGACTGAATGATGAGCATAAATGACCAGACTCCGGGCTGCTATTGAAATTTCTACATTTATATCTGTAATTTTTATGGTGTGCGTAATAAAGAGTATTCTATTGTATTCTGAGAAATTCCAGATGTAACCAGCCAGTAACACTTTGCCCGACCCAGGAAGAAGGAAAGAAAAGAAGGTCGTTTGCGACCACTAGACCAACGAGGCGTTTTTGTTAAGGCAATTATTTTGTTATGGCTTAAAAAACAATGTTTAATACCTGAGGTAGATACCAATACTATTGGCGAAATGTGTACGTTCCTACTTATACTTTCCTTGCAAAATCTTTCCTTATTGACGATTTTTATGATTATAATTCTATAATTAAATATTTGTTACGGCAGCGAATCGTATTTAGATCAACATACAACCTGATACTGATCTGCAAATTGCAAAAAAACATAAGAAAATTTGAATTTTGCGGCCTACCCTGACGCTTTCGCCTTAATTAAACTATCTATCTTTTTAAAGAAGAGCTAGTTTCATAATATTAAACGTAGCGTTAACTTAACTTCTGTCTTCAGCCAACAGTTTTTGTTTCCTGACTTTCTGAAGTGACTATAATTTTCAATTTAATTTTCCTACTTAATCAACGCTACAGTAGAACTTTTAATGAGGAAAGAATGCTGTTATTACTTTAACGCCCACGCCTTACTAATTTGGAGACAAAAATTGTAAGCTATATAATTATCATACCTACATACATTTATCTTTAATAAGTGCTTTTTTTATCAATATAATACATTACATAGGTAGATATAATATTTATATATGTCACAGTCAAGACTCTTAATAGCTCAAAAGTACTTTTAACTGAAAAAATCAGGCAAAAGTAATTTTGACTGAACACTTTGGATTAAAAGTAGTTTTGACTGACGCTCTTTGTCAAAACTACTTTTAACGACTAGAGCATCAGTCAAAACCACTTTTAACCAGCTGTTATTATGTAATAAAAGATTTTATATGTTGTAAATTCGTTTAATAAGAAGGTTTAAAAATAATGTTTCACACTTTAAAATGTTTAGCTTTAAAATTAATTGAATGAACTAAAAATAATGGTTTCGCTCTTATAGAAGAGCGAGCGAAGCGAGCTCGGGACTTGGGGCACTCTGACTCGGACAGGTTAGGTTAGAAGAGGATGGCGGGGTTTGGAAGACGCCGCCATCCGGAAGTAGGAGGGGCTAAGCGGGGCTCCGTCGACTACGCCTTATTATTATTCGTCACAGTTATAGTGCAAACCATTGTTTTTGTAGGTACTTTAATTATGTTGTTTATAAAATTATTACTTTATAGTGTTTAATTATCTGATAGAACCAATCAAAACTACTTTTAACGAAATTAGTTAGTCGAAACTAGTTTTAACCAGGTCCATTGGGAAAAACTAGTTTTGACTATAATTTCAGTCAAAAGTACTATTGTCGAGAGCTTATAGTCAAAAGTACGTTTGACTGATTTTGCTAGTTAAAACTACTTTTGACTGGTTATGAGTTTTGCCTGCAACATATACGATGCTATTAGTCTGAAATTGCACAAAATGCAGTGAGCAACATCGCCGCTCAACCTGTTACCATGGATTCAGTAAGTAGATGATTTTGAATCCCCCGCGTTGAAAAATTTCAACGGTTATAAAAATAAAAAAATATGCTATTTCATACATTTTGACCGCGTAAGTATTGCACATTTTTATAAAACAGCAGATTTTTATTTTGATAACCGACGACAAATTTCTACGCCGGAGGGTCTAGTTATTATTTGCTGATTTCATGGTTTCAGTTTGCCCGTCGATGTCCCTGTCACCCTGTATTAAACTAGCGACGTGTTACTTGTTGACAGGCCTACACTGTCCTCCCATATCTATCAACACTGTAATTGGAATCATTGTAAAAGTCCCTTATTTTTAAAAGAGTAACCGTGGAGTTTCTTGCCGGCTCTTCTCCATAGGAAACAACCAATTGGAACCGTGCACCTAGCTTCTGACGTTTCATAAGTGCCCATGTTGGTTTATGTGAAATAAAATATTTTGATTTGATTTGACCTGCCCTTGCTTCCAACGGTTTTTACGTCCTGACAAAACATCGAGATTTCTTTATTATACAGAAGTTTTTTTTACGTAAAGTTACACATTGTGTATTATCAATTAATATTAAACGTATGTTTTAAACCTTCTGGAATAAATTCTCTGAATGATGGCAAAAACCGTTCTAGAAGAACAATGCAGTCACGATACAAAAAACGACTTGATAAATAAATAATAAACGGTTTGTAGGTTTGTACAAACACTTTTACACGTCAAACATATTATAAAAAAAAAACTTTTTTACAATAAAACAACCGACTTCCAAAAAAAACACTAAAAGACCTGAAAAATAACTTTAATTTCGGAAGTCGGTGGCCAAAAACGAAAATACAAAAAACTTTTTTACAAAAAAAACAACCGACTTCCAAAAAAAACACTAAAAGACGAAAAATAACTTTATTTTGGAAGTCGGTGTCTTTGGTTTTGTATTTTCGTTTTTGGCCACCGACTTCCAAAATAAAGTTATTTTTCACGTCTTTTAGTGTTTTTTTTGGAAGTCGGTTGTTTTTTTGTAAAAAAGTTTTTATTTTTCACTTTTTAGTTGCGGTACCTAACCCACACAAATTCGTATACCACTACTTGGTGTGTAAATTAACAGTGACAGGAAATTATTAACACATCATCCATATAAATTAGGTGGAAAAAATATGCAGTATTAAGGATAACTCAAAAACTACTGGTCAGACCATGATTAAATGGGACGACATGTGAAGTACCAGCTATCAAATAAAAAAGAATTATCCAAATCGGTGCACCCTGAAAAAAGTTATGAGCTAATACGCATAAAAAAAATTAAAAAAACATACAGACGAATTGAGAACCTCCTCCTTTTTGTGAAGTCGGTTAATTAGATGAGGTCGGCGTTTCCTATCTGACTACTCTGAGAAGAAAGTCGAAACAAACTCAGAGATCACAGTCTCTTTTAAAGTCCAGACATAATATTGGTAAGATCATGTGAAGACCATGTACATTTGTGTCTGAAATTGTATTTTGCGAAAAAACCACACAAATTGAGTGGACCTGTCCAGTCAGTGCACGCATTTGTCAGCAATCGTGCAGCTCAACTCAGAACTTAAGGAGCTCAACGATTCGACGCACATTACCAAAGAAAGGACATTTGGGTAGGTCGCTTTAAATTAAATTAAATGAGAAGAAAAAGAAAATAACAATGACCCACATAATCTTAACATTCACAATAATTAAAATAATATAATATTTTACAAAGTAAATATTTGAATTTAAAATATGTATAGAACAAGCATCACACTAACTTTTACTCAAAAGTAATCGGGGGCATCAAAAACTCGTTACTTATTCACAAAAATTAGGTCAAGTATTGTGAAGCAAAGCGGAAAGGAAAATGGGGTAAAACCAGTTTGTCTGTTATCAAGCAAAAAGTAATTGAAAAATTTTATTCTTACGAATTTTCAAGATCGTTGAGTACCATTCAGCGATGAAAAAGATTGAATTTACCTATCACTTAAAAACACTTTTTCACTCAAAACATTATTTGGACATTACCAAAAATACGGTTTCATTTCAAAGGAAAATACTTTTATTTTCAAAGGTAACACTCGGGAAACCTATTATTTCGAATTTCGTAACAGGATCTGGGTTTAGTACGTTACATTAATTGCGGGCTTGCAAAATGGCGGGTAGGGCACAGAGGGTATTTTAATTTCTAGTATCATTTACAATAAAATTTGGGTCGCAAGTCCATTTAAGGTGAAGCGATACTTTGGGATTTTGGAAATACAATAGCGTTTTCGACATCATTTGCTTGTGAGACCCTTTGAAACATGCTCGTGTTTTTAAATCGGAAAGCGATTTTGAACAGTTTTAATGTACAGCATTCTAATACTCGTACCGCTATGCCGAAATAATTCACAAAACTATCGATAATAGACAAACTATACCATTATAGAGGTATGAGGAACAGGGTGTAAAGTTCACTCATCCTCTACCTAATAGAAAAGGGAGGATCCTCCGACCAGACGGGTTTCGTGTCTGGTGGGCAACTGCCCAACCTATGTTGTCGGGACGTTGTATATATGCTACTTGCGCGGTAAACTCTGCTTGCGCAATGCAGGATGTTGCGTGACGTCAGTGTGACGCGTAGCTCGTCTGTAACGTTGTAGATGCCGGCCGCTACACCATCATTAACTATGGTAATTAATTATGATAGGTACATTTTGTCTGTTATACTTTGGCATGAATCATTTTAGTTCATTGATACAAAATAAATTTAAAAAAAAAAAAATGTAGGTTACCGTGTTTATATTAGTATTTCAACATATTACATATTTATTTGAACAGTGGTCGTCAAACTAGGCAGCGCCTGTAGTTTAAGGGCCTAAGTTGCGTTATCTTAAATTTTATTTCAGAATGTTTGAAAACGGACAGAATTCTTAATTAAATAAGGGTAGCGAACTATTAAGACAAACATCAAATAAAATGAGCGAAATAAAATTATTTTAAATATTGTCATAGTGTGAGTGTGTTAGTGAGCAATAGGTGTGGGTTTTTGTAAAGAATACATTACTATATTATGACACTATATTCCATAATACCTACGATAAGCTCAAAATATTACGTAATAATCATTACTTAGTAAACTGCTCACACATTTTGCCTGTCTTTACTTTCATACAGCCGGTCATTTTAGCCACAGCTAATGAAAAACTACACGTAATTTAGAAATGAGTGAACCTAATTTAGCTTAGCTCTCACTGGACGCTTGCCACAGCCCTCTCGCGATAAACCGGCCGACCCTTTAAACCTTCACAATTATGAGGTGTAAGCGTATGCCTGAGCTGACGCTTTGTTATTTTCTGTGCGTATTTTTAGCAGCCCTACCTTGTTTAACCTGGATTTTAGGTAGACTTTCAAAAATGTTGGGCTTGGAATAATATACCTGTGTTATCTAAGGTACGTACTTACCTCGGGGCTAACCCGAGAGGCTCATAGCTAAATAATAACACCCGTAGGGATCGATCGAAGGTTGAGGTAAGCTTGCAGCGGTCTAATCGTGAATGGGTGACCGTCCATGTCAAGACCCATCCGTGCCTCGGAAAACATATTAAACCGTTTGTCCCGGCTGTCATTTGTAGATCTTTGACAGTCGTTACGGGTAGTAGAAGCCCCAAAAATTCTGACGACCAGTCTTACCAAGGGGTATCGTGGTACCCAGAAACTGGGTTACGGAGGTCAGATAGGCAGTCGCTCCAGGTAAAATACTGGCAGTATTCAGGTGCATCCGATAAGACTGGAAGCCGACCCCAACATAGTTGGGAAAACGCTAAGCAGATTGATTTTTTATCTTAATTACATACCTCTAAGTTAATATTGTAAAGATATCATAGTAAGTACCTAATTCTTGAATTACTTGTTTAAAATATTCGTAAAGAGGCTGGAAATAAAAAATTACTGTCTCGAAAGTGCTGATTATCTAAAAAACGTGTTTACGTGTTTGTGTCTTTGGTTTTGTATTTTCGTTATTGGCCACCGACTTCCGAAATTAAAGTTATTTTTCACGTCTTTTAGTGTTTTTTTTTGAAGTCTGTTGTTTTTTTGTAAAAAGTTTTTATTTTTCACTTTTTAGTTGCGGTACCTACCCCACACAAATTCATATACCACTACTTGGTATATAAATAACAGTGACAGGAAATTATTTACACATCATCTATATAAATTAGGTGGAAAAAATATGCAGTATTAAGGATAACTCAAAAACTACTGGTCAGACCATGATTAAATGGGGCCACATGTGAAGTACCAGCTATCAAATAAAAATAAAAACATCCAAATCGGTTCACCCAGAAAAAAGTTCTGAGCTAACACACATAAAAAAAAACATACAGACGAATTGAGAATCCTTTTTTTAAAGTCTATTAAAAACTAATGCTCACTGTCAAAACATTACAAAATAATACTTACACCAATGAAACTTTCGACGTATTTACTAGAAAAGGACTTTACAATTATTTTCCTTGCGAAACCCTCTGAACTTTTGCGTTTAGTATTTTTGAAGTAACGCCCCAAGATACAAACTCGCTCTTCGACGCAATCGCGAACTTCAACATTCCAAGTTTTACACCTCCAGAACAAACAAACAACGTACCTACATATCTTACTATAGAGGTAACTTGTAGTAAGTAAGTATATAAAAGTCACGGTTTCTTTCTCTCAAAGTAAACAGCTCTGCAATACGTTGATTGGTTCTCAGCAATCGATACATCTTGGCCCCTTGGGCTGTAAATGACAGGCAGTCGATAGAAATGCTGCCTAACGATAGCATCAATAGATCTATCTGATGTCAATAGTATTGCTGTTTTCTTTCAAATAATTGTTTTTATATTCCCTGAGTTAGGTAATACAAGTCTGTCTTTACATAGATTAAAACGGAATAAATGTTCACCTTAAAAGAAAAAGAGCGCGAAATGCTGAAATATGTTTTTTTTTACTTTTACGACCCCCATATCTCCGCCATTTTTAAAAATTTCTAAATCTGAAGTGGACATAAAAAAAAACATTTATAATTATCGAACGGTCTGCGAAAAATTTCACGTGAATCGGTTGAGAAATGCGACCTGTAGAGGAGAACAGCCGGACATCCGGACATACGAGGGCATTTTTGCCCAAGCTGAAACGGAGACGCTTCGCTCGCTCGGTCAATTATAAATTTATAAGCTATATTTATACTAGTAGCTATAAGTATCTACATGTAAATAAAAAGGTAGTAAAGAATCGTTCAATTAACATCGTTGTCAACGGAAAAAGTTCCCAAAAGGCTGGCAGCATTGGCACGAATGTGTAAATGCTGATTCTTTGGCCAAATAGGCAAAAATAAAAGTAGAAATAGTTGGTGGTTTATTTTCACCCGCTCTGAATTCGTGGATGAGACGGCTTACATTAATAACGATTCAACCACACCTTTTCCAGAATTAATTATTGAAAAAGCCTTTTTTAATGACAAAGGGAGTGGCAAATTAAGCTTACAGGTCCTAATTTCAATCTCAAGGCTTTCGGCAACATTAGTGTCCACGTTGTTGTGATGATATTTTTAACACAGTTTAAAATATTTTAGTAATAATAATTAGTCAGTCTATTACATACTACACTGCGCACATAGACACTTAGAGGGCAAGCACGCCCTTTATTACATGGGACTTAAACATAACTGGCGAAATGTGGGTATTACTATGGGTGACCTCTGCCTAAACATTTGGGGATACAGGCGTTATTTTATGTTCTCTATCGTATTGCTACGGCGTAGCAGCTACGAAGATGTCACGTCTACGCCAGTCACCGTTTCGTAGTAAATGCCGATTATTCTTGAAACTTTAGGGACTGGAACATCCGCCGTGTCCTCGTGGCGGCGATCGGTGGCGGCGATCTCTCGCGTCCGGCCCTGGTTCATGCCATGGTACGGAGCGAGTGGGAATGGGAAGCAGTCACCTCCTTCTGCGAAGCAGTAATGCTCGCGAAGGAGGAGGCGGAGCGCGTGAGGGAGAGGCAATCATTGCGCCCTCACGCCCCTAGTCGCCACAGGAGGAGACACCCTGGGCGTCGGGAGTCGATAGCCGACTCCCGGCCACCGTAGGCGCGGGCCTGCGGACGGCGAGCAATGGGCAGCTCGCCGTCCGGTAAGGACCAGGCCCGGGTCGATGGCGCGTTGTGTTCCACGCGCGCCTCAAAGAGATGTCAGCATAATTGACGGGGTCCGATAGGGCCGATGCCTGCCGGGGTCGCGGATTGTTCGAAAGAGTTACCGTGGCCCTGGCGCACAGGCAACTAAAGGAACACGGGTGGGTTTTAGTCAGTAAGAGTCTGACACGCCCTTCCACTCCGCCCAGAGCGGGAGAGGTCATTTGATGATTTCCCACCGAAAAAAAAAAAAAAGGGGCTGGAACATGGCGTATTATACGTAGACATTTAAATGAGGCATAAAACAGCTGTTCATCGAAGCAAATTCAATAAAAAAAGATGAAGCTATGTATAATTTGAATGATGGTAAATTTTTATCTTGATTAAGTAGATCCCATAAAACAAAAGAACATCCATATATAATAGGTCTTTACCTATGAAATTGCCGTTTTGTATGAAAAAATTTAAACGAATTTTTTTCATGAATTTTTTATTTGTATTAATCGAAGTAATCACCCATGCAATCAATGCATCTTTGCCATCGCAGTGGCAGTTTATTGATGCCCTTCTTAAAGAAATCAGCTGGACGGGAGGCAACAAATTCTTCAAAGGCATTTTGTACTGCCTCTCGGGTATTAAATTTTTTTCCCGCCAAGAAGTTATCCAAATTCTGGAAAAAGTAGTAGTCTGTAGGCGCAAGGTCTGGTGAGTAGGGCGGATGACGGAGAGCTTCCAACCCCAGTTCTTGCGACTTGGAGACCGTCTGCTGTGCAGTATGAGGTCGCGCGTTGTCGTGCAGGAGCAGCGGAGACGAGCGATTGACCAATGCTGGTTGGAGATGCGCCAGCTTCTCCATCATTGTGTTCAGTTCTTCACAGTACACATCTGCAGTAATGCTCACCCCGTTTGGTAAGAAGCTGTGATGAATCACACCGGCGCTAGACCACCAAACAGTGACCATCACTTTTCTAGGGGTAAGTTTTCGTTTAGGGCATTGTTTAGGTGCTGAACCAGGATCCAACCAACTTGCTGAGCGCTTACGGTTATCAAACAGAATCCATTTTTCATCGCAGGTAACAATGCGGTTCAAAATTCCTTCATTTGTGTGTCTGTTGAGCAGTGCAAGGCACGTCTCGACGCGTACTTCGCGCTGGCGATCATTGAGTTCGTGGGGCACCCATTTGTCAAGCTTTTTTACCTTGCCAATTTGACGCAAATGGACCAATATTGTTTTGACGCTAACGTCGAAAGCTGCTGCTAATTCAGCCGTAGATTGTGTATCATCAGCTTCCACAATCGCCTTTAATTCGTCATTGTCGACCAAAGTCTTCGGACGACCGCGAGGTTCATTTTTCAGGTCGAAATTTCCAGAACGGAAGCGAGCAAACCAATAACAGGTGGTGCGTTGGTTTGTAGTGTTAGCTCCGTAAACGTCGTTGATGTTGCGTGCCGCTTGTGCCGCGTTGCTGCCACGACGGTACTCATATTCCATAATTACTCGAATTTTTAACGTATCCATGATGACGAAAAAGATTGAAATGCGATGAAAATGTAACACTAATCAATAAAGAAATGACTACTTTTAGAAAAAAAAATCCATGTTTTTTAAATAAAATTAATTTGAAATTAGAATTCTTAGCCAAACAAAAATTATTTTGATTTGAAATGGCCAGTACTGCAGAACGGCAATTTCATAGGTAAAGACCTAATATTAAAATAATAAATGCAAAAGTAACTCAGTCTGTCTGTTACCTGTTTGCGCCCTAACGGCTGAACTGCTTCTGTAAAATGTGGCACCCAGGTAGACCATGACCTGAATTAGGACATAGAATTTTTATAACGGTCCCGTGTGATACATACCGAGCTCCACGTGTTGAAGCAGTGGTTCAACGCTAATAGTAAAAAGTTTGATTTTTCAGTTTACGGTCACCAAATGTAGTAGCCAGGGTTGTCGGATATAATTGAAGTTTATAGAAACCGATAAATGTTTTTGAAATAAATTTAATTTGATAAATGGCCTGTTTCTTTCTATTAATTAAATTAAATTTTATTCGAAAACATTCGTCGGTTTCTTACTAAACTTCAACTATATCGACGACCCTTTATATCTGTTTTGGTGGTTGAAAAAAAGAAACCATTCACATGCAACCTCGGAATCACAGCACAAAGTTAGAATCAAACAAGAGTCGTTTGCGTGAAATCGAAACACATGATTAAATCCCCTAACCATGTTCTGCTTATTTCATTTGAAATTGAACATACCGCCCGACATTCGTTTCCATTCCTATTGTTTTATCACTTTGTTTACGAACTCACATACGATGTGCCATCAAACAGAGCAATGGCGAAGTTAATATTGCCTAGAATGTTACAATTTCTCGGAGGTACGGTTATTTTATAGGCGTGTTTGTAAATGGTGTAATATTTTTCCTGAACGTGGCTTGTGGCCAGATTTAAGTGCTGCTATATTTTTGAGGCTTGTTGCAGCTTAGGAGTTTAAAATAATACCCTGAAAATTTGATAGCCCAGAATGTGGGTTGTAAGTAGTCGTGAACGAAGGAAACCTTTACTTATTGTGCAATGAATAAATAAGAATAAACAAAAAAAAAAAATGTATTCTATTTCATTAAAAAAACTTAAACTTAATGGTAAGGATTGATGAGGATTGATATTATGTTTATATAAACATTTACAACTAGGTATAGTGTACCAATTTTTTTTTTGTCATTTTTGTATTTTCGTATGCACCCGTTGACATCAACACGTCAACACCGGCTGTCACTGAAAACCAGAGCTGGGGCTCAGCCTCGCATGGGTTTGTAGCATTATGCTGAGCAATTGCCGTTTTGCGTGGATATGACGCATATTTTCGCTCAACTCGTTCTTTTTTGTGTTTTTCTCTGCGTCATGTTTACCGCAAATAAACGTATTTTGTTTTCTTTTGTTTAGATCTCTATGTTTAGTACTTGCTGTCATAAAGCGTGATCTCACTCTGTTTTATCAAATACCCACATAGTTTTTAAACTAACGCACATTAATTACTAATGTTCCTGTTAATACCCCCCGCATAACCCAATGTTTGTGTCGCAGTTTCACCACGGTAATCTAGCAATAACCAGTTTAATCTGGCACGTGGCGGAATAAGGAACTAAATAGATTAAAGGCTACCAACTATTGCAATTACAAAAAGAAATTTCCCATAATTTGAAAAAATGCGCAAAACAAAGCAAAAAAATGAAAAAATAAACAATAACTAAAGAATGGAGGAGCAAAATACTTCAAAAGTTTTCTCCGCCGAAAATAAAAAATAAAAAAAAAACTTTCTCAACCTATACCATGTGGATTCGTATTTGCAAATAGGTAGCATTTCTATGAGAGACCAAGGTATACCTTGTAATGGGATCATATCCACAAAGGATTTACTTACATCGTTTATACTAAATATAGATATTAATTATTAGAATAGAATAGAATACTCTTTATTATGTACACCATAAAAATTACAGGTATAAAAGTAGAAATTTTACATAGGGTGACACAATGGGCGGTCTTATCGCTAAAAGACGACATGAAATCTGTTCAGGTAAGTATCTAAACTGTAGAATAGGTTCACTGAAGCGTCCAGTGGTTGAGGAGGTCTATTTATACGCATATGTAATTTTTTCTTTCGTTGGCAGTAAGAGAACTAAAGAACAGCGATACCTGTTGTTATACTGTTACAAGTTCTATTCAGTTCTCAAATAAATTGAGAATCTTAAAACACCACTTATACATGTATAGTTCCAAATTCCACGTGGTTATTAGCCAATCAAAAAGGGCGTTGAACCTCTTTCCATGCTTAAACACCTATTTGTTTAACTTAGCAATCAATGCTCATAATATTCATAAAACAATATTTATGCTTGTACAATAAGTGCTACTTGATTACTTCGTAATACTTGGCAGAAGAACCAAAACATTTATACTGATGTACAATTATAATCTGCAATGTGTACCATAACAAAATTAATAGGAACATTTGTATTCTCTTACACCCCACATGGAGTACGCCCGTGGGAATAAGCCTAACAATAATTGTCGTTAAATCGGCGACACGGCTTTACAAACTCCTGCAACAATACCTGTGTAATTACTCCGCAGGTACAGGTACACTCTCATTATGGCCCATTACGTCTTGTTTAAACTCTACGTTGTTCCATTTCAAACTGTGTGGACCCTTTAATTTGCATATAATTAAAGAATTTACTCATCGAAGTTTTCCCTTACCTTTCATGGTGCTCTGTCATTAAGGCCGGTTGCAGATGACGGTTTTTGAAAGTTCGATTATAGTTCGTAGTCTCCACCGACTAAAAGTAGGACGTCGACAAACTTCTCATTTTGCTATTTTATATTTCTCCGTCAGTATTCCAAAATCAAAATTAAAAGTCATTTATACAATTTGGTAAGGACGGCGATATTATGTTCCAATATTTCGGCGGGCCCACTTTGTGATTTATCAGAATCTCATGAGCCCGAACTAAACAACGGTGATTCAGCGTTAGGCCTATTATATCATCCCTATCATGCAACTTCAGCTTGGTCACCGATTTGTCGGTCGTCTGCAACCAACATAAAGTTAAATGGAGTCCGGACGCTGCTGGGGCTGCAAACATTTTGCATGCAAATAAATTGTGGGCAGTAACAAATTGGAGTCGTTAGTCATGTGCTAACTTGAGTTGGTGTCGCATATTTTACGGGCTGTTCCGAACATAATGAAGGAGAAATATCCGCGTTTGCGAACCCGGAAATTACTGGAAATATTGGTAGTGTGATTCCCTAATACTTGAGTTGAAAAATCAACTATGCAACCAACACACCATTCAAAATATTTTGGTTAGCGTCTCAGAATTTTTTCGATTCATTTAATTCTTCACAGCCTTAAATGTTCATATATATCTTAAGCCAGTATGTTTCTATTATTTTTATAAGTTGTTTCCAAAACCACACGTTAGGTAATTAACTAACGAAATTAATGGAAATGTAATTAATTTGAAATCCAACATTCCAAAATAATAATTTTCAGTATAGGCTTAAATTAAATTAATCTACGTATACAAACAAACACCTGTTCGTACTAATTCAAGTTTTTGTGTTTAAACACATCTTTATTTATTGATAATTAAAAACATTCAGTAATTTCGAATTCAGTATTAAACAGGATTTCAGTAATGTTGTGTCTATTCAGTTGTGAAATATTATTATTTTTCTTTCTTCTCTACTACAAAAAAAAAAAAAACTTTATTAGCTAATGCTATGCCGTGGTGAAATGAAAAGATTTGTCAGTCAGCAAAGTAGAAAGTAGGGCTGACATAGTGCGCCTAACTTAAAGTCAAGAAAATTAATTGTTGAGCCAATTGACTACCCACTAAAATTGTCCGTATATTCAAAACACAACCGTCATTGGCAGTTGTATGAAATGGCTATAACACGCAAATTGACGTAGGGCAGGGATCGCGAACCTATGGCACGCGTGCCTTAGGTGGGACGTGACAAAATAATTTAGGCACGGCATTGATTGAGGTATTTAGGTATAGGTACCTAAATAGGTACCAGGTAGGTAATAGGTAGATAGGTAGGTTTGTTACTCTGACTTAAGAGTCAGATTAACAAACATAGTAATTTGCCTATGCCTGTGAGTTGTTATTTTCAGAAAGAATAAAAAAACATAAAAAACTCGCTTAGCAACCATTTTTCAGATGATTCTTGTTCAGCTTGCATTCTGTTAAAAGTAAAAGTAGCAAAATATGAATGTGATATTTAATAAATTATTTAGCATATACTTTGCGACGGCAGAAGTTGCACTAATTTGTTAGTTCATTTACTTAAATAATTATAAAAATGTTAATGCTAAGATTGCGATGATGTACCTATATTAGTAAAGATCTATTTCTGTTTGCAAATAAAGAATAGGTATTATTGTATTGCCTCGTTGGTCTAGTGGTCGCAAGCGCTACTGCTGAGCATAAGGTCCTGGGTTCGATTCCCGGGTCGGGCAAAGTGTTATTGGGTTTTTCCATCTGGAATTTCTCGGTAGCAGCCCGGAGTCTATTACATGGGACTTAAACATAACTGGCGAAATGTGGGTGTGCTATAGGTACACCTCTGCCTAACCTTTCCGGGAATACAGGCGTGATGTTATGTTTTTTTTTTTTTACAGAAGTCACTATTCAAGATTGTTTCTTCGCACGTTATGGCCCACATTAAATATTTATTTGAAAAAAATGGCACGTAGATGTATAGCGGTTCGCCATCCCTGACGTAGGGTATAAATTCGCTTAATAATTCCCTGACTGTAGAAATTATTTAATTTTTTTACTCTATTTTTCGCTACAGTCTTACGAATACCGATTACTTTTTTATTTCATTAATTCGAATCGATTTTTTTTTTATGATTGGCTATGTGTGTATGTACTTAGGTGCACCTCTGGCTTACCCTTCTGGGATACAGACGTGACGTAATGTGTCCCGTGTGTTTTTTTTTGTAATTGTGAGGTATTACGTAAGTACTGTTATGGTCACTCGCGGTAACCCTTTCTAGATTATAATATGCATTAATGACTTTCATTTATGTAACACGTTTTGAACCCAAGAACATTATCTACTTGTCTACCTAAACCTATTTTCATATTTCAGATAAAAAATAAGCGTAAAAAGGGAACTTGACATTTTCCTTTATTAATTAGAGCAGGGTTCACAAAAGGGCCGTGACGTAAATAAATCGACTGCGTCAGATACACGTGTCATCTTAAAATGTGACGTATTTCCTGTTGGAAAATACTTAGCTCATTGTTTTATTTTATCAAAGTCAAAGTCAAATCATTTATTTCAAATAGGCACATAAAAGGCACGTTTGAACGTCAAACTTTACAAAAAAAAATTGAATTGATTCTAGTTGCCCCTTCCAAAAGGTAGTCTCGTATGGAGAAGAATGGGCACGAAACCCCACCGTTACTCTTTTAAAAATGACATAAAGTTACACAAACATAAAGTACACGGTGCAAAGTGGAAACTAAAATACAATTTTATATATTTTATGTACCAGTTTGGCGAAACTTACACGTGAAGCTTTTAATATTTTCACCTGGTATTTTGTTAAAATTGAAATTACAAATTGTTAAATAAACAGACTGCAGAATGTTATACAGGGTTATCGGTAAAACACTAATATTAGGTAACAAACAACATAAATGTTAAAAATTATAATTATCCTGAAAACCTTTGTATTTCTGTATAGCCCACAGAAATATGAAAAATTCTTGGTATAACCAATGCAATAACTAAATTCTTCCCATAGAGCGTAAAAACGTTATGTTATCACATCTACGGATATGTCTGCTAAATAAATTTGATTTTTAATTACGAGCAACAGCTCTATTTTTTAACTCTATTTTTCGCTACAGTCCAATGAATACCGATATTTTTTTTATTTCATTAATTCGAGACGATGTTTTTGTTTTATGATTGGCTATTTGTGTATGTACTTAGGTGTACCTCTGCCTTACCCTTCGGGGATACAGACGTGACGTAATGTGTACCGTGTTTTTTTTTGTAACTGTTTTTTTTTGTACTCGACTTTCCATTCCAATACTGTGTTAAGTGTGTTAATCATTGTCCAAATATAAACTAACAGACAGACAGTTAGACTTGCTCATTATTCCGTTTTTAATTAGTGACGAGTTTTTTGGAAGTTGCAATTGACTGGCAGACACACTTACTATTTTTATTCTATTTGGTTTATTTGTAATACTTCCAGAGAAAAGAAAGAAATAAAATAGATTAATAAAACGCTCGTCCATTAATTTGCATCTCTACACCACACGGTAACTTACAAAAAGAGTCGTGTCCTGAACAATACATGAGACTTGGCTACGCGAAGTCGGCTGAGAAACTGGGTCACTTGCTATGTCCACGCGGTGACCGGAAATTGTGTCCATACCCTCCAAACGATAAATATTACTTAGATGCCGATGATAGTGGAATTTTTGATTTAAAACCAGAGTTTGTATTCGTTATTGGTTGTAGTTGAATTATGTCTTTGGAGGGTAGTTTTAGAAAAAAAAACTTGGGTAATTTTTGCCAAACGTGAATATTATTATAGAAACGTTGCACTTTGGGTTTACGTGCTACTTCCTACACGTGAATTTAAATTTTCAACCAGATGTTATGTTAAAGACTATGGGCATGAGTGAAGCCTGAAATTAAAGGTAGAAAGAAACCAGTTTGCACTTTTAGTAACCTTTCTATAGTCGGCACGCCGTTGCTAGTAGTATAGGACTGTACTTAGGACAAAAAAAATGACTTCATCAAAGTTTTATAATGTGTTTGCAAG
Organism: Griposia aprilina; assembly: GCA_916610205.1. Lineage (NCBI taxonomy): Eukaryota > Metazoa > Arthropoda > Insecta > Lepidoptera > Noctuidae > Griposia > Griposia aprilina. The sequence goes on along the minus strand of OU744295.1, from coordinate 6,131,689 downwards.
ATTAAAAAGTTTAGATACAAATAAATAGTTCTAAGTGTTTGGATCTGTGCCTAATGTTCGTAGGCGAAGGGCCAAAACATTGAATAACACGCCTCCTTCAAAGATTAAAGTAATCGCTAAAAAGCTTGAAGTTAGTAGAATTCCGGAGGTAACTTTTTGTCTTAATTAGGTATTCGTAAAAGTCAAATATCTCTTCATAAATAAAAAATTGCTTGAAAATATTTTCTAAAAAAAGAAAAACCCTACAAAAAGAACATTTTTGCTTTGTACCACCACAAAAAAGGTATGCCTCATTTTCCAAATAATTCAACTCTTTACAAAATAATTCTGACGAAAAAACAAAAACGGGTTTGAAGTGTCTCCGCATTACTCGCTTTTTTTCCTTCTCCTTTTGAAATCAGTCAAAAGTTTCATGTGATTGGCGGAGGTTCCCGAGGAGAAACTTTGTATAGGCTCTTAAGTACTTTGTCCTTATTGAAGTAAGCAAGGGGAAACATTTTTTGGGAAATATTCCCTAACCGAGTTATTTATTTTTATCAAGCATGTCGAAGTAAAATTAGCTTTGTTGAGTTGAAGACGTACACACGCCAAAAGAGATAAGTAACCAGGCACGCACACTACAACTATAGCGCTACTGTTAAAACGATTCATTACGTAGTGCTCACAATGACCCACGCACACATCGCGTTCGTAGAGTGAGTGCGGTAACGTCTTCTAAATGATACTATATCATAATTTGTGAACGAAAACTAAAGCGTTCGTAGCTCAACGAATAAGCCATATACTTCTGAATACCACTGTGCGAGTTCGAATCCCTGAAGTGGTGATTCTTTTTGCGATTTAAAATTTTAAGATCTTTATCTTAAAATACAATTAAAATATTTTTTGTTAAGAAATGGTTTTATTTGTTTAAAAAAGCTTAAATAAATAAAACCATTTTTAATAAATACCTATATTTATTTAAAAAATAAAAGAACATCACAAGTTATCGTGTTTTATTATAAAAGCAACACTATATTTAGAACATACCATTACATATTTTTATACAATTATATAATAAGCCGTGGAAGGAGTGAATAGACATGTAACATAGATAAAAAATATAGTCTGATCCAGTAACAATAACATCACTCACATTCCAGTACTGCCGACTTATTTTATTATGGCTAAATATGCTTTGAAAGTTTTGAAGATTAGCATTAAGTATTTTGTTTATTCAGTTATACTCGCGTTATACACTTATAAATTACATTTTTAAATATTTAACATTTAAAAATATATAAAATAGTAACCCACCGGTATCGGGAACCGTATTATAATTATTACCAACACAATTTCTAGGAAAATAATAGATTTAAATACGTTAAAATGTCTGAAATTTAGACGTAGTAAGTATAAATGTTACGATAAGTCGGCGGTGATTTTGATCTATAGATTTCCAGTTTCAATAATTATATTAACTATAAATTATTAGCGTGTGTACTATATTATAAAGTTTTAGACTGCGAAGTACAGAAAATCTAAGTATTGGTGACAATAAATATAAAATAAATGCTATGGATCCGCTTTATCGTAGGAACATCAATTGGGTTACCATCAGCGTTAATCCAATTAAATGCGTAAACTAATTAAAAACCACTACGTACCAAAACAAAACAAGTTTTGTCGACGGAAGAATAGACAATATGACAGATTGTTAACAGATTTCTAAAGAAATCGTATACAATCTGTCACTTTGTTTATTCTTCTGTCGACAAAACTCGTTTCTATGGTGGTCATGCTACGTGTGACAGACAGAATATGTATTTGTTTCCACGGTTATCGGATAATTGCGTTAGAAGTCGACGCAACAATGATCTATGCATTCACCCTTCTAGGACTGCAATGCTGCACAAAAGTATAATCTGTATGGCTCCTAAAATGTATAATAAAATTCCAAAGGACATTAAACAATTAAGTACACCTTTATTTAAGACAAAGTTGAAAAAGATGTTGACCATGAAATGTTACTATAGTATATCTGACTTCTTAAACGATAAATTTTGACATTTAAAATTTGTGACAATTTCATGGTACTATTTAAATAAAATTTAATTTTTTTGTAATTATAATGACTAGGTATTTGAAAACCTGTAAGATTTGTACACCTTCTATGGTATAGCATGTAGCACGTCCTTGTATTTAACACCATTGCATGCATCTATGTATTGTAATCTACTCATGTTAAACAAATAAATTGATCTTTATCTTTATCTTATCTTATCTGTGCTGTTTTTTTTATTAGTATAATCATAAATACCGAAAACATATATAAAGAAATATCGCCTAATAGCAACAAATCTATCGTTAGTTAATTATAATTTTATAAATACATCAAGATAGATTTGTTGTTTTTCATGTCTGTATGAATGCGTTGTTCTTCCAACGCGCGCGCGCGCCTTCTCCTTTTTGGCGCAGCCGGCCGTGGGGCACACACTATTGTTGTTAAAACAATACTTTCACTTTTTTATTTTGTTACTTGCTTTTATGAACTGTGTCCAAATATACTTATACTTTATTATTTCTTTCTAAACAACGCAACGGATTTCGTTGAGGTTTTTACCATCATTTAGAGAAATTATTCCGCTATCTAAACAGCTAGCGGAATAATGACACAAACGTGTATAGGTACATACATACAGACACATAAACTCACGCCTTCTTCCCATGGGGGTAGACAGAAACTACAGAACGCCACCTGCTACGATCCTTACATACTCCTTTTGCCTCGTTTACGTTCATAATTCTGGTCATACACGCACATCGGTTGCGAGTATTACGCACCTGACCTTTCTGAAGAACATCACCAATAAGGTCGCTATATATCTTAGGGCGTCCCATCGCGGCATTTCTACTCACATCTGCCTTGTAAATACTTTTTGTTAGTCTCCTTTCATTCATCCTCTCAACATGACCAAACCATCTAAGCATACCTACTTATAGTTTATGTATATAAAACATTATTATTTAAAAAATATCGATAATTTGTCTAGACGTACAAACCGTGCGTATATAGCAGGGGCGTATCACTACCCAACTAGCAAAAACTGGTCTTATAAAAGTCACCGATGCGCTTTGCCAAGTGTTATTGCATTGGTAAACGAGTCTTGTAATGGTTTTGTAGTGTGTAACAAGTCCCGATTTGGGCACAAATTTCAAGACTTCTAGTTCTGCTTTGATTCTGTAACAGGGTTGTAACGTGCTAAATTAGTCTTGATTTTATCTTGTAAGCGCATTAATTTATGCTTTAAATCACAGACTTTGTCAATATGAGATAAAATTGGAATCAAAAGCATTTACTTTGCGAATTCGAGCATAATCTGAAAAGATACCTTTAAAACATATTTAATGTTATTTACGTTCCGAACAAGAGCTATAATAATAGGAATGACTGATACCTACGTGTGTTGTTGTGTTGGAAGTGAAATATTAGTGCGAAGGTAAGTTTTCTGTTATATGTTATGTGGGTTTTCGGTAAATTTTCAATGGCCCGCAATATAATCGAGTTTTAAGTAATTTTGGAATAAATTAAATTTGAACACTGACTTGACAGAGACTATTGCAAGAACTAAGTACTATTCCTATGCTTCTATGGGAGCTATTGCATTTAGACTTGTGTGATATGCTTGCCATAATTGGATGCCATTATATAAATTGGGGTTCCTTAAAATTATATGAAAACCCGACATTTTTAAGGGAGGGCACTTTAAGACGTTATTACAAAATAAGTATCCATACATAATTTCTGTTTCAGATCTACATACTTCATATGAATATGGTGTTGTTGGCGTTTATAGACGTCAATAATTTTTAAACAAAGGAAGACTTTTTTTCACTAAATTATAGCAAATGGCCGTGGAAATCTACTTATTTTATATTAGCCAAAATATGTTTTGGATGTGGATATTCAGTTACAAGAGCGCTTTCGCGGGTCCACCAGCACCACTCACAAAAAAACATATTACTTACGATTACACATTTTATAAAAAACCCAAAATTATAGTGCATTCGTATTTGTCCCACCGATTTTAATTAGAAGCAATAAATTCAACGAAACATAGTACTGTAGAGGTTGTCTACCCTATAGTTACAATGGTGAAAAAAGCCAAAAACGGCTATTTTTAACCATATTTAGCACTGTAACTAGCTGATACCAAGTAGCGTTGAAATCATTGCTTTTAAATAATCTGTGAGATGGGACAAATATGAGTGCACGATCTTTTGAGTTTTCAATATATTGTGTAATGAATGAGTCAGTAATATCTTTTTAAGAGTGGGGCTAGTGGACCCGCGGAAGCGCTCTTAACATCAAATTGTTGCTTTTCCGTTATGTTATGGTAATTATATTTTGTGTTTTTTAATTTTTATTTCTTGCCATTTGCATTATGCGAAAGCAGCCTTAAACATTAAACTCGATTGTGATTGTTCTAGCGTTTATTCATTGTTTTAATATTTAATTGTGTAACGTTCTCAAAAATCAATAAAAAGATTGTGAAATTAAAATAAATGATCTAAATGATGAAAATATTTTTATTATTTTATAAATCAACAAATTCACTCAAAGGTTTCACAGGAAGTAAGTATATAGTATATAGTGAATCTGAAAAACTTACTTTGATCTCAACTTTTTTGAGCATCCAAATTTTGTTGTTATTTCCAAACTACTGTCTAAATCATTTAATTGCGACACTATAGCTCCTAATTAAGAATCTAAATCAGAGGGTTTTCCTTGTCCTTCATATATTCCTGCAACCATATGAGAGTATCCGGCAATTCAAAAATATTGCACAAAATTGGCACAGTTGATGTATGGAGCTCTTATAGACCGGTAAACCGTCAATATTTATATGGAGCGAAACTTTATTTGGTAACTCATGTAAAAGTTCCATGTAAATTTTCAGCTGCTTTGTTAAACCATTGTACCAATAATGCCTAGGCGAAACTGATGTTTAACAAATTTCTTGAATATTTGTTTTCAAGAGTCCTAGGATTATTTGGTAGAGCTATAGGTATTCTTTTATTTATTATTGTAAACAACTCGCGCATGTTTACGTGAGGATTGTTACACTTTACAGCCCAATTTCTGATATTGTCTCGGAATTCGTTATTAATTTTTCCAGTACGTGTAATTTGACTGTTTGAGAGAATATCGTCTGATTCAGAATTATTTCCAGAAGAAATCGATAAGTCTACGGAACAACTAGCTTCATCATCGTTGCGTTAACTCGAAGATAGCTCTAGTGCAAACAATTCCTCCAAATCACTTCCTCCACACACAAAAACTTCCTCTTCTTTTTCTTTGTCTTAAAAAATGTACGGAGCCACTAGTTTTTATTGTCGACATTGCTTTTTTCTTTAGATAAATTTGTTTATCGAATTTGTCACATAAAAGCACAAGGTAAGATTAATTTCAAAGTTTTAGCAAATTTTATGACGATTTTTTATCGAAATCAATGCTAATGCTCCCATTACAGTCACCCGTTCTTAGCTTATAAGATTTCCAACAAAATTTGCATTTATCTTTGCGTTCTCAAAACCAATATTCTTGTATGATCATATAAACGCACTTTTATAGACTCATGCTTGTCTTGTTAGTGCATTATTGATGCTTAAGTATGTATGCAAGAGTTTATGTCATAACTAATGCTAATATAAGTAGATTTCTTGGTGCGATCTTGTAAAAGCCATATGATTTAGTCATGTAAACGTTTTTGAGACTTTTTTAGAAGATCTCTGCTCTTGATCTTGATACGGCATTTGAAAATACGTTTACAACTATGATAGGATTGATCAAAGCCACTATAAGATATTTTTAAGTTCCAAAGCATTAAAACCTGCGGTAGTCAAGAGCATTTTGCTAGTTGGGTAGTTAATTAGGTATAATTAAACAAGAAATTCAGTTTTAGCTAACGCAACTTTAAAGCATAAAATGAAATAGCTGAAATCACACCAGCCAATAAGAAAACAATCAGAACTAATCCACCATACGATGCCGCGCCACCTAGGGGTTCCATGACATAATTTCCCAAAATTTTCGGGTCTGTCGCGCACGCAAATTGGCCGCGAGTCCCTGGGACAGAATATCAATGTTTCCCTCCAATTTTACACATTAATTTTTAAGATGGAAACTGTCCTTCAAGTTCGACACGCAAATTGAATGTTTAATTTATTTTTGAAGTATCAAGGCTTTTATGGTGTTACGTGAGGTGAAGGTACTTTTTAATATTAAGTGTAGCGAATTCTGAAATTGCTTTGATTTACCTGAAAGCACTTAATAATGAAGTAATTTCGTTAATGTTTGTTTTTATTACTCTAGAAATTGCTCTAGGTGGGGATTCTTTGTACACCCATATACACACGTATGAGACCACGAATATTACATCAATCTGCCTGGCTTTTTTTACCATGTTGGGGTCGGCTTCTAGTCTAACCGGACGTTTATATGGAGAGACTGCCTATCTAACCTTCACAACCCAGTTACTGGGTTACTCGATACCCGTTGGTAAGACTGATTGTCAGACTGTTTGGGCTTCTGACTACCCGTAGCGACTGACAAAGATCTACGAATGACAGCCGGGACTGCAATTAATATATACAACAAATCATAAAACAGTAAATAATAGTCGGCCTACATGAATTTGTGTCACAAAAGTTGCAATGTTTTCATTAAAACTTCAATAAAAACCACCCTGAAAAAAAAAACTAATAGGTACCAAAAGAAAGTAACCAACTCAAACAAAACAGCTCACGTTTATGCAGAATCAGTGCTCTAATTCAGATCTGCTGAAACATGCCAGTGAATAGTTAAACACTGCGGGGCTCGGATTTGGCAAACATTCAGTAGAGATCCGTGCCCATTTGATGTGCCTCGACTTAACGCCGATGAATTAATAATTACGGATATCCGTTACCAGTTCTAATGGACCTTCGAGTCGGATACTTGTGGTTTAGTTATAAATCGATATAGTTGGGTGGCTACTAAGGTGTAAGATGTTTAATTATTTGGTTTGTTCATTTCGAGTTGTTCATTTGTTCTTTCTTTGTCTTTTAGTTTTTTTTTTTAGTTTTATATGGTTAATTTTTTATATTTCCTTTATTTCATTATATACATATAAATTTTATTATTAAATATTAGAATATAAATAATATAATAATATATAATTATTATTATTTCCTTTATTTCACTAAATACATATAAAATATATTTTTAAATATTAGAATATATAACATATAAAAACATTTAAAAATATAAAAAATAGTAGCCCACCGGTATCGGGAACAGGGTCCAAGCTACCGGCGGTCAGGGCTCCAGAGAGAGGAACCTCCTAACAATGCGAGCCGTGTCCAGAAGTACCGCCTTCTGAATCAAGCCCTTGATCCAGCTGCCCAACGAGAGCCTCCTCAGGTGTTGGTCGAGGCTCTTGGCTATTAAGCCATTGGCTGTTACGACTATCGGCACAATGATCGCTGAGTCCACGTCCCACATGTCGACAACCTCGCGAGCCAAGTCAAGATACTTGATTTGTTTATCTTTCTCGGCTTTCAAGAGGTTCCCGTCATGCGGAATCGTGATGTCAACGATAACTGCGCGCCGCTCTATTCGATCCACCACCACTATATCAGGCTTATTGGCAACAATAGTCCTGTCAGTGATGATGGATCGATCCCAGTATAATGTGATATGTCCATTTTCGAGAACTGGGTCGGGCACATACCTGTAGTATGGCACTTCCGATTCTACAAGGCTGTATTTCAGAGCAAGTTGCTGATGGATAATCCTGGCTACAAGGTTGTGTCTATGCAAGTACTCTTCGTTAGCTAGACGAGAACATCCGGAGATAATATGTCTGATTGATTCACCCGGACGGTGGCATGCCCGACAGATGTCAACCGTGCCGTCTTTCACAATAAATCTCCGGTAATTCTTCGTCATCATAACTTCGTCCATAATTGCACAGACAAAACCTTCGGTTTCTCCAAAGAGGTCACCGAAACGCAGCCAGGCTACGGACGCCAGTTGGTCTACATCAGGTCCATGTAGGGCCCGAAAAAAGCGTCCGTGAAGTTCCTTACTCTGCCATACTTCCATGCGATCATTAGTGTCAAGCACTACTGGTTTGCGCCAGTTCTCTTTAGCCAAGGAGAGCGGGGTGAAGCCCTTGTCCACTGTGACCACATCTCGATGCATCCCCACGTCGGCTTCTAAGAAATATTCCCTGAGACTGCATATCTCGCGATTGTGGAGGGTCTTAGCATTTAAAAAGCCTCGACCTCCACACTTTCGCGGGATATACAGCCTCATTACCGATGATCTTGGGTGATGCATTCGATTTGCAGTAAGCAGCGAACGGACCTTCTTATCCAGGGCGTCGAGTTCGGTCTGAGTCCATTTGAGTATGCCGAAAGAGTACATCAAAACTGGCATGACCCAACCGTTAAAGGCGCGCACCTTGTTTCCGCCTGATAAAAGACTATTAAATACTTTTTTCAGCGGCCAAAGAAGTGTTCCTTTAACGACTGCTTCATGTCAGTACTATTGATGCCCAACGCTTCCGATATACCCAAATACTTATAGGTTTCGGATGCGGAGACGGCTCTAAGGTTTATGGAATCCGAGAGTTGGGTTCCCACGGATTCGACAATCTCCCCTCGCTTTACATGCATGACCGCACATTTGTCCACACCAAATTCCATCCTGAAGGCGCTACTGAAAGTTTCAGTTACTTTCAGCAGCTCCATCAGTTGCAAATTGTTGGGGGCAAAGAGTTTTAGGTCATCCATGTAGAGGAGGTGAGATATAACCTGACCACCTCTCCTCAGCCGATAGCCTAGACCTGAATTCTCCAGCAGTGTGCTTAGAGGATTCAAGGCTAAGCAGAACAAAAGTGGACTCAAACTATCACCCTGAAATATGCCTCGCTCGATCGTTATCGGTTCGCTATTCCTCTGGACATTTCGACATCCTGGATAGTGAAGGACCGTTCTCCATTGCCCCATACATGACTTCAGGAAGGTGCGCAGAGTTGAATCTACTTTATACAACTCCAGCACCCTCATAAGCCACGTATGTGGCACCGAGTCATAGGCCTTCTTGTAATCTATCCAAAATGTCGAAAGATCCTTTCGGGAACGACGAACCTGTTGGCTAATTGTCATATCAATGAGGAGTAGCTCCTTAGTACCACGGGACCCGTTCCTACATCCATTTTGAGAAGGAGACATGATGGAATTGGTGTCTATATGGTTGTTAATTTTAGCTCTCAAAATGGATGTAAGAACTTTATAGACCGTCGGTAAACACGTGATCGGCCTATAATTTTTGGGTTCCGCAGAGCTACCTGATTTATGGAGCAGGTGGGTAACTCCTGTTGTTAGGAACTGGGGTAATTATTATTATTATTGTTAGGCACGCGATTGACCACTATCTTACCTGATGCTACCTACTTAAGCGATGTGGTTATTTTTAGATGTTTTCTTGTAGTTATAGGTATCTGGTATTTTTCTCTTTTAAATATTTAACTAAATTCCACCTTCCATCCTCCAACAAAATATATCAAAGCTTTTCTTTTTTCCCTAAAGTCAAGCTGCAGTTCAATTCTTATGCAAAATATTCCCCAGATAATATTTCAACGTCAACCTTTCGGCGTGTAACCAGAGCTATGCTAACGAAAACTCTGAACATTTTCACCTGAAATGCATGCCATGTGACATGGCTAAATATAAATTTACATAATGCTATATAGAATATTTATCACCAAAATTTTTCGGGTAATGGAGAACTAACATAGGAATGCCCGGTACAGCTGCACCGCGCAGGGAATCCAATTTTAGTACGTTGTTAAAAGTTAGGTATAACTTCCAGTTTCTGTTAAACTTAGCTGGACAATTTTCCCTATTAACTGTTTTATTTAATGAAAATAGAAATATGACGGCAATAAAAATAGGTACGGCAGAAATAAATCTAGGTCAGTATTATTCTGAACATAAGCGAAACATTTTCCATATGAACTGTATCTTATGCAAACTCAAGTTATATGAAGATAACTTTAAAAGCGAACGAAAACTTCGAAGGCTGACTGTAGCGTATCATTTGTGAGGGTGTTATGTACTTACGCTTTCGCAAAGTTTTAAAAAATTCATCTCCGACTTTCATAATTCAAGTTAAAAAAGGACTGCCTTCGAAATAGAAACACTCGGAGTGTGGATTAGCGACAAATCTGGAGTATAAATTATCCAAATCTCCGAGGAGAATGCAGTGACAGATACAGTTGCATTTTGCCTGCCAAGTTTCAACTGTGTGGTGTGCTACGAACACATAGTAAATTAGCCCCATGATTGCGTTTCTTGTTCGTCCCAAATACGACAGATTTGAGAGGAGGGTGGGATTTGAGAGAAGGATAAAGTTGGGCAATACTTTGAGGAGGTACATCAAGAGGAAGTTGCTTGCGTGAAGTGAGATGGCAAACAATGAGACTGTTAGCGACGCGCTCGATAGATTTAAATAAAATGTATTTAGTTAGTAAGTAGCATCACTAATTAAGGTAAAAGGCGGGACACGCTGACATGCTTGTCACACTATGGACCCCCCGCCAGTCTGCCAACGAACGCGAATCAATGCGCACGCCCAATTTTATTATTTTTGCGCACGCGGCCATCTTAGTATTTCTTTTAACCCAATAAACGACTTTAAAAGTTCGCTTGTGTTTTGTTGCGACAAGTCGTCAGTTCCTGCAGCACCACCCCTTACAAAGTGGTACTTCGAGCCAGATCTACAATGATCCACACTCCAGGCATACAAACACGGCGAGCAAAAATGCTGCAGGAGCAACGTGTTTCGCAACAGAATAAAGCTGCAGAAAACACTCAAAATGAGCAAGTCGAGCATATTGCATCGCAACGTTTGTTTTCCGATGTGCCGGGAAGCAGCATGAAGTCAGAACCACTGCCTCAGGTCGCAAAAACGGCGGTAAAATCTGTTGCGTCATCGAGAAAATCTACCCGAGAATGCAAGAAAAAACTGTTGCAGCTGGAAGCCGCTAAACGAAAGGCTGCTATTCGGATCGCGCTCATTGATCAAAACCTGGATGCCCAATTGGCAGTACTCAACGACGAGGAAGAACAGTTGGAATACAGTTCACTAATCGATGGGAAGGAAGTTCCTCGCAGCGACCTGGAAGATTGGGTGATCCATCAAAGTAACCACGATGAACCCCTACTGGAGCAGCAAGCCCCCGAGAAAGGAATTGTAATGGGCGAGCTGCACGCACGAGTATCATCGCTATGCGCCGAGCACGTGGCCGACCAGCCGCGCGCCACAGCGCTCGCGACACCGCCGCCGACCGGCGACTCCGTGACCGTGCTTAACAACGCGGTTCATATGTTAGCAAGTACTTTGAGGGATATTTCTACTAACTGTGCAAACAACATGCCTCAAGCCAGTTTGCTCAGCCGCATGAGCACACCGAGAGACTTACCCGAATTCTCGGGTGACCAGTTGGATTGGCTTCAATTCAAACAAGCCTACGACGAGTCGACCGCGTTGTGTAAATTCACGCCAAAAGAAAACCTATGGAGGCTTCGAAGATGCCTACGAGGGCAAGCGAAAGATGCAGTCGCCGCATTGTTCATTAGCGCCACGTCACCTGACAAAGTGATATCGACATTGGAGCTACGGTTTGGTAACCCCGACTGCATTATTTCCAGAATACTCCAAGACATAAAGAAGCTTCAGTCCCTACAACAGGAATATCATAAAGATATCGTCGCGTTTTCTGTGAAAGTGCAAAATGTAGTGGAAGCAGTAAAAGCGGTCGGACGCGAGGAATACCTACATGGTGTCAATATCGTCTCGATGATTCTGTCCAAGCTCCCCGCAGTGCTTATCTCCAAGTGGTCCGACTACAGTTACAAAATGATCACCGAAGGAAAGAAACCAAGGTTGGTGATTTTATCAGATTTTTTGTATGAAGAAGCTGTAAGGATTTCCACCACTGCAAGTATTTTTACTACTTTTCGAAGTGACCAGCATCTGAAAAATACGACAAGTACACGCACACACACCCAGACCGTGCTAGTCCAAAACGAAGAACGTAACGCTAATTGTTTGTATTGCCGCGCAGCGGTGCATAATCTCAGCGACTGCAAACACTTTAAGAAAGCACTACGTAAAGTACGGTGGCAATATGTGAAAAAACACGGCCTGTGCTACAAGTGTTTAATATCCAAACATGATAGGAAAACGTGTTCAGCTCCTGTGTGCGATAAGGACGGCTGTAATGAAGAACATCATCGTCTCCTGCATTATTCTACGAGTAAACAACGTGAGCGCACCAGCGCTGATAACATCAATGCGTCGACAACGAGTACTACAACGTCGGCTGACGAGCAACGAATCGAGCCTACCACGTCTTCGGAAACAATAACGTACATTAACGCGAGTGACAAATGTGACAATAAAGTGTTATTGAAAGTATTACCTATTCGTGTGCACGGCGCTAACGGTATCGTAAACGCCACCGCGCTACTCGATGACGGATCGAGTGTGTCGCTGATAAGTGCGGGCCTCGCCGAGCGCGTCGGGCTGCGCGGCCGGCGCGAGACGCTGTCAGTGCGCGGAGCGTGGACTAATGACGCGATGATATGCGAATCTACGGTTATGAGTGTGGACATTGCTGGATATGATGACAGGTTACATAATAATATAAGAATACGTTGTGTTAAGGAATTAAGTTTGCCTATTCAAAAGTTATCTGTTATAGATTGCAATAAGTATTCTCACCTAAAGAATATTAAAGCTAAATTGTGTACCTCAGATTCAAAACCTGATATATTAATTGGTCAAGATAATTATGACTTAATTGTACCTTTGAAAATAAAGTTAGGTAGTGTAAATGAGCCGTCTGCTACACTTACTCCCCTAGGTTGGTGTGTACATGGTAAGGTGCGCGTGGCGCGGAGTGGCGCTGCCGCCCGGGCCGCAGCCGGCATTCACTCCGCCTGTGCTGAGGCCGCCCTGACCATCGCGGAGAATGAAGAGGTAAGTAGCATCTCATCGCATGATAGTCTACTTAGAGAAATCCATGATGAGGTTCGACGTTCGTTTGCATTGGATGCCATGGGTGTGTCCGGTAAGCCACGCCAGAATGTTGACGATTTGCGCGCCATCGATCAGCTGGAGCGATCAGCGGTGCTCGTTGACGGACGTTGGTATGTTAGCTTACCTTGGAAGGTGGTAGGTTGCACGATGCCGGACTCGTACCCTAACGCACTAAGAAGGTTGAAAGGTATCGAAAGGAAAATGGGAAAGGATACAGGTTTTGCTAAAAGGTATGAGGAACGCGTTTGCCATTTGTTAGAAAATGATTACGCGCGGGAACTCGTGGTAAATGACGTCACATCTAATACGTGGTACCTACCTCATTTCGGTGTTGACAACCCAAACAAAAGCAAGCTTCGGCTGGTCTTTGACGCTGCAGGTAAGGTAGATGGTTCCTGCCTTAATGATTATTTACTAACAGGACCTGATCTTTTGTCATCACTGCTTGGTATAATGCTGCGCTTCAGGGAAAATAAAGTCGCAGTAACAGGTGACATAAGGGACATGTTTCTGAGGATTAAAATTCACGCCAAGGATCAGCACGCACTAAGGTTTCTGTGGAGAAGCAGCCCTACAGAAAACATCAAAACGTATGTCATGACATTGTTAATTTTTGGAGCTAATTGTTCACCATTTGTAGCTCAATTCATTAAAAACAAAAACGCACGTCGCTATGAGGGTTCCTTGCCAACCGCAGTCGATGCTATTTACCATTCACATTACATGGATGACTACATAGATAGTTTGCCGGACGAAAGTACTGCTATTGATATGGTGAGTAATATCAGTGACATTCACAGGGCCGGTGGGTTTGAAATCCGAAACTGGACGAGCAATAGCGTCGCGGTTTTAAACAGCATACCAAAGGAAACATTGGGTCCTGCTGCAGTAAAGTTCAAAGTCGGTCAGCAATATGGAGGTAAGCGAACACTGGGACTTATTTGGTTTCCTGGAGATGACATGCTGGGGTTTGACGTGTCACTAAAGCGCATCCCAAAAGATATCACTCAGGGCGACGAACGACCCACAAAAAGGATTATGCTAAGGGTTATTATGTCTATTTTTGACGTCTTGGGATTTCTCGCCCCCTTCACTATTCAGGGTAAAATCCTGCTTCAGGATACCTGGCGCCTGAACATTGGATGGGACGATAATGTTCCTGATAATATTTATGAAAGGTGGGTAAAATGGATTGACCTAATTAACGTAATTAGTACAATTCGCATTCCAAGGTGCCATGCGATGTCTGCATGCGCTACGACAGCAGCGTGTGCGAGCAAGATGGAAGTACCCACTCCCGCGCCGCCAGCGACGGCACAAGCGTGGGTCGCATCTAACAGTAGTGGTACGCAGCCTCGTGCTACGGGCTACAAAAGCGTAGCGGCCGATAGCAGTGCTACGAGTTTGGCTACAAACGACTCTGGTTATAACAACTTACATCTTCACGTATTTAGTGACGCATCCACTAAAGCGCTGTGTACGGTAGCATACTGGCGCTGGGAAGCGCAAGGTAAAATACGTGTTTCTTTCATTGCAAGCAAATGCAGAGTGGTACCTGTGAAACCGATGACAGTTCCTAGATACGAGCTTCAAGCGGCATTGTTAGCGGCAAGGCTAGCTAACACTATTGGTAAGGAACATAGATTATCTCCAGTACGTCGATTCTTTTGGTGCGACTCCACTACGGTTCTCCATTGGATTCGTAACAATACGCGTACCTATAAAGCGTTCGAAGCGAACCGTCTTGGGGAGATCGACGAATTGACACGTATTGACGAATGGAGATACGTTCCTACGAAGCTTAATGTAGCTGACTTAGCTACAAGGGAAACTTTCAATCCTACTTTGTATTATGAGTGGCTAGCCGGTCCAACTTTCCTGCGCTTTGATGACGCGTCATGGCCTAAGGATGTCATCCAACCGGAAACAAATTCAGCATGCGAGGAGGTAATAGCTGTTGTTCAGGAACACTCAGCTTGTTCATCGGTTCCAGATCCGGTTCGATTTTCTTCTTGGCTGCGCCTTCTACGGGCGTCAGCCGCTGTTTTCAAATTTATCGACACCATAAAAGGTCTTCCTGGCAGCGGCTATAGTGTGCAGATGATGGAGCGTGCAGAGCGGCAGTTATTGAAACATGCACAAGGGGAATCCTTTACTGAGGATTTAACAGCGATTAGGAATGGTAAGGCGTTATCTAAAAATTGTCGGTTACTTACTCTCTCACCGTTTTTAGACGAGCATGGCTTGCTTCGCGTGGGCGGTCGGATCGATGCTGCTGCAGATGTCGCCATGGAGGTAAAGAGGCCTGTAATATTGGACGGCCGGCACTCTGTGGCTCGGCTGATTGTTCGGCACTACCACGTGAAGGCGGCTCATGGAAATCAGGAAACAGTAGTCAACCTGCTGAGGGGAAAATATTGGATAGTGAGACTTAGACCTACCGTGAAGACTGTAGTATCGCAATGCATGCTGTGCCGCATCAAGAAGTGCAGGCCGTTAGTTCCTCGCATGGGTGACTTACCTCATTCTCGTGTGGCACATCATCAGCGACCCTTCTCTCACTGTGGGCTGGACTTGTTTGGACCGATGGAGGTTACGGTCGGCAGACGCAGAGAAAAAAGGTACGGTGTCCTTTTTACCTGCTTAACGTTGCGTGCTATTCACGTTGAGACTGTTGCTTCTCTCACGACGGACTCGTTGATCATGGCACTGCGTCGGATGGCAGCGAGGCGTGGCTGGCCACGTCACTTATACTCCGACAATGGCACAAATCTAAAAGGCGCTGAAAAGGAGCTCCAACGGTCCATGCAGGACGTAGATCAAGAAGTGCTGAAAGACGTAGGTGTCAACAATGGGATGGACTGGACTTTCATCCCTCCCGCCAGTCCCCATTGGGGTGGGGCATGGGAGCGACTGATTCGCAGTGTCAAGTCGTCGCTCAAAGTTGTTTTGCTCGAGCGCGCACCAAGAGACGAAGTGTTAAGCACACTTCTAGCAGAAATTGAAAATATAGTGAACAGTCGTCCCTTGTTGCACGTTTCAGTAGACCCGGAGGGCGTAGAATCCCTCACCCCCAACCACCTTTTGCTGGGTACGTCGTCGACCTTACCCGTAGTAGGAGCATTTGACAGTTCTGACCTGTACTTACGCAGGCATTGGCGTACAAGTCAGCGATTGGCCGACATGTTCTGGCACAGGTGGGTAAAGGAAAGTTTACCTGATCTTCTACCTAGGCGAAAGTGGAATACAGAGCAGCCACCTCTACGAGTGGGCGACCTCGTATTGGTTGTGGACCCGAACTCTCCCCGCAATTCGTGGCCTAAGGGACTAATCACTGCGGTGTTCCCAGGTAAGGACGGTCGTATCAGACTCGTGGAAGTGAAGGTGGGCTCCCGGACGTGGCGCCGCTCCGCGGCACGCGTCGCTCCTATCACTCTTGTTGATGAGTGCTGTGCCAGCACTAGGGTGGGGAATGTTAGCGACGCGCTCGATAGATTTAAATAAAATGTATTTAGTTAGTAAGTAGCATCACTAATTAAGGTAAAAGGCGGGACACGCTGACATGCTTGTCACACTACGGACCCCCCGCCAGTCTGCCAACGAACGCGAATCAATGCGCACGCCCAATTTTATTATATTGCGCACGCGGCCATCTTAGTATTTGTTTTAACCCAATAAACGACTTTTAAAAAGTTCGCTTGTGTTTTGTTGCGACAAGTCGTCAGTTCCTGCAGCACCACCCCTTACAGAGACCACGTAAGTACGAAAGACGAATTAAGGATGATTTAAGAGCGCGTGCACGTGTCCACTAGCGCCACTCCTTTAAAAATATATTATCTCGTGACTGAGAAGGAATTATGAAAAACGGCTCAATAAGCGACCTCGGTAAGTGTGTCAAGATTTTTCTAATAGGTACCTTTTATAAACTTTCATATTGAGACACGAAGCAACAAAACTCGATCTAAACAAAACCGGTCACATTCATTTAGATCGAGTTTTGTTGCTTCGTGTCTCAATAAGAAAGTTTATAAAAGGTATTACAAAAATCTAGACACACTTACCGAGGTCGCTTATTGAGCCGTTATTCAAAATTCCTTCTGAGTCACGAGGTAATACTTTTTTAAAGGAGTGGCGCTAGTGGACCCGTGTGCGCTCTCTTAAAAGAGTGTCCGTAGCGTAGAGTGCCCGTTCTTCTCCATAGATACTACGCTTTGGCAACTAACTTCATCTTTCCGATTAACCGACCCCTTGATAATTCAAAAGTGCCTGTAATTGGTTTATTTGAAATAAATGCTTTGAGTTTGAGTTTGGTTATACAGAAGGCACATACTATCCGAATTATGTAACGAGAATATTGTTAAAGTGTTTGACTTTAAGAAAGTCAAAATGAATTATTAAAAAAAACAATGTATATCGGTAGTCCTATTGTTTCCATAAATAGAAACAAGCTCTGAAAAAACATTCTATCAATTAATTCTAGTGGTTCAATACAATTCCGTGTAATTTCAATAGTAAATTATATAATCATTTGATACAGCTAAGTAAAATATTCACTGTTGAATCTTTATCCATAGCATTGATGAAATGCATCCAAGCAATTTGTTAGAATCGAATCAAGCGATTTAAAAAAGAAATTATTGTATATTTCTCCATTTTCAATGGTTTAAATTAATACTATCGCTATGAGAAAGCTACACCCACAGCTGAGAACGTTATTTTTAACTGACTTCAAAAAAGGAGGAGGTTCTCAATTCTTCGGAATCTTTTTTTTATGTATGTTCACCGATTACTCGAAGACGCCAGAACCGATTTGGAAAATTCTTTTTTTTTTTAAAGGGTATACTTTCCAGGTGGTCCCATTTTCATCAGGTCAGGTTCGGATGATGGGATCTTGGAGAAATCGAGGGAACTCTTCAAATATTATAGTCGCACCTATAGTCATTTGGGTATTTCTTATAGTAACTCGTGTATTTGCTCTTGGAAAGCACTATTTGGTGAAGTGGAACAGATGATGAAGACCACAGATGATGAAGCCACCGGAACTATTCAATAATAAGTATTTCACGGGTTACGATTCAATTACTTTTATATGTTTGCTAAGCAATTTACTCTCACCACAATGTATATGGTGAAGTGGAGCTGATGGTGAAGTACCAGGAGAAATCCTCAAAAATTAACGTCCTTGCATCCGGAAAAGCAATATTTTGTAAAAAGGTGATGAGCAGATGACATTAGGCTATTGTAACTTAGATAAATTACAATTCGACCCACAAAATAAAGCGGAAAATAAAAATTAATTAAATATTACATAGCAAGTAGTGGTATAGGAATGAATATGGGGTAGGTACCACAACTAAAAAACACGAAAGACACGAAGCAAAAAACGAAAATACAAAACCAAAGACACCGACTTCCGAAATTAAAGTGATTTTTCACATTGTAGTGTTTTTTTGTAAGTCGGTTGTTATTTTCAATTTGTAAAAAGTTTTTATTTCTTCTTACTTAAAAAAAGTTAATAAAGATTTGAAGTTACAGTGTTCTTATGTTTCATGAAAATTATCATACATTTAAAAATTTCCTGAATTTTCCTTAAGCCCTGGATTAATCAATGATTAAATCTATTAATAATTAGAATTTTAAAACAAAACGGTTATAAAAACAACAACACACAATATGACAGATCGATATAAAAATGGAATGGTAGAGCGTGGTAACCCGATGGTTTATTGATGACTCTGATCCTTCAATGTTCACGCAACCAAATATCGAGAATTCGGAGAAAAAACATTTTTTATTTATATATCATCTACCGAAAATGTATTGTCTGTCGGTTCTAGTGGAAAATATTTTACCATATTAAAAATAATTTTTGAGGTGTGATGGCTCCCGCAGACAGACGCGACGCGACACTTGTAGAACAATATCCATGAAGTTTTCATAGAAATTGTTCTACTAGAATCACGTCGCACCCGTTTACGGAAGCCTTGATTTTCGTTAAAAATTACTTCTGAAGGTTGGTGGGATTAAAAGTGATGGAAAAATCTGAAACGGTATATTTTAAAATAAATATTTCTATTAAATCGTAAGTATGTATAACAAAAGTCTTTATCAGAATACAGGATATTTTTTTAATGAAAAAAGATACTAAAAATACCTCTAATTTTAAAATTTAGACTGTATAAAGATCCTCACTTCAAAACTTGACAGTTACTTCGAGATTTAGGTCTCTGCTAGAACTTCAAAAGCATTGTTTAACTTTTCTGTGTAGTCGTATGCTTGCTGGTCATTCTTCACAATCCATGTAGACCCGGTTTTTCCTTGGTCCAAAACTTTTAGTATGCCTGATACTGCTGATTCGACCCTGAAAGGAAATATTATCATTTAAGTTTCTTTATGAAGAATATTATAATTATTATTTTTATTTTAGTTATATCTTCGTTACAATTTTAAAATCTAAGTATTATTTCACTGCAAAGTTCTGTGGGAATTTATTACGAACTCAAATACGAAATTAAGTACATACTGTCGGTTTTCAATAAACTTTTGAGAGAGTTGAATTAGCAACAGGAATGGAGCAACCACAAACCTCAACTCATACTAGAGGACTTTATATTTCAATTTCACCATTATATGTGTAGATATTTTATTTGACACAGGTTTACAGATGTAGCTATACGTATAGAGATGTGCGTACGTGCTAATAGAAAATTGATATAAATGATTGAACATATAATGTTGAATAGTTTTGGCATTTTACTATAGGTGAAGTATGTCCAAACAGACAGTAATGAAAAAAAACATGTGCGGTCGGGGAACCCCCGTCAGGAACGAAGTTCCTTACGCAATACTCGCACGCACATACATTCGTATATAATAGAAAAAGACAGAGAGAGAGAAAGAAGGTGTGAATTCACACTTTCTTTCTGAGCTTCTGCTCTCATAAAGTTGTCGCAATCTTGGATTTTAATTATGGCTTATCATCCTCAAAAACCATGAAAATTACGTCCATGACGAAAAATTTGAAAGTTTTCGCAGCCGCCATCTTGGATTTTCATTTTCATCTCACTGTTGGCTTCAGTACCATGATAACTATTTCTCTCTGAGAGAGAGAAAGTCGCATGGAGAGGGCATACCACTTTTTCGACACGTGAAGATTTCTACCAGTTTACTCCTACCGCAAGCCGCGTTAAAGAACTTCGTTCCAAAAACCTATCATGATATTGTTCTCTTTATCTAAATATCCATGCGCGTATTCGCAAAGAGAAACTTGCACTAGCTACTCAATTTTATCACAAAACTCGTTGCTGCCAAACTATCTTCATCAACACGAACTTCATCTAGAACGTAAAAGTAAGGCTGCTTATACAAGACAGTAGAGCGTTTTGCGATGTTCAGAGCGTGAATGTTGCTATTTATGACCCACTTGGCGTGTGCCAAAACATTATTGTAATGTGAGTCGAACTTCGAGCGGAGTCAAATTAAATTCAAATTTACGGACATGAAATGCAGCAGCGATGGTCATTCAACATTCGCTTAACACTGCGCCATTTGTCATTCAGCCACACACTATAACCCACTTCGTAAACGTTATTCTGTATTCACCTCATAAGCAACCTATAATGTTCCCACTGCGGGAACTCAGGGCTTCTCTCTGTGAGAGAGAGTGAAAACACGTCGATTAAGAATATTGCCGGTTTGCTAAAACAAATTAATTTTATTGCTAGTGAACATTTATGTACGCCACGTAGTTACACCATCATAATTTTCATACAGCGGTAGTCGAAGCAGTTTTTCCTCACGTATACACACAGACTAATTCCCTACAATCGTGCAACTCGCCCCACTCTACGCTCCTCTACCCTTTAAACGCAGCCTTACTATTCTCACCTCTGTCTCACGGGCACGCGGGATGCGATTGGCTCAGCTGAATCTTTGTCGAAGTTTTCGAAGTTGCTTCTGTTCAGAATAGCCGTGTCCGTCGGTCCGAGGCACACTGTGATGACTCGCACTTTGCTTTCTGAATATATTTTCTCTGCCTGGAAAAAATTGCCGGGAATAAGAACCTTATTTCCATCCATAGTGACACTACGACAATAATAGTTACTATCTTTGATATTTTTAAATATATTTTAGAAAAGATGTTACGACAGATTCTTTTTAACAAAACACAAAACCTTACAGTAGCCAGGCAATTAACATCCCTACTTAAAAAGAAAATTCAGAGGCGAACATTTAATTTCGTTCCAGAAAAGCTTTTTAAAATCTTTTATCACAAAAGTTTTTAATTACCCTAGATCAAGTCTTTGATCTTAAAGTTCATCAGGCTCCTGCTCTTGTGCCAAAGTATTTGGGGTCGGCACAGCCTGTATTCGTCTTTCATACATCTCCATTATTATGTCATATTAGTATACACTCCCTTTTTTTGGCCTTTCCCTCTTCTTATAGCTTCATACTCAAAGCTTTCCACACAAAATATCCCTCATTCTCCCACATAACATGCCCAAGCCCATACCGTTCCCATACCCGTTCTCGGTCACCGGCGCTGCTTTCAAACGTCATTTCTAATTCTATCCTTTCGCGTAACTTCACATATCCCTCACATTCTCAGCTGTACTTCATGACGTTATCTTCCATTCATCCCCATCTCAGTGATTACTGAGATGGAGATGATGAAAAATGAATTAGAAATTACTATAGTAATGTCTAACATTTTCTTTAATTGAATTTCTAAAGCCTGTTTTAAAGTTCACCTTACATATATGTAAGGTGAATTTTGAAAGCGACACCGGTCACCGAGAACATACAAAATGAAGAAGAAATAAAAGAAGGAACAAAAAAACGTATACAAAAATAGGCCTTACCCCCATAGCAATACTGAACTGCAACACAGCAGTCTTCGTCGCAGCATACACAGGCAAATGGGTGCCAAGGTTAAGTGCCAATAAGGATGATATATTAACAATAGTGCCGCCACCACCTCCTCTGCTGACCCCCATAATTTCAAGAGCCTTCATTGTACTGGTGACCGTTGCAGTCTGAAAGAAGTCTCGGGTAATTCAGTGGCTGTAAAATTCTATGGTGTTTTTAAAGATTAAAGTTATGACGATAAGTACTGTAGAAGGGTAATGACTACGAAATTACGTAGGTACTTGAAATATTATGAGGCGTCGATTGGTGCAAGGTAATGGTGACTACCTTATTTGAAACAAAAGAAAAATAACGTATGGCATAAAAACGGATGTTGCTATATTTCAATAAAAGTTGGCTTATATACGTGGTTAAAAATTCGAAGACATGTGACATCCACCAATCCGCACTGGGCCCGCGTGGTAGATTACGGCCCATTCCCACTCAAAGAGAGGAGGCCTGAGTCCCAGCAGTGGGAACATTATAGGCTGATTATGTAATCATTGAGAAGGTTAGGTTTATATAGGGTTTTTTATTCCGACATCCAGTGGATCCATGGGGGCAGTGGTAATCCGGTGGTATCGGCCGCGACTTACAAGTTGTAGGTCGTGGGTTCGCACCCAGGCAGGCGCTTTACTTTGTGTAAATAATTTCATCACTACTGCTCTCAAAACGGTAAAGGAAAACATCGTTAGGAAACCGGCATGTCCTAGAACCAAAAATTCGAAGACATAATGACATCTACCAACCCGCACTGGGTCCGCGTGGTATTTTACAGCCCACTCCCTCTCGAAGAGAGGAGGCCTGTGTCCCAGCAGTGGGACCAATATAGGCTGATTATGCTTATGCTATTCCGACATCCACGCGGGTGAAGCCGCGGGTAATAGCAAGTATCCTTTATCTTGTGTGTAAAAGAAAAATAATATAGAATGGTTGAAATTTATCATTATACAAGCTGACCCGACAGACGTTGTCCTGTCTTAACTATGAATGTCATACTCGTATGTCGTTTAGTTTTAGTTTTGACTATTGACTAAAACTAAAACTATCGACTCATTTATCAACCGATCCATTTGTGTTTAACGATATTTGCAGCGCGCATTCTGTCAATCGCTGACACTTATTTCAAACAACTGACAGATATGTAAAATTAATATTGGCGTTAAGTTTTCTTAAATTGTGTAACGTTCCGATCAACTTCCTTATTTTTTTATTTCATAAGATCCTTCTCCTGACAATACCGAACAAAACAAAAAAAAAATTGTGAAATCGGTCCAGCCGTTCACGCGTGATGGCGTGACCAAGGTAAATAGGGATTAATTTTTATATATATACGAGTATAAGATTATTAGAACACAAAAAATTCAAATTCACAAAAGTAATCACGTGTAACGCAAAATTTAAGGTCAACATTGTATTTTTTAAACGTTTAATTATAAGGTATTCAAGTCGTCTTTTCTTCTTTAATTTACCAAGTGTTTAGTTTTACGAGTTTCAATATTCATTTTTGCCATTATGTATGCTTATACCGTGTTTTGTATCGGATATAGTACCTAATTGGGTACTGACAAGAATAAAGTAAGATCTGTTTTCATTTTTTATATCTTAAGATATTTGGAAAGTAGAATAGACTACCTTCGTAATTACGAATTAATCTTCAGGGGCCTAAGTGTACTAAATTTACACACGTTGATTTTTTGAATAGAAAAGTTGTCAAAACGTGGAGAGAGCATTGCAAAATTTGTAAGTTAGTAGACTTGGCCCCCAGTGCCATTTTACCTTATATTAAAACAAAGCAATCGATAGGCGACGATTCCAAACATGAAAAGCATTCCGAATCTAATCGAATCAAAACCGAATAACTCATTCTAACTCACGCAAGAGCTCATAACTCATGTGAATTAATTTCGGCCATCCTTTGTGCGTTCGTTCGTAGACAGTCGAAACCGCAGCGTAGTTTATTACTCTGACAAGTCCCCAATATCTACTTGCAAAAGAGGAAACAAGTATTATATAGAATAACATCTCGTACTTGTAGTTTGACTTTGTTTTTAGAATCAAATATGAAATAAAATATAATTCAACCTATAACCTATTGTGTTATTTGTCTGTTTATGCCATGTCGGTCTCTAGGTTTATTACTCTGTCGAGCCCCAAATATTTACTCACACACGATGATACAAGTATATCTACAATAATATAATCGTAGTTTTAGTTTATTCTTAGAATCAAACATGAATAGAGTGAATTTTCGCTCATTGTGTTGTAATTTGTGGTCTTTCCTTACAAACGATGACACAAATATAGTATTATTCTATTCCTAGAATTGAGGAATTGTTATATCAAACGTAAATTATAGTGATATTTCGCTGATTGTGTTTGTAATTTGTGACATTTCAGCCTTCTATTTAACTCTGTTAAACCTCTCAAAACTCTGACTAACTCTGTTATTTACTAACGATGAAACAAATATGTAGTTGAACTTCATTCCTAGAGTTAAGGAATTGTTAGATCAAACGCGAATAGCGGTGATTTATCGCTCATTGTGTTGTCCGTTTGTGACTGTAGTATTAACTTTGTCTACAACTATACTGAGCTCAGTATATTAACCTACAGTCGATGAACTATATCAAGAATGTTGCTTACTTTTTACAAGAATTTAGGAATTGTCAGATCAATAGTGAATTTGTAATGACCGTTTGCTTATAATACTGTGTTGCCTGTTTGTGATCTGTCATTCTTCGTACCATGGTTTATTGCCTACTCTATCATGTTGTCAATATTAACTTCTATATAGTTGTTGTACTTTTTGCGAACAAATACAACTATTGACTTTAACCAACTACCCAGTTCTAAGTCTATTTCTAGAGTTTTAGAACCCTCAAATGAAATGTGAGTTATTTTGTGGCTCTGCGGTTAGTGTGTTATCAATTGCCCTTTTATCGAGACTCCATTCATCAATAACTTTATGGTAAGCAGGGCTGGCAGTCTCGACTAGATAGCGCCGCTGTCGCAAACTACCGATCGCTAAATATTAAGACGAATCCTCAGTTTTAGCCCGCAAAATTAAAATTTTCTTTAGTTTTTTGCTAATTGCAGGTCAGTTTTACGTCGTATGTTGATCAAAATGCGATTCTCGACTGTGGGAATTATATACTTATCGAATAATAATCATCAATTTCATATCAATCGTCAAATTCAAAGAAAATTTTAATTTAGCGGGCTACAACTGAGGATTCACCTTAATATTAATTTAGCGATCGGTAGTTTTGCGACAGCGTCGCTATCTATTTCGAGACTGCCGGCCGGCCCAGCAAAACTTTCTAACTATTTTTGATGTGAAACATTGACTTTAAGGGGACTACATGACCTAAACGCAAATTTATAATGCCTAAAAATATATAATCCACTGCAGTTACCAAAATCAGAAAAATATATGACATTCTTCTGGATATATGCTAGTAAGATAGTGTGTTGAAACATAATACAATTACCTTGATATGATAGAAAAAAATCACGAAGATACCTCTAAAAAATTATTTCAACGATTAAAAACCATACTAATATACATGCAAACATTCAGATGTTTTGTCAGATTATTCTACAAGTAAAATACTAACGTGATAGTGTTTTATTTTTTTAGTCCAATGAACAGATTTTTTGTAAATCCATAATTGCTTCATATTTTGCAATAAATTACCAGCGTTGTGTCATCGCGCGTCTCTTTCTTTTCTATGCAATCCGACAGTGACCGCGCTTTAGCTCTTGTAAGCCTCTTAATAGGTATATGTACTAACACAATTAAAATCGTAATATTTTTTTGTTACTACAAAACTTCGGGATGGTTTACCCCATCTAGTCACCAGTCATCACCACTTATTGTAGAGGTCTTGTTTACAGCAAAACATACACGTTCAGCGTACTTACTTACGTTCTGTTTACGTTCCTGTTCTGCATACATTTTTCTTATTAATTTCTGCTTGAGAATACTTTTCTTTTGTTTGTATTGGCGTGTGCTGGCTCACATATGGCAAATAGTTTAATGTAATGTTTTATAATTCGTAATATTTATTACTTACTATTGGAAAAATAAAAAGAAGCAAAAGAAGCATGAAAGTAGAATAAATGCTGTGGAAATGCGTTTCTTGCGAAGCATGTGTGGTGTGACTATGAATGATAGACTGAAGAATGATGTGATAAGGCAACGGTGCGGTTTAAAGGAAGATGTAGTGACAAAAATTGAAAAGAGTATGCTAAGATGGTTTGGTCATGTTGAGAGGATAAATGAAGGGCGATTAACAAAAGGTATTTACAAGGCAAATGTGAGTGGAAACGCCGGGAGGGGACGCCCTAGGAAGACATATAGTGACCTTATTGGTGATGTTCTTCAGAAAGGTCAGGTGCGTAGTACTCACAACCGGCGTGCGTGTATGACCAGATGTATGAACGTAAACGAAGCAAAAGGAGTATGTATGGATCGTAGCAGGTGGCGTTCTGTAGTTTCTGCCTACCCCCATGGGAAGAAGGCGTGAGTTTATGTATGTAAGTATTGTATAGAATCCAGTTCTTCTAACTGAACAGACAGCTTAGCTGCTGCTGGGCAGTTTGTTGCGCCACTTCTTCTCCCCAGCTAAAGCACTAGGAAGTGGTGAAGGGCGGGCATTTTGGGGGACTGTTTTATGTAATTTTGACTTTCAAAAAGTGCTGATTCTCAGCCTAGTTTGAATAAATGACTTTTGATTGATTGATTGACTATAATATAATCATGTAATACTTACAAAATTAGTATCCACCATCTTTTTAACAGTTCTTTCGTCGGCAGACAACACAGCTGCATTGTTGATCACCCCATCAAGTCTTCTGTACTTATCAAGCACTTGTTTATAAGCCGCAGTTAGTTGAGCTTCGTCTGATATGTCACACTTTATGAACTTGGCTTTTAGGGCTCCGAACATGTTTATTAGCTCCGATTCTAGAGCGGCGCCTTCTCTGTCCGCCACGTCGAGGAAAGCGACATGCTGGAATACAAATAGAAAGATATTTTGAGAAACAAATCATAGTAAATTATTTGCAATTTCTTGATTATCTTATCCCCTAAAGGGTTCGCAACGGGTTGGCTATGAGACTTTTAGCCTGTGTTCCTATCATCGAGTTATCCACACCCCTCCCTCTTATCTTATGTCTCACTTTCAATATCTATGTTCTTCACAAACTAAGAATCTGCGTTCTCCCAACAATCTTCTCCTTCTCTGTCCTTCTCATACTTCTGATTTTATTCATTCTTCCTTTCATATTCAGTCCATTCTTCTCTGGAATCCGCTTCCTCTTGAAATCAGGACGGCTACCAGTCGGTATGCATTTAAGCGGAAATTGCAGAGTTATTTTCAAAATAAATAGCGTAGAGTCATCTCAATTACCTCCTTCCCTTTTTGTGTATATATATAGTATATGTATAATGTAGGTATATATTATAGTAAATATGTATTTATTTGTATTATAAGTTTATATTCTGTTTAGGTACTTGTATACCTATTTTATTTATAAACACTTAAGTTATCTTTTAATATTTTATTATTATTATTAGTAACGTCTGTTATACAGAGCACCTGCCATCTTATCTCTTCACCACCTTTGGTTGACTAGTAGAGAATGCCTAAGGCATTAAGTCCGCCTTTGTATATATACTATTGTGTGCGAGAATTTTTAATAAATAAATAAAAAAATAATACAGGGCAGCCTGCACCCTCATTACGTAACACACTCAATCACAACCCGTAATATTTAGAAGGAAATGGCTAATCCATTCCTTCATATATTTGTTTGTTTTCTTGTTGTTTGTTTGAAATTCGTTTGTTTTTTTTTGTGTTCATAATCGTTGTTTAACTGTAAAAATGAAAGGTTTTGCCATTGTAAGTGTGTTACGCAATGACCCCGCTAGTTCCATTAGGGGTAAAAATTAATGCCAATACCAGAGCTGTTATTAAGAAATTTCTACTTGAAATTCACGAGAAAAAAATCCGCAATTTCTGCCACCGCTAACTAAACCATAGTCAATTTCATGTAATGATGAGTGACCACAACCTTCTCTATAAAAAAAGTCATAGGAAAATGGACAATGACCTACAATAATTTTCCACGCTACCGCATTAGGATTTTTCCTGTAATGTTAGCACTGTTTGTGATATATAAATAAATAAATTTGAACACATTAAATTGCAGTACATATAGTATGCGGTAAAACAGCTGTTAACACCGCTAACATTATTTGTTTATTCTGGGTAGCCCAAAGGGGCAGGGTGGGGTGTACATTCTGCCTCTCTGCATAGTTAAAAACTATGCAGAGAGGCAGAATGTTTCATAGTTTTGTCACGAACAGGTAGATTTATTTAAACAAACATTGTACACCAGCGTTGCTTTGTTACTTATTACAATTACTTTACGATGTCTAATACCTAGGTAACATAACATCACGCCTGTATTTCCTGAAGGGTTAGGCAGAGGTCACGGACTAGAAAAAAAAGAAGGAATTCACGCCACACGTATGGAAAGTGAAGCACTATAAGTATGCCGCAGCGTTTGTACAAACATCCGTCACGCACACATTTACATCAAAAGGTGCCGACCGGCCACCTTTACGGGGCACTACGGCGTCATTGTAGGTACTGTTTACGTCAAGTAATAAAATAAAATAATGCGTTCTTGTGTTGTAAAATGGTGTAAAAATAATTATTCATACCAGAAACAGTGTCAAGGAACAACATTATCACAAGTAAGACACTTATTTAAATCACGCACACATACAGGATGTTTCGCAGAACGTTGAACATACGAAAATGGTGGATAGGTGGGGTCAACTGCTACTTACTCAGCCTTAATTTATTTGGCCCTGGCCCCCTGGATTGTTTATAAATTATTATTTTTTTGCTTTCTTCTATTTTCGCCACTTTCTAAACTTTAAAGTGTATTTTTTATTAAAAATGGGTAAACCAGGCATTTTTTTTTAATCTTTATCTTTCTGTAAGTTTGAGGACTCCTAACTTTTTTTCTAGCTAACATCTGAATAAAGCAATAGTTTTATAAGAATCTGCCAACATTAAGGATAATTAAAAAAAAAAATTGCCTGTTTTACCCATTTTTAATAAAAATTACACTTTAAAGTTTAGAAAGTGGTGAAACTAGAAGAAAGCAAAAAAATAATCTTTCTTTCTTTTACTCAGCCCTAATTTATTTGGCCCTGGCCCACTGGAGTGAATTAGGGCTGAGTAAGTAGCAGATGACCCCACCTATCCACCATTTTCGTACGTTCAACGTTCTGCCAAACATCCTGTAGATCGGTACGGTGCTTCACTTTCGATATGCGTGGCGCGGAGTCCTTTTTTTTCTAGTCCGTGGCACAGGTGTACCTTTAGTACACCCAAATTTCGCCTGTTATGTTCTAGTCCCAGTAATGGGCACAAATCCTGACTCCGGGCTGCTACTGAGAAATTCCAGATGGAAAACCCAATAAGACTGCCCGACCCGGGTATCAAACACAGTACCTCACGCTCGGCAGTAACGTTTGCGACCACTAGGCCAAAGAGGAAGTATACCTAGGTATATCTGTCGAACGCAGATTGCATACTTTCGCCGTTATGTATAACGCCTAGGCATTATGTAAAGATCCCTGAAACCTAATTGATGATTCGATGGACGTATACACAATGCCTAGGTGAATTGATTCACCTAGTTCTATTTTCTACCACCTGAGGCGCTGCTAAACAAAACAACAAAAATGACGTCGAGTAGTGCAAGTGTTTTCGAAAATAAACAACAAAACAAGTGTGTTTCGTAAGAAACAAGTGATTTTAAAGACGTTTACTATAAAAATTGTTACGAATTTCACAGGATCGTTAGAAAACCCGTGCACTAGAGGAAAAGTTTTGAAGGTTATCTAGCTCGTAAAACACGCTCAAGTGTGACCTATGGAAACTGGCGTTCGGCAGACTCCTGTTAATAAATAAAGAGTAATCATTTTTACGACTGTTATTAGGTAAATAGTTCTGCAATTCATAGGTTAGGTTGGAACTGTGACCAACCACGCGCGGGCGGAATTCTTCGCTGTAACTAAGACAAGGCACTCCGACCAAATGTATTAGGTTAAGTTAGAACTGTGATAGATTTCTTACCGACTAATTTTGATTTGTTAACTGCCCTCTAGGCCATTTTACAGCTTATTATTTATTTAATTACCCATTTAAATATTTGTTATGACTCATTTTTATTCAGTTTACTGCTCAGTTTTTACTGCCGAACTTGTTAATAATCATAGTTACCATAACATATGACTCTTGACGAAATGGATGCGAGCAGAAGCGTCATCAATTTGCCTTAGGCATTTTACATAACGGCGACAGTATGCAAACGGACGGCGTCGTATGTATACTGACGAATTATACAATCGGCCTGCGACATATCTACGTAATTTGTCACATGCCAAACACAGTTTATTTCACTATTGTATCGCAGGTCACTGCTACCTAAAAAAATGAGTTTGTCTCATTGAATAAATTATTAATTTTTCTTTCGAAATAATGACTGTGTTTCAATAAACCATGAATTTGCAAAATATCCTTTCATAAGATCGCTCAAAGTAAAAAACCTATTATTTAAGCTTGCGGTGCCATATATTTTACAGTCTAAAAACACTCCATCAGAAACTGCTTCGTATCCAAGTTTGTTGCGAAGTATACTTAGCGCTCAATATTGAAATTTTGTTTTTACTTTAGCAACTTTTACACGGACTTACTTCAACAGGCCTTAACTTTTCCACCACACAGTTGCGGAAAATGGACCGTTTAGTAACAGATGCGGTGTTGAAACAAAATGCAACATTTGTTAATTAAATGGGGTTTACAGTTTACAGTTAACTGTTCGTGTGTTTCTAAACAGGAAGGGTTAACTTTCGAAACTAAAATGTAAGTTAAACTAGAAATAAAACGATTTTTGTTTCACGTTTTGACTTGAAGCGACTTTGTATTCTTTACACAGTTAAAGTTATCAGTTCAGTTTGGTTACATTACAGAACCTATTGTTAAATAATAAACAAATTATCTTATTGTTTAAAGGTATCGTAGATAAACGGTTTTCGTTGGTCTACGAAGATAATCAATCCAAGGTTCTGATTGCGAATTACATCATTGAAGTCTAAACAATTTAGTATGTACGCTTGTGATGCCTATACCTACGATTCAATGACTTATTGCTAGGTCAATGTCAAGTCATTCATTATTTCATTATAATTACTGATTAGGCGTGCTCGTTGATAAGCACGCTGATTCTTTTCACACATCTTTGTGATTGGCAAAACATGGGTAGGTAGTACGAAAAAAATCGGTGTGAAAGGGCTCATCTGAGGACGTAGGTACCTGTTCTTTATTTCTGCTGCCATGTAGGTATTAAGTAATATGCTGGAAGTGACATATTGAAAGGATGTGATATTATAAATGTAAATGCCGGTAAAATATGGTCAGATCAGACACTTCTGCTTTATTTTTCAAGTTTATCATTGCTAGTAGTCAACCTTCCTCGAACCAATTATTTTGTACTTATGTGTTTTTATAGGTCGGCCTGTTTACCAACCATTTAATTAAAATAACAACACCTAGTGTAGTTCATCACGTTCTACTTTTCACCGGAATTTCCTGTTACATGCGCCGCCGGCTTTAAAATATCAAATAATATTTACCCTAGCATTTTCTCGAAGCAGAGCCCTAACGATGCCCGCACCCACACCGGCTGCACCTCCTGTCACCAAAAACACTTTATCTTCCACACACAACACACGTTTCACCATCTTCGCAGCCATTTTACATTAAGAATAATTCTATTTCACTACTTAATAGATAAAAGTCTCTATGGAACGCTACAGGTATCGGTGGACTGATGAAAACAATGTGTGTTATCGAAATAATTTCTCTTAGCTGATATAAATTTTATCAGTATGATAAGAAGGAATTGGAAACGGTTTTTATTGTTTTGTTTCAATCTTTGAGTTTGTGTTGCTTCTTCAGTTTAATTAATAGTTTTGTGAGACGAAAATTTTGTTAATATTCTTGCGTTTATTTTGAATTGCCTTCTTAGGTATCTGCCTAAGAAGGCAATAAAGGTATCAAAGTACGATTGAAAATTAGAGTAATTTGATATCGTTCCGATCTCGACGTATAGGTACTCGTAAATCGAGACCGGAACGATATCGATACGATACATCGATAAAAATAATCATGATAATTCGATTTACCGATAAAATGGTACCGAGATTGAGTGTAGAGTTGCTTTCTTTTTCAGATATGTTTTTTATCATAAGATTTGAAATTTGAAATTTTGGAATTTAAATCCCAAAATTTTTCAAATGTTCTCTTGAAAAATTCCTCAGTGATATATAAGGCTATATCAATCTCACGTTGGTACTTCAGCATCCTCCCTGTGGCGGCTCATTTCGAGTCGAGGGGTTGACGTGGCGAAGCGGCTAAAGCGCTGTGAAGTGCTGCAGCCATTGACTACGCAACAATAACGTCTAATAGCAGGCCAGCTTTAACGATGCTTTTTTCAGCCTGAAAAATTGTATAGGGGTTATAAGTACCCACGGATTTTTGGTGAAGTTTTTTGTAATCTTGATTACCTTCCCGATTATCCGGACCGTGATGTGAGATAAAAAATTAAGATTGAACAGTTTTGATGGAATCTGCAAGTCATGAAAAAGATGAGTGTAAAATCATTCGTGAAGTTAGTAGTAATCATGCAATATTGCTTATGGTAGAAACATCATGACTTTAGCGGTAGTATAACTACACAGAATTAGGTCAAGCATTCTTTAAAAAACGATCCATTTACAGAATATCAGCTAAACTGCTAAATAGTCACTTTTCAGCTAAAACATGAACATGCCGAAAAACAACACTCGTTCATAAAATTTGCAAAATGTTTTTCTTATCTGGCACAAGATTCCTTTAATGTCCGCCCAAATTACGGAAACAATTTTTATGTTACTCAAATTCCACGGCATAACGGGTACGGCGTGACGTTCTCAGTTAGAAACAACATAACATTTTCATTCCCAGATATTTGAGCCTTACATTCCACTTTTTATTTTAATTATTTCTGCCTCGTACACATTCCCTCTTTATTAACATGTGACGCGAAACTCGTGAAATAATAAACCGTAAACAAAGCGCAGCACTTCAGGGAATGCGACCGAGTCATCACTGCGAGAATAGTACTAGTGTTGCTTCACACTAGCCAGTACTGGCTTACAGTACGCCTATTTTACTAGCGCGTTGATAGAAAAATGTTCATTCTGCGTGACTTTTAGCGAATGCGACTGAGTCATCACTGCGAGGGTAGTAGTATAGTATAACAGGCTGGTGTTGGCAACCACGTTCAAGCGCATATTTAGCGTATGTTGCGAGGGTAGTAACTTGTGTTGCTTTAGCCACTACTACAGTACGCTTATTTTACTAGCGTGTTGAAAGAAGAAAGTTCATTCTGCGTGACTTTCAGGGAATTTGACCGAGTCATCACTGCGAGCGTAGTAATATAGTATAACGGGCTGGTGTTCACAACTCCACGTTCAAGCGCATATTTAGCGTATGTTGCGAGGGTAGTAACTTGTGTTGCTTTAGCCACTACTACAGTACACTTGTTTTACTAGCGTGTTGAAAGAAGAAAGTTCATTCTGCGTGACTTTCAGGGAATGCGACCGAGTCTTCACTACGAAGGTAGTACTAGTGTTGCTTCACATGAGGCAGTACTGACTCCCAGCACGCATATTTTACTAGCGCGTTGAAAGAAAAATTTCTTTCTGCGTGACCGATGGGGGTGGCAAAGGAATGTGACGTGTTTGACGCTTTTCGTGTAAGGTGCGGTGTTTAAAATGATGACGGTAACTAATATTACATAATACCATGATATAAGAATAATCTAATAAAAACAGATATAGGTAGCCGACATTTCTGCTGTGTTCCATTAGGTACGATATTAAATAGATGTACGATTTCTGCTAATCTTAAACCTTAGAAGTTAATTATTTTCATTTCAATTTAAAACCGCGCCTGCGGGTCATGATATTAAAAAAGGACAAAGCCATAAATATTTTAATGCTAGTGAAAAAATAATTGTACACACACAGATATAAAGTTACGGTCCAGAACTAGTGATATAATAAATCCAACTTATACTGCTACTGGCAGTCAGTCATAAATCGCACATTTTTAGGACCCATTGCATGGATTACCGACTCGTAAATCTTTAGAGCAAATCCCTCAAGAGGTTCTGATACTTATCTTTTGGAGTTATGCGCACCACCTTAGGTACAATATTTCTTAGCTTAAATTATTATGTAAGTAACCTTCGTTTTTAAGTAACGTTCTGTTAATAATTACCATTTTGGCGACGTTAATTCACTATTATTACTATAAGGTCCAGCGTATCGGAGAAAATCGCCCCTTTCAGTAACACTAGGAGACACAATGAATGCCTAAATAATAGCGCGCTTTTAGATTTTCAATGCTCAGTTTAGCGCCGAAAGTTGAAAAACCAACCGCGTGTTTTTCGGCATTCCTTTAGGTGTCACCTAGTATTATTGAAAACTGGCAAGTGGTGCCGATTCTCTTGTACACCGAACTAAACTATCATAAAATTTCCTTACTTTTTGGCTATGAGAATCTTAAAGCTATTCTGCAAAAAAAAAATACTCTAAAGAACAATGGCAGGTGCCCATACATCATTTTATTTGAAGTAAAAAAGCTTGTTACGTTAATGAAAACTACCGAAAAATGTTCGTAATAAGTTCCTAGACATAGATTAGAAAAGATTTTCAACAAAAAAACTACGATATTAATGAATATTGAGACTTTAGTCTTTTTGGCGGAAACTTTGAATTTGAAAAAAACTTTTATGTAAGTATGTATTAAGATTTTTGACTATCGTGTGAATTTTTGTCTATTGAAATACCTAATTAAAAAATATGAATGATTGAATAATGAAAGAAATAAAACAAGTCAGTTTTAATACAAACATTTATTCTTCATCATCTTCTCTAACAATAACGTCATCTAAAAACTGCGCCGGCGCTAAATACGTTCTTCATGCCTAGCCCACCCTAGATATCCCATACCATACAAGCGTCATGATATGAGCGCAAAACCCAAGCATGCACGGGTCACGAAGAGGAAGAATCGATGCAGAGTCCATAAACAGTCCGGGTCAAATAAAAAAGTAAAACACACGAAACTCAAACATAACGACAACAACCAACACCGGCTCGAGAGCATCTGTCACTAATAGTGTTGCTAACAACGCAAAATCTGAGTCGCCATTT
Organism: Griposia aprilina; assembly: GCA_916610205.1. Classification (NCBI taxonomy): domain Eukaryota; kingdom Metazoa; phylum Arthropoda; class Insecta; order Lepidoptera; family Noctuidae; genus Griposia; species Griposia aprilina. The sequence goes on along the minus strand of OU744295.1, from coordinate 6,096,293 downwards.
TTATCATTCTTTCGGACAAATAAAACAAAAAAAATGTAACATCATTCAAACGGCAAAATATTAAAATTACGTAGGTATTTTGTATAAGTCAATTTAATTATTTAACACACGAAAAGCATTCAGTTGGCAACATTGTTGTGATTACCCATAATAATTGTTTTAAAATTCATATTTACCGCTAAAAAACTAAAGAATGAAACTCTCAATATTTATTAACCACGGAGTTTAGTTTAAAATATCTTTTCTATAATATATTTAGGAATTAGTAACGAACATCTTACAAAAAAAAAAAAAATGTAACAAACTTTTTTTTTTCAAATAATTAGCCGAAATTGTCCTTTAAAAAATAATTTTGACGCAACTAAAACTTAATTTGACAATCACGACTCCACGGGGTACTTGTTTGCAATACCTTTTTTTTAGAACCAGAGGCGCGCAGGTGGTGCTTCTTCGACGTGTTTTATATGGAACTTTTCACTTTTTGTATGGAAAATATGAAAATGTATTTATTACCTAAATATAGAGATTTAGGGGTTTACGGGTTTTATAAAGAGGGGTCCAAGTTTTTATTATTTTTTCGATAGAACACATATTTTAGAGATATTATAAGCTTTTGCCTACAATCTCTAAAAAAAACAGAAAACAAAAAAAAACAACAGAAAAAAGATACAGTACTGTGTTTGCACCTCAAGTCGAGGTGTTGTCGTAAATTTTAGTTCATAACAACAAATTTTATTCCACACCTTTTTAATCGCGATTAAAATAGTCAGTTTTAGTTACACAATCAAATTTTTTGGTGAAAAACGTCAAATTCAGAATAGCAAAATTACCATTTTCACTAAATTTCTAACTCAGGGTCATCTTAGTGCTGTCATACTAAAATATAGTTAAATTGTGTCACTATAGTCTATTTCAGAATGGGAAATCGTCGTTGGACAGGAATAAACAACATTTTAGTGATTTTTAGTCTAGTTTAGAGAATTTTGTGACAAGAGAATCAGCACCAATGTATTTCTAGAAGTTTTCTTTAGTAACAACAGTGCATTTCCTTGTTTGTAGAAAAATATCGTGCCATCACATAGAACTGCAACAAAGTCTAGCGGTCTAAACTCGTAACTCAAGCTCCACCGACAATGTTTTCTTCTAAACTTCCTTCTACCACAAACCACTCACGCTTTTAGTTGTCCATAATCCTTTTAAACAAAGTACTAAAGAAAGAACGTACAAATAAAAAACAAAGTACAGTCACTGAAAAAGCGTTTGAACGAGGCACAAGTTAAACAAAGCTAGCGGTGGCGAGGTCTGTGGGTGTCCCAACAAACAAATCTCATAGCTGAAAATACGTAGGGTTAACAATGGAAAAAATTGGATTTTTACTTTATCCGTCTACTCAGCCGAGATAAGTTTTCGACTTTCACTGCTTTAAAATCTTTAGCAAATTAACATACTATTTAGTTTTGGTTCAATAACATACAAAAAAAAACCGACTATTTGAGAACGTCCTCCTTTTTTTGCTGTCGGTTAAAAAGCTGCTGAGTTAAGCGTAGGCTTTGGTATTTTTTTGCGAGATGGTATTTAAGCAAGGAAGTCACCGTAATCATAGTAATGACCCCCGCCTGTAATAACCTGCAAAGCCGGGAGGAAGACCGAACCTATTCGATTCGGGCTTTCGAGACAACATTGTAAGAATCCTTAAACCCGCGACTGTCTCCGGAGACAGGAACCCATGAAACTAAAACACAGCAACGGTACTTGCTGATACAAATAGAAGAAACTATCACTTTTGTGGAAGCTGTTCATGAGGATCTCTAAGGACCACTTCTATTAAATAACACTCTGCAAGATTTAGATCAAAAGGTTCCTTTATACTTTCCAACCCTATTTGAGGTGAGATGCCGTCTTTGTCCTTGCCGAAGTGAGATACGCAAATACAAAAACGCAACACTCCGTAAAATGCCTTGGGCTCCCGCCTTTACGTGAGCACAGAAAACAAATACACCGAAGGAGATTTCGTGATAAAAGCTTTAGAAAATAAACTTTAGTTCCAAGAATTCTGGTATACCTTGGTCTGTACTGTAATGCCTTGCTGAATGGTGAATACCTCTGGAAGTCTGCAACATCTGCGGTTTGTGGGAACGTTTAGTGCTTAGATAAAAATACTTGAGGATGTTCAAGGGAATGCTAATGCATTAAAACCTTTCTTGAGAAAATGGAGATATATGATATAGTCGAGTTTACTACTCGAACTATTTATAATAGTAATGTTTGAAAACGGCATCTTGTTTAGATTGGTAAGATATTATGAAATTCCTATTCTTGTTTTTTTTTTTATTATGCGATCAGTCTCTTTGAGTATAAGCAGATGAGGTGAAGACTTCTTGGCATGGAGGGCGCTTCTGCCAGTGGAGCCAGCCCTTTATTTTGCACAGTCAGTTTGTCTGATTATCCTGGTCGAATATGTCTTGCCTCTTTTTAAGTCGGCGTACGGTTTCAGGGATAGTAAGTTGTCCCGCGAGCTGATTTAGGTGTTTTTCTAGTCTCAGTTTGTAGTTGGCTCTATGGGTAACCATTTCTTGCTTTACCGTAGCCATGTTGAGATATTCAAGACCTCTGTAGTTCCGGTAAACCATGTGTGCGTTTGATATCTGTTTGAGGATGTAGTTTTGTGCCCTTTGTATGGTCATGATGTTTGAGGCACTAGCTCAGAACCCAACAGTTGTATATCATATGTCCATATTGGTTTTAGGATGGCTTTGTACACAAGAAGTTTGTTGTCCAGTGAAAGTTTTGAATTTCGACCCAGCAGCCAGTAGAGGCCCCTGTACTTGAGGTTCTATTCATGCTATTGAATATGAAATTCCTACTCATGCGTTAATGTTCAAAATATCAAGAAATATTACTATAATCTACAAACAATTTTGAAACTTGTTTATATCCCATAAAATTCACAAGTCGATAGAAATGAAATTTATTTTTAAATATGTTTCCATTATGACACCAAGTAACAATAATATAAGTTGTCTTCTGGAGGATTCCAGACTATCCATACCTATTCTTAAAAGTTTTCCACGCTGCATTTATTCAATAACTCCTTGAACAGTATTATTTACTCTGTAACCTCGGGTACACCAGTGCAAGCGCCTGGCGCCGCCGCGCCGCTGCATGTAATTTACACTTCGCACTCCAGTTCCCCTGTGGACGTTAAAATACCAAGAGGAGCTATGGTCTTAAACTTGGTTAGTTTATTTTAGTTTAAATATTAACAGCTGGTTTCTGTTAGCATTTCAGAGGAATATTGGTTAAAATATAATTATTTTAACCAACATTCCTCTGGGATCCTAACTCAGAGACTTGATAGTCTCTGAAATTTGCATTAAATATTGTGATTGGTTGTATAAAATAACAACAGTCATTTACTAGTCAAAATATTTGACATCCATTTATTAAAAAATAAAGAGTAGGTAAAGCGTGGTCATACATTAAAAAAAAAATACCTGCACGTCGATTTTAGAACCTCCTCCTTTTTTGCCGTTTAAAGGGGATGCGCCAAGGTAGCCCGCGAAATTCAAATTTTGTTACGATTTTTGCTATTTGCAGTTCAGTATCAGGTTGTATTTTGATTATAATATGATTCGCGATCGTAACAAATATGGCATTACAGAATTATAATCATTAGAATCAGCAATACATCTCCATAAGTTCATATTACCCTATTGAATGACTATTTCATGAAATCATGACATTTGAGACCAATTCTAACTTAAGGAGTTGTATTGCTGATTCTTATGATTATAATTCTGTAAAGCCATATTTGTTACGGTCGCGAATCATATTATAATCAAAATACAACCTAACAGTGACCTGCAAATTGCAAAAAACGTAACAAATTTTGAATTTCGCGGGCTACCATGAAGGTTCCGCCTTAAGAATAGGCTTTAAAAAACCGGAATCACAAAGTATTACCAAAGTGATCGACTAAGCGTATCTAGTACTTAAATGTTATTTATTTACCTATTTACCAACTGACGGTCAATACCTATTCATATTGGTTTGGAACGAGAATAAAAGCCGCTGTTTTCTCTTTGAGCAGAAAGGGAATCGAAAATATTCAAAATCACACTCAACATTTTTTTTGCGATGTTGGTAGCTGTGACTTTAATCATTTTGAATTGGAATATAGAGAGAGAAGAGTTTCTATCATAATATTCTGTTACGTAAATTCTCCGAGTAAATTGAAAATAGAATGCAAAATGTAACGCTTACTAGTAATGCTGAGGTTACTCCACTCCGTAAATAATTCACGTGAAGTGCTTAGCACTCAACAGATGGCGCTGTGTGCAAACACTGCATTGATGAGAGCACTCCAAGACTAGTAACGAAATTTTAAACATGGTGAATATTTTATTACCGGTCCCAGTACGTCAATTAAAGGGTTGTAGTTTTGAAGGGATAAAATTGTATTTGGGGTTTAGTCCGTAACATATTTAATATTTATAGAAAGTTTACTAAAATACATTGGTGATTTTATTTATTCATGATGTTTTTGGTTTCACAAATAAAGATCCATCCATGAATATATTTTCTTTATTTCTAAATCCCAAACAAAATAAACTAAAACGAAACTCTCAGCTTCACTGTTATTTTCAAATATAAAGCTCTAAAGAGAATTTCTGGAGAAACAATAACCAAATCTGTGCCTCACGTGTATGTTTCACAACATAAGTTCATAGCGTAAACTAGTACAGGTACGCTTACCGCAAACTTAACCCAGCTTACCACTAGTAAAGACACCTCAGCGTAACAGGGGTATCACAAGTTTCTCGCATCGAATTTCAAGTAGGTACGTACGTAAGCGCTAACAAATAAACAGTGATTAAAGCGCTGTGTGGCCGAACTTACCCAGATAGATAAAGTTTTAGCAAGTTGTTGACGCGGTTCTAACGCAAGCACTGTCGCAGAACCGAAATTTCGGTCCTGAAGTTGCAAAACTAACCAAGGATTTTCCTTTAACATTAATCAGTTAGAGTGGGTAGGTACTCGTATGATTCGGCAAGAGTATTTGTAAAAAATAATTTTGGGATAAATGTTGAAATTATTTTTTCATACATAGCTCGTTCGTAATTCACAAGCACTGTCTAAAAAAATAAAAACGCTGCATTTCAAACTATTCTCTACCCGGAGTTATCTTAAGCCAAATAGAATAGGACGAGCTTTCTAGCAATCCAGACTCATTTGTGCAATGCACTGAATGAGTACACCCGAGGATTCTAATCTCGTCTGAGCATTTTAGTGTAAATAGACGATTCTTCTTTACTCGAAAACTTTAAAATAAATTCTTCTTGAACTGGTTCAAATAGGTACCAACCTAATGACTGTTGCTCTGTTTGAAGATTTTCAATCAAAAAACTTTATAAAATCAATAATTGTATTATTAATTAAAATGCGATCTTCATTATCACGTTTTGTTATCCAATATCAACATAATTTTTTAAGACGGTAGGTACACTTACCAGAAAACTTTAAAGCATTCCCTACTACTTGATAGGCTAAGAGGAAGTTATCCAAAACTAAGTGAAGGAAAATAAAAGCTTTAAAAAATCTACGACTGAAATCGATCACTTTCCATTTAAACAATTTACTGTCGCTGATTTTTCACACAATTACCTATGTAAAACGATTCTTTTCACAACTTTTCAGCTCACTAATTCACCAGCAATATTCTCAGAAATGGTAGCAAACAGCAATGGTCTAAAACAATCCGGGCATTCGATATGAATTCTGGATGCAGCTATCCCTAGTAATTACTTTCTGGCTCCACTGCACCACAATTACGTTTATTACATTCGTATCTGGGTGATATTGTGTTTCATGGAGAGCAATAATTCGAGCTTCATAATATGAAATATTTTTCCCTTCGCTCTGAATCGTTTTGCACTTTTCGTGTAAACCTATAAAGAGACCCATTTACATGATGCAAGTTACTTGCCGGTGCCTTTCAATAAAATTAACGCAACAAATGATTTGCGTCGTTTAGGTAAACACTGTTTGTGTTGTTGCTTCTAGTTATGGTATGCCACAGGAAATTTAAACGCACCGTATTAGTCAGGCTTATGCGGGCTTAACAAAGGTTACTATAGACGCACTGATTGTCTAAATGGCAATTTGGCTAGGTCGCAGGTGAGTAAAATTGCGAGTCCCAAAAAAGAGTAGGTTTCGACTTAGGTCGTGCGGCGACAGGTCCGTATGTGGCGGGTGACTAAAATCGTCCGTGAAAATGCTTTGTTGCAGGCGATCGTCCGACGCATGAAGGTCGATATTTTTATGCAAAATGAACTATTCACCTGCGATTTTTATCGACCTGTGTAAATGGGGTGGCGCAATTCGGCTTGTGAGGTGATTTGGTAAGCGACCAGCCGCACGGCGAAAATCGACCTAGTATAAATCCCCCATTAGCAGTGTAACGTTTCTTAACTAATCACATTCAGTTATTTTCATAGTGTGATGTCGTACGGTATTCTGTTGTGGGGAAATGCCGCCGATATCCAGTCAATTTTTGTTTTACAAAAAAGGGCAATTCGTTCAATTTATAAACTCCCTCAGAGATAAATTTAAAGAGATTAATATAATTAATGTGCCTTCTCAGTATATTTATGAAAATCTTTTGTATGCACATAAAAATATTAATCTGTATAAAAAATACAGTGATATCCACAATATAAATACTAGGAACAAACACAAAGTTGTTTGTAAAACCAGGCTCAAGAAAATAGGTGGCTTGTTTAGATGCCAATGTATACGTTTTTATAATAAACTTCCTAGCCACATTCAAGATCTAAGCTCGATCAATAAATCTACACGGTGAATGTTGATTTTAATTTACTAACTATTTTAGACATGAATATTTACTGTAAAAAGTATTATATTATTTTCATTATTGTGAATATGAGGACTTTGTGGATCATTGTTTCAGTTTTATTCTTGATTGAGTTTAAGTAGTTTATGCAGCCTACCCAAATGTCCTTTCTTTGGTATTGTTCGTCGAATCGTTGAGCTCCTTAAGTCCTGACTTCTTGAGTTGAGCTGCACGATTACTGACAAATGCGTGCACTGACTGGACAGGTCCACTCAATCTGTGTGGTTTTTTCCTCAAAAGACCATTTCAGATACCAATATACATGGTCTTCGCATGATCTGACCAAGATGAATTACCAAGATTATGTCTGGATTTTAGAAGAGACCGTGATCTCTGAGTTTGTTTCGGCCTTTCTTCTCAGAGTAGTCAGATAGGAAACGCCGACCTCATCTAGTTTAAAAAATATGATTGACGTGTAAAAGTGTTTTGTACAAATCTACTTACAGAATTTATCATTTGTTTTGTATATTTGCCTACATCAAGTTGGTTTCTTGAATATTAAAAGTGGCAAATAGTATTATTCTGAAAGTTGGATTTATTAATACTTTTTGCATGTACCTAGGTATTTTTAAAAAATAAACTACTGAGAATCAAACTCAGAGGTCAAGACCTTTACTATTATTTGGAGGAAGTGCAACACTCTTTCATTAATTGTAGGTGATACAAAAAAGGCAATAAGTCCACTTACGGACGGACGTAAAAATATCGTGGCGGGATTTTTTTGCGCACTGGATCTTCGACGCACTGCTTAGCGCGGAGAGTTAAAAATCCAACAATGTGATTCTTCGACGCGCTTGGATGCACACTGTTGGATTCTCAATGCTTGGTTCAACACCGAGAGTTTAAAATCAAGTGCGCGATAAAAACCCGTCACGATATTTTTCCGTCTGTGTGAACTTTGTCGAAAAGTCACGATATTACAGTGCTATATCGTCTAGTTTCTTTGCATCAAATTTAAGAATTTGTGTGCACTTTAATATTAGCGTAACAATACAAAACTAAATTGAAAATCTTGAGAATTGTCGTGAATGCAGAATACGGTACAAATCCTAAGTATTTGAATAAATCGGGATCGTGAAAGCGAAATGCTTTGAATGTTTAGCGTTAGTGTCTGAGAACGAAATGAAATGAATGAATCATTTCGAAAAGTCAAGTCATATTCATATTATCAATGAAAGTTCATACAGCTACATTTTTTTTTTTTAATTTATATTTGTTGCTTTTTATTTACTTAAAGGTTACAGAGGTATGATGAAATGCACTATGTTGTAAACCCAGTAAAATGAGCCTATAATTGTAACTGTTAACCAATTATGACACCAGCACCCTGATTGTGAAACACACAATCTGAATCATTTTGAAGCCTATTTCTAATCCATTGCTTCATAATCATGTTCGAAAAATGTGTCTCATCAACAATATAAATAACGCAATGAATTTTGTTGAACTGTCAAAATGAAAGCCATTGCTATTGTTAGTGTGTTACGCAATTACCCCGCTGCTCAACAGTTTCCCAAAAAACTCCAATAATTACATTAATTATGATTAAAAAATCTTCTCAACATAACACTATTTTAATTTCAGGCTGCATTTCGACTCCGAAGTCTAGACAGGAATATGACTTTTTTCTTCACACATTCTGGCAACATAAATTGAAACGCCACAGCGTGTTTCCGACGCCAGAAGCACATTTAAATTTCATCAAGAGACCCACGAGAGCATCCCTAGCGGTGCAAAATTGTATTTTCTGCTTGAGAGGAGCGAATATGAAGGGACATGTCTTTCACATTTCGAGTCCTCGCCGTCGATTCGTTTTTCATTTTCTACATATCAGATTTCGTTTTGTTAGTGATCTCTCTGGATTATTGGGTTCCCGGTATTATTTTTGTTAAGGTGTTTTTGTTGTGAGCCTTCCTAGAAGTATCTACAGTTTTACAATCATAATCAGTGCTTAAGCACTCGTGTTAACACGAGTCTCTCTAAAAGCGGTTAAAGAAAATATCGTGTGCCAAAAATTTGAAGACATGATTGCGACATCTACCAATCTGCACTGGGCCTGCATGATGGATTGCGTACGCGATCCATCCCTCTCACAGAAAGAATGCCTGTGTCCTAGCAGTGGTGACGTTATTGTAGCTTGATTATGCTTACAGGTCACCATATTAATAACAATGCGACACAATTCCTACTTTATAAATTTTCCAAAAGCCTGTAGCTAGGAAATAAAATTTCGATTTGAGTCGGATTCTGAACAAGAAAATTACCGACGAGACACGTCTACGAAATATACCCAATAAAAAGGCCAGAGAGCAATAGTGCTGCACCAGAGCTCAACGAAATAAAACCCGGGATTTCTTTGCAGCAGAGCATAAATTCTCAATGGGGCTGAATCCTTATCGACACTTTATCCCGTAGACACACAGATGCAATTTGCACCCTCAAATTACGTTTGCTGCGTTGTCTAGTCCCATTTCGGTCAGTTGCCCGGGATTTTTCAACACAGCGAAAGTGAATCATGATTCGGAGTTCGCAAATATCAGTTTCGCATTTTTATAATAAAATTGTTGCGGATCGGGTGATACCTAGTATGTTAACATGTTTATATTAAAAAATAGGTTGTGTTTGAGGCATATTTTGGAGGGATTTTGAAGCCAACCTGTCTGTGATAGATTTGGCCGTTCGCACGCTTAATAATAAACTGACCGATTACGGTTTAGTCCAAAAACTAAATTTCTTCAAAATAGATTTTCTGTATCAATAAATCAGTTCATCAACTATTCCTACAAAACATTATTTCATTATTTTTATGCTTTTTCACTGAGTTATAAGCCATTATGTACGACAAGTCATGATTGTCAAAAAGTTTTATGCGATTTCCCAAAAAACGTTTTATTTTTTGTTAGGTCAATCTATTATTATGAGAGCGCGTTGTTACTATTGAAAATATTTATGCCTTTTTTATTCAATCACACCGGGAAGTAGGTAGTGTTCTCATTTAGTTTTCGTTCGCAAATTACTGATCTGGTAAGTTTGATAAAAAAAAAGTCATAAAAACTGATAAAAATATTATGAAATTTTATAAAGACATACATGTCAATCCGATAAACATTATAGGTAACGGAAATGAAACTCGTGCGAAATGCAATTCCATTACTTTTCCAATCCCGGCTTTTCGCTGCCAAAGTCCTGAACACCGTTTCGTAGAACCGTATAATTTGTGAAATTCGTATACCTACTTATTATTAAATGAGATATTAATGATCACGTAGTAAGCAGATTTCTTCGTTATGTTAGGGATAGGTAGATGTTTAGCTATTATAGTCTTGTAGTGCTCCTATTATACGAAGACAGTTTGAGATTTGCTTAAGCAAGAGCCTACTGTTAAATTTCTAATTATTCTATCTGTACTTATCTACATAATATCTACTCTATATCTATATAACACTTTTCGTGTCTGTCTGTGTGACCGCATTGTTCTTCTAAACTAAGCAACGTATTTTGATGCCGTTTTCACCATCATTTAGAGAGTTTAGTCCGGAAAGTTTATGTGTATGACAGACTTTAATATTAGGTATAGGTACTAATGTAATAAAGACATTAGCTGTTTTGTCAAGTCGTAAAAACCGTGCGCAGCAGGGGCGGGTCGCTAGTATTTTATAATGAAGAAGAATAATTTATTTTCATTTCAAACATATTCAATACTCAGTGACTAAACATTATCTAATCATTACTTAGACGCCAGCACATTACCCAATCCTGATATTGCTTGGTAAAACTTCTGTGGCCATGGGAATCTCCATAGTTGTAATTTTGGTGCAAAGCTGAAGCTTTGCATCATCATCATTTGATGGTCGCCACATAATAGCCGCAGTTACCGTCGTCATGAAAATGATTGCCACGGGATTTGACTTTACACTGTCAAAAAACGCTCTCTAGGGAAATACACTAACTTACTTCCATAAATAACGTTTCAGAGGCGTTATTTAACGGTAAATTGCAAACGCTATTTGGTGGCCACCACAGGCTTATGAAACCTTAGCTTTAATGAAGTTTAGTAACTCAAAGTCTGTCTGTATGGAGATGTTTGTAGTACTTACCTACTAGATAATGTTCAAACTTGATCAAGTGATACACCAAAATTATAACTTTACCAAGCTCACGAAGTCTATATATACTATACGAATAGAACCCATTACAAACCGTTTAACTGTAGAAGCAGTATTGAAGTTCCCAAAATGCTCTTTAATTTTAATTGGTCTATATAAAGTGGCCTGCAATTTAATTAAAACCTTCGCCGAGTGGCTAGTGGCTTTGTTCTAATAACGGACGAGACTAAGTTCAGAATCTTTTTGTTTAGTACTTACTGCATAATAAACTAGTTAATTCATTTTTCTTAAATAGGTAAATCAATCTTTTATTCTTATTATTTCCAGGAGCAGTTGTGGCCCAGTGGTATCGGCCCCGACTTACGAGTTGTAGGTCGTGGGTTCGAACCCAGGCAGGCGCTTTACTTTGTGGAAATAATTTCATCACCACTGCTCTCAAAACGGTGAAGGAAAACATCGTGAGGAAACCGACATGCCCTAGAACCAAAAATTCGAAGACATGTGACATCTACCAACCCGCACTGGGCCCGCGTGGTAGATTACAGCCCATTCCCTCTCACAGAGAGGAGGCCTGTGTCCCAGCAGTGGGAACATTATAGGCTGATTATGTATTTCCAGTATTTAAAAGCACTTTTTTCCACCATAAAAAAATCCTGACCATAAAGTTAGCTTGAGAGTTGCATAATATGTATTATTAAAATCAATGATGATGGAAAGCATCATCGTACTTGTAAAATCTATTTACTATCTATGAAACTGATGCAATAACATTATGCTCTTGCAATATCCACTTAACATTAGGGACGTGAACTTTTCTGCTATTTCCTTTACAGTACCTTCAATGAATATTTTCTCCTCTTTCCAGGTCCTCTTCGACAGTTTCACCCTAGGCCGCTTCACATCCTTCACAGAAGACGGCTGCCCAGACGGCTACATGCAGATCCAAGAAGCAAGCAGACCACAAGTTGGAGGCTCCTGGTGCGGCACATCCTGGGGCCCTTCAATATACTACAGCGAAACTAAATCCATCACCCTTATCATACGACTCCTGCATCTTTCCAAGGAACAGAATAACTATAACTTCGACTTCAGAATGGCTTACAAGGTTTTGAGAAGGGAATATGCCACGGTGCGATATGGAGGGAGCCCTCCTTCGGGTACGTAAATCGTCTTCATTCTGACAAATGGGCCAGCTTTGTATTTTGTTGCTAAAAATATTTTTGGGTATTGTTGTGCATACACATTCGGATAAAACCTTTGTTATGAGCGGCAACAAAAGTGCATGATAAAAAGTGTTTGAACGGTTTAACTATCAGTTAAACCGAACGCAGACGCATAGCGAAATTGTGATTGTGACTATTCTTATATTACCCTAGGCTGATAAAATTTTCGTTTCTTCTAATTACGTTAATATTAATGTTAAGATCGGATTTCCTTTGAGATAAAGGGATCGCGCGCATTCCTGTAGAGCTCGTCACCAAACCTGGGCACCCTCCCACTATTATAAGAAATGAATTCCCATAAACTAAACTACCTTATCCCGAGTTAGAAAGCTAGGGGACAAGGAGAGGACAACAAGGTGATGTCAATATTGGGAATTCACAGTTAAAAAACATAAATATTATAATTATAATTATGTGACAGATCAGTGACAGATAGTAACACTACGTCATCTGATGGAACAGAAATATGCGAGATTTTTGCATCTTACTTTTCTTCCGTGATTATAGTTTATGTTCATGTTTATGTTAAATAACCTGGATTGCAATAAGGGTGCAGGGCCAGATGGAATACCACCTATTTTTATTCACGAGTGTGCGGCCGAGTTGGTTATACTACTGTCATTTATTTTCTATAAGTCTTTAGCTTCTGGGGTTTGCGTAAGTTGTTCCCATCCACAAGTCAAACTATGATGACATAGTTTCCAACTACAGACCCATATCAATTTTATCAACCGTGGCTAAACTTTTTGAGTGTCCGATCTGCCCCCACATTCAGAATCACTTAAAGCTGTACTTAAGCGAAGAGCAACATGTCTTCGTGGAGTCCAGACGCACCAAATTTCATAAAAACCTTCCTACATAGATGTGTGTGTTAACCTATAATAAGTACCTTATATTGTTAAATTATATCGTTATTGCCGTTATTTACACTTTTATATACTTAAGTAATTTAAAACTATATAGAGGTATGAGGAACGGGGTGTAAAATTCACTCATACTCTATAGAAAAGGGAGGATCCTCCGACCAGACGGGTGTTGTGTCTGGTGGGCAACTGCCCGACGGTTGATGTCGGGACGTTGTATATATGCTAGTCGCACGGTAAACTCTGCTTGCGCGATGCAGGATTTGCGTGACGTCGATATGACGTGTAGCTCGCATGTGGCAATGTTGATACCGCTACAACTAGATTAATCATATTTTTTTTGTACAACTTCTTTATGCATGCTCAGTTTGCCTGTAAGTAATTGTTATTACGATCGTACTTGGTGCACACCGAAGTAGTATTTCGTTACATCACATTCCCTTACTCTTCCACATTCAGTGGATGCAGTGCTGCTATCAGCGAAAAAGCATCCAAATTGTCTTGTCTTGATAAATAGTGTCAATTGCCTACAAACAGCCGGGTGAGGGTTTTATCGAAATACTAAATTAAAACGACTACCGATCAAGCTTTGGGCGCTTGGTGGTATCTGTCAAGGTACGGATAACGAGGTGTTCACGTAATACAAGAGAAAATAGCGTTAATTATAAACTACAATACTAAATAAGAGTAATTTCACCATGCTGGAATAAATGAGCATTAATAGCTCGTCAGCGATATCACCTAACTGTTACATAAAAATCACAATACAAATCAATCTGTAAGAACAATTTAATGGAAAAGTCCGTAACTACAATGTACACAGGACTAAGGATTAAAGTTGACACCTACCAAATATCTCCGTGGAGGGAATTATATTACAACTCACTTACGAAATACTGCACGTATTACCAGTTTCACCTGGAGCAGCTCCTCACAGCTCACAGAACTAAGTATAATGTCCAGCATAGACTACGTCTCCATTACTTAACTAGGTCTTAGGCCCACTATCAACTTAATAAATGATACTCGGTCCCTTACGACAGCCTACGGACATGACCGATTTGGTATTCCCCAAGTCTCCTATATTCAGTAGTTTGGACTCTCGTGTCTGTCGCTTCTCGCGATCCTAAATCAACTGCCTCCACATTTTCGTTATAACTCCATTTTCTAACATCACCACGCTCAGCTACCAGCCCTAAGTGTTTTTCAATTGTTTTAAGAGTTCGTTTGGGTATCAACTTAGGGCGGCCAGTTTGTTAATCGATATTAGAAATCGGATAATTTATTCGTTTCTTTAGAATTTGTAGAAAACATTGCATCTTAACTGACGTAAAATATTGCCTTTCGACTAATGGCTGCCTTATGTGCCAGCCATAAAATACAAATGGAATGGATTTTTAAGAGGTTCAGTATTGTTTACCAATTTTAAAGAAATAGGATATTTTTTTATTAATTAGGGTAACGTGTCGAGCTGTCAGACCATAAAATTGAGATTTAATGTCTTTCTAAGAGCCTGATAACGTGTCACATTTTTAAAAGAAAAATAATATTTTGCTATTGAATAGGAATACGTGATAAACAGCCACATGATAAAATTAATATAATCTATTTAATTGATAATTGTGCCCTATTTATGTCGTTAATCTAGATCCAGGTAGGTTTTAGTTTATTATTAAAGAATAGATAACTTACTAATGACTCACCGAATATATGAAACAAAAGGTATCGAAAAGCCTAAATAAAATATGAGGATCTCACCTCGCCACCTACCCTCGTGTCTTACATAATAAAATTCGAAGATCAATGTCTCCATCTAATATCAGTATCTCATTTCAGAACGGCCTTTTTTCAAACTGAGACCAATGCCTTATCCCGTAAACATATCACGCGAGGATACGAATGTAGCGAAGACGACAAAAACTCCAGAGTATTACCTCGGGGATTTGATCTCCGGAACTTATTGCTCGCGGATATTCAGCGACTGCGATCGTAAAAACTGTAGGTTACAGTCACCCAATTTTCCTGGCGTGTACCCTAGAAACTTGACATGTTACTACGCCGTACGACAACACGAAGTGCCTCAAGGAAAACACGCCCTGATCGTTGTCAAACAGCCGAACGGACAACTAGTTTCAATTAGGAGCCAGAAGGCAATGTACGCGGCGGCGCAGCAAGAAAGAGGGAACAATGGACGGGAGCTGAAATTTTGGCAACAATGTGACGAAGTTCAGGACTATGTCACAGTTTACGACGGCTATACAACAAGAGACCCAGTCATTTTGAGATTTTGTGGAGGAGGCGTGTCAGTTCCCGAAGCCATATCGAGTGGTCCTGAATTGTTAGTGGAATTCACGACATCGCCTTTTGGAACATTTTTACAACCAGTTACGTCACAATCTCTACATGGATTTCAGCTCGAAGTCGAGGTAGTATACCTTTATCATTTTTCTAGTTCCAAAATATTGTAATTTTCATAAAATATTGCGTGGAAAACACAGAATGTATGCACCTCTATATCTTGGCAAGAGATGGAAAAAGTTTTGGAATCCAACTTATATTTTGCATAGGGCGTGAGTCATTATCATAAAGTTACGGCGAAAATACTCTCTCGAAGCTTGAAAATAAATGCTTGCGTACAAAATTGAGAACTACATTTTTAAATTTTAATAATTGCATGACTGTAGGTTTAACGAACAATTATTAGACAGTTCCTGTAACATTAATTTCTAAAATAATATATTTACAGATATATATATAATTACCGGAACAATTTATCTCAATTAGTGCTGCTCGATCCGCCATGTTACGTAAAACCACATTAATGAGTCATACATTTTCCTCATTTTGTTCCAAATTTAGAAACTCAAAGGAATATATTCACCCTTCTCGGTAATGGGTCCATTTTCTATTTTTAATACGAGTTTCCCAAAAAAACCAGTTCATATTTGGACACCGGCCAAATCCGAATTACATGAAAGCGGTCGGAACTTTTTAATGATAAGCGCTCCTGTGCCACAGATAATAATAAGATAATTGGAAACTATAATTTTCTTTTCTTTCTCGCTTGGTTTTTGTTCTCAGCTAAGAATATCTTTAATAGATCCGATTAGATCCTTTTATGTCGACTGAATGTGGAAATCCATTTCCTACAACTCAATTACTGACTAGTGGCGGATAATTTCAATGCAGTTTTCTTATGACACCAATAAAATGAAATAGAACAAAGAATATTTGATTTATAATCTTAAATACAGAGATGGAGCTTGTTTGGCACTTCCCGACCATTACGGGATCTAAAACTAAAACTAATCGGTTCACATTATAAGATCCTACAATTGGGTTAATGGACATGAATATCTGGAGTGTTATTTAAAGTGTTTCGTTCTCAGTGAACAATAATAAATCAAGTAGTGCCCTGGGGGCTTCGCTTGGGCCCCTGCCAAAGTGTAATTAGTAACGTAGGCTCGTACGGCCGGTCACAATAATGAAGCGAGCGAACTCTACACCAACCCATATTGTTTTAACTTATGAAATTAGGACGACCCCCATCATTCACTTTTCTATATAACTTTTTTTTATTACATTTTTGATGGTCTTTTTATACGGACGAGGGTAAAACCTCCGTTTTAAATTATAATTTCATTTAGCTCTGATCAAAGCAATCAAGAACTTTTCATTATTGTAAAACTTAACAGGTAATTATTTTGTTGAATGCTACCTTAAAAACGTATTCGTGTACGAAAATGAAGCCATAAATATAATTAATCTTCCGTTATTAAACCTTTCATTAGTAATGATAAAGGACCGTAAGGGATGTATGTCGTGGTTATCACATAATTAATCAATTTTAGGTCAGGTTCGTGGATCAACAGTCACCGACATACGCAAAGAACAAAAGGGCTTGCGAGTTTTGGATCAGAGGGACAGGCCGGGGTATTCTGGAACACCCGCAACATTCCTTACCCCCGAATACCACATGCCTTTATCACATGCAAGGCATAGACACCTCGGGGCCGTCGGGAAGGAACATAATTTACAGGAGACCGTCGTTTTCAGCTCCACGCTTCAGAGTGTGGTTTTCAGTATTGAAATTTTATGTGACAAACGCTCTGAATCCTAACTTGCCTGAGGACGAGTACTGTGGAAGCCATTTGAATATATGGGATGGTCCGATGAGAATATCGCCCGGTTGCAGCGATATATTTTGGTGAGTAATTTTTTACGCTCGCGGCAGTCGGATTATTTTATGATGTAAGTGAATCAAGTATTTCAAATTTAGTTATTTTTAAATCTCGATTTCGGGTTTACCTTGTATGATCAAAAAAATATGAAGATCGTTTTGTTGGCAATCTAGAATAAAATAATAATTTGTCATTCTATAGGTAGGTACTTATTAATACAAAAAAGGTTCTAATTATATACTTTTTTGTTTCTTCAGCGACAAAGAACGGTCCGTCCAAATGTCTCGAGCCACATCCCCGCAGTCAGTGATCGTGGGTCGTCCTCCAACAAATGCCACATTAGTCGCCAGATTCTGTCGTGAACGTGCCCCGAGGACCTGTGAACATGCACTCTTAAGAAGATCCAGGGCTTGTGCGAAAACCGAAAGCTTCCTCTCGAAAGGGGATTCGTTGACTTTGGAACTAAAATTGACGCAGGGAACCGCATTGAAGTAAGTCGTAATTTGATTCGGAATTTGTCCGTTCGTATAAATATTCGATTACTGACGTCGATTTGTATAGTATTAAGTTTAAAAAGATTCCAGGAAAGGCTGATACAATTTACATTATTTTTGTGCTACGATAAAAGGCGTACATTCTTGAGAGATGATTTTATAGGATATTGAAAAAGCTTTCACCTTTTTCTTTTTCACATTGTCATTTGTTTTCAGACCAGTATACTTCAAGGCTCTTTACGAATTTGTGGATCTCCACCAAGATGGTGAGCCTTGGGGTCGAGGATTATGTTCGAGACGGTTTGCATCGCGATCGTTTCCTGAAGCACCTCCAGATCCTCCGATAACTTTTTCTTCGCCTAGAGATGTGTTTTTGTATGGGAGAGGAGGAAATCGAAATATTAGGTCAGCTTATCAGAATATTAAGTGGAATTAATTTAACTTTGAAAAACCTGGTAAATGGATTTTGAGTACACATAAACAAAACGCGCGCGTTCCGCGTATCGGCAAGCTTAGTGTGGGAGCCGGGACAGATTGGATGCGGCGCAGCCTAGGAGAGGCATATGTCCAGCAGTGGACTGCGATAGGCTGAGTTGATTATTAAACAAAATTGAGCAGTAACTTTGTAGTACGTAGCTATGCGCTCAAAGAGAGGAAGCCTGTGTCCCAGCAATGGAAATATTATAGGCTGATTATCTTATGTACGCAGCTATGACGACAACGCAATCCATTTAAAAAAGATTTATATTCATATCGTCAAAAATACCCACATAGTCGATTTTTTTATTTGTGTTTATATATTTTTTCTTAGTACAATGAAGGAAATTCTGTCCCAGATTCTAAGAATGATTGGTTCTGACAAGATATACTGGTTCTTTTTCAGTTGCACCTACCGTTTCGAAGCCAACCCTGGTGAAGTCGTCAGAGTCAGAGTATGGGGAATTCGTAGTGGAGGTCGGTTGTGCCGTTCCGTTCACTCAGCCCACTCGCCGTGGCACCGCTGCGCTGGTGACATAACTGCTGCTGTCAGGATCTTCGACAAACCCTGGAAGAACAGTGGCTCGAGGATTCCTAGGGATTGTTTGTGCAGGTAATTACTTCTAATCATTATTAACCTTTCTTTTTTCCCACCAGAAGATACCTGTTTTATGTTTAGTGACACAATAATTAAGTACCTACTTCCACCATCAATCCGCCCTTCTTACTGGGTCCGCGTGGTAGATTGCCGTCAACTCCTACTCTTAGAGAGAAGGCCTGTGTCCCAGCTGTGAGAACATTACAGGCCAATTATGCGCCCTTCTTAATGTCAGTGAAGAAACTGACTGCTAACTATAATCACCTACTTTGATAGTTATAATTCTTCCATCTCTTTTACGATTGTTCTGTAACAAAAAAAACTAATCGAATTTTTCCAGTGACGTCGGCGACTATGAGTTTACATCTCTCGCCACGGATGCTGAACTAAGATTCGACGTGGTCAACATGTCTGCTTCCGACGACTTTCGGTCTTTCGGTTTCGAAGCTTCAGTGGAATTTGTCAGATTGGAATCAGGATGCGAGAGCTCGCATCGAGTGTATGGCGCCAGTGGTGAAATGAGACTTGCGTCTGCGAATCCGATGTCTGAATCGGTTAGTGGCTTTTCCCGTTTGTTAATGCAAACTGACGTGCTAAAATATGAATAATAATTTCATCTGTTAAAAACTATATTATATTAAAACAGTATAAAGTACAGTAAGAGAAATTAATAGATCTATAGAGATATGAGGAACAGGGTGTAAAGTCCACTCATACTCTATGGAAAAGGGAGGATCCTCCGACCAGACGGGTGTTGTGTCTGGTGGGCAACTGCCCCACGGTTGATGTCGGGACGTTGTATATATGCCAGTCGCGCGGTAAACTCTGCTTGCGCGATGCAGGATTTGCGTGACGTCAGTGACGTGTAGGTTGCATATGGCGGTGTAGATACCGCTACAGATCCTTGAGTTTATGAAAAAAAGAGTGCTTCATAAAACCATATTTATAATCATTTCCATAGTACATTAAGCCTCACATAACAGACAAGCAGAGTTGCTATCGCATTATATAACATTAATATTGATTCACGTATCTACTCACCAAATTCATGCTATGAAATAGGCAATCTATTAAACCATCTTTTCTATCTTAAGATGAAACTTCTTGATTAACTGATTTATTTATTGTGTTTCTTTTTCCAGGAACGCTGCGAGCGTCGTCCATGGCTGATCGATCCCTCGCCCGGCCGGTACCTCTATCTCCAAATCCGGGGCAGCATTATCAGGGAACCAGAACTGGATAATTTTACTCTCTTGAACAACATCACAGTAGCTCCCGACATGAGACATCTGTGTAGGACACCGAATAGAATAGCAGTGTATACTGGAGGACTTATACCGACTTTTATTTGTCCAGAACCGCCAGAAGAACAGGTAATTAAAATTATAATCGTAATCAACACGTTAAAGTAAGGATGAATCGACGATAATGTACAAAAGGACCAAGTCAAGTTTTAGAATCTTCTGTTATATTATTTTAGTGAAAGCCGTTCGTTAGAAATAATCTGTAAGAGTAGATTAGTCAGTGTATCAATGGTGTGCCATTAGGTAGTATATGCAGGAAGAAACGCAGGCGTTCATTCATTCAATAAAAACGAAAAACTTCGTAAGCACTGGGAAATTGCTACTGAAGGCTGCGGGTCGATAACTGTACGTCGCTTGCTCCCGCGTCACTAGTCCCGACTCTCTGTATATTTTAGCTGCAGAGACTATATGCTGAGAGGATTTTTATTAAAATATGGCTCTATTTTAGTATATTGTGGTGTCGTACGACTTCCACGCGAACTAAGTCGCGGACAGCAGCTTGTCCATAATAAGAGCACTTTCTAAAACAATCAGTACTGAATGGTTACTACAATTAGTGAGCAACCGACCTTTCTTATACACACATCAAAAGTGTCTAAGGATCAAGGTATTTAAACAAAATATTTTGTTGCTCTATTGAAATTAAATAAAAATATTATATTGATCAAATAAAATGTTTTTGTATATGTACGAATTACTAGTACGAATTTAGACTCTCTGCTTTTGCATCAGTAAAGACTTTTCGTGATTTTTGCTTGTGCAGGTGAAACACCTTACATAGTTAGTCTTGACATTAAAATGTAACAAAAAGGTAAAAATTAAAGTTTTTAAAGGTTTTTATTGCGTAAAATAAACAATTAGTAGTCTGTTAACGTGTATAACATAATCGCATACTCAAAATCAATTCATCCAAATCACGTTGCGGAATGGCCGCTCAAGTCCGTGGTAACAGGCGAAAAAGAGTTTCTTGTGTGTGTGTACGGCATCCATATTTGGCAGAGCTCTTTTTAAAAGCATATCCCACGCGTGGTCAATGGGATTCAAGTCTTGCAATTGAGCAGGCCATGGTATGCAAGGTATGCAAGGACTTCGTGTCATGATTTTTAAATCTTGGCGTCTAGGGGTCCTCCAATACTGTGTACGTCTAGTATCTGGCCTCATACCAAAGCGAGATTCGTCAGAAAAACCACACAAAACGCCACTCTTCTTCTGCCCAATTTTTGTGTTCACGACCCCATTGTAAACGGGCTCTGCGATTGCGGGGCTCAATAGGTGGTACACATAGCGGCCTACGGGAACGAAAATTGACTTTATGCAAGCGATTTCATAGGGTTTGATCGCTTATTAACATCCCTAAAGAGCTATGAAGCCTCGTAACCAACATCATCGCGGTCATTTGTATTTAATGATCTTATCTGCTTGTGGAGATGCGAGCTCGTCCTCCATGTCGCTCTGCCACGCTGCCAGTGATACGGTAACGTATCCAAAGTCGACTTATAACCCTCTGCGTAGTGCCCAGAGCGATTGCCACAGCACTTTGCCGAGAACCAGCTTTCAAAATGCTCTCAGCTCTGCTAATTTAATCTCGGCTCAAATTTAATGACGTCTTCTCTCCATAATAACGTTCTTTTATAATAGACATGCGCAAAATGTGTCAGTGAAGAGAAATGAATGAAGTATATCTTTTCGCATAACGAAGTAGTCCACTCGTTTAGTTCAATACTTCATTTAGTTCAACAAAACAGAATGAGTCCATAGTCATAAGTTATCGAAGGTGTAATTGATAAGTTAACACAAATAATGCACTTCACTAGTTCAGTTATAAACCTATCTCATATCCCGATTTTCCTTCATACTTTATACAGGCTTAGGATTGTCAACCATGACATATGAATCAAAGCAAAACTATTTTTATTAAGTAGTATTCGAATGTCTTGTTCTTTTTTTTCAATCAAAATATGTAAGTACAGTGATTTAGAATTATTCATAGGATATGTACATACCTATTTACATCCGTTGCTGATTATTTACAGAACTTACAAAAATAGTAAAACAATAATAAATAATATTTCATGAACGTACTTTGCTTATAGTTTACATACATTTTTGTAAGCTAAATTCGAAATTATCAGTGTACTTAATAAGAAAGTTCATTTATCAGTGATTTTAGACTAACTACACTGTAAATAATTCCGTGTCGGCGAAGCGCCCCGTCGTCGCTCGTCAGCCGACCAGCCCATAGATCATACACTTTGGACCAGCCGGCGGCGAGCGAAGTCTCAAGTGACACAAACGTGTACGAGTGAACTGGAGCGAAAAGAAAGATAGAAGCAAATGAAGTAGAGACACATTTGAATGACCACTGATTGAATGATAAGTATATTTTGCGAAATGAAGTAGTTCATTTCCTTCAATCGTTCGCGAACTACCCATGTCTATTTTATAATGATTCCACTCAGAAGTATGGCAGAAATTTAACTGGTTTGGCCTCGAACCCATTGCAGGATTATACGTAAAGGAATATGTCTTGACAGAAGATTTACATCTTTCAAAATCTATTCCATTTTCAAATGACCAAATTTACTAACTAAAAAAGCATCCACAGGAGTTACAAAAAATAATAATTTAAAAACCAGATTTTTAGTAACTAGCAAAAAGGTGCTTTGATGTATATATTATAATTAAGGCTGAGAACATAACAACTATCAGTTGGTAGTGTATTTTTATTGACTCCTTCGAACTACTACAGGCTAATAATAAAAATGAAAGCAATTGTTATATTCATTGCGTCTTTAAAGACCAACAACACAAAGACACAGATTTTTAAAATGTCGAACATGTGTCAATATTCTTCTTTGCCTTAAACACTAGCACTCTTGTTAGTGCAGCAACTTTCCAACTCTCACTATTGAGGACCAGCTCCTTGACCACCTTATACACCGCGAATCTCAACTATACACATTCAGTTTATCAAGATTTTATTGGACATCTTTTACTTTGCTACTTTCAGATAGAAGACATGGTGGAAGTATTCTCCGACGGCTGGTCCAGAGAAGTGGATCCCCTAGCTCGTCATGTGTTCGCTTCTCCCTCGGCATCAGATCATTTCGACTTGGACTGGCCGAGGGCACTAAGTGTAGAACTCATTGCTGTAGAACCTGCTTCTTACTTCGTTACTTGGTTGGAACTTTCTAGAAGGTAAGCATTGAATTTTGTGTTGATATAAGTATATTTCCAGACCAAAATAAAAATTAGGTCGGGGAAAAAGTGTTTTCGTATTGTATATACAAATTCAAGACTAAGGCCCGTATTACAGAACCTCACTCAAAACTCGAGTATTACTTAAAACTCGTTTAAAGCCATTTGATTGGTTGAAAATAGTTTTAAGTAATGCTTGAGTTTTGGGTAATGTTCGGTAATATGGCTCTAAGAGCTCATGTGGCATCGAGCTGTTTTGTATACCCAGACATTTTCAAATTGGTCAAAACTGTTTTCTGTTCAACCCCTAACTCTTCAGCTATGTCGTAACTACTAATTTCAAAAATGGCATCGACTTTATCCGTAACAGGGCGACCAGAGCGAACTGCATCTTTGACATAATAATTCCCGGACTGAAAACGCTTAAACCAACTTTGTGCTACTGTTACTGACACTGCTTAAACTCCTTAAACATCACATATTTTTTTCGCGGCTTGTAACGCAATGTACTCTTTTTTGTAAAATGATAAAATGTATCGAATTTCTTCGTAAGATTCACTCATATTGGGGACAAAAAAAACAATTGAAAAATGGCAGTAAATCGTTTTCACTTTTTATTTTATTTTAAATGTCATCTATTTAATGGTATCAAAACCAGCCAGATACAAAACAGTACAGCCAAAGAGATTAAAAATATATTAATAATTACTGATGACATCCGCTGGGCTATGGACCACAAATTTCTCTCCTTACTTGTACTTCTGGACTTCAGCAGTGCCTTTAACTCTGTCGATTTCGATATCCTTCTTGGGATCCTCAAATCTTTCAATTTCACTTCTTCTACTATTGGTTGGTTCGACTCCTATCTTAAAGGCCGCTCGCAGCGGGTTCGTCTCGAAGAATATTTTTCTGACTGGTGCTCTTTGACCGCGGGTGTGCCTCAGGGTGGCGTTCTCTCTGCTCTTCTCTTTTCTATTTCCATTAACTCTGTCACCAAAGTCATCTCTTCCCACTTCCATCTCTATGCCGACGATCTGCAGCTTTATAGTCACTTCTTGACGCATGACGCGGATGCCGCCGTATCTGCTATGAACAGAGACCTGGATTTGATTAGTGAGTGGTCGCGGTCTTGTGGACTGCAGATCAACCCTAAGAAATCCCAGGCCATAATTATCGGTGGCAGGTATATGCGGAATAGGCTCGATGTTGCGTCGCTGTCTCCACTCTGTCTGAATGGAGTTCAGATCGAATACGCAAAAACGGTTAAAAATCTGGGGGTGACCATGGACTTACTTATCGCGGACTGCCCATGTTGCTCAAGTCAGTCGCAAAGTGCACTACATGTTCCATTCGTTGAAATGCCTCCAGAGCTTCTTGCCCTTGAACACCAAAATCTCTCTTGCTCAAACTCTCATACAGCCCATTATAGACTACGCTGATGCCTGTTATTTGGATGCCACCGAGGAGCTTTTAAATAAACTTGAGCGTTTGCAAAATATCTATTCGTTTTGTTTTTAACCTTAAAAAGTATGATCACGTCTCTAACTTTCGCAAGATACTCAAGTAGCTCCCTATTCGACTGCGCAGGAACTCTCGGATATTGTGTCTGCTATTTAACATACTTCACAACCCTAAAACGCCATCCTATCTGCGGGAACGCTTCTCCTACGCCCGTCCTTTTGATGCGCCCTGCAGGTCGCATCTTAAAAATCTCAAATCCCCTCCCCACTCAACCGACTTCTACTCCTACTCTTTCACTGTGCACGCGGTACGGTTGTGGAATTCACTTCCACCAGGCATTAGGAACTGCCAAACTGTTGGTGTATTTAAAAGTAGAGTATAACGACACTATCTTTCCACTTTGTCATAGTTGCTTATGTACTTATTTATTATTTAAATTACATTATATTTTTATATATTTTAGTGATATTTATTTTAAAAGTATGTATGTATGTTAGTATATTCTCTTATTGTATGTCTATTTAAATTAGAAAATTATTTTAGATTTTATGTATTTTGTTTTCCCTTCTACAGTTACACACGTTGTCTTCATCTCTTTAATATACTCTACTATCGCAGGTATGACGGAAGAGATTTCTTTAGAAATAAGCATCACCTTTGTACCTATTTTTCTGTTCCTTTCTTCTTGTCTGTTTATATATGTGTGTACATAAATGGTTAAATAAATAAATAAAATAAAAAAAGTAAAAAGATTTTCGTACTTTGTAAAGTACGAAAAAACTTTTCCCCCACCTATTAAAAAAATGCAAATTATAACTTCTTCTACCTGCTACCTCACACAACCCATCCATCTTTTATTTTGTCTTCCTCTCCCCTTCGATCCATCTTTGTATTAGACACATGCGTTTCAACCTCCCTAATCACATGTCCATACAAATAACCAAATTGCAGATTAGCCTATTCTATAATTTATTCGTATGATCTTACTCCAGACATGCTAGTTCCCACGGCGGCGTGTTCGCGCTATCAGGTGAATGCGAGTACAGGTGCGCGTCTCTGGACGCTTGCATCGCGGCCACGCTGTGGTGTGACGGCATACCGCACTGCCCGCGCGGAGAAGATGAACGTCTTGCGCATTGTTCTGCACTTCTGCGAGTACCGGCGCATTACGCGGTCATGTTTCTTGCGCTTACTATGCTCGCTGCTTTTGCTGTGGTAAGTAACAACCTTTTATTGCAGAACATATGCCTATCCGTAGATATTCTCTATATCAGGATACCATGTCCCCAAACAGTCTCATTACGCTAACAAGTTGACTAGCGCACAGTCTCGTCCAGTGAAAATAAGAAACCTGATGTCACTTATACCAGTCCGAAGAGTCTCTTTTGTGGATATATGCTTACTTGATGAAAGCGTAGTATTAACGACATGTTGAATCATTTCCCAGCTTTTGCTATGCGTTGATTTTTACTATTAAATAGATGCTTATGCTTATACTATATTTCTACTTTGCAGATAGCGGCAGCACGCTCCTGTCGGCGGCGTCGCTCCGCTCTACAACAGCGGCTCAAGAGCCTTTCCTCCGACACCGCCATCTTTGATGAAAAAGAAGTGATTTGCTGACCAAGCGAGGACTCTGTGCGATACGTGGAAATAGATCGCGTCACCACTGTGTGACCGCTCTCCAGCGCAGAGTCCAAACAATACTTTATACAAGTTTTGAGACAGTGGATAACCACTTCCATAGGTAGCCATGTAGTCAGATATGTTTGACCGATTCCTCTAAGTAGTGGGTCAATTGTTGGTTGATTGAGGGTATAGCATAATGAATTTGAATTGAAGTTTTGTGGACACACAGAATTGTTAGGTCCTCATAGAAATTGTACGATAAATTATTGGAGAACGATGACTATGAGAATAATGTAAATAAATGTGATTAATAATAAAGTAGATAATGTTAGTGCGGATATAAATTTTGGACCAAGTGCTGTCAATCGGTGGCCAAGACTTGGCTTGACCCAAACACGGGTCGTTGATGTAAATGAGTTGTTTGATGGCTTTATTTCATTTGTTTGAAATGATGAAGTTGACAAGGAGTGTGTTAAGTTAAGAATGAGTTAATTGATCATTAGGGGATTCCGTTTGTCAAATTGGATATGTTGTATACCATAAAGAATTTCAGTGATTTAAAAATACCGTAATAAACGTCAGTACAGTCAGTATTTAATATCCTGTCTCATCACCTACCAAGACAATACGTCTTGGTAGGTGATGAGACAGGATATTAAATAGTAAATGATAAAATTGATATTGTACGTTGCCTTTGCCGATGCAGATGCAAGAAGTATCGCCCAACTATCAAGATAATAGGTACTTTGCGTAAAACTGTTATTGTATTCAACATAGTGTTTCGCGATATCGATTTTTTTAACATTTTTATTTTTATTTTATTAAACGGTTTGATGGTGATTATAATCACATCCATTCGAATTATGAATTTCTGTATTTTCTATCTATAATGTATCCTAATACTGCAAGGATCAAGAATACAAGGTTGCTATTAATGTGTTCCTTTGAACATATAAGACAAAATAATTACAAGAAGCCTGAAATACACTGTGTGGTCAGTAAATCTTGACACGCGGGAAATTGAGAACTAAATTGGAAACGAACTGAATTTGACGTATATTTGACGTTTGCAGTGGCAAGCAGCGCCCCCATGCGTCAAGATGTTGTCACAGATAAACTCATAGATAAACGCACAAGCAATTTGTATGATTGACCGATTGGACGAGGCACAATTTGAGTTTTGAGATCGATTGGCATGGTGTAAATATTTGTAGTGTCTCTTAATCAAGGTTTGTTAATCGTTATATAGGTATATTGGAGTCTACTGCGAAATAGTGACACACGAACATTATTCGTGGTTAGTATGCTTGTGTAAGGAGGATATCATAGAGCGTTCCAAAAGATAGAGATGCCTTTGAGCAAGTTCTATGCGATCAAGACCCGAGATGTAACGCTACGCTAGTAAGGGGTTACTATTATTTAATATTGTTAAATCACAATGTTTTGGTGGACATGCATAATCGGACGAATTTATTGTGAATTGCTGTATAATTTTGAGGTCTTGCGTTGTAGGGTAGAACTCAGTAGGTACACACGGCTACATATCAAGCTATACATTTCCAGTATAAGCTGATTTTGAATTGTATAGGATTTCCATACAATGAGAGGTCAGTTTATACTGAAAATGTATAGCTTGATATATGTAGCCGTGTCTACCTAGACATCTCTAACTTTTTAACACTGTGATGAATATTTGTGGGTGTATAAAATTAGATACTTGTGTAGAAATAATTCAATGAAAGAAATTAATATGTTCGTGTCTCACTTTCGTTGTAAAGAACGTGTTAAATAAATTCGCGGCAATAATTTCCATTAATTTATTAATTGAAGGAATCGAATAAACGTTGACCTGTGTTCTAAATGTTACTCTAAATTCGTATACGTGATATAAAACTGCCATTTTTATAAGAATATTCATGTTCAATTAACGAAATTAGCAAATTGTTATATGTATTAATGGATGATTCTTCAAAAATTTCTTTTGGACCCGTTTTTTGCACTCTTGTTGCGTTTACTGCCCAACAGATAACATTAAACTTACAATAAACAAATGATATATATCGCAAGCTTTGTGAAATAACGGAGATATTCTATAAATAGATATTCCTATTAAAACATTCGAAGAATTTTCATATTGTAGGAACATCAAAAATAATGGTATTTATCCTATCGAATAAAATGCGATGTAAATAAAAACAAAAAAAAACTATTCATATCTTAGAAATGTATTGAAGTGATATAAATATGTTTGTTTCCCAAGGAAATTATTAAAGTTTATTATATCGCGTTAACTATTAGTGACAATCTAGGTAATAATTTGGTCATAATGAAAACAACAACGTTGATTATCATAATATTATAACAGCTTTTTTTTTGTGGTCAAGACGAATGTTGTTTAAGTTGTTAATCAAAATACTTACATGTTTTTTGTTATCACGCTTTATAATTACTATTTTTGTTACATTAGTTTTTATTAATATAGTAGATAAGTAAATATGGCAGCTCAATAAATTATTATCTGTAAAATTTCGCGCCTTTTTATGACGTTTAATAAAATGGCGGCAAGTGCGCGCCAATTTTGTTAGAAATTAGTAAATATCGCTGTCATTATAATTGTTTTTATAATACGTTTAATAATTTATATTTAGGTAATTGTAATTATAAGGATTATTAGTCAAAATGGAGTAGAACGTTTGTATCGTCTTCCATAATGTAAATGAGAACTCCGGATTTATTTTCCTCCAATTCGTTACGCCATATCAGATACGATAATTGAATACGGATACTAATTAAACAGAGTCAGGTGTTATCCTGGAAGACAATAATGATGGATAATAGCTGTAATAAGCAGAGGTACATAATTTCACGTTCAAAACAATGATTACGAAGAGTTATGATGATAATAAGAAGTTTTTAAAAATAAAAGTATTTACTGCATGAGGTGTGTGTTTAATTTTGAAAATGTGTAGATACCTACTTTAGTACACAATACCTTTATCATCATCGTCATCATCTACAGCCCGACTTCTCTGGACACAGGCCTCTCTTAGTAGCTACACAATGAGGTAAATACCTACTATCAATAAAAAATATTTGAACGCTGTGACTCTAATTAGCATTAATTCCTTTATTGTCTACTTAAACCCGTTCACTTTGTCAAAAACAAAACTCACAAGTTACGATAAACGCACGTCGTCTTTTGTTTCAAGTGGTCGTTGACGAATCATATAATAGCATCAAACTTAAGATTTCTCACATACCAAACATGGAGCTCCTCCTCCTTCAATAAACCTTGACCAAGTCTTTAGAGGTCAATTCTACGTAGCCCTCGACATTATTGACAATTCAGGGTTATTACAAAGTTCTCCGGCGGGATCTTATGGCGGCATGGAGAGTGCGACTGTCGCAACCCAGCGCTGGGCACGCCACAATTGCGGCGGTAAGTCCCCTCTTTGAGGAGTGGCTTGAGAGGCGCCACGGCGTCCTCACCTTCCGCCTGACGCAGGTCCTCACCGGACATGGCTGTTTCGGGAGGTTCCTGTTTCGGATAAGGCGGGAGGAAACGCCCGGGTGTTGGCATTGTGTGGATCGACCGGAGGACACGGTGGAGCATACGGTGGAGGTCTGCCCGGCTTGGGCGGAGCACCGCCGTGTCCTCGTGGCGGCGATCGGCGGCGGCGATCTCTCGCGTCCGGCCCTGGTTCATGCCATGGTACGGAGCGAGAGGGAATGGGAAGCAGTCACCTCCTTCTGCGAAGCAGTAATGCTCGCGAAGGAGGAGGCGGAGCGCGTGAGGGAGAGGCAATCATTGCGCCCTCACGCCCCTAGTTGCCGCAGGAGGAGACACCCTGGGCGTCGGGAGTCGATAGCGGACTCCCGGCCACCGTAGGCGCGGGCCTGCGGACGGCGAGCAATGGGCAGCTCGCCGTCCGGTAAGGACCAGGCCCGGGTCGATGGCGCGTTGTGTTCCACGTGCGCCTCAAAGAGATGTCAGCATAATTGACGGGGTCCGATAGGGCCGATGCCTGCCGGGGTCGCGGATTGTTCGAAAGAGTTACCGTGGCCCTGGCGCACAGGCAACTGAAGGAACACGGGTGGGTTTTAATCAGTAAGAGTCTGACACGCCCTTCCGCTCCGCCCAGAGCGGGAGAGGTCATTTGATGATTTCCCACCCAAAAAAAAAAAAAAAAAAGAAGGGTTATTACAAAGTTAATTTTGCATATTTGCATAAATTAGAAATGATGCGTTTGGTTCTAAACAAAATTTCGAACAATTGCAGTGTCATTTTTGAACATATTGTCAACTGATAAATACAGAGTGGCGATTAGGTTATCACATTAAATTATACCACGTATACTACATGGTATACTTAGATGATATACAAAATTTAAATGAAATCTATTCACAAAAAAAAAATCTGCAGTTCCTTACATTTCGTTACACGTATGACAAAATGTATGGAACAGCTGTTTTTTGTTTGTTAATGTGATAACCTAATCGTCACTGTACATGTATACCTCTCTAATTATCATCTTAACACAGCTGTTTGCCTCTTTAACGTTATTAGTAATATTTCAAATAAAATAATAATAAAATGAGAAAGTTTTCATTAAAAAGTACTTTATTCGGTAAACTGCTTACATATACATATAATTAGTTTTTCAATGTCAATTTTATAAGTTAGTACAATTCCTACAGTCAAAATTTTACACGTAAGTACTTTACATTCGGCTTAGCAATAGCCATTAAGTAATTATAATCATAACATTAATTGCACGACAAATCTGTTTCTACAATAAATGGTATATTATTTTGAAGTTACCGTTCATCACAAATCCATCCAACCCAATTAAAAAAAGTTAATCTTAACTGAACACACCTTGGCTCATAATTTCGTATGCTTTAGAGACATTCCCGGTGATATCTTCGGCAGGTCTGTCTGACGTCACTAGCCAAGTACTTGCGGTTGCACCGTGTTTATATGCATGGATAAGGCCTTCCACTGCTGCTTCAATCCTGGAAGAATAATTTTGTGATTGGTTTGGGTAAGAGTATAGATTATAATAAAGTCATCGGTATATGTATATCATTATCTACAATCTCTCTGTACTTCTTTTCCTGACAAGTGGGTTTATAAGTATCCACCCACTTATTTTGAAGAAAATTTTCCGGAAAAGAACCTCTTTAAATTGCCATATTTAAAGCCCTTACTCTCAATCATTAATATCTGATGATATCCAACCAATGAATCAACCCTAACAAAAAATTGCTTATTGCAGTACAAGTCATTGCACTTTATCCAGGGGTAGATTAAAAAAAAAAAAAAAAAAAAAAAAGGGGTAGATTTTTTAAAAATACTGTAGGTATTAGAAAATTACTTTTGCATTGGCAGTTGTCCCAAGCTATCCATAAGAAGTTGATCAGTTTCTTTATCAAAGGCTCCCATTTTGGAAGTGCTGAACAAACTTGTGTCCGTGCAGCCAAAGCATAATGTTAGTACACGGACTCCTGAACGTGTGGAATGTGGCTCTTTCTAGAAAGAAAAAGAAATTGCAGGGTTAATAAACATTTGGGCTTTGAAGACCCATGTTCAGCAGTGGTAAAATATTACAGACTGATTACTGGAATGGTCAAAGATGGATCGAGTTAAAAAAAAATGTTCTTTGTATCAGAAAATCCTAATATTTAAGTCTGGTTATGGTATACATTCTATCTAACAGCATTATGTGGTAAGATATTTATGTATTTATACAGGATGACTTGTAATTTGACGTAATTCTTCCAGGACTTGATAGTGGTGACTCATTTGCAACAATTAAACACACGATAAAGTCTAGGTGAAAATTCATTGGATTCGAGGAAACCCAACCCAATTTGATTATCACACAATTTGCAAATTCGACCTATGCCGCCAGCATTATCGACTGTTTGATCGGCACCTCTAATTTTTTTTTAACATGTGTCCGTCTTTAGTTACCTGGTGAAATGAAGATGTATTCCCTGTAATTTGTACGCATAAAGCCATAGTAATATTTTGAGATAACTGGTGTCAAAGTTCATATACTTAAGTAGATGATTTCAAAAATGGTTAATAAACTTCTTCTTGTAACTTCTAACTGTTGTGTGAAAATTTAGTTACATCGAAAGCTTTGTTACAGTATTAGGTATCCAATGGAATAGCAATAAAGGCCATTAGATTTGAGAGTTTAGAGAAAAAAAATTAATGACAAATACTGGGAAATTTTAAAAAAATACATAAATACGGGTTTACTCGAATCCCATGAATTTTCTCCTAATCTTAATTATTGCAAATGGGTAACACTATCATGTTCTGGAATGAATATTATCAAATTATATGTCACCCTGTATACAAACTCAATGTATAATAATTGGCATTAAAATATTGAATAAACAAACATAACGTCACTAGACCGCCCAAGTAGCCCTGTCATGTTGTCTTAAAAAGATATAGTAGATGTTTTCGAGTCAATAACTTAATTCTTGGCCATTGTCTTGGTTAAAACCATATCGACTCGCAAGGTGTCTTGAGGACACCTACCGCGACAGATTAAACAAAAGTTGGCACAGGTTTACACAATAAATTAAGAAAGACTTCAAATTACTTTACAGAAAAACTTCAGTAGGTACGTGTATTCTTCCTTTTATCTTCAAGATAACAATATCTTAAATAAGACATAATATTGGTGTGTAAGATAAACAAGAATAAACAAGACTTATAAAAACTAACATCAAACTTCACACACTGATCTCAGATATACTTTAGATGATGATGATGGAGGTATGATTTTACAACTTAGTATTCTAAAAGTAGAAAAAGACGAAGAAGTAAGAAGTGGAGCGGAAGAAGACGTGAATTTATGTATGTATATTCTAAAAGAGATGCAAAATCAAATGGTTATCTAGTAATTTTATTATTACCTATTTTGTAGTGTTGTTTTTCTAATCTTACAGATTAAATTCAAACGCACAATAGTTTATCATGTCAAATGAACAGATTTTTTTTTTATAAAACTGATGGGCTTCAAAAACTACAAAGTAATTATATATTACTAGCTTCTGCCCGCGGCTTTGCCCGCGGGGATGTCGCCAATTATCCCACGGAAACCCGGTTTCGGCGCGCAGCACCCAGTCGTACCCGATGTCCCACAGATGCGGTCCCAGGATCGATCCCTGTGGGAACCCGCACGACATCTCTCGCTGGTTCCACTCTCCGTTGTAACCGGGGTAGATGTCAACCCTGTCCGTCAGATACGCCTCGACTACGCGACAGAGGTATGATACCAGAGTGCCTCCCTGATGCAACTCCAGGGCAGGGTATTGAAGGCATTGGCGATGTCTAGAGACACCGCCAAGACGACCCCATCCCGGGCCACAGCATCGTCCGTCGTGAGGGCTCGCACGTGCATGATGGCATCCACCGTAGAGCGCCCTTGCGGAAACCAAACTGACTCTCTGCCAAATCCGGCCCACCTGCACCAGCCGCCCGACGAGGCGGTCTGCAATGACTCTTTCAAAGAACTTTCCCACCTCGTCGAGCAGCACAATAGGCCGGTAAGCGAACGGAGAGTCTGCAGGGCACCTCGGCTTCTTAATGAGGACCAGTTTCCCCGTCTTCCAACGAAGTGGGAACCGGCCCCCATCCATGAACTTATTAAAGTAGCCCTGAAGACCGCATTTGAAAAACTTTTTTAAATTCTACGACGACTTGAATTTATTAATACATTCTTTGGCAAAGATTATTTTGGCCAAATCAAAGTTAAGATTGTATTTTATAGATATATTAGTGTTAACCATGACCTGTTTGCTTGCTTGGGCAACGAGACCATGTTACAAAATACAATCAACTTACAGTTTAAATATTAGCTCACAATAAACACTACAGTCTACACATACACTCAGAATGATAACGTAACAATCAAAATATTATCATTGTGTAATTAAAAGCAGAAAACAAGATTATAACACAATAAAGTGCTTATACAAGGTGTGACATGATAATTGAGTGTCAATCGACATTAGCGATACTAAAGTAATATAACGTTCTATAATAATTGTCCTCTAAATGTGCTTAAGTAATAAGATATGAAATAGTACATTGTAGCAATATATAGTATATTTAATGGTTAGTTTCTTGTTGGTGCTTGGATGGGCGCATCCTAACCAAAAGCGATCGCCGCGCGAATAGGCAATTGTTGCGTTCATATGTCACTTTTTGTTTAGGGAACTCGCGTATTTGCGCGAACGATCATTTTGGTTAGGACGCAGGAGATAGGCAACTCGTGAAATTGTAGTTGCTGTAGCTCTTTTACCATATGAAATGCTATACTTACCCCAAGACAATTGCTGAACTGCAACACAGCGCTCTTTGTTGCAGTATACACTGGCAGCACATGAGCTTGGAACAGCCCCACAATGGAGGAAATGTTTATAATCGTGCCACCTCTCCCACCTTGGTCTTTACGCATTAAGTCGAACGCTTTGAACGAACTTTTTATCAAGGCAGTCTGGAACAATATAAAATGACTGTTATTAAAGAGCATAATAGCATGTCCACAGGTTCTTTTTAAATATCTACATAGATATAAACTGGTCAACATTCATCAAGGGTAAATTAATTATTTTGGTTCATAGTATACGTTAAATTAGCAATCTTATCTTACCTTCTGCAAATAATCCGCAAACGAAAGGAGATTACCTACTTTCTAGAATATACGAGGACATCCAAGAAGCAGTGAACGTTTGCAGATTTTGCAAGTTTAAATAAATTTGAATGTTAGCTATTATTAAAGAAAATAATACTTACAACATTGATATCAATCTCTTTCAAATATGCATTAGGTCTGTCGTTCATGATCCCAGCGCAGTTGATTACCACATCTATGTACCCGAAGTCATTCACTACACTGTGGTATACTGCATCCAATTCGTTCGATGTGACGTCACATTTATGGAACCTCACTTTATCTTTCCCATATTTAGCCGTCAGTTCCTGTTCTAAAGTTTTGCCATTGTTGATGTCAACGTCTAGTGCTGCTACATGCTGGAAAAAAAGGATTTTACGGTGGTTTAAGGAAGGTGAGAGATAAAGAGGGAGCCGTCGCGGTCGGCCACCTAGCTGGTCAGACCAAGTACCGCTCTCACTCGACTCTCTGTTACGACCGTCCTGAGAGAAGCCTTGAATCGAAGGAAGTGAAAGAACATCATTCATAAAGCCACGAAGGCCTTTCAGGAACACGACCGTTAGTAATGAAGTACGCGACCATGAAGAGAAGACAGATGTGGTGAAGAAAAAAAATTAAAAGTGGAAAAATTATGAAGTACGTATTTGTCTACAAATACACGCTTCATTATTTTGCAATTTCCCTACATGGATAACTACGAGTACATACTTGAGGTAAGAATGAGTAGATGTGGCGACGGGTTTGTGTAACACGATTATCGCAGTTTTTAATTCTATTTATAATGTTCGTTTTAGTTATTAACATATTAGGTAATATTTGTTGGGGCCACATGATGTAAATAGAGACTATCGATAATTAAGAGATCCTCGTTGCTGTTCATGATCCTTTAGCTTTTTTAACGACACTTATTTGTTACAGCCGGTCTATTATGTAAAAATCTCAATGCTAGTGTGAATCCCTGTAATAACAGCTCACTTCAAGCATAATTCACCTTTTTTCTTTTTTTTGGGTGGTTCATCAAAATATCTTCTCCCACTCTGGGTGGAGCGGGAGGGCGTGTCATGACTTTACCTTCTGACCATAATTTAATTTGAATAAATAATGCATGTTTTACTTCGACATTGATTGTAATTATTTTCATGGGTAATTTTTAGGGTTCCGTAGCGAAATGGCAAAAAACGGAACCCTTATGGATTCGTCATGTCTGTCTGTCTGTCTGTCCGTCCGTATGTCACAGCCATATTTTTCCGAAACTATAAGAACTATACTGTTGAAACTTGGTAAGTAGATGTATTCTGTTGCGGATCACAGAATACATCTACTTACCAATTTTCAACAGTATAGTTCTTATAGTATAAGATTTTCACACATTAGAAAAAAAACAATACATTTTGGGGGTTCCCCATACTTAGAACTGAAGCTCAAAAAAAAAATTCATCAAACCCATACGTGTGGGGTATCTATGGGTAGGTCTTCAAAAATGATATTGAGGTTTCTAATATCATTTTTTTCTATACTGAATAGTTTGCGCGAGAGACACTTCCAAAGTGGTAAAATGTGTGCCCCCCCTCCCCCCCCCTGTAACTTCTAATATAAGAGAATGATAAAACTAAAAAAAAAATATGATGTACATTACCATGTAAACTTCCACCGAAAATTGGTTTTAACGAGATCTAGTAAGTAGTTTTTTTTTAATACGTTAAATCGTAAACCGCACTTGCTGCTACGGAACCCTTCATGGACGAGTCCGACTCGCACTTGGCCGCTTTTTTTTTTAGAATTACATCAATTAACACTTGCTTAAATTGACATTAATATTATGAATATGCATGACTGATGCAACGTTGCATATCAATTAAACTTACGTAAATTTCGTAATGACATGATTATATTTAACCTTCCATATATTACACATGATTGATAGTTTTAACCTTGAAACAAAACATAAACAGTACTTAGATGAATAAATACTTAGGTATCTAACTGAGTTTTTTGTCTAGCAATTTTCTATGAAAACTAGCATTTTAGTCGTACGTAGGTATTTAACTATCGTGACTTCCATATTTATGATCTTGGTTCAAAGCTAAAGTCAATTATTATAATAAGGTAGGAACCAGAGATTTACTACGATAGTGAATCAATACAACAATATTATTTATGACAAAATAGTTTAGAAATCCGAATTGAGCTATCACACTCCTCCATCACAGTAACGTAGATAAAAATCTAAGACTCGGTTATATTACACTATTTCGATTCTAAGGCTGTAACTAATCGTAGAGCAACATAGAACTGACTAGATATTTCATATAACCAACAAAAAAAAATCGGTACCTTAATAAAAATTCTAAGAGTCTCCACACAGGCTCATTTAATTCAAAGGAGGCTTTAATAACCGAACTTTGATCTCCGAAAAAATCACTTGAATTCACGAAAACATCTTAAATATTCACGAAAATATCTACTCACTTTCGCACCTTCATCCAAAAATGCCCTGACAATCCCGGCTCCGATGCCCGCAGCCGCCCCGGTCACGAAAAACACTTTACCTCTTATTTCGAACATTGTCACGAATGTTCGAATGTGAAGATGACAGCTTGGATTCACGATCACGACTGATCTATGCTGCAGTCAGCCTGCAAATAATTTAAGAGTCATTAAATTATCTTAGACTCGTAGGTTTATAAAAAAACTCTAGTGTTTGAATTGCGATAAAATTAACAATACGATGGTATGTTTTATATGACTTATGTATTTGAGTTGATATTGTAGTATGTTTACTGATTATGTTTGTTGTTAATCTGGCCGTGTAGAAGTATAATATAAAGATTTGTGTCAACGAAACTGTAAAACATAATCGGCCTATAATATTCCCACTGCTGGCACAGAGCCCTCGAATTTTTGGCTTCAGGACAGTTCAACATTTACAACGATTTGAGAGCAGTGGTGATGAATTAAATTGCACAGAGTAAAGGGCATGCTTGTCTGTATTCAAACCCATGACCTACAACTCATAAGTCGAGGCCGTTATCACTGGGCCACAACTGTTGCCATAAAATTAATAAATACAAAATCCAATTTAACATTTCAGCTGACTGAAAAATAATCTAATTTTATTTTATTTGATAAGGGACAATACACAGCTATAATATAAAATATTTATAAATAGCAATAATATAGGCTCATAAGGTAATCTTCACTTACTTTTGATGTTGACTTCAAACTTATTTTATCACAAGCACCAAAAAATATCACAGTTCAAAACGAATGATAAGTACAAAAATTTTGGTCCCAGATCAGACTCTAGCGCACAAAAATCACCCACATCCTACCGAGTCAAAAGCAATTCTGAGACGAAACAAAATTATGTTTGCGAAAACGTACTTACCAGTATTAGCAACATGAACCACACTGAAGTGTTACTAAATACATTACTGTCAGATGCATACAGAATTTATTTATTTATGACCATATGATGGTTCACACTGCAGACTATGCTGCTTCGCTTTTGTTCGACTTCCGAGATACCCTCAGCAGCGCCTGCGTTGCGAAGTGTTGCAGGGGAAATATATCAATCTCATTGGGTAAAGGTTTAGGGAAGAAATGGTGAGGCGAGTTAAAATTATTAAGACTTAGTACTAACTTCATCAAGTCCATGAGGGCTGGTTATTATTACAATACGTTTAACAATGGCCCGATTATTACATCATAGATAAAAAGTAGGTAGGTAATGGAGATCGGATCCGTCGTTGAATTCAGTGTGGAGAAGACATTACACACCGATTTTAAAATTCAAGCTATCAATTCTAAACGCACAAAATAAAGCGTGTGATTATAGCGGACAAAGCACATAAGCTATTCCTAATGCGCTTTTTTAAATTATTGTTGTTACTTAAGGATGTACATACCTAAGTAAGAAGTAACCTTCTTCCTACCACAAACCGAATCGAATTTGAACAAAACAGTTGTGGCTAAATATATAAATCTCAGTTAATTTCGATTTGGTCCACCAGCTTTTACATTTACCCATATTTATTTATTTATTTATTTATTTATTAAAACTTCTCGCACACAATAGTATACAAAGGCGGACTTAATGCCTTAGGCATTCTCTACCAGTCAACCAAGGGTGGTGAAGAGATAAGATGGCAGGTGCTCTGTATA
The DNA here is from genome assembly GCA_916610205.1 of Griposia aprilina. NCBI lineage: Eukaryota > Metazoa > Arthropoda > Insecta > Lepidoptera > Noctuidae > Griposia > Griposia aprilina. The sequence goes on along the minus strand of OU744295.1, from coordinate 6,056,980 downwards.
ACAGACATTACTAATAATAATAATAAAATATTAAAAAGATATTTATAAATAAAATAGGTATACAAGTACCTAAACAGAATATAAACTTATCCAAACTCATATTAAACAATATGGTACACTACTTGTGGGTTTATCACTAGTAAAGCGATAATATATAAAAGTAAGTACATAAATAATCTTACCGCGAACCGTAAGGTTAAACAAGGCTGATCTCGTCGGCCTTCACATAAATTAACTTCGCAATGTAACGTTTTCATTTACACTTCGTTTAATATTTTGTTATCGTACAATAACACTAATATTTTTTGGTCCGTGACACCATTCTGAACTGGTAGGTGTTATTTCGATGACACAGGTCAACAGGTCAGCGCCCTAATTGTGTATCATACTATCCATCACAATCTGAATAATTTTGAAGCCTATCGCTAATCCATTGCTTCATATGTTCGAAAAATTTGTCTGCTCAACAACGTAAATAACACAATGAATGTTGTTGAACTGTCAAAATGAAAGCCATTCCTACTGTTAATGTGTTACGCAATTACCCCGCTGTTCATTCATGATTTGCAGTAAAAGCAGTAAAATTATTAAACTTATGAATGCAATAAAATTATTAATTTGTTTCTGTAGCTTCATCTTTTATATTCTTTTTGGGTAGCTTTTAATGATTAAATAATTCAATCTTATACCTACGGTTCCGTAATAAGCTTTTTTCATTATGACCTGCAGTCGTTTGGGAAATTATGGAAAATAATAAGTATTATTTAATGTCTTTAGAATCCTTCAATAAAATTATTGGCGCAGAAGTTTTCATATCTTAATTGTTTACTGTAGAATCTTAAATCAGTCGTCTCTAAGAAGTTGAGCAAACTCAGCATACGTCTTATTGATTGTTGAAGTTATGTCTTTAGCCGGTTTGCCGTTGTTGATCAACCAGGTGCTTCCACTTTCTCCTCTCCTGAAAACCTCAAGAGATCCTTGAGCAGCTACCTCCGCACTGTACAAAGTGAAACACCATAAAAACCAACACCTGCTATTATGCAAAAGACTAGTCTGGATCCCATCAACAGGACACATGGAGGGGTACAAAAATATCGAAGATATTTTTCGTTTCTTTTTTAATGACGCGTTCTTCAATAGAAAGACTGTTATTAAAAATCAATGAATCAATCAACTCAGTTTTTTTTATCCATCATTTTATCATTGTGATTTGTCTCTCCTCGAATTATATGTGGTAAAAGGTACTTTATTTACCTAACAACCCAAGACCGCAAAACCACAGAACCTACAGGTCAATATGATACCTACAAGATCTTCTTAGCGTGTCGATGGCAAAAATACATAAAAACATAACATCACCCCTGCGCCTGTTGTCGCCTGAGTCTTTGGTTTTGTATTTTCGTTTAAGGCCACCGACTTCCGAAATTAAAGTTATTTTTCACGTCTTTTAGTGTTTTTTTTGGAAGTCGGTTGTTTTTTTGTAAAAAAGTTTTTATTTTTCACTTTTTAGTTGTAGTACCTACCCCACACAAATTCGTATACCACTACTTGGTATGTAAATAACAGTGACAGGAAATTATTAACACATCATCAATATAAACTAAGAGGAAAAAATATGCAAAAACTACTGGTCAGACCTGGATCAAATTTAAATGGGACCACATGTGTAGACCCAGCTATCAAATAAAAAAAGAATCATCCAAATCGGTTCACCCAGAAAAAAGTGCTGAGCTAACACACAAAAAAAAAAACATACAGGTGAATTGAGAACCTCCTCCTTTTTTTGAAGTCGGTTAAAAAAAGAAAAATACAGTCGAATTGAGAACCTCCTACATTTTTGAAGGTTTCACTTCTATCGAGTGTGAACTGCACACCTGTTTTTTTAAATTTGTTGGCCCAAAATTCAGCAACGTGATAACCGTTCGCTGAAGCAGCCATTAAGTTCTTACCTACTAGATAATATAGCTATTAGTAGTACTAGCGTACTAACCTTTGCATAGGGTACAACGCCACTAGCTCTTGCATTTGAATGTCCTCGTCGAAACTGGCCATTCGCTGTATAATACCCGTCGTCGTTGGACCATAACATATTGTGATCACTCGAACACCAGTCTTCGAATGATAAGGTTCTATCTAAAAATTCATATATTAATTAATAACATAACATTACGCCTGTATTCCCCGAAGGGTTAGGCAGCACACCCACATTTCGCCAGTTATGTTTAAGTCCCATGAAATAGGGGGCGAGCCTATTGCCATCAACCGGGCACAAACTCAGACTCCGGGCTGCTACCGAGAAATTCCAGATGGAAAAACCCAATAACACTTTGCCGGACCCGGGAATCGAACCCAGGACCTCATGCTCAGCAGTAGTGCTTGCGACCACTAGACCAACGAGGCAGTAATTAATAACAATGTTAATATAATTATTAGAAGTTAATGAAATACATAGTTAGACAGTCCATAACGGTAGCTTAGCTAAAATTGGTATCCATTCAAGATTGCTACAAAATCAACCTTTCAAATCTTTCATTATCATCAATTCATTTTAAAAACTCAATCTCAAACTTAAACTCAAAGCATTTACGGACACTTTTGTATTGTCAAGGAGTCGGTCAGTTAGTCAAAAAGTTAAAGCTATAAGTTTCCCATTCCAAAAGGTACATCTCTATGGAAAAGAACGGGCAAGAAACTCCAAGTACAGACTTTTACATCCAGATATTACAAATACATTATTCTTGTTGCTTCTATGTAAAAAAGAACAATGTAAAAAAAAAAACATTCAAAATATAAGATTAAAAATAGCCGTGGCAGAGTTGACTTGCAGGCTCAACTGACGGAACCCGCTCACGAACTTGACGCGTGAATCAGCATAATCCAGCTCAACCATTTTGTAGAGAACCGAATGATCCAACCCACGCGCCTACTTCAGCGAGACATCGAAGTGAGTTATGGCGCTTCCCCGACCAAACGACCTTGAGCGTTCGGTCCTTCTTTGTCCCGTCACTGAGTCTCGCTCTATCTCACTCCCTGCGAACGCTCATTTATCATAAAATTCACAAAATAATTGAAATTATTTTAATAAAAAAAGACAAGCGATGTTTTGAAATAAATTAAATCGTGAATTATTTAGATTTTTAAATTACCTATCCATTAGTGTAATCCTCAAATGAATAGAACGTCACCTTTAGCAAAAGATGTATGCAATCAATAATTTTTGTCACTTTTTTACAAGGTGATTTTAAATGTATTTATAACACATAAAAAACAAATAAGACCGTGCAATGTGATGATAGGATATCGAACATTAATAATGTGCTTTTAGATGTAGTTTATTACCCATAGTGAATGAGTTAATAGCCTCTGAATAACGCACTAAGGCAAGGTTTTGGTCCGGGTACCGCCTTAATTAGCTTGGTTATCGATACCACATTCGTAACTAAGTCCTTTCATATTCTAAATATTCATCTACTTTTCATCCCTTACAATTAACCTATCTATTTACTCAAGACTTGAAGATACCCAAGATATTATCGCTATAGGGAAATACATATTCCAGCAAGGAGTTCCACTCCCTGATATCTGGTGTTATAAAGACGCAACCTACACCGATACAGTTACTGAACTGCAGAACAGCGCTTTTAGTAGCAGCATACACAAAGAGAATTGGACTGCATTTGATGAGCGCTGCTACTGAAGACACGTTGATGACTGTTCCTCCTCTTCCACCTTTGTCCTTACGCATCAGTTCCATAGCTTTTACCGTGCCGTTGACTAAAGCTGTCTGTAACACAAAAAAGGTTTTATCACGCACAAGAAATTATAAAAGAATTAAATTGAATTGTATTAGTTCTTCTTTTATTTTATATCCAATGATTAAATCAAAAAGCGCTGAGCGCTTTGTTTAAATTAATTAAGAGTACACAAAACTAATAAAAACCGCTCCACGAACATTTATTTGAAAGACATCTTGGATCTTAAAGTCATCTTACAATAGGACCTTAGAGAGAAATTATGTGTACTTACAAAATTGACTTCAATTTCTTTGCGAATGCAATCACTATTACTCTCATTGGTCACACCGGCATTATTAACTACCAAATCTATGTAGCCATACTGTTCTGTAGTATTCTTAAAAGCCCCGAAGAGCTCTTCATCATTGGTTATATCACATTTAGTGAATTTTACTGTGTCGGCACCGTGTTTTTCGTTCAGTTCATTTTGTAGCAATACTCCTGCAGCTTCGTCAACATCCAGTATTCTGACGTGCTATAAAAATATTCTCAGTTAACTTTGGAAGAATGATTTGATAAAAACTAGTCTTATTACTTCAGTTAGCAAAAACATTCAAAGAATTATTTTTGACATTCATTTAATTGTAGGCGCTTCAGTCTTCGTTGCAAAAAATTAACAAATTCGTATATTTTTCTTAACAATAAAGTTATGTATTATCACTTAAAGTGTCATTGATGGTATCCTTCTTCTCATGAAAAGGAGGCATGAGTTTATATTTATGTTATGTAATATGTGATGATATAAAACGTTGTCAAAAATAATTTTTGAATACAAATGTAAAAAAAATATAATTTTCTTACCTTAACTAATTGTTGCACGAGTATTCTAACGAATGCTGCGCCAATACCCTTGGCAGCACCGGTTATTAAAACGACTTTGTCTTTTAACTCGTACATGCTGACTAACCTACTTACCTACAAGCGGCTTTACTTAATGCTGCGAACAGGATCTTACAAATTTTATTAATATTTTATGTCTTTCTTTATCTTTAAGCGTGACTGACTGACACAGAAGGCTGGTAAGAATGATAAAATAATAGTTTAAAAACTTGAAAATAGTAGTAGAAACGGTTTTTAAAATACTCTAAGAGTATCCATACACTTCAACTTTACAAGATGACTTAATCAATACTAATTGTAAGGGAGAGGAAGTTGCAAGAATTGTAAGAAAATCGCATTGTTTATTTTTTTTTACTTTGTTTCGCCAACCATGAGTAAACAAATAGGTAATAATGTCAAGTATGTACATTAAAATTAACTCATTAATAGGTGGTACACAATAGAATTACTGTATGGGAACAAAGAAAAAACAAATAAACAAGGTTTTATTTGCATAATTTTTTATCATTTTATGTAAACATCTATACTACAAATATATAAAATTGAAGTGTCTGTTTGTAATGTCAAAATAACAGCTTTTTACTAAATTCAATACCTTTTTTTTATCTGTCTTTCTGTCTGTCTGTTTGTTTCGGCTAATCTCCGAAACTGCTGCACTGATTTTGACCGGACTTTACTGGCAGATAGCTAATGTTGTAAGGAGTAACTTAAACTACTTATTGTCCCGATAGCACGCTCCCGTGGGATAATTTCCGACATCCACGCGGGCGAAGCCACGGGCAGCAGCTAGTTTCTAATAAAATTACTTCAATCCACTATTCATTACATGCAGTAGTTTTAAACATTGCTTACGCATATAACATTTGATTTACTTAACTTTATGACTTTTTTTATTAAAGGTACCTACGTAGTACCTAGGTAACAAAGGGATTTAAATAAATAAAACTGTACATGAGGACGACCAAGGTACAATAGCGTTACAATAATTGCTTAACCCTTTACCGGAACGTAGATCCACGCAAGACATAATGGCTTTTTAATTGTGTCTGTAATTACGGCATTCTACTGGTTAAAAGAGCACCAAGAGAAGTGTGCGATTGCCAAATCAAAAATCATCTCACACAAATTTAAAAACCGACTAAGTCCGTCTCGAGCCACGCACAGTGTAGGGTTCCGTAATAGCCGTTATCACAATATAGTACGATTTTGTTGTTCTTTATTCTGAATATAATGAAAACGTAAACCGTTGGTACAGCGCCATCTAGCGGCGGTATTGTGAAACTTATGATTATTTATTATATTTTCCATTTCATATTTAGTTTTTCAATGCATTTCTTTACCCGTTATAAACAAGCAACTACTTCATCTTAGTCACTTTAAAGGATTAATGCTAAGGATTTTGTATTTGGTACGAAATTATCCAACACCCAAGTTCAACGACTATTACTGCTAAACTAGCAAAGTTATCTTAACCGCTATAATTTTCGATTAAAGTTCATGAAATGCACTATCATCGTGAGTTTTTCCAGATTTTTCAAGCCAGCAGTTTAGCTTTTAGAGGGGGGACTGGAATAAAAATTTGCACTTTAAAGTTTAATATTTCGTAAATAGAGCATTAAATCGAAAAATTATTTTAGCAACCCCGAAATCATTTTAGAAGACCTATTCAACGATATCCCACACGACGGGGTAGACGCCAAAAACATTTTTCATCCCCACTTCACAAGTAGGGGGTTAACCTAAAAAAAAAAAAAAATTTTTTACTACTTTGGCGACGTAACTGATATACACACTCCTACAAAATTACAGTTTTTTAGTACTAACGGTATCTTAGCAAAACCTCGGCCAGACAGACGGACATGACGAAACTACAAGGGTTCCTTGTCAGAACTACGGAACCCTAAAAATAAGTGCATATTGCAGTGCAAGTTTATCTGAAAGCGCTCTTATTCTTTGCCAAACTATTCCGATGATCCTGCGATAACTTGAGCAATTTCCGCTTCTGTCTTAAATATGTGCGAAGTAATGTCTTCTGCAGGATCATCGGTTCGAACCAACCAGATGCTGGCACTTTCTCCTTACTTTTGCATGTCTGATTTCCACGTGCTGCTGATTTATTTATTTATTTAAACTTTTCACACACAATAGCATATAAAGGCGGACATAATGCCTTAGGCATTCTCTAGCAGTCAACCAAGGGTGGAGTAGAGATAAGATGGCAGGTGCTCTGTTTAACAAGCGTTATTAATAATAAAATAAAAAAGATAACGTAAGTATTTATAAATAAAATGGGTATAAAAGTACCTAAAGAGGATATAAACTTATAATACACATACATACATATATAATATAATATATAATATACATTCGGCGCTAGAAAAAAAAAAACCTACCATCAGTTCAGCCGTAACCAGCACCATATTTGCGTAACACACTATCAGTCACAATCTGAATAATTTTGAATGATATAGCTAATCCATTGCTTCATTTGTTCGAAACATTTGTCTGCTCAACAACGTAAATAATGCAATGAATGTTGTTGAACTGTCAAAATGAAAGCCATTCCTACGCCAGTGTGTTACGTAATTATTCCGCAGGGTTAACTTTGAGTATAATCAGAATTGGTAGAATATCAGTAAATTTCTAGGTGTCATCATACTGGGTTTCTTAGTCAGGCAATGGGCAATAATTATAGTATCGATGTTCAGAGGACAGTACTTGCTCGCGCAAGCTTTAGTAATAGGTGTACTATAATATTGCCGACCGCAGTTTTGAGCTATATTTCCTGCCCTTCCAATTCCCATACAACAGAACGGGAGGGATGCTCATCACAAGCGCCGAATCAGAGGCGCTTCCGCCGCAGCGATAGCCAATCGCAGCATAAATCAACAGTGATTTGCAAAAAACACTCTTGCAATGAGACTTGAGTCAACCACACGCACCGCTAATAATCCGATACTATATCAAAAAACTCAAAACTCTTTATTTTATAAGTGTTGGCCGACACAAGTGTGACAGTTAAAAACCAAGTGATAGTGCATCACAGTGAGAGGAAGAAATTCAGTGAACACGTGGGACGTCAGCAAAGGCTGTCCTTGAGTCAACGTGTTTCGTTCAGAAGGTTCTTAATTAAGTCCATCTATCCCTATTTTTCTCACTCATAACCTCATATTCCCTTTTGCTCAATTCTGTGTCGTCCAATATTTCTAACCCCGCAAAAACAAAAAAAAATACATCCCCGCTTATTGGTCCTTCGAAGCCACGTCAAATATCCGGCTCGAAGGACCAAAACATGATGGTGTATACCATAAAGTTTTGGTCCTTCGATCCGGATTCCAAGAATCAACCCTATCTACCTAGGATTTAGGTCAAAATACCTAATATACAAAATTCGTAAAACCGCCATATTGAACGCATACAAGTTACGTTACGTTCGTACATTCCCGCTAGATACATTATTCATTGAGAATTACTGTATCAACTTAATATTCCGCCTGTAGCATTGAAATAGCATGGGTAAATATTCTAACCGCTAATTATCTTGAGTTAGTTAGGCTACCATACCTAACTTATATTCGAACCGCATTCCTTTGTTATACTCGATTAGAATTTTATTTTATTTTATTGAGAAGGAACAATAAACGGCTACAATATAAAACATGAAATATGAAATACACAAAACAAATATACAATATTGCAGCCCACAACGCTGTTCACAGATTAACCATGGGATAACAATAATAAAATAATAATCGCTAGGTTTACAAACAAAATAAAGTTTTTTTTTTTTTTAACTAACTTTCTAACATATTAACTACCGTGTTTAAGATATAAATAGTATTTATGAAAGAAATGATCCGAAAAAGATAAATATAGAAAAAATATTCAAGAGAGCTCATTATGTTTTTTTTTTTTTAAACTGACTTTCTAACTTATTAACTACCGTGTTTAAGATATAAATAGTATTTATGAAAGAAATGATCCGAAAAAGATAAATAAAGAAAAAAAATTCAAGAGAGCTCTTTATGTATATGATTTTTGAACTTATGGGAGCACATGCAAAAATATCTATATGTTCGAAAGTCCTATTGTCGGAATCGACCATTCTGCGAACAGGAGCACGCATGCCAGAGTTGGACTTACAGGCGCCCACAGAAAATAATCTGCCAGCGCTCACCTTACGCTTGTGGACTGTCCTAGGAACCGCATAATATAACATATTGGACAGTTCAATGCAGTCAAATTTATTTCTAACAATATTTTAATAGATTCATAGCTTCTAAGTACTTTCGTCTATTTTCAAGTGTTGCGAGCTTATACTTTCCAAGCAAATCTTGGTAAGGCAAATAATATCCATGACATCTAAAATGCATGGTACGCAGGAATTTGTATTGAACACAATCAATCATTTCAACATACTTTTTGTAGTATGGACTCCAGACGGACACGGCCTACTCCAGTTGAGAGCGTACAAGAGACTTATACAGGCAGATATAGGAAGAAGGCTTTTTAAAATCAACTGTTGATCGCATTACAAGTCCGTAAAGTTGATACGCTTTATTAACAATCTTTCCTATGTGTAGGTACAAGCAAAGCTTGGAATCAAGAAGAACACCGAGAACACGAATAAAGTCCACTTTAAGGAGGGGGGCGTTGCACAACCTGTATGTATAGTTTATTTTAGTTTTATTTTTTGTGAAATTTATGAAGTTACATTTGGGTAAACTTAGTTTTAATTTATTTTCCTGGCAGTAGAGGATAGTCGGTCCAAATCTTGTTGCAGCAGAAGGCAATCATTTGTTTGTCGAATGGCTCTATATACCTTGAGGCCGTCGGCATATAGTAAAAACTTGGTATTGCGAAAGCATTAGCTGATGTCATTAATATACAATATAAACAAAAGGGGACCAAGTATAGAGCCTTGAGGCACACCAGAGGTCACCTGTGCGATGTTAGATTGGTGACCATTGATTAAAACCCTCTGACTGCGATTGGTAATATAAGAGGTAAACCACCTCAGAAGATTGCCACGGATTCCGTTGAACGCTATTTTATTTAGTAGTATTTCATGGTCTACCTTGTCAAAAGCCTTACAAAAGCCTGTATACACTGCATCCACTTGTACACGGCTTTTTTTTTTTTTTTTGGGTGGGAAATCATCAAATGACCTCTCCCGCTCTGGGCGGAGCGGAAGGGCGTGTCAGACTCTTACTGACTAAAACCCACCCGTGTTCCTTCAGTTGCCTGTGCGCCAGGGCCACGGTAACTCTTTCGAACAATCCGCGACCCCGGCAGGCATCGGCCCTATCGGACCCCTTCAATGATGCTGACATCTCTTTGAGGCGCGCGTGGAACACGACGCGCCGTCGACCCGGGCCTGGTTCTTACCGGACGGCGAGCTGCCCATTGCTCGCCGTCCGCAAGCCCGCGCCTACGGTGGCCGGGAGTCGGCAATTGACTCCCGACGCCCAGGGTGTCTCCTCCTGCGGCGACTAGGGGCGTGAGGGCGCAACGATTGCCGCACCCTCACGCGCTCCGCCTCCTCCTTCGCGAGCATTACTGCTTCACAGAAGGAGGTGACGGCTTCCCATTCCCTCTCGCTCCGTACCATGGCCTGTACCAGGGCCGGACGCGAGAGATCGCCGCCGCCGATCGCCGCCACGAGGACACGGCGGTGCTCCACCCAAGCTGGGCAGACCTCCACCGTATGCTCCACCGTGTCCTCCGGTCGATCCACACAATGCCAACACCCGGGCGTTTCCTCCCGCCTTATCCGAAACAGGAACCTCCCGAAACAGCCATGTCCGGTGAGGACCTGCGTCAGGCGGAAGGTGAGGACGCCGTGGCGCCTCTCAAGCCACTCCTCAAAGAGGGGACTTACCGCCGCAATTGTGGCGTGCCCAGCGCTGGGTTGCGACAGTCGCACTCTCCATGCCGCCATGAGATCCCGCCGGAGCTCTGTCCGCTGTGCCGCGATTTCTCGCGGCAGCGGAGTAACGCCCCGGCGTTTCGCCTCCTCGCGCCACTCCCAAATGTGCGCGAGGACTTTTGCCTCCAGATCCCACGGCGGCAATCCGGCAAGGAGGCTCGCCGCCTCGCAGGAGACCGTGCGGTATCCTCGGACCAGCCGGATGGCCATGACCCTTTGGGACGCGTTCAACCGGCGTGCTGGTCGGAGCCTCAATGAACGCGCCCACACCAGTGCCCCGTAAAGGGCCATCGACCGCACGACCCCCGCGTAGAGCCTCCGGCAGGAGGCGTTTTGACCCCCTAGATTGGTCAGGAGCCGCTTCAAGGCAGCCCCGGCCCGGTCCAGTCTGGGAGCCAAACGTCGGAAATGCTCAACGAAGTTCCACCGGCTGTCGAGGACGAGTCCCAGGTACCTCATCGTCGACTCGACGCCGATGTGAACCCCTCCCGCCATTATTTGGGAACCCGACAGTGGTGCGTTCCGAGGACCATGAAAACACATGGCCTCGGACTTGTGCAGGGCCACCTCGAGTCCCAATTGCCGGATCCTCTCAATGACTGTCGCAACCCCGCGAGTCATTAATTCGGTCGCCGCCTGGTGCGACCTCCCCTGCGCCAGGACCAGCGTGTCGTCAGCGTAACAAACGACGCTGACGCCGCTAGGGAGGTCGGCGCGCACTTGTACACGGCTGTCAACACAATCAAACAAAAAGCTAGAAAATAATAATAAATTAGTATCGGTCGACCGCCGTTTAACGAAACCGTTGAATTATTGTATTGTGGAGTACAGGATAAATTTCGTTATGGACTAACCTTTCAAATAGTTTGGACAAGGCAGACAGGATGGAAATGGGACGATAGTGTTCCACGCTGCGTTTGGATCCACTTTTGTGAACGGGCACAATATAAGCATGCTTCCAAAGTTTAACTCCCTCGGATATATAATAAATAGAGAATTGCAGATGGAAGTCGAAGTATTCCTAAGGAAGTAAGGTGAAAGTCCATCACGACCAGGGCCTTTCGCTGGATCTAGGGATTTAAGCTCATTTAATATGTTCTCTTCACTAAAAGAAAAGTCGCAAATAGAGACATCGTGTTGTCCTGCGGAGGCTTCCATTGAGGCAGCGAAGGAGATGTCGGTTCATATACCGAGTAAAAAAAGTCAGAAAACATATTACATACCATGCCTGGACCATTTGTTTCAGCATTTTTGAAAAGAAGCTTAGATGGGATTCCAGGTTTATCTTTACGATTAGAAACATAGGTCCAGAATTGTTTTATATTTTACTTAGAATGTACTCTACAGAACCGATGTACGAACCGAAACACCTAAGACATGTATCCTTAAACTGTTTTTTATAGTTTGAAAATTATTCATAGTCAGAAATGTTATTATACTTTTTCCATTTAATCCATGCCTTTTGTTTTTTTCTAGAAATAGTTATGAGAGTACGAGAAAACCATATGGGATATCTAACTGATCTAGGTCGGGCCAATGGAGTGTCTTAGAATTAGAATTTATTTATAGAATAAAATAGAATAGAATACTCTTTATTATGTACACCATAAAAATTACAGATATAAAAGTAGAAATTTTACATAGGGTGACACAATGGGCGGTCTTATCGCTAAAAGCGATCTTTTACAGACAACCTTTGTAAGAATATAGTTTTCATAGTATGGTGTTAATATTTTTTCAGGTCCTATATATTCTACCACAACATATGGTGTACAAATATTCAAATGTCATTCTTAAATAACTAAGTACAATTAATTTTAAGATTTGTGATTTACAATAAGTCCATTAAGAATTAATATTATTATAATTAGGTAATCGTTACGTTAATATCAATGTCAAAATTAAGTACATGTCATGTTGGATTTTTTACCATATTCCATGTATTCGCCAATGTCATAAAAGCAATTTTCCAGTAACCAACTTGTCAGCTTTTTCCTGAACATGGGGATGGGAAATTCCTTAAATGAGTTAGGTAACTTATTATACACATGAATGGCATTAATATATACATTCCTCCTAAATATTTGCAATCTACATTGAGGTACATTTAATTCAAATTTATATTTATTTCTAGCAGAAACCTTTTTGTGGCTTACTTCTGATTGCTTGCGAAAATAGTGCGGATATTTTTTTACTAGCATGCATAGTTCTTTGATGTACATACAGGACAAAGGTAAAATATGCAGTTTTTTAAATAACGGTTTACAGCTATTCAAAAACCAGCTGCCAGATATTGCCCTTACACACTTTTTTTGTATCCGAAATGCGATTATAACTTCAACTGAATTGCCCCATAGTATCAGACCTTAAGACAGTACAGACGAAACGTATCCGTGATATGCCGTAACTGCTGCGGCTACGGACACCGTTGTTCGTAGACGTTGTATTGCGTGTACGAATTTATCTAGCTTATCGCATACATAATTGATGTGTGATTTCCAGTTACAGTTTTGATCCACTATTATGCCCAAGAATTTTGTATTTACTACTTGTTCTAGGATAATGTCTTCATATTTTATACTAAGACTTTGAAAGTTTGATTTATAAGTTTGAAATTGAATTATTTTTGTTTTATTTATATTGATTTTTACATTATTGTTATTAAGCCAAATTATTATGTCATTGATTGCTTCATTAATTTCCTGTTCCATTTTATTTTTGTCATTACATTTTATTATTTATCGCCAGCAAATAATATTGTTTTGTGGCGTGTTGCATTGGGAAGGTCATTAATATATAGCAAAAATAAAAACGATCCCACCACGCTGCCTTGGGGTACTCCAACTGCGTTAGTTTTATAATGGGATTTATATTCTATTTTGTTTCCATCCATTACTTTTGATAGCTAGATTTTACCATTACTTTTCCATCCATTCTTGTTTAATAATATTATCTATCTTAGTGTAGAATTTAGCCAGAGCCTCTTCAGATGTCATAGGGCATAGCAGTTCAGACCAGTTAAGTTGCTGTATGTTCTGATTAATATTGTCAAAGTTAGCCCAATGAAAACAATATTTGTGGAGAGGAGTTTTAGTCATTGCGGTGATTTTGACGTTGAAACAGGTTTCACACATCAGGACGGGGTGGTAGGTGTCAATCGGAAGTAATGTAGTTGAGATATGAGAAACATTACAGGGGTTATTGGAAATGACTAGGTCAAGAATTTTACCTTTGTCATTCACTATATTGTTAAATTGAGAAGCACCCAGGACTGAAATCAAGATATTTAAATATGCGCAAGCCGAGGGTCCTCCAGAATATGATGTAGCAGTGTTCAAGATATCTGTTGCAGAGGATACTAGCCAATTAGCTTCCGGTAGATTATAGTCTCCTTTAACAAAGAAACTATCAACACTAGAATGGCTTAACACTTCTTGTAGCAATTCAAAGTGCTTGTCATACACTAAAGTAGAAGTCTTAGGTGGTATGTAAGCAGCACTCACAATGTGTCTTTTATTGTTGACAGTACTGGGCAACTCAACCATAATAATAATATGTTCAAAGTGAGTGTGTGAATGATCACTATACTGATTTAATGAGAGACCTAATTCAGAAGGCTTTAACGTGCGTAAAACAGCAATCAGTACACTTCCACCATCCTGTTTATTAGTAGCATCATGGTCACAACGGTACACACTGTCATAAATGTCAGGTGTTACCCAGGTTTCAGTTAAGATAATTATATCGTATGTATTCATGACGATATTCGTGAGAAACTGGTGTAATTTTCGCTTTAATTAATATTTTGTACGCTATATTTTCTAGAACTATTCCAACATGGAAGATCTTAAAATTAAAGTTAAATTCCTTCAAGCTAAAAATCAGGCAAACTTTGAACGTTTATCGTCATTATATGAAACTTCTAAGAAAATAAATACGTCTGGTATAGAATTTCGTTCGGCGGAAACATTGATGGCAGACTCGGAGATAATCTGAGTCACTCGTCAAGAATTTAGTACCAATTTAGATAAAATAAATACCTATTCTTTAAAACTACTATACTAATAATATACTATACTATAAAACAATCTCGAAGTTATTATGGCCAGCATATAAAGAATAATGGTCAATATCACATAGAAGTATGTCAAGAACTTAAAACGCAAAATATTTACTAATACGCAATAGTAGCTGCTAATCCTGTGCTACTAAGAAGAAGAACTCAGTCCAGACATCGGCAGGCTCGGATATATTATGTTTATATACTGTATGAAGAAAATCCCGTCCGATCACCATGTTCGGCAAGCCTATCCCTTGGGAGAAGCGGGCCAAATACTTGGGTGTCACTCTGGACCATAAACTCTCTTTCGGTGAGCACATAAGGCAGGCGCGTTCGCGCGCCGCTTTCGCTCTCGGTAGACTCCACTCCCTATTGAATGCACGCAGCAAATTGTCACTCAAGTGCAAATTGCGCATTTACACAGCGTGCATTCGGCCAATCATGACCTACGCGAGCGTGGTTTTCGCACACCACACTCGAAACCCCACCACATCCATAGGATGCAGACCCTCCAAAACCGGTTCCTCCGTAGGGCAACCGGCTCCCCTTGGTTCGTTCGGAACGAGATCCTCCATCGCGATCTTAAAATCCCCACTATCCGTCAGTTCATGAAGCGCATTTCCAAGCGTTTCTTCGACTCCGCGGCCTCACATCGCAACCCTCTGGTTGTCGAGGCTGCCAGATATACCCCCTCCCGCATTAGTCATACCCGCCGTCTAAGGCATGCCCTGTCCGACCCCGATGACCCCATAACCCTCCTCCAGGAGAGCTGTAGGGCCACCAGTACAGTACACAAGAACAGACCGCCATCGTTCCGACCTCGCCGCCGAGGTCCTACGCGACGAACCCGACGTAATTGTCCCCCCCCGCCCGACCCTTGCTCGACGACGCGCCAGCCCGCGCCGTAGCTGAGCCTGTAGTTTTAAATTCCCCTGTTAATAATAATATAATCTCGATCCAGCCTGTCCCACCTTGCTGCCCTCCCCTCAGTGACGCCCTAAGCCGAGGTTCGTACCCCACAGGGGGTGCCCTTAGCGTGCGGTCACCTAGTTTTTAAGAATTTTCGCCCCTGGCTGGAGGCTTTAAGTTAGTAGCTTAAGGCACCCACAGGCTTGCCCGGTTAAGTAGCCAAGACCTCAGTGGTCAAAACTACGAGCTGCCCATTAGGGAAAAAAATAATAAAAAAAAAATATAATTAAGAAAATGCGCATGGAAGAGAAGCCATAATAGACCACTACTGTAGCTGTATTGTGGGAAAAAGAACCCGCTGCTGCTGTTCTCACCCGGTAGCTATTGTCTGGTACGTAGGATGGGGCAGACATCGATCTAATCCGAGTCCCCCAGCATTATTTTTAGACAGTATAATTGTGAGACACGACGTCGAAGATGAGGCTGATGATGATGTTCAAATTTAATATGTTATTATTCAAATAAAAAGTTCACCATATGACCAGTTTTATTGTTTCTAATCAACACAAAATAAATAAATAAATATAAACATGTATTTGAAGATATAAGCAGTAACTAAATAGTGAATGTCGCTTGGGAAGGTCAAAAATATCCTTAGTAATAAGAATTATTCCCTAATATATGAAAATATTACTTAATCTTTAAACTGATCTAACTCAGTCTGGACTGCGTTTTCGCTATATGACTAGCGTTGCCGGAGCGAAATATTCCGAAGTATTCCCGTCGAATTATTCGCGAAACATTCGGAAGTATTGAGTAGTATTCGGAATTATTCCCCGAGAAGAAATATCTAGATAAGTACATGTTTGGCCACGCATAGAGTAGGTAGTTGTGTAGGTAGTTAGTGGTAATGAACCTGCTGCGAGTCGCGGGGCGGGGTGGCACTGCCACGTGCAAGTGTTCGACTATTGATCGCTAGATGGCGACGCAATTACCATTGCAAATTACATATGTTCCGCGTTAGTGATTGTGTATTCATACCCACGAATCTTCCTTCCTTCCTACCTTCCTAACCTTGGTCACTGCAGCAGCAGAAAGCGCACGCAGGCGAGCACTACTGATGGAAGTTGTACAGTTACAGCTTTTACGTTTACCCGTTAGAGGGCGTTAATGCCCGTGGCTATAAATATCTTACTACGCGTTCATTAATAAAAATGAGCATAATACGATTTGAAAAAACTTCCGAATATTTCCTTTCATCTACTTAGATATATACTTACGTAATAAGTTTTTTTATGCGGTTTAGGTATGCAAGTGATGTTTTGCGAGAATACTATGTACATAAAGATAAATAAGTAGGTAGGTACTAAGATGAGTTTATATTATATATTATTATTTACCGAGATAAATAGTAAAACGGTACCTATTACCTATATTATTTCAATTGTTTCTTTATGTATGTACTTTAGTAAGATTTCGGTTGAACACTACCTATTCTAAAAAGAAGGAGATAATCTTTTTGGTAAAACATCGTCGTAAAAAAGTACTTATGTAACCCTAACTTCTTTTTTTTTTTTAAACCATTAGGTTGGTAAAGTACTTAAAAACATTTTTACGCTTGTACATAACATCCGCACAAAATCGACACAGTTTAAACTCATCCATACTAAAATAAAATAATAAGTACCTAGTCATAAGTAGAACTACTACTACTTACAGGGAATTATTCCCGCATAGTAGGTACGTAGGCATCGAATAATACTTCGTTGATTATTGAATGAAGCGCTGGCGTCGCCGTGCGACTAACGAGGGAAGTTCTCCATTTACAGTTTTACTCTTGCTCGCTAGATGGCGTTAATTCACGTAACGCACCGACGAAATATCTAATACACGGCGAGTCTCCTCAAGCTACCTACGCATACATTCGTAACTACTGGGAATAATTTAACTCTTAATAAGTAATAAAACGTAGGTCATCTACTTCATCCTTACAATATTTATTTTACTCTGCATTCTTGCTGCGGTAGTATTCCTTCCAATCGAAGTATTCTTTTGAATGTTTCCGAATTATTCCGAATACATCCGAAGTTTTGCAACGCTATTAATATGACCCCTTACAATAATTCATTCATAATATTATTCTGCACCGGTTTTTTCACATCCGATTGTCTGCCGCCAAAAAAACAAAAGGCACCAATTTTACGCATTGTTTAAGAAGTTTAAGAACTTATTTTTGTACGTCCTATTTGAAAATACCAAACTTAAAAGTTATTTAAAGTTTCTATTGTTCTAAAACATGTTGCATAAGTAGACCTGCATCCTAATTACGTAACACACTATCTATCACAATCTGAATCATTTTGAATCCTATTTGTGCCGGACGGGCGTGATCGTCGGACGCGAAGGGTGTAGGGAGTGTGTAAGCCTATCCAGGTGTATCCCTATGTGTGTGTGAGGATAGGCCTCCCTGTCCAGACGGCGCTGACGTCCTGCACCTATAGGTTGCAGATATCTTCAGACGGCTGCCAGCTGCTTATCTTCGCGACTGTTTCCTGCTTCCCATCTTCCAGGTGGCTTCCTGCTTCTTATGTGTACCAGTGTTTATGACTACTTCTGATTAAAGGAGAACGTTTTGACCATGTTTCTAACGCTTTCTGACTCTTTATATTTACCTGGGTGACTGAATAATAACACAAGTCTTCATGAACTTTCAGGAAGTGATTTTCGTAACTTTTGTGAAAAACTATTTGAACTATTTTGAAGTATATAAGACAATATAAATACTCTGCCGATGACTACGAAATTTCTATGTTTTATATGTTTACTAACGTACTATCAAACTTTATTTTAACGAAGACCGCTAATTAATTCCTGATTCAAAGTTTTTATTACATGAAATTTTCATTTGACGTATGCAACATTATAGCTTATATACACATTATTACTATAAATACATAAGGCATGTTACATATCAATGAAATCCTTATAAAAATACCTATCGTCTGAGGTATCTATAACAACTATATCTGTTTCCACTGAAAGGTTATTTCAGGGGAAACAGAGAAAATATTACAATTTTCGATACAGAAGTGTTTGTCAGCTGTTTTTCTCGGAAACCGCAAGACCGATTTTCAATTAAGTTATAGATACCTCAGGCCGGTCTATAGAACTGAAACAATGTAATATTTCAAACATCACAACTATAGTTTTCAGAGCGTGACGCGCCCTGAAAGTATGTTTCATTAACCAAAATAATGAATTATTTACAAATTATCGCAGCACGACATTCAAACTCAATTAAATGGGCTTATTCAAAGCACTAGATATATGAAAATTAGGTCCAGGGCTAGGTCTTGGTCTAGGTTACCTGGACACACTAAACAAACTACGGTCTTCGACTATTTAGTCCACTTAATTGAGGTTTGAATGGGTCGTACTTACGGTTTTACGCACTAAACAATATTATAACTGTTTCTATTGTATAACTAGCACTATTATTAATGAATTTAAGTTATATTACAAAAAACTATTCAAAAACACTATAAGTGACGCATCGTCGCGAACACTATTGCTAATTCATTGCTTCATAATGATAGAAAAAATTGTCTGCTCAACAACGTAAATAACGCAATAAATGTTCTTGAACTGTCAAAATGAAACTCATTCCTACTGTTAGTGTGTTACGTAATTACACCGCTGGTCTATCCATAAAAGGAAATAGTCATTTGTTTACTATCAGTTACTAGAAATCTTCTGTTTACAAGTCATGTATGTGCCGGGGCGCCCCGTGGCACGGCGACAAAAAGAAAAAAATGTTCCGGGACAATCCACGCAAGGTCACGCAGGTACCGGGGCATTTCAGTGGTTACCCACTCTCCCGGCCCAATTCTCGATTGTGGAATTCCGATGAACAACGCTCTCTATTTTATTTACTTTGAATTTTTTGAACACAGCTACAGCTATCGTACTTGTACCGTCGAAAAGCCCTTGAAATTCCCTAAATTTTAGATAGATGGCGTTGTGAAAAACCAGCCGTAAGAAATAAGAAATCTGTGGTTGAAATTTACAAAGTAAAGGATGTCACCAAAATCTGCCCAAACGAAGTACCGAGGTACACTTAGTGGCATAAAATACACTAGATTACACTGAATAATATTGCATTTATATAATTTTGTTGTGGTTACCCGGGGACGAGAATAAAATAACTTTTAACATAATAAAAAGCACGCCATTTTGGCATTCTATCATCGGCACAAGCGCAACAACCATACTTATAAAAAAAAAACTGTCAAGTTGACAGCTGTCTGCGGTCGGGTTCAGCCACTGTTGTTTTACGAACGAACTGAATGACATGTTATTGACATTTACGAACTAGTGTCAACCCGAGTGTCAACCACATGTAACGCAATTATACATGCTTAAAAAATAATTGATTATGTAGTTTTAAAGTATCTAAGGATAAAAATACAAATATTTTTGAATTTCTCTATTTTTAAGCTATTGCATAGCTTCTATCGCGGGCCTTGAGCGCGGGGACCGAATCCAGAAATTCCGTAACGAAAAAATAACTCACGCTCCCCACTCCGACGGGCACGGAGGTGTGGCTTGAAGGCCGTGCATTGTCTAACGTCGTTTCTTTTCAGCAGTCTTCGACACGGTGTTTGTGTGCGTGCAACTAGACGTATTGTACGACTCTACGAAGCTCGCACGAATCGAGACGAGCTGCTCCGAAATCGGACGAATACATAAGCAGCTGTTTATGTGAAAGTATATAGGTGTATAGGTATTTATCAAAAAGTGTAACTTGAATTAATATCAAAGAAAAAGAAATACTGCATAAATAAAATAAATAAATAATTATAATTGCATAAGTTGATACAAAATGCTATGCAATAGCTTTACCGCGGCAGTCCCCGAGTGCCACACGTCTTTTTTTAATGTCATTTCTATGGGTACACTGGTTACACTGCACAGTAAAAGTTCCGTCTTCGTTTGTCGAGATTTCTCTCACTCTTTCGCATGTTACTTGGTGTTCTAATTGCACTATTTTATTACCAACTAATAGGTCCGTCTCCATTGTTGGAGGGTACTTTCGCAGGCTATGCACCGTACTGACGGCGCACAGTGGATCGTCCCCATACAAGAGGTCGGACATAGAATTAAAAATTGAAAAAGTATTTAATTGAAAAAAATGAAATATACAGTTGCATTACTCTATTATGGAACTACAAAAAAAATTACTACAATTTTTTTATTTGACCAGTACTTTCCAGGACATTTAAAACTGTTGAGACGTGTTCAGGATTTTCCAGCAAATTTTTCATTATTCTGGCCATATCATTTTTTCCGGCAGACTTAAGTATACTTTCAACAGTATGCAAAAGCTCATCCGGACGACTGCAACTAGCAACATTTTCATTAACACGTCTTCTTTTGTGTCTAGTCGATAAATCTTCAAAGCGTTTGCGAGGAGATGTATATGTTGAAGTTGATGCATCTGATTTTGATGGACTGACTACCTCTTCTGCCTCATTTTCATTTGCTTCTTCAGTGTCAACAACATTTTCTATATAGCAATCTGGCCAAACGATATCGGAATTTAACCACTCTCCGTTCTTGTTAATGAACCTGTCGACTGTCCTTCTTGATTGCACCCATTTGGTGTAAACCCTATAGCAAAATCGTCGTGAGATCCGTCACATCACTTTCACTTAACTGGACGTTAGTACTCGACTTCAATGTGTTAAATAAATTGTCATAGTCACGAAGATCTTTATGATTACGAAGAGCAACGTAAAGATCTAGATAAGTAGAAAACCCACGGAAAGCCATAATGACAACACTTGATAGAAGTTATAATTACAACTGAATTACATTTGCTAAACACACTCAAATATATAGGGCAGCAAGTAGGCAACTAGCAATGAATTTGATAAGCTAATGATGACATTATCCAATCACAATGCAGAGATTAAGGGCTGTTAATATAGTAATTACAATAACTAATTAGATTAAGCAAGTACTGGTAATCTTTACTTAAGGACTCATTAACGCTTTTGTTGTATGGCAACAGAAGCGTTCATAAGTCATTAAAGTAATCGCAAATGCACCTGTTATTTAAGGAACTACTTAGGGATGACTTATTCTCAGTAATGAATATACTTAATGTACCTCCATTTCATCAGTTATACAATAAAAAGTATAGTTACTAAAAGCAAAATATCTCGGAAGGGGGTCGCTGGGGGCACCATGTGTCCTTGAAGAAAATGTGGCATAAAATGGGTAAATAACAGTAGTGAAAACCGCAAATCGAAACAAGGAGGGAATCATGAGATACAGACATTTTTGTGACCATTTCCATAGAAAAATAACAGTTTTCATCGAATTGCTCATAAAGTACTGGTCAAATAAAAAAATTGTAGTAACATTTTTCGTAGTTCCATAATAGAGTAATGCAACTGTATATTTCATTTTTTTCAATTAAATACTTTTTCAATTTTTAATTCTATGTCCGACCTCTTGTATGGGGACGATCCACTGTGCGGCGCGGCGAGGTGACTGACCTCTAATTTTACAATTTCGTTCTAGGTGCGTAACGTTCTATGTGCGGTAGGACATGATTTTAATTCTTTCCTGCAACTAAGTACTGGTACCTATTGTATCTAACGTGATAGGCACTAT
The DNA here is from genome assembly GCA_916610205.1 of Griposia aprilina. Lineage (NCBI taxonomy): Eukaryota > Metazoa > Arthropoda > Insecta > Lepidoptera > Noctuidae > Griposia > Griposia aprilina. Next base: position 6,034,767 of record OU744295.1, on the reverse strand, counting down.
TAGGTATTATTTATTTATTGGGATAATAGAGGAACATGACAAAAACAAAACTTACCGCGAAACTGGGTTACTTCCGTGTGCACCAAGACAAGATTCACTCTAATTTTGGTTGAGAGTAGATGCGCCTAGCTTCCGCCAGATTGTCACTAGCAATTCAGTAAAAACGCACCCTAACCGACCACTTCGCACTCCAATATTAGAACTCATTTTAACAAAAAAAACGCGCGATGCGTACCTGTGACATAAATACATCGGACGCATACGCGTCGCTCGGTCGAGAGATTTCGTTAAACTGGCTACCGCCCAGGTGGTTCGAGCAGCCCTCAGCGTTCAACAAAAGAAATGGGTGGAGCGATATTTCGCGCGATTGCATGTCATTGGCTAATGATTTATTTGCACTTCGGTCCGCATTGGCCGGACATCATTGTAGTCCACGTGGACTCCTCATAACTCTTTTGAATGCCATATTGCTACCACGAAGAGTACCTACCTACTTTGATGTTACGGTTAATGTTTGAACACGTTTGAGCAACATAAGACCAAGGGCGAATCCAGCTTTGGTACCAGGGGGGGGTACATAGTCGTCGTCAAGTCACAAGAAGTCATAATTTAATTTTTATAATCATAGATACAAGTAAAAAGTAGGTATTTTATTAATGTATGAACATAAATACCTACTTACTGTACTTACATACATTATGTAGTTAAAAGTAGTAAATCGAATTGTTATTAAGTACATTAAATAATGCCTTAGGTGTAGTGTTAAAACAAGCAAAACGGTTTTAGCTTCATTAATATTTTATAGCTTTTAAATAGTAAAAAGTAGTAGGTAGGCAATTAAGATTACTATTTACTTGTTGTAAACGCCGATTAATAATACGCAATGATTTTGTGTCGCGCAATAGCTTTGCATTGAAGTTTGCGCTAGATGCTTTTTAAAACTTCAACGAAGATTATTTTTTATAAATTGCACTGTGTCACGAAGGTACACTTATTTTCATTGTGCGAATTTATCTAAGATTTTAGGTTGGGTTAGTTAGGTAAGTAAGCTTAGGCTATTCAAACTCTATGGCCCTTTACGGGGCTCCTATCTGGGAGGACTCCCTCCAAAGGAGGGAGAACGCCGCCGCCTTGCGGGCGCCCCAAAGGGCCATAGCCCAGCGGGCGGCTCGGGCCTACCGCACAGTGGGCTTCGCGGCAGCATGTGCTCTGGCCGGCACCCCTCCTTGGGAACTCGAGGCGTGGGTGCTCGCCAGAGTATATGAATGGACGGCGGGGCGGAGAGCGGGAGGAGAACGCCCAGCCCCGGAAGAGCGGGAGGCCGTCCGGCGGGAGGCGAGGGATGCCATCGTCCTCCATTGGACGGGGGAGCTCGCCACCGCAGCCTTTGGCCGCCGAACCCTAGACGCGATTGGGCCAGTGTTGCGAGACTGGCTCGAGCGGTCACATGGGTTCCTCTCGTTCCGTCTGGTGCAGGTGCTGTCCGGACACGGTTGCTTCGGATCGTACCTGCACCGGATAGGACGGGAGGAGACGCCGTCGTGCCACGACTGTGGCGCGGTGGAGGACACGGCGCAGCACACCCTCGAGGTGTGCCCGTCGTGGTCCGAGACGCGCCGCAGTCTCATCGCGGTGATCGGACCGGACCTCTCACTTCCCGGCTTGGTTAATGCCATGCTGCAGGATGAGAGGTCCTGGGCGGCAGTCGCCTCCTTCTGCGAACACGTCATGTCCCAGAAGGAGGCGGCTGAGCGCGCGCGGGAGGACGATCCTCACGCGGCGTCGCTCCGAAGGCGGAGGAGGGGTCGAAGAAGACGTCAGTTTGATAGTCATCTCCGACTCCTCCCAGGTGGAGGCCAGCAGGCAACGGGTGCGGGGGCGCCCTTGCCTGTATTGCACAGGCCTCCACCAGTGTCGGACGGGAATGGCCAGGTGTTCTCGGCCATTCCCGTAGCCCCCCAAGCTGGGGGGAATGCGGGGCCCGCCAGCTAGGCGGGCACGCGCCGGGAGGGTTGTGGATGCAAAGGCTGAGCCGGATTCCCATGGCCTTCCCATCACGGCGATGTGGGAACACCGCTGAGTTTTAGTGGGTATACTGTCATTCCGACAGGAGTCCCACATATCCCGTCTCGTCCCCCCACGAGCGGGAATGCATAAAGCATTTCTCAGCGAAAAAAAAAAAAAAAAAAAAAAAGGCTATTCAAACTCCCTCGTCCAAAAAATATAAATAGGTATAGGTAGGTACCTAAGTCACAGTCTTTCAGTAAGTAGGTACCTACTTATCTATCTACTATCTATCTAAAAACATTAACAACAATAACATTTGAGTTTGAACACACACACACACACACACACAGGCATAATGAAGAAACTGATGTGATTACTTACTTGTAGGTAAGTAAGTAATCAGTTTCTTCATTATGCCATTTCTTATAATGAATTTGCAGCAACAATTTCTAAGAATACTATTACTTATACAGGCTGAATTTTTATCCAGTGCGCAAAGTGTGGCCAAGAATTCTGCTTATGATTCTAGACCACCTAGCACAGAAATTTTTCGTTGGTTATCAAAAACCTAACCTAACCTAACTAACCTATTCTAAAAAGAAGGAGATAATCTTTTTGGTAAAACATCGTCGTAAAAAAGTACTTATGTAACCCTAACTTCTTTTTTTTTTTTAAACCATTAGGTTGGTAAAGTACTTAAAAACATTTTTACGCTTGTACATAACATCCGCACAAAATCGACACAGTTTAAACTCATCCATACTAAAATAAAATAATAAGTACCTAGTCATAAGTAGAACTACTACTACTTACAGGGAATTATTCCCGCATAGTAGGTACGTAGGCATCGAATAATACTTCGTTGATTATTGAATGAAGCGCTGGCGTCGCCGTGCGACTAACGAGGGAAGTTCTCCATTTACAGTTTTACTCTTGCTCGCTAGATGGCGTTAATTCACGTAACGCACCGACGAAATATCTAATACACGGCGAGTCTCCTCAAGCTACCTACGCATACATTCGTAACTACTGGGAATAATTTAACTCTTAATAAGTAATAAAACGTAGGTCATCTACTTCATCCTTACAATATTTATTTTACTCTGCATTCTTGCTGCGGTAGTATTCCTTCCAATCGAAGTATTCTTTTGAATGTTTCCGAATTATTCCGAATACATCCGAAGTTTTGCAACGCTATTAATATGACCCCTTACAATAATTCATTCATAATATTATTCTGCACCGGTTTTTTCACATCCGATTGTCTGCCGCCAAAAAAACAAAAGGCACCAATTTTACGCATTGTTTAAGAAGTTTAAGAACTTATTTTTGTACGTCCTATTTGAAAATACCAAACTTAAAAGTTATTTAAAGTTTCTATTGTTCTAAAACATGTTGCATAAGTAGACCTGCATCCTAATTACGTAACACACTATCTATCACAATCTGAATCATTTTGAATCCTATTTGTGCCGGACGGGCGTGATCGTCGGACGCGAAGGGTGTAGGGAGTGTGTAAGCCTATCCAGGTGTATCCCTATGTGTGTGTGAGGATAGGCCTCCCTGTCCAGACGGCGCTGACGTCCTGCACCTATAGGTTGCAGATATCTTCAGACGGCTGCCAGCTGCTTATCTTCGCGACTGTTTCCTGCTTCCCATCTTCCAGGTGGCTTCCTGCTTCTTATGTGTACCAGTGTTTATGACTACTTCTGATTAAAGGAGAACGTTTTGACCATGTTTCTAACGCTTTCTGACTCTTTATATTTACCTGGGTGACTGAATAATAACACAAGTCTTCATGAACTTTCAGGAAGTGATTTTCGTAACTTTTGTGAAAAACTATTTGAACTATTTTGAAGTATATAAGACAATATAAATACTCTGCCGATGACTACGAAATTTCTATGTTTTATATGTTTACTAACGTACTATCAAACTTTATTTTAACGAAGACCGCTAATTAATTCCTGATTCAAAGTTTTTATTACATGAAATTTTCATTTGACGTATGCAACATTATAGCTTATATACACATTATTACTATAAATACATAAGGCATGTTACATATCAATGAAATCCTTATAAAAATACCTATCGTCTGAGGTATCTATAACAACTATATCTGTTTCCACTGAAAGGTTATTTCAGGGGAAACAGAGAAAATATTACAATTTTCGATACAGAAGTGTTTGTCAGCTGTTTTTCTCGGAAACCGCAAGACCGATTTTCAATTAAGTTATAGATACCTCAGGCCGGTCTATAGAACTGAAACAATGTAATATTTCAAACATCACAACTATAGTTTTCAGAGCGTGACGCGCCCTGAAAGTATGTTTCATTAACCAAAATAATGAATTATTTACAAATTATCGCAGCACGACATTCAAACTCAATTAAATGGGCTTATTCAAAGCACTAGATATATGAAAATTAGGTCCAGGGCTAGGTCTTGGTCTAGGTTACCTGGACACACTAAACAAACTACGGTCTTCGACTATTTAGTCCACTTAATTGAGGTTTGAATGGGTCGTACTTACGGTTTTACGCACTAAACAATATTATAACTGTTTCTATTGTATAACTAGCACTATTATTAATGAATTTAAGTTATATTACAAAAAACTATTCAAAAACACTATAAGTGACGCATCGTCGCGAACACTATTGCTAATTCATTGCTTCATAATGATAGAAAAAATTGTCTGCTCAACAACGTAAATAACGCAATAAATGTTCTTGAACTGTCAAAATGAAACTCATTCCTACTGTTAGTGTGTTACGTAATTACACCGCTGGTCTATCCATAAAAGGAAATAGTCATTTGTTTACTATCAGTTACTAGAAATCTTCTGTTTACAAGTCATGTATGTGCCGGGGCGCCCCGTGGCACGGCGACAAAAAGAAAAAAATGTTCCGGGACAATCCACGCAAGGTCACGCAGGTACCGGGGCATTTCAGTGGTTACCCACTCTCCCGGCCCAATTCTCGATTGTGGAATTCCGATGAACAACGCTCTCTATTTTATTTACTTTGAATTTTTTGAACACAGCTACAGCTATCGTACTTGTACCGTCGAAAAGCCCTTGAAATTCCCTAAATTTTAGATAGATGGCGTTGTGAAAAACCAGCCGTAAGAAATAAGAAATCTGTGGTTGAAATTTACAAAGTAAAGGATGTCACCAAAATCTGCCCAAACGAAGTACCGAGGTACACTTAGTGGCATAAAATACACTAGATTACACTGAATAATATTGCATTTATATAATTTTGTTGTGGTTACCCGGGGACGAGAATAAAATAACTTTTAACATAATAAAAAGCACGCCATTTTGGCATTCTATCATCGGCACAAGCGCAACAACCATACTTATAAAAAAAAAACTGTCAAGTTGACAGCTGTCTGCGGTCGGGTTCAGCCACTGTTGTTTTACGAACGAACTGAATGACATGTTATTGACATTTACGAACTAGTGTCAACCCGAGTGTCAACCACATGTAACGCAATTATACATGCTTAAAAAATAATTGATTATGTAGTTTTAAAGTATCTAAGGATAAAAATACAAATATTTTTGAATTTCTCTATTTTTAAGCTATTGCATAGCTTCTATCGCGGGCCTTGAGCGCGGGGACCGAATCCAGAAATTCCGTAACGAAAAAATAACTCACGCTCCCCACTCCGACGGGCACGGAGGTGTGGCTTGAAGGCCGTGCATTGTCTAACGTCGTTTCTTTTCAGCAGTCTTCGACACGGTGTTTGTGTGCGTGCAACTAGACGTATTGTACGACTCTACGAAGCTCGCACGAATCGAGACGAGCTGCTCCGAAATCGGACGAATACATAAGCAGCTGTTTATGTGAAAGTATATAGGTGTATAGGTATTTATCAAAAAGTGTAACTTGAATTAATATCAAAGAAAAAGAAATACTGCATAAATAAAATAAATAAATAATTATAATTGCATAAGTTGATACAAAATGCTATGCAATAGCTTTACCGCGGCAGTCCCCGAGTGCCACACGTCTTTTTTTAATGTCATTTCTATGGGTACACTGGTTACACTGCACAGTAAAAGTTCCGTCTTCGTTTGTCGAGATTTCTCTCACTCTTTCGCATGTTACTTGGTGTTCTAATTGCACTATTTTATTACCAACTAATAGGTCCGTCTCCATTGTTGGAGGGTACTTTCGCAGGCTATGCACCGTACTGACGGCGCACAGTGGATCGTCCCCATACAAGAGGTCGGACATAGAATTAAAAATTGAAAAAGTATTTAATTGAAAAAAATGAAATATACAGTTGCATTACTCTATTATGGAACTACAAAAAAAATTACTACAATTTTTTTATTTGACCAGTACTTTCCAGGACATTTAAAACTGTTGAGACGTGTTCAGGATTTTCCAGCAAATTTTTCATTATTCTGGCCATATCATTTTTTCCGGCAGACTTAAGTATACTTTCAACAGTATGCAAAAGCTCATCCGGACGACTGCAACTAGCAACATTTTCATTAACACGTCTTCTTTTGTGTCTAGTCGATAAATCTTCAAAGCGTTTGCGAGGAGATGTATATGTTGAAGTTGATGCATCTGATTTTGATGGACTGACTACCTCTTCTGCCTCATTTTCATTTGCTTCTTCAGTGTCAACAACATTTTCTATATAGCAATCTGGCCAAACGATATCGGAATTTAACCACTCTCCGTTCTTGTTAATGAACCTGTCGACTGTCCTTCTTGATTGCACCCATTTGGTGTAAACCCTATAGCAAAATCGTCGTGAGATCCGTCACATCACTTTCACTTAACTGGACGTTAGTACTCGACTTCAATGTGTTAAATAAATTGTCATAGTCACGAAGATCTTTATGATTACGAAGAGCAACGTAAAGATCTAGATAAGTAGAAAACCCACGGAAAGCCATAATGACAACACTTGATAGAAGTTATAATTACAACTGAATTACATTTGCTAAACACACTCAAATATATAGGGCAGCAAGTAGGCAACTAGCAATGAATTTGATAAGCTAATGATGACATTATCCAATCACAATGCAGAGATTAAGGGCTGTTAATATAGTAATTACAATAACTAATTAGATTAAGCAAGTACTGGTAATCTTTACTTAAGGACTCATTAACGCTTTTGTTGTATGGCAACAGAAGCGTTCATAAGTCATTAAAGTAATCGCAAATGCACCTGTTATTTAAGGAACTACTTAGGGATGACTTATTCTCAGTAATGAATATACTTAATGTACCTCCATTTCATCAGTTATACAATAAAAAGTATAGTTACTAAAAGCAAAATATCTCGGAAGGGGGTCGCTGGGGGCACCATGTGTCCTTGAAGAAAATGTGGCATAAAATGGGTAAATAACAGTAGTGAAAACCGCAAATCGAAACAAGGAGGGAATCATGAGATACAGACATTTTTGTGACCATTTCCATAGAAAAATAACAGTTTTCATCGAATTGCTCATAAAGTACTGGTCAAATAAAAAAATTGTAGTAACATTTTTCGTAGTTCCATAATAGAGTAATGCAACTGTATATTTCATTTTTTTCAATTAAATACTTTTTCAATTTTTAATTCTATGTCCGACCTCTTGTATGGGGACGATCCACTGTGCGGCGCGGCGAGGTGACTGACCTCTAATTTTACAATTTCGTTCTAGGTGCGTAACGTTCTATGTGCGGTAGGACATGATTTTAATTCTTTCCTGCAACTAAGTACTGGTACCTATTGTATCTAACGTGATAGGTACTATTAGGTATTATTTATTTATTGGGATAATAGAGGAACATGACAAAAACAAAACTTACCGCGAAACTGGGTTACTTCCGTGTGCACCAAGACAAGATTCACTCTAATTTTGGTTGAGAGTAGATGCGCCTAGCTTCCGCCAGATTGTCACTAGCAATTCAGTAAAAACGCACCCTAACCGACCACTTCGCACTCCAATATTAGAACTCATTTTAACAAAAAAAACGCGCGATGCGTACCTGTGACATAAATACATCGGACGCATACGCGTCGCTCGGTCGAGAGATTTCGTTAAACTGGCTACCGCCCAGGTGGTTCGAGCAGCCCTCAGCGTTCAACAAAAGAAATGGGTGGAGCGATATTTCGCGCGATTGCATGTCATTGGCTAATGATTTATTTGCACTTCGGTCCGCATTGGCCGGACATCATTGTAGTCCACGTGGACTCCTCATAACTCTTTTGAATGCCATATTGCTACCACGAAGAGTACCTACCTACTTTGATGTTACGGTTAATGTTTGAACACGTTTGAGCAACATAAGACCAAGGGCGAATCCAGCTTTGGTACCAGGGGGGGGTACATAGTCGTCGTCAAGTCACAAGAAGTCATAATTTAATTTTTATAATCATAGATACAAGTAAAAAGTAGGTATTTTATTAATGTATGAACATAAATACCTACTTACTGTACTTACATACATTATGTAGTTAAAAGTAGTAAATCGAATTGTTATTAAGTACATTAAATAATGCCTTAGGTGTAGTGTTAAAACAAGCAAAACGGTTTTAGCTTCATTAATATTTTATAGCTTTTAAATAGTAAAAAGTAGTAGGTAGGCAATTAAGATTACTATTTACTTGTTGTAAACGCCGATTAATAATACGCAATGATTTTGTGTCGCGCAATAGCTTTGCATTGAAGTTTGCGCTAGATGCTTTTTAAAACTTCAACGAAGATTATTTTTTATAAATTGCACTGTGTCACGAAGATACACTTATTTTCATTGTGCGAATTTATCTAAGATTTTAGGTTGGGTTAGTTAGGTAAGTAAGCTTAGGCTATTCAAACTCTATGGCCCTTTACGGGGCTCCTATCTGGGAGGACTCCCTCCAAAGGAGGGAGAACGCCGCCGCCTTGCGGGCGCCCCAAAGGGCCATAGCCCAGCGGGCGGCTCGGGCCTACCGCACAGTGGGCTTCGCGGCAGCATGTGCTCTGGCCGGCACCCCTCCTTGGGAACTCGAGGCGTGGGTGCTCGCCAGAGTATATGAATGGACGGCGGGGCGGAGAGCGGGAGGAGAACGCCCAGCCCCGGAAGAGCGGGAGGCCGTCCGGCGGGAGGCGAGGGATGCCATCGTCCTCCATTGGACGGGGGAGCTCGCCACCGCAGCCTTTGGCCGCCGAACCCTAGACGCGATTGGGCCAGTGTTGCGAGACTGGCTCGAGCGGTCACATGGGTTCCTCTCGTTCCGTCTGGTGCAGGTGCTGTCCGGACACGGTTGCTTCGGATCGTACCTGCACCGGATAGGACGGGAGGAGACGCCGTCGTGCCACGACTGTGGCGCGGTGGAGGACACGGCGCAGCACACCCTCGAGGTGTGCCCGTCGTGGTCCGAGACGCGCCGCAGTCTCATCGCGGTGATCGGACCGGACCTCTCACTTCCCGGCTTGGTTAATGCCATGCTGCAGGATGAGAGGTCCTGGGCGGCAGTCGCCTCCTTCTGCGAACACGTCATGTCCCAGAAGGAGGCGGCTGAGCGCGCGCGGGAGGACGATCCTCACGCGGCGTCGCTCCGAAGGCGGAGGAGGGGTCGAAGAAGACGTCAGTTTGATAGTCATCTCCGACTCCTCCCAGGTGGAGGCCAGCAGGCAACGGGTGCGGGGGCGCCCTTGCCTGTATTGCACAGGCCTCCACCAGTGTCGGACGGGAATGGCCAGGTGTTCTCGGCCATTCCCGTAGCCCCCCAAGCTGGGGGGAATGCGGGGCCCGCCAGCTAGGCGGGCACGCGCCGGGAGGGTTGTGGATGCAAAGGCTGAGCCGGATTCCCATGGCCTTCCCATCACGGCGATGTGGGAACACCGCTGAGTTTTAGTGGGTATACTGTCATTCCGACAGGAGTCCCACATATCCCGTCTCGTCCCCCCACGAGCGGGAATGCATAAAGCATTTCTCAGCGAAAAAAAAAAAAAAAAAAAAAAAAGGCTATTCAAACTCCCTCGTCCAAAAAATATAAATAGGTATAGGTAGGTACCTAAGTCACAGTCTTTCAGTAAGTAGGTACCTACTTATCTATCTACTATCTATCTAAAAACATTAACAACAATAACATTTGAGTTTGAACACACACACACACACACACACTGGCATAATGAAGAAACTGATGTGATTACTTACTTGTAGGTAAGTAAGTAATCAGTTTCTTCATTATGCCATTTCTTATAATGAATTTGCAGCAACAATTTCTAAGAATACTATTACTTATACAGGCTGAATTTTTATCCAGTGCGCAAAGTGTGGCCAAGAATTCTGCTTATGATTCTAGACCACCTAGCACAGAAATTTTTCGTTGGTTATCAAAAACAATTCGGCATTTTGCCGTGGGGAAATGAATTTTGTGTGTTTTGTGTTTTGTGTGTGTGTGTATGTATTTTGTGAGTGAATTTTTAGGGTAGCTCCCTACATGTGAATTGGGTATGAATATTTTTTTCGTCGTCTACCCCAACGTGTGGGATATCGTTGTAAAATGATTCTATTGAATGAATGATGGACTTCTAAAATGATTTAGGGGTTGCTAAAATTATTTTTCGATGGAATGCTCCATTTACGAAATATTAAACTTTAAAGTGCAAATTTTTGTTCCAGTCCCCCCCCCCCCCCTCTAAAAGCTAAACTGCTGGCTTGAAAAATCTGGAAAAATTCACGATGATAGTGCATTTCATGAACTTTATAGGAAAATTATAGCGGTTAAGATAACTTCATTAGTTTAACAGTAATAGTAGTAGTAGTTAGTCTTTGAACTTGGGTGTTGGATAATTTTGTACCAAATACAAAATCCTTAGCATTAATCCTTTAAAGTGACTAAGATTAAGTAGTTGCTTGTTTATAACGAGTAAAGACATGCATTGAAAAACAAAATATGAAATAAAAAACTAAAAAAATACATAATTAATAAATTATCTTAAGTTTCACAATACAGTCGCTAGATGGCGGTGTACCAACGGGTTACTTTTTCATTACTTATATTCAGAATAAAGAACAACAGAATCGTACTATATTTTGATAACGGGCTACTACGGAACCCTACACTGTGCGTGGCCCGACACGCACTTGGCCGGTTTTATTGATTTACATGACCTATCATATGATATTTTGGATGACATCTAAAGAGAAAACTGTCTGTGAATGTGAGTAGCAAGCCAGGCTAGATTGAATACATGATTATTATTTTAATATTGTGAATGTGAAGACTCATCATTCGTGTCATTGTTGCTTTTTTATTCTCGCCCTCTCAGCTAGTTTTAAAATCATAAAATAGCATTAACCGCATAAATCGCATCATAAATCATCTGGCAGTTTGAGTAATTTTTGTGGCCTACCCAAATATCTTTTCTTTGGTATTGTTCGTCGAATTGTTCTGAGTTGAGCTGCACGATTAGGTACTGGCAAATGCATGCACTGACTGGACAGGTCCACTCAATCTGTGTGGTTTTTCCTCAAAAGATCTACATGGTCTTCACATGATCTGACCAAGATTATGTCTGGACTTAAAAGAGACTGTGACCTCTGAGTTTGTTTCAGCCTTTCTTCGCAGAGTACTCAGATAGGAAGCGCCGACCTCATCTAGTTTTTAAAATATGATTGACGTGTAAAAGTGTTTGTACAAACCTATTTACAGAAATTAATTCATTTATCATTTAACAAAATCAGCTGTTTCATAGAAAAGTGCAATACCTACGCGGTTAAAGGAACAACATTTTTTTTTTATAACCTACCACAAGTTTCTACCCTAGGGGGTTTAGAATCTTGTGTTGAATTCATGGCCACAGTTTGCGCACTAGATAAAAATTCAGTATTGGAATTTTAAAGCTTTTTAACTTAGTACTTTATTAACTATTATGAGAATAATTACAGTTGATTGAAGTAAATTTAGTCGTTTCGATTGAAGTTAGGTCTACGTCTAGCTACAGCTAGACGTTAGTCGAAACAAAGCGCACGCAAGTGTCAGTGTCACTCAGCGTTGCCACCATCCGATTTTGATTTTCCCCGGGCTTCTCGTGAAATTTCCCTAAATTAGGCACTTTTAATTATTTTTTCCCCTAAAATTTATTCTACGAATAAAACACAAATTTAGGTGAATTATTCTTATTCATTAAAGTAGACTACACATCTACGTCCGTACCCGTAGCATTATAGTAGTTTTATTATGTAATTTGTGTATTTTATCTATAGGCCTCAGTTGCCTGAAAATAAAATAATAATAATAATTATTATTATTATTCGTATTCGACATCTCCCTTCCGCATACACAAATCTAACAACGCGAAAGAGAAAAATATATTATAGAGAACGGTACATCACAACATCAGCACACCAACTTACGTTCGGATACACGCAGTCACGCATTAAATTATTTTGCGAACCTAAAATCAAACTTTCCCTAAAAAATCCCCTAAATATTTTTTTTCCTCTTAATATTACCCTAAATAATTTTATACCCTAAAAATCCCCTAAACGTACAAAAATCCTCTAAATCTAGGGGAAAATACCCTAAGGTGGGCACACTGGTGTCACTCGAAATGTGACATCAGATGAAAGGTGGCGGTGGCGCGATAAAATTCAAACGATGCGTTCGCTCCATAATAATGCGTTTGCCATGGTACAAAATATTATATTAAATTAATTCAATATTGAAGGTACTTATGTACATAAAATCAATATTGAGAAAAAAAAAACATTATGTTTAACAATTTTAATTAGTGGTCCACCTAGGCCCTGGACCTGCCAAGGGGGGGGTCATGCCCCCGTGACCCCCCCTGGATCCGCTCTTGCATAAGACTAATTTGAGAACGCCTAGTTTAGTTTGTTTTAATAACATATTTGAAGCTTAAGAATATAGAATATTAGTATACCATGATCTGAACAACGTTTGTTCTAGAAAAACTGTGATTAAAATGTGTCCGTGTATAGCCTATAACACTCACAAATAACGTGGCTTTCTATTGGTAAAAGAATTTCAAAATCGGTTCAGCAGATCCAAAGATTACCCCCTACAGCCTCACAAACTTTACCTCTTTATAATATTAGTACCTATAGACGATGTTGGGTCTTAGATTTCTAACAAGTTTTCATAATCAAGCACCTAGCTATTTACTAAACTAAAATAAGTAGGTACTCGTACATATATAAAAAATATCGGTATCATGGTACGATACCTGCACAACTTTGACCTCCACAGCTATGCACAACCGTTCGATTCGCTATCGAATTAGATCTCCCCAAGAGTTTAAATGTTCTGTGAATTAGATTATGAAGATTCGTTTATGGGGACCGCTACAAAATAGCAACTTTTATGGTAGCTGTGCAGGGGCTCCAAAAAAAACTTATTTGATTAATTAATAGCGAGGCATGACAAAAAATCCTGAATCTCAATCATTATAATACCCAGAATAGAACGAGAAAAAAAATATGAACCTATTATTTATGTACATACGTACAATACGAACGAAACATTTTTTTATTTTAGCTCAGTAAACAGAAATGCAGCATAGTAGTTTATTAAAAGTATTGGCTGGCAGCACAGTACAGCTGTCACACAGCATGCCTGCTGTCGCCCTGTCGGTTGTCAAAGTGTCAATGTCATTTAGCAGTAGTTATTCGCCATCGGTCATTGCATTTAGTTCTTACAGAAAGTAGTTTTTCGGGTTTTTCCCATCGAAATACCGGAAGCAAAATAGCTCACGTCATCAGACAAGCTCTTGTGCTGTGTTCATGGTGCAATAGTTAGTTAGTCACCGGTGCGTGCGTAGTTCGTCATCACAAAAACCAAGTTTGGTTTTGGGTTGCCGCTTGCTCAGTCAGTGTTTAACAAGTTCCGTATATTTAGAGTTGTATTAAAATGAATCCGTGGCAACAAGTAAGTGTATTTTGTTGTTTCATAGTTGTTAGATGTAGCTTGGTTTGGGTGTTTCATAATGCACGTTGTGAATGAATAGCCTCAGTTAGTAAAAAGTATAGTTATGTGAAATCGGCGCCTTTTGCGAAGCAAGTGTTTTGTTTATCACAAAATTGAATTGATTTTAGTCCTAATTGGGAATTGTGGAATGCTGTGATTAAATTTCATCTTTGACTTTTACTACAATATAAAAAAGGTTGAAAATATGTCTAAACTGAATGGAAAAGTGTACGCGAATTGTTCTAGTTTGATATTTTAAATGTTGTAAGTTCAATGGGTACTTTTTAAGCCTACTATGGGTACTATGGGTACATAATAAAAGTAGCTACTTTATGAAAATAGTTATATTTCGTTGGAAGGCTTATTATAGTATAAATAACATTATTTTATTCAGTAACACTATGTACCTAAGTAGTTAGTGGGAATAACAAATAATTTTGTTTTTGAATACAATATTATCAAAGTGCTTGGTAGACAATGAATTGATATTCATTTTCATTTCCTTCAAGGGTCAAGCAGGAACCCCGCAACAACAACAATTCTATCATAATGTTGGATACAACAATGCTGCCCCACAGTCCTTTGGAAACCCAATGCCAATGCCGGGACTCCCAACCATGGGTTACCCAGCTCCACAGCAGGGTTATCCTCAACCGAGCTCTGGTTATCCAACCCAACAACCAAATCAGGGTTATCCTCAGCCAAATTATGCTCAAGGGTACCCACCCCAGGGTTACCCACAGCCGGCTCAAACGGGTTATCCCCAACAGGCTCAAGGCTACCCCCAGCCTGCTCACAGTGGGTACCCAGGGCAGGGTGCCCCTGCCCAGCCTGGTTACCCACAATCTAGCCCAGTTTACCCTCAAACTAACCAACACCAGGGGTACCAGCATCATAATGAGTCCCATGCACATAGTCAAAGAGCTTCACAAATATCATCATCAGTGCCTGCAGAGCCAAAGGTATGTTGAACTACTTTTATAACTTGGCCATTTACACTCTATAAAAAATATATGTTCAACTAGTCAGGCCCGAGGTGTTCTGCTAGACGGCCTTAACAATATATAATCAATTGTACCTTAGTAGCGATGCTTGATGAGTTAAATACATTTTTTATTCATAAAATATTTTGTATGTATTTTAGAAGTTGTCCGGTTATTTATTCAATTTCATTTGTGCTAAGTATTTCTACTAATCTAAAAGCTACTTATTGTGATAAGCAAAACAATGTCAGTTACTTGCATGACTGTTTTGTAGTTTGTATGCTTTGTTATGTTGCTTTAGTAAAAGGCTTGACCATTTTTAGTTTTTAACTCTTCTACATCTTCTTACAGTACTCACATCATTTATTTGTTTATCTAACTAAAGTTTGAAAAATAATAATCATATTTAGAAACTTGACAGTTGGAGGGCTACCAAATCTGACAAAAATGGTAGTGAGGTGAAAAAAAGAATGAGTAAAATTGAATGAAGTTTACAATGTACTCATATAATTATAGGTTTAGTTTTTATTGAAATTAATTACTTTTACTACAAAACTATATTAGTTTATAACATAACTTAAACAATAAGTAGGTAATAACCAATTCCATGTTTTTGCAAAGTCAATAAATTGAATTTAGGCTTGGTTATTTGATGTTAAAAATTAAAGAATAATAATTGTTATTCACAATATTTAAATCTTTGAGATATATTCAAATTCAACTATTTTAACTATTCATTCTTTTGGCAAAATCATTCACTACCCCAACACTGTCTGTGTTAGTATGGTAACACAATTTTGCTTTGAACTGTCAAGTTATGGAATACGATTATTTGCCAAACTCGATAATAATGTTTATTTTAAATGTCTTAGCTAAGTTTAAAAAAATCAAAATGTCAAAAATTTATACCTATCTACATTAACTGTGATTTGCCTACAAAAGAGTGTCCTTGGAGTTTCTTGCCCCTTCTTCTCCATAGAGATCTACGTTTTGGAATGGGCAACTAGCTTCAACTTTCTGACTAACTGACCGACTCTTTGACAATTCAAAAGTGCCTGTAAATGGTTTAATTGAAATAAATGGTTTGAGTTTGAGTTTTGAAACAGCATTTCCATAAATTATATTTAAATGCAAAGCCTTTTTCTGTCTGTTTGCTTATGACTTTAAAATTGTTGAGCAGATGGACTTCATTAATTGACAAAGTATGACAGTTGATGTCTTTGTGAACAATTAGTTTCTGCCCTTTGCAAATAGCTGTTGCATGCAACTTGGTCTGCATATTATTTTTTAATAAAAACATCCAGGATGAATAAATTGCAGAACAGATAGGTAGCCTCTTTTTTTTTTTATTGGTATTTTATCAAATAACTTCTCCCGTTCTGGGCGGAGCGGGAGGACGTGTCAGACTTCTAGTGATTAAAACCCACCCGTGTTCCTTCAGTTGCCTGTGCGCCAGGGCCACGGTAACTCTTTCGAACATTAAGCGACCCGAAAAGAACATAGGCCTTCTCCATGTCCCAGGCTACCTATCTGTAAATTTTTATGACATTTGGTTCAGTGGTTTATGCTCGTAAAGGTAACAGACTGACAGGCAAGACTTACTTTCGCATTTATAATATTAGGATGAAAGTATGTATTTATTTGCACAGAAGTTGTGATATTATCATGATATCTATACCTAATGTTTTTTAGTACTGAAGTATATATTTATTTGCACAGAAGTGGTGATATTAACATAATACTTACTTAGGTATATCTAATGTTTATTAGTATGGAAGTATGTACTTATTCCAAAAAAAAAATTACCTTATGGCATGCAAAGTACATAGACAGAAAATGCAAATAAATTAAAACTAAACAAAATAAAATTAAGAATCGAATCAATAAAACTAGTTTAAAAATAAAGTATGAAAATAAATCCTATAGTTTATCCTGCAAATATGCAGATACACTGTAATATGCTTTATTTATCAAAAAACTTTTTAGTTTTTTTTAACATATTAGGCGATGATGCCTCCATTAAATATTTAGGAAGGTGATTCTATACACGGGAGCCATGCAAAATATACTATTATTTAACAGAGTTGTTTTATAGTAATAAACCAACTCTGTTAAATCATGTTTATTAGTATGGAAGTATGTATTTATTTACACAATAGTTGTGATATTATTATGATACCTATATCTAATGTTTATTAGTATGGAAGTATGTATTTATTTGCACAGAAGTTGTGATATTATCATGATACCTAAACTTAATGTTTGGTTGTACATTAATTAAAATGCAAGCCTCAAGCTAATTCCCCAAAATGTGGTTTGTTTATTTGAGACAATAGACTGACATTAAATATATTTATCCTTCTGTGCTTTATTATTTCCCTTTGTTTATTGATTATTATTAAATTCACAATTTCAACCATACCTCACCACAAAAATGCAGTGGTGGATGTTAGGATGATTAGCATTTAATAAATAAATAGGATGATGTGAAACTTTATCCGAAAACTCGCTGTGCCCTGTTAGGTACTTAACAGAAGCATAGCATAGCATAATCAGCCTATAATGTTCTCACTGCTGGGACACAGGCCTCCTCTCTTCGAGAGGGAGTGGGCTGTAATGTACCACGTGGGCCTAGTGCAGCTTGGTAGATGTCACATGTCTTCGAATCTTTGGTTGTTTTCTTTCACCCTTTTGAAAGCAGTGGTGATGAATTTACACAAAGTAAAGCACCGCGCTGGGTTCGAACCCACGACCTACAACTTGTAAGTCGGGGCCATTAACACTGACTGGGCCACCACTGCTCCTAACATAACAATACTTAACATAACAAAATATTTTACCCAAACTTTACCAGGGAGCACAATACAGCTTGACAGTAACACAGCCATGAATTTAAATAAAACATTGTTAGCTATTATAAACGCCCCCCCAACCCTTGCTCGACGACGCGCCAGCCCGCGCCGTAGCTGAGCCTGTAGCTCTAAATTCCCCTTATAATAATAATATAATTTCGATCCAGCCTGTCCCACCTTGCTGCCCTCCCCTCAGTGACGCCCTAAGCCGAGGTTCGTACCCCACAGGGGGTGCCCTTAGCGTGCGGTCACCTAGTACTTAAGAATTTCGCCCCTGGCTGGAGGCTTTAAGTTAGTAGCTTAAGGCACCCACAGGCTTGCCCGGTTAAGTAGCCAAGACCTCAGTGGTCAAAACTACGAGCTGCCCAATAGGAAAAAATAATAATAATATATGTATATATTATAAACGCTTGACAATGACCCCCTGCTAATCTATGAAACACGATCCAGAGCGTTAACGAATAAACGTCAGAAAGGCTTAAGGAAGCGGACAACATAATATTTCATATTGAGTACCTACGTAAGTTAAGGTTTAGATTCGGAATTCGTCCTATTTTTCATAGAAATGATTACTATGATTGAAATCAATGCTAAGCATATCGTAATTCTTTAATTAAAAAAATACTCAGTTTAAATTCATGACGAACATTATTGAGAATAACACAGGAGGCTGGCGACGTACCTACTCGTACTGAGACTCTATTCAAGGAACAGTTTGCTGCAATTACATTGTTATGCTCACTTCGTCTCTCAGTACATTTATCAAACCCACCAACGATTCAGTCTTGGCATTGGTCCCCACTACAATGGATGTGGTGATCTCTAAATACATCTTTGGTCTCACCTCTAAACCAATTCAATAATCCACTTGTGTAATGGTGTTAAATAGTGATGTGATTAACATTTCTGCTAGTTCGAAAAAAGTATCGATTAATTAATATGTCCTCTGTAACATCGAATTCAAGTATGCGCAGTGCGTATAGAGCTTCAATTGGTATACGGAGAGGATTTAAATCGTTTCGTTATACGGTATTTATTTTCTTTTATGTGTTTCAATGACGAATTCGACTCAATTGTCATGCACTTGCAAGACAATCGTGTGGCATGCATAACTGGAGTTAACAAGTTAAATTGCTCGGTACATGTTTACGCATGTTACGGATAATTATGATAGCCTAGACTTGGATAATATGCCTAAGGGCATGTATTAGGTCATGTTTAAATAATTACACTGAGTGCTATCATGATGCCAATACCATTATTTTATTAGTTAACCCAATTGCTAATAGTTTATCTTTGTAACTGACCTATTAGGTACCTCCATACAATTAACCCACGAAACAGACAGCTTAGCCAAAGCCTATTATGTATTTAACGTTAATTATTAGATCACACGTGATGAATCACAAGTTCATTGCAGTCCTTCAGTCGAATCATAAGTTGTTTGAAGTCCTTCAGATGAATGATTCAAGAAGGAGTCAGTTCTTATCATGATACTTTAGTTACACTAGAAAATGGACTTTATAAACTTGTCATTTGACTCATACATCTTTATAAAATTTTCCCCATTGTGAGTGTCAGCGATTGCACTTTCCATATCGGCGGTGTAGTATCAATATTTTAATAACTACAAAACCATGATTTTACAGGAGGCGAAAAAAACGTTTCATTTCTATAGTTTTTAATATTTGCATCAAAAACTTACCTATATTAAAAAAAAATGTAGGAAACGCTTGTGATTGTGATAATGATTTCAGACCCTATAAATTTGCAAATACGAGTTCTTTCTGAACATCGCTATAATGTTAGTTATTTGATATCGATACTTCACCGTCGATATAGTTTTATACAGAAAACAAAAATATCTGCGTGCTTAAATAAACACAAGCATACATTGACGCCTTCCATTTCATGACAAGACCAGTTATGCACCGTGTCTTGGGCCTACGTTTCCTAGGTATACCTAGCAGGTATATGATAATAGTGATACCCCAACTAAAATTTCGCAAAATATAGTTGATATCGGTCTTCCCAGCATTACAAGATGTGCTTTGATTTTTCTGTATGTAATTAAGCTTCAGTGTGATTGGCCGGTGTCCTGTCAAATAATGAACATTTATACTCGCACATATAAAAACTAAAGTTTCATTGCACGTTGAATGGATCCCATTTTCACCTCTTAAGAAAAATCTCTTACCAACGAACACTAATTTTACAACTCCACCTGCAAAACTCACAAAATATCTTCAGCTAATTTATTTATTTACATACTTTTACGTACCACCTAAGTCTTAATACACGCATCCTTTTGCAGACGAAACCCACCGTTGTGCCGGCGAACCCCTTCGACCCTCGGGATGATGCCGGCGTCCTTCGCAAGGCCATGAAAGGCTTCGGAACAGACGAGAAAGCCATCATCCATGTTCTATCGAGACGCACCAATGAACAGCGTATGCGGATCGCCTTTGAGTTCAAGACTTTATATGGAAAGGTATGTTGAAGAACAAACAAAGGTGCGTTTTTTTTTTTTTTGAAACGGTATGGTAGTTGAGAGTATTTCGTGCTCACTTAAATGTCCCGCTGATGGTGGCGCGTGTGTTGTATCATTCGGTTGCCTTCAAAATGGATGAGCTGGATGGTGCTGATCCACTTGTCATGTTCGTGAACGGGTGCCGTCAGTTGAGGCTGGTCATCTCTCAACTTCCAAGGCTTATCTTCAATCTTATATTTTGGATTGTTTTATATTGTTTATTTTTTCATCGGTTTCACATATATATGTAGTTGTAGAAGCAACCAGAATAATACATCCATGATTTTGTAATATCTTGATTTTAAAGAGTGTCATTGAGTGATTGAGTTTCTTGCCCGTTCTTCTCCATAGAGATGTACGTTTTGGAATGGGCAACTAGCTTCAACTTTCCTGCCAGTAAATGGTTTAATTGAAATAAATGATTTGAGTTTGAATTTGAACAATAAATGGCGACAGGCTCGGCCCCTTTTAAGACTCCCTCACACAGACGTGATTCAACGTCCGTTGTGTCGCGTTGCGAATCCGGCTGGATAGTCTGAATACCCTTGAGTAGCGCTGTGCCTTTGTGTAGACTCACGCGCGACTTAATAAAAAATGTACTTAGGATAAATATCGCTCGCGTCACCCCTGTGTCAGGGGCTTTACTTTAACATCATTGGCGAAATGTACAGTACAACTATAGACAGCAACTATAGACATATATAAATATAGACAGACACTACGTTATTATTATGAAAGCATTGAAAATAGTCTAGACTAGACGCGGCGCCGTAGTCCTTGAAACAAACCGGCTTTCATACATAATCTGAATAAAAAATAATAGTATCTTTCTTTAATAGAACATCACGCCCGTATATTGTACAGTAAAACTATATACAGTACAACTATTTTCATAATGTCCCTCGGGAAACTTCGTGTTTCGGCACACGCCTGATTTCTATCAGTTGCCCTTTGCACTTGGTGCAGACCGGACGCTCTCAATCGACTTGGAAGTATTTCAACTGATAGAAATCAGACGACTGACGAAACACGAAGTTTCCCGAGGGACATTATGAAAATAGTTGTACTGTATATAGTTTTACTGTACAATATACAGGCGTGATGTTCTATTAAAGAAAGATAGTATTATTTTTTATTCGGATTATGTATGAAAGCCGGTTTGTTTCAAGGACTACGGCGCCGCGTCTAGTCTAGACTATTTTCAATGCTTTCAAAAATAAAGTAACGTAGTGTCTGTCTGATGAAAAAAAATGCTTGAAGTTCAGGACTTTGAAACTATTTTAGAGTGAGATAAATTTATCTGTACGATTCTACTTTTTATGCTCATGTGGCGATTATCTCTGATACTGCATATATTTTACTGGCACCGTGGATATGAATTTAAAAAAAATATTAAAAGGGAAAGGAATGACCTATTAATTCATATTGTATTGAAAAATGCTTTATCTGATCGTCCCGCGATTGTAGGTATAATTAGACAGCTTCCACAAATAGGGATGTAACTATTAGAATTTATCAGAAAATACATAATTAAATTTATAGTAATTAAAATTGTAATTTTAATGTTTTTTTCGTCCAGTTTTCGAAAGGCTAATTAATTTATTAGATTGTGTTACTGCGCTATAGATAGATTGTGCTATATTTTCGTTATCAGTAAACCCAAGCAATATTTTTTCAAAGAATGTTATCGATCCCTCGGGAGTAACTAATAGATACTTATTAGTTAGTAGAGTATTTCTTAGTAGATAAATTATTTTATAAAAAAGAAATAGTAGTCACTTAACATTGTAACTACGATAAAGATTATCATAATATCAACATTGTTATATTGTCTTATAAGATAAGAGTCTGATAATTTATCGTGTGTTGCCCTCGTTTCGTACTAGAATTTATTACTTTTTGCTACATTCTCCTGCGGGCTTAGCATGACGCTATCTATCTCTTCGAAGAATAGAGACGGCTATTCCCATACAAAGTGACATTTCGTTTCTCTATTTTTGACATCGCACTGTAAAAATCCTTCTAAAATCTGTCATTTTGTCTTTCGTTTCTGCCGATCGTTTTCTAGGTCCTTTTTAATGTAGACTATTTCAGAATACAGTTGTCTAAGGTAGTGAAGACAAATTGATTTTTTAATCGCCATGCTAAAGACGGTAGAAAACTTTTTACTCGACGGCCACAAAGTATAAAAATGGAAAGGAAAAAAGGAATTTTTCACTTTTTGTATGGAAAATGTGAAAAATGATTACCTACATGTTGAGTTTTAGGGGTTTAAGGGTGTTATAGAGGGGGTCGAAATTTTCATTATTTTTGCGATAGGACACAACATTTTCGAGATATAAGCAAAATAAAAGATAAACGTTAATAAATTACTGAATTTCGTAAAAGTGCAGTTCCTCCACTCCTTCTACTGTGCTGCCGTCGTACTGTCTTCACGAAACGTCATTTTTGTCTATTCTTCCGTCGACAAGACGGTGCTTGTGCTACGCCTGCAATAGGTACTAACAGAATTGGCCATCTCAAGTGTTTTTCCAACTGGTTAAAAATAATCTCTTCCTCTAATAATGTCTAACAGCATAATAATCAAAGTCAAATCATTTATTTCAAATAGGCACATAAAAGGCACTTTTGACCGTCAAAATTTACAAAAAAATTGAATTGATTCTAGTTGCCCCTTCCAAAAGGTAGTTTCGTATAGGTATACATTAATTATATGTGAAGACGATGCACCTAGAATAAAATAACTATACCACAATAGGTAAAAATAATTAAATATAACGCATGACAGGTAAATTAATTATGAGATAGATACATCGTGGTCACATATTTACAAATATTGAAAAGTAAATGATTTTTCCAAAATTTCACAAGTAATAATTTAGTGTGTGAGTTAAAGTAGTTACATAATGTAAAAAACAATGTCATAAAAATTATAAATTATACAATTAAATTAGCAACCAGTTTGATTTTGTCTAGACTCTAGATTGTCCTATGGAGCAGGACCAGCGTGTTTCCAAGCATTCTTATCTAGGATATAATCCTCTAATTTGTAATAAATGCTTGTTTACAAAGTGTACTTTTAATATGAGTTTTATATTTTCTTTCATTTAATTGCAATTAGTCGTCCCATACATTTGGGTCGTGTAGGTATTAAATATTTATTTGGGACAGCTGATAATTTTTTCGTGATAGCGATGTTGGTCCCTTGGCGAAATGTTGGTCCAATGTTCAGTTTGATGGTCTGTGCCACACCCTTATTTAATGACCACACCTTTTGGATACATGCTATATAAGAGAACCTCAAATTTGAGAATTGACGGTTTACAGATTATTCGGAGAGTTGATTATATAACTTTTTGTTGACGGCAGATAAATTTTCAGAGAGTCTAAAAGTGCAAATATTTATTATAGGCGTTATGTACAGTCGGAAAGTCTAACAAGAGTGATCTAATGGATTTTCAACTGTCGGCGCTGAACCGAGCGTTGAAAATCCAATAAAGTGCTTTTATTTAGGTGTCGCCTAGTGTTAGTGAAAACGGGCATTACTTACCTAAAATTGGCACCATCCTGTTAAAATTCGGTTGTAGGTCAGATGTCAGTTTCACAGTGAACTTCTATACGGTCAAAATGGAGCCGACTGCAAACTATCCATAATTAGACTAAACATTAATAATCAACTTGTTCCCCGTTAATTACCTAAATACGTATCAATAGGAAAATATTCAATATGGAATTACCCACTTTTAACATGACAGGTTTTCTACGTTTTATTATAATTTACATTTTAACCGTCCCACATAATACTTATTACAGTCAACCGCATATTGGCCTGGTCGTAACACTTGTAGTACTAAAACCGCCCTTATGGCTACGACATAAAAGCGCTGTAACCACTACCTGTAAAAGTGAATAATTACAAGCGTATAAAATGTCCTTGGGGTTTAATAGTTTCCCAATTAACTGAAAGGCAGAGCGCCAATTACCCTATTTAGCACTATCAATTTTGTATTAATTAAAAAAAAAAAAAAACGTATTTGATATTGATCCTTGTTACTTGGAGGAAAAAGAGGAAATTTTGTTTTATTTTTGGAATAAAAACTATTTGACGTTATCCTTTTAGATATGTAGATAATGTAATACTTACCTACAATGAAATATGTTTTCCTGAGTATGCAAGTTGGGTACACAGCACTATAGCAATACAATTTCTGTGATGATAATTGGGGCTAGGTCGCTGTTTATTTGCTAGGTATATTATTCCTGCGGGGTAATTTTGTAACACACATAAAATGGTAATTCATCGCAATGCCTGTCATTTTGACAGTTCAACCAAGTTCATTGCATTATTTACGTTGTTGAGCAGACAAATTTTTCAAACCTGTGAAGTAATGGATGGCAACATGTAAGGCAATTGCGATCAATTGCCTGTTTGTGTGTGTGAGGCTGCGTTGTGTGTAATTAGCCCTCTGGGATAGATTTCAAAGTCAATCGAAGTATTGTTGGGTTTTTCATAAAGGAAATTCTAAGAAGCATTAAGACTAAGTTTGTGTCCGGTGTCAATCAAAATACAATGGGATTTAGAAAATAACTGTTTAAATACTCCTTCGGGGAATGAGTGGAAATAAACCCACTTTTAATCCAAAACCTCACAGCTCAAGACTATAGCGCTTATAAACCTTATTTCGATAGTAACAAGGCTTACCCAGAATTCGTAAGAAAGCATGAAGGATGGAGGAGGATGGCTATTGTAGTTTGCATTTATTTAATCACTGTTGTAACAATGGCCTCGCCATATGTATAATTATGCATTCGTGGCCTAGTAAACGCGATAGAACCTATTAAGCAATAGAACATTGTGGTTTATTATGAAAACATGGAACACTTTTTTTTTCTGAAGTGCCGTGTTGTAGTTATAGGCCAAAATGGGCAACCGCGTTCGACCTGTATTAAAGCTAACCGACCCGACCCCGACCTGCGTTTTTTATAGTATTAACTAGCGACCCGCCCCGGCTTCGCACGGGTGCAATGCTGATACTAAATATACTACAGAATGTCTTTATATACAACGTTCACAGCTTTTTTGTCATTAGACAATACAAACATGCTTTCTTTAGAGGTTACTCTTGAATGAGCGACATCTATTTATTTGCACACGCCGCACAGTGGTTCGAAATCGACGCTCCGTGGACATTGAAATCAAAATTTCTTTAGACGAGAAATAAAAATCGGAATGGCTTTATTTCAGTATTATTTATAATATTTGGTAATATGACAGCTATAGACAGCACCATCTCCGAAAAAAAAAATATTTAATATTTTTTTGTATGAAGAAAAACACAAAAGTCGTTTTTTCTCATAACTTAATAAAACTTAAAGCCTGCGGCTTACATGGGGTGTTGTCCTACATGAGGCGATTCCGAAATGCTATAACACGCACACCCATGCGCGCCGCTTCACTCACAGCAGAGTGTTGAATTTCGAGAAATTCAGTTAGAGATTTTTACGTTGATTTATGTGTGATCTTGAAAATATACAAAGTAATTGACTTTAGTTTGCTAATTTGATTAGTTATAATGAGAAATAATGGAATATACAATATAAAAATACTAAAAAAAACACTCAAATTGAGACTCATTTACAATATAAATAGATTTTGCAATCTTTCTTATAATAATTTAATTCGGTGTTAGTAGATACACAGTTTGACTTCTTAATTAACATTAAAAAAAAAAAGTACAAAAACTTATAACTAATACAGAAAAATACTAAGAATAAGCAATTGTATAATTGAGAAATATATTATTTCACCACTTCACTCAGAGCAGAGTAATGAACTTCAAGAAATTCAGTGGATTTCTCGAAGGAATTTAATACTATATTATTTGATATCTTTGGGATAGGTGCACATACCAATGGGCAACGATAATTACATAGTAATGATTGTTTGATGTAAGCTGTTCGTAATCTCAAGTTTAGCAGGAAATCAATGCTTAATGCATGCTAATTAACTTATGATGGTAATTTAGTCTCATCTCATTAGTGCATGTTGCAAATATTGTTAACGAGTTAAGATACATTAGTTAAGGGCTATTTTTACGAAGTGTTTAACTAACTACTATTAATTAAGATACGATTAAGAGGGTACTTTTATATAAATAGGGACAACATCGTCAAAATCATTAGTTTTTGTCAGCAACTGTTCGCGCTATAACATTAACTTCTTGCTTACGTACTTACTTATTATCATGGAAGGATTTTATACAAATTTGGACATATTCATATTTGTGAAAACAAAAAGTTGCTTTTCGCAGCCTAGTATTTTGTTAGAAGCACTTCTAAACAAAGCGACAAATTTGTCTGAAGAAGAACAAAAAAAATTAAAACAGTTTTGTCAAGTGTATATGTGTGTTTTGCATAGAAATTGGAAATCGTGTAATCGAACAATGCATACATTTGTCAAGAAGTATGAGACATGGCTAGAAAAAGAGATCAAATGGCCCAACTTCATTAAAGACAGATTTGTACAAAGTGAAGAAATTGGATTGGTATCAATCGACTCTGTTACTGATACTGTTGAACCTTCAACCTCAAGTGCTAGTGGTATAAATGATGGTGCATCCACGTCCAAAGTAACTACATGTACTGTTAGCACTACAACACTAAAAAGGAGCCCAAGAAAACCTTTCTCAGAATTATGCCAAAAACAGAAGAAGAGAAGAATAGAAGAACTTTTAACGCACGACTCTCAGGAACTTGCATATGCTACTGCAGTGAGATGTGGTGAGGAGAATGAGGACGTGAAAGATTTAATAAAATATATTACCGAGCATCCTGAAAAAGCAGCACAGATCAAGAATTTTTTGAAAGGCAAGACAACTACTAACAAGTATTCAGCAGAGAAAGCGTTGGGTATATTTATTTCTTTGAAATTGTCGAAGTGGCAGTATATAACTTTAAGGGAAACTGCGAAAGAAAGTGGTATAGATTTGTACCCATCATATTATTCGGTTTTAAATGCCAAGAAGGCATGCTATCCTCCTGAGAGCGATATTGAAGTGACCGAACGAGGAGTTAAAGTAAAACTTCAAGCTATTTTGGACATCACTGTCACTCGACTTGCCAAAACATTAAACTTGGACCATTTGCAAGATAAAGAACTGATCTTAATCTGCAAATGGGGCTTCGATGGTGCGTCAAATCAAAGCAACTACAAGCAATGCATGAATGCAGATGAAGACGACTCTAGTGTTTTTATGAGCTCTTTTGTACCCTTGCAATTGATGTGTGGTGAGGATTTGGTCTGGGAAAACCCAAAACCTTCTTCTACAATGCTTTGCAGACCAATTTATTTCAAGTTTGTCAGCGAAAATAAGTTGGACATGAAGGAGGAAATGGGTTTGATCGATGCTGAAATTAAAGCATTGAAGCCATCTATCATTGAAAATAATATACAAGTTAAACATTCAATGTTAATAACCATGATAGATGGCAAAATAACGTCTCACCTGTCACAAACCTCTATGCAAACATGTGACATCTGTAAAGCTGTACCAAGTGAAATGAATGATTTGGAGAAGATTCACATGTAAGTTGAATATTGGAAATGTATGTTATTTTTTTTTATTTTTTTCTTATTGAAAAACACTTTTAACCTTTTTATTCATATTTTAGGAAATCTGTATCATCTGATATTTACAAGTACGGTTTGTCGACTTTGCATGCATGGATCAGATCCATGGAATGCCTGCTGCATATCGCTTACCGATTAGATTTTAAAAAATGGCAAGCCAGAGATGAAGCTAGTAAAGCAGCTTTGAAAAGTCGCAAACAGACGATACAGCGAAAATTTCGAGAGGAAATGGGACTCCTGGTGGATATCGTAAAACAAGGTTAGTTGATTTATTTATTTTGTATAATATCAAAGGGTTTTTTAGTTAGTGTAATACTATAAAACTTATCTTATAATGTTCTCATATCAGTATTTTTTATATAAAGGTGCTGGGACCACGAATGATGGCAACACGGCTAGAAAATTTTTCCAGTGTCCTGAGAAGACTGCAAATATCACTGGATTGAGTCAGGAGCTCATCCAAAAATTCGCAACTATTCTCCGTGTTGTATCATCAGGACAGTCTATTAATATTGATTTGTTTGCCAATTATCTCGACGAAACTGCGCAGCTGTATGTGGAACTGTATGGCTGGTATTTCATGCCTTCCAGTATCCACAAACTTCTGCTGCATGGAGCTGAAATAATAAAACATTTCAACATTTTGCCTATAGGAAAGCTATCAGAAGAGGCATCTGAGGCCCGAAACAAAGATTTTAGAAAACTCAGGGAACATCATACGCGGAAATTTTGTCGCAGAGCGACAAACCATGACATCTTTAATGGTTTCATCGTATCCTCAGACCCATATTTGT
This sequence comes from Griposia aprilina, assembly GCA_916610205.1. Taxonomy (NCBI): domain Eukaryota; kingdom Metazoa; phylum Arthropoda; class Insecta; order Lepidoptera; family Noctuidae; genus Griposia; species Griposia aprilina. The sequence goes on along the minus strand of OU744295.1, from coordinate 6,006,027 downwards.
CAAGCATTCGACCTAAACTGACAAATAAGAGTAGAAATGATTTAACTGAAGAAATGAAGTCTCTTCTTTTAATTGACCCGGATACCATGGATAAGGAAAACATTGAATTTGTTGAGGTGCCAAGTATGATGGATTCTGATTTTGAATTCTTTGATAGCGATGACGAAACTCAGTAGACAAAATTTTAATGTTTGATGTTTTTGTGTAAATTTTATATATTTCTCAATTATACAATTGCTTATTCTTAGTATTTTTCTGTATTAGTTATAAGTTTTTGTACTTTTTTTTTTTAATGTTAATTAAGAAGTCAAACTGTGTATCTACTAACACCGAATTAAATTATTATAAGAAAGATTGCAAAATCTATTTATATTGTAAATGAGTCTCAATTTGAGTGTTTTTTTTAGTATTTTTATATTGTATATTCCATTATTTCTCATTATAACTAATCAAATTAGCAAACTAAAGTCAATTACTTTGTATATTTTCAAGATCACACATAAATCAACGTAAAAATCTCTAACTGAATTTCTCGAAATTCAACACTCTGCTGTGAGTGAAGCGGCGCGCATGGGTGTGCGTGTTATAGCATTTCGGAATCGCCTCATGTAGGACAACACCCCATGTAAGCCGCAGGCTTTAAGTTTTATTAAGTTATGAGAAAAAACGACTTTTGTGTTTTTCTTCATACAAAAAAATATTAATTTTTTTTTTTTTCGGAGATGGTGCTGTCTATAGCTGTCATATTACCAAATATTATAAATAATACTGAAATAAAGCCATTCCGATTTTTATTTCTCGTCTAAAGAAATTTTGATTTCAATGTCCACGGAGCGTCGATTTCGAACCACTGTGCGCCGCCGCCCGCCGCCAGCCCCCCGGCCGGTACCGCCGCAACCTTATTATTATTTATTCATTAACAATTAACATTGTGTTGAACATTACATATTAAATAAAATTATCACATGCAGAAACAAAAACATTCAAAAGGCTAATTAAAATTGAAGTGAAAGTTAGTTCAAGAGTCAAATTAATTTAAAATATGTCAACAAATAAATACAATGTCAAATTTATATCATTAGGTAATTATGTAAAATTCAATGTCAAGAAAATTTTAACAATTGAGAGTACAAATTATAAAGGTCCTAGTGTTTAAGTCAAAAGATAATTTATCGTATAGCTTGTTCACTGCTATTACTATAGGTGACTATTATGATCATACATATACATTTTATCATTTATCGTTTGACATATATTCTGATACCGAGTATAAACATTTTTTCAATAAGAAGGCTTTTAATTTCGTTTTAAATGAGTGAGAGAGCTATAAATTAATAATTTTAAATCAGTTGGTAACCTATTAAATAACTCGACTGCTTGATATCTGGAACAATGCTTAGCTATGTTAAAATTTGGTGCCTTTTTGTGTTTGAAATCCTTCCTTCTTGTGCTTTCCCTTATTTTACGTTCCTCTTGTGTTTCATACTCATGAATATACTTAGCAAAGAGATTAAGGATTACTAATATATATAAACTTGGTACTGTTAAAATTCCTAATTCTTTAAAGTGCTCTCTTTTAACCGCTATGTCCCTGCATTTTAAATCTGTAATATCTTCGAAAATATTCATTTAAATTACATGCTGTAAATAGCCATATTGATCTATATTAAATGCAAATGTATTTAAGGTACTTAATTGGCTAAGGATTAATGCTGTATTGCTTAAAATCGCTTCGTAAATAAGCCATTATTTCTCGCCTAAAAAGTAAAGGATAAAAAATGGTTATTGTCGGTTATCGCTGAGAGATAGATATATACCATCATGGACTTTTTTGTAGACCTTTTTAAGGCGTACAATATTGTAGTACATTATTTTGATCTATCTCGTAGGGTTCAGGAAGCAGTCACCTCCTTCTGCGAAGCAGTAATGCTCGCGAAGGAGGAGGCGGAGCGCGTGAGGGAGAGGCAATCAATGCGCCCTCACGCCCCTAGTCGCCGCAGGAGGAGACACCCTGGGCGTCGGGAGTCGATAGCCGACTCCCGGCCACCGTAGGCGCGGGCCTGCGGACGGCGAGCAATGGGCAGCTCGCCTTCCGGTAAGGACCAGGCCCGGGTCGACGGCGCGTTGTGTTCCACGCGCGCCTCAAAGAGTTGTCAGCATAATTGACGGGGTCCGATAGGGCTAATGCCTGCCGGGGTCGCGGATTGTTCGAAAGAGTTACCGTGGCCCTGGCGCACAGGCAAATGAAGGAACACGGGTGGGTTTTAGTCAGTAAGAGTCTGACACGCCCTTCCGCTCCGCCCAGAGCGGGAGAGGTCATTTGATGATTTCCCACCCAAAAAAAAAAAAAAAAGGTTTCAGCCAGCGTTTGCAATGTAAGCGCAAAAAAATGTGTTTATTACGACATCACATTAGAAACCTCGAAAATTATCAGTGTTTCTCTACTACATTATGCATGTATTATACATATAAACCTTCCTCTTGAATCACTCCATCTATTAAAAAATACGGAATCAAAATCCGTTGCGGAGTTTTAAACATCTAAGCATACATAGGGACGGACAGACAGCGGGAAGCGACTTTGTTTTATACTATGTAGTGATTTGTTATAATTTAGTTCTATGTATTAATTTGAAAGTTTGTTGTATTTATTACTAATTAATTAGTTATAATTAGAACATTTGTGCATAGCATCCATTTTTTATTAATATTGACATCTGTACTTTTTTGCTTAGGTTCTACAAATAAAAATAATTGAATTTGAGCCATGACCGTTCCTCCAGCAAACCATGATGATCAGCTATTGCCATTCTATAAGTACCTAGTAAAAATATGGCTATCGATAAAGCTTGTTTAGACGCTGCTAACGGATGGGCTCCGATCTAAAAAAAATAAAAATAAATTGGGTATTTAATGAATAAATAAGATAATATACATGATTATCATTCAGTAAGTATCTTTGCGGTCATTGACGTTTGGTTACCTATGCCTATCAATTAATTTTAAAAGGATTCATCTAAAACAAAAATAATATGTTTTTGTAAAACTCCACAATGATCAAAAGTATGTTGAAGTAACGAATTTCTGAAGAAAACAAGAGTTAGAATGTGTGGTCGAGACACAACGTCGCCATACTTATCGATCCTAATTCTCGTTGGTCACATACAGCCATGTAAACATTATAAAAGACACATCACAGATTCGGGCCAGCTGACCACATTCGAAATAGAAACGATTGTAGGTACTAATTCATTCTATTGACCGTTTTTCATAGAAAGTTTGTAAGCATAATTCGCTATTCCTGGAAAGAACTCGTGTGTATATTGCGTAGAATTTACCTTTCAACTAATAGGCTTTCTGTATTTTCTTGTAACACTGCGATGTTATTTAATTTGTCATTAGGCTATACATATAGGTAGTTTTTGCTCACGGAAAGTGCTCAAAGCGAAAAAGGTACCTACTTAGTGAAAGTTAACTTAACTAACTACTTGTTTTTAACTTTTTATATATGTTGTATGTCTAAGGATTGTGGTATTTGCGTAGGTTAAATGGTGAAAAAAGCCTTATCTTTTAGGCCTATCAGAGTACCTACATACAGGACGTCACCAAAAATGAAGGTGAAAAAATTGGCCTATTATTGTATCACTATTGCAGGCCAGTCTTCCTCTTACACAGACAAGCCGCATTGATATTTCAGGCCTATTCTTAGGCCAACACCCTAATTGAGTAACACACTATCGATCGCGACCTATATAATTTTGAAGGATATTGCTAATCCATTGCTTCACATGTTTGAAAATTTGACTGCTCAACAACGTAAATAACGCAATGAATGTTGTTGGACTGTCAAAATGAAACCTATTGCTGCTGTTAATGTGTTACGCAATCACCCCGCAAATTCGATAGATTCTTACTTCATCGTATATCAGTGATGTCCAATATTAGAAAGTTACTTTGGTACTTGGTCGAATTGGAACACGCAACCTCGTGCATAAAGAACGGGCCTGTTTCTCTTACTTCCGGGTAATACGTCACGACACTAAGAACAAGAATCCAAACAATACATCACATCTGTATTCTTCGATGCGGTAGGCCTAGGCAGAGCTGTAGGCACCCTTAGTACACCCACAATTTGCCAGTTATGTTAAGTTCCAAGTTATAGGAAGCGAGCCTATTTCCTTCAATCGGGCATCGAACCAGACTCCGGGCTGATATAAAAAATACTATACGGAAACCTCAGAAAATATTGCCCGACGTGAGGATCTAATACCCATACGAACGACAAGCCACTAGAACAAGAAACATAAAATAATAACATTAATTTCATTCAACAGGACCTCGTGGCTGACTTGAAGAGTGAAACCAGTGGCAAGTTTGAAGATCTCCTGGTGGCCCTCATGACTCCTCTACCACAGTTCTACTGCAAGGAACTCCATGATGCCATCGCCGGCATCGGTACTGACGAGGATGTCCTCATTGAGGTCATGTGCACCATGTCCAACCATGAGATCAACGTCATAAAACAGACTTACACTGCTAGTAAGTATTGTGTTAAATTTTATTATTAGTTTTTAGTAGCGGCTTCGCCCGCGTAGTGGTCGAAAATTATCCCACGGGAATGTACTTACTACCGGGATAAAAAGTATCCTATGTCCTCACCCAGGTCATGATGTATAGCTGTGTGTTATCAAAATTCGTTCATCCGTTAAGGCGTGAATAGGTAACAGACTCACAAATAAGAGCTAGTTTCGCATTTTTAATGCATTTTTTTTTTGTTAGCCTGGTTGTCTAGAAGGAAAATGTCTGGCAGCAGTGAACCGCAAAGTTCGATAAACATTTGTTTTTATTTTTTTTAATTGGCTAACGTAGTCGTGAAGTCCCATTGTTATTAAGGAAAACGATTGCTTAGTAATTGAAATTGTCCGGGAATTCAAATCAGCACTGTAATTTATTGACAGTCGTATGAAATGGCTTTATAACAGGAAATTTACTGTTGAGCGTTTAATTTCCCTCACTGTACATTGTAATAATGCTATTTTGAATTTTAATGATTTTTATTTTCAGCTGAAATGCGTGTCAAAGTCAAAGTCAAATCATTTACTTCAAATAGGCACATAAAAGGCACTTTTGAACGTCAAAAAATACAAAAAAAAATGGGTGCTAATTAAGGCAGCTTCTTTAAAATGTCATTCTCTTCTTCAAATATATTTAGTTGTCTAAATAATTAATAGGTAAGCGACAAACTTTTAGCGTCTAATAAATGGTTTTCAAGCGAATATATATTGTAAAACGAGCTACTGTTAATATGACGCAGCATGGTGATAATTCTTAAGCAACGTTATGGACCAAGTAATAAATAGGGGCATTATTCATAATGCCCGCGCATTATGAATAATGACAAGCGTAGTCGACGGAGCCCCGCTTTGCGGGGCTCCTACTTCTGGGTGGTTTAAAAAAAATAACCACGAAGGGGATGGCGGGGTCTTTTAGACCCCGCCATTCCCTTCTAACCTAACCTGTCCGAGTCGGGGTGCCCTAAGTCCCGAGCTCGCTTAGTAGCTCACTTACAACATTAGTCACTTGAGTTATCAATTCAGAAGTAAATATATTTATCGGTAGCTCGGAGTCATATTATATTAATTTACGCTCGTAAATTGACGCTGGTTTTTTGATATTCTGTTGGAATAGTAAAGATGATGAATTAATATAATTGAAGCTGTTCTATTAACTCGTCGCCTACATATAAAAAAAGACGCTAGGTTGCAGGTGCTAAAGAAAACTTTTGTTGCCGCACATATAATTTCCCAAAAAAAAAAAATTGATTCTAGTTGCCCCTTCCAAAAGGTTGTTTCGTATGGAGAATAATGGGCAAGAAACTCCACCGTTCCCTCCGCTCCGTTCTATTCTTTTAAAAATGTTTTACAATATTATGTATACATTAATTATATGTGAAGACGATGCACCTTGAATAAAATTACTCTACCACAATAGGTAAAAATAATTAAATATAACGCATGACAGGTAAATTAATTATGAGATAGATACACGGTGCTCACATATTTACAAATATTGAAAAGTAAATGATTTTTCCAAAATTTCACAAGTAATAATTTAGTGTGTGAGTTAAAGTAGTTACATAATGTAAAACACAATGTCATAAAAATTTGATTAGCAACCAGTTTGATTTTGTCTAGACTCTAGATTGTCCTATGGAGCAGGACCAGCATATATGTTTCCAAACATTCTTATCTAGGATATAATCCTCTAATTTGTAATATGCTTGTTTACAAAGTGTACTTTTAATATGAGTTTTAAATTTTCTTTCATTTAATTGCAATATAGCACAAGGTATTTTGTTGTAACATTTAACACAAACGTGAAGTACTGAGTAAATAAGTTGTTTTTAGCCCACACCTATTCGAAATTCCGCATTATTCGAAAATCTGATGATACGCATGTACATTGATATCGGATGTCTCGGTCGCACTTATAGAGTATATATGTACGTAACCTTGTAATTAACCGAAGACATGATATGTCGAGGAAAAGGGCCTCTTTGTATGTGACAATGCACAAATAATTCTCTACATAATATACTAGTCACTTCTGTCACTTGTTATTCCCAAGTAGGTACCTACAAGCGCATTCTGAGTGGGTGTATTACTATTGATAAATAACTTGCACTCAATGTATTTCATTGATAATTATTGGAATTGTAGTTACAACTGCATCACAATTTGAATCATTTTGAAGCCTATTGCTAATCCATTGCTTCATATGTTCGAAACATTTGTCTGCTCAACAACGTAAATAACGCAATGAATGTTGTTGAACTGTCAAAATGGAACCCATTCCTATTGTTAGTATGTTACGTAATTACCCCGCTGGAGCTAGGTTCAGACTGCGTAAATTTTTCCATCCATGGTCGCGTTTGTTGAAGCTATCTACTGCGGGGTAATTGCGTATCACACTAACAGTAGCTCATAGCTTTCATTTTGACAGTTCAGCAACATTCATTGCGTTATTTATATTGTTGAACAGACAAATTTTTCAAACATATGAAGCAATGGATTAGCAATAGGCTCTAAATCATTCAGATTGTGATAAATAGTATATTACGCAAGTAGGGTGCAGTGAAAAAAGTTTCTGACGTTTGTTGTCGTTGGTCGCGGCGATCGAAACCTAGCCTTATGAGTTGAGTTGACACTTGGTTTTAATAATAATGTGCCATACTGGCTGAGTCACCAGAATTTTTCCTGTTCGATACTCCTAAAGAAAATATGAATAATATTATTCCACCAATTCGCACTAAGCGCTTCCAAACATCTTTTATAATGCGCATAGCAAAAGAGTGGAGCTCTCTACCTGCGTCTGTGTTTCCGACCGCATACAAACCAAATCTCTTCAAAATGAGAGTGAACAGGCTTCTTCTGGATAAGCTCACTGCTTCGTCGACTTTGTCTCTGTCATCTCTGACCTAGACCAGAGTCAAGTGCAAACCCATTAAAAAAAAAATATGCAAGATAGAGTTTGTACTCTATCTTGCATATTTTGGGGTTTTTTTTTTTTTTTTTGAGGAATTTGAACGGGTACTTTCTTAGCAAATTGAGGTTTATCATTAAAGACCGGATTATATGTAACTGGTCGAAATATGTACAAAAATGCCAATAAGAGCCAATTTGGCAAAATCACAGTAAAAAAAAATTGCCAAAATGTGTAAATGCAAACATGCATTTGCATGTCTCTACCTACTTACCATGTTGTGACCAATGAAAGTATGACATGAGCGTTTGTAATACACACACAGTAAAACAGCCAATACCAGTGCATTACATTAACATCCAGTTCACAAAAAACCTAGTATTATAATCAAACAGAGGATACAACCAATCTCATCCTACGGTCCACGATTGGTATGAAATTGCGTAAATTGGTGTAAAACTTGAAGTTTCTTAGCACACAAGTCCTTGGACGTGTGATGTTCTAACGTAATGAACGGTTTCCTTCGAACTTGCCTAAAATAACACCGTTCTAACTGTTCCGATTCAGTACAATTGTGCTTTACGCTGCTCAGTATAAGTCGACTGTACTTCCCAGATATCTTCCCTGAGACAAATTATTCAAATGCATATTTCATATTTATTATATTTCCTATTCCTTAAATCTCTTAAAAAGAGGTACACAAAAAGTTCAAAAATCATGTGAATTTTAAAATCATCCCCTTTGAGGGGTGATTTTACAAAAACGCTGTAACAAATATTATTTTATTTCTTACCAAAAGCTTAAATTTAATTTTTCATATCCCTAACTTAAGAAATGCTAAGTTTCCCATAAAAAGTCTCATCCCCTAATATCACGCCCTTTTAGGATTACTTTTGAGATAAAAAGTAGCCTATGTCCTTCCCCAGGATTGCATGTACCTATCTCCTTGCCAAATTTTATCTAAATCCGTTCAATGGTTTAGGCGTGAAAAAGTAAAATACAGGCAGACAGACAGACCATACGGTGGAGGTCTGCCCGGCTTGGGCGGAGCACCGCCGTGTCCTCGTGGCGGCGATCGGCGGCGGCGATCTCTCGCGTCCGGCCCTGGTTCAGGCCATGGTACGGAGCGAGAGGGAATGGGAAGCAGTCACCTCCTTCTGCGACCAGTAATGCTCGCGAAGGAGGAGGCGGAGTGCGTGAGGGAGAGGCAATCATTACGCCCTCACGCCCCTAGTTGCCGCAGGAGGAGACACCCTGGGCGTCGAGAGTCGATAGCCGACTCTCGGCCACCGTAGGCGCGGGCCTGCGGACGGCGAGCAATGGGCAGCTCGCCGTCCGGTAAGGACCAGGCCCGGGTCGACGGCGCGTTGTGTTCGACGCGCGCCTCAAAGAGATGTCAGCATAATTGACGGGGTCCGATAGGGCCGATGCCTGCCGGGGTCGCGGATTGTTCGAAAGTGTTACCGTGGCCCTGGCGCACAGGTAACTGAAGGAACACGGGTGGGTTTTGTCAGTAAGAGTCTGACACGCCCTTCCGCTCCGCCTAGAGCGGGAGAGGTCATTTGATGATTTTCCACCTAAAAAAAAAAAGACAGACAGACATAATTACTTTCAAATTTATAATATTAGTATCGATAATCTGATTGTGCAAGAACAAATTGGACGATGATCCCCAAAATAGGCATTTGCCTTTATCTTGGGGGTCGGAATTGCGACATTTTCAGAGTTAATGGTATTTAAAGTGATTAGTAAATTTAATGAATCAAAATTAACCACATAAAATTTACATTGCCATCAGCGTGAGGTCAAACAAAACAAAATCAGTATGATAGCAAAAAATAATCATGTTTAAATATTATAATGAAAGTTAATCGAAATTGGATTGGTACTTACCTCTGTTTGACTGAGATGTAGGTACTATTAGGTAAGTACTAAAAATGTAGATGTCAATAACTGACTTACTAACAACTACACTTTAAGTACCTACTTATCTAGTTTTCAGAAATCCTTAAAGTCAGGGTGTCTTTTGGCTCAGAATGGTATAAATATTGAAAAGTGAGTTCGGCAAAAGTATACCGGGTGTCTTTTTTTTAAAGCCAATGTGCGTTAAAAATATGTATACAAGAAATTTCTTTAAAATTGAGCTCTTGGCTCCTTTTTGACTGATTCTCTATGACCTGTAGTTTAAAACTTATATAGTTATGTATATAATATATTTTTTTAAACTACTAATGAAACACCTTGGTCAAGTATCTGTGTCGTGGTTGCTGCAACTTATTACCCACTGTTTGAAGTCGGCAAGTATTCCACGCCTCTGGAGGAGATCAAAAGTCATCGCTATACCTAAACCTGGAAAGCCACATTTCGATCCTAAGAACTGTCGTCCTATACTCTGTCGCACCTACAATCTCTTCGAAAGATTATTATTAGCCCGTCTCACAAACCCCGTAGACCCAAAACGAATTCCAGAGCAAGCTGGGCCCAGACCAGGCAAATCTTGCTGCAGCCAGGTCCTTAACCTCACACAATATATTGAGGATGGGTTTGAAACAAAGAAAGTGACGGGCGCAGTATTCGTGGACTTGTCAGCAGCATACGACACAGTAAATAGTAACCGCTTGCTGTGGAAGGTTACCAACCTGACAGAGGATCTAAAGTTCCCACAAATTCTTAGAAAACTGCACAGTAACCGACGATTTCAGGTGAGCCTTCTTAAAGATAGAAGTAGATGGCAAGCCCAAAAAAATGGACTACCTCAAGGTAGCGTACTGGCCCCGCTACTTTTCAACTTATGCACTAACGACCAACCGGTTAGCCCGAACACGACTAGCTTTCTATACGCTGACGACCTGGCACTTACTTGTCAAGTACTAACTGTGAGGAGATTGAACGCGTTGAAACCGAACCCCTCCAAAACGCAATCATGGGTCTTCCACCTCTGTAACACAGACAGGCGGGTCGTAGACTGAACATCTCATGGCAGCGGGTACCAATTACTCAGTGTTCACCCGGAATACCTCGGCATTACTCTGGACAGGTCAATTACCTACACAAATAACTGCCAAATTGTAAAACTGAAAGATCTTGCCAGAAATAATTTGCTACGCCGCATAACATCCACCAGATTGGGGGCGTCTCCCCAAGTCCTGCGAACAACTGGAATGGCGCTCTGCTTTACCGCTGGTGAATATGCCTATCCAGTTTGAAACCGTTCTGTCCACGCTGACCTGGTGGATACAGCTCCAAATGAGACGAGCCGGATTATTAGTGGTTGCCTTAAACCGACCCCAGTACGAATGCTGTATCCACTGACTGGCATTGCGCTTCCAAACCAAACATTCGCAGGACCATAGCCAGCTGCATCGAGGGGGCGAACCTACAAGCTGACTCACGTTACCCAATGCACAACTACGCCTCAGTGCCTAGGAGCTGAAGAGCCGAAATAAAAATCTTGGGTGCGTGGGTCCAGCTAGTCCAGCCAATATCGAACCATCTCATAGCCTTCCGCCAGGGCACACGATATCGTGGCTGACTTGGAAATCTTTAAATAGACTTAGAACCCAAGTCGACCGTAGCAAAGACAATCTCCACAAATGGGTTTACGGACGGCTCAGACCTAAAGTGCGTATGCGGGGCACCTCCTCACAGACAATGGCCCTCCTTCCATCCTGCGCCGCATGCACTGTCACCTGCGCACTTGATGATCTTATGACTGCGTCAGTGAGCGAATGTCGTGCAGCTGGATTTTAGGCCAAAGATGTTTGAACTTTTTGCCATCGATACGCTAAGAAGGAGAACTACTACTACTACTACTACTATTTTTTTATGTCTTATAAGAAATTCACTCTAGTATTTTTTTGGCGAAGATAATTCGGGTCTGATATTTTTTTTTAAACTAATGGTCTTTGTCAATGCTGGGCACAGTTCCAAATCATCTGTATTATAGAGACTACCGACATAAAAATCTATACTTAGTCATAGAGGCTCAGCTCATTCGTTCCGATAAAATAAAACAGTTGAATGTCGTAGTTGCTCTCAATAGTCCTTGTATAGATAATTATGTTATTTATACGAACAAAATGACTATGTATCTCTTTCTAACTTAGCGTTTCTGTCACTACTATCATAATTATGGGGGTGGTTATAGTTACATCATTAGATATAGGTACTTCCTCAAGGTTATCTTTGTTCATTATAGTTACAAAGTACAATGTTTGCAATTGCAAAGGCTTACACAGTTCCGCTATATCGCCGATAATCTAGTAAAAATTACAAGCCGGAACAATATTTGGATCGTAGCCAAACATCGATGTTAAGTCACTATGACGTCACACAAGATCGAGGCTTTTTGGGAGCCACGAATATTATGATTCAACAGTTTTTTGCTTAATGGGCTGCCAAAAGTAGCCTTGGGTTGCGAGTTCCGCGTCACTAACAATCATGTTAAAAAAAATGAAGATTGGCTGTTGCCCTGTTATGTACTGTAATGTATTCGACCCTAATTCTTGTGTAATAGATCACTCCCATACAATAAGAACGCCTAATTGCTCCGTAAAAGTAGCTGCGGTTCTCACTGACTGCTTGACGATGTTAATAAAATATTTAAATCCTATGTTTTTATTTTATTAGTTATAATTTATATCATCCGGTCCGCTGATTTAATACAATCAGCCAGCCGGATGAAGTTAAACGTGTCGAACAAAGTGTGAATGAAAAAATGTGAGTGGTAATGGAATGCAAGATACCAACTAGGGACAAATGGTGATGGGACCATTAACTAACTAGTGACACGCCCCTGCGTCGCGCGGTTTTTACGGCTTGACAAAACATCAATATTTCTTTAATATACAGGGTGAAATTTTAACCAGTGCGCAAACTGTGCCATGAATTCAGCATGTGATGTTTACCTTGCGGTAGGATGACATATTTCACTTCCGATTTCGCTTAAAATAGCTCTTGCTGAAGCTTTGGGACACACGAAAACGACTTATGAATTCTATCATCCTACTGATTCCAATGATTGTATCTTGATCTAACGAAATATGTTCTACTATACTATTTATATCGTTCAACGCGTGTATTTGTTTGATTTCTGAATCCTAATCACTATTAAAAGTTTCCATTTTAACAACCACAAAACAAAGCTTTAATGAATAGATATGTAGAAATGTTTGAAGCAGGCAAAATAGGTAAACAGATATGGGTTTTAGAAAAGATCGCCACGCCAAAATATGCCATCTGGTCAGTTTACGGTCAGTTTAATCGATACAAAAGAGTTTAACCGTCACCTTGGGCCAGTTTAAACTAATCGATGGTTTAAACTGCCAATAATCGATCAACTACCATTGATCATATGAAATAATCGATGCCCAGAGATTAAACTCTCTTCCGCGGTTTAAACTACGATTGATCTTACGGCCCTTAGCCTAAGTAATGCTAAATAAAAAAGTTAAAAAAAGAATAAGGGTAAAAGGATCTCCGCCTGAGTTGTGTTGGTGTGCCGAAGTTCGGTACGCCCAGGTGACAATACTCATAAAGTATTGTCACTCGTGGAGGCTTTTTGGCAATGGTCCAATACTATGTCTTTCCACAAGTTCATGGGTGTTATTTTTGCACCAGACGCGACGGAGCCTATATTTTATTGATTCATCTGTGATTCTGTACATAAACTTGGCGTGAGTTTATGTACAGAATCACAGATGATTCTTCCCATGGGGCAGAAACTACAGATCGCCACCTTATTATGTTTCTTTTATCCTTATATCGTTTACACGCACTCCTGAGGGCCTAGACAAAGTAACATTCGATTAACGATAACGCTAGTAGAAAAGCTAAAATGTATGGGGTTGACATAAGCTATCGAAATGTCACGTGATCATAGGTCAACGAATAAAAATTAGCTAGACAATGTAAACAACATTCGATTATGAAATGAATCGACAGCGTCGAAAGATTAGGTACTTCCACAGAGATGCATAGCCAAGGGACACTTTATGACGAGCGTTATTGTCAGTTTTTGGAATCATTAGCGAAAGCGATAGCGATTGTAGAAATAGAATCGCTCCGAAGCGAATGCCATTTGTCTAGGCCCTCAGGTGCGAGTACTACGCACCCGACCTTTCTGAAACCATAACCATTAAAGTCACTATAATGTCCTAGGGCGTTTCCACTCACATCAGCTTTGTAAATACGTTTTGTTAGGGCTACAATTTAAATGCTCACCAAAATATTTTTTAGACCCTATGACTAAGTACCAAGTAAAATGTGTTAACTTCAAATAAAATAAACCCACTCTATACACGGCCTAAAGAACTACGTTTTAAGCTCCAAAATAATTAAACACTCATTAGAATAATTGTACGTGTTGTATTTATATTCTTTTTGTCTACCAAAATGGATAAATGCTCACCAAGTCTTTTTTCTCTGAAATAGTAACATTAATACCCAAAATGGCAGTTCTAAATAGCTAATAAAGCTATTTAGAACTGCCATTTTGGGTATTAATGTAATCAAATTATCCAACCTGAATCCAAAATATATTACCTATTGTCGAACTAAAATTACAGTCGTTTCCCTTTATTTTTTCCCCCCGCAACCCGCGCTGCATGGCCGGCACGTAACGCACAGACGGTATTTTCCTACCAGTGATTATTTTTTTATTTACCTTAGTCGTTTGTTGCAGTAATATTGAGAGTGAAATATTTATTTGGCTATGTTATCATATTATTATTTTAATCAAATTCATAAAACAATAAACAAGTAACATGTGTTTGGGATAGGTAATATGGGTTGGTGTCCGCAACTCCACGACAATGCGCCTATTTTGCGTACGGGTGGGGAAATCGATTATTCGATCCACCCCAGCTCCTCGGAAGAAGGCCAGCTGACAATCTCACGTAGGGTACCTGGATTACCGAAGTACTTTGCCCTGCACGTCGCGACTGGGAAGTTTAGAAGCACATAAGCTGCTGTTTCGTCGTCCTCCATGCAGGCCCTGCATAGCGGACTGTCTGTGACTCCTATGACATAGAGGTGTTTATGAACCTGTTTCGAGAGGCGGCCATGAATTGTAGTAACCAAATTTGTTTGGGATACGCAATATTATATATGATATTCAAAAAAATTGTACGATCGACCGTTACCTTTTTTGCCTCAGTAAAACTGACTAAATTGAAAGTCTTGAAATAAAATATCGGTAACATCTATTTAGAGATAATATAAAATATTTGGTCTGAAATTTACTTTAAAGGCGTTTATAAATCTTTAGAATATAATAGAGAATATAATAAAAAGGAAATACTACAATACTTTATGAAACACAATTTGGTGAGCATTTATTTATCCATTCTGGCAGGTATTTCGAATTTTTTGGTAGTAAAATAGGTACTTTTCTGGTAAGCGTTTAAACACAAGCCCTTTGTTAGTCGCCTTTAATTCATCCTCTCGACATGACCAAACCATATAAACATACTCTTTTCAATGTCTGTCTATGCCTCTCATCCTATGTCTATAATCTTGGGGCAGTCTTAGCTTTTTTTCATGGACGGTAGATAGAAAAACAAATGAGTTAGTCCTGATATTTTTTATTTCATCATCTTCAAACAGACACATTTGTACTTGGTATGCTAGCTGGCAAAGTCTCGAAATTTGCAAAGATCTGAGTCTGTTTCCTTAGTTAAAGATATCCCACAAACATTGATTCGACGGTACTGCAGTGCATTTATAATTGTTTAACTGTAGGAATTGTGTACCTACATGTTGATAACATCGGATCTATTCTGTGAAAATTTCACCGTGAAAACTTAGGTGAGGTAGACAGTTTACTTCATCTAAGTTTTCATGTTAAAACTTCTACAGAATAGATCAGAAGATAAACGTACTTTTGTTGTTCGGATGTCAGGTGCGAATGTAAATATGTATTGACATTATTAATTCAATCGTATTTTCTTTGCAGTGTACGGAAATCTCCTCGAAGACGATCTACGCGGTGACACATCTGGAAACTTCAAACGGCTAATGACATCACTGTGTGTGGTAAATATTATGATTGTTTTATCTATAGCTGTATAAAGACTTGTTGGCGCGTGGTCACAATCGGAACCAATGCCGCCATCTTGTTTTTTCAATATGTTTTACAAAACAATTGCACAAATTTTTAACAGCAGCGCCCCATGCCAACGTCATTAGAGCGCCAAATGATCCTTGTAGCGGTGTAAATAGAGCATCGAATAATGAAATAGTTCTTCAGTTTTTACGGTTAATTATGTATGACATAGAAAATGAAAAAAAAAAAACTTTATACCTTATTTTTTGTCTCTAAATGTATTTTTCAATATCATGGACACGTCAAGGAAAGTCACTTCTAAATCTATCTAAGTGGTTCATCATGTCGTTTTATTTGTGCTCCATTCTACCGCTCCTCCATTCTGCCGCATTATCATAAACTGTAACAGTTGTTCACGATTCCACTCGCATCCTAAGGGAAACACAAATTTGTTGTACCTACAACAAGGCTAAAAAAAAATAGGCGGCTCGTTCAGGTGTCAATGTATACGCTTTTACAATAAACTTCCAAGCCACGTTCAAGATCTAAGTCTTAATAAATTCAAATTATTAATTAAACGTAAGTTGTGCCAGAAAGCTTTTTATACCGTTAAGGATTATATTGAGGACAAAAAGGCTTGGGATTGAGTTGCTCCAATTTTTGCATATTGAATGTTTTTTTTTTTTTGTTTTTTTTTTACATAAATTTTGACATTTTGAACAACAACAACAACATTTTGTTTTGATATATACAATTTCATGACAATTTACTTTGTGAAGTATAGTAGTATTATTTATTAATTGTGAATGTGAGGACTATGTAGGTAACTTTTTTTTTTTTTTTTTCACTTTCTCAGGTAGTTTCAATGATAATCTGGCAGTTTGAGTTCTTTATGCGGCCTACCCAAATGTCTTTTCTTTGGTATTGTTCATCGAGTGGTTGAGCTCCTTAAGTTCTGAGTTGAGCTCCACGATTAGTGACAAATGCGTGCACTGACTGGACAGGTCCACTCATTCTGTGTGGTTTTTCCTCAAAAGACCATTTCAGACATAAATCTACATGGTCTTCACATGATCTGACCAAGATTATGTCTGGACTTTAAAAGAGACTGACCTCTGAGTTTGTTTCGGCCTTTCTTCTCAGAGTAGTCAGATAGGAAACGCCGACCTCATCTAGTTTTAAAAATATGATTGACGTGTAAAAGTGTTTGTATAAACCTACTTACAGAAATAAAATCATTTAACTATTCATGTAGGTACCTACCCATTTTTGTGACCTTTTCGGTTTTAATTTTAGTGTTTATCAGCGGAAACTTGTAAATGACCGTCAATTTTATACTGTTTAAAAACTTTATTAATACGCTAGCTGTAAATTTTCCGCATAGGATATATATCATCCAAGTTCTTTGAACCGTTTAGGAGTGACTGAGTTACAAATACCTTTACTAACTTTTTAATGATTGTGCATGTGATTAATTTTTATCTGTTGCGGTTTCCAGGGTAACAGAGATGAGGTCTTCCACGTCGACCAGAATAAGGCTAGGGAAGACGCCCGGAGCTTGCTCCAAGCTGGTAAGATATTGAACCATATGTTACTAGAAATAGGGACACAAATTAGCTTGCATCTTATCTTACTCCAATGGCATTTATGTCTAAAATGCATGTTATGTTCAAATGAAATTGAACCGTAACTTGTTGCGATATGGTATTGAATTGTACTAACAAGTTGGACTTACGACAAAAACAGCTGAACGTTGCAAAAAAATCTCTAAAACCCAAAAATAGGATTTCCTAAATGATCTTTTTCCTCAAGAAAATTGTAAAGGACACTCGAAAAGGAAGTTGTATCTAGTAGGTATCTTATTGATCAAAACGAGAGTGTTTACTTTCAAATTATGACACTCAATCATGTCTGTGACATATACGGAGGCGCGAAGAGGTGTTAATTTTACGAGATGTTGGTACCTAACACAGTGGTACCTAACTACTTACCTACTACTATTTTACTAAAATTGTTCGTCAATAGGTTTAGGTAATAACTTGCGATTTTATAAATAATGAAAATAATATCATAAATTATTGTATATTTGGAAGGAAGCGATAGTGTTTTTTGTAGTTGTAAGTTCGTTACAGGTTCAATAATATCTTGTTTCTAAAAATATTCTAGAAATGAATACATAATAAGCACCAAAAAAAAATTATTTTTGTTTCCTGGAATTTCGAAAAAAACTACTAGATTTGTTTATAAATCAAACAAAAGCCTCGGTTACTGATGTCCTTGATAAAACAACTGTCGATCTCAGTCTCCACTCACATGATCGTGAATTAAACAAAATTTCACATACGTACACCATACCAGTACCGCCATTTTGACTTTTATGTTCATTATCATAAGGTTTAAATTAAAATGATTGATGCGAGCTCATGAATTGGAATGACTTACCAAAGTTCAAGAGCGTTCATTTTGTCATGGCTACGTATGAAGATACAGTAGTCCGCACGTTAGGTAACAATTTAACCTTGAACTGCGGGGTAATTGCGGAACACACTAACAGTAGGAATAGCTTTCATTTTGACAGTTCAATAAAATTCATTGCGTTATTTACGTTGTTGAGCTGACAATTTTTTCGAACATATGAAGCAATGGATTAGCAAGATTGTGATAGATAATGTGTAAACGCAATGCTGGTCTAGCGTAGTGCGGATTTTCAATACAGGGTGGCAGGGACATCGACGTGCAAACTGTAACCATGAATTCAGCATACTTATGCGGCCACATAGAAAAGTGCAACACGTATGCGGACAAAATGTATGGAAAAGCGTTTTTTTTTAACTGTTTAAAAATTTCAACGCAGGGGCGTTCAGAATCGTTGCGCGTCGATGTCTCTGCGACCCTGTAGAATAAGAGGCCAGTATACTGTTTGTCGGGTCGCGGATTGTTCGAAAGAGTTACCGTGGCCCTGGTGCACAGGCAACTGAAGGAACACGGGTGGGTTTTACTCAGTAAGAGTCTGACACGCCCTTCCGCTCCGCCCAGAGCGGGAGAGGTCATTTGATGATTTCCCACCCAAAAAAAAAAAGAAGTATATACTGTTTCTCACCACTGACGTGCGGCCAACAGTAGTACTACTTCTTGTTTCTGTGTGGGGGAATCATTGTGATATAATATATAGTTTTTAATCTGTAACAAATTGATGGTAATTTCCGTGTAAAAATTATAAACAAATTACCAATTCTGTAGTGTTTTGTGTTGCTATCCGGACATTTGTAGTCTGATAGATAATACCTACTAACATAAAGCTGTAATAATGGAATAGAATAGAATACTCTTTATTATGTATACCATAAAAAATACAGATATAAATATAGAAAAAAAAGTTTGTGTGTAATATTACGTTGATAAGGTTTAATTCATATTTAATTCAAATGGGCGTTTAAATGTATATCTTATATCAGTACCTAACTAGCTCGTCAGCGTGTATTTTGTATCTACAGGGTCAAATTAAATTAGGTAGCGAAACTTCACAGACGTGATAGGTATATCTATATTGAAATACAATTATGATAAAAAGAAAATAAAAAAGATTTGATGTTTTTTTTGGGGGTCGATGACCGCTGTCGTGTGGGACTGAGTTAAGAACATCTGTTTTCTTTTGTTTCATCGTATTTAGATACCGAAACCAATCAAGTGTGTGAAGTTTAAAGTTTTTTTTTTACTGTTATTTCAAATGGCTACGCTAACCGCGGTCGATGACCCCACGAAAGAAGTCGTCATTTTTTTGTTTTCTCATATTGATACCCATCGCATCTGCGGTGTTCCGCTAGCTAATTAAATTTGACCCTGTATATCCAAATTACAGAATGAAAACTCGCCTATGTCCTTGTCCAGGTCATAGGATGCCTATCTGTCAGATTTCATAACGATCGGTTTATTACAAACAGACCGACAGACAGTTATTTTCACATTTATAATTATTGTAGATTTGAGGTGCAATTTAGATTTTTTTTAACCACAAAAACGATTCGTTAATCGATGCCTTCGTAATACTACGTCAAAAGGAACCAGAAATTCGACCGTGACCTAACATTTTTCTCACACTTAGTAATTTTATTTAGTGAAGAACTTGCTTCTGATTATCTACATAATTACCATAAATTATAATGTTGTTAGAATTAGTTCGAGTCATGAGTCACTGTTGACGTAAATCCATAGGGAAGTCCTTCGCATGCCTCAGTCTTACCAAATATATTTAATGATTCTGTATCATCGCGGTACCTTTGTTTTCGTTGTGAAATAGAGGCGGATTCATACTAGTGCTGCGTATTTCATCGCATCATAGTGAGAATAGCTACAAATTCTACTATTAGCCACAAGCAAATGCATAGATGACGTCATAAAGACCCATGAGTCATTATCATTATCAGCCTACAGCAGTCCACTGCTGGACATAGGCCTCTCAAATTGCACGCCATTCTGCATTCGATTTTCGGCAACTGTAATCCAGCTTCTACCAGCCTACCTGCGAAGATCGTCGCTCCACCAAGCGTGAGCACGTCCTACCTTACGTTTGCCATTCGCGGTCTCTACTCAAGAACACATCTGGGGTAGACGTGGCCATTTTAGCGTTTCTACAGCTAATATGGCCAGCCTATCACCACTTCAGCTTGCTTATTCTGTGAGCTGTCTATCGGATCACCCATGAGTCATGACCTCATGACGCGATTAAAAATGAGTCTACCTTAAAACAAATGAAAGCGATGACTGTTACTGACGTACGTTGATACGTCATTTAATTCTTGTTTATTTATATTTCGAGTGGGGTTCTGATTGATGTTCTGAAAACAGTTATAAATAGATTTCATAGTTAATGCGAGTATGAGGAATCTCTCGATTGTATTTCCCGAAGGAGATGGCAGGTGTACAGGAGGTACACCCACCAGTTAGTTAGCCAGTCATTTTAGAAGGCCCTTGTAGACACAAATCGGGCCCAAATCCAAATTCTGAGCAGCTACTGAAAAAAGTATTTACCAGACCTGGGAATCACCTTCGCTAGACCAACGTGGCAATTATAACTTTTATATCTTTTCCAGGTGAGCTTCGCCTCGGTACCGACGAATCGGTATTCAACGCTGTGCTGTGCTCTCGCTCCTTCCCGCAACTGAAGGCCATCTTCGAGGAGTACCAGAATCTGACGGGACATGACATCGATGATGCCATCAAGGCAGAGTTTTCTGGCGATCTTGAGAAGGCTTTGAGAGCTATTGGTAAGTACAATACGACGTAACATTACGCTTACATTACCCAATAAGGGTATGCAGAGGTAATACACCCACATTTCACAAGTGATCGTGGCGATCACACTAAATAATGAATGATTTTAGAGTCTAGAAGACCTATTCCAAAACGGCAAATATCTTCTACAAGGTATAGCTGTAATTACTGAAACCCTCGCGGAAACCTGTTAGTTAAAATTGTCCATAACGCTGAGTACCCCTTGTGAAGTTTTAATTTATTTCATTTAAATTATACCTTGTATTTTTTTTTTTTTTTTTAATAAAAACAGTTAGATTGTCCGAGGTGCTCTGTCATAACGTACTCACAATGAAATAACTTGAAATTCTGAACAAGCAATGTTTTAGAATACGTTTATTCGCCGCAGATGTTACTAGATAGGGACACGTGAAAGGTGGGTAAAGACGTCTTTGTCTTGCAGCGGGAAAAAAGTACGATTATTAAATTTTGTGTTTATGATGAATCCTCAGCTTTTCATTTTTTTAAATTGTTATTTCAGCTCAAATTGACGTCGTTTGTTGATCAAAATGCGATTCGCGACTAGGAATGATATATTTACTGAATATAATAATCATCAATTTCATATCAATTGTCAAACTTTTCATATGAAATTTGAAAAATTCTTAGGAGGATCAAATTTCCAAAGTTTGACGATTGATATGAAATTGATGATTATTATTCAGTAAATATATCATTCCTACGGTCGCGAATCGCATTTCGATCCACGTACGAGATAATACAAGGCTGCAATTTGCAAAAAACCGAAAAAAATATAATTTGGCGGGCTACAGCTGAGGATTTCACCCTAGGGGGGAAGCGTTAGGGTAGCCCTAGAAATTAAAATTTTCTTACGTTTTTTGCCATTTGCAGGTCAGTATCAGGTTGTATGTTGAACATTGCAGATTGATATTTCAATCAAACAATAGGGTTATATGAACTTAGGAGGTTATTTTAATGATTATAATTCTGTAAACACATAATTTTTAAGGTCGCGAATCATATTTTGCTCTCTTATTTGCCAATGATATTTTTTATTCAGAGTCTATTTTGGTGTTTCTTCTCAGAGTTGTTGGGTAGGAAACACCGTCATCGTCTACTTTAAAAATATTATTAATATGTAAAAGTGTTAGTATAAACCTACTTACAGAAATAAAATCATTCATGATACGCTAAAAACACGCGGGACGGTAAATGCTAAAATGCTAACTTTTCCTCTTTTCTTTTTTAAAGTAAAAAGCGTGCGCAACAAGCCACTATTCTTCGCGGAACGTCTGCACAAGTCGATGAAGGGTCTCGGCACCAACGACCGCCAACTCATCCGTCTGATGGTCACCCGTAGCGAGATCGACCTGGGCGACATCTGTGATGCGTTCCAAGTAAAGTACGGGGAGTCGCTGCAAAGCTGGATTGAGGTATGATTAACCTATCTTTGTTATTTGGTGACACAATCCCACTTAAGCTGAAGCTTTCTGGGTTACGTTACTGACTTTGGTTTTGGCGCGCAACGAGATACTACAAGAATCTGTTGTTGCTTGAATTACATTCACAAGAGGGCGCTGTTGGTAATTGTTTTGTGAAATTGTATTAAAAAACAAGATGGCGTTAATTCCGATTTTGGTCACGCGACAAAAGAGCCTCAAACAACTACAGGGTCAAATTAAATTAGCTAGCGAAACCTGACAGACGTGATAGTTCTCGGATATTTAAGCGCTTTTAATATTAAAAAAAAAACAGATTTTCGAAAATCACACGTGTAACTACAACACCTAATGTCGTCCCCAAAAGAACTTGTAATCATTTTATTCTTGTTTTATCATGATCAGATACTGATATCCATATACGTCTGCGAAGTTTCGCTAGTTATGTTAATTTGACCTCGTATAGTGATTTTTCACGTGGTTTGAAAGTCGAACCGAAAATGTCAGATGAGCTGTGAGCTAAAATTATTACCGAGTAGGTCCCATTGAAAGCCAGGCGTCGTCGCAGCAAACGAAGATGGCGGTCGAGCTTAACTTCTACCGAAAGGACTTCAAACTGGACAACGGCAACACTGCTTAGCATAATCAGCCTATAATGTTTCTACTGTTGGGACACGAGCTTTCACTCTGTGAGAGGGAGTGGGCCGAAATCCACCACGAGGGCCGAGTGCGCGTTGGTGGATACGCTGTTTATCGACAGAATCAATATTATGTTGGTAGCCCTTCCCCGACGAACTCCTTTACTATTAGGGCCGGCGCACACCTGGCGAGGCGCAGCGCGGCGCGGTTGTTACTACCAAACAAATATCTACGTTGTGTAACTAAAAATAAAGTTAAGATTGAGCAATCTGAGACGCGCGCCTCTTTCTGCCGAGACGCGCTCTCGAGCTAATGGAGATGTATTTATTTTCAACTTTATTTCAATTGATCCTTGGTCGATATTTGTTTGGCAGTAACGAACGCACTGCGCTGCACCACGCCAGGTATGCGCCGGCCCTTACAAAGCACTTTACTGCTAACCCGTATAATGTCATACTATTAAAATTATCTGTTATCCTTTTTAGGGTGACTGCTCCGGCCACTACAAGAAGTGCCTGTTAGGTCTCCTGGGCCTTTACTAAGTTGAACAAGGCACTCCCTCCATCGACGTCTCAAGTACATCAATATTTTAGATTCGTTTATTATATTTTAATCTCAGTTGTTTTTAGATGTCATTCACATTAATTGTTAAGATCGTCTGAAGTATCTCAATGTTTTTAATGGAAGTTTTCTATACATCTTTTTAATGTGTTTTGTATATGTGTACTTTTTTCGAGTTTTTATTGGTTGACATCAGTGCATAAGTTATTGTCGATTATTGAATTAGAAATTTTTGAAGCGAGGCTATTAAACGAAGTATGTAATTCACTCAGGTTATAAACCAAGTTCTCCTAAAAAAACAAAACTACTTTAAAAACGACCACTTATGTCAATCAAGAAACCAATAAAAAGAAATACAGCTTTCTCATTAATTCAGAAGAATTATATTATTTTTAACAGATGGCGTTGCAAACATATAATAGCGACATCTATCGTAGATTCTCGTTACTAAATGCTTTACACATTATAATAATTATTATTGCAGTTCGAGTGTTATACAAAATTACTACAGAATATATTCTGAGATATATTGGATTTATAGTAAAATATCGGTTGTACGATGTAACGCAACAATTAAAAAATTCTGAATAGATAAAATAATAGAAAAAATACAAGAGATGCTTGAAACCTAGCCTTGTTAAATAAGCTTATCTGTTTCCCTTCATGTTTGTTACTTACTTCGTACTGTTACATACGGTCATTATTGTAATTAATTACAAATTAAATTTCTTTGGCTTAAGTTTGTCGTGCGCGTGATCTGATAACAAAAATCTCAGTAAGGACCTAGTATTTCAGAAATATTGAAAATTTATATTCATTTTGAGTCAGACCTCAAATGGTCTGTTATGTTATTCATTTTATTTGGTCGTGCCTTTGACTTACGAGTATATTGCCAGTAAAATAAATGTAGCTCCACTATAAGTGTTCAAGAAATAATGCCCCAAAGTTTTTAAATGTAGCTAATCTCTACTCGTAAATACTTATTAAATGGGCCGCCTTGCAGGTTTGAAAAAAACTGTAATTTATACCTGTCAATTCTCTTCGAATAAGGGATGAAATATGACTGTTTTATTCCTGCTAAAATAATTTACAAGAAAATATAGGATTTTTTAAGTTTGTAGTTATTTCCATATTTACTTTTAAGTCCTTTCATACCATATTCAAGTTAAACTTTTATAGATGTAGGTACCTACATATTATCTACTATTCACTTTATTTAAGATCTGACATAATTAGTTAATAATTATTATTTATAATTATTTTGATTAATATTATATTATTTGATGTTTGTCTGCATTTATGTTTAAAGATAACAAAATTAAAATACTGTGCCTGTTTTATCGAGTTTTATGAAAAAATGTAGTTGAAAGATCTTTATTTTTACTCAAGAATTTAGTTCACTTATTAAATAAATATTTACGGCAATATAATAAACATTTTATTTAATAATCTCTGATGCTTCTCTTTGTATTTGCCTAGAATGTACATTGTAACATTTTTAATTTATAGTAAGTATTTTTTATGAAGTGCTATTTGAACAATAATGTGGCACGCATTATTACGAATAAGCTACTTTGCAACTGTACCTACCTACTAATGAAAATAATAAAAATAACGTTACGATTTTATAAATCCCACCTCACTAAACTAAGCAGTAGCTTTATTTACAAAACAATAAAAACAAAATGTCACCTCATAACATATAAAAATTGTTCCGTTGCGATCAAAAGATGGCGCTATTTATCCTGTATAATGGCTGCGAATCTATATCCTACAATGTAAAAATGTTGACTTTTAGGATCTATGCACGCGGCGTTTTTTCTACGCGCCGTCGACGCGCGTATTACGCAGCAAAAACGCTGTAAACGCATCTAATGCTGCTTTTACAAGTATGGCAACTCGCGTAAATTGTAATACGGCCGAACTGAACATAGGCTCTTAGAACTTTCACGCGTGTTTTCCACATACACTCGGCTCATGTCACCATTTTGTTCGTAAAAAAAAGTTATTGTGTAGTCTTCTGCGCAAAGTTCGGACCGGCCATGATTTATCGGTCTTACACCGTTTGTCCACCCGCCACCGTCAACAGGACGTCAACGAGAAACTATATTATTCGAGCCGAATGTGACATCCCGGTGACAGCGGGCGGTGGAAACGCGGCCATAGTAAATGTATGTATCGCTACTTCGGCGCCATCATCGTTCTCGTTGACGTCCCGTTGACGTGGCGATGGACAAACGGCCTTATTGTACACGGAACGGGCGACGACTGCGCGTATAAAGAACGTCGTGTGCCCTTAACATTTTCAAACCCTCTTGTATGGAAATAATGCTGGCTTCGTCGTGACTAATGTCACAGACATCACTCAACATGGCTGCCGTTTGGTCTGTGTTGAAACCATGTGATTAGTATGTAATTAAAATAGATTGAAACAGAAATGGTAAAAAATTGTTTTGTATTTTGAAAACATTGCGTCAGTTTCGTGCCTAAAAGCTTTGCTTAATTGGTGCTCTAGATCTCTCTAAATGTGCCTACGTTGTATGACAACATTTCTTGAGCCTTTATGCCCGACGTTCTACAATGTTATCTATGTATTTTATATCTACACTTATAGATGTGTAATTTATTTAATAAATGATTAAACTAAGTCGAGAATTTGTTTTATTTATTTCGTTTTAATTAAAACTTGTTTAAAAATAATTAAGTATGTAGGCATGAATGATATTGAATAATGCTGGCAAATTGGTCGTAGCACTTTTTGATAAATAGTAGGTATTAGAACAATAGATCATGTAGGAACCAGAGCGAGCGAAGCGAGCTCGAAAATTTTAACAACCCACCCAGAGGTGGATTATCCCTAATGCAAACTAGGCACGTGCCTATGGGCGCGAGGTTATAAGGGGGCGCGTGCACCTCAGTTTTTGGACCTAGAAAATAATCATAAAACTAAAATTATCTTCTAAAAGATTAGTTGATTCAATACAGATGTACTCTCTTAAAATGAATCAATGGAATTTCACTCATTTTCCAGTGGATCTCTCTGGTTGTCCAGTGAAACTTCACTGATTCAACCAGTGAAATTCACTGGTTGAATCAGTAGATACTCATGGTGGACACAACTGCTGTTTAAAGCAGTGAGTTTCAACCACTAATGTATGAAACCTCTTTCAATTTCGCTCAAATTGTTCACCTCACTACAAAGATAGTTCTAAACATTTTTTTTTTAGTCTACCGAAGGAAGTTACGAATATCCCAAAAATAACCTTTTTTTTTAATAATCACATCTTTTTAAAAATTATCTGATCAGAATGTTCTATTTTTGGGTGTTTTTTTTTGTATCGGATGTACTTTTTAATAAAATATAGGAAAAAAAACAAGTTTTTTTTATTAATTTTTCATTAAGTAAAGATAAATTTTGATTAATTCTACGGTTATTGCCGCGCAATAGAAGTGAACTGACTTCTTTTCTGTTTATTATTTTTATAAATTTAAAATATAAAAAAAAACTGAAAAAAGGCTTACTTTAGAAATACTATTTATTTTTTCAATTGTAATTTGTATCAATGTATCTAGTTTACTTAAAAGTACAAAAATATTCAAATTTATTGTTTAGTTTTTTTTTTGTTTAAAATAAAAAAAATACAAAATGCTTTTGAATACTAATTTCCGCCAACAGCAGCAAAAGCTAGCAAGCAAGCAGTTTTCGATGAATAGGTAAAATCATGAATTCTTTAAGTTCTTTTATTGGCTGTCTACCACAAAACACATCTAAGTTACTTAAAAGAAAAAAAAAATAAACAAAGAAATGAGCGGTGGACGTGAAAGAATTGACGATTTTTTTTTTCAAAAATCATAGTAATTCCATAGAACTTGATATCTGATGTTTTGTTCAGAGAAGTACATTTAAAAACAAAATAAAAATATCCTGATAAATCGATTTTTGGGGAAGTTATAACTATTAAAAAAAGTCATTTTAATATTGCAATTTAGTATTTTTGTCTGGATGAATTTACTTACGTTGAACAATCTTTACTTGTAAACTAAGTATTTAGAATTATCTTATTGAATCAGTGGATGCAAAATTCACTGGTTTATCCAGTAAACCACTGAAATTTTCACTCGTTTACCAGTGAACTTTCTAGTCACTGGTTGAATCAGTGAAATGCCACTGATTTATTTTAAATGAATAAGATGCAACTGCAATGTTCCACGTTCGTCGCGTCGATCGCGAACATCTGACGGTTGCTAGATTGCATTTAATTCACGCCTAAGGGTAAGTTCACGTGTCCTGGCTGATAATATCTAATTATAGGTATAGGCCAGGACACATGTACTTACCCTACTAAAATTATAACTGCCAAAATATGTGTGTTACTTCTACGTGCAAAAACTACTGAACCGATTATGATGAAACTCGGTATGTAGATAGCTGGAGACCCAGATTTACACATTTTATCCCGGAATTTCCACGGAATGTGGCATCACGCGGGTGAAAGAGTGTGGTTCAGCTAATTATTATATAAGTACTGGATAAAATTTGTAATATATGGCCGCTAGAAGGGCGCCAATGAGGTGCTTGCCTAGGGCGCTCTCGATGTTTAATCCGCCTCTGAACCCACCTCGTTTAGGCTAGGTTTTGTTTTATGTTTTCAAACAGAAATAGGAGTTACATTATCGACTCATGCAGGAAAGCTCAAGCAACTATGAGAATGAGGAATGCAAGAGTCGAAAATTTTGCACACTCTCGGATAGGTTAGATTTTCTGTTGATCATTCCAAAAGAACTAGGAATTAGTTGGTTTGTCGACATAAGAAGAAAAGCTCAAGAATCAAGAGAATGTAGAATGCAAGAGTGAGCGAAGTGAGCCTGGATATTTTAGCACCCTACCATGAATAGGTTCTGTTTTCTTTTGACCATTATACAGAACTTACTTTGTTAAGTTATGACCTAACGCTTAAATTCGTTTTACAGCAGTTTAGGTTTTGGAATCTGGCCTAAACTTTAGCCTTTCGAACCTTTCGTACGAGAGGGGTGCCCAAATTCCCGAGATTGCTTCGCTCGCTCTTGCATTCTAGATTCTATATTTTATAATAGGCAAAAACAAAACCAAGAAAAAACAAAAAAAGAAGAAGAAGGGGAGGAGAAGGGGGGGGGGGAGGGGGGAGGGAGAAGGGGGGAAGTAAAAACTTCTTTTGGCGCGTTGAACGATATTTTGTAGGGGGAAATTTTATGGGTTCGCGCCACCGAAATGCTAATGTAAACAGTGTGTTGCGGATTGCGGTTGTTGTTGCTCGGAGTGCCGATTGATGTAAAAACCAGACTAATGTTAATAATTTTATTTTACAAATTATGAAATTTTAGTTTTTGATACTACAGTTAATTTGAAGAAAAAAAAAACACTGTTTATTTATAGTTTTAAGTTTTCACTTCTGTCGGCAGTCCCTATGACTGCCTATGTTCTTAACTTTTTGTACCTATATGGCAAGGCTCAAGTACCTACAGTTCAGTTTAGTTATTTAGACAAGTAAATCATTCAGGCTCTCGACAGCTTGAATGGTTTTGGGGGAGGTCATGACTCCCAGGACCAAACCCCCCCCCCCCCCCCCTCGGACCGCGCCTTCTACAATGCCGACAATTATTTAACCCATGGGTAGGACTAGTGGCCAGTAACAATAAAAAATATAGGTTAAAAGCAACCAAGCAACGCACGTGCCTTGTCTAATCCTTTGACGTCTGATGTCCGATGATATCGTCACCGTAAATACCGGCCCTGTAGTGATGGGCCGATTCCCGCCAGACGCGTGGATTTTGGTTTTGGAGTGCAATAGTGCAAATTGTGCTGGTTCCACATGCCATTCCTATTAGATGTGCTTTCATCAGTCCAGTAAATATGGGAAAGAAATACACTGTCCTCTTCAATTTTATTTTGTAACCACTGACAATAATTTATATTTATCACGCTTTTATTAGGTCGACCTGTATGTAACTAACTATGTAATGGAATCTAAGGTAACAAATTTAACCATCTGCCAAGGGTCGTATAGCGTAATGAAAATACAATAATATATGTAGTTCTGATGACAATACAATAATATTCATTCATTCGTCAGCGCAGAGAGTTGAGGGCTCTGTGTATGTTGTTTTCTATTCTCGACAAACCTACTTCTCCTTCTTACCTCACTACAAATGTTCAATACTTATGCACCGCGCATAGTAAAAATCTTCGTTCCACCAACAATCGTCTTCTACGATGTCCTTCTCACCGCTCTGGTTTCATTCACTCTTCTTTCTTTGTCCAGGCGGTCTTTCTTTGGAATTCGCTCCCTCTGAGCATCAGGACGGCAACCAGTCGGTTATCTTTTAAGTGGAAGGCACGTGAACATATTCGTAAGAAGTTGGCAGAATCATTCCAGCGCTGATTTGCTGGATTCGTTTTCTCCTCTTCCTATCGTTATTTCTCTTGACTAAGTTTATTTTCGTTATATGTATGTATGTATCTATGTATTAGTATTTATTATTTTTCAAGTTATCTATCCCTTATGTTGCACCTGCCATGTTTTGTCTCTGCATCACCCTAAGGTTGACTGGTAGAAAATGCCTCAGGCATTAAGTCCGCCTTTGTACAGTATTTTTTTTTTTTACTTGTGCATAAAGTTTTAATAAATAAATAAATATGGTACCGTCGAACTGATCTGATGATGGTGCTGGAAGATATGAACTGGAACTTCATGATGGAAAATCGTATCATAGCTGTTTTGGATTTCTTAGAAAAGTCTTGTAATGAACTTTGACCACGATTAGGTTTCAAGGTCTGATGATGAAGCCGGAAGATAGGCACTGGCATTCCATGATGGAATATCGTATCATAGTCGTGTTTGCACTTGTGAGAAAGGCCACGTAATGGACTTTGAACACGATCAGGTTTCAAGGTTATAACAAATTTCCAGATTGAAGAGCTAGATTGTTCTAAGCTGACAGATAAAAAACCATGCAATACAGACGCACTGGCGGAGATGGAGAGGATGCGGGCTCATTCGCCTACTTAAAATAAATGTTAAAAATATTTCGTTATCAAAGACCAAAAAATATAAAATAAATTAATAGTTTAAAAAACACGCTTTTATAAATGCACGTAAAAACAAAAATTAAATTATGGATCGTTCAAGTTGTCTCTATTTCTGGGCTGAAGTGTAAACTATGTGCTTTTAATTATAATATTCGATTGTAAAAGCGTGGGGCGCAGGAAGTTAGTATTAGTATTTGTTAACAAGAAAGTCTTTCCTGTTCCAGCACCAGCAATTAATTTTTTACATGCATGTCA
Organism: Griposia aprilina; assembly: GCA_916610205.1. Classification (NCBI taxonomy): domain Eukaryota; kingdom Metazoa; phylum Arthropoda; class Insecta; order Lepidoptera; family Noctuidae; genus Griposia; species Griposia aprilina. Next base: position 5,975,270 of record OU744295.1, on the reverse strand, counting down.
ATGGTAAATTATATTAAAAGGCTAGTAATGTCATATTTCATCATATTGTAAATAATGTCAATTAAATGTAACTATTAGTAATAAATAATTAATCAATTACAATTTAGTTTTTACATGCATGTCAAAGGTAAACTACATTAGAGCTGGTAATGTCATATTTTATCATTTAAAAATTCTTCGATAGAGTAATATGTCTTATCTATTAAAAATAAACACAATTTACTTTTGAATTTGCAAACACTATCTTTACTCCTTATACATTTTGGTAATTTATTATAGACCTTCGGAGCCATTACAAAAATACTGTTTCTGTATAGTGCAGTACTAGATCCGACTGTTTGTAGCCGGTCCCAAGGGCGCTGACTAGTTACGCGAGCAAATTTATGTAAATTATTTTTGACGAAAATAGACGTTTCAAAAATGTACAATGACGGCAAAGTTAACATTTTTGTATTTAAAAAAAAAGGTTTGCTGCTGTCTGTTGTCTGCAAATTATATATGGCTCTTATGCACCTTTTTTGGCACTTAAATACCATATCTTTACCCGTGGCATTTCCCCAAAATATAATTCCATATCTCAGTGTTGAGGCTACTAGACCATGATACGCCGTTAAGACTGTTGCTCGATTGGCCGTTTTATTTAACATGTGCAAAACATAGGAATGTTGGTTTAGCTTACTGCATACTTTGTCAATATGTGAATTCCATTTTAAAGTGTTCTCGATGTTTAGTCCAAGAAATTTAGTCACATTTGTTTCATTAATAATTGTGTCCTTGTGTTTATTATTTAAGTCCAGATTATAATTTACTCTTTGTTGAAATTTCATTAGCACTGTTTTATCAAGATTTATAACTAAATTATTATTTTGCAGCCAATTCACAACTGATAGTAAGGTAGAATTTATCTCAGTCTCTAATGTGCTTACGTCGTCACTATTAAAAAGCTAACTGCTGTCATCTGCAAACATTGTCATAGGATACGATGATGCTGTCGGAAAGTCATTAATATAAACAATAAATAGTGGCGGCCCAAGTACACTACCTTGTGGTACTCCATAATTTACCGTTCTCTGGCTAGATTTATATACTATTTCGTTCTTTTTAGATATTCTACTAATTTTCGTTATTTGTTGCCTATCACAAAGATAAGATTCGATTAAATCTGAAATATTTCCTCTTATTCCGTATGCGTTAAGTTTACTTATTAGTATTTTATGGTTTACACGATCAAAGGCTTTTGACATGTCCATATAAAGCGCCAGAGTTGGTAGCCTCTTATCCACTCTGCCGCTAACCATATGTAAGAAATCGTAGATGGCCATGTCAATAGATCTGTTTTTCCTAAAACCTTTCTGATTATCAACGAATAGGCAATTTTTCTCAAAGTATGAAGTACAGAATGTCTTTATATACAACGTTCACAGTTTTTTTGTCATTAAACAATACAAACATGTTTTCTTTAGAGGTTACCTACTCTTGAAAGAGCGACATATAATTGACCATGTGAAAAACACTCAACGCTCAAATCTAAACCTGCAACGTTGAAAGTTTGACCCTACGATTTATAGCCTCACGCCGCGCCGCCCACGCGACCCCACGTCCGGTACCGCCGCAACCACTATGTCCATTCTTTTTAAATCTGTAATATCTTCGAAAATATCCATTTAAATTACACATACATACATACATACATAAACTCACGCCTTCTTCCCATGGGGGTAGGCAGAAACTACAGAACGCCACCTGCTACGATCCATACATACTCCTTTTGCCTCGTTTACGTTCATACATCTGGTCATACACGCACGCCGGTTGTGAGTACTACACACCTGACCTTTCTGAAGAACATCACCAATAAGGTCACTATATGCCTTCCTAGGGCGTCCCCTCCCGGCGTTTCCACTCACATCTGCCTTGTACCTTTTGTTAATCGCCCTTCATTCATCCTCTCAACATGACCAAACCATCTTAGCATACTCTTTTCAATTTTTGTCACTACATCTTCCTTTAAACCGCACCGTTGCCTTATCACATCATTCTTCAGTCTATCATTCATAGTCACACCACACATGCTTCGCAAGGAACGCATTTCCACAGCATTTATTCTGCTTTCATGCTTCTTTTGCCACACCCAACACTCACTTCCATACATAAGCGTAGGCACCAGCACACCATTGTGAACAGCCAGTCGTGCTTTTTTGGACATCAACTGGTTGGTTACAATTGCATGTGTAGCACCATTCACTTTATTTCCCGCATTCACCCTTCTTTCCACATCTCCATCAATCTTTCCATCCCTTGTAAATAGACTCCCCAAATATACGAACTCACTTACTTGCTCCACACACTTATCATTTAATTTCACATCACATACCGATACATCCTCTTCTCTTTCAAACACCATGACCTTCGTCTTATTCACATTTATATTCATCCCTTTCATTTTAAATGATTCATCCACCACAGTCACCATGTCTTGCAACCCTTCCGCTGACGATGCAAGTAGAACTTGATCATCTGCGTAGAGAAGGCATTTGATAGGCAACTCATTCATCGTCAATCCATACTCACCCTCTTTCAAATCTGTCAGATAACTATCCATGTACAAGTTGAACAGCCATGGTGACGCTACACAACCCTGTCTAACACCCCTCGAGATACAGAACCAGTTCGTGTATGCCCCATTTATCCTAACACAAGCACTGGAATCCTTGTATAAAGATTTCAGTGCCCGTACTAAGCGCCAGTCCACACCGTACAAGGATAGTGTCGACCACAGTTCTTCCCTCCACACACTGTCATAGGCCTTCTCCAAGTCCACGAAAGCACAGTAGACTTTTCTTTAAATTACATGCTGTAAATATATTTATCTATACTAAATGCACAATGTATTTAAGGTACTTAATTGGCTATGGATTAATGCTGTATTGCTTAAAACCGCTTCGTAAATAAATAAAAAAACTCGTAAAAAGTAAAGGATAAAAAATGGTAATTGTGGGTTATCCCTAAGAGATAGACATATACCATCGCGGGCTTTGTTGTAGACCTTTATAAGGTGTACAATACTGTAATACAGTCGCCAGCAGATCAAGTTACCACAAACTGTCAGATTTTCTCATTCGATTTTGAACTTAACCAACAACATTTTAAGGTTTAAAATCATTTGGAGAAATTTGACAGTTTCGTGTAGCTTGACCTGCTGGCGACTGTACATTATTTTGAACTATCTCGTAGGGTTCCACTAGCGTTTGCAATGTAAACGCAAAAAAAAATGTTTATTTACGACATCACATTAGAAACCTCCAAAATTATCAGTGTTTCTCAACTATATTATGCATGTATTATACATGTAAACCTTCCTCTTGAATCACTCTATCTGTTAAAAAAACCGCATTCAAATCCGTTGAGCAGTTTTAAAGATCTAAGCATACACAGGGACAGACAGACAGCGGGAAGCGACTTTGTTTTATACTATGTAGTGAAGTTAAATCTCATTTAGGTGAACTGTATCATGTTCTTATGAGAAATAAAACACGGAAGAAGGCCTTAGTAAATGTATGTAGGTAGCTTACCTACATACATTTACTAAGGCCGCGTGTCCACTGTACGCCGTCACCGAGACGTCATGCTCGCTTCGAATAATGTGGTTTCTCGTTGACGTCCCATTGACGTTGTACGGTGGACAAACAGTGTAACGGTTCCACATTCGCACTGTGAACCACGGTTCGCGAGTTTTATCCCCACTAAACGTTATTTTTTTTGTTCGTTTTTTGTTTAATATGTCAATATTAGCAGCTGAAATCAAACCTACCATCGTACTAGACACACACACATGGATACACACATACATGGTACATGGATTTTTTATAAAAATATGGCAGTTATTTTAGTACATATCTATAAATATTATGGTGTCTTACGACTTCCACGCGAACGAAGTCGTAGACAGAAGCTAGTAACACGGTAATGATAACATTACCGTGCTAGTAATAAATAACGCAAACTTATCAACAGGTTTATTAAAGCCACAGATACCTCCCTCCCTCCGCACTGAAATTAGTTCACAAGTTAATTTGTTTCATCGTTGCAGTTGTTTCACGCAACTTTGCTATAAGGACGTCATATTAATCTCTGTCTTTGAAGCTTTGAGGAAGCCATTACTAGAGCTGGAAATAATACTTACAGGTAGTTAACTTCTTCTGATAGTACTGAAACACCATTTCTGTAGAATTCGTTAGTTTTATTTATTTATGTACACACATTTGTCGTAAATAAACAGGAAATACGTAAAAAAGTGATGTTTATTTCTAAAGAAATATCTTTCAATATACCTGCGATAGGAAATAGATATGTAGTAGGTAAATAAAGAGTGTGAAGTAGCGTAGAAGTTAGATAAAGAGTGTTGAGCTCCGTTTAGCTGCACGATTACTGACTGACTGGACAGGTTCACTCAATCTGTGTGGTTCTTTCCTCAAAATACCATTTCAGACACCAATCTACATGGTCTTCACATGATCTGACAAAGATTATGTCTGGACTTTAAAAGAGACTGACCTCTGAGTTTGTTTCGGCCTTTCTTCTCAGAGTAGTCAGATAGGAAATGCAGAGTTTAAAAAAGATTGACGTGTAAAAGTGTCTGTACAAACCATGTACAAACCTACTTACAGAAATAAAATCATTTATCATTTAGTGTGTGTAAGGCCTAGTCCGCACTGCGATATTTCACCGCGCGATTATTTCTCGTAATTCTGTAACACGTTCAATACTATGGGACTAGCCACACTGACGTTATAAAATACGCGCGAAAAAAAAATCTGTGATTTGATGCAAATTGAACGCGATTTATTCCCGCGCGAATGTTTTGTGCAATAGGAAGTAGTATGACTATGGCCGCACCGCGGAAAAAAATTCGCGCGTTTCTCTCAGTCGTGCACTGACAACGGCATTGACAAGATGTCGCGCGCATCGTCTCCCGCCCGATCGGCAGGCGAGCAGGAGTTAGCAGAAAATTACATTGAAATAGAGATACACAGGAGGCCTCCCCTGTGGGACAAATTTGATCCTAAGTACCACGAACGAGTATTGAAAGCAAGATTATGGGAGGAAATATACAAAAAGATATATTTTACGTGGGAACAATGCAGTGTTGCTAAGAGAAAACAAAAAGGTAAGTAAAGTAAATACTTTATATAATATAAAAAGTTTACAAATTGACAATAATTATTTTACTTTTTCATTTTTCTAGGTCTGTGTGTATCTCGGTTAAAAAACAGATAGTACATAAGTTTATTTATATTTTATCATACTGCCACGAAATTGACCCTTTCGATGAATCAAAATATTCTGCAAAATATTGTCTATTTTCAATGCTGGATATTGTAGATCTCACAGGAGTAGGACGTAAAGATTGTAACTTGGTTCCATACAATTTGTCCTTAAACCGAATTCCATCATGTTTCCGTACGTAATTATGCAAAATGCAACATGCTTTAATTATTTGGTCACAAGTTGTTAGTTTCACATCTAAAGCTCGATGTAAAATTCTCCATTTATTACTAAGTATGCCAAATGTGCATTCTACAAATCTTCTTGCTAGTGTGTGTCTCTAATTAAAAACTCTTTGAGTTCTATGTAAGTTTCTTCTGGGGTAAGGGCGCATTATGTGTTCTGAGAGAGCGAACGCTTCATCTCCAACAAATAAATAAGGCATTTTTTCCCCGTTTTCGTCTCTTGGCAGGCGATTTGGTGAAGGAAGCATTAACTGCTACTTCAACCTTCAAGCTTCTTACCAAATGCAGATTTTTTGAAAACGGTAGAGTCGCTACTGCTACCGTAAGCTCCTATGTCAACACTGATGAAATAATAATTTGCATCAGCTACCGCCATCAAAACTAAGGAATGATATTGTTTATAATTATAAAATTCAGACCCCGCGCTGTTAGGCTTTTCGCATCTTATATGCTTTCCATTCACCGCTCCCAAGCAGTGTGGAAAAATGGGCTCTTTTATAGAAAAGTTCGGCAGTTTGGCGCGAAGTTCTTTCCTCTGGTTCTGGTATATATAAAGGTTGTAAACATGACCATAGCTTTTCACACGTGTCTTCTATAATTTCGCCAATTGTAGAGATGCCAATTAGATATTCAAAATATAGCGAATAGTAGCTATTTCCTGAAGCCAAGTATCTGCATGGAACATAAAAAAATTAACATCAAGAAACTATAAACAGATAAATCATACTTACCCGACAATAAATTCCTTTAAAATATAACATTTAATCTTCATTTGCAGGAGCTGATGTGCAAAAAAAAATGAAAAAATCTTAAGGACACATACTGGCAGCTGATAAAAAGGTGGTTTCGGGTCAACCCAGAAAGAAAAAGAAAATACCATACATACACAAGGGAGCAATTTCATTTTTATCCACTCAAAAATCTATGAGAGCTACTACAAATAATATAAGAGACACAGAAAGCCCTAAAAGTAATACCGAAGACTGTAATCAATGTGACGAAGACACTGACTCAGAAGTTTCACAAAATAAAAGACTGAAAGCGAGCATGCGTAAAAAGACTAAAAATAAAAATAATGGTGATGATGAATTATTGAAACAGTTACTTCAGGAGAAAAAATATGATGAGGATGTTTCATTTTGTGAGATGCTCATTCCAATGCTCAAAAATCTCTCAACAGACCAGAAACATTACGCTAAAATTGAAATCCTGAATGCACTTAATAGAGCAACCAAATATTCACCACAAGATGTTATGCCACCTAGAGTCAGCTCTGCTTCGCGTCGGTATCAATCATCATCATCGTACTCATCTTACAACCCAAATACGCCATCACCTTATCCAAATACGCCATCACCCTATCCAAATACGCCATCACCCTATCCAAATACGCCATCACCCTACCCAAATACTGTCCGTCAATCTCCTCCGCCTGATCCATCTCCTCAAACTCAATACACGCCATTTCGTAATCCACCTATCATTCCTCAATCTCCACCTGATCCGTCACCTCAAACTGAATATACGCCATCTCGTAATCCATCTGTTATTCTTCAATCTCCACCTGATCCGTCACCTCAAACTCATTATACGCCATCTCGTAATCCATCTGTCATTCTTCAATCTCCACCTGATCCGTCACCTCAAACTCATTATACGCCATCTCGTAATCCATCTGTCATTCTTCAATCTCCACCTGATCCGTCACCTCAAACTCAATACACGCCATCCCGTAAATGTAGTGTTGTTTCTCAGCCTGATCCGTCTCCTCAAGACCAATACAAGCTGTCTCTCAGTTCAAATTTTCCAAATACTTCATTTAGTCATTCTTTATACGTAGTAGAGGGAAGTGGTTTTGACATGAAAGATTTCATTTTATTTAAATAGAACTTAACTGTTTTTGTTTAATAAATGATTCTGTAAGATTAATCCTTCTTTTTATTTATCACTATCAGTCATAAAATGTTCACTGGAATGTAGTCAATAGTCAAATCAGTCCGGCAGTAATCAAATGGGAAGATAGATTAAGAAGACAATATCATCCTAGCAGCGCCTAAATAACAGAGGTGTACAAATATATCTAAGCATTTGATAAAAATCGATGCTTTCAATTATTTCGAAGAAACAAACAAAAGACCACATTGCTTTCTTCTAATTCGATCGATTTTTATGAAATGCTTAGATAGGTATATGTACTTGTACACTGCGGTGCATATCCCTTACTAAATATGGAACATCTTAACTTATAGTTATCGAAAGTGTCTCTTCAGCTGAAATTGCTTTTCTCCAATTTGTATCTTAATAGGTAATAGCTGGACCAACTAGTCGTAGTAAATTATCGAATGATGTTTTACTCATTCATTTTGATGTTTTTTTTCTTTTCACTGTATTTTCGTAGCTCTTGATGTTTTAAGTAGAAAAATCCTTTCATAGGTCTCAAGGCCGTAAATGGGTGAATCCAGTATTCATGACATCTTTTTTTAAGTCTGTTACGTCGCCGCCGTAGTATCAGATAAATCAAAATGTTTCTGATGTCCATTACACGTTCGTCTCAGCCGGGAACAGCATCGAACTGACAAAAAATGTTACTCGCGGTGCGTACTAGGCGTGACTTCAAGCACGGAATATAAGTCGCGAGGATAAATATCGCGCGGTGAAATATCGCAGTGCGGACTAGGCCTAAGAGTAGAAAGAAAGTAAAATATATGAAATCAAAAACAATTCACATAATAAAATAAATCAAATAGGTAATATGAGAATAGACAGTTTACATACACACTCAAACATACATAAAAACATACTTTTAAAATAAATATCACCAAAATATTTTCTAGCATAATCAGCCTATAGTGTTCCCACTGCTGGGACACAGGCCTCCTCTCTTCGAGAGGGAATGGGCTGTAATGTACTACGCGGGCCCAGTGCGGGTTGGTAGATGTCACATGTCTTCGAATTTTTGGTTCTAGGACATGCCGGTTTCCTCACGATGTTTCCCTTCACCGTTTTGAGAGCAGTGGTGATGAAATTATTTACACAAAGTAAAGCGTCTGCCTGGGTTCGAACAAACAACCTACAACTCGTAAGTCGGGGCCGATACCACTGGGCCACCACTGCTCTTATAAATGTTATCTAATAATTATAATATAATTTAAAATAATAAATACATACCTACCTACGCAACTATGACGACGTGGAAAGAAAGTGTTATTTCACTCTTTTTTTAAATGTTGCAAGTGCTTATAGTTTAATGAGGTTTTTACAGATTAATCTTGACTAATCAGGTACCGGATTATGCTAGATTTATCTCGTAGTTACTACCTACCTATCGTCATTCCATCATGCGGTATAATATATCTACATTAAAACTAGCAAAAGTCTTAGGGACTTATTTCGAAACGTAAATTAAAGTTAAAAGACGTTCAAACGTCAAAAAAATTATGGCTGAGCAGACGTTAAAACATAACGCGTCGCGGCGTTTATAAATATGTAGCGGTATCTACATCGCCACATGCGAGCTATACGTCATACTGACGTCACGCAAATCCTGCATCGCGCAAGCAGAGTTTACCGCGCGACTAGCATATTTACAACGTCCCGACATCAACCGTGGGGCAGTTGCCCACCAGACACGACACCCGTCTGGTCGGAGGGTCCTCCTTTTTTCATAGAGTATGAGTGAGCTTTACACCCTGTTCCTCATACCTCTATAAATATTAACCCCCATTCTATCTGCGTAGCCTTTTCCCTACTTTGGGGCCAGCTAGCAGTCTAATCGGATGCAGCTGAATAGGTACTCGTATTTTACATGGAGCAACTGCCTATCTAATGTCCACAACCCAGTAACCTACTGGGTAAGACGATACTCCTTGGTCGGACTGGTTGTTTGACACGGGCTTCTAACTACCCGTAACGACTGTCAAAGATATACGAATGACAGCCGGGACCAACGGATAAACGTGCTTTCCGCGGCACTGGCAAGTCTCGATATGTAATCCCATCCACCCATCGACGAACCAACTGTGCCAAGCGTAGCTTAACTTTGGATCGACCAAACTGGACCCATAGGTTGAAAACATTTTGCTTTCCTCTGGTGCGATCACAAAATTATATTACCTACCTAATCTATTACTGTAGGGGTGGGTTGAAGCCTGACCAGCACTCTAATTGTGTAACACACCATCAATCACCATCTGAATCATTTTGAAGCCTATTGCTAATCCATTGCTTCATATGTTCGAAAAACTTGTCTGCTCAACAACGTAAATAACGCAATGAATGTTGAAAATGAAAGCCATTCCTACTATTAGTGTGTCGCAATTACCCCATAGTAAATAGCTTCAACTCGTTAGCTGCTTGTTTGTGATTGGTTACCAAGATAACCCTATAATAAAAACCAGATCCAATCATAATAAGCTGCACGAGAATTGACTGATCAAATTAATTTGGCGTACGTTCAACCTCAACCAAAACTCAATCCAAGTAGGCACCTACTTAAATAACATAATATCACGCCTGTTATACCTAACGGGTTAGGCAGAGGTGTACCTACCTATAGTAACGCCCACATTTCGCCAGTTACGTGTCAGTCCCGTGTAATAGGAGACGAGACAAGTTATTTCCCCCAAGTACCTACTTACCTAATTGTAATTTGAAAACATTGTAAAAGCCAATTATTTCTAAAAGAGTAGGTAACTGAGGAGTTTCTTGCCGGCTCTTCTCCTTACGAAACGACCAATTTTAACCGTGCACCTAGTTTCTGACGTTTCATAAGTGCATAATTATGTAGATTTATGTGAAATAAAATATTTAGATTTAATTTGATTTAAGTGGTTATTTTAAATTCTAAACTACCCATCTATTAGCAAAGTTGCATTCGTGGAAAACGTGCAGAAAACTATTTAATTGCTTTCTAAATAGGTACTACAAAACGTTACTTAGTAACATACTCCCTGACAAATGAAAAGGGGTAGGTACTGGGAATAGCACTTACTGGTGGGTATCAATTATTCAACAGACCACAACGCAACTTTTAAACGTTTTTAAATTGAAGTGGGTTACTAAAGGAACAGAAATCATTCTGTTAGATTGAAAAGTTGAAATCACTTGTTGATTAGGTTATCTAAATTCTTTAGCCAGTTATATCTTGCCTAAAATGTCCTGCTTTCTTTATGTAATAAAGGAAGGCAGCCCCGGAATTTCATTTTTAAAAGGGGGGGTGCAGAGATTAAATTTGCCGCCCTCTAAGCATCATTTTTCAACAAATAATATAGGTACATACCTACTACGATTTTTTTAAATTGTTAATTAAAGTAAATAATTCTAAATGTTTATTCTTCTTGATTTGTTTTCAGCGAAATCGTCAAATGCAATGTCATTGTAGTGTCATGTATACATCGGCACATGTGAGCTATGCATCACACTGACGTCACGCAAAATCCTGCATCGCGTAAGCAGAGTTTACCGGGCGACTAGCATAATGTATACAACGCCCCGACATCAATCGTCAGGCAGTAGCCCACCAGACACGACATCCGTCTAGTCGGAGGATCCTCCCTTTTCTATATAGGATGAGTGACCTTTACACCCTGTTCCTCATTACCTATACACTCCTATCAAAACCAGGTGGTTCATTCTATTTCAGTAACAAACGTCAATCAAAGAGAAAAGAAAAAAAAAAGAGAAAGAAAGAAGAAGAAGAAGAAGCAGGAGAGGAGAGGAGAAGTCAAAGAGTATTCTATTCTATTCTATTCAATAGTAAAAGTAGTTTTCGCCTCGTGTTAATCCCACGCAACTATAGAGTCGCCTCTCAAACTCTCAAAGGCATACGGCACATAATATGCCTTGCAGGCAACAAAATGATACACTTTAACAAATTAGTTTCCGTTTGAGACAACATAGCATTCTGTTTATTTTGAACAAATAGGTATTTTAGTTTGTCGGACTCGGATGTGGAGTTGTGTTTATTGGTTTTACGTTAGACTTTATAGTAGTTAGTGTTGAGTTATTATGAATTCTGTTTTATTACTCGTCTGTATTTTGATTAGAAATCTGCCGGCTATTTTGTAAAATCTCACCGTGAAAACTTAAGGTGAAGTGAACTGTCATTCACGTCATGCTAGTGATAGTGATTGGCACTATTGGCGGCTCACTTCCAGCTCACTTTACCTAAGTTTTCTCGGTGAGATTTTTAAAGAATAGACCGGCAGTAGTGCCAGGGCAAGTTATACACGTGCTCAACTACCACCTATTTACTTACTTCTTTTAAACTAGAAAAACATGTTGTTATTTGGCTACCTAATGACTAGACAGGGTTAAGAGATAAGAGATAATTTTTTATTTTATATTATTTGAGATGGGTTTGCTCTTGACTCTAGTCTAGGTCAAAGATGACAGAGACAAAGTCGACGAAGGAGTGAGTTTACCCAGAAGAAGCCTGTTCACTCTCACTTTGAAGAGATTTGGGTTGTATGCGGTCGGAAACATAGATGCAGGTATAGAGTTCCACTCTTTTGCTGTGTGCATTATAAAGGACATTTGGAAGCGCTTAATGCGAATTGGTGGAATAGCAACTAGGTAGGGATGGTAACTTGCAGTGCGTCTAGATGTCCGATAGTAGAAGGGGGCCGGTGGAATGAGGTTGTGGAGTTCTTGGGGATTTGTCAGAAGAACTGGGTTAAACAGGTACTCATAAGCTTACCTACTCAGAGATCGTCCCAGAATCATGTCGGATCAGAATGTTTCTTCTTCTTCTTCTTCTTCTTTACAGATATGGTTTCCGTACTTAGTCCTTCATGTGGACCATTGTGCGTGGGCCACGGCGGCCGTCGGTGGTTATTCAAACCAGCCCTTCTCCCTCCAGAAGTTAATGATGTCTCCTAGTCTGCTGAGAGCATCTGTGTGGTATCTGGGTGCCCCGAGGGTTTGTGATCTAATTTGAGTGACGCCTGTGCATTCGAAGAGCACATGCGCAACGGTTTTCTCAGCCTCCATACAGGCCCTGCACAGAGGACTGTCCGTTATGGACAGTCCTCTGGACCATCACGGGTCACTGCTCGCTAAACAAACAGTTGTTTGTTTAGCGAGCCGTGATGGTCCCCGTCACCAGGCGCAGGCCGTTCCTGTCTAGACGAAGCAAACGCCTGGTTAGCTTGCCATCTGAAGATGGCATGGCTTCCCTGGACTGCCTACAGCCTGCTGTCGAGGTCCACCAGCTCTCCGCTTGTGTGTGGATATACTCTTGTAACCATCTGCGTAGCTGGTTGAAGGGGATGGGCACGATGGGTTCGGGTCCGCAGACTGACGCGCTGGATGCTCTTCTAGCCAGTTCGTCAGCTGCGTCGTTACCCAGTGACCCATTGTGTCCTTTTATCCATTGTAGTGTCACTGTGTTGCGGTTAAACACCGCTACACGTTCAAGAGCATTGTGACATTCTAGTGTTATACTCGAGGTTATATACTTCCTCGCCAAGGATCGGAGGACTGAGGCACTGTTGGAGAGTATACGAATATGGGTATCCATAAGTCTCCTGACCTCTATGGCGTACACCGCTTGTATGATGCCCACACACTCCGCCTGGTAGACGGTATTGAACATTCCCAGCGGGCTGGATATATTTGTTAAGGGTGCGTGAGAAAACTCCGACTCCGGTTCCGGAGTCGGTCTTTGATCCGTCGGTGTATACTCTCAGCTCTTTCGGGCCTGAGTGGTCACACCGTTCTTCCGTCAGTGTTATGTTGTAGTGCTTTTGAAAGTAGTGCAGTTTCGGGGCTTTGTCGCAGGGTGATGCCATCATTGGTTGACGATTAATTGCATCTTCCTTAATGCGTATGTGCTTGACTCTTGAGTCTTTGCTTAGGGTCCCTGATAAAATTTTGGTTGTCTAACTAAATCTGGCTATTTTTATCGCGATTAAAAAGGTGTGAAGTAAAATTAGTTGTCATGAACTAAAATTCACCACAACACATCGACTTCAGGTGCAAAAACAGTACTGTATCTTTTTAAACTTTATTTTGCTTATATCTCGAAAATGCGGTGTTCTATCGCAAAAATAATTAAAATTTCCACCCCCTTTATGAGACTCTTAAACCACCCTTTAATCAGACGGTTTTCCTGGGAATCACGCTAGACGAGAAATTACAATGGGGACCCCATATAAAATCTCTTGCGGGGCGGTTAAGCTCGGCCGCTTATGCTGTTAGGAAGATAAGACAGTTAACAGATGTAGAAACCGCGCGTCTGGTCTATTTTAGCTACTTCCACAGCATTATGTCATATGGCATTTTACTGTGGGGTCGGGCTGCTGACATTGAATCCATTTTCATTTTGCAAAAGAGAGCTGTCAGGGCCATTTGCAATCTACGTCGTTGCGAATCTCTTAGGGAACTATTTAAAAAGATTAATATTATGACGGTGCCTTGTCAATTCATTTATGAAAATATTATGTATGTAAGAAAAAATCTACATCTCTTTAATAAAATAAGTGATAGACATAATTTTAATACTAGAAATAAAGATAAAATAGATCAACCATTTTTTAGATTATCTAAAGTGCATACATCTTTTATGGGGTACTGTGTTAAATGTTACAACAAAATACCTTGTGATATATTGCAATTTAATGAAAGAAAATTTAAAACTCATATTAAAAGTACACTTTGTAAACATGCATATTACAAATTAGAGGATTATATCCTAGATAAGAATGCTTGGAAACATGCTGGTCTTGCTCCATAGGACAATCTAGAGTCTAGACAAAATCAAACTGGTTGCTAATTTAATTGTATAATTTATAATTTTTATGACATTGTTTTTTACATTATGTAACTACTTTAACTCACACACTAAATTATTACTTGTTTTTATTTTTTTTGAAAAATCATCTACTTCTCAATATTTGTAAATATGTGAGCACCATGTATCTATCTCATAATTAATTTACCTGTCATGCGTTATATTTAATTATTTTTACCTATTGTGGTATAGCAATTTTATTCTAGGTGCATCGTCTTCACATATAATTATTATATACATAATATTGTAAAACATTTTTAAAAGAGTAACGGTGGAGTTTCTTGCCCATTCTTCTCCATACGAAACTACCTTTTGGAAGGGGCAACTAGAATCAGTTCTATTTTTTGTAAATTTTGACGTTCAAAAGTGCCATTTTATGTGCCTATTTGAAATAAACGATTTGACTTTGACTTTGACTTTGACACTAAAACTCTACATGTTGGTAATATTTTTTTCATATTTTCCATAAAAAAGTGAATAATTCCATATAAAACACGTCGAGGCTGCCACCATGCGAGACTCCGGCTCTAAAAAAAAAATCACGTGGTAGGGCAAATAAGTACCACGTGGAGTCGCGATTGTCAAATAAAATTTTAGTTGCGTCAATTTTTTTTTTAAATTTAGAGTTTTTTTTTTTGCAGAATAGCTTTAAGATTCTCATAGTCAAAAGTAAGGAATTTTAGTGATAGTTTAGTTAGTTTAGTTCGGTGTACAAGAGAATCGGCACCAATGTCAAATTTAGAATAGCAATATTGCCATTTTCACTAAATTACTAACTCAGTGCCATCTTAGTGCTGTCAAACTAAAATATAGTTAAGTTTAGTCACTTTAGTCCAGAGCTTTAGTCTATTTCAGAATGGGAAATTGTCGTTTGACAGGAATAAACTAAATTTTAGTGATTTTTAGTCTAGTTTAGAGAATTTTGTGACAATTGAATCGGCACCTTGCCTTTATTTCACTAGACATCGAAGGCTTGTAGACAAAACACGTGCTACCTATATTAGATTTAGATGCCTAGATAGTAAGGTGGTGAGTGTCTTGAGTTTCTGACAATTGCTGATTTGTGACCCGTGTTATCGTAGTCAATTAATTGAATGAGGAATGAGCAATAGGCAAACGCGGCGTGGCAATAAACGTATTTTCTTTCAGGGTAAGTAAGAATTTTGTCCGTCTTTTATTATACCTACGTAATGTGTATGTCTTTTTTAATATATATATTAGGTACTAACATCAAATTTTCCGTACGAATGTTATGTGCATAAAAATTATGACTTTCCAACAGTTCAGCTTTGTGCAGTTGTTTTGAATCGCCAGAATCAGAATCTTTATCGTTCGCCAGACGTTTTTAGCGAAATTAAGCCACAATTTAGTCAAGATTTACGACTATTATCTCCCTCAATACTTCGGCGAAAAATAACGCATGCTAATATCAAGAAATATTTTTCCCCCACCCCCTCGACCGCCTCTCCGCAGCCAGGTAGGCCTCCCTCCTAGCCCTAAGGCTTGAACTCCGGTTTTGGTGAAAGGAATTACTCCTTCCACACGTACTCCCTCCCAGAGGAAACTCCCACCCGCGTAGTCATTAGGTGCGTCCCTAAAGAAATCTCCACCGAGGATATCAAATCCGACCTTGCTTCACAAAGCATCCCAGTCTCCGCCGTCCATCGCTTGCACAGAGCGAGACAGGGCCTAGTCTACGACATGGTCGTTGTCGTTTGCGATCTCACATTCCCGCCGAAGGCCGTCACCCTTTCTTTAAGGTGAAATCGGTATGTTCTCTTTCCGGTATCTTTATCGAGAAGTCCCGTAAATCCAACCTCATTGGTAAGTGTCTTCGCTGCCAATTATGCGGTCAGTCCCAAAATAACTGCTTCGCGACCCCTAGATAAGTCAAGTGTCTAGGCGACCATGGAACCGCAGATTGTTCCCGTCCTAAGGATTACTCGCAATGTACAGAGCCACCAAGCTGTGTACTTTGCTAGCAATCCGGCCACCCGGCCAACTACCGGGGCTATCCTAAAGCCCCTAAGTCTTCCTCTCCCAAGCTGGCCAAAAGCGCAAGCGACCGCCTCTCTGTGAAGGTCCCTGTGAGAGTCCCACTGTGAAGGTTCTCTATTCACAGATGCCCGAAAGGCTCAATCCCCAAAGGTCTTCCCCCTGGGCAAATCTTAACCTCCTCCACCCAGAAGCTCCAGCAGCTGCGGTGCCCTCCCAATCCTCGGCTATCCCATCGGTGTTGGCTGCCGCCATCCCAGCATTCTCAGTAGCCCGTGGTCCGTGGCCTCTATAGCCTCTCCGGTGATACATCACGCTACCGCTCCCAGGCCCGTTACCACAGGCCCCAGAGTCTTGTCCAAATCATCCCCAATGCCTACGCGGCATTTAGGTTGATTGGGACTTCCGGCAGTAGAACAAATCATTCCCTGTAATGGCAGTGCGCGTCGTCTTATCTAAATCCTCAATGGGCACCCCAAGGTCGTGAAAGTTCTTCATTAAATTTTAACCATTTTAATGGCTAAGGCATGGTAAGGCTTTATTGTACCAAACCCCGGTTCCTAAAATTAAGCGTCTTTATTGCAAATGGCATTACTGGCTAACGTGATGAGATCGCCGCTTTCCTCCGCGATCATCAACTAGACATCCTCCTCTTACAAGAAACCTTTCTGAAGCCCCACCACCGTAACCCGATCATTGCCAACTATAAACTAGTTCGCAATGACAGGTCTCATTGTCAAAAGGGCGGTACCCTAATCTATTTAAAAAATACACTTTACTGCATGCCTGTACAACCGCCCCCTCTCCTCTCCCACCTGGAATTCTCTGTCTGTCGGCTCGGCATGAACGGTCATCAACCGATCACCATCATTTCCGCTTATATCCAATCTAATAATGGTCTGGAGGAGTCTATCCCTCTCATAAAAGACCTCGCTGCACTTTTCGGTATGAATGACTCCGTCATCTTGGCGGGGGATCTTAATGCCAAGCATCCCTCTTGGAATAGCAACACGACTTCATCATAGGAGCTTCCCTTAACTTTGTCGTCATCGCTTCGATGAACCCAACCCATTACCCTGGCGATCCAAACAAGCTTCCCGATATTCTCGATGTAGCGCTGCTCAAGAATCTAAACCGTTTGCAATTTAAAGAGACGTTACACAAGCTTAACTCTGATCACCGCCCGGTTTTCATGCATCTAGCCCCCTACTCACTGCCCCTAGACCCCTCAGACCCATATGATAACCAACTGGAAGAAAGTAAGTGAAAAACTGAAATCCACCACGTCGCCTCACTTGGACACCATCCCCGATCACATAGAGACAGTCGCAAACACGACGGGCGCCATCGACTCATTTATAGAGCACGTGCAATCCGTATTGACGGATTGTTAACGGGAAGTTCCAGTGATGGAAGACCATCGCTGGAAACTAGCGACTGACGTACGTGCTCTGATAACTGAGAAGAACGCGGCCATTCGTGCCTACGACTCCTTTCCCTGTGACACGAAGAAAGCCCACATGCGTCATTTGCAGCGTGCTGTAAAGAAGTGCATAGTGGAGATTCGCTCCGAGAGCTGGAACAAGATGCTTGGTGAGCTCGAACCCACTCACAAAGCCTTCTGGCATCTTCAGAGGAAATTACGTTCCTCTGAAGAAGTCTCCATGCCTCCTCTCATGCGCCCCGACAAAAGCGTCGCTTTTGATAGTCCCGATTAGGCCGAATGTCTTGCCGACAGCCTAGAGTTCCAATGTTCTCCCAACTCTCAACCAGTAGACCAAGCGCACCTGGACAAGGGTGACGCGGAAGTCGATCGTAGAGCTTCCTTCCCACCCGTCGATAAACTAGGCAAGCCCAAGTCTCATCCGTCTAAAATTATCATTCCATTAGTCTGCTCAATGTTCTCGGCAAAATCTACGAGAGGCTTATTTATAAGCGTCTCAAAGGCTATGCTGAAGCAAAGATCCTCATCCCCAACGAGCAGTTTGGGTTCCGTACCCAACACTCATGCATACAACAGGTCCACCGTATCGTAGAGCACTTAAGCGCCGGGCTTCAGCGTAACGGGACGACGGGCATGCTCTTCATCCACATAGCGAGAGCATTCGACAAAGTCTGCCACAATGGCTTGTTATATTCGCTATACCAATTCGGTATGCCAGATCGTCTCGTACTCATACTACGTGACTTTTTGTCGAATCGCACTTTTCGCTATCATATCGAGGGTGCACTCTCGTCCCCTCATCCTATTCGCGCGGGAGTCTCTAAGGGCTCCGTGCTATACCCCTAATTTTCGCGCTGTACACAAGCGACATCCCTAAAAGTATCCCGCATTAGTAAGATTCGCCACCCGAGGCATACCTTAGTCATACACAAACACATACCACCGTCTTTCCGTCCTCGCCGCCGAGGCCCGCAGCGACGTCCCAATCCACGACAACCCCGACCCTTGCTCGAGCCAGCCAGTCCCGCTAAGTCTGTAGCTTAAAATTCGTCCCCTAAAAATAATAATTCCGACCCAGCTTGTCCCTTGCTGCCCTCTCCCAGCGACGCCCTAAGTTGAGGCTCATACCCCAAAGGGGTTGCACTTAGCGTGTTGTCGCCTAGTTTGTAAGTTTTTTAGCCATGGCTGGGGCCTTAATTTATTAAGGCAACCACAGGCATGTCCGGTTAATCAGCCGACAACCTCCTAGGTTGACCTGCGAGAAGCCGATCACAGAAAAGCATTATATTATCTGTTGTTGCAATAATTACCACCACGACTTACAACTCATAATTTTTTTTTTTGGGTGGGAATTCATCAAATGATTCCTCCTGCTCTGGGCGGAGCGGTGGGGCGTGTCAGACTTTTACTGACTAACCCACCCGTGTTCCGTCAGTTGTCTGTGCGCCAGGGCCACGGTAACTCTTTCGAACAATCCGCGACCCCAGCAGGCATCGGCCCTATCGGAGCCTGTCAATTATTCTGACATCTCTTTGAAGCGCGCGTGGAACACGACCCACCGTCGACCTGGGCCTGGTCCTTACCGGACTGTGCGCTACCCATTGCTCGCCGTCCGCAAGCCCGCGCTTACGGTGGCCGGGAATCGGCTACCGATTCCCGACGCCCAGGGTGTCTCCTTCTGCGGCGACTAGGGGCGTGCGTGCGGGGCGTGAGGGCGCAGCGATTGCCTCACTCTTACGCGGTCTGACTCTTCCTTCGCGAGCATTACTGCTTCGCAGGAAGTGACGGCGTCCCATGCCCTCTCGCTCCGTACCATGGCCTGGACTAGGGCTGGACGCGAGAGATCGCCGCCGCCGATCGCCCCCGCGAGGACACGGCGGTGCTCCGCCCAAGCTCGGCAGACCTCCACCATGTCGGGCGATCCACACAATAGTAACTCAATCAATGGTAATGGTAACTCATACTTCTGGCGGCGCCGTTATATTCGTGCCACACAAGAAGGAATCAATCTATTTTCGATCTTAATATTTGGCATAAACTTTTTTTTATTTTAAATTTTACGTTTAATGACCAATGATCAACCAACAATTAAATGGTAGGTATAAGACAGCACCGTTGCGCATTATCCTAATTGTTGATAGGTCGACCATACAATTACTATTTAAAAAAATTAGATTGCTATATAACGTAACCTATCTACCTACCTATTGTAAGGTTTTACAGTGAAGGCAAATTATAACAAATAATTAAGTCAAAATTCACAAATGTGCACTGACTAATAATATCGCAAAAGACGTCCGGGTTCAAAACATCTAACGGCAAAAATTACTATATACGATTTGTAAGGTCCCTGCTGCAATAAAGTAATAAACAAGTACAGACTTGAAAAAATCATAATATTAAGTCGTTTCGATATCCGGCCTGCAAAGTTAAAATGAACTAATATTGCTGAAGCAATAATGATTATAGATCCCTGTGTACAAGCCGCTCGGTAAGTAGCCACAAAGGCGCCGCCGCGGCCGCTTAACGCGTGCTATTCCATTTTGAAACCTATGCCCATTATTGAGAGATCATATTACATTGCTCCGAGTTGGAATATTATGCTGTTATCGTTTTTAAGAGTTGAAAGTCTGACCCTTTTGATTGGGTTAAATTAAGTCGTTCAAAAGGGTTACCCATATCGTAAGGGTTTTTGATTAACTGCTTAGAAAAACCCTATCGAAAACCCTTTCAATGGGTAACCAAAATTTTAATAGCTTAAATTAAGCCGTTCAAAAGGGTTACCCACATCGTATGGGTTTTTGATTAACTGCTTAGAAAAACCCTATCAAAAACCCTTTCAATGGGTAACCAAAATGGTCCCTGGTCCAAATAGATGCCCAGGTATTTGGTTTCGGTTGAAAGGCTTAGGGTAGTTCCAAAGAAACGTGGTAGTTGGAGTGTCGTCAATTTCCTCTTTTTTGTAAAGAGAATTAGTTCGGTTTTTGTAGGGTTCGCTGTTAGCTGGTGTTTATTGCACTAATCCTCTACTATTTTCAAGGCTTGGCGCGTTAGGTTACATTGGGTGTTTTCGTGGGTACCATTTATTATTATAGTTATGTCGTCGGCGTAACCTACTGTGAAGTAGCCTTTGTCGTTGAGTGCTTTAATGAGGCTGTCTACGACCAGCCGGTCCATAATAGTGGTGAGAGGATCCCCCCTTGCGGGCAGCCCTTAGCCACAATGGCCCTTGTAGTGTCGTTCACTGTGACTTGTACAGCTCTCAGTTTGAGCATATTGGTGATCCATCCGCTTAGAGTCGAGTCTATGCTGTGTCTGTTGAGGGCCATCTTGATGCTATTTAACATGGTTTTGTCAAAGGCGCCCTCGATATCAATGAAGGCGGCTACTGCTGAGCATTTGTGGTCCACCGCGCATTAAATTTTGGATACGACGCTGTGTAGCGCGGATTCCGTTGATCTGCCGGTGGAGTACGCATGCTGTTGTCTGTGAAGTGGTTTTGCCCGAAGAGGTCCCTCACGGATGTGTCTGTCACAGAGTCTCTCGAGGGTTTTCAGTAGAAAGGATGTGAAACTTATATGCCTATAGGCCTTGGGTTGTGTATAGTCAGTTTTGCCGGGTTTGGGTATGAAAATGACTTTCACTTCGCACCATGCTAGGGGTATGTATCTGAGTGCCGAGCAGGTGCGATAGATCTCCACCAGGCATGGTGTCAAGAGATCAATCCCCCATTGTAGTAGGGCTGGGAAGATGCCGTCCAGCCCTGCGGATTTATAGGGCTGAAAGGTGTTAATAGCCCACTTTATCTTGTCTTCTGGTTCTGGACCAGTCTTGATCCGTTGGGGTCCATTCTGGCTCAGCCTCCCACGACCTGTCCTCAAGGACTTTACAGTCTGGGAAGTGAGTCTCCAGAAGGACCTTGCTGGTTTCATGGTCAGTTAGTGTGTAAGAGTTATCATGTTTTTTCAGCGCGCAAAGAGTTCGGTCCTGAACCGTTGATAGGATCTTCCTTGCCCTTGCGACTTCGTTGTTGGTCTCGATGGATTCACAGAATTTCCGCCATGCTGTTCTTCTGGCAGTTCTGATTTGCTTTTTATATGTGTATTGGGTCTCTTTGTATATCTACCAGTCGTCCGGGAGTCTAGTGTTCTTGGCTCTGTTAAATTGTTTACGTAGTGCATACTAACGCGCGTAGCGTGTGCGTAGTGAGTTTACTAAGTTCTGCGTTCCACCATGGGTTCCTGTCCCTGTTGGTTTTTGGCGCCCTTAGCTTGCAGCATGCTTGGTATGCTTCGGTTAGGTATTCAGATAGTTTTGTCACGGTGTATTCCAGTTGTGCAGTATCTCTTATTTGTTTTTGTTACTTAGTTACTTGTGATAGGTGCCTAGCTAGTAGCGAGGCTAGAAGGGTTTTATAACCAGGTACGTTTGTGCGCCGTGGGTTTCGTTTAGGTACGGGTTTCCTTGTGTTGGTATCAGAATGTTTACTTCTCAATCCAATCGCACGTACACAGTCGAGAGACAAAAAATTATAAACACTGCAATTTTCAAAATCTTAATTTTTGAACTAAATATTTTTAATAAAATCGGAAAAGAAGCAGAATACTAACTCTTAGATAATAAATTAAATACATATCGAATAACTTTGGGGCAATTTATGTGATTGAAAAAGCAGCAGTGTTTTGAGTTTGGCGCTGACCGTACCTATAGTACCTACCTACTTAAGGCGCAGGTATACGACTTTTAATGATTTCAAATTGAACATCACGTCTAAAGGTATAGTCATACATGTTTGAAAAAAAAAAATATAAACTAGACTATTTTCTTCGAAATTTGATATGTGAATATTTGAAATAATATTTTTATAACATCGTGTAATTAATTTGTAAAGTAATGTTTAACGCGAACACAAAAACGATAATCACGCAAAAACTATCGGGCGTATTTTCATGAAATGTGCACCATCTAAAAGACAATTTAATTACCCAAATTTTTGGATACGGCTTTTATTTGTATTGTGTTTGATAAATCAAGGTAGGTTGTTTTTGCGAATAAACTTGATGCGCGTTGAAGCGGGGCTCTTGCGGGCGACGGGCGGCAGTGCATCGCTGACCAATGTCTGGGTAGACGCTAACGCTCTGTGCAATTTTATTCGTTTAAGTTTCGCATGCTCCTCCCACTCGCTCAAGGTCGCTGGCACATATTGTCGCCTTAATCATAACTAAATATGTAGGTACCTACGTTGTAGAAAAGCATCAACACAGATAGATAGATCTATTATATTATGTCTCATTCATTAAGTAAGAAGGTACATAAGTAAGTACCCAGTCTGGCCATAGTTCTTCTGCGATAATACTTGGTATAATTAGGTGTCTCCCTATGGTCTGTTCAAATTGTATCTATCTAATGAAAATCTAAAGTCTAAACAATTCCTGTTCAGGTGAAATTCTTCCGTTTTCACTGACTAAAGGGAATAAATAACACATTCATCTGTATTTTAGAAGGTTTCAACTTCATAATATCTAACCACTTTTTCAATAATAATGTAATTTTCGTTTTAATTACATAAATCCTCGAAGAAAATTGATGTTCTAAAATTAAACTCTATTTTATCAAATGAAAAACTTCTTTACGGTGATTTAAAATTAGAATTTAGGATTTAAGTTCAAATAATCAAATCAGAGCACTCCCTTTGTACCTACTCACTGCAAATTGGCATCTACTGGCACGTTTTATGATCTATTTGTTTAGATTACTATCAGATTCTTTTAGAACAGACTATACCTTCATACTTAGTAGATTGATTGTACTTTCGGACCACGAAGTAAATGCTTGCACCCATAATAAAATTATTATTTATCATAATGTAGTTAGTTTTAACAACATTAATATTTACCCATTTATATTTAAAAAAGAGATAATTGTTGGTACATACAAGCTAATAAACATTACAAACTGTTCTAGTTAATGATCCTTGAAATAAACAATGAAACTGTTAGGATTATGCATACACACAGCACTAGGCTGATAAGTAAAGCGAGTAGGTACATTCGAAATGAAATGTAAATAATTACTGTTCGCAATGAGTATGTGATTAATTACCAAATAAATCATTTGTCGCTGCGTACGCAGTGAGTGATGAAATTTTCACACAGATGTTACTAAACTTATAATCTGTCTTATTTATTGGGTTCATTGCTGTAGGTCCCGGCCATAGATATAAGATATTTCTATGGTCCCGGCTGTCATTCATAGATCTTTGGCAATAGTTATGGTAGTTGAAGCCCGAACGTGTGACAACCAGCGGGGTAATTGCGTAACACACAACATAACACATAACATCACGCCTGTATTCCCGGAAGGGTTAGGCAGAGGTGTACCTATAGCACACCCACATTTCGCCAGTTATGTTTAAGTCCCATGTAATAGGGGGCGAGCCTATTGCCATCAACCGGGCACAAATCCAGACTCCGGGCTGCTACCGAGAAATTCCTGATGGAAAAACCCAATAACACTTTGCCCGACCCGGGAATCGAACCCAGGACCTCACGCTCAGCAGTAGCGCTTGCGACCACTAGACCAACGAGGCAGTCAGGCGTAACACACTAACAATAGAAATGGCTTTCATTTTGACAGTTCAACAACATTCATTGCGTTATTTACGTTGTTGAGCAGACAAATTTTTCGAACATATGAAGCAATGGATTAGCAATATCCTTCAAAATGATTCAGATTGTGATTGAGAGTATGTTTATGCAATTAGGGTGCTGTTTTAACAAGGAGTATTTTATTATTACCCAGTAGTAACTGGGAGTTCAGCTGTATCCGGTTGGACTGGAAGCCGATCCCAGCATATACATATACATATAAAAAAAGTCTAAGCAACATGTACGATTTTGAACTTTTGAACGATTTTTAATATTGTAATATATTTATATTTCTTTTATAGTCATAGTCATTTATTCATTAACAAGTAACTTGTATCTGAATGTACACACAAAATTACAACACAAGTTACACACAAAAATTACACAATTACAGTATACACAATAACATAAATGACATTTGAATTTTAAACAATAACTAAACATTTTTTGATGCATTAGTGACTAAAGCAACAAAATCTTTAATTCAGTTGTTCATTTAATCACAATAATATTAACAATATGTGTACCGTAACATACGTAGGATAAAATAAACGACTAAGGTTTAGTTTATCAGCCGTCGAGTTGGAGGTCCATATTTTTATTACAGAAAGATGATATTATTAGAAGCCTCCACGAAAAGTTTTAAGTTGCGGATATAAATGGTTTACGAGAAAAAAATAAACAAAATCGAGAAAATGAACCAATATTTTGTCACTTTGACATTTTGTCTCGCCCTTGAACGTTTCGTTTTACTTATGGTCAACGCACTAAAATATTTCACTTCATATATAAATGATGAAATTAATACGTATATTTATAGATTTTGATACTTTTTATGCATATTTAATTATATTACATACATTTCACTGATTTAAATGAGTGCTATTAATTATCACTCATAATAACGTACCGACTACTGCCGATATATGTATGTAACAAAACGTAAAACGACGCCTTTTGTGCTGTCACTGTTACTTCACATAGAAGGCTAAGCGTGAGACTTGTGGCACCCCGGCTCGGACAGGTTAGTTTTGAAGGGGATGTTGGGGTCTAGTGAGCGACCAAAACGAATGAACAACGACCCCGCCATCCCCTTCGAACCTAACCTGTTCGAGTCGGGGTACCCCAAGTCCCGACACAGCTCCACTTAGTAAAAAGGCAATGGGAACTTAGGGTGCAAGAGCGTGTGAAGCGAGCTCGGGACTTTGGGCACCCCAACTCAGACAGGTTAGGTTCGAAGGGGATGACAGGGGCTCAAATGAGTAAGCAAAGCGAACGAACAAGCCCCTGTCATCTCCTTCGTGTTACGTTCCTTTAAACCCTCCAGACAGAAATAGGAGTCCCGCAAAGCGGGACTCCGTCGCCTTCGCCTAGGAGCTCGTCCCCCCTCCTTTCCCACTTCCTCCCCCTATAAATCAGGTATTCCGACCTTTAAATCGATGTCAATACAAGAAAATTCGAAAGTTAGGATAGAATATTAAAAAAAAAACATATCGCACAAGGGGGAGAGGGTTCTACACCTCTCCCTCTCCCCCCACCCATTCCCACCCCTTACGGCTGATTTACTAAATTTCTACCGAATAAACTTAAAACAAAATTAAACTTTTCATGTTTTACAAAATTAAGACATTTTTTAACTAAGTGTTTGGTAATTCAATACAAAGTGTGACCGCTCTATTGTTTAAAACTCTCAAAATTATAAAAGTGAGATAAATACCAAATTTTATAAGCAACGAAAACACATGAAATCGGGAAAAAATTATTCGCTTTTATTTTATTGAAAACAAAACACAATCGAAAAGTTTCTATTTTTTAAATCAGCCAGTATATTTTTCCGAGAGCAAAAAGATTGTATACTAATCTACTTTGTTAAGAAAAAAATAAAATATCAATTAATAAAACATGCAGTTTCTGTAAATGACGTGTGTTGCTTAAACTTTATTGATGTGTGTAGTTGGGAAAACGCCAGGCAGATGTATGAGACACTGATCTTGGCTGAATGTACCTACCTACTAACTTACATCAGAATATTAAACCAAGTAAACTATATTGCAATGAAGCTAACATGCTTACTTATAGTTCAGGAGCCCGACATATTTATAAGCAAGGAGCTCACGAGTTCACGACGCAAGTTTAATAATATTTGCTAGCATTTACGACGACAAGTCGAATGAATAATGACTATAGCTAGGAATCCTACTTGTTTGTTGTATTGAGATATTACAGCTTCTGTGTAATGCATATTTATGACATTAGTACCTACCTATATTACAATAGATAGCCGTATTTTTAGTAAATATCAACAGGAAGGCTGATTCAGTATTTGGTATTGTGTAGGGTCCTCCTCTGGTGAGAATGGTGACGGTCTGCCCGCATGCGGCTGGCCAAAGACTATGTATCGTTGCTCAAAGACGTGTTATGGTTACAAAAAATTAACGGTCTGTAGGTAGGCTGATACTGGTATAGAATTAAACTATGTACAGTACTTATGTGAACAGTTATACCCATTGGTACTAACTGACGATATTCGTCGGCCGGTCGGACATGTGAAAATATTAAGTACTAAATGATGTATGTTGTGATTTACTTGCGTCGAAATACTTTTCTATCATTCTTATCATGTGTAGCATCGACATTAGGTATTATTAGGTAGGTTTAATGGAAACATTAAAACTGAGATTTAAGTACATAACAACTGTGTTGGCTATTAATGGATATACAAAAAGAACACCACTAGTTTATTTTATTCATTTTAATAATTGCGTGGCATAATGGCGACATAGATAATTCCATAATGTATTGCATTTGACACAAAGATTATTATCTGATGATATTAGATTATTATTGACACAAAGATATTAATCCTTAAGGGTAATGGTAACGTTTTTTATTAGGAACTTAGAATGTAAAACATAAAATATGTAATTCTAAATAAATCTAATATAAAATCAGGGTCTCCCTTGTTTTACCGAAAAGAAATTGCCAAATTATCACTTCCCAAACAAATTTTCGCATAATTTCATTTGCCAAATTATTACTTACCAAAAAATCTCTTTACAAATAATTGTTACGAAAACCTATGTTTGGCAAGTGAACGTTTGAACAATAACTTGTTCACCAACTAGGACTTTTACCATTTTTTATCTAGTCAAATATTTCAGTTGGTATAACATATTTTACGCAAAATTAAATAAGCCAAATATTTGGTGTTGTCAATTTCAAACTTACCATTTCTATTATAAGACTTAGACGACGGAGCCCCGCCAAGCGGGGCTCCTACTTCTGGGTGGTTAAAAAAAAAATAACCACGGGATGGCGGGGTCTTTCAGACCCCGACATCCCCTTCTAACCTAACCTGTCCGAGTCGGGGTGCCCTAAGTCCCGAGCTCGCTTCGCTCGCTCTTGCATCCTATCCCACCCTTGGTTTTTTACCCTTGAATAAATGATTATATTAAAATAAAATTGCATTTTTTTTATAATTCCCAAAACAACTTATTTTTGCCTTTATATTTTTTGTCATAAAAAGAACATTAGACCAAACGTTTATTGTCTAAAGATTGTTTGCTGTAATAAATCATTTGATTAAAGACCAAATGCCTTAATGACATTATCCTTGGTAATAATCTACCAAGTAAAAATTTGACCAAATGAAAATGTGCGTACTAAAATCATTCCAAACATTGCATTGGTATAAAAAAAGGTTGCTAAAATTTGTTTGGGTAGTGAAATTTTGGCAAAATCTTTTCGGCAAAACGGCAGGATCCCATAAAATCAACATCAAACTAAATAACTAGAAACATGAAAGTGCTTAGGTATAAACAATCAAAATAACATAAATATCACCTTATAGATCGCTTGTGATATTTTTTAAATAAAATTCCAAACAGGATTATTAATAGTAAATAGATACATCATACCTATACTACATGTACTACACTAAATACATGTACCTACTACACTCAAGCACAAACATAAAACAGGTAAACTAAATTTGGCTTTTTTGTGTTACTGGCTTGTATTGAAGCCATTAAATGACTTTAAAAAAATAAAAAGATAAAACAATATCCCGCCATTTCTTTTAATTTTTTTTTCTTTCCGCCAAAATTAGTAAATCTAAAGAAAAAATTCGATACATTTTGAAGTTTTATTACAAAAAAGAGAAAAACGCGACACAAGCCGCGAAAAAAATATGTGACGTTTATGGACTTAACGCAGTGTCAGTAAGAAAGAAAGAAGAAAGAAGAAAGAAAAGTCAAAGAATTTTGATGTCAAAGATGCAGGTCGCTCTGGTCGCCTTGTTACGGATATATTCGATGCCATTTTTGAAAAAGTGGAGCAATTTACGAGATAGCTGAAGAGTTAGGGGTTGACTACAAAACAGTTTTGACCGTCAAAACAAGTGCAAGTGCAAAGAGTCAAAACAAGTGCCTAATATTTTTTTTTGGACTGGTAAAAACACATCGGGATTAGGGACAACTGTCAAATCGTGTTGTCATTCATTCTAATGCAGGCCACACACGTTACGATACACTTGCGCAAAATTGGACTTGCACAAGTAATCAAGTATACTTTAACGTGTGTGGGATGAATTAGCACAAGTATCCGAGCCAGTCGGTGTCACGCAGACTTAACGTACCTTGTAAGGCTACCATTAGTTCGGGCCTCGAAGTAATCTATGTCCGTAAGTGATACGGAGTAGAAAACCCCAGTAACTTAGGCCGAAACTACGGACTTCGTGCTTAGATAGTAGACCTATAATCCAGTTTCTATTGGTGAGCTTTTTTAATTAATCTAGAATTAGATACCTAAATCCTAATTCTGGATCACATAAAAATGCTCAACTGGACAATATGGTAGGAGCTCAAAAACACTTCTATTAAGCAAAATTGTACTTTAAACTCTCAACTTAAAAGCACTGTTAACCATATTTTTTATAAAACCCAAAATCAAGAAGAAAAATCGATCCATAAATTCGGATTGATGAATATCCGTTTACATTATGATGGATAACGTTCACAACAAAAATGATATCTACTTAACATAGCCAAAGCAGAACGCCATCTTTCGAAAGAAGGTGATGATGAATTGGGTATCAGATATGCAAACAAAATGCAGCCCATCAATTAACTCCCTCCTAACGCTTATTACAGAAACTTGAGAATTTTCAATAGAATTTATATTTACAACAGCATCGCAGGGACTGGAGCAGAAGGTCCACGTTTGTAGACAATAAACAAGTAATGTTAAAAAGGTAATTTATTTGTTATTACTGCCTCGTTGGTCTAGTGGTCGCAAGCGCTACTGCTGAGCATGAGGTCCTGGGTTCGATTCCCGGGTCGGGCAAAGTGTTATTGGGTTTTTCCATCTGGAATTTCTCGGTAGCAGCCCGGAGTCTGGATTTGTGCCGGGTTGATGGCAATAGGCTCGCCCCCTATTACATGGGACTTATACATAACTGGCAAAATGTGGGTGTACTATAGGTACCCCTCTGACTAAGCCTTTGGGGAATACAGGCGTGATGTTATGTTGTTGTTTATTTGTTTATTTGTATGAGTTCATTAATTTCACAGCACGTAACATTTTTGTAGAGCTGATTTAGCCTTGGCAGTCTTGTTCAAGTTGCTTATGCGTTCAATATTGATATAAATGGTATCCATACCAATATTATAATTTCGAAAATAACTCTGTCTCTGTGTTACCTTTTCAAGCCAAAAAAACTAAACGGATTTCTATAAAATTTGGCAAGGAGATAGGATGGCATCCTGGGGAAGGACATAGGCTACTTTTTGGGCCAGGTAGCACGTTCCCATGCGATAATTTCCGACATCCACGCGGGCGAAACCGCGGGCAGAAGCTAGTATTTATATAAATATTGAACATGTATGATATCCATAGGGATATGCATGGACCTATTTATGTCACTGTGTTTATTTCCCAATTCGGGAGCTAAATCTAACATTTATGGTAAGAAATAAGACGTCAAGGTAATGAATAGAACTAATCAGAACTGTGTTTATTACCCGTCTGGAACGTCCGTAGCAGCGTAGCGACGTAGCACCGTGCCTCGTAGCGCCGCGTATGTTGAACCGTAATCCAGTCATGAGTGGTTCGTAGACCCAATTACTAAGTCAAATTAAGAAAATTACCTACCCTTTTTCGTAAAATATTTTAAAGGTCTTGCGCTTCAAGTTTCGTTTTTTTGTGAGTTTATGAAAAGTTTGGGCCTTATCAACTGCTGGTTTTCCAGATATTTACCTATGCTACAACAGAATTCAGTCATACCTAAAAACAGAGAATTTATAATAATATAAGTTCACGCCCAGTATATTTTAAAAATAAAACTCCAATGATGACCCCGACGCATTCGTTCATAACGCAACTAACTGATCTGGAATGGTCCAAAAATTTAATTCTGGATGAATTAAAAAAGCTCAACTCGACAATTTCTACGTCATACATATATGCAGGTATACATTAGCATAGTTCAGCAATGCAGGTTTAACAGTCACCACAATGACTAAAAAATATTTTGTACTTTAAAACCTAAGGCGCTGTTGTATATATTAAATCTCATAATATTGTATAATTGTAAATGTGCGTGGGCCCACGTACGAACTCAGTAAATTGTAACTTTATAGTACACATATTATACCTACTACGGTTTGCAATGGGCATTTAGCTTCATCTTTCTAACTGACCGACTCCTAGGCAGTTCAAAAATGACTGCATTTGCTATAATTGAAATAAATTCTTCGAGTTTGAGTTCCATAGCTGTCCACGGCTAATGGCTCATTTTCATTAGTCGATAACTCGGGCGATGTACAGCATGCGGGGACTCCCCGCTGGCAGGGTAGTGACTAATGAAAATATTAAGTCGATAAAGACTCCTTCAAACAGGCGCCACACGCGACCCAAAGGCTCCGCTTATCGTGCGACGCTATCGGTACTCCGTCTGCGGGGCATTCTCGTAGCGGGCGTAGTGACCAAAGAAAAACAGCGGTCGGTAAGAAGCATGCGGAGACTCATACCCAATGAAAATAAGCCTTTGAAACCGTTCTCCGTTTAAAGTAATCGTTTCCTATCGACCAATGA
The DNA here is from genome assembly GCA_916610205.1 of Griposia aprilina. NCBI lineage: Eukaryota > Metazoa > Arthropoda > Insecta > Lepidoptera > Noctuidae > Griposia > Griposia aprilina. The sequence goes on along the minus strand of OU744295.1, from coordinate 5,943,791 downwards.
AAACGGTCCACCGAATACGGGCATACTTTACATAAATCTCCAGCATCCCACATGCGGGCGCTATAGACTTATGAAAACGGTTTCCTGCATGCGGGCCTTATAGAATTCGTTACAGAAATCTCCCGCACCCCGCATACGGGTGCTATCGATCAATGCAAATAGGCCTTATGCGACGCGACGCACGAGTGCATGCGCCTGGCAAACAAATGAACCGCGCATGCATGGAGAAGTTACACAGTGAGTAGCCTCGCCGTGCCGAATCCTACGCAGCAGTAGCATTCCACCTTTATTACGTTTTAGCTTACTTTTCAAAAGAATATAGTTAAGAATGGGCACAACCTTTGACCCGAAAAAGTCTTCAGTGGATCTCAACTTTTAACGAACAACTATCTCATAAGTTTCTTTGGCTGTCAATTATTATCAAGCAGAAGTCACTATAATTGCCACACACACTACGAAAAATCGAACTTAGATTTAATGCTACCGTCGATGACGAGACTCCAGTAGAACAACTCCAATGGAGTTTTCCTAGAAATTGTTCCACCAGAGTCGCGTCGCGCCTGTCTACGGGAGCTTGTAGCCACGTTCGATTGCGTAGCGCGGTACAGTGAACGACGCCTTAGAGGCTCATTGCTACTGGCGTTTTCTTTATAAATTGTATGTTAAACAAGCGGATTATACAGCCATCACGGGGATAATTCTTAAAAACGTCCGGCAAATCCTGGATAGCTTTCTCTGTTACTATAATGTCCGTTTTCAAGAACACATGTCTAAATTTTAAACGCTGTTGGATTTTCTATTTTCAGCTCCGATCCGACAGCGCTTTTATTTAGGCATCGCTTAATGTTAGTTAAACGGGCATTACTATCCTTGCATATTAACTCATGTTTTACAGGAGCTTCTATCGTATTATAACTTAGACCAAATCAAGAGAGGTAAGTAGAATGTGGCATAACAATCTTCTCCATGTCACTGGCACGACAGTATTTCAAATCTTGTCGGCCCAAAACTTCGCCACTTTCACGGTGTCGTCTGTGGTAGCGCAGAGGTCACTTTGACTACATGTTTTGGGACACAGCTCCACAGTTCCGTCGAGGTAGCCACATTTTACCAGGGCTCAGTAAAATCTTCCCATTGGGTCCAGAGACGGTTCAGGGCCTTCCGAGTGGACCACGAAAGGTTACACCCAATTGCAATAACAATAATAGCATACCTATATTGTTCACAAAACTCAGATAATCCAAGATAGGTAGGATACAAATACGAGAATAAAAAATTACGCATAAATGAAATCACGGAAAGGGGGAACATAAAAAACCACTTCCGAGATCTTAATTTAAAAAAGCACGTGCTTGTATGTACCTTTAATTTCAACTTGGGAAGCCACGCGCCAAGTGTGCTATTCTATAAAATCTCAACGTGAAAACTTTAAAGTTCAAGTTCACTTCCTTAAGGTTTTCACGTAAATATATTACTGCATAGAACGGCTGATACAGCCCATGGGACTTGCGAACATGTTCATGACTTCCTCTCTACATAAACATCATCATTACATTTAGATTCCTTGCTCTTTTTTCATGTTTATTATTGTATATGTTATGGTCCAAGTGATAATAAGGGCATTCTTCATACTGCCCGGGCAGCATATAAGCAGAGTCCACCGACTTAAGTCTTAGGGATCGGTACAAAATGCAATATTACTTACTGTACTAGGAGAATTTAGGATGCAAGAGCGAGCGAAGCGAACTCGGGACTTGGGGCACGCCGACTCGGACAGGTTAGGTTAGGTTAGGTCGTAGTTATTTTTTTTAAACCACCTAGAAGTAGGAGCCCCGCTAGGCGCCTCCGTCAGCTACACCTTATAGTTATTGCCATTCAGAAATAGGAGGCCTCGCCTATTAGTAAATTCAATTGGTGGATTTTGTAGACAAAGAAGCCACATTCTATACTCAGTTGGTGGACTTCGCTTATATGCTGCCCGGGCACTATGAATATTGCCCTTATTATCATTTTAATTTATTTTCATATTGTCGTCACCATCTGGTTTATCGGGTGATCCATTGAGATGGGTTAGTTTGTACAAAATCTAAAACTATCAGAGGTAGAGCATTTTTTTACTGATGCACCATCTCAGTCACGTCGTGCCTTCAAATTCTAGCCGCGATGAAATCACCATGTTGAAATTCATTCATAGAGTTTTTATTGAATTTGATGGCTCGGAGTGACTGTATCGCCGCGATTGTCTCGCCCGTGGGCCATGCGGCGTCAATTTAGAGATAAGGGGCTTACAAGAGCTACAGCGCGGTCACTGTCGGATTGCATAGAAAAGAAAGAGACGCGCGATGACACAACGCTGGGAATTTATTGCAATTTATGAAGCAATTATGGATTTTAAAAAAATCTATTCATTGGACAAAAAAATTAAAACACTATTACGTTAGTATGTTGCTTGTAGAATAATCTGACAAAAAATCTGAATGTTTGCATGTATATTAGTATGGTTTTAAATCGTTAAAAAAAATTTTTAGAGGTATCTTCGTGTTTTTTTTTCTATCATATCAAGTTAATTGTATTATGTTTTCAACACACTATCTAACTAGCATATATCCTACAGAATATCATATATTTTTCTGATTTTAGTTACTGCAGTGGTTCATTTTATATTTTTAGGCATTATATATTTGCGTTCAGGTCAGAGTCAAAGTCAAAGTCAAATCGTTTATTTCAAATAGGCACATAAAAGGCACTTTTGAACGTCAAAATTTACAAAAAATAGAATTGATTCTAGTTGCCCCTTCCAAAAGGTAGTTTCGTATGGAGAAGAATGGCCAAGAAACTCCACCGTTACTCTTTTAAAAATGTTTTACAATATTATGTATACATAATAATTATATGTGAAGACGATGCACCTAGAATAAAATTACTATACCACAATGGGTAAAAATAATTAAATATAACGCATGACAGGTAAATTAATTATGAGATAGATACATGGTGCTCACATATTTACAAATATTGAAAAGTAAATGATGTTTCCAAAATTTCACAAGTAATAATTTAGTGTGTGAGTTAAAGTAGTTACATAATGTAAAAAACAATGTCATAAAAATTATAAATTATACAATTAAATTAGCAACCACTTTGATTTTGTCTAGACTCTAGATTGTCCTATGGAGCAGGACCAGCATGTTTCCAAGCATTCTTATATAGGATATAATCCTCTAATTTGTAATATGCTTGTTTACAAAGTGTACTTTTAATATGAGTTTTAAATTTTCTTTAATTTAATTGCAATATACATATCTCAAGGTATTTTGTTGTAACATTGAACACAGTACCCCATAAAAGATGTATGTACTTTAGATAATCTAAAAAATGGTTGATCTATTTTATCTTTATTACTAGTATTAAAATTATGTCTAGCACTTATTTTATTAAAAAGATGTAGATTTTTTCTTACTAATACTACTCTTACTACTTTTACTAATTTTACTTAATATTGTCATGTAGTCCTCTTAAGAAAAGCTACAGTTTCCGCGTTGATACATTCCACTTTCATATAAGTACGAGCGCTGGTTGCGAGAGATATCACACACCTGATCCCACTATATTTTCATTTACCTGCATGAACTTATTGAAGTGAAAGCTTCTTTATGCGCACTTTGAGCTTTTTCTGAACAGTGAACGAAACTGAACCGTTACGCCCAGCCGGTGACGCTGAATCGGGTATACTCGGCTCGAGTCGGTCGGTGACGTTCAATCGCGTATACTGGCGCTGAATCGCGTATGAGTCGGCTCCAGTCGTAAGTTTTCATTTCTATCATGTGGTCATAAGCACACACCCTCTTTTTAGGGTTCTTTACCTCAAAAGGAGAAACGGAACCCTTATAGGATAACTTCGTTGTCCGTCCGTCCATCTGTCTGTCTGTCAAGAACCTTTTTCTCAGCAACGTGTGGAGGTATCAAGTTGAAAGGTCTACAGTTTCAGGAAGCTCTAAATAATTAAGTTTCTAAGTCAATGCAATAAACAAATATGGCCATATATGCGACATATTTTGATACTCGCAAATAAATCAAAACCAATAGGGTACTTCCCGTAGACCTAGCATCACAAGAAACAAGGTCTCACAGCACAAATAAAGAAAATGTCCGTTTTTTTTTATTACAATCGATCATTTGCAATTGGAGAATTGGCCGTGTCGTACCTACATATATCGATGTTCGGGAGAATATTTTTTCAACTACAAGGTTAAGTTGGCCTTGGGATAAATTCATCACAACTGCGGAACCCTTCATTGCGCTTGACCCAACACGCACTTGGCAGGTTTTGTTTTCAGTTTTTGTCAATAATAAATCATATCGCTCCTTCAGAAATATCGATAGCATTAAAATGGAATGCTAATTCACAACACAGGTTACATCACAACGTGTGTTCATCAGTCCCTACTTCTAACATCTGTCTGCAAACTATAACAATGCTTATTAACAAAGTTGCTGGCACATTCACCGGCGTTTCGCGTTCATTAGCATATTATGTGCCTATGGCATCCAATCACGATGGCTATGCGATTAATTACCTTCTAGTTATTTCCACTCACACACATCCACTCAACTCAAGCATTTATTCTAAAGAAACCAATTACAGGCACTTTTGAATTGTCAAGGGGTCGGTCAGTCAGAAAGATGAAGCTAGTTGCCCATTCCGACGCGTAGTAGGTACCTATGGAGAAGAACGGGCAAGAAACTCCATGGACACTCATTTAAATGAAAATATTGTTACCTACATATTATTGGTTACATCATTCCGCAGACCAAATAAAAAATCAAGATATAGCGCTGTCAAAAGTGACGTGAGGCCGGTTTCCTAAACATAAATATGCATTTAGTGAGGCGTAGTTTGGTTGTAAATGTGTGCGTGTGAGCCTCTATGCACAGAGCAAGGTGTAGTTTTGCATGCTTCAGTGTATTGTTCGCAGCAGGTATGGTAAGTCTGGATTTTTATTTGGTCTGAGCATCATACATGTGAGAACGATGTAGAAAGACGTGCACGTTATATGTGTCCGTATTAAAAAAAACAATTCTGAAATTAAAATAAGCCGTGGCAGGAGATGCCCAGTCCCTACTGACGGCGCCCGTTCACAAACATGACGTATTGATCAGCACCGCACAGCACTGCTGCTGGTATGCACAATGCCAATATAGAATTTCCCAGTGTTTTCGGTTAATACTCATTTCTGAAGAAAAACTTCTTAAGGCGAGTTGTGTGATTTTTTTAGGCGAAAATCTTATGCGTTCGCGTCATCGACATGCTAATGGTAACAGTAGATATATCTGTAGCTATAAGCAGGTATTTATAACATGTTGCACTTGGAAAAATGTATTATATTGTTCTTCGGAGTGCCGATAAACGGACTAATATTATGTTACTTAATAATTTTAATTTACAAATTATGAAATTAAAATTGACTTAAACATAACTGCCGAAATGTGGGTGTACTATAGGTGCACCTCTGCCTAACCCTTCGGGGATTACAGGCGTGATGTTATGTTTTTTAAGTTTTTTTTTTATATTGTACAATTAATTTGATAATTTAAAGTTTTCACTTCTGTCGGCAGTCTCCCTGACTAGTTACGTCTTTTTAATTAAACTACGGTAAAAATATATTACGCCCACGGATCTCGAACTGTGTTTCTATAGTTTATGGTTACCGGCCATTATTAGTTCATGCTTATATTATTAAAACTATGACTGTATTCGAATCTCTAAGGACACTAACGAAATATTGATTAAAAAAAATTATTCCACAATTGACAACTTCCTTAATGGTGAATCAATGATTGATTGACATGTTATTAGTCCATATAGTATTAATTTTTTTATTTTTATTTCTGTAACCTAACTGACATTTGGCATTTATGTATTATTGTGACATTTTTACTATAATTTAAACGATTTGACATTAATTTGTATTTTGTATTATTTTGTTTTCCTAATTGTTATTTGTAATTATAATTTGAGTTGCATGCCCATTTGACGGTAGAACATGCAGGACTCATCATATGCTATAACATCTGTGTACCCAAAATACCCATGTTTGCAAACCAATATGATTTGATTTGATTAGATTTTTGCTTCTTATAACCTAAACACCTCTTCTAAATAGTTCACTCCAGCCTGCGCTGCTTCTTCTCTTTTAATATTACATAGCATTTATTTATTTATTTAAAATTACATGCACAACATTATAGAATTGAATCCCAATACGTTGTACAGAGCAAATTACAAACTAAAAAGTGACACAAACACATACTTAAGTAGGCTAGGTAAAATACAATAAAAAAAAATGTAAACACAAGAAAAACAAAATTAACAAACACAAGTTTAATTTGGTTGGAGTTGGGGCAAATTAAATTTAAAAAAAAAATGTATTTAAAACTGCAGTCCCTTGCAAATTACCTCGCCACTAAAACTGTTTATTATTAAACTTACACACACTATCTCTACAGGATGACTTTATAGCATAACATCACGGGTGTTTTACTCTAAGGAATAGGCAGAGGTGTAATTAAAGCAACACCCAGTACACCCTCACTTCGCTAGTCATGTTTAAGTCCCATGTTATGGGCAGCAGAGAGGGCAGTTTTTGCCGAATGCAAGCAAACTTGGCTGTTGTCACGTCTGTTGCGCGGAAAAGTGTCAGATTGTCGTGGAAAGAGTTGAGGGTTAGACTTTACAAACGATGCAACTTCAAAAATATATAGAGACGGTAAAGTTACTAATTTGTATTTATTAAACAATGGTCTGCAGCTTTGTGTCGATTGTAACTTAAACATAGCCCGAATGCACCACTTTTGGGATTTAAACGCTATTTCTTTGTCTGTAGAGTTACCCCAAAATATGATACCATAGCGCAGAATTGATGCCACTAATCCATGATAGGCCGTCACCAAAGCATCTGGGTTAAGTTCTGAGGACAGTTTGTACAAGACATACGCACACGAGCTCAGTTTTTTGCTTATATATTCAATGTGCGCTTTCCAGTTCAATTTTGCGTCTATCATTATACCAAGAAATTTTGTATCGTCGACTTTATTTACTACTGTGCCATCGTAGAGGGCTTCAATATCAATATCAGTGTGTACCCGTTGACTAAAAAGCATTACGTCGTCTTATCTAAATTTATTTTAAGATTATTCCTATCTAACCATGATATTATTGTCGTTAAAGTTTCATTAATGTCATATTCATAAACGTCATTATTCTTACATGGTATTGTCACTGTGCTGTCATCTGCAAATAGGGTCATGGGGTAGTTAATAACACCGGGCAGATCATTGATATATAGGATAAATAATAGTGATCCAAGCACGCTCCCTTGTGGGACACCGTAAATAGGCGTTCGTTCGCCAGATATGTAAAACTCCTCTCTTTTTGTCTTAATATTTATTTTTGTTATTTCTGTGTACTGTTTTCTGTTAATTAGGTAAGACTCTATTAGGTTAAGTATATTTCCTCTTATGCCATATGCCTCTAGTTTCTGAAGTAGCACGTTATGGTTTACATAGTCAAAAGCTTGCGTCATATCACAGTAAATAGCGCATACTGGGATTCTAACGTCCATATTTATCATTACCTTATGCAAGAAGTCATAAATTGCCATATTGGTTGCCCTGTTTTTTCTAAATCCCTTTTGTTCATCGATTAAAATGTGTTTCTTTTCAAGGTATGAATACAACTGTCTATAAATATACTTTTCAAAAATTTTAGATATTATCGGAATAAGTGCAATTGGTCTATAGCTGCCCATGTGTTCATTATTGTTTTTTTTTTATAACGGCTTTACTATAGACACCGTTAAGGCATCTGGATATACACCTAAAACGATACACAGATTTATGAGATAGCTCAAGTGTTTACAGATAAAGTCAGATATATACTTGATTACCTACGTAGAGATTCCGTCATATCCTGTACTATTTGTGGATTTTAATGATGTTATAATGTTTTTAATGTCTATAGGTATACTGGGAGCAACAAAAATTTAATCTTGTCGTTTTGCAATATGGACAGAATTATTTCCTGTACATGGAATGGGCTGAATTTTGTGTCCAAAAAAGTCGTTAAATGCGTTTGCTATTTCTTGAGGGTCTTTTAATACTTTATTATCTAAATTGATCTGTCTAATGGATTCCTTAGGGAAACACGGTTTTGATTTGTTTATTATATTTCAGGTCGTTTTTGACTTATTGGTAGAGGTTTTAATAGAATAGTTGTTTTGGGCACGTTTAGTAAGTTTCATAATTTTTTTAAACCTTTTTTTGTAGTTTAGGAAACTTGCCTTATTCGTTATAGTATATAACGCCACAACAGTTGCCTTTTCTTTTTGCTGCATAATTTTATGCCGTGTGATATCCATTTCGGTTTCCTTATCACCCTTATAGTTGTCCATTTAAACGGAAAACATAGGTCATAAAAAAGTTTAAACGTGTCAATAAACATGTCAAATGCGTCATTAGGATTATCCGTTTCATAAATTTCTGAAAAAGTCAGTTGTTCTACACAGTCTTTAAATTTAATCATATTCTCTGCATTAAAAGCACGTCTTTTAATGCGCTAATATTTTAAAATAGCAGTTTTTTTCACCGGGAACTTTATTATTTGAGCTGTGTGGTCTGAAAGTGCAAATCCAGTTACTTCAGTTTTACAATTGGTTTTAAAGTTATGTGCGGTATTGTCTATGCACGTTTGGCTATGTATCCTGGTTGGTTGTCTTAACGCTAACGTTAGATTGAAATTTAGTAACAGACATTCAAATTCTAATGTTTTTTTTTTTTTTTCATTACGTCGATATTAAAATCTCCTGTCATTACAATATTCGTATATTTTTTTTACATATAATTCGTAATATTTTCTCTAACACCCCATAAAATGTATATATATTATTTATTTTTGGTACTCTATATATACACAAAATAATAATATTATATTGTAAGAGCTCTACACCGCAGCACTCAACTACGAGTACACCAGTTATTGACAAATTAGCTACCTGCGGAACCTCTCCCCATTGGTGCCCTTTTCTAATTAAAATACAAGCACCACCACGCTTACTATTCTTTCTACAAAATACTGATGCTAAACAATAATTGGGTACCTTTAAGTGACCTTCGTAGCCTGACATCATAAAATGCTCTGTAATACATAGTGCGTCAATATTAATATTCTTTTCTTCTAATTCCTGTAGGCAAACAGTTAAAGCATCTGTCTTATTTAAAAGGCCTGCTATATTCTGATGCATCACATAGATACTATTGCTAACGAAAAAAATGTTTTTCTGTTTCTAGCACATGTGTGGGTTCGTGGGTCGTTAATGTAACCAAGTGTTTCCTTGGAGACTGACTGTTAAAACATTGTATGTTCCCAATTAAATTAAGAAGACTAACAAAAACGGTACGGAGTCCAAAGTTATTTAGTTGACCAGACTGCTTAAAGAATGTGTTGTAGTTATACTCGATATTTGCATTTGAATCCAACACATATGCATACTTATGTTTTCTATTATCTTCATATAAAAGTTGATTAAAGCTCATGACTCGCCAATTGTACATATTTGAATTAACATTATATTTATATGTTGGCAAACAGATAATAATGTTAGTATGAATTATGGCACTGATCGTGTTTCTTATGTCTACTATTAGTTTAAAGTAGTTATTACTAATCTTAAAGTCCTGTTCACCAATAAAAATTACACAAAAATCACTCTTCGTGTAATCCTCAAGTTTAGTGCTGAACCCTTCCAAAAGATTACACGTGGCTGCTCCTGTTCTCAGATAGTGACAAAAGCCAAATTGCCTCTCAATCGTCTCTTTTGCTATTGACATCGTTCAGTTCTGTTTATTTGTACTCAAAATGCATATTTTGTTTTGTTTATACTGTTCGTTTAGTTTGTTGTTAGTTTCTTGCAATAATGAAGACTTTTTACACCCAGAGTCGTAGTCACTCAGTTTTGTACATGCGCTGGGATTTTGAACGCTGTTCTTTGGCGGCGACTTTGCGTGTTGTCTTCCCTCAGGACTGCAGATTGATCCTGCTGTATTAAAAGATATGTCTTCAACATCGCTTGGTGTCTGTATTACGGCAGTGTCATGTTGCTGTGTCGTTTTAGGATTAATGCTCAACTTTGTAGGGGTAGAAAAGCAGCTCGTTCTTAAAGTGTTTCTTTTCCTTGCTGATTTCGGTGAAAAACTATTCGTTTCTAATATATTTACCTTCTTATATGTTTCAATAACTTGTTGATATTGGCCTATGTCCATTTTTAAACGAACGTTTTCCCTGTTTAAGTTCTCAATCTCCAGATGGGCGCTTTCTAATTCCTGAGTCAATGTCCCAATTGTGTCTTTATAGCACACAGTATCGTCACTGTCATTCATTGAAGTGTTAGGCAAACTCATTATTGTTGTGTTCATTAACGTCGAATTTCTGCTTACGTTATCGTTGAAAATATTATCCATTGAATTGGCCTTTGCGGGTTTTCGGACAGTAATATTGTCCATATCAAAGTTCTCCATTGCATGTGGCGGCAATTTCCATAAATATGTAATAAAAAATCAAAATAAAAAAAAAATTGGAAAATCCAAAAGTGCACGACTCATAATGCTCATTAAATTATGAAATATAAAAAATAAAAATAAAAAACTTAAGTCGTTCAAAATTAATTGCCGAAAAAACAGCTGTAGTAGGAAGAAGGTACTGCACAAGCGCCCCTGGTGGAATAAATGTACATAATATCTATAGATATATCACCATCCATATGTTAATTTTCTATGGATATATATAGATATACAGTCTTGTAGTTTTCGTTTTTTATTAATTGCAATTAAACGACACTGAATTAATTAATCATTCGCATTCAGTGACCTATAATCGTCGATTAGAATTTAAAAAAAAAAAAATAACTCAAATAATGGATTTTTTCACAAGTTACAGTGTTTCCGGGTTTCACACATGACGGACAGAGATTTTTTTTGACCTATTTTGGTGTTTTTTCCAATTCTATTGCAGTAAATCAATTTTTAAAAAGTATGAAATTAATCTCCATTAAATTATCTCGACAATAATAGTATGCAAAATATCTTGATTCCGTGAACTAACAAGGCTATAATAATAAAAATAGCCGCCAAAATGAGGTGATTTTTTTTTTTCGATCGTAAAGCACTCTCTGATGCTTCGCATCATGAGTCGTGCAATAATAATAATAATGTACCAAATGTTCAAATTATCATCAATGTTTATAAAAATCTATGAAGCATCAAAGCAAAAAGTAGTGTCTTATGTGAGGTTCGAACGTACGATCTCTTGACTATGACCGTTGCTTAACCGCTGCGACACGGTACAGGACTTTCTGTTGTTATCCTCATTTTACTTTTGTTTTGTTTTTGGAACGAAGTTCCTTATCGCACGGTACGGACTTAGCGGACCAGGCGAAAAAAAGTGCAAGAATTTCCCGTCACGAGTTTCCGTCACGACCCTTTATTTGTTTGTTTAGTTGAACGCGCTAATCTCAGGAAGTACTGGTTGGAATTGATAACATATTTTTGTGTTGAATAATTCATTTATCGAGGAAGGCTTTAGGCAATATAACATCACGCTACAAACAATAGCAGAAAAATGTTTCAAATACGGAAAAAAAAAATCGGTGTGAGTTGGTTTGGCACTCACGAAAATTGATGTGTAAACATGTGAGCTCGCATCAGTTTGCTCACATAGACACGGGTCTTATGATGACGTCATCTGACGCTCGACGTCTTACGCTTACGCGTCTGACGCTCGAAGTCCCAGCTAGCCCCTAACGTAGACCGAGCGCTAAGATGTTTACACATCAAATATTCATTTTGACAGATTCCGTTGCGTGCGCTGCGTAAACGGTTAAAGTTACACAAAAATCATATATGACGGAATTGTTCCCCTTTAAAAGTTACAGCATACACATGTACAACGACAGCATATGTGCAATATAACCCTTTTTATGGTAATCAAATTTGTTCTAAATATACTACAAAAGGAACTTCGTTCCAACCGAGTGATCCACGACACTCACACATTTGTTTTTTTGTTTTTATTAGTGTGTATAGTTCAGTTTGTGATAATCCTGTGCGTGTCCCAATAAATACTTTTTCTTTCTCTCTTTAAAACATTCAACGTTGTAAAAGTCAGGTATCCATAAATTATGTAGATCCATCAACAATAAAATAGTATTACGTAGAGTACAAGGCAGTTGTAAGGGCGCGCTGAAACAAACGGCTCGTGTCTAATGAGAGCTGCCCAATTTTCCGCTACATGTAAAATCTCGGGATAATTCCACAGTCACCCTTTTCTTCGCATTTAAAAAAAAAAAAGACAGCAACGCAAAACTGGTGTAGGTCTCACTTTCATTTATTTATTTATTTATAGTTAATTAACACGGTACAATACCAATTACATTAACTAACATAGAAACAATGCAGATAATTGTGTCAACAATAATTATTCGCTACTTACTAACATGGAACAGTGGAGACCCTCGCGTACTGTTTCTCATAGAACATCAGACATGACATACGCGCTCTATATTTACTCCATTCATGAAATGATGTCAATCAATGTCATGAAATCGTACAATGACCGCGATGATTTAGGTAACGAGGCTCCATAGCTCTTTAGGGATGTCAATAAGCGATTAAACCTTATTCTATTATTATTCTAAACCGTAAGAAATCGCTTGTATGAAGTCAATCTCCGTTCTCGAATGCCGCTACGTGTACCACCTATTGAGCTTCCAATCGTAGCGACTGTTTACGATGGGCTCGTAAACACAGAAATTGGGCTGAAGAAGCACTCTTCTTATTTGTTGTGTTTTTCTGACGAATCTCTCTTTGTTATGAGGCCAGATACTAGAGGTACAGCGTATTGGAGGACTCCTGGATGCAAAGAACGGTTAAAATAATGCCAGGAATTCCATGCATAAAGTGGCGGAACAATAATGATATGGGCGGGTATTTGAATCGGCGGAAGAACCGATCTCAATGCACAGATTTACGCTGAAACGATTGTATCAGATGTCGTCATTCCTTTGCGGACCCAATTTGGTGCTTCATTTCTGCTTATAAATATGTTAATGCAAGTCCACACACTGCCAGAGTCGTTGCAAACACACTTGCTGCAGCTAATATCAACGTCCTACTATGGCCTGCTCAATCGCCAGACAGGAATCCCATTGAGCACGCATGGGATATGCTTCAAAGATGAGCTCTGCCAAATATGGATCCCGTACACACACCAGAAAATCTTTTTCACCTGTTACAACGGACGTGGGCGGCCATTCTGCTACGTGATTTGGATGAACTCATACTGAGTATGCCAAATCACTGCGATTGTGTTATACTCGTTAACCGCGGAAATACAGACTACTCATTGTTTATTTTACGCAATAAAAACCTTTAAAACCTTTTTTTTATCTTTTTATCACTTTTTAATGTCCGATGCAAAAAATTCAGCACAAGCAAAAATCGTGAAAAGTCTTTATTAATGCAAAAAGCAGAGAGTACTGCGTCGCTCTACACATACGATTTTTTTTTATTTAATCAATCTAAATAGATATTTTTATTTAATTTGAATAGCACAATATATTTTTTTTAGATTACTTGTTCCCTAGGCACTTTCGCTGTGTGTATATAAATATAATATAATAATAAACATGACAGGAGCTAAGAAAATAAATAAAATACAAGAGTTAGCCCCCTTTTACTTCCGTCGACGGCATGATACAACGAGTGGACTATTTACTCTTGTAAGGTGCTTGTAAGTAAACCACGTTAATTATTTCAAAATTCCGTTCCGAACCCAAAACGTGCCAACGGGACCCTACTAGGGATCCGCTTTCCGTCCGACCGTCCGTCCGTCTAACACAGGGCTGTATGTTTTGAACCGTAATAAGTAACTACTTACTAATATGGCCGCTATAACAACAAAAAATTAAAGGTGGTCGCCATACAAGAAACGTGTTTTTTGTTTACTAAAGTATTTAAAAAAAAACTTTGTTACCTACATATTTTCGTAACCCTTCGTGTGCGAGTTCGACTCACATTTGCCCGCATCTTTTTTTCATTCTCGTGCTAAAAGCTTCCCCTGTTATACCAGTTTAGAACGCTAATAAGAGAAGGAACTTGATAGTGTTATTTTTACGTCAAGTGACAAGAAAAAATTTTTTTTTTTTTTTATTAAACTTCTTTTGTTTTTCGTGTCAGTTTCGAGGGAGTGTTTTGTCAGTAAATCGAGCTTTACCACGCTTAATTTGTAAAGGTGTCGTCGTTACTTGTGTGATAAATTGGCTATAGAACGTTTTTTTTTATGAGCTGTCAAAAATAAGATCCAAAGCGGAAGAGTTTTCTCACAAGTAGCAGTTTATGGTCGAGAGAAAACTTAAAACGTTCAATATCTCCGAAACAACACACTTTGTACCCCAAGTAACAGGGGACAAAAATGTTGAAAAATTAGCTCTAATGTCAACCATTTCAAGATATGCACTCAATTACCAATCACCCTGTATACATATTATAATTAGATTAAAGTCGCTTATGCAACGGATTTTGATGTGGTTTTTATTACCAACAATTAGAAAAAAATATTCTGGAAGGTTTATGTTTTTATAAACATTAATATTAAACGTACAAACATTATAACATAATTATAATAAAGACATCTCGATATTTCGTCTATTCGTAAAAACCGTGTGCAGAAGAGCAAATCACTAATAATTATGTAGCGGTATCTACATCGCGACATGCGAGCTACACGTCATATTGACGTCACGCAAATCCTGCATCACGCAAGCAGAGTTTACCGCGCGCCTAGCATATATACAATGTCGCGACACCAACCGTCCGCGTCGGGCAGTTGCCCACCAGACACAACACCCGTCTGGTCGGAGGATCCTCCCTTTTCTATAGAGTATGAGTGAACTCTACACCCTGTTCCTCAAACCTCCATAGTTATAATAAAAAAAAAACTATATTGTATTTTAATCACCACAAGGTACCTTCTTTTCGGTTTCTATTACAGCATGTACTTTAAGATAAACAAAAAAAAAACTGATGGTAGGGTCTCCTCCATTATGCTTGCTTGCCAAGTATTGCTTTTTCTCTCATTTCTACTGTACAGCCCGTTTTTTCAACCTGTATTCAATAAAGTTACCCTGAACCTCACGATTTGGTTTAAAGTCGCGTCGCGTCGTAGTGAATTGAGTATACGTCATTACAACTAGACTATAGTATGACCAGTGCCCACAGAACTACTAATCGAATGACACTTCTGCGGTTTTACTGGTTTAAACACATACAAGATACTATTGAGTAACTTAAACACTGGGAGCAGCGGTGGCCCAGAGGTAATGGCCTATACTTACGAGCTGTAGGTCGTAGGTTCGAACCCAGGCAGGCGCGTTACTTTGTGTTGTTAATCTCATCCCACTGCTTTAAAAACTGGTGAAGGAAAACATCTTGAGGAAACCGGCATGTCCAAGAACTAAAAATTTGAAGACATGTGCAATCTACCAACCCGCACTGGGCCCGCGTGGTGGATTACAGCCCACTCCCTCTCGAAGAGAGGAGGCCTTGTGTCCCTGCGGGAACGTTAAAGGCTTAGTTAAAGAAAAAAAAATATGGGTATCTTAATATTTGACTAAAGATAAAATAAAATTAAAAAATACATAAAATGTGTGGTCACACGTATTTACCCCGTTTGAAGAGAAAGCGGAACATACCTCCCTAAAGTCATTCACCCGGTGCGGTCGCCAGTAGGTACAAGTGTGCCCCACACAAAACACGATTAAACCTACCGACATCCCGTTTAAAAATGCACTCATCTAGTCCACTGGTTATGTCTATAAAAATCTATAATAAACTACCCGAGGTTCTCAGTAATGAGGGAAAAATTGCTATCTTTACTAATATTTTTTTTTTACTAAATAAATGTTATTACAGTATAAATGAATATTTAATTGAAAAATCTATTAGAACTGACAACATAATATAAATTTAGATATAATTAATAAAATGTTACTTTTAATTTTACTTAGAATAAGTTTTTTTTGCATGTACAGGCACCAAAAGAGATAAGTAACCAGGGTCGTCGGATACAGTTAAAGTGTAGTAAGAAACCGAGGGATGTTTTCGAATGAAATTTAATTTGATAAATTAACTGTTTGTTTTCTATAAATTAAATTAATTTTGTTCGAAAACGTCCATCGGTTTCTTACTAAACTTCAACTATATCCAACGATCCTGGTTACTTATCACTCTTCCTTCAAATTTTTATTTTGCTTGGCCGACAGGGTCCACGATTGGTACAACTAATGTTAACTTACCACCTAAGCACATTGTGGAATGCAATAAATGATTGAGTATTGAGTACACTCTATGATCAATCTACATGTTTATATTTACATATAATATCAATCTGCTTATCCTTTTCCCTTCTAAGTTGGGGTCGGCTTCCAGTGTAACCGGATGCAGCAGAATACCAATATTTTACATGGGGCGACTGCCTATCTAACATCCACAACCCAATTACTGGGTAACACGATACCCCTTGATAAGACAGGTTATCAGACTTTTGGACTTCTGACTACCCGTAACGACTGTCAAAGATTCAGGTCCAGGCTGTGTGGTATTTCGTATCATCGAAACCACATTTTTAGTTTAAGGCGCAGATATACGACTTTTAATGATTTCAAATTGAACATCACGTCTAAACGAATAGTCTTACTTGTTTGAAAAAAATATATGATAAACTAGACTATTTTCTTCGTAATTTGATATGTGAATATTTGAAATTATATTTTTATAACATAGTGTAATTAATTTGTAAAGTAATATCTAAAGCGAACACAAAAACGATAATCACGCAAAAGCAATCGGGCATATTTTCATGAAATCTGCGCCATCTAAAAGACAATTTAATTACCCAAATTTTTGTATATGGCTTTTATTTTTATTGTGTTTGATAAATCAAGGTGCGTTGTTTTTGCGAATAAACTTGATGCGCGTTGAAGCGGGGGCTCTTGCGGGCGAACGGGCGGCAGTGCATCGCTGACCAATGTCCGGGTAGACGCTAACGCTCTGTGCAATTTTATTCGCTTAAAAGTTTCGCATGCTCCTCCCACTCGCTCAAGGTCACTGGCACTTATTGTCGTCTTAAGCTATTTGTATACAAAAATTCTTGTACCTGAACCTGTTTGCAGCTTTGATTATTATTTATTATGATATTATATACCTGTCTACATTGAGTAATGTAAACAAACAACACTCAAAATCCGTCTCCAAATGCGCGATTATGTGTGAGTACCACTCGTGTACTTATTGTAGTCAAACTGTCAAGGTGTGCTTGTTTAGGGATGCCTGTTCCAAAATATTAACTTACTTTTCCTCCAATATTTAATAAGATGAAGGTTAAACAAAATAGGTTAAATAAAGTAATCATTTTGTGGATTTGTGTTTAATTTGATTTAGTAATGCCAAAAATACAATTAAAAAATAAATACAGTAATTTATGGATCAAAACTCATCTCTTTGTGTTTATTTTCATAAAGACCACCCCTCATGCTTCAGTAGACCACATAAACGATTGTTTTTCTAACATTGGGAAAATCCTGGCAGAAGACATTACCTCCGTTAACCGATCACAATTTCAACACGATTCTGATAATATCCTCTCACAGACTTCCGTTAAAAGAGGTGAAAGACAACTATTTGACAAAAAATAGGGACTAATTGGTTCAACCAGGTTTCACACTGGCTAAAGCAGACTCATCCTTCATGGTGTACTGTTTAAAATGTTACAATAAAATACCTCCTCACATACCCCAACTGAATAAAACGAAATTTAAATCTTCTTTATAACGCACACTATGCAGCCAAGCATATTATAAGTTGGGGGATTACATCGCTGACAAAGATGCTTGGCTCAACGCTGGTCCTGCTCCAGAGGGGCGCATAAATTAATTGATTAGCATTCGAAAATACTGTTGAAGCTGCTGAAGATTGTAAAAACTATCTTTGCATTATATAAATCCAATCTTATAATAATGCATAATTGCATAGCACATGTAGCACATAAAGCTACGATTTACTAATTTACTAGGTTCGTCTTTCATTGACTTGAATGTGGCCTGGCGGCTGAGAGTATGTCATGCTCACTCAAATGTCTCGCTGGTGGTGGCGTGTATGTCGGATCATTAAGTTCCCTTCAAATTGGTAGAGCTGAATGGTGCTGATCCATACGTCATATTCGTGAACGGATGCCGTCAGTAAGGACTGGTCATCTCTTTGCTGATTGCAGCTTGGCTTATTTTTATTTTTATTTCTGAATTGTTTTTTTTTTGTTTTAAACTCGCTAAGCAGAGTTGTACTATGGGTACTAGACAATAGCTATAATACTTACATACGTTTTTTTTTGTAAATACTTACAATAAATAAGAAACACCCAGACTAACAAAAACTTATATTCATCACATAAATATTTGTGTCCTGTGGGAATCAAACCCACGACCTCGTGATCAGCAGTCTGACACTGGGTCATTAGACGATAATTATTATTATTTAGTCATTTGTATGTAAATAAATTTTATAAATAAATAACTTGTAAACATTGAAACTACTGATCATTTTATTGCTTTCCAAATTTTTTAGCATTTGTTTGAATATAATAAAATGTGAAAAAAAAATGTCTTTGTAACTTTTATCATTATTATCGATACCTTGATATCTAAATGGTAACATCACTACCACAGGATATTTTATTAAAGAAGAACGGGCACAATGGGCCCAGTGTTGTAGCACTTACTTACCCGTCTTAAAATGAAGATCTGAATAAGCTCAACATTTTATTCTATTGCAGCATTGCTCTAATGAATCAAATAATAAAGTTACAGTGGTAAATGATAAATGATTTTATTTCTGTAAGTAGGTTTGTACAAACACTTTTACACGTCAATCATATTTTTAAAACTAGATGAGGTCGGCGTTTCATAACTGACTACTTTGAGAAGAAAGGCCGAAACAAACTCAGAGGTTACAGTCTCTTTTAAAGTCCAGACATAATCTTGGTCAGATCATGTGAATACCATGTAGATTTGTGTCTGAAATGGTAATGGCATTAATAAAAAACATTCAATATTCAAAAATTGGAGCAACTCCTTTTTGCCCTCTATATAATCCTTAACGGTATAAAAGGCTTTCTGGCACAACTTACGTTTAATTAATGATTTGAATTTATTAAGGCTTAGATCTTGAACATGGCTTGGAAGTCTATTATAAAAGCGTATACATTGACACCTGAACGAGCCACCTATTTTTTGAGCCTTGTTGTAGGTACAACAAATTTGTGTTTATTCCTACTATTTATATTATGGATATCACTGTATTTTTAAACAATTTTATATTTTTATGAGCATGTAAAAGATTTTCATAAATATATTGAGAAGGCACATTCATTACATTAATCTCCTTAAATTTCTCTCTGAGAGATTGTCTCGGACTTCATTTATAAATTGATCGAACCGCTCTTTTCTGCCAAAGTTTTTATTTGGCAGAAAAGAGCTGTTCGATCAATTATCTATAGTCTGAATGTCGGCGGTATTTCCCAATAACAGAATACCGTACGACATAACACTATGAAAATAGTTAAAGTACACTAAACGGGCTGTCTCTGTGTCGGTTAAATTACGAATTTTTCTAACAGCGTATGCTGCGGAGCTTAAAAAAGTCTATAAAAAGTTCAAGTTCAAAAGTCCAATAATTACCGTTACAAATGCTAATATTATGACCTAACGATGCCAATAAATAATGTTTATACATTTTCGTTGTTTAATGAGTTATTGATAGCTTAAGTGAACTATTAGAAATAGACAAAAAAAGGAATACTCAGGATTGAGCAGGACAGAACACGCACTGGTATTGTTGAAACCCGGTCAGCGCGAGTGCAGGTAGCGATCTTTATCGATAGTACAGGAGCGAGCGGGACATGTTCACATTGGTAGGATTCATATAAAAGAGAAAAATGCATTCCGACTGGCATCGTGTAGATATAATAATTGTATCTACATGTTGCCAGTCGGAATGCATAATTATATGCATCTTGAGGCCATAATATTAGCATTTATTTGTTACGGTAATTATTGGACTTTAGGAACCGCTGTAACTTTTTTTTGATTCATTAGAGTAATGCTGCCACAGAATAAAATGTTAAGCTTATTCGGATTTTCATTTTTATCTACAACACTGGGCCCACGATCCATATAAAGTTGCCTATGGTTCTTTAATTCGTATGTTTGCTATTCAATGCTAGATGGTGTTACTGACGCTCGAGATCAAAGTTTGTATGAAAATGTTCCCAGTAGCCGCTCTAATTTTGCTATATTATGCTAGATGGCATGACTGAGACGTGGGATCACAGTTTTTCTATGACATTTCTTCGCATAGCCTCTCTATTGTATCTATCTTAAATCTCTTTGGTGAGCGCGTTATCCGTAGGTGATTCAAATGACACCGGCGTAGGTGATAGGTGACAAGCGAGTCTACCAAATATAGCACACTTTATTTGGGCCGTTTGGTACGGCCAATGAGTCATCTAGACAGGTATATAATCAAAGGTTTGCAGATATGAAATCACAGGACACTCATTCGACTAATACTCACTACACTATCACTGAAAAACAAACCTTTAATTATCTTTCACTGTTTTTACATTCAATTCTGTATTTCATACAAAGAGATTTAAGATATATAATTTAATGTCTTTGATTTCATACTATTATTTTCCTCCTTAAAGATTATCTTAGAATATTTTTTTACATTGACATTTTTATTGTAAATTGTCATCTGTCAGTTTTTCTTTTTCTATAAAGCTAAAATGTTAAAGCCAGTTAGTGTATTAAGGTCAAGTTCTCTTTGTAAACCGCTTTATTGTTTCTGGCCGACAATCTAATATGAAGTAATTTGTTTTTTTTATTTATGTTTCCAGGATTTTGTAATATCTTGATATAATAGAGTGTCCTTGGAGTTTCTTGCCCGTTCTTCTCCATAGAAATATACGTTTTGGAATGGGCAACTAGCTTCAAGTTTCTGACTAACTGACCGACTCTTTGACAATTCAAAAGTGCCTGTAAATGGTTTAGTTGAAATAAATGCTTTGAGTTTGAGTTTGAAAATGTTGAACACATACTTCTAGAACGTCTTACAGGGACTATAAAAGCGGTCGTCAGTCCTGGGAAAGGCAGTCTTTTACCAGTCTTCAGCTCACTCTTCCCACAGTCTAGAATCAGTCTTAAGTCAATCTCTAACCAGACCTGGCTCAGTCTTGAAGCAGTTTTAACTGACTTGATTCAATATTTAGTGCAATTCTTTGAAACTCCAGTGTCTGTGTTCTTATATAACTCAAATGAATAAATACTAGTGACCCGGTCCCTCCGCTCTCATATAGCATAGGAAGCCGCAGCCTGATACTTCTAGATGGAGAGATCTACAACGCTGGGAAATTGTCAACACGGGACGTGCCTCCTGACGTGCATGTGGCATTGCCTCAGACGAGGCGTTGTTGGACTTATTCACTCACGTGAGTTATCCGCGACACGACCTCCTCAACGAGGTCTTCCATATCCTGTTCGACGTGGCAAATTCTACTTCAACCAGTTCTACACCTTCCACGCTACTGTTTCACCACGCTGCTGAAGTTTCTGATCCACCACGCTATTGAAGCTCCTGCTACACTCCTGATACACCAAGCTGCTGAATTCCGTCTATGTGCTATAATTGTAAGTGACTGAGTGACTTTGTTGTGAGTGTGTTGTGTGTGACTTCTTACTGCTAAAAATAACGTGACTTACGACTAGCCCTCCAGTAAAAGTAACGTGAGGGTTAACCGTAATATTACAGCTGTCATTCATATGACAGCCTGGAACAACGGCTTAACGTGCTTTCCGAGGCGTGAAGGGGTTACGATTTGTAATGGACGCTCACCCATTCACAAACCGACCACGGCAAGCCTAGTTTTATCTTTAGGCGACCCGTGCGGCTATTATTATTTAGCGACAAGCCCGTCACATGTTTAAGTACGTACCTATAAATGGGCTGCCTACTCTGTCTTTTGAATACTCTGTGGACGTTGGACGTGTACTACCTTTGTGGGAATAATGGCACTAGAATATTTTATGCGAGTCTGAAGTGTTAGGGGTGGGAATGTACTATTGCTTGTTGTGAGGGCTCCAATTATGAGTTGTAATCTAACCGGATTTTTGTCAGTTCAAGTCCGGCTTTTTGCCCTCCGTTAGAACATTGTCCGGCCTTTTTGACTGAGTTTTTTTTTTTAATAATGCCGTTTAGTTTAATAAGAACGATTAAAAGTAAAATGTCCCGACTTTTGAAAATACCCAGCTTTATGTGAGGACTTTCACAGTTTGAAGTGGTTACCCTAGTTGTGTCTATAGAAGTATGAGGAACAGGGTGTAAAGCTCAGTCAACTCTATGGAAAAGGGAGGATCCTCCAGCCAGACGAGTGTCGGGTCTGGTGGGCAACTGCCCGACGATTGATGTCGGGACGTTGTATTATGCTACACATACAAACATAACATCACGCCAGTATTCCCCGAAGGGTTAGGCAGAGGTGTACCTATAGCACACCCACATTTCGCCAGTTATATTTAAGTCCCATGTAATAGGGGGCGAGCCTGTATTATGCTAGTTGTACGGTAAACTCTGCTTGCACGATGCAGGATTTTGCGTGATGTCAGTGTGACGCGTAGCTTGCATGTGGCGTTGTAGATGCCGCTACATATCTGTTTTGCCCTAAATTCACTAATAATAAACCTTCGAACTAGGCAAAACGAGTGAATGTACATTCTACCCATACTCTACCAAAATATGTTTGTATGAACAGAATTAAGAACGAACCGAAAGATGTGGCCTCTCATAAGGTGAAACGATGACCTGGTGAACACTGCAGGAATCCGCTGGATGTGAGAAGCATGGAACTGGTCGAAGTGGCGGTGCTTAGGGAAGGCCTATATCCAGCAGTCGACGTCTACTGGCTGAAATGATGAAGACGATGCTGAACAGGACCACAGCAGTCTTTTTGGTCTATCCATACTTAAATGTCAAGAATATGAAGAAAATAATGCTCTTGCTCTTGTTCTGGTTCTATTCTTTGGTCTAGACTCACCTTGTTTAGAGGTCGTAGCTAGAAACAGTTAATTAATTTTATTATCCATGACAATGAATTTTTACGATCTAAATTCGTTTGTGCCGCCGATGGTGGCTGGTAGTTTGACACTAGATGACGTCCGTGCAGTATGTAACGCAATTTAAGAGAGACTTTATTTGTCGATAACTAGAACTAACAAGTTACGAGAGTTTTCCCAATCTAATGTTTCGCTCCTTTACAAGTGCACTACGTGTCTTTCGCCGCTCGTGTTTGTTTTCCAATCAAACCAGGTTCACAAACTTTCCTTTACAAGAAATTAAAACTTGTTAATTTAAGTGCCAGTACAGAACAGGCGAAACCCAAGTACGAACCAGTGCAAGAACAATTTAAGAAAGTTGTGATAATTAAGAAACAGCATGAATTCTATTGGTTACCGCAAACTGAAGTTAAGAATATTCAGTGAAGTGGCACAAGTACTTCACATGGTGTTTCGTGGTGTCAAATGAAGTTTAAGTTGTTCTACAGTAAAGGAGCGAGGGCTTGTTGTAGAAGGGGTAAGTAGTAACACGTCTTTTTCACTGGAAACGGAAACTTCATATATTTTTTTCTGTTTTATATCGCGTGACAAGGCGGCACAGCGTACGTTTTGGCCAGGTAAATTACAATTTAATTAAGACCTTCAGTGACGTTCATACATCGGAAAGAATTCGCCTTAATTATAAACTTAGTTAAATACTCATTTTGCCCTACCTGAGTTAGATTTTAAGGTAGGGTAAAAGAGTTTTTCCACCAGTTTCTCGGTAGCAGCCCGGAGTCTGGATTTGTGCCCGATTGATGGCAATAGGCTCGCCTCCTATTAGGCGATTAATGGTGGGTGTACTCTATTAAAAACTGAAATTATCCGGAAATAAGCAAAAGCAAGCTGTAGTGGCAGTGGGCTGGCCATGTTTGTCGAAGGACCTATGGCTTGTGGACTAGACGAGTCCTGAAGTGGAGACCGCGTATCGGTAAGCGTAGTGTGGAACGCCCCTCAGCTAGATGAAGCGATGATCTAAATAAGGTGGTTGGACGGGCTGTCGTGGGGCAGCCTGGGAAAGGTCTGGGTACATGTCCAGCATATTAGGTCCACCTCTGCTGAATCTTTCGGGGGAAATAGGCGTGATATGATGTTATGTTACTAAAAAAAACATGTCTCGTCAGGTCGCACAGTCGTAGTGAATACCAAAGAGCGTACAACTTTCGCGCTTATTACACGTCGAGTTCGATTAATTAATAGCCAGCGAATTTAATATGACGTCCTTGTAATTATCATCCATCCAGACTGGCGTACATATCGAAATTCTATTCCATTAATAAGCATAAAATCATTAGTCTGTCAGCATAATTTGATAGATCAGATTAGCAATCAATGTAATTGGGTGAAATTTTGGGCTCTTGTGTATGAAACCGATGGCAATTAGGCTTTGATTGTAACAGGCACTCTATCCTATTAGACTGAACGAAATAAATTAAGTTGAATGAAAATGTTGTGATAGCATGAAAGTAATATAATAATGAATATGTATACTATAGCTCACTATTTGGGGTTTTCGATAAAAAAAAAAACCCCACCAAAAACATTTCATGTAAAATGTTGCCAAGACGACCACATAAGGTTTGCCCTGTGAAAAAGATATCAGATCTCATGTAGAGCCAAGCTTCTGAATCTACACGGCCTAACTCTACCGACCTTAACTTCACAAATTCTACTTATCAGTAAAAAATTATGGCTTCGCCGTTTCGCTACCGTCATCATGGAGGTGATGCGAATATTTAGTTTCTGAAGTAAGTATCGAAACAGCCAACTTGCTATAAACAAAATCTAAAAAAAAAATTGTTTCTAAAAATTATGTGGCTTTATCGCATACTATAATTAAAACATAAAAAAATTGCATACATAATAAGTTAAAGCAATTCTTTTGATTTCTATGGATACCCAGAATAAAATATTTAAAAAATTATAGCTCCGGTTCTAAGTTGAATTGGTGTCTGGGAGTTCTACTCTAGCATTCAAAACAATGTACACTATCGATTAGAAAAGTAAAAAAGCGATGTCCGTTTTTGAGGCATTTATCATACTGTGTACGCTGCCAAAAGATCGTAAACATAACATTCCAGGTACTCATTTTTACCCGACTACGACAAAGTAAAAAGGAGGATTTTGATTTTACCAGGCTATTGTAAGCAGGTAGATATGTTTGTTCATTTATCTCCTTAAGTACGTACTCGTAGTTTTTTTTGGCAAATTATTTTCCAGGCGACTAACAACTGAAAGTGCGACTAACTATTTGCTACT
Organism: Griposia aprilina; assembly: GCA_916610205.1. Classification (NCBI taxonomy): domain Eukaryota; kingdom Metazoa; phylum Arthropoda; class Insecta; order Lepidoptera; family Noctuidae; genus Griposia; species Griposia aprilina. The sequence continues at coordinate 5,918,223 of OU744295.1, read as the reverse complement.
AGAAATCATAGGCAAGGTACTATAAATAATGACATGGCGACTAATATTAACAGTAGGATAGGATGCAAGAGCGAGCGAAGCGAGCTCGGGACTTGGGGCACCCCGACTCGGACAGGTTAGGTTAGAAGGGGATGGCGGGGTCTGGAAGACCCCGCCGTCCCCTTCGTGGTTATTTTTTTTTAAACCGCCCAGAAGTAGGAGCCCCGCATAGCGGGGCTCCGTCGGCTACGCCTTATTATGCAAATCAGATAAAACCCAGGATAAACCAGGATTTATTTTTTGTCCAAAAATAAAAATTCTGAAATAGGAGGCCTCGCCAAAACAGAAACTCGATGCCAGTTTAAATTAAAACAAAGCTAACAACTGATTATTAAGCTGCTACTTTCTACTTAAAATTATTTTTCACTGTAGCTGCCAACCTACTATTTTTGCTACCGGCTTTAATTATTTTTTAATCCCAATTTCAGATTAATTTGTCGCCGCGTTAAATACATGCCGTTTTTTTTTATCTAATAAGCTATCGTTGGAAGATTGGAATCATTGTTCTGTTCCTCGGCTATATTATTAAGATGTCACTAAAAATCCAATATGCATAGTGCCATCAGAAATATCATGCTCGGTATCCAATGAAAGGCCTTAATGAGTATATTGCAAAAGTATGCTTACCTACCGGGTTATGAGTATTAGTAATTTGCTCAAAGACTGAAAACACACACTGTATGACGTGACGTGTGACCAGGTCTACTCAACGGTGCTGGTAAAAAATTCAAGATGGTGGTTACGAATAAGACAATGGGCAGAAATGGTCTAAATGTCTACCACTAACGAAAACTATGTGACTATGTATATGTGAATAGTCTATTAAATAAGAAGTAAATTTATACGGACACCCTAAAAAAGCTGTCTGTGAAAAGTTATAGCTTTATGAAAATTCTTATTTATTCAAATTATTTTAGTATAAACAGCTTGATTGATTTACAAAAATTTGATATCATTAGATTTATCTTGACAGCTCGAGTAACGCTGGACAAATATATTTAAAAAAAAAAAACAACATGTGTCCAAAATCCGACAAGTAGTTTTGCTTTCAAAATTCTTATAGCCAGTGTCACTCGGGTAGTGTACACAAAAACAAATGTACACTCCTACCAACTTATCTGTGAAATGGCGAAAATTGGAACTACGGCCGTCATGTTGAAATGTCATTCGATTGTCAGTGTCTACTACATTCGGGTTCTCTGGTTGTAGATACTGTATTTGTTACAAATGCACTACTTGTGTTTAAATCAAACACAAAAAGTGGTGATTATCATGATGAGATGAATAGTACCAACTTTAAAAAGTGGGTTATTGAAAAACTTGTGCCTAATTTACGAGAGCCATCCATAATAGTGATGGATAATGCTCCTTATCACCGTATTTGTGTGAAAAAAGTCCCAAATACGAATTCCTTAAAAAAAGATATGCAATTATGGTTCACCCAAAATAAAATTGACTACGGAGAGAATTTGACTAAACCTCAGCATTTAGAAATAATTAAGAGAAACAAGCCTGAACTAAATGATAAACATCCAGGTACCTCTTGCAGGGTAGTGTACCTACTTAACTTCGCATTAAATGCAAGTTGTATCCCCCCCGTGGAACATTTTATCTGCTGAATTTCCACTTCATTGGATTAATTTTTAGATAAAGCCATTGGTGCCGATTCTCTTGTCACAAAATTCTCTAAACTAGACTAAAAATCACTAAAATTTTGTTTAGTCCCGTCAAAAAACGATTTCTCATTCTGAAATAGACTAAAGTGACACAACTTAACTATATTTTAGTTTGACAGCACTAAGATGGTACTGATTAATTAGTTTAGTGAAAATGGCAATTTTGCTATTCTGAATTTGACGATTTTAACCTAAAATTTTGGTTGTCTTAACTAAATCTGGTTATTTTTAATCGCGATTAAAAAGGTGTGGAATAAAATTAGTTGTCATGAACTAAGATGCACCACAACACCTCGACTTCAGGGGCAAAAACAGTACTGTATTATTTATTTTATTTTGCTTATATCTCGAAAACGGTGTGTCCTATCGCGAAAATAATGAAAATTTCGACCCCCTTTATGAAACCCTTAAACCCGTATAACTCTACATGTAGGTATTTTTTTTTTATATTTTCCGTACAAAAAGTGAAAAATTCCATATAAAACACGCCGAGGCTGCCACCCATGCGCGCCTACGGCTCCAAAATAAAAATTCACGTGGTAAGGCAAACAAGTAGGTACCATGTGGAGTCGCGATTGTCAAATTAAATTATAGTTGCGTCAAAATGATTTTTAAATTTAGAGATATTTTATTGCAGAATAGCTCTAAGATTCTCATAGCCAAAAGTAAGGAATTTTAGTGATAGTTTAGTTAGTTTAGTTCGGTGTACAAGAGAATCGGCACCATTGTTTATTGCTGAGAGACTAAACTGTTAGCGTACCTACGTAACTGTAAATTATCAAATTCTTTTTATTTATTTTATTATTTTTATATAGGTATCATTGTTTTTAATTTGTAAAAACTGTAATTCTTATTAAACGATTATGTCTAATGTGAAATTTCCTTCTCGAAAACTTACTCAATTTTGAGCACCTTATATTAATTAGCAACACTGAATCGACGGCGCCGTCCTCTTTCAGTTCACAGATAAGTTGGTAGGACTGTAATGATGTCTCATTTAATACTTGATTAAGCCAAATAAGCTAATATTGTTTAAAAAACATTTTTTCTTCTGTTTTTTTCATGGGTGTCTTAGTAAAATTTGCTCCGTATTTAAAAAAAAAAACTATTTAGTGACATGGCTCGTTAGTGGTGGATATTTAAACCAAGCCTCACACATATTTGCCCAAGGGCATTTGTAATTCTGATCATGGGCGTCGTTTTCATGGTTTCAGTTCGGGCTTTAAGACATTAAGACATCAGCACTCATTGCATTAAGACATTAAGACTCAGTAAATCTTAGGTTTTACCGGATTCAAGTAGGTACCTATAAATAAACTCTGATCCGACAGTTTTCAAATTTTAACTGAGCCGCTGCCATTCAGGGGGCTTACCATTTATTCTTGCTTGGCAGGTCAATATCAGACAAAAAGAAGTTACTATGACGTACCTACTCAAAATCAATCAAAATATTTTATTTCACATAAACCTACATGGGCACTTATGAAAGTCAGAAGTTAGGTGCACGGTTCTAATTGGTTGTTTCCACTTACTATCACCTTGGCCTGTCCTGCACATCACCTACCTTGGAAGATATTTGGGTATGGCGCCATCACAACCAACATCATCTGCCTAGGATTCTCCCAACTATGTAGGGGTCGGCTTCAGGTCTAACTGGATGCAGCTGAATACCAATATTTAACATGGTGTGTCTGCCTATCTGATCTCCACAACCCAGTTACTGGGTAACACGCATGGTATAATAATATACTTCGCCAGGTATAGCATTCCGGTCACGCGGGTGACACAAGCGTAAGTCATCAACGCTGTGTTACCAGTAGTATGTAATAATAACTCCCCAATCTCCTTTATTACCTGTGCGAATCCGATAAAACAAAGAGGGTTTTAACTAACAATTACGTTGGTATTGTTTAAATTGAATTGTTTTGTTTGATTAGAAAAATAAAACGACAATTTAAATGGTTTATACATATTTTTTAACAGAATGGTGACTGAAAATGTTTCCATAATTCGTGTTTTGTTGCAATAAAGTGGCAACTGGATAGTGACGTAGGCATGTGTCACTCCCGGAATGCCAGACCTTGTTTTATTAGACCATGGTAACACGATACTTCTTGGTAAGACCTGTTACACCATAAGGTTAGGTGCGTATAAAGTTTACCTTTCATGAATACGACACACGACTGATACCAGGCTCAAAACATACCTACAAAAGAAAACATCTGTAATTTGTGTCAAGGCATCTAAAATTACGGTACCAACTTTGATGAATTATGCGTGTTGTTAATTACATGAATGGTTAATTAAAGAGTGGAAAGGTAAATTACTCACATTCCGGATTCCTTTGCCAGGAATATTTGGCAAGTGGCCTTATCAGCTTGACTTCGTGGTGTTACTTCATCTCGAAAGACCTTAAAAAATCGAAACAATCAGAAAGATAAATAAAAGCATCTTATTATGCATTCATTCTTATTTACAGTACAGCTTGGTGAAACGTAACATGAAATGTAACACACGTTGAAATAAAGTCGCCTTGTTGTTTTGTTACATTTCTTGTTGCATTGCATAAATTAGGACCAATAAACGAATAATTTGTGTTAAATTACATTCAGGCCCACTTGCACCGCCAATCACTACACACGTTTAGCGCTAAACAATTTTAAACTCATTCTGTCTCTGTCATCTTGAAACATTTGACAGAAACAGAATTATATTTTAATCTCGTTTAGCGCTAAACGTGTTTAGTGATTGGCGGTGCAAGTGGGCTTCAGTTGCATCCGGTTAAATGATAAATGATTTTATTTCTGTAAGTAGGTTTGTACAAACACTTTTACACGTCAATCATATTTTTAAAACTAGAAGAGGTTGGCGTTTCCTATCTGACTACTCTGAGAAGAAAGGCCGAAACAAACTCAGAGGTCACAGTCTCTTTTAAAGTCCAGACAGAATCTTGGTCAGATCATGTGAAGACCATGTAGATTTGTGTCTGAAATGGTCTTTTGAGGAAAAACCACACAGAATGAGTGGACCTGTCCAGTCAGTGCACACATTTGTCATTAATCGTGGAGCTCAACTCAAAACTTAAGGAGCTCAACCACTCGACGAACAATACCAAAGAAAGGACATTTGGGTAGGCCGCATAAAGCACTCAAACTGCCAGATTATCATTGACACTACCTGAGAAAGTGAAAAAAAATAAAAAAAATAAAAAGTGACCTACATAGTCCTCACATTCACAATAATTAAATAATAATACTATACTTCACAAAGTAAATTGTAGGTCACTTTTTTATTTTTTATTTTGACAAAGTTAATTGGATGTCAAGGAGATTTTAAGATACATACAAGTAATAATTGAATGTCCTTGTTAAATATATTTGTACGCCTTAGGGCAAAACATAGAGGATCTACCAATCTGTAACATCTCGCACACTGTTGTAATTTGACTTAAGTTTACAAATAAAGCATTCTGATTCTGATTCTGATGATAAGGCTAGAAAGGGGGTGCATATCATCTTTGTCTTTGTTTATGACGACTAATAGAGAGATATAGAAGAAAAAGACAAATGTTGCATCTACCCTAAATAAATTGTGATTAGAATAGAAGAAAGATGATGGTGATGAAATCGATCCTATGAAAAGAAAAGTTTTAATAAAAATACAACAATGCCTTCAGGGCGCTGTTTTTTTTTCCCGAAAATCTTACCTTCAACTACCATTACAGATCAGTGATCTAATGCGATAGAGTGGCCTTACATGCTAAATCCTTAATCTACATCCTATAAAATTACATTAAATATCCTAAATCTTAACCTACATCAAAATAACATATTATATATAATGTAACTTTTGCGAATTCACGGAAGTTGCACCACAATACATCAACCCTCTCGTGAAGGCTTCTACCTTATTGTAGTGCGTCAGGTATGTTTGCTGACGCGCGCAGTGGCTACTACTTTGTGATAATGCGGAAGAAAGTGGCCACAGTAATATCCCGAGTGAGAGGAATCAGCAACAGCATTCTGAGGGTGTTTGCAGAGAGGCTGGAAGGGCCTACAATGGAGAGGTTTACCAAGTTACCATGTTGGCAACAAAGCTTGTTAAGAGCGCTTACACGGGTCCACTAGCGCCACTCCTTTAAAAAAATATTATCTCGTGACTGAGAAGGAATTTTGAAAAACGGCTCAATAAGCGACCTCGGTAAGTGTGTCAAGATTTTTCTAATACCTTTTATAAACTTTCATATTGAGACACGAAGCAACAAAATTCGATCTAAACAAAAGCGGCCACATTCATTTAGATCGTATTTTGTTGCTTTTTGTTGTTTTAGTGTTCTTGTATGTTACTAATATACTTTTTAAGTACCTAAGATGTTTCACTAACACCTTATGGGCCTTAATGCGTGACCGAAAAATATTTTTATTTATTTAATAAATGTATCGTGTTAGGTAAAATGAAAAGAGCTTTCAGTGAGGATTCAAATTAATTTTTAATAACTTTTGTTTATGTCTTTTGAAGACATTAAGTATAGCGAACTTTGCAAAAAAATAACATGCGCCTGCCTCCCAGTATCGCCTAGGTTTCCTTAGCAAAATTTTAATTAAATTAGGTTTTTTTTTAGATATTGTTTTCCTTTTTATAGTGTCATTTATATGCATCGCAGCTTCCGAATGACTGAACGGATTTATTTTTGTTCTTTTGAATGCTGACTTGATCGGCAGTGTTCTTAGCAATGTTTCATGAAAAGTTCAGCCGGTTGAAGATTATCATCTTTCACAGGTCTGATCGAATCGAAATTTGGTATTCTGTTACTTCAATGATATTAGAACATAGTAATCTTGAACTGATGCTGCAGTATCACCTGGAACTTGCAGGGTACCCAACTCCTTTACCAACTTACAGCAGAGGTATCGTGTTTGGGCTCATTGGAATGGTCTTAACAAATAGGTTATAGATAGGATGGTGATCAGGGTCTGATGATGGAGTAGGAAAGAAAAATGAGGATAAATTTGTAACTAGCTTCACTGTGGGATAAATAGGTACAGATGCGCTGATTTCGGCAAGGCACGTATGGACACGTGCCTCGCTGAAATCAGCGCAGCGTAGCGTGTCTACTAGTAATACTTATATATAGAAAGGTTAAAAATCAGGAAAAAAAGTTAAAGTTATAATTTAAAAAACCTCCTACACAAACATAAGCCCCTAAAAAGTAAAAAAAATAGTAGGTATTGGCCCTTTAAGTTTAATATAAGTTGTTGCGGCTACCGTTTTGCGTTGCGATGCGGCCCGCCTGTAGTATGCGATGGTTCATACATATAATATTTTGTGATCTAGGAGAACTTTTGCAATGCGTTGCGTTGCGGCGCGGCCCGCCTACATGTGCGCGAGCCTCATTGCACCTGGGGGGAATCAGTTCAAATTCAAATTCGTATTCGAATCTGTTGGAAACAATTATTGCGTTAGAGCGGCCTGCTGCAGCTCCTAATGTGTTTTGGTGCATTTTTATATACAGTTGTGGACATATAATTAGAAACTACTGATATGGAAGTCACTATTAGGTAAACAAGTTGCTGTTATTTTTGTATCAATTTACTGATAGTAACTTTTAACAATATGGTTAAACATCAATTTTAATGGACTTTAATACTACATACAAGATACACAAAATAGTTGGACTTCGATTTTTAAATGATATCAGAATTTATAGTGAAATTAACAATACTTAGTAAATAGGCGTTAGTCCGCTTTACCACTGCTTACAAAACAAATCATTATTATTTTGTAGGATGACCCTTATTTATAACTGCTCTGCAGTGACAGCGCATGGTTTTTTTTTTACAGGTTTCAACAGAAATAGTGCTCCAAGATTCGACAAAGACATCATGCAATCCATTTTTTTTATTTTTTATTTTGAGATGGGTTTGGTCTTGACTCTAGTCTAAGTCAGAGATAACAGAGACAAAGCCGACAATGGAGTGAGCTTACCCAAAAGAAGCCTGTTCACTCTCACTTTGAAGAGATTTGGGTTGTATGCGGTCGGAAACACAGGCGCAGGTAGAGAATTCCACTCTTTCATTCAGAGTTCATTCAAATTACTCGCCCTTTTAGCAGCCACACTCTTCTTTACTTCTCCCCATAGATTTTCGATCGGATTACCATGTGGGCTGTTTGCAAGCCAATTGCTAACACAGTGACTTGTTGATCACTAAGAAACTTTTTCACTGAATGAGCGGTATGTTTGGGGTCGTTATAATGTTGAAATATCCAAACTACAGGCAACTTCTCCTCGGTATAAAGAAGCATAGTCTCCTCCAATATTTGCCTGTATCGAAATTGGTCGAAAATACCTTCAATCTTTTTAACTGGCCCAACACCATGCCCTGAAAAACATCCCCAAACTGTTATGCTTTCACCCCCATGCTTTACTACTTTTTTCGTGAACTTAGCATTCAATTCCTGCTTAGCCGGCTTACACACACTGTTTACCATCAGAACCTATACTAGAAAGGTCTAGGTAGTTAAATAAAGGTAAACAAATCGTAAAAAGGGTTTTTTACAGTTGACACTTTCTTGTTTAAAAATACGTTACAACAAAATTAAAGTTATTTGCGATTTATACGATAGTTTCCTCTTTTATTAATGTATGTTAAACTTTATCATTCGTAAACTATACTTTTCGTACATGTAATTGCTTGAGCACAATTTTTTTGTTAGAATTATAAAATAGTATAATATTTAGTAATCTGTCTATTGTAAAGAGCCCAAAAAGACAGGTTTCAATAAACCTTTTAGAAAATACAACGAATTAGATACCGTTGCTAAATTGAAGAGTACACCTGTGACGTAGTATGGCAACTGAAGTAGCAGGTATTACGTTTAGTCGGTTAACCAGATGCCTTTTATGTTGTGGATGAATTAGAAAAAATGTCTAATGGTGTCACTGTATTGCGGCTCCCACCATACCACTGTGAGCGCAATTCATTTGAGTTAACATGGGCTCAAGTTAAAGGGTTTGTAGCCGATAAAAATAAAACTTTTAAAATGTCTGACCTAAATATTCTTTTGCCAGAGGCTTTAGCTAATGTGACTGCTGAGAATTGGAAAAATTGCGAGGGTCATGTAATAAAAGAAGAACAGAAAATGTTTAAATAAGACAAAATAATTGATGATACCACTGAACGCTTTATTGTTAATGTGACGGATAGTTCCTCAAATTCAGATTCAGAATAGAACATATTATTGGGACTCAAAATAATATGATTTTTACATTTGAAATATAAGGTTTAACATCTATGAGTCACGTGGTTTCTTTTGTTTACCTTTATTTAACTACCTAAACCTTTCGAGTATAGTCTATTTATCTTCGTTTCGTCAGAAAATAATATATTTTTCCATTGACTTGCTGTCCAGTCGCCATACTCTACAGCGAGATCTAATCGTGCTTTTCAGTGCACGGTCTTGAGAAGTGGTATTCTCCGGGCGATTATTCCAAATAATTTTGCATCCGTTGAGGGTCTTCGTACTGTACACGCTGATACTCCTCCATTGCCAAAAACTTCCCTTAAATTTTCCAAACCCTTAAATGGGTCAGTGTTCGCTGAACGAACAATCAAAGCATCTTCACGCGGTGTCGTTTTTCTAGATTTAGGTTGTTTTCGCATAACATTATTGGTAGTGTTGAATTTCTTGACGTGATTTACAGCATTATAAACCTTAATTTTGGAGCACTTCATATGATATGCAATCTTTTTATAAGACCAATCACGTTCATACAGTGCCATAATCGTTTTCCGGCTTGATGGATCACAAATTTCCTTTAACCCATGATCTCGAAATAATTATGCACTTTTGACTGAAAAAACGTAGAAGAAAGTAGAATAGACGGAAATCATAAAAAGTGCAACTTGTTTTCGAAACTCAAAATTGAGAACATATTTTTTTGTGTTCTTAATTATTTGTCCAGTGGCCAGTACTTTGGAATACAGCCAAAATACGATAATTATTTTATAAAGGGGAGTGCAATTATTTTAATTATTGAGTATGAATCATTAAAGCTACTAATAAAGCTATTATTAATTTGTGTGGTTCAAAGTTGTTATCTGTAAGTTGATACAAAAGTAAAAACAACTTGTTTATCCAAAAATTATTACGTTATCAGTCGTTCCTAATTATATGTCCACAACTGCGATCCGTCCATTTTCTTAAAGCATAAGTTTAATGTTAAGGGGCATGCACCAAGGTAGCCCGCGAAATTCGAATTTTCTTAGGTTTTTAGCAATTTGCAGGTCAGTATCAGGTTGTATGGTGATCTAAAAATGATTCGCGACCGTATCAACTAAGGCTTTACAGAATTATAATCATTAGAATCAGCAATACATCTCTATATGTTCATATTACCCTAATGAATGACTATTTCATGAAATCATGACATTTGAGGGCAATTCTAAAGGAGTTGTATTGCTGATTGTAATGATTATAATTCTGTAAAGCCATATTTGTTACGGTCGCGAATCATATTTTAATCAAAATACAACCTGACAGTGACCTGCAAAATGCAAAAAACGTACCAAAATTTGAATTTCGCGGGCTACCCTGAAGGTTTCGCCTTAAATAATACGTATTACACTAATTTCATGTACTTGTCGTTTTATAACAATATACACAGTTAACACGACCAATAGTTGGAGTTTTCTTCGTTTAAAGTACACTGACTACAACCGGCACTCCAACATGCGCCCGTGTCATGTTATGAAAAAAAAAAAACTGTTAAACAAACATTACTTTAGAGGAAGACTATTATTGCGCATAACATAATTATATGTGCGCAAAAAGGTAATAGGTAATATTAACGATAATACTTTAATTTTACATAAAAATCGCATTCGTAGGTAATATAAAATTCTATTATGAGCCATCGGGCCCGTAAAGCAGTTATGAAAATAAAATTACTCTCGTTCTTTGCTCGGAGCCTTTTTCTTCTATTGTAAAATGGTTGTTAAAGAAAATCTTGTCTTTAAATATTTGAGCTACCCGGTGGCGGCGAGCGTAAGATGTTTGTAATGCAATTTCTTATACCTTCTTATAACTTTAGGTTAGGTTGCAAACGTTTTATATTCCGTACTTCGGTCTAAAAATGTGTAGGCAGGTTTAGCTTTCAGAAAATTCTTAGCTGTTACGTGGATTGGCTGGCGAACAAAGGATAGACTGCATGGGATGAAATAAATAAAATATTAGTAATAAATAAAAATGATTTTGATTATTTACAAAATAATCGATCATAATCAGCGATTCTCGGCGTCATTTTGAATTACCGAGTTATCGTTTTTATTTGTTTTTAGCGTTGGGTTTCGAGTAACATTCATACATTTGTTTGATTTTATTTTTAATTTTTAGTGTATTTTTCAGAATAATCTATCAATAAATCAATGTTCCAAAAATAAAGTGGTAAATATTATTAATATTTAATTGGATTTACGTACACTAGACTAATAGATATTTAATTGGATTTATGTATACTACACTAATAGATATTTAATTGGATTTATGTACACTCGCTACTTCATATAAAAGAAAAGCCCTGTAGGTACGTACGAGTACTGTACGTACGTATACATATTCAAGATGTTTGTGCGAACATAAAACAAACTATTAGAGTAACCCTCAAATGGCTGGTAGAAATAACAGTGACGAGGACAAACTGAACGAAGCTATTTTTGGAGATTTTGTACCTAAAAGGAAAAAAAATACCATACATTCTTGACCAAAGATTTGTGATGATAACTTTTTCGATTTCAGGTTATTATTAGGTCGGTAATTAGTTATAATCACGTAATATAATAGGTTATATATATTAAATTGTTTCCATTCGTTCCAAAAATATACCTATTCTACCTATAAAAAACCGGCCAAGTACGTGTCGGACCACGCACAATGAAGCATTCCGTACTTGGGATGAATTATTTATCCCAAGAACAAACTTAACATTGTAGTGGAAAAACATGTTCTCCCATACTTCGATATACGTTACGGTCAATTCTCCAACTGCAAATATGTAAGTTTGTAATCGCACAAAAAAATGACATAAAACTACAATTTAAGGCGCTTCCCCGACCAAACGACCTTGAGCGTTCGGTCCATCTCTGTCCCGTCGCTGAGTCTCGCTCTGTCTCGCTCACTGCGCACGCTCATTTATCATCAAATTCACAAAAAAAATGAACTGATTTAAATAAAAAAAGACAAGCGATGTTTTGAAATAAAATAAAACGTGAATTATTTAGATTTTTTAATTATCTATCCATTAGTGTAATCCTCAAATAAATAGAACGTCACCTTTAGCAAAAGATGCATGCAATCAATAATTTTAGTCACTTTTTTACAAGGAGATTTTAAATGTGTATGCGTGTGTGTGTGTATGTGAGGGTGTGTGTGTGTGTGTGTGTGTATGTGTATAGCAATTATAGAAAAGTCAAAAGGTCAATTCTAACTTCAGGAGTTGTATTGCTGATTCTAATGATTATAATTCTGTAAAGCCATATTTGTTACGGTCGCGAATCTTATTTTAATCAACATACAACCAGACCTACCTGAGGTTAAAATAAAATAAATATTAATTTGGTTAATTATCAATAAAACAACACCTATGTTAAAAACATAAGTTAGATTAAAATTGCTTATTAGCCGGACTAAGGTTCACATAATAATATAATCGTGTAGTGTGTCTTGAGACGTCATCTGTTGCGTATCAATTATCTATTCATTTGAGGTAGGTAAGCACGGCTACATATCAAGCTATACAATTCCAGTATAAGCTTCTTTTTTTTTTTTTTGGGTGGGAAATCATCAAATGACCTCTCCCGCTCTGGGCGGAGCGGAAGGGCGTGTCAGACTCTTACTGACTAAAACCCACCCGTGTTCCTTCAGTTGCCTGTGCGCCAGGGCCACGGTAACTCTTTCGAACAATCCGCGACCCCGGCAGGCATCGGCCCTATCGGACCCCGTCAATTATGCTGACATCTCTTTGAGGCGCGCATGGAACACAACGCGCCGTCGACCCGCGCCTGGTCCTTACCGGACGGCGAGCTGCCCATTGCTCGCGTGAAGGCGTGAGGGCGCAATGATTGCCTCTCCCTCACGCACTCCGCCTCCTCCTTCGCGAGCATTACTGCTTCGCAGAAGGAGGTGACTGCTGCCCATTCCCTCTCGCTCCGTACCATGGCATGAACCAGGGCCGGACGTGAGAGATCGTTCCAGTATAAGCTGATGTCTTATTGTACGGAAATCCTATACAATGCGAGATCACCTTGTACTGGAAAACTGTAGCTTGATATGTAGCCGTGTGTACTATTTTTATAGTTATCATCATTAGCCTCGTTGGTCTAGCAGTCACAAGTCTACTGTAAGCATGAGGTGTGTGTAACGTTTGAAATAATAACAAAATTTCTAATGATTATATGACCTAATTTCGTTTAATATACTTTTTTTAATATAACGATGAAATTATTGATATAATTTCATCTTACCTAATTTTATATGGTATAAAGAACATTTTCTGTAATGCACATTTATTATAATGTTCAAAATCTCTAAGTAACGTTTAATATAATTTAGAAACGTCTACTTTGTTTTGTATATTTTTGCGAAAACTGATTAGATTTTAAATCATTTGGGTTAGGTTAGAACAGTGACCATTAACGTGCAAAGGCGACCGAGCGGAGCGAGCGTGCCGCAGCAGCGGTCGCTGAGCACCAGATCCCCCTATTGTTAGTGAATCATTTCAGTTAGATGAGATTATAACAGGATGTATGATGTTTCCTGATATTTACTTATTTATTACAGAATTTGGGCTGAATATTAGTGAATATGAAAATTAGGTCAACTGAACGTTATACAAAACGATCATTAGACATATTGAAAATTTTATGAAATTAACGTTATACTACATGTTATTAGAGCCAAAGAAGGTTATATGAAATATAACATTAAATCACATGAAATTAGTTTATTTGTTTTTACAGCATATGAAAATTATATCATGTGAACGTTATTTCAAGTGATATTATACACTCGAGAGCAATGAATCCGGGTCACTTAAAGAATGTTAAAAATCTCGGAAACTAAAAATGATAGGTTAATGCAATAAATTGTATTTAATAGACAATGTAATACTCCTTAAATGAAAGTAAAAAAAATATGAGTCACCATACATTTTATTAACACAAAATTACATAAAGAAAAAAACTGCTGATCTCTCCTTAAAACAAAAATAGGAAACATGAAATTTTTGAACTTTATTACGATTTTCTTGAATTTGAATACTTCGTATTGCCTCCTCGTGCTTCCATTACTGCGTTTACGCGGTTTGGCATGCTGTACACCAAGTTCCTTATACGATTTTGGGGAATATTCTCCCATTCCTCTGTGAGAGCAATTTTGAGCTCACGAAGCGTGATTGGGGGAGGGTTTCGTTGTTTTACGCATCTGCCTAGCTCGTCCCAAGCATGCTCGATCGGGTTGATATCCGGGCTGCGCGCTGGCCACTCCATACGAGTAATGTTCATCTCTTGAAGGTAGTCATTCACAATCCTACCTGTATGAGGTCGGGCATTGTCATGCATAAATATAGCATCCTCACCTAAATTGACCATAAATGGACCAACGTGATCATTGAGGATTTCTTCCACATATCTTACGCTAGTTAAAGAGCCGTTTTCTATGATCACCAGCTCTGTGCGACTTTCAGAAGAAATTCCGGCCCACACAAGTACAGACCCACCACCGTAGGCTACTTTTTCTTCGATGCATGCTTGCTTGAATCTTTCCCCTGGTCTTCGATACACTCTGTGTCTTCCATCGTGCTTGTAGAGCATAAATTTTGATTCTGCTCTGGGCATATCTTAGTCTTGAAATACGATGCCCACGCTCCAGTTTAGGGCCGTTTGCAGGTCTAAGGGGTTTTAAGTTAGATTCAGCAAGCCGACGTCTTACTGTCCATGCACTTGGGTTACTTCCTCCGAGGCGTCGAAACTGATTTGTGAGTTCAGTTCCTGTGAGAAAGCGATTTCGAAGCATGGTGTTCACCAAGTATCGGTCTTCTCGTGCTGTGGTACACCTGGTTCTGCCCGTTCCTGGTCTGCGTAGGTTAGAACCAGTTTCTTCGTAACGTCGGAGAACTCTTTGTACTGTTGACAGCGACACACCGACAGTCCTGGCTGTATCGCGCTGACTCCGGCCGGTTTCCAGCATTGTAAGTATTCTGGTGCATTCTTCAGGCGTAAGCGACATAATTTCAGCTTGAATAATGAATATAGAGCACTATCAACATGGTTTATGTACCCACATAAATGACAGATTACAAACAAAAGCAAAACCAAATGCTGTAATTTCGTAGTTCCATCTTCGACAGTGGCCCTTTTTCAAATTTGATTTTTTTATGATATAACTTTACAATAACTAAGAAGTTTTAATACCTTCATTTAAGGAGTATTACATTGTCTATTAAATACAATTTATTGCATTAACCTAGCATTTTTAGTTTCCGAGATTTTTAGGATTCTTTAAGTGACCCGGATTCATTGCTCTCGAGTGTATTATCTGTTATTATGCCATATATTATACACCCGAGCATGAGGTCCTGGGTTCATGCCCGATTGATGGCAATAAGCTCGCCCCCTATTATTACAAATGACTTAAAAATAACTGGCGAAATATGGGTGTTACTTACTATAGGTAAACCTCTGCCTAACCCTGCGGAGATTACAAGTGTGATGTTATGTATTTATCATCATCAAGTGGGCCGCGTCGCCTGCTTTATTGCTAACATAAATAAAATGCGGTGCAGTCTTTGGGGACTGCCGTTACAAGTGAAAATAAGTAACTTGTGAATTGTATCGTCGAAGCGTGCGGTGACGATGACGCGAGTTTCACGCTTTTTGTTCACCCAAAAAGTGCTCAACGCGCCTAAAGAAGTTTTTTAGCCATTTTCTAACAGTATTTAATTACTGAGTCCATGTTATTATCCCGCATTGTTTTTATTTTTTACTGGCAAACCTTTATACACGTACCAATTTGTTGGGACCCGAAAGGCGCGCCGTAATAAATGAACCCGTTATATTATTGTCATTTAAATTGTACCACAACGAGGCCCGCCAATTGAGGGTTAATGTACTTTTGGTAAACCGACAGATTGATTTAACTTTGTTAATGATTTTTGCCGTGCGACTGAACAGAGGTTAAAAGTTGTTCAGTCAGATTTAATAACCATTTGCTCCACGAACTGGTAGAACCCCCTTTAGCGAATTTAACGCGTTTTTATTTTTTTTATTTGAGACAGGTTTGCTCTTGACTCTAGTCTAGGTCAGGGATGACAGAGACAAAGTCGACGAAGGAGTGAGCTTACCCAGAAGAAGCACTCTCACTTTGAAGTGATTTGGGTTGTATGCGGTCGAAAACAGACGCAGGTAGAAGGTTCCACGCTTTTGCTGTGCGTATTATAAAAGACATTTGGAAGCGCTTAGTGCGAATTGGTGGAATAGCAACTAGGTAGGGATGGTAACTTGTAGTGCGTCTAGATGTCCGATGGTAGAAGAGGGCCAGTGGAATGAGGTCGTGGAGTTCTTGGGCACTCTCACCGAAGTACATTTTGTAGAAGACCAACAAGCAGGCAACCTTACGGCGATGAGCCAAGCTGTGAAGCTTGGCATCCACCAGTTTTATGTCGCCAATGAGTCTCTTAGCTCTGCGTTCCACCGAGTCAAGCGCGGCAAGTTGGTATTTAGCTGAGCCATCCCAAAGGTGGTTGCAATACTCCATGCAGGATCGGACTTGCGCTTTGTAAAGATTTAAAAGCTGTCCAGGCGTAAAGTATCGATATATAAAACTAATCGTTTTCGATGCGTGCCTATCTCATCGCCATCATCTGCTTTTACCATCTATGTTGGGGTCGGCTTCCAGACTTACCGGATGCAGCCTTATTTGTCTCTAAAACATCGCTTTTAGCGATAAGACCGCCTATTGTGTCACCCTATGTAACATTTCTACATTTATATCTGTAATTTTTATGGTGTACATAATAAAGAGTATTCTATTCTATTCTGAATACCAGTATTTTATATGGACCGTGTTTACCTATCTCTGAAATAAATAGCTCAAAATTAAGGGCTCTTGCACGAAAAATAAACTATTTTGGACACTTTCTAATCTAAGTGTGAGGAAGCTAAATATAATAGAAATATCTGGATGACTCTTAAAGTAGGTACAGTTTTTGTGGGTCGAAATAATTCATGACACGAAAGGTTTTGCGCCACAAAAACTATTTTAGGCTTCTGCAGACAGGCGCGACGCAATTCTGGTAGAACAATTTCCATAAAGTTTTCATAAAAAATATTCTACTAGAGTCGCCCCGCGTTGTACGTCGCCTTTAGATCGAAACCATACCTTTTTTTTTCTTCTATCTGCTTTAACACAATACAATAATAAATATTGTAAAATAAATAACTAATTTCATTAATTATTATGCAACACGAATGTTTACACGCACAATTATTAGTCGAGAATGAATAACCCTGTTCGCTCCGCTTTTTACAAACTTAATTAACAGTTCAAACATCACGGTGGGTGTGATTTATTCGCGTCAATAAATCGTACACACGTCGGTCCGGATGTGAATACTATAAGCATGAAAAAATGCTGTGCATGAGGTCCTGGGTTCGATTCCCGGAAAGTGTTATCGGGTTTTTCCATCTGGAATTTCTCGGTAGCAGCCCGGAGTCTGGATTTGTGCCCGGTTGATGGCAATAGGCCCGCCCCCTATTACGTGGGACTTAAACATAACTGGCGAAATGTGGGTGTGCTATAGGTACACCTCTGCCTAACCCTTCGGGGAATACAGGCGTGATGTTATGTTATGTGTGTTATGTGTATTGTTATTAGAATACAATACGAAATGCATTCGTGAAAACATAAAGGGATTTTTTACTGAATATCTAAGTAGATAATTAGCTTTGTACTACTCGTACATTCTGGTTTGGAAAAGAAGTGGATAAATCCACTTCCAGATTCTGTGAAATAAGAAATAACAACTTTTTTTAAATATCAAGAAAGAGTACCGTTGGAAATATTGCGAGACCGTTCCATCCAATCCATTTCAAATAGCTGATTTTTTTTAGACTCCCTAAAGAGACGACTTTTTCACAAAATAGTCGGTCAATGGGATTATATGAACTTAGAGGGTTGTATTGATGATTTTAATTTAAAAAATTCTGTAAACACACTTGTTACCATCGCGAATCATATTTTATTCAATATACACCCTGAAACTGACCTGCAAAAAAAAAGCTGTAAGAAAATTTGAATTTCACGGGCTACCCTTGCGCTTCCCTCTTAATTTTTTAAAATATAAACATTAATAGGTCTACTCAACTTAGCGATTGTCAAACTCGATTTTAGTTGTGTCAAAATTGTTTTTAAGTTTAGAGAATCTGGTTTGCAGAATAGCTTGATTCTCATAACCAAAAATAAGACATTTTAGTGATAGTTTAGTTTAGTTCGGTGTACAAGAGAATCAGCACCATTGTTAACGGATTCAAAAGACCCTGTGAATATAAGAAACATGTACTGAATGCAAATTTGGGACATTTGTACCCCGTTTAGAAAGGGGTTGATTTAACACCGGACATTTGGTCTCCTTTGTGAAAAATCCTATTTGTAAGTTGTTCTCTGGATTCTTACGACAAAATCGTGCATGATAATGCTTGATGTTAAACAGGATTTTTGGCCGAAATGAAAATATTTGTTTTGTCCATGACTTGGTAATTCTTCATAACCGACCTCAAAAAAAAAGCAGGAGGTTCTCAATTATTTTAAGTGGGTTTGGTTATGTAGCTATTTACACACCCAAACACACACACACGAACGAACTGCACATTTTATAGAAGGTACATCTTTACAGTTATAATATTTTGCTAAATGTATTTTCACTGCCACAGATTTGTCACCTAGAAGACACAATTCACATTTATTAGCAGAATTTCGAAATTAAAACTTAGTCGTACAATAGACGCCATCACGGTGTAACAAATAGAACCGAACTAGTTGCTGCTAATTCTCGATAACGAGATGCAAATGGTCGACAGCGCTGCTCGCAGGATTTCAGCAGATTGAGGGAATTGGGATGACAGGCACAAGTTGTCACCGACTATCCAAGTTTCACCATACCAGAGTAGACTTGACGTCTGAATTCAATTCACCACTCCACACAAATAAGAAGAATCTGGAACGTGAACCAGATTAAAAATAGTTCTTAGTTCCAAACAGTTCCAGTCGTATGCTGCCGAGCCGTCCTTTGTCCTTGTAAAAGTAATGCTAACGCAATTTTCAGAATTGCGCACGAGTGCAATATGACTGAATAAGATTAGTTGATGCAGTGAGATATTGCGTTTGTTAAGTATTGCAGCGGCGAGAATGTACCTATTTTATATACTTTGACTTAATACAGGGTGTAAAAACACCCTTGACGAAGCCCTCACCTACGCATTCTATACATCAAATTATGTAGCCTTGTTCAACAATAATTGCTGGGAAACTACTTTTAGTTTTGGTGTTAAAATTCGCTGTTTACGGTAGTGCGTAACGTAACGCACGTAAAACAATGTGCATAGGGGTACATGCAAAAGTTGGAAGTTTGACCTTCAATATATCCGTAACCAGAAGGTTCCCAGGTGAGATACAGTACAAAAAAAAATGATAACGGGAAGAACAAGTAACTCTCGGCTTCGTGGTGTTTTTGTATCCGTTAGAGCAAGAAAGGGGAGAAAGAAGTTCTGGCATCAAAAATTATTTATAAATTTCTCCAGGTTTAATTATGGGTGGGGTTCGAACTCACGCTTTCTAGCTTTTAATGTAAATGTACCTACTCTATACCTACAAATCCACACGCATAGATTCCGCATATATAGTGAATGTTTGCTGACCCATTTTTGCGAATGCCCTAATATTTTAGGCATACAGAGCCCTGTACCCACCCGTCATACCAATTTTTCTCTGCTTAGAATAACGCATAGATAACCCGTCGTGCGTGGCCCAAAGTTTTTGTACCCTGACGCTATCAATTTATTTTTCAGCCACCAGAAGAGACCTCAAGTTGACGAGACAAGAGTTTCATTCATTCATATATCCATTCAGGGGTTGATAAATAAAAGATGCTTAGTTCCTCCCTCCTGGTGCAAGCTGCATTAAAGCCGAATTTCACCAGTATCGATTCAGAGGTTTCCCTTGAAATATCTCAAACAGACATATATACTTTTGCAATAATTATTATTAATAGCAATCCGGTCCTGGGGGCCTAGTCTCTAAGTCCGTCAACGAAAATACGAGCCCGTCCGAAATTTGTTTGAAACTATATGAAGTGAACCATTTTCGGACAGGTAAAAACATGTCGCGCGTCAGGAGTAAGGACCACTGTCACATAGTGTTGGCCACAAACTAATCTTATGTCCGTAGGTGATACGGAGTAGGAAACGCCTGTAACGTCGGCCGAAACTACGGATTTCGTGCTTAGAGAGTAAACCCCCTGCTTCGCACGATTTTTACGACTTGACAAAAATCGAGATCTTTTTGTTATAATGTAAACAAATCTTAGAGGGACTCGTGGCTAAATAAAACCAGGCGCACAGGTCGATCGAAGCCTCGGTCGGTTCTTGAATGGGTGACCATCCATTAGGTACATATCGAGCCCCTCCGTGCCTCGGAAGGCACGTTAAGGCGTTGGTCCCGGCAGCCATTCGTAGATCTTTAACAATCGTTACGGGTAGTCAGAAGCCAGAAAGCCTAAGAACCAGTCTGACCAAGGGGTACAGTGTTACCCAGTAACTGGGTTGTGGAGGTCAGATAGGCAGTCGCTCCATGTAAAAAACTATTTTTCGAAAAAAACAACCGACTTCCAAAAAAAAACACTAAAAGCGTGAAAAAAAACTTTAATTTCGCAAGCCGGTGTCTTTGGTTTTATATTTTCGTTTTTGGCCACCGATTTCCGAAATTAAAGTTGTTTTTCACGCTTTTAGTGCTTTTTTTGGAAGTCGGTTGTTCTTTTGTAAAAAAGTTTTTATTTTTCACTTTTTAGTTGCGGTACCTACCCCATACAAATTCGTATACCACTACTGGGTATGTAAATAACAGTGACAGGAAATTATCATAACATCATCAATATAAACTAAGTGGAAAAAATATGCAGTATTAGGGATAACTCAAAAAGTACTGGTCAGAACTTGATCAAATTTAAATGGGACCACATGTGGAGCACCAGCTATCAAATAAAAAAAGAATCATCTAAATCGGTTCACCCCGAAAAAAGTTTTGAGCTAACACACATAAAAAAAACATACAGTCGAATTGAGAACCTCCTCCTTTTTTAACCGACTTCACAAAAAGGAGGAGGTTCTCAATTCGTCTGTATGTTTTTTTTTTTTTTTTTTTTTTTTTTTTTTTTTTATGTGTGTTAGCTCATAACTTTTTTCTGGGTGAACCGATTTGGATGATTCTTTTTTTATTTGATAGCTGGTGCTTCACATGTGGTCCCATTTAAATTTGATCAAGGTCTGACCAGTAGTTTTTGAGTTATCCTTAATACTGCAGATTTTTTCCACTTAGTTTATATGGATGATGTGTTAATAATTTCCTGTCACTGTTATTTACACACCAAGTAGTGGTATACGAATTTGTGTGGGGTAGGTACCGCAACTAAAATGTGAAAAATAAAAACTTTTTTACAAAAAAACAACCGACTTCCAAAAAAAACACTAAAAGACGTGAAAAATAACTTTAATTTCGGAAGTCGGTGGCAAAACACGAAAATACAAAACCAAAGGCACCGACTTCCGAAATTAAAGTTATTTTTCACGTCTTTTAGTGTTTTTTTTGGAAGTCGGTTGTTTTTTTGTAAAAAAGTTTTTTTGAAGTCGGTTTTAAATACTGGTATTCAGCTGCATCCGGTTAGACTACAAGCTAACCCCACCATAGTTGGGAATATGTAAGATAAGTTCCTTTCCCTGTATGTTATTATTAAATAACAGACACAATGAAAAAAATAACAATGTTTCAGAATAACTAAATGAAAAAAAAATGTGTCGGTAAAAATATTACACTTTTTTCAAGTCTGCAGAGTATAACGTGCGTTATGGAACTTCGTTCCAAAACAAATGATGTAATATCTTCGACATACTTACTTACAAAGGTAAGTAAGTATGGCTAAAAATAAAATTACAATTCAAAGGCGTAGGGAGCCGCAATAAGCCATCTGCTGATTCATCTTGGTCCCAACTTATGTTGTGGACATACGGATGTACTATTTTTATCCCAAGCTTTGCGTTTGAGAAAGGTAAAACTGGGGTAAATCTAGGGTTACCATCCGTCCGTATTTGTCTGGACAAGTCCGGGTTTAATGCCCAATGTCCGGACTTTGTTCGGCCTTGTTATTTGTCCGGTCTTTTCGAAGGGGATTAAATATATTTAAATATAGACATATATATTAATGAGTGAAAAAAAAACATCACCGGTAACCCTAGCGATTATTTTCACTGTTATGTATGCAGTACCTGTGAACTCTGTGAACTCTTTTGGGCTGCAATATTATCTATAAGTTTTGTGTATTTGTTGTTTCTATGTTTTATATTGTAGCTGTTAGTTGTTCCTTTTGAATAAAAAAAAACAAAAAAGATTATTGAAAAGAAAGTTTTTATTTTTATTTTATTCTTTATTAATAAGGGGTTATTTATCCACATTTTTGTGCAAATGTCCGGCTTATTGCTACGACTTTCCAAAATTCGAAATGGTAACCCTTGGTAAATATAAGTAGGGTTGTGTAACCGCCATGTTTTAGGTTAGACGATATTAGTTTATGAGCTACTATAATAGGTACATGGATTTATAGGAAGATTTCCATTTCCTTTCAATCATCTAGATTGAAAGAAACAACGAAACAAAACAAGCGCAAAACACGATGTTCGATGTTACGAAATAAGCAGGAACAGTCAACTGTACGTCATCCCTTACTGCTACTACGTAAAGGCGTTTTTAATGTAAAACTGTACATAAAGGCGTTATTAATGTAAAACTGTAAGGTCGGCAATAAGCACCTACTCTCATTAATTTAATTAAGTTTGAAAACCGGTCCCATAAATTACTTTCCGTGCTCGAGAAATGTATTCTGATAACTTCTAAATTGATCTCTATATCTTTAGGTTTGTTATATCAGTTGAACATAAAAACGCTGGCCCATTAAACCAAGACGTTTGTTTCTTGAGTTCTTAAGGGTTTAGGCCCCTAGAAGCATAATCAGCTGGATTTACGCCCGATCGAAGACGAGACCACTGCTGTGCGTCTCTAAACAAACCCTTAGCGAGTAGTCGCTTAGTTCAATTCAAAATGAATGCCCTGGCTGGATACTGTCGGGCCGGAGGGTAGCGTTAAGCCGCTGTTCCGAAAAGCGACTAAATAGCTATTTGCCGATGCTGAAAGTATTATGTCTGATAATACCATAAAACACTCGTAAATAAATAAAAATACTTCTACAAAAAGGCAGTGTCCTACTAGTTTATTTGGTGTCAACTTTCACGCCTCCGCGAGATAATAAACTTTAGTTTTTTTAGCACTTTTTAAAGATTTTTGATACCCAAGTTGAAGCTTGTAACAAAACGACCACTAAGGAAAGTATGCACCAATTTGTTACAAAAATAATGAATTTATATTCTTCATTGTTTTATGAACGCAGACGACGTTTTTTTAATTGGAGCAAGCTCGTTAGGAGTTTGTTCACTGTCGACCCATTCGCATCCACAGGATAGGTACTTGAAAGTGGAGACTTTTTGGTACAGAAAAAAATTTTTTGAACCCTTCGTGCTTAAATTTTGTTTAGTAACTTTAATTTGTGACATGTTCTCTGTACTCGTGTTGTTAGTTCTTTTCATCTAGCTCTTACTAGTAACAAGGGGTTTGACTGACAAAAAATCGGAGCCCTCCGCCGTTAATTTACTCGCGTGATATATATTCAAATTCGTATCTTTATTTGCATTCCATAATGTTCAAAGATTTTACAATAGTTTAAGGTACAATTACCAACCCGGCTACAGTAAAAAACATAAAAAAAGATTTTTTAAATATAAGTTACATATTAAATTAGGAATTCATGAACAATTTTTAAATATGTAAAAAAAATAAAAATAATTAACTACATTATAATATTTATTAATATTGAGATCTTTTATAGGTAAGTACATAATAATTATCTGGTAAGCTTAATTAAACATATTTTAAGTCTAGGTTTGTAAGTTTCCAATTAACCTAATTTAATTTTACCTACATAATTACCACCAGGCCAACTAAATTTTATTTTACCTACCTACATAAAACAAAACACCTGAATTTGACACAATTTTAATACCGTCAAACAGGGTGAATCGAGACGAAATTTTAAAAGGGATTTTAACATTAAAATAAGTTTGTTGCCAACAAGGGCACTTAATCTGTAATTATAATACAGTAAACATGAGAGTCCTCTTTGGCAACAATTTTAAATCCCTTTAAAGTTTCGTCTCAATGCACCCCTGCATTCCTATTCACCCCGTTTGACGGTACGTAACCCTAAAAAATGTTATATATTATGATTCGTAAATTCAATAATTTGTAACTATAAATACAGTCCAATATAATATAATACGTGGTTTTGAAATCCCGGGATTTAAACATCATTATAATTATTCCGGGATTTTAGAGGAGGAGATTTTAACTTTTTTTTTTATATCCACTCTATGTTACTTCCTTCCTCGAACTTTAGGTACATTAACTCTACCTATTCCGATCTCTGCTTATAAGAGACGAGGCACGGGCGGGCGGGGTTGACCAATAGTCTAACAAAAGCCGGATAGATTGACTTGTATATATTTGGCCGGACACGATTGTAAAAAGCCGGACAGCTGACAACCCTACATACAAGCTTTCTCGTCTTCGAGTGTCACTTACAGTCTAAAAGAAATCATAAGCAACTATTCCTATTCAATCAGTCCTCTCAGATTTCTGCAAGTCTGCACAAGTTTGCACAAGTCTAGATTCAGTGCACGTTGACCATACATTAACCAAGCAAGTTCTCAGTACCGTTGCATTTCGTGTCACGTAAGCTGTTGGCTTTCCGCCACCTGTGGAGTGCATAACTATGAGGCTTTATTTGACTTCTGGCCTTTAGTCAGGGCTGCCACAAAAATAAGGTACGCGACACAAAGGCACCGCTCGTCGCGCGACAGGCGGTGCCTTTGTGTCGCGTCGCGCTTCGCGCCTGTTTGTAGGAGCCTTTAGCGTTGTCAACCTGCAGTGTCTTACCTACTTGAAATAACAATTTACAAGAGCAGCATTTTCAAGTTAGCCAGCCCTACATTTAGACCATTGCGTTTCCAGTGAACTGGACTGAAATGGAGTGGGCCTTTATACGTTACGTGGCGTTGAGCCTCCAAGCCACGTCACTTTGATACACCATTTACTGAATGATTTCCATCAGTCATGCGTTTTGATAGATTTATCATAGGTTTAACTGAATAAACTCTTGAAAGATCAATGAAACAAATTTTAGGCGGCTTTGATATTCGCTTGTATAGTCAGTTCTAAAACTATCTGATGAAAGTGTAAACAAACCCTGCTCAGGTTAAATTCTTACGCTATCACTCACTAAAGGGAATTACTCACTAAAGGGAATTAGTAACACATTCGCCTGCATTCAGAAAGTTTCAACTGCATATCTCTCCACTTTTTCCAATAATTTTATTGTTTGATTAACATTAACATTGTTAAAATGTAGTAAAAAAATCATCGACAAAAATTGAGGTTATAAAATCAACCTCAATTGTCAAATAAAAAGCGTCTTAAATTAGAATTTTAGGTTTAGGTATTCAAATAATGAAATCGCTCAATTTGCAAGTGGCAGGAGAAATTGGCATCCACTGATACGTTTTCTGATCCATTGATAAATGATAAATGATTTTATTTCTGTAAGTAGCTGCTTTGCATGTCTAATAAAAAGCGTCTTAAATTAGTATTTTGGGTTTAGGTATTGAAATAATGAAATCACTCAATCTGCAAGTGTCAGGAGAAATTGGCATCCACGGATACGTTTTCTGATCCATTGATAAATGATAAATGATTTTATTTCTGTAAGTAGGTTTACAAACACTTTTAAACGACAATTATTAAACTAGATGAGGTTGCCGTTTCCTATCTTACTACTCTGAGAAGAAAGGCCAAAACAAACTCAGAGTTCGCAGTCTCTTTTAAAGTCTAGACATAATCTTGGTCAGATCATGTAAAGACCATTTAGACTAGTGTCTGAAACGGTTTTTGAAAAAAAATACACAGATTGATTGGACCTGTCCAGTCAGTGTACGCATTTGTTTACATCTTTATCAGATAGTTCTGGAACAGACCATAGTTATTTTGCACAGATTTCTTATTTAGTTAATCCTAGGCAGTCATTGCATCCATTTTATTGCGTTTTAATCCAGCAAGGTACGGAAACGAACAAAAAGATCCGAAAACCGGAATAAAGTGAATTAAACTTTTGGGCCGGAATCGCACCCGGTCCGGTTGTTAGAATTTCTGAATATTTTAGCAATAAGTAGGTAGATATTAATTTCTATTGCGTACTCAGTTGTTCCTTTTACTTTCTTATAATAATAAATTGTGAACAAGAGCCGAAGTTTGACCGTTTTATATATTTTTATTTCACGTTTTCTTATTGTTTTTGCATAATTATTATGTTTCGTTTTATTTTTTAACCGACTTCACAAAAAGAAGGAGGTTCTCAATTCGTCTGTATGTTTTTTTTTTTATTTTTTTTTTATGAGTGTTAGCTCATAACTTTTTTCTGGGTAAACCGATTTGGATGATTCTTTTTTTATTTGATAGGT
The DNA here is from genome assembly GCA_916610205.1 of Griposia aprilina. Taxonomy (NCBI): domain Eukaryota; kingdom Metazoa; phylum Arthropoda; class Insecta; order Lepidoptera; family Noctuidae; genus Griposia; species Griposia aprilina. The sequence continues at coordinate 5,891,570 of OU744295.1, read as the reverse complement.
GGTGCTTCACATGTGGTCCCATTTAAATTTGATCAAGGTCTGACCAGCAGTTTTTGAGTTATCCTTAATACTGCAGATTTTTTCCACTTAGTTTATATGGATGATGTGTTAATAATTTCCTGTCACTGTTATTTACACACCAAGTAGTGGTATACGAATTTGTGTGGGGTAGGTACCGCAACTAAAAAGTGAAAAATAAAAACTTTTTTACAAAAAAACAACCGACTTCCAAAAAAAACACTAAAAGACGTGAAAAATAACTTTAATTTCGGAAGTCGGTGGCCAAACACGAAAATACAAAACCGAAGGCACCGACTTCCGAAATTAAAGTTATTTTTCACGTCTTTTAGTGTTTTTTTTGGAAGTCGGTTGTTTTTTTGTCAAAAAGTTTTTTATTATGTAGGTTTCGAACCGAATGCCTTTAGAAAGCTGCTTTTTTTCCTGGCTGAAATGTGGCTGGTTATAAAACTGTTTGATAAATTAATACTCTAAAAAACAACCAACTTCAAAAAAAACACTACTTACAAAGTGAAAAATAACTTTAAGTTCGGAAGTTGGTATCTTTGGTTTTGTATTTTCGTTTTATGCCACCGAAATTAAAGTTAATTTTCACTTCATAGTGTTTTTTTTTGTAAAAAAAAAATATTTTCACTTTTTTTGTTGTGGAACCTACCCCACACAAATTCTTATACTTACCAGTACTTGCTATGTAAATAACAGTGACAGGAAGTTATTATAACATCATCATTAATATACACTAAATGGAAAAAATACGTATTATTGAAGCTAACTGAAAAACTACCCAACCAAACTTAATGAAATTTATATATGGGACTATCCCTGAAATATATTGCATCTATTCAAAAAAGAATTTTGGAAATCGATCCGCAATTGCCGGAGATATCGCGTACCAAACATAAAAAAAAACATACAGATGAATTGAGAACCTCCTCCTTTTTGAAGTCGGTTAAATATCTTTGACGATGACTAAAATGATGACTATATTTTCTAGAGACTGCAAAATCAACGATCATTATTAGTAGTGTCTTGCCGTCTTCCCACACAAAGTGTCATACACCGAACTCTCGAACTTGTTAGGCAGATACTCGATACCTACTACTTGTCAAGATAAAGGAATATTTTGGAGAAAAAAAAAACTTTGTGTCTATAGCTTACAACACGATGAATTTCTAGTAAATATATCGTGACGATTTAGTAAACAGTGCTGAAAACTGAGTCGACTTTTAAGATTTTAAGCATCTGAGCTGTCAATTTGGATAATCATTACAAGCCGTGTGCCCGATAGGATTATCCATCGGCAAAAATGACGAACTTTCATACAAACTTTCATCCACTATAACCCTTTTAGGGGATAAATTTCAAAAAAAAAATCTTGTGCTCACCTACCTTTTATATGAAACTGTTGTGCAAACTTTCAAGATTCTAAAAGATGATTTCCACCAAACGGCTCGCATCGCATCGGATCGGAACGGATTTTAAAATATTCAAACGATATTAAATCGCGTAGGTAATATAGACTTTAAATACTGTGTATTTAAAGTCTATATTACCAAGTCGCGCACAGCAGCTTGACGGCGGACATCTTCCGTGACACGCAATCGTAGCCGAAAGTATGCTGCGACGCGCGATCGGCTCCGTTCACGTGTCGTCGTATCCGATCACACATTCATCCCAATTAGAACACGTCAAGACGGTAGGAATAAAACTATTTGACTAGGCGCAGAATCGTATCGATCGTATGCGTCGACATCCTGCCGGACGCGATCGGCTGTCGCCGCATCCGTTCGTATCCTTTCCGATCCGATGTGATGCAAGTCGTTTGGTGGAAATCATCCTTAAGCCCAGCAGTTTCGGCTGTGCGTTGTCTGTCAGTGAATGAATGAATGAATTTAAGATTTTTATTAAGTAGATCATACCACGGTGATCTTTTAAAGTCACATTCAGATTTTCCGATTTCAGTGTCAATACAAAGTGAGAACCAAATGACTTTTGAAACGGTAGTTCAGGCCTATTATTGGCTGCAAGCTCACTTCACGCCGCAGTCACACAGCATTGTCGCCACCGCTTTTAATAACACGGCCGTTAGCCCGCCACGGCAACTTAACGACGACTTAGATAAGAGTGACCTCATTACAGAGCAATCGTGGACATGTGGTTGCACCTACAAAGATTGTGACTGGCTAATTGAAATTTTATTTCGCTTTATGGGCGGTTACTTATACCTAGATATAAAGTACGTAGAGAGATTCTCTTCTAGAAGTACTATTATTTTTATTATAGGATAAAAATGACATTGATAAAAATCTGCGAACGGACGGGCGGAGCGGGGTGTTAATTGCGTAACAGACTATCAATCACAACCTGAATCATTTTGTAGGATATTGCTAATCCATTGCTTCATATGTTCGAAAAATTGATCTGCTCAACAACGTAAATAACGCAATGAATGTTGTTGAAATGTCAAAATGAAAGCCATTCCTACTGTTAGTGTGTTACGCAATTACCCCGCTAGGTTCGTAAAAATCCGATATTTATAATAATATAAAAATATATTTGATACATATCCAACATGTATCGTGTATTGTTACTTTATGTGGTTTATATAATACTAGCTTCTGCCCGCGACTTCGTTCGCGTGGAAGTCGTAAGACACCACTATAATTATACTACAGTAAGAGCTACATTTTTATAAGATTTTCCTGTAAGTATACAGGAAAGTTTTATAAAAATATAATAATGTGACTGTAACTACAAACGTAGTAATGTTTATGGTTATGGTCTCAGCAGCCAAAATATGAAGACAGTCAGGACTGGTGACGCGGGAACAAGCGACGTAATGTCGTCTGAGTAAGAAGCAGCTCGTCCTGAGATCGACACCCGCAGTCCTCAGTAGTAATTTCCCATCGCTTGCAAAGAGATTATCGTTTTTAGTAAATTAATGAACTTCAACTCAAACTCAGAGCATTTATTTAACATACATACATACATAACATCACGCCTGTATTCCCCGAAGGGTTAGGCAGAGGTGTACCTATAGCACACCCACATTTTGCCAGTTATGTTTATGTCCCATGTAATAGGGGGCGAGCCTATTGCCATCAACTGGGCACAAATCCAGACTCCGGGCTGCTACCGACAAATTCCAGATGGAAAAACTCGATAATACTTTGCCCGACCCGGGAATCGAACCCAGGACCTCATGCTCAGCAGTAGCGCTTGCGACCAACGAGGCAGTCCTCCAGATTTAATTTATTTAAATTAAATCATTTAAAGGCACTTTTGAACTGTTAAAGAGTCAGTCAGTTAGTCAGAAACTTGAAGCTAGTTGCCCATTCCTAAAATTAGATCTCTATGGAGAAGAACGGGCAAGAAAGTCCAAGTACACTCTTTTAAATCAAAATGTTACAAAATTCTGGGTACATTATTCTTGTTGCTTCTATATTGTGAGAACAACGTAAAATAATTAATTAAGAAACAATTCAAAATATAAGATTAAAAATAAAAATAAGCCGTGGCAGTTAAGAGATGACCAGTCTTAACCGACGCAACGGCGCCCGTTCACGACTCAGGTTTACGACTTTCGTTGTAAACCTGAAACGCGGTTGTTCTAATTTGTCCCTTTTTCTAGTGTCGAAATTATTCCTGTCACATATCTTACTAAAAAGATGTAGATTTTTTCGAACATACATAATGTTTTCATATATATATGTTATGGTCCAAGTGATAATAAAGGCATTATTCATACTGCCCGGGCACCATATAAGCAGAGTCAACTTATGTCTTAGGGATCAGTACAAAATGCAATATTACTTACTGTACTAGGAGAATTTAGGATGCAAGAGCGAACGTAAAAAAAAAAAGAATAACCACGAAGGGGATGGCGGGGTCTTCCAGACCCCGCCATCCCCTTCGTGGTTATTCTTTTCTAAACCGCCCAAAAGTAGGGCTCCGTCGGCTACGCCTTATTATTATTGCCATTCAGAAATAGGAGGCCTCGCCTAGTAGTAAATTCAATTGGTGGATTTTGTAGACAAAGAAACCATATTCAATACTCAGTTTGTGGACTCTGCTTATATGCTGCCCGGGCAGTATGAATAATACCCTTATTAATACCATAACATATATATTGATTGACAAGGTACCGTCATGATGTTAATTTTTTTAAACAGTTCCCTTGTAGATTCGCGTGTGCGGAAGTTGTAGATGGCCCTGACAGCCCTCTTTTTCAGAATAAAGAATCAATATTTGCAGCCCGTCCCCACAGCAGAATACCGTAAGACATGATGCTATGAAAGTAACTAAAATATACTAGTCTCGCGGTGTCCACGTCTGTTAATTGACGGATTTTCCAAACAGCGTAAGCGGCTGAACTTAGTCGCCCTGCAAGTGATGTTAAGTGAGGACGCCACTGTAGCTTTGATTCAAGCCTAATCCCCAGGAAAACCGTTTTTTCGACGAATTCTAGAATCTCCTTATACAATACAACGTGATATTTACTACTTCTAACTTTTGGTAACGCGAATCTTATGCACTTAGTTTTCTTCTCATATAATACCAAATTATTTAGAGTAAACCAATTATGTACCTTAAGCATAGCGTTATTTATGTCTTTAAGTTCTTGTGCGAGTCTACTGCAGTACACCCATTTTGACTTTTAAACCCAATAAATTCAGACCGTTTATTTGAAGTTGCTGCAGTCTATCATTCAAATATGATTTTACTAAGCTAAGCGCAAGTTTATCCAGTCCATAATGCTCAAGTTTCAAGAGCAGTGTTTCGTGATTCACGCAATCAAATGCCTTGGATAGGTCGCAAAAGATGCCTATTGCATCTTGTGACTCTTCCCATATATTAAAGATGTGTTTTAATAAGGTGACACCGGCGTCGGTTGTACAACGTACTTTGGTGAAACCAAACTGTTGATCGTGTAGGATTTTATTACGATTAAAATGATTGAGCATTTGATTTAACATTACTTTTAAAAGCACCTTACTGAAAACCGGCAAAACCAATACGGGACTATAATTTTATTAGTGTCTTTGATGTCCCCAGATTTTTAAAGTGGAATAACTTTACTATACTTAATTATATCTGGGAATACACCTAATTTTTTTCTTTTTTTGGTTCGGAAATCATCAAATGAACTCTCCCGCTCTGAGCGGAGCAGTAGGGCGTGTAAGACTCTTACTGACTAAAACCCACCCGTGTTCCTTCAGTTGCCTGTGCGCCAGGGCCACGGTAACTCTTTCGAATAATTCGCGACCCGAACAAGCATCGGCCCTATCGGACCCCGTCAATTATGCTGACATCTCTTTGAGGCGCACGTGAAACACAACGCGCCGTCAACCCGGGACTGGTCCTTACCGGACCGCGAGCTGCCCAATGCTCGCCGTCCGAAAGCCCGCGTCTACGGAGGCCGGGGAGCGGCAATCGACTCCCGATGCCCAGGTTGTCTCCTCCTGCAGCGACTAGGAGCGTGAGGGCGCAACGATTGCCTCTCCCTCACGCACCCCGCCTCCTCCTATTCGAACATTATTGCTTCGCAGAAGGAGGTGACGGCTTCCCATTACCTCTCGCTCCGTACCATGGCCTGGACCAGGGCCGGACGCGAGAGGTCGCGCCACGAGGACACGGCGGTGCTCCGCCCAAGCCGGGCAGACTTCCAACGTATGCTCCACCGTGTCTTCTGGTCAATCTACACAATGATAGCACCCGGGCGTTTCCTCCTGCCTTTTCCGAAACAGGAACCTCCCGAAACAGCCATGTCCGATGAGGACTTGCGTCAGGCGGAAGATGAACACGCTGTGGCGCCTCTCAAGCCACTCCTCAAAGAGGGGACTTACCGCCGCCATTGCGGCGTGCCCAGCACTGGGTTGCGACTATCGCACTCTCTATGCCGCCATGAGATCCCGCCGGAGCTCTGTCCTCTGTGCCGCGATTTCTCGCGGCAATAGAGTTACGCCCGGGCGTTTCGCCTCCTCGCGCCACTCCCGAATGTGCGCGAGGACTTTTGCCTCCAGATCCCACGGCAGCAATCCGGCAAGGAGGCTCCCCGCCTCGCAGGGGACCGTGCGGTCTGGACCATTCGGATGGCCATTACCCTCTGGGACGCATTCAACCGGTGGGCCGGTGGGAACGCGCCCACACCGATGCCCCGTAAAGGGCCATGGACCACACGACCCCCGCGTAGAGCCTCCGGCAGGAGGCGTTTGGACCCCTAGATTGGGGAGGAACCGCTTGAAGGCAGCCCCGGCCCGCTCCAGTCTGGGAGCCAAACGTCGGAAATGCTCAACGAAGTTCTACCGGCTGTCGAGGACGAGTCCCAGGTACTTCATCCTCGACTCGATGAAGATGTGCCGATGTGAATCCCTCCTACCGTTATTTGGGAACTTAACGGTGGTGGGTTCCGAGGACTATGAAAACACATGGCCTCGGACTTGTGCAGGGCCACCTCGAGCCCCAATTGCCAGATCCTCTCAACGACTATCGCAACCCCGCCTGTCATTAATTCAGCCGGCGCCTGGTACGACCTCCCCTGCGCCAGGACCAGCGTGTCGTCAGCGTAACAAACGACGCTGATGCCGCTAGGGAGGGAATACCCCTTGATCTACACATAAATTAAATATTAAAGCTAATTATGGTGCAATTGTCTCGATAATAGATTGACAAACTTTAGTCGACATGCCCCACAGATCTTCGGTAATTTTGATCTTAAAACGACCACAGAGTTTATAAGTTTAAATTTAAATTCCATACGACATGCAGAAACATTCGCTCTTAATAAATCAACAACAAGTGTGGGCGAGGAATTTAATGTTTCCGTAGTTTTAATTGGAATATCAGTAAAGAAAGCTGCAAATTCCTGAGCACCATCAATGTTATCGCTAATGAGATCGCGGAAAGTGTCCAGTGTGTAATCAGTATTATGCCTTATGTTCCAGTTCGTTTCATTGTTAATAATTTTCTAAACTGTCTTTATTTTATTGTCTGTTAATGATTAACCTTGTTGCTAATGAATGAAGATTTATCTGATTTGTAGATATTTTTGAACATTTTGGAGTCAGTAGAAATCTACTTATTAAAAGTTTCCGTGTTAATATACGGCTTAAGGCCATACATTTACAAGGCAGATGTGAGTGGAAACGCTGGGACGCCCTGGAAAGGCCTTATGGTGGTGTTATTGGGAAAGGTCAGGTGCGTATTACTCGCAACCAGCGTGCGTGTGTGACCATTTAAGAACGTAAACGAGGCAAAAAGAGTATTTAAGAGGAAGAAGACGTGACGTGACGTGTACTTAAATTGCAACAATAAAACTGGATTAGGTGTTGTAACAATTAAGGTTTAAAAAAAGTATTTGTAAGGCTTCCAAGTGCTTGTTTTACACATAAAACTATATAATCCTATATAATCCTCATCGTCGACTTTGTCTCTGTCATCTTTGACCTAGACTAGTGTAAAATAAAAAAATAATATCCGTGTAACGAAGAGTTATGGCAATACATTGGTACTTAATCAATATTTTAAAATTATATTCATAAAAAGTCTGTTTCATTGGTTTAATGATTTTTATGACCATGGAACAATGTTGGTTTCGTAGTATTTAGAGTAGTTGTAGAACAAACGATCATCCTGGGAAATTTTGAAGATGCTAAAACGGCATGTGACAGCTACCAACCCGCACTGGGCCCGCGTGATGGATTTCGGCCCACTCCCTCTCACCAAGCGGAAGCTTGTGTCCCAGCAGTGGGAACATTATAGGCTAATATATGCGAAAACAGCACGATGTACTATTTAAATAGATTTCTTTTCTTAAAACAATTTAGGTAGTATTTTACCAAAGTTTTATCAAACAGCGCCATTTTAAAGGCTCAAAGTCGGCGTGTTTGTATGTTTGTCAAGATCAAAGAGGACACATCAACGCGAGTCTAGCACTGTGTCTAACGAAGCACGAACCAGTTGATTTGTCTTCTTTGACTTTATGTAAAACATTATGATGCCGCTTCCATGCTCTGATTCGGCTATCCCCGTGTTCTAATATAAGCGATCGTCACGCGACACCGCGATCGTCACGCGACACCGCGATCGTCACGCGACACCGCGATCGTCACGCGACACCGCGATCGTCAAGTTCATTAGTTACTCTACATATTATATCACCAAGAAATTACAGAAGTGTGTAAATACAGTAGATACGTATTTCTAGACTTGTCAATTCGCCCACAAATAAATTAACTTCGTGCGAATCGCCTACAGAAAATAATATACTATTTAAAAGTGTCTATTCGCTCGTTTAGGGTGAGTAAATTCGTGCGAATCGAATAATAAGCCATCCTTTTAAGCAACAAACATTTATTATATATTCTTGAGTAAACAAAGGGACTATGAACGTCACGAGTATACAATTTAAAATTCTCTTTTGGACACTTAAGCAAGTGACAGGTTCCGAAAATAAACATATATAAATTATAAAAAAATGTTGATGTTATGGCCTAGCGGGATTTATGATAATAAAAAAGGGGGTTCCCCTATGGCAAATGAGTTAGTTACCCTAATATGGTGGGTATCATTAAAATTTAATTAATGCCAGATAGTTGATTACATCTTAGTTGACAACAGTTTTATAAGTACTTATCGACCTCATTTTTTTTAACTATCAAAGCAAAAATTTGAAAGCAGCTTTAAATGTTGTAATTAAGTGCCATTAAAAATGCATTACTTAACTAATTTAAGCGATTATTGATTAGGTAGGTACCTTCATAAAAAAAACTACTTAATTGCATTAGATAAACAACGTGGGTATTTCCAGGATGTGGATGTGGAGCTGTGGTGCAAACTGTGTCCCCCAAAAAATGCAGCCATAATGACCTTTACGTGAGTGCCAAAGTTATGAGCCAACAAAATAGTATACACCGTCGTGCCATCGACACGACGAAGAAGTACGGCACGGTTGGCGCAGTGGTTAAGCCATTGACTGCTGCGCTGCGTGTTGCGGGTTCGATTCCCGCACGGAACAAATATTTTTATGACCTACAAGTAGTTGTTCCGGTTCTGGCTTATTGTGTATGTGAGTTTGAATGTTTGTAAACGCTCCCACAATTCAGGAGAAATTCCTAGCGAGGAGCAAAGTTAAAAAAAAAAAGTTGAGACCTTATTTGTTTTTTAAAGTTCGTATGTATAACTTATTGACATTGCCAATTATAAAGCCTACTGCAGACAGGCGTGACACGACCGTTGTAGAACAATTTCCGTGAAATGTTCAGGAAATTATGTTCTACTATAGTCGCGTCGCACCTGTCTGCAGGAGCCTTTATGATTAGCATACAAATAGGTAACATCTCTATTTGCCTATATTGTTTAAGCTTTTTTTTCCAGAAAGTAAAAAATTTTCCGACCTACCACAGCAAGAGTAACTTACACCCGTTCCTTGATAAAAAGAAACATGTGAGTGATTTAGGGCTGGGCTTGTCCCTTAGGAGTGAAGGTTGTGAATAGATTCCGTTGAAGCAGTCAGTACCAGCTGTCTCAGCACTGGATTGGGTCTAGATTTATTGGGATATCCTTGTGGATATCTTAAATAGTCTTCTATGTTAAGCATTTCTTTTTAAATGAATTGCTCATTCCTGAAATTCGGCTAAGTTATTTATTTCTCTTTTAACCTCGTACCGACGACGGGCGATTTTTTTATTCGTGCACTTGCTTTTGAATGCACTGCTTAGCGCTGAGAGTTGAAAATCCAAGTGTATTTTTTGATGCGCTGTGATTCGAGTAGAACATCGTAGCTGGACAAAATTATTTTCTTGGATTTTTATCTTATGTGTTTATTAGTCACATTAAATCGTCCCTGCTTAATTCAGTAAAGGTAGTTTGGAAAATAGAAGATTAAAAAGGTTGTCAATGAAAAAAGTGTATATTAGAAAAGAAAAAAAATACATTAATAATATTTATAGAAATAATAATTAGATTACTTATCAATAATATTTTTTAAGTATCAATTACATACCACAAAATTAATTATTAACAAAGAATCATATCGAACTATTATATTACTTAATGATTAATTACTTAATTACTAATAATCTTAAAGGTAATAGACTAATTAGTTAAGATTCGAATTAGTTAGTAATTCATTGGTAATCATTCGCTTTCATCAGATGAATCCTCCATTGAATAGTTATGTTCACGAGTGACATTACTATGATAACTAGAAACTATACTAACACTATTGGACTTAAAACTAGGTGGAATTAATAAATCAACGACTTCGGAAGGGAACTTGTTTCTTTTTGTCAGTGAGACATCTCTCAAACTGTTTATTACAGGATCAGATGTTATTAATAACATGTTTAATCAATCCCTATTCGTCGCGACCTGTGATATTTTTCGCGTGTTATGTTCACGAAATCTTCTACAGTCCTTGTTCCGAGCGTCCTGAGTTTCTTCAGAAAGCTGGCCTATAGGCAAAATAGCAGTTTTAATAATTTCCGAACTGTGTAGAAGTATTAGGTTGGGGAAAAAGTCTTTTCACATTATATGTATGTATGAACTTGTAATAAAATCTCTTTGGCTATACTATTTGCATCTGGCTAGTTTTCGTATTATTGAAAGTTTAAATTTTAAAGAACATAATTCCAAATTCAAATTAGGAAAATGTGTGATTTTCATTTGTTTTTCGTATTGTCAAGATGACTGAATCTAATGAAGAAATTCGATACATTTTAAAGTTTTACTACAAAAAAGGTAAAAATGCAAGGCAAGTCTCGAAAAAAAGTTGGGATGTTTATGGACCTAGTGCAGTGTCTGTGAGAGTAGCACAAATTTGGTTTAGGCGTTTTCAATCCGGAAATTTTGATGTCAAAGATGCACGTCGCTCTGGTCGCCCTATTACGGATAAAATGGATGCCATTTTTGAAAAGATGGAGCAAGATCGGAATATCAGTAGTTACGACGTAGCTGAAGAACTGGGAATTAACCACAAAACAGTTTTGGCACATTTGAAAAAAACTGGGTACACAAAAAGCTCGATATTTGGGTACCCCACGAGCTCACTGAAAGAAACCTAATGAACCGTGTACCTACTCAATTGTGATTCTTTATTACGACGTAATGAAACCGAACTATTTTTGAAGAAGCTGATAACTGGTGATGAAAAGTGGATCACGTACGACAAGAACGTGCGAAAAAGGTCGTGGTCAAAGGCCGGTCAGGCTTCACAGACTGTGGCGAAACCCGGGTTAACTCGCAACAAGGTGATGCTGTGTATGGTGGGATTGGAAGGGCATTATTCATTATGAGCTGTTACCACCAGGCAGGACCATCCATTCTGAACTCTACTGCGAACAACTGATGAGATTAAAGCAAGAAGTTGAGAGAAAGCGGCCGGAATTAATCAACAGAAGGGGTGTGGTTTTTCATCATGATAACGCTAGACCTCACATATCTTTAGCCACTTAGCAAAAATTAAGAGAGTTTGGCTGGGAGGTGTTTATGCATCCGCCGTATAGTCCTGACCTTGCACCTTCAGATTTCCACCTGTTTCGGTCTCTTCAGAATTCTTTAGGCAGTGTCAGGTTAACATCACGAGAGGACTGCCAAAACCACTTGTCGCGGTATTTTGATCCGAAGTCCCAAAATTTCTATAGCAATGGGATCATCACCTCCAAGCTGGAAAAAGGTTATCGAACAAAATGGTACCTACATACTTTAGTTAAGTGTAAATAAACGATATTAAAAAATGTTTTGAATTTGCTTAAAAAATGCGAAGAAACTTTTTCCCCAACCTATTATTTTGTGGACAGTGGCAGGCATATAATACTACGGGTAGAGATATATGTAAAGTTTTCTAGTCTCGACTGCAGAAGTTTAAAAAAATTCTAAATGTATATCGTATCCCGACGCTAAAACCCTAAGTATTATGCTAAATTTAGTGATGAGGGAAACATCTAACCCTGTCATGTCAGCAGTCAGAGCTGGATTTTCAAAAAATCTACGTGCCGTATTTCCATCATTTGTGTTTCCGAACCCTGGCTTTGGCTTATCTACTATTAGACCCATTTCGCATTTAAAACGGTACTTTATTAAATCTGAACGTTGTTGTACATTAGATTTATCAGATTCAGCTCTTAACTACCATTTCTTTACATCTAGACGATAACTAATATGAAGCAAACATCCAAAAGATCTGATCCAGGTATGCAATGTAGATAAACCAAATCCAAGGTTGTCTTTATTAGCTACAAACTCCCTTGACTCGTCGTTCATTCGTTTTGGAGTTGCTCCGTAAATTAAACATTTCTGTGCCGAAGTAGTCTCAGTCAATGCATTGCACACTTTTCCGTCAATCATTGTGAGAAGCAAGCAGAAGTAATTCTAGTGTTAACATTATCTACGTATTCTTTCCAGTTAATATCTTTGTCTATTATTACGCCTAAGAACCTTGTATGTATTACTTCTTTGATTTTGTGTATATTCATTTTGATATTGTATTTATTATTATTCGATTGATTAAATTGAATGTAAACGGAATTATCTAAATTTATTTTCAAATGGTTCATGTCGAGCCAATTCAATAATGTGTCAAATGTGTTGTTTATGTCAAGCTCATGATCTGTAATGGTACTATTATTTTTATCAGATGTCACTAAAATAGATATATCGTCGGCAAATAATACATGCATGCATAATGCATTTATGCTTGGTTATTTTTATAATGTCATTTATGTATAAAACAAATAATATTGGGCCTAGTCCACTTCCTTGTGGAACGCCATATTTATTATGTTTATATTCCGAGGAGTAGGGTGTCTTGTCCTTATTCTTTGTAATTTTATTGATAATGACACGTTGTTTATAACTTAAATAAGACGATATCCACTGAAGTGGAGGTCCCCGAACCCCAATAGTCTCTACTTATCTATCAATATACCGTGTGACACCAGATCGAAGGCCTACGATAAAGCAAAGAAAATACCAGTAGTGAGATGATTATTGTTAATATTTGAAAGTATTTCTTTGAAATAAAATGACTGATGATGTGGATTTGTTTTTTGAAATCTAAACTGCTCGCTTCTTATTATTTGGAAATTATAGCAGAAATCAGTAAGTCTTTTAAACAATTATTTCGTATATTTTAGACAAGATAGGTATTAAAGCTATAGGTCGATAATTATTGATGTCAAATTTATCTGTCTTTTTGAATATCTCTCTTTTATAATAGAACATTTTAAACTATCGGGAAACATTCCCGCTATAAATGACAAATTAATTAGATGAGTAATTAAGATATCAGCCAGTTCATTACAGCAGGTTTTTATGGTTTTTGTGCTTATTTCATCAAGCCCTCTGCTCTGGTGTTACGCAGAGAAATTATTTCCTGTCGCACCTCACTTTCCAGCATAGGTTTGAGAAACATGGAGTTGACACATATAATTTCCATTACGTAGTCGTAGGGTACCCTCCGTCGATCGGTCCTGGGGCCGCATCTGTGGGACATCGGGTACGACTGGGTGCTGCGCGCCGACCTCCCTAGCGGCGTCAGCGTCGTTTGTTACGCTGACGATACGCTAGTCCTGGCGCAGGGGAGGTCGCACCAGGCGGCGGCCGACTTAATGACACGCGGGGTTGCGACAGTCGTTGAGAGGATCCGGCAATTGGGACTCGAGGTGGCCCTGCACAAGTCCGAGGCCATGTGTTTTCATGGTCCTCGGAACGCGCCACTGTCGGGTTCCCAAATAACAGCAGGGGGGGTTCACATCGGCGTCGAGTCGACGATGAAGTACCTGGGACTCGTCCTCGACAGCCGGTGGAACTTCGTTGAACACTTCCGACGTTTGGCTCCCAGACTGGACCGGGCCGGGGCTGCATTGAAGCGGCTCCTGCCCAATCTAGGTGGTCCAAACGCCTCCTGCCGGAGGCTCTACGCGGGGGTCGTGCGGTCCATGGCCGTTTACGGGGCACCGGTGTGGGCGCATTCATTGAGGCTCCGACCAGCACGCCGTTTGAACGCGTCCCAAAGGGTCATGGCGATTCGGCTGGTCCGGGGATACCGCACGGTCTCCTACGAGGCGGCGAGCCTCCTTGCCGGATTGCCGCCATGGGATCTGGGGGCAAAAGTCCTCGCGCACATTTGGGAGTGGCGCGAGGAGGCGAAACGCCGGGGCGTTACTCCGCTGAAATGCGAAATGAGAAATTGCGGCACAGCGGACAGAGCTCCGGCGGGATCTCATGGCGGCATGGAGAGTGCGACTGTCGCAACCCAGCGCTGGGCACGCCACAATTGCGGCGGAAAGTCCCCTCTTTGAGGAGTGGCTTGAGAGGCGCCACGGCGTCCTCACCTTCCGCCTGACGCAGGTCCTCACCGGACATGGCTGTTTCGGGAGGTTCCTGTTTCGGATAAGGCGGGAGGAAACGCCCGGGTGTTGGCATTGTGTGGATCGACCGGAGGATACGGTGGAGCATACGGTGGAGGTCTGCCCGGCTTGGGCGGAGCACCGCCGTGTCCTCGAGGCGGCGATCGGCGGCGGCGATCTCTCGCGTCCGGCTCTGGTTCAGGCCATAGTACGGAGCGAGAGAGAATGGGAAGCCGTCACCTCCTTCTGCGAAGCAGTAATGCTCGCGAAGGAGGAGGTGGAGCGCGTGAGGGAGAGGCAATCATTGCGCCCTCACGCCCCTAGTCGCCGCAGGAGGAGACACCCTGGGCGTCGGGAGTCGATAGCCGACTCCCGGCAACCGAAGGCGCGGGCCTGCGGACGGCGAGCAATGGGCAGCTCGCCGTCCGGTAAGGACCAGGCCCGGGTTGACGGCGCGTTGTGTTCCACGCGCGCCTCAAAGAGTTGTCAGCATAATTGACGGGGTCCGATAGGGCCGATGCCTGCCGGGGTCGCGGATTGTTCGAAAGAGTTACCGTGGCCCTGGCGCACAGGCAAATGAAGGAACACGGGTGGGTTTTAGTCAGTAAGAGTCTGACACGCCCTTCCGCTCCGCCTAGAGCGGAAGAGGTCATTTGATGATTTCCCACCCAAAAAAAAAAAAAAAAAAAAGGTTACCCTCCGTCTGAATGTTATTTAAAAGCATGATGATTGTTATTCTTTTTTCAACATTATCTTGTTTCCATATTTTTAGTTCGCTTTTTACGCAGTCGCGATTTTTTGTTATTGTTTTAATTTACTTTGTTTTTAAATTAATATACTACTCTCTTATTGCGCAGATGTTGGCTTGACAAAATATCATCTTTGAGAAAATCAATCAAATCAAAATATTTTATTCATGCTACATGACATGATACGTCAGAAGCCAGGTGTACGGTTCGAATTGATCGTTTCCTATGAAGAAGACCCGGCAAGAAACTCCACAGTTACTCTTATAGAATTGGCTTTTACGATATTTCCAAATTACAGTGTTAATAGATATGACCATAGGTATGATCTGCCTTTATTCTGATTTATTTCGGGTCGGCGCAGCACATGCTATGGCTGAAAACGGCTGATGGAGATGTATGGAAAAAGTACTTATACCTACCTTATTTTGATAAAACGGCTGGTGGAGCAGCCGTTTTCTCAAAATTAACAAAAACTACAAACAAAATATTCCTTTATAAGTAAACTTCTCATTTTTGTTCCTATTTTCAACCGCATTTCAATGCCAAAACGCAAAATAGTAAAATTAAAAGTTGTTTATAATTATACATTATTCTTTTTGTTTCTTTTTTTTTGCCATTTAGCATCGCACTGCAAAAGAGGTATTAACAAAATGGACGCTCGTCCTACTTAATGAAGGACTTCCGTAAACAATCTTAATTGAAATTCTTTTGCGAGTTACTCAACTTAAATTTTTGGATAATCGCTCGCTTGCTAGTAATGTTAAGAAAAAATGTTTTACAAAGTTGTTACGACCTTCTTTTTATGCTACTGAAGTCGATAAAAGAAAACGTGTAATAACTTGTTAGGTAGGGATCGATGTAGGTAGGTAGGGACCTACCTACATTTATAGAAAATTGTGAGGATTTGTAAAATAATTAGGTATGTAGGTAGGTATATAAAATTATATAATGCGACACTATTTTTGTATCACACGGGAACATAAAAAAAACAGCTTATTGTTGTCCCACTGCAAGGGAAAGACCCATAGATAAAATAAATATATTTCTATGCAAAGACCTTATGTTGAGAAAGCATGACGCGACAGCGCGACGCAACTCTAGTAGAACAATTTCTATGAAAACTTCATGGAAAATGTTCTACAAGAGTCGCGGCACGCCTGTCTGCGGGAGCCTTTGATCACTACGCTTGCTCAAGACGGGTTGGCGGTTTCAGACTTATATTAATTACAAGTCCAGGTTTACTCACAATGTTTTCCTTCAAGGACGCGGGACGTCGGTAATGCCCAAGATAAACTCAGAATGCACAATACATAAATTGAAAAAAGTCAGATTGGTACTTGCCCGGATTAGAACCCACAACCTGGTGAATGAGAGGCGTTTACCACTGGGCCATCACGACATTTTATCAATGTACTCGTAATATTAGTTTAATAAAATGGCATCGTAATATGAGTGGCTGGGTAGGTAGTAACGTAAAATAAAAATGATCTAGCATTTAAAATGTATACATAAAATGCACAAAGAAAAAAAAAAACGCAGATCTCTAAATATTTTGCAACGGAGGTCAGGTCAGGAAAATTCATTGATATGCACATTGAGAACCATCTTAAATTTTCCGTATATTCAAATCACAACTGAAGGGTACAGGAAAAGAAGGATCATTTTCATCATAATGTTATAATTTTTGAGAAAATTAATAAACTTTAATAATTTTAACAACCAATTTATTTAAAAAATATATCTGACATATTTTAATACTGAATTAAGAAGGCAATACAATAATTACAACATGTACCTGTCACTCAATCTGAAGTATTAATTAATTAATTAATAATTCATTCACTTAATCTTAATCTTAAAACGAGAAAAAAACATCAGTCCATAGACAATGATTTTTTTTTAAACAACAGCGGTTATCATGATCTTTTTTTCCTACAGCCATTCAATTTTTTTTGGAGTCGCTTGTTTACGCTGATCTCTTTTAGCGTTTTATTGTTTTTTAGTCTGAAAGCTTTATGAATTTTCTACTAGATGGCAGTGTCAACTCGATATTAAACAAATACTGACACAGACCCTTCTTTCCCTGTAGCCTTCAACTGTCATTCTTCAATTTTTGTATGAAATTACTACACTAAATAATATTAAAGTAAAAAGAGGTAAGTAGATAGTTTACCTACCCAACATTAAATCTTCAAAAACGATCAGGGTTTGAAATCGGTATCAAAAGTACAAGTTCTGTATCGGTACTTAGCAGTTCTTGCCATTTTGGTACCTGGGTACCGGTACGCCACCTAACAAGTACTGGTCCCAAATTCAGGGACCCGGCGCATACCACAAATCTCATATTTATACGAGGGACCTCGTACGGTTGCCAACCTTGAAGTTATTTTTCTAATATCTAAAAACTATCCCTTTCACTTACCGGTACAGTACCGCTACTGATTAGAAATAACAATAGTACAGGTACTACGTCTGCTACCAGTACCAATAGTATAGGTACTCCTCGGGTACCGGTATCACACCAATACCAATGGTACCGGTTCCCAAAACTACCGGTATTTAAAGACCTAAAAACGGCATAATGGCATACTATTACATGACACGTGGAAGTAGGACGGCATGTCGTAATTTAGCCACTTGCGGAGTGTGTATAACCTATCTACCTCTTTTTAGGATTTCGTATTCAAAAAGGATCCCTTATAGTTCGCCATCTTCGTCCGTCCCTCGGTCCGAAGCTTAGCTCAGAGAGTCTTAGTACTAGTTAGAAAGCTGTAATTTGGCATGTAATAGGTTGGGGAAAAGGTTTCTTCGCATTTTTTAAGAAAATTCAAAACATTTTTTAATATTGTTTATTTACATTTAACTAAAGTATGTAGGTACCATTTTGTTCGATAACTTTTTGCCATCTTGTAGGTAGGGACATGATCCCATTGCTATAGAAATTTTGGGACTTCTGATCAAAATACCGCGACAAGTGGTTTTGGCAGTCCTCTCGTGATGTTAACCTGACACTGCCTAAAGAATTCTGAAGAGACCGAAACAGGTGGAAATCTGAAGGTGCAAGGTCAGTACTATACGGCGGATGCATGAACACCTCCCAGCCAAGCTCTCTTAATTTTTGCTAAGTGGCTAAAGATGTGTGAGGTCTAGCGTTATCATGATGAAAAACCACACCCCTTCTGTTGATTAATTCCGGCCGCTTTCTCTCAACTTCTTGCTTTAATCTCATCAGTTGTTCGCAGTAGAGTCCAGAATCGATGGTCCTGCCTGGTGGTAACAGATCATAATGAATAATGCCCTTCCAATCCCACCACACACACAGCATCACCTTGTTGCGAGTTAACCCGGGTTTCGCCACAGTCTGTGAAGCCTGACCGGCCTTTGGCCACGACCTTTTTCGCATGTTCTTGTCGTACGTGATCCACTTTTCATCACCAGATATCAGCTTCTTCAAAAATGGTTCGGTTTCATTACGTCGTAATAAAGAATCACAAATGTGTACACGGTTCATTAGGTTTCTTTCAGTGAGCTCGTGACGTACCCAAATATCGAGCTTTTTTCTGTACCCAGTTTTTTTCAAATGTGCCAAAACTGTTTTGTGGTCAATTCCCAGTTCTTCAGCTACGTCGTAACTACTGACATGCCGATCTTGCTCCGCTTTTTCAAATTGGCATCCATTTTATCCGTAATAGGGCGACCAGAGCGACGTGCATCTTTGACATCAAAATTTCCGGATTGAAAACGCTTAAACCAAATTTATGCTACTCTCACAGACACTGCACTAGGTCCATAAACATCGCAATTTTTTTTCGCAGCTTGCCTTGCATTTTTACCTTTTTTGTAGTAAAATTTTAAAATGTATCGAATTTCTTCATTAGATTCCCTCATCTTGACAGTACGAAAAACAAATGAAAATCACACATTTTTCTAATTCCTAATATAAAATATTAATTATATTCTTTAAAATTTAAACTTTCAATGATACCAAAACCAGCCAGATACAAATAGTATAGCCAAAGAGATTTTATTACAAGTTCATACATACTATAATGCGAAAAGACTTTTTCCCCAACCTAATATATTCATATTATTTAGACAAAGTAGTAAATATCTTGAAAAAAAATTTTTTTTGGTTCTTTGTCTACACGTTAAATAAGGATGTTTTTTTTTCTCTTCTATCCTATGGTGTTGTTGTATAGGTCATTCAGAAATATTGCGGGTTTTTGGAAACAATTTCTCGATTAAGAGGGCGTAGGTACACGGGTCCACTAGCGCCACTCCTTTACAAAAAATTTAATCTCGTGACAGAAGGAATTTTGAAAAACGATTCAATAAGCGATAAAATAAATACGATAATAAATACGATTTAAAGGAATGTGGCCGCGTTTGTTTAGACCGAATTTTGTTGCTTCGTGTCTCAATATGGAAGTTTATAAAAGGTATTAGAAAAATCTTGACACACTTACCGAGGTCGCTTATTGAGCCGTTATTCAAAGTTCCTTCTGAGTCACGAATTATACTTTTTTAAAGGAGTGGCGCTAGTGGATCCGTGTGCGCCCTCTTAAGGGAATCGAATGTGAAATAATGCTTTAAAAGCTAATTTTTGTTAAGCGTCTCCCCCCCTGCCAGCTAAATGGTTTTGGATATGGTGGTTTTTGGATATGTGAAAAAGTTCACGGTAGTAGTATATAATTATAACGAAGTTAAAAGAAAACCTTACACAGCTAAGTAGGCTTTACAAGGTAACGAGTAATAGTCGACCAACTTACATTTGCAGTTGGAACGTATCGGAGAACATGTTTTTCAACTACAATGCTAAGTTTGTTCTTGGCATAAATTCATTCCAACTACGAAACCCTTCATTGTGCTTGGTCCGACACGCACTTGGCCGGTTTTTTATAACACGGTAAATTTATATAGGTTGTCAATTGCTTGTCATAATAAGAAACAGAATAGAATAGACGTAGGTTGTGCTTTGCTTAATAATTAATTTCCTTGACTATACACCGACGACCCCTCTCGATTCCTAAACAAAACGTTTCAGGTAAATTCATGCACAATATGCGCATATATTAGGGATACCTCTAAAAGAACTGCGGCATCGGCAGTGCGTACCTACTTATTACAATATCTATTCAAATTCCCTGCCTTTGGTAATCGTTGTATTGCGAACAAAAGAGATTTTTCTACCGACTTACTAAATTTTCTAGTCTGGAAATCGGAATGATCCTACAACCAACCGCGGATGAATATTTAAATTGGGTTATTAACCTTTTTTAAAAATAAATTAAATATTGTTATTCTTTCGTCTTTGTTTTCATGAAAAAAAATTACATTGAAAACAGAATTTATAGGCAATTTTGTTCACAATTTACTTTGGCTTAAAGTAAATTACATGATGCCTTGGTTTAGGTAACTGAAGCATTACAATTTCTTGGTCGTATAGCGGTCATGCGGACCAGGACTTCCTGACGTGGAGGCTATTTTTCATTTATTACAGATATAAGTATCTCTTGTCGTTTTCCAGGTTATTTTCCTTTGTAAAAATTATCGCTTCTGACGGAGTATGACTATTCAAATTTGGTTTTGTAAGTAGCTTCCTATTTTCTTAGTTCATAAAGGCTCCTTTAAACAGGCGCCTTTGCGTCGCGTGTCGCGCCTCCTGTTTGAAGGGTCTAAAATCTCCAATCCACGTTTTACCTTCTCTTTATGAGAAGATACATGTGGTACATTAACAGGCTACTATCAAAGCACGGTCAAGGAGCGATAACGTTTACCACATTGTGGGCGCATGTGAATCCCCCTCCCTTAGAACTGTCATTTTCATTCAAAATATTGGCAATAACGTAGTGAGAATATTAATAAGGCACACTCAAAATCAAATAATTTATTTCATGTAAGCTATTAAAATACACATAAAAACGTCATAATTTACATAAAAATATAATCTAGGCGCCCCTTCCAAACGGTAGTTTTGTGTGGAGTAGAATGGGTAAGGAAATCATATTATATGTATACATATATTTTGTAGGTATGTACATGAATTATAAAGATAAATGAAGACGATATACATAGAATAAAATTACTATACCTACTAAATAGGTAAGATAAGGTGCTTAAAATATTAAATCCTTGACTGCTCATTACAAAATCGTTTATAGCTTCCTACATAACAGGTACTTGACGCACAACATCATTTATTTTAGGTTCCGTAGTTTATGAACCGGTAAAACTAAAAGTCGGTAAATACATTTTTTCACTTTATTATGATTATTTTGCAAAGTAGGTACGTTCTCATGCATTTACTGGTAGTCTGGAGTTAAAGCTATGATTTTATTTGATACGTAGACAGAAATTGCAGTTTGATAATTTATTAAGTTCTAAGTTCTACAAATTCAAGATTCTTATTATATATATAAGACGGAGAAGGTACGTCTCTCTCATTATTATCAGCCATATTTTAACTACTGTGGGCATACTATGGGTAGTGTTGGTTATTGCGCAATAGAAAAACCGTTAGCAGCTCAAATCAAATTATAATGTACGATCAAATTAATCACACTAGAGAATCACACACTGTAGGTACACGACACAACAATACGGAACGTGCGACAGTTTCTAAACATCTTCACTGCTTACCCGTCAACAACAAACTCTGCTGTGCTCTGGTCAAGCCTGAGCGTTATAGACTCTGTCCAGCGCCACCTGGTGGCACCGGCGGCGTCCCGATTAGTCAAGTCAAACGATTGATTCAACGTATTTCCGACATATACAGTGTGAGTCTTCATAATGTGCAATATCGATATGAGGGAAACTAAGTTTAATTTTATCGACGGAAAATATATTAAAAAA
Source organism: Griposia aprilina (assembly GCA_916610205.1). Lineage (NCBI taxonomy): Eukaryota > Metazoa > Arthropoda > Insecta > Lepidoptera > Noctuidae > Griposia > Griposia aprilina. The sequence goes on along the minus strand of OU744295.1, from coordinate 5,869,603 downwards.
TAAAATATAAAAAAACGCATAAAAAGGTGTCTCTACCTGACTGTATATATATAAGATTTGCGTTAAGATTGAACGGACAGGCGAAACGCGACAACATGACGTTGTTCTAGTAGAGCAATTTTTATAAAAAACTTCATGGAAATTGTTCCACCGGAATCGCGTCGCACCGTCGTCGCATCGCGCTTGTCTGTGGTAGCCTTTATTCTAAAGAAGGCAGTTCTTTTTGTTGTCCAAGCCTTAAATAGGACTAGTTGCTGCATGAATGTCGGAAAATATCTCACGTATTTTACCACATTAGAGGGTGGTTCGACAAAAACGCTGAGACACGTAGGTAATTCTATATTTTTTACCAAAAGCATAATATATTTTATTTTGATATCCCTAACTTAAGAAATGCTGGGTTACTCATACAAACTTTCAACCCCTATATCACCCACCCCTTTTAGGATTATTTTTAACACATAATGTAGCCTATGTCCTATCCCAGGATGCCATTTATCTTTTTGCCAAATTTTATCAAAATCCATTTGGTGGTTTAGGCGTGAAAAGATAGCATACAGACAGACAGACAGACAGACACAGTTGCTTTCAAATTTATAATATTATTATATATAATATAATATAAATACTAGCTTCTACTCGCTGCTTCGCCCGCGTGGATGTCGAAAATTATCTGACGGGAACGTGCTACCGGGATAAATAGTGTCCTATCATCCAAACCCATTCAGCCGTTAAAGCGTGAAAAGGTAACAGACAGACAGCTGATAATAATTGCTCTAATTTATTTTATTTTTATTCAGTTTTTTATGATTCTGAATGTCTAACTTAAAAATAATAATAATTCATTTTAATATTATCATCATTAACGTGAAACATTAGCTAAGTTATTTTTTAACTTCAATTTGTAATAACTTTTAAGTGGGTGGACTGATTTAAATGAAATAAATAGGTACCAAAATAAATAATACTTCACGAACTGATTACATTTCCAATTCCTTGAATATCTTAAAAAGAGGTACACAAGAATTTCAATAATCATACGATTTTTAAATGCATCCTCTATTTTAGCCCCTTTGATTTGATAGGGGAATGATTTTACAAAAACACTGAAACAATGTTTTTTTTTTTCTTACCAAAAGCACACATTTTTATTTTTTTAAGGGGACTACATGACCTAAACGCAAATTTATAATGCCTAAAAATATATGATCCACTGCAGTAACCAAAATCATAAAAATATATGATATTCTTCTGGATATATGCTAGTTAGATAGTGTGTTGAAAACATAATAAAATTAACTTGATATGATAGAAAAAAATCACGAAGATACCTCTTAAAAAATATTTTAACGATTAAAAACTATACTAATATACATGCAAACATTCAGTTTTTTTGTCAGATTATTTGTAACATACTAACGTTACAGTGTTTTAAATTTTTAGTCCAATGAATAGATGTTTTGTAAATCCATAATTGCTTCATATTTTGCAATAAATTACCAGCGTTGTGTCATCGCGCGTCTCTTTCTTTTCTGTGCAATCCGACAGTGACCGCGCTTTAGCTTTTGTAAGCCTCTTAAGAAATGCTAAGTTTCCCATAAAAACTTTCATTCGTTATATCACTCCTTTTTATTAGTATTATTTTTGAGACAAACAGTATCCTATGTCCTTTTCCAGGATGCCATCTATCTCCTTGCCAAATTTTATCGAAATTCGTTCAGTGGTTTAGGCGTGAAAAGGTAATATACAGACAAACAGACCGACAGACAGACAGTTACTTCCGAACTTATAATATTATATTAAGTTTAGATAAGTATATGTATAAGTATGAATTGAATTAAAAAGTAAAGCCAATTAATTTCGCGTCTACTTAAAGCAGACGCGAAATTTGTTGTTGTTTGTTTTTGTAGGAAATAGTCTCTTTAAAAGAGACTATTCCCTACAAAAACCTGTGTTTGTAGTTTTCATAAAGTTCCAGATTAAAATACAACACACACATCTCTAAAAATGTCTTCTATATACAAAATCTCTTCCATCGTTTTACAGCAACTAAGGCGACAATAAGTGCCAGCGACCTTGAGCGAGTGGAAGGAGCATGCGAAACTTTTAAGCGAATAAAATTGCACAGAGCGTTAGCTTCTACCCGGACATTGGTCAGAGATGCACTGCCGCCCGTCGCCCGCAAGAGCCCCCGCTTCAACGCGCATCAAGTTTATTCGCAAAAAAAACCCACCTTGATTTATCAAACAGAATACAAATAACAGCCGTATACAAAAATTTGGGTAATTAAATTGTCTATTAGATTGTGCAGATTGCATGAAAATACGCCCGATAGTTTTTGCGTGATTATGGTTTTTGTGTTCGCGTTAGACATTATTTTACAAATTAATTACACTATGTTATAAAAATATAATTTCAAATATTCACATATCAAATTACGAAGAAAATAGTTTAGTTTATCATATATTTTTTTCAATCAAATAAGACTATTCGTTTAGACGTGATGTTCAATTTGAAATCATTAAAAGTCGTATGTCTGCGCCTTAACAACAATCTTGATTTCGAATTCAGCCGCTATATTTATACGCTTGAAGCGAAACAGCGCTGAATACAGCTGCAAGCAATTGAATGCATTGAATAGGGATTCGCGTAACGATAAACAAGAATGCATGCGCGCTGAAGCAAAATGCCAGATAAAACATGCATAGCATACACGCTTCGGTAACATAGTGAAAGACTGACAACATATTTTAAGGGCTTAGGGCCCGTTGTTTGATCAGTAGTCAAACATACTAATAGTTAAAATGCGTTAGTTAAACTAACAATTTGTTAAAAATGACATAAGTATGTTGTTTGACAAATGGTTAAGCCAACTAAAGTTAAAAAAATGACATTTTGCTATGAAAGTTAACCATGCGTAGACAGAGTAGTTAAACTTTAACTATTGTCAACTGACTAATTGCTAAATTGACTATTGGTAATTTTTAACAATGTATCAAACAACGGGCCGTTATTGTCACTGAGCTAAATTTAGGGTCTGTTTCTCGGACGAAAAATATCCCAAAATGAATGTGAAAAATTGTCAATCGCGCGCTATCTGCTGCGATTGGCTGTTGATAAATCATTCAACCAATTAGGTACAGTAGTTTACACGCGCTTGACAGTTTGTCACATTAATTTTTGGACAATTTTCGTTCGAGAAACAGGGCCTAGACAAATGGTATTCGCTTCAGACCGATTCTATTTCTACAATCGCTATTGCTTTAGCTAATGTTTCCATCATACGAATGAAAAACTAGCGATAACGCTTTCAAAAAATGTCACTTTGCTACGAATCTTTATGGAAGTAATCGTTCGACGCTGTCGATTCGTTTCATAGAATCAAATGATGTTAACATTTTCTATACTAGAAAGGTTTAGGTAGTTAAATAAAGGTAAACAACAAAAACCACGTAACTCATCGATGCTAAACCTTTTATTTCAAATGTTAAAATCATATTATTTTTAGTCATATAATAATATGTTCTATTCTGAATCAGAATCTGAGGAACTATCTGTCACATTAATAATAAAGCGTTCAGTGGTATCATCAATTATTTTGTCTAATTTAAACATTTACTGTTCTTCTTTTATTACATGACCCTCGCAATTTTTCCAATTATCAGCAGTCACATTAGCTAAGGCCTCTTGCAAAAGAATTTTTAGGTCAGCCATTTTAAATGTTTTATTTTTCTCGGCTAAATACCCCTTAACTTGAAATATCATGTCTTGAAACTATGTCTGTTTTCAACGGATAACACTCTTTGGGCCATGTTTCTTCTACGTACTTATTTAAACACATTTTTCAATGTGTGTTTCTCAGAGGATGAAAGAGGTCCTATTTTGAAGCGTTTTTCTTCGGTGATGGAAATGAGAGTACGTACGGAGTTGGTCTGGCTAGTAACAGGCTCGGGTTCACTCATTTTTTAACCATACGAATTTAAAAACCAATAACGATAAATAACAAAAACGTACAATAACTAAATAACAAAAACAAAATAAATAAGAAACAAGCTATATTAACAAAATCGAAACGCACACGCAACATCGCAAATGTCGAGAGTGTTATCAAAGGCGTACTTCAGTTGCCATACTACGTCCCAGGTGTACTCTTCAATTTAGCAACGTTATATTCGTTGTATTTTCTAAAAGGTTTACGGAACCTGTCTTTTTGGGCTTTTTACAATAAACAGATTACAAAATATTATTATATTTCATAAATCACAACAAATAAATTGTGCCCATGCAATTACACTACGAAGAGTAGTTTACGAATAAATGATAAAGTTTAACATACATTAATAAAAGAGGAAACTATCTTATAAATCGAAAATAAATTTAGTTTTGTTGTAACGTATTTTTAAACAAGAAAGTGTCAACTATAAAAAACCCTTTTTACGATTTGTTTACCTTTATTTAACTACCTAAATCTTTCTAGTATAGTTAATTTCTATTCGTTGACCTATGATCACGTGACATTATTTTTTATTCTTAATAATTAACTACAATCTAGCTTATAAGACTAATAAGCAATTTTAATCCAACTTAATTTTTTACGTGATAATTATTTTAAAACTTACACTAGTGTTGGTTGTACTTTACAAGTCCGTTCCACATACTTAGTCTTTTTTTTTTTTTTGTGTCGGAAATCGTCAAAAATGACTTCTCCCGGTCTGGGGGGAGCGGGAGGGCGTGTCAGACTCTTACTGACTAAAACCCACCCGTTTTCCTTCAGTTGCCTGTGCGCCAGGGCCACGCTAACTGTTTCGAACAATCCGCGACCCCGGCAGGACTTTCTTAGAGTCTGACTTTGTTCATGATTGTGTTATTATGTTTGCCATTGTCACTATTAATTCTACACTAACTCAAAAGGTAACTTAACTCAACCCCATAAAATTTTTGGCTTTTCTACTAACGTCATCGCCAATCGAATTTTACTTTGTCTAGGCCCTCTGGCCCTATCAGTTACCGAATTCAGACAAGTATATTAGCATTCGGGAGGTGAGCCTCTTAAGGCGCTTCCCTGACCAAACGAACTTGAACATTCGGTCCTTCTCTGTTCCGTCGCTGAGTCTCGCTCTGACCCGCTCCTGCGCATGCCCATTTATCATACAATTCTCAAACATTGTGGAATTATTTTAATAAAAAAAGACAAGTGAGCTTTTGAAATATCTATCCATTAGTGTAATCCTTAAATTATTAGAACGTCATGCAATCAATAATTTTAGTCACTTTTTTATAAGCAGATTTTAAATGTATTTACAACACATAAAAACAAATAAGAACGAGCAGTGTGATGATAGGATATCGAACATTAATAATGTGCTTTTAGATGTAGTTCATTACCCATAGTGAATGAGATCATAGCCTCTGAATAACGCACTATGGCAAGGTTTTGGTCGGGGTACCGCCTTAAAAAGTATCTTTATTAGGAAGAAGAAAGTTCGCGATACGTCTGTCTCTGTCGCACTTTAATCTGAATACGGATTCAGAAACTGATTGTTCATCATCATCATCATCCCTTGTCCCATGTTACTTGGGGTTGACGCAACAGTCACGTTTTCATCTTCCATGCTCCCCTGTCAACCGTCATGCTATCATTCACTCTCTCTCTTCCATATCATTCCTCACATAATTCATCCATCTTTTCTTTGGCCTTCCTCTCTCTCTCTCTCCATCCGTCAACATTTATATTCATCACTCTTTATGTCACCTTTTCTTCCCGTTTTCTGATACAGTAACTAATTCGGTGTACAGAACCTTTCTCAATATTTATCTTCCTAAAAAGACGACTAAATTTAGACGTCTGAATTCAGCGAAGTGGAATAGCCCCTTTACAACATTGATATGAGGGAGTACCCCATAAGCTACTTTTTGAAGTGAAAACTGCTTTAGGCACGTTGAGCGATTTATAGTAAAGGATATGGGCTCACGTCACCTACATGCTAATGTTTAGAGTATACCTGTAGCATTGCCGGTTTTAACATTACAGGCGCACTGAGCGAAATTTCGGCTGCGTCCCTCTCCCCTCTCGGAGAGCAAAGAGGGGCGAAAAATTTCAGCACTTCCGCTAGGTATCCATCCATTTAGAAATAGCCATTTAGAAATTACTTTGCCGGCTTATACAGAAAAGTTTGAGAATTCAGAGAATGTCGGATGCAAGAGCAAGCGAAGCGATCTCAACAATTTTTTGGGTTTTCTAACTACAAACGAACTAAAACAAAAGTATTCTTCAAGCGCCAAAGGTGAAGGGGCATCTAGTCACAGCCCCTTCGGCACCCCTTCATCTCTGACACCCTGGGCGGCAGCCCAGCCGCGCCCTACTCTAACGCCGGCACTGATCTGTAGCTATAAGGGTGACCACTCTTATTATTTATTTATATATTCTTTAATGTACACCACAAAATAAACAATTCACTACAAAATATACAATGGGCGGTCTTATCGCTTTCTGCGATCTCATCCTGCCTGGATGAGATCGCAGAAAGCGAAGCGAATGAGACCTTGGAATAGACCCTGCCCTGGCCTGGAAATAAAATGGGGCTGTCGTTGGTGCAAATAATAAGTACCTATACAATACCTAGTAAAATAGATACACAGATATTATATACATATCTTAAATAATAGATACATACCTACATACTAAATATATATCCAACGAAAATAAATGAAGACAACAATAAAACAATAAAAAAACTTTTTTACAAAACAACAACCGACTTCCAAAAAAGAACACTAACACTTGTTTTTTTGTAAAATAGTTTTTATTTTTCACTTTTTAGTTGCGGTACCTACCCCACACAAATTCATATACCACTACTTGGTATGTAAATAATAGTGACAGGAAATTATTAACACATCATCAATATAAACTAAGTGGAAAAAATATGCAGTATTAAGGATAACTCAAAAACTACTAGTCAGACCTTGATCAAATTTAAATGGGACCACATGTGAAGCACCAGCTATCAAATAAAAAAGAATCACCCAGATCGGTTCACATACAACATAAAAAAAAAAAAAAAACATACAGACGAACCTCCACACCACCAGACCAGACCTTCTCCTTTTTGTGAAGTCGGTTAAAAAAACCAATCAACAATATCAATATCAATATTGGAATACTTCACAGGTATCGTAATGTACTATTTGATTGCCACATCTTTCAAGTTATTCAGGACTGCTTTGGGATAATCATAAACTACCCTACTACCCCTTTCAGTGTTGTTTTAGTATCGATAATAAAATAATTTTCATTCATGAAGATTCAAATAATTTCATTACGCGTTCAATGACATTCAGATACATACTGGGTCTGCCTTGGCCGTGTAGTGCATTCGAAAGCAGGATAGATAGATGACTTTTACGCAGCCATGAGAAAATCGCAGGCCTCCTATATGAACCGTATACGTAAATCTGAGAACGGAATATTGAGGACCATATATGAGGTCAACAATTTATTCGTATATTCCTAAAGTAATATCTATTTATCTTATCTATTGCTTTGTTGTAATGTAATGTAATATGGATTATTTTTTATTAATTGAACCAATTAATGAATAATTTGTAATCTGGTGTAAATTTTATATGGGTGTATTCCCAAAAAATAAAATTATTTGATTTGATTTGAAAGGACACAACATAGTTTTTTTTAATATAACCGTTTCATTTCCACACAAAAAATGCGGTATTTTGTTGTACGTATAGTTAACCTCGTATTTTGTTTACCACTGAGATTGAATGTCACTTGCACGACATAAAACGAAGAGGTATATTTTGCTTTCAGGACCAGACAAATACAAATACAATTATTTATTTGAACAAAAACATATTACAATTTTTGTGTACGTTATTACTGCGTTAGTTTAGTAACTGTGTCGCAGAAAAAAATAGCTTTAACCTTAAGGGGACTACAGGGCCTAAACGCAAGTTTTATAATGCCTGAAAGTATATGATCCAATGCAGTAAGCAAAATCAGAAAATATAAGATATTCTTCAGGATATAATTATGCTAGTTAGATAGTGGTGCCGATTCTCCGGTACAACGAACTAAACTATAACTAAAATTCCTTACTTTTGGCTATGAGAATCTTGAAGCTATTCTGCAAAACCAAATCTCTATATTTAAAAATACTTTTGACACAACTAAAATTGAATTTGACAATCGCGACTCCACGTGGTACCTGCTTGCTTGCCCTCCATGAACTTTTTTTAGAGCCCCACGCGCAGTGGGGGCAGCCTCGACGTGTTTTCTATGGAATTTATCACTTTTTGTATGAAATATTATTATCTACATGTTGAGTGTTAGGTTTATAAGAGTTCTGTAAAGGGGGTCGAAATTTTCATTATTTTTGGATAGGACACACAATTTTCGAGGTATAAGCAAAAAAGATCTGATTTTTTATCAGATTATTCTACAAGCAAGATATTAACATAATAGTGTTATTTTTTTTTGTAAATAGATACTTGCTTCATATTTTGCAATAAATTACCCGCGTTGTCTCATCGCGCTTCTCTTTTCTATGAAGTCCGACAGCGAACGCGCTTTACCTGTTGTCAGCCTCTTAATAAAGTTTCAATTAACTGGAAATTGTTGTCAAACGTGATGAAGCAAATATTAGGTACCAGGTTGAATACAAAAATCCACAATTGCTGATGACTACTAAGGAGATGTCGTGATGGCCCGGTGATTAAGGCCCCTCATCCTAATTTTGTAAAACAGTTTCAACTACAATCCGAGGATTATGAAGGAAATCTCTAATCCATTGCTTCATAGGTATGAAAAAATCGTCTGCTTGGCAACGTAAATAACGCAATGGTCGTGGCTGAACTGTCAATATGAAAGGCATTGCGGTCATTTGAATTGCTATTTTATGTGTGTTACGCAATTACCCCGCCGCTTCTCATGCACGAGATTGTGGGTTTAAAGGCTCGTGCACACTGGCGCGACGCGACAGCCCGACACAAAGGCGCCGCCCGTCGCGCGGTACGCGGTGCCTTTGTGTCACGCTGTCGCGTCGCGCCAGTGTGCACGAGCCTTTAATCTTAGACATTACTGACATCGGTGAAGGAAAAACATCGTAAGGAAACCTGGAATTGCAGTTAATATAAGTCTGAATTCGCCAACCCATCTTGAGCATGATGTCCACCACCTTGTGCTGATCAATGCTCGTGCCTTCTTAGTACGAGAAGAGGACTGCCTTGCAGTGGGACACTAATAGGTTGGTTGGTATTATTTGACTATATCTACTTGGAAATACATACAGAATTGTCACTTACGGAACACCAACTAAAGCCTACTTGCACCGCCAATCACTAAACACGTTTAGCAATAAACGAGTTCAAAACATAATTCTGTTTCTGTCAAATGTTTGAAGATGACAGAGATAGAATGATTTTAATGCTAAACCTGTTTAGTGATTGGCGATGCAAGTGGGTCTTAAATTCATAGTCGGTTGCCTCTGCAAAAGTCGGTGTTCTTATTACGAGTTATGAAGTAGCAACGTGTTGCCACACAACTTTGCTTATTTTCTGCTGTATAGGGTTGTGCATCTTTCATAGTTGGAACGTCGATATATGACCTTGAAACATAGGCCATAGTAGTGATACTGATGAATTTGAGTATTTTCTTAATAGTAGGTAGATTACAGGTTGAATTAAATAAAACCTCCTCATAAAATGCAAAAAAATGTATCGCTCTAAATGTGATAATAATTACACGGTTGGATTTAAGAGTTGAATCTTTTCTAGTTTTTAGAAGAACTAGTGACCCGCCCGTGCTTCTCGCGGTGTTTACGACTTGACACAACATCAAAATGTCATTAATAGATGAAAGTTTAATATTCAAGTGTTATACACATTCATGGAATCCATCTTCTGGAATAAATTTTCTAATAAGGGTAAAATCCGCCATAAAATCCGTTGAGCAGTTTTGAACCACGCGGCCACACAGGCAGTCAAGAAAGGCGACTTTGTTTTATACTACGTAATTATAGAAGATGTGGGATATTAGCTACTCAGTAAATCTCAGTAAAATCAACAGTTTCCTTTCACAATATTATTATCGATGTGAATTTATCAAGGTCACCAAAGTATCGATAGTTTACTATCAAAGTACAACACTATTTACCCATCACAAACAGTGGACTCCCGAGGAATGTTAATGTCCTGGTTTGTCGTGGTTCCGTATCCACGTTTCTTTCTAATATTCATTCAGATTTTCATTTTTATTCTGAAACCTTTCACCTTACCAAGTCTTTTAGTCATTGCATTTTCTGCAGCTGGTGAATTTTTGTGGTTGAAAATGCACGCTAATACTGTTTTCATTTTTGATTGTTTACTGATTTCGTTTAATTACTAGCTTCTCCACACAACTTCGTTCGCATGGAAGTCGTAAGACACCACAATATACTACAGTAATTGCCACATTTTTATAAAAAAATCCTGTATACTACGCTTGTAGTTATGGTCTCAGCAGCCAAACTATGAAGATAGCCAGGACTGGTAACGCGGGAGCAAACGATGTAGCAAGCAGCTCGTCCTGACGTCGACACCCACAGCCTTCAGTAGTAATTTCCCATTGCTTGCAAAGTTTTTAATTTTTAGTAAACTAATGAACGCATGCGTTCCTGCATACCTATCTACTTAATGGCACAATACTTTGACTGTTGCATTCTTACAGATCATTCTTGATGCACAGCTCCCAGTCTGCATGCAAGTGTTTCTGTGACAAAATACATCTTTATTCCCTCTGTTTCTAGTGTTCACTAAAATAATATAACAGTAGATTGTAAACACATGGGATTTATCATTAACAGTCACCTAACCATAGATATTATTGAATTTTACTATAAACAAAGATGACAGAAAACGCCTAAGTTCAGTGTTTTTAACCGACTTCCAAAAAGGAGGAGGTTATATGTTCGACTGTATGTATGTTTTTTTTTTATGTATGTTCACCGATTTCTCCGTCAATTGAGGACCGATTTTGAAAATATTTTTTTTGTTTGAAAGGATATGCTCTCGAGGTGGTCCCATTGTCACCAAGTCAGAATCTGATGAGAGGATCCCATGGAAATCGAAGGAAATCATCAAATTTTATAGGCACACGTATAGCGATTTAGGTATTTTTTATAGTAACTCGTGCATTTGCTCTTGGAAATCACCGTTTGGTGAATTGGAACTGATGATGAAGACCAGAGGTGGCCACCGGAACTTCTCAATAATAAGTATTTCACGGGTTGCGATTCGATTTTAATATGGTTGTTATGCAATTTATGCTCGTCACAATGCATGTGGTTAAATGGAGCTGATGGTGGCTTCACCATCGGCTCCAGTGGTCTTGGTTCTTAACAGGAGAACTCCTCAACAATTAACGTCCCTGCGTCGGGAAAACGAATATCTTGTAAAAGGTGATGATTAGTTGACATCAGGCTATTGAAACTTAGATTTATTAATAAGTGACTCACTAAAAAGTGAAAAATAAAAACTTTTTTACAATAAAACACTACAAAGTGAAAAATAACTTTAATTTCGGAAGTAAGTCGGTGGCAAAAACAAAATACAGATACAAATACACCGACTTCCGAAATTAAAGTTATTTTTCACTTTGTAGTGTTTTTTTTGATGTCGGTTGTTTTTTTTGTAAAAAACTTTTTTTCTGTGTACGTTCTATGAACTATCATATTGACGGCCGCAAAGTAAGTCTACACGGTTATCAAGAAAATCATGATTTTACATGACAGCGTTCTGAACGCAAAACTGTGATAATTAATAGAAGAACAAAGCTATCTTCTTCTGTTTTATAACATTTAGTTAATAGGGCATTACCAAGGAAATGGTTTAGGCCAATTACTAATATTTTTTTCTTCAAAACATCGTATTTTGTTGTCTTTATCTACTTTGTACAGAAAAGTAAACTAAATGTGTCAACTGCCATATATCCGCGTCTACACGGGCTTTCCTAATAGCTTAAGCTTATAATTTTAAATATTAAAATAGATACCAACAGAAAAAGTCCATAAAACAAAAAAACTCCTTACAAAAATAGTTTGAAGTTCGCCAACATACACACTTTATAAGAACGATGATGGTTAGAAGACACAATGTTTTTATGTAACATTTTTATAGGAATTATCGACTCTCCTTGACTCAAGAATACCGCGTAGACATAATCACTCCACTTTGTCCTCCACAGAAAAGAACAATGTTTGGGATCTAACTCTCCATCTAGGTTTTGCAAGATTTTAAATAGTTATAGCGATCTAATTGATTTATACTTTGATTCCCTAACTAAGCAAAACGTTAAATTCTTAATTCTTTGCTTGTCTGATTTACTGTGCAGCCTTTATGAGCTATATATTTAGCACATACTACTATAAACATATATATATATATGTCGGAGGAAGTAAACTGAGAGTTGATTGTTGGTTGCATACGATTAATTGATAAGGTTGATTGTTAATTAAAAATAACTTGTTAAATCCTAATTTAATTTGATTTGATTTATTACATTTTAATATTGTGTAAATCTAACTAATTTAATTAAAAGTCACTGCATTGTATAACGTCCAATCAGAGCAGAGGATAAATCTAGAGTGGGGTCGAGGCGCCATCTTAACTTTGGTGGGTTGGAGTGAGGATTCATTAGAAGAACGGTGGTCGATCGAGGTGGATCGCTAGAGATAAAGTTAGATTGGTGTCGCGAACCTGCTGCTCGAATATAATTTATTTAAGCAAATTAGTTATTGTGAGATATTGATTCCTTCAGTGATTATCAACGTTGTAAACAACTGCCATTAAATTGTATGAAACAGTGAATACTTTGTTTTGTGCTCGCATTTCACCCTTATGACGCCCACTAAACTCGTGACCACTAATAACGATGTCAAAGAGAATGCTGTTTCTCCGACATCAGAAGTGGGATCGATGCAGGCACAAAACGTGGACAAATCAAGTGATGGAAATGATGGGTGGCGTGCTTTATTTGAAGCGCAACAAAACAGCTTGCGACTACTCGTGGAGACTACGCAACCCGCTGGCTACTGAAGACAACCAATTTCGAACCTGAAAATTCAGACACTGACGCCTGAGCCTGGCTAGCAACAGCGGCTATCTGCTTGTCGGACTTTGATATACAGGGAAGTAAACTGATTTTACTTAGTAAGACTATGTAAGGTTCGGCCGCCACGTGGCTTTCCCAAGTGGCTTTTCCTAGCATAAAGTGGGTAGAACTTAATAGTAGATCAAGGGGCTAAAATGACCCGATTATTTTTATTACTCCCGAGCTCTAACGACGGAGTAAATGGAAACCGAGTTGCAGTGGGTTTTTGGAGCCGTGTGTTGCACTCCACTTTTCACTATAAGTGCGAGAAAATGAAATAATCCAATACAATATTAAATAGTTTATTATGGGTTAGATGTACAATTTGTGCAATTCTGGATATTTAGCAAGATGTTTTTTTTCCGGCAACTTGGTTTCGGTCCTCTTTGAAGATGACTGTTTAGTTGTCTGTGGGGTGGGCGTGAGAGATGCGCGTGGTTCCGGGTTTGAGGGTCCCTCGTTCGAGTGTTCTGAATAGAGAATCAGCTGAATTGACTCATCCCTTGATGTCGATGGTCGTGGGCTGGTTGGGAGAGTATTGATGCGTTCTGTGGTGCGCTGGGTGAAAATATATTTTCCTTTCTCGCTTTGTTTCTTTGGAAACGTGTTCAGCGACTGTGTTAAAAATGTTTTCTGGTAAACCGCAAGACGGCGAATGCCTCGCGGCCTATGTAAGCCGTTTATTCACTTCACTCATGTCACGAAGAGGTAGTTTAAACAAAGAAGTCTACTTGTTTCTAAATTAATTAGAAAGCTCAGCTATGTGCGTATGTGAAATGTCTGAGCGTGTGCGTGAAGTATGTGATGACTACAGTTTTATGTAAGCGTGGTGGCTAAATAAGCTCTGTGTATGGTGTCTTAAAGGCGTGGTGGCTGTTAAGTTCTTAAGCTGTCTGATCGGTGAGGTGGACAATCAGCGTGGTGGCTGTCAAGTTCTTAAGCTGTCTGATCGGTGAGGTGGCCAATCAGCGTGGTGGCTGTCAAGTTCTTAAGTTGTCTAAAATGGCGAGGTGGCCAATTAGACTGTGTAGATACAAATTGCCTAAAAAGGTAAGAAGGCCATTTAGACGGTGGTATGGGGTGGTATGGTGGTGGTGTGGTTTGAATGCCGAGGTGACTGTTTTGATACTGTGACTGTCCACAAAAACATTCAATTTATAGAGAATTCATATCCTATGCCGTGTGCCTATCCTATTATAAAGTGTAGAATCTATTTTAGATGAAGTCATTGTGCAAATTGAAACAAACACGTTTGTTTCAATTTGTCAGGAGTGGCCGAACGATCTTACAAAAGTTTTGTCCTTATTCTATTTGTTAGAGACCGTAATGATGCTCGCATGATGACGTACCTTCTCCGTCATTAGAAGTGTGATACGTGTTGGTTCAGGTGCAAAATAAGAACGCTGCAAGTGACCGTTGGCGTGCCATGTTTGAAAAATACGGATGCGCGATCATGGTGCTGAGCTGATTTGTTTTGTTGAAAATTCATTGCAAGGTGCTCAACTTGTTGTGCTCATCAGTAAGGCGCTCAAACGAGCATCATCAACGTGGCTATCTGTTGTGTTGGGCATAAGCTGTATGCACAAATATCTTCGCTGAGAGACCCGCCGATGGCGCCAGTACCATATTGAAAAAACAGTGTCTATACCCGGCGTTTGAGTTTGACGTATCCTGATCCCGTATTAAGAACATCTACTGCGTGTGCAAAACAACAACACTTTCGAAAAATAGCATACCAAGTACCGAGGTGGAGCAACTTTATGAATCGAGCCAAGCAGACCCGCAGCCTCGCAGCCCCGCGGCAGCCCCGCAGCCATCAGCGAAGCCCTTCGTGTGCTTCAAGTGTGGGAAACCAGGACATATCGCGGTCCGGTGCACGAACAGTGCAGCCAAGCGGATGGTGGAATACTGCAAGCAGCGAATGGCGAATGGATGTTTGCGTCGAACAACTATCCTCAGGCACGTTAGAACATAAAGGTGATATGCATTGTTTTGTTTACTATTCTGGTGCTGAATTCACGTTAGTAAAGGAGAGTTGTGCAGCTAAATTGAGTGGTAAACGAGTTAATAACGTTGCTGCGTTGACTACACGTGTATTCAGCATGGAAGAAGTTTTATGTAGCCTATTGATTAGCGAAATCAGACTAAGTTAGATCGGAAGTTTAGAGGTCCATTTAAGGTAGCGGAAGTTTTGGATGGTGATCGCTATACGTTAAAAAGCTTTAAATTCTAACAGTACTTGCCAGTACACTCACGATAGGTTCAGAAAGATGCCAGTAGATTATGTACCAGTCGAAGTAGATAGTGACCACAGTGGTAATCAGCAAGCCTAAGTTATGGAAAGCATGCGAGTAGGGGTTTTATATCGGCCGTAGTGAAGTGTTTTGATCTATGTGCTGGATGTGTGAGAGCAATGCGATTGCTGGTCGGCTGGAGAGCCGTGGCGTTAGAGTGCCTACTCGTGTGTGGGTTTCCAGGTGTTAAAGGCTCTTAGTGAAAAAGGCGATTGTTAATGTGGATAACGGTGGTACATGGCTCTGGTTGATGATGTTTGCTATGATTAATCAAAGTTTGTTTATTTAATTTAGAGAAATTGTTTCATTAAAACTGAATAAAGAAAGAATAAAGAATAAAGTTGAGTTGTTGGTGAGTTGAGTTGCTGATTGAGAATAAAGTTTTGTGATAAAAAAATAGAAAGCCGTAAATGGTCAGAATTGGCCGAGCCGAACATGCACTGTGGTTGAGTTTTTGGTTGCAGGTTATCACACGAGGACGTGCGAAATGTCAGGATGGCCGTGTCGGAGGAAGTAAACTGAGAGTTGATTGTTGGTTGCATACGATTAATTGATAAGGTTGATTGTTAATTAAAAATAACTTGTTAAATCCTAATTTAATTTGATTTGATTTATTAAATTTTAATATTGTGTAAATCTAACTAATTTAATTAAAAGTCACTGCATTGTATAACGTCCAATCAGAGCAGAGGATAAATCTAGAGTGGGGTCGAGGCGCCATCTTAACTTTGGTGGGTGGGAGTGAGGATTCATTAGAAGAACGGTGGTCGATCGAGGTGGATCGCTAGAGATAAAGTTAGATTGGTGTCGCGAACCTGCTGCTCGAATATAATTTATTTAAGCAAATTAGTTATTGTGAGATATTGATTCCTTCAGTGATTATCAACGTTGTAAACAACTGCCATTAAATTGTATGAAACAGTGAATACTTTGTTTTGTGCTCGCATTTCACCCTTATGACGCCCACTAAACTCGTGACCACTAATAACGATGTCAAAGAGAATGCTGTTTCTCCGACATATATATATATATATATAACGGCTGTAAAAAGACACTTAACGAAGCCGAGGGTCACTTGTACTCCCTTCACGGCGCGCGAACGCGAACGCATGTACACTTGCAGCTGTTCGCAGTAACTTCAGTACAGTATAAAGGCTCGTGCACACCGGCGCGACGCGACAGCGTGACACAAAGGCACCGCGTGCCGCGCGACGAGCGGCGCCTTTGTGTCGTGCTGTCGCGTCGCGCCTGTTTGTGGGAGCCTTAAAGTAACTCTGTGGCAGTAACGAATGAAACATAGTCGGAAGTGGTCCTGCGTATTTTTTTATTAAGCTTTATGAAAAAATGGGTACGACGTCGTTCGTCATCCACCATCTTCTTTTTCTCCATCTCGTTTTTATTTCTTTGTTGTTTTTAGTACAAAGATAATTGTACGACGCTACAGCACATATCGACACAGCAACAGCTACAGGCACATCGTCGTCCATTACCACGAAGATCGCGAACGAAACTGCGAAACTTTGCGAGTGTGGAGGGACACGTTTTCACGCGGAGTTCGCGGTGCAAACCGTGGCGTGAATTCACAGCAAGGTTCGCGCGCGAGCGTAGATAATAAGCGACGCAACACATTTCACACTGGCAATGTCGTAGAGCCATTTATTTTTTCCTGTTGGCAGTCCCGTTCGACGTATGTGCTTTAGGCAGAACGGACTCTTACCGACTAAAACCCCACGCTTTTTATTCTGTGTGTTTGATCTGTCATTTTGGGCTCTGCAGGCTCTTTTTGGCAGGAAAGCCACGCGCATTGATGACGCTTTATTTGTAATATACAATAAATTATGGGGACAGTTGCAATTATTTTCTTTTCTTAAGAACAAATTCCATATCAAGTTATTTCGAACGAATGCTACATTACTCAGTAAGAATGTTGCGAAATTATAATGCCTAGGCTAAAATCTTAAGTTTGAATTGACGTTAGCTAAATTAATGGCCGGTATGATAAATAATATATTGTCAAGAAAAACAAGAAAAGCCTGCTTTTTATTTACAAGTTTTTGGAATCCCCTTGCCTATCATAGATCTAACGCCATAATGTCTCGTGATTATTAGTTTGCTTTGTTAGAATGTGGATGCAATTTTATGATTTTGTTAATAATTATCGAATTATGAATGTAAACTAGTCTCACCTGTTGAATTAGCAAAGTTATGTGTAAACGATTTTTGGTTAAATCAGATACAAGTTTTAGTACAGAAGTTTTGTTTACTAAAATTTAAAGCTAAGGAAGTACCTACGTTGAAGAAAAATAAGAATATAAAGTTAAGTTGAATTGAATTGAAAAAGCTTTGCTTATTTTTTTCAAGTTACGTTATGTAAATAAAATCTAAAGCAGTGTGGTTTCTTTGAGATAAAACGATTCGATGACCCATGTCTAAAATTAATGTCACTCGTGGAAGCTCTTTTAATGCAGTCCAATACTACTCCCACATAAGCTTACATAAAATCACTTAAAGCTAACTTAAATTGTCCGTATATTCAAATTACAACTGCCATTCTTTGACAGCTATATGAAATGGCTATAACAATGCAAGTAATTTTAAATTACTTTAAAGAAAACGTAAAAGATTCACCTTCCATTCCTTGTTCATCATCAATCAATAAAAACGAAAAGATCTGAAGTTTTGTTGGCACCTGCGTGGTAAGTAAGGTCTTTGGTATCGTTAGCCAAAACATTACGTAGTCAAAAATATGCTAGACTGACAATCATTATGCTAATAATTTTGCAGTTGTCAATATCAAACTCTAAAGCTTATAGACCATAGGAGTTCGTTTGCAGAGTGCAAATAGTACTTATTATTTTTTAGAATGTTGTTTAAGTTGGAATCCGGTATACCCATACCGGTTTCCGGTATTTTAGTCCGCCATTTAATGCATCATCCTATTCCTATTATTCCGTGAAAATTAGCTTCCTCACCTCCTGACATATTTGTTTACTTACACATTTAATCATCATGCGCGTATCGGCAAGCGTAGTGTGTGATGCCTCCCAGCTAGATAGACCGACGACCTTAAGGCGGTACCCCGACCAAAACCTTACCATAATGCGTTGTTCAGAGGCTATTAACTCATTCACTATAAAAAAGTGACTAAAATTATTGATTGCATGCATCTTTTCTTAAAGGTGACGTTCTAATAACTTAAGGATTACACTAATGGATAGATAGTTTAAAAATATAAATAATTGTCGTTTTATTTTATTTCAAAAGCTCACTTGTCTTTTTTTATTAAAATTATTCCACAATGTTTGAGAACTCTATGATAAATGGGCGTGCGCAGAGAGCCGGACAGAGCGAGACTCAGCGACGGAACAGAGAATGACCGACCGCTCAAGGCCGTTTTGTCAGGGAGGCTGGAACAGACTGTATGCGGATGGCGGAGGACAGAGTGTTGTGGCGTAGCTTGGAAGAGGCCTATGTCCAGCAGTGGACTGCGATAAGCTGAGTTGGTTGATTAGATTGATAATCGAATGATAACATAATTTATGTATGAGTCTACACGAAAATCAAAGATAACCTCCTAATACACGATTACTGACAAATGCGTGCACTGACTGGACAGGTCCACTCATTTTGTGTGGTTATTCCTCAAAAGACCATTTCAGACACAAATCTACATAGTCTCTGTAGATTTGTGTCTGAAAATGATCTGACCAAGATTATGTCTGAACTTTAAAATAGACTGTGACCTCTGAGTTTGTTTCGACCTTTCTTCTCAGAGTTAAAGTCAAAGTCAAATCATTTCCTTCAAATAAGCACATAAAAGGCACTTTTGAACGTCAAAATTTACAAAAAAAATAGAATTGATTCTAGTTGCCCCTTCCAAAAGGTAGTTTCGTATTGAGAAGAATGGGTAAGAAACTCCACCGTTACTCTTTTAAAAATGTTTTACAATATTATGTATACATTAATTATATGTGAAGACGATGCACCTAGAATAAAATTACTATACCACAATAGGTAAAAATAATTAAATATAACGCATGACAGGTAAATTAATTATGAGATAGATACATGGTGCTCACATATATAGAAATATTGAAAAGTAAATGATTTTTCCAAAATTTCACAAGTTTCAAATTTAGTGTGTGAGTTAAAGTAGTTACATAATGTAAAAAACAATGTCATAAAAATTATAAATTATACAATTAAATTAGCAACCAGTTTGATTTTGTCTAGACTCTAGATTGTCCTATGGAGCAGGACCAGCATGTTTCCAAAAGCTTATCTAGCATATAATCCTCTAATTTGTAATAAGCTTGTTTACAAAGTGTACTTTTAATATGAATTTAAAATTTTCTTTCATTTTTTGCAATATATCACAAGGTATTTTGTTGTAACATTTAACACAGTACCCCATAAAAGATGTATGTACTTTAGATAATCTAAAAAATGGTTGATCTATTTTATCTTTATTTCTAGTAGTCAGGAAACGATGACCTCATCTAGCTTTAAAATAAGATTGACGTGTAAAAGTGTTTGTATAAACCTACTTACAAAAATAAAATCGTTTATCATTAACAAAGAAGAAAATGCATAAAAAGTGGATCACAACAAAAATTTAAGACTATCAAACAACAAAAACGCATTAAAGTCTAGTATAGTATAATGCTGGTGTCCGCAACTCCACGCCCAAGCGCGTATTTTGTAAAACACACTATTGTTCGTTAAGTCTACAGATATTCTCACGTGTCGACGTATATTTGCCAAATTCCCTTCCCCACCGAAAGTAGACGTTAACATATGAAGCCACTTTAAC
The DNA here is from genome assembly GCA_916610205.1 of Griposia aprilina. Lineage (NCBI taxonomy): Eukaryota > Metazoa > Arthropoda > Insecta > Lepidoptera > Noctuidae > Griposia > Griposia aprilina. Next base: position 5,849,355 of record OU744295.1, on the reverse strand, counting down.
GTACTATCACTCGTTACTGAAACACAAATTAGATTTCGTGGCTCTTGAAGAATCTTGGGACCTTTCTTTCTATATGGAAGGCTTTTACATGACAGATTTATTTACATGCCTTGAATATTTCATGTGACGAATGTTTTTTTGGTCTATTTTTAGTGTACAATTGTGAACACATGAGCGCGAGACTTATTGGGTTGTATTGTAATTGGAAAATTACTTAAATATTTGAGTTTTTGTGTGGTGTCGATATTTTACGTTCTGATTGAATCAATTTTATAGTTGGGCCACACAATGCTGATTTAATTTAATTACTTTACATTCTATCAGGTATGTAGAGTAGTTAATGTAGTTATTTAAAATTTAGAATATAATAAGAGCGATAGGTACCTATTAATAATATTTAAAGAACACGACTAGACTGGCGTGGCATGCGGAAATCTTTGTCGATCAGTTGAAAAAGTGACAGTAGACCAAAAATAAATAACAACTACTTTACGACAGTTGACCAACATTGTAATCGCATGTAAATAAAAACAGCAAACACGTTTCAAGGATTTACAGTTACAATTGTAAAATTGTCTTTAACATACGGTAAAGAGAAACACACGAACTTTTAATTAGAGTTTCAGCTTAAGTACAACTTTATAACGAGCCACAAACTAGATGTCATTAGTCGCTCTTACAAGGATACAAGGTATGTAGCTTTAAAGAGAATGTTACGATTGTCTCCTTTCTGATAGTTGGAACAAAATAGTTTAAACAGTAAGCCGCGCATCAGTGGTAACAAAACCATATAGGCTTACTACGTTATACGCTTAAGGTCAAAGTGTTAACATCCACGTGCAGTCGACTATACCAACTACCAATTGCCTCTGTGGTTAAAATAACATTTACGAGTGACGATACCTTCACCGCCTCGTTGATTGGCATATATGAACATGCATAGAATTTAAAAACAAAACTGAATTATTTTTAACCCGAGCGATATTTAAAAGTAAACATTGAACGTTTTTATTCGAGCTGGTTACTTTCAATACAACTAAACCAGTTCCAGAATCCTGCTAAGGTAGGGTTGAAAATAACTACCAGATGGGATCAATAGTCTAGTACACAACTGGTTTGAAAATGTCTTGCGATTTGTACATCCTTTAGTGATGGATAAGGACCTATTATTATCGACTTGAATTGACATGGGCCCTGAGGTAGTGATTATGTTTCCTAGTGCTTGTGAATATCATAGTTATCGTGTGCTTGTGAATATAAAACCAGTTATAGAAAAGTAATAATTAAAATGAAATTATCTGCAATTGTTACTTACCTGAAGTAAGAAGCGAAACAGACACTTTAACTTGGATAATTATTGAACAGTTTCTTGTAAATTTAACTATCATGCAATTTCTGACGGCAAGCACTGTTGCTGTTTTGAAGAAGTGGAGTACTGCTATAGTATTTTTATCTCACGATGCGACGCGCGCTTTACTTGTGGTTACCAAGTGTACGAACACGCTGTGAATGTGTGTGTGAGCGCAGGAGCTCCCGATACTATCCGAGACAATGGCAAAGTCGGAAGTGTGTGAGTGTGTGTGAGTTATTTGCTCACGCTACTCGTCTTCACACACACATTCACAGCGTGTTTGTACACTTCGTTAACACAAGTAAAGCTCGCATCGCTTCGTGAAATAAAAATACTGTACGTACATGCACAGCACATGGCACTTTTAACTTAGGCCCGCATGTACCACAAATCGCTAAATACGTATATCGCTAAACGTATTTAAAACATCGGTCAGTTTCTGATTCTTTGACGCTGACGGAAGCAGAATGATGTTAAGCGCTAAACGCAAGAGCGTGCACGAGCAGTGGTGGCCCAGTGGCAACGACCCCGACTTACGATTTGTAGGCCGTGGGTTCTTACCCAGGCAGGCGCTTCACTTTGTGTGAATAATTTCATCACCACTGCTCTCAAAAAGGTGAATGAAAACATCGCATCGTGAGGAAACCGGCATGTCCTAGAAATAAAAAAGTTTGAAGACATGTGACATCTACCAACCCGCACTGGGCCCGCTTGGTAGATTACAGCCCGCTCACTCTCGAAGAGAGGAGGCCTGTGTTCCAGCAGTGGAAACATTATAGGCTGATTATGTTAAACGTATTAAGGCGCGGCAAGAAGCAAATTTTACAATTACGCATCGCAGCAACAAATAAGGTTCAAAACAGCGATGCGTTTGACCAAAATAAAAGTAATTTTACAGTTTTAATAAATTAAAAGATAAATGCACGACTCCGTTAAATAACTTTTACGTATTTATTTAGTTGATTGAATTCCTTTTATTATCATTACATAAAATATGATAGTTTAAGCTCATAATTTTGAGAATTGTGCAACTAAAAATATTTTTCTGAGCTCTATTTTATGATTGTTTAATCATGATACTATTTAATTTTTATGAAATATTTTTGAATAAGTTTTCTATTTGAACTTTTGACGATACACTTATTCTTTTCTGGATTGTAATATGTATCAATACGCCTAACTGTGCGACAAAAAACTGAGCGTTTTACGGTGTCCTACGTGTGTGCAGCGCCTTAATTCAGTGATCTGTGGGTGCAAGCGGACTTTAATCTGCAAGGTCAGCAACGCTTTGGTAGTCCTTGAAATATTGGCAGGTTCCACAGACGACAACAACATTCCATCAGGTAGACAATCCACCTGTTTGATACTGGTATTCTTAATTTTATAAATAATAATAATTTAACGAAAACCAGTCTTAAATCAATGAAATAAAAATAACTTGAGAGCTATGTACTGTAGATAATTATGAATGCAGTCGGGTGAACACCAAAATATTCCATATTATATACTTGCAGAGCTGCTTGAAGACACTTCAAAAGACAATGTCTATGGATATGTCAACAGGTACAGGTAAGTGTCGGGATTGATACTTATCAATGTACCTACACTGTCACAATGCTCTAGAACGTGTGGCGGTGTCTAACCAGAACACAGTGACACTGCAATGGATTATGGGACATAGTGGATCACTGGGTAACGACGCAGCGGACGAACTGGCTAGAAGAGCATCCAGCGCGTCAGTCTGTGGACCCGAACCCATCGTGCCCATCCCCTTTAACCAGCTACGCAGATGGTTACAGGAGTACACCCATACACAAGCGGAGAGTTGGTGGACCTCGACACCCGGCTGTAGGCAGTCCTGGGAAGCCATGCCATCCTTAGATGGCAAGCTTACCAAACGTTTATTACGTCTGGACAGAAACGGTCTGCGCCTGGTGACGGGGACCATCACGGGTCACTGCTCGCTAAACAAACACTTTCACACAATAGGCATAACGGACAGTCCTCTGTGCAGGTCCTGCATGGAGGCTGAGGAAACCGTTGCGCATGTGCTTTTTGAATGCACATGCGTCACCCAAATTAGGTCACAAACCCTCGGGGCACCCATATCCTACACAGATTCTCTCAGCAGACCAGGAGATATCATCAACTTCTGGAGGGAGGTGGGCTGGTTGGAATAACCACCGACGGCCGCCATGGCCCACGCACAATGGTCCACATGAAGGACTAAGTGCGGAAACCATAACCCTAAAGAAGAAGAAAAAGAATGTACCTACTTACCTACACACACATAAACATCACGCTTGTATTCCCCGAAGGGTTAGGCAGAGGTGTACCTATAGCACACCCACATTTCGCCAGTTATGTTTAAGTCCCATGTAATAGGGGGCGAGCCTATTGCCAACAACCGGGCCGGGCGGGCTTCGAACATTCCACTGGCTGTGGTCACTACCACAGCCAGTGGAATGTTCGAAGCAGTCTACACTCACATCAAATTTGGAACTAATAATGGAAACATTAGGTAAGATCCCGTTAGCATTCCCTTCAAAGGCCAGCGGTTGTACAACCACTTCTGTCAACATTGAGTCTACTGCCAACGTCCGTACAAACACATCGCTACTTTGGTCGCGTCAAGGCCGTCAGCACAGTTGCCAATTTTGACGTTTGACAGCTCGCTCTTTGAAGGAAAAGCCAGTAACTTGCACAAAATTATGTAAGTACCTTAGATAAATGATTGGTCTCGCTGCGCTCGACTAGATACCTACCGCCGGCGTACTTGTCAAATGCGGCAACAAATACTACGCCGAAGTCGGCGTACCCGAGCCAGTCACACTGCAAGCTGTGTGTGATGTGTACGTGTGAAATGTTTTATTAAATTTTGGGCATAATCCAAAGTAAAATACCAGTTTGCGGAGTGAAACTGTGTAAAAATAATACTTCAAGAAATAAGAAGGACACTGGGATCACATACCATCAGTAAGTATCGTAAAATTTCGAAATATCAACATAAAATAACATGAACCTTAAACCGCCATTCAGTGTTGCCGCGTATACAAGAATCAAGTTCCCCGTGGTTGAGATTTTTATAATGTGAATTGTTTTGGTATTTTATTATATAACCTATTTCTATATCTAAGCTAGAATGAAACTGAGAACAGGTAATAGCTTATGTTCCGGGTAATATTATAGGGTACTTAATAATTTTCTCAAGCTTGCGATTGTTCTCTATGCATTCATTTGATTGAGATGAAATTTGGGTGAGTTGTTGGGCGTACGCGGGGTAGATTTCTGAATTAAATAATTTGGTCAAGCATGTGTTTCCGTACAAAATGTTACCAAATTCAGTTCAGTGGTTGAGTTGTGAAAACCTTAAAGACAGAGCTGCTTTTTATAATGATTAGGTATATGTGTAATGCAGTCATTATTATTATCGTATTGTGTTTGCTTGGTACAGATTTATATAGAACAATAGTGAGTTGCCGCATTCACGGGGCTATTGTTTCTAGGTAGCGCGGTATCTAGTCGAGCGCAGCGAGACTAATCATTTATCTATGGTAAGTACCTTGCTTGCCATTGTGCTATAACAACTGCAGCTTATTCACCTTCTAATGACGCACTTGTTTTTTTTATATAATTGAGCCGCTTTTTAACATTCTTGCCTTTTCTGACAGTTGGTCGCAATAATTAAGCTAAAATACCCCGACAAAACGGGTTAGGTTAGGTTAGGACTATGATGTCCGGCCGGTGCTCGACGACTGGCTCGGGACGGTTCCCTATAATTTAAGGCGACGCAGGTGCTCTCGGGGCACGGCTGCTTCGGGAGGTACCTGTATCGCATAAGCAGGGAGCCAGACGCCCGGTGTCATCACTGCATCCATTGCCGGGAGGACACGGCGTGGCATACGCTTGCATAGTATGCAGCTTGGGAGGAGCGCCACCGTGACCTCGTTTCAGAAGTGGGAAGCGACCTGTCGCTGCCGGCTGTGATTCATTCTATTGTCGGCGGCGTAGCGTCGTGGGACGCGGTGATCTTCTTCTGCGAAAATGTCATGTCGCAGAAGAAGGCAGCGGAATGGGAGAAGGCGAAGTCGAGTGCTCTCCCGGCCCGCAGCAGGCGCACCGGGCGTCAGCAGAGGGCAGCTAATGCCCTCTTTAAGCCGCCCTAAATGGGTCCAGGGACGGCGGACTCGGGGACGTCCACCGCCCCCTATCATATAAGATCCGAGATGGCAGCGCGTAATGTTTCACGCGCGCCTCTCTCAGACGTCGCAGTGGGAGTCAAACATCTCATTCCCCCCGCTTGACCAGATGGGGCCCGCAGAGGCGGGCCGGCACCAGTCGGGGGCTGCGCTGAAGAGTGCTTGAGGCGGAGGACATCCATAAGGATTTTCACGTCATGACGTTAACGAAAAATAAAAGGTTAGAACTATGATCAATCGCGCGCGAGTCGAGCGAGCGAAGCCAGCGGTGCCGCGGCAGCAGCCAGCGAGCGCTACATCGCAGTTTGTGGCTTTTTAGTATTTTGAGAACCCGAAATAGGAATTAATTGAGGTTCACAAAAAGTGGCGCGATTATTACTTAATTAGAGGTTCTATTAAATACATGCTGTTAATATACGGATATTGTCACAAGGCATGCAAGCTACATGCATACTTTTATGCAAGTTATTGGCACGTGTGTGTATTCCTGACATAAGTACCTAGATGTGGTTCCCGTTAATGCAAAACTTTGCAAAACTATCATAAGTTACGCTCGTTTGTAGCGTGTTAAACATTACCTATTTGATGAGTTGGGATATTAGTTGAGAAACATAGGGGTCTAACTTTAATTACCTACTTGCTAAAATTTAAAACTTTAAATGGAATAGTATGTTCAAAATAAACTAGTGAGTAAGTGCTTAGAGAAGTTAGATACATTCTCTTCCTTGATTTTGATAAATGAAGCCGCATCTATAGATGCTTCACAAAGAGGTAAAATTTGTGAGTTTAAAGAGTAATCATCGGAACTGCTGATTCAATTCTGGTAAAAACCTTCCACAAATGGGAAGTTACCGTATTGCCGAGTGTCAAAGGACATATTTTATATCAAAACAAGAAATTTTACGCGGACGGAGTCGCGGGCAGAAGCTAGTGGTTAATAAAAGGTGAGGGTTGTAATAGCTGATAATTAATAAGTAGAGTTGCACTTCAGTGCTACCGAAAAAAAGTAGATCGGATTGTTGTCGCTGAAAACCAGCGCTGGGGCTCTGTCTCGCATAGGGTCGTAGCATTATGCTGAGCGATTGCCGTTTTGCGTGGATGTCATGCATATTTTCCCCCAACTCGTTTTTGTTTACCGCAAATAAACGTATTTTCTTTCTCTCTGTTATTTAAGATAGCTGCAGCATCTCCCTCCCTACATTGAAAGTATCACAACCTAACAATTGTGTTGTTTTCAGGTCCGCTATTACGATATTTCCTCAACGCACAGATGGCAAACATGACTACAGGATATGGAACCCGCAGCTCATCAGCTACGCTGGCTACCGTATGCCAGACGGTTCCATACTTGGGGATCTTGGACACTTGGAGTTTACTGAGGTAAATAAACAACAGGACTTAACATAACGCCAGGATTACCCAAGAGGGGTATGTGAATGAATGTACATTTGTGATCGTAAAACCGTTTGCTAAAGGAGGATATAATTTTATCGCAGATTTGTATTAGTTCATAGAGACAGTTGACGACAAAACATGCAATATGTTTTGTAGTCAACAACAGAACTTCATGATTATACTATACAAAATCCTCGATTTTTCTCATTAACCATATATGACTTGATAAAACCAGCAAAACAAAAAATATGAATAACTTTTTATAACTCATTAAATGATAATACGTTCCGTATGCTATTTTAAAACTTGAAAAACTGGTTTCCGTAAATGTTTTTCAAGTTTTAAAATAGCATACGGAACGTATTATCATTTAATGAGTTATAAAAAGTTATTCATATTTTTTTCCGTAAATGTTACATGCAAGTATGTAACATTTACGGAAACCAGTTTTTATCAAAAGTTGTAAACATATTATTTACCGATTGCATTTCTAGAAGTTGTTGGCCTATAGAAAATTTGAAAAATCCAAAAGTGCACGACTCATAATGCTCTTTTAATTATGAAATATAAAAAAAAAAAAAAAAACTTAAGTCGTTCAAAATTAATTGCCGAAAAAACAGCTGTAGTAGGAAGAAGGTACTGCACAAGCGCCCCTGGTGGAATAAATGTACATAATATCTATAGATATATCCCCATCCATATGTTAATTTTCTATGGATATATATAGATATACAGTCTTGTAGTTTTCGTTTTTTATTAATTGCAATTAAACGACACTTAACTAATTAATCATTCGCATTCAGTGACCTACAATCGTCGATTAGAATTTAAAAAAACAAAAATTTACTCTAATAATGGATTTTTTCACAAGTTACAGTGTTTCCGGGTTTCACACATAACGGACAGGATTTTTTTTTGACCTAGTTTGGTGTTTTTTCCAATTCTATTGCAGTAAATCAATTTTTAAAAAGTATGAAATTAATCTCCATTAAATTATCTCGACAATAGTATGCAAAATGTCTTGATTCCGTGAACTAACAAGGCTATAATAATAAAAATAGCCGCCAAAATGAGGCGTAAAAATTTTTCGATCGTAAAGCACTCTCTGATGCTTCGCATCATGAGTCGTGCAATAAATATTTCCATGTAATGAAATATTGGTATTATGACAATTCATTTTTAATTAATTTAATTTAATGTAATTTTAATTTATATTTAATTAATTAATAAAAACTTTCGATGATGAATGAACTGATCATGATAATAAGCATTAATTTATTTGAATTTGGTTATTTCTTTTTTAAACTAGGGACGAAAATGCACAGCAAAGCCAACCTAAATAAATAGACGTCAAAGCCACGACAAGAGAATCAGACAAAAATTACATTATTTTGTCTATGGTATGCCCTAACCCTTAAGTTAATTACCAGTAATACAATGTCCTGATATCTGGCAATGCGTACTTTTTCCGCAAACTCGTGCCAAACAGGAAGATAGAAAATAGCTGAAAAGTAATAAGAAATGAAAAGAAAAGTGGAAAGTTGAGTGGCAACCTAGATCATGTGATTCTGTAGTTTATAGTTCTGTTGTATATGTATTATTATAGTATAGCAACGATAACCTAATAACCTGCCAAGTTTATTAGTAGATTATACACCAAGGGGATAAAGCAATGTCTTATGTCGCGGGCGTCGCGCGCCGTATTGAATCCCGAGCGTAACGAAGGATTCTAGTGTTAACTCCCGAGCAGAGCGAGCAAAGCGACAGTTTTTAAGATAAGAATCCTGAGTGCAGCGACGGACTCAAGCTCACCCAATACGAAGACACGTTTATCCCCGAGGAGGACTCTACTTTTCACACCTACGAGACAATAAAATCGTAGGTACTAGAATCGAAGTTTAAAAAAAAAAACAAAAACTGTTAGTAGGTACACCTATTTAAAACAATTAAAAGTTATAGGTATTGTTTGACACAGTAGACCAGTTATGAATGTTATGTGCGTATTGCTGTTATTTGCGTATTGCTGTTGAGGAAAGCTTCAGAAACTTGGTTATGTTGAGGATCATTTTGGATCGTGAAAATTGGTGAAGGTGGAGCTGGAGGCAGCGGGCTAGATGAATAGTGTTTTGATGTGGATGGTTACGGTAACAAAGGTGTCCAAGGATCAGTTATCAACGGTGTTTTTAGTTTGATGTTATTTTATCCTTATTCTGTATAGAAAGACGTTCTCACGTTCTTTCCAAAAAAAAACGTAATGCCGCCATAAATATAAAAACCTATTATAACCATTCCATTTGGTCTGCACGGATGGTTGTATTATAGACATCCTTGGATCTTATGCCGCAACTACCTCAGATGTTCAAATAATGGCTCAAATAATGGACAATGAAATATCCCCCATTCGTTACCCTATACATGAAAGCGACACATTTATATTGGATAAAGGCTTTTGAGACTCAATACCCAATATTGAAACGTGTGGTTATGAGCCACATTATGCAAAGATAGAAGTGCGACTCAAGTTACTAATGAGCAAGCTAATAAATCGAGATTAATAACGATTGTGCGTTGGGTCATAGAGGTAATAAATGGATGGTTTAAACGCGACTTTAAAATATTTCTTAACCAATAACCAATAAATCATTGTCACATATAATTACCGATTTTCGGATTGTGGAGCTCTGTTGAATGCATTTTGCGTGAAAGTACTTAAGCCACTGCCTTTGGCGAATGCATAAGGACCATGCCACCTAATACAATACCTATTTGTGACATTGACGGATGAGTCAATAAATGTGGCGTTCCCAATACTCACAGATGAAGACCTTATTTAATTCAGCTTGGGAACGTCTGGCACGTTCTTACGTCGGCGAATACTTGCGAGGTGGCGTTTACAACTAACAAGTGTGTGTAACTTCAAGTCCAAGGATGACAGAATATGGATTAGCAACGGACAAATGCTCGCTAATGAGAGGTCATATTTTAATCATGACATAGGTAAAATACGATATATTATACCTACTTAATGATCAACTCCAATGTTCAGAGCATTAACGCTATCCAGTCTTATTATTGCTCATGCTTATCAGGAATGAGGACTTTTAGAGCATGCGCCCATTTCACCAGTATTAGGTATATGGTACTTCGGTATTGGAAGGCATTTCGAGAACCGAAGTGGACAAAAAGAATATTTCAATCAATATTTATTTTATTCCGCCCTTATTTGTACTTATACCTCTATGAATTACAGGCAGAATAGTTTTATTGTGCGTGCAAGCAAACAATTCAATGAAATATGTAAGCAGCATGACTTGGATCCCTTTGCGACTAGTATGACGTCAGCTAGAAGGTGCCAACCAAAAAAAAAATTAAAAAAAATTCAAATAGTTTCGATTTACCTTTTTAATTTAATTTAATTTGTTCTCCTTATAAACCAAATAGTTATAGTCAAATATGTAACCTGTTAAACAACACCATGTATTACGTATTGCTGTTGTATGCTCACATATTTTCCAGTCTAATTCTACACGCGAAGACTTGTAATTGGCTTCCTGCTGAATATGGTTTCCTTTTTATTATGTTTATAAGCTGTAAGTCTTTGTCCAAAGGTAACATTGAACGAGAGAGTCGAGGCGTGAGTCTGCGGGACTGGCAGTGAGTGTACCCTTCCCGAACCTGGAAATCCTGTCTACTATCCGTCTGTAACCTTAGGTCGCATGGTGCAGACATCCTGAACTTATTTATATATTTATCTATCACACTAGGTATATGATACGTTAAGGCTTATAGGACTTAGAGTCGTAGGGACTGTTAGACTTGTAGGTCTTAGCAACTTCCTTAACTTATCATATATTTTACATGTACTGTCACACCCTTAACAGTATTGCGACCTTTTGTGACGTTTGTTGAGGGTGGATGTACAGTCTTCCATGTTTATAAATAAATAAAATAAAATAAAAATTATATATATATATTATTTTTATTTACTTTTTAATAAATAAATTTCAAAAACGACTGGCTGTTCCAGAGATTAGTTCGTTCAAACAAACCCTTCAGCTTCATTAATTATATAATAATAATAATATAGAGAGTGACAGGGATATAGACGCACAACCTGGTACCATGAATTCAGTAACTACATGATTCTGAAACCCACTGCGTAAAACTTTGTAATCAGTTATTTAAAAAATGCCTTGTACGGTCACCAAAAGTGATAAGTAACCAGGGTCGTCGGATATAGTTAAAGTTTAGTAAGAAACTGATGGACGTTATCGAATAAAATTTATTTTAATTAATATAAAACAAACAGTACATTTATCAAATGAAATTTAATTCGAAAACATCCATCGGTTTCTTACTAAACTTTAACTATATCTGACGACCCTGGTTACTTATCTCCTTTAGTGACTGTACATTACATATTGCCTTATAAATTTTTACCGGGTAGGTATTGCACTTTTCTATGTAACAGCAGATTTTGTTTTGATAACCGACTAAATTTTTCTACGGTAGGGGATCTAAAATCAAGTGCTGAATTCATGGTTTCAGTTTGCGAGTCGATGTACCTACAGGGTGTACAGGGTGGCCCTGTAGGTATATACATAGTGTAAATTCTAGGTTTTCTTACTACCTGAGCAAAAGTACTTACGTAGGTCCTAGCTGCAGCTCTGGTAGGTACGGCTAGGTACCTACTTCAACTCGATGAAAATTTTACTTGTGCAAAATCCTGAGGTACCTGTTGAAACCGCAGCTGGTTTAACAGATGGACCTGATAAAAGTGCACTTACTTCCTCCAGAATATGAAATGATTTGATTCTCACAGACGTACACTACTAGGATTTACTTCCTAATTCTAGACCTGAATAATTGATTTTCATATTTTAAAGCTCTCTGTGTCGGTTTTTCTAACAATGCTTAAACATTTTTGATCATCATAGTGAGTGAATAATTATGAATCACAGTAAGTCAAAAAAGGCATGAGTAAGAACAGTTCATTAATTCGAGTTTTTGGGGTTTTTATAGTAGTAAAGGTTTCCTATTTTTTATTTATCTTTCTGATAACGATTATTCATGGTATAGCTCGAAGTGGAAAGCGGAAATATTAATTCGTGATACCTATAACAGATACATCAAAAAATATGTAACTAGTTATATCAAGGACTGTCGTTAAAACACCTTTTACTCAAATTAAATACGCACCTGTTCAAGGGCAGAGAATAGTCTTGGTTGATCCTAATAATATAATAAATGTGAAAGTTTGTGAGGATGGATAAATGCATGGAAGCATGTTTGTTACTCTTTCACGCAAAAACTACTGAATGGTTTTGGATGGAATTTAGAACACAGATAGTTTATACCCTGGATTAACACGTAGGGTACTTTTATCCCGGTAGTACGTTCCCGTGGGATAATTTCTGACATCCACGCGGGTGAAGCCGCGGGCAAAAGCTAGTGTTATCATAATTCATTAAACCTATATAAGTATTACAGTTATGGAGGAATACTATTTTAATAGTTTTAAAATAATTTTATGCCTATATGTGTACGAAATCCTGGGTTCTACACAGGTTTAAAATTAATTGAAAACTTTCTAACATAACACAGGGTTTATCAAGTACCTAGGTTAGATTGAAACGCTGGCTTAAGCCAGCAAATTGAAATACGTGCAAGTAATGCACAGTGGGTAAGCACCGTCATACAGTTTCGTCTGTCCTGTGTACACCCAACAAAACAGAAAAGTATCCAGTCAGCTAAGTATGTAATTACAACTCATTTGTGTTTCCAGCTATAAAACCATGCTGTGTGTGCGTGTGTGCATTTAGTAAGTAAAATGTTTGACAGATTATCTCAGGTTTGAATTATACAGTTTTTATACGGTCCTCTTCACCGTATCCGGCGACAGTAAACCAGACTAGTTTTCTTTTCTCTTGTGAGCTTGCTGATGACTAGTAAAATCAAATTTGGTCTTGAAAACCCGGTCACGCCGCCGTGTAAGTACAGAAAAAATCAGCATACCTAAGGTTTGAATGGTAGAGTGTTAGAAGGACATTTTGGCGCCTAAATGACATCGACTGGGGGGCGTTGTTGGTACACATTTGTGAAATTGTGTCGATAAAACAAGATTAGTTCCGATTTTGGCCACGCGCCAGAATAATCTTGTAGGGTAGTAGGTAAATAGGTCCAAACCTTAGGTGCAAACACATGCACTAAATAATCTTTTCACTACTGTTGCTCAAAAAGTCCGTCATTATACCGTCGCGTACCAGAGCGGGGATAAAATATCATATTTGCCTCTAGAGGAAAATCTTTTTTTTTAATTTATGTCTGTTACCAACGTGCCTACAAAAACGAAAAGTCTTTATTCATAAGTTGAATAATCATGAATAAAGACTTTCATAAAAAAAGAAGAAAATTTTATTTTTGAAAACGGAACTATAAGCGCAGCGATCTCTTCTGTAGAATGAATAAAACATTGCGTTGCGGCTACAGAAAAAATAACAAAAAGGCGTGCAATCTTTACAATTTTTCTCTAATAACAAATAAATATTTAATATTGTATTGGATTATTTTATTTTCTCGCAATCGTAGTGAAAAGTAGAGTGTAGGTAACACACAGCGATAAAAACCCATTATATCTCGGTATCTATAGACTCCCTCGCTAAAGCTCGGGAGTAAAACTACCTCGTACATAATGGGTAATGTTAGCCCCTTGTATCTACTATTTTTGGTCCCTACATTACGAAGTGGCCTACTCACAATAACTAGTCTACATTTTATATCTACCATCATTATTGTACCCATGTTAAACAAATGAATAACTGTCTCATGACTTATTTTCGAATATTGATTAAAACTCTTCTCTTTGTAGAATTAATTCCTTAAAATCAGAGGGGCAATCCCCGTAGTTTTAAGAACGTTCGCATTCGAATCTCGGGTATCAATCTGTCAAAAAAACCTCTAACTCACCCACATTTTTGACAATGATTGTATCTGAGCATGATCTGAGCTGAGATTGCGATTCCGTAAAACGCTCTGTTTTTTGTAGCAAGGTTGTATTGGTACATATTACAAGCCAGAAAGAAATATATTTTCATTTTTTTTTTATATAAAAATAAAATAGTAGCATGATAAAAAAATCGTGAAACAGATTTCAAAATTTTGTTTTCGTTGCACAGTTCTAAATATTTTTAGCGTAAACCATTATATTTTTTGTAATGATAATAAAAGGAACTCAATCAACTAAAGAAATACCTAATTCCACTGAGCCGTGCATTTATTTTTAAATTTAATTAAAACTGTAAAATTACTTCATGATATTATTTGGTGATCATTCGATTCAAGTAACATCAGACGCATCGTTGATTTAAACCTTATGTGTCGCCACGATGCGCTATTGTCAATTACCTAAAAATTTGCCTCTTACCGCACCTTAAACGTCTTTTAAGTACGAGAATTGGCCTTTATGTGTTTGTAAACATAACCTAAAACTTTCAGACTGTAGGCTGATTATAAGGTATGTACATAGGTACACAAAATACCGTATCCTAATGTGAACCTAGTATAAAGAAAGTATGACCTTTACAGCCCCAAATTGCGAAAAAAAAAACTTAATTCATCTCCGATTTGCGACGCCACTTGTGTAGCCACTCGAAAAAATTACCTTCCAAACATCCTTTTAAACGATTTGCGTAAAGGTTCCTGCAAACAGGCGCGACGCGACTCTAGTAGAACAATTTCTATGAAAAGTTCATGGAAATTGTTCTGCAAGAGTTGCGTCGCGCCTGTCTGTGGGAGCCTTAATTCCCCTCGAAATTCGACGCCACGTTGACTGACTAATAAAAAATTTCGGATACATGTAGGTAATTATTTACGTTGACGATACTGGGAAAATGTTCGTTTACTGAAAAATTAGGTTGATAGGGCTGTTATTTGACTTGAGTAAAATGCGTAGAAAGGTTTTTTGTAAGACATCCCAAATTAAAAATCTTACGAGATTTTACTTACCTACCTACTTTTAGAATCGAATACGGAAATCTTCTAACTTTTATTTTAATCTAGCGTATAGTTATAGAATTGGCAATAAAAAGCGTAGATTTTAAATAAGTTTTTCGAACTTTTGAAGATTCCTTTTACTGTAAGACACGGTGAAAATTACAAATGAAAACCTTACCTAGAACCTTGCAAATAGTTTCTATAAATCCTCCACATCATTAGTGACAAGAAACCAAACTGATTGTTAGTAAAACAAACACAAAGGTACTACGAGAAACCACATGATGGATGAGTGCCATCAAATATTTGATAGCAGTACATATTTGCTTGTCACAATAATCCCATACTAAGTTGTTGAGAATGAAATCATCCATACAACCTCAGTATTGGATAAGTACGAGTATAGACATGGCGCAGACTATGCGACATGGACTGCGACTGCTCGACTACAAGACGCAACGACGGGCTGCTGCCAACAATTTTCATTAACTGACTTCTAAAAAGGAGGAGGTTATTAACCGACTTCCAAAAAGGAGGAGGTTATATGTTCGATTGTATGTGTTTTTTTTTTTTTAAGTATCTTCACCGATTTCTCCGTCAATTGTGGACCGATTTAGAAAATATTTTTTTTGTTTGAAAGGGTATGCTCTCGAGGTGGTCCCATTGTCACCAAGTTAGAATCTGATGAGGGGATCCCATGGAAATCGAGGGAAATCCTCAAAATTTATAGGCGCACGTAATGATGATAAAGACTAGAGGTGGCCACTGGAACTTCTCAATAATAAGTATTTCACGGGTTGCGATTCGATTTTAATATGGTTGCTAAGCAATTTATGCTCGTCACAATGCATAATGGTGAAATGGAGCTGTTGGTGGCTTCACCATCAGCTCCAGTGGTTTTGGTTCTTAACAGTAGAACTCCTCAACAATTAACGTCCCTGCGTCGGGAAAAAAAATATGTTGTAAAAGGCGATGAGCAGTTGACATTAGGCTATTGTAACATAGATTTATTAATAACTGTCTCACTAAAAAGTGAAAAATAACTTTAATTTCGGAAGTTGGTGGCAAAAAACAAAATACAGATACAAAGACACCGACTTCCGAAATTAAAGTTATGTTTCACTTTGTAGTATTTTTTTTTGAAGTCGGTTGTTGTTTCTGTAAAAAAGTTTTTATTATCTTTGTTCAAAGCTCCGCACACTTGGCGTGGGGTTGCAAAGTCGGAAGGACAGGCTAGTGGAGTCGCATGCTCTTGCTAGTTGTTGCAGTGAATAAACGCACAGTTAGCGCTAGCATTTAGGTAGGTTCATCATTTACGAACACTTGGGTAAATAATAGGGTGGTGGGGACGGGTGAGACTTGTTGAGCAACAAATTAATAGAAGCAATAGTGTCCCCAGTAACCACAATCGCGGTCAAATAATACGGCTCGATGACGAACATCCCCGTAACTTGAAAATTTATAATGGTATGCATGTACCTGGAGCATGTGGAGCATGTATGAAACTAACTTTATATTACCTACAGATAATTTTAATATTGTTTGAAATAAAACCATAAAAGATCTACAACGTAATTCAAAAAGTTATACGTATTAAAAGCCTCGTATTTGGAAATACATAAATTCAATTCGCGGTTGTTTTACTTTTGCTTGTTTTCTAAGTTTTTTTTTAATTTGTCAAATCAAAATGATAAAAAGCGGTCAATGGTGCCGATTCTCTTGTCACAAAATTCTCTAAACTAGACTAAAAATCTTTAAAATTTAGTTTATTTCTCTCAAACGACGATTTCTCATTCTGAAATATACTATAGTGACACAACTTAACTATACTTTAGTTTGACAGCACTAAGATGGTACTGATTTATTAGTTTAGTGAAAATGGCAATTTTACTATTCTGAATTTGACGTTTT
Organism: Griposia aprilina; assembly: GCA_916610205.1. Classification (NCBI taxonomy): domain Eukaryota; kingdom Metazoa; phylum Arthropoda; class Insecta; order Lepidoptera; family Noctuidae; genus Griposia; species Griposia aprilina. Next base: position 5,832,507 of record OU744295.1, on the reverse strand, counting down.
TCACCTAAAATTTTGGTTGTCTAACTAAATCTGGCTATTTTTAATCGCGATTAAAAAGGTGTGGAATAAAATTAGTTGATATGAACTAAAATTCACCACAACACCTCGACTTCAGGGGCAAAAACAGTACGGTATCTTTTTTTATTTTATTTTGCTTATATCTCGAAAATGGTGTGTCCTATCGCAAAAATAATGTAAATTTCGACTCCTTAAACCCATAAAACTCTACATGTAGGTAATTTTTTTTTTCATATTTTCCATACAAATAGTAAAAAAAAACATATAAAACACGTCGAGGCTAAACGAACATGCGCCTCCGACTTAAAAAAAAAAATCACGGGCCAACAAGTACCACGTGGAATCGCGATTGTCAAATAAAATTTTAGTTACGTCAAAATTATTTTTAAATTTAGAGATATTTTTTTGCAGAATAGCTATAAACTTCTCATAGCCAAAAGTAAGGAATTTTAGTGATAGTTTAGTTAGTTTAGTTCGGTGTACAAGAGAATCGGCACCATTGTCGTCTTTCACCATCATTATTGAATTACTGTCATGTCGCTAACACCAGAAGAACGTACACGTATCGTCACTATGTTAGAAGAAGGCAGAAGTCAGCGAAGTAAAGCAAAACAATTAGTGTGTCACTTTCTACAGTGCAGCGAGTCGCCCAACGATTCCGAGAAACTGGGTAGAACATAAGAAGACCAGGAGCCAATAGACCGAGATGTACTACGGCTCAAGAGGATCGATTTATTGTTACAACCATGGCCCGAAATCGGCACCTCACGGCAGTTGAAGTAACAAATCAACTTCGGGAGACCCGTAGAGACGACGTAAGTGAGCGGACTGTAATGCGCTGGCTCCTTGAAACTATTTTGACCCCACATAAACCCGCAAGTAGTCCAAAACTTGTATGGAAACATCGGGTAGCAAGATTACTTTACGCCCGTGATCACGCACAATGGGGAGACGAAGAATGAGCAAGAGTTATGTTTACTGACGAATCCAGATTTATGCTGTATGCACATGATGGGTGACGAAGAATCTACTGACGGTCAAAGGAACGTTTTATTCCAGTTTGTTTTGAGGAAAATATGCCGATCGGCGGTAGATCTGTTATGGTTTGGGTTGGAACCTCTTCAGAGAGGCGCACGGAATTAGCGCTGATAGAAAATGGTACGCTAACTAGTGCAAGATATCAGGAAGAATATCCCGCAACATCGCATAAGAAACTTAATAAACAACATGCTCAATCGCCTGGCAGCTGTGAGAAGAGCCCGTGGAGGCAATACCAAGTATTCATTTTGTTTTAAAGTTCAATACTTAATACTTTTATTGCATTCTACATGTAGGTATTCTTAGGTGGTAAACTTATAATTAGATCTTAAGGACCCTGTCGAGCACAGCAAAATAAGTTAGTTAGGAGAGGAGGAGTTCGTTTTTCTGTTGTATGTGGGTTACCAACCATTATATTTCAACGAAAAATTATAGATATTTCGTTTTTTTTTAAGTAATTTTAGCAATTACATACATTACACAACATCACGCCTGTACTCCCCGAAGGGATAGGCAGAGGTGTAACCATAGCACACCCACATTTGGCCAGTTATGTTTAAGTCCCATGTAATAGGGGGCGAGCTTATTGCCATCGACCGGGCTCAAATCCAGACTCAGGGCTGCTACCGAGAAATTCCAGATGGAAAAACCCAATAACACTGCCCGACCCGGGAATCGAACCCAGGACCTCATGCACAGCACTAGCGCTTGCGACCACTAGACCAACGAGGCAGTCGCAATGTGGTTAGCAATTAAACTAATATTTGTTCTAAAATTCGGTGTTGTTTTATTAATTGGTAAATAATCTACAACATACAGTTTCATTCATGCCGCTACCTCTATTATTTTAAGAGTAATTTTAGTTTTCCGTACTGAGCCGTATACTTTGTCCGCGAGTATAGGACGTGTAGGTTATGGAGCTCGGCAGGCACTTCATGTAATGTGTATTAGTGTTCAGCTGCCGACCTCAACAAAGTCAGTATAGTTGGGAAAGGACTAGGTAGAGGATGGTGATGATGAATAGAATTCTACAGCCTGTGTACAAAATACTTTGTGCGTGTCCCTATCCTAGTTGACTTTTTGTTACAGGCTCACATTCAGACACTACAACCCCTGATGTAAAGCGATGGTTCACATCAATGGAGCATGCTTATCTAGAATCATTCACCTAACTGACCTAACCTTTTTTCCCGTGGGGAATATCCTCCTTCTGGGAAGAACGGAGGGTTATGTCGGACACTGTTCCTTCTAATATCATGAGTCGTGGGCCCGGGAGATACTTGAACTCAAACTCAAACCATTTATTTCAATTAAACCATTTACAGGCACTTTTGAATTGTCAAAGAGTCGGTCAGTTAGTCAGAAAGTTGAAGCTAGTTGCCCATTCCAAAACATAGATCTCTATGGAGAAGAATGGGCAAGAAACTCCAAGGACACTCTTTTAAATCAAGATATTACAAAATCCTTGGTACATTATTCTTGTTGCTGTTATGTGAGAAAAATGAAAAAAAATGCAAAATATAAGAATAATAAAAATAAGCCGTGGCAGTTAAGAGATGACCAGTCTCAACTGACTGCGCCCGTTCACGAACATGACGCGTGGATCAGCACCATCCAGCTCAGCCATTTTGTACGGAACCGAATGATCCAACACACGCACCACCAACAGTGAGACATTTAAGTGAGCATGACATTCGCCGCACCCCCGACTGGTATCAGCCTGCCATGCCTAGCGGGCCCCTTCACCAAGTACGGCCGATCACGAGCGTACATCCTCCCATGAAGCCTCTTTGGGCCTAACTGTTCGAGCGATGATACCGGCCCGATTTCGCCGCCCGCAGACCCCCTGCACCTAACCCACTGTACCACAAGCCAAAAACCAACGTAAAGCATAAATAAATATCAAGAAATATTTACATAACAAAGAGCTTGCAGAAACAGGAATATAAAGAGACATATTAATATTTAAACAAATATTACAGAGATACTGAGACTCAATGAAAATGGAATACATATGAATCGAATGCTGTCTTGAACCTAAAATATTTAAGTAGGTATCTTAGCGGGCCCTTTTATTATTATTATTATTATTAAAACTTTATGCACAAGTAAAAAAAAAATACTTTACAAAGGCGGACTTAATGCCTGAGGCAACGTTTAAGCATTGATTCTGAACTAGGCCTATCTTAGCTTTGTAAGAGATGTAAGTGGAACGGCCGAATTTGTTTACATGTAAAGCTTAAAAAAAAAAAACTGACTTCCAAATAAAACACTACAAAGTAAAAAATAACTGATAAGGTAACAGTAATAAGGTAATAAGTATGTCTGTAAAAGATCGCCTTATTTATTTATTTTAAAAAGGTACACCAACAGCTTCTGTATATAAAATATCACATAACAGTGGGTAACAGCCATGGGCTTATACAATTGCCAATAACAGGTGAACCAACATTTTCAAATACAGTGATAACAAACCATAAAAACAGAAATATCAAATTACATTAGAAAAGCTACAGAGGTTGCAAGAAACACTTACATACTAACACAATTAATCTAGCCTTAAGCGATAAGACCACCCATTGTGTCACCCTATGTAATATTTCTACATTTACATCTGTAATTTTTATGGTGTACATAATAAACAGTATTCTATTCTAAATAACTTTTAATTCGGGTTTTTGGTCGATCTTTGGTTTTGTGTTTTCGTTTTTTGCCACCGACTTTCGAAATTAAAGTTATTTTTCTCCTCCAATAATTAAATAATAATAGTAATTTTAGTTTTTTTTTTAAGTCGGTTAAAAATATCGGTCGGTTGTCGGTTTTTATAGGTTGGTAACTAAGAAACTACAGAACGCCACCTGCTACGATCTTTACGTACTCCGACGTAAAGATCGTAGCAGGTGGCGTTCTGTAGTTTCTGCCTACCCCCATGGGAAGAAGGCGTGAGTTTATGTATGTATGTATGTAAAAATATACTCAATGCCTGATTTATCTTGGTTGGTGACGAGAAGCTATGCTAGCTAGTGGGTCCATGTAAAATATAATCAATGCCTGCTTTATCTTGGTTGGTGACGAGAAGCTATGATAGCTAGTCGCTCCATGTAAAATATACTCAATGCCTGATTTATCTTGGTTGGTGCCGAGAAGCTATGATAGCTAGTGGGTCCATGTAAAATATACTCAATGCCTGATTTATCTTGGTTGGTGACGAGAAGCTATGATAGCTAGTCGGTCCATGTAAAATATACTCAATGCCTGATTTATCTTGGTTGGTGACGAGAAGCTATGATAGCTAGTCGCTCCATGTAAAATACTGATATTTAGCTGCATCCGGTTAGACTGGAAGGCGACCCCAATATAGTTAGGACTAGCTTCCGCCCGTGGCTTCGCCCGCCTGGTATATCGATAAAAAGTTGGCTATGTACTTCCCCAGAGTTCAAAGTAATAAGTAGATAAGCCGGAACAAACAGACAGACAGACAAAAAAATAAAAATAGTTTTCTTGTCATAAGTACCGTATATACTTTCATGTGATTTTGGTAAAAAACTGTTATTTTGAAATTACTGACACTTCAATTGATTTTTTTTGTTTTTATTTTATTTTATCTAAGTTATTTGTATGTATGTATAGAAAAGGCTGGGCAGATTGATTTTGGTGACCAGAAGCGATGGTCGAAGTGTAGCAAAAACTGTGCTAAGATTTATGGGACTTATTAACATACATGATAACACGCCTTTCTCCCCGAAGGGTTGTGCAGAAGAGCACCAAGAGTACAGCCACATTTCGCCAGTTATGTTTAAGTCCCACGTAATAGGGGGCGACCTTATTGCCATCAATGGGATGGGACATTAACCTAGTAAAAAAAGGACGGTGAAGTGAAAAGTTTGTAACCTTTTATAGTCGAAACTAACTACGAGATTTACGGAACACACGAATTTAAAAAAAAAAACTGTGTATGTCATCATTATGTCATTATGGCCGATGCACAATCGTTTGGTGCTGTCAAAACACGGACACGAAATTTTTTGCAATAAAAAATCTATTTTGATGTTTATCTAAGGTTTATTTTCTAGTAATTTTAATATAGTCGGTAAACATGGCGATGGCTGAGAAGAAAAACGAATACTCAGCGGGGGTTGAAGCCGACAGAAAGTTACTGGTTTTCGATACGTGGGAAGATTATTTAGATTCGCTTATAGAAATCGCTGATCTCAGGAATTTGAGGAGCATTACGTCTGCCAGGACTATTGCTGCTCTTGGCTACAGGTACCTTCTCAAAGCTGAGTTATTACGTCAAACACAGGGTTTCGTAGATGATTGAAAGATTGTCAGGAAGCTAGAACTTATATGTACCATAAATCTTATAGTCATTGTAGCAGTAATAGACAGGTCGACGATACTTGGCATCACCATCATCATTATCCATAGCTTGACTGTACTAACTGCTGCTATTTTGTGAGTGTCCGTGGAGTTTCTTGCACTTTCTTTTGCATAGAAACCTACTACGCATTGCAATACGGGTAATTCGTTTCATTGTGACTGACCGACCCCTGGACAATTCAAAAGTGCCAATACTTGTAAATACTTGACTTTGAGTTTGGCAAAGGCCTCTCTTTGCTTGTGCCAAACTCGACGCACCTGTGCTGGTCTCTTCCAGGATCTAGCTACACGGTATTGTGTATTTTAATTAGCTGAATAATTAGGAGCTTGAATTGCTTTCACCCCGTGAAAATAATTAATTAGAATATAAAACCAAAACCTAAAAACCTTCATTAAGATATGACCTTATTGGTGATGTTCTTCAGAAAGTTCAGGTGCGTAGTACTCACAACCAGCGTGCGTGTATGACCAAAAGTATGAACGTAAACGAGGCAAAAGGAGTATGTAAGGATCGTAGCAGGTGGCGTTCTGTAGTTTCTGCCTACCCCCATGGGAAGAAGGCGTGAGTTTATGTGTAAGTATGTGTGTAGAATATAAAAATATTTACATTTTAGATAAGATAGCAAACTAACTGATTTCCCATGCGAGTCTACTAGACAAGCAGACATGCTGTCAGTCAACTTGATGAACCGTGTGCATACGATACTGATTGCTAAATCTTTGAACTCCCTGAGAACTTGAGCTGTAACATGTAATTACAGAAGCTTACTGCTACAAATTAAAAAAAAAAACAAAAGCAGCAATGCCGATGGAGACTGCCGACAGAACAGAAAACAACGTTTTTTTTTTTTATACATTTTCAAACGAGAACCGTACCTAATGGTCCCCACGACCAATAACAACCAAATATATGTCATTAGATAGGCATTTTAATATAGAGCAAAAACTACTATGGCAGTTCATTTCACATCGCTGTGTGAAAAAAAGATATGGCGATGTTTCGTAGGACGTACCTGGACGGTAGATAACGGAATACTTGAGTAAACAATCACTTGTAGTGGTCTTAGTTTTAATATTGGCTAATGTATGCATTCCGATGATAACAAAATAGTATGGTACCATCGACCTGGTCAGATGGTAGACCTGGATGCTAGATAATGGAACCCTTGAATGGCTACTAGTAAACCCCTTAAGTGGGGGCTCATTAGATGTGTCTCAACGAGTCCTCTTCATTTTACTTGATGATGAGGACCTAATGACTGACCTGGAAGCCAGATTACGGAGCCCTTGAATGCCTACTAGTAACCCCTCGAGTGTGGGGTCATTAGATGTGTCTCAACGAGCACTGGTCATTTTACTTTGACCTGATGACTCTAGATAACGGAACTCACAAGACAATTCCTAGGAGTTCAAACTCGATGGGTTTGCAAATAGCCATTCAAGGGTTCCGTTATCTAGCGTCCCGGTCGGTCCAACGAAACATCGCCATAACTTTTTTCACATAGCGATTTGAAATGAGCCGCGATAGTAGTTACACACATACATAATCAGCCTATAATGTTCCCACTGCTGGGACACAGGCCTCCTCTCTTCGAGATGGAGTGGGCTGTAATCTATCTCGCGGGCCCAGTGCGTGTTGGTAGATGTCACATGTCTTCGAATTTTTGGTTCTATGACATGTCTACCGGCCGGTAGTAGGTATTGTAATATAATAAAAATATCTATCTAAAGACATATATCTGGTTGTTATTGATGCTTAGACTAGCGGGGTAATTACGTAACACAATAACAGTAGGCATGAATGGCTTTGATTTTGACAGTTCAACAACATTCATTGCGTTATTTACGTTGTTGAGCAGACAAACTTTTCGAACATATGAAGCAATGGATTAGCCATAGGCTTCAAAATGATTCAGATTGTGATAGATTGTGTGTTATGCAATTAGGTTGCAGCTTCCATCTTTTTTACGGATTCTCTTTTATTGTAATATCAGAAATTACAATTTCAATTTTTTTTAAAATAAAATTAAATGGAGGATAGGAGTATGATAAAATAAAAAATATATTTTATAATTTTTTTATTTTATCATACTCCTAGCTACAGATATACTAATAAAATTATCTTGTCAGTGACGTGAAACCATAAGATTTTCCCGTACCAAAATCCCTCAACGCGACTAAAGAAGTTTTCACTTCAAAAATTGATTACAATAACTATATATAATTTATAACACACACATAATATATTTTCACGCCTGTAATCCCCGAAGGGATAGGTGTACTTAGCACACCCACATTTCGCCAGTTATGTCTAAGTCCCATGTTATAGGGAGCGAGTCCATTGCCATCAACCGGGCAGAAATCCAGACTCCGGGCTGCTACTAAGAAATTCCAGATGGAAAAATCATTATTACATTCAGTGTTCTGGGTGTACTTAGATAAATAAATAATAATAATAATAATAACTGTGTTAATATCTAGAGCTTTCGGCGACACACTATCAGAAAAAGAGTTCTACATCCGTCGAGCTGCCATCCATGAGATCGTGTACCCAAAAGGAAAGCCTTACGTGTTGGTCAGTGAGGGGGCAGACTTGCAAGATTCCTTCAACAGGGAACTGGCTGTGAGGGAGCGAGCCAACAGAGTCGGGATTCTACAGGTGAACTGGATTTTAATAGACTGTCTGGCATTACTATACAGGTGGATTTTTGTGATGGGGCAGCAAGGGCAGCTACCTTAACCGTTGTAGCTACAGGAAAACGGTCTTAGGAGACTTGTCTTAACATTTTGAGAAATTTTGATATGCATTCACAGATTTTGAAAAAAATGTACCTAAAGTCAGCAGGAAAATGGGCAATTTTCACTAAAGTTTTTTTTTATGCCAATCGATCATGTTTCATATAAGGATCAAAAACCTGTATTGGACCAACTGAGATAAATTTCAGTACTAGAAAAAAACTATCGGACCATAGTTGGTCTGATAGTTTTTTGATCTTTATAAGAAACAGGACCGATTGTCATTCAACAAAGTTTTTGGTGAAAATTTCCCATTTTCTTGTTGACTGTACAACTTTAAAAAATCTGTGAATGCAGATCAAACTTTATCAAAGTTAATGACATGCTATTAGGGCCATTTTCCTTTAGCTACAACGGTTAAGGTACCTGCCTTTACGGCCCAATCTTAAAAATCCACCCTATAAACCTTTGTTCCTACTTTCTCTTACGCTTCTTCCACTTTCCCTTGCATGACGTCACATACATAGGTATTACAGATATATTGTCCCGCAAAATCCAACGAACCTATGAGTATTAACAGCTGCCGCAGTAACATACTATTAGGGATCTCGCGGCTTCCGCGGCCACGACCACGACTTGTTGCACGACCGGCCGCCATCTTGGTCCCAAATTCCGATCAAGAAAATCGTTTGCTCGCAAGACTGTTTTTTCGACCAATTTCCTTCGAGATTGTGGCCAAGTCTTGGTCATCGCCTTACTTTCCTGGGTAGTATCCAGAGCGAAGCAAAATGAATAACATTTCTTCTTGCCTACAGTCAATAATCTTCATCCGACACTTCACGAAAGGCGGCTTCGAGATATCAGGATACATAGACTACGCTCACAGACTCATCGCTGAGAACTGGGCCCCGTTCTTCAAGTACGGCAAAACTCTATGGCCGAGAGATAACGATCTTGGGTACTACCACTGGCGACATGGGACCGTGAGGAGCAATATTAGCAGGAATTATAAGGTACCTATTAGATTTTTAGGTTTCGCTGCATAGCTTCTTTGACGAGTATGGCAAGACCCTGAAAAGAGGATTTCTTGGTGGTCAATGCATAAATCGCTTTGTAGAAGGATGAAAGGAACCTTACTTCATAGTAGGTTGTTATAGAATCCCCTAGAAAAGGAAAGGGGGATCTTCAAAAAGTGTCTAACTTCCGAATGAGGTATTTATGAATACCTTTGAAGGGTTAAGGTCATATAGTGTCATAATATCTAGTGAAAAATGTATGCGAGGTTTTGGTAAAACCTTCTGGTGAAAGTATTTTGCATTGGCTCTTGCGATTAAATCACCCTTAACTAATTGCAATAATGGGCTTAAACCTAAACGACACATTCTTGAACAAAATAACTTTAAAACCGCTCGTTTATTTCAAGCATTTCCTCTAAACCACAAGTCACCAGTCAAGTTTACCTCGAAACTGTGAGATTATTCGGCGAACAATTTCGATATCCACTAAACGTCGGGCTGATGCGAATATTTGCATAGTTCGTAAAGTTGTACCTTAGAGCATGAGATTGTATGTGTACTTACCTATAGTATTGACGGAGCGTTTTTTCGCCTATACGATGTTGAAACTAAAATGGAAATCTGAAACTAGAACATTGTTTTATACTTTATTTGTCCTGTTCGGTCACCTGATATTTTTTCCTGGGCTGCATCTTTTTTTGATAATATTTCACAACAATCTGTTGGAAAATAATTTTAGCTACGAATTGTACATTGGCAAGCATGATACATCTGATAGGTACAGTCAACCACACGTCCACGACGACCGTGGTAATACTTTGACTTTGAGCCGTTACAATAGAATAAGAGGCCAATACTGGTTAAGTTACCACTGAAGTGCTGCCTACTGTACAATACACATAACTTTAATACGGTGATAATGATATTAACCCTTTATAAAGAAGTTGAAGTTACTTTTTAAAGTAATTAATTTGTATTGTGCGAAAAAACTTCCTAATTTAGACTTAACTACTAATAGCTTCGTTAAACTCCCAAAGTCGCCCTTTCCTCATTATGAACTTTAATTATTTAGGAGCCTACTGATCGTATTTATAAGTAAAAAGCAAAGAGTAATTCAGACAGGGGCGTAGCTACCGCCGTATCAGCCGTATAAATGATACGGGGCCCCCAAGCTACAGGGGCCCCCACGTGTGTAGTTATTGCTACACACGTGACACGTGTTAATGAGGTCGTGTGAATAATAATTCGTAAAATATTTAATTAATAGCTAGTAAAAACTTGTAAGCTATAGGTCGCGGCATATCGCACTGATAATCTAACCTAAAAGTATAAACAAGTACTGACCCAAGTATCCGAGTCAGGATGCTCCAATTCAACAACAATACAATGGCAACTTTACCAATCCCGGTCCTGAATACTCCAATTTCCGTGCTCGTTTCGCTCGCTTTTCAATGAAAACTTACCGAATTCGGGTCAAGATGTCTCAATTTTCTACCTCGCTTCGCTCGCTCTTACATTTTCTTAGTAAAGGCGACCCTCCTGACTCTGCATGCTATTTTAGTTATTTTGTAAAAACATAATAATCGCCATTTTCAGCGGCAGTCAGATAAAAAGGGCCCCAACATATTTTAATACAGAGGCCCTTTAGGACTAGCTACACCAATGAATTCAGAGGAAAAGACTGACCCAGAGGCATGAATATGACGAAATCTTCTGTCACACTAAGGTCATACAAAACTCCCTCAACTTTCATAGACCTGCCAATAGGATTACGGCTTCTACGTGCCCAATCGGTTCTTCTAATAATACAATTATTGTACCACCAAACTTACCTAGTTTATCATTACATTAAAGAGGGTAAAAAATGTCGCAGATATTTCATGAAAGTTCTACTTAATAAAATCCATTCTCTATTATTCCAGCCCATAATGGATCCAGACAGGGGTCTGCTTTTCCAAAACCGTCATGACCACAAGCTCATATGCCCGGACCCTCAGCAGGACCCAGGCCAGAACACTACGAAGCAAAGAGTCTACTCCCCCAATTACACCCAGATTGAAATTTATGACCATGTCGTACGAAGAAAAAGCTGACGTGTATCTTTTGTTATTGTGACAAAGCCCCATTTACACGATGCAAGTTTCTTGCCAGTACCATACAATGAAATTGAAGCAAGAAATGACTTGCACTATTGAGACGGTGCAACTTTTATCGTTGCTTCAACTTATGGTATACAACAGGCAAATTAATTGCATCGTGTAAATCAGTCTTAAAGGTCCTCATCGCAAGCATTCGTGTGTATCGTGCAATCGGCTGCGAGCAATTCAGCAATTTTATTTGTAATATTTTGGCTTTTCCGACGATAATCGATGGAACTTCTGAACGTGGTCGTACTATCGACTGCTTAAATTGCAAATGGCGACGACGCTCAAACTAGCACCACCTTTTTAAATCACTAGAATTAGTTAGAAAAGGAATGATTGACTAGCATGAAATTCAAAATAAAATTTGCAACCCTGTGATCGCTCATGACTACTGAATGCTTACGCATGGCTGACCCACCAATGAAGAAAAAAAAAAACAGGCCGAGTGTTTTTAACATTCTTTATTCGTACTTAAATAATAGGTAGAACCTTGAAATTTTAACCAAAATTAAAGTTTGTATCAGTTAATTCTCAATGTTTTTCAATTTTGAATCATCTTGGTTTACAATAATGCTCATAACTAATTATAATTTGGACTAAAACAGTATTATCATAATAATTATATTATCAGTTGAACATATAAACTAACTAAAGGCAAACGTTTTTAGATGCCCTGGCCTGCCTATACCTACTTTAATATTTATAATTAGTAAAAATTATTTTAAGAAGAATTTATTTAATAAAACAAGATATTTAAGTGCATGTCTTTTATTGGTATTTTTTTACTGCATTTCATTAGTTAATTTTATTTGTGTCATTGAATTATTTGGAACATTTTGAAAAAAAGCTATCAACGTAAAGATATTGAGTACCTGATAATCAGTGATCGGAGTAGGTAGATTGAACTGGGGTCATTGATCCGAAACGTATATATTACTATGGACATTCCTCCGGAATTGGTGGATTATTAAAAAAAAACCGGAACTTATGTAGGAATTGTATTCTGCCAGAGTGGAAGGAGTCATTTGATGATTTGCCATCCTCAAAAAAAGGTAGGAATTGTAATAAAATGAGCAATTTTATTCTTTATTATTCTTCCTATTTTTTTTTTTGTCACGATTTGACAAAACCCAACGACCAATCAGAACAAAGGATCATGGGTGGTACAATAACTGGCTATCAGAACAATGCGTACGCCCGCCGGAAATACTAAATCCGGAAATACCGGAATTACTTTCCGGAAAAATGGCTTATCCATGTTATTCTTTCTGTGTGCATTTATGATACAAGTACTAAAAATCAATCTACCTACTCCGATCATTGCTGATAATATGTCAAATAAATAACTAAATAACATCAAACACACTTTATTAAACTAGGCAGGTTTAAAATGAAAACAGTAAAATAAAAACTTAAGTTACTTAGCTTTAATTTAAAAAATAAAATAAGATGTGGGATACTGTGTCAATCGAACTATTGGGAAACTGGGAATGAACCATGTAAAGAAGACTATAATTATGCATTTTTACTTGAAAAATTCCTTAACTTTTAGCTGGAGGTAAATACTTAGTACTTATACCTAGCTTACGACGAGGTACTAAAAATAATAACTTAAGAGTTTTTTTTTTAACAGAGTTTGTTCTTTTTATTCCGAACAATTATTATTCAAAATGGATGGAATTTGGATATTACTTACGAAGCTCTCTCTATCTCCAGAAATATTTTAGACCATTCTTCATTTTCTCCGTTTTATCCAAAATTATGACAAAATTGTTTTATATCTTTGCCTTATAACAAAAACTTATGAATAAATAATGATACCAACATAATTATCATTTCTGCCAACACGGCAAGCTTATTTTTTTTCGTGGCAGGCAAATGCAGAAAAACCATTTTGAATGTAACAGACATTGGATTCAACAATCATTTTCTTACTCGTTTACGAGCTACATAACTGTACCATAACTAAATTAAAATTATTATTATACAAACAGGTTCAACAAATAAATCTTTCAAAAAACAATTTCATGAAGCTTTAAAGCCGCAAATACACAAATTCTTGTAACATGTACAAAAGTATGCAAGCAGCTTGCATTCATCATTTCTAACTTGACAATATTATCGTGGCCCTCCACGACATCACTTTAGTACATGGAACTAAAATGTATGGAAATATCGTCGCTCGCATGACTAAAAGTCCTATCTCATTTTTTAGCTAAATTCGAGTTAGGACAACTATATTTTTCTAACCGTGATTCTTTAAAATTTTCAATATTTTTACTGAGTTAATATGAAATACGTTGCCTTTCAAAATGGTTATATTTTGAGATCCAAATAACATAGAGAAACGATGGTGATGATGGTTAGTGAAAAATGTAAAGAATCACGAATAGAAAAATGTAGTTGTCCTAACTCAAATCAGCTAAATATTGAGATAGGACTTTTGGTCATGCGAGCGACGATCTATGCAGATGCTTTTAAATTTTCCATCCACGATAACGCTATAAAGTTCACGTATTTCCATACATTTTATAGTCATGATAGAAATAATAAAGGAGCAAATTGTGCTAACGCCTTCTGATTGGTGAATGCCACATTAGCATGCAAGCTACTTGCCTAAGTTGTAGCCATTTACAGGCATGTGTAGTACGTGCTTTTAAAGACACCTTCAATGTTCCACAAAAAATTTTTTTTTCATACCTACATATTTTACGATAAACTTGTACTACAGTAAGGAGATAGCCGAACTCTGGGACTTGAGAGATTCTAAGCGTGTCTTTTTAGCTGTTTCTCTAGATGCACTTTGCACTTCAGCAGTGCGCAGTGTGATACCGAAGATGTCTTCGTGGTATCTGTTTTCAGTCTGAAACAGAAAAGTAAGAAACTCAGTAAAAGAAGATTCCATTAGATCAACTAAAGCTATACAATAATATCAACCTCACAAACGACTATCGGTGCTCCATGGACCAATAGTAGTTAAAAACATGCAATCTCCTCAACCAATTCATTGATTACGCTGCGGCCGCCATAATTACGTTCCTTAAAAGTTCAAAAAAGTGACCATATCCTACCCGCAAAACGGCGACGAATTCTTTTGCATCCTCCTCTGACATGCCACTGTGTTTCTGAATAATTTCTTCAAGTTTTTGTTCAACATCGTCCGCCATTTTACAATCACCGCAAACGTAAAAGTGGCCACGTTCTTCAGTTAGTAGTCGGGTCATCTCTGCTCCTTCGTCTTCCAACAGGGCTTGGACGTATTTCTGATGGATAGAAAAAATAATTATTACTACTTAAATTTGTAAAACGATGAAGATTGGACTGAGTTTAACCAACCAAACTACTAATATATGTATATTTTGTTAATCGTCTGATTGAAAAATGATGATTGAAATCGACTGATTTAAATTAATTGATTATATGAAACATTTTCTACATTATTTTTTTTATTTTGTTGGGACTTTGGTGGTACGGTTATTATTTTATCCAAACTTACTTTATTTGCATCTTCTTCCCGTGATAGAGCCAACCGTGCTTTATGAAGTACACCATGAATTAACGCCGTTTCTTTCTCTTCCTTATACAATTCCATTCCCTTGTAACGGCATCCAAAGAACAGCCATACTGGCCCAGGGTTATGAGATACCAAATTCTCGATCATATGTCTCCTGTGGTGCCAGAATCCTCTAAATGGTGCAATGCCAGTACCAGGACCGACTAGGATAAGCGGTGCTGATATGTCTTTAGGCATGTGGAAGCTTGGTTTACTGCAAATAGCACATCGAGTTAGACATTGCTAGTTAAAATTAGAGTAGGAAATTATAAAGTCATCAAAGTAACACTTACTATCTGATAAATGCTAGGACTTCGTCTCCGAGTTTCAGATTTTTGAGATATGTTGAGCAAACGCCGTAATGTAAGGGACCTTTACCATCTGAAATTGAAACAAACGCGATATTATAAAAGCATTACAAATACACTCGAGAGCAATGAATCCGGGTCACTTAAAGAATGTTAAAAATCTCGGAAACTAAAAATGATAGGTTAATGCAATAAATTGTATTTAATAGACAATGTAATACTCCTTAAATGAAAGTAAAAAAAATATGAGTCACCATACATTTTATTAACACAAAATTACATAAAGAAAAAAACTGCTGATCTCTCCTTAAAACAAAAATAGGAAACATGAATTTTTTGAACTTTATTACGATTTTCTTGAATTTTAATACTTCGTATTGCCTCCTCGTGCTTCCATTACTGCGTTTACGCGGTTTGGCATGCTGTACACCAAGTTCCTTATACGATTTTGGGGAATATTCTCCCATTCCTCTGTGAGAGCAATTTTGAGCTCACGAAGCGTGATTGGGGGAGGGTTTCGTTGTTTTACGCATCTGCCTAGCTCGTCCCAAGCATGCTCGATCGGGTTGATATCCGGGCTGCGCGCTGGCCACTCCATACGAGTAATGTTCATCTCTTGAAGGTAGTCATTCACAATCCTACCTGTATGAGGTCGGGCATTGTCATGCATAAATATAGCATCCTCACCTAAATTGACCATAAATGGACCAACGTGATCATTGAGGATTTCTTCCACATATCTTACGCTAGTTAAAGAGCCGTTTTCTATGATCACCAGCTCTGTGCGACTTTCAGAAGAAATTCCGGCCCACACAAGTACAGACCCACCACCGTAGGCTACTTTTTCTTCGATGCATGCTTGCTTGAATCTTTCCCCTGGTCTTCGATACACTCTGTGTCTTCCATCGTGCTTGTAGAGCATAAATTTTGATTCGACGGAGAACATAACTTTTGACCAATCTTCAATACTCCAATTTACGTGGCTCTGGGCATATCTTAGTCTTGAAATACGATGCCTACGCTCCAGTTTAGGGCCGTTTGCAGGTCTAAGGGGTTTTAAGTTAGATTCAGCAAGCCGACGTCTTACTGTCCATGCACTTGGGTTACTTCCTCCGAGGCGTCGAAACTGATTTGTGAGTTCAGTTCCTGTGAGAAAGCGATTTCGAAGCATGGTGTTCACCAAGTATCGGTCTTCTCGTGCTGTGGTACACCTGGTTCTGCCCGTTCCTGGTCTGCGTAGGTTAGAACCAGTTTCTTCGTAACGTCGGAGAACTCTTTGTACTGTTGACAGCGACACACCGACAGTCCTGGCTGTATCGCGCTGACTCCGGCCGGTTTCCAGCATTGTAAGTATTCTGGTGCATTCTTCAGGCGTAAGCGACATAATTTCAGCTTGAATAATGAATATAGAGCACTATCAACATGGTTTATGTACCCACATAAATTACAGATTACAAACAAAAGCAAAACCAAATGCTGTAATTTCGTAGTTCCATCTTCGAAAGTAGCCCTTTTTCAAATTTGATTTTTTTATGATATAACTTTACAATAACTAAGAAGTTTTAATACCTTCATTTAAGGAGTATTACATTGTCTATTAAATACAATTTATTGCATTAACCTAGCATTTTTAGTTTCCGAGATTTTTAGGATTCTTTAAGTGACCCGGATTCATTGCTCTCGAGTGTAATACTGAATGTAGATACTTAGATGCATTTATCCACAAATAATAAAAAGCTCCTAGAATAGGTACTTACTCTGAGTTCTATATATAACAACCGCAACAGTGGCGTGGACCCTTTGAGGGTGAGCCAAAAGTGACGAAGATATGGAATAAAATCTTGGCTGGAGGGGACTCAGTAGCGTAGCCAGCAACGATGCTTGCGGTCTGCAAGACGGGAACTGGGCGAAAACCTCTGCCAGATGGGGGTAGTGAAAGCTAACCCAGTCGTGGTATTTGTTTGAATCCTAAAAAAGGTAAATTTAAGTTAAAACGTTGTAATAAATACATGTTTAAATGATGCTAAACCGATAAAGTTATAATGCCAATGTATTAATATTAAATCTACTGATGTAATAAATAATGTACTTAGATGATATTATGATACCATAATTCAAAATTGTTTATTTATATTTATTATCCTTACCGTAACCAGTTCATTTATCTGGTCGGCATCCGCCTCATCAGTACATGACTCCGCGAGGTACTTTAGTACTTTTGTCGAGGGTGGCGTTGTGATGTCCAAAAATCTTGTGTAGATATTTCGTACGGTCGCCGGTGGTAATCGTTCGTACCTCTCCCAAGCTTTCACGGTGCCTAAAATAACACTCCTTGTTAGTCAAAGTCCTATAACCTTTGTTGAATGCGTTACTAACAATCAAGATTTTCCAAAAGTCGTAGTTAACACAAGTGTTCGATTTTTGAAGTGAAAACTTTTGAAGTGATAACTTCTTTAGGCGCGTTGAGCATTTTTTGGGTGAACAATAATCATGGAATTCGCGTCATCGTCACCGAACGCTTGTCATGAGGTTTATGTATACTGTGTATATACTTGTACTTTTTGGGTGACAAATGATTTTATTTCTGTAAGTAGGTTTTTACAAACCGACACGTCAATCATTTTTTTAAAACTAGATGAAGTGACCGTTTCCTGTCTGACTATTCTGAAAAGAAAGGCCGAAACAAACTCAGAGGAACATACATAATCTTGGTCAGATCATGTGAAGACCATGTATATTGATGTCTGAAATGGTGTTTTGAGGAAAGAACCACACAGATTGAGTGGACTTGCTCAGTCAGTGCGCGCATTTGTCAGTAATCATGCAGCTCAACTCAGTACTTACTTAACTTAGTAGTTTATCTGATATAGAAATGTCAGTCGTCAATGGGAATCCATTCGGAGTTCCAAAGTTACTAGGCGCACGTTTATAACAATTTAAGTTCGTCTCTTATTATTTCGATTCCTCCGACATCATCTCGAGTTAACCAGTTTTTATGCATATGAGCATTCTTTTGCCGTCTGCGTCATTTGAAAATAGTTAAATGATACCAGTTTTCTCAACATTGATATTTAAAGTGTTATTATTGTTTATTTTACCTGTTGGTGTTAATGTTTCCTTCATGACTTGGAGTTGTACTATTTTGTCCAGTTCTTCAACGTTCTTTAGTCTGCCGAGCACTACGTCTACGATGTCTTTTTGGTTAGTGGCCATTACACCGATGTGGTCACCGGGGACGTATTTTATTTCGCACTAAAATGTTAATTTAAATGATTAATACGTTTTTGAAAGGAGGACTTCCAACAAGTATAATGCAAATCTCATAGGTAGTTGATATATTTTGTTTGTTTATGATTTTTTGGGAAAGGTCAGTGTAAATAAATCTCTGGCTAATAATTTTATACCTTCGGCATATCTTGGCATTTTTATAAAACTGATTCGGGTCTTTGGATACGAGTATATTGATATATTTTTCTTAGTGGCTTACTTAAGATTTGGTATTGCATAATTTTATTGCGTATCACAAATATTTTATATTGGTTTATATCATTCTTACCTCGGGTTCCAGATCAACGAATATAGTCTCAGCATTTGTCTCTGAATGCTGTACTAATGTTTTGTTTTCTTTAACTTTGAAAGTAACCAGCTGTTTCCTAAATCCTGCTTCTAGTGCGTTAATTAAAGGTAAATCTGAAGAGGGTTTGCCGAACCTTACAGTTTCTTCCGTAGCTGGTATTATACCCAAGGAATTCTGTGCATCTCTGACCATATCGCTCTCATCTAAGCAGAATGTTTTACATGATTCCTGAAAACAAACATTTCATTATTTAGTATTTTACAATGAAGGACGAGACCTAAGAAAAGATAGATGGACTGTGTGAAAGATGATATGGCTAGAAAGGGGATGACTACAAAGATGACGACTAATAGAGAATTAGGGGAAAAAAGACATGTTGCGCCGACCCCGAACTAATTGGCATAAGTGCAAGAGACTGATGATGAAAATGAAATATAAGTTTGACAGATTTATAAAATAATTGGTATATATTTACTAGGAATATTTCTGATGACCAAGTGCGGAACCGCTGTTCTAATCCATACATTTCATCACCACAACACAAATCCATGATTCTTTCACCACCCAAGCAGCCGAGTATGTTGTCAATGAATTTGCCAAAGTTACAGAACTTAGGATAGGCACTCGACCCAAGGCCGAATACTGCGAAGCGTACGTTGCTCAGTGGAGCTATATGCTCTACAGAAGATGCTGCTGTTGCGAAACCTAAACATAAAATTGAATTATCAATGGAAACATAATAAAATCCTGTATAACGAGTGTAAAAATACCCTTAACAAAGCCGAGAGTCACTTGTTCTTCCCATTTTTTTGATATTTTTTTATAATGCACCACATCTAGTAACCTTCTCGTTACGTAGATGAAGGTTAAAGTTCCAACTTTTTATTGACGGTTATTATAACAAGTTTTCATCAACCAACTCAATTTTAAATACTCTCACGATTCCTGTGCCGTTGAATGCACCTATAAGCGCAATGTTTTGCGTGCGTTATATTACGCACTATAGTAAACAGCGAATTTCCACAAGAAAAATAAAAATTGTTTCCAGCATTAATTTTTGCACAAAGTTACTTAGTTTGATAGTACAGAATGCCTAGTTGCCAGCTTGGCACACTACACCAGAAATTCATGATTGGTTAAAATATTCAACTCTGCGCGGTGGTCCTGTAACCACCTGTAAGCTTCATTATAGGTCCGAAGATCTTCCTCACGTGAGAAATTCTATAGAATCAGTCATAAAGTACTTGGTGGACTTACTTTTGGTGGACTCCAATCGTACTAACTGCCTGTTGTAATCCATATTTGACCCAAGAACGCTGTTCATTCGTAACAAAGGTTTATTGGGAGACTTTGGTGTCTTGAAACCTCTGCAATGCAATTGTTCATGAGTACTATTTTAAACAAAAAACGGTAATTTTGGCTTTTAAAGATTATTCAAAAACAATTCTTACGCTGAGTTAAAGTCCATAATATCTTCTTGGTTTTCCTTTTCAGTGTTCAGCATATGGATTAGATGTTCGGCAAAGTCCTGTTAAATATAATCAGATTATTATGGATGTATGACTCCATGTTGTTTTTTTTCCTCGGTTTTGAATTATATCCAATTGTACGTACCACCCCGTTGGCCGGAGGCTCCCCATTTCCGAAAGTTGATGTTACAATAAGAAGGAGAGTTTCGTGTTCTATTGAAAACATATCGTACTCCGACATACATTGGACCTGAAAAAAAAAATACTTGTATCTGACAATTTGTGCAAACATCAACTATTGCTTCAGTTACCATTCAATGTATGGCTAACAAAATGCTTTACACAACTTTAAGTCATCCTTTCAATAACGGAATAAAAACTTACCTGTGCATTGAAAGCGTGCCCGAGAAGCGTCCCTAACTCCTTGGCATACTGTTCAGATTTGCCTGTCTCGGTGGCGTACAAAATTGTTGCCTTGATGCGCTTAGAGAGGGCCCGCCCGAACAGTTTAGAAGTGAACTTGACGGCACGAGCAATCTGCTTAAAGTGGAACTTTCTGTGTGCGGTTTTTACTCCGTCAGATTTGGTCCATTGGTGGGTCTTCCATGCAGCTTCCTGGTAAATAAAAGTATAATACCTTCTTTACTTACGTTATTGAATCGAACATTTGGAAGGTACATAAATCAACATTGAAGCAAAAATTGTTGCAACAGTTTTAAATTAGACAACTCCCTAAGGCTCCCGGACAGACAAGCGCGACGTAAAAGCACGACGCGACTCTTGTAGAGCATTTTCCATGAAGTTTTATAGAAATTGTTCTACTAGAGTCACTTCGCGGTGACGTGTCGCACCTGTTTGCGGGAGCCTTTATTCCTATTCACAAATAAAAGTATTTAAATCTTTAAATCTTCCTCATTTTCTTCATAAACTAATACCTACCTGCAATGACAAAAAGACAATAATATTCCCCGTGATTCTATATTTATCGAAGAATTTATGGCTAGTGTCATGATACGTTAGAAATGATTCCGACCCATGGCCCGACCCCGAATAATTGGGAAACGGCGAGGAAGATGAGTAATGATCCGGGATTAACACAACAATCTGGATACCGGCTACGAGTGTGTACGACTTTATTTATGAAGATTTATTCGCCTAGGTTAACCTAGATTAGAATATATGCTATGCTGTATGATATTTTTATGAAGTTCGAATATTTTTACATAGTGGATTCGAGAAGCATAGGTCCAGTTGATGTGGCGTAGCTTGGAGAAGGCTTATGCTCAGTAGTCGACGTCTTTAGACCTAAATGGGGATGATGAGGATGATGGAAGCCAAAGTGTTGCCTTACAAATAAGGAAAGGTTTTTATGCGGTACGGGATGAAGACAATCTGATTAAAAATACTCAATTTTAATCCTAGTTCTTACCTGATAATCATATGAAGGTCGGAGGTAGTATAAAGCCATTTCTTGATGGTACACTGGAGTCAAGGATGAAGACATTGGTGGCACGATCCAAATCCAGTCTGATGGACAACCTCCCCTGAAAAAATCAACAATATTAAGAATCCATAATTTTGACAAAAATACGGATACTTCATGAATATTAATCTCTTTATTTTACGCCATATCAAATTACAAAGAACCTAGAGGGTTTTTTATGGTAAATGAAATGCTAAAACCGAGATTTGAACAAGTTTCTCTGTTTAATTCCCAGTTACCTGCCTTAAAGCTATTTGAAATACTCCTAATCCCGAGTTCATACATTAACCCTTACAAAATTGTGTGGTAAATTCATTTATTCAGTGAAAAAATATGGTGCTTACCGGACTCTGCTCTCATTTTCCATATGTTTCATGAACTGTTCCGATGCTGAGTGGTGGTCCACTATAGACACGTTGTCTCTATGGTAACTGTACAGCACTGCTATGTTCACTTCTACTAGTG
Source organism: Griposia aprilina (assembly GCA_916610205.1). Classification (NCBI taxonomy): domain Eukaryota; kingdom Metazoa; phylum Arthropoda; class Insecta; order Lepidoptera; family Noctuidae; genus Griposia; species Griposia aprilina. Next base: position 5,810,320 of record OU744295.1, on the reverse strand, counting down.
CCTTGTCCTTCCATAAGGAAACTGTCATGTTCGTGTCTAACCCCATGTTCGTGGCCACGGTCTACAAAATTAATACAAATTAAGTTAGTGATAAACACATAAGTCGTGGTGGAATAGGGCCCACTTCTCTCACAGAGATGAGGTCTGAGTCCCAGCAATGGACAATATTATGGACAGATTATTCTAAATTCATAATGAAACTGACACTCAGCTCTGGGTGAAAATGAACTTACACCTGTTCAAGTGGAGGGTCATAGACGACTCCACCTAGGAATGTAAATGTGGTGCTGTTCCACAAACGATGGAACACTTAATATCATGCCCTGCGTGTCCTGTCAGCCGCACGTTAAAGGAAATGATGGACGCTAGTCATGGCGCCAAACAAATAGCCAAATTCTCAGTAGAGTCCAGTTACATTGCCATCGACACGCGAAGAAGAAGAAGAGCTTGAGGAAAAAGAACGAAATTGCAGACAGGCTGATTTTATAGCCAGTCAAAATAACACATTAAAAAAAACCTGAAAGAAAAATGTAAGTCTCACCTCAAGAACGTTAAACCGGTTGCTATCACAGAAGTTCCTGCAGCCGATCTCTGTGCCCATGTACCAGCCGTTGAAGGCGGTTGCGGTGAACTCCAAGCCACCACAGTCCATCCTCATACCAGCGACAGCAGGCAAAGCGTACCAGCGTAAACCAATATCTTGGAACCAATCGTATCTGAAAACATAGGTTTGATTTAGTTTGAAGTCTAAAGCCTGGTTTAGTGGTTGGTGGTGGCGAATCGTTAGTGGCTACTAACGATTCGTCAAAGTTATCTATTTATGCAAAATGTTTTCTAAACGGAGTATTCAGAAATGCAATGTCATGCAGATATCGATTCAATTAAACGGCACTATAGAATAGAATAGCTTCTGCCCGCAACTTGTTGCTTGAAATTTCTTGTTAAGGCGGTACCCCGACCAAAACCTTGCCACAGTGCGTTATTCAGAGGGTATTAACTCATTCACTATGGGTAATAAACTACATCTAACACCACATTACTAATGTTCGATATCCTATCATCACATTGCACGTTCTTATTGTTATAAATACATTTAAAATCTCCTTGTAAAAACACAACACAAAACTACGATCTGGACGAATGTGGCCGCTTCTTCTTCAGATCAAATTTTGTTGGTTCGTGTCTCAATATGAAAGTTCATAAAAGGTATTAGAAAATTCTAGACACACTTACTGAGGGTGCTTATTGAGCCGTTATTCAAAATTCCTTCTCAGTCACGAGATAATATATTTTTAAAGGAGTGGCTCTAGCGGACCCGTTTGCGCCCTCATAAGTATTTTTAACGAAGACTTAATTCGGCTGGTCTATTCTGCAAAGACCTCACCGTGAAAGTTAAGCGAAGTGAGCTGAATTTCCACCTGATGCTAAGGATTGACACTATTTGCATCTCACTTCACCCAAGTTATTCCGGTGAGTTTTTTGCAGAACAACACAACATGTTTTACTTACTTGGGGTGGTCCATTCGCACTTCCATTACAATTTCTCTAGGAATGTCGAAGTACTCCGGATCCTTGCCATCAGCCGACAGTACTAAAGGCAGTATATCCCATGCAGTCTTTTCTTTCGGTTGCCATCCTAATTTCAAGCATACCTAAAGAACAAGTACAATAAAAGTTATGGACTAGCAATGGGTTTTGGTATGAACACGTGACAAAGTTAAAGAAATAAATGAATATGTAAAAGCAATATATAATTTTATTTTAAAATTGTTTGGTTATTATTTTCTAGGACATCGTTGCTATACAATAGATATAGGTAAGTATCATTTTATAATAGAAACTATAGAATCACATGATTTAGATTCTATGCCACTCAACTTTTCACATTTCTTTTCATTTCTTATATTCAGCTATTTTCTATCTCCCGGTTTGACTCTAGTTTATGGAAAAAGTAAAAATTGACAGAAATCAGGACATTTATTAATGCTAGAACTTAGGGGTTAGGGCATAACATAGCCAAAATAATGTCACTTATCACTTTTCAGCTATTTTTTATCTTCCTGTTTGGTTTTAGTTTATGGAAAAGGTACAAATTGCCAGAAATCAGGACATTTATTAATGGTATAGAACATTGGTTAGGGCATACCATAGACAAAATAACGTCACTATTGGTCGATTTTCTTGTCGTGGCTTTGACGTCCACTTATAATTATAAATTGGCTTAGCTGTGTATTTTCGTCCCTAGTTTCAAAAATATATTTTTACCCAAGTTCAAATAAATGAATGCTTACTAACATGATCAGTTCATCCATTCATCATCGAAAGTATATAATAATTAATTGGCATACTGATAATATTTCATTACGTCGAAATATTCAATGCTAAAGTCGAACAGCTTATAGAAATGCAATCGTTAAATAATATGTTTACAACTTTTGATAAAAACTGGTTTTCGTAAATGTTACATACAAATCAAGTTTTAAAATATCATATGGAACGTATTATTATTAATTTAATGAGTTATAAAAAATATTCAATATTTTTGTTTTGCTGGTTTTATCAAGTCATATGTGTTTAATGAGGAAAATCGAGGATTTTTTTTATAGTATCATCATTAAGTTCTGTTGTGAGGCAATATGTTTTGTAGTCAACGGTCTCTATGAACTATTACAAATCTACGATAGCATTATAATCTACAGTAGCAAACGGTTTTACGATCACAAATGTACATTCATACATATACCCTCTCGGGTAATCCAGACGTGATGTTAAGTCATGTTGTTTATTTACCTCAGTAAACTCCAAGCGACCAGGATCCCCAAGTATAGAACCATCTGGCATACGGTAGCCAGCGTAGCTGATGAGCTGCGGGTTCCATATCCTGTAGTCATGTTTGCCATCTGTGCGTTGAGGGAATATCGTAATAGCGGACCTGAAACAACACAATTGTTAGATTGTGATACTTTACATGTAGGGAGGGAGACACGCTGCAGCTATCTTAAATAACAATCCGATCTTCTTTTATATTTGGATCAGTTTGAGTGTTTACAAAAATGAACACCTTCGGTAGAACTGAAGTGCAACTCTATTTATTGATCATCAGCTATTACAACCCTCACCTTTTATTAACCACTAGCTTCTGCCGCGATTTCGTCTTTGTGAAATTTCTTGTTTTAACATAAAATATATCCTTTGACACTCCGCAATAATGTAAGCTTCCCATTTGTGAAAGGTTTTTCAGAATTTGATCAGTACTTCAGAAGATTACCCCTTAGAATCACAAATTTTACCTTTTTGTGAAGCATTTAATAGATGCTGCTTCATTTATCAACATCAAGGAAGACAATGTATCTAATTTCTCAAAGCACTCACTAACTATAGTATATTTGGAACATACTATTCCATATAAAGTTTTAAATTTTAGCAAGTAGGTAATTAAAGTTAGACCTATGTTTCTCAATTAATATCGCAACTCATCAAACAGGTAATGTTTAACACGCTACAAACGAGCGTAACTATAATAATTTTGGAAAGTTTTGCATTAACGGGAACCACATCTAGGTACTTATGTTAGGAATACACACACGTGCCAATAACTTGCACAAAAGTATGCATGTAGCTTGCATGCCTTGTAACAATATCCGTATTTTAACGGGATACATTTAACCGAACCTCTGATAACTGCGCTTCTAAAAATATTCTTTAACATCCTAATATAATAATTGCGCCACTTTTTGTGAACCTCAAATAATTTCTATTTTGGGGTCCTAAAAATATTAAAAAGCCACAAACTGCGATTAATTTGAATGTAGCGCTCGCCGGCTGCTGTCGCGACACCGCTGACTTAGCTAGCTCGGCTCGGGCGCAGTTGGTCGTAGTTCCAAACTAACCTAACCCGTTTTGTCGAGATATTTTAGCTTAGTTACTGCGACCAGTTAGTCGCAGTAACGTGAAAGAAGGCTGTGAGAAACGTCAGGCAAGACCAGAAAGTTAAAAAGAGGCGCGTTTATATAAAAAAAGAGTGCATTATAAGAAGGTGAATAAGTTATTAGAGATTCAGTTAAATATTTCCCTATTTTAATCAATCAGAAGTTATTATGGCATAATGGTATGCAAGCTACGTACATAATTTTGTGCAAGTTACTTGCTTTCCTTCAAAGGGCGGGCTGTCAAACTTGCGAAGTCTGCCGCCTTGATGCGGCCCCGCCCCGTTTCGGACTACTTGCGTTAAAACCCCGATTTATCGCTATTTCACTGTTTTTTTTTCCCGCTTTTTTATTTAAACTGTAACTGATTCATAATCTGTACAATATTATCTATTCGTTGTTACTCATGTGAATATTTGGTTTTCAATAAAACGAGCATGTTTCAAACTCAAAACAAGTTTTGTTATTTTCACCCATTTGTTTCATTCAAGACCTTAGATATCAAAATTCTGCTTATTTCTACATTATTAGTTCATTTTTCTACGAAGCTTATTAACCTATAGATAAGATAAAAACAATAACTTAAAACCATTTAAAATGATGTCCAAATAACGAATTGAAACTCGTCATAGAATTTCGCGGCGTCAACCCGACTCAATCAACGCTGTCTACTATAACGTACATAAACATGTCAAAGTTGTCTACATTGAGCATCATGTTGCTGTATTTATGTTATCCACAGAATACTATTACTCCTAGCGGAGATGTTAAAGGTGTACCTAACCATACGGACACACTAGACGATCAACAGGATAAAAATATACCACAGGGTACAAAAGACAAAAACAGTTGACGCCGACGTTCGAGACGCACTATTTTTTTGGTTGAGCAAGTCTTTTTGCTTCGATTTTATTTGTTGATTTTAATAAAACGTAATTAAATTACCTCCATACTACAAGCAGCTCTATTTTTATGACTGATTTGAGCACAAAAAAAAAAAAAAAAAACTCAACATTTGTGATTTCCCGCCATTTCTTTTGCTTTCCTCTTTTTTGTCTTTGTAAGGTTTAAAGTGTTAGTAGAAAAGCGTGTTTATTGTTAGCTTGGTCTTTCCTGATCATTTTGACTTAAGGACGAAAGAGATAGGGCGCTTTGTTTTATAGATAATCACAATATTGTGGGAGCTAGTAGCGATGTGGTTGTACGTACGTTGACAGTAGACTCAATTTTAACAGAAGTGGTTGTACAACCGCTGGCCTTCAAAGTCAAAGTCAAATCATTTATTTCAAATAGGCACATAAAAGGCACTTTTGAACGTCAAAATTTACAAAAAAATAGAATTGATTCTAGTTGCCCCTTCCAAAAGGTAGTTTCGTATGGAGATTAAACAAATTAATAAATGACTTACGACTCATGAGAAGAATGGGCAAGAAACTCCACCGTTACTCTTTTAAAAATGTTTTACAATATTATGTATACATTAATTATATGTGAAGACGATGCACCTAGAATAAAATTACTATACCACAATAGGTAAAAATAATTAAATATGGTGCTCACATATTTACAAATATTGAAAAGTAAATGATTTTTCCAAAATTTCATAAGTAATAATTTAGTGTGTGAGTTAAAGTAGTTACATAATGTAAAAAACAATGTCATAAAACTTATAAATTATACAATTAAATTAGGAACCACTTTGATTTTGTCTAGACTCTAGATTGCTTACCCACCTCATCTAGCAGCACTATGGGCCGGTACGAGGACGGCGAGTCCGCAGAGCGCCCCGCCTTCCTGAGTAGGACCAGACGACCAGTTTTCCACAACGTGGGAATTAAATAATGTTAGCAGGCACATACCTAATGTTTCCTTTATTAGTTCCGAATTTGATGTGAGTGCAGAGCGCTTCGAACATTCCACTGGCTGTGGTCACTTCTCTGCAGTCGAAAAGCTGCAAAAGATTTTTTTTCGTTCATTTGGGGTAAGTACTTAAAAATAACTAAAGGGAAACAAGAAGATATACGAAAGGCTTTCGTGGATTAAGAAGGACCACCACTACTCTTTTCATAGGCTATAGATTCACTATACTCGGGCCATTACAAACGCAAAGTTAGAGTCATAAATCATTTTTATCGGACCTCTCGCTCGCACTACGACCCTTATGGATCCGTGCTAGCTAGTGATGTGCGTAACTGTGTTAAGAGAGCCCTTCCCGGTCCGTCTATCGTCAACGCGAACATGATAAAAAAGCTTGTTGTTTCATCCAACGCAATGTTTGAAAAAGAAGCAAGAGTGAGAACGCGATAACATCGAACGAAAATTGGCGCGCAAAGATTTCACAACACTTGTACCAGGAAATACGTGTTTTTGAAAAAGCCTTACATGTTTTTGGAATAAATGTTTGTCATTTAGAATCTCCATTACATATGCGAGGTTTCTATGACGATGTTTTCTTTACTTTAACAATTTATGAGTACATTATAAACGGCCAAAGTTCAGGTAAAATTAGTGCAAAAAAGCAGATTTTTGGAGGCTTATACTGAATTTGTTTCTACAAATTTAGATTTTTTGTTTACATAGAAACCTAGATAAAGTGCACAAGTTACTTATTAGTTCAAAAAATTCAATGAAAGAGGCATTCAGGCCAACCCGTCATACTTTTCAAACAAACGCTTGTACGTGATTATGGCGTGGTAAACCATACCACGCCATAATCACGTACATGCGTTTGTATGAAAAGTATGACGGGTTGGCCGCTCTTAAGTATTGTTATTGACATAATGATATATGACTCTAACTTTGCGTTTGTACAATAAATACCCCTTAGTATAAGGGGTGACTTATAAAGCGATAAAGAGAGGATGATACACAACAGCAGATTTATTGTAAGAATCAGCTATCAATGTTTACGAAAAGGTAATATCTAATGACTTATTATTATAAACCACGAATTTAAACTGTACATTTACATGTAGTACAGACAGACTCCGTTACTATAGCTAACCATGTAATATAGGAACATCTTTACATAATTATAGGTAAGTAAGTACATTGATAAGTATCAATACCGACGCTTGGCTGTTCCTGTTGGCATTCCCGTAGGTATTGCATTTTTAAGTGTCTTCGAGCAGCTTTCTAAGTATATAATATACAATCTTTTGGTGTTCATCCGACTGCATTCATAACTACCTAAAGTACATAGCTCACGAGTTATTTTAATTGCGTTGATTTAAGACTGGTTTTCGTTAAATGATTTTTATTTATAGATTTTTTTATTAAAGTATACCAACAGCCTCTGTGTATAATATATAATTGTATCTAAAGTAGTATAGGTAACAATAGCCTTGGAATAATACAGTCGCCAAACAACATTATTATTTATAAAATTAAGAAAACCAGTATCAAACAGGTGGATTGTTTACCTGATGGAATGTTGTTGTCGCCTATGGAACTCGCCAATATTCATAGGCCTAGCAAAGGGTTGCTGAGCTTGGAGATTAAAAACCGCTTGCACCACAAATCACTGAATTAAGGCGCTGCGCTGCCAACACGTAGGACACCGTAAAACGCTGTTTTTTATCGCACAGTAGGCGTATTGGTACAAATTTCAATCCAAAACAAAATTTAGTGTATTAAAAATTGTTCAAAGAAATATTTAGTCAAAAAAAAAAAAAAATAGTATTATGATTAAACAATCGTAAACTAGAGATCAAAAAAAAATTTAAAATTGTCGCATAATTCTCAAAATTTTGAGCGTAAACTGTCTTATTTTATGTAATGATAATAAAGCGGATTCAATCAGCTAAAGAAATACCTAAAAGTTATTTAACTGAGCCGTGCATTTATTTTTTAATCTATTAAAACTGTAAAGTTACTTTTATTTTAGTCAAACGCATCGCTGTTTTGAACCTTATTAGTTGCCGCGATGCGTAATTGTAAAATTTCCTTTTTACCGTGCCTTAATGGGTTCAGCATAATCAGCTAATAATGTTTCCACTGCTGGGACACAGGGCTCCTCTCTTCGAGAGGGGCTGGGCTTGGATGTAATCTACCACGCGGGCCCAGTGCGAATTGGTAGATGTCACATGTCTTCGATTTTTTTTTGGTTCTAGGACATGCCGGTTTCCTCACGTTGTTTTCCTTCACCGTTTTGAGAGCAGTGGTGATGAAATTATTTACAAAAAGTGAAGCGCCTGCCTGGGTTCGAACCCACGATCTTACAACTCGTAAGTCGGGGTCGTTACCACTGGGCCACTACTGCTCGTGCACTCTCATGCGTTTAGCGCTTAACATCATTCTGCTTCCGTCAGCGTCAAACAATCAGAAACAGACCGATGTTTTAAATACGTTTAGCGATTTACGTATTTAGCGATTTCTAGTGCATACGGGCCTAAGTTAAAATTTCATGTGCATATACAGTATTTTTATCTCACGAAGCGACGCGCGCTTTACTTGTGTTATCCAATTGTACAAACACGTTGTGAATGTGTGTGTGAAGACGAGTAGTGTGAGCACATAGCACACTCACGCACACACAGACACAATTCCAACTTTGCCAATGTCTCGAACGGTACCGACAGCTCCTGCGCTTACATTCACAGCGTGTTCGTACACTTGTTAACCACAAGTAAAGAGCGCGTCGCTTCGTGAGATAAAAATACTTAGTACTTCGCTCCTTCAAAACAGTAATTATGCTTGACGTCAGAAATAGCATGGTAGTCAAATTAAACAAGAAACTCTTCAATTATCCAAGTTAAAGTTTCTGTTTCGCTTCCTATTTCAGGTAAGTAATAATTGCAGATAATTTTATTGTAATTATTACTTTTCTATAAGTGGTTGTATGTTCACAAGCACACGATGAAGAAGATATTCACAAGCACTAGGAAAAATAATCACTACCTCAGGGCCCATGTCAATTCAAGTACCTAGATAATCCATCACGAAAGTATGTACAAATCGCAAGGCATTTTCAAACCAGTTGTGTACTAGACTATTGCTCCCATCTGGTAGTTATTTTCACCCTACCTTAGCAGGATTCTGGAACTGGTTTAGTTGTATTGAAAGTAACCAGCTCGAATAAAAACGTTCAAAGTCTACTTTTAAATATCGCTCAGGATAAAAATAATTAAGTTTTGTTTTTAAATTCTTCTTTTTCGTGTCGGTAAAAATAGCTCATGCATGTTAATATAAGCCAATCAACATGGCGGAGGCGGTATGGTCACTCGTAAATGTTATTTTAATCACCGAGGCAATTTTAATGTAGGTACAGTCGATTGCACGTCGATGTTAACACTTTGACCTTAAGGAGACTACATGACCTAAACGCAAATTTATAATGCCTAAAAATATATGATCCACTGCAGTAACCAAAATCAGAAAAATATATGATATTCTTCTGGATATATGCTAGTTAGATAGTTTGTTGAAAACATAATACAATTAACTTGATATGATAGAAAAAAATCACGAAGATACCTCTAAAAAATTTTTTTAACGATTAAAAACCATACTAATATACATGCAAACATTCAGATTTTTTGTCAGATTATTCTACAAGTAACATACTAACGTAATAGTGTTTTAATTTTTTAGTCCAATGAATAGATTTTTTGTAAAACCATAATTGCTTCATATTTTGCAATAAATTACCAGCGTTGTGTCATCGCGCGTCTCTTTCTTTTCTATGCAATCCGACAGTGACTGCGCTTTAGCTAATATAAGCCTCTTAAGCGTGTAACGCAGTAAGCCTATATGGTTTTGTTACCACTGATGCGCGGCTTACTGTATAAACAATTTTGTTCCAACTATCAGAAAGGAGACAATCGTAACATTCTCTTTAAAGCTACATACCTTGTATCCTTGTAAGAGCGTCTAATGACATCTAGTTTGTGGCTCGTTATAAAGTTGTACTTAAGCTGAAACTCTAATTAAAAGTTCGTGTGTTTCTCTTCACCGTATGTTAAAGACAATATTACAAATGTAACTGTAACTCCTTGAAACGCGTTTGTTGTTTTCATTTACATGCGATTACAATGATGATCAACTGTCGTGCCTTGTTATATTTTTTTTGGTCTGCTGTCACTTTTTCAACTGATCCTCAAAGACTTCTGCATACCACGCCAGTGCAGTCGTGTTCTTCATTATATTATTACTACCTATATAGTTATATTCTAAATAACTACAATAACTACTCTACATACCTGATTTAATGTAAAGTAATTAAATTAAATCGGCATTTGTGGCCCAATTGCAAAATTGATTCAATCAGAACGTAAAATATCGACACCACACAAAAAACAAATAAGTAATTTTCCAATTACAATACAACCCAAGAAGTCTCGCGCTCATGTGTTCACAATTGTACACTAAAAATAGACCAAAAAAACATTCGTCACATGAAATATTCAAGGCATGTAAATAAATCTGTCATGTAAAAGCCTTCCATATAGAAAGAAAAGCCCCAAGATTCTTCAAGAGCCACGAAATCTAATTTGTGTTTCAGTAACGAGTGATAGTACGTTTAAGTGGCTTCATATGTTAACGTCTATTTTCGGTGGGGAAGAGAATGTGGCAAATAGACGTCGACACGTGAGAATATCTGTAGACTTGACTAATAACAGTGAGTTTTACAAAATGCCTACGCGCTTGGGCGTGGAGTTGCAGACACCAGCGTTATACTATACTAGACTTTAATGCGTTTTTTTCTGATTGATCATCTTAAGTTTTTGTTATGATCCACTTCTTATGCATTTTCTTCTTTGTATGAGGAGGTTATCTTTTATTTCTGTATAGACTCATACATAAATTATGTAATCATTTGATTATCAATCCAAATAATCAACCCAGACTACGCAGTTCACTGCTGGTCATAGGCCTCTCCCAGGCTACGGCTCAACACCCTGTCCTCCGCCTTCTGCATCCAGTCTGTCCCAGCCACCTTCTTAGGGCGTCGGTCCAACTAGCTGGGACGCGTCCCACACTACGCTTGCCGATACTCGCATCTGTTACAATGTGTTAGGAGGCGAGGCAGCTAATTCTCACGGAATAATGGCAGTAGGATGATCCACTGAATGGCTGACTAAAATACCTGAATCCAGTATGTATCCGGTCAAATAATTTAATTCAAATTTGAACGTCAACATTTACAAGAAAATAGAATTGATTCTAGTTGCCCCTTCTAAAAGGTAGTTTCGTATGGAGAAGAATGGGTAAGAAACTCCACCGTTACTCTTTTAAAATGTTTTACAATATTATGTATACATTAATTATATAATTATATGTGAAGACGATGCACCTATTATAAAATTACTATACCACAATTGGTGAAAATAATTGAATATAAAACAATGATAGGTAAATTAATTATGTGACAGATGGTGCTAGGAGTGCTCGATATAAATCGATATGTGATAAAATATCGATACATTCATTTGATATATCAAATCAATTCGATACTGTCGAATCATTTGAAGGCGATATACAATATCGATATATTTTATCCAATATATGAAATATCGTACGAAGTTAAAACTATATCTTTCCTACTTCTACTTGGAGAAACGAAACGATCAAACAGATAGGGTCGGTGAACTTGGACTACAATTAGGTATCTAGCTCATTTTTCATTCGTCTCTGCGGAAATAATGAATGCGAGGTATGTTCATTGCTACTTGTAAATGATAAAAAAAAACATCTGTTTGAAACATTCTCGTCATTAGTAATTTCTCTTTATTAATTGTATTATTCTCTACAGATAATAAAGAAATAAATTTAATAAAGAAATAAATTTAATTGATAACCAAAAAGTGTTGTCTCATGACGATTTTCATCACAATTTCCATTCTTTGTGCAACCTAGCAGAGTAGCAGACTCCAAGCCAAAACAGTCAATAAAATTTTGTGTAAGTCAGGTTTAGATGAGAAATATTGGGATTGATAAAAATAAAGGTGATTGATTTTTTAATCTTTGGTGGGTTTACTTATTTACTCCTACTAAAGTATTTTCCTTTCTGCAATACGATATATCGTAAATATCGATATTTTAGACTGATATATCGTTAAACATCGATACAATATTTCGATATATTATATCGGAAAAAATATCGATATTTTTTGTACATGAACCACTAGATGGTGCTCACATATTTACAAATAATAGAAAGTAGATGATTTTTTTTTTAATTATAACTAAGTAATAATTTACTGTGTGAGTTAAATTAGTTACAGAATGTAAAATCAATGTCATAAAAATTATAAATTATACTTATAGGAACCAGTTTTTTTTTAGATTTTATCTAGACTCTAGATTGTCCCATGGAGCAGGACCAGCATGTTTCCAAGCATTCTTATCTAGGATATAATCCTCTAATTTGTCATATATGCTTGTTTACAAAGTGTACTTTTAATAAGAGTTTTAAATTTTCTTTCATTTAATTGCAATATATCATAAGGTATTTTGTCGGAACATTTAACACAGTTCCCCATAAAAGATATATGAACTTTAGATAATCTGAAAAATGCTTGATCTATTTTATCTTTATTTCTACTTACTTTATTAAAAAGAAGTAGATTTTTTCTTACATACCTACATACTATTTTCATAAATTAATTGGCAACGTACCGTCATAATATTAATATTTTTAAACAGTTCCCTACGAGATTCGTGGCGACGTAGATTGTAAATGGCCCTGACAGCTCACTTTTGCAAAATAAAAATGGATTCAATGTCAGCAGCCCGACCCCTCAGTAAAATGCCATATTTGACATAATGCTGCGGAAGTAGCTAAAATAGACCAAACGCGCAGTTTGTACATCTGTTAACTGTCTTATCTTTCTATTAGCATAAGCGGCCGAGCTTAGCCGCCGCCCCATAAGAGATGTTGTAAGGGGTCCCCCATTGTAATTTCTCGTCTACAGTGATTCCTAGGAAAATAGTCTGATTAATAAATCAGATGGTTCGGTGAATCTCCATTTAATATTATGTCATGAAAAGCAGTGGTGGCTTACAAGTTGTAGGTCGTGGGTTCGAACCCAGGCAGGCGTTTTACTTTGTGTAAATAATTTCATCATCACTGCTCTCAAAACGGTGAAGGAAAACATCGTGAGCAAACCGGCATGTCCTAGAACCAAAAATTCGAAGACATGTGACATCTACCAACCCGTACTGGGCCCGCGTGGTGGATTACAGCCCATTCCCTCTCAAAGAGAGGAGGCCTGAGTCCCAGCAGTGGGAATATTATTATGTCATATTCGCAACTTCACGCAACATTACATAATTTTTAATCAACAGGTCTGTATTCCTAATCCCATAAAGCACTAGTTTTAGCAGAAGTCTCTCATGGTTTACTCAATCGAACGCCTTAGAGAGGTTGCAAAATATTCCAATGGCATCTTGTGCTTCTTCCCAGGCGTTATAAATGTTCTTTATTAGAGTGACACCGGCGTCATGGGTAAGCACAATATATATATATATATATATATCACTACATATCTTGCTATACATTTCCAGTATAAGCTGTCTCGTCAGCTAAAACTGGAAATGTATAACATAATATGTAGCCGTGTGTACCGCCCTTTGGTGAAAACGTACTGTTGTTCATAAAAGATGGAATTTTTATTAAAGTGACGTAACATTTGGTTGAGCATCATCTTTTCAAACATCTTACCGGATTCTGTCTTAAACAACATTCTCAAAAGCAATGAGCAGTCTTTGCACTCTGCAAGCGTACTCCTATAGCCATAACTCTATAATTTTATTTTGACAACTGCAATATTATTTCCATATTAACAGTCTAGCATATTTTTACTACATAATGTTTTAGCTAACGATACCAAAGACCTTGGCACGCAAGTGCTAAAAATCTTGCGATTTTTTTGTTTTAATTGATTGATGATGAATAAGGAATGGAAGTGTGAATCTTTTACGTTTTCTTTAAAGTTATTTAATATTACTTGCATTGTTATAGCCATTTCATTTAGCTGTCCAAGAATAACAGTTGTAATTTGAACGGACAATTTAAGTTACCTTTATGTGATTTTATAAGCTATGTGGGAGTAGTATTGGACTGAATTAAAAGAGCTTCAATGAGTGACATTAATTTTAGACAGGGGTCATCGAATCGTTTTGTACCTTGACAAAAAATAAGCAAGCTTAAACTTTATAAATTCTTGTTTTTTTTTTCAAAGTTGGTACTTCCATGGCTTTACATTTTAATAAACCAAACCTCTGTACTGAAAATTGTATCTGATTTAAACAAAAATATATCGTTTACACATAACTTTGCTAATTCAACAGGTGAGAATAATTTACATTCATAATTCGATAATATACTTAATTATTAAGAAAAATCATAAAATTGCATCCGCATTGTAACAAACCAAATTAATAATCATGAGACAATATTATGACGTTAGATTTATTATAGGCAAGGTGATTCCAAAAACGTGTATATAAAAAACATGCTTTTCTTGTTTTTCTTGAGAATTCATTATCATACCGACCACTGATTTAGCTAACGACATTCAAACTTAAGGTTTAGAACGATTTCAGCCTAGGCATTATAATGTCGCATCATTTTTACTAAGTAATGTAGGCATTCCTTCGAAATTATTAGATATGACAGTTCATAAGAAAAGAAAATAATTGCAAGTTTTCCCGTAATCGATTATATAATTAATAGTTAAGCGTCATCAATGCTCGTGGCTATCCTGCATGGAAAGAGCCTGCAGAGCCCAAAATTAGAGATTACACACACACACACAGGATAAAAACCGTGGGGTTTTAGTCGGTAAGAGTCCAATAAAACCCTCCGTTCTGTCTAAAGCACGTACGTTCAACGGGACTTCCAATATGACATACAGATCTTTATAACATAACATCACATAACATAACAGGCACAGGCAGACCTATAGTATAACGTATATAGAAACAAATTTTGTGTTATATATTAGATTACAGGTGCACCTTTAGTACCTACACCCACAATTCGCCAGTTAGATTTAAGTCCCATGTAACAGGGGGCGAGCCTATTTCCATCAACTGGGCACAAATCCAGACTCCGGGCTTCTTCTGAGAAATTCGAGATGGAAAAACGCAATAACACTTTGCCCGACTCGGGAATCGAACCCAGGACCTCATGCTGAGCAGTAGCGCTAGCGACCAAAGATGCAGTCTAATCGAGTCGAGAGATCTTTATACAATATGTAATTGAAATAACTGTAGCTGTAAACTTTGGAAATTTGTTCCACCTAAGAATTTATCAGAATTCATGTGAAAATTCTTAGGTGGAACAAATTTCCAAAGTTTGACGATTGATATGAAATTGCTGATCATTATTCAGTAGATATATCATTCCTACAGTTACAAATCGCATTTTGATCAACATACGACGTAAAACAGAGCTACAATATGCAAAATACCGAAGGAAATTTGAATTTGGCGGGCCACAGCTGAGGCTTCACCTTATGGGGTACTCATCATTATAAACAACTTTAACTATGAGACCAACCCTGAAATCACTGAAACACAATCAGCTGTTCCCTACATTTTGTAAAATTTTGTGTACATAAACTTATGGAGCAGCAGATTTTGTTTCGCTCTGCCTGCTGTTAATAATGATGAGTTTAATGGCTTCTTAAGAAGTTTTCAGTAATTTTAATGAAACTTAGTATATTCCTAAACCTAAAGCTAAGGTTTTTTCAAATATAGTCGAGGGTGATAGAGGGACGCACCTGTAATTTCTTCCACTGTATTCTTCCAATGCACCTTGTCGCGTTACGCCATGCTAACTTTGCTCCGAACACTAACTCTGAAGATTTCAACTGATATGTGCCTCTCTCCTTCAGTGCCTTCTTCACTTCCTCTAGTCTCGTTCTGTGTGATTCGGAATTTTCTCTGGAAAAAATAAAAAGACAAAAAAATTATAAGTATGTACGCATATGTAACGCATAATTTGTGGCTTAATTCAGAAGTCTAGGCGGTGATTCTTTGTTCTATTTTCATATTATATAATTATGTGTATATGAGTGTAGTAATATAATTATAGATGTGTAGTTGTGTGTAAATAGAGTATAAGGTACAATGGGGTTGACGTATCCATGTGGATAAATACCCCTTATTAATAAAGAAAAAAAAAATAAGTATGTATATAAGGTGTAAATATTAATTCTAACTTAAATGTGAGTTTAATTACAACTTATAACTTTGTACAAAACGTTATATTGTACTGTTAACTTATTTGTATAATTTTATAATCATTCATTACATTCCTAAAAGTATAAAAAAATTATATCATGTAAACGTATATAATATTATCATTATATTGTGGCCAGATCTTAGAAATGATCATTTCATGAAGTGTTCGGTCATTTCATCAAATGGCCTGCTAAAATTGACGATATCGTATAAACGTCAACGTTTAATGATAATTATGACAGTCGACGTTGGGCCTTATCATTAATGTAGGGTATCCATGGTTCCACTTCATGAAACAATTAATTCGATCAAAAAATCGCCAGTTTCTTTCGGGACTAGTGGAAGTACTAGGGTTGGGGAAAATCATGTGGTGGGTCTAAATTCGCTTCCAAACAATAATAACGACGTAGTCGATGGAACCCCGCATGGCGGGCCTCCTACTTCTGAATGGTTTATAAACAATAACCGCAGAGGGAATGGTGGGTTTTTTGTGCGCTCGCTTCGCTTGCTCTCTAGCACCTGCTATCCCCTTTAGCACAAAAACTTTATATATATTTTTAAACTAATTATTTGTACTGTACATGATACACAAATATTACAAATACACAAATAGAAAAAATATACAAATATTTTTTTCTAACAACTTTTTAATAACTAAAATCTATTTATCATCAACTCCTGGACAATCATATCTCCGAAAGAATCATGTAATAAGCGATTGCTTAGAGCCACGATTTGGGGTCTAAACGGATTTCAAAAAGACGAATGTTATCAGATCTCAAACTTTTATAGATAAAAAAAACAATTGCAAAAAGTCACTGCTTTCCGATGAGACAAATTACTTTTCCTACAGCTAATCAAATATTTTCTCCAATCAAAGGACTTCCCTTTTGTTATAAAAAGGAAATTACTTTTTGATTAAAATACTTAACTCTTTCATAACTACATTTAAGAATTATTCTCAAGATGGCTTTTTATGCGAAATTCTTTTAAATGTTTAAGGTTAGGAAACTGGATTTTTGAAAGGCAAACATGATAGACTCTGATCGTATTTTTTTCGTAGCAGGAAAAATAGCAAAATTTATGCACGAGGTCAATGAGGAGACACTAGTATCTTAAGATTTTGGTAAATGTTAATCAAGGTTAAATTCAATCAGCTAGCGAAACTCCACAGACGCCACCCATCACATCTGTGAGATTTTTCCAGATAATTTAATTTTTCTGTGTATATATAATGAATAGTTATGTAATTATTATTGCCTAAAGATTATCACAGTTCAAAATAAATAAAATAATGGAAATAATATTAATTTCCATTGATTTTTAATACACTAGCTGGTATCCGACGCGTTTTATCGCAATCAGATTGCTTGATGATGATTGATCAGCAGTGCATATAATACGAAAAAACAAACATAGATTTGTATATAATAAAAGAAGATTATTATGGGCTATGGATTGTCTATAAAGTTTTTTTTTCCATTTCCCATTCCCTACTGTCAGCAAAGATATGAGTGGTATAAGTACAGTCAACGACACGTTGGTGGTAAAACTTTGACCGTGAGCTGGCCTAGCGCAGTGCGATGTTTCAATAGTATACGAGGCCGGCTCATACTGGCTTTGTTACCACTAGCGTGCTGCCTACTGTACGTTTAACAGAAAAATGCTGAAGTTATTTCCTTTAATAATAATGTTTACCTGCGTATAGAAGCGTAGTATTGTCTGAGAAAAACATGTGCTTCCTTGTAAACTTCTTCCGGGCTCCGCGGAATATCGCCCCGGCCCTCGATGTTCATTATACTCGACTGACATACTTTCTCTGAACATCTTGTATTCTGAAACAGTAGAAAACAATAGTTTTATAATAGGAAATTTTATAGTTTATTTTTTGGCTAAGGAATCAACATTACCATCCAATATGGCAATGCGTCAGCGTTTTGGGCATCATACTATTGACAGCGCTGCGGACGTATTTTTTGATGCCCAATGATCTTAACTTTTTTAAATTTACGAGTAGTTGTACGTAATATGTTTTTAAGTGTTATATTGTATATTGTTTTTAAGATTTGTCATTATTATAAATGAATAAATTATTAGTTTAAAAGTTTGATGAATACTTTTATTTAAATGAAAAGGTGATGCTGTGAGTTGTATCCAGAAGTATGAAATTTGTTCGCATTTTAAAATTTTCATTCAATTTACAAATGGTGAATTTATTATCGAAGCATGCAACTGCCTTATCTCTATTTCCTAAATCTGCGAAATGTAACATGTTCTACTGTTTAATAACTAGGTAGGTAGGTATTATTACAACATCTATATTTTATACTAGCTTCTGCCCGCGACTTTGTCCGCGTGCTTTAACATATAACATAATATCCTATAGCACTCGGCAATAGAATAGTTTTCTACCGTTAAAATAATTTTTGAAATCGGTTGAGTTGTTTCGGAGATTACCTCCTACATCCAAACTTTACGTCTTTATAATATTAGTGTAGATGCATTGGTTTAAGTACTTTTTTAATCATCATTAGCATCATCATCAGCCTATATTCGTCCACTGCTGGACGTAGGCCTCTCCTAGTGAACGCCACTGAACCAGATCGTCGGCTCTCCTCATCCAGTCTCTGCCAGCCGCCTTTCGCAAGTCGTCACTCCACCTGGCCGGCGGGCGTCCCACACTACGTTTGCCTAAGCGCGGTCTCCACTCTAGAACTCGTTTTCCCCAACGATTGTCGGTTCTGCGAGAGATGTGACCAGCCTATTGCCACTTCAGCTTGCTTAGTCTTTGGCCTTGGTTATTTTTTATACAAGTGCTTAATCAAAACTTAACACGAAATAACTTAAGTTAAGCTAAGGTAGGTATTTAGGTCAAATTAAATGGTAGGTACGAAGATCAAGGTAGAGACTGACGGCAGTTCAATTAATACTAAGTCAATATTGATCAATGAATTGTTACTTTATAATTCGGCATTGTTATAGTCATTGTGATTTAGTTTTATGTGAAACAAAGCCAATGTAGGTAATTACAGGTCGTTGTATTTATGTTAAAACTAACTTAAAACGAAACGATATTTCCAACCTGGCAGAAAATTTGGTTCCCTATCCATTTGCATAAAATTTTAAGACATATTATAACATTGGCATAGCGAAATTCAGCATAATGATCATTACGCATAATATTATAACACATAAATATTTTGCTATAATGTTTATTGCCATAAATTAACCTAAGCTAACCATTTCATTATGCCAAAGTATTATATGCCGCAGCAACATTATGCTAATAAAAGTTATGCGAAAACATGCCAAAAAATATTATGCCAAGAGGCAAATTCCCGAAAATTTGCTACATCAAGTTTTAGATAAACACTGCTTGTTCTAAAACGACTTAATAGCATTAAAACTAATTAACTTTAAGTTTCGCAGCAGGCCAAGGCGAAGATGTTGGGACAAGTTGGACTCCTAACGAAACCACTGGCTGGGCTAGCATAAGACAGAATGTGTGAAAGAGTGAGAGGGAGGCCTTTGCAATACAGTGGGACAATTTTATTATTACTAATTATTTATTTTAGAGAATCTCCATATAAATTACATAATCATAATGTCACAAAATAATACAGAGTGGCATCCCTCGACGCACAAACTGTTACCATGGATTCTGCGCATGACTCTACTAGACCCTAGCTTAGAAATTTTTCGTTGGTTATAAAAAAAAACAGCTGTTTCATAGAAAAGTGCAATACCTACACGGTCAAAATGTATGGAAAAGCATTTTTTTTATTAACCGGCGGTATTTTTTAACGCTGGGGGTATAACATACTGAATACATAATAGGCACGCGGTAACAGTATGTACGTCGATGTATGCCGCCCTGTATATTTATAACATAACATACGAGTAACATCACGCATGTATTCCCCGAAGGGTTAGGCAGAAGTGTACCTATAGTACACCCACATTTCGCCAGTTATGTTTAAGTCCCATGTAATAGGGGGCGAGCCTATTGCCATCAACCGGGCACAAATCTAGACTCCGGGCTGCTACCGAGAAATTCCAGATGGAAAAACCCGATAACAGTTTGCCCGACGCGGGAATCGAACCCAGGACCTCATGCTCAGCAATAGCGCTTGCGACCACTAGACCAACGAGGCAGTATATTTATAATTTTCTGTTTATTCTTAGCAAATGTCTTGGGCTTATACCGTTTTTGCTGGATACTATATTGGAATATTTGATCAATTTAGCGAAAGCAATAGGAAGTAGAAAAATCAATGTTTCACTATAATTTGAAAGTGACTTCAGTCCTGAACATCTTCAATAAATGTTTACAGTCGTGAAGATCTCAAAGTAAATAAAGCCTTTATTTACTTTGAGATCTTCACGAGGCAAACGTTGACCTAAACGGTCAATGAAATTAAAAACAAAGTCTTAGATATTTACTGAAAGCATGGGCGCCGGGAGCGGGGTACAAGAGGGTGCACTTTGAAGCCAGAGGGGTGCACCCTCTGGCTTCAAAATAAAATGTAGGTGAAAAACATTCAAAACTAAAAAAATACCGGAATTTAATAATTTAATAATTTAATCTAATTTTTCGGATATCGCGGCGGGATTTATACGCGCACTGGATTTTTAGCTCTCGGTATTGAACCGAGCATTGAGAATCTAACAGAGTCCAGTGCGCAAAAAAATCCCGCAGAGATATTTTTACGTCCGTGCGAACGTGCGAACGTCCGTGGTCTAATAGAGAACTTAATCCTTTCGAGGCGAAATCCTAAACTTTTCGAGCTCGCTCCGCTCGCTCTTGCATTCTGCAATCTCTCAATTCTAAAGCTTTTGTACATTAGTTAACAAAGTACCAAAATCCTAATTCCGAAAATCTAATCGACCCTGCGCGGAATGAACATTATCGAGATTGCTTCGCTCGCTCGTTCATCCTATTCTATCTTAATTATTAAGCTTTTTGTATATAAATCGACACAGTTAGACCTTTTTCTGTATGCATGGACAAAATACAACCGTGGGATAGGTTTTATTTTGCCCATGCCTACAGAAAGAACTTCTAACTATGTAGAGGTGAGATGCAAAAATCATCAAGCTCGCTTTGCTCGCTCTTGCATCCTAAATTATCTTAATTGTTATCGTTTTCTGCATGAGTCGACAATGTTACTCCTTTTTTAAATGGATAAACGATAACCTAACATATCCGAGGTGTAGTACAAAAATTATCGAGCTCGATTCGTGGAGCTGAAGATGCACCCTCTGAAATTAAACTTGCCGGCACCTACGACTGAAAAAATTTTTTCATAGGGAGATATATCCCACTTGCACCATAAATCACTAAAAAGCCTGATCTCGCTCCGGTCGTGTCGGATTGCGTGTCGTCCCACTGTGAGGGAAGAGAGAGTACGTCTGTGTCTGCGCACACACTTGTTCACTTGTTAATCCGCGCCGAAGGTAGTCTCCGTTGAGATTGCTCCACATGGCCGAAATACGGAAAAGCGATTTTAGTAGAACAATTTCTATTAAAAACTTCATAGAAAATGTTTTACAAGTGTAGCGTCGCGGTGTCGTGTCGTGCCTGTCTGCGGAAGCCTTTATAGCCTCTGTCACATTTACGAAGCTTGGGACCGTACCGTTTACGTAGAAGTACCTAATTTGACTAGATATTGTGTTTACAAAAAATATTCAGTCTTAACTTCTAAAAATCACCTAAGTGGTAATACTATAAATGATTAAGTAATATTTAGTGATACTCGTAGTTTATCTTAGATTATATATTGCTATTTTAATATAATAGGCTGTTTCAAACTATTGGCACAATACTGTCGGTTGATGTTGATATTCTTTTGAATTATGTCCAAGATTTATTCAATTATTACTAGTCGAATGTAATGTAAATTTATGTACTGAAAATATTTTAAAACGGTTTCACTACATAAGATTTTGTTTATTTTGACTTAATAACTTCTAACACAGGTAGTGTTAGAAGTTATTAAGCCGAAATGTATGATGATCTGTATTGGTTCAAATTGGCGATAGATGTTTGACGTCAAATGACGTTGGTAGGATAAAAAAAGGATTGTAATGACGCTATCCAGTCGGAAACCGGCGTCGCGGTGTGCCTTCAGAAACATGAATAGCAATCACTCACATGGGCGCGCGTAACTTACCCGCGCTCACAACAACCACAATGCCAATGTAGCAAACAAAATGAGGGGCCCAATTTTACGAGCCACCGTGATGCTGGGCTGGGGGCCGAAGCCTCGGTTCCGGTTCCCGACTATCAAAAGAGTATCGAGGCAGTTGCTTGGTAGACGTTCAGTTGCTTAGTTCTATGGAATAATGCGGGTCTGTTCCGTAAAAATCTCACCGTGGAAACTTAACCTTAACCCTTAAACTTAGGTGAAGGCATTGAGCTTGAACTGACCTGTCATTCGACCTGATGCTAGGGATTGACACTACTGACAGCTAGGTCATACCAAGCTCACTTCACATAAGCTTTCACGGTGAGATTTTTAAAGAATAGATGGGTTGTTGTCACATAAGTAAATGATAAATGATTTTTCTGTAAGTAGTTTGGTACAAACACTTGTAGGCGTCGAACATATTTTTTAAACTAGATGAGGTCGGTGTTTCCTATCAGACTACTCTGAGAAGAAAAGCGGAAACAAACTCTGAGGTCACAGTCTCTTTTAAAGTCCAGACATAATCCTGGTTAGATCATGTGAAGACCATGTAGATTGGTGTCTGAAATGGTCTTTTGAGTAAAGAACCACACAGTTTGAGTGGACCTGTCCAGTCAGTGCAGACATTTGTCAGTAATCGTGCAACTCAACTCAGAACTTAAGGAGCTCAACGGTAAGTTAAGTAATTTGATATTATACCTTAATTATTGCTTATTATAACTATGTTTGTTGTGTAAGTTATAGTAATGCTAAGGTATCAAATTGTATAATGGAATATTCATGTTCTTTTCCTAACCATTGTTATTTGTTGCTATTATTCAGATAGAATTAACTGTTTTGAGATAACGTTAATTTATGGAAAATGAAGAAATGTTTTGCTAAAATACTTTAACACGTTGACTGCCAACTTACGAGTATACTCGTTGTACAAGATCTGGGCCCCACTGCCAACTACGAGTATTCTCGTAGTTGATTGTATGCGATTTCTAACGAATTCTAGAAGAGTCGCAGTGGTAGGAGGGTGGGATGAAATTCTTTGGCATTTGAAGTAAAACATTATTAATCAGAAAAAGAAGTTGAGTAGATTTTTCTTTGTTTTTTCTTTCGTTACGAACGTTATGAATGTATATTTCAAAAATATCTAGGTACAGACCTACATATTTTTGAAATCTACATTCATAACGTTGCATGATCTACAACCAACAAGCAAACCTTCTTCCGGAAATGAAATCAGGTGCCCTTTCGTTCAACGACGAAGTCCTAAGTATTGCTACTTTTTTGTACAAAAACAATGTCTTTCTTGAGTAATATGAATTCATTTGGTATGTAAGATCGATCCCGGACATTCCGTTGTTGTAATCTATAACAGGAGGCCGGAGCAACCGCACGGAGCCCGCAATTGCAGATTGATCGAGCAAGGGAGCGAAAGTTTTCACGTCAAATTATCTACGACTGTATTCGTAGATTGGCATTAGCTAATAAAAATCCTAGCTCGTTGCCATACTATTATTAAACTCGTAGGTTCCATTGCCAACTACGAATATACTCGTACCTACCATTTTGTATGGTGGCAATGAGCATTAAAAAAAGGTTAGGTACTACGAGTATACTCGTATGGCAGTCAACGTGTTAATACTGTTTCCATAGAGTGTATTGTCCTTCTTCTCCATGAAAACCAAGTTTTGCGAACGGACAACTTACTTTCCGAATTTAATCAGAAAACTGACAAGTCTATTTAAATACATATCTAACCTTGCCGTTCTGTGCTTTACTTCCTTTTCCTACGAACTATAGTCATAAGAACTTTCATACACAGTAAATAACCAGTAACCAATCTGACATTCAAAGTTTGCTATTTGGGTAATACCTATCTATATACTTACTTATAGTTTTTATTGCCTTTTCTAACAAAGGCGTGAGTTTATGTATGTGTGTGGTTAGGCACGTATAATCTCTTTTAAAATATTTTTCTATAACAACAAACCAACAAACTGCTTCGCAGTTTGGCAGAGGTAAATTTTGTGTAAAAAATTGTTTCTGTGAATAAACACTTTTTTTTTTTTTCCATAAATGTTTAAATTTAATGTTTTTTAAGTATTATGCATCCGCATCAGGTCAGTGCATCTGCAAGGACTGCAAGTCTGCTGCGAATTTACTTACAGTGTGCAATTATTTTATGACTGCGTTGAAACTGTCAATTCTGCAAAATGGTGGCTACACTCACGATTGTTTTATCTCTGCTATAAACCTTATGACAACAAGAATAAAGATCACTGTGATGTAAAGTCAGAGGTCTTTTATCTCTGAACGGACAGTAGCGAGTGTCTTTGTTCCTACTAGAATCCAACTAGCATCAAATAACATAACAACACGTCTGCAATACCCGAAAGGTTAGGCAGAGGTGCACCTATAGAACACCAACATTTCGCCAGTCATGTTTAAGACGCTTCCCCGACCAAACTACCTTGAGCGTTGGGTCCTTCACTGTCCCGTCGTTGAGTCTCGCTCTGTCTCGCTCCCTGCGCATGCTCATTTATCATAGAATTCACGAAAAAATTGAAATTATTTTAATAAAAAAAGACAAGCGATATTTTGAAATAAAATAAATAAAACGTAAATTATTTAGATTTTTAAATTGTCTATCCATTAGTGTAATCCTCAAATTAATAGAACGTCAACTTTAGCAAAAGATGCATGCAATCAATAATTTTAGTCACTTTTTTACAAGGAGATTTTAAATGTATTTATAACACATAAAAACAAATAAGAACGTGCAATTTGATGATAGGATATCGAACATTAATAATGTGCTTTTAGATGTAGATTATTACCCATAGTGAAAGAGTTAATAGCCTCTGAATAACGCACTATGGCAAGGTTTTAGTCAGGGTACCGCCTTAAGTCCCATTTATTAGGGGGTGAGCCTATTACCATCAACCCGGTACAAATCCAGTATCTAGGCTGCTACTGAGAAATAACTAAATCAAATACTTTCTTAAACTAAACATTTAAAAAAAAAAACGTGTTCCATATTGGAAAACACACAATTTTAACAACCGAGAAAAGTAGGTATGTGTACTTTAGTATGTTGATGGCAATATTAGTCCTGCTAAAATTGTATGGTTTGACAGAGGTCAATATAAAAAAAAAAAGTTTTTGTTATTCATGATTTACTCGAGACTTAAGACAATAGGTACAAGATAATGCAGTAAATTGCGAGGTTTCATTAAAAATATACATATTACTAACAGTAACGTTATTAATACATGTTTTGTCGGAACTCAAATTACCTGTAGGTATTTGTGAGCCTGACCAAGCACTTTAAGGCTCCCACAAAAAGGCGCGACGCAACACCGCGACACAAAGGCACCGCTCGTCACGCGACACGCGGTGGCTTTATGTCGTGCTGTTGCGTCGTGTCAGTGTGCACGAGCCTCTACGCGAAGAGACCCGTGTCAGCGCTTTACAAAAACTATTGAAGTAGGTGTCTATCAGCGTATGATCAGGTCAATTTGATAATGTAATAAAAAATGCAGCTAAAAAGTGGGGTTTTCTATAAGTACTGTTGGTAAATCCGCAGTATTGTCATCGTTCCTTACTCATTAGTTGGTACTAAGAACTTTTTTGCTCTGATATTGTTCAAATGTCGACACTTCTTCGATTCCATATAAAATATTTTGAAGAAACATTCTTACCATGTAACATAATAAAGACTGTGTCTAGTATGTGATTACTATTCATTGTTGTAATTATAACTTAACTTTTAATACCCGCACAATTACTTCTGCTCGCGTGGGATGCACCCATAAGCAAAATGTTCACATAAATTAATAATCTATTATAATGTTCCCACTGCTGGGACTCAGGCCTCCTCCCGTTGATAGAGAGTGGGCCGTAATCCACCGCGCGGTGCTGGTTGTAAGACGTCACATCATCACATGTCTTCGGATTTTGGTTCTAGGACATGCCGGTTTCCTCACGATGTTTTCCTTCATCGTTTTTGAGAGCAGTGGTGATGAAATAATTTACACAAAGTAAAGCGCCTGTCTGGGTTCAAATCTACGACCTACAACTCGTAAGTCGCGGGCACTGGGCCTCCACTGCTCAAATTGTGCTCAATGATATATCAAATTGTGCTCAATGAATATATGATAGAGACACAACAATGCATTGTTGTGTGTCTATTTCTTGTATGGAAACTTTGGATCAGGAACGTTGTTCTTCTTCGTTTGCAATGTTCCACGAATGCCTTTTTCTAATCTCATGTAAGTACATTATGAACATACATATGACGTGCTATTCTTAAAAAAATTAACGCCACGAGCTGTAAATTAATCATGTCAGCTATATCACACCATCTTCTTGGCAAAAACAAATATTTATAGCCGTATGCGAGATTATTAGGACAAAATACTGTTATCCAGTGACAAGTGACAGCTAATAATCGTGGTCTCTTGGTAATGACATTATTCTGATAATCTTGGTCTCCTGGTAGTGACATTATCTTCTTAAAACTTATCAAGATAAGGCAATAAAATAAACAAAAGGCGATCAAAGATTAATCAGTTGAAGGATACTGAATGAGTCACAATAGAAGTTTTATTTTTATTACGCCTACGGGCGTTTAGTGTCCCCCTCGTTACAGTGTTAAGAAACTAACGAATACATCAAGGTATGACTTGGCAATACTTGGCATGGTTTAAATTTTCATGCCTTGCAACCCCAATATTAAATCGAGGACTCCAAGTCGTCAATTGTTTGGCCGTGTTAGTAATGATTTAAATTTTTTTTTTATTTGCTCCTTCATGGAGCACTGGACAAAAACTACATGTACGAGTAGTGCGGTCCTGGTTCTGCATTTATCAGAATCATAAATCCTTTAAAATTCTCAAGTATTCTATCCTACCTGTGGTATCTTTAGTACACTAGATATACTCACAGCTCTGTCGGTGAGAAAACTTATTAAATAAAGATAAAAAAGTACCCCCAGTTTTTTCAGAAATAAACTTTTTCCAGCTGTGATAAATTCAGCAAAATGGTGTGTTGTCTATAAATGTACCACACTCAACGAGACGGACTCAATTTTTAACCTACTTCAAAAAAAGGAGGAGGTTCTCAATTCGACTGTATGTTATTTTTTTTATGTGTGTTAGCTCAGAACTTTTTTCTGGGTGAACCGATTTGTATGATTATTTTTTTGCTGGAAAGGAGTTATCCCAAGGGTGGTCCCATGATAAGGAAATCAGGATCTGATGAAGGCATACCAGATAAATCGAGGGAAACCATCGAAAATCGTAGGGGCGATTAGTGCGTTTGTTAATTTTTTCATTAAGTATTTTAAAGCACTACAATTTAATGAAGGTCTGGAGACGATCTGATGATGGAGACCATAGACAGTCGAGGGAATTCCTCAACGATTTACAGCAGTTACCTTTTGTGGGGCTTACTTCATACGGTTCAATATGCCAAAATATTCAGTTCGTACAAAAGTAATACCTAATTAAGATTGAAGTTTTACGTAGGACCAACCTTAAGCTACTAGTCATGCTGATGCGTCAATTTGAGACTGAGTTTAAGTTGCGTAATCGCGTCATCTCTAGCAATGCTCTTTCGTTGGTTGCTAAGCAATTTATGCTTGTCACAATGCATAAGGTGAAATGGAGCTGATGGTGGCTTCACCATCAGCTTTAGTGCTTCTGGTTTTTACCAAGAGAACTCCTCAATAATAAACTCCTCAATTCCTTGCATCGGGAAAACAAATAATTGTTAAAGGTGATGAGCAGTTGACATTATGCTATTGTAACTTAGATAAATTACTATCTAACCCACTAAAAAGTCAAAAATAAAAACTTGTTTACAAAAAAAAAACAACCGACTTCCAACAAAAACACTACAAAGTGAAAAATAACTTTAATTTCGGAAGTCGGTGGCAAAAAACTAAAATACCGATCCAAAGACACCGACTTATGAAATTAAAGTTATTTTTCACTTTTTAGTGTTTTTGTTGGAAGTCGGTTGTTTTTTTATTATTATTATTGAATAAAAACTGATACCAAACAATTTTTACTTTTGAGCGCTTATATACACTCAAAATAATTATCAGATCTTTCTGCAGCATGAATGATCTACACAATTAACGTAAAACAACAAAATAATATGGAAAAACGTACTAAGTGTTTAGTTACGCGAGGCGAGTTGAGCTACACGATCGTTTATTTATTTATTTATTAAAACTTTATGCAAAAGTAAAGGACATACGAAAGGCGAACTTAATGCCTGAGGCAATAAGTCGATTACTGACGAATGCTTGTACTGACTGGACAGGTCCACTCAAATCAGGGTGGTTATTTCCTAAAAAGACCATTTCAGACTCCAATTTACAATGGTCCTCACATGATCTGACCAAGATTATGTCTAGAGTTTAAAATAGTCTCGGACCCCTGAATTTGTTTCGCCATTTCTTCTCAGCTTCCCCTGATAAGATATTTGTTTTTAATATGCCGTGTAAAATTGATTCTAATGGCCTGTTTACATAATAAACAATTTCATTTCATTTCATTATAGAAAAAATACGTATTTTTTGACTTAGGAAGCAAGAAGGAGTGTTGCTCATCGCAAGCGTGAACATGATAACAAATTGCATCAGGCATTTGATGAGTTCACTAATAAAATAACGTAAACACTGAAAGATTGGAAAACGGATTTTAGACAGGATATGTCACAAATTAATGCCAGACTAAAAAAAATTAACGTAAGCACCCAGGAATTAAAGTTAGAAATAGCCCGTATCAGAACAGAATATACAGAAATAAAAAAACGTTTAAAATTTGGAAACTAGAGAGACTAAGGTAGAAGAGGAACTTGCATCACTTAAAAAGTCGATGCATTTCCACAAAAATGAATAGGAACTCATAAAAAATAAACTCGAACTTGACAAAAAATAAATAAAGGATCTGAATCTTCTTAAAACTGAATTCGCGGAGATCAAGGCTCAGAACAGGAAACTAAGATCTGACGTAAACGCAAATGAGCAACGGGAAAGGCAATTGAACATTGAGATCATTGGGACACCCGAGGTTATGGATGAAAACTTGAATGAAATTATTTTAAAGATAAACACACTGAAATAGATATAACTAAAGATGATATTCTTCAAGTAAATAGAGTGATTTCAAAGTCTAAGATTTAGAGCAGGCCAAGAAATATAGCAGCGTAATTATGCACTCGACAGCTCAAGGAGAACATCACTTCTCAAGCACGTAAACGCCGCCTATCGACCAAAGATCTGAATGTGCAGGGCAATGCCGTTCCAGTATATGTAAACGAGCACTTAATAAAAGCCTTCTAAAAAAACTAAAAAGATGGCCAAAATTAAGGAATATCAGTTCACATGGACAAAACTGCAAGATTCAAGTGAGAAAAGCAGTTACTATTCCAGCTATCTTTATTATGGACGAGGAGGATCTGAAATACATCATCCGGTTCTTTGACAAAGTCTCATTGTTATTAATGTATTCATATTTTTAATTGTGTTTTGTTATATTTTTTTTGCAATTTTATTTAGTTAGTATTGATCAGAGCGGAGTTGGTTGTTTAATATTTGTCTGACTGTCTGTCTGAAGAAGAAATTATAACATAGTCTACCCTAGCAAAAAATATTTCAATTTTTCAAATTGATCGCAAACTTTTTTTGATGTGTGTTTTCACATAATTTGGTCAGGCATGGGTTTGGTTACTGCGGTAATAAAATTCTGATCTTATTAGTCATGTTTAGATATTATTTTAATTTTATATGTAAAAAAAAAATACAGGGTTACATTATGTGGGTACATGTTATTGTCTTAGTGGAAATAATAAGGACATCAAGTTAAGCAACTTCCACATCCATACGTCTTGCCTTGGTTACAAAATCATTACTGTTGATACATTCACACTGTCTCGGGTCGCACCTTTACGTAGGGCATGTATTTTACATGTTAGTTGTCCAAAGTATTTGTGTAGCCCTTATGCAACTTACCCGCATTATGTTAAATTATGACAATACAAAAAGTAACAATTTTAACATAACACGGTACCCGCATTATGTTAAAATTGTCATTTTTTTCACACACATACTCGTACATACATTATTCAAATTAAGCATATTATTTCTTTTGTATATTGTCGTGCACACAACCCCTCCCAGGGAGTTATGCCGTTGCAAAAAAATATTATTCCTAAATTATTATTAATCATTATTATTCTTAAATTATTATTATCCATTTACCCGCAAGTGATAATACACTTTATGTTTCATTGTCCGTTATTTCTACGTGTTTCGAGATATACTTTCAGTAAAATAAACATAAACGGAACTTAAGCATATACGAGTACTACCAGAATTGTCTAGTGGTCTAAGGGCTAAAACGATTTAATTATTGTAACTTAAACCTGGTTACATAGCAGAATTTTTGATAGGGAATTGTGTGACGATAAGTATGACGTGTTCCGTAAAGAAAGCGATCTAGCTGTGACGGGGAAAACCTCAGGTGGCGGTGTGATGATACTCTCACGACACGAACTGGGTGCGTGGTGCGTCGAACACGAGCAAAATAAAATTGCTACGAAATTGTTGACCATAGCAATACCGGCTCGGGCGCTGTCGGTAACAGCTGATCTTTACGTGAGTATTGTCTACATACCGCCGGATGCTCATCGGATACCTTCAGATCTCGACTACGTTTTGCAAGGCGTTGCTAATGTACTCACAGTACAAAAAAAAAAAAACGTGATTGTGGGCGACTTCAATCTTCCTTGTATAAAATGGAATTCAAGTGGCCCAACTTTTTTGAAACAGGATGCCGTCGATGTGCAGAACGCGGCTGCGCGTTAAGTAAATGATTTGTCCTTTTTACGAGTTACACAATACAATTTGCTGCCTTGCTCTTTAAAACAAGGCCCTTTCCCAAATGTATGGAAGCAAGCATTTATTGTTCCAATAGATAAAAAGGGTTCGAGAATCGGTAAAGTATTTGAAAAACTAGTTTATAATGTTGTCTATCGATACATACTCAGAGGCATTTCTTACAAACCACACGGTTTCTTGAAAAACGCTTGACTGTATCGAATTTGGATAGCTTTTTAAATTTTTTCCTTGAAAATACAGATGGCGGTGGGCAGGTTGACGTGATCTACACGGATTTTGAAAAAGCTTTTGATCGCGTCGTTCATGTCATCCTGCTCAACAAGTTGTATAGACTGGGTATACGCAGCGATCTTTTACGATGGGTTTAATCATATTTATTTAAAAGATCACACGCTGTAGAAATGGAGGACACCATTCTAATTTAAGTGAAATCCCTAGTGGTGTCCGCAGGGTTCCCATTTGGGGCCGCTCTTTTGCAACGCATATGTATTTGATATCATTGATTCTTTTAAACACTCTGAATACTTAATGTACGCTGACGACCACAAAATATTTTATAAAATAAGGTCACTTGATGACTGTAAGGTTTTTCAAGAGAACCTTTATAACTTAAAAATGTATTATAAAAAACACGATCACAGTAAACGTCACAAAGTGTCAATGTATTAGTTACTCAATTCTGCTCTGAAATCTAATACATTTTCTGAAACTAAAGCTTCAGAAAATTTGTTACAACAGAACAATATGCAAGTTTCTTGCTTATGGCATACCATAAAATTGAGGCGACAAATGACTTGCATCGTATAGTAAACACTTGTTTCAACTGATAGTATGCCACAGGCAATAAAATCGCACCGTATAAATCAGGCGTTAAAGTCACTCAATTCACTGGTGAGTTCACTCGACTCAATGAATACATGTTTATTGTTGTACCTCTCATTGTACGGAAATCATATAAATGCGAGATCAGCTTATACTGGAAATGTGCTTGATATGTAGCCGTGTATAGTTTCTTAATATTACGTTGTATTGACAATGTTAAAGAATGCTGTTGTTAGGTTAGGTTACGTATAGGCTACACAGTTTTGTAATATATAGACCAAAAAGTTATGGCCCAAATGACAATACTTAATTATGATAAATGACATATTATGTATTTTGTAAGCAAATCAGAACTTGTGTGAAGAACGTATTTAAGATTTGTTTCCACCATTTTTTTGTTATATACAGGGTTATTCGTAAAACACCAGCAACCTTTTAAGGGGTAATTTTTTTCGCGATTTCTGGTTTGGTCCATAGTAAAATTTGTTTATAATGGTGAGTACAATGACCCCTTAAAAGGTTGCTGGTGTTTTACGAATAACCCTGTATAGCGTGACTGGTAACTAGTGACCGATACTTAAACAAATGATTGTACTCGTACTCATCATAACAAACAACTTATCCAAAGAAACAATATTTTTAATATGCTAAGCGCTTGACCCCAATCACCCCAATAGAATATTGAGTACCGTACCTAACAAGAATAATACAGCATCAGTTGTAATTTTTTTTTTGTTACTAATCCCTTTTTACAAACAAAATTATTCCACAAATGAATGTAACAAGAATAATGTATGGTTTTATCATGCATTATTCTTGTTTCATTCATTTAACAAGCGTACGGACGCGCGCGTGCTATCAGCTGTTAGTCGCTTGACCCCGTTCTGTCTCATGTTACATGAATGAAAAAAATAATGCACGGTAAAAGTAAAATAATTTTGTTTGTAAAAAGGAATTAGTAACTAAATTAAATTACAACTGATGCTGTATTATTCTTGTTAGGTACTCAATATTCTATTGAGGTGATTGGAGACATGCGCTTAGTAAATAAATATAAAATGTTTTTTTGGGAAAGTTATTTGTTATGATAAGTACAATCATGTGTTTAGGTATCGGTCACTAATTATCAGTCATCCTATATATACAGGGTTATTGGTAAAACACCAGTAACCTTTTAAGGGGTCATTGTACTCATTATTATAAACAACTTTTACTATTAATGGACCAAACCAGAAATCGCGAAAAAAATAACAGCTGTTCCTTACGTTTTGACGTGTATAAATGTAGGGAAAATCTGTTTTTTTTTTCGCGATTTCTGGTATGGTCTTTAGTAAAAGTTGTTTATAAAGATGAGTACAATGACCCCTTAAGAGGTTGCTGGTGTTTTACCAATAACCCTATGTAGGTAGATTAGGCAGGTACTCTTTATTGCACTCCAAATTATGGAATAACAAATTAAAGTTAGGTACCTACTAAAAGGATGATACGATATGCGGTCTTCTCTGTAGGAATAACTGAACACAGCATTAATGAAAAAAACCGGCCAACTGCTAGTGAGACTCGCATACGAAGGGATCCGTACCACAAGGCAAAAAACGCCGAAAAATAACACGTTTCTTGTATGGAGACCCTCTTTATATATTTGTTTACTTTATTTTATTTTTATTATTAAATAATAAAAATAAAATATAGTTATTTATATATAATTGTTATATTATTTATATTAATATTATATTATTAATAATTAATAATTATTAAAAATATTATATAAGTAATTAATATTATAATAATATATAATTATTATTATATGTATAATTATAATAATATTTGTTTACTTTATTTTATTTTTATTATTCAATAATAAAAATAAAGAAAATAAATAAATAATTGTTGTTATACTCGTAGCAGCAATAGAAATACACACTCTGTGAAAATTTCAACTGTCTACCTATTACGGTTCATGGGATAGAGCCCGCTTACCGTCAGCCGGACGGACGCGGACGGACGAACGGACAGCGGAGGCTTAGTAATAGGGTTCCGATGGCACCCTTTAGGTACGGAACCCTGAAAAAGTATAATTTACAATCACGTGATCACAATCAATGCATTACACTTAGGTATAACCATTATAGGTAAGCTGATTAGTTCTACGTATTCTGTTTGCGTTTTGCCACTAATTATCTGTTGCCGAGCATTCATTGTGCGATTGTGTGTTTGCTAGAACTAATCAAGGTGGTTTCCAATCAGTGAACAGCGATACAACCTTCTATGTAAATGTCTCCATGCCTTTCTGGTATCCTGGTACCTAACCTTGACTTAGTACTATTTTAATGTTGTTAATTAGTTGTTCATTGTGATTGGGAAGTTGTGATATAATTTCTAATTAACCGTTTTTGTTATCGGGCACTTTTTAAAAAGGGTTAACATAATTATATACTAATGAGGAGATAAAGCGCATTAATACCAAAAATCAATAGCTATTTAATAATAACAAATCATATTTTGATAACATTTATTTCGAATTATTCCTTCTTCCGGGTATTTCATTATTAGATTCGATTTGAACAAAACTAATTAAATTATTTTCCCACAAGTGTTGGAGTCTCATTAAAGTAACAAAATAATCTGTTCACAAATTGGTAATTTATAAAATAGATTGATCTATTCGGTGTCGATATGTAAATATAGCCACAAATAGATCGATATTGAAAGCTACTCCGCACTTTTATAATTTCTAACGTGACGACATTATCATGGTCGTCCATCACGATAATAACACAGGGATGTGAAATGTATGGAAATATATTATATAAAGACGCTTTTCAATTTCCGTCCACGATAACGTTATAACGTGTCCTTATTTAAGGCGCTTCCCCGACCAAATGACCTTGAGCGTTCGGTCTTTCTCTGTCCCGTCGCTGAGTCTCGCTCTGTCTCGCTCCCTGCGCATGCTCATTTATCATAGAACTCACGAAAAATTGAAATTATTTTAATAAAAAAAGACGAGCGATGTTTTGAAATAAAATAAAACGTGAATTATTTAGATTTTTAAATTATCTATTCATTAGTGTAATCCTCAAATTAATAGAACCTTTAGCAAAAGATGCATGCAATCAATAATTTTAGTCACTTTTTACAAGGAGATTTTAAATGTATTTATAACACATAAAAACAAATAGAAACGTGAAATAATAACATTAATAATGTGCTTTTAGATGTAGTTGATAACCCATAGTGAAAGAGTTGATAGCCTCTGAATAACGCACTATGGCAAGGTTTTTGTCGGGGTACCGCCTTTAGTAAGTAAGGTAAGAGAGAGTGCATCTGTGTCTGCGCACACACGTCTTGTGCACTATAATATCTCCCGCGCCGAAGGCTAGTCTCCTTTGAGATTGGCCGCCATGGCGGGAATACGGTCTGGAGGACTATATTTCCATACATTTTATGGTCGTGGACGTAGACTATCACGATAATATCGTCACGTTAGAAATGATAAAGGCGGACATTGGCTTGTAAAACAATACATAATTTATTATTTTGAACATATTATTGACTTGTAGTTGGTGTTGAAGTTCCTTTTAAAAGAATTTACTACACAAACTTCATACAGCTACTCAGTAAATTAGGCTTTCTTAACGTATTGGTGTTAAAGTTCTTATTGAATGAATTTTCTAAACAAACATCATATTACTACTTACTAAATAAAGGCTCGTACACACTGGCGCGACGTGACAGCGTGATGCAAAGGCACCGAGTGCCGCGCGACGAGCGGCGCCTTTATGTCTTGCTGTCGCGTCGCGCCTGTTCGTGGGAGCCTTAAGGCTTTCTTTATTAGGATCTCCTTGGAAGTTGCAAACGATTTCGAGCATTTGGGAGCCTGATTAATGGACAAAATTCCCCCTGCCTATTACTTATCTATTAAAAACCATTTTTTGGGAAACATTATAATAACATACTACCGATTTTCACGTGAGGTAGGTACCTACCTATTGTTTAACATAACATAACATCACGCCTGTATTTTCCGCAGGGTTGGGCAGAGATGTAAGCACCTAATAGTAAGTACACCCACATTTCGCCAGTTATGTTTTAAGTCCCGTGTAAAGGCTCGTGCACACTGTAGTGACGCAACAGCGTACACAAAGGCACCGCGTGCAGCGCGACGGGCGGCGCCTTTGTGTCGGGCTGTCGCGTCGCGCCAGTGTGCACGAGCCTTAATACGGGCAAGCATATTGCCATCAACTATTGTTTTTATACCAATAATTATGTAATCAGCTACTCTTCCTTGAGCAGTGATAGCCCAGTGGTGACTTACGGTTGTAGGTCGTAGGTTCGAGACCCAGACATGCGCTTTTCTTTAGGTAAATTATTTTATCACCACTGCTCTCAAAACGGTGAAAGAAAATATCGTGAGGAAACCGGCATGTCCTAGAACCAAAATTTCGAAGACATGTGACATCTACCAACACGCACTGGGCCCGCGTGGTGGATTACAGCCCACTCCCTCTCACAGAGAGGAGGCCTGTGTCCCAGCAGTGGGAACATTATAGGCGGATTATGTTTATGCTAAGTAGTCTTCCTAGAGTCGTAAAACAAATTAGCCTTGAACTTGAAGAAGACGACCCGCAAACAACAACGATAAAACTATTTTAGTTATCGCGCCATGTCAGTGATAATCCCCTGGTTTAAGATATCCGCCAAAACGTGACGCGAAAATGTCATGAGTTCGGGAAAACGGCGACGGCGATTGTTCTTTTATTAAAAACAAACTGTTCGTGCCCTGCGTCGCCCGGGGTGAATTTCATACAAAAATTCCGACTTTCCTGGTGGATTTTCCAAAAAAAAAATCTTTTATACAAACCTTGTCCTGAAAATTACAAACACAACAAAAAAAGAATTAGCCAAATAGTAATTATGCTTTGAAATGATGCGCGGAGAAACATTTTTGACAATTGATTTTTATTTTTAAAGAAGACTAATGAGTAATGACCCATCCTTACCTCACATGAGTTGAATTTAATTATGTAGCGACATGTAAAAACATCGAAATTTCTATGCAATATATAAACTTCAATATTAATGGTTCATACACATAAATCGTGAAAATCGCATAAAAATGTAAAGTGTAGGAGGACTAAGCGTTCATACAGTCACATACGAAAAGCGACTTTGTTTAATAATATGTTTGTGCAGTTAAAGAATAAATTTATGAAGACCATGTTTTACTGGCGAGAAACTTCTTTAGCTCGCCAGTAAAACATGGTCTTCATAAGATCATTCTTCTACTCGTTCTTCTTTTCTTCTTTATTTCCATTTGTTAACAATTCTGTCTTCAGATAAACAAAATACCACAGATAAGATAGGAAAAACTACCATACTGGCCTATTTCCACTTTATAGTTTAGTTAGTTTTAGAGGGTGGTTGTGGAATCCTGTTGATCACGTATTTAAGCTGATTTTTGGCTCAATATTACACATACACCTCGCTTTCAACCTTTTCCCGCCATCGGTGGTGAAGGTTGACAGATGACATAAGTGACAGCAACTGTGTGAATGAGACAGTGTTAACACTTCTATTAACACTTTGCGGGACATTAAAGGCCTCCGCTCCCCAGCCAGACGTAAGAACAATAAAACTTCTATTGTGTCTCGTTCAATGTCCTTCAATGGGATCGATACACTACTATGACAAAATCGAAAAAGTATTGTCTTTCATTATAAAATACGCCCCATGAAAGTTTATGAATTAAAATTGCATTATTTTCGCTATTTCGGTAATTGTTCCCATTAAGGCGGTACCCCGACCAAAACCTTGCCATACTGTGTTATTCAGAGGCTATTAACTCATTCACTATGGGTAATAAACTACATCTAAAAGCACATTATTAATGTTCGATATCCTATCATCACATTGCACGTTCTTATTTGTTTTTATGTGTTATAAATACATTTAAAATCTCCTTGTAAAAAAAAATCCCAAAATTATTGATTGCATGCATCTTTTGCTAAAGGTGACGTTCTATTAATTTGAGGATTACACTAATGGATAGATAATTTAAAAGTCTAAATAATTCACGTTTTATTTTATTTTAAAACATCGCTTGACTTTTTTATTTAAAATAATTTCATTTTTTTTGTGGATTCTATGATAAATGAGCGTGCGCAGGGAGCGAGACAGAGCGAGACTCAGCGACGGGACAGAGAAGGACCGAACGCCCAAGGTCGTTTGGTCAGGGAAGCGCCTTAAAGTAAGTTTCATGTTCAAAAGATTCAAACTCAAAGTATTTATTTCAATTAAACCATTTACACTTTCGAATTGTCAAGGAGTCGGTCAGTCAGAAATATGAAGCTAGTTGCCTATCCCAAAGCGTAGTAGGTACCTATGGAGAAGAACAGGCAACAAACTCCATGGACACTCTTTTAAATTATATTGTCGCAAAAATATTAGTTTCATCGTTAATGTTGAATTATAAGTGAGAACAATGTAAAAAAAAACTCGGTACACGTTAAAATCGTCCAGTGTACAAAAAATAAAAATAAAACAAAACAATCCGAAATAAAATAATTAAAATAAGCCGTGGCAGCTAAGAGTTGATTTCCATGGAAATCAAAGACAAACTGTATAAAAAAAATTGGAAATCTGACACTGTGTAAAATAGACAGGCAATGACCGCAATGAACTCAATTTAAAAACGATAAAGAACTATATTTAACCTACCTATTACCCTTAATTCAATACCTTATAAAACGATCGTTAAGTTAACCTATTACTAACTGCTAACAATGACATGGAACGTTATATCGCTGATCACTTTAATGATATGGTGGATAACAGTTTTGAACACTATCTCCAGTTTAATCTAGCCGCCGTAAAAGCTTTTATCATGCTTTTCGTTCAAAAAGTAATGCCGTGGCCAACACATTACACGTACAGAGGCAAACGTTTACTTGATAACGTGAATAAGCATCTACGAAATGCTGATTAAACGGTGATTTTGCAGTAAATGAAAGGTTTTTGAAAGTAGAAAATGTAGGTTGGTTTCAATAACCCGATTGAAACCAACATAAATTTTCGGTTATTTCTATCGTTGTAACCGAAAATATTCCATATCTCAAAAACTATTGACTTAGATAGCAAAGTCAAATTATTTTTACGTAATTTAGCATTGTTTAGCAATCCACAGAAAACACCTATAAAAGTTTCATCTGTATATTTCTAGTCTCCAAGTAAAATGGCTGAGATCTGGACGGACAGACATACATGACAGAAATTACCAATGGTTTTAAAATAACCCGATCCGGCTGATCTATTCTGTAAAAATCTCACGGTGAAAACTTAGGTGAAGTCAGCTGTCATCAACCTGATGCTAGGGATTGAAACCATTGACAGCTCACTTCAAGCTCACTTCACAAAATTTCCAGGGTGAGAATTTTACAGAATAAGTCATCTGTTGTAGTTGTAGGGTGCCGATAATAATGTACAGTACAACCACAGATTACAACTATTTTCTTAATAAGTAGGTAATTTATTGTTGTTTTGTTTTCACGGAAATCAAAACAAAAGAACAATAAAGTAATTAGTTCTGAATTCAAATTATTATATACGATAAATCTAATAATTGATGGACGTGGAAATTAGCATTCGTTTGTATTCGGAAATGCGATGATTCCCGAGGAACATTAAGACAATAGCTGTACTGCACTTGCTTTTTTCCACGGCTTCGCCCGCGTGTAGGTTGGAAATTATACCACGGGATCTTATTACCGGGAAAAAAATGCTATGTCCTAAGTCCGTTAAGGCATGAAAAGGTAACAGACAGACGATGTTACTTTCGCATTTATAATATTAGTATGGAGTATGGATTGAACACTTAACTTCGACCTATGACAATGATTTACAGTGTTTCTAGAAGAAACACAAATAAAAAAATTGATTTCTATTTCCAAAGATATCAAAATTAAAACGAGTT
This sequence comes from Griposia aprilina, assembly GCA_916610205.1. NCBI lineage: Eukaryota > Metazoa > Arthropoda > Insecta > Lepidoptera > Noctuidae > Griposia > Griposia aprilina. The sequence goes on along the minus strand of OU744295.1, from coordinate 5,770,318 downwards.
AATTTTAAAAGGTTGTCGTTTGGTTCTCTTCCTGCTTAATGCCGTCACACGATGAAAGGCAGCGAAAGGCCTTTGACCACCGTGCGATACCGTCAAACTATTTTTATGTAACCAAGGTCCGACTCATTTACCATATAGAGACATTTTAATTTATTTTTACACAAACGAAAATTCACCGGACATTTCCTATGAATATAGTATTGTACACACGACGACAAAATAATTCGACACCTGCAAGGAATAACATTGTAGCTAATAATTATTTAAGTCAGATTTCGGTTAAGTCTTAATGCCAACCAACCTTGAAAATATGAGTCAACGAGGGAATAGGTACATTTTCCTATCATACTTCTATCCTATCAGACTTAACCAATATCCGAGAGACGCGCTCTCCTGTAAAGTAAGTTACTAAATATTAGTTACAATGTTATTCCTTGCAGGGGTCGATATGTCGTCGTGTATACAATACTATTATTGTACACACGACGACATATCGACACCTGCAAGGAATAGCATTGTAACTAATATTTAAATTTCTAGTTTTAGCTGATCACGTGTTGTATAGGCTTTTCGTACAATGAGAAGTCACCTTATAAGGATGATTTCCACCAAACGGCTCGCATTGCATCGGATCGGAAAGGATAAGAACGGACGCGGCGACAGCCGATCGCATCCGGCAGGATGTCAACGCATACGATCGGCGTGTACGGAGCCGATCGTATGCGTTTCTGCGCCTAGTCAAATAGTTTCATGCCTACCGTGTTGACGTGATCAAATTTTTGAAAATGGTTGAAGTTGAAGTAGTATTGTTGGGTATTGCATTAGAAGAAGAAGAAAATAATCATAAAACATAGAATAGGAAAGAAAAAGATACGACGACAGGCGAACGGAGTCGATCGCGCGTCGCAGCATAATTTCGGCTACGATCGTGTATCGCGGAAGACGCCCGCGGTCAAGCTGCTGTGTGCGGCTTGGTAATATAAACTTTAAATACTGTGTACACGATTTAATATCGTTTAAAGATTGTAAAATTCGTTCCGATCCGATGCGATGCGAGCTGTTTGGTGGAGATCATCCTTTACTGGAAATGTATAGCTTGATATGTCCCCGCGCGTACATTCGTCTCGGGAATTTACAGATATTTTTTATCGCACCATCTATTTCAAAAAGCTATTGAATGTTTGGTAGACCCACAACCCGAGTCCGTGTTCTTAATATTATATAACACCGCTCAATAGGTAATTTATCATAATTATAACGACATTTGTTAAAAGGTGATAAACTGTGTACGTAATGTGGTTATTGTACAATACTTTGATCTGTTAAATGATAATTTAAATGGCGCCGCAGAGTAAATGATATAATGCAACAAAATAAATCATCTCAATGCACATGTTTTCCATAGGAACAATCATCTCTATTTAATACTAATTCTAACCTCGAATTACGAGCAAAATATTGATATAAAGCAAACAATTTTAGCAGTTCAAACAAGGATTAATATCGTAACCAATTATCACCTAGTTGGTACGTACTATCGTCTTGAATGATCTCGTCTGTTGCGCGAGAGTCGGTATTCCCCGCATCCGGTTCAATCTTTCATAGGTACCTAGATGCCTACTTGGTATCCGTAACTTCATGTCTATTGCCATTTTTCCCTCGGCCATTATCCCGATCGTGTTTCGTCATTGGTCGGCAACTGATTGTCATACTTTTGCATTGTCATGCAGGCCTTGAAACCAGCGAGCCTGGATCGAAAAAAGTCTATTCTTTGCATCGATTGTAGAGTATATAACAATCGACACAAAGTATAGACTTTTTTGTCTATAATATGGACCAATCAGCGAGGAGTAAGGAATTATGTAGCTTAAATTATGATAATACTGTTAACCTCCAAGTTTTTGCGTCTTGTGATGATATGATAATGATTTGGAATTCCATCGGTTCAGGGTTTTTTTATATTATTTTTTCATAAGTACCTACGGTATTTATGTTTCTATTATTGTAATGAAGGCGTTTACAGTAGCGTTGCAAAACTTCGGAAGTATTCGGAATAATTCGGAAACATTCAAAATAATACTTCGATTGGAAGGAATACTACCGCAGCAAAAAAACAGCGTAAAATAAATATTGTAAGTATGAAGTAGGTAAATCCTACGTTTTATTACTTAAGAATTAAATTATTCCCAGTACTCGAATGTACTCGTGTGCTTATGTAGCTTGAGGAGACTCGCCGTTACGTTTAGCAGATATTTCGCCATGCCGCTGCTTGAATTAACGCCATCTAGCGGGCAAGAGTAGACTATAAATGGAGAACATCCCTCGTTAATCGTTCGGCGACGCCAGCGCTCGCCTGCACGTAACAATAGCACACCCACCGAGCCCCGCAGCCGTTGTTCATTCATAAATTCAACGAAGTATTATTCGATTCCTACGTACCTACAATGCGGGAATATTTCCCTGTAAGTAGTTATCTACTTGTGACTACCCATTATTTTATTTTTACTATGATTGAGTTTAGAATGGGCCGATTTTGTCCGGATGTTATTTACAAGTTTAGTTTACTTCGTAAAAATGTTTTTTGCTTTACGATTTAATGGAAAAAACGTAAATAATTAGTTAAGTAAGATAAAAGTAAGTACGTATACGTTGTACGTAGTTTAAAGTACGTATCTAGGGTCTAGATACGTAAGTACTTTAAATGTTTTGGTAAATCAAATAGTCGTAAAAAATATATTTCTTTGTAGAATAGTGTTCAACCGAAATTAATCAATAACTAGTTACATAGTTAAGTAATAAATAAGTAGTGTTCAATCGAAATTAATCAATAAAGAGACATTAGAAATAATATACAATACTTAATAATTAGATTATCCTTTCTGTTAGGTACCTCCCTATTATAACATAAATTACTATCTTATAAACTTATTTTAGTATCTAACTATGTATTTCCTACTACTACCTCTCTATCACTTTCACAACTAATAGACCGCATACAAAAACTTATTACGTAAGTACATATCTAAGTAGATGAAAGAAATATTCGGAAGTTTTCAAATAGTATTATGCTCATTTTTATGAATGAACGCGTAGTAATAAGGCATTAACGCCGTCTAGCGGGTAAAAGTAAAAGCTGTAACTGTACAACTTCCATCGGTAGTGCTCGCCTGCGTGCGCTTTCTGCTGCTGCGGTGACCAAGGTTAGGAAGGAAGGAAGGAAGGAAGATTCGTGAGTATGAATACACAATCACTAACGCGGAACATATGAAAATTTGCAATGGTAATTGCGCCGCCATCTCGCGGTCAATAGTCGAACTCTACCAGGTGATCCAATAAGTAGCCTACTTACCCGATGTCGGTCAGCGTGATTATTTTATGGCAACTGTGCAATACCGCCTCGTGACTCAGCGGTTCATTCTAACTATTCTAATATGTACTTAGCTAAATATTTTCCTTGTAATTCTTCTCGGGGAATAATTCCGAATACTACTCAATACTTCCGAATGTTTCGCGAATAATACGACGGGAATACTTCGGAATAATTCTCTACGGCGACGCTAGTTTACATACGTGTTTTATTTTGTAACTTCCTATAAAAATGTGCAATTTCGCTAGTTTTTTTTTTTTGAAGCTAAAAAGAATCTAAATTTAAAGAAGCAGGAAAAGTCTTGGGTCTACAAGAACTCGCTGATTTCCTAGCCTAGCGACAACATCCAATTCCTATTGAGTATTTTTTTACCATAAAAACTGTTAACAATGCTATTACTAACTCAATGATCTAAGTTCAATTACTTATCATTATTATAAGGGGCTTAACCCACCTCCCCATTATTACCTATTAATAATAGCTTCTTAGATACAAAGCTAATTGAATTACTTCTTTGTTAATATTGTCTACGTCAATGGTTATTAAATATGCTAAAAAATGCAAGTGTTTAGTTGTAACACGATATTTTTATATTGGAGGAAAACCAGTTATGTAAAGTTTTTATTATTATATACAGATGTTTACATTTCAAATCGTTTGAATTTTGCTACGTAATAAGTTGATTGCGGTTTACGGAAGAATCTTACGTGTAGTACATGTATGCTTCCTACAGAAGATCGGAACAAAATCGTTTTTAACCCCCACGCAAACAGCGGGGTGTTATAAGTTTGACCGCAATGTGTATGTGTGTGTGGTGGGGTCTGTCGCACCGTAGCTGTAGCGCTTCCCCGACCAAACGACCTTGAGCGTTCGGTCCTTATCTGTCCCGTCGATAAATCCCGCTCTGTCTCGCTCCCTGCGCACGCTCATTTATCATAAAATTAACAAAAAAAATTAAATTATTTTAATAAAAAAAGACAAGCGATGTTTTGAAATAAAATAAAACGTGAATTATTTAGATTTTTAAATTATCTATCCATTAGTGTTATCCTCAAATTAATAAAACGTCATCTTTAACAAAAGATGCATGCAATCAATAATTGTAGTCACTTTTTTACAAGGAGTTTTTAAATGTATTTATAACACATAAAAACAAATAAGAACGTGCAATGTGATGATAGGATATCGAAGATTAATAATGTGCTTTTAGATGTAGTTTTATTACCCATGGTGAATGAGTTAATAGCCTCTGAATAACGTACTATGGCAAGGTTTTGGTCGGGGTACCGCCTTGGTTGCGATTTTTTTTTTATTTGCAAGCAGGTTTTCTAGCGGTGGTTCTTAGACATGTTTTATCAAAATCGGTTCAGCCGTTTCAAGTTCATCAGTTCTTTTTTAGAGTCGGGTGTTTTTTTAAAATTTTACCTATTCTTCAAATAAATTGGTGTACAACTTGCTTGGTGTGTAGTACTTGCAACCGGCGTGCGGCATGCGTGTATGACCAGCGGGGTAATTGCGTAAAACACTAACAATAAGAATGGCTCTCATTTTGACAGTTTAACAACATTCATTGCGTTATTTAAGTTGTGAGCAGACAAACTTTTCGTACATAAGAAGCAATGGTTTATCAATAACCTTCAAAATGATTCAGATTTAGATTGATAGTATGTTACGAAATTCGGGTGCTGATGTATGAGCTTAAACGAAACAAAAGGAGTAAGTAACGATTGTAGCAGGAAGCGTTCTGTAGTTTCTGCCTACCCCCATGGGAAGAAGGCGTGAGTTTATGTATGTATGTGTGGTTTACAACTTTACAAGCAGACAGAGTGTCAGTCAAGTGGAAGGCCATAAGGAGACACCTACACAGAAATAATATTACCTACTGCGTAAAACACCCGACACTTGCAGGGTTGTCTGTGTGCCAGCCGGGGTCGCGGATTGTTCGAAAGAGTTACCGTGGCCCTGGCGCACAGGCAACTGAAGGAACACGGGTGGATTTAGTCAGTATGAGTCTGACACGCCCTTCCGCTCCACCCAGAGCGGAAGAGGTCATTTAATGATTTCCCACCCAAAAAAAAAAAAAGCTTGTCTGTGTGGTTGTCAATAGGTATAGTCCGTTCCAAAAGTTTCTAATGATGTAATCAACTGGATCAGAAAATGTACTGGTGTAGCATGACTAATAAATTGAGTGCTATGATTTGATTATATTTTGAACCCCAAAATTCTAATTTTATATCACCTTTTAGTTTTCATTTGACAACTAACCAAAGTTGAACATTCCCGTATTTATTCTAGGTTGCTTTCGTAGGTATTCTACAGTCCTTTCACAGTTAATTTACTTCTGAATTTGCATCACGGTCAAAATCAAAGTGATTTTTATTTTCGTTACAATAAGGTTACTGTTGGGTTGTTGCCACTGACTAGTATGTCAAAATCACAGTTATCTTTATTCACGTTACATTATGATTGTAGTTGAGTTGCTGCTGTCAAAGGTAAAATATCTGTGAATGGACTGTAATCTCAGTCTCAATCTGTCAAAATCACCTCTAACCGACCAACATTTTTGAAAAAAAAAAACGCTGTTATTGTCCAGCGCTGCGGTATTTATTTTTTAAATATCGCAATTATATGCTGAGATATGAGTGTTTTTGGCGTCGCACAAGACTTTTTCTTGTTGTTTTAAATGCTCTTTTTTAAGTTATTTTGTACTGTTTGTATTTCCTGTGCGTGTCCCAAATAAAATATTTATCTTTCTTAGATGAGATTGCGACTAGATTTTGAACGTTTTCTTAACTACGGGAATTGGCCTTCACAACGAACAGGCGAAAGTTGCTAAGCACCATCGCTATGGGGAATAATCTTAAATTTCAAATCCCCCGAGGCAAATAAAAACCTCTGAAAACGGCTGAACAGATTTCATTCTTTTTTTAGCTAAGAACACTCAATGAAGTCACCAAAAAAAAAAAAAACCTTCAGCCGTTTGGGAGAGTAGCTACAATACCGGTGGCACACAGATACACACGTTAAATTTTATAACACCCCTCTTTTTCTGTGGTAGTTTAAAAATACGTCGTCATCTCATGAAAATTCTGACGACATTGGAAATGAATTATCTCGGTACATCCCGTAATCCAAAGCTTCTAATATCACAGAGAAGAAATACGATCTGCAGAGTCGCAAACACATGTCGCAAATTGTTTTTCTTAAACTCATTCCTTTAATCCTTTGCTCCAGAATTTTCCATAATTGATATATTTAGCTCCAAAAGTTTTGATATTTGCATACCTAACTACAATATAACTTTGAATATTCGTCGGTGTTCAGACTAGGTTAATTCTATGTATTAATTAGGCAGAGGGTCACGGTATGAAAGGATCCACTTACAATTGTTTGGAACAGGTGCTTCAGAGCTTAGGCCTACTAAAATAGCTACGTCTTGAAGTCAAGTTCGCTGCTTACCTTATTCATTTTCGTCACTGATTATCGCTTGATTTTTTTTTTTGTGACTTAGGACTTGGGTACGCGAATGTATCGAAAAAGAAATGAATATACAGAGTGGCGATTAGGTTATCACATTAAATTATACCACTTATAATAAATGGTATACTTAGATGGTAAGTACACAACATTTTAATGAAATCCATTTACAAAAAAAAACAGCTGTTCCTTACATTTTGTTACACGTAGCTGTACAAAATGTGTGGAACAGCATTTTTTTTTTTGAGAATGGATTTCACTGTTGCAGTCCGCTGCTGGACATAGGTATCTCCTAATTCACCCCACTGAGTAGGTACTATCCTCATCTCAATCTACCTACTTAATGGTAAGTAAAACACTACAAAGATAGCGACAAGCAATCCAGAACATTTACTTTATCACCAAAACAATGTTTATGTACCTAATGTAACAATCTTACATTGGTACATTAAAACATAACCTAAAAAATTAAACTGGTTATAACTTCTACGTCCCAACTTCTAAAAATCAGAGAATTTAATAAGGGCTAGTCTATCATATTAACTACTAATTAAAACAAAAAATATCGCAAAACACGAAATTTTATTAGCTGTAGGTACCAAATTTCCATACAAGCCTGCCGTTCGCCTTTGTATATCGTCTAAGTGTAACGTAGTATAATTTAATGTGATAATCTAATCGCCACTCTGTATATTTATTTCCTTTCTTATAAGAGGAAGTTTGAAAGTGGCACCGCTGACTGAAAAGTTGTGGTGAATTGAAATTGGTTGTCATGGTATGGCCATGTGATGAGGAGGAATGAGGAATATGCCGTGAGGAAAGTTTTAAGTATGAATGTGGATGGCTACAAGAGTAGGGAAACACCAAAGAAACGGATGGATGGACTGTGTAAAAGAGACTAAGTTAAGTCTATGTATTATTTAGGCAGAGGGTCACGTTATGAAAGGGGATTCACTTACAAATGTTTGGAACAGGTGCTTGGGTGCTTAGACCTACTAAAATAGATACGACCTCAAGTCAAGTTGTATTTATGGGTACAGATTACTTACCTAATTAGTTTTGTCAGTGAGTTACACTTGTTTTTTTTTTTGTGACAGAACTTGGCTTATTGCAATTATTTTAGAAAAGCCTGAACTTAAAAAAAAAACTTGCGATTAACTAAGTTTTTTTAGAAATTAATTTAAAAGCTTTTTTGTTAACTAAGTATTCAATTTAATGTGTTTTAAATTAGGTATTGCTAGTAACACCAACAATATACCTAAATATTGTAATGTTGCTAACGCAAAACTAAAACATACATAACCATATCAAATAATAGCCGTCTATTTACCTTTAGAAGTTAAATAGAATAAAGAAGTTAAATTAAATAGAATTCCAGATAATGGACCGAATGGATCCTATAATCCACATCTATTATGCTACATATAAACCAACAGTAACTACATCCTCTTTTTGCGCACTTAAGATAAATATAATGACCCTGATGTATCCGTTTGTATGCAGTTGGGCCAAAAAACTCATTGAAATAATATTCACATGTTTATAAATGTATTAGCAGATCACTTGAAGGATTAGGTACACACGGCTACATATCAAGCTATACATTTCCAGTATTAGCTGACCTAGAATTGTATAGGCTTTTCGTACCATGAGAAATCAGCTTATACAGGAAATGTATAGCTTGATATGGAGTCATGCGTACCTATTATAACCTGTCTAGATGGCCTACACCGAGTACAATGGCAGTGAATGATTTAGATAAACAATCTTTAAAACATATTTGTTGTCTACTTGATGCACTTCATATTGTGTGACCAATCTTTAAAGTTAAAGGTTGTAATTTATTATCATAGGTCATACATAATTAACTGCCAAATTGGTTTTGTGGCCACAAGCGCAGTGCTGAGCGTGGGTTCCTGGGTTCGATTACCAGGTCGGGAAAAGTGTTACTGGGTTTTCCGTTAGAAATTTCTCAGCAGCAGCCTGGATGTGGTGTGATATCTGCCTAAGAAAGCACGTAAAACTGTTGGTTCTGCGCCTGATCTCTTCCCGGTCGTGTCGGATTGCCGTCCCATCGGACTATGAGAGTAAAGGAACAGAGTGCACTTGTGTTTGGGCACACACTTATGCACTATCATATCTCCCGCGTACCTGTACCTCCGTTGAGATTGGCCACCGAGGCCAAAATCGGTCGGGAGCATTATTTATTTTTAATGTAATTTTTTGCGTGGATGTGACGCATATTTTTCCCCAACTCGTTCTTTTTTTGTATTTGTGTGCTTGTAGCGGTATCATCATCGCCACATGCGAGCTATACGTCATACTGACGTCACGCAAATCCTGCATCGCGCAAGCAGAGTTTACCGCGCGACTAGCATATATACAACGTCCCGACATCAACCGTCTGGTCGGAGGATCCTCCCTTTTCTATAGAGTATGAGTGAACTTTACACCCTGTTCCTCATACCTCTATATGCTTTTCTCTGCGTCATGTTTAACGCAAATAATCGTTTTTTCTTTCTAATTCAAAAGGGCAGTCACGATTCAACATCGTGCAAAGGAAAACTATGATCGAACCAGTCCATTCATAATGACCCCTAATAAAATGATTAATGTTACTTATGTATTTTTCACACATTATGAGCTCCGGTACATAACTCATTAGGACAGTTAGTAAACTTAATTAACCTATACAGTGTTGTAAAGAAGCAAGTTATATTTCATCACGTAACAAGTGACAATGACCAATCAATTAACCAGTAATTGTAGGTTTCATTAAAACATGACGACAGTCTTGCAAGAAATCTGAAGAGGGAATCGTGTGAGGCAAAAAGTGAATCTGTATGTTGTGTTTCTGCTTCTTATTGTCTGTCGGTATTTGTGACTATCTTACACGTAAATAACATACTTATTTTAGTAAAGTCAGCATCAAGCGAATTCACTACCAACCATGGACTAGGAAAAAAGGATAGACTCCGCGCCACGCATATCGAAAGTGAAGCACCGTACGGTACCGATCTATGTGTGTGTGTATATAAGTGTCTTACTGGGGATATTTTATTCCTTGATACTTTTTCTGGGATGTAGAATTATTTTTACACCATTTCACAATACAAGAAGGCATTATTTCATTTTATTACCTGACGTAAACAGTACCTACAATGACGTCGTAGTGCCGCGTAATGGCACTTTATGATGTAAATGTGTGCGAGAGGTATGTTTGTACAAACAGTCCATACTTATAGTGCTTCACTTTCGATACGCGTGGCGCGAAGTCCTTCTATTTTTTCTAGTCTGTGGTACCAACTTAAATTGTCCGTATATTCAATCACAAATGTCATTCTTTGACAGTTACTTGAAATAGCTATAACACCGCAAATTAACAAATTTTTTTGCTTAATAATTAATTTCTCTGACTGCACAAACAATCAACTAATATTTCAACTGTTTCGATTTAACTATACATTGTTTCGTTAACACTTTGAGGGACAGTAACAATAAATCTTATATTGTGTCTCTTTTGGTATCCTTCAACCGATTAAAAACTTCAAGACTCACCTTGACCTTTGTTTATAATTTTAATGATAGATCGCCCAGAGTCCTGCCAGCAGGACTTTGAGTATTTCCGGAAGAACGTAACTTTTTTCGGTCACAGTACCGTAATGGTGACGTCGTGGATGGTGTCGTGATGATTTGGTACAGGCCAAAGTTCTTATTTTCACATTGTATTTACAAGAAACGGTTGCTAAACACAACTGACCTTCAATCGGCACGCGATGTCGCGATGGCGCATGAGTATACACGGGGGCAGCGCGTACGCGCTCGCACGACTTGTTTTGACGCTCGGGTACCGAAAGGGCATGGAGTCGTCAACATTTCGGTATTCCAGCATAATCAATCTTTTTTTCTACTTTATTAGTACCTTTTTTATTAATTGTTAACAATACACGCAAAATATTTAAGTGCATAATGAAACGAAAGTGACAGATTTATAGTTCCTTAAATAAGTTCTTTCCTATTAATAATATTAGATAAATGCGCTCCAAAAATAGAAATTCGTCATTAAATCAAGAACGAATACATCTATTATTACTATTAAAATTATGAAAGTACAACTAATTAGTTTAATTTTAATACGCACTGACCAAGTGTTTAAAACTTCTGAAAAGCGCAAGTTCAACATCGAGGACACCGTATTGCTAAAAGGACTAGACAAAATTTCAAGTCATTTTTCCGGCACGACGCAAACCCGTCCTTCCGGAAGAGCTTCGAGCAGGACAAGTCATCAGGCGATCTATCATTAATATTCAAATTAAATATTATTATTTCTGAATATTATTAAATGAGACTACAAGATTTGTCGGCTATCAAGGCTCGCTTGCACAGTTGCACCACAAAACAATAAATACATTTAGCGCTTAACACATTCAAAACATCGTTCTGTCTCTGTCAACTTCAAACGCTTGACAGAAATGGAACGATGTTTCATTTATTCGTTTAGCGCTAAATATATTTAGCGATTTGCCGTGCAAGTATGCCTGAAAAAAAGCCATTTGACTAGGTTTTTTCTCGCCTCAAGTCTCCTCGAGACGCATCACAAACATTGTTTCTCATACGAATTCCGAGTAGTAGTAAATTAATAAGATGTTCCTAACAAGGTGTTCGGGAAACTCGTTCATTATTTTATGCCAGCATTTGGCTCACAACGTTGCTTTGTTATAAAATTAACACGTCACACGCTTTGACTTCGTTCTCACGGCGCTCTGTGTGTCCTTAACTTTACTTGTGGGATTTTGTGTTGCTTGGTTTTGTTCTACTATACGCAGTGAGAGTTTGTAGAGACTAGGCTATTTATTTGTTTTTAATAGTTAGCAGCTAGATGTTAATTAATTGAGATTCGGTACGTAGTAGACGTAACACGTTGCATTAAGAGGGAAGTTTGCGAGCGTGAGATCTTCTTTTAGAACGCACACATTGATATTTTCCACTTACACTGCAAAAACGCGCAGTATAAATTACGTATGGTGTACACCTAACTAGAAACAAATAACAAACCATACGGCGCGACGGATATATTATAATTTCAATGCGTGTTCGCCCCTAAAGGATTTATAAGTATGTGTCAGAAAACACGCAATGTATTAGCAATTATCTCGCCGCATCGCGAGGCTTGCGTTCCAGTATTACGTATTAGTCGTCACCAAAGGGTGGGGTTACAGTGTTCATCAGGTCGATTGATAAAATTAATTATGTTGTTATTATTTTATTAACTTTATTTATGTTGTTTAATTTAACCAATAACTTTATTATTTAGAATTTTGTATTATTGATTGCTTTTAACTATTTTTGAATAAATTGATATCTACTAAATATTGTTCATAGATATTTTAAGGTATGTATGTGAAAGACGTAAGAGAGGCAAAGGACTAATTAAAAAAAAAACAAGTAATTGTACATACTATTTAAATTATTTAATGGATAAATGAATTATCTATAACTTATTAAGTTTAATAATAAGTATATATTTAACATCACATTAGTAAGCAGGTAGGTAATTAATAAATAAATAATAAATTCTTTATTTAGCCATTATACAACATTTTGAAAAGAAAGAAAGAAAAATAGGTTTATTTGTCACAGAAACACGTGCATACAAAAAAAAAATTGCTCAGGTAACAACACAGGCTCAGGTTTTGATACTTGTTATCTAAACTTATCTATTAGAATCGTCAAAATTTGGAAATTTGTTCCATCTAAGAATTTTTAAGAATATTTCATATGAAAATTCTTAGGTGGAACAAATTGTTTGACGATTGATATGAAATTGAAGATTATTATTCAGTAAATTTATATCATTCCTACAGTAGCGAATCGTACAATTGATCAACATACGACGTAAAGCAGGCTGCAATTTACACAAAACCAAAGTAAATTTGAATTTTGCGAGCTGCAGCTGAGGATTCACCTTAATAAGCCAGGCAGATGTGGACTTGTGTGTAAGTGTGCGTATGTGTGTGTAAGTGTGCGTATGTGTGTGTGAGTATGTATGTGTGTGTTTGTGTGTGTGTGGCTGCGCAAGAGCGTACGTGTGCGGGCGCATATGCATGTATCTCTCTGTGTGTGTGCGGATTTATGTAAATTATTTGTAAATGTGTCTGGGTGACTATCTAATTCTACGGTTGTATGGGCTAGATCAGTTGCCACAATTTAGTTTGCAGTTACAGCTTTTTTAATATTTTTTTTGCGTTTGCTATCATTAATAACAGTTTCGCTTTTCCGTTTTTTTGTTTCTCTTTCTGCTTCTCTTTTTTTAATTGCTTCTATCAAATAATTGGACTCCCTTATGTCCATTTTCCTGTCTAATCTAGAATCTATTATTTCCGGGAGCATACAATCAATATAAAACTTTTTTAATTTATGTTCAATCTTTGAGTCTATACTAGTCCAAACCATAAAAATGCATTCATTTTTTTGTGTAATGTGAAGCTGTCCTTGAATCTGATAATACCAGTCATGATTCTTATTTATTATCAGGTCTCCTGTTTGGCTAAATTTCCAGAAATGAATCTTTTTCATTTTAACGCCATCGTCTATTGTCATTTTTGCACAAGAATATGGACACTTAATTTCTACGATTTTATCAGTTTCCAATAGTCCATCTGGACTTGCTCCTAAATATCCTAACACTGGGTCAACAATAAGGCCACATCTTTTTATAACGCAGGGAGAGCCATCAACACTTCTTAGAACTGCCAATTGTTCTAGCGCAATATGCTCGTGATCTTTACCGTACTGTAGCGATTTTACATGGTCTAAGTTTGCTCCACGAAACAAACTTTTCACGAGAGGTCCGCATTTAATAAGGCCTCTTTTGCAAATTTTGCCAAAACCAGATGCAGTCAAGCGTTGTCTTTTGAAAATTATCGGTTACGCCGTGACACTAGCACCCCACCCTTAGGTCTTGTGTCTAAGTGTGCGTAAACTATTTTCGAGCTCGGTGCAGATCAAAAATTGACGTGCTCTCACCTTGGTTTCTAGGGCGGCACTGAATAGTTTTTTTTTTTTTTTTTTTTTTTTTTTTTTTTTTTCCTATTGGGCAGCTCGTAGTTTTGACCACTAAGGTCCTGGCTACTTAACCGGGCAAACCTGTGGGTGCCTTAAGCTACTAACTTAAAGCCTCCAGCCAGGGGCGAACAATACTTAAATTTAGGTGACCGCACGCTAAGGGCACCCCCTGTGGGGTACGAACCTCGGCTTAGGGCGTCACTGAGGGGAGGGCAGCAAGATGGGACAGGCTGGATCTAAATTATATTATTATTATACTGGGGAATTTAAAGCTACAGGCTCAGCTACGGCGCGGGCTGGCGCGTCGTCGAGCAAGGGTCGGGGGGGGGGACAATTACGTCGGGGGCGTCGCGTAGGACCTCGGCGGCGAGGTCGGAACGATGGCGGTCTGTGTTTGTGCACTGTACTGGTGGCCCTACTGCTCTCCTGGAGGAGGGTTATGGGGTCATCGGGGTCGGTCAGGGCATGCCTTGGACGGCGGGTACGACTAATGCGGGAGGGGGCATATCTGGCAGCCTCGACAACCAGAGGGTTGCGATGTGAGGCCGCGGAGTCGAAGAAGCGCTTGGAAATGCGCTTCATGAACTGACGGATAGTGGGGATTTTAAGGTCGAGATGGAGGATCTCGTTCCGAACGAACCAAGGGGAGCCGGTTGCCCTACGGAGGAACCGGTTTTGGAGGGTCTGCATCCTATGGATGTGGTGGGGTTTCGAGTGTGCGAAAACCACACTCGCGTAGGTCATGATGGGACGAATGCACGCTGTGTAAATGCGCAATTTGCACTTGAGTGACAATTTGCTGCGTGCATTCAATAGGAAGTGGAGTCTACCGAGAGCGAAAGCGGCGCGCGAACGCGCCTGCTTTATGTGCTCGCCGAAAGAGAGTCTGTGGTCCAGAGTGACACCCAAGTATTTGGCTCGCTTCTCCCAAGGGATAGGCTTGCCGAACATGGTGATCGGACGGGGGGGGGTGGGGTTGAGTCTCGGTTTCGAAAATAGAACCGCTTGACTCTTATCGGGATTGACTTCGATTCTCCACTTCCTAAACCAGTCACCGAGTTGGTTGACTGTGGTTTGGAGAGTGCGAGATATCGCGTCGGGGCTTACGCCGGTGTAGTAAATGGCCGTATCGTCTGCGAACAGAGCCAACTGAGCCCTTTTACTCTTGGGGATATCGCTGGTGAAAAGCGTGAAAATGAGAGGGGCGAGCACGGAGCCCTGAGGGACTCCGGCGCGAATGGGGCGGGGGGAGGATAGCGCTCCTTCGATGCGGAATCGGAAGGTGCGGTTCGACAAAAAGTCTCGCAGGATGAGGACGAGACGATCTGGCACTTTAAGTTGGTATAGCTTATATAATAAGCCATTGTGCCAGACTTTGTCGAACGCTTTCGCTATATCGAAGAAAACAGCACCCGTCAACGAACCACGTTGGAAGCCAACGCTTACTGAATAGTTTTCGGCGCGTGCTCGAATATAAATCAAATTGCGGAAGAGAGTACGCTCCATACTAAAATGTATGGGAAATGGAAAATGATTTGCGTAAAAAATAAAGAATGTTTAGACGTAAATTACTATCGTATGGGTTTATTTAATTAGAAATTAAAACAGGGAACTTCATAATCATACATTTGTGTCACGATTTAACGAAAAATATTTTCAAACATTGACTTAAAATAAGATAAAATGTGTAAATAGAATGTGTCGATTTCGATGTGAATATGAAATTTTAACATTGTTTTTAGCAGGATTTTTTGGATAATTTTGGAAATATCTCGCAATAGAACTGATGACAGGTCTATTAACTTTCCTACTTATTTTTTTGGTATTATTTGATGCGGTGAATGTTTAGATATCTTGAAAACAGTAAACCCCTATTCAGGCGTTTCGTAAGGACTCTCCTCTTAACGCTGGCAACATAGGAACAGAATATACGAAGGACAAAATGACAGATTGTGAATAGATTTCTACGGAGCGATGTATTAAATTTTAAAAAAAAATGTCACCTGGTCCTATCGTGAATTTTATAGTAGCCTACAGCCTACATTACGATAAAGATTTTATAGGTGGTTCTGTCTTGTTTTCGTTAAATATAAAAATAATAGTTTAAAAAAACTAAAAAAATACGCTTTTATAGAAAATCCAACAATAAAATAGAAAATATATTTTAATAAATTTGATTTCAATAAAATTGTGTAAGAAAAAATGATTTTATTGTAAAAAAAAGCGTGGGCTACATGGTATCAATAGTTATAAATATTTTATGAACAGATATGAGTAGAAGGGTTATTTTGATAATATCCTGAAAAGCACCCCACGCTTTTTTACAATAAAATATTTTTTTCTTACACAATGTTTTTGAAATAAAATTTATTAAAATTTATTTTCTATTTTTTTGTTGGATTTTCTATAAAAGCGTATTTTTTTAGTTTTTTTAAACTATTAAATATTTTTAATTTTTTAGTTGAATTTTCATCAGGAAAACAAAAATTCGCTAATACTGATTATCCTAGTAAGGATAACGGGTCAAACTGTATAAAATATTGAATTGTCATCGGTCCTTAATAAGTACGTTTTGAAGTGGGTCAAAATCATGTTCGAAGATTCCATTACATACTAACATACGTATGAAGCTAATAAAAGCGTATTAAAAACATAGAACTTGTTCTTTCGGTAATTGAACAAAGCTTTAGAACATTTTGGTTCTTAATTGGCATCATTATATAAGGTAGCTGGTCCACGCTTACTTAACATGATGTAGTTTATCAATTTATTTGTTACTTACTGAGTTACAGCTAGAGAATAACAGTAAAAAAGGTTATTAACTTTATTGTGTCCAATTATTGCGTATATTTTTTATCTGTTTTTTGAAGAAACTATGTCGACGGCCGCAAAGTATATACGGTTATCTACAAAATCATGATTTTACAGGATAGCGTTTTGAACGCAAACCTATGCTAATTATCAGAAGAACAAAGCTATTTTCTTCTGTTTTACAACATTTAGTTAATAAATACAACTTGACATTACCAAGGAAATGGTTATGGCCAATTACTGGAAAAAAAAAAACCTGAATACGGTAGATGTCATTATCTACTTCGTACAAAAAAGTAAACTAAATGAGTCAACTGCCATACCGCTTATACCTACGCGGGACTTCCTAATTGCTTGAGCTTATATTATTTTAAATATTAAAACAAATATTACTATTCTTTTGTAGTTTAAATCGTTTATTGCTACGATAAATAAAGGTCCGTAATAATTTTCCTTATATAACTACTATTTGTAACGACGCGGACGCAAGTTTAAAAAATGTCCCTAATATTTTAGATGAACTCGCCGATAGTCCGACGTGTACATGGACTCATGGTATATATCCGTGTCTATTTCTTCGCTTTGTGAAAAATAGATTTAGTTTTCTTTATATAGGCACGTGACTTAGTAGGTATTGGTAACAATTTAGAAGAAAACAGAAAAAAAATGTGTGCACAGCGGGTAACTATTTAATACCTTTATTAAAAGTCCATCTTAATAGGCATTTAGATTATAAATAAATTACCTTATAGGAGTGCCTATACATAGAAACTTACAAATAAAACATTATTCATATCACAATACATTTTTTTTTACAAAATTAAGTCCTTGTCAGAACGACACCATATTATTATTCTGTTTTCAAGGTAATCTACCTAAAGGTACTGTGGTACTTCGGCACTACAATAGGTACCATAGAATAAATATATATTCAGAAGGCCGGCTTCATACAACGAGCAAAACCAGGCACGCACACAGACACGATTCACGTACAGAGAGTGCAAGCGCGCTCGCGACTGGCATTTGTTTGAGATAGTTTGGGATTGCCGTACGTGTCTAAAGCCTTACTTACACGAAGCGATTTAATTACCTATAATAAACCATAAGTTGAAACAACAAAAAAAGCTGCATCGTCTAAGTAGCTGCTCTATGAAAAAGTGGCGGAATTCTAGTAAAAACTCATATAACTTGGAATCTTCGTTTCGACGAAGAATAAGAACAGTATTTAGACGATGCAAGTCATATTTATACACACTTACAAGAACATGTGAGTATGGATGTCAATCCATATTTATGTTGCTTCAATTTTATTTTGTATGCCACAAGCAAGGAATGCAACGTGTAAATGGGACTTAAGTGTGCGTGTGCCTGCTTTCGCTCGTTTTATGAAGCCAGCCTTCTATAACTATCTATTCCGTGACAATACCTGGTTAACCGCAAACTTATAACCAATTAAAACTTAATCGCGAAGAGAATTCATCCGTTGAATGTTGTCCATTGTTTTGCAAACAATACCAAACAGAGTGCCTGTTGTAATATAAATGATTGTTTTTTGATTGACTTTTCTTAATTAGTTTGGTTGTGATGATTTTTATCAGTGCTGTCTATAAAACAATTAAGGTCCCTAAGTATGAGTACATGCGTAGAGTCGATATTGAGTAATGAAGCGTATCTTAGTGTTTTTAACTCGCTTAATTTAAGCTCTTTTAAGCAGACAGAGCTAAAGCTAATTTCGTAGAATTTAAATGATGTCTGCAGATAATTCAAGTTTGCTGTATTGTCGTCAAGTATAACATGCCACAAAAACCAGCAATGAAAAACATATTAATCAAATTCAGTAAAAATAATAATCTTAGATATCTTTAACATTGTTCCAGCAACTGAAACCCTCTGGGTAACCTTAATTATTTTACCAAAATATACTTTATGTCACATAGAGAGATTGTCTATGTTTCTGACGTGTGCTAACGAGAAGGGATCCTTTGAACTCGTACTCATTAAAATCTCAAAGTATCGATGAACCTTATGTAGGTTCTCTTGTCTTATCAAACGAGACGGTCGATAAGCGAAGGCTTAATAAGGACGTAATATCGTATTACGAAAACCTGTTTTGTTGTAATAACTACACGTGTATTCCATTCTTCTATACTAATATTATAAATTGGATAGTAACTCTGTCTGTATTTTACCTTTTCACGCCTAAACCACTGAATGGATTTCGATAAAATTTGGTAAGCAGACAGATGGCATCCTAAGAAAGGACATAAGCTACGTTTTATCTCAAAAATAATCTTAAACTGGTTTATATAGGGGATGAAAGTTTGTATGGCAAATCCAGAATTTCTTAAGGAAAATTCAAATTTATGCTTTTGGCAAGAAATAAAGATTTACACGTCCCAGCGTTTTCTCAAAATCTTCCCACTACAATAGGGCTGACTTTAAAATTCACAACACACACAAGCATTTTTTATTCAACAGAAATTTTTGTAGTCCTCTTTTTAAGCGATTTAAGGGAGGATCAATTGATGATTTCCCACCCAAAAAAAATAATAATAAGGATGGCATCAGCACATGATTCTAGAACCCTTAGCGTAGAAATTTTTCGTCTGTTATCAACAAAAAAAAATCTGCTGTTTCATAGAAAAATGTATGGAGGAACAATTTTTTATTTGAGTAACCGATGAAAATTTTCGACACAGGTGAGATCTGAATCATGTACTGAATGAATCCATGGTAACAGGTTGCACGTCGATGTCCCTGCCACCATGTACCTAAGTATAGTCTGTCTCTTACCTTTTCATACCTTATAAGCTGAACGGAATTGGATGAAAGACATACGGATAGACCTGGGTTAGAACATAGGATACTTTTTATCCGGGTAGTAAATTCCCGTCGGATAATTTCCGACAATCACGCGGGCGAAGCCGCGGGCAAAAGCTAGTGCAATTACATTGTTCATATTAATTTATCAAGATTCTCATCAGTATACTTGTACACCAGTATAGTTATACGTTAAGCCGTTGGTCTTGTGCCTGATCTCTCTCCGGTCGTGTCGGATTTCCATCCCATCGGACTATGAAAGTGAGGGAAGAGAGAGTGCACCTGCGTCTGTGCACACACTTGTGCTTTATAGTTACGTTCCGTTCTAGTTTCCATTGAGATTTGCCGCCATGGCCGAAATACGGTCAGGGCCGGCAGTCTCGACATAGATAGCGACGCTTTCGCGAACTACCGATCCCTAAATATTAAGGTGAAACCTCAGTTGTAGCCCGCCAAATACAAATTTTCTTTGAATTGGACGATTGATATGAAATTGGTGATCATTATTCGATATATATATAATTCCCACAGTCGAGAATCGCATTTTGATCAACTTACGACGTAAAACAAAGCTGCAATTTGCAAAAAGCTAAAGAAAATTTGAATTTTGCGGGCTACAACTGTGGAGTCACCTTAATATTTAGCGATCGGTAGTTTGCGACAGCGTCGCTATCTAGTCGAGACTGTCGGCCCTCGAGTTCTATACATTAGTATAGGTGAGAGGAGGTTGGAGTGAACTGTCGATAGTGTCAATCCCTTCCATCATGTGGAATAGGACAGTTCACTTAAGTTTTCACGGTGAGATTTCTACAAAATAAACCGGCTGATGTCCGACGTGACGACCGCCTATTACGTCGTGGAATGTAATATTTTGAGGTCATCTCAATAATGGATGTTCTGCGTTTATTAAATATTTACCTAAACTTTTTCACATAGTAGTTTATTGAGTCTAAGTTTCAAGCAATTAGTGAGCTTTATTTTAGTGTTTGATTTATTATATTTACCTATATTTCTACCCCTAAACATAATGCATAGAACAGAGCAGAAAAGTAAAGATTTTTTTTTTAGTTAATCTAGCTAGAGCCAATTTTAGCTTAAATTGGTGGAGGACTCTGTGAGTATTTGGGAATACTATGTTAGCTAACTTTTTTGCTGGTGCCGTGTGTATTACCAGCAAAAAACCAAGCATCTAATTATGTACAGACATCTAATAGGTAGTTATCATGTGACCTTATAGATTTAGTTTATTTTTTTGAATACTATATTCGTGCTCTTTTTGAACGTCGACCATTTTCCGATTACGTAAATATTTGAAAATATAACAATAATTCCAAATGATTATGTCAATATGAGACAAAGGTTACAAACCCAATGAAAAAATGTGCAATTTATCGTAACTGTGATCATATGGTATGTTTTCAATTGCTTGATATCATTGTACAACGTGTTAATCAGAGCGTAGGCAGACATAATGTGTGTATAAGTAATGACATGTAGGTAGTAATAATAAATATATACGGCAGTATTGTAATATCTTGAACTAATAGCCACTGGTTATCTATCTAGGTAGTGATAGTTGTTAATGTTTATCTTTATTGTGCTAGACAATATTAATGTTTAAGATAGTCGAAACTGTTATTAATTGATTTAATTAAGTTCCCTTCAAAATTGTTGAGCTGAATGGTGCTGATCCATGCGTCATGTTCGTGAACGGGCGCCGTCAGTGGGGACTGGTCATTTCTTAGCTGCCACGGCTTATTTTAATTTAATTTAATATTTGAATTGCTTTTGTCTTTTTATTACGGACGCTTTTAACGTTCTGCATCGTTCTCACATGCATAATTTCAACATGAACGATGTAATTAATATTTTGTAACCATATTTTGATTTAAAAGAGTGTCCATGGAGTTTCTTGCCCGTTCTTCTCCATAGGTACCTACTACGCTTTGGAATGGGTAACTAGCTTCATTTTTCTGACTGACCGACCCCTTGACAATTCAAAAGTGCCTGTAATTGGTTTATTTGAAATAAAAGCTTTGAGTTTGAGTTTGAGGTACCTAGGATTTAAGAGGGAAGCGCCAGGACAATTTTATAACATACCAAACAATAGGATTATATGAACTTAGAGGGCTGTATTATTGATTTTATTGCTTATAATTCTGTAAATACATATTCCTACTTGTTAAGGTCGCGAATCAGATTTTGTTCAACATACAACCAGACACTGACCTGCAGATTGCAAAAACGTAAGAATATTTAATTTCGCGGGCAACCTGGCTCCTCCCCCGGCGAAATAATGGGTGTACGATAAGTACACCTGTACTTAACCCTTCGGGAAAATACAGGCGTGATGTTATGTTATAGTCAAACATTAATTTAATATGTTTCATGAAGGACTTCCTATAGTTGTGATTTAACAAGTAATCATTTTTAGATTCATTCATTACTGTCCTGATTGACTGATTCGACATTGCAGAGCCAAAACAACTGAAGCTGGCTTCAGGCTTTTTGAAAATACTACCTAAAATGTTGAAATAAGGGATAAAAGTTTGTACGCGAAAGTCATAATCTACGCGGACGAAGTCGGTTTGCAAAGTGATAGTAAGTTTTGTATTGATTAATAAAAAATAATATTAATTATATTATCAGTTATTATAATGCTAATTGAAGAAATACCACAGAGAAAGACGTTGTCAAAAAATAAAAAAGACACGATATTATCTACAGATAATGTCATAGTGTCATTTAAGATTCTATAATCAAAAACCTATCAGAGAAACAAAGGCAAGACCGGTTTAAGCTGTAGATAATCCTATTGGTCTGTTAAACGTTTAATTGGTTCATAAGATCAAAGATATTATGGGCTTTCTAACGATTAAATAATCAACGTAATCGATTTAGAGCTCTAGAAAATGGTCGTAGTAATTTGAGCTTGAAGAGCTTTCTCGCAGAGACAATATTTCTAGTAGGTATGAACAAAAATGGTAGGTGCCTAAAAAAACCTAAAACGGGAATTCTCTAAGACGTCATGCTAGCATCAACGATATTATGAACTCATTACATGATACGAAAAAATACAAGAAAAAGTCAAGAAGCAAAAAAAAAACACCCGAAAATCGTAAAAGTCGTACATTGAATCTCAAAGAAATTACGATTAGAGGTTACTCATTTCGGTCGTGTACGATTGGAATTTTATCGCGAACCCACGCCTCAAGGCTCTCGCAGACAGGCTCGACGCGAAACCGGTAGAACAATTTCCACTAAGTTTTCATAGAAATTGTTCGACCAAAGTCGGGTCGCTCCTGTCTGCAGGAGTCCTGAGGTTTGGGCGCCCCGAGGCGTGGAACGAGCTGAAACTGAAACGGATGCGTTTATTACTTATGTGGTTTTCAGTGTGCGTCGTAAATCTATTGGGATTTTCGGATGTTGTCTTACTCATTACTACAACTTTTTTACCGGCTACTAGTTTTTTTTTTTAATGATTTTTGTTAAACAATTAGAGAAAAAATGTCGGTGCTAAATTAAATTAACATAAGAGGTACGGTATAAAAACTTAGATGCTTTTTATATATTCATGAAACCGAAGTTTTTTTTTCATGAAACATTCATAAATTGTTTCAATCAAATAGAGCTAAGTAAAGTGTTGCCATAAACTCAAAATAAGAAGAACAAACAAAAAGAAACAGCAGCCAGTGCAGACCGCTCACATGTCCTTCTGAAATCTGTCACCTGTTACTTTTCCAACAGGTCGAAGTGCATTCTATTTCGTTTTTCGCTCATTCACTGCCTGAATTTTAAAGCCACTGCACGTACATTTCGAGGGAAATCGACGATTGCTAACTTCAGCGTATCGGAAAATTTAATCACGAAAGTTTGTTTGACTTTTAAAACATTTCACTATTTATTGATGTTTTCAATCAATAATTATACTTTTCTTAGGATTATTCATAGATTTTTTGGTCCTAGACTTCTTAAAAAGTATGTCATAATCATGTTTTTTTTCAAATATATATATATTTTTTAATACCTAGTGTTCTTTTATTCGTTTACCTAATTCTCGTCTAAAGTTGAAATTACCTAGCCAGATCCGAGTCCGCTATTTTGTTTACTAACAAGTAATAAATAGTATTCTAACCATCGAAAATAGAGGACTTGAATGTACTTACTTCGATTGTAATATAAAAAAGTTTTCAGGTTAATAGTAGGTACATTTTGTGATTGATACGATAGCAATGAATATAATGCTTACTAATAAGTATTGTGGTATATAATGGGTAATGTAGGTATAATTTCAGTATTTAGGGAAAGACTGTGTTTCCAAACAAATCAGCATGCTAGAAGAATGTGTACCTACGCAATCCGTTAGTGTTGTGACCGAAATAACAACTGTTTAATGAAACGTAGACTAATCATAACAACATGAATACATTTGTTAACTCCAGCTTATAAAACGTGCTGTGCGTAAACGTAATCAATAGGCATCTCTTTTCAGCGCAAAATACCTAATGGCTACGAGATTCTTTTGTCGCCTACCCATGTTTCATCTCTACCACAGAAAGGCTCCGCAAACAGCCGCGACGCGGCTCTAGTAGAACAATTTCTATGAAAACTTCATGGAAATTGTTCTACAAGAGTCGCGTCGCGCTTGTCTGTGGGATCCCTAAATGACTAGCTCCAAGTTTTGAACAGCTGGTTAAGTATCTGATCAGTTTTGCTGTCAATATTGTCATATTACCTGCTACTGTTGTGATTGGTTGACAGAAATAAGAACAGCCAATTAAATTAATTGACAAGAGACTGGAATTGTAGCTATCACATTGATTTGAATAAATCTTCAAATCAAATCACATCAAAATATTTTATTTCACATAAACATACATGGTCACTTTTGAAACGTCAGTAGCTAGGTGCACGGTTCCAATTGGTCGTTTCTTATGGCGAACAGCTGGCAAGAAACTCTTCGGTTAGGTACTCTTTTAAAAATAATTAGATTTCACAATGTTTACAAATTACAGTGTTAATATGTATGGGAGGACAGTGTAGGCTTGTCAACAAGACCCAGGTACTTAACAAAATAGAAAATGGTCTACAAATCTACAGTCTACAAGTTAGGCCTACAACGTTCTCCAATCGCAAAATATAGGTAAATTAAATAAGCTTTTAGATACTATGGGTTAGTGATTTTGTTCTTGTTTCATATACATAATAGACGCTAAATATGTCTACCTACACGACGAGTCGATGAGCGATCGACTTTATTAAACTTTGAACCAGAACCGGTTATTTAGTCGCCGCCGAAAACATGACCGACAGCAGTAGGTATGTATCATTCAAAATAAATATTAAAAAAAGACATTTTTGATGATAACAATTTAAATGGACTTTTCTGAGAATAGTCTGTTTGCTTACTTACGTATGTATTTTATTATTACCTGTGTATCTTATTTGTTTTTGAATACTGGCATTAAAGTCTGTTCAGTATCTGCTCGGTAAGCGTACCTTATGTCCTCGCAAAATTTGTCAGTTTAGGCATGTTGTTCATTAGAATTAAAATATGTACCGTCAAACAGGGTGAATAGGGATGCAAGGACGAATCAGAACGAAACTTTAAAAGGGATTTTAAGATTAAAATAATATAATTCGATTCCAAAAAGGACTCTAATGTGTTTACTGTATTATTATTAACGATTAAGTGCCCTTGTTATAAATGATAAATGATTTTATTTCTTTAAGTAGGTTTGTACTTTTACACGTCAATCATATTTTTTAAACTAGATGAGGTCGGTCGGCGTTTCCTATCTGACTACTCTGAGAAGAAAGGCCGAAACAAACTCAGAGGTCACAGTCTCTTTTCAAGTCCAGACATAATCTTGGTCAGATCATGTGAAGACTGTGTAGATTGGTATCTGAAATGGTCTTTTGAGGAAAGAATCACACAGATTGAGTGGACCTGTCCAGTCAGTGCACGCATTTGTCAGTAATCGTGCTGGCAACAAACTATATTATTTCAATGTTAAAATCACATTTAAAGTTTCGTTCCGATTCACCCCTGCATACCTATTCACCCCGTTTGACGGTACAATTAATAAATTAAATAATTAATTATATAGCCATCCGTCCGGTCCGTCCCATACATTAGGGTCGAGTAGGTATGGAAGTTTCGTATGGGACATTTGATTATTTTTCGCGATTAAAATGTTGATCCTATAGAGAAAGTTATTCAATTTGGAGGTCTGTATCACATCTTTCTGATACACGCTGTATAAACACAGATTTTTTCTTCAACGTTAAAATGAATTGTCCCAAGACATGAACACGATCGATCTATCAAGTATAATGAGTAACTATTTTATCACAGTTTATTAATTTACGATTCACTTATTTACATAACTCGTTCATGCGCATAAAGTTTTAAACTAGTCGGAACACTTTTTATTTCAAGTTTTGACCATTGGTACATAGTGTATATTGTGGACGCTATGGATAAATAAAAATATTTGGTAAATAGGTATTTTAATGTAAGTTATAAATTAATTATCTACTTAAATAAATTCTCTGACTTGCTGCCTTTTGTACTAGGCAGCCATAATTATGTAGATATGATTAACAACGTCCATCGTAAAATAACAAAGTCAAATTTGATGACGATCCGGCAAATATACCATCATCCCGAATGATAAGCAATAATTCGTCCGTGGGTTGCAGTAAGCAGCTCATTTGCCAATTTATCAGATTGAGCCACAAAACGTGCGAATGGCTACTACAGTGTACCAGGGACTTATGAAACAAAAGAAATACGAAATACGTACGAAAATAAGTAAGTATGAAATATATAACATAGGTAAGTACTTATAAGCATAACCAGCAGCGATACATGGAAGTAATTAAAAAATCTCAAAGTGTTTATTTAATTTTAAATATTTACAGATACTCTAGAGTAGGTATTGCCAAAAATAAGGTAAAAAAATTGAGGCCGGTTGCACTGTAATTACAACAAGATTAAATTAAAATGTGCCAACGTAATCTTACCTTTTATTGGAATAAAAAAAAACACGATAAGGAGGTTTCATATCAACAAGCTTTCAAGGAGATTAGTTTGTAATTATGATAAAAGTTTGCAAATCCAATAGCACGGGTCGACTTTACATGGCAATGAAATATTCTGTTGGACAGTGAAAATCTGCAGAATAATCTAAGCAATTGACATCTATACATTTTATAAATTAAAGTCGCTTTTTGCATAATCGCGTTGTTCTTCTAAACTATGCAACTGATTTTGATACGGATTTAATCATCATTTAGAAAATTTATTCCAATAGTTTTATTTGTTTAGTACATGAATATTAAACTTATTTAAATTAAGAAATCCCTGTTATACGAAATAAAATCCATGTTATTTTATACACCTGTTTTAAACCTAAAGGCACAACAATACAGCAATACTTATCATAATTGTGTTGTAATCTCAGTTTTATTTGAACTAATGTTATTTGTATTCTATGCTATTTGTTTTAACTAAATAAACAAACGGTCAATGATGGTCATCTTAGATCACCATCAATATATTTATCTCATTTTGTTTTATTAATCGCTTAGTTAACCCTTTACAAATATTATAACAGACATTGACGAAAAGGTATGTCAAATATTTGTTTACTTATTATTTATGTATATATATATATATAAAAAAAAACACAATATAAACAAGAGAAAGAAAGAAATATTTTTAATTTTTTTTTAATTTGTTTTTTTTAAAGCTACGTTTTTCCTTACAGCTGATTGGCTTAACTATTTATTTAGGTACTTATGGAGTCGCCATAATACCTACTTATTTACGTGTTTTTATTTCTACTAATACACCACTTTGCCAGGCCTAGAACCAGCCGTAGGTAGGCAGGGCACGAGCCAAGTGAACCAACGACCTACGGGGTAGTTGCGTAACACACCAACAGTAGCAATGGCTTTCATTTTGTCAGTCCAACAACATTCATTGCGTTTTTTTTTAAGCAGACAAATTTTTCAAACATATGAAGCAATGGATTAGCAACATCCTTCAAAATGATTCAGATTGTGATTGATAGTGTGTTACACAATTAGTGTGCTGATAAATGATAAATAAATAAATGATAAATGATAAATGATTTTATTGCTGGTGGCGATAGCAGGCAAGAGTTGGATGCAATAGGCACAAGACCGGGAAAGATGCGTGCAATGGTGAAGACCTACACTCAGCACGGGTGGAAGACTTGTTAAAAAAGAATCCACACGTTTGACATTTTTAAAGTTCGACAAAAAGTTTTGTAATTTTATACGATATAGAATTTTAATAAAAATAACATATTCCAGTCTTTGGACGATAAAGGTCAACCGCTAATATTATTTATTTAATATCTCGTTTTTTTTCGTTAGACGTTCCACCGATTTCTGAGGTTCCGGGTTAGACTTATAGTTTTAAAGTTATTCTTGTTTCATTTATTCAATTCCATAACAATTTACATTGTGTCTGAATGTTTTACAAAGATCTCTACGCAACAAAATAGAATAATTACAAGTTAAATACAGTATTAAATTAGTTTCACACAATCTCGTTACCTACCTACATTAATATTAATAACATTCATAAAGTTTAAAATTTATAACAATAATCAAAATACAATTTTAAAATAAGTATGTAATTATAAAATTTCATATAGTTTCCAATAATAATAAAAATTATAAAATTAATTTACTATGTCCACTACCCAGGCATTTATTTAAAAAAGCATTATTTTTTGTTTTTAACTAGCGGTAGTGACCCGCCCCTTCTTCGCAAGGTGATTACAACTTGACACATCAAGATTTCTTTATTATAATAACTTACTTATAAGTAAGTTTAGTAATAATGTATTTTACATTCAAACCTTTTGGAATAAATTCTCCAAATGATAGTGAAAACCGTATCAAAATCTGTTGCGTAGTTAAGAAAATCATCGCGGTCACACAGACGCGAAAAGCGACTTTAATTTGTAATATGTATAGAAGTTCATTAATTCTTATGTAGGTAAGTAACCTGTAATGGCTAACTTTGATAACATGAATTATGAAAGCTGAGACTTTTAAAAAGGTGACACATCTTTTAGAATATTTGTATTAGCTTTTATTTCAGGCTCCCGCAGAAACGTGCGACGCAACTCTAGTATAACAATTTCTATGAAAACTTCAAGGAAATTGGTCTACAAGAGTCGTGTCGTGCCTTTCTGCGGGAGCGTGTAATTGTTAGACCTACAAACGTCTACAGGAAAAAAGTTTTATTAAATAACAATGGTCAGGCTTGCGATTTAAGTACCTTCTCTAAAAACGAAGAACAAAGTTGTACTGAACTTTGAACTATATTTTTTTATTGTTGGCCAGAGTTAACGACAAATACGTAAACTACTCGTACTTATCTGATTTTGTTACTAAACGAGCTCATTTAAAAAATCGAATGTTCTAGTAGGTATTTTAAAAGTCATGATCTAAGAGAAATCTGAGGTTTGTTAACACGTAGTTTATTGTAGATAAGATTACCTACATGATCAAAGAAAAACCGCTTATCTCTACCAATCAGTTGTTACGAGGAACAATGATTCTCTAAGATTTTATCTACGAAAAATCATGATTTATTGAGATAAATTTTCCGATATAACATCGGTTTTGCAGTAAACTGTTTAATAAATACTTCCCTATTCCTACAATATTTTGTGTTATCATTTATTGTATAATGCTTGTTTAATATATTATAAGGATGTAGCTGATAAATTAACGCAAATATAGGTACTAAATTTATTGCACCAGTTCATGTAGGTTTGCTAATGAATAACTCTGTTTTTGAAAACTAAAATTTGCATACACTGGTACCTATATTGGTGACTATATTAGAAATTAATAAATTTTAAATTAAATAAAAGGTTTAAAGGTTTTTCACTTTGCGCTCTGCAAATAATTACCAATGTTACTTATAAAGTTTAATTACAATCTAAATCTTGGCGAATTTTTCAAAGAGAAGTTTTTTGAAAGTTTTTTCGACTTTATATAGTTCTGAGAGGACCTTATAGTTAAAAAATTAAATTAAAGTTACTTACGAAGCTACTCGACACCTCGTCGATGTGAGAATGTAGAGTGTCGAAGTTTTCATATCCATCAATGACATGATTCTCCAGTTCAATCGGCTGAGCAACTTTTAAACGAAGGGGTGGCTTCACTGTCGTCTCCGTATCTCCGTTCATTTGAACACTTTTACCACTGAAGGGACAAACCGCCGGTTTAAAGTGGCCGTTATGCTGCGCCATTTTACCGAACCGTTTTTAAAAACAATGATTACAAATAGTCTATCGAAAAGTCGATCACTGAATTGTCTCTCGCGTGTGTAACGGTCTAATTGGTAGCCGCGGCGTGTGCAGCATAATATATATGCATGCCGCAGCGGATCCGGACGAGAACTGAACTGAAGTCGGTTGTCTCGGCAACCGAGCACTGGGCATTCTAAAAACTAAAAAATAATAACAATTATACGATCCGCACCGCGCGCCCGCGTCGCTTGCTAGTGACTAAACCGACTGGATGATGGATGTTATCAACGCAGATCAAGGTAACGTAGAGGCATTATCAAGTAGACAACTACGGCCACTAATCCGGATTGGTAATTAGCTGGTCGAAAATATTTAGAAAGTAATCAAAGGTTAGTAGAAAATCAGCGTGGTTCTGTTCGTGTACATGTCATTGTTTGTGTTGCCTTGCATCATCTTCTATGTACTTACTTAATCGGCGTAAAGTCCACATGCACGGATCTATCGTTATTTTTTTGTCGTCCAAAAAACATTTGGCGTAGTTCCGTTTGTAAAAATGTCCCAGTTCCCGGACCCATAGATAATATTTTTCGTGACCAGAACCCTAATTGCGTAACACACTATCAGGCTCAATCTGAATCATTTTGAAGCCTATTGCTAATCCATTGCTTCATAAGTTCGTAAAATTTGTCTGCTCAACAACGAAAATAACGCAATGAATGTTGTTAAACTGTCAAAATGAAGCCCATTGCTACAGTTAGTGTGAAATGCAATTACCCCGCGGTATGCAACTCCTACGAATGAGCATTATAATATTATGATCTACTCTGTCAGATTATGCTTGAGACTATCATGTCCCGACCACGAGCCACTAACATTCACTTGAGATAACAAAGAAATAACAAGGCTTTATCATCTGGAAATGCTGTATTCTATCAGAAATTCCAAAGCTCCTATTTCTGTCCTATTACGGACCTGCGAAAGACCCGACTCGTGAAGATTTCCACACATAAAATACCAACCTAGTCAAATACTCTCCATGACTGCCCTTACACTTCTTATTGATTACCATAACAATTAAGTTTTTACCGTGAATAATGTAAATCCGTCATTAGATTAACACTATACTTGTTTCTAAGACGGTCTACGAGTATTACAAAAACAATTCACAGGTCAATAAAATAGAACAATAGAATGATATTACGGTTAATTAAGATTTGTCTGACGAAACATAATGAGCACCGGAACCGCAAGTTTTGACAATAACAACTCCCACCGGTATTAGTAATACAAGATGAATGACACGGAACCTTGAATTAAAAACTATCTTGTTAAAAAACGACAGTATATACTTAGAATCGCCAGTCGGTGGAGCAAAGATTACTGGAGTGGACACTGCGTATTGCCAAGTGTAGTGTGGCACGCCTCACAGATATATGGACCGACAACTTAGAAAAGGTAGCTGGGACAAACTGAATGCGGATGGCGGAGGACAGAATGTTGTGGTACAGATTGGGACAGTCCTATGTCCAGCTGTGGACTGCGATAGACTGAATTGATACTTGGAAATAAACCAGCGATCCTCGTGATAACAATTTGAATGCTCCAAGTTTTAAGGAGTCCTATGCCAGCTGTGGACTGCGATAGACTGAGTTGATACTTGGAAATAAACCAGCGATCCTCGTGATAACAATTTGAATGCTCCAAGTTTTAAGGAGTCCTATGTCCAGCTGTGGACTGCGATAGACTGAGTTGATACTTGGAAATAAACCAGCGATCCTCGTCATAAAAATTTGAATGCTCCAAGTTTTAAGGGGGCGTTGTTGGAGATATATAATCATAACATAACTTAAGTCCCTTAAAAAAGTGGGTGGTTTCTTTGAAGGATAAGATCAGGAATGAAATTATCCGAAAAGAACTGGAATTATCGACGTAGATTACAGTGCAAGCAAAACTGAAATAGCAGCGGGCTGGCCATGTTTGTCGAAGGGCCGGTGGAGTAGACGAGTTCTGGAGTGGAGACCGCGTATCGGCAAGCGTAGTGTGGGATGACCCCCAGCTAGATGGACCAAAGACCATAAGAAGCTGGCTGGGACAGTATGGATGAGGAAGGCGGAGGACAGGGTGATGTGGAGCAGCCTGGGAGAGGCCTTTGTCCAGCAGTGGACTACGATTATAGGCTGAGTTGATTGAATAGTGGGTGAGCCTAGTGCCATCAACCGTGCGCCAATTCAGACACTGGGCTGCTACCGAGAAAATCCTAGTGGAGATAGATAACTTAAAATGTCTGATAGCGGCTTGCAAATATAAACATGGACATGTGCAACGCACTTAACACTTGACAAGTTGCTATCTGAACGCACTCTGACATTTCTAGCAAAAGTTTTGTCAACAAGTTTACAAAGATTGTCAGGAACCTTCTTTGATATGAAAACTCAACTCGAGGTATCCGCAGCTAAAGCATTGTTATTTTTGAGCATTATAATTTATAATTTTCTAGGGAAGATGTAAATAGCAAGAAAGTACAATTTTAACACCGAGGAATACGAAAGCTCATCTTTTGCGAAAGTTGTTTTACACTTAAACCTGTCGTAAGAGCACTATGTCACTATGGTTAGATACTTTCAAGCTCAATTATCAGTTAAACTTAGCTTTGAGAACGCATTAAATGGAGTCATTAAAGTTCAATTTATTTTCACACCTTTTAGCTAAACCTTTAATGGCAACTGCCAGCATTGGAGCAGTAGATTACTAAGACTTAGGGACGAGACTCGCATAGACCAGGGAAGCATGCCACAAAAGGGAGGAGGCCTATACTCAGCAGTGGGTCGCACAAGCCTGCCAATGACCATAATGATGACGAAGGTAAGTATATGTTTTATGTATGTATTTATTGTATATATTAATGGTACACCACTGACTACCTGCATTATTGTCTCTCCTTCTCCCTTTAATCCATCCAAAGGCTGTCTGTAAAAAATCGCTTTTAGCGATAAGACCGCCCATTGTGTCACGATAAGTAAAATTTCTAGATTTATATTATATATCTGTAATTTTTATGATGTACTAAAGAGTATTATATTCTATTCTATGAAGTTGTACCGAGCATTAAAAGTTGCGTACGCGATCACGAATTTTTTTTGGTACCTAAAGCAAGGTCGAGCACCTCTGGCGAATATCTATGATTAGTTCTATAAACAAATGACTGACTTGTAAAGGATTGTGTACAACCATGTCATGTGAACGCTCGCTTTCAAATAATCGCTAAACCTTTGGTTTCCTAGGAAAGCGGTGAACGATCACATGATAAAAACTGCTGTCCAAATACAAAGCGGTTTGACACCGTAATGTCAACTACGGGTGAAAATGATAGATTTTCATGTCGGCCGTTATGATATGGCGGAACCGCTTTCCTAGGAAACTCATGCTGTACGAATGCTCGTGATGTGGGCGCAACTTGACAACTCATAGGTACCAAATTCACCAATCATTTCACTAAACTTGATAAGCATGTTATCATGACAATATTTGCTTAACCCAATTGATTATTTATTATTAATTAAATACCGTCTTTTTTTTTTTTTCATAGGCGCCAAGAGTCCCGCAAACAGGCACGACGCGACAGCACGATGGGCTGTAGTAGAAAGAAAAATTGTTTATTCTGCACAAACAAGACGCACATTATAATAAATACTATAATAGACAAAATACATACACTAATAAAAAGTAGCCAAAAGCCTCGTACTCATAACGTTAAAAGTTTGAAAATGTTGTCTATTGCTTGATGTCCAAAGACCAAAGACACATTGCGTAATGTGCGCGCCGTAGGTGAGTATATGTTCCTTAATGTAATCCTTCCGTAATGCGTTGCGACACTGGCAAATGACAACAACAAATAAACAAAAAATTAAATAATCTACTTTTGTAACAAACAACAAATACAAGTAAGATGAAATCGTGGTTCACATCTGTGCAAGAACAGGTCGTTGCTCAGCAAAATGCTGTGACTTCGGATGAACCTATAGAACCTACAATAGAACAATTTATATGAAAATTTCATAGAAATTGTTCTACAAGAGTCGCGTGGGGCTGTCTGTAGGAGCCTTTATACAACCTTGATTGCATGGTTGTTCTAGTAGTTGCAAGTACTACAGCTGAGCAAGATTCCTTCTGGGTTCGGTTCCGGGTCGGGCAAAGTGTTGTTTGGTTATTCCATCTGGTTTTTGTTTTTGAAGGCTCGCCCCCCTATTACTCATAAACATAACTGGTGAAATGTGAGTGTACTATAGGTACACTTCTGCCCCCCCCCCCCCCCCTTCGTGGAAACAAGGCGTGATGTTATGTTATACAACGTTCTATATTTAGTTCAACAAGCTACCTGTGTTATCGTATGTTTATCACGATTTAATCAAAGACACACAAAGGTAGACCGGATGAGATCATGGTAGTTACGAGTACATCCCGGACTTAGTGTATGAACTTTTTTTTTTATAAGTTTGTCAATCAAATTGCGTGTTATGTTAGTAGTTTTAAGATCGAAATTTAAATGAACAAACGTTCTTCTTGGCTTAAATCCTGATTAAAGAAAAGAAAGAAAGAAAATACGTTTTTTTGCGGTACATATGACTACTTAACTAAAGGATTGTCGAATTTACCTAATTTAATGAATCCGTAAGTCCTAATATAAAATAAAAAAACAATGTATAATAATTATAATTATTATGTTGACCTTTACCTATCACACAACCTGTGGATCAGTTAGGTAAAAAAGATCGACTTTATAGTGAATCATCTGGCTCATTCATCATGGCTCTATTCTCATTTAGTTGTAAACGCAATCGCGACGCAACCAGATTTGAAGATCCTTATGACAAACAGAACGGGAAAACTCATTTATTATACCAATTAATCATCATAAATAAACTAACCACACTTCCTGGTACATTACAGGTAATCGGCGCAAGCGCAACGAACTGAAAGATTAGGTGACTCCCATAAACCGTACATAGGGATGTGCCTGACAGTGACTAATTTTAAACCCAATAAGTATATACAAGTAATTATTGTAACAGTGTACAGTTTCGAGCACTTAGTAATGTAATTACTAAGCGGTTGTTTCATGGACTGCCTCATTGGTCTAGTGGTCGCAAGTGCTACTACTCAGCATGAGATCCTCGGTTCGATTTAGTGTCCGACCGAAACGAGTTTTAGCCGAAACCGTAACCAAATACTCGGCTCCTCTTCTAGTTTCGGCCGAAACCGAAACTGAAACATATGAAATTGAGAAAAAAAAAAAAAAATACTAAAAGAAGATATTTTATTGATTGGCAATAAATTAAAATATACCAGCTAACACTAAAATATATATATTATTGACAAGTAAAAAAGCGAAGAGCTTATAGGGAATGATGCCCTATGAGGTCTTCCATTTTTGTTTTAGTTTATACTTGTACAGAAAAAGTTAGATTGACATAATTTTCTGGAACCCTTCGTTTTTCGTAATTTGTTACAAATAATTTAGTTAAGGCTGATTGCAAAATTATCAAATTTCTTTTATCCAAAGCAAAATTTACTTTTGTCAGATTTTGTGTGGAAAAATTCAAAATGTCGATTGAAATGTGAGCCGTACCTAACTCAAACTCAAAGCATTTATTTCAATTAAACCATTTACAGGCACTTTTGAATTGTCAAAGAGTCGGTCAGTTAGTCAGAAAGTTGAAGCTAGTAGCCCATTCTAAAACGTAGATCTCTATGGAGAAGAATAGGCAAGAAACTCCAAGGACACTCTTTTTAAATCAAGATATTACAAAATCCTGGGTACATTATTCTTGTTCCTTCTATAAGTGAGAACAACGTAAAATATATATATATAAATATATATATAAGATTAATAATAAAAATAAGCAGATGACCAGTCTCAACTAACGGCGCCCGTTCACGAATATGACGCGTGGATCAGCACCATATAACTTAAATAAGGATCTTAGCAGATATGCTGCTGTTGGCTTTTGAAATTAGCGATTTAGTATCAAAAAACGATTCGCCGAAAGGCGAAGCAGCTTCGAAGTAATCGCTGAAACGTCTGATTTTGCTATTGTGACCAAACGCAAAGTCGCTAAGATGCAACTGCCTTTAGAGCGTGTATCAATCTTCCAGAAAGCAAATAATCCTTACTCGCAAAAACTAAAATCAGCATGTCTAATATTAACCTAAATTACTTCTATATAAAAGTAAACACTTACTTTTTTGGGTTTTGTTCAAAAAGGGTGAAAACGAGACCCCATTACAATCCTCCGCTATCTGTCTATCTGTCATTCGTTCGTATTGTACCAAAACCGACAACTCACGAACGCTAGTTTCGGTCGGGTCAAAGATTCGGCCACGTTCTGGCCGAAAACGAAACTGCTGCCGAAACCTGATTTTTTGGCCGAAACTGGCCAAAATCGAAACAGAAACCGAACCTTCGGTCGGACACTACTTGGATTCCCAGGTCGGGCAAAATGTTATTGAGTTTTCCCACCATGAATTTCTTATTATCAGCCCGGAGTCTAAAATTATGACCGGTTGGTGGCAATAGGGGCGTCCCCAATTACATGGGGCTTGAACATAACTAGTGATATGTGGGTGTACTATTATTATAGGTACACCTCTACCTTATTCTTCAAGGAATACAAGCGTGATGTTATGTTATATTTCTCGTGACGATTCTAACATTGACTTAAAACTTTTTTCTTATGTAATACGGGTATGGGCTACCAAAATATTATGCTAATAACAATATAAAATTACAATCAGTAGGAGAATATCAAGTTTAAAAGTGTAACTTATTATTGCTCGTGTCTGTACTTAAGCACTGCTTATTAATTACGAGTACTTTATGAGTGATCTGACTAATAACTCGGAACGTCGTAATTCAAGTTAATTTGTATAGGCGCTAAGTATTCAAAACATTACTAACTACTGAATTCTACTTTGTGAAAATCCATACTGAGTTTTCTGAATGCTGGATATAAGATTTCATGTTGTTTTTGAGCAATCAAGTAAATACGTAAACACATTGCTGTTCCGGACAATCACATACATTAACCGTGAAACAACCCTTTTTTTTTGGCAGTCGTGTAGAAAGACTTCGTTACAGCATTTTTGACTTTTGCAGGCAACCACTGTTTAAAAGCCCTGCTTTTTTTATGCATCCAGACATTTCCATTTTCTAAAAGGATGTTCAGGCGCGTGGTTAAAATCGGAACTAATGCCGCAATCTTGTTTTTTTTTTTCTAAACAATATCTATGACTGTTTCACAAATGTTTACCAACTACGCCTCCCCTGTTAACATCATTCAGGCGCCATAAGATCCTTTTCCTCTGTAGTGGTATCAACATCGCCACATGGAGCTACACGTCATACTAACGTCACGCAAATCCTGCATCGCGCAAGCAGAGTTTACCGCGCGACTAGCATATATACAGCGTCCCGACATCTACCGTCGGGCAGTTGCCCACCAGACACAACACCCGTCTGGTTGGAGGATCCTCCCTTTTCTATAGAGTATGAGTGAACTTTACACCCTATTCCTCATACCTCTATACCTTCAAAAAACTTTCCTACCTTTTTAGGGTTCCGTACCTCAAAAGGAAAAAAACCGGCCAAGTGCGTGTCGGACCATGCACAATGAAGGGTTCCGTAGTTGGTAATGTATCCCAAGAACAAACTGAACATTGTACTTGGAAAACATGTTCTCCCATACGTTCCAACTGCAAATGTAAGTTGGTCGACTGTTACTCGTAAACTTGTAAAGCCTACTTAGCTGTGATAGTTTTCCTTTTAATTTCGTTATATATACTACTGCCTAGAACTTTTTCACATATCCAAAAGCATCCATTTAGCTGGCAGGAGGAGGACACTTGACTCTAACAAAAATTAGCAATTTAAAGCTTAATTTTACGCAAACGGATCCCTGAATCTAAGAATGGTTTTCACAGACCCATAATATTTTGAATGGCCTATCCACACCATGGGAGAGACGAGAAAAAAAAATCCTCATTTTACGTGAACAGGATGTACCCAAAAATTTTTTTTTTCACCTTTTTATTTTACCATTTGTGGGCTTGAATAATATGTATAGCCATGCCAAATTATAGCTTTCCAATAATAAGTCTCTGAGCTAAGCTACAGACGGATGGCCAGACGGACATGGCGAAACTATAAGGATTCCTTGTTGACTAGGGAACCCTAAAAACGGAACCCTTATAAGATCACTTCGTTGTCCGTCCGTCCGTCTGTCAGTCTAGCAAGAGCCGTTTTCTCAGGAACGTGTGGAGCTATCAACTTGAAATTCATATCAAGTACGAAACTATACTTGGTCTACGATCGCTTAAAGCTATACAAAAATCAAGATTCCAAGCCAATGAAATAAATAATGCAACCATTTACTTATGCGACATATTATGATACTCGCAAATAAATCAAAACCTACAGGGTACTTCCCGTTGACCTAGAATCATGAAATTAGGCAAGAAGCAAGGTCATAGCACAATTAAAGGAATAAGTCCGAAAATCATTAATTTGTAGTTTTATTAAGTAAAAAATATATTTAGTGATTACAAACTTACATTTACAGTTGGAGAATTGACTGTGACGTATATCGATGTATGGGAGAACATGTTTTTCAACTACAATGTTAAGTTTTCTTTTAGAATAAATTCATCTCATCTACGGAACCATTCGTTGTACGTGGTCTGACATGCACTTGGCCAGTTTTTTTGTCAGAATGATACAGGGAAAATATTTTATTCCATTGCACGTCACACACAGATTTTTTTGTTTTTTCGTTTATCGTTTTCCTTAATATCTGAAAGCAATAAAATGACAAGAAAAATGTTATGTTCCCATCGCGCTGGCTGCACGTCACACTACGATATTGTGGTTTTTATAATCGGTTTTCCTTAATATCTGAAAGCAATAAAAATGGATGTTATTAGCATATATCTAAATAATCATTCATACTCTACTCATTATCATATCTAAATGTGTTTCGTGTTATTGTTATCAAACACCATGATAATCACATGGAAAAGCTCTTACATTCAAGTGGAGAGATAATAATTCTAACTTATATTTAGACGTCATCTAATATTACATGTGCTTTGTTATGGTTTGATGAAACGGAATCACGAGTTCCTTCCAATTTTTTTATTATTGTACCTAAAGTTGATAAAAGATTATTTCGGTAAGGGTTATCGAACGGATTTTTATCGAAATTACCTTTTGTCAAGTCAAAGAACTTTTTGGCTTTATATCATCATATAAGATATGTAGTAACTCTTCATTGTACAACATAACAACTGACAGAATTTTACTTAATTATTATGCAATGTACCTGTAAATCCTAACTAATATTATAAATGCGAAAGTAGGTTTCTTTGTTTGTTTTACCTTTTCACGCCTAAACCACTGAACCGATCATCCTGAAATTTAGCATATACGTTGACAGGTGTACAGAAACGGACTTAGGGTACCTCTAATCCCGAAAAAAAGTACTGTTCCCGAGGAAAACAGCAATAACGTTCTTATGATAATAGGTGGCGCCTCGTGTCTTTCGAATCATAATTGAATTATAACCCGAATTGATTGTCAAAATCTAAATTAACTCGAGCGAAGCCGCGGGCAAAAGCTAGTAAACAAATAAACTTGTCTTACTGATCTTGAATCTAACTTGTTTCATTAATCGGACGTCATGATAGTTAGAAAGGAACTATTTAGGAGTAGATTCTTTTAAGTGATAAGCTGTAACATTTCCTAGTTTAGTTCTACGTACAGAACACCTCATCTAAATGTCACACGTATTAGAAAGCTATGACAGTCACACCTTCTAAATTTCCGGTATATAGGCTCAGGGTTATGGTCCCTAATGCGGTTACAATCATTGTATCGAACGATATAATAGACCCTCCATAGTTGTGACGAATTTTTAAATGTTCATCTGTGGAATACCGGAAACAGAAATAAATCTGTATTTATTTATTTTATAGATAGATTTATTTTATATAGTAGATTGCTTGTTGTTGAAAGCTTCAAGTACCAAACATATGAAGTTAACCGTCATCATCCTAAATTTAATTTATATTATAGTAGTTGTACTCAAAACTCAAACTCAAAGCATTTATTTTAATTAAACCATTTATAGGCACTTTTAAATTGTCAAAGAGTCGGTCAGTTAGTTAGAAAGTTGAAGTTAGTTGCCGATTCTAAAACGTAGATCTCTATAGAGAAAAACGGGTAAGAAACACCATGTTTTATTTTTACATAGGCAGGCATGGCAGGCAGGCAGGCATAAATCTATCTAATCTATTTATGTTGTGTTGTGTGCCATGTAGTTTGTGCTAAATAAATTTATTTTCTTTCTTTCTTTCTATCGCAATGTATGTTGTAATAACTACGATGTTGTCATTCTGTCGGAGACGGCATAATAGTTCCGTCCGCAGCAGTGAGCTTTTCGACGACAGATACGTAAGTATGGTATTTACAAGGCAGATGTGAGTGGAAACTCCGGGAGGGGACGTCCCAGGAAGCCATATAGTGACCTTATTCGTCATGTTCTTCAGAAAGATCAGGTACGTAGTACTCGCAACCGGCGTGCGTGTATGACCAGATGTATGAACGTAAACGAGGCAAAAGGAGTATGTAAGGATCGCAGCAGGTGGCGTTCTGTAGTTTCTGCCTACCCCTATGGGAAGAAGGCGTGAGTTTATGTATGTATTTGTTTAGATACGTAGTTTACAGGAGAGATAGAGAAAGTTCTTGCATACATAGTGGTAAAGAGATTGGGGGAATAATAACAGCTGTTAAAAAAAATACTCTAAACGCATTCTGCATTTCGAGAGTAACTATGAGGACCTTTGGGTTACCCTGGATTTTCCTGTAGCCTAAGTCTTTTCGTCGAATTGCTCTCTGTGCAATATACCTGCCACCACCTGTACGCATATCCTACTTGGAAAATTTCTTAGATAAATGTAATGCGGCCTTTGAACAACTTAACGACTCATGCGTATTATCATAGGCGTATTCAATTTGGGTAATATTGACTGGAAATTAGTCTGTAATTCGAATAATAACCTCAAGCTGACTAATACTTGCGAAGCTTTGTTGGATTTTACGCATGTTAACAAGATTAATCAATTCAACAACATAAATAATACCTCAGGTCGGATACTTGGCCTTGTATTGTATAATAGAATAGAATAGAATACTCTTTATTATGTACACCATAAAAATTAAAGATATAAAAGTAGAAATTTTACA
This sequence comes from Griposia aprilina, assembly GCA_916610205.1. Lineage (NCBI taxonomy): Eukaryota > Metazoa > Arthropoda > Insecta > Lepidoptera > Noctuidae > Griposia > Griposia aprilina. The sequence goes on along the minus strand of OU744295.1, from coordinate 5,729,175 downwards.
TAGGGTGACACAATGGCCGGTGTTATCGCTAAAAGCGATGTTTTACAGACAACCTTTGGATGGATTCAAGGTAGAAGGAGAGCCAATAATGCAGGTAGTCAGCGGTGTACCATTTACATATACAACAAATACATACATACATAAAACATATACTTATCTACATAATATAATATATACAATAATAAACATGAAACAAGAGTAAGGAAACTAAATGTAATGACAATGTTTAAGGAGAGAGGAAGTTCTTTTTAACCAGAATTTTAAAAGTGGACAAAGATTGAGCACGCCTTATCGACATGGGCAAGGCATTCCATAACCGTACACAGCTTGAACTGTAAAAGACTTGTCATAAAAACTGGTGGAATGCATCGGCATCTCTAGTCTTAAGTTTTCCGATGACCTCGGGTATCTATTATGTGTGTCATGAAGGAACTTAAAACGTTCTCTAAGATAAGAGGGGGTTTTAGGGTATAATCATCCGTTGTGTAATGTAAGCCAAAGTATTAATTCATTATGTAATATTAATCAGCACCATCCACCCCTATACATTATCATTACTTTAAACAAGGAAGCCAAACTTCCATACAATATTTTCAATGGAATGCCTAACTTTCCTAAATCAAATTACGTACACATTCATAAATACTTAAAATAACTCAACTGGGAGGAATTATGTGAAGGACAGCATAACGTCGTTATGCAGCATTGCGTAAGGTAGCGAAAGTTGTTCCCATCTACAAGTCAAACAATGACGTAGTACCAACCTGATACTTTTTACTGAATTATTATCGAATTTAATAGACTCAGGTTACGAAGCTAATGTATACAGATTTTAGTAAAACTTTCGATTAGGTTTCACATGGAATATTGATAAGTAAATTACAAGCAAAACTTATGGCATCACCAGATCGTTACTCTCATGGTTGAGTTTGTATCTTGTGGATAGATCTTTATATGTGGTCATCGATGGCTTTCGACCAGCCCTTCAAAATATCTCGTCTGGCGTGCCACAGTGATCTCGCATGGGGCCAATTCTGTTTAATTTCTTTATAAACGATATTTTCCAATTGTTTTCGGTACTCTGTTATATTTATGTATGCCGACAGACGACTTAAAATTTGTCAAAATAGTTCAATCTAAATATGATAACTCTGACCTACAGAGCGATCTAGAAAAGCTTGTGCAATGGTGTCAAACCAACAAGAATATGCATCTTAATCCAAGCAAATAATATTACCATGTTAAATACATGCGAAAGCATTATCTAAAAGACCAAGGCTATTTTATCGATGTAGTAAAAATTGCGGAACTGAACAGAATAAGAGACCTTGGCGTTACGTTTGATCGAAAGCTGACGTTTATTTCACACATGGACAGATTATAGTAAATAAAATCCTCTAAAATGCTAGGATTTGTTATAAGAAATTCAAAACAGTTTAGGTGGGGTAACGGTAAAACTAAAGTTATGCTTTATAATTGCTTAATTCGAAGCATATTGAAATATTGTAGCGTGATCTGGCTTCCACACTATGCCGCACACTTGTTGCGTCTAGAACGCGATCAAAAACGCTTTCTATGGCACCTGGCGTTTATTAGCGGAATAACTGAAAAAGTATGATCGTCCAGTAACAGACTGAAACACTTTAAAATGGTTTCGCTAGACAATCGCGCACGCATCAATGATGCAATGTTTGTTTGCAAAGTAATTAACCACATAATTTGCCCACAAATATTGCACACCATTAATTTGCATGCTACCAGAATTCCTCGCAGTCCCATAATACTACTCTGCCCACCGCAGAGAAGAACAGTTCTACGCGCCAATTCCCCCTATGCAAGGTTATTCAAGGTCGTAAATAGCTGCAGTGGTCAAATCAATGTGCACTTTGAAAGTTTGGGCAAATTGAAAGCCAATAAGTACCTTATATTGTTAAATTATATCGTTATTGTCATTATTTACACTTTTAGATACATATGTAATTTAAAACTAGATTAATCATATTTTTTCGTACAATATCTTTATGCATGCGGAGTTTGCCTGAAAGTGATTGTTGCATTGTTGCATGGTATACACTTTCGCATGTAACGTTTAGCATAGAACCTGTGTGAACAATCGTTGGTGAACTGCATTCTCAAAATTCACTCGGGTCAGAACCAAATAGACCCCAAAGTCTATAAAGCTAAAGGGACAGAGGCCAAGATTGTTACACCCAATGTTCCGTTAAACCAGACGTTTACATCTAATCGCCTTTCGAGACTGATTCTATGTAAAGGTTATTTGGATCCTGAAAGCCCTGTCTAGATAGGTAGTAGTATTCCAAGCCCTGATTCCGTTGAATGATCACCGGCATTGGAACGTATAGATACAACTCCTTGAATTAATGACACAATGTGGAGACAACAATGTGGTAAATAAAGAATTCGCTTTGCATTATGTTTAACACCCGGTTTCTGTACTAAACCTTTACATAAAACCTGCTTCACCACCTCCAGGCAGTAAAATAATAGTAATACCAGCCTACTATTGCCCCACTGCAGGGCAAAGGCCTCTTCTCATACAGAGAAGGGACGAGCATTGATCACGATGCATGCTCAAGACGGGTTGGCGATTTCAGATTTATATTCACTATTAGCTGCGCTCCGCGGTTTTACTCGCATAAGTCTCGACCCCGTGGGTATATCGAAATACAAAGTATTCTATGTCCTAATCCAGGTCATGGTAGTGCCAAATTGCATCCAAATCTGTTAAGTCGTTTTAGCGTGAAACTGTAACAAACAAACATACAAAAAATAAAAATAAATCTCTTTATTATATTAGTTTAGAGAAGTCCAAGTTTCCTCACAATACTTTTCCTTCACGGATTTCAGTAATGTCCTACCTCCACTGCATAGATAAACACTTTCCACCACCATTTTTTTTTGTGAACTTGTGAAAATCCTCATGATTGTCCTCTGCCCTGGGGCGGACGGAGGGGTCTGTCAGACTTCTATTGACTAAAACCACCTTGTGTTCTCTCGCACACTTACATAGGGGGCTATGGGACACTCTTCAACGCAGCCCCCGACTGGTGCCAGCCCGCCTCTGCGGGTTCCATCTGGTCCAGCGGGGGGAGCGAACCACCACTATACTAGTCCAACCAGCCACACCACTACCAATAAAGACAATAATCAAAAACCCAATTATTGATTTTTCTGTTTTTACAAAGTAAAGTATAAAAATACAGCGTAACTAGTCTTTCGTCACTAAAAAACCATGTCGTAAACAATTTCTCAGAAGCTGGGGCATAACTTAATACAAAAGCGTATGTCAACCGAAGCATATTCGCTTTCAGTAACATGACGAAGGCACTATGACGTCACTAGCTGTAAGATTAGCAATAAATAAGTATTGTCGTGTCATTCGTATATCATAACGGACGTCATGATTCATGATTTTAAAAACGACAATGAGGTGGGGAAACACGCCTATACATAAGTATAGAATTCAATATTAATATTTTATTTTGTCTTTGGGTACTAGTACTTTTTATTTTCTCCTGATAACTTTTCGTATTTCCATATCAAAATACGAAAAAAAAAAAGTAAGTAAGTTCATAGTAAAATGTTCTTTAAATAAAATAAGGTCCACTGTACTTAAATGTACAGTCAGGAAAAATAATTGTTAATATGATATAAGGTGAGTGGGGGTAAGATTGAACGGTTTTTTGATGAGATGAGCAGTGTTGTATTTGAAGTCTTGTGGAACAGTGCATATTAGCTTATGCTAAAGTATTATTTGTATTGAGTAAAGAGCAAAGAGTATATTTTTCTATCATATTGATAACATCCTGTTTAAACTCTTCCAAAGCATAAAAAAAAATTAAATTAAATGTTTCTATCACAAGAATGAAACAGGGGGAAGACGAAAGGGTGATGGGGAAAGATCGAAATAGTTCCTAAAATCGTTCAAATGATTACGTGGTTGGTGGTCACTAGTCTATAGTTTGAGGTGCCCTAAAAACTCTGAACTGCCTGTTGTGTCAAAATACCTTTAGTTAACAAAGATATAATGATTTTTTGATTATTTATATTTCAGTCTTAATTGATATAGAGGTTGTCAAACTTTCCACTTAATTGCTTAAGGTTATACTGAAAATAAAACATCGCTATCAATCAAGTATATCCTTTAATTTTATTTTATCTTAATACCGAGATATTATAAAACAAGAGTTTGCATCTTCTTTCATCTGAGTTAACAAATGTAGCACAATACGTAACAAATAAAAGTGACATAAAGATTAAATATTTTAAAATTAAATAGTTATCCAAGAAACGTCTTAGAAAATGAAAAAGAAATATGGCTTCATGCCCCTAACAAAAACATAAAAAGACTTCAAAGGCAAAAAAAGCAATAACAAATCACTTATCTTACATTAATTTGGCATATTTAGGAACATAATGTCCTTAAAGATTCTATTTTAATCTGTATTACATCTAAAGGTACGAGTTCGTAGCCGACTGCAGACAGCAGCAGCAGACAACTTGTCGCTGCGACACTACTGGCGTCTATGTATTTCTATGAAAAGGACGTGTCGTAAAAAAGAAAAAGAAAATATGTTATGTGTAAATATCTCAAAGACAGTATGTAATCAGTAATCACTTATACACAAAATGAATTCATTCAAACTTTGCACAAACGATATTCTATAAGACCATCATAAAATCATAAAAGGATAGGTACCTATTGTTTTATTTTGTATACCTACTTATCTTATCATGAACAGTTTGAGAACATCTGACTATTAGTATGACTTTTGAAAACGGGGTAAGGTCTAAACTTTTATATGTTCATCTTACCCCGTCAAATATTGGTGGGTAAAGACGGAAAATTGAAATAAATCCTAAAATACGACAAATAGCCATTTTGGATGTAATAATACAACTAAGAATTAAAAATAATGAGAAGATATCCCAATAAAACATTCGTACCCACCTTGTAAGTAAAGTTACAAGACACGGGGTAAGATTAAAACACTCGACTAACTTGCGTAAAAGTCACTGCGCAGACATTTGCATTTTTCATACAACCATTTACTCAAAGCAGCAAACGCTGACTGACATGTGCGACGTAACAAAATGGCGATCTTAAGATCAACAACATTGATGGCAACATTGTTAACAATGTTGCCATCACTGGAAAAACTGCACTAAATCTAGCGTTATGGACAACTTTTTATGTTACCCCGTTTTTTATCTTACTCCCACTCACTTGAAAAAAGTGTGCTTTTCTTTTTAGTGTACCTTTTTAAGCATATGGAATAGGTATTTAACAATTTAGTGTATGTTCTAAGACTATATTTCCTAGCATCCTATAAAAGAAATACACGATACAATGATATTTTCTCGACACAAAAAAAAGGAAAGTTCTATCTATGTTTATGTTTTTTTTGAGTAATAAGGCGTAAAGCTTAAGAGTTATTCATTGGAGTTTACTATAAAACATTGAGAATAATCGTATTAAAGTTTAAGTAAAGCGGTTTTTGTTTTAATAATACTTTTTATTTAAAAAAGACGCCATTTCGTTTTGGCACATACGTTGTTTTATTCCGAGCACACACACATTATCGCCATCCCTTCTTTTGCCTATCAAAAGTAATGCCATCACTCTCATTTGTTCATAAATCAGTCGCCACAGAGTACATTTTATATAGGTCAGTCGCCCGGTGGGGCTAATATTGAGGATGAATCTATGTAATTTTTTTGCAAATCGGTGCGATCTAATTTACGTGATTTTAATAATTGTGTTTACAGAAAAAGTTAGTAGCTTAGCAAGTCAAGGTAATTATTTAATACAATTAATATTGAATAGGTATTAAGACTGTGTGTGTGTATTCTTGTGACTGTGAACAATATGACATTCTTTTTTATTATTACTTCGTGACGACATTCAAATTACTTATGAAAATGGAAAGAAATAAAAAATCAGTGTGACTTGGTTTGGCACTCACGAAAATTGATGTGTAAACATGTGAGCTCGCATCAGTTTGCTCACATAGACACGGGTCTTACGCTGACGTCATCTGACGCTCGAAGTCTTACACTTACGCGTCTGACGCTCGAAGTCCCAGCTAACCCCTATCGTAGACCGAGCGCTAAGATGTTTACACATCAAAACCAAAACTGAACAGTACCTTCAACGTTAGGAGAATCTGCTGTCTGCCCAGGGCAATCAATGAACTCATTCAATAGCAATAAGATAATGATAATAGTGAGTCGAATTCACCACCTTCACTAAAGCATTACCAGCAACAATCTTTATCATTGCCTTGCAAAGTAATATTGGGTACCTAAGTATTCTAATTTCTAGAGAAGAACGTCTGTTTTTATACCTACAACTTATAATAATCTTTTAAGTAAAGAAAATTTCTTTAATAGCCTATTTCTGAAATAGGCTAAAATAGATGATTCGTTTTTAGGATTGAAATACGACAAAAATACTTCAATATGTCAAATAGTGTCACTACGAATGATAGAGCACAAAAAATGAATGGAGTTGCAAGTTAAAACTTTTTAGTTTTTAACTTATTAAGAGTTGGGATAACCCAACTACGACAAAAATCTGACCTAAAAAGTTATAAACAGGACATAGTAACAAAATAACATCGGTTTCGGTTTTTGTATATAACCGAAGAAACGTAACGTGAATTCTAAAATATATGTCATGTAATTAGGGTATAATTCATACAGATTACCTCTGCCATACGAATTCGATCTTGAAGAACAAGTTAATAACTTCCATTTTAATTTTGGTTCATGTACAATGAGCTATTAAGCTAACATAGAGCCTGGCATAAATAGCAATTTCATTTTTGCTTTTTTTTCAGGTTGTCAAAACTTTCTGGACTACCTACCTTATGCCGGAAAATCTTTTTTATCTATTTATTACACTGCAGGGCATTACTATGTACTTTATAGTTCAAATGGAATGCTTCCAAGCACTGAAAAGGTCACCCTAAGGTTGGCTGGTAGAAAATGCCTCAGGCATTAAGTCCGCCTTTGTACAGTATGTTTTTACTTGAGCATAAAGTTTTAATAAATAAATAAAAGTCAGTCTTGAGAGAGAAAACTGAACAAGTAGTGTGTCCTTTTTAACCGACTTCCAAAAAGGAGGAGGTTATATGTTCGACTGTATGTATGTTTTTTTTTTTTTAGGTATCTTCACCGATTTCTCCGTCAATTGTGGACCGATTTTGAAAATTATTTTTTTGTTTCAAAGGGTATGCTCTCGAGGTGGTCCCATTGTCACCAAGTCAGAATCTGATGAGGGTATCCCATGGAAATCGAGGGAAATCCTCAAATTTTATAGGCACATGTATAGCGATTTTGGGTATTTTTTATAGTAACTCGTGCATTTGCTCTTAGAAAGCACCATTCGTTGAAGTGAAGACCAGAGGCGGCCACCGGAACGTCTCAATAATAAGTATATCACGGGTTGCGATTCGATTTTAATATAGTTGCTAACTAAGCAATTTATGCTCGTCACAATGCATATGGTGAAATGGATAGTGGTTTTGGTTCTTAACAGGAAAGCTCCTCAACAATTAACGTCCTTGCGTCGGGAAAAGGAATATTTTGTAAAAGGTGATGAGCAGTTGACATTAGGCTATTGTTACTACTAACTGACTCACTAAAAACTTTTTTTCAAAAAAAAAGAACCGACTTAAAAAAAACACTATAATGTGAAAAATAACTTTAATTTCGGAAGTCGGTGTCTTTGTATCTGTATTTTGTTTCTTGCCACCGACTTCCGAAATTAAAGTTATTTTTCACTTTATAGTGTTTTTTTTGAAGTCGGTTGTTTTTTACATACATTTACTTGAAAAGTTGGACACGATGGAAAAGTTAAGAGTATTACGTTATTGACGGAATTTATGTAATAATAAGTAAGTGAAAAAAATATATATATTGTCATTTACCAAGCCAGTGTATGGTGATCGGTGAAACGGTGTTGGAGTTTATCAATCTCATATACATATACCAACATCTATTTTATATAAATATAGAAGATTAATTAACTATTTTTAATTTCATGTTGTATAATATAAGTAATAAAATAAATATTTTGGATATTGATTAAATATTTTGTATTATTTGTCGACTCCATAGATGCATAGTCCGAAAATTTCATAGACCGAGATAAATTAACGTTACTTATCACGCACATTTTTCTTAGATATTTTTTCGTCTTTATTTTGCACTTTCAGATTGACAATTGTGTGACAGTGACAAGAATAATGCTTAGGCAACGCCCATGCTAAGTATGGAACTTTTTTAAATTCCGGTCAGTAGTTTTGTTAATTCCACTTTTGGCCACTGCACAATGGTTCAGGTTCAGATAAGTTTGTAGTGTTGGCGTTTGGCGACGTGGCGAACGACCACGGAAAATAGAACCGCCACTCCTCGCGTGCGGGCGAAATAAGCCACGCCCATCAAACAAATATTTATTTTCAAGGTACCTGGGCCTTAAGCAAACTGATACCCTACGTTAATTTGTCGTTTTATAGCCATTTCATTTGGAGCTGAGTTAGCCCAGTTAGTGCGTTAGCGACTAACGAGTTGTAGGTCGTAGGTTTGAATCGACAGGCGCTTTACTTTGTGTAACTTTCATCACTACTGCTCTCAAAACGATGAACGAAAACATCGTGAGGAAACCGGCATGTCCTGTCCAATTTATCTCGTCTGCTTGACGTCCGTATATCACTGCAGGGATTCAGCAGAAAATGAGCGTCAGGTATATTTGCCTGACACATGCTGAGCTGGACTCCCATTTGGTGCAACCTTGAGAAGGACACCGCACCTTGCATATTTGTTATTTGATTTGAAGTATGTCATGGTGTCACTATATTTCTTTAAGTATGTTTTTATATTTTTATATTGGCACCTTGTTTTTATTCATGTAATTTGCTATCATTTAATTGTGCTTTTGTGTGTTGTGCTATGTAAGTATTTTCTTTTTTGTGCATTGGACAAATGATTTATCTATCTATCTATCTAAGTATCTATCTAGAATCAAAAATTCAAAGAGGTGTGACACTACCAACGTTAGCAACGTCAACAGACTGCGTGGTGGATTACAGCCCACTCCCTCTCACAGAGAGGAGGCCTGTGTCCCAGCAGTGTGAACATTAGAAGTTGATTATGCAGCTATAGCCTTTTCATACAGCTGTGAAATAACCACAATTGTGAATTGTATATACGAACAATTTCAGTTTGCAGTCAATTTATTTAACCTCTTGAATCCCTTGGAATGGTACGCAATGATTATTATTATCTGTTGTGTCTCGCTCGATATCGGGCGACCTCGGGAATCAAAGAGGGAACAATGAAATTCCCAGGTTGTCTGGACGGTGCATACTGGGGTAGACTTGCAATCTGTCTAATATTATTACCACGGTATGACGTATTGTTGATGCCGATTCAATACTCAATACTTTTATTGCATTCCACATGTAGGTATTCTTAGGTGGTAATGATAAATGATAAATTATTTTATTTCTGTAAGTAGGTTTGTACTAACACTTTTACACGTCAATCATATTTTTAAACTAGATGAGGTCGGCGTTTCCTATCTGACTACTCTGAGAAGAAAGGCCGAAAAAAACTCAGAGGTCACAGTCTCTTTTAAAGTCCAGACATAATCTTGGTCAGATCATGTGAAGACCATGTAGATTGGTATCTGAAATGGTCTTTTGAGGAAAGAAGCACACAGATTGAGTGGACCAGTCCAGTCAGTGCACGCATTTGTCAGTAATCGTGCAGCTCAACTCAGGAAGTCAGGACTTAAGGAGCTCAACGATTCGACAAACAATGCCAAAGAAAGGACATTTGGGTAGGCCACATAAATTACTCAATCTGCCAGATCATGATTAAAATTAACTGCAAAAAAAAAGCAATGACCCACATAATCCTCACATTCACAATAATTAAAATAACATAATACTTTACAAGTAAATACTCATGTTATTGTGTATATAAAATTCAACAAAGTCAATGTGTATAGAAAAATCGGACATAATGTTTGAGAACCATGTAGATTGGTGTCTGAAACGGTCTTTTTGGTAAACTTATAATTAGATCATATGGACTCTGCCGGGCACAGCAAAATAAGTGAGTTAGGAGAGAGGAAGCATTTTTTAACTATATAACATAACTTAGCAAACTACTATACTAAAAAAAGATGTTTTTTTTTTTTTGGTTAATCTATTCGCTTTAAGGGGCTTACAAGAGCTAAAGCGCGGTCACTGTCGGATTGCATAGAAAAGAAAGAGACGCGCGATGGCACAACGCTGGTAATTTATTGCAAAATATGAAGAAATTATGGATTTACAAAAAATCTATTCATTGGACTAAAAAATTAAAACACTATTACGTTAGTATGTTGCTTTTAGAATAATCTGACAAAAAACCTGAATGTTTGCATGTATGGTTTTTAATCGTAATTTTTTTTAGAGGTATCTGCGTGATTTTTTTCTATCATATCAAGTTAATTGTATTATGTTTTCAACACACTATCTAACTAGCATATATCCTGCAGAATATCATATATTTTTATGATTTTGGTTACTGCAGTGGATCATATATTTTTAGGCATTATACATTTGCGTTTAGGTCATGTAGTCCCCTTAATTTAAAATATAAACAGGTTGAGAGATGTAATAATAATAATAAAATACAAATAAAATTTGAAGTCTCGAGTGCTTAGATTATGACTTTATAAGTCTATCACTTAGATATTTGTTTATCGAGTAGTATTTAGCAAAAATTGTCTAAGTTTTTTTCTAAATATGTTCATCTTCTCTTCTTTTTTTATTGGTGCGGGTAGTTTATTATATAATTTAATGGATATTACATAGGGACTTGTAGAGTGTATTTTTAATCCAGAACTTGGTATGATTAGCCTAGATCGGTGTCTGAGTAGATAGCGTGTCTGAATGTCTTCACGTTTTGAATAAAATTCTTGATGTTTCCGCACAAATTTGCATGTTTCTAAAATGTATATATAGGGAAGGGTTACAATGTTATGTTTTTGAAAGAAAGGTTTGCAACTATCTGTTTGCTCAATGTTTACCAAAGAGAAGATGAATTAAAACATGATGTAACAGCAACTTGACCCCGACTATTACATGACTGCCCGCTACCTAGTTCTAATGTTCTGTATAATCAGGTTTTATAACTAACAGCAATCAGCATGGCCTGCAGTGCTATCGGACCGGTTTACAAACGGTGTTTTCATCCGGGTTCTGCATTAGCTTTAAGGCTCGTGCAACTAGGCACGACGCGACGGTGCGACGCGATTCTGATAGAACAATTTCCTTAGTTTTCATAAAAAATGTTCTACTAGAGTCGCGTCGTGCTGTCGTGTCACGCCTGTCTGCGGGAGCTTTTATTCCTATTGAACGATCGAGAGATACTTACGAATTTAAACTGATTTGTTTCTCAAGCTTTGTTTACTTTGAATTGGGGCAGTTGGTCCCTTTCTTAAAATTGATCATTTGCATTGATACGCACTTCTGTACCTATATATTCTAATAAAAAGCTGAATCGTTTGATTGTTGGTTTATTTGTTTGAATGCACTAATCTCTGGAACTAACAATCACATTTAAAAAAAAAATCGTAGCCCATATCTTTAGGACGGTTAAAATCTATAACATCACGCTATGACTCTTAGGAGATGACCAATTAGAAAAAGTCAGAAAGAACGCTATGCGAAAACGAAGTTAAAGCGCGGGCGTGCGATGCGACGCGACGCGGTGAGTCGCGGGACAAGAAGTTTCACGCGGACGAAGTCGCGGGCAGAAGCTAGTACCGTAAATAGATATTCCTAGTGATGTACAGCGATGTATCCTATAGGGTGTGAAGTGATTGAGCAAAATATATTTCCAACAATGAATAATTTATTTTACGAATTGTTATGAAGGTACTCAGCTTTGTCACTTATCCTGACATATAAAATGCTCTTAGTTATGCAAAAGGCTTCCTACATTTGAGATTATGTTAAAATTTCAAGATCATAATATTGGAACAGGTAATTCTTGTGTCTTTTATCGCAAATCTCATCAAAAGCTGTTACTGATATTATCAAAGTCAGCAGTACGAATTAATTTGCATAAAGGTGTGTGCATGCTATTGATTATGTTCACTTCTTAACGGGCTTCAAAAAAAGGAGGAGGTTCTCAATTCGAATGTATCTTTTTAATGTTTGTCCGAACTCTGTCATTTATAAGCATATTTGAAAAATTCTTCTTTTGTTTAAAAGGGTATACTTATAGGGTGGTCTTATATAAATTTGATCATGTTCTGATGAGTGGTTTTTGAGTTAGCTTCAATAATACGTACTTTTTCCACTTAGTGTATGTTGATGATGTTATAATAACTTCCTGTCACTATTATTTATTTAGCAACGAATTTGTGTCGGGTAGGTACCACAAATGAAACGTGAAAAATAAATACTTTATTTAAAAAAAACAACCGACTTCAAAAAAGTGAAAATACATAACCAAAGACACCGACTTCTACAATTATAGTTCTTTATAATACTAGTGCGGTAAGTTGGATTTTACAAACGAGTAGACAAATGTAAGCCCGAGACGAAGTCGAGGGCTTATCATAGTCACGAGTTTGTAAATACCAATTTCCGCACATGTGTCATACAACGTTTATCAACACATTTGCGAGAAAACCGTACAATACGAGTATTAATAGCGGATTCCTCGCTTGAACTCATTTATTATTACCTACTTTGTCTAGAAATATCAGTCGGGAAGTCGCCACAATCTTTGACGTTTCTAATATGACAATGGCGCGAATTGCAAATGGCGCCACGTGCGCGTGATGAAAATTAGAACTACATCTTTCGTCTCATTTTCTCTTTAGTATTAAAGCGAAACAAACATATTGAGCAAAAGCTCTTCCAAGGAGGTTCGATTATTCAGCTTATTTATTCTGGTAATGTGAAACTCCTTGGTGGAATTCTTATATATTTTTTATGGAAATTAAAAATAAACCGTAAAGGATACGCACGGCGCTATACAACGGAGCATGCGGTAAAACATGTACTTAGGTGTGAGTACCTATTTTACCGCACGCTCCGTTGTATAGTGCGTAATTTTAAACTTCCGAACAATGTATACAGGCACCGTAAATGCATTTTTTGAGAAAATGTGTTGACAAAGTAATTTTTCACATTGTAGTGTTTTTATTGCCAAGTCGGTTGTTTTAATTGTTGTATTTTTTTTTTAACTACCAGCAATATTTTACATCCTATTTTTATTCCTGTCTACATACTAGGTATTGTTCTTTATTAAGTCCTGAATCAAATCATAATATTATAAGATTTAGATCTTTGTGATTTCCAAAAACGTGAGAATTTATAGAAATCTATGTATTTTATATATTATATAAAATACATAGATAGATATATATTATTTATATATATATATTTAAATTGTAAATAACTATAATAAATTTAATTACATTTTATAAAACAAAAGAAACGTTAATCTTTGATATTATTATTGAACTCAATCGCCTTTGAAGAAATTGGAGGTGAATTCATAATATGGAGGAATAGGTAGTAAATAAAAAACCCGATTCATTTTCGAATACGAAGGAACTTTATTTGACCAATAACAGACAAATATTTCGTAATCAATAATAGTTTTCTTCGTTTAACATTTCCGAACAGTTTTCATTATTAGTTGAAATAGTGCGTTACGATAATATTTTGCGTGATATGAACTTGATAGTAACAACAATGTTATTAGTCTCAAAATGTGCATTCGATTAAATTTAGAAGATATGAAATCCGTAATTTGCAAATATCCGGCAAAGACAGTTATTATATTTTATTTGCTATTTTAATATAGAAATATTATGTAACATCAGAAAAGATTTTTACTTGTATATTAAAATTCTCATAATATGAATAATAGAAAATATGAATACATTTCTTAGGACTAGTTTAAGGATCACAAATTCAACACTCACACCTAATAGTCAAATATAAAGGACATAATTATGAATAAAATACATTTGAATATACATTATTAATATAGCTGCTCATAATTATTTAATATTAAGTTAATATAGATAGGTAATATATGCGTTAAACATGGTCGTTTGGTAGATAATATTGATAAAAAAATTAAACAAAACAATTATACTTTATATAATTTCTTCAAATAATTTCAGGTAAAAGATATTTTTTTAATCTAAAACATTCACGATTATAATAGAACTTAAAATACGTTTATTTACATTGATAGCATAAAATAACTATACCACAATCTGTACAATATTTGGCAATAAAGGCATTACAACGTAGAGTTGTTGTCGTAATAGAGATTTTTCAACGAAAAAACAATTTTGAAAATATTTACCGACTAACTAGACTAGTTAAAATTTTATAATTATGATACTCAACTAACAAAATATGTTTTAAAATTTTACTAGCAACAAGTGGACAATATTTTATTTTATGACGTCAATGAAAGTCATTATAGTTTTATATTATTAATATTAAATGGAATAAAATTACATCTAAATCTATGTAATTGGTAAATTCTTATAATTCTGAAATGTTTCGAAGTCAATCGATACAATTCAATAATTAATGAAGCATTTAAAGTTTAACATATCCGATGATAATGCGTTTTGTGCGTTATTAAATATTAAATCACCCTGCTTGGAATTCATTAAAAATAATTTTATAAAACATAAACATTTCAGCTGCCTCCGAAAATGAGCATCCAAAAATAATAGTATTGAAATGGAATGTAACTCTGAAGTAGCTTTTGAAGACTATGTACATTAAATTCAAGACCCATTACACGCACAACCTATATATGTGGCTGAGTGGCCAAAATAAACTTGACAAAAGCCAAAGTAGAGTAATTGACTCATTTGAACCGGAAATATCAGCAATATAAATTGACGCTGTAATATTTTTCGCAAATTTAGAAGCTGTTAGATTTGAGATTGACGATGACGTTAAAAAGAATGAAGCAATTGATTAATTTAGTGATGTGATCGATTTATATATGTAGGAGTTGATAGGGTTGCGAAGCTTGTTAGGCTAGGTGAGCGTGGAAGAGTTGGGGTGAAAGCGGGAGGACCGGCGTCATGGCTGCGCGGCGACGCGGTTCCTACGAGCTGATTCCCGGGACGCGGAGTGTACTTCGGCGGTGCGCAGCGTGATGCCGAAGATGTCCTCGTGGTAGCGATTCTCCTCCTATGTAATGATAACATAAATAACGTTGAAAATAATACAATATTCGAAGAATTTGATTTATTGCAGCTTAGAGCTGCATCAGAATAAATTCAATAATTTACAGATAGACAACGCACAGCCTAAAACAATTAAATTTAAATACAAACCGAATAAAATTTCGCACAAGAGTTTATAATGAAATTCACCCCTAAAAGGGGTTAAATAGGGGATAAATGTTTTTTATGGAAGTTAATAATTTAAGATAAAAGGAGAACAGTAATAATATGGGTAGTACATAATTGGGATAGCAACAAGAAATTAGATAACCACTGCAAGTACGCTGAGGATAAATTGTCTTGATACAAATAATAATAATGTTTACAAACCTTGAGCATATACATGAAGTTCTGCACTTGTTCATCAGTCATGTCACCGTGTTTCTTAATAATGCCTTTAAGCTTCTGGTGTACGTCTTCAGCCATTTTACAATCACCGCAGACGTAGAAGTGAGCTCCTTTATTTACCAACAAATCTTGAATCTCGGGTCCTTCTTGTTCTGCTAAGTCTTGGACGTACATCTGAAAGAAACCATGAGTAAATATCCAAATTCTGTTTTTTCTGCATCGTATATAAAAAAAATATCATCGAAACTACCTTAGGAATGTTCTTTTCCCTAGATAACGCCAGGAATACTTTGGAAATAACGTTGTCCTTCAAAGCTTGCTGCTTTTCTTCTCGATACAAGTCCATACTATTAGTCCGACATCCAAAGAACAGCCAGACTGGTCCAGCGGTTGGACGCTTACGAGTATTAAGTTGAGCTCGGCGGTGATGCCAGAAACCACGGAATGGAGCAATTCCAGTACCGGGGCCTATAAGTATCAGGGGAACTGACAAGTCCTGAGGAAGGTGGAAGTTTGGAGCGCTAGAAGAGAAAAATTAAGTTATAAAAATGCATCTTGAGGTCAATAAATGATTTAAAACACGAATAAACTTCCAAATACCTTCTCATGAAGAGATAAACTTCATCGCCAGGTTTACGATCCATGAGATAGTTTGAGCAAACACCATAATGGAGAGGTCCTTCGCCATCTGTTTAAATATGACATCATTGTTTTACTTCAACTAACCACATCATAAATAGAAAATCATAAATATAGCACTGAATAACCTTTTTGATGTCGCTACTACAGCCGACTCATCTATCAGATTGTTTGGAGCGGACGTCGTTTAACTTAAAATTAGATCATATTGTAAACTGGATTTCAATGGAATCAGCGATGTGAGTGTATGTGGGAATGAGCAGTAATAAACTATGAGACATTATTGTTTACAGTAAAGGTTAAAATTATGTTTTACGTATAACTAACCTTGAGTTCGGTATGTGACGACGGCAACGGTCAGGTGAAGACGTTTTGGGTGAGCTATAGGCGATGAC
This sequence comes from Griposia aprilina, assembly GCA_916610205.1. Lineage (NCBI taxonomy): Eukaryota > Metazoa > Arthropoda > Insecta > Lepidoptera > Noctuidae > Griposia > Griposia aprilina. Next base: position 5,712,489 of record OU744295.1, on the reverse strand, counting down.
GAGATGGAGTAGAATCTCGGCTGCAAAGGTGAGAGGAGTGCAGCGAGTAAAGACGCGCTGGGTCTGGTTGACGAGAATTGTTCCAGTACTTCAGATACAGTTGGGAAGTTGAAGTGGCGCCAGTCTTCGTAGGCTCCGGGCTCCTACAGGAAATATTATATTGACGATAATTAACATTCTTTAAAAAATGGCATCATTGTTTTTATTACTGTGATACTTACGGTAGCAAGAGAGTTAAGTTGGTTGCGCTCGTCTTCATTTTCGCAGGTGGTTGCTAAGTATTGCAGTAAAATAGTGGTAGGCGGTGTCGTGATGTCCAAGAAGCGTGTGAAAAGTTCTCGCACGCTCATGACTGGAAGTCTCTCATGTGGCTCCCAAGATTTAACTGGACCTATACGAAATTTCTCATATCACTAGATTTTCTTATAAATAATCAACATTATTTCATTATTGTAAGCCAGTTTTTATTTCTTACCGCTTGATGTATGTGTTTCCTTCATTAGTTGCAGTTGTAAAGGCTGGTCATAATCATCGACATCCTTCAGTCTAACCAGTATGCTATCTACCAGTTCTTTGCGATTGCACGCAATTATTCCTACGTGATCTCCTGGATCATATTTAATCTCTTGCTGCAAATGAATGATTATAATTAAAATATTTACTGTTTCACTCAATACATCAGAATCAGATTTTTTTGATTAATTACCTTTGGTTCCATAGCAATGAATATGGTAGATCTTTCAGAAGAACCATGACCCAAGTCTTTGTTAGCTTTCACGACGCATTGTATGAACTTTTTGTTCAGAGCTGATTGTAAAGCAACTTGTAGAGTTGGTGGACGAAGTTCAGGTGGTGCAAAGCGCACAGTTTCTTCACTGAGAGCAACTGTACCGAGGGCTCTCTTAGCTTCTTGCAATGTTTCGTCATCGTCCAGACAGAAGGTTTCACATGATACCTATTAACAAGATTATTTGTTTAGCATAATGCATAGTTTATTTTATAACATCATTATTATAGTGTCATATTAACGGGTTGGCAACACACCATCAATAGTGTTTTATACACAAAAAGTTCCTGATTGCTTTCTAAAGCAGTGATTGATGATCTTGTATTAAGCAAAAAACATCACTAATTTAAACTGGTTCTTTTACTATCTCACATAATCTGTTACAATGCAAATAACACACAACATAATTCAGTGACCAACAGATTGTAGAGGCGGCATGAATTCGTCACGAGTAATTTCCAACTTACGTTAAAGACACCGGAGGCCCACTTCCGGAAGGCCTGGTCTTGGCCGCACATCTCATCACCGGTGGCAAGGTCGTGGATTCGTTCCCCTCCGAGGTCACCTAGTAACTTGTCCACGTATTTGCCGAAGTTACAGAAATTTGGATACGCACTCGAACCCAGAGCGAATACCGCAAAACGAACGTTGCTTAGTGGACCGAAACTGTCTATGGACGTGGCATCTGTGGTGCTGCCTGTTATTTTGAAAATGGTTATTAATTTATTATACATTGAATTTATATTGTTGTTTATTATTATTATTATAACATCTTTATTACCTTTCAATGATTCTAGACGGTTCAGCTTCTTAGGATTACCGGACCATTTTTGTAGTTCCATTTGGCTGTTACCTTTTATAAATGATTTCGGTGTTAGCATTTGAGTCCTGTAAATATTTGTTTACATTAAAATCCTTTACTTGTGACAAAATATTATACGTAGGTATGTTAAGTATCGAAATATTCAAGCTTACCCAGAGCCTTCTTCACCAACTTGATCAGCATACAAAAGCTCGCATAGATGTTCTCCAAAAGCCTAAACCACATCATTTATTAGAAAAATGTCATCATATTTCCAATCGTTTTTTTATCTAAATTACTTATTTATTCAGATATACTTACAACGCCGTTTTCAGGGGGATCTCCATTACCAAATGTCGATGTCACGACCAACAACAGAGCTTCGTGCTCAATGGATGTTATATCGTAATCAGCCATGCAGTGTACCTAAAATGCGACGAAATCATAAGTGTAATTTAATTGATGTCAAAAGTTAAGGATTATATTTATCATGACTTTCATATTTACTTACTTGAGCATTGAAAGCGTGTCCAAATATGACTCCTAGTTCCTTGGCAAATTGTTCAGATTTGCCTGTCTCGGTTGCAAAAAGAACAGTAGCTTTAATCCTCTTGGAAAGGGCCCGTCCGAATAGTTTGGAGGTAAACTTAACAGCTCGAGCTATTTGCTTGAAATGGAATTTCCTATTGATTGGTCTCTTGCCCGTTACTGGTTTGGATTTTTGCCACTGATGCGTCTTCCATGCGGGTTCCTGGTTACGTATGGATTGGTTAAATCGAAGACTTCATTTAATTTTAATAAAACATGCTTAGAATAAATTAACTAGCAAAACTACACTTTTCACTTTCTTTTGTGATGATTTGATATGGCATGTCTGTGAAGTTTTACCAATCATATAATGTGACACTGTATTATTCATATTTTTAGAAGCTATACATACATAAAATGTTATCTATTCATTGTTTTGACAGAACTTACTGACCTGATATTCGTAAGAGGGTTTCAAATAGTACAGAGCCATCTCTTGGTGGAACACAGGAGTGATTGATGACGACATCGGAGGGACAATCCAGATCCAATCCGCTGGGCAGCCGGACCTGTTGATATGCGTAATTCTTTAATTGTTATTTGGTCTCCTTTTGTTGTATTTTCCGGAAACATGATGTTAATGACAAAGGTAATGTCTAAATATTTGGTCGTGCGTGACAAACCAGTCGTGACTTCCTTGGACAAATTGAAATGCGTTGTCAGTTACGGTTCGAGGTAAACTCTTCCTTCTAGATTGTAAATTGATAAAAGAAAAACCATTTTACTGGTTTAAATAAACGGTCTGTTTCCCATTGTGTAAGAGAACTTATATTAAATTGTGTAGATACAAAAATAAAACGTCTGGTGTGGGGAACTCTCGTCAAGAACAGAGTTCCTTACTCTTTTTCTTCAACTCCGAATGTAATTCGATATGGAGATTTCGATTGTATGATGAAATTTTTTTAAATATTCGCACCCGCCATCTTGGACTTTTATTTTGACCTTACTATCGGCTACGGCATCTTTGAAAACCATGAAAACTATCTATCCCTCTCCGTCTCTTTCTATAATAAAAAAGTCGCACGGAGGGGGCATAACGCATTTTCGATACGTAACAATTTTATTTTTTTTGTAAAATTTTACGGCAAGTCCTGTTAAAGAACTTCGCTTCTAAAATGTAAGATACTTTAGTATTGAGGAAGGAAATCCATATTTTTTACAATGGTGTTCTTTTTTCATTCTTAGTTACGAATTCTTAGCGGAAATAGTGCATTTTAACCACGAACGTATAAAACTCTTTTCGTGCGTCATTGATTCATCAGAAAATCAAGACCTACCTTTATTTTTTTCTTCCAGGAAAGGTGAACCCAGAATTTCCACTATGACAAGCAAATTATAATATAAAATGTTCGGTAACTTCTAGGAAAATCGGTCAAATCTCACTAAAACCACGTAGTTTTAATGAATTATCCTATTTCCTTCTATAAATAATGTACTCGTTATAATACACAATTCGAAAGTGTAAGCACGTTTTGGCTATTTAGAGAAAATCTAGATTTTTTATTATATTTTTGTAACTTCTATGGATACTTTTTAGTGAATTTCGTGATTAGAAAAGGGAAATTATATGTGCGGCAACAAAAGTTTTCTTTAGCACCTGCAACCTAGCGTCTTTTTTATATGTAGGCGACGAGTTAATAGAACAGCTTCAATTATATTAATTCATCATCGTTACTATTCCAACAGAATATCAAAAAACCAGCGTCAATTTACGAGCGTAAATTAATATGACTCCGAGCTACCGATAAATATATTTACTTCTGATTTGATAACTCAAGTGACTTATGTTGTAAGTGAGCTACTAAGCGAGCTCGGGACTTAGGGCACCCCGACTCGGACAGGTTAGGTTAGAAGGGAATGGCGGGGTCTAAAAGACCCCGCCATCACCTTCGTGGTTATTTTTTTTAAACCACCCAAAAGTAGGAGCCCCGCAAAGCGGGGCACCGTCGACTACGCTTGTCATTATTCATAATGCGCGGGCATTATGAATAATGCCCCTATTTATTACTTGGTCCATAACGTTGCTTAAGAATTATCACCATGCTGCGTCATATTAACAGTAGCACGTTTTACAATATATATTCGCTTGAAAACCATTTATTAGACGCTAAAAGTTTGTCGCTTACCTATTAATTATTTAGACAACTAAATATATTTGAAGACGAGAATGACATTTTAAAGAAGCTGCCTTAATTAGCACCCATTAGAAAAGGGAATAATAGGTTTGAATTTCAGTCAAAAGATGAAAATCTTCTGTCAAGTCGTATTCCTACATAATTCTGCAACGGGTTTGAGGCCTAATCAGTAAAATTTCTGAGTGGAATCAATACAAAAGAACGTTATTATGGAGAGAAGACGGCATTTGAGCCGCGAAGAAATGATCAGAGCCGTGGGAATGTTGGAAGCCCGTTCTCGGCAACAAGCTGTGGCAATCGCTCTGGGTACTACGCAGACACTGCGTAGTGCCCAGTATCCAAAAATCGTACAATGACTGCGATGATGTTGGTAACGAGGCTTCATAGCTCTTCAAGAATGTTAATAAGCGACCAAACCATAAGAAATCGCTCACATAAAGTCAATTTCCATTGCCGTAGGCCACTACACCTATTAAGCCTCGCAACCGCAGAGCCCGTTTACAATGGCCTCGTGAACACAGAAATTGCGGAAGAAGAGTGGCGTTTTGTGTGTTTTTCTGACGAATCTCGCTTTGGTACGAGGCCAGATATTAGATGTATACGGTATTGGAGGATCCCTGGATGCCAATAACGTTTAAAATCATGCCAGGAAGTCCATTCATACAGTGGTGGGACAATCATGATATGGGCGGGTATTTGGATCGGCGGAAGAAACGAATTGACTTGGATCTGAGGCAATCTCAATGCACAGATGTACGCTGAAACGATTATATCAGATGTTGTCATTCCTTTGCGGACCCAATTTGGTGCTTTATTTCTGCTTATGCATGATAATGCACGTCCACACACGGCCAGATTCGTTGCAAACACACTTGCCCCAGCTATCTAATACCGACGTCCTACCATGCCCTGCTCAATCGCCAGACTTGAATCCTATTGAGTACTCATGGGATATGCTTCATAGAAGAGCTCTGCTAAATATGGATGCCGTACATACACCAGAAAATCTTTTTCGCCTGTTACAATGGACGTGGGCGGCCATTCCGCAACGTGAGTTGGATAAACTCATATTGAGTATGCCGAATCGCTGCGATTGTGTTACAAACAGACAACTAATTGTTTATTTTACGCAATAAAAACCATTAAAAACTTTTATTTTCATCTTTTAATCACATTTTATTGTCGGGATGTAACTAAGGTGAAAAATCGCATACGCAAAAGGCGCAAGTCTAAAGCAGAGAGTACTTCGACGATCTACATAAATGCGAAAACATTTTATTTAATCAATATAAATAGATATTTTATATAATTCCAATAGGGCAATAAAATAATATTTAAAGGTAACTTGATCCCTAGACACTTTTGATTGTGTATAATATAATATTATAAAAATGTGAAAACTTGTATGAGTTTGGATATTAATTTTATGTTTGACTCACTCAATCACGCAAAAATGACTAAACGAGTTTGGATAAACTTTGGCACATAAATAGTTTATAACCTGGAATAACACATAGGATATTTTTTATTTCGGTTGTACGTTCCCGTGGGATAATTTCCGACCTCCACGCTAACGAAGCCATGGGTAAAATCTAGTTCATTAATAGGTTGTAATTAATTGGTCGTCTATCAAGTGCAAGCCGGTATTGTTATTTACATAACGTGTTGTCGATCATTTGTTTAGATTAAAATAATAATGTTACACCCACACATCAGGTATATTTGGAATTTGCTTCAAGGCTCCCGCAGACAGGCGCGACGCGACAGCGTGACACTAAGGCGCTGCTCGTAGCGCGACGAGCGGCGCCTTTCTGCGGGAGCCTTTACTAAAACTGCAGGTAGGTACTAATCAACAATTAATAGTAGAATGATTGTATTATGCAACAACGTAGTTTCATAGCGTTTAATTTCATATTGAGTAAAATAGTAACAATAAATTAACTTGTTACTGCTAATTTTCAGCGCGAATTATTTTTTTTGCGGATTTCTTTGCACTTATTAATTTGATCAGATAAGAAAGTCCTTTTTATTTTAAAATCATGTATCATAAGTTTTAGGAAATATGAGCTGTCTCGTGTATTGGCTGAAAAACCATGCCCAGTAGGTATTTTTGCAAAGACGCTAACCCTAAAAAACAAACTCATATTATAATTTGCCTACTCAGAAAAAAGTCTTCCATAATTTCGCGGTCATAATGAAAAACAGCGTGATCTTAATAATTTTGATGCACCGCAGACGACCCTCGAAATTGTCACCTAAACTGTGTAACGTAATCATGTACCTACCCGGGGACGCCCAAATTGAATAAGACTCGATTAGCTCACGAAATAATTTGGGCAATTTACAGCTGCTTATTTTTTGTTACACGCCGTATTTAAATTACTCAGAACTTTGTACATTGTGTTTTTTTCAGAATAGATGAGATGTAACCGCATTTGTTTTTTTTTTTTTTATTCTAAATCTATGTTAAACTGTATCCGTTTATTACGCTGTTCAATTGTGGTTGTTTTAATAATGCCATGATTCGTTGGATAGGTAATTTAAAACTGTTTTAATGAGGACTTCAGTGTAAAAAGACCATTAACGAAGCCAAGAATCACTTGTACTCCCCATCATTGTTTTTTTTTTTTGTTCTGGTTCATACCTGAGAACCTTCTGGTTACGGAGATATTGAAGGTCAAAATTTCAACTTTTACTGAGGTTTTTTTACGAAGACCAGTTTTTTATGTTATAACACAACTTTAAATACTCGCGCGCTACGAGCCCTGTACCGTTGCATGCACCTATAAGCACAATGTTTTGCGTGTGTTACATTGCACACTACCGCAAACAGTAAATTTTCACAGCAAAAATTAAAGTCGTTTCCTAGCAATTATTTTTGTGCAATGTTACTTAGTTTAATGTGCAGAATGCGTAGTTGACGGCTATGTGATGGGTCTTTTTACACCCTGTATGTCCTGCGGGGTAATTGCGCAACACACATAAAGTAGCAATAGCTTTCATTTTGACAGTTCATCAACATTCGTTGCGTTATTTACGTTCCTGAGCAGACGAATTTTTCGAAAATATGAAGCAATGGATTAGCGTCATCCTTCAAAATGATTCAGATTGGGACAACCACAATCTAAATTATTTCACTTTCGATAAGTGTGTTTCGCAATTAGGCTGCTGATCTGATTGTAGATCTTGATATAGCTTGAGCAGATTCAAAATAAAATTATTTATTAAAAATTATTATAATTATTAAAAATTATCAAACACACTTCAAAATAAAAAAAGGGATTGTGTGGTTTTATGAAACCATGGTAAAAGTGAAACTTTTTTTCACATTATATACATTTTATTAAGAACCTCCTTCCTTTCGCTTTATCCCTACTCCGCGGCCGACCGTCACGCGACATGCAACACACAGACGAAAAAGTTTGAGACGATGTAATAAAAGTTTCACTTTAATTATTAAGCGTTTCTGATCACTTTACGAGATATTCAACCGTTAATTGACAATACCATAAATTAGTTTCAATTTGCGCCGCTACCAACGCTGACAGTTGACAGCGCTTCATTCGCGCTAAGATTTATATTTGTAAGTTGTATTTAATTTGTAAATATAAACTTTAAGTACCAAATAAATGAGTTATTTAGATTAAAAAAAATAATGATATTTTGTTACGTATTCTTTTTAAATTATTTAGAATTCCCCAACGGTATCGATCTGGTAGGTAGGTTAACGTTGACAGTCAAATCAATTACAGTATACCTGATAATGAAATGCATGAAATGTTCAGGAAAGTCTATCTAACATTTTATGCTCCATTCGATAATTTTCTTTCCTAGAAATTATTTAATTGGACGCGCGTTGAAATCTAACAACCAAAGCGCTATTATTTTCCGATAGTCCATTATATGAATTAGTTTCCAATTAAAATATCTAGCTTTATTTGATCGGTTATTAGCACTGTAGCAAGTTTATTGATTCTCAGAATACTTTAAGTATTCTAACAATACAATTATGGGTGTAATTGAAGAGCAAATCTTCTTAAAGCTCTTTGCTTTTTGTAATTAGAAAAGGTTTGAGTCAGTTTAATCTGGTAGGCAACAAGCTTCGTCATTTTTGTCCCAACGAAGTTTAAGCTGAATTTAACTGATGCAAAAACTTAGTCCATTTATCGATATCCTACTCGTCTAGCACAAAAACGGTAACAGTACCAAGGAGGATGATTTTACAATATCTTAGACACTGATAAATGTCCGTAATGACGTCATTGGTACAGTCGCCCAATAAAGTGAAGCTGCAAACCCAAACAATCACACGATAGTTCAAAACATTGATGTTTACATGTCCTTCCGACCACATGTCTAAGCTAATCGGTCCATCTGCAAGGCTCTAGTGTCGACAGCTTAATGACCAAGCGGGTCTGGTTGTAATTAAGACTAGTTTTCTCATCCGCAATCTGTTTACTACAAGCGGACGCGACAATGTCGAAACGTTAATAGATTCTGTTGTACAATTCGCGCCATTTATTTCATCAGGAACGTTTGTTTATTATTATCAGTATCTATTTCGTGATTTGCACACAGAGATAGCATGGATTTAAAATGCTTGTTATAGAACAAAACTATTAAGTGAAAACAGGAAATAATATCTATATGTTGCAGTAAGATGGTTGAAGTCGTGATACAGTTATAACCCTAGGATTTAGCTATATAACGTAATATAGTTATATGAAAACGGTTCATATCTGTCTTACTAGGAATATAACTATGATACGAGCATGATCTAGTAGGTAATATTATCTTACTAGACATCTTTAGATCATCTTTATGTGACATATACATGACACACAAAACATGCCAATTAATGGGTTAGTAGTCTTTTTCACACACTCAATGAATGCTTGCAGAAATATTATCCGTCAAATTACGCACATTTGTCCACTTTTAATGTGCCAGATCCGGATGCTTTTGGTCCACAACGTCATTAATGTGATTATCTATGTTTATTCTACGCAGCTTATGGGACAGGGCCGACCACGAAATCCGGAATGGGAAACCAACGTGTCGCATAAATAGGAGAAAATATGTTTTATCGCAAACAAATGTGTTGTTTGACACACATAATGTTGGATTTTGTTGTGATCTATTCACAATGTAATATTTTTAAATATTTTTTTTGAAATTATGCGTCATTCGAGTGGATTATTAAATGTTATATTGCTTAATTGATTTCAGCAATGCTTTTTGTGATCAACTGTACCTACAATGTTTGCCAGATGTTGATAGCAGCTTGTTCTGCTACCAGAAAATTAACCAGCAATAACAAAAGATTTTAATTGTGTCGATTTTAATGATGTCAAGCATTGTAATTGAAATCTTTCGATATGTAATAGTAACTGTAATTGTTAGTCTATTTTTTGTATTAATATACTTGCCCAATGACATCATCTGATTCCTTGTGAATGAAAATGTGTTGTATTTAGTCTCACCAAAAGTTCATAATTGCTTACCTCAATCTATTCTCATTATCCAAATGTTTGATGAAGCTTTCAGAAGCAGTATGATGGTCAACAATAGTAGCATTTTGCTGTTGGAAGCTATGAAGAACGGCAACGTTGCATTCCACAAGGGACTTGTCCTTCCAAAGATTGACAGGAGTCCTTGTGTCCAGGCCCATTTTTTGAGCTACTCTCTGTAAAAACAAAAATTTCATGAGCATAATTTCCAAAAATATCATTAAACTAAATTATGTACAGTCCGGCCGTCGAGAGAATGCGTTCTTGACTCCCGTCAGTTTCATAGAAATGAATACGTGTTTTGCGAATCTGATCTTTATTAGTTACTAGAATTTTCACACTGACAGGTGTCAAGAACGCATTCTAGCGACGGCTGGAAAGTAGGTATGCTTGTAAAGTTAAGTTATGGATTTCATCGTTTGAAGCTTTGGGCTCGGAATTTTTTATTTAAATTGTAATTCAGGCATCCATTTGGAAATGAAAAATGATATAACCGACTGCCATATCAAAGTATTTAGCATAATCAGCCTATAATGTTCCCACTGCTGGGACACAGGCCTCCTCTCAGTGAGAGGGAGCGGGCCGTAATCCACCACGCGGGCCCAGTGCGGGTTGGTAGATGTCACATGTCTTCGAATTATTAGTTCTAGGTTATGCTGGTTTCCGCTCGATGTTTTCCTTCACCGTTTTGAGAGCAATGGCGATGAAATAATTTACACAAAGTACAGCGCCTGTCTGGGTTCGAACTTACGACCTACAACTCGTAAGTCGCGGTCGCTACAACTAGGCCACCACTGCTGCAAAGTAGTATCAAAGTATTTAAGACCCTTTAATTTAAACGTACGACCATAATTTCTACAGCAAAACATTAGGAGATCGACTGGCCGGTAATTAGTCGTCAATCATCCAACCAACGTTTCAACCACAGTCCACATACAACGGGCAATGTTCGCGGTTTGAAAGTTTAAAGGTGGGTTTAGACCAAACGAACGAATTTCATACTTATTTTATCCCCACTCTATCAAATATTCCTTGTGTAAACAAAGACAGAGCATTTTTTCGTAGCTCTATCTTTGTTCGCGGCGATTCTATGGATCGTTTAAGAAATGTTCTAATTACGCTAGGTTGATGTAAATGGCGAATAAGCGTGCGGAACAGTCTCTTCAAAGCGTTTTCGTATTCTAGCGACTTGATCGAATGAATATCTGATGCTCGAATTCTAGATTTATGTATAACCAACTTCAAAAAAGGATGTTCTATGTCTGTATGATTTTGTTAATGTACATATGTTTCTCGATTATTTCATCAATTGTGGACCAATTTTGAAAACACTTTTTTTATTTGATAGAGGAAGCTTGCGCGGTGGTCCCATATATATTGTATTAACTTTGCTTTAGCAGTTTTTGAGTTAGCTTCAATAATACGTATTTAATCCACTTATTGTATGTTGATGATGTTTTTAATAATAAAACTTCCTGTCACTGTTGTTTGTTCATAGCAAGTAGTGATATACGATTTTGTGTGGTGGGGTAGGTACGTCCGCTAAAAAGTGAAGAAGAAAAAACTTAATAAAAAGCACTACAAAAAGAATCATCCAAATCGGTTCACCTAGAAAAAAGTTCTGATCTAACATACATAAAAAAATAAAAACACAGTCGAATTGAGAACCTCCTCCTTTTTTTGTAGTCGGTTAAAATGTGTCTGTGTTTTATTCTCGTTCAGCGTAAATGGAGATGGAAGAAACAAAACGTTTATTATTCGTTCGTTTTTTCGTTTGTTTATTCATTGTTTACACTTAAATATCAAGAAAATAATACTCTTGCTTTTGGTCTGATTCTATGTTCGTATGGTCCTACTCCACCTTAATACGAATGCTAAACAACGTGAAATCTCGTGTACACACGACTACATTATCAAGCCATAGGTCATTTACAGTTTAAGCTGACCTCTCATTATATTGGCTTTTCCTACAATGAGAACTCAGCTTAAACTGGAAATGTAATGTGGAGCTTGATATGTCGTCGTGCGTACAATTGTTTGGTATCGTTATAGTTCGGTAGCTAGTTAATGAGTTAATTTTAGATTGATTAACATCAATGTTTCGTGGAAATTGTTATGGAATGTATGCCTGTTATGACGGAATTGTTATGACGTTAGCAGGGAATCCACATGTTTTCTATTGTGTTACCAATTTTTAGACATGAGCTATGTAGGTCTATTAATACTTCATTTGAACATGAATCTTGTTTGTAAACCGGTAAAAGCTCACCAACTAATAAACAATGTTCCAAGCTTTCCTGCACTTAACTCGTGTTGCAAGTCAGTCCCTCCAGATGTAACTGCTACTTTTATAGGTTTAAAAAAAATACAGTTATAAATGGTTACCAGCGGGGTAATTACGTAACACTATCAGTAGGAATGGGTTTCATTTTGACAGTTCAACAACATTCATTGCGCTGAACGCCTACCAACGTCTTACTGGCATACTTCCTTCCTCCGAGCATGCATTCTCTTGCGAATCTCCACTTAAGCCGGCGAATAAAGGCAAAAAAGAGATGGGACGTCTGTTCCTTGTCAGTGTTCACTCCAGCCGGCCAATAAAAGCAAGCCAGTGGTGAAGAACAAGACTTCTGCCGGGACATATGGTCTTCGGGTTTATGTATCTCTCTTGGTTTGGCTCCTCATCCTAGACCTGTTTCGGCAAAGTAAACTCTACCGGCACAGACCCAGAGTTTAGAAGTGCACAAGCCCCACCACGATGTCAATGTAGAGATACGGCGGCAACTTGACAGAATGACAACCTCGAAATCGCGACTAGGACAAACTGTAGTCGGTATTTGGAAAGCGGGTAATGCAGTGCAGTAGCACAATTTTAAAGAGGCATCATATCGAAGGGCAATTTAATCTTACCTCCAGCATGTTAAGTCTGTTAGTATCGCAGAAGTTCCTGCAGCCGATCTCGGTGCTCATGTACCATCCGTTGAAGGCGTTGGCAGTGAACTCGATGCCCCCGCAGTCGAAACGCATGTTGGCGACGGCTGGTAAAGCATACCAGCGGAGGTTCAGCTCTTCGAACCATTCATATCTGTGGGAGGGTTACAGATTAGAAATTGCATACCTACAGTATTTCATTATAAAGTAGCTAATGCGATGCAATGCCTTTAATTAAAAAAAAATTAGGTGTCTTCTCTGGCGCGCACGCAACAACTAAACTTAGCTCATAATCGGTCAAACCATTTTCGAGCTTTTGCGAGACTTACGCACGGCAATTGGTTTTTTAACCGACTTCACAAAAAGGAGGAGGTTCTCAATTCGTCTGTATGTTTTTTTTTTTTTTTAACCGACTTCACAAAAAGGAGGAGGTTCTCAATTCGTCTGTATGTTTTTTTTTTTTTTTTTATGTGTGTTAGCTCATAACTTTTTTCTGGGTGAACCGATTTGGATGATTCTTTTTTTATTTGATAGGTGGTGCTTCACATGTGGTCCCATTTAAATTTGATCAAGGTCTGACCAGTAGTTTTTGAGTTATCTTTAATATTGCATATTTTTTCCACTTAGTTTATATGGATGATGTGTTAATAATTTCCTGTCACTGTTATTTACACACCAAGTAGTGGTATACGAGTTTGTGTGGGGTAGGTACCGCAACTAAAAAGTGAAAAATAAAAACTTTTTTACAAAAAAACAACCGACTTCCAAAAAAAACACTAAAAGACGTGAAAAATAACTTTAATTTCGGAAGTCGGTGACCAAAAACGAAAATACAAAACCAGACACCGACTTCCGAAATTAAAGTTATTTTTCACGTCTTTTAGTGTTTTTTTTGGAAGTCGGTTGTTTTATATAATATATAGATTAGAAACAAAATCATATTGATAGTCAGTCATCCTAAATAAGCTAAAAGATCAACGCATTTCTCCGCATCGCTGTCAATAGGTAGTTTGACCAAACGATTGACTCCTATTTTAATTATAACAATGTACTACAAAGGTCATCAGGCAAGAGCCGGATTTCAAGAATTAATTACAGTAGGTACATCATCATCATCATTGACGAGCTTGTTCGACCCACTGCTGAGTGTAGGCCTCCTCCCTTTTGTGCCATGCTTGCCTGGTAAGTGCGAGTCTTATCCAGGTCTTCTCCGCGATCTTCTGAAGGTCACCCATCCACCAGTAGGTACGGTACATACAGAGTTTTTTTTTTTCTAAACTATTTTTGGGGCATATTTTCTTACTATTTGTTATTAATAAAATAAAAAAATCCCCGAGTGGTTTTTTATGGATGTCCGTAGGTGTGTCCGTGGCATCACAGCGGGCCCTATCAGAATATCAGAATACCAGCGCTGCGGTTTTTTTTTTTTTAAATATCGTCGCATTATGCTGAGATAGGAGCCTTTTTGGTTTCGCACAGGTCTTATAATTTTTACTTCTTTATTGTTGTTTTTTATATTCATTTTGTTAGTTTTAAATGCTCTTTTTTTTTGTTTGGATTTCCTGTGCGTGGCCTAAATAAAATATTTTTCTTTCTTTCTTTCTTTCTGTCTAGATAAAATATTTTTATCTTCTCTAAGCTGAATATTCATTATAAATTTATTAGAAATGATTATTTACTCTAGACTTTGCTATTTTGACTAAAATTATTACAAGTTACAATTCTGTGATTCTATTTTTTATTGGGTTTCGGTTTCGAAGTAACCAGATGTGTCTGAATATCAATAAAATTTATAATATGACTATCTCCTGACCTTCGCAACCCACTCGAAGTTACCAATATCCCGAGATTCATGATAGATTTTTGGCCTGTAACTTATTCTTCTTTATATATACTACTACTGTTCGTTAGTCTCGCTAAAATTCAAAAACGGCTTAACCGATTTGAACAATTTTTGCTTTATTTTGTTCCCTCCAATACAGGGCTGATTAAAAAAAAGGCATTGTAAACTCATGCCAGGGCATTAGCTAGTTTTTTTTATAATAAGTACATGTTAGTAATAGGTAAGTAGGTACGTCACATGAAGACATACATTACAGAGTAATAATAATATTATGTGTGTTTTTTTTTCAAGTCATTCATTGCTTAGGTCACGTCATCTACCTACGAATATAAAACGATCCATTATTACACGTGAGCTAATTACGCAGGTTTACACAGGTTTCTCAGAATTTGACTAAAACTGATTTCATCTATAAATACTGATGATTTTTGTTTAAACTGATGTAGGTACACATAAAATATTCCTTGAACCGCTATGTGGGAAGTGACTTATTACAATATGATGTAAATATTTTTATAAACTTATGCCTTATTAGAAAAAGTTGTACAGGAATTCACCTGCATTGTTCCACAGTAAAAAATAAAGAGTAGAAATGCACTTTGGTTTAAATAAATCCGTTTTCTGTTTTCAGTAAAAGCCCGAAGCAAAACTTCTAAATGCATGAACGTGAAAGTAGTAATGTTGCTGTATCGTGCTGAGTCTTAGGATTATTGTTGCATTAGAGCTTAATGACCCATATTCTTTAATTAACTTCAAGTGGACACTGTAGGAAGTTAGAAGTAAGTATATACCTAATCTTAGACAATAATTATCCGAGCAATAAAACGCGTGTCAATAAGTAATTCTCTAAATACAAGTTTACAAAAAGAAAAACATTTAATGGCCGTAAACATCACACCTAATAGCTAATACTAAAATAAAAGAAAATTATGTCAGCCAAAGAATTACCGGACTCCATTACATTACAACTTATCACGCCTGTTTACGATACATTAACGCCTGTTAACATTATCAATAGCAATACATTATTGAATAGGCCGAAGTTATGATCAATAAACGTAGATTGGAGATCACTGGACCACAGTTTTACGATAGCAATCTGGGCCGAATGTTTGCAGGACCACTTCTCGACATTATATGCATTCCCAGACCTTTTTATGCTAGCATAAATCCCTGATGGAAAATAAGAAAGACGTGCGTTGCCGTGTAATACATAGTTTTCGTCGTAAATCTGCGACCTTTCCGAAGGAACCGTTTTTTTTTGCTGCTAAAGAACAATGGTTAGATTTATAGTTGGAAGTTTGTTGGTTCTTTGCTGTATCGTCTGTGGAAATATAGTAAGCATAAGTTTTTTTTTTTGAATTTCCCCCATATGTATCTCGTAACACATTTTTTGCATACACAATAAATATTTCCTGCTTGAAAATGGTCTATAAATAAACTGTGCCTACATCGTTGCTTTCCGCAATATGGTCTTTAGAATAATAAATACAAACTGCGTCAGAAAATTATGAACCAAAATACAGACTTACTGTGAGAAATGGGTCAGTTAACGTTCTGAGGCCGTACTATGACGTGTTAAAGCCATCATTGTTCCAGCGTGAAAGAGAGACGGAGCTATATATGACCGATAGCACTATCCCTTTTTCGCAATAGAACCATGATGGTATTAGCTCGTCATAGTAAGGCAACAGAACAGCGTGCTAAACAATGTGTCAAATTACATGCTCATGTAAAGAGGCTTTTAAAACGGTATATATATTTAGTCCTCGTTATAAATCAAACAAGTAGGTACTATTTGTATTTCCTTCGGATTTTTGTTCTCAACTATTCCCCAAGTGGTCCATTAGAAAGGCGATGTATCACAGAAATAGTGTAGAGAAAATATCTATATAGCCAGAGCAAGTTCAAAGACGAAATTGTTTTAATGTATTTCCCTGATCCCATTTAAGTTTTACAAACTAGTCCTTAGGCTAAACGTTGTGTCAATTTAAATACGTCTATTGTTACTTAAAAGTATTTACATTGTTGTAAAGAGCGGATCGGAGGAAATGTAGAACTTAGTTGTGTCAAACTTGAGAATGTGGTACAAATTAATGTTTTATGGTTACGATTTCTTCAGACGCAGTATTTACTTCACAGAATAATGTACAAATTGTATGAACTAATGTACCTATCAATATTTATAATAATAATAATTAATTTAATTCAGACATAGTCCATACATTATATACAAATAAAATGATAAAAAAATACATTAAAATAATCAAAAACAAATTAAACAAAAGTACACATACACATTAGATTTAAATGAAATGCACATTGAAATATAAACACATGTCAAATAATAATACGAGGAGAGGCGCTAACATGAAGCTGCATCCACCTCTGTATCAGGGACAGGTCCCACCGCTCGGACAAAACCCTCAGGAGGCTGTTCGAGCTGCTTCGTAGGCGACTCAATAGTGAAGCGCTCCGCTTCCACATGATCGCGTAAAAATCATCAGTCCGCGCCTCAGCAAACATCGTCGAAGCACTACAAAACCGCGGGAGCCCTAACAGTATCCTGAAAGCATTGTTGTACTGCACGCGCAGTGCGCTGTACGCCCGCTGCGTAAAGCTGGCCCACAGGCTGCACGTGTAAAACGACAGACATATGCCATAAATAAAGTCACCTTCACAGGTCTAGTACATCGCGCCAACCTACTAGCCAACATTATTACACCGGACAGACAGCGCCCTGCGCTCCCTCTCAATATCCAGATTGTCACATAAGTCGTCAGAGACCCAGTGGCCCAAGTACTTGAAATGCTGCACCCTTTTTAAAGGAATGCCGCAAAGAGTGACAGGAGGTACAGATGAGTAACATTTGGTACCTGCTTTGAAGATTAAGAATTCACTCTTTTTAGCATTGTAACTGTGCCCATGGGCCTCCGTATAACATAGAAATTGTGATTTAAATAAAAATAAAGTGGTAAGCATGAAAAAATTCACGAGGAAAGTTATCACTTACGGTTACTATGCGTACTTACGCACAGATTGTATTTACAAAACAGTTGTATTTTGTACACGGGGTCGAAAATGTTGGTACTTCACGCATCTCTGAGAGAAATATTTGTACGATATTTATTCTGAGACTCGAAGTGTGTGCGCGTGATTTGAGTATATTAAAGCACCCACGATGGGAATTCTAATGCGACGCAATGAACTTGAAACGTTAACTGGTTGACTCAGCAAATAAATGATGTGAAAAATTCTATCTACGTTCAAATTACGAGAGGAGTCGAATAAAAACCTCTCATGTTTATAATTATTATAAAAAATACGCGATATTTTTGGAAGTTATTTACGTAAAAGTACCTAACTTATATTGCCGTGAAGCCTCAGCTGCGAATGGACCCGTTTCTTCCTTAGGGTATTGTAAGAAGGGACTGAGAGTTTCTTATAAGGATGGGCAACCATACAGATGTGTTAATAACATTTCAAGTACTTGAAAAGCGTTTTCCGAATATAAGAACTTTGAATTTATTCCTTAGTAACGTAAAATTTACGTACTTAATTATTTTGTGAGGGAAGTATAATTTTCTGAAGAACAACAACATGTTTTAGGTGTTTTCGAGACAGTAATATTTCTGTGGGGATTGTAAAAGATTTAGATAAGAATTTTATTTTTATTATTTATTACTTTTTATTGTTTTTAAGGACAAAAAATGTTTTATTGCCCACCTGGTGGTAAGATAACCATGAACACCTGCAACACTTTTGGGGATTTCCTGTACGTTGCCAGCCAGCATTACATCATGGTCATAGCCAGCATGGTCTCATTTAGTTATGTACCAATACAATGTCGGAAAAGCAGATTCGCTACAAAAATACGAAACTACATTATGATGGTAGTATTTCGTTTACTTTCACAAAGCTCTGATACTGCTGAAATATATACAGAGATACTCGGAATTTATTTTGAATTGTACGGAAACTCGCACTAAACAACAATTTTATTAGAATTTTTTGATAAGAAAAATACAGCATGTATTGGAAAGTTTCTCTACGGGACCGTTATCGTAATCGCGGGCCAACATCATAATCGCGAAAAAATTATCAGTCATCCCCCATACATTTGGGTCGAGTAGGTATTGAAATTTTGTATGGGATCACTGATTATTTTTTCACGATTACGATGTTGGTCCCAAAGAGAAAGTTGTTCAGTCTGATGATAGATACCACACACTTAATTTTGACCACACCTTTCTAATACACGCTGTATAAACGAAAAATAATGTCGTAAAAAATCTTGATTAAAAATCAAATTATAAAATCGGCACCAAAAGACGTTTACGTAATCGAAAACCCCAATATTGGTTTTAGAGCGATAATGAAAAACCGATGAAAACCCAAATCTATTCAAATAAGGTACCTACCTACTTTCCTACATTTGATGTAAAAAAACCTGTGTTTTTAATAACGTAGTCAAACCAGTAATTCCTATTAAAAAATAATATGAGTTAGGCAAATGTCAAGAACACTTAAAATAATAAAACTTGAGTAAATTAATGCAATTGGTTCTCATTTTTTATTCACGAACATAACGATCATAGCATAACGATGAATTCTGAGTTTTACGATGACATTGTTTAGTAAAGTTTTAAAAAGTCGGGAGGTGTCGTGGGACACCCGGTTGAAACGAAATTCCTTTCGCTGTATACTATATGTTAAATAATAGGTACAATGAAGTAAATTAACAGCGTTTGAGAGTAACTAAATGAAAAATATACCTAAATATACCTACGCTTGTAAATACACAAACACACGGATACTATAGCAAAAGTGTCATAACAGTCAAAATGTTAAACTTTTTCGGTCCAACTCTCATTCGCCAAGTGTACAATAACGAGCAATAAGGAACTTCCTTCCAAAACTTGTGCCAATATTTTATCGTTTCCAACTACACGTGACGTAGTTTTGACGTCTAATTATTTCCATTCAATAGTTGATAAACGATAATGTTCACTAATTTAGCTATCTAAGTCATAGGTCACTAATTTATCCTCGAAACGTCGACCTCACTTTTGTGTCTTTTGATAAAATTATGTATAACAAAACAACATTTTATTATTTCGTGCAACACTTTAGCGAATTTTAATGACACATTCTGTCCATGAAATTAATAAAGTGACAAGTGATTCCGGGTGTTTAAAAATGTATTTAAATACTCAACGGACGCGTACGTAGTTAATGCTCATAATAATTATTTATTTTAACATATTTCCTTCTCAAGTTTTAAACGATATTGTATCTATGATGGTTTTAATTAATTCGTTTTTCAAAAATAATTTAAAACATAACCTATACCTACACAAAACTAATATTTCTAAAAGCACAGCTGAAACTACGCACTAATAGCCAACTTACGTGGGGTGAGTCATATTTATCTCCATGACAAGTTCCCTGGGGATGTCGAAGTAGTCCGGGTCCTTTCCATTAGCGGACAGGACAAGGGGCAAGATGTCCCACGCCGTCTTCGGGGGCTTCCACCCCAACTTGAGACAAAGCTGCAACAATATTTATAGCGTCAACATTTTTAGATCACATATGTTCGAATCAGAGTCAATAAGAAAGTACTAAGTGGAATTGTGATCTATGAAGATTGCTAGTTAAGTTGTATTGGGTCAGGAATTTCAATTGGAACCTATTGGTTTAAAATGTACTTGTCGTAGCAGGACAAAGACCTCTCGTTGTGTAAAGATGAAATAAGCACTCATCGCCACTTACTCATCGCGTAGGTGCTTAAAGACTGTCCAGGGCCGGCAGTCTCGACATAGATAGCGACGCTGTCGCAAACTACCGTTCGCTAAATATTAAGGTAAAACTTCAGTTGTAGCCCGCCAAATTAAAATTTTCTTTGAATTTGACGATTGATATGAAATTGATGATTATTATTCGATAAATTTATAATTCCCACAGTCGAGCATCGCATTTTGATGAACATACGACGTAAAACAGAGCCACAATTTGCAAAAAACTAAAAAAAAAAAAAATTGCTGGCTACAACTGAGTATTCACCTTAATGTTTAGCGATCAGTATTTGACATCTTTACGATGTTTTCCTTCGCCATCCATTCTTCATTGTGTGATACACACACGGGTACATATCAACCTTACAAGCTATACATTTCCAGTATAAGCTGACCTCTCATTGTATAACGGAAATCCTATACAATGCGAGATTAGCTTATACTGGAAATGAATAGCTTGATGTGTAGCCGTATGTACCTAAGTAACGTTAGGGAAGATAATTGTTATGCAAATTGACTACCAAATTAAAATGTCTGTAGGTATATTCAGATCACAACTGTTATTCTTTGACAGTTTGACAGCTTTAACAAGGCAAATTTTGTGTTTGAATGTGTATTCAACCTACAAGTGTGCACTAGGTGTATTAGAAGCAAAACCCAACAGGGATATCAATCGTGGTATTCAAGTCAAATTGAAAGTAAAGTGTCAAATTGCTTAACAATTATTTTTTCTGACCATACCTAGGTAGTAGTTATTTTTACATTTCTTATTCAACATTAACAGGCCTACTCTACAAAAAAAAATCGTGACAACAAACGCGAATACATTACCCAAATATGCAACACAATTGTGATATCCTAAACAAATAAGTAGTTATGCAAGACCGTTTTATTCACGTAATCAGTCATTCTAAAATAAACAGACCTAGTGGCCTAACTAAATTCAACACTAAACAATGGTTGTGTAAACAATGAAGTGTGTAATATACGTAGTTTTAGTTTTAGTATTGTTTGCATGAAGCAGGTGCATGGGAGCGAGATACGTCAGCTGTTGAATGATTTATTTGTAGCGGATGCAATAACTGAATGTTTTTCAATGACCATCAATCGTGTGATACCATCTAGTGTTAAAGTTTTTTTCAGAATAGAGATGCGGAGGAATATGGGAACGGTTTGGAGTTATTGAGTGTAAAGTAAATTGTTTTTTGTTTTGAAACTTTGGTCCGAATTAAATAAATGTTTATGTATAATATTTTTGTTGTTTTTTTTTTACATTACCTACCTACACAGTTTTGTTATCTAATTTCATTCTCATACGTTTGAATATAATACAATACGTTACGACAGATATAGGTATTATCAAGCCATGTGTCCAATGGGGTTTCACATCAGCAAAACTGACGAACTTCAATACAAACTTGCATCCTTAAATAACCCCTTAATGTGATGAAGGAGATGTTTCAAAATGGGCCAGGTCTATGTACACTACCTCAAAATAAAGAGAAAAATCCGTAGAATTCGGTAAAAATACAGATAATTCATTTAAATGCATACTGTTGTGGTAGTTAATTGATAATTATTATCAATTATTTTTGTCGACTTTCAACATGGCGTCTCACCCGATTACCGTCAACCCGATTTAGTTAGTCTGTGCTTAAAAATAATGACAGTAAACCATAGATCGACCATTGATCATATAAAGAGAACTATCACAACACTGTCAATAAACATCTCAAATGTCAATAATCAATCAAAATGACAGCTTACCGCCATGACGGATTTTTGTTGTGTGTTGCAATTTCAATTTCTTGTAGTTTACTAGCAAACAATCCATTTTAAAGTAATTGGACAGTTCAGAACTGTTTTATATTTATTTCCCTATTCTTAAGTATAGTGTACAAGGACCTGGCCAAGGCTCCTTACATTTTGGTACATCTTCTTTCCATCTATGCTTCCTTCGTGCTTACCTTCATTATAAAAGGCATTCTTGTGCAAAATTTCACCCTTGTACACGCAGCTGTTTAGGATGGCGTTGTCTGTCAGTGAATGAATGAATTTAATATTTTTATTAAATAGATATTTTACGGATTTCAGTTATGAAAACCCCTAAGCATCTATAATGCTATCAGTAAATTTTTTTTAGTTACAGAGACGGATATCACTAGCTGCTTATAATATTATGTAAATAGTATAGCTTCCCTAAAAAATGTATGTAGGTACTTACGTCAGTAAACTCGCAGTGCATAGGGTCACCCAGTATGGTACCGTCTGGCTGGCGGTACCCGGCGTAGCTGATGAGCTGGCTGTTCCATATCCGGTAGTCATGCTGCATGTCAGTACGTTGAGGAAATACCGTCATGGCTGACCTGTTAGAAATAATGGAATAATGTCTCTTAATTTAAAAGTTTATTTGAAAAAAATATAGATGGTGACTGTCAGCTTGCATCGTCCCACTGCTGGGCAACTTAAAGATCTCCTCATGAGATATAAGACGGTATTTTTTTTACTTGTGTTTCTCATTTCCTGTAAACTATTTTGTTCTTTACCAAAAAACTTATTTAGCTAAAACATAACACTGAAAATCACAAACTCTCAGCGCAAACTCTAACTCCACTTTTTATCTTGTTGACCATTGTTTTCCTTTTGCTAACAAACTAAGAACAAACCCTCACATAAGTTCTACGTTTAATAATAGAAGAATGTAGTAATATTAATAATAAAATGTTCTCACCTAATATTTCCTTTATTGGTGCTATATTTGATGTGATTGCAAAGCGCTTCGAACATCCCGCTCGTAGTTGTCACTTGCCGGCAATCGAATACCTGTTGCACGAACATACACGATTAATATGTCAAGCTTGCACGGGGTTATTTTTGGCAATCATTGCCCGGGAACGGTTGATGAAGCTTGGTGGAGTAAATAAAGAAGTAATCTAGTTGAATTCCTGAAAATTTCAGGAATTGTTTCGGCAATATTGCGTCAATTGCTCCATTATAATCTGTATTGCCTTCCTTCTGCCTGGTTTATTTATCATCAATACAGTGTGGCAGGGACATCGACGTATAACCTGTTATCATGGATTCAGTAGGTACATGATTCTGAATCCCACTGCGTTGAAAATTTTCGTCGGTTATTAAACTAGTGGCTGTGTGAACTGTAGGCCTCGCGAGTTAGTCTTTGCATAGCTTAAAACTGAATAAATGGTCACCATAAAACAAAATCCTTAAAACAAAAAGCGCGCGCAGTAAGCGCGAAATGACTGAAATATGTTTTTTTTTTATGTTTTGAACCTTATATCTTCGCCATTTTGAAAAAAAACGAAAAACTGTATCGATAAAAAAAATCCATGAAATTTCACGAGAATTTATTTCTTTATTTATTTAAACTTCTCGTACAGAATAGCATACAAAGGCGGACTTAATGCCTTTGGCATTCTCTACCAGTCAACCAAGGGTGGTGAAGAGATAAGATGGCAGGTGCTCTGTTTAACAGGCGTTACTAATAATAATAATAATAAATATTAAAAAGATAACATAAGTATTTATATAAAGATCGATCATAGAGAATCGGTTGAGAAATTCGACCTGTAGAGAAGAACAGCCGGACATCCGAACATTTGGAAACATTTTTGCTCAAGCTGAAACGGAGATGCTTCGGTCACGCTAAGCGCTCGCCCGGTTACTAAAAAACCTGCTGTTTCCTGTAAAACCTACGCGCTCAAAATGTGTGGAATAGCAGTTAGTTTTTTTAATAACCAAAGAAATTTTTCAACACACGGGGTTCCAAAATCCTGTACTAAATCCATGGTAACAGGTTGAACGTCGATGTCCCTACCACCCTATATGCACATGGTGTGGCGGTATCTCTATAAACTGTAAGCACTTGCTACACTTTTTAAATTCTCTGGTTTTAGTTTTGTTAATGTACTTATTTTGTTTTTAATGCTGTCATTGGCTTTGTATGTGTACACAAAGATATGGAAGCTTCCCTCTTCCATACCTTGTGTTACAGGTATTTCTATACTTAAAAGAAGGTCTTTCTGTTGATTGCGAACTAAACTTTCTATACACATTGACATCGAATAAATTGCTGGATGAAAACGTGACAACATAATTATTTGACCAAGACAAGAATCCGGTGACTGGCTTGATTGATTGATTGATCATTTTGAATTTTGGGAAATATTGAGCAAAAATTTTTGCAGTTCATGTAAACGCTTTTAGGTACCTATATCTACATGAAACAAAAAGGAAGGCTTTATTAGAATTCACTGAATGCCGTTTGGGAGTGTTATACAACATTCCGATCGGATAAAAGAGGGTTGAAATATAAGCTTTATTAAAAACTACAATGAATTTATTGTTTTGTTTTTATGCTGATGTCAGCCTTTGATAACTTTTACCTATATTTTTAGGTATTTGATCAATCAATCAACTCAGCCTATCGCATTCCACAGCGAGACATAAGCCTCTCCCAGGCGGCGCCACAGTACCCTGTCCTCCGCCTTCCGCATCCAGTCTGTCCCAGCCATCTTTTTGAGGTCGTCGGTACATCTAGCTGGGAGGCTTCCCACACTACGGTTGCCGATACGCGGTCTCCACTACAGGACTCGTCTGCTCCACCGGCCATCGGTCCTTCGACAAACATGGCCAGCCCACTGCCACATCAGCTTGCTTACTCTGTATTCTATGTCTCCCGTTGTTTTCCGAATAACTTCTGTTCTTATTTTATCCTTCAAAGACCTCAGTGACCTTAAATTTGTGACCAGCCCGACTGTCAGTGTCCACGTTTCGGCACCGTATGTTATAACGGGCAGGACGCACTGGTTGAAGAACTTTGTCTTCAAATATTGCGGGATTGGCGACGAGAAGACTTGATGAAGTTTTCCAAACGCTGCCCAACCCAACTGGATCCTTCTGTCGGCTTCTTTCTCAAAGTTGTGTTTACCGAGCTGGATGACTTGCCCTAGGTAGACATACTCCTTCACAACTTCGAGAAGCGACCCTTCGATGTGGAGGTATTTGATGTTTCAGTGTAATAGTTAGTTTTTTTTCTGATATTAACCTAGATTAACTATCATTAAACCCGGATTTAAGAATAATACTTAACGTGTGTTTATATAGACCAGAGCACTATTAACATTCTGCCTGATTAGTGTAGCGGTCTAGCTACTGCTGAGCATCAGGAACTGGGAAAATTCCCGGGTCGGGCAATGTGGTATTGGGTTGTTCCATATAGAATTTCTCAGTAGCAGCTCGGAATCTGGAATAGTGCCCGGACATCAACCGGGCATCCCGAGCAGTCCCATGTAATAACATGGGACTTAAACATAAGTGGCGAAATGTGGGAGTACTTTTCACCTCTGCCTAACCCTTCGGGAAATACAAGCGTGTTGTTATACTATTAAGTAAAACTGTAACTACATGTACATAAAGATAGGAATCTTACGTAAATTGTTAAACCCAAGCGACATTCCAGTACAAATTCTATTTAAAAAAATGTAATGATTTCCACAAATCCATTTCTTAATTCGTCAAGCTTTAACGAAATTCATTAAAATCTCATCGGTGTCGAATAAGATACTCGTAGATAAATGTAAGGGAAAGTGGTGAGTGGTAGGCAATCGTCGCATCGCTCACTGTCGTATTAACAGGTCGAGAGGTGCTAACGAGAGAGCGCGATACGCCGCGGGACTTATTCGGAATTTATCTTTTAGGCTCGTTTTCTTTAGAGAAAAAAAAATTAAGCGTCGATTTCTCGAGCATCGAATCAAATAGTTACTGTAGCAGACTTAAAGGCGAGTACCCATCTAGAAGTTTTCAAGCGTAGATATAAAGGTAAGTGTCCAATATGCGCAAAGCGTTTAGCAAAATAAGATTAAGTAATCCCTACGCGTAATCATTTCTGTCCCTTCCAAATAAATTAGGATAAATTAGATTTAGGAATCTCTCTTCGTAGTACAGTAGGCCGCACGTCATTGGTAACAAAACCAGAATAACCTAGCCTCTTATTCTATTGAAACAGCCAAGCTGAAGGTCAAAGTGTTCTTCTTCGTGTCGCTGGCACGACTTTTCTCAAATTTTATTGGCCCAAAACTTCGCCACTTCCACGGCGTCGCCGGTGGCAGCGCAGAGGTCACTTTGACTGCAAGTTTTGGGACACAGAGTGCAAGATAGAAGGTGGAGCATAGTTTGCAACATAGCTCCATATCCACCCACAGCTGCCGTTCCGTCGAGGTAGCCCCACTTTACTAGGTTGGAGTTACATCTTCCGATTTGTGTCCGGAAACGGTTCAGGGACTTCCAAGTGGACCATGAAAGGTTCCACCCTGCAGGAAGATGCTTTTTTGGTGGTATATAGTAAGTGGGAGGGGGAATAGTGTCTTGCCACAGTTTGTAACGGGCGTCGGCCGGGTTTCCTGGTAGAGACGCTGTCGATTTTACGAATCTGTGCCTGCTTTTTAGCCGTTGCCAAAGTGTTACCAGCGACGTATGGCCTACTGTACCTTACCCAAGTAGTATACCCGATTTCAATGTATTATTAAGTAGCAACACTCTATCAATTAAAGATAATTTAGAACTGTCAACACGGAGATTAATTGACGATTATGACACAGCATCTGTCGTATTGATAGATTATAAATAGATTTTGCGCATCACTGGATTCTCTCAAGTTTACAAACTTTAACTCAGTGGCGAAAAATACTGATTATGTTAACAATGTTATCCGGATGGGAAAATATGAAGCTATATTTCTTTTCAAAATATTAATTTTCTTTACTTTGAAAACTTCAATGCACAGAATGATCTAAACTTAAAAGTCAAATCTTTTTCATACCAAATCTTTTGCTTTTTTATAGAAAACAAATAACATTCTCAGAATAGTCCCTCAAGATCGAGAGTCTATAATCAAATCGTTCGTTCCGATTAACCGAAGCAATCTGTTTAAGCCGCGTAATTACAAAACGTACTCGCGAACATCACAAGGATTTAGCAGTCGGGTCTGGTAATGCCGATTTAAGTCACCCTCATCCTTCGCTAACCGACAGAGTGAATGGAAATGAACGAATGAATTAAAGTCGTTACGAGGACGTCTGCTAGCGATACTAATTACAAAAATATTATAGAGGATTTTAAAGATTTTAGAAAAACTAAGTTATTTTCGTCTTTTTGCCGGAATATTGTTTATTAAATACAGCAATAAAAACAGTGTCTATCTAAGAGTTTCCTTCATATATTTCTAGACAATTCAATTTGATCGTCAAAGGAAACTAAAGGAAATGAAGATCTAATATTACTTGTGTTCAGGCATTGTTCCAGACAGTCTTGAATTATTATTATTATCATCTACTCTAACTTGAAACAAACAGACAGCTAATTGTACTCATTCTCAGAGCTGTGTGCCTCATAACAAGTAAACGTCTGAGACTGTCCTATTCAGGAATAAAACGAACGAGAATTTTCTATTGGTTGAATACATTTTATTTTACTCTTCTTAATTGAAAGGACCTGGAATTAATTAAATGAATAGAAAGGTTAATTGCTTCAAATGGCTCTATAATTATTATTGTAATGAATTCTGAAATAATAATTGTATGATTATTTTACAGATCCACTGGTAGCACTTCCAAATTTATCAAAATTTTCGATATTTCCGGTTAACTTTTCCAACTTTTCTTCCTTTTAAAACTTAATTCGGTCTATTAGGTACAAATTAAAATGAAAAACAGAAACGCGGTCCAGCAGTTTTCAAGTGATGCGAATACCAACGAACAGTATTTCATTTTTATTTAAATAGATTATAATTATTTAAGTACCAAAATTTCAAGGAACAATTAAATTGGCTATCTACTGTAAAAACCTAGTGAAAGCTTGGTGGAACCTTCAAGGAAATCTAGCCGTTAATTGCCTACAGTTTTTTTGCTCTCTCAGTGCAAAATGGGAGTTTTCTCATTAGAGTCAGCAAATTCATTTAGTTCTCGTTTGTCTTGCAGATCACTAAAGACTAGGCAAGTACTAGTATAATTGATTCTTGAGGCCTTGGTTTTGCGATCGGTTTATCCATTGTTGTTCAGAATAAAAATTTGTTGATAGTTCGAAGAACAATTATGTTATTGATATTAGAGACGTAGCTTTTCCGTTCACACAGCAGATGTTATGTCAATTTTCTTAAGAGGAATGTTGATTTTATTGTAAGTTTTCATGATCGTGAGTTTTCATAATTATTAATTAAGAAAATTATTTAATTCGTTTTCATTAAATAATGTACTTAATTAAAATTAATTAAGAACATTACTTAATTAAAACAGTCGTGTGATTATCACAAAAATATATAAATTTGAAAGGAGTTTTTCAATGCTCTTCTGAAAATATAGCAATAATTGACTGAAAAACTGCAGGAAAGATTTCTTCTATCTACACTCAAAAAGGGAAAAAGTGTTTTGTAGTTGAAACAAACGGTAATAAAGTGAACTGACTACACTGAAAAGGTTCTTTTACATTTTCATTATGTAATTTGCTCGCGTAAAAGAAATTTAGCCGTCTAGAAACGGCCAGTCAGCAAGTGTCCATTAGTTTTTTCTCTCGTTAGAAATAACGAACAAAAATTGTTCTAACAACGCTTAATGATAGTATTTCATATTGCAACTTCTTGGGAAAACTTGAGAGGCAACAAAAGAAAAGGTGTGAATGAAATAAAATTACTGTTCACGTAGGTACCATTAATTCATGGTGTAATTTTTTTTTAAAATTTCCAGGTTTGTTTACGAATTTTCTCTTGCTGTTCTTTCATTTCAATGTCCATAAAGAATGTAAGGCAGTATTTTCCAAAACTATCATAGAACTCTCACAAAAGATAACCATATTTTAAGTACGCTTAAATTGAATGAAGATGTCCTAATTACGTACTACTCACGTCTTCTTCTCATGGGGTAGGCAGAAACTATGGACCGCTACCTGCAGCTACATATGAATATAGAGGTCCACAGACAAGAAAAAAAAGGACTCCTCGCCACGCATATTGAAAGTGAAGCACCGTACCGATCTATGTATGTGTGTGTGTGTAAATAAGTGTCTTAATTGTGATATGTTGTTCCTTGACACTTTTTCTGGGATGTAGAATTATTTTTACACCATTCCACAACACAAGAAGGCATTATTTTATTTTATTACTTGACGTAAACAGTTCCTACAATGACGCCGTAGTGCCGCGTAATAGCACCTTATGATGTAAATGTGTGCGTGAGGCATGTTTGTCCAAACGGTGCTACACTTTCGATACGAGTGGCGCGGAGTCCTTCTTTTTTTTCTAGTCCGTGGATGTCCTAAATCCATATTAATATTATAAATTCGATAGTAACTCTGTTTGTGTGTTACCTTTTCCTGCCTAAACCACAGAACGGATTTTGATAAAATTTGGCAAAGAGATAGATGGTATCCTGAACAAGGACATAGGATACTCTTTGTTCCGGTAGCACGTTCCTGTAGGATAATTTCCGACATCCACGCGGGTGAAACCGCGGGCAGAAGGTAGTATTTTATAATAGCAACAAAATCAAATTCCTCATACCTGTAATTTAGACCATTGTATCCTCCCGATGCACCGACTGGCATTCCTCCAAGCCAACTTAGCGCCAAACACCAGCTCAGTGGTAGTCAGCTGGTAGGTTCCAGTCTTCGCCACCTCTTCCTGGACCACCTTCCAGCGGGCTTCATGGGCTGTGGTGTTAGCTCTGTAATAGAAAAAATAATGCTAAGCTTTTTAAAATGGTTAATTTTTCTGCCTACATTTCGAAAAATAATGTGGTAGGTAACAAGTAAAAAATTACATGTGCAGTTATAATGGCAAACCGACTTTAAAAAAAAGTTCGGCTCCTTTGATCTTCGTTATTGTACTAGCTAGAACTGTTTGACACTCCTACTTGATATGCCATATTATCTACAAAATATTGTATGGGTTACATACATGAAACTCGCGGTAAACAAATTCGTGACAATAACACTAATAATTTTCATTAACATCGTGTACTAAATAGCAGTAAAAGACTTACTCAGAGCCGGAACAGTTGTGTTATGAAGTATAAATTAAACTCAATGCAAGTTATGTCATATGGGCTGAATGTAGCTATTAATAGAGTCCTCGTGTTTTTTCTTTTGTGGCTGTACATCGCATAGCATTACTTTGCGTCATCTTAGATATTTCGATCGTGTCTATGCGTGGCTTCTACGACATTTTCAAGCTTAAAATTGCCTTATTATAGTCTAACCAGAACCCTGATTGCAAAACTCACTATCTATCACAATCTTAATCATTTTAAAGCCTATTGCTAATCCATTGTTTCACATGTCTGAAAAATTTGTCTGCTCAACAACATAAATAACGCAATGAATGTTGTTGAACTGTCAAAATGAAAGCTATTCCTACTGTTAGTGTGACGTCTATCTAATTCAAAGCTCGATGGTTTTAACGGCTGAATTGCCGAACTGCCTTTTACTACAGGTCGGGACTCAGAACCCGTATCCCTAGCACGATTATTGTAACTATGTAGAAATGAACATGACAAGTATGTAGGGTCCCCTTAATTATTATTTTGTTAATAATATACGAAGTAGTATTCTGTACCTATTAGTTCCTACGTATAGTAAAGAAGAACATTCAATGCTGGCTTCTGGATCTTATAATACAGGAACCAGGGCTACACAGCTGATGTTCGTGACTTTGAAGTGTAAATAAAGAAAATATTTACGTTAAAAAATGCAGAGCTTTACATCTAAATCATCTAGTTTTTGTATGTGACATTTTCACGCTTAAAAGGCAGAACGGATTTGGAAGAAATTCGGTACCTGGATAGACCATGACCTGGATTAGGACATAGAATACTTTTTATCCCGATATTTCCACGGGATCGATACTTATGCGGGTAAAACCTCGGGGCGCAGCTATATCAAATAAAATTGTAAAATTATACAGCAACAATAAAATTTTAGTGTCCAAAGTTTCCCCTAAAACAATTCTCATATTCGAATTGTTACAAAATATCACATATTGCGCTGACACCCGAACAGCTCATGTAATCTAGACTTTCTCGACCCTAATTTTATGGGGCGAATAAAGCCTTAAGTAATGCTAAAATCCCTTGAAGCTATTTATTACAAATGCTTGCCCAAGTTTATCAACTAACCAGTCAAGGTTTAGTATAAAATAAACCATTTGGATATATTCCAAGTCCATTACAAAGAAAATTAAACTAGTCTTTTGTACTCCTCGAAAATTTGGTTTCTCTCAAGCAAAATGCAACTTGAGAATGCATTAATTAATTTTGCACAAAATCTACATTCTTGAACCGACAAGAGTCTTATTCAAACAAAAGGAATTCTCTAAACCACTTTCTTGTCAGGTTCTAGTGTCAATGTTTGAAAAATTATGAAAGTACCTCCTCTTCACACCGTATACTTATAAGAAAAAAACGTTGCTAGGCGTCAAAACAAGTCCATATGAATGGCTTCGTACTCTCACCACGGTATTAGCATAATTTTCGTGTGGAACAAAAGTTATTTTGCACGATTACACGACGTTATAATTTTGCTCTATAGGAAACGGTTTAATTTTCAGGCAGCTGTGTACTTATGTTAAAAAGATAAGTTATATTTCAATAAAGATATTTGTTTGTTCATGGTCTCTGTGCGCCGTGCCCGTAATTTGAAAATCAAGAAAAAAATATCCGCCAATATTAAACGTCTTAATTTATGTAGGAAAAAATATGTAGATACCAATTTATTAATTTTTACATTGAAAACTTTACCAGTATATATTATCAGCGGCCGATAGCCTTCAGAAATTTACTGGGCAATAGTTAGTCGTGCGTCAACTTCGAACCACAGATTCTTTGATGCCAAAGGTTGATAATAATATTACCTCTTATCTATGTTATTAAACGTATTTCTCTAAGTATAGACTATCAGATCGATAGTTCGAAACAACTTGGTCTGGGTATTTATGTCTGCAAACGCACCCAGCCACGATACAAGAGTGAAAGTCTAGTAAACTGCGACATTGTTAAATTATTTTGAACCTAATTTCTCACCTGCGTATAGACGCGAAGTACTGTCCAAGGAAATCCTTGGCATCCTTGAGAACTTCCTCGGGATCTCTTGGCACTTCCCCACGGCCAGGGATGGCCATCAAACTGCCAAGGCACGCCTTCTCGTTGCATGCCGTCGGCTGTTGAAAAAAAACATTCTGTTATTATAATGTTTTATTACAGGAATAGTTCCTAGTAAGTAGCTGACGTGTTTTTGGGTAAGGTCATTATTTTGATTATTTAATGATATTATTACGTCATTGTACTTTGATAAAAATAAAGTATATTTTAATGTTTACAAAAAGTTGATGATCTCTTCATAAACTACGATAATGTTAACTGCTATCTACTTAACGACAATTTTAAACGCAAAAACAAAACATAACTTAGGTACCTATTTTGTAAAAAAAACATTAAATAATTTAAAACTGCTCGCGCGTCCACTACATTTTCTAAACAAACGTTTGAAATGTGTATGCTACTAGCAGTGGGGGCGTGCAATTTTAAATTAGACGATATCTACCTTAGTACATTTATTTTCTGTTCAAAAGGTAATCGATTCGAATTAACCGTTCCAATAAACTTAGCATAGACAAAAAATATGGAAGCCTAGGCGTTGGCGCCAAAATAAATCACGTATGACATTCAATGAATATATTATTCGTTTTTTAAAACAAACGAAATTCATTTCGTGCATTGAGCCAGTACCTACGCTTATTAGGATAATAATTAAATACTTTTTCATTTTGTTTTCCTGGTATTGTGAAATACCTAGTATGTAAATGATTTCAAAATAAAAGTCGTATTCATTCATAACAGCATTTTTCAAGCGAATTATTTTCACTATTGAACTACACATTGAGCATTTATTTGTAAGATTATTCAACACCGTGGTTGTTGCGTGACAAATAAACCGTATAATTTATTTACTAAAAATCGGTAATAATCAGAAAACCTACATTCTACAAGTAGACTTATTTGACCTGTATTCTTAGCGGACATTTTCTTCTCGAACTTATTTCAAAAGTAGACCAGTAGCTGTCATTCCAGTTATTATTTTAAAACAACAAAGTCATAGAGCGCAAGAAAATAAGATTTCAATCTGAGAGCAAAATAAGTAGTGCATTAGTATTCAGTTGTAAGTACTAGATCTGGCTGGATAGGTTCGAATCTTATTAGTAAGGAAAATGGATACGCCATTTTCTTGAAGAAAATGCAATGGAAAGCTAGGCGACTGCCACGAATGAACTGTTTATTTTCTGTTGTTCTCATTAAAATGTGAATTGTCTTGTAATAAGATATTTCTGTCTGGTTATGACCATTGTGACGCTTTCATAATAAACCTGTTCTAACTAATGTTCGCAAAGGTTGATGAAGTTTTTGCGAACATAAATAGAGCGACTCTTAGATAAAATTAAAACCCCTTCTATGTTTATACTAAAAAAACTTCCTTCATTTTTTGTTTTTATTTTTCCTTTTAAGTTTAGTTTTGGGTTTTAAAATGTCCCATTAACGATCACGTTAAAAAAGACTCACTTTTTCCTCCAAAGAAAACCCAATAGAAATGGATCTCAACAAAACGTCCCATAAACGTCCAATAAAAGCAGTACCCTATTATTTACCTAAAACATGTTATTCACATAAAAATAAACTTTAATAACATCGGCCTCAATTACGTAAAGAGCAAGGATCACAAATCGTTCTAGCTCGGTAGGTAAATAATTTTTCTTCGTGATGCGAATATTGAGTGAGTAGGCTGCTTGTGCACGAACCACACTATAATAACTGTGAACTACATTATTCATGTCTCGTAGTGACTTGCCCGCGTCGCATTCGTTGGCGATGGCAGCCACGCGCTGTGTCTTTAAAAAGTGGCTCGTTTGTCGAAAGCCTTATACTCTTTGGCGTCGACCAAACTGCGTGCTTGATAACTTTATTACGTCAAAACGGTCGCGTTCCGAAGAGCTTGTTTGCATTATCACTTTAAAAATTAGGCTCGATTTTTGTATTGGATATGTGTGTTAGACACATAGTTTTATTGGTGTGTCGCTTTGACTGGGTTTTGGTGTAGAAAATAATGCTTATTTTCTGTGATAGATGCCTGAATTCTTTCACATTGGAACTGTTTTATTATTGAATTCAAGCCTCAAGCAAATAAGTCAATTATAGTTGAAAAAAGCGCATTGTTCAAATCAAATCAAATCAAAATATTTTATTTCACATAAACCAACATGGGCACTTATGAAACGTCAGAAGCTAGGTGCACGGTTCCAATTGGTTGTTTCCTATGGAGAAGAGCCGGCAAGAAACTCCACGGTTACACTTTTAAAAATAAGGGGCTTTTACTATGTTTGAAATTACAGTGTTGATAGACACGTGACACGTGTTGACAATTAAGAAACAATGTGCTTTTTTGCAAGTCGGCTGGCAGAGACTGGATGAGGAGAACCGAAGATCGGGCTCAGTGACGTTCAGTAGAAGAGGCCTACGTCTAGCAGTGGACGAATATAGGCTGATGATTATGATGATGTGCTCTTTTTAACTATCACAATACAGGCTCTGAAGGTCAGATAGGTGACTGCCTATTTGACCTCCAAGGCTTGCATGGCGCGACTGATCCATGTAGAATACTGGTAGTCGGCTGCATCCATTCAGCCTGGAAGCCGACTTCAACATATTCGGAGAAAGGCTAGGCAGGTACCTAATGATGTATACAACTTCTGGAAGGTACTGCCTCGTTGGTCTAGTGGTAGCAAGCGCTAATGCTGAGCATGAGGTCTTGGGTTCGATTCCCGGGTTGGGCAAAGTGTTATTGGGTTTTTCCATCTGGAATTTCTCGATAGCAGCCCGGAGTCTGGATTTGTGCCCGGTTGATGGCAAATAAGCTCGCCGCCTATTACATGGGACTTAAGACATAACTGGCGAAATGTGGGTGTACTATAGGTACACTTCTGCCTAACTCTTAGGTGAATACAGGCGTGATGTTATGTTCTGGACGGTGTCAAACAATTTATTACAAAAAAAGAAAAACTTATCCAGTTCCATTCCGTCTCGTTGCGATGGTGTTAGCGATTACAATAGCAAAACCATCGCTATATTAAGTCAGACGATAAGATAATCCCTTCACATACTCAATTCGATTTTAACACCTTCCTTTATTTTATGAAGTTCCTAACTGAATCGCGAATATACTTACCTCCCATATTTTATGAGTAACAGCAATATGTTCACGCTGTGTAACCGTAAAAAGGAAAAGACTATAAAACATGATGGGGTTTTTATGGCGTTGCAATCATTCCGCGATACAAATTCTCACGGTGTTTATCACTAGTAAAAAGGTTGGAGTGCTTAATATTGGAACGGCCTTAGAAGTGATAAAATAGGAAATGCTTATAGTGCGCTTCTTTTTTTGTCGTATTTTGGCACACTTTTTTTTTTTTTTGGTGGGATATCATCAAATGACCTCTCCCGCTCTGGGCGGAGCGGAAGGGCGTGTCGGACTCTTACTGACTAAAACCCACCCGTGTTCCTTCAGTTGCCTGTGCGCCAGGGCCACGGTAACTCTTTCGAACAATCCGCGACCCCGGCAGGCATCGGCCCTATCGGACCCCTTCAATGATGCTGACATCTCTTTGAGGCGCGCGTGGAACACGACGCGCCGTCGACCCGGGCCTGGTTCTTACCGGACGGCGAGCTGCCCATTGCTCGCCGTCCGCAAGCCCGCGCCTATGGTGGCCGGGAGTCGGCAATCGACTCCCGACGCCCAGGGTGTCTCCTCCTGCGGCGACTAGGGGCGTGAGGGCGCAACGATTGCCGCACCCTCACGCGCTCCGCAGCAGTGCAAAGCAGTAATGCTCGCGTAAGTAATGTGCGCGAGGACTTTTGCCTCCAGATCCCATGGCGGCAAGCCGGCAAGGAGGCTCGCCGCCTCGCAGGACACCGTGCGGTATCCTCGGACTAACCGGATGGCCATAACCCTTTGGGACGCGTTCAACCGACGGGCTGGTCGGAGCCTCAATGAACGCGCCCACACCGGTGCCCCGTAAAGGGCCATGGACCGCATTACCCCCGCGTAGAGCCTCCGGCAGGAGGCGTTTGGACCCCCTAGATTGGGCAGGAGCCGTTTCAAGGCAGCCCCGGCCCGGTCCAGTCTGGGAGCCAAACTTTGGAAATGCTCAACGAAGTTCCACCGGCTGTCGAGGACGAGTCCCAGGTACTTCATCGTCGACTCGACGCCGATGTGAATGCCTCCCACCATTATTTGGGAACCCGACAGCAGCGCGTTCCGAGGACAATGAAAACACATGGCCTCGGACTTGTGCAGGGCCACCTCGAGTCCCAATTGCCGGATCCTCTCAATGACTGTCGCAACCCCGCGTGTCATTAATTCGGCCGCTGCCTGGTGCGACCTCCCCTGCGCCAGGACCAATTTGTCGTCAGCGTAACAAATGACGCTGACGCTGCTAGGGAAGTCGGCACGCAGCACCCAGTCGTACCCGATGTCCCACAGATGCGGCCCCAGGACCGATCCCTGTGGGATACCGCACGATATCTCTCGCCGGTTCCATTCTCCTTGGTGACCGGGGTCGATAACGGCCCTGTCCGTCAGATAGGCCTCGACTATGCGACAGAGGTAGGTCGGCATCCGGTGATATCGGAGTGCCTCCTTGATGCAACTCCAGGGCAGGGTATTGAAGGCATTGGCGATGTCTAGAGACACCGCCAAGACGACCCCACCCCGGGCCACAGCATCCCTTGTCGTGAGGGCTCGCACGCGCACGATTGCGTCCACCATAGAGCGCCCCCTGCGGAAACCAAACTGGCGCTCCGCCATATCCGATCCCACACGCACCAGCCGCCCGACGAGGCGGTCTGCAATGACTCTTTCAAAGAGCTTGCCCACCTCGTCGAGCAGCGGATGGGAGAGTCCGCAGGGTGCCCCGTCTTCTTAATGAGGACCAGTTTCCTCGTCTTCCAACGAATTGGAAACTGGCCCCCCTCCACACATGCGCTTAGGAGCCCTCTAAGTCGAGGCCCGAGAGCCTCCAAGGCCAGGACCCAGGCTTTTCCAGGTAGCCCGTCGGGTCCTGGGGCGGTATTTTTGGCACTCAGCCTACGTACCGTCACTCTCAAATCTACCTCGGTCACCTCAGGAGCATCGTCATCTTCGTCGGTTACGTGGTCCACAGTTGGCACCGCAGGAGGCGGAGCCATGGGCGGGGCCCCCTCGCGAAGGGAACAGAGCGCTCACCACGCCCTCTATGAGCTGAGGTCGGAGACTCTGCGTCACGGGGGGAGCCCATGGGCGAAGTATCTCGCCCATAGGCTCCCCCCCCCGCACCATTTTGTATGGGCGTCCCCACGGGTCCCTGTTCAGAGTCCCCAGCGACTCCTCACGGGCCAGTACCCTGGCCCGTAGTATCTCCGCTCGGAGGGCGGTCTTCGCCGCTCTGTAACGCTCGTACAGCTCCGCCTGAATGGCTACCGTATCTGGAGGGCGGATTCGGAGCCTGCGGTGCCTGACGTCCAGGCTGGACCCGGGGCATTGCCACATCACATATTTCGGACATGGCCTCCCGGAACCACTCCGCCTCGTCGTTAATATCAGCAGGCCTGTCCGGTGATGACACCCAGGCCTGCACGATCGAGGCTTCCAGGAGGAGCTCCCGGTCCAGCCGCTTCAGCGCCCACCGCGGACTACTCGGGGCCTGTCGGACCAGCGCGCTCGAGGTCTGGACGGAGACGTCAAACTGGATGTACCAGTGGTCGGAGTACGTCTCCACCCCCTCCTTGACTATTTTGGCACACTGACTTTTCGATTTTGAGTAAAATTATCTTGGAGTATTTTTGTCGTTAAACTTATCGTACGTGTTTCTTATGAAGATCAAGAAGTTCAAACATAATTTATTATAGTGTAAATATAATTGATGGCAAAACCGTGTAGGTATATTTAGTAAAAAGACATGTGAGGAAAAATACATTTTACATATTTTGGACGAATATACATCACATATTTTAAAGACTTAATTCCAAACATAATCAGGTTATACAAGTTGTCCCAGAAATCGAATGACATACAGCTTGCTCGTGGCTCGTGGCTCGTGGTGATAGCTTTGTTCGAGCCCTCCCAAAATAACACAACATAATGTTTCGCAAAACCTTATAGTTTTCGAGCTAAACTAGATTTAAAAAAAAAGCAAGTTAACCGCAACGCGTCATTCTTTTAAATATTTTTATTAATATTTTTTTCCATCAAAACATTATTAAGTAGTTACTCTATCCGTAAACTATTTTTTTCCTCAAATATGTTTTTGTTAATAAATTATATTAGGTACTTAATTTTAAAAACTATAAGAATTTGTGGAACATGTTTTGTTAGTTTGGGAGGGCTTGACCAAAGCTATCACCACCTACGGTATGTCTGTCTTATTCTGGGATGTGTAATCCCGCATAACTAAACCAATATTGAAGTGCTTAAGCTTTACTTCATGGAGCGATTACTTCTTTCTTTGAAAGTCAATGTTATGATAGATAGAGTAAAAATGTGTACTACAGGAAATCGGTTTCAATTTGATTGGGTTTGGTTTGATTTGATTGTTTTTGATTTGGGTTTTGGTTTGATTGGGTTTTGTTTTGTTGTTGTTGTTGGTTTTTGGTTTGTTAACAGTTTTAAAATAAAAGCTTTGATGGTGCTCTACCACAATGATGCTTATTTAATAACAACCCCGTTCCTACTCATAATCACAAATCAAACTTACAGGAATAACATAAGCTTTGAAGCTCATAGATCTTTTAATAATTAATTTATAATCACCATTATTTGTTATAATGGTGCTGTTGGTTGGTTTTATAAACTATAAACTTCTCGAAACTATTAAATGACTTGGGTACTGGGTAATACTTAAACTATATATACAGGGTCAAATTAAATTAGCTAGCGAAACTCCGCAGACGTCATGGGTGTCGATATCTTAACGCGATAAAACGAAAAGAAATTAATTTGTTGAATTTTCTTTGGGGTCATCGACCGCAGTTTGTGTAGTTGAAATATCAATTTAAAACATCAGTTTTTTTTTTTTTTGTAGTCTTTACAGAAGTTATTGGTATCGATACCTAAACACGGTAGAAGAAAAGAAAACAGATTTTCTCAACTCATACTTCATGTATCAATATTACCAGCGGTCGTTGGCCCCCAAAAAATGTTTATTTTTATTTTGTCGTGTTAAGATACCACCACGTCTGCAGAGTTTCGCTAGCTAATTTTATTTGACTCTGTATAGCCAATTTATAGCCATTATCAGGCTAAAAATATAGTCATCAGAACCGCTCAAAGCATTTTATTTTCGCCAACATAATCTTCTTGTTAAAGACAGTTTGCAAACAAGCTTGTACCAATTTCGCCGATCGCGTTGAATAGTAAGATGTTGACTCTCGTCACTTTAACGAACGTTAAGCTTTATCGGCCTCTAACCGAGGGTTGTTCGATCAACTTCGATTAGTGTTCGTTCAGAGCTGTAGGCTACAGGATATTGATAGTCTGTCTCAGTAAGTAAGTATCTTTAATTGGATAAAATTTGGTAAATGAGGAGGTTAGGATCAAAACCAATACATATCCACTTTTTTTGAATACGGCAGAAATCGTAAAGAACTTAATAAATAGTGAGCACATATTTTTTGTATTTGTTTTTAAAGAATGCCGTTTTCGTACATGATAAATAGGTCCTTAAAAAAGTTTTTTTTTTAACTAATATATGTTGAGGTTTTCAACTAAACGTTAACATTAGACATCATTTTACTAAGGAGAACGAGCACCACTTTCACCAAACTCTGCTATTACTAAATGCCATGCTAAGCATTTTGATGGACTATATTTCGTAGCGAGACAACCTCTGAAAAATTTAGAATAAAAACAGTATGGTAAAACTGGCCCTAAGCTGTTTTTAACTAAACAGTTACTGCTAATGGTAGTTTTTATCATTTTGTGCAGAAATCGTGAAAAAAAACGAAATTGCATAAAGTGGATATGTTGTGGTTTTGATCCTAACCTTCTCAAATTTCGAGGATGTTACGTATCATAGTGCAGGACACATTCCGCCATAAAACAATAGCAATCCAATAATTGAAAACATCGGTTTGAATTTATACTTGAAATTTTAACATCTTATCAAAATGAACACAATTTCTTACGCTAACACAATTTCTTTAGTAGAGAACTTAATGTACCTATCTTTATTAATACTAAATTAATGCAGATTCAGAGTGGTCGCAAGCGCTACTACTGAGCATGAGGCCCTGGGTTCGATTCCCGGGTCGAGCAAAGTGTTATCGGGTTTTCCCATCTGGAATTTCTCGGTAGTAGCCCGGAGTCTGGATTTGTGCCTGGTTAATGGCAATAGGCTCGCCCCCTATTACATGGGACTTAAACATAACTGGCGAAATGTGGGTGTGCTATAGGTACACCTCTGCCTAACCCTTCGGGGAATACAGGCGTGATGTTATGTATGTATACATGTAATGCAGATTAGTTACTTGATTTAGTGTTGGCAGGCTTTGATATTGACTTTATTGACAAAAGCCTAATATAATTGATTAATTGCTCTATACAAACCTTTTTGAAGATATTGTCAGTAGATATTACGCTCGCTGAAGGAGTTATTAACTACAGAACCAACCATTTGAGCCCTGGCCTTTGTGACTTTGTTACTAGTCAATATATTAATGTCAATGAAGAGGTGAAGTTATTATCTGCAAAACCAGCAAATTGAACCGTTACATTGTTAAGCCTTTTATTTCAAGTAGTGATCATTTAAGCACTTTCAATGTCATTACACATAATTTACAGAGATTGTTTAACGCGGTACCCCGACCAAAACCTTGCCATTAACTCATTCACTATGGGTAATAAACTACATCTAAAAGCACATTATTAATGTTCGATATCCTATCATCACATTGCACGTTCTTATTTGTTTTTATGTGTTATAAATACATTTAAAATCTCCTTGTAAAAAAGTGACTAAAATTATTGATTGCATGCATCTTTTGCTAAAGGTGGCGTTCTATTAATTTGAGGATTACACTAATGGATAGATAATTAAAAAATCTAAATAATTCACGTTCTATATTTTTTTCAAAACATCGCTTGTCTTTTTTTATTAAAATAATTTCATTTTTTTTATGAATTCTATTATAAATGAGCGTGCGCAGGGAGCGAGACAGAGCGAGACTCAGCGACGGGACAGAGAAGGACCGAACGCTCAAGGTCGTTTTGTCGAGGAAGCGCCTTAACTGTTGTGTCTGCTTCATTATCTTTTACATAATCAATGTCTACAGGGTGGCAAGCACATCGACGTGCAACCTGTGGACATGGATTCATTACATGGATGCTTCTGAATCCCTCTGCGTTGAAACTTTTCGTGGGTTATATAATAGGTATTGCACTTTTCTATAAATCAGAAGTTTTCTTTTTTATAACCGACGAAAAATTTCTGCTCTAGAGGGTCTACAATCATGTGCTGAAGCCATGATTTCAGTTTGCGCGTCGAAGTACCTGTACAAGTAGTTATTACATTGATTGCAATCTAGCGCCAAGACGAGGTGAATGCTCTTTGATAACGTGTGCATAATTATATTATTTTGTTTACCTGCGTTATTTATTAATAGATCGTGCTTAATTGCAGTTATTATAAAGTAAATAGTTATTGTTATTATTTCACTATTGTTAGTTTAATCTTACGCAAAGATAGTAACATAAATGTTTGCGGAACGTTAGTTGCAATAACGGCTTCCGCGGTACTGTAGTGCTTCAGGCATGTTTTCAGATGCGCACATAGATGATTTTTATGCGATTATGCGTAGGAAAACCATGTCTGTGGTGTACAGTATGAGGGGGAGCCGTAACGGCATCCTGAAAATGATAGCGGACAGAAGGGATTCGGCGATCATGCGTCGCTTCACTGGGTTACTCCCTGAGTACCCCGATCCCCGAGGCCCCCGTCCCGGAGGACCCCGAATATGATAAATATGATTACATTTCTTTATTTTCTTTTTTCTTTTGTTTTCAACTAGTACGGTCGACATAAAAAGTGCTTA
Source organism: Griposia aprilina (assembly GCA_916610205.1). Lineage (NCBI taxonomy): Eukaryota > Metazoa > Arthropoda > Insecta > Lepidoptera > Noctuidae > Griposia > Griposia aprilina. Next base: position 5,669,926 of record OU744295.1, on the reverse strand, counting down.
AATGTATGTGTTTGAACTAGATAAGACGAAAGTAGTTTATTTGAGATTTTGTACAATGTCGAATCATAGTTTTAATAGAAGTAATTACAGTTTGAATGAAATGTAACAAAAATAAAAAAAATCATTAGATAAGTTTCTAGAAGACTTTAGTAAAATCGTGCTCATAACGCCTAAAAACACTGATTAAAATTGTATTATTTTTTCCCTAAAGTTAATTATTTATAATTATCAAATTAGTGTGAGAAGAATGATTTGACATTACGCTGATTTTGTATGTTTTGAAAAGACTGATTGAACATGTTAATATTTTGTTTTTTTAATTTTTATTACTAAAGTTGAGTATTTATAATTTTTATTTATAATTGAAAAGACTGATAGTTTCATATTTTAAGACTATATTTAAAGTTAATTATTATATAACTTCTATAATGATTTTTAAAATATTGTTGATTTTGTATGTTTTTTGAAAAGACTGATTGAAAATGTAAATATTCGTGTTTTTAACTTTTATTACTAATGTTGATTATTTTTATACTTAGTTGATTTTTGCATGTTTTGAGACTTTAAGGTAATAATAATTTTTAAAAGCATTTTTGATTTTCTGTATTGCCGTAAAAAATAATTAAAGTGAAACTGATTTTACATGTTAAAAGATTATTTTAGAGTTAACTATTTACTATGTTACATTATAAAAATAATTCCTGAAAGTGATACAGCTTTTGCGATTTTTTTAAATTATGTAAATGTTCTTTAGAGTAGGTATTTTGATTTTCTGTATTGAAAAAGGAACTATTGTGATAATAATTAAGACATGTGATTGCTATAGGAGACTCTGTATTGTATTCTCTAATTATAATATTTACTTTAACCAAGCAAGACTTTATAATTGTTTCCTGATCCATAAAGTTAAGTACTTATTTTAATTTTAGTAAGTTATAAAAAAAAAAATCTGCTGACGGTACTTTTAAGCTGAACTGACTTTTAATTGAGTTTATCAAGATAAAAATAAATCGGGGTACTCCGGGACGGGGGCCTCGGGGATCGGGGTACTCAGGGAGTAACCCGCTTCACTGACCTGCATGTGAGAGGTGCAGGTTAGTGAAGAATTATATTGTTTCCAATTTTATTCCCATTGTTATTTTAATTGTACTAACATAGTTTACAAGATTTATGCTACTAACCTCTGCTATGGACTGTAGTTGTCTGAGAATAAACATTTTTTATTTTATTTTTTTATTAATAACGACGAATTGGCCTAACAAGATTCACTTTCGCCTTTTTTTATTTTAAGTCGGTAAAGTTAATTTGCTATTAAAAATAGGGTCATCATGTTGGGGTCGGATTCCAATGTAACCGGATGCAGCTGAATACCAGTATTTTACACAGAGCGACTGCCTATCTGACCTCCACGACCCGGTAACTGGGTAAAGGATGATTTCCACCAAACGGCTCGCATCGCATCGGATCGGAAATGATTAAAAGGGATGCGACGACAGCTGAACGCGTCCGGCAGGATGTCGACGCTTACGATCGACTCCGTACCGTCGTCGCATCGCTTGTGAAAGTTTTCGCTTCTGCGCCAAGTCAAATAGTTTCATTCCTACCGTGTTAACGTGTTCTAATTTTTGAAAATGGTTGACGTTGAAGTAGTATTGTTGGCTATTGCATTAGAAGAAGAAGAAAATAATCAGAAAACATAAAAGAGGAAAAGAAAGATACGACGATAGGCGAACGGGGCCGATCGCGCGTCGCAGCATACTCTCGGCTACGATCGCGTGTCGCGGCAAACGCCCGCGGTCAAGCTACCATGTACACGATTTAATATCGTTTAAAGATTGTAAAATCCGTTCCGATCCGATGCGATGCGAGCCGTTTGGTGGAAATCATCCTTAACACCGTGGCGAGACTGATTGTCAGAGTCTCGGGCTTCTGTCAAAGCTTCACGAATGACAGCGGGCACCAACCATCCAGGGGCCGACCTGGACAACCGTTGCTTAACCTTGAAGATCGACCCGTGCGGCTGCTATTATTTAGCACGAGCTCAACCAATACAGATAATATTCAATCTTCTCCCGGCATACATGGACAGTCAACTTGCCTACTTAGCCGATAAGGCTCGTGCACACCGGCGCGACGCGACAGCGTACATAAAGGCACCGCGTGCAGCGCGACGTGCGGCGCCTTTGTGTCGGGCTGTCGCGTCGCGCCAGTGTGCACAAGCCTATATAAGGATATTCGGATGCATATTTACCTAAAGTTCATTTTAGCTGTGAAAGTATGGAAGCGGTTTCTAAAAATATTTATTTTTGTAAAAAACAAACGGAATGCATAACTAGTCGGGTGTATAGTATGAAAGCAACTTCTAAAAAAAGATTAATTTATTTTTATAAAACTAAGTAGGTACTATAATACCCTGATTGGGCGATCCATCCATCCTCACAAACTTTCACATTTATAATACTAGCTTTTGCCCACGGCTTCGCCCGTCTGGAGGTCGGCTCACGGGAACGTACTATCGGAATAAAAAGTATCCTACGTGTTAATCCAGGTATTACCTCGGCTAGAACAACTTTAATCACTACCTTTCGATCGCTATGATTTGGTCCGGTTTGGTCACTAAAATCTGACGTTAGCAAAATTTTTTCGATACAAAAGTGCATTCCATATTAGTCAACATCTCAAGTTTAGGTGAATATGCATGTATGCATCCGAATATCCGATCTCAGACCATGACGCTTCACTCGAGTGAATGTTTCACTCGGATGTAGGTTCATTTTTGTTTCATTCACCGTTCAAACGTTCGAGTGAAAGATGCTGAAATCCAACATCGTTGGATCGGTTCATAATATATTCACTTTCCAGTTTTGATTAATTTCGTGTTGTCACGTTTCACTTCGAGTTAAAGATGAATGAAAGGCAAAAATTAACTAAAAGTGAAGCGTCTAATATCGTATAACTTTGCTGATGGGCTATTAACCATGCCAAGACAAGAGCTGTTCTCATACCTATTTCTCATTCCGACACTGAAAAGCCCCTGAAATATTGTAGTTTTTTTTCGCCCACGGAAACCAAGCATTCTAATTACTTTCTCATTATGCTGACACAGCCGTCGGCAGCACACGTGACAAGGCGTAATCTGCTAAGTTAAAATATAATACTTAATGACCGAAGATATATATATATTTTATAGGTATAGAGTTGTAGTAAAATCTCTATGGCTGTACTGTTTGTATATGACTGGTTTTGATACCATTATACAACTGACATTTTTTTTTTTTTGTAAATATGATTTCCCGCCATTTTTCAATTGTTTTTCTGTCTGCCAAAATGAGTGAAGCTAACGAAGCAAACGAAGAAATTCGATATATTTTGAAGTTTTATTACACAAAAGGGAAAAATGCGACACAAGCCGCGAAAAAACTATGTGACGTTTATGAACTTAACGCAGTATCAGTAAGAGTACCTAGCGGAAAGTTGGTTCAATCGTTTTCGGTCCGGGTATTAAAATGTCAAAGATGCAGCTCGCTATGGTCTCTGTTACGGATAAAGCCGATGCCATTTTTGAAAAAGTGGAGCAAGATGCATACTAGTAGTTACGACATAGCTGAAGAGTTAGGGGTTGACCACTAAACAGGTTTAACCCATTTGAAAAAGTCTGAGTATACAAAAAATTCGATATTTGGATGCCACACGAGCTCTTAGTCTTGAATTTGTATAGAAAATACGAAAGAACTTTTCCCCGACCTAATATTATTAAACTTACCTACTTTCATGATACGGGTAATTTTCACCAAAAAATATTGGCAAACGTTATCCAATAGTGTTAAGGCTCGTACATACTGGCGCGACGCGACAGCGTGATACAAAGGCACCGCGCGCCGAGCGGCGCCTTTGTGTCTTGCTGTCGCGTCGCGCCTGTTTGTGGGAGCCTTTAAAGAGATATGAGGAACAGGGTGTAAATTTTACTTATACTTCCATAGAAAAGGGAGGATCTTCCGACCAGACGGGTGTTGTGTCTGTCTGGCGGGCAACTGCCCGACATTTGATGTCGGGAACTCTGGACGTTGTATATATGCTAGTCGCACGGTAAACTCTGCTTGCGCGATGCAGGATTTTGCGTGACGTCAGTGTGACGCGTAGCTCGTATGTGGCGTATGTAGACGCCGCTACAGTGGTAGGTAGGTAATAGTTTTTGTATCTTACATGAATAAAAACGCCTATAATGGCAACTTAATATTCATAGCACATAACATCACGCCTCTATTCCCCGAAGGGTTAGGCAGGAGTATACCTGTGCAGGTACACCCACATTTCGCCAGTCATTTTTAAGTCCCATGTTATAGGGAGCGAGCCTATTGTCATCAACCGGGCACAAATCCAGACTCCAGGCTGTTAATATTAATAAGTGACGTTATAATAACTTTATTTGATATCCATCTATTGTCCTATTGAAATCTTTTATGAAAGAAGTTTATAAAAACAAGGTAGGTACTTACCTATATTGATTCAAGCATATCGATGGGGTACATTGGACTACTCTGATATCCAAATATCTACAGTTGTGCATGAACTTAAGGAATCTTACTCCCCAAAGGGCGTACCCTACCCCTTAACAAAGGTACATACCTTTATATTAGTACCTACGTACATAGATCGCATTGATTTAAAAATATTTTAAAATGCAAATTAATCTCGACAATACATTACACATACTTAAAGCATTCTATTTTAAAACTACATAAATTACGCGTTATCTTGGGCCCACAACCTACATGTGAAGCAAAGTTCGGGCGCAGTAACTTTGAAACGGCGGCGCACCCCGCGGCAATTCTACCACGGGCCAAGTTTCAGCGCTCCAAGACAGGATACAAGAAATAAATATTGTATCATTTTTACTAATGCACGAGTTGGTTAAAACTTGCGATTCTGAAACGTAGGTTTTTAAGTGTTTTAAATATGCATCGGTGCTAAGCTTTTTGCCTTTTAAATATGAATGCGGTATTGTTATGAGTTCCCGTCGAAATAAGTTTTAATACGAACTCGAATATGACGAAAGTTTGTTCGTATTTAACGTTTGTTTTTCCTTTAGTCCTGTTTTGTAGAAAATTCATGATGAAAACGCTACTAATTATAGTCAGGATAAAATATTTTAATTCTGTACGTTTATTTTTCACGAAACCGTCCTAATTACATGATATTAATAGGAGAATGGTAATAAGCATCCGTTTAATTAAATTTTTCAAGTAAAATGAAGCCATTTTCTTCTTACCACAGGAATTTATTTCATAAATTATACAAATCTGTTGAATAACGAATTAATAAAGGCTCCTTCAAAAAGGCGCGACACGTGACGCGATACAAAGGCACTGGCTGTCGTTCGACGAGCGGTGCCTCTGTGTCGCATTCGATTCACGTCGCATGTCACGTCTGTTTATAGGAGCCTTAATAAGTGAATGACTGGAAAAACAATAGGCACGTGTTATATAGTTAAAATTGAGTGAAACAATTTATCTCTGATCAGCACTATAAATTACTTACTAATTACTTTAACTTGATACGGCAAAATGGAGGCATGGATACATTAAATATATATAATTACACAGGTCTGCAAATTTTAACTCTTATTTTCCACTTTTATATTTGAATGCTGATCTTGGGGTATTTTGGTGCGCTGATTATGAATATGTACTTAGATTTTTCCTATCACCCTCAGTTTTTTTGAAAAAGCCCATTGTGTGAATTCGCAAAAAAAAAACAACTTTACAAAGTTTTTTTTTTTTATTACATTTAAGAAACAATTACATGACTTTATAACAATAAATATACATTTAAGTGGCAGTAATAAATAAATTAAAAATATTAAATACTTTTGTTGGTATCTTGCTATTTTTTCACCGAAGCTCAGATTGTGAGATTTTGGCTTGAAATTCCGACTTGGATCATCTCGCTTTAACAGCCAACGGTGGTCTGTCATCATTCTTTTATTCCAGTTTCACTGATAGTGACGTTCCATCTCTTTCAAATCCTGGTGAAATTTTTCGCCTTGCTCTTCATTTACAGCTCCCAAGTTATCAGGAAAGTAGTCCAAATGCGAATTAAGGAAGTGAGGTTTAATGCTCATCAAACATCCTATTTTTCCGAAATTATCAGTCAATTTCCTCATAATTTGGACTTTTATGGTTTCTTAGAAAATATTTCACTACTTCCTTAAAATATTTCCAGGCTTCTAATTCAATTTCACTTAATTTTTCATCTAAAGCTGTATCTTTCATCAATTTTCTTGTCTTTTATCTTGATTGGTGATTGCTAGGCCGAAATACATATTATAAACGTTATTAATGAGTTCGATAATGTTATGCTGCTGTATTGTCAGCATAAACTGCCCACAAATCTAGCAAAATTGTCCGGAGAGTTTAAACACATTCGCGATGACATTTTTTAAGTGAGCATTACGAATTGCACTGAAGTACAGATTTTTTTAAATCAGCGATGATGCTATTTACACAAAAAAAAATATTAATCCACCTTTATTAACCCTCTTCTAACGATTTAAGTCAATTTGTGTTAAAAAAAAAACATTAAGTCTCCAAGAAATGAGGTCTTTAGCAAATGACTTGAAAATCCACCATTTTTTTTATTATAAGGATATGTCACTTAGTTAATTAAGTTATATTTAACTAATTTTATTATGAGAACTTATTCATTATTGTCTACTGCAACCATTCAGTGTGTTTTTTGTTGAATAAGAAGTGATTAAAATAAAATATTAATTAATAACTAAGAAGGCCGAGGTAATTTAGGCAAAAAAAAAATGATGCTAAATAACTAAAAATCCTGACGTGATGGATTTTTTTAAATATTTTTCCCGTAATCAGCACCCGAAAATCTATCCAAATCAATTATCAAAACTGAAAGGGTAACCCCATTGCAGAACTGTGTTATATAATATAGAACAACACTTTTCAATTTCATATTTTATCACTGAAACATACGTCAGCCAATAAAACTGTGTTTTATTTTGTTCCGTATCAACTTTGGTTTAAAACAAACACAAGTAATTCACCGTGTAAATTTACTGCAGTATCGTATTTGTTTTCATCATTGATTTCCAATGGAACGATAGTGTGTGTTCATGGACACACAGCGTTTATGTTTGTAGGTGTAAATGTAGCCACATAGTGTATGGTCAGTGGGTTTAAGTGTACACATTACTTTATGCGCGGAACGCACCAAATTGTCGGGTAATAAAATCAGAAAACTCGTCACGCTTTATGATATTTGTGACGGTAGATATTATAACAAGTATACGAATTAATCAATTACTGGATGAGAAGTGTATTATGGACATAAAATTGGTCGTGAAATTATTGATTTAAAGGGATTCTGATTTTTGGTCAGCTTTCGAATTAACGAATTAAAGAGACTAGGTATACAAACAAAATAATAAAACTGCACATTATCAATATTACTCGATACTAAAACTTTTTATTTTAATATTTAAAGGTTTTAATAAAAATGATCTACTTCAATCATTATTTTGCAGTAAAATCACAAACTTGCGTTTAAAATTGCACGAAAACAGTTATTTCTTATCCTGTAGTCTGTTATCTAAGTATAGTCAAAGCAAATTATTGACTTACTCGGCGCGTGCTCTGATCTTTTAGTAAATATACGAATATCTGATTAATACATGTGTTTGCATAACAAGTCATTAACAAAAATGCAAATATCGATTATAATTTTGATAAAAAATATTAAAATAATCAAATGGAAGTGTATAAAGGGGTAACTTTGATTACTCAAAAATAACCCATTTTCATTTGTACAAGTTTGGTCCACACACTAAAGGTAACAGAGTTAATTTATCTGCCCCTTTCAATATTCTATCACAGGCCCCAATTTTTTTTAAATTACAAAAATAGTTATATCCACTCACCGCTCTTGGACAGGTCGTATCATAAAGCCGGTCATACAAGTACCCATGGCTCTCCAAATTCTTCAGCACTTTGGGCCTGATCACCCTCCTGACAGGCTTCACCTTCGAGCATGGTAACTCCACAGGACACGTCTTCACAGTTTCCACCAACTCCTTAACAACACTCCCGTTACCATTCGCGATGGTCAAATTCCCATTCGCGATGGTTAAATTCTCATTAGCGATGGTCAAATCATCAATTACTTTACCATTCCTGATGGTCAAATCATTAATTATCGTCTCAGAATTTTGAGCAACACCGGGAGCCATTGTAATTAATAATTCTTCTTCTGTTCAGGTTGTTTTAATGAATGAGGCGCACGCGAAACGCGACGGCACTAGTCGTTGGTAGGTGTCGCTGTAGTATTTATAAGTGTTTTATCTAATGCGGCTATGTGACAGTAATTTTAGGTATTTACCCATGTCGTGACATGGCTTACGTTTTGACGTTACTTGGAAAGCTTACTCAGCTTAGCTGACATGATTTCTTCTTGTAGTGTGGTGTTACGCGTCTATGCTTATGGAACGTATCATTTTTGTGAAGTTATTTTATTTAGGGTGATTTTTTTGCAACTTAGTCGGATATTAGAAAATTCTATCACGTTGAATATGGTTCCGTTTTCCTGCTAGTGATAATTTTAACAACTGACTAAGGTACGAATGACTTCTTTAAAAATTACTGACACTTTGGAGCCTAAGTCCTATCAGAGCTAACGGCTCGTATTTGGCCCTTTTTTGCTGTCATCCTAGGCTCAAAACTTAGGTGATTAACTTAGTGTTACTAAAGCAGCAATACACTTCTTGTGTCGTATCGTCACGAACTATATTAGGAGAATAATTATAAGTGTTTTGTTAAAAACATTAGCCAATAAGCAATGTGGTAGTGGGGCGGCGTAAGCCCAGGTACGTACTTACCAGCGTGTTTATCTTGCGGCGATTTTTGTTCGCGCATTGGATTTTCAATGCACTGCTTAGCGCCGACTGTTGAAATTTTATGAGTGTGTTTTTTGATGCGCTGGGGTGCGCTCTGTTGGAGTCTCAATGCTCGGCTTAACACCAAGAGTTGAAAATGCTGTGCGCGATAAAATCCAATCGCGATATTTTTTCTCTCTCTGGATTTGCTAGTGGTATATTGGTACATAGAGACTCCGGTTACGGTGTGATTTTATACTCGAAGAAGTTTGTGGCTCCTAGGGCAGACTACATTTGGTATCGAGACTATTTTAATAGTTGGCCCAAATCAATTAGGATATTCCGAGAATAAGAGCAAAGAGTAGATTAGTAAATACAGGCTGTATTTACTAATCTACTCTTTGCTCTTATTCTCGGAATGACTGAACTTCATGAAATTTTGTTAACCTAAGAACTTATATTGTAGGTCTAAAGTCTAACGCTAAAAGTTTTAGACCTCTCAGCCGCTGAGTTTGTTGAGATAATTTTAGGTTTAACTTTTGTATATTGAGTGTTAGGCAATACTATTTTAGGCTACGAGCCTTAGAAATAACTAATTATTTCATGATGATTATTTGATGATTTTTTCTGGTCTTGAACTTGAACGGATTTGCATACTGAGCGTGTTTTCTAGTTTTATTTTTGAAACTATGTGTATCGATTTCATCCATATTAATTTATTGTGCGTATGTGTGTGTGTGTGTGAACAGGAAAAGTTAAGTTTTTTTTACGGAATAGGTACTTAATGTCCATTAAGCTATGTAAAGCTAGTTTTTTCTTGCCTCGTTGGTCTATTGGTCACAGGCACTACTGTTTATTATGAGGTCCTGGGTTCGATTCTCGGGTCGGGCAAAATGTTATTTGATTTTACCATCTAGAATTTCTCAGTAGCAGCCCGGAGTCTGGACTTATGCCCGGTTGATGGCAATAGGCTCGCCCCCTATTACATGGGACTTGAACATAACTGGCTAACTGGTGGATTTTCAGGTACATCTCTGCATAAATCCTTTGGGAAATACAGACGTGATAATGTTATGTTTCTTTAACCAAAAGAAATGCTGAAATCTACAAAGTTCCATTCAGAATACGAGTTAATACTTTAATAAATACGTACATACATATGTTAATATGAATCATAGCGCCGTTCTCACCGGCTCTCATCACGCGGTTATAATGAAAATATTTACATTATGTGCTACAAACTATGTTTATAAATACATACTCAATGGCTGATGTTACCGTTTGATTGAGTACAGAACAATTATGTGTTACTGATCTTTCCTCAGAGATATTGATAACCTAGGCATAAGCATGTTATCCTAAGGTTTTGTGTGATTGTGTGTTTGTTTTGCTATGGCTCCTTCAAACAGGTCCGACACGCGGCGCTAATCGCACGCGACACACAGGCACCATCTCTTTGGTGTGGGTTTTTTTTCTTTGCCTCATGTTTACCGCCAATAAAAGTATTTTCTTTTCTTTATCATTTCCTTTTTTTGTTAACTTATTCGAAAAGTGGATATAAAATTTATGTTTTCGCTATGTAAAACTTAACCCAAACGCCTATTCCATAATAGCAAACAAGGGTATTTTACTTATCTCCTTCTTACTTGAATTTATTACTATTGGTCCTTCGCAACCTTAACAGGAGTTCTCTTAGTTTCCTGGCAAAGTCGGACCCTTTCAAAATAGGCGTAAGTACCTAACCATAGTGTTACCCTTAATTTTTTTCCACATTCCGGAACTGGGAATTCCGAATTCTTGATCAGCTTCTGTTTATTACCCAAAAAAACAAAATTCAATCGAATTTCCATTAAAAACAAATAAAACGAATGCGTACCCAAACAATACAATCGGGTAATCAAACACAGCGTAATCAAGTCATGTGCTGCTTCTTACAATATTTGTAAAAGTCATGCACTCGCTGTTATCCCAATCATTTTGTTGGCATGTGATAATTCCTCACGAATCTGTTTTTGTCTGACCTCATCATCAGTTGACTGGATGACGTAGAAAGTAAACATCTCCATATTTGGTCGAAGCTTTAATTTTGTCTGTTTGTTCACTACTGTAACGAATTTTTTCATTGTAACTAATTAATCATGAATTTGAGTTACCAAAATTCATTAAGTAATATAAGTTTTAACGAAATAAGCATAATTTGGATGAACGATTATGAATTTAGGGAATTTAAATTACCTCTTCGGCATCATTTGCTGTGGCGCCTTCCTGTCGCTTGACATTTTAGGTATTTTTAGGCCATCAAGAGTAATGAAAATATAATTAATAAAATAATAATATAATGTAATACCGAAGTAAGGTCCCGGAAAAAATCTATGGCTAGCTTTTCTTACGAATTTTCAAAGGAAAACCAATTCTGATAAATGTGGCGCTTATTCCAACTCTGCAGAACATGAATCCTATATAATCTGTCTGTGGCTTGTACTGATAGTAGTATTAGGTAGTTTCCAGGAAACTGTAATACATACATACATAAACTCACGCCTTCTTCGCCATGAGGGTAGGCAGAAACACATACTACTTCACTCACATACTCCTTTTGCCTCGTTTACGTTCATACATCTAGTCATACACGCACGCAAGTTACAAGTACTACGCACCTGACCTTTGTGAAATTGAAATGCTAATAATCAGACTAAATGAAGCCATTTTACAAATTAACCATTTTTATGAAGCAATAAGAACTTAGTATTTGCAGCAATAAGATGTTGAGTTCAAAAGTATTTTAATGCCATTACGGAGATACTTAACTCCTCTCGATTATTAGCACGGTAACATTCTGTTGTTCGTAAATATGTTGATTTTATTGCCAGCATAGAAACTCAAACTCAAAGCATTTATTTCAAATACACCAATTACAGGCACTTTTGAACTGTCAAGGGGTCGGTCAGTCAGAAAAATTAAGCTAGTTGCCCTTTCCAAAGCGTAGTAGGTACCTTTGGAGAAGAACGGGCAAGAAACTCCATGGACACTCTTTTAAATGAACTTTATATTAGCTTCTGGCATCCCGCGGCTTCGCCCACGTGGATGTCGGAAATTATCCCACGGGAACGTGCTACGGATACAAAAAGTAGCCTATGTCTTTCCCCAGGAAGCCATCTATCTCCTCGCCAAATTTTATAGAAATCCAGTCAGTCGTTTTGGCGTAAAAAGGTAACATACAGACAGAGTTACTTTCAAATTTATAATAGTACACATAACATAACATCACGCCTGTATTCCCCGAAGGGTTATGCAGAGGTGTACCTATAGCACACCCACATTTCGCCAGTAATGTTAAGTCCCATGTAATAGGGGGCGAGCCTATTGCCAATAATCTATATATATAAAAATAAATCTCTATTTCCCTTGGTCATCGCATCACGCGTGGACGGATGGAACAATTTCTCTAATTCTGTTTTTGTTGTGTTAATTATTGTCAGGAGAAGGTTCTTATGAAAGAAAAAATTAAGGAAGTTCAACGGAACATTAGAAAATTTAAGAAAACTTAACGCCAATATTAATTTTACATAACTGTCAGTTGTTTGAAAATAACTAAAAATTTGCGCTGCAAATATCGTTTAACACAGATGGATCGGTTGATAAATGAGTCTATAGTTTTAGTTTTAGTCAATAGTCAAAACCAAAACTAAACGAAATAATAACATTCATAGACAAAGTCTGTCGGGTCAGCTAGTATAATATTTTGTTTTATAATATTAAGTAAGGATTATATTTTTCTAAAGTGTAACATGACTTTGTCTTCTTCGTCATAAAACTACAACTCCAGCTAACTCCAAGATTATCGTACATCCAAATCTCCTAACAGTTTACATTTAAAACTGCAGCATGTCCACGTGGCCTAATGTTTATTAGCACAGCCCTCATTTGTTTAATATTATGCTGCATAGATAAGTTAGCATATAGAAACACTATCAGACACAGTACGGCACTATCAAAACAGTTATCAGTACCGTCATCTAGAGCAGTCACTCGTATGTTTAGTAAATATCTGAATCAAAAATTCCCCGAATAATCTCCCTATTTATTATGTTTATATCCAACGTCCAACTTTGTGTAAATCATTGAAATAGTTTTGCTAAGTACTCTTTTTATTATTTTATTATTTATGTACACACAGTAAAATGTATACACATACGGCATAATTAGTATGAAGTACAAAGGTACTGCTTATTTTTTAAGAAATTTCTACCAGCAGACCTGCGAAAGCAAAAATGAAAAAAAAAAGTAGACAATAGTGACAATAGTGTGAGTGTAGTGTAGTGTGTTTAGTCAGTGTAGTAATTATGTGCTAGCATTGAATTATGATCATTAATGTCTAGGTTGTGTTCGGCCGGTTCTTTCAATTTTACCAACTACTCGGATGCATAAAAAAAAACTTTACTACGAGAAGAATGGGTACAGTAAATCTCCATAAAAACAAATTTGATCTTATTTAATGTGCACTTAGGTCTCAAAGGAGTGTTTTGGCACTGGTACTAGGATTACTCTGTATCACGAATGCCAAAACTCATTCAACTTGTATTTATTCTGATGTCGTTATAATCTTGAAGTACAGTTGCTGCAACATTATATTGGTAAGGTTTTGGAGTAGTGCGAGTAAGTTTACGCATGCACACTTAGTGCAACCAAAATAAAACACTTTTATTGCTTGTGATTATTCTATGGTTATTGCCATAATTAATTTTTAAATATGTCTGTTTAGAAGAAAGTTAACTAAAGGAAAACGCATCTAACGACTATTGTCAAGCGAGTGGAATTTAATCTAAGTTTGCTTAGGACACGTGCTAACCAAAACCGATCGTCACTCGAGATCGCGATCGTCACGCTTTATATGAATATTGCTATTGCTACATTGCCGCGATAACGCAAACTACACTTTGCGCGCTCTCTGTTGTACAGCGAGACTTCGAGCGGTGTGCGAGAGAGAGCGCGCGAAGTGTAGTACGCGTTATCACGACAATGTAGCCTTAGCATATGACATAGTCGCGATCAATCAAATCGCGTTTGTACGTCAAAATTCATACAAACGTTTACGACGCGGAGTAATTTAAAAAGAAAAGCAATTATAAATGTATCTTTTTATCTCACAGGTAAACACATGACAACTGTTACTGTAACATGAAGAGTGAGACCACCATTTCATATTTTTGTACTCGTACTATACGTACATCACTACATATTATAAAACAAAGTCCCCCGCCGCGTCTGTCTGCCTGTCTGAATGCGATAAACTAATAAACTACCGAACGGATTATCATACGGTTTTCACCAATAGACGGAGTGTTTCTTGAGGAAGGTTTAAGTGTATATTTCATTAAAGGTTTTGTGTAAATCGGCTAAAATATAAAGATGATTGTTGAAGATGTCTAAAAACTTCATGCTGACTTGGGAGCTATACTGACGTGCGCCGCGTAAACCAATAGACAATGTGTTGCGGAATTGTTCCTGTAGGGTACTTTTAATCCCGGTAGTACGTTCCCGTGGGATATTTTCCGACATCCAAGCTGACGAAGCCGCGGGCAAAAGCTAGTGGTATATATAGATTCTACTGTAGAATCCTGTTGATCCCGTATTTAAGGCGCTTCCCTGACCAAACGACCTTGAGTGTTCGGTCCTTCTCTGTTCCGTCGCTGAATCTCGCTCTGTCTCGCTTCCTGCGCACGCTCATTTATCATATAATTCACAAAAAAAATGAAATTATTTTAATAAAAAAAGACAAGCGATGTTTTGAAATAAAATAAAACATGAATTATTTAGATTTTTAAATTATCTATCCATTAGTAATCCTCAAATTAATAGGACGTCACCTTTAGCAAAAGATGCGTGCAATCAATAATTTTAGCCATCTTTTTTATGGAGATTTTAAATGTATTTATAACACATACAAACAAATAAGAACGTGCAATGTGATGATAGGATATCGAACATTAATAATGTGCTTTTAGATGTAGTTCATTACCCATAGTGAATGAGTAAAGGCTCGTACACACTGGCGCGACGCGACAGCCCGACACAAAGGCGCCACCCGTCGCGCGGCACGCGTTGCCTTTGTGTACGCTGTCGCGTCGCGCCAGTGTGTACGAGCCTTTAATAGCCTCTGAATAACGCACTATGGCAAGGTTTTGGTCGAGGTACCGCCTTAAGCTGATTATATCACTAGACTGGCTCATCACCACACCAAGCATCTCGTGCAGGCACGCTTCACTTTTCCACCGTTTCTCGCCATTCGTGGTGAACTGACAGTTGACATCAGTGACAGCTACCTAACTAGTGATGTGCCTAAGATAGTTTTTACAGAGATACACTACATCTACTATCCACTTATCCAATATTATGTTGGTATCACTATTAATAGAAATCGAATACTCTTTATTATGTACGCCATAAAAAATCGCCAGTTTACCAGTGTTGAACTTGGAATAATATATTTACACAATGACACAACACCCTGTTAGCCGTGTGGGTCGCAAAAAATAGTTGCGGGACAAACAATGAACTCATTTGCCACTTCGCCACCCGCTGTTATGCGGAACTGAACGGAACGACAGCAAAAACGCTAGATTAAAATTTACCAGCGCTACTTGTTCGTAAAATAGCTATGGACCGTGTGATATTTATTCCAACCGTTTGTGTATTTACTAAATAATTAATAGGATTTTTATGAAATGAATATTTTCATTTTTCATTTTTGAAACATGGCCAATAGCAGGGATGTTATGGAGCTCCGTAACCGTAACCGAAACTATCGGATATCCGAAATAAAAATATGTCCTTAACCGTAACCGTATCACAAGTTTCGGATAGTTTCGTATAAAGGCGGAGACTAACTAATTATTATAACATCTCTAAATAATTACTTACCTTTATGTCTGTGATTATAAAACCAAATTAATACATACTATTTGTGTTTATATTTTACTTCAATCTAATATCCGTAACCGAAACTATCCGAAACTAACGGATAATCCGAAATAATTACATATCCGTAACCGTATCCGAAACCGATATAATTTTATCCTATATCCATATCCGTATCCAGATCTGAAATATCATATCCAAAACATCTCTGGCCAATAGCATGAAATGGTATTGGCAAAAAAGGGATGAATACTGAATTGACGGCTGATAGAGATGTATGGAAGGACAAGACTTGCTACGCTGACCCTAAATAAACTGCAATAAGGGCAGGAAGCTGATGTGTAAAACATATTAATATAAGACATTTCGTGAACCTTCCTAATATGCAAATGAATAATACCCCTAAACATTCGTTCTTTCATAGTCTGTGAGTCTATTAGCTTGTCATATTTCGGCAAAGATTTTTATTCAATCGGTACTTACTGCCACCCGAATTGTAACGACATTAATTAAGTTGTCACACATAATCATTACACTTTATTTCTTGTCTATGCACCTAATTACAAACATATCTACTTAATAACTTGATACAATAATTACAATAGCAATAGTAATTATTAAGAGAGCAATAAAATGTGTACAATCGTAATTTCGGTGTGAGGTCCACGATTTGATCCCACCATCACCCTTTTGCTAGCGGACTCCCAGACGTACTGCAGGGTCCGCACTTGGTCGATATCCCGACTAGTCGTACTCAGCGATTCTCCTCCACATTTATAATGCGCAGAGCCAAAGAGCGGAATTCTCTGCTAGCATCTGTGTTCCCTTCCACATTTAACACGTCCGTCTGGCGTAGCGAAATAATAAGGAAATCCCACCACTTAAGGCTCGTGCACACTGGCGCGACGCGATAGCGTACACAAAGGCACCGCGTGCCGCGCGACGAGCGGCGCCTTTGTGTCGTGCTGTCGCGTCGCGGGGGCCTTTAAACACGTATAATTTATTAGTATTAAAAAAGCAAACAAAATGTTAAAAAAAAAAAATTGGTATTAAAACAGTTGCAGAACAGGTAAATTGGCCTAAACGAAAAGAGAGTACGAGAAAACTTAAGGTATATCGGATGGCAAATCTTTGTCACGTATTTGGTCTGCGAACTAGAGAATCGATTACAATTAGTTTTTAGGTTCGTGGCCGCGAAATTACGTAAACTTTCAAATGAATACCTATTATCTTATAAAGATTACGTAAGTTATCCCGATAGAAAAACAGTCTCGGTTAAAGATCAACTATTATTCGAATGTAAAACCTACAAATATTAACGATTAATCTAAAGGGGATAGTTTTCTGGATGCTGACGAACCGTAGCCTCGAAGAACTGCACGCCTTGATGGAATCACAGGTGACACGACGATCAAGTGTTGCGGGCCAGAAAGGACTTGCCAGTCTCGAACTCCAAGGATTCTATACGGCTGGTAACAGTGACAAAACAGTTCGCAAGACTCGTGGATAGTCCGGTACCCGGTAACATGGCCGGGAAACAGCCCTTTTTAACTGGTTCTACACCAAGTCCGAAGAAATATTAGGTCTTTACCTATGAAATTGCCGTTCTGCAGTACCGGCCATTTCAAATCAAAATAATTTTTGTTTGGCTAAGAATTCTAATTTCAAATTAATTTTATTTTAAAAACATGGATTTTTTTTTCTAAAAGTAGTCATTTCTTTATTGATTAGTGTTACATTTTCATCGCATTTCAATCTTTTTCGTCATCATGGATACGTTAAAAATTCGAGTAATTATGGAATATGAGTACCGTCGTGGCAGCAACGCGGCACAAGCGGCACGCAACATCAACGACGTTTACGGAGCTAACACTACAAACCAACGCACCACCTGTTATTGGTTTGCTCGCTTCCGTTCTGGAAATTTCGACCTGAAAAATGAACCTCGCGGTCGTCCGAAGACTTTGGTCGACAATGACGAATTAAAGGCGATTGTGGAAGCTGATGATACACAATCTACGGCTGAATTAGCAGCAGCTTTCGACGTTAGCGTCAAAACAATATTGGTCCATTTGCGTCAAATTGGCAAGGTAAAAAAGCTTGACAAATGGGTGCCCCACGAACTCAATGATCGCCAGCGCGAAGTACGCGTCGAGACGTGCCTTGCACTGCTCAACAGACACACAAATGAAGGAATTTTGAACCGCATTGTTACCTGCGATGAAAAATGGATTCTGTTTGATAACCGTAAGCGCTCAGCAAGTTGGTTGGATCCTGGTTCAGCACCTAAACAATGCCCTAAACGAAAACTTACCCCTAGAAAAGTGATGGTCACTGTTTGGTGGTCTAGCGCCGGTGTGATTCATCACAGCTTCTTACCAAACGGGGTGAGCATTACTGCAGATGTGTACTGTGAAGAACTGAACACAATGATGGAGAAGCTGGCGCATCTCCAACCAGCATTGGTCAATCGCTCGTCTCCGCTGCTCCTGCACGACAACGCGCGACCTCATACTGCACAGCAGACGGTCTCCAAGTTGCAAGAACTGGGGTTGGAAGCTCTCCGTCATCCGCCCTACTCACCAGACCTTGCGCCTACAGACTACTACTTTTTCCAGAATTTGGATAACTTCTTGGCGGGAAAAAAATTTAATACCCGAGAGGCAGTACAAAATGCCTTTGAAGAATTTGTTGCCTCCCGTCCAGCTGATTTCTTTAAGAAGGGCATCAATAAACTGCCACTGCGATGGCAAAGATGCATTGATTGCATGGGTGATTACTTCGATTAATACAAATAAAAAATTCATGAAAAAAAATCGTTTAAATTTTTTCATACAAAACGGCAATTTCATAGGTAAAGACCTATTATTACATCATTTGTTTAAAGATAAAAACTTGGTTGACTGCAATGTGAACCAATTGCGGCAATAAGATTAGGTATTATACACGAAAGGAACTGCTTGACTCCAATAGGATTGGTAAGAAATTTATAAAAATCGACCTGCAACCGTTTCTAATTTTCTGCCACTCAAGTTTTTTTCCATTAATCAAAAGGGGCGTTCTATGACAAAATTTGAAAAAAAACAGAATTAAAATTGATGGCCAGTTTATAAAAAATAGGTTACAACCGTAGAGGTTACGCTGCACTGGGCACGCTCCTTCCATCGTAGAGTTCATCCATCGCTTTCCATCAGGCGTGATCGAGGTCAAGAGCAAGCCAATACAGCAATTAAAAAAAAACAACTCAACTTTCATAAATAGGAATAATACATAAACATCATGCCTGCAATCTTCGAAGGGAAAGGCAGAAGTGTACCTACAGTCCACCCACATTTCGCTAGTTATTTTCAAATCCCATGTAAAAGGGGGCGAGCCTATTGCCAGCAACCGGGCACAAATCCAGACTCCGGGCTGCTACTGAAAAATTTCAGATAGAAAAACTCAATATCACTTTGCCCGACCTGGTAATCGAACCCAAGACCTCATGCTCAGCAGTAGCACTTGTCACCCATAGGCTAACGAGGAGGAACGAGGAAGAGGAGAAATAAATGCCGAGAAAACCTGGAAAAAACACCAAAGAAAAAGTCAGAAACCATTTAATATTCATCACAAGGGCCAATACTTCTCAAAGTTTACGCGAACGATCGTGACCTACCTCACCCAATGGAATTATTATCCATTTTATTGGGTTATTCATGTTTCCAGAACCTTTTCATGATAATCCCTATTTTCGCCACAAACTTTTTGCCATTGGAAATTATGATAATACGTATTATGCAAACTAATATTTGGGGATAGAAAACTTCGTACAATTTGTTTAGCCTTCTCTTAAAAGCCACTTATTGGGATGAAGACCGCGAAACTTTTTGATTGTTCTGTTTACAGTGTTCAGATATCTTAAGATCTTTAATGGTAATCTTGATGACGGGAAGCTGTTGTTCTGAATCCCAAAAAGGGTAGGCTTCTTGGCGCATGTACAAAGTTGTAGCTCGTTGCCAATTACAATAATTCACATAATATTTTTGTCGTAGATTTTAGAATTCCGTTGCCAAAATTAAAACATTGCTTTGGCTCTTTGTTACATTTTCTTACTTTATTACTCTGCTTCAAGGTCTGTTGTAGTTCCCTGAAAATTATTACTGTAGTCTTAATATTACTACACGGTACTCAATGCCTTAGTACCCCGTTTAATAGCCGGGAATAAGCACGCTTGCCACCCTTTCTCAGCTTTCATCATTTTCACGAACACAGTTCGAAGAAAATACGTAATATAGCCGCAATATTAAGTTACCAAAGAGGATTAGTACGTTCATCTCCCTGTGAGTGATATCACGTCAAAGCTTTAGTTCCATAGCCAATGAGTATTAATAAAAAAGTTAATCGTGCGTGCAAAGGCAGCGCTCCGTACGGCCAGAGACCGGCCTGTGTACACGAGAAATTGGACATAATTTTATCACTTTGAGTGGAAAACTGACGTTTAAAGGTTTTTTGGAAGAATGTTTGCTATGCCAATAGGGAACGTTCCCTCTTTGAATTCTGTTTGCGCCTATTCAAGAGGGATTGACGGCTGTCTGTCAGTATGCTTTGATGTCGTTTTTTACTTTATTTTTTGTGTTGTTTTCGTTATCAATTTGTGCGTTTTCACTCGAAGAGGCCAACGCACTTTGTAGATAAAACATTGTTATTTATATAATGGATTTTCCGCAACAGCACTCACGTGATATTTATGATTATAATGTTGAACTACTAATGGTTAAATTATAGATAACGATACAAGAAAAAGAAAAAGAACCGACATAGCTTGCAGAGTCAGCAAGCTGAAGTGGCAGTGGGCTGGCCATGTTTGTCGAAGGACCGATGACCGATTGAGCAGTCGAGTCCTGGAGTGGAGACCGTGTATCGGCAACCGTAGTGTGGGACGCCCCCCAGCTAGATGGACCGATGAACTCAAAAAGATGGCTGGGACAGACTGGATGTGGAAGGCGAAGGACAGGGTGTTGTGGCGCAGCATAGGAGATGCTTATGTCCAGCAGTGGACTCCGATAAGCTGAGTTGATACACGAAAATATTATACCTATATATAAGTTGAACTACGAATAGTTAGGATAAACGTTACTGTATACGAATCTACAGTCGATTTTTATATGCATATTTTTTGTCAGAATAGTATATTGGATTACTTTTGGATATCAACGAAGCTTTTAACGTTTCCGGTTGGGAATAGGGTTCATAAATTCTATTAGCCTTTCGATATACTAGACCGGAAAACTGAAACTAGAATTGGGACGATTGATTTTGTTACCTACCTATTTAGAACCGATTTTTATAAAATGTATTGTAGCGGTATCTACATCGCCACATGCGAGCTACGCGTCACACTGACGTCACGTAAAATCCTGCATCGCGCAAGCAGAGTTTACCGCGCAACTAAAATAATTACATACAAAATCCCGACATCAAACTTCAGGCAGTTTCCCACAAGACACAACGCCCGTCTGGTCAGAGGTTCCTCCCTTTTCTATGGAGGTATGAGTGAACTTTACACCCTGTTCCTCAAATCTCTATAGTATATAGGTAGGACATTAATAAGTGTAGTTTTCAGGATTCTTTTATAGGACTAATAAATTACTTTTTTTTTGTTGCATGTACAGTTTTACCTACTTTAGTCATACAGACATTGCCTTGAGTATATAGCATCTATCAGAAAGTTGTGGTCATATTTAAGGGTGTGGTACAGACATTACAGATACATTTGGGTCAAGAAAGTATTGAAGTTTTGTATGGTTAATTTTTTTGGCGATTACGATGTTCGTACCATGGAGAAAGTTGTTCAATTTTATGATCTGTACCACACTTAAATATGACCACATCTTTCTGACATATTCTGTATACTAAGCACCTACCTGACAAGCTGATTTTTTTACCATATTCCAATCTAAGACGTTGGGTCATACATTGCCTGAAGGAGTTTCTGATGATGGCTGGTGCCAAAATCTTAACACCTTGAATCAACTCAGAATAGAATATTTAGATTTAGAATAGAATAGTCTTTGTTATGTACACCAGTCAGAATACTGAGTTAAGTGAAATGCACCCAAGATTTTGTAATATCTAAGAGTGTCCTTGGAGTTTCTTACCCGTTCTTCTCCTGATAGTCAGAAAGTTGAAGCTAGTTGCCACTTCTAAAACGTATATCAGTCAGTCACCGACCAGACCCCGACCGAGTCAGTGACCGTCAATCAGATGACCGACTCATTGACAATTCAAAGTGCCTGTAAATGGTTTAATTGAAATAAATGCTGCTTTATTTAAATAAATAATGCTTTGAGAGGAAATTAATAAGCCACAGCAGACCACAACTTAATTAATATCTGGCGAGCAATATTCCAAAGGTTACCTAGATATAAATATTCATCGATCCTTACCCACTGTGGCTCTACTGATACCGATCTAATTCGCGAGTAATGTATTATGAAGCAGGCGTTTGCATAACATTGTCTGAAACTACCTAAATTGATGGTTGAGAAATTAATTTCGAGAGTTGTAAACTGAAATTGGCGGCATTAATTGAAATGTATGTTATTTGTGAAAATAGCAATAGCACTGTTTTTTATAGGGTTCCGTACCCAAAGATTGCCAACGGGGGGCCCGAGTCCGCTTGCTGTCCGTCCGTCTGTCACAGGGCTGTATCTTTTTAACCGTAATAGGTAGACACTTGAAAATTTCTATGACCACTATAATAAAAATAAACCAAATAATAAAAATAAAATTGAAAATATATTAAAGGGGGTCCTTAACTCCTCATATAAGAAACGTATATTTTCTGACTTACTAAATATTTTACGGTTGTACCCTTAGTGTGCAATGCGAGAAAGTCTGACAACCAGTCTTATTAAGGGGTATCTCATTACCCAGTTACTGGATTGTGGAGAACAGATATGCAGTCGCTCCATGTAATACTCCATGTAATACTGGTATGCAGCTCCATCCGGTTAGACTGGAAGCCGACCCCAACATAGAACTTGATAAAAGGCTGAACATTTTAACTACGTAAAAGGCTGAACATTTTAACTACGTAAAAGGCTGAACATTTTGACTCCGTAAAAGGCTGAAAATTTTGACTCCGTAAAAGGCTGAACATTTTAACTACGTAAAAGGCTGAACATTTTAAGTACGTAAAAGGCTGAACATTTTAAGTACGTAAAAGGCTGAACATTTTAACTACGTAAAAGGCTGAACATTTTAACTACGTAAAAGGCTGAACATTTTAACTACGTAAAAGGCTGAACATTTTGACTCCGTAAAAGCAGATATATTATTTATTTTACACGTGTTGTGAGCAGCCTATCGATATCAGCATGAGCACCCCACAAAGTACAATAAAGTCATCACAACTTACAGTAGATATTGTATCCACGCCCCCACATATTTACATAATATTAAAAATAATGACTCACAAACTCACGCTTTGTTCACAAAAGTATCGCGGGCTCAAATCACATGACAACTATTATTTGCCCTACGTAAACCTACTTAAATAATGCTTGAACAAACATTTCTGTGGTACAACTGTATGTTTTGTTATTCACCGATTATGCGTTGTTTATTACAGTAACATCGCATAATGAGGTTTCTTAAATGTGCACCAAGAGCAGTGGCCAGTCAGACCGGCTACCCCTCACTTGCATGTAACGAGGAAAAAAAAACACTCTTCACGAAGTCAAGAGTCACTTGTTCTTCCCGTTATTGTGATCATTTCTTTTGTACTGAAATCGTACCTTCTTTTTGTTTTTTAGTAACGGTTTGTAAATCCTCATGGATGTCCCCGCCCTGGGGCGGGCGGAGGGGTCTGTCAGACTTCTACTGACTAAAACCACCCCGTGTTCCCATCGCATACTTGCACCGGGGGCTACGGCGGCACTTAAGCACTCTTCAACAACGCAGCCCCCAACTGGTGCCGGGCCTCCTCTGCGGGCTCCGTCTATACCATACCTAGAAGAACCCTCTGAATCTGGAGATATTTAAGGTCAAAGTTCCAACTATTTTTTACGAAAACATTGTTTTATATGATAGAATATAACATAACTTTAAATACACCGAAGGTCCCTGTACGGTACATTTACCTATAAGCAGAATGCTTTGCGTACGTAACATTGCACAATACCGTAAACAGCTAATTTTCACACCAAAAATAAAAGTCGTTTCTCAGCAATTATACTTGCACAAAAGTACTTAGTTTGATGTACAGAATGCGTATTTGACGGCTTCCTGAAGAATCTTATTACACCCTGTATTTGTTTACCATGACATGTAAAGGTGGGTGCTACTCCTGCACCATCAGTTCTCTCAATCATTTTGAAGGATATATCTAATACATTGCTTCATATGTTCGAAAATTTTGTCTGCTCAACAACGTAAATAACGCAATGAATGTTGTTGAACTGTCAAAATGAAACCCATTCCTACTGTTAGTGTGTTACACAATTACCCCGCTGCTTCTCCACCGCTGCCCAACCCTTTCGTGTGTACAGATGTGATATTATGTTATATTGAATTAAGGTTTCTGAAAATGGGAATGATCGAACGCAAGTGTATGATTCCGGTATATTGGGGTCCATTTTAAGTCCAACTTCATCAGGATAAGTTACAATTTTTGTAGGTATTTAAAGCTACTGCGTTAACGTTTTTAGGGTTCCGTACCTCAACAGGAAACAAACGAAACCCTTATGGCTCCCTCCCGCAAACAGGCGCAACGCGACAGCGCAATGCGACTCTAGTAGAACAATTTATATGGAAATTGTTCTACAAGAGTCGCGTCGCGTCTGTCTGTAGGAGCCTTTATGTATAGTGTCCGACTGTATGTCAGTCTGTCAAGACTGGAGGAGCGAGGAGGAGGTATCAAGTTGAAATTAATATCAAATACCTAGGGCTACGGTCTCTTGGAGCTCTAAAACGCAATAAAAAATACATTACATATGGACATTTCTGCGGCATATACACTTACCGCTGAAATTTGGCAAGAATCAATATCTCAGCATAATAGGAAAATGTCCTAAAATCGTTAATTTGTAGTTTTAACACTTTTTTTTTTTTTGGGATTACAAACTTACCTAGTTTTTAATTTCAGTTGGAGAATTGACCGCGACGTACCTATATCAATGTTTGAGAGAACATGTTTTTCAAATACAATGTTAAGTTTGTTTTTGGGATAAATTCATACCAACTACGGAAATCGTCGCCGGTTTTTTTGTATAGAATAACAGAAGCTCGTCGCACATTAACTAGTGAGAGATTCTTAATTAATGTAATACGGTCAATAGTCTAGAACAAGAAGTGTCCTACCAGTGGAGAGGCACGGGTTTAATAGCCAGGCTTACGTGGTTACGTGGTTTTTACGGTGAAAACTCCTTACATTTGTATAGAATACTGTAAGAGGGCCGAAGTTTACCTTTAATAATGTTGAGGTGTTAATTAAACAAGTAAATGCTCGTGAGAAGACTATGGCGATAGTTGTTTGTTTTGCTGTGACAGGTCCACAGCAATAAAAATAAATATTGTAAAACATTTTAAAAGAGTATCTATGGAGTTTCATGTCCATTCTTCTTCATACGAAACTACCTTTTGGAAGTGGCGCCTAGAATCAATTCTGTTTTATTGTAAACTAGCTGTCCAAGTGAACTTTGTGCCGCCTCAAAATATTATCATCATTATTATTTGTTTCGTGTTTTTTTCCCATGTTTTAATAGTTATTCTGTTATTCGGGGCTGAGACAAATCCAACAAATCAAAGATCTTAAAAATCGGTCCAGCCGCTCTTGAGTTATAAATCGTGTAACTGTAGCGTCACTGTAGTGTGAACACTACAAACAATATAATTATGTCACGGACGTACAGATTTTATTATTAGTAAATAATATGTGTACCGACTTTGTTTTATTTATATATGTAGATTATGTTGAAGTTCAAAAGTGACTTTTAATTAGTTTTTATTGCCTACTTGAACTAAAAGATTTGACTTACTTTAAATATCAAAAGGCTGTATTGTCCTAACGCAAGGCAAAGACCTCCCTACTCCATTTCCACTTCAGTCTATATGTAGTATCATTACTGCAGCGGCCGACAACAGAGGCATTGATGACAAACGTGAAAATGCGGGCCGAGGCACACATACGTGAGTCCATCAATGCTTGGTTGCGGCCAAGGCTTGTATAGTACTTCTCTCAAATAATGCGCGGAAATACAAACTAAATAAATACATTATAAATTCCAGAATCAAAGATGAACATCGATAACTTTTCTCGCGCCAATATTATGTTCATTAATTGTTTCTTTTTCAATTTAAACAGCTCTATTTGCTGAGCCAGATCGAGATTTAAATAAAATATTTGATAAGTTACCTCTTTGGTTGCCATGAGTTGAAGTAAAAAGTTTGTTCCATTTTTAAATTACACGACACACATGAGTTTTCATAGTAATTTATTCGGCCGCTAAATACGTCAGATATGGATTTCCATATTAACATTGCCGGCCGCTGCTCGCATGTGTTTGACTAGTACAGCATTTTCAATTTATATCGAAGAAAGTTGTCAAAATAATTCTCGAATTTCCAAGCATGTTTGAGAAAAAGACTTTAAGAGGCTTACAAGACCTAATGCGCGGTCACTGCCGGATTGCATAGAAAATAAAGAGACGCGCGATGACACAACGCTGGTAATTTATTGCAAAATACGAAGCAATTATGGATTTACAAATAATCTATTCATTGGACTTTTAAAATTAAAGTATGTTACTTGTAGAATAATCTGATAAAAAATCTGAATGTTTGCATGTATATTAGTATGGTTTTTAATCGTTAAATATGTTTTTGAGGTATCTTCGTGATGTTTTTCTATCTTAACAAGTTAATTATACTATGTTTTCAACACACTATCTAACTCGCATATATCCAGAAGAATATCATATATTTTTCTGATTTTGGTTACTGCAGTGGATCATATATTTTTAGGCATTATAAATTTGCGTTTAGGTCATGTAGTCCCCTTAAGGACTCGTCTTTACGAGTTGCACCTCGTACCTTCTTCTCTTCAATACTGAAGTAGGTCATCATCTGCCTTCTTTTATCCCAACTGGGGTCAGCTTCCAGTCCAACCAGATGCAGCTGAACACCAGTATTTTACATAGAGCGACCGCCTATCTGACCTCCACAATCCAGTATCTGGATAACACGATACCCTTTGGTAAGATGGGTTGTTAGACTTTAGGGCTTTTGACTATCCGTAACGACTATCAAAGATCTACAAATGACAGACGGGACCAACGGTTGAACGTGCTTTCCGAGGCACGGAGGGGTCAATACCACTCCGTAATAATGGATGGAATCAATACTGAAGAAGCTAATACTAACAAAAACAATAAGTAGGTACCTACTGGAAAGTTTGAAATCAAACTTAAATATTGTATTTCTCGTGAATCCTGCTACAAAGTTTATTGAAGCGGCTTTATCGAAGCTATTGCAACTATTTAATTTAAAAAGGCGAATTAAATTCAGGCAGTAAAAAAACAAAATATTGATACTGTAGCCTTATATTGGCGGCACGGTACATTGCAACCCAATGGCAGGATAAATTTAATTTTATACGAACAAAAACCCGACAATTTTTCAGTCTGATTGCTTGATTTTTATTTACACGGAAACGTTTAAGCTTGGGGCAAAATGAAGTGGAATAATTTTAAATGTCTACGAGTTTATTTTTATATTTCTTTTTTCAACTTTTAAGGATACACTTCGCTTGAAGGCTTGAACTCATTAGTAAGGTTTAGGCCTGTTAAAGTAATTATAAAGTATGTCGGTTTATTTTTTGGAAGTCTCGTTGAACTGATTTTAGAAAACTAGTCAGAAACTTAATTTTGGAATTAAATCAGCTATTTATTTCTACAAACCTAAGCTGTATAGAATGCTGTTTTACGCCCTAAATATATTTAGCCTGACATAGCTAACTGTTAGGCAGAGACTCATAGAATTTGAGTCAAATTAAATTAAGAAAGAAAAACATCCTGAAGAATCCATAAGGGGTTAACTTGGTGATCAATGCTGTTATTTGCCCCGCCGTGGAAAAAATATAGGGTGTTTTTAGGTCCTAGATATTCACATTTCAGAGAAAATTATGACATTACTAATGGAAAATTCATTGCGGAAAAAAAGGTTAGTTCTGCACAATAATGTTATGTGATAACATTTTATTACCTTAGTTTACCTTTCGAGTTTTTGCTCGTGGATAAACTGAGCTTACTTACCTTATTTTTTATTGTTATATGTATACAATGAAGTTTAATAAGAAATAATTATATGAAAACATTAATTATCATCGTTATTTTCAAAATTATTACACACTCATGCTTGCCCTCTTACTATTTATTGAGCTCTCCTTTTTACTTCAAAAAATGTTAACTAGAATAGAGAAATATCTAAAAAAAAACAATAACAGTACATCAGTACTGAAGTTATTTTTTTAAAACTGAAATTTGACAGAATTCACATTAAACCATTAATTTATTGACTGAATTTTCAGGACTCTATATAAATTAGACTCTAAAAATCATAGGGTAAACTTACGCAACAAGCAATATCCAACACGTAAACTATTCTTAACATCTAGATTCCAGAAATTCAGACTACGTATATACCTACCTATTAATAAGCAATTTGGGGGAGCATCCCCGATCAGAGATAGCCCATGTTTCTGATCTCCATCAAACCACCGATTACGAGCGATAAGAGATTATAGAGCGGTGTGAATGGCCTCTCACACGAGCCCTCTCGTAATTTATTAGATCCTTTCAGTTAACGCACATATAGCTTTTGTTCGAAGCTTTGAACAATTTGATATAAATATTCTTTTGTTTCCTGTTTGGGCTTTTGTATTGTTTTGTATCGTGGTGAACAATAATATCGACGAAAATAGAACCTATAGATATTTTGGTCCGCACTGATGGAATATGGTGTAGAACTTCGTTTTACGAAGTTTCAAACTTTTTTCTTTTCGCAAATACACTTAAAATGTTGCTAGACACAACATGATGATGATGCGCCTAGACGTTGTTGTTGTTGGTTGTTGTTGTTGATGTTGCTTGTTGTTGTTGTTGGTTGTTGTTGTTGTCGATACACAATAAATAACAAAAAAAACTAAAGCCAAGTTTGATGTAACAGCATGCTCGCACGTTTTTTCGTCCAATGTCTGGCGAACAGGTCGAGAGTACAAATGAACGTCCATTATTGGTCATGTAAAATATTTAATTTAAATATAAATAGACTCCATCGACTTTTAAACATACCTATATGTAATTTTCTTTGTATCGGCAGCTTCTGGGTATGTATCAATATGTATTGATTTATAAGCAAGTAAAAACATTAACGCTTAAATATTATAAAAAAAATATGTCAAATTAGTACTAAATTGACCTAATACTTTGTAAAAAGCTTTAATGAGGTTCCTTCTAACTACAATATGGCAAGTCATTTAGTATCCTTACCTAAACCATCATCTAAATTACAGACTTAGGAACAGCAGAACTTCGCTCTACGAAATATATAATTATCTTTGCGGCTGTTTTACTACCTTGCCACACACATTATTCGAGAGAAGAAGTTATTTTCCATGTAGGCACTTCTAAAGACAAGACAAGACACCACATGGCTAGCATTACGCTACGCACTTCGTCAAATAAGCGAGCCTACTAAACTTGTTTCTGTACCAACTTTCTGAAAGTACTGTGTGTCTAAAAAAAGTTATACTCGTAACTCATCCGAGACACACAAAAAGTTCTTAAGAAAATATTTAGACACAAGTTCTGTTCATATTAACCTACCTACTGCTTTGTATAATAAAAGATTTTTTATATATCAGAACTGATTTTCTTCACCATATCGAAATTTGTCAGAAGCCTAGCAATTTCAACACCAATTTGGCAGTTTGTTTTAATCTAGCACCACAGCACACAGAATTCAGTTTTTTTTTTTTTTTAAGAATGTAGTGGAAGTGAAAATTGCTATTTAATATGATAACTGACGTGTATTTGCACGTAGTTGTTTTATAAATTAATTATATATTAAATAAAGAATGCAAGATGCTTTTATCAAAACAGTGCAAACAAATAAAGTCTGAATTGCAAAAAACAACGCTGCATTTTTAAAATGAAATGACAGCGTTTAATTCAAGAAAACACTTTATTTTAAATGAATGAAAAGTTTGTTAGAATACATGTAACTCATGGTTTGGTACAAGACGTGAAGAAAACATCACAGAATAAATTGTTTTTAGTATTGTAAGTCTCTATGTAAATAAAAACACAAAATTTCAGGAACGTATTTTTACTGATAATTTTGGTTCACAATAAAGTAGGTATTATTTATAACAAAAACTCCTTAAATCTATATTTATAGGTTGCCCTAATGCGATTGTTAAGTCTACATATAAATTTCCATACTTTCTATTTACTATACACTACATATGTAAACTAAATTCACAATAAACTAAATAAACAACACCAACATTTAACTTAATTATAACATAACACGGTTGCTAAAGTAAAATCATTCAGAGAACAAGAAAACAGCATAATTATTTTATTTTATCTATAAGATATTATTTTAAGAAGACGAAACATTGAATTCTATATGTACCAATATTTTTGTGAAAATCTACCTAGAAATCGAGTAATTACGATGCATAGGTAGATACGATGGTAGAAAACTGCACAAATGAATAAAAAACATGAGGATGTATTCATTAAAATTCTATCACCATTATATACGTCACCACAGGATTAATTATTAATAGTAACTGTAATTATTAAGATAATTATCTTATCAACAAACACAAATAATTTGCTTAAGGAATCGCTCGCAAAAAATTGATGAATAACAAATATTTCCAGTAGATAATTGGTGTACCTACACACGATAAGTACAAAAAAATAATTACCTATCTCACAGACTGGGTCCAATTTCCGCAAGCGTACCCTCGTTAATTAGACAAACATCTTGAGAAAATTGAAAATTGGTACATAGATGAAAAAATCTAGTCTCAAATAGATTCTCATACATGGGAGAAGTAGGATCTTTATCAGGGAACTAATGATCCGCCACTGCCTCGCACGGTTTTACAACTTGACAAAACATCTAGAGTTCTTTATTATAGTAAGTTTAATATTAATGTGTTACGGAGTTAATGCTCTAAATGATAGCGACAACCGCATCAAAATCTATTGCGGAATTTAGAAGAACAACGTGGTCATCAAGACAGACAAGAAAATTGACTTTAATTTATAATATGTAGGCATAAATAACTGCCAGCCTGTGGCAGCAATTTTCGTCTCTGTAATTTTCATTCATAATCTCGGAGCTATCAAAAATAAATATCAGCTCAGCAACACGTTATAAAATTGTCAAAAGCATTCTAAATTTATTAAATGAAAGAACCTGATCAATACAGGCCCTAGGGCTACAATACTAAATCCTATCAAATTCGGATTTGGCGGCTCTTAGTCACAATGTGATCATTTTCATTTGCACGTAATTGAAAATCGTTCAGATGTAGAATCTGAACGATTTACGGTTACTATTTTTATAACAACCATTCCCTAGTATATGTACATTCCTTGTCTGTAATAACTATGACAACCGAGCCATTATTGCTTCTAAGTAGAGCTGACCTACAAGTAAAACAGTGTCATATATTATATTAACATTCTTGCGTCAGTTATGCTAACATCATTTACACTCCCTTTATAGTCTTTGCAGAGACTAGACAAAACACAATTATGTTACTGCCCAGACTAAATGAATGTCAGTGGCGAATGGGCTCAATACAAAACGTTTCCTGTCGGTTTCCTTTCTAAACATGGTAACTAAATACGTACTTGTGTGCTTCCATTTTGCACATGTATGTTTTTCAAACTTACTCTTAATACACTTTATAAAAGTTCGCCACTGCCAGGTGTGACTAAATATCTTCTACAACTTCTTTTCTAGGATACTCAGTACCTTATTATTTGCAGTTAAACTTGTGACAGTTTTCTATCTCCGTTTTATCTCCCGTTTATTTCTATAAAGCCTTCTCAGAGACCTTCTTAAACATCTATAAAAAAGCAAGGATTACTCATTGATGGTAACTTTAACGACACACCCCTGACTAACCCTTTGAAGAAAGCAAGAGCGTGATGTTATGATGACGTGATGATATGTAACTAATGTTGCAATTCGAAGGTGAGCTAGGGAGAGTGCATGGGGGGCTTCAAAATAATTGCTCGTACAACGCAGTATAAACCTAGTAAATCTATATCTATATCTTTCCTTTACATTTAAAACATCTTATCACAGAGAAATACGACTGAATTTAGACCATTACCTCAATCCCGTTATAAAACATTTATCACCTAATACGTTCTCAAGTAAAATAATTAAGATTCAACATGATGGTAATTGAGTCACAATCGTATAGCGACTAATGCTGACTAATGTCGTGTATAGTAATTATGTGACGCTCGTTAAATGCCATGCTGACGTCGGGGGCCTTCTGACGTGGGGTGACGCTGGGGTGGGCTCGGTCGAGTCAGCACATGACGTGTTTTGTTTCAGAATAGACCTTGTTTAGAAAAGGTCTTAATTAGATGGTGAATTATGTAAATGAACGGAACTTGGATTGGCTTGCCTATATTTGTAAAGAAATGAGATTATAAAGCGTTCTTTTAGTTTGTGAAGCCAGTATATTGGCAATCAAATGTCCCTTGCGCATAATTGAAACCGGCTAAAAGTTATTGGGAATTTGATTGTAAGCGCATGACTAGGTTTTGGGTAACCTGAACGGATATATCTATTTTTAGCTAATACTACAAATAAATGGCTAAAAATAGATATATCCTTTACCCCTATGGATGACCATAGGTATAAAGCACACACGGGCACTGTTCATCCGGATAATCTGTTACTTTACTCAGTCAATTAAATTAAACTACAGCAAAAGATTGAACGCGTTCCATATGCTCAACATCTCTCTCCACTATGAAAGCAATATATGTTCCCCAGTGCCTCTGAATTATTACTAAAGCTTTTAACCGTGGCTTCTTCTGTGTGGAAGTCAACAATAATAATAATAATAATAAAGTCTTTATTGAGAGTAACCATGAGACTCATACAGTGTTAGTAACAATAAAATAAACTTAACAACTATGTTAGTGATACAGTTACACAAGCTTAAACAACAAAATAATCACTCCTTCAGCATTCCAGCAGAGATACTGGAGCAACGACTTAAAATACTGCAGTCCAACCTGTCAGCAATAACTCTTAGGATGCTCTTGGAACTGGCTCTCACCCTGCGCACCAAGGATGCGCATTTTTTACGCATTAATGCATAAAAGCAATCAACACGCGATTCTGCAAACATCCCTGATGCGCTACAGAAGCGAGGCAGCCCCATCAACACCCTGAAAGCATTATTATACTGCACGCGAAGGGCAAATGCGATCAACAAACTACACAACAACAAACAACAACAACACAACAACAACAATACTATAAAACATATCCTTTATAACTCGGCAATATTGCAGCTTCCTATCATTGAAATATTTTTTGAAATTGGATCAGTATTTCCAGAAATTGAACTCTAACAAAAAGAAAAAAAGCAATTTTACTTCTTTATAATATTAATTGATTTTGATTTGATCTTGATTTTGTCAGATGTTCTCTTACAATAAGACATCAGACAAACGGATTTAAATCATGTATTCGAAACACTTTCTAAACTTAAATTCCAGGCAGTTCAAACACCCGCTATTCGCTCTCAAGTACGCTACAACCATTTCTTTCAGCACACTCTTGAGGTGTCATTTATATGAAAAACTGTTTATCTGTCCGTCGCAATCACATTAGAAGTGTTCTTCTAAACATACAACATAATTCTAGCAGCATTATTGTCTCTAAGAGTAATATAAAGAACACTTTATGACATTGTGTAGTTTGAGTTTGGAACCCAGCCAATGTGAGTGGGTGAATAAAATTATTGGTATTGCTTATTACTTTTGGACATTTTAGAATATTGTTTGTTCTTTTTTATTGAATTAGTCTTGCTAACCGCTTAGGTATTCATTTACAGGACTCAACTACTAGCTGTGCAGTTTATGCCCATACCGTCAAGTGGTCAACGCAGCAACCTATTTTTGTACTGTATAAATTATAATAATATTTTATATGATTTTGTAGATTTTAGAACACCGCGGATTAGCATCCAATATTCAACTTGTGATCGGTACATCAAGTAAACTTAGTGCTACGAAATCTGTGTGTGCTTACCTCAACTTACCTTATTCAAAACTCTAACTTACAACTTCTCATTTATACTGCAAGTGTAAGGTCCTACTAATACTGGACCTTGCATAATTACATTTAATGGTCCTTCGAGCCGGATGAGAACCAGTGACATATGGTTATTTATATCCAGGTATCCTTCTTGATATTTCAAAACAAAATATTATGCAAAAAATAACCAACAATATCCGGAATATATCGAATAGTATGAGCCACGCAGTCTACATCAATTCTTTATGTAATGTTGCTAGTTACGGCCACAAGCTGATCTAACGGCTATCCGTTCGTTTGACTCTTTTAAAGGCAATAACGTTAAAACAGTGATAGCCTCTGAATATTGGATGGAACTACTATCTTTAGGGCTATTAATAGTGTATGGGGATACGTTTCCTGTACGCTTTATCAATGTTTATGGTACTGTTAAGACAATAAATAATCTCAAGAATTTATAATGTTGAGTGCATCTTTTGTCAGGCGACAGAAACGATTCAGTTGTTCGTTCGCAAACGACCGATTTTAATAGTCAAAAGTTATTTACCTAATATGGTATGTAATTAGTTTACGTCCGGACAAGAAATACCCCCATATTTCTGCCCCCAAAATGAGTTTTGTGTTGAAGTTACGAAGCGCCGGCAAAATTACGGACATATTCTATTTTGTCACGGCTCAAGACCTGCGAAATATTCACATTTGGTGAGGCATCGACAAAAATCTGTCACAAAATCAAATAAAAAAGACAATCAGCCAACAAAAATTTAATAAATTCCAAAATATTTACGTGCGCAAAACATTTTATTTGGACAAAGGAGTTTTTTGATTTTCGGCTACCACTATGTACACTACATAGATAAATAGGGCAAAAATAGGGGATTTTCATAAAAAATATTAACAAATAAATTTGAAGGCGTACAGGCGTACAAAAATGATTTTATGGGAAGTTTTTTTAATATGATAACCCTATTTTTAGGTTAAGGATGACAGTTGTGTTTGACATGACGTTTGACAACTTTGACAGTTTTAATTTTCGTAAAGTGACGTCTTTCTTTGCTTTGACTATGACGTGTTTCGGAGTTTTTTTGGGATTGTTTATGTTTTGCGACCCAGTTTACTACTAAGGATATTGATTGATTGCTTCACTGCTGACCCCAGGTTTGTTAAAAGGTTCCTGATTCGCCTGTGATTTAGGTTTCGTCGTGTATGTAATATTCTACGATAACAATTTGCACTAAGGTTGCACTTATTTTATTATTGATGCCGCAATCGAGTAGAATATCCTGTAGTCTTATTTTATTATAAAACGATACCCAAGTATTTTCGGATTTCGTGTGTTGTTTTTTTATCGCATTACATAGACACGTCAATCAAATGTCAGTGTCAAAATGATATTTTGCATATTACTGATCCACCATATTTATGTCGTGTTGCTCTCCTTGACCAAGTTAATTTGAATACACATTGAAATGAAGTAAAATAATAGAAAATTAACATTAAAAAACGGTAACCATATTGTATAGCGATATTTACATATAATGTACATAGTGTTAGCCCAGGCTCCATACATTTTTGGAATATCTCCTTTATTACAACAATGTAGACACTAGTTGCCCAGACGGACGTTGCCCTGTCCAAATTTCAATAATTCATACAAAAAAGGACGTTTATTTTTTCCCGAATTTGAAGATTTTGCGGGATACTTTGCCAATATTTTTTTCCATAAAAACCAGATTCGGACTATTACGAGCATATCAAATTGAAAAATTAGCCAAATTAAATGAACCGTTTTCAAGTGATGCGCTTATCAACGAACAGCATTTCATTTTTAGGGTTTCGTAGTCAACAAGGAACCCTTACAGTTTCACCAGGTCCATCCGTCTGTCTGTCCGCAGCTTAGCTCAGAGACTCTTAGTACTAGAAAGCTGTAATTTGGCATGGATATACATATTAGTCACGCCGACAAAGTGATAAAATAAAATCATTAAAAAAAATCGTTGTGAGTTGGTTTGGCACTCACGAAAATTTATGTGTAAACATGTGAGCTCGCATCAGTTTGCTCACATAAACACGGGTCTTACGCTGACGTCATCTGACGCTCAAAGTCTTACGCTTACGCGTCTGACGCTCAAAGTCCCAGCTAGCCCCTACCGTAGACCGAGCGCTAAGATGTTTACACATCAAAAAACTTTTTTGGTGTACGTCCTCTACACGTAAAGAAGGGGGTTTCTTTTCTCGTCTACTCCATGGTATTGGGGGTTTGTGCATATTGCAATATTGCGGGTTTGTGCAGACAAATTTTCAAGTAAGGGATCCGTAAGTCAAATATTAAGCAATAAAGTGCAAACTTTTGTTAGAGTCAAGTGTCCCTCCCCCCCCTGCCTGCTAAATGGTTATTTATGGATACGTGAAAAAAAACACGGTAGTAGTATAACGAAGTTAAAAGTAAAACTACCACTGCTAAGTAGGCTTTACAAGTTAACAAGTGATAGTCGACCTACTTGCATTTGCAGTTGGAACGTATGGGAGAACATGTTTTTCAACTACAATGTTCAGTTTGTACTTGGAATAAATTCATTCCAACTACGGAACCCTTCATTGTGCGTGGTCCGACATGCACTTAGCCGGTTTTTATTTAAGTATGAAGATTCAGGTAAGAACTTTTGCAACTCGTATCATCCCAAAACGATTGACGATAAAT
Organism: Griposia aprilina; assembly: GCA_916610205.1. Taxonomy (NCBI): domain Eukaryota; kingdom Metazoa; phylum Arthropoda; class Insecta; order Lepidoptera; family Noctuidae; genus Griposia; species Griposia aprilina. The sequence continues at coordinate 5,633,063 of OU744295.1, read as the reverse complement.
TGCACAACTTTGACTAGACTAAGTGTTGTCTTTTGTGTTTAATTTCCTTTCATCAACGGTCCCGCTTCGACCAATGAAAAAGAAACATATCGAACTTCGAAATATTTTAACTTCTCGATAGTCTTAAAAAGAAGAAAAACTTCAAGTCTAAATTTAATATAACGGGTGTAAAATACCCTTAACAAAGTCAAAATCAAGTCAAAGATTTATTTACAGATAAATAATGATTACAAAAGTTCTTACAATGTAGTATAATAGTAGCTTAATATATTTAATCATAACATAATGACATGCAAACTTTTGGTATACAATTAGATCATTTTAATTAAAACTGAAGGAATTATCTTATAGGTAGTATAGAAGGAATCCTCAATTAACCAACTACGTAAAGCCCTTCTGAAGCGGACCATTGAAAGCCGAGAGTCACTTGTTTTTCCGATATGTTTTTTTTTGTATATACTGATTATGTAGATGAGTCAAAAGCCCCTTAACGGAGATGGCACCGAAATTTACCCACTCACGCCTTCTTCCCATGGGGGTAGGCAAAAAACTACAGAACGCCACCTCTACGATCCTTACATACTTCTTTTGGGTGTACAACCTGTATATTATTAGCAACTCAATTCCATAATGGTTTCAAACTCAAACTCAAAGCATTTATTTCAAATAAACCAATTACAGGCACATATGTATTGTCAAGGGGTCAGTCAATCAGAAAAATGTAGCTAGTTGCCCATTATAACTTTTATAGTGAGTATTAAACTATTTGTTTTTATAATTTATATGTAACATAATACGAGGCTGAACTTCAAATGTCTATTTACTTTCAATGATTTCCGCTGTTCCTCCACAGTGAAATAAAAACGAGTGAAGTCAAAGTGCGAATAGTATGCACGACTACTTATCAAACTATACATATTTTCCAGTATAAGCTGACTTCTCATTGTACGAAAAACCTATACCAGCGTTTCCCATTAGCCGGGTCGCGACCCGGTACCGGGCCATCAAAATAAAATACCGGGTCGCAACATTCCCGCCTTATTTTAAAAATAATACTTGCTATCGATCGACGCATCGTAAATATTACTATTAATAAATATGTATTATTTTACCTAATGGAACCAGCTTGGGTTTAAGTATTAAGTGGGTCACGAAGGGACAGTGTGAAAATTACCGGGCCATGGCAGAACATTGTTTGGGAAACACTGACCTATACCATTCGGGGTCAGCTAAAACTGGAAATGTATAGCTTGATATGTAGTCGTGTGTACTAGTTTGACCTCACTACCTAGGACTTATGAAAGTCATAATCCATTCGTCATAGCCTACACGGATTTGAGAAAACAGAATGATAATAATACAATGTTGATTAATCAAGCTAAGCCTTTCCATCTGCATACTGACATATCAAACATAAAAACCTAATTCAACTAAAACGGAAAAATACAAAAATCCCTCTGTATGTATCTTAAATCCATCATAAAAACAAAATGCGCCCAATCACTTCCTTAACCTTCCTATATCCGGGCATTGGTCTGTGAGACCGACAAAATACTCTTTCGTGTTTTTTTTTTTCTTTGTTTTGTATTTCCTGTTCGCTGCCTGATGCGTTGCTACGTTTATTCCAGGGCGCAAAGTGCGCTCGTGGGAGTAGCACGTGTGGCCGTGTTTGGCGACAATTGATCTGTGGGACCGACGCGGGTATATGATCCAGGGCTTATTTTCGGTGACTTTGTACTGTGTTTCGTACTGAGCTGAAATGATGACGCCTTAAATGTGTTGTATGTTTAATTTTGCTCATGAGATTCCCCTTTATATTTTTTGAATTGCTTTTGTCTGTTAGAAGAAAACATTCTTCTAAATTTTTGCTAATATTTTGTAAACTCTTACGAATATCTTACTCTTTTAGAGACTGAAATGAAAAACTGTTACTCAGTAAATCAATGGTTTACTAATTGGGCTTATCTTGTTCATTGATATTCCCAAAGTTCTGGAAACATCATTTCAAAAAAAAAAAAAAACAATTATTGTACTGAATTTGGGTTCCGAACTTTCGGTCTGTGAGACCGTGCGTGGGTATAAGTGTCACAGAATTTGGCGCGGTTGTAGGAAGGTTAAGTTGTTTTATTTTAAAGACAAAAAACTTAATATGGCATCGCGGGAATCCCGCAGTAATAAAAAGTCTACAATGATTTTTATCACGCACATATAGCAGGAAAAGTTCTTCATTTATCCTGTTAACCTAGATTTTAGGGAAACCATATAGAAAACTCCTTACTAAATTCCTATTTCCATAAACAGTATGGATATCGTTTGCGTTCAGTACAGAAAATGAAATAAATATTTCAAATCACAATTTTTCAGGCTTCATGATAACGACTTTGTTAGTACTAGTAGATACTAGTAAACGAGTCGGCGAACAACGAGCAGCGAGTGCGCGACGGCGACGAGCGATTACTCGCTGGTATGCGTATGTACCAAGCATGAGTTTCTCGCAAAGTACCGATGTATACCGAACTAAATAAGTAGGTACCTAAATATCCTCACTGTTTCTTTGCAACTTGAATTGAATTGAGCAAGGTTAATGATTTGTTTCTTTTTTCGTTTTGATTCTCGAATATTATTATCCAAAAGTCTGAACAGTTTTAATGTAAGTGAGACAAAAAAACTAAACGAAATAAATTTAACGTGTGGCTCACACGCTAAGAAGCTAAGATCATGGAATAAATCTATTTTTAGTCACACCAAGGTTCAATATTACATGTACACTCGAGAGCAATGAATCCGGGTCACTTAAAGAATCCTAAAAATCTCGGAAACTAAAAATGCTAGGTTAATGCAATAAATTGTATTTAATAGACAATGTAATACTCCTTAAATGAAGGTATTAAAACTTCTTAGTTATTGTAAAGTTATATCATAAAAAAATCAAATTTGAAAAAGGGCCACTTTCGAAGATGGAACTACGAAATTACAGCATTTGGTTTTGCTTTTGTTTGTAATCTGTCATTTATGTGGGTACATAAACCATGTTGATAGTGCTCTATATTCATTATTCAAGCTGAAATTATGTCGCTTACGCCTGAAGAATGCACCAGAATACTTACAATGCTGGAAACCGGCCGGAGTCAGCGCGATACAGCCAGGACTGTCGGTGTGTCGCTGTCAACAGTACAAAGAGTTCTCCGACGTTACGAAGAAACTGGTTCTAACCTACGCAGACCAGGAACGGGCAGAACCAGGTGTACCACAGCACGAGAAGACCGATACTTGGTGAACACCATGCTTCGAAATCGCTTTCTCACAGGAACTGAACTCACAAATCAGTTTCGACGCCTCGGAGGAAGTAACCCAAGTGCATGGACAGTAAGACGTCGGCTTGCTGAATCTAACTTAAAACCCCTTAGACCTGCAAACGGCCCTAAACTGGAGCGTGGGCATCGTATTTCAAGACTAAGATATGCCCAGAGCCACGTAAATTGGAGTATTGAAGATTGGTCAAAAGTTATGTTCTCCGACGAATCAAAATTTATGCTCTACAAGCACGATGGAAGACACAGAGTGTATCGAAGACCAGGGGAAAGATTCAAGCAAGCATGCATCGAAGAAAAAGTAGCCTACGGTGGTGGGTCTGTACTTGTGTGGGCCGGAATTTCTTCTGAAAGTCGCACAGAGCTGGTGATCATAGAAAACGGCTCTTTAACTAGCGTAAGATATGTGGAAGAAATCCTCAATGATCACGTTGGTCCATTTATGGTCAATTTAGGTGAGGATGCTATATTTATGCATGACAATGCCCGACCTCATACAGGTAGGATTGTGAATGACTACCTTCAAGAGATGAACATTACTCGTATGGAGTGGCCAGCGCGCAGCCCGGATATCAACCCGATCGAGCATGCTTGGGACGAGCTAGGCAGATGCGTAAAACAACGAAACCCTCCCCCAATCACGCTTCGTGACCTCAAAATTGCTCTCACAGAGGAATGGGAGAATATTCCCCAAAATCGTATAAGGAACTTGGTGTACAGCATGCCAAACCGCGTAAACGCAGTAATGGAAGCACGAGGAGGCAATACGAAGTATTAAAATTCAAGAAAATCGTAATAAAGTTCAAAAATTTCATGTTTCCTATTTTTGTTTTAAGGAGAGATCAGCAGTTTTTTTCTTTATGTAATTTTGTGTTAATAAAATGTATGGTGACTCATATTTTTTTTACTTTCATTTAAGGAGTATTACATTGTCTATTAAATACAATTTATTGCATTAACCTATCATTTTTAGTTTCCGAGATTTTTAACATTCTTTAAGTGACCCGGATTCATTGCTCTCGAGTGTATTTATAACAAAGACTGATCTAATCAAATACAAATGATATGTTTATGAATAATGTCATGAAATAAATGCCATTTACTCCATAAGGGACAGACTGCCAGAATCCAGGTGACGACATTAGGTCCCTGTACTGGGAGCACACCTTGCTCCATGTATTTGGCACAATGCCAACAAAATAAACTGAGGATTTGCTAAAAGGAAACCACAATTAAACAACGTTTGTACATTTTGAAACAATATTTTTAAAATATGAATGAGCCTGAAACTTTCATTTAGCGAAATAGATAAAAAGAAAATTGTCCTCATAATAGTCATACGAGTACCTACAACTATTTTCTTAATTTCCGCATTTCCGAATACAAACGAATGCTAATTTCCATGATATTTTAAATTCAGAACTAAGTACTTTATTGTTGTTTTGTTTTGACGTAATAACAATTAAAGTACTTAGTTCTGAATTCAAAATAGTATACACGATAAATCTAATATTAATGGACATGGAAATTAGCATTCGTTTGTATTCGGAAATGCGATGATTCCCGAGGGACATTAAGAAAATAGTTGTACCGTACGTAATGTGCTCGAAACTACCAACAAGTACCTACCGATTTCGATGTTATCTGTTTTTCGGGTAAAAAATTATACTATTTACCTATATTTTTCATAGGTAATGGAAGTATAACAATATTGTTTTAACCACGAAGTAAAATATACAGATTCTAGGTCCAGGTACCTTAGAAAATCTGTAGGTTCTGGAGTAAACGACAGTAGCTACAAAAAAAATACTGATACCGCATGTTCAGCCGCATTTGGTTAGACTGAGGGGGATCACAACATTTGGAATGCGACTGATACTGGCGAAACGGAAATCGAAGAATGATACATATATAACAACGCAATATTTTCCTGTAGACACACTATCTCGCAACTCCATCTATGAACCATTAGCTAGTTGACCACATTCATAGAGCCCCGAGGTAGAACCTCTCTACGCAGAGTCGATGTTAAATCACTAAGTCTCTTAAAACTTTTAATGCAGCTCTTTGGTGTGTATTCATGTTCGTGAATGTCATTCATATCATGTTCGTGAATGGGCGCCGTCAGTTGAGTCCGGTCATCTCTTAACTGCCACGACTTATTTTTATTATTAATCTTATATTTTGAATTGCTTCTTAATATTTTTTTTACATTGTTCTCACATATAGAAGCAACAAGAATAATGTACCCAGGATTTTGTAATATCTTGATTTAAAAAGAGTGTCCTTGGAGTTTCTTGCCCGTTTTTCTCCATAGAGATCTACGTTTTGGAATGGGCAATTAATTAGCTTCAACTTTCTGACTAACTGACCGCCTTTTTGACAATTCAAAAGTTCCTGTAAATGGTTTAATTGAAATAAATGCTTTCAGTTTGAGTTTGAGTTTATTTTTTAATTTCCATCATGGAAGTGAAGTTATTTTTTCGCTATCAGATAGGTAAAAACTATTAGATAGAACCAATTGAAAACAGAACAAGAATTGTTTTTTTTTTTAAATCCTCTATTGATCAAGTAATGAAAGCATCTCTCACTCGCTGTGTGCATGTGTTGGTTTTGGACTGAAAAAAAACAATAAGATGAAAAAAAGTCTAAAACAAGCTGTATGTTAAACTTTAGTGACCCCCAAAGACGTCGGTCTTAGATCCGTAGTTATCCATTTCATCTTCTTAAAAACTTTGGTAATCTCCTAAATAGTACCATTACATCCCAAAGTGTGGGTCCCAGAGTTTTAACCGCGGTTACTTTTTAAGTTAAGGGACTTCCATCCAGATTATGATAAAAGATTTAAAGACATATCTTACATTTGTATGCAAATTCGGCAAACTTTTTCGCATATTTTATGGTCCTGTATACAGTGGCCCAGTTTTGTCATATTCTACTTCAAAATGTACTTTTAAAAGTTGAAATGAGGATTATTACCAGGATTCTTCTTCTTCACTTATATCGGCATGAATATTATACGAATGCTCATATCTTGGTAAAGTCAAAGTCAAAGTCAAAGTCAAAGTCAAATCATTCATTTCAAATAGGCACATAAAAGTCACTTTTGAACGTCAAAATTTACAAAAAAATAGAACTGAGTCTAGTTAAAAAAGGTAAAAGTATGAGCCAGTCAGCAACGTGGTAGCGAAGATGGCTCCCTCTGGAGCAACTGGACAGATTCGCAACTAGACAGATTCTCAGCTGGACAGTTTCTCAGCTGGACAGATTAGCAACTGCCCAGAGGGCCTAAACAAACTAACATTCTATCGACGATAACGATGATAAAAAGTAAAAAAAATATGAGACTGACATGAGGTACCGAAAAGTTGCTCCTGTGGAAAGTTGTAAAAAACAACCGACTTCCAAAAAAAACGCTACAAAGTGAAAAATAACTTTAATTTCGGAACTTGGTTCTTTGGTTTTGTATTTTCGTTTTTTGCTACCGACTTCCGAAATAAATATAATTTTTCACTTTGTAGTGTTTTTTGGAAGCTTTTTTTATTTTTCCCTTTTTAGTTGTGGTACCTACCCCACACAAATTAGTATACCAATAATTGCTCTGTTAAAAACAGTGACAGGAAGTTATTTTAACATCATCAATATACACTAAGTGGAAAAAATACGTATTATTGAAGGTAATTAAAAAGCTACCGAGAAGGAAAACATCGTGAGGAAACCGGCATGTCCTAGAACCAAAAATTCGAAGACATGTGTCATCTACCAACCCGCAATGAGCCCGCGTGGTAGATTACAGCTCACTCCCTCTCGAAGAGAGGAGGCCTGTGTCCCAGCAGTGGGAACATTATAGGCTGATTATGCTATGCTAAAAAGCTACCCAAGGAAAGTTCCTTAATAATATTTATATGGGACCAACCCATTTTTTTTTTTTTCACCCCTGAGGCATAACCCTATCCATTAAAAACAGAATTTCCGAAATCTATCCACAAATTACCGGCAATATTGCGTAACAAACATACAAAAAATATATAAAGACGAATAGAGAACCTCTTCTTTTTTGAATTTGGTTAAAAATACGAAAGTCAGTACAAGATTAAGACATTGTTTAACAGCCTCATAATACATCTAACGTGCTGTTGCCGGATGTAAGCCTAGGCTTTGGCAAGCGAGTTGAAAACCGCAGACCCAAACGGGTCACAATTAGGAACGCTTGACAACATCAATGACAAGATGTGCCGTTTCGATCAATAGACCATGTTTGGATTCAAAATGGCGTTTTTTTAGTAGTTTTTTCCACAACATTTTACAGTAAGTAGGTCAGAGCCATATTATGTAGATAAAGCAGCACATCAATGTTGTCACAAACAGGAAACTGCATTGCGTTGAAGGCAACAGTCTTGAATAGAGATACTGCATTTTATTTTTTTTAAACCCTGGTTACTCGTATATTGTGACAGCGTTTTTAAATCACTGGTCTACTCTTCTTCGGCATAAATAAAACATTTCTTAATACAAAGCCTGGAGTCCTGAACTATTTACTTTCAATTGTAATAGAATAGCATACATACACATAACATAACATCACGCCTGTATTCCATGAAGGGTTAGGCAGAGGTGTACCTATAGCACACCCACATTTCGCCAGTTATGTTTAAGTCCCATGTAATAGGGGGCGAGCCTATTACCATCAACCGGGCACAAATCCAGACTCCGGGCTGCTACCGAGATATTCCAGATGGAAAAACCCGATAACACTTTGCCCGACCCGGGAATCGAACCCAGGACCTCATGCTCAGTAGTAGCGCTTGCGACCACTAGACCAACGAGGCAACAGAATAGCAACATTTTTAATCCTGTTCCGTCGCTGCAGCCGCATCTGTCCGGAAGTGGGGATCTTCGGATTAGTAGGACGTGCATAAGGCGTGGCCAATGTTGCGGTGGTCAGCGCGACGGAGCCGAACTAAACTCAATCAGTACGTAGTTACAATAACATAGCTTGCTGGCATGTGTTGTGTTTCTAGCAACAAAAAATACTTTGACCTTGACTTTGACTTTCTGCTTACGGCGCCAGCCGTGTTGGAAGCGGAAAATTTATAATGACGGAGAAGGTATGTCTCTCTCGTAATTATCAGCCATATTTTAACTACTGTGGGCGTCCTATGGGTAATGTTGGTTATTGCGCAATAGAAAAACCGTTTGCAGTTCAAATCAAATTATAATGTACGATCAAATTAATCACATTAGCGAATCACACACTGTAGGTACACGACACAACTCTACGAAACGCGCGACAGTTTCTAAACGTCTTCACTGCTTACCCGTCAACAACCAACTCTGCTTTTCCTCTGCTCAAGCGTGAGCGTTAGACTCTGTCCAGCGCCACCTGGTGGCACCGGCGTCCCGATTAGTCAAGTCAAACGATTGATTTAACGTATTTCCGACGTATAAAAGAAAGAAAATAAGTAATAAATTTGCGGTAAACATGACGCAGAGAAAAACACACAAATACAAAAAAGAAGTTGGGGGAAAATATGCGTCACATCCACGCAAAACGGCAATCGCTCAGCATAATGCTACGACCCTATGCGAGACAGAGCCCCAGCGCTGGTTTTCAGCGACAGCCGGCGTTGACGTGATGACGTCAACCAATGCAGCATACGAAACATATATAAGAATAACAAAAAAAAATAAGATTGATTGTTCCGTTTATTCTGAGACTGCGGGTGCACCAACAAGAGTTAATAATTATACCTATGACTCGTTTTAGATTGCTATCATTTCTTTTACACACCTACATTGATATTTCCATCCTCATGAAAGTGGTTCTCTAATTCATGAAATTAAATACGTTAATTATAATAATAGTTATTAAAATTAATTGGTATAATGTTGTTTTAGTCAGTGTATATTAAGAACACCCAGAGGGCCTAGACAAATGTCATTCTCTTCGGAGCGATTCTATTTCTACAATCGCTACCGCTTACGCTAATATTTGGCATCATACGAATCGAAAACTAGCGATAACACTTGTCAAAAAGTGTCACTTGGCTACGCATCTCTATGGAAGTAATCGTTCGACGCTGTCGATTCGTTTCATAGAATCGAATGATGTTAACATCGTCTAGCTAATTTCTATTCGTTAACCTATTATCACGTGACATTTCGTTAGCTTATGTCAATTCCATACATTTTTTGGCTTTCTACTAGCGTCATTGCTAATCGAATGTTACTTTGTCTAAGCCCTCTGAATATTCGTCGAAATAGCCGAATTTGATCGCCACGTCTACCAAAATTAGATCGAGGAACTGCCGAAACACGTACTTTGATCGATGGAGAATGAATATCAAATCATGATTGCCGACAGCCGCACGCGACTGTTATTCCTGAAACGGTATCAAAATTGAACGAAACCATAGGTAATTGTTTTATTTGTTTTTTTTCGTACTGAGCCCTCTTGGGTCCACCACGTGCCCACTCCGTCTTACAGAAGCCCTGTGTCTCCGCAGTGGGGACGTTAGAGGCTGATTATGATAATGATGATCATGACAGGCATTATTTATATATTTAATCTCTGCCTTCTTTTTCTTTGGGTTTTAAAGCAATGGTCGAAACGAAAACTGCTACGACAAATATTCATACCACTTTTTATCCTTTCCTAGAGTCAAATCTTTACATCCCTCGTATTAATGTGGGAATGGTGGAGCAGAGTAGTTTCAAAAAAATAAAAAAAATAAAGAAAGAAAAATAGGTTAACCCTACATTATTATCTACGTACAGTAGGCCGCACGTCAGTGGTAACTCTTTGACCACGAGTTGGCCTAGCGTAGTGCGGAATTTCAATAGAATGCAAGGCCAGCTTATACTGGTTTTTAACCCCCGACGGTAAGAGAGGGGTGTTATAAGTTTAACCTGTTTAACTGTGTCTGTCACCGGCATCGTAGCTCCCAAACGGCTGAACCGATTTTGTTTCAAAGGTGACTTGATCGAGAGTGGTCATAGCTAAAAAAAAAGGTAAGAAGAAAATCTATTCAGCCGTTTTTAGAAGTTTTTTTTTTGGTTCGGTTTTGTTTTTCATTTTAAATTTAATATTAGGTCCTTAGATGTTTTATGGAACTGGCCACTTTGATCTCAAAAAGCCGGCGTTTGGTTAAGAATTCCAAATTCAAATTTATTTCAATTTAAAGCGTGTCTAATTTGGGTTTCGAATGTAATAATTCATTTGTTTTCGCGCCATTTAATTTTGCTTTGACATCGTTCTGTGCTCAATATGGAAAACATAAAATATCGCATTATTTTCGAATACGAATTCCATCGTGGCACTAGCGCTGCAGAAATAGCTCGAAGGATTAATAATGTGTACGGAGAAGCCATTGTAAAAGAAAACACAGTACGTTTTTGGTTCCAACGCTTTCGTTCTGGAAATGTTGACCTCCAGAACAAACCTCGTGGACGGCCGGAGACCCTAGTTGTCAATGAGGAATGGAAAGTGATCGTGGAAGCGGATCCATCTCAAACCATGTCAGAGTTAGCTGCAGGCTTCGGTGTGAGTGATAAAACCATTTTGAATCATTTGAAACAAATTGGAAAGTTCAAAACCTAGAAAAATGGGTACCGCATAAACTAAGTGAAGCAAACCAACAAATACGAGTCAACTGCGGCGTCACGTTACTCAACCGTCACAATAACGAGGGGATTTTGAATCGTATCATTACTTGTGATGAAAAATGGATACCCATACGATAATTGGAAACGCTCATAACAGTGGTTAAATCCAGGAAAACCGGCTAAATCCTGCCCCAAGCGAAACTTGACTCAAAAAAAGGTACTGGTTAGTGTCCGGTGGACCAGCGTTGGTGTCATCCACTACAGCTTCATAAGATCTGGTTAGACTATTATGGCAGATCTGTATTGCCGACAATTGGAAACCATGATGGAAAAGCTAGCCGTTAAACAGCCGAGATTGGTCAACCGCTCTAGCCCACTGCTGCTTCAGGACAACGCTAAACCACACACTGCACAACAGACAGTGGCGAAACTAGAGGAGCTAGGATTGGAATGTCTCCGTCACCCACCATACTCCCCGGACCATGCTCCAACCGATTACCACTTTTTTTCGGAATTAGGATAATTTCTTAATTAGAAAAAAATTCAATTCAGATGAGGCAGTCCAAAACACCTTCAAAGATTTTGTTGATTCTCGCTCCCGCAATTTTTTCAGCAAAGGAATCAATGAACTCCCTATAAAATGGCAAAAGTGCATAGATCACAACGGTACATACTTTGATTGAATAAATAAAAAACATGTAAAAAAAATAGTTTTGCTTTTCCATATAAAACATCAATTGCATATGTAAGGACCTAATAATAGGTTACTATTAACGAGCTGCCTACCGTAGTTTGTAAATATCATCAACAGTGAATGTCAATTGTTTTGTAGTTTTTTGATTGTTGATTTATTCCATCCAAGATTTCAAAGGATACTTATTTACGAGTATACTCATTACCATATTGAAACATTTCTCGTGTTTTCTCTCCAGCATCAAAGTTAAATCGACATCATTGGATGTTGATTCGCGCTTCCCAATATCTGTCTGAGATTTACTTTATTTTCATTCAATGAACTGTCAATCTCTCTACCCATGGGAACTTGCACGAAATTCCTTTGCTTTGTAAAAGGAGGAAAATTAACAATGAACGCTGATGCAATGTGAATTCAACTTTAAATGTTGAACTTTTAGGTTGAATGTTGCATATTTTGGTCCGGAATTCATTATTTATTGGCAGTGTCTCAATTAGTACTAAGCCTGGGCTAGACCATTGACTAATTGGTGGTTCTTAAACCGCCCGTATTGTTCGAGCTTTGTATAGTTTCTGTTGTTCCTGTTACACAACTTGACCAAAAACATTTAGGTTTTGTAAATAGTCTAATATGGTGCCAGAATATGAAAGGAATAAAGAAAGAAAAATAGGTTTAAATGTCACAGAAACACGTGTACATAAAGAGATACATAATTGAAAAAAAAAAAAACAGGTTGGCAGCTGCACATCTTGACTGTGACAAGAAGGCTTCCACTCAGCTTGATGCTGTGCTATGGAGAACCCACAGGACAGCTCCGAATTTTATATGATTCTATTTCCTATATTTTTCTCTATGGTATTATGTGAAACTTTTAAAACTCATTACGGAGAAGTTTTTCTCTTTAAGTCAAATCTATAAAACCGCGAAATATGTTTTTTTTTTTATATTAAGTATTATGTAGGTACTTAGATGCAAATCGCGACGCCAATAATAATCATTGCCAGCAGCAAAATATAGATATGTTAAACGGTATTTAACCAACTTTCCGTGGAAAAGGAAAAAGTTGAGTCTTAAAATATGGTAAGCGAATAACTATTATAATTTTAAAACAGTCTTTACAAATTCAAGAACGTCAGCAACTTTGGTAGATTTTAAAAACTTTTTGGTATTGTCACCGAGTTTTCTGGGATGAAAATTAATATGTGCTAATCCAGGATACGTTCTGTGGAAATGTGGAAAATCTTACCGAACATTTATTAGCTCCCTTATTTTTTTAATTGAGATGGATTTGCTCTTGACTCTAGTCTAGGTCAAAAGTGACAGAGACAAAGTCGACAATGGAGTGAGTTTACCCAGAAGAAGCCTGTTCACTCTCACTTTGAAGAGATGTGGGTTGTATGCGTTCGGAAACACACACATCTCATTAGCCTGAAAATTATTATTTGAAGCTTTACGTTGGTGTTTATAATACCAGCCTATTATTGCCCCACTGCAACGAACTGCACGAACATTGATCAACACGCTTACTCAAAACGGGTTGGCGATTACAAACTTATATTGACCAACTGGTCAATATAAGTTTGTAATCGCCAACCCGTTACGAATTACCCGAGTTACCCGTACGAGGTTCTGGGTAAATTGTACTTTAACTGAACTCAGTTAAAGTACAGTTTACCCAGAACCTCGTATGTTTGACTTTCGTTAGCGGCAAAGGCAAGTTGTAGGTACAGTCGCCAGCACATCAAGTTACCACAAACTGTCAGATTTTCTCATTCGATTTTGAACTTAACCTTCAACATCTTAAGGTTTAAAATCGTTTGGAGAAATTTGACAGTTTCGTGTAGCTTGACCTGCTGGTGACTGTACAACTATAGAGCGAGACCGAAGAACTTGACGTATGCCACAGACTAACGTTTTAGTTGCACAAAAACTCTGTATTAAAAGTTTTCTGTAAATTATTAAGCCTTGCAACTAGTCAAGAGGAAATGTAGAATTAAAGTTATTTTCAGGTTATAAAAGCGTTAGAAGAAATTATAAATATTTTTTATGAAGACATTAATCGTATAAAGAAAAGTTAATAGTAGGTGATAAATGATAAATGATTTTATTTCTGTAAGTAGGTTTGTACAAACGCTTTTACACGACAATCATAAATATTTTAAAAACTAGATGAGGTCGGCGTTTCCTATCTGACTACTCCGAGAAGAAAGGCCGAAACAAACTCAGAGGTCACAGTCTCTTTTAAAGTCCATACATAATCTGGGTCAGATCATGTGAAGACCATGTAGATAAGTATTTGAAATGTCTTTTGAGAAAAAACCACATGGATTGAGTGAATCTGTTCAATCAGTGCACGCATTTGTCAGTAATCGTGCAGCTTAACTCAGAACTTAAGGAGCTAAACAATACCAAAGAAAAGACATTTGGGTAGGCCGCATAAATTATTTACAATTGGACAATTGTGAGTAATTAACCGTTGAATAATAAAACTAGTGTTAGGTTTTTATTTTAAGTTTGATGAATATTGTTAGGATGTTTAATAATTAGACAATTATAACACATCCAAACAATATTCATCAAACTTAAAATAAAAACCTAACACTATATTATTAAACAATAAAAACAAATGAACCACTGTTCGTCAGAATTTCTCTATTCTTTCCTTCGTCTACGGCAATAAAACAAAACTGTCAGAGACAAGAGACACCGAAAATGTAACACAAACGATATTACGAATAACATTGGACTATCGACGTCTCGTAAAACCTTGATTTTCGACTTTCAACGAAAACTGTCTTGACATCGATAAACGCCAACAATTCTTTGATTATTATCTATTTGACAGTGATATATTCTATTCAAATCCTTGTTTCCAAACTGATGTTAGTTCTACGCAATGAATAAACATTAAGACTGTAAATTAGGTTGACTTCAGAATAATTAGAACGTACTGAAAAAGTCATCAAAAAGTTTTTAAAGTTATAACGCAAAGTGAACATAATACATATGTGGGATAAAGTAATTTTTCCAAAAACACGTTTGTTTACATTATTGTAAACTAAGTTGCAAACGCAGCTTAGATGTTAATAATAACATCAGTCACAAACAGGCACGTCAATGATTCAGTATCTCATTTTCTAATTTAATCCCAATCAAGCCGGTTTTCAGTTACAGCTCAATTTCAGGCTCTCTCGAAATCAATAAGATGCCTCATTTCCTACAATTAACCTTTACCGTCCCTTTCTGAAGATGACGTAACAATAAAATTAAATAATTATCATGATTTTTAATTAGAATCCCTTTAGCAATGACGCCAATCCACGCTAACACATCATACTTAATAATTTCCAAACGCGTGTGAATTTCTGGAAGTGTTTCATTAAAAGTGTGTTAGCAGAAGAGTGTTAACTATCAACTGACTTACTGCGTAAGAACTACGCTCAAATTAAGAGTACTTCTCACACGTCCATGTTCTTCTACAATTACGAACAAGCTATTAATTATCATTCGTTACCTTGTTACTATTGTTTTGTGCCGTATCTAGTTATTTTGTTCCAGGTTATGCAGCGGTGAGGCTCAAGATCAATATGGACTTACCAAAATATTTTACAATCATTTGTAAGATATATTCAATCGAAAGCCTTATCGAACAGAAGGTATAAAGGAATAAGTGTTACCTAACAGCTACGATCATATACAGTAGAACTATTTTCTTAATGACCCTCGGGAATCATCGCATTTCCGAATACAAACGAATGCTAATTTCCATGTCCATCAATTATTAGAATTCAGAACTAAGTACTTTATTGTTTGTTACGTCAAAACAACAATAAAGTACTTAGTTCTGAATTCAAATTATTATACACAATAAATCTAATAATTGATGCACATGGAAATTAGCATTCGTTTGTATTCGGAAATGCGATAATTCCCGAGGGACAATCAGAAAATAGTTGTACTGTACTAGGTTGAAAGTATAGGCAAATAAATATCGTGTAAAGCAAGATATTTACCATGAAATACCTTCTATATGAAATATTTCTACCTTCAATTTAAAATTCAAACAGTCAGTCTTGTGGAAAATGTTCAATACTTGTTTAAAGACAGTCTAACTTAACATAACTTTACGCCTTGCTTCCCCGAAGAATTGGGCAGAGGTATACCTTTAATAGACCCACATTTCGCAAGTTATGTTTAAGTCCCATGTAATAGGGGGCGAGCCTATTGCCATCACCCACGCACAAATTCTAGGCTGCTACTGAGAAATAATAATAGTCTAACTTAATATCCTACAAATAAAAACGGATCTTAAACAAGTTTAAACAATAACATCTTATAAAATTTTAATGGCAAGATGGCAGCAAATTCAAACAACAATTTCACTCTACAAACGAAACCAAAACCCCGGAACAGTTTTTTTTTAGCAAAATATACAATGCAAAACATAGCAGTAATTATATTCGTTGAAAGGGGAACCAGAGAATCTTATACAAAACAGTAGCACGTTGAAAATCCTCGCCTTAATAGTCCCCAGATAATTCTGGGGACAAAATGTGGAACAATATAAAGCCCTTGAAATATTGCAGAAAAACATTCCGCCTCATATTTACAGCTATTTTAAGACTTGAAAATGTGGTCGGCGAGGTCAAGAAAAGTAGCGGTGATTATAATATAAATTATGGTAGGAATATAAAGGGTTTCGCGTCTTTATTTTAGAGTAAATAGAGAACTTGTTTTGTTGCGTATTTTCTGCCTTAACATAACATAACATCACGCATGTAATTCCCCAAAGGTTTAGGCAGAAGTGTAGGTACCTTAGTATGTACACCCATATTTCGCCAGTTATGTTTAAGTCCCATGTAATAGGGAGCGAGCCTCTTGCCATCAACCGGGCACAAACCAGACTTCGGACTGCTACTAAGAAATTCCTGATAGAAAAACCCTCTAACACTTTGCCCGACCCGGGAATCGAACCCAGAAACGTTAGCAGTAGCGATGGCGAATATTATATGAACGAGGCAGTTTAATATAATATATTCTGGTAGGAATATAAAAGGTTTCGCGACTTTATTTCTTCTTTATTAGCTTGTTTCAGTATTTACTTAAATAAATTTAGACTTGGTAGTTAAGTTTTCAAGTGAAGTAAGTAAAATTTATTTCCTTAGACTGTAGATACATAATTGATTTATTGACTGTAGATACATTGCTGGACGATTGGACTGCCCTTATATTAGGAAATGTTGCAGTAGGCATATAGCCAGGGCATGTTAATGACTGACGTGAGATTTGCTGTGTTTTATTAATGTATGTTATTATTTTTATCTAAAAATTTGCTCTAAACTTTTATTTTTATTTGAATTTTTATTATTAATATCCGACAATTTTTTTAATTTTCAGTTTTTTATTTGACATTGTATTTATGATTTGATGACATTGTATTTATTTTTATATTGTGATTTGTATTTATCTCGTGTTTCGTAACTTGTGATTGCAATATGGGAGAAACTGAAATAAATGGATTTTATTTTATTTTATTTATAAAATGAGATGTAACAATAAAATGGTTGATCCTTGCACAAGCTACCTTCCTCCCTTGCCTTCCTTAAAGAGCTTCAAACTGACGTCTGTTTAGATCTTGAGCCATCAATTGTTTACATTTCTGTAATTCATACTTTATAGCCGCATTACGGCTCCCGCAGACAGACGCGAGGCAACAGCGCGACGTGGTTTTTGTAGAACAATTTCCATAGAAATTGTCCTTCTAGAGTCGTGTCGCGCCTGTTTGCGGAAGCCTTTACGGTTAAACCTGATTCAACAATACTAACGGTTAGTCGGCTCATACGTATTTATTTACCTTTTGAATAAAGATTATTTATTAATCAATGTGGAGTTAACGTCAATGGTGCATCAGTCGTGATTGAAATTAAAGACTAGAGGTATTTAATTTAACATTATAATAAAACAATCGGTCTGTCTGCCTTTTAACTATGTTAGGATCAGCTTCCAGTCTAACCAGATGCAGTTGAATACCAGTATTTTACTTGGAGCGACTGCCTATCTCACCTCCATAACCCAGTTACTGGGTAACACACGTTGATAAGACTGGTTGTTGTCAGACCTTTTGGGCTTCAGACTTCCCGTAACGGCTGTCAAAGATATACGAATAACAGCCGAGAGCAACCAGGGGTTTCGATATATAACAGATGGTCACCCATCCAAGAACCAACCGCGGCAAGCCTAGCTTAACTTTAGATTGACCCGTGCAGCTGTTATTTAGCCAAGCGCTAATAAAAAATAGAAATAAAATATTTTCTATAATTTTTTATCATTATTTCTTTCTAATCCGATGCTTACCTCTAGGTTCGTTGTTACGAAAATACACACTTCTACAATAAATTAATTCATAAACGAGAAACGTACAAAATAAAATATTTTTTCACAAAGAGCATCCAAAATAAGTACGCCAAAAATGTAAAATCTTGATTAAAATTCCCAATTCATAATCCCAAAACGTTAACCCTTCAAATCGCAGAAACAATTGTTATTGTTTGCGTTACCTTAACGAAGGGTTACCAGCTAATGCTGTGCGTACAAACTCATAAATTTGATTCGGCGCAGGAATACCTTGTCACGTACATAATTATAGGGTTAATCTCGTGATAAGGAGGCTTACACATTGTCCTCACTTGGACGGTGTGAATTTGGAGTAAGTAATTGATGTTGAAGATCGGATCTATTTTTCTCTCAAGTAAGTGTACACAGTTCACTCTGTGAATACTGTTTCTTTTCAAAATTTCTGGCCGTGTGGTACCTACATTACGAAACAAAACAGATGGAACCTAATACCCAAATACTTGGTGTTTTGGTAAAAGTAAGAAAGGAAGAAAAAGTATTTATTGGGTCTCGCACAGGATTATCACAAACTAAACTAAACCACCTAAAAAAGAACTTAAAAATGAAAATGACAACAGAAAGTCCTGTACGAGCCCAAAGGTACATTATACTACATAATGCTCTGATAACGATGAACGCTTAAACGATACGCGAATATACGTTTTTATTTCTAGTTGGTTTCAAGATTTAGGCTCGCTGACACCACAAATCACTAACTCCGTTTAACGCTTAACATATTTAAAACATCTCTCTGTCTCTGTTATCTTTAAACGATTGACAGAAATAGAACGATGATTCCTTCGTTTAGCGCTGAACAAATTACTAACTATAGTGATTTGTTTTGCAAGCTGGCTTTAACAGTTATTGAACACTGCTTTTTGGGGTCGAACATGACTGGAATGGCGATTCTAGCTTAAGTACTGAATGTATTGTCAGCCCAGCTTATTCCCTAATGTCTTGTTGGGTCGCTAAGCTCCTAGTGTAAACAGATTCGTTTGAGTAATTTACACGGCCTGATTGCAGTGACCACAAGAGACAGACACCTCAAGAGACAGCTGTAACCTCAAGTGAGACTCGAGACATCTAAATGGGAGAGGCCAACAACCAAAGGGCTAAAGGATGCTACACTTCGACAAAGGTTGTCCCTTTGGTCATAGAAGGAACTAAGTAAGAGGTATACTGGAAAATATTTCTTTAGAAATAATCTACACGTTTGTACGTATTTTTCTGTTCCTTTCTTCTCGTCTGTTAATACATAAATGATTTTAATTCTTTTTCAGCGGTTAGGTTGAAAAGAAAAAAATAATTCTTTGGTAGTACAGTCGATCGCACGTTGGCGGTAGCTCTTTGACCTTGAGTTGGTCTCGCATAGTATGGAATTGTAATATATTATGAGGCCAATTTATGATGTTTTTTTTAACTGACGTGCAGCCTACTGTCCTACGTAGTAAGAACTTACTACAATAGAATAGTATTTTTACTTAGTTTGCTAACTATTGACGTGAACCCACTCCAGTCATTATTAGATTTACCTTATAACGATTATATACCTTATTGATTTTGATACCTTATAGATTTTTCTAAATTAAATATCCAATGAATTTATAAGTAAAAATAATGTCAAAATTACTTTAAAAGTTTGTTCAACTCATTGAGCGAGTAAATAGATTTAATTGGGTTATCCTAGGGAATCTTATATTTTATCTGAACATTTAAGGTTAATAGTAGGGCCTCCTATATTACATTACCTCAGGACTAATTGCTGATTCGATCAGCTGACGAAGTTGCTAGTTAAACCTCGTTTAACGTCGAGTTAGCCAACTTATTTATATTTTACAGTTTATCAGCCTTTAGCCTTTGACAAAATGATTGATCTTTTGGAAGCAGTTTAGGTTAATATTTTTTTATGGTCAGTACGACATAAAGTAAACTTGTTACCTTTTCAATTTATTAAGGCTAGGTTGCACCACAAATCACTAAACACGGTTAGTGCTAAACGAGCATAAAACATCGTTCTGTTTCTGTCAATCAAACGAGGATTTGAGGATGACAGACACAGAATTATGTTTTAAATATGTTTAGCGTGAACCTCATTTAGTGAATTGTGGTGCAAGTGGTTTTCAAATATCTACGATTATTTTGATTGACCATGCGTTGCCGGAGATGAGTTTTTTGAAACTTATTTTAAATCTACATGAAGTCAGCGTCCAATGCTTATTAGACAGATTCATCTCATACCATATTCAAAACCGATAAATTCTATTTTCATCCCATCTTCTAAGAAAGTGATCCTTACCCTCTCCAAGCATCCAAAAATGGTTCAGTCTTTTGATAAAACTTTTTAAATTTTATAATCAGTAAAAAGTTTAAGGCGTCATTTAAGAAAGTCGAGGGCCGTTATGCTCAGGTTTAATATTCATGAATAATAAAAAGGCCCAAAAGCTCCGTGTTAAACCCTCTGCTACCGTGTTAAACCCTCGTTTAAATCTTTTACAAATAGTTAATATAAAAATCAAGAAATTGTGAAATTATTTATTTTATTTTATTTGTATTTTAATAATACATAATACATTTTTTTAAATATTATTACGTATTATTCCTGTTGCATTCAAAATAATTGTTTTGAGTTAAATTAATTATGATAATAACATTGGTAATTAAATTGTGTTTAATGAAATATAGAGCATTCAATATCAGATAACACTCGTACCTATATATTGCCAAGTAAACTGTTCATGACATTTGCTCTTCAGATCTTTCGCCATTGCCTCGGTGCCGAGAGCTCTTGCGCTTACACACACATTCACAGTGTGTTTGTACACGTTGTTACCACAAGCAAAGCGCGCGTCGCTTCATGAGATAAAATAACTGCCTTTTGCAGACAACCTTTATTATACCTAGGACCTACCTTTTATTGTACCTTTGTACATGACGTAAATATTTCATCTTGTCATAATAGCAACCATAAAAGGTAAAGATTCAACCAATGGGAATAGTAATCACCTGCTGCGGTGTGCTAAGTAAAGAAACACCGTGAAAATTACTCCATTTATTTTTATATTATGCGTAAAAATATACTTTCCATTCCTTTTCAAGGAAGGACGTTTTTATAATGTTTGAATGTCTATAGGGCTTTTAGCGGGCTTTCCTTCATTTAATAAAAAAAAAAGATGATTTCCACTCTATGCATTTTTGTGAAAAATTTACTTATGTATAGATATATTAACCAATCCGTCTTTTAATATAAAAAAACAATTTCAAGAGTTCAGTGCACACACAAATAAACTATATATTTATGTCGACAAACCTACTTAGGATAAAACACACCCCTTCTAAGTTCTCAGTATTTACCGATAGAAAATTGAATCGTAAGCAA
This sequence comes from Griposia aprilina, assembly GCA_916610205.1. Classification (NCBI taxonomy): domain Eukaryota; kingdom Metazoa; phylum Arthropoda; class Insecta; order Lepidoptera; family Noctuidae; genus Griposia; species Griposia aprilina. The sequence continues at coordinate 5,611,684 of OU744295.1, read as the reverse complement.
GTAACAAAACGACGCATTGCACTTCGATCTTTCTGCTATTTACACAAAACGCACTTATTTTTAATGAAAATGAAACACCAGTCACGTTCAACCAAGTTCACTCAGGTTCACCCGAGTTCATACTGGTTCACTCAGATTCACCAAAGTTCACCTAAGTTCACTAAATTCAACCCAAGGATCTCAGAATTACGTAATTGGCGGAAGGTGGCAGCCAACCACAGGGCCTGCTGGTACTGTAATTGGAGCAGATTATCGAGTTAACCCGTTGGTACGGATCAGGGTAATGTCGGTCCTTCGGGGTAATGTTATGGTTAGACAGGGTTTCAAAAATAACACAGACATGAGAGTCTTAAGCTTGTGAACAGGTTTCGCTTTTATAGATGGTAAGTTATTTCTATTTATTTATTTGTATATTCTTTATTGTATACCACAACATACATAACAAAAAATAAATCAAAAACTACAAAATATAAAGTAACTTGATACTTTATCGAAAGTGTCTGGTCTCATCATAATTATCAGAACGCAGACCTATTTCATTTTATTTTTTACTTATTTGTTACTTTGTGACTTATGAGTCAGTGCGATATTTTAAAAACAAATGGTTTTCTATTCTATGGATATTCCCTGTAATCACCATTAGTAGGTATATAAATTCCGCTTGCCTATGTATTTCAAAGATTGCATCAACAATCGCTAATGTAACCACGGCTTAAAAAAAAAACAATATGTCGCTGCCCTTAGTCACCTAGGTACAAGTCTACGAGCACTCCCAAGAAAACACGCGTCTAATCTTTATCACACCACATTCATATAGAGTTTATATAAATGTGGTTTTATATTATAAATAAAGCTCTCAAATTCTCACCACACATACAGCAACACATTTCACATAAACTCGTCAGATTCGACGCGGGCGAGTAATACTTATTCGGTTTAAAGGATTACACTAAGCCGCTACGTAATCCGAAAAGCGAGTGTAACTTAGATTTTGATTAAGTCTACAATTAAATGCTTGTAGATTTAGAGTCTAAATTAATTTCATTTCATTACCAAAATTAATTTAGATTTCGTAGAGAGATAAGAGAGAAACCATAAACATATACCAATTGGGGTACAGAATAAAATTATTAATGAAAGTTGAGTCTGCTCCATGAAAGCTAACATTGTCATTGTTGTCATCAGACAATACCCACTTTAAAAAAAATGCGATAATACGAGGAATCATCATAAGAAACAATAAATTCAAAACCAGTTATCACAGAAACCTAATAAACTAACAGCAACCTCGTAAAAACTTAAACACGACTTCGACTACTAACGCCATCTAGTTACACTAAAAAGAACTAACACTCTCACGTCTTGAAACACGCGATTCGCGCAATATAATAGTCGCCTCTTCCAAAGTAGGGACATAACTGTGACAAATCCTAGCATTACTCAGGATTTTCAGGCGCTGACGCAAACCGATTTGCAGACAAGACATGTGTCGTGTTTTGTACTAGGTATTCAGGCTTCTCGTGGAGGATTTAGGCCTTCCGTTGACGTGATCCTCGAGTCCTTGACGGCTTACAAACTACTAAGTAATAATTCCTTCGGGATTATCATCGTAGTACGTACGTGAGTTTTATTTTAGTAGGTTTGGAGGAATAAAAATTAAAAATAATCGTGGGAATTCAGCTGCTTGTTTTTCAGGAAAACTTCAGAAAATCTTTATCTTGTAAGTCTATTTCTTCGATTGAATTTTCCACTATGACATTGAACAGTTATCTACCTACCTATTTAATATTTTTTGTTAAAGATTGTCTCAACGTATTCAAATAAATTTTCGAAATAACAATAAAATATTACAATAAATATCATAAACTCAAGCCACTTCCCACAAAAGTTAACCAAAACTACAAATCGCTATTTATTTACTCAACCCTTTACACTGCAGCCAGTCAACGACAAACAATCATAAAAACAAGTTAAACAAATATTATTGTTAAGAAGTTTAACAAAAGGAAAAGAGAGATGCTCACTTAAGTCTCCCTAGGGAGAAAAAAGATATATAATTCTTTCGACGTTTTAAATTTATTCACCGAAGTAGTATTCCTACCGGTATCCGGGATTATGTCGACAGAAACTCCGGGATTCCCACGGAAATTCAGTGCCATGAATAATAAAAATTAGTTCATCTCTGAGAATTCAGGAATGTTCAGGAACTTTGGTTCAGTCTAATTGGAAAATGCAATGAAGTTTTTAAATTGTTTGAGAAAATGGGCACTACCTAGTCACTATTTTTGCATAAAAATCTCTTTGTAAAAGCATGAATGAAAACTATCAAGGCTGAATGTGAAGTATTTTGTTTTTGTGGGTAAAGAAAATAATTAATCTAGGCGTTAAGTTGGAAATAGTTTCATCTCAAAGGCTTCTTCCGCAAGATTGCCCGAAGAGTTTTAAAGGAAAAAAGTTGAGTAAGCTCTTTAGTATTTCTTGAAGCAAATATGTAATATTTGGACGTACACCGTGATAAATTTCGGACAGTATTTTGTATTTTGGCACGAAGACTTTTTAAAGTTAAAATGCGTAATGTGATTTTTTTTTCCATAAGTAGTGATCATGTTAGGTATATCATTTTTTTTACAATGAGTCAGGTACAGGTGGGGCATATTTTCCCCCAATTCGTTCTTTTTTGTCTTTGTGTGTTTTTCTCTGCGTCATGTTTACCGCAAACAAACCTTTTTTTTTTTCTTTAAATGTGATATTTCAACCAGCATTGGAATTATTTTAATTATCAGGATACACTACCACATTAACACGAATAATAACTATGTTGTAGATTACTAAAGTTGAGCGATAATAGTCTCTCAATTGATTATTGTAGTACTAAGGTGAGGGTAAACGCCGGAACGCGCTCGGTAGAGGTCGTGTGAAGGGAAGTGATCAAAAGACTTGTCAGTCTTGTGAGGGCAACGAACGAATGCAGATCTCCACTTCTCCTACGCGAAACTGTCGGTTTGCCCGAACTTATAAAATAGTGCGTGTACGGTATTAGTATTACATAAACATAAACTCACGCCGTCATCCCATGGGGGTAGGCAGAAACTACAGAACGCCACCTGCTACGATCCATATATACTCCTTTTGCCTCGTTTACGTTCATTCATCTGGTCATACACGCACGCCGGTTGTGAGTACTACGCACCTGACCTTTCTGAAGAACATCACCAATAAGGTCACTATATGTCTTCCTAGGGCGTCCCCTCCCGGCGTTTCCACTCACATCTGCCTTGTAAATACCTTTTGTTAATCGCCCTTCATTCATCCTCTCAACATGACGAAACCATCTTAGCATACTCTTTTCAATTTTTGTCACTACATCTTCCTTTAAACCGCACCGTTGCCTTATCGCATCATTCTTCAGTCTATCATTCATAGTCACACCACACATGCTTCGCAAGGAACGCATTTCCACAGCATTTATTCTACTTTCATGCTTCTTTTGCCACACCCAACACTCACTTCCAAGCGTAAGCGTAGGCACCAGCACACCATTGTGAACAGCCAGTCGTGCTTTTTTGGACATCAACTGGTTGGTTACAATTGCATGTGTAGCACCATTCACTTTATTTCCCGCATTTACCCTTCTTTCCACATCTCCATCAATCTTTCCATCCCTTGTAAATAGACTCCCCAAATATACGAACTCACTTACTTGCTCCACACACTTATCATTTAATTTCACATCACATACCGATACATCCTCTTTTCTTTCAAACACCATGACCTTCATCTTATTCACATTTATATTCATCCCTTTCATTTTAAATGATTCATCCATCACAGTCACCATGTCTTGCAACCCTTCTGCTGACGATGCAAGTAGAACTTGATCATCTGCGTAGAGAAGGCATTTGACAGGCAACTCATTCATCGTCAATCCAAACTCACCCTCTTTCAAATCTGCCAGACAACTATCCATGTACAAGTTGAACAGCCATGGTGACGCTACACAACCCTAACTAACACCCCTCGAGATGCAGAACCAGTTCGTGTATGCCCCATTTATCCTAACACAAGCACTGGAATCCTTGTATAAAGATTTCAGTGCCCGTACTAAGCGCCAGTCCACACCGTATAAGGATAGTGTCGACCACAGTTCTTCCCTGCACACACTGTCACAGGCCTTCTCCAAGTCCACGAAAGCACAGTAGACTTTCTTGTGCTTTGCTAGATGTTTTTCGGCTATGCACCTTAGGGAGAAGATCTGATCCATACATCCCATTCCCTCTGCACATCCTGCCTGCACATCCCATATTTTCTCACCTGTCACTCTTATCACTCTATTTATTAAAATCTTCGCATATAGTTTGCCGACAACACTCAAAAGACTAATGCCGCCGTAGTTTTTACATTCCTGCTGAGAGCCTTTTCCCTTATATAGTGGTACGATTACAGCCTTACACCAATCATCCGGCACACGGCCATATCTCCAACACATATTAAAGATCCGGCACAACAGGCTTGCTACCACCCCGTCACCTCCCTTCAGCATTTCAGCAGACACTCTGTCGTACCCTGCTGCTTTCCCAACTTTCATCCCTTTCAGCGCTCTTACTATCTCATCTATTTCTCTTTCATTCTGTTCATCTACATCAGAGCTTGGGTCTTCAGAACTGGCGCCTGCCCAGTTGCCCACTCCTTGCACACTATCCTGACAACTAAACAAACTTTCAAAATATCCGTTCCAGCGTTCCAAGACCTCACATTCTTCGCTTAATAAACATCCATCTTCTGCTCTTAAAACATTCATACTCGATGTTCCTGTCACTCCGCGAGCCAATCTTACCTGTTTCCAGAACAGTTTCACATTGGCCCTGAAGTTATCAGAGAACTTCCTGTTATACTTTTCTTCTTTTTCATCCTTTTTCATTTTCACCATCTCTTTCACTTTCGTTTTCATTTCGGAGTATCTCTTCTTCACTTTTTCCAAATCATCTGTCACATTCGTTGCCTGATTCATCCTATTTTGGGCGTTACAGGCTAACACATTAAGCCAGGCCTCTTTTTTCTTCCTCACAACCTCTTTAACTTTACCATCTACCCAAGAATCATTCGTTCTACTACCACCTTTTCTCTGCGCCAGACCACATACTTTTGTGGCTACTTGTACCATACAATTTCTTGCTATATCCCATACTTCTTCGAGGCTGTAGTCATTCGTATCATCAAATATTTTATCCGTCTTGATTTTTACTTCCCTCATATATTCCTCTTTTACTTTTACTTCTTGCAGTCTTTCTACTTTTATTCTTTCTAGAGCAGTCACAGGAACTCGAACTCGATGACGCCAATGCCTGAACAGACCATCCACCCGGCACATAACCAGACAATGTTCAGTCCCTACATTAACTCCCCGATATGCTCTAGTATCTTTAACTTTACACTTTAATCTTTCATCCACAATAACAAAGTCGATCATACTTCTGCTGTCTTGCCTTTCCTACGTATACCTGTGAACTTTTCTATGATTATGGTATTAGTATTGTATTGTGTTAAATATTCTGAAAGTTAAATACTAACTGATTTGCTGTATCATCGTGTTTTATTGAAAACCTGCACTATGGATTCCGTACCAGCGAATCGAGATTATGACGGCTCTATCACTCAGCCATTGCTGACGCTGTCAACTAAATAATGCATAAGAAAAGGAGAAACACTTTCCCATTAACTTTTATCAATTACAACATACAGGCAGACACCCAAAGCAATTCCAGTCCCATTCACACAAATCTCCGCACGCTGTAGATAATACAAAAAACAATGAATATATCATGTCCTTAATACAAAAGTACTATCGCTTACTCACGGTGGAAAGAAAGTCGTGATATTTATTCATCATACCAATATTACTTATGTATAAATGTGAAAGTTTGGCTGTCGTTGTTTGACGTTGTGCACAATTTCCGAGCGAGCAGTAACCTAAGAAAAAGTACTAGGTTTGCATGAATTCACGATAGTATTTAAATCATTAGTATTATCCTCCTTAACCGCTCGTCTTTGGATGAAATTTGGCACAAAGATAGTTTATACCGTGGATTAACACATAGGATACGTTTTATCCCGGTAGTATGTTCCCGTGGGATAACTCAGACCTCCACGCGGGCGAAGCCGCGGGCGAAAGCTAGAAAGTCGCAAAATTTATTCATGGTAATATAAAACACGTAAAAATGCTAACAACATCTCACTTTATTTATAGAGTTGTAAATGCAAACCTGCTGTAAATAGACTCATTGTTGTATAATTTGAGAATGCAATGTTTTATATACTTATTTGGCTATTAAGTTAATTGAGTACGTGTAATATTTTGTGACGGTATTTAACACAATACATGGATCTAAGTACATATTTATGTTTCCAATCAGAATATAAATGGAAGTGGATTTTCGTTATCAATATATCTAAATTAAATTAGATTTTAATTTCATCGTTATTTTCAATTACTTAAAGGCTTTATTCTTTGAGCTAAAATTGCGTAACTCAGAATTCCCATTGTGTTCACGTCGATTCAATTAAGACTAACTAACATATTTGTTTAGGGAGCGTAGCATGCTCCATGTCAAGTTGAAAGACAGAAAAAAATAGAAACGTTGCGAAAATAAATTAAAAATTAAAGATGGTAACTTATTGCATAAGAAAATTAAAATGGAGGTGGGCAGGTCATATGATGAGAAGTAACAAAGAAGTAACAAAGGCTAAGAACGTAACCAAATGGTGTCGAAGACAAAATAAAAGAAAAAAAGAGAGGCAACGTCTTAGATGGGAGGACGATATTAAGGCAACTCTCTCGAAAAAAGCTTGAAAAAAGCATGCAGATGAAGCAACTTTTCATCGGCATTTACAGAGAAATTACATCTGTTTTTTTTTTTTTATAATCTATATGATATAATACGTAATTTGGTTTAGCCATAATTTTTCTATCGGTATCACAAAATAAAATAAAAATACACCAAATCACCTCCAAATCATTGAGATGAAACCATTTTACTCCTTCGTTTTTAATCAAAAGAGTATAAAAAAATATCTACTGTTTTGCAATACAAAAGAAAATGATTTGGTTTTGTTACTTTTTTTAAAGATGTTTTTTTTTTTATTGTAATAAATTAAAAAGGCGTCCGATTAATGACTGCGTCTACGTCACCCCCGCACTCGTTCTTAGATTCAGTTGGTCGTTAGCTCCGCCAAAATGCTCAAGGTTATTGGCATTATTACAAGCCTTAAGAACATAGCTGGTGTTACTTGGAGGAGGATGAACCATAATCGGAGAGGATGGCAGGCTTTAAGCGAGGCCTTTGCGGAGATGCAAGACAATCGCGGTGTCAAATAATGATTATTTGAAGTCTAGTTAGTTGATTTATACTGTAGTTTAATTTACTTTCATTAGAGTTTTATAAGATTGTTGAATAAAAGCTAATATTATAACGTACTAGCTGCTGCACGCGGCTTCGCCCGCGTGGATGCCGGAAATTATCCCACGGTAACGTGCTACCGAGACAAAAAACCTATGTTACTCCTTATACCATCAGCTATCTGCCAGTGAAAGTTTTGTCAAAATCGGTCTAGCCGTTTCGTAGATTGCCGGAACAAACAGACCGACAGTATTTATTTTATTTTTAATTGGTGTGTTTTGTTACCGTATATAATTTCACAAGCATTTATTAAAAAGCTGTTTTTTGACATTACAAACAGACACTTCAATTCTTCATTCATTCAAGATTTATTATAACGGGTGCTAAAATAAACAAGAGTAACTGAATTTGATAATAAAACCTCTTATTGTTGTCATATCAATAACACTTCCTGCTTTCATGCAAGACATTTACACAATGACACAGTACCACCTGTCTATATTGATGTCACAAACATGGCATCGTAAACTAAACATGTCAATATTGGGCTTTAATTTTAAATTATGTTGACGAACAACAAAATAACATTACGTCATAACACAGGGAAACTTATGGGAAACGTAGTGAGTTATTATACGACCTGTCACGTTTGAAATAATAACAAAAGTTCTAATGATCATATGACCTAATTTCATTTAAGTAATATACCTTTTTTTTACTATAACGTTGAAATAATATAATGAATTATTGCTATAATTTCATTTTACCTAATTTTATATGGTTTAACGAACATTTTCTGTATTGCACATTTGAATTAATATTCAATGATTTATTCACTTTATGACAAATGTATTATTCGTTTTATTTATTACTAATGTTTACATCTAAATAACAATAAAACAAGAAAGAAAGAAAAGAATTAAGGGCATCAAAAAATAACTAATATTCAATTAGTTACTATTACTGTTATTAATTCAAGTGGGTTAGGTTAGGTTAGAACAGTGACCGTTAACGCGCCAGATCCCCTCTAAATTGAAAATTATATGAAATGAAAGTTATACTAAATGTTATTAAAGCAAAAGAAGGTTATATGAAATATAACATTAGATGAATGTGATGTGTGAATTTGATGTGATGATGGTTTGGTCATGTTGAGAGGATGAATGAAGGGCGATTAACAAAAGGTATTTACAAGGCAGATGTGAGTGGAAACGCCGGGAGGGGACGCCCTAGGAAGACATATAGTGACCTTATTGGTGATGTTCTTCAGAAAGGTCGGGTGCGTAGTACTCACAACCGGCGTGCGTGTATGACCAGATGTATGAACGTAAACGAGGCAAAAGGAGTATGTATGGATCGTAGCAGGTAGCGTTCTGTAGTTTCTGCCTACCCCCATGGGAAGAAGGCGTGAGTTTATGTATGTGTATGTATGTATGTATAACATGAGATCACCTGAAATTAAATAAAAAATATATAATGTGAACGTTATTTCAAGTGATATTATACTATCTGTTATTATGCCATATATAGGTACACACCCGTTGCACAGACATCTAAAGCTACGGTTTCCTAGAAGAGCGGTGGCCGCCATATAACGGCCGCAAAGAGGGCTGTCGTGAAAATTATGGCAACGCGGCAGCAGAGTTTGACTATACAGTGTCAACAAACGCTCTCTAGGAAAATACACCAACTTACTTAAAAAAAAATACCGTTTTAGTGACGTCACTAGCCGGAAAAATGCAGACGTTATGGCGCAGCCACTGCTCTTCTAGGAAACGTCACGTATTTTTAAGAAAATTCGCATTCTAATCTTAAGCTCCATTTAACACAATTTTTGCATGGTGCAAGTTTATTGCCTGCGGCATAATATGAAATTGAACCAACAATTGACTGGCATCGTTTAAACAACACGTACAAGTGTTACACAATACGGGTAAGTTAGTTGCCGTTCAAAACTGGTATAGTTGTAAACAGCACGTACAATAAAATCGCATTAATTTCTGGTAGGAAAATTTTATATCATTCAAACATGAGAGAAAGAAACAAGTAAACAAACAGACGTGTGGCACTCGGGGACTGCCGCGGTAAAGCTATTGCATAGCATTTTGTATAAGAATAAGAAATAAGAATATAAAATTTTAAATCTAAAATAAATTTAAAATGGGGCGCTTTACCCTAACCTTATCGGGGCCAAAAGATAGGCCCTTTACTGCCGATTCCAAAGACCCCAATCTCGATACCTCTACGACCTCCAGTTCAAAAGTTAAGACCCGGGGGGGTGAAGTAGCCCTGGACGGGTGGAGGGGTTGGTCAAAAGGGGTGTCGCGGGTGGGTCCCGGGATCATATATAAGTGGGATTGATTTAAATATAAATAAATATAATACAACTTAATATGGGGGTCGAAAAAGAGGGGGTCAAAAAAGGGGGGTCAAAGGGGCTTGTGTGTATGTATGTACTATTTGAGAGGCGGGTTATAGGGGGGGGGGGGGGGGGGAATTTGGTCAGAATTTTGATATTCCCAGCCGTTTCCGAGATATTGGGATATTGAGTTTTAAGACAGTGGTGATTATAATAAATGTATGGTGTCCGACTGGTAAATGATAAATGGTACGAAAGTAAATGGAAATAAATAAATATTAATTCAAGTTACACTTTTTGATAAATACCTATACACCTATATACTTTCTCATAAACAGCTGCTTATGTATTCGTCCGATTTCGGAGCAGCTCGTCTCGATTCGTGCGAGCTTCGTAGAGTCGTACAATACGTCTAGCTGCACGCACACAAACACCGTGTCGAAGACTGCCGAAAAGAAACGACGTTAGACAATGCACGGCCTTCAAGCCACACCTCCGTGCCCGTCGGAGTGGGGAGCGTGAGGTTTTTTTTCGTTACGGAATTTGTGGCTCCGGTCCCCGCGCTCAAGGCCCGCGATAGAAGCTATGCAATAGCTTAAAAATCTTGTTAAGACGTTCGATAAAATTTGATGAAATATTTGGCAGCACAATTACAGGCAATACTTGAATCAATTGTACAACCACGTGCAATTCTGTGTTTAGACAAGGCAAAACATGCCTGGAATAATTGCCTTGATCTCGCATGCCATTATTGAATGACAAAACTTGCATTCAATTAATTATTGTATGCCAATTTATGGAAATCTCACGCGTGCACACACTTGCATTCTATTCTTGAATGGCAATAATTGAACGTACTTTATGGCATGCGATTATTGCTCTTAAACGTTCCAGAAACTCGCACCGTGTAAATGGAGCTTTAGATATTGACATTGATTGTTGCTGCAATGAAAGTATGACTAGGTTTTTAAGGTTTGTTTTTTACGGAAATTGGCCTTCTAGACACTGTCATATGAAGCTCACAAAAGATTTTCTCCTCTCTCCATTTTTAACCCCCGACGGAAAAAGTGGAGTGTTATAAGTTTAACGTGTGTATCTTTATCTGTCTGCTGCATCGTAGCTCCCAAACGGCGGAACCTATTTTGGTTTTCTTTATTTTGTTTGAAAGGTGACTTGATCGAGTGTTCTTAAGAAAAAAAAAAAAAAATATGTTCAGCCGTTTTTAGAGGTTTTTGTTTGTGTCGGGGCTTTTTAAATTTTAAATTTAACTTTTTTTTAAATATATTAAAAATTATTAATCGTAACTTTCGATTAAATGACTAAACTAACCATAAACATACTACAGAGAGAAAGACGAAGATGAAAGCCCACAAAGATGATCGTCATATTTTTTCACGTGACTAGGTATATCTATCATTTAATGCATGTCATCATAACATACGGAACTGACATTATTTTGAAACTGTATTACGATAATAGTGGCAGTTAGCTAACAATATCGTTAAGCTCAATCAAATCGTAACTTAGCATAGAAATGGTCGTGCAAACGCACGCGATCAAGCGATTAACCATTTGCTTTCATGTCGGTGAATATCTAAACAGATGCAGACTAGTAGACATAATCTTAGCAAAGGTATCTGAGAGCATGGGCTGTATTATGAAGTACCTGCCTACTTGCTTCCGCCCGCGACTCCGTTCACGTAGTTTCTCATTTTAACATCAAACATATACTTCTAAAACACCTATGACACTCATATTTCTTCCCATTTGTGAAAGAACTTTCGGAATCGGATCAGTAATTCCGAAGCGAAGATTACCTTCTACATACAAACACACCTTACCACTTTATAATATTAGTATAGATATAGATTAAAGCCATCATGATTCCTGTCCGAAAAAGGGATGGCGCTACCGGTCATGTATAGCTCCATCTTTCACTCGCATGGCATTAAAATGTCATAATATGCACCTGATAGCATAGGCACGAGCCTATGCTATCAGGTGCCATATACTATTTGAAATAAAGAAAGAAAGAAAAATACTTTTCTTTGTCACAGAAACACGTGCATACAAGAAAGATAATTAACTCTTAAAATGATGAAAAATAAAAACAAACAAAATAGATCTATAATCACGAGCACAAAACAGAAATAGTCGAAAGCTTCACGTCAGGAGTGTGACAAAAAGGCTTCCACTCAGCATGATGCTGTGCAGTATGTAGTATATTAGGTATATAGTATGTTTATATTGGCTTATTAAACATACTAGATAGTAGAACCGGCGGGCTCACAACCGGCGTGCGTGTATGACCAGATGTATGAACGTAAACGAGGCAAAAGGAGTATGTAAGGATCGTAGCAGGTGGCGTTCTGTAGTTTCTGCCTACCCCCATGGGAAGAAGGCGTGAGTTTATGTTTTATGTAGATAGTAGAACCCCAAGTCGAATGGTAACGTTCTTTTAAAATCGGTATTTCAGGATATCTTTAACCGACTTTAAACAGGAAGCTCTCGAAATAAAAGATAGTTAAAAAAAAACGAAAAAAAAAAACAATCGACTTTCAAAAATACACTACAAAGTGAAAAATAACTTTAATTTCGGAAGTCGGTGTTTTTGGTATTGTATTTTCGCTTTTGTCACTGGCTTCCGAAATTAAAGTTATTTTTCACTTTGTAATGTTTTTTTTTGGCAGTCAGTTGTTTTATTTTTTGTAATATTTTATTTTATTTTTCACACTTTAATTGTGGTACCTACTCTTCACTTGCTAAGTAAATAATAGTTACAGGAAGTTATTACGAGTATAACATCATCAACATACACTAAGTGGAAATAAAAATTCGTATTAATGAAACTAATTCAAAAACTACTTATCAGAACTTGACCAAATGTATATGGGACTATCCTATTAGCATACACTTTCCAACAAAAGAAGAATATTACAAATCTGTTTATACATGATGGAGTTCTGAGGTAACAAACATTTAAATTAAAAAAATACAACCTAATTGAGGACCTTCCTTCTTTTTTTGAAGTCTGTTAAAAATACAGGTCCAAGTTTTACACCGACAGAAATTACTCGCAAGAATACAACATGCATAATTATGTTCTTGCACACGTTTTACATCTTCGAGGACCATAATCTGCATCTTTTCATTTAAAATGACACCAACTTGACACAATTAAAGACACGCGCATGGTCCTACCTATAGTATGTACTTAATGATAAAGGTGTATACGAAATGGCTCCCATCACCCCAATATTAATTACCTTTAAAACCCTTAGCTGACATCACACAAGAGGAGATCCGAGGTCAACTATTTTTAGACGAGAACAATATGTCTTGGGTAAACTAAGTTTAAATATGAGTAGGTGTACAGGTTTGACCTCTCCGAATCCGAGTGATCAGCTCATGAATAGTCTCTGTATTTTATTATTCATAATGAATTAAGGGTCTTAATAAGTGGTACACCAGAAGCTTAAGCCTAATGACAAGATACCAAAGTAGATTTATCGTGTATAATAATTTGAATTCAGAACTAAGTACTTTATTGTTGTTACGTCAAAACAAAACAACAATAAAGTACTTAGTTCTGAATTCAAATTACAATACACGATAAATGTAATAATTGATGGACATGGAAATTAGCATTCGTTTGTGTTCGGAAATGCGATGATTCCCGAGGGACATTAAACAAATTGCAGTGGGATAAAGTCAAGCTATGGGAAAATGGATGGAAATCGAAATAATTCTTAACATCAATGACAATTAACTATCAATAGGTAATAGCTACCGAGTAAAGTCAGTATCGAAAGTCCATTTACATGTCGTCAAAATTGACAGAAAAGGGTTCTATCAACTGCATGTCAGCGTTGGTCGATACTTAGAAGTGAACCCAACTCTCGATTAATTAACTTTTTCGGACGGGCAATAACACATCGAGAGTAAGGACAACTGTCAAATCGTTATTTTCATTAATTTTTAGTTCAGGCCCCAGACTAATGTTATACCGAAAGTGATATGGAGTAGGTAACGTCCGTAACTTCGGCAGAAACGACGGGCTCTGTGCTAAGAGAGTAGGCCCCCTTCAGGTTAAATAGTTGGTTTATAGTTGGTTTTTGTTTGTTAGCCGACCATTTTAAAGTACGTAGATTTGTGCATTAAGGTACCGACCTTTTAAACTATTAAATAAATAATGTAATAAGTAGGTACATAGATAAGTAGCACACTGTACTTGGTATCACGTCATACTACTTAAAGTAATTAATACTTTACTGAACCTAGTTTCTCTTGGGGAAACTCTAGTTTCTCTTTCTAGTTTTTCTTGGAGGTTGACTGCCTCGTTGGTCTAGTGGTCGCAAGCGCTACTGCTGAGCATGAGGTCCTGGATTCGATTCCCGGGTCGGGCAAAGTGTTATCGGGTTTTTCCATCCGGAATTTCTCGGTAGCAGCCCGGAGTCTGGATTTTTGGCCGGTTGATGGCAATAGGCTCGCCCCCTATTACATGGGACTTAAACATAACTGGCGAAATGTGGGTGTGCTATAGGTACACCTCTGCCTAACCCTTCGGGGAATACAGGCGTGATGTTATGTTATGTTATGTGTGAACCTAGTTTCATGTTATGGAAGTACTCAAGGAGTTTACCTTAGAAATAATAAAAAAAGTCTTAAGTTTACTCACAGAGCCGCTCATAGAGCTAGATATTCTTTTCAAGTTACAAATAACATAGAATTAAATAAAGGTAGGTAAGTACGTCCGCGGCATCAATCAATCATTCATTCAAAAGTTTAGACTAATACCTCTTCTGCCTCTAAAATGATTATCGGAAAACAAATGTAGTTAGTTAAATTAATTGACAAGTAACCGCTTATCGTTCAACTAGTCCAATATCTCAAATTGTTCAGGACTGGGCGTAAAATTACATCATCTGTCAAAACTATCAACTGGACCCTCGGAACATAACTCAATATCCTCAACATTATTAATGATATAGTTTGACGGACAAATTGATCAATACGGAATTTTCTTTATGGGACCATTATCCTAATCGTGAGAAAATAATCAGCTGTCCGAGTCAAAACTTCAATACCTACTCGACCCAAATGTATAGGATATCTGATTACTTTCAAATTCAAACTCAAAGTCAAAGCATTTATTTCAAATAAACCAATTACAGACACTTTTGAATTGTTAAGGGGTCAGTCAGTCAGAAAAATGAAGCTAAGCCCATTCCAAAGCGTAGTAGGTACCTATGGAGATGAACGGGCAAGAAACTCCATGGACACTCTTTTAAATCAAAATATAATTACAAATAAATTGGTTACATCATTCATGTTGAAATTATATATGTGAGAACGATGTAGAAAGACATGCACGTTAAAAGCGTCCGTAATAAAAAAAAAACAAAAACAAAAACAACTAAAAAAAAACAATTTCAAATTTTTTAATTTAAATATTTATCGCGATTACGATTGGTCCCATAGGAAAAGTTGTTCAGTTTGATGGTCTGTATTCCTTAAATTATGACCATTTAGCCTTAAATTATGACCATTTAGCCTTAAATTATGACCATGCATACCTGATACACGCTGTATGAACACGAGGTTGTGCTCATCACCTTTTATGATTTATAGTTTTACTAAAAATAATTCAATTTTCGTGACGATTATTAAAATATTGTTAAAATAAAACCTCCTTATAAGCGGAGTTGCGAATCAAACCCAAGTTTATGCTTGGTAGCCGCTTTGGTGACCCCTGACTAACGATACGGTTGAGTTAATTCATTTCATTAAGCCTCTAATTATGAATAACCGTTGCTTAAGCAATGCTGATGCAATTACCGTTTACGCTGTGAAAATATTCGGCGGAAAAAGAAATTTAGAGAATAGTGAAAAAAACATTTTCTAAAATTCTAACATTTCCATTTAAGGCGAAAGCGCCACGGTGACTGGTTGGCGAATGGCTTTCTTTGCAATTTTCTTGTCAGTATCAGCTTGTATAAAAAAGTAAAAAAAAAAGAATTTGCGCATCCCCTTTAATAATTAATTTAAATATGTGAATTATATTTCACGTTATAGTTATAAATACTTATGAGTTTTAACAATACTAATTTATATTGAATTAGAGGTACCTACACTGTTTTGAAATCCACTACGTCACTAAACACAAGAGAAAACAGAAGTAATTACTGAAAAGAAAATGAACTCGCTTCAACAAAAGGTCGGATCAGAAGCGCCTTTATAACGCACAAGTGAAACATTAACACTATATTTTACGTCGTAGGTACTCCTTGTGGCTACTATAAATCTTCGTAGAATCCGCAGGATGTATTTAGAAAATAACTATATATATAAATCTTCTACCTTTGTACGTTTTATTGTGCGTTCGAACTAACCCTTTATCTCTCGCGCACATTTGGGCGGACCGTGGCCCGCTTGTAGTGTGGGATGGTTCATAGAGATTGTACGAAAGTATATGCAGGAGGATTTTTAAAATACGTTGCGTTGCATCACGGCCTACCCAAATGTGCGCGTGCCTCATTGCACTGGAGCGGAAACAGTTTTAATTCAAATTCAAAATTTTAATCTGTTTGAAACAATTACTGCGATACGGTGTGGCGCGCCGCGGCTCCTAATGTGCTTTGGCGCATTTTTGCAATGCGGCACCGGCCCTCAGTTGCCGTCCGCGCCGCTGCTTTAATGTGCGGTTAGCTTTACAAAACCTGCACCGTAATTACGTAACATCTATCACAATCTAAATCATTTTGAAGCCTATTGCTAATCCATTGCTTCAGAAGTTCGAAAAATTTGTCTGCTCAAAAACGCAAATAACGCAATGAATTTTGTTGAACTTTGAAAATGAAACCCATTCCTACTGTTTGTGTGTTACGTAATTACCCCGCAGGTGTCGTAAACATTTAAGATAATTTGTCGAAAACGTCGTCATTGCAGGGTGTCGAAGCCGGGACATAAATTGATATTTTCTTCAACAAAATAAGGGATAATAGTCTCATCCCATTAGGTAAATTGAAGGAGTCTCCAACATACTACAGTTAAGGTTTTTGATTGTGGAGACAGGAATAAATTATAACTTACTTTTTATCCCTAGGCTATGTAGATTTAAGGACTTTTTCATTAGTTATATCGTCTTGTTCAGCATATTATTTATTAACATGGATATGTACTTTTTGTTTTCTTCCGGTTACGTTTTGAAATTGTAAAGACAGAGGGAAAAAAAAAAAAAAAAAAAATTATATTACATACCTATTTATTTAAATGGCGTACCTAGCACGCTTTTAGCAGATTATAATAATTTAACTTACACGTTTATTCCATTTACAACCAAAAAATTGATTCCATTACGTAACATTATAGTAAATTTTTCAATTTAGTAAGTAACATTATTTTAGAATCAGCATGTATATTAAAAAGACTATTCAGAAGAGTACTTTAAAAATTACACGTGAAACGCTTGTTTTGAAGCGTAGAAAAATATGTAAAACGCCGTATTTTTTCTACAGCAACCCCTCATTTTAGCTATCTAATAAATTACATAAACTGTAGCTATTCTACAGTTAATATCTACGTCATTATCAACCAAGAGCTCTTGATGTTCCAATTTTATAATTGACCTATGAAAAATCACTAGGTATTAAACAATAGCCATGTTTGACCTCGCTAGTCTACCTTCTCTAAAATGAATACAAATCTATTAACAATAAACTTTAAATAAACACAAATCATTGTTCGTCAAATTCAATCTAGCCTATTTCGTCCCACGTCTAGGAGAGTCAATAAAATTTAATAATTTTCAATCTATAACTTTGAAACAATCTCTCAAACAATATTCCTTGCTCAGTGTACTTAAATCTTGATGAATTTAATTAATTAATCACGACATAATCTTAGGCGATGAAATTAATTGGCTCGAATAATGAAAATTTATTGAAATTAATCCAGCGCCGTTTTGAACGTATTATGTCATAAGTTTCAAGTTTATAACTGTGTTATTTTAATATAGTTACGAATACCAAAAATAAGATATATTTTTATATATAAGACCAAGTACTCTAGAATTGTACTAATCACCTTAACAGCTTAGCTTTAAACGTATTTAAATTACAGAAATAACATCACGTTACCTCGACGGGTTGGGCAGAGGTGAACCTATAGTACGCCCACATTTTGCTAGTTATTTTTAAGTCCCACGTAAAAGAGGGTGAGCCTACTGCCATCAACCGGACATAAATCTAGACTCCGGGCTGCTACTGAGAAATTGCCGATGGAATAACCCAATAACACTTTGTCCGACCTGGGAATCGAACCCAGGACCTTATGCTTGCTACCACTAGACCAATGAGGCAGTGTTATTTTAATAGCATTATGAATATCAAGTATAAAATTATTTTAACACTATGTTGGAATCGTTATAATTCGCTTTATAACGTATTTAAAATTTCAAAAATATTTTTAAGCATCCTGTAATATTCTTATGCTCTGCATAAAATATGTTCATATTAAATTACAAAATTATTTTCAAACATTATGCACTGCAAAAAATATTTTCGTAAACAATTACAAGTTTCTTTAAAATTATTTGACAATACAAATGCAGATTTGCGCAAGGATTTTTTTAATTAAGCTGCTGAGCGTGGTCATTACTTTCAAAACGGCAGGTCATCAAGTGACAGAGACAATTTTGATAAGCAAAACCCTTTGTTTTGTAACAAAATGGAAGCAACAGATACGGACGCGACCGCAGGGGCCCCGGCCGCCCCTAACACGGGACAAATCTTAATCCTTGTAAATTATAAACTTACCACGTCCCGAACAAGCACTTAAACTTACCCAAACCAAACTCTTACAAACACCTAACTAACTTGAAACTTTGCAAACGAAAAGGCAAGATTTTAAAGGAATTATTTAACTAAACAAGGTTTCGAATTAAGTCTTATACTGGCGGGCCGACTTATACACCCACCAACAGCTCGTTTTGTTCCCGAATATTAATGGAGACGAGACCAACAATGGTACAGTCGAAATTGCTTAATTTTTACCTAAAAAAAGCGGCCAAGTGCGGGTCAGACTCGCGCTCTAAAGGTCCCGTTTATCAAAATTATATTAAGACCAATTATTATTATTTTTATTTTTTAAATGTCTTAGACATACCTCGGATCGATCGGTCCCGGATCTTTGGAAGGCGTACGAGGGGTAGAAGCGAACTCGCAGAAGCCCCTTAGACAATTTTAAATGTTATGTATTATAATTTTATTCTACGCTAAAAACTAAAAAACGCCGATTAAAACACGTTTTTGTATGGATTCCTTTAATTTTGAACTACATTTTATTTTTATTATTTGCTTTATAGCGGCCATGGTAGTACACACTGTAAAACATTTAAGTATTTACTTATTGCGGTTCAAAAGATATAGTCCTGTTACAGACGGACGGATGGCCAACGGACCCTAAGGCTCTGCTGTCGTCAGTCCGTTGGCACCCTTTGTGTACGGACCCCAAAAAAAAACAAATTGACAGCAGTGAAAATAACGCGGTACACTTTCATTATGATTCAACCCTTTTATAAATAAATGTGCAAAAGAAACACAATGGCACTTATTTAAATATATGTTTTGGTGAAGTTTTATGCGTGTGCAGGTGGAGGGTTATTTTAAACATTAGTCCCTTCCGTTTGGCGAATCTTTTGGGAGTTATCACGTACTTTTTTGCGGTCGTCTGATTTCATTGGTGTTTAGTGGCCGGTGTCATGGTTACAAGATTAGGAGTGGTTTGCTGTAAATTACAGAGATAAGAATATTTTTTGTTACTTGTTTAGAGCAGTGGTGGCCCAGTGGTATCGGCCCCGACTTACGAGTTGTAGGTCGTGGGTTCGAACCCAGGCAGGCGCTTTACTTTGTGTAAATAATTTCATCACCAATGCTCTCAAAACGGTGAAGGAAAATATCGTGAGGAAACCGGCATGTCCTAGAACCAAAAATTCGAAGACATGTGACATCTACCAACCCGCTCTGGGCCCGCGTGGTGGATTATAGCCCAGTCCCTCTCAAACAGAGAGGAGGCCTGTGTCCCAGCAGTGGGAACATTATAGGCTGATTATGTTTGCAGTACTTATTTTTTTTTCAGTTTTTGTATGTGTCAAAATATTTTTGCGTCGTTACCTAGACGTATAAAATTCATCCAACAAAAAAAAAGTACAGCATTATTGTCGGTTTATCGTCATGTAAAATAAAAAATATCAAATACAGCGCTTTCACCCCACTACTGGTTCTAGTTTTATTTCTGAATATTTTCATTTCCACCTATTATTTTACAAAACAAACTTCTACCAACGTTACAAAATTGAGTCAAAATAAGCACACAAGCTAAATAAAACAAATAATAAAACGGAACATCAAGAATACAACAGTTAACTTGTACTTTATATCGCACAGGCCCGAGCTAAGCCATCGACAGGGTTAATTCGGCGAATCGTACGGGCATCAAAAGTTTACAGCGGCGTCGAGTTTGCGCCGATTGTGATATTTTATTGTGCAAAAGGTTATTTAACTTTAAACGCGTTTTTAATTGTTCTGAAAAAGGGGGTTTCGAATTTTAATTAGGTAATTTTAGATAAGACTTTATTTTTCATATAACGTAGGTACTACAGATATTATTAAGCTATCGTTGTTTGGTAATTTGCACAAGGCCAGATATTGTGAAATTATAATAGGTATGAATTTACTTGACTAACCAGATATTTAAGCTTCACAATCTAGTAGAATAAGTCAGAAAAACCAACACTTAAATCCAATAAACATTTATTAATAAGCTGCCTCCAACTTTCCACAAACAAAACAAACAAATCGAAACTCAAACAGGCCGTACAGTCACTCACATAACGCTCACAGCTCTGTTGAGGACAACACCGTACAATGGCACATAAAAGCGTTACAAACGAGACCGTTGAGTTCAAAAATCGCCGATGTTTGTCCGAGTACAGGTGCACAAACACACCGCGGCATTATAAATACTGACTGTGTATTTATGTCCTCGATTGTACTTCTGTATGTGTGGATTGTAACTTCAGGAGTTTATTTAGGACAAGTATATTGTCGCAGTTAATCAATTATAAGCAGGTGGTTGTTTTAGCGAGTTTCCTTGCTCGGCTTAGTTGTCGTATGAGAGATGAATGCATGCATGTGCATTAATTAATCATACTGTACATGCTGATGTACGAGCGAGATTTTATTATGAGAGTAGTGTTGCATACATTATTTAAATATTGGTATAAAATGAAGAAAAATGGCCTCTTTCCTGAAGAAGAAGAATCAGTAAATAATTAATTAAACAATAACGGTAATTTTCAGCGCGAGTAAATCGTTAAAATGGGTATTATGACTTGTATGGAAAAAAATATAATAATATAAAGGATGTTAGTTCAGAAAAACATACGATATAAAAGAATCGTCATTCATCCATGATGCAGTACGTCGCGCGGGCGTGTCGGAATCTACACAATATTCCGTGCCCCCGGCTACGCGCGAGGCAGCGGACCGTAGCCGTAGCGCTACGCCGTAGCACTTTGCTACGAGCAACAAACGATAGTCACTTCCTTGTGTTGGTGTGGTTAAATATCTCGTGTCTTTTTTGGATTGATGTTGATGTGATAATAAAATAATAAAAAGTTTTTATGGTTTCTCATACAATTTTGCTAGAGCACAAAATTGAGGCAGCCCCGGTAAGTTGGAAAAAATAAATTTAATTACAATGAGATTTGAAATATAATTTTTAATGTAGTTTAAATTACTTCGGAGGTACTTAAAAATAAAGGCGTAATTGAGGCTAACGGAAAAAAAACTGTTTTAGTAAGTATTTAAAGAATAGCAAGTTTCTATCTTCTACTATATAAAAATCTCGTGTCACAGTGTTTGTTATAGAACTCCTCCGAAACGGCTTGATCGATTTTTATGGTTTTTCTTTTGTGTACATTTGGAAGGTCTGATAATAGGTCGTAACGTATATTTCATACCGCTGCGGGTGAAACCGCGGGGCGCAGCTAGTAAATCAATAAGATTAAAACTCACTTATTCGACATATAACCTGTGACAGTGTGACTTTTACTCACAAGAGTGCAAGGACTATCGTAATGATTCCAGAAGTGATAATTTCATGCGCGTTTAACGCACAATTTTCAAGCTTGACTTTTTTTTATACATTAAGTTAAAATAGGTATTATAAATTAATTATTAAATTATAATACAGAAGGGTTACTTAATTCTAAACTCGCCAAAACTTTTACGTTTGATGGTGAGAGGCGCTCTTTTTCATAAAAATGAACCCTTACCACTACTTAGATAATATACTGTTGAGGTTTTGTATGGATGCTGATTTATATGTAATTAGTTCTGTTTGCTATCCTGCATAAAGTTTTTTAATTTTGTTTTAAGTGATCCTTTACTAATTTTTACTTTGTCTCTTAATAAATCTATTTTGTTAAACACTTTAGGTACCTTCAATGTTCTCTTACCATAATAATTTGTTATCTGTGGTTATATACCAGTATGTTCTCTCTAACCCTACGTGTGTTGTATTTGTGTTTAACATTAACTTTATATTCATCACTATAATAATATTTCATACCTACCAAATACTCCACCTTTTTATCTATCGGTATAATTTTACATGTGGGAAATAACTTGTCATACTCTTTGTTACACTTTGTACACGACATGTGGTTATACGCTCAGCCTACTGCCATAACACGGGACTAAACAGCCAGACTGACATTTTAACGCCAAACTGTGATGCATACAACAGAATATACAATGAATGTGTCTTCAAAGCAAATGTTCATTTTGTAATCTCCGTTCATTAACCGACTTCAAAAAAGGAGGAGGTTATGCATTCGGCGAGTTTTTTGTTGTTAATGTACACCGATTTCACCGTCATTACTGGGCCGATTTACGTGATTCTTTTTCATTTGGTAGAGATCGCGTAGGCTTCCGGTTTGGTTCAAAAACATGTTTTTAATCCACGTCATCTTTATTAATGTTGTTATAATATTCACATAGCAAATACATAGTACCCACAAGAATTTATGTGGGGTTGCTGTCACGACTAAAAAGTAAAAAAAAAAAATTATATTAGTTTGAGTGACTTCCAAAACCAACTATTTACACTTTTAACTTATATATGTCGCATGAAATACAGTGTTGCCGACTGAAGTAGTCTATGCAGTCGGTGCGCTATGACGGAGTCTAAGGACCGGAGGTCGAGGGCGCTAGAAATAACAGGAGCGCCAGTCACCCTTCCGCCCTAGGAACTGTCACACGTTCATGAGACGCGTGCGCACAGATATTAATCCAAAGTTTTATTATTTTATTTCTATTATTATTATTACTAATGGACAAGATTAATTAGGACAATAGTTGTTAATGGTGATTTGTGTAACTGTATAAACTAAGTGTACATAAACTAAGTGTAAGAAGCTGATATAATCTTTTAATTGCCTGAGATCCACAAACAGCCCACAACAATGTCAGAGGACGGAAGCATGACCCCTCCTCGACGTCCTGTGACGACATATATTTAAATAAAATTCGATGGTAATAAGTAGTATTGCCTACATAACATATTCCAGAAAACCAACTTTCAGTTTATGTCATACAAAATATCTAAAATAAGCATTCAGCGCTATCCGTTCCTGTCCACAATAACATCATTTTATCATATATTTAGTATATCAAAGGCATATTGCAGTGTTCCCAGTCGCGTGGGCGTCTGTCTGCATCACTATGCTACTGCACTGTGAGGAGGCGTCACACAGGCCCCATTCACATCCACGTGCGACGCGACTTGCGTCAAGTGAATACGCGCGCATCATCTGTCTTGGTCCGTCGTGTCGCTGTGCAAGTCGCACCGTGGTGGCTC
This sequence comes from Griposia aprilina, assembly GCA_916610205.1. Lineage (NCBI taxonomy): Eukaryota > Metazoa > Arthropoda > Insecta > Lepidoptera > Noctuidae > Griposia > Griposia aprilina. The sequence continues at coordinate 5,588,008 of OU744295.1, read as the reverse complement.
GTGGCGTGTTTTTTTTTGTTACAGACCTGGCTGACATCTAAGAGGTGGTCGGCCGTTTAACCTGGCTATCCTGTGGTCGCCTTAATAAGTTAAGCCCTCCAGCCACGGCATAAAATTTATAAAGTAAGAGCGGCTGTGGCGTACGGACCTCAGCTTAAGGCGTCGCTGGGGGAGGGCAGCAAGGGACAGGCTGGATCGACTCAAACTCGTGACATGCTCTAAACAACTTCTTTCATTTGTTTTCTCTGCAATCGCTGTCGCAAGTCGCGTGTTTCTTGAGCGTGGAGCTGGTGGCCGCGGGGTAAGACGTTATATTACAACTTAGCTTTTATTGGATTTGTATGACAATGTCCACAAGTTTACATACGTTCTGAGGATGTTTATATTTCATAATATGAGTTGGCGTATTGCGTTATGTAAGACGTGGTTTTTGGAATTGCATTCGTATTTCGAATTCATAGAAAACGGAATTATGTTGAGCAAAGTAGACGGTGGTATTTGGCTAGGCAAAGGCTGTAGCGGTAAAACTTTTAATACACATACATAAATAAACTCACGCCTTCTTCGCATGAATGCAGGCAGAAACCCTTTACTTCTTTTACGTTCATACATCTGGTCATACACGCACGTCTGTTGTGAGTACTACGCACCAGACCTTTCTGAAGAACATCACCAATAAGGTCTCTATTTATGACCTGCTCTGTGTGACCTATTAATACTGTGAGAATAATGACCGAACTGACCGACCCCTTGACAATTCAAAAGTGCCTGTAATTGGTTTATTTGAAATAAATGCTTTGAGTTTTTTGAGTTAATGAGTTAAAGTAGGTATAACTTTGTTTTTTTTTAATACAAAGAAATATCTCACACAATTACTATTCAACACGATGTGCGTTACATATAAAACGATTGCATATACAGGGTGGCAACGATATCGACGCGCAAACTGTAACCATGAATTCAGCACTTGATTCTAAGACCCCTAGCGTAGAAATTTTTCGTCGTAAATAAAAATTTGCTGTTCGTTACATTTTTACCGCGTACCTATTGCACTTTTCTATGAAATAACCGTTTTTTTTTTCATCACCAACGGAAATTTTATACGCTAGGGGGTTGAGAATCATGTGCTGAATTCATAGTTTCATTTTGCGCGTCGTTGTCCCTGTCACCCTGTATATGCAGCTAGGCAACCACTTGCTTTAAAGTAATTTTAATAACACAAACAAATCAACTAAAATGTAAACAGTAACTGCGCCTTGGACAGAAACATTGAGCAAATTATTTGCCTAGTGCGTACACACCACACCACCTTACTCTGTAAGTACATAATATGTTGCCTACCAGTCCTACCGTGCGATAGTTTTACGGACTGTGTAAACTTCAAATTGGATCATTTTCTACCCAAATAATTTGTTCTATTAGCTTCTGCCCGCGACCTCGTCCGCATAAATTTACAATTTTGTTTTAACATACAATATATCCTATGATATTCAGCAATACTGTAGCTTCGCATTAGTGAAAGAATTTTCGAAATCGGATCGGTAGTTCCGCAGATTACCTCCTATAATGTTAGTAGATGTATTAAATGCGATTTCAATTTAAGATAAACGCATTTATTTTATAAAGTACTTGTTCGAATCAGGTAACGGTTGGCGGGCGACGCGTGACTGTGCGCGTACGACTTGGTTTGAAACGACCGGCCGTGCGCAGCTCAGTTATGCCCTGTGGTTATGCCTGCGACGCCGAAGTGTAAAGACCAAAAAGTAATACCGTATCACTCCGTGTAGAAATATTGCTATCCGTTGAAGCAAGGCCAGGTCAGTTATTATTATTATTATTTTTTTTTTTTTGCTTTATTCCTATTGGGCAGCTCGTAGTTTTGACCACTGAGGTCTTGGCTACTTAACCGGGCAAGCCTGTGGGTGCCTTAAGCTACTAACTTAAAGCCTCCAGCCAGGGGCGAAATTCTTAAGTACTAGGTGACCGCACGCTAAGGGCACCCCCTGTGGGGTACGAACCTCGGCTTAGGGCGTCACTGAGGGGAGGACAGCAAGGTGGGACAGGCTGGATCGAAATTGCCAGGTCAGTTAAGTCTGTCATTAATATTTATGTATCTGAGTACTATTGCTTGTTCATATTTCTAAACTACCTTAATTAATCAGACATGTAACGTACTTTAATCCCTAAATGTATTGCCATTTCTGGTGTTAATAATATCCTGTTGAATAAAGTGTTTTAGTTTCCATTAAATGCTGGTGAGATTATTCAAACTTTCATTTCATACACTACCTTACACAACCTAAAGCTAATTAATAGTTCAGTGCTTGCAATAATATTAGTATAGAAATAGATTACCCTCTTTGTTAGGAGAATGTTTTGCGAAACAACAGCTTTATGTTACTATAATCGTTTAGTTTTTAAAATAAGCTGTATGTACCTGACAGTTTCATGTACTTATGTAGGTACATGTATGCGTCTCTTTACTTGTAACTGCGATGCCATTGTGCCACAGATACTAAATGCATAGACAAGTAATTGATGTTACGTCGGGTGCTGACACGCGGATTATAAACATATAAAATAATTATAAATCTTTTTATTTGATTTTTTTATTTTATTTTATAATAATTATGGGCTAATGGCTAAGTTACAACCATGAAGATCGATTTATCTGCGAGTTTGGTTACGTTCCGCTTGCCGGTCAGTCATCGGATGTGTTTATCAATTACCCATTGAACTATGACGGGATGAGCAGGACAAAAGAAACAACCAGTGGTTCACATTAGCCCTGGATCACAAGTACTGGAAGTCATGGAGAGAGGCCTTTTCCCAGCAGTAGGATGATGATGATAAATAGCTATTTTTTTCTTTATATATATTTATTATTTATTTCTGTATCTGTCCGTGACACCACAGCTGCGGGCCCTATCAGAATACCAGCGCTGCGACACTTATTTTTTTTAAATGTCGCAGCATCATGCTGGGATAGGGCCTTTTGGCCTCGTACAGGACTTTCTGTTGTTATTTTCTTTTTTTGGAACGAAGTTCCTTATCGCGCGTTGTGAAAGGGGCTAGACGGAAAAAATTCTTACGAAAAGTTGTCACGACACTTTTTGCTATAGTAAGCTATTGTAAGCTGTGCGGCGTCGCATGTTTCTCTGTCTGTCTCTCTCTCTCTTATAGAAAGCAAGCCAGATATTTTATATATATATATATAATATATATATTATATATAACAACAACAACAACAACAACAACCAACAACAACAACAAACAACAATCAAACAACAACAACAACATCAACAATTCCTTCACTAATTAATCGAAAGGAACTTCGTTCCATCCGGGTGTCCCTTGACACCTCTCAAGTTTTTTTTTTTGTTTTTTGTTTTTATGAGTGTTTTTAGTTTAGTTGTCCCATTAAATACTTTTTCTTTCTTTCTTTCTTTCTTACATAAGTAGTAAGTGTTTTTGTATAATTTAACCCGTACAATAACCAGTTCAGCAAAATACCTTTATCACTTCATGCCATAAAATAATCAGTCGTCATTCGTACCTCGTATTGTAATCTGTTTTGATTCGGGATTTAGTTGTCCTGCAATTTTTTACAATATTGTCGGCTCATCTCGCATCGAGATAGGCAAATAAGGGCAATTAACTATCAAGCAAAGAGGAAAATAGAAGATGTAAGCAACTAACTTATCTAAGTGGTTATAAAAACATGGTACACAACGCTCCGTTAACTTACCGCTCTTCCCGGGAACTAGTTTCCTTATAAAGGAAACCATGTTAGATCTAAGAGCATATTAATTTAATTCTTTTCCTCTGCATTTAAGACTATGGTTGTCGCGCATAGCTTGATTATATATTATTCAGGGTCAGGTCACAAAATTGTTTTTAATTTTCCAGCAGCCGGTAGTTTTGTCTGAGGTCCTGGTAGGTTTGGGACCTGTGTGCTATCTTCACGTTGATAAAATACCTTTTTCAGAAGGTGGGTATCGGGCTAGCACGTTTTTTTTTTATGTGAAACATTTATAGTCGCGGGTAAAACCTATTGTTGGCATGGCGACGCGTAGCCACGCTGTACGATAGTGTGTTTCACATCTGCCACGCGTCCCGTGACGGCTCAATTTTTTTAAACCTGCACTTATAATTAATGTAATAAAAAAAAGTTAAAATCGCAAATCCGCCTTAAGCGGGCGTAATGATAAATGCTCATGACTTCTTCATATGAGAACAGGCTTTTGCCCTGCAGTGAGGCAATATAGGCTGGTTATGGCATAAATGACATTTGAGAAAAAAAACTGAAAAAATGGGGGCTTTTAGCTTTTTATCTCGAAACATAAAAAATAAACAGGTTATGTCGAGGAGATCAGCTAGTCTGAATAATTCTCTGTAACACACCCTTTAGATTTGTTAGTCTATTATAACTCTAACGCGCGTAAACGTCTTTCGCTAATTAGGGTAACCTTATGTCAATATTTCCATACCTTACGAGTAATGCCCACAAAGGAGTCTCTCATTACGCTCTACATAATAGATCGCTTAATTTATGAATCTACAGGCGTAGACTTATAAACGCTTAGCTTATGCGTCGCAATGCCTTTAATATTTTTTTTCAAACCACCGTTTTATTAGAGCAAACAAAATAATAAAAAAACAATAAACAAATAGGTTAAACCGTTTTAGAGTTTTAGCGAGACTAACGAACAGTAATGGATTTTATTTTTAGGATAATTATGGAATTACCACGTTAAGAGTCTCTAAGAGGCCATATTTTTTGCATGCTGAACCTTGCCAAAAATTGATTTTAAGAGGTTATCAATTTTCGCGTCATGCAGTTAGACTAAAGGTTAGATGGCTATGGAGATCGCTTTTAGCGATAAGACCGCCCATTGTGTCATCCTAGGTATCTGTAATTTTTATGGTTTACACAATAAAGAGATAGCGATAGAGAGATATTTATCTATTTAAGTATTATATTTGTAGGATTAATTTAAGATTTGTAAACTTAATAGGCTGTTTGAAATGTTTGAAATGTTTTGAAATGTTTGAAATGTTTTATTTTGTTATACAAGTAAATTTAACAACTAGTGATTGGAGTCTCCTTTTAAGCAAAACAGCCTGTGTTAGGAGACTCCGCTCCTCCAAAACATAAAATATTAACATAAAATTACTTGTGTAACATAAAATTACTGTAACACTTAAAGTGTTATAAAAACAGGCGATTCAAAATAAAAAGAGAAACTTAAAACTAGACAAGAAGCAAGTGATAGTGTGAGGGTTTGTTAAATGTAATGTAAAATACAGAGTGAGTGTAAGTGGCAATGAATGAATCAGACTATACGACAAGTACGAAAGATGAGAGCATTAAGTGTAAGGTTTTATTTTATTCCAGTAGCTTCTCCGTGTCATCGTATGTAAGTGGTTTTATCCAATTAGTTACTATTTTTTTACTGTCAGTTAATTTTTTATTGTATATGTAGATCTCTTTGTTTACTCGATTGTAAAGCTGAGCTGAGCGTTTGTCGTATTGAATACGGGCGAGCTGGGTTTTAGTTTTAGGAACTTCAACTATTATATCCTTTCTTCTTTTCAAGGTTAAGCTGGGATCAAAATTAAGAGTTTTATGTTTCCTGAGAATAGTTTTAATTATATATAGTTTGCGAACAGAGTGTAAATTACTTATTTGATAAAGACTTTGTGTAGGGTATCTTAGGTTTTTGAAGTACATTAATTTTATTAGAGCCCGTTGTCCCCGCTCTAGGCCTATGAATTTAGTCTTAGCCGCCCCACCCCAAATGGGGATGCAATATACTAAGACAGACTGGACTATAGCTATGTATATTTCATTGAGTAGATTTCTGGGTTTATTTGTGTTAGCGGTTATTTTATTTGGCACGATATGCCTTAAATTTTTGAAAATCCAACTCAGTTTTCTAATTCTGTTGGTAACTTGTTCCAGATGGGAGTACCAAGATAATCTTTGGTCATCAACAATACCAAGATATTTGGTTTGAGAAACTTTGACTAATGTTGGACATAGGCAGTTAATTGGATTGTCACACTCGTGTACCTTTATAATAAAGTCGGGGTTTGGTTGTGTTCTGTGTGATATGCTAAAACATATGTAATTACTTTTAGCTGTGTTAAGTGTAAGTAAGTTATTTGAGAGCCATTTAGCAATTTGAGTCATACCAGCTTCAGCACTTCTAGTAACATCGTCCCAAGACTTCCCAGAAAACACTACTGCAGTATCGTCAGCGTAGGAAAAAACTCTAGCGTTATTTATTTTAAGGTTGCAGAGGTCATTAATATAAAGGAGGAATAATGTAGGGCCCAACACACTTCCCTGAGGCACACCGAAAGTGACTTTTGCATCGTGACTAACGTATTCTCCTACCTTCACTCTTTGTTTCCGGTTCGAGAGGTAGTCGGTAAACATTTTAAGTGGAATTTCTCTTATACCTGACGCTTCTAATTTGTTCAAGAGGACAGGAACAGAGACGGTGTCAAACGCTTTTTTTAGGTCCAGAAAAACCGTCAGACATTTGTTACCGCTATCCATATTACCAGCCACTAGGGAGCTAAGAGCAGTAACTGCATCCTCGGTTGATAATCCCGGCCTGAATCCAAATTGCGAGCTGCTTAAGATGTTAAATTTGTGTAGAAATTTTAAGAGCCTCTTGTTTATAAGCTTTTCAATAATTTTCGATATGGCTGGCAAGATGGATATAGGTCTGTAATTGTTGACATCGTCTCTGTCCCCACCCTTGTGAACAGGAGTGATTATAGATTGCTTAAGTGGTGCAGGGAAGCTGCCCTTTGCGAAGCAAAGATTGGTCAAGTGGGTTATTATGGGAACAATATCTTGTCTAATATGTTTTAAAAATCTTGTAGACACGTTGTCCCAGCCGGGTGCACTGTCAGACTTTAGGCTCATCAAGACCCCATCTACTTCTTCGGTATCCGTATCCAAAAGAACAAACGAGTTTAACTGTGTAGACAGTGTTTCAGAATTAAAAGAATTTAAGTTGTGTGCTGAAGGTTTAACTTTTTGGGCTAGCTCTTTGCCAATATTTGCAAAGTAGTCATTAATGAAATTAACAGACTCAGTTGAATTTGATCTCATTTGTAATAATTCAGTGTTATGACTTTTTGTATTATTTGTGTAAGTTAAGGTTTTAATGTTTTGCCACAATAATTTATTATTTGTTACAGAATTAGCTAGTAGGTCTCTTTCAAATTTTCTTTTTAACTTTTTTATTAGGTTATTACAGTAGTTGCGATATCCACGGTAAGTTATTTTTAGGATATTATCAAAAAGGTCGTTACGTGCTTTTTTTTGGAGTTTGTTGCGATTCCTAATGCATCTTAGTAAACCGGCAGTTATCCATGGCTTAACAATACGCTTGCTGTTAGGAATGGCTTTAGTAACAGTGCTTTGATTAATAGAATCAGTTAATTTATATATTAGTAGGTCAGTTAAATGGTCCGGGTCACTACAAAACAGTAGGTCTGCTATTTTATTTTCTCTAATGTGGTTTAAGGCTTGATCAAAATCAATAGATATTTTAGTTTTACTGGTAATAACTTTAGTCTTTAGCTTAGATAACGATAGAAAGGTAGTGAAGTGGTCAGTGATGGAAGTGTGTAATATAGCAATAGAAGCAGATATTTTCTTTTTATTTATTTTGATCATAAAATGGTCTAAACAGTTGGATTCACGTGTAGGTAAAGTATGTCCAGGAAGTATTCCGTATAGTGATAACATATTTAAATAGTTTGCCCTATTTCTGTATTCATGCGGCGGCTCAGAGTCTTTGGATTTGAGATTTATGTTAATATCCCCCGCTATAATGATATTTTTATGAGAAGTTAAAGTATTGAGGTGAGTACTAAGAGAATCTACAAACATTTCCGTGTTTGGGTTGGATGGGGATCGGTACACGCCTAGAATAATATTATTAAGTACCTCCAGCTGTAGACATGAAGCATGAGTGAGGTTTATTTCTTTAACTTTAGGTTTTAAGTTTTTTTTTACGTAAAGTACTACACCGTCATTTTGATTTAGTTGACGCGTAGTTGAAAAATAGAGATAGTTATCAAGTTGAGGTATAGGTTTATTCGTGTGTAGCCTACATTCGGTTAAAATTATGATATCCGTTTCAAATTTTAATGTTGACAGTAAAAGTGTGAAGTCTTCAAAGTTGCAAAAAATGCTCCTTATGTTCTGAGAAATAATGGTCAAGTCTTGTTTACCAATTTTAATATGATCGTTCAGCTCCGTGCAGGCACATTGGAATGCGCGCGCAACTTCGATCTGATCAATCTCATCTAGAGTTTGAAGGGTGTCACCCATTTGTGTGAATTATAAACTGAATAGACGTTGCAACAAAGTAAATTAGAGATATGTAACGTACAAGTTATATTAAGACAGTAACCAAGCATACTAGGCTGACTGAAGCTCGGATTAGAGTACTGGGTTATTTTTAAAGTATACAGCATGTTTGTGTAAGTGTGATTATCAGTTGTGTGTATGTGTGTGTTAACATGTGTTATGACAGTTATATTTATACATAAATGAAGAAATGAAGAAAGAAGAAAGAAAGAAGAAGAAAGGCTGTATAGCTAAGCATTTCTAAACTATAACAAAATATTTTTCTGAACTGAATGAGTGAAAGGGGAAGTAAGAAAAAAAGATGGCGAGAAAGAGATTTTAATGAAAGATATGTTGCAAAGGTGTGAAGGATTTTTTTATTTTATTAAACGTTGTTTCGAATGATTTGGCGTTTTTCTGGAGGTCCTCACACATTTTTTTTTTAAGGGTTGTAGTATAAATTTCGGGAAGCCAAAGTCAAAGTCAAATCATTTATTTCAAATAGGCACATAAAAGGCACTTTTGAACGTCAAAATTTACAAGAAAATAGAATTGATGTTAGTTGCCCCTTCCAAAAGGTAGTTTCGTATGGAGAAGAATGGATAAGAAACTCCACCGTTACTCTTTTAAAATGTTTTACAATATTATGTATACATTAATTATATACTTATATGTGAAGCCGGGACGTCCTAGGAGGACATAGTGACCTTATTGTCGATGTTCTTCAGAAAGGTCAGGTGTGTAGTACTCGCAAACGGCGTGCGTGTATGACCAGATGTATGAACGCAAACGAGGCAAAAGGAGTATGTAAGGATCGTAGCAGGTAACATTCTGTAGTTTCTGCCTACCCCCATGGGCAGAAGGCGTGAGCTTGTGTATGTATGTATATCTATTTATCTTAGGCTAAGAAATCCAATACTGTCACGGTGCTCGATCTTCACATTGCATTATCATACGTATCATTTTTAACCCCGGACGGAAACAGAGGGGTGATATAAGTTTAACGTCTGTATCTGTGTGTCTGTCTGCGGCATCGTAGCTCCCAAACGGCTAAAGCGATTTCGTTTTTTTATGTTTTGTTTGAAAGGTGACTTGATCGAGTGTGTAGCTATGATTCAATCAAATCTGTGCTGCCGTTTGAAGATTATCAGCACTTTTCTAGTTAATGAAGCGATGTGAGCATCTTCAACAGGTCTGATCGAGATTTTGTATTCTGTTACTTGAATGATATTAGAAGGACATAGTAACCTTGTAACTGATGCTGCAGCATCAATTGGAATTTTCAGGATACCCAACTCCCGGACCAACTAACAGCAGAGGTATCGTGTTTGGGCTCATTGGATGGTCTCAATGAATAGGTTATAGATAGGATGGTGATCAGGGTCTGATGATGGAGAAGTAAAGAGAAATGCGGATAAATCAGTAACTAGATTCTTAACCAGTTTGGCTTTTTCATTAGAAGAACTTATATTTAATAAACAGGGTCAATACATTTCATATTTATTTTACTTTTAAGACGTTGTGATTTGTGTCGGGGGTTTTTTAATGACTAAAAGTTTCTTCGGCAACGCTCCAAAAATTTATAATAAAATACCGAATGCCATTAAAAATATGCCATTATTAAAATTCAAAAAGGCACTTAATAAGTTGCTTAGTGACAAGTGTTACTACACATTAGATGAATTTTTGAATGATGGCTCAATATAAACAAAATTACAAAAATTAAAAAGTTATTATTAAAATGCGTCAATATAAATTGTGTGATTTTTTTTGTTTGTCTTTGTTTTTATGTTATATGACAGAAACTTACTTGATGTTTGGATTTGAAATCCATTATTAATATTGACATTTAATATTTTTGGACATTTTTAATTATTTTGACTTAATTTTTTATTGTATTTTAATGTGTTAAACAATGTTATGTATTTTTTTCAATTTGTATTGTTAATTAAATACCATAATTATGCATGATTATCTGAAACTCTAATCTCTAATCTGAAACTTTAATATGTGATCTTGAGATAGAAGCACACCATATTTGTACGCCTTCTGGCATAACATAGCGCTCTTTCATCAAATATAACATCTGTATTGCTTTACCTGTGTTAACAAATAAAAGTGATTTGATTTGATTTGATTTGATTTAAATTTAATTTTTATTATTTAAGTTTTCTATTCCCTCTAATGTTTCTTGCAAATCCAGATCACAGTAAATGCTGGGCGAGACTTACCCAAGCCCGCTAACAACTCGCTCAGCCTGAATCTAGCCGTCAATAGTATCTGGTTTTAATATTAATAAATATTCTTAACACGTGCCTATGTTACGTTCCCTGGTTGCACAAGTCGAGCCGGTGAGACATCCCTATCTTGCGCCCTATCTGTAACAGATGTCTGGTCTCACGACGAAGCTAAGCCACTTATTAGCGTAGGTATATCTTATACTATGGTGTCCACCTCATTATAGGCAATGAATATGAATAAGGCAAAAAACGTGCGTCGGTATACTTTTTCGAAGATTAACGCTGAATTAAAGGTTAGCGATTTTGTTTCTTTTTAACCGACTTCAAAAAAAAGGAGGAGGTTCTCAATTCGACTGTATGTTTTATTTTTTATGTGTAGCTCAGAACTTTTTTCTGGGTGAAGCGATTTGGATGATTCTTTTTTATTTGATAGCTGGTGCTTCACATGTGGTCCCATTTAAATTCGGTCAAGTTCTGAGTTATCCTTAATAATGCATATTTTTTCCACTTAGTTTATATTGATGATGTTTTAATAATTTCCTGCCATTGTTATTTACATATCAAGTATACGAATTTGTATTTTATTTTTCACTTTTTATTTAGGGTAGGTACCGCAAATGAAAAGTGAAAAATAAAAACTTTTTTACAAAAAGACACCGACTTCCGAAATTAAAGATATTTTTCACGTTTTTTGTTTCTTTTTTTAAAATTCGGTTGTCTTTTTTAACTGACTTCAAAAAAGGAGGAGGTTCTCAATTCGACTGTATGTTATTTTTGTAGAAAAGTTTATTTTCATTACCATGTAAAGCGATGGATGAGGTCTACGATGAACCGGTCAAAATTTCTACATTTATATAGCTGTAATTTTTATAGTGTACATAATAAAGAGTATTTTATTCTATTATATTCTACGATGGAACGAGCGTGCCCAAAAGTTGCTTCAACACTCTTGCTTTGAAGATTTGACCGGTAATTATTAATATTTATTAGAGTAATTTCTATATGAATATCTCCTTAAGATACGCAAGTGATTCTGGTTCTTGTTTAAAAAATGCGATAGGATTATTACTGTGTCTGCTAATAATTATACACTGCACAGCAGTTGTGATGATGGCTATGTATACTTTAATATTTCATTAACATAACTCAAAAGGGTTAAGTTTTTAATGCAAGTGGGCCTTAATACACTAAAATATTGCGTCGCAAAATTCCTCCGCATCACTGTCGACTGGTGATGTATCCGAGAGACTGGCAGCATTGTCACGTTGTATGGCAATACTTAGCTTCTGGCCAAGGTAAAACCCAGCCCTATGGTCACGGGAAGTGTCAACCAGCTTGAGTCAAATCTAAAACCCACACTTGACCCCTCAAACGTCAAACCTCATATCGCAATGCAAAGTTCACAGAAAGCATAGCTTCTGATACGGTAAAATATACAATGAATAAATATTTATATTAATCAAATATCTCTGATTCAACTTGTGTGCGGCATGAATCATTCATGGGCTGCAATAAAGCACAAGGTTAGGATCCCGTTTGTGCTATATTTCTTCTACGAAAACGTTCAAATTAAATTCTGTGGTATTTTTTTAAACCTTGCCCCGCACTAGGAATTGCGCCTGTATTGTGGGTGCGTTTACAAAAATTCAAACTCACATATACAAAAAGCCAGACCCGGAACAACTACTTGTAGATCATACAATTTTTTATTCCGTGCGGGAATCGAACCCGCGACACGCAACGCAGCAGTCAGTGCCGCCAAAACTAGATTCTTTGTTAAAAAATCAATGCAATGATAACTGTTTAGTTATCAATGTTATCACTATCAGTATCAACATTTGCAGTTCTTAATCAGAAACGCTTTGATCTGCAGTCTTTATATCACTCGTTTATATCTAAAATCAAAACGACTTTACGCTTTTATAAATATGTTTTAATTAGACAATTGTTTCTTTAACAGACAATTATTTACTACTGACGGTTTTTACATAAACTCACGCCTTCTTCCCATGGGGGTAGGCAGAAACCACAGAACGCCACCTGCTACGATCCATACATACTCCTTTTGCCTCGTTTACGTTCATACATCTGGTCATACACGCACGCCGGTTGTGAGTACTACGCACCTGACCTTTCTGAAGAACATCACCAATAAGGTCACTATATGTCTTCCTAGGGCGTCCCCTCTCGGCGTTTCCACTCACATCTGCCTTGTAAATACCTTTTGTTAATCGCCCTTCATTCATCCTCTCAACATGACCAAACCATCTTAGCATACTATTTTCAATTTTTGTCACTACATTTTCCTTTAAACCGTACCGTTGTCTTATCACATCATTCTTCAGTCTATCATTCATAGTCACATCACACATGCTTCGCAAGGAACGCATTTCCACAGCATTTATTCTACTTTCATGCTTCTTTTGCCACACCCAACACTCACTTCCATACATAAGCGTAGGCACCAGCACACCATTGTGAACAGCCAGTCGTGCTTTTTTGGACATCAACTGGTTGGTTACAATTGCATGTGTAGCACCATTCACTTTATTTCCCGCATTCACCCTTCTTTCCACATCTCCATCAATCTTTCCATCCCTTGTAAATAGACTCCCCAAATATACGAACTCACTTACTTGCTCCACATACTTATCATTTAATTTCACATCACATACCGATACATCCCCTTCTCTTTCAAACACCATGACCTTCGTCTTATTCACATTTATATTCATCCCTTTCATTTTAAATGATTCATCCATCACAGTCACCATGTCTTGCAACCCTTCCGCTGACGATGCAAGTAGAACTTGATCATCTGCGTAGAGAAGGCATTTGACAGGCAACTCATTCATTGTCAATCCATTCTCACCCTCTTTCAAATCTGTCAGACAACTATCCATGTACAAGTTGAACAGCCATGGTGACGCTACACAACCCTGTCTAACACCCCTCGAGATGCAGAACCAGTTCGTGTATGCCCCATTTATCCTATGACGGTTTTTGTATGAGAACAGTTAGAGTCGAGTCATACAGATTTCTGTATGACTCGACTCAAAGTCTACACCTCCACGTATCTATGCATCAATTCAGTCAATCGTCAGACATAGATGGCTTGTCCAAAAACTTCTGTGGCCTCTCCGCGTCACACACAATAATGACATCTGTCGGCCGTCACTGACACAACACAACGCTCTAACTGACATTTGAAGAACCGTTTTTTTGTAAGCAACTTCATTTCGTATAATATATCTCCACTTTAAGAGGCTTACAAGAGCTAAAGCGCGGCCACTGTCGGATTGCATAGAAAAGAAAGAGACGCGCGATGACACAACGCTGGTAATTTATTGCAAAATATGAAGCAATTATGGATTTACAAAAAATCTATTCATTGGACTAAAAAATTAAAACACTATTACGTTAGTATGTTACTTGTAGAATAATCTGCCAAAAAATCTGAATGTTTGCACGTATATTAGTATGGTTTTTAAACGTTAAAATATTTTTTTAGAGGTATCTTCGTGATTTTTTTCTATCATGTCAAGTTAATTGTATTATGTTTTCAACACACTATCTAACTAGTATATATCCAGAAGAATATCAAATATTTTTCTGATTTTGGGTTCTGCAGTGGATCATATATTTTTAGGCATTATAAATTTGCGTTTAGGTCATGTAAACCGCCCGTCATGCCCTTAAACCGATTATCCGGTGCATTTTGTGTTGTTTGTTTCATATTTACATTCTATTAAAATAAAACAAAGACAAAAGGAACGAAAAGCCACGTGTGGTCGCAAACCGTTCTACATCTTCTTGGGGATATAAAAGCGACATATTTAGGAGTAAAGGAAGGTTCTATCTATAGCCAAGATAACCTTTTTGATAAAACGTTTTACGGTTTTTGTTGATCTATTAACGCACTAAAAATACGTATCGTTGAAAAAAGCCATTTTGAAATCCCTCCTTTTATTAGTTTATTAAAAACTAAAGAATCCATCCTTTGTCGAAAAACATTTAGTTTCGTTGAATCGGTACTAATTTAAATTGTCTCTCTAGAGCTATCTATAGGAATTATTTCCCAAGCAAATCAATATTCAAGTTTCTATTATCGAATTATGTAACATCAATGCGTCCAAAAATCTTTTATAACTATTAAAACCACGGAATAGAACCTTTTTTTATCAATTCCGTGACTTAAACCTGTCATCTAACTACAGAACTTAATCTAGGCTCTAATAAACTCGTTTACTAGTTGCTCGGAATTCCAAGCGTGTCGGTATGGCAAGTGAGCTATGTACTCACTTTTGCCAACCATAGTGATATAGAAGCACTACTGTTACAGTATTTTTATCTCACAAAGCGACGCGCGCTTTACGTGTGGTTACCAAGAGTACAAACATGCTGTGAATTTGTGTGTAAGCGCAGGAGCTCTCGGTATCATCCGAGACAATGGCGAAGATGGAAGTGTGTGTGCGTGTGTGTGTCATGTGCTGACGCTACTCGTCGTCACGCACACATTCACACGTGTTTGTATACTTGGTTACCACAAGGAAAGCGCGCGTCGGTTCGTGAGTTAAAAATACTGTATCAGTTAACACGTTGCTGTAGTGCTTTATAAAACACCGCAAGTGCCTCATTATCTAGAAAAGGTAAAATAAGATAAGGAGAAAAGCACTGTATTCGAAGCATTAATTTCGCACAAAACTTCAGCCAATCTAGCCCAAAATTTGAATAAAAATTTTTGCTACTTTTGACATAATTTGTTACACATCGATTGAAAAACTAAGCTATTCCAACCTTGATATCCAACTTTTGTCACCATTAACCACCCTCAATTCAGGAACAGTGTTAAAGCACTTCACATGATGCAGTAATAAAAATATTAATAGGTACATATTAGACACATCATATTGCATTTTTTTTTATATTAACTCCGCGAATATTTCCCGAAATTCAGGACCAGTTCTAATTCTAACAACATCCCATATTTAAAAACCACGCACGCTAAAAACTTCCTCCAAATAAATTCAACTAAGAAATACGGAAAAATATTATTAACGTACAAACGAGTTCAATGGCGAATAACTCAGTAATGACCCCGAAGTTAACCCTGTAAGCGCTGAGACATTTTATTGAATCGTTAGGTGACGTAAAAAGGGTTATTTGGTCATGACGAAGGTTTGTATTGAACATAGAACGTAATTAGGTCTTATGTCAATAAGTTCTTAGCTTATTTTAATAGTGGAATATTTTTGCGGAGAAGGTTATGTATAAAATGAGGTTATTGTGCTTAAAGCCAGGAATATTGAAAATGTTCTGAAGTAAGTTAGATCCTTGAAATTTCTTATAAAGTATTTTTTTATTATCAATTTATTTACCTTGAATCGATTTATTGAAGGTGCCAAAATGGTGTTTTAATTGAGTATCTTCTGGAAAACTTTTAACAGCTAATAAATTCTTATTGACAGGTTAGAGCTATAGAGGTATGAGGAACAGGGTGTAAAGTTCACTCATATTCTGTGGGAAAGGGAGGAACCTCCGACCAGACGGGTGTTGTGTCTGGTGGGCAACTGCCCGATGGTTGATGTCGGGACGTTGTATATATGCTAGTCGCGCGGTAAACTCTGCTTGCGCGATGCAGGATTTGCGTGACGTCAGTATGACGTGTAGCTAGCATGTGGCGATGTTGATACCGCTACATCACTCCCCCCGGAGACCGGAGGTCGATAGTGGGCTGAGTCTTGTATCTTGCGATGCTTGCCAGGGCCAGTTGAGGTTCCAGTGAGTCGGAACCGGGTGCCGCATAGTTCACGGTGAGTCGGAACTGTCTGCGGTGGTACCCCAGTGGGTCGGGGTGGCGCTGCGTTATGCTCCAGTGCGTCGGATGTGGTACAGCGCCGGGTTGAGGCTGACTGCTGGCGTCGACCAGGAGAGGGTTTGAAGGCTCTGCTTGTGGACCGGCCGAGAGTGCAGTGTGCTGTGCCAAGGTTGCTGATGAGGCTGTGGGTGATGACCAGGTATGCGCGGTCGCTGCATGCTGGTGGTCAGGATACCCGTTGAAGCCGTGGGTGCTGGCTGGCTGTGTGACTCGCCGCTCTAAAGCTTGCAGAAGTGATGATGATGTGATAATGACGTCACGCTGAAGTAGTTGCACGAAGGCTGCGCTGACGTTCATGTTCGGGGCACCAGTATAGAGGTATGATGAACAGGGTGTAAAGCTCACTCATACTTCCATAGAAAAGGGAGGATCCTCCGAACAGACGGGCGTTGTGTCTGGTGGGCAATTGCCCGACTGGTGATGTCGGGACGTTGCATATATGCTAGTCGCGCGGTAAACTCTGCTTGCGCGATGCAGGATTTGCGTGACGTCAGTATGACGTGTAGCTAGCATGTGGCGATGTTGATACCGCTACAGAGCTATAGGCATTTTGTAAAAAAAAAAATGCTCGAAATCTTGCATGGAAAATTTCGACCCGTAATAAACACACGTCATAAAATAGTTAAGAGGCAACAAATTACGTTTTTTTTATTGTGTATGTTTACTATTTCGGTAGATACCTATATTTCACATTGAAATGCAGTGGGTAAGTACATATATCATATAGCCGTCATTTGAAAGCGGTCGCCTACATAAAGCTTATAAACTCGTTTGTCGTTGAATGAGAATGTTTAAAGAGTGAATTGCTCATACAAAATGTTTACTACCTCTGTTAGATTAAATTCATAACAACTTTGACGTTTCATACGCGCACGTTTTGATCAAAATCAAAATCAAAATATTTTATTTCACATAAACCAACATGGGCACTTATGAAACATCAGAAGCTAGGTGCACGGTTCCAATTGGTTGTTTCCTATGGAGAAGAGCCGGCAAGAAACTCCACGGTTACTCTTTTAAAAATAAGGGAATTTTACAATGTTTCAAATTACAGTGTTGATAGATAAGGCAGGACAGTGTAGGCCTGTCAACAAGTAACAGGTACTCAACAAAATATAAAAAGGTCTACAAATCTACAGTCTAAAATATCTGATCACCCTTGTAATACCAAAACGGGTAACCAGAACAGTAGCAATAAAGATTTTTGGGCTTCCACAGCCCAATCGGGAAAACCGCCTAAAACATCGAACCAAAAAAATATCTATATGTCTTATAATAATTATTATACTATGTACAAGTATATAAAAAGGGAGAGGAAAGAATTATAGGGCATCAAAAATTCGTCCGCATCGTTGTCAACAGGAAACGTCCCCAAAAGGCTGGCAACATAGCCACGTTGTATGGCGATTCCGATTCTTTGGCCAAAAACTAGACCAGCCCACTGCTCACATGAAGATTCAACCAACCGCTTGGCAATGTCTCGAAAAACTAAGTAGGCACTCGAACCCCATGGCCCTAGAGTTTCAACCCCAAACGGATCCAATAAGATTGGAAGTATTAATTAAATATTAATTCGAAGACATTGTGACTCGTACTAGGCCCGCGCGGTAGATTATAGCCCACTCCCTCTCACAGATAGGAAGCTTGTATCCCAGCAGTGGGAAACATTATAGGCTGATTATGCTAATGCCTCAACGTTTATCCTGTATTAGGCCTGAACCTTGACGTTAGACAGCTGTACTTGTGACTAATAGAGGTGACATACCCCATAACTACTTCGAACAAAATTAACGATAAATTATTCTCAAGTATCACACGTCCCACTCAAAACTCCATCCATCCTGTGAGTTGTAGTATCCCATATCTCCTAGGTACTCTAATTGAGATCTGGAGCTTATCGTTAAGTCTAGTTACCAGTCAGCTTAAGCATCACTAATGGACTGCCTACACTGCCCAGCCTGTTAAGGCGGCGTTCGAGCTGAACAAACATTAAAGTACCAACTGCATTGAAAGTTCAGTTTGTTTCAAATTTCAGTCAAAATTAATTGAAAAATTATGTAAACAGATTGATCGATATGGTCATACGTTTTCGTGTTATCACTTTAGGAGATTTGATTTTCGGACAGATTGTAATTCAGGCAAATTTGGTGTGAGATTGAACTGTGCATTATGGGCGCTATTATCGTTTACCGTAGCTCGTCACGTCAAATCACCATTTTACCATCACGTTAAAATAGGGAAGCTTCAGACGGATCGGTTTTTGCAGATTATTGTTAGTTAATTGCAGATGGGAAATCGATTATTATATTCTCTAGATTTTACTACCAAATACAAATCTGATCGTCATTATCTGTTTGTCGCATATAAGCGAGGCAAAAATAATTTAATTCTTGTTAGAATCTGCATTAAACTGGTATGAAGTTTGAAAGTTGAATTAGACCGCCTCATTGATACACACTAACATTACTTACTACATACTCCCCCGGGAAGTTTCAACTAAGGCAAGGTAAAGACTTTCTCTTTGCCACAGACGAGTAAAAGAAAAATAAGTAATACTGCCGAAGCAGTAAAGGAAAACATGGTGAGAAACCCCATAGAATTGCCTCCTATAAACCGGAGAGGTGTGTAATGGTTTGGGATCAAGGGTTCTACTTGACCTACTCTTTTTAGGACTCATCGTAGCGTTGGTTTACGATAAACTCAATAATACAGTGCGCTTAAGTCAAGTTTGCCTCTAATAAAATTAATTAATTAATATAATTTTACGCATTTTCTTACACGAAATAAAATGTCGTCCCAAGGTCCCGTAAATATATTAAATTGCAGTTATACCTACATTATATACATACATAACCTCACGCTTTTTTCCTATGGGTGAAGACAGAAACTACAGGACGCTACCTTCTACGAACCTTACATACTCTTTTCGCTTCGTTTAGGGCGCAGATATGCGACGTTTAATGATTTCAAATTGAACATCGCGTCTAAACTTGTCTACGATATTATAGGGTGAACCCTATAATATCGTAGACAAGTTTTTGACCCAGTATATCTTAGGATAATCAAGCCAAACTGAGTAAAATCATCGATGAACAAGTAAATAATAATGTTGATAAAATTATGTTATATCAAAAACTTTAATGTACGCGTTTTAATTTTTTTATTTAGCTTTTTGGACTCATGCAGACAGGATAAAATTAGTTTATTAAGGGTAGCCCGCGAAATTCAAATTTTCTTACTTTTTTTGCCCGGTTGATAGCAATAGGCTCGCCCCCTATTACATGGGACTTAAACATAACTGGCGAAATGTGGGTGTTCTATAGGTGCACCTCTGCCTAACCCTTCGGGGAATACAGGCGTGATGTTATGTTATGTTATGTTTATGTTTTTGCAATGCAGGTCAGTGTCGGGTTGTATGTTGAACAAAATATGATTATGTACAATCAATAGGGTTTTATGAACTTAGAGGGTTGTATTGATGATTTTAATGATTATAATTCCGTAAATACATACGTACTTGTTACGGTCGCGAATCTTTATCCTGTCTGGGCATGTTTGTGCGTCTTTATTCTGTAATAGGTTCTAAAAGCATTTTAAGAATGATTAGTATGAGTAGTAGTAAAAAGCACTAATCGTGTGAATATATCATACATTTTATGTGCTAGGACCGACGAGTGAATCTGATAATAATCCCTTGGTAATTCCTTCAAGTTAATTAAATGGCTGTTAAAGTTAAAATAATAACAGTTTTCACAAAAATAGTTGTCTTAACTATTTTACTAAAAAGGTGCGGCACGGGTTACACGGTATCTTAATAAAATTAGCATAATTTCCTACACAACGTTACTTCTAAATTTCTTGCTAACTTAAGAATATCAAGGAATATTCCCCCAAATGTTTGAGATATGTTTACTCTTTCAATAGATAATATTAAAAATAGTTAGGTTTACCCTTCTACCACAGAAAAGGCAATTTCGGGTTTGGTAATATATTTATAATTAAATAGTAATGAAGTCAAAACTGTAAATTGAATATTAAAAAAAAAAAGTAATTGGTACTAGGTGTGGGAACGAGTCTGATGACGAAAATATAGTTTTTTGAATTTCTATCTGTTTGTCTGGATGTATGTTCCGGATTGGCATAAACACCGCTACAGTACTGTTTCAGAGAGATACTTGTCCAGCGCAAAAATTTGCGGGGCCGAAATTTGTTCCTTGAGAGGCCATGGTAGAGCGGACAGATTTGACCTTAAGCCTTGTCTCCCAGTGGGGTGATGACAATCTGCTCTCTTTTAACGCCACCTAAACACAGGCGTGTCTTTTTACCACTAAAAGAAGTTGTTTCGACCAATCTCCTACTTTTCGGGGTACATCTGTTCCTGTAACTGATCGGCTTGAGCTCCTAGGCATGGAGTTGACATCTCGTCTAAACTTCGGCGCCACCATCGAGTATAAAGCCCAAACTGCGGCTAAGAAGCTGGGCATCCTAAATAGGGTGAAGCGATACTTTTCGCCTGGACATCTTTTAACCCTGTACAAAGCGCAAGTCCGATCCTGCATGGAGTATTGCAGCCACCTTTGGGATGGCTCAGCTAAATACCAACTTGCCGCGCTTGACTCGGTGGAACGCAGAGCCAAGAGACTCATTGGCGACATAAAACTGGTGGATGCCAAGCTTCACAGCTTGACTCATCGCCGCAAGGTTGCCTGCTTGTCGGTCTTCTACAGATTGTACTTCGGTGAGTGTGCCCAAGAACTCCACGACCTCATTCCACCGGCCCCCTTCTACCATCGGACATCTAGGCGCACTGCAAGTTACCATCCCTACCTAGTTGCTATTCCACCAATTCGCACTAAGCGCTTCCAAACATCTGTTATAATGCGCACAGAAAAAGAGTGGAATTCTCTACCTGCGTCTGTGTTTCCGACCGCATACAACCCAAATCTCTTCAAAGTGAGAGTGAACAGGCTTCTTCTGGGTAAGCTCACTCCTTCGTCGACTTTGCCTCTGTCATCTCTGACCTAGACTAGAGTCAAGAGCAAACACATCTAAAATAAAAAATAAAAACGGCTGAATGGATTTAGATGAAACTTGGCACACTTACTTTATAACCTGGATTAACACATAGGGTACTTTTAAACCCGGTAGTACGTTCCCGTGGCTTATTTTTCGACAACCACGCGGGCAAAAAGCTATTTTCTAACTAAAATAACAAGCGTTGCTTGATATGTTCTATTTTCTTAGATATAGAAAAATAAAACTACATGAATTACCCACGTAATCGCTATTACAAACTTTTGGCAAGTGACGTCATCAAATCTCCGTATTTGTTTTCAATGTTGTTAGGACCAAAAAGTTACGAAAACTTAAAGTAACACCTGTTAGAATGATCCTTATGACTACCGTCGATGTAGCTACAACAAGTCATTCTGCTTAATCAACTCTTTTGGTCCGAAATGTCGACGTGGTCATTTGTAAGGTTTTAGATCTAAAAATATGTCAAGGTTAGATATTTTAGTTGAAGTAATTTTTACCTACCTACATACTTTATGAAAAATATTCTAAGTGGGTATTCATTGTTAAGAGGTAGCTTAGGTTCAGCGATACTTCTATGTTGCAAAATGCGTGACCATCTATAATAATTTAAGGATGTATATAAAATTAAAAAATACGTTACTTAAAAATCAAAAGTGCAGTTTGTGATCCTCCCACTTTCCAATCAACAACGTCCTGAAATATCAAATACATTTCAGAATTCCCGCAATCAAATGCCAAACCTCTTCAATAATCCAAATCGCAAATATCTCGACCAAATAACAGCATTGATTGTACAACATACCACCGGCTTAACACACCATAAACCACAAATACACAGCTATACTAAAATACTATGAAATAATCCGTCAGTCCAGTTTACACCAACCAGCTAATAGATTGACCTACCTCCCCACTCGCCTACACTCTTGCTAGGGCTGTCAAACACCGGATTATCGACTTAGCACTCTTCGACTTTCAATAAGCTGTGAAACTGCGCAATCACCGCATCCCTTCAACTTTGCGTTCGAAACAGAGACAAGCGTTATGGTGAATTAATGCACGTAATCTACCTGTGTGAGGTGTTAAAGAAAACATGGAGTTTGTTAATTAATGGTTGACGTTTAGAGCTTCATCACGAATAACTAAACCACGAGACCAACGGGGCAGTTGCGGGGAACGGGTTGGGGGGGTGGGGGGCAACAGCTGAGTGTGGGGTCCTGGGTTCGATTCCCAGGCCGGGTAAAGTGTTATTGGGTTTTTCCATTAGGAATTTCTTAGTTAGGAAGTTGGTCAGCCCGGAATTCGGTAGATGGCGATCTGATACCTCCGTGCCTCGGAAAGCACGTGAAGTTTTTGACCGCCTGATCTCTCTCCGGTCGTGTCGGATTGCCGTCCCATCGGACTATGAAAGTGAGGGCAGAGAGAGTGCACCTGTGTCTGAGCATAGTTTTGTGCACTATAATATCTCCCGCACCGGAGGCTAGTTTCCGTCGAGATTGGCCGCCATGACCGAAAGACGGTCTGGAGGACTATAATATTATAACTAAAATACTCATATAAATTCCAGTAATTATTTAAATGCATCAAAAATGCATTTCTGATTTGCTTTGTAAAGAACAATGGCGAATTCTTATTTGAAATAAATTTGAACGTCTAAAAGTGACAATTATACGAAAGAAATTCAACTCTTTATCTACGTTTTTTTTACAATCATATTAGCTAATTAAGGTCGAGTAAAAAATAATGTTTAATGAAAATTTATTTGACTACTTCGTTCTAAAAGATTAGGAAATTGTTGGTTGGATTGGTTTAGTATTGCCATTTTATGTTTATTTTCCTAAATAGTAGGTATAGCGTAATTATCAAGGTGTTGTTATCATTTATAGTTTGTTATTATATTAACATGGAGTAAATGAATAAATAACACATTTATTTTGTTGTACCTATATCTAAGTTTATTCTGTGTTCTTACTTAGATAAACATATTGCAGTAAAGTGGGAAAAATATCAAATGTTATGGCAATTCTGAACTAAAAAGACTAGTACCTATTTATGGTCTTAAAAACATTGACAACCGTTGACAGTTTACAACTCTTGACCAGAAGCTTGCGCTCTATCCCGTGTTGTTCAAAAGTTCAATACTGAATATCTATTAATCTCCGCCCTCTCTAACAAAAAATCTTACACAAACTAGCTCAGAAAATGACGCTGAGTTTAATACGATATTTTTCATTTAAAGAAATAATGATTTAATTTCAAATAAAACAATGTAATAGTATGGGAAGCTGCCATTGTTCTTTGCTAAAATGTATAACATGTAAGGTTGACAGAATAATATAAATTTATGGGTACAATATGTACTTAAGTGTCACGTTCTGACTCTATGCGGTCACTAGTCACTACAAATAATAACTCCTAACGATTGATTTTATGACATTGCAATTTTGACAATTTGTTATTAAAATAATAAAAAAATACTGTAGAAAGTGACAACCCTTGTAAATATTTGCAGAACCAATATTGCCATCTAAAATTAATATTTTGCACCCGACTGCCAGACAGTTTCGGGAAATTAATTATTAACTAACTTAGTAATCCGTTAAACTCAAGTTATTAAGTTAGATCCAGTCAATTTGTTGATAATTTTAAAGTTTGTGTTGAACGACTTTGTTTTATTTCTGCCAATATTTTTCTTTGTAATGTTGATTGAAATTGCCTTTACGATAGTAAATATTACTAAGATCTCTAAAATAAGGAAAAGATAAATAAAATGATATTAAGTTTAAATAAGTCCAGTAACTAAAGTGGACCTAAACTTAAGTTAAAGTAATACGAGTTCAAAATAAATTAAACAGATTTATTTATTACGTACTTGAAACTTAAAGTTGTTGAAAACTTAATTCGAGGATCGTCACTGAGCATTTACATTTCTTAAGAAAACGTAGACATCAAATTAATAGAAACCTGTATCTCAATATATTCAAATTCAAATAAATTAATTAATTTTGTGAACATAGGGTAAAAAAATACACAGATGTTATATAAAAAAATGTTGGTCCATACTATGTGCCGCCAAAGGGCATACAAAATAGCCTAAATAATCGAATATAAATAACAAAATAGAAACAAAAATAAAGTCAATAGTTACGTAGTCACAGTTTCATGTCAAACACTAATATAATTAATAATATGTCAATAAATTAAGACGGCACGTAAACCAAATAGGAATTAATTGGTCACAATTTCGTATAAGTACAATAACAAGTTCAAATAAAAAAACTTTGTAAAATCTTTAGTTTCAGAGCAACATTTTTAATCTTTGACTTAATGTAGTTGCATTGCACCAAAGCTTCTGAAAAGACAGTGATCAAACGCAGTTTCCGTACCTCCGTTCCTCTAGATATTGGGACGGAAATTGTTACTGTGTCGTGGCAATGTCATTTGGTTTAAATATGTTTTTATTTTTATTATATAATATATTTTTTATAGATTATTTTCTATTTTGTAAATGTGAGAACGTTGTAGGCCTTCTAGACTGTAGATTTGTTGCCCATCTTCTATTTTGTTAAGTACCTGGTTCTTACTGACAGGCCTACTCTCTCCTCCCATACCCATTAGCACTGTAATTTGGAAATATTGTAAAAGCCAATTATTTATAAAAGAGAAACCATAGAATTCTCGCCGGCTCTTCTCCATTGGAACCGTGCACCTAGCTTCTGACATATCATAAGTGCCCATGTAGGTTTATGTGAAATAAAATATTTTGATTTAGATTTTTGTAGCAGGTCCTATTTCAGGTACTGAGCGAAACAGGGGGGTAGTACATACATTGTTATGTGTAATGTCATATAACAGCCATGTTCGGATTGCGGCTTGAATGAAAGGCATTGAAAGAAATACCGCTGAGAGGTGAATTCTAATATAGATGCGTGGTGGTACGCAAATGGATAGAATAAGAAATGGATATCTAAGAAGTCTGAAAGTGGCACAGGCAACTGAAAAGTTGTGTAAAAACTTTTTTACAAAAAAACAACCGACTTCCAAAATAAAACACTAAAAGACGTGAAAAATAAATTTAATTTCGGAAGTCGGTGTCTTTAGTTTTGTATTTTCGTTTTTGGCCACCGAATTCCAAAATTAAAGTTATTTTTCACGTCTTTTAGTGTTTTTTTTGGAAGTCGGTTGTTTTTTTGTAAAAAAAGTTTTTATTTTTCACTTTTTAGTTGCGGTACCTACCCCACACAAATTCGTATACCACTACTTGGTGTGTAAATAACAGTGACAGGAAATTATTAACACATCATCCATATAAACTAAGTGGAAAAGATATGCAGTAATAAGGATAACTCAAAAACTACGGGTCAGACCTTGATCAAATTTAAATGGGACCACATGTGAAGCACCACCTACCAAATAAAAAAAGAATCATTCAAATCGGTTCACCCAGAAAAAAAATCTGAGCTAACACACATAAAAGAAAAAAAAACATACAGACGAATTGAGAACCTCCACCTTTTTGTGAAATCGGTTAAAAATCGGATGTTATGGTATGGACATGTGATGCGGAGGTAAAAAGAAAATGTCGTGAGGAAAACTAGAATATGAATAAATATAATAGTAAGGGAAGACTAAAGAAGGGATGGATGGACTGTGTGAGAGATGATATGGCTAAAAAGGGTGATTACTGAAATGACGACTAATAGAGAAGTATGAAAATACGAGACATGCTGCGCCAACCCTCAATAAATTGGGGTACGGGTAAGAGTATGATTATAACCATGTTCGGATTGCACTTCGAATCAGAATATTTACCCTAGATAGCTAACCACTCGTCGAAACCACGGGTATAAATAAAAGGTATTTTTTCAGCTTTCGTAAGTTTACATACATACATACATAAACTCACGCCTTCTTCCCATGGGGGTAGGCAGAAACCACAGAACGCCACCTGCTACGATCTTTACATACTCCTTTTGTCTCGTTTACGTTCATACATCTGGTCATACACGCACGCCGGTTGTGAGTACTACGCACCTGACCTTTCTGAAGAACATCACCAATAAGGTCACTATATGTCTTCCTAGGGCGTCCCCTCCCGGCGTTTCCACTCACATCTGCCTTGTAAATACCTTTTGTTAGTCGCCCTTCATTCATCCTCTCAACATGACCAAACCATCTTAGCAAACTATTTTAAATTTTTGTCGTTACATCTTCTTTTAATCCGCACCGTTGCCTTATCACATCATTCTTCAGTCTATCATTCATAGTCACACCACACATGCTAGATAGCTAACCTTCCTAAATATCCCTTTAAAGCTAACCACTCGTCGAAACGACGGGTATAAATGAAAATTTTTTAAAAAAAAAACATTTTTCACTTTTTAGTTGCGGTACCTACCCCACACAAATTCCTATTCCACTAATTGGTATGTAAATAACAGTGACAGCAAATTATCAACACATCATCAATATAAACTAAGTGGAAAAAATATGCAGTATTAAGGATAACTCAAAAACTACGGGTCAGACCCTGATCAAATTTAAATGGGACTACATGTGAAGCACCAGCTATCAAATAAAAAAAGAATCATCCAAATCGGTTCACCCAGAAAAAAGTTATGAGCTAACACACATAAAAAAAAAAAAAAAAAAAAAAAAAAAAAAAAAAAAAAAAAAAAAAAACATACAGACGAATTGAGAACCTCCTCCTTTTTGTGAAGTCGGTTAAAAAGGTGTTTTTTCACCTTTCGTAAGTTTATGAGGTAAATAATATTTAAAGCATTTAAAAGTGAAAGGATTTTAGAATCAAACCGAGTTATTAAATAATTCGAAATACCCCTAAAAATCATGCAAAGCAGGGACCGGTCATTAGTTAATAATAAGTACAAATAGGTACTTGTATTTATGATTCATTTAGCTAAAGTAAAAGCGCCGGACGACGGTCGAGCGCAGTTCCCTCGCTCTTCAGACACGGCTGCGGAAGCTCGTTACTGTGACACGGTAGACATATACATAGGTCACCGAGGTAGGTATGTACCAGTATTTATTCACCTACTTGGTCTTGGAATTAAATTAAAGCGGGTCATGAAAATGTTGAGACTAGCAAGCATGTAAGCTTTTAGCAATTTAATTTTAAAAGTTACTATACACTGTAGGCATCATGAGAGGTACAGTTTCAAGTTTCAGCTCTATTTTAACGTCAAATAAAACAAAACTAATTAAATGAGGCCTGTTATTCAAATTATTATACTTAATATTTACTTTACTAACAGTGACACAATGGGACATAAAAGTTTAAAAAGGTTTATTTCGGAACAATAGCACATACAACAAGTAAAACGATGATGGCTGCAAAAATTTAAAATGTAGCGCAGCTAACAACGCCCGTCTCCAGATACAGAATGGAATGATGTTCCATGCAAAAGTGCTTAATAGGTAATTGAATTAATTAAGGTAATTTAGATTTAGTTCATTAATAATAAAAGCAAAAAATAAGATAAAAATAAACAGTACAGGACTTATAAAAAAAAAAAAACCTTATTATCAGGCATCGAAGGCGTGTTAGTATTACCAAAAAAAAAACTTACAAACTATGTTGGTAGTAACACACAAGCGTACAAAAAACAAAAACAGAAACAGCATCCAATTAGAGGAAGATCTATCAAGCCACATGTCTGACATGTAGCTTGATAAACCTATCCATTGTAGGCCCTTCTAGCCTATCTGAAAAAACAGAATGCTGTGCATATGAATCACGCAAACATGGACAGTTGTCGACTACCAAACCATCTTACATAACCATTATTGAAACGTTTCATTATTCTTGTAAAGGTAAGGTTTTTTTTAAAGAAAATAATGTGTACTTATGTCGATAGGAAAATAAGTAAAAGTACCGGAAGCATTTCCCCAACATAAGCTTTTCATATTAACACTACACCCCACGCCAATTGTCGTAATAACAATAAAATTTCTAATTTCCATTGTCCCATTCAGTGTCCATATTCTTCAACCGATTAACATATTATGAGGACATATTTAAAAAACAAAAAAAAACAGCATAAAAATAAACACAATAATTATTTATGAAACCAAATGAATATAGCAAAGACAGGACGTAACACCGAGTGAGACAATGAATGAAGTCAACGCCATGGCGCTATTGTCCGCGCGACGATGCGACTTTTATTCAATTCTATAGTAACAAACAAATGCCGCTCCATTCCCTCCTTGTTTTAAACTGTGCGACATACTTTCTGAGGTGATCGAGGGTAATTAGGTGGGAAAGGCATAATTATACCTAAGGTACCCGAAAGATGTCCAAGCAATCGTGAAAATCTTGGTCAGTGAATATTGAACGAGCATTTGTACGGTACGTCGCACGTTACTGATAAAAAACCAGTATAAGCTGACCTCTTATTCTATTGAAACTCCATGCTATGCTAGAGCAGGTCAAGGTCAATGTGGTATTCCCGACGTGCGGTCTACTGCACTGCACGTAAATCTATACTAACACGTTCGCGTGAGCAACCTCGTCACTGAATGTTTGTACTGCGGCGCACCTTTTTTCATACAAAATTAAGCAACGTCTAAAGACGTCCCGCCGTAATACGTATGTTTTAGAACTGTGTTATGTTGGAAGGCGTTCACACACACGTTCGCGTGAGCAACCTCGTCACTGAATGTTTGTACTGCGGCGCACCTTAATACGTATGTTTTAGAACTGTGTTATGTTGGAAGGCGTTCACACACACGTTCGCGTGAGCAACCTCGTCACTGAATGTTTGTACTGCGGCGCACCTTTTTTCATACAAAATTAAGCAACGTCTAAAGACGTCCCGCCGTAATACGTATGTTTTAGAACTGTGTTATGTTGGACGGCGTTCACACACACGTTCGCGTGAGCAACCTCGTCACTGAATGTTTGTACTGCGGCGCACCTTTTTTCATACAAAATTAAGCAACGTCTAAAGACGTCCCGCCGTAATACGTATGTTTTAGAACTGTGTTATGTTGGAAGGCGTTCACACACACGTTCGCGTGAGCAACCTCGTCACTGAATGTTTGTACTGCGGCGCACCTTTTTTCATACAAAATTAAGCAACGTCTAAAGACGTCCCGCCGTAATACGTATGTTTTAGAACTGTGTTATGTTGGACGGCGTTCACACACACGTTCGCGTGAGCAACCTCGTCACTGAATGTTTGTACTGCGGCGCACCTTTTTTCATACAAAATTAAGCAACGTCTAAAGACGTCCCGCCGTAATACGTATGTTTTAGAACTGTGTTATGTTGGACGGCGTTCACAATACAAACACATTAACTCGTTTATCTGCGCGCGGCTCTTGTTTGTAAGTTTGTTTGTAGGGGGTAAAATCTGGAACTACTGGTCGGATTTGAAAAATCCTATTTGCATTTGTTAGCGTAATTCTTAAGGAAGGCTATAAGCTATTTAAAATCACGCTATGACTGTTAGGAGCCGAGCAAAAAGAAAAAAAGTCAGAAAGAACGCTAAGCGAAAACAATGTGATAGCGCGGGCAGGTGATGCGATGTGGCGGGGTCAGGGGAACAAGAAATTTCACGTAGACGAAATCGCGAACAGAAGCTAGTTAAGTATAATTTCGAGAACAAACTACCAACTGAGTTCTGAATTCATGACTATACACGTTTGTGGGGGACTCGCGAATGGAGCAAATTTGAGACACCAAAATGATACAACATTATGCGGTCGAAAGTTTTCGCCACAGACAACTTGCCAGATCAATGTTATTTTCATACATCATTTGTAAAAACAGTATTAAAACTTTTATAACTCTTCCTTTTTTTAAACAAATAGCTAAATCGAAAAATAAACTTCAATTGGAAGCGTTCAAACTGTTCAAAGATACAAAAATCCTGTGAACGTTTATTCTGTCTACGATTCTAGCCGGAGTGATTTCAATCTAGCCTTATAAAAGCTGCAAACGATCTGTATGCACCAATCAATGCGTAAAATTGCAGCCCCGTTCGCTAGTGAGCCGGTTGACATCGTCGACTCAATAGAAAATATCTATTTTCTACTCGTTTGAGTTCTACCCATCCGAGCTTGGCAGAAACGTGTTTTATTTCTGTGAGGGGACTTTTTTGTTTGCAAGATTTTTATGATGGGTAAAGTTTGATGTGGTTTTGTTTGTAGTTTTGTATGAAAACACTTTCATTAAAATATTTTTTAACAATTTTACGGCTATCAGCAATAGCAATGACTGATAGCCTTTACTTTACTTTTGTCTACAAAAATTGCAAACAAATGTTTGTCGTATAAAGTGACAAAAGTTGTATTCATGAGCAAGTACTTTCTAGAACAACATTAGTTACTACAATAAAGTATAACGAGAGTTCAAGATTACTTTTCAGTGGTAAACAAAATTGCAGTATGTACTCGTATATTTAGAACACGTGTGAACTTGTGCCTTCTACATACGTAAGTTTTTTTTAGAACGAAGTCCGTAAAGACTCCTTCGAATGAGCGCGACACGCGACGCGGCACAAAGGCACCGCCTGTCACGCGACGAGCGGTGCCTTTGTGTCGCGTACGATTCGCGTCGCGTGTCGCACCTGTTTGAAGGAGCATTAAACCAGCACCCGTAGCAGGACACAGACAATGTGACATTTATTTTCTTCATAATATACTCGTAGGTACGTATGTATTTTATATCGCGTCGTTGAAATCTTTCAAAAATCTGCCATTTTGTCTTTCGTTTCTTCCGTTTCCATAGTGGTCAATCTATGCATGCTGGTGCTGAGAAGGAATCAGTCTCGCTCCTTTCTATCAAAATTATTATGGTGAAGCATAGGAAACAGCTACGACTAAGCAATCACGTAGGTATCTGTTAGTAAAATATCTCGGGGAGCTAAATAATAACAGCCACACGTCGATCTTCAAGGTTAAGCAACGCTTGGTGAGGTTGGGTCGTGGATGGGTGACCATCTATAACATACCGAGACCCTTCCGTGCCTTATGCCGTGCCAGTCATTCGTAGATCTTTGGCAGTTGTTATGAGTAGTTAGTAGCTTCAAAGTCTGACAACTAGTCTTGCTATGCCACCAACCCCGTACCCAGTAACTGGGTTGTGGAGGTCAGATAGGCAGTCGCTCCATGTAAAATACTGGTTGTTAGCTGCATCGGGTTAGACTGAAAGCCGTCTCCAACATATTTGAAAAGGCTAGGCAGATGATTGGTTATTAGAGATGTATGGAAGACGAAGTCACGCTGTGCCGTTTCCATATAAGTTAGGATACGGGCAGTATTTTTTTTTTTAGAAACTTTGCCCCACACTAGGAATTTGTCCTGTATTGTGGGTGCGTTTACAAACATTTAAACTCACATACACAAACAGCCTAAATGATGATATTGGTAAAATAAAACGCAAAGAATAAAAACTTATTTTTTTACATCCAAAAAAAACAAAAAAAAAGTGAAAAATAACTTTAATTTCAGCAGTCAGTGTATTTGGTTTGATATTTTCGTTTTTTGCCATCGACTTCCGAAATTAAAGTTATTTTTCACTTTTTTTAGTGTTTTATTCAGAAGTTGGTTGTTTCTTTTGTAATTTATTTTTTTATTTTTCTCTTTTTAATTGTGGTACCTACCTCACACAAATTCGTAATACCACTCCTAGATATGTTAATAACAGTGACAGGAAGTTATTAAAACATCATCTATATAATACTTAGTGGAAAAAATACGCATTATTAAGGATAACTCTAAAACTACGAGTCAGATCTTGATCAAATTATATGAGACGACAAGAGAAGCACCAGCTTTCAAATAAAAAAAGAATCATCAAAATCTGTTCACCTAGAAAAAAGTTCTGAGGAAATACAGTCGAATTGAGAACCTCCTCCTTTTGTTGAAGTCGGTTTAAAATAATATTATCTTATTACTTGAGCCCCGAGCCGAGTTAGCGAGTTGACCTTACTTTGCTTGTGTATATTTATATTTCTTTGCCCAACCCTCGCCGACCCGATAACATTTGTGTTTGCATAATGCACTAACATATTCATGTTTCTTTATTTTTATATCAAAACAGGCTCTATGGCTGAATATAACACGTGTTACATGGACGTACAGTACAACTATTTTCTTAATATTCCTCGGGAATCATCGCCTTCCGAATACAAACGAATGCTAAATTCCATGTCCATCAATTATTGGATTTATCGTGTATAATAATTTGAATACAAAACTAAGTAATTTATTGTTGTTTTTTTTTTGACGTACCAATAAAAAAGTACTTAGTTCTGAATTCAAATTATTATACACGAAAAATCTAATAATTGATGGACATGGAATTTAGCATTCCTTTGTATTCGGAAATGCGATGATTCTTGAGAGACAATAAGAAAATAGTTGTACTGTACATAGGCATATCTAGTTATAGAGAAAGAACCTTTATTCCTCTCTAGTCAAGAATGTTTTTCGCTGTATATTTTTGCTTGTATCTGTATGCAATAAAAAAGACAGTCTTTGGCTGGTAGCAGCTGGATCGTTGCTGAAGATCGATTTAAACTAGGTGTTTGGGGAGGCAGCTTTGGTTGCTGCAGAATATTTCACTGCTTCTGTTTTTATGATAATTAGCGGATTTATTTTGGTTGTAACTAGTTTTCTAGGGACTTTTGCTCTATAAGTAAAGTTTCAATCCTATGTTTAATCTATAAATAATAGACTTTTTAACAGTTCCTACCCAGAAAACGAGATATTAGACCCACACAGACGACTCCCTTCTCGCAAGAAATATTTCTGCCAAAAAAATCCCCTGTTAACTCCAATAAGTAGCTAGTTGAACGAGAGGCATCAGGGTCCTAAGCTTTGGCAAACACGAGCCGGTCCCAGCTCCAACAAATAGCTTGATTCACTGCGAGGTCAAATAGAAGTATATTTGAGAGCTCTCGGTGCAAACATGCACTGGGGACAAGCTTGCTTTGCAAATCTTTTAAAATATTCAGCATAAATGGACTGCCTACGTGAGTAGTTACAGTTAAAAGGGACACTATGTTCAGATACTTTTCCTTCAGCCGAATGACAAAAGGATTTGTGCAATTTCCGCCATAACGTCCAAAAATTATAATATAAAGTCATATAATCCCCGAAGGGTTAGGCAGAGATGTGCCTATAATACACCCACATTATATTTAAGTCTCATGTAACAGGGGGCGAGCCTATTGCCATAAACCGGGCATTCCAGATGGAAAAATCCAATAACACTTTGCCCGAACCGGGAATTGAATCAAGGACCTCATGCTCAGCAGTAGCGCTTACGACCACTACACCAACGAGGCAGTCCAAAAAATCACTATATAATTGATTATTTTCAAAATAATGTCTACATGCATAAAAAAAACTCACGCCTTCTTCATCTGTACATACTCCTTTTGCCTCGATTACGTTCATACATCTGGTCATACAAGCACGCCGGTTACAAGTAGGTACTACGCACCTGACCTTTCTGAAGAGCATCACCAATAAGGTCACTATTTATGTCCTCCTAGGGCGTCCCCTCCCGGCGTTTCCACTCACATCTGCCTTGTAAACCTTTTGTTAGTCGCCTTTCATCCTTTCAACATGACCAAACCATCTAAGAATACTCTTTTCAACTTTTCTCACTACATCTTCTTTTAAACTGCACCGTCGTTGCAAAGAAAAAGAACAGTCAAATAATGTCTTGACTGTTCTTTCAATTAATTTATAACTATTCGGTCGTACTGAATATCAAAATTATCTCGTCGCTGGATCAGTGTGGTATGATCTGATGGTGGTCGCTATGCAAAAGTACTGTTCTGTTGCCCATAGTCAGGACTTCCTCCTGATCCTCCCTTCCTTCCTTTCTTCTTCTGCCGTCCTTGACTACCTAGTAGTTTATTTAATTATAAAGAACTTGTATTCACAGAAAAATGTGGGTGTACCAAAAAAAGTCAAAGACATGTGACATCTACCAACACGCACTGGGCCTTCGTGGTAAAATAGCGCGACTGCTGGGACACAGACCTCCCTCTCACAGAGAGGAGGTCTATGTCCCAGCAGTGGGACCACTATAGGCTGATTATGTGGGTGTACCAAAAAAAGTCAAAGATATGTGACATCTAGGCGACGAAGGCTCAGTCTTCGTGGTAAAATAGCGCGACTGCTGGGACACAGACCTCCCTCTCACAGAGAGGAGGTCTGTGTCCCAGCAGTGGGACCACTATAGGCTGATTATGTGGGTGTACCAAAAAAAGTCAAAGACATGTGACATCTACCAACACGCACTGGGCCTTCGTGGTAAAATAGCGCGACTGCTGGGACACAGACCTCCCTCTCACAGAGAGGAGGTCTGTGTCCCAGCAGTGGGACCACTATAGGCTGATTATGGGGGTGTACCAAAAAAAGTCAAAGACATGTGACATCTACCAACACGCACTGGGCCTTCGTGGTAAAATAGCGCGACTGCTGGGACACAGACCTCCCTCTCACAGAGAGGAGGTCTGTGTCCCAGCAGTGGGACCACTATAGGCTGATTATGTGACTGGACTGTACTATAAGTACATCTCTGCCTAAGAAGGTTTTTCATAGTGACTGCTTCTTCCTCCTTGCAATCGCATTGCAAAAAGTACAACATATGCATATAATATGTACTAATTTCTGATTTAGATTGTACGGTCACCAGATATGATAAGTAATCAAGGTCGTCGGATATAATTGAAATTTAGTAAGAAACCGATGGATATTTTCGAATGAAACTTAACTTAATTAAGAGTGCGTACACGAGTCCACTAGCGCCACTCCTTTAAAAAAATATTATCTAGTGACTGAGAAGGAATTTTGAAAAACGGCTCAATAAGCGACACTCAGCAACAAAGTTCGATCTAAACAAAAGCGGCCACATTCATTTAGAATTTTGTTGCTTCGTGTGTCAATATGAAAGTTTATAAAAGGTATTAGAAAAATCTTGACACACTTAACGAGGTCGCTTCTTGAGCCGTTTTTCAAAATTCCTTCTGAGTCACGAGATAATACTTTTTTAAAGGAGTGGCGCTAGTGGACCCGTGTGCGCCCTCTTAATAGAAAACAAACAGTTAATTTATCAAATTAAATTTCATTTGAAAACATCCATCGGTTTCTTACTAAACATCAACTATATCGACGACCATGGTTACTTATCTCTTTTGGTGACTGTATACTATGGACTTTGAGGAACCAATCTCCATACAATAATTGTTAAGTTATACTACTCTAGTTATCTCCAGTATATTTAGCATATATGTCCAAAGGGCATTGTTTGTATTCCCCTTTGGTGAGCATTCACTGCACAATCGGTCTGCCATTTCATTGAGTGACCGCAAGCCTATTCAGACGGGCAGAGCCAGAAGCTTACGGTTGCATCTTACTGACTATTCTCATTATTGCTAGTATGGTGACGGCTTTTATACTATATGCAGAACATAACGAGGTATTCATGGGAATGAAGGCCGATGCTAATTATTTAAATCGATGGAATTATAATCAGCAGGGTAATTGCGTAATGCGTAACACACTAACAGTAGGCAAAGCTTTCATTCTGACAGTTCAACAATATTCATTGCGTTATTTACGTAGTTGAGCAGACAAATTTTTCGTACAAATGAAGTAATGGATTAGCAATAGGTTTCAAAATTATTCAGATTGTGTTATATAGGGTGCAGTTATTTGTCAGTTAGGTTAAAAATTAAAAGTATTATCTAGTATCAGTTATTAATAGGTCTATAGCCAAATGTCTAACAAATACACACACAAGCGGCAAAAGTAGGTTAATTACAAAATAATAATGTTTCATCGCATGTGACACAACGGCGAGAAAATTACCAATAATCGTCAATACTCACTCAATACTCAATATCTTTATTGCTTTACCATAATGTGTACATAAGTGCTAACTTTATAATTGAGATCATTAAGGACCCGGTAGAGCACAGCAAGAGGGTAGAAAAGAGGAAGCCCGTCACCGAGTAGCAGTTACTTCTGAGATTGCTTCATCAAAGTAAGACTTTTTTGAACAGTTCGTCTGCTTAGCCCTACTTTTGTATCTCCTTGCCACTCAATGGTACCACAGCCCATAGCGTTTTTGAGCAAGCATAAGCAGGGCGAAAAGTTGATAGCTGAGTAGTTGTGGCGAGATGAAATAACACCGAAAATATCCCCTGGTCAGGGTGCCACTTTCACGGTGGAGTTTCTTGCCCATTCTTCTCCATACGAAACTACCCTTTGGAAGGGGTAACTAGACACAAATCATTTTTTTTTAACCGACTTCACAAAAAGGAGGAGGTTCTCAATTCGTCTGTATGTTTTTTTTTTTTTTTTTAATGTGTGTTAGCTCAGAACTTTTTTCTGGGTGAACCGATTTGGATGATTCTTTTTTTATTTGATAGGTGGTGCTTCACATGTGGTCCCATTTAAATTTGATCAAGGTCTCATCAGTAGTTCTTGAGTTATCCTTAAAACTGCATATTGTTTCCACTTAGTTTATATGGATGATGTGTTAATAATTTCCTGTCACTGTTATTTACATACCAAGTAGTGGTATACGAATTTGTGTGGGGTAGGTACCGCAACTAAAAAGTGAAAACTAAAAGACGTGAAAAATAACATTAATTTCGGAAGTCGGTGTCTTTAGTTTTGTATTTTCGTTTTTGGCCACCGACTTCCAAAATTAAAGTTATTTTTCACGTCTTTTAGTGTTTTTTTGGAAGTCGGTTGTTTTTTTGTAAAAACGTTTTTATTGTAAATTTTGAAGTTCAAAAGTTTCTTTTACGTGCCAATTTTAAATAAATAATTTGACTTTGACTTTTCAGATTACGTAAAAAGACAAAAAATTACGTGATCTTCAGCGCTGGTGTTTTTGGTATGATCGTGTGTGGCCTGAAAAACTATATGCGGGTGATGACTATATTGTCTTCTTATACGGAGCGAATATTCTATGCCCTTAACAACCTATTAATTACCTAGATTAAACTCATTGTTATATTAAATCAGCCCTATTATTATTCCTTTGTTCTAATTTATGTTATGCAGGACCGAAATAATAGTTATGTCTGCGGGAACCATTTTTAAATTTTCAATAGCTCTACCAAAAAAGCAATTTTCTGTACGGGTCATATGCTAATTAAATTCAAAGCTTTTCATAATTAAATTCAAACTGGTCATCTAATAATAAAAGTTAATAACTGTAACACCTGACACAACTTCTGCTTTAAATTATTATGTCGCCTTAAACAAGAAATCAGGCAACTTTTGTACAAAAGAATTTTGTCTCATTTAAAACATGTCACATTTGTACGTATAGTAAATATTATGTATGAATGGGTATTATAAGTTTATAACCTATTTAGGTAATTGTACCTATTTTATTTATAATTAATTATGTTATATTTTTTTATTTCTATTAACGCCTTTTAAACAGAGCACCTGACTGACATCTTATCTCTACACCACCCTTGGTTGACTGGTAGAGAATGCCTAAGACTTTAAGTCCGCCTTTGTACGTTATTGGTGCCGATTCTCTTGTACACCGAACTAAACTAACTAAACTATCACTAAAATTCCTTACTTTTGGCTATGAGAATCTTAAAGCTATTCTGCAATAGAATATCCCTAAATTTTAAAATCATTTTGACGCAACTAAAATTTAATTTGACAATCGCGACTCCACATGGTACTTGTTTGCATTACCCAGTGAATTTTTTTTAGAGGCGGAGTCGCGCTTGGGTGGCAGCCTCGGCGTGTTTTATATGGAATTTTTCACTTTTTTATGGAAAACATTAAAAAAAAAATGCCTACATGTAGAGTTATATGGGTTTAAGGATTTCATAAAGGGTGTCGAAATTTCATTATTTTTGCGATAGGACACACCGTTTTCGAGATATAAGCAAAAAAAAAAAAAAAACAGTACTGTTTTTGCCCCTGAAGTCGAGGTGCTGTGGTGAATCTTAGTTCATGACAACTAATTTTATTCCACACCTTTTTAATCGCGATTAAAAATAGCCAGATTTAGTTAAGACAACCAAAATTTTTGGTGAAAAACGTCAAATTCAGAATAGCAAAATTGCAATTTTCACTAAACTAATAAATCAGTACCATCTTAGTGCTGTTAAATTAAAATATAGTTAAGTTGTCACTTTAGTCTATTTCAGAATGAGAAATCGTCTTTTGACAGGAATCAACTAAATTTTAGTGATTTTTAGTCTAGTTTAGAGAATTTTGTGACAAGAGAATCGGCACCATTATGTGCGAGAAGTTTAACTAAATAAGTAAAACAAAGGGGACAATTTTCTTATACATAAGAAAAGGTCACATACCTATAACAAGTAGTTAAGGGCTAAATTCTCAGGAACCAACGAAAATAAAAAAAATACTAGATAATCTATACAGCGTGTATCAGAAATGCGTGGTCAAATTTAAGGGTGCGGTATAGGATATAAAACTGAACAACTTTCTCTATGGGACCAACATCGTAATCGTGAAAAAAATATCAGCCGTCCCATACATTTGGGTCCAGTAGGTATTGAAGTTTTGTATGGAATACCCTAATAGCATTTATTGTTGGCGTTTGGTTGGACCACGATCACGTGCACGTGGCCCAACCGAGTGCCAGCAGTAAATTCTATAAGGTAGTTGATAATTTTTTCGCGATTACGATATCCGTCCCAATGAGAAAGTTGTTCAATTTTATGGTCTCTAAGCTACTAGCTTTACCTACGGCTTCGCCCGCGTGGATATCGGAAATTAATCCACGGGAACATGGTACCGGGACAAAGTAGCCTATGTCCTACTCCAGGATTCCATCTATCTCCTTGCCAAATTTTATCGAAATCCGTTCAGTGGCTTAGGCGTGAAAAGGTAACGTACAGACAGAGTTACTTTCGAATTTATAATATTAAGTATGAATTACATATCACTCAGTATATTCCTTCAGAAATCTTCATGATTAGGCCACCGTGAGGGTTCATTTGATATTGCCTTTTATATACAGATAAGTTCGGAGCTATTGCATATCTGACCTCCACAATCCAGTTACCTACTGTTTAAGATAACCATTGATAAGACTGGTTGTATTTGTTCTCTGGTTCTCTGGTTGTGGTTGTATTTGACTGGTTGTTAACCGTATCGACTGTCAAAGATCTACGAATGAAAGCTGGGAGCTACGGCTTAACGTGCTTTCCAAGGGACGGAGGTGTCTCGATATGTAAGGGATGGTCACCCATCCACGAACCGACTTAGGCAAACGTAGCTTAACCTTCGATCGACCTGTGCGGCTGTTATTATTTAGCCAGGAGCCCCACATTTTCATCCTTCTCTTATAATAGTCGACTGTTTCCAAATAGTAACAATCAACAGGTGGTTACTTCTCCCTTTTAAATATTATGTTTATAAAAACATTGAGAACTAGGTATAGTGTATTTATTTTATTTCTTATTTGTTTTGTTATTTTTATATTTTCGTATGCTGCACCGGTTGACGTCATCACGCCAACACCGGCTGTCACTGAAAACCAGCGCTGGGGCTGTCTCGCATAGGGTCGTAACTCGTAGCATTATGCTGAGCGATTCTTTTTTGTATTTTTATGTGTTTCTCTACGTCATGTTTACCGCAAATAAAAGCATTTTTTTTCTTTTCTTTCGTTTATCTCATAATGAAAACCTCCAAGGATTCTTTGTAGCTGTGTCGAGCAGGATTTCCTTATTATGTGTGTACCTATTGTCAAAAAATCTCCACTGTCAATAACCACGGTCCATTTAATTACTGAAGTAATATGGCTTGGTAAAAGCCGCTGTATGTACCTTAAGGCTCAGTCACATAGGAAGCGAACCAGTGGCGGTAGCAGGATCATACCAACGTCCATTGCTCCACAAACACAAAAACTATTTGTACACTAACACCACGTTTGATCAAGGGTTATGTGGTCAAAAATCAATCTGTCGACTGCCTCGTTGGTCTAGTGGTCGCAAGCGCTACTGCTGAGCATGAGGTCCTGGGTTCGATTCCCGGGTCGGGCAAAGTGTTATCGGGTTTTTCCATCTGGAATTTCTCGGTAGCAGCCCGGAGTCTGGATTTGTGCCCGGTTGATGGCAATAGGCTCGCCCCCTATTACATGGGACTTAAACATAACTGGCGAAATGTGGGTGTGCTATAGGTACACCTCTGCCTATCCCTTCGGGGAATACAGGCATGATGTTATGTATGTGTTATGTGTAATAATAATAATATAATATAATACCTAAACATACACATTCCCAACTATGTTGGGGTCGGCTTCCAGTCTAACCGGATGCAGCTAAATACCAGGACTTTATACGGAGCGACTGTCTACCTGACCTCCACAACCTGTTACTGG
The DNA here is from genome assembly GCA_916610205.1 of Griposia aprilina. NCBI lineage: Eukaryota > Metazoa > Arthropoda > Insecta > Lepidoptera > Noctuidae > Griposia > Griposia aprilina. The sequence continues at coordinate 5,547,092 of OU744295.1, read as the reverse complement.
GTAACATGATACCCCTTGGTGAGACTTGTAGTCAGACTTTTGGGGTTTTGACTACCTTTAACGACTGTCAAATATTTTAGAATAACAGCCGGGACCAACGGCTTAATGTACTTTCCGAAGCACGGGTTATGTGATCGCAATTGTTTTATAATACCCCAGAAGGATACTGTATATATATAGCTCTGTATGTTTTTGCTTGTCACGTCGCTTTTCATTCGCCCCGCTGTCTATGTGACAGAGGCTTTATAGCCGTAGTATCTCAATACAGTGTCAACCTCAGGACCGGACGCAACACAGACTAACAACAGAAGGTAACGATAAAGGTTTTTTTATTTAATGAAACTTTCACAATTTTAATTAGTACCATTTTTTTTCTTGCTATGATAGTTCTAATGTTAGTTTAAGAGAAACATATTTTTTTTTATATAACATCTGTATCATTATTACCCTATGTTCACAAAATGAATAAATTAATTTGAATTTGAATTTGGAAATCGATGATTATAATGGAAGAATGATTTTATATATTTTTTTTTATAGCAAACGTGCTCGGAAGTTAGTCACTCGGAAGGATGTTTTTCAGTAAGATGCTGGTAGGGATCTTGACCGTACATCCGTGATTGTCCTGATAGCCGTGGAATACCTCTCCACTCCTCATAAGCAACTCAGGACATGTTGCCCCTTCTCACTACGACACTATGTGCTAGCGACAGTTTTCGGGGGCCCATTATAGAGTGTGCAAGTCGCCGCGTGCCATTTTATCTGTTTATTTTATAATATAAAACTTTGGTCAGGCAGGAGTCTTTCCATAGTTCAAGGTAACCAGTTCGCTTAGCCAACCAATCCCATAATCAAATATCTTTTGTTTCCATATCCTGCAATAGTCCTACGAAAACCCCGGTTGTCCTTGGATGCACTTGCATAGTCCGAACAGGGGTAATCGTCGGTTGATATGTCATTTAATCAAAAACGTCTAAGGGGCCTCTGCGAGTTGGCTTGGGCCCCTCGTACGCCTTCCAAAGGTACGAGACACCAGGCCAAACAAAAATACCACTAATAATGTGTCGAATGAGAATGTGACTAACTAAACGATTTTTAAAATACGCAAATAAATACAATTTTCAAACAAAAGCGGCCACATTCATTTAGATAGTATTTTGTTGGTTCGTGTTTCAATATGAAAGTTTATAAAAGGTATTAGAAAATGCTAGACACACTTACCGAGGTCGCTTATTGAGCCGTTTTTCAAAATTCCTTCTCAGTCACGAGATAATATTTTTTTAAAGGAGTGGCGCTAGTGGGCCCGTGTATGCGCTCTTAAGGCTGTTCTACATATTACATAATTATATTATAATAACTCAGATCCAGAAGAATACCTCACACATAACATACCATCCCGTCTTATTTCCCAGAAGGGTTGGGCAGAGGTGTACCTATACTACACCCACATTTCACCAGTTATGTTTAAGCTGCATCCAATAGGAGGCGAGCCTATTGCCATCAAACGGGCACAAATCCAGACTCGGGGCTGCTACTGAGAAATTCCAGATGGAAAAATACCTCAGTTTGAAACAATGAAACGTACAACTTTGTTCAATAAAGTACGGTAACATAGAGCAAATGTTTTCTGTAATTTGATCATTTCAATGTAGAAATTAGTAATGTTTATATGGTAGAAGTTACGTTACTTAAGTATTCAGATATTATTCCAGTATCTAGGTCATACAAAGAAGTTTAAGGCGGTACCCCGACCAAAACCTTGCCATAGTGCGTTATTCAGAGGCTATTAACTCATTCACTATGGGTAATAAACTACATCTAAAAGTACATTATTAATGTTCTATTTCCTATCATCACATTGCACGTTCTTATTTGTTTTTATGTATCTATAATACATTTAAAACCTCCTTGTAAAAAAGTGACTAAAATTATTGATTGCATGCATGTTTTGCTAAAGGTGACGTTCTAATAATTTGAGGATTACACTAATGGATAGATAATTTTAAAATCTAAATAATTCACGTTTTATTTAATTTATTTCAAAACATCGCTTGTCTTTTTTAATTAAAATAATTTCATTTTTTTTGTGAATTCTATGATAAATGAGCGTGCGCAGGGAACGATACAGAGCAAGACTCAGCGACGGGACAGAGAAGGACCGAACACTCAAGGTCGTTTGGTCGGGGAAGCGCCTTAAGTCAATCAATTTGCCTAACCTTTTCCCAACTATATTGGGGTCAGCTTCCAGGCTAACCGGATGCCGCTAAATACCAGTATTTTACATGAAGTGACTGCCTATCCCCCCTGCCACTGCATCCTGCCTGCCTTGTGAAGGCCGCAGGAATCCGTTGGATGCGGGAAGCACAGAACCGGTCGAGGTGGCGATGCTTGGGGGAGGCCTATGTCCAGCAGTAGACGTCTTTCGGCTGAAATGATGATGACTGCCTATCTGACCTCCACAACCCAGTTACTGGTAACACGAAACCCCTTGGTAAGACTGGTTGTCAGACTTTCGGGCTTCTGACTACCCGTAAGTAGGACCTAAATAAAAATTATATAATTGAAAAAAATAAGTGGTTCTACAATAAAAGTAAAATATACCAACTTATTAGAAAAACACTTGAGAAACTTAGTGCTATTAAAAATCGTTTTTCAAATTTATTAGAACATGATATATTTTTATATTTTTTGAAACGTTGAACACTAAGAATTTGTCCTGTATTGTGGGTGCGTTTACAAACATTCAAACTCACATACACAAATAGCCAGACCCGGAACAACTACTTGTAGATCATACAAATATTTGTTCCGAGCGGGATTCGAACGCGCGACACGCAACGCAGCAGTCAATCGCTTTACTACTGCGCAAACCGTGCCGCCAAACTAATATTTACATAAGAGACGTAACTAATGTTTTCCTATCACATTATAAATGATTAGATATCACCGGATCGAATAATGAAAAGCGTATTTTATATTTACCTTGTATTATATATTATATTCCTATAAAAATGTGCTTACTTTTTACATTATCACACGAGCTTTCAGTTTATCAGCTTATACTCTATTCTAACCTACAAAATATGAAATTGTATTTATCTCATTATACAAGCAATCAGCTTATAAAATACTTCCGAAGTTTGCATGAAAAAGCCATACAGGCTAAAACCTCTACAATAACTACCCTAAAAGAAAATATCACTACTTAATTCGCATTTGTTCCTCCATTTTCGACTTGTCCTTCTGTTTTATCTCCACGTTGCCAAAGATCGTAAAATACATAAGCTCTTAGGGGTTCTTTATTGAAATGAGGCATCGAGGCTCCAACAAGGGGATCCGCTCTTACTTCGCAAACCTGATGAATAGGCAAGTGGTTTCAAATGGATCAGTTCAATGGCCACTTATAATTTATTCAGTATTACTTGTTTACCGCTTAAAGTATGCCCTTTGATTGTACTGTAGGTACCTACTTACTTTGTTTTATAAACAATAAACAATGGTTAATTTAATTTTAACTTTGGTGATGTTCTTGAGAAAGGTTATGTCGTAGTACTCGCAACCGGCGTGCGTGTATACCCAGATTTATGAACGAACACGAAACAAAAGAAGTACGTAAGGATCGTAGCAGGTCGCGTTCTGCAGTTTCTGCCGAGCCCCATGGGAAGAAAGCGTGAGTTTATGTATGTCATGTATGTAAATTAATTATACTGATGATTCTTTTCGTGACCGTTATTCGCGTCCTGATGGCCAGTTGCATGTGATTAATGGGCACACTTTTGACCACCAAGTTTCAGATTCGAACCCGGCAAGCACCGATTTCATATAGTCAGTAAATCTTGGAATTGCCCAGATGAAATCAAAAGGATTAAATAAAAAATATCATGTTGAAATCTGAACTTTACCTAATCATCCGAAATTTCGGAATCTGCAAGCAACATTACTCTTATTCATTTATCTGAAATGATCCTTAAAATAAATTGAAACTGATAGGTATCACAACACAAGCAATTAAGCAACCCAAAATCGTCTGGAAGCGGTTCACTTAATATCAAATGCACAATTTATAAGTCTCAAGTTACGATTCGTGACAGCTTAACGATTAACTGAGCCTTTCACATCCTAAATTATTTACGTTTATTACGTGATAAAATTATCCGATAATCCGATGTTTACATTAAAAGAAAAATACAGTACAACTATTTTCTTAATTTCCCCCGGCAAACTTCGTGTTGACGACGAACAACGAAACACGAAGTCTTCCGAGGGATATTAAGAAAATAGTTGTACTGTAATATTGTAATAACAGCCGCACGGGTCGATCAAAAGTTAAGCTACGTTTGCGGTGGTCGTGAATGGCTGACCATCTATTACAAATCAAGACGCCTACATGCCTCGGAGAACACGTTAAGCTGTTGATCCCGGCTGTCATTTGTAGGAATCTACAATAATAATTGTCAGAGAATTCTGACATGAAACAGCCCGAAAGTATGTCAATTAGTCGTTCTACTCCTACCCAAATGTCCTTTCTATGGTATTGTTCGTCGAATCGTTGAGCTCCTTAAGTTCTGAGTTGAGCTGCACGATAACTAACGAATGCGTGCACTGACTGGACATGTCCACTCAATCTGTGTGATTCTTTCCTCAAAAGACCATTTCAGACACCAATCTACATGGTCTTTACATGATCTGAATTAGATTATATCTGGACTTTAAAAGAGACTGTGAGCTCAAGTTTGTTTCGGCCTTTCTTCTCAGAGTAGTCAGATAGCAAACGCCGACCTCATCTAGTTTAAAAATATGATTGACTAACTTTTGCCCGTGGCTTCGACCGTGTGGAGGTCGGAAATGATCCCACGGAAACGTACTACCGGGATAACAAGTATCCTACGTGTTAATCCAGGTTATTAACTATCTGTGTTCCAAATGCCATCCAAATCCGTCCAGTAGTTTTTGCGTGAAAGAGTAACACATCATCATAACACACATCCATCCATCTATCCTCACAAACATTCACTTTTATAATATTAGTAGGATGTGTAAAAGTGTTTGTACAAACCTACTTACAGAAATAAAATCAGTCATCATTTACTAAGGGGTATCGTAATACCCAGTAAATGGGTTGTGGAGGTCAGATAGGCAGTCGCTCCATGTAAAATACTGATATTCAGCTGCATCCGGTGAGACTGGCTGCTGACCCCGACATACGTAGTTGGGAAAAGGCAGGCAGATGATAATGATTGTGAACACTCTATTTCTACGCAATAAATTTAAAAAAATGCAGCACAAATATCGAATACGAATTTAATAATTTTATATTAAAAGCGTCCCAATTTTCATAGGTGTTGAGCCCCAAAAAATATCCCTGAAGTAAACAAGGTCACTCAAGGTCAAGGTCGAAGGATCAAAAATGGCAGTTACCCAATTTTTATAATTGACACTAGGAACGCTAGACTCAGAAATCGAACCACGAGAGACTTAGGAGTTGAGATGAATAAGTGCAGTAGTCTGTCTATTTTTATTAGGTACTTATTGAATTTAGTCAAAGGAAGTATAGGAAAAAGCCTTTGGTATGCAATAGGGACGTACCTAAAAGTCCGGTAATATCTTTCCTATTTATTGGTGGAGAAAAATTCTTCGACCGAATATCCGATTTCTGCTTATAACCAACGGGTTATAAGCAGAAATCGGATATTCGGATGCATATTTACCTAAAGTTAATTTTTAGTTGTGAAATTATGAAAACGGCTTCATAAAATAAAATTTTGTAAAAAAAAACCCGAGATGTCAGGAACACCGGGATTGCATAACTTCGGGTGTATAAAAAGGAAGCGACTTCTAGAAAAAAAAAAACTAACATAAACCCCGGGTCTCTTGGATTGCATAACTATTCAGATGTATATTTATTTAAAATTGTGTTTAACCCCCGATGCAAATATGTGTATGTAGGGTGTATGAGGAGGGGTGTTGTGTGTGTTAGTTATAATTAAGATTTATTCGATACAAAAGCGCATTCCATATTAGCCAACATCTCAATTTTAGGTGAATATGCATTCGAATATCTGATCTCTGATTATAACATAACGGACTGGTATTAAGCAATTCTTACAGAGGAGACAAAGAATCCAATTTTCAAACATGTTTAAAGTACTTAAAAAAAAGTTTTGTTGTTATATTTGAATAATAACAAAACAAAATTAAAAACCCCCCCACGCAGAGATCACGACGAGTAAATTCCAACAAGCTGACCCCCATTAGAACAGTGGCCGTTGGTAGACCGCGAGATAAATCTTTTTGTTTCGACGACAAAGGAGCGGCGGAAGTAGCAGGAAATATGTCATGATAAGACATACTTTACACTGTTACATCGGACTTACAGAGAAAATATCTAAGACAGCGGAACATCAAAGCGTCCAGCTTTGATGTTCCGCTTTCTTAGATATTTTACTTTTAATAATGCACCTGGCATATAACCTATAAAAATAAATAAAATTGAATTGTCTGTTTGTATTGTCAAAATAACAGCTTTTTACTAAATGCATATGAAAATATATGCGGCACATTTTTTTTTTTGTCTGTCTGTTGGTCTGTTTGTTCCGGCTAATCTCCGAAACGGCTGAACCGATTTTGACAGGACTTTCACTGGCATAGTAGGATAGCTGATGTAATAAGGAGTAACATAGGCTTTTGTCCCGGTACCCGTGGGATAATTTCCGACATCGACGCGGGCGAAGCCGCGGGCAGTAGCTAGTATAACAATAATACGCCTATTATTGCCCTACTGCAGGGCAAAGGCCTCTTCTCATACAGAGAAGGCACCAGCATTGATCACCACGCTTGCTCAAGACGGGTTAGCGATTTCAGACTTATACATAATGTCGGAAATAAGTTAAATCAATCGTTTGACTTGACTAAACGAGACGCTGGTGCCACCAGGTGGCGCTGGATAGAGTCTATAACGCTAACGCCTGACCAGCAGAGTTTGTTGTTGGCGGGTAAGCAGTGAACACGTTTAGAAACTGTCGCGCGTTCCGTATAGTTGTGTCGTGTGCCTACAGTGTGTGATTCGATAGTGTGATTAATTTGATTTGAACTGCAAGCGGTTTTTCTATTGCGCAATAACCAACACTACCCATAGTACGCCCACAGTAGTTAAAATATGGCTGATAATAACGAGAGTGTGTGTGTGTTCTCCGTCACACACACATATTAATTATAAGTCTAGGTGTCTTCACCGATGTCAGTGATATCCAAGATAAACTTACCCGGACAAGGTACTTGCCCGGATTTAAACCCTCAACCTTGGGCATGAAAGGCGAGGCCTTAACTACTGAGCTATCACGACATTTCACGTGGCACACGACCAGGGATATTGGGGAAAGCAAAAAGGGCCCTATGCTCAATATTGGTTAAAATTGGATTGTGGGTGACGATGATGCTTGTAAAGGGCGATGTTTTCGAAGATCTAAAACGGCGATACAATTAAATGTACGAAACATTTATTCCAATAACCTGCCTCGTTGATCTAGTGCTTGTGAACGCTACTGCTAAGCATGAAGTCCTGGGTTCGATTGCCAGGCCGAGCAAAGTGTTATTGGGTTTATCCACCAGGAATTTCTCAGTAGTAGCCCCGAGTCTGGATTGGTGACCGGTTGATGGTAATAGGCTCGCCCCCTATTACATGGGACTTAAATATAACTGGCGAAATGTGGGTTTACTTCAGATATACCTCCACCTAACCCTTCGATGATTACAGGCGTTATGTTATGTTAAGTGTTATTTCAATTAAAGCATTTACTGGTACTTTTAAATATTGCCAAGGATGCGGTCAGTTAGTTACAAGTTTGAAGCTAGCTGCCCGTGCCAACTAGGAGATTCCTATGACAAAGAAGGGCAAGAAACTCCAGAATCAACCAAGAGATAGATAAAGAAAAAAATACGTATATTAGCCGTAAACATGGCGCAGAGAAAAATACACAAATACAAAAAAGAACGAGTTGGGGGAAAATATGAGTCACATCTACGCAAAACGGCAATCTCTCAGCATAATGCTACGACCCTATGCGAGACAGAGCCCCAGCACGGCTGGTTTTCAGCGACAGCCGGCGTTGACGTGATGACGTCAAACAGTACAGCATACAAAAAATAAAAAACAATAGTTTTTTTTTTAACTATAGTGTTCCTAAATGAACCTAGTTCCTGTTCTGAATGAGGTCCAATGCTTCCCCTTAATTCCCTTTACCGTGTGGCTTTTGACCGCATTTCACCGATAACCGTTTTAAGACCTGTGTGAGTGAGGTATTGAGGGAAAGGAAAGACATTCTCAAACTTTGCTCTTCTGCTGAAAATTTCTACAAGGGAAAACCAATTACGTATCCACTTTGACTAAATCATTCCGAGGTAATTGTATTTGCCATCAACACATGCGTACATACATTGTAAGCTTGGATCTTATTCGTTATGCCCACAGAGCACGGAAAAGTCTAGAGACGGCAGTAATAATGAAATTCGTGGCGCCTAAAGTGCGTTGAGCGCACAACTTCTGTCCGGTCCACCATTCAAAGCCGTCAGTTTCGTAGTGCGAGCGAGTAAACAGTGACGCTTAGTTACGTGATGTAGGTCGTGGCTTTGTAGCGGCATCTACATCGCCACATACGAGCTACGCGTCATATTGGCGTCACGCAAAATCCTGCATCGCGCAAGCAGAGTTTACCGCGCAACAAGCATATATATACATATGTCCTGACATGAATCGTATGGCAGTTGCCCACCAGACACGACACTCGTCTGGTGGGAGGATCCTCCCTATTCTATGGAGGCATGAGTGAACTTTACACCCTTTTCCTCATACCTCCATAGTTTCGAACCCAAGCAGGCACTTTACTTTCTGTAAATTATTTAATAACCACTGCTCTCAAAACTGTGAAGGAAAACATCGTGAGGAAACCGGCATATCCTAGAACCAAAAATTCGAAGACATGTAACATCTACCAACCCGCAATGGATCTGCGTGGTGGATTACGGCCCACTCCCTATCACCGAGAAAACACCTATGTCCCAGCAGTGGAAACATTATATGCTGATTATACTTAGGATTATGCTACACGGTTCAATCACTTTCGCGTTTCAATTTGGATGAAACAACCAAATTAAATGTTTTGTGAAGTATGGGTGTAAATCACGATACTTGATTACATTTGATTGCTCGTTTATTTATAAATATGATAATTATCTATTAGGTATATTGAAACTGTTTGTTCCTTATTCGCCACTTTTCCCTAAAGGTTCATTAGAAAACCAGCGTCAGACACAGCATCTGTCTGGCATTAAATTTGAAATAGACCTTTTTTGCACAGCCGTGAGTCACACACTGATGTTATTGAAACATTACTGTCACTTTTTTTTACTAATTTGTATTTTGTGTTTCACGAACTTTTGCCAAATAAATCTTATTCTTTCTTTCTTTCATCCAATCTCAGCAATACCTTTAATTTCTGGGGCTTTCAATAAAGGTGAACCAATTTGGTTGAACCGTCAATTGTTGCCTTTATGTCATAGCCGGGAAGCTTACAGAGGTGTATCTATAGTACACCCACATTTCGCCAGTTATGTTTAAATCCCATGTAGTTGAGGGCGAGCTTAATGCCATCAACCGGGCACAAATCCAGACTCCAGGCTGCTACTGAGAAATTCCGGATAGAAAAACCCAATAAAGCCTGAGCTGGGAATCGAACCCAGGACTTCATGCTCTTATTGTGAATGTGAAAACTATGTGGGTCATTGTTGCTTCTTTTTTTTTCCCTCTCAGCTAGTTGTAATCATAGTCTGATAGTTTGAGTAATTTTTGTGGCCTACCCAAATGTCCTTTCTTTGGTATTGTTTGTCGAATCGGTGAGGTCCTTAAGTTCTGAGTTGAGCTGCACGATTACTGACAAATGCGTGCACTGACTGGACAGGTCCACTCAATCTGTGTGGTTTTTTCTCAAAAGATCATTTCAGACACAAACCGACATGGTCTTCGCATGATCTGACCAAGATTATGTCTGGACTTTAAAACAAACCTCTTAGTTTGTTTCGGCCTTTCTTCTCAGAGTAGTCAGATAGGAAACGCCGACCTCATCTAGTTTTTAAAATATGATTGACGTGTAAAAGTGTTTGTACAAACCTATTTACAGAAATAAAATCATTTATCATTTAGCAGTAGCGTTTGCAACCACTGACAGGCAAGAATTATTTTAAAACAGTGAAAGCATATCAATTTACCTAAATTCCTATCATTAGATAAGAATTTACACACAGCGCGTAGACACAGCTTAATATTCCTCCCACTCTTGTTAAAGAGTGGGAGGAATATTAAGCTGTGTCTACGCTAGGCGAGCCGAGCACGAGTGGAGCACAAGCGGAGCACGAATTCACATGGCGAGGCGTGCTCGTTCGAGATTCCTAAATCCGTCTACGCTATGGGAATTCGTGTTCCGTTCATAGTCGGCTCGCCTAGCGTAGACGCAGCTTTCGATATCGGTCCAGCTAAACATTCAGCAATTTCTGGCTAAGATTTAACTGCCAATAATGCTGAAACTTCATTAGAACACTAAACTAGTTCAGCTATGTTCATCGCCTGGAGTTTGACAATATTGTCTTGAAACTATTTATTGTTTCAATAATCTTGAATATTAACTGCACCCCGCGGTTTTTCCCGCATAAGTCTTGATCCCGTAGAAATATCGGGATAAAAAGTATCTTATGTCCTAATCCAGGTCATGGTCTACCCATGAGCCAAATTACATCCAAATCCGTTCGGCTGTTTTAGCGTGAAAGTCTAACAAACAAACAAAAAAACAAATCTTTTCCCTTTATTTAATTAATTTAGACTACTTGAATGGCATATTAATTTGATGGTATCTTAATTAGAGAAATTGATAACGTAGGGTTAACAATCGGAAAGGGCTTGTAATAATGCCAATAAACTTGAGCATTTGGGCGGAGCTAACGACCAACTGAATCTAAGGACGAGTGCGGGGGTGACGTAGACGCAGTCATTAATCGGACGCCTTTTTAATTTATTACAGTAAAAATAACACATATTTAAAAAAAGTAACAAAACCAAATCATTTTCATTTGTATTGCAAAGAATAGAAAAAAAAAGAAAGAAAAATAGTTTATTCTGCAGAAACAAAACGCACATTACAAAAAAATTACATTAATAAAAATTCAAACATAGAATGTAGCCAAAAGCCTCGTACCCAAAAATTAAAAGGTTTAAAAAAAAAAAAAAAGTAAAGTGCAAAGCAGTAGATATTTTTTTTATACTCTTTTGATAAAAAACGAAGGAGTTAAATGGTTTCATCTCAATGATTTGGAGGTTATTTGGTGTTTAGTATTTTATTGTGTGATACCGATAGAAAAATTATGGCTAAACCACATTACGTATTATATCATGTAGATTACTATTTTTTTTTTTCAGATGTAATTTCTCTGTAAATACCGACGAAAAGTTGCTTCATCTGCAAGCTGTTTTCAACTTTTTTTCGAGAATTAAGAACTTGTGTATAAACATAAATGTAAAGAAGGTCAGAGGAAACAAAGGCTATTTTTAATCAACTTCTTGAAGGAGGAGGATTTCAATTCGTCTGTATATTTTTTTTGTATGTATGTTACGTGATGTCTCCGGCAACTGTGGAATGATGTCAATATATTTTTTTTGTATGGTTTGTGTATCCCTCAGGGGTGATCCCATATTATTAACTTTGCTTGTGTAGTTTTTCAGTTAGCTTCAATAACATGTATTTTTTTAAATTAATTTAGATTGACTGAATAACATGACAACAGTTATCGCGATTCCCCGAACATAGTAACTGTTTGTAGTACATTCTTTGATACACGACCTTTTGGTACTTTTATAGTTCTTTTCACACAACCATTCACCCTACACTCACTACATTAGCTCAACATCCCAATTCATGTCCCGTGCTGTTTTATGTTTGTATCTTATATTTTGGCTTTTTTAATATTTTATTTTATTATTAATTAACTAACTCTAAATTAATTAACTGTCTTAACTTTACCTTGGATTGGAACATCATTCCATTCTGTATCTGGAGAGGGGCGTTATTAGCTGCGCTACAGTTTATACTTTTGCAGCTATCATCGTTTTACTTTGTGTTGTGTTATTGTCCCAAAATGGTTTTTTTTTTATGATTCTAACAAACAAAAGGTGGACGTCCCTTAAAAAGAGACTACTAGATTTGACGTGAAAAGAACGGGCAACAGTAAGTGAGCTTACAAAATCTGAACATTGTCACCAATCCATCTTTCAGCACCTTAATTGCATAACACATCATCAATCATAATCTGAATCATTTTGAAGCCTATTGTTAATCCATTGCTTCATATGTTCGAAAAATTTGTCTGCTCAACAACGTAAATAACGCAATGAATGTTGTTGAACTGTCAAAATGAAAGCCATTCCTACTGTTAGTGTGTCACGCAATTACCCCGCAGGCTTGGACCTACTATAATCATTTAATGGAAGTTATTTTCAGCAGTTGTGTAGATACGTTAACAGTTGTACGTTGATTATAAATATTTAACAATATTTATTAACTGTCATTATGGTCGCCAAAATTAACTGAAAGAATAATATGTAACATACATACTATAACATCACGGCTATATTTCCCAGAAGGGTAAGGCAGAGCCAATAGTGCACCCACATTTCGCATGTTATGTTCAAGTCCAATGTAATAAAGAGCGATCCTATTGCCATCAAACGGGCACAAATCCAGACGCCAGGCTGCTACTGAAAAATTCCTGATGGAAAACCCAATAACACTTTGCCCGATCTGGGAATCGAACCCAGGACCTCATGCTCAGCAGGAGACCAACGAGGCAGTGCTATGTTTCTAGCATCCAGTAACTATCATTATGTGTGAGTACTATGTACCTACTATAAAGCTACCATTTAATAGGTTTTTCTTTCATTGACTTGAATGTGCCCTGGCGGCTGAGAGTATGTCATGCTCACTCTAATGTCTCGCTGGTGGTGGCGTGTGTGTTGGATCAGTACGTTCCCTTCAAAATGGTTGAGCTGAATGGTGCTGATCCATGCGTCATGTTCGTGAACGGGCGCCGTCAGTGGGGACTGGTCATTTCTTGGCTGCCACGGCTTATTTTAATTTAATTTAATATTTGAATTGCTTTTGTCTTTTTATTACGGACGCTTTTAACGTTGTGCATCGTTCTCACATGCATAATTTCAACATGAACGATGTAATCAATATTTTGTAACCATATTTTGGTTTAAAAGAGTGTCCATGGAGTTTCTTGCCCGTTCTTCTCCATAGGTACCTACTACGCTTTGGAATGGGTAACTAGCTTCATCTTTCTGACTGACCGACCCCTTGACAATTCAAAAGTGCCTGTAATTGGTTTATTTGAAATAAATGCTTTGAGTTTATGATCGCTGAAATTAACTTTCCTAGGCCAACTTGCGCCAACACTGACTATATCAATTTAGCGCTAAACAAATTTAAAACATCATTCAATTTCTGTCAATTGTTTGAAAATGACAGAGACAGAATGATGTTTAAATAAAATACGTTTAGCATTAAATATATTTAGTGATTTGTGGTGCAAGTGGGCCTAAGAATAATATGTAATACTTGGACAATATTCAGGCCAAGTATTCCTGAATTCTACGAAAATGTGATCTTTTTGGGGGCCCATAACAACTATCTAGAGGAAACATTACCATATATTCCAAAAGCATTTCCTTTAAATATCTATAACGGTTACTAGGAGATCATAACCGTCCGGAAAGGTTCACAATAAATAAGAATTCCAAGGCATATCTAAGAATGACCAAATTAACTTGTATTCGAAGCTAGATATAATAAAAGGAAAGTATTATATTGTATTCAGTTTATATTCACGCCATTTTCCCTCTTCATTATGGGTAGTATTCCGACCGTAAGAATCATAGGGAGCGTTCATAATATCTTTTGATATGTACGTCAAAGACCTTTTGGTAGATGCTAAGTCCAGACAAATATAACAATCGTGGCAAAAGGAGAGAAAATTATACTTCAAAACGTACAACTTTTTAAAGCTACTCCTACTCTTTTAAGATTAACCATCTATAATAACTTATGCTATGTAAAAGGATCAACCATCAGTCAAAAAATTCAGAAAAGAATGAAAGAAAATACGTTTATTTGCGGTAAACATGACGCAGAGAAAAACACACAAATACAAAAAAGAACGAGTTGGGGGAAAATATGCGTCACATCAACGAAAACAATAATCGCTCAGCATAATGCTACGACGCTATGCGAGACAGAGCCCCAGCGCTAGTTTTTCAGCGACAGTCGGCGTTGACGTGATAACGTCAACCAGTGCAGCACACAAAAATTTAAAAATAACAAAAAAATAAGAAATAAAATAAATAGACTATACCTAGTTCTAAATGTTTAATAGCAGATCTGACATCCTCGGCAGTCTGATCTGCTACCTTTGTTCACATGTTTAGCAAATCTAAAACGAGGGTAAGGGTCCAGCAAATCTGGCACTCACTGCCTCATGTAGACTAACCACATAACTTTTAAGTTTCAGTTCAGTACTTATATATAGAACAGCTTAACATAAAACTCAGACCGAAAAATGTAACAACAGAAAACAAAAAATCTTACAAAATTGAACAAAGTACATGAAAAATAAACACCTCAACTTACAACAAAACCTAAAACAAAATACAAGTGGAAAATCTTCAAACACAATAAGCACAAGTCCTTGAGAAACACGCGTCGTCTAGTGTGTAACAGCCTTAACTTGCCAGCATTTTGCTAAGCTTATTGTGTTATCTAACCGTGTAACACTGGCTTTATTATCGCCACAAACAATCCGTTTTCAGGACTGTATCGGATGAAAAGGAATGTCCCGACAGTGAGAATTAACACTGTTTATGTAATTGGCAAGGGGATACCTACAGTAAAAAATGTACGTTTTTTGTTGTATCCTTTGAATAAAGTTTCTGAAAAAAGTAGTGATGTAAAGTGGTTAGAGATTTTAGCAATGTTTTACAGTCGGCCTGACACCGACCCCTCCTTGGGAATGCTTTTGAGGAATGAGGAAAATATCGTGAATGAAGTTTTGAGTATGAATGTGGAGGGCTATAAGAATAGGGGACGACCATAAAAACGATGGATGGACTGTGTGAAAGATGATACTCAAACTCAAAGTATATATTGCAAATAAACCAATTACAGGCACTTTTGAATTCTCAAGGGATCGGTCAGTCAGAAAGATGTAACTACGAGTAGTTTGGTTTTTGCTAGTTCGTTTTGTGTAGTAGTTCGCTTTGGAATGGGCAACTAGTTACATCTTTACACAATTTTCTTGCAGTTTTGGAGTTTCTTGCACAATCTTCTCCATAGGTACCGCGGGCACTCTTTTAAATCAAAATATTGTTACAACAAAATTTTTACATCATTCATGTTGAAATTATACATGTGAGAACGATGTAGAAAGAGGTGCACGTTAAAAGCGTCTGTAATAAAAAAGATAAAAACAGAAGTTAAAATAAGCCGTGACAGCTAAGAGATGACCTACTGACGGCGCCCATTCACGAACATGACGTATGGATCAGCACCATTCAGCTCAACCATTTTGAAGGGAACTTAATGATCGAACACACACGCCACCACCAGCAAGACATTTGAGTGAGCATAACATACTCTCAGCCGCCAGGGCACATTCAAGTCAATGAAAGACGAACCTAGTAAATGGTAGGTACATAGTGATCACACATGTGCTATGCAATTATACAATACTAAGAGATTTAATTATATGATATTGTATTGGCTTGCTATGGAGGAACGGAAGAAAACGACTTGTTGTGCTGACCCCAAATAAATTGGGATAAGATGAGAAGGAGAATGATGATGATGATGTAATGTGGTTCTTGAATTAGTTTGTTCGAGTGGGATTTTTAAAGTGTCAGGTTGAACTATGATTTAAAATAGACGTTCACGTTCACGGACACTTGCAAATGTCATAATATGACACTTCAAAATCCCATATATTTTATCATACTGCAAATGTCATGATATGACACTTCAAAATCCATACATTTTTTCCATACATGTTAAAAAACGGGGTAAAAAATTAAAATATACAGGCTGGATTTTTGAGATGGGGCAGCAAGGACAGCTACCTTAACCGTTGTAGCTACAGGAAAACAGTCTTAGGAGACTTACCTTAACTTTTTGAGAAATTTTGGATTGCATTCACAGATTTTGAAAAAAAATGACAGTCAGCAGGAAAATGGCCATTTTTCACAAAAACTTTTTTTTATTCCAATCGATCATGTTTCATATACGGATCAAAAATTTCTATAGGACCAACTGAGAAATCAGAAATCGCAAAAAACTTTTCTTTAGCTGTCCTTAAAAACTTTTCTTTTGTGGTATTATTACCACTAACATATATTTCAATTTTTTTGATACGACAAATACGGCCACAGACGTTGAACATCATTGTACTTGTATGGCTTAATCTACGCCTGTCGGCGGAGTGAATGGTTTTAGTGCTTAAGCACTGCATGGTGTGTGTTGCTAAAATGACTCGAAAAGAGTTTGCCGTGACACCTACAAACGAATGAAGTAGCGTAATGTGACACTAGATCATGTGCTTCCTAGGAATGTTATGGGCAAGCAACGGCTTTTGACGATTTGCCAAATTACATAAAATAAAGTTCACCGCCCTTAGCCGTACAGTCACGTAACGATATACGGAGATAACCTCGAGAGGCAGTCTGTCCCGGAAAGAGTTAAAAAGTTGATCACTGTCGTTTTAATAAAAATATAGTAGTAGTAATCGATTCTAGTTTAGAGTAGGTACCGTTAAAATTATAAGTTGAGTTTTAAATATAATGTTGACACCATCATTTTTCGCCCAAATTGCTTATAGTAATATTGCTTCTGACATTATTCGTAACCAAAGACATAAAAATATTATTCATATTTCTGTGTTCATAACAAATGAATTACAAAGACTGTCTGTGCAGCCACGTCTTAATATGGTGCCTACAAGTTGTGCCAAAAGTTTATATTGCTATTTATTTATATTTTTGAATAAGATTCTAGGTTTCTTGTAAAATATTGTGACTTATGTAATTGTGAATAGTTGGCACACACAGTTTTCTTCATTTTGTCTTTCGTTCTAATAGTTAGGTTTTATTTTTCTTCGTTCCTTAACCTTATCTAAGTTTTTCAACGACTTGCAAAATAAGATTTTTATTATTGGCTTCGCAAATAATTACTCAGGGTACTAGGTAACCCAATGCAATGGTAAGACAAATGCTTCGTAAACGCATCTCGAAACCGGGTAAAAATAGTAATAAAGAACAAAATACATATTTATTGTGCTTTTTAATATATTACCTACATATCTTCTATAGAATAATATTTGCTCGCCATTGTTTTCGCTCCCCAATTAAACGCAAATAACTTGTTCCAGCGATTTATTTATTCTTGTTCACCACGCAACAATAATTAAACTTCATTTTTAGATTTTTGATTTTTATGGGTACATATATATCACAACTTTTTAATTGTGGTTTTTCCAAGAAACGATTTGCATTTGTGCTCCCATTTGCTATTGAAAAAATCTTTTTCCAAAAAATCAACCGACTTCCAATAAAACACAAAAAGCATTCAAAAATCACTTTAATTTCGGAAGTCGGTGTCTTTGGTTTTATATTTCGTTTTTTGCCATCGACTTCCGAAATTAAAGTTATTTTTCAAATTTTTTGTGTTTTTTTAGAAGTCGCTTTTTTTTTGTTAAAAGTTTATTTTTATTTTTCACTTTTTAGTTGTGGTACCTACCCCACACAAATTCGTATACCTACCATTCCTAGGTATGTAAATAACAGTGACAGGAAATTATTGAAACATCATCAATATAAACTAAGCGGAAAAAATATGCAGTATTAAGGATAACTCAAAAACCACGAATCAGAACTTGATCAAATTTAAATGGGACCACATGTGAAGCCACCAGCTATCAAATAAAAATATAATCATCCAAATCGGTTCACCCAGAAAAAAGTTCTGAGCTAACACACATAAAAAAAATACAGTCGAATTGAGAACCTCCTCCTTTGTTTGAAATCGGTTAAAAATAATTACAGGTAAGGAAATAAATTGTTAAGCAAATTGACAGCCTAATTCAATTTGCCGTGTTATAGCTATTTCATGCAAATATCAAAGAACGACACTTGTGAATTGAATAAACAGACTATTTAAGTTTCTAAGTAGTAAATTTTCATAACAATTGATTTTTCTGACTTTCCCTAAACTAAGGTACGCTTGCACAACAAATCATTAAATACAATTAGCGCTAAACGTGTTTAAAACTATTTTTTTCTGTCGATCGTTTGAAGATGTCAGAGACGGTAAAAAAAGGAAGTGGTTCGCAGTGCAAGCGGGCCTTAAGAACCTTCTACATACGTAGGTTCATTTCAATTCATCCAATATTGGTATCCACTGTCTTTTATTTACGTATACTCCCCATACCAAAAGGAAACCCGAATCTTTTGACAGCACTTAAACATTCCTCCAATACACAAAATATGTGTCGTGGAGTATCGAAAAGGCGGCAAACGGCGTTCCAATCTACGGCGGGTTTTACAGCCATGTCCGCGGGGTATGACGCCATTTTGTGATCCTCACGTGACTCTTCTGAGGGATAGACTCGTTTTATGGATCTCAGGACGTGTTGTGAACCTATTCAGCAAGACGTGAGAGAAATCGGTCGAAAAAGGTTCTCTTTTCGGATTTCGGCAACTTGAAAAAAAAAACTGTTTCTTTTATTTTATAATTTCTATCGGGAAAATATCATCGTGGATGTCCACGACATCACGATAACATTGACGTAAAAAGTATGAAATACGCGCACGTTATAAGGTTATTGTGGACGGAAATTTAAAAGCGTCTTCATATAGGTACCTACTCGTATTTCCATTCATTTTACTTACTTCGCTATGTTATCGTGATGCCGTGGATGTACACGATAATATCGATACGATGAAAATTATAAAAACGCACATAGATTCACCTACCAGCAGTGCTATTCTCTAAGGATACAGCCTTGCGCGCAGCGCTTCCGCAGCGACGAAGTGTAAGTTGTTTCGCCTTTAAACTGTACGGATTTTTTTAACTATATTTGTCGTATTTCTGAAAATTTGATCAATGAGGTAAACTGACAAGGTTTTTTGTAAACATTTGTATTCCAATAATATGTTTGTGGTCGAGCCATAATAAAGGCTCGTGCACACTGGCGCGACGCGACAGCCCGACCAAAGGCGCCGCCCGTCGCGCTGCACGCGGTGCCTTTGTGTACGCTGTCGCGTCGCGCCAGTGTGCACGAGCCTTAATTATTCCATAGCCATCCACAGCTGCCTATGAAATTTTATTGAATCAATCACTGATCATTTTACATTAATTAACATTTAAAAACATACCATTACCTATATTCATATTAATCAAAATGGTAAATAAACATTCTACCTGAATACATATTTTCGAAACACCAGTCCATTCAAATGGTGATACGTTCTGATTGACTTAAAAGCAGAGTTTATTCTTAATATAATTTGCTAAGTTCTTAATGACTTTATTACTTAATTGAAACTTCAAAAACATTGAGAATGTAATAGAAAGACTGAAGCAACTCCGTATCCCTTTGTATCTCTATTTTAACCTAATTAGGATATCTTAATGAAGTCTGAGATTTCTTGATCATTTTTATTTTAATTAACGCAGTTTACTTAACTGCGTCAATTACTATTAAAAGTTGCGTTTCTGAAATACCAGTATTTAAAATGAGCTCTAAGTAGATAGAATAAGATTGGTTTTTCGCCATTGAGTGATATTTTAGTAATCAACCTAAATTGCTTATAAAAACTGTAACTTGGTAAGCATAATCATCAAGCACTCATAATAGGCAAGTCATGGAGAGTATGAGTAGTAGTAGGTACTATATATATAAATGAAGCCTAGCTTTCATTACATCAACACCGGGTCCCCTTAGTTCGTTCGGAAGGAATTCCTCCATCTCGACCTTAAAATCCCCACTATCCGACAATTCATGAAACGTATTTCCAAGCGTTCCTTCGATTCCGCGGCCTCACATCGCAACCCTCTGGTTGTCGAGGCTGCCAGTTATACACCCTCCCGTATCGTAGCCGCCGTCCAAGGCATGCCCTAATCGACCCCAATGACCCCATAACCTCCTCCAGGAGAGCAGTAGGGCCACCAGTACAGTGCACAAACACAGAACGCCAGCGTTCCAACCTCGCCGCAAAGGTCCCTCGCGACGCCCCCGACGAAATTGTCCCCCACGACCCTTGCTCGACGAAGCGCCAGCTCCCGCCACAGCTGAACCTATAGCTTTAAATTCCCCGAATAATAATAATAATCATCAAAATTCTATCCAGCCTGACCCACCTTGCTGTCCTCCCCTCAGTGACGCCCTAAGCCGAGGTTCGTACCCCACAGGGGGTGCCCTTAGTGTGCGGTCACCTAGTATTGTAAGAAATTCGCCCCTGGCTGGAGGTTTTAAGTTAGCTTAATGCAGCAACAGGACAGTCCGGTTAAGTAGCCAAGACCTCTCAGGGTCAAATAAAAGAGATGCCACTCAAAAAAAAAAAAAAAAATTACATCAACATTGACTATCGCGCGTCTCCTAACATCAACCCCCTTACTTATAAAGGCTGGTGCACATGGCAGCCGCAGCGCAACGCATTTCAATTCAAAAAAATGCGGTGCGGCCCGCCTAAATTTGCGCTGACAGGTTCACGCGTCAAAAATGTATAGGTAAGCAGACGTTTACTATGTAGTCTACTGACCCATACATTTTTTCTTACTTCATACTTACTTTAAGCAATGTTCTAAGTTAGGCAAGTATCAGCGCTTGACATCAGTAGTCATAACCCAAGTCTGTTTGACGTCAGCCGAAAAAAAGTTATTTATCTTTCATCTTTCATTTTCAACTTTTGCACAGTGTTCTATTTACTTAATAACTTATTGACCTATTCGAACCAATGAGTTTGTTCGCAATCTTATTATCTACCTACAGATCTACAGTCATGCCGATATCATCAAACACGAGTGTTTAAATCAGAACCGTTGTATCGATGCCTTATCGCTAAACAAACCGATTGACTAAGTAGTCGGAATCGATATAATTATAATGTTTCTGTGCTGAGGGAAAACCAACAATTAAGTAGTAGGTATGTAGCGAGAAGTGTTTATGTAGGTCAGTAAGTAAAACGATCGTAAAAAAATTACCTAATGACGTGTTAAGTTTGACGTATTGGAATATTTCTTATTTGAACATAAAAAATAGATAACTTAAGGTTGATCTAGTCGCGGGCTTGAACTCACTGATGGGCGTGGCTAAAAAGCACGCTGTCTCACCTGACATCGTGTCCGACGGAGAAAGTATCAGTGATGAGCATTTAGACGCCAGTCTACATGCACAACGTCTAGTTCGCACGCACATAACACCGTTATTTTAATTCATAATAAAACGAGCACGTAAGAAATTGCGAAATGTCCTTTGGAAAATCGAGTTTTATGAAAAAACCACTGCATAAGTCAATTTTGAGCAAATTTTATTGAACTCATCGATAATTGAGCTTTGTCGGTGCCAACTTTGTTTTGAAGATTTTACACTTCTTTTATTACTTATTTACGCCCAAAGTTGCGTTAAAATTAGCAAGAAAAACGAATCTTCTTCTTCTTCTTTGTTGGCTCATAACTTTTTAATGGCTTTTTATTTTACTGTTTTGTTTCCGCACAGACAAAATTAATAATGAGACAAAACGATATCATGTTTAACTTTGGATGTACAATGTCAAACAGTGGAGTAACACCCTCCCGAAATTTGTATGAAAAAAATATAGACTAGTGCAACCTTAAGACTATAATCTAGAGCTCTAAAAGGGAGAATTAAAAGGAGTTTTTCACGTTGGTAATCCGGAAAGATTCATAAATCAATCGATCACTATAAAACAGTCTTCAAGTTAATGATGTTACAAACATAATCAACAGCATCACTACCGGAATATGACGTCACACCGCTTAAAAAACGCGACGCAATAAAGAACACGATCACACTACTGTAGAGTGACGTCACACCGCAACTGTCAAAAATGTAGCAAATTACAAAATAACACTTACCATTGTCCCGTTTCCATACAGCGTATCATACGACTCAGCTCTCGACGACACGTTCCGAAGCTTGCAGGGTTTCTTCAACGGTGGCGGCGGCTGCCCCTGCTTGTGCGAAGGGGACGGCTGCTGGTTCCCTCCTCCCCCACCACCAGAACCAACATGGTTCGAATTCACTTTATTTTCCTTCTCTTTCACTATCTTACTGTTATGCGACAAGTTGTTCTTTGTGAAGTTTCCGAGCTGTTCGAACATGCTCGTCAGATGTTGGGACATCATTTTGAGGTTTTAGAGATGTGGTGTTTGGTTTTCTTCTCAGCTACTGCACGATTCAGTTTTATACATTTCTATGAGCACTGTTTTTTAGGGGTTATTATACATAGTTTGAAGTTCTGTTGGTTGTGAATGAAAATTCGTATTTTATGTAGAGTAAAAAAGTTTTGATATCTTAAAACCATAAACGCAACATGTGGTTAAAGTTTTTTTTATTTTATTTTTATCTAAATTAAAACTTATAATTAAACTGGAAAAAGCTGTCGGGAAATATCCCGACAGCTTTTTCCAGTTTAATTTTTATCATTTCATATTATGGAAATAGAACTTAAACTGTCTCTGGTATTCACTTTTCAGTCACAATCATATCAACTGAAAAAAAAACAGAATGTTTTTGTGGAAAGAGAAATTCTTATTCTTATGCTGTTACAAAACCATATTTTAACATCTTCCAATATGAAAAAAGCAATCAAGACAACTCCACTCCGTCTAGCCACGTCGACCTCATTACGTACCTACCCAAAACCCGGTGTATCTGACAGTACCATTGTACTTATAATTACTAACGCCTCGCACATAGCACGTTTTACTCGAAAACTTTCCTAAATAAGCTACGCCATGTTCGCGGCATGTTCGAACGGGGTCGACGTGTAAAACAATGACGTCACGGTTTGCGATACTGTCACATGGATTCCGGAGCGAGCTCCCCGAGGCAACTTGTCTTGAAGCCAACCTATAGGTACCTATATAAGCAAAGTTTTCTATGTAATGAAGTGTGAAGCCATGAGGCGGTGTGGTAGTGTTTTGTTTCTTTTCAACAATAATATAAACATCAGCTTCGAGCATAATAATATTAAGGCATCATACCGATTGAGTAGCATGACAGAAGTCAAATACATAATTATATGTATTTACATTTCTGCCAAATGTAACAATAATAATATCGTTATACTCTGATTCTAATATCATGCCAGTTTTACTTTAGATATAATAATTAATCGCTTTAACAAACAAGAATAATATACCTAAAGCCAATTAACGTACAAGTATAATATATTGCTAATGAAACGTCTACAATCTACGAGAAATCTATTAAGCCTAACATTTAGTATTACCGTAAGTACAGGGCGACAATTTCCTTAATTTACTTATTTCCAACTCGCATGTTGAAACAAACCGTATACAGTAAATTAAACAAAGTTTTCAAGAATCGGTAGCATCGTAAACTGTTACAGGGTGCTACAATATTTTAATGCTCAACTTCGTTACTTGGTTGCGCTCAACAACTTGAGAATCAACAAGTCAGTGAGCCCCGTTGAGTTCTTGCACTTAATGCTAAGTTAACCGAGCGTCAGCTTCGTTATTTAGTTACAATAGCACTTGAGTATTGAATCTGTTTAACTTACCGTTTCGACTTGAAACTTAAGTTCGAAATCGGAAATGTATTCGGAAATATATCTAAAAGTGAGAACGAGGACTGAAAAACGATGTCTTCATAATCGTCCGGCCGAAACGAACCTATTTCCTACTCCTACTTAACTATTCTTTTAAAACCTTTGCAAAAGGAAATTGTGAGAAAATATTCGAGGCAATGTTTTCGAAAGGCAGCGTCTCGGACAAACAAAGAGGCTTGTCATAATAGAAGAACAGAAAGTTGCGTCAAAGAGGGCCGCCTCGTGGCCAAAGTTGCCTTATCTCGGCCAAGTTTCATCGAATCACACTTATCTACCGTCCGTATTGATTGGAATTTAGTGCTGTGATTATTCTATGACAATACAAAGCACTTATTATCTCGAAGCTCTTGGTTCTCTTCTGTAACATGACCTATACATACTAATATTATTAATGCGAAAGTGACTTTGTCTGTCTCTTAGTCACGTTTTCACGCCTAAAAGGCTGAACGGATTTGAATGTGACACACGGATAGACCATGACCTGGGTTAGGACATAGGATACTTTTTATCCCGGTAGTACTTTCCCGTGGGATAATATCCGACCTTCACGCGGGCGAAGACGCAGCCTAAAGCTAGTCAAAATAAAAATATATTTTTAGTAGACCCAAGGCGGTTTTCACGTCACCGATCACACAAAAGTCAAACAAATTAATAAAGGCCGAGGATCCTCAGCTTATATGAGCAGTGAGAGGCATTTTCTGATGACAGAACAGATCGGTCATATATGAAAAAGAAGTCTTACGAAAATAAAATAACGTAGAAATTGAGATTAATGTTTGCTTTTAATAATTCCTTTTCAGATTTAAGAGGCGGTTAATTTTAATTACTTAAGATGGTTTAAAATGGAAATGAATACTTCTTAAGTACAACTTAATCTCACAATATGAACAGGTTAAGAAGCTATACAGTTTCTAGACTTTTATTGAGCTTACTTAAGAGTCAGACATATTAGATTCGATAAAGATTTATTTATTTAGCACCAATCAAGGATTCCCCTGTAGTTCACATAACGTGGTACATAAATAAAGACTTACAAAATATAACACAGAATATGAACATTTACAATATTAGTTCAATAAAAAAGAAAAGTACGTCAATAAAATCGAATCAGTTCTATCAGCAACGAAAGTACGAACAAATCAGCTGGAAATCTTCAACTATAACTCAAGTAGTGATAAAATATATGAGAACTGTAACCGCCAACGTTCGTAAAGTCTCAAAGAAAAGCCAAGTCTTCGACTTTTAGATTTTTATGCGTAATCTTTAAGCAAACTTTCTTGTGCGGTTTATAATAAACAGAGTACTAGTATGAATACTTAATGTGCAGTTGCGTTTTGCAAGACACATGAATATGTTACAACGTACGTGTTTTGGTTTCAAGATAGAAAAAATGCCGTGAAAAATTCACCTGAAGTGGAGACCATCTCGTGGGTTTATCACGCCAGCTTGGATCAGAGACTCATTAAAATATCAAAACACCCAGGAGACTTTACTTCGAAGACAAATTGAAAAATTGAATGAAAACAAGCTCAAGATCGAGACCGATTAGAAACTATGGGTTGAGAACTTTTTAAATTTACATATTTTGTACACAAACTTGAAATAAAATTAAAAACAAAAAAGTTATTCCCAAGGGAAGGAAATGAATATTAAATTAAATACTTTTCTGATTCTACAGCAATATTATAATTGGGGGCCATTCCGAGCATAATACTCGCCCGTTTGGTCAGCATACCTTTAACCATAACAGTATAAAATATGACCTCTCCCTTTTATACCTTACCTTTTGAACTACAAAATCGTCTAACGACAACTTTGAGGACTCCATTTATAATTGGGTTGTACTGGTAACCTAATAGGACCATTAAGGTCTCACACAACTACAATCATGATTATATAGCCAACATATTTTTCAAGTTAATACAACAATTAAAATAAGGTATGTTATATTTGTCACAAATAAGTACCTATAAGACTAGGTATTACAGGAGTTTGAAGATTGACACAATCAAAAACAGGCATACGCCCAGGAATGGGTAAAGTTAGGCTTTAGATGATAATGATGATGAAGCAAAATACTTACTAAAACTTTTCCTTTTGGCAAAACTACAGATGACCCGTCAAAAGTGATTCATAGGAAAACTAATTATATAGGTACACCATCAAAAAAAGAGGTATACTACTTTCCCCAATTCCCACACAATCATTTTTTATTTGTTACCGTCAAACGTAAGGATGTCGTCTAAATAAATAAATATAAAGGCATATTTTAGAAACACGTATGTCGGTGCTAAACCCCTGCTCCTCGAGGATAATAAACGACCGCTGGATCATTGGGATCGGAACGTGTATACGTGCTGCCTGAGGATAAGGTGTGGATTCAAATGTAAGTGAGACATATAAAGATGGTGATAGTCTTAGCGTAGTTCCAGCGTTTCGAGACCTTGTGATTTACATTTACCTGTGTTTTCTCAAAAGCTTATTATTGCGTTACTTTCTCTAAAGTCTGAAGTTCGAAGTTTGCGGGAAGTTGTGTAAGTACATACTTAGTTTTTTTTTTTATAATTCTGTTCAGTTTGATACTCTCACATAGCAGAAATTTTGCTGAACTTTATGGGTCGGTATAACTATAAATATTTTACAACCAATCCAAAACATAAAACTGAATAAGATGAATTTTGGAAAAAGGAAACAGCATTATATTCTGTAAAGGTATAGAGTAGGTTCCTTCCAAACAGAGATACCTTGTATAAGTTAGTTTGTAATGGTTTTGAACTAACATGTCTGCAAGACCTACAGGCCAAGGACGTCCTTAACACTGTTAATATCCTCCCCAGAAATTCACGTAAGATAATCTCCATTAACGACATGACCTCAACTTTACACTGCAATATGGAATCTAACTCGGCGGCTACCTAGCCAACTAATCAAGCGTGCATCCCGTTAACTAAGTTTGCGTTGAATATTAAATACATCGTGTACCTCTCCCTTGACAATGACGTTTGTAACACAAACTCCGTTTTCTTTGGAAACTCAAATATTAGCTCATTTGTGTTGTTTGATTTTGTATGGAGTGTTTAACTAAATGTGTAGTTCCAAAATTGCTTCGTCATTGACAAAAAAAAACTGTGATACGAGACGCTTTATTATAGAAAAACTATGAAAAACGTAGTCAAATTTTAAAAAACTGCATCTAAAATTACCTGCTTGTACATAGTAATAAGCTATAGTTCCGATGATTCCCACATCTCTAAATCAAATCATATCTAATAAAAGTATAACAATATTCTAATCAAAGATCTCCGATAGTTACGGCAAGAATCGAAGCATATTCTAGGCTAAACCCGACAGTAATAGAAGTCGACTGAAGTAAGTGGGTTATTGCGACGCTTGAAGGCAATGACCTAGAAACCTGGTACTATTTATGTGTAAACCTAATATTAGGTACAGCTGCATGAGTTTCATGGGTAAATAGGCTCAGATGGATCGTTCAAGCTCATTTGACAATCGTTACAGGTAGTTTAAACCCAAAGCTAAAGTTAATTGGTCTGACTATTCGATTTTAGTATCATCAGTAAATCTGCGCGTAGTGAAGATCAAAGTGACATTCATCCGTATCTGGTGACTGAATACGGATTTCAAAATGACCAAATATTTGGATTTACGAGTAACCTTTGCCCTTGAAATGCCTATTCCCGTACAAACTTGAAAGAAGGAGACGAAAACTAAAAACCCGAAACAAGACAGACGTGAGCAAAGCATAATTATAGTCATTGAATGCAACTGGCCCAAAAGAGTGTCTATGAAGGAAGCTTATATGGACATTGATAATAATCAAAAATAATTAAAAAATTGTGATCTAAAGGTCAATTCCCGTGGTAAAAAAGGTCCGAATCTAAGTCGGAATCTCACCTCAATGACAAACAATGTCAAAAAAAAAACAAAAGGATAGGGTAATTAAAGGTATTTTTGAAAATTGAGGCTGATATTAGAATGGGAACGTTCGAGTTCTTAAAACGGGAATTGCTCTCTGATACCATACATCAATTCGACAATGATGAACAGCAAAATGGTATATACGTACGGGGGAGCTAGTGCAAATATGAATAACCAAAGACAGTATTACGGCTAGCTACATGAACAGATCATTATACCGCCATTACCTTTATAATGAACGTGATATATTGAATCAACGTAAGTAAATGGAGTTTAAATTGAATTGCATTAGTCCATGTCTTTGTATCATCGT
The DNA here is from genome assembly GCA_916610205.1 of Griposia aprilina. Classification (NCBI taxonomy): domain Eukaryota; kingdom Metazoa; phylum Arthropoda; class Insecta; order Lepidoptera; family Noctuidae; genus Griposia; species Griposia aprilina. The sequence continues at coordinate 5,518,887 of OU744295.1, read as the reverse complement.
CTATAATATAATCGATAATTGAATCGCTCGCTTTCAACCCACTATTGTAATTCTAATGTTCGTTAAAATAAATAGTTTTTCTATGAAAACATATTCCATAAAAGCAAACCTTTTTTTTTTTTAACTAACAGCGCCTAATGTAGTTTCTCACAGGATTAGTGTTTTTTTTAAGGTAAAAAGAATGTCAAGAACAAAGATATAAGAGGTAATCATATGGGTGAAAGAATTTTAGTAATAGGAATTGTTCCAGACATTACACTTTAAAAACCCACAGAAAACTTAACCTCTATTATATTATTATAGAAATATACATAGATAGTAAGAGGCGTAATAAAAAAAGGATAATCTTTAATGAGTCTGTCTACATTTAAAGTTGACAAAAAATAAACATTTGAAAATCCATGACTGATGAAATGTAAAGAACAAATAAAATATTTCACCAACTTTAGTTAGATGGAGTAAACCTACATATCGAGAGAAAACATACTGCATTGGATAGTAAGGCAAATATTGAGATTAACCAGATATTGAAGGAAAAGTTATTTTATTCCTTTTGAAAGATGCAAATGTTGGTAGTAGTAAGTTCCTCTTGGTAGAATCCAATTGATAGAATGTAAAGAGGAAACTGAAGTAGATTCCGTGGTTATTTAGTAGTAGCATAGATAATACAAAATACTTATTATCGTTTATGGTGGTAAATCAGAAAGAAGACGAAGACTAGTGTAGATACAGATTACTTGTTGACTCATAGATGTTTCGATTTGTTTGCCATTTCCTATTTGTTTAGTACCTGGTACTTTTTGACAAGCCTACACCGTCGTCCCAATCATAATATTAATGTAATTTGAAAACATTGTAAAAGCCAATCATTTTTAAAAGAGTAACCGTGGAGATTCTTGTCGGCTCAACTTCATAGGAAACAACCGATTGGAACCATGCACCTAGCTTCTAAAGTTTCATAAGTGCCCAAGTAGGTTTATGTGAAATAAATTATTTTGGATTTGAATTGGGATAATTTACAGAAGGAAATCTGACTGTTTTGATGGCAGCGTAACTGAGTCATTAGCTGCGGCACTAAATGCAGCAGGTTCGATTCCTGCATTTAATAAATATTTGTAGCTGTGTTGTCGCAATATTTTATGAGTTTTAAACGTTGTAGCCTTACATATTTCATATTTGGTTTTTATTTTTGTGCAAATTTCTATAGATGCGATAATTGTACCCATTAATACTTTTGAAATAAAAAACCACATCCGTCCTTATTCTAATTAATATTCTGCGCAAATCCACATGAAACATTTTATTCTGAATATTCCATTAAATCAATGAAATAATTTTAATCTACTGGACTACCCGATATGCGCTCGGACAGACATACGTCCAATATCAAATTATAAGGACACTTTTCTGAATACCGAATTATACGGTTCCGAATATTAATTGCCGTTTTTGTTCCAATATGAGCAATATATTTGGTTTCATTTGAAAGCTGTAAAACTCTTTTAGGCTTCGTCTGAGGGTTCATGGCTATAGTTTATACGTATTTCATGCGTAATATTTTATTTGTTCCTGCATGATGTGATATTTTCTGTGCGGTCGAAGTGCGGCTACAGTATCCGCAGATGCAGATGCAAACCATATCGAACATACCGGAGCGTACCCGCATGCGGGCAAAGTAAAATGGATGGAATAGTCATGAGAATGAGATTCCTGTTATAAACGAAAAATGGTAAGAGAAACCCAAGAGAAAATCTATAATTTTAATCATTGGATGTGAATGGTGCTGAGGTACTTTACATAAACGAGTATTTTCATATTTATTTTATTCATTATTTGGATTATATTCATGTTTATTCATCCATATTCAAGTATTTACACATACAGAGAGACATGACAGACAGCTGCGCATTACACGTAAGCTTTCGCAGAATGGTTTTTTTAGTTAAAGGGATTAAGGTTTTTTTATTTCATAAAATATTGTGAAAATATCCAATATAAGTCCCAGATTTCCAGTGATCTCATTCATATGGAGGTATATTTTATTTGGACGCTTTCTAAAAAAGTCATATGCTCATATAATATTTTCAGATACTAATGAACATTGTCTCTTACTGCCAGCGCATAGCTTGCCGATTATGGACAATATACTCTAAGTGCCTTCCTTACAGGATATATATGTATGTATGTATATACCTAATCAGCAAGCTTTAAATATCACACCCCACGCAGTCTATATTATCGGGAACACAATAACCATTTGCAATAATTCAAATAAAAACGACTCACAAGTTTGCCCACTTCCGGATAGCTACCATATAAGGTAATTATTAATTGAAAAATGGAACATAATTTAAATTATCTGCCAGATCAAGAGTTGATGAACAGGCAACAAAATTGACGAATCCGTTAAAAACTCCATTCTTCATAAACATTATAATGTAGGTACAAATATTGGCTTCAGCACCGAATATCGGACTGCCGGTATTAAGCAACAATATCAGCCGAACACAGGCCTTTTGATAAGCAATTTATCCAAAGTGCTTACGTCCCACTATTACGTTTCCTTCGATAAAAAATATTACATATTCCCTTGTTGGGTTAAAGTTACACATTTATTATTCACGGAACCGATTCCACGAGAAAACGTTAAGTTTATAAATAAATAAGGATTAATAATGCTCTGAGATGGGAATTAGTTTTCGTTTTATGGGACCAAAAGGTTTTGAAAATGTTGTTTAATATTAGATCAAACCCTAGAATTCTATGTGGAATACAAGAGGACCCATGATTTAACCTGGGAAAGTAGGAAAATTGGAATAATAAAGATACCTATATGCAATAAAAAGAAATTCCACGTTTCTCTTGAGCCTTCTACTTGTGCACAAGACAGTATTAAAAAAAATCATACTTTCAGAGTTAAAACAGGGAATTAAGTTCTGCATCTTTCCGTATTCGTGTAATGTTTTCTGCAATCTGTTCACTTAGTATGGTATACTTTGGTTATAGCTTATCATGGTGACCCATTAAGTGAATAAGTTAATGGCAGGTACATATATTATATACTATCATTTACGACTGTGTTAATACTATGAGTTTTCATTTCAATAACCATTGAATAGTTTCAATGTTTCTGAACCTAAAAGGAGACTATTACTTAGAATTTATTTCTTATAAGTCTAGTATATTATTATCCAATGAAAATATAGGCCAATGAAGTCATAGGCACATTTCGTGTGAATGTGAGAATCAGGTGCAAAAATGCGTAAAAAAACAGTTAATAGAAGCTGTTTTTTTTTTTACAGAAAACGTACGCAAAGGGTAGAAGGAAAAACAGACAGCTCTACTCCCTACAATTTGTAATCAAGTCATATGTACAGTTTGTATCGAAGAAAATTGCCGACTCATAATAACAATGCGAAAATAAACTTCGCTTCTTATAGACTGTCTCACAAAAGGACGCAGATATTGAATATTTAATTTATTATTATAATAATGTAACTAACAACAATTGGAATTGGCAAACTATTATGGTGAGGGGTCATTCCGGTATCATTCCGTCAATGGGGTCTTTACGTCACATAATTGCGGTTCGTTTTCGGTGGTCGGGCCCTATTTAGGGACATTACTGAGGTACCGACGGCATTTGTTCTAAAATATAATTTTAAAGGTAGGTAACGTAGTAAGCTATTTTAGGGTTTAATGAGTTTTGAATCTCTGGTCGCTGTTTTGTATGTGTTTTAATTTTATTTGGCTTTTTCCCGAGTATATAACGGGCGAGAATAAGTAGACTTGAGAATTAAACGGTATCTGTTTTAGGTGAATTTATTCCCGAATTAACAATCTTTAATAAAAAAAAAACCTCCATTTTTTAAGATATTTTAGGACGCTGAAATTCAACTGCTTATTATTTCACAAAGTTCTCGAGTTCGTAATAATTAATTTGATTTTATGTGTTCTTTCTTTATTTAAAAAAATATTGAACGGTGATTCTTCATTTGTTTTTAAGAGTTCTTTGTAGGCCAGAAAAGAATATTATAGCTTTCGTAGATAAAGTATTGGAAAAGTCTACTTACGATTAATGTGGGTATGGTTATTTTATTTTATAGTTTGAGCATTTTGAATAAGATTGAGCAGATCCCGAAAGTTTAAATTGACATAGTTGTGCGACTTTCAGTTTAAAGTGAGGCGGGTAAAGTTTTAAATAACTAAAGTTATTATACGGAAAATACCGTGCTAAACATATTTCTTCTCAATATATTATATGTAGGTTATAAAATGCAGAATGTTAATTGTGTAGTCAAAAATATTATATAATACTTACGTGTTGAGTTTGTTGTTATTATAGTTTTGAAACTTTTTGGTAGAATAAGGCTTTGTTTTTATTTAAGTTAGTTTTGTTGATATTTCAATTGTTTAAAGTAACTTATAATATAACCATATAACTTAGTACGGTAATGATAAAAGTAATAAAACTTATCAATAATCATATCAAACCATTTACCTACATTACATAAAACGAATTTTCATTCAACAAACAACTTTCAATACTTCGCGAAACTTTTTCGAACTTAAAAAGTTTTTCAACTTTGTAGAAAGTATATTATATGTTATGTCCGGTCGTCGGAAAGTACTTTCAGCGTAATTATTCACTACGACATGCGTTAAGTTATGCGGAGGTGCATTTGGTTCGCGTCCGCATAGCACTGAGGTATCGCGGCGACTGCTTTGCTGCCCAGCGTCCGTCGTCGTTGATGGGGACGTCAGCCAAGCATTTCTTCGGCAGCTGTTCCGCGCATGCGCGAGTACGCTCCGCCTTCTCAAACTTTTTCAGTGAAAAGTATACGATCTTTTTTATCAAAACTTCTTTCCATTTCCCCTTTGAACAGACGGGGTATTAAAAAGTTATAATTAATTGCTTTCATGTTAAGCTGTTTTTGTTTTGTTGGTGACAACTTATGTGTAATGTGATCGGTTACATAAAGTTTGTTGACATTTTAATTAATGATCCGATTTTGTTTTCGATGAGCTGTATTGTTCTGATCAAACAAATTGAGATTAAATGACCCGTAATGTGTAATCATTTATCACAGTACCTAGATAAAAGTTTCCGCATCAGAATATTTTTACAATAACATCAGTAGAAGTACCGAAACCAACCTAAAATCACGCCAGCGTTCTCCAAAGAGGTAGTCAGAGGTCTGTGTTAAATTGGATGTACGGTCACCAAAAGTGACAAGTAACCAGGTTCGTCGGATATGGTTGAAGTTTAATTAGAAACCGATGGATGTTGTCAAATAAAATTTAATTTAATAATAGAAAACAAACAGTTAATTTATGAAATTAAATTTCATTCGAAAACATCCATCGGTTCTTACTAAACTTCAACTATATCCGACGACCCTGGTTACTTATCTCTTTTGGTGACTGTACGTACTCACATTTCACCAGTTATGGTATTAATGTCTTGTACATGCGGATGAGGATGAGCAGAACTCCTTTTTAAAGGATTGGATTGATTGGGTTTGGGATTGGATCGCTTTTAGCGATAAGACCGCCCATTTTGTCACATAAATACATATGGGTGAAACATAAATCTGTAATTTTTATGGTGTACATAATAAAGAGTATTCTATTCTATTCTATTCTATTGGCCCAAAACTTACAACTAAACAACAAAAGCCTGGAAAAATGAAGGGCCTGCAGTAGGACGGTACAGGCTCATAATAATAATAGTAGGACAGGCGAGCTGATATTCATTAACCAGGCATGAATCCATTACGGCCTGCAATTGAATTAATTGAAAGGAAAAGAAGTCGAGAGGTGTCGTGAGACACCCGGTTGGAACGAAGTTCCTTTTGCTGTATATTTAATTATGTATTAAATAACAGGCACAATGAAATAAATTAACAACAACAACAACAATTTATAACTAGGTATAGTGTATTTATATTATTTCTTATTTTTATATTTTCGTATGCTGCATTGCTTGACGTCATAATCTCAACGTCAGCTGAAAACCAGCGCTGGGGCTCTGTCTTGCATGGGGTTGTAGCATTATGCTGAACGATTGCCGTTTTGCGTGCATTTGACGTATATTTTCCCCCAACTCGTTCTTTTTTTGTATTTGTGTGTTATATATAATATTACTTTTCCCGATGCAAGGACATTAATTGTTGAGGAGTTCTCCTGGTAAAAACTAGAAGATTTCACCATATGCATTGTGACGAGCATAAAGTGCTTAGCAACCATATTTAAGTAATCCAATCGCAACCGGTGAAATGCTGATTATTGAGTAGTTCCGGAGGCCACCTGTGGTCTTCATCATCAGTTCCACTTCACCGAATGGTGCTTTCCGAGAAAAATGCACGAGTTACTATAAAAAATACCCAAATCACTATAGGTGTGCCTATAAAATTTGAGGATTTCCCTCGATTTCCATGTGATCCCCTCATCAGATTTTGACTCGGTGACAATGGTGATCCCATTATGATACGGAGATATCGAGCGCTGAATGTTATCTTTGATTTTAAGTTGGGCAGTTACGGATCACAAATTACAGGGAACTAAACTGGAAAAAGCTATTATAGATCTAGGCAAGAAAAATTTCGCCAAAGGACAGGTGTATGTTGCTCTGAGTCGTGTTAAAACCTTGGAAGGAATAGCGTTGTCTGACTTAAATTCAAACAAATTATTGAGTAGGCCACACGACGAAAGAGCATTGCTAGAGATGACGCGATTACGCAACTTAAATTCAGTCTCAAATTGACGCATCAGCATGACTAGTAGGTAGTGGTTGTCCTATGTAAAACTTCAATCTTAATTAGGTATAATTTTTATACGAACTGAACATTTTGGCATTTTAAACCGTATGTAGTAAGCCCAACAAAAGGTAACCTCGACTGTCTATGATCTCCATCATCAGACCTGTAATGGCACTTATAACCCATATGGGTGCAAAGTTCTCATCAATAATATAAATGAATTAAGTCCAAAACAAGGTAGCTACTATAAACCGTTGAGGAGTTCCCTTAACTGTACTTCATCTTCATCATCAGACCCCTAATGACAGTCACAACCCTTCTAGGTGTAAAGTTCTCATCAATACAAATTAATCAAGCCCAAATACAACGTAACTGCTGTAAATTGTTGAGGAATTCCCTCGACTGTCTTTCGGCTCTATTCTCAGATCGACTCCAGACCTTCATTAAATTGTAGTGCTTTAAAACACTTAATGAAAAAATTAACAAACGCACTAGTTACCCCTACGATTTTCGAAGGTTCCCCTCGATTTCTCTGGGATGCCATCATCAGATCCTGGTTTCCTTATCATGGGACCACCCTTGGAATATCTTCTTTCCAATAACAAAAAAAACATCCATATCGGTTCACCCAGAAAAAAGTTCTGAGCTAACATACATAAAAAAAAAAGTACAGTCGAATTGAGAACCTCCTCCTTTTTTGAAGTGGGTTAAAAATAACATAATTGGACGTAGCTTTAGATTTCCACTATCGAATCATTTAAAGCGTGGTTTCTATCAATGGTCTGAGACAAACAATTAAATCATGCTGTAATGATGACAGGGCAGCTCCAATGCCTAACACAATCGGCACTATAATTAACTAAATGCTTACCTAATGAGGAGTCATATAATGAAGTGTTCATTCATTATGATCTACATATTGTATTGATGAATAGAGATGGAACTTTGTTAGATATTATTAGGCATAACCACGTATACCTCTTGCGTAATTGCGAGGCGTAACTTTAGAATTATTTAGTCGGTCTGTAATAAAGTAAACGACACGTATCTAGTGACATATCTAAAGCTGCGTGCAGATATGTTCTTTTGTGCGTACCGTTCCTTCGTTCCGTTTCCGTGTCGCGATCCAAGAACGCTAGATTGGATGCGAGGGATCGGAGCGTACCTCGATGCGTTCCGAGGCGCCGCGCGCCGTAACAGCGCGTTCCGAACGGCGTCCAAACTCTAGTTGTTGAATCGCGACACCGCGCTGATACGGAACGGTAGAACGGTACGGACAAAAGATACGCAGCTTTAGTGATTATGCCAAATGTTAAGAGGGTATATTTATAATGACTAAGTTTGTATAGGGGTGCTTTAATGAGTCTTCAAGACTTACCCAAGCCTAGTATTGTTCATCTTCGTCATTCCTTCTCTGCTGAGGATCGCGACCACACACGACGCGTGTCCAAGTTATGCGGTTTACCGCAGTGTGGACCGCTCGGTAAATGCTGCCTCCAAGAGCCTTCTTGATCGCGTCTGACCATCTTGCTGGTGCTCTGCCTTGAGCAACTAGTATACCTACATCGTAAAGAAAAGTTAAGGCTCCTGCAGACAGGCGTGACGCGACTCTAGTAGAACAATTTCTATGAAAACTTCATGGAAATTGTTCTACCAGCAAAGCTTCGCACCGTCACGTCGCGCCTGTCTGTGGGAGCCTTCATTAAAAAAAAAAAAACTAAAAAAAAAAACTTTTTAATTCAGGCAAACTTGGCCCATAATATTGTTAGTAGAACAACTTAAAAACTATGTTAGTACATTTAAAAAAAAAAAATAAGTATTTGCCGCTCTCTGGGGCCCCGGTCACACGCATTTGTGGTTGAACCCAGTGCCTGAGAAGGGGGCTATCCAGCTTGTGGCTGAGCATATTTTTATGTTGCGGGAAGCATGTTGCTGGTAACATTGCATTTAGTTTGTAGTAATTATCTACTTACAAAGAAATTATAACTTATCTGACGAGCAAGCACACGAAACTGTCAAATTTCTTCAAACGATTTTAAACCTTAAAATGTTGATGATTAAGTTCAAAATTTAATGAGAAAATCTGTCAATTTGTGGTAAATTGATGTGCTGGCGACTGTACAAACAAAAACAAACACCTGTCTACCTATTCAGCAAATACATACAGGCGTCATGCTATTTATGTTATGTAGCTAAATAAAAACTTCTCAAAAAAACAACCGACTTATCAAAAAACACTAAGCACAAAGTGAAAAAAACTTTAATTTCGGAAGTTGGTGGCTTTAAATCTTTATTTAAGATTTTTGCCACCGACTTCCGAAATTAAAGTTATTTTTCACTTAGTGGTGTTTTTTTTGGAAGCCGGTTGTTTTTTTTTTTTTTGATTAGAAATGTTTTTATCTTTCGCTTTTTAGTTATGGTACCTACCACACACCAATTCGTATACCACTACTTGCTATGTGGGTAAGTAAACAACAGTGACAGGAAGTATTATAACATCATCAAAATAAACAAAGTGGATTTAATAGTTTTTTTTTCGAAGCTAATCAAAAACTACCCAAGAAAAGTTAATACAATTTTTATGAGACCACCGCTCAAGCTTCCTCTATCATTTGATAATTCAAATTCTTTAAAAAAAAAAAACTTTTTGCATTTGCTAAAAGAATTTTCAAAATCAGTCCACAATTAACGAATATATCGATGAAAATACATTTTTTTTAAGTACAATACACACGAACATAATATAACCTTCTCCTTTTTTGAAGTCCGTTAAGATAGGACAGGGGTTAGGAGAGGAGATATTAAGACACATAACATTTAGTCATAAAAGCAAGACTTTAAGCAGCCAGCAAGGAAATAAGAAAACCAAACAAGTTAACACTGCTTACTAAACTACCCTCAATTCGTTAAACCCCCGAGCACCTTCAAGCGTTTGTTAGCCAACATTATTGCAGAATTAACCCTTCTCCCGCCGGCGCAGTCGGCACGGGCGTAAATGTTGAACAACGATACCAAATCGTGAGTCGTAAAGTGTTTACGAATAGATATAAAGGCAACAATGACCCCGACTGCGACGGGTTAATATTTGCAGTTTTCACCGTTTATTTTAGGGTTAGCATGATACGCTTTTTTACAGGAAACTGTCCTATTATGATTTAATAGTAAGATTCTGTTTTAGTCTAGTAGGTTTGTAATCGGAGTATTTTTGGAGGATACGATTCAAAATGAAAACGTCGTACGTCGTAAGAAAAACTAGCATAGGTACTTTATCATTTATATCTCACCAAGCGACGCGCGCTTTACTCGTGATTACCAAGTGTACAAACATGCTGTGAATGTGTGTGTAAGCGCAGGAGCTGTCAGTACCGTCGGAGACACTGGTGAAGTCTGAAGTGTGTGTGTGTGTGTGTGTGTTATATGCTGACGCTACTCATCTTCACGCACACATTCACAGCGTGTTTGTACACTTGGTTACCTCAAGAAAAGCGCGCGTTGCTTTGTGAGATAAAAAATACTGTACCTAGTTGTTATCTTATGGCGAGCGATGGCCATTGCGGCAGCTAAGAAATTGTGCCGCGAAGACACAACCTACTTTTGAAAATTAAGATAAACAAGACTAACCCACGGTATCCATCAAATTACCGCCCATTATGTCACCCTATATAAAATTTCTACATTTATATCTGTAATTTTTATGGTGTAGGTACACAATAGAGAGTATTCTATTCTATTCTATGTGTGACATCATGTGACTGCTATAGGTCCAAATAAAGGCTCGTTCACACTGGCGCGACGCGACAACGTGACCCAAAGGCACCGCGTGTAGCGCGACGAGCGATGCCTTTGTGTCATGCCGTCGCGTCGCGGCTGTGTGTACGAGACTTAAAGTGATTGGACAATATTTACCTATTCATTAACATAGAATTACCTGAAAATAAAAAACAAAAGCTAGTTACATGAATATTTGTGTTAATTAGTATTAGCTATAAATAAACAAAAATCCAAAATTACGTAAAATATTTGCGTTGAATATTTGTTGTTCACAAAACACATACCTAGAACGTATTTTGTTTATACATTAATGGTAAAGGGAATGCTAGGATAGTTCAGGAAATAGGCAGCGCCGGACAAAGCAATCGGAAATGCTTTTCCTGTTGACCGAAGTGGAATGCTGACGAAATCTCATGTTACACTATTTACAATGTTAGCCACAACATGCAACAACAACAAAACACAAAAATACAAAATTTAGAACTATACTCGAAAGGTTTAGGTAGTTAAATAAAGGTAAACAAATCGTAAAAAGGGTTTTTTATAGTTGACACTTTCTTGTTTAAAAATACGTTACAACAAAATTAAAGTTATTTGCGGTTTATACGATAGTTTCCACTTCTATTAATGTATGTTAAACTTTATCATTTATTCGTAAACTATATATTCGTACATGTAATTGCTTGAGTACAATTTTTTTGTTAGATTTATAAAATAGTATAATATTTTGTAATCTGTCTATTGTAAAGAGCCCAAAAAGACAGGTTCCCTAAACCTTTTAGAAAATACAACGAATTAGATAACGTTGCTAAATTGAAGAGTACACCTGTGACGTAGTATGGCAACTGAAGTAGCAGGTATTACGTTTAGTCGGTTAACCAGATGCCTTTTATGTTGTGGATGAATTAGAAAAAATGTTATATGGTGTCACTGTAGTGCGGCTGCCACCATACCACTGTGAGCGCAATTCAATTGAGTTAATATGGGCTCAAGTTAAAGGGTTTGTAGCCGAGAAAAATAAAACTTTGAAAATGTCTGACCTAAACATTCTTTTGCCAGAGGCTTTAGCTAATGTGACTGCTGAGAATTGGAAAAGTTGCGAGGATCATGTAGTAAAAGAAGAACAGAAAATGCTTAAATTAGACAAAATAATTGATGGTACCACTGAACGCTTTATTATTAATGTGACAGATAGTTCCTCAGATTCAGATTCAGAATAGAGCCTATTATTATGGGACTCAAAATAATATGATTTTAACATTTGAAATCAAAGGTTTATCATCTATGAGTCACGTGGTTATTTTTATTTACCTTTATTTAACTACCTAAACCTTTCGAGTATAGGTATAGTGTATTTATTTTATTTCTTATATATTTTTTTTTCGCATGCTGCACCTGTTGACATTATCACGTCAACGCCGGCTGTCGCTGAAAACCATTGCTAGGGGTCTGTCTCGCATAGGGTCGTAGCATTATGCTGAGCGATTGCCGTTTTGCGTAGATGCGACGCATATGTTCCCCGAACTCGTTCTTTTTTATATTTGTATGATTTTCTCTGCGTCAGGTTTATCGCAAATAAACGTATTTACCTTCTTTCTTTTTAGATAAACGTTACTGTATAGTGTGAAATGTATATATTGTAAAAACTTGAAATTAGTAATAGTTTGATTCATTTCAGCACCTACAAGATTATAATTTCACGAATTTTTATTATATGTAGTTTGTTGTTAAGATATTTTATTGTTTTTATTTTTATTTTATTTAATGTGTACATTTAGTCAGTCCTTAAGCTAGTATTATAATATTGGGGTAGGTACCTATAGTTATTAAAATAGTGTATATGTTGAACGCAAGTAATTCACTACATATTTAACAAATTAATTTCTAATGTTTTCCACTGCTTATTTCGCTCTCCTCGTACTGCTGTCGATGAAGAGAATCCGCAAAAGAGCGCGGGAACGCGCGAGAAATCGCTTCCGTCCACGCAGCCATGTTCTGATGTGCTCTTCGATTGGCTAAGTTTTCTTGAAATCAAGCGATGCAATGCACATGCTACCCTTTCTCCGCTTCGATGCGCTGCCTCGCGCTTCTTTAATAATACGTAAAGTTGACCCGACGTCGGTGGTAACTCTTTGCCCTTGACCTGTCCTAGCGTAGTACGGAGTTATAAAATAAGGGCAGCTTATACTGGGTCTGTTACCACTGACGTGCAGCCTACTGTACATAATGGAGTTCTTTACTAAGCTACAATCTTAACATGTTCATTTCTCTTATCGTTTTTCCGTAGCATTTTGAAATCGCTTTTCATTAGATCTTTTTGTTATTATTCTACAATACAGAATTGGGAAATTATAATGGTAGGTGTAAGTATGTAGGTAAGCATGTGTGTAATATAATAAATAATAAATATTTTTTTGCAGTAGTGTGGTCACACTACGTCTAGAGAGGGTGAAGGTTTGTGCACAAGTAATAGCTGCCTTTATAACGAGCCTGCATGTTTTTATGGCTCAGCAGCAGATTATGTATGCCCACTGAAAACACTTGTCTGATAATTCACACCTGCCCAAGCTAAAATTATATTTAAAAATTGCAAATTTTTATCTATTTTTCTAATCAGCAATAACATTTTAAAATAGGACATAAAGCTGCCCAAACTCTCATAATGTTTCCGAAAATAATATCCGCTATACGTCGGGCGCCATCTTGATAGCAAGTTAAAATGGCCGCCGAGCCACGTAGCTTTGTAACTACAATGTATTGTCCATAATATTTAATGTTATACTTTTTGGCAGACCTCCCTATTTCTAATATCTTTGAGCCGAGCTAGACTTTATAGTGAATGAAAAGATTTTGTTCTAGAACCTTTTTTCGTAAGCATAAAAATAATGAGAGTTTTTTGTAGTTTCCAATAATGACCGCTATTTTACAACCATGCATGGGTGTTTAAAGACAAACAGATGCGCACCTCAAACCTACCTCCAAATGACAGCCATGTTAAATAAACGAGACAGACTTCAATTGCAAATTTGTATTTTTTTTTTAAATTTAACGTCAGTGAAGTGCGACTTTTCTTTTATTACTTTACATTAAAAAAAAATACGGCCCATCAGAATATTTTAATTTTAATAGTGTCCGTACAGAATTGTAAAATATGTAACCATATTTTTGATGGACACAAATGTTATTAAATACTTTTATGTTTTTTATTTCATTTTATTGGGCGAAGTGAATCACAAGCTACTTAAAAATAAATGCCTTCAGAAAGAGGAACCTCCTTACACAACGTGTCATGTCCCTATATTTTTTTTTTATCAAGCCGCTGAAATAACTTTATAACGAAATCCTTTTCATTTACCTGGCTAATATAGGGTTCCGTTGAAAAAGTTATATCATTGAAACCACTATTATAACTATTTTTGGGCCTGCAGATACCTAAAAAAAATATTATGACATTCGCTATCTAATCTCAATCTCTATCTGTCAAAAAAACCTCTAGAATCCGGTCATCGAGAGAATGCGTTCTTGACATCTGTCAGTTTCATACAAAGGAATTTGTGTTTAGCGAATTTGATCTTTATTAGTTACTAGAATTGTCGCACTGACAGGTGTCAGGAACGCATTCTATCGACGGGTGGACTGTAATTTAACTACATTTTTGACATATATTTTTTTACTTCGATTGTCGCTGAAACGAGATCATGACTTGAATTTGAACTTGTATTAGAATTGGCCTTGTGATATCAAATTGCCTAGTTCTAATTCGCACCACATATTGCTGCGGTATGCAATGGTATACCTAGCAGCTAATCAAATTAACGTGAGATAATCAACATCTGTTTCACGCATATTATTATCTAGTTTATTGACCGTTGCTTAGTAAATCGAGCCGGTGGAATATCAAGAGCATGCGTGATTAGAACTCGATGTATTGGAAGTGACGGATGATGTTAATTGCCACCGGACTTAACAATTGCTAGCGTAATTAAACGCGCTCATTAATTGAGAGACGATCAAAATTAACTACCTTCCTTTCACAGTATTTTGCATTAATGTCAAAATCACAATGATCTTTATAGTCGTTACAATAAGGTTGCGTTTGGGTTGCTGCTGTCAGAGGTAAAATAATTGTGAAAGAACGTACACGTCAGCATGCTGTCTATAAAATATGCATATTGAGTTAAACATGTAGCAATGATTTAAAACTACTAAGTATAAAATAGTAGATTGTTATATAAGGGACTAAAATTACCCATTACATACGAGGTAGTTTTACTCCCGAGCTGTAGTGAGGGAGTAAATAGAAACCGAGTTATAATGGGTTGTTAGCGCCGTGGGTTACACTCTACGTTTCACTACGGTTGCGATAAAATAAAATAATCCCATAAAATATTAAATAGTTAATTTTTTTTATTTCTTCTGTAGCCGCAACGCAATGCACGCATTCTGCCGAAGAGATCGCCGCTTTAAGTTCCATTTTCAAAGCAAAAATGTTCTTCTTTTTTATGATACAGTAATAAGTGGAGTGGTTCATGATTATTCTAAGTACTTATGAATAAGGACATTTTCCTTTTTGTAGGCTTGATGGTAGAAGACAAAAACAAAAATAAACTTTTTCCCCAGAGGAAAATATGCTATTTTATCCCCGCTCTGGTACGCTACAATGACGGACTTTTTGAGCAAGAGGAGTGAATACTTTATTTGGATAAGCTCGCGTTTGATAACTAGTTAAGTCTGACCATCAAATGTATGTCTCTGTTTCTCACCCTGTATGATAAAGAAGCAAAACTTAATTTAAGGCCCACTTGCACCACAAATCGCTAAAAACATTTAACACAACGTTGTGTTTCTGACAATCATTTGAGGATGAACTCAAACTCAAACTCAAACTCAAAGCATTTATTTCAAATAAACCAATTACAGGCACTTTTGAATTGTCAAAGGGTCAGTCAGTCAGAAAAATGAAGCTAGTTGCCCATTCCAAAGCGTAGTAGGTACCTATGGAGAAGAATATCTGTGAAAGAAACAAAGTGGTGTTTTAAATAACTACGTTAAGCGTTAAACGTTTTTAGTGATTGGTGGTGCAAGCGGGCCTTAGAGTTCCGGTGGCCTTAGAGTTCAGGTGGACTGCACGTGAGCATACTGTGTATAAAATACACTTATAGAGGTATGTGGAACAGGGTGTAAAGTTCACTCATACTCTATGGAAAAGGGAGGATCCTCCGACCAGACGAGTGTTGTGTCTGGTGGGCAACTGCCCGACGGTTGTTTTTTTTTTTTTTTTTTTCCTATTGGGCAGCTCGTAGTTATGACCACTAAGGTCCTGGCTACTTAACCGGGCAAGCCTGTGGGTGCCTTAAGCTACTAACTTAAAGCCTCCAGCCAGGGGCGAAAATTCTTAAAAATTAGGTGACGCACGCTAAGGGCACCCCCTGTGGGGTACGAACCTCGGCTTAGGGCGTCACTGAGGGGAGGGCAGCAAGATGGGACAGGCTGGATCGAGATAATATTATTATTAACAGGGGAATTTAAAACTACAGGCTCAGCTACGGCGCGGGCTGGCGCGTCGTCGAGCAAGAGTCGGGGGGGTGGACAATTACGTCGGGGGCGTCGCGTAGGACCTCGGCGGCGAGGTCGGAACGATGGCGGTCTGTTCTTGTGTACTGTACTGGTGGCCCTACTGCTCTCCTGGAGGAGGGTTATGGGGTCATCGGGGTCGGACAGGGCATGCCTTGGACGGCGGGTACGACTAATGCGGGAGGGGGTATATCTGGCCCGACGGTTGATGTTGGGACGTTGTATATATGCTAGTCGCGCAGTAAACTCTGCTTGCGCGATGCAGGATTTGTGTGACGTCAGTATGACGTGTAGCTCGCATGTGGCGATGTTGATACCGCTACACACTGAAGTTAAATATATAGGAATGATTTAATAATTGGGTATAAACTTATACATACATAGATAGACTTATAGAGACACATTTGATTTACAGTCTAAGCTAGTGCTTAGACTGTCAATCAAATGTATCTCTCTCTTCCTCACTCTGTATATAGGACAACTACTAACTAATACTCTGTAAATTGAGCAAAACTTACTTTAGGGCGCAGATATACGACTTTTAATGATTTCAAATTGAACCTCACGTCTAAACGAATAGTCTTATCTGTGTGAAAAAAATATATAATAAAATAGACTATTTTCTTCGTAATTTTTTATGTGAATATTTGAAATTATATTTTTATAACATAGTGTAACTAATTTGTAAAGTAATGTCTAACGCGAACACAAAAACGATGATCACGCAAAAACTATCGGGCGTATTTTCATGAAATCTACACCATCTAAAAGACAATTTAACTACCCAAATTGTTGTATATGGCTTTTATTTGTATTGTGTTTGATAAATCAACGTGGGTTGTTTTTGCGAATAAACTTGATGCGCGTTGAAGCGCGGGCTCTTGCGGGCGACGGGCGGCAGTGCATCGCTGACCAATGTCCGGGTAGACGCTAACGCTCTGTGCAATTTTATTCGCTTAAAAGTTTCGCATGCTCCTCCCACTCGCTCAAGGTCGCTGGCACTTATTGTCGCCTTAAGGCCCGCTTGCACTTGTCTTTTATTTCCCCCACGACCCCTGTACTACGACTCAAGCACCCATAAACATAATGTTTTGCGTGCATTGCGCACTACCGTAAACAGCGACTTTTCACACCAAAAATAAAAGTCGTTTGCCAGCCATTATTTTTACAATGTTACTTAGTTTTATGTACAGAATGCGTTGACGACTTTGTGATGGTTCTTCTAACAACCTGTATGTTTAGCGCTAAACGGATGTAATGATTTATGGTGCAGCAAGCGGGTCTTAGTCGAATCTTCAACATATCCTTCATTCCTTCAACTAGGTAGGCACATCTAGTAAAAAAATATTAATAGAGGAAAAGAAGATTTACATTTTTCTGTTCCAACTATTGTTTTAAGAGGATACAGGTGAATTAAAATAAACTGGATTTTAATCAACAAAGCAGTTATAATAAAATAATACAATCGTTTTCGAGTGGTCTTATCGCTCAACATTTCAGTTACTAATTTACTTTATCGTCTTGAATCAATTTCTTTAATCAATTCGATAACTTTATCTGTTGTTAATCAAAAATCAATCAATTAACTATTTTAGTTAGTTTAGTCACTTGAATAAACTTAAATTTTTGGTAAACAATCCTTCAAAGTACAAAAACCATAAACGTATTAAATGATGAATTCTGTTTGCACAACAGTAAGCGGTTGATATTGTTATCGTGGCGGGTACTACAACAACAACAACAGGTAGGGTAAATAGGTACGTAGGGTAGATAGGGTAGGAACGTAGGGTAGGTAGGTAAGTTAGATAGGGTAGGAACGTAGGGTACGTAAGGTAGGTGGGTAGGTAGGTAGGGTAGGTAGGGTAGGTAGGGTAGGTAGGGTAGGTAGGTACCAACGGGTACATCCTGGATGAGGCTGGCACAGGAGCGTTGGTATAGGCACAAGAAAAGAGAGGCCCATGCCCAGCAGTAGGTGAAGTGGGGCTGTGGAAGATAATGATGATGAAGTGTGTATTTGGATGCGAAAGCCACATATAAATCCATGGTTAATTGAAAAGCAAAGCTAGTCTTTATTTATTCAAAGAACATGGTATTAAGTAGTGTGAACTTGTTAAGTAACGGGTTTATAAAGAGGGAAAAGAGAAGAAGGATTAGAAGAAAGAAAGAAAGAAAATACATTTATTTAGCACAGACTATAGCACACAACACAACGCACACAACTAAAAACAAATAAAAACGTGTAAACTGCGTTGTGAGAAATTAGCAGGAAAATGTGACTCGCGGCTGCGCCAAATAGGTCCAGTTCAACAAAAATATCAGTCAACTATTGCCTGACGTTGGTTTTCCACTGAACCTGAAGTTTGAGGTGACGGATGTAAATCAGTTTTATACTGCAATGTGTGTATGTATTACACATTATGATTACCCTCCGAGACAATATAAGGATCCCACAAGCAGGTAAATCAGGCATAAGCTAACTTCGTATGGCTGAGATAATTCATTGGCAGTCGCATGACACGGTTGTTATAGCTCTTATCATCTAGCCATGGCTGGATCATTACAGCCGCATGAGTCAATCGATAGTTAAGCTATGCTTCCTGCGGTCGGTGAGTGTATGGGTGACGGAAAGCACGTTAAGCCGGCTGTCATTATTAGATCTTTGACAGTCGTTACGAGAAGTCCGAAGCCCAAAAGTTTGTAACGGCATCTGCAACGCCACATGCGAGCTACGCGTCACACTGACGTCACGCAAAATCCTGCATCGCGCAAGCAGAGTTTACCACGCAACTAGCATATACACATACAACGTCGCGACATCTAACGTCGGGCAGTTGCCCACCAGACACAATACCCGTCTGGTCGGAAGATTCTCCCTTTTGAATGGAGGTGTGAGTAAACTTTACACCCCGTTCCTCATACCTCTATAAGTTTATCAATCAGTCTTATCAAGGGATACCCCTTTGTGTTATCCAGTAACTGGATTGTGGAGGACAGATAGGCAGTCGCTCCATGTAAAATACTGATATTCAGCTGCATCCGGTTAGACCGAAAGGTGACCCCAAAATAGTTAGGAAAATGCTAGGCATATTGATTTTGATTTTGGCAGTCGCATGACAGAGATACCCTATAAAATATATCATTAGTGCAAAGCAAAATGGCCCCAGTTGAAACTTCACTCTTGCATTGAATCACAGTCCCATAACATGAACTCGAGTGTCTCGAACATTGAATGTCTCAAACTCAAAGGATTTATTTCAATTAAACCATTTACGGGCACTTTTGAAGTGGCAATGAGTCGGTCAGTTAGTCAGAAAGTTGAAGCTAGTTGCCCATTCCAAAACGTAGATCTCTATAGAGAAGAACGGACAAGAAACTTCAAGGACAATATTTTAAATCAAGATATTACAAAATCCTGGGTACATTATTCTTTTTGCTTCTGTGAGAACAAAGTAAAAAAAAAAAAAATAACGCCAAAGATAAGATTTAAAAAAAATAAGCCGTGGCCGTTAAGAGATGACCAGTCTCAGCCAGTCTCCATTCTCAATGTACGAGATATACACCGCATTGTCCCGGGTTCATTCAAGTAGAAGAGATAATCGAGGATGATTGAAGTCAGACCTGCGGTAGGTTGCACAGCTGCAAACGTTGGTTTAACCTTGGGAAACCTTGGTTTAACCTTGGAAAACCTTGCTTTAACTTTGGGAAACCTTGGTTTAACCTTTACCTTGGGAAGTAAACTAAGTTATTTACTTATTTTTGTGTGGTAGGCTTTCGGACAATTTGGAAACATACGTTAGCCGAATGACAGGCCTCAACAAGATTTATTCTGTAAAGATCTCATCGTGAGAACTTAGGCGAATGAGCTGTCAATAGTGCCAATCCCTTGCATCAGGTCGCATAAATGAATAGAATACTCTTTATTATGTACACCATAAAAATTACAGATATAAATGTAGAAATTTTACATAGGGTGACACAATGTGTGGTCTTAAATCGCTAAAAGCGATCTTTTACAGACAACCTTTATGGATTATTGGGAGAAGGAGAGACAATAATGCAGGTAGTCAGTGGTGTACTATTTACATGTACAATAAATACTTTGCGTTTGCCGAAAAGATTTGGCCAAAATTTCACTATCCAAACAAATTTTAGCAACCTTTTTTTATACCAATGCAATGTTTGGAATGATTTTACGCACATTTTCATTTGGTCAAATTTTTACTTGGTAGAGTATTAGCAAGGATAATGTCATTAAGGCATTTGGTCTTTAATCAAATGATTTATTACAGCAAATAATCTTTGGACAATAAGCGTTTGGTCTAATGATTCGTTATGACAAAAAATATAAAGGCAAAAATAAGTTTTTTTGGGAATTATTTAAAAAATGCTATTTTATTTTAATATAATCATTTATTCAAGGGTAAAAAAGCAAGGGTGGGATAGGATGCAAGAGCGAGCGAAGCGAGCTCGGGACTTAGGGCACCCCGACTCGGACAGGTTAGGTTAGAAGGGGATGGCGGGGTCTGAAAGACCCCGCCATCCTCTTCGTGGTTATTTTTTTTTATACCACCCAGAAGTAGGAGCCCCGCTTGGCGGGGCTCCGTCGTCTAAGCCTTATAATAGAAATGGTAAATTGAAAACTGACGATACTAAATATTTGGCTTATTTTATTTTGCGTAAAATATGTTATACCAACTGAAATATTTGACTACATAAAAAATTGTAATAGTACTAGTTGGTAAACAAGTTATTTTTTAAACGTTCACTTGCCAAACATTAGGTTTGCGTTACAATTATTTGTGAAGAGATTTTTTGCTAAGTAATAATTTGGCAAATGAAATTATGCGGAAAATTGTTTGGGAAGTGTTAATTTGGCAATTTCTTTTCGATGAAACAAGGGAGACCCAAATAAAACATATACGTATCTACATTTATATATATACAATAATAAACATGAAACAAAAGCAAGGAAACTAAATGTAATGATGATGTTTAAGGAGAGAGGAAGTGTTTTTTTAACCAGAATTTTAAAAGTGGATAGAGATTGAGCATGCCTCATCGACACGGGCAAGGCATTCCATAACCGTACTGCTTGAACTTTAAAAAACTTGTCATAAACACTAGTGGAATGCATCGACATCTCTAGTCTTAAGTTTTCCGATGACCTCAGATACCTATTATGTGTGTCATGAAGGAACTTGAAACATTCTTTAAGATAAGAGGGGGTTGTAGGGTTGAACAGAATACTGTAGAGCTGAAATAAGATATGAGAATTCCGGCGAAGACGTATGAGAAGCCACTTGAGCTTTGTACGAAATTCAGAAATGTGATCATATTCGCGCAGGCCAAATATAAATGCAAAAGTTTTGAAATTGCTCAAGTTTATCTAGTTGTGCCTCAGTGAGATCGAGACAACTGACATCAGCGTAATAAAGGATGGACAGCTCACTTCAACCTCACTTCACCTAAGTTTTCACGATGAGACCTTTCTTTTTCTTTAATTTTTCTGAAAAAACATCACGACAAACAGTTGTCCTATTCAAAAAGTCGTAGCGAAGTTCACTTCCAAAAGGGTATGCCGTTGCGTTGCCCTTAGAAACAAGGTTGAATTTCTCCTTCGCTTGTAAGTTCACCGGCCATTAGTTGGTGACATATCAGTCACTAGATGTGCATGTAAACAGAATAAACGAGTACCTGTGCATGATTCTGCATAATTTTCTTGAGACTTGCTGATGTAAGAATTCTGAATCTGCTTTTACGATTTTCTAAATTATTATTAACTAGCGTCTGCCCGCGCATTCGTCCGCGTGAAATCCTGCCCGCGCTGTTACTTCGTTTTCGCTCAACGTTCTTTCTGACTTTTTTTCTTCTTGCTAGGCTCCTAAGGGTCTTAGAGTGATGTTAAATAGCTTTCTCAAAAATTCAGCTATCAAATACCAACCGAATTTTTAAAATGCGACTTTTATAGTTCCAGATATCCTCCTACTTACAAAATTATAAACAAACAAATTTTACATCTTTATAATGTCAAGTATAGATAAAAGACGATAATAGCAAGTTGGGACCCAAAATGATTATTAGATTAAATAAATATTTTAATTAGACTAAAAAGTCTAATTAAAATATTTATTTAATCTAATCAGTCCAAATATTTTGGCAGTCCTGAGGACCTTAAACTACTGTATGTTGGTGCGTTTACAAACGCAAATCTCACATGCACTAACTGGAATCGAACCCACGGCTAGTAGCGCAAAACCACTCGCTCGACCACTAGCCCATGCCGTCAATTAGTAATCGGATGTATGACAAAAACAATCAGCAATCAACACCCAGAAACCAAACCAAACATTGGACATAATGAACACGGCACTTGGACACTAATCATTCGCCAACATAATCAACCAGTGCCAACAATGTTGGCTGTATTGTGTCGGACAGATTATTGGCCATATTCGCTGGTGATCACACTCGATCGGCTATCCGACTGCAAAGCAAACAGAATTCTACAACGTGTTGCTCTAACAGATTGCTTGGTAGGATGTAGAAATTAGATTTGGATACGACATTACTTTGACAAAAGAACCATTGTTCTTTTGTCAACGTTTTGAGTGGCAAGATCGCACCTTTTAAACGAGAATAACATTAAATTGGTGACTGCAAGTTTCGTAACATTTATATTAATCATAATAATAGGACATTGAAACGCAACTTCATTAAGTAGGAACCGTTGACCGCTTAACCTGTCACAGTTAATTGTAAATGGCTTAACCGATTTTACGTTACGATTTCCTATTATTATGATTACTTAAGAGGGAAGCGCCAGGTAGACCGCGAAATTCAAATTTTCTTACGTTTTTTGTAATTTGCAGATCAGTGTCAGGTTACGCGAGTGTAACAAGTATGTATTTACAGAACTATAATTATTAAAATCTTCTATAGAACCCTCTAAGTTCATATAATCTTATTGATTGACTAATTTCATAAAATATAATTCAATCGGATTATAATTATGAACTTAGAGGGTTGTATTGATGATTTTAATAATTATAGTTCTGTACATACTTGTCACGGTCGCGAATCATATTTTGTTCAACATACAACCTGACACTGATCTGCAGATTGCAAAAAACGTAAGAAAATTTGAATTTCGCGGGCAACTTGGCGCTTCCCCCTTAAATATTAAAAGAAATATAGCGTTTTGTTGACAAACCTCGTGCTAACTTACAGACAGTCAACAAATCAATATTAGTCTGGTTTCAAAGGTGTGGTTCTTGCCCATCTAAGTCTAATTATTCAGATAAGCATAGATAGGTACTATTATTTTTAAAAGCTTTTTATATATCTACGCCATGAACGCATACCTAATATGTTTCTTTGCAACTAGTGCATATTTTGAAGCCTCTGAGATATTCAATTCATTTCAATTATTTTTTATTGCAATCCATAATGTACATGTAATAATTATGTGTGTGTGTGTGTGCAATCTATTTATTTATTTTTTGTATTAAATTGTATATTAATATTGGTCATTTCATTATTCGCTTAGTTTTTTTTAATGCTATTAGTGTATTTAATATATATATATATAATTATTATGTTCTTGAAGCTTAAGTGCCACATCCAGTCATTGTCAACCTTGTTCTTCGCCAGGAGTCGTAAATTCAATGAATAACTCTTCAGCTGCCATGGCGTGGCACAATGTCGTTTCCTAAGAAGTGTTTCAGAATTTTTCAACAGTCCTTATTATAAGTACCGTGAGCATATAATATTTTATGCGTCGTCCTTACTTTTGAATTTTTTATTTGGTAAATAAAATTTAAGTTTAGATTTATTGCAAACTAGCTGATCCTATCAACCGGTTGAATTTCACAATTGTAAGAAAGAAAGGAAGAAAATACGTTTATTTACGGTAAACATGACGCACAGAAAAACACACAAACACAAAAAAGAACAAGTTGGGGGGAAATATGCATCACGTCCACGCAAAACTGCAATCGCTCAGCATAATGCTACGACTCTATGCGAGACAGAGCCCCAGCGCTGGTTTTCAGCGACAGCCGGCGTTGACGTGATGACGTCAACCAGTGCAGCATATGAAAATATTAAAAAAAAAATAAAAAAAAATGTCTCCATCTCATCCAAATTTCCACCATTCCGGTGGATTTTCCAAAAAAATCTTTCATACAAATCTTGTCCTGACAAATACAAAAACAACAAAAAAGAAACTGCTAAATCAGTCGAGCCAATGCTCAAATGATAATCTTTCTTACACGCGGCAATTGATTTGTATTTATATATACTGGGTCAAATTAAATTAGCTAGCGAAACTCTGCAGACGTGATGAGTATCGATATACAGGGTGGCAGGGAGATCGACGCGCAAACTGTAACCATAAAGTCAGCACATGATTCTAGAACCATAGCATAAATAAATTTCGTCGGTTATAAAAAAAAACTGCTGCTTCATAGAAAAGTGCAATACCTACCTACGCGATCAAAATGTATGGAACAGCATTTTTTTGTAATAGCTTACGTTAAATTTCAACGCCGGGCCTAAAAACCGCCACAGTAAAATTAAAATAAAAAAGATTTGATGTTTTTATTAAGGGGTCCACGACCTCTGGTATTGTTGTTACTTGAAATATGAGTTGAGAAAATATGTTTTATCGTGTTTAGATATCGATACTAATCACATCTGTGAAGTTTACCCAAAAAAAAACTGATATTTTAAACTATTATTTCAAGTCAATACACTAATGGCGGTCGGTGACCCCACAAAAAAAAATCATCACATTAATTTATTTTTTGTTTTATCATCTTTAGATACCGATACCTATCACGTCTGCGGAGTTTCGCTAGCTAAATTAATTTAACCCTGTAGATAAAGATAAATATAGGCAGATAATTTTGGTAACTGTACTGGGTTCGTTTTTATAATGAAACAAGCTGACCCGACAGACGTTGTCCTGTCTTAACTATGAATGTCATATGTCGTTTAGTTTTAGTTTTGAGTATTGACTAAAACTAAAACTATCGACTCATTTATCAACCGATCCATCTGTGTTAAACGATATTTGCAGCGAGCATTCTGTCAATCGCTGACAGTTATTTCAAACAACTGACAGTTATGTAAAATTAATATTGGTGTTAGGTTTTCTTAAATTTTGTAACGTTCCGATCAACTTCCTTATTTTTTTATTTCATAAGATCCTTCTCCTAACAATAACAAACACAACAAAAAAAAAAAGAAGTGAAATCGGTCCAGCCGTTCACGCGTGATGGCGTGACCAAGGGAAATACGGATTCATTTTTATATACGAGTATATACACTCGAGAGCAATGAATCCGGGTCACTTAAAGAATGTTAAAAATCTCGGAAACTGAAAATGATAGGTTAATGCAATAAATTGTATTTAATAGACAATGTAATACTCCTTAAATGAAAGTAAAAAAAATATGAGTCACCATACATTTTATTAACACAAAATTACATAAAGAAAAAAACTGCTGATCTCTCCTTAAAACAAAAATAGGAAACATGAAATTTTTGAACTTTATTACGATTTTCTTGAATTTTAATACTTCGTATTGCCTCCTCGTGCTTCCATTACTGCGTTTACGCGGTTTGGCATGCTGTACACCAAGTTCCTTATACGATTTTGGGGAATATTCTCCCATTCCTCTGTGAGAGCAATTTTGAGCTCACGAAGCGTGATTGGGGGAGGGTTTCGTTGTTTTACGCATCTGCCTAGCTCGTCCCAAGCATGCTCGATCGGGTTGATATCCGGGCTGCGCGCTGGCCACTCCATACGAGTAATGTTCATCTCTTGAAGGTAGTCATTCACAATCCTACCTGTATGAGGTCGGGCATTGTCATGCATAAATATAGCATCCTCACCTAAATTGACCATAAATGGACCAACGTGATCATTGAGGATTTCTTCCACATATCTTACGCTAGTTAAAGAGCCGTTTTCTATGATCACCAGCTCTGTGCGACTTTCAGAAGAAATTCCGGCCCACACAAGTACAGACCCACCACCGTAGGCTACTTTTTCTTCGATGCATGCTTGCTTGAATCTTTCCCCTGGTCTTCGATACACTCTGTGTCTTCCATCGTGCTTGTAGAGCATAAATTTTGATTCGTCGGAGAACATAACTTTTGACCAATCTTCAATACTCCAATTTACGTGGCTCTGGGCATATCTTAGTCTTGAAATACGATGCCCACGCTCCAGTTTAGGGCCGTTTGCAGGTCTAAGGGGTTTTAAGTTAGATTCAGCAAGCCGACGTCTTACTGTCCATGCACTTGGGTTACTTCCTCCGAGGCGTCGAAACTGATTTGTGAGTTCAGTTCCTGTGAGAAAGCGATTTCGAAGCATGGTGTTCACCAAGTATCGGTCTTCTCGTGCTGTGGTACACCTGGTTCTGCCCGTTCATGGTCTGCGTAGGTTAGAACCAGTTTCTTCGTAACGTCGGAGAACTCTTTGTACTGTTGACAGCGACACACCGACAGTCCTGGCTGTATCGCGCTGACTCCGGCCGGTTTCCAGCATTGTAAGTATTCTGGTGCATTCTTCAGGCGTAAGCGACATAATTTCAGCTTGAATAATGAATATAGAGCACTATCAACATGGTTTATGTACCCACATAAATGACAGATTACAAACAAAAGCAAAACCAAATGCTGTAATTTCGTAGTTCCATCTTCGAAAGTGGCCCTTTTTCAAATTTGATTTTTTTATGATATAACTTTACAATAACTAAGAAGTTTTAATACCTTCATTTAAGGAGTATTACATTGTCTATTAAATACAATTTATTGCATTAACCTAGCATTTTTAGTTTCCGAGATTTTTAGGATTCTTTAAGTGACCCGGATTCATTGCTCTCGAGTGTAGATGTCTTTCAACTACAAAACGTTATAATAGGTTGGGGAAAAAGCTTCTTCGCATTTTTTAAGAAAATTCAAAACATTTTTTAATATAGTTTATTTACATTTAATTAAAGTATGTAGGTACCATTTTGTTCGATAACTTTTTGCCATCTTGTAGGTAGGGACATGATCCCATTGCTATAGAAATTTTGGGACTTCTGATCAAAATACCGCGACAAGTGGTTTTGGCAGTCCTCTCGTGATATTAACCTGACACTGCCTAAAGAATTCTGAAGAGACCGAAACAGGTGGAAATTTGAAGGTGCAAGGTCAGGACTATACGGCGGATGCATTAACACCTCCCAGCCAAACTCTCTTAATTTTTGCTGAGTGGCTAAAGATGTGTGAGGTCTAGCGTTATCATGATGAAAAACCACACCCCTTCTGTTGATTAATTCCGGCCGCTTTCTCTCAACTTCTTGCTTTAATCTCATCAGTTGTTCGCAGTAGAGTTCAGAATCGATGGTTCAGCCTGGTGGTAACAGCTCATAATGAATAATGCTCTTCCAATCCCACCACACACACAGCATCACCTTGTTGCGAGTTAACCCGGGTTTCGCCACAGTCTGTGAAGCCTGACCGGCCTTTGACCACGACCTTTTTCGCACGTTCTTGTCGTACGTGATCCACGTTTCATCACCAGTTATCAGCTTCTTCAAAAATGGTTCGGTTTCATTACGTCGTAATAAAGAATCACAAATGAGTACACGGTTCATTAGGTTTCTTTCAGTGAGCTCGTGAGGTACCCAAATATCGAGCTTTTTTGTGTACCCAGTTTTTTTCAAATGTGCCAAAACTGTTTTGTGGTCAATTCCCAGTTCTTCAGCTACGTCATAACTACTGATATGCCGATCTTGCTCCACTTTTTCAAAAATGGCATCCATTTTATCCGTAATAGGGCGACCAGAGCGACGTGCATCTTTGACATCAAAATTTCCAGATTGAAAACGCTTAAACCAAATTTGTGCTACTCTCACAGACACTGCACTAGGTCCATAAACATCGCATTTTTTTTTCGCGGCTTGCGTTTGGTTTTTTCTTTTTTGTAGTAATTTTTTTAAATGTATCGAATTTCTTCATTAGATTCACTCATCTTGACAGTACGAAAAACAAAACAAATGAAAATCACACATTTTCTTAATTTGAATTTGGAATTATGTTCTTTAAAATTTAAACTTTCAATGATACCAAAACCAGCCAGATACAAATAGTATAGCCAAAGAGATTGTCTTACAAGTTCATACTTACTATAATGCGAAAAGACTTTTTCCCAACCTAATATATAACCCCAGTGTATAATGATTTGTTTTATTTTTGTTTGTGTCTAGCAGAGAGCTACAGCCTGCAAAAAAACTTTTCTAAATTACTTATTACTTATTTAACCGCACAATAGTGACACATAAAAATGTGTTTTGCTTTTGTATTTAATATGGGCCAAGGACCTGAAATATATATATATTTTTTTTTTGAATTTTAATTTAATTTAAATGATTTATACCACGACAAATTCACAAAAAAAGAAGACAGTGTCAGCTGTCTTATTTTGATCCTTTTCCCAAAATTACATAGTCCTTCAACCCCCTACTTCGCTTTTATGTAGCTTAAGGGGACTACATGACCTAAACGCAAATTTATAATGCCTAAAAATATATGATCCGCTGCAGTAACCAAAATCAGAAAAATATATGATATTCTTCTGGATACATGCTAGTTAGATAGTGTGTTGAAAACATAATACAATTAACTTGATATGATAGAAAAAAATCACGAAGATACCTCTAAAAAAATATTTTAACGATTAAAAACAATACTATACAAGCAAACATTCAGATTTTTTGTCAGATTATTCTACAAGTAACATACTAACGTAATAGTGTTTTAATTTTTTAGTCCAATGAATAGATTTTTTGTAAATCCATAATTGCTTCATATTTTGCAATAAATTACCAGGGTTGTGTCATCGCGTGTCTCTTTCTTTTCTATGCAAATCCGACAGTGTCCGCGCTTTAGCTCTTGTAAGCCTCTTAAATACAAAACAAATGACAAACACAACTTACATCATCCTTATCGCATGGCACAAGGATGCAGGCTGCACCCGGGTATCGTGACTATTTTCCACTTTTCCAGTTCACGTCCCGCCACGGGCCGATGCGCTAGAAAAATGGCTTCAAGTAGATTGGATAAGTTGAAAAGGATAAAATAAAGTAAAGTAGTCTAACACACTATGCTATTACCCCGAAAAAATCGTTTATTTGGGAAACATTCAATAAATTGTTTTAATATCATACAAGTTTTGTATGTGCACGTGACACCCTTTTTTTTTGGGTAGCATATCTTCAAATGACTTCTCGCGCTCTGGGCAGAGCGGAAGGGCGAGTTAGACTCTTACTGACTAAAACCCACCCGTGTTCCTTCAGTTGCCTGTGCGCCAGGGCCACGGTAACTCTTTCGAACAATCCGAGACACTGGCAGGCACCTGAGTTTAGTTTAGACGTTTAGATTCAAATTCAAGCTCTCTCAGGGTCAAGGCCAAATATTTAAAGCATTGAAATTCAACACTGCTTTATATAAAATACATAAATATTCCTCTAGATAAGGACTCGTCATAAAGACCTAGACTGACACCAAACTCCTAAGAACATGCTCACACATTCGATAGCGAACCCCACCTTTTTACCCGACTACGGCTAAGCAAAAAGAAGGGTTATGATTATGACCGGTACGTGTGTATTTATGTATGTTCATCTGCTCCCTCATAACTTCCAAACTCCTTATTATAAATTAAGAAATGATATTAGGTTGGGAAAAAAAGAGAAATTATAAGCTGTTCCGCTTATAATTTTTTCGCGATTACGATGTTGGTCCCATAAAGAAAGTTATTTAGTTTTATGGTCTGTACCAAAACCCTTAAATTAGACCAAACCATTCTGATACACGCTGTATATAAGCTACTAGCTTCTGCCCGCGGCTTTGCCCCGAGGATGTTGGAAATTATCCTACGGGAACTTGCTACCTGGACAAAATATAGTATATGTCCTTCCTCATGATGCCATCTATCTCCTTGCCTAATTTTATCGAAATCCGTTCAGTGATTTAGACGTGAAAAGGTAACATACAGACAGAGTTACTTTCGAATTTATAATATTAGGTTGGGGAAAAAGTCTTTTCGCATTATAGTATGTATGAACTTGTAATAAAATCTCTTTGGCTATACTATTTGTATCTGGCTGGTTTTGGTATCATTAAAAGTTTAAATTTTAAAGAACATAATTCTAAATTCAAATTAGGAAAATGTGTGATTTTAATTTGTTTTTCGTACTGTCAAGATGAGTGAATCTAATGAAGAAATTCGATACATTTAAAGAATTTACTACAAAAAAGGTAAAAATGCAACGCAAGCCGCGAAAAAAAATTGCCATGTTTATGGACCTAGTTCAGTGTCTGTGAGAGTAGCAGAAATTTGGTTTAAGCGTTTTCAATCCGGAAATTTTGATGTCAAAGATGCACGTCGCTCTGGTTGCCCTATTACGGATAAAATGGATGCCATTTTTTAAAAAGTGGAGCAAGATCGGCATATCAGTAGTTACGACGTAGCTGAAGAACTGGGAATTGACCACAAAGCAGTTATGGCACATTTGAAAAAAACTGGGTACACAAAAATGCTCGATATTTGGGTACCCCACGAGCTCACTGAAAAAAACCTAATGAACCGTGTACTCATTTGTGATTCTTTATTACGACGTAATGAAACCGAACCATTTTTGAAGAAGCTGATAACTGGTGATGAAAAATGGATCACGTACGACAAGAACGTGCGAAAAAGGTCGTGGTCAAAGGCCGGTCAGGCTTCACAGACTGTGGCGAAACCCGGGATAACTCGCAACAAGGTGATGCTGTGTGTGTGGTGGGATTGGAAGGACATTATTCATTATGAGCTGTTACCACCAGGCAGGACCATCGATTCTGAACTCTACTGCGAACAACTGATGAGATTAAAGCAAGAAGTTGAGAAAAAGCGGCCGGAATTAATCAACAGAAGGGGTGTGGTTTTTCATCATGATAACGCTAGACCTCACACATCTTTAGCCACTCAGCAAAAATTAAGAGAGTTTGGCTGGAAGGTGTTAATGCATCTGCCGTATAGTCCTGACCTTGCACCTTCAGATTTCCACCTGTTTCGGTCTCTTCAGAATTCTTTAGGCAGTGTCTGGTTAACATCACGAGAGGACTGCCAAAACCACTTGTCGCGGTATTTTGATCAGAAGTCCCAAAATTTCTATAGCAATGGGACCATGTCCCTACCTACAAGATGGCAAAAAGTTATCGAACAAAATGGTACCTACATACTTTAGTTAAATGTAAATAAACTATATTAAAAAATGTTTTGAATTTTCTTAAAAAATGCGAAGATACTTTTTCCCCAACCTATTATATCGTTGGAAGCGTCTTGATCGTCCGCTGGTTATAGGCTATGTGACATTACGAACATGGCGTTTGGTATCTAATGAAAGGTCATGAGGAGTACTTTCTGAAAATAAATTGGCTATCTGTAATTATATATACATAAACCCCAAAATGTACCAAAGAATTGGTTGAGTAAATTAATGATCGCAAACCCCAAAATAATTGAAATAAAAGTTTATAAAAACTAAAACTCAACTATGACAAAAACAACTACTCAAATCAAATCAAATCAAAAAAAAAAATTTCACATAAACCAACATGAGCACTTATGAAACGTCAGAAGCTAGGTGCACAACTAAAAAGGTATAAACAAGACATCACAGACAGAGAAATTAAAAATCCGGAGTCACACGTAAACTGTTCGATGTATGCCTTAACAAGACATCACAATGTCTTGTTTATACCTCTTTAGTTGTTGTTTAAACTACCTAGTAGTTATTGTTTAAATAACGTTTATCTATTCACACCATTCCAATATCGCTTCGATAACGATAACTTTCACAAAGGAGAAATATTTAACTGATACTCTAAAACTTTTGCGCTTCTAATGATGCACCCTTTTTTAAATCACTGAGCCTCTTTTTACTGGTCTATTCTTACAGTTGGGCGCATTAACTAGACTAGGGCACCCCGACCAAATGGGTTGGGTAATTTAGAACTGCTACAAAGCGTGACAATCAAGTTGGTTGCAGTTAGTTGGCCAATTTGTATTTTTCGGACCCCAAAATAGAAATTCACAAAAAGAGGCGCGTAATATATCCATATATTAGAGTGTTCAATAATATTTTTAGGAAAGCAACGTTGGAATTATTTGAGATTCAATTAAATACATGCCATAAAAAGCTGTCTTTACAGAAGTCTGGTACATCTCTGTGAATGTGAGTAAATGGTTGTTCATTCAGTTTATCTCGCCCTGGGGAGCATGCTCGCCTTAATATAGGAGCTCTTAAAATCTATGTAATGGTCTTAGGCTGCTTTTCCACCAGAGATGTGCTATGCTACATATTTATTGGTCCACATAGCATAGCACTCACTGCTGGAAACGGGTTCAACGTTGCTATGTTTTTTACGAGGAGCGTTCAATGTATTCTCGGTATGAGGGTGATTTACAAATGATGTGGGTAATTTGACTAATTAACTAATTAGTGACATTATCTAAGTGCATAAAGGTAAAATTTCATACGGTTGTGATTATTAGTTTGCTAGTAATCCTTAGTCAACGACAACTGGAATGGCTAACATGACAATGTTGAAGAAAATCGAGCACCGCGCTTTTATTAAATTCTTTACCAAACAAGGAAAAAGTTAAAAACTATTCACGAAGAGAACCACCAAGTTCGGCCGTTTACTAAGATTCTGCACCTCCATTATCTACGGTTCAAAGGTGTTCAAGTGAATTTAAAAGGGGCAGAGAGAGGATTGATGACGAAACTCGCTCGGGCGGCCCGGTTTCTGCCTCTACAGAAGAAAACGTGATATTGATAAGCCTATACTGGAGGATGCCCGAATGAAGATGATAGCTGAGATAACCCACCTCTCCGCTGGTACCACACATACTATTCTTCATGACCTTCTTTACCTTTCAAGAGTCAGTGCAACATAGGTGCCGCGAATGCTCACGGGCGGCGCCTCAAAAACAAGTGCGAATCGAGTGCTGTAGAGAGTTTTTAGAGCTCTGTGGTGAAAGACCATCACGTTTTTCGATCGAATTGTTACTGAAGATGAAACGTGGGTTCATCATTATGACTCTGAAAGTAAGCAGGAGTCTATGCAGTGACACAAGAACTGACAAAAAGAAATTCAAAGTCGTTCCGTCTGCCGGTAAAATCATGGCCACAGTGTTTTGGGACTCAATAGGAATTTTGTTGATTGAGTAGGAACGTCTTCCCTACAGTCGATGCATCGCATAGCAGGAGCTGCGCATCGTCATAGCACATCTTACTTTCTCCGCTACACAGCTTAGCATTAGTGGAAATGGTCACATCGTTTCGTAGCTTAGCTTTCACGTCCTCGCAGCATAGCTGCATAGCACATCTCTGGTGGAAAAGCAGCCTTATCGCCTGTTAGCCTATAGGCTGTCTATGTTCGTAAAGCTATGAATAGTATTAGCTTAAGCTTTAATTGTTGATTGTGAATTCCCTGCAGTGTATTTGGTATATTCATCTGGCCTACAATAATAATCTTCAATTAAAAAAAAAATTGGTCGGGGGAAATAGTTTTTTCATATTCAGGTATAAAGTTGTTGTAAAATATTTTTGGCTACACTGTTTATATCTGGCTGGTTTTGATATCATTAAATAGAAGATATTTAAAAAAGGAAAAGTAGAAACGAATTCCCGCCATTTTTCAATTGTTTTTCGGGCCGCCAAAACGAGTGAATCTAACGAAGTCTTTTTTTTTTTGTTTGGGAAATCATTAAATGACCTCTCCCGCTCTGGGTGGAGCGGAAGGGCGTGTCAGACTCTTACTGACTAAAACCCACCCGTGTTCCTTCAGTTGCCTGCGCGCCAGGGCCACGGTAACTCTTTCGAATAATCCGCGACCCCGGCAGGCAGGCACCTGAGTTTAGTTTAGACGTTTAGATTCAAATTCAAGCTCTCTCAGGGTCAAGGCCAAATATTTAAACCATTATTGAAATTAAACACTGCTTTAGATAAAATACATAAGGTAAACGCAGCTATCAACGACCCATCGAAAATCTGTAGTTATTACCGACCTATAAAAGTAATTCGAAATCTTTACGTTTCCAGAACTATTCTAGCTATAGGTAGGCAAAGTTACACACGCGTTTATTCCTTGAGCATCGTATACTTTTACGTTAGTGTGAGTAGCTGTGCAAAAAAGAGATAAAATACGTCAGTTACTGCGGGGCAGCGTGGACGCAGGAAGTGTCGTACTGTTCCCTTGTTCCTTCAAGTAAGTACGTGACTTTTCTATTTAAGACATTTATACAAACAAATGACATCTATACTTTATCTTATATTACTAAATGTATTCATTTAAGTGTCAACTCTTGATTTCTTACGACATTTTATTAATAAAAAGTAATTTGAAACGATAAAACTTTAAATTAAAATGGGATGGTGTTAGCTTCATCAGTTTTAGTCGTGGCAGCTATCAACGACCCATAAGTCGGCAATGGCAGCAACGTAACTTTTCGTTTTATTTTTCTTTTATGTTACTAAGTCACACTAACACAAGTATTTTTATGGACCAGATTAAATCTAAGCTATCAGTCTTTATAACAATCTATTAGCGACTAAACGTTTTTTGTCTAGTTTTTACCTTTTAGCGTTGTCAATTTAACCAAAGTTATGATATTTTTCGAGGATCGATATTGAATAGTTACAGTAATAAATCATTGTTTTTGTGTTTAAAACAGTGTGCATTTCTTCATATTTTTTGTGACATTAATCAGTTATAATCTATTTTATAGTCCGAAGGTCAATTTAATTAAAATAACCATATCTTTATGAGTCGGTAATACAATTTATGTTTAAACTTACATACTTTATTACCGACCCATGAGGGTCGGCAATAGCAACTATAAGAAGCTATTACCGATCGTATATAGATTATTAAGTTTGTCACCTACTTTTATGACATAATAGGTACCTATTAATAAATGCTACTTCTTGGCTAAAGCAACATAAAACATACATTTATATTTTTTTGCAGAAGTATGGAGCCACAAAAGCGGCGACAAGTATACAGTGAAACACAACTCGCCGAAGCAATCAAAGCAATTAATGACGGTACAAGTGTATATGAGGCATCAAAAAGGTTTAATATTCCCAAAACTAAAAAAAATACGAATAAGTATTTAATTTGCATTTTTATGTTGTTTTATTTTATTAAGATCGGTAATCATCATCATCACTACCTTATATACATTCCATTGCTGGAAAAAGGCCTCCTCTCATACACGATCGGGAATAGCTGCATAAAAATCGTTAACAGCTTCACAGCCGTTTTTATGGGTCGGTAATTGCAACAATCGACTAAGTCACATTGTAAATTATTTTTTACAAGATAATCCTTTATTTAAATGTATTTGATTCAGTAAATACATTTTTTATACATAACACTAGCATATAAAATGAAACTATTAATCTTTAGAGGAACCAGTATATTAAAAAAATATGGTTGATTTTAAAATTGCCTTAAGGGGGTCGTTAATACCTGCTTAGATATTGCTCTACTCTTCATAAAGACCTAGACTGAGACCAAACTTCTAAGAACATGCTCACACGTAAAATAGAGGTATTTTTGAAGATTGAGACTGTCCTTAAAAGTTAATTTGAGTTAAGTTAAAATTGCCCATAAGGTAATGGTACATAAGTTTCTCTTAAATTCTCTAAAGTCTAAGAATAGTGAAATCGCCAATCTGCTTTGAGAAAGCATGGTAAATAAAAAAACCTGGTAAATAGGATTTTGCTCTGCAGTGGAGCTATAATAGTCTACATGAGTTTAGCACGAACGCCCTGTGTATACGTAATATGTAATCAAACGATTTTTAAATGGAAAGTGCTCGTTTCGCACATAATATTTATTTAGTTTTAAGACTATTCGTATCTATGAGTGATACTAATTGTGTTTGGCTCAAAAATTCAAACCAAAATGCTATAGGATAGTTGTATTTCCTTTTCAAAAACCGTTCGAAATAAAGTTATGTTTACTTCGCGTGGTCGTGCAGGGTCCCCCTTTATTATTTATAGTGTGCACGGAACATGTTGCGGGTTATAATAATAATAACCAAGCTGTATCTCTACGCCCCACCGCCGTATCTCTACGTTGACGTCGTGGTGGGGCTTGCGTGCTTCTGAACTCTGGGTCTGTACCGGTAGAGTTTACTTTGCCGACACAGGTCTAAGATGAGGAGCCAGACCAAGAGCGATACAGAAACCCGCAGGGCAGCATGTGGCGAGCTGTTGGGCAGTAGCGAACCTACGGACCCTATCTCCTGGGAGAAGTCTTGTTCCTCACCTCTGGCTTGCCTTTATTGGCCGGCTGGAGTGAACAATGACGAGGAACAGAGCTCGTCCCTCTTTCTTGCCTTTATTAGCCGGTTTGAGTGGAGATTCGCAAGAGCAAACGTGCTCGGAGGAAGGAAGTATTCCAGTAAGATGCTGGCAGGGATCTTGACCGTACTTCCGGGATTCAAAAATCAAAAATCAAAATATTTTATTTCACATAAACCAACATGGGCACTTATGAAACGTCAGAAGCTAGATGCACGGTTCCAATTGGTTGTTTCCTATGGAGATGAGCCGGCAAGAAACCCCATTGTTACTCATTGTTACTCTTTTAAAAATAAGGGGCTTTTACAATGTTTCCAATTACAGTGTTGATAGATATGGGAGGACAGTGTAGGCCTGTGAACAAGTAACATGTACTCAACAAAATATAAAAAGGTCCACAAATCTAGTCTACAAGTTAGGTCTACAACGTTCTCACATTCACAAAATATAAAAGAATCTATATAAAAATAAAAGCCTATTTAGACTAAATGACATGATTGTCCTGATAGCCATGGGATACCTCTCCACTCCTCATAAGCACCTCAGGACATGTTACCCCCTTGTCGCTACGACACTATGTGCTAGCGACCGTTTTCGGGGGCCCATTATTGAGTGTGCAAGTCACCCCCTGCCATTTTATCCGTGTATTTTACATATAGTAAAGTGTCTTAGAAATGGACCGTCTAACCGGTCCGTTATCACTTTCAGAATGTTGTTAGAGCTTCCTCTAATAAGGTGTAACATGGAGGCCGCTCTCTTTCTCATAATGGCATGAAAGCCATCAATCCGAGCCTCCATAAACATACCAGACGCACTACAGTATCTCGGCAGCCCCAACAACATCCTAAAAGCGTTATTATATTGTACTCGAAGGGCATAGAGTGCCCGCTGCTTATGACCAGCATAGTTACACCACGTAAAATGCAGTCTCTGCCTGTCCTGTCGTGGCCGTCTTTTACCAAAACTGCCAAGGTATTAAGGAGATAACTCGCGACACAGATAAATGAAACTCGGTTAAAATACGCGACGTAAACCAACACGCAATGCAACATTTTATTTTGAAAGAAGTTAACGTCGTTTGAAAACAGTTAAACTATGAGACGACATTCAGAGCTTTCAACTTAAAAATGTAATTACCATTTTTTTTACTACGCCATATATATTTTTAAATTTTTACCAATCAATTTGCCTAGCCAACTATGTTAGGGTCGGCTTCCAGTCTAACCGGTGTAACCGGTACAGCGACTGCTTATCTGACCTCCACAACACAGTAACTGGGTAACACGATACCTATTGGTAAGACTGTTTGTCACACTTTTGGACTTTTTACTGAGTAGCCATGATCTTATCTCTGATGGTGATCTTTGACAGTTGTTACGGGTGTAATGACTGTCAAGTATCTACGAATGACAGCCGAGACCAACGGCTTCCGAGGCACGGAGGGCTCTCGATCTGTAATAAATGGTCACCCATCCTCGAATCGACCGCGACATTTGCAGCTTGATATTCGATCGATCGGTGCGGCTGTGATTATTTAGCCACGAGCCCCTCTCTGAAAATTGGATATCTACAGGTAAATATAGATCATCTTTCAATTAATAAAACAGGAAGAGCATTTGATTAGGTACTCTAAAGGTTGTCTGCGAATGTCAACCTTATGTAGCCGCTGCCAGGTCCAGCATTTTCGCGTGCGGGCGTGTCCAACGTCCAAGCAACAAAAAATGCTGAAAATCGCGCGTGCGCACCGGTCATTTCTAACATAAAGTGTAATAACTTGAAAACTACCAAACTTATACCTAAATAAAAAATCGTGTGTGTAGCTGAAACCATACAGAATCAACAGGTGTTAAAACTACATTACAACTTCATAGTCGAAAGAACTGTAAAAAAATGTTAAAATAAGAATATGTGTTGAATTTCCGTAAAATATTTGTTCTTACTGAATTTTTGTACATTAATTTGTAGTTTGCGTCAATAAAACCTATTTATTATTAAACTAGACTATCTAAGCTTTTTTTTGATACCCATATGTCCATAATTGGTTTGCTCAGAGTAGCACAATACACCAAAACAAACACCCCATTCCCGCAACAATTTTGATGCCCCCTGCGAGGTCCAGAGGGCCGACATAAGGGTCCTCTCACCTGTGATTTACGAATAAGATTTAATTTATTTTAGATGATTATTGTGTGATTATATTTGGAATGATAGGTATTCATTTGTATGTAATAATTATATATATTTA
Organism: Griposia aprilina; assembly: GCA_916610205.1. Classification (NCBI taxonomy): domain Eukaryota; kingdom Metazoa; phylum Arthropoda; class Insecta; order Lepidoptera; family Noctuidae; genus Griposia; species Griposia aprilina. Next base: position 5,480,116 of record OU744295.1, on the reverse strand, counting down.
ACAACAATTCAATACCAGCATACCAAAAGATTTGGAAATAAAACGAAGCGTGTGTGCATTTAACATTTGGCCGATGCCTATTCGCCGTCTATGAAAACTGCCCACGGCCACTATTGTTGCCTATCAAAATGTCTTGCGGAACGAAATTAGATTACTGGTGATCTTGAACTATCTTCATAGTATTAAAACTTTCTTAGCGGTTTTAAATACTAATAATTAACTTATGTCCATATTACAAGCATTACATTATAGATTATTTAGTAAAAAATACGTAATTTAATACGAAAATGCCGGCGCGTAGCGTGTCGCTACGGCCTCAATTTTTCATAACGAGTTTAACACAATAATACTGATTCAAAACCTATGACACATATAGATATTCTAAAACCTTGATTAATGAGGATTTTTACGGTATATAACACTAATACATTGGGTTATTAATTAAGTCACCAACACATAATATCTAGGGAGCGCGCATCGTTCGTAAAAAATTTTGAAGAAATTGACGGAGCGCTGACATTCAACTTTTTTTTTGCAAAAAATATTTATGGTCGACACAGATTATATCATACTATTGTACGCGGAAACTAATAAGGAGCCACCTGGTGTAATTTTTTGGCATCTGTACAGTGTGCCCACGGTATTCTACCGACCCAAAACGCAACAATCGACTGAAGCCACAAATGTGGCTGGGACGTTTACGCTCACTGCAACTAAAGTCACAATTGTGACTGCAGACAACCAGCTTGCTGACTGGTAGTAAAATAACTCTAGTTATATTTGAATAGTCCAGCGAGTTTGGCACGAGCTTTCAAATGATTTGAATTAGTTTTTTGTTCAGAAAAAAACGAGTGAAAAGACATATAAACATAATATTAATTTATAAAGCGTTTTCCCTCTGTTACGTCCCCATTCATCATTATAGTACCTACATTACCAAAAGTTACATATTAAACCACTCTAAGCTTGCTTATACGAAAAATATAGGCTGTATTAAAAGAACCTATTATACTCGGTTGATTGAAAGTAAGCACAAACTAAAGAAAGCTGTTAATAGCAAATAGGCTTTCTATCGGAAATTACATTCAGGGATACCTCGACGAAAACTTATTACTTACTATTGAAACATTGATTTATTCGCCTTGCCTGGCTTTATACAATGTTAATCCATTTCTATACGATACATTCACATTGTATGGACTATAACGTATTAAGTCGACTGTGCAGGTTTTTACGCCTGTTTGATTCTAAGATAGAAAAAGACGCTACGAAATAGATACTACGAGCGATAAAGGCGACGCGGTCTACGCTTTGACAACGCTACGCCAACGTCTACGCTTCTACCTACGGTTCTATTGAAAATACACGTTCTTGTATTTAATATACTTTGGAATTACACTGTATCGGTACTTTACGGAAATTGTAACAGTCAAAGGAAAATCTTGTATTTTGTTCGTTTTATTCTTTTTGGAATTAACTAAGAGTTTTATGTTTTCATTGGTCTCCTGTTGTAAAACATACATGACTCCGGAGCCGCACCGGCGCGGCGCCGACCCGCATGTTTGTGAATACGACTGAAAATCGCACAAGCACCGCACCGCCGCCGCACCGGAGCCGCGCCGGTACTGCGTGTACACCGCATTAATGTCGAGTTTTAAATATTAAAGCAGTAAATAAACGCCGACGAAACTGTAAAGACTAGATACAAAAGTTTCGACACTCATTCTGAGATATTCTAAAAATGTTGCTTGATCATTTCTTATTTTTTTTCAAAAAGCACGTGATTTTCATCGTTGTCTCTGCAAAACAGGATGTACCCAGAATTGTCTCTTACGTCTATGAATTTGTTTCTTAAAACTGGGCTTCTTTTTTTTTTTTTGTTAAAGTCGTATCATAAGGTATATCAGTATTAAAATTAAAAGCAGACATCTTAACAGTTTCGTTGGCAATGCTTTATTGAACTGTGATTGTTGCTTTACTATTTAACTCGGCATCGATGCGGTTTACACACGGTTCCTGCGCGGTGCGGCGCGTGCGCGACATTCGTTCGTATACACAAACTTGCGGTCCGGCGCCAGTGCGGTTCCGGCCTCTTATGCAGAAAGCCTCAGTATAATGGTTAATTATCTGTAACACAACTCATAATAGCAACGAGGAGTCATGTCCAGTAATTCGCAATAGGCTCGCTCGTATTACATACATGCTTACTCTATACAATCATCGATTTAATACAGTGTAATGACCAAAGACTCTAGACTATCCTCCGGGGAAAACAACCTAATCTGTTGTTAATTATCACGACAACGGTATAGGTAGGTGCCCCCACCACACCCCCCACCACCCACTTGTTGTTGTAATGGTGGTAGATTTTATATCTGTGGTGTCTGCTATATACATGATAAGTCCAAAAGTCGGAATTTTCAATATTAAAAAAAAACATTTATTTCAGGTACCAAATAATCCATATTAGATATTTGAAATTATTCAACAATAAATACAAAATCACACATAAATTAATACAAACGAATAATGAAACTATGAGCATTTGAAACTTTAAATAAAGCTACAAATCGGAATAGTTACGTTTGTTGATCAAACGGTTACATGTATATAACAGCAGGAGACTTACTCGTACAAAGAATAAACCAAACGAAAGTAAAAAAAAAAATTGTAAGTATGTGTGATATAAAAATAGAAATTGACCAATTTTTGACTTATCATGTATATACCTACCAAACACCACATATATATTATTTCAACAACTAAAATATGATCACTCTGCATATTTTCGTCGTGAGGCTGATGCCTTTGGAATACCTTCTTATGTCCAGCGGTAGACGTCTTGCCTGAGGTGATTCGAATTTCAGGAACTAAACAAGCTTAAGCTCAAAACCATAAGCTGTTACACCACATTTCTCGACGGCCGCAACCTGTTCAAAAAACCTACTCCCATCAGGCCAGTCAAAACGAATATAAACCTTCTCGATGAAAATCCAGTTTAAAACTCTCAATCCACACAGGCGCTCCGTATGCATATAAAGCAATTTTCAATTTGCGATTGGGTTCGTCCCGGTTGCCCGGTTGCCCGGTTAGCGGCTGGTGCAAATAGTGCAATTGCTACAATTGGTTCACCACGGACGCTTCAGTAACCACGTGGGTACTTGCCGGAAAATTGAAGTACAATCGAAAAGTCTGTGATTTGAAAATGTAAGTTTGAATGTATTGAAATAGTTTGTTGAGTGGAGAAAGGAAAGTGGGGAGAAGTAAATTCGTTTTCATTTTGGAGTGACCATTGAAAATCAGCGCTGTGCTGTGTGCTCCCCTTAGCACAGCATAATGCTGAGTGAAAGCCTTCTTGTCACAGTCATGGCGTGCAGCTGCCGACTATTGCTATTCTGTGCTCGTGATTATAGATCATTTTTGTTTTTTTTTTTATCTTTTTGTATGCACGTGTTTCTGTCAAAGAAGAAAATAGGTTTGTCCTATTTTTTTTTTTCTTTCAGGTGTTTGAGTTGGCTTCTTGATTTGATGACTTTGTTACCTAGGTGTCGGATAAGTCGCTACTGAATCTGTAGGCTCCACATATTGTTAATTAATAAGTAACTAGTCAAATTATGAAAACCAAATGATAGGTTTATATTTAAAAATCTTATTATTCGATTAATGAATATTTTGAAGACTCCCTAGAATAGACTCCCTAGAATAAACTCCCTAGAATAGACTCCCTAGAATAAACTCCCTAGAATAGACTCCCTAGACTTTTACCTGCACCATAATTGCTTAACACACTATTAATCACAATCTGAATCATTATCAAAGTCAAAGTCAAATCATTTATTTTAAATAGGCACATAAAAGGCACTTTTGAACGTCAAAATTTACAAAAAAAATAGAATTGATTCTAGTTGCCCCTTCCAAAAGGTAGTTTCGTATTGCTAATCCATTGCTTCATATGTTCGAAAAACTTGTCTGCTCAACAACGTAAATAACGCAATGAATGTTGTTGAACTGTCAAAATGAAAGCCATTCCTACTTTTACTGTGTACCCCGCTGCTTTCTCCTATCTTATAGTTCTATCTTTCCTATATTGCTTAGAAGAGTTCTTCTACATAATTTAGTTTTGGGTTTATCCATGTTAGAATATTGTTTTTTTTTTCTATTATTATACACTTAGAGGTATGTTGCAAAGACACTTTGTTTTATATGACCAGCTTTATGTATTAACCACCTGCAGCATTAAAATATTATATTCTAAGATCCTATTCTATTGTAAAGGTAATCATCAAATTTGACAGATAGAAAGAAGTTGTTGCCCATTGAAGTTACGAGTATCATCATAAGCTCATTCGTTGTAGGAAAAGATACAAAACCTATTGTTCAAAAAATCATGATGTTCTTCGCAGCCAAATTGTTACTAATTTTGTACTGTAATTTCTCAACTATATAAGGAAGGTAAAGTCTAAAAAATACGGCCACAAGCAGACTCTTCCCCTCTCCTATATGTTTTAACTTAACTGGCATGAACTATAAGACTATAAACAGACTGACCTACTGCACAAATCCTCTGCAAGTAGCAACATGGAGCGCATTATATATCGTCTTACAACTTTCTGTAGCGCATTACAAGCTTGTTTCAGTATTTTAAAGTTTCTTGAGAAACAGAAATTGTAGAGGAAAGAATAAGAATGTTAAAGTTTGTGAAGATCATTGATTTAAATCCTACGTTTTAGTAGCAATTAATTAATATTTATTTATTTTTCTCACCACAATATCTTGTCCAGTCAGGGCTTAAAGAAAAGTATTTTGGGATACTGGTGCCTAAGCTAAGCCAAAGCCTGTATTTCAGGCTACCAGGTCTCCGCCCGACTATTTTACTTATAGGGAGAAGGGTCCGTGTGGAGTGTGTGGGTGTGTGAGTGTGAGCAATGAAGAAGTTGGTGCGTGTTAAACTGCTTGCTGAATGCCACAGTAGTATTTGCTCGAGGTAGAGATAAACAGACGGAACGCGGTGACTATTTTGGAGTAGAAAGTAGATTTTCGGTGGTGTCATAGTCCAGAGTCATAAACCATTCATTAATTGAGGTGCTTGTGAAAGTGACGCTTACTTGCCTTTATTGTCCGGTAAAGTATTACCATCTTAAGGTCGATTTAAGCCCGAGAATTTCGATTTTGATTTGTAACTATGTCGTAAAAAACATATTGTTGGGCGCTTATATTGCTAGCGCTAGCTTAGCCTTACGAGATAAATCAAAATAATGTAGTACAGAATTGTATATCTTAAAAAGGTCTACAGAAAAATCTGCAATGATAGACATATACTGTCCATCTCTTAAAGATAACCCACAGTAACCATTTTTATCTTTTACATATTACAAAAAAAAATGTGTTATTTACGAAGCTATTCCAAACAGTACAGTATAAATCCTTATCCAATTAAATACGTTAGATACGTTGTGTATTTAATGTAGATCAAAATTGCCCTTTTCAGCATATCATTAAAATCAATATCTTAGAAGATATCACAGATTTAAACGTGTAACATCTAACCATGAGGTCCTTGGGGTATCATTGATTTAGACAAAACGAGAGAATGCCCATTCTATCTCCACTGTACCAAATTATTTTTATAGAGCATTCTTTCGTTGGGCTAACCATACTAGACTATAAAGAATAAAATGCTCTTTTTCTTGTTCCGGTTTTCTGTTTGTTTGATCTAAACCCGTTTTTCAGTATTTTAGGTCGGAAACCGTCACAGGCGCATGATACCTGTTTAGGGTTCCGTAGTCAACAAGGAACCGTTATAGTTTCGCTATATCCGTCCGTCTGCCTGTATGCCCGCGACTTAGCTCAGAGACTCTTAGTACTAGAAAGCTGTAATTTGGCATGGGTATACATTGAATCATCCCGACAAAGTGATAATAAAATCTTGAAAAAATATATTTTTGGGTACTTACTTCCCCTACACGTAAAGTGGGGATGATTTTTATTTTCTCATCTTTCCCATGGTTTGGGGTTTCGTTCGATAGGCTGTTCAAAAATATTTTGGGTGTGTAAAAACCTTTTTTCGATTCAGGGATCCGTTTGCGAAATATTAAGCTTTATAGTGCAAATTTTTGATAGAGACAAATGCCCCCCCCCCCCCCCCCCCCTGCAAGCTAAACGGTTGGTTTTTGATATGTGAATAAATTCACGGCAGTAGTATGTATAACGAAGTTAAAAGGAAAACTATCATATCTATGGGGGCTTAAAAAGTTAACGAGTAACAGTCGACCAACTTACATTTGCAGTTGGAATGTATGTAATGAGAACATGTTTATCAACTACAATGTTAAGTTTGTTCCTGGGATAAATTCATCCCAACTAAGTAACAGTTCATTGCGCGTGGTGCAACACGCACTTGGCCTTGTTTACTACTAGCCTCTTACGCCAACACCATTATAATATAGACAATCCCTTAATACCACCACTTTCCAGTAAGTGAGATTTCACCTTTAAACCAACCTTTTACATAAAAAAACCGGCAAAGTGAGAGTCAGACTCGCGCACGAAGGGTTCCGTACCATTATCTATAAAAACGGAAAAATAAATCACGTTTTTTGTATGGGAGCCCTCTCAAATATTTGTTTTATTCTGTTTTTTTTGTATTTGTTGTTATAGCGGCCACAGAAATACATCATCTGTGAAAATTTCAACTGTCTAACTATCACGGTTCATGAGATACAGCTTGGTGACAGACAGACAGATGGACGGACGGACGGACAGCGGAGTCTTCGTAATAGGTTCCCGTTTTACCCTTTGGGTACGGAACCCTAAAAACTAAATCTAAAATAGACGTTTGTTACGCTAGCTACTTGTAATGAAGACAAGCTTTGTAATAACTTACAATTTGGCAATTATCTAGAATCAATGAAACTCTCATCAATCTCTATTGAATTCGTAGAATGAACAGAATTTTCTAAAGAAAGATAAGATAGGTTGAATCTTATCTCTCTTTAGAAAACTCTAGCTCCGGGAAGCATTAATGAGAGGCAAGTCACTCAAGTACTAACGTAGTATAACAGAATAAGCCATCTTGTTTCGGTCCGTAGGTTAGATAACGTGAAAGGTAAGTCAGTACTTTTTTTTCTAATTTTAGGAACACACAACGTAGCATAATCAGCCTATAGTGTTCCCACTGCTGGGACACAGGCCTGCTCTCTTTGAGAGGGAATGGGCTGTAATCCACCACGCGGGCCCAGTGCGGGTTAGTAGATGTCACATGTCTTCGAATTTTTGGTTCTAGGACATGCCGGTTTCCTCACGATGTTTCCCTTCACCGTTTTGAGAGCAGTGGTGATGAAATTATTTACACAAAGTAAAACGCCTGCCTGGGTTCGAACCCACAACCTACAACTCGTAAGTCGGGGCCGATACCACTGGGCCACCACTGCTCTAACGCACAACGTACCAGCGAAGAAACAACAGCTGTCCCTGACATTTGTGTTGACAGCTGACATATTTTTGGCGGGTTTAGGATTGGTCCCGTTGTAAAATTTATTCATAATGATGATAACAACCTTTGGAAACCAGAACCTTAACTTTAAGAGGACATCATCACCATAATTTCAGCCAAAAGGCGTCCCCTGCTGGACATAGGCCTCCCATAAGCATCGGCACTTCTACCAGTTCTGTGTTGTTCGTACCCAGCGGATTCCTGCGGCCTTCACCAGGTCATTGCTCCACCTTGTGACAGGCCTTCCTACATCTTCCGGGACGCGGTCGCCACTCCGGAACCTTTCGGCCCCATCGGCCATCTGTTCTGCGAGCAATATGCCCTGCCCACTGCTACTTAAGTTTGGCAATTCTTTGGGCTATGTCGGTTACCTTGGTTATTCTACGGATCTCTTCAAACTCCAATCATAGCCCTAGGGAAAACAAAGATTGTATATTACGCGATCCTTAGTTCTATTACGGTAATGGACGTTCATGGCATAATATTATAATAAAACGTCAAAAATAAATAATTCAGATTTAGTAACCTTAAAATAATCTATTACTTATTATTAAGTACAAATAAACTCTATGTCACGTTAATAAGCGTAATTTAAAACAACAAACAAAAAGTGTTAAGAGAAAACTAAATTGTCAACTCTTACGTTCTGTAAAACAGATAAAAATAGACCAATATACTTATCCATTGGAAGTTTCGCTCACCGCGAGCATGAACGATCACCGCACGCCACGCAAAATATCGAGCATGCGTGTGCTTGATTGCTTTTCAAACGGATACGAGCAATTTGTGTTCTATTTACATTCAATATTGACGAACGGATACATAGTCGCCGCATGGAATCGACAATGAACATGTTACGGTGATTCTTTTTCATTCATTCAGAATTTGGTTCATTCATTCGTTTGTGTTTGTTCTGTACTTAAATTATTTCACTAATTTATGAAAGTCAAGATGGTCTTGCGACTTTGCCAATTCTACATTACTCTAACTCTAAGTGGAATGAAAGTGTCCGATACAAAATGGGAACTACCACTGAAAGCCCAAAAGCACGTGCTTCCCTAATGCTTCCTGGTACGTTTTTACCACCATCAATGTGTTAACTATAACGTTTCCTCTTTCAAGGCATTCTTAAGTACCTTCTGTGGTACTGTAGAGATTCTTAACCTACATACTTATAACATGAAACCTTTTCGAATAAGTATAAGATAATGGCATATGATTATGAGATACCGTCAAATGGTGTGAATAGGAACGCAGGGGTGAATCGGAACGAATCTTTAAAAGGGATTTTAACGTTATAATAATATATTGTTGCCAAAAAGGACTCTAATGTGTTTACTGTATTATAATTAACGATTAAGTGCCCTTGTTGGCAACAAATTATATTATTTCAATGTTAAAACCCTTTTTAAAGTTTCGTTCCGATTCACCCCTGCGCTGCGTCCCTAATCACCCCATTTCACGGTACGCTATTACAAATTAAGAATAGAAGAAAAACAAGTAGGGGGTCAGCAAGCGGAAGAGCTGACAAGCGCGTGTCATAATGATACATTTTGTAGACAAAAATATAGGAATCATTTATCTAAGTTATTTCTGTAAACCCGCGTTTTATTTATTCCGGTACCGTTAGTATCCGTCTGATGCAAACAGTACCTACCTGCGGAAAGAGACATGAAAATTTTGAGATATGCTAGACTGAAGGCTAGATGGCGACAGTCTGAGTTGATTGACTGACGTCACAGGGGTGGTGAAATATTCGTCACTTCACAAATCTTGCGGTAAAAATAGATAATATATCCACTTGCAATAAATATTTTGATTTGATGGATTTATATCAGTTATAGTATCTAGTCACCGTGAAAGTAGCAATATCCATAAAATTGGCGTGAAAGTGAATAAAAATATGACACCATCATAAATAAATATACTTAAATAATATGGGTACGTTTTCCTCTACTGATTTAACATCTCGTGGCATAAACATGAATTTTATTGAATGTAGTCGGCTCATGGTCTGTTCAATGAAATCTTCAAACGGCTGGTTGACACTTTCCATGACCCAAGGGCTGGCTTTTACCTTGGCCAGAGGCTCGGAGGCCAAGCATTGCCATACAGCGTAGCAATGCCGCCAGTCTCTTGGGTACATTACCAGTCGACAGCGATGCCAATGATTTTTCCGACGCCATACTTTAGGTTGCTAATATTGTTAGTTAGGAAATTATATTGTTATTTTTATTTATTAATTCGGTCAGTATAATTTGTTATGTATATATACAAAGAGGTGCGTACCTTATCATATTAAATTATACCACGTATACTACATGGTATAATTTGACGGTAAGTATACAAAATTGGAATTAAATACATTCACAAAAAAAAAAATCAGCTGTTCCTTACATTTTGTTACACGTAGCTCGACAAAATGTATGAAAGAGTAGTTTTTTTTTTGTGATTGGATTTCACCATTGATCAAAGGATTTTTTTTTTTTTTGGATATTTTGGTGAAGTAAACCATACTCAATACTCAATAATATATTTATTGCTTCCACATGTGAACTTAGGTGGTATGTTACAAAAATATGATCATTGTGGACCCTGTTGGGCACAGCAAAAGTAGTAAAGATAAAGAGGGCTTTTATTTGACTACTTAGTTGTTACTATAATTATATTGAGATACATTAAAAAAAAAAAAAAAAGTAATTTAAATATTCATTGATATTGTAATAGCATTTTAATAATAGAAATCGTTTTAATTTATTTATGAATGTATTAAATTTTTGTTCTTCTTTTTATTTTTTCTGGTAATTTATTATTATACTCGTATATTTTCATGGACATGACTAGTGTACTTGTTGAGTGCATTTTTAGCTCAGAGCCTGGTAAGTTTAACCTATGATATATCTTGACTGTATGTTTTCTCTTCTCGTGTAAAAGTGTTGGTTATTTCGAACGAATTTGCATATTTGCAGGCGAGGGTAAGTATTTTATTTTCTTGGAAATGAGGTTTACAGCTGTCAGTGTCTTCTATATTTACTAGGTTTCTTATAAGCCTTTTTTGCAATGTGAAAAGTGTCGGTGAATCTGGGCTGTCTATGTAGTATACGTGTTATAATTTAATCATTAAATTATAACACGTAAGTATACCACTACCAAGTAACACGGACCTTAACACATTAAATTTTAATGTGATAAGGTCCGCGCCAATTTGTATATCATTTTATTTCTGAATAAACATGTAGTTGCCTTGTATAACACAGGTATACAAAACAAAATTTATATCGGACCCAACGATCGTAAAGTTTAAAAGAACTTACTAGCAAAAATATTTCCTATTCAATTTACTGCAATGCACGCCAGGGAATTATTTTCTAGCTTGTTTTTTATAAGCTCGCCTCTGCTCTATTATTATTATTGTTAGGTTAGTTATTATTGAGCATTCCTAATCTATTATGCCTGGGGTTCTGTTTATTCTAAGGTTATTTCTTAGAAATAATATTCAAATTCCCAGGTAACGGATCGGTATCACCATTTTTGTTAGACATGTTTTCCTTTTGAAAGCTAGTCTCGACATATAAAGCACACAACTGCGGGGTAATTGCGTTACACACTAACAGAGTAGGAATGGCTTTAATTTTGACAGTTCAACAACATTCATTGCGTTATTTACGTTGTTGAGCAGAAAATCTTTTCGAACATTATGAAGCAATGGATTAGCAATATCCTTCAAAATGTTTCAGATTCACTCTAAAGTTTATATTGCTGTAATCAAGCATTTATTTAATTTTTCGTTTTCATATTTTTTAAGGAGTTTTGTCACAATATGCCACTCCATTACAGCCAAATTTTGAATTTTTACTTTGAATTATAATATACAAGCTGACCCGACAAACGTTGTCCTATCTTAACTATGAATGTCATATTACGTCGTTTGGTTTTAGTTTTGACTATTGACTAAAACTAAAACTATCGACTCATTTATCAACCGATCCATCTGTGTTAAACGATATTTGCAGAGCGCATTCTGTCAATTGCTGACAGTTATTTCAAACAACTGACAGTTATGTAAAATTAATATTGGCGTTAAGTTTTCATAAATTTTGTAACGTTTCGATCAACTTCCTTATTTTTTTATTTCATAAGATCCTTCTCTTGACAATAACGAACATGACAAAAAAAAAGAAGTGAAATCGGTCCAGCGGTTCACGCGTGATGGCGTGACCAAGGGAAATAGGGATACATTTTTATATATATATATAATATATAATATAATATAATAGATTTATAACACAACAATAAAACAACTACAACTTTAAATAAAAGCCAAACAGATGCGTCAGAGCATCAATATTGCACGTTGCAACTGCCATCCGATCTCTGCTACCCAATTACTGGGAAAAAATTATATCCTAAGGCTAGAAACGGACGGTCACACCGACACTATCATTTACATTAGCACTGGAAATTATCAGCTGGTGCCTTCACAAAGAAAATTTCCCGTCCACGACCTACATAGCAAACAAATGGTAAATAACGCATCGATTGCTTCCGCACTTCAATGAAATTGCCTTCCCATTGAACCCATAAAAAACCTATGCATTTATAACCAACAATTCTTGGCGAACTGCTGAAATTTGATTATACTATAGGTACACCCCCCTGCCTAATCCATCGGGGAATACGGGCCTGATGTTATTATGCTATATTCATTCTTGTTATCGTAATAGACATACATTTAAAATTCCAACTTTTGTGCTTTTGTTTGAATTCCCATTAATGAGGTTGGCGGGTGAAAACTTTTGAGATGGCGCGAGCATAGCTTTCACCTGTCAAGTTTGTGTTTGTTTTGGCTTCCTTCATTTTCATTATGATGCTGAATATTTTTAGAAAATTTAATGACGTACCTGTGTAAATATGAGTTTTATGGTAATCTGTCTCCAAGAAATGTTTACGACATAACCTCGACTTTTTTCCGGCTTGAAGTTTTGTCTCCTTCTGGCTTTTAGCCACTTTTTTGTCATTGCATCTTTAGGAAACTGATGCGCACCGATTTCCTTTCAAAAAGGTACTTCACAGATCTTTGGCATTGTGAAAATAATTACATTATCAAATGCTCCTTAGAAAATTCTTCTATTTTGGTTAAAGCTATGCTAGCGTCACTTTGACAGTCGCCAACCCTATTGGGTCGATTGGGAATAATTTCCCACCAGTGGAACTTCAATTGGATTTTCTCGATGTGAAAATTTATCTCACACTCACACAAATACTCTCAAAACATAGATCTCGGTAAAAATTAAGTTAAAAGGTAATTAATCACAGCATATTATTTCAATATCGGGTTTCGCCAGAAAACCGTTGTTTAAAAAGCAGTGGTGGCTCCGTCTATACCCCCCATGACAGTAAACCAAAGAGCAATAAACAGTATAAGGCCTTCAAAGATGGCGGAAATTAATAGTTCCAATAATGGCTACTAAAGGAAAATGTGGCACTAGCTGACTTTGTATATTAAGCGCTCTATACATTGGATATCTAGAAGAGCGCCATGTCCTATAGTGCTCCATGCACTTGTGTGCTATGGAAGCAGCCATAATTACGTGTTTCTTGATGATTGACAAAATGTATCTTGTTATTACTAGTGATGTTATATACGTTATATATAAAGATAGGACCATCACAAAAAACAAAACTATTCTGGATGGAGAAAACCAAAAATGTAACGATATATGTAATATAGTGATATGTCCAACATAAACTATGCACAATGTTGGCCCTGCAACTGCAAACCAACGTGCTATCGTTTCGCGTCACGTACACGGCCGGACAGGCTCGGACGGATAAAGCCTCCTTTTTTTTTTTTCATGGTCGGAAGTCATCAAATGACCTCTCCCGCTCTGGGTGGAGCGGAAGGGCGTGTCAGACTCTTACTGACTAAAACCAACCCATGTTCCTCCAGTTGCCTGTGCGCCAGGGCCACGGTAACTCTTTCGAACAATCCGCGACCCCGGCAGGCATCGGCCCTATCGGACCCCTTCAATAATGCTGACATCTCTTTGAGGCGCGCGTGGAACACGACGCGCCGTCGACCCAGGCCTGGTCCTTACCGGACGGCGAGCTGCCCATTGCTCGCCGTCTGCAAGCCCGCACCTACGGTGGCCGGGAGTCGGCAATCGACTCCCGACGCCCAGGGTGTCTCCTCCTGCGGCGACTAGGGGCGTGAGGGCGCAACGATTGCCGCACCCTCACGCGCTCCGCCTCCTCCTTCGCGAGCATTACTGCTTCACAGAAGGAGGTGACGGCTTCCCATTCCCTTTCGCTCCGTACCATGGCCTGTACCAGTGCCGGACGCGAGAGATCGCCGCCGCCGACCGCCGCCACGAGGACACAGCGGTGCTCTGCCCAAGCTGGGCAGACCTCCACCGTATGGTCCAATGTGTCGTCCGGTCGATCCACACAATGCCAACACCCGGGCGTTTCCTCCCGCCTTATCCGAAACAGGAACCTCTCGAAACAGCCATGTCCGGTGAGGACCTGCGTCAGGTGGAAGGTGAGGACGCGGTGGCGCCTCTCAAGCCACTCCTCAAAGAGGGGGCTTACCGCCGCAATTGTGGCGTGCCCAGCGCTGGGTTGCGACAGTCGCACTCTCCATGCCGACATGAGATCCCGCCAGAGCTCTGTCCGCTGTGCCGCGATCTCTCGCGGCAGCGGAGTTATGCCCCGGCGTTTCGCCTCCTCGCGCCACTCCCAAATGTGGGCGAGGACTTTTGCCTCCAGATCCCATGGCGGCAATCCGGCAAGGAGGCTCGCCGCCTCGCAGGAGACCGTGCGGTATCCTCGGACCAGCCGGATGGCCATGACCCTTTGGGACGCGTTCAACCGGCGTGCTGGTCGGAGCCTCAATGAACGCGCCCACACCGGTGCCCCGTAAAGGGCCATGGACCGCACGACCCCCGCGTAGAGCCTCCGGTAGGAGGCATTTGGACCCCCCAGATTGGGCAGGAGCCGCTTCAAGGCAGCCCCGGCCCAGTCCAGTCTGGGAACCAAACGTCGGAAATGCTCAACGAAGTTCCACCGGCTGTCGAGGACGAGTCCTAGGTACCTCATCGTCGACTCGACGCCGATGTGAACCCCTCCCGCCATTATTTGGGAACCCGACAGTGGCGCGTTCCAAGGACCATGAAAACACATGGCCTCGGACTTGTGCAGGGCCACCTCGAGTCCCAATTGCCGGATCCTCTCAATGACTGTCGCAACCCCGCGTGTCATTAATTCGGCCGCCGCCTGGTGCGACCTCTCCTGCACCAGGACCAGCGTGTCGTCAGCGTAACAAACGACGCTGACGCCGCTAGGGAGGTCGGCGCGCAGCACCCAGTCGTACCCGATGTGCCACAGATGCGGCCCCGGTACCGATCCCTGTGGGACACCGCACGACATCTCTCGTCGGTTCCATTCTCCCTGGTGACCGGGGTAGATGATGGCCCTGTCCGTCAGATAGGCCTCGACTATGCGACAGAGGTAGGTCGGCATCCGGTGATACCGGAGTGCCTTCCTGATGCAACTCCAGGGCAGGGTATTGAAGGCATTGGCGATGTCTAGAGACACCGCCAAGACGACCCCACCCCGGGCCACAGCATCGCCCGTCGTGAAGGCTCGCACGCGCATGATGGCGTCCACCATAGAGCGCCCCCTGCGGAAACCAAACTGGCTGTCCGCCAAATCCGGCTCCACCCGCACCAGCCACCCGACGAGGCGGTCTGAAATGACTCTTTCAAAGAGCTTGCCCACCTCGTCGAGCAGCACGATGGGCCGGTAAGCGGACGGAGAGTCCGCAGGGTGCCCCGTATTCTTAATGAGGACCAGTTTCCCCGTCTTCCAACGAATTGGAAACTGGCCCCCCTCCAAGCATGCGCTTAGGAGCCCTCTAAGTCGAGGCCCGAGAGCCTCCAAGGCCAGGACCCAGGCTTTTCCAGGTAGCCCGTCGGGTCCTGGGGTGGTATTTTTGGCACTCAGCCTACGTACCGCCACTCGCAACTCTACCTCGGTCACCTCAGGAGCATCGTCGTCGTCGTCGGTTACGTGGTCCACAGTTGGCACCGCAGAAGGCGGAGCCATGGGCGGGGGAGTATGCTCCCCTCGCGAAGGGAACAGAGCGCTCACCACGCCCTCTACGAGCTGAGGCCGGAGACTCTGCGTCAGAGGGGAGCCATGGGCGAAGTGTCTCCCGCACCATTTTGTATGGGCGTCCCCACGGGTCCCTGTTCAGAGTCCCCAGCGACTCCTCACGGGCCAGTCCCCTGGCCCGCAGTATCTCCGCTCGGAGGGCGGTCTTCGCCGCTCTGTAACCCTCGTACAGCTCCGCCTGAAAGGCTTCCGTATCCGGAGGGTGGATACGGAGCCTGCGGTGCCTGATGTACAGGCGTCGCGCAGCAACGCACGCCTCGCGCAGAGTTGTTAACTCCGGCGACCACCAGTACACCTGGCACCAGGCACGTCCAGGCTGGACCCGGGGCATTGCCACGTCACATATTTCGGACATGGCCTCCCGGAACCACTCCGCCTCGTCGTTAATATCAGCAGGCCTGTCCGGTGATGACACCCAGTTCTGCACGATCGAGGCTTCCAGGAGGAGCTCCCGGTCCAGCCGCTTCAGCGACCACCGCGGACCACTCGGGGCCTGTCGGACCAGCGCGCTCGAGGTCTGGGCGGAGACGTCAAACCGGATGTACCGGTGGTCGGAGTACGTCTCCACCCCCTCCATGACGCGCCAGTCAATGACACGCGGTGACAGAGCGGGGCACGCGGTGACAGAGCGGGGGCCTCCTGCAACACGTGTCCCTAGAGATATCGGGCGAAGTCGAACGACGTCGCGCAACGACGCACGACATGTATGGCAATATCAAAAAAGATATCTTAAGACGTTGGTCGACATCGCCCGACTTGCCCGACTTCGCCCGACGTCTCACCCCGCGTTGGTATTACAAAGCGATTGGCGCGTTCATGCCACTTTTTCTTCGGAAAACCGGAAAGCGCCCCCTGCCAGCGACGCGGCCTCAAGCGAATCATGTCGTGCATCGCAACCCTTTTGTTCCTGGGTACCTTGTTGACTCCGGAAACCTAAAAAAAGTTGAAGCTTAAGAAGTAAAACTGTTTCATATAATGTACATACTTTCATTCATGAACGCTCCTGAAATTAACTGACATCAAAACTGCCATTCTTGTTCTTCTTCATTCATAGGATGATTGAAAATATGACATAAATATTCCTGCTAGGTTGGATAGATGGGAGTTTATTTCTCAGAGGGACCATAAATAAGAATACCTACACATAACACTCGCTTGACTCCTGATAGATTATTTAAATATTTTTTGCTCGTGCCCGTTGTATCGGACACCGGTAATTCGGTACCGTTTCCGTGTCAGTTTATGTCATTAAACAAGTAATTATTAATAAAAGTTATTAGTTTGTGCACTTGCGATCTTGAAAAAATCTTAGAAGTACGTAGTAAGTGCTTTTCAAAAAAAAACTAAAATATGCAACAATAAAAATAACAAAAGCGAATCAAAACCTAATACTTTTTTCTTAAAAACGAAAAATAATGTTACTTTGATTCTAACAACAATCTGGACCTTTTACACAACCCTTCTAAACTGCCTAATTAACATAAAACTAACAACATGGTACCAATAATCCTTTCCCAGAGCCCTTTAACGCCCGATTAGGTACCTACTCAAGCCTTAAACGGTAAACACGCACGTTGCAGGTACCTACCGCCCCAGGGAACAAACACCTCATTGTCTATGTCAAGAGAAACGGTCCAATTTGTCTCTGCGCTTCTGTCAACCCTTTTTTATCTATGAATTATGTAGTGTGTAAAGAATAAAACGGTTTTACTTTATTCTGTTCACGAATTTGGTTCGCGAAGATTTGGTTTGGATGATTCAATAAGTGGTGTATTTTGAATAATTCTCTGTTTAGTGAGTTCTGGGTTGTGGGTAAAGCAAATTCTAAGCAACTTTAGGTCAAAATGCGGTGGCCAGGTGGATAACCTTGGAAAAATACTAAGTATAGGGAAAATTCTAAAGATGTACGTGGCTGAAAACAGGGGGGACTAATGAACTGTCAAACTAAGGTTAGGCTGTCTATTTTTGTCCCGCTATATTTTTTTAGTTTTTATTATATTTTTAAAGTACACCCCTACATGTTAATTCAGAACTTAATTCTCCTTATAACTAGTTTGTTTTATGTTTTTAATCTCAGAACAGTGCACGGTACTTACTCTTTATTGTACCTTTGTGAAATAAAAAACTTGTTTTAAAATGTAATCTCCTTGATACAATTTGTAAGCTCTTTTATGTATGAAAACTAAACAAACTTTAAAGATGCAGTAAAATAGGATTTTATGAACTGCATAACTGATTTCGTTGTAAATAAAATATACCCATATTATAAACATTTTAGTATGGTAAATTTCGAGATCATGATATGAATACTGGCTAACGACTTAAACAGAAATGTGAAAGAAGAAGCAAGCTTCGTGGACAAGAGTGGTGATCAATGCTCTTGCCTCCACTATGAGGACAGGTCTCTGCCCTGCAGTGGGACAATTATAGGCTGGTATTCGCATTAATTTATGGTAGGAGGAGGCACGCTCCCAACCGACATGCGACAAGGCCAACCCCAAATAAATTGGGGGCAGGAGAAAAATATTTATTTTTAGAAATCTGATTTCTATAAACAGAGGTGTCAGATAATGGAACAAAAGTTTAATTCGATTCCCCATTTTGACTTCTTATTTTTAGTTTAAAATATATTATATCACAATCTGAATCATTTGCCATCTTTTTGTCCATTGCTTCATATGTTCGAAAAATTTGTCCGCTCAACAACGTAAATAACGCAATGAATGTTGTTGAACTGTCAAAATGAAAGCCATTCCTACTGTTAGTGTGTTAGGCAATTACCCCGCGGAGTTAAGCTTGTATACAAATAATACTTGCTTGCTTTACTTGCGTGTAATACTTTTTTTTCTTTATAATGTTACTACTTATTAATAGCTCCAAAAATATTTTTAACACACTACCAAAATCTATAAAATCAAAATACTTAAATACTTAAAAAAAAAAAAGACTCCATAGGTTTCTAATACAGAAAGCATATTACACGATTAATGAATATTTAAAAGAAAAATAAAAACCGTAATGCCTTATGATCAGATTTATTAATTGTTACCTACTTACTTCAGTTAGGACTGATTTTAACAAAGTCAGATATCATAAGACCGTGGAATAAAATTGACGTCTGACAGTTTTAGTATGGAAACTGTCAAAAATTCAAAATTAATTCTCAGGATAAGACTTATTCTAGGTATAAAAGTTTGGTGAAATCCGACCTTAATAAGTTTAACTAGCTATTAATTGTTACCTTCATCTACGAGTATATCGGTTTGTTTATATTTGTTTTATTCGTAAAGATTTAAAACGGTTACTTAGCAGTATTTTATAGGCTATACTACCTGCACAGCTTTTACCGTGTAGACCTTATTATATGTATGTGTACGCCTTGCAAGACAACGCATAAGTAGTGATACAATAGGTATTTATTTTTATTTAAAAAAAGGAGTAGGTTCTCAATTCGACAGTTTTATTTTTATTTTTGTTTTTATATGTATCTCTGAACTTTTTTCTACGTGAACCGATTTTGATAATTCTTTGTTTATTTGAAAGCTGGTGCTTCTCATGTGGTCCCATAGAAAATTGATCAAGGACTGACCAGTAGTTTTTGAGTTATACTTAATAATGCGTAGTTTTCAACTTAGTATTATGTATTGATGATGTTTTAATAACTTCCTGTCACTTTTATTTACCTAACAAGTAGTGGTAAGTATACGAATTTGTGTGGGTTAGGTACCACAACAAAAAATTGAAAAATAACCTATACCTAATTCGGAAGTTGGTGGCAAAAAACGAAAATACAAAACCAAAGACACAGACTTCCGAAATATAGTTAATTTTAATTTTGTAGTGTTCTTTTGGAAGTCGGTTGTTATTTCTGTAAAAAAGTTTATATTTTATAACATCACATACCTACAACAACATTTTACCTATGTGTCACGAATTTGTGTCATTTTAGTTTTGATTTTTTCTTACTGCTAGACTAGTGCTCCTTAAAGTAATCTTTTACATCATCACAGCTCCAGGCCATAAGTTTTTCCTAGGATTTTTACTTAAGGCGCGGTAAGAAGCAAATTTTTGGTAGTTGACAATGGTGCCGATTCCTTTGTCACAAAATTCTCTAAACTATAGGTACTAAAAATCACCAAATTTAGTTTATTCCTGTCAAACTACGTGTCCTATTCTGAACTTAACTATATTATAGTTTGACAGCACTAATGTAATTTTAGTTATTCAATTTAGTGAAAATGGCAATTTTGCTATTCTGTATTTTGTTATTTTGTATTTTTCTTTCTTCACCTAAAATTTTAATTGTCAAACTAAATCAGACTATTATAACCGCGATTAAAAAGGTGTGGAATAAAATTAGTTGCCATGAACAAAAATTTACAAGGTACAAGTCTGTGTGTGTGTGTGTGTCATGTCTCATGTTTGTGTCTCTGTGTGTGTGTGTGTATGTGTTCTCTCTCTTGAAAGTTTGGACGCTTGTGAGTTTGGAAATCATTATGGAAACTTTATGTGATTACAACTGCTGTCGATTCATGACATAACAAACAGAAAGACTTAGAAAAATTCAAGATGTCCTTGATAGGACTTTCCTACGCCGCGACGGTGACGAGACTACCGGAGATTTTCAACTTACTGAATGAAAAACCGGAATATCATTTCTTGAGAACACATTTCTTTTTTAATAAACTATCTTTTACCGTGGTTTCGCTTGGAGGTCGAAAAAATCCTGTAAATCCTTCTACATTAAAAATACATATATACACTTACCTATGTGCCATATTTCATGGTGTTCGATCAGACAGTGTTGGGAGTTCACTCTAGGCACACAAAATGTATTGTACTCTTGACGCACCACTAAAATTTCAAATAATATAATTCAATCATGATTCGAAGGACACGTCGCGCCATCTAGCGTCCTAAAGCAATTGTGTCCATCGACAGTTATTTTTCTTTCCCTCGGGAACAGTACTTTTTGTCTGTATAAAAGGTACCCTTTGTCCGTTACTGTTCCCCTGAAAACGTATATAAAAAATTTCACGATGACCGGTTCAGTGGTTCAGGCGTGAAAAGGTAACAAACAAACAAACGCATTTATAATATTACTTGGATTAGCTTTATTACGCTGAAATAAATAGCAAGATAATCATGCTACCTGAATCAATTTTATAATGCGTAATTTGATGATTTTAATAAAAAAATAAAGTTTTTTTCTTATTGAAAACCGAAAAAATATCGCCGAAGTTACGTTACGAATACGTTACCGAATAAAGGTATTGCATCTTTATTTATTAAAATATAAACATTAATGTAGTTATACCGTCATTAACTCATTATACTCCCTGTATTTCAGTTAAAAGATAATTATTTGATTTTGCTCAGGTTTGTTTCGCACTTCTGATCATTTCTTTCACTTTCATTCACTCTTTATTTAAATTTCCGACAAATCTTGGTCTATGGTCTATAACTAATATCGAGTTTGACAATCGCTAAGTTGAGTAGACAACTTAGCGATTGTCAAACTCGGTATTAGTTGTGTCAAAATTGTTTTTAAGTTTATAGAATCTTGTTTGCAGATTAGCTTTTAAGATACTCATAAGGAAAAAAAAATGGTGATAGTTTAGTTCGGTGTACAAGAGAATCGGCACCAATAATAGCGCATCGCGGCAACAAAAAAGGTTCAAAACAGCGATGCGTTTGATGTTGGTTGAATCGAATGACCACAAAATTTTGCAGTTTTAATTAAATTAAAAAATAAATGCACGGCTTTGTGGAATAATTTTTAGGTATTTTTTTTACTAGTAGATTGAACTCTCTTTATTATCATTACGTAAAATATGATAGTTTACCCTCAAAATTTTAAGATTTATGCAACGAAAAAAAAAAAATTGAGCTGTTTTTTTTTTTTTTTTTTTTTTCGATTGTATGAATTATTTTTTAGTCTTTTTTTAACATTTGACAAAAAACACTTTTTTTTCTGGTTTTGTAATATGTACTAATACGCCTAACTGTGCGATAAAAAAACTGAGCGTTTTACGGTGTCGGCAGCGCCTTAAAAGCGGTTCTTCGTTCCATTCAGCTGTACAAACAGACACTAAAATAAAAATGGCGTCTGGTTTGATGAACGTAGTGGAAATCGTCCTCGCTGCAGCATTCTCTGTATCATGCTTAAAATACACTGCTTGTTTGTGAAATTATTAGACGGTTTACCAGAATTAACTTGACTAGAATATATTCATGAAAAAATTCTGTATTTTCTTTTTTCTGATATTGGAATGCATGTATATCTACGGTTGAAGAATTACTTAGTTGATGTCTTTGGTAATGCGTTTTCTAATAACGTAAAGTAGGTAATTTCCTGTCATGTAAGATATCATAATTAATACATCATCATAAAGTTTGCATTTCTTGCTTGAAACGACAGCGCAACAGCTTAGTAAAAATACACACATCAGAAGTGTCTAGGGATGATGTACGTTTTTGCTAGTTACTAAAAATTTTATGGATACTTTTAGTACGTCATTTGAAAAAGGAATAGTTTCTGAATTTCGGTCAAAAGATGAAAATCGTCTGTCAAGTCGTATTCCTATATAATCCTGCAACGGGTTTGATGCCAAATCAGTAAAATTTCTGCCATACTTCTGAGTGGAATCAATACAAAATAACGTTATTATGGAGAGAAGACGTAATTTGCGCCGAGAAGAAATGATTAGAGCCGTGGGAATGTTGGAAGCCGGTTCTCGGCAACGTGCTGTGGGAATCGCTCGGGGCACTACTGGAGAGTGTTATAAGTTGACTTTGGACACGTTACCGCATCACCGGCAGCATGGCAGAGCGATATGAAGGAGGAGCTCGCATCACCACACGCAGACAAGATCGATACATACAAATTACTGCTCGACGAAATCGTACAACAACTGCGATAATGTTGGTTACGAGGTATAGAGGTATGAGGAACAGGGTGTAAAGCTCACTCATACCTCCATAGAAAAGGGAAGATCCTGCGACCAGACGGGTGCTGTGTCTGGTGGGCAACTGCCCGACGGTTGATGTAGGGATGTTGTATGTATATATGCCAGTTGTGCGGTAAACTCTACTTGCGCGATGTAGGATTTTGCGTGACGTCAGTGTGACGTGTAGCTCGCATGTGGCGATGTGGATACCGGTACAAAGGCTTCATAGCTCTTCAGGGATGTTAATAAGCGATCAAACCATAAGAAATCGCTTGCATGAAGTTAATCTGCGTTCCCGAAGGCCGCTATGTGTAACACCTATTGCGCCCCGCAATCGCAGAGCCCGTTGACAATGGGCTCGTGAACACAGAAATTGGGCAGAAGAAGAGTGGCGTTTTGTGTTTTTCTGACGAATCTCGCTTTGATAAGAGGCCAGATACTAGATTTACACGGTATTGGAGTACGCCTAGACGCCAAGAACTATAGATATCCGTGCCAAGAACGTTTAAAATCATGCCAGGAAGTCAAGCATACAGTGGTGGAACAATCATGATATGGTGGGGATTCGGATCTGCGGCAGAATCGAACTGATTTGGATCTGAGGCAATCTCAATGCACAGATTTACGCTGAAATGACTGTAACAGATGTTGTCATTCCTTGCTGGCCAAATTTGGTGCTTCATATTATCTGCTTATGCATGCACGTCCACACACGTGACAGAGTGGTCGCAAACACACTTGCCGCAGCTAATATTAACGTCCTACCATGGCCTGCTCAATCGCCAGTCTTGAATCCCATTGAGCACGCATAGGATATGCGTCAAAGAAGACCTCTGAAAATATGGATGCCGTACACACACCAGAAAATCTTTTTCGACTGTTGGTTGGATGGATGAACTCATATTGAGTATGCCGAATCGCTGCGTTTGTGCTATATGCGTTAATGGCAAACTATAGACTACTAATTGTTTATTTTGCGCAATAAAAAACCTTTCCAAACCTTTAAAAACTTTTATTTTTATCTCTATAACACATTTCAATGTCAGGATTAACCAAGGTGAAAAATCCAGCATAAGCAAAAATCGCGAAAAGTCTTTATTAATACAAAAGCAGAGAGTACTTTGTCGATCTACACATACAACAGCATTTTATTTAATCAATCTAAATAGACATTTTTAGTTAAATTCAATAGGCAATAAAATATATTTCTTAAATACCTTCATCCCTATAATAGACATTGTTGTTGTGTGTACAAAGGTAGAAGATTAGACAAGAGGTTTTCTTTATTGCAGCACACGGGACAATAGGACCCATGAATAGAAGACTTACTGGAGATGTTAGCTGCCCACCATTGCATCCTATTAAGTTCCATTTGACTGGGAAATCACACATTTATTCCTACCACAATTGGAGAAAAAAATCTACATTGCCTAAAATAACTCTTTCGAATTGATGGACAGACCAACAAAACTTTCCCTATATATTGTTAAAACTATGATAAATCAGGCTGCAGTCTATTTTTACGGCGCATACTTCACAGAAAATCGCCTTCTTTATGGAAACCCGACTCAGGAGGGGAAACTAATATGATTTAAACGGTTCAAACTTGTGAGAAACCTCAGAAAATCGGCTTGTGTAGAAATGGAATTATTTTTGTTACATTTAACCCGCCTTTATCAATATATATGCTGGGTCAGGGAATAACACAATTTGATGATGAATTCATAATATCAAATCAGTAGTTGAACGTAACTTGCTACGCGTTGACCACGAGGCGCGGATGGACCATTTCATATGGCTACGGGTACCAATGTAATTTTATCAATCTCATGTCATACCTTTTATGTTTATCAATGACGAAGGCAACATACCATGGAGACGTGGACCGAATACCTACGGAAGTAAGGGTGGAATAATATTCTAAGTATGGAATCGTCAGTTCGCAGAGACCAATCAATCCTGAATTGTTCCTCTTCTAAATAAAAGAAGGGATGAGGCATTTGCACTGGGTCAATAAAAGTCTGATCCTTAAGATTTTCGTGGTAAGTAGTCCTTCAGGCACTATATTCAGCAGTGTACAGAATACACAAGCTTACGAAAGTCTCGCTCACTTACATTGATTTTCATTCCCAGAATACAAATATTTACCTTCAATAATATCACAAGATTTATGTCAAATAGCAATGGTTCCGCTGGGAGTATATTATTATCGTTTCCGATTTAATCTCTCATGCGGAAAGCGAATGTAATTGAACAATAAAATGGCGTATATTATGTTGGTTAACTATTCGTTATGCGTTATCTTTCGTACCATTAGTTGGTTGTTAATGGAACTGATCGAGTGATAGGGATAGGTACATTTTCCTATACGTATTAATTGGAAACCCTTTGCTGTAAGATATATGATTTACGACGTTTTATGGAAGGAAACTGAAGTGTGTATAAATTTTACGTTTTTGCTTTTCACACCAAAGAAGCTTGGTTTTACTATATCTTGCCTCGTTTTCCCCCCTTTTTAACAAGCACAATCTAATGTTATGTTATCAGTTACTTAACAAAAAGAGTTTTGCTAGTTAATTTCTTGATATATCAAAAGGCAAGCTACTTATAGAGGGAATTGTAAGAAGTTCTTCCCGCTTTAATCAAAAATTGCAAACCATTTTTACACAAAAATCTTTAAAATAAATTGTAGACACAGGTAAAACTTCTATAAAAGTGACTACTTTAAGTTAGATAATGTAAAATTAGGGTACCTAGACCAACACAAAGTTCCACACAGTTCTCCCCTCGAAGATGTCAAGGAGTAAAAAGGGTAAGTATTTCAAGTAGCCAACGTTTCCTCCAGTCATCGTCTGTGATAAAATGTACCCTCCTCTTGTACTGAAAACAAATATTTGGCGAAGAATTTATTGGTGTTAATTAATTGCCACTGAAACATTTCAAAAAGTCTATACCTACCTACCTAGATAAACTGCTGGTAATCAGGTACGTATACGATGAAAATTTCTTACAAAACTTTATCCATTAAAAGAAATTCAAGACAAGAAAGTATTGAAACATTTTAGGGTTTATTTTCTTAAGGTTTGATTGAAAAAAATGTATTTCTATTAGTACATACGCTTAGCAATAAACAGGCATGGTTTCTTATAATTTACCTAAGTTTGATCGCAATAATGTATTAGCATTAGCAGGTTGTTTTATTCTCAAAATAAAGCTTATCAAAAAAAACTCTACCACCTGTAAAAAAAGAACAACCATCTATAGATTATAGCAATTCCCTATTTGACAACACACTGCTCAAACACTTTGCGTAGGCGCTTTCAAGGAAGTAATTACGTAAATGTAAGGTATTTATTATAACGTCTGTATTCCGTTTAATTTACCGATTCCTCTTCATTGTCAACCGTCTATCATTACACGAATCTATTCACGTATGTCTAAGTACATTCAAATACCTGTAACAGATCATTAATTTCTTTTGAAGCCTGTTTCTATAATGAGGTAGGACGTAGGTACTAGATAGGTACAAAGACAATAACGTTAATGTTATTAATAATATAGCTTTTCCGGTGGATATATACGTACCTTCCAGCTGATTTACCCACGATGTTTCTTGTCCATGAGAGGGGCTCGTGGCTAAATAATAACAGCCGCACGGGTCGTGGATGGGTGACCATATTTACATACCAAAACCCCTCCGTGCCTCGGAAAGCACGATAAGCCGATGGTCCCGGCTATCATTCGTGGATCTTTGGCAGTCGTGACGGGTCGTCAGAAGCCCGAAAGTCTGACAACCACTCTTACTCGAGAGGTCAGCTCCATGTTAAATACTGGTATTCAACTGCATCAGGTTAGACTTGAAGCCAACCCCAACATAGTTGGGATAAGGCTAGGCAGATGTTCCTTGTACACGGGCAGATAAAAATAATACTAAATAAATAAAAGCTCTATTGCAGAAACTTGTACACCTTTTACAGTAAATATTACATAGGGACCTCCTTTTAAGTAAAAGATATACCTGTGCTAGGAGATCCCGCTCTCCAATGACAAGATTGTGGAATGGTAAAAATGGTGTACAAAAATAAAATAGAAATTAAACAAACAAATACAAGTAAAATGTCAAACTAAACAAGACATGACTTTAACGATAACCAAATAAAAGAAAAATAAACTTAGAGATATATCCTAAAATTGTGTGTGTGAGAGGGTGTATTCATGTGTGTACTCGTATCTTTTCAACTCATATTGTCGATGCTTGCAACAATAATTCAATGTCATCATAGGACTTTTTAGCCATTAAACAATTGCCTTTTTGCTGTCTTTAGTAGTCATAGGATAGATGTTAATTATTTTATTTTATAGGGCAGCGGAATTTGTGTTGAATTGTCTTTTGGCACATGCAGTTTTAACGAATTTTACTGGTGCAACACTGTATTTTCGCCTTCTTTCCTGATGGTGAGGGTCATAGGGCAGGACTTTGTGTAATTTAAAGACAGCATGTAGTATGTAGGTATAATGATGCTATTCGTAATGCTGATGCTGATGACTTAATAATCCTGCAATAATAAAAAGTAGTAAATATAATATCGTTTTATTTAGGTGTGTATCTACAATGAAAGGAGGAGATGGGTGGGGGGATGGGAGGAGGGCTTAAGCGGATAAATGATAGGTGACTAACAAAAGGTTTAGACAAGGTAAATGTGTCAAAGTCAAATAATTTATTTCAAATAGGCACTTTTGACCTAAATTTACAACAAAAAAAAAATTGATTCTAGTGGCCCCTTCCAAAAGGTAGTTTTGTATGGAGAAGAACGGGCAAGAAACTCCACCGTTACTCTTTTAAAAATGTTTTACAATATTATGTATACATTAATTATATGTGAAGACGATGCACCTAGAATATAATTACTATACCACAATAGGTAAAAATAATTAAATATAACGCAATGACAGGTAAATTAATTATGAGATAGATACATGGTGCTCACATATTTACAAATATTAAAAAGTAAATGATTTTTCCACAATTTCACAACTAATAATTTAGTGTGCCAGTTAAAGTAGTTACATAATGTAAAAATCAATGTCATAAAAATTATAAATTATACAATTAAATTAGCAACCAGTTTGATTTTGTCTAGAGTCTAGATTATCCTATGGAGCAGGACCAGCATGTTTCCAAGCATTCTTATTCTAGGATATAATCCTCTAATTTGTAATACGAGTATGCTTGTTTACAAAGTGTACTTTTAATATGAGTTTTAGATTTTCTTTCATTTCATTGCAATATATCACAAGGTATTTTGTGGTAACATTTAACACAGTACCCCATAAAAGATGTACGTACTTTAGATAATCTAAAAAATGGTTGATCTATTTTATCTTTATTTCTAGTATTAAAATTATGTCTATCACTTATTTTATTAAGAAGATGTAAATGTTTTCTTACATACATAATATTTTCATAAATGAATTGGCAAGGTACCATCATAATATTAATATTTTTAAATAGTTCCCTAAGAGATTCGCAACGACGTAGATTGTAAATGGCCCTGACAGCTCTTTTTTGCAAAATGAAAATGGATTCAATGTCAGCAACCCGACCCCACAGTAAAATGCCTTAAGACATAATGCTGTGGAAGTAGCTAAAATAGACCAAACGCGCGGTTTCTACATCTGTTAACTGTCTTATGTGAGTGGAAATGCCGGGAGGGGACGCCCTAGGAGCACATACTATTATAGTGACCTTATTAGTGATGTTCTTCAGAAAGGTCAGGTGCGTAGTACTCGCAACCGGCGTGCATGAACGTAAACGAGGCAAAAGGATCGTAACAGGTGGCGTTCTGTAGTATTTGCCTACCCCTATGGGAAGAAGGCGTGAGTTTATGTATGTGTATATATACCTAATGAACTGTCTCACTTCTCGAAAAAGGCCTCCACCATTCCTTTCATAATATTAAACAAGACTTAATAGTTGATATAGGTTCTAACTAAGGTAAGTACTTTGAATATTAAGCTTTGGCTTTGGCTTCTAATTCCTGCGGAGTAATTGTGTAACACACTAACAGTAGCAATAGCTTTCATTTTGACAGTTCAACAACATTCATATGGGTTATTGACGTTGTTGAGCGGACAAATTTTTCGAACATATGAAGCAACGGGTTATCTGGAGGCTTCAAAATGATTCAGATTATGATTGATAGTGTGTTACGTAATTATGGTGCTAATCTCTTTAAATAAGACTAACTTCCGCCTGCGGCTTCGCTCGCGTGGACGTCGGAAATTATCCCAAGAGAACGTGCTACCGTGACAAAAAGTGGCCTAGGTCCTCAGTCCTTCCCCAGAACGCCTTATATCTCCTTGCAAAATTTTATCGAAATCCGTACAGTGGTTTAGGCATGAAAAGGTTATTATTATTATAGTTAGAGTTATTTTCGAATTTATAATATTAGTATGGATACTTTCTTTCCTAATCACTGCCTCTAAAGTTCGTGATCCCAAATAACTCTAGCCCTAAGTATTTCGGGTTACAGATATTCAGGCCAAATTACGCCTTTGGTTTTTGGGAATTTCGTATAGAATGACCCAAAATTCTATTATGTCTATAACTAGCTTCCACCCGTGACTTTGTTCGCGTAGGAGTCGTAAGACACCACAATCCATACTAATCCTACTTATCCTACTAATATTATAAATGTGAAAGTTTGTGAGGATGGATGGGTGGATGTTTGTTATTGTTTTACACAAAAACTACTGAACGGATTTCGATGAAATTTGGCACACAGATAGACCATGACTTGGGTAAGAACATAGGCTACTTTGCTTCTTGGATCGCAGACAAAGTCGCGGGCAACAGCTAGTATTATAAATTCGAAAGTAACTCTGTCTGTATTTTACCTTTTCATGCCTAAACCACTAAACGGGTTTCGATAAAATTTGCCAAGGAGATAGGTGGTATCTCGGGAAAGGACATAGGCTACTTTTTGTCCCGGTAGACATCCACGCGGGCGAAGCTGCGGACAGAAGCTAGTATACTATAGATGACAGCCACATTTTCCGCCCGCGCTATTAGGTACTTGGTTTTCGCTTAGCGTTTTTTCTGCCTTTTGTTTATTTTTGCATACATATGCCCAAAGGGCATAGAGTACATAGAGTAAATAGCCTATAACCTTCCTCAAGAATTGGGCTATCAAATTCAAAAACAATATTTCAAATCCGACTGGTAGTTGCAGAGATTAGCGCGTTCCGACAAATAAACAAACTCTTCAGCTTTATTATATTAATAATAACTAGCTTTTGCCCGCAGTTTCGTCCGCGTGGAGGGCTTAATATATATTTCTAAAACCATCTTCGCATTATTGCATTTCTAATGAAACTGGTTTGGAGCACATCGGTTGGATGTTTTATCTATAACAAAGTCCTTAACAGACATAGGTACAACTTTTGTTGTTTTATAAACATATAAATATAGATAGATATAGTATAATATACAGGGTCAAATTAAATTAGCTAGCGAAACTCCGCAGACGTGATAGGTATATAAACATGATAAAACAAAAAAGTTTTCTTTTTGTGGGGTCATCG
Source organism: Griposia aprilina (assembly GCA_916610205.1). Lineage (NCBI taxonomy): Eukaryota > Metazoa > Arthropoda > Insecta > Lepidoptera > Noctuidae > Griposia > Griposia aprilina. The sequence continues at coordinate 5,449,915 of OU744295.1, read as the reverse complement.
ACCGCAGTTAGTGTATTCACTTAAAATATCAGTTTATAAAAACTGATTTTTTATATCTTCATAAATGATAAATGATTTTATTTCTGTAAGTAGGTTTGTACAAACACTTTTACACGTCAATCATATTTTTAAACTAGATGAGGTCGGCGTTTCCTATCTGACGACTCTGAGAAGAAAGGCCGAAACAAACTCAGAGGTCACAGTCTCTTTTAAAGTCCAGACATAATTTGGTCAAATCATGTGAAGACCATGTAGATTGGTATCTGAAATGGTCTTTTGAGGAAAGAACCACACAGATTGAGTGGACCTGTCCAGTCAGTGCACGCATTTGTCAGTAATCGTGCAGCTCAACTCAGGAAGTCAGGACTTACGGAGCTCAACGATTCGACGAACAATACCAAAGAAAGGACATTTGGGTAGGCCACATAAATTACTCAATCTGCCAGATCATGATTAAAATTTACTGCGAAAAAAAAAAAAGCAATGACCCACATAATCCTCACATTCACAATAATTAAAATAACATAATACTTTACAAGTAAATACTCATGTCATTGTGTATATAAAATTCAACAATGTCAATGTGTATATAAAAAAAATCGGACATAATGTTTGAGAACCATGTAGATTGGTGTCTGAAATGGTCTTTTGAGGAAAGAACTACACAGATTAAGTGGACCTGTCCAGTCAGTGCATGCATAGATGTGATTGTTATCGATATCAAAATACGATAAAACATAATTTTTCAACTCATACTTCATGCATCAACTCTACTAGTGGTCTTTGACCCCTAAACAAAACATCAATCCTTTATTTTATCGTGTTTGTTTACCCATCACGCCTGCGGAGTTTCGCTAGCTAATTTAATTTGGCCCTGTATAAAGTATAGATAGACATATTATTTTAACATTTAATATTGATTTAGCTGCATAACTAGTTAACAATTCAATTTTAATAATGAGTTCCTGCCCAGTGTAACGCTTCCGCGGCTATTTGAATACTTAATTATCATTTGTTAACAATGCGGCCATTTAAATAGGTAAACTTCTGCATAATGAAACTAAATCACTCATACACAAATTAATGTAAAAGTATGTACTCCAAAATACAGGGTGGCAGGGACATCGACGCACAACCTGTTACCATGGATTGCCTTCACTGTTACCATGGATTACCTTCACTGTTACCATGGATTACCTTCACTGTTACCAAGGATTACCTTCACTGTTGCCATGGATTACCTTCACTGTTACCATTGATTACCTTCACTGTTACCATGGATTACCTTCCCTGCTACCATGGATTACCTTCACTGTTACCATGGATTACCTTCACTGTTACCATGGATTACCTTCACTGTTACCTATACATGATTATGGACCTGCCAAAAATCTCATGTTGCTTACAAAAGTGCAATACCTACGCAGTCAAAATGTATGGAACAGCATTCCTTTTTAAATATCCGACGAAAATTTTCAACGCAAGAGATAAATAAGTATCCAGGGTCGCCGGATATAGTTGAAGTTTAGTAAGAAACCGATGAATGTTTTCCAATGAAATTTAAGTTGTTATATGACCAGTTTGTTTCCTATTAATTTTATTTTATTCGAAAACATTTTTCAGTTTCATACTAAACTTCAACTATGTCCGACGACCCTGCATACTTATCTCTTTTGATGACTGTACCTACTAAATAACACACAGGTACTGGTACTGGTTACTGGTAACAGGTAGCACGTCGATATCCCCGCCACCCTGTATAAATGAAATGTGTTTCTACATCTAACAGAACCATAATGACTACCTCGTTGCATTGATCCACTGATCGTAAATAATCGCGACTGCTGATCGTGGGGTCCAAGGTTTGATTCCCATATTGGGCAAAGAGTCATCGGGTTCTCCTAAAAGGGAATTCTCATTAGCAATGGCCTGATTTTTTATATTTCTATATGACAATGGGTCACCGCCTATTACGTAGATGGGAGTTGGGACTTGTAACATAACTGAAGATATGTGGATAAACTACTCATCTCTACCTAGCCTTTCGGAGATAACAGGCGTTTTGTTACATAAGTATGTAATATATTCGTTAATGACATTTGAATAGTTAAAGAACGGAGCTAAATACAAGCACGACCGTTATACAGGGTGTAATTTTAAACACCATCAACCTCTTAAGGGGTCATTGTACTCATAATTATGAACAAGTTTTATTAGGGCACCAAACCTGAAATCGCGAAATAAATATCAGCTGTTCCCTACATTTTGACGAGTTATGCGAACATAAATGTAGGGAACATCCGTTTTTTTTTCGCGATTTTAGGTTTGTTTCTATAGTAAAAGTTGTTCAAAATTATGAGTACAATGACCCCTTAAGAGGTTGATAGTGTTTAAAGTTACACTCTGTATAGGTCAATTTGAACGAGCTCACCCACTTGATCCAACCACTAATTGACTATATTTACTTACAGTAACCTATTTGTCTGTTTAACTGACATTCAATCACTGCTGAATACCTGGCAGCTTTATATCTACATTTTTAAACGTTATTCCGGGAAATAATAGCGTGATAGTAGAAACTAGAAACTGCGTATTAAATAAACTAATCGAAAAAGGTTTTCAGGAATTTTCACACCACAAACTAGTTATGTCAAAAACATTTATCAAAGGAATTTTTCAATACACATCCTCGAAAACTGGTTCATATCGCACTACGATTAGGTTCAACATACAATGTATTTCACACGCGTGCGTTTTTTTCATTTACCAACAGGGGTGCGGAAATAAAAATTGCCATAGCTAACTATACATATACTTAGTCCAAATTGGTTCAATGCTTAGAGTCGGTGGTGATTGTTTTTTTTAAATCTCGGCAAAGAAATATGCGTCTTTACGGCGTTATTATTTTTTGAATATTTAAATTATGTTTATAAATAGAATATCATCAAAAACCATGATTATTACAAAAAAAAAATACGTTTATGAACAAATTAACATTTATTTTTATATTAGGCTGTTTAACGACTTTATACCTTTGCCTCTCCTTTGAAGGTAAAGCGCGGGGAAAAAACAAATACAATCTTATTTAAATAATGACAAAAATATTTTTCGTTCTTTTATTTTATTTCTTCAAAAGTGTATTGAAAAACGTCGTTTGATACACGTGGACAATTGTTATTGCAGTTCTTGGCTCCATAATACCGTCGCCTACGGCTCGTGTGTGTATTCCGCCTCGAATGCAAATAAATTACTCCACTTGTATCAAAATGTACTATTTATTCGTTCTCCATTTTAATTTAAAAAATACTTATTGATATTGGTTGAAGGTACTATCATCAAGTCTAGCTGGCGTAGTCTAAAGTCCGATATAATGTATATAATTAATAAAAATATTGTAAAACATTTTAAAAGAGTGACGGTCGAGTTTCTTGTCCATTCTTCTCCATACGAAACTACCTTTTGGAAGGGGCAACTAGAATCAATTCTATTTTCATGTAAATTTTGACGTTCACAAGTGCCTTTTACGTGCCTATTTGAAATAAATGATTAGACTTTGACCGAGGATGGACTGCCTGAATATATAAACCAAATCAGTGTTTTTTTTTTCTGTTGAATTCGAAGTATCACCAGGTACTTAGAGGCAGGACACAAATATGATAATTATGTAACCAAATATCACCAAAAATCAGCAAACTTGGTTTGCCACAGCAAGATTTCCAACCATTCCACGTTTATTAAAACTCGCAAAACCACAAGCTCTACAAATGACCAGATATTTAAAGAAGAAAACAGCAAAGCTCTCTGGAAATTCTGAAAATACGTCAAAGTTTTCAGTACAAAATCCTCTAAAGCAAGGCTGCAGTATGAAGCGGCTAATAAACAAATGTGATGTAAATCCTCATGCAACGGGATTCGGCACTAATCCCGCACTCCGGGACTAATCAGGACATCGCTGCGAGATTATTAAGCTCCACATAGACAGTTATATTTCATGTCCTTTGTTATTTACTCGTGTTTCGTTTTGTAAATCAAAAAAGAAATTTCCAACCAATTTTTCCCTTTTTCTTCATTCTCTCGAATGTGGGCCGTGACCCCGGAGAGGGTGCCTGTGTCCCAACGGTAGGATCATTATAAGAAGGCTGACTACTTTATTGATTACTAGTAGTCGATCAATCGATATTCGATGATTTGGCGTTCTACAAGGTGGAGACAATACGACAACAAATTAAACTTCGTACCAAAAAAAAAACAGGCATATATATCCAATAGTTTAGTCACTATAGCTATCGTCAAAAATCAGCAAAACCCTTAGTTTTTTTTTGTGATTGGCTTCTCACAGGTCAACCTTGGAGGTTTTCGGCTGCTTAACCGGCCAAAAAACCCTTCACTATATAAAGTTTTTTTGAAAAAATTACTTTTTTTATTTCGACGTTAGAGTTTTTCGATAGTTTCAAAATACTCATAAATCTTTTGTATTACCGGTGTTTTCATTTATTGTTGTCTCCACGTTGTACGCACGCGTGACATATAAAGCTATACATTTCCAGGTATAAAGCTGACTTCTAATCGTGCGAAAAACCTATACAATGCGAGATCAGCTAAATCTGGAAATGTATAGCTTGGTATGTCGTTGTGTGTACTGTAGAGGTTGTCTGCATGTGTCAACCTTATGTTGACTGGCTGGATATATATTATCGTTGGTTTGCCTCGAACAGTCAAGCAAGTTTAAAAATAAGATTTATAGAAAAAGTGATGGTAGTTTGTTTAATAAGTAGACAGGCAGAGCTAAGGCCTGCCGGTGTATAATTTCTTGATATGAATATAATTTGATTTTAAGGAGTACTGCGTGTGTTGCTTTATCTCTACGATCCCCTAGTAATTATTAGATACACGTAGGACTCCCACAGTACTCTACGGCTCCTGAAGGAAATAATGTTGAAAGAAAAGAGTGAAAATAAAAACTATATTACAAAAATAAAAAAATACACTAAGTTCAAAGTGAAAAATAACTAATTTCAATAATTTCGGAAGTCTTTGGTTTTGCGTTTTCGTTTATTGCCGACGACTTCCGAAATCGGTTGTTTTTTTTTTGTGAATTTAAAAAAAAGCAATTATATTTAAAAAAAAAAAAAAAAAAACCCTTTTACATACAGACGAATTGAGAACCTCCTCCGTTTTGAAGAAAACGGAGAAGATTCTCAATTCGTCTGTATGTTTTTTTGTTGTTTTTTGTGTCTTTTTCGGTTAAAATCTATTTATAGACATCATTTCATCTAGTGTTGAGAAATCGGTAGGTATTGTGAATGGTTTTGCCCTTGGTCTGAAACGTGTGGGTAATTTATACATGTCTATGCGTGTCTCTAATAATGAGTTTTACGAGATGTTTAATGATTTCACACAGGATTTAGTCGAAATTCATAATAGTAGACTCTGGAGTAGACGGAGCTAATTACAAACACGAATGTATATAATTAATTCTGTTTTAAAATCGTTACTCACAAAATTTTGCCCCTTCACAGATTATGAGGGCGCACACGGGTCCACACACATTTTCTAACACCTTAAATAAACTTTCATATTGAGACACGAAGCAACAAAATACGATCTAGAGTCTAGATCGTATTTTGTTGCTTCGTGTCTCAATATGAAAGATTATAGAGGTATGAGGAACAGGGTGTAAAGCTCACTCATACTCTATGGAAAAGGGAGGATCCTCCGACCAGACGGGTGTTGTGTCTCGTGGGCAACTGACCGACGGGTGATGTCGGGACGTTGTATATATGCTAGTCGCGCGGTAAACTCTGCTTGCGCGATGCAGGATTTTCGTGACGTCAGTATGACGTGTAGCTCGCATGTGGCGATGTTGATACCGCTACAAGTTTATAAAAGGTATTAGAAAATTCTAGACACACTTACCGAGGGTGCTTATTGAGCCGTTATTCAAAATTTCCTTCTGTGACGAGATAATATTATTTTAAAGGAGTGGCGCTAGTGGACCCGTGTGCACCCTCATAACCAGCGATTTACAAACCTAAGTACATACATACATAAGCACACGCGATTTAAAATTACGCAAAAAAAAAACTTGCATCCTTATTATGCATGCAATTAATCCCATGTTCTTAATTGCACCAGGTTTTACTTATATATCACACAAAAAAGCCTAGTTTTAAACACGTCTTGCAAGTGCCACAGACATTGCCAAATGTTGCAAGCATGAGCAGTTTTTTTTTTAAAGTGCAGCATTGGAATTACAAATACAAGCTTTGTACGTGCCTGCGCTAACTGTGCGTCTTGACGCTGCGTCTAGTCGCTGCGACAAGTGGCGAGAGCGTACGACTCCCTTAGCCTGTACAAACAAAATATTATAAGAATATTGTCGGCCGCAGCCTGTCGTTGCGTCTAATCACCTAGCTGTCGCAGTCGCATATCGCTTAGTGTGCGCCATGTCTTAGGTAAGGTCTGCTAAAGTTATGTTGTGAAACGAAGTTGAGAAGTTTCTACAATATGGAGCAACCTGTTCCGAGTTCGTTGTGTATCAATTATTTTTCTTTACTTTGTGAGGTATCCGGTTTTAAATGGTTAAGATTTTTTTATTACATGACACTGGCGAAATGTTGGTGCACTTTAAGTACACCACTGCCTAACCCTTCGGAGATTACAATGCGTAATACTTTACCTTCCATGAACGGAGTTTTTCCATTAATTATAGACACAATTTTATTAACATGCTCCTTAAACAAAACTTTTTTACAAAAAAAACAACCGACTTCCAAAAGTAATTTTTCACGTTTCTTAGTGTTTTTTTTTTTTTTGAAATCGTTTGTTTTTTTTGTAAAAAAGTTTTATTTTTACTTTTTAGTTACGGTACCCACCCCACACAAATTCGTATAACCACTACTTGATATATAAATAACAGTGACAGGAAGTTATTAAAACATCATCAGTATAAACTAAGTGGAAAAAATATGCAATAATTAAGGATAACTCAAAAACTACTGGTCAGAACTAGATCAAATTTAAATGAGACCACATGTGAAGCACCACCTATCAAATAAAAAAAGAAACATCGAAATCGGTTCTCCCAGAAAAAAGTTCTAAGCTAACACATAAAAAAAAACATACCGTCGAATTGAGAACCTCCTCCTTTTTTTGAAGTCGGCTAAAAATAGGGGGATGACCACTAGGGAGAACCTAATCTCAAGTTACAGTAGAGACAAGGCGACGAAGGAGAAATTAGATTAGCCGACATTTAGTTTCCGGTTAATTGTGTCACCAATTTTGAAGTGATAGGAAATAAAGACATCCCCTCAATAAATATTACTCACAAACAAATATACCACTCATATCACCGAGATACTGGGTAATACGATACCCCTTGGTAAGGACTGGTTGTCAAACTTTCGGGCCTCTGACGACCCATAACGAATGTCAAATATCTCAATGCCACACATTTCCCAGAGCAACAATTTATTTACAAAATACCTCTAAAATATAATCGAACCTTGTTCCGAAATAAGTTAGTGGAGCCGCCCGTCAAGCTGCTGAGTCTACAGATAACTAAGTAAGTCTAGCACTGTGATTGATGAAGCAGTCCCTCTATAAATCGATACGATATGTTACTTTGACTGTTTGGAGTTACATAGAGATGGTAATACCACACTAAGTCGATTTAGCTTTTTTTACGTCTTTTTAAGAACATTTTATATAGTTTGTAGCATCATCTTCATCATTTAAGCCGAAAGACGCCCATTGCTGGACATAGGCCTCCCCCAAGCATCGCCACTTCGACTGGATCTTTACTTCTCACATCCAGCCGATTCCTATGGTCCACCTTCTGGAAGGCCTTCCAACGCCATGTCTTCCGGTACGCGGTCGCTACTCCAGAACCTGTCGGCCCTATTGGCCATCAGTTCTGCGAGCAATGTGCCCTGCCCACTTGACTGACACTTAAGGCGGTACCCCGACCAAAACCTTGTCAAAATGCGTTATTCAGAGGCTATTAACTCATTCACTATGGGTAATAAACTACATCTAAAAGCACATTATTAATGTTCGACATCCTATCATCACATTCCACGTTCTTATTTGTTTTTATGTGTTATAAATTCATCTGAAATCTCCTTCTAAAAAAGTGACCAAAATTATTGATTGCATGCATCTCTTGCTAAAGGTGACGTTCTATTCATTTGAGGATTACACTAATGGATAGATAATTTAAAAATCTAAATAATACACGTTTTATTTTATTTTAAAACTTCACTTGTCTTTTTTTATTCAAGTAATTTCATTATTTTTGTGAATTTTATGATAAATGAGCGTGCGGAGGGAGCGAGACAGAGCGAGACTCAGCGACGGGACAGAGAAGGACTGAACGTTCAAGGTCGTTTGGTCAGGGAAGCGCCTTAAAGTTGGCAATTCTTCGGACTATGTCGGTTACCTTGGTTCCCCTGCGGAACTCGATCGAAAGATTGTAAAGATACCTACATTTAATATATATCTGCGCTTAAGGCGCTTCCCTGACCAAACGACCTTGAGCGTTCGGTCCTTCTCTGTTCCGTCGCTGAGTCTCGCTCTGTCCCGCTCCCTGCGCACGCCCATTTATCATAGAATTCTCACAAATTGTGGAATTATTTTAATAAAAAAAGACAAGTGAGCTTTTGAAATAAAATAAAACGACAATTATTTAGATTATTATTATTTATATTATTATTAGTGTAATCCTTAAATTATTAGAACGTCACCTTTAAGAAAAGATGCATGCAATCATTAATTTTAGTCCCTTTTTTTTAAGGAGGTTTTAAATGTATTTACTACACTTAAATACAAATAAGAACGAGTAATGTGATGATAGGATAACGAACATTAATAATTTGCTTTTAGATATTGTTTATTACTCTTAATTAATGAGTTAATAGTTGCTTAATAACGCACTATCGCAAGATTTTGCTCGGGGTATTATCTGAACGAACATAGGGATAAACCTAAAATGAGTAGGATCATAAAACTAAAATTACACATTCGTGTCACGATTTAAAAAATGCTAAACGACGAGATTTATTATTTAAGTAGCTTGCTTTACATTCAGACTAAGCTACTCTTTTTTTAACAAAATAATAAATCTTTCTACGTCTATTTATAACAAAAACAATGAATATATAATACCTACTTAAAGGTGCATCCATACCGAAGTTACTTTTTGTAGAGCGACATTTTGCAAGATGAGAACCATTAATAACATTAAGTAACTTTCTGTAACTTTTAGTAAGTTTACTAAATAACTTTTGTTATCCGTTGTTGCCCACTAATACTTGCAAACGTTGATCCACAAAAAGTAAATTTGATGCACCTTTAGAACGTAACAAAAATATTTACTTGGTAATCTATTATCTCTCTAGTCTTCTGGACTTGGTCCACTAGTAATTCACTTAAAATAACCCCAAAATTAATACTCCTAACTTTATTTGTAGGTATAAAAAACTAAGTTTTGCAGACTGCCCCGTTGGTCTCGAGGTTGCAAGCGAGATTGTTGAGTGTGGGGTCCTGGGATCGATTCCCAGGTCGGGCAGTGTTATTGGGTTTTTCCATTAGGAATTACTCAGAAGCAGCCCGGAGTTTGGAAGTTGGTGGTGTGATACCCCGTGCCTTGGAAAGCACGTTATGCCGTTGGTCCGGCGGTGGCGCCTGATCGCTCTCCAGTCGTTTCCGATTGCCGTCCCATCGGACTATGAGAGTAAGGGAAAAGAGAGTGCACACACTTTTGTACTATAGGTAGTAACTTCAACGTCGATGGCTAGTCTCCACTGAGATTAGCCACCATGGCTGAAATTCGGTCTGGAGGATGATATTTTAAGCCGCTAAATAACTACCGATCGATGCAACACGATACTTACTCGAAAATACGGGGTTACAAGAGGTCAATGCAACTTGTTCAAAATATGCGTAAAGTGGTCGGCCTCGTTGACCACCAGTAATATTTATAGAACTGTTCCGGGTTCAAGTGAATTAATTGTTGACTCGTCTCAATTATACTTTATTACTTCTGGAGAGAGAAAAAAAATTCTATACTTACTAGTAATAAAGCTTAATAGTTTGTTTGTTTGAACGCGCTAATCTCTGGAACTAACAATCGTTTTTTTTTTTGGGAAGATTTTAGGGAATTTATCATTACGCTACGACCCTTAGGAGCCAAGCAAAAACAAAAAACGTCAGCAAAAAAAAAAGCGCTAATCGAAATAGCGCGAGCGGGCGAAGCAATGCGACGCGGTGTGCCCGGGGACTTTATTTTATGTTCAGGCGCTTCCCCGACCAAATGACCTTGAGCGTTCGTTCCTTCTCTGTCCCTTCGCTGAGTCTCGCTTTGTCTCGCTCCCTGCGCACGCTCATTTATCGTAAAATTCTCAAAAAAAAAAAAACAAGCGATGTTTTGAAATAAAATAAAACGTGTATTATTTAGATTTTTTAATTAACTATCCATTAGTGTAATCCTCAAATTAATAGAACGTCGCCTTTAGCAAAAGATGCATGCAATCAATAATCTTTGTCACTATTTTACAAGGAGATTTTTAATGTATTTATAACACATAAAAACAAATAAGAACGTGCAATGTGATGATAGGATATCGAACATTAATAATGTGCTTTTAGATATAGTTTATTACCCATAGTGAATGAGTTAATAGCCTCTGAATAACGCACTATGGCAAGGTTTTGGTCGGGGTACCGCCTTAAAACAAGAAAGTTCACGTGGACGAAGCTGCGGGCAAAACCTAGTCAATATTTAATAATATAGGTATTATTACATTGACATCCGGTTACCCTTCGATACTTCGTCGTATTTAATAATCATGTTTTACCATTTTTGTTCAGGGTTCAAGAATAAACAATACGTTATCGTATGTGTTTACGTATGTAGCTCTACTAATTCCAATTAAAATATGAGTAATTACGCAATGCGTCACCAGTTCATCATTGTGTGGAACATAAAGTGATAACAAATGGAAATTAATTAATTGACCTCGTTTATTCAAACAAAACTTAATCAATGTCAACTAACAAGAAGTATTTGACTTGTCTTTAGTCATTTCCTCCTTTTTAAAGGATCATAAACTTATAAAATTCGGGTTAAAAACACAAACAACATGACAGTAGACCAAATCATAAAATATTGAAAAAAACATAGTAGTTTCTCTATTTTCATTCTTGTCAGTGGGATTCAACAGCTCTATACAATTCCATCTCAAAAACACTTTGTTTAAAGTGGCCAAGTAATGAAAACAACAAAGTACGACAAAGATCTACGTCGAACTGGAGCCGCCGGCTGTCGAACATGGTCTTATCTTCTGTAACTGTTTCAGGCCTGTTTACTCGAAAACAGCGGTACTCAAAGTTTTCTCGGACCGGGACCCCATCTATAGACCTGTATACTTTTGAGACGTTACGGCCTATGGGGCCCGCAGGCATTTGGAAAACTGCGGGGTAATTAGATACATACATACATAAACTCACGCCTTCTTCCCATGGGGGTAGGCAGAAACTACAGAACGCCACCTGCTACGATCCTTACATACTTCTTTTGCCTCGTTTACGTTCATACATCTGGTCATACACGCACGCCGGTTGTGAGTACTACGCACCTGACCTAATAAATGCCTAAGACACTAATAGAAGCTTTCATTTTGACAGTTCAACAACACTCATTGCGTTATTTACGTTGTTAAGTAGACAAATTTTTCGAACTTACGAAGCAAAGCATTAGCAATAGGATTCAGATTGTGTTAGATAGTGTGTTACGATTAGGGTGCCGGTCATGTGTTAGCAGTGGATCATTATGTAGAGATCATCTTATTTAAAATTGCTCACCCCTTCACTGCTTGTTGAGTTGTTGTACACATCAAATGTTTGTATGGAAAATTTTGTGCCGGGGCATGCAGTTTTAAAATAGACGATCTCCACCTATTGTTGATACGATACGGTATCTTACTACATTTTTTTTTTTGGTGGTTAATCGTGACTTAAACCCACCCGTGTTCCTTCAGTTGCCTGTGCGCCAGGGCCACGGTAACTCTTTCGAACAATCCGCGACCCCAGATCTTACTACACTTAACATCACGCCTACATTTCCCGAAAGCCTGCGGGCTTAGCATGACGCTATCTATCTCTTCGTAGAATAGACAAGGCTATTCCACACACAAAGTGACATTTCGTTTCTCCATTTTTGACATCGCACTGTAAAAATCCTTCTAAAATCTGTCATTTTGTCTTTCGTTTCTGCCGATCGCTGTCTAGGTCCTTTTTAATGTAGACTATTTCAGAAGACAGTTGTCTAAGGTAGTGAAGACAATTTGATTTTTTAATCGCCATGCTAAAGACGGTAGAAGAATTTTTACTCGACAGCCACAAAGTATGAAAATGGAAAGGAAAAAAGGATTTTTTTACTTTTTGTATAGAAAATGTGAAAAATGATTACCTTTATGTTGAGTTTTAGGGGTTTAGAGGTTTCATAAAGGGGATCGAAATTTTCATTATTTTTGCGATAAGACACATCATTTTCGTGATATAAGCAAAATAAAAGATAAACGTGAATAAATTACTGAATTTCGTAAAAAGTGCAGTTGACTCTTTCTACTTTGCTGCCGTCGTACTGTCTTCACGAAACGTCATTTTTGTCTATTCTTTTTTCGACAAGAAGGTGCTTGTGCTAAGCCTGTTGGGCAGGGGTAAATAGAATCTATAACATCCACATTTCGCCAAGTAACTTAACACTCAAAATACGCTCGTTTTCCGCACTGCGTCCTGTATTCAGAACGTCACTCAATACTCTAGCATTACTTAAAACTAATTTCAACCAATCACATGGCTTTAATCTAGTTTTAAGTAATGCTTGAGTGTTGAGTGACGTTCTGTAAATACGGGCCTACAAGTCTTTATGTGCTTTCAAAAGTTGCGAAAGCGTGCTTGAATAAACATGTCAGCTTTGTTTGTTAAAACACCCATGAATGATAAGTTCGCATTTGCGTAAAAGTTCGCTTCGATTCTCTACTAAGTTCTGTAGTAGGTAACATATATAGATGGACAGAGAGATAGAAAGAATATGCTTTAAGGCTCCCGCAGACAGGCGCGACGCAATTCTGGTAGAACAATTTCCATAAAGTTTTCATAGAAATTGCTCTACTAGAGTCGCTTCGCGCTGTCGCGTCGCCTCTGTCTGTGGGAGCCTTTATTGTACACCTAATGTATAAGAAAGTAAGTAGTTAAGTCATAATTAGGTACTTCATAACATATACATCGCATAGAAAAGCTGCTAATCCAACTTAAAGCAAAGTTATGTAATATCGCAAGTCTGTGTCCTTAAATTATATAGTAGAAGAGATAAAATCTATTATTAGATTTATCGTCCGTCTCGTCTATAAATAAACTAGAATCTTATTTACCTATAGACATTTTTAGAAAGGACATTCCTAGTGGTCTGACCATATTTACTTGTTTTTATTATGAAACAGGCGTCAACTCCTTAAATTCTGAGTTGAGCTGCACGATTACTGACAAATGCGTGCACTGACTGGACAGGTCCACTCAATCCTTGTGGTTCTTTCCTCAAAATACCATTTCAGATACCAACCTACATGGTCTTCACATGATCTGACCAAGATTATGTCTGGACTTTAAAAGAGACTGTGACCTCTGAGTTTTTTTCGGCCTTTCTTCTCAGAGTCGTCAGATAGGAAACGCCGACCTCATCTAGTTTACAAATATGACCCACCAAAAACATTTCATGTAAAATGTTGCCAACACGACCACATACGGTTTGCCCTGTGAAAAAGATATCAGATCTCATGTAGAGCCAAGCTTCTGAATCTACACGGCCTAACTCTACCGACCCTAACTTCACAAATTCTACATATCAGTAAAAATGTATGGCTTCGCCGTTTCGCTACCGTCGTGGAGGTGATGCGAATATTTAATTTCTGAAGTAAGTAACAAAACAGCCAAGCCATACATTTTTACTGATATGTAGAATTTGTGAAGTTAGGGTTGGTAGAGTTAGGCCGTGTAGATTCAGAAGCTTGGCTCTACATGAGATCTGATATCTTTTTCACAGGGCAAACCTTATGTGGTCGTCTTGCCAACATTTTACATGAAATGTTTTTGGTGGGATTTCAGTTCTTTTTGTAAGTTGCTAGGCAGTCTTTTTAGTGTTTATTTTTTTCTTCTATTGTTTAAGTTTATCTGGGGGCACGGTAGTGTTTTTTTGTATACTGAACTTTGTTCACATACCAAATTTCGGCTTTCTAGCACTTCAGGAAGTACTCTAACATTTTGAAGTCTCATATAAACTTCCACCCCCCCCATTTTAGGGGATGGGGGGCGAAAGCTATAAGTTTATGATTTTTTTGTTGGTTGTATACTAAATTTAGATTACATACCAAATTTCAGCTTTCTAGCGCTTCAGGAAGTAGCCAAACATTTTGATGATCATCAGTGTGTCAGTGTATCAGTGAGTGTGTCAGTGACGAAATCGGTGTATTTTAGATATCAATAAAATCTAAAGTATTAGAGCTATTCAATTGAGACTTTGTATGTTTAATTAGTCTATTATTGACTTCATATCCTGAGAATATAAACTATCTGGTACATCGGAAATCAACTCTATGAGGGTTCAAAAAAACGACGAAACACTTCCAGAAAAGGTAGGTAGTGCCGTAGTGCCGGTAGTCGTCTTGGCGGGGGCACTACCGTGTCCCCAGATTGACGTGTATGTATAATATTTGTTCAACCCTACTTCCCGAAATAAAATCGTTTATCATTTATACCTAGCTAAGACACCCATGTGTTTGCAAACTCTCCCTGAGACTGTTTATAATACCTATTACTTAAGACTTATAAGTATTTAGTATTCTGGTATTCTATATATTTAGTATTCTATTTAGTACTAGCTGACCCGACAGACGTTATCCTGTTCAAATTTCAATACTTCATTACAAAATCCCATTGAAAAAAAGACGTTCAGTTTTACCGAGTTCGAATTTGAAAACTTTGCGGGATACTTTTCCATTTTTTTCTTGCCATAAAAACCTAGTTCAGACCATTACGATTTTTTTTTTTTTATAGGTAACAATTTGTTGTTTGCTTTGCAGTTTGTGCTACATAAATTTGTTTTCCTTCTTTTTTTTAAATAAAAAAAATGACAAATCGATATCCGTGGTCCAGCCGTTCTCCGGTAATGCGATTACCAACGAGCAGCATATCATTTTTATTTATCTGTCTATAGATTCTAGGTATAACAGACCGGTTTGGGAAAACGACCATACTTTCCATCACAAAGATAACCGATGTCATTTGGAAAGCTGCCACGCTAAAATTGAATTGAGCTGGACACATCTGCCGCATGTCATACAACTAATAGGCCAAACTCATAACACAATGGGTCCCTTTAAATGGCAGGTGAATGGAGATGGCGGGACGAGCTTGACTCCTTCAACAAGAACTGGTCCTTAGCAGCTTTAAATAGAGAGAAGAGGAAAGAGAGTAGGGAGGCCTTTGCCCTGCAGTGGGACACCACAGGCTTTTAATAATTGAGGCCATGAGAGCCAGAGCGGCCTAACTGTCATTTTTCTAATACCTACTGATTTTATTTGAAAAAACTGCTCTAAACTGAAAAAGTCATAGCGCCGCAGTGGCCTACAAATTAGTTAATTTTTTTAAATAGGTTAATTTATATATTAATTTAGTTTAAATTATTTTGAATCAGGGCTTCTGTTTTTCCTACTGAAAACTTTTGTTTAAGTAGTTAGGCCCGTCTGGCTCTCATGGCCTCAATTATTATTACGATTTATTAATTAGGTACTATCATAGGTAGGCACAGCTAACCCATAAGTTATCTTCGTTAATGGTCAAAACGTTAAAATTTGGAAAAAAATACGCAAATTAAAGTTAACCGTCACAAGTTAACCACCCAAAATGTATACTGCTTTTGGCGCCTTTTGGGATGGGATACATAGGTAAATAAAACGAAAACAAATAGATAGATTTAATTAATTTAATTATTACAAGCGACAGCACCCCCTGGTTTCGCACGAGTAGCAGAGCATATACGCACTAAACCTTAATGAATTAAATTATACATCTAAATTCTACCTTTTTATCTTTAAACCTTCCTCATGCTTACTTTACTTACTATACTAATATGGAAGAAAAATATTATTTATTTTATTATTCATTATTTTGCATTCGTTGCATGTTCATGTTGCCTTTCATGAACATAAGCATATTAAAATTGTCATCTGGAAGTGATGAGCGTTTCGCTTTAAAAATGTCTTTCCTTGTAGAAAAAAGCCGTTCTACTGCGGCCCTTAATGGGATTGTAATATTATATATTTTGTAAAGATTTATTAAAACTTTTTCACCTAAAAAAGCAGCATTCGTAAAAGATTCGTTTGACTTTGAGTCCAGCCAGGTTCTCACCAAATTCTGCGCTTTGTTTTTGAGAGATTTGTAGCGTACTCTAGACCACATCATCTAGATCATCTTCTTCACACTGAATAACAGAGCTGACAAAATATTTTCCTTCTTCTTCATTATTGCTGCTTCCGCTAATACTGACTTTTCAGTTGCTTCCCTTTCTCTATTCAGAGCGTCTTCAACTTTTGCTTCCTTATGATTCTTAACTTTTGATAACTTGCTGCTATGCAGCCAGCTGACATTCTTCATCTTCCATAAACCGTTCAAATCTTATTTTAACCGACTAAAAAAAAGGAGGAGGTTCTCAATCCGACTGTTTTTTTTTTATGTATGTTACCTCAGAACTTTTTTCTAGGTGACCCGTTTTGCATGATTCTTTTTTATTTTAAAGCTGGTAAGCACCAGCTGGTGCTTCTTTTGTGGTCCCATATACATTTGATCAAGATCTGACTACTAGTTTTTGATTTAACCTTAATAATGCGTATTTTTTCCATTTAGTGTATATTGAAGATGTTTTAATAATTTCCTGTCACTATTATTTACATATCAAGAAGTGGTATATGTGTGGGGTAGGTACCAAAACTAAAAAGTGAAGCTAAAAACTTTTTTGAAAAAAAAAAGCAACTGACTTCCAAAAAAAGCACCAAAAAATTGAAAAATTACTTTGATTTCGGAAGTCGGTGCCAAAAATCGAAAATCCCCAAACCAAACCCCAAACCAAACCAAACCTCAAATTTTATTAAACTACTGTAGTAGTTTAATAAAATTTGAGGTTTCACGTTAAAAGTGAATCAACTTGCTGTTAATCTCACAATTTATAGGTTTATTTTAAAATATATTAATGATACAGTAATAATGAATAAATAATATTTTTTAAAAAATAGTCAATAATATAACAATAATAATAATTAAGCTGGCAACACCAACGTCAACATGTCACCAATTAATTGTCACAAAATAATTTTCAGTTTTAATCATTCTAGACGCAGTTTTATATTTTATCAGAAACGCTACAACAACCCGAAATCCAAATAATCACCACACAATTCAAGAAAAATAAAATAAACCATAGTATAAAAGACTTTATCAAAAACTAGCGAATCGTGACATCTGTCATGCCATCTCCGATAAAAATTAAATAGAAGACTACGAAAATTAAAACATGTTGACGAGATCAGCAAGAACACGAGCACGCCCACCACCTCCGGACTCTTCGCTCAGCTCCGCCTCGCCGCCGCCGGTATCCAGCCCCATTGTGAGTGCTGTGACGACACCGGTCGCGGTAGTTGCGTCGAGCTCGAGCGACGAGTATTTTTCTCCGCCGACGTCGCCAACACCTGTACGTCGGCAGGGGAGAGGCCGGCCACCGAGGAGCTTGGGACTTAGGGGCCATCCGGCCCCGAGCCGGGTCCCCGCTGCCGGTGGTTGTGTGCAGCGCATGAAATGGACTCAGTCTATGAACGAGAACGTCATGCGCGCATATTACAGGTCTACAGAGGGGGGAACTAACCTCACTGCGTACCGTGATAGGATGCTGTCTCTGTTTCAGGAACTGGAACCAACCATCAACGTCTCGGCCCAACGACTTTCGGATCAGGTGCGAGTCATCCAACGCAACCATAGGTTGGACGATGCTGCACTTGATAGGCTGCGCTCAGAACTGAACAACCATATTATCTCGACTCCGGCACAAACCGCGGTACAAGCATCAACCATTGATGAAATACAGCCGCGGTCTAATCATGGTGTAGAAGTGGAAGATGATAGGGTTGCTTCAGTAAGTAGCCAGTGCAATGCCCGATTGAGGAGCGCACTGGAGGATGCATTCCGTGAGTACAGATCCACTCCGACCGAACTTAGACCCCGATTACCACGCCTACCTATGCACAAAAAGAATAGGGCGCTAGTGTGTGCCCTGGACTCGCAGCTTAAGAATGTGTTCGAGAGCAGCGAGAATCTCATTGATACACACTCGATCCTGTATTGCGCGGCTGTTGCGGCATGTCGTTTAGCTAACGTCAGGTTTCCAAACTGTGACGGAGCTACTCGACCAAAACCAGCCGTACCAGCCTGGCAGTGCAGGATCGAGCGTCGTATCGATGGGGCTAGGGTACTCATCGGCAAACTACACTGCTTCAGGGAGGGGAATAACCGACCACGAGTGATGCGCTTTGTAAGGCGGGCATTCTCGGGGACTGGAATCAGCCCTCGAGAATACATGTCCCATGCCACAGAGCGCATCGACTTCCTGAAGCAGAAAGTTTGTGCATGGGCGAGCCGTATTCGGCGGTATAAGCGGCGGGTTGATCGGTACACGCAGAATCGCATGTTCCAGAGCGATGAGAGATGGGTATATAGAGCTTGGGAGCGACCTGAACAAAATGTGACGGACGAGTGTCGCCCGGATGACGCCACCACAAGTACATTCTGGCGCAGCATCTGGTCAGTGCCCGTCTGTCACGTTGAAGCTGACTGGATGCGGGATGTCGGGCGGGCGTGTGAAACTGTACCAGAAATGGATGCAGTCCTAATTACGCCATTAGACGTCGCCAGAGCAGTCCGTCCGTTACCGAATTGGAAATCACCGGGACCGGACGGATTGCACAACTTTTGGTTGAAATGGCTAATTAGTTCACACGCCTGCTTGGCGTCTCAGTACCAGTCATCTTTAGAGTCTGGGTCGCTTCCGCAGTTTCTAACAACAGGCGTTACCCACCTGCTCCATAAGTCAGGTAGTCCCACGGATCCCAAGAATTATAGACCGATCACTTGTTTGTCGACGGTCTATAAACTTCTTACATCCATTTTGAGAGCGAAAATTAATACGCACATTGAAAGTAATTCGATTATGTCGGCCTCTCAAAATGGATGTAGGAACGGGTCCCGTGGTACTAAGGAGCTACTCCTCATCGATATGGCCATAAGCCAACAAGTTCGTCGATCCCGCAGGGATCTGTCGACATGCTGGATAGATTATAAGAAGGCCTACGACTCGGTGCCACATACATGGCTCATGAGGGTGCTGGAGTTGTACAAGATAGATACAACTCTACGCACCTTCCTTAGATCGTGTATGGGGCAATGGAGAACGGTTCTTCGCTATCCAGGGTGTCGACAGATCCAGGCGAATGATGAGCCTGTATGGATTAAACGGGGAATATTTCAGGGCGACAGTTTGAGTCCACTTTGGTTCTGCTTAGCCCTGAATCCTCTAAGCACACTACTGGAGGATTCAGGTCTAGGCTATCGGTTGAGGAAAGATGGTCAGGTCATATCTCATCTCCTCTACATGGATGACTTGAAACTCTTTGCCCCCAACAAATTGCAACTGATGGAGCTACTGAAGGTAACTGAAACTTTTAGTAGCACCATCAGGATGGAATTTGGAGTGGACAAATGTGCAGTCATGCATGTAAAGCGAGGTGAGGTTATGGAACCCGAGGGAATTCAACTTTCGGATTCCATACACCTTAGATCCCTCTCTTCATCCGAAAGCTATAAGTATTTGGGTATGTCGGAAGCGTTAGGCATCAATGTTGCTGACATGAAGCAATCGCTGAGGGAGCGGTTCTTTGGTCGCCTGAAGAAGGTTTTAATTAGTCTTCTCTCAGGCGGAAACAAGGTGCGCGCCTTCAACGGTTGGGTCATGCCAGTATTGATGTACTCTTTCGGCATACTCAAATGGACTCAGACCGAACTCGACGCCCTGGATAGGAGGGTCCGTACACTGCTAACCGCAAACCGGATGCATCACCCACGATCATCGGTGATGAGACTGTACATACCGCGGAAGTGCGGGGGTCGAGGCTTTTTAAATGCAAAGACCCTCCACAACCGCGAAATGTGCAGTCTCAGGGAATATTTTTTAAAAGCCGAGGTGGGTATGCACCGTGATGTGGTAGCAGTGGACAAGGGCCTCACCCCGCTCTCCATGGCTAAAGAGAACTGGCGCAAACCTGTGGTACTTACTACCGATGACCGCAAGGAGGTATGGCAAAGCAAGGAGCTACACGGACGCTTTTATCGGGCTCTTCACGAGCCCGGTGTAGATTTCTTAGCGTCCGTATCCTGGCTACGTTTTGGTGACCTTTTCGGGGAAACTGAAGGTTTCGTCTGTGCAATTATGGACGAAGTTATCTTGACGAATAACTACCGGAGACATATTATGAAAGACGGGACGGTTGACATGTGTCGGGCATGCCATCGTCCGGGTGAGTCCATCAGACATATTGTCTCTGGTTGTTCTCGTCTGGCTAACGGCGAGTACTTGCAGAGGCATAATCAAGTAGCCAGGATTATTCACCAGCAACTTGCTTTGAAATATAAACTAGTGGATTCTGAGGTACCGTATTACAAGTATGTGCCCGACCCAGTTCTCGAAAATGACCATATTACGTTGTACTGGGATCGGTCTATCATTACTGACAGGACTATTGTCGCCAATAAACCTGATATAGTGGTGATAGATCGATTAGCGCGCCGCACAATGATTATCGATATTACCATTCCACATGACGAGAACCTCGTGAAAGCTGAGAAAGAGAAACAAATTAAATATCTCGACTTAGCACACGAGGTTGTTGAGATGTGGAATGTGAGCTCGGCTGTCATTGTGCCGATTGTCGTATCGGCCAATGGCCTGATGGCCAAAAGCCTCGATCAACATCTCTCGAGGCTCTCGTTAGACGGTTGGGTAAAGGGCCTGATCCAGAAGGCAGTTCTCCTCGATACGGCTCGCATCGTGAGGAGGTTCCTATCTCTGGAGCCCTAACCACCGGTAGCTTGGACCCTGCTCCCGATACCGGCGGACCACTATTTTTTATATTTTTAAATGTTTTTTCTATGTTTTTATAAAAATATTTAAAAATGTATCTAAATAAGTATATAAATAAATAAACGAAATAATAATTAAATTAAATAACAATTTATACAAATGAATTAACAGAATTATAATACATTATATAAAAATTATTTAAAATATTTAAGTACATTTGCAGATAAAATAATACTTAAGTAAGTGAAATGTTACTATCTTATTCGCGATCTCCTGACTGATTATATAACAATTTAATGATCTCCTTTATCAGGGCTTCCTCTCTCCTACCCTTTTGCTGTGCCCTACAGGGTCCATAATAATTTCAATTATATTAGTTACCACCTAAGTACACATTATGGTAAAGCAATAAAAAAATTGAGTATTGAGTATTGACTATAACTAAACTTTAAAGTCTAGTTAGTCCACAGCACGTTGATTCACTGTACCATAAAATTGTTGATTAATGTTTTTTTATACAACATGGACAAAATTAAATAAGATCCATTAAATGCTAAGATGAATTGTATTCTATATGGATACGAATCACGCACAAAAAGCCTTTTAGCTATTCCAAGAGATAAAATCGACTGTAAATACTCTGTAGATAAAATCTTCGTACCTACATAACATTTAAAAAGGCCATTCAACTTTGCTGCTTCTTAAAAAAAAAATGTGTCATAAAGTTGAAAGGTAAATTATTTGAATCAAGAACTTTTCACTTTCCAAACTGTGAGAATAAGAGAAACATGAAAGTCTGCCATTGTTTTCATAAAAGTGAATAATTATATGAAATTAAGTTAATTAGCGAGTTCAATGCAATACAGGATCAAAAATTTAAATTCGTAGATAGAGAGTTTTAAAATACGCATATGAATCATAAGTATTGTAATTAAGTACGCGATTTGAATGAGCAAAATGCATGACAAGCATTTTATCTCTTTTTTATTTAGGTACATAACTAAGTACCTAACATCTATACCTAATAAGTTTCACAACTATATATATAAGAAGATTTTAATTACTTATCCTAGGTTTAAAAAAGCAATGTTATACGACATTCTTAATTTTACACAAAAATAATTAACAAACATTTCTTTGTAACCGACTCTATAGTTTAGAGAACTCTACTTTTTCCCACAACTGATGTCTAACTGAATCAATTGTGTATTTTAAAGTTACTCTGGGAATTAAATATAAATAATTTATAATTCATCTATTGTATTGAAAATAAAATAAAACAATGGCTTACTTCACAACAACATACTATTCGAAGAATATGCGCAATAGCTAACCCTGTGTAGCTATATTTTGATTAATATTATAGGTAGATACATGTTTATGTAGTTTATTAATATTCATGAGGTAATTAATGCTTAATGACAGCTGTTCATTAGTGCAGTTATTGTTCGTCTTTATTTACATGTAATATATTGTAATCTGCTCCAAATACCTAATAATTAATACATGACTATGTAACTCTATGATATTGTCTTTATTTTCTAATAATTTGATAGTGTTAATTATAATCATATACCCGTCTAGTTCAATGTTTATTTGTGAATAAATGCATGGAAAGATAACAATTAATTATGCATTTATTTGTTCACAACATGTGTGTCGTTTCTAACAAGTGTTAAATTATACATTAATTTATTATAGTTGCCAGTTTCCTGCTATTCCCTTCCTTCATAGAATTCCACGATGAATACGATTTGAATTTTGGCCGACAGGTGTCGTGTATCAGCGTTTTCGCGGAAGGCACACGTGACACGACTCAGCGTAATACGTCGATCGTCGACCCAAACGTAGTATATAGATTTAGTAGTGTAGTTTTTACTATGTATTACTTTATTATTTTGTAAGATTATTTTGAGTATGGCCTTAGTTGCCTGAAAATAAAGCAATTATTATAATTTTATTATATAATACCTATTAAAGACCGATTATGTTATATAAGTTACTACCTATACCAAAAAAAAAAAAAAAAAAATTTGTCAATGTGTGTTTTTGTAATATGTTTTTTTTCGTGTGTTTTTATTTTTTTGTTGTTTTTGTAGTTTGTTTTAAGGCTAGCTAATATAATATGCGTCACCGTTTACCTCGTTAACATTGAACGTATCATCATCATGATTCTACGCAATTAGGGTTTCTCAATTCCCGCGATTTGAACTAACCCGGGAACATGGACCAAATAAAAAATATCCCGGAAATTCCGGAAAACCGGGAATTTAAAGAAATGTACTTTTACCTTTGAAAGATGATTCTGTGGGTTTTGAAATACATATGCTGCTTTACGAATGGTGAACCGACCGACGCTGACCGACACGGACGGTAGGAGTGGGATAAAATGACAAAATATTTTTTCATGAAACTTCATAAATAATACATATTAATTTAAAATTACAAAATTTCAAATCAAAACCTTCGAAACAGTATTTTCATTTTTTAACAAAATATTTCATAACATTGAATGACTAATCGGAAAGCCGAGTTCTAATTTTTGTAGCGAAATTACCTGCTACCGAAAAAATATATTTTACTCTGCTGTGGATTTCGGTTCAACAGGTAACAAAGCTCTATACAGTATCGGAGTCTGTTTTCGGGAGGTCTCAAAGAGTTGGAACTCCTTGTTTAGTCTTATAAAACGCAAGAACGTAATAACTTTTGAATGTCTGATTTATTTCCCAAAGGTCGGGAATTCCCGACAAAAATTCTCGAAATCGGGATCGCGGGAAAGAAACCTTATACGCTATACATGTCAGTATAGTTAGTAAGAGCTCGGTTCTTTACCTTACTAACAAGAACAGTAACTTAGATATGACTAACGCATTACCCACACTTCCTACAAAAAAAAAACATTTTCTTTACGATTTGTCATTACAAATAGCGCAAATGTGTAGTAGTACCTATTTGATATGTTGATGTCAAACCTTACAGGCGTAAGGTACCCTTACCTTATCTATACAGCACGTATCAGAAAAGTGCGATCATATTACAAAAACGTAACGTAAACGTATTTTCTTTCTTTTCTTTTTATATTTAAGGTTGTGGCACAGACCCTCGAATTTAACAACTTTCTCCATGGGACCAACATCGTAACCGCGACAAAGTTATCAGCTGTCCCATACATTTGGACCGTGTAGAGCAGGTATTGAAGTTTTGTATGGGACAGTGGATAATTTTCCCATGGAGAAAGTTGTTCTGTGTGATGGTCTGTACCACACCTTTCTGATACATCCTGAACGCATCACTTAAGAACGGCTGGACCGACTTGTTTTTTTTTTTTTTATGAGATCTGCGTTATAGTCTGAATAAGTTTTTTAGAGAAGAGAGTTTGTTTTCGGGATATTTGAACATGTAGCCCGAAAAATTGGAAAGTTCGGGAAAATAGGGAACGCCATATTTGTTTTAGGGGTAAGTTAATTTGCTTGTCGGGGTTGCGGATTTTTCGAAAGAGTTACCGTGGCCCTGGCGCACAGGTAACTGAAGCAACATGAGTGAGTTTTAGTCAGTAGTAGTCTGATATCCCAAAAAAAAAAGTGTAAGTTAATTTAAGAAACTTGTTAGTGTTGCTTTTCTTCGGATATCCAGATGTCTGCCACAGTGTGCTGGCTCCTTTGTGATTTTATCCGTAAGAGCCTGATATAACCCTTTAATTTGTCCAGAACGTAAGGATGTCCCCACGAAGAAAACGGTGGGTTTAATAACTTGTGAACCCACTGAGTGAAGCTAAGGCCACCACGAATATCAATCGATTTATGAGATTATTCACCAACCGTATCGGGGTCTTGAGTTTTGACTGAATGTATGACATGTGTCATACATTTAGTCATCAAGATTAGTGCCTTGAGGATATATTATTTCATTGGTCCCGGTTGGTAAATATACAGTCAGAACAATATTGATTGTATATCAAATTGATAGCCTACGATAGCTATTTCATATAACTGTCAAAACATGTCAGGTGTGATCGGACAATTTTGGTCAAAATAAAAAAAAAAAACTATGAATTTCCATAGAACCTACCCAGTCTTTTACAGTTTCAAATGGTTAAGCTGTTAGATAATTTATAATAGTGATCATTTATAGCCTACCGACTTACCAGACTTATAGGGACGTGTATGCATAAGTTGAACAAAATCTATCCAAAATCAAAATCTTTCTAAAAAGGTATTTTTGCTTGATGCTGGAATATACATTCAGGTAAACAAACAAAAATTCTAAAAAACTATATTTTCGGCTTATGAATCGTTCCCAGACCTCACAAAAATTATTTAAAAAAACATTGGAAGTACAGTTTTGGCTTTGCTACGGTTTTATTATAATTATGTATAGATTATCTTCGTCATTAGACTGATGAGGTGGCAAATCAAGGCCACTTAGGTAATATTTACTAGGAAAATCTGAAAACAATAATTTTGTACCTATTTAGTAGAAGAAAAACGTCATCACAAATAACATCTATACTCGGGAGAATTCAAGACCGTAGCTATTCACACACCAGCTGATCTATTCTTTAAAAATCTCAGTGTTTTTTTTTGTGAAATGAGCTTGTAGTAAGCTGTCAATCCACCTGTAGACAGTTCTGAGTGCTAGGGGTTGACAACATTGACAGCTTATGTCACCAACATTATCACTTCTTCGACTTCCAAAAAGGAGAAGGTTATATGTTCGGCTGTATGTTTTTTTTTAATGTATGTTCACCGATTTCACCGTCAATTGGGGACCCATTTTGAAATTTTTTTTTTTGTTTGTTAGCGTATGCTCTGCCAATCAAAGGCATCAGCGTGTGAAACCAACGTCGATCCCTGTAAAAATCTTTGGATGGAAAGCCATTCTATCAACAATTATATTTATTTTTCTCCGGTCAATCTCAGAACAAAAGTAAACTACGAAAAGTATGTGGAGATCAAGTTACCGCGCATCAGCTGCCTCACTCCGGACTTATAACAATTGATTAAGGCTTTTTTTTTTTTTGGTTGGGAAATCATCGTATGACCTCTCCCGCTCTGGGCGGAGCGGAAGGGCGTGTCAGACTCTTACTGACTAAAACCCACCCGTGTTCCTTCATTTGCCTGTGCGCCAGGGCCACGGTAACTCTTTCGAACAATCCGCAACCCCGGCAGGCATTGGCCCTATCGGACCCCGCCAATGATGCTGACGTCTCTTTGAGGCGCGCGTGGAACATGACGCGCCGTCGACCCGGGCCTGGTCCTTACCGGACGGCGTACTGCCCATCTGCATTATTGCATCAGATAATTTTGAAGTAATTGCTCATCAACAAAGAACGAGCGATGTTAGTATTACTGCTTACCTTTAGTCACCAGTCATTGTATCCATAAACCACGTTATAAACGTGTCTATTTCTCAAGATATCTTGAACGACTCCAGCATAGAGAGCGATCGAGATTTGAGAGCTTAAAACGAT
The DNA here is from genome assembly GCA_916610205.1 of Griposia aprilina. Classification (NCBI taxonomy): domain Eukaryota; kingdom Metazoa; phylum Arthropoda; class Insecta; order Lepidoptera; family Noctuidae; genus Griposia; species Griposia aprilina. Next base: position 5,423,210 of record OU744295.1, on the reverse strand, counting down.
TGAGGACAAAATCAAGATCATGAAAGAAAATCAATTGCTGATTGACAGTCATGCCATCCCATGAAATTAATCATTACACCGCGATCTACTGTATGATGATTTATGAAGTCCTCTCCCGTTAACGCTTTGCAAGTCGAATATGCTGATACTCCTCTGGCTCTTAGACGGCAATATCTGACCTCCCGTTTTGTGTCTAGACTAATATGTAGATCCTCCCATTCTCTTATATACGAAGACTGAACGAGTTAGATACCATATGCAGAAGCTCTAATTACTGGAAAAATAAAGAAATACCGGGAATCCTAAAATCCTTTCGACTAGTTCTAAATTTAGTATGCCCGAACGTCCAATATCCCAGATTACCCCTTATTAATTTTTCTTATGAAGTTTTAAGTTATATCCCAAAAAAAATCTTTGATATTGGTATATCCAAATGTCTCCGTCAGCGAATTTGGCTTTCAATGCGGTGGTGACCGAACGATGGAATGGTTTTCAATTATTTTTTACGGACGCTTCGAATCTAACCTATCTCAGTCACACTGGCGCTGCAGTCTTTTACGAGAGCTCCAAAATTATCGTATAGTTCAAAAGTCCTAATGAGTCTTCTGTATTCACTGGTGAGTGTGTGGCTATATTGGAAGCTTGTCTTTTTATAGAATCACACCTTAATTTTGAAAAAGCCATAATTTTTACAGATTTGTTGTTTGCAAGATTTAGTCCAAATTCCCTTTAAATGTAAATTGCACAGATCTGTTATTTAAAAAAAAAAAACTCTGTATTGTCCTGCGCTAGTACTCAAAGGAACGTCAGTTAGTTTGGATTACTAGCCATTGTGGTATTAAGGGTAACGAACGTTATACTTTTGTTGATGCTTTGGCTAAAGATGCTTGTTCATCTTTATTGTCAGATCTCACTCACTCATAATTCCTATCAGGGTTACGACCTATTGTCCCTTCCAAGAATGACACTGCCGTGTTCCTGGCAGGAGCAGTGGAATATGTCCACTAAAAAGAAAGGTAGTTTTTTTTTTAAGCAGTGCAACCGACCATCAAACCAAAACCGTGGTTTTTCGGTCACAAAAAAATATCAAAACTATTATTTCTGTTCTTTGTAGAATCCGCCTAGATTTTAGTTGCAGTCCTGTCTTTTTACAGAACATCCATGCTCTAGACTCCTCTCTGTGCGAGTGCGGATTGGAGGAGGGCACTCTGGATCACATATTTTTCGAATGCTCTAACAATATCCCACCTCTAGATTTGTATAGCTGTGTCCTTAAATTTAAGATCCCTCTTTCGATTAATTTCCCGTCCCTTTTAACATATCCCTCACCAGAACTGCTTATGGCACTGATCATTTTCATCCCCCACAATAACATAAAGTTATGATTTGTTTCCCCAAATATTCTGTGTATGTGGATGTGGTGTATGTATATTTAATATTCTAACAATTATAATAGACTTGTAGTTTTATCTTCTTTTTTTTTCAGTCCAGTACTAACCCCACAAGAACTACATTAAGTTCAACTGTATCATCGAAGATTTTTATCGTTTAATTTTTTAGTTTATAATAATGCACACTTACTTTTCCAATTCACTTTACATATTGGCAGAAAAGTCGACAACGGCTTTGCTTTCCATAATAAAAAATAGAATAGAATATTGCGTGGTAGCAGCATGCCTCGGTGTGTTCGCGCTGCGCATCCGCACCTGCGCCGGCGACGCCCACAGCAGACACACTCCATATACCTAATTATAGAACCTGCGCACAAAATTTCACGAGAATCGGTTGAGAAATGCAACCTGTAGAGGAGAACAGCCGGACATCCGGACATACGAAAGCATTTTTGCCCAAGCTAAAACGGAGACGCTTCGCGCTCGCTCGGCCAATAATATTTTTGTTTCTCAGTTACTCAGTTGTGTATTTATATCTCTTTCTTCGGAGAGCATGTACGAGCAAACCCATACATATAAATTGTATCGATTTTATGCTGACATCTACGTGCAGCGAATGAATAAAATATACACATTTTTAAGTTAGAATCAGTAGTTGCATAACATTAGCCGCGGGTCGATAATTTATCAGTTTACAATACACATTTTGAACTCAAATCAGTTTATCATTTAAATGTTCCTTACCCGTGCAACAATATTTTGCATCTTTCAAGGACAAGGAGGGTTTTAACATATTTTAGGACAATTTGTATGCGTGGCGATGTTGATATTACATGGTGTTATGAAGATTGGGGGGTGGTCGACTACGTGGCCGGACGCATTATACTGTTTTGGTATTCAATTTCCTTGTAATGGTTATATCATGGTGGATGTGGAGTACCGACTTCGAATAAATGATCATTAAACTGACTAGGATGACGTCAATCAAGGATGCTGATGGTTCCGGTGGGATGTGCCATTTCCTTAGCATGGTTTGGAGTATTCCCCCAAGAACCTCGAAGCCCTACTCTTTGACTTGAAAGGACACCTCTTAAACTGCATTAATTATTTTTAAGTTTGTATACCTAAACGTAAGGTAGGACGCCGTCAGGATAGGGGGAGCGACGACCTTTGCAGGGTGGCTGGTAGCAGCTGGATGCGAGTTGCAGAGAATCGAGCTGAATGGCGTGCGATAGGAGAGGCCTATGTCCAGCAGTGGACTAATTTAGGCTGGTGATAATGATGATGATGAAGTCTGTATACCTAATTCTAATTCTGGGGCATTTATCAATTCAATCGTTAACTGAGTTTTATAGAATTTTGCTTGTCAGGTCAGGATCATGAGTCCCGGCTTTAGCCACACTCGTGTCACACCAGTGTCTTATGCCTAATTGTGATAATTGGCGAAACACGTTTGAGCTACTTGAGTAAGATAATTTTTTAAATGTACGTGGGTATACCTACATGGAGTCTGCAGGTTCCTTGAATTTTATAAAGGCGTTGGATGGAGAGGTATGGTTGCAAACAAATTAAATCTAACCTATACTCTTCTTCATCGTTAAGCATCGCCAATCAGATATTTCGGCGAAATTCTAAACTTTGGGATGTTTGAGAACCCTGGCCAACAGTTACAAAAACGTAAGAAAAAATATTATATCACTATGACTTAAATCCAAATTCACCAGCACCATATTTCGCCATCCATACTAATACGTATTATAAATTCGAAAGTAACTCAGTCTTTGTGGTTCCTTTTCACGCCTAAACCACTGAACGGATTTCGATAAAATTTGGCGAGGAGATAGATGGCATCCTGGGGAAAACATAATCATGGGCTTCTTTTTTTTCCGGTAGGTTCCGGTAGGTTCCCGTGGGATAATTTCCGACATTTACGCGGGCGAAGCCGTGGACAGTAGCTAGTTTGCAAGTGATAACTCTGATCCTTTAATAGAAAAGCCACATTTAAATTAAATCACGGTTCACAACAAAATGGTCACATCACATGTAGTCCAACGTGCGACGAAATGCGTACAGTGTGACTAATGGCCTACATCATCGTCATTTAACCTATTTCCATCAGCTGATCTATCTATCGCCTTAGTGCGGATGAATGCAGGAGTACCTAAAATATTTACGGCCTTTAAAATGTGTATCTTTAGAGTCAGATTTAATTGATCCATCTTTAAATTTAGAACTTTCATATCGACGAAGTTAAAGTTCTAACTACTACCTAATTTTGTATTAAAAACTATAAAATTGTCGGAATAAAGTTCAAAATTTAAAAATGGCTCGAATTTGTCGGTTCGGGCTAAAATTAGTAGTTTGGTATAATGCGACAGTTATTGTATATTGTATAGGTACCTACGAAATAGATGGACACTTCGGCACTTGATGACAGCATTGTTATAGGAATAATCTCTGATGAGGACAAAATTCAGAAACGTTGAGTCGAGTAAGATGAATTAAGGGAGGTATGGTCAAAAATACACTTCTACGCCAATCTACCTTCGACGTAATCAAAAGGAATTGACCCTCGCATGCTAAGTCTTGTGCAAACTAAATAAATGCCTAGTCAATTCGGAAAATCAAAGAATAATAAATCGATAACGAGTAACAAAGCTATAATATCTCTAAATAATAACCAACACGCATATAAATCACTGCCCTCGTATTTTAGGTCAGCGCTACACCTGCGCCCGCGCTCGTAAACGATCGAAACTGAACACGGCGCAACTTTACCAACAACTAAAGACTGTTACGAATATGCTTTATGATTGCACATAAATATAAATAGTTATATTAATAAACAGGGTCGCATTGTATTCTTCCTTAGTTTCTATTTATTAGAATCGTCATGCATAACCAATAATTAGCAAAATATTATGTATTCCGATCGTAAATGTTATGTTTGTAAAGCAGTTTTGCCGTTATGGTTCTATTTTGCATCTTCTATTTTCGTGGCTTATTTAAAAAGGTTGATAGCTGGGCTGAGTGCCCAGAGTATAGTATAAAGTACTCTGCGGTGCCCAGGGAGCTGGCCGTAGGTACGAACTGCATAGGTTCTTAGGTTAAGACTCTTAAATCTAAAATATTAGCTTGATAATCATTACTGTTTTTTTGAATCTCCCAAATTATATTAGCTGCTTTTTTATTATTTCGTTATGAATGCCTAATGAATGACCAATTTACAAGGTGATAAATTCGACCCTTGATTCGAAGAAAATTGTAAGTCTTGATACACTAATATGAGATTTTTCAGTACTGGTACCAGTCAAAGTAACTACATCGATGTATGTAAATATTTTTTTATTATAAAAAAAAAGTTATTCTATTGGATAACTTAAAAAAAAGTCTAATTGTAAAAAGTTACAATGCTATAATATTTTATAGCATTGTAACTTTTTACAATTAGACTCTAGTTAAAGAAAGTGTTAGCGAAAAAAAACGTATTTAGACTTACACTTAAAAAAAATCATAGTAGTTTTCAAACGCCTACCAAGAATCTCAGTGAAACCGAAACTTATATCAACTTACAATGTTCTTTCACCAACTGAATTACGCCTGTAGCATATGGAAACTTACTTACGTTATTATTTCACCGAGATATTGTCACAAAAGATAAACTAATAGGAGGGCAAACGGCATTCCGGACGATTTTTAGTTTGTTTTACGTGTTTCTGTGACAAATTAACCTATTTTTCTGTCTTTTCATTGTGTCACGTGCTATCTACTTCTCAATCTGAAGTTAAACTTTGAAGTGAAGTGAAGTGTCTTTGGTATCAATTGTTACGTTATTCTTCGTACAAGAAATACCGTACTAAAAGCAGCTTATATTATTGTGTGCGAAGTTACAACGTTCTTTCACAGATATTTTGTTCTTTTCGCTATCGTAACTCTCAAAAAAATGTTTATTAGGCTAGTTACCGAAAAAATAATTATACCGATGGATGAGGATTGAATTTTTTTTTTTTTTTTTTAATCCTGGAAGTAAAACAGATGCCCCTTTTTATTGCGATTCAAAGTGCTCGAAAACGTTTTTTGGCTCTCCTGAAACCACCATTTTCGAGTCACAATTTTATTCGAATCGCAGGTTGAATTCAGGAAAACTATTATTTCATTTTTATTTATGAATGTATAAATCTGAGTGTCTTGACAGATACTTTTAATTATTTAGGTACTTGAGAACACGAAAAATTTTGTCAGCACCAATTCATCAACGTATAAAGTAATTCTATTTTTAAATTAAAGATTTGTACATAGACTAAATTATTGGCGTTTTTTTTTTCACATAAAACACAAGGTGCGTGCAGGCGTCAAACAAATAAGGCTTAACAGGAAATTCCTTTGCAATTAGCACACATAATCACAACTAGGGAAATAAAAAGCAATCTGTCAAGTGGTACATAACCAAAGAGACGGTTGTTGATTGAGTTGTGTCCCAGATAAATCATTGTAACGATACGCACTCCCGAAAGTGACCTAATTCACAACAACACGTCGCGAAACAGACTTGAAACACGTTCATAAGTTCATAACATTTATTTTAAAACTTAAAATTTACTTATTTACAATACTTAAAATAAACTTGTACTAAAAATTTAATTAAAAGAAAAACTTTGGTTGAAAAAGTATGGAAGTTCAAAGACAGTTGGATCTAAAAGACATTTTTTTCATCTAAGTACAAAAAGCCAATCATAATTTTGCCACATTACGTATTTACAAAACAATTTTTAAAAATATTATCGCGTGTTCTAAGCGTCCGGTGTCCAGAGAAACTAAAATAGCTATAATAATCACTAATAGAGGAATTATCACAAGGTTATCACGGCAATGATAAACTTCGTATCACACGCTAAATTACAATGAGACTAAGCCTACGTACGCACGTACGTAAAAACATCGCGGCAGGATTTTATCACACGCTGGATTTTTAACGCTCTGCTTAAGCCCTGAGAGTTGAAAATCCAACAGTTTGTTTTTTCGACGCGCTAGGGTTCACTCTGTTAGATTCTCAACGTTCGGCTCAACACCGAAAATTGAAAGTTCAGTGCGCGATAAAAGCCGCCGCGATATTTTTACGTCCGTGCGATAATAGGCAAACAAAAGTGACAAAACTTATCACACTTTAGGACAGGTCGACCTAGCATTGTAAACATCGTGGACTGATAATAAGACACTTGACACTTGCACTTCGTAAAGTTGAGACAGATTACGATAATGGAGACGTTCAGTACAATCACTACTACAAAAATAAATATCAGAGCACACACTATTGATGAAAGTCTTCACATTCTATAACATCAAAACGGTAGTGAAACAAATGCTCCTGAGATTCTAAGTTTTCTAGTAAAGATCATCTGTGAATTGTTGGTGCTTCGAACCAGTTCAACCCATCCTCATGATGTTACGTCTTCGGAGCAGGCGCTCCACTGCGTAGAACACGCGATCTGACCCTCAGTAGGGGCACACGATGCCTCCCGCGCCCGGCACCGCTATGGAGTCAGGGAAGTGGACCCTGCATATCTCCTTATACGTTTTTCCCTGTCTCGGCGCACGTTCTACATTCCTCGGCTTGTATCCGTAGTTAGGTTGTTGATAGCCACCGCCATAGCCGTAACCGTCATAGCCGTAATTTCCATAGCCACTGTAGCCGTAAGATCTTCTCGCGTTACCGTTGATGGCATCGTATATGGCGTCGAAGAAGGGCTTGCACTCGACGGTCACGGCGAAGCACAACACGGCAACCAGAAGAATACGTAGCGCAGACATCGCGGAAGGGTGGCTAGCAATTGTATTAATTCAGTTGACGGTCAGACTGGCCTCTGTCTGCGGAAGCTCACTCCGGTGGCGTTTAATCGCGAATGGTGCCGGGTGTTCATGCCGACGGCTTATATATCGGCCTCGGATCATCCGACGGCGGACAAACACGGGTGCGTGCGCGCAGGGTTCACGGTCCATACCCTGGAATCGCATTGGACCACTGATTGCTGCGGAATATTCGAAGGGTATGTCTTGTAATACGTTTCGTAAACAGGAAGCGTTCTGCCTAGACACTTTGTTCGTATCAAGCTGGGTTGTAAGTAGGTTTTACACTTAAATATCAAAGTGAGGTAATCTATTCGTATACTGGTTTAGTTTTGTGCAGCGTTACAATTTCCTTATTGATAAATAATTTAATAATATACATTACATTGCTAATAAAACTCATGATAAGTAATTTAACATTTATGTTGTTTGAACTAAAGTCAACGTTCAATGACACAGTTAAACATTAAATTCCAAAGATGAATGTGAGTTCAATATCTGCAATCAATCATGTTTATATAGGATTCTAAGAAAATACTTAAATTAATAACAACTTACGCTTAAAATAATTAATAGTGCTAGAAACACACCGCCGACCTCACAATGAAGACCGAATACTTTAAGGCTCCTTTCCCCAGACCAGGAAAGAGAAAAACGAAAAAAAAATGATAATAACAATACACATTTGAAATACGAACGCAATCAAAAAACTTTCATCGAAACCGCAACTAAAACGGTGGCAAAGGACGCATGATTAGATCATTTCCTTATATAATATCTTCACGGTACGCAGCAATGTTAAGGTAGCCGCGAGTCAAGTTCAACGGGTGGTGCGAGCGTTCACCTCAGTCCGTAATTTACGGTTCAGCACTACGCTTCACCACTCGTATTCTGAGGTTTGATCTCTGCCTGTTCTTTTTTTAAAGGCTGAGATGTTAAAAGCGTAGTCATCTGAAGAGGTTTTATTGGACTCTTTGAATATTGAAATTAGTTCGAATGTGCAGCTGTTGAACTGTTATGGAACTATGAAATCTTAACTGGCCATAAAATGAGAGTCTAGAGTAGTTAGACCTTAGCTAAGTTCTGAAAAAGCCGGTCGACGAAATAAAGTAGTTGTCAAACCAATACCGTAATTTTATAAATACCACTTCCTTAATATTCCAATTACACTTGCATTTTATCAATGCACAAAGCGTCAAAGATAACCGTAAATCACATTCACAAATTACGGAAACAACAACGATCGAAAAAAGTAATTTCTCTCTGGCCAATAACTTCGACTAATAACAGCCTCCTATAAAAATAAAAATAAAAATATCCTCATCGTGCTGCATTTAACCGACGTTATAAATTCACTAGCATACAAGTACTGGCCACTCACGTATGCTAACCACGTAGTCTCGAAGTAAATTACTCGATCATGCACTTGCCTAATTCGCGGATAATGAAAACACATGTGGCCAGGATATGTGTGTTTTGTGCTTAACTAGCTTAGACTATTAATTCGATTACTTGCCTTATAAGTCATCGATAGCGCTATAAAATCGAGTTTCGTATTTATAGACTGCAAGGCTATAATTAGATGTAGTTGGACGTAAAAGAACCGTGTGAAACTTATTTCCTTTCGTATTTGTTATTTTTGGTTCCATTTTCGTCTGGTTTTTTTGTTGCTACGTAGCAATGAAAAGTCAATTAGATTTTTTATTTCAAAATCATTGAAAATCTTTTTATGAGCATACCCTAGCTGACGCTCGCGACTCAACAGCCTTTTGCCAAAAAACGTTGCACTAAAGTTCAAGCAAATAAGTACCATACAACATAATTTTAGCAGTATTTTTTAAATTAATTTATTTAAGTTTACATGCACAACATTACAGATAGAATCCCAAGGCGTTGTACAATGAAATTTACAAACTAAAATGTGACACACATACCCACATAAGTACATTACGTAAAACACAATATAAAAAAAATAAGTATAATAGAGCTCTCTGTGAACGCTCTTTTCCGGGGAAGGGAAGTACTACTACTGTACATACTATTCCTGTTTGCCAAGTGGATGGGAATGCAACACTGGTGCAGTATTCTGGTTTGAAGGAGATAGGGTGCAGATAAAATTACAGACGCATGACTTAAGACATTCCAACTTTGCTCTTGGTACTTATGGTAACGCATCGGTAAATTTCTTTAAGTTACCTACACGTGTCAATAGGTGGCGATAACCCCTTTCCATCAGGTAGGCCTTTGACCCAATGACCAGACTATTACATAAAATGAATACCTGCCTATATATAATAATATGTTATTATATGCAAACTGTCAAGCTTCATTAATCTTGCAAATGGAACTAGTGAAGGTACGATACTGCCTGTCACGTGCAACGTTGCAACGTTGCAACACAAGTCACGTTGCAATAAACTAAATCGAGCAATCAACTCAAAATAAATACGTACAAAAAACTTCGTTTAGCTAAAAGAATCAACTGTTTGACAAGCTCTAAATGGCTGATTGGCTATTTGAATTTGGAATGCAATTTAATGCATCCCTTAATTTTCTGTTGTTTTTTTTTTAACTATGCCCAATACTAAAGCCCCATTTACACGATTTTAGTTTTTTGCCTGTGGTATACAATAAAATTGAAGCAACAAATTACTTGCATCGTCTAAACGCTTTTAAGACGACGCATCTTGTATTTTTGCTTCAAATATGGTATGCCATAGATAGACAATGAAATCACACAGTGTAAATCAGGATTTACAGTTTTTTTTTTTTATTTAAAGTCAACGTTAGTGTTTCTTTTTTTAAATAAATAAAAGTGTATATAACTGTAGCCACAAGTTTGATACGTCTAATCTTATTTGCGGTTTTACGTCATTCTGTACCACAGAAATAAGAAATATCTGTGTTCTGCACAGACTTTCTTTTTAAGTTGACGTTACGCTCACACGAGTAAAAATAGCAGGATTATTTTCTTCAGTTTCCCTGGAAACTTTTCAATATACCGAATTTACTCAACCTGCAATCTGCCTGCGTTTTCCCAGCTGTATAGGTAATGCCAGTCTAACCAGATGCAGCTGAATACCAGTATTTTACATGAAGCAACTGTCTATCTGACCTCCACAACCCAGTTACTGGGTAACACGATGCCCCTTGGAAAGATTAGGTACTCAGAATTTTTTTTGGGCATCCGACTATCCGTAACGACTGACAAAGATCTATGAATGGCAGCCGGGACTAACGGGTAGACGTGCTTTTAAAGGCACGGAGGGGTATCGATATGTAATGGATGGTCACCCATCCTCGAACCGACCGTGGCAAGTGTAGCTTAACCTTTGATCGACCCGAGTGGCTGTTATTATTAAGCCAGGAACCAACCAAATTACCGAACTTACTATCCAGTCTTAATAAACAGCGATTAATTACTGAATACATATTCCAAACTGCAGTGTTCTGATCCCTGCAATTTCTATTAATTGAATGCTAATTACAAACTAATAGCCAACTCAACAAGGCGCTTTAATTACCCTTTTAATAGACGTTGTAAAATCAATAGTACAGTTGCACCATAGAATTCACATTTACAAACGGTAGTTTTGCAATTAGGCTCGAATGCAATGCGACCACATATCAAAGCAAACGAATAATTTCGGTCCACTAACCAACGGTTAGTCGCGAAATGTGGCGTTAATTCCCGATACGTGGTGTAAACAAGCCACGGTATTTCGTCAATAATTCAATTTGGAATGTACAAAGTAAACAAGGTTGGTGCGTTGTCTATGGTTTCGATGACATGTTAGAATTATTATACTGAGCTTGCAAAAAATAGTTTCAAAATGCTTCATTAATATTGTGACACTGAAATAAGGTTCTGCTTATCACATGTAGCAGATTCATAGTTTAATTAATAGATACCTACTAAAAACAGTTTTTTACAGACATTTTAGAGTTAGACCTAGGAATTCACTTTAGAAGGGTGACGTGCACAACATAATGTAATTAAAATCATATTGAATAGAAATGTTTACTTATTTGTTGTTATCAAGAACATAACATTAGTTTCTACGAACGGTTGGGCAGGGGTGTGTCTATAGTACAACCACATTCCGCCAGTTATGTTTAAGTCCCATGCAATAGGGGCTCAGATCGGCTTCGCGTGGACACGATGCTCGAAAAGAAACAAATTAATCAAAAATCATGTTTTGTTTTTATACCCTTATTTCTTCTATACTTTTGTATCAACTTGCGCCCACGAATAGAATATTTAATAAGTACTGAAATTGATTTACTTATCGATATATTGACAGTACGACCTTCATTAATGCATAGTGATGTCAACAATAAATCGTCTACTTTAAAATAAATATCGGTAAAACGGGGTGAATAGGAACGGCAGGGGTGAATCGTAACGAAACTTTAAAAGGAATTTTAACATTTAAATAATATAATTTGTTGCCAACAGGGACACGTAATCGTTAATTATAATACAGTATACACGTTAGAGTCCTTTTTGGTGACAGACTATAATATTTCAATGTTGAAATCCCTTTTAAAGTTTCGTTACGATTCACCCCTGCCGTTCCTATTCACCCCGTTTTACGGTACTGGTTTAAAGTGCCATCTCACAGGATTTTTATGCCAACCTGTCACGGGTAGCGCCATCTGGATTTATTGTTCCATAACTAACCATACTAGACATACCTACTATACCCTTAATTTTCATTTGGTTACTTTTGCATATATTTTCCAAAGTTATAGAATTATTTAAGTAAGTTAATCCATGATTGGTAGCGTGAAATTAATTTTGCAGGAGTTGGAAAATGTACACATCTATTTATTTAAATAGTTTGTAAAGGTTAATTTAGTTTTTAATAAAACAAGCTTGTTGTTGAATAGGTACTCAATAAGTACATAGATTTATTTTATATGTTAAAGTAAAATCAACATAAATATTGTTAACTTAATTTTATATCAACTTAATATTTAATCTGCAATCATTTGTCATTTTTAGTAAGTATAATTGTAATCGATTAATACCTAAGAAATTTATTATTTCGCAACATTGTGATCAAGCTTAACATTTTCCGATGTCTAGCAACATTTTTTCTCCCTGTATCATTCCTCCAACAGACTGGCAAGTCCATTTCTTTTTCCACATTTGTAATTTAAAAAAAGTATAAATTTCAACCTATTTTCCATGCATGACTTTTATCTATGTACTACCTACTGTCGCATATACACTTCAAGTACCAACTGACGCATCCAAATACACATCGTATCGTAGAAAGCATAGTAAAAACATTGAACGACAGCATCTACTACCGTATCGACACAATTAATAGCGTTCAAATATCGCAAACGGCCTCCGAACACCGACTTCAGTCAGCTTTCGCCCCGGCCTTTACGTAGGAGTAGAGGCTTAACTCAACGTAATAGCAGCAAATAAAACAGCATAAACAACTCAAACTCAAACTCAAACTCAAAGCATTTATTTCAAATAAACCAATTACAGGCACTTTTGAATTGTCAAGGGGTCGGTCAGTCAGAAAGATGAAGCTAGTTACCCATTCCAAATCGTAGTAGGTACCTATGGAGAAGAACGGGCAAGAAACTCCATGGACACTCTTTTAAATCAAAAAATGGTTACAAAATATTGATTACATCGTTCATGTTGAAATTATGCATGTGAGAACGATGCAGAACGTTAAAAGCGTCCGTAATAAAAAGACAAAAGCAATTCAAATATTAAATTAAATTAAAATAAGCCGTGGCAGCCAAGAAATGACCAGTCACACGATAACAATTAAGAGCTCAAGCAAATTGAAAAACGTATAGGCCATTTTCTTTTGACAGTTTAAATTTTGACATTTGTGGTTTTCTATAGCAATCGAGAGAATAAAGCAATAAACCAAAATAAATATTAGCCCGTAATTGAAGTCTTAAAAATTATACTATAATAATGAAAATAAATTAGAAATTAAAATAGCAATTTTCAACAACTATTAAGTCTAACTCGTTTTGTAGACATCTATTACGTCCTATGTAAATTATATGCCGAACAAGATTCATAGATGGCGCACCTAAAAAAATTGCTGTCAATGGGAAGCTATGTTTACCCCCCCCCTCCCCCCCCCCCTGAATGGGGGCAAGCCCATTGCCATCAACCACTATTAGTGCCAATACAAATGAAAATCAAACATTTCAAACGAATAGAATGCTGCCATTGAAGAACAAAATAACCTATTTGACCCTCTTGTCGACAAAACTAATCGATCGTCAATCAATATAATGGCAAGCAACTTAAAGAGTTTGTGTATAATATGATTCGATTACATATCGATCTCCATTCTTGGGGCAGTACCCACGATTCGATTAATTTTGAGCGATATAGGTGCCGATTCTCTTGTAGACCAAACTAAACTCACTAAAGTATCACTCAAATTCCTTACTTTTGGCTATACGAATCTTAAAGCTATTCTGCAAAAAATATTCTATAAATTTATTTGACACAACTAAAATCGAATTTGATAATCGCGAATCCACGTGGTACTTGTTTGCCCTACCCCGTGTTTTTTTTTAGAGCCGGAAGCGCCCATTTGGCGGCAGCCTCGACGTGTGTAGAATTTTTCACTTTTTGTATGGAAAATATGAAAAATTATTACCTACATGTTGAGTTTTAGGGGTTTGTGTGTTTAATAAAGGGGTCGAAATTTTCATTATTTTTGTGATAGGACACACCATTTTCGAGATATAAGCAAAGTAAAAGAAAAAAAAGATACAGTACCTTCTCTGTTTTTGCACCTGAAGTCGAGGTGTATAAATTTTAGTTTATGACAACTAATTTTATTCCACACCTTTTTAATCGCGACAAAAAATTGTCATATTTAGTTAGACAACCAAAATTTTAGGTGAAAAACGTCAAATTCAGAATAGCAAAATTGCCATTTTCACTAAATTAGGCAATGAAACTCAGTGTCATCTTAGTGCTGTCAAACTAAAATATTTATTTATTTAGACACCAACAACACACCAACAATTCAAATGAAATAACAACTAAATTTGGCATTACAGTAGCCATGCAAATAATAGGTAAGTGCATATGAAAATTAGAGACAAAGGAAACAAAAATAAAGTGTGTCTAGAAGACATAAAACTAGAACACTACAAAACTAACCAATTTACCAACCAATTTTAGCTACATAGACGTGCACTGGTCGCACTGTTTAAATAGGGAACGTCTACTTATATATGAAGCGAAACTCATTTATAGTTAAGTTGTGTCACTTTAGTCTATTTTAGAAGGGATAATCGTCGTTTGACAGGATTAAACTAAATTTTGGTAATTATTAGTCTTGTTTAGAGGTATTTGTGATAAAAGAATCGGCACCATTATCTAGAAGCTTTTCGTTGTGCAACTTTTACTTGATAACACTTAAGGCCGACACGCGACGCGAACAAAGGCACCGCTCGTCGCGCGACAGGCGGTGCCTTTGATCGCGTCGCGTGTCGTGCCTGTTTGTAGGAGCTCCTACTGGTAAAGGCAGTTAAGGCTCCCACAGACTAGCGCGACGCGATTATTGTACAATAATTTCCATGAAGTTTCCATAGAAATTGTTTAACTAGAGTCGCGTCGCGCCTGTCTACGCGAGCCTTTAACATCTCGGTTTTTGAAAGATTGATCAAAGTGAGCAGTAAGTCTGCTGTAAATCTCATATACAATGTAAGCTGTTGTAATTAATATGTTGTTTTACCACAGATTTAATTAAACAAGCTTTCAGAGACGTCTGAAGTTATTTATCTACTGAAGGAGTACAATTAATAAGTACACTGTGAGTTCCTAAATAAGTGTATTATTTTTATTACTGTTGGTTACAGACAACGTTATAACTACGTTAAGGCGGAACCTTCAGGGTAGCCCGCGAAATTCAAATTTTCTTACGTTTTTTGCAATTTGCAGGTTGTATTTTGATTAAAATATGATTCGCGACCGTAACAAATATGGCTTTACAGAATTATAATCATTAGAATCATCAATACATCTCTATAAGTTCATATTACCCTATTGAATGACTATTTCATGAAATCAGGACATTTGAGGGCAATTCTGACTTAAGGAGTTGTATTGCCGATTCTAATGACTATAATTCTGTAAAGCCATATTTGATACGGTCGCGAATCGTAGTTAGATCACCATACAACCTGATACTGACCTGCAAATTGCGAAAAACGTAATATAATTTGAATTTCACGGGCTACCTTAGCGCATCCCCCTTAACTTCTAATGTTTTGAGGCATATTACAATGAATAAATAAGATTATTGTTGTATCGCCAAATTGGTACAAACACAATATAATACCTACATATTATTATAATGTATTAGAACTTGTTAAACTGTATCATATTGTTGTAATCCAGTCTACAACTTTATAAGTATCTAGCTCCTGCTCACGACTTCGTGCGCGTGTAATTTGTTGTTCCATCGACCCATCCCATCGCATCGCGTCGCCTGCCTGCACTGTTACTTCGTTTTATTAGCTTTCTTTGTGATATTTTTCTTTATACTCGGCTCCTAAGGGTCGTAGGCTGATGTTCAGTAGCCTTCCTCAAGAATTGGGCTATCAAATGCAAAAACATTTTTTCAAATCACACTGCTAGTTCCAGAGATTAGCGTGTTCAAACAAACAAACGAATTCTTCTGGTTTATTATTAATGTTTATGATTCTTAAAAGCTCAAACAAACCCAAAAAATCAACTCGTAATCGTTTCTATAACTGTCTTTCATAATGTAAGCTCCGTTTCACGTGACGTCTGTTATACACAGTTGGTATGCATCCAGAACACGACCCCCAGGGATATTGAAATATTTGTATAGGACCAGCTTACGCCCGCATCGTGTTATTCATATAAACGCCGCTCTATTGTCTATTCCGCCTACGGAATATCGAACTGGCTGGAGTGACTGTAGAGGTAGGTTGTCTATGGGTAATCAATGGATGTCTGCTGGTATGTTATTTCTGTGAATTGTGTGGAAATTAAAATGGTTCGCTTTGCAATTTTAAAAAAAAAACCTATATCTATACTAATATTATGAAGAGATCATAATTTGTTAGTTTGTATGCAGGGGCTCATCTTCGGAACTACCGGTCTGTTTCCGAAAATTCTTTCACCAATTGGGAAGCTGCAGTATTGCGGAGTGTCAAAGGATATAACATGTCACATGATCAGCCTATAATGTTCCCACTGCTGGGACACAGGCCTCCTCTCGGTGAGAGGGATTGGGCTGTAATCCACCACGCAGGCCCAGTCCGAGTTGGTGGATGTCACATGTCTTCGAATTTTGGTTCTTAGACATGCCGGTTACCTCACGATGTTTTCCTTCACCATTTTGAGAGCAGTGGTGATGAAATTAAATACACAAAGTGTCTGCTTGGGTTCGAACTCACGACCTATAACTCGTAAGTCGGGGCCAATACCACTGGGCCACCACTGCTCTCTAAGGATATATCTTATGTTAAAACAAGAAATTTCACGCAGATGGCGCGTGGCGTCGCGAGCAGAAGCTAGTCGACTATATATACTCGTATAGCTAAAATCATGAATAATATACACTTGGTAGCCTCATAATTAGAGAGATAATTAGAGATAGGTAAATATTCATCCGAGTATCCGATCTCTGTGGGCTTAGTACAAGAACCGTCTTGTCGACGGAAGAATAGACAAAAATTACGTTTCGTGAAGACTGTACAACGGCAGCAAAGTAGAAAGAGTCAACTGCACTTTTTACGAAATTGAGTATTTGATTCACGTTTATCTTTTATTTTGCTTATATTTCGAAAATGGTGTGTCCTACCGCAAAAATAATGAAAATTTCGACCCCCTTTATAAGACCCTTAAACCCCGAAAACTCAACATGTAGGTAATAATTTTTCACATTTTCAATACAAAAAGTGAACATTTTTCCATTCCATTTTTATACGTTGTGGCCGTCGAGTAAAAAGTTTTCTACCGTCTTTAGCATGGCGATTAAAAAATCAAATTGTCTTCACTACCTTAGACAACTGTCTTCTGAAATAGTCTACATTAAAAAGGACCTAGACAACGATCGGCAGAAACGAAAGACAAAATGACAGATTTAAAAGGATTTTTACGGCGCGATGTCAAAAATGGAGAAACGAAATGTCACTTTGTATGGGAATAGCCTTGTCTATTCTTCGAAGAGATAGACAGCGTCATGCTAAGCCCGCTGCTCATAATATACCTAAGCTAGATGTGTCTGCAAGCTTTGTAACTTCGAAACTTCATGGTCCAGTAACATCAACAGTTTATGTAGTTTTGAACGCGAGTGTACTACAGCCATAGAAATATACATTTAAGGCGGTACCCCGACCAAAACCTTGTCAAAGTGCGTTATTCAGAGGCTATTAACTCATTCACTATGGGTAATAAACTACATCTAAAAGCACATTATTAATGTTCGATCTCTTATCATCACATTGCACGTTCTTATTTGTTTTTATGTGTTATAAATTCATCTGAAATCTCCTTGTAAAAAAGTGACTAAAATTATTGATTGCATGCATCTTTTGCTAAAGGTGACGTTCTATTCATTTGAGGATTACACTAATGGATAGATAATTCAAAAATCTAAATAATACACGTTTTATTTTATTTTAAAACTTCACTTGTCTTTTTTTATTCAAATAATTTCATTATTTTTGTGAATTTTATGATAAATGAGCGTGCGGAGGGAGCGAGACAGAGCGAGACTCAGCGACGGGACAGAGAAGGACCGAACGCTCAAGGTCGTTTGGTCAGGGAAGCGCCTTAATATCTATGAGTACAGCCGATACCACATGATGTGTCCATAGTTTCTGAATGTTACACATCTTATCGAACATTATAGTTAGTCCTGAAGCTGATTTAATACATAACACGATTTTTGAGAAATATACTCTAAAGATACTGCATATCTAGAATTCTCAAACTATACTCAAGCATGAACAATTTTACGTTTAAAAATCTGTTTTTAATCTAGACTTTATATTATTAAGCATCGTTTTATTTAAACGATTAAGTTTTGATAACCAAGAAATAATGATAAATGATAATGATAAATTATTTTATTTCTGTAAGTAGGTTTGTATGTACAAACACTTTTTCATTTCTCATACTCGGAAAGTAGTGTTTGTTTGATCTGAGTAGCGGGTGGAAGACGCTGCTTCCCATCTTAGGGCGGGAAAGACTCATAATAATTGCTTCCCTCTCTAGGGCGGGAATGAATTTAAAAAATAGAACTAAATTTGGTTAGGTAGTCGGCTACGATTTTTTTTACATCTAAGTAAATATGGATTAAAACCATTCAAATAAAATAAAATAAATGTTGCGATCTTGTGAGTGTATAAACAGCCAGTGTGAATAAAAAAATACGTATTAAGCGGCACGGCCCGCGGCGGTGACGCAGTGTGTTCCATATTTAAAGTTTAGAAAATACTATATTTTGCGGGATACTTACTCTGAGAGCTGTACTTACCGAAATTCAAAATATCGGTTTTATAGACTAATATTTGATTAAAAATGAGTCTCATGTTATTATTATCAATAAATATTTAAGAAAAACTACTACCTATTTTTTACTTTCCTTATATTCGAAATGAAAAGTAGAGTTTTTAACTCGGGTGAAATTCATTAATTCCTACTCGGACAAGTAGCCGCCCTCGCTGTTTCCTATCTGACTACTCTGAGATGAAAGACCGAAACGAACTCAGAAGTCACAGTCTCTTTTATAAAGTCCAGACATAATCTTGGTCTTATCATGTGAAGGCCATGTAGATTTGTGTCTGAAATTGTCTTTAAAGGAAAAACCACACGGATTAAGTGGACTTGTCCAGTCAGTGCACGCATTTCTCAGTTACCGTGCAATTATACAATTTTGTATCAAACAAAACTACTTACATCAACAAAGAGCGCATCTTTTTACATCATAAATTTGCTACAATCGCAGAAAATTTCCATTTTCATTGCAATTCTTTATACGTTATTAGTATTATCATGATTCTCCAATTACAAGATGACACATACATTAATCCTTCGTCTTCTTTGTCCCAACTGTTTGCTATTCATAAAGCTATAACACATCCAGAAGTCATAATAGAGTCATTATGCAGTCATAATGCAGTCATAATAGCGACCAAGTACGGGTTCCGTACAAAATTTAAAACCACTTTTTTTTAATACTTTAGTTGCAAAAAATACTTGTTTTTTGTATTATTTGTTGTTACTAATATGGCCTCTATAAAAAGAATTAATATTTTTTGTATAAAATATATTTATAACAATTAGCTCTGCCATACAAATTGACCGTGTAGGTATTGCACTTTTCTATGAAACGGTAGTTTTTTTTTTTTATAACCGACGAAAACTTTGTACACTAGGGGGTCTAGAAATATGTGCTGAATTCATGGTTTCAGTTTGCGGGTCGAAGTCCCTGCCACCATGCATAGTTTTTATTATTAAAGTTTATTGAATGTGAAGACTATGTGTGTCATTGTTGCTTTTTTTTCCCTCTCAGCTTGTTTTAATCATAGTCTGGCAGTTTGAGTAATTTTTGTGGCCTACCCAAATGTCCTTTCTTTGGTATCGTTCGTCGAATCGTTGAGCTCCTTAAGTTCTGAGTTGAGCTGCACGATTACTGACAAATGCGTGCACTGACTGGACAGGTCCACTCAATCTGTGTGGTTTTTCCTCAAAATACCAATTCAGACACAAATCTACATGTTCTTCACATGATCTGACCTAGATTATGTCTGGACTTTAAAAGAGACTGTGACCTCTGAGTTTGTTTCGGCCTTTCTTCTTAGAGTAGTCAGATAAGAAACGCCGACCTCATCTAGTTTTAAAAAAATATGATTGCCGTGTAAAAGTGTTTGTAAAAACCTATTTACAGAAATAAAATCATTATCATTATCTAAATATACCATATAGTAATACGCGGGGTAATTGTGTAACACACATAAAATGATAGTTGTTCGCATTTTCTTTCATTTTGACAGTTCAGCCACGTTCATTGCGTTATTTACGTTGCTGATTAGACGAATCTAATAAAACTAAGAAGCAATGGATTAAAAATATCCTTCTAAACTCTCGGATTGTGCCCCGCTGGCACGCTTTGAGTACGGAACACTAAAAAGTGCTGCGTCTTCATTTATATGCATATTGCAGGCTATTTGATAGATATCAGCGTAATCGTATCATCAGTGATACAATATTTACGTATGGTAACATTGAAGTCGTAAACCGGTACATTTGTGCGTGTGCTGAGAATATGTGCATATTTAGTTACCTCATCGTGTAACAAGGTAATGCCGGCTTTGTAATTACTGGCGACCTAGACCAGTTTTGCGTTGCGTTTTTTTTTTATGCGTGTAATTATGGATGGGGTTTACTTTCAACAAAAGTTGTCACGTCTGTTGAAAATGTAACCAACCCTGATTCTGTCATATTTGCCCAACCATGAATGTTATCACTAGTGAATTGATGCAATAGCAGTTGGACGTCAACTGTTATTTGGTTAGGTTGGTAGGTACCTATATGTTTCAGGGCATCTGAAAAGAAACCGTGCTCAGCTAATTATGCTATATTTTTTAAGTAGAAGTAGAAGGTGCCTTTACACGACTTGTTAAACTAATATGGTATAACTTTTCGCTTTCTATCTCACTTCTCATAGATATTATCAAAGAAATCTAACACTGAAACCTATTATTACAGTAGGTACCTACTTATTTAATATCTTTTCGTCGAGGCACACACGTAAAATGACGGGTTAGTAAATGATGCACACATTATTACATTTACATAAATCTTTACCTGACTTCTCAAATTGTATATATGTACATATATGTCGTAGCCGTATCGTATAACACGCCGTATTACAAATTGGCGCACCCGATTGAAAAACGTCGCCGTTTTGTAATGCGGCTGGCTACCTCACGTTGAGCTGGATTTTATTTCGGCTGAAATAAAGTACGCCGCATTGTATGAGCACTTTGGGGCACCCCGACTCGGCCAGATTAGGTTAGAAGGGGATGGCTGGTTCTCTTCGTGGTTATTTTTTTTTAAACCACCCAGAAGTAGGAACCCCGCCAGGCGGGGCTCCGTCGACTACGCCTTATAATAGAAATGGTAAATTGAAAACTGACGATACTAAATATTTGGCTTATTTCATTTTGACGTTGAACGCCGCTTTGTAGAATGTATCGCCACCAAGATCCGGCTCAACGTGAGGTAGCCGCATTACAAAACGGCGAAGTTTTTCAATCAGGCGCGCCAATTTGTAATACGGCGTGTTAAGAGGCTTACAAGAGCTAAAGCGCGGTCACTGTCGGATTGCATAGAAAAGAAAGAGACGCGCGATGACACAACGCTGGTAATTTATTGCAAAATATTAAGCAATTATGGATTTACAAAAAATCTAATCATTGGACTAAAAAATTAAACCACTATTACGTTAGTATGTTACTTGTAGAATAATCTGACAAAAAATCTGAATGTTTGCATGTATATTAGTATAGTTTTTAATCGTTAAAAGATTTTTTTAGAGGTATCTTCGTGATTTTTTTCTATCATATCAAGTTAATTGCATTATGTTTTCAACACACAATCTAACTAGCATATATCCAGAAGAATATCATATATTTTTCTGATATTGGTTACTGCAGTGGATCCTATATTTTTAGGCATTATAAATTTACGTTTAGGTCATGTAGTCCCTTTAAGGCTCCCACAAACAGGCGCGACGCGACGCGCCAGTGTGCACGACCCGTGATACGATACGGCTGCGACATGTAGGTAAACATTTATTTTTTTAGCAAGTAGGTATTTTGTTTACCATTTTTTCCTCGTGCATGAGATGATTATCTAACAAAACCAGACACGGTTGAACGAACTCCACGAAATTCTACGTTACTTGAAAAGGGGGAATAACTGCACTTAGTTTAAAAACTTACGTCAACTGAATTATAATAGTGGACACCTCAGCTGGGTACCTTGAATTTGAGGTATGAAAACGCTACTTACTTACATCTGGCGTAACCAACTCCATTCATAAATCTCCAATCGTTAAGTTTGGTTCCAACAAGTTTCTAGGTATTAAAGAAACATAAATCTTAAAAAAAAGTACCACGTATGTTGTAAAAATAAATTTGAAAAAGAGAAATTTCCATAAATTCAGCTCTACATCATAAGAAACTTTATAGAAGTCATAACCATGCATGACTTCTCAAGTTTCATAATATGAAGTGTTGAATATTCATAAAGAAGATCCCAAGGTGACTTTTCGTACCCAAAAAATAAAAACTACTTGCGCACATTCATGGCTACTACATTAAATAAGCAATAAGTATCGGAATTAAAAGTAACCATCATTAAAGATCGGCATCCTAACTACGCAACACACTATCAGTCACAATCTGAATCATTTTGAAGGATATTGCTAATCCATTGTTTCATATGTTCGAAAAATTGTCTGCTCAACAACGTAAATAACGCAATGAATGTTGTTGTCACAAAAAAACAACCGACCTCCAAAAAAAACACTAAAAGACGTGAAAAATAACTCTAATTTCGGAAGTCGGTGTCTTTGGTTTTGTATTTTCGTTTTTGGCCACCGACTTCCGAAATTAGAGTTATTTTTCACGTCTTCTAGTGTTTCATTTGGAAGTCGGTTGTTTTTTTGTAAAAAAGTTTATATTTTTCACTTTTTAGTTGCGGTTCCTACCCCACACAAATTCGTATACCACTACTTGGTGTGTAAATAACAGTGACACGAAATTATTAACACATCATCCATAAAAACTAAGTGGAAAAAACAGACGAATTGAGAACCTCCTCCTTTTTGTGAAGTCGGTTAAAAATTAAAGCCATTCCTACTGTTGGTGTGTTACGCAATTACCCCGCAGACCGGATCGCGGATCGGATAATCTCGAAAACAAGCACGCAAGTAAAACTTCAAAAACAATCACAAACACTAAAAGCTCTAGCCAGCTTATATAGAAAAAACAAATAAATACTACACTACATAGGACTACACAATAAACTAACTTCCCCTGAAGAAGGCTATGAAGTTAAAAGCCAATATAGTTTACCTGCAGGGATGCATTATCGTTTAATACGTCATAATGTGCGCTTGGACGTAAACTGGCCATTTGATGTCCACTCTATTGCTATCTACTGGTCTCAAGCGATACATAGCTTATGTATTTAATGTTGATGAGAGTCTGAAAACGGAAAGCGTGATTTAAAAGGAACGGTTTTTCAGTTCTATGTGGCAATATTTGGTGAGGTAAGATTTGTTTTTGTGACGTTTTGGCGATAATGTGAATGAAAGCCTGCCATGCCAATGCAGGTGAACGAAGGTGTCAAGCCAGGTATCTCTGTTTCTTCGATGGCAGTACCTAAATTAATTCAAAATCCTCCTCAAAAATATTTAAGTCTTAACGGAGCTGGTGTCGTTTGGCTACGGTGAAGAAAAGTATCGTGAACCCATGGAATAAATCGCTAACACACCGCGAATAAAAGTGTTGACCAGAGCTAACGGTATAAGGGACCTACAGAAGAATACTTTTTATATAGGTATGTTCGTAATAAGCCAACAATTTTTTTGGAGCAGTGGTAGCCCTGTGGTATCAACCCCGACTTACGAGTTGTAGGTCGTGGGTTCGAACTAGGCAGGCGCTTTACTTTGTGTAAATAATTTCATCACCACTGCTCTCAAAGCGGTGAAGGAAAACATCGAGAGGAAACCGGCATGTCCTAGAACCAAAAATTCGAAGACATGTGACGTTTACCAACCTGTACTGGGTCCGCGTGGTAGGTTACAGCCTCCCTCTCGAAGAGAGGAGGCCTGTGTCCCAGCAGTGGGAACATTATAGACTGATTATGAAGCCAACAACTTCAATATAATGTTGATTATTTTCTTTGAATTTTCACAACACGTTTGCTTACAACTACAATGCCTGTTTCACATGCCAACCTACTAGATATACATATCGTATTTAAAGGCACATTAGCATAACAATAATGTGAGAAAACTCAATTATAATATGAACAAGAGCTTTCTCTAAGCACTCATATGTAAATCGTGGGGAAATTAAAAATTCCTTTTGTCTTTCATAATTAGGTCTCAAGTGTTGATACAGGGAAGCTTTGCATGTAGGATCCCTTTGTCTGTACTGTTTTATCCTACCTTTAGTTGGCTTTCAGTTTTAGATATTAATATTATCATGCTTTACTTATTTATCATGGACTCATAAAAGGGGTTGCCGGAAACAAGTGCTACGATTTCAGCAGTAGGTCCGGTTTAGGCAGTTTTATTGTAGTATGCTTACAGCAGTACGTTTTCAGAAGTACGCTTTCAGCAGTAGGTACGGGAATACTTTTCCTAGTGACTGACTGCATCTACCCCAAGTAGCACGGGACCTCATGCAGAAGTTGTTGTGCCAATAAGAACTTGTTAAAATCCAATAAAGAAAAATATCTCTCTCGATGAGTACATTTACGACATTGTTACCTACACAAATACAGCCCGACATAAAGGCCTTGAAGATAAAATAATTAATTACCAATCAATAGCTGATACCCATTATTTTAGCTTGGTATTCGCAATGAAAACGTCGCTCGTCTACTGATACGTATTTATGTTAACAAAACCGAACGGACGGTGACAAATTACATGGAGAGAGGTAATAATATCAAACAGAAGTGGAGCGGAGACGGTGATTTCATTTAGTTTTGAAGTTTGCCGAGTCGTTGAGCTCCCTAAGTTCAGAGTTGAGCTACACGATTATACCTACTGACAAATGCGTGCTTTGACTGGACAGCGGGGTAATTACGTAACACACTAACAGTAGGAATGGCTTCCATTTTGACAGTTCAACAACATTGATTGCATTATTTACGTTGTTGAACAGACAAATTTTTCGAATATTATGAAGCAATGGATTAGCAATAGGCTTCAAAATAATTCAGATTGTGATAGATAGTGTGTTACGTAATTAGAATGCTATGGTTCTTTCCTCAAAATACCATTTCAGACACTTATCTAGCGTACTTTCTGGACTTTAAAGAGACACTGTGACCTCTGAGTTTGTTTCCGTGTTTCATCTCAGAGTAATCGGATAGGAAACACCAACGTCATCTAGTATTATTGACGTATAAAATTTGTTTAAACATACAGAAATAAACAATGCACCTGGTACGGTTAAAGATATTTATTTCCTCAAAAGAATTTATTACAAATTATAGAAAAAATATATAAGGTTAACAATAATTTGTGCCATCAAGCGTAGCGTAACTTAAAACTAACATTATTATAACACTAACTTTTGGTTTTGTCATAAATAAATCAGAAGTAGGTAGTTCTACGCAAGGAAAATTTTAAGCAATGTGGGATGGGGCATTTCGTCCGTTGTAGCGTATTTACTAAGGCGTACACCACAGTGCAGAACAAAAGCAGGAAACGAAAATATTACGTTCTTTTTTTCCTTTAGTATTTTAAATTTGTTTATTCGGTAAGCCGGGAAAGATTCTTTAGTATATAGTTTCTTAAGGTATTTCATCCGTACCTCAACTGAGGGTACCAACCAGGCACATGGTATCCTATGTCCACCAGTAGCGGCCGGTGCGAGTGTCCTTATACGAGCACGTATTTTAACCCAGCACGGTCTAGAATAAATTCTCTTTAATTCGTAGATTGAAAGCTAGAATATGTTCATGATCTTCCCGGATTTTCGTGCCGACTTTCAAAGTTTCAATCGAAGTAGATGCAGCAAAACAATATTATGTAACATGCAACACAGGGCATCGTGTCATCCAACACCCGACAATTTGTATCTAATATCAAAAGCTAAAGCAGATTCAGCAAAATTCTCAGGTTCTTGAACGAGACGTATTCTAAAATACAACCATATTCTGGCCATACCATAAACGCAATGAGCCATAAATGAGCTTTTTCAAATCAACGTTGTGTGCTTTGCTTTGGTGAAACATTTCGTTGATATGTTGGTGACATGAGCCGTGTAAACCATAGATATTTTTTACTGTTCTGTGGTTCAATGCAAATGATGATTTTAATGAATCTGTGAAACTTATTTTTCATTCAAATACCGAGAATTATGTAATGGTGTCGACTCTATTGCTTTGCGTTATTTCCATTTTAGATTAGATACCACAATATTTTACAGTTAAAACAGTGAGCTTCCAATTTGTGGTTTTTAGTTAATAAAGATAGGTTCTTGTGTGAAGCTTAAAATGTCAGGTTGGAAATCTTTCATTTTGACAAATGGCTTTGGTATAAGACATTGAATAATACTTAGTTACCTACGTATTAATCCATTTGAGGTACTTTAGACTCCTAAAGCTGTATAAGACAGTGTATTACTTAAGATTGTTCAACATAGTCCTCAATATCAAGCAGTGCGGATTTTTAAGAGGTTGGCATTGGACTTAAAAACTATAATTTACAAGAGCTCATTTAAGTCGAAGACTCAAAGCGTTCCTATTGGAGAAATGTCTGTATTCGATAGACGATAATATATCCACATTAAAAAAAGAAAATGAATGTGACTGACAGATTGACATTTTAAAATTGTATTGAATGTTGTTTTTTTTTTTTGTTTAGTTTTTTTTTCTATAATGTATTGTATTACGAATGTGTTAATTTTAAAATTTTAATGAACGTGATCTTATTTATTTATTTATGATGTGGGGGTAGGCAGAAACTACAGAACGCCACCTGCTACGATCCATACATACTCCTTTTGCCTCGTTGACGTTCATACATCTGGTCATACACGCACGCCGGTTGTGAGTACTACGCACCTGACCTTTCTGAAGAACATCACCAATAAGGTCACTATATGTCTTCCTAGGGCGTCCCCTCCCGGCGTTTCCAATCACATCTGCCTTGTAAATACCTTTTGTTAATCGCCCTTCATTCATCCTCTCAACATGACCAAACCATCTTAGCATACTCTTTTAATTTTTTTTCACTACATCTTCCTTTAAACCGCACCGTTGCCTTATCACATCATTCTTCAGTCTATCATTCATAGTCACACAACACATGCTTCGCAAGGAACGCATTTCCACAGCATTTATACTACTTTCATGCTACTTTTGGCACACCCAACACTCACTTCCATACATAAGCGTAGGCACCAGCACACCATTGTGAACAGCCAGTCGTGCTTTTTTGGACATCAACTGGTTGGTTACAATTGCATGTGTAGCACCATTCACTTTATTTCCCGCATTCACCCTTCTTTCCACATCTCCATCAATCTTTCCATCCCTTGTAAATAGACTCTCCAAATATACGAACTCACTTACCACTCCACACACTTATCATTTAATTTCACATCACATACCGATACATCCTCTTCTCTTTCAAACACCATGACTTTCGTCTTATTCACATTTATATTCATCCCTTTCATTCTAAATGATTCATCCATCACAGTCACCATGTCTTGCAACCCTTCCGCTGACGATGCAAGTAGAACTTGATCATCTGCGTAGAGAAGGCATTTGACAGGCAACTCATTCATCGTCAATCCATACTCACCCTCTTTCAAATCTGTCAGACAACTATGAACAGTTGAACAGCCATGGTGACGCTACACAACCCTGTCTAACACCCCTCGAGATGCAGAACCAGTTCGTGTATGCCCCATTTATCCTAACACAAGCACTGGAATCCTTGTATAAAGATTTCAGTGCCCGTACTAAGCGCCAGTCCACACCGTACAAGGATAGTGTCGACCACAGTTCTTCCCTCCACACACAGTCATAGGCCTTCTCCAAGTCCACGAAAGCACAGTAGACTTTCTTGTGCTTTGCCAGATGTTTTTCGGCTATGCACCTTAGGGAGAAGATGTGATCCATACATCCCATTCCCTCTCTAAATCCTGCCTGCACATCCCATATTTTCTCACCTGTCACTCTTATCACTCTATTTATTAAAATCTTCGCATATAGTTTGCCGACAACACTCAAAAGACTAAAGCCGCGGTAGTTTTTACATTCCTGCTGAGACCGTTTTCCCTTATATAGTGGTACGATTACAGCCTTACACCAATCATCCGGCATACGGCCATATCTCCAACACATATTAAAGATTTAACAAATTTATTAATGATTTCAAACACAATGTGAATTGTTCCTGAATAAAATTGAATTAAATATATAATACAATTACCAGCATAAAGCATTATAATATCACGAATATCAAGCCTATTTCCTGAAGGGGCAGGCAGATATGTATGGTGCATACAAATTTCGCCAGTTATGTTAAAAGTGATGACATAATTACTCTAAAACACCTTTGGAAAATGACTTATGTTGGTGAACAAGCTTTATTGAACAATTTTTACTTGGGGACCAACCCAGAAATCCCGAAATATCAGCTGTTTCCTGAATTTTCACGATTAATACATACATAAACTCACGCCTTCTTCCCATGGGGGTAGGCAGAAACTAAAGAACGCCACATGCTATAATCCTTACATACTCCTTTTGCCTCGTTTACGTCCATACATCTTGTCATAGACGCACGCCGGTTGCGAGTACTACGCACCTGACCTTTCTGAAGAACATCACCATTATGGTCACTATAATTATGACGATTAATGTGAACAGAACATAGTAAAATCGCGAAAAAAAATCAGCTGTTCCAAAGAACAACTGATTTTTACGTGATTTTGAGTTTGTTCACAGTAGGTCCTATCATTTCCTGAAAGACCGCTATTATCGTTCAGAAAGCGATCTCACACAAGACCGCGATTGAACTGACCTTAGTCAAGTTCACTGCCAGTGCGTGTAGACGCGGCGGGCCATCCTGCCAGAGTGCCGGCTGCCAGACTACGTTTAACGTGAGAGGTTGAGGTCACGTGTGTTCAAAGGTACAGGGCCAACTGGTAGGCTTTCTTAAGATTTATGCGTTCGTTTCTGTACATGAACTGTGAGCCTCTTAAAAACGGATGGAATATTCTTTGTCGGGTCTCAGGACTTCGGGGGACACTGAAGAAGAATAAACACGGCCATAGAATATTTGACTTGCTATCAAAGAAATTTAAATAGGTAATATGGTAAGTACATGTAGATTGCTGTGGCGGCTATGGTTTTGCGCTCATCAAATTACAGTCATCAAACCGTTCATTGCTTAAATTGCACATTACGCAAAATTGCAAATTATAAGCTGTGGAGCTAACAGAACGAACCTGTGGCGAACTTCGTGCATAGGCCTGCTTGCACTAGGGCAAATCACTAAGGCCCACTTGCACCGCCAATTACTTAACAAGTTTAGCACTAAACGTGTTTTAAACATCATTCTGTCCCTGTTGTCTTCAAACATTTGACAGAAACAGAATTATGTTTTAAACTCGTTTAGCGCTAAACGTGTTTGGTGATTGGCGGTGAAAGTGGGCCTAAATGCGTTTAGTGCTAAACGTATTTAAAATGTTGTTCTGTTTTTGGACAGAATGATGTTTTAAATATGTTTAGCGCTACGCACAGTTAGTAATTTGTGGTGCAAGCGGGCCTTAATTTAATTACATACTTTCCTACAAATGCAGTTGATACTCTACTAACGACCCGCCCCTGGTTTGTACGATTAGACAAAACCTCGAAAAGTCTTTATTATTTGGAAGTTTAATAATAATATATTACACACATAGGTAAACCGTCCGAAATAAATTCTCTAAATTAAGGTGAAAACCGCATCACAATCCATTGTGAAGTTTAGAAGAACTTAGCGGTCACAGTGACAGGGGGTCTACTAAGCACAAAATCCGTAGTTTCGACCGAAATTACGGGCGTTGCCTACTCCGTATTACTTACGAATGTAAGATTAGTTCCGGGCCCGATCTAAGAATGAATGACAACACGATTTGATAGTTGTCCCTAATCCCAATGTTTTATTGCCCGTCAGAAAATTTTGAATTGTCACTTGTTTTGACAGATAAACTACTTTTGGACGGGCACGTATCATCGTTAACGGACTTAGACAATTGACACGAATTGCGACTTTATTTTATGCTATTCATAGATAACGAACGGTGTAAAAGATAATTCAAAGTCCCAAAAGGAAGTATAGCGTCTAATATAAATTTTTAATAAATCTTTGAGGCACTACAAACTTCTTACGTAAGTCAATGCAACCGGACCCAATCATTGTCAAAGTTATTGTGGCATCAATCATTTCGTGTAACGGCCTTAAAACTATCATGGGCCGAATTCAGAGCTAATGGCGCGACCTCCGAGCGGCTGACAAATTATTTGTTAATGCAACTCAATGTCGTCTAACCGGTAGGGCTGTCTGAGTTGCTGGATGGGATGGACCAGTCTGGTTAGCTTTTTTTTCCTGGTACGTGAAAAATGATGAGCAACTTCGTAGGGGTTCGCAGAGGTTTGAGGTTCGTAAAACGAGGCTGGCTGTTAGTAAATTATGTAGCCAGTTCCAATGCCTATGGCTTTTTTTAGTTTCTGAAGAAAACGCAAGTAAAAGTAACGATAAGTGCTCATTCCGTAACTTTTTATTTAATAAGGCCTACTGTATTGATCACAAAAAATACAGTCACAAATTATTAGATTTAATATCACCTGCGGGCTTGGCATGACGCTGTTTATTTCTTCGAAGAATAGACACGGCTATTTCCATGCAAAGTGACATTTCGTTTCTCCATTTTTGACATCGCACCGTAAAAATCCTTCTAAAATCTGTCATATTTTGTCTTTCGTTTCTACCGATCGTTGTCTAGGTCCTTTTTAATGTAGACTATTTCAGAAGACAGTTGTCTAAAGTAGTGAAGACAATTTGATTTTTTAATCGCCATGCTAATGACAGTAGAAAACTTTTTAAACAACGGCCACAAAGTAAAAAAATGGAATTTTTCACTTTTTGTATGGAAAATGTGAAAAATTATTACCTACATGTTGAGTTTTAGGGGTTTAGGGGGTTCATAAAGGGAGTCGAATCGGGGATTTTCATTGTTTTTGCGATAGGGCACACCATTTTCGAGATTTATGCAAAATAAAAGAAAAACGTGGATAAATTACTGAATTTCGTAAAAAGTGCAGTTGACTCTTTCTACTTTGCTGCCGTCGTACTGTTTTCACGAAATGTCATTTTTGTCTATTCTTCCGTCGACAAAACGGTGCTTGTACTAAGCCTGCTGTTAACTCAGAAATTGCCAAAAAATAAAGTAATCTCTCCATGCCTTTCCTCTTCAATAGGTTCATTTTTACCATTCATAAATAACTTATTTCACAAGTTAGTGTGCTTTTTAACAGTCCACAGCGTATGACTCACATCTCCAGACTCCAGACAAACCAAGATATAATTTGTTAATACGAAGTAAATTCTCGGGCAACTGACATTGACCGTAAGACGTATGAATAAGCTCTTATAAATTCAAATAAAAGAAAGAAAAGGGTAACCTGACAACCCTGCCAGAGGTGGAGGCCAATATTCGCGTAACACTGACTCAATGACTCATTGACTCTCAATCGTCATGCAGATTCAATATCAACAGACCCATTCAAGCTGGTTAGTCCCTGATCCAGGCGACTACCGCGTTTGCTATTTATTATAGGTAGGTACTATGACACTACCGCGTTTATTTTAGACGTAGCATTTTCCTTGTTGCCTTTGGTCCTCATCAGCAACTTTATCAACGGCTAAATGATAAATGATTTTATTTCTATAAGTAGGTTTGTACAAATACTTTTACACGTCAATCATAATTTAAAAACTAGATGAGTTCGGCGTTTCCTATCTGACTACTCTGAGAAACAAACTCAGAGGTCACAGTCTCTTTTAAAGTCCAGACATAATCTTGGTCAGATCATGTGAAGACCACGTAGATTTGTGTCTGGAATGGTCTTTTGAGGAAAAACCACACGTATTGAGTGGACCTGTCCAATCAGTGCACGCATTTGTCAGTAATCGTGCAGCTCAACTCAGAACATAAGGAGCTCAACAATTCGACGAACAATACCAAAGAAAGGACATTTGGACCACAAAAATGACTCAAATTACGTAGGATAAATAAGGTAGGTAGGTATTACAGGTTTATCCTGATATTAAATAAACGTTTAGCTTCGACTCCTGGCTAACCAAGTCAAGAAATCAAGACAAATCATTTGTTTTATATACAACTACTTACGCCAATATAGAATAAGATTATTCGTATGCTTAATTTATTATTAAGTACTATAATTATAATATAATAATAATCAAGTACTTAATCAAATACATCATCGAATATTATTTTATGAACGTAATATAGCAATGCAAAACTTTACTGTACCACTCCTATGTTATTCAAATTGGGGGTCTAAACCCCTAATTTGAATATCAATTTGAAGTATCAAAATACTTGCTAACATAATTTCACTCGGCACATAGCACTTCTTCCACCAATTGTTAATTCGGGTATTTATCTCGTCTATTATAAGTTCGTACGTCACTGCAAGGATCCAGCAGAATATCAGCACTTCAGTGATATTATTCAGCGTCAGGTACCTACACATGTTGGGCGGGATTCCCATTTGGCGCAACCTTGAGACGCTCACCGCGCTTTGGGGTTTCTTTAATTGAATTTCCTTATCTAAGAAAGTAGGTATTTCATAGTGTAACATTCTTTCTTTTTAACAAACTATAATTTAATATAACACTAATACCTATACTATAAACGATTTTTAATATACTATTTAAAAAATATTTTCATAAAATAATGTTTTTTTACATATTGTTTATTGGCACCACACTGGTGTATTTTTTTATTTATATCTATAAACTTACTTAGTCTTTATCGTTAATTTATGTTTTTGTGTGTTGGTGTTTCTTCTTATGTGTTGCGCCAAATAAATGCTATATCTCCCACATATCTAATCTTAGTTTTTTAGACAATGGTGCCGATTCTCTTGTACACCGGACTAAACTAACTAAACTATCACTAAAATTCCTTACTTTTGGCTATGAGAATCTTAAAGCTATTCTGCAATAAAATATCTCTAAATTTAAAAATCATTTTGACGCAACTAATTTGACAATCGCGACTCCACATGGTACTTGTTTACCCTACCCTGTGAATTTTTTTTAGAGGCGGAGGCGCGCTTGGGTGGCAGCCTCGGCGCGTTTTATATGGAATTTTTCACTTTTTGTATGGAAAATATAAAAAAAAATACCTAACACCCAAAAACCCATGTAACACTGCATAGTGTTACATGGGTTTAAAGGTTACACAAAGGGGGTCGAAATTTTCATTATTTATGCGATAGGACACACCGTTTTCGAGATATAAGCAAAATAAAAAAATAAAACAGTACTGTTTTTGCCTCTGAAGTCGAGGTGTTGTGGTGAATCTTGGTTCATGATAACTAATTTTATTCCGCACCTTTTTAATCGCGATTAAAAATAGCCAGATTTAGTTAAGACAACCAAAAATTTAGGTGAAAAACGTCAAATTCAGAATAGCAAAATTGCCATTTTCACTAAACTAATAAATCAGTACCATCTTAGTGCTGTCAAACCAAAATATAGTTAAGTTGTGTCACTTTAGTCTATTTCAGAATGAGAAATCGTCTTTTGACAGGAATAAACTAAATTTCACCTCTGCCTAACCCTTCGGGGAATACAGGCGTGATGTTATGTGTTATGTTAAACTAATTTTTTGTGATTTTTAGTCTAGTTTAGAGAATTTTGTGACAAGAGAATCGGCACCAATATTTACATACAGATCTACTTTTCACCAAAATCGAAATGTTTTCAAAATATATTTTTTATCAATTTTAGCTCACCTCACAAACTTCACCTTGTAAAATGACGGACTGATGTCCCATATTTAATTAGCATACTGGAATGATTAACTAAGCATCGAGGTTGGGAGCAGGTACAATACAACCATCAATCAATAGGTGCAAGTTCTTTATAAAGGTGAGGATGATTTCCACCAAGCGGCTCGCATCGCATCGGATCAGAACGGATTTTACAATCTTTTAACGATATTAAATCGCGTATGGTACGGTATTTAAAGTCTATATTACCAAGTCGCGGACAGCATGCAGCAGCTTGACCACGGGCGTCTTCCGCGACACGCGATCGTAGCCGAGCGTATGTTGCGACGCGCAATCGGCTCCGTTCGCCTGTCATCGTATCCGATCACACATTCATCCGAATTAGTACTCAACACGCTAGAAATAAAACTATTTGACTAGGCGCAGATGCGGATACGTTCGCAAGGGACGGGGCGGAGCCGATCGTATGCGTCGACATCCTGCCGAAAGCGATCGGCTGTCGCCGCATCCGTTCGTATTCTTTCCGATCCAATGCGATACGTGCTGTTTGGTGGAAATCATCCTTTAGGTAACCAAGGCATCTGTGTATAAAGAAAGAAAGAAAGAAAGTATTTATTGAGACTTGCACAGGATTATTAGAAATTAAACACACTCATAAAAACAAAAAATATAAAAATAAAAAATAAAAACAAAAGTAAAATGAAAATAACAACAGAAAGTCCTGTACGAGGCCAAAAGGCTCCTATCTCAGCATGATGCTCTCGAACGTGCCCAGATATTTTCTTTATCACAATGATAGAGAGCCTTTACGCTGCTGCAAGCGATCAGAGATTCCCAGAACGATGAAAGTCTTCTTGTACAAACATCCTCAGTCCCATTTTATCAATTCCTTGAACTGTTCGAGTTATCATTGCGTTCCAATTACTGAAGGATTATGTATTGAAATACGCAGAAATATGATGTAAATATATTGCTATCGGAGCTACATTGAACGACATACATTTATTATTGAAATAACTGAGTTTTATTTTAATTTTGCTCCATTGTGTTTCCTCTTAGAACAATTAAATAAATCTATTAATTAGATTTTCTCGTTATAAAATTGTTTCATAATATTTATATTCATAGTTAATTCCATGAATATTTTAACCGAGCATCCTGTGTTCAAAATAAAACTTAAATTACACCTAAATTAAACTTATAGTCAGCAGGGTAATTGCGAACACACTAACAGTAGGAATGGGTTTCATTTTGACAGTTCAACAACATTCATTGCGTTATTTACCTACGTTGTTGAGCAAACAATTTTTTCGAACATATCAGGCCATGTAATAGGTTGGGGAAAAAGTTACTTCGTTACTTACTTTCAAATGTGCCAAAACTGTTTTGTGGTCAATTCCCAGTTCTTCAGCTACGTCGTAACTACTGATACGAGTATGCCGATCTTGCTCCACTTTTTCAAATATAGCATCCATTTTATCCGTAATAGGGCGACCAGAGCGACGTGCATCTTTGACATCAAAATTTCCAGATTGAAAACGCTTAAGCCAAATTTGTGCTACTCTCACAGACACTGCACTAGGTCCATAAACATCGCAAATTTTTTTCGCGGCTTGCGTTGCATTTTTACCTTTTTTGTAGTAAAATTTTAAAATGTATCGAATTTCTTCATTAGATTCACTCATCTTGACAGTACGAAAAACAAATGAAAATCACACATTTTCCTAATTTGAATATGGAATTATGTTCTTTAAAATTTAAACTTTCAATGATACCAAAACCAGCCATATACAAATAGAGATTAAAGAGATTTTATTACAAGTTCATACATACTATAATGCGACAAGACTTTTTCCCCAACCTAATATTAGGAATATCCTTCAAAATGATTCAGATTGTCACTGATAGTGTGTTACGAAATTAGGGTGCTGGACACAGATAACTAAATTAATAACTAGTTACTAAAGTAACCTACTACGTTAGTCAAGGAACCTATGAAATTCTATATATAGGTATACATAAACATACTTTTACTACTAATAATAAAGCTGAAGATGTTTGATTTTTTGTCTGTTGGTTTAAACGCGCTAATATCTGGAACTGCCAGCCGGATTTGAAAAATTGAATTTGCATTTGATAGTCCAATTTTTGATGAAGGTTATAAGCTATTTAACATGACGCTACGACCCCTAGGAGCCGATAAAAACGAAAAAGGTCACAAAGAACACTAAATGGCGCGGACAGGCGATACGATGCGACACGGTGGGTGGATAGGAGAGCATGAAATTACACGCGGACGAAGTCACGGGCAGAAGCTATTACTTAGATAACAAAAAAAAACATCCTAAAATATTGCTCCAACCTACCTCTCATTTCAATTATCTAACCGACTTCTCGATAGAAATCACTCATAGATTTACATAAGGTATGAAAGATCGCTTCCTCATTATGATGAGTTCGAGGGTCGCGTCTTTTTGGCAATGTTTGAGACGCTCCAGTAACAGCAATTTGAGGGTTATCTCGTGCAACCTTGCAAGCCCCATATTTGTGCACTGGATTTCTGTTCACCTAAGCGAGAACAAAAAATGACAAAAAACGTATGTTTTGACGACTATAGGTACCTTTACATACCTCCATGTTTTGTTTATTCTTTTTACTTTTATTATATTTTTTTCGTATATGAGTATTTTGCCTGCAATAAAACACAATTTATTTTATTTTTATTATTTATTATATTATCAGTTAGATAAAAGATAGGCACCTAACTTTGATCTTACGAAACTCGAAAGCTATAAGTGCGATTTCCAATGCTTTATAAGCAATGCAGTGATGACCTATCACGATTATAATGTACGTAAGTATATGCTTCACGCCTATGCAGGTATATGGGTTATCGAAAATGTACGTGTAAGGAAGCTGGCCTGTGCACTATTGGCACCTTTGCACCTGGCACGGCTTATAACCGAACAAGGAAAATTATGCAGTCGTCAATGTTCTTAGAGTTAGATAAGATCATAAAGAAAGAAAAAGTATTTATTGGGACTCGCACAGGATTAACAGAAATTAAAAAAAAAAAAAAAAAAAAAAAGTAAAATGCAAATAACAACAGAAAGTCCTGTACGAGGCCAAAAGGCCCCTATCTCAGCATGGTGCTGCAACATTTAAAAAAATAAGTGCCGCAGCGCTGATATTCTGATAGGGCCCCTGGGCCCGCTACTGTGGTGTCACGGAGAGGTACAGAAATAAAAAATAAATACAAAATCAAAATATAGATAAAAGAAAATAGCTATTTATGTGTAATAATTATTATAAATTAAAATAAAAACTTCAAATACAAAGATTTATAATTATTTTATAAGTTTATAATCCGCGTGACAGCACCCGACGTAACATCAATTACTTGTCTATGGTGGTATAACGCACCCAACGTTATCATTCATCTAATTGGCAATTGAATTGGCACCTACACAGGGTGCAGGTACATCAACGTACAACCTGTTACCATGGATTCAGTTCATGATTCTGAACCAAGCCCCCTGCGTTGAAAATTTTCGTCGGTTATCCAAAAAAATAGTGCCTTTCCTTATATTTTGACCGCGTAGATATTGCACTTTTCTATGATAAAGCAGTATTTTTAACCAACTTCAAAAAAGGAGGAGGTTCTCAATTCGTCTGTATGTTTTTATTTTTTTTATGTGTGTTAGCTCATAACTTTTTTCTGGGTGAACCGATTTGGATGAATCTGATAGCTGGTGCTTCACATGTGGTCCCATTTAAATTTGATCAAGGTCTGACCAGTAGTTTTTGAGTTATCCATAATAATAATAATAATGCATATTTTTTCCACTTAGTTTATATTGATGATGTGTTAATAATTTCCTGTCACTGTTATTTACATACCAAGTAGTGGTATACGAATTTGTGTGGGGTAGCAACCGCAACTAAAAAGTGAAAAATTAAAAACTTTTTTACAAAAAACCAACCGACTTCCCAAAAAAAACACTAAAACACGTGAAAAATAACTTTAATTTCGGAAGTCGGTGGCCAAAAACTAAAATACAAAACAAAGACACCGAATTCCGAAAATAAAGTTATTTTTCACGTGTTTTAGTGTTTTTTTTTAGAAGTCGGTTGTTTTTTTGTAAAAAAGTTTTTTTATAATAACCGCCGAAAAATTTCAACGCTAGGGGGTCTAGAATCATTGCTGAATTGCCATTGCATTGTCCCTGCCAGCCTATATATATATATATATATATAGTACATAAGGTAACCAAATTAACAACGGGTTCCAACTTCCAAGGAATAACACAACAGCACGCGTAGCATGGCCACTATAGAAACAGAAGAAACGGAAGACAAACTGACAGATTGTAGAAAGATTAATGTATAATTGCATAGCACATGTGTGAGCACTATGTACCTACTATAAAGCCACCATTTACTAGGCTCGTCTTTCATTGACTTGAATGTGCCCTGGCGGCTGAGAGTATGTCATGCTCACTCAAATGTCTCGCTGGTGGTGGCGTGTGTGTTGGATCATTAAGTTCCCTTCAAAATGGTTGAGCTGAATGGTGCTGATCCATACTTCATGTTCGTGAACGGGCGCCGTCAGTAGGGACTGGTCAACTCTTGGCTGCCACGGCTTATTTTAATAAAAAAAATTGAATTCTTTTTTATTACGGATACTTTAAACGTGCACGTCTTTCTACATCGTTCTCACATTTTTAATTTGAATATGAATGATGTAAACAATTTGTTTTTTTGTAACTAATGTTGATTTAAAAGAGTGTCCATGGAGTTTCTTGCCCGTTCTTCTCCATATGTACTACCTACCTACTACGCTTTGGAATGGGCAACTAGCTTCATTTTTCTGACTGACTGACCCTTTGACAATTCAAAAGTGCCTATAATTGGTTTATTTGAAATAAATGCTTTGAGTTTGAGTTTTCAACAGCGCGATGTTAAAATTCAAAAAAAGAATGACTTTTTGTTAAGAAAGTGATTTGTCTTCTCTTCGTAGAGTAGAGATACAAGTAGTCATGCTTCGCATGCAGCGGGGTAATTACGTAACACACTAAAAGTAGGAATGGATTTCATTTTGACAGTTCAACAACATTCATTGCGTTATCTACGTTGTTGAGCAGACAACTTTTTCGAAACAATGGATTAGCACTAAGCTTCAAAATAATTCAGATTGTGATAGATAGTGTGTTACGTAAATAGGGGGCTGGATAGTACAACATAAAAAAAAAATCTCCATCATCACCATTCTCTTACCCATACTCCAATTTATTTAGGGCCAGTGCATCATATCTTCATCTCCCATACTTCTCGTTTAGGGACTAACCACACTTATTCAAATCTGTTCAGGTTTTGTCCATAGAAAACAACGATTTTGTATAGAATGCATACGCATCCGTTCAGCTTTCCGGATGCGTTTTGTCGGCCAAACGGCTCCTAAACTTACAGACTAGGTAGCTAGCAGCAGAAAAGGCTCGTTTTGCTTCTACGCTGGTAGGAACAATCGTCGATGAATTAAAGGTAAATTGAAACCGTATGTGCCTTTTAATCCACCTGACTCGAAATAAGTTATCTCCTTTTTTATCAAAACCTCACGATTTCTATTATCGCATCTAGGTTGGGATGTTGTCCCAGATCCTGTTCTTTCATACTAGTCAAGGTTAGTTCGAGTTTATCTTGAACCGCTGACTCAAACGCAAAGCATTTATTTCAAATAAACCAATTACAGGCACTTTTGAATTGTCAAGGGGTCGGTCAGTCAGAAAGATGAAGCTAGTTGCCCATTTCAAAGCGCAGTACTAGGTACCTATGGAGAAGAACGGGCAAGGAACTCCACGGACACTCTTTTAAATCAAAAGATGGTTATAAAATATTGGTTACATCATTCATGTTGAAATTATGCATGTGAGAACGATGCAGAAAGTTAAAAGCGTCCGTAATAAAAAGACAAAAACAATTCAAACATTAAATTAAAATAAGCCGTGGCAGCTTAGAGATGACCAGTCCCTACTGACGTCGCCCGTTTACGAATATGACCATTCAGCTCAACCATTTTGAAGGAAACTTAATGATCCAACACACACGCTTATTTAGCTCTGTTCAGCTTTTATCCATACAAAATCGTTGTTTTCTATGGACAAAAGCTGAACAGAGCTAGGTTTACCATGTCGCAGGATTTGTCCTGAGATCTCAGGATTTTTAGGCTCCTGACAGGATTGCGGCCCGATTTAGGGAAATCTCGGGAATCTCAGGATTTTGCGTTTTTTTTTATTATAAAATAATGTATATAACTAGATTTTTCAATATTTTTTATGGGTAAGTTACAATAAACAAAAAACGAAGGCACATATCAACGTACTTATAGTTTTTTTTTTTTATATAATCATTAAAAAAACGTGGTCGTTGATTACGTTTGCGCCAAAATCTTTGGATTTTTCTATAGAAATCAGGCTTTTTGTCAGGACTATTCAATTTTCCATATTATGGTAACCCTAAACAGAGCTGATTAAGTGTGGTTAGTCCCGTAGTCATTATCTCAGTATTCACCCTCCTTTCTAAACATATCATCTTTCACACAGTCCAATTTAATTAAATATCAACATCATCATGATCACCAGCCTACAGCAGTCCACTGCTGGACCTAGGCCTCTCCTATCGCACGCCATTCAGCTCGATTCTCGGCAACTCTCATCCAGCTGCTACCAGCCTGCGAAGACCGTCGCTCCACCTAGCCTGCGGGCGTCCTACCTTACGTTTGCCGATTCGCGGTCTTCACTCAAGAACACGTCTATCCCAACGGTCACCGGTTCTACGGCTAATATGGCCGGTCCACTACCACTTCAGCTTGCTTATTCTGTGAGCTATGTCAACAACTTTAGTTCTCTGTCGGATCCAGTGGCGGACTAACAGGGGGGCGGAAGGGGCGGCCCGCTCTTGGCCTCCGGTCTTGGGGGGCCCCCAAATGCCTCCACGTTCCCCTGATCAAAAAATAAACAAGACTTTAAAAATGTGTTTAGTACCTACATAATTTCATCACGATCAAAACACTACAGCCATCTAGACTTTTAACGCGGTACTAATATTCTTTTAACTTTGCTGAACGCGTCCAATACGCTGGGGGAATTCCCGTCCTTGTAGCGGGTAATTCCTTAGGAATCCCTGAATTAATGAAGTGCAAATAATTCACTCTTATACGCCTACATTTACATTCACTACATTCTATTTAGTTCAGTAAATTGAAGGCACGAAAACACATATAAAAGGCTACAAAAAATAACTATCTTTGATTTATATTACCTAATTATTTTTTTATTTTTTTGTCGATCGAGTCTTATTTTATTTTCCTCACCCATATCCATTCCATATTGTAGGTATGTATGTTTTTTTAGCCTAAATAATTTAAGTTGAATTTAAATTTCACTTGTCAGATTTTAACGAAATAACTTATCCCCCCCACCCCCCCTCCCCTCACCCCGAAAACTGACGTAACATAAAATAAACGCAATTTTTTACAGAGTTCACATGGCTGTTTCAATGTTTGTCCCCCCCCCGAACCAAAAGTTTGGATACGTGCCTGCCAACAGACCAACACACATACAGTCACGAGCACTAATATTTATACTTGCACTTAGCAAAATTTCAAATGAATTTTGTAGTGGAATTACGATTGTAACTACGAGATAAGACATATTTCAAAATAGTACCTATGGGTTCCAAAATACTATGTTTGTAACAACTTAAAAATACTATCAATACAGTAGGAGCAAAGCACTTTAAAAATAAATAAATAAATAAATAATAAATGTTTATTGCATCAACTTAAATAACTTATTCTAATTACAATGAGGAGGATCCTTTTAAGCAAATAGGTTGCTTGTGTTAGGATGCTCCGCCCTTCTCCAGGTTATATAATTGCTATTTAGTTATTGAGCCTGCTGTTTAAAAGTTGCTAAGTATTAAATTGTAACAAAAAAAAACTTGTTTTAACATAAAATACAGGGTCAAATTAAATTAGTTAACGAAACTTCACACACGTGATTGGTATCAATATCTAAACACGATAAAACATATTTTTTCAACTCATACTTCATGTAACAACACCACCAGCGGTCGATGACCCAAAAAAAACACCAAAACATTGTAATTTTAATTTTGTCGTATTAGTTATCGATACCTGTCTGCGGAGTTTCGCTAACAAATTTAATTTGACCCTGTATATCCTATGACAGGGTACTGTAGCTTCCCATTAGTGAAAGAATTTTCGGAAACGGATCAGTAATCCCGAAGATTACCTCCGACATATAAACTCGTGAAATGTTCCTCTATAGAAT
Source organism: Griposia aprilina (assembly GCA_916610205.1). Lineage (NCBI taxonomy): Eukaryota > Metazoa > Arthropoda > Insecta > Lepidoptera > Noctuidae > Griposia > Griposia aprilina. The sequence goes on along the minus strand of OU744295.1, from coordinate 5,380,776 downwards.
ATTAAGTGCTACCTGACTCAACCAACAGACGTCCTGTCCGAATCCAATCAGTTCATACAAAAAACCTCAAAGAAAAAAGCACTTGTAGTTTTTCCCGAACTTTTTAATTCTCCAGGCAACTTTTTGAACTTGTCTCTCCCTATAAACCTTATTTAGATTATTACGAACATTTTAAAACAAAAAATAGCCAAATCGGTCCAGCCGTTCTCTTATGTGACGCTCTCCAATGAACAAGCCTTATCACTACCATCTATGGAACAAGCATTTCATTTTTATTTCTTCACAAGCTGACCCGACAGACGTTGTCCTGTCTTAACTATGAATGTCATATGTGGTTTAGTTTTAGTTTTGACTATTGACTAAAACTGTCGACTCATTTATCAACCGATCCATCTGTGTTAAACGATATTTGCAGCGCGCATTCTGTCAATCGCTGACAGTTATTTCAAACAACTGACAGTTATGTAAAATTAATATTGGCGTTAAGTGTTCTTAAATTTTTTAACGTTCCGATCAACTTCCTTATTTTTTTATTTCATAAGATCCTTCTCCTGACAATAACGAACACAACAAAAAAAATCATAGTGAAATCGGTCCTGCCGTTCACGCGTGATGGCGTGACCAAGGGAAATAGGGATTCCTTTTTATATATATAGATTAATGTTCGTGACTGAACATATCAAGGTATCTATGTCAGTACTCCAGTAGTACGCTACAGGTCGCTGTCCATGGCCATACAATCAGACGACCTTCCCGACACGTCACTCCACAATCAATATTAATATGTTTCTATATGTCCGCCGTATTCCCAGGCAAAGGGAACAGGAACAAACAATAGAACAAACGGTGCTAAGTGAGATAGAAACCCTGAAAACTAACTGGATGGTAAGGTTAGGTTGTGGACAGAAAATTGACCTCGAACCTGGCTTGACCTTTTTAGACGACCTTAGTTAGTTATGAAGTTACAAGTCGGAAGACGTGCCTACCTATGAAGTGAACTGTATTATTTCAGCTAATGATAAATGATTTTATTTCTGTAAATAGGTTTGTATAAACACTTTTACACGTCAATGATATTTTAAAAACTAGATGAGGTCGGCGTTTCCTATCTGACTACTCTGAGAAGAAAGGCCGAAACAAACTCAGAGGTCACAGTCTGTTTTAAAGTCCAGACATAATCTTGGTCAGATCATGTGAAAACCATGTAGATTTGTGTCTGCAATGGTCTTTTGAGGAAAAACCACACAGATTGAGTGAACCTGTCCAGTCAGTGCACGCATTTGTCAGCTGTGCGTTCTAATTAAAATATTATCGATAGATTTTTACGTTTTGCCATTGTTTTCACGCACGACTGCCAAACGTTGGGTTGTAAGTAGATTCTCTCTGCAATCTCTCCCACTTAAAATGGTCTACTTATTTTTCTCTTTTCTAAAAGACATTCTCAGATACAAGCTCAAGTTTCACGCTGAAATAATGGAGCCAAATACAATACACCAATGGCATCAAGAAGTTGCATTGACGTAATATCTCTAGCAACCCTTTAGAGAATTACAGGCGTGATGATTACGATAGCAGCGACATCTCTCGTAACAAAGATATTACTTATTGAACTCATTTCGACTTGCCAATACTCAACATTGCCAACAGATGGCGCTGTTTACATTTAATAACAACGGGGACAACATAGGGTTGAACATAGATTTATAAATACGTACCGAACTGCAATGTGAAGTATTGTAATTTTATTATAGTATATAACTTACAATTCAATATCATAATCCATTATAAATATTATCCTATACCATAAAATTATTAAAAGGTCATTACAGTAATTAAAATCTTTTTTGTACAATGTACAAGCAGACAGCTAAGAAGAAAAGGAATGCGAAGAACATGATAACTTTGTCGGTAAACTCTCGTCGGCCATATTTCTTTAGAAGTTTGCCAGATTCTGATATCGTGCTGGCTGTGTTCTGTAGCTCTGATTTAGTACCCTGAAACACAATATGGACAATTATTTGAATATCCAAGTAGATAAGTACACAAGATAAGCAATGCAACAAGTTTATTTAGATTTTCAACTATGAAAAATTGCATCTGAATCAGCAATGGAATCTGCAAGCAGTGTTATAATTGTTTAATGAATAATAAGCATCCATACTATTATGGTAAATGCAAAAGTAACTATGTCTGTCTGTTCACTTTTCATCCTGGGTAAATATCCAAATACAAATAATAAAAAAAAAAAATGGTAGTATGGTGGTGGTGGTATGGTTTATGGTAATGGTGGTGGTGGTATTTTTTAGTAGAAGATAGTAATAGAATAAATACTATTGGTGTACAAAAATAACCAAAGAACTGCAACTTACATGCACAGTAGAACTGGAAGAGACCAAGTTGTCCAATGTGTCTTGACTCCTTTGTGCAGTATCCGCTAGCTGTCTGCTTATGGATAGCAGCTGTTCAGTCACACCTGTATTAAAAAGAGAAATAATATTTAGCAAGTTAAAGAAAAAAAGAAATGTTACAGGACCTATTAATAATTGACAGACACCGTATGGTGGTATACTTGAGCTTTAAATATTTGTCAAAATTAAATGAAAAAAAAAACGAATTAATCAGACTCTAATCAAGAGGCTTTTACTGGTGGGAATCCTACCCTCTAATTTTGAATCATTATGGCATAATATCCAGATATTAAGTGGATAAGCCTGTAAAGTTCCATGAGTAACTGTTAATTGCTATAAGTAGTCCCTAGCATTTAAGAAACTTTAGGGTATGTTACCACACATATGAATATAATAAAGTTAATTGTAAGCAAAGCATATAAACATAGCTGTTCCACTTAGAACAGCCGCAAGCCTGTTACAATTCATCTTCTTTGTTCTACTTATTTATGGCATAGGGCCAGTACACATGTTGCTTATTTAAAAATACTAATGATAGTAATGTTTGTTGACTGTTAATAACCACAATAGTTACTAACATGTACTTGAATTCTCAAGTTACCTATTGAAAGATTATTTAGTCAAGAGAGATATATCATGCTACTTGTGCCTACAAATATCAACACTTCTCAAATGAGTGGCCATTATGGTTCTATATGATATGTGACTGGAAGTAACAGTTGATTATGCACCAAGCGGATTAAGCTAAGTCTTATGTCGCGTTCGCCGTATTGAATTGCGAGCGTAACAAAGGAGAGAGGAGTTAAGACAAGAATCCTGAGTGCAGCAACGGCTTCAGGCTCGCCCAAGACAAAGGCATGTTTATCCCCGAAGAGGATACTCTACTTTTCTCACCATTTACGAGCCACTAAAAAGTAATAGCCGGTGTCTTTTCATTTGTGTGATTAAAAGTATTAAATAAATAAATAGTAGGTATAATACTACTTGAGGTTCCAGTGTTCCAAATTCAAATCACATTAATGACCAGCGGGTCATAATGAAATTCAGTACAATATTAATGCCCGGCTAGACCCTTACTTTGTATGACATATAATTTGACTTTGTGGAGCAGGTGGTGTGAAAAATATTTTACGCACCTAGGAAATTAATGTTTGATAGCTTTGTTGTTTTTTTAAGGCTTTTCAGAGGAGTTACAGTAGTGCTGCTTGGAAGAATTAGGCAAGGACCATTGTCTAAATAAATAAAGACAACTAGTTCACAGCACGTCAGACCACTTAATGGTATGATGTGTGCTGTGCTAGTTTTTTTAATTATTTTGTCTGCTTTGTGGACAGTGAAACTGTTAAAAAACAAAACCAATATGAGAATAAGTTAAAACACTACCTGATGACATTTTGAGCAGTCCATCTCTCTCAACTTTAGTCTTTCTGTTCCTGATGCCAGAATCATCTCCTTCACCAGATTTTAATAATTCCTCTCTTTGAGCCTTCTCTATGGCAAACATGCTTGTTATGTTGGCATCCTTGAATTCCTTTAGAAGACTGAAAATACAATAAGGTCTGCTAACATAAAAGCTTTCGAGATTGTTCTTTATTTAGAAGTTAGAACTACTTTAGCTGGGTAGGTACCCCAGCAGAGAAAAGGGTCTGTTAAAGGAAGTAAATAGTCAACACTTTAAAAGAATTAACAATAGTGCTATACAACACTAAGGCTTTTTATTTATGTAAATAAAACATATAAAGACAGGACTTCATTGTAATGATTATGTGCTTAATGAAAGAATGATGAATGCTTATTGATAGCCCAAAATGGAGAAGAAGTTGAAACGTAAATTAATAATAATAATAATAACTTTATTTCGGAACATCCATTTCAGATCATCCATAATGTATTAGTAATATATAAGAGCTATGTTAGTAAACCACAAAAAAAAACTAAATCAAATAGATACATGGAGTGCGATCCAGTGTCTTAGAAAAAGACCGTCTAACCGGTCCGCTATTACTTTCAGAATGCTGTTGGAGCTTCCTCTCATACAGTGTAATATACCACTTACCAAGCTAGCTGATGCCTTTGCGAGTCTACCTCACTACCATATTTCATGTCCCCAGTATCTTTTCCATAAAGTTCAAAATTCTCCATCTCATCCCTCAATACTGATATAGCTGCCCTTCCTTTTTCGTTGAGTTTGTTTAGACTTTCCATTGAGTCTCGGCATGCTAATATTTCCTGTAATTTAGCTAAGGCAAGATTACAAAAGATCTTAAAATGCAATGATATTGGCACACATCGTTTTTTTTTTATAATGTGTAGTTTTCCTTCCACGTCAGTGGTTTGCAATGATGTGGGGGACTTAAAAAATTTGACAACAAACGGAACTAATCTACGAATCACGTCATTAGATATCCAAAAGAAAGGAGAATTTCTTTTTGAAATACCAGTGAATTTGCAAGTATTTTGTTGCCTCCGATGTACAATACAATTGAAATAACACTGCGCTAAACATTGGTATATCAAAAAATTGTCATCATTTCATTTATCATTCATAATTACCTGAATTATGTTTTTCACAGTAAAATAATGCTTGGCTAGAACTTTCACATAGTTCTGGAATATTGCGTCCGGGCTGTCTAATTTCTGGAGAAATAGCTTGCTGTACGCGTTAGTACTCAATTCTCTCTCTGCTCTCATATTCATGGTATTATTTGCAGTTTATATAAAATAATAATTAAAGCAGTGGATTTTTATTTTGAAAACTTTTGTGACTGACCTATCATCTGTTCACTCGTCTGTCTGGTGTGACGTTGACGCAAGGGTGACGTTAAATTATTGACTTTTGAAATGACATAAGATATTACTCGTATACACGACATAAATGCTAGTCCTCTTACGGCCGAACCCAATAGCCTATTTTCAGTGAAAGACAGATCGCTATTGATGATAATTATAGAGTATAATTCTATCTGTCCTTGAATGTTGTCTCACAATCATCGATAAAGGCTATCTACTTATCTAACGAAAACAATAGATATGGTTCTATGCTTTACCCTCCCGTGCGTTCCATTACAACTAACACCACTTTAAAAAACAACTCGTAACCCCCCCCCCCCCCAACCCTCCCCCCTACCCTTTTTATAAAAAAACTTCTTGAAATTTCTTAAATGACTGGATAAAGTTATAATTTATAATATAATAATAATAAATAAATGTGCAGTCCATCCGTTGCCTAACTAGACATATCCAGGACCGGACGGACTGCACAATTTCTGGATTTAATGGCTACAAAAGTCACACGCCTAACGCCTTCTTAGACTCGCAATACCAGTCATCTTTAGAGGCTGGGTCGCTACCACTGTTCTTTACAACAGGAGTTACCCACCCCAGCTGCTCTATAAATCGGGTAGTACTGCGGGACCTAAAATCTATAGACCAATTACATGTTTACCGACGGTCTATAAAGTTCTTACATCCATTCTTAGAGCAAAATTTGCACAACATATTGTAAACAGCTCAATTATGTCTGTGTCTCAGAATGGATGTAAGAATGGGTCCCGGCCGCGGTACTGGCTCCTTAAGCCATGTCATTGGCCATGTCTATAACCAGCACCTTATAGTCATGACCAATTGGCCATAAGCCGTAAGGTTCGTAGATCCCGGAAGATTTTTCGACATGATGGATAGACTATAAGAAAGCCTATTACTGGATTCCACTAATAAAGATGTGAATACTTAAATAAGAATAAGGAATCAACAGAATATTTATAATCAGCTAGATATATTTATTTTACCTTTGGTTACAGTCACATATATTACAGTGTAGTCAGATGTTTTCTCTCTATGATAAGCATTGAATGAGTAAGAAGGCTTTATGCCATAACAGCCACATACATGGCCCATTAGGGTGCTGGAGTTGTACAAAATAGACGCACCTTCTTGAAGTCGTGTATGGGGCAGTGGAGGACGCTTCTTCTCTACCCAGGATGTCAACAGATCCGAGAGACCGATGAACCGATCAGGATTGACCGAGGAATATTCCAGGGCGATAGTTTGAGTCCGCTTTGGTTTTGCTTAGCCTTGAATGCTCTCAGCACACTGCTGGAAGATTCAGGTCTAGTATCGGTTGAGAAGAGGTGGTTAGGTGATATCACACCTCCTTTACATGGGTGATTTGAAACTCTTTGCTCCCAACAATTTACGACGAGGAGCTACTGAAGGTAACGGAAACTTCAGTAGCGCGCCATCATGGAGTGGACAAATGTGCAGTCATGCATGTAAAACGTGGGGAGATTATGGAATCCGTGAGAACCCAACTTTCAGATTCTATACACCTTAGATCCCTGTCCTCAACCGAAACCTGCAAGTATTTGGGAATGTCGGAAGTGTTAGGCATCAATGCTGCTGACATGAAACAATCGTTGAGGGAACGCTACTTTGGCCACCTGAATAAAGTGTTAAATAGTCTTTTATCAGGTGAAAACAAGGTGCGTGCCTTTAACAGTTGAGTCATGCCGGTTTTGATGTATACTTTCCGCATACTCAAATGGACTCAGACGCAACTTGACGCGCTGGATAGGAAGGTCCGTACATTGATGACGGCATATCGGATGCATCACCCATGGTCATTAGTGTTGAGACTGTACATCCCGTGGAAGTTTGGGAGTCGAGGTTTCTTAAATGCTAAAACCCTCCACAACCGCGAGATTTTCAGTCTCAAGGAATATTTACTTCAAACTAACATGAGGTTGCACCGATATGTGGTCGCAGTGGACAAGGGCCTAACCCCGCTCTCCTTGGCGAAAGAGAACTGGCGTAAATCTGCAGTATGAGATACTAATGATCGTAAGGAAGTATGGCTGGCTGCGTTTCGGCGACCTCTTCGAAGAAACCAAAGATTTTGTCTGTGCGATTATGGATGAAGTTATCATGACGAATAATAATCGGAAATACATTCTCAAGGACGATACGGTTGACATCTGTCGGGCATCCCACCATCCCGGTGAATTAATCCGACATATAGTTTCTGGTTGTTCTCGTATTGCTAACGGCGAGTACTTGCACAGACACAATCTAGTGGCTAGGATTATCCACCAGCAACTTGCCTTGCAGTACAACCTTGTGGAGTCCGAAGTACCATACTATAGGTATGTGCCCGACGCAGTTCTCGAGAATGGTCACGCTACTTTGTACTGGGATCGATCTATCATCACTGACAGGACTATTATAGCCAACAGCCTGATATTGTGGTGATAGATCGTAGAAAGCGCCGTGCAATGATTGTTGACATCGGTGTCCGTCATGACGCGAATCTCGTGAAAGTTAAGAATGATAAAAAAATCAAGTATCAGACTTAGCACACGAGGCTGTGAACATGTGGGACGTGTGGCAATATTTACATCTAATTACAGTGGCGTACCCTGGGCTCTAGGAAGTCGGGCGTCAGGCAGTCAAGTCCGCTATTTACCACCTCGCTGACTGGATAATACTTACTTACCACATTTAATATTAGGTCTTTACCTATGAAATTGCCGTTCTGCAGTACTGGCCATTTCAAATCAAAATAATTTTTGTTTGGCTAAGAATTCTAATTTCAAATTTTAATTTATTTTATTTTAAAAACGGATTTTTTTTTCTAAAAGTAGTCATTTCTTTATTGATTAGTGTTACATTTTCATCGCATTTCAATCTTTTTCGTCATCATGGATACGTTAAAAATTCGAGTAATTATGGAATATGAATACCGTCGTGGCAGCAACGCGGCACAAGCGGCACGCAACATCAACGACGTTTACGGAGCTAACACTACAAACCAACGCACCACCTGTTATTGGTTTGCTCGCTTCCGTTCTGGAAATTTCGACCTGAAAAATGAACCTCGCGGTCGTCCGAAGACTTTGGTCGACAATGACGAATTAAAGGCGATTGTGGAAGCTGATGATACACAATCTACGGCTGAATTAGCAGCAGCTTTCGACGTTAGCGTCAAAACAATATTGGTCCATTTGCGTCAAATTGGCAAGGTAATAAAGCTTGACAAATGGGTGCCCCACGAACTCAATGATCGCCAGCGCGAAGTACGCGTCGAGACGTGCCTTGCACTGCTCAACAGACACACAAATGAAGGAATTTTGAACCGCATTGTTACCTGCGATGAAAAATGGATTCTGTTTGATAACCGTAAGCGCTCAGCAAGTTGGTTGGATCCTGGTTCAGCACCTAAACAATGCCCTAAACGAAAACTTACCCCTAGAAAAGTGATGGTCACTGTTTGGTGGTCTAGCGCCGGTGTGATTCATCACAGCTTCTTACCAAACGGGGTGAGCATTACTGCAGATGTGTACTGTGAAGAACTGAACACAATGATGGAGAAGCTGGCGCATCTCCAACCAGCATTGGTCAATCGCTCGTCTCCGCTGCTCCTGCACGACAACGCGCGACCTCATACTGCACAGCAGACGGTCTCCAAGTTGCAAGAACTGGGGTTGGAAGCTCTCCGTCATCCGCCCTACTCACCAGACCTTGCGCCTACAGACTACTACTTTTTCCAGAATTTGGATAACTTCTTGGCGGGAAAAAAATTTAATACCCGAGAGGCAGTACAAAATGCCTTTGAAGATTTTTGTTGCCTCCCGTCCAGCTGATTTCTTTAAGAAGGGCATCAATAAACTGCCACTGCGATGGCAAAGATGCATTGATTGCATGGGTGATTACTTCGATTAATACAAATAAAAAATTCATGAAAAAAATTCGTTTAAATTTTTTCATACAAAACGGCAATTTCATAGGTAAAGACCTATTATATGAATATGGTCAGAAACGAAAGTTGATTAAGTACCACTGCAATTTCTGAAAGGCTTGATACTTTTAATTTTGCTTATATTATATGACTTGGTTTTTTTATTATTTTAGTTTTATCGTTTATTAGTAATCACTGGAGTCTAATCATCATAGTCGTCATCAATCAGAAAAAAAGACGGCCAAGGCAAATGCCTCGCCCAAGCATGCAGTCAGAACAACCGTTACCTTAGTTCCGTCATCATGACTTAGTTTCTACATAACAGGATTGCAGTACAAAAGTAGACCTTTTAAATTTGTTTATTTTCAGGCAATAAAAACTGTAGTGACATTCATTGTGAAACACAAACAAAAAATATTCATACAAAAAATATTAAATAACAATCCCAAAATGAGCCACAAAATAATTTGGTAATATTGCTATAGCCACACCACTCTCAAAAATACACCCTGTTTGAATTGATATTATTGCCCGATAGTAATGTCGTCATATACATTGTCGTCTAGGTACAAAGCATGATAGCCCTGAGTGCCTGTCAACTTTCTCCGACATGTAGGACATATAGGTTTTAGTACCAACGCCTTCTGCAGACAATTTCTGCAAAATACATGGCCGCACCTCGTCGAAACTACTGATTCTTTGCCCAAGTTGTTAAAACATATAGGGCAACGAATTCGCAAAAGTTGTTTACGTTTGGATTTTACCTGCAAATAAAAGTAAGTATTCAAATGTCAATAAATACTTATCTAAGTACCTAGATGTAATAGCAAGCAAAGTAGGTACTATACCAATATTTTATTGAAATTCTTTATTATACATCATTTGTGAGGCGATGCAATTGTCCAACCGTGGATTGGGATAAGCCGAGTTGATAATCAAGAAGATTTTAAGACTCTTACTTTGGTCTTTTGTTTCTTCGTTTTTTTGTCTTTTACTGTTTTCTCCTTTGCTTCAGGTATTCCAGGCGACATTCCTTCGTACTGATATTGTGATGTCTTAAATGTAATTTAAATTTTCATTGATATTGTAAAATCATTTTGCAAATAATTTGATTTGTCAGATATTATTTTGACAGAACATCTGACAGTCTCTCATGATAATAAAAAAACTCGTTGTCTATTTCTTCTATACCTGCGTTAGAAGGAGATCAGCAATACCTAATTGGTTCCCAATTTCGTTAAAACTGTTTAACTTATGAGTAGGTATGTACTCTCCCAGCGACGGAGACTCCATCGTCTCCATCTGCTAAGTGGAGCGAGAGTCTTCGCAGAGTGGCTGTTAGCAGCTAGATGAGAGTTGCTGACAATCGAGATGAATGGCGTGCGAACGGAGAGGGCTATATCCAGCAGTGGACTACCCCAGGTTGATGATGAGTATGACTCTGCCAACAGGAAGCGAAAACCCAGTTGCACTGTTTTTTGTTGACCTGGTTCCCCTATATAGGTTTAGAGAATAAATAGACCAAAATCCTCATCAGTTTCCACTAGACACCATAGCGTATCTACCTTACATGAACATTTGAAGTGAAAACTTTTTTATGCTCACTTTGCGCTCTCTGAACAGTGAACGAAACTGAACAGTTACGCTTGGGTAGGTGACGCTGCATCGGGAATACTCGGCTCCAGTCGGTCGGTAACGCTGAATCGCGATTACTCGGCGCTGTATCGTGTATACTCGGGTCTAGTCGTAAGTTTTCACTTCTATCGTGTGGTCATAAGCACACACCCTCTTTTTTTATTGCATATCAATAAAAGAACAATACCCTCATAATAAATGCATTGTATTTTATAATAATGAGTAGTTACAATATCACTGATCAAGAGAAACCTTCGTGTACAAATGTAAATTTAGTTTTACTAGTCTTTGAAGCATTTTTACAGTTGCTTCTCAATAATTTCACTAATTTCTTTGGTCCACAGCAATATAGGTTCAGATGGTCCCTGAAACACAAAACAAGAAAATTTGTTAATACCCAGTCATTGTACCCGTAAGTTTTGCGGAATAATATTACAAATATTAAATATAGTGATAAGCGTCATTTAAAAAGGGACCTAATATTGTACCTTGTGGCACTCCCAAGATTCGCTAGTACTCTCACAACTCAAAAATTGAGCCGACTGCATCCCCGAATCAGGTTTACTCTTAACATAAAAAAAAAAACATTGAATACTCATTCCTCAAAACTATTATTACGAAGTTTATCGGTAAATGGGCCACAATGAAAACATTCAAACGCTTTATTGCAGTCGCAAAAATCTGAAATCGGTTTTTTATTCTGTAGTTTTGTTTTTTTTTCTACTAAGTAAATATATTCATAATCAGCTAACTTACTCAGGATATAAGTGCACCCAATATCCAAAAACTCTGTCCCAGTGCGGCCTCCCCCGTCGTACTCTACATCCAATCAGAGGATACTGTTTCGCTATATTATAATTATTGTCTTCATCTCCTCCTGACTTCACTTCTTTAGTATTCCTATTGAGATTCGGAGTCAGCAAAGTCACTCTCTCATCATCTCTATCTCTACTCAAAACATGACTGAGTCCTTTCTCGTTAATTACAACCATGTGTGCTACAGGATTATGTTCTTTAATGCTATCATTCTTAAGTTCATTTCGTGTGTTAGTAACATAAAATTCTACGTGCAGTCTGTCTGGGCGGTTTGCGTTTCGTAATTGTAGTATAGTTTTGTTCGCTAGGTCTGCGAGCCATGTAAGCTCTTTTTCGTGTCTTACAATCCAGAGAAGGTGGATTCTGCCGGGCAGGCGGTTGCGTGGGTTCCTAGAACGTAACAAATAGAACATTAAAATGGAATGATCATCTTTTTTCAAGAGGCTTCAGGCATCCAAAGTAATTATTATAACATAATGCCAATCTCGCATGGGTCATCATTAAACAATAGAAAGACAGAAAATAAATTTATTTAGCACTAACTACAAAGCAGACAACACAACATATACATACAAGTAAAAAATCAAAATAAAACAAATAAATAAGTGTAAAGTGCGTAGTGAGAAATTAGCAGGACGACGTAGACGATAGACGTAGGCAGGTAACTTTTTTTGTCATATCTAATAAGATATGTCAGAAAAAGTTACACACAGATAAAAAGCTTAACTACTCAAGCGGGACCAAATATGTAACAGGCATTTTCTCTACAAAAAAGAACAAATAGAGGACCACTTACAGCAACAAGTCATGCAACACGGCGACAAAAGGCGTAATCCCCACTCCAGCAGCCACGCAGATTGCCACATCACTCCGATAGACGCCCTCCATAGGACTTGAGAACGGTCCGTCTACCAGTACTCTGGAAGATAAGAAAATTAAAAATGTTTAATTACATTAATGCTATGGAACAATGAAAGAAAACTTTAAAACTTAACACAAACAGAAGAATGGTATTAAAAAAGGAAATGCAAAGGGATCCTAAATACAAATCAATATGACAACTATTATAGAAATGAGAAATGCTGCATTGACCCCAATAAATCGAGAAAAGTCATTAATGTTTCAAATCTCAAAATTCATGTGAAAATCTTAGGAGACGATTATACCTTAGTTCACTAGGCCTTCTTTCTAACAACAACTTCTCTAACGATTCAGTCCAATCTCCCTTTACTCTTATCCATACGACGAAGCTTCTTTGGTATGATGTAGGAACCTGAAATATCGAAAAAATAAATGAGGATTACTGTCACTATCAAGGATACAAACTACAAACATAATAACAGGGTTAGAAGAGATCATATCTGCTCTCAGACATTTAACCAAAAGGCTAGGGAAGAACAATATAATTCACCTCCAGATGGTTTGACAAAAGTATCTAACGGTAAAAAAAAATTTTACTTCTTGCACCCTTAGTTTAGCAGAAGAACATAAAATATAATGCGATGGCATTGGCCACGTTAAGAATATAAAGTATGTAGAAATACCAGACTAAAAAAATATTTATTTTGAATGATGACACCATTCTGATGAGAATAGATCTCCCATAGAAGCCGTTATAAAACCATCTCATGTAACATTACAATTACTATCCACCATTTTGAGATGCCACAAAAGCCATTGTCAATAAGCAAATGCGCTTAGCGTGATTGCTAATAGGTCAACTACCTTTTATGGAGTCTCCCATCCCACCCACGAGGCTATAGCGCTTAAGGCAGAATATAGTTTTAACTATGGTTAGAAGTTACGTAACCGAATATCGTTTTTCTTGTTAGAACATAAATAATTTACGGCAGGCTAAGTTGAAGTACATGAAAACGTCATACCTATATTGGGAAATATTATAAATTCTCTCTATTCTTTTGTTTTAAGTAGGGATTGTTAACGACTTGACAGGTTCTGAGTACGATTGTGTCTAGAATTTATTTTTATGACGGATAAGAGCACCCACTTCTTCTTTGAACTACCACGTCAGAACGAACTTGAAATAAGTTAAAGTACATCCATCCTTACTTAGATACAGCCTCTAACGGTTGAGCTATAGAGTCTAGAGGCTATTTAATATAATCTGTTAGGTACCAGTCAATTCAATTAACTTCACAGCCTACGACTGGACCAAGATCAAAAAGTATTTTTCAACACATTTGCTCAAAAAATGCAATTACGATGCCTGTATACATTGTTCGAAAGTAAAAAATTACGCACCTTACAACGGAACGTGCGGTAAAATAGGTACTCACACCTAAGTACATGTTTTACCGCATACTCGGTTGCATAGCGCCGTGCGTATCCTTTACGGTTTATTTTTAATTTCCATAAAAAATATATAAGAATTCCACCAAGGAGTTTCACATTACGAGAATAAATAAGCTGAATAATCGAACCTCCTACGAAGCGCTTTTGCTCAATATGTTTGTCTCACTTTAATACTAAAGAGAAAATGAGACGAAATATGTACTTAGTTCTAATTTTCACCACGCGCACGTGGCGCCATTTGCAAATTCGCACCATTTTCATATTGGAAACGTCAAAGATGGTTGCGACTTTCCGACAGATATTTAAAAACAAAATAATAGTATGAGTTCCAGCGAGGCATCCGTATTGTACTGATGTTTTCTCGCAAATGTGTTGAAAAACGTTGTATGACACACGTGCGGAAATTGGTATTTACAAACTCATGAATATGGTAAGCCCTCGACTTTCGTCTACTCGTTTGCAAAAACCAACTTACCGCACTAGTATCATAAATAACTATTATAATAATTATGTACTCTCATAAAGTAAAATTCGAATTATATAGGTACTTAAAAACGAGTTTATATTGACTTAAGTACTTTATAAACACAATACCGAAATTTAAAAAAGTTAATATATCACCAAGGAGTTTCCATCAATTGATTTTTTCTGATGGAATGCATATATGCGGGGCGCGCCATTTTTATAGCATTACAAAAAAGTTTGGATTCCAATTTTTACATGTCTGTGGCAGCGTCCGCTTTAGTGCATACACGGAGATTTGCATGCACGCATGCACGGGTTTTGGCGCCATTCATACGTTTTGATGTAATGAATTTCGTGGGAAACTTTAATGTTTTTAGTAGGGTTAATCCCAATGTATGAGAGTAGATAAAGTAATATATGAAACTGCTCATAACTAGGTATTAAAATACTCGTGTGATACTATTAAAAACCTCGCCAAAGGCTCGACACACACTCGTGTTTTAATACCTCTCATTATGCAACAGTTTCATAAACTACTTTAAAGTAGGTAATTAGCACTTGCTCAAAAATATAATGCATGTTTTAAAGCTGGTCGTATGATTACTCTACGAAATAAATCTATGTACGCTTACCTTGACGACAGTGAAAGGATGCCACTCAATGAGAGAGACGTCCAAACATTGCAGAAGCACATACTGCCCCATGCGGCACTGCAGCTCGCGTGGGCAGCTCACTGTCAAGCTTATGGTGCGCCCCGCCATGTGATGCACCTATAATGTTAATGGTTTCGCCGTTTTAGTTGTGTTCAGTTATCTAGGTATAGTTCTATCGATTGATGATAGTGGCGTGGTGAACATTATTTAAAGAGACTAATCATGACTGATCTATGACTACCAATTTTGTTAGCTATCCAAAAAACGACAAAGTTAATCCCTCAAGTTTGTTCTTGTCTAAGGAATTAATTAATCTAACATTTACGAACATTACATTATTATTCTAATCATTCATAAATGTTATAATTATAATATATTGGCAGCAAGTAGGTACAGCAAGGAGCAGTATTTCAATATGAATGAAAATTACAGTCCTTAGCTCGTAATCCAATTACCACCTCATACAATATTACAACATCCCATCGAAAATTATACAAGCCAAGGGGAAGTGGTTAACTCATTCATCCCAAACCGCTAATCCCATCAATGCGGAATTACCCATGGGACCACAACCTGTTAGCAGGCTGGTGAGCAAGAAATAATGGGGTTGGCAATATTGAATCTAGGGCATGAGGAATTTTAATAAATATATTAAAGTGTAAAAAAGTATCCTAGTAGGTAATATAAGTAAATAGTTTCCTACTCACGTGAGAGGAGCATGTGACATGGAAACTATTAAGTAAAGTAGCTACTTATTATGGATATGAGGAGACAATAAGAAAAGAGGCAAACCGAACATAAGTTAGATTGCGTGAAAGATGATAAGGCTAGAAAGGAAGCTCAGTGAATTCAAAGATGACAGCTAAAAGAGATGTACCTAATTAGGTATGGACGAAAAAGACGGACTGCGTTAACGCCAAATAAATTGGGATACCGCCAGGAGGATTGTCATAAAATATAAAATGCAATTATGTGCTGCAGTACAAGCAAAATTAAAACAAAATACACGAAATAGAAAGTTTAATTAGAGATCCTCGGTTTTCAAACGACGTGAAGATAAAAGCATCATAAAGGAGATAATGCAATTGAAACATGATAGGAATCTAAAATATGCAATTAATTCTATCGAATCCAATAGACCGCTACCCAATAAGAGGATTATGCAAAGCTTGATCGGTTATTGGATTAAAACTGCCCACGTAACTATTTTCGCGAAAATCTTCAGCAAAATGTGAACATAAAACCGTATTAACCTCGTATGTTTGAGGTTTATCTAGTTAATGAACATTGTCTATAACCGCGATTTAACATTCTAAAATAGTTTCAAGCTATTTAAAAATCGTAGGACAAAATTCATCGTCTATCTCCAAATAGATACAAATGTTTTTATTTAGTAATTAAGTGGATGCGTGCAGCAAAAATTTTCACAACTCTGAAACATTAAGGATTGTAGGTAATAAATAATCCATAATCCTCAATGTTTCAGAGTTTCAAAGTATTGATGATTTTGCTCTAGAATTAGAATTTACATAAAAAATACATTATGATATTAAACAAGGCTATGTTAAAATTGCTAAACTTACTTCCAATATATTAAATAGCGCTCTATTCCTAGTGCAGATCCTCCATAAAAGATCCAAGACGTAGCAAGTCAATGGCAAGGACATCCACAGCCAAGTCTGAAAATAAAACACCGTATTAAATACCTTAAAATTGGTTGCTCTTCACGGAAAAAAAGACACAACGTCCAGAGAAGACGGCAGGTAGATAATTGAACATCTAATTTTCGTCCCAACCCCGCAAAATGCTAATACTCTTACGTACGAAGCTTCCAATAAAATAACCATTTCAGCTTGAACAAAAATAGAAATAATATATTTAGAATCATAAACCTAGTAAAATACAACTCTAGTAATTCTGATATAAAATTGAATGAACAGAATCACTTGAAATGAAGCGTTTAAATGTTACGGCGGTGATATAGGTCAAGTAATGCACTAAGATATACTATCTTACAATCATACGAAAAGGAGTTATGATATAAATAAGTCTATTGTACTAATTGTCAACATCAATTCAAGATTTGTGGAAGAAGTAACGTTTGATTACGTTTTTTGGCTAAATTAGATATGTTAACAAATTTGAATTAAGGATTCATTCTTGGTTGACTACAACATGCTTGCTTCTTAATAAGGGCACACCCTGCGGGGTATGAGCCTCAGCTTAGGGAAACGCTGGGAGAGGACAGCAAGGGACAGGCTGGATCGGAATTATTTCAGACCGCACCACTAATTGACTGATTTATTTCCTTTAGTTAAAACGGTAAAAAACCAATTACAATAATTGAAGACATTGATCATCCTTAATACGAAAGAGAGAATAGCAATTAGTGTACATTCCCACGGAAAGGAATGAATTCGCCTAATCGACATTGATGACAAAACTATTAGTCACATATTTAAATGAATATTGTTCATTGTACAGACAGGTTGATGATGTCACATCAAAATTAGGTCACATGAGTCACGTTTACAACTTTTACAACAATATTCCTCAGAAAGCTGACGTTAATGTTTACGACCGAATGATGTGTTTAACCATTATAACGTGATGATAATGGATAGCAGTTCAATAAATCGTAAAGAAAAGTAGATCTCCGAGAGCTACCAAGAGGTTTATTGTGATAAAACAGTAAGAGAGACACTGGTAGAGTCTTGCAATTGGGAAAAAGAAGAACGTAAGAAACAAGCATTTGAAGGACCCTTTTGATTAAAACAAAACAACCGCATTTTGCAAACATAATTATTGTCACTAAAGAAACGCTAATTTCTACTGGGTTGCTAACCTACGCCTACGACAGTTTAGTGAACCGATTTTCGAAATTGAATCACGCACTTGTTTAAAAGTGAACTTACATGGCACGTCATATGTTATTCTTAAATTATTATGAAAAGCTTAGTAAAAACATCAGTGGTTTTGTTTTACTCCGTGGTGTGAGTTCAATTTATTAAATAAACAAACTGAATTTAGAAATAGTGACGAAAATCAAATATTTCTACTGTGTGTATTTCGTAGCAACAAATTAATTTATAGAACTGGATGATTCTGGACAATGAACAATGTAATTAGAATAATCCCATACAAAATCTTAAATCAAATCACAATACGGAAGGACAGATATACATATATACCTTACATGTTTAATGAGGCTTAACCAAACCGTTTTAGATCGTAAATGTATTATAAATCCACCTATTTGACCGGCCACAGCTGGTCAACGAAAATTAGCCGCGCCTGCGATATCAATTTGACTCCCTATTATGAACATTATGTGCACAGTACTATTATGTGGTAATAAGTCTTAAATTAGAGCTTTGGCTGTAGGTAATTCAGGAACTAGGTGAATTCATACGTTTCATAGTAGATTAAAGCGATACATAGGTTTCCTATATACATGAGTTTTTCTACAGATTAACATGGGTGCCGGCAAGTTTATTTTCAGGGTCGCATCTTCAGCTCCACGAACCGAGCTCGATCATTTTTGCACTTCACTTCGGATATGTTATCGTTGGTCCATTCATACAAGGAGTAACTTTGTCGACTTGTGTAGAAAAGATTGTAGGATGCAAGAGCGAGCAAAGGGAGCTCGATAATTTTTGCATCTCGCCTCGAATGGGATAGATTTTATTTTGTCCATGCATACAGAAAAAGGAGTAACTGTGTCTGTTTAAAGGCACGTAAACACTGGCGCGACGCGACAGCGTGACACAAAGGCACAGCCTGTCGCGCGACGAGCGGTGCCTTTGTGTCTCGCTGTCGCGTCGCGCCTGTTTGGGGGAGCCTTAAAGAAGCTTTAGAATTAAATGGAATAGGATGCAAGAGCGAATGAAGCAAGCTCGATAATTTTAGCACCCCGCCTAGGGTCGATTAGATTTTCGGTAATAGGAATTCGGTACTATGTTGACTAATGCACAAAAGCTTTAGAATTGAGAGATTGCAGAATGCATGAAAGAATGAATCGAAATTTTTAAGATCTCGTCTTGAATATGTTAAGGCGTTTTCGTGTATTTTTTTAGTTCTGAATGTTTTAACACTTATATTTTATTTTGAAGCCAGGGAGGTGCAAGTGCACCCTCTTGCACCCCGCTCCCGGCGCCCATTCAGATTAAGTTCAATAATATACAACACCAGTTCGAGTCTTAATACCTAGCCTATATATTCTAAGAAGGAAGCTATTGCCACTATAAAACTACTTTCAGAAGGTGATGAATGGGACAGTAATAAAAAGTACATTCACGATCGAGTAGGTAAATGAAGGTAGTTAGGTAAAACCAATGAGCTTGTTTTGTTGCTCAGAAATAGAGGAGTGACTGATGTTTAGTGGGAGGAAGCAGTTGATAAACTGTAATAACAAGTAGTAATGATTCTCTAAGAAAACGTTACAAAACGCGCGTACGTAAAGACCATCATAATGATGAATAACCATTTCTGTTTCTACCTAGAAGCACGTCTGACTAATCTTATCTAGTTGCTAGCTTAGAGGTTATTGTACTAATTATTTCTACTAAGAACTGCAGTAAGCTAAAAAATTATCAGTCAATAATAAACAATTTTAAGGCTCCCCCAGGACAAGCATGACGCGACAGTGCGACACAAAGGTCCCGCTCGTCGCGCGACGGGTCGCGTCGCGTGTCGCGCCTTGTTGGGATTTGAGTGTGAAACCCAGCATAAGAATATGTAGTTTTGCCTACAGCTCTCGCAGTAAAGTACGATTCAAAATTAATGGCGGGTCGGAACATGAGGCGAGTCGCTGCGCAGTAACCAATTCACGTGTTAGCGGGGGTGAGGGTTGAGGTACTGCGCAGTGAATAGCGCACTTCACAGCCGCCATTAAGTTTGAATCGTACTGTAACTCCTTTTGTTTTATTCATTGGACCAAATCGTCGTTAGAGGTAACATACCATCACGCCTGTATTCCCCGAAGGGTTAGGCAAAGGTGTACCAGTACCACCCACATTTCACCAGTTTTGTTTAAGTTCCATGTAATAGAGGGCGATCCAATTGCCATCAACTGGGCACAAATACAGACCGTGACGAACCCTGGACCACTACACCAAGGAGGCGTTAAGGCTCCTTCAAGGCCCCGACTCTGTATGGTAATTATTATTCCCTGCTTAATCTTACCACGTGCAAACCACGTCAATATCGTGTCTTGTAGAAACGGTTTCGTTCATTGTATCAAAGAGAATACGTTATTAGCAGATATTGTGCTTAGATAAGGAATTGAGGGGGTTTCGAAGTAAGGAATTGTGAAGTGGTCATAGGTATAGTCATAGTCATCATATTAAGGCTCCCGTAAGCAGGCGCAACGAGACAGCACGACACAAAGGCATCGCTCGTCGCGCGACACGCGGTGCTTTTGTGTCGCGGTGTTGCGTCGCGCCTGTTGGCAGGAGCCTTTAGAGGTTATTGTATATCATGGGCCAACCATTTAGGGAATGCGGGCGTGTCGATTGTAATGTTAATTCGGAGAGAATTAATCAAATCATTGAATCGAAACACATCCGTCAGGTCACACCTAAGATATTGTTACGGTAGGTCCGTCATACGCCGAAGATATAGATATACATATAAATAGAGCATGATAATTTAGTAAAGAATGTAAACAAAAATATTGTAATCTATAGATGAATGTAGTAGTATAATTATAAATACTGTTACAAATAATTACTCAATATAGTTCTTGTCTACTTAAATCATACATTACTTAGTTATCGTGATATCGTGTTATCGTGATTTCGAATCACCCGAAACTTGATAGCACAAGGACCCAGTCCACTACTCCAGAACACATTAGATGGAGTGCGGGACCATCAATTAGGGACATTAATATACTTATTAGATTACCCTCGCAGACGCTTTGAGTTCACGTCTGAATGGGAGTTTACTTAAGATGCATTATAATAGGTGTCCTCCCACAGGAGTGGCGTATGAAAAGGGTTACCGTCAGACGTAGACGCTGTTGTAAAGGCCTGTATGGTGTACATATAAATCACTGTTCAGCACACATTTCTAATGTATAAATCTCTTCAAGACGTATTTATCTAATGAAATAAAATGCTTTCAGGTGTGCAGTTTATCGAGGTAAATCAATCAAATCTTTTTGAGTTTGAACCGAATTTATTTTCTGACTCTACTATATTGGCCGTCGATATGAGATGGTTTTTAATTTTACCATTGATGATTTCTACTATTTTACATATTGATTTTGTAAAAATTTAGGACTCACCTTTGATTTGATGGCGACGAATTTCGGAGTATTTTCGTTTTGACTAAAATTTGGACTAGTTTCAGTTTCTATGACTTCTTCTTTCAGGACACCACTGAAATAAAATTATTTACTTAATTGAGTTGAATTTCACTGGGCCCTATGCCAAAAAACTTTACAATTACAATTTACAAAGTAATTCTTACAAGTGTCTGTACTAGAGTTGCAACGGATATCCGGCCACTATCCGGTATCCGGCCTCTCCGGCCATTTTTTTATTATCCGGTGCACAGCCGCATTGCCAACTTGTGCCGGATATCTGGCTAGCCGGATACTTAGTCTTATTTTCGTAATAAATTGTTTATAATACTACTAATTTGTAAAATCAACCTGTATATTTTAAGAATATATACAAGTTAGTAAGCGATTTCGTTTATTCTGATATACCAAACCAGCTTCGGAAAAAGTCTTTCATTGTAGATACTACTGCATGCATGATGTTCACTTCGGCCGGATATCCGGCTATCCAGCTTCGGCAGTCACCGGATACCCGGCATCCGGTATCCGGCCAAATCACTATCCGTTGGAACTCTAGTCTGTACCACAAAACTCCAAGCTACATAATTGTAACAAAAAAACCTTACAAATATGCAAATCAATATGTCTACAATTTAGTAAGTTTGTAAAAACCCATGTCGTACTTAAACTTTTGTGTTACGCAAAGTTTTTCTACAATTTAATAATTTTGTAGAATGGAATAAGGGCCCAAATTTTTATTTAAAAACACTACAAAGTGAAAAATAACTTTAATTTTGGAAGGCGGTGTCTTTGGTTTTGTATTTTCGTTTTTTGCCACCTTCTTCCGAAATTAAGTTATATTTCACTTTGTAGTGTTTTTTTTTGGAAGTAGGTTGTTTTCTTTTTTTGTAAAAAAAAACCTTTTTTGCTGTGGTACCCCCCCACACAAATTCGTATACCTTCACTTGCTAAGTAAATAACAGTGACATGAAGTTATTTATTAAGTATAACACCATCAACATACACTAAGTGGAAAAAATACGTATTATCGAAGCTAACTCAAAAACCACTCATTAGAACATGACCACATGACCATATGGGACCACCCTTTATACCCTTTCAAACAAAAGAAGAATGTTTCAAATTGGTTTATAAATGACTGATTTCTGAGGTAATAAACATAAAAAAATAAAAATACAACTGAATTGACAACCTCCTCCTTTTTTTGAATTCGGTTATAAAGAAAGCACAGGTAATGTTTCAGGTAGATAAAAGAAAGTTTCGGTCGCTTGTAACTCTCCAAACGACCAAAACTTTCTTACAGTCAAGTCACCACAAAAATATTACCTACTTAAACATTTTCCTTGTCAAAATTTATCAGTTCCATGTTCCATTTCAATATCATCAAACCTTGACATGTTTTTGCAATAAATAAGCTATAGGTTCACAACTAAATATGGTCAAAGCTAGCTTTAAATAAAGTTCGACGTGATTCATTATTTTCATCTGACTCACACGCACCGTTGACTTGCTGCTCATACCATTGTGTTCGCTTTTGAAACATTTAACCATCATTAAAATTCAAGCCTTTAGACATGGTTTGGACCATGGACTTTGAGTTTAAATAAAACAAGTTATAGTTATATTTTGGTGGGTAGCAAAAAATACAATGAATGAATAGAATTCTGCATTAAGGTCACAAGATAGAATAGATATACAGTTCACGGTTTTTTTTTCTTTATTTGCCTGGATTTTTCGTTATTATTATGACCTCATGACTGATATTCACATCATATTTTTAACTGTTATCCATTTTAACTCTCCAGGCATGTCATAGCTGGTTTAAATCATATTTAAAAGCCTAAACTTTGTTGCTAAGTGCTTAAAGCGCTAAAGAAAGGCGTTTCTTGCCGTTTTGCAGCTGTTGCGTTAACTTCAGGACAGCCATAAAATGGCAGCTTTCTTTTGTTTGTTATTAACCGTTAGGTTGTAAAATACAAACTCATAATTCAACATGGGACTTGCAAAGAAGAAAACTTAAAAGTTGTTTATTCGTGTTTTATTTTTTTATATTTAAAAACATATTGGTATTTAACCGAAGTCTGTATGTAGGGTGGCAGGGACATCGACGAGCAACCTGAGGGCCTAGACAAAGTAACATTCGGTTAGCGATGACGCTAGTAGAAAAGTTAAAATGTATGGGGTTGACATAAGCTATCGAAATGTCACGTGATCATAGGTCAACGAATAAAAATTAGCTAGACAATGTTGTTGTTGTTGTTGTTGTTAACAACATTCGATTATGAAATGAATCGACAGCGTCGAAAGATTAGGTACTTCCACAGAGATACATAGCCACGGGACACTTTTTGACGAGCGTTATCGCTAGTTTTTGGAATCATTAGCGAAAGCGATAGCGATTGTAGAAATAGAATCGCTCCGAAGCGAATGCCATTTGTCTAGGCCCTCTGTTACCATGGTTTCAGTATACGATCTTGAACCCCCTTCGTTGAAATATATCGTCGGTTATTTAAAAAGATTAACTGTTCCATACATTTTGACTGCGTAGGTATTGCACTTTTCTATGGAACATCTGTTTGTTTTTTTACAACCGACGTAAAAATTCTAAGCTAGGGGCTCTAGAATCATTTGAACTGAATTCATGGTTACAGTTTGAACGTCGATGTCCCTACCACTCTGAATATCGGAAAAAATAAAATACCCTTCTAAGAAAATCTTCAACAGAGGCAAAAATAATGACGAAAGAAAACTACTTAGAGATAAAACAATTGACTTACCTCAATGGATGTATAATAAGTAGCACGATGAATAGTAGATACAGCTGGTGGGTATACCAGAAAGCGTTGTAGACCCTTCTACGGACGACCCTCATAGACGTAAGACCCATGCATACAGTAATAATAAGCATGGACACGCCAGTTACACCTGCCGTACTTAATAGCAGTGATAGAGGATTCTGAAATACAACAAATTATTAACGCCAAACGGCCAAAGATCCCTCAGATGGCTAATGTGAACATGACAATAAAAAAAAAATTCAAGCAACCACCTAAACGCAGACAAAGCCTGAAGGTCACATTTGTCATATTATATTGGCACAGAGCTTTTTCAATGGACTGCTATTCTATTTCAAACTACAATTATAATCCTGTAATCCAGGATTTACAGTGACGACCAAAGAGAAACATGTCGAGACAATGAAGCTTGACGAGTCCCGAAGTCCTGAGAGATTCAACTGTTTTGGCAAAGAAATTAATCAGAAAAATATATATCTACAAAGGACAAATATAGTAGATACAAATATTTGTTGCCGACGGACTCAAGGACGTATACTCATTAATTTATCATTAGTAATATCAACTTCCTAACAGAAAGGCATCCTAGGGTCACTATTATTATGAGCTACAGAATGTAGATGACGTAGGTAATCACTATGGTTGCTAGTCAAAATGATAGCAATCTGGAATTTTTTACTGAATACATTCTAGGTTATTTTTTTTTTATATTTTTCTACCAGCACGCGTAGTATGAACACTATATCTCTACTATAGGAAGAATAGAAACATCGCTTTAAACAAAGTGACATTTCTTTTCTTCGTTTTTGACATCCCACCGTAGAAATCTTTCGACAATCTGTCATTTTGTCTTGTTTCTTCGCATTCGTCACCTTTTGTGTGTCAGAATATTGTATTCATGCCATGTTCAAAGCCGCAGTTATTTTTCGGCAAAGTATCTAAATACCGTATTAGTTTAAGTATAGCAACTATCTAATCTCGCTCAAATAGCTCTCATACAAAGTCAATAGGTACAATAGGCGTAATACCTGTTCAACCTTAGTTGAATACATCATTAAATCTTTTATTTCTTACTGTATACGCTTTATTTACCTTAAACATTTAGGTTACTGGCTGCAATTAGCCCGATACCATACACTATTCATCGCAATCTGCACGGATATTACCAATAGACAGTAGAATATAAATTAATGGCATTATGCAGTATAATTTATCGGCAATTCTATCAAGAATAATAGATTCATTTGTTTGCCTACATTCTAATTCCTTGCCATGAAAGTTCAATGAGTAAAATGGTAAATTTAATTCTCCATAGACTTACGTAAGACTTACTTATACCATTGCAGCAAAGATTCATGCCTGAACTAAAGATATAAGCATTTACATAGTCAACTGTACCTACTATAACATTATTGTATTGTGGCAACAGGGAAGTAAGTTAATGCTATAACTATTCATATAAGTCAGTCAATCAATTTAATTTCGATTAGCAACATCTACACTTCGTTAAAGGTTTCTCCTATTAGTGGGGTCGTTGCATATGCCATCTTCTAAATGACTCCTGTATGCTCCTTTCCTAAATCGTTTTTCTTCCAAACTAAGTTCTGTTTGTTCAAAAGTTACATATATAGGATTGTAACTGGCCTGACTCTTCTTCAATCCTCACACCAAACATTATCTACTACACTATTTTATTGCACTATTTTATTCTCTAGTGATGACATTAATGTTCTTGAAAATGACATAAATGACGATCTTAAAAATATAATAAATTGGTTAGTTAATAATAATCTAAAAATAAATCTTGACAAAACTAAAATAATGACATTTAATCAAAGAACAAATAAACCGAAACTGAACATAAAATATGGTAATATAACAATCTCTGAAAGTGACATCACAAAATTTCTGGGCCTTTACATAGATAGTCATCTGACTTGGAAACATCATATCGACGCATTGTCAAAGAAGCTTAGTCAATTTTCGTATGCTCTGTACAAACTTTCAAAAACGGTTAGTCGAATTACAGTACAAATAGCTTATAATGCTTATGTGGCTTCTGGCATTAGGTACGGAATCATTTTCTGGGGCAACTCCACTGACAGAGACATTGCTTTTAAAGCTCAAAAGAAATGCTTGCGATCGTTTACCAAATTACAATCGATTGATAGTTGTAAACCATTGTTTAAGGAACTTAGTTTGCTCACTCTACCGTCTATGTACATATATGAAATGGGAGTGTTTGTTCGTTGTAACCTGCATTTATATGAAAAACTGCGCTCTCGCCGTTATCAGAATACCATTCATGTTTCCTCTCATAAAACCGCATTTTTCGGCAAAAGTGTGCTAGGCATGGCCCCAAAAATATATAATAATATACCAGCAGCGATTAGGAATAAAGAGTGTCTGGGATCCTTTAAGAAGTCTTTGTTTAAATTCCTTTTAGATAGATGTTACTACTCCATCACTGAGTTTACTACTGATAAACAGAGGTATGACGGGTCCGACTTGCTAGTTAGACATTTATGATTTATGATTTAATTTAAAGATTAAGTGTGTGTTTATTTGTCTAAATTTGTAATGACCTGTTTAACTAACTGACATATCTTAAATTGTTTTTTTTTTTTTTTTTTTAAGTAATATAATCTATTTGCATGTCACCTTATTATTGTAATTGCTTGTTAATGTTAATTTTGTACGCCATATATTGGTAAAACATAGTGCACATATTTTAGAGAATATACTACCTGTAACCATACCTATGTTTAACAAAATAAATTATTATTGATTATTGATTATTGATTGATTATCTTGGAACAACTTCTGTTGATAAGCCTGCTAGAATCGAAGTGCTACCTTCGTTTCTAATCTTACTCACTCACGACAATTCCACATACTTCCTAGCTCCACATAACCACTAACAACTCCTACATTATTTCCAGCTATACCATAAAGATTCCAGTCTAAACTACCAGCACATTGGTTACGTAAGTCTAATCGCGGATAGCCTAAAGTTCGTCAAACTTACCTCGTTTCTGTACCTCGCGAAGTTAATCTCGGCGTGTTGTTGGTCGTACCCTCTGGAGAAATTCCACAAGTTTACCAGGTGGGAAATGGAATGTACAACTGGAAACAATAATGTACCTGTATTATACTGTTTGTTGGTAGGTAGGTAAGATATTGCAGGTGCTACGAAGCTAGCTGTAAATCCTGGTAGGGAAATTGTTAAGGAAGTTTTGAAGTAAATAATGGGCAGAGCTTGCGGTATGGGTGTTAAATATTATTATAAGAATGAGTTGTTGGATTGGATTAGGATCTTTAAGGGTAGGAACCTAAATTTCGATTGTATTTTTTGAGCTAGACTTATAATAATCATAGTCCAGAACGGTAAAGACGGTCGGTCTAATTTCAACATGAATGATGTAACCAATATTTTGTAACCATATTTTGATTTAAAAGAGTTTCCATGGAGTTTCATGCCCGTTCTTCTCCATAGGTACCTACTACGCTTTGGAATGAGCAACTAGCTTCATCTTTCTGACTGACCGACCCCTTGACAATTCAAGAGTGCCTATAATTGGTTTATTTAAAATAAATGCTTTGAGTGTGAGTTTGAGTTCTAAAAATTGAAATGAGTTTCACAGAAAAAGTGGCTTTCAAACAATTGCCAAAAAAAATATGAAATTCTTTCGGTTTTATTTAAGTAAGTACCGTACAGGTAAAACTAAAACCCACGTCCTAGTTCACGAACAAAAGCTAGAAATCCTAGCAGTGGTGTTGGCAGCCATTAGCCTTCGTCTCAACAACTTAATGGTGCTCTATATACGCAGAGGGCTTTAACGAGCCTTCCACCATTTCCAATTCGCTTTGTGAATATTTAAAAAATGGAACCCATTGAAAACGTCCTTTTTCAGTTCCTGTGTAGAGACTGGCTGAAAATAGCTCCCAAAATATGAAAAATTAGCCAAACTGTTTCCATGAAGTTTGTATATCGAACGTTCAATTTTCAAAATAACACAGCTGCCTGGAATCGTTTAAAGTTTTCTAAGTATACAATAACCGTTCTATAATTCTTTTAATACTTGCCTACTTTTACTCAACATATTTCCAGACTACGTTTACAAAACTCCTCTTTGACTCAGCAACGCAAACTGTTTTTAATTACATTCCTTGTTACGTAAACACGCACAATTTAGAGAGAGAAAAAATCCAGCTTAGTTATATTGAAATTTCATGTTTCTAGGAAAGCATGGCACTGTTTTACTACTATTTAATTGGAAAAACGTGACTGTTTCTGCTTCGTAATGAAGCCATAGACCCGCAGGACCCTAATTACGTAACACTATCAATCAGAATCTGAATCATTTTGAAAGATATTGCTAATCCATTGCTTCATATGTTTGAAAAATTTGTCTGCTCAACAACGTAAATAACGTAATGAATGTTGTTGAAATGTCAAAATGAAAGCCATTCCTACATGTGTTACGCAATTACCCCGCTGTAGCATCAGTCTATTACAACTATTAAACTAGTACGTTGAAAGATTATCAAGCACACTTACCGGCAAAAACTACAAGAGTTATTGCAACCGTCATGTGAAAACTCTTCGCTTTTTCTAACCAGAAAAAGAACAATCCAGACCATGATCTTGATAAGACTTTGTACACCAATTGATTCAACTTCTTGCACAGAGGAAGTAACACCAGGGCGCAACATAAATTTATAACAGTCGCCGTGCCACGGGAGATGCATAGTCCTAACTGAAAACGAAAAAAGAATTAAAAATATCGCCGGCGAGGTTTATTCAACTTTTTTTCAGCCCGTATGCTGAATGCTGGCAGGTGAGAAAAAACTGCGTTTTATGAAATAACATGTTCTTTTTTCTTCAAACACATGCTTCATTTTTACAGAGTAGAGAGTAGGGTTGTCCCTTGAGCACATACTATTTTGTAAATATGATATTTCATTAGTTAACTTACCCCTAATATCCTTCTTAAATAATAAAACTGCTGTCCAATATTATAATAAATAAATGTATCGTAAAAAAGATACAGCACTAATGAGATCCATAATATCTAAAACAAAAAAAAATATACATAAGACAAGTCTCAGCAGAAAATCTTTGAAGAATCCTATTATATAATAGTAATTTTAAATGATGTATGAGTCAAGCAATATGTGTCATTTTTCAATTCAAATTCTGAGATCAACCGTAGTAAGCACCTAGTCGTTTATTTTAAGCCTCTACGATTCACATGAATGATTTCGGACCCAGGTTGCAGATTTGACGTCTGGCAATTTTCAGTCATGGTCGACACATTTCAGCCATCGCAAAAGAGCATAAATACTACGTTGCAACTTACGTCGGTCGTGCGTCGGAAGTGTAAACGGACGTATAGCTAGCCACTTCAGACTCTATTCAGCGTCGGTGCGTAGACGGCTTTCTATACACAGCCTTTGACAGCCGTGTTGTGCCTACCTCCATTGAACGAGTGAATGGAGCCGATGACAGCGTGAAGCGAGTGTGGGCTTGCATTAATTAACGATGTCGAACGTCCAAACTGAATGCCATTGAAATGTTGCATGTATTATGTTAAATGATGGGATTTGTACGATAAGGTGATTGATTCGATCTTGGGCTAATGGCTACAAAATTAATTCCGTATTTTAATCGTAGAAAGAACCAAAGAACCTATAAGCTTTAGGATTCTACAGGCTCAAATGAGTTTGAGGCAGGTAACATTACTTTTAATGTTGACTGTAATGTAATGATCGAATTTCTGCGATTATATGATTGATTAGATCACTAGCAGGTGGCATAGATAGAACAAGAAATGATTATATAAGAGGAAGTCTGAAAGTGCACCAGTGACTGAAAAGTTGTGTGAAATCGGTTGTCATGGTATGGGCATGTGAATGTGATGCGGTGGAATGAGGAAAATATCGTGAAGAAACTTTTGAGTATGAATGTGGATGGCTATAAGAGTAGGGGAAGGAACGTGAAAGATGATATGGCTAGAAACGGGGTGACTACTGAGATGGTGACTAATAGAGAAGTAGGGGAGAAGACGACATGTTGGCATGAGAATGATGAGGTTGCTAGACTTTACCTGTTCTCAGGACCAACATCGTGGATAGAACTAAGGCAGTAGCTAAAGCTCCAGAATTAGAATTGCATACAGACCATGCATTTAATATCTTTATTGTTCTCTCATAATCATACAGTACAAAGTCAAGACAACACATATTAGAGACTGGTGTCTGTTGTAAGTGAAACCTGTATTACAGATCGCCATTGCATTTTGCATCATATGCAAAATGTCAGCTTTACACTTTGTACTCGAAAATGCAGTGCATTAAAAGCTTTAGCTCATTTCCAGTCGGTATAATGAGCTCATGACGACAAATCTAAATATTTAGAACTAGCCAGTTATTATGTATCAATAGAATAGCATAGAATAGAATACTCTTTATTATGTGCACCATAAAAATTACAGATATAAATGTAGAAATATTACACAGGGTGACACAATGGGCAGTCTTATCGCTAAAAGCGATCTTTTACAGACAACCTTTGGATGGATTCAAGGGAGAAGGAGAGACAATAACGCAGGTAGTCAGTGGTGTACCATTTACATATACAACAAATACATACACGCATAAAACATATACTTATCTACATATAATATATACAAAAATAAACATGAAACAAGAGCAAGGAAACTAAATGTAATGAAAATGTTTAATGAGAGAGGAAGTGTTTTTAACCAGAATTTTAAAAGTGGACAAAGATTGAGCACGCCTTATTGACACGGGCAAGGCATTCCATAACCGTACTGCTTGAACTGTAAAAGACTTGTCATAAAAACTGGTGGAATCTCTAGTCTTAAGTTTTCCGATGACCTCAGATATCTATTATGTGTGTCATGAAGGAACTTGATACTTGACTTGGAGATAAGAGATAAACATACAAAGTTATACAAACATAACACAACATCATATTACGCTTGTATTCCCCGAAGGATGAGGCAGCAGTATACCTATAGTACACCCACATGTTCTCCAGTTATGTTTACGTCTCATGTAATAGGGGGCGAGCCTATTGCCATCAACCAGGCACAAATCCAGACGCTGGGCTGCTACTGAGAAATATTAGATGGAAAACCCAATAATGACCCAGGATCTCATGCTCAGCAGTAGCTCTACCGGACACTACACTACCGAGGTAGTTAAAAGACAAAGTTA
Source organism: Griposia aprilina (assembly GCA_916610205.1). Lineage (NCBI taxonomy): Eukaryota > Metazoa > Arthropoda > Insecta > Lepidoptera > Noctuidae > Griposia > Griposia aprilina. The sequence goes on along the minus strand of OU744295.1, from coordinate 5,349,406 downwards.
TACATTGTACTAAAAGAACCCAGTATGAACGTAAACTTGTATGGGCGTTCAAAGATGACATAAATGCATGCAATAGAATACAAGTTGTTACTAGGCATTGCTAATCTGCACTATGGCGCATAGTATAATCCGTTATTCACGGTTGAGTGTTAAAACATGCTAGTACTTAGGATAACCCTGATTAAAAATAACATCTGCTTTAGGTAGGTAATCTTATTTTATAGTTTGGAAACCATTTCTATGAGGCACTTTTTTGCCCACGTTAATGGTTCAGTAGAAGACATTGTCTATTCAAATAAGTATTTAGTTACGGATGTTAAGACAATTTTCCAAAGAATTTATCATTTTCTCCCAAAGGGACAGCCCTAATACAAAATTTTGGAAATCTAGATTTTCGGAATTCAAAATGATAGATAGTTTAAATTGAAAGCTAAAACCTTTATATCATAGGTAACAGTGTTGTTAACCCGATAATGTGCACACTCCGTTCACCTTTGAACCCAAAGCCCCATAGAGGGTAGATACACTACTTATAGCTACATTACCATGTATGAAGGGTTTTTCCTCCTGAGTGCATTAATCCATCTTATATGGGAGTAATGGGATTTGAAGGCTATCAATCATCCCGTCCCTATAGATTTAAATATATTTAGAGTATTCTCGTCAAGCAAAATGGTTCAGGAATGTCGAATATTTAGAATAATGTTTATTTTGATTTATTAGCAGCAGATGGTGCTCGGGCTAAAAAAGAGGACATTAATTAGATTGATTTGATGAAGTACGGGCGTTTAGATTTAATAGCAATAGTAGGAAATATAATGAAATGTAGGAAACAAGTGTTCAGTAATGTCTGCACAAGATTTGACAAAGCCAGGAATTAAATTGTCAGCAGGCCATAATAATCTTGTCTCAAAATACGTGATTTGACAGACTCGACAAAATAGATTATTCTTAGGAATGATATCAGAAATATCAACAAAGATCCACGCAACTTATGAGTAGACTTCCTATAATAAGCAGGATGACGCGAGCAAGTTAATCCACGATACATTTTCTTTTATTTGCAGTCAGTGAAGAAATAGAGCTGTTCAAAACATATATAGGCAACAATATTAAAGACACTGAAATGAGTTATTACAGTTTAATGAAAGACACCAGACGCAAAAAGTAAACAGTCTGTCGTAGAAACCAATACACATTTGCATAAAGTTTTCCCAATAGGATTTCAACAACACAAATATTTTTTTGATCTGAGAATCTAGAAAAATATCTGAATGCCGATGGATCTCCACCAAATGATAATCAATATTTATTGATGATATCATAAATACTTTTGCATTTATGGGATACTAGCTTCTACCCACGACTTCGTCCTCGAGAAATTTATTGTGTTAACATCTTCTTCTTCTTCTTTAGGGGTTTTAGTTTCCGCACTTAGTCCTTCAAGTAGACCATTGTGCGTGCTTGTGTTAACATAAAATATATCCTATGATGATACTCGGCAATACTGTAATTTTCCATTAGAAAATTCTTGGAATCGGATCAAATCTCTGAAGATTACCCTACATACAAACTCCTCTTTATAAAATTAGTATAGGAGACATACAGGCCTTAAATCAGTGAAATTTTGACACACATTTCGATATCAGAGTCTTTACAGGTAGAAACAAACAAAAGGATTCCATGGAACTACGTCTCATTTGAAAACCGACGAAGATCTTGCAAAATATTAAACTACCAGCACCTAAATTATGAGCAAGGTAATAAATTATTTAGATCATCAATCATTTTCCTACGTCTGTCAAGCGTAAAGGTCTAGGTCACCATAACAATGGTTATTGAACTATATCCATGATATTGATACCTCCACATAAATAAACACCATAATATGTCATTAATATACAATATACTTACATATATTACTAACTATGCTATGCTGTGCCCAACGAAGTAGAACTATCGCCCATTAGTTGCACGGGTTGTACCTAGAGTTATTTTCAAGAAAGCCGGTGACACTCTCTCATCACCGGATACTAAACTATCTACAATGCCGATGCATTCCACCAGTTTTATATGACAAGTCTTTTACAGTTCAAGCAGTACGGTTATGGAATGCCTTGCCCATGTCCATAAGGCGTGCTCAATCTTTGTCCACTTTTAAAATTCTGTTTAAAAAACACTTCCTCTCTCCTTAAACATTGTCATTACACTTAGTTTCCCATAAGACCGCCCATTGTGTCACCCTATGTAAAATCTCTACTTTTATATCTGTAATTTTTATGGTGTACATAATAAAGAGTATTCTATTCTATTCTCCAAAGAAGTGAGACTAAACAAATCAATCCTTGACAAGTCTAGCCATCTTGACGATAGGAACAAACTTGTACTTTGGTACTGTATGATATAAAGTTTTGGTCGACTCTTCACGTGACCAGAGGGCTGGCCTATTTTTTGGCTAAAGTATGAGCATTGCCATGCAACGTGGCAATGCTGCCAGCACATTGGACACTTTTCCAGTTGACAACGATGCGGACGAACTTTTTGATGTCCTATGATTCTTTCTCCTCCCCTTTTTATATACTTGTACATATTATTATTATTTTAAAACTGTTAGCTTTTAAATTATGTTTAGTACATAATAGTAAAAATTCAGTGTATGTATTATGATTAAATAAATAAATAGTAACATTATTATTGACATAAAACAAGGTGAACACCAAATGATAGAATTCTCTGACTCCTGCGCCAGTTATAACTGTGTAGCAGGAGCCAGTCCTCTCGTAATAAAAAAACTCAATTTTGCCGTTTTATGATAACACATCTTCTTCTTAATTCAATCGTACGTGCTTCCTCCGATAAGTAAAGGGTTTGAAGAAGTGAAAGGGCTGTCGGTACTAAGGGAAATGAGAATCGTGTCCTCAATCGAACCTGCGTTGCATTTCCTTCAGGTATTGCACGCCGACTAATATCCGGCTTCTTTGAGCGCATAATTTGTTATTCATATTTTATCTTGAAGAAGGATATGAGTATATTCTGAGATTGCCTCAACTTTATCGATTGTAAAAAGACGAACTTATTTTCTTTTGGAAAGGACCGAGACTTGTGTAAATTGGAAAACTTCAAACTGAAAACGAAAACCTTGAGCAGGTTTTTCTGAAACAATTATTTTAAGCCCGATTTTTCTTTCTACATAGATAATGCGGTTAATAAAAGTTTGTTAACATTTAAATTTACAACATGCATAAATTGGCCGTCTATATTTAGTCATTGAGTTTTCTGTCCGTCTTCATTCAATTGGTTTAAATACCAGCTATTTAAAGATGCAGATACTTTCGAAATTGATTACTGGGGAAAACCACTAAGACGATGCATAGCTACGTACTACCTAGATACTTATAACTATAAAGGATAATTTCCACCAAACGGCTCGCATGGCATCGGATCGGAACGGATTTTACAATCTTATATCGTGTACACAGTATTTAAAGTCTATATTACCAAGCCGCGCACAGCAACTTCACCGCGGGCGTCTTCAGCGACATGCGATCGTAGCCAAAAGTGTGCTGCGACGCGCGTTCGGCTCCGTTTGCCTGTCATCGTATCCGATAACACATTCATCCGAATAAGAACACGTCAATACGGTAGGAATTAAACTATTTGTCTAGGCGCAAAATCGGATAAGTTCGCAAGAGACGCGCGTTCCCAAAAAATCCCAATTTTTTATTCCCATTTGCCTCCCGTGGCAATCCCCGCGGGGGCGACTGGGAATGAACGGCGACGCGACGGTACGGAGCCGATCGTAAGCGTCAACATCCTGCCGGACGCGATCAGCTATCGCCGCATCCGTTCGTATCCTTTCGGATCCGATGCGATGCGAGCCGTTTGGTGGAAATCATCCTTAACACGGAAGCATTTACTTAACATGTTCTAATTTCCAATCGCTTCAATTTTCAATGAGGTATGGCACAAAGTAGACACTTAGAGGCATAACTGAATCATTGCCTTGAAAAGTCTGTTATTTCGCGGCTGTTGGTAACGCCACGCCTTCACGCCTGTAATCTCCAAAGGATTAAGCAGAGATTTACCGACAGTACACAGACATTTCGCCAATTAAATCATATATCTATGTTTAAGTCCCATGTAATAGGGGGCGATTCGAGCTTATTGCCATCAACCGGACACAAATCCAGACTCCGGGTTGCTACTGAGAAATTCCAGATGGAAAAACCAAAACACTTGGCCCGACCCGGGACCGAACCCAGGACCACATACTTCTCATGAACTTTAAAACGATATTACTTGTTGTTGTGATAATTTTTGTTATCCTATAATTGCAAAATAAAATTATCTTTATAATCTTTATCTTTATGCTCTAGGGCTTTAGTTAAAAGCACAACCAACAATTACATTTCCAGAAACAAACAAACAAACAAACAAACATACAAACTATCAATCAATCACTTGCTAACAGTTTTTTATCTAGACAACTAATTCAGGTAAAACAAACACTACCTAATTAATTATCAGCAATTTGCTGAACTAGGCACACGATGTCAGCAACTTTGTCAACTAGATTACAAAGCACTTTTTATATTCTAATCGTCGTCGTGTTAATAAACGTTACCTTAATTCTAGTGAAAGGTCAATGTAACGTTATTTTAAGTAGAGCCTACTACTGTTGCTAAAAATAGATTATAATTGCGGAGGTAAAAATTTAAGACATTTGTAATAACTGAGCTCAGTTCAAAGGTGCCTTCATTAGCATAAGCATAATATCAGCCTATAATGTTCCCACTGCTGGGACACAGGCCTCCTCTTGATGAGAGGGAGTGGGCCATAATCCAACACGCGGGTCCAGTGCGGGTTGGCAGATGTCGCATGTCTTCGAAATTTTGTTTCTAGAACAGACCGGTTTCCTGACGATGTTTTTCTTCACCGGTTTGGAGCAGTGCCTTCATTATTTACATCAATCTGCTTATCCTTTTCTTTGAGTAACTGCCTATCTGACATCTACAACCCAGTTACTGGGTAACACGGTACACCTTGGTAGGCTTTCCGAGGCACAGGGGGTCTCGATATGTAACGGTTGGTCACCCATCCACAAACCGATCGCGGCTAGCGATCGACCCGTTCGGCTGTTATTATTTAGCCACGAGCCTCTTCTGTTGCCTTCATTAAGGGGACAGCTCCGGGTCCACTAAATATTTCATACCAGTCCCTGATTTTCACAACCAATCCGCCTAAAACACTGGATCCTCACCCCATAAAAGCTCTTATATTGAGAATGTTTATCATAAAGGAAGGTGATTTCTTGATTGAAGACTGCCCATTGTTCCCTAATACATGGGTACTAATTAAAGTTTCTCTAATTAAATTAACTATAGGTAGGTAATGAGATAAAATGAAGATCAAATCTAATTCAATGCAAGAGCAGAACTACAGACCAAGTTTATAAAGCTGAATTAAAAGGAATCAGCATCCTAATTGTGTAACACACTATCCATTACAATCTGAATCATTTTGAAGGATATTGCTAATCCATTGCTTCATATGTTCGAAAAAATTGTCTGCTCAACAACCTAAATAACGCAATGAATGTTGTTGAACTGTCAAAATGAAAGCCATTCCTACTGATAGTGTGTTACGCAATTACCCTGGTGATTTAATAATACAATGATAAATAAATGCAAATGCAGCAATGGTAATAATTGCATGATTGATCGTACCCGGGTGGTTTCAGCTAATAACTAGGGCGAATAAATCATTTTTATTGGATAGGCCTCCACGCTTTATGGCCCTCATGGCAAGCCACTAGCATTGTTTAAGCTTAAATGAAATCATTTAAACCGTTTGCTGTTAATTTTCGGAATAAATCCTCCCCCTCCTCCTTTCGTTTGCTGTTAATCCTATCTTAGTTTGTTCCTTGAGAGAGGCCATGGTAGTGCGGACAGATTTGACCTTAAGCCTTGTCTCCCAGTGGGGTGATGACAATCTGGTCTCTTTTAACGCCACCAAAACACAGGCGTGTCTTTTTACCGCTAAAAGGAGTCAAATCAACCAATCTCCTACTTTTCGGGGTACATCTGTTCCTGTAACTGATCGGCTCCAGCTCCTAGGCATGGAGTTGACATCTGGTCTCAACTTCGGCGCCACCATCGAGTATAAAGCCCAAACTGCGGCTAAGAAGCTGGGCATCCTAAATAAGGTGAAGCGATACTTTACGCCTGGACAGCTTTTAACCCTGTACAAAGCGCAAGTCCGATCCTGCATGGAGTATTGCAGCCACCTTTGGGATGGCTCAGCTAAATACCAACTTGCCGCGCTTGACTCGGTGGAACGCAGAGCTAAGAGACTCATTGGCGACATAAAACTGGTGGATGCCAAGCTTCAGTTTGGCTCATCGCCGTAAGGTTGCCTGCTTGTCGGTCTTCTACAGATTGTACTTCGGTGAGTGTGCCCAAGAACTCCTCGACCTCATTCCACCGGCCCCCTTCTACCTTCGGACATCTAGGCGCACTGCAAGTTACCATCCCTACCTAGTTGCTATTCCACCAATTCGCACTAAGCGCTTCCAAACATCCTTTATAATGCGCACAGCAAAAGAGTGGAATTCTCTACCTGCGCCTGTGTTTTCGACCGCATACAACCCAAATCTCTTCAAAGTGAGAGTGAGCAGGCTTCTTCTGGGTAAGCTCACTCCATCGTCGACTTTGTCTCTGTCATCTCTGACCTAGACTAGAGTCAAGAGCAAACCCATCTAAAATAATAATAAAAAAAACCAAGGAACATGCTGATTAAATGGTCTTTCATATAAAAAGTGCTTACTATACTGGACTCGCATCGACTTAGCTTTCATTGTCTACAAGAGTGAGTAAGACCACGGAGATCAATGAGGAAATCCATTCTGTGATAATTTTTTGTATTTCTGAAGGACAGGAATAAATGGAAGCAGCTGGAAGAGGCCTACGTGATTCAGGATAATCTGATCAGTAAAAAAAATGGGAATACCGATGTGTAATACGTACTTAATGTCAAATTGTTTGTACCTACCTACAACAGAAATGTTTGTTCTATGAGCAAATAATTTATAATTCAAGCCTATTTATTTTCCAAGGCCATACCATATTACTCGTATTACATCACATTACAAATCTGTCCATTTAATATAATATAGAGTGACAATTGGAGTCGGAACTGTATCCTTTTTTGGTGAGTCATCTATGTGTCCAGCCTTTATAATCGAGTTAGCTGTCAACGCGTGCGCATAGCGATAAACGATTTACACTCACGCGCATCTTAATTGGTGTTAAGTATAATTTGTTGTCCCTAGCCGTCTAGTTGGTAACAGACGTTTATTTCCTACGACGACGCGTCGCCGCACAGTGGATCGAAACTGCTATATGAGGGACATTCGTTTTTTTTTAACAAATTGCATTTTCTTTAAATACTTAGCGAATGCCGATGAATAATTGTCATTACAAGTTTTTCTCTAAAACTGATAGTTTGGCCGGTTTTTTTTTTTTTTGTATGGAATGAAACAGAAATTGCTAAAATTTGGCCATGTCTTGAAAGACCAGGCTTTCAAACTACTATATTCTTTTTCTTTGACTTGTTGGCTATAATTCTACGCTATCAGCGCGCGCCCATAGCAGCCCGTTCAAGAGTTACGACGACGTTCGGAAAAATGAAAAAAAAAGTAAGTCAAAAGTACTTTTTCATTAATAATATCATAGATAAAACATTTATAATTAAGGAATAATAATAATTTTAAAAAAATTGGAAAATCCAAAAGTGCACGACTCATAATGCTCATTTAATTATGAATAATTAAAAAAAAAAAAAACTTAAGTCGTTCAAAATTAATTGCCGAAAAAACAGCTGTAGTAGGAAGAAGGTACTGCACAAGCGCCCCTGGTGGAATAAATGTACATAATATCTATAGATATATCACCATCCATATGTTAATTTTCTATGGATATAAATAGATGTACAGTCTTGTAGTTTTCGTTTTTTTATTAATTGTAATTAAACGACACTGAATTAATCAGCCATTTGCATTCAGTGACCTACAATTGTCAATTAGAATTTAAAATAAAAAAAATTAACTCAAATAATGGATTTCTTCACAAGTTACAGTGTTTCCGGGTTTCACACATGACGGACAGGATTTTTTTTGACCTATTTTGGTGTTTTTTTCCAATTCTATTGCAGTAAATCAATTTTTAAAAAGTATGAAATTAATCTCCATTAAATTATCTCGACAATAGTATGCAAAATATCTTGATTCCGTGAACTAACAAGGCTATAATAATAAAAATAGCCGCCAAAATGAGGCGAAAAAAATTTTTCGATCGTAAAGCACTCTCTGATGCTTCGCATCATGAGTCGTGCAACATGTTTATCGAAAAAAGTACAAGAAAATATACCTATATAAATAAAATTGTATACAAAACAACAAAAAAAAAAACAGCTGAATACGAAAAAAAAAATCACTATCACTGTCTTGTAAAGTGTGTAAATCTAGATAACGTTGAAGCTATTGGTGAAGATGGTGCCAAAGTTTCTACATCTTCACAGACCTCATCATCATCAGGATCGACATTTTCTGTTGTAGACATAAGGGCTTCATGCCAGCCATTTTAGCTAAGAGTCCTATTTGATCTTTCCCATCTTCCACAAACATTTGTACAAAAATTCTGACGGAACTTCAGGAGGTTTTCAGTTCTTTCTTAAGTCCAGTTAACATTCAGCGCATGCTTGAGGTATTCAAAAAGTTTTTTACGTTCCGCCAAGGATCCAAACTGTTCTCTTAAAACCATAAACAAATCCATCTAAATTATTCTTAGTTTGTATTAGTCAATTGTGTAATATTTATTTCCTAATTTATGTTATAGGTATTTTCTACCAACCTTTTCTCTTTTTTGATTTTCTAATTCTAGTGTTTATCAGTGGAACTTGTAAATGGCCTTCAATTGCATATTATCTAAAATACTGTATAAGTCAGCTATAAGTTTCCCGAATAAAATAAAATAAAATAAATCCAAATTATTCACTAGACCTTCCATATTAGTCACAAAAATATTTAGGCACACAGCAAGTTGTCTTGGTATTCAAATGTCTGAATGATTTTATTTAAATTAAACCCTTATTTATATGGGTCGGAATAATTCCTGCCTATCCCTATCATGAAGGTATATTAATAGGGAAATGGAGTCATTAAATTTAAATTTCATTATGAATGTAGTTATTAGCAAATAGGTAAAATAATTCGTAGAAGAGATAATTCGTAATTAAAAGAACAGAAAATTAACTAATTGATCATTAGCAAATTTTGCACTGTAAGTATATAATTATAGTACGTTTTTTAGAATATTAAGTTAATTATCAATATTAATAAATTTATCATTTGCTTTAATTTGTTTTTTTTTGTACTTATTTAGATTTTTTTCCCACTTTTCGATTTTGTATTGTTTTGAAATTAATATTATTCCTTTAAATATAAATGCTTTTGAATTACTTTTTTTTTAATTTTTCCGAACGTCGTCGTAACTCTTGAACGGGCTGCTATGGGCGCGCGCTGATAGCGTAGAATTATAGCCAACACGTCAAAAAATAAGAATATAGTAGTTTGAAAGCGTGTATTTCTAGGCATGGCCAAATTTTAGCAGTTTCTGTTTCATTCCATACAAAAAAATCTAAAATATTTTTTCTCCGGGCATACTATGAGTTTTAGAGAAAAACTTGTAATGACAATTATTCATCGAAATAACGAGATCTTTCGATAAAAATTCAAAAAAAAATGTAAAAAAAGAAAAGAATGTCCCTCATATAGCAGTTTCGATCCACTGTGCGCCCCGTCGCGACGATAGCTCGACGGCCTCAAAACTTAAACCCATGTTTTACTAAAAATATACTGCAGGCACGGTCTGTGTCCTAAAAGCATATTTAATTTTAAAAAAAGCTTTCTGTGCTTTGTACCTGTCACCCGAGTGCTCGATTATCCAACCCAACCATTTTTATCAAAAATTAGTTTTGAATGCAAGATGATCAACAATGAAACATAGATTCATACATTTCGCAAACCTGCTTGGAAATTCGAGCGTTACCTTCGAGGTAAATTGAAAATGCTGTACTGGTCAAATATATGCGTGCATCAACCAGCAATGTTAGTATGAAAATCCATATCAACAGTACCGTCTTTAACATAAGGGCACACGGGGCCCGTGCCCAGGGCCCCACCTCACAGGGGGGCGCATACAACGCTTGAAATAATTACCATCAACATTTCTAAATTAAATTATTAATCATAGGTACACGGTCAGATTTTTAAACTATTTATTTTCTTTTAGTTGACAAAAAAATGCAAAGAAGTTGCAGAATTTTAACATGAAGATATTAATGTTTATGAGCGCAAATCAGAATGTTTTCATTTAGCAGTAGGTACTGAAACACAGCAAAGGAATCAGCTGATGTGAGTAGGTACTTATTTTAACCTAACATAATTTAAAAAAAAACGCGAAATAGCACGTTGCTTGTAAGAAGACCCCCTTTAATTTTTAACTTTATTTCATTGTTTATTGTTAAACGCCAATAGAAATACATACTCCGTGAAAATTTCAACTGTCTTACTATTACCTACGGTTCATGAGATACAGCCCCCTGACAGACAGACGGATGGACGGACAGCGGAGGTTTAGTAATAGGGTTCCGTTGGCACCCTTTGGGTATGGAACCCTAAAAATGAATTAAGAACGACAATGTTACAAGGACGACTATGTGCATAGAACGTGATATCCTTAAAAACACACTGTCTTGACTTTGACTATGACGATATAACAGAATAGAAACCCTAAAAGAAAATATTATCGTAACAAATTGAAACCGGCAGCATTTTATTTAATAGCTTATCTTTCTAGGTGCTATTCTTCAAACAGTTAATCATAACAGAAGAATGTTTTTTTTGTTATTATTCACTTTTTTTTTTACTTTCCAAAAGGGCCCCAAATGCTTGTATGCCCAAGGGCCCCAGCCTGCCCTAAGACGGCCATGCATATCTGTCGTGTTTAGCGGCCGGCAATTTATGTTATTATGAAAATCCATATCAGTCGTGTTTAGCGGCCGAATAAATTACTATGAAAACTCATAAGTCATAATAAGGATAGCTTTACGGTTCTTCTGATTGAAATGATGCTGAGCAGAGGATATTCATTTAAAATCCTTCTATATTCATTCATTTAAAATATAGTTAGGTATCGTAATTTTAATAAGTATTACATAACTATTTTTCCCATGAGATATTTTACAAAAGTATTCCCCAAGTTATAGTAGGAAGATTTACATAAAACTGACCGCTTTTTTTTTTTTTTTCAACTTTACGGCCACGCGAGACTAACAAACTGCAGTTTATACTTTACCGCCTGACCCAAATAGTTTCATTTGTCCTGCACGCTTTTGTCGCGTATTCTTGAAAATAATTAGCATAGCGTTGTAAAAGGAAGTTAATGTTTGGTACGATACTTCGGGAAAGAAATAGTTTTTACGAAATTCTTTAATTATAGGTAAAGCTGTTGCTTTACCTATAATTTTAGGGAGGCGCCTAGATATTGAATTTATAGATGTTTTTATATAGATAGTCGATTTTAATCAAACCCTGAGGTAGGTAGGAATATGCGTATTACTGATTAGGTAATCCAGTCCAGATGAAAAAACAGCTATTTACTTTTAGGACGTTTCAGTTATCTACTTACAACTAAGTAAAATGTTATTTCTCCAAATCAAAAGTTACGAAAGATTCAACCTTCACTAACTCTACCGGCCACCATGAATTAAGTGTAGCAGCTCCATTTCGTATTTTTATAATTGCTACCCTTTACACTGCTTCCTTACAACGTGCGTGTGTCGAGGAGGACAAACAAATGCGGTAATCTGTTGTAAATATAAATAACTATTCGATATTGACCGTGAAGTTGAGATCATCATAATTCTCGGAATTTTGCGAATGAACCCGCTCGCACCTTGGGCTCCCGAGCATACGCACGCGGAAAATATGCAGGATTATAATTTAAAAAAACGTGATTCTTATTAGCAAAAGAATTAGAATTATGATAAATTAGATAATTTCTTCGAGCGAAACATTCAACATTTAAAAAGTAATAGGGAAATAGTTTTTTTTTACTTACCAAATAAATACGCCTTTTCACATAATCATAACAGTCGCTAATAAGTGATGTTAAGTTCATTTTAAATTAATAGGTACTTTCAAAGAAACTTTATTTAAAAAAGCAAAACAATTTTTATTTTAAACTTCAAAGTTTCGAAATTTAAATTCGTGTCGAATAGGAAAAACATTTTCGCGCTCTCTCTTCAAGTTTTTTTTTTAATTCACTGTTTCTTTGGCTCTGACAAGGAATGCCATGATGCCAGTGGTCGCGATGTTAGAGCCGTGGCGTGCAGCATGTGACTGCCGCGATACGTGCGGCAAACCGGCCGGCCGACGCGGGAACGTGTCGCCAAAACCCGCGCTGAGATTTCATAGGTCAACGCATTTTAATCCACGCGAACGCTCGATAGGCGTAGCAGTATATAAGTCTAATTAGACTTATATACTCGAAAGGAAATACTAAATCGATGTGGGTACTAAGTGAAGAGTTAATTTAGCGTTTGATTAAGGCGACAATAAGTGCCAGCGACCTTGAGCGAGTGGGAGGAGCATGCGAAACTTTTAAGCGAATAAAATTGCACAGAGCGTTAGCGTCTACCCGGACATTGGTCAGCGATGCACTGCCGCCCGTCGCCCGCAAGAGCCCCCGCTTCAACGCGCATCAAGTTTATTCGCAAAAACAACCCACCTTGATTTATCAAACACAATACAAATAAAAGCCGTATACAAAAATTTGGGTAATTAAATTGTCTTTTAGATGGTGCAGATTTTATGAAAATACGCCCGATAGTTTTTGCGTGATTATCGTTTTTTTGTTCGCGTTAGGCATTACTTTACAAATTAATTACACTATTTTATAAAAATATAATTTCAAATATTCACATATCAAATTACGAAGAAAATTGTCTAGTTTATCACATATTTTTTTCAAACATATAAGATTATTCGTTTAGACGTTAGTTAATAACTTGATAACCTTTTGATAACATTGAAAAATAAGTCTACCTATTTATTAATATAATATCTAGTAACTAGATATTTCTTGAGCAGTGGTGGCCCAGTGGTATCGGCCCCGACTTACGAGTTGTAGGTTGTGGGTTCGAACCCAGGCAGGCGCTTTACTTTGTGTAAATAATTTCATCACCACTGCTCTCAAAACGGTGAAGGGAAACATCGTGAGGAAACCGGCATGTCCTAGAACCAAAATTTCGAAGACATGTGACATCTACCAACCCGCACTGGGCCCGCGTGGTAGATTACAGCCCATTCCCTCTCAAAGAGAGGAGGCCTGTGTCCCAGCAGTGGGAACACTATAGGCTGATTATGTAGATATTTCTTAACCATAGATAGACTTATTTTTACCAACTGCTTACATGAATATAAGTACTAGATTCTAGTATAATACTCGTATATTCATGTAAGCAGTTGGTAACTATGCCTAAGGTAAGGCTTAGGCTATAGCTGCTATGACCGAGGGGTGCGGAGCCGAGCAGAGAGTCCCGATTAAACGCTCGTGAGTTTTTTAGTGACCTTTTAGTAACTGACCCTTCAAGTGTTTTACTAGGTCTTCTACTGTAGTCAGTAGTCCGACACACAGAGTACTTTTAGTAGTTATTATAATATGTAGATACTCTTTGACTTTCTATTATACTGAAAGTCCGACAACTACAGCCCGGCCGTCGAGAGAATGCGTTCCTGACACCTATCAGTGCGACAATTCTATTAACTAATAAAGATGAAATTCGCAAAACACGTATTCGTTTATGAAACTGACGGGTGTCAAGAACGCGTTCTCTCGACGGACGGACTGTACCTACTAGAGGTCTCCTATAAAGAATCACCATAATTCATCAGCAACAATACCAGCACAAGCTTATTGGTGACTTAACCGTTGACCAGCTGACTCGCTAGTCACTAGTGAGTAGGTAGATCCGTAGATACGCTCAACCGAACATCAGTGATTACAATTTGACATTGACAGCGCCTTTATATCGTAGTAGTAAGTGTGATTTTCGCTAGCGCAAGTGTTAACACTAGTGTGCGGTTAACTGTACTGTACTGTATATGAGGTGAGCCAAATAAATCATTTCTATCAGTTCACATCACATTGATTCATATTCTTACGAATAAATTATTCATAATGAATTGTACAACGAATCTACATTAGATAGAGATTGTACAGTCACCAGCAGGTCAAGCTACACGAAACTGTCAAATTTCTCCAACGACTTTTACACCTTAAAATGCACATAATTATTTAAGTTCAAAATCGAATGAGAAAATCTGACAGTTTGTGGTAACTTGATGTGCTGACTCAACGACTGTACAATGATTACCTATGTAGTTAATTTTATCATGATAGCTGACTTACTGCATCCGATTTTGAATGAACCTTTTTGTTGGCCTAGTTTTACACTTGACCGAATTTAATTTATTGTTAGGTTGTCACTTCTGAAAGCATGCAGTTTTATTTCGTGTAACAAGGTGATTATTGTTAAAAATACGGCTAGATTCCACTATCAGCTCTGGAACGCAACTCATTGATAACAGCAACGTGATTTTTGGAATGTTGGCAGCATTGGACTACGCAATGTTTGATTTTGATTTACTGACGGGAAGGTTGTGTTTTTATAACTCGAGTGATTCGAGTTGATATAGCTACTGACTCGAATCGTAACACGAGTTGACTCGACTCGGTGCCTCCTGTAGGGTATGGAGAAAGAGGATGCTCGACGCTTCGACTTAAAGCTAGGTAATAATTATGTGTTGAATTAATGAATTATTGTCGATTTGATATGACGAAAACAAACAAAGAAGATCACTTTATTATTTTCATTGTTTATAACAAAAAACTACCAGGCCACACTTATTTTATTTGAAGTAAACAAAACAACAACAGGTCACTAACAAGCAGGTCGTACGCGGGTCGCCAACTAATAAAACAACATAATGATCAAAATAAAGCTTTGACCGCGGTTTTTCACTCGCAATTCCGATCCTGGCCGAGCCCAAATATTCTACTTCACTCAACTCGCATCGAGTTGAGTGAGATACAATTCATACACTGCATACAACGCCACATGATACGCGTGGGGGGCGTGAATGGCGTTACTCGTGAGGTGAGAACCGTGAGGGCCAGCGCTCGCCATGCCGTGCGGCGTACGGTCATTCGACCGAGTTGATTCGAGTTGTTAAAACTGAACCCGATTTGACTCGACTCGCACATCACTATTTTGATTGATGTGCGCGCGTTGGTTTTGAAGCGGCGCGTTTCGCCAGGTGTTTTTTAGTTTATAAACAAAAATGATTCGGTAATTGAAAAGTTCTACGCAAGCTTAGATGAAGTGAGAATCAAGTTACAGTTCGAGTATATATTAATTGTTTTCTGAAATAATGGAACCCCCCTCGCCATGGAAGCGGCCAAACGAAGTAATGCAGCTGCACAAGCTGAAAAAGCGAAAAAGAGCGTTACAGGTATATAAACGTTCAAAATTAATTTGTTTATTGTACTAGAATAAATAAAATAATTGTTTACTTGAACTGTAACACACCATAGCGTTAATTTAATAAATACAAAACCGAAACGAAATTTAATCTTGCTTTGAAAATAATTAGAAAGAGGTGACTTTCATAACTAATAGCATATTAGCTTGAATACAACAATTACGCTTATAGTCATGCCACTGGCCCATTAATTTATGCATTGGGTACTAACCTAAATATCATACAAATATGCAGGACATGTCTTTCTTCATAAAACAGCCACAGTCAACAGTGACTTTACTTACATTCATTCCTAAACATGGACTTACTCCTGTGATGTATATAGCCTCTATTTTTACTGAACTGCGGCACAGCCTAAAAGAAGGGTAATGTTTTTACAGACAGACATAATATCTTGGTGTTTAAACATTACCCTAGACTAGCTTATAGGCTTAGATAAAACCAATACCCAATATGTTAAAATCTGTTGTCATGACACTGTTCATCCAAACAATATGATATTATTTTAACTAACCAGGCCCAAGGTGGCCCGTTAGATGGCCATAACAGTAGGTTATCAATTGTGTCTCATTAGCAATGTTTTATGAGTTAAACATCTAAATAAATACTCTGTCTCTAGGAACGCATGAAACAACCTTCCCTACCAATTGTAGAAGCATCAAGCAGCCAGAAACATGTTGATTTAGACTTCTCAAGGATCCTAGAAAGAGAAAAAAGGACAAATCCATTTTCAAAGTGAGTATTTTTAATCATAAGTTGGAGACCACAACTTCATCTACAGGCTTGCATTATCTGCTGTATGCCTCCTATAAGCCTCCTCCTTTTTGGTTTTGAAACTCAGAATTATTAAAACTTAATAGGCCTAATAGGAGATTAATTAAGAGGTCATGTTGACGGTGTAGTATCAATATCTAATAACTACAGAACCATAATTTTACAGGAGGCGAAAAAATACGTTTTATTTCTAATATTTTTGAACATTTAAATCAAAAAGTTACTTATATTAAAAAAATAGTAGGAAACGCTTGTGATGGTGATAATTATTTCAGACCTTATGTCTTTGCAAGTACGAGGTCTTTCATATTTTACCTATTCTTAAACAATAAAGTGAAAATTGCTAAAATATTAGATATTAATACTTCACCGTCAATATTGTGTTCTGATCTCAATTAAGATGTTACATAAACTCTCCTTTACCTCATTGCCTTTTCCCTTAATTTTGTTTGTAAAATGACTTGGTGAAGTTCTCTGCCCACCTTGTGTAAACTTTATAACCTTAAAGAAACCTTATTGTGGGTCCTGTATGTCACTATGCTCATTCTAGAAACAAACCACAACAAAATAAAAAGCCAAAACTAGAAGAGCCACTAGACGAGTCAAATGACAAGACCCTGGATGCCTTACTCAATATGGCAGCAAAGGTTGTTGAGAAGCCGGCTAAGGAATTGGACACTGAGAAACTTTCCACATTCTCCAATCTCTTACAGAAGTTCACTGCTGAACATTCTGTAGAACCTGTAAGTATAATAATATGAATGGCTAAAATTATCTAAACTGACATTATAAAGAGGTAAAATTGTTTTTTGTAAGTGATATTCTCTGGAAGTAATGATCTAATTACAAAAAAAAAACATTCGTAAAAAGCCAAACTATTGCTGAGTGCCATAGAACATGGTGTAGTGGACTTCCACCCAGATGGAAGTTGCAAATAATTGCTAGTAACTAGCATAAAGATAAAAGAGCATTTTAAATATTTAGTTGATGCTACATGTTGAGTTGGACATTTAAAATTCTTATGGCTTGATTTTTGATGTTAACATGTTGCGCCAACCGGATAAGTGCAGGAGAATAAATGATAGCTTGATATCTGGTGCACCATCTTCTTCATGCTCATAGCCCAATTTTTCTCAATGATTTCAGATACCTTATAGTCTTCTCAAAATAAATAATCCTGAAATAAAACTGCAATAAATAACTTTTATCTAACAACTGCATTTATGTTTCAATAAATTATAGATATAAGTATTAATAATGACAAGAATACAAGTTACATACACTTTTCAGATTCCAGAAAAGAAATACAAACATTTACCTATTGACTGGGCTTTAAAAACTAAGGTAAGACTGATGTCACCAAAGCCTTTTGCATGGACTGCCAAATTAAAGGCTAGTGAAGAAGCATCAGGAATTACTGGGTAAGACATTACAATTTAATTTTAATTTTTTTTTTTTTGCAAAGACAAGCTGTTTCTGGGATGATAACAATTTTTATTTAGATGAAAGCATCACCTGAACTGTAATTTAATAAAGATATTACGCCATTTCCAAAAACTGCATCAATTATATAAATATGATATAATAAATATAATAATATAATAAATATTTTATCAGAATACAGACAAATTATATGAGGCTTATCATTTTCTATCAAATTGCTGCATAAAACAACTGATTGCACTCTAGAATGCAACACCTTTATTTAAGTACCTCATTTGTGAAGCTTTCTAAAATAAAACATATTTTAAACTCCATTTTTATCACAAAACAGACATAGGTAGTGCTGGGGAATTAAATCTTTAGGAGTTTGTTGCTCCACTTCTCGGTTGAAATACTAGTAAGTAGGGAAGTGGTATTTTGTAACTGATCTTCAAAAAGTGCAGATTTTCGGGACCTAATTAGCATACAAAAACCACAGGTTATTTGTCTATAATGTTTCCACTTCAGGCCTTCAGGCTCTGGGCCTCTTGGATTCTAGAACATGTCAGTTTGCTCACGATATTTTCGTTCACCATCTTCAGAGCAGTGGTGAAGAAATAAATAAAAATAGTTTTTAAAATGTTGTACATCTAGATTCGTCCGCTGTCTCGACACAACCGCATCACCAACTCTAGACACATCTCCCCGCGCGCGGTTCCACCAAGCGTGCTTATACTGGCAACACCCACACCTACCATGGCTGGACCTGTACCCCCGGTCTTCAGGGAAGGTCGCAGCCACCAGCTTCATGGCAACCAATGAGGATGTTAAGCAGGCCTTGCATAGAGAGTGGACGGAGAGCTTTAGGTCTTTGTTTCAGGTGAGAATAAAAGATAGAGCAGCTTAGCTGTGTACAAATAAAATTCAAGCTGCAGCTTATTTTTGGTAAAGATTTTATTTTCGCCAAAATAGAACTCGACCTACCTTAGGTGCAGTTTTCACTACTTTTATATCACTTTGAATAATATTCAAATAACAAGCTGTGTGATCGCAATCGCAAAAATAAAGCTTAATGTAATACATCCAACGTAAACATCGCTCGTCGCATCGCGGTTCCCTCGGATCCCTTGGTTGAGCGAATAACGAATTTAAACCCCATAAAATTCCAAAAATATGCATTACTTTTCCAGTTGCTGCGCGCGCTACACTGTCCTTACTTCTACGTGTGTGCGAACACGTTCACGTGTCTATTCCGTGCGGCTGGACTGTGCGGAGTGTCGGAGCCGTGTGCGTTGATCGCGCCTACCACTAGGGGTTTCCGCCAGATTTTAAGGCAGGAAGGTAAATATATTATGTCCCCTTAAATGATACCCCTCAATCGAGAGAATTACCCTTGTTAGAATTTAGTTTGTATGAAACTTACCTCCTCAACGATCTGCTTCCATATGATGCATGATCACCGGAATACTCTGCCTTAATTAAAGCCCACTCTGTACATCAGTGTTGTATCCATACTTCTAAATAATAAAAATATTATTGAAGAGATTCTACTTTTATTTGTTTTTTTGCTCAATAAACTTTCAATAAATGACTTCCAGATCATCCCTAACAAAATCCAGCTTTATTTTTGCCGTCGTAATAACCGAGCGATCGCGAAGCTCGAACGAAGCGTGTCGGTTTCAGCTTAGGCAAAAATGCTTTTGTATGTCCGGATGTCTGTTCTCCTCTACAGGTCGCATTTCTCAACCGATTCTCGTGAACTTTTGTGAGCAGGTTCGATAATTATATTGAATTTTTTTGTTGATTCTGTTTTTCGAAATTTTTCAAAATGGCGGTGATTTAGGGTTTGAAAACGTAAAAAAATCATAGTATACCCATTTCTAAAAATGTTAAAAAAAAATTTTGTTACCCTTTTGACGCATAAACTTCAAGGGGTCGGGGGTGTTAGGAGTGGAAATAATGAAAAAAAAAGACGGAAATTTCCTGTGTCACATTACATCACAAGGGAATTTCATCAGCTTTCGGAATATGACTATGATTTTAAGCTATGCAAAGACAGACTCGCCAGGTCTACAACTCACAGAGCCACTAGTAAATAATCATGTAATACTTTTAACAGACGTAGAATACACAATGCCATTAAGACCGGAAAGCAAGAAGAAGCTCAACACCTCAGACGAGGACAGACCAAAGAATGCATCCTTCGACAGTTGCTACGACACCATGGATGGCAAGTACACGCAGGATGAGCTGGATAGGAACGAAGATGAGGATGAAGAGGACCCTGACCAGTTTCTCTCACAGATGGGATTCGAAACTGAAGTTATTAAGAAGATTAATATCACACAGGTAATTTTTATCAACAGCTTGTCTAAGTGAAAATAATAATAGCCGCACGGGTCGACCGAAGGTTAAGCTACCCTTGCCGAGGTCGATCCGTGGATGGGTGACCATCTATTACATATCGAGACCTCTCCGAGCCTCGGAAAGCACGTTAAACCATTGGTCCTGGCTGTCATTTGTAGATCTTTGATAGTCGCTAGGGTAGTCAGAAGCCCGAAAGTGTGAAAACCAGTCTTACTAACGGGTATCGTATTATCCAATAAGTGGGTTGTGAAGATCAGATAGGCAGTCGCTCCGTGTAAAATATGTACTGCGGGCTTAGCGTGACGCTGTCTATCTCATCGAAGACTAAACAAGGCTATTCCCATACAAAGTGACATTTCGTTTCTCCATTTTTGACATCGCACCGTAAAAATCCTTGTAAAATCTGTCATTTTGTCTCTCGTTTCTACGGATCGTTGTCTAGGTCCTTTTTAATGTAGACTATTTCGGAACGCAGTTGTCTAAGGTAGTGAAGACAATTTGATTTTCTAATCGCCATGCTAAAGACGGTAGAAAACTTTTTACTCGACCGCCAGCAAGTGTAAAAATGGAATGGAAAAATGGAATTTTTCACTTTTTGTATGGAAAATGTGAAAAATTATTACCTACGTGTTGAGTTTTAGAGGTTTATGGGTTACATAAAGTGGGTCGAAATTTTCATTATTTTTGCGATAGGACACACCATTTTCGAGATATAAGCAAAATAAAAGATAAACATGAATAAATTACTGAATTTCGTAAAAAGTGCAGTTGACTCTTTCTACTTTGCTGCCGTCGTACTGTCTTCACGAAACGTCATTTTTGTCTATTCTTCCGTCGACAAGACGGTGCTTGTGCTAAGCCTGCTGGTATTCAGCTGCATCTGGTTACACTGGAAGCCCCCCCACCATAGTTGGGAAAGGCAGGCAGATGATGAACTTGGCTTTTGGGAAATTGGTGGCAGTAAATTATTATTACCACATATGGCATAAGAACACTTTGCCATCACCTGTGCACTATAGCCACTAATTTGTGCATGTCGTACTAATTCTGAGTATTATTATCAATTCATAGCATTTCTGTGAATTGGTGAACCAATAAAATTGTCAAATGGTTAACTTTCGCAACATAACTTACTTGTAGAGTACTGTAGTTCTATTACAATCGAAACTCAACTCTAGCACTTTTGGTTACCCTTGAATTTACTATAGCGACAACATATTAAAATCACGCGTTACTTTGAGTTGACTTTAAGGGTAGTCGCACATCTGCCGGAAAATGCGTCTGGCGTAACTTCGTTAAGTTCTAGTTAGTACGTTTGACGTATTAACGCATCATCGGTTGAGTGTTCAGGGTTGAATGTTTTATTGTCTACTGGCGTTTCGTGACCGACGATACGCGACGCATCTTCCGTTAGACGTGCGAACACTAGTCCATCTTTTACGACAGTTCTGTTATGAAACCATGAACACACCTTGGTCTCTAATGGCATTATAAAAATCGAACCTCAAATAATTCCCATGTTGCTTTCCTAAATATGTTATTGAACATCTAATATAATGATTGCGCCTCTTTATGTGAACCTTAAATAACTATCTCTAACTGCGGAAAATTTGGATGTAACGCTCACCGGCCGGTGCCGAGGTACCGCGGTACCGCTCACTTCATCACGTACATCAATAGAAGGTCAATAAGTTTTTAGAGGATCAATTAAATATTTCCCTTCTCTAATTAAATATTTATCCTGCAGGCCCGCATTACCCACAGTGCAGAAAGCAGCGTAGACAGCGCAGCAGAATCCCTGGTATTCGTGCGAGGGGCGGATGCGCAGGCGCTGTTCAACTTCCTCCTCAACTGCAAGTCCATCGTCAGTCCTACCGGGCCGTTCGCCGGAGTGCCGCCTACGTTATTGTCTCCGACGGCTTTCCATGGAGGGACGCTGCAGTCGTTGAAAGTAAGTTTTTCCTCAACTGCTCTATTGTTTTGTTAGTCTCGAAGCCAGACTGATTGCCGAAAAAGTCCGCTCGTATTGAAAATTGGTAAAAAAAAAAACCTCCCTTAATGCACCCTAATTGCGTAACACACTATCAATCATAATCTGAATCATTTTGATGGATATTGCTAATCCATTGCTTCATGTTTTAAAAGTTTGTCTGCTCAACAACGTAAGTAACGCAATGAATGTTGTTGAACTGTCAACTGCAATTGCCCCGCTGGCATTTATTTTATCATTTCATGTCTACTGATGAAAGTAAAGAAAACTTCAGCAAACAGCAACCGAACATCATTACATGAGACAGCCAGAAAATATTGAGTTATTTCTATGAGCTTCCCAGTGAAAACCAATATCAGTATATTCAGTGTAAAACTGTAAATATTTATTTTATTTTTTATTTTCCAGGTCCGCGAAAATACAATACATTCCGATAGCAATAAGTATTACTCGATAGAGCTGAAAGGTCCAATACTACCAACTACCCTGCACACGTTGTTCAACGTTTTGAAGACCAGCTCGTCAGCTCAATTCAGCGCTACCTTCGCGCATCATCAGCCAACGCTGGCGTTCTCCTGGGCTGCTAGCAATATCGCCGAAGGCATGTAGATTTACTAACTTAAAATAACGCTTGTAATTGCCGAAGGGGTAGGCCGAGTTCTATTGAACACCCACATTTCGCCAATTATATTTAAGTCCTATGTAATAACAACGACACTGGCAGACCTGGGATCGAACCCGGGTCCCCGTGCTCATCAGACGCGCTTTGGACTTTAGACTCATTGTTGGCACCTTCTGTACACAAATTATGAAGAATCTTATCATAACATCTTGTGTTTTTGATCAACACATCATCATTCTCCGAACCCTGTCTAAACCATTTTTTTTAATCTATTGCAGATGAATCTTCAAAAGAAAACGAGCCAAATCACTTCGCCAAAGCATTCAACAAAGAGAATCTCTCAGATTGCGGGATCAGTGAGGAAATGCTTCAACATTTCTGTTCGTCAGACCCCAATGTCATCAAACCTTTAGATTGTGTCAAGTACAATACAGACGATGATACTTACATGTGGTGATATTTTCGTGAAGTTTTATTGCATTGACCGTTTTGACTCGTATTCATATTGTGATCATGAATTAAATGATATTTTTGTACACGTGTGTTGTTTCATTTCGTATCGCAAATCACGAGCGCACGTCATATGTGTGTGTGTGTGTGTGTGTGTGTGTGTGTCATGCATGTCTCAATGAAATAAGGCTTATATATGAATGATTGACTTGCGCTTGTAAAATGCAACAACCATGCGATCTTTGCAATGGCTCGTAGCCAATACAGCTGCTACAATGCTGGGTTTTCACTGTCATCTAGCAATGTAAACTTTAGTTCACTTTGCTAGATAACAGTCTTAATGTCCTCGAAATACTATGTATATCATTATCTAATCTAGCCATAAAACTTGATTAAATTGAGGTGTTGTTTTTCGAATCGAATGTTCAATAGGGTGGCGCCATGTAGATCTGTCGGTTGTTGTCGTCCTTTTGAATATATTTTAAATGACACTGGTTCAGCTACGGAGGTTCAACCCTCGCTATGACGGGTCTCAGGGTTTTAAAAGTTGTGAAAATAATACGAACGAAATCACTTAAATGATACGATTTATTCAATTTTCATTTTTGGTAAATTAAAAATAGGTTTCTTAAAAGTCCACAATCACTTACACAATAAACAAGATTCATACAGATCAGGATGAAATAAATAATATTGTGAGTTCTGCATCAAAATGACGTAGTATTTGTATATGTTACCTAACATAACTGCACTAATTCGCTATAATTATCACTTCAAACCCAAGGTGGAACACGAATCTTGGAAAGATTACATCTAAAATATTCGTCTATGTGACCAATTAGCCGCACACTAAAACAAATAATTTATATTTTAATATTACATCAAACATTCTAGTTCATTCACAACTTTATTGTAGAATTTACTACTCGCAAGTGTATGTTAATTATAGTAAATTATAAACTATCAATTGTCTATTTATGAGAAAAGAGAAATATAATACCTGCAAATTTTAAAGTTGAAATATGTTGTATAAGTTACGGAGCTTATGATTTCTGTAAAAGAAAGAAAGATCAAATTAATAAATAAAATATTTTACAATGCAAATACCACCTTTCTTTCATATATTGAAAAAAAAAAAAAACAACTTTGGAATTAGATTATTGAGCTTCCATTATTGTTGCCTCAATCGTCTTGTTAACGCTACTTACATTAGAGGATCCACTTGAAGCGGGTTGTCCGGGTACGGAGTACTGCGGGCGGAAGTTGGAGAAGTTCGCGGCCGCCGCCGCCGCCGGGGAGAAGCCCGGCAGGGAGCCGCTCGCCTGGAAGCCCGCGGGGAACTGTGCCATTTGCGCTGCACGGATAAAGTGACGAATTAGTATGCGAATTCAAAAACAGCTTATCTTCATGATTCCAAAAAGGTTAAATGGATAGAAACTATACCGCAAGTAGTGTCAAGTCTCAATTAGCCAGTTTCGTGTGCCGGAATCACACGCTGCATAAAATGTAAAGCCAATTTCATTCATGAGGATGGGAAGCTAAACAGGCTGGTGACAGATAGCATCCTCACTAGAGCTAGCATGACATAACAATTTGCTTGTTGTTTATAGAGAAGAAACTCATATTTTACAGTCTACCGACATTATCAAGCTCTATGTAAAATATATTATAACTACGTCCACTTAGACTGGAAGTGACCCCAAAGGCTGAGCAGATCATGATTGAAATATCAGGCAGCTTGATGATGACCTAATAATATCAAAATGTTATCTCACCAGCTGGCACTGGGTTGCCGGCAGTAGCCGCTAGCCGGGACAGGATGGAGCGCTCCGACATCTGCAGGCGCTGCGCGACCGGCGGGATGCGCGCGAGCGTCGCCGGCAGGCGGGACACGTCCGACTTCATGTCCGATAGCAACTCCTCCAGTTGATTCAGTACCTGAAGAAAACAAAAACGTTAATTAGTTAGGATAAAGAATTTACATATAATAAACTCAAAGCATATATTTCAAATAAACCAGGCACTTTTGAATTGTCAAGGGGTCGGTCAGTCAGAAAGATGAAGCTAGTTGCCCATTCCAAAGCGAAGTAGGTACCTATGGAGAAGAACGGGTTAGAAACTCCATGGACACTCTTTTAAATCAAAAATATGGCTACAACATATTTTTTACATTGTTCATGTTGAAATTATACATGTGAGAATGAAGCAGAACGTTAAAAGCGTCCGTAATAAAAAGACAAAAATAATTCAAATATTAAATTAAAATAAGCCGTTACAGCTAAGAAATGACCAGTCCCTACTGACGGCGCCCGTTCACGAACATGACGCATGGATCAGCACCATGCATGACATGCATGACGATGAGCATTACAAACTCTCAGCCGCCAGGGCACATTCAAGGCAATGAAAGAAAAACCTAGTAAATGGTAGCTTTATAGTAGGTACTCATAGTACTCACACATGTGCTTTGCAATTATACAATACTAAAAGATTGAATTTATACAATGCAAAGATAGTTTTTACAATCTTCAGCAGTTATGTTTTCCCTATGATATTTTAAAACAGTGTCTGAGGATAGGAGTCAAGTGGTATGTAATAGAGGAGGCTTACGACCACTGTTGGTTGGTTAATGAACACTGAAAAAATTCACAAAAATTAATGCACCATTTGACTGCACGCACTGCTGACATACTGGTAAAAGAATTTCTGTTGCCAGGGTAAAACATGGATCACGGTTTCTCTTATTTTTACATGACTACAGTAGATTGGAAGGGTTATTTATATCACTGGTTTTTATAAGTGTGTTAATATATATTCATTCTAGTTCTGGTATACCACAGCCATGATGAAATAGAAGAGGTAACAAAAAGATAAAGCCTTCATACCTTGTGCAACACAGCGTTAGCAGGCTTGTTGCCAGCCAGCGACTCTTTGCTAAGATGCTGGTGTGACTCTGCGAGACACTCGACCTCTGCGAAGCGCGCGTTCAGCGACATGGCAGGGTGGTTTGGATCCTGGGTCAAGTTCAGGTACGCAGCGCGACGAAGTTGTTCTTCGATTACTAACGCTTGTTCTAGGAGCTAGAAAGAGATTTGGTTTTAAGTTAGTTGCAGCTGAAATCAGTGTTTTATTGATACCGTACAAGCACACAGGCAGGTGTTTAGTGAACCCACATTTCGCCGGTTTAATATGATTTGGGGGGGGCGAGCCTATCATTATTGCCGAGCTTGTATTTCTTTTAAATACAAGGGTGGAAGATTGCTACTTGGTTGGGCAAAAAATCCCCAAAAAGTAAACAGAACAAAGTTTTGACGATATATTAAAATGTGTTATTACGTGAACTTCATACGAAGAAAGAATATAGCTTTATAATAAACTCACCTTAAAACGCCTCGCCAGAAACTTATTCTTGATTTCCAAGAAATTCCCCTTGCCCACATCCATCTTGAAAGGCTCATTGATGATAGCGAAGCGCAGGTCATTCTGTATGTCCTGCCAGCGCCCATACCCGTGCGTCACGATACCGGCCAACAGCCAGTAGTCGTGTCTCCTATGCCATATCTCGTACTCGCGCCCGGGGGCCGCAGCTCGCTCCTCGTTGAGCCATAACGTGTGTAGTTCTGTGAAGCCTCCGTCTGCGATGTTGAACATAAACTTGCGACGTTCCACTTTGAGATCTTCTTCCTCTTTTACTAGCACCACGTCGTCATCGTCATCGTCCTGGAAAGAGGTTTTTGTACGTTTTAACTAAGCTCCGACTTATTTAGTGTAATTTTGTAACCAGAATATTGATCACCAAACGTGATTTGGTAATTACTAGCTGTTGCACGCGACTTCGTCATGAGTGTATTTTGCTTTTAATACAAAAAAAAGTAGCCTGTCCTTCTCCAGGTACATGCCTACTTATCTGTCAGTTTCATAAAGATCAGTTTAGGCGTGAAAAGTTAACAGACAGACAGTTACTTTCGCATTTATAGTATTAATATGGATTTATTTGAATTCCAAGAAAGCTAGTTATGTATTTTGAAGATAAAACCCATGTATCATTTTTAGGAACAACAAGAACGAGAAGTAATTTTGTGCCATAAAGATTATTATGTAAGAATGAGCAAAAATTCAGAGTTCTGGTATAAAAATAACTCACATTTACCTTCTTCTCATCCTTAGGCTTCTCCTTCTCAGAAGCTTCCGACTCGGCCTTATCACTCTTAGCGTCTTCTTTCTTATCTACATCCTCTTTCTCATCCTTCACCTTAACTTCTTTCTCTTCCTTCTTTTCCTCCGGCTTCTCTTCTTCTTTGGGCTCCTCATCCACCGACATACGTCTTTCAACGTCCTTAGAATCTTCTGATTTGTCTTTAGGTAATTCTTTTTCGTCACCATTCTCTTCTTTAATGTCACTTGTGTCCATTGGCTCGTCTTTTTCTTTGATATCCTTTTCAGGTTTCTCTTCTTTGATTTCTTCTTTGTCGTCTTTCTCAGAGCCCCCGGGTGTGGGAGCCTGTCCTGATGTCTGTGTGACTGGTGTAGGTGCGGGCGATGGCGCGGCAGAAGTAATAGGTGTCGCTGTAGATGGCGCTGGCGACGCCGCGGCACTCTCTCCCGCAGCTGATTTCACAGGCTCTACAGGCTTGCGAATCATCTCCGGCATACTATAATACCCGTTAATATGTTCGAACTCTTGCACTTTCTTCCTAATAAGGCTCATGACTCCGATTCGAGTTAAAACATGCTGTCTAGATAGGCCTTCTCTGGGGACACCGTCAGCGAAGTTTTCTGCATTATCCGCACCGGGCTCGCAAAGATGTCGCATGAATAAGGAGACGTATGCTTTGAAGTTGCGTTCGGACTTTCCTCTGAGGTCGCGTACTAGCCACTGGGAGTTGAAGGCGTCTTGTGGCGGCATGCCGTAGCGCATGATGGCGTTGAGGAAGGACTTTCTCTGGCGTGCGTTGAAGCCGAGTACTTCCATGTTTCCTCCGACTCTCGCTAGCAGTGGCGGTAACGGCCGGTCGCGTTCTTCACGCCTCTCCAAGCGACGCTTGCTGCGTCTACTCAGCAAGTCGCCATTATCATTCTTCTCATCGAAATCGTCATCTTCCTTATCATCCTCGCTGCCTTGTGAAAAGTCCGAATTATAGTCAGAGCCGTTCTCCTGCCATGTGGAGTCTTCTCTGTTTTCAGTCTGAGCGACAATACCGTCATTATAGTTAACCTGTTTGCGCACACGCTTGCCTTTACCAAGAGTCCTTGCCTGGTCCTCTTGATGTTGCTCGTAGTGATGCCTGAGCAGTTTGATCCAATAAGCCGGGTCGGTATTCTCGGCTTCCTGTTTGATAATTTCTGTGTCCACTTCTTCCTCACCGTCGCCTTCCTTCGTAGAATAACTGGCGACTTTGAATGAACTAAGGTATTCGTTGGCCCAGGATTCCTTCGATTCAATACCCTCCTTTGAACGATCAAGCAGTTCGCCGACAGCCCTGTCGTCATAATGAATAGCTTCCTCTTTCCCATCCTCTTCTTTAAACAGTTCCTCTGTTCCAAACCTGAGAATATCGTCCAATTCTTGCTTGGTAAAGTTCGCGCCTTTACCGCCCATACCGGGTCGTACGACCAAGTGAGTCAACATCATTTTCCTCTTAGCTACTTGTGTGACCCTCTCCTCAACACTGTTGCGGGTTACGAAACGGTATATCATGACCTTGTTGGCCTGACCGATACGATGTGCACGAGAGAACGCCTGAATATCGTTGTGAGGATTCCAGTCCGAATCGTAAATGATTACAGTGTCGGCTGTGGCCAAATTAATACCCAGACCACCAGCCCTAGTCGAGAGTAAGAACACAAACTGTTGAGCGCCAGGAGCATTAAATCTATCGATAGCTTCCTGACGAATCGTACCGGTAATACCGCCGTCAATTCTCTCATATTTGTAACCTTCTCCCTCCAAGAAATCTTCGAGGATGTCCAACATTTTCGTCATCTGAGAGAAGATCAATACCCTGTGACCTTGTTCTTTGAGTAGCCTCAACATTTTAGACATAAGAACTAGTTTACCCGACGCTTTGACTAAGGCTTGTGTGTCGTAGTTTCCGTGAGGTCCGAGGGGAGCTTCCTCGGCCGCGACAGGGAACAGATAGGGGTGGTTACAGCACTTCTTCAAGTCCATCATGACGTTGAGCAAAGACACAGTTTGTCCGCCACTCCTGGGGTTCAGAGCCTCGTAGTTCCTCGTCAGAATGTACTTGTAGTACTTCTTCTGCATGGGTGACAACTCTACTCGCACAATGAACTCTGATTTGGTGGGCATGTTCTTGAGCACATCAGCCTTCAGTCGCCGCAGCATGTGAGGTCCCAACATCTCGTGAAGCCTCTTCACCTGCTCTTCCTTCGACACATCGGCAAATTCATTCTGGAATGCAGCGAGATCATTGAACTTATCCTTATTTAAGAAATTCAAGAGATGGAACAATTCTTCTAGATTATTCTGTAGGGGGGTACCGGTGAGTAGTAGTTTGTAGTTAATATGGTATCCTGCTAATAGCCTGAAGAACTTGGACTGGTTGCTCTTGAGTCTGTGGGCTTCGTCTACTACTAAGACGGACCACTCAATGGAGCCGAGGCAAGTGGCGTCGATAGACACTAACTCGTAAGACGTGAGAAGTACGTTGAACTTGACTTGTGACTTGATCTTGGAAGGTCGTCCACCTCTGTTAGCGTTATCGTCGAACGTGAGTTCATTCTCTCTTATAACGGCCCTGGAATCTTTATCACCGACGTAAGTAATGCAGTAGAGGTCAGGAGCCCACAGTTCAAACTCTCTCTCCCAATTGATGATGGTTGACAGCGGCACGGAGACTAAGAAAGGCCCCTTGCAATGTCCCTCCTTGAACAGCGAGTTAAGGAATGTGACAGTCTGAATAGTTTTTCCGAGACCCATTTCGTCAGCGAGTATAGTATCGATGCCTTGTCCCCAGGAGTACCGGAGCCAGTTAAGACCTTCAAGTTGGTATGGATGAAGCTGCATCCCAGTCTCGTAGACGTAGGGTGGCTGATCTTCGTATTTCTTGTTCAAGTTAGTGGTGGGACGATCAGGCGGTGGGTTGTATTTCTTAGGCTTCATCAGTAAGGCCCCGCTGCTGTCATCTTCGTCGATAATGTCTTTGTTCTTGCTCTTGCGTCCTGCTTTCTTGCCTTTAGTGCCTTTTGTCTTGCCTTCAGATGTGATGTAGCCGCGCATGTCCTGTAAAAACAAAGTGTTCCATTATTTACGAGTTTTACTCGATTAGTTTGTTTGAGGATGTTTCGTAATTTTTTCTTGACTACACTTGAATACTCAATCTTACATATTTTACATTTTGCCCCTTAACTACTTTAGCGTTAAGTTGATTAATCATTGACTGATTGTAAAGACCGATAAAAGCTCCTAACAAAATTTTGGTTGCAAAGGAATTTGAACTTGATCACATATTAAATTGAGTTTGTGTTCCCAAATTGATAATTATCTCAGATTCTGCGTTCAAATGTGCCTACTTGAAACTCATTAAATGATAAAATATGCTAATCGCCATTTTAACTATAATACCAGGCTATTAATGTCCCACTGCAAGGCAAAGACCTCTTCTCATACAGAGAAGGCACGAGCATTGATCACCACGCTTGCTCAAGACGGGTTAGCGATTTCAGACTTATATTAACTATAAGTCGAGGTTTCCTCACGGTGATTTTCGTCCAACATAAACTCAAAAAGAACATATGCATTGAAAAAGTTTTATAACTAACCTGATAATAATCCATAGCATTCTTCAACCCTGCTATATCAGCATTCTCCGACTCCCAGGTGGCCTGGTCGTAGGACAGGTCTCTCCATTTGACGAGGAAGTACGTGGTGCCGTCGCGGGACGTGCGATGGTTGATCACTCGGTGCACGACCAGCCATTCGGGTTTCACACCGTATCTGAGGTCATGGATTGTTTGTTAGAATTGTGAATTCGTGGGAACAATAGTGAATGCTGTTGTTTTCTGAGGGGATTATAAATATGTTGATGTTACTTGGGCTATTTGGTAACTTTTTTATCGGGGAAATAAAATATTCATGATGACAGCCTCAATATTTACAACAGAGGCTGCTGCTGAACATATATAAACTTATAAAAAGCGACAAAAAGGGATAGTCGCACGAGTACGATACCGGGTAAGAGACAAATGAATTGATCACTTTATCCTCTTAACCCGGCAGCACTCACTACTGGGTAAAAAATATCACAAAGTATCTATATACGACAGTGGAGTTTCTTTCCCATTCTTCTCCATACGAAACTACCTTTTGGAAGGGGCAACTAGAATCAATTCTATTTTCTTTGAAATTTTGACTTTCAGAAGTGCCTATTTGAAATAAATGATTTGACTTTGACGATAATTATTACTTTTCTGAGCGCTCTGGTGACACGAGACTTGTGGTATCTTCAAACTGATAGTACAGTAATGCACACTACGAGACATCCAATTCGCTTGCGGCGCTTGGTTCCGACTGACGTATAAAGTATATTTTTTCTATTTTTGTTATGCTATGACCAGCTCCCATTTTTAATAAATAAACATTAGAACTTGAATTCGATATTTTATTTAGTGTATAATATCAATAAAACTATTAAGTACATCTTAACAAATTAGAAACACAATATTTTCTTAGATAATGCTATTTAAATTCTGTGGTATTTTTTACCCGGTACCGAGTATTCGTGTTTGTAAATACCTAGCTGGTGCTGCCGGGTTAAAATAAACCCTTTATCGCTTTTTACGACCAGCTGACTATCGCCTTAATAATACAGAATACCACACGATCATAATGACATCACCTTCACCAAAGAGCAGTCAAAAAATTACATAAAAATTATCTCACCTATAATATTTCTCTTCCAGAATCTTCTCGTCAGTATCATGTTCCTGCTTATCCCGCAGCCTCTTGACGCGTCCGTCGCGCTCGTCTAATGGTTCCTCGAGTTTAGGAGGCTCCTCGACGTCTGATTTGCGCATGTAGTAACGGTACATTAGCGGGTGGAAGACGTCCAACTGAAATGTTAATTTTATTTGAATATGAGAACAGGGTTTGTGTCCACGTTTGTGGCTTTAGGCCAATTAGCCGGCAAATGAGTTTTAATCCTGGGATTGTGAACATCAATACACGCAAATCTTGTGTTTGTAGGTTACTTATTAGATGTTTTTTTGCGATCTAGATAAATATCGACTTAGTCTGCATAATCATCCGAAAAAGCATATCAGTCCCATACTGAACCAACAATTTTGATGTACTGTTTACTGTATTTTATGGATTTCTCCTATTAAAAGCCTCGTAATTTTATTATGCTCACAACTAAGCAATAGATCTCACCTGTAGTTCAGATATCCAGCTGCAGTGCCAATAGGACCGGTCGTGCCACTTGACAAAGAACTCCCGCGAGCGCGGAGCCTTCGACTTCGCCGTTTGCTCCTTCCATCTCCACGTCAATATCTTCGCAACTTTGCCATCCAACGGTGGACACTAAAAGGATAAAAGGTTCCATAAATAACGTTATTTTTGTGTAATTAATCATTAATTACATAAATAACAAGTCAATCTAATTGCAGAGCTTCGTTTTATTTGCTAACAATGTTTGCAACTCCTGTAAGTTCTGTATTCGTTATTATTATTAGTTAACAACACAAAAAAGAAGAAAATAAAATCTAATAGATTGAACTAGGTAGCAACAATGAATAACATTTTTTTTTTTGACATGTACGAAGTCAATGTCCGACACTTGAAAGTTAATATTTTTTGTCTCAAATAGCTTTGTTATTTTTTTTTTATGCTGGAACCGATCCAACCTCAAAGTTTAGCTATTGATTGTCACTCTTTGATTTTTCGTAATATAGGTATAAAAAACATGTGAATACTTACACTACATCTAGGACATTTCCAGTCTCCATCTGGCACCTCTTCCAGTGGCGGATTGAGGCAGAACCGATGGTACGCCGACGGACAAGAGTCACAGCATAAAAGTTCTCCGCCGTCTTTGCAAACTCTGTGGAGGTAAAGGAATGTGGTAATGTAATCGTAAGTTTTATAAACTTTGTAACATATTGATGACAAACAGGAAGAACAAGGTGGAAAAGAACTGAAAAGACCTAAACTGGGTCCAAAAGGGATATGGATGATAATGATGCGAAGGACATCACAATAAAGCACGACTGTCTATTCTAATAATAAGTCAGTGGTAGTTTCGAGCAGATATGAGCTACCTTTACCATAACATTGTTCAATCTGAATTATATTCTGTATTTTACTCAATCCATTCTGTTATATAATTTTCCTAATACTTAAACGGCTTAAGCAGCAGGAGGACTAGCATTTCTTAGTTATTTTGGTATATGTAAGCTGCACTCTTACCTGCAAAACTCCTGATGCTCGTCATCATCTTCTTGTTCCTGGTTGCCCTCGGCCTCGCAGTGTGGACAGGACCAGCGACCCTCAGGTGTCTCCTCTAATTCGGGCTCGAGACACACCAAATGGTAGGCACGTGGGCATGTGTCGCAAAGGATTATCTCGCCACCTTGTTGGCAAACCTAGTAATAAAAGAGAAATAAGCTTTATTTATGAGCGGTGACGGCCCAGTGGTAACGGCCCCGACTTACGAGTTGTAGGTCGTGGGTTCGAGCCCAGGCAGGTGCTCTACTTGTGTAATTCATTTTATCACCACGGCTCTCACAAAGATGAAGGAAAACATCGTAAGGAAACTGGCAACTCTTAGAACCAAAATGTCAAAGACATGTGACATCTACCAAACCGCACTGAGCCCGCGTGGTAGATTACAGCCCACTACCTCTCACAGAGAGGAGGCCTGTGTCCCAGCAGTTGGTACATTATAGGCTGATTATGCTTATGCTAAGCGTAATTTTGTCTACAAATAACCTGACTGTAGAAGTTTCACTAAGGTTGAAATTATCACAATCACAGACAAAAAATACGACAAGGTCCGTTTTATAATACGTGCAAGTGACAGTCAACATTAAGGTGGTCAAACATTTACGAAGTCGTTACTACTCGACATCTGCAACTTTTCAGGACCCAAATACTTCTTTGAATGTCGATAATTCATTTGATATTATATTGAGTCTAAGGCCCTTGTACAGGGCACGGTTTCTTTACAGTACGGCGCGCTAACTGCACCGTAAAATAATCGTGTGAGCTTGTATACGTGCATACGGCGACCGTAGCGCTGCCGTGTCGCCAACAAGCTTCTATAGTGATCCAAACCACACAGACGACCGTGCCTACACACAGCGAATCAACCGTAGTTTTTCACGGCAAAACCGTAGATTTACACGGCAAGTAAAACGTGTGTATAAAAAGGGCCTTTTTTCAGCTTCATACCTGGTTGTTTTGCCTCATAATCAAGGTTAAAAACTTCTAGCTTGACTATAAACAATTTGCAAAAGTTTCAATAAATCAAGATTTAAATGAAAACAGGTTACAAACCTCACAATAGTCCTGGTGTTCATGTTCTCCCTCGGCGCCGTCAGGGAACTTATTAGTGGTCTTCAATTTCTTCTTCTTTTTGCTCTTGTTTCCAATCTTGGTCTTTGCCTTCTTTTTGGGTTGCTATAAAGGAGAAACATGGCTTATAAAAGACCCTGCTAAATTCATAATAGTCTTCAATTTGCTTAGTAAGTAAAATAGTTTCCATATTATAAATCAGCACAGCTTTATTCAAAAGTGTTGTACCTGTTGTGGCGATCTGCGATAAAAATCTTATTGGCCATACAAAAAATACATAAATTCCGAAAATACAACAACATATTGAAATATTTTTCGGCCGCTATACTCTGGTTCGTGTATAACAAACTAGCTGGACAAAAACAACTCTTCAATTCCTTTATGTAGTTAATTACTAATATGAACTCATTAGCCCTATACATTAAGGAATACACCTATTAATTTTCGTAACTAACCTCATTAGGACCGTCATTATGGTCAATATTTAATCGGTTGAATGCCGTAATTACAAACACAATTAAAAAGCCATTGTGTCTCGCGTGGACCTGCATCGTACGAAGGGTTAAAGAATTGATAATTCAAAGTGCATTCATTTGCATTTTTACACCATCATTGATAGCGTTATTTAAGTAACTTAAAGAAATTTGTGAGTTTTGTTTTAATTCATTTTTATCACAGAAACTTCATTCTATAACTTTTTTAAATTAATTGTTTAGATAAAAGTGGACGTTTTCACCCATATTTTTTAATTCAATGGTCAAAAAATTACATGTCCACTCTGTAGAATTTATTTTACATGATTCTCACAAGTATCTAGTAGTAATTAGTAAAAAAAAAAAAATGCGAACTATTTGTGCAACTATTTTTTTTGTTTTTTTTTCCATTAAATAGTTTTCACCGTCTCAAAAATAGTTTTTTTCGAAGAATGGCTAAAGCACCCAAAGGAAACGCGGAAAGAGGAGCTGTTTCGGTTTATATCTTTGAGACTGATGGTGTCACGGAGCAGTCCCTGAGAGATGTCAAGGTCATCATCTCAAAATATTCGTCAAAATTAGCTGAAAAGTGGAGCAGCTGTGGAAGAAACCGAGAGCGGTTCCTAGAGAAGAATTCGACGTGGCTGAAGGGAGTTGACATATCTTTCGATGTGTCCGTTTATTTATGTATGCCAAGTACATCTGCAGAACCGGGACCTGGAAGACCCTCTAAAGAGTTTGATGATTCCAGTCTCAAAACGAAAAGACGACGCGTAGATGACCTCTTACAGTCCAGGAGTGCTAGTGAAGTGATTTACGCTGCTGAGGTATCAGCGCGTATGTCGGTTCGTAGAAGTGTAGCACGTCAAATCAAAGATGTAACTGGTGACCCTTCAATAACCCATAATGACAATGAAAAGAGTTTCTGATTTGTCAAAAGAGTTTACGGCGAATGAAGATAATCTTGGTTTTGGTTTGTCTACGTTGCACGCTTGGA
Organism: Griposia aprilina; assembly: GCA_916610205.1. Taxonomy (NCBI): domain Eukaryota; kingdom Metazoa; phylum Arthropoda; class Insecta; order Lepidoptera; family Noctuidae; genus Griposia; species Griposia aprilina. The sequence continues at coordinate 5,313,114 of OU744295.1, read as the reverse complement.
TTAGGTGCTTTGAATGCTTGCTTCACATTAGCTATCGACTTAATGTAAAAAAATGGCAACTTAGATCAGCCGAAGACAAATCTAGTGTGAAGCAACGTTCAGATGACATTAAAAGACGTTTTAAAAGCGAGATGGGCTTGATTGTAGACAAACCAAAACCCGGGTTCGGTAACACTAATGACGGAAACACAGCGCGAATATTTTTTGAAAATCTCGAGGCAAGTGCCGATATTACAGGGTTAGATGTTTCACTTATACAAATATTTTGCATACTGCTTCGTGCTTTATCATCAGCATATGATATAAATATTGAAAAATTTGAAATCTTAGCTCAAGAAACCAGGGGGCCTAAAATGGACGGTTTGGCAGAATCCTAATATGATCTGGGGTCCTAAAATGGACGCTTTGGCAGAATCATAATATGATCTGCGACAATTCGTATATCCCGCAATTCATCTGTTTGACAGCTGCTATTTGACATTAGACTTCAATAAAGCAATGCATAATTGGTGGACCATTTTACGATACTTCATACAAAACTGTCAAACAAATGAATTCTGCGTACAATTCGTATATCCCGCAATTCATCTGTTTGACAGCTGCTATTTGACATTAGACTTCATTAAAGCAATGCATAATTTGTGGACCATTTTACGAAACTTCATACAAAACTGTCAAACAGATAAATTGCGGGATATTAATTGTACGCAGATCATAATATGATTCTGCCAAAGCGTCCATTTTAGGCCCACAGACAACTTTACGTAAATCTCTATCCATGGTATTATATGCCCGCGACTGTTCACAAAATACTTCTGCACAGTGGTGATGTAATTAAATCATCACTTCTGCCTATCGGCCAGCTTTCCGAGGAAGCACAGGAAGCTCGGAATAAGTACTGCAGCAGATTTCGTGAACACAACACACGAAAACGATCGCGAATTGCTACGCGAATAGAGATTAACTTAATATGTTATTGATAACATCTGACCCTGTAATAAATGGTTTAAGAGAAGTTCCCCGGAAGAAATTAGGTTCGTTCCCTACCAAAGTTCTAGATTTAATAGTTCAACGTAGATGTAAGGAACAAAATTTTAATATAGTTTCTAGTTTCCATAGTTCTGCCACTCATGATCATGACTATTCAATGGATGATTCATCTGATCATAGTGATGATAATGAGTGATAGATTTAGTTATTAAGTATTTTTATGTATCTGTTATTAGATTTTATAGTTACATTTATAGATAAATTATTAAAAAAAAAAAAAAAAAAAAACATTTAATTTTGACTATACCTGCTCAAACGACCAATGGTCCTCAAAAAAGTATTAAGACCCTCATAGCTATGCTTAATAACCTCATTTATTAATAAAAATCGAAACAAATAATTTTGTCCAGCTAGCTTGTTCTACGCAAACCATACTGCGCTGGTCAATGCTAATTTTCTTATTCAGCAATAGTGACTGATTGTAATTGATAAATAAAAATATATATATATTTCTGTAACTGCATATTTGAAACACTTCTGAAAGACAATGGTCGCATAATAACAAGTCAACTTCACAAAAGTTTGCCGTAACTACCTATCATGCTTACCATTCAAACTTTTCATGTACATTTGTATAAATGTAAAATTTTGGCACTCACGGGTACAGCAGGATCATCTTCCTTCACCGGTACTCCTTCCTCAACGGCTGCCACTGTTACTGGCTTCGGCTCTTCAGCCTCGGCCAACATTTGTTCAAACTCTGCGTCTGAGTCCGAGTTCACGGCACTGCCTTCTTGGTCTTCCTCCTAGTGAGAAAAACACAAATTCCTATAGAAATCTGTACAAATAATACACCAGAAAATACCAGATTATTTTTGCCCCACTGTATGACAAAGACCTCACACAGAACAGGCATGAGCCTGCATTGATCGCCACCCTTGCTCAAGGCGGATTAGCGATTTCAGACTTAATCCAGGTTTTTTCACGATGTCTTCCTTCACCAAAGTCAATATTGAAAACATCTTTTCGGTACTTGCCCGTAACGACAACTGACACGAGCGTGCACCCGTCTGGACAGGTCCGATCAAACTTGTCTGATACTTTCCTTATAAGACCACCTCGGACATTACCCTACTTACATGGTCCTCATATGACCTGGCCATTACAATGTAATTGTATGGATTTTCAGACTGACCTCTGAGTTTGTTACGGTCTAAGAGTAGTCTGCTGGGAAACACCAACCACAACCAGTTTTAATTTAAAAATAATACATTTTATCATTTAACATGTTGATGACCTACATCCTGTTCTAGTTTAGCTTACCTACATACATACATAAACTCACGCCGTCTTCCCATGGGTGTAGGCAGAAGCTACAGAACGCCACCTGTTGCGATCCTTACATACTCCTTTAGCCTACCTTTTAGCTTATCCAAAAGATATAAATTATAGATTAAGGTATAAAATAGGCTATCATCACAAAACTCACGCTGCTAGTCCTCTTCCTCTTACTAAACTTGATCTTCAAGGTGGGTACTTTAGGCTTGCGGCCGGGCTTGCCGCGCGGCGTGGCGGGCGCGGCGCCGTGCTTAGGCTTGCGACCGCGCTTACGTGGTGCGGCGGCACCCTCGTCGCTTTGTTCCTCCTCTTCTTCCTCTTCTGGCTCTTCTATTACTTCTTCGTTCTGTGCGGAGTTAACAAAGACAGTTAGTCTTCATAGCTTAGAAAGCCAACCTAAATGTTATCTGTAACCATCGTCAATGGAGTACATGATTTAGTCGAAGCATTAGCATCTTTAGAGAAAACTTGAAAATAAATGTGACCAACGCAGTCAAGACTCTGTAATGTATAAGAGTTGTGGTACGACAAGTGCCGCTGTGGGTTGGTTCTTATTCGTGCGCGAACGAACAGATATCGCAAAGTTCCATATCATAAATTGTGCAAACAAACTAGACGTATTCCCCGACTTGTGTCACGGGGATTGTTACTGCGGAAAATTGTCGTAGAACGAATGGATAGCGAAAATTTAAATAGAATCAATATTTACCACTTGGTAACAAAGGTCTAAAAGTATAATTACCTTAACCTCTTTAGGGGTGCGTCCAGGCCGGCCGGGTTTAGGCACGTAGTCCGAAGTTGTGGACGTGTTTGTGTTTTCTTCGGAGCCCATAGCCGGGGTCCCGCTGCTAAGGTGCGGGTTTGTTTCGCAGAACAGCCGCCACTTTGCTGCTACTAACATCATCAGCTTTGATACTGGAACCTGGTTGAATGAACAATTCGTTTGGAGTCAAGTTCTCGTTCTTCTTTTTCGCCGATAAGTAGTGATTAATTTTTTAAACTTGGTAAACGTAAAAGTTCTTGTTTAGTAAGACCAACAAGTTGAGTTTATGTATCGAGAATAACGTCTGATTTTGTACTGCTATAGTGTCCTTAATCATGTGATATACTGCAAATTAGAACTATGACGCTTATATTCTTGTGTTAGACAAGATACCTACAAATTGTGCATTGCATATTCTTGAATTCTTCATAAATTTATCATCATGTAATTTTTATCGAATTGGCAGGGCTTATGATATTCCAGTTAAAAGAATGAGGAAGTTCCTTGTTATTTCATCTATTACTGGATAAGTGAAATAATTGTTATTTCATTAGGAGGAAAACAAACAGCCAATATTGATTTAACACTTTGAGTTAATTACTGCATAAATATTGATAAGACTCCCATTTTGAGAATTGCAATTATATCAATGATTATAACGATATATACGAACATGTCATGTCAATATTTCGAGAGTGAATAGGTTACTTTTAGGTAAGCGTGCTCTACCATCGATCACATCATTGATTACCATGAGGTGAGATAATGGTCAAACGCGAGTCTAACAAGAATAATTTAAAAATATGCTACAGTCGCTCGTAACTTGGCAAGGTTATGACGTAGTGGGAGTAAGTTCACGCATGTACACTTAGTGCAACAAAAAGAAATACATTTCTATTACTTGTCATTTTTCTATGGTTATTGCCAAATTTATTTTTATCCATGTCTGTTTAGAAGAAAGGAAAACGCATCTAACGACTCTTGCCAAGTTACGTACTGCTTTAGCTAGGGTTAAAAAAAACAAAACTGACAATCAACAGGCAATTACACTAGGTACTCTATGTCAGGGGTTCTAAACATTGTTAGTACTTGCGACAAACATCTTCAATTCCTCAATATTCCGTAAACACTTACATGAAACTGGACTCACCTTAGGGTTCTCTTTGACGAGCAATGGCCGCACATGTTGCTGGAACAGCTTGTAAGAAGTTAAGTTTTCTAAGTCTGCGTCTGAATACTGTATGTCCACATCAGTGAGCCCGAATGACGAGCACACTTCTTCTACTGTCGGCATGCCTACTGTGGAAACATTGCACATTTAGGATCGGCTCGCAATAGGCGAAGAGGTTTTCCCGGCATAAAGATTTCCCATGTTAAAAAAATAGTCGAAAATATTTTTTATTTGTTAACTAAAGTGGTCCTACTTAGGGGCAAAGGTTTCCCCCGCATTTTCCACTTTTCTTTGTGCTGTGACTTCTCCGAACAATCGGTTAGGAACGAGTCCAACTAAATAACGAAAATACCCCTCCGTATCAAAATGTCCTAAAAGCAAAAGAACGGAAATGGTACAGTCATACCACACCTAAATACTAGTAGTGGCTCTGTGAGCTTAAGACATCGCGAGTCAATCTTTGCATAGCTTAAAACTGAATAAATAACAAAAATAAAAAACAAAAAGCGCGCGCAAAGAGCACAAAATGGCTGAAATGTTATTTTTGTAACTATGTGTCCAATTTCAAAATATATGTCCAATGCAATCAGAAATCTCCACAATGAGGAAATTAAAAAATAAAATAAAAACAATCTAGATAGTACTACCAACATTATAACAAAACGTGCACAAATTATAGACACAGACGCAATAACGATCTTGATACATGATAGAGAACTGAACAAGGTCATTATAAACTTGAAGAGGTCATTGCACTACGCGTCGTTAGACTTCGATTAGAATATCTAGGAGATAATGATTCATTCCATTATTTGTATGTACCGCATGTCCTGCATCCTAAAGTACTTGACAAGTTTTAAATAACTGCATTTTAAAGTAAATGTTTGTTATTTTTCTTGCAGACTCGCGTGATTAATATGTATGACGCGTTACTTTGTTACGTAAGTAATAAGGTACTTGAAATGCGTAAAAATATTATTAATAAATGAATGGTAGTATTCATATTGAAATGTTGTTGTCCAATATTGGATAAATGCCCTTCACTGCTATTTTCACATGGCTATTTTTAATACCCTTTTCAGAATAACCTTGAAAAGTAAGTATTTATTTATTTAAATATGAGAACTGAAATTTGGGTTTTACTCAAACAATATTTTCCTGTTCAAAATATTATGCATGTCATGACAATAACACGGACTATATTCTCATCAGAGTTAGACGGCTGCACAGCAACAAAATATGATTAAACATTTTTCAACTCTGACAAAAACAGATAAAAACTACCACCCCAGCAGTGGCACTATCACTGTTGAGAAATGGTCTTTCATAACAATTCTGTATTAATTAACATTTTTAATCCTACGAGAGCCAAAATTGAGTAAAAAGAATCTAGAGCTACTACCCCTTACAAACATTTAGACCCCTTTGCACCGCCAATTACTAAACATGTTTAGTGCTAAACGAGTTTTAAACATCATTCTGTCTCTGTCATCTTCAAACATTTGACAAAAACAGAATTATGTTTTAAACTCATTTACCGCTAAACGTGTTTAGTGATTGGCGGAGCAAGTGGGCCTTAGTATTTCTGCTGGCCGAGCACACTCTCAGCCTCATCAAAGTGTCATACTAATTAGTAGTATGAAGATATGTCTGTATGGGTGGATGTGTCTTTTGTCTTGTAGTTAAAGAAAGAAATAATACTTACTAGACCCTGAGTCAGATGCAGCCGGTGTCACAGGTGTATTATGCTTACTTCCTCTGCCTTTTCTAGATTTCTTTGTGGATGACATAGCACTGAGCGCATAGTCACTATCACCTTCTGCCTCAATCTCAACTCCACCACCGCCAAATTCTTCCTCCTAAGTAACAAAACATTTATTTACAACTGTTGAGAAAAGGCAGCTTCTACATTATGTTGAGACCAAAACAGCTGACAATATCATTTAAAATTCATAATTTTATTATGTTTCTTATGCCAGAACATAAAATGTTATAAAAGTCAGCCCCCAAAATGACCACCTCACATCAATTTCTAGCGCTTAAGCTGGGAAGAAGTGGTGCAACTTCTTAGATATAATATTAACAGCATATTTCAATTACCACAAAAAAATTGTTGCCCTTTTTATTGTAAACTACTTTTGAATTGTTTATTTAGATTTACATGTGTGGTTAAAGGTAGTAATGAACTTTAAGATAACATTGAAATAAGTAAGGTTTTGTTTGTTTTGGAAAGGTATAAGATATAGGTACAATGTGAATGTTCTGTTTATAAACTCAAGGGACTTGAATTTTTTTGAAGTTTTTAATAAAGGAAGGAATATAAAAAATAAACTTCTACTGGAATATTATAAATTGACTATTATTTTATACTTGACTATAAAAGAGTTAATGAAAATTATAAGTTCTCAAAGATCTTTTATCAAATATAATCTGAGTTTTATTTCAAAATGAAAAGAAAATAATTTAAATCCATTAATGGAAAAACATTATCACATTTTTATAGTGGCAATGATTAAAACGTAAATACAATAAAGCTCAATCTACAATAGGTAATTGAATATTTGATAGTCTATCATTATGTTAGAGGATTACAAATAATTGATTTTGTATTATACTCAGTAAAGTGCTAACTAAGATTTGATCAGTAATTAGATCATTGATGACATCACATATTCAGACGAGTCCACATGAGTGTCAAAAACAAACTCAGTGATGTTATAGATTGAAAAGATTTTATTTAAGGTGAAAGAGATTTCTTATTAATTATCATTTTGACTTTCTATTTTTTAAGTATAGTCAAAATGGAAAGGCATATCATGTAAGGAAGAAATTGCATATTTTTATAATTTGCTCATTGCAACATTCTTTTTATATTTGGTATATATATATATATAACTAAAATAATATTTTACAAACTTACCTCTTCACTCTCATTCTTACGCTTCTTCTTTTTCTTTCTACCCTTTTTCTCTTCTCCACGGGCTTTCCTTTTCTTCCCCTTCTTCTTCTTTCTACCATCTTCAGGTGAGTAGTCTTCGTCCTCCTAACAATATCATTCACAGCTAATGAATTAACTTCAACAACATAACCATAACACAAATAGCAGTACCTCAAATGTTTACAAATACAATCATTCACTGTGGAATAGTACTAAAAACATGAATGAATATAATATTTTACAATTACCTTTGGAGGTGCTTCATCACTCTCTCCTGAGTTCTCGTTCTGACCCTCACCTTCCTCCACGTCCTCGTCGCCTGCAAGTTCACAATAAACTGGTCAAACCAGTCCACCACTCTACCCTCTTACCAACTCTCTAGCTAAACCTTTACGATACTGCATTTCGCCACATGAGCACACTCCTCACGCTAAGGTCACTAATCCCTTTGTTTGGCGGCGTCCATTTTGTTAAGTAGTAATGAGGGGATATCGCATGTTCTTTTCTGTCACAAACTGCCACTTAAAAATATTTACAACCACAAAATAACAAGAACAACCTTAACTCACTGAAAAACCACTTCTTTGATAACACATCACTCTGTTTGGACTAAATAAGTGGCAAAAACTAAGTCACGGAACCCAAAATTTTCTAAATTTTTAATTGCTTTACCGCAAGTAAACACATGATACCGCTATTCGCGGCTTACCTATGACATGCTAGCTAAATTCAACGTTTACCTGCGAAAGAACCGTCTACTTCATCATCCGATGCCATTTAGATCACTAATCAACACAACCTGCAATAAGATTAAAGATTTTGGTCTAGAAAAGATAAAGGACGCGCAGTTTTTGCGACAAATGGTAATTAATTCAGAAATTGATGCCGCCGTCACTACACGGCAAACTAGCGAGAGTTCTTGTCTCGCTCGCACACATTCAAAAATATGGGAAAAAAGAAATTATAGGGTGATCATACTTTATTGAAATATTCTACTATGTCAAGATGAAATCTACCAATGCTTAAAAAACACATGACTGACACTTGGTTTTTCGTGACACGTGTTTCGCCAACTAGGGTTATTTTTGCATTAAACTAAAGGATGACAGTGAAAAAATATTTCAATTATCACGCATAGTCGCAAGATCTTGTTTTAAGACGTCTGCTTCACGCTTTTTGGCACCAGGAAGGGCAGGAAGTCAGGAACAACCATACTCACTTTCACTTATTTTCATCGTCAGATTTTTTATCTAGCAGTCAAATATTACGGATTCGTCGATTTTGTGGAGAAAAATGCCAAGACTCCGTATTTATTCTTCATAAAGAAGTAGGTAGGTAGGTAATACGGGCTGATGTCCGCAACTCCACGTCAATGCGCGTATTTTCCGTACGGTAAATAAAGAAGTATCTGATGATTAAAAAACAGCCCTTACAAGCTAAAAGTTTTGATTGATTTTATCAGAGTAGGGTCGGCAGATTGTAGTCAGTGGCGTAGCTAGTCCAAAGGCATTTATAGTGTGTTATCTATGGCATTTATAGTGTAAAAAAACATAACCTCTTTTTCCCTTTTAAAAAGGGCCCCTCTTTTTAAAAGGGAAAAAGAGGTTATGTTTTTTTTTATAAAATTTAATCTGTCATCCAGAGTCAGGTTATAAGCTGTCATTGTGACCTTACTAAGATAATGAGAGCAAGAGCTTGAGAATTAGACCGGGTCTGTAGCTTGAAGCCTTTGTAAGCAACAAATTATTTTCATTTACATTATCAATAAGAAAATAAGTTTTCGATTAATTTTACGAATTTTTCTTACACACGTAACGTGGGAGTCCCTGTATCTAAGGGGGGGGGGGGTGTATAATTGACTCTTTTGGTACGGCAGTAGCTATGCCCCTGATTGTAGGTGTATTTAGAGCAATAGAAATAAAAACAAGAGTTCTAGGTGATATGGGGATTTATTTAGGACTCCGTAAATATTTGTCCAGAAATAAAGAATGTCAGTACTAACTAATGAAAATAATGAGGAAGGAGGACAGAGGTACTCTTCGTCACGAGTAGAAGCTTATTTGGAAACACCGCGCGCAACCTCCGTTGCAAGCACGCTTGATTGACCTCGTTGTGGCAGTTAGTGCTAAGGGTAATCTCTCGTACTCGATCGTGGTTGTTCATGGTCGAGAAAGAGAAGAGAGCAATGGCCCTTATCATACCTACAACATATCACAAAAGACGTGACTGAGGTAAGTAACCAGGAGCTCCAATGGCCAATAAGCGCATGTGATTAATACTATGTCGAGTATGCTCAACGTTAGATAAACATCTGTTTGTTCCCACTTATTCTACTCTGTAGAACTAATAGGATTACTTTTAACAGCGTTCCAGCGTGGTAAAGGTTGTGACCGTAATATAACTGTAAATGGGCCTACGAGGCATGAACATTTCAATAGTAAAGACCAAATTGTCTTACCAATAAGTTTGGGTCACACAAAACACAAAGTCAAAGTCAAATAATTTATTTCAACTAAGTAGGTACATAAAAGGCACTTTGAACGTCAAAATTTACAAAAAAAATGAATTGATTCTAGTTGCCCCTTCCAAAAAGTAGTTTCGTATGGAGAAGAATGGGCAAGAAACTACACCGTTACTCTTTTAAAAATGTTTTACAATATTTTGTATACATTAATTATATGTGAAGACGATGCAGCTAGAATAAAATTACTATACCACAATAGGTAAAAATAATTAAATATAACGCATGACAGGTAAATTAATTATGAGATAGATATATGGTGCTCACATATTTATAAATATTGAAAAGTAAATGATTTTTCCAAAATTTCACAAGTAATAATTTAGTGTGTGAGTTAAAGTAGTTACATAATGTAAAAAACAATGTCTTAGAAATTATAAATTATACAATTAAAATAGCAACCAGTTTGATTTTGTCTATATGTACTCGAAAGGTTTAGGTAGTTAAATAAAGGTAAACAAATCGTAAAAAGGGTTTTTTATAGTTGACACTTTCTTGTTTAAAAATACGTTACAACAAAATTAAAGTTATTTTCGATTTATAAGATAGTTTCCTCTTTTATTAATGTATGTTAAACTTTATCATTTATTCGTAAACTATACTCTTCGTACATGTAATTGCTTGAGCACAATTTTTTTGTTAGATTTATAAAATAGTATAATATTTTGTAATCTATCTATTGTAAAGAGCCCAAAAAGACAGGTTCCATAAGCCTTTTAGAAAATACAACGTACTAGATAACGTTGCTAAATTGAAGAGTACACCTGTGACGTAGTATGGCAACTGAAGTAGCAGGTATTACGTATAGTCGGTTAACCAGAAGCCTTTTATGATGTGGATGAATTAGAAAAAATGTTAAATGGTGTCACTGTATTGCGGCTGCCACCATACCACTGTGAGCGCAATTTCATTGAGTTAATATGGGCTCAAGTTAAAGGGTTTGTAGCCGAGAAAAATAAAACTTTGAAAAGGTCTGACCTAAACATTCTTTTGCCAGAGGCTTTAGCTAATATGACTGCTGAGAATTGGAAAAGTTGCGAGGATCATGTATTAAAAGAAGAACAGAAAATGTTTAAATTAGACAAAATAATTGATGATACCACTGAACGCTTTATTATTAATGTGACAGATAGTTCCTCAAATTCAGATTCAGAATAGAGCCTATTATTATGGGATTCAAAATAATATGATTTTAACATTTGAAATAAAAGGTTTAACATCTATGAGTCACGTGGTTTTTATGTTTACCTTTAATTAACTACCTAAACCTTTCGAGTTATAGACTCTAGATTGTCCTATGGAGATACCTAACCCGAAATCAACGCTTTATAACTGTAACGTTTTTAATCTCTCACGCAAATAGATGGGGATTAGCGTTAGGTCTGTCATCTTAGCCTGGCCGGCCGCACATGGGTTTTCGCGACAGGTTCATTTTCGGTAGGTATATAGCGTTTTTTGAGTCAGGGCACCTAAAGTCAAAGTAACTTCCATCTAAATGGACTGTCTGCCGCACAAGCACGATTCCACAGAGTACATTATATATACACGATTCTACCCGTACGATTGAACAAGCCTAACGTCCAGTTAGAATGCATGGGCGATGCGTCGCGTCGGGTTGACTCAAAGAGTGTAATAATAATATGGGAGGGTATAAAACTGAATAAATTAATGCGTTTCCCTTAGATGGGTACAGATTTAAAGATTAACTTTTTGATATGCGGCATAGCGTAAGTGATGAAAACGTTGAAGTCTCAAGTAAAATCAACCATTTCAAGTAGTAATTATTGAGTGGTAATAATTTTAGTCAAAAATGACAACTTTACAAAACTAGAATGTTGCAAGTGTATAAAAAAAATTAACAAAATATTCATTCATTCAATAATTACTCCAAATAATAATGGAAAATACTATTTTGAAAGTTTATACGAAACCAACGGCAACGTGTATACCTGTTATAAAAAAAAACTACTTTTATATCAGTGGCCCATCGTGGATGTGCGTGCGTATAACATGTTTGGTATGTAATCACCTGGGTGACGTCACTCATTAGTGCGAGAGCAGGCAAAACTGTCGCTATCTTCTTCTTTCACATTCATTGATTGACTTGAATTTGACAATTTGTTATTGTTTCACTGTGGTTTCGCTGCACTCAATACGAAGCATGGCTTTTATTTATTGATTGTATGTAATTGTAATTACTATTCCAGTAGTTTATTCTAAAATAGTTTCACAGCATCACAAAAATGAACGCTTTACTAAATTACGGGTCATCCTCTAGTGAATCTGAGGAAGATAACACGGAGCATGAAAAGTAAGTAAAACTGCTGTCTGTAAACTTTATCGCAATTGATAATTAAAACTTGTTCTTTAACTCGTGTTCGATTTCCAGATCTCAGACAGAGAGCACAAAGCCTAAACTGCCAAAGCCGACGATCGGAGAAAGTAGCCTACAAACTTCTGTGTTTTCCAATCCGTTTGTGGAAGCCGAACTAGCAAAGGCCGCAATACTTGAGAAGCATGTTAAAATGGTATATGTTGACTTTCTATCAGACAATTATAATTTACTAGTCCATGACATAGAGTTTTGCATCAAACGTTTTTGTTTATCAACATGTCGGTCAACTATACTATTGTAGTAGTTGTGTACATACAAGCCCAAGACAAATAATACTCAGGTATCTAAGAAACAAATCAACAATCTGTTAGCCACAAATCCAAGGTCTGATTACCTTGTAAATAAACTAATAAATAATGATCTAATAACTGAAGGGTATAATATAAGCATCATCATATAAAACACTATCAAACTGACCTACATAATTAATTATTGCAATCATTTCATGGTATCTAAAGGACAAAAAAGTTTAGTATCAAGTGGTGCACACAATCGTCAAGTACATAGGCAAAACTGTAAGGTTCCAGGTAAAGACAACACGCAGATGATAAATGGCAAACGGATATGCTGGAACTACCGGAAGGGCCGCTGCCGTTTCGGACACAACTGCAAGTATGCGCATGACACCGACATACAGAAGTCTAATGATGAAATGGAAGCAGATAAACAGGTACCTACAGTGTGATCATAATATTAATACTGACTGTACAGCTTGTGATGATAACATAGGGTTAACTATCTATCCTAGATTACCTATAGTTTAAGTTCATGAACTAAAACTAACCAGTTTGTATCTTTAGCATAATTATTTTGTATCAATATAATTGACTCAATAACATAGTAATGCGAAATGTAATATTATGCACCTAAGAAAGCCAGTTATAATTTTGTTTCTAAAATCAGTACCGTAAAACGGGGTGAATAGGAACGCAGGGGTGAATCGCAACGAAACTTTAAAAGGGATTTTAACATTGAAATATTATAGTCTGTCGCCAAAAAGGACTCTTAACGTGTATACTGTATTATAATTAACGATTACGTGTCCCTGTTGGCAACAAATTATATTATTTAAATGTTAAAATTCCTTTTAAAGTTTCATTACGATTCACCCCGGCGTTCCTATTCACCCCGTTTTACCAGTAATAATTTTGTTTTTCATCTTTTAAAGAAAAAAAATTGACATAAATAATCTGCTTAGAAATAAAGCAAGATGTAGTAAATGGCAAAATGTCAATTTTACATCCTCATCAGCAGTAAAAAAATCTTTCATTTGCAGAAATTGAAGTCTGTGGTATGTGAAGGTGCTGGCACTATGACGGCAGTACCTCCACCCCTAGCTGTCCTTGACACCGTGTTACCTACAGATGACGCTATCTGGGAGGGTGCGACAGACAAGAAAAAACTAAAGAGACCAGGACTTAGCCAGACACTAGTCCCCGGCAAGAAAGTTATCAAAATGTATAGAGAACAAAAAAACAAAGATACAAATAAAAACTAATTAACTAATCCTGTTAAGGTTGCTGTATTTGTGGCATGGTTGAAATTAGGCAACTTTATTATGTTTCGCTTATAGAATGGTTATGTAGGCGCAGATTTGTGCTTTGTATCTTCTACACATGTACCTGTTGTATACAATACTAATGATTCTGTAAAAAGGATTTTTGCAAGCCAAATAATCAGTGTTCTAGAACATCTCAAGCATGAATCTTGATTCAAAATCTCTATTGGTCTCAAAACTGTTTTATTACTTTCTCAAATCAAGATCATGCTTGAGCATCGATTTAGACTACGGGCCTGATCCTCAGACCTGATGGAGCGTCACTGCCAAACAAATATCACAAATCCGTTTCTTAAAATAAAGTCTAAATGGAATTAAGCCGACTCTAACCTGAGATAGGTACACACCCCTCTCACGCCTTGATAAACTCCGCGGCGAGAGTGGGGGAAAAGTTTATTATTTTCAACTTTATTTTAACAATTGCAAGGTCCACATTTGTTTGGCAGTGTCAATCGCGCTGCGCTTCGCCAGGTATGAGCCGGTCCTAAGACCAATATATCTGTTGCAATATACACCTTCAAGTGTCGTGGCCAGTGGACTTTTGACTTACGTTTGAGAATTCAGCACAACAGCAATGTCCTCTAGCACAAGCAAAATAATAGTGTCAGTTATCGCGTCATATTCAATATCGAGTCGAAATTTCTGCAAAGCCTTAAGCGCATATGCATAAATTGTGAAATTACTTACGATCCATTTTTTTGTATGCTACGGGTAGGTTTCTACAGCAGCGTTTCATCGGAGACATTTTCTGTGCATAGGCACACCCTGGGAAGTAATCTACATGAAAAGAAACGCTATCCTTTTAATAGTCAGTCAATTTACAGTTTAACCGTTTAGCCATTATCATTAAACCATGGGGCATATGCAGCAATCTTTATTTTTAATTCCACGTATTTTAAGCTTGTTCTATTGCATTCCATATTCATGTATAGTATTTCTAAGAAATAGATGTGTCAGTAATGTTGAAAATAATAAAATAATCGCAGAAAGTAATAAAACGTGCTCTATTTAATGTAGGTAAGGTGAGAATGAATGCGATGAAGTGTTGTTAATTGTCTCAAGGTCCAGTATCCACTAAAGCAAATATCTACTATCTTCCCTTTGATGGATACGGGCCTAGATTGGCAATATTGGTAAGGGCTAGTGATTTGTAGTTTCCACATTGACTCGGCAAGATTCAGAAACCGAACTTGTACTTAACTTTGCTAAGTAAGCATTTCATACGAATGTGAACTTTATTATTATGCTTTTAATGTTCATATTCGTAGGAGACGGATATTTCACTTAGCTAGAATCTCAGCCTTGCCCACAAAATCTTAACTCCATCATACTGCTATCAGACAAGCTGCTCTCAGGTAGGTAATACCTTTTTGTTAACCTATATTGTATTATTATTGTGTCCCACATTTGGGCAAAGGCCTCCCCTTTCTGCTTTCGACATAGATTTATGATAGGGCTTCCTCTAACCTAGGGCTCACCAAAAATGTCGGACCGCGATCCGAATTTGGACCGCCAGTAAAATCTTAATACAATAACAAAAAAAAATTTTTTTTTTAATTAGTTTTATTTCTGACCAACTTTACTCCAGACTACACAGATAGTTCAAAGTAAAAAAAAACTATTTCACATTAATAATAGGTCCACAAGTCATCAAGAGAATGTTTATTCAGAATTAAAATTATATGTACAAAAATAACAATCGTAACATTATCAAAATAAAATAAGGCGACGAAAAATTCATACACATCGATGTCTACTGGTAATATATCCTACTATTTATTTAAAATCTTGGTTGCTAGTACCTAGGTACTCTTCTAACAAACGGACCACGACAGACATTTATTTTTTAAATGAACCCCCAATAATACTAATTGGTGATCCCTAGTCTAACCTCTCTTAACGTCTGCATCTAGAAGTGATGATTCTTGCCCATTTTACGGGTGCAGTCGCACGACGCGACTCTACCATTTTCCAATTAGTCAGGCTGTTTTTTTTTCAATAATAATTTAGTACAGTCAGCGACAAAAGTCGATTACATAAATATTTATTGAAAACGGAACAGAAGTAAAATTTAAAGAATATTAACTCTTTTATACCTATTAAGAAATGAAAAAATATAATGTATCGAATACTTTTGTGTCAATTTAGATGAGGTGTAAAAGCAGCTGTGTTAATCGACTTTAGTCGCTGACTGTACTACTTGAGTTAGAATCTAGAGCTAGTTAGAATCTTGGGCTTGGATTTGCATTCTTTTTTATTGCACAGATTAGATTCGTCTAAATCGTGGTTGAGTCACTCCAATCCACTAGAATTTAATCATATTTTGATCCACCATCACAGCTCTCCAGAATAGGCTCTGGCCGCACTAAAGCGAATCCCGCTCGGTACGCGACTGCGCGCATCTATTATTTCAATGATTAGGAAGTCAAGCGACTATTCGCACCAGCAGCAGCACCCTAATTGTGCACCCTTTCAATCACAATCTGAATAATTTTGAAGGATATTGGTAACACATTGGTTCTTATGTTAGAAACAATTGTCTGCTCAACAACGTAATAACGCAATTAATGTTTTTGAACTGTCAAAATGAATGCCGTTGCTACTGTTAGTGTTTCGCAATTACCCCGCGGTTTGAAAACCCTCCAGTTTAGTTTAGTTTTTAACCGACGTCAAAAAAAGGAGGAGGTTCCAATTCGACCGTATTTTTTTATTTTAGTTAGCTCAGAACTTTCTTCTTCGTGAACCGATTTGGATGTTTTTTTTTTATTTGAAACTTTGTGCTTCTTATGTGGTCCCATGATAAAGTTCTGACCTGTAGTTTTTGAGTTATCCTTAATACTGCGTATTTTGTCCATTTAGTTTATATTGATGATGTTTTAATCATTTCCTGTCACTGTTATTTACATATCAAGTAGTGGTATACGAATTTGTGTGGGGTAGGTACCGCAACTAAAAAGTAAAAATATTTTTTTCAACACATTTGCTCAAAAAATGCAATTACGATGCCTGTATACATTATACGAAAGTTAAAAATTACGCACCATACAACGGAACGTACGGTAAAATAGGTACTCACTCCTAGTACTTGTTATACCGCATACTTCGTTGTATAGCGCCGTGCGTATCCTTTACGGTTTATTTTTAATTTCCCAAAAATATAAATAAGAATTCCACCAAGGAGTTTCACATTACGAGAATAAATAAGCTGAATAGTCGAACCTCCTTGGAAGCGCTTTTGCCCAATGTCTCACTTTAATAGTAAAAAGAAAATGAGACGAAAGATGTAATTCTAATTTGCACCACGCGCACGTGGCGCCATTTACATATAGAAACGTCAAAGGTTGTTGCGGCTTTCAGACTGATATTTATAAAAAAGTAATAATATATGAGTTCAAGCGAGTAATCCGATATTAATATTGTACTATTTTCTCGCAAATGTGTTGAAAAACGTTGTATGACACACGTGCGGAAATTGGTATTTACAAACTCGTGACTATGGTAAGCCCTCTCGACTTCGTCTCGGGCTTAAATTCGTCTACTCGTTTGTAAAAACCAACTTACCGCACTAGCATCATAATTTTTTTTTTTTTTACAAAAAGAAATACAACAGAATTCCAAAAACAAACATTAAAAAAGTGAAAAATAACTTTAATTTCGGAAGTCATTTTTCACTTTTTTGTGTTTTTGTTTTGGGTGTTGGTTGCTTTTTTTTGTAAAATAGTTTTTTCACACCTCAAGTTAGTTGATACCACGTTGATACAATCAGCGCGAGCGGATTTCGCGGAATTCGCTTCAGTTCGATCAGAGCCTTTGTTCAGCTAAAACATTTTTTTTGTTGACAATCGGTCTTATTACAAAACAAGTTTTTTTTTAGACATGGTTTAAACCATCGAGCCTGTTTTTGAAATAAGAACCTACCAGAAATCGAAATATAGGTCCTTTTATAAAACTGACAACTTAGTCCGGTCTTAGGTTGTCAATTTTGTATTAAGAACTTTTCTGAAGAGGGCATAAAGTTCGAAATACAAAAACTGGCTCGAAAGTTTGGGCTCGGGCTAAAGTTAGAACGAGTTTTTTAATAAGACGGTTTGTATTCAATAAACAGCAAATTCAACATAGCAAACTCCAAACATTCGCCCATAGCAACCAACTTTTGATCAACACAATGTTCAGGTAATAAATAAAACAAAAAAATCCAATGACGCATTTTCTTTATTAAGAAACGATGCGAAAGTTTTTACATAATATGCAATTTTGAGATTTTTACGCCCAAAAGCAATCAGCACGATGCACCAAAACAAATTACAGTATCAAAATGTAAGGTTTCATTCAAATACAATATTTAAAGCCAAGTCTACAAGATTATCATGTCAAATATTTCTGGCATTCTAATTGTACGCTGCAATAAAGCTAGCTTTTCGTTTATCCTTTTGGTGCAAACGGCTCGAAGATAAATTTCAGTTGGCACGCTCGCCGCCAACAGTTGGTCTGTAGAATTAGAGCCCTCAATTGCTCAATTATTATAGCACAGCCATTAACAATGCTACCGTGGATCTTTGCCAAACGATTGAATAGCTTTACAACTATTTAGCAATCCGCTATACAGTAGATGTTGTCTTCCAACACATTGAAGTTATAATAAAAAGTGGCTTAAAATACTTCTGTAAAATATTTTTTTATGATTTTGCGTTAAGTACTAGTCTCCATAGATAACAAAAAAAAAAAAGTGACATTGCAACGACATCAATTTCTAAATCGAATTATTCTATGTCACATAAATATATTTCTTTATTGATAAAAATATATTTCATTTAAGACAAATTCAACGCTAAAAGCTTAGGGGGACCGCTCTAGTGAATATTCTTTACGAGTGGTGTTGATTAGCGTGACCATTTTAGACCCCTGTAAAGAAAAAAGTGTGAACGATCTACGTGACCACACAACATCGAGATATTAAAATTCCACGATTCAATCTACAAACTAAAACGATTTACTGCAACGTCCTAATTATGAAATTTATTAACGTCGCCATTTCATAATTAAATTAAGTCTCTAAATAAAATGCTATCGCGTTAGGTACATTAGAACCTAAAACACTAATCATAGTGTTCAACATACCGCAACAATACTTAAATTGATATTATTGCAACACTTTAAGTACATGCTATTAATGTGAATGACATTATTCTTATTACATTTATTATTTTATGAAAAAGTATTTAAATATATTATACTGTGTAAAGGCACAAACAATACAAAACATTTCATTTTTATCTGAATTATTTTATTCAGAATGCTCAATATGCTGTGGTGTTTTTGAATGCGTTACCTAAGTAAAACATTGCAATATTTAAGGAATACTACAAAAATAGTTATCTTTTGGCAATTTATACAATTAGTATGAATAAAATATACAATATTTATACGAGCATACATGATCCACTTAATGATGGTTGGCGATAATTAAATAATCATTACTTTTTAAAATAGATCTTAAAATTATTGGTATTTTATAATTTGGTGTATAATGAAGTGTTACAAAGTGGAATTTCATAAAATTTCAAAATCTAAAGTGGATAAGTTAATGTTTTTAAATCTTTACAGCGACCTTTGTAATCTTTGGTGATCCGAGATCCATTCTGTGGCTTTTCTTGAATTCGTCTAGTTCAGTGTCGTGCGCGTCACCGTTGAGTTTAGGAGCGTGCGCGTGCGGGCCCAGCGCCTTGCCTGCGCGTGCGCCGGCTTTATCGCTGTACCCGTTAACTTTGTCACCAGTGTGGCCATTCATTTTCCCAACGACATGACCATTTATTTTCTCACCTGCGTGCCCATTCATTTTCGCGACTCCATTCTGGCCATTGTGTTTGTCATCACTGTGGCCGTTGGTCAACCTTTTAGAATGCCCTGATAAACCAAAAGAAAATTTCCTTTTAACCCCCAAACTAAGTGTTTCATAGTGAGACTGGCGCAAGTGTGTTAGTCACGTTTTCTAAGCTAAATGTTCTTTACGAAATAAATTTCTAAAATCTTGAATGTTAATGTTACATCGGCGAATGAGTTGATTCATCGGATGAATCCAAATGTTCGTATTGTCCCAAAATAGAAACAGCTCTCGTATCTGGAAAGTTACGTGTGACTGTAATATACTCGCGGGTATGCGTGGGGAAAGCTAACATTATGCACAATGTGATAATAACATGAATTGTATCGATACCTCCCGCGCCTATTCATTTTATTTGACACAATTTTAATCCTTTAATTTATCATCACGATAGTTTTCTTAATCGAGGATTCTCAAAGCCGCTTGGAGAAATGTACAAGAATAGTAAACGAAGCGACGGGGGAGATACTGAAGTGTTAGTGCAAAACATTCAATGTGACATTGTAATGAGACCAAAACTAGACAGATTTTCAAGGTTCCTAAATAAACTAGTAAAAACGAAGTCTACCGGAACTAATAGGGTTGTCTAATCTATACTAGAACACAATTACGCCAGTGTTTACATCACAATATCGCATGCAAGGAAATTACTGACGAGACATAAATACATTGATTTGTCTGACCCAAAAGTTATTAGAACTTTGTATCCTACTCCAAATATATTTATCAGTCGCCAAGTATTTTTAAAAAGTAATAATTTTAGTTTTAATGACGTTTGTAGAATTGTCTACAAACGCTATTAAAACTAAAATTATTATGTTAGCTTGAAATAGAAGTAAAGAGTTTTAGCTGATGTGTTTCATCTGAATTGCATTAAATACCTGTGATCAAATCTCAAGTCATACTTAATAATTAGATCGAAAGCAATTTAATTCACTATTAAATAGTGCACTATTTGTTGCAACTACTAAGTCACGGGTATTATTTTTATAATTTAATTGTTGCAACAAAATTGTAATACACTGAAATTGTGGAAGGGTAGAATTAAGATCGCGAGCGCAAGGGCTTTGGAAAATGAATAAAATTGCTTGGTTTCTAAAAAGTTATTTTTGAGATTTGTTGGCTGTTCATTAGTATGAAATGAGAGACGAGAGCATCCTCATGTCGGATTACTGCATCAATACTTGAAATAGCGAAGCAAACATTCTTCGTCTTACCGTTCGCGCTCGCCTTGGCTTCACTACCCGTATAGTAGTTTTTTGAAGTCTTCCAATCTTCCTTCAAGGACAAGTTGTACATAGAGAAGGCAGGGTCGCCGGTCACCTCCCGCTCAATAACGAGGAACTTGGGCAGCGCAGCCAACAACGTGTCCTGGTCATATACAGCACTGTACGTCTCCAACAAAACTAATCCTCGGCACCTGGAAATATTTAAAATATAACTTATATATACAGTTTTGTTGATTGATTAAAGAGATTTGTAATTATGGAACGAAGCATACATACGTATTACCAGAAAACGTGTATCTCTAGATAGAGGATAAAATATAAATAAATAATAAAATAAAAAAACACAGCCATTTAATTTATTTATCACAATAAAGAAAGCAAAGCAATATATAAATAAATAGGTATAATAATATAATTCTAATATCTAATCACCTGGGATGCGAGGGCTGCCTATAAATGTCCAACTGATAGTAAAGATTGTTGTAGATGAAGCAGCGACGCTTCTTGAAGATCGTGAAATGAGCTTCATCACGTTGCGGGAGTAGGTTCAAGTAGTCCCTGTGTGTAAGCTGCGTCCTCACTTCTACAGATTTCCCATTAACGGGATGGACCTTCCGTAGCGTGTGAATGTACGACCAGTGGCCCTTCTGACCGCGCTTGCGCAGTCTGACTTGCGCCTTACGGACATCGCTCTGCAAGTAGTTGTGAACCACATCGAAGTCCTGGAAGGACGGGAACTCTGAGTCGAGAGCAATCGGTGATTTGACGAGGAACTTGCGCTTCTTCGAGTTGACGTTGAGCCGGTCGCCGGTGTCGATGCCGATCCTCTGGCATACGCAGTCGATGAGCCGGTTCATCTTCAGGTCGAAGTCCGTGGAGTTGTCGATCACGTCGAAGTATGGGTGGCCGATCCAGGCGGCCGCCGCGTTGTAGTCAAGCTCCCTGGCCAACTCTACCCCTTCGGACCGGGATGCATGGTCCTGTTAACAATAAAACAATACCTTCATTATTTATTATTCATTCATTCAATCAAGCCGGCGTATCTGTCAAGGTTGGACAAAAATAAGTACGGAAATAATTTAGTTCGTACGTTGAATTGTCGGATTCCGAATGGATAACGTCTTAAGACAATTACGTCTATCACTGCTCACATGGCATACATCCATCATGAGGATATTCAATAATATTTCCATTTTATAATCAGTGTTCTTAATCTCTGATCTTGGAAATTCATAACAAAACGGTAATCCTATCTTTCGATGACGTCATCCAATTATTACTGTGAGTATTATGCCCGGAGTACAAGCAGCTACTTTTTCAAAGCTATAGATAGTAAGCTAGAACCTTTTTATTCCACTTGCTTGACACAAGCTAATGCACACGATGCTAGTAAATTTCAAGCTAATATCATTGCGGTGACTTAGTATGTAGACTAAAATAATGCGATTGGGTATTTATCTTTGCCGGTGACACGAGGCTAGTACAGAAGCCAGGATAGTAAAATCGGTGGTGGGGGCGCTACTAACTCTAAAATAGAACCCCAATATATTAAACTATCCTGGCTTGAGACGATAGCTTACTAGCTTTCTCACTATCTTACAAGCCTAGAAAAGATGCTAGTTCTGTACACACGAAGCCAGAGTTACTAGCTTGCTATCCTAGCTTCAATAACTAGCCTCGTGGATCCCGAGCATTATTAATAACAGGCCCTGTATTACCCATAGTCTTAAAATGGCACATTGCCAATGTTATTGCGAACCACAAACAGTCGGTAGGTTTCATGCGTTGCGGTCATTCATAAAGTTAGACATTTGAATAATATTGTTCTTATAGCTCGGAGCAGTCGTTTAGCGAAATAATTTAGAATTTAATAGTTTTTGTTTGTTTTGAAAGTAGGTACAAAGGTTGTGGTTTAGGAATGAATAAGCTATCTTAGATATATTTACTATGTAGTCATATTAAATATATTATTTTCCTTGTTTTAAATAGGCTTCGTCCATACTGAACCCTAGTCCCAACTCGCCCGGTACGTATATATGGATTAGCTATCAATATATATGGACCGGGCGAGTTGGGACTAGGGATCAGTATGGACGAAGCCTTTAAATAATGTCTATTGAATTATTAGGTAGGTACTGTTGTGCCCGGTTGATGGCAATAGGCTCAGCCCTTATTACAAGGGACTTAACATAACTAGCGAAATGTGAATGTACTTACTATGTTATTTAGCAGGTACTGTGTAGGTACCTTTACTGTTTGTTTCGTCCTTTTATCGACGATTGATAAATTTTCCATTTAGGCATTATATTTCATGCCTACAGATAGCGCGGCGTGGTGATAGACACGCAAATTTAGGTACCTACTACTGTTATTAGATGTTAATTAAATAGCAAGTACCTACATACATATTCATGATAATGAAAACCCCTTATCTATTTATTTTTTAACAGCTTTTACCAACTGTTAGACAAAACTATAATTATTTATACATATAAAAGTTTGATGTCCGGTGAAGTCAATGACCATTTTAGAACAAACAACCGTAACATGAATTAAAAACATTGTCTGCGGTGTTTCATCATGTGCGGATCACGTGAATGGGAGGTACCGTGACGCGGCAAACAAATTTAATGCCAGTAGCGTTACAACGAAATTGCACTCTGAAGCGTTTTATTATTAAAGTCACGTTTCCCATAATGTGTAGGTACGTAATCGCGTAGTGGCCGTCACGTCACGACGGTTATACTCATAATATAAAAATAAAATAACAGGAATTATTATGAATGAGATGCGACTAAGATAATTAATTAGTCTCTTATTAAATGCAAATATGATGATAACCTGTCGTACCAAAATAACGTCTTATTACTTCTAACAAGACGTACTAGAGCCCCATATTTAACATAATATATAAAACTAAAAATAACAGGAATTATTATGAATGAGATGCGAATATGATAATTAATTAGTCTCGTTTATAAGGCATATGCTTATGCAAATATGATGAAAATCTGTCGTACGAAAATAACGTCCTATTAAATCTAACAAAACGTAATAGGGCCCCATATTTAATGTAACCAACCAATGTCTGGACCAAAGACTATATTTTATATTCTCTATGGTCTGGACTAACGACTTCCTCAAATAACGTACCACAGACCGCCGACCACTTTATTGTGCAATCGATAGTCTGAAAAGAGTATGTCATGTCTGGGAGCCAACTGAGGAAGTTCACACACTAATGTCTCTCATACTGATTGATAGAAAGATGGGTGTCAAAATGCTTGTCAACTAGGTGTAATGGTCTGTTTCATTGTTATGACAGGAGGATATGAGAATTTTGACGGGTTTCTGGATTTGCTAAGACGTAGGTAGGTACTATGACTTGTCAGTTACATGTTACATGCTTTAATGCTTATTTTCGAGGTGTGTGACGTAAATTAGAAATGGGTTATTCGATTATTGTATCATTAATAGAACAAGTAATTTCTCGATTTCACTTTTATGTTGTTGTACGCAATGTAAATAACCTGCCTTTGCTATCGGGTAAAATGATGTGAAAGGTTATTTTTGTATGTCGTAAACTCTTACAATTTATACTAATATTATAATGGTAAATTTGTATGTTGTATGTAGGGGTTAATCATCGGAAGTACCCTGATCACATTCTGTTTTTTTTGTTGTAATTATTGTCGCCACCAGCAGGTCAAGCTTCACGAAACTGTCAATTGCTCCGAACGATTTGAAACCTTAAGAGAAGAGGGTAACACGGGTCCACTAGCGCCACTCCTTTAAAAAAGTATTATCTCGTGACTCAGAAGGAATTTTGAATAACCTCGGTTAGTGTGTCTAGAATTTTCTAATACCTTTTATAAACTTTCATATTGAGACACGAAGCAGCAATATACGATCTAAAGGAATTTTGCCGCTTTTGTTTAGATCGAATTTTGTTGCTTAGTGTCTCAATATGAAAGTTTTAAAAATACCTACCCACTTTTTTTTGGGTAGTAATAAAAGCTCCGAAAAAAAATTAAAATATGAGCATACTCAAAATATGAAATTTACTGCTTTAAATACTAACTTTCCGACAACTTATATGCGAATACAAATAAAGAAACGACCGAATAAAATACTGAAAATTCCGAAAAATGAATACAATATTTGCTGACGTAATATTTTTCCACCACTTTAAATTGCGTTTTACCGAAATCTACAGGTAGTCATTTTTATTGTAACTTACCTATTATAAATTTAGAATCAACCTTACACCTAACCAAATAAACCTCGGGGTGCCCCTGACGTCGACCGCCTAGGGTTAGGGTTAATAAGCAGGTCGACGGAGCACCGCGTTGCGGGGCTCCTGTTTCTGTCTAAAGGGTTTAAAGGAACCTAACCAACCGAACCTCGGGGTGCCCCTAGTAATTTTGTCGGAGGTTGAGTGTTCTATTCGGAAGTTTAGTTTTGTTATTCGAAGATCCAATTTTTTTTAGGAGAAAATGTAATTTGAACATGCTCTTATTTGTTGTTAAATTGGATATTTTTATTCGTTTATGTTTTGGGTTTTTTTGTCGGTAATTCATTATAACGCTGGTTAATTAGAATAATAGTCGGCCACAGATCGCTGGAGATTAATTTGTTTTTCGGAACCATTATTATTTCCCCTTTTTTTTTTCAGCATCTACTATATTTTTACTGGAAATGGCTTCGAAAATAACAAGTTGGCAACCCCTACCTATATGTACTACATTTACCGTGCGCGGAAGCCTTGACAAAATATTAAAATATTGGCGGGTCGGATATGCTACAAAGGTTCGAACCCCTCTGTATGTACAAACATTGAATATTTGTTTCCCTATACATTATATTTGTTGACATATTTTTATTAGTCACGTAACATGTCTCGCGTTAATTATTTACTATGATAATACTATGTTATCGTATCAAAACATTCGGTATCTAGATAACGTGTAAACAATACATAAGACTTATCACGCGTTAGATGACACTTAAAGAATTCAGTGACATTGAAATTAGCCGGTTTGAAGATAGTGCGCAGATTCATATAAATGAACTAAAGTAATAATAAACGGTGGGAATGTTTCCTCAATATGTTGTTTTCATCGATCAATCCATTTATCTTTAAAACTGACGTATCTTTACTGACCGTAATACCACACCCACAGACGGGGTTATGATCCTAACGATCTTAACAATGATAAATCAGTAACTAGGAGGATGTAAAAGCATAAAGGCTCCCGCAGACTAACGCGACGCGACGATGCGAGTGTTACGCGATTCTGGTAGAACAGTTTCTATGATTTTTCATAGAAATTGTTATGCTAGAGTCGCCTCGCGCCTGTCTGCGGGAGCCTTTAAGCTATTATTACTATTTAAATTTTCCCCTTCGGGGCATACACGCGTGATGTGATGATGTTGTGTTAGTAAACAGTGCAGCAGTGTGGCGATTAGATTATCACATCAATTGAAACAACGTATTCTACATTAGGTACGTATTTTTAACATACACAATTAAAATCATTAATAACAATTAACATTCTACAAGCGGGACTTTCTTTTTCGTCTTAATATTTAACAAACATTAAACTTAATTTGTGATTATTTGGTAATTATACCATTAAGTTTGTGTAGAATTGTTTATGGGTACCATCGCCCCGCGCGTGTCTAGTGCCTGATTATCACGGGTATTTCGTGGTAATTTTTACGCTATTTATTTTGTATAAAACAAATTAAAAAATCTTATTATTTTAACAGACTGATAACAACTTGTAATAACCGCTGTACTATTTGATGTGATAACCTAATCGCCACTCTGTATAAATATAAATTCGCGCCATGTTCATCACCAGCCTACAGCAGTCCACTGCTGGACATAGGCCTCTCCAATTGCAAGCCATTCAGCTCGATTCTCGGCAACTCTCATTCAGCTGCTACCGGCCACCCACCGAAGATCGTCGATCCACCTAGCCTGAGTGCGTCCTACCTTACGTTTCCCAATTCGCGGTCTCCACTCAAGAACACGGCTACCCCAACGGTAATCGGTTCTACGGCTAACATTGCCACTTCAGCTTGCTTATTCTGTTGTCGCCATGTTACCTAGACTAGACCATAATTCGCAAAATGTATGTGTACTGTGCACTTGTGCCTACCCCTTTGGCATTACAGGCGTAATGTTAAGTTTTTACATAGGTACAGTCGCCAGCAGGTCAAGGTACACGAAACTGTCTTTCTCCAAACGATTTTAAACCTTAAAATGTTGATGGTCAAGTTCAAAATCGAATGAGAAAATATGACAGTTTTTGGTAACTTGTGCTGACTGTACTATTGACATTTGAGTTTAGTGGCTTTTCAGATAAGTAAGTTATTTAGTAAGTAATATTTTAATGATAAAAGCAATTAACAGACTTAGTTTCACGTCGTTTAAGATAAGATCTTTATTCTTTATGTTCCCCATAACCTCTGTTATCATCTATTTACTTTGTGATATTTTCAATACTTTTTGTATATATTTGAAAAACTTCTATGTGTTGCATTAAAATGTGCATAAAATAGTATTGGTGTTATTTTAGCTACAAAAATTCGATAGCTAGTCACGATAAACTCTTTCATTGTATTGTAAAGATTAGGATTACAGGAAATCTATGCTGATTTTCTTTTGAATATTGGCATACAAACAACATCAATTAGATAAAAAAATAAAGACTTTATTCTTTGCAAAGAGATTGGATATTTATAGGATACAAAACACTAATCTACAAAGAAGAAAAGCAGAACCGAAAATAGAACGAGCACATTATCTAGTGACTTTTATCTAACGAGTATTTTAAACGTGCTCTAGTTTCGTATCTTTGGCCTGCATTTCCTGAGTGCGTGTCACTGAGCGGCGCCGGCGCCTGCAGTAAGTGAAAGGTTACTAGTTAATGCCAACCTCTGTGGAGTAAAAGTCTTCAGCGCCGTTGGCAGCAGACAGCATGTGCACGATGTGATTATACCGGTTGTCTCGCAGCTCCACGCAGTTCCAGTTGTTGGTAGACAGCATCCCTTCCCATTTTTCTCTTGATATAACTGAAATGTGTTTAAAAAATCTGTTAGGTATTTAGGCACAATCAAAGATTAAGAAGTTATAAATGAATGTAGCATTCGGCTGCCCGCCAATTTTATGTAACAACTTGACATACTTTTGTTTTTTTTTTACGTTAGTGAATGACTATACGGAAGCGGTGTCTACAAGTCTATAGGACAATTTGAGTAATATCCGGAAAGAAATTACCAATAAGTGTTCCTACGTAATTAGGTACATAATTACTGATCGATCAGAGATATGATAAGTTATAATTGTAGTTACTGATTAATAAACAGTCAAGAGCCAATTATATAGGTAGCCATAATTTGTAATTATGACCCATTCAGATAACGCGCAGTAAGTAAACAAAATTGTAGTTTGTATCAGCGAGCAAACGACCTCCTTGGTACGCGCGCGCGTGGCGGAAATTTACATAACAACTCATGTTTGAATACAGGAAAATGAAGAGTAAGTAAAAAGAGTGAGTTAGGTAAATGTTCGTGATTAGGGCTTATTGTTTGTATGTACTAATACTCATCATTACTAAGTTATCAATGTTTTTGTACAACTCGTGGTCTCGAGAGAAAATTATACCTCTAAGAAACCTGCCTACATATGCTTCTTTGATTTCAGATTTGTTTTTGGTTGCTTGACATCTCACTAATCTTAATTATTCACTAATAGTAAACAACATTTGTAAGTCTTCAACCTTAAACCTTGCGGCTCCCGCAAACAGGCGCAACGCGACTCTAGTAGAACATTTTCTATGTATACATATTGTTCTACAAGTCGCGTCGTGCCTGTCTGCGGGAGTCTTAAAATGTACGTAAACCAAAACTACCCAATGTTTTTGTTATTGTTATCTGCCGTGCTTGTCAAGAGAATTTACAGACGTTATCTACGGAAATGCATTCCCAGCGGGTAGGTATTTTTCGTTCCTAAAATAAAATATTTGTAAACATGTTTACGACCTTCACGTCATTCATATTTAAATGTCCCGCATAATGAATTTTAAATGGTAGCAACCCAAACTATGGCGCCTACATTTTCCTGTGTAGCTATTTGCAGTATTTTTCCAATGTCACAAAAATAAATACCTAATGTTGTTTTTGCTGTCAATTGTGCAAGTTTCCAGTCATTTCAAAACCTCAATCTAGTTTAACCGCATTATATTTCAATTTATCATCAATGTCCTAGTTAAAATTGCAAATATTATCGAAACAAATAACAACAAACATCGTCTTTCCTTCACAATGTGTGTCTGGACTTTAAAAGAGATTGTGGCCTCTGAGTTTGTTTCGGCCTTTCTTCTCAGAGTAGTCAGATAGGAAACGCCAACCTCATCTAGTTGAAAAATATGATTGACGTGTAAAAGTGTTTGTACAAACCTACTTACAGAAATAATATCATTTATCATTGAAGTTTCAATATAAACATTCTTAAACACTTAGGTACATACATTTTTTTCTATTTCTTTATTTTTTGTTTCAATTGTTTAGTAGAAATACAGTCAGAGTACGGAAATACATTATGTTTCCTGCCCTTTAATTTGTATGAGGTCACTAAGTGGGGCCTGGTGACCTGTAACAGGTTTTTCCTATACCTACATCAGGAAAAGCCCGGTGAAGCACTTAAGGTCGCCCGCGGGACCAACTGCAAAAAAGCCAGCATCAAAAAACCTACATCAGGAACCAGCTCTCACAATTTGAATTTATATAGTTCACAATGTGGGAAAAAAAAACTTATTATTATAGCTACTTGATGCTAGTGTGTAGTTATGGGCCATTCTCCAATACAATAGGTGATCCATTATTATTAACATCAATTATTATAAATAAGTCTCTATTCATTTATGAATCAAACATTACAAAGAGTTTGCGAAAGGAGTATAAATTATGATAAATGTAAAAAGTAGTCATCAAATGCATACCGACACCATATAGCTACGTATGTACATGTAATAATAATCCTTTTGTAACAACTAAACGTAGGTAGTATAATCAGCAACCATGATAGCACCATTTCAATTACCGATTACCTACTGAAAAATTTTCACGCTCTGTAAATTCTATTTGACCTTGTAAAAGTAAATATTAATATTCGTAAGAAATTGGCACAATCATCCCAGCGCTGATTTGCTGGATTCGTTTTCTCCTCCACCTATCATTATTTCTCTTAAGTTTATTTTCGTCATAATTATGTTTGTATGTATCTATGTATTTATTCTTTGTCGAGTTATCTATCCCTTATTTTGCGCCTGCCATATTTTGTCTCTGCATCACCTTAAGGTAGACTGGTAGAAAATGCCTCAGGCATATAAATAAATATTGTATTTTAGCTCTCCTTAACTTCCTATTTAGCGAGTTATATTTTTTTATACTTAGTAGGTAAAATTAATCACTCATTTGATTAGGTTCTGATTATGCCTTACAAAGGGATCATCATCATTCCTTTCTTGTTAGTTCAAATTAACACAGATCCCCAAAAAAACCCGTATCCAGGAGTTTCTAACATGTTTTGTATTTACTGCAAGACCAGTAACATTCCCGTCTGATAGAGACGAATTAGTGCCAAATTTATTTTACCTTATGGTTTTTAACTATTTGAGAATATAGTTTTATACAATAAAGACAGATTGATTGCATTAAAAAAAAAACTTGTGTAACTGTGTCATTAGTCATTTTGAGAAGCTTGTAAAGTATGTAGTTAAGTAAGTATCCTTAATTAAACTTGTTGAGAAACTACTGAGGCTCGTTGCAGTAATGATAATAAAATTTAGTAAGTTAAACACGCTGTTTATGTATATATTAGTGTAGATATAATATACATACTTGCCTAATAATAAAACTTTTCCTAAATTTATTTATAGGGCAAGTGTTTTTGTTTTGTTTTATCTTCCAGGTATAATCTGCTAGTACCTAATACTGATGATAATTATATCTTGTGTGTAGACGATAATATACTTATTTATATGTTCAAACAAATTGCCCGCCCTTCAGGCGTCTATTTGTCTGTCTGTTCGTACTTAATCATAATCATGGCATGACGTTGTTTTGCGGCCAGTAATAATATACGAGTTAATTATAGTTTCCGTTTATCTGCGTTTACAATGCGGTGGTAAAACTTGTTAGAATGGTAATTTCAGATCTAAGAAATCAAGTGTATAAATTCAGCAAAAAATTAAATGGCAGCAATTTCGATGATAAAAAAAGCTGCTGCTGCTGCTGTATCTGGCTCCGTCCCGCGAGCTGTTTACTTGGATTTTAAGCTTTATCATTATTAGGAAAAGGAAGAAATTGAAACTTACATGCACTGGCATCCATCGCTCCCCTATCGCATATAATCAGGCAATCCCTCTGGCAAGTCCTGCCCAGCTCGAAGAACGTGTTCTCAATCTGTATCATAGTCCTTAGAAGATTCTCCTGGAATTTTAACGCTGCAACAAGGAATACACACTTATGAATACAAGTTTCGCTCGGAAAGCAATCGTAGGATGGTTATAAATGTGAAGATGGACGAGGCTATACTATAGGTACATCTGTGCCCGACCCTTCGGAGAATACAGGCGTAATATTAAGTTCAGCGGGGTAATTACGTAAAACACTAACATTAAGAATGGGTTTCATTTTGACAGTTCAACAACATTCATTGCGTTAAGTATTTACATTGTTGAGAAGACAATTTTTGTCGAACTTAGGAAGCAATGGATTAGCAATAGGCTTCAAAATGATTCAGATTGTGATAGATAGTGTATTACGTAATTATGTTGCTGGATGAGCAAGTGCAGTGATAAATGGTTTGCATCATTATAAGCTAAAATCAACCCACGCAATCATGTCCAAAAACTTCAAATGACGTAATATTTGAGGAGGTTAGGATCAAAACCACAACGTATCCACTTTTGGCAATTTCGTTTTTCTTTTTCAAGATTTCTGCACAAAATGATAAAACTTACCATTAGCAGTAACTGTTTAATTCAAAACAGCTTATTCTCCTTAGTAAAATTATGTCTAATTATGTTTAGTGCAAAACCTCATTGAAAAAGTGGATATGTAGTAGTTTTGATCTGCCTTATTGAAAAAAGTGGATATGTAGTAGTTTTTATCCAACCAGTTTTGATCCATTTGAAGTACTCGGGAACTACCGAAATAAATGTCTCTAATATCATAATAGCCGCTTTAATACTACAACCACACTAGCTGACGAATAGACTACTCGTGCCAATGTGCCATGAGAAAGCACAGATGGTCAAAGTTTATTCTTGCAGGTATTCTAAACACTGTGAATAAGATAAACTTAATGAATGACGATGCGGGAACGAACGTATCCACAACTGTAAAATTCACGGCAAGACAGAAGACATGATAAATAATGAATCAATAAATGTTAGAAGGACAAAACTAATGAGTCTACCTACTAATTATTCGCTCTACCCTCCTGTAAACTTTAATAAAGAAAAAAAATTTGTTCATTAAAAAGTATCAGTTGTTAAATAACCGGGTTCAAGATAAGTGTAGGTATGACACTTAAAGGTCAAAAGACAGGCCGTTATAAAATTAAATAGGTATTTATTTTATAGAACAATAACCTTTAAAATGTGGTGTTGAATTGGAGCCAAACAAATAGGTGGTTTAAGCGCAGTGCCACTGAAAACTGATCCGTATATCTATTACCAATCAAATAAAGCTAAAGAGTTTGTTTGAACGCGCTAAACTCTGGAACTGGACTGGAACTACGAATTTGAAAAAAACTTTTTGCATTTGTTAGCCCAATTCTCTAGGAAGGTTAAAATTATAAGCCATTTATTTTTAGGAGCAGAGCAAAATGAGAAAAAGTCAGAAAGAGCGATAAGCGGAAACGTAGTGCCTAGTAGCTCAGGTGGGTGATAAAACGGCAGGTGTAACTGCGGTGCAGAACTAGTATTTAAATATACATAGTGACGCACCTAGGTTTTTATTACTGGGAAACTGAATTCCCCCAGAGGAGTAGACACTCGAAACCTTTATCCTTTTATCAATTATATACTTCGATTAAAGTAGGTAGGTACTGAACATAGTATGAACACTTGACAATAAAATCTTGTCAAGCAAATATCATAAAGTACGCTTTTATTGGACGTATATACGATGCTAGACTTGATAATGATAACACTTGGCTTTGCGCGTGGTTAATTTATATAATGTTATGTTTATGTAGCAGTAATCGGATAATCTTGAGGCTTTAATTGGTCAGCAACCATGTTGGCATAATTATTATTATGAAATATAATGTGTGCATAATAAATAATAAATAAACAATAATAAATGTAAATAATGATACGGCGGTTTTTTTCTGCGAACTTGCCGCTACAGAAACCTTGATTTAAGTTTTCAGATAACACTTAAGGAAATGGCTAATAGAATACAAGCCGACATTCCAATTTCCGGTAGGAAATCGTGCAGCGAAAAGCTTCAAAGCATTAAAAAGAGAAATAACTCCAAATCACAGAAAGTTCCCTAAATATTCAGTTTGAAAATGTTGAAGGTTAGCCTATGTGGCAAATTACTCGCTGCATAATAAATTATGACAGGAGTTAGGTTCATTTATCTACATTAAGTTATTTGGATACAAACGTTTTGGAACGACACGAACGTTGATCACGGCAATTTACGGCACGATCCATAGAAACCATAAAACCACCATTCCATACCAACAAAATACCATTAAAAGTCGTCGTATAAAGCTAGTTTACAATTAAATTTAGTGAACTGTATATGCATTTTCCAAATGAACGGAAATTGAGTGTCCCGTTCTAGAGAACGTGACTGAAAATCATAGTACACAAGTACCTACTCTTATGTTCGTATCACCCAATGAATAAAAGATGAAAATCTATAAAAGCGGCGCGGTAATTCTTAACATTACAATATTCCATGCATGTGTAATTTTACTAAAATTGAAAACCTAGCGCCCGACACTTAACGACATGGACTTCAGTGTCGACAAGATGACAGTTAGACAAATATAAATAGCACGATATTGAATATTTTTTTGTCGCTTTGAGTGCATGACATGAGATGAGAACCACGAGACATGTCTATGACGCGAGAGGACACTGACGCGACAAGAGGCGCGGAACACATTATCACCTTACAAATCACTGTTAACGACCCCGGCAGACCATTATAATCAATGCCAAAAAATAAACACGAATATAGATTTCAAAATGAAAGCTAATTTCCGAGAGAATCCGCTATTGATTATACATAGCTATCGTGGATAACGATCATCTCCATTACCAATGAAACGATGCTGATGTTGCGAGTTCTTATTAGAGTATCAACGTCTTTTCAAGTGGCAACCATCAATTAAGAAGTTATCGCGTCTAGAGGTATCCTGTTTATGTAAGGTGATTCCGATTCGGACGGTAACAGAGCAGTAATGTAGTCATGTTGAATACCACCGGTTTACACTGCATTACAATCAAGCCAGTAAAATATTTATTAACACACAATTGCCGAGTAACAGCAGAATATATATTATATAAGAAAGATGTGTGGCAAATATTGTTTGTGGGAAATCTGTTTGAGTTTACAAATAGAAAGTGAGGTTCCCGAAGTAATTGACAGACAGTTTGTAGCATAAGGACGGTGCCTTAGTGATTTATTTAAAAAATTAAGTAAATTATTCCGCCTAGAAGCGTGCTGGGAGACGAATTCGGCCGTGATTGTCTGCTGTGTTTTATTTTCGGCGCCATACCCATGAACCCGCACTGGATGTGGATAATTAAAGTTTTCAGTGGTTATTTTTTTTTTAAACAAACGGGTCTTATTGTAGGATAATAATCGTATCATTTAAAAGTAGGACACCCGTTAGCAAAAATTCTATGTAAAATGTACGGGCAATGACGTTGGCGACAGCTGCCTAGACACTTTATGAGGTTGATATGAAAATGGAACAGTTTAACGTGTTTTACGACTGATAAAAGTGATCAAATTAAATTCACAAAAATAAAATAAAAAATTTTGACATGAAATCTTCAACGTCATCACCAGAATCCAGATACGGGTTTTCTTCGCAATTTTATGTAAGAAGGGTTTAGTCTCTAATTATCATTTGAGTACAGCCTCGCATAAATACTACTTGTTTTACTTGTCACCGGCCATAATCATAAATTACCTACTTTAGAGTGGACACTTAGGTATCACATGATAGATAAGAAAAATCTATAGCCATGAACTTGATAAAACATTATTGTTTTTGCTAGGCACATAGTAAGAAAAAATAAACATGATTTTGTAAAACCGCGAAAAAACTTCTAGGTCAGAATGGGCTTCTTGCCAAGAGCATAATATTAATAACGTTAAATAAGGAAATAAGGGGTTTAATTAGATTTCCTTCTTTAAGCAAAAAGATTTGCTTTTTATTCAATAAATCCATCTGTCAGTGTACAATACTGTAATCATTTTTTTTCTTCTAATTACCAAGTCACAAGTCAATGTGCCGAGGCCAAATGCTTTCGTACCAAGAACGACATGGTATTTTATAGACAGTTTAAGTAAAAAGAGCAAAGCCGTCATAGTAGTTATATTTTTTGCAAGTACCGTACCTACTTGCAAGCTGACAGTAGTTATCTCATCTATAAAATAAAGATTTAATTCTTTGGATACTTGTCTTTACAGCTATGAAAGACAGGTTTATTAGAACTGGATAAATGTTTAAAAACGAGCGGCAAAGGTGCAGAGGGTTACTTACAGTCATTATCTTTTTGATATTAAATGAAAAACGAAATAAACGAAGATAGCTTTTTAAGGCTTCAACACATCGGGGAAATAATCCAGATAAAATTAACCAACTAGAAAGTTATTTTAGAACATAAACTTTTGTATTGTCGAAGATAACGTGGAAATCAAATATTATTTTCGTATCGCGTGCCTTGTTTTCACGACAAATGTCATGTCATGCACTATTCAAATTACATTATTCATCGTTATTTGAGCAAGCTCCTGTTCGCTTTGCATATCGACGATACTCTATGACTCAGTAATTTTCTATCATGCCTACTTAAACAAGGGGATTTTTGTAAAACGTTGAATCAACTTATTTTATAATCATTGCTAAAGTAACAAGCATATGAATGGTCTTTAGAACGATCATTAAAATTTAAGAGTAGTTTAAATGTTCAAAGTTCCAAACACTTTTTTATTCAAATTCCTGTCTAGTTCACAAAGTGTTTGGCAGCTCTCTTGTGGACGTTGACCAACACACGCCTCCACTGACGTCAATGACTCATAAAAAAGAAATAAGTTTCAACGCTTTTAGCGACGTCATCAGAAACCAAACAAAGGTCCTGATACCTGACTGAAGCTAATTAGTCGGTCACGCCGTAATTACCAAATAATTCTATCATTGTGATATGACAGTCTCTTGCAAAGGGGACTACGAAATTCTTGAAATACTGCGCGTGGTTAAATATGTTTACTGGCACGATACCAAACCTAACTATATTATTACTGATCACATGAACTGAGATAACCTAAAGTGGAAATTTCTTAAAACCGCTGCTAACGATCCTATTAATAACAGTCTACCTATTCTGTAAACATCTCACCGTGAAGACTTGGGTGAAGTGAGATGTCATTCCACCTGATGCTAGGGATTGACACTATTGACAACGCACTTCACCTAAGTTTTCACGGTGAGATGTTTACAGGATAGACCGGCTAATAGATGGTTTGTTATCACTGCGACAAACTTCGATTACGTGCCGAGACGAAACAGAAGCAGACTGGAGTTCGTCGGTTAGCATGTTTACTTTCAGATTTGTAT
Source organism: Griposia aprilina (assembly GCA_916610205.1). Taxonomy (NCBI): domain Eukaryota; kingdom Metazoa; phylum Arthropoda; class Insecta; order Lepidoptera; family Noctuidae; genus Griposia; species Griposia aprilina. The sequence continues at coordinate 5,276,441 of OU744295.1, read as the reverse complement.
CTCCTCTAATAAATGACACTATTTATTATGTATATTAGTTACAGTGGATATAGTAACTAGCTAGCGGTCCGCATTGGGCTACCTAGCTTGATAAGAGGTGAGCGACATGTACCTATAATGCTTAGATAGATATCTAAAGCGACTAGCGATAGATCGATGACCCGAACCTCGTATCATGTGATATGGTTGTATTTAGCTTTACAAAAGCTACTGCGTACTGCATGAGCTTCCAATTTAGCGTTGGTTACCGGTGGTTACTGACTCACCGCTGACACCGTCGCTTGCTTGGGCTACAGCCGCGGCGGTGCACCATTTGCAATTGGTAGAGCACATGTCAACTGAAACACTTGTCGTCGGATCTGTCACATATTCATTATCTATTACCTATTATGAAAATGCTCATGTTTTGTCTGAAACTGGTCGTGCACTGTGGTGCGTAGCACATATTTGTAAGTATATGACAAACTGGTTTCTAGCATTGCTATTTATAACTAATCATGATTGTTAGGATCTATAGTAGTATAAATATGTATGCGCATGACAGATTTTAAAATCATTAAGTTGATTTTGATAATCTTAATGACTTTGTGATTGCGTGTAAAGGTAGATGTTGGTCTAGGTGATTTATTGTGTTACCAGTAAGTGTCCAAGTGCCTGATAATGATACCTTTGTGTTATTATTGACATGAAACTTCAAGGCAAAGACGTAATTGATACAGAAAATATTATGTAGGTCGATATTACCTTCAGCATTGAAACTTGGCCCGCCTTACTTCAGAACAAAAGGTTTTTATACGAACTGTTATTAACACCGTACCTATAACAATTTGAGGACAAAAAAGCGAACGAACTGTTTGTTTCTTTATTTCGTAAGTTTAGATATTAGACGAAAAAGGGCACGAGGTCGTACGGCCACTGCCCTAAAGAATTCATAAAAAGTGGTACCTACTCTACACGCTTACTAGTTTGTAATGACAAAAAACCTTATTACCGCTACAGGTTATTAACATTTCATAGTGGCATTCATTGAGTATGAATCAATATCTGTTTGGTGAGGTCGTCCTGACCTTGGACGATGTCTATCCGAAAGAACTTAGTCACCCACCAACCCCTATAAAACTACGCTTTATGTGTTTGTCAATAGTACGCTAGGGTAGACAAATATCTACTACGCCACTATGTCCACTATTATTCTATAGTAAACGAAGAATAGTCTGAACACACAGGTTCGGAAAATTTTCATGTTGATACTTCAAACGACGAAATAACAAAATGGACATTTTGTCAACACTTGTCCGCCATAATATTCTTTTTCCTTAATATCCAGACTCATTCAAACATTTAAAAATACCTACTTGAAATGATTATAAAGGCTCCTTCCTTAATAGCTAAAATTCATAATATGGTAGCAATAATTCAAGCGTGGAGGAAAATGAAAGATGGAGAACATTGTCTTTCAAGATGATGTATAATATGTCATAAAATGATTATTTTTAGTAGGTACAAAAACACATAGATATGTAAGTATGAAAGATAAAAGTAGGTAATGCGGGCCAAAAGTAATTATTATTGTTTTACGTCAGAGTTGCATGTGACTTTGTTTTGAGTAAATATAATCAGGAGATATAAAATGATAAACATAACGTTGATGGCTGTTTAGGAACGGATGGTGAACTTATTCAGTCATCGTTTGATGCTAAATGTACACAGATGTCTGCGTCACACAGTGATGTGATGACAAACAGTTTGTATATACAATTTATTTATTAGAAGTACAATGGTTTCAAGTTATATTCAGTTTATTCGAGTGATGGCTAACCGTTGGGGCACTGGAACGGAAAACTGCGGTTGAGTGGAACCGAGCACGATTGTCTATTTTCTGCTTAATGTGCAACATGCGTAAATAATAAAAGTTTGCAGGTAGATACGGTAGACTTGTTAGGGATATAAAGGGACGCGGTATAACCACGTGCTTTATAAGACTTATGAAAAGCCTTAAAATATTCAGTTGTTAAGTCCTTTTAATGTTACATAAACATTACGCAATCTAAGCCAATAAGCGACCATTTCTAGAAAAATCCGTATTTTTCGATCTGGTAATAGTCAGTCTCGGTATCAATCGCTGAAATTGTGTCGTGACATGTTTCAATTATATAAAAACTACATTTTATCAGCAATAACTGCCGAAGCCATTCAGGCGTGAAACAGAGCAGGCCAACAAAAAATGTGCATTAAGGAGCTTATCATATCACCACTTGTCGGGCGATTATACACGCTAACGTAAAACATGAAATACCTTATATAAAAGGGAGGTAGAAGATGTTCAAAAATAAGATTGTGATAACGATTAGCATCGCATTTGAGACGCCAGATATCATTTAGGCAATTTGAACCTCAAAAATTTTGAAAAGCGATCAGTTGCCAAACAATTCGTTTTATCGATAACTCGTCATTATTCCATAAGCAAGATCTGTCCCAGAGCCTCTCGTCATCGGTCCTAGAGTCTAACAATGCTACAGATACGTAACAACGCATTCCATATACAACGTGTTTCTATCGCCATGAACGTGACCGTGAACTAGCTTATACTCGATACGTCAGCGACACACACATTAACATTCACGTGTCGAGACCGTCGAGAAGCCTCATAACGAACCAACCCTCCCCCACACCCCCCCCAGCCTATCTATACATTTATAATGAAATTTTTATAAGAAGATTATACCAATGGTAGAAATATTATGTATTATTCAATGGGTAAACGCCAGGCGGCCTTGCCAGTAATGGATTAAACTGATTTACAAGCACGTAACGACTTAATACAATCATCAATAGAAAGGACTAAGCGAGTTAATCTTGCTCTTTTCATTAACAAAGGCGATTGTAATTAGAGGATTGGAAAGGCTGAGCTGTGTAATTAGAGCAGAATGATAATATAATTTCTCTGCAACTTCTAAATGTACCTCTACTCTAGTAAAAAAAGATAACAGCCTTCCAAAAGCAGTTTTCTAGCACAGGCTTTCGCAATATCGACCTCAAATATCCAGAAGAAACATTTATTGAACTACGACGAAGCAAACAATAGCCCACAACCAGAAACAAATAAAATATCCTTCAAATAGACAAGAAAATCGTCCCCAAGAGGCGGTTCGAAGCTTCGCATACAGGGGCTCGCAAATTTGTCTTCACCTAGAGCTTCAGGAGCAAAAATAAACGATACACGTGACCGTAGCCAATGTAAAACAACCGAAATACCCGGCGTAACAGAATACAAATACGTTTGATGTTACGTAACATAATGATTGCTCGTTTTAAATTTTATATGAGTTTTATACAGATCTAGCCTGTTTTATATTGGACTTTAGCCCGACGTTACGTCTTGGCAGTGTATGAAACGATACATCTGTCCTATATGTATGGTGACAAAGCATTACAGTACGGAATTCTCTGTGACGTGCGAATTCGTAAAATTTAAATAATGAACAAGTACTCTAGACATGATTCATACATCTGGCTCTGCTGACTTTTACGATGCAGGTGGGAGATTTCTAAATTGCATGACTTAACGACATATTCATAAACTTACAAGGTTTGCCAGATTCGATATTTAACAATATTTTTACGTTTATATTTTAGATGACTTGAAATAAAAGGATTAAGTAGTTGAAAAACAAATTGGTGTCTCGTCAGGTCTTACAACATTTTGACCCCAATACCACTAATATGTTTTTTTGCACGTGGCTTGGAGTCTAAAAAAAAACTGTTTCTTACTAGGAGATGAATGATGATTCACTGATACAGCAACAAGTCTGAAGAATAAATTCTAACGCGAATTCGTGCGTAAACATTTAAAGGAAGAAAAAAATCTTATTTTACAATTAGTATGAAACCAGGGGTTATCATTGTTCAATAAGTTATGCGCGAACAGTTTGTTTTTATTAGTCGCCCAAACATCAAAACATTGCGGAACATGCGGGACAACGTGATACCTAACTTTTTAACTACTTTTAAGGTTTCTCCAACAAAGGTGCTGTTTTACATAGATTTTTATCAGGATTCTGTGCGACCAGCAAGAGTTAAAAGAGTGAATGTCCTACATGGTAATGGCTTTCCCCCTTCACGACGAAAATTTCAAAACGTGATTTAAAGAAAGTAATTTTTCGAAGAAACCATAGGGAGCTTGATAAAGCCCGACTAAGGCGAAGCAAAAAGGAGGATTATTTACTAAAAGGGTTGAGTTGCCTACCCTGTTAAAACATTTCTCGTGTTGTGTTCCCATTTGAAATGTTCCATTTGTCCATACCAGTCTTTACTATAATTACTAGCATTTAGCAATGAAAATTCAATTACCACTTGGCAGAGCGTATAATCGACCTACCTCACGTGGTTCCTACGTCAATGGCAGTCACGCCCCTTGCAATACAAAGAGACCAATATCTACGTGAGAATTTCTATTGAGAAAGTCAATTTGACCTTGTATTGGCCGCCAAAAATCGTCTCAAAATTTTGGAGGAGATAAAGAAACATGTACTGAATGACATAGATCAAAATACTAAACAAGTTACACTAGTTTACATAATGAAACATCGGCTGGAATGGAATATGCTGCATACATGTAAAAGCTTTTAAAGAATTTGTATGATTAGGAACCAACCCGAACTGGGCCCACCTGGTGCATTACAGCCTCTCACAGAGAGGAGGCCTGTGTCTCAGCGGTGGTAACATTATAGCCTGATTATGCTTATGCTATGATTAGAAATGAGAGAAAGTCATTGACACTGAACTTGAGCGGTGGATTAGATTACATACGCAATAAAATCAGTTCGGCCAGTCTCATCTAAAACTAAACAGAAATAAACAATGAACAGCCAGCAGAAAGCATAGTCTAAACAAAACGATGTACGATAGGGTGAAAAAAAAGTGATATAAGATTTTGGCAGCAGTCAATGCTAAACAATAAATGTACGTACTGGCAGAGGTTTCCGGTCATCAGACTTGCCAATGCGACGTTTGGATTTTCCTAAAATATTTTATTTTCTTTTATCGAGAATTTCATTCGTTCTGCGCATTTAACTATTAGTGGTATTCAAGATATTTTATAGAAAAGTCGTATAAACCTACTTACATTACAATCTTTTATCATTCAAACAATGCATTAAAATGTTACGGCAATGTGATTTGCTGCCATCAAATCAATTGTTTACCCCCATTGTTACTCTGTTCCGTTAAATTTGTTGCTCGTCAATTAAACAGTAGGTACTCTATCTTGGAAGTTTCTGTTTGTAAATTCTATGGAACAATGTGGATAGAAATGTTGGCATCCACAATCAAGCAGGTTCCTGCAAGCACTATTCTTCATAACATAAACACTTCCATTTGCTTCTGTAAACTTAATTCATTACCGCAAATGTGGAGTGAAAATAGATCTATCACTTTTACGATATCAATAATGTCTACATTAGTAAGTTTACAAAATAGATTGAACATTAACAATATTGCTATCTAGTGTTTAACGTGTGTAACTTCGTTTAAAAGGAAAATTAATAAACATTAAGCGAGGTATTGGCAACGTCGTAGACAGCCTATCTATAATTTCATGCATTCTAAAAGCTGGAAATGTGTAATGAAACTAAATTATTACTTTAGCTGTGAAAGTTGGGCTTCCTTTGCATCTGGCGTTGCTAGACGTCGCATTGACGCTGCGCTAGCGTCGCATTAATGGGATTTTCTAGAAACTGGGTGCTTTTGCGAAGCGTCGTTCAACAAACGCCATCGCTAAATGCGAAGGGTGCCCTAAAGCGTGCTTTGGGGTGAAAGCATTGGGCATGCAGCATGCAATATTTAGACATTATTCTACAGTTTCATTTTTGAGTGATTTCTGCAACTTTGCAGATTTTAGTATAATGATAGGATAGTTAAATCTTACCTTCGTCTGCGGAGAGATCTGCGAACTTGACACCACCACTGTAAAAGAAAAAATATGCATTGCAGTACATTTTACATACAAAACATAATTGTATTAAATTCATGTTTTCATTTTTATTACATCACTTATGCATTAGTTCCCAATTCCATTTATCAAGATAAAAAATTAACAACTACTGCATATTCGTGTTGTGCAAGCTTTTAAATTTCAAAAACTAAGGCAGTTTCACAGTGCATACTAAGTAAATCAGGTTTTAAATTTACATTAACTTTCTTTACATAATGTCATTTGTAAAACTAATATCTTACTGGCAATCATGGAATCGGAAACTATTTGTATGCCGAAAATCAACTTTTTCTAGTTGAATACTTAAACTAGAATGTAAGTCAAAATTTTAGCCATTGAAATGTAAAAAAAAAAAATGATTTCACTACTTTGTCAGGAAAACACAAATTACATGTTTGAACTGACTGATGAAAGTTTATATTGGAGGTACAATATTATGATGTGAATTGTGTAGGTACACAATTCTGATAGAGAATGTAAATTTAAAAGCTTGAATTAATGTTTGTGATGCACTGTGTAGTTTTTGTAGGTATCTCATTTACCTGAGGAGCACGTTAGCCGTTTCCGGCACCCGGAACACCTGGAAATAAACACATTGTGGAACCATGTCATATGATCTCCAGATGGAGACACCACAATTCAGAATTCGAGAGGGAAGCAATATTTTGCTAGGAATATCTTATTTTTGAAGGAACATATTTTCACAATAGAGAATAGGCCAAATATGATTACAATTAATATAACAATTTAGTTGTGAAACAGTAAAACGATAAAATTAGTCATTTTTCTTTCAATAGCATTGCTATTAGCTACAGATAATTTAATTTGTATCGTGAAGTTTCTACATTTTATCAATACAAATAGACTCATATTTCAAAATCTAAACTTATTGACAACAATCTTATAAGAATAGGTAGGTACTTAGCAAGTAGGTAGTGTAAAATAAAAATAAATGTTTAGCTCACCTTCCATCCTAAATTCTCAAAGAACGTGCTGAGGCGGGACTGTCCGGTGGTTTTGCCGCCACACGGTCCTGAATAAAAATACAATGTGGTTTCGAGGTGAGATCTACGTCGTCAGAAATCCACGTGTTGCTTTTTTCATGACACCATTAGCACATACAATAACAAATAAGATACCACAAAGTTAAATTACACTTCATCACTAAAACAAACCATTATAGAACATAAAAGCGGCATGGAAAAATTAGAAAATCACCGTATACAAAATATAATATGAGCAATCCTTACCTCCAGTGAGGACCAGTTTGTAAACGATTTTCTGGGTTTGATTCGCCATTTTAAAGTAAACGCAAATATATAAATTAAAATTAAATTACACTAGGAAGGATACTAAGCACACAAATATCATAAAAATGTTGAATTTACAAAAGTGTTATATAGAGCCATCACAGTTCAACACGCATCGCCCGTCAGGCGTGCGCTCAAATGAAAGAGTGAATGAAAGGGAGGCGAGTGATTGACTGAGTATTTTGACGCGCAGCATCGTGTATTGAATCGAATGATTCATAGACAAGTTTCAGGAACCATAGACGTATGCATGTTAAGAACTTTTACCGCCATCTAGTTGTTAGGTGCTGTACTAATGATGTTACAGTCATGGCCACTGGCCAGTTTAAGTTTTATCTTTTTTTTTCCTAGTTCTGTTTAAACTCAACTGAAACAAATATTCAGAATTTAAAATGAATATGATACAATTACATGTCATGCCAAACCTTTTTATTAACAATCAAGTTATTCCCAATGAATTTAACTTCAAAATACATTGACCATTTTCATAATTAACTGCATTAGAACTTAAAACTGATGCTTTAATTTGTGTATGACATTCGCTTTCCTTAGTGTTGTCTTCAAATTTTTCCAACTGTAATACTAAAGCTGGAATCTGTTCCCAATATCTTCCTAGACAACGATTCCTTTTCTCGATATAAGTTGGCTCCCTGACTGCAGAACTTGACTCACCATCATCTGAAACCATAAACAATTTAATAAATATAATTTTTCTTTAATTAGTTTTGTCAGACTGTGATTTCCAGATTTTACCTTCCATATCAGTAATATCATTGTCTATCCATCTGGTTTGTATGTTTATATAAATTACTCCCACATTAAATTCATTCGCTACAAATCTGCTATAGTTCACTAAGACATTCAAAAGAGACAGTCCTGTGAACAAACATAAATATAAGCTAAGACAAAAATCGTTGAATACAAAACCTCTTCTAAAAAAGGTTTTGATGTTGGTTATAAATCATCATAGTGCCTGAACAAGACATGATAGCAATGTATCACACACACTCACTTTAAATACTACAAATAAATAAAATTAAAGTGTCTGTTTGTAATGTCAAAATAACAACTTTTTACTGAATACATAATTATGAAATTATTTAAATTATTATACAGTAAATAAAAGAAAAAAACTTTTTTTTGTCTCTCTATTCCGGCTAATCTCCGAAACAGGTGGACCGATTATGACAGGACTTCCATTGGCACATAGCTGATGTTTTATGGAGTAACACAGACTACATTTTGTCCCCATAGCACGTTCCCGCCGGATAAATTCCGATATCCAAGCGGGGATGCCACGGGTAGCAGCTAGTCAGTAATGTAATCTTAAACACTATACATATTCATTTGGTTTATAAATTATTACATCCTCTGTCATCTCATATTCTTCTTTAATTATGTTTCTAAAATGAATTATTACATAATTTCTGTAGATAACTATTATTCCATTTCTGCATTTATTTTTATTCAATTATTTTGCTCCTATGATTATTTAATTTAACTTACCCATTTTATTATTATCGCCAAGATGTTGAAACATCAAACATGGTAAGGAATCAACAATAATCATTGCCAAGTTTTCGATTATAAGTGTTTTGTTTTTTAGGATTTTTAATAGCTCCACTAAATCCTCCATAGTCCATATGTGAACTATTCTAATTTTGTACATTATTGAAGCCATATCCTGGAAATTAAACAGCATTTTTAATTTTAATTAACAATTTTTTTAACAATATTACTTGCAAAAGGATACATATCAAAACCTTTTGTATGCCCCATTGCTGGGCAGTCTCTCTCTTAGATTTCCAAATCTCTTTCTCTCGACTGCCTTTTCTGGTCAGCACATTCATAACATAGTACACGTCAAACTTTATGGCGGCTCTGAAGTGCGCTACTCAATTCTCATTACTCTACCCCTCACCCCCACTGACAAGTGAATTTGTTACTGCGGAGCGACTCACTTCATGTTCCGAGCCAGCATAAAGTTCGCATCGGGTTGTACCTACGTAATCATAGTTAAAATAAACCAATACCGTAAGAGAAAATCTTTGTGCAGCCAACATTTTTTGAACTCTTACTGCTGAGAAATCTCCTTTAGTATCAACATAAAGGACGGTGCTAGTGGCATCTTTGACGCAGTTAACAGCTAATTGGAAAGACAATTGAGTTTTCCCTGAATCTGCAAGGCCGCATATCTCTGTAATGTATCTCACTGGAATCCCACCATTTGTTATAGTGTCTAACCTGAAATAAATTTTTAATATTTACAGTTAGCGCTTGAACAAGTATTAGTCCCAAGGTTTCCAGTATTTATAAAAGTTACTAAATACCTAGGGCTAGCTATCGTTATTAGAAAAAGTTTAATTATGTACCTACTTACCTTTCTATACCTGTACTAATTCGACTTCTTGTCTTGAAAACGTTTATAAATAAATCCGTTCCATTTATTAGTGGTGCTGAATATTTAGTAAATATATCATTTCTAATTGCTAATATTTCAGGCAGGGTCAATTTAGTTAACGCTGATAATTTTGAAACATCTTCTTGGAGAAAATCTAAAATTGTTGTAATACGATTTTGAGCGAGAGTTTTTAGCGAACTCTCGGAAAGGTTTCCTAAATCCTGGGACTTTAACTTTTGCATTTAGAACAAATTAAAATAAAACAAGAAATCAAACAAAATATTTTCAAATTACGAACTGCGATTGAATGAAAGAATCAAAGAATGAGTTAGAGTGGGTGGAGTGACTGAATGTGGCAGATGTCAAAAAACAGAGACAAAGGCAAACTAGAGACGGGCTCAGCACATCAAGCAGGATCATAATCGCTTCACTTCGCTCAGTTGATCGAATCAACTCATGAAGAATTCAAACCGTTGCGGTGTTCATTTCAAATCAACTAATGAAGAACAAGTAAATTTCAATGACCTCAAAGAAATAACTCTATTGCCATCTTGGCTACCATTTTATAAAGAACATAAAATTATCAAAATACTAGAAAAGTCGGTTAATTTCGTTATCTGCATTCGAATGAAGCATAGACAATGATTGAAAGAATAGGCGGCAGGAACCTCCTCTACCGACGCCCGCCATTTGTGTTTGCTGTCAAAAGCGATGTAATGTCGTGGAGTCGTGAATAAATTGCGATCATTGCGGCGTAATTACGTAGGATATATTATTTAGTTAAGTTTTATTATTGTTTTCCACGATGTCTAATATATCGCTCGATAAAGAAACATTTTATCGACGCATGAAGAAGCTGTATGCAGCATGGAAGGTCGGTAACTCTTCGTCTACTGATGTCACCGTTTTGAGGGCCCGTTCTTCAGTAATTACATGTTTTACAGGCTGCTGCAGCGGATTCAAAGGGCGATGATGCCCTGGCCAAGGTCGATTGCCTGGTTTCATGCGTCGGAGTGGACGAAGACACGCTTTACAGCAAGTCAACAGCGCTACAGGTTTGCGCGAGTTTTTTTACTCTCCATGTGCTTAAAAACGGAATTAAAACATGTCGAGAGCCTTTTATATATTGAATGAAGAGTAGTTTCGAGTGAAGACGTCTTTGTTTAGTGTTAGCAGAGTAACTTGGTATAAACAGTAAAATTTCAACAAACTAAGTATATTACTTACCCACAACTTATCAGATTGCAGTCCTGCATATAATATCAATGTAAAATCCGTATAAGAAAAGTACATAATTATCTAAAGTGAACTTGATACATCTGATTGTATAACTTTACAATAGCAATATTGATTGATTTTACCATTTTGTTTATACTTCAGTCAGGTTATAACATGGCATAGTTGCTTTGTTCACAGAGTGATCAAGAAAAGAAAAACCTTAATGTAGATTATTTTTGGAGATATAAAACATTATACTGATTCTTGACATATTAGTTAGATCTGTATGAATAATTATCACAGTTTATGTACCTACCTACCTCCTTTTTACTTCAATTATTTCCTTTTATATTCAGTACAATCAAATAAATTGTTATTATTTAATAATATTTACATAAGAAAATTTGCTTCACTTAAAGTTTTATCTTGTTAAGAAGGTACTCTGAACATTATAAATTAAAGATAACTTGAGGCATTGAGGCATTTATGAAGGGTAACAAAATATATATATCTAGGTAGATTTATATAATATTTATAGAATCAGGTGACTGATAAAATCTATCATCTTGCAAGCCAGTACAGGAATGTAATAGGATTCCATACCAAAAAGTATTCTTACTAAATAATTTAATTAAATTATCATAATCCTTCAAAATTGCCCCCACCTCAAAGTCCCCAGAATAGAATTGTTGAATAACTGCTATAACTAGCCGATCATCAACTGAAATTGTGGGTATATTGCATCATTTGATTATTTGTTGTGTAATGATCACATAGAAACTACTATTTATAAAATGTACAGTAAACTTAGGCTATGAAATATCATCTTTATCAGGGTACAATACAAAGTAAAGATTTCCAAAAATCCTTTTTATGCACTAACGGATTGCTTGAAAATTCAAAAGTATGTAGTATGGTAATAATTAGAATAAATGCTTTGAGTTTGAGTCCCAGATATCCAGCAAAATTATGCTATCAAACTGTAGATGATGGACAACACCATGGCATGAGTAACATCTCATAAAAGAGCACATATTTATTGATTAGCCACACCCGAAATGTGTTCTGTGGCTTTGTGCTTCATAATTAAATACAATAATGTTCGAATGAAATGAAATATTTACAGTAATCTCTAACTATTTATTTGCTATTGTTATTACACTCTTTATTTATGTATCCAGACTTGGCTGTTTGGTTATGAGCTGCCTGACACAATAACGGTTCTCACAGAAAACAGCATGTGTTTTCTTGCAAGCAAAAAGAAGATTGAATTTTTAAGACAAATAGAAAATGGCAAAGAAGAAACAGAACTGCCACCAGTGAAATTACTTGTCAGAGATAGAGTAAGTATAAACCCAAAAATATTTATTTTTATTGATTTTATCTTTTGATATATATATTTCTGGCTATGGGTACTTTTTTAGTTAACTTGGCTTTTTTATGGGTGAGTTTATATGCTCAAGCAGTTGCATAGATAAAACCAGTTAAAAATGTCGCCGAATTGCCCAGTTTGCTTCAATATGATGTAGGGTAAATTGATGCTTGTGTAAGTCAAAACTTGGGCAAGGCATTTGTACGTAAGCACGACAACATGCACGTTGCCGACAAAACTCACGTGTTTCGAATTTCGAACACGATGAGGACTCTGATCTGGGGTCTACTCTCTAAGCACGAAATCCGTAGTTTCGGCCGACGTTACGGGCGTTTCCTACTCCGTATTATCTACGGTCATACGATTAGTTTGGACCCCGACCTAAGAATGAATAACACTACGATGTGACAGTTGCCCCTACTCCCGATGTGTTTTTACTTGTCCGAAAAAGTTAATTAATTGAGTGTAGGGTTCACTCCAAAGTTACAAATCTCTTTCGAACGAGACCGTATCTTCGTTGACGGACTTAGGTAGTAGGCCCCCTGGAATTACGATCGTATATCGTACCTATCGCCAATTTATCGTACAGTTATCGTACGAAATCCAACACTAGAGTCGATTCAATGGCGTTAATGTTGCGTAAATGATTTTCAAATAAAAAAAACACAAAAAAACGTCTTATCCAGATGACTAATGAGTCTAGTTAGTCGAGATAACACATAAAATATTTATTGTTTAAATTAAAGCTGCCTAGTACCTATGTGTTAGGACAATCTATTTTAGGCCACTTAATTGATTACTGTGATAATAATGGCGTGTCTGTTATGCGCATGTCTGAACACTAGTGATGTTTGGTTTACAAGTTTTCTGACACTGAAGAAACAAAAACATGATGAGGAAAATAAATGTAATCGGAATATTTTTAGGACATTGTACGTATTTGAACATTAAGTAAACATTACACAGGATGCAATTTTTCATGTTCAATGTGTTTTCAGAACGATAAAGACAAAGAAAATTTCAATAAATTAGTACAAGAGATTAAAAAATCGAAATCTGGCAAGACCCTCGGGGTTTTCGCAAAAGATAACTATCCCGGTGAATTCTGCGAAAGTTGGAAGGCTGTAATGAAAGGTGAAAAATTCGAAAATGTAGATATAAGTTCAGCTATTGCACACCTTATGGCACCAAAAGAAGATTCAGAAATCATAACTGTGAAGAAAGCGTGTATGGTCACAGTTGACGTGTTTACGAAATATTTGAAAGACCAGATTATGGAAATTATTGATTCAGATAAGGTGAGTTTTATCCATTTCTTCTTCCAAAACAACAGCTCCTAGTTTTTAATACAATATCATGAATGTATTATCCTTTACAGAAAGTAAAACACTCAAAGCTCGCTGAGGGCGTCGAAGCGGCGATATCCGACAAGAAATACGTCACTGGTGTAGACACAAGCCAAGTCGACATGTGCTACCCTCCAATCATCCAATCAGGAGGGAACTACAGTCTTAAATTCAGCGCCGTTTCGGACAAAAACCACCTACATTTCGGCTCGATCGTCTGTTCTTTAGGCGCTCGATATAAATCGTACTGCTCAAACATAGTTCGAACATTGCTTGTCAATCCTACAGATGAAATTCAGAGCAATTATAACTTCCTTTTGAATATAGAAGAGGAAGTTATGAAGAAACTTGTCTCTGGTGTTAAACTTTCGGCGGTTTACGAAGCTGGTTTGGAGTTAGCGAAAAAAGAGAAGCCTACTTTGGTTGAGAATCTTACAAAGTCTTTTGGGTAAGTAAGTTTGTTTGAATTCATGTAAGAAATATAATAATATGAGTTAAATAACAAACTTGAAAAGCTCATTGAACTGCTAAATTTAATAAATCATTTTATGTTATCTTACAGGTTCGCAATGGGAATAGAATTTCGTGAAAGTTCCATTATTATAGGGCCCAAAACTTCAACTGTTGCTAAAAAAGGAATGGTTTTTAACATTAATATCGGTTTGGCAAACTTAACAAATAGCGCCGCCACGGAAAAGGAAGGCAAGGTATGGTTACTCTTAAGATCAGCTTGTCATCAATTTACACTGTTTTCTTTTGACATAGTTTAAACGCTTTAAACATTTATGTGCCCAAATCTGCTTTAATTTCGAAAACCCGCTTCCATTTCATAACTGCGAAAACCCATCAAAATTTCATGACTGCGAAAAATAGTTTCAATAGAACGGTAGTTACGACTCTAGAGCAAATTTTTCGAACGTAAGGTAGTATTTCTGAATGCCATTTACAGACCTACGCCCTCTTCATCGGCGACACAGTATTAGTGAATGAAGAACAGCCCGCATCCCTCCTCACACAATCTAAAAAGAAAATCAAGAACGTCGGTATCTTCTTAAAGGACGACGACGAGGAAGAAGAAGAAGAAAAGGAAAACAAGACTGAAATACTTGGTGAGTCATTGTGATTGGCAAAGGAATTTGAATTTATATGAGGGGAGAAAGAATGAATGTTCTATGTTGTGTTGATCTATGAATTGGTTGCTGGAGAAAGGAATCTGAGTATTATATTGAGGGTAGGAAGGTTGATTGTTGTGTGACAAATTAATTTTAGCTTTATGGAAGCATCTTTGAATCAAATGTTTATTTCTTTGCAAGATATTGCAGTTTTGTCCAAAAGTTAAAGAATTAACAGAATTTTAAAATGGAGTTTGAGCTTTTATTAAAGATTGGGAATCACCAAGACTCGGTACTCTGCATGTTATTTAAAGCTGAAAATATTGATACAAAACTCAATACTCTTTGATGAATTTGAAACAATTTGCTACTGACTTAGATAATAATTTGTTTTATTTATAATTTAGGGCATATGATAGCAATAAATACAGAAGGATGGCAGATTACAATTGATTGATTTTTTGATTGATTGATTGGATTTTTTGGTTTATTGAATGTTTTTCCACTTGAATTTCTACCTATTTAATATTTGTAAAAGCTTTCAGTATTTATAGATCCTAAACTAACTACCTACAATATGACGAACTGGAGTGTTTTATACTTACTTACATCTATTTTTGTTTCATTACATGCTATCGGAAATCTTTATAGAGAATGGAGGTGAGTTACTATTTATTTTGACTATAAAACCAGTATTTTTTGTTTATATAAATGTTCATACGTAGTATGCGACCGTCATTAAGAAGGCAGATGAAGTCTTAGAAACAGTTCGGCTGTATCTAAAACTGCATTTGCCTTATGCACGCATATTGTACGTTATTTAATATGCTGGATACAGTCTTGGCCACTAAAAGCTCAGAATGCTTAGAACCCAATATGATAGTTAACTGTTAAAAGATTATTTTGTTCTTCCCTAATCTACCCCATTCATAAGCAATTAATGGCCTATTCTGAACCTAGGTTTAAAAAAAAGAGTTATGCTTCATTTTTTTTTTTACAAAGTACAACCCCTATACTCAAACAACTTAATTTCTAAACACACAATATTATTTCAGGCAGGGGTAAAAGAACAGCAGTAATTGAATCAAAACTTCGTACGGAGCATTCTTCAGAGGAAAAACGTAAGGAACATCAAAGGGAGCTGGCTATAACACTAAACGAAAAGGCTAAAGAGAGGTTAGCAAAACAATCAAGTGGTAAGGAAGGAGAAAAGTTGAGGAAAAGCACAGTTTCATACAAGAGCACCAGTCAGATGCCAAGGGAAAATGAAGTGAAAGAACTCAAGTTATATGTTGGTGAGTTAGTGTGTTACTTTGCTAATTACAATATCATAAAAGTCACAGTTCTGTAAAGCCGCTCCATTACGGCGTACCATGCACACGAGCGACGGTCCTTTTAGCTCCTTTTTGGTTTATTACACATTAAATGCTAAGGGCCTGTAGTAAAATGGCTAGATAGGCAGTGGCACTGTTCTCCAAGGAAATTAAACAGAATTTGTATGAAATTCATGCCAAAAAATTCAGTGGAAGTTATCTGGCAGTAGTGAAACATGACGTTATATTTCCTGTCAATACATTTGTATGAATCATGATCGCCATTACTGCCTGCCTGAACTGCATTGTTTGTCTAGTGGTCGTAAGCGCTATTCTGAGCATGAGGTCGGTCTTGGGTTCGATTCCCAGTAGCAGCCTGGAGTCTGGATTTATGGCTGGTTGATGGCAATAGACTCGCCCCCTATTACATAAGACATAAACTGGCGAAATGTTGGTGTACTATAGGTACACTTCTACCCACCTCTTCGGGGAAACAAGGCATAATGTTATGTTATCACCATATATTTTTTGTTTCCAGATCGCAAATATGAAACAGTAATATTGCCGATATTCGGTGTGCCGGTTCCATTCCATATATCAACGATCAAGAACATCTCCCAATCAGTTGAGGGTGACTACACCTACCTTAGGATAAACTTCTTCCACCCTGGTGCCACTATGGGCAGGAACGAAGGAGGGAACTACTCACAACCGGATGCTACATTTGTCAAAGAAGTGTAAGTATTTGATTACGCTGATATACTGAAGCGCCTTTAATTCTCATTCTGTCTCTGTCTCTTTGAAGCGTGTAGTTGAGATAGCATTTTCGTTGTGAGTATTCGAGGATTTGTTATTATTATATGAGCATGATTAACCATGTTTGTCACCTGGCTAAACTGCAATTTATCCATTTACAGAACATACAGAAGTACAAATACAAAGGAGCCAGGCGAGATATCCCCTCCATCCTCAAACCTGAACACTGGCTTTAGGCTTATCAAAGAAGTACAGAAAAAGTTCAAAACAAGAGAAGCAGAAGAAAGAGAAAAGGAGGACTTGGTCAAACAAGACACCTTAGTTCTGTCACAGAGTAAAGGCAATCCGAAACTTAAAGACTTGTACATAAGACCTAATATTGTAACTAAGAGAATGAGCGGGTCTCTAGAATCACACACAAACGGATTCAGATTTACTTCAGTTAGAGGGGATAAAGTGGATATTTTGTACAATAATATTAAGAACGCATTCTTCCAGCCATGTGATGGAGAGATGATTATACTGTTACATTTCCATTTGAAGCATGCGATTATGTTTGGTAAGTTAAAATACTCAAGCATATTTTTATCAACCCTTTGCTCCTAGTGTGGGTATTATGTGTCAAACATATACGCTTCGATACAATCATGCTAATACGACGCAAGCGCAGTGTTTATGCGGCGTAAACACGACCAGCCTGTTTTGCCTTCTGAACATGCACACAACTAAATATTAAACTCTGTATAATTTACATTATCTCCAATATTCAAAAAAACTTAAAATTACAGGCAAAAAGAAACATGTTGATGTCCAATTTTACACGGAAGTGGGTGAGATCACGACCGACTTGGGCAAACATCAGCATATGCACGACAGAGACGACTTAGCGGCTGAACAGAGCGAGAGGGAACTGAGACATAAGCTCAAGGTCGCCTTCAAGAGCTTTTGCGAGAGAGTGGAGAACATGACCAAACAGGAGGTCGAGTTTGATACGCCTTTTAGGTTAGTTTGAATGTATAATTATGTACCTTACCTAAGTCCTCGAAACACGACGAGTGACGAAGACGCACTCGTCTGCAAGCGCATCGCTATACGACGCGGTGTTGGGATAGTTCGACTTTAGACCACGCGGCGTGCGCATACCACATCTTAGTTATCTACGGGTTCTGTTATGGTGTAAAGTATATTCT
The DNA here is from genome assembly GCA_916610205.1 of Griposia aprilina. NCBI lineage: Eukaryota > Metazoa > Arthropoda > Insecta > Lepidoptera > Noctuidae > Griposia > Griposia aprilina. The sequence continues at coordinate 5,258,431 of OU744295.1, read as the reverse complement.
ATATATCTGTTCGAGTCCGAAAACAAGTTAAAAAGGTGCATGTGACTAAAACCGTAAATAATATAGAATATGGCGGAGTAGGCTACTGCGTTCCAAGTCGTAAAAGGCGTCTAATTGAGTTTGTCAATATCCCGTAGCAACATTTAAAAGTCTCAATAAACCAAGAAGCGCAGTTCTAAGTGCCAATAATTATGAATGTGATAATTTAACCTTTTTATTTTAACTCCACATTCCAAGTCGTAAAAGGCCGTTAATTGTGTTCGTCAATATCCCGTAGCAACATTTAAGTCTCAATAAACCAAGAAGCGCAGTTCTAAGTGCCAATAATTATGAATGTGATAATTTAACCTTTTTATTTTAACTCCACAGAGAATTAGGCTTTCCCGGAGCCCCATTCCGCAGCACAGTCCTTCTCCAACCCACATCGGGCGCCCTCGTCAACTTGACCGAATGGCCGCCGTTCGTCATAGCACTGGAAGACGTAGAATTAGTGCATTTCGAAAGAGTACAGTTTCATCTCAAGAACTTCGATATGGTGTTCGTTTTCAAAGATTATGCTAAGAAAGTTGCGATGGTGAACGCTGTGCCTATGAATATGCTGGATCATGTGAAGGAGTGGCTTAAGTGAGTATATTTAGAAAGTATTGTCGTTGCTAATCACGAGCGCGCGTCATATTATTTTAATATCATTAATATAAGGTTTAAATTGCAATGCGCAGTCGTGAAATGCAACAACTATAATTGGATTTATGAAAAAAGTTTTATTGAGGGGATATTTTTCATCCTTGTCGCACGAAACGCGTCTTGAAAAGAGTTCAGTTGCACTGTAAAGTCAGAATGTAACAGTATCTATGTCTGATAAATAATTTTAAAATGCCTTTTACAACTAACACTAATATTTCCCTCATTTCTTTTCAATATATCGTACCTTCGGTAGGACAAGAGCATGACTGCACTTTTAGTGATTTTACAGGAGTCGTTTTAAGATCTTGTTGTGCCAAGATAGTAAAAAAAATGCACCATTATGATAAAGGCACTGTTGCCCTCTGGCGGCATTAATAGGGATGCTCTAAGGTAGCCCGCGAAATTCAAATTTACTTACGCTTTTGTCAATTTGCAAGTCTGTGTCAGGTTTTATGTTGATTAAAATATGATTCGCGGCCGTAACAAATATGGCTTTACAGAATTATAATCATTAGAATCAGCAATACAACTCCTTAAGTTAGAATTGGCCTCAAATGTCAAGATTTCCTGAAATAGTCGTTCAATAGATTAATATAAACTTATAGAGATGATTGATGATTTTTGTGATTATCTTAATATATATAAATCTCGTAATTCTATAAATAAATATTTGCTACGGCCGCGAATCATATTTAGATCGACATACAACCTAATACTGACCTGCAAATTGCAAAAAACGTAAGAAAATTTGAATTTCGCGGGCTCTCTTAGCGCATCCCCCTTAAGCTGATATTGATAAGGTCTTTGTTCCTCTGGACAAAAGGGACTTTATAAAGCACTTTGGCATACTTAAGTCATTTTTCGTTTTTTTTGTTAGTTATGCCCTTGTCCTACCGATTGTGCGATATGTATCTTTGTATTTCCGAGATTTATGAACTAGATTAGAAGCCTGCAAACGATTTAAGTGCCCAAACAGATTTTGATGATGAACGTTTTTCCCCAGCTCTTGCGACATTCGTTACTCAGAAGGCATACAATCGTTGAACTGGACGAAGGTCATGAAGACGATCACGGACGACATCGAAGGTTTCTTCGAGAACGGAGGCTGGTCGTTCTTGGATCCTGAGTCTGACGAGGAGAATGCTGCAAATGTTAGTACCGTATCAATAATACATACATAAACTCACGCCTTCCTCATGCGGGTAGGCAGAAACTACAGAACGCCACCTGCTACGATCCTTACATACTCCTTTTGCCTCGTTTACGTTCATGTATCTGGTCACACACGCACGACGGTCTCAAGTACTACGCACCTGAACCTTCTGAAGAATATCAACACTAAGGTTACTGTATTATGTCCTCCTAGGGCGTCCCCTCCCGGCGTTTCCACTTACATCTGCCCTGTAAAAAAACCTTTTGTTAGTCGCCTTTCAATTATCCTCTCAATATGACCAAACCATCTAAGCATACTCTCGTATCAATAACTTTTTATACCTTATTCTAGTTACAACTCCTTCAATAAGAATTGGTCCTTTGAAATTTTGAATAGAGAGGACTGTAAACAGCATTTAATAATAATAAAGTTACAACCTAGACTGCGCACATCATAGCCATCATATCGCTTGCTGCGTGTACGGCTTTTTAAGGCGACTAACGTGATATTGACGGGCTACTGAAGCGTTTACCGGTTCTCTATTTAAAGTGGTGTTTGTTATTGTTTTGACGAAGCCTTGTAATGTCTTCGGGAAAGCCAATGGTTATCAGTAGGCTGATATGAAAAATAAGTTGTTCAATACTTAAGTTCGAAGCGCATTTAGCTGCGCTTACTGCTTTATCTTTTCACCAAGCCGTTAGTAAATCTTGCATAGTTGCAACATACCTTTACAATTGAAAATTATTAATTTTATACCTTGCCCGCATATATTCAAAACCTAATTCCTACTATTACAGGATGAATCGTCAGAGGAAGAAGATGACGCATACGAGCCGACGGACGTTGAGAGCGAGGAGGATTCCGAAGGCTCTGAGTACGATTCGGAAGCTTCCGACGAGTCTGATGTGTCTGGCGATAGTGATGGTAAGACACTGTTTGACTAGCAAATAAACATGATGAATCTACAGTTATAAGAAATGACAAACTAATTATGTCCCAAACTAAAGTATGTCAGCTTGGTACTCACATAAATTCTTTTTACGGTTGCTCTGCAAGATGCTTGCGTTGACCATGAAGAAAATGAAATCTAGAATAATCAAATGTCAAAACATCCATCGAAAAAAAAAATTGATGTCGTGAGAGTCTATCAGTCTAATGATAAAGAGAGTGTATAGAAACTTTCATATCACCGAACCCAAATAAATTGGGACGAGGGCAAGCAAATGATGACATTCTGATCTAGGAGACCAAAATGTGATTTAGCAAAAAAATATATAAATCAAATACAAATCAAATTCCAGGTGAAGAAGACGAAGAATCCGGGAAGGACTGGTCAGATCTGGAACGCGAGGCTGCCGAGGAAGACAAAAAGGAGCGTATATACGATCGAGGCGGGGAACCAACAGATTTCGATCGTAAGCGCAAGGGCGGTCGCGGACGCTTTGAGGAAGAAGGGCATGCAAAGAAGGGCAAGAGTTCCAGCAATCATAAGAGCTCTAGCAACCATAAAAGCTCTAGCTCCAATCATAAGAGTTCGAATCACAAGAGTTCGAGTCACAAGAGTCCGTCGAAACATAGCAACAGCAGGTTGGTTTTATTATCATGCTGGCAACGTGTTGTCTCGTGTCAAACAATGGCCTTTTTTTTCTACTGTCTGCGGTCACCCAACACTGACTGAGAAGACTTGGGTAAAGTTTGCTTGATGCTACCACGCATTTAATTATTGGAACACTATCAAAAGTATTGTACATCCAATCAATCAGGCCACTGCGTAAAATAGGCTTTACCAAAGTTTTGTCACAACACCTGATTCTTTACCTTTCGCATCCAGTCTGTACCAGCTTCAATTTGAAATGTCGTCGCTCAATCTAGCTGGAGGGCATTCCATCCTTCTTACTATAATCTTTCAGTGTTTCTCACCCATAATCTTTCTTTCCAGCCCTTCAAAGAACCGCGACAAGCATCACAAGTCGTCGCACCACGAGCGCGACCGCGGCCACAAGGGCGACAGCAAGTCCCACAACAAATCTAACGATAAGAAGCACTCCAGCGACAAGTCACACAAGCGTTCGCGCGACGATAGCCGGGACCATGACCGTCATCCTAAGAAAGCTAAGTAAGTATTTATTATAAGTATTGTTGCATATCTGGTACAAAAATGGGTGGTTCTCTTAGCAACTAATAGCGACAATGGGGAGGCTAGTTTTTCAATGAACAAGCAAGGAGCAAGCTTACTCTCTTCCCTACTATATTGCTGTGATCGACAGGGTCCATAATATTCTCATTAGTTTTAAGTTACCAATCAAGTACATTGTGGGATGTAATAAATTATTGAGTATTTGGTGATAGGAATAAGATATACTTCCTAAAGTTTTTGAAACAGAAGTTATGCTTTTTGTCAAGGCCAGTCCTTTATCATAACATCTCGAAGAGGTAGGCCGGGGTGTATAGTACACCCTCATTTTGCCAGTTATAAAAGTCTCACCCATGTAATAGAGGACGAGCCTATTGCTATCAACCAGGCACAAATCCGGACTTCGGGCTACTGAGTAATTCCTTTTTAGAAAAACCCAATAACTCTGTCTGACCTAGGAATCAAACTCAGTTCCTAAAGCTCAACAGTCGCAATTGGTACCCAGTATACCAACGAATATCCAAGTAGCTAAACTAGCCTGGAACCAACAAAATACTAATGCGTATTTCTTTTGTTTTAGGAAATAAACTGCCGAGAACTTATGATTTCGTTAGGAGCCAACACGGGTTTCTGTTGCCACACGGCTTGTTACTGATACTGTGTTCTCACACCCAATGTCCGTCTGCGTTGTTTTAAAATCAGGTCTGAATGTTTGTATGTATGTAGTTTATTTCTGATTCCAATGAAAATGTAATAATTAATACTATGAAGAAATAAAAGTAAGGATTTATTATTTGGTGATTTCATTTATTCCCGAGTCAACTGATTCTATTTAAATTACAATGGTAGTGTTATCATAGAATAAAATATGTAGCTTATTATACATGAACTACTATTGTAGTAATTTCGAGACCATTTAGTTTAGAACATAATTTAAATAATAATTGCACTGAAATAAGCTGGCACATGCCCAAGTTACATCACTGTGACCTAATAACAAAATCTCCTGAGGTTAGCTCGTTATTACTAACTTACGAACATTCTAAGTGAATCACATAATTAAAATGTACATTATTTACATAAGTACTACATCTACTTCCATGTAGATTAAGACGCAACAAACGTAGGTATCACACCAATTATATGGAACTTATAAGGACATAAGTTTCATATAACTCTCTCACTTATCCTTACATCGACGATTCGATCGGTACGACGCGACTAACAAACAAACATGCGAATCGTACGACTCTTGCCGACTGGTTTTGGATTGCCGCCGAATTGACATTTAATAAATAATTACTTAAATTATATAGGTAACAAATTGCGATTGTGACGCCCGACAATTCATGTTTATTCTATGATGCATGCGCTTCGGTTAACGATTTGTGTTTCCACTTCTATGCATCTTCCGACTCCTGCGCAGCCACAACGGGCCGCCGAGGCAACACTGATATCCTCGAGTCGGGAATCTTTACTTCCTGCACCTTAGGAGTCTCTTGGTCCTGTGTCTCACTTTTGTACCAATTCTTCTTATTCACTAGCATCAAAATCATTAATGCTGGCAAGTGTATTAGTGAAAACCTGAATAGTTTCCTTGAACTGTTACTGTCCGATTTCTGGTGAAATTGCCACGCTGAAAACATAAAAAAGACATCATTACTTGCTTCTCTCGCTCGTCTATAATTTATAACTATACTTAAAAAGGCTTGAAGCATGTGCAATGTAAAAGTTATAATGTCTTACCTAAGTACATAAAATAAACATTTAACGGTAAGGATTCTAGCGCGAACCACATGTTGGTCACTTCTAGATAAGATGAGGCAAGACACGTTCCGATGATCACTCCCGTATGCCTGAGTGCTACTCTTCTGCATAGTGCTGAAAACATAATTAAAGAGTTAAAAATTAGTAAGAACATTTTTTAAATATAGACAATATGTTAAAAAACATCCAATACCTCTAATCATTCTCATATTGCTTCACTACTTTAGAAGAACACTGCCAGTAAATAGAATCCCAACAAAAACATTTCAATGATATTTGAGGTTGAAATGATTAAATTACACAATCAAACATCGCATAACTCCTATGTCTGTGAAATAGGGTTCAAATCGGAATACCTCACCCATTTCCATAAAACCTAACCAATATTTGAAAAGAGTCTGAAAAATCTTAGAAATGTTATCTCACCGGGATCAGTGACCGCCATCATTCTATATCCGGCCCGGGTGTAATCAGGCCTAAGGTTCCACGACAGCGCGTTGAAGTGCGGGAACTGCCATGAGTACAATATCACGCTGAGCACGATCGCGCCCGGGTCGAGCGCGCCTGCGCACCCCGCCCAGCCCATTAGAGGGGGTATTGCACCGACTGAAAGAAGAATAAAAACAAATTGTTTTAATACTTGAACAAGTAAGGCTTGGTAAAATCGAAAGTAATAAAAGAATATATTAGAAAATCCAGCAGTACCTAATCTTTTTTCTGTATGCCAAATGTTTCGTTTTGTATGAAAATTATCGTTACATTTTAGATAAAATATATTAAAAAAATTAAAAGACGAGATGCAGATAAGAATAATGAGTTCTCACCACGCGTTTACACCCATCAATACTCCATTTGAAATAAGATTAAACATTTAAACAAACCTTTTCTACAGTCCGTTCAACCGATTTTGGCTTCTATTCCGTAGGGATAAGGATGGCATTAAAAGCAAAAACGTGGTTACAATACCAACTGTTTACTTCAGCTGCCATTTGTCATGCCACTAACGCAATAGAAGTCAAAATCGGTTGAACGGACTGTAACAAATGTTTATTTAAATTTCTAAACTTATTTCAAATGGAGTATATACAAGTTGTGACACTTACATACATATATAAACCATGCCTTCTTCCCATGGGGGTAGGCAGAAACTACAGATAGCCACCTTCTATGATCCTTACATTGTGACACTTGTTTTTGACAATCTGTATAAGCCATCTTAAAAACATGTACCCATCCTACATGTATTGACGTTGTGTCAGACTTGTATTGTTAACTATTTTGTCAAAATTTTAACGTTTTTTGACAAGTTTTGCAACAATATGGAGTATTACTGCAATGTTCTGCCGCCAGGGTGCAGCACTAGCTCAAACCGTAAACAGTTTTTTGACAAGTCCTTCAATGCTCTGGATTAAAATTACTAAAATATAATAATTTGAGTTTAAAATAGGGAAGAGAATATTTTAATACAATAATGCAACAGTGTTGGGTTTTTGGATGCAAGAGTGAAGGAATTTTTGCAGCAGTTTTTTAAGATCATCCACTTTTAAATGTCCTTAGGATGCCATAATACTCGTATCACAGTACAGGCTTTTTAATACATGAATAATAATAAAACTATAGCTTATAGTTCTCGTTTAGCTAACGGCGAGTACTTGCACAGACATAACCAAGTAGCCAGGATTATTCACCAGCAACTTGCTTTGAAATATAAACTAGTGGATTCTGAGGTACCGTATACTTGTAGTATGTGCCCGACCCAGTTCTCGAAAATGACCATATTACGTTGTACTGGGGTCGGTCTATCATTACTGACGGGACTATTGTCGCCAATAAGTCTGATATAGTGGTGATAGATCGATTAGCGCGCCGCACAATGATTATCGATATTACCATTCCGCATGACGAGAACCTCGTGAAAGCTGAGAAAGAGAACCAAATTAAATATCTCGACTTAGCACACGAGGTTGTTAACATGTGGAATGTGAGCTCGGCTGTCATTGTGCCGATTGTCGTATCGGCCAATGGCCTGATGGCCGAAAGCCTTGATCAACATCTCTCGAGGCTCTCGTTAGGCAGTTTGGTCAAGGCCCTGATTCAGAAGGCAGTAGTCCTCCATACGGCTCGCATCGTGAGGAGGTTCCTGTCTCTGAAGCCCTAAATAGCGGCACCTTGGACCCTGCTCCCGATACCGGCGGACAACTTTATTTTTATTTTTTTTAATAAAAATATTTAAATATGTACGGTATTTAAATAAGTATGGAAATAAATAAAACTATTATAATTTAACGTTTTCACTAATTATTTGTTACTAATAAATATGACGTGATGCATCATGGCGATTTGTTTACGGTTTGTGCTAGTGCTGCCCCCTACGCATAGTTTTGCGTAATGTTCCCTATTACCATTAGTCTTTACAACTTGTTATAGGTGTAAACAATAAATGAAAACAGTACACATAACTTGTAACATACATGTTTTTTACCATGGTGTAAACGCAGGGGGTGTTCGACTTCCAACAACCTTACTCATTGAACTACAGTATTATTTCAGCAATATAAGAAAGTTATAAACAAAGCTTACCTACAGACCCCAGCCAGGTATTATAAATAGACATCCTCTTCAAGGGCGTATAGACGGACGTGTAAAGTACTAGGTTGGCAGCTCCCAGGGCGGCTGTCAGTGGGTTGACACCGAAATAAAGCAGCCCCAAGCCTGTGGTACCTGTTAGTGCTGCGAAGCCTACGGCGTGAACTGGCCTAGGGAGGAGAAAAGCGACGTGAGGATAATAGTACAATCTTGTTATGTGGTCTCTCAGTTATGCATACAGGTAAACCATATAATTTATGCGTTTCGCTAATCTTGGTGTTTCCGAATTAGCGCGAACGTCGCGCAACAGAGTAACCACCCACAGAGGCATTGCTTCTTGGTTTTGTAGGTAATAATAATAACGCGCGTTGCAGTAGTGCACCTATCATTGTGCGTTTGTATAAAGTTTTCTCTCTGTTGGCTGGGTTACGTAGGTACTCCGGTCTCAGAATTCTCAGATCGTCATTTGACACTCAAAAGTTTTGAAATTCATTGAATTGTTGATCTAAATTCAACCCATCACCAACATTTAAGATTTAAGTGTAGAAATTAGGGTAAAGCTTCTCATTTATTGGGTAACAAGGTTGTAACATTGTTTTAGGAACATGTTTTTGTGTTGCGGGGATCGTATTTATTGGGAAGAAAGCCGAGCAACATTGTTTTCGGGAACTTTTAATGTTGCACAATTGTATCCCAACTTACCATTTTTTGTAACTAAAAAAAGATAAGTACTTAGCCTTTTTTTTAATATTTTTCTTAAAAAATTTGGAAAATCCAAAAGTGCACGACTCATAATGCTCATTTAATTATGAAAAAAAAAAAAAAACTTAAGTCGTTCAAAATTAATTGCCGAAAAAACAGCTGTAGTAGGAAGAAGGTACTGCACAAGCGCCCCTGGTGGAATAAATGTACATAATATCTATAGATATATCACCATCCATATGTTAATTTTCTATGGATATATATAGATATACAGTCTTGTAGTTTTCGTTTTTTATTAATTGCAATTAAAGGACACTGAATTAATTAATCATTCGCATTCAGTGACCTACAATCGTCGATTAGAATTAAAAAAAAAAAATTAACTCATAATGGATTTTTTCACAAGTTACAGTGTTTCCGGGTTTCACACATGACGGACAGGATTTTTTTTTGACCTATTTTGGTGTTTTTTCCAATTCTATTGCAGTAAATCAATTTTTAAAAAGTATGAAATTAATCTCCTTTAAATTATCTCGACAATAGTATGCAAAATATCTTGATTCCGTGAACTAACAAGGCTATAATAATAAAAATAGCCGCCGAAACGAGGCGAAAAATTTTTTTCGATCGTAAAGCACTCTCTGATGCTTCGCATCATGAGTCGTGCAAAATCTATCACAGTACCCCTGTCAATAACAGAGGAGCAAATAGGAAAGACTATTAAAAGAAAGCAAAGTTAAAAAAAAATGTTTTGTTAATTTAATGAAAGAATTCTTAATTAAATAAGTATGCCTCGTATTGTTGCATAGCAACTGAATTGTTAACTTCACTCAAGGGATACAATAATAAGAGGATAATCAAATAACTGACTACTAAAATAGCCTTAGCAAAGTTAATTGCAATTTGATTATTTATTTATCTAAATATAGGATCATAAATCACAATATACGCGTCGAATGTTAATTTAATTAATTAACCCTTTCACTGCATTCGACGCAGTAAGTAATAATTGCAATAACAAGAACAAATCTTGATAGTTTATCTAATTATTTACTCAAAAATGTTGTTCGACTTTTGATTCAAAATTTTTGTTATGTTTAAAAAAAAACAATAAGATAAAATAATCTTTTAGATACTTATTTAATAATATCAAATATGGTGGTGAAAACTTAACAATTTCAAGTTTAGATACACTCGTGTCTAAACTTAAAATTTACGTTACCACCTCAATCAAATCTTTCTAGATATCCAAATTCAGCCTAAAATTAAAACATTGTCATTGAAAAAGGGTCTTACTCAAGTAATCCTTTGACCAGCACTCGGTTCTTCGTCCTAGACATCTGTGCGTCGAATGGAACTTCATGATATTGGTTGATAGAATTGGCGGCCGCCGAAGTGAGTCCCGTTCCGATCGCGCATAACGCGAACGTCGTCAGGTCAAAGTGCGCGGGCGCAAGCGCGTACCCGGCCATCGAGGACATCACTACTAGCGCTGAAAGAAAAAGCATTTTATTAGCACAAATATTTTGGGAGTTAGAGATATTGTTTTAAATGGACTTCAGAACGAGGTAGTGCTTTCTCCACAAATCCGAAGGCAGACAACCCAAGTGCAGGGTTACCGATTGAGGTGTCGCGAAAGTCATATTCGTAACAGGTACGGCGGGCGCGCGGCGGCGGCGTGATTACACGACTGCCCAAAAAAGGAGTCTCATGGTTTTATTAGACGGGAACCCCACATAACCTTACTGCTACCCCACGACCAGCATGGTACGTGCACAGGTATTTTCTCAGCCAAAAAAGGGTATCTACAAGTTTGTATCTCTTGTAAAGAAACAAACAACCACGAAATAAGTTAAAATTAGTCTGGGTCGCTGTCGCCGGATACGGTGAAGAGGACTATATTTTTATTAAAAAAAGAAACAATGACATTTATGTACCTACTATGTTTTCAGTGCATATCATAGAAGTTGATACTTATCAGTGTTAGTAAACTACTGTCGCAGTAATTCCAAACAACGGAGTAGGTACTGTTGCGCTAACAGTTTTTTTTAATCCAAATTGCATCAGTGCGTCATGACGGAATTATTTACTTTTCTATTCGTGTCACGTATACCTAGGGCTTGTGTCATGGTCTCCTGGATTGGTCGCTATCATAAGAGTGCATTACTACTTGGGTTTCCCAACTAGAAAATGCTCAAGACTAAAGTAAAAGCGAAATTTTCCTCCTATTTATCAATGAACTATGCGGTTAAGATGTTATGTCAATGTCAAACTCTTTGTAGAATTAGCTCTGCGGGGAGATCCCTTCAAAGATAACGGAATATAATAAACAATTAAGCATTAATACACGTGCTATGTGTTATCAGACCACCTCATACCACAGACTGCATTCTCTATTTACATAAAACTATTATCCAGTACCCCATTATCTCTTAAAGATATAATGGCTTCGATTATCCACGTAGGTAACTGATAACTCGCGGCAGGAATGTTAACGGCCAGTATAATTTTTGATATCAAAATACTTCAACATAGAATGTGGGACGAGCGCTTGTTTTCAATCGATTGAACGGCGTGTGTTTGTAGATACGAAATAACAATGGCAAAGGGAATGTCTTACGTTTAGACATACTAAATTTGTTATTGCAGTGAGACTGTATCGATCTTGCACTGTCTGCGACAAAGTTTTGGTGATTAGAATTGGTGACGCTGATTTTGTAGAGAAAGGGGCATCAACCAAATTTTTGGGTCCAGCTCCGAAGCCCATGGGCCAGATGCAGATCAGCAGCAGCAGATGCAAAGAGGAGAGAGGACAGATGGGCTCGCTATGATATGAGACCCCAGGCAGAGTGGCAGTATGTTTTGGTAGCGCACTAGATTTGCGTGATCTGCGTGAATCCAGGGCTAAGTAAAACGGTTCAGTTTTCTGGCACTAGTGAACGCGCCAAAAACCATCCTGAAGAACAGGACTGACAAATCCCTTTCTCCTAGATCCGTTATAAATGCCACATACTTACGTCTACCTTTTTCAGTTTTTCCCCGAAAGTGGTCCCAGAACACCACTGGCGGTCTAAGGAGGGGGGGAGGTCTTTTGCGGTCTGCCTCTTGCCCCCGGTCTTGGGGGGAGGAGTGCAAAACTCAAGTGAAGGTCAAAATATGTTCAGTAAGTAAAATGTAGTTTGTTGTTGGGGGCCGCGGGCCCCCCTAGGTATGCTAAATATAAAGGAGGGTGCTAAAATTTTCGAGCTCGCTGCGTTCCCCCTTGCATCTTACATTCTTTTTTTTCTCAGACTTTTTGCGTAAGTCGACAACGTAGTTGCTATTTATGTTAGCTACCTTAACTATCCGGGCAGGGGTGCCAGAATTTCCGAGCTCGCTTCGCTCGCTATTGCATACTACATTCTCAAACAAAGTAATTTCTGTACAAATGTTAATTTTCGAGCACTTTTCGCTCACTCTAGCAGCCTATATTCGTCTAATGCTCCAACTTTTCCAATAGCCAAAGGAAACCTAACCTTTTCGAGGCAGTGTACTTAAAATTTCAAGCTCGCTTTGCTTGCGCTAACATACTAGTTTTCAAACTGTTTTTTTATACCTGGGCGTGGGCGCCATTCATTGCAGTTTTGCCGCCCCGGGCCCGCGACAGGCTTTGTCCGCCACTGCAGAACACCCAGACAAATTCTAATGATAAACTAGGCAAGATATATAGGGTTGCTTCTACTTACAACTTAACCGAAACTTAGACAGCATCATACAATAGTTCCCCATCTGATTCTTTCTTTCAAGGGACGGCGTCTCCTTCCACATCCTGTTGTCCTGTGGCGGTACATTTTTGCTCTTTACTGGAGCTGTCGTTTGTGTCGTCAGTGGCAGTTTACTGTTCCAACATTGTGACGTCGATATCCTTGCCAGTTGCTGCAGAAGTATGCCGTTCTGGAATATAAAGGTAACTTAAATTATGAGTTAGATACATAAGCTAACTGACGGTCTGAAATTATGGATAATATTGAGTTTGTATTACGATAGATTTCATAGGTATTTACTAAATTGTAGCTAAACATTCTGTGGCTTGATTTCTTCGAAATTACGCCCGTAATATGAGCAGGAAAATACTGCGCTACTACTTGTGTAAAGTGTACTAATTCAATTCGTCCATGGGAATCTTGCAAACCCTTTTTCAAAAAGTACAAGATACTAACCCTTCCAAGTCTTTATATCTTTGAATGCGCAGAATTTGTTAAAATGCACCTAGAGCTATTTATAAAAGCTCATAAAATGTTTGCAAAAAGTACTAGGCACGGAAATAGAATAGTTTTACCCATAATTCCTAGGACAGCATTATATAGTAAGAATTGCTATGCAATGTGCGGACGCATATTTAATGCTATACCTGACAGCATTAAAATCTTACCAGCTAATAAATTTGCAAGGTGTCTTAAAGTATGGTTGATGGAAAAGAATTTCTACTCAGTAAGCGACATGTTTATTAAGAGATTGAAAGATAAATAACAATAATATTAATCTACCCTCTGACATTTTTTTTTTTTTTTGATAATGTATCTAATAATTATAATAATATTGCTACTCAATTTTAATTGAATTATAAGTTCTATAAATATAATTTAATCATGACTAATTATAAACCTAAATATTTGCATGTTACAGTATTATGACTAAGTGTTATGGATCTGTATAATTATTTATGTTAAGACTAAAATTGTACCAACACTTATGGCAAATAAATTGATTTGATTTACTTAGGTAAAGCGTGGAGTGGTAGTTACACATTTTCTGATTCCCTTTTATCTAAAGTCCCAACAAATTTTGCCGAAACTGCCTAATTATCATTCTCAGACAACTGTGTTTTATTTCAGATTTTTTCTCCTGAAGCTCAAAAGTTAATAATTATTACTTAAAATGGGTAATGATGCGAAATTCAATCGTCGTGTTATCTTTTCGTTTGTTTATTTTAAAAGCAGCTGCATAGTAACATGCCTTGTCAAGAGCCCCAGCAAGAACGATACCTACCTAAATAAAGTTATAGATAAGCGCATATCTTTTTTTTTTTTAATTCTGTTTCAACTTAAGGAAAAGGGAATGGAAGGAACCCTATGCGGTTATAATAAACCCAAAGCACTCTAGGTGAATTTTGATGAAAACCGTGCCGAAAATAATAGCAAATCATAAAAAAACTTTTTTACAAAAAAACAACCGACTTCCAAAAAAAAACACTAAAAGACGTGAAAAATAACTTTAATTTCGGAATTCGGTGGCCGAAAACGAAAATACCTATCAAATATAAAAAGAATCATCCAAATCGGTTCACCCAGAAAAAAGTACTGAGATAACACACAAAAAAAAAAAACGACGAATTAAGAACCTCCCCCTTTTTGTGAAGTCGGTTAAAAATTGTCCCAGCAGGGTAATTGCGTAACACACTAACAGTAGGAATGGCTTTCATTTTGACAGTTAAACAACATTCATTGGGTTATTTACGTTGTTGAGCAGACAATTTTTTCGAACATGTGAAGCAATGGACTAGCAATATCGTTCAAAATGATTCAGATTCTGATTGATAGTGTGTTTGTTACGCAACTAGGGTGCAAGTCTACTACTGACAAGAGTGGGCGCTCCGGCCGGATGTAGGTAGGTAGGTCGCCTCTCATTGCAGCATGTTATTGCACCCTGTAAGAATGCTAAAGGATAATTTCCACTAAACGGCTCGCATCGCATCGGATCGGATTTTGCAATCTTTAAACGATATTAAATCGTGTACACAGTATTTAAAGTCTATATTACCAAGCCGCGCACAGCAGCTTGACCGCGGGCGTCTTCCGCGACGCGCGATCGGCTCCGTTCAGCTGTCGGTCGTCGCATCCGACTATTCCGACTGGATCCTTTCGGCTATCGTCACGTGCGCTAAAAGCTGTGGCCAGGCGGCATAAGTCATCAATCCAAAATTTTATTTTCCTCTTCTGTGTTCTAAGATTATTTTCTTCTTCTAATGCAATAGCCAACAATACTACGTTAACTTCAACCATTTTCAAAAATTAGAACACGTCAACACGGTAGGAATTAAACTATTTGACTAGGCGCAGAAACGGATACGTTCGCAAGCGACGGTACGGAGCCGATCGTATGCGTCGATATCCTGCCGGACGCGATCGGCTGTCGCCGCATCCTATCGTATATATTCCGATCCGATGCGATACGAGCCGTTTCGTGGAAATCATCCTTAAGACGTTGTCATAAAATCGACCTTAATAATGAAAAAAGTATTATAAACGGCGAACATTATTTTTCAAAATCACGTGTTTTTTTTTTTTTAAAAACGTGGCGTCTGTTTCATTAAAACATTTTTATTTTATTAACCTTTACAAGCTATCACAGATGACTTTTTTTGTTTATTAATATCGTTTTTGAGATTAAGCACCTATGTTATCACGCTGACCTGACTGTACCTAATAGTAAGTAGTAGGTAGCATAACATTTTTTAATAAATGACAAGCTTCTGTTCGCGTCTTCACCTCGTGAAACTTGTTTGAACATAAAATATATCCTACTAGCTTTACCCGGCACGGCTTCGCACAGGTAGCACTACGTATCTAATACCTACCCTACCTATGTTACCTACCTACCCTATCCTACCTACCTACCCTAAGTACCTACTCTATCTACCCTACATACCAACCTACCTACTCTATCTAGCTACCTACCTAGCTGACCCGCCAGACGTTGTCCTGTTAAAAAAATTCCTTTGGGTTTTTCCTATTTTCTTTTAAACCACCCCAGTAAAGAGGTGAATAAAACAAAAAACAAATTGGTCAAGCCATTTCTGAGTTTTAGCGAGACTAACGAACAGCAATTCATTTTTATATATGATGACAATAAGTATAGATGTGAATCGGCCTGTAGCTTTCCATTAGTGAAATAATTTTCGGAATCAGATTAGTAGTTCTGAAGATTACTCCCCCATACATAAAAACTCACCATTTTGACCTCTTTATAATATTGATATAGATTACTATAAGTAATATAGTATTTTGAATTATTGATTATGACACTTTCATGCTTCAGAGCATAGAAAGAAGAAGAATAGGTTGATTAAAAGATGGGTGTGCTATAGGTACACCTCTGCCCAACCCTTCGCGGGAACAAGGCGTGATGTAATGTTATGTAAAAATGACCCAAAAAAATAATTATGTGAAAAAGTCCTGTATTTAGTTCCAATTCGTTTTACCACTTTAATTATGTGTATAGTTGAAAGTAGGTCCCAAGATACATGGACTTTCTGAAAAGAATATTTATATCACAAAAAAATCTACAATTTGACATTACTACAACTATCATGGATCATGCATGGTTACTGGTTAGTATAAGACTTATCTCATAAGACGATTTATCTACAAACATGCCAAGCATATATTTTTACAATCAATCTTATTAAAAATACTAGCTTTTACTCGCGAGCTTCGTCCGCGTGAGGTCGAAAAAAATCCTTTAACAACACCTATTATATGCCAACTTTCATGGTGTTCGGTCAAACGGTGTTGGAGTTCACTCTAGACTCACAAAATGTATCACATATTTTTTTTTAATACCTACTAAAGTTTCTAAAAATATAATTCAATAATGATTGTCGTTTTTTTTTTGACTTTGAGTTACTTTCTAATTTATAATATTAAGTACGGATGACTAATTAAGTTCAAAACCACAAAGCCACTACACAATAAAAAAATAAAATTATAAGAAAAACTACTATGGGTAACATTGAAAATGTTCCCTTGGCTTTACATAGTTTTCCTGTTAACGAAGTAGGGATTTTAATATAGTATCACTTTTCACACCTAAACCACTGAAGGGATTTTGATAAAATATGACAAGGAGATAGATGGCATCCTGAGGAATGACATAGGTTACTTTTTATCTCAAAAATAATGCTAAAAAGGGTTGCAATTGGGGATGAAATTTTGTATTGAAAACTTAGCATTTCTTAAGTTATGAAAATATGAAAATTAAAATTTATGCTTTTGGTAAGATATAAAAAGTTATTTGTTTCAGCGTTTTTGTATAACTTTCCCCCAAGGGGGTAAAATAGGGTATGATTTTAAATTTCACACAATTATTGAAATTTTTGTGTACCTTTTTTTAATATAGTCAGAACCCGTATCTTGAGGTATTATTTATTTAAGTATTTATTTCATTTAAATCAGTCCACCCACTTCAAAGTTATTACAATTTGAAGTTATAAAATAACTTAGCTAATGTGTAGGTACAAAGCAACAATGCAATGCGATGCAATGGCGGCACTAGAATATTGCAAATTAATGATGATAATTTTACATAATTTTTATGTATCTAAGTAAATAAATTATATCATATTATATTACATTCAAGAACGTTGTTATGGTATAGTCAGTTAGATAGTCATTTCATTTAGTACCTACGTAATTTAAATAGTTGAGTTGTGTAATAATTGTATATAATAAAATAAACAATATGAATGTTGTTAGAATAAACTACAGCACAATGCTTCAAAAATAATAATATTGCTTATGTTTAATAAATATTATAAACATTTTCCCCTTCATTCATAAACATTGCTAAAAGTTAGGAGATGTTTAAATGTTTAAATGTCAAAAATGTATGGTTAAACAGTTGCTTTAAGCAACATTTATAAATAAACCCCCTTATGCCCAAGTTTAGGTACCATAAGATAAAAATAAAACGCAATAATCTATCATGTAAAAAGATAACCGCACACTATTCAATTTTCCACCTGGAAAATTAATAAATAGTTTCCAAAAAAGCTTACCCCAGAAATGCCGACAGTGCCATGTTTCAGGCAGATCGTGCAGTGCATCACTTTTTTATAGAACATCCTGTCGTTTCACGCCTTTTAGATCAACATTCTGAAATTTACAAAAATATAAATATTTGTTTTTGTATTACGAAATATTTAGGGACGAACCATTGAACAGTTCAGTACGACGACAGTACGGCCCAAGACTCATAACATACTAAATTGAAAATTCAAATAAAGATAACATTGGAGTTAAATAACATACAGTTCCATCCAAAGCTTAATTTCAAATGAGTAAATAGTTGCAAGTTATTTTGTATAAACATTAGTTAAGACTGATTGAAATAAGACTTACGTGTTTATTAATTGTAATCTAGTATTATAAATATTCTAAGAACCACCCTTACTATCAACACAAAAAATAATTATGATAAAAACGATAATAGGAAAACATTTCAGAGGTTATCACGTTCTATTCGACATATGACATAAGTGACGTTCACGTAATATCTCTGTCAGTGCTTTGAGTGCTTGCATGATTATTAGTGTTCTGTGGTGCATAAACATTGCCAGTATATTCACCTTTACTAACTATGTAACTTTTGAAAAATAGACTAGACTTTCTCATGCCCAAGTTTTGAATTGAAATAGTGCCTATTCATGGAAATAACTCTTACTTAATATTTTAAGGTTTCAGCTTCCTTTTTAGAAACATTCGTTCAGCAGGGGCGCGGACTGTACGCCTCGGGCCCCCAAATCTAGGGGGTCCAAACGCCTCCTGCCGGAGGCTCTACGCGGGGGTCGTGCGGTCCATGGCCCTTTACGGGGCACCGGTGTGGGCGCGTTCATTGAGGCTCCGACCAGCACGCCGGTTGAACGCGTCCCAAAGGGTCATGGCCATCCGGCTGGTCCGGGGATACTGCACGGTCTCCTGCGAGGCGGCAAGCCTCCTTGCCGGATTGCCGCCATGGGATCTGGAGGCAAAAGTCCTCGCGCAAATTTGGGAGTGGCGCGAGGAGGCGAAACGCCGGGGCGTTACTCCGCTGCCGCGAGAAATCGCGACACAGCGGACAGAGCTCCGACGGGATCTCATGGCGGCTGGAGAGTGCGACTGTCGCAACCCAGCGCTGGGGGTAAGTCCCCTCTTTGAGGAGTGGCTTGAGAGGCGCCACCGCGTCCTCACCTTCCACCTGACGCAGGTCCTCACCGGACATGGCTGTTCCGGGAGGTTCCTGTTTCGGATAAGGCGGAAGGAAACGCCCGGGTGTTGGCATTGTGTGGATCGACCGGAGGACACGGTGGAGCATACGGTGGAGGTCTGCCCGGCTTGGTCGGAGCACCGCCGTGTCCTCGTGGCGGCGATCGGCGGCGGCGATCTCTCGCGTCCGGCCCTGGTTCAGGCCATGGTACGTAGCGAGAGGGAATGGGAAGCAGTCACCTTCTTATGCGAAGCAGTAAAGCTCGCGAAGGAGGAGGTGGAGCGCGTGAGGGAGAGGCAATCGTTGCGCCCTCACGCCCCTAGTCACCGCAGGAGGAGACACCCTGGGCGTCGGGAGTCGATAGCCGATAAATTCTCGTTCGCTGCTGTGACCCTTGTGTAAGCAAATCGGTATAACTTTTAAACTAAACGATCTATCAAGATGAAGCAAACTCAGTAATGAGTGGAAGTAACAGGACGTCCTCATAAAATAAACTAAAGAAAAAAAAATCGCTTTCAATTGAGAATTAAGGGGTTTGTAAAAAAAAAACGATATTTTTTCATTAATTTTGGCATTATGGTTAAATTTCACAATAAAACCCCGGTTACCTACCCTTTTTTATTTAAGCCCCGACGCGATATCTCGCACTCTCCAAACCACAGTCAACCAACTCGGTGACTGGTTTAGGAAGTGGAGAATCGAAGTCAATCCCGATAAGAGTCAAGCGGTTCTATTTTCGAAACCGAGACTCAACCCCACCCCTCCCCGTCCGATCACCATGTTCGGCAAGCCTATCCCTTGGGAGAAGCGAGCCAAATACTTGGGTGTCACTCTGGACCATAGACTCTCTTTCGGCGAGCACATAAAGCAGGCGCGTTCGCGCGCCGCTTTCGCTCTCGGTAGACTCCACTCCCTATTGAATGCACGCAGCAAATTGTCACTCAAGTGCAAATTGCGCATTTACACAGCGTGCATTCGTCCCATCATGACCTACGCGAGTGTGGTTTTCGCACACTCGAAACCCCACCACATCCATAGGATGCAGACCCTCCAAAACCGGTTCCTCCGTAGGGCAACCGGCTCCCCTTGGTTCGTTCGGAACGAGATCCTCCATCTCGACCTTAAAATCCCCACTATCCGTCAGTTCATGAAGCGCATTTCCAAGCGCTTCTTCGACTCCGCGGCCTCACATCGCAACCCTCTGGTTGTCGAGGCTGCCAGATATGCCCCCTCCCGCATTAGTCGTACCCGCCGTCCAAGGCATGCCCTGACCGACCCCGATGACCCCATAACCCTCCTCCAGGAGAGCAGTAGGGCCACCAGTACAGTGCACAAACACAGACCGCCATCGTTCCGACCTCGCCGCCGAGGTCCTACGCGACGCCCCCGACGTAATTGTCCCCCCCCCCCCGACCCTTGCTCGACGACGCGCCAGCCCGCGCCGTAGCTGAGCCTGTAGCTTTAAATTCCCCAGTATAATAATAATATAATTTAGATCCAGCCTGTCCCATCTTGCTGCCCTCCCCTCAGTGACGCCCTAAGCCGAGGTTCGTACCCCACAGGGGGTGCCCTTAGCGTGCGGTCACCTAAATTTAAGTATTGTTCGCCCCTGGCTGGAGGCTTTAAGTTAGTAGCTTAAGGCACCCACAGGTTTGCCCGGTTAAGTAGCCAGGACCTTAGTGGTCACAACTACGAGCTGCCAATTAGGAAAAAAAAAAAAAAAAACCTTTTTTATTACTTTAAATTATTATGCATCGTATCAGCTTTCTAAAAGAAGAAATACCATGTTTATAACTCAAACACAACATTTCCTATCAACTGTTATAGCCTTGCACTCGGCTACGTACCATACTTTAGCAGGTAGAGACACTTTTTTATGCGTTTTTTTTAAATATTTTTTCCGTCCATAAAATTAAGCTTAGTTTCCCTCATTTCGATATGTGCACATTATGAAGACTCACACTGTATTGTTCCTCATTTATTTTTTGTAATAAATACCTATCGAAGTAGCTCTGTGCCTAAATTCGCTAACTCTTGTCATCATTCTCTTAATTTTCAATCTCTTCTGCATACATAAGTCAACAAAGTAACTCCTATTTCTGTATGAATAGTCAAAAGAGAACCTAACCTACACACAAGCTGGTTTGCAAAATATTTCGAGCTCACTTCGCTCGCTCTTGCATCCTCTCTTTTTCTAATTCTAAATTTTTTCTGTTTAGGACAACAAAACAACTCGATTGAATGTACAAAAAAGCCTTATCCAGAATGACACAGATGGCCTTTTTTTTTTTTTTGGGTGGGACATCATCAAATGACCTCTCCCGCTCTTGCGGAGCGGAAGGGCGTGTCAGACTCTTACTGACTAAAACCCACCCGTGTTCCTTCATTTGCCTGTGCGCCAGGGCCACGGTAACTCTTTCGAACAATCCGCAACCCCGGCAGGCATTGGCCCTATCGGACCCCGTCAATGATGCTGACATCTCTTTGAGGCGCGCGTGGAACACGACGCGCCGTCGACCCGGGCCTGGTCCTTACCGGACGGCGAACTGCCCATCGCTCGCCGTCCGCAAGCCCGCGCATATGGTGGCCGGGAGTCGGCAATCGACTCCCGACGCCCAGGGTTTCTTACCCTGCGGCGACTAGGGGCGTGAGGGCGCAACGATTGCCTCACCCTCACGCGCTCCGCCTCCTCCTTCGCGAGCATTACTGCTTCGCAGAAGGAGGTGACGGCTTCCCATTCCCTCTCGCTCCGTACCATGGCCTGGACCAGGGCCGGTCGCGAGAGATTGCCGCCGCCGGACGCCGCCACGAGGACACGGCGGTGCGCCGCCCAAGCCGGGCAGACCTCCATACACAGATGGCCTGCAATACATTTCGAGCTCGCCTCACTCGCTCTTACATTTCTAAATACTTGCATTTCTTGCTTTTCGTGAATAGCATAATGGGGAGATGAAATGCACCTCCCTGAAAAAAAATATCCTGTCGGGCGTGAGGCCCATGTTGTAGATACAGTATAATTATTATGTACGCTGTATTTGTTTTTTTTTTTTATCATTATAAGTATATTCATTATTCTCTTTTTACAGAAGGGTGTTGTATGTTTGACGGTTTTGTCGTTCTTTGTATCTGTGTGTCTCTATGTGGCATCGTAGTTTTCAAATGGGAGATCCAATTTCATTGCGGTTTTTTTTACTAGAAGGCTGTTCGAGTTGGTTCTATGCTGTGTTTCATGAAAATCTGTTCAACAATTTTGAAGATAATCAGGTCTTTTTTGATTGGTGTAAAGACCTCATCCACACAGTGTAAATGTGCTGCTGTTCCTCAAACGATGGACCACTTACTATCGTGTACTGGGCTCCTACAATAAACTTAAAAAAAAAATGCCAAGTACAGGGCAGTTCAATTCACCATGTTAACCTTACAGGTTTTGTGTTTGTACCATGAGCATTTCCCGCTGACCTGTATCATGTTAACTTTTGAACATACGGACGCTAGTGATGGCGCCAAGCACGTAGGCAAATTCTGGGCCGAGTCCATTTAGACTGCCATCGACACGCTAAGAAGAAGAATAGTAATTTATTAACCGCCGACGACGCAAACAGAGGGGAGTTAAACGTTTATTTCACTTATACATACTCGTCCGATCGACTTGAAATTTAGTATACCTACTGTAATATTTTGTTAACACTGCAATTATGTGGTAACCTGGACCTGATGCTGCAGTCAAGAAAGTCTGCCAATTTGCCAAATAACCAACTCCACAACAAATTACAGCAGACCTATCGTGTATTAAAAATAGTGAACAGGTGAACATAGCCTGACGATGGAGCAATAAGGTTGTTGAAAGTCAGAAATTTGGCCTTATAAATCGTAGATCAACTGAGGTTGGACATGTTGAATTGATCTAGATGAGTAGTTGGTGGACAAACAGTAAAAATGATTTATTTATTTAGTGATTTAACGTTGGTCAAATGATGTGGCTTATTCTATTCCCATCGCAAAAGTATAGTGTGTGCTTTTAGCATACACGGCATTAGAAAACCTATACAAACAACGCTTTTATGAACAGTGGGCAGGACAAACTCAGAACAAACAAACATAGGTAGTGTAGAGATAAATGGCGCGAATAGCGGCTAGAAAAGGCAAGAAGTTACATTTTCGATTAAATTAAAAGAAGAACAGCGTGGACATGATGTAATTTGTTATGAACACATCTTAGTGCAAATTCATTATTTTTCGAACGCTACCTCTATAAACGATCGATTGAATTTTTAAATAATGGCAACATAGCCTTCTCAACAGTGCTGCCAGCTCTGTTACCCTTTTTGTAGGGAAATATTGTAACACGGAACATTGTTCATGGCCTAGAATACGCGAATTTTAGCCAAAGGTTTAGCAGAAATAAATTAATAATATAGGAAAATACCATAATATAATTAATCGCGATATCTAACTAATACAACTGTTTCAATATCATGTTTTTTAATTATAGATTTGAATGTAAAATTCTGTTATAGGGTAATTTTAACAGTTGTACAAAAGCACCATCTTTTTGTTTTTATTTTGATTCGATTGATATTCGAACGCGGAAGTGGTTTCGTGTATTGACGCTCGCATTGCGAAACATGTCCAATTGTTATTTTAGAAATATATAAACAAGTCTAAATTATGGTGAATATCTCGTCGGCCCCGTAGTGAGAAAAGCAAACCTTTAATATGGCCTCGCGAGGAGACAAAGGGAATGGAAATGGCGAGGAGCAGATCGTTGAGGTAAATCGATGTGGCCTACATATTTGACAGTTATGTTGAGTTGACGAGAGTTTTGAATGAGATGATGGTTGCAGACGTTGGCGGAGGTGTTCCGCTGCTTCATCTGTATGGAGAAGCTGGTGGACGCACACCTGTGTCCTCACTGCTCGAAGCTGTGTTGCTATGCGTGCGTGCGGCGATGGCTGACGGAGCAGCGATCGCAGTGCCCGCACTGTCGGGCAGCCTTGCACCTGCACGAGCTCGTCAACTGCCGCTGGGTCGAGGAGGTCACCCAGCAGATCGAGACTATGCAGCAGAGCAATTCGGCTAGTCAGAGGGAGAGCTTCAGAGATAGGTGAATCTTGCACACATTTCTGGCATCATACTTCTGTCTTGACTGAGAATGATGATACTTAGAAAATAGAAAGTCTAAGACAGCCTTAGGACCAACATTTCTACTTTTCCATAAAAAAAAAACAACTTTTTTTGCCTGTCCATTGTAATATATTTTTCATCCCGTCTATTCGAAAAGGACGACTTGGTTCGCCTTTAAGTGCACCCAAACATGGAGTTTTCTATAAGAAACTTTTAGCAGGCAGTAATGAGGTCTTAATCCTCTCTAGAAGTGCGCTGTAATTATCTTTGCCGCGCACTTTTTGAATTTGGAACATCTTATTGTTCAGCGCCAAAGAAATCGAGCGCAAATATTGTTTGAATAAAGACTGGCTGGTACGACCCATAGTCGCGCCGCCGGCTGAATAAAAAAAAAAGAAATCATATTAAAAACGCGCGAACTACAACCCGCGTTTTCGTCAATTAACACGGATTGTTAGAAATTCATGGTTTTGTTTTGAAAAATGAGTTCTTGTAACATATCTACAAACTATAGCTACTTCTTTAGAAAATACATGCGTCATGTTATATAACACAATAATTATTATTAATGGGCGCCTTTTATTTTCTCATAGTGGGTGATGAAAAGTAGAGTGTATCACTCGGGCGCAAAATATATTTTTGGCTCGGGCGCCGTACTTTGAATCCCTCTCTACGTTCAGGATTCTACTAAAGAATCCCTCAGTTTGCTCTGGATTCAAAAAAGCGCCTTCGCCGTAAAAATATTATTTTGCTCCCTTATGATACAATCTACTATACTATACTACTATTACTATATTGAGATATTGTTCACATATAAAGTTTCTAGAAATAATCACATCACTGAAGCATTCATAATTAATTCATAGTCTTCTCATATAAGGATATAATAAACACATGTAAAGCACCCTGAACAGGTGTCCAACACATCAGGAGAAACTGACGGTGTATTGCTGGACATGCCGGCGCTGCATCTGCCACCAGTGTGCTCTGTGGGGCGGCACTCACTCGGGGCACACCTTTAAGCCATTAGAAGAGGTGTACGAGCAACATGTCACACAGATCCGTGATGAAGTGTCCCAGCTGAGACGTAGACTGCTGGAGCTGATTAGTCTGGTCCAAGATGTGGTACGAACTAGATAATAAATTATTGATGTCATAACTATAACATTTTGAAATTTCTTGATTGTCGACCTTGCTTATTGTATTAATTACAATGTATTCTAGAGAATATTATATTTCACTGATAATATTTTTTTGCTCTTGAGATATAAATAAATACTAAGAGATGATGAAATGAGAGGCGTATTGCCTTTTTGTAATATTTGAGCCACCACTTACAAGAAACAATTTTATTTAGCCAGAATCAGGGTACTTGTGCTGCCATTTGTGTTACAATGAAACTACGACATACATTATGGTCTAACTTTTTCTTAGGGTCTTGGGGTGTACTCAATAACTGCAACTAATCTTAAGATCACATCCTTTAGGGTAACAGCATACGAGCTACTGGCCACAACCACCGGTGGCTGCGGTGTTGAGTACCGCTTTAGATGGTGGCCGCCACTGGCCACACGTGTGCGACGAATCCATACAAAGCGCGTGAACTGCTTGTTGCTGGGCCACCGGTGGCCGTGGCCGTTGGCTCGTTTGCGCCTAGCCTTAATTAGTAACAAAACAGTTTACAACATCTTTTTCTTCCTGCTGTGATTCAACATATCTGAGTGATCCCATGTCACTATAGGTCACCACAATACATCCATGTTTTTCTCTTCCTTTCTTCCCTGTCAGCAATTATCTAAGCATTAACTCCTTTTTCAAAAACATCATCTTGCCCCACTGAAATTATAAAAAAAAAAAATAAGAAAACAAGTCTATGGATATAAAAACAAGTCACTTCTTTAGGCACATGTTTGTATTTCATCCTCCCTCATCATAACATGGCCATATTATACATACAAATTAAAATATTGTTCACAGGAACGCAATGTAGAATCAGTGCGCGCTGCCAAAGACGAGCGCGTCCGCGAGATTCGAAACGCCGTAGAACTGATGATTTCGCGCCTAGACTCCGCACTGAAGGCTAAACTCCTCACCCTGATGGGACAGAAGAACAGCCTCACCCAGGAGACGGAGCAACTTGAACATCTGCTGCAGGAGATTGAGCATCAACTGCATTCCAGTACTAGGTAATTGTGAAGAATTTATTACTCCTCTGTTGACTTGAATTGGTACCTCATTTTGTCAGTTGTACTCTGCCCCTTGATTCAATTGTCCCGTGCAATACTTGTTAACTTTTGATTAAAAACTATTTTCATCAATATTATTATAAGACTTAATTAATTAATGTATTAACTGTATGTGTCGGTGTTTACTTCGGCGGTAGTCTCTTTGCTTATATAAAAGGAGAAAGAAATAAAAGAAAATTAAATTGGCACTTTAATGCCGGGATAGTTTTACCTTCATCGATGCGAGTTACCGCGTTTTGATGGAGTAGCAAACATGAAGCAAACTCGTTTCTTTGACAATTTATAAAGAAATTCGAGAATACTATTGTATTAATTGTGTATCTTCTACCTTCATGCTATAATTTTGGGGTGACCAGAAAGCGTACATCATCAAATATGTTAGTATTGCATGTGAAAGTTCATTCAATCATGCATGCTTGTCTGTAATACTGTGTTTATTGTTTGTTTACGGTTTTTCCTTGTGTTGGTTTCGGCTTTCCTCGACTTGTTTCCGGAAACAAGTAATTATTCATAATACCTCTGAATATGGGCCCCGAGGGAAATCTCAACCCAACATAAGTAAAGTCGTTAACAACAATAATTAATTAATTAATGTCACTTAAAATTACTAATATGAAAAATTTAAACAGTAGCTTATCTGAAAGGTTTTTGTAACTATCTCAATGTTTGCAGGTCTGAATTGATATCCAAGAGTGGTGAACTATCGAAGATGATTCACCAAGTTCGTAAGAAACCGATGGCAAGCTTCGTGACTGCTCCTGTACCGGCCGATTTCCACAGGCAAGTTATAATATTGTACAAATTAAATCATCTGTTACATCATTTGAATCTGTTTTTTCCTATATTTTGATTGCGCGCGTCAATCATTACAATTTAAACCTTATCTTAATGGTATAAATCACTTGGCGCACATTATGATTGTTGGCTCTCGAAACACATTTCATTTATAAAACAAAATAATGTTTTCTATAACTTCAACCGGCGAACATATGGCATAGGAGTAGAAATTATGCACGATAAACGTGTTTTGGAAAAGAGAGGCGTGATAAAAACGAGCGTATAATATTTCGACTGCAAACTGTGTTTAGTTCAGATAGACATAATATTTTATTATCATATTAGGGTAAGCTCAAATCAAAACAGACCAACTATTATTACATTCAAAACTCAAAAACTCAAACTCAAAGCATTTATTTCAATTAAACCATTTACAGGTACTTTTGAATTGTCAAAGAGTCGGTCAGTTAGTCAGAAAGTTGAAGCTAGTTGCTCTTTCCAAAACGTAGATCTCTATGGAAAAGAACGGGCAAGAAACTCCAAGGACACTCTTTTGAAATCAAGATATTACAAAATCCTTGGTACATTATTCTTGTTGCTTCTATATGTGAGAAAAATGTAAAAAAAAAAAAATATTTTACAAAAGAAATCAAAATATAGGTATAATAAAAATAAGCCGTGGCAGTTAAGAGATGACCAATCTCAACTGACGGCTCCCGTTCACAAATATGACGCGTGGATCAGCACCATCCAGCTCAACCATTTTGTAGGAAACCGAATGATCCAACACACGCGCCACCAACAGTGAGACATTTAAGTGAGAATGACATAGTCTCAACTGAAATTCATGCAACATACTTGGTCTTCGCGCAACTTCGTATATCTTTGGGATTTGGAGGCGCTTTGAGTGTCCCAGTGTGATTTCGGTAAACCAATTTCAGCCCTATGCAAAAGTAGCAAAAACTTCGCTAAAGGCCAGCATTGGCCCTAGTGGCTTATGGATACTCAGGTTCGGAAATCGCCTGACAAGTCCCATCTCAAAAATTCACCCGACCCTTGTCCCTCAGTGAAATCGTCCCGAGCTACGACAGCAGCACGTTTCCCCTCACAAACTTCACCCAACTGCAACATGCGGCCGCGCCGGTGTACTCAGCACCCCTACACGTGAACGGGCTCTGCTGGCGCCTGAAAGTGTACCCTGACGGTAACGGAGTGGTCCGTGGCAATTATCTCTCTGTCTTCCTCGAACTTAGCGCGGGACTGCCCGAGACTTCCAAGTAAGTTTTGATTCGTTTTTTTTTTAATAATGTGTTGCATTTATACCATGTAACACTATACGAATGTGATTTCTCTTTGTATTTATTTGTGGGTCTGTTTCACCACACATATTACGAAATAAAGTCTCTAAACGCAGACATCACAAAATTTTGATCATATTTGCCCTTACAGTGTATGTAGTATTTGATTTATGCACATGATGCAGTCACAAAATCCTTTTTGTTCCACCTTTGTCGATTAAAAAATGTAGTAGAACACAAAACATTGGCACATCCCAGCTTACTAGTGGTGAAACAGTAACCTGAACACTTGATTTGAATGCACAACCCGTCCCTGATAACTTACCCTGTACCTTGTAACTGATAGTGGAATAACTTAGTCTTTCGTTATTGCAAGCACTGCTAAGTTAAGAGTAGGCAAGAGGTAAGTGCGGGCTGTGGGCGTCGCTCATTAGATGTAGCTCCATGTGCTAGCATGCTGTTGGTATTTAAGGCACCATTTGTATTGAAGTGAGGTTAAGACCGGAGGTGGCATCAGGCGTCTGGCAAATTTAAAAAAGCCTTGCCTTTTTTGTTGATTTGTTCAACCAAACAAATCTAACCGGGCATTTGACAGGTTTTTTCCAGATTTGATTAGCCTTTTCAATATGCACATAAATTTTTATTTGCCTTTTGTAGTGTGGCCTTTCTCAAAAGGTGGCTGTACCTCCTTTTAGGGATGGCTCAAGAGTGAAACGTCGAAAAACCGAACGTTTGTTCGTTTTTCGTCTTCACGTAATGAGACTTATGTAAAACTTAGAAGACACGCCACGGCCACCTCGCTTTCTGCCATACTTCTGTATAATTCGTGCCTTATTTCTCTTCTATGTGCTCTCTTAAAATGCTCCATTCCGATGATAAGCGGTAAATTGATACGGTATCGCGGTATCTTACTTGTCGTTAAACAAGGACTACGGGGGTGGGTCAAAAAGTTCGAGGAATGGAGAGTGGAGAGGGGAGAACTTTTTATCTGTCATTACTCGGTGACTCAATACAACTATAAATACTAAGTTTCAGCCCGATCAGTTCATTAAACTTTAAGATTTCGCTAGATAAACAAGTAAATCGGGAATAGAACACTGACTATGGAGAACACTGAGTTTCGTGCCGTGATAAAGTTCTTTACTAAGCAAGGAAAAACGCCTCAGATACTTATGGAAGAGATGTCACCTGTTTATGGGGACTCTTGCCCCGGAAAATCGATGATTTACAAGTGGCATAGGCTTTCCAAGCAAGGCAGAGACTCGATTGGAGACGATCAGCGCTCTGGTCGGCCGATTGAGGCAACATCTTCAGACATTGTTGAAAAACTGGCTCTCGAAGATGTTCTTCTGAAGAAAAAAATGATCGCAGGGATGACTGGAGTATCGTCTACGACTATTTTGAGCATTATCCATGACCATCTTGGCATGTCTAAGGTAAAGCATGGCATGTGGAAGATGGGTGCCGAGAATGCTCACACCGCTTCAAAAACAGTAGCGCGTCGATTGTCTCGCGAGTTTTTGGATCTGTGTAGTGAGAACAGGGATGAGTTTATGAACCAAATTGTGACTGGGGAAGAATCTTGGGTTCTTCACCATGAACTTGAGTTAAAACAAGAGTCCATGCTGTGGCACAAAAAGGTGCAGCGCCGCCTAAGAAGTTCAAGGTGTTACAATCGGCCGGAAAGATTATGGCTACAGTTTTTTGGGATTCAGAGGGGATTTTCTTGATCGATTATAAAGATAAAGGTGTCAATATCACGGGGCAACACTACGCTACGCTACTCGAAAAATAAAAAAATGCAATTAAAGAAAAAAGAAGGGGAAAGTGGTCTCAAGGTGTGCTCCACAAACCACCTGTTCACAAGAGTCATGTTGCGATGGCTGCCTTACACAAGTGCGGCTTCGAAACTAAACCACCCACCCTACAGTCCAGATTTGGCCCCTTGTGATGATTATTTGTTCCCAACTTCCCAAACATGAAAAAAGAGCTTCGTGGAAAGAAATTCACCAATGACGAAGCAGTGAAGTTGGCTGTTTCTGCCTATTTTGAGGGCCTTGACAAATCATTTTATTTTTGGAAGGTATAAACAAATTATTTGAAAGGTCTGAGAAGTGTATTAAGGTTAATAGAGAATATATTGAAAAGGAAAAATATTTGCACGTTTAATTTAATTCATTCCAATTTTTTTTTCATTCCTCGAACTTTTTGACCTCTCCTCGTAGTTACGTATTACGAAAGTAGCTATCTGAAGTCAAATATATGACTTGTTTAATTAATTTATTACAAGAACGCTGATCCTACGTCCATAATTCAGCAGAAGCTGGTGTCATGTATACACAGGATATAGATAATAATAATCATTAAAAGTATTATTGTTTCCTATCAATATCTCAACAGCTTTGAGGATGATGTAATCGGACATTAGCACCTTGAGCCAACATCTAATTTGGGTCAGACTTTAGACTGATATAATAATCAGATAAGAATGTATCAGCAGCTTCTATAGATTTTTATTTGATGTAGGATCAGAAGTCTCGTAATTATTAAAAATACGTGATAAAAATGACCTCAGAGAGCTTTATGATAATCAGGAAATTGTATTTATGATCAAATAAGCACATTTTTACCGTCATATGCTGTTAATCTACCACTTGTCAATTAAAAACACTACTTTTTACCATTCTATGGAAATCTAGCTTATCATTGTATCACATCCATGCATTGGCGACTTCGTAGACAACTCGAACAAACAGTGCCTTCTCAAAACATAATATGTCGCACTCGTTTAGAACAGCTGATTAATTTTAGAAAAACGCATGCAAATAAAGGACCCGTCATTTTAATATTCCAGTCGTAATTGTTTGTTCATTAATGAAAAAACAATGAGGCAAATTATTAAAAAAAAATACTGTGATGAGCTGTGAAAATAATCTAATAATAGTTTATTCTCCTGTATGTATACAGGGTGGCAGGCACATCGACGTGCAAACTGAAACCATGAATTCCGTAAATGATTCTGTACACCCCTGCGTTGAAATTTTTCGTCGGTTAACTAAATAAAAACAGCTGTTTCATAGAAAAGTAGCGATACCTACGCGGTCAAAATGTATGGCAGAGCGATTTTTTTTAAATAACTGAAAAAAAAATAACGCAGAGGCGTTCAGAATCATGTACATACTGAATCCATGGTATCAGGTTGTGCGTCGATCTCCCTGTCACTCGGTATAATTAACTAGTGTTTTAGCTCAATCGATATTCTAAACGCTTGCGACACATATCTTTTGGTATCACATTTGTTGAATCAGTTCTTGTTATAAGTTCGTACTCCATCTGTATAAATAAATACCTTTAGAATATAGAATTTGTTAATGTACAGTCGCCTGCAAATCAAGTTACCACAAACTGTCAGATTTCTCATTCGATTTTGAACTTAACTACCAATATTTTAAGGTTTAAAATCGTTTGGAGAAATTTGAGTTTCGTTTAGCTTGACCTGCTAGCGACTGTACTTCGCAGCTGTATTAAAACTAGAAAATACAAATAAAACATTAGTGTATATTAGAAATAACTTAGATCTTCTATGTGGCCTTACTTGTTCGTACGTAAATCTGTCCTATCTGTTGTTAGCATTGCTTAAAACTTTTAGGAAGCCCACTTGCACCGCCAATCACTATACACGTTTAGCGCTAAATGAGTTTAAAACATAACACTGTTTCTGTCAAATGTTTGAAGATTACAGAGACATAATGATGTTTGAAACTCGTTTAACGCTAAACGTGTTAAGGCTGCTCTCTCGAAAAAAGCTTGAAAAAAGCATGCAGATGAAACAACTTTTCGTCGGCATTCACAGAGAAATTACATCTGTTTTTTTTTTTTAGTAATCTACATGATATAATACGTAATTTGGTTTAGCCATAATTTTTCTATCGGTATGACAAAATAAAATAAAAATACACCAAATCACCTCCAAATCATTGAGATGAAACCATTTTACTCCTTCGTTTTTTATCAAAAGAGTATAAAAATAATATTGACTGCTTTGCAATACAAAGAAAAATGATTTGGTTTTGTTATTTTTTTTAAATATATATTGTTTTTATTGTAATAAATTAAAAAGGCGTCCAATTAATGACTGCGTCTACGTCATCCCCGCATTCGTCCTTAGATTCAGTTGGTCGTTAGCTCCGCCAAAATGCTCAAGGTTATTGGCATTATTACAAGCCTTAAGTGATTGGCGGTGCAAGTGGGTCTTAGAGACAAATTCAACCACTGTATAGAAGAAGATGCAGTGAATATGTAAGTAAACGATTCAGATAGTAAGGGTAGTAGTTTCTTCAGTATAGTCAATAAAATAATAATTTTGGTGGGTACCCCAATGTCAGCATAGATAATAATACTGAATCATAAATCTGTCATATAATAAATAGCCTTTATTTCTTTTACATCAAGTACCACAGATTATATTTAAAACGCGGATTCTCCAATAATACTTATTTTAAATTGGCTAGTTAAACTCCGCAGACGCGATGGTAGTCGTTTGTAATATCAGTTTTTTTTTTTTTTTGTTGAACTTCACAGCTCAACAGATGGGTATTTAAACGAGATAAAAATGGGGATATTTAAACGAGATAAAAATGTGATTGACCTCCCAAAAAAAAAAAACAATATTCTTATTTTATCTTGTTCAAATGTCCATCGTGTCTGCATAGTTTAGCGAGCTAATTTAAAATAACCCTGTATTTCAGAAAATCCGCTAAGTGAGATTTATTTGTATTAGAATGAATGAGTTCTAGACAAAACTATCATAATTTATTACGTGTATGATGAAATGGGAATCTAAACATCTTTTATCGATCACTAAGGGTGCATTCGCATCTGGCATTTGTTCAGCTTAGGCGTTCATAGAACGTAGACGCTGCTCAACCGCCGCGTCAACGACTATCCTCAAATGCTCAATGCAAAAACACTCTTATTCACACATAATTTTTCAACAGTCGCTTCCATATTCCCTTGAGCAGAACCTGTACACCCAATATGTCCCAGATACGAGTATCGTGTGGAGATGCTGCACCAAGTCTCGCGCGACCCCTCAAAGAACATAGTGCGGGAGTTTGCTTCTGACTTCGAAGTGGGAGAGTGCTGGGGGTACAACCGATTCTTCAGGCTCGATCTGCTGGCTAGTGAGGGGTATTTGGACCCGGAGACTGATACTCTTATACTAAGGTACGGATGGATTCTGTTTTATTTGTTACAATATTTTCAGAACAAAAAAGAAGGAGTACTAAAAGTATACGAGCAGAAAAAGTATTGTTGCTATGCGCAAGTTGGCGTCCAAAACCGACTTGCAACAAGGAAACGTATACAGCAAGTTGCCTTGATGCGAGATTTCTTGCGGAAACCAACTTGCACAAATAAAGCTTGATAGCAGTAGCAGAAATCTTGCAGGTTTAGATATTCTACCAGTTAACCAGTCATGTATTCTAAACACTTCAAACTCGAAAACTCACAGACGCTTTTATTTCAACATCTATGCTCCAATATTACTCTCATATGTTTGTATTTGTTTCACGTAAAAGATTCCAAGTGCGTCCGCCGACGTTCTACCAGCGATGCCGCGACCAGCAGTGGTACATCAACCAGCTGATTACCATTCAGAACCAACACATCCTGCAGATTAATGATCTCAAAGAGGTAACTTTTAACTTTACTAGCTCTTCTATACATCCTTACTTCCTTACTTATTACTTTTATATATATATATATATACTATCAACTTTAAACGGTAAATGTTGATCCAGAGAGAAGTTAGAACAATTGTAGATCCGCCTAGTTTACGTGTTTACTCAGCTTCGCGTCGCGCAAACTGTTATACTTTGATCCGTCCTTGATGCACGTGTGACGTCAGTGGATCTGCACTTACAGGTTTTCAAAAAAGTCGTCAGCGATTTGACCAACATTTGTTGATCCATTAACGGTCGAAAAAATCATACTGAATATGATTTCTTAGATCCAGAGTATATTTAACTTATATGCGTCATTTCCTTGGACTAAGTTGATCCGGAGCCAAAATTGACGAATAGGTACTCGAACACAAAGCGGCAACGTAGCGTTTTGCGTGTGACAGAGAACCCAGTAGACTATTTCGTTAGAGTAATAAGTAGTCACATAAAAGTACCTATAAGTCAGGTTGCAACAAGGTTGCTATTTTATTATGTTTTTTAATGAATATTTTTTTAATTTGGTTTATTGTGAGGACTAGGTTGCAATGTTATTGATTATGTTTCTTTATAGGATATTTTTGAATTTTGTTTGAGATTATTATTTTAAAATAGTAAAGCAGTGTTTCTGTTTTTTAATTGTTTAATTGTAGTGACTAGCGACTTACAAGTACGTCAGGTTGCAATGTTATTGATTATGTTTCTTTGATAGATATTTTTAGTTTTGTTTGTGATTAATATTTTGATATAGTGAAACAGTGTTTTTATTTTTCAAGTGTTTATATTTTATTTTGACTCCAAAAGTCGTTTTACAGAACTTAAATAAATAACAAGTAGAAGATTTGTGGGATCTTGATTTAATTTATTAATCTGAGTGGTATTGTTTTTCCTATCCACTATTACTTTGTATTGGTACTCGTACATACTGCTTGCTTATGTTTAATACTTGCTTGGATAAAACGGCAACTAAATTCATTAACCTGTGTTTAATTCATAATAAGTAATATACTTACTTATAAAATAGTAAAGCAGTGTTTCTGTTTTTTAATTGTTTAATTGTAGTGACTAGCGACTTACAAGTACGTCAGGTTGCAATGTTATTGATTATGTTTCTTTGATAGATATTTTTAGTTTTCGTTTGTGATTAATATTTTGATATAGTGAAACAGTGTTTTTATTTTTCAAGTGTTTATATTTTATTTTGACTCCAAAAGTCGTTTTACAGAACTTAAATAAATAACAAGTAGAAGATTTGTGGGATCTTGATTTAATTTATTAATCTGAGTGGTATTGTTTTTCCTATCCACTATTACTTTGTATTGGTACTCGTACATACTGCTTGCTTATGTTTAATACTTGCTTGGATAAAACGGCAACTAAATTCATTAACCTGTGTTTAATTCATAATAAGTAATATACTTACTTATAAAATAGTAAAGCAGTGTTTCTGTTTTTTAATTGTTTAATTGTAGTGACTAGCGACTTACAAGTACGTCAGGTTGCAATGTTATTGATTATGTTTCTTTGATAGATATTTTTAGTTTTCGTTTGTGATTAATATTTTGATATAGTGAAACAGTGTTTTTATTTTTCAAGTGTTTATATTTTATTTTGACTCCAAAAGTCGTTTTACAGAACTTAAATAAATAACAAGTAGAAGATTTGTGGGATCTTGATTTAATTTATTAATCTGAGTGGTATTGTTTTTCCTATCCACTATTACTTTGTATTGGTACTCGTACATACTGCTTGCTTATGTTTAATACTTGCTTGGATAAAACGGCAACTAAATTCATTAACCTGTGTTTAATTCATAATAAGTAATATACTTACTTATTGATAACAAATGGTATTGGATATAGGTAAAAGGTTATTAATTTTGTCTAATTGGTGGGGTTAAATTGAACAACTATTTGTTCTATATTTTTTCTGAAAATGCTTAAAAAAATAAATTATAAAAGTCACAAAACAAAAGTTCTGTTCAGTTTGTCCCTAGTACCAAACACACTTGTTGTTATTCAACTTACTAGCCACACTATTCCCCACTGTAACCACCTGTCCTTAACGTGAGCCCCACTTGTCCTCACGCGGTCCCCACTGCACTACACTCCAGAGCATACACCACCACCTCCACTGCCTCCGCCTCCACCTCCACCACCGCTCCCGCTCTAAGCCTTCGCTCTCCACCTCCGCTACCTCCGCCTCCACTATAAACTCCACTTTCGCCATAAGTCATGGCGTTGTCGAGTTGTTGAGTTATCCGTTTAATCTGTAGCTTGTACGGCCAGGCACACGAAAGGGAAAATAATGGTATGGGTAATTGAACACGGGATTGTAGGATTCCGTAGTAAAACAAAAGCGTGTGGATTTCGCGAGACCGGTGTCGCCAGTTGAACACGGAAAGGGAAATACGCAACACTGAAGCCGCCAGGTTAAGCAGCGCTTGCTACGATCAGTCTTTGGATGGGTGACCATTTTGATTGTTGATTAGCTGGCAAAATTGAAGCCGCCAGGTTAAGCAGCGCTTGCCAAAGTCAGTCTTTGGATGGGTGACCATTTTAATTCTTGATTAGCTCGCAATAGTGAAGCCGCCTGGTTAAGCAGCGCTTGCCAAGGTCCGTCTTTGGATGTGTGACCATTTTGATTCTTGATTAGCTCGCAATAGTGAAGCCGCCAGGTTAAGCAACACTTGCCAAGGTCAGTATTTGGATGGGTGACCATTTTGATTCTTGATTAGCTCGCAATAGTGAAGCCGCCAGGTTAAGCAGCGCTTGCTAAGTTCAGTGTTTGGATGGGTAACCATTTTTAATATGAAACATCGATAGCCGCAGGTAAAACCGATTGTTAGCGTGGCGACGCAAGCCGTGGCGATGCGTCGCCACGCTATATGATGGTATGTTTCACATCTGCCAGCCGTCCCGTGACGGCACAATTTTTTTATACACTTCCATAACTTAACCAACATCAAATTCCTCTCTAAAACCTAGTAAGTCTCTAGTAAGGTAAAGAGGGGCGGCATTGTCAGTTTTGAACGCGGGCGGTGGAGCGCTCAGTGGCGGACCTGTGTACGGCCAAAGATACGAAACGGCAACGTCGTGGCTGCTTTTAGCCAAACCTATCGTTTGCTGTGCTCTGATAGGCTCATTTAAATCGGATCAACATTAGCAAGGTGGATTTATATATTGGATCAACTTTGGCGAACGCTAGTAAGCAGTCCCGTGAGTGTAGATGTTGATCCGGTCGGAGCCACATTAGTTACCAGAAATGCATATTGGATCAACAAAAGGCGCCGGATCAACATGCATTTTCGGATCAACAAAGTGCTCGCGTGAAGTCGCGTCAGATCAACATTTACCGTATAGGGATATCTATATATATATATATATTATATATTTTATATAAATGTTATGTTGGTTTGTGTACGCTTCAAAAACTCAAAAAGTTCTGCACCGATCGAGCTGGAATTTTAGCATGATATATAATCCGAATCAAGGATTGTTTTTATCTATTTTTTTCATCAGTCACATATTCGCGACTGTGCCACAGCGAAGCGTGGTAGGGTACAGCTAGTATTATATATAATATTATAAATGCGAAAGTAACTCTGTCTGTCTGTCTGTCTGTCGCGCTTTCACGCCAAAACTACTGAACCGATTTAAATGAAATTTGGTACACAGATAGTCTAGAGCTTGAGAAAGGACATAGGCTACTTTTTAATGCGAAAAAGGGTTGTAAGGGGTTGAAAGGGGGGGATGAAAAGTTGTATGGAAGTATCGTCATTTTTAGAGCTAGAGGCTTGAAACTTATATTTTAGGCTGTTGATTCGATATAAATAAATATGACATTCAAAGTTTGTAAAAGTTTTACCCTTAAGGGTGTAAAATAACAATAGGAAATAGGGGATGAAAGTTTGAAGTTTGAGTTTGCGTTTGTTTGTTTGAAGCATTTATACGTATGTGTATTATTTGTAAAATAATTAGCCTAATTAAAAATGCTACCCAAAGACACTAACCCACGCGGACGAAGTCGCGGGCACAGCTAGTTGTATTATAAATTGAAGTCGTTATTTGTGTCTGTGTGACCGCGTTGTTGGCCTAAACTACGCAACGCATTTGGATACGGTTTTCAACATTATCTAGAGAACGTATTCCGGAAGATTTATGTGTATATTACATTAATATAAAACTTCATATAATACAGACATCTCTGTGTTTTGTCAAGTCATAAAACCCGTGCGAAGTAGAGGCGGGTCGCTAGTGAACTATAAATTAGTGTTTTTGACCTGTGTGCAGACCGAGAAGAGGAGAGATATTCTGGTGAAATTGAATAAATAATAAGCTTTATTATAAGAGACATAAAGTGCAAAGTTGTATGAACATCGACGTGGTCATCCAACGGCTCCACGGGCATCCTTCTGCGTAATGTTTGAATGTCATCGTCACAAAATTCTCTGCCTTGTGATGCTTTTGGCTTGCCCTTTGAGCCTTATGTTAATAATTATTATTCAATCAGATAAACAACATCCTATATACAGGTTCAAATTAAATTAGCTAGCGAAACTCTACAGGCGTGATGAGTTTCGATATCTAAACACGATAAAATTTAATTTGGGGTTTTTTTTTAAAGGTTTCACCGCAGGTAGTTTTGTTACTTGAAGTATGAGTTGAGAAAATATGTTATCTTGTTTAGATATCGATCGTCTGTGAAGCTTACAAAAAAAAAAAAGTTTTTTTTTTTTTTTTTTTTTATTTCTGATATTTTAAGTGAATACACTAACTACAGTCGATGACCCCACAAAAAATAACAACAAATTAATATCTTTTTTGTTTTATCATGTTTCGATATCGACACCCGTCTGCAGAGTTTCGCTAGTAAATTTAATTTGACCCTGTATTTAAATCCGACAATGGTGCCGATTCTCTTGTACACCGAACTAAACTAACTAAACTATCACTAAATAAAATTCCTTACTTTTGGCTATGAGAATGTTAAAGCTATTCTGCAAAAAAAT
The DNA here is from genome assembly GCA_916610205.1 of Griposia aprilina. Classification (NCBI taxonomy): domain Eukaryota; kingdom Metazoa; phylum Arthropoda; class Insecta; order Lepidoptera; family Noctuidae; genus Griposia; species Griposia aprilina. The sequence goes on along the minus strand of OU744295.1, from coordinate 5,219,227 downwards.
ATCTCTAAATTTAAAAATTATTTTGACGTAACTAAAATTTAATTTGACAATCGCGACTCCACGTGGTACTTGTTTGCCCTACACCGTGATTTTTTTTTAGAGCCGGAGGCGCGCTTGTGTAGGCAGCCTCGACGTGTTTTATATGGATTTTTAAACTTTTTGTATGGAAAATATGAAAAAAAAAAATACCTACATGTAGAGTTTTAGGGGTTTAAGGGTTTTATAAATGGGGTCCAAATTTTCATTATTTTTGCGATATAAGCAAAATAAAATAAAAAAAGATACAGTACTGTTTTTGCACCTGAAGTCGAGTTGTTGTGGTGAATTTTAGTTCATGACAACTAATTTTATTCCACACCTTTTTAATCGCGATTAAAAATAGCCAGATTTAGATAAACAACCATAATTTTTGGTGAACAACGTCAAATTCAGAATAGCAAAATTGGCATTTTCACTACAATAATAATTGTGCTATCTTAGTGCTGTCAAACTAAAATATAGTTAAGTGTGTCACTTTAGTCTTTTTCAGAATGAGAAATCGTCGTTTGACAGGAATAAACTATTTTTTTGTGATTTTTAGTCCGGTTTAGAGTTTTGTGACAAGAGAATCGGCACCAATATCAACACAAGCCATTTTAATCAACAACCATAACTAACAAATTCCCATTCCCACAGCGTCTTTCCCTCGAGATGTCACGCAACTCGATTGCGGCGACCCGCGCACAGAATGGCTCAAACACATCAACGCAATCCAACGCTGGTAGCAACGACACGGACAACCCTTCGCAAAACAACCCCGTCGATGGAAACAGTCTTAGCGATTCCCTCGTCTTCGGCAACCAGTGGAAGTTCAGCGCGCCGCATAATATTATGAGTGGCCAGAGACTCGCTAGTCCAGGTTGGTGGATGATTTTTATTTTAAAGAAATTACTTCGAAATGGTTTTTTTTTGTGTGGAATAAACTTGATGTTATTTTGTGAAAAGTGTTGCAAGTGAATTCTATCGATACTATCGCGACCTAAAAATCAGTCATACTATCGATGGTAACATCAATATTGATGATCTAATTATATTATTTTTACAATTATTGTAAAATTTAAAATAAAACGTAATCATCAGATTGCGCTTTCCCACACAAGCGTTGCGACTTTTGAGCTTTTCATACTATCGATAGTATACTCAAATTTCAATACAAGCGATTTATGACTGTCGTGGTCACGATAGTGTCGATAGAACTCGAATTCTACAGTTAACACCTATGTATGACTATCTATAAGTTTTTTTTTTCATCACCAGATCGTAATTCCCTTATATTGGATAGTCCCGTCCCATATGATATTGACGTTGCACGCTTGTGCTCAGCCCGCGGCGCTTACGCAGGTTCCATCCTGAACACGGGCATGTTCGCGGACGAGTCGCGCAACAACGACGTGTCGAGCGCGGCGGCGGGCGCGTTCGGCTACGGCGACTACCCGCCGCTGGAGCGCCGCGCGCCCGCGCACGCGCCGCACGCGCCGCACGCGACGCATGCCCTGGATGCTGGCTATAATCTGCCGTCGACTTCACGGTACGTATTTATTACAGCACTAGCTGTGCCCGCGACTTCGTTCGCGTGCATGTCGGAAAACAATAATGTGTCGCTTACAGAAGGTATGTACCACTCCTCTATTGCAAAGGAAGAATCTTCCGATCTTGCCTGGTGGGAAGCGCTACCTAGGGTTCTCTACCAAAGGTCTTTCGAATGCAGTCACTGTCTCTTCAGGGTATGTAATGGCAATGCGAAGTGTCAGTTTGATTTTCGAGAATAAATAAAAATCAAGATGAGGCTCATTATCTGAGCACCTGCTGTACTCTATAAATCGACTGCCCGTCCGGCGGAGTGAGCTAAAGCGTAATCAGGGTGAATAACGATCACGCTGTAAGAGCGCTGTTGAATATTTTAAAACAAAAACGGGCAAAAAGTCTATGTAGTTATCAATATAATACATATGTATACTTTGTTGGAGGTCCCAAATGAGTAAAATTAATTTACTTACTAGCTTCTGTCTGCGGCATCGCCCGCGTGGATGTCGGAAATTATCCCACAGGAACGTGCTACTGGAATAAATAAATATTAGGTTGGGGAAAAAGTCTTTTCGCATTATAGTATGTATGAACTTGTAATAAAATCTGTTTGGCTATACTATTTGTATCTGGCTGGTTTTGATATCATTGAAAGTTTAAATTTTAAAGAACATAATTCCAAATTCAAATTAGGAAAATGTGTGATTTTCATTTGTTTTTCGTACTGTCAAGATGAGTGGATCTAATGAAGAAATTCGATACATTTTAAAATTTTACTACAAAAAAGGTAATAATGCAACGCAAGTCGCGAAAAAAGTTTGCGATTTTTATGGAGCTAGTGCAGTGTCTGTGAGAGTAGCACAAATTTGGTTTAAGCGTTTTCAATCCGGAAAGTTTGATGTCAAAGATGCACGTCGCTCTGGTCGCCCTATTACGGATAAAATGGATACCATTTTTGAAAAAGTGGAACAAGATCGGCGGCATATCAGTAGTTACGACGTAGCTGAAGAACTGGGAATTGACCACAAAACAGTTTTGGCACATTTGAAAAAAACTGGGTACACAAAAAAGCTCGATATTTGGGTACCTCACGAGCTCACTGAAAGAAACCTAATGAACCGTGTACTCATTTGTGATTCTTTATTACGACGTAATGAAACCGAACTATTTTTGAAGAAGCTGATAACTGGTGATGAAAAGTGGATCACGTACGACAAGAACGTGCGAAAAAGGTCGTGGTCAAAGGCCGGTCAGGCTTCACAGACTGTGGCGAAACTCGGGTTAACTCGCAACAAGGTGATGCTGTGTGTGTGGTGGGATTGGAAGGGCATTATTCATTATGAGCTGTTACCACCAGGCAGGACCATCGATTCTGAACTCTACTGCGAACAACTGATGAGATTAAAGCAAGAAGTTGACAGAAAGCGGCCGGAATTAATCAACAGAAGGGGTGTGGTTTTTCATCATGATAACGCTAGACCTCACACATCTTTAGCCACTCAGCAAAAATTAAGAGAGTTTGGCTGGGAGGTGTTAATGCATCCGCCGTATAGTCCTGACCTTGCACCTTCAGATTTCTACCTGTTTCGGTCTCTTCAGAATTCTTTAGGCAGTGTCAGGTTAACATCACGAGAGGACTGGCAAAACCACTTACCGCGGTATTTTGATCAGAAGTCCCAAAATTTCTATAGCAATGGGATCATGTCCCTACCTACAAGATGGCAAAAAGTTATCGAACAAAATGGTACCTACATACTTTAGTTAAATGTAAATAAACTATATTAAAAAATGATTTGAATTTTCTTAAAAAATGCGAAGAACCTTTTTCCCCAACCTATTAGTATCTTATCATCCAAATACAATCACCCGTTTAAGCGTGAAAAGGTAACAGACACAGATAATAAACGCAAAATAATCTTTTTTTAATTTGATTAAACAGGTTTTTATGATTCTAGACGTCCGACTTCCCCCCTCCCCCCTTATAGCTCCATCAGTGGCCTACCGCCTATAAGGCCCGATACAGGCGAGTGATGCCTTTTTGTTTTTCATTCTTTTTACAATGGGCCTCTTTCAGAGTTAGTTAGTTCTAATCTCTAGCTGTTTGCAGGTTTCAATTATTGTAAAGTATATTGCTCAATTTATAACGTATGTTTAACTCGTTGATTTATGACTTTTGGCAGGGTTCAACGCTAACCTTTAATTATCTAAGACCTGCAAAACTTGGAACTTTTTAATTAAATGTTCTTTTTATCATCATCAGCTCCGCAAACTCGCTCCACGTATCGGGCACAGACAACATGGCGCTAGTGAGCCTACACACCTTGCTGAGCGCGGCCAACGCGCCGAGCCGCGTGCCCAGCAAGCTCGCCAACAAGCGGCCGGGCGAGCTGAGACCTGACAAGCATCACGTGCCCGCCAAGGAGTCCAGTCTCACCGGTAACTACTTAAAGAATAATGCAAATCACAAGCGAGCTTCATGTGCCTCGTAGGTCATTGTTAATAAAAATCTTAAATTAACTCAAATCGCTGGGATAGGCCCAGAAACCGACCGACCGTCCGGTCTAGAGACCGGAAATGAAATTTTGCACAAGAGTTCCTTATCAATCGAAAGTGAAAGGAACGATTTTTGAAAATTCAACCCTTTAAAGGTTAAATAGAGGATTTCGACATTTACCGGTGGGAAATCCTATCGGATGCGCGGTTTGTAAGGTATAAATTAGAATGATAGTCGCGCGTTCGTGAAAGGCAAAACTAACAGTAACATTATAATAGCGTAAGTAAATGATGACTGCAGTTGTTCTGATTTAGCACAATCTATCAGAAATACAGCGCCGTAGGACAACTTGTCAATTTATATGACACTATAGTTCAGCCCGCGGCTTCGCCCGCGTGGTTGTCGCAAACAATCCCACGGGAACGTGCTACCGGGATAAATATTATCATCCAAATCCATTCAGCCTTTAAGCCTGAAAAGGTAACAGACAGACAGATACTAAAATAAAATCTTTTTTATTTTTATTAAACAGGTTTTTATGATAAAAAATGTATAACTTAAAAAATAAAAAACACTAATTTGAAATACTCAAGCGTCGCCATTATACACGTAACCTACATATTAGCTAAGTTATTTTATAACAACTTTTAAGCAGGTGGACCGATTTCAATTAAATAAATACTTAAATAAATAATACCTCAAGATACGGGTTCTGACTATATTTCCAATTTCTTAAATGTCCTTAAAAGAGGTAATTTTTTTTTTCAATCGTCATGTGAATTTTATTATCATCCTTGGGGATGATTTTACAAAAACGCTAAAACAATTTTGTTTTTTATTTCTTACCAAAACCATAAATTTAAATTTTCATATCCCTAACTTAAAAAATGCTTAGTTTCGCATAAAAACTTTCATCCCCTGTATCATCTCCTTTTAGGATTATTATTGAGACAAAAATAGTCTTGTCCTTCCCCAGAATGCCACCTATCTACTTGCCAAATTTTATCGAAATCCGTTCAGTGGTTCAAGCGTGAAAATAACATACAGACAGAGTTATTTTCGTATTTATAATATTAGTATGGACTAGCTTCAGCCCGCGACTTTGTTCGAGTGAAATTTCTTGTTCCCCCGACCCACCCCGTCACATCGCCTGCCCGCGCTATTACTTCGTTTTCGCTTAGCTTTTTTATGCCTTTTTTTTCTTTTTGCTCGGCTCCTACGGGTCCTAGCGTGATGTTAAATAGCCTTATCAAATGCAAAAATAATTTTTCAAATACGACAAATACTGGTAGTCCCGTCCCAGAGAATACCCCTACCTACAAACTTACAAACAAACAAATTTTACATCTTTATTATATTAGTAAGTATAGATTTTGATGTGTCTGTTAGTATCTACCGCTAATAAAGTCTCTTAGTAGTAAGGCACAAGTGATATTTCGTGTGTTTTGCGGGGAACTTCTCCTCTCAGTATTTTAAGGACTTTGAAAAGAAATCTTCGAATTTCGTGCCGATTTAAACAATCTGCGCAAAAACAAAAAAAAACCGGCCAAGTGCGAGTCGGACTCGCGCACGAAGGGTTCCGTACCATTATCTATAAAAACGGCAAAAAAATCATGTCTGTTGTATGGGGGCTCCCATACAACAGACATGATTTTTTTGCCCTTAAATATTTATTTTATTCTGTTTTTTAGTATTTGTTGTTATAGCGGCAACAGACATACATCATCTGTGAAAATTTCAATTGTCTAACTATCACGGTTCATGAGATACAGCCTGGTGACAGACGGACAGACGGACGGACAGCGGAGTCTTAGTATGGTCCCGTTTTACCCGTTGGGTACGGAACCCTAAATAATAATAAAAAAACATTTTCTTTCTTAAAATTATTTTGTTTCTCCTTTGTTTTCAATGCGGACGAGGAGTTCGTTCGCTCTCTTTGGAACAATCTATTTATTCGTCAATCGTTTCCTTACCAACATTCTTTTAACCTACAGCAGTATCAAGCAGCCCCGTGACAGAAGCAAGTAACCCGACAGTAGCGAACGTAGTGCTATGCTCGTCTATCTCGTCACCTGAACTGAACGGGGGTGGTAAACTCGACTCGTCTGAACCCGCCCCTCAACACCCGCTACATGCCGCTTCGGAGAGCAGTAGTGATACTGGCGTGAGTTTTATTCATGTATTACCTTATATTCAGAAAAACTTAATCAGTCTTATTACAAAAATCTAAATAAACCTTGGTTTAAACCTGTCCTATCAAGTCCATGCTTATCTGCTGAACCATGGTCTAAATTTGTCCGTATTACAAAACTTAAAAAAACCGTGGTCTTCTTAGTACCGTCATTTGAACCATTGTCTACTTAACAACCACAGATTAATACAAATATTATTCGTTCACCGTGATATCATTCTATTGCAACGTTCCGTATGCTCAGAAAAGAAAACTTTTTGTTAATACCCTAATGATTATTATGATGTTTCGGAGTATTAAAAATATTGAGAGTGTTAATTTGCATGGAACATTAGTTATTCCGTCGATTGTAGTTTTGTATAGGTTTCAGCACATTACTTAGTTTCGTATTAATTAGTAATAATACATCTAAGTAGGTACGTGTAACGAAGCGTAACATTCTGGCGCGTTATATGAAACCATAACATTAAACAAAACTATCGCAAGTTGAACAAAGTTAACTTAGCATTGGATTTTTTTAATTATCAGTCTATATTAGAACAAATGTCTCTTTGGGCCTTCTATAGTAACTTTAACATTATATCGTAATGGACCAACAAAAGAAAAAACGAACTGAGAATTGGAGTACCAAGTAAAAAGTAAGTAAACATAAATTAACATTAGTAAGCATCCTCGAGCATCTCTAGTCAAATCTTCTCTTAATAAGTCTACTATTTTCATCGCATAACGTTTATTTAACCTAGACTTTTGCCTGAAATCTTCATCGGATAATTCTACAAAGGGATTTATTCGAACACGATTTATGTTGTGTTGGCGTGGTGTTCCCAACAACTCAGCGGCTTCAATATCCTCAATATCAATTAAATCGACCGTGTTAATATCCATTTTCGGGTTAAAAACAACAAAACACAATGAAAAAGATGCTATAACCTATAAGAAAAACTTTGACAGATACGATTTAGACCATGATTTGATAGTTTAAACTAGGGGCCGCCGAGGTTTAGCGTTAGACCATGGAATGGTTACGGTTTTTCGAAAAACCACGATTTGTAATATCAATTTTGTTTAAACCGTAGTTTATAGAGATTTAAACCTGGGTTTTTAGTTAAACCGCTTTTTGTAATAAGGCTGAATGTGTGTAAAATTGTAAAAGCTTTTTCACTCCTCTTGAGAGCGTGGGGATAAAATAGCATATTTAAATCAAAGGAAAAAAGTTTTTTTTTTTTTAAATTTGTCTGTTACCGACGAGCCTACAAAAATGAAGAAATCTTTATTCGTAAGTAGAATAATCATGAATAAAGACTCGACTTATTACTGTTTCATAAAAAAAGAACATTTTATTTTTGAAAATAGAACTAAAAACGGCGATCTCTTCGGTAGAATGCGTGCATTGCGTTGTTAATTTTTAATAAAATAAACTGTTTAATATTGTTTTGCATTATTTTATTTTCTCGCAATCGTAGCGAAAAGTAGAGTAACACACGGCGCTAAAAACCTATTATAACTAGGGTTTCTATTTACTCCCATCGCTGAAGCTCGAGAGTAAAACTACCTCGTATACCTTTTATAACAATCTACTATTATTAGTTACTCGCCCTTTTCGTTTTAGAGTCGTCGATGTTAAGGCGCTTCCCCGACCATACGACCTTGAGCGTTCGGTCCTTCTCTGTCCCGTCGCTGAGACTCGCTCCGTCTCGCTCCCTCCGCACGCTCATTTATCATAAAATTCACAAAAATAATGAAATTATTTTATTAAAAAAAGACAAGCGTTGTTTTGAAATAAAATAAAACGTGAATTATTTAGATTTTTAAATTATCTATCCATTAGTGTAATCCTCAAATTAATGGAACGTCACCTTTAGCAAAAGATGCATGCAATCAATAATTTTAGTCACTTTTTTACAAGGAGATTTTAAATGTATTTATAATACATAAAAACAAATAAGAATGTGCAATGTGATGATAGGATATCGAACATTAATAATGTGCTTTTAGATGTAGTTTATTACCCATAGTGATTGAGTTAATAGCCTCTGAATAACGCACTATGGCAAGGTTTTGGTCGGGGTACCGCCTTAAGACATGTACAGTTCGCGCAAAACTTTACGAGCTCATGGAAGTTGCATGCGAGTGGCTGCGCAGTATGCATAAAATAGGTGTCCGAGGGAATTTTCTCACACTCACTCAACTGTACCATGCGCGGTTTCGTTCTCGGGCCTACGTTCAAAGACCTCATAAACTTTTGCGCGAACTGTACGTTTTGCCATGAACCATAAAAATGCTGCTCAGGATGATATTCCATAGAATTTTATAGCATCGCATTTTGAAATTGACTGTATTTTGGGCATCAGCACTCTCATTCACACGAAAGTCATGAAAATGACACCAAAGACAAATAAATTGCAAAGGCTGCCATATTGTATTTTTATTGGACCTTATTTCGGTATCAACACAGTCGAGTGTTCATTTTCGACAACTTTACAATTTCACAATGAAAATGTTACATATTGCAATTTTTTATTTTATTTTTTTGTTTAGCCTATACTGGCCCACTGCTGCGCAAAGGGCTCCCCAAAGTCCTTCCAGGAACTCTTTTCCCGCGCCACCTCGAACCAGCCCTCGCGGTACGCGTCCAGGTCACCTCGCCACCGGTTTCTGGGCCGACCCCGGCGGCGCCGTCGCATCTTCAGGCACCCATTGTGTGAACACTTTTGCCCAGCGGTCATCGTGCATGCGGCTGATGTGACCCGCCCAATCCCATTTGAGCCTGGCAGCTTTTTCTCTACGTCTAGTATACCCGTTTACGTTGCAAATAAGTTGTAGATTTAAAATATGTATTTCAGGACTTGATGTTCAGCGAACTAGAAGTGTTCGCTGATGAAAATAATCCAAGTCACGTGGACGAGAACTCTAACGAAGAGAACGATGTTGACGACGAAACTATGTCAGGTAACGTTCTACTTTATAACACCCTTACGCATGATATTTTGTTAGTCGACTGAGAATCCTTTCATTGATTTCGATTAGGTAATAAAGTACTAGACAGATCAGAACAGAAGAATATTAATGTAATTTTGCCAAGCACTGTTTAAAGAGTTGTAAGGTAGCCTGAGCGTATTGGCCCCGGTAGGGTCGTGCCATGGCCCCCGGGCCGCACCTCCCCCCCGCCGCTTCCTAACCCTGGTCCTGGGGCAGAGGGCACGTCGGGCTCGTCGGGCTGCTCGTGGTGCGGCCTGGCCGCGCCTCCCCGCGCGCGCGCCGCCCGCCCCGCGCCCTACGCGCGCCCCGCCCCGCGCGCCCCGAGGGCCCCGCCCGCCCCGCGGGCCCCGCGGCCCGCATAGCCGCCTCGCATGCGCCTGCACCGCACCCTACCTGTCCTCTCCCGAAAATTCCTCAAGTACACAATTTTCAAGACGTCGTCGGTAGTTTTTGTCACTGTTATGAGTAAGAACGTTAATGGCCGCCGCGGAGCTTAATTAAATAATAATATAAATAAAGGATGAAACGCCGTTGAGCTTTTGATTTAACAAGAACACGCACCACGACCGCAGTAAGTAGCGTCAGTATTGGGTTGAACCCCACTTGATCACATTAAAAAACTCACCGCGCCCCCCGCTGGCGGTATGGCCAGTGCGGACTAGTTTGCACACAATATTCGCTTTCAGCCAAAGACCATAGTCATGCGATGTTTTCTCTTAAAATGTGTGGCTACAAAACTACAGTTTATGATCATGAGAGCACGGCATCGATTTCATTTGCTATTTTTGACGCAGCTTACTGACGGTATTCGCTTTCGCTCAGTCTACATTGCTGGTTAAGGGCGCGGTGAGGTGTAATCAAGTGGGGTCCAGCCTATTAAGCCGGCGCCAGACATAGCGTCAAACATTTCAACACTATGCAAGTCGAGTTGGGTACTAAATCTGAGTAGCAATTCCCATATTTTTAAGAACATTCGCATTCTAATCTCATTCTCAATCTGTCAAAAAAGCTTCCAATTTCCAACAAACAATTTATTTGACAAGTTTCTGATGTTGATTGTCGTTGAGATGAGATTGCAACTTGATTTTGTACGTTTTCCGAGTACAAGAATTGACTTTCTGGCTCCTTGCATACATCGCGGCTTAGTATTTGCATATTTGAAGCTATGTATAGGCGCTGGGATTTCAATAAAAAAAGTAACATCAATATTGATATATCTTTGTCCCTCAGGTGAGAATGACATAGAAGCAGCAAGCGGCGGCGCGGGATCCGGGGCGGACATCCTGCGCCGCCTCGTGTGCGCGGTCGCGTCCAGGGGCGTCACGCCGGCCGGGACGGATGGCTCCACGCCCGTGCACGCCCCGCCCAGGCACGACTACGACCCGCAGCTGTCTACTGCTGCTCATACGGACATGTTGCTGTTGAATCTGATGCGCATGAATGGATTGACCCCTAAGCATTCTAGGCATAGTAAGTGATCTTTTTTTTTTAATAATACGTAGAATACTCTTTACCCTCGCTACACTCGAGTCTTAACTCCGTCGCTTCGCTCAGGACGTAACACAGAACACTGCGCTCAGGTGCACTAGAATCTTTCGTTCCGCTCTACATTCAATATAGCGCCCGTAATAAAAGACAGCTTTGTCCCCTCGTTGAAAAATATACTATTCTTTTTTATTTCAAAAACAAAAAATAGGAACAATGTTTAGAAAGGGTGTTATAAAGTTATTAACTTTTTGAAGTTTTAATCGACTCTACAAATATACGTAACATTTGCAGCCGGAAGCAAACGTCACTGGAGCAGTAGCGCAGGAAGCCCCGAGGCAGGCGCACGTCGCAGTGCGGCTGCAGGTCGCTCGCGCGGCAGAGCGGCAACCTCGCCCGCCGCGCCGCGCTCTCGTCGCCAGCCGCCGCTGTCGCCGGGCCAGCTGCGGCACAGACCTGACACCAGGCACCCCGCCACCTGTACGTATGACTGCACACTAGTACATACAGCAGTAGCGCGGCAGAGCGGCAACCTCGCCCGCCGCGCCGCGCTCTCGTCGCCAGCCGCCGCTGTCGCCGGGCCAGCTGCGGCACAGACCTGACACCAGGCACCCCGCCACCTGTACGTATGACTGCACACTAGTACATACAGCAGTAGCGCGGCAGAGCGGCAACCTCGCCCGCCGCGCCGCGCTCTCGTCGCCAGCCGCCGCTGTCGCCGGGCCAGCTGCGGCACAGACCTGACACCAGGCACCCCGCCACCTGTACGTATGACTGCACACTAGTACATACAGCAGTAGCGCGGCAGAGCGGCAACCTCGCCCGCCGCGCCGCGCTCTCGTCGCCAGCCGCCGCTGTCGCCGGGCCAGCTGCGGCACAGACCTGACACCAGGCACCCCGCCACCTGTACGTATGACTGCACACTAGTACATACAGCAGTAGCGCGGCAGAGCGGCAACCTCGCCCGCCGCGCCGCGCTCTCGTCGCCAGCCGCCGCTGTCGCCGGGCCAGCTGCGGCACAGACCTGACACCAGGCACCCCGCCACCTGTACGTATGACTGCACACTAGTACATACAGCAGTAGCGCGGCAGAGCGGCAACCTCGCCCGCCGCGCCGCGCTCTCGTCGCCAGCCGCCGCTGTCGCCGGGCCAGCTGCGGCACAGACCTGACACCAGGCACCCCGCCACCTGTACGTATGACTGCACACTAGTACATACAGCAGTAGCGCGGCAGAGCGGCAACCTCGCCCGCCGGACGTAGGACGCTTGCGCGGGCAAGCCATTACGTCACTAGCCGCGCCCCGCTATATCAAGTGACCGTCTTATGATTTTTAGGAGAGAGAGAGCGAGAGAGAGAGAGTAGGAGAAGGGAGAGAGAGAGGAAGGGAGTGAGGTTGGGGAAAGGGAGAGAAAGAAAGAGAGGGGAGAGGGAGATAGAGAGGGGGCAAAGGGAGAGAGGGGTGAAAGGGAGAGAAACAGGGAGGAAGAAAAAGAGGGGAGGGAGTGAGAGAATGGGAAAGAGGGGGGAGAGAAAGTCAAAGTCAAATAATTTATTTCATAGGCACTTAAAAGGCACCTTTTCGCATATTGCCCCTTCCAAAAGGTAGTTTCGTATGGAGAAGAATGGGACACCAGCGACTGGCAGTGACCCTGGGTGCTGTGGCATGAAACTCCATCGTTACTCTTTTAAAAATGTTTTATAATATTATGTATACATTCATTATATAATTATATGCGAAGACGATGCACCTAGAATAAAATTACTATACCACAATAGGTAAACGAACACAGGAATTAAATATAACGCAAAGACAGGTAAATTAATAAGAGATAGATACATGGTGCTCACATATTTACAAATATTGAAAATAAATGATTTTTCTAAAATTTCACAAGTAATAATTTAGTGTGTGAGTTAAAGTAGTTACATATGTAATGTCAAAATCAATGTCATAAAAATTATAAATTATACAGTTTAAAGTAGCAACCAGTTTGATTTTGTCTAGACTCTAGATTGTCCTATGGAGTAGGACCAGAATGTTTTCAAGCATTCTTATCTAGGTATATATATCACAAGGTATTTTGTTATAACATTTAACACAGTACCCCATAAAAGATGTATGTACTTTAGATAATCTAAAAAATTGTTGACCTATTTTATCTTTATTTCTAGTATTAAAATTATGTCTATCATACTCTTATATATCATATATGTCTATATAATATTTTCATAAATGAATTGGCAAGGTACCGTCATAATATTAATCTTTTGAAATAGTTTCCTAAGAGAATCGCAACGACGTAGATTGTAAATGGCCCTGACAGCTCTCTTTTGCAAAATGAAAATGGATTCAATGTTAGCAGCCCGACCCCACACTAAAATGCCATATGGCATAATGCTGTGGAAGTAGCTAAAATAGACCAAACGCGCGGTTTCTACATCTGTTAACTGTCTTATCTTCCTAACAGCATAAGCGGCCGAGCTTAACCGCCCCGGAAGAGATGTTATATGGGGTCCCCATTGTAATTTCTCTTCTAGCGTGATTCCCAGGAAAACTGTCTGATTAACAAATTCTAGTTTTTATCCATTCAATAAAATGTCACATTCGCAACTTCTAACATTTGGTAATTGAAATCTAATGCATTTGTTTTTATTTAGTACCAAATTATTCACCATAAACCAATCTTGGACCTGAAGAATGAGAGTTATTCACGTCGTCAAGATTTTGTGACCTTCGGTCTACTTTAAAGATCAATGATGTGTGATCTGCAAATAACACCATCTTCGGTTGATTCTGCAGTAATTGGGGTAAATCATTAAAGTAAACTAAAAAGAGGATTGGACCCAATATCGAACCTTGAGGAACGCCCATTATCATTTCAGAACCTAATAAAAGATAGAGAGTGGGAAAATGGAGAGAGTGAGGGAGGGGGAGAGAGAGAGGGGGGGGGGAAAGGTAGAGAAAATGTATTTTTGCTGCATACATCATTTTATTGTATTAACTGACCTTCTAAAAACGTTTTTAATCTACTGTCAATTCTAGAGTTAACAATTCATTTTACTCTTGTCATTTTGTTTCACAGATGTCAATGATAATATTATATAATAGTAATATATCCACATACATGTCTTTTATCCACACTATTGTGGATAAAAGACATGTATGTATTACTTTTTTCTTTTCTTGATGTTATTTTACTACTATTTACAAAAAAAAAAACATCAAGAAACGAATAAAACAATCTTGTGCTCTCCTATTCCAGCCTGCCTGGGTGTGAGCTTCGCGCCCACGCCGCCCGGCACGCCGGAGCGCGCGGGCCTGTCGCCCGTGTCGTCGCTGGCGCTGCACGACTACTGGCCGTCCGTGTCGTCCGTCAGCGACGCGGACGACGTGGAGGCCGTCCTCGATTACAACGTAAATAACGATGTTCAGCTTAATGTAATGTTGTTTTTTGTGCATTTTCTTTAATCGTTTACACTAATTTGGTGAATTACAAAAAATTGAATCGTCAAATTACTCGTATCGTCACCTCTACTAAACATTGTTTAGAACATGCGACTTTTATTACTGCTCGAACTTATGGTATGCTACAGGCAAATTAATCGCACTGTGTCAGCTAGATTTTCTTTTCCGGACAATATTCTGCTACAAAATGTTGCCGAGGTGGTATGGCCAAGTAGATAATAATGCCGTAAAAATATGGCCCAGTCATGCCAAGCATATCTGTTTTTTCTTAGGTATTACATTTCCAGTTTTCCTTTAATCTATAAGCGATTAGTAGAGCGATGAGTATTTTCAATTGTTTTAGTATATTGTTTTTTTGCAATGTTTGAGTAGAATATTAGATTACTACACACCGCTTGCATGAAATTCACGAGTTCTGAATTAGAACGCAAAGTAGAATAAGTCTTTTTTCAATTCATTCTTTACTCTCTCATACAAAGCAGTGCCTAAAGTAACATAACTTTCCAGGACACGCTGTTCGACATGCTTTTAAACAGCCTGGCCATCGAGGGCGGCAGCTCTGCGAGCGACACGCTGGGCTCGCAGGACGTGCGGCCGCCCACTCCGCCCGTGCAGCCGTGGAGCCCGGCCGCGGCCCCTGCGGCCCCCGCGGCCCCCGCGCCTGGCCCCGAGCGCGCGGATTGACCGCGCCGCGCCCGGGCCCGGCACCATCACCGCTACCGCCGCGAGTACCATCACTAGACTCGTGCCGTGCTGAGCAGATACAGCGATAATGTGTACTAATCTCAGACTCGCACAGCCGATTGTTTAACGCCTATGATTTTATCGTGCACTTCATTTTCAACTCTCGGTGTTAAGCCGAGCATTAAGAATACAACAATGCTTGCCAGTGTGTCTAAAAATTACTCTGTTAGATTTCATCTCTGGGCGCTTAGCAGTACGTTGAAAATCCGGTGCACGATAAAAAATCGCCGAGTTAAAAAGTCGCCCATGGGCGATACTACAGCTTACAGCAAAATATAAAATAACGCGACGTCAGTGGCAAATAATGAATTTCTCCCAAAACCCACTTTTTTTGTGATTTACGAAGGTGGCTATAGCAGTTATTGATAACTTACATTTATGAATAGATTCTAGTTTTAAAAAGGAAAAGCTTCGTCACATTTTTCACGGATCAATTAAAAACGGTACGATCAGACTCCTAAGAGATATAATTTTAAGGTCAATGAACGCTAACGCCACCTATTGCATCAACCAAACTGGGAGACGTGCACATTAACACTGGATTTTCTGACTACACCGCAACAGCCCTCCCCCGAGCGAGCTCGCGTCGATAGTCGTTGTGACGTCACGTGGCCCAGTGGGCCAGCGCCTCGCCCCCACCCCGGGCCCCTCTGTAGTGGCGGCCTGCCCGTGGCCGCCTCGGCCGGTTGCGTCCTTCGCTTGTCTCCGACTGGAACGGGATGCGTGGTGACCAGCCAATAAATCCTATAAAAATCTCACCTTTGAAAATTTGGTGAACTGAGCTTGAAGTGAGCTGTCCAATAAAGTCACTGCCCAGCAACACGTGGAATGACAGCTTCAAAAACGTCTTCGTGAAAACTTCACGGTGAGATTTGAACAGAACAGACCGGCTGAACTCGCACCTCCGTTGTAGGAACGTAGTTACATTTAATTTGGCACGATATACTCCTTATGATATTTGAGTGTGCCGCACCCTAAGTTTTTTTGAGGGATTCGTGCCTCCTCGACACGTAGGTGGAGTATGAACGCGTATAAAAAATACGGGCATTAGGTAAAAGACTCAAAATTTAAACGATCTCTTATATTTATTTTTTAGTCATTATTAACGTTTATCAGTACAATTATTATTAGGGTGAAACGAATTTGGTTCGCCTGCCAAAAATATTAGAGTGCTATTTTTTTGTTGTAATGATATATTTTTATAATTAAAAATTAGATTTTCCTGCATTGTCGGTCCTAAAATGCTTACTAGTATTCGCATTTACGTTTAAATCTATTTATACAGAACTATACACATTTCAGCACAACAAAAACTGCTTGCTATCATGCCCGGAATTAAAATAAGAATTGCCAATTTTATCTGTAGAGCTATGTAGACAGTTTGATTCAATTTAGAAAGAATATTGACGTTCATTATATAACAATGAATTAATACTCAATAGTCGTTTTGGAAACTCCACTATATTAAGACTAAGTTCTCGGTACTAGCCGGGAAAAAGCATAAAGTAACTAGAAAAATCAAATAATATATAAATATGAGCTTTATCTTCAGCTGATTGCAGCATACTCCCCCGATGGTAGATCGAGAACACTCACTCTTCAACATAGTTTCGAGGCTCATTTTGGTGTCGATAGTTCAAATAATTGATGTTTTATGTGATTGTACCGATCTCCGGCCGCACCCGGACGTTAGTTGTCAGTGTTAAGTATTTAATCTATTAGTTACGTATATTGACATGATATGACTGAAAAGTTCAAAGTGTGTGATTCTCTAAGGTAATGAATTAATGATGGTCGAGTATTGAGTAGTGTTAAGTCACGTTATATTTAGATCAGTTGAAGTTGACAAAATTATAAAATTAATATATTGGATTAAATTACTGAATTAATTACACTATTTAGATTATTTTTGTCAAAGGAAAAAATTTAAAACTAAAAATGCAATTCGATGGGTACAAGTTAACTTTCTAATTTTCCGATAGAATGTTAAAATTATTATATTTTTGATTCCATATAATAAAAAGTTATGTATTGATGTTATGATTAAATGGATGTAATACATATTAATAAAATGTCACAAAAATGCATTTGGTTTATTTATTTGCCTCCTTATTTCATTCTGTTATTAGGCCAGACATTCAAAATTAGGGACCACCAGCCTACCTGCCGTCCAGCCACTCTGTGCAGCTGTATCTTAAAGTACAAAAACGATGGTTTATGTTTCTGAAATGTTTGTGCGAAGAAATTGGTCAAAATAACTTACATCATGTTCATGAGAACATGATGTAAGTTATCCATGGTTTTATTACCGCAGATGAAGAACATAAGCCCCCCACATCACACCACACTTACGACTACATTGCATCTCTTATATTCAACTCCCCCATACACCGATGTTTGCTGGTTAAACAGTATTATTAAATTTATTTTTATCTAATAAAAATACTTCTTTAAGAAATGTCTAAGTTTAGATTCTACTTTTAAAACATTTTTTTTTGCATCTAATGGATGGTTGGATGCCCCTCATAAAACAGGATTCTCCTAGCATGAGGGTCATTAATCTATTGGCTAATAATAATATAATAATAATAACATCGAACAGTTAGAAAGAACTACACGCACAACACTCACAAAACACAACAACCTACATCCTAAATCTGCGATCGAACGACTCACCATCAAAAGACAAAATGGAGAGAGAGGCCTAATCGACATACAGCACCTTTGGCAGAAACAAATTACTAGGCTAAAAACATTTTTCTACACAAAATCTCTCACAAGTAATATTCACAAAGCTATTACCTTAAATGATTTTAACTACACCCCGCTTAACTTAAATGAACAAAATATACAAGACATAAACATCACCGACCCGCAAAACCAAAAAATTGAAAACTGGAAAAAGAAAGTCCTTCACGGTAGACACCCCCATGACCTAGAGCAGCCCCACATAAACAAATTACCATCAAATAAGTGGCTTAAAATAGGAAACCTTTTCCCTGAAACAGAAGGCTTTATCATAGCTATACAAGATCAAATAATCGACACCAAAAACTACAGAAAATTTATCATTAAAGGCCCTACCATCACAAACGACAAATGCCGCAGGTGGCATATTCAATCAGAAACCATACAACACATAACAGGAGCATGCATAACCCTCACTCAGACTGACTACACTCACAGGCACAACCAGGTTGCAAACATTATCCATCAAAAACTAGCACTCAAACACAGTCTCATTCAAAACACTAGCACTCCCTATTATAAGTACACGCCACAAACTATCCTAGAAAATGACACACATAAACTGTATTACGATCGCGCCATACTTACAGATAGGACCATCCACTTTAATAGACCAGACATAACCCTACAGGATAAAATAAGAAAAACCACTTACCTCATAGACATTGCAGTTCCCAACACCCATAACCTACAAAAAACAATCGCTGAAAAAATAAGCAAATACGTTGACCTCAAAGAAGAAGTTACAAGAATTTGGAGACAAGATAAAGTTTATGTTGTTCCTGTCGTTCTCTCTACGACAGGTGTTATTCCCAACCATCTCCTCCGAAGCCTAAAATTAATAGACCTAGAAGAATCCCTTTACATTAATCTGCAGAAAGCAGCCATCCTGAACACATGCCGAATCGTTAGGAAGTTCATGCAGTTAGACGAAAGTACATTTTACACAAATTAACCACACGCTAGTAGTGTATAATTGGGGGTTCTGGATCACTTGCTCTCGCTTTCGCTCGAGCGCATGATCCAGAACTCCCCAATCATACATTACTATCGTGATGTGCGATATAGTTCATAATATTGATTGAGTATTGTGTTTCATTCACAGTGGAGCGCTTGATACAGGATCTCCAATTTTTTTAATGGTCCGAGCGGTTGTCGTGTGTATTCATAAACAGGCATGGTATCGAACTGTTATAACGAAGCAAAATTATCGCGTGAACTTAAAAATAATAAACAACAATATCATGTTCGATCGCCGCGCAGCGCTGCATTGAAACGATGTAGTGCATATTTTTTTGTATTGATGGATACAAAAACCATATTGAGAGGTCAGCTGTTACTGGAAATTGTAACTTAATGTGTAGCCGTGTGTAAAAGTAACTGTATTATGGAGATAGAGTAATTGATTATAATATAAAAGAACGTAAAAAAAAAAAAGTCATAAAAGCCAAAACCAAACCGGAACAAATACTCATTTGTTCCGTGCGGGAATCGAACCCGCAACACTTTGGCACATTAATTGAAACATCTATTTTAAACCTACTATTTACATTGTGATGTAGCGAGTCGAGCTCTTAACCAATGCACCAAACGTGTCGTCAGTGATGAGATAAAATATGTATTCAGTATTAAAGTACACAGGTACATTCGTGATATCGACATGTTTCGACTTGATTCTGCCGCCAAGCACATAGTTGTAATATTATGAAGGAAATTAAACCTTAAAGACATGAATCTATATACCTTATATAAGAGAATCTGTTTTGTATCTAGATCGTAGAGAGCCTTTGACTGCGACACAGTAAATACAAGTTTTTTGTTTTTGGCTGTTTTCGCTACCCTGAGATTCAATCACAATGTCGGTAAGTAATAGTTATAACATATTAGGTAAATTATTATTATTGTTTTTTATTAATTATTATAATGTAGGCATTGTATGTAATCATACTCAAAACACAATTTATTTCTGTTTTCAGGACAATGAGGATCTTTTTAATTTTATCCCAAACAAGCAGCTCAAAGAATCTGTTACATCACGACTCAATTTGAAGAGAAAAAATGACGCGACAGGTCCTCCACAGAAACTTGAACGACAGCAAAACTACTCGTACATCAAAACCAGGGCGCCAAATACATCTTCAAGGACATGCATGATCAAAATTGAGATATACGAGTGTGATAATTTACCAGAAAAATCTTGCAAGTGCAGTGCAAATAAGTGTGTGCAATTTATAACTGAAAATGTTGTCACAAGTGATATATACTTAGATTTAGAAAACATTATTAGTAAAATTCGTGAGAATATATAATTGAAATTATTTTATATATTTATTAAGTATAGAGAGAGAGATATTCAATGTAATCATTATGTTAGTACCAACGTTTGTGTTTGTTTTTTATAATTAGCATAATAAAATAGCATTTAATAATATACTTAAATAGTACAACTAATATTGTTGATTGTATCGCATAAAAACAAAAAACAAAAAAAAAACTTATTATTTCATACACATTGATGTTAGATTAGGTAAGGAATCTGTTATTTCTTAGAAGATTAATTAGGTACTCTTTTAATGAATATATTTAAAAATAAAAATTCTGTTTGTTTTCATTTTCCAATATCAATTTTCATTTCAATAAAAAATAAGAGTAATTAATCTTCTAAGAAATATCAGGTTCCTTTACCAAATAGTAAGGAAAAAAGGTGCTTATTATAATTATACACATTGATGTTAGATTAGGTAAAGAATCTGTTATTTATTAGAAGATTAATTACTCCTTTTATGAATATATTTAAAAATTAAAATTCTGTTTGTTTCATTTCCCAACATTCAATCACCCAGCCTAATTCTGTAATATCTTATTACGAGTTCTATAACAAAAAACCACTTAGAAATCCATTGCCACCTCTTTCCATTTACATTAAAATGAGCAGGATAGCTATAGCTAACACAGCCTTTACGACTTGAGAGTTTAAAGAATAAGGCGACAATTCTGTGTACATGACAAATAACTACCAGAGATCTCATTTTATTGGTTTCTTATAAGTTTGTATGTATTCCGACAGAGTTAATTGACACCTCATTCCTTTCACGATTGTCGTCTCCAGTCGCCTCCAAAAACTCTAATAAGGATAAAGTGCTGTGAAAACACTTTCCATAACTAGAGTATTCGGAAGCATTCACATTGCGACTTCAGTACGAGAAATGAATAAAATAAAATCTACTCTAGGTTCTCAAGTGATAGAGATGAAATTCTAATAACAAATATTATTTTAATTAATTTTTCGGAGTAATTATTGTTAGAAACTAACATATGACTAAGGCTTTAGGATTTAGGTCTATAAAAAGCATGTGAGAGAATTCCTTTACATTTTGTCATTGTTGTGCTGAAGTGCATTTCACTGAACAGTGAGTTTAAATTTGTTTGTGGTTGTTCACAAGTGTTGCAGAAACAAAGCATGTGAGTATTATATTTTATTTAATAAATATTTTTTCTTCGATCCTAGGACTGTAATAGTTAATTGTTTTACCACTGAAATTACTCAATTAAGTTTAGATCATATAATAGTTATTTCAAAACTATTGTACTTGTACTGCATTTGTAGTTTCATATTAATATTAATATTTTTACAAACGTTTAATAATTATTAACGTTTTATTTTTACAAACGTTTAATAATTATTAACGTTTTATTTTTACAAACGTTTATTTAATAATAATTCTTGCTTCGTTGTTCTAGCATGCAATAAAAATAAGGCCTAGGTTTGATTCTTAGGTCATTTAAAGTTTTTTTTTTTTCCTGATAAGTACTGTAAATATATTATTCCCTATTCGATGAGATTTCAAAACGCTCCTGTAAAAAGTAAGGGGGAGGGACTAACAGCACACCTCTGCCTAACCCTTTGATGAATACGGGTGCTGTTGTTTCATGTTACTAATGTTGGTAATAAAAATATTTATTGCATTTTAATAATGTTTTCAGGGCTCAGTCGATGAATAATCCTTTTTGGGTTGAAGAAGAGGACTCCACACCTTCAACGTCTGGACCAACAAAAGAAAAAAACAAGCGGCAGATCAAAAAAAAAACAGCTGTGAAGAGAGATAAGAAAATGTCTCAGAAGAAGAAGGCTTTGCTTTCTAAAATCCTTTCGCTTCAGAACCAGAGTCTGATAGCGACGGGCCGGCAGTTGTTACAACACCAGCTCCAAAAAGAAAACGGAATACCAACGCTTCAGACTGTGAGGTAAGACATTTTTTTCAAACATGTTAAATTCCCATTTCATTTAAAACCATTCCAGTGTTTTACAGCGTGTGATTTTCTCCATCAAAATTATACTTATTTGTGGACACAAGTGTTTAAATAGACCTTTTCTAATAGATAATAGATTATAGTTATGGTAACGGTAGATTCAAGAACGTGGAAGTCTGGAGTTTATCTATTATATTTTTTTTACATATCTATATTTTTTTTTACTTATCTATTTTTTAATTACTCGCCCTGACGCATTATTATTTTTAATTAAAACTAGTCATCTTATGTATTTCAGGATGAATCGTCTCGACCGCTGATCCGTGCTACCACTCTGAAGAACTGCTTCACTCAGCAGGTGGCTGATGGTTATACCTTCCAATCAAACCCGGACAGGGTTGGAAAGTATTATTTTGAATTAAGAGTTTATAACACGGGTGAAGTGGAAAAACTTACTCCAAATGAACGTTGGAAACAGTCTCTTGTAGCATTAAAATTATCAATAGAATAGAGAATATTTATTTGATTTATAATAATTATTTTACATGTACTTTTTCAGAGTTTCGATGTAAAATCGAAATTGAAACTTGAGATATTAAAAAACCCGAATTAAGAAATTCTGAAATTAAGAACAGAGAAATAAAAAACTGAGAAATTAAGAACTGAGAAATTAAAAACTGAGAAGTTAAGAACTGAGAAATTAAAAACTTAGAAATTTTAAATATGAGAATTTACCAACTTTTAAATAAAAATTGGATGACTGAGATAAAAAAAAAACATTTAGTAAAAATAGCTTTTTATAAAATTTAAAATAAGTGTAATGAACATGTTTTTTTTTTTGTAAAGACTAATATTTATGTTTCAAAGTTATCAGCACACAGTAGAACAAATATTCATATATCTAATCGATTGCTCTGCTCAGAATGATGTAAAATCGAAATTGAAACTTGAGAAATTAAAAAAACCGAAATAAGAAATTCTGAAATTAAGAACTGAGAAATAAAAAACTGAGAAATTAAGAACTGAGAAATTAAAAACTGAGAAATTAAGAAATGAGAAATTATGAACTGAGAAATTAAAAACTTAGAAATTTTAAATATGAGAATTTACCAACTTTTAAATAAAAAATGGATTACTGAGATAAAAAAAAACATTTAGTAAAAATTGCTTTTTATAAAATTTAAAATAAGTATAATGAACATGTTTTTTTTTGTAAATACTGTAATTATTATGTTTCAAAATTATCAGCACACAGTAGAACAAATATTCATATATCTAATCGATTGCTCTGCTCCGAATTCGAAAATATTCAAATTATTGCTATTGCTTTTAGAAATAGAATCATAAGTATAAAGTGAATCCACTTAAATCTAGTGAAGTAACAATAACTCCAGAAACGTTTTTATTTCAAATTTCAAAGTCAGTATGTGATATTATCAATCTTATGATTCAAAAACATAAAGCAATTAAAGTCAATTTTGAATTATTTGTGTCATACATTTTGCCAAAAAATAATCAAAGCTCTATGAAATCTTTCAACACCAAATATGAGATAGCAGTTCCGAATACAAATGTTTATAACATGTATTTTAAATGCTCTGAAAAATTATTATTTAGAGTTTGAACTTGCCGAATCTGGTTGGGCTATTAATTCTATAAACCATTTGGAAATAAACATAAACAAGTGCAATCCTTTAAGAGCTGGAACATACTTAGAATTGCCTACGGTTATAAAAAACACAAAGTCATGTTTGAATATACACAACAATGCCAATCATTGTTTTTTGTGGTGTATTATTGCCCAGATGTTTCCAAAAAGATTGAATGCTAATAGAACGCAATCGTACCCACACTATACGTTGCTTTTAAAAATAAATGATATGTCTTTTCCGCCATGTTTCGATGATATTAAAATATTTTAGAAAAATAATCCTTGTATAAGTGTGAATGTTTATGGTCTTGAAGCTAATAATCATGTAACTGGTCCTCTATTTTTGACACGTGAACGAAAGCTTATACATGTCAATTTGTTGTACATAACTAAAGATGATAAAGTCCATTTTTGTTTAATGTTATAAGATCTAAAAATCATCAAGTTTTTACACAAAAATTGAATAAACTCATACTTAATAGTGATGACGATAAAAGGCAGAGAACTGAAGGTTGTTTCAACACTTTGCCTTGGGGGGGCATTATAGTTCAATACTTTAATACTTGTTGGATTACTGTATTCGTTCTACTGTGCTAAAACTATAGTTTAAGTTAAAAAAGCTAATTACAAATGATTTAAATGTGTAAAAAGTATGTAATCGAATAAAAAAATGTAATAAATGAATGTTACTATAATCAATAAATGAATAATCGATATTTATTTTCTTTTCTTTTCCTTTTCCGAAAGATTTTCCCTCTTATAAACACTGTGTATAGATTATGTCATGGTTAATGTTAATATTTTTTTTTTATGTCTATTAGCTTGTCATAACTATTATGCAGTGTTTATTATTAAGAGGTATCATACAGGATCAAATTAAATTAGCTAGAGAAACTCCTCAGATGTGATGGGTATCGATACCTAAACATGATAAAACAAAAGAAAACAGATTTTCTCAACTCATACTTCAAGTACCAGCACAACCAGCGGTCGAGGACCCCAAATAAAAAATAAAAAAATATCTTCTTTTTTTGTTTTTATATCGATGTGTTTAGATATCGATACCCATCACGTCTGTGGAGTTTCTCGTTCGTTAGCTAATTTAATTTGACCCCTGTATACTAACTTATTAGGTGAATAATAAAAAAAAACATTATGTAGAATCAATTTTAATTTTATTGTTTCGCCTTCAATTAAATAAATTCGACCAATAATAATAACTAATAAACAATAACTTATAAACTGCATTTAAGGTCTGCATGTGGGTGAACTTAATTTTTTAACTATTTTACCGACGAGATATTCTGCTTCATCCATAATTTCATCGTAATTGTCCTTGACTAAATACTGAACATTCACACAAGCACAATCACTATCACTGCGATCAACACGATTTATTAAATTATTGTCATTTAAATCACAAATAGATATTTTTATTAAATGGTGTGCTTTTCCTGGATCCTTGCGAATTACGTAAGATGTAGACGGTGTATCCAATAGTTTGGGCAGGGTAATTTTAGAAGTTAATTTCAACTTCTTGTTTTTTCTTTTTATTGGACTTTCTTGAGTATCCTTGACTTTATCCTGCTGATTTTCCTGGAACTCAGTTTGTTCAACATTGTCCCCAGTAAATTCTTGAGTAAAATAGAATGACTTAATAACATCATCAACAATATCAAGGCCTTCCATTTTCTGAAAAAAAAAAAAAAATGATAAAATTAATTTCCATTTTCTTTTATATTAAATTAACATTATTTTTATTATTAGACTTGACAAATTTATTAGTTACTTACAATCTTAAATAGATGAATTGACGATTAAAGATAATTTAATAATAATTAAAAAAAAACTCGTCCACTACGAACACTGTGACGGACACTGTCGCTGTGTAACTCAGTCGAGGACACGACTCTTAATAACGACCCAGGTCCAAACCCGTTGCTAGAATACTGTGCTCGCAAGTCACATATTCATATATAAAGGATAGTAAGTAATGAAAATAAATAATAGGCAAGATGAAGTTGATCAAACAACCCATATCCTTGAACGTGAATAATATCAATTTCAATGACTCAGCTCGTCAGATTAGACATAGTGCTTTATTGCCTAATACAATTCGCTGCATAATATGTGGACCCTCGAACTGTGGTAAAACAAACGTTATGATCAGTTTACTGCTGCATGAAAATGGGCTCAAATTTAAAAATCTTTATCTTTACTCGAAAACTACTTTCCAGCCAAAATATCGGTTTTTAAGTGAAGTATTAAGAAGAGTACCTCAGATACAGTTCAATGAGTTCAATGACGACAAAGATGTTATAGCTCCGAATGAAGCTTTAACAAATTCTGTATTTATTTTTGATGATGTTATGTGTGAAAAGCAAATAAACATTCGTAATTACTTCTCTATGGGAAGACATAAGCAAATTGACTGCTTTTATTTATCACAAACCTACTCAAAAATTCCGAAACAGTTGCTACGTGATAATGCTAATTTTCTTATAATATTTAAACAAGATGATGTGAACTTAAAGCATATCTATGAAGAACATGTAAATTCTGATCTGCGGTGGAATCAGTTTAAAGAAGTTTGTAAAACTGTTTGGAGTAACCCTTATAATTTTCTACTTATTAATAAAGAGTCGGCATTAAATAATGGGAGGTACAGACAGAATTTTGATATTTTTTTAAACTTTGAATGAAGGTACATACTTATAAATGAATTACATACATAAATGCTGTTAGTATTATTCCTTGTTTAGCTGAATACAGTTGTTATTTATTGTAAGATGGACAAAAATATTAAAATGGAATTAGTGAAGTCTGTCGACTCCATAAAGAATAAAATAAAACAAATGAAAAATCAGGAACATACAATGAACTTGTCGCTTGATAAAATGCTAAAACCTGTCACAAATCCTCTAAAAACTCTTGTTGAATCTAATAGATGTGCAGAAAAAATAAAAATAAATGAAAATCCAACTTTAAATAATTCTGAAGGAATCGAATTCGATGAAAAGAATACTAGCTCATCTACAAAGCTCAATGACTGTTACGATCCAAAACTAAATTCTACCCAATTCGTCAAACAAAATGCTAAAAAGGAATCGATAGATAATTTAGAAATGTCATTAGAGGATGATGATATCTTTGGTATTTATGACGGTGTTAGTATACCGTTTGGAATTAGAAGTGAAAATAAAACTCTATTGATGGGTAATTCAGCAGTATCATTTTCTAAAATTGATAGTTTGAATAACGATACAATCATTTTAATTAAAATCGGTGACAAAGCTTACAATTTAACAGTTGGTCTAAAAGAACTTTTACTCCGAAGAAAACCCGATTTAAAGTTAATATCGAGCGAAGATAAACTTGTCTATAAGGATATGTTACACTATACAAATGCACATAAAAGAGATTTTAATCCTAAAGGTCAAATAAGAGGTGACAAAGGTACAAAATATTGTAAAATAATAAAACCTCTATTTTTCGAATTGTCAAACGATGTTATACATGCTCACACTAAACTTGGAGGAAAATTACCAACGTTAAAAAAATACAAAAACAACACCGACTTGGTATATTGGGATGATCCTAACGAATTAGTCGAGAGATTGAAACTATTAGTAGCTTCAAGAGATGCTGGCAATACAAACCATGATAATGAAATGTTATCGATAATTGAAGAATTAAAAGAAGCTGACATAATTAAAGAATAAATAGTCGTAATAATATGCTTTACATTCAGTATTATACATGGATTCAAGACAAATGTACTGAATTCTGACCATGAGCAAAGCCGATGTGGTAAACGAAATTCATAAAAATGCAAGGGTAAACTTTCCCCGAAGACATGTTATTATGAAAGATATAGACGACCTGTGGCAAGCAGATTTAATTGATATGCAATCAATTTCAAAAGAAAATAAAAATTACAGATTTATTCTTACCGTTATCGATACATTTTCGAAATATGCTTGGGCCTTTCCTCTGAGAAGTAAAACCAAAGATGATGTATGTAACTCATTCAAAGTTTTGTTGGCTACAGGGCGTGTTTCAAAAAACCTCCAAACAGATAATGGAACAGAATTTTATAATAATAAATTTCGAAAGCTTATGAAATCTAATCATATTAACCACTATTCAACCTTTTCAACAAAAAAGGCTTCAATAGTTGAAAGATTTATCAGAACTTTGAAATCTAAACTGTATAAGGAATTCAGTTTAAAAGGCAGCTATAATTGGGTAGATAGTACACTTAATGATGTTATATATAAATACAATCACACTTACCATCGGACAATTCATGAAATTCCTGCTAATGTGGATAACATGAATAAAAAACGTATATTAGAAAGGTATTTAAGGTCGGTAAAAAATGAAAGAATAAAAAGCAAGTATAAAGTGGGTGATTATGTACGTATCAGTAAATACAAAGGAACATTTGAAAAAGGATATACCCCCAACTGGTCGACAGAAATATTTAAAATTCGAAAAATACAAAATACAACTCCTATTACCTACTTAATTGAAGATACAATCAGAGGTCAACCTATTTTAGGAGCGTTTTACTTACAAGAGCTTCAAAAGACAAAATATCCTAATGTATATCTAGTCGAGAAAGTTCTTAGAAGAAAAGGAAACAGGGTTTTAGTAAAATGGTTAGGTTTATCTTCTGCTGAAAACAGTTGGATTGATAAATCGAATGTAGTAATATAAATAAAAATAACTTTACTAACCGTATAAGTATTTATTAAAGTGTTCAATCCAGATTCATTAGTCTTATGATGTGTATTGGAGAGAGTAGTCTTCTCAATTGGCTTATAAACAATTTACCATTTGAATTACACTTACCAGGATACAATTATTGTGGTCCTGGTACAAAATTAATTAAAAGGCTTACACGCGGAGACGAAGGTATTAATAAATTAGACGAACATTGCAAAGAACACGACATTGCCTATCTCAAATCATCAAACTTAAAGAATCGTCACAGAGCTGATTTAATTTTGTTGAAAATGGCAAAAGAGCGAGCAGTTGCCTCGGATGCAAGTGTAAGCGAGAAAATCGCAGCACGCTTAGTAAGCAAGACAATGTCTACAAAAATAAAAACTGGTTCCGGCCTAAAAAAAAATAGAAAAAAGTGCTTTCAAAAACTTACACCTGGAAAAGGGTTAAAAAACAAATTTAAAAATGTTATCACTAAAACGAAAAGACACATGAAAAAACTAAAACCAAAATGCAAAAAAGTGGCAATAGAATTAGCTATGGCCGCAGCCAGAGAATTAGCTGATGATTCATCCATAAAACTTCCTCGTGTTATTCCTATACCAAAAACTGGTGGTGTATTACCTTTGATTCCTATTTTTGCTGGATTATCAGCAGTGGGAGCAATAGCAGGCGGTGCAGCAGGTATTACCAAAACCATAAATGAATTCAAGATGGCTAAAAAGCTGTTGGCTGAATCGAAGAGACACAATGAAAAAATGGAAGCTCTCTGCATTGGGAAAGGACTACACCTTAAACCACATAAAAACGGGCTTGGAATTTATGTATCGAATGAAAAAAACTAAAATATCGGCTACCCAAACGAGCCCTAACTAACTTTGACATTTTGAAGTATGGAACTAATATTCCATATTTTAGAGGAGTCTTTATGAGAGATGAACTTCCTAAATACCCGTTTAAAAAAGAATGTGGAGTTATTAATTTAGATAGTTCAAAAGATCCTGGCTCTCATTGGGTAGCCTATGCAAAATACAATGATTATATTGAGTACTTTGACAGTTACGGAAATCTTAAGCCTCCAAAAGAATTTATAAAATACGGAGGTACTAAAGTCCACTATAATTATGAAAATATACAACGCGATCATCCTTTCAATTGCGGACATCTCTGTTTAATTTTTCTAAGGAATTTTTGGAGTAGTCTAGGGATAAAATAAACAGGATCTTCTGAAACAGTCCAGTATGCAAGCATGTCTACCACAGTTACCATCTCTGGAAATAAATCTGATTTGGTGTCATACTTTCAACCTCCACTGCATTTATCCGATCAATACGAGTGCGGTTTGTTATACTTTTCAGTGTTAAATTCAAGATCAAATGTGTCCATCAATAGCAGCAGTCTATCTGTAATCAGAATTGAATGTGATCTTGTACACAGTTCGTACTGCAACGGACTACCAACTCATTTTATTCATGAATTTGTATTTGATACTGCTCCGGGTCATCAGTGCATAGAAATACCACGAAACGTTATTTACTTTCCAGTGAACAAAAATATAATTTCATCTATATCTGTTAGAATTGTTGATCAATTTGGTTATTGTATTAACTTTGGTGACGAATTCAATATTCAACTACGTCTTCATTTAAGAAAAACAAAATGATACTATATTATAAAAACACTCCTGTGAAAATAAAACGTATTATTCCTTCAACGACCACTAAGGTGAATAGACGTAAGAAAAAAGTTAAGAAATTGACTGAAGCAAATAAAGGTTTTCTTAGAGCCCTAGGTTTTAAAGTATGAATATACTCCAGATTACTGAATTACCGCACTTCGATAGTTCGATCGAAAGTTATGAAATCCATTCATATAATCCCTACAATAACAGCTTTAGAGAAAACGATGAAATCAGAATCCCCATACATCAGCAAGACATATACGTGCTACCATCAGCCAGTTCAATTTACATCGAAGGCCAAGCAAAGCTGTTCGGTAAAGATGGGAATCCGATCAAAAAAACTGTTACGTTCACTAATAACCCTGTTATGTCTTTGTTTCAAGACATCAGGTACGAAATGAATGGTATTGAAATAGATCGTATAAAAAATTCTGGAATAACGTCAACAATAAAATCATACATCTCATTAAATGAAGCTGAAAATAAAGTTGCTGCGTTATGGGGTTGGAATTTAAACGGATTCCAAAGTGATGGGCATTTTAGTTTAGTGATACCGCTAAATAAGATTTTAGGGTTTGCAGAGGATTACAATAAAATCGTTATAAATTGTAAACATGAACTTATATTGAATAGAAGTAACTCTAACTTAAACAGCGTTATTCTTACTGATGATGTTGCTCATTTTCAAATAGATATGCAAAGAGTTCAATGGAGGGTGCCACACATAAAAGTGTCAGATCGAGAACGATTAACACTTTTAAAGCATTTAGAAAGAGATAAACCCATTCAGATGGCTTTTAGAAATTGGGATTTATATGAATATCCTTTATTACCTAAAACCACAAAACATTCTTGGTCAGTTAAGACTGCTTCACAATTGGAAAAGCCTAGATATGTAATTTTTTGCTTACAAACTAACAGAAAAAATAATAAAACTAAAGACATATCTCTATTCGATCATTGCGAGGTGACAAACGTTACGCTCTTCTTAAATTCTCAATATTATCCTTATGAGCCTTTGGGTTTAAAGTTTTCTGACAACAAATACAGTATATTATATGAAATGTATGTGAAATTTCGTCAGTCGTATTACAACTGTCCAGTAGACCCGTTGCTCGATCTAAAGGACTTCAAAGAAAAAGCTCCCCTGTTTATCTTAGACTGCTCAAGGCAAAACGATAGTCTAAAATCAGGTCCAGTAGACGTACGCATAGAAATTGAATGTTCAACGCCAATACCAGATAAGACTACTGCATATTGTTTGATTATAAACGATCGACTTGTGGAATACAAACCTCTCAGCAACATTGTGCGCAGGTTATCATGATTGCTATTGTGGATATTCAAGGCTTTAAAACAGAAACAAATGAATTTATAATAAAAGAAATCGCTATATTATATAATAAAACATTACAAGTGTTTTTATTTAAGCCACCATTTCCATTTGAAAAATTAACGAAACAAGAAAAAAAACAAGTTAGTTGGATTGAACGTAACAGAAAGATATATTGGTGTGAAGGATTTATTCCATATTCCAATTACCAGAATTTTATTGCTGATATTTTAAGAGATAAATGTGTCTATGTTAAAGGTTCAGAAAAAGTCTTGTGGTTAAAAAATATATTAGAAAACAGTAATAGTAACATATTTAATTTAGAAGATAAAGGTTGTTCTAGTTTGTTAAGTCTGCACCATCAATATAAATATTCTCAAGATTTGTATAGTTGTATTTATCATGACTCTGTATGTGCTTTAAAAAATGTATTGTGTTTAAATAAATGGTGCTATGATAATAAAATTATAAAATAAACTTTTTTTTTTTGTTTAATTTCTTTATTTTTGGTAAACCGTTTCCTATCCCTCCCAATCTCTTCAACGTCGTCAAATCGTTATAAGCTGCTGACTGTAACTAGACGATGTCATTATGCAGTTATCTGTAAAACGGGGAAGCATGTCTCATAATAAATACAAACCTCGATATGACATGTATAATACTTATAAAATTCGTCAATTTTCATTTAACTATTACTGGGCAACGGCTGATTCAAAGAAAAGATTAGTGATGGAAATGGCTGACGCTGGATTCTTTTACTGTGGCAATAGTATAAATGATAAAGCAGCATGTTTTTCATGTGGAGGTGTTATAGAAGATTGGGAGATTTATGACGATCCTTGGATGCAACATGCTATAAATTTTCCTCAATGTTTTTATTTGAACGCTGTGAAAGGAAGAGAGTATATATTTAATACGCGTATCTGCATCACAGCATTAGACTCCTAGCATTGCAGTGTAATAGATAGATCTTAAGTATATAACTAAGTAATAAATAACACAAATATTTACTGCACCACGAGAGATACAATTATTGATATTACCTATCTACATCATGTTACACTCAGAGAAATTTGATTTGGAAGGCATTTCTAAACTTATTTTCAAGAATACTAGGGGTGAGATAATATATATTCAAGATATGCACCCTAGAAAAAAGAAATCGAACTCAGGTGAATTAAAACATCAGGATAGTGATATAACCCGAAAAGAAGATTTATTTTACCAGAAGTTGGAAGATTCAGAGAAATCTAACTTGAAAAATACTCACTACCTTATACTAAAAAGCGCACCTGGTGAGGATCTTCGCAAATTCGTTAAAGTTAGCAACAAACATACTGATCATGAAAAATCGATTGTTAGTTCGTCAAAGACCAGTGGGAGTGAGTAGTATATCGACAGCAACTGCAGATCTATTCCATCAGGAGAGTGATACAGCACATGAGTTACTTTTACACAAATTATAAACGGAACTCAGATTCATAAAAACCTCAGGTCAGCGATTCAAGAAAGAAGATTTCATTACTTATTACTTTAAGTACACATCGCACCGCTGATTGGGGTGTTCTGCATAACGCGCTCGAGCGAAGCATGAGCAACTCAATCAATATTATGAACTATATCGCAGATCACGATATTAGTGTATGATTGGGGAGTTCTGGATCATGCGCTCGAGCGAAGCGAGGGCAAGTGATCCAGAACCCCCAATTATACACTACTCACGCTGCATTTACTTGGCTTTGGCCCGTAAATGTAGCTAAAACCAGCCTAAAAGCTGAGAAAAAAGAACGCTCCCGATAATAATAATAATAGCCCCCTAAACAACCACACGTCCTGATTGGCCATCTAATCACGTGGGGGGCGGACACACGAATAAGAAATGACTGGCGTGGCTAACGTGGCTCTGAAATCCCGCAGGGCAGCATGTGGCGAGCTGTTGGGCAGTAGCGACCCCAAGGACCCTATCTCCCGGGAGAGGCCTTGTTCCTCACCTCTAGCTTGCCTTTGCTGGCCGGCTGGAGTGAATAATGACGAGGAACAGAGCTCCCACCTCTTTCTTGCCTTTATTGGCCGGCTTGAGTAGAGATTCGCAAGAGCAAACGTGCTCGGAGGAAGGAAGTATTCCAGTAAGATGCTGGTAGGGATCTTGACCGTACTTCCGGGATTGTCCTGATAGCCGTGGGATACCTCTCCACTCCTCATAAGCACCTCAGGACATGTTGCCCCCTTGTCGCTACGACACTGTGCTAGCGACCGTTTTCGGGGGCCCTTTATTGAGTGTGCAAGTCACCCCCTGCCATTTCATCCGCGTATTTTATATATAAAACATTGGTTAGGCAGGGGTCATAGTCTTCCCATAATCCTAGATAACCAGTCCACTTAAGCTACCCCAATCAATAGTCCAATAACTTTGTTTCCATATTCTGCAATAGTCCGACACCAACCGGGGGTTGTCCTTGGGCGTACTTGCAAAGTGCATACAGGGATAATCGTCGGTTGGTGCCTCATTCCATTTAAAATGTTCTAAGGGGCCTCTGCGAGTTGGCTTAGGCCCCTCGTACGCCTTCCAAAAGTCCGGGACCTCAAGGTCCCGAGATATGTCAAAAGACGTAAAAATAATAATAATAAAATACTGTACCAAAAGCCGTCTCAAGGTCGCCACACTGGTGCAGAACAAGTCAATATTAAGATCCATAAAGACAAAACAGGAAGCCTATTGAAACTAAGTGCACTTCTTATTGAAAAAGCATTCCGCGCATTTCTGGTTAAAAAACACTTACTCTCCTTAAACATTGTCATTACATTTAGTTTCCTTACTCTTGTTTCATGTTTATTATTGTATATATTATATTATGTAGATGAGTATATGTTTTATGTATGTATGTATTTGTTGTATATGTAAATGGTACACCACTGACTACCTGCATTATTGTCTCTCCTTCTACCTTGAATCCATCCAAAGGTTGTCTGTAAAAGATCGCTTTTAGCGATAAGACCGCCCATTGTGTCACCCTATGTAAAATTTCTACTTTTATATCTGTAATTTTTATGGTGTACATAATAAAGAGTATTCTATTCTATTCTATTCCGCCTATAATTAGTCATTGCGAAAGGTACCTACATTTAATATTGGACACTGACGTAATCCCATCAGATTCGTGCGTAATGACGACGAGTTCAGGACAGT
The DNA here is from genome assembly GCA_916610205.1 of Griposia aprilina. Classification (NCBI taxonomy): domain Eukaryota; kingdom Metazoa; phylum Arthropoda; class Insecta; order Lepidoptera; family Noctuidae; genus Griposia; species Griposia aprilina. The sequence goes on along the minus strand of OU744295.1, from coordinate 5,184,722 downwards.
CAATGTGGCCATTTGCGATACCCAACAGTAAACTCATGTCTCCAATGCAACGTCTCATCTCCAGAGGAAGGATCTGATACCGTTTGCAGCGGTGCTCGTAGTCTACTGAGTATTGCCGTGCCCTATAATCCAGATAACGTAGGAATTTTCTTTGGACTCCCTCAATACGGGACTTAAAAGTCTCATATTGCAGGTTCCAAACCTGAGACGCGTCTTCTAAATGGCTGCGCACGAAAGAACAATACAAGATTTTAACCGGTTCAAGAGATCGGAAACAAGCCGTGGCGCGTAGTATAAATCCTAGAGCTTTGGATGCCCTTGTAACCATGCTATTTACATGTTGATCAAACAGAAGCTTACTGTCTATGATTACCCCTAAATCTCTTACGCTGTTTAGCTTGCTGATGAGCTGAGGGCCTAGACAAAGTAACATTCGATTAACGATAACGCTAGTAGAAAAGCTAAAATGTATGGGGTTGACATAAGCTATCGAAATGTCACGTGAAACGAATAAAAATTAGCTAAACAATGTAAACAACATTCGATTATGAAATGAATCGACAGCGTCGAAAGATAAGGTACTTCCACAGAGATGCATAGCCAAGGGACACTTTGACGAGCGTTATTGCTAGTTTTTGGAATCATTAGCGAAAGCGATAGCGATTGTAGAAATAAAATCGCTCCGAAGCGAATGCCATTTGTCTAGGCCCTCTGTTCGTTCAAGGTGTAACTAAAATTTATCAAAGAAGTACAACGTGTGAATGTTAGGAGCAAGCACAAATGCCAAAGAAACATTTAATTGGAGTTTGTTACGGATGCAATATCTTTCAAACCTATACAGGTCATCTTGCAACTGATATGCATCAGGCATGTCACGCACAACTTTACGAATCTTCATGTCATCAGCATAAAGTAAAATATACGAATGATGAAAGCATTGTTTGATGTCTGCAACGAACAGTATAAATAACAGAGGACCCAAAATGGAGCCTTGAGGTACGCCTGAAGGGACAGAACTCCAACCAGAGGTGTAGCCCTGAAGCACGACAGCCTGTGTTCTGTTCTCTATGTAGGAGGAGAACTACCGGTACAAGTCACCGTGTATTTCGGCGAGAAACAGCTACTTCAGCAGCATGCAATGATCAATACGGTCGAAACACTTACTATAGTCGGTATAAACCACGTCAACTTGTCGCTGTGCCATGCCGTTCGTAATAAACTCGTGTGACAGAAGCAAGTTAGACGTGGTCGAGCGGTTCCTAACAAAACCGTGCTGTTCCTCACCGAGAATTGGCTTGAAGGCCGCATAGACATCTGTATAAACTATATGTTCAAGAATTTTAGAAAAAAGGCAATTTTTTTATATGGGGCGATAGCTTACAATATTAGCCTTTTCACCCTTTTTAAAGACGGGAGTGACGAAAGCAGACGAGAGCGCTTGAATAAGATACAAATCGGTTCCACCAGACTATCAGCACAAGCGACTATGAACATAGGAGGTATTAGGTCAGGCCCTCCTGATTTACTGAGGTCTAAGGATTTAAGCAGCTTCAATATACGTGAGTGGGTTATTTCAACTGTGCTGACAGACATTGCAGTATTACTACATTGTTCACTGGAAGTACGTTCATCATCAGCGGTTGCTTCAGGTTCTGAAAAGGTGGACTGGAAATAGGTAGCAAAGAGGTTGCTGATATCCTGTCCTGTAGTCACACAGGTTTCACCGTAGAACATCTCACTAGGAAACGAGCCAGCCCTCCGCTTACTTTTTACAAATATCCAAAAAGACTTAGGTTTTTTTTCAATAGAAGCGTCAATGTTTGTCATACATACATACTTATTATGGTCGCGAATCATATTTTATTCAACTTAAAACCCTGACATTGACCTACAAATTGCAAAAAACATAACATTTTAATTTCGCGGGCTCTGGGGCTGCCCCGTAACTAAAGATTTCAGTCTGACATTTTTTTTTTCTTTTAACTGCAGACGAGGCACCAACCACAACTTTTGTTTTTAACTTCTGCTTGCGAGTCTGAGAGTTTTGTGACAGATGAATGAAACAGAAATAATTGACGACTCCTGGATTCTCTGACTCTCGCGCGCGGTATCACTTATTTTTTTTCAAGTATTTAGACGACTCTGGATTCCAATTCCTTTGAACCTGGGATCACTCATTGGCCAAAATTGTTTTTTTTTATAACTTTTGTAGTGTTGCCAGATGACTCTGCGAATCTGTATAAATAGTACTCACGCGTACGGAAATAATTACGAATAGGTAACTAAACTTTTAAAAACTTATAAAACATTTTTGCAAGTCCCCTATCCATATGCGCGAGGTCGTCAGCTGTCGCCGACGTCGCAGACTCCTAACGTCGCCACTGACGCACACTAAGATACAAAGCTTAAAAATCCTCATGTGTCTGTCTGTATAAGACTAGCTTTAAAGTTCTACGACCCGTGCAATAAGGAGCACCGGTTTTCGGAAGAGAAGTCTTTCACGAATTATTAAATGCAAGTATTATTTTTGACTGTACTTACCTATTAATTTTTCTTCTTTCGCTAAGGCACGTACGGTTATTCTTTTGTATTTTTCGGATACGAGTATAAGCGTGGAATGGGAATTGAATAGGACATTAGGATAGAAAACAAAAAAAAACGTGTTTAAATTGATTCAATATTTTATTTTCATTGCTCCAAAATATACACAATGACAAATATTGAAAATGTGGATTCATCCATATTTGCAAATGTCTTTAAAGGTGTTTATTTGAATTTTATAGCTGATTACACGAAGAACATGAATAGATTATTTGAATACAAATCTGTTGCAAGCAGACACTGGCGAGCCGGCCCGGCTGAAACATGTCTTTTATTGTGAAACGAGCGGCTCACTACTGCCACCTACCGTCTACATACAATATGATTCAGTAAAATTAGTAAATTCACTGTTCCTACATTAAATGATATATTTACAAATAAAACTTTAAAAGGAACGCTTTGCAAACATTCAACAAACTTGAGATCGTCTTAACGTAAAAGATGGTATAAAATTTTAAAAGTTAAAGAACGAAATTCTAAAACATCATTTTGCTGACGAAAATATTTACAAGAATATTTTTTTATTTTTTCCAAAATGAAATTGTGCCGAATCACGTTTTACATCTCTCACAAATAAATAACAATTGAATTTAGCCTAAAATACTTCTTTGATAAACAAAACAATAAAAAATAATTGCATTCAACAAAGCTACGATAACAAATTTAATATAAATTAATCATAAAAGAAATGTACAATTTTTACAAAGCTAAGAGGGATCACTTTTATTATTATCACTGTAATGTAGTGTTGACGTATGTTAGTCGCGCAGTTAACTTGGCCGATATGTGGCATACACGTACATATAACTAATGTTACCATTATAGTGAATATCATTAACATTATTACATAATAATAGGTATTGCATTCATTATTTACAATTTAAACACCTCATTCATATTTTGTAAATGAAATCAAAGCGTTTACAATCTACAAAATTCTGACAATATAATCTAATTAATCATCTTCGTACTCACATAGTTTTGTTGTCAAAAGGTGACACAAGGTAACTTTAATTCGTAGAAGTTATCTATAATATTTATAATTGAGAATTGTGCATAAAATTCGAATCAGCTAAAACTATTGCGAAGGCAAGTAGGTGATGTATGCATTTTATTTTCATAAAACCTTTCAATAATCACTATGACGAAACTCCAGGAGAACCTACAATAATCCTTATTTATGACTTATATCTAAGTGGTGTTAAAGTAGTGTGGTCAGAATGTCGTGTACCGGTAGTACATCCAATCACTTACCATACGAGTTAAATATTAAGCCCGCGGGCACCATAGCTAATAAAGTTTCATTGTCTGCTATAACTACGTACTAGTTGCACTAATATTATGTATTATGCATTTTTTTTGCACTCTTTAACGTCATAGATCCACAGCAACTCCGTAAATAGTAGTTGTTTAGCTACAAAGGGAGTTACGCTACAAACAAATAATGTAGTCGCGTGGAAGGCTCTCGGCCGCGGCACTCTTCAGTACCTACTAATATTTTCATATTGGAAAGTGTGACATTGTTTCCTTTATATGGTCATTTGTGTCGTTGGTCGACAACATCTTAATCCTTGCATTCTTTTCACCGATTCGTTCCTTCACTCTGATACGCTCCGCGCATGCGTTCTGTTACTACGTCAGTTTCATATCATTCTTTGGCATTATTTAGTGAGCTAAGTTCGTTATGACTTCCACTAATAGATTTAATTCATGTATTACCGATAGTTTCCATATAGTCCACGCTTTTAAAATGTATTGCACTACTGAATTCGTATTTTTTAAATTTAAATCTCTTTTGTTTTTTATTTATTTATATATAGATATAATTATATAATTACTATAAGCTACGCCTCTGTTATTAGAGATAATAAAATTGTTTAATATTGTTGTAATACGCATGGAATTTTAAATTCTGAACATGCTCTATTGAAGTAAACGAATCTGAGTATTATAATCATTCGTAATATTATACAATATAGATAGATATTTGTGACCTAATCTATTCAGTCAATTGAATCGAATCAAATAATAGCCTCTCTCGAAATGAAGTTTCGAACTGTTAGTATCGACGTGGTAATGGGTAAATGTAAATCAGACTTCTGTTAGACGATTTAGAATAGTAGAATACTATATTCGTTTTGCTATAATTCAAACTAATTCATAAGAAGGTTCGTTCTGCGTCAGCACAAAAGAAAACTATATCAAGTCAGCACCACTAGAACAAATAGGCACCGGGAAGGGTCGTAAACTAAAGAGACGTGTACTTTGATAGTCGTTCATAGGTCCGGCGAGACCTCTGTGGGTCCGACGCCGCGTCGGTAGCGTCATGTTCCACTGCACCAGACGGCGCCTGCTGGCGGGCGCGTCTAGACAGAGCGCGTGTGACGTCACACGTGCGACTCCAGCGGCGGGCGCGGCGGCGGCACCAGCGGCGCCGGCCACACGCTGGCCAGCTCGGCCAGCGCCGACGTCACGTCCGACGACAGGTCGGGCGACGACGTGCGCGTGTGGCGCGCCGACCAGCCGTCCTTGTCGAAGTCCTTGGTGCCGCCCACGGTGTGGCGGCGCTTGATGCCGCGCTCGGGCATGCCGTTCTTGCGCTTGAGCTTGGTGGAGCGCCACGCCTGCTGCTCGCGCCGCCGCACGCCCGGCAGCTCGCGCCGCTCGCGCGCGCCGCCCAGCGAGTCGGAGCGCGCGGTGCGGCAGTTCAGCGACTCGGAGCGCAGCACGCGCGCGCCCCTGTCGGGCGAGCGGGACAGCGACTCGGAGCGCTTGAGCTTGGCGCCGTCGTCGTCCGCGGCGCGCGCGGCGGGCGCGCCGGGCTCCAGCGCGGCGCTGTTGCGCTTGCAGTCGCGCGCGCTCGGCGCGCTCGGCCCGCTCGGCGCCTCGGCCGCGGCGCCCGCGTCGGTCTCATCGCGCCGCGGGCAGTTCTCCTTCTCGGAGTCGTCGGGGTCGTCCCTGGGCTGGCGGCGCCAGACGCGCTCAGGCTCGTCGGCGCTGGAGGAGGACGAGTGGCGATGGTCCCGCGCGAGCCAGGCGGCCTTCAGTTCGTGCGCGCGCGCGGCGGGCGACAGTCGCTCGTCGCGCTCGCTGGCGCCGCCGGAGGGCGAGCTGGCGGTGGACTTGCCCTCCTCGGTCTCGTCCGCGCACTCGTCCGCGTACGGGATGCTGCCGTCGTCGAGCGGCGACGAGTTGTTGAGCGTACGCAGCTTCTGGTCGAACGTGCTGGTCAGAGACGACACCAAGTCACCGGTTCCTGCGACAACATGTTACAGATCAATGCGCGTCGGGCTGAGAGCGGGAGTTAGGCACAGACGGAAGCGTGTTAGGGGTGGCGTCGTTAGGTGACCGTGAGCTGGTGATGGATGGGTGATGTCGGTATATACAGCGGTGATGTGGTGATGGTCACGCCGGCCTACCACTATACTAATGCACGAGCATGTTAAAGCCGTGCTGTCAACAGCCGCCGACTGCAAGCGTTAGTTAGATACCACAGTTATTCACATCTATGCGCCGTTATTGTGACAAGGTTCCACTTACAGGTTAGACAATGACACAGGTTATGATGTACCTAGTAAGTGCAACGCATGGCCACGACTGGTGACAGATGTGGACAAGTAGCATCGTGTGTTATCGTAGGCGGCGCGTACACGCACACATTGCAACACGCACGCTCACATTCCTCTACCTTATAATGTGGACAAAAGAAAGGGATTGGTGTGTCTACTCTCTGACGTCAGTACTGGACACCTAGTGGGGCAAATATCGGACACCTTTATTGTACACGAATATAAATAAAAAAGTATCATATCATTTCATTCCCAGATCCTTAGCTGAGGCATATATCGAGTATAGATAAGACCACCTTAATGCTTCTAAGCAATTAGAAACAAAGACTAGATTTTGTCTTATTTATACTCTACTGAAATAATCTGAAATATGTGAAAGTGCTGTAAACTCACCATCTATGGAGAAGTTGGTGAGCGCGTGAGTATGCCGCGAGAGTTCCTGACGACCGCGGCCCAGCGCTTGCATTGACTCCAGTTCAATTCTAGAAAAATAAAACAATATAAGTTTCTCTGTAAAATATATTAGTTTATAGCAAAGAGTGATATGACGTGATTTTATTAAGGAAAAACTTTAAATATATGTTTAGAAGTTCCATTAACATAATCAAAATAAAGTCATTTTTTCTAATTGAGCTGAAAATTTGCACGTCGTCAAAATTTCATAAGACAGTCCCCACCAAAACGCCCGCCCTTCACCACTTCCTAGCACCTAAGCTGGGAAGAAGTGGCGCCACAAAGTCCCTTATTCAAGCACTCACTTGTTTCCATCGTGCGTCCTGCCGTACTTGTGGTTGAGCCCGTCGTAGTCCGCCAGCGACGTGGTGAGGTGGTGCGGCGGCGACGTGAGCGGCGAGCTGGGCGGCGAGCCGCCCGGCGACACGTCCGACCGCTTGTCGTCCGACTTCTTGTCGGGCTTCGACCGCGGCTTGCGTTGGATCTTGCGATTAGCCGCCGATATGATGGACGACACGATATCCCGGGTGGACACATCCTTACCTGGAATATGGAAGGCTACTTTTAATGGTATTATTAGTTGCTAACACGGGATAATGGCTTGGGTAATGTTGGTGCGACAGACAGGTAGAAAGAAGTTACGCCAGTGTTCGTGGCAGCTGCGGTCATAAAATGTGGGAGCGAGATGACACGAGAACCGTCCTACTCGCACGTCACACGTTTTATGACCGCAGCTGCCATGAGTCCTGGCGTTTAGCAGTTAAAATAATTAAATATAAATGAAAATAAAAGTAGGTGCAAAACTTAGATCACATTAAAAAAATCTGTCACTGGGTCAAGTATTTCCAGTTTGTGAAGATATTTACCTTCAATCTTTTTAACGTTGTGTATGAGTAGGTCTCTTGATGGCGCAGGCGCAGGGGATAGTTCCTCAGCGCTGGTGGGAGGGTCCATGGGAGGGTCGCCCTCTTCCTCCTCGAAATACCAATCGTACTGTAAAGGGCAAATAATAAGCTTAAAATCTGTTTAAGAGCGCGTTTACTTAGTTTCAGAGTTTTTGGGACTATCATTAGCAAACATGTTGCGCTACCTTCAAGTAAACTGGGATAAGGGCAAGATGATGATGATGATGATAGCAATTTTTCAATATTTTCGGAAACTTCTATTTTTCTTTCTTTTTTTTTTTCGGTCTTCGTACATTATGATAAAGATAAAAAATTGCTACTGGGGCCGCATTGTATATGGAATAGTTCAAGTTACCATATGAAAAAGTTTTGGCACTATGCCATCAGTATAGCTCCATCTCATTTTCAGACAGAAAATTATTAAGAGTTGACAACGACATTTCCTTCTAAGGCTCCTGTAAGTTTTCTTTATTTGATATTATTATTATACATATATAAAATAATATTTGTGGAAATTCTAAATACCCCTTAACATATCAAAGTACTTACATGTGTGAGGAAAGACTCGATTATTCGACACTGGCTGGACATATCATTGACCATCGCCAACATGTCGTCGCTGGCCGCGCGGACCAACGTTGGACCAAACACTATGGCCAAGTTTCTCGCCTCCATTTTGTTGTAGGCGGAATGCGCCACTACTCGGCGCAAATGTTGGATCAGGTACTTTAGTGTTTCATAGTGCGCGTCTGGTAAAGCGCGGACTAGTCGACGGAGTTCCCGCGCTCTTTCTGGTGACCGGTCGGCAGCTAGGAGAAGAAAATATGGTTAGATTTTTGTTACATATTAAAAATTAGTATTTTTTTTAGGGTTGAGTGGGATCGAGAGCTGAGACACTCCATTACGTTTTCAATTGCTTTGGTGTTTTAACCGATTTCAAAAAGGAGGTGGTACTCAAATCGTCGGATTTTTTTAATATTCTGTGATCATTTCAAGATGTCTCAATTGTAAGAAAATAATAGACACCTTTACTCAGTCTTGAAAAAAGCACGATTTGTGTGACCACTGTGTACTGGACTTTTACCATGCATTAATTTGAAAAAGGAACAGTTACTGGTTCAAAGCAACGTGGCAAGTATCAAGAAAGTGAATCTAATAAAAGGTTTGTTGACTGTTGAAGTGGTGACAGTTGTGTTTAATAGTCAAGCACGGTCGACTTTGTTTATTGAACACGGATGTCACGATAGGTAACTACATATTAATGAATATCCAAGAAGTGTTCACCGTTCTGTATAATGGCAACACTGGGTGTTTCCACTCATTCGCAGTAGACACTAAGAATAGACTTATTTCAAATTGGAGAATCACTATTACTTGCAAACAACTTGATAGCTTCAGAGTTCAATATGAGAGGCTCCTATAACTTTATACGTATTACAGAAGCTGTTGGTACACCTTTATAATAAACAAGCTGACCCGACACACGTTGTCCTGTGATATGTCTTTTATTTTTAGTTTTGACTATTGACTAAAACTAAAACTATCGACTCATTTATCAACCGATCCATCTGTGTTAAACGATATTTGCAGCGCGCATTCTGTCAATCGCTGACAGTTATTTCAAACAACTGACAGTTATGTAAAATTAATATTGGCGTTAAGTTTTCTTAAATTTTGTAACGTTCCGATCAACTTCCTTATTTTTTTATTTCATAAGATCCTTCTCCTGACAATAACGAACACAACAAAACAAAAAAAAGTGAAATCGGTCCAGCCGTTCACGCGTGATGGCGTGACCAAGGGAAATAGGGATTCATTTATATATATATATAGATAAATACAGGGTCAAATTAAATTAACTGAAAAACTTCATATTCGTGGTGGAGTAACTACACTCCCTCAGGTCGTTGACAACCGTACTTACATAAAGTATTCGTTTAGAAAATCTGTTTTTTTGTTGTTTTATTGTGTTTGGGTATACAGCGTGTATCAGAAATGTGTGGTCATATTTAAGGGCGTGGTACAGACCATCAAACTGAACAACTTTCTCCATGGGACCGACATTGTGATCGCGAAAAAATAATAAGCCGTCCCATACATTTGGGTCGAATAGGTATTGAAGTTTTGTTTGGGACAGTTGATCATTTTTTAAAGAAGTTTCGCTAGCAAATTTAATTCGGACCTGTAGTTCAGTAGCATTTTGACTCGATCTCCACATTGATGTTTAAGTCCCACGTAACAGGTGGTGAGATTTTCTCGAAACTGGACCCAAACCCTTTCCTCACAGAACATACTACAAATAATAAAAAGCTCACCAATAAACGCAGGGTACAGATCCGCTGTGAGCAGCGGGTCGGGCAGCCTCCTGAGGTAGGCCTTCAGTAGACTGGAAGCGACGTGCACGTCGGCCCAGCGCGCGTCGTCCGCGGGCGGCGGCTCGCCGCGGTCCAGCGCCGCCGCCAGCGCCGCCACGCCGGCCGCGTTGCCGGGCACGCGGTACACGCCCACCGTGCGCAGCCCGTACGCCTGGGGGGACATTCCGGGTAACAATTTTATAAGACCTACATAAGGTTGACTTGTGTGTGAGTCGGTTGGGTTGTAGAGGTCAGATAGGCAGCCACTCAATGTAAAATACTGGTATCCGGTCAGATTGGAAACCGACCCTGTTATATTGAATTCAAATGTCGAGCTGTTTCTTTAAAAGAATCTGGTGAATTCGACGACTTGAAATTGGTAAAAATACGCGAGTGTATTCGGAGCTAGAGTATTAGTTTTGACCCAGTCGATAAGAGCTAACAAATCAATAAAATATTTGACTCCCAAACTGTCAATGTCGACATTTTTAATTCAGCACACTCCACAAACACCTCCAAATAATCAGCCCAAACTTAGTCTTATGAAATTGTTTATTTTATGCTCCTTACTCCTAATGCAACCTCCCTGCGGGACTCTGGTAAAATGATCTATATTGCTACAATTATAGGTTTATGAGTTTCAAATGCCTACCTCAACGGCATGTGCCGGCAGTGTGACAGCTTTAGGCACGAGCGGGTGCTCAGGGTCGTGCGGACACCTCTCCAGCGCCGCGCCCAGCCAGCCCGACGCGGGCGCCGCCGCCGCCGCGCCGCCGTGCATGCGCCGCAGCTGCTTCGCCATGCGACCCTTCCACGTCTTGTTCTTTGGAGACGAGGGGAGGGTTGGTGTCGGTGGGCCTGTGAGTAAAAGATTTCAATGAGTTTTTGAGTATTGAGATGTTTTACGTGCTGGTACAGGAGAAAAAGAAGAGATTGAGAGAGACCAGGACCTTAATCGGAACTTGAGGTTGTAGTTCCCAAAGGTTTCCTGTCTTTGCTGCTGTCGACACAATATTCACAAAAAAAAACGACCAGCAATATAATTTTGTTCAAGCTTGATTGGCTCATCGATTTTAGTCCTCGTGGAGAGAAAGCCCAGTTTCGTGCAACCTATTCATCGCTAAGATTAACCTAAGATCTAAAATATGTGAAGGAACGAATGCTCCTAATCTTATTTATTATCAGGTCCTAACTTCTTCGGATGAACAGGGTTACACCTAGATATCATGGAAGTAAATCAAGCAGTGGTAGGCCAGGCCTCCCACAAGGTGGACCGGTGACCTGGTGAAGATTGCGGAAATCCGCTGAATGCGTGAAGCACAGGACCGGCCGTTGTGGCGACGCTTGGGGGAGGCCTATTTCCAGCAGTCTTTTGGGTCAGTTGATGAAGATGATAAACTTAAGCAATCACTTACCAGTAGGAGACCTATTCCTGCCGATTTTCTTGCTGCGTTGCGGCGGGAGTGGCGAGGGGCAGTCGGGCGCTGGAAGCTGCGCGGGCGCAGGTGACGCCTGCGTCTGTGTTTGTGTGGGCTCGGCCGGCGGAGGCTCCGCTGAGTGACGGCGCAGCGCTGCTAACCATCGTTGGGCATCTGCTGCACCTTCGGCCTAAGAGAAACGAAGACAATTTTTGGTTACACGTTGAAACTCGTTTTATTTCTACGGTGCAAACTCACGTGATTTGTCAAGTAGATATATTTACCGAGACGTAGGTTGTCATATTAACAACGGCGACGTTCTGAATGAATAGAATTCTCGTTTGAATTTGAGGAAGTTTTGTGTTAATTGTAACAATACCATGACGTCGCAGTTGCTAATTATAATTGAAACATTCTAGCATTCAACAATTTGCCAAAATTACGTATTCTGGCAAACTGCCGCCGTGTTTGTATTGGATTGGAGAAAATGTAACAAAACTCATTGTTGTATTTTTATATTCAAATGTTTCGTAAGTGGCAGATAAGGTTAATGAACGGTCGAAATAGAGTTGTTTTTAATCAACAGGCAGCACTTAGAAACGATATGTAAATTCACCAATTTATCGTTCGCTCTAAAACCTGTACGCGGGGTATAATTACTGCTTTTAACAGTTTGTCATGATTAAAATAAGGGTCCGGAGTTGATTTCCATAACAGCAACAGCACAACTCTTAATGGTCGAGAAAGAAATTAAATAGCTGTCAATAGAGGCAGCACAAACGGCCCCCAGCCACAAGAATTGTGATATAAGATCTCAGGAGTCACAGTCACTGAAGTCTTTAATACTACATTCAGGACCTTTCATATCTTCCAGTATCTATTTCTGAACTGCTAGTTCCACAATAACCTTGCCACCAACATACCTGTAGTAACAGCTCGGCACCTGCTGCCGTGGTGACTCTAACCACGTGTTTCCTCTTGGTGTAGTCATCAGCGAGGGCTGCCAGAGAGTAGCGCACGTCCAGGGCATCCCTGGAACCAGGCTGCGCTTCCGTGCCTCCGCCGCTGACCGCGCCGGGGCTCTGTGGCACAAGAAAGGAGGTGGTTAGATTTCGGTTTGAAGTTAGAGTATGGCCGTAACATCTGGGCTCTACTTCATTTATTTATTTGCTAACATGTTAAACACTGGTTAGTAGGCATGCATTAAAATTTCATGACACAGTATTAAGACATGTAGGCACCCTGTAAGGGCACTGCAAATTTTATGTATCAAATTATTAAATTATACAAACTTTAATCCGTAATTTATTACATTAATAATATTACTGACAATGCAACATATTTGTCAGAAAATGGCATAATTGTCACATTTTCACGACAAGCAGAAAACTATGAAAAGAGCTTACAAAATTTTCTCATTGTCGACTGTCTCCTGTCGGTTTTCTTAAATCGGCCCTTTTGGCAGACTAGTAATAAACTTAATCTTGAAAAAGGCCTAACCCTATTGAAGACCTTACGTTCTGCAAATCCAAAAGGAATAGTCCATTCTTTCGTTACCCATTTGGTAGCACTTCAAACAAGAGCGTTGTATTTTAATTAATATTATGATACCTACAATTCATGTCATTCAGTGACGAATTCAGGTGTTACCATAATAAAGAACAGTACAAAATGACGTCCTACAGACATTACGTTTTGTAAATTTGAGAAATAGCCTTTTCTTTTTAACAGTTCTCATTATTAGCGGTGAACCATAGCAATAACGTGCAGCGATGACGTTAACAATAAAGAGTAACAATAGATTAGTTACCAGCGTATGTACGCGTATGTTTTCAATGTCTTGGCTCCAGGCCATTTGTACACGCTCATACTAGGTACGAGTGAAGGAAGAAGACCGGCAGACAGGCTATTATGACGTAGACCTATGTAAGACGAATCTCGTAATAAAACAAGATTGTAATTCGACAAAAGAAAGCTCGAAATTGGTAGTCAACTTTTTCATGGCCATCTATTAAGTCGAGGAAGTACCGTGAAATCGAACCGTGTCTAGAAGATAACAAAATTATTGTAATTAAGTTCTGCACATTCCGAAAAACTAGTTGCTGATAAATCGTGAGGCGACACTACTCACGGAACTGAAATAAAGGCGTCTTGTCTAGCTTTCACCCCTCCCCTAATTATAGGTATTTGAGGTAGAATAGTCGTGAATCAGACAAGTGTTCAATGTGAATTGCGTCGGTTTTATTGCAGAGTGAAGGCGGCATTAATCGAGAATCGAGATGACGATGACACAGATTAGGAAGCTGCAGAAGGCTAAGTTGTTGACAAGCTCAGGCACACACAAGTTTTAATGTTGTAATTTTTTAGGTTTATAGAGGGCCTAAGTGCAGAGGTATAGCCATTTAATTATGATTGTGTTTACGCAGTTCTTTGCCATACCTACTATATTTTTGAGTTTGCACAAGTGATCCTTCTGAACATTCCGGTTTATTGTACCGGCGCACGCGCATCTGACTGGCGCCGAATAGCCGGAAAAAAAACGCACCATCACCAAAATAATAGCTCGTTTTTTTGCGGTTGTGATTCCATCTGCCAAATTGATTTGTATACAACTATGTGCTATAAATCTTCAAGAACATATTCAACAAACCCTGGATTCTGAGGCACTCGCAGTAGTCTTAAATAACTTTGAGACAACAATAAATTAGCTAGCAGATATTTTAGGCTACTTCAAATAGATATGGGTAATTAACTGCGAATGCCCAAAACTCATTATGACGATTGATAGGCGAAAAAAAGTTTCAACAAACTTTGGAATACTAACGGTTCAATAGATTGACGACAGAAAAGTAGGTCGTATCGTGAACAAGACGGAACAGTTCTCTAGCGTTGCCTATATTGTAAAAGTGAATAGGTTTTGTTAAGAAGTGTCTGTTTACTCGCCCGAGGCAGTGGCTCGTCACTCAGAGGAAATCGAAAGTACGAACGCGGCGTCTTCCGCGGATGCGTGCCACATTGTCACGGCACGCGATTCAAGGCCCTTGTCACGGTGCGCCATAGATTACCATCTACTTAACCGTATTTAGATTGAAATCTGAAAATGAGTTGTAATATTGGCCTTACAATGCTAAACGTCTTTCACAAAGCTGTATTTCACATGACGTGTGTTTGAGTTGCATGATTAATTATAGCAGAAACGTTTACGTTCTAGCCAACTTAAATTGGAAAACAGATGGTTTTAACTAATGTTAGTAATTACATTTCACGGAAAAATATGTGCGAATAATTTATTTCTGACATCTAACCCATTAACCTTTAACCAAAAACAACAAACGATTTTAACTTGAAGAAGCGACTCGAAAAATGAGCACGACTCTCCATTTAAAAGACAATGCATTTATTTTACAGTAGAGCCATTTAGCTTATCGTGATCGAATGCTATTATACTCAATTTCGGTATAAGTGAGAAAACGATCGTGATTCCAATAGTCTTGAAAACTATCGGTCCGCGATAAGAATCGATGATTTATTGACTGACCCACATTAACCGATTTCCGCATATGTAACAGTGAAGTAAAAAATCATGTCCGACGACAACGTTTAGCGATTGTAACCTATTCACATCAAACGCAATTAGTGGGTCAACGGCTTGTCAGAAGCGGTACGGTGACGTAACGAGCATGCAATATACCAGAGATGCTAATAAACAATTAACAGGGGAGCTAATGAGGAAGCTCGTTGTCTACTCCCGTTCGCGAGGGCGAGTGCGGTGATTATATGGAAAGTACACTGAAGAATGTCGGCACTATCGAGTAATTGACCCAATCGATGCAGGCTCGGCGGCACGTCTATCGGTAATAGCATATCACTTTACTTGTAGGTCAATTGCCTATACCTTCCACTAATCGTAATTGCGAGGCGTGTTGTGTCTGCGACGCCTTCGCTTGGACGAATTAAAAATGTAGGTAAACGACGCTAAAGACGATTAGAGATCGAACATGGAGTCGATAGTGTCTTTATTCTACGTTGTGTTTATGAGGATTTGAACCTCTTACTTTCTTATATATACGGCTTTTTATTGCTCTATCATTTTTCTTTTTAGGGTTCCGTACCCAAAGCCTGCCGTCCATCCATCCGTCCTTCCGTCCGTGTTTCTGTAAGCGGCCGGTATCTCTTGACCCGTAATAGGTAGACAGTTGAAATTTTCAGTGTGTATTTTTATTGCTGCTATAACAACAAATAAAAAATAAAATAAAGTTAAAAAATAATGGGGGTCTCCATACAAGAGATGTGTTTTTTTTCGGCATTTTTTGCTTTGATGTCGGGATCCCTTCGTGTCCGACTCGCACTTTGCCGGTTTTTTTATAGCTTCAAATGCCCGATCAATCTTAGATGAGTGTCTATTTTGCTCATTGCTAACTGTTATATCTAAAAAGATATGCTGGGTAAAAACCCAGCATTAGCTATTATTGTCAACCTCGTGTCGACACGAGAGAATCCAGCTTCGTAAACACCAACAGAAATACGATTTTCTTTAAAATAAATGCAGCACTTCAAATAACATCGCAAAACAGTGAATGCATGCTCACCAATATGTCGGTGTACCAGAGTGTCATGACTTGGCGGCTGTCCATGAACGTCACAGGTGAGGGCGAGGCGTGGTGGTCATTGTCACAGCTCGGCTCGTTATCCACCACCGGCACTACACACTATGCACTTATTCGATACACTCAACAAAACAATACCCTTCCAGCGAACTTTACACGAGAATTCAGCACGAGGGCATTGGCCCTAACGTCATTCGTGAATTTCCGAAATATCTCACAGATGAATGACACAGATCCGTAGTCGTCGATATCGAATATTCATACAACTGTTGTATTATATCAATCATGCGCCCGAGTGCTCGGCCGAATCGATACCGGCGATAAAACAACAATGTGAAAATTTAATAAATTTCCGGAAATGTGCAGCAGTGAGGGCGGGCGGCGCGCGCGCTCGTCTGCAGGACTATGACGGCGCTCTGTCGATCTGCGTCTGCGCAGAGAAAGTGCTTCCCGCGCAGACTCCGCGCCGTCTGCCAAAATGTCTTTTTTCACGGTACGGAAACTGGTGATTTTTTCCGGATGACCCATTCAGTACAATACGGCTGTGGTTTCTTCGAATTATTGCCTCTGCTCCCAGACGTTTATTTGGGTAAATGTTTTGTCATTTTGGAGTTATTTCAAAAGTAACATTTCAATTGGTTTTTGCTTCGTTCAGTATACACGAACGTTAGGTTTTATAGTTTTTCAGCATATTCAGCCTATAATGTTTCCACTGCTGGAAAGGGAGGCTGAGAGGGAGTGGGACGTAATCCACCACGCGGGCCCAGTGCGGTTTGGTAGATGTCACCTGTCTTCGAATTTTTGGTTCTAGGACATGCCGGTTTCCTCAAAATCGTTCCTTCACTATTTTGAGAGCAGCGGTGATGAAATAATTTTCACATAGTAATGCGCCTGTCTGGGTTCGAACCTACGACCTACAACTCGTAGGTCGCGACCGTTACCACTAGGCCACCACTGCTCTCTCGCGTTCTTCTGCGTCTTGCATAAATATGAATTCACAGATTTTCTTTTACATGACGACTGCAACATTTCTCAAAGCTTTCAAATGACCAGTGATCGGTCAAGTCATTAGAAACCTTCAATAAACATTATATGGCTGGGTCAAGCGAGTGCTAAGCTCCGGCTACATCAATTTGCAAAGTGAATTATAATCGACTCGTCAATGACCGTGTCACTCGTAATTTCTGCGGAACCGCGAACGCGATTTAATAATCGTGATTTGTCATACTTTTCCTTCGCGCTTAGAAATACAGGACTGTCAAAATTTTCCGAAAGATTTTAAGGCACTTAGCAACGATTGAACATGGGAGTTCGTTAATCTCCTTTCCCGTCGGATGTATGACGTGGAATTTTCCCATATTCTGAGAACCCATTAATATTTTGAATACTTTTAACAGGATGTATATCAGTCCGCAACTTATTAATTTACATACTTTTATTCACGTCGGGTGACAACCTTTCTGCCAATTTCCTCGGTTTGTCATTGAAGTCTTTACGTGAAGTTCCGCCGCTTTCCGCTAACGTGGTGTCAAAGTGAAAGATTGGTCTGCTGAAACCGGCGAAGCAAACGCCCTACTTTTCTCAATGAACCGTGTCTTAATAGTTACAAACTTTTCAGGGCAAGTCATTGCTCCGATACGCATGTTAGTTTGCAATTAAACTTTTAATTTTGGTCGTAGTACAGATATAGGAACCCCAGAGTGATTTCCACTGACGTCCGTACTGACGTTCGACGATTAGTTACTTCTCAGATTACTCACGTTTAAAATGACAGATGTCAAATCAAATGACCCATTCACATGATACATAACAACGCTTTCAGTAAATAAGTTTGACAGTTTCCGTAATATTTGCGTTTCTTTTTTACGTAACTTTGTTGTGGCGGTTTGTTTTGTGCTTGGTCTAACTGTGGGCTATTAAATCTACTTAACGTGACTAAGTGCGAAATATACAATGGTTAGATGATTCAACGCGGCGTCTTGAAAGATTTATGGTGCGTGCAGTAGTATAGACTCAGTGTAGATCGATATTTGGTAATAATGAGTCACTGTTGCGTAACGCCGACCGCCAGACGTCGCTGAAGTCTCTAAAGAGGGCCATTTTGTACGAGAGATTGTGGCAGATATAAGATTTATAGTAATTAATTTAGTCTTATGTAAACGCTAGAATCACAAAAGCTTTTAACAGTAAGTATTTTATTGAATTATACCACCATAAAGTGATGTTATGGAAGATATTTAATTCATCGATAAATTAGCTTTGTGTTATATTTTTTTATATACTAAAGGTTTTCAAGAATTTTCTAAATTCGCTCGCATGCCAGTGAACAATTTTATTTCACGTTACTTTCAAAACTCGATATTCAGCCAGTAAACGCGTTTTGTAACTTTCTATTTAATCGCATCCTGTATTATGATTATGATGTACGGTGTAATGTGCGGATTTACGTATTTATCGGATAGAAAGTATAATAGAAACCAGATCCCGCGCAGTCAATGGGTTGATCCCGATCCGCCTTACGTTACCTTACGTCACCCTGACGTCATTCGCGTATTTGGGTCAGGCAGTTTCATACATTCATGTTTTATAACCTATTTTACTCTATTTATATCATTGTTTGATGAAAATGGAACGGATATGCGGCCTACGTGGTCATCAGATGCGCTTTATAATATTACGTAAGTTAATTCGAGTTATATGCACCTTGACAGGCCTGCTAAGAAGCAAATTCAAATTCATTCATTTTAAATGTGCATCCTAACATTACGTGTGAATAAACGAGTTTTACTATACTAATAAGCCTAAAAGTATGTGCTAAGAAGATAAATATTTGTCGGCCCAAACAAATGAGCCAAAAATAATTTGCGGAGTTAAAAGTTCAGTCGTCCGTGATAGCGGTATCTTCAAAGCGTTCCCCAGACTGTTTACTAAACATAATTCACGAGTCTTGCGTACGTTTGTATATTATGTTCCTTTCTCGAAACCTTTTAGATTACTCTTCTTATTTACTTTCCAATACGATATAATGTGAAGGAATGTTTTATACATAGAGATTTTTGGAAGCTATGTTTTATTTATCAAATGGTTTAAGTATTTCTATGAAAATATGACGCAAGTATAGGTAATTACATACATACATAAACTTACGCCTTCTTCCCATGGGGGTATGCAGAAACTACAGAACCTTTTGCTTAGTTTAGTTTTGCGTGTGTTTATACATCTGAAGAAAGATCGAGCATGGATCACAATTGCTCATTCCTATTACTTGTGACATTTTGGAAAAATCATTTACTTTTCAATATTTGTAAATATGTGAACACCATGTATCTATCTCATAATTAATTTACCTGTCATTGCGTTATGTTTAATTCTTTTTACCTATTGTGATATAGTAATTTTATTCAAGGTGCATCGTATATAATGAATGTATAGATAATATTGTAAAACATTTTTAAAAGAGTAACGGTGGAGGCTTGCCCATTCTTCTCCATACGAAACTACCCTTTGGAAGGGGCAACTAGATTAAATTCTATTTTTTTGTATAGTTTTGACGCTCAAAAGTGCCCTTTATGTGCCTATTTGAAATAAATGATTTGACTTTGACTTTCATTTCGTCATGGCGTCTAAAACATAAATCAAATAGTTACATACAATTACGTATGATCTAGAATAGAAAGCTGATCAAATAAGATCTGTGGGCGAAGCCACGGGCTACAGCTATCATATTCTTAATATAGGTAATGATAGCCGATAGCCTACTTACAAATAACGGCCATAATAACAATTGATAACGTTGCGTAACCTAGCTTTGTGTTTTTTTGTACGCAATTGAGGCTTGGTGACGTAAGATGACATTGCATTAGAATCTCATTTGATTTGTGTTTGAATAGGCGGGGTAACATTAGTGTGTATTTAACAGACAAATGATAAATGTTGTGTAATAACAAGGTACATCGAGCGGCAAAAAATTCTAAAAAAAATAAGCTCTGTCTAAGCTCGCAACAGATGCATTTCAGTCCTCCATGATTATTGCAAAGTAAACATAAATAACTTAATAAAGATGTCTCGAAGTTAATCGGGAAGCTCGCAGAAGTTTTTACCCTCATTCCGAATGCAGATTCATTTCTCCCATAAAACGTATACTGAACCAACACAATAATATTGAATATTACTACGGAAGTGTATCATGATTGACACATCTGCTAATTTCTCCTCCTCTAACATGTTATTTCAATTGGAGTGCTATTGCATGACGAGTTAAGGAGTTATCATACTTGTCGACACCGATTCGCGTCGGTACGTTAAGAGATTGATCGCACGTGTCAGCACCTCTCAACTTTCTTTGGCACTTAGGAGGTGTGCAGACCTGACTTGTCTTTGGTCATACGCAGATCGTTGCTCTATGGAAACAATGATGGCGCTCAAACTCGCGCCATCATTGTTTGTTTGTTCGTTGTTGTTGTTAAATCTACCAAATCTACTATAAAACCTCTTTCCGTAACAGTTTTGGTTTAATACAAAATAAAACGGTTTTGACTGGTGTGTCATATTGATGGTTCCACGCATCGATTCACATTTTAGCGTCTCCACACAAAAGTCAATGTTCGATGTGTAAGCTGACAAGTGTGGTAAGTCTGTTTCGATGACGTTTTGTTTTGTTTACGGTGTATTTGGCCCCGAAAGGCAGCCGGGCGATGCTTCGTGCCGCTCCATCGGCCCGCGATCACTCGGAACTGATCTGCTACTTTAATAACTTCATTAATTTCCTCCTGAATACAGTATTGTCATGTAACGAGAGCTAATTAGTTTGGTATTAATGACGAGTGGAAGATAAGCGGAATTGAACCACATGAAAATAAGCTTAATTATGTAACTTATGGTGTTTATTTTTGGAGTAATTAGTCTGCTAAGTGCACCATCTTGGATTGAGAAAACAAATGTTTTGTAGATTTTCATTGTGATTGTTTTTGTTATATGAAAAAAAAGACAAGAGAAATCTATGTTTAATGATACTAGAAATATTAATCGTCTTTATTATTGTCTATCGGCACCATCAAGTTGTCTGCTTGTCTATCAATAAAAGAAATTGTAACCATAGAGAAAACGCTATTAAAAGTAAATTGTACAGTAATTTCTCTGTCTGTTTTGTTTTCCTATTTCTTTATCTTAAACCTATAATGAATGTTGTTCTAACGGGTACGAGAAATTGTTCTTGAGGGACTAAATTCTATGGGGTTAGTTATAAATTAAATTCGTGTATCTGCATTATGTATTTCTAGGTATGTCAGTCGAGAAAAAGATTTAGAGAAAATCTTTCTGCGAAGTTTACTTTTCTCTTATCTAACACAGATCTTACTTTCTCAGTAAAAAATGTTGAGCTTAATAAAAACGTTTCGTTTAAGTAAATATTTTGGTGTTTTTACGTTTTTCATGATGGCCTACTTTTCTCAATATTGGGGTATCTTATATTCTCTTTAATATTTCATGTAATATTTGTTGATATAATCCAAATTCAAAGATACCACTATATTTGTGTAACGAGCTTTCATTCTGTCTAATTTATTCGTTGATTAGCTCATATAAACTTCAGTAGAGGAAAGTTGAAAGAGTTTACAGCGAAAATAATGAGGTGTAGGAAGTTTATACTTTATAGAATTAATATAAACGAGTTCATGAATGTTATGGTTCATTGACCGACACAATGGTGAAACAAATGTTCGCAGTTCGTTCGACATGAAAGGAAAAGTTGTTATTTGAACGTTTCAACATAAATATTTGACAGTGACTGACTCCTACTATTAATCAGAGTATATCACTTTCTATCGATCGTCCTGATGTCTCATTTACATGAGTAGATACATCTTATAAATGATGTCTGAGACATTGAGTGACTTCTGGCAAATGTGGGCAGGGATTGGCCAATAGACGGATTCGCTAGTTACCTACTTTTTTAAGTCAATTAGTCACTCAAAAATAATTTGTTTCATCTCCAAATCTATTGTCACTTCGAGGACATTCATAACACCTCCACCATAAACCTTTTGAATCAGAGATATTTTCATCAATACTTCAGGTAACTCGACACTATGAATTACGTAGATTTTTAACCGACTTCACCAAAAAGGAGGAGGTTCTCAATTCGTCTGTATGTTTTTTTTTTTTTTTTTTTTTTTTTTTTTTTTTTATGTGTGTTAGCTCATAACTTTTTTCTGGGTGAACCGATTTGGATGATTCTTTTTTTATTTGATAGGTGGTGCTTCACATGTGGTCCCATTTAAATTTGATCAAGGTCTGACCAGTAGTTTTTGAGTTATCTTTAATATTGCATATTTTTTCCACTTAGTTTATATGGATGATGTGTTAATAATTTCCTGTCACTGTTATTTACACACCAAGTAGTGGTATACGAGTTTGTGTGGGGTAGGTACCGCAACTAAAAAGTGAAAAATAAAAACTTTTTTACAAAAAAACAACCGACTTCCAAAAAAAACACTAAAAGACGTGAAAAATAACTTTAATTTCGGAAGTCGGTGACCAAAAACGAAAATACAAAACCAGACACCGACTTCCGAAATTAAAGTTATTTTTCACGTCTTTTAGTGTTTTTTTTGGAAGTCGGTTGTTTTTTTGTTGTTTCATAAAATATGCAGTAACGATAGAAAGTAAACAATAATAATTGGCAAGCATCCGTCACCCACTCGTTCATTGAATGGGCCACGGATGTGGAAGACTGGATGAGCCACGTGGGTGACATTGTCTAGGCGAGAAAGTTCCTGCTGATGAGTAAGGCAATTGAGCAAGATCATAAGGTTACTTAACAGATGTAATGGAGAGTGAAAATTAACATTGTTACTTAACAGTGCGTGATTACTAAACATAGTAAGGTTCCGTACGAATGTGTGATTCAAATTTTCATACTGAATTTTTCGCACTGTGGCAATGACCGAGGGTTTTTCTTTATATGGAGCCAAAGGCTGTCAACATTAGGCAAAACATGACAAGAAAATGTTTTTTTTTTTGTAAGAAATATTGTAGTCAGAGCTGTGAGTAGGGTACACACGACGACATATCAAGCTATACATTGCCAGTTTTATCTGACCTCGCATTGTATAGGTTTTTCGTAAAGTGAGAAGTCAGCTTATACTGGAAATGTATAATATGATATGTCGTCGTGCGTACCTGGCCAAGAAAAATGTTTTCCGGTAAAAAGTCTAGTAGATTCTAAACTGACCAAACTAATGAGCATCTGTTATCGGTTTGTGACACAAGTAATTATCAAAAAAAAAAATGTCTCTTCGTTTTGTTAAAATACAGTTTTTTGCAAGCACGTGCTACGGCCTACGACGCTGTCGTAGACATTGCGTAGCCAGACTGAGATTATTATTTTTCCTTTTGGGGCATTGCTAATTTTCGCAATCATTTCCAGTGTTTCATTAATAATTATATTTCCACGTCGGGCGTGCAAGGTCGTCGACCCCGGCAGCTCGCTGCGTCGCGGACGGACGGCGTGCGTGCGCGCAGCTAACCGATCGCAGGATAACCGATTGACAGTAAAGAGCCTACTGAGATGCACTATTGCGATTCTATTTTGCCATTGAGAATGCACAATGTGGGGCGTTTGGTTTAGAAATCAATTGAAATGCCACGTGCTACGCTTTCGTAATTCCTCTATTCTAGTTTCAATCAATTAGATCTTTCTCTATTTCTTTGTAAGGTTCACCGTATTGGATGTTAAATTAAGGAATTCCACATTAAAGCATTCTCTCGGCAAAAATAACAATTAAGATATTATTTAGGTTTGAAAATAACAAATATTCTTGGAACGACTTCCGATGCGATAAAGAAACGTTTTAGAGACTTCCTGCTAGATTATTTGTTACAATAGCACACCAATTTATTTTACAAAAATGTTTAGAAGTTAATTTGTTTAGGAAAAGATAAATCTCACAGTCGAACACTAGACCTATTGATAGAAATGTTTTTTACAAATCGACATTGAAAACTGAAATGTCATTTAGAGATGGAGGCAGTGAGAGATCTCGATAAAAAGTCGATTAATTTTGAGAGAGAGCGTTGAACATTTGCAGTTGTATTTTATAATTAACTAGCTTCTGCCCGCAACATCGTCCGCGTGAAATTTCTTGTTCCCACGACCCACCCCGTCACATCGCATCACCTGCCCGCGCTATCACTTTGTTTTCGCTTAGTTTTTCTTTCTGACTTCTTTCCTTTTTGCTCGGCTTCTAAGGGTCATAGCGTGATGTTAAATAACCGATAGTCTTCCTCCAAGAATTGGGCTATCAAGAGCAAAAAGAATGTTTCAAATCCGACCGGTAGTTCCAGAGATTATCCCTTGCATACAAACTTATATACAAATTTTGCAATATTAGTATAGATGGGCAGTACGCAAGTGCTTCACATTTATCATTCGTATGTGTTCGGCGTGTTTCTTGGAAAGCAGACACTCGGTCTGCCTCGGTCGCTATGTGTTGCAGCTCTTTGTCCGCACTTGCTTCGGCAATTGAGATGACTGTTTTCATTATAAATGCACTGTTTATACTTAAAGAAAGTTATCGTATTGAGAAATAAGAGTAATTGGAGAAACGAGTTCTAGTAACACGAAGGAATAAATGATGATAAATGATTCAATACTTGTTGGTGCCGAAACCATGTAGAACAGGCATTTGTCCAGAAGTGGGAGACCCCTTGGTTTTTGAGGTGGAGAGAAATTAAGACTATCTTTGTTAATTAAAAATAAAGAGACGAATTCTACACGTACTTGGGGATAATGTTGACTTTGGAATGGTTCAAGATTTTCTTGTACCTACCATCTGTCAACTTGCTACAAAAGGAAGCCAAGAAAGATTTATACGGAGAATTCGTATTTTCCTGTTGGACATAATGTATGAAGTAGTGCGTAAGAAATAAGGATAAGATTTTTATAGATATCTAAGAACACTGTATCTTGGGTTTTGACAGCACGATACCTATTTTAAAACCCGCGGAGGATAAAGAAGTTGATGACGTCTTTAAATTTTGGTATGTTTTTTACAAAGGGCAGTAATTGATGAAGCTATTCGTAGGTATTTTGTGGTTTTACTTGCTCTGGTTGGCTTTAACTGTAATATTTTGGCTGACGTTCCACCTGATTAGTCGCAGCCATTTAAAGACGTCTTCCTTCGGTTTTTGGGACAGTATTAATGCAATGCAATTAAAAGTAATTGATATTCATTTATAAAGAAGTGTGCACACTCACTAAGTGTACCATCGCGTTTCAGATATGGAACATATCAATTACTGGGACGTGTCCACATGATGAAAAGCTTTCCCCGCCGTAACGGTTCACGCTATACACTTGAGCATAGACATTCATGTTGACGATTTAATGGTCTACTGGTCCGAGTAGTAAACGAAGCATGTACGGAGTTTTATTATAACTGTGGCTTCTTGATTATTAATACATTCTAGTGATGAACAATGAATCTAATGGCAGGATATTAAATAAAGCATTTGACGTCATTATTGGCAATATTGCGGAGAAAATTAAAACTCACACAAAAACAAGAAAATATTTACTTTAATTCTCACAGTCGGATGAGGACAAAGACGCACCTGGACTCCTGGACATACTATAAATACTGTTAGCCGTAAAATACTGCAATTAACTGACCATTTACGGCACAATCTGAGGCACGCAGAGGTCTAATAGTACGTAATGAGTGGACGTCCTGGAGCGCGGGACTGTGGCGTCCGTTCTTGGAAGCGCAGGCGCACGATCATGACTGACAGACAGACGGACGCTTGTACAATGTTACAAGCCCGATGGTCAGATGGGTACGGAAACGGTAGTTAGTCCGAGCGACGACGGACTCGGCCACTACGAAATAAATCATACGCAGTTTGGTGTATCATACTGACGAGTGACGTGACGGGCAGACGGTCGGCGAACCGCAGAGTAAACAGAAATAGACATTTATTTGTAACAGTCTAAGCTCGAATTGTAAATCTGTTCCTCCACATACACTTATGCACGTCATAGTCATATTTTATGGCGGTTTATC
The DNA here is from genome assembly GCA_916610205.1 of Griposia aprilina. Taxonomy (NCBI): domain Eukaryota; kingdom Metazoa; phylum Arthropoda; class Insecta; order Lepidoptera; family Noctuidae; genus Griposia; species Griposia aprilina. Next base: position 5,158,754 of record OU744295.1, on the reverse strand, counting down.
ATTCTACCAGAAGTAACGATATTTTATGGAGCTTATTGAACAAAATTATGAAATGTCAGTTCTGTAATTATAGAGGGTGGCGGGGTCATGGACGCGCAACCTGTTGCCATGGATTCAGTATCATCATTCTGGACCCCTGCGTTGAAATTTTTAGGTTATTTAAAAAAAAATGCTTTTCCGTACATTTTGTAGGAAACGGTCGTTTTTTTTTTTTTAAATAACCGACGAAAATTTTCAACGCAGAGGGGTCCAGAATGATGAATGATGTACATACTAAATCCATGATAACAAGTTGTGCGTCGCTGTCCCTGCATCTTTGTATTAAGAAACCCACGCCCTTGCTCCAAAAAGAAACCCATAATCCTGTCCCCTCTAAATAGTGAAATTTTAAAACAAAATATATCAAATCTATTGGGTCAATGGCAAACGCAACAGGGCATAAAGCACGTTTTCGAAATCTCTGAACTGAACTATTAAATGAATTAAGAAATACTGAAAGCTGCCAAAGAGATGGTTGATATAAAAAGCATGTAAAGTGTAAATTTGATGTGACTGACATTTAGTTTACAAGGGCTGCGGTTGCGAAACGATTTTTAAATTCGACTAGTCAGTATTCGTGTCGTAACTCACGTATGATGTTATAAGCATTGAATATAGCATGAATCATGAGCCACAAGTAACTGACAGGCTGGCTTTCTACCTAGCAGTACAATACGCACTTAGTGCGGGCCTGTATCGTTATTTATGATGTAAAAATGTACTACACTGATTCATTTATAATGTAGCGGTAGTGCGTGCGGTATTCGATATAAATTCTCCTGCTGTGTTTCAGAGAGTCAGTTTGAATATAGCTTTATTGTTGGTTCAATAAAGAGAAAAGTAGTTTTCCATCGAATCATTGGTATGTTTATTCTGCTTCGTGATCATGTGTAAATAAAGGCTGGACCACACACTACGATAATATTGTAAACAAAACACTATCGAATATTCCTCTGGTTTTTGTAAAACACGTGAAAGGTTTTCGCTTGTCAGAATGACCGTGATTCAAAGAACGGGCTTTTTAATGTCAGTCAGTGTTGTATTGACCATGTTTGTGTTGAACCAATGAACTTTACTTAATTATACTTAACTAATAACTCGTTTTAAGGTCTCTGTAGCCGGCCAAATATGAACATACCGATTGCCATACAGATCGGAATCGAAAAAGCTTCGAGATTCTTTTGCTGACGTTCGGTTAAAGTAAATAGACTCGGAATAAGATCAAGGAACTTATTCAACATTCTCGAGTACTCCAATTCCATTAGTCTGTTCATATTCTATCAAGAAGAACATTTAGTTTTTCTCTTTTTCGTATTATTTAGATATTAGATAGATTATTGCTTTAAGGCTCCATTAAACAGGCGCGACACGCGACGCGAATCACTCGCGACACAAAGGCACCGCGTGTCGCGCGACGGGCAGTGCCTTTAGTTACAAAAAAACTATAGATCGGTTATGACAGCATCTAATGATTATTGAGGGGTAATTATTGTTTTGGTTGGTACTTCCTTATTATATTTAGAGCCTCTAATAGAAAAACAATTATAAACGTGAATTATTAATATCTAACGAGTAGGTGTGGTGGTATTTAGAATTGGTATTTGAACATGATTATCGATTTGGTATCGAAATTCAGGGATAAAGAATCTTTCCAATGAGTCTTTTCTTCCTACTAACAATTTATGTTAAATTTTGAATCATTGAAGAAACTAAAATAAAAATATTTTGACAATGGACGGATTCGATTCATTTGTATAATTTGAGCAGTTTTATTATCACGTCAAGTCATAATCAGCGGACGGATAAAATTACAATAATGCATAAGAAATCTCATCCACTCATTATTAATTCTGACATATATTATTAAATAATCGATACACATGCTTAACAATTCATAAATCGAGAAGGTAAATTTATCAAAGTACCGTATCGATTTTATTGTAAGTATGGTGGTTAACGATACCAAGCAGTTCCAAATTAATTTGCGATTCGATATCGGTGTGTTGGCAAAACGTTAGTGGGAATACAAACTATGGTTAAACAGAGTTATGAAATCAAACGCGCCGTCTGCGCAGAACGTTTCAAATGTCACGCATGATATAACGCAGGTCGATGGTATCATAAACAGACGAAGAAATCAATCGTTTATTAGCATTGGACTACTATGTGATGAATGTTTAAGTGTGTCAAATTTTCCGTATTCCTTCCTCATTAGGAAAACGAAACTTATCATTTTAGATTTGAATTTTTTTTTTTTCTGGTTTGAGGAATATGATATGCTGTTTATGAAGTAACTTCATGTCAATTATTATGGTGTCCAAGACTGCGCTATTACGATTGCGATACTCTATGTATTATTGCCGTACGTGTCTCCAAGTGATGATAATTTACCGATTGTTTACGTGCTATCCTGAGCTTTAAAATTATCTAATTCTGTCGCAACGGATTGGACAATCATGTTGTCCTAATCGCAGCTTATTTCTGGCTTCAGACATTAAGGAATTTTAAAATACCACTCCCAAAACAAAAGGATCAAGACACAGCCCAATTTCTTTAAACGGCTTCCCTGCTTAAAATGTACATATTTAATCAGAGGCACTATGGAGGCCCATGATATTTTGATGGCGCGAGCCAACAAATAACAATACAGTTTCTACCTCAAACGATTCAAGGATGAATACCGTGCTTGCGTGTGCGCAGCTCGATTTGCAGGTGGGTCACGCTCGGACACCGCCGTCATGGCGTCATATCCTCACCGAATTGGCCACTATAATTAATAAAAGAATTGCGCGCGCGCAAGGCAACGCTATGTTCGGTAATGGGCGGCGATCTTGTGGCATTGTTGACGTTTTCGAAGACGAATTGTTGGCGGTCAAGAAATTGTTGCGTCAGCGCTGAAGGGAGCTTGATTTATAAAACTTTAATGTAGGAAGGGCTTTTATAGCGTTGTCTTTCGCTCTATATAAGGACAGACTGGGTTCAATACAAATATCCTTTCGGAAGACGCAAAGCTTGCATCACTACTCATTCATGTATTGTTCGTACGTAACTTTAAATAAAAATATAGCGCAAAGGGCGCGCACCGTAACGAGATGATGTCCTTGTTGACATTACAATGAACTATCAGTAAGTAACAGGTAACATATGACGTCACATATCGCTGGTGGTTACGCGAAATCTGGTGAACTCAAGGGAAGGACCGGTTGTGTTACAATCAAGTAGGTCTTGACACGTGTCATGCTGTTCTGTCAGGACTTATCGGCTGTCATCTGCTGCCCATTATGAGCGATAGACATGTAACCTCACCTTTACAGCCGCAAGGCCGCTGAGCCTTCCCAACCTTTTGTTTGTGAGATGAATATAATAAATCACTTGCTATCGATAGCTGTGTGCTGAGAATTTGTTGATCGATTGTTCTTTTTTTGTTTTCAGCTGAATAGGAAGTTAAATACCATTGTTTTATAGGCAGCTGATTTTACTGAACGTTTTTGGTGCCGAAATCGTGTTGGTAACTCACGATATTTTGTCTCATGCTCTGAATTTGCATAGTTCAAAGTTAAAGGTTAAAACTTAAGAATAAAGAGAGACTCGGCTACAATTTATTGTCTTGTTCGTAAATTATAATGTTTTTTTCCCGATGAAATCGTAGATTGCACCGACGTTATTTATGATTCGCTACGTTGATTAACATCTATTTATAGTTTTTTTATTATTCTATCATGTATATGGTGGGACAGGAAGTACTGGCGGTTATTTCTATACCTCAGTGTCGCAGAGGAAGGATACTATGTACTGAGACACTGTGTTATATATGTTGGAGCATTTATAGAGACATACTAGACTTTTAAAGGGACATCTAGAAATGTCAGGGACTTAGTCTGACATCCAGTCTCATCAAGGGATATCATGTTACCCAGTGACAGGGCCATGGACGTCAGATAGGCAGTCGCTCCATGTAAAATACTGGTATTCAGCTACATCCGGTTAGACTAGAAGCCGACCCCTACATAGTTGGCCAAAGTGTAGGCAGATTGTCTAGACTTACATAGGGATATCTTTACAATACATGCATTAGAGGAGTCTTATTCAGTGAGTCTCGTTCAGTGACCTTTTTAACCGACTTCAAAAAAAGGAGCAGGTGCTCAATTCGTCTATGTTTTTTTTTATGTGTGTTAGCTCAGAACATTTTTCTGGGTGAACCGATTTGGATGAATCTTTTTTTATTTGATAGCTGGTGCTTCACATGTGGTCCCATTTAAATTTGATAAAGGTCTGACCTGTAGTTTTTGAGTTATCCTTAATACTGCATATTTTTTCCACTTAGTTTACATTGATGATGTGTTATTAATTTCCTGTCATAGTTATTTACATACCAAGTAGCGGTATACGAATTTGTGTGGGGTAGGTACCGCAACTAAAAAGTGAAAAATAAAAACTTTCGAAGTCGGTTGTTTTTTTGTAAAAAAGTTTTTTAATTTCCAAGATTGAATTTCTTTAAAAATATTTTATTACAGAAAAACAATTGAGCCGTAAACTTTAACCTTAGACGTAAATATTAATAAAGCGCGACGTCAATTTTGCATATTCTAAGTACAATGACCTCTAAAGGAAGCTTTACATAATGTTTGGCGGTAAACGAGATTCTTTGAGCGGAAAAAATGGGGTATTATCGTGAGAATTCATTAAGAGGATCTATTCACTGAATATTATTATTATAATACGATAAAGATGAGATTAAGTGAATTTTCACTTTTCCTTTAAAGTATTTAAAAGGAAAATGGGAAACCTTTTGCATAAAGTAATTTAATTACAGATCTAAAAGTAGCAGTCTTTTATTATAGGGCGTTGACTTGTTGTAGATCCTATTATAGTATTGTTGAAAGGATCTACGCTATTTATCAACGCTTGGTTAGTTCCTTTTGCCGTTAACGGACGTGGAAAACTTTCGAGTTTTCGTCTAATATTTATTTAAACTTTTAAACACTAAATTAGGTAGGTATCAAAACGGTTACTGGAATCTGGCAGAGAAGTACCTAGTCTTTGACAGTTATGGTGCTATCCATCTGGTAAATGATGAAGCATATTTTTTTTAAACAGTACAAATAAATTATTTGGATACCATAAAGCCATTGACTGATCATCAGTCATCTCTAGAGCTTTATATTTTATATGAAGAATGATCATAGATATATCTCTCAACAGGCTATTTCTGGAAAATGGATTACAAGTTGAAAAGAATATCTATTTACTTCCCTTAAGTTATTAAGCCTATCCTTCTTTGTAGATCTTTCGTTTAACCAATTTCTCAAAGTTCATTGACTTTAGAATACTTATAAAAGATTTGATAGAATATTTTTTGTTAGGAATCATAACGGCAAATTAGCATTCAAATGGGTTTCTGAAATTTCCGATTATTTAAAAATGTTTTTTTTCTTGGAAATTCAAAGGTTCAATGAAGTTATGTGGTATTGGTTAAACAATTATTATGATTCTTGTTCTTGGTTGGTCAATTATTGTTAATTGTTAATAAGAAATCTCTCTTAGGAAGCAACATTGAGAGAGACGATATCGTTCACGACACAACTTAATTATTCTTTATTTTTCAGGTTCCTATACTGCTTTCCCAATCATGCTTTAATTCTTGCATTACATGAAGTAACTACAGCATGGCGAAAAAAATTCCTTGCATAATTTGTATGCCTCCAATAAATATTAGGGTCGCTACATACAGGCTTGCGACATACGAGCGACAACTGGGCCGTGTTAATAGGGGACTACACCGCACGGACTGTTGCGTAACTGGCTTTTCATGTGCACACCTTTCTTGGTTAGCCTGGTATGGTCAGCAGGCTGTAATATCACAGTACATGTCACCACAGGCCTATGACATTGTATGTACTGTAGACAAAAGAACGCATGGATAGTTTTGCTATTTTGCGAGTTGCCAAATATTTAAGTAGTAGTAATAAAATATCTTCTAAGCATCAAATTCAATCAGACCACAGCTACTAGTGGTCTATTGAAGTCAAGTACGATATCAACTCAATAATAGCACAACCACTTAAATAAATGAGATCAACAGAAGTCTCCAGTAGCGCCTACTTGCAGTCCGTGTGAAAAGCCTCTAACATTACTTAGTACTGTGTATGTAGGCGCAACCGCAAACGTTAGAAATCGCGGACATGCGTAGATATTAAATAGACGCATACGCAACGCGGTTGAACAGATACAGTGGAAGACAAATAAACCTATTTTTCTTTCTTTATTTACGCATGGGAATATAGGAATTATTAATGGTTTACTAAATGGTTAAAGTAACTTTGTTTGCTTGTCAAGTAACTTGAAAGTGTGGTATCGTACGCGCGTTGAGTGTTTCAATTGTTTAGAAAAGAAGAAAATGCCTACTTGAAATTATTAAGTAAGTTCAGGCATGTTAAAGAAAGAAAAGAAAGAAAATGTATTTATTGGGACTCGCACAGGATTATCAGAAACTAAACTAAACACACTCATAAAAACAAAAAACAATAAAATAAAATAAAAACAAAAGTAAAATGAAAATAACAACAGAAAGTCCTGTACGAGCCCAAAAGGCTCCTATCTCAGCATGATGCTGCGACATTTAAAAAAATAAGTGTCGCAGCGCTAGTATTCTGATAGGGCCCGCTGCTGTGGTTTCACGGACACATACAGATATAAATAATAAATACAAAAATAAACTTTTTTTTTTTAATGTGTAACGTAATTATTATAAAATAAAATGATAAATTCAAATAAAAAGATTTATAATTATTATGATTTATATTTATTAATTATTATTATGTTTCTTTTTTAATGCTTTTCGGGCTTATGTGTACTTTTTATTGTTAGTAACTGGACATTCTATTACTCAAGCTTATTTTAAGTGTGTTACGATTACTTTATGCTTATGCTCATATACTTAGGAACCTACCTAGTTAATCTTCTGATGCCCACAGGCAAAGATTGGATGGATTAAGTTCGAAAAAGAAAGTACAATTAATACTGTATAATTAGGATTGGTTTTCACCTTGATTTCATCCATTGTCAAGTAAACGAATTGCTTAGATTTCTCCTATAATGCGTAAAAGTCGGTCAGAGCCGCGGGCTGTAGGACAGCTCGTTAGTAAGCTGACCAAGTGATTCTTTGTTAAATAAATTGATCAAATAAACCTATTTTTCTTTCTTTCAAATTAGTTGAGTGAGACATCATTAAGTGTTACTTGGTGTTACCCATTCATATGCTATTTTGTATGTCAATGGTGTTACCATACTGAGTATTTTGTTTGACAGTGTCAGTAGAATTTCGAGTAATTTGCATGGGTTCGAAATCAAGTCCAAATTGTTTTCAAAAAAATATCATGCTTTGCCCGTGATTGCTCAAGCTATCGGGAAGCCAGTTGTGATAGAATACAAGACTATTTAAAATGTAGGTACACCATATAAATTAAATGTAGAAATTATGATCATCTTATAAAGATGCAGAATTCAAAACGTTACAAAATAATGATGAATACGTACCTGAACTGGATTCACAGGAGGTACATAATCTTTTTCATAACAACTTAGCAGGTTCTAAAGCATCACTTTGAATCATAATTTCGACAGTAGAGATAAGATCTCTTGATTCCGCGCACAGATAGTCGAAGAATGAAGAAACGGACGTAACATAGCGCACGCGACTCCTGCGCAGCGTACCGGACTGGTATTTATTACTACACTTTATTGCAGGAAATTAGACCGCCTTACGTTTTCCTGCACGAAAATAAATATGTCTAATTTGGCAAGATATTTTTTAATTATTACCGAGGTTACACTTGAGAATTCGTGATTTTATTAATCGTATTACACTTTCCTATTAATACTGTATTAGTTATGCACTTTCTTTTTGCAGCATGAGTTACTTTTGATGACAAGATAACATTATCTTTATTTAAATTTCTTAATTATCTATCGGCGTTGTTAATGTAATTTTAATTGCTTTCTAAAATTATCATTAAGTTAACTGACATAGCTGGCGTGGGATTATAAATAAAAGGCCTTGGTTATTGAGTAAACAACAGAATATTTAATAAAAAATCTGCTGTTGCCTACAAAATTGCAATATCTACGCAGTCAAAATGTATGGAACAGAAATTTTTATTTTTAATAACTGACGAAAAATTTCAACGTCCAGAATCGTGTACCGAATCCATGGTAACTGGTCGTGTGTCGATGTCCCTGGTCTCTGCCACCCTGTCTGTAAAGCTCTAGCAGAATAACACCGACCGACCTGCGGGCTTAGCATGACGCTATCTATCTCTTCGAAGAATAGACACGGCTATTCCCATACAAAGTGACATTTCGTTTCTTTATTTTTGACATCGCACCGTAAAAATCCTTCTAAAATCTGTCATTTTGTCTTTCGTTTCTGCCGATCGTTGTCTAGGTCCTTTTTAATGTTGACTATTTCAGAAGACAGTTGTCTAAGGTAGTGAAACAATTTGATTTTTTAATCGCCGTGCTAAAGACAGTAGAAAACTTTTTACTCGGCGGCCACAAAGTATAAAAAAGGAAAGGAAAAAAGGAATTTTTCACTTTTTGTATGGAAAATGTGAAAAATGATTACCTACATGTTGAGTTTTAGGGGTTTAGGGGCTCATAAAGGGGGTCGAAATTTTTATTATTTTTGCGATAGGACACACCATTTTCGAGATATAAGCAAAATAAAAGATAAACGTGAATAAATTACTGAATTTCGAAAAAAGTGCAGTTGACTCTTTCTACTTTGCTGCCGTCGTAGTGTCTTCACGAAACGTCATTTTTGTCTATTCTTCCGTCGACAAGACGGTGCTTGTGCTAAGCCTGCTGTGGAGTAGACGAGTCCTAGAGTATAGACCGCGTATCGGCAAGACTGATGTGGGACACCCCCCACAGCTAGATAGACTGACGACCTTAAAAGAAGGTGGCTGGGACAGACTGGATGCAGAAGGCGGAGGACAGGGTGTTATGGCGCAGCCTGGGAGAGACCTCTGTCCCGTAATTGACTGCGATAGGCTGAATTGATTGATTGAACAGAGAAACACCTTCAGTATAATGTATATTACCAAACCCCCACGTAATCAAAACGCACCTTCTAATTTTCAATAAAGCCATTTACATAAACGTTCCGCATCGTCGAAGGCCAAGATTACTGGTAGGGGTCACTGGGGACACCTGGTCTGTTCCCGGTACGTCCGACTCGTCGTAACTGACTGCAAACATCACAGACGGGACGACTATAAATAGAAATTGTCAAATTATGTTTTTAGTCGCTGGCATCTGGGGTGGGCAGGACTCCAAGTCTGCAGACCACAGGTGCACAGCCAGAAGACAATACAGATCACAAGCTTAAGATAGTACAGTATGAAGTAACATTGGAATCTTCTCGAAACTTGCGCGGGATGTCAAGAATTTCTTCATTGAACTTGAACAATAGAATTTTGAGGTCATTTTAAGTGATGGGTGGCAGAGAGACATGAACGATGATTATCAAAATAGTTATTTGCTTATGATTGATGATTTGACTTTCAATGTCAGATTAAAGCGTCCGTTTCAATTAGTTTACGAGTCATATTTGGTTGAGGAAACTTCTCTTCATGTGTTTTCTTTTGTAGCATTGTATTTGTGATAGGAAGTAATTCATTCTATAGTAGTAAGCTGTCTGAAATTAATTGTCAGTAAGACAGGATGATGATGTGATAAATGATAAATGATAAATGATTTTATTTCTGTAAGTAGGTTTGTACAAACACTTTTACACGTCAATCATATTTTTAAACTAGATGAGGTCGGCGTTTCCTATCTGACTACTCTGAGAAGAAAGGCCGAAACAAACTCAGAGGTCACAGTCTCTTTTAAAGTCCAGACATAATCTTGGTCAGATCATGTGAAGACCATGTAGATTGGTATCTGAAATGGTCGTTTGAGGAAAGAACCACACAGATTGAGTGGACCTGTCCAGTCAGTGCACGCATTTGTCAGTAATCGTGCAGCTCAACTCAGGAAGTCAGAACTTAAGGAGCTCAACGATTCGACGAACAATACCAAAGAAAGGGCATTTGGGTAGGCCACATAAATTACTCAATCTGCCAGATCATGATCAAAATTAACTGCGAAAAAAAAAGCAATGATCCACATAATCCTCACATTCACAATAATTAAAATAACATACTACTTTACAAGTAAATACTCATGTCATTGTGTATATAAAATTCAACAATGTCAATGTGTATATAAAAAAAATCGGACATAATGTTTGAGAACCATGTAGATTGGTGTCTGAAATGGTCTTTTGAGGAAAGAACCACACAGATTAAGTGGACCTGTCCAGTCAGTGCACGCATTTGTCAGTAACCGTGCAGCTCAACTCAGAACTTAAGGAGCTCAACGATTCGACGAACAATACCAAAGAAAGGACATTTGGGTAGGCCGCATAAACTACTTAAACTGCCAGATCAAGAATATAACTGAAACAATGACCCACATAGTCCTCATATTCTCAATAATGAAAATAATATAATACTTTTTACAGTAAATATTCATGTCTAAAATTTTCTTCAAGGCAAAGCTTAAGTGGTGTCAAAATAACCAGCAGCAAATTAAGATGGACATTATCGCTTCTCGCCACTCGGCGAGGAATTTTGGAAGCTTTTGGAGAGAAACGAAAAGGTTGAATCCTGAGTCGAGTCTCCCTTCGAGTGTTGGGGGCAAAAGTGACTTGGTCGATATTGCTAACTTATTCCGACAGCGTTTCAAAATTGATTCACCTCTGGGTCCAGCAGACCAAACATCGAATGTAAGCTATAATGACCTAAGTGTACGTTTCACTGCCCGTGACGTGTCTTCCGTCATCAAAAACATGTCCAGGGGTAAGTCACCTGGTCACGATAGTTTAAGTATTGAGCATCTGCAGAACGCAGGTGTTCATCTCCCAAGGGTTCTTGCCTTACTATTCAACCTATGTGTCAGCCATTCTTATCTGCCGGCTGATCTAGTGAAAACAGTGGTGGTGCCCGTTCCTAAGAATAAGACCGGTGATATGTCTGATGTTAATAATTACAGACCGATATCCTTGGCAACGGTTACAGCGAAAGTTTTTGATTGTTTACTTGACCGTTGTCTAGGTAAACAATTAAAAATTAACGACAGACAGTTTGGTTTTAGGGATGGGTTATCAACTGAGACTGCAATCATGACCCTTAAGAGTACAGTGCAATATTACACTGGGAGGAGGACACCTGTGTATGCATGCTTCCTGGATTTATCCAGTGCTTTTGACCTCGTCTCATATGACATCCTGTGGGAAAAGTTGTCTAATGAAGCTAACCTGCCGCCAGAAATAATTAATGTCCTAAAGTTCTGGTACGATAACCAACACAACGCTGTGAGATGGGCAGGCTCATACTCAGATGTGTACAGGTTAGAGTGCGGGGTGAGGCAGGGGGGTCTGACCTCCCCCAAGTTGTTTAACATCTATGTGAATAAGCTGATCGAGGAACTCAGCAGCACTGGCATCGGATGCACGATCGATGGTGTGTCTTTCAACAATATCAGTTATGCTGACGATATGGTGCTGCTGAGTCCGTCGATCAGTGCTCTTAGGAAGCTGTTAAATATATGTGAGTGCTATGCTGGAGCCCATGGACTAAGGTATAATGCCAAGAAAAGCGAGCTGTTAGTTTTTATGGCACAAAACAAGACCTATGAAGTTGTACCACCAGTCTCGCTCTGTGGTGCCACTCTAAACAGAGTAAAACAGTTCAAGTACCTTGGTCACTGGGTTACAGAGGATGGCACTGATAACTGTGATATTGAGAGGAACGGAGGGCGTTGACCGTAAGATGCAACATGCTGGCCCGCAGATTTGCAAAGTGCGACAGCAATGTCAAGATTACTCTGTTTAGGGCTTATTGCCAGACCTTTTATACTTGCAGTCTGTGGACCAGATATACGCAAAAAACCTTTAATGCCCTGCGTGTGCAGTACAATAATGCTTTTCGGATACTGCTGTCGCTGCCTCGTTTCTGTAGCGCGTCAGGAATGTTCGCAGTAGCGCGTACAGACGACTTCTTTGCGATCATTCGTAAAAGATCCGCTTCACTACTGCGTCGAATGCGGGGCAGCGACAACAGTCTTCTGAGTGTTATTGCTAGTAAGACTGAGGGCCACCTTATGGGGCACCTGTGCGCAGTGCATGTACTGTTGCCAGGTGTCTCCGTGAGATGGCGTAATTAATTATTATTAGTTAGTGTGTGTTTTAGTCTAATATACTAACATAGGTTAAGGAATACTAACACATTTATGGGTTCTACCTGAAATAAAGATAAATAAATAAAATAAATAAATAAATAAATAAAATAGCTAGCAAATTAAAATCAACATTCACCGTGTAAATTTATTGGAGCAGCTCAATCCCAAGCCTTTTTGTCCTCAATATAGTCTTTCACAGTATAATAGGCTTTCTGGCATAGTTTCCGTTTTATAAAAGATTTGAATTTATTAAAGCTTAGATCTTGAATGTGGCTAGGAAGTTTATTATAAAAACGTATACATTGGCATCTAAACGAGCCACCTATTTTCTTGAGCCTGGTTGTAGGAACAATAAATTTGTGTTTGTTTCTAGTATCTATATTGTGGATATCACTGTATTTTTTAAACAGATTAATATTTTTATGTGCATACAAAAGATTTTCATAAATATACTGAGAAGGCACAGTAATTATATTAATCTCCTTAAATTTATCTCTGAGGGAGTGTCTGGGACTTAATTTATAGATAGAACGAACGATGATAATATATTTGCTCTATAATGTACAAATATTATCTCTCAAGCAAGCTGTAACTACCTAAAGATTGTTATTTCTTATCCAGGTGTCCAACGGAATACATCGTACAAATAAACACAAGATAGATAGTCCTTTTTTGTCGTAAATCAAACTGCTTTATCGTAGAAAGTAAACTTGATATTTGCATATTATCGACGTCTGCGCATTCAGCTGTTTACTCTGATTTATGTAGAGTTAAGATTGTTCGTCTCTATCTGTTGTGGTCATCGTTGGCTTTCCTTAGAATGTTTTCTTTCCTTGAAAAGTGATACTTACGACTTTGACATTTAAAAAAAAGAAGCTGAAGAAGCTTTGAAGTGAGCTGTCAATAGTGTCAATACATTATTGAAAGCTTACTTCACTTAAGTTTTCGCGGTGAGATTTTTAGAGAATAGACCTGAAGCACTTTGTGATCTATAAAACTTCATAGTTATTTATGGTATTCTAAAATTTTAAATAAAATTCTTCTCTTCTTACGCTATTTTCTACTATGAGAATAATTATTTTTCAAGAATTTCTCTTCAAACGCGGAACAGATTCATAATAAATCCTCGAATTTACCGCCTGGACAACTCGAAAGTTGCTTGAAAGCTGTCTGCAAAACTTAACATTACAATTGATATATTTGATGTTAAAACAAAGAAATGACCATAAATCAGTAAACCCTCTCGTTACCGAGCACAATGCCAACAATCAAGAACATTATTGTTCCGAGAAAACTTGCAAGTACCTACTTGTGCAAGTGAAATTTATATGGGGAAGCTATTGTTTTGATATTATTATGAGCTTTCACTTTTCTGCATAATACAAAGGCAAGTGGTGTTTAGCTGGGGAATTGTAATGTATTACTGAATATTTGATAATTCGAGCACCATTGTTTATTTAGTTTAGATGCACTTGAAAATTGTGGGATTATTGATGTTTTACTTTCTCCTCAAAGGAAGTTGTCCCATTTAAGAACGACCGCGATTTTAAAGAGCAAAGCATGAATATGAAATGATTTCGCTCGTAGAACAAAAAAGGCTAAATCAAAATCAAAATGTCAATCAAATTGATGCGTTCAGACCGGAATTAGTTAATTACACGATGTGAACATAAATATAGTGTGAACCTTGACATGTTACTGCATGTTGTGTGGGAGCAACATTTTATTTATAACGTCGTTCGGCTCATTATTTACTGGTTCGATGTGTAAAAATAAATAACTTGTACTATCGTCCCACGTGAACAGCGAATGCGACTGGCGACACGATGCAAAGCGGTATAAAGGCACACGACTAGTTCGAAATTTAAATGGAATAAGGAACTAAGTTCAAAATAGTTCTTTGGCGTAGGCCACTGCCCACAACTGCCAGTATCCTATGCAGTTTAGTAGATCCATGGAACTAGTATGTACTATAAGTAGATGCTACTGTTGTGTATTAGGTATCGCAACGCAAACCATGGCGAAGCATTCTCCTACAGCTGGAACAACGGCTTTTTGTCTATGTCACTACTAATAGACATTACGTAAACTTACGCCAAAGATACGTTTCTATACGCATTGTTATGGCTTCTAAATGTCGTCTGTGATTTACATGAAAATTTGTTCGTCTTATTAATTAGTTTGACGTATTTATCGCAGAAAGGATACTGAGGCGTTCATAGAAATATCGTTACTTCAAATACATTATTCTTATCTCAGTCTGAAGTCTGAAATGTGAAAGAAATCTTTCATTATGAGATATTACGTTAGAAATTTTTTGATCTAGATTGTGCATATCTTCAATTATTTCTGTTTCTCCGGCCTATGAAAATGTTATGCAAAGTGATGCGAATTCCGCAAACAAGTCTGTGGGGTGGGCCTTGATACTATTATAATATTCTACAAATTGATTTTATGTACTTTCTAACATGAAATATAGGGAGAGAGTATCTTTGGTATGACATTCACATTAGTGATAATGACATTACGTTCGGCGAAATTACGTAAAGTGTAGCCACCTGACGACGGACTCGAAACCAGTCCTGCGTCCGTGCATCCGGACCAGTTTAGCAAAGCAAGGTCCCGCCATAGACCCGCTCACTCCGGACCCGAGTCCACGAGCCCGCGACACGCAGGGAGCGTTAGCCTCTATCAACCCGTTTATTATTTTTATATTTCACGTTCGAAAACGCAAAATGGCCGACTTTCGTGTTTATTAATTATTGAGATAGGATCATGTAGGACCTTCTAAAGGGACTTGAATTTATTATAGACGTAATGGGCTGGATGGCCGGCTGAGCAGCCACAAAGATGACCTTTACACGGACAAGGACATAGAGCAGTGGGTATTTAAATAAAGTTCAAAGCACACCTCAGTTTCTAACTAAAAGCTTCCTCAAACACTAAACTAGGTACGAGTACTAATAACAAACATGTCTGCATGTTGTAGGTATACGATTTGGCAACCAATAGTTGTTGTAGTAACGCTACGAAGCAGTGTATATATGATCCTATAGTTTGTGTGGCTGTGAAGTTCCGCGTAATCGGAAGCAATGTTATAAATTGGCATAATAAACGGTCTTATGATTACATGTTTTACATAACATGGGAATATACTAAACACTAACGTATAAAACTATTATAATTTATATTTGGTCTGAAAATTGTCTGACCAATGTACTCACCCAGCGTTTCACGATTTGTTTAACGTTCTTGTAAATTACACTCAAGAACCACATCATTTCTTACAATATGTTAACTTCATCACATCACCAATAGTTATGACAGATTTAAAAACCGTTTTAACGAGTCCCAAGTCATTATACTAATCGTTTGCGATACCGACAGTAATCGCAAAGTAAATATTGAAAAACGGGTAATTTTGCTATTAACGTTAAATAATGAAACGTTGTTTGTATTGTATCGTGGACAGCTAAATGTGTTATTAGAATCGCATTTATCCGGCATGTTATGTTCGAGTAATTGTAGACAAATAGCTAAAGTGAATGATGCGTTATTTTTCTTATTTAACACGTTGTTTGAAGCGTGATATCAAGTAATTAAGGTAGGTATAATCAATAATACATTGTGTTCAGAGCTAGCCTTAGGATTTTAATGAACGCCGAAATTTATTAAAGCCAAATTAAATCAATAGAATGTTCGAATTCAGTGAGCAGATCAAGTCAAGACGAAAACGTAGAATGATTCCGACGTCTTTGTTGCTACCCAAGTCTAGATAGGATTTAACAGGCGGCCTATGTTCTATCTTGGGCCGTTTCCAAAAGTCTAGCAAATGTTATATCAATGCTAGAGAGAAAATCTCTTGAACTATACCTACATAAGTTCAATTTTACATAGGTACTCGTAACTGTTGCAAAAATCTGATTTCAGGCTCCTAGAAACAGGCGCGACACAAAGGCACCGCTCGTCGCGCGACAGGCGGTACCTTTGTGTCACATCGCGTGTCGCGCCTGTTTGAAGGAGCCTTTAAAGTTTGATAAAATCTTTTTTATTTAATTATTTATTTAGGTTCACCAACAAAGGATACACGTATACAATATATATGTATGTTTTGAGAGGAAAGCGCGGAGTTATATTATAGTGTGACGTGAAGTATCCTTTAATTATCGAAAATAGTGAACTGACAAATGGTAAAATCATAAAACATATAATAAATGGCCCACATAAAAGCCAAGCTAGTTTACAGCCTGAAAGCCCGTTAAACAAAGGCGTGGCGTCCTAATTGTATCCCAATACCTATTATGTATGACAGAAATATATTACAGGTACCTAGGTATGTATTGACATAAAAAAGTAGATCACATCGGAACGTCATTGTGACATTGTGAGGGTAGTGGAACAATGGAACTTGTCCTTAATATACTATACGTACGTCATGAAAGTTTCACACTTAGCTGCAAGTAGGAAGTAAATGATTAGTAAGGATATTATGTTTATGCCAGAATTATTTGAGTATGCCTTATTAAAGTAATTGCAATACCTAGAATCAGTACTTAAATATTACTTTTTATTTGTGGAAATTGGTAGTTTAAACTATAATATTACTATTATTGCGGTGCGTTATGTATAAAACTTCTCGTAGACCAAATTCATCCCATTCTCATAAACTACACACAAACATATACAACATATTACAGCCTACAGCAGATGGCATTACAACCCCTATTACCACATACTACACCAACAATGAATAGCTATATATGTCAAAATCAATCCAGCTTTGTGGTTATCTGACAACCCCGTCCAATCAAACCTCTTCGTTATTCTGCAGGCTTCGACAGATATGACGTGGTCATCGCGTGTCCCTCACGTATCCGTCGCGTGATGACCACGCCACCCCTCAATTTGGGTTGGAACCTTACATGGCTTCGTCAGCCATACAATTATGTTCGTTTGCTGATACTGTTTACGTTCGTACATGAAGTTTACGCATGATCGTGTGTGAAGGACATCGTAAGGGTGTATTGTGTCGGACTGGACGCTCTTCACGCGAATTTGGTGTTTTTCTTTTGCATTTAGGAAAGCGTTTTTATAAGGATGTAAATGTTGATTCTTTGTAAAAAAAAAGTGGAAAAACTGAGATCAAAAGCATAGGAAAACTAACACATAATTTTTGGTGCTTTTGATCAATTTCTTTCTTTCTCATAACTTGTGTTCAAGGTTAGATTATGAAAAGTGACTACATGAGTTTAGTAGAGATGATTTCATGCCTGTTTTTTTACCGTTAAAGACAAAAAAACTGAAACATGATCCATGATGTAAGCTTGGCATAGCAACAGCTACCAGATGTGAAACATTCCTGTTTTATCCTTGCAAAAAAAAAACAAGTGCCTACTTGCTAACAACGGTAGTCACTTAGGGCCCGTTTTTTTATACATAGTTAAACATGACCAATAGTCAATTTGACAATTAGTCACTTGACAATAGTCAATAGCTGTCAAAGTTTAACTACTCTGTCTGCGCATGGTTAACTTTTATAGCAAATTGTCAATTTTTTTAACTGTAATTAGCAAACAACACACTTCTGTCATTTTTAACAAATTGTTAGTATAACTAACGCATTTTAACTATTAGTATGTGTTTGACTACTAATCAAACAACGGGCGCTTAGTCCGTTTTTTTACCGGCTTTTTATATAATTCCAAGTTACCGTTTCGTAATCCGTCAAAACACGCGATAGATAAAAGAAAACCGTAAACGTCTTATGTAATTCACCGGCAAGCATGCATATATTTATTATTTACTTAATTAAAGTCTATTCATAGAGATTAGAGTCGCTTGTGTTGGTACATAAGTAGTTTGTTATTGTGGAAGTGCCAAATCAAGCACGTAATATGCGAGATACGATAGTATCTGCTATAGACAATGTAGACATTTCTTTGTTGTTTATCGTGATTTGTTTATTTTATTTAGGTAATGTTGACATAACTCTGTTACTTAATCAATAGGATATGGATTTAGGATGGCGGTGGCGGAAGTTATTTTAATTTCTTTAGTTGCTATTCATATAGAAAATCTTGGGAAAATTCGGATGCAGTTTTTTTATTTTCTTTACACGTTACCTTTTGAACTATAGCAATACGGCTTGACTATTGTTGATGGGATTAGTTAATTATGAAAATGTTTATTAATTGTTTTATCACTTAATTAACCTTACTTCACAAGGTGAACTTGGGAAAATGTAGGTAAGTAAACTCGCTGACCTCCGATCAGCAGAAAATTGTCGCCAAAAATATTTCAAGATATTTGTAATAAATCATTTCACACTATGTAAGTAAGTGATATTTAAGAATCATAAATAACATCAAGCTATGCCAAGTTTAGCAGTAAACAGCAATCATATGACTCGTGACGGAGAAATAAGTATTGAAAACTAATTTAGTACGTAATTATACAAATTATTATTAAAAATGAACGATCAGATTCAGTAGGTGCTTAATTATATTGCTTCCGTTAAAAGTGTAATAAACTTGTTCATCATAACCGTGTTTTATTAGATTAAAAATGTAATGTTGTTTTTTTAACTAATATGGGTACCTACTTTTATTCCCTTGTGAATGCGATTTCTAGTAGATTTAAAAAAATTATAGACAATTGAGTTTTGCATAAACATTCGACAGTATCAAATCAAATAAGGACGAAAATATAGGACAATGATAATTTACTAAGATTAGACAAAATCGACAACTTCTGCTTACCCACGATCCAGTGGAGCCCCAGCGCTTCAGCCTCTTCCCGAAAATGTTTTGACACTGCGAGAGACAAGAGACCGAAGACGCCGGCTGTATCTTGTTAACAAAACTGTCACCCCTGTCTAATGTCATCTTTCACTACCACTAATCACCGTTTAACTAGAGTTTAATAATGTTCATTTACATTAAAAGTTTTGTTATAAATTGTTTATTTATTTTATTGTTCACTGTACACAAATTCACATGTGAAGGCGAATCGAAACGCCGTAACCCGTGAGGTGGACGCGTGCGACTGCGTTGCCGGCAGTCGAACGAATGATGACCGCTCAGCTTTTCCTATCTCCGAAAAGAAGCCCGCCCACCCCGCCCGCCTTGGCCGCCCAAACTTCCAATTAGAACATTTTTTTTTTACAGGAATCGTATTAATGTCGTTTTCACCGTTCGCTTGTATGATGAATTCTAGAGAAAAGTGTCATTAGGAAATCGTAAATGAGAGAGAGAAAGTTATCTTTGCCGATTTTCTGAAAAGTTTCTTAGAAAATGGAAAAGAGCTTTTTGTATCATTGACATTCTTTAGTTTCGCAGGAAGTAAGTGTGCTATTTTAGAATTACTATGGGGATGTAGTAAATCTAAAATTAAAATAGCGTTATTAGAATTACGTTATTTAAAGTCCTATTAATGTTATTTGCGGTTCGACGACTCATACTAAACTTTGTAAGCTATCTATCATAAATAACACTAGAGAACATAAAATATATTTTTTTCCCAGATATATGATTGTGTGATTCGGGATCGCCATGCTACAGAGAACTTAGAACAATAAATAAATATCTCAGTCGCTTTTAAGATAAATTTATTTTCAATTTAATTTTATAGATTATTTCGATATAAACTTGATTTTGTTCTTTTGGCCTGCCTGTTGTAAGATGTTGGTGTATCTCTAATGAAAAACCAATAGTAGTCTGCAAGCATTGCAGGGGTCCATTTCCCCTGATAACGCTTTACTATTGAAGCAATTCCTTGGTGAAAGCGCTCACCGTGCTCATCAAACAAATTAAATCCGGAGAAATAACACAAAAGCGAGACATGGTAAAAGAACTAAATGTATAGTGACAGTGACACTAGAAAATATTATTGTGACCGTTTCAAAGAAAAAATTAGATCTACCTTCCTAAATTGATAAAAAAGTAAATTGATAAAAAAAAACACCTTTTCTATACGTGATTTAAATAAAAAAAGGATTGTGTGGTTTCATGAAACCACGGTAAAAGTGAAACTTTTTTTCACATTATAGATATTTAACTAAAAATCTCCCCCGCTCCTTTTCCTTGGTGGTGTTTGTGGCGAGTAAAATAGCGTGGAGCACTGGCACAAATGAGTAATAGTCTATACACTACACGGTCAGCTGATGCGAACTATAGGCGCCGCCATATTGGCCTCGGCTGCTCTGACGAGCGCCTTTCACTTTATCCCTACTCCGCGGCCGACCGTCACGCGACATGCAACATACAGACGAAAAAGTTTGAGACGATGTAATAAAAGTTTCACTTTAATGATATTTTTTTTGTATTAAGTGCATGATTATCTACGAAATACGTTACGAATTTTCCCCGGAAAATTTTCAGTGTTGCCTAGTGTAATTATTGTGAATAGAAAATCACCTAGTTTCTGACATGAACATATAAAATATGATTTACAAATTGAGGAAAGTTACAATTGGCGCTTGTTATGATTATGACTATTCACAGAAGTACTTTACGTTCGATAGTTTACAATACTAGACTTCATCGTTGACAGACTGATGGAAATCATTTGTTTTAACATGACCATGAGCTGTAAAGCATGTGTACACTGAGTGGAAAACGCATTAGTTTACCTCTCCATACCGATTAAAGACATTGAGTATGGTTCTATTGTTGTAACTTGTACACTGTAGATTTGTAGACCTTTTTCTATTTTGTTGAGTACCTGTTACTTGTTGACAGTCCTACACTGTCCTCCCATACCTATAAAACACTGTAATTTGAAAACATTGTAAAATTGGAACCGTGCACCTAGGTTCTGACGTTTCATAAGTGCCCATGTAGGCTTATGTGCAATAAAATATTTTGATTGATTGATTGAACCATAGATACAAAAATGTTCTTTCAAAAACAGATGAAAAAGGAACGACTCTTGTTAAAACAAAATTAACGTTACAAATGAAATTGGATAATGCTTTTGATCCGAGGTAGTAAACTAATCACAACAATTTTTGTGATAAATCCATCGTGATTTATTTACGTAACATATACATAGGTATATAAGTTAGTTGGATATAGAGCTCTTATCTACGGTAGGCTCTCGTGCGCAGGATATAGCGTCCTATTGGCTCAGAACCGCCGCTCGCCGTCCACAATCCACATCCGGCCCTGATGCTGAAATGTCAACGTGGAAGTTTGACATTTTAGCTTAGTACCATATTTACAGCTGAAGCTTATGGTTTCCGGCAAGGAATGAGACAGTCCCTCATCACGCGAGGGTGACGCTGGGGGCAGAATGATCAAATGAATGAAATGAATGCATCAAGGAATGTCAAGAGGACTGGTAACAACTGTCTTTTGTTTCTATCTGTGTGACCGTATTTGTTCATCTAAACTACACAACCAATATTGATGCGGTATTTTTTTATATTTAAAAAATATGGTATTTAGAGAATTTATTCCGGAAAGTTTATATGTATTTAATGCAAAAATATTAAACTTACTTAAATAAAGAAACCCGATGTTTTGAAAGTGCAATATCTACGTGGCCAAAACTTAATGGTTTTTTTATTTTTTTATTAATCTATGTAAAATTTGAACGCAGGGGGTTTCAGAATCATGTACTGAATCCATGGTGTCAGTTTGTGTGTCGATGTCTCTGCCACTCTGTACAGTTTGAGCCCAGAAGGTGGCCACGCTGATTGCGGCATCAGTGGCATTCTTTAGGTTTCTTTAGGTCATCAAAGGTAAATGATTATATTTCTGTAAGTATGTTTGTACAAACACTTTTACACGTCAATCATATTTTAAAAACTAGATGAGGTCGGCGTTTCCTATCTGACTACTCTGAGAAGAAAGGTCGAAACAAACTCAGAGGTCACAGTCTCTTTTAAAGTCCAGACATAATCTTAGTCAGATCATGTGATGACCATGTAGATCTGTGTTTGAAATGTTCTTTTGAGGGAAAACCACACAGAATGAGTGGACCTGTCCAGTCACTGCACGCATTGGTCAGTAATCTGAAAATTGTAAGTGGACGGGCACTTAGGACACTCCAGCATAAAGTGGGGCATGGTCTGATCAGACGCACCACACTCGCACGGGGTATTGTTATGATAATTTTAATATTAAATATCTCACCATTTCCTCAAGTAAAAGCAAAAATCTCTCTTTTAAGTGCGTGTGAGTTTTATCGTTCCTGTGACATTCAAGTTTTATGACTGCGAATAAAATTACGTTGGTAATGTGTTTTAAATGAGTTTGCAGCAAAAATTATGTCCCATTAAATTGGATTATGTTTGTACGTAGGTGCGCATTCTTAAGTGTTGTCAGACTAATCGCCGTTTAGTGCAGTTTTGTTCTAGATCTTAAATATGTTATTTAATTTTAGACTAACTTAGTTAAATATATCAACGCATCTATTACGCGAAGGCATAGGGTTATTAATACACAAACATTTCGAGTCCCATGTAATATAGGGTGACCCTATTCCCATTAATCGGACACCAATCCAAACATCAGGAAAATAAATATATTTTCTTTAATACTTACCTCATGTAAGTATTTTATTAATTGTTCCTTGCAATATGAAATGATCGATGGCATGGCACGTGGATCTACAAACGTACATAGGTAGTTTTAATAAAACTATCCTTCAACTGTTCGAGTTTGTAAGCAAAAGAAGTCCCGAGTATCTCTCAGCTATTTATAAGTAAATATGGATTCAGCTCGTGTAAAAAGATTCTTGTTTACTATCTGTCGTATAAATCATAATGCAACTGGGACTGAATCCAAGTTGGATGAGTTATATATGTAACGTTACGACGGGCTCGGAGAGAGCTAGTTTTCTAAGTGGAAAACCTATAATAATATAAAATACCTTGTTACATCCTCGGTTCCGAAAGCTTAGAAAATTTATATATTTTTTAAAGTATTCTTGTAGGTTTTCCATTTTAAAGTACCAACATAATCTGAAATCATCATTATTTATTACTACGTGCAATTGCCTGTGCGTCTCTATTTTTATTATCAAACTAATAATACATATGTGTCAATAAACTCACTGTAAGTATACCCACTAAGTAGATTTCTAGTTGAAAAACTCCATTGTGGAAACACGGTAGAGTGGCCTAATTAATTACCGCTGGACGGAGCACCATTAATTCGATTAGATAAAGTAGAGGCTTTCGAAATTCGCCACGCCGAGCGAAAACCTTCAGCTTGTGTGCTTACAAAGTACTCGCTTATGAAACACAATTACATAGATATGGGCTATCGGAAGGATCTTGACTCAACAATCCGACAAGATGAACGGGAAATACGTGTACTAACCGTCCCTGATACAAAAATAATAACAATCTATAGATCTACACGAAGGTTACTTCAGTTTAATAGCTAAAAACAAAGCACGGTGTCATAAATATACTTCTAATCATTATAAACCTTGTAAGACCAGGAAGGTCGCAGTTCTGGTACCCAGACATCAGTCAGCACCCACACACTCTTTGACATGACAGAACCAATCATAATCATGAAATATTTACACAAAAATGCTTTTGTTATTAGCGTGAAATCTTAGGAAATAATGTGGTATTCTGACGGCTGCTCCGAAGGGTAAAAAAACATAAGAGATGCCTATAAAACAATCACAAGGCGAATCGAAATTAATGACAACGCGACCTTGGCCCATATTGCGGTTTCTGTACACTCAATAGATTTATGAAGAACATTTTTAATTAACGCTTTTGTGTGAAATTGCTACTGATAACTGTTAGCATTCGCGTAAATCTGTGTCTTAGAGATAAATCTCTTTTTATTATTTTTGCAATTTCATTGGTGAACGAGGATGTTGAGTATAAATAATTCTGTTATGTTCCTACACGAAAATTTGGGGAAGGAGGCTGCAAGGTTGAATTCAGTAGTATTCTAAGACTTGAAAAGATAATGAAGAGTTAATCTTCACAATACACATCTCCTATTATGGGACCTACTTATAATTGATCGTTTGTAAACAAAACAAAACATTGAACGAGCAATCCAAACAGACAATCCCGAAGGACACGTCTGCAGAATCCATTAAACCTTGACACGTTTCGAAGAAACCTGATGATGGATTTAATACGCGCCTGAATGCAGGCGTGGGCCTTATCCTGCCTAGATCTGCGTAGGATAATACCAGCATTAATCTTTTGAAAGACGTTCAATCTGTTCAATGTAAAAGACTTGGTTATTTGCTGCTTCCGTGGCTTTCTGAAGAGGTCAGGATGTATGTAGGTCAGTATTTTCCTTATGGGGTGTCAAGGACTTTTCTGCGCTAAGATGGGCGGAAATAGAACAGTTTACTGTGGTATGATTTGTTCTTTCAAACTGTTCTACTGTTTCTTATTATGCAGGACTGATTGGGAGAAGATGTGGGTTGTTGTAATTGTTATTGCAGTCCGGAAATGACTGAAAAAGGCCACATGTGCCTTCTAATAGGACGCTGCATTGAAACGTATAGATGTAATTACAACTGTTGGCAAACACAGTAGGATGGTGTTGCCGATTCAACCTTAGGGGGAGGTCACTAATAGCATTGGGGTTCTTAATTCCTTCCTGAAGAAATGGGAGTATTTAATCCTGTTTTTTTTAAATCCTATAATGGATTGATTTCTCCAAAAAATATTTTACTGTTTTCTCTAGAAACCTCGTTTTGTTAATAAAATAGCCTCAAGAACTTGGTACGAAATAGCGTTAGCAACAAAAAAAAAAGTAAAGGTATTGCTAAGTATCTGTGTACGTATAAAACAAAGCCTTACTCCCAGTCTGAAACCTGAATAGCCTTTTTAATGTCCACGAGCCGAAAGCAGGTCACTTATATAGTTCACGAAGGTATTAGCCGTGGGAGTTGCGTTACTGTGGACATAAAGAGAGCTCAAATAAGAGAGACTATAGTAATAAAGTAATGTATCGAGAGAATGACGTCAAATGCCAATCACTTTGAGGTTAAGGTGCTATCGTTGTGTTACTGAAATATCAGTGCTTTACTTAAGGTGGAAGCTTCGAAGGTTGTAATGTATTTTGTTAAGGTCGGCCTTGAATGTGGGTGCTGAAAAGTGGTTGAAATGTCAGATAGGATAGAATATTTTAGTAGCCATGAAACTTGATTAGAATAGGTGAAAAATAAGTTTCCTTTTTTAAATCAAGGAACGTTTCTGTTATGTACGAGTAAAAAGGTACACTTTTCAGCTTGTGGTAACCAAAGATGTGTGAATACGTCTACTTTGTTTCCACGTTCCTGTATGATTTCTCGTTCCTTTATAAAAGGAAAGCGATTTTCCCCTTTCAGAGCAAAAGAAACTACAAGTTTTCCTGCATTATAAGGAAAGCGAGAGTCTTTTAGTTTTCTCATGAGTTTCGTGTGAAAATAGGAAGTGATTGAGCACTTATAAAACTTCGCACGCCGCCAATAAGATTGGCTGGTATTTTAATAGTTTTCTGCACGTGGGACTTGTGTGGCACATTTGTAGCGCATTGCGAGGGTATGTGCAGGGTTTTATGTTGCCTACAATCTTTATTGAAAGTGTGAAAATGGTTTAGGGTCCGATAATACATTTTGCTGCAGTTTATTTTTAACTACATTGTTCGTCCGCGTGGAATTTCTTGCTTTAAAATATATCCTATGACACTCCGCAATACTATAGCATTCCATTAGTGAAAGAATTTTCGGAATCGGATCAGTAGTTTCGAAGATTTCCCCCTACATATAAACTTTACCTCTTTATATATATATATTTTTTTTTTTTTTTTTATAATTTTTTTATTTGAAGTTTAATTTATGGCCAAGGTCTTACAGTTTTTTTTTAATAACCCTGTTTTGTCAAGAAGAACTCTTGCCCGTCAAAAACTAAAAAAAGGTCCTTAGGAAAACATAATCCTTGCTATTAACTACCACAAGGAAATATTTTCTTCTTATTAAACACCATCAAGAATGTCGTATTAAAATTGCGTAAATTCGAAGCTGCAGCTTAATTGCGTAGCACATTTTTAATCACAATCTGAATCATTTTGAAGGATATTGCTAATCCATTGCTTCGTATGTTCGAAAAATTTGTCCGCTCAACAACGTAAATAACTCAATGAATGTTGTTGAACTTTCAAAATGAAAGCCATTCCTACTGTTAGTGTGTTACGCTACCCCGCAGGATTATTAGATATGCATAGTAAACTATTATTTTTTACGGAAACAATGACCGTAAATTCGAATTGCAGTTATGTATAACTTCACCTTGATCTGGTTAACGCTTCGTAAACAGTAGTACGTAGGAAACGCTATTATACTAAAATATAATATGATTTATGTGTTATAACTAATGTATGAAATGTTTGCCTGGAGTATCCTTGTGTCTTTTATAACGGCGGATTGCAACATCGAATTTTGTATTCATTGCGCACGTATTAGGTTTCAAAATTGTGGGTGCGATGTTTCATAGTGCTTCAAGAAAGGTATAAAGGTCATATCATTATCCTTGAAGCATATTATATGCGACATTATCCTTGTCCTTCATTTTAACATTTATTTAGAGGAGACATGTCTCGTGGAAGCAAGAACTTATGCACTTTTCACATGCTCTAGCTACCGGTGCTGTTTACCCGACGGGTAAAGTATGAAAGCTTTCGCTCATCTCGGCATAATTTATCCGGTTTACCCATAAATTCGTCCCCGGGTAACCGGCATAAACTAGCCGGCACCAACTACCCGGCAACAACTATCCGGCACCAACTACCCGGAACGTGTGAAAAGGAACGTATTTCATCCTCTCTATAAGAACATGTCCACATCTAACGACAAGTGCATTTAAAAATAGGGGTTTATTCTAAAACAGAGAAATAATAGTAACATTTCGACCTCGGACTAGTTTGACATTTCTAAAATAGCTGCGAAGTGCGCTGTCCTCTGCATAGCCTCGGTTGCATTTCTTTGTTTACCACAATTTATTGTAGGCTGTGGTCGTAATTCTAAAAGTGCGTTACTGTGACCACACGGTGGCGAACGGTAAATCAGGCGACCGACACCGTATAGGTGCGCCATAAATTCTGTACCTACAGGATGTGTTTTTGAGTAGGCGTGGGTTGATGTACCACTGAAAGTTTCGCTTATCTACAGGAAGCGGTGAAACTTTTCACAAGTTTTCTGCGGAAGCTGATTAGATAATGGCGGTGGAATCTCTTGAATACATTTTATGTATACAGAGACTGCTGCGGATATTTTTTTTTTCGGCACGAAATCATAGGTATATGTATAGATTTTCATCATGCATTACTAAATACTTACATGCACGTTTTCTGTTACCATGTGAACAATATTTGTTTAAATCGAATCTGATACAGGCCTAATACAGATTTCACTAGTAGACTAAACACGCCGTCAGTAGTTAACATATACGCAAAAAATAAATGTAAACGAATTGATCAATCAATCGGAAAATTAGGAAAAAAGGATACATGGTAACCCTGTTTCAGAATTCGTATAAATAACTTAAAGAGCATAAATATCAAAAGCACGCATTGTTTTGGCTTATTTTAATCAGTTGATTAATTATAAAACAGATATATCAAGCAACTAATGGATTTTTGTCTGTTTCGATGGAGAGATATTTGTCTTCTTGGAATAGTTAACGGCGGAGATAGAGCGACTCAATTATACTCGAAACAAACGATAAAGAATAGTGTTTTAATAGTTTGGCGGCTGAAAATTATTTAACTACTTTTATTATTCCCATAGATTATGTTTTTTGTTGATTTATGAAGGACAGAGACAAAAAACATGCCAAAAGATGAGTCGATATACAAAGAAAATGCGAAAAATAAAGCTCTTAAACTCGACTAAAAATGTGGGCATAAATATTACAAACGCCATATTTGATTTTATGATCGTAAGCTAATAAAATCTACCTCATCGATAAAGGAAAAAAACGGTATGAAACGTTAACATTAACATTCCCGGAAAACTTCAAACAGATTGATATTTTCGTATGAAAAATATTATTGAATTACACTTGGGTTTTTTGTGGGTAAATTATACAAACAATTAGGTAGAAGCATGATTAGGAAACCATTATCGTCATCTGTTTAGAAAATGTTAAGTAGGAATTTGGGAAACTAACTCAATAACATTTAGAGATAACAAATTGGCTTCATGCATTCAGATGCGACGCTAATGGTCAATTTAAAACCGCTTAATTCGGCTTACAAACCACTGATATTTATTCAAACAGCTTCTTTCTGTACTAAAACACATATAATTAAGGGATTTGAGAAATGATGACGGTGATAAATTCGTGTAACAGAGTGGTTTAAAATGTCACTTATGTACGACAAACTTTATAGAGAACGTGGGATTAGCTTATGTTATGGAATTAATGATGTAAGCTATTTCATAGTATACTAGCTGAGCCCCGCGGTTTCACCCGCATAAATCTCGATCCCGTGGATAAGGATACAAATTATCTTATGTCCTAATCCAGGTCATGTGCCAAATTTCATCAATAATCCGTTTATCCATTTTAGCGTGAAAGAGTAACAAACAAACATACAAAAAATCAAATATTTTCTCTTTATAATATTATAGTTTAGACTACTAAAACACATTTATCAATTCTTCTACGATATAAAAAACAGTTTCAATAAAAAAAAAATAGAAAATTACGAGCAAAACTTGCTACGAAGTTTGCTACGAGTTAGCAGAGGTACGCAAACTTTTACAGAATACATATTTTTCATTGCCCTACATTTCCTACGCTTACTCGTGTACATTAAAAATGCATAAGAGCCTCCAGTTTAAATATAAATTCCGCTTAGTTCGCTTAATTCCAAACGGTTCCGCTTTTCGAAGCTAAAAATAATAATTTCCGTAAACTTTTACTAGTGGTAGGTAGCCAGTAATTACAGCAAGGTCGCGATAAGCTGTAAATCACAGGCTGACGTAGTCTAGGGTAAAAATAGACTACTATTTGTAGGATAGAGTGACGAAAGAGGACAGGTAACGGTATTAGTTGACGTGAAATGTGACCAGTAGCGTTTGTTATATTAGACGCGGCGGGGGTTCGCCTAATTACGTCAACTTTTGCGTCAATGTCGTATTTTTCGGCTTATTCAAGCTATGATGCTGCCTGTGTGTAAGATTATTTGGGTATCGTCATTCTTAAGGATTCTTAGGTTAGCTGAGGGACAAAAAATTATGGCGATAGCCGATTCCCGGCCACCGTAGGCGCGGGCTTGCGGACGGCGAGCAATGGGTAGGCCCGGATCGACGGCGCGTTGTGTTCCACGCGCGCTTTAAAGAGATGTCAGCAATATTGACGGGGTCCGATAAGGCCGATGCCTGTCGGGGTCGCGGGTTGTTCGAAAGAGTTACCGTGGCCCTGGCGCACAGGCAACTGAAGGAACACGGGTAGGTTTTAGTCAGTAAGAGTCTGACACGCCCTTCCGCTCCGCCCAGAGCGGGAGAAGTCACTTGATGATTACACATCCAAAAAAAAGCATGGCGAGGGCGCGGTAATCTTTTTGTAATATATGAAAGTTGCATA
The DNA here is from genome assembly GCA_916610205.1 of Griposia aprilina. Taxonomy (NCBI): domain Eukaryota; kingdom Metazoa; phylum Arthropoda; class Insecta; order Lepidoptera; family Noctuidae; genus Griposia; species Griposia aprilina. Next base: position 5,128,867 of record OU744295.1, on the reverse strand, counting down.
CATACGTCAGGTCTTCTGTAAAGTTTGATAAACAGCTTGTTAACATACCTGTAACAAAATGAAAACAAAGATTAGTTTGTTTATACACAAGCTAAGTAAAAGAAGTTTAACCAGTTTTAGTTTAACTAGCAATTTAAAATTTGGCTTTTGAATATTGCAATAACTAAACCTAGTGGGCTAAAGATAACTAAAGGTTGATTGATACCTTTGTTGATATTATTAATTAAATAGCCAAATTGGTAGAGAACTGACCAATTATGCGATAAACAAATTCCGTTCAAAACATTTATCAATTTTAGATTATTCAATTAATGATTGCAGGTAAGGTATTGATTTAATTATAGATAAATAAAATGCATTTAAAACTAATCGATCCATCTGAATCTTGGCCAAAAGAACCAAACTTAATGGTAAATAGGAACTTATTCCACGAAATATACAGTTATTTTGATTATGTATGACATTCCGAATTCAATTTAGATTTGACATTTCACGTCATTCCCTTGACATTTTTAGTTTAATCCCGAAGGAATAACCTCCTGAACTCAAAGGATAGTAGAAATGGTATTTCGGTATCAAATTATGGTTTCAGTTATAAATATAATGTCACGTTTCCCATTTAAGGTATCATTTTAATATGTATTGAGGTGTGGGTTATATTGATATAAGATTGGTTTCAGTAAGCCAACTCTGACTTTATATGTGGAAGATCATTTCAGGGATCTTATGTTTAAATCTTTGTCTACACATTAGAAGGGAAACTGTATTTGTATTGCATCGATTAAGAGTGCCTTGTTTAAAGAAGATTATGTTGGTAGGTTTTTGAAATGAAATAAGGAGAGCTCTGGTTGATGCTATCCGTTCTCCTATTACAGATTTTTATAACACCAAAGGACGAAATCTCCCAAAAAAAAATGGCTGCCGTAAGTGTAATGTACTTAAGGGGGATGCGCCAAGGTAGCCCGCGAAATTCAAATTTACTTACGTTTTTTGCAATTTGCAGTTCAGTATCAGGTTGTATGGTGATCTAAATATGATTCGCGGGCGTATCAAATATTTATTTTTAGAATTATAATCATAAAAATCATCAATACATCTCTATAAGTTCATATTACCCTATTTAATGACTATTTCATGAAATCATAAAATTTGAGGCCAAATCTAACTTAAAGAGTTGTATTGCTGATTCTAATGATTATAATTCTGTAAAGCTATATTTTTTACGGTCGCGAATATTATTTCAATCAACATACATCCTGACACTGACCTGCAAATTGCAAAAACCGTAAGTAAATTTGAATTTCGCGGGCTACCTTAGCGCATCCCCCTTAAGATAAGTTTATATTGTTGATGTCAACTGTCACTGTCATGTATGGCGGGCTGTCACAGCAGACTGATTGTTATAGCTTTTCCGAATAAACTGCGTTATTAGCTACAGGATGTTTTACTTATATAGGTACCTCAGTAAGTACCTACAGCATTGTAATTCTAACGTCACCAAATATCAATTGCAAAAGCTTATTTCTTTTTCAGATTAACGATAAAACAACATTGTCGGAAAATCTTCATCTACATTCTGTCACAATTGCCCACAGATTAATATAGTTGCCAATTGGGACGACGGATTTGAACCGACCGACTCCGAGTGCATTATGCCTGTCGCATTTATTCTAAGAAAACTATGATAAGATACTCATATAAGACATTTCAAGAGCTTTTTGGGTTGAACGAAATTCACAGCTGCACTAGAATGGCGAATGTTAGACCAAGTTCTGATCGTAGGAGCCAATTGGGTAAACGGGTTCTGTAGAGTAGGCGATCGTCATTAGTGAAACGTTACTATTTTGAGTAATGACTAATGTCGTTCCGATATTTATGATATATTATGTTCTGAGATATCTAGTTTATCTAGAAGCAGAGCTTAATACAATTTCGGGGTAGGGTAGAACGGCGGGGGATGACTAGCCGAACTAAACCATGGCCTATCTGTTGTAGTGTCCAAAGTGTCATACACCTCTGCACTTTAAAGACTTAAAAAACGCCACTCTACCTACTGGGTTTAATTCATTCAATATAAATCCGTCGAGTCGAAAAGAACAAGGGAGAAACAAAGCTTTCTTCGCTGTAGCTTTAAAGCTAGTTTTTCGTTCCACTTAAAACTACAGGGTCAAATTAAATTAGCTAGCGAAACTCCGCAGATGTGATGGGTATCGATCGATATCTAAACATGATAAAACAAAAATAAATTAATTTGTTTTTTTTTTGTGGGGTCGTTGGACGCAATTAGTGCAGTCACTTGAAATATTAGTTTAAAATTCTTTTTTTGTTTGTTTATTTTCCACAGAAGTGATTGGTATTGATATAAAAACACGATAAAACAGATTTTCTCAACTCTTATTTCAAGTAACAACACTGCCAGCGGTCGTTGACCCCCGAAAAAAACATAAAATATTTTTTATTTTATCGTGTTTAGATATCGACGCCCATCACAGTTTCGCTAGTTAATTTAATTTGACCCTGTTTAAGCTGGTTGATGTAGTTTTGTTAATTTCATGACAAAAAATCCTAAAAGAAACATAGTTAAATCAGAATGAAGACGTCTAACCACGCCAGGGACATCGTCTACGGTCGCCAGGGTTCAAGCGACAGGCGACCGTCTCGCCCCACTTCACTTCCACATTTCTCGGTAGCTAACCAGTCTCTGATCTGTTCTAACAACTTGTAACACATGTAACACAAGCCCACTGGAGCGTTGCGCCCGCGCAATTATTCCTCTCAAAGAAATAGGTTAGGCGGTAAACAATAAAGTGTTTGTCTACAATACAAGGCACCGGAACATTTATTAATGATGATACTGTTTTCTTGAGTAGAATGTGGAATTAATTTTGGGTTATTTTAAAGAGCTTCTTAATAGTTTGAATCATCAGGCTGGGTTTGATGCCACAGCTTCATGTGTATGTATAGAAGCCATTGTTTATTTCTAGAAAATACAGGAATTTCAAGCTAAAAGTCACTACTAATTAAATGTGAGATACAGTAACGAGTTCCAAGATTTCTTAAAAGCTCTTGTAGTCTAACCTATGGTTTTCTTTTATTATCTTTGAGAAGATAATAATATGATGTAATGGAATAAAGACATCTGAGTCACTGATTGAATAATAACGTATTTACAATTGGGTCGTTATTTCGGAGTTTTTGTTTTTTTTTATTTTTATTCGAACTGTTATCAATATTATTGGAGCCTTGGTTATGGAGTTGTGTGTGATTTTTTCTAGAATATAGGAAACTAATTTTGAAGAAAAAAGGCGTTGTTTATTTATCTATAAATCCTATGAAAAATATTTTATAAAAACCCCGCTAAGTAATTAAATATTGTAACCGTCAATTAATATAGAACCGCTATTTGTTGGTTTCGATTTCTATCCAACGTATAGTTCTCCTTTAGCATACCTCAACATCTAAATTATTTCAAGCGTAAACAGAGTATAAATTGTGATATAAATAACATCCGAAAACTGAACGTCAGTGTTTGTATAAGTATTAGTTGTAACACTTGTAACGCAACTGTCGAAGATCTGTGGCTCCAACAGATATGCAGGAAGTGCATGCTAAATGTGGGAGTGTGGCTAAATATATATACACACGGCTAAATAGGTTTGTTAGTAGGCAAGAAATAAACAGTCTTACACTGCGTGCGATGAGATGAGACTCGCACGGAACTAGGAAGCATGGCACAAAAAGGAGGAGGCTTATTCTCAGCAGTGCCTGGAACGAGGCTGCCAATGATGATGATAACGACACTGCGTGCGTAGTGGCTAGCTCACGTAAGTTAACAACCACATACATACATACATACATAAACTCACGCCTTCTTCCCATGGGGGTAGGCAGAAACTACAGAACGCCACCTGCTACGATCTATACATACTCCTTTTGCCTCGTTTACGTTCATACATCTGGTCATACACGCACGCCGGTTGTTAGTACTACGCACCTGACCTTTCTGAAGAACATCACCAATAAGGTCACTATATGTCTTCCTAGGGCGTCCCCTCCCGGCGTTTCCACTCACATCTGCCTTGTAAATACCTTTTGTTAATCGCTCTTCATTCATCCTCTCAACCACTTCCAGTATAATGCCTGCATATTTATCTATGTTTTCGATACTATGGTCAGTGTTGCCATACTAAAATTATTTAAAATCGCAGTAATTTAAGTAGATATATAGATTTTTTAGCCCGCCTTGTCTTTAAAGGAGGGTATAAAATTTGTACCGACAAACTTGGGTGTGACATGTATTGTACCTATCATGTACACACACACCTACCTATCTACATAATAATGTACCGAATAATTGTGACGTTTCTAAGAACATTGTGTCGTAAAAGCATCTATGAATATCAAAGCACTAATTCAAGCTATGTTTGGCAGAACAGGACTGAGTTAAGCGTTTGACAAGTCCCCTGTCAATACCGTGACTATTATTCATAATTATCAGCCCGTAGACGTCCAGTGATGAACATTGACCACCCAAAGACAAGACAAAGTTGTTGTGTTTGTGTTGTTGTTGTTATGTGTTGTTGCTGTTGTTGTTGGTGTACATAATAAAGAATATTCTATTCTATAATCACCAAGTTAGACAGATGAAGATGTGATCATAAAATGTAGTTATTAGCAGACAAGAGGTTGGCTTGGCCATGTATCCCTTAACTAGAAATGGCGAAGTAGGAAACTGACGTATAAAGGGTCAAATTAAATTAGCTAGCGGAACTCCACAGACGTGATGGGTATCGATAAATAAACACGAAAAAATAAAAAAATATGTTTTGCGCTAGCTAATTTAATTTCACCCTGCAGTTTGTGAAAAAGTTTGATGATTGACTACAATTATTAAATAAAAATTACAATCTATTGGAAATAAGCTATTCATTTGACACTACAAGACAGTGTAAAATAGTTAACAGCGAATTTAAACTGACAGAGCGGTTGTATCTTAAGAGATTTATGAAGTTCGAACTTATCGAAGGCCGGACTAGCTCCGGTTTACACCTATACATATTCAAAACGGAGTCAACTTTAGAACAAACGGGTAACTTAGCCACACTGCCTTCCTATAACACTGGCTTTAAATGGCGCTTTAGCTTAAGTCTTGTCTGAACTAAAACTTTTTTACAAAAAAACAACCGACTTCCAAAAAAAACACTAAAAGACGTGAAAAATAACTTTAATTTCGGAAGTCGGTGTCTGGTTTTGTATTTTCGTTTTTGGTCACCGACTTCCGAAATTAAAGTTATTTTTCACGTCTTTTAGTGTTTTTTTTGGAAGTCGGTTGTTTTTTTGTAAAAAAGTTTTTATTTTTCACTTTTTAGTTGCGGTACCTACCCCACACAAACTCGTATACCACTACTTGGTGTGTAAATAACAGTGACAGGAAATTATTAACACATCATCCATATAAACTAAGTGGAAAAAATATGCAATATTAAAGATAACTCAAAAACTACTGGTCAGACCTTGATCAAATTTAAATGGGACCACATGTGAAGCACCACCTATCAAATAAAAAAAGAATCATCCGAATCGGTTCACCCAGAAAAAAGTTATGAGCTAACACACATAAAAAAAAAAAAAAAAAAAAAAAAAAAAAAAAAACTCCTCCTTTTTGTGAAGTCGGTTAAAAATTCGCTCTGATGGCAACAAAGTAAGACGAGTGGCTAGCATTTTATGCGCACTACCGTCTTGAGATTCTTTCCTCAAAGTGTTGGTAGTCTGTGACTTAGACAAAAGACAGATGCACCTCGCTACATGGACGGCGCAATAAACCCGAAAAGGGCAACTTTATTATGTACACTGTAAAGGTGTAACAGAAGTTTAGGTGATAGTTTTGTGGAGGCAGAAATGGTGGAAATTTTAATTTAGAACGAAAGAAAAGCGATTGTTCTGGCGTCAGGTTATCATGTAGAAAAACGAAATCTATAATGCCGGGTACAGATAGGTGAAATGTAAAGTTTTATCATCTCACGAAGCGACACGCGCTTTGCTTGTGGTAACTAAGTGTACAAACACGCTGTGAATGTGTGCGTGAAGACGAGTCGCGTCAGCACATAACACACATACACACTTCCGACTTCGCTATTGTCTCGGACGGTACCGAGAGCTCCTACTGCGCTTACACACACATTCACAGCGTGTTTGTACACTTGGTAAACACAAGTAAAGCGCGCGTCACTTCGTGAAAACAAAATACTATAACAAAAATGAGCCGTCCTAATTTATGCAATGACACATGAAATGTAAGACAACAACTAGGCGAATTTGTTTCAACGTGTGTTACATTTCACCTATCTGAACCCCGCATAACAAGATACAGCAAAATTTACTCCATATTACGAAAGAGAGAGAGCATGCTTTGTCGATCACAAATGGACAATAATTATGTGTAATAATTACCAACCTATTACTTGTTTTTCCAATGCAGGGCAAAGGCCTCTTCTCGTATAGAGAAGGCACGAGCATTGATCACCACGCTTGCTCAAAACGACTTGGCAATTTCAGACTTATACCAACTATATGTCCGGCACCCTAATTTCGTAATACACTATCAATAACAATCTGAATCATTTTAAAGGATATTGCTTCAATCCATTGCTTCATATGTTCCAAAAATTGATCTGCTCAACAACGTAAATAATGCAATGAATGTTGTTGAACTGTCAAAATGAAAGCCATTCCTACTGTTAGTGTGTTACGCAATTACCCCGCATGTTTCCTCACGATGTTTTTCTTTCCCCAATGTCAGTAATGCCCAAGATAAACAATACTATACTAAATTATATGTTAGCTTTGCATTTCTAACTGCAAATGCTGTACTCCCCACTTAGATTTGCATATTTACGCATGTATAAAGGACCGGGATTACAAGAAACCTGCATCCTACATATCATTGAGTGAATGAATTAAAACTTCTGTTATTTAGGTCCTTAGCATGCGTACGAGACATACAATTTGTGAGCGAAGTCATAAAGGCCGGTTCGGCAGAAGCTCTTCGCCTAAAGTGAATAAACCAGAGGACACAAATAGTCTTCCTGGTCTGTTCGTGTTAAAAGGACTTGGCACTACATTTTATTTATGTCTTATTTCGGTGAATCAAAGGGAGTCTTGTTTCCGTTAGATAAAAGGATATTAAGGGCCAATTCCACTAAGTCAAATGTCAAAGAATTTTGACGGCCTTAACAACTAACAGAGCAGGGCAAAATCGGACCTTTTAATGTTCTCGATTTGAGTAGTTATACTTTGTCCAGGTTTGATATTTAATAGTCCGATATTGGATTCTCGTTTTACAAATTACTTGGCCCTGAAGGACAAATGTCTAGCTAGTTTCAAAATTAGTCCCTCACTTGAAGAACTTGAGGCCAGTTGAGGCCTAAAATTAGACTCACAAGTTTCATTAACGTTGAAGCTACGATTGATCTTAAATGTAACTTGGAATTAGGGCCAAGGATAATACATTTTTAACAATAAATAATAGCTCTTCTTTAGTTAAAACGCAAAGAAATACAAACCACAACATATTAATCTCCGAATATAATGAATTACACTATTTGCAGCTTAGTTATCAAGAACTGTTTACAGAGAAATTTATACACATATTATTGAGTTTTCATTCATGAATCTTACAAACACATAAAACAAATATTTTCAATTTAACACACTAAATTACCTCGTTTTTTTGTTGTTGAATTTTATTTGTTTTAAAAAGGTTAATACACTTTTGCTTATAATAATAGAAACTTGTATTTGAAAGTCTGAATCATATTGTGACGTCAGTTGACACGAAAGATTTATTTCTGGTGCAAAATATTTGGTTGAGATGGCAGTTTACAATGAGTTGCGTATTGCGGAAGACAAGAGGAAAAATAATGTCAGTAACATGAAAATCTTTTTTTCTTTTCTCTTTTTTTTCTAGTGTGGGAAATACAATATTGTTTGCGTGGCTTCGGAAAATCTTCAATTAGACAGTTTTCTTTATAGACCTTAAGTTTTACAGAGCAGATGAGAGTGGAAACGCCGGGAGAGGACGCCCTAGGAGGACATAATATAGTGTCCATATTATTGGTGATGTTCTTCAGAATGGTCAGGGGCGTGCGTAGTAGTCGCAGCCGGTGTGCGTGTATGACCAGATGTATGAACGTAAAACGAAGCCAAAGCAGTATGTAAGGATCTTAGCAGGTGGCGTTTTGTAGTTTCTGCCTACCCCGTAAGTTTTAGTTAGGAACAATCCATGGAATACCCTTCGTTATGATATCAGTAAACAAAGTATTGTTTTTCGTTCTACTTTTTTCTGACATCATCGTCCAGTCATTTAAAGAGGTAAGACTAACCATGTATTCAGTTTCTTCGCTTCTTTCGCCTTATTATTTCACTGAAAGAATACCACTCATTTTGCGATGCTTGCTCGTCTTGGATGGCAGGTGTCCATTTTCCATTTGTGAAAATGATATGTTAGTGTTTTGTTTAAAAAAAAGAAAATGTTTAACTTGGCTCCTGTCGGCCATTTTGGCCCCAGATTAGCAATTCCTTAATCCATGTTTTTGTTCCTGAAATTTGATATTTTACAAACATTTAAAATGTGGATTTTGGCTTTCATTTCAGAGGCATACTTTTCATTGATAGAAATTACGAACAGGAAGCAAACGCAGTATTTGTGAAAAAAAAAATGTTATTGTAGTGTTAGTGGTAACAAATGACTCTTTTTTTTTAATAATAGTAGGCTAAAGGCTAGCTTCTAATGGTTTTGCTACTACGTAGATAAAGTATATTAAATAAAATAAAATAAAACAAATGTCATCTCCATACAATATTTCAACGATAAATCTGGTAAACCGAGAGAAGTAAAGTTCTATTTATAGTCGACCTTTTCAGTCGTTCATACCTCAAAGCATATTATTCTCGGATTTAATGGCAAATGATTAAATCCGAGTAAAGAGATATAGGGCAAAAGGGTGACCCTTAAACTTGAGCCTGTGAAGATAATCGACGATGAATAAAGAGCAGATTGCGTGGGCTTTACCCTTCATAATGTTGTATGAAACTGTAGTTACTTAGGTAATATAGGTAATACTTACGTCTGTCTGTCTATGTTTTGCTCTAAGCAGTTGTTCTAATAGAACGCGATTATATCGCACGAATGTCAATGATTAAATCGGACATTTATTCGACACCTCTACAAGATCATAATACCATAGGACAAAAAGGAGGCTCTAGTTACTAGTTTTTAAGGTAGACGAATTATTTCAATGCACGGGGGTTCAGAATTATGCACTGAGTCCATAGTAACCGTTTGTGTGTCGATGTCCCTGCCACCCTGTATACTTAAGGCTCTTATACACTGGCGCGACGCGACAACGTACACAAAGGCACCGCGTGCAGCGCGACGGGCGGCGCCTTTGTGTCGGACTGTCGCGTCGCTCCAGTGTGCACGAGCCTTTACTTGTTAAAATAATAAACCATTATTACATTAACTTTTTTTTTTCAAATTCGCACATTCTTGCGATGTTCGCGATGAGTCATGAAAAAAATCGTATTAAATGAATTTCTATACGAATTTAGTTTGAACGATTTCGTTCATGTCGTATTTTTAAAACTAGTATACTTTTACTAATTAGGAGAAAACTGTTTGGTGTCAAGATTTGCAAAGAGATTGTTTAGTCTGCACATTCTCATCACAATGGTTCTCCGGGAGACTGGTAACAATTTTGGTACATGTCCAAAGCTGATTTTGTTTTAGTCCTTTGAGCCGAGTATTTGGAACAAATCGAATTCCATTGAAAGTATAAAACAGGATGTGTCACAAATAACCTCATTTATTTCTCGACCGTATACAGTCTAACATAAAACGTGGGCGAATGATGTGAAAGAAAATAAAAGTTATGAAAGCTATGATTTCATGTGAGAAAGAATGGTTTATTACGTTTATTAGTTCCCTTACATCGTGAAAGGTATCAGATGTAGGTTTATAGTTTATCAGAAGCTACGGAATGATGTTGTATACTGCGATATACGTTCGTGGAACCATAAACTCACAGTTTCCGCGATTCTGGAATTAATACATTCGAGGGCATCCTATCTGGGAATTAAATGGTTTAAAGATAATTGTGTTTTTTTGTTGACCTCTGTTCCAAAACTTATTTAATTAATCATTGCTGTAGGTAGTTTTTCTCTCGTCCAGTTTGTTGGACAAGTAAATTTTATCAATATAGTAGCAATGTTTCAATGGATTTAAAGAGAATCGAAAAGCTTTTGTGTTCCTTAATATAACAGCGAACTGAATTATTCAGTTTCACTTTATCGCGTTAGCAGAATCGAGACGTTGAAGAATGTAAACGCTTTCATCTCCTTTTGAACAGGAAACGTCTCATTTACGAGTCGCTTTGGTATTGTTTTCACAAAAAAATGAAGGTAGACAAGTACTGTCATACAAATATTTAGGCCAGATTCGACATAAAAAATGTCATTTAAAACAAGGACAGGCGGCCATGTCGATATTACACGTGGGGCGAGAAAAGATGCGACAAGAAGTAAACAGGAATATTTCAGCTTCAATACCCACTCACTCGTCTAAACACTCCACGGTCCAAATTAATAATATCTTTGTTTCGTCCATATTTGATATTGATGTCAGTAGGCCGTCGCTTCCTTACCTTTCTTCGTATTTTCATTTCTTTTAAAAGCCGCTATATCTTTCACATGAAAAATGTTCACGACGTCCTTGATTTATCGCAACGCTTAATTTAAAATGATCGCATGGTCTGCGATATGGGGCAGAGACGAAACATTCTTAGAAAATATTCGTATTACGTGTAAGACGGTAAGGTCTCATTAGCGGTTAAAGACACCGCACTATAATTATAACGACGCAACATAAAATAAACACTGTTTATTTCGGATGGTCGAATAGCGAGATTATTTATAGAGCATGTTGCAAAATACATGGCCGAGTTATGTCAGTGTCCGAGCGCATACGCCGACGTGCTGATGTTAACACTGTATGCTTTCACAAAATTGGAACTGACATCGGAATATGAAATGCACTGAAACATGCTCTCACTAATACACGGTATCATGCAACTTGTCGAAAGTTGAAAGTTTCAATAAAATCATTTATTTATCCCTTTACACGTATATCATCGCTTTTATGTTTGATCTTCTAATGTTTACACTTTGATCTTCCATTTAAGTGTGTAATTTGTACTCTGGAGTCGCTAATAAATGTATTTTTGGGTGAAAGCCTTGGGAAATCAGGGTTCGGGGTACTTTCCGACCTTGGGACGTCAGAAACATTATTCGTTTCTTTGGCTCAACTTATTTGGAACACGAGCCGAGTTTTGTTTACCCTGTTCAATGTGGAGTTTACCTTCCTAAATGGAATCTAGGAATCGCACATTGATATATTGAGTAATTATTCAATAACACATTAGCCCTACCACAAGAGATTTCCAGGATTTGCATGGAACTAGTAAGTGCAGCTGAGGTAAACAATGACTGTTCCCAGTGACACAAGCTTCCTCCGTGCGATGACGAAATTGATACATACAGAATACAGACTCGTACAGATATAGAAATTCGTCGTATTATCTATAACTCAGTATTCTAAGCATTCTAGAATCTTCTACAGGGTTTAGCCCTAGGTAGGTGAGGAGAATTGGAGCTTTAATAATAGGTGGTTTATTATAAAGTTTACTTCGAAGTTTTGATACGACACCTTTTCTGTGAATGCGGCTTACTGAACACTTAAAACTTTATACATAAAATATTCAGTTAACTTAATTTAAAGCCGCTTTTTCGTTTAAATGGAGCCGATAGGTAGGTAAAGGTTCTAAATGCGTCTTGAGCCCAAAGAATATACTTTTATAATATACAGGATGGGGTGAGAATTCGGGTTGTTCTCACCACCGTCGGCTACGCATTTTTAATGCTACGAAGATTGAGTTTCCAGTTTTATTAAGACAATAAAATGCTAATGAATGTCTTCTCCGTTTTAATATTGGTGGTTCAGAGACCTGGTTAACTTTGTAGGTCATAGGAACGAATAAAAAAGCTATGAACATCTTATAAAATATAGGGGTAAGTCATGTTCTAAGTTTGTTTAAAACCTGAAAAGTCGTTTATGAAGATTTATGAGTACGTTTAATGTGAGTTTTTTCACGCGATAATGAGTGTTAAGAGATTGAGATATTTACCTAATGTAGGTTACGAAATATGTGAAACATTTTCACGTCAAACATCAAAGAAATTGTTACTAATAAATAAATTAGATATTCAAATAATAAATTGAGAATACTTTTTTAGTTTTTAGGGTTCCGTACCGAAAGGGTGCTAACGGGACCCTATTATTAAGGCTCCGCTGTCCGTCCGTCCGTCTGTCACTGGGCTGTATCTTTTGAACCGTAATTAGTAGACACTTGTAATTTTCACAGAGGTTGTACTACTATGCCCGCTATAACAACAAATAATAAAATAAAATAAAGTAAAAAATGAAAGGGGACCCCCGTTAATTTTTTACTTTTACCATCCAAGAAATGTTATTTTTTATACTTACTAAAGTATTTTTTGAAATATGTATTGTTAAATATTGTACGGTGGTACGGAACGCTTCGCGTGTGAGTCCAACTCGCAGATGGCCGCTTTTCAAAATTACAATAATCGGTAGTGCTTGTAAGTCCTACTTAAGACAATTTCCACGATTCATTCATGAGCACAGAATATTTTTTCTCACCCATTCCGAGAAATCTAAAATAATATTTCTTTAATTAAACATTCTAAAAGTAAATTAGGCCTAATCTAAATTAGAACATTGTAATTACATAAGGCGAGGTTACACGATACGTCTTGTAGTTATCTTTATGATATATTAAGTAGTTGGCACAATATTAAAGATATTATGTTTTTAACAGATCGTAAAAAGACGAGTGTATGTACGTGCGATAAATTAAGCGGGCTTACACCGAAGCTGTGCTCATAAATACGTGGGATTCATTGAGTACGCTGTTGTGTACGTATCTTTAAAACTGTGGGATTATAATTGCAGCTTTACCTCAAAAACAATGGCTAAATTGTTTTTATGATAATATGTCATTGTGATGTGTTTGTGAAAAATCATTGTCAAGCATTTCCTTTTAGGAGACGGAAGAAAAGTTTATTTTTTGTTTGTTTGTTATTTATTTGCAAATGGCGTCGCGTCTTTACGACTGCGAAGGTCGATTTTAGTTGAAAGCTTGATTTATGAGAATACTCGTAAATATTATTTTTATGTGATGGATAGGACGCAAACAATTTATGCGTAAATGTGGAAAATAATTTACATACTACAATGATTAACAATCATTTGAAAACAGAATCTTTAACAAAAGAAAGAAAAGTTGAAGAAAGAAATAAATTCTTTTTTTAACAAGCAATAACTTTCTACTCAATACTAATATGCCGTATCTGTATCTATTTTACTGTGTGTACATAAATAATAAAATAAAAAAAGAAGAAAAATATTAAATTAAGTAGGTACTCATTACATGATCGCCAACTCTTATTTTTAATTTATTTTGTACTTTTTATTAAAGTACCCAGCAGTCTGAATATTTACTGATGTTTTTTACATGCTAGCTGATATCTTTACACAACCTAAAGTACTATATTTCCCATCAAAAATAATCCTCTACCACAATATCGCTCGCCACTCCTGACCTTTCGGATCACGGGTTTTGCATCGCTGCTATTGAAGCTCTAATATTAATTTTATCAGTTAATATCATCCCGAGCACGTGCTTCGGAATTTCGCTCTAAACTACTACATGTTTACGAACACATTGCACACCAGATAACTGAACTAAATTAGATTTTACAACGTACCTGCATAATTATGTATACAGCATGTATCAGAAATGTGTAGTCAAATTTACAGACCATCAAACTGATCAGCTATCTCCATGGGACCGAAATCGTAATCGCAAAAAAAAGTCAACTGTCACATACTAAATTTCGATACCTATTACTGCGTGTAGGTACACGCTGTATTTCAAGTCTTAAGAGGGCCCTTCCCTATCCGTCTATCGTCAACGCGAGCATGATTGAAAAGTTGTTGTTTCATCAAACGCAATGTTTGAAAAAGAAGCAAGAATGAGAACGCGAAAACATCGAACGAAAATTGGCGCGCAGATATTTCACAAAACTTGTTCAAATACGTGTTTTTGAAAAAGCCTTACAAGTTTCTGGAAAAATGTTTATCATTTAGAATCTCCATTGCATGTGCGAGGTTTTTATGAATATATTTTCTTTACTTTTACAATGTAAGAGTACATTATGAATGGCCAAAGTTCATGTAAAAGTTGTGCAAAAAAAACAGATTTTTGGAGGCTTATACTGAATTTGTTTCTCCATATTTAGATTTTTTGCTTGCATAGGAACGTAGATAAAATGCACATGATACCTATTAGTTCAAACATTTCAATGAAAGATGTGCTATAACGCCATAATTACGTACGAGCGTTTGTATGAAAAGTATGACGGGTTGTCCGCTCTTAATTGCTTTATTCCACGTTGTAGAAAAGGCACTTTAGGCACACACAATTAGCACTAAAATGTTCCCCCTTCAGAAAGGGAGAAAATCAATAAATGAAAGTTTTTTCCATTGATAAACATTGTGTAATATTCCCATGATAATAAAAACAAAAGAAAGTGCGCCGTATCAGGTGCCGTCAACCCACGTGAGTAAAAGTACGTAAACAATAATAAAAGTGTGGGCCGAACAAAATAGGTTAATTTCCGGTGACTGGAATAAAATAAAAAAATAACGGTACAACGTTGTAACAAAAAAGTATATTTTCGGCATTTTAATTTCCCCAATTACATTGTGGCTTTGAAAAAGATGTAAAGCGTTCAATTTCACTCCATAATAGCCTAAACTCTGATCTCTCACGGATATCTTCATTACTTCATCGAGTAAAACGAGTATATAAAGCGGAGAAAAACGTAAACATAATATGGAAACGGGTCAACAGTTCGTTTTAACGATGTTTTAACGTTTAACAGTATTTTTTGCGCCTGTTACGTGAGTTTTACGGGTGTGTTCCGTAAACCGAGTTACGTTCATACACGTCATAGTAATTTCGTTTCCCTACTGTGTATATCTTGAAACTAACCGTATGTTTGTACACTTATGTTAAAAACTGTGATATTTTTGTAATTTGCTTAATAAATCTGCTAGTTGCCAATCAATGTTTTCGTAGTTAATGTGAATGTTGGCCTTGCTAACACTTGTCGTTCTATTTTGAGTGGATTCAATGAATTCCGATGAAATGTTGCATCGCATCACAACAACAGAGTGTGGAGATGAAAAGTTGGAGCAAAGTCGAGAACAGTAGTAACAGTATTTTAGAAAATTAAACAATAGACGGAGAACAATGTTTGTCGTACCAAATATTGAGATTATATCATTTACTTAAGACAAAGAGGCTTAAGAAAGTCTATGTAGTTATACATAACATCACGCCTGGTTTCTGCGAAGGGTTAGGCAGGGGTGTACCCATAGCAAGTACACCCACAAACACACTTACACTCCTGAAACACACATACACACCCACACGCACACCGCTGCACAGTCACAGCACAGTCACACAGCCCCAGTCTAAGTAGTTGATTAGTTATATAAATGGGCAAGCAAATTCGCTGTAAAAACTAGACATCTGCAATACATACCCACTAGCCTCATATAACCTCTTGTATAACAGGCCGAATCGAGGCCCCAAACAATAAGTATTACGCTACTTTATGCCCCTAATAAAACTAACAACATTCGCACCCAACGAAATAGGTCTTTATTCCCATAAATTATATTTAAACGTTCAATGAGTCTGGTAAGAAGTCTAATCATGTGAAGATTTAGATACTCGACATAGTTTTTTGGTAGTAAATTCCCGTTTTATGTAATAAACAGCTTTTAAGTTTTTATTAAGGAGTTATGTCATATGGAACGCGATTTTATGTGGCTACATTTCTCTTTTACGATATTGTTTTGCTTTCTAAGAGGTTTTGCCCGTGACGTTGCCTGAGTGTAGGTCAGAAGTTAAGTCACGGGAATGTACTACCGGGACAAAAGTATCCTATGTCCTAACCCAGGTCATGGTCTACCTGCATGCCAGATTTTATCAAAATCCGGTTAGCCGTAATGGCGTAAAATTCGCATTTATAAATTATTAGTAAGTATAGATACAGGCTTTTTACTGGTAGCTCGCGAAATTCAAATTTTCTTACGTTTTTTGCAATTATACAACATATTATATTTTGTTCATATTACCCTATTGAATGACTATTTAATACAATTCTAGCTTAGGGGTTGTATTGCTGATTCTAGTGATTACAATTCTGTAAAGCCATATTTGCTACGGTCGCGAATCTTATTTTAATCAACTTACAACCTGACACTGACCTGCAAATCGCGGGCTACGGAAGCCATCCCCCTTAATGGGTTTTATTTACTCTAGGAACTGGAAGAATGCCCGAGGCTTGTTTTTTGGGTATGATAGTACCCAAAAGGTATAACGGGACCCTATTACTAAGACTCAACTGTCCGTTCGTCTGTCACCAGGCTGTATCTCATGAACCGTGACAGGAAGACAGTTGAAATTTTCACAGATGATGTATTTCTGTTAAAAAACATAATACTAAAAAACATAATACAATAAATATTTAAGGGGGCTCCCATACAGCAAACTTGATATTTTTGCCGTTTTTATTGATAATGATATGGAACCCTTCGTGCGCGAGTCCGACTCGCAGTTGGCCGGTTTATTTAGTTATCTGATTACATTTTTATTAAAAGAATAGACGGTGTGAATAATCGTAATCGATACGAACCAATTTTATGACATTCCGGTAATCAATGTTAATTTACCAAACGACCGTACGTTACGAAATTGATCCTGTATTATGAAAATTAACACCATTTCAAAACGTGGAAGTTGTGTAATATTTTAGGAAACAACTCGGATAACCTTGACTAATTTACTTTTCTTACACAAGTCTTAACTATTGTTTGGTATACATTGCATGGTTTATTTTAAACTTTCCTAAGTGCTTCTGACGAGAATATTCAATGGATGGCGAGTTGTTAAAAATAGTGATGTAGCTGTGAGTCTGTGACCATGTTCTTTTTTGGATCATCCTTGGAATAGTTCCGGTGGTCTGCAGATTATGAACGTGTTCCGAACATGTGTCTTAACTAATTAGTAACAGATTGGGCAATAGATAATACCGTAGAATTAATAGTTGCAGTGTTCTGCCTCAGATATTGAATGATTAGATGAAGGTATGAAATTGAATGTGGTTTATTCGTAGATTGTGTTTGAGCTTTGAACTAGGGCTTGGACATAACGGACATTGATAACATGTCATTAGTGGATGAATAATTTCCTATAAGTAAGTACAGTCACCAAAAGAGATAAGTAACCAGGGTTGTCGGATATGGTTGAAGTTTAGTAAGAAACCGATGGATTTTTTCGAATGAAATTTAATTTGATAAATGACCTGTATCTTTTCTATTAATTAAATTCAATTTTATTCGAAAACATCCATCGGTTTCTTACTAAACTACAATCATATCCGACAACCCTGGTTACTTATCACTTTTGGTGACTGTACCATTGATGGTGTGTGTTGCAAATTTTGATTTTGTGTCACCGCCCCGCCGCGAGTTGTATCAATGTTCTTCTCATGGAAGAAACTTTTACGCACATACATAAACTCACGCCTTCTTCCCACGGGGGTAGGCAGAAACTACAGAACGCAACTTGCTACGATCCTTACATAATCCTTTTGCTTCGTTTACGTTCATACAATCATCTGGAAGAAACTTTATTCATCGAAATGCTCTTATTGATTATTCACACAATTAACTGCTATGGTGTAATTAACATAATTACGATTGTCATTTTTTCTTGATAATTATTACTTAATCCGCTTTATTCTTGTGCACATTAGCGATGCATATCAGAATCGCGAAAAACGTAAACAATAACATTTCCAATTTTGATAATGGAATCGCACGAAAGATATTGCATTAAAAACACATTTCATAACAAATGCAGACAGATCAATTTACAGTGATATTCACGGGTTGCATCTTAATGTATTTTAGGTAACAATAACATTTAACACAACGAAAAAAAAACAAAAAGAAATATCTAAAGACGTCAACAGAAAACTGTAAGGCAAGTACCTCATTAGAAATCTTTTGAACAGAAAGTTTTTTTGTTAAATGTCAGTACTTTTCTCCTCAAAAGTAGGACACTCGTCAGCAAAAAGGAAACTAGCGTACCTAGCAAAAAAGGTAGAATGTAAAAAGTTTCTATGAAAAATAAAGATTAGGAAGGCTACGCAACTGAATAGCAGGAATCTTATGTCGTGATTTCTATAGAGCATAGCTTTTCCATACGCCTCCTTTTGTTCGCAAGTATCCTTTCAAGACGGACGATACACGATGGTTAGAAAAACTTATATTCATACATACATACATACATAAACTCACGCTTTCTTCCCATGGGGGTAGGCAGAAATTACAGGATGCTACCTGCTATGTTACTTTCATACTCTTTTTGCTTCGTTTACGTTCATACATCTAGTCACAAGCACGCCGGATGTGAGAAAATCTTGTCATTGAAAAATACTTAATAAAAAGTTGCTGTATATTATTTCTGATACTACAAACTGAGCCAAATGTGACGGTGATACTTCTAAAAGGTGCACAATATTCTAGATGTCATGTACCGTTGAAAGACAAAATCCTGTGAAAAACCTGTGATTTCATATCATTTTTCCTGTTCATTTACTGGAACGTTATTTATACTAAATACTTGGAATAATGCTATTCTGCAGTGAACTACGTAGCGTGTAGCAAATATTTTAGAACATCAATCACTTTTATATTGTTTTTGTGATTGCAGTGAACTGAGTCATCAATAGTAGATTGATAAACTAGGGTCGAAAGGAATCAATTCCCATACGAGGTGTTTCTGACGCCCGACCGCAGCGAGGGCGGCTATAGTCCGAGTAGGAATTAATGACTTTCACCCGTGTTAAACATTCTACTTTTCATTTCGAATAAAGGAAACTATTTTTTTTGGTTTTTAATAGTAATATGAGACTCATTTTTAATCAAATATTAGTCAAAACCAAATTTTTGATTTTCGGTACAGTTTACAGAGTTACCCTTTATTATTTATAAACGCTGCTTAAAGTTAAGTAATGATTAGCGACTGTTTAACCATACATTTTTGACGTTTAAAAATCTTAATTTTAATCATCGTTTTTAAATAGGCCCCCTATTATCCCGCCGAATTATATAGAATTTTTAAAATTTTAAATATGGAACTCACCGCGTCATCGCCGCGGGCCGTCCCGCTTCATAGCTATTTTTTTTAAATTCACACTGGCTGTATATACATTCACAAGACCGCAGCATGTTTTTTTAAATTTTAGTAGATACATATTTTTCGTAATTATGTATATTTTACGTAGCCGACTACCTAACCAGATTTAGTTCTATTTTTTAAATTAATTCTCGCCCTAGAGAGAGAAGCAATTACTATGAGTCTTTCCCGCCCAAAGATGAGGAGCAGCGTCTTCCATCCGCTATTCGGATCAAACAAACACTACCTTTAGAGTACGAGAAATGAAAAATTGTTTTTGTGTATATACTATTAACAAATGATTGGTAACATAAACTATGCCATCATATGGCTTGCACTGGGCCAGCGTGATGGGGTATGGCCCACTACTTCTCACAGAGAAGGCTTGTGTCCCAACAGTGGGAACATTATAGGTTCATTATGTAGGTTTCTTGTCATGTTTTCTATTTATTGTCCCGTTGTAGTAATCAATGGCTAGCTCATATGTAATTCAGATTACGTATTGGTCTTGTTTTCCGCCTAACCTTGGCTCTATATAGATTTCTCTACTAAGTACTTCCGATAGAGGTGTAGAATAGCTTCCAAGAGTGACGCACCCTGGGTAGGGACTGAGATATTCAGCCATAGTTGATCTCAAGAGAAGATGGTAAAGCGATTAACGGTTTAGCAAAATAACCAAGAATTATATAACACTAGCTTCTGCTCGCGGCTTCACCCGCGTGGATGTCGGAAATTATACCACGGGAACGATGTCCTACCCCAGGATGCCATCTATCTCCTTGCCAAATTTTATCGAAATCCGTTCAGTGGTTTGGGCGTGTAAGATAACATACAGACAGAGTTACTTTCGAATTTATAATATTAGTATGGATAACAAACTTCTTCGGTCATCAATCCTGCTAAGCTCTTCAAAATAACATACATACATGAACTCACGCCTTCTTCCCTAGGGATAGGTAGGAACTACAAAACGCCTCCTGCTACGATCCTTACGTAGTCCTTGCAAAAATAGCATTGGAAATCCTAAACAAACTATAAACTTGAGCTGAACTTCCAGGATTTTGGGTACGAAAAGGGCATTGAACACATTAACTACGTACATAATAGTAATCTATTGAACCCATAGTAAGGTCGTTGCACTGTAACGTTAGGTCACACTTAACAGCGTTAAAGGCGCTGATCCGCTGGTCCTGAACAAACAACCTATAGAAATACATCTCTAATGGCGCGAATTTGATAAACAACTGCCGAGTACTAGGGGTGGTACTGTGTGGTAGATGAAGTGAGTTTGAAGTAAGCTGTCAATCCTTAGCCTCAGGTACAAGCTCACTTCACTTAAATTTTAATATAATATTAGGTGTGAGACTAATATTAGGTGTGCGGTTTAAAAGAAGATGTAGTGACAAAAATTGAAAAGAGTATGCTAAGATGGTTTGGTCATGTTGAGAGGATGAATGAAGGGCGATTAACAAAAGGTATTTACAAGGCAGATGTGAGTGGAAACGCTGGGAGGGGACGACCTAGGAAGACATATAGTGACCTTATTGGTGATGTTCTTCAGAAAGGTCAGGTGCGTAGCACTCACAACCGGCGTGCGTGTATGACCAGATGTATGAACGTAAACGAGGCAAAAGGAGTATGTAAGGATTTTAGCAGGTGGCGTTCTGTAGTTTCTGCCTACACCCATGGGAAGAAGGCGTGAGTTTATGTATGTATGTATGTGTGACATTTTTACAGAATACACCAGCACTTATACTTACTCAGAAACATGGTCTAATAAATAAGGTCTGGCATTCCGGGAGTGACACATGCCTACGTCACTATCCATTTGCCACTTTATTGTAACAAAACAAGAATAATTATGGAAACATTTTCAGTCACCATTCTGTTGAAAAATATATGTAAAGCATTTAAATTGTCGTTTCGTTTTTCTAATCAAACGAAACAATTCAATTTAAACATTTATTAACGTAATTGTTTTATCGGATTCACACAGGTAATAAAGGCGGTTGGGGAGTTATTATTACACACTACTGGTAACACAGCGGTGATGACGGAGCGTTGTGTCTCCCACGTGTCCACTGTGTCTCGGAATGCTATACCTGGCGAAGTATATTATTATACCATGCTCAGAAACAATTGAAAGTCAAAATACTGTGCTTAAAGTCCACCCGGCTGGAGTTAAGGCTCCTGCAAACAGGCGCCACGCGATTCCAGTAGAACAACTTCTATGAAACTTCATGGAAAATGTTCTACAAGAGTCGCCTTTATTCCGGATAACGTTCTTTAGGGTTACATTGTGATTTGGGCTTTCGGTTTTGGTTATAGAATCTAAAATAACTTGTGGTAAGGTTCACAGTGATAAGTTGACGCTGTTTTAAATAGGCAGCGATTAAGGTAACGATTGCTTCGTACTTAGGTTACATCGTGTTACATTGGGAGTGCAATTGCAGATCATTTTGGACTGTCCAACTATGGCTACGTAATGTACTATTAAATGTAATATTGCTTCAAATAATCATCGAAACTTAAACTAACCACATGCTTGATTAAACTTTCCTTCGTAAGCTCATAAAGCTTTACATTTACCTAAATAAAGTTAGTATATTCAAAGCTATGCTTAGCATGTTAATACTTAACGACCCTAATCGACATTATTTCAGTAACATTATAAGGGTAGCAACCCTGCTCAATACTCGTTGCTTACCAGCAGGTCAATGACCCCAGCATTGGACCCTCGACGATAAAATATCAAATTGATTGTTTTTCGATGAAAATGAATCAAGTGTATTGGAACCAAAAGTACTAAATAAAAACTCGTGAACCTTCACAATACTTCTATATTCATGGGAATATTACACGAAACATTTTTTATTAAAATATAATTGTATAGGAAGCCGTAGCTTATAATATAAGCAAGAACCACCTGTACTTCATTTAGCCCTATTATTTATCAAAGAGAGGTGGGGAGGGTGTTGTAGAGTGATAGAAGTGAACATGCTACGCGTACTTCGGAATCCCGCTCCTTGTAACATTAAATTACATTATTTTCGAAACTTTGGAAAATATTTTAAAAAAAAGTTTATAACATAACATCAAGCCTGTATTCCCCGAAGGGTTAGGCAGAGGTGCACCTATAATACACCCACATTTCGCCAGTTATGTTTAAGTCCCGTGTAGCAGGGGGCGAGCCTATTGCCATCAACCGGGCACAAGTCCAAACTCCGGGCTGCTACTGAGAAATTCCAGATGGAAAAACCAAATAACACTTTGCCCGACCCGGGAATCGAAACTTTTGTATATTTTAAGGGATAATGATGTTGTATCTAGGAAACTGGAAAATACGACCGAACACTTTTTATGAAGCGCGATAGGTACTTGGCAAGAGTTTTTAACATCAATAAATGTCTGATTTTTACAGTCATAGTAAAATTTATAGGTAATATATTTGTGTTGCATTTTTTAACGGACTAAGTGGGTATTTGATTCCAGCCGCAAGTTTCTCGGAAAACACTTTTCATACTGTAGTACTTTGTGGTTCCCTAGAATCTGTCTTTTTTATAACTCTTATGCTCGTTTTCACCAACACAATGCGACATCTTACAAATCAAGGCGGTACGTAGCGCAAAAAAAAAAAAAATATAAGAACCAACAAGCAGACAATCGATACGAAATTGATAGACACCGAACTTGACTAAGAAATATAGTACATAATTCAGTAATAATAATTCCATGCATAAAATCCACAGACAATAGTCAAAAATTTAGATTTCGAAGCTTTCGAGTTGCCTACTGAGAAACGAATGGTGAAACGGGTGTGCTTGCTTAGAAAACCGCTTACGTTTGGCATTACCTAACTTGACGTTGCTTTGCTTGACGTTGGTGAAAACGGGCATAAATGTGTTTTGACAGCGAAGAAATCATTTGACAATTATCTGACAGCTAAGAAATATATATTTTTGAAAACCCTTACTTAGTAACAACGCCATAAAACAATGACGTAAAGAACCCAATAAGAAACGAGACTGGCGAAAAAACAATAAAAACAAAGGTAAATTTGTTACCACGTGACATGGAATGACGTTTAATATCGTAGACTCGATGACGTCATCCAGGTTCCGACGTAATCATATTTTAGCGATAAAAGCTCTGTATACAGCATGTCGACGCCTGTTGTCACGACATTGAGATGTAATTTTGTTGACGTAGGATTGAAATTGAATTGATATTGGATAGGCTTGTTAATTGATTGCGTACAGGTTGATATTTTGAAGTTAACCTGCAGTTAATTATCAAGGATTTTGCGTATGATTTAGAGTTGGCGTAACAGTGACGCATTCAAATCAAATCAAAATATTTTATATCACATAAACTAACATGGGCACTTATGAAACGTCAGAAGCCCGCGTCCTGAGCTAATTTATTTTTTTTTGTATGCACGTGTTTCTGTGACAAATAAACCTATTTTTCTTTCTTTCTTTTTTCTAGAAGCTAGGTGCACGGTTCCAATTGGTTGTTTCCTATGGAGAAGAGCCGGCAAGAAACTCCACATGGAGATGAGCCGGCAAGAAAGTCCACAACATTAATGGCGGATAATTCTAAAGATGACAAATAAACCTATTTTTCTTTCTTTCTTTTTTCTAGAAGCTAGGTGCACGGTTCCAATTGGTTGTTTCCTATGGAGAAGAGCCGGCAAGAAACTCCACATGGAGAAGAGCCGGCAAGAAAGTCCGGATAATTCTAAAGATACAGTTAAGTGGAGAATGGTTAAGTATGAAACTGAATAAACACTAGCAACTTAATGATGTATTTGAAATTAGACTTTAATCAATAAAAGAAAAAACAAACGAAATCCGTTTTTTTCTTTGACCGACAATTTTAAATAATTCGATTCTAATTCGTTGGCAAGCACACGAAAAAAGACACCGAGTTCATCTTTTAGCTTACCATCAGTCTTTCCAAATTATTACGTATAAAATTAATTGTCAATAAATTATTCATTACGCAGACACGAAGAGCCGTGTAAGGCGTTGACGACTTTCTAAGCAATGCAGCGATGGCTTCTATTAATAAGTGAGACTAGCTATTTCGTCGTGACGTTATTTTAAGTCACTCGCAAAAGAATACAGCAATGTATGGAGCTATGTGTTTATTGATGTCTGGTATCAGCACCCTATTTACAAAATAAACTTTTAATTACAATCAGAATCATTTTGAAGGATATTGCGTACCCATTGCTTCATATGTTCGAAACATTAGTCCGCTCAACAACGTAAATAACGCAATGAATGTTGTTGAACTGTCAAAATGAAAGCTATTGCTACTGGTAGTGTGTTACGCAATTAACCCGCAGGTGACTGGGGCTATGTTTGGTGTTTGTTCTTTGTGCCTATTGTTTAAAGTCCAACGCATTCTTCTATTCACTTTATGAAACGAACAATATGAATACAATATAAAAAGAGTGTCCGTGGAGTTACATGTCCGTTATTCTCTTTAAGGCGCTTCCCTGACCAAACGACCTTGGGCGTTCGGTCCTTCTCTGTCCCGTCGCTGAGTCTCGCTCTGTCTCGCTCTCTGCGCACGCTCATTTATCATAGAATTCACAAAATTTGAAATTATTTTAATAAAAAAAGACAAGCGATGTTTTAAAATAAAATAAAACGTGAATTATTTAGACTTTTAAATTATCTATCCATTAGTGTAATCCTCAAATTAATAGAACGTCACCTTTAGCAATAGATGCATGCAATCAATAATTTTGGTAACTTTTTTACAAGGAGATTTTAAATGTATTTATAACACATAAAAACAAATAAGAACGTGCAATGTGATGATAGGATATCGAACATTAATAATGTGCTTTTAGATGTAGTTTATTACCTATAGTGAATGAGTTAATAGCCTCTGAATAACACACTATGGCAAGGTTTTGGTCGGGGTACCGTCTTAAGAACCTACGTTTTGGAATGGGTAACTAGCTTCATCTTTCTGACTGACCGACTCCTTGACAATTCAAACCCGCCTGTATTTTTTTTAAAATAAATGCTAAAGAGTTTGAGTTTGAATAATTTACTCTGTTAACAGAGTAAATTATTCAAACTGCATTTACCTTGTTCCCTATTCATTATTTAAATAATGAATAGGAAACAAGGTAAATGCACTTATTTTCTAGATTTTTGATAAAATATGCCTTCATTGGTATTTGAGTTGCATTGACAATGCTACTTTTATTATGTAAATAGGAACTTGTTAATACTGTAAAAATGAGACAAAAAGCTTGAAAACTTGAATTAATTTTGATTTCGTTTCGCAAACGGTAAATGCAAATTAATTTATCTATAAAACAGCGTATCTTCGCATTTCGTCAAAAGGTAACGGTTAAAGACGGAAACAAATTGTTTTAAATATTTTCAGGCTGAAGACACGATGAATCTTCTTCCTAAAAGATTAAAGAGCTTGATATTTCTAAATTCAAATCAATTTGTGATACTTATTTTTTCCAGCATTAATTCTTTACGAATCGGAAATGCGATGTTACGTTGTGTAAAACACGTGAATTTAAATAAACGAGGAACTACATAAAATTATTGCCTCACCTTTTGTATTTATATCTTCTGTAGGTACTCTAAACAATATTACCTAATCTTAATAAAATTAATCAATGGAATCTATTAATAGTTTCAAACGGTGCTACTAATAAACGCTAGCTAAGTGAATATATCATCCCTTAATGCTAGTCAAGCTCCTAATGTAACAATTCAATTACTCTCATACGAGCTTATTTGTCTTATTACTAGAACACGTGGTAAACGTGCACATACAACGCCCCTTCCCCCCACTCCCTCGTCGCCACCCCCCCCCCCTGCGGTTCTCTGACGTCATAGCACACCGACACCCCTATTATGTGCGACTATTATTTACAGTTGTCTTGTGTGTCTGTTGTAGAGTGTACTCGGTTGGCAAGAATAGTGACCAAGTTTGCAAGATATGGCCACTTAGTTACTAAACAGGAATAAATCTTGTTATTGAGTCAATAAATAAATAAACTTCCAACTGTTACCATGGAAATATTCTCCAAGAAAAATACTCGAAGAATTCACTGAAATGTATTTACCGGTTACTGAGTAAATAATAAGAAACCTCGGCTGCCAACGGAGCGGAGCGGCTTTATTCAATTTCCCAATTTTTTGAGCAAAATGGTTGCAGCCCCTAGAAACACAGGTAAATGGGTAACAAGGTTAATCTGAAACGAGACTGGCTCGCCGTCTATCTATAGAAGGGCTTAGCTATTTCGAGGCTTTATCAAAAATGGAAGATGTTTTGAGGGCACGTTATTACCAAACTTCAGCAATGCTCTAGGTTTCTTTACGTTAGATATTTCGTTAGTCATTTTCGACAGAATTTCAGAGGATCACTTCTGAGAAAAATCTTTTTTGGTCCCTCAATGTTGAGCTAAGTAGCTATTGTTGGGCCACTTTGTCACGATCGCGCCAGTTTTTACTTCAAAGCTTTTAGATTGTAAAAATCATGATTCATCGTTCTAAGCTTTTTTAGAGTAGGTTTATTGAGTCAGCTATTGATAATTGTTTACATTACTGATTCACAGTAACATAATTCTAACATAATACGTTCTGAAAGGTTCCGAAATACTTAATTAAGATATCAAATTCTGCGGTCTAAATATAGACAGTCATAGGAAGATTCGTCAAGGCAAACAATCCATCGGTATGTGTTTTGAATAAGTTATTGTAATCTGTCTATGCATGGCACTAATGTCAGGACGAAATTATAGCACTTGTTTCAATTCTAATAAAAAAGTGACGTGGCTAAAACAAATAAAAATTAGAGGAAAATTGTTATTACGGTTCTTTTTACAAAACTACAAAATGGCGGCTTTAGCTTTTAATAATGACAATAAGAAATTGAGGAAAACCGTTGAGGTTCTTTTTTCGAAACGGCAAGATGTCTGGCCGGTTCTTTTTTAACTAATTCTAATTTCGAAAAATAAAACCAGTTTTGAAATTAGATAATAATCAGAGAGCTCAATAAAGACGACCTTTTAACATCAAAGTTTCGTGCAAAACAAAATCAATCGTTATATGCGTGACCCAGTCATATCAGAGTCGGGTTTTACGCTTTGTTGGCGCGCGATATTCTCGACGGCGCCCTTGACATTTTAGCAGGGATATTAGTTTCTGCGTTAATCGAGGAGTGTATATTAGTTCCAAAGTAATTCTCCTACCTGTACGTAATACTGCTTAGTGAGTTATACCAGTCTGAAGATTCCCGGGATGACAAAGTAGTTGATGAAGATTTTGGGAGACAACATTTTGAGGGCCTGTTGTTACAACAGTATTGATTCCTTCTAATTAGTCTAATAATATTTAATGCCTCAATCCTACCTACACTTTGAATGTAATTTGATATGTAGTTAGTACCTAAGTATCTACTTACCGTGCAATTTTCAACAGCTGAGCAATCATAGAAAGTGCAGAACTGATAAGTTTTGCATCTTATTTTCCCTGATTTAATAACTTACAGATATTATGTCTCATTTTCCATAGCAAAACTAGATACATAGACAATAATAACACCTGACTTTACTTCCACGATCATTTCTGATTCCCGTCCATTTTATGCAAAGTGGGAAAGTGGTCAGTTTCATTTTCAATGCCACCATGGCTTAATTAGTCGGAGTGGCGGTCGATATATCTCCGCGTCGAAAATAGGAACACTTTTCATTTATGCCCAGCAGTGGGAGTTCCTTATGATGGCTGGCGTCGAATGATGGCCGTTTCATTGTTTATTATGGTGATTAAGTCACGAATAGATTTATTGGCGATTTTGTAGATGTAGGTATTTATTGCAAATTGGAAACGTCTGGAATATTTTTGTTGTTAAGTTTTTTTGTAATTCAGCATTAAGGTGCGATATGTCCCTCTTTAAACCCAACGGGCCAGAGAGCGACTTTAAAAGCAACTGGGGTAGACCGTTGGCAAATGTCAAGGATTGTGTGAAGCGCACTTGGGGAAAACCCACCCGAGTTGGGGTTGTAAAAGGAAAAAAAAATTGTTTTGTTTTTTACACAACTGTAATTTTCCCCAAAACCTGTAAAAGTCAATTAAACTGGTTATCAACTCAATTAGACCCCAATGACGTAAGCCATAGACAAATATTTCCATTGGAACTTTTCCGGTCAACATTAACGTAACGCAGCTACGATATTGTGTTACTAATTCGTTACGGAAACGTTCTAAAAATAGAAATAGAACCCTTATTTGTCCTATTACTTTGGTATGGAGGGAAATCGGAAGTAAACGGAGCATCTAATGAAATTGGAGTGCCTTAAGATAAGGGTAAGTACAAGAAAAATGTTATGTGTTAAGAGACAAGTTTGCCCTTTTATTTACAAATCTTACAAGATTAATTAAGTATGGTAATTAAATAAGGAGTTACATATTATAGTTTAAAACCAACTTCTGAAGTATCGTTCTAAAAATAAGTGTTACTAAATTGAACAAACCAGATTGAACGCAACACTGAAAATAATTCAACAAAATTTTTGTTTATGGCAACCGCAAACCACATAAAACAATGGATTATTGGCTCTATATTGTAACGGGAATCCTAGATACGGACTCGTAAATTATTATTATATCAGACTCTTACGCAAAAACTCATATTTTACGGTTTAACGGTAACCCACTGACTAACAAACGATATAGGGCAAGTGTACCTAATCGCGTAAAAATGTGTAGCGTTGCGGTTCACGATATATTTCATAGGAAATCATTAGCACAATATGACTATTTTTAGTTTTGTTATATCCAGCTAAGTAGGTCAAGTGATTCATGATCTAAATTAAAAGTATTTTTGGCCATTCTTTTGTTTAAGTATATAAATAATTAGGCTGAGATGTTTTGAGTTGTATTGTAACAAGGAAGTGAGGTGTTGTTGATTTCATTGAGATCAGGAACTAAGGCTAAATCAACAGAAAATCATTATTTTCTTTTGATTTCCGCTCCAGTTCACTTAATTTTCGTCAACAACTACTGAACTAACTTTTCCTCTTGGAATCTTAATAAACAATTGGCAGCAGTGAACGTTAATTAGAGATCTCTCCATTAAAACCGACTTCATGAAACATTTTGCATACCTACTCAGCGTATCAAAAACTTATTATAAAGACAAATAAACTTCTGTTATTTAGTTACCCATTTATTAATTACTAGCTTCTGTCCGCGGTTTCGCCCGCGTGATGTTCGGAAATTATCCCACGGGAATTTACTACCGGGATAAAAAAAAGTATCCTATGTCCTAACCCAAGTCATGGCCTATCTGTATGAGTGTCATCCAATTCCTTTCAACCTTTTTGGCATGAAAAAGTAAATCGCTTAAAAAGAGGTACCTGGTGCACCTACACAAAAATTGCAATATTAAATACATGTTGATTTTAAAATTATCCCCATTTTTTTTTCTTGCCAACATCATAAATTAGAATTTTTATATGCCTAACTTAAGAAGTTCTGGGTGTCCCATACATACTTTCACCCCTTATATCACCCTCTTTAGGATTATTTTTGAAACAAAAGGTAGCATAAGTCCTTCCTCAGGATGCCATCTATCTCCTTGACAAATTTTATCGAAATCCGTTCCGTGATTTAGGCGTGAAAAGGCAACATACAGACGGATAGAGATACTTTCAAAATTTTTAAATATTTTTTTATGGATTTTAAGGTCACCTGATACAGACAATATCAAGCTCAGCTTATTAACGGGTTTTTGGACGCCCGTCCACCGAAAGGGATATGTTTAGAATATGGCCCTTTTCAGCTGACCTTTACTGACACATCAAACGAGGTCCAAACAGGAGGGACATTTGGCCACGTCTGTCCTACAAAGGTCGAGCGTCCCCAATGACGGAAAATTTGGTCTCCAAGTCCCCTTCAATCGGTTCTTGGGTGATCGATTATCCCACACTTTGTAAATGAGGTCAGACTAAAACTTGACAAGTTCGGGACACGTGGGGAATTTCAGGAATTGCTATGACGATGGACAGCATACGTAAGTATGGAGAGATTGAGTCATGTGCTAGGAAATGAAAAATTAACGTATTTTGAACGTAACCTACTTACATTGCGATTTGGAAACTGATAAATAGTATTTTTAAAGGCTCATTTATTAAATGTTAAATAAGCATTTGTAACGTTCAGTTGCAATTTCTAGGTTTTAGTAGTAGGTTGGCCGGAACTTATCAAGACGTTGCGTGGAAACTAATTGGTTGGCGGAATTCTCCTGGCCAAGTTTTACGAGGATTTAAGTCACATTAATTGCCCATTTTTAGTAAGTTAATATAAATTAAGACTTTTAGCGTCAATTTACCTTTTATTTTCTTGCAAGGATCTCCGCATGATTCATCACACGAATGAAACCGATCCTCTAACTGCGCAACGAAATGAATCACCTGAACTTCTCAACATAAAAAAAAAACTGAGTCACACTAGAAAAAACAAGATTGTTCTAACTACTGACTAGACCACGAATAACATCGTTTATTACGTTTAGTAAACAAGCGATAGTTAGATAACAGTTAATCTCTTTTGAAATTGAATAATCATTAGAAGTTTCAGAGAAAGCACGAGATTAATGGTTCGCTGACAGAAGTATGCCGTGTTCTGAAAAGAGATCGAGTGGATGTTAATGAATGTCAAAGTGTTGTGGTATTTTGTGGATGTGGCCTGAATTGCAGGCCAACGGACGTGGCGTAAAAAACAATTATTGCGTGGTTAAGCGTTTGCATATTGGGTAATGGTTACTCACATGCTTGGAATGTGAGGAAAACATATTTTTACAGTTTTCCTCTCTCAATTTTTTGATTAAGGGAGAGCATGACATCGTTGTTACGTGCAAAACTACGGACCCGAGTTACTTCATGATTGCTCAACTATTTTAATCAAGCAAGGAGCTATATTTTACTTTAATTACAGTAACATATGCAAATGCACGACACGTTTAAAACTTACATGATACACGAGCTTTTCTAATGCAATATAAAGAGTCCAATAAATATCCACGTTTTAAGCATGTACAAGTTATATTATGTGACTTTAAGTAGGTACTTAAAGTCACTTATTATTAATGTAGAAAGTATTTAGAAGGGATATAGACTAGTGATGAAATGATGCAAAAGCAAAACCATTTAAATGCAATATCAAGACTTTTCAGCGTCATTAAATAAAGGAGCAATTACTTAATAGTTTTATCCGAAAATAATAGTAACGTCTTAAAATAAAAAGCATGTATTATACTATTACATACTCAGCATTCCGACAGAATTCCGCTGAAATACGTTACAATTTTGTTGGAAAAGTGTATGTAACAACAGACATTATTCGCAATGTTCCCGACAAACGGCTGTTCCTGTCATTCTTAGTTAACTTCATTTCTAAATCTTCCTACATATTTATAAACGATTTACGATACAGAGAACCTAGTTCCGTTCCATGCAGTTAATTTTAATTTAACACGACTATTACATGATAAACATGTTACATGAAAAAACAATTTATGAATGGAGTTCATGAAAACCGGAAGCTATTTGAAAATCCAGATTTTGTGGTTGACATTATTACGCGAGGGAATTTTCTAGAAAGCACTTATGTTCAAGTAACCTACTCTAGTTTTGTTTATATAATTATAATTGTGTGTGGTTCTATACAAATAAATACACGGACCAATCCTTGGACATAGATATGTCCAAGTGATTTTCCTGTTCCCAATTCCATGGAAACCAAAATACAGACCCAAGGTATGCAGTAAACACAGCCACTGCCAAATATTTCGAATACTTTCGCTATTATTGTTTACCGATTTTTACAACCGATGAGTTATCGATAATCGATACCGATCTAATTGAGCGGTTAATCGTTAAAACTATGTAGGCCAGTCACAGTGCCTGTTTACGTATCATGTTCCTCACAATTACCCGCTTCAGATTTTATTAAAAACGAGCTTTATTACGTAAACAATAAAGTCGATAATATCGTTAATGGGATAGCTGAAGGCCTGAAGATTTATTTATGGGATGCTTAACTTCAATCCAATATACTTAGGTAATGAGTGAAATACGAGCGCCATTTTGATGCGTTCCGTTCGCCAAAAGACACGTTGCGAAGGAAATACGAGTGCTAGATATTATTTACGTTTTATGTCGAAATCGACTTGCCGTTACCACAGGCTGATATAATATTATTGTTACCGCTACTGTACTATTTGCTTTCGAAGAAGTTTCTATTCCATAGTCTATGATTTACCTAAGTACGGTATTATGTGGTGAAAACCCGTAAAGCTCGAGTGATCACTTGCAGACTAGTGGTGTTGCCATGTGTGACAGTAGTGTTGTTATTAAGGTTGCGCTTGCGACACTGCACTTCTCGTTTACAACAAATTGTCGCGGACCATTAAGTAACCCATTTACCTAGATGACTGTTACAGTACGCGTGGGAACGGACAGCTAAATTAATTAATGTTTTTCTTTAATTTCTGGACCGTAGTAGAAGTTGACTTATTAAAAAGTATTTTTCATAATTGCACACGAAGTTACAAGTATTTAGTCCGCGCTTAACTACATACATTATGAATGCTTTATTCTTCATGTGTACAAATCGTGTGGCAAAATTATTTCTATTTCATATTTACATCCTTGTACGCCTCGTGTATCTCTATACACAGAATCCTCACACCAAAATAAACACGTCTATAATAAGATAATTTATCACGATCAAAATAAGAACACAATTCGTCGAGCATTACTCGTCACAGGTCATACACGAGCCTATTCAATTTCATCACAGGAGAGATCAAAAAATAAAATAGCCACAAAGACAAAAATAACCTAAGTCCACGTTACATAATATATTAAGAGAGGTATGTAGGGCGATAAATACTGAAGTTTCCTAGATGATTTCGCCGTTCGCGAAACCAATTTTGTGAGATTAAGCGATCAT
Source organism: Griposia aprilina (assembly GCA_916610205.1). Taxonomy (NCBI): domain Eukaryota; kingdom Metazoa; phylum Arthropoda; class Insecta; order Lepidoptera; family Noctuidae; genus Griposia; species Griposia aprilina. Next base: position 5,095,407 of record OU744295.1, on the reverse strand, counting down.
TCAGATCCTCTGATATATTGAACGTTTCTAGGGCAACCCCCGGAGATTAGTAGAACCCAAATAACTTGTTTCGTAGTTTCGTAATTATTTTCTATTCCCGCATTATTTATCGCTGGGCGTTGACGACGTTATCTTGTTAGGGAGCTGACGACCCAACATTGGCATTCAGACGCGTGTTTCATTGTTTTGAGGTGAACTCTTATGTCATTTGTGCGGGTCAAGTTCATTCGTGATGCAATAATCGTGTCGCCGACTTTGAGTCAACAAAATATTAGTCAAATTAGATTTCGACCTCCAAGAAATTCTTGTAGAGAAAGCCCTTTGAAATTGAGCAATAAAAGATTTAGCTTCGACACGGCAAGCCAGTCGCCGTCAATTTCAGATGTGGGTCAATCCTGTATCAATATTATTTCTATTTCCATTTAGCCTAAACACACGAAATTGAAATGTCAACGCCGAATTAAGATGTAAAATAAAGCCCAAGTTTAGAACTAGGTCAACTGTCTGCAAACTTGCGAAAAGCTCGAAAGCTTTTAAGTTGTCTTCGAATAAGGGATGAAGAATTTATTGCTGTTTGTCAGATGTTTGGCAGTACACTTCCTGTCCTTTCGGCTCGAAGGGCCGACTGATTTAAACGCGTGGTTAGCGTTTACAAATTGGCAACCTTCACGTTCATGGAAAAATGAGGACGCTTTTTCATTGTGACCTAAAATGGCAGACACTCCCTATTTTTCCCATATCATTGGAGTATCAATAAGATAAAAGGCCGTAATAACATGCAGTGACAATATGCATCGTAAAATATATCGAGCCAGATGGATTGAACATCTTCAGTATGTAATTAATGAATTGCACACAAATTACTGAACGTGAAGCCCATCGGGGCGGCATTCCACTTGCCCAACATATTACACAAAGTTATTACATGTCGGCCTTATCACTCTAAACGGTCCTTGTGCTGCAACTGTGGCATTTAAAGTATTTTAAAAGCGCAATCGTGTTTCGACCACGCCGATGCTTCTCGCAAGGTGTCAGCCTATTGTTTTAACAGCCCACTATTAACCCGCTTCGATAAGCTCATCGCAATAACGATAATCGAGAGCGACACAATGAAATTCCAATTATAACTGTATACAGAGCTCGTTCATTTAAAAGAATTGTGATTTTTGATAGATAAAGTGTCGATTACACGGTGATGGCCGCGCGGTTGTTTTTGGGCAGTATGTGCCCTGCGGTCTCTGTCCTCAGCTCCTCACCCTATAAGGAGCCGCTCTGTCGCCACACACATCGGTCGTTCGATTACGCAAATTCGAGACAACGCGCCCTCAAATTAAGCTCGAAGCCGCCGACAGCAGGACTTAACGACCTGTCTCACTGTCGTAGGAAGTGATTATTGTTTATTTTTATAATTGGCGTGGCAGGAAGTCGGAACCAGCCGCCGCGGCGTGTTGGATCAGATGGCGCACCTCACAAGCTCATGCAAATAAAGCAATTTGGACCAACGACAGTTAAATGAGCAACATCGTTTGAGGCTGAAATATGGGCAATTCACGTCAGCAGGCTGTCGACACGCGAGTTACAGCTGATTACGCTTAATTCGGCAATTATCGATACATAATCAACGACTCGAAGAAATTAATACTGGAATTGTTAATTAAACTTGTTGCTGTTCGGTGAACAGAACCTGGTTAGAGAGTGCAACCTTAAGACGTAGGTTTTATACAGAAGTTCCGCGAACCCTAAAGGGCAAAGTCCTTGATGTGTCAAAAACGAGAATAAACGCAGATAGACCCAGTTCTAAGAACACCTGCTCCCGACGTTTGCCGTCAATAAAAGGCCCTATAGTTGTCAAATGCTTTTCACTTATTCCGACGAAGTTGTGTAGAGTTCAACGTCCTCTTAAGGGGATGTCAGTCAGTAAAAGTCTGTCGACAGGGAAATGAATGACGCCTACGATCCTCGTTAAGAGTTATTATTCATGCGTTTCAACAACAAATGAAACGACAAATGAATAAAGTGTGTTGTGGCGCTTCCCGAAGGTCGGCCATGTTTATAAATAACCACTCGTACCGCTAGGAGCACTTGACTGAGGCCCAACAAGCACTGGACAGTTACCGACTACTGCAAGTTCCTTAGAGATTAGTCTTAGTTGTAATTAAAAGATATAATGTCGCTAATTATTGCCTGCGAAAATACAAGTCAAAGAGACAAATTTTCTTTTGCAATTGGGTTGCTTATTTGAAGAGCTTGAACATTGGTTGTATTGTAATCATTGTGGAAACAGAAAATCTCATAATAGGATCGCGAATTCGAATATAGAATTTCCATGGCGAAAAGCCACAAGAAAATAGCATATGACAACAAGCTCGAAATACAAATCTCCTTTTCTTAACCCTGCCAGTATTCTTCATTTTCCAAGAACTCCACTTTGCATACAGAAATAACACGTTTATTATATTAATATTCAAAGCACCGCTGTTCTCGACTGTCCATTATGTCATACCACAAAGATTCTCTCTCTGTGTGCAGTATTTCTATTTTAAAAGCGGCCATTTGTAAATCTCAAGTACCTCAATTTAATTACGGTTTATTTTAAACGTGTTTATTTTGTGCTTCTCATTGGAACAATGGCATACAATTATAACAAAAGATGTTTATTTCTGTTGAGGTCGAGTACCTACGCCAAAATTCCTTGCACCTGATGGTCTGACATTAGTGTATGTAGGCAGGCGGGGCTGATACGTAACAGGTACACTTTGACATGAAATACTTAAAAAATATTACCTTGATTGAAAAGAGTATGCTTAGATGGTGTGGTCATGTTCAGAGGATGAATGAAGGGCGACTAACAAAAGGTATTTACAAGGCAGATGTGAGTGCAAACGCCCTAGGTAGACATATAGTGACTTTATTGGTGATGTTCTTCAGAAAGGTCAGGTGCGTAAGTAGTACTCCCAACCGGCGTGCGTGTATGACCAGATGTATGAACGTAAACGAGGCAAAAGAAGTATGTAAGGATCGTAGCAGGTGGCGTTCTGTAGTTTCTGCCTACCCCTATGGGAAGAAGGCGTAAGTTTATGTATGTATGTATTACCTACCCCTGACAGTCAATTTGGAAAACTTTAAGATCTAGGCATCAAGGAATCAAAAACAGAATAACTAAATAGTTAGTAATCAAAATAAGGTATGTAACTTCAGAGTACACCTACATAAAAATAACTTTAACGTTCACGTTTCTACTATTAACTTTTTCATGCTCAAGCGCAAGCCAATTTTATATAGGCCGTAAATTTTAATATTACGATACTCATATTTCCTACGAAGTTTAATGCCTCTATGAACTCTTAACCCATCACGATTGCAAGTATTTATCATATTACCATTAGCAAGTACACACGAATGCGTTAGGAAACAATAAGCGGTAACCCTGGCTTGAAACAATAGGGCGACACCTGCCCAGCATTGACCTGCGATGCTATACCATTCAGTCGCCGCCTGCGCAGCTAACGCCTTTTTGAGAAAACCAAGAAGATCATGATAAATCTCAATGCATTTGTGTATAATCTTAAACACCCACTGAACTGACTCTTCCGTTCAAACAATAAATTAAAACAATGGCATGAAATATATCTTGTTTTCTTAAGTAGTTGATATGTTTACAGTATTAAGGTTTAAGATTATGAGCAAAATTTGAGAAATGAGCAGTATAAGACAATGGGCAATAATTGTGCTTACACCGTAATTTTACAGTGCTGAATTACTGTTTTATTAACTTCCTGCTCCGATGGGTCATAATTCGTTGAATAAAGACCTTTGTTGCTATCTGTTGAAACAACTTTCGCTAAACTTGCACCATCAAAAAAAAATTTTTTGTCAAGCAACTGACACATGAAAATATTTAATTGATCCGCGGAACGCAGAAGCTCAATCCATCAAATATCAAAGGTGTTCAATTACGCAGTCACTTGTAATTCATCGGCTGTGGGTCGTTTATCGTGTAATCGGATGCGCGAACGCAGGATCGTGAAACGCGTCTCTCGATCGATCATTGATTGCGTGCGAGCGATCCATTACATTACGGTGGCATCCACGATTAAGTTTAGGTGTCCATTCCATTATTTTAGCATGCATGCTTATCTGTCCTGTTGTCTATTAATGGATTACGAACGTGAGGTGAGTTTCTTCGGATACGGAAGAAGTGTTGCACTGAAATATTGTTGTGTATTTTTGCTTCAGGTGATGTGTTTTTGAGATAATACTTTAATTGTTCACACGTCAAATTTGGGAAACCTAGAAATATTAGAACTCAAATATTTAAAAAGTTACATCAAGTTAATCAACACAAATGTCAACGAAAATAGATACTAGGCTCAGGAAAAAATAGCCAGCCGACTGGCGATGTAAATGCTTACTCGTGCGAGGCGAAAAAGGATTTATGCCTCTCATAACTTCAGCAATAAACTATTTATAATCCTTAAAAAGTAGCTAGTCTTTTAGCTGTCTAGAATCGAATAACGGATTACCATAATGAAAAATTGTTGAGAGTCCGCCAAAACATTGCAATAAATTTAGGGATATCGATAGCAATTTTCATATATTAATTCTGACGTGGTAAGAAAATGCCTTAGGGTGTGTACGTGAGTATACCTGACCTTGAAGGCGCCTGTTAGTGTCACAAATTGTTTATAACTATTTTTAGAACCAAATTACTGCTGTAAATTTATGGAACTACGGTTTTGTGGACTGGGCCTAACTCGCGTACGATTTGTAACACTAATCTCAAAATTTCTCACACAACTATACAAAAATAGCTAATTTATTAAAATAATAATTCAATCATGTAGACTTAGAACAACTTTGCCAAACTAACCCATGAATATTGCATGACAACCCAATTTCCTGTCAAAACGGAAACGAAAACCATCTACAAGTATTTTGCGTAAATAATGGGTGCCATAGTATGCATGGTATCCTCTTGTTTCACATTAGCATTCTTCCTCGAGGCGATGGCATATAACCAATGTAGGACGGGCACCACTAGGTGTGGGTGGCAACACCGAGATAACAAGCCTTCTAGATTTATGGAACTATACGTTATTATAAATAGGAGGACCTATTCTGGGGTGAAGTTATTGAAATTGACTGAGAATTTTAGATGTCTTTTCTATAACTTTAAAAGGTTTGTAATTTAGAGCGAAGCTAATACATAAAAAGAAATGATATATTGAATTTTCAGAAGTTGGTACGCGTTGACTCTGCTTTTCAATGGGACGTATACTTTGTGTGCGAACAGTTGTCTAGTTAGAACAATATGTGGTTTTTAAATCTACAAAATCGCCTTTATGAGTTTCAGTGAGCTCCGGAAAATCTTCGACTTTTCTTAATTTTTATACAGAAAATTTCATTGTTCGTGAATTTTTCTCAACAGCTTTTTCTATTAAAATACCGAATTAAATATTGATGTGTATTTTACCAAATCAGTTATATCTTCCACCAGAATAGAGGCATCGTTCGACATTGATCTGATTACATTAACATGCAACTTCTTACATTTTCGTTGGGTGTTAACTTCATAAATATGTATTTGGTACACCTAGCGCACAGCATTATGCTAATCACTGTTTTGTTCCATTGATTTAGTATCGGCAAGTTAAGTGCGCTTAATAAATAGTTTGATGGTGTTAATGCACGTTCATAAATTGTTATATAACGTGGTTTATAGTGTAAAGTTGTTACTTTGATCATACGCTGTTATTAAGTCATAAGGTTTAAAACTGTGTATGTTATTCTTGTTGTTGTTGTTTTGTTTTGTTTTGTGTTGTTTTGCTATTAATAATTATGGTTAATTACTTTTTGAACTTAAGTTTTGTAGAGTTAATACTGGACCTATTCAGTCTGGTATGGCTTTTACCAAGACTCTGATATGGTGGTTGGGAAATAAGTGGTTCCAGAGATTGTATACCTTTAGCGTGTAGCAGATCGTAGCACTCGTAACAGGTAGCGTTCTGTAGTTTCTGCCTATCTCCATAGGAAGAAGGCGTGAGTTTATGTATGTATGTATAGAACCTACCATCTTTCGGGCAGTCCATATGACAAGATATTTCTTTAGCTTTTGTTGCAGAGTAAATGCTGTATTAAATCTGTTGTAGTTTTATTCCAAGTTCTTAGTCATTGATATTAGACATCATTTTTATTATAGGATTTTAATACGCGTTAACAAAGTTTTGATGATCTCATCATAAATAAAAACGAATAAAGTGCTTTAAAAAGCACTTTAGTGTAAAAATGTGCGTAGGTACGACATAAACCTTTACTTTACGAGACGTTGAGGTATAATTTATCTGTTTTCATAGCACTTTGTTACTGTATTCTACGAAGAATTATTTTGGATGAGAACCATTTTTACTGGCCGGGGAAGTCCCGGTACCCTGAGGCATTTTCTAGCTTATATTTTTAGTAATTTTATTGTCATCTTTAATGTTTATATTTCAGGGCCGACTGTGGACGTGACTGCAGTCACGTAGGCCAATGTACCTATGGAAGTTTCCAAGTTTTAGCAAAGAACTTTAAAGCAGTAGAATCTCTACCAAGTCTGGGTGTCTTCAAGACAAGAGAGAATAGGTTACTTCTAGACAAGCTTGCACTACCGTCGACCACATCATCCCTTGCCATCAGGTGAGATAGTGGTCAAACGCGAGCCTATCAATGATCGAAAACAAAGTTTGATCTATCGGTCTATTTTAAGAGGGATCCTTAGCTGTAGCCCACCAAATTCAAATCTTCTTTGGTTTTTTGCAAATTGCGGCTCTGGTTTATGTCGTATGTTGATCAAAATGCGAATGATATATAAATGAGATTTTTTTTTAGAACAAATTTCCAAAGTTTGACGATTATTATTCAGTAAATATATCATTCCTACAATCGCGAATCGTATTTTGGTCAACATAAGACATAAAACAGCTACAATTTGCAAAAAAACAAAGAAAATTTGAATTTTGCGGGCTAAAGCTGAGGATTCACCTTAACAAGCTTTTTCAAAGCTGTACCGGCAGAGAGCAAGCATGAAGCCACCTCGCTCGACATACAGCTTCGAAAGCACCCTTGAAGAGCTACTTTAAATTCCGAAATTCAAATTCTTTCAACAACTTTTGTTAGTATTGGGGACACAAATATACCAATATGTAATGTAATTTTTCATACACTCATGGTTTTAATTCAAGTCCTCTTTACATATTTTAATTATATTCATATCCTACAATTTGGATGTTAACAATAAACACTACTGTAATGGTCTCCATATGTACAAAACATAGATTAATTGTACCATATTTGACTCAAGTTTTTTCATTTTGGCAATATTAGGTCAAGGAGAGATCTCGCGTGATACCAAAGAAATAAAGAATTTGTCGGCCCTTTGGAGAAAGAATGACATTCGTTAATAAAGTAGGTTGAGGAGGGACTTAGACACGTCCAAAAATATGCATTCACATTGTGTTTAGCGACGATTTTCTTCAGGATCTACTATTAATTGTTAACAGGTTTTGTTTTGCATATAATAGTGTCTACTAATTCATTTTTTTTACGTAACTTTTAAATCATGTTTGGAGACAATCGACTCTGAATTTAGGTTAGTGAAAATATGTTTCACGTGACTTATACGAACATAAACTTGTAAACAACGAAGTTTCATGTTTAGTTCAAGGACATGTAAGTAATATGAATTAGTAGCATAATTACTTAGGTATGGTATTACATAAAAAAATATTACACGAAAATTTGGTATGGTATTACATAAAGGTGCGTTTGAAACGTTAATTAGAGCAATATGAGCGCTAATTAGAACCTTGATTACATTATCAGACTAATAAGGCTATTTCTAATATACTCGTAGAACGAACTTGCTTTCCCCGCTACGATGAACATGTTCCAGGGTTTCGACAGTCAAGCAACTAACATTTCTTGTCATATCAAGATTAGGAAATACCATAGCGTCATTCTTCCATATAACCCCGCGGATAATTGAAATATCAATCTTCTACATTTATAAGAACATAGGATTTTCGCAGTAGTCATAATATCTTATTAATAAACTGTAGAAATATAGAGGCGACACTTCTCAGAATATCTAAATCTATTTCATTCGCGGAATGTCTTCCGTGAAAGTTCAGTATAACGAACTTATGACAAAATAGCCTGTATTGCTACAACAATAAGGGCTAATAAACGAATGGTTAAATAAGGACTATAAAACCAATGATCGGTTTATTGTACGGAGAAATGTGTAGGTAATGTCAATAATAAATTGTAGGGTACCATTCCAGGAAACACTGGATTATCGCGATGGAATCCTTTTGATCAAAAGCAGTTTGTTCAGGAAACTATGCTGGAGTGACGCAATTACTTAAAATAGCTTAGGAAAATGTAACAATCATGATTCATCATCATATGGGTCCCGGGACCATGTATCGCCTCATCGACCAGCACCCTAATTGTGTAACAAACTTTCAATTACAATCCGATAGAGTTTGAAGGAAATTCCTAATCCATTACTATATACGTTTGAAAAATTCATCTGCTCAACAACATAGAGAACGCAATGAATGTTGTTGAACTGTCAAAATGAAAGGCATTGCCTTAGTGTCTTATGCAATTAACCCGTGGTCCTGTGCCTCACTGTGCAGCATCCAGCTGTAATAATACCATCGGTAAATTCGATAGTTACGTTTGTCCTTCATAATATTTTGCCCTGTAGCTGTCGTGGACAGCACAGTCTTTGTTCCAACGATCACACTTTCAGCAAATATCAAGGAAGCTATAAACAATATTTAAGCTTTACTAAGAAAGCACAAAACAAGGAGTCTAACTTCATTCGCATTCCTGGAACGATTTATTTTAGAGTTCAAACGAAATTAATGTATTCAGTAGTAAGGTACCTATATGAAGAATAAAGACAACAACAACTATATCTAACGAACTGATTAACAACAAAATTAATGATCGGGACCACAACATAAATTTTGCACGTCTACATGTGACATGAACACTTAAGGCCACGAATCTTGCACCAAAAATATATCATTTTATAAATTTATTGCGTTTATCGTGAATGAGTGACGTTCGTATGAGCCTTCGGAGTGCGCAAGAGTTGATATTGTAAGAGTTTTGACGTTTACTGCGTTGAGGGGAGTGGGTGGGAGAGTGTGACTCCTTTTATTACAAGAACACAGTGGTTAAATTGAAGTGAAGTGAGTTGTGACTTCCGCATTACGTCCATTCATGTTCGAAGTGTTTTGAGCTGAACGTTTGTTGTATCAGACGACTTCTAACAAAGCGCATAAAGCTGTGCCACTGCTCCACAAATTAACGTGGAACTTTCTTCTTTTTTCTGTACTCGAACCTACCCATTCGAAATCTGACCTCTTTTAGGCGATCTAAATTGAGAAAAGTGTCATGAACACTCTTCAGATAAACCACATTCTTATGTAATCGTTATTATCCTGACGACTTAATCCAAACAAACAAACAGCTGCACTTTCTATAGAATTATGCCCATAATTAAGAGAGTTACACATTAATTCTGTGACAGCTGCGTTTCCGCCTTTGATCACGTGGGTCAGTAAAGTTTGCCGTTACTTGTACGCTTGGCTAATTCTTAGGAAGGTGCGGGTTGACCCAGCATGGAGGCGTCCGCTAGGAGTGTAAGTTCTGTAATGGTGGTTAAGGGTTGAATGTGGTAACATCTGTTTATTGGGTTGTTTAAGTTCCGAAGCACGGCAGCTGCTTACACACATACTTGATTAACTACGATTTTAATTGGAATTGCGATAAAATCGCACATAAATACTGTAAATTTTCTCAGAGGTTTTTTTAGTAGGAGGTAGCGTAATAAATAAAAAAGATACATTGGATTTTTTCCTTTGATCATAAAAAGCTTGTCAATAAGTTAGAAAACGGGTGATGAGTTCAAATAATAAATTGTTGGGTCAATTTTTTTTTTCCTCATTAAGATAACAGATCTATTTTTACTTTGACGTCACCATACTATATTCGAGTTAAACAATAAAAGTCAACTAATCGAAATTCTATAATTAAGACGTCGACAACCCTAAACTGTTGTTCGAAGTTCAAACAATGAAGCCAGGTGCGCACGCGCTTATGGCGCGCGACAGGAAGTCGATAGTTTATCTTGAAGATAACCGGCACATCGCTAGAATTCATAATGTGTAACTTATACGGGTATCTCAATTAGTAATTAAGATTAGTTTTAGACTTAATTGATCTTAGGGTATCGCTTGGTTCATAATGGCAGCAATAATTGCAATTTACTGGTAGAAAAGTTACAGGTACGTAAGTAGTCTGTGGTGAAGAACACATGCGATTTTGTGCGTTATTGTAGGCGACTGAAAAATCTATGATTTTTTTAGATGAATCACATTCCAAATGTACCTTTGATCAGGAAAACGATAATTATTCATAGTTCATACCAATTTTAGACTCCATTACATAAAAACATCCCGCGTCGCTTTATGCATTAACCTGTCGATGTTTTATAAGCAATGTGGTATTTAAGCGCCATAGATTTGTGCGGCCGGTGCCACGTAAGCAAACACGAGTCGTAGACAATAACAAAACAAAAACTATTCCGCGTAAAACAATATTCCATTACCCCACTGGTTCAAAATATTTGCACTACACTGTAGACTTTTATAGGGCTGTCAATACAATATAATAAAATAAAAATAAAAACTATAAACATAAACAGTAATCATGATTAATTATTTTACATTATTTGTACTCAAATATTATAATGTCGTATGCCAATGTTTTATTTTATTTTGTGTAAATACATAATAAAATTAATAAATATTTATATGATTGGTTTTCGTTGCTCTACACCACTCACTCACACCCGCTCTAACTTAAAAGCAGCCAAAAGAGGCGTTGCACCTTAGAATCAATTTATAAATGTAAACCTAGTTTAGAAAGTACAGCTACTTCCTGCCAAAATCATTCCATGAGACGATGCATGGTTTCACCAACTTAATAATAATACCAGCGTATTACTGTCCCACTGCAACGCAAATACCATTTTTTCTAAAATCATCTATTAAGCCTGAGCTCTTGAACATCAACGGTTAAGCAAAAGATTTTCATGGTATCAGATTTTACTGTAAAAATCCCATACCAACATCATTCGACAGCCCTAACACACGTGTAGACTGTACACTCTCGGCCAACAAAAAGGTACACTTCGAGAAAAACATACGTCATTGGTCGGAACGAGCCAAGGCCGAAAATATAGCCTTCCTGTAAAGCTTCCATCATATAATAATATGTTTGGCCTCACCATGAAAGGATTTTCCGAGCTTTTTAGATATTAGTTTACTTGTTAACAAGGTTTTCACTTGTTGTGTTAAGACTTTAAGGCAGAGTATTGGAAATTGTTTGATACTTAAGATCGTAAATACAAAGATGTTTACTGATTCTTGATAAGTTTTAATTTTTAAACGCTATTTTCGTTTATTAATATAAGAAATTTAGGATATAATTGAAAAAATACAAAGTTAAAAAAATCTGTCTCGATTTTTTCTCTGAAACCTAGATGTAAATAACACACTTTTATCAATCTCTGGCAAAACTGGAAGAATATAAACTATAGGTAGGACATACCTGACTGGGATGGTGCCTGTAGAGGTACAGCTTGGTGCCGTGCAGCACACCCCACACCTGCTTCCAGGATCTGTCACTCGCGCGCTGTGACGAAAATAAGGTTATAATTATATAAATAATACGCAAATACCTAGACAAACAATCTAGAGTTCAAAATAGGTAAAAGTGATATGATACTTTTGTCTCGTTGTAAGTCCATATTTGAAATAATGTTAGTTGGCCAATCAATATACTTATACAACCCTCTGCAATTAGGTAAAGAACCATAACATTCTTTTTTAATATTTTCAGACCCCTTCACACTATCCATAGAGATTTGCAAAACAGCCGTACACTGAATTGAAAAGTGCAACAAATAACTATGAAAAAGGCGAAACAAACATGGCTTTATGAAAGCACAGCTTCACAAGGAAGTAAAATAATTTAGATAATGATTCAAAAGTGGTCAGAGATGCAAGACTGTCTTCTAAAATGTATATTTCCGATAACTGTTATTACTTTGTAAATTGTAGTAAGATTTATTTTTCTGTGCATTTGTTTCAGGGCTCAGGCTATAATTTTTGTACTGCATTTGTGTTGTTGATAGAGTTGCAACGGATATCCGGTCACTATCCGGTAACCGGCCTATCCGGCCATTTTTTTACTAACCAGCGCACGGCCGGATTGCATACTTGTGTTGGATATCCGGCTAGCCGGATACTTAGTCTTATTTTCGTAATAAAATGTAAATAATAGTACTAATTTCGAAAATCAACCTGATTATTTAAAAAATATTATTACATTATGGGTCTGTAAGCATTTATGATGGCTAATTATAATCAATATTTGAAATCTACTAAAGGCAAATTGTGATGTATGAAAACATTTTTTCGGCCTTTAAACATAATAAGCAATTTCTTTTATTGTCATATACCAAACCAGCTTCGGAAAGAAGTCTTTCACTTTAGATACTACTGCATGCATGATGTTCGCTTCGGCCGGATATCCGGCATCCGGTATCCGGCCAAATCACTATCCGTTGCAACTCTAATTGTGGAGTATTTAGTTATTAAGTAATTATTGTTCTTAGAAGTTTATTATCGCGTACCTTGCCGTTGCTGACCACCATCTTAACCTGCACGTTGCCCTGCACGTCTCCTTCAACGGCTTCCACTGCATTCTCCGCTATCTCTTCCTCCCCTTTCTTCGTAGTGCTAAATAACAATTAACAATAATTAATTACAACAATCCTAGTGGAGGATCACGCTGGGTTCGAAGTATTCAAAAGTGTTGATGGAAGCTCTAGTGATGTCCTTCACTCACTCATAAGATTTTTTTTATTGTGGAGGAGTGTAAGTAGTAAAGTTAGTTTAAGATTGGGATACCAAACCATTGTTTCTTTTAAATGTTAAACATTCTCTTTTCATTTGATAATAAGCCAAATATCACCTCTTACCACAGTTATCTATACTCACCTACTTATAGGTAGGTATATACAAGTCAACTTATATAAAAAAATACAGTAAAATACAATAAAAATCCTAGGCTAACAAGGTATAAGTAGCACAAACATGCCGTATATACATTCAGACATTGAATTTTACGTACATACGAGTAACACAACACTGAGCGTCTACACCGAAACATGCACACATCAAAATATCGACAAATTATCTCCATGCAAACATCTGTTATGTTGTAACAATATCGACGTCTGTTCCACCGAATACGATATATACAAAGCTCTCCCCAAACAAGTTATTTATTAAATCAATTTGCGGATGAATTTGTTTAAAATGTGGGTAGGTAAACTTCGTTATTGAATGGTCTCACTTGTTTGTGATATTCAGTACTTACTTACCGAGGTATTTAATTATTTAATCATGATTAAAGCAGTGCAATGCAATTTAATTCAATACATTACACCAAAACATCGAAAAATCAAGTTCTTAAATTCGGCTACTAGAGGCGGTATCTATGAACTAATTTGTGTAACTATTGCACACATTGTAAAAAAGCGCCATCTATGGGTAGGACGACGTACCGCGTGGGGAGGACAGCTTGAGGGTCGAATATTCTCAGCAGTGGAGTTATGTCATCTGTGAGCCGAGGGGGGCGCCACTTTCGCAGTCTGCGTTTTGAACCCAATCACATATACCCCGTTATTACAATTTATATTACCAATTGAACCCACACTATGTTAGGTACATGATAATGGTTACTTACTATTGGCTACAGACAATTTATAGTAACAATCGTCTATCTACAACATTTCTATGTGACACAGTGATATTAAAAATTGATGCTTATCACAAATATTATGTTATCTGGACAGGTATAAATGGTAGTTAACTACTTTGGGTATCTACTGGATAGGTGTAATACAAATAAACAACAGTTTTCACTTGTGTTTGTCACTTAATTAAGAATCTGTTCAAAGACGAAAACAGCAAAATATTGGTCAAAAGACAAAAGCGTACGGTGACAAAACAAAAGAGAATTTCTATGTATGTTTTTATAATTAAGTACTTATGGTTATTGTGTAAAGAGTTAAGGGTACATACCCTCTAAGGCCTTGTGGGTCGTTCTCTGGTTCCACGTCACTATCGAGGTGCAATCGATCACCCCATGTGGCTTTCAAGTACGAAACCCTTCGCATGGCGCGTTCTTCTTCTGCTTGAAAGGGAAATAAATCTTATTAGTCCTGTTATACGGTTTCAATTGCTCTACGAAACTAGGTGATTTATAAGCGTAGTGTTATTCAATTGTACACTTAGTTTACGTCGAAATAGGGTTGATTATTAGTTGATTGGTATACTGACCACCGAGTTGAGCATCTTTCTTTTGTCTTCTTGTCACCAAATCATCGGCAAAACCTGTCCAAAGAAAGTATTCAGTAAAATAAACATTCTGAACACAACATTGTACCACAACATTAGTATATTAGACATCGAATGATCACGACGGTTAGTTCTGCATTAGTAGCACACCTAAAAGCACACTGCATTCCTTGAAAACGTTTAGAGAAGACAGGTAAGTCCGAATCGCCTCCTCCCTAGTTTCAAAGCAACCTCCTTCCAAAAAGACATTGCTTTGAAGCCTGATTCGTTATCACATGAACATGGGTCGGAAAACGAAATTGTTAGTAAACGAGCAGGAAATGAAACAGCAATTATTGCTGAATATCGCGTCACATTTAGCATTAAAGTAACAGGCAATTCCGGCAGCGTTAACGTCTCAAGTCCGTAAGAGAGGTACGGAGTTACGGCGTCAACGAAGTCACAGATTATTGGCATACAGATTTTTCGACTCCCATAATTCGTCATCCGGTGTACATCCTTAATGTGAGTTAAAAATGTCGAATAGTGGGTTGGGTAACGAATGTAGGGCCTTTAGTACCCGGCCGTTAATACGACACGTCGGGCTTTAGAAAGAGACTGTCAGTCTGGTGTGAGTGACAGAGACAACGCTCTATAAAGTGGAACTTTTTATAAAACACGACGTACCACTTCACGACCAGCTGATCTATTCTGTAAAAATTTCACCGTGAAATCTTAAGTGAAGTGAGCTGTGTGTGTCTATAGAGGTATGAGGAACAGGGTGTAAAGTTCGCTCACACCTCCATAGAAAAGGGAGGATCCTCCGACCAGACGCGTGTTGTGTCTGGTGGGCAACTACCCGACGGTTGATGTCGGGACGTTGTATATATGCCAGTCGCGCGGTAAACTCTGCTTGCGCGATGCAGGATTTGCGCGACGTGATCAGGTGGAATAACACTCAATTCATTTAAGTTTTCACGGTGAGATTTGTATAGAATAGACCTGAAGGTATTTTAATCTCCATACAGAATCTGTGACTTATATCTAAGTTGCACATGCAGCGCGACACTCGGCAGGCAGGTTAGGGAGGGGACGAGAGCATTCCGAGGACGAGACTCGTCCGACCTGAGTCGGCTGGCGTGCTGGGCGTGGGCGACGGCGACGCGGTGTGCGGCGCGGGCGGCGCCAGGCTGAGCTGCGTGGGCCGCGCGCGCGGGTCCGGCCCGCCCAGCGACACGCGGTTCATGGCCTCCATCTGTTCCTTGTTCAGGCCCATTCGTCGCTTCGCGTGACTGCCATCTTGGGGCGGAACGGTGCCATTAGACGCGTGCGAAGCTGTGTACGTGTGTGTGTGTGGCCCTCTCATTGGTCAGCGTTGGCTTCGAGCGATTGGCTCGCCGGTTTATTCGAATGCTCGAATTTTAAATGCTTCTTTTTTTACTTGATTTTGTTTATTTCCAGAAATTAGTGGACGCACAGACAAGTATTAGGAATAAACAAGCAAAGTTTATAAAGATCGAGAATTCTTAACACTTTAGAAAGATTATTATCAATGATTTCAAATAAAAATTAATTACGAATGAATCAAGAATCAAGTAATGTTTTAGACTAGAAAATTTGATGATTCAGACAGTAAAGCATTCATATAAATGGTACTGTGAATAAGCGTATCGCCAACCAGTAAGCCCAAAGCTAACCGAGGAAATCACATTGTGGTCAACAACTTGATCATGTGTAATGTTTGTAGTTGTAAAAATACTGTATGAGCAGAAAGTCCATAAATCGAATGAATTAAAATTGATGGCGATGAAAGAGAGCCACCATTTTGAAATTCATGTGGTTTATTACAAATGCATTTGTTTCCTGATTCAGCATCAATCAAACGTGTAAAAGAAGAACCACAAGTATGTCTCATATTTTCCTTCCCCATAGGGACACATTATGAACCCTCTAGGTACTTATAAACTCGTTTTCATGTAAATGAAGCCTAAAGACAACACATAATTACAAATTTTTGGTTGCGAGATATTTTTAAGACATTAATGAATAATGAAGTTAATTTACTAGTATGTTTTAATTCAAGTTTATCGATAAAAAAAACTGAAAAGCTAAATCTAATGTCAAAGGAGATTTATACTAATCGCCTTTTGAGCTCAAACAACGATTTATCGAACTTTCCTCCACTCATACACTCTACTGTGAATGTGTAGTGATGTGAAACCCTGTCTACTAGTGATGTAATGTGTTCTAGTGACAATATTATCGAATGACAGTTTACCTGTGGCATGATGTCTTCTAATGGGTAATCCATCACTTCCGGTACTATTCGACCTTGTTCGCATTTGAACCTTTTCTGCATCTGTAAAAGAAAGTTGAATTGTTACTTTCGTCATTATTAGCTTTTTAATAAAAGACTCATTTAAAGACGTAGTATTTAATATAAACTAATCAAAATAAATTATTGAATGAATTTAATCATTTTTGTCCCAGCTTAGGGCCTAACATGCTGGCGTTATTCGGAGAGACCTATGTTCAGCGGGAAAATTAAGAAGGGCAATGTGATAAACTAAAATTAATAAAAACACACTTTTCGCACTTGCCCATTTTGACTTTAGGTAGATATATTAACACCTATAAGTACCAGTATGGGTCAATTTGGAGATCCCTTAATATTTTCTGATTCATAATGGTTTTCGACAGCACCTACAAGTCTGATTGGATGCGGAAGGCGGAGGACAGGGTGTTGTGGCGCAGCCTGGGAGAGGCCTATGTTCAGCAGTGGACTGCGATAGGCTGTGTAGATTGGTCTATAAGTTGTGTATAAATAAAGGTTTGGTTACGTACCGGGCACATATCCGTCTGGTGGAGGACAATGTAAGTGTTTGCTGCCGGTGATCATTAGCTGATTGCCTGACAAGCTGCCGCCTAGCAGCGACTCGTGATCTAACTCTGCAATAAAATATAACATATCATAATTATTACAAAGGTAGATAGTTTGTGTTTCCTAGATTTTATATTACTGATTTTCCGGTATAAGAGAACTAGCAAAGAATGCTATCAACAATTTAAATTGCGACAAGGTTAATACTGCTTGGTACTAGAATTTGAGCGTTAAACCTCCATCAATTTTTATTTATAACAGCTAGACTATCTCACCTGGTAAACAGTGACGATGCGGTCTACAATGCGACACGCTTGCCTAGAAGTAACCTATCGGTAATAATGGATTCAGCTTAGGTTTAAATGGTAAAGTATGCTGTACTAACCTTGAGGCTGCACGTCCAACGACCTGGCTTCTCTCCTAGCAGCCCTTGTCTCGAACTCCTTCCGTCTCAACGCCACGCTGGGCTCGAGCCGCGTGGTACTCAACCTGGCCAGCTCGCTGCGCGCCACTTCAGTGCGTCGTGAACAGCCGCCGCGCGCCTCTTCTAGCTGACGCGTCCGAGCTGTTACCAGCTGCAGTTCTGCTACTGGGTATCTGAGGATTGGAAAGAAGTAGTTTAGCTAGCAGATTATTGTAGAGGATCACGGTTTGTTTAGAGATACCGCTTGGCAAACGGGCCGACGGATCACCAGATAATAAGTGGTTACCATTTCCAGCATAAAGTATTGCTAATGCGTTATGAAACACTAAGTAGAAATGTTTCACTCTCTAACGTCTGTATTTCATCAGAATTGATATCTTTCAAACCTAAACTTGGTACTGGCAGCAGGAATGAGTATGGTGTAAGTAGGTACTATACAGGAAGAACTTCTTCAAAAAGCCCACTAGGCTTTTTTGCCTATACTACTATACTACCTGGTAATTGGTATATAACGATTATTATGATAAACTTACTTGTTATCTTGATTAGCATCATCCTTAAGTTCCGTCGCTCCATTAGTGACAGTTCCCACATTCATGCTCTGAACGCTGGGCCCGGTCTCCTGTATCTTCGACAGAGTTGACACGAACTGACTCTTGTCCTGTTTCTGTCGACTCTTGTCATTTTGAGCTCCGTTCACTTCACCATAGCCGCTGTAAGTGCCGCTGTCGACACTTGCGGAACATTCTTCTTTTCTTTCCTGGTTCTGTGGCGGGGGCTGAGGGGGTGGGGAGGCGGCGAGGGGCGGGGAAGCCGCGGGGGGAGGCCACGCAGGCTTTTGTAGCTTCTGAGGTCTTGCGTAGAACTCTTTCTGCTTGATAGGGGGTGGGGCTTCAGGGGTGACCCAGCCAGTAGGCTGGCTCGGCCGTCGGAGGAAAGCCTCCTTCTGCTCGAGACTTTTTCGTATTCGCGATAGGATTATCGAGTCGTCCAGCTCTCGCCCGGTCAGGGTTGAGTTCGAGTCGAAGGATCCGAGGCTGTCTTTGCTTTCCGTCGCCGATGACGGCAGAGATGTGTCTGATTCCCGTCTGCTGTAGATAACAAGAGTATGATTGAGTATTAAACCAACCGTGTAACTTATAAAACTAATCTTCATTCTTATATAAGCTCTAGACATAAACAATAAAACTCTTTAAAATATTGTTTACAACGCATATCTAACAATCTCACCCATCATGCAGTAAATAGTGTGGTGGTCCAGGCAGACGCGTGACGTCATATTTAGAGGGGGCCAGAGACGCCACACTAGCGTACTCTGGGTCCTGGAGCCGCGCCGGGGCCTGCGGGGCCGGTAGCGCCGCCCTAGGCCTCCGGTACGCGTCGAACAGCCGGGACTCGTGTTCCGTTACTGGAGCCGGCATGTCTAGCGGGCGTTGATTTGTTTCGGGGTTGTATGCTGCTTCGCTGAAATACTGTGAGAAAGGAACATTTAGTACAATAAATGGTTTCAAGTAGACAAATTATAAGTACCTAGTTGTAGAAAGAGTTAGCTCGTCTGTTTACGAGTGTTTATTATAACTTGAATTAGGTGCAACCTTGAGCAAGACACGCCTTATCTGCTGACCGAGCTGTTTAGTATTTGCTGACGTTTGTTGAAACTCTGTTGTTGTAAATATTAACTGCAGTTTTTATTTTATTACCTAATAGTTTTGTTGAGCTTGCATTTTTAGCTGATGCATAAGGGAAATTAACTCAAAATTACACACTCCACGTATTAATGAACTACTTAAGTCACAGTGCGCTTGTGTGTTTAAGACGCGAGTGACAGTTTCACCGAAGCCAACATTGTCAATATCATCATCATAAACTCACGCCTTCTTCACATGGCGGCAGGCAGAAACTACAGAACGCCACCTGCTACAGTCCTTACATACTCCTTTTGCTTCGTATACATTCATACATCTGGTCGCACGCCGCCGGTTGCGAGTACTACGCACCTTACATTTCCGAAGACCATCACCAATAAGTTCATTATTTGTTTTTTTTTGTCGCCTTTCATTCATCCGTTCAACATGACCAAACCATCGAGGCATACTCTTTAAAAAAATTGTCACTACATCTTCTTTTATTTAAACCACAACGATGGCAACGTTCTCATGTGGAACAATTGCCAAAATTGTGGAGAATTATTGTCAACATTGTGCAATTTTAATACTCACCCTCTGCAATAAATCGTGATCCCTCGGCACGACAGTGAGCCTCAATATCCTTGGCTCCCGTTGCGCTAACTGCACGACTCTCGCGTATGGCGCCCGGGACCGGCCGCAGGCAACCGGCTCGCCGTTCACGGCAAGCACACGGTCGCCGGCGCGCAGTCCAGCCGCGGCCGCCGGTCCACCGGGCCGCACCGACCTTACGAAGATCGTGTCCATAGGCGCACCCACCGCGCCCACCGCCAGGTGGCGCGCATCTTCGTATAGATCCTGTAAGGTGTATTGTAGTAGGTTAGATGAGGAAGGACCAATCAGTGATAACAAGACGTATCGATTGGGACTTTGACATGCAGGCAACAAAAAAAAAACTATAAAGGTAAGGATAATGGTTGGTGGTGTGGTGTTTGTTGGTGGTTGGTGGTTTGTGGGTAATCCATGTACATTTACGTCGACAACGATGGAAGTTGACGCCGTTGACGCTTGTAAAAAAATACAAGTGGACATAAACAAAAAAAAACTATACAGATACTTGTTGAGAGGTGACGTTAAAACTAGTGTTTGATTATTACAATAGGTATATCTATGTAATACTTCACACCTTATCTTCAGGACGTCTGAATGATCACTTGAATGATTGTCCTTATCTTTATATTTTCCTAACACTGTGCGACTATATTTACACGTGTGTTGAAAATGAAACTGCACCTCTTTTACCGTTAGCAGAAAATACAAAAACATCTTCGGAGAAACGGTTTCCTCTTTCAAGGACGAAATAAAAATGCTGATACCTCTTGAGCAGTTTAGAATATTTCCAAAGGCGATTTGTGCTTTGAAAGCAATCGGGAACGCTTAGATGTCTAGTCTAATACAGTGAGGATTCTGTCTTATCTCATGTCAAGACCTACAAAAACAAAACTAATAACTACAAAAAAAAAAAAAAAAGATCTACTCACACCCACCTGCAACGAATCCGGCGGATACACTACAAGATGTCTGAGGGTGAACCCGAAACCGTGGCGAGCGTCGGGGCGCTGGATGACGATGGTGCGAGGAGCAGACGCGTGCGCGGCTGGCGGCGCGGACGCGGCGTTCGGAGCCGGCAGCGCCAGCGGTGGCGGCGCTTGGGGTAACGGTTGGGGCTGGAAAGAAAAAAAAATATTAGTTAGTAACGCTTCAGAAGTAATTTCATAATGACTAGTTCTTTTGAAAAAGCCATTAAAATGTTTGAAGTTGTAGCGCAAACTGAACTTTACGGGTAGGTTTTAAAGTTGTTTTTTCTTTAAACACTTATTAGTTTACATGTTTGGAAACTAAATCGCGAACGCAGTAGGTACCTATAGGTGGTAAATTCGTGTTGAGTCAGTTCTAGGTGGAACGAGAAAAACTACTGATGTTAAGGTTCAATAATGGTTCAATTTAGTTTTCCGAGAGGCTCAGAGGGGTCCTACTCTCTAAGCACGATATCCGTACTTTCGGCCGACGTTACGGTCGTTTCCTACTCCTTATCACCTACGGACAAAGATTAGTTTGGGGCCCGACTTAGAATGAATGACACCACGATGTGACAGCTGTCCCTACTTCCGATGTATTTTTACCTGTCCGAAAAAGTTAATTAATCGGGTGTAGAACTCACTCCAAAGATTCAAACTACTTTCAGACGGGCCCGTATCTTCGTTGACGGACTTAGAGAGTAGGCCGCCGATTACAATTAACGTATGTAACCCGTGGCTTCAGTTTGTATTTTTATTGGAGCTATCAATACTATTGAATTCATAGGAATGATGGCTTCCATAAAAAAAATCGGTGTGAGTTGGTGTGGCATTCACGAAAATTGATGTATAAACATGTGAGCTCGCATCAGTTTGGTTCACGCGCTCATATAGACACGGGTCTTACGCTGACGTCATCTGACGCTCGAAGTCTTACGCTTACGCGTCTGACGCTCGAAGTTCCAGCTAGCCCCTACCGTAGACCGAGCGCTAAGATGTTTACACATAAAAAAAAAGTATTAAGTACCTTACATTCGAAAGAAAATTGCAAAATGCGTCAGCTTAATCTAACAATATTCATAAATCATGCTTTAGCGAAGGTATATCCCTTCACCTCGATAGGTACACAGCAGTCAGACAGTTCGTTAAGCGCATTTGATGACGGCCCACACCTCGTTACCGACACCCAGCTACTCGTCTATGATAATCACTGAGAAAATGATGCAAATCTTCAGAGAAACCTACCTCACACTGATTACATTGTGGATTTCCTACGTAAATCATGGTTTAATATTGACTGCCTACACATTCATTCACGAATTATGTTCTAATATTGGAAAATAAGTTCCTATCTGAATTGTAAATTACTATCCCTATTTTTGTTTTGATTGGCTTGACTGACTGTTTACAAATAACAAGAGCATACAATTTTATAAATATGAAATTTTAAACTTTTAAAACGGAATATCAGAAACAATCGCTATTCCATTTACACATTTTCTTACACCGCCATCTAGGTCTCAAATCAACCATGCGATCCCGACAAAGGGATAGGAAAATAAAAAAGTCATACGTTTTTGCAATTTGCAGGTCAGCGTCAGGTTGTACGTTGATTAAAATATGATTCACGACAGTAACAAGTATTTATATAAAGAATTATAGTCATTAAAATCATCAATACAACCCTCTAAGTTCATATACCCCTATTTGAATTACCATTTCATGAAATATAAACCTTTAGCGTTACATGAACTTAGAGCGTTGAATAGATGATTTTAATGATTATAATTCTGTAAATACATACTTGTTACGGTCGCGAATCATAACTTGTTCAACATACAACCTGACACTGAACTGCAAATTGCAAAAAATACTTAGGACACTTTTATTTTCAGGGTAACCCTGGCGGTTCCCCCCTTAATGAAGTAATCCTAGGGTACATTGAACCACGTGTCGGTGGTAACACTTTGTCCTTGAGCTGGCTTAGCTTAGCGTAGTACTTAGTTGTAATAGAATTAGAGATCGTCATCATGATGACGACTGTCGAAGTTTTGTTACAAACTGACGTGCGACCTACTATACCTACAAGAAGCTCATGGTCCCGTAGACAGATAGTTCAACTTAATATTCAACAATTAAGTGCTTGAATAAATTAACTGCTATCAACGTAAACAAATACATGTCTTAATGAGTCACAGTGAGAAGCCCCGCGGTGCATCGCGTGTCGAGTTACTTACAAAGTACTTAGTTACTCAGATTATCGAGGATCGTATACCATCGGATCGAACCTGATTGTTACTGTGTCTTCCGGATTTATCAAGGTGGTTAATTGACTGTTGCAAGAAGATGCAATTAAGGCACGATATTAATTTAAAAGGTAGTCATACTGAAATTGATTACTCCTCTTGTGACTTAATGTAAGGTGCTGGCAATAAATAAAACAACACATCGTAAACTGCTTTAATTTCATTAGGTTTTTTTTTGGATAATTGAGGAACTGTTTGCATGTATTTTTTTTTAATCTCAAGAAATACTTGGTTGTGTTCAAGGGAACCTTCTCGATCTTAAGTTTTATTTCAAAATCCTAAACATAGTAGGCCATCTATTAAAGTCGATGACACTACCAACTAAAAATGACATACAAATGGGGCCACGAAAGTTGACCCAATACTTATAAAGTAACATTTTAAAAATAAACTCATAAAGTGTAGGAGTGTCGAAGAGCAACAAGAAGCCCTTTAGTGTCGTATTACCAAGAAAGGGGGAGCTGTTGTCGGTTGACCGGATTGGGGACAACTCTTCCGGATTTATAGGGCTTGCCCGCGTTATTCGATGTCTTATTTATTGACCTGTAATTTCCTATAACATTCTTAATACCTAATCGAAATAATAAGTACTTTGGTATTAACTGCATTAGTTAAAAGTGTACAATTTACTTTGATCTTATCAAAAAACATCGTAACTATCAACATAGATTTGACTTTGACCATAAACCTGCCTCCATAATTGTAAATTACACTTAGTGTTCCCATGGCAAAACTTACGAGTAACTAGAAAACAGTAATTAAATCAACTCTTAATTTTCATTAGTTGACCACATGTTAACAACAAGGCCTTTGACCTCTGACGAAAGAGCCATAGAGCCATAAAGCCTTTGAGCCTATGATATTGGTAGACATACGAGCAATATCCATAACGTATGTCATTAATCACGGTGCGACGGGAGCTAATAGGTACATGTAGCCTATTGCAGGGTCAGATAGGGTTGTGCTTACATTACAGTTCAAAATATATAATATGTAATTATATTGTTTCAAAATTGATAAGTAACGTATAAGTTACGTGGTCAAGTCTGGAGTGATAATAGTCCAACAAAATTAAGGGACAAGATGATTTCTTATATGTAGATAGTTTTTTAGGTTAATATTTCGCACTTGGTTTCAAATTGACATCAATTTAAAATCCATTGCTGTGTGTTATAATTATAAATAAGAAACAATAATATTTCACTCAAGATTGGTGTTGATTAAACTGATGGGAAACTTATATTTAATATATTTTCAACCGCCTTCAAAAAAGAAGGCGATAATGTTTATGTAAACACTTACCGTCTACATAAACTCTTTAATTTATTCATACTTTTATCTATTAGATAACTAAAGGGATAATAAAATGACGATGTAGATGTGAAAGTAACATAAAGTACTATGCAAAACTATAAAATCGTTTAGATTTGATCACAAGAGACCCTTTCTACATGAATTTGCAATAATTATGTAAAATACTAGATAATTATGTTAAATATTGTAACTGTGGAGAGCGTAATGTTCTTTGGATAGAGTTTAAATGCAAAATAAGCACTAAGTAACTATTAACGAATGTTGTTAAATGTAGTTTTCTACATAGATACATGGTTATAAGTTACAAAATGCGTCTTAATACATGTTATTAAGTCAGTTCGGTCTATCGTTATTTATATTAATACTATAACTGTAACCTATATATTTTATAAAATACCATATTTAAAAAAAAAATGTACAGATTTCAGTGACAAAAAATTCCATGCATATTACGATAAAATAAAATCACGCGCGCGAGCGACATCCCTAATCGCATCTCGTAAAAACTTATCGCACAATATTGAGCGGTGTAAATATTTACGATAACTGAATGTCCGGTATTATTACAGGCAGTGGCCGTGTTGTGGCTGCAGCGGTCTATGAATGTGCACCACAGTGTACGGTCGTCGGGACCACCGGAACCACTTTCCTTGCTACGTAAACTTTTCATTAAACCGTGATGGTTTACCTTTGTGCACGCGAAGATTAAATTAAACGTTTGTAAGTGTTTGATTTATTTAGATAAAAGATTTGTGTATGACTTTGACGTTTGACTGAAATATTAATTAATTTAAAATTATAAAAGAAAATCTGTAAGCAATATGTGTAATGCTGGTTATGTTAAAATTACACCTGAGCCAGCTATGTAAACAATAAAATTATACCTAGGTACATAGTGTAGGTCAAATACTTTATTAATAGATCGTAGATACTCTTAATTCGTAAAACTCAGTAAAAAACAAAGCCTTATTTAACCCCGTTTCGTAACAATTTAAAACAACAAAGTGCCAAATTCCGTGGAAATAGACATAATAATAATATATTCCGGGAATGTTTATTTTTAGATAGAACGAGGCGCCTGAATTTTTTTAAGTTCTATTTCAGTAAGAGGTTTCGAGAAGCATTTTATCATTAAATTGATCATGTCTTTTCAGACATGATCAATTTTATGATATGATGCCCGTTTTAAAGCTCCTTCAAACAGGCGCGACACGCGATGAACGATGCCTTTGTGTAGCGCGCGATTCGCGTCGCGTGTCGCACCTGTTTCCAATAGCCTTTAGATAAGAGCTTCCGGAATTATTTTTAATACTTTGTTGCCTATTTATGAATAGCCTTTTTCGTGGAAAAACATTTGGAAGGAAAAACTGTGTTTTTGATAATAAAGACGTGAAAATTACTTGATACCCAACCAATTTTTTTATATCGGGTTATTCTTGTGATTCACATTATGTACCCTAGTTCACATCTCTGATCTAATGGCCTTTTGCTGTAAATCCGTACTACTGATTGTGTTTTAAAAACTGGATTTTCACGCCTCAGATATTTGTTATGCGGAACAAATATTTTTGGTCTGATCTGTACAAAATAAATATGATGTTACTACGTCTAGCCTTTAGTTGGTTGCATATTCGACCTTTCTTTGTCAAAGTGATAACTTTTGACAACAATAGGAAATGTGCATGTATTTTTTTATTTTATAGTTTACATCGCCATATAATAGTAAAAAATATTCAACGCCAAAAAAGCAATTGAAAGTATTTAAAAAAAATGCGAACCAACACGGGCACCGTAAACGCCATAGTTACGGCCAAGGCTTGTAAGTATAGATAGTATTTTGCTCAAATAATGCGCGAAAATTCCAATATAAAAATGAATCCCTATTTCCCTTGGTCACGCCATCACGAGTGAACGGCTGGACCGATTTCACTTATAATTTTTTTTGTTGTGTTCGTCATTTTCAGGAGAAGAATCTTATGAAATAAAAAAATAAGGAAGTTGATCGGAACGTTACAAAATTTAGGAAAACTTACCGCCAGTATTAATTTTACATAACTGTCAGTTGTTTGAAATAACTGTCAGCGATTGACAGAATGCGCGCTGCAAAAATCGTCTAACACAGATGGATCGGTTGATAAATGAGTCGATAGTTTTAGTTTTAGTCAATAGTCAAAACTAAAAGACATATGACATTCATAGTTAAGACAGGACAACGTCTTTCGGGTCAGCTTGTTAATTATAAATTTCAGAATCAATGACGACCAATGATAACTTTTCCCGCGCCAATATGTTAATTTGTTTCTTTTTCACTTTAAACAGCTCTATTTGCAAAGTTAGTTCGAGATTTAAACAAAATCTTTGCTAAGTTACCTCCTTGGTTGCCATAGGTCGAAATAAAAAGTTCGTTCCATTTTTAAAATCACACGACAGTTAATTATGATTTGTCATAGTAATATATGCGGCGTGTTTATGCTAAACACGACAGATATGGATTTTTCACACTGCGTCCGCTGCTCGCATATATTGACCAATAAGTACAGCATTTTCTCAAATCAAATCACTTTTATTTGATAACACAGGTAAAGGAATACAGATGTTATATTTGATGAAAGAGCCCTATGTTATGCCAGGAGGCGTACAAATATGGTGTGCATCTAGCTCAAGATTACAAATTAAAGTTTCTAAAAATATATTTGATAATCCTGCATAATTATGGTATCTAATTAACAATATAAATTGAAAAAAAAAATACATAATATTATTTAACACATTAAAATAAAATAAAAAATTAAGTCAAAATAATTAAAAATGTCCAAAAATATTAAATGTCAATATTAATAATGGATTTCAAATCCAAACGTCAAGTAAGTTTCTGTCATATAACATAAAAACAAAGACAAACAAAAAATTCACACAATTTATATTGAAGAAGAAGAAGAAGAAAGTTGTCAAAATAATGTTCGAATTTCTAAGTATGTTTGAGATAAAACTATTAATTAAACATAACATTGTTATCTTTCCTAAGCCCCTGTAGTAGCTTATGTACAGTAGGTAATGTCGGAGAAAAGTCGTCGGTTAAGCTAGACGGAGACTGATTGACGTCAAACTGGTAAAGTTAACTATATTACAGCGAACGCCAGAGAAAAGCTTCGTAGAATCACCGGGTCTCATTAATCTTAGACTTGTTAATAGAGATTTAATCGTTAATGAAATTATTTACATGCGTAAGGTAATAATATACTATATATTATTATTATATTACTTATATGTTTTGTAATTCAATATTTTATGAGTGCTTTCTCGAATTAAATTCAACTAAAGATACACTTGAGAGTTCACTAATAATATATAATCTGACCAAGATTATGTCTGGACTTTAAAAGAGACTGCGACCTCTGAGTTTGTTTCGGCCTTTCTTCTCAGAGTAGTCAGATAGGAAACGCCGACCTCATCTAGTTTAAAAAAATATGATTGACGTGTAAAAGTGTTTGTACAAACCTACTTACAGAAATAAAATCATTTAAGTATCATTTAT
The DNA here is from genome assembly GCA_916610205.1 of Griposia aprilina. Taxonomy (NCBI): domain Eukaryota; kingdom Metazoa; phylum Arthropoda; class Insecta; order Lepidoptera; family Noctuidae; genus Griposia; species Griposia aprilina. The sequence goes on along the minus strand of OU744295.1, from coordinate 5,067,277 downwards.
CGTTTAGCATTCAATAAAATAATAATAGGGGGCGAGCCTATTGCCGTCAACCGGGCACAAATCTAGACTCCGGGGTCATTAATAATCAGTGATAATAAAATCAAGCCTATATTAATATGCTTTTTACTTCGTCTAAGAAGGAACGTACATATCCAATAATAGAAAGCTAATCTTACTTACATAATATTTGATACTCATAAAGATAGAAGAAGATGAAATGAAACACCACAAGACATCTAAGCAGGAACAACATCACTAACAAGATTTTGTATTATCTTCATAGTAACTATGATTGCAATTCATTTTTACTTCACTTAAAAACTTGAATACAGCCAACGACAGGTAATCGTCCTAAACTTGACATTAATAATAAACATTATTATAGAATCAAGAATATATGAACGGTATAAACAATATAGTGAAACTGACACAGACGACTAACAACAAACAATTTGTAGTAATCCACAGAATGCCAAAAACTGTTAAAAGGTCTTAATCACAAATATCTTCAAGGAAAAATAAACCATGTGTTATTAAATTAAGGCTTCAAATTCCAAAGCAAGTTTATTAGAAATATAAAATAACTGAAGTATAGACAATATTTTAAATTCTAGACGTCTATATCGGTAAATGACCATAGTCAATGTGAAGGTATTCATTTGAATGCAATTGAACTAATTAGTAATGAAAGAAATATGTTTAGACACGTCAGAAATGATGAAGACGACATTGACTCCCTGAATGAACTAATCTTTGGTGGTCTGTCAAAGGAAAATGAAACCAATTTAATTGCCATCTTTGGAGCGTAGTAAAATAATGACGGTGGAAATAAAACTCCTGATATTAAATGTGTAATAGTGTACGGTGAAATACAAGAAGACATAACAGGAAAAATAAAAACGTAATCTGGTTTACCTACTGTAATTACTTCACTAAGCGATTACCACAAAGACGCAAGCACTTATTTTATTTTAAACACTTACATTCATGACTGTTCTAGATCTACAAAACTACTGTGGCATACTACAAGGCAGTGTTGTGGCTTAATAAATGACTAATTTGAAATGGACGTACATACTCGTACTATTGCGGAAAACGAAATTAAGTTTCATTTAAACTGACTCATATTAAATATGTTACCTTATACGGAGGCGGCGCTAATTTGAAACTGGTCGATGTCAACAATTTCATGATACAGTACCAATGGACGTTAAACACTTTATTGACGTGTTTAATTAATTAAATTATGTAAAAAATGAGGTAACTGTCAAGTTTCACGATACACTTCCTGCATTGATATCTTTATTAAAAAAACATTCATGGCTAATTTGTTCACTGGAGCTAAAGGGCTTAAAAGTGAATGGAAGGCGTTATGTAGGACGGACAGCTGATTCATAATGCGAATTTGCATAAGTTTACATGTGAATGTGCTGAGGCAGGATTAATAAGAAATATCAATGAAATCTGCTTAAGTCTCCGCTGTTCCATAAATCAAAAGGAATTACAGAGAAACAGAGTTTCTGTAAAATGTATCTTGAAGAAATACTTTATGGCCACCAGGGCTTTAGCGGACGAAGATTTAAGAGCAATGAGTAATGCTAAAGAAAGCGAAAGGATCAAAGAAAAAATACTAGTCAACTTAATGCAAGTGGACGAGTATAGAACGCCGACTGAAAATCCAAGTGCAATAAACAAGACCCGTTTTAATTAACTTGGACGTTCTGTTGTAATAACAATGTATTTAGTAACAATTACAATGTTTAATGTTTGTATTGTGTTGCCATTGCAGTAGATACTTACATTATTTTCTCAGCCCAAAAATGATAATTGTATTATGAGGCACTTATGGTATATGACAGAGCAAGTTAATCTGAGAAATGACTGACACAATGAAGTTAGTTGCAAAACTACCACGTATTTAAAAAAAGACAATGAATCGCATAGAGATTATCATCAGAACTGTTAAAATAAATACATTCACACTAAATTGAATAAGGCAAGAATAAATGAAATGGTTCTTGTTCCACATACAAGCATACACAAAATAAAAAGAATAAAATAATACGAAGGCACTGTGTATTTTCGCGCAATCAATTTCATTCATCACTCCACAGTTTATTTTAACACTTACGTAACACGTAAAGTCCTCAATGAAATTTTAATATTAAAAGCCGATACCAGCCAATTAACGATCAAAGTAAATCAGGGCAAAACCGTGAGGTCACTCAGACCCTATTAGCGGAGACGGGTTGAGTCCATTCGAAAGTACCAGTAATTAAGGAAGGCCGCGATAAACAATATAGCGATGGATATTACGAAGGCTATGGACTAACCCAAGCCTTATAAGGTAGTGCACACAGATGGGTGGGCGGAGGCGACACGCTGGCTGTAGGTAACAAAATGCCGCCAAATTGTATAGCTGTAGGTATTGTTGTTAACAGTCTGACGTGATCGAATGTAGGTGCTATATATGAATACTGAAATTGATGTCGGTTTATTAATACTTTCTGGGAATTACTTAGTGCTAGTTTCAATGTCAAACATTATTCTGTAGTTTTCGTGCCTTTTTGGCTCATGTAAACATGTGTTTATATATTTGCTCATTATTTTTCTTGTTTGTATTTCGTATGCTTTTCATTTGGGTTTATGACAAATAAATTGTCTACAATATTCGAATGTCTTATGTGAAATTTTGTAGGTTTTTTAATAACCTTATCTTCATGGATGCTTTTAATACCTTTATTTGAAACAACACCTTCATGGTTAATCGTAATGACCCATTTATAATTTTTATAGCGTCACACGTAAAGCGCGCGATTCGCGTAAAGCTTTCTGATCAAATGTCACGTTTTGCACCATTTAGTTAATCAGGAGACGTGACATTTTCATGTCTTACTTCGCTTCACAAGTAGGGTACGAAACAAAGTTTTGTTATTTGACCTTTTAGTTTTAGGTACTGCCTGCCTGTCTTGTCTAAAATCATCAAATATAACAAGCGTATATCCAAGTAAACGCTGATAATGACCATGAAAATACCATTCAATATGATCATGAATTTCTAAATTTGATAGTGTTCTATTTTTGTAATAGGCAAGATTTGAATATTTTTCGAATCCGGTTTGAATTTTTGATCGTCACTTGTTTTTACCAAAGATTCTTCAAGAAGATCGTCAGATTCTTCATCAACCTATTGGATCGTTTGTTTCATAACAGAGTTATGCCTTGCTTTCATTGTTTCATTTTTGTTTTTTTGCTTATCTTAGTTATCTTACCCAACAAACAAGACAGCGCCAACAACAAGGTTACCTCCTCAAAATTCATTAGCACTTCATGTCCAATTAAAGGAACCAAATGTTTCCTAGACATTGAAATGTTGTTTATTTCCCGGTGTTATATCAACCACGTAAGTTTCAGTGATTATGCCATTGCTCGTTATTGATTAGCGGGTAGTACGATAAAGAGTCGTAGACATGGCTTCCAGTGTCAGCTTTGCTAAGGAACATAAATTGCCATGTTCGTAAATTCTTGATACATTCATTTGTAACTTGATCTTAGCAGAGTGACTGCGATTTATTGGACAGGATGTTCTGGGTTTAATTGATAGAGGAAGAGTTGATTGAGATTGCAAAAATAGCTGTAGGCTTGATGGTTATGGAAGACTTTTGTAGCTACTTTAAATACTTGTGTCAAAGACGATCAGAATTTTAAATACAGGTCAAAAACCAATGCCTTTCCACGTCGAACGTCACTTATGCCCGTTTTCACTAATACTAGACGACACCTAAATGAACGCCTAAATATAAGCGAGCTATGGGATTTTCAACTTTCGACGCTCAGCGGAACGTTGAAAATCTAACAGCGCGCTTTGCTAGCCAGTTTCTAACTTCACCGATGTCTAAAGTTCAATAAAACAACAAAACATTATAGCGTCCCTTAATCGACGTAGCAACATCTCATTACGTTCCTAGCCACACCACGTAATTACCACTGTATAACTTGCTTGAAAAACCAATAATCTGCCTCAATCAACGGCCAACTTTCGATTTCATCCAATCACGTGCCGCGATCGCATTCTACTCTCACCTGATTGGCCGATTAAATCTCACTATTATTGGTATTAGGTATCTTTTTAGTAATTACGGAAGAAAATTTTGATTTGCCTAAGATAGGGTTAATGTTTGATAGGTTTCTTGAGATGGATAGAATTACTCTCGGAATTACTTAATTAATACGAAACAAATTCATAATAATTTGTCGAAACTTGAAAGAAATTTTCATTAACATTTAATTGATTAGGTACTTATCGACTCACTCCTTCTTTTCAGGAAATAATTGTTTCCAAAATGATCTGAACTAAATATTTCACAGAGATTGTCATATTCACAAACAGAACGTGTAGATTACTTGAGCAAAGCGCAAACTGCAGTCAAACCCTACAATTACACAGGATATGCACTTTACCACATCAACATCAACATCACATCACAACATCGACCAACTGCATTAGGCCGTGGGTATCAAGTGACGCAATCGAATCAGTGAGACCGCAATTTCACGGCGTGAGCAAATTACCCGTAATACCCAGCCAGTCTGTATAATGACCGTACACACGCGTGCCACGGGATGTTTACTCAGACCACCTCGTTTGGACGAGAAACTAAATTGTGGTGCGTGAGGTAATATTACACTTTCAAGGATGACAATTTTGTGCTCGTGTGTACCGCCCTAAATGTTAGGTGACGTGGAGGTTTCTGTTCTGTAGCCAGTGATTTTGTTAATTGATAGCTTCTTTTTGAAGAAAGAAAGAGAAAAGAATGAAAATAAATTTATTTGACCCAAGTTAAGGCACACAATATTCACACGAAAACAAAAAATAACAAAAAACTTAAAAAGAGTATTGTGTGCCTCACGGCTGCGCCAAATAGGCTTAGTTCAGCATAAATTCCAGACAACTAGTGCCTGACGCGGGTGTTTTATCTGGTTGTTTCCGTTCTAGACCAGAGCTTATATCAATAACTGGAAGTGCACGTGAGTGCAAGAGTTTCTGATGTCAAAACACCCACACACCCGGAATGTCCCATAGCTGGGCATAGGCCTCCCTTTCCCTATTCTAAACACATCTGTCCACTGCTATTGCGGGCCAGTCCTTTCGGTAGGATGTCGCCTAGCATTTAATGGGACCTAATCAGTGGTGAAAACCTCTATCTGTTGAAATCTCTTTACCAGTTCAGTTTCCAAATAATAATATACTTACTGCGAAAGAAATAATTTCAAACCACATAATTACCTCAACGAAAACTGCCGACAGCCCGATTAAACTTCCATCAGTTGTACAATTACACGGCAATAACAAACATAGTTCAGTTCGCAAACGCGCGTTTAATCGTAAACTTTCGTTTTCGTTCATTACCGCGATAGTGGCCGGTCGAAGCTGGTAATGTCCGCTTGGTGTGACTGCTACTCATTACGGGACAATGCTGCTGTCACCGGCTAATGTACGCGATCGAGTCGTTACGAAAAATCTAAGTCCGAATACACACGGGTACGCTCTTCGCATAATGTCTAGAGCTATGCTGCGTGCTCCTAGCGAACCTAGCTCCTAGTTTTAGTATTGCAATTTAAATTCAAAGTATTTTATTTTACAGAAACCTACATGGGCCCTTATTAAATGTCGGAAGAACAGCCGGCTGGAAACTCCACGGTTACTCTTTTAAAAATATGGGCTTTAAGAATGTTTTCAAATGCAAGTGTTAATAGATATGAGAGGACAGTGTAAGCCCGACTGACGCTTAGTACCATGCTGCATTACTTATGTATTTGTGAAACTCCAGAAAACATATCGGGCATCGGCGGCGGGCGGCGGGGTGTCAAACTCAAACTAAAACTCAAAGCATTTATTTCAAATAAACCAATTACAGGCACTTTTGAATTGTCAAGGGGTCGGTCAGTCAGAAAGATGAAGCTAGTTACCCATTCCAAAGCGTAGTAGGTACCTATGGAGAAAAACGGGCAAGAAACTCCATGGACACTCTTTTAAATCAAAAAATGGTTACAAAATATTGATTACATCGTTTATGTTGAAATTATGCATGTGAAAACGATGCAGAACGTTAAAAGCGTCCGTAATAAAAAGACAAAAGCAATTCAAATATTAAATTAAATTAAAATAAGCCGTGGCAGCTAAGAAATGACCAGTCCCCACTGACGGCGCCCGTTCACGAACATGACGCATGGATCAGCACCATTCAGCTCAACCATTTTGAAGGGAACTTAATGATCCAACACACACGCCACCACCAGCCAATAAGAGGACGCATACATACACAAAGGGCCTAGACAAATGGCATTCGCTTCGGAGCCATTCTATTTCTACAATCGTTATCGCTTTCGCCAATGTTTCCATCATACGAATCGAAAACTAGCGATAACGCTTGTCAAAAATTGTCACTTGGCTACGCATCTCTATGAAAGGAATCGTTCGGCGCTCTCGATTCGTTTCATAGAATCGAATGATGTTAACATTTTCTAGCTAATTTCTATTCGTTGACGTGACATTTCGATAGCTTATGTCAACCCCATACATTATTTGGGTTTCCTACTAGCGTCATCGCAAATCAAATGTTACTTTGTCTGGTCCATAGGTTCCCAAAGGGGGCGGTGCCGCCCCTGGAGCTTTTCGTGGTAGGTAAAAAGAGAGAGAAAATTAATTTTGAATTTGTGATTATCAATAGATAATAGACAGACATATAAAATTGGTATAATTAGCTATTATGTAAAAGGGGGTGTTGGAATTTCTTTTTCTTGTAATGGGGGCGGTAGTCCATAAAAGTTTGGGAACCTATGGTCTAGGCCCTCTGATCACCTAACAAGCCACACTACTCGGTTCGAGCTACGCTACTCAAGCGTGGCACGCGAAGTCATTAGCTGTATGGCTTGAACCTAAATAAGCCAGAATTTCGTTATCATGCCAGTTAATGTTGCTGTGTGGCGTGTTGGTGATCGCTTGATAAGGTCGAGGAAACATTAAATATAATCAATCAATCTGGTCGTGATGGTTGCGTTCATGTTTCTAATGTACTCACGATATTCTGGTGTTTGTTTGTAACTTGGTCAACGAGTATGTCAGACAGTCGAGTCGTGTTGAATACATAGTAAAATATCGAAATTCTGAGAGCAGTTTCAGCGTCTATATCGGTATTGGATTTTGCTCGTCCTATTACACGAGACAAACGTAACTGGCAAAATGTAAGTGTAGTATGGCATACCTCTGCCTAAGTCTTCAGGGAGAATAGGCGTGAAGTTATGAGAGTTATGTTAAGCTTTTTACGTTGGAAAAAAATACTGAATACAAGTTCAGTGTTCGGCAAAACTGAAAGAATAGAAGTCATGGCGGCATTATTTTGAAATGTAGAAGATGAATAATCTAACAAAGGTTAATAAGACAGCAATGAAGCAACAATAAATAGAACACTGAAAACTTATTGAACGTTTATAAAAAATTAATCTAAGCTTTATTTAAATACGGATTAAACTATTAAGCAATCGATCATACTGCATAGATAAGGAAGACTGCAAACATTGAGACAGAAGCTACAAAAAAATAGGGGACACTGACATATTGTGAATACATCACGAAATCTCGACTTCCTTGTTACGCCATTCAATGTATATGAAGCAAGGATTAAGTCTGTAGTAACTACATACTTTGACAACTATTGTCATAGTTTCTTTTAGCTTTATTATCTGTTCCATATCGAGATCAAGGGATTAAGATATATATTATATATTATTGTCTCAAGATAGTTATGTACCGAACAGTGCCGGTGGAGTTTCGTCACTGGTGTCAGTCAATGTGATTTATGATCTTTTGGCAGCTGATATACTTTCTAAATCACTATTATAACTAGAGGACAGTTCACATCTCAAAAGATGGAGTCTTTTGTTGTGTATTAATTGGATTAATGTGATTCTAGAATTAGATTTTCATTATGAAATACTTTCATGTTGCCAGAATAAGACTCGTTGAAAGGTCATTGATACAGTTATACCTAGAACGATAAGTCTATCATTTGGAGATATTGTATCGAGACCACCAAACAACGAATTATCGAAGACATAATTACAGACTTAGCTCTTGTCATTAATCTTCTATAGATATCATTAAAAGCTGCAGACATTAATAACCTCTTCGAAGATATCTAATCATTATAAAACGATGTCATATCTATTGTCATTAACAACTATCCTTTAAGTCCAGCCCGCCCTTGCACGTCTATCTATAAATTTTGCTGGACTATAAATGATGCAGCATCAATTAGGCGCCTGGGCAACCGAGGGGCCATACATATATTACGTCACACGAATTTCATGACTTTTGGACCCCGTCCTTGTCACAAGTGGTCGAAGATTTTAAATTTTGAGTTTTAATACTTTAGAATTATACATGTGACCCCCCCCCTTGTCACGCTTTGTTGGCTCCCTCTCGCGCCCTTAACGTTCGACGTACTTTATGGATAGCCCCCAAGTCCTGATCATGATGGAGACGCAGATAGCTCGCGTGTGTGATAAACGGCCGCCATGACTCCAGTTCTTGCTTCGTTAAGATTTAGGTATTTGCTTATTGGTAAGGGCTGGCAAGCGGATGGAATGGTTTTTTTATTTCGGTTTGTCGTTCTGCGTCGGTTTTAGTTTGTTCAATTTATGTATTTATGTTTTGATCTATTTAGTTGCTCAATAAAGTTAAGAGCAGGTAGTTCGGTACAAGATAATAAATTTATATCAGTGTCTTTTAGATTTCCGTACCTAATGAAATCCAATGTTTTATAAATTCCTTCTATTGCTTACTTCTAAGGTTACGTATGGTTATAACTTAGCAATATATATTTCGAATTTTCCGAGTTTCAGAAGATTAAAATTATATTTGTTACCGGAAAAACCTGTCTCAATCCCAACTGGCTGAATATAGGTGGCCTTCGAAACGATAAGAAAAATAAAGATCCGCAAATAGAGCGAGTCGAGATGAAAGCGACTCAGATCCCTTGTCAAACAAACATTTGTAAGTCATCCGTCTGACAGTTTTCAGACAATTTCTCGTACAAACCTTTATTTTATGTGTTTGTTAAAGCAACCCTACGACTTCCCGGCAATGAATCACGCGTCGTGTCTCGTCGGGGGAGTTCGGGGAGTTCGGCCGCTGGAAGCGACTGCGTTAGCTGCGCCAGCGCAACACTGCGCCGTTTTCGAAAATAGAACGAGTTGACACACATAAATAATATTAGCGTGATCGTAAATAACCAGAGCTTCGGTAAATGTCTAAATCCTCTGTTGAGTGACGTGGAACCATGAAACGTGCGTTATAGTGTTGCCAGATAATGTATCGGTGTAAAATTGTAGGTAAATATTTTTACTCCACTTTATTATTGATGTCTTTTTTTGCGCGTGGTTGAGTGATTGATAAGTTTTACGATGGATTTATTGCGGGTGTTATTAAAATTTATTTGGGTGTTAACGGCGATAACATAATCAACTTTTAAAGACTACGTACTCAATACTCAACATATTTATTCAACTTGGTGGCAGGTTTTACAAAGACATGGTCCTTGTAGGCTCTGTCGGGCACATAAAAGTAGGAGAGAGGAATAGGACTACTTAGTTGTTTAAACTATGTATCTATTATTTAAGTAATTATTAAAATTAAAAAGAAAACATGTACCTAATTCCAAATTTGTCATTTAGATGTTCATTTAGACGATTATGTGATGTTATATTTCTATGTGATGTTATTATAATAAGTGAACGTGTCAAGTAACCTATTTACGAAAAGCTTCACGTTTTCCGCATTACAGGCCGATCTCGCCACAAGACCGAAGTGAAACGGAACTCATTCGGTGCAGCCACTTGGGATCAATACGGTGCTCGTAAAAGTTCTAGAAATACCTCGCCGGCCAGTCACAGAACTATTCGGACCATTCGCTTGCCAATTGTTACGGATATACGAGTTTTGTGTGGAAGAGTGACGAGCTGTCATTGGACCGGAGAGCTGTAATCCAGTAGTAATATTCTGCAAAAATCTCGGCGTGAAAACTGACGTGAAGTGAGCTGCCATTTCACCTGATGACACTATTGACAGCTCACTTCAAGATCAATTCAGGATAAGATTTTTACAGAATAGATCGAGTGGAGTTTGGACCATGGAAGTTACAGGTATTCGCCTGAACTCCCCACGACATGACAGGTATTATAAGATTTCTTTGAACCAGATCCGTTGAGGGTAAATTCTGTTCTTTCGCGGGAATGTTCCTTCAAACAGGCGCGACACGCGACGCGACACAAAGGCACCGTCTGCCGCGTGCCATTCGCGTAGCGTGTCGCGCCTGTTTGAAGGACCCATAAATCGTGTTTGCCTTCGTGTAGGTACGTTTCCTTGAACTCGCGTAAACTGTTTTAAGAAACTCGTGCAAATAAACCTACGTAGTTATTACTGAATGGTTTCCTTACGTGACCGAAGAACTGAAAATCGATGTCATAGTTGCTTGATACTGACCTGAAACAAGGAAAATATAATGATTCGTTTATTTAGTACAACGTGGTTATTATAAAATTATAAGGATGCATTAAAGGTTAATCAAATTAATAAAGTCGAAAGAATGTATCATTGTGAAACTAATTTCTGATGATGTATTTAAGTATATTCTCTTATTGTTATTATTTGTAGTCTTTTTTTTTTTTAAGTTTTTATGTATTATGTTTTTCCTTCTACTCTTACACACGTTGTCTAAATCCCTTTTAACATACTCTCCTATCGCAGGTATTCTAGTAGAAATTTCTTTAGAAATAAGTATCACCTTTGTACGTATTTTTCTTTTCCTTTCTTCCTGTCTGTTTATATGTGTATACATAAATGGTTAAATAAATAAATAATGTGTTGCCACTAAGTTAGAACTATAGATACATCACTGCCTAACCCTTCGAGGATTGCAGACATGATGTAATGTTATGTTATGTTTATAAATCAAAGTTGTTTACTGAGCAATGTGTAAATACGAAATGACAGTTTCAATAATATAATTCTTAAGGGGGATCCTTAGCTGTAATAATAATCATCAATTTCATATCAATCGTCTTTGGAAATTTGTTTCAACTAAGAATTTTTCAGAATATTTCATATGAAAATTCTTAGGTGGAATCATTTTCCAAATTTTGACGATTGATGTCAAATTGATGATTTTGAATTAGTAAATATATCATTCCTACAGTCGAGAATCGCATTTTAATCAACGTACGATGTAAGACAGAGCTGCGATTTGCAAAAATCAAGAAAAATTGAATTGAAAAAACTAAGTATCTATAAATTAAATTACTATAGCTGTAAAAACATTATACTTAAGTATTTACTAACCATCAATTATGCACAGACAGAAGATCTCCTTGTTGTCTGCAAATAGAACCGCTAACATGCTATTTTACATTTATTTAGCTAAGTTTTATTTTAGTTGTAACTTTACACGCTCATTGTTAATTTATTACATTAAGTATTTATGCACTTTCTAGCCTGAAGCACAGGTTCAACCTAGTTCAGGCAAATTAGCAACTGTGTTCTATTTTAATTGTTAAGGTATTTTTTTGTAAATGTGTCCCTCTATAAATAAACGAAACGATTAAACGAATTTGGCTGGCTACAGCTGAGGAATCACCTTAACGCAGATTGTACGCCAATTCCAGCCAATTGTCAACAGATCCATCAATACCCAGATAAATCTATTCTAATCACCCTACTCGTAAATTAACGAACCTCATTTGCTGAAACCACAATGTTGCGTATTTGCGAAACCTAGTATACGACCCACGAAAGGGCAAATCGCAGTATCTTTTCCCGCCGCCTACGTAATTGTTGATTGGAGTTACGCCACCGCTTACATGGTAATTTATTGACTGCTGTTCGATACATTCTCTTGAATCGGGAATTACTCGTAAGCTACTGGATTGACCGATGACCTTAGTAAAGCAGTTAGGTCTATACATCTGGGTATACTAAGACTTAATCGATACAAAATGCTGCAGAATCGGTTTTTGGTGCAAATTAGATGATTATTTCAGACCGCTAACGGACACATTCTGTTTTTTTTTTAATTCTTTCTTTGGTTTTGGAAACTAGGTAACAAACATCTTTGTTTATATAAGTAAAGACAGTCTTAAATACGATATACAAGTCAACACTAAAATATATATTTATTATGTAAAATTATATGTATTTATAAAAATGGGAAGCACAATGGATATCAAAAAATTCCGACGCATCGCTGTCAGTGGGAAAAGTGCCCAAAAGGCTGGCAGCATTGCCACGTTGCATAGCAATGCAATCTTTGTTAACATTACTTTTCGCGCTGTATTAAATCAAGAGTTTCAGAATTGACTTTTTGACCCGACGTATCACCATACTTTGCAACACAATCCTTTCTTCAAACTGTCACAAAATTTTTACGCAATTACATTAAAACAATTAATGACTAAACCGTCATATTCCCAGCCACACCGAACTAAACACTTGAATTCTAGGAAAAATGACGTCACATTCGACACATCTACACTGCAAGTGGCAAATACCACGAAATGGACAAACTCGGTCGCTAAGTTAACCATTAAGTGCACTGCCAATGTTACCCTAGTTGGAAAATAGATGCAAATGTTATGCATCCACATTACATGGGAACCCACTTAGCGTTTCCAACGGTTTAGAGTGAACTTCAATGTATTGGGACCTTTCAACTTTGGTACATGTAATTAATAGTACTTCGCTTAACCTACCTAAGGCTCCTACAAACAGGCGACACACGAAACGCGAATCGTACGCGACACTACGGCATCTCGTGTCGCGCGAAAAGTGGTGCCTGTGTGTCGTGCCTGTTTCAAGGAGCCTTTAAGCGAAAGATTTAATGCACGTAGAGTAGTAGCTGTTTAAATTATGATACTGCAAGAAATGCAGATATTTGGAGTTTTTTATCGGTGGGGTACTTTGTAAAATAAATTAATATTCATGTAGGAACAGAGCGTGTTAGGACAGTGAAAGGAGATCTGAAGATGGATGACAGATGTGAAGCATGAACGAGTGACCGAGATGAAGTACGAAATAGTCAAGGATTGAAAGAGATAGTGAATGAATGTTTTAAATGTAGAATTAGTAAAATAAAGGAACAGGGATTAGGAAGAAAATGGTGAAAGACGTAAGACGATTGTGAAGACGAAAATAAAATAAAAAGAAGGATTCAGTGGTTTTATTTAACTTGAATAGAGCTAATCCCACATTCATTCACCATTAAATTAATTGTGCCACTACATATATTTTCCTTATGTATATTACCTAAACTCTTGCCTCTCAAACAGGATGTCTCAAAAACTATCTATCTAATTAGCACCGACTAGTTGTACGTATTTCCACATGAAAGCCAAATTAGATTCAGACGTATCAACAGAGGAACTACGGTTGATAAGCAGACATGTTTCTTGGGAAAAGTATCATAATTAAGTCTTTCATAGCCTTGTCAGATATGCAAATGTTTTCATGGTCTGTCGCTTCTCAAAGGCATGATTGACTGGCAAACACACAGACTTTTAAGATTCTTATAGTTTTCACTATGTAGGCCACCACAATGACGTCTAGGCGTGTTTATGTCAGTTACCTTTATCTGTCGGGCTGTCATAAAAAGTGACATAAATAAAAACTAATTTCTTTGAGTAACAGACACTACAGTTTTTATTTTCCTCCATTGCAAGGTCAACAGTGAGTCAGATTTAGCTTTTTAGCACAGGTAATGTTACCGGAGTGTTGAAATACTTTCGCTTGATTCTAATTCATAATGCAAAAAGTTGTCAGCAGTTTAATGCTGGGCGAATTTATGTTGATTTTTAAGAAGCCAGAATTCATTTTCGGAATTTGAAATGTCTGTGTTGACTTTTGTTTAATTAATGCCGTTTGTGAATTTGAAAAGAAAAGAGAAGTATTTTCGAATTTTAAAAAGAAATAGAGAAAGTTAGGTTTTCATTTCATAAAGAGATGACGTGTTTGGCCGTCTTAATAGCTTAGAATCACCTCTGAACCAGCCTTAGTAGGAAAATCCTTTGGCCGTAAATTCGCTATCCTAAATCCTTGTTTACGACTACAACGGTGACATTTAAGTACTTTATCAGATACACTTCGGAAAATACTACCTACAGTTACTATTTACTTACTCGTGTATTTATTAAACTAAACACCCTTTAAGGGTTTGGGCGTCAACTAACTTTTGTTTTTAAGGTTGTCGTGCACTAATTGGGTAGACACTTCAAACATGGTATTATCACGGGTTTTTGGTCACGGTAACCACCTCAACATCCTAAGAATTTGAGATAACAAAGTTTTAGTAAAGTATTCCATACTAGTTCACGGTGACGGTTTTGATATAAGTACTAAATTGTCTCTTATTAAACCCACGGCCACAGGGGTCTGTTTTCAACCTTAGCCCACACTGCTTCCCACAGACTACATACTACCGTTCTGCTTCCTATTTCAACACAACATTCTAAATTCGAAAACATTGAATTTCCTACTTTCGCAGGATGTTTCGTCCCACGGGGGGCAATCATGTAGTCATTCATATCATCAAGAGGTTCGCCATCATTTCTCGCGATAAGTGTTGCTCTTAATGAATTAATGTGTTCGTATTAATGTCAAATGACCCGCTCGTTGGAATGCGGAATGGCTCCGCGCAATTGATATTATCCACTTAGCAGCTACTGTGGATCTGCTTGTTGGTTGGTTCAAGTGTGAAGGAGAGACGTTAAGACGGTAAAGTTTACAGGTTACGAAGAAAACAACCACACTGAGTGGATGTTATACATTTTATAGATCGATGGCACCTGTTACTGTTAAGCCAAAACTGGGACAGACTGTTATTTTTCTTATCAACATCCTTTAAAATGCTTTGGATTAGAATTTTTTAACCCTTAATTACCATTTCTATGTCATTTTTCAAACGCAATTATTATCACGTTATCATGAACACCAATATCATCAGCCTTCAGCAGTCCACTGCTGGACACAGACTCAGGCATAGGGATTCATGGTATATCTCATTATAATTATATTACACCATAATTATTGATGTGGTTTCCTATTCTCAAAATTCGTCATAATCTTGACACTTACACCACTCATCTGCGCTAGCCGCGAGTGTGAGCATCGTACGTACGTACATACATTATGTCGCAATATAATGTAGGGCCGCTGGATGGCGTAACTGACGTCTAATGTATGAAAGTCGAGTGTTCTGTACCGAATCGTGCGAAACTAATCGACATTATAGCTGTTTAGCATTGCGTGTGCGTTAAAATCACATGCACTTCGGTTTATTCTAAGCATATAGATTTACTACATTATTTTAGTTGATTTATGTAACAATTACGGTTGAATTGACGATTTTCTCGTTTCAATAAAAGCTCTTACTACTTGAACCAGTCATAATTAAGTTAATACAGGAAAAGTTAATTGTGTAAGCAAGAAGTACTAAAGAATTGCCCATGTATGTATGCATACTTTGTTTATTTCATCGCACTTCGGTTAAGACTCATTGTTCATGCTTTTATCTGTCGTAATAAAAACGATGCATCGCAAGTTAAACGACAGCAATTATTTTGAACGATGAAAAATTCGGCACCAATAAGACATTACGCGACCGATAAATCTAGGGCGACAATAAATCGACGCGACACTCCATCCGTTGCGCAAATGTCGCACGACGTGAGAAAGTGACGAGCGCTCTCCTGTAAAGGACCGTGACACCTGCGACCCTATTTCGAACGGTTTCGAGAATAGAGCCCTTTGAAACTTGAATACTTAACTCCATTGTCGAATTCGAGTAGCCATTTTTCAAATTGTGAAAAGCGACCGTCATTTGTTTCCCTTAAGATAGATTTGTTCTTCCAATGAATTTAAATGCGGCAGTAACATTTAAATTTTTATTGTCACCGTAACTACAGTCTTTACGCCATTCGAAGTGAGATTACCTGTCTTAAACCGTGGACATAAAACACAATAAAACCTTATTTATTAAAACCAATTCCTGTACAGAAGGAAACGCAAGATCGCAGTGGAATGAACTAGTTTTGCTCGTAATTTAGAGCTTAGAAAGCAAAACTTGCGGTGCCCTTCGTACTGTGGCTAGTAAATAACTTGGAGCGGTCATTATCCGTCTTTACTCCAGATAGTGATGTGACACTAATTCTCATTGTTGGTTTAACTGAGATATTGTACCGGTTTGCAAGGATGAAAGTTCTGGAGTAAGTACTTAGATAAGATGTGTATTTTATGCGATTGGTTGGGATAAGAGTGCTTATGGAAAGTTTATCACAAGGGAAAGTGTAGAAGATTTATTGGCTATATTCTTTTCTTTTGACAGTCCCTGATGTGTGACCAATGAAAGGCAAGCTGAAGTTTTCTTAAACGAGAATAATGCCCGTTAAAATTTACATTAGGCGACATCCAAATAAATCTATACTAATACTAATAATAAAGCTGAAGAGTTTGTTTGAACGCGCTAATCTCTGGAACTGCCAGTCGAACTTGAAAAATATTTTTTGGATTTGATAGCCTCACTTCTTGAGGATGTTATAGGCTATTTAACATCACACAACGACCCTTAGGAGCCGAGCAAGACAAAGTAAGGAAACGAAGTAATAGCCCGGGCGATAGGATGCGACGTAGGATGCGAGCTTGTGCTTAAATAAAATCACGCAGTTGTATTTTCAGCTAGGATTTTCGCCTAGTGTTACGGATTGTGGATACGGAGATGAGCCAGCCAGAGAATTACGCAATGAAAATCGTTTTCATTTTCAGGTATTACATACATTAGAATATAATTGACGTCATGCTCAAGTATTTGAGCTCAAATTATTTAGTGAATCATATACATAGACAAATAAAACACTCCAAATCTCGTAACTCGAGTTTTATCAAAGGAATAGCTTCAGGAGCACATTAAGACAGGTGCGGCTTTTCTAACAATACATTACTACGATGTTGTATGGACAGTCGATCGCACTTCAGTGGTAACTAACTTTGATTGCACCTTTATGTCGTAGCAATAAGGGTGTTTTTCGTAATGCTAGTTTTACGGACTGATGTGCGTTTGACTGTACCTCCTTCTGATTTATGTGCTTATGTTTGTGTTCATCTTTATTTTATGTGTAGGGATCTGAATGACGTTGATCATCCATTTGGGCTTTATTTAAGGAAATAAGACTGAATGATGTTTGTAGTTAATTTTGCCTGTTTGTTTGTAATGTACATACATTACTAAGGCCACCCACTGAGAGTGATAGTTTATTTTGAACGTATGCGTTGTCTTATCTTCGTATGCGTAAACTGATAAGAGCTATTTCTATTGTAATTTCTGCAAGTACATAATAAGAAGCGATCGAGGAAAATAATGATGATAGCTGACAGCCGCGAAATTAAGTAAATTATTGCCATAGTCATTGCAAGTTATTGTATTAGTATTGAAAAGCTACGTTTCGTCAAAACTAGCCATTAAAATATCGACAAAATGCGTGAAAGCTTAGCTTTTACCATTCTTTTACAAACAATCAATTGTTAAAAACTATTACTCATTAATCAAAGATTTCTCCATTCCAAATCGTACAGAATATAATCTGAAAACCGTGTCGGTATAATCGGACGATTTTTCGGTATTACACGTTACGTTTGATCGTAAAAATAGTTAGTAATATGTTGTTGTCGCCGTCGCTCGCGCCGCGCCGCCGCCGTACGTAAAGCCGAGTTCACACTAAAACGTATAGCCGACTTACTGTGAGCGTCCAGTAAAAAAAAGATGAAAAACATTGCCAGTCACCGACTGACGACCCTTTTTTGTTTTCCATACATTTGCACAATCGGCGGCCATTTGGTGAGTTCACACCAACGAAGGTACAGTGCCCGTTGCCGTTCGTACGTGAAATTTATAGCACCGGATTTAGCACTACCCCGCGCCCTCGGCGAGATTTCTTCTGCGCCCCTCTTGGAGAATAGAGAGGGGCGAACATTTTTTACACCGCGCTGGGAAAGGTTAGATTTTCTTTATCCATTTATACAGAAATAGGAAATACTTAATCGACCAAAGGCTTCTTCAAAAAAATTGAGCCGTCAAGACAGATGACGCCTGGCAGATGTGAAACATACCATGGTATAGCGTGGCGACGCGTCGCCACGGCATGCGTCACCACGCCAACAATTGGTTTTACCCGCGGCTATAGATGTTTCACATCAGAAAAGTTCAAGAATAAGGAGAATATAGGATGAAAGAGAAAAAATTACCCTAACGCCGGTAGGTAGGTACTGGTGTGAACGCAGCCTAAAGCCCAGTGTTGCGCAAGCGGTAATATGAACTTTCATTACGGTCAATGTCACTCGCAGTGTGTCGAAGAGTTATGTTTATCTTAGATGGGGCGGGTTGAGCTATGTCCTTTGTTGTTCGAGTTCGAGGTTCAAGGATAGAGGTGTGGATATTGACGTGTTATTGACAGGTGACAGTGAAAAAGTGAAGAGGTATGGTATTCTTGGGCTGTCTTAGATAGGTACTCTGATTTTTCTTTTCGAATTTTGCGTTAAAAATCTTTATTACAAAAAACAACAACTTCCAAAAAAGAAAACACCATTTGGTGAAAAATAATTTTAAGAGGCTTACAAGAGCTAAAGCGCGGTCCCTGTCGGATTGCATAGAAAAGAAAGAGACGCGCGATGACACAACGCTGGTAATTTATTGCAAAATATGAAGCAATTATGGATTTACAAAAAATCTATTCATTGGACTGAAAAATTAAAACACTATTACGATAGTATGTTACTTGTAGAATAATCTGACAAAAAATCTGAATGTTTGCATGTATATTAGTAGGGTTTTTAATCGTTAAAATATTTTTTAGAGGTATCTTCGTGATTTTTTTCTATCATATCAAGTTAATTTTATTGTGTTTTCAACACACTATCTAACTAGAATATATCCAGAAGAATATCATATATTTTTCTGATTTTGGTTACTGCAGTGGATCATATATTTTTAGGCATTATAAATTTGCGTTTAGGTCATGTAGTCCCCTTAAAATCGGACCGGATCGGATCGGTCTTTAGTTTTGTTTTTTTTTTTGTTTTTACCACCGACTTGCGAAATTAAAGTTATTTTTCACTTTTTGGTATTGTTTTTTGGAAGTCGGTTGTTTTATTTTTTGTAAGTATTATTTTATTTTTTGTATTTTTTCACATTTTAGCTGTGGTACCTGATACACACAAGCTCGTATACTACGCTTGCACTATTTGCTATGTAAATAACAGTGACAGAAAGTTATTAAAACATCATCAATATTGATGATGTTTTAATAACTTTCTGTTATACTAAGTGGAAGAAATACGCATTGTTAAGGTTATATCAAAAACTTATATGGGACCACATGAGAAGCACCAGCTTTCAAATAAAAAAGAATTAAGTATCAAAATCGGTTCACCTAGAAAAAAGTTCTGAGGTAACACACAATAAAAAAAACAGTCAAATTGAGAAACTCCTTCTTTTTTTGAAGTCTCTTAAAAAGAAATAAAAAGGACGCGGCACGGCCTTCTATGTGAGTGTACTATATGTACACGTAACCCTTTGGGGAATACAAATGTCATGTTATGTTGTGTGTAATTCTAGCGTTCTATTTTCTGAGAATAAAATGTAGGAACCTATTATGACTGATGTAGAAAACCTTGAAGAACCAGAGGAACTTGTAGCTCAGAATGATTTTTGGTATAATCCATTTCATAATGTCACTTTGCGAGCCTTGAAAGTTCAGAAGGATTGTTGATTAATATGTTACTAAACCGTGCCATCTCTTTAGCTTGGTCGACAGAAATGTGTGCAAGCCTATAATCTCATTCATCTTCTTGTCTCAGACAGATCAAAAAGGAACTGAGACCAAAATTAGCCTTAAAGGTGGTTTCTCTGTACAAAACCAAACCTGTGTTAAATAAACAATACATTTGGGAGTCCAGATTTCCTGCATTTCCGCCAGATAAATTCTGGACAATTTCACTCACTGTTGTCTTTGTATATGATGTAACGTGTAGTTTCTGACATACCTACATGGCCGGATAAACAAGATCGTCTCTTCCAGTGATGGCTCAAGATCTACGTCAGGACTCGTCATATTCCACCAATGACAACATAGATTTCACAAGCATGTCCTCGCTATTGGTTGATCGATGCTTATGGCGTGGTCCAATCAAGTAATCTAGCATCACGGGGATAAACCCAGCCAGAAATACCAAAGTACCAGGGACACATGTTGCGTAGGTGTTTGATCCTTAGTAAAAAAAACTCCGTCAACGGGTTCAGGGCTCTCATTAATCACTTCAAATGTTTAATATAACGGATCGCTAGTAATGAAACGGTGACTTATAGTCTGTCACACGCATTTGTTTCATGTAGGCCTCAATGAGATCGTTCACCTTTGGCTTTTGTTGCCATCAGGCATCAGGCAGGTTCAGTATTGAGAAACTGTCAGTTTTTGTCTGGTAAGTTGATGTAAGAGATTGAGCATTTGATAAGCTTGACTAAATATTTTTGTTCTGAATTAGAATCTGGCTCAGAATGTCTATATTGAGTGCTTTTGGTGAGCATGGTTCTGGTAGTTGACTGGTACAGAATGTCTTGTGGCATTAAGTTCGCCTATGTACCACTAACGGTACATGAAGTTTAGGTAAATAAATGCTTAAATACGGAAACCAAAATTACTCAAATTAACTTAGGTATCTACCTAATTTTTGTACTTACACCTTGGAATATAACCCAATGTACTACCAAAATATACCTATACATGACTCACTTTCAAACCGCTTGAAATAACAACTAACATTTTAATATTTTTCCTTTTTCGCTCAAAACACGAATAGGAACGCAACCAAAGTTCCACAGTACAAATTAGTATTAATTAAAATACACAAAGTTCGAGTCTACAAAGGCTTCAGTATCGCTGTAGCGGATGAAACGACTTTATGCATGAAATTCTTTCAGCACGCCTTTAATTGTAATGAAAGCTGCCACGGTGGCACTCCATCTTTGAGCTTGGAAAGTTTTCTTTTTATGGTGGGCTTTGTAGGGGTATATTTACGTCTAGACGGTTTGTACTCTGGCTTTATTATACCTAGGTAGAAAAAAGCTACGTCAGAAAAGAGCTTCTAAACTTTTTCGTACTTTTTCAACGCCGTTTGGAAATAGTGCCCATTGGTGTGTCTAAATAGGTACTTCTTTATTTCAAGTTTTATGATTATGTAGATTTTGGTGGTACTTTAGTTAGTTAATATCATTAATGACATTCCCCTTTAGTTTAGAATTTAGATAATATCTATATGCACTTCAAAGTGGTACGAAAATCACAGGTCTGTCTGGGCAGCCGAGCTGCTGTGAAAACCCGTCGAGAAAACAATCATACTGTTTCAGGACTAATGAATGGACGGAAGGTACCTCTTAACCCTGATGCAGAATTCGTCTGGTATGGTCATATTCACGAGGATATTGCCTTCAACCACAACTAATAAAGTTCTTCCAATCCTATAACTATCTTCCTTGGCTAGTTAAGATCTGCACAAATAAAAGCAACACAGGATATGCAACAGACTTTAATACACACGCTGGCAAGATCGTCTGGCATAATTATAACATAAAAGTCATTAATAAACGCGTGTTTAATTAGTAAAACTATGTGGGGGTGTCCGTCAAGAATTAGTTCCAAGGTTAATGATTTTTTTTTATTGCCAAGTCTTGGCTTGTCTCCAGGTAGTGACGGGCGTTGATTCATTAGGGTCTAGAAATCGTAATTAATATTAGAACGGTAATAGTACTTGATTTAATGTATGCTTCTTGACGTTTTTATGGCAGAGTTTGACTATATTTTCGGCTGTATTTGGGTTTAATTAGGAGTGTTGATGATTTGTATACTTGTTCTTGAGACACTAAAAGATAATCTACCTATATTAGGCTTTTATCTAGCAGGTATCTAATGGCATGGATATCCTTGATACAACCGGTGTGTTTTCGATTGTTATCTTAATTATTCTGATACACTTTTTAGTAAAAAAAACAAAGTATTATGTTATGGATTAATTAGTACATAGATGTTAGTGAAAGACATGAATAAGTTAATTTATTTAATTTCTAGAAGTGCAATCGGAAGTGTTATAAAGCCGGGTAACACTAATCGTAAAAAATAATACGTCTATATTATTATAACCAATGCAAATAATAAAACAAAATTCCTATTACCAATGATAAGTATGAAAATATGACGGAATAACCTACTTTGAAATTTTTCGCATTGATTCAAATAATTAATAAAGAATCCTAGTTATATATATATAAGAAAACAAATCCCAGGAATATTCATAAATATTTGCCTCAGAAAGAAATTTATTTTTCTACTAAAGGTATGTAAAAAAACAACTATGACGAAAAAATCAATTTAGGTACACTGCCCAATGATAATAATAATTTTTAAAGTTTTATTAGTTTGTAATGCCGAGGTAAATAACCAATCAAAAACAACAAAACTTATTAATATCTATCGACTAACTTAAGTAACAGATCGTTAATCAGTCAGAACATAAAATACAGCAAATAAATATGCATAAAAATAACTAATCCTATTATAAAGTTACGTATCATTGCAAATAGTCGTGTCCATGCATTTTAAAACGCAAATTATGCAAATACAATGTGTAATGAATTGATCTAAAATCGATATGAGAAAACTTCTCTACATATATACAGCATTGATGTACCGTCAATTATTTAGTTGCTAGCTTTGGTTCGCATCTTCGTCCTCGTGGATGTCGGAAAATATCCCACGGGAACGTTCTAGCGGGATTAAAAGTACCTACCTATGTTTTAATTCTGGTTATAAACTATCAGTGTAATAAACTTAATTTAAATCCGTTCAGCCACTTTTATTGCGCCAAACGGACAATAATCTTCGATACTATTTAATTAATATATGGATAGATTTCTGTTATTTCATTTCGTCGTTAACAAGGGGTTGATTTAAGGCTGCTGCAAACAGGCGCGACGCGGGACGCGACACAAAGGCACCGACAGTCGCGCCACGAGCAGTGCCATTGTCTCGCAAGCGATTTCGCGTCGCGTGTCGCGCCTTTTTGAAGGAATCTTTATTGTAAAGCAGGTATGTCTCTGCTCTGCTCTGAGAAAACCGGCATGTCGTAGAAAAAAAAAATCGTGATAACCCGCACTGGGCCCGCGTGGTGGATTACGGCCCGTTCCCTCTTACAGAGAGGAGGCCTGTGTCCCAGCAGAGGGAGCATTATAGGCTGATTATGCTGATGCCTCTGTTCTTCCTCAGGGTCAGTGAAGGTTCAAGCTATCTCTATAGGTACCTCATTAAAACCAGTTCAACGTTTTTGGCGTGAAAATGTTACAGACAGACATACTTGAGAAACTTTCGCATTTATAATATTAGTATGGATTTCTGGTTACCTAATGTTAGTAATTTCTGTCTGGACAAGATACGAGACGGCGCCAAAATATTATTTATGTAACTTTTCTTTATAAATTCGGCCTGTGTCTGATCGTCAGCTGTTTTATATTTTATGATGATTTGATATGATAGCAGCTTCCTCTATTTATGACATAATGTGAACAGTTTTACAAGTTCAAAGAGGATCTCTTTAATATTCAAATCAAGATGTGTTACGATTTGTATGTGGATATTAAGAGATAAAAAATACGAAATGTGTACAGGAACTTGAGACGCGACAAAGCGCGTTTTTTTGATGAAACAAAAAAACGAAACACAAACCCAAACAATATAAATGTTATCACTTAAATAAAACCTGTAAAAGTTTGACTACTACGAATAAAGGTAATGTAAAAGTCTGTAAAACACTTGTACTTACATATTTTTCATTAAATTATAAATCTTACATTAGTCTAGCCTTAACAACTTAACATAGTGAAAACTAAATTACACTTTCTTAAAATTGCAATTACAGAACCAAAAGGTATAATTAAAATCATAACCACTTGCATTAATAAAAACTGCTGTAATTTCAGCAACGTTTATGCAAATAACCAAAATAAATATTACACCAAAGTGACGTAACTGCAATTTGAATTAACGTTTTAGTTACAAAATAATGTAGTAACGTGTTACAAGACTAACTTAACTGTTCAAGATATTGTAACATCGTAAGGTTACACCCAGAGACCATATGGCGTCGCAAAAGCCCACGGTGTTTGATCAAAGAACAGATAAGTGGCAGAAGCTTTAGTGCTGCCAACTTGGAAAATTCTTTGGAAGAGCCGAAATGTTTGTTATAATGTAAGTAAAGAAAAGAGGATACCGACCACCTGCGCAGTCTATAAGTACCTAGTAGAATACTTTGTATCAAGTTCTAGGACCATTCAGAGCAAAATATTAGAAGTCATTTGCCAGATGTGAGTAGAAACGCCGGGAGGGGACGCCCTAGGAAGACATAAATAGTGACCTTATTGGTGATGTTCTTCAGAAAGGTCAGGTGCGTAGTACTCACAACCGGCGTGCGGGTATGACCAGATGTATGAACGTAAACGAGGCAAAAGGAGTATGTAAGTATCGTAGCAGGTGGCGTTCTGTAGTTTCTGCCTAACCCCATGGGAAGAAGTCGTGAGTTTTATGTATGTCATCTGCCAGCCACAGGTTACTAACCCACGCATTGATTGGCGAAGTAGATCCTTTCATACTGAATAATAGAAAATAATACTATTTAAGATGATGTAAAAACCCAAGAAATGCCTTTGGGGTCATGCAAAATCCTGTAGCAATTTAACTTCCAAGAAATTAATATAACATACATGAAACTTCTGCTTTTATATAATAGATAGTGTTAAATCCTACACACTTGTAGCTCAAATGAATATTTATGACAATCAGCCAATACCTAGACACTACAAGTACAAGTTACCACCCAAAATGGGTAAGAATCTTAATGTCTTCATTACTCTAGCTTTGGCGAGAGGATAAACACAACGAATCCATGTACGATGCAGGGTCGAGGTCTATGGGTGTTTATTTGAACGAGCTATTTGAATTTTAAGGTAAGGCACAAGCAAGAATTTCTAGAGAAGATTTTTTCCAGACACGTCTGATAAAATCAATCTGTAGTTTTGATTATTCAAGCGAAAAGCTTAGATATTTAGATACTATAGTCCCAGGGTGAACGCGCCGATACAATCAAAACTGCGCACAAAACAGGATCAATACCACGAAAGTTCAACTCAATAAGTTACAGCATTAAGTCGAAAAACATTGCATTTCGCTCCAAGCCGCCAACCATCTGTTTTGGATCGAACGAAATAGCGGCTCCACAACAAAACCCATTGATAAAGTACAACATTACCTCCTAAGTTAGGTCTACAAGTAAGGCAAGAGCACCTATTATCCTCACGTGCTCATAGTGATTTGTTCTTTCGTCAAGCATTGCGATACCATATGTCGAACCACGTCAAGTTAAATAAGGTTCTATAATAAGTCCCCTAAAGTCTAAATTCAGGTGCAAATCCTTTAGTTAGTGGACACACGTTTGCCAGTTAAAGTTGATCCCGTGGCCGGCAATTGGTAGCAACTTTACTTCAAGCCTGATTGATGGATAGGGTGACAGCCGTAACCAGGTGTGTAGAACTGAGGAGACGATTTCTCTAGAAACTGTGTGAGATAATAATTGTTTTTGCAATGTTGCAACATGTCTGATTGTAAAATATCCGTGGACAGTGACATTAACGAGGTCTTTCTCCACAGAATTATGTGTGGTTAGGGCGAGTGGACGTGACATACATGTTAAACTGAGTTTTGATGGCTGATAACCAATTGTCGTATGTCACTTTTATTTTGCAACCGACTAGGGTAAACAGAGTTATTTTTAGAGCTATAAATACGTGTATAAATCTACCATTAATAAATTTAATTAAACCAAAAATAAGGACTACAAAAACGGGATGCAAAGATATCGTATCTTTATCTAAAATACCAAAATATATTTTAATTAAGTAGCGGTTTTCCTGTAAAACTGAAACATTAGTAAAGTCAAGCTATAATTGATTAATAGCGGCAGTACCTAAGTGGGTAGGTATAAAAGAAAGCTAATCTACGCTATCAATCGGCGGGGACGCGACGAATGCGCAGCGCGGGCGCAGGTAACGAGAGCCAGCGACAAAGCTGGGAGTTGACATTTGTGATGTGTGACACAATTGTCAAGAGTGGGACTTGTTGGAAAGTGGCGGGATTACCTATGTAAGAAAGATCGACGACAAAGAAGACAAAGGTATCGATTGTTTACAATAAGAAATGTGTGGTTTTGCTGCAAAGCTACAGATATACACGTACTTCCAGAAAATATTAATAAGGTTGAGCTTTATATTAACTTGAGCTTTTGTATTCAAGTAAAGACTTTGATTTCGGAATTTGACCAAATAAACAAGGTTTTCATACAATGTCATGACAAATGAACAAGTCTCTTGTTTTACCTGCACCTATCACGTATACCCGCAGTCAACCATGTGACCAAGAGAGAATATCAAGCGTTATAACTGAACCATGACTAGGCATAAATTTACATTTATACATAGCTCTCTGGTGCCAATTTATGCTTCGTTTACAACACGAAAAATAAATAGCCAAGAACACCTTTTAATACAGAAAAACGGGATTAAATAAAAGCTCAAAAAAGGTTTCCTCATTTTCCGTAGAATGTTTATGACTTAAAACTGGTCCATGTTAGAAAGTAGGTCGGATAAAGTGCGTCAGTTGTGCCTTTTACCCGCTTTTACCCTTTAAGGAACGCCAGTTTCCGACGCTTAGCGTCCAAGACATGGCTTTTAATCAAAAACAGTTCCCATCTTTATAGACTGAGAAGATTATATTTCAGTGCGTATTTAATAAGCCTTAGATAGACTTAGGGATGTGAAATTAGCGCGGGGATTGATATCGACGAAATATTATTTTACAACTACTCATCTCATTATTAGCTAGCTGCAGACTTCTAGGTAAATTTAATTTTAAGTCCTTTGAATTTATTAACCAAATGTCCTCATTCAAATTTTAATTCTAATTGCCGTTTCGCCCTCCCAAAAGTTTTCTTTGCCAAATAGCATACCCTAAGGTGTGCATGACTCATGAATAAATAGCGCATAAATATAACGTTGGACATTACAAGATTACTATCTTCATAAATATTATCACAAATATTTATTGGTATAAGGAAATTGACTGTTGGATTTCGGGGTAATAAATTCATAGTCGGAACAGACCACTGCTAACTGACAAAGTTAATTGGCCAAAGCATTTAACCTTTAAGAACTCGAAAATTCAATTTGGCTTATGTAAGATGGTTGTTATGGTACTAATTCATGTTTAATATCTGTCGGATACTATTCGATATGAAGAAATTATTATTAACTGAATATAGAGCGTTGCAATTAGCCGGTTTTTAAGGGAGGAGTCGGTATGAGTAAGTGCTCATGTCGCCTTGACAGAAACAACTTAATTCAGAGCAATTACGATCATACCGTGTATAAAGCTCACGCATAATTGCTAGAAGCCTTATTTTAACTAGTATCGATTAATTACTGATCGTTTTATATCGATACCACATTGAGTGGACACAACACTAATCGGCGGACCATTCGGAATGTAATGGGCGGCGATAAAAATTGTAACACGTGTTTTATGTTGAACAAAAGGTTTGAAAGAATGTTGTTGGGCAAGAGCAGCTAGTTGGACAGTTCAAGACTTTGGACAGCGAGTGACATTAAACATTATAATGTTCTATTCTGTTTGAAGTGAAGGATGGTAATAAAAATACTTAAGTGAACTGTCGGGCGGTTCCTTTTTAGTACATTGCAAAAAAATTGCTGCGAAATGAACAAGTCACACCTACTATGTATGTACCTACAGTCTTGTTAACTCCGCAGGTTATTTTATGAGAACTTGTTGATAGTATTGCCACATTGTCGGTTTCTTTTGGTGCATGGCAGGCTGGCTACAAAATTAAATTAAATAGCTACACAGGGCACGTAGGTCATATAGTTTTTATTCTAGTTCCTAATTTAAAACAGGTTTTCTTACGTTTTTTAAACGGAGCAATTCAAAATACCTATGAGTGGCCAGTAACATAAAACAGTATAGTTAAAACTTTAAACAGCAATAAAAGCATAATGAGCAAGTTTAGATGGAAATCACGTACGCAACCATTTTATTCCGTACAAAAAATCTACATTTTCCCCGAAGAACAGATATTTTGTAAAGTGACTTTATTTGCGATACAGCGGTAGTTGCCTCCGGTAGCTGAAAAATCACAGTGTTCAGAGTCTAACTTCCGATATTGTAACGGTATTCAAACTATCGCTTAACTGTTTCCTCGGATTATAGTGTAACGTAATTGCGCGCGCGCTGCTTACTTCATCGGCGTAGGAGCAACGCGAATTACATGCTATTGTTGAAGTTATGAAACGGAAAAACTAAATTGTTTTACAAATTACTGACATTTGATAAATTGTTATTGGTTCGTTTGCAATGTGTGTTTATTTGTGTGTGCACTGTTAATTAATATTAGCTTTCGATTTCGTATTTCAAATTGCAAAACTATTTTAAAATCAAAATAAAATAAACGAATCACATTTTGCCTTGTTAATTTAAATCAATTTCTCACAGTCACATTTAATTTTTCCAACTAATCAAGCGTTACAGTCCCCGCGTCACACAAAGCACATCATAATGCACAGATAAAATATTTAAAGAAAAAATCTTATGCTGTAACAGCCATCACATGAGACAAGTAGATAAGTACTTTGATCGTAAACCATTGTGCTGAGGTCACTGACACCATGATTCATGACGATCTATCACTATCATTTATCTACGTACAACATGAAACGTGGACGTAAAAAAGTTAATCAATAGTGATGTTTTTCGGTAAGTGCCCTTAGCTTTTTGCGAGGCTTTTTTATACGGCACGATGTTTTTAAGTTGGACACACTGTCGTGGCGTTTTTCTAATTAATCTTTTTTGTGGAGTGAATTCCTGTTTTTAGTTTTCGCTACAAAAAGGGAATACTTCTTTTCGTGTCGTACTCTTCCTCGTTTTTTTTTAATACTTTTTATACATGCTGCCATGGACATCGACCCGCAAAGTGTAATCATTAATTAGCACATGATTCTAGACCCCCAACGTAGTTTTTTTTAGTCGGTTATCAAAAGAAAAACTGATGTTCCTTAGAAAAGTGATTAAAATGTAGGGAACAACGATATTTTTTAATGAACGCCCGATAATGTCAACCCAGGGGGGGGTTCAGAATCCATGGTAACAGGTTGCGTGTTTCCTGCCACTCTGTATAGTTTGAGCTCAGGATGTGCCACGTTGCTTACGGCATCAATGGCGTTATTCAGGTCCTCCGAGGAGCAGGTGAATGGGCACTTAGGACAGTCCAGCAAGTGGGGCATAGTCTGCATGAGATACTAACATTACCTCATTCTTGTTCATGGAGGGGTTATTAAAATAACCCTTCTTGTTGGAAAGTTTAGTTGTTTTTTTTATTTAACTGTTCAAAATAACAGACTAATTCCAAGAAGGAATTTTAGTGAAACTATACTGTACTGTGTATTTATCCTAATCTGTGGCCATAACAATGTTTTCTCAATTGACATTTCGAAATGTAGGTACAAGAAAAAAATATTTAAACATAAAACGGTACCTAAAGCTAAAATTAGCTAGCTAAACGTGAGGACAATGTGTAGCATACAACAATAGGAAGACACAGTCACGAACTGCTCCGAGCACTCTACAACACATTACCTTATCATCACACAAAACCCACACGCGATAATCCATCTTAATCCGTTTAAAATAAGACCTTATATCGTGTGACTGTTCTACACAACTGGTACAGTTCAGTGAGGTTGATTGTACGCGACTGATTAGTTCGAAAGAGTACAAAGAAGAGGTGTGAAAAGTCACAGTTAAATCGCTAAATGTAGTGTGAAATATCGAATAAATGCAACATTCCTGAGTATATTAGTTTTCTGCAGCAGGAAAACGAAAAACAAAGAATTGGTATTTTATCGTTCTGCGAAATTTTGATGTTATCGATTTGTGTAAGCTAGAATTAAATCACCACTTAAGATATGGTTTTGAGTTCTGCTGAAAGAACGGACTAAATTCTACCAAATTGTGTTTAAGTGCCTCATCATGATGAAAGGTTACCGCAAAATAGATAGTTATTATAAGCCTTCCAAAGACAGTAAAGGCTCCTTCAAACAGGCTCGACACAAAGGCACCGCCTCACGCGCATAGAGCAGTACCTATGCGTCGCGTGCGATCCGCGTCTCGTGTCGCGCCTGTTTAAAGGAGCCTTAATGAGATTGTTGCCATAATCTTGACAGACTGATTTGTTGGTGTTTCCGTTAGCAAAAATTCATTATATAGGTAACCTCCGTCTTTTTTCATGTCTGTCATTAACGAATGCTCTTGGGCATCCTCTTGAACTAGATCCTATGACACCTAAAAGTGGAAATGATGAGACCGACATGGATGAGACTCGCACAAACCAAGGAAGCATGGCACAAAAGGGAGATGGAACAAAAGGGAGATGGCACAAAAGGGAGATGGCACAAAAGGGAGATGGCACAAAAGGGAGATGGCACAAAAGGGCGATGGCACAAAAGGGAGATGGCACAAAAGGGAGATGGCACAAAAGGGAGATGGCACAAAAGGGAGATGGCACAAAAGGGAGATGGCACAAAAGGGCGATGGCACAAAAGGGAGATGGCACAAAAGGGAGATGGCACAAAAGGGAGATGGCACAAAAGGGAGATGGCACAAAAGGGCGATGGCACAAAAGGGAGATGGCACAAAAGGGAGATGGCACAAAAGGGAGATGGCACAAAAGGGAGATGGCCTATATTTAGTAGTCGGTGGAACAAGGCTGCCAGTGATTTAATTTCTGGACTAAAAGTTCAAAACTTTGAAACATAGTCTTTGACCTTTAAAGACCCAGACACAAAATAATGTTTATTATAAAATCAAAATATAACTTGAAGTAGGTAGTTAAATGAACGTGTGAAAGTGTCCGTACTGTCAACTGTTGCTTTCTAACACATTAGGCTTTCACGTAAAACATGTAATAACTTTAAATTATGTTCAAACTTTTATGACATAAGTCTGGAGTTTATACTGTGGTTCTATTAGCTTCTGACTCACACAAGTAATGTAGTTTACCTCTAAGTCATGTAGCTTCATATTTACTTTGAGAGTTAATTGTATACAGATCAAAAGTGGTATCGCTTTTTAATTTTATTATTACTAGGTAGGTATTTAATACTAATTTTATGAGTATACATAGACAGAATATTGTATTCCGCAAAGGTTTTTCTAAAACTGGTGAAAAACAAAAATAATCAGTCGTGAAAGCGCCAGTTATTCAATACACGTCGGAAGTAGATAACCGCATTTTAATTACCGACAGAACTGTCGATCAGGCAAAATTAATTAATAAGCGACATAGACTAACAAATTAGGAACACGATTCAGCCGTCACAGAACACACCCATATATCTCAACTTGTCACTAATTACAAATTGATATAATTAGCTACTACACAACAGCAGCTAACGACAACCCCGTCACAATGCTTGCGCGTGCGCCACGGATTTAGTTCGCCACGTCCGCTTTGTGTGCCCAGTGCCCGATTGTACTTGTCTGACATTGATAACATGATTGACAGCTAAGGTTCTGAATTTATTACATATCCAACTATGCAGGCTTGTATTAATAGGATTTAAAATAATATAAAAGCATTTGCATTAATAAGTTGCATATTTTCATATGTATATGAATTCGAACGTATTAATGCAGTACACGATAACTTTGACATAATGATGTAAATCAATCATTCATTTACCTACTTCCCAGATCTTCCAAGCTCATATAGCTTGACATTCCTTGTAACAGGTTTGATAATAAACGCAGTTTTGAATGATCACCAATTTGATCATTGTTTCATATTTCGAATCAACAACGATGAATGAACATCAGTTTCCATTGTAAGCAGGTTACATATTTCATGAATCAAAAGTGAAACTTCCATACCACATACAACGCGGTCAACAAAAGAACAATCATATTAGTTACGAAATACCTCGCTGTGACTGTATCCCTTACAAAATTTTACATTTCATCATGGTTCTAACACCCCATAAATTTCACCGAATTTGCCGCATAATTACTGCTTTTGAAAAGCAAATTGAAATGTACTTTATTTTTATGTAGGTAAAGTATCTTGTTGATTGAAGAGGGCATTTAAGTACCTACCTAATTTGTAGTGTCTGACAATAGAAAAGTGTAAGGTTTAATGAGTGTAGTCACGGGAGAAGTGTCACAAAGGGCACCGTGAAATAGTTTTATGATTTGATGAAATGGTAATCGTGAGTGACGTCTCTTTGGTGCAAGACAGGGAACGCAGAAAACCACTGAATTACGACGGTTTAATATTAAATTAATGAAGAAGAAGACGGAATGAAAATCAAGAGCAACCATCAACTATGGAACCGAATTCTGGTTGAAGCTTATTTAAAATATAGGTATATAACGGAATCATCGATACGACGAAGAAGAACCATGGTACGACAATCAACACCATAGATTCCAATCCAGCTCTATTGGTCGATTAGCTAACGTAAAACAATTTCAATAGAAACATGTTATGTATCGACATTAGTTTCACTCTCTTAAAAAGGTAAAAAGTAAAGATGTGAACTACGCAATTAGCTTGTAAAATAATTAATATTTTGATTGGATTCGCGGAATACACAATACAAAGTGTGTGCGATCGAGGTCGGCCTGACAAGGATAGCGAGTTTGACGGGTTGGACATATCCATTAAATAGAAAGTAGTACGTGGGGACCAGAGACCCATCAGTCCCTTGACAGGGCTTTAAATTATACAATGATTAGTTTTGCTATGCGTCTCACACAGCTCAATAAAGTAGAAAGCCGTTAGTCACTTCGAAATTGGTACCTACAATTTGGTAAATCATGTCAAGTCCAGTTTCACCTCAATGTGTTTTCCAAGAAACAGAGATGGGAAGTCGGGAAGAGTATAATAATAACAAGTAAATTGTAACCAAATACAATTTAAAACATTCAACATTAGAAATAGTTTCTTTCAGCACACATGCAAGGTGTTACAAAGTGCATCAAGAGAAATGCAAGGTCAAATTGAAATAAAGATGAGAGTTATAAAGTGGTGAAATGACAGTCGTTAATGACCGTGACGTTATCATTAAAGAGGTGTTATTTTTATATTATTTTACTGCCGTTTATAAAATTAAAATCATACTTCAAAGAATTTCACAAAAGTAAAAACAGAAATATCATGGGAAAGTTCAGTGGCCCCGCCACGTGGTGTGTGCGTAAACAAACGGTTAACATATATATAAATTAATAAACATTTCGAGCAGGAAACCCTTGAGAGGATAAATATAGGGTGTTGCGCAGACGCGGCGGCGGCTCAGTGCGGGCGCAGCCGAGCACGCATGCGCGAATGTTTATATCACTGGACACGAAATTCACTTAAATAATGTTCCTGGAATTATAATGTTTAATATTTCACATAACCCGCGATTTTTCCGGTTCATTAAATTGTTCGTTCGTTGCCAAGGTTGGTGTAAACAAATACACATTCGAGAAATTATTGTAATTTTTCTCGTCACGGATTGGGTGAGATATGAAAATAAAACATCAGAGAATTGACGATAAATTGTGGGGCTTCTTGAAATAGCTAATGTTAAATGGATGAAAAATTCATGAACGTTGCTATGTTAATAAAGCGAAATGGAGAGAAATAGGAGGTAAGGTAAAATATGAGATGGGCGTTTGATGTCTCAGGGGCGACCACCTTGCAGGAATATAAATGGCACAAGAAACAGCCTGTTTAATTACTAGTCGGTGAGCACACAGTAATTGATGGTCGCAAACAAGATCAATTCCCAGTGAAATCCGATCCGCCCAACCTAGAAATAAGTCCCTTCCTCTATTGAGATGTTGAAAAGTGTTATATTAATGTAACTGCTTTAGGAGAAACATACGCACCGACTCCAACGTGAATTCTGAGTGATGGTGTTTGAGTTTTTCAACATACCTGAAAAAAAAAACAAAAATACTGAATTAATTTATACGGTAGTACGTTCGAGAATAGGGACTAAATTAAAATTTATATAGCTACACATAATAGATTAGACAATAAAGATGAAAGACCTACACAACAATTGAACACGCTAATGATTACTTCAGTCAAACTTAATGCTGTGAATGCACAGTTAATAGATATACTTAATAACATCGATCATTCGATTCAATTTTTCACGCCAAGCAGAAATGACTAGCTACTACCTAACAAGGAAATGTAGGATTGAAACAAATCTCATTTAATATCAGAAGTAGGAGAAACGTTTGAAACTGCGCGTTTGTGTGACACACGTGAAGCAGGAAGACGTATAAGAGACATGGTTTTAATGAGATTATGGCACGGAATGTAGGCGGTGACAAGTTTCGTGATGATGCATATCATGGATGTGGTAATGGAATTGATGTGGCGGGAGATTTCGTGTGTCTTGTTATTTTTACTACAGATTCTACACGCAATTCGCTCCTGGTGATAGGACAAAATGTGATGAAAAAGAATAAAGACAAGCATTAATCAAAATCGCAAGGAAGAAGATTGTAGAATTTTATGGAGGTTTTAGATTACAGATTTCGTTCTTTATACTAAAATGAGAACGAAAATGTCTGGCATCAAGGCTGAACAAAATAAAATCAACACATAAGGACAAAAATTATGAGCCCTGTTCCAGGGCTTATAATTTTTACCTTTCTCATGTGTCAATTTAGCATACCCTGATAATCCCGTTACCATTAATGCCGGCATAAATAACAGGCTTCCTGACAGCCTAGATTAAATACTGTATAATACTCGATACTCCTCCGGCGCCTTTCGCACACATACGCATAGCTCATTTACACCAATCATAAGTTGAAGTAAAGGTCCCAGAACACACATGCGATGTTCAATTTTGTTTGCCCATTTGATGGTAAGTGGTTACCGATGCCTGTTGACATCTGCCAGCCAAAGGCATCGCGAGTGCGCTAACCATTCCAGAGCCAACGCTGAAGCGACTCATATGCCTGTAATTACACCGAAAAACTAGAACACAGAAACTCAGGAGTCCCTGTACGCAGAGATTGTATATGTGTTTGAGCTTTGGAAGAGGAATGGTAGAAGTCGAATATTTCTATAGCATGCTTAGTTATCGGGCTTCGTGGGAACGGGTCAGTGTCAGTGCCGGCGGCGCCTGCGCAGCGGAAGTCGACAGGACGTGCTGCACATTACGTTGGACTGCTATATATTTTGTATCGTTGGTAATTTGTTTGTAAATGTTAGAAATGTTTTTTAATGTGACTAGGATGGAATAGGAATTTTGTGCGTGTTTCTTTGCATTTTTTAAATTTAATGCAGTACTTATTTATTATTTAAGGCAAGTGCAACATGTGTTGTGTTCTTCCTTCTAGGTATTTAATCTCTAACACAGTCCATCTTTCTTTAGTCTACTCTATGTTGTAAAATTCTAATCTAACTTCGAGGAACTTCAATTATTTATGATATATGATTGATACAAATGATATCTGTTGGTATTCAGAACAAACACTAGATTCTCTTAGATAAACATTTTAATTTCCTGTTCCTATTTACGATTTTCCACTGATACAATATTCTATGGCAATGAAAGGAGTTTATTATCAATCGTCTGCGTTGGAATAACGCGTTCGTTCCCAACACTACTGTTTCAGTTTTCAATTATTGATGCCTCTGCAGTCCTTTTGAATTCTATGTCAAGGGATTAAGGGTCATATTCATTTGTTGCATCGCTTTCGTCAAACTTAGGCGTTGCTTGATTGATAACTGCGTCTATCCTGAATCCTACTCCAGTTGCATTTAAGGGTGCTTTTACTTTGGTCTATGAAGATGGTATATTTGCAGCTTGGGGCACGGACGTGAATATCTTTTGATCTGCAACTGTAGTGAATTCATTAGTCAGTACACACAATGTGTGTAAATAGAACGGAAGCCCTGTACATAAGTGTTACCTTTGCGATGTTAATATTGAGCCACTTATATTCTTTAGTCGTGCTTTAACTGACACATTTCCGTTTAGATTGAATAATGTTTAGATTAAAGGTTTAACCTATCACAGTTCTAAGTTAAGTACAGCTAATCTTTGCTACATGATTGAGTTAACTGTAGTCTCAATGAAATCTTTGTTATTGGCAGTAAACATCAGTTAAGTGTAAACAGGTAACAAATTCGTTTTTTTTATGGAGTTCAAGGCTAGTACTTCAGTTATATTGCTTTTACAGTCTTTAATTCTGTATGAAAGGGTTTTAAAGAAAGACGGACTACCGTATGAGGAGACCACACAGAATTCCGCTTCTTCAATACAACGAATCCATAAATCGAATCTAACAGTTTCGTATATACCGTACAGGCAATCAAGTGAACAAATAGATAATAGGTACCTAAAACAACTCTTTTCGTCGAAGACATAACAAATGGCGACTCCAGGACCATTAAAACTCACAATGAAGACCCTCAGTAATTATCTGAACCACCAGTCTGTTCCCAATACGTGAAAAGTGCATTGCAGCGAAAAATACATGTTCCCTTTTTAGAACAGAATCGCGTACGTTGAGAGCTCTTGGGAAAGGCTTTGTGCAGCAGTTTTATCTGAGAGACGAACACTTGAATGCAGTCTCAACTCTCGCGTCAGCACGGGGGTGTTACAGGGAGATTGTCAAGTGGAACGTCGCCGGGTTGAACGACCGGGTGTTGTCGTAGGTCGGGAAATTGTTGCTAACTGAAATAGCATAAGCATATATATGCATAATCAGCCTATAACGTTCCCACTGACATAGATAGTGTTTTTTTTTTGATGACTCTTTTGTTTCTATGATTGTCTTTGGTTTTAAGATCGACGTTTTGACTGTTTCTAGGTTCTTTTTCGTTTGATCATGAATACTGTGTCTGTTTTTGTTATCTTCTTTTGTTTTAAGATTGACGTCGATGTGAAGGTTGTATCTATTGTCGAACAATGAACAAAGGTTGTTGGCATGTATTTCAACTCAGTAAATTACAAGATGAACTTGTTTATTAGGAAGATACAACTAATGGCAAACAAACCAAACGGATTCATATTAACGTAATAATATCACGATTGTTTAGAGTCAGAGGATCTTGACGTCATTACTTTAACATCGTGACGAAAGAACTCGTTATGTCTATTGAATTATAATATACTTACAGACAAAGGGTAATATCGTTAGGTGCCCAAGTAGTGTAAATTTACGGGCAAACGGCTTTTGGTTATCCTTCCAAATGAGATTAAAGGCTATATTCTATTGACGTCATAGTAAGGAGGGTAGAGAGGAGGGAGGTCGATGACTACGCTGCATCTACGAAGGAGAGCTGTTATTGTAACTAAAATGAACTATTATATTCGAAGTGAAATTACTAAAACTGCGAGTGCTGCCTCCAGATTTCAAGTTTAAGACCAATAAATAAAATTACTGTTTGTTATTATTATCTTCTCGTCTAAGAAAACACACCTATATTGGGGATATTATCATTATATTAAAGACATACTTCGACACTTCGAAATGCGGTAAAATAATAATGATAAGGGGGCAATATAAGGAGTAAAGGAAGATAAGTGTAAGTTATAGTTATTTTTACACTTCATAAACCTTATCGATCCGTTGGAATGATGAATGACGACTTGTGCAACTGTTATCGTTATCAAAATGTTTAAATCACCGTAGGTATAAGAGAAATTCTGATATATCTCCGAGAATGAACTCTGAAATGAATTCTTTCTCGAAGATTTATCTAGCATTTCAAACAAATAATTTATATTATCTCATAAAGATGCTAAGCCCATAACAGGCCTTGGATTTTTTTCCACTATGGATCAAAAACAGGCTCAGTACACACAGCACATATTTCACAACCTAATGCTTGGTTTTCACTAAAATAATAACGAACGGCTTAATATCAGACTCGTTACTCATGGGAGTCAAAGGCGCACAGCAGGTGAACTTGCGCACAAAAAAAGTAATAACAGCCAGTATTACACAGTGGGACGCCAGTTAGTACGCACTGGATGTGTCGTTGTAATGGGAAGTGCAGACTCGTGGAATGAAGCATTGCGGATTGCTTTTTGGATGGAAAAAACCCATTAGAAATAGGATTATTACTTTTTGGTTTGAGTAAGGCTATGAATACGGAAGAATTTATAGATGTGGAAGTTCGTGATGAGAATGACGAGGAAGCAAAAGAGAATGACATCAACTGACATCAGAATGGGAATCATTTGAACGAAAATCATGCTGCATGTGCTATGATCACCAGAGTATAAAAACAATACAAGGGAATTTGGAAGATTTGAAAGATCGAAAGTATATGAAAACCTTTGCCAAAATAACTTTCAAAAATGCAATATACTTCAGACATATAATTGTACAATTCGAACAAAAGTGCATATTCAGCAGGGGAGTGCCCTCCAGCCTTTTGTAGTGAACAGCACTCCATTCGCAACAATGATGTACTTGAACAGCTATATGGGGAGTACGATAGGGTTCATGAATTATAAGTACACTCCTGTTAATAGCGCAGTGACAAAAAAGCAAAATTGTTTGACGATGGACATTCAAATTTTGGGTCAATTATAACATCAGTTAAAATGTAAAACGCTATTGTAAATAAAACTGTATTTTTTAACACACTAGCAGCAATACCTACTACAGAAATTCCAAGATCTGTAGTCAGCTACACGTTTCTTTGAAACAGCTTCAGACGCAGTTTCTCAATAAATTGACTATAACGGGTACCAGCGCAGCGTTTCGTAAGTAAAACTCTGTTTTTAGGAGAAATGTTGTAATTCTATAAATAATGACGGGAACCCATGGTGCACGCACAAACAGACCCGCGGACAGACATGTAACAGGAGAGAGCGCAGGTCAATGAGTGCTACACAACAGTTTAGGGGTAACACGCAAAGAAGAATTAAAGGTTTCTGTGCGAAAAGAATAGTGTTTCAAACATCGAGAAATTGAAGAATCAGAAAAATTTAAATCAAAGTAAAAACGTGAAACAACCACATATTCAAAGCCAAATAGTGCATAGATAATTTTATTGAATGGTCGAATTCAAAGAATGAATTACGTTTATTCGAAAAACAGAAATTGTAATACCATACCAAAACCAAGAGATATAAAAAGCTACAAAGAATTTAGTACAAAGGGCAGCCCTGAGTAGAATAAACACGATGGATATAAACAAATTGCTGGCACCTGCCATAAAATTTACCTAAAACGGTCACGCACCGCGACATGAACCGTTTGTTTGATGTCGAAACACTTGACACAGAAGTAACGTAAGTATCGAAAAGTTATAAAGGTGAAGTGGAAAATAACATAAACGAAACACACAAAATAATAAATGATTTCACAAAACAGAAAAATAATAGGATCATCTTTGTAAAAGAAAAAGTATGCGCACCAACAAAGTATCCAGAAATACAACAAATGATAATTGACATTCAAGACAAAGAAATTTTCTGTTAACGATCGTAGTTGTTTGCACATAAAACGTTGGGTTACATTCGCACTATTTTTAGTAACACATTAATTCGCTTTTGTGACTCACAGACGTAGTAAAGGGTCCAAATGAGATTTCAATTCCAGCAGCGCAAAGTGAAAACGGACTTAACTTGTTGGTCATAAGGTTGGAAATTTAATGTTTGGTAAGGGAATCATTTCATAAGGTAATAAATAATAATGGATCGTCTTTGGCCTTGGTGAAATTAGTCACCAACACGTCTCGGCGCAGTAAATTGTGAATTAATGCCTTGATGTGACAGTAGATTCATATTACATATGAAATGCAGTGCCTTAATAAAGCAGAAAAAGGATACGACCTCGGAATGATATATGCGGTATGTAGCTAACAGATTGGCTAGGTTTTGAGGTCAAAATGTAGGTAGTAGATTGTAGATGTGAATAAAACATGAAGTAAAGAAGAGAAGAAATGGTAAGTTTTGCATACAAGGTCGTCTTGATACATCTCATTTTAAATATTCTGTATATTGAACTCTATCCGTGTTGTAGCGTCTGATAAAACATTAACATATTCGACTGAACTTCCACATTCAAAATAATGATTAGCAATGACCTTACCAGTTAAGATAGTGACTGTGAATACCATGTGAACCGGGACGCATGCGCCTTTATCAATGGGAACATTTGGCATTGAACTGCCCGTCAATTAATAATGATACAAGCATGTGAGGTTGCGCAAGATCCCGTGTTGATGTCAATTTATAATGTATACTTGCTTCTGCTCACGGCTTCGGCCGCGTGGATGTCGGAAATGATCTCAAGGGAAAGTGCTACCGGGATAAATAATATCCTATCATCCAAATCCATTCATCCCTTACAACGTGAAAAGGTGACAGATAGACAGATAATAAATGCAAGTGAACAGTTTTTTTATTTTTATTAAACAGGTTTTTATGCTTTTAAATGTCTATATTAAAAATAACAATAATTCATTTTAATAGTATCATCATTAATTTGAAATAAATACTCTAGTGCCGCAGCCATTGACCACGCATTACCTACATATTAACTAAATTATTTTATAGCTTCAAATTGTAATAACGTTAAAGCGGGTAGACCGATTTTTAAATGAAATAAATACTAAAATAAATAATACCTCAAGATACGGGTTTTGACTATATTTCCAATTCCTTAAATCTCTTAAAATGAGGCACACAAAAATTTAATTGAGTGAATTTTAAATTCATCCCCATTATACCCCCTATGGAGATATTTTACAAAATCGGTGAAACAATTTTTTTTTATTTCTTACCAAAACCATAAATTAAAATTTTCATAACCCTAACTTAACAAATGCTAAGTTTCCCATACAAACTTTCATCCCCTATATTACCCCCTTTTAGGATTATTTTTGATACTAAAAATAGCCTATGTCCTTGCTCAGGATGCCATCTTTCTCCTTGCCAAATTTTATCGAAATCTGTTTAGTGGTTTTGGCGTGAAAAGGTAACATACAGACAGACATACAGAGATATTTTCGAATTTATAATATTAGTATGGATTAAGCAACGGCAAATTTCGATCATAAAAAATTTTATAATGAATCCAATAAAGAAGACTTACACGTAAAGGTTTAAGTTTAAGAAGGACGAGCTGGACGGATTAAGTAGATGACATTTCATTAATAACCATAAAAATATTTAAACCAGACATGATCATGGTTACAGTAAGTAGAAAATCGAATTAATCACAACTTGAATCCTGTGCCTTCCAATCATATGATTGATTCTGGGTCATTAAAGCTATTGTAGCCAATCAGATAACAATTGGGACTCGTATAACCAGTCGTGAATGATGAACTTGCTTTCACGTCTATTATTACCTTATGTTTAAAGTTTCCAGAGGATGCCAATTTTATACCCTGGACGTTGTCTCGTAAATATAGGTGGAGGCAATAAAACGCGTTTATTTCTTTTGCTCCTACTTCAGATTAATTTATTGCATTGCCAAGAGTAGGATATCCCAGGGAATATAACTTTGTTTGTGATTTTATGGAAGACGTTAATGTAATTATAATTTAACATGTTATCTTTGATTTTTTCTTGAAAGAAATGTGTTATGATGTGAGACTCTTATCTGTAAATAGAGACATCTCATTTCCATCGAAGTGATGAAACGAATTCACAAAAAGAAGGAAAAAAGATAAAACGAAAACAAAAAAGAACTCCAAGCCAATTCCTTAAAGGCATGAGAATTTGGAAAATTGCCATGGAATTGAATGAAAATGCAATCAAGATTTTCTCAGAGAGGCTATTTACATGTAGAACAAGCCCACTTTCCGACTTTTATGACCAAATAACATACTTTAAAGGATACGAGTGCCAAATCGTTATTCTTTGGCAGTGGTCGAGGCTGGCAGTAACCAAGTGGCAATTGTAATCCTCAATCCGAACATTTGCCAGACATGGTCATATCAATCAGTTACAATGAAGAATGCCACACAGAAACTGATGGTTTCCAATTGGTTTTTGTATTTGATACTTTGCTTCCACGCATAACATGTTCAGGATATCTGTTGCTTCAGGCATATATAATTCAAATGTACTTTCTGAGTTTATATTGGACATTACTTATATCGGTGAAGAATGAGGAAACCTGGACCTGTATATAATATACGTCTGAAATCGCCTTCCCGTCTTGAACAAGCGTGGTGATCAATGCTCGTGCCTTCTCTGTATGAGAACCTCTTCTCACACAGAGAAGGCACGAGCATCCTTTGCTCGGCAGTGGGACAATAATGGGTTAGTATACGTCATTCGTAATTATTGACATTCCCATACAATTCATGATCGCTTTTATTCTACTGCTATCACAAATTCTGATCGCGTCTTAAGAGGGCGTGATTCTTGATAGCTATGATTAAAAATATAGATAAGCTACTGTTATAATTATTACTCGCGTTATCTGAAATTAATCAATGTTCAACATTAAGCCAAAGTACTGCTATTAGCTTCAATTGAGCCATCAGAGTACAATTAAGTGAATCGTTCGCAATTACCGGCACCTGTAATAAATGTTTCACTTGTCACGTCAAGATGACTTACAGTTTTAAATATAGGAACACTGTATACGATTTTATCATCACTTTTTTCTGCAAATGCATCAGCTGAAACAGCTTTCGCGTCATCAACTCTAGAAATAATGCTTTTTTTTTGTAATTAATATTTAATTAACTTAATGAAAACTCGTAAAGTTACGTATGAAAAAGAACATTGCTGTTATTATTTACGCTGTTAGCTTAGTTTATTCGAATAGGAACTTTCGTAACTCTGCAGTGCAATTTCACAGAGCACTGCACTTGAATAATTAATATTATAATTATAGTGAAAGCAGTGTCTAATACAAAGCGGTCAACTGTTGCTCTGTTATTTGAACCATAACGTGGTTTATGACAAATGCGACGCTGACAGGAAGCAGGCTTATTACAGAACAAAGATACTAGTACATAAAATATATCCTCTTGCAATGTAATTCACACTGCAGTTACAAATGAATGAAGTATTACACAAATATTTGGTCAGAAATAGAAAATGGGGTGTCAGAAAACCATGATTTTAAAAAACATTTGTAAAATAAGATCAGTACCAAGCCAAAGCAGGTAGTTGTAGAGTTTTTCTAAACAACAGGTATTGGGATTCCTAACATCTTAAAAGCTAAGCCCATCAGGAAATTATTGAATATTCCAAACAAATGGTCAAGATTATTGCAGATAGTTGTAATAACAGTCGAATAATCTAGGAATAGATATGAATATCACAGTAAATGAGTAAACAGAACATGTTCTATCGTTATTAGACTATGTAAGGAAGCGAGGAAATTGTTAGACATCATAGGTCTATCGAATAGTTTCGATGATCTCGTTAAATATGTCATAGAATGGCGGCAATCAAATGTTGTACCCGGTGTACATTCCTGTGAAGGTAGGGATGACAATGATGACGTCGCGAAAATGAAAAGCCTTGTTTTAAAGAAATTCTTAGATAATTATAGTAATCAAGCTCAAGTTTCTGGAACCAAAAAGCTGATCAAATTCGACAAAGGCACAAATGCTTTCACTAGGTCCTAAACTTACTAAGAAAAGGCACAAAAAAATACAAACATTTAATTATTTCTCCTTTGATCTGGCGTCATCGGACACACGAGTTCTTTTATAGAGAAAACTGTAGACGGACGAAAGACAGACAACTAGCAAGTT
The DNA here is from genome assembly GCA_916610205.1 of Griposia aprilina. Lineage (NCBI taxonomy): Eukaryota > Metazoa > Arthropoda > Insecta > Lepidoptera > Noctuidae > Griposia > Griposia aprilina. Next base: position 5,023,257 of record OU744295.1, on the reverse strand, counting down.
GCATCTAAAAACAAGAACAGACTAGCCCTACAATAAACATATAAACGGAATGTCCCAGATTGTATCAACGTTCAATTTGCATGTTACCTACGCATCGAATAAATTCTTGCATCCATCGCATAATCAGAAGTAATATAAATTCACATGGAATTTACATGGAAAATAGACATAAAGATTGTGGTTTACACTGCGGATTAAGGTACACGCTTGTTGATATGTTTGTAATATTATTCCATAATATTTAATCGGCATATGATGAACTGTGTAACTGTAGTAGATATAATTTACTGCGTATTTAATGATATGGAAATGAGAAAGGGATTTCATCGGTTGCTTATCTTTGGAAAGATCGACCATTTCATCGAGCTGTAGTGACTGGAGCCTTATTAGTTCGTCTTATTTATGTTTATTAACTCCATCTAAATTCAATGTTTTATTAATTTAGGTCGTGGTACCATGAGGTGCCAACATATCACCTGTAATTTTAATGAAAGTTAAGTAAATATTGGTTCTGGAACCGAAGGGCAATGATGAAAAAAAATTGTGTAATACAATGGCCCTTAACCTTCAACAAGCCAACAATTTGCGGCAAAATAAAACAAAATTACATACGGATGGAAGAATAATGCACTAAAAAAGGGCTTGCAATTTTTTCCAAGCATTATCGTCGTCCGCTGCGAGACAAAATTGTAGTGAATACAAATTCCTCGTCTATTTTTAGACAGCATTCAGCGAGTCCTTTCATACCAATTATAGTACGCGATGCGTATGTAAAAATAGGCCTCCGCTGACCATACTCGGTGACTTAAAAAAAGTAAGGTTCTACTATTCAAATGTCTCAGTTGTCTTGCAAACAATCGTTTAATTGAAGCTGCAAGTTTTGTTTCTCATACTAACACAGTTACACACGAAGTTATTTTTAGTGTTGACAACGAAAATGAGATCTTAGCGTGTAATTAATATGATTGGAGTTGAACTAGCTGCACTAATTAAAACTAATGTGCAGTTGTAAGCGAATCTAGAATAAGATACAGAATTAGATCTGGCGATGGGAGCTTCGATAATGGTCCTTGCAACTTTGGAGATACGGATCATAGGGAATGCAGTTTACTGTGTGGTGTTTAACAAGATGAGACCTCGCCCTGTCACTTGACGATTCATATGCGCGGCGTAGCGTCGCGCCGTCGCTTTATATTTACAATGGCAATAACATGGAGCCATGAGATAATATATATGGTACCACTTTAGGTATTGTTACTAGTAATACGATCGGCCTAGTTTTCAAATTCCATTAAAGTAAAATCATTTATGTTCTTTCGTTGAACTTAGGTACTTCGTGTTGTATTTTATTTTAACTTTGTTACAACTCTCGATATGACCTATTTTGATGATATATTAAACTTCAGAGTGTTTACGACTCTACCAATGGTACCAAACCGCTGTTGAAGACTATAAATCCATAACATTGATTATAGGAAGCAAATCGAGGCAATAAAACGCTAATCAAAGAACTACACCAGACTTTATTTGGTCGCTAGAACGGTTATGACTGTGTCAATTTCATTAGTGATCAACATTTTATATTAAATTGGGACTTTGTGAGCAGGGCTGTCGGTTTTAAAGACATTAAAATACATTTTCATATACTAAAAGAGGCAGTCATGGAAAAAGGGTAAACGCCGCGTAAAGAGGAACATCCAAATGATGTCAGTGAGCTTTTAAAGAGAGACAGCGATTATGCTATTCCATAATTCAGTAGGTATATTTACTACTAGTTGACCTCAGATGATTCTTGGAAAATGGTAAGTAGGTAGGTAATTTAACCAATAAAAACACTGCAAGGCAATATAGCACAGTAGTATAAAGCCTCGTCGACCGGCTTTCCAGGCAATTCAGTAAATAAATAATTATATTTTCAAGATTCCACTTAAGGCGGTACCCCGACCAAAACCTTGTCATAGTGCGTTATTCAGAGGCTATTAACTCATTCATTAAGGGTAATAAACTACATCTAAAAGCACATTATTAATGTTCGATATCCTATCATCACATTGCACGTTCTTATTTGTTTTTATGTGTTATAAATACATCTAAAATCTCCTTGTAAAAAAGTGACTAAAATTATTGATTGCATGCATCTTTTGCTAAAGGTGACGTTCTATTCATTTGAGGATTACACTAATGGATAGATAATTTAAAAATCTAAATAATACACGTTTTATTTTATTTTAAAACTTCACTTGTCTTTTTTTATTCAAATAATTTCATTATTTTTGTGAATTTTATGATAAATGAGCGTGCGGAGGGAGTGAGACAGAGCGAGACTCACCGACGGGACAGAGAAGGACCGAACGTTCAAGGTCGTTTGGTCAGGGAAGCGCCTTAACGCTAGACAGCCCTGAAAAAAGTTCAATAACACATGCAGCTACAATGATCAGATATTTTTATATCATACATAATATTACGTCATTTATTAGACCTGATGGGTGATTCCAATCTGATCTCATAGTTTTACAACAACTAACTTGACTGCCATTAGCACCATCCATCCATCTTGAATTTAGTGTGTACGGGTAGTTTGTTCTAATTAATTTGAAATGTAGCAGTATAAGCAAGACGAGGAACAATCTATTGCGTGAGTGAGTAAAGTTGTTACGGAAATGCATTATAAAAAATAATGATTGAGCTTGCCTCCGGTTCCATTATCAATATCCTCTGAGTACGCGAGTGTTTGGAGAATAATTGGATTTTAATTGATTTCGTTTTTGTATTGAAGCTGCGGTAGTAAAATAGTAAATTGAATGTTCAAAACTGGTATGGAGATATTTCTCGTTTTGAGGTAGTAATTAATAATCTACATGTGCTTTACAACTGTTTCAGTTACAAAGTGTACTGTTTTACAACAGTGTCTTTAACGAATTGTCTTAGTAATATAATGTTCTCACATGTTTTGTTTTTAGATAACTTAATGGCCAATTCTTACAGATTATTAACAGTCAGCAAGTGTTGTAGTAGCAGCAATTTGAAATATTCCTCCTCACCTAATAAGTTTTATCTCTATTCGTCCTTTATCATATTATTCTACGTCACTTTGCAACAACACTTTGCGGAAAATATTGAGCATTGACCACGTTGAATGAATCACGAAATTTCGTAAACACCTGTTAAATAAATGACACCGGTTAGATTAAATCTATCCACTGTATTATCGCCTTAGCCAACTTATACAAAGAGGTTAAAATCGTGTGAAACATTTGATCATGACCTTTTTTTCTGCACATGGTAAGTTGTCGTTAAATCACTAAACAAATAAATAAGTACTTGAGCGTTCTAAGTATGACAACGGCTACCATTTTATTACTGTGTCAGTTACAAAGTGCCCTAGTATGCATAACAATATGCTAATTTTGTATATACTTAGTACTTGCTTCTAATTTAGTAAAGAAAACACTTCAATTTGGAGTGAGTCCGACCTTGTTCCGTGCCAAACTATAGGATGTGGGTAGAATTCCACAAGCGTCCTGTTGACCCTGCTTTAATATAAAAATTGCGTTACATTATCCACAATCATCAGACGATTTGTGTATATAAATATTTGGCACTAAGTCGGAAAACATTCCTTTCGAGCAAGTTGATCGATCAAGTTATCCTAAGGAAAAATTTCGAATATTGAAAAAAATTGCTTGAGGTCGCGAGAATTTCAGTTCTTCAGGCGCATATTATTACTGAAAGCCTCTTTAGCGCTTTTTCTTTAGGACAGCAAACGGAGTGGAGTGATGAAATGCCTGGATTTCGCTTCTCCGCACTAGAAATATCTAAAGTCCATGATATGTAGGATATCATCAATATTCTCTTAACGTATCTACTTAAATCAATTTTAAATACATTACGAGGTACTCTATGAATGAAGTGGTTAACAGTCGATTAGGACGGTGTTCAACAGTTAGTTTTAGAACATTATTGATAAGGCCAGTTCCACAAATCATGTTTTTTGCTATATTTCCGAACAAAACCACAAAAACGTGCACAAAACAGAATTATTAGCAACGTCTTATACCGCTTACGTCAAAACACTACAAACTTGAAATGATTGATAGATTTCATTGATTCAAAACACACCCAAGAGCATTGACCACGTTGAATGAATCACGAAATTTCGTAAACACCTGTTAAATAAATGACACCGGTTAGATTAAATCTATCCACGGTATTATCGCCTTAGCCAACTTATACAAAGAGGTTAAAATCGTGTGAAACATTTGATCATGACCTTTTTTTCTGCACATGGTAAGTTGTCGTTAAATCACTAAACAAATAAATAAGTACTTGAGCGTTCTAAGTATGACAACGGCTACCATTTTATTACTGTGTCAGTTACAAAGTGCCCTAGTATGCATAACAATATGCTAATTTTGTATATACTTAGTACTTGCTTCTAATTTAGTAAAGAAAACACTTCAATTTGGAGTGAGTCCGACCTTGTTCCGTGCCAAATTATATTGTATTTCGTAAACAAGGTGCTTCAAAAGTCTTTAGTATGAAACTTTACTACCAAAGATATATCTATTTTCTGATCTGCATAGCTATTCACAACCGTTCTATACGCTTCCGTGCAATCGAACTCCAATTAATGTTATCAAAGGGAGGACGCCTTTGATAATAATAAAGGCTGTTCTCAAATCCAAAACCATAAAATTTTGTTAGTTTAAGGGCCTCGTTCACCATCTCCAAGTAAAGCGTTGGTTAGTTACTTCCTAGTTAACGTAAATCGGCAAGTAAAAGTTACGAGTATCTTTTGTCAATTTCACAAACGAAAATAAAGCTTCGAGTAACAACTTACTGGTTAAGTGAATGACATTACAAATCATACGTTATATTCGTTCAATAATACGTCTGTTGAATGTTACTCGTCAAACGTCATTGGCAGTTGTCAATTGACATTTGTGGTGTTTTTGTGCCTGGTTTGGAAAGCGTGTGATTTTAATTTGTTACTTTAATGACCTATATTTTTTAATTAGCATAGATAAAGTTAAAAGAGATAGAAGTGCTAACTTTTTTATAAGCATCCAAAATGAATTAGATGCTCGATCTGGATATACCTACTTGGAACTTTACCGTACCGCAGGTGGTCAGAACACAGCACCTCCGCTAGACTATGTGGAAGAGCAAATAAAAGCTATGATTACTTTAAGCACCGATGATTTGGAAAGTATTTACGATTTCGAAGTTAAGACCTTGGTTTACTGTATACTTCGATAGACGAAATCTAGCAAAAAAAATCAGTTTCATCTAGGTCCATAAAATAATCAACAAGGAATTTAAATACACGAATCCTAGGGACTCGTTGTGTTGTAGTATATTCTAATTCATCCAATTGATGATCAATCAAGTCAAATAAATCCATATTTATTAATACATTTTAAAATAATCTTTGATGTTACCTGATAAGTCCCTACCCGTTGTCGTTTTTGACAATGGACAACCTTTAACTGTAAAGTAAACACGCTAATTGCCAGATGTCGTGGCAAGTAAGTTACGGGTCAGTTAAATCTTATGATTAGTGCTACTCGAACGTCGTGAAATCCGCACATGATGTTACGGGTGACTTTAACTGGCGGTTAGCCTACTTGAAACTTTACTTGAGGATGGTGAAAGAGGCCCTAAATAAAATAGACGACTGCCGTTCTTCTGACAGTTATCTGCTGTCCCCAGCAAAGCAACTCAGTAATTGAAAATGTGTAGTTTTCGATACGACCATCTGTCGGATGGTTGTGAATCAGACGCAAAAACGTAAACGAAGCAAAAGGAGTATGTCAGGATCGTAGCAGGTGTTCTGTAGTTTCTGCCTACCCCCATGGGAAGAAGGCGTGAATGTATGTGTGAATGTATACTTATATTTTATACACTCTGTAAAGTGCATATAAATATAATGGTTCATGTTTCCAACTATCCCAGATTCCGCAGTCGTGATATATACTTGTTATTTGAGTCTAGTTTCCGCATTCCGTTTCCTCCAGTGATAGGAATATAAATAATTCTAACTTGATACTCAGGACACTGGTCGAGGTACTAGGGACGCATGAATCAGCTGGTTACGTCATTTAGAAGCACGTGGTGGCCATACGTGATGCTACGAGCGTGTAAACGTGTTAACTAGTAATGTTGTTAGCGCAAATATAAATGTTAATGTTATGTACCTACAATGTCTCACATCTATTGTTTGTTTGTTTTGCTTTGAGATACTTGAGGACTATGTTGTACTATAAAAGTTGGAATGTAGCTTACTATGCGAAGTATTTGGAGATAAGCAGTTCCGCTTAAGGTGAATCCTCACCTACAGCCCGTCAAATTCAAATTTTCTTTGGTTTTTTGCAAATTGCAGCTCTGTTTTACGTCATGTTTTGGTTAAAATGCGATTCGCGACTGTAGGAATGATATATTTACTGAATAATAAACATCAATTTTATATCAATCGTACAGCTAAGGATTCATCTTAAGAAGCTAGCAATTAATATAATATATACATACATTCCTCGTCGGTCTAGTGGTCGTAAGTGCTACCGCTGAGCATGAGGTCTTGGGTTCGTTTCCCAGGTCGGGCAAAGTGTTATTGGGTTTTTCTATCCGGAATTTCTCATTAGAAGCCGGGAGTCTGGTATCGTGCCCAGTAGATGGCAATAGCCTTGCCCCCTATTACATGGGACTTAAAAATAACTGGCGAAATGTGGGTGTGCTATAGATAGTCCTGTGCCCAACCCTCCAGGGAAACAAGGCTTGATGTTATTTTATGTATGTTATGTTGCATAGACAAGAGTCACAAAAGGGAGGAGCCCTAGACTCAGCAGTGGATGGAACAAGGCTACCAATGATGAAGATGCTACATAGATAAACTAGTCGCTCTCTGAGCTGCAGACCTTGCAAGTCTGTATTTGCATAGCTTAAAACTGAATAAATGTTCACCGCGCCCCTTAAAACAAAATCCCTAAAACAAAAAGCGCGCGCAAAGAGCGCGAAATGGCAGAATTATGTTTTTGGTTTTTACGTTTTCAACAACTATATCTCAGCCATGTAAAAAAAAAAAACTGGATCGACAAAAACATCTATATAATTATCGAACCAGAGGGCCCAGACAAGTGGCATTCGCTTCGGAGCGATTCTATTTCTACAATCGCTATCGCTTTCGCTAATGATTCCAAAAACTAGCAATAACTCTCGTCAAAAAGTGTCCCTTGGCTATGCATCTCTGTGGAAGTACCTAATCTTTCGACGCTGTCGATTCATTTCATAATCGAATGATGTTTACATTGTCTAGCTAATTTTTATTCGTTAACCTACGATCACATGACATTTCGATAGCTTATGTCAACCCCATACATTTTAGCTTTTCTACTAGCGTTATCGTTAATCGAATGTTACTTTGTCTAGGCCCTCTGCTCTCAAAATTTGACGAGAATCGGTTGAGAAATGCGACCTGTAGAGGAGAACAGCCGGACATCCGGACATACGAAGGCATTTTTGGCCAAGCTGAAACGGAGACGCTTGGCGCTCGCTCGGCCAATCATTTAAATCGGTTGATCCATATGAGAGCTTGAATGCCACAGACAGACAGACGGCGAGAGCCTCAAACTTTACCACCACTCTATTCGAAACCATACTACACAAAAACTAAGTAATGTTATTTAAATCAATTCAGTCGCCAAAGCTTGACCTGCATTTTCAAGTTAACACGGTCTCCAACTCCGCTTCGCCCGGTTTTCTGGCCCCATTGTACATACATAAATACATAATTACAATGCAACAGACATAAATACATACATAGTAAAGTGTGGTGTCAAACAGAGCCTAACGTAACCGCGGAAGTTGGAAATTTACCGACAGCCGTTACTGATGCTAATTTGGTTAGGTTAATCACCTCAAACTATAGCGAAACTATTGCGGAATATAGCTTGTAATGTTAAAAGCTAGCTTTCTAGCTACACAGATAGACTGACGAGCGACGACCGGAAGAAGACAGGAACAAATTGGATGCGGAAAGTGAAAAATCGGGTGTAGTGTAGTGAACTGCGATAGACAGTGTTTATTGTAAGACACTTGAAGTCAAATATTATGTTTAACGACTTCAAAAAAAGAGGAGGTTCTCAATTCGAACCGTATGTTTTCTTTTGTAGGTAGGTCTCGTATTAAAAGGAAGTCTCGATACTCCAATCTCCTTTTATGATGTTAAATTCTGAAAGCTTGCTTACAATAAAAAAAACTATCACGACTTAAAAATATAACCGAAGATTTAAAGAATATTACTAACAAAATACATTTCATCTCTCACAACATCCCAAGCCAAGTGTATCGTTTTAAAAATACAGTCGTCAGTATCGAATGAATAAATAAATATACTTTTGCGAAGAGTGCGTTACGTATTGACTTTTATATTTTGCCTCATATCATCACAATATTGGTTTCTTCAATAATAGCAATCTTTTATAGCTCGATTGACGCAGTGGATTGAGTGCTTTAGTTGGAGCAATGAACTAAGGTAAAGATTGTAGACATTGAAAGTGTTAGTACATTTGCGTGCACTGAAATGTTTCAATTGATGCGTTTCAATAGTACATTACTGCAGCGGCCGACAACAGAGGCATTGATTGGCGAACGTGAAAATGCGGGCCGAGGCACACATACGTAAGTCCATCAATACCTGGTTCCGGCCAAGGCTTGTATAGTACATTCTCAAATAATGCACGTAAATTCAAACTAAGTAAATTAATTATAAATTCCAGAATCAATGACGAACAACGATAACTTTCACGAGCCAATATTTTCATTTGTTTATTTTTCACTTTTCGCTCTATTAGCTAAGCCAGTTCGAGATTTAAATAAAATCTTTTATAATTTACCTCCTTGGTTGCCATGGGTGTGATGGTCGACGTAAAAAGTTCGTTCCGTTATAAATTACACGACAGATATGAGTTTTCATAGTAATTGATTCGGCCGCTAAACACGACAGATATGGATGTCCATACTAATAGTGCCAGCCGCTGCTCGCATGTATTTGACCAGTACAGCATTTTCAATTTATCTCGAAGAAGGTTGTCAAAATAATGCTCGAATTTCCAAGCATGTTTGAGAAAAAAAAAAAACTATTCCGGATTCGGATAATGGTAGTATGACAAGACGAGAAAATAATAAAAACAAAATGTTTGATATTATTTTCGTCCTATAATTATGTCATAGAAATAACAGAATGAGTAAAGATTGAGTTAGTGAATTTAATTTTGGAGCAATTTATAAACAGCAACTTAAGTAGGTATTTGATTTATTGAAATTGTCGAATAAAACCAAACAAAAATTACGTCTGTTTAAACATACTTTTACTTCACTTTCATAATAAATAGTAAGATTTTAATAGCTAACGTAAAGCTAGACTGAAAAGTGGACTATAATAAATTGGAGTGTACGTAACTAAGTGTGAAGAATCTCATTAATTTTACTGAATAAGCAAACACAGGCAGGAAATGAGAAAAAAAAAATAGTATTACGTAAAACTTCTGTGTTGGAAATATTGTTAAGAAAGAAAGAAAGAAAAATTGTTTATTCTGCACAAACAAGACGCACTGCACAAGAGAGGGACTTTAACACATTATCTTCTCAGGCGGTGTTAAAAATGTTAAAGGTTCTGATTTTTCTATCTAGGATCAGACTTAAATGGAGGCTGGATTTCATCGGTAATTTCGACCCAACGTTTTTGGAATGGGTTTCAGGACTTTCACGTGTGTATTATTAAATATAGATTATAATCAAACAATAATCATTTATTTCGATAACTAGAGCAAATGCAAGGAAGATTATTTAGATGGGTTGGAAAATGGATTAAAATTGCGTTTTTAAATACATGATATTTTACCATTTAAGTAAAAATTAAAATTCAATGATATCACGGTAGAAAACGAATGTTTTTACCTTCGCTTTGGTACTTACTCCTCATTGTTAGAATAAGTGAAATACGAAATGTACCATTGTTACGTTCCAACCAATTACGGAGGCATTACAGAAAATTTCATCCGCCTATCGCGTAACGTTCGAATTTCGAAAACAATGCGTGTGCGCAGATCGATACCACCACCATTCAGTAATTGCGTTTTTTTATCTAATGATTAATGAAGCATGCTTTCTGACGTGTAGATGATACTTGATTTTCCTTACGTTGTACTTAATTAATTACGTCATGGAATATAATAACCCTGGAGTTTTCAAGGCTATAGTGAGTCGGCATTTTCTAAACAAGTATGGTCCATATTAGAATACATTGGCTTCTACATAATGGTAATAACTATTAAGACTCCTTCAAACAGGCGCGACACGCGACGCGAATCGCACGCGTTTGTGTCACGACTTTTTGAAGGAGCCTTTATGGTTAAACTTGTATTTATAGCGAATAAAAAAAGGCTAAACACTTAATCAAATATCATCATTGTGGGGATTCATTAATTACCAAATGAGGAGGTAAGTATCAAAAACCATTATATAATCCACTTTTAAAAATAAGGCAGAAATCGAAAAAAACTTAATAAATAGTGAGCAGATATTTTTGTATTGTTTTTTAAAGAATGCCGTTTACATACATGATATATAGGTCCTTAATATAGTTTTATTTTTAATAACCTGGATATGTTGAAGTTTTGAACTAAACGTTAATATTAGACATCATTTTACTAAGGAGAACAAGCTTTTTTTTTAACTAAACAGTTACTTACTGCAAAGGGTAGGTTTTATCATTTTGTGCAGAAATTTTACGTCAAAAAAAAACCGAAACTGCCAAACGTGGATTTGTTGTGGTTTTGATCCTAACCTCCTTACATGTTATTGTCATGACGATATATATTCGACTCAGATAGAACAATACGAATCTCTGAAATCGCGAAATCGAATCTAATCGAATATCTTCTGAAAATACGAATTTTAAATAAAAATACGTAATTTCAGTTCATCGTAGGAAAGTGATAATATAACAACACGCCTGTAATCCCCGAAGGGTAAGGCAGAGGTGCACCTATAGTACACAGACATTTTGCCAGCTATGCTTAAATCCCACGTAAAAGGGGGCGAACCTATTGACATCTACCGGGCACAAATCCAGACTCCGGGCTGTTACTGAGTAATTCCAGATGGAAAAACCAAATAACACTTTGCCCGACCAGGGAAACGAACCCGGGACGCAAGCGCTACTGCTGAGCATGAGGCTCAGCAGTAGCGCTTCCGTGATATCACACAAATAAACCGAAGGTTGACTATCCAGGATAACCATAAGAATCTAATGTACGATATGTGTGTATGTGTGTGAGAGCGTGTGTGAGAGGGTGTGTGTGTGTGTGTGTGTGCGGAAGCGTGTGTGGGACTTTGTGTGTGTGTATTTTCTTTTCTTTTTATAACCAATTTCACTTAACACGTATCATAAACAAACGTGATCTGGGTCGAACTAACAAAATCTACTGGTTAACGCACGAGACTATTACAAAATCAAACAGGAAGAGATAATTAAATGCTAATACAGCAATTAACAAAAAACAAAGTCGGCCAGACGTGTCCATTCTTTTCTTTTTTAATTTATATGTTAATTCCGTCCGCTGCCGGACAGCCGGACGTCAGTTTGATAAAATATATTATTATGTTAATATGTGAGAAAACAGTAGTTTGGTAATGTATAAGAGTTATTTATGAGGCAATTGAAAATTGTTTTAAATTGTATGCTGTATCAATAATATCGGTTTACGTATTTTTATTTGTATTGTGTAATATTTAAATAACGCTTGATCAAATATTTTGCCATTCGACTATCCTATGTCCAGATGCAGAAGTGGAAAACTCCTAAACATAGCATAATCAGCCTATAAAGTTCCCACTGCTGGGACACAGGCCACCTCTCTGTGAGAGGGACTGGGCTGTAATCTACCACGCGGACGCAGTGCGTGTTGGTCTGGAAATAGACCTTTTTTTAACTGACTTCAAAAAGGAGGAGGTTGTCAATTCGTATGTATATATTTTTTGTATGTTTATTACACGATATCTCCAGCAATTTTGGATCAATTTCGAAAATCCTTTTTTTTTAATGGATAGGGTATGCCTCAGGTGTGTTCCGATATAAATTTTATGAACTTTGTTTAGGTAGTTTTTCAGTTAGCTTTAATAATACGTATTTTTTCCACTTAGTGTATATTGATGATGTTATAATAACTTCCTGTCACTGTTGTTTACATAGCAAGTAGTGGTATACGAATTTGTGTGGGATAGGTACCACAACTAAACAGTGAAAAATAAAATCATATTTAAAAAATTAAAAAAACAAATAGATGTATTAGAACAGTTAGAACCAAATTATGCAAACTGATTTGGATAGAGGTATTTTGGTACTTTGAGAGGAAGAATAACACATTTGTTTCCGAGTCTTTAAAATTATACAAGTAGGTGGAGTAGCAAGACATAACAAAGCCAATAACACCTACCTATCTATAATTGAAAGTAGTAAATACTAATAGATTTTTTCCGTAAGTATGTGCCGAGAGGAAACGCGCAGTCACGGCGGTGCGCGGGCGCAATAATACTCCCAAGTGCAATGACTCTACGTAACACAGGTTGCACAACTCGTACTGTTTACAGAACTTAATTGCTTGTTAATTTTTTATTTAAACACACACAGTGACAAAGCAGTTTCTTAGAAGAGCATTACAATGTAACTTGTAACGGCAGTTGTTGTGATTATAACTAAGTTTTGGTACATCAAGTTTAATAACGAGCCAGTAGTGTCAGTGCAAAAGAAAAAGTGTTTTTATTCTAATCGTAGTAAACAAAAATCTAAATGAGCTTTCGTAATAGACAGTAATATGAATACAAACTAACCTGGTTTCCTATAATAATCATAATCATAATCAAAATATTCTATTTCACATAAACCAACATGGGCACTTATGAAACGTCAGAAGCTAGGTGTACGGTTCCGATTGGTTGTTTCCTATGGAGAAGAGCTGGCAAGAAACTCAACGGTTGCTCTTTCAATAATAAGGGGCTTTTACAATGTTTCCAACTACAGTGTTGATAGATATGGGAGGACAGTGTAGGCCTGTCAACAAGTAACAGGCACTCAACAAAATATAAAAAGGTTCACAAATCTACAGTCTACAAGTTAGGCTTACGTTCTCACATTTACAAAATATAGAAGAATCTACATAAAAAAAAAGCCTATTTAGGCCAAATGATTAATTACTACACTATGAACTTACCTCGATTATTAAGAAAATTGAGAAAATTCAGCTGCATTCAGCAGATCAGCACCGGTTAAGTACTAGCTAGAGATTACTTATTTCTTTGCAACCCTACCGATTAAATATGTCACCTGCATAATTGCTTACGCAACTGGGAGAAAAGTCGCGCAATTATTAAGGCTCCCGCAGGCAGGCGCGACGCGACTCTAGTAGAACAGCTTCTAAGAAAACTTCATGGAAATGTTCTACCAGAAAGAATCGCGTCCCACCGTCGCGTCGCGCCTGTCTGCGGGAGCCCTAACACCCCTGCCAATAGAACGCTACATGTGAACATCATGTACTACTCGTCTAAACATAACGATCGTACACGATTCTGGTGATGACGGAAAGCAGAACAATAACTTCACATCGCGAACATTTGCTTGGCTAGGCTCCAAAAGAATCCACTACGGTTCATGAATTATGTATAGAGAGAGGGGCATTGTTAACGGTTCAAAAGAAAAATGTAGACGGTTTCTGAAAAGCTCGGTGTTTAGGATTCATTCATAAGTCTAGGTGCCTTTGGGGATCGGAATTCTGCATGGGCTTAGTTTTTTAATATTTTTAACATTAATTGGTTAACATTTTTCATACTCATTTTTACGATAATTAGGGAGGTACTGTATTTATAACTATAAAAATGTTATTGATTACAACAACGACGGTGTTGTTGTTATTGTTGGTTTTTGTTGTTCTTTTCATCAGTATGTTCTTGACTTTTGACGTAACATTGACTTTGAAAGTTTATTTTCAACTATTATACTAAAATAAAAATCGCGTGTGCATACAACAAAAATATGCAGCTTATAAAATTACCAAATCAAGCGTGAACCAAAATATTAACACGCGTTACTAAAAATTATTTTTTGTATGAAAGAGAATCGCATTTTTCCGACGTTTCTAGCACTTTTCATAACTGGCGGTCAATCAAATGAAGGAACACAGAAAGAAACATTGGGGATAAAATACCACGAAGTTCTATTTTGACGTGTGTCTGCGTAAATGTCAGAAATTCTCTATGAAATGATGAATCCAGTGAACACTAAAATCGTATTCCGTAACTGGGGGCTACTGTTTAAGTCCGTCAACTAAAATACGGGCCCATCCGAAAGTAGTTGTTTCGTCAAAACAAGGACAAATAAAATTCAATTTTTCGAACGGGCTTTCACACATCGCATGTAGGGACAACTGTCAAATCGTGTTGTGATTCATTCTTAGTTCGAGCTCCAAAGTAATCTTATGTCAGGTGATACGGAGTAGGAACCGTCCGTAACTACGGATTTCGTGCTTAAGGAGTAGACCCACTAACGTAATAGAACATCACGCCTAAAGGTAAGTAAACGAGGTAAAAGTGGTGAAATTTGGGTGTAAAATCAAAAATCAAAATCTTTTATTTCACATAAACCAATACGGGCACTTATAAAACGTCAGAAGCTAGGTGCACAGTTCCAATTGGTTGTTTCCTATGGAGAAGAGCCTGCAAGAATCTCCACGGTTACTCTTTTAAGGCGCAGATATACGACTTTTAATGATTTCAAATTGAACATCACGTCTAAATGAATAGTCTTATTTGTTTGAAAAAATAATATGATCAACTAGACTATTTTCTTCGTAATTTAATATGTGAATATTTGAAATTATATTTTTATAACATAGTGTAATTAATTTCTAAAGTAATGTCTAACGCGAACACAAAAACAATAATCATGCAAAAACTATCGGGCGTATTTTCATGAAATCTGCACCATCTAAAAGACAATTTAATAACCCAAATTTTTGTATACGGCTTTTATTTGCACTGTGTTTGATAAATCAAGGTGGGTTGTTTTTGCGACAAAACTTGATGCGCGTTGAAGCGGGGGCTCTTGCGGGCGACGGGCGGCAGTGCATCGCTGACCAATGTCCGGGTAGACGGCAACGCTCTATGCAATTTTATTCGCTTAAAAGTTTCACATGCTCCTCCCACCCGCTCAAGGTTGCTGGCACTTATTGTCGCCTTAAAAATAAGGGGCTTTTACAATGTTTCCAATTACAGTGTTGATAGACATGGGAGGACAGTGTAGGCCTGTCAACAAGTAACAGGTACTCAACAAAATATAAAAAGGTCTACAAACCTACAGTCTACAAGTTAGGCCTACAACGTTCTCAAATTCACAAAATATAGAAGAATCTACATAAAAATAAAAGCCTATTTAAACCAAATGACATGATTGTCATTACAACTGTAACAAATCTGAATTAGAATCCTGTCTACAAAAGCCATAAGTAGAGAGTTGAAATAAGAATTAGAGGTATATAATGTCAAATAATGAGAAGATCATGTCAAAGAAGAAAGTAAAAAAAAAACAATAATACTTCTTTTTTTTTATAAACTTCGTAATTTGGGAGCAGTTAATAGACATTCACATAGTGATGCCGCTAATGAGGTAACGGGGAAGCCAGATGTGCAGAAGGAATTATTGCCAAACTTCCTTGTCTTCAATATAGTCTTTAATGTTATAATATGCATTTTTGATAAGGATACGTTTGATGTGGGTTTTGTACTTTCCATCGCTAAGTTCTGTAACTGACTTTGGCAACTTGTTATAAAAGCGGATACTGTTTATAAGAAATGACTTGCTTGTTTTAGTTCATCTTAATTTGGGTATTACAATTTCATTTTTGCTACATGTATTTATATTATGGAAATCGCTTCTTATTTTGAAAAGTTCCAAGTTTTTGCGAACATACAAAATACTTTCTAAGATATAAAGAGAAGGCAGAGTTAGTATATCAATTTCTTTGAATTTGTTTCTAAGAGTCTCGCGAGGACCTATTTTATAGATCACACATTATGCCAGTATGATATAACATTTTGCCAGTAAAGGCTCCCACAAACAGGCGCGACGCGACAGCTCAACACAAAGGCGCCGCTCGTCGCGCGACACGCGGTGCCTTTGTGACACGCTGTCGCGTCGCGCCAGTGTGTACGAGCCTTTATCATAAAGTCCTTGTATTAGGGGACGAGTCTATTGCCATCAAGCAGACACAAATCCAGACTCAAAGCTCTGTCTAAGTCTAGCTTTGTGTCTGCCTCTGAGAAATGAAAGAACCGCTAGAACAACGAGGCAGCTGACGTAACATCGCACCATAACCGCGCATCTACATCTCACAAGTATTACCGGATTCTGTGGTGTCAGTTACGATGAGTTTCTCACATTTTAATGAATTAGTCATAGCAGTTACGCGGTTCTTTCGTAAGGTCTGTCCCTTGAGATGAAAGAAAAATCATTAGTCACAAATGCTGTTACGTGGGTTTAGAAACTATGCTGTAACAACTGTCATCCTCTTTTCCATCTCGAAAACTAGACTTTGTACATTGTTTGATATAATTTTAACAAAGCTTGGAACAATTTTCGAGGAATGTTTCGAATTGGTGGAGGCGCCGTCGTGGCGATATGTTGCTAGTGTTAAAATCTATTTACGCATGTCATTTCACAGTTTACAACTATGAAGATATCAGTACAAGATAAACACATGCGGATAAATCAATTAGTTTCGGTCACAATCACCTCTAAACACAGCCATAAATCTTCTCAGAGCCCGTTTGCATCAAGAAGTTCATTAATTTGACTTTCTTCTAAAACCGAAATTGATTTTGAAACAGTAGCCCTATTAGCATTATAAACAAGTGGGGTAATGAGAAACAATATTTTATTTCACGTCATAAATATGCCCGAATTAATCTATCTTCCATCATATAGCTGTAATAAATAAAACGCCGCTCCCATAACTTCACAGATTTTCACACTTTCCATATAAACAAATTAATATTAATGGAATAATTTCCGGGAATTAGCGAAGTCGTTGACCTTTAGGCCATGATCATTTGTAATAATCGCATACAGGTATACCTCCGTACCACACAATTGGGTTCTACGACCTCCAGCTAAAGGTATAAAAGTAAAAAAAAAGTTGAACACCTGAATAGGCCCTCATCAATCATGAAGTTACGTTGAAAGGAGTTTTTATTCGGTTTGTTGCATCAGAACACTTTCACTGTTGCTCTGTTAGTCATAAATCATAAGTTTTGAGTTAAAGTGTGACTAAAATGGTTTCGCGGCGAAATCCAAGGACACTATTAGTGGCAGACGATTAGATATCAACCGAATTTCTGGCTTGACAAGTTTTATTTCGAAAGAAAACGGTATTTACTTGGTGACGTGTCGCATAACTTAATTATTGAGAAATAAGTTCCTGTTTGTTACGGTTTATTGGGGGTAGGTTTCATTTTCCTTTGATAATTAATTCTTAGAATATTGAAGGTTTTTGTTTATCTATATAATTTTCAAGCTATGGTAACTGTAGGTAAATGAGTATAGTTCAATCTGTCAAAAGTGACGTTTAGCTATCTGTCAATTTACGGTCCGTATGACAGATGAAATAAATAACTGGAATGCACTTGATAGCATAGAAACACGAAAATCAACTTTAATTTCAATTTCTTTCACGTAAAATGTGCAGAGATTTTTTAACCGAAATGATTTCACTGATTCAATAAAAATAGACAAAGGCAGCTTTTGCCTGTCATTAGCAATTCCGATGTGCTGAGTCATTGAGCTTACTGTTTCGGCGCTGAATGCAAATGGTTTAAAATAAAATTGTGACATTAGTGAGTCATTGTTGGAAAACTGTTACAGCACTGAGGACTACGCTTTGAGAATTTTGCAGTTAATTTGAAGTTGAGTGACTCTTTATGAAGATGAGAAGTACAGTGCAGGACATACGTAGACTAATACTCACTCACTCCCGTTTATAGCATAGCATTGGTTCGATCATTAGAATTGGTTGTTGACATATACCTGGAACAAAAAAATAAAATTAGGCAAATTTTAAATAGAACACTAAATATAGAATAAAACGCGACAAACTAAATAAAGGAATAAATTATATTTGTATATAGATCAAAGTTCGAAATGAAATCATTATAAATTCACCAAACATCAAAGTTTTCCGTCCCTTTTCCAAATTTTCAATGATTGTCACTTTGCCCTTTAGCCAGGCATTAATAGGGTTGGATACAAATATAACAACAATCGAATGGTGAGCTTTAGAGAGGAATAAACTTCGAAGGCTAAGCAAATCACAACGTTATTTCAAAATTTATCAATCTGCAATCTCAATAATGCAAGAAAATTATCCAGAAATCTAATATCCAATTACTGTAATAACACAGATCAACAGACTCGCAATTTGTCAAAATCTTGCCAACATAATTTTGAAACTGCGTACAATTTGACGTTTATCTGATCCAGACCGTTCTTAATTTGAATGCTTAGGTACTTCTCTTCAAGAACGACGTGGTTCGGAAGTCATAGCTAACGGTTTTAGATCGGTGCAGTTGTTCAGGTGTGAACACTCAAAATAAATGTAGCAAGAACTTACGTCAACGTGGTAGCACGTTTTGGATTGAAACAGAAGCACGTACTTCGCAAAGCACGGTTAATTAAAGTACTTATTGTAAAGATGGAAACAAATGCAGCGTTCTCTTTCTTTTTTGTTTGAAAATTGACTAAACAGAAAAAATATACAACAGTTGAGAAATGCTTCTTTTATCTGTATTTAGGTTTAAGTGGATGGTAAAAAATATTTCAAAAACTTGTCTTAGGAACAAGTTATTCTAAAATTAAAACATACTACGCCATGTTTTCAAAATACTACGCCTCAGTTTCAATTCTGTGTGCATTCTGCACGCCAACAAACAACATTGTATGAATTGTTGTTACCAGCCTTTTATTCGTTTCTGCATACACAGTATGTACTTAATTTTACAGATATTTGTGCCTGAACACAATAGCAATGCAGATTCGACGTACCAACGACCGATGGGCGTTTCCCTGTGACGAAATAGAACTACGTTGTTGAAAACTTTAGTTGTTTCCTGAGACACGACAATAGTTTATCTAACACGAGCATTTTAAATAGCTTCATCACGTGTTATTAAAATGTAATTAAGTGAGCTTACCGGAACTTAGAACATGACTATTTAAATTAAAATGATGTAAAGTATAGAGTCATGCTTCCTTTACATTAGAGATAGCTAGATATACTCCGTCATCGTATGCTGCGTTTAAACGCAGGTAAAACAAGGAGCTCGGGCAAAAAATAACAGCAGAATTAAATCAAATCTAAACTTGAAAAGCTGCAGGCGCACTAATGACTGTTCAAAATTAATTGCACAGCAATATTTTAACCATCATTAAGTCAAGCTTGTGGATGCAATTACGCAGTTAAAATTTTGTTACCCTAGGGAAATTATGAATTAAATTAAATTACAGAAAACTGTTAACGCGATAATGAGCGATACACGTATTTGAACTTATCTAGTTATCGACTAAGTGCTAAACGGCTGTTTAACGATGTAGGAAGCTAGAGTATCCGCTCCTGATAACGGTAGCATAACAGCATAATCAGCCTATAATGTTCCCACTGCTGGGACACAGGCCTCCTCTCGGTGAGAGGGACCGGGCCGTAATCCACCACGCGGGCCCAGTGCGGGTTGGTAGATGTCACATGTCTTCGAATTTTTGGTTCTAGGACATACCGGTTTCCTCACGATGTTTTCCTTCACCGTTTTGAGAGCAGTGGCGATGGAATAATTTACACAAAGTAAAGCGCCTGTCCGGGTTCGAACCTACGACCTACAACTCGTAAGTCGCGGTCGTCACCACTGGGCCACCACTGCTCCACTGATAACGGTAGACGAGACGATATTTAACCATTAGGTTAAGTTGCAAATTACATAATTGCACAAATTATAACTGTAACCACAATTTATGTTTTTTGGCTAATTTCTGTACGTAGGTACTTTATTAGTTAGATAATTCATATAACTTTAAGGGCCAGTTTCACCATACTGTATTAATTCTAAATGTCCCGTTATGCCATTTGACGGATTGTCTCACTACGAAAAATAGTTCGTCAAATGGCATAACAGAACATTTAGAATAAACACAGTATGGTGAAACTGGCCCTTTTGCGATAATTTGCGACATAAAACAAGAATAGGACTTTGGAAATAGAGGACTTGAAATGGAAAGTAGCATTGAATATGATAACTATGAAAGGAGATTGGCGAGTTGGGTACCTCATCAAATCCAAACGTTTCAACATCTAGTTCTATGCAAATTATAGGTCTTATATCCGTAGTTATTTTCCAAGCTAAAATGTTTTAATAGTTGTTGGGAGTAATTAAAAAAACATGATTTTAGTGTGCAGCCCCGTTACGAAAACAAAACGCACTAATGCAAAACTAAACGCATAAACTAAACGTATTACGTCAGTGTTGCCATACAATAAATCCAAATAGATTATGATAAGTTTTATGCGTTAGTCACTTTAGTGAAGAAGAAAAAAATCGTTTATTCAATAAAATAAGTGCAATACAATAGAAATATGTGCAAACTTAAATATACTAGATAAAAAAAATAAAACTATTAAAATCAGATTTGACGTAGTGACTCTTGAATGATAAGTATTTTACGGGTGGTGATGAGAGATAAAAAAATGTTAATGTTGAAAGGTAATCAAAATCACATAAAAAAATACGAAAAGAGATAGTAAATAGACGAATAGACAGCCAAAGCAATTCCATAAGTATTACATATTGAGTTACATAGTAGGTACCTTTAAGAGTATTTTTGATGGTCCATTTTGAGGTTATGTATAAATCAATTTAATATCCCCAAGTCTAATGTATATCTTACCATTACATATTTTGTTATACTCTATTGTAGCATTCAAATCCATATATTCATTCTATGAAACGGTAAGCCTGTATGTGGTACTGAAAATACATGGGTTTCTGCCAATCTCCTTTGGTATGAAAATAAATATATATAGCAGTGATGCTATTGATCTCATTATTATACAAATATCATTCAACCACATGAACGAACGTATGAAAACTTGTCATGTGAATTAGATAAACATTGTATACCTATTTAAAATGAGACGCAATGGAAGTAAAGTAAAAGGCATTTTTGCTCTTAATGTTGTTATGAATGTCATGCATTGAACACTATTGTAAGCGTGTCTCTGTACTCTCCATACAAAAACTTTTTCAAAGCAATCAACTGCCAACGTGCGAACAGCTCAACAGCACTTTGTATCACGTGCTACGTCAATCATTCTTCATTAGGATATCTACCAGAGCAGTCACGCTACAGCATTAAGCTACCAGTCTATTCAGATAAGCCGAAGGATTGTATTATCTATTTGAATGAGGAAGGGTAGATAATATTTTGTTAATAAGTCAAGTCTTTCTTCCTGATTAATCAATCAGTCTGATGTATGCTCAAGCAAACTCATATATAAAATTATTATGTTAGCAGATTAAGGAGTTTCAATGTTCAGCAAAGTATACAAGAAATCTTTTGCCTGCCATAATTAATCCCGGATTTACCAAAGCCCGGCTTAATGTAAAATGAGATTTGGAGTTTAGATCGCTGTTATAAACGGAGTACTTCGTCTAGCTATATTTATATTTGGACCAAAATAAGACGGTCTAATTCAAAGAAGGGCTCGCACACATAAAATATGGCTGGAAATATCATGAAGGGATGTTTTTATTGAAGAAAGAAAAAAACAGTGAAATTAAATAAAATTGTTTATACCGTAAATAGAATATCGGAATCACATTTACACGGCAGATAAATCAAAATAATAAGCTAGATAGAGTTGACATATCCTATCTGACTACCCCTGAGAAGAAATGGCGAAACAACTTAAGGTCAAAGTCCCTTCTAAAGTCCAGACATAATCTTCGTAGATTAGTGTCTGAAATGGTCTTTTGAGGAAAGAACCACACAGATTTGAGTGGACCTGTCCAGTC
This sequence comes from Griposia aprilina, assembly GCA_916610205.1. Lineage (NCBI taxonomy): Eukaryota > Metazoa > Arthropoda > Insecta > Lepidoptera > Noctuidae > Griposia > Griposia aprilina. The sequence goes on along the minus strand of OU744295.1, from coordinate 5,001,096 downwards.
AGTGCAAGTATTTGTCAGTAATCGTGTAGCTCAACTCCTAACCTAAGGAGCTCAACGTAGATGCTGCCAATAAAACTAACACATTAGATACTAAAGAATACCGTAATACTACCGCTCTAACATCAGAAGATAAAACAGCTAATCTAAATCCTCCGGTTAATCGAATACTTGTAGAAATAACTCAGGGATGTGCAGTTAGTACATTTGCGAGCAAGTGCAATCACGCCATGGAACTGATAAGAAGTTTGCGGCAGACTAACACGTGGGCGACTGTTTATCGCATCTGTCGGAGATAAAAAGTTATTTTCTGAATTTATTTCAAAGTATTGGATGTTAGTTTGTACTAGCTTAACGGGAGATAAGGCTTGATTTATATTCTCTTCTTTTTGTTTGCAATTTTACGCATCCTCCTTGGAATGACCACCTGCAGCTTGTTTTAGACTGGTTTATGACGATGGTTAGAATTGGACAGTAATATGTATTAGGTACATTAGTAGTTACGGTTTCTTCAAAAAAATAAAACAAAGTAGCCAACTACTCACAACAACTTCTTATTTTTTTTTGAATTTCTTGCTCCTTAATTCCGTGAACGAACAAAAATACTTCTTTAAAAGTTCACAGTTGGCCCCTTGTATAACCTTGGCCAACCAATTTTTTTTACGTCTGATAAAAGCGCCATTATTATTGACTTCATCAAATTCTTATTGATTAGCACTATCCATATCTGAAACCATAACCCAAGCCTTTGTTTGCACGCTTATTTTCTTCACTAAAGAAAAACCTATAATAGTTTGCTCGTACAAATTCATACTGATCGAAAGTGTTCATTGCCACACTCCCAAGGCAATCCAAAGTGCTAACTATTTCGCCAGGTTATCGATCCACTTCGCTGGGAACGCGCCATCTGGCATTTTCTTAACCGTCACGTGTATATTTCGTGTATTTTCTAAAATTGTATTTTGGCTTTACATGCATCCAATGTAACGTATAGACTAGTTGTGTGATTCAGTTACATAATTTTCTAGCTGTTTTTGAGGAGCTCCACTTTTAGCTAAGATGAAATACATCTAGTTAGTTACTTGTCCACCACCGAAAGCACAATCTCTAATATTTCGCCGATCATTTTCGACATGATTTCATCTAATTGCAGGATTCTTACCAGCCAAAGACCCTTTTGATGCAAACAAATGTACCCAGTGAGTAGGTACGCGGAAGCAACAAGCAAAAATGTGTATATACCTACAAAGACATACGAGTACAACCGAGACATTCAAAAATGTGAAGCGATTAAACAAAGGGTATTGTGCATTCGATATCTCGATCATGATACAATCGTGAATCATAAATTTCATCATCGATACGTATATTGTGTTCAACAGTTTAATCATTGTTGTCTCCTCAAATAACGTAGGATGGTAATGTTGTATCTTTTGCATATATCTTTTCAAGAAAATCGATATATGCTATTGATTCCAGAATTTCAAAAGATTACATTTGAACATTTTATCTTTAACTTGGTCAATTAAAACATGTCTTTCACTTTCAGACAGGCTGCTAAATTGTAATTGTTCAGAATTGTACTGTAATTACATAATTTATTATAACTACAAATAAAACTGGTCCAACTCTGATAGTATCATCCATTGCGTGAAGCATTGTAAATGCCTAAGAACCAACCAAATGGAAATGATAGATAACGGAATTCCAGTAAAACTACGGCCGATGCTTGATATTATCTCAGTTATTATGGAACACGGTCTACTAAATTAGCCTGTCTGATTTTAAAATGATTGTGAACTTTATTTGTAGATAGTAAACTATGTCGTAAACAAAATTTTGCGTTGTGCTAAAAAGATAAACAAAGAATATTTGCGACACGACACACAATGAAGAATGTTCGTTGTAGTTGCGCGAATTCGGTCAGGTGACAACAAAAAATGTACCTCATGTATTGTCAACTGTCCGTCCGTTTGAAACAACTTTTTGATTTATTTGATACGAGACAAGTTTTGTGAAATATTTTCTTATCACTTTTTGCAATATTATTCGCTATTTCAACGGCATGGCTTTTTTATAGTTTGCCATCATACTTGCGAAAAATTCAATATTTTATTCGAAAGTTCAATACTATACTAGCAGTGGACCGAAAGAGGCTGATAAATAAGATGGTGATGAAATCAAAATGTCAATATCTGATGATTTAGAAAAGATTGAGTAAAAGATAGCAATCATTGAATTAGATAATGTGTTGAGTGATATAGAAAGCCAAATAAGAATAGGACAAAAGTGTAGCGTAAGGAGAGCGCAAGTCACCCTAGACAAAAGAATTGTTTAATGGGCACGATCATACAGATAGTGCAGATTTTAATACAGGCTTAAATTAAGCTATAAGAGAAAAGCGGAACTTGATACTTAATAACAGTGGTCTAACAAGAAAAGCATATAATTCATCATAAATACAAACCTTCGTGCGTAGGTAAGTTGTAAGCCAAATGTCGGATGAGTTTCCTAAGGCCTTGGCAAAACCACAACATGATATCGTCTCGCCATTTTATTCTAATTCTGAAGCTAAGTGAGCATAGCTATGTTCAAGAACAAGAGACAATTAGATGGCTAAAGCTGGGTTTATGGCTCAAATATTTTAATGGAATACTAAAAATCATGGACGTGAAGGCCGAAATAATTCTAAAGTAGAAACTTAGGAAACGTAGTATGGGATGACTATACAATCACATGCATCGACTTTGAAGAAAGAATGAAGAACACATTTTGAAGACTCCAATGATCCCTGTATCTATGGTGGACTATGCTAAAATCGATAAACCATTTGCACCAAATATAACATTAACAAGTGTGATATATTCCGCTGTATCTCAAGACTCAGTCCGCGCCGATTCAGTTTGGTTTGATACAACGATAGAGCACAATCGGTTACGAAACGGGTCCGATACCATCGCGCTTTCAAGATGTTTTGATGACGTAGCGCCACAGTTGGCTAACAAAAACTTTGGTTGCGTAAATCCACGGCTTTATCGACGAGCTTTCATTCAACTGGGTTCCTTTGAACCAATCATTGATGGAAAACTAAAGTTGGAATGGGAAGGTCGTAAATCATACGATTGTATATGAATCATTGGTAGTGGTGAATTGTTTGGTAAATGGTCTAGAAATCTTATATGTAGATTTAAACTCACTCCTTAAATATTTTCCGGATTCGAGATGGACTGATTTTTGTACAATATTATTAGAAATCATATTCTCGTCCTGGAAATCGCACATATGCTCCAATTATTAATCAAATCATCAACAACGTCATAGAATGTACAGGAAAAAAGTCCCAAGAAAAACCCACAATTTAGTATCTTGTATAATGAATTAATAATGATAGTCTATAAAAACTCGATCAATTACAATGGGACAAAAAATCTTTTAAACTCGATCAATTACAATGAGACAAAAAATCTTTTAAGTACGAATATGATACATCAAATTCAAAGTCTTTCTTCAACAAGCTTAATGCTTACCAATAAAAAAGCCACGTGTGGTATCTTTTATAACATTAAGTGGTAATGGAGTTTCAGAAGTAAACAAGCGTGAGTCAAAACAGAGTAAGCAATCAAACGCTTAAAATTAAAATGTAAGTACAGGACTAAGAGGAAACTAAGCATAGCATTTATAGTTAAATAACATAAACCGTTTAATACTAATAGTAATTAAAACCCTTCGATACAGAAAACAAAAAGAAACGAAAACGTCGAAACTACTGATTCCTCAAGCCTTCAAAGTTTTCTGGAGAAGGCGAATGCCGGAACTCAATCGATTTCTTTCCTACAAAGATAAGGCTCCGAAAAACTTGTTTAATAAAAAGCTACAGTTCCGTCGGGTCCATTGGGGTATAACATAATCTTGTTACGTCACACCTACTGTTATAAAAACTGGGTGAAGAACTTGAAGATCACGATACATGGCCGGAAGCTGCGGCGATGGGTTCTGCACGAATTTGGGGAGCTGAGGAAATAAAGTGCATTTCGCAAAGACATAAGAAATATAGACAATAAAATAAAATAAATATAGATAATAAATAAATATAGAAATATAGACGTAGACCAACAAAGAAAGACCAAGAGATGATAAAGGAGAGTTTATCAATAGAGACCATCCTCCTAAAATAAATTCTTTTACGTAAGCCTTTTTCTGGTTCACCGAAAAACATTATTTATAGCGACCAAAACCATCCCAAGCTAGAAATAAAGTGAAAAATGTCACATATAAATATAACACGTTCCATTTTTAGTTTATCAACCCACGTGGTTACGTAGCACGAGACTAGCGACGTGCCTCACACATAATAATGCCTTATTCACACTTTAACACAATTTTTTAAGGTCAAGTCCACAACAATCTCAAAGCAAAGCAAAGACGTTGACGTTAGTTACTCGAAGATTAACTCGCCCACTCATTCAACGTTTATACACAAATCTATTGACTAAACACAAAACCAAATATTGACATAGCGTTCGAGATTAATTTCTCGTTGGAAACTGGAATTTAATACACATACGCTACATTCAAGTATGTGATGAAAAAACGCAGAAGGTTTACGTCGCGATTAACCAAGTCATACATGGGCATCACATGAAATCAAAATCACTGAAACTCATGCAAATTCTAACGGAGTACCGAGTAGTAGTCTTGAAGACTATACACAGTTGTAAATATTTGGTAGTGTCCACTAATGGATTCCTTAATGTGTTTTGGCTTCGGAAATCGCCTTCTGTGCTCAGTTTTTGTATGGTTTAAGTGAAGGCGGCGCATGCGCACGGTAGCCGATCGTGACTCACGCCAAGCGGCCGCATGGTAATGTGAACATGTTAATTGTTAGAGATTCGAGCCTATCTCATAAATCCTTTTTCGTGGGTAGGTAGAATTTTTGGAATACCGGTATTATTATGGCGAATAGCAGTTCGATTGTTTGCTATTTTATGACGAATTCGTTGAATTGATTGCATTGCTACGTCTGAAATCATTTTAAGCAGTTTTTGCAAAAAAAATAAGTCTTATCGAAACCTAATTGATAAAGATTTCAAACAAAAAGTTAACAGTGAAGACAAACGTGCCACAAAGACTGACATACTCAATAAACACGAATCCAATGACAACAAACATCCATCGATCAATGCACAAAACGTGACAAAAATAAAACACTAAGATATGAACTGTTACACCGAAGTTGATAAGTAAGAACACAAATACGAACACATGACAAACACACAGGCAGACAAACAAGAGATGAAACTGACGAGATGACCGAACGTAACAAATAATCTTAATGACATCACAATAAGAGATAAACGTTATGGAATTTCATTAATCTCTGGACGCAGTGTCGAAAAACAAATAAGTTATATCAAATAAATTAATGTGTTTTGATAAAACGATGGTAGGAGTTAAAGGTTATGAGATAGTGGCAGTGCATTACGTATGAAGACGGACCTGCCGTATTTTCATTCATTAGTACTGGTCAATGTGCTAAATTCCAATGTATAGCTGATATACTCGATCGCTGGACAGATGTTCGTCGCGAATCAAGACGCTTGCCAAATGTCTTGCTATAAGGTCAAGGAAATGTTAAATTTCATTAAACTTCTTTTGACTATGGAAATCCTCATCAATTAACATTCCATAAACATTATTGACGGTTTGTTTTATTTAAAAAAAAGTTGATCCGACAGACGTTGTCCTGTCCAGTTTTTGAGCTCAATCAAAAATCCCATAGAAAAAAGGTCGTCCAGTTCTTCCCCAATTTGAAAAAAAAACCGGGAATCTATTCGAATTTTTCTTTCCGCTGGAACTATTACGTACGTTATAAAACAAAAAACAAAAAAAAGCGAAATCGGTCCAGCAGTTCTTAACTGATGCGCTTAGCAACAAACAGCATTTTATATAGAAGATGGTGGATTATCACCGACAGGGGAGGCAGCTTATATTCAGCTTGCACATTCATCGTATCAGGTGTTCTACTGTGCCCATTTGAATATCAGATGTTTTATAAATCAAAAGTTCTCTAAATCTCACCATTGTTATGGGTAAGAGCTCATAAACACCAAAGGGTACGCGACATTAACACGACTATGTGCCTGAAAGTGGTTGCCAACGTTTAGTTGCAGAGAGGCAGAGGTGGATCATTTCTAAACTAGAAATGGACGAGCTATTGTGATGTCAGGCGCACGCCGCGATCCAAGCGTGGTTCCTGGCGATAAATCTGCAACACCGTAAGGCTAGCAACACAATTGATGGTTAGAAAAAAGAAATTTCGATTTGAATGCTATTTGAGAATTGAGATATTTGTGGTTGAAATATTCTTGAATGCCGTCTAGAGTGGACCGGGTTTCTGAAATTGTTGTTTACATTTTGGAAAGTCGTTACCAAAATATGTTTTGCGGGGGCAAACTCTTGGGTTGAAGTTTTATCTATTAGATAGTAGTTCCTTTTTTATCGACCATCGAATGCACCTGAAAGGATCAATCACAATCTACGAGCCATCAAATAAAACAAAAAGCTGACTTATCAAGTTAAACTTTTACCGATCATCCATCTTCATGAGATACACGTCACACAACATGCACACTCGGTGGACCTCTGACATTGCGCGCACGCGTATGCCTCGGGCGGTGTATGCGCACGATTTTAGGTCAAGGCAGCACTCGCCAGGGATCGCAAGAAGATTATTACAAATTGCACTACAATGCAGTCGCTACGGCCCCTATTAGTCGATCCAACAATGTTTTATATCATTTAAATCGGCATAATTATATAAACATGTCTAGTTTGACGTAAAAGATAACCTGATGAGAAACAGAAATCATGCTGCTGGTGAATTTATTACTGGAATGTATATAATTTTCGGGGCTTATGGCTTTGAGGAGAACAATTGGCGGGTTGCGAAGGTCAGGCAAATGTACACAGATGCTAAAAAGGAATCTATTCATACGAAATGTTCAATATTTATGAACCTGCCCGGATTAATATTGTCGAAATAAAAGGAACTTTACGAGTTTTTTTTCCATAACATTTAACTTCTTTACCAATAATAAAATTAAATGAATCCAATGCAACATCATTCGTAAATCTGTCATAATCTCAAGGAAATGTATATTTACACAAATACGAGCAATTATCGCCTAAACAAGGGCGCCCATTACGTCCGGACGAACTCGAAAAGAAAAGTAAATATTATGAACTCGAATTTGATTGATAAGTGTTATCGTAATGTGGTTAGCGTACCGTTTTATTTACAGCTGTAGCTGGCAACTTTTCAATACCGGCGATTAAGCTATAAATTCAATCAGGCAAACCTTAAAAGAACATTATTGCTGAGATAAATCAGGCTGTAGCATTTACAAGATCTGAGATAATAGTTGAATCAGAAGTTGGTACGGTCGTGGGAATGGTAATAATTGGCATCATGGGAATGGTGGACGGTCGTGATCTTCGCGATGGATTCTCCGGTGACGTGGCTAATGGCTACGAGTGATGACTCCCTGGCAATGATGTAACTGTGTCGGGACTATTATTAGCAGCATTGCAATCTTAGTCACGTTTAATCAGTCATCAGCGTTTATTTGACATTTTGTCAATTAAGTTTATGATCTTACAGAATCTTCAAGCTTTAATCAAAACAATGAAGCAGCTCCGGAAGTTAAAATACGAAAGAAAACGTAAAGTATTGCTACAAGAACAGACTACAATATAAATATTTGTAAAGGATCCCATAACGATTGCAACCATCTATTAGAGTGCTGACTTAAATATAACTTTCCCTTTAAAATATGTCAGTTGTGTGACAGTAGTAAAATTATAGGGGATGCAGAGTACAATTTAAATGCTGGGTTCCGTGGGAACAAAGACAACAGGTGATGTACGGACATGTGTAGTCACGGATCGTGAACACATACACAAAATAGAACTTAACAGAAGGGACACACACACATAAAAATATCACTGATGCATGTGCTATCGGAATGATTCGAAACTGTTTAGTAACATACCGTATCTAAGATGTGTTTATAGAAATGCTATATTTGCACATCCAATCAGAGCTAAATGCTCATTAATTATGACATGAACCTGACCTAGATAATGACAAGAATAAAGTAATACTTAATTACTCTGCTTTACCAGGCGAAAATGTGAACAGTTAGCCTTCTGTAGATACCTTATTTTATATCATTATGGTAGCCATGTTTTCATGGGGGGCATTCCAGCAGTCGGCACATTTGCGGGAGGGTGTGTGCCCAAGTGTGTCCCCTGTGGCATGGGGAGTTATGCTACGAAACTTTTGGAGTACCTACTGTCTTTATAATCTTATGAAACATTCATAAATTGTCGTCAGCGGAATGAATAACTTTATATTACTTTTGAAAAGGTATTTGAATATAATCATCCAGATTTTGTTAAGTAAATCTGCGTCAATTCTTGTTTTATGTTGAAGGGAATTTTGCTAATTCAACTGTCGTAGTACTTGACATATTATATGCAAACTTAATAAAAGATCAAACAGAGGACAAAAAACATAAAGCAAAAAATGTGAAAGCTTGAGCACGACTATAATATTTTCTGTTGTATATGACAAAAAAAAAGAATAGATGTGACAAAAAAGGGGATATTTTAAACACACAGCACTAAAAAATGAGTAAACAGAGAATATAATCCTAGAAAAAATGGAAAAGGTCAGAGGTCCCGCAAAGTTTAAAGAGTCCCAGGGGTCCATAGCAATAATAATCCTGCGCATGTGTCACAGTCATGGCTTAGCGATTAGCCGACGACGGTAGCGAATGAGATTTTTATGTTAGAGTTAAATAAGATTGATGAATGATTAGGGAAACAAATGATGACTTTTTGGAAAATCAATAATGTTTTTTTTTTTATATTTGTGACGTCTCTTTCCCCATATTATGGTAAGTAATGGTAAGAAAGAATATTAAATGCCCCGTGCTACGATCCTTACTCATACATATTCCTTTTGCTTCGTCCAGAAGTCCAGTTTCTCGAATCAAACAAAGCGCTGATTCTTCTAAACTGATATCCTTTTTTAAAGTCCGTTAAAAAGGTAAAATGATTTGTTTGTAATATGTAATACCTGGAAGCTCTGATCCGATTACAAAAAATCGTTGACTTATCAGTCAACGTACATGACGTATATGTGGCTTTCTATCGAAAGCCACATATACGGTGTATAGGTGACTTCCACGCAGACTAGGTCACGGGCAGAAGCTAGTTGAATGATGATATGAATCGAATGAACCCCAAGATTTGCACTAGCCCCTGAAGCCTCAAGTTTCATGGTGCTACAGTCTCTGTAGCACCATTGCATATCAAGAAGAAGACAAGAGGGCGCCGTTATGGTAGAGAAGATGTGCCTTTAGGATAGGGAAGGATTTGTGAGCCGTACCAGATATGCATCCTAGAGTAGGCTCATAAAAACATAACATAAAAGTAACACTTATCTATTTCATTAAACAACACATTAGAAACAGAGTTTATCCACCCCAAACCCTCGCAAATGTTGCTGATCTAACAACCAAAACTAATGTCCAGAAACTGGAAATCGTCCATAAGCGAATCCCGTGAGAATGATCCAAGATAATAACATATCTACGAAACCAAGGGGTGTTCACTGAGGGAGCAATCTCTGCCCCATGCGTCCAAAAATTTGGACAATGGGTCATGCGCGCTTTGTGCTCGAAATTTGGCAGATTTTTTATATTTTTTAAACAAAGAACTACACGGTGGGTCACAGTTTACGACTTCCAACAATGTGGTGATGAAATTAATCAGCAGTTCGGCTGTGACGTTAGGATCATTTACATCATCCTCTATTATTTCATTTCATCTAGAATTTCACTCCGTTTCTTAAACGTTTAAATGTTATACAACTAGCAAAATTATAATCTGTCTCGGAATATCATTAGTAGCGATTTCGCAATCAGTAATAGATACTGTATAACAATGGGTAATTATGTGGTTTTTGTTTTACACAAAATTGCCATAATAGTGGCGGATATGTATTTGCCGGCGAAATTAGAATTGTTTGATTAGATAACATTCCGGAAACATAATTAAATATTCCAATTAGTCTTTGTTTTGGGGCTTTCTAAAACACTAAAGTTATGTTTACATAAGGAACTTTTACTTTTATGCCTGTAAATACTAGAATTATACAAAAAGCGATTAGTTTGTTTCCCCCTTTATATACAAAAAACATAGACACATAAATACACACACGTTCAAATAATGAAGTTGAAAATTGCATTTTCGCTCAGTCTTTGATAAACACATCACGCTGTGGCGGCTTTTATGCCATCGGATGCACGCTCCACATATTCTGTATTCTGCACGTGACCGACACGCGCCTCCCTCTGGCCCTCCGACCCTCAGGAGGGACAAGCCCTTGCGAAATCTCGTGTCGCCCTAGCAACAATGTTGTCCCGGGAAATTACGTATGCAGGATGCGCACCCCAATTATTTCTTGGGAGTCTTGTAAATATGCCGCTTTGTTGTTTCTTTTCGAAAATAATAGTTGCATTTCCTCCATTACGTATTCGTTAATGATGTAATTTGTATAGCAAAAAAACGATATAAATAAGTAGGTTTTTTTTTCATCCAAGAATGAAAATCTATTGGTGCTTGCATTAATAGAATGAAATTCTGATAATGCGAAAAAGTGTGACTGATAAAAAACAGAATGGAAAATACGTTTCAATACAACTTGTAAACTGATACAATGTTATCGAAATCAAAGAGAAGCGATATCCGCTTTCGATTCTTAAAAATAGGTTTATTTGGGTGTTATCATGCTTATTGGAAAGAAAACCGATTTTACAAGTTCAGATCTAAATTCTAGTAACCTACAGCTACACGAGACAACAATGTAACCAATTTGTCTAACAAAATCAATTGCAGAATGTTCGTGAACAACTAAATAATAGATAAACCAACAGACGAGGCTTTACTAAATCCCATTAAATCTGTAAATCATAGATACAGCTACACCTAATCCCACTCCGCATAGATATATCTAAAATTCTAAACCCTCGGATTCACAAAGATTTCCATTGCTTAATAAACAGGATGAAATTCGTAAGTTATCACGTTATAAATTTTGTCTACTATTGTAATAAAATAGCCAATAAATTGTCGGTCTATAGCCTTATAATATATAGCTTTAATAGAAGAGGGGAGTTTTCTCAACCCTTCATACGACTACATAATTCAAAAAGTTATTTCTGTGACTTTTACAAAGTTGACTTTATGAAGCTCTTTTGATGTTAGTTTCAAGTTTACAATGTAACTTATTTAATTTAATATACTGTATGATATTTTAAACTAACTTCCTTCACCTGTCTCACAGATAATTAATTAAAGGTACACTTTAGTTATCGTGAAAGTTTTGCTGACAAGAGTAACGAAAATATGTGTCTCTGCTTAGATATTATTCTCCTCACATTCTATATGTACATATTTAACGAGTATTTGTAAAATGTAATTTCCATCGATGTGGGTATAGGTGTGGGGAGCGACATCAGTGTCGTCGAATCGATGCAACATATGCAATATTTAATTACGAAAGGGTTGAACATGGGGGAGGGGTCCGGTGATTGTATTTGCATAATAAAGCCAGAATAACGGACTTTAGGGGGAGTTTGCACTATTATTTTAGGTGTGCACCTCAACAATACAGCAATCTATGAAATTGATGATAATTTATATGCCGTCGGTAAAAATAAGGAAAAACGCTATAAAAGTTTTTTTTTACTGTTCACAATAACGTGCAGCAGGGTCTTCTGTTATGTTTATGAGTTCATGTCAATAGCACATAGGTAAACACTAACTGTCCCACATCCACTCGTACCTCGTACACATATGACCAAGCGTACAGCCGCGCCGTACTGTGTAGTGCAACGGAAGCGTCGTGTGCGCACCGCGTGCAATTAACTGTAACCGCATTGTATCCTGTCGCGCGTGCGCGGGACTAACTGTACTGTGCTGGTTACGTGTGGGTTAACACATCGACAAAGGTAATCTGATGAAAAGTAGAAATTCCTTTCAATGACTGAGGAAGAAGTCGTAAGTAAGGTTCTGAGTTTCAATGTGGAAGAAGATTGAAGAGTACGGGAAGACTAAAAAGCCAATGACTTTTGTGGAAGAAGATTTGGTTAGAAGAGGTAATTACTAAGACGAGGGCTGATAGAGATGAATGGAAGAAATTATGCCGCGCTAATCCTAAATAAATTTGGCAAGAAAATGATGATGATACAAATCTCTATGACGTATCATAAACACTGTGACGTCACTAGACTTGTTAATGTTTGTGAAACATAAATGTCCGTTTGATAAAAACCAAAAACAACGAACTGTGCACACACACTGCACTGCTCTCAAAACGGTGAAGGAAAACATCGTGAGGAAACCGGCATGGCCTAGAACCAAAAATTCGAAGACATGTGACATCTACCAACCCGCACTGGGCCCGCGTGGTAGATTACAGCCCATTCCCTCTCGAAGAGAGGAGGCCTGTGTCCCAGCAGTGGGAACACTATAGGCTGATTATGCTGCACTCGTTGGCGAACTGTGTCATTCAATTTTCCGGCAAGACGTATGTCCGATAAAAGCAAATCGAACATGCTGTATCATTCAAAAACAATGATTAGATAATACATATTGGAACTGCACAAATAGATAGGTTCTTAGCAGATTACAAGAAGTATGTTTTGAAAATAGACGAGCATTATGCTAACACACTAAATACAACAACACTGATAACAATCGTGTGTGAAGAACAAAAAACACAACAATCAATATTTTTCTAAAGGGTTGCAAATGATGGACATTCCCTAAGAAAGCTTAATTTTTTTCTTATTGAATCTGCCAAAGAGACCAATTCAGAGGTTTACCAGCAGCATGTACGCATCGCATCGATATCTCCGAGGTTATAAGGGGCCAAACATCAGATGATTTCTGAATTCAAGAAACAACCTGTTTCATCAGATCTTCAAAGAAATATTGATAAAAAACAAATAGACCTTGAAAGTTCTTTTTGCGTAGCAGTCAGAACAATTACTGGAAAAATAAGGAAAATATTTTCATTTTATGTTTTAAACTAGCTGCTGGCCGCGGCTTCGCCCGGGTGGACGTCGGAAATTATCCTACAGGAACGTACTATCGGGATAAAACCTGTGTTACTCCTTATAACATCAGCTATCTGCAAGTGAAAGTCCTGTCAAAATCGGTCCAGCCGTTTCGGAGATTAGCCGGAACAAACAGACAGACAAACAGGGAAAAATTGTAAAAAATGTTATTTTGGTTTATGTACCGCGTATACATCCCTAAGCATTTAGTAAAAAGCGGTTATTTTAATATTACAAACAAACACTCCAATATTATTTATCTGTATAGGTGTATAGATAAATATAATTCAAACTTGGCATTTGCCCTTAGAACTATAAACGGCGTACCCTCGTTACTAAACAGTAGCACTCACAAGGGACTTATTAGCACCTGTAGTATACAGGGTGGCAAGGACATAGACGACAACCTGTAACCATGAATTCATCACATTCTTCTAGACGGAGCGTAGAATTTTTTTGTCGGTTATCTAAAAAAAACGGCAGTTTCATAGAAAAGTGCAATATCTAAGCGATCGAAATGTCCTGAAAACCAAATCCTTTTTTTAATAACTGACGAATAATTTCAGCGCAGGGGAGTTCAGAACCATGTACAGGTTGTAACAGGTTGTGCGTCGATGTCTTTGCCACCCTGTATAGAAATAACCTTGAAGTTCACGTGTTATAGTAAGGCTACTTTGTCTTTAATTTTGTAGGATAATAACATAGCCCCAGCTAAGTATAGCCATTTAATACCTAAGTAAACAGGCCACATCGCACTTAATGAGCTAAATGGGTCACCAGCTCCCAAAGGAAGCGCTAGAGTGGAAAGTTATGAGGACATTATAGGCGCGTCCTTATCACAATGGACTAAAGGTCACTTTACTTTGGACGAAATATAACGGTGAACCGTTAATAAAGGTAAATTAGGAAAGTTGTGATACGTCTATGTAGTAATTATTATATTAGAGTGATGTACGAGAAATTCGTCGGTAATGTAATTTTCTAGTTTGTGCTCCGAGACTCGGGCTGAGTTTGGAGCGGTTGATATCAAAGTTTAACTTAATAAGTGGTTGACTTAGTCTTCACTTGTGTGTAAAGTATTCGCCAAATTGTGTTGCTAATTTAATGAAATAGACATTGAATATTTATTATGTTTCATAGCCAGATCAAATCTTAATAGCTTTTATAAACTCTTCGTACCTAAGTAGTTCCTAAAGCACCACTTCTTCCATTCTACGAAACACTATTGATCCAGTTCGAAAGTCATAAATCAAAGTTTTCATCTCGCCATTCTATCAAAGTACGAGCCAACTTCAATAAGAGCATTCCATCCCATAAATCTACGATTCATTTGAATAGTTGTTAACTAATTTGTATATTCGTAAAGGGGCCTGTCCTGCCCCGTATAATTTGTAGCCCGCATGTCAACGGCTTGGGGACTCTGATTCAATGGAAATTGAATAAGTGGAGAGCGATTGTGGGCCTCGATAGACTACTCGATAACAAGATAATGTGGACATAGTTGACAACATTCCGATTCTATCGGACAAGACTGTAGGAGAAAAATAGCGGGCATACCGAATGGTGAATAGCTTTATAGATGAGAGATATTAAATATCTGACCAGTTATAATCATTATCTAGTTAATGCAATCATAACTCAAACGACCAGCGAAAATGTTACGAAGATGAAAAAAGAGATCTCGTTAAGGATGAATAATTAAGACGAATATTTCATCCAAGCCTTAATGAATGCAATAAAAACATCGTTAGCAGCCATCAGCAAAGACAATTAAGAGTAAAATCTAACTGTTCGCATTTTCGCTTAGCACGTTCTCCTTGACATTCGATCGATCGTGCTAGAACGTATTATTAAACTGACTCTGTCCCCTTCCTTCCTTCAGGTAGGAGAGAGATAAAATTATTTGACAGATCAACTGGTAAACGGGTGACAATTGCGCAAGTGGATTCGTTCTAGGGTTCATTGGGTCAATGGCAGGTTAAAGAATTAGTTATCTACAAAGGTTAAGTTCGAAATCCTTACACCCAACCGGCGGAGCGTGACTATGACCAATTCATTGGGGAAGGGACAGAAACTTTGTAGGTTGGTCTGTATTTATCGTCTGCCTTTTACTTTCCTTTTATTTCAGCTCTAAATATGGAAGCTTGGACATTTTATTCATTGAGTAATTCAATGTTACGTAAGATTCAAGTTCCAAAACCCGAGCTTCATAAGATCAAGCTATCATTATCCCCTGTACCAAATCAGCTTAATACATATACAGGGTCAAATGAAATTAGCTGGCGAAACTCCGCAGGCGTGATGGGTATCGTGTCGATATCTAAACCAGATAAAAAAAAGGAATTGGTGTCTTTTTTTTGGAGTTTTTTTTTAATATATCTAAACCCATCACGTTGAAGTTAACACATTTTTTTTTAATTATAATTATTTCAAGTGACTACACTACCAGTATCTGCGGTTGATGACCCCAAAAAAAAACTCATCAAATTAATTTATTTTTTGCTTTATCATGTTTAGATATCGATACCCATTACATCTGTGCAGTTTAGCTAGCTGATTTAATTTGACCTTGTATAGTATCATAAATTAGATCTAAATAAAACTGCAGTCATGACCTCGAAACAGGACTCTATAGAACAAAATGTCCTCCATTCTTCACAGAGAAAGTGAGCAGTAAAAAACATAGACCTACAAACATGTTCTGCATATCAATCGGTGTGTAAAGATTGATTGAATGATTGATAAGCTCCCGAACACTATGGCTAGCACTCTGGTAATGAAACGTCGGGTCAAACGCGATATAATCTGACATTGCGTGATACTTGGCCAAGAACTTGACATTGAAATAGGGTTCGCATGTTAGAAAGCGGTAATTTCCAGCAGAAATGACCCAGATTCAGGAAAGGATATGACAGAATTATCATGCTGTATAATCTTAAGTAAATAACAATTTAGATTATGAGTTTCCTGTTGTTCTTCGGTAGCACTATTATTATGGAAACTTAATTTAATATTGAGAGATCTAGAAAACCACCAAGTAATAAATTTAACTTTCCAGGAAATACATTCTGTCTGAACTTGACACTCACTGTATTGAATGGCATCACTGATGTCGAAATTGCCAACCCTAACCATTAGAGAAATATATAACCCGTAGAAACAGATATTTAACACGATAATTTATCTCTAGTTATTTTAATTGCAATTATTACTACTGTTGGCTTTGCTTCAAATAATTCTCGCTTTAGCGTTCTACTTCGCTAGTCAAATAAACTCACAAAATATGATTTAAAAGTCCATCTAGCAAAGAAAGACTAATTTCCTGAAGTAATTTAAATATGGAGGGAAGTTTATCTTTTGGTACATATAATTAAGCTATAAAGATGCGAGACTAATAATGATTGACGCAGTTCGTATTTTTGCTGTTGTTGTTAAATTAGCGCTCAGTAAGATTGAAGATGTGCTTCTAAAAGTAATTGTAAATTTAACGTTTGGAAATAAAATATGAATCATCATTCATTGAATTCATCTTCATTACTCTAACAAAAAAAATTAAAAAAAAAATTGTGGTATGTTTTAAGCAAGCAAAAAACACAGTGTTCATAACACAGGCATAAAACTTGATGAAACTTATGCGAAATTGATTACAATGGTAGGATACCGGTAAATAACCGGCGATAAAAAAAAACAGCTTTGAAATGATTTCTGCGTTTGACCTACACCAATCTAGATCATTTCAAGTCCGAACAATTAGATAGAAGAGTGAAAATATCGGCCACAACAGACTAGTAACGGTGTTCGCTTCCCGCTGCGACCGTGACACGACTAATTGACGTGACGTTTCAGTCGTGTCATGTCGCGCGTGATCGAGGCGCGTCGTGCGGAACATCCGAATGTAAAATGCAAGATGTCTGAGTTACTGCGTTGAAAGAAATGTGATAGCATTCCAGTTGAATAGTACAGAAGTACAAAAATTGGTTACTTAATAAAAATTGAGCAAAACTGTGATGTTTACGGCTATTCTTTGAAGAAGTGTAGCGGAGGTGTTTGCTTATACACGACACCATAGTGTGACCTAACATTAAATAACTTTACGAAGAACTACCAACACCAACTTATATATTAAGTGTTCATAAAAACAAACATGAAATCGATTAAACAATTCTAAAATTAGAAAAAAAGAACAGCTCAGGATCAAAATAGATTTCTTGTTAAGAAACTAACAACAAGCGAAGTTTTATCCTCATCTAATCTTACAAGAAAAGAAACGCAAATTTTCTCAAAGCCGAAGTTAAGATAACTTTTCAAAACACAAAATCCAAGTACGCTGATCTGACAACTTTATGTAGTTATGG
This sequence comes from Griposia aprilina, assembly GCA_916610205.1. Classification (NCBI taxonomy): domain Eukaryota; kingdom Metazoa; phylum Arthropoda; class Insecta; order Lepidoptera; family Noctuidae; genus Griposia; species Griposia aprilina. The sequence continues at coordinate 4,983,554 of OU744295.1, read as the reverse complement.
TAATTTGACATCTATTTTCTGCTGCATAAAGTTTCAACTGCAAATTGTAGAGACAAGGCGAAGTCGTTGCGCCGCAAATAACTTGGTAAGCCGGAAATGTTATGATTTGCATTCGTAGGTCAGTAAGTAGTTCACAATAATTTAAATTTATGCGGAAGAGCATCATGCGATGCGCGGGTTGGTCTAACGTCATTACTTTCCATTTCTAGATTCCTTCCTATAGCTTCTTTTCTATTAAACAAAGCAATATTACGTTCATTCATCATATTCCTGTTGCCCTTAGTCCTTATCTCAATTTATTTGTGACCAGAAAGTACGTTTTTTCTTCCAAACTTCTTTCTCAGCATCTTCTTCCAATCCAGAAAATATTTATCAGCAGTCATCTCAGTGTTTACTTCCTTTCTTGTCGTACCATCTATTAATACTATTATTTAAACCACTGTCGCAGTTTCTCCCATCGACAGTACCTTCTAAATCAATTCTCTCTACAAGAAATGTATGCAGCCAATAGTTTGTTCCTAGTCCCAATGGTACACAGTCCGTTACAAGCAACAGTTTTGCGTATCGTGACTGCTCTACGTTAGATACATAAATTACTTTAAGATGTGTTTGTACCACGGAGGAAATAGTAAATGGAGACCCACGGATAACATACAAACACAGCGAACCAACTAATATCTCCGAGAGATTTGCCAATAGGGAATACGCTGAATGACGCGACGCCATTAATCATCTAATGACAGATGTCTATTACCCGCCATAGTCTGTACATATTATGCTTGCTGGCACTCCAGTTATTAATAACTCCAAGGTTAGAAGGTACATACTGGCCACAACTCTTCGCTTCCTCGGATGGCCCGTTACGGCCTCGATTGTGGCTTAATTAATGAATAATGGATGCAATGTAATAATTCACTGATTTCACTGTAGCTCCCGACCTGCTTCGAGCTATACGGGAAGCGAATGTGGTTTAGTAAGTGAACATAATATAGACTGCTAATGTATTCGATAATTTCTCGCTAATTACGTTATAGCGATATTGTACCTGCTCCATCATTGCTTTATACATTTTTGCCTGAAAGAAAGGCTTTGATTCGTCTTCGAGACAAAAATATATAGGTAATCTAGCTAGAGCACGAACTTCATACTTATGTGTATTCGTGATAACCAGTGATCGGAATAGGTAGTGCATATTTACCTAAACTTCGATGAAGTAAGTAACATAGAGTGGATAATACCTCCTTTAAAATCCCAGAATCATAAACATGACGATTAAGTCCTGCGATTTATGAAATTGCAAATTATTTTTTGCACTTTGAATACATTCGTAACAAATTATTATTTCGAAGAATCTTATTACTTATTTAGGGTTCCGTACTAAAACTGTTAAATTAAAGTGCTTTGTTTTACATTGTTGTTGTATTGTTATTGTGTGTATTTAGGTATTTGATTATATTGCTATAAAAAGAGTAATATTAAAAATAAAAAGCAAAACATCTAATCAAAATAATATATATTTACGTACAATTACAAAACTTTCTTGTTAACACTACACAAAGAACCGGAGTAATGTAGTTACCCTTCAAAAGTATACATAGAACAAAAAATAATTCTGTTTTTGGTGTCGCGCCGTCCATTGGGTAAAAATGCTCGTAACTCATAAGTTCATAACATTTAACATAACAAAATTAAGAAGTAGTCTTTTTTATTTATTGATTTTAGTTGATAAAAATAAAAAATAATCAGAAACATCATCATTCATCATCAATCAATCATATTACAGTAGGAAACAATAGTTGCTATCTCTTTCACACAGGTTTTACATTGAGTGAAAGAAATAACAAAAACAATAGGAACCGCCACCGTTGCCCAGGTAAGAATAACCAAATATCTGCAAAACAAAGTGTATGTAGGTATTTATTTGAAGCACAAGTTTCAATTTATTTACCCTGCACCTTAACAAATAAGCACATAAATCAGCCAACTTAATTTTATTTTACCTCCTTAAAACAAAACAACTGAATTCGACACAATTTTAGAACGGAACCCTAAAAACGTAATATGATTCTACAAATCAATAATTTGTAACTACATATCTATACATATAAAGTTCAATAAATAATTGGTGATTTTTAAATCCCGGGATTAAAACGCCATTATCATCACTCCGGTATTTTAGAGGAGGTTTTATCCACTCTGTTACTTACCTCAAAGTTTAGGTAAATATACTCTACCTATTCCGATCTCTGGTGATAACACTGATAACATATGTGGTGGTCGGCAAGATTGTTTTAGCAGCTTTAGACCTACGCACATAAGTATCGTTACTTCAATAGGGGTCTTGTGTCTACACGCCATTTTCCAGCAATAAAATTCAACACCCATAATCAAATCGTAAAGTAAATACAGAATCTCATAACTGCAATCTCTCTCGCCAGTAACATTAATCTTTACAATTCCTTATCAATTTCACGTTCTGCTTGATACATCAGCTATTACATTCACGCAACCTTTACATCCACGTAGGCAATGGAGAACGGAATGCGACTTACGCGGTCCAAGACTTCTAGTATTGCAACAAGGAATTTTCTCTTTTCCCGAAGCTAAACTGTTGTAAGAAAAACGAGCAATGAATTTAATTAATTAGCTTGCCACTTGCACAAACAAGCGATAACTAACCCTGTTTCGTTGCGATAAAAGTCATGTCTGCGAAATGTATTTCTGTTAGCAACTGTATGCTATAATTCACTCGTCCAGTGTTGCCAATCTCATGTGAGAAATATGCGTTACGTTTATGCCAAATACTTGTAGTGCAGACGGGTGCAGTTACTGTTATTAATTTAAGAAAATACCAAGGACAGAGTGGAGAGATGGAAATTACACATGATGGTGCCGACAAACGTGTGAGATGTGTAGATTTATGTGTCTGAAGGTTACTCTATCCTTCGTCACATTAGCGGCATCAGTGGGTAAACTTCTACTGGTGAATTTGAGCATCGTAGCAAGTAGTCATTGTTCCACTCTGCAATCGGCGTTTTGTTTTTGTTTTGGTCGTTTGTTTGTTGTCATTTGCCAGTCTTGCAACACATAAAAATGTGTATTGTCTTTGGTCCCTGGCCCTAATATCAAGCAATGGACAAAATTGTCAAACTTTTATTGCATCAATACGAGGCTTTTGGCAAATTTGTATGTGTATATTTTTAATGTAATTTATTTGTAATGTGCGTTTTGTTTGTGCAGAATAAACTTCATTTCAACTTTCATTCTTCCATTGGACTTTGGCTCTTAGCGACTCAAATGAAGGAAAATTGCACAATTTTAGAAGCCACAATAAACATGAAAAACCTTGCGTAACTGCTAACCGTAGCGAATATTATAATGTGAATTTGAATTATAACTTTCTATTTTTATAAATGACGACTTTTGAAATGCTGAGATTTATCAAAAGTAACAATTGAGGTAAAAATAGAAATGCGAGGAAACAAAAATAAATACTGCATCAGTAGATTTTGCTGGCTAATGCTAAAAATAAAAATGCGTGAAATTATCTAATCATCGTTAGACTATTGGCACAAAATAAGCTGGTCATGACTAATGCGATTAACAATACTGAGGAAACAACACAATTAAGAAAGATTAATTTATACACTGATAACGCGGTAAACACCCAAGGTTAAAAATAAATCAATTAGAAAAATCAAGGAAAATTCTCGTTATTTTCAATTCATTCTGTTCTCCACACACTTACTCTAACGCTTAGCACAAAAATATGTTCTATAGGACTTAATTTTTGTGGTTAAATTACAATAACATTTAATTAAAACAATATATTTTCATTTTTTTTAAACATTTTTTTTTTTTCATTTTTCATTTTTTTTGCCTACTGGGAATACAGGCGTGATGTTATGTAGTATGTGTTTAAATTTTCATTGTAAGAATAAAATATATATTATACTTCAATCCATTCAAAAGAAAAAAGGACTATACGCATTATAATAAAACATGCGTTAGTTGCGAACTCATAAAGGCTCAGGTCATTACTCTAGCAACACCTTTCGCTAAGATCTAATATGGGATGTCCACATGTCCAGCTGCTTTTTTTCCATATCCATAAAAGATCGGTCACCTGGTTAGTGCCAGTTTTTATAAGTGATTTCGCGAGACTCGCTAACAAGTCAAAATGGATGAAAAACTAAGTTACATTGGATGAACATAACATAAACTTGCACTTTCACACGAGTGCTATTGACTGCGTTTTTGTGCAGCTCCTAGTTTTTATTTTTATTGTGTGTTATAATTGGTTCATACATGTCTTAGGGGGATATTACACTATCATAAATGAATATATATCATAAATAAATACTTAACGAAATATTTAAAACGTGTCTATATTACCTAAGTATTTCATATATTAATTTATTCGTATTTACAAATATGAAATTACAATTGCATTTACAATTAAAATATAATAATCTAACCTGACTAAAACTATTACAAAACTAAAATATGGCGTATATATGATAGTGTAATATCCCCCTAAGACAGCCCTTTATAATCTATCTACTTATATATTATATAAAAATAAATCGCTGAAATGTGTGTACGCGCATAACTTCAGAACGACTGCACTAAATTGTTTAATTCTTTTTTTTTGTGTTCGTTATTGTCAGGACAAGGTTTGTAGGTAGGGTAGGTAGGTAGGTAGGGTAGGTAGGTAGAGTAGGGTAGGTAGGGTAGGTAGGTAGGGCAGGTAGGGTAGGTAGGGTAGGTGGTAGATACTTAGTGCTCCCTGTGCGAAGCCAGGCCGGGTACAGCTAGTCCTTCAGATAAATATATTATAAATGTGAGTTTGTGAAAATGTTTGTTTATTACTGAATCACACATAAACGGCGGAACGAACTTGGATAAAATTTAGCACACCGATAGATCTTGGCGTTATTATAACTTAGGATACTTTATTTTATTACTAGCTGCGCCCCGCGGTGTGAAATATACTTTACGACCTTATCTCAGACCTACCAAATATACACAAAAAAATCATAAAAATCGGTCAAGCCGTTTCGGAGGAGTTCGATAACAAACACTGTGTCACGAGATTTTTATATATTAGAAGATATTACGGATCATAAAATAGTTTTTCTATCCTAGGATGCGAGTGACACCGCGGGCAACAGCTAGTCAATTATAAAAGCGTGGTCCAATGCTATAGAAACATCTGATTCGATAGTGTGTTACATAATTGTAATTTGTGAACCTCGGGGCCGGAAACTTGTACAAACGAGCGTGTAATTTTTATCAGTACATGTTTTATCTAAGTCGCGTTAAACAAACAAGACAAAGATTATTTACTCAGTAGATAAGATATTACTTATATACTTACGTTGTTTTAAATAACAATTGACTTTAGTATTTTGCAACTCATAACTAACTATTATTATAATAAAGGTTTTATTGGCGTTAAAGTTTATACAGGGTCAAATTAAATTAGCTAGCGAAACTCCGCAGACGTATAATATCTAAACATGATAAAACAAACAAGAAATTTGATGATTGTGATTGTGTAGGTATTCACTTGAAATATTAGTTTAAAAACCTGTTTTTTTTTGTGTAAGTAGTTTACACAAAAAAAACTGATTTTAATTTTTTTTTTTGTGTAAACTTCACAGACGTGATTAGTATCGATATCTAAACACGATAAAACATATTTTTTCCATTCATACTTCATGTTACAAAACTACCAGCGGTCGTTGACCCCTAAAAAACATCTAATTTTTTTTTATCGTGTTTAGATATCGATACCCATCATGTCTGCGGAGTTTCGCTAGCTAATTTAATTTGACCCTGTATATAGTCCGAAAGGTGGCGAATACTGAGATGACGCCTTAGAAGGGTTGAATGGAAGAAGACATGTTAGAGAGACAGCATGATGACGTCCTTCTAAACCCAAAGGAAATGAGATTTATTTTTGTAGCTCTTCAAACCAAAATTCTCCAGATTTTTATATGTACTTAGATCTAAAACTCCGATTTCCTAACACATTATTATTAATCGTTATCAAATGCCTACTACATTAGCATGTTATAGGTTAAGTCTCACGCTTCTGAAACTGGGTAAGTAGCACTGAAAGCGGCGCTCGCGCATGTTTAGCGCTCCGTTTAACGCCATGTATGGTGTGGCGCATTAAGTCCAAACACTATAATCGGTTGTAAGTGGTGACAGATTGCTGGATCGCCTACCACCAGCATTAGATAAAGATTGGGTTCATTTATTAATAGCCATACATGATTTCACAGTTTTAGAATTAAAATTACAGAAGCTGTACTATTCTATTTTTCTAGTATTTTTCGATATACCAAACAACAACAAAGAACTGTTAAACACAAAAATATAATTTGTTCAATTCATAAAAATGGTTATGATGAAAATTTTCATGATTTTTTTTGAACATAACATTTTCATGAATCTTATTAATTACACAATAATCGCCACTTTTTCTAAGACATAAAAACAAACATTCAATGTATCCAAAAGTGTACTATGCGTGGGGCATGACGCGGTCGATACAGTCAGCGCCAGCGACAATAAAAACAAATGTTACGTTACGTGCGCATGAGTTGCTAATCAGCCGACTCACGCGCGGTTCGATGCTCCATCCTAGTTTGTTGCACTCGCGTGTTTTCTTAGAAGATGCTTCTTAAGAAGTTAGAAAATAAAGGTTTTTAAAGTGAAACTTTTATTACATCGTCTCAAACTTTTTCGTCTGTGTGTTGCATGTCGCGTGACGGTCGGCCGCGGAGTAGGGAAAACGTTTCACTTTTACCGTGGTTTCATAAAACCACACAATCTTTTTTTTAACCCAAAACACAGATTACTGACGTTGTTCAAAAACCCGCAAAGTTGAAGTTTTGCTAGCCAGGGCTCGTCTGCCACAAGCTCAATGACCTCCGGGCCAAAATAACCACTATATGAAGCCCTGACGCAGCTAGAAGGCGTCCTGGCAGACTCCGTAGAAGAAGGCGGGACGAGCTGATAAAATAAACAACCAACGGTTCACATTAGCCTTGGTTCGTAAAAACTGGCTGGCCAATAGTAACTGGCTGGCCAATAGTAACTATAATTTGAATTAAGTAGGTAAGAAATAAAGATTGTACTTATGTAAGTTTCAATGCAGCTAACGTTACTATACTGTTTTACTGCTGTAGAAAGAATATCGTTAACCGTTCGTTATGCGATTTCTGGGAGCTACTGCATATAGCTTAATTTCGCTTTTAGTACTCACTTATAGCAAATTGCTAGATCGTAACCATTAAATGAAGAAGGAGGAGAACCTACGCATTCGTTTATTGTGTTCCAAGAATCATCTTTAGTAACGAGAATAGACTAATGTCGATGTTATTGAAGGAAGCTGCGGGTAAAGATTTTGTTTAGTCTGAACCATTGTGTATGCCATGAACCAACAGTTTTTTCTAAAGAAACGTATCAAATTAATCTCCAACTATCATTTCAGAGAATTTTTAGTTTTTATGTCTAGAAATGAGGGTGAAACGTGAACATCGTGCGTTCTTCGTAGAACCACACATTCCACGGATATGACACAATATTAAGTTTTAAAACACCGAGAAGTTTTTAAGTTTTTATAGTGTTAACAGAATTCCGACGAACATAGGTTTAAGCTCTCGCGACCATATACAGACGTAATGATACAGGATTCTTTAAATACTTTTAAGGTATTGACAAATTGATGAATGAATCCACTATACAAACTCCAGTGACATTCTTCAGAATTTTATAATTTAAGTGGAAAGGCATTTTTTAAATAACATTTGTAATTTTCTTAGTAGCGTCGATATCTAGTGGCATACGTTTGACATACATTCCTCAATCAACACGCCACAGCTCGTTCTAAAGTACAGGGATAATGTTATGATTGGTATACCGTTAAGCCACTCTGCTAGAAGTGTTAGCCTTAAAAGAGCATAGTCCCCGACACTAATTACAATGATTTAGATGAGTTTACACGCCTTTTAAGTGCAGCTTAGAACCTAGCCTTTATACTGACAGGATAAACCTGATTATTGAATAATCCTATTAATATCAGCCGACAATTTGATATATTGGCGAGTATTAATAAAATTGCGACACTCCTACATTTGCATTTGATATAGATTTCCTATTACGGAAACTGATAATTACGTTTGGCTTAGTGCAATAAATTTGAAGATAAAAACTGACCATGTGGAGGATAATTTCACAACTAGATGGAGGATAATTTCTGAGATGTTGATGTTAATTGAAATCCTATTTTAATACAGGCATCCGTTGCGCCTTGTACGGTTCTCCGTGTTTCCTTTTGGGACACATCTTCGTCAGGCCACATTCCGCATGAGACCTGCCAATTACGTGGGGATCGCTGAAACTTTTTACCAACTTACTGACCGTTATTCGATGTCTTCGACAATCGTTAAGAACCTGTCCCTTTGCCCATATATGACGGATCATGTTCCGATTTTCTAGCCTCATCGCATTACCACTTTTTTCTACTTGCTTACTTTACGTACGTATGACATATTGGTGTCAATGCAACAATAAAATTTAACATGCATTTATTCATAAGACCCACTCAGAAGAAGCACGTTTTCACGTTTGTTATCGACTTAAGGCATACAGGCGCGACGCGACACTTGTAGAACAATTTCCATGTAGTTTTCAAAGAAATTGTTCTACTAAAGTCGCGTCGACGATTTCTGTCGAATATGTTTGCGAAAATATTTTAAGAGTGTTGGAAAATTGAAAATGACAGAGACCCAAATTAAACCCAATAAGGATAAAGCGTTTGTCGGTGCCGAAAAGATCTAAAGATTTTGCCGACCATGACAACTGCCCTCGGTAACTCGAGTTTACCGATAACCGACCTCATAACCAATATTTGGATATCTTAAATCTTTTGCCGAAACAAATGGATCTGTTGGATGCGAATCGATTTACGTGTACGAAATTGAAAACAACAATTAATTTGGCGCAGTACACCGGTCAACAAAATTCTTGTTGGCAAAACAAAATCGGATCCAAGGCTGTTCACGGATTAACTTAATATCAACATAACGCAGGATCGGAAAGTGAAACTAAATCGTAACTAATTAGTTCGATTAGTCAAACACGAATAGGTCACTGAGACCGGTCGGCGCGGGTTTCTCGCTTCATTTTTGGTGACTTGACATCATTAATTAAACTTTTGACGTACACATTGTTCGCGCAGTCGTTGGCCTAATGACATCGATTAAGATCCTTGTTCAAACCATCCTCTTCGGATTGTTACGCATTTTCTATTTAGTCAATATTGATTAACGCAGAACAAAGGCTGCGTAAGATTGATGATCATCGGTAACGAACAAAAATGAATTATCTGGTGAGTAATTACGGTTACAAAACATAAGCCAAGGTTACGAAAACTGAGGACCTACATACACAAATTTAACGTAAACTGTTCAAGGGAACTAATAATAAATACGTAACAATGAGTTGCTCTGCTTTTGATGTGAACAAACACGCCAGAACTGCGACTGGTAGGTACTCGTAAAACTAATTCAGTGCTAGTAACTAGCAACAACGAAACACTGCTGCGTAACGACAGCTCGAAATAAAAGAACACAAGAACACCGATTCGATTTGACTCGAAGATTGATGTTCAACGTTGTGAAAATATTTGCTTGACCAGATAAAAGTCGCCAAATCATGCTTTCACAGTCGTAAAAAATGTCACTGGCGCCTACTAAACTTAGCACCAGGTCGCGACCGAAGTCGTGATACTATTTCGCAAATACAAGATGCACGTAAAAGTGGAGCGAACCTTGGCGTCCGAGTCCTGGCGGAAGGCCAACTGAGCAATTGAATGAGTGACGATTAGCAAACAAAAAATAACAGGGGTAGACGAACACGGATCGATCTATTTCGGGGAGGTCGAATTTTCTGAAGTACCTGAGTCAGAAGCAGTTCTGGCACTTGAGGATTGCGCTCATTGAGCTAGAGGAAATGCGTGTCTGTTTACGATAGTGGCGGTACTTGGGTGAAATATTTTAGGCTAGCGTGGTGTATGGCACTCTATGCACTACTGTTAAAGTGAAAGAGGTCCTTTGAGTGTGTCAGACGTGACCGGGCTGGCAAAGGCGTCGTTGTTGCGGCACGTCCGACGCGCTGTCTGACTGGACGCTCTTATCGATTGGACCTCGATGATTGTATTCGTTGCTGACTCCGGATGACTCCAGCAGATATGAAGTAAAACAAAAATGGATGGAATAAAGGCCAAAAGTTACCTCGATGATATACACTTTTTCTCGATTAACTCTACAAGATTTTATTTCGAATTTCAAAAAATTCCGAATTCGACGATCGTTTGCAATTATGAGACAGTCATAAATATATTTTGAAAATATTTTGGCATGTTACCAAAATTTACGTTAGCAATCATAAATTACCGTCACTCGTATGTTCCAGTAAATACCACGTCAGTAGATAAGGATATACTACTCCATAATTATGTCCTTGGCAAAGTACAAGATAACGACAATGATAATGAAAAATAAAACTTGACAGATAAAAAGTATATTTTCGCTGTGGAAATTTTTAAAGATTTTAGCAATAGTTATTTCTAGAAAATGTAATTTCCCAATTTTGAATATAAACGAATGCTTGTAAAATATTTTTTGCTACTGCTTCTAATTGAAGCTATGTAGTTCGCTATTGGGATAATTATAATCAAATACTATTCAGCTGTTGTAGTTTATGCGTGTGTGTGTGCGTGCACAGTGTGTCATTGAATGAGACCTAATTTTGATGACAAACAAAACAATTCATTGCGGAGCGCACATCTGGTAAATGCTTCAAACATTTGTACAATAGTCTGAAGGAAGCTGCAATTAATATTCGAGAACAAAACTAGGCTGCAATAAATTCCGTACACAACTTTTGTAATGAAATTCATGAAGACACTGCTGTAATTCCAGTTGAGAATGTACCGATATTAGGAAAAGTCAAAAAATGTTACGAAAAATTCTGATAATGTAGTTGAATTGTAAACATTTTTGTACGGTATTATGTATTCGCGACAGGCGGAAGGATTCTGATAAGCCAGTATTGTCCGCGATAACGTTAATTATGCCTGTGTTCGTAAAAATACCAAAACGTTATTTCCAAATTCGAAAATTTCCCTCACCTTAGCACCGGAGATGCTGGCGTTCATCCAACTTTCGGTGCTGACGCCTTGGCTGTCGCCGAAATTCGTATTCGAACACTTCAAAACATGCAATGAGTTTGTAAAACTCTAAGAAACGTCGATATCACCAAACGCACAGTACAGAACTTGGCACAAACTAAGCACGTCTGAACGAACACAAATTAGGACGTTGAGTTTAAGAACACCAGTAGGCTGAACCAAAAATGGTCTTTCACATCACGACAAATATTTGCGTGGTCACAGGTGCACGCTGTGTAAATAGATGCAGCGCTCGGTGCCGGCGACACGTGCGCATTCGATGGCGAACCGCGAATAACAGTGTATAACGCGAGCGGCACGTAGCGCCCCTCTACCACGACCGCTGTACGCACGGGGCACAGCGACACTGACGCAGCACGCCAGCCGGTCGCTCGGCTCGATTCCACGCCGCATCTCAACCCCTCGGGCCTACACCCCGCTAGAACAACCAATATTTTTTAGCCTGAGCAAAATCCTCACATTGCATTGCGCATCAGACCACTGTGCGAGCTATGGCATTCGACCGCTTTTTCTGCCGACGTCGTAATTATTCAGACCTTTTAAGGAACCCTGAATTTAACGTACACGAGTAAATAGTATGACGAGTATTCTCGTGAGAATGCGAGGCGTAGATTATCTCGAAGACATTTTTTGTGGAAGACCGAGTGATCCATAAAGTGATTCTGCATATTTCACATTTCGCTGCAGGTACACTTTGTATGACTTGTTTGCCGCGAGTCTTCGAGATTGTTTGGCTTTCTCGCGTGCGTGTTATCAAGTTGACACAATAAACACTGAAATAGAATTGTCTATTGAACAATGCGAAAGTGTGCCACATCCTGAAGCCGAGTTAATGTGAAGATAATGACAGGCACCGATAATGCCGCTAGGCGCTAGGATCACGTAGAACCAACGGTACCGTGTCTATGTGACTGTATGCACCGGGGCTAATTTAAATAATCGTTGCATTGACGACTCAGGGCTCCGGGGAAGATTTGTGGTGAGATAACGACGTCCACAGTGGTTATTACGTGTCGTTGTGGTGCTTAGAAGATAATACGTCTCCGCACAAATACTGAGTTTGCGGACAGATCTTGTGGCCTAATTACTTAATGAAATTCATCATTCTACGAACGTTTATTAGGACATAAAGCGTTTTGTGAACCAATGGACCCTCATTTATCATACCCAAACTTAATTCGTTCTTAAAAAGTAGAGCACAGAGCACGCGGCTTCTGCAAAAGCCAATCAGATCGTGTTACCAGCAAAACATGAGCTATCACATATTTCATCAATATGTTTCCTCTTCCACTTGCACGATTGCAATAATTAATACCATATACAAGATAAGAATGTTCAATTGGCTGGAACGATTGAAATTAGCGATAGCAATCCATACAGAGATGGAAGAAAGCTGATACAATTATATAGGAATCTAGAAGACCCGGTCAGTAGATTGTCGTTATTAATCAAGTGTAATACGATAAAATAATGATGGTGCGTCGCTAATCGATGTGGTTCTGATTTGAGAGCTCCTTCATATGGCCGGTTGTCACGACATGACCAATGGAGGGAATCCGAGCGACGTGGAGCATTCCGTCTCGTTACAGTTTCCCGGCTTTCTGTGTGATCTTGTTAGATTACAAGCAATGCCGCGAGTCCAAATCTGTCGTCCGCTCTTTAAGGGAAAATAACTAAAGAAAAAACAAAATGGCTGCATTTATTTGCGGTACAAACACCCCGTTTTTTAAATTGTGTGAAAGACACAATGTAATAATCTTAAAGACAGTATTTACTTGTTACTTGCAGACCTGCCTACCCATTAAGACTATTTATGTTTTCCGTGATTATTCAACTTGCAGTTTATATCTTTCAGGGTAGATTACAATGACAATACGTTTTCATTTAGAAAACAATACAACGGCGGTAATGAGGCGGTCGGTAAAGTTGCAAGATTTACGCGGATTTTTGTCCCGTCTCGACTCTTGTGATATTTCCTTAACTTTCTCTTTCTCCATTGTAGTATCGGAGGTGTCGACCGCGATTTATCGCCGACCATCGTCCGACAACGACACGACACGGGAATCGAACCCCGAGACTAACAAAGGCATAAACAAGTTTCACTCCGCCCAAGCTTACAAACTGTTACTGTAATTTAATACGTATTCGATTGGTGCAGTGCAAAAAAATATCGTGGATTTTTTCCTTTGCGTAGTAAAAGGCATTACCGGATTGTGTGAAAGATGATATGGCTAGAAAGGGGGGTGAATACTGAGATGACGACTAATAGAGACCAACATATGGAAAATCAAGGAGACAGGATGGGACGACAACTTTTTTTTTTTTCTTTTTGTTGGGAAATCATCAAATGACCTCTCCCGCTCTGGGCGGAGCGGAAGGGTGTGTCACACTCTTACTGACTAAAACCCACCCGTGTTCCTTCAGTTGCCTGTGCGCCAGGGCTACGGTAACTCTATCGAACAATCCGCGACCCCGACAGGCATCGGCCCTATCGGACCCCGTCAATTATGCTGACGTCTCTTCGAGGCGCGCGTGGAACACAACGCGCCGTCGACCCGGGCCTGGTCCTTACCGGACGGCGAGCTGCCCATTGCTCGCCGTCCGCAAGCCCGCGCCTACGGTGGCCGGGAGTCGGCTATCGACTCCCGACGCCCAGGGTGTCTCCTCCTGCGGCGACTAGGGGCGTGAGGGCGCAATGATTACCTCTCCCTCACGCGCTCCGCCTCCTCCTTCGCGAGCATTACTGCTTCGCAGAAGGAGGTGACTGCTTCCCATTACCTCTCGCTCCGTACCATGGCCTGAACCAGGGCCAGACGCGAGAGATCGCCGCAGCCGATGGGACGACCCCTAATAAATTGGAATAAGAGCAGCAGGGCAATTGCGTAACACATTAACAGTAGGAATGACTTCAAATTTTTCGAACATATGAAGATATGGATTCGCAATGATTCATCAAAGGCTTCAAAATGATTCAGATTGTGATAGATAGTGTGGTATGCAATTAGGGAGCAGGACAATGATGATGACGAGTAAAAGACAGTACCTGCAGATACGCTAAGACGTAGAAGTACCAAGTTTTGGCAGTATGTCCCTTGTTTTGTTTGTTGTCACATCCTAGAGCCGGGCTTTTGCATTCAATTACTTTTTAATAGTTTATGGATCAAACATTTCGCCTCTTCTTTCCTCAGTAACTTTCAGTAAACTATGCCTCTACGAGTGATCTTTCTCGATTACAAGTGATACTAAATCGCTTTCGTGTGGGGTTTTTACAATGAGAAAGTGTTCTCAGTGTAAGTTTAAGTTATATCCTACAATAAACATAGCAGAGGTGGTTTACAGTGACGTTAATAGTGCTTCAAGTGAGAAAGCAATATCGTCAGGAGCCCACGACGACGCCATTTTATTTGTTCACTTTCATGTTTTAGGGTTTGCATGTCTGATAGGATGTATACATTGTGTGATGGCGAATCTAATTAGGGTTGACCAAAAAACATAATTTTGCAGTTTTTGACTAAAATCGTGATCTTGGATAAGCAACAGCGTCTTTAAGAAGAAATAATTAAAGATATAATTCTAAATCCGACTAGCACAAAGGTAACAGCTAATAAATTTTCGTTCTTGGAGAAGCTGTAATAAGTATCAGTGGAATACCATCGGCTGTTGATGATGGTGTCTATCAAACAAGATAATTCATTTGATGGATAACGATATAAGAATCAAGGATGACCGACTAAAATAAACAGCGTTATTTTTTCTAAAAATAAACAGGTACGTACAATTCTGAATCGCCACAATTTAAAGGGAAGTATCGTGGGAAAATGCCTTCGTAACATACCTGCATACTAAACCGAACACGTGTGCACCATTAGTACCGGTCATTCGCATACATTGACTGCCCGGCTTCACGACTGACACATATAAAACTCAGTAGCACGGGTTTGGTTACATTACCAGAAACCAAACTAACGATTCTTTAAATGCTCCAGTGGGTAATGCTAAACAAACACTCACAGTTGATCGATATTGAGAGATGGCTAGATAGTGTCTATACGTTTGGAAATCAATATAATTATCAATTTTACAGATGCCTAGTGTGTTGGTGACCGTAGCATGGTCACAATTAAATGCAATGCCATTCTTACTATTCCTCCAGACACCCTTTGGTCTTTTATCCAAAGCCCGACTCTGCTGTCATGGGCCATGACCTCTCTTTGATTTTGTCAATCTCAATACTTCTGTGCTAATCTCTTCCATGTTCGAACTGCGATAACAATAATGGCCTATAAGTCCCTACGCATCCCCAAAAACAGGTTGACCTCTTCTCATGCAAGTACCATCCTGACATACCCCAGCACTTACAGACGGAAACTGCATATCACGTGCATTGATATAATCAATTAGAATTCTCGGGAGCCAGCTATCATTACAGGTAGCAACGCCGGAACATTTCCAGCCGTTAATTGATATTTACATAGATTGTTACGTGTGGTGGGAACCGCGGAAGCTGTTACTAGTTACATCAGTGACCTTATACATGATTCGTGGACGGGATTCTGTTATGATTTAAGATTGGATCTGTTCGGTAATGTAATGGTAAGTGGTGATACTGGTCTGTGTGATGGGTTGTAGAATTTAGAACTGACGACTGAAGCAGCGAAAACTCTCTGACCTGCTTTATATCTACTTATTTATCTTTGTTTGGCTAGAGTCCCTATTATCTTTGCCAATTCAAGAGAGATGTTTATTAAGTGCGTTGAAGAAAGTACAAAAACAGAGAAACATAAAAGAAGAGAAGAAATATTTATGAAATCATGATTCTAAGCTGTAGGTGTTTTGGTTATCTAGTTGCCTATGGCTTTCCTAAGGATTGCACCTAAAATCCCATGTACAAGACATAGTATAGAAAAAGGATATTCGGGAAGATATAGAACTCAAGGAGGATTTTGCATATTCTAGGTATATCTATATGTGGTTTCTCTATATGTGGTTTGGCACTCGGAAGAAGTGATTCATTTATTGTACGTTATATATAACAGCCATAAAATACCCATGGCACACAAACCAAACATAATTACCTAGCATGAAGACAATAATTTAAGCAAATTAAATACAGCATTGGAAGTGCCTGGATGGTATAAAGTGCTCAAAGGAGCGTGATCTCCAATTAAACGGTGCCTATCTTTATATCGGCCGGCCGGTGTTAGGTCTGTGCCGTGGCTCACGACCGAACAAACTCACGACCCTAACCACAATGTCGATATTTTATTTTTTTGTGTATTGAGGAAGTATCAACGGGGATTTGATTTAAATGTTTTTGCAGTTGATTAATGTTACGATAGATTCTTTGTTCGTTATTGCATTTGGAAACTATTTCTTTGTTATCTGAACTGTTGTTTGTTGATAACTGGCGAAATATGGGTGTATGATGGGTATACCTCTGCTTACCCCAACGGGGAAACAAGGCGTGATATTATGTTATATCTTGAAGCAGTGGTTTTATACTCTTTCGCATTACAGAAGATTGGTTAGGCTGAGACTGAAAGGTAAGTACTAATTTGCCCAGAAGTGGTTAGTAAATCTTCAATAAGTTTATTTATAACGAATTCAATCACGGTACAACAAAGTATGAGAATACACCTTGCATGCAGGTAATAAATTTTTGCTTGCTTCGTTATACCTACTTAATGCCGTTGAATACGGAATTATATTTAACATTTTGGTTTCGCCAGCGTTGGTATTGATTAAACTGGCTAGAAGCTCATTCATAGAGCAAAACTTACAAGTACTAACGTCAATCCGCATTTAGCTGAGAATGTATTGATTATGCAGTTTGCAGGTTGCGTTCACTGTACTATAATAATAGGATGACGCATGAGAGATCAATGGGGTTGCTAATCAGATTGGCATAACCCCGATTTCTGATCAATGTATTTGTATGGCGTTTAAGACGAAAAGATGGAAAAATAAATGAAAAAACTTATATCGATCAATCTGTACCGCCCTATATTCTAATATTATTTTGCAATATCAGAATCATAAATCCGCAAAATAATCCCTAATCCGCTGGATGCGGGTAGCACAGAACCAGTCAAAGTGGCGGTGCTTGGGGGATACACATGTCCAGCATTGGACGTCTTTCGGCTGAAATGATGATGATGATGATCAGTAAAAGCATAATCAGCCTATAATGTTCCCACTGCTGGGACACAGGCTTCCTCTCGCGAGTGGGCCGTAATCCACCACGCGGGCCAAGTGCGGATTGGTAGGTGTGCTACATGTCTTTGAATTTTTGGTTCTAGGACATGCCGGTCATACTGATCTACCTATAGCTTTTTTCCATTATTTATTTCAGTATTAACTTAGCTGATGATGATCAGAATCATAGACAAGTGGAGAATTAACCGTGTGTATCGGATATATTTCTTCTCAAATACTATGTAGAGTCCACCAGTCAATTTAGTTCAATACTCAATTACTTATTAACTTCCTAATTCCTATAGAAAAAGAACAAGTTGATTACCTATTCAAGTTTTATACTTCATTGAGCAATTTTTTCCATTTGCTTAGCTGCCAATAAACATATCGCCTCATAGTCAATAGATTGTAGATATTACACTTGATTAGTTTTTTACTGCTTAATTTGAAATGTTGCCTAACACATAATAAAGATATATTGTGAGTTTCTTAGAAGTACAAACTAAGGCTCCTACAAACAAGCGCGACACGCGACGCGACACAAGCACCGCCTATCGCGTGACGAGCGGTGCCTTTGTGTCGCGTGTGATTCACGTCGCGTGTCGCGCCTGTTTGTTGGAGCCTTTATAAAGAAAAATCAAAACATCACGTCTGTAATTCCTGAACGGGTGGGCAGAGATTAGGGGATTTCAGTTTTTTATGAGTAATTATGGCAAAAAATTAATATTGATTTCTGCTACAATATTGTGTTTTTTAACCGACGAAAAAAAAGGAGGAGGTTCTCAAGTCAACCCGTATATTTTGAATTTTTTTATGTATGACCTCGCATAACTTTTTACAAAATAGTTTTTCAATTCGTGTTTTCTCCCGGTAATTATTCCTTACTACCACCCTGAAACCCTTAGGGGAAAGGAGGTTCAAATCCCAGTTACGTAGAAGATAACAAATACAATACCTATTGTATTCTAATACCTACCAATTTACTTAGACATTGTTAAAGAGTGAATCCAGATTAAAAATAATATTAGGTATGCTTAGCCTACGGTAGCGAAGGGTCAATTTGTGTAAGAGCTAACCCGGAGCTCATATCTTTAATGTGATTATATGATTTTTGTTTATACAATGTGTAACTTAAATAACGCACAACCTCTTGAGGGGTCATTGTACTCATCATTATGAACAACTTTTACGATGGGACCAAACCTGAAATCGCGATAAATAAAACAGCTGTTCCCTACATTTAACTCGTCAAAATGTAGAGAACAGCAGATTTTTTTTTTCGTGATTTCAGGATTGGTCCCATCGTAAAAGTTTTTCATAATGATGAGTACAATGACCCCCTTAGAGGTTGTGCGTTATTTAAGTTACACATTGTAGAATACTGACTGTGCCATTTTTCAAAGAGAAGCCATTAGGAATCTAGTTGTATGGATGGAACCTTCGCCACTGTTAGCCTATCTTTCAGGAAATGTTCTGTTCTATCAAAAAATCCTTTACAATGTCAGGGCAGTTCACTAACTAGTAGATACCTAACTATTTAAAATTCATGCAGCATATTTAGCATATGTTTTCGTATAAAAAAAAATTGCAAACACTTATAATTCATGACAAGTCCTGTGAGAACTTTAGACATAATATTATTTACTACTGTATTATGTCCTTGAATGTATGTTTGCTTTTATTAATATTCATAAAGCGTCTTATTCATTCAGGACGTCAACTTGAATCATTATTAAACGGATCTTTTTTACGAATGCGTGTACAAAAATATTGTTTGTTAGACTTTTAACATTGCTGTTGGTATTTAAGATAAGGAGGTTTTTAATGTGACATAGGATGTCTTTAAGACATTGAGTTTGAGGTACTTCATTATTGTTTTATAGAGTCAACAGCTTTAAAAAATAGGATGTGTGCTTATGACCACACCATAGAAGTGAAATCTTACGACTGGAGCCGAGTATACGCGATTCAGCGTCACCGACCCGAGCGTGGCAGTTAAGTTTCATTCACTGTTTAGAATGGGCGCAAAATACGCCTATTACTGCAGCGGCCGAAAACAGAGGCATTGATGGACGAACGTGAAAAAATACGTGAGTCCATCACAGCCTGGTTGCGGCCAAGGCTTGTATAGTACTATTCTCAAATAATGCGCGGATATTCAAACTAAGTAAATTAAGCATAAATTCCAGAACCAATGATTCGTCATTGATCCTATAACTTGTCTCGCGCCAATATCTTCATTTGTTTCTTTTTCACTTTAAACAGTTCTAATTGTTTAGCCAGTTCGAGATTTAAATAATATATTTAATAAGTTACATCCTTGGTTGCCATGGGTCGCAGTAAAAAGTTCGTTCCATTTTTAAATTACACGACAGATGAGTTTTCATAGTAATTTATTCGGCCGCTAAACACGACAGATATGGATTTTCATACTAACATTACCGGCCGCTGCTCGCATGTATTTAACCAGTACAACATATTCGATTTATCTCGAAGAAAGTTGTCAAAATAAAGCTCGAATTTCCAAACATGTTTGAGAAAAAGCAGTTTTCACTTCAAAAATCTTATCTTAGTTTAACCAAGAAACAAATGAACGAATTTAGTTTTCAGCGCCACTATTCTTTATTTAAAACCACCTGGATTTACATTAGTTAAGAAACCTCTTTGATCAGTGTTTATTATTTTCCACTTGCCTTCACTCATTTAAATAACCAATGAATTTTACCATCATCTGGTTCGAAAACTCCAACACGTACCTGCAACAAAAACATCAATAAATTAATACAAAACCAACAATTAGATTGCACAACACAAAGTATGGCAACAAAATAAAACCGATCGCCGTATGGGTTGCCAGAGAGAAACCTTGTTACGTCACACTTGTGGCATTTTCGATCAGATACGTAATGACTTTTAATGGCCGAATTATATTGACGGACAAAACCAATGAACAGCATCTAGCTTTTAGAGTTTGACATTATGACCGCAGAATAAGATGGGACAGAAGGCCCACTACAAAATATTGCGCGATAAG
Source organism: Griposia aprilina (assembly GCA_916610205.1). NCBI lineage: Eukaryota > Metazoa > Arthropoda > Insecta > Lepidoptera > Noctuidae > Griposia > Griposia aprilina. Next base: position 4,963,056 of record OU744295.1, on the reverse strand, counting down.
TCTACCGAAGGATATGCCTCTACCGACACGGAAGATCATAGTGTCAACGCTACCTTAGCTTGCACCAAAACACACAGTCGATGGTATATTGACTCTACACCACGTTCACAAATAATATTCGATTGGAGTACTGTATTTTGGAACATACATACATAATATGTAGAGATTTTAAAGGTAAACTTGTGTAACCTTTAAAACCTCTACATATTTGCCAAAGTACCGCACTCCTGTCGAAAATTACTTGCGTTTATTTAATTTATTTATTTAATACTTTAAGCACACAAATGTACAAATAGGCATTTTCTACCAGTCAACCTTTGGGTGATGCAGAGACAAACAGTGGTAGGTGCAAAAATGAAAATTGAGGAATAAATATTTTTAAATATAAAGATACGCAGAAACCTATTACAACTATAAATATAATATAGGTACAAGCTTACCCGACAGACGTTGTCCTGTCTAACTATGAATGTCATATTTCTACCAACTGACAGTTATGTAAAATTGATATTGGAGTTAAGTTTTCTTAAATTTTCTAATGTTCTGTTCAACTTCCTTAATTTATTCTTTTATAAGATCCTTCTCCTGACTATAATTAACACAATAAAAAAATTATTTGCGAAATTGTTCCATACATTCACGCGTGATGCAATGACCAAGGGAAATAGAGATTCATTTTTATATATATAGATTATATACCTAATTATAAGCACGAATAAATATACATAAATACACGAATATACTAAAAAGAAATAAAAAAAGAAAGGGAGAACATTGACGTTGTGAAGATACTGCTAGCTTCTTACGAATGTGTTCGCGAACTTTTACTTTAAAGGATAATCAGCATTTTTTATTTATTTGTGACGTGTGTTTACGTAAGCTAGTAAACGCAGATTGTTTATAGTGGTCCTTCTGAACTTAGATTACATTTGATCTCCAGAACATTTCAGTCAGCACTGCTCACTCTGTTTCAAAATCATTATCATCATTAAAATGACACTGTCTTAACAGCAAAGTCTTGATTATCGCTTCGTTGATTACAATATTGACTGATGTCAAGCTGATGTTTTGTATTGATGAATTCTATAGTGAAATCAATAACTGTTATTTATGGTCATGATAAGCCGTAGGAGAATATTCCAGTGTCGAATTGTCGATATTAGGTATGCCAGGCAGAAGAGATCGTAAAGAAAATGATGAGGGCAAGACAATTTTTTTTTTTTAAATCAAAAGTAATATTGATAAGCATAAATATTGCAAGTATACTATCATCTAAAAATAAATTCTGTAAACATTTCAAACAAAACGGATGTTATCTCTTACTCAATAATTGTTGTATAACCATAGACAACTAAATTCAAACCGACATTTTGTCAATCGTTAACAATTAAAGTTTGTTCGCTGACTTTTGTAATTAATTACTTTATCCTGTCAAGTTGGTGATTAATATATCCCGAGTGGTGATCAATTCTGTTACATCACCAATTACGCAAAGGCGTGATTTCTAATTTAATTCTATGCCGATTGGTTTTAATTTGTACCAGGAGAATTAATATTCATTCAGGTTATAGTAATAATTAAAGAATAGACATTTTGTAGTGTTGACTTTTATTTGGATTAATAACATAAAAAAATCTCCCATTTTCCGTAGTAGGTACTTAATTGTAAGGATTTTGGGTATTTAATTGTATAGGATTTCCGTACAATGAGAGGTCAGCTTATACTGGAAATGTATAGCTTGAAACGTAGCCGTGTGTACCTATATATTTTATGATGTACTAGCTTTTGCCCGCGACTCCGCCCGCGTGGATGTCTATTATGTGTGCAAAATTTCAGCCAACCGCAATTGGTTTACGCGGCTTACGCCAGTAAAGCTCCCAGTCGTAGTCGGCATGATTTTTTTCCGACATCTTCAACAATCATCGTTATATTTCAGCCTATTTACACAAAACCTTAATGAATTATACACTTAAAACCTTCCGCATAAATCACTCCGTCCATTGGTGAAAACCGTATGAAAATCCTTCTGTTAGTTTTTGAGTTTGTCGCGTTCAGACAGACAGACAGACGTGGCGGATTTTGTTTTATAATATGTAGTGATATTAGATTGATTTTGCTGGAAAGTGGAACGTAATATAGGTACCACATTTAGAATATAGGATTACATTGACATAATTAACTGAATTAATGAGAGATTGTGTGGGTTGGCTAATTTTGGCAGTACTAATTCCAATTATTATAGGTAACAAGCTGACCCGACAGACGTTTTCCTGTCTCAACTATGAATGTCATATGTCGTTTAGTTTTAGTTTTGACTATTGACTAAAACTAAAACTATCGACTCATTTATCAACCGACCCATCTGTGTTTAACGATATTTGCAGCGCGCATTCTGTCAATCGCTGACAGTTATTTCAAACAACTGACAGTTATGTAAAATTAATATTGGCGTTAAGTTTTCTTAAATTTTGTAACGTTCCGATCAACTTTCTTATTTTTTTATTTCATAAGATCCATCTCCTGACATTAAGAAACACAACAAAAACTTTTTTTGTGAAATCGGTCCAGCCGTTCAAGCGTGATGTCGTGACCAAGGGAAATAGGAATTCATTTTTATATATATATAGAAGATATCGTTTCTCCTTTGTAGACTATATAGAAAGTTGTTCACATTATATAGAAGCATTTATGATGATACCTACCTACTTGTATTTACAAGTAGGTATGCTCTTGATATTGCTTTACCAACAAAAACGAATCTGGATCATTATGCATCTCCATGCAGAAAACGGAGTTTGTATGAATTGATAATGTTTATTACTTACCAACTTATTTTTACTATCACATCAAACAAAAACTATCCTTAAGTCTGTGTCTTTAAAGATCACTTGTGACGATTTAACTACAAATGCTAAGCCAGGGGATTATGAACTCTATTTTACAGAGTTATAAAGGTGTGTATAAGGTGCAGTTACGTAAATAGGCCATTGTTTCAGTCAAATGCGCATGTTACGCTTACGGGGTAGACAGTATTGTAAGCTCACAAGTATGGAATCCAGACAAGTGACCGGGACATCGATACCATTGTTCCAGCTTTTTGTAGAAAACGAATCGTTCCAACATGCGTTTGTACAAAATGTAAATCGGTTTTAAGGAAAATGTGGAGAACACCCGTGGATGTAGTGATAGTATTTTTACGACATTTAAGAACGAATATCGAAATATCGCCCATACTAATAATCAATATTTTTTAGAACGCAACAAAAAATATTTTGAATGTAAATTAAACAAATTTTTGAGAAAAAGCAGAAAATCTTGAAAAAAATTCAAGAGCTGATGTTAGATTCCTGTCTGTTTTTTTATCGCATTTTTTACCATGGTCCTGTCAAGAGAATGTCTTAACTAATTAATGCCATACTGATGATTAATGCATAATCCCTTTAGACAGAATTTCGAGGTCAACTTTCGCATTAGCTTCTGAGAAATTATTTCAGTCTGCGCTTGCATCTAAATGTCACGCGCAAAAGAATGCGATCGGAATCCTAGAGCCAAAACCACACCAAATGAAATTAAACTTTATCGATCTGACACAAAGTTGCTTTTTGAATAAATATTTAATAGTTAGGGCTTACGTTATTTTAGGGCCTGAACATACGTACCACAACCACACCACATCGCAGCAACAAAATGTGGGCATGCAGTGGTTACGTGTGAATAGTGTCGTTGCAGTTTCTTGCAGCTGCGTTGTGGTAACTACAAAATTAAATCAAATGGTCGACGCAACGTTGTGTATGCAATATGGCCGGTCACTTGTGCGCGGTCTCGCTGGAGGTTGCGTTATGGCTGGCCTTGATGTGGTCGGTATCGTTCACACAGTTGATTTTGACGGTCAAATGTGATCCGTGTGAATAAACTATTCATTTTCATACAAATTACCGCCCGACTACGTGTTGTCGTTGTGGTGTGGCTGTGGTAAGTGTGTCCGGGCCCTTATACTAGCAAAAACAACTTGAATATCAGGAACAACAGTGGAATTAAATTTTTGCAATGCTACCAAATCGGGAGTTACCGAAACAACAAATTGTAGGCACCGATACTATGTCGCCGTTAAATTGAATTAAATATATTTTTTATTGAAACATACCATTTTAAGTGATCGGACCTTAAACAATAACAATATAATAACTTAACTACTCAGCTCATTTTGTTTTTCATTAATGGGCAAAGAATTTATGCACAATTATTGGCAAGTTCTGAGAAATGTATGACGGTTTAAACGACAATTAATAAGGACTTACGATTGGCACTGTTTTTTATCGGTCTACAGCGGCCATTTGTCGGAAATCTGTTTAAGACCATGTCTTCGTAGAGGAGCCGACACGGACGCCATGTTTTATGACGATTAAAGTCTGTAAATATTTAAATACACGAGAGTAAGCACCAGGAACTCGTAATTGCAGGCCCGATATTTAATTGAATTTCAACTGGGAGGTGATCATTCAGAAGACACAGCTGGCAATTACATTTACCAACATGAAAGAAATATAAATTAATAAGGTTTCATTCAAGATACCTACACTACACCCACAGTAAATCGTATAACAGTAATCTAAACTAATGTTATAAAGAGAAAAGATTTTATTTTTTTATGTTTGTTTGTTACGCTTTCACGCTAAACCGGCTGAACAGATTTGGATGAAATTTGTCACATGGGTAGACCGTGACCTGGATTAGGACATAGGATAATTTTTATCCCGATATTCCTACGGGATCGAGACTTATGCGGATGAAACCGCGGGGTGCAGCTAGTCTTTAATGTTTTTTAAACATAAGAGCTAAAAAGTCTACTCTGAAGTCCTTTCAATGTAGTAGTTTTTGGGCCTGCATTTGAAACTGCCATCAAATACCGTCCTCCTTTTAAATACCAACTTCTGCAAACAGGCGCGACGCCACTCCGCCCACAGTTTCTATGATAACTTCATGGAAATTGTTCTACTAGAGTCGCGTCGCGCTGTCGTGTCGCGCCTGTCTACGGGAGCCTTAAATCCTCGTAAGTAAACAATGACTAATACACACACAGATTTGCACGCGAATCGTTTAATTGGCGGATCGGGACAATTGGCTTTTATATTTAGTTGCGCGATCGGATCAGCGCGTGCGCACGGTCGCGTGATATGCCAGCCGTGTTGGGGCTGTATCGGTGAGGAGATCTCACACTGATTCTTATTCATCGAACTAGCCTTTTACCAAGTGCGTTCGATTTTAGTCCAATCAGATGAGGTCAACGAGAACCTAAGTAATTTAGGAATTTGTAGCGGTATCTAGATCGCCACATGCGAGTCGGGCAGTTGCCCACCAGACACAACACCCGTCTGGTCGGAGGATCCTCCCTTTTCCAAAGAGTATGAGTGAGCTTTACACCCTGTTCCTCATACCTCTATAAATTAACTAAAGGTGACTTCCATTTCATCACGTCTTTTATTCCAAATAGGCATTTACCATTATCATCAGCCCATGGTATAATAATATACTTCGCCAGGTATAGCATTCCAGTCACAGGGGTGCCACAAGCCTACGTCATCACCGCTGTGTTACCAGAGGGCCTAGACAAAGTGACATTCGATTAGCGATGACGCTAGTAGAAAAGTTAAAATGTATGGGGTTGACATAAGCTATCGAAATGTCACGTGATCATAGGTCAACGAATAAAAATTAGCTAGACAATGTTAACAACATTCGATTATGAAATGAATCGACAGCGTCGAAAGATTAGGTACTTCCACAGAGATGCATAGCCAAGGTACACTTTTTGACGAGCGTTATCGCTAGTTTTTGGAATCATTAGCGAAAGCGATAGCGATTGTAGAAATAGAATCGCTCCGAAGCGAATGCCATTTGTCTAGGCCCTCAGTAGTGTGTAATAATAACTCCCCAATCGCCTTTATTACCTGTGCGAATCCGATAAAACAAAGAGGTTTTAACTAACAATTACGTTGGTTTAAGTTGAAATTGAATTGTTTCGTTTGATTGGAAAAATTAAATGACAATTCAAATCGTTTATTTATATATTTTAACAGAATGGTGGCAATAAAGTGGCAACTGGATAATGACGTAACCATGTGTCACTCCCGGAATGCCAGACCTTGTTTTTTTAGACCATGCATCAGCCTATACTTTTCACAAGTATGTTGGAGTCAGCATCCAGTATAACCGGATGCAGCTCAATACCAGTATTCCAAATAAGTACCAGAGGATACTTAAGGATTAGATATTAGATCAAAGTTTTTTGGGTTTAAGACAAACACACAGCTGAACGAACCCAATATCTTAGAGGAATAGAGATAGGAAAGATGCGAGATTAATTTGGCTGGACCTTAGTGATGATACGAGTTATCTCGATACATATATGAAGAACCGTCACCCATCTGAATGAAAACCGCGACAGCACTGCTTAAGGAGCTGCCCAAACGTAGGATACCGTAAAACGCTTAGTTTTTTGTCGCGCAGTTAGGCCGTATTGGTACATATTACCAGACAGGAAAAAACGAGTTTATTGTCAAATGTACAAAAAAAGACTTAGTCAAAAAAAAAACATAAAATTAAATTGTATCATGATAAAACAATCGTAAAATAGAGGTCAACATTTTACTTTTCGTCGCGTAATTCTCAATATGTTGAGCGTAAACTATCATATTTTATGTTGTGATTATAAAGGAAATTCAATCAACAACAAAAAAATACCTAAAAATTATTCCACTGAGCCATGCATTTTTTTATTTTATTGAATACTTACTGCAAAATTACTTTTATTTTGGTTGTCATTCGATTTAACTAAGATCAAACGCATCGGTGTTTTGAACCTTATTTGTTGCCGCGATGCGCTATTGTCAATTACCTAATTTGCGTCTTACCGCGCCTTAACCTTGTAGATCTCGCGAATTGCCCGCGCGCACGCGGTCTCGCGTGATATGCCAAGCCCTGCACTACTATCGGTAGCGCGATCTTGACGCGATTCTTATTATTTTTAATTAATTATGGAACAGAGAGGTCACTTAGTTAAGGCATGTAGCACCTACCTATACTACGAACGAGCGAACGCACATTCCCAGAATTCTAAAATAAAGATAACATCTCCTGCTCTTAACTCGTAAGATATTCTTTGTATAACAGTAAGGTATGACCGTGAAGCCTTGCTCGACAGGTTAAACCTATTTTATTGGATAACCAAGTTAGCTGTTCTATGTGGAATGATATTCATAAATTGTGTGGGAAGTAAATTATGCGTTCCAGATTTCCTGTCAACGCACGATGACCGAATGAAGGGGACTGTAAATGGGGTTGATGGTGTCCTAATAATATTTATGGGCAGTTTCTACTAAATGATGATTTAATAGAAATTATGCCTAAAAAGTCCGAAGACAAGGACAATGCTTTGTGTATAAAAAAAATGTGTTATGATAACGATCACACGGAGCCACAAACAGCGGCTAAAAACGCTCAATCAATTATAGGCACGCAACAGCTACTTACTTTAAAAACAAAAACAGCCCAACGTGCGAGAGCTGCCACACCACGCCACCTCACTAATTGCCGCAACAATGCACCATGTCCGTCGCGCAATGTAAATCATTAAGTGAGTTTTCGACAATTTCCCTTAATTGGTCTCGTTTCCCAATCGGTCGATACTCGATAGTGATCTCACGATGTGTGGCCAGCCCTCAGCGAATTAACGGGGTGATCACAGTGACACTGACCACGACATGAGAAGTAATTAGCACGAATAAGACCACACACCGACAGCCATTAAGCAAAAAAGCCAATCTGAGGCGCCTGTTCAACTTTTGTCTTCGTATCGAAGTCTGGGTCGTATGAATCACGAATTTGCGATCGATTCTGTCTTATTCACACGCCGCGACTGAATCGATACCGAGATTTAGCGATACAATGTGCGTTCCACGTAAAGATGTATTTACATGCGCTGGTAAACACGGTTTTTTCCGATGAAAAAATACTGACACGCGATGTCGTGTGCGTGGACGTTGCAAATCAACATGGTCTAGTACGTGTTAGTTACACGTGTTATGTTACAAGACTGATTTAAAGACGCACGTAATTATTCAAATCGTTTAGAAAAAAAAAACTGGTGAATAAATTTTCAGGAACATGCACATTTCATGTTACTCCGGTCAAGTAACTTTTAAGTGATGCGACAGGATTTCAGAGAGATAGACAGCTCAGGTTAGTTTCGTATGAACCCTTCATAAACTACGATTGAAGTTGACATCGATATAAAATAGCTGGTCAAATGGTTACTAAGACGGGAACATGACAGTAACAGTGCTGCGAAGGAATTTTACGCCGTTATGTTGCATGTAATGCCGCCAACTGTGGGGGCCGTTATCAATATAATAAATAATATCAAATCGGCTATGTACGAATAACTTAAGGCTAAGCTTATAAGGGCAAAGTAAAATACGCAGTGTGAATTATTAAAGCACAAAATTGGTGCAAACAATACAATGTTTCCTGACACTAAAGGTGAAAACATAACTTACGTCAAAGAAATTGCAGGCAACACTGAATATGACAAACAAAAATATATTGACATAAATAAATCACAATGCAAAGCAAAACACGCCAAATCATTCAAATGCAAAAAAAATAAACATTCACTGATCGACGGAAAAATCGCACACATGAATGCGGCTTTAAAGGAAGAATTTAACGCAACAACGCCTGCCCACTAAAAACTGGTCTAAAAATAAACTTGCATAACCATGACCATAAATAAGTGTTGTGACAAAAAGCGGACCATTTTTGAGCGCGAAATGTTTCACAAAGCACTGACAGCCGATTGATCATTCACCATACGCGATAGATAGATTACAACGAGAACTATAAAAACTTTATTAAAGAATACATAATTCAAATTACGGACATACTTAAATAATTCCTCTCCGTACAATATCACTTCTTCACACCAATAATTCGTGTATTTATCTCGTCTGCTCGACGTCCGTATGTCACTGGAGGTATCCAGAAGAATTTTAGCGTCAGGTAAATTTGATGATTTTGTACCGCCAATCACTAAACACGTTTCGCGCTAAACGAGTTTTAGACGAATTGATGACACGCGGGGTTGCGATATTTGTCGAGAGGATCCGGCAATTGGGACTCGAGGTGGCCTTGCACAAGTCCGAGGCCATGTGTATTCATGGTCCTCGGAACGCGCCACTGTCGGGTTCCCAATTAACGGTAGGAAAGGTTCACATCGGCGTCGAGTCGAAGATGAAGTACCTGGGACTCGTCCTCAACAGCCGGTGGAACTTCGTCGAGCATTTCCGACGTTTGGCTCCCAGATTGGAGCAGGGCTGCCTTGAAGCGGCTCCTGCCCAATCTAGGGGGTCCAAACGCCTCCTGCCGACGGCTCTACGCGGGGGTCGTGCGGTCCCTGGCCCTTTACGGGGCACCGGTGTGGGCGCGTTCATTGAGGCGCCGACCAGCCCGCCGGTTGAACGCGTCCCAAAGGGTCATGGCCATCCGGCTGGCCGGCGGCCATCTGCGAAGCAGTAATGCTCGCCAAGGAGGAGGCGGAGCGTGTGAGGGATAGGCAATCGTTGCGCCCTCACGCCCCTAATCGCCACAGAAGGAGACACCCTGGGCATCGGGAGTCGATAGCCGACTCGCGGCCGCCGTAGGCACGGGCTTGCGGACGACGAGCAATGGGTAGCTCGCCGTCCGGTAAGGACCAGGCCCGGGTCGACGGCGCGTCGTGTTGCATACGCGCCTTAAAGAGATGTCCGCACCATTGACGATGCCCGATAGGGACGATGCCTGCTGGGGTCGCGGATTGTTCGAAAGAGTTACCGGGGCTCTGGCGCACAGGCAACTGAAGGAACACGGGTGGGTTTTAGTCAGTAAGAGTCTGACACGCCCTCCCGCTCCGCCCAGAGCGGGGGACGTCATTTGATGATTTCCCAAACCAAAAAACAAAAAAATGTGTCATAGCCTCACAGAGTCATAGCCAATAGTGTCTTCAAAAAATTTTTTTTTTCTTTTTGTTTTATCACCTTGTAGATAGTTCCTTAATATGCATGTCATTTGGTATTTTTTAATCGTGATTTTGTATGTTTTGCTTTGTTTTTTGTGTGCACCAAATAAAAGTACGTCAATGTATCCCCAAATTGCATAATTGGCAACGAATCATCAGTGAAAGTGAAGAATCGTCTCACGAATGCTAATGCATGGCTTAATGATAGATGGCAGCGTACCGTAGAAAGCTCAGCGATTATTTATTATTTATGATCAGCCGAATCTATTGTTGGTTGCGTTGAGTGATTTACAATGGCCGCCGCACGCTCGATTTGACGACTTTAAAATGTCCTCCGTCTATTGTGAGCTTTATGATATTACAAATTACTATTTTTTGGTCACGGGTTGTGGTGGTATGTTCATTAGAAATCAAAAGGTTTAGAATAATAATTAAGGTTTACTTTCACAGGGGCATGGGTAACTAAAGTTCAATGATTGCATTATCATAATAAGTCATATTTAAAACCATTTATTTCTAAAACGGTTACATACCACATTGTAAAAATGGAAGATGCTGGCAGTCCTCAAGACAAATGAAAAACTACAATGATTTCAAAACTGGTCTACGCGTTTGATTTTGTCTCTGTATTTGATTGTCTATTGTTTTTTGGTCAAGTACCTATTTAGCAAGACCCGATTCTGTTGTTTACAAAATAATCATAATTTATGTATTACGAAGTGTAACTAGAAAATTATTAAAGATGTTTTCTTAGAACCTGGAGGACTTGGTAGCACAAAATGTGATGCTGAAGAATGAAGTTTTCCTGTGATTTTCCTGGCTAAAGGAAACAAGAAGTTCGTATTTTCCGTTTTGCTCTAACATAATATGCAGAACCTATTAGAAAAGCTCAACAAAAAACTTACCAACCCTAAGCCTGCTTATAAATGAGGTGCCTACAAAGTACACTGAATAAAACAGCGAATACATTTCAATTTTAAACTACGAGAACACGTTTTTCAGACGCCATATTGTGTTGCAATTCAAAACAGCACTTGATTCTACATTCAGCTTTAAAGATCACATCTCAGGGATTGCATAACAATGACTACTGTGTGTTATTTTAAAATTAAGACATCGTGCAACACAGAGAAACAATAATAAATGCAATTTCAAAACTTAATTCAGAACTAACTATTTACACTAGGTACATGAAATGACTAACTAACTATAGAAATACATACAAAAACAAAAGGACATTAGGCGTGGAAGTAGTCGTCCGGATCGCTGTCATCCGGAAACGTGCCCAGAAGACTGGCTGCATTGCCACGTTGAATGGCAAAGCTAATTCTTTGGCCAAAGAACAACCCACCCCTCTGATCACGTCAAGTGACGACCAGTCGGCGAGAAATTTCCTTAAAAAGGAGGGCCCATTCACATAATTAAGCAGTTTAATTTGCACGAAAACAAATTTACTTTTGTAAGCCATTAGAAGGGTTTCTTTCCAATACGATAATTACTGACCGCCTACATTTTGAAATGCTTTTAATCATTTAATTGCAATAATGACCGTTGCGTGACTAAAGGGCGATTTTGCGAAAACATCCAGCTATTATTGAGCTCCATACCCTAACATTATTAAGATAACTAGGGGTCTTTCTAAATTGGTTAGCAATAGTAACTATGGGTTTTAAAAGAGTCCATGTCAAACGAGAAAGATTATAGAGTATCATTATAACATTTCGTAGACTGGCCTCAATAACAAACGTGTTAATTAGTAGTTATAGGAATAACAAGTTTAAAGTCGAAGCAATGAAAGTTTTGGAGATGTAATAACAGTGGTCATGTCGAGCCGAGACAAATTTAATGTGTTGCGACAAGCGACAATTTGAAGTTGTTATTTATGAGTTTGACGATGATAGCGATAGACTTGAATTTTTTTTGCAGTCATCATGGTTGAAACAAAATTAAAAGGTTAAATATAGCTGTTTATGGTTCGTATTCAAGAAAGATGCCTAAGTATGAATGTCGATTTAAAACTGTTTTTTTTCTGTTTATTTTGAATGCATGAGATTTGAGATGCATGCTTGAGCATCGCGGTGCCGTAAAGTCATCTAGATTAGGTACAGCTCTTAAAGAACTCGTATAAGATTCTGCAAGCCGAACTAATGCCATTGGATTAGTAGGATTAATTAGTTTGAAATCAAGATCGCATGTATTACAGCCACTAGAAATTCAGAGTTATTTAAGATTGGTTACCGTTTGACGATACATCATTATAAATAACCAAGCCAATGACATTTCATTACTTTAAAAATGCCTGGTGACAAAAAAATCTCAATTAACGACAGAGACTGACAGTCGTACTCATAATTTTCAACCGCAAACGAATCAAACATCTGAGCTAAAAACAAAACTTTCTACACGTCAGAGACTATAAATCGTGGTTGCATCATTTGTTATTAATGTTATCACAATAATGGCAATTAAAATCTTTGAGGTGCAAACAAAATTAATGTTGACTTTCGTTGAACGTTTTCCAACAACCGAACACGGAAATGAAAGCCTTATTTTCTCTGCTCTAAACTTCGACACAGTTCGACACAGTATTTTATTCTATGTAAGTTCCAGAGTGTTCATTGTGTGTGGTGCAGCAGGAATTTTGCAATAAATCTTAAGATTTGAAAGGTGATTGCGCTCGATCCAGTTTTTGTTGGTTTTATTGTTTCCATTATAGATTTTAATTAAAATTTAATTAGCTGCCTTGTTGCAATGGTGTTTCAAATACAAACCTTTAGTTACAAGCTTTGCAATAAGGGTGGTACACAAGATTGTGCAACTGTTGTACAATTTCGTTTTAATTTCTGGTACATACACTGTTATTAAGGAACAATTAGAGAGTTTGTGCACTGCTTGATTGGTGTAGTGGTCGAAAGCCCTACTGTTGAGAATGTGATCTTGGGTTCGATTCCCGGGTCGGGCAGTGTTATTGAGCTTTTCCATCTGGAATTTCTCAGCAGCAGCCCAGAGTCTGAAGTTGTGGTTGATGGCAATAGACTCACCTCCTATGACATGGGACTTAAACATAACTGGCGAAATGTGTTGTACTATAGGTACACCTCAGCCAAGCCTTACGGAAATACAGTCGTGATATTATGATACTAGAGAGTTTGTCGAAACAAATGAGGAAGTCGTCTTTATTTTATAAGTGACACTAGGAACAGAATTTCAAGAAGTCTTTACTTATGTAATTTTTGTCCCGAAAGAATATTGCCCTTTTGTTACGATTTCAGTTTGATTTGTATTCAAATTTTAGGCAATCCTTTGATAGACGACTTAAACTAAATCCTCAGTGGTACCTGTAGCCCGCCAAATTCAAATTTTCATTGGTTTCTTGCAAATCGCAGCTCTGTTTTACGTCGTATGTTGATCAAAATGCGATTCGCGACTGTAGGAATGATATATTTATTGAATAATAATCATCAATTTCATATCAATCGTCAGACTTTGGAAATTTGATCCAACTAAGAATTTTTCAGAATATTTCATAATTATGAAAATTGTTAGGTGGAGCATATTTCCAGTTTGACGATTGATTGAAATTTATGATTATTTTTTCAGTAAATATATCGACAGTGGAAAGGTAAAATGACTAAAGCGCCAAAACCTGAAATCTCAAGAATGAAGTTTAAAGTTACTACTTACTTTAAGACCTGAAATCTCAAGAATGTTATATTTTTTTTTTTTTTTTACGTTAAATTTCATTCTTTATATTTCAGGTTTTGACGCTGTAGTAATTTTATCTTTCCACTGTCGATATCATTCCTACAGTCACGAATCGCATTTTGATCAACATACGACCTACTCGTAAAACAGAGCTGCAATTTGCAAAAAAAAAAAAACAAAGAAAATTTGAATTGGGCGGGCTGTAGTTGAGGATCCACCTTAAGATGCTCATGTTATCATCCACGAACGTCAGCTGCACTCTGGGTGCTTGCGAATCTAGTAACCACTGTATGAGCTCTAGTCGATAATGACACCCACTTCAAGAGAGGGTGTGTCTTTCATTACCGGAAACGCAACCCAAATATTAATACCAAAGCTATTACGACCGGCACAAGTTACTCAAACGATTAAATTACTGAAACTTTTCGCCATGTTCAAGCTTTAGCAATTTGTATCGAATTTAAGCATGACACGGCCCACACACCCCGGCTGCGCTTGCGCCACAATTCGTGGCCCAGCCTGCCGCTACCGGGTTCCGTGCTTAGACAAAGCCTTCAGTTTGTCTTTGTTCCTTTTAATTGTTCTGCATTGGTTGACATCCTTCGTGCTTTCATTGGTTGGCCAATTACTGTGATATACTGATAACGATGGTTGTTATTTGTTTTGTTGTGAGAAGGAAGGAAAGCTCTGATGGCGAAGGAGTCAAGTTGAGGCTGGCTGCGTGGTCTGGATAGCCAAATTCTATACTAGAACGGATAATGAATAAATAACAGTAACAAACAACGAAAACAACAAGACCTAATTGATTTTAGAAATATCTACATACTCGTTTCTAACTGGGCATCGACATGCTTGGCTCTGCAGCTGACGCTCATTTTCGTCACGGTCAGTTTAATTTCGCAAAGGTTTTCGAAAATTACGCCGACCTATTGTTCTATTATCAGATTACCAGATCTAGTAGTTGTACTTTTTTAATGCAAAAATCGTTTAGACATTTCCTACAGTAATATTAATCATAACACGTCCAAAACATTTAAATTGGCTCACTCATACACTGTTAACACATAATAACACTACAATAGTATTGTGATGTAACCGTCCAAAATGAATCAACCAAAAGGTATTAGTACAACATTTGTAAACCTAATGCGATTATCTAATATCGATTACCGACCTCCCACGCGGTCTGTCACACATCAAACTCGATTCTCGAATCAGGCTGGATCGAGTTGCTCACATTAACACAGGTCGCCGAAACAAGCCCAGTGCTGTAGGTGTCCATAACGATAATATCATCAATGGTTTGGAAATCGATGCCGTTCACTTGCCAACTTGTATTGTTTGGCAAACAATTGGGTAATAATTTCAGGTTATTGTCAATTATATTTTTGTTCAGGAGTTATTTATTTGCACATTACAAATGAAATTATGATTCTTATTCAGAAGATAAAACCACCAAAAGTAGAGTTCCTTAATTCAAAATCCCGATCATGATTGCCACATAGGTAGTAAACTTTAATTAAAGTGAAGGAAATAATAAAAATGTGTAACGATTACTTACATCCGTCGACAGATGTCTATCTAAAGGCTTTAACTTCCACTAATAAACGCTTATCTTTGTTAATTTATGATCACTCACAGGAAAATAAACGCGTTGCAAAGTCAATACTTATTTATACGTTCCAATTATCTTTAGGTAAAACAATTATATTTTAATAAAAATCTAATTCTATCGATAAAATGTACAACATTGACCACTATATCGAGCGCCCTTCCGGCGGAAACGCATCGCGGACCGGTCGAAGCCGTGAGAGTGAAAGCATACGCGCCTGCGCATACTACTTAGTACCGAATTTGTTACCACATCTGCATAACATTATGTTTACTGCTCTTGAGTATCGAAAGTGCGAGTTCGTGTGAATAATGGGCTTGACGTTTTGATGGCCGGTAAAGTTGAGCCTAGGTTACGAGTACAGGGTTGCACGGACGTCAATCTTTAACCGTACGTACTGTAGTCAGGTTAGATCAATGTTGAGATAGGTAGATAGCAGTAAAACTTGAACCAGTCATAAGTTCGAAACAGGGGGGGATACTCTCTAAGTCCGTCAACGAAGATACGGGCCCGTCAGAAAGTAGTTCGATTTTTAGAAGCGAACCCTGCTCCCGCGAAATGATCTTTTTTGGACGGGCAAAAACACATCGGGAGTAAGGACAATTGTCGGGCCCCGTACTTATGTTGTGACCGAAAGTTGTGAAGGCTGGTAATTATCAGTAACTTCGGCCGAAACTACGGAGTAGGGCCCAGGAACGAAGCATTAGAAAATCTATTGTCAGCCCCTTACGATAAAAGTCTGTTAATTATATCTGCTGATGAGGAATACTACTTTGAAATACTGGCTTGATCTTAATGAATCTTTTTTTAAGCTATTGGTGGACTCCGTAATGCTAATGAAAATTGCAACAGAAAGGACTGCCCATGCAAACCTTAGTGAGTCATTTACACCTTCAAGGCTTTAGGAAGCCGCAAAGCTAGACACCTCCGTCTGTATAAGATTGTGCCTATTCAGAATTGTGAGACGAATCTGAATCTAATTTAGTCAGATTTATTATTGTAGAACGTCTGTGGCAATTATACGTCTAGACTTTTGTTTTATTTGTCTGACTTTAATTATTAAAATATTAATATTCATAACCGACTACCTTAAATCGCCGACACGGTTAATAAAAATGATATCCTGCTTTCTACAGATTTCTATCAGCAAAAAGTTTAAAGCGAATATAAAAGCAGATATTATAATAATTATCTTAACTATATGCTGCAGGCGGAATGAGATAAAGAAATTTTATAATTCTTTTGTCAACTGATTATTTACAATGGTACAATGCCGGGACAACCACCCAGTGAGACTGTATAATTACGAGTGACATCTACATACCAAATCACTGTTATCCTTCACTCGCGTCCAGCCGTAGATCACAGATAAAATATGACGCACCCGAAATGGCAGACCGATTAAGACGTCTCGTATCGCGGAACTCGAAAACAATAAGAATCGAGATAAATGTCTCGATTAAAATAATCGAATTGACCTTTGCATCAGCCGATCCGTCATCCCAATATCTCTATATTCATGGCTGTAAAAATGACGTTCGTCAAAAACCTTAAAAGGTGCGCAAGCGGCGGGCGCTGACAGAAAAATTGGTAGTGTACAGCCAGCCTATTGTTTTCACAGAAAGAGATGTATCGACGACGGCTTCACTCGATACCGATGTTGCTAAGTGAACGTCATGTGATTTATTCGATGCATTATAAGAAAATTATTGTTCTGAACACGGCAGAATAAATGGGAGTTTCACTTTATCCCTTGTTGGATTTTGGGATCTCTCAATTTGGGTAGGCGACCTTACTGATGTGATCAAACTCACTCCTTACAGAAATAACATAATTGAACACAGCATCCGCAAGATATATATGAGCAAAACAAATCAAGATATGAGAAATTAATGTCCGGACATTTGTGTACCTATATGATGTAGGTTTACACCAGTCCTACTTATTTGCACTAGCTCAATAAGAGAAAAGCTTAAGCACAATTTACAGCAAAAAAGGCAAATGTGGTCAGACTCAGCAGTCTAATGCACTGGCCTTTTTACTCCATAAGAAACTCGATATTAAAACATAAATCGACTTTCACGAAACGATTATATAGCAATGAAAACTTTACCGTCGATTAAAGCCATTTTGTTCGGTTATTTGTTGTCCTGTTTCGTTATCTGTGGCTCTGATACAAATATGGTGTTCCTTATCGTTCAATAAATTAAGTTGACACTTGCACTTTCTATAAAGTTTGTGAATTGTCGATTTGTTTTATTTTACTTTTAAGATGCTAACTTACTTTGGAGTGGATTTCTGTGTTTTTTTAATGAGGTTATTATGTAGAGATCCTCTCGTTAATGTGACACATCCTACTTTAGAACCAAATTGTGACAGGCGACCGAAGCTTTAATAATCAGTTTTCTTCTTCTAATCTTCAATGTACTTATTTACTGCCGATACTATTGTGTTATTTATTAAACATTTCATATTATGTCCGAGCAGTGGTGGCCCAGTAGTATTGGCTCCGACATACGAGTTGTAGGTCGTCAGTTCAAACCAAGACAGGCACTTTACTTTTTTTTTTTTTTTTAACGCCACTGCTCTCAAAACGGTGAAGGAAAACATCGTGAGGAAACCGGCAAGTTCTAGAACCAAAAATTCGAAGACTTGTGACTTCCACCGACCCGCATTGGCCCGCGTGGTTGATTATGGGGTGGGTCTCTCATAGAGAGGAGGCCTGTGTCCCAGCAATGGGAACATGATTATGCATTAAGTATGTCCTATTTTAACAATAAACACAGCCCTCTCATAGTTATTTTACCTGTGACAGCAACCTTATAATAACGAGTATAAAGAGCACTGGGATACAAAATAACCGTGAATGGATCTAATGTCATAAAATCCTGAAATGAATCCTATCACAATACAAATAACAAAAGTCGTAGGCGCCGTCTCGTAACTACATAAAAAGAAAAGCTCATAATGTAAACAATATTCCTCCAATTTCTTGTAGATCTGTACAATAAATAACATTACATGGTCGATTTGCTTTACAAATTACATTCATTTGCATTTTCTGTGTTTTGGGACAAGCTTAATACATGATACATTTTTAGAAAGAACTTTGTGGAACTGTGTCTATCTAGGGACCATGCATAACAGAAACACACGTTTTATTTGTTAAGTATAGACTACTGAATCATTTTTTAACCGATTTCAACTATAGGAGGGGGTTCTCAATTCGACAGTATTTCTTTTTTTGTGTGTTACCTTTGAACTTTTTTCTAGGTGAACCGATTTTGATGAACCTTTCTTTAGTTGATAGCTGGTGCTTCACATGTGGTCCCATTTAAATTTGATCAAGTTCTGACCAGTGCTTTATGAGTTATCCTTAATAATCCATTTTTTTTCAACTTCAGTACTATATTTTGATGATGTTTTAATAACTTCCTGTCACTGTTACTTACATGTCAAGTAGTGGTATACGAATTTGTGAGGGGTAGCTACTACGACTAGGAAGTGAAAAATAAAAAAAAACAACCGCCTTCCAAAAAAAAACACTACAAAGTGAAAAATAACTTTTGGAAGTCGGTGACAAAAAACGAATATACTCGTACAAAACCAAAGACACCTAGTTCCGAAGTTATTTTTCACTCTGTGGTGTATAATAGAAACATATGTTTTGTTAATTCTGTAGCAATTGATTTACTAAATCATTTTGTTGATCGATATCAGTATTATTAGTTGTTTTTCTATGTATGTCAGACATGAAATTAACTCCAATTACGGTTGCCGTCGCATGATTTGTCTGCGGTTTGGATCTACAACTATGTAATTTCTTCTTTCACCAAATTGTCAGTGTAGGTTCGATTTAAAAATTTTGCAATCGGGGCGTGATAGTACCTAATGATGTGTGAATGATATTTTGCACTTTTTTGTAAGGTTCGTAGATGTTGGCGTATCCTTCAAAATTATTCAGATTGCCATTGAAAGTGTGTTACACATTTAGGGTGCCGTTTTTCCTGAATCCGAATAAACTGTGCGTTATTTTATTTAGCTACTTAATTCTATTACTACTATACACTTTTATATGCGTTAATGCTATCCGCAATAAGTATAATAAAAGTCGTATAAATAAATAAATATACAATACATAAATCCTAGCAGGGATCTCTCCATAAGTACCTACTACGCTTTGGAATGGGCAACTAGCTTTATCTTTCTGACTGACCGAGCATCCCCTTGACAATTCAAAAGTGCCTGTAATTGGTTTATTTGAAATAAATGCTTTGAGTTTGAGTCTAAGGCTCCTACAAACAGGCGTGACACGAGACGCGAAACGCGCGTGACACTGAGGCACCGCTCGCCACGCGGCACGCGGTTTCTTTCGCGTCGCGTATCGCGCCTGTTTGAAGGAGCCTTTATACACTATCTTATTTTCCGCTCGGTTTGACCGATACACGCAATTACTGATGCTAATTCTGTTCATTAATATCGACTGCGGTCATTAAGGAGGACGTCTGTTAATGAGTTCCTATCCTTAATGTTTTAAATGTTTTATGCAGAAAATCTTGAGATATGGGATGTGAAATTGAACGTGTCTTTACGCCTGTCTGTGTTAATGATGATGCTTTGCTGTACCTATAGGTGTTGTTTTAATTTAATTACTACAGTAATCATGCGGTAATTGATAATTAAAATTTAATGGCATTAATTAGTCCGGAAACCGACGATTTGATTATGACGCTATTCATCGATTAGGTATTAAATCTGCTGATAGCAATCTGGGAAAATTTTACAGTTTCGGGGCCCCGCATATGTCTTTTGCTTTTTCAAAAGCCTGTAGCTACCCTACCTACTTGATAAAAAATTCGCATCATTTTAGAAATATCACATTTCAGTTCACGGCGGTTTCAAAATGCTAAGAAGCATTTTCTAGCTATAAAAAGCATATTATATAGGAACGTTAAATATTTCCTACAGTCACATCGATAGCGAGAAAACTTGAGGTAAAAGGATGCAATAAAAATATTCATTCATGGCCATAGCACCCCACTTTCCCAGCTTAGAAATTATCACAGCTTCAATGAAACTGCATTTTAAAGTAAATTATGTACATATTACATGCATAGGTGTGGGGAATTGAGGACGTCCTGTTTCTCATACGATTTTATTCAAGGTGATGCATTTCAACGTCTCGAGATAAATACAAAGTATTACTCTGTTTACTAAAAAGTTGTTAGAGAGATGTGTGTCATGTGAGTGTACCATAGGTACACTTCTGCCTAGCTCTTCAGGGATTACAGGCGTGATGTTATGTTATATGTGTGTCATTAAAAGAGTATGTTTAAGGCGCAGATATAGGTACGACTTTTAATGATTTAAAATTGAACATCACGTCTAAACGAATAGTCTTATTTGTTTGAAAAAATATATGGTAAACTAGACTATTTTCTTCGTAATTTGGTATGTGAATATTTGAAATTATGTTTTTATAACATAGTGTAATTAATTTGTAAAGTAATGTCTAACGCGAACACAAAAACGATAATCACGCAAAAATTATCGGGCGTATATTCATGAAATCTACACCATCTAAAAGACAATTTAATTACCCAAATTTTTGTATACGTCTTTTATTTGTATTGTGTTTGATAAATCAAGGAGGGTTGTTTTTGCGAATAAACTTGATGCGCGTTGAAGCGGGGGCTCTTGCGGGCGACGGGCGGCAGTGCTTCGCTGACCAATGTCCGGGTAGACGCTAACGCTCCGTGCAATTTTATTCGCTTAAAACTTTCGCATGCTCCTCCCTCTCGCTCAAGGTCGCTGGCACTTATTGTCGCCTTAATAAATGGGACCCAAAATAGATTTTCTTAATATTCGGATTTGTGATGCAAAATGCGTAATGCGTCGATTGTCTTGCAAATAGTTTGTTTCTGTATATAGAGATGGCATCCCCTAGACGTGACAGAGTTCTATTTGCGAAAAATTTTTCATATGAAAACTTCTTTCATACTTTCCACAATCTACATCATATTAATGATTTCCTCGGTAAATTCACGTGTATTTATGGCAGTAATCTATACTACAATAATGCATGTGCCTAGTTCATTAATTCTGTGAACAGTGCTAATAGTATCTATAAGGAAGGAAGCGTTCCAAGGAAGTATTAGTGTTTTGATGTACCTCATACCGAAGTGGTTTCTACACGAGTAGGATTGTTTTAGCTGGTAAGACATTAAGAGTTATGTTATATTACTATATAAGGCAGCAGGGATAACGACGCGCTAACTGAAACCATGAATTCAGTACATAAATCTGAACCCCGTGTGCAGACATTTTTCGTCGATTATAAAAAAAAAAACGCTTTTCCATGCATTTTGGAAGCGTAGTTATTACACTTTGCTATGAAATAGCAGATTTTAAATAAAATTAACCGAGGGTAAATTTCAGCGTAGGGTGGTTCAGAATCATGAACCATCAAACGGGGTAAATAGGAATGCAGGGGTGAATCGAGACGAAACTTTAAGAGGGATTTTAACATTGAAATAATATAGTTTGTTGCCAGCAAGTGCACTTAATCTTTTAATTAAAATACAGTTAACACATTAAAGTCCTTTTTGGCAACAAACTGTATTATTTCGATATTAAAATCCCTTTTAAAGTTTCGTCTCGATTAACTCTTGCATTCCTATTCACCCCGTTTGACGGTACTGAATCCATGGTAAAAGGTTATATATATATATATATGCTAATTAGAATATAGGTACCTACAAATGCAAAAGGTTAAAAAAAAATGGCACTAGGTACCTCCCTAGATTTAATTTATTCGTCGTCTGAGCTAACTAATCCTAAAGGTTCGTGCACACTGGCGCGACGTGACAGCGTGACATAAAGGCACCGCGTGCCGCGCGACGGGCGGCGGCTTTGTGTCGGGCTGTCGCATCGCGCCTGTTTGCGGGAGCCTTAAGGGAGAAGCGCCAGGTTGCCCCGAGATTCAAATTTTCTTACGATTTTTGCAATGTGTAGGTCAGCGTTAGGTTGTATGTTGAACAATTCCATAACATGGCGCAATGGTGGTCAACTACCGCTGTATTTTCCTTGCTATTATTTTCAGCACATTTAAAAGATAACTGCAAGTATTATTGCAAAAACATTATCAAGAAAAGTTACTTACGTAATTTCTTTAAACGATCGTATTTGTAAAATTACGAATTTCAGCCAATTGGAAAGTATAAATTAGTATTTTAATAAAAACTTACTTAAAAGTCTTTATCCAATCTATGTCGATTACGAATCCGCCACGCCGCTTACACCGATCACCATGTAAAAGGAGGCTATTATCATCAATATGGATTTCCCTTTTTATTGCAAACGCTGTATCATATTAATTATTAGCGGTAGCTAAACTGATTGGCTATTGCAGTATTTATTATTATTTCTCTAGAAACACAGCCTTAAGGCTTCTCCAAACAGCGCGCGGCACAAAGGCGCCGCTCGTCGCGCGACACGTGGTGCCTTTGGGTCGTGCGCGGTTCGCGTCGCGTGTCGCACCTGTATGAAGGAGCATTTATCCACTTCTGTTACAACTGTTGCGTAACTCAAAAGACAAGGTAGTTGTAATGTCTATGTAGCTATCTACTACCGTATGTATAAGGGTCCCTGCAGTAATATGGGCATATAGAGTATATTAGATTTTGGGGGCCTGGTGTAAGTTTGCTAAATTGAAACTCAAAGCATTTATTTCTATTAAACCATTCACTTTTGAATTGGCAAGAAGTCGGTCAGTCAAAAATATCAAGTTAGCTGCTCATTCCAAAGCGTAGTAGTTACCTATGGAGAGGAACGGGCAAGAAACTCCATGGACACTCTTTTAAAATTTGTTGTAACATATATTTTTTGTTAGGCAGTGCTTGTCACGAAATAGCTTTCTAGGTATTATTCTAAGAAATATGTGGAAAAATGTAACGTCGTGGTCTATCTAGTCAAGCGTGCACCATAGTTAAACTTAAAAACTGCATCATCACAGGTGAGATAGAGTCAAATGCAAAGATACATACATACATACACTCCCGCTTTCTTTCCATGTACGTGATACGTGCTTGGAGCACGTATCTGCCCTTACATACATACATGTGGCCGTACGCACGCCGGTTGCGAGCAAAGAAATATTTTTGACATCATCATCAACTATAATGCAACGTTAATTCAATCATGTCTTCATCCAAATTCATACATTTCGTCCCCTATAAAACATAAAAAAACGTCACTGAAAACGCAACAAAAGTACCGAAACGTAAAACACAAAACATTCAACATATAAAATGAAGTCATAAGGAAACAGTGTAAACTTGAACTAGCACTCAGTACAATAGACTATAAAAGAGCCATTGATCTCCTTATCACAAGGGCATTATTGTTAAGGCACTTGAAACACCGTTATGGTGTTAAAACATCGATTCCTCATGGGCCCGTCGGTTTTATTGACTACAATTTTGTAGAAACGTAAAAGACGTTATTATAAATCGACTTGTAAAGAGGGTCAATTGGTTTTCTTATTGTGTTTCAAGTAATAAACGAACTTGAGTTATACTTCCGAAATTTTTTTGGAAAGTCCTTGCTTTTTTAAAGATTAATATTAATAAAAAAATAAGAATAGTGATGGATTCACAAAGAAACACTCAACATAAGTACACATAATATAAATATAATAATAGGTCGTGGAAAAAGGTTTTTCGTATTTTATAGGTATAAAGTTGTAGTAAAATCTCTTTGGCTGTATTGTTTGTATCTGGCTGGTTTTGATACCATTAAATAGATGACTTTAAAAAAAGGAAAATAAAAAGTAAAGACGACTTCCCGCCATTTTTCAATTGTTTTTCTCGAAGCTACGACATAGCTGAACAGTTAGGGGTTGACCACAACAGTTTTGACCCATTTGGAAAAGTCTGGGTATACAAAAAAGCTCGATATTTGGGTGCCACACGAGCTCTTGGTCTTGAATTTGTATATAAAATAAGAAATAATTTTTCCGACCTAATATTAGTAAGATATATGCGAAAAATATGATTTTGTTGAGCATAATCCCTCTTTCCAAGACATGTATGTGTAATAGCAACGAGTTACCTTTACAAATCGCAGTTGTATGGAAGCAGGTAACTAGTAGCAAATTGCAGGCTTAGCCTAGTTTCGTGTTCGAGCATCTGTATAACCTGTGTCTTATTTGAAACGTGAAGTCTCTAACCTACACATAATCTGTCTTTAGTAGAGGAGTTGTCTACTGTTTCTCTACTTGAATAGTGTAAACAGCCATTTAGTAGTAAGTTATTCTTGCTCTGAAGACGCGGGACGTAAATTGTAAATTGGCCCGAATATTCTTTTTTTCTGAATAGCTCCAGTTGTAGTAAACAGTAGATAGACTTAAAGACGCTATTTAAAGTAGACAGCATCGTAAAAAATAGATCCTAAAAAGAACCTAATATTGTACAAGTGATTGAACAGTTTGAGTGGAACTAGATGTTTTCCTTACGGTATCCAATTAATTAATAAAAGTCCGATGAACTTTACAATAAAATAACACCAACTATTATTTACCACAAAACTCCATTAGATAAATAATCTAACCTTTATTTTTAACTCAGTCGTCGTAACGTAAAGTGACAAGTTTTTATCGTAAATCGGGCGACATAAAAGCCATGCGTGTGCGCCGAACCGCTGACAACACTCAAGTTACGTCAACTAACGTAATTTGTGTATTGGTCGCGTTTGTTTGTAAACAAACGTTCAATATAGCTTATAAAATATCTTAATAAGCCCCGCCATTGGAAATAGAACAACAAGCACTAATTATAGCAATCAAGTAATCTAAATGTGACGTCGATTACAGGAAATGGTGTTGGATTACAGCGCTGAAACTAGAATGAGTCATTCAATGACCGAAATCTGTTGTTGTTTTCGTTTGTAGACAAACAACTGTGATAAATGAAAGCTATCAGGCTTAGGATAATCTTATTACGATAATAAATGATAACATATTCATTGACATAAATAGGTATAGACATAAATAAATGTATATAGATTTAGTGCTAGTTGAAGAGGCGAGTGAAGTTAAAACATTTATGGAATAATTGCCAAGAGACGGTAATTAAAGCACAGTAAACAGACTGGCCAATTTGAATTGGTGATCTCCAAAAGTTCACCGAAACAAGACCAACAACCGAAAACATTAAATGGAGGACCGTTTACACGCAATTATGATGAGTCAATGACTTAAAATAACGATAGTGATGGAGACATAATAGGGGAAGACCAAACAAAACGATGGATCGTCTGTGTGTAAGTTGATATGGTTATAAAGGGAGTGCCTATCGAGATGAAGACTAATAGAAAAAAAACGTGTTGCGCTGATTCCAAATAAATTGGGATAAGCGCAGGACAATGATGAATGATGGTGATTCAGCACCTTAATTGTGTAACACACCATCTACATATTACAATCTGAATCATTGCTAATCCATTGCTCATATGTTCGAAATTTGTCTGCTCAACAACGTAAATAACGCAATGAATGTCATTGAACTGTCAAAATGTTACCACCATTCCTACGGTTAGTGTGTTATGCAATTACCCCGCTTGCTCGAATGAAGCAACCTGTCTCTGATACATATTGCAACTCATATAACACAGCCCCCTGCCGTCACTAAATATTAACACTATTCATATCAGACTGATTGACTGATAGTAATCTTTAATTGCAACAGTAATTAAACATTGGAACAATACACATTTGTTGAACACAATCGGGATTTTGAAACTCTTGAAGACTACTTATTTCGAATGTGCAATGATGGTAAAGTTGATGTTAAGAACAGATGGAAACCACATTACCACATAATATTGACACATCAAGTGAATTCATGCTATGGCGTGTGAATTTACATCTAGGCTGAGACAACCATTATGGAGATAAAATTAAAGAAGCATGAATTTATCTGTTATAGGAGGGCAAAATTTAAAGGCTGAGACCCTAAAATATATAGGGTGGTAAAAATAATGACGTCATAAAAAATAATTGATGCCTCATGCGCAGGGGTGTCTGAAAATACCCCATCTTCCGCGATTCTTGATAGTTTTCGGGTTATATATTTTTTTTTTCTTGAAAATTATATCTGGCAGAATATTCCTTAACAATGAATATTGAAGAAAAAAAAAAGTGAAAAAGCCGCGTAAAAATAAAGATAGATTTTTTTGTAAGCGACTCCTGTAAAATTTTCAAGAAATTAAAAATAATTATCATAACTCGAAAACTATCAAGAATCGCGGAACATACATATGGGGTATTTTCAGATACCCCTGGGCATGAGGCATTTTTTTTTTTGACGTCACTATTTGGACCATTCTGTATATGTAGGTTTATCTTTGGCATTCTCGCTACGTTTGAGAAACTCATACGATTTTACCTAAGTTTCGCAAAATCAGGAAGGCTTTTAGCTAAAGGCTTAGGGCATATTAAAATCATAAAATATGAATAACCTATTCCATTTCATAGTAAAATCTACAAATACCTTAACTAGGTTTCCATATTATTCAAGAAGTCTTAAAACTTTCATGCTATTACCGCTAAAACGCCCAACGATCATGTCTACTTATACAGCACCATTAAGAATCCGCTGTAGGACATTAAATAAACAGATAAAAGCTAGTCCAGTAGTGTTCTGATGGCAGAACGTGATAATCTGGGCTCATCTAGATACAACTTGAATGTCACTGCGCGCCCCGTGAAAGCAACGCAAAATGGTGATGGTAATTTCACTTGTCAAACCGCAAATGAGTTTTGTTCATCATTTGGAAAGTCAATCCTTGGATTGAATTAATGTTGGTGGATTGAGTGGGTTTAACGAGTTCAGGGCGCTTTAGATTTGTGTCACTGTTACCCCGTTCACTACTGTTTGACTTGGTTTTTTTTATGATTAGGTGTGGATTTAGGTGTATCGGATACTAAACTAATGTTTGAACTGCAAATCAAGGGGAGCTAAATGAATTACTGAGGTATATCTTCATGATGTTACTTCAATCAGTTGAATCTATTAATAGATGCATTAAATTGGCGTGAGTTTATATATGTGTGAAGATTGATTCATTTTCCAGGTAGTATTCTGCCGAAAATAGTCTCTCGGTTGCGACCCAGCACTTGGTCACGGAGATATAAATTTTAAAGACCTAAAACTATATAGACTAACTTATTTAAAACAATTAGCTTTTGTCAAAACAATGACTATCTAAGTTTAAACATTTCCTTTTCAATTCCCTTCCAAACAAATATAAAATTAATGAAGCTATAGACTCGGATACATTTCCAGTTCGAGCAAATTGCAGTCGCCATCAAGTTGCAGCGGCGATTGAATCATAAAAACTGGTCGATGCAATACATTGGAAAACTGTACCAACGGAAACTAAGAAATACACTTTTATTATGACCACTAAACGAAGACCCGTGCAAAATGATTTTTTCATTTAAAATATGCAGTGAAATTCAACTGCGAGAGTTCAGGATCGATTGGTCGATGATTATCGATGCGCTTAAATTGCTGCTGTCCGGATATCGATTCCATTCGAGGTATACATCGATTTCAAGAAACTTAATCTTCGATATCAATCGGTAGCGCTAGCGACGATATAATTTAGTGTTCTTTACTTAAAGGTGCTAGCTTAGACGGCGATATATTTTCTGACTAGCTTATACTAAATATTGAAGTTATGGAAGTGATTAAAATTGGACAGGTCAAAAGACCTGCCAACAACATCATCCCCAACCACACACACACAACAACAACAACAACAACAACATCCTGTCATCAACATTCAGAGCAAAAGCTCTGAATGTTGATGACAGTAGAGAATGGTGACGACAGTCTTCAACATTTATGAAGATAAAAATTCCTCAGTCAGTTTTGGATAACAAATAAGTCTACTCCTTTAGATGTTAGGAAAAATAGCAACTTCAATACTTAAAATAAAATTGCATGTTCCTGAAAGAACAGTAGTGGCCCGGTGGAAACGGCCGCGACTTACGAGTTGTAGGTCGTGCGTTCGAAGCCATGCAGGCACTTGACTTTGTGTTATTTTTTTCATCACTACTGCTCACTCCCGCTCCCTCTCACAGAGCGGAGACCAGTGTTTCAGCAGCGGGAACATTATAGGCTGATTATTGTTATGTTCCGGATTGGCGGAAAAACGGCTGAACGGATTGTGATGAAATTTGGCACATAGTTTATAACTTAGATTAACACATAGGGTACTTTTAACGTCGGTAGTACGTGCCCGTGGGATATTTTCCGACATCCACGTGGGCGAAACCTCGGACAATAGCTGGTAGTAAATACGAAATTACCTGTAGCTCCTTGGACGGCAATGTTGTGAACTTTGGATTGTGTACATACCTGCAGAAAAAGAAAAGTAATTGTTAAAAACCTCCATAAATATCTGATGAGAATAAATAAAAAATCTCTTGCAAAAAATCTTATTAAATTGCAAAGATTTCTATCTTAATAATTCAAGACTGTATCATATAATAATTTAAGGGACTTTTATGTACGTGTTTATGTGGCGGTGAAGATCTGCAAATTGATATAACGAACAGTTTTCTCTTTGCTGATGGCGTATCGTCATACAGAGAAACTTGAGCCAAAAAGCTGGTAAAACATATCAAGGTAATGCCTGTTTTCACTAACACTAGACCACACCTACATTGAACATAACATATCACAACGCTTATAATCCCCGAAGGGTTAGGCAGAAGTCTACCTATAGCACACCCACATTTCGCCAGTTATGTTTAATTCCCATGTAATAGGGTGCGAGCCTATTGCCATCAACCGGGCACAAATCCAGAGATTCCGGGCTGCTAATGAGAAGTTATCACTTTGCCCGACTTGGGAATTGTACCCAGGACCTCATACTCAGCAGTAACGTTTGCGACCACTATGAGGCAGTTACCGACCTAATTATAATTGGACGTTGGGTTTTTAACTTTCGGTGCTGAGGGTCTTCTCTCTAAGCACGAAGTCCACGTTTCCTACTCCGTATCACTTACGGAGATTAGTTCGGTTTTCGAACTAAGAATGAATGACAACACGATTTGACCATTGTCGCTACGCCCGATGTGTTTATGCATGTCCGAAAAATTTGATTTGACACTTGTTTTGACGGATCTACTACTTTCGGAGGGGCCCGTATCTTCGTTGACGGACTTAGAGGGTAGACCTCCTAAGCCGAGCTGAAGGGAAATCCTACAGTGCGCTTTTCTTGAGACGTTAAGGCTTCCGCAGACAGTGAGACGCGATTCTGGTAGAACAATTTCCAAAAATAAATAGAAAAATATAATATAATAAGTAATATAAATATTTTTAGAAATTGTTCTACTAGAGTCGCGGCGCGCCTGTCTGCGGGAAGCCTTTGAGGTTATGCTTCGTGTTAGTAAAAACTGGCATAAATACAAATTCAAATATTTTTTATTTGTAGAACATAGGTAAAACAAAGTACAGATGTCAATATTAATAAAATGAGCGCTATGTCTTGCCGTCAACGGCGTACAAATATTCTAATTATAATTTCTTATGCCTAATTGGTAAAAAATAATAAAACAATCAAATTAGTTAACAAACTCAATTGAATAAAACAATTAAAAAGCAAAAATATTAAATAAGAAGATGTTCAATTCATTAATTATAAAATAAAAATAACTATGATCACATAAAAAAAAAAACTTTTTTTTACAAAAAAACAACCGACTTCCAAAAAAAACACTGAAAGACGTGAAAAATAACTTTAATTTTGGAAGTAAAACAGTTTTTATTTTTCACTTTTTAGTTGCGGTACCTACCCCACACAAATTCGTATACCACTACTTTTTTTTTTTTTTTTTTTGGGTGGGAAATCATCAAATGACCTCTCCCGCTCTGGGCGGAGCGGAAGGGCGTGTCAGACTCTTACTGACTAAAACCCACCCGTGTTCCTTCAGTTGCCTGTGCGCCAGGGCCACGGTAACTCTTTCGAACAATCCGCGACCCCGGCAGGCATCGGCCCTATTGGACCCCTTCAGTGATGCTGACATCTCTTTGAGGCGCGCGTGGAACACGACGCGCCGTCGACCCGGGCCTGGTCCTTACCGGACGGCGAGCTGCCCATTGCTCGCCGTCCGCAAGTCCGCGCCTACGGTGGCCGGGAGTCGGCAATTGACTCCATACCACTACTTGGTGTGTAAATAACAGTGACAGGAAATTATTAACACATCATCCATATAAACTAAATGGAAAAAATATGCAGTATTAAGGATAACTCAATCATCCAAATCGGTTCACCCAGAAAAAAGTTCTGAGCTAACACACATAAAAAAAAAAAAAACATACAGACGAATTGAGAACCTCCTCCTTTTTGTGAAGTCGGTTAAAAAAAACATTTACCAAATGAAAAATAAATAGAATATCATTAGATCACAATTTGTTTTCTAGGTACTCATTGACTTTGTAGTAAACTTTTTCGCCTAGTAAATTAGGAAGAGCCTTTTTGAAAAGGTGTATGATCTTTTATACAAATGGGTAACTTATTATATAACTTGGGTGCCATTCCTAACCCTTTGAGTAGAGCGCAGTCTTGTGTGGAATAGCACATATCTCTCTATTTCGTCGCTTCGATCTAAGTGTTTGAAATAAACGCGAGTTTGACTTTGCGAATACTGCTGTCTCGTAGATGTACATATATGGCAAAGTGAGAAGTTTATATTGACTAAATAATGGCCTGTGTATGTAATGACTATCAGTCTTATTCAGCTTAAACACAGCACGCACAGACTTCTTTTGAGCTTTGAACGCAGTATTTCTTTCAGTGGAATTTCCCCAATAAATTATTCCAAAACGTAGGGTTGATGAGACATACGCTTTGTATGTTATCAAAACCACAGACTAAATAAATTACCCACCATATGCTTAACCACGATTTAGTGCGAAACAAAGTACACACATACATACAGATACATAAACTCACGCCTTCTTCCCATGGGGGTAGGCAGAAACTACAGAACGCCACCTGCTACGATCCTTACATACTCCTTTTGCCTCGTTTACGTTCATACATCTGGTCATACACGCACGCCGGTTGTGAGTACTACGCACCTGACCTTTCTGAAGAACATCACCAATAAGTTCACTATATGTCTTCCTAGGGCGTACCCTCCCGGCGTTTCCACTCACATCTGCCTTGTAAATACCTTTTACAAAGTACACATACTTACAATTATTCAAATGATCATTTCCTACTGGAAACCTAATGTAATATGTTTTACAAATTACCTATTACATACATACTTCGTGAACCAAGAGTTATTGGACTTACGCAACAAAAATTGTAAACATCAGCAGCTACCTATATAGGTACTTCAGGTACCTACCCGGAAACGTTAGCGTTATTTATAGTTTGACCGGCGCACAGACTGGTAAAACGACCAAAAACTTGGCCAAAAATATTTTGTTTCTTTTTCTTTATTAGATAGGTGGCCCATGACGAGAAATGATATTTTTCATAAAAAAATATAATTTTGAATATATTTGGAGGAGAAAAATAAAAAAATATAATTAAATAGGGATTTTTTTATTGTAGTAACAAAGAATAAAATATACGTTGAAATACAGCGAAACTATGACTTCTTCAATTCTAGATTAACAAGAATAAACAAAAAAAAACTTAAATTAAAAAAAAAAAAATTAGGTACATTATCACTTATTGTCTAATCTTCAGGTATAAAGAAACCTGCTGCTTCTTTAGTGAAAGCCTGTTTATTTTTATTCCTCTTTTTCTCACTTTGTCGGCTACTTATGAAAGGGTCAGATGTCAGAAGAAGCCGGTTCAGCACATCTTCATTGCAGGCTTTTCTAGAAAACTTCCTAGAGAAGCTTTCCCTATATAGTCGGAAGTGCTTGTTGCGGGCCTCCGCAGCCTCTTCTGACAATTGACCAATAGGCAGAAGCGCGTGAGATATTATACTTGAAGAGTGTACCAATATTTTATGTACAGTAGGACTCATTGGTTGCCAGCTGTACAAGTTAATGTAGTAATGCGCTACATCCATAGTGTAGGCAGACATTTTTTTTAAATCTATTTTATATCCTGACGATATGACTTCTAAAATTGTTCTAAATTTTTTAATAAGGTCTTCGTCAATACCTGTGATGGATGCTGCTGTTTCTGGGTCGGAAAAGAATTTGCGAGAGGTATTCCCGTCATTCGTGTTTCCGTACCCAGCCTTGGGAATGTCTACTAGTAAACCCATTTTTTCCCGGAATTCTTCTTGTATCGCTGACTTGGCGGTTTTGATTTTATCTTTATCTTCTTTTCCAGATATCCGTCCCTTATTTACACCCGCTCTTATTTTATAAGACAAATGTAATAAAAATTCGAAAAAACGGATTCGCGCGTGTAAAATAGACAATCCGAATTTAAAAGTTTCTGGATTTTCCGGTTGTTGCGATGATGTTCCCAAATCGTTGAAACCTTTAGACGTTTTACCACATACATAGCAGCGCAATGTTGAACTCGTGTTAGTGGCCGCGTTACACACTTTTCCGTCGATCATTGTTGGGAGTAACACATGCTTAATTCGAATATTTTCATTAACAACTGTAGGCTGAAGAGACTTTATTTGGTTCTCAATATGATCGATTTCTTCGTTAGTGACGTCTTTATCTTCTTTTACATACCGAAACCTCACGGGCCGGCAGAATCTTGGTGAAGATGGTTGGGGATTCTGCCATATGATTTTAGTACCGTATGTGAGCCGAAGTGGTACCATAGAACTCATAAATATGTTTGCGTCACTATTACCATCTTCCTCGAATTTTTGCTTGTATTGATTTTGAGTAGACCCATCGCATCCCCATTTATAAATCAGTACAAACTCAGCGTATGGCTCCAGTCGTTCGAGAACTGGTTCTAAATATTTGCACAGCCGCGAAGCTGTGTGATCAAGCAGATCTTGTAGTATCACCTCTGCAACCGTCTCATTCACGTTTTTCGGTGGATAACAATCCTGTTTTGCCCTCTGGACATAAGTATAACAAGGGTATACGTCTTTATTTGCCTGATGTATCACCTCGTATTGACTTAAGGTCATGTCGGCTTCCACGAAAATCATTAGGGCATCTTCTGGCGTATGCTTTTTGGTATTAGTAGTTTTACTACCAATAGCAGCTGCCTTGCGGAACTTTGTTGCTCGGGTAGGGCTTTTTGTCACTTCTTGAATCACAGAGGCAACATCGGCGTTACCTGCAGCTCTTTGGCTCATTTGTGCCGCGTAAGTGAGTTGCTCCACTGACACGTTTTGTCTAAGTGATATTGTTTTACGGCGCTTTGACCGATCACTTAATTCTCCGAATTCTTTAGATGGACGACCCTTGGAACTTCCTGGAATCGGCCCGGCAGGTAAAGTGACGTCTTCGTTAAGCCATTCCTCGTTTTTTTCCAGGAAACGGGTCTCCGTACTGTTGCACGCTAACCACTTACGTTTATATACCATTTTAAATGACTTGATTGTTTTGAAAAGTTCGTCATTTTTTTCAGCAGGGCACTTTGTCACTTCCACTAACTTCTTGTCCAAATCTTGGAGCTTTCCGTCAAGCAATCGCTGCGGACTAGCTCTAACTAATTCATGAAGCTCTTTCCTAGTCATAGATATGACACAATGTAGAGAGTCTGAAACAATCAAAATAATTGTTAAAAAATCGCGGGTAAAGAGACAGTTTTCAGAGTTAAAATTATCTTTTATGTGAATATATGTGAATGTTTTTGCTACCTAGTATAATTGCACATATCCTCTAGTTTATTGAAATATTACTACGATGCAGTGGCGATGAGTTGCACATATTTAAAAACACGAATTTATCAAAATATTAAGGAAAAATTCAATATTTTTAGGCATGTTGATATACTGCAAAGTAGATCATGAATAAGCTCTCATAATAAATAAAACGGATCATAGAATGTAGTACATACCTTGATTGATAGAATCCATAGCACTTTTTGTATCTTGAATCACTTTGCACATAAACTATGGCACGGAGAAATAATGATTTTTTAGAGTTGCCGCGAACAGAGACGAGTGTTGTCAACAAGCGCTAAGTTCCGACTGTCCGTGTAGCGGACGGGGACTCGGAAGCAGGTAGAGATTTTACCTAGTGACGCGTGGATTATCTACCTTTTATGGGATTAAGTTGGAAGTCTAGTAGAACATTTCGAGAAATTTGATTAATGGCCAGGTTTTGAGTCGTTTTACCAGTCTGTGCGGCGCAAGCGCAGGTACAGCCAAACAGTAACCTTTAGGATTTTAAGGCGCCTCATAATATCTAGACGTGGCCGTAATCGGTGGTTACGCGTGTAAATGTATAATGGCTGCATAACTTGATTGTGCAGGCGAAATGGAAAGGAAATCAATTTACACAACAACGCACCTTGTTGGAGCTATTTTTTTCTTTTGCACTGCGAAGCTGCAGGTAATAATCGATCTACGAAGATGTTATGAAGATCGAGTGAATGGTGAGTCCTATGAATCATGACGAATCGGGATTATATGGGGTAAAATTTTGGTGACCAATCGGAACAGTGATTGAGTCGGGCATAACTATCGTATCATAATAATTATGGACAAGCACACTATACCAACGTCGAGAAGCTACTATTTCAAAGTTAATAGCCTCGTGAAAGCTGGGTTTTTTTGGTACCAAGTTTTAATCTGGACCACTGAGACCAGAAGGCACTTAAAAACGTCCAAATTTTAGTCGCATTCTCAAGTAAGAAAATTAATGAATTTTTGAAAGAAAAGAATGGAGACGTCCTTTCTTAAAAAATACGGGAACTGGTCCTAAGCTCGTAGTACAATAATAACATAATGTTCTCCAATTTAAAATCATCTAACAAGCACCAAAGTTCCGTAGTTTCAGTGGCTATAACGCAGTGCGGCTTATTGATCGTAAATCAAAGCTGAACGTTGTGCGCGCGCACGCACCGGTAACAGAGACCTCGACGCGACTCGCGGCAGATTGCAGCAACATGAACGATTGTATCCATAGTTTAGCCAGTACTAAAAGGCCCCTTGGCTTTTAGGGCCAATTTCAGTAATGAACCTGTACCCTAATTACGTAACACACTATCTGTCACAATCTGAATCATGTTGAAGCCTATTGCTAATCCATTGCTTCATATGTTCGAAAAAATTGTCTGCTCCACAACGTAAATAACACAATGAATTTTGTTGAACTGTCAAAATGAAACCCATTCCTACTGTTAGTGTGTTACGTAATTACCCCGCTGAATGCGATCAACCATTGACCTGTGTTACAAGTACGCTGGACTAAATATACTATACGAAATTACACTTGTTTTCTGTGTCTTGCGTCTCAGGAACTAAAATTCACACATTGTTGCACATGGCCATCGTGTTGTTTTGTTACGTCTCTGATAGTTTAAGATTTTTTTTTTTTTAATCGTGGAATAAGATTTTTTTGTGTATTTTGATTGTACTACGCGATATTTAGAACATTTTTATCATGAGAATATGCGCATTTTGTAATACTCGCTATAAAAAATACACCGGAATCACTTTCCACAAGTGAATTTCATGACACATTAGTTCCACGGATGCTCACTATGCTATCAGCGCCAAAATGGCGAAAATCAAGTGTCTTCGTTTTGAAATCGATAGTATGAAGTCCAGCGTACTTGTATAATATAGGTCAGTGTGATCAACATCTACAAACCGCATTCAAGAAATGTCAAGTGTCATCATTGTGGTGGAATACTGACACTGACAGCTGTTGAATCGCGATTGATCGCGTTCGGCTTCATTGGTGAAATTCGACCTCCAAGACTTAAGGCTCCCACAAACAGGCGCGACGCGACAGCACGACACAAAGGCGCCGCTCGTCGCGCGGCGCGCGGTCAGTTTGTGTACGCTATCGCGTCGCGCCAGTGTGCACAAGGCTTTTAGTCGTCTAATTGGCTCAGTTATTAAATTCAGAAAAGTGTTTATCGCATACAGCAAGTTAGCCTCCTAAAAAGTCACCTTATTAGAAAGAAAGGTCGCGATACGCCCGTCTCTGTCGCACTTTAATTTGCAGACTCTCTTGAACGTAGTTTAAATGTGCTGATCGCGTTTTGTTTCATCGGAGAAATCCTCCTAATTCAGTATATTACGGACTAGCCTTCTAAATATTTCTATTCTTAAAAAGACGAAGATCTACATTCAGAAGACTGAATTCAGCGAAGTGGAAGAGCCCCTTTACAAACGCAAGACATACGTTTAACTAATTACTAGCTTATAAATCATATATCTGTTATTTATATTTAGGTTAAGTCCACACATACTTTAAAGTAGGTCAATTTAAGGATATGCACACTCATCTAGGATTCAATTCGCAATGTCAGCAAAAATTAAGCTGGGAAATGACTTTTATTTTTTGTATGAAAAATAGCTGCACGCAAAACATTATGGTTTGGTTACGTGCAACAGTACAAGAGTAAGGTGTATTT
Organism: Griposia aprilina; assembly: GCA_916610205.1. NCBI lineage: Eukaryota > Metazoa > Arthropoda > Insecta > Lepidoptera > Noctuidae > Griposia > Griposia aprilina. The sequence goes on along the minus strand of OU744295.1, from coordinate 4,926,130 downwards.
AAAGATAAGTTATAACATTTAAAACTTATTTTCGTGAAAAAAGTAAAACAAAGTTTACCTTCAATATCTCCGTAACCACAAAGTTCCCAGGTATGGTCCAGTACATTTTTTTTTATCACAATGAGGATTACAATTAATTTTCAGCTTTCTTAAGCGTCTTTTTACACCCGTTATATTCCATACACCATTTTTTTTTTAAATCTGCATCACAACATTATTCCAATATTGCCATACTACTAAATCAACATCTGACTGCACCAGGTCAGTTCGTTTAATAACCGTCTCATTCCGATATCTCTCGATTAACGAGATAATATTCTCTTAGAAATAGAGCACAGCAGTGCACTATTATTTCGTATCTATTTGCTACCGGTAAATAATCGCCTTATGTATTACTTGTTTCCTATGATGGATCGCCTGTCTCTGTCGTGAGATGGGGTAGATATTGCACTGGCAAGTCTGGCAACACTTTAATGGCCGCCCGCTGTGATAGAAAATGATAATGGAGACAGTTCTTATAATTTACGTTAATTAATATTATCTGATCTTTTGTTCTTTGTACTTTCTCTTGATGACTTTAATGGTGGGTTTGATTAGATGAAATATATTTAAGCACCTCCGTATAATTTCGCTGACTTGCAATTTTTTTTTACAGATTTTAGTTTTTTATAAAAGGCACATTATGTTTAGCAGTTTATGATAAAAAGGTGATTATGAGCGTTTCTGCTAAATCTACACAATAAATATTTTAAATTCGATCTGCATTTATTAATAGACTTGTTTATTTAATCCACTACTGAGCACAATATTGCGGCAATATCCGGACGGATCAGCGCGGGCGCACTTCCTGTGTACAACTTCACATTATACTCTTATCTAGTTCTGATAACGGGCTCATTATTGCGGAGTTTTTCATTGTGTTAACGCGTAATTTTCCACTAATTAAGAGCGTCTTTATTAGATATTTGCGGATACCTCGAAAGTATACGCTAGCAGCCGTCTTATCAGTTAGGGGCCATCTATAAATTAGGTCACACGTTATGGGGAGGGAGGGTATTAACAAAGTTTGACAAAGAGGGGGACAGTCGACTCCCGGGACTCTTATTGAAAATTAATTGTTCCTCAACGTTTGAGAGATTTATTAGAGTTAGAGCTCATTTCTGAAGACGTGTCAGTCTATTAGTTACAATTACATAGTTAATTAAGCTTTTTACAATTTTGTGTGTTGGTATTATGGAAATTTACTAGTATTTGCACTAGTATATTTCCAGACTACCAACACACAAAATCAGAAAAAGCTTGTACTTATTCCATTTACTATTGAGCTAAAGCTGAGTCATGATTAGAAACTCTTGTACGCAACGCATTACTTAGCAGAGAGGAAGTAGACAGCTTTTGTTGCCAGTCCAGCATTCAGCAATCAAAAATCTATACCGGGAAATATTTCACGCTGGTAACACTAAACCCGATGGGGGTATCGATTTCACGGCCGAATAAATTGTTGCCACGATTAAAATATCAATGGTCGGCTTTCACTGTGATTGTATGCAAACTACTGTATCATTTAAATAAACAGTGTATTTTCTGCCGTGTGGCCGGACGCGCGAATAATCGCCGAACATCGGCGCGGGCGTCGAAACACACGCAACGATTTTATTTATTGCCAGTGTTGAGATTTATTTTTCAATTATACAGCAATTTTTGTATTTTATGGCTGTTGTGACTCAATGTGCGCACATATTTTATTTTTCTTGACGACGTTATGCACCATATGTTTTATTTTTTTTACTTTTAATTGCATTTATTGTACGCGACGATGTGTCTGAAGGTGATCTTTAAACATTAAATGGTCAGATTTTACAAAAAAAAGAAGCAAATTGCAAATTTCTTTATTGTCTCTAAAATAACGCATTTTAAAATTAAGCAGGTCTATAGATTCTCACAGACGGACAGTTTAAATTGCATAACTAATTGTTACAACAACATAAAACAGTCGTCATTTAGAGCCATTTCTATGCTCCAGATCAGAGGCCAGCAAATATAACTAAAGAGTCCCACATAGCTTAATTTTGAAGAAAGTGTCTAGAGCGGCCGGTGCTCCGGTAGCCAGTGATCGTGACAGACGGACCGAAAGGATGTGCATAGCTCGCATTCCTAGCACAATCTCGCTTTCACTTCGAGGAGCTGCTTCTAAGATATTTATTGCATAATTTGTATGTAGACTAGACGTTACTGCTTCGAATTTTATAGTTCAGAGCTTAACATGATAACCATCACGGAAGCCATTGTTTTATAGGACGGTGACCGCTGAAGAGTGACTGGTAGTTTAACAGGTTCACTGTTCGAGATGTATACAAATCGCCATGAATCATTTGTATATGATTATGGGGTCAGCACGTTTAGCATGACCACCGTAAAAACGGAAGAAATGTCAGATTGTAGAAAGATATCAATAATCTAAAGACATAAAAATAAAAGAACGCTTACTTTGAAAAAGAGATACGTGAACCACTTCTTCGTGGTGTGATATGCTACGCGTGGAGGAGAAGGTTTAAGAGCTTGTATATTTGCTTCGTGGTTAAGGGTTTCTTTTCTAAATGACATGTTTTTATTTCTTGACGAAGAGGTACAATATCAACTGTGTCAGAAAGGGCAGTATCTGACCTGATATCTCAATACCAAATCTAAGTTGGAACGCCTTTCAAATCTTGGGGCGTAGACACAACCAATTTTTTTGCATCGAAACATTTCCAGCAACAGTAATTTAATTATTAATAATAATAATAATAATGGTGAGTCAAAAAAGTGTGCTACTAAACCTGTCGACATAACGAATTGTACAGCCGTTATCTGTCGCGATCGGCATGCTGTTCCGCTGGCCTCCGACCGCACACCCGCCACGTATTATTAAAAACAAAACCCATCTTTATTTCACTTTTTACCAAGCTACGCATTTCCTTTTATAACTGACTAACGTTAGCCTGCGGCTTCGCCCGCGTGGAGGTCGGAAACTATCCCACGGGATCGTACTGCCAGGATAAAAAGTATCCTACTTATTTCCTAACACAGGTCGTGGTCTATCTGTGTACCAAAATCCATTCAGCCGTTAAGACGTGAAAAGGTGACAGACAGACAGAGTTAAGTACTTTCGCATTTTTTATAGATATTAGTATGGATTTATGGTCGAAAAACAATGCGAGCGTTCTTTTGAAGTTTGACGACTTGGACTGAATAAAGTCTGAGCAAAACCTTGGAGAAAATAATAGCCGGTTTTGCGGGCCCAGCCGAGCAGAAAGTAATAAATCGCTGCATAGAAACCCAGAAGTACTGCTAACAACTTCATTCAGGCGAAAACCAGGAAAATAGATAATGAATGATACATAACTATAGACTAGTTAACTAGTTAGTGATGAATTGATAACCTAATCATGAAAACGAAGGAAAAAGACTTGTGTAAGACTCTGCGTATATTGGAAGTCTTTAGAGAAGGAAGAAAGGCATCTATTTCAAAAGAAACTTTTCTCCAAAACTACCAAAAACGGAAAGCACACAAGATCCAAGAGACACAAAAACATTCCTCTATATTCTTTCGTAGTGATGAATAAAACATTTTGCCAAAAACGGACGACGTCCGAGCGCATACCGTTTTGGGCGCAATACGACCGATCATTTATCATTACTTCTGTACATGTGAATGTATGTATTCATGTTCATATGTACATATGTACTACTTCCGTGATTCGGAACTGACAGCCTGTCGGATTAGAGCAAAGTGAACATTAATGATTTACTGACTGCGGTTAGAGTTCTTGACGTCTAAAATTAAAAGTAATTGACAAATTCAATGAAAATAGAAGGTTTAATTGGTTGTTGGAATAATAGGTCGAGGAAAACGTTATTTTCGTATTTTATAGGTATAAAGTTGTAGTAAAACCTCTTTGGCTGTACTGTTTGTATCTGGCAGGTACCATTAAGGTTCTACCATTAAGTAGATGACATTAAAAAAAATAAAAAAGTAAATCCGATGGCCCACCATTTTTCATTTGTTTTTATGTCCGCCAAAATGAGTGACCTAACGCAGGAATTCAGCAGGAAAAAAAGCGAAAAATGCGACACAAGCCGCGAAAAAAGTAGGTGACGTTTATGGACTATAAAGGCTCCCGCAAACAGGCGCGACGCGACAGCACGATACAGTGGCGCCGCTCGTCGCGCGGCACGCGGTGCCTTTGTGTCACGCTGTCGCGTCGCGCCAGTGTGCACGAGCCTTAACGCAGTGTCAGTTACAGTAGCATAAAGTTGGTTCAAGGGTTTTCAGTCCGGGAATTTTGATGTCAAAGATGCCGCTCGCTCTGGTCGCCCTGTTACGAATGCAGGCATGCCATTTTTAAAAAAGTGGAGCAAGTTAGGTAGAATATAGTTTTAAAATAAGTTGAGTTTATTTTTTATTTTTTTGTTATATTAGTAGTAACGACATAGCTGATGAGTTAGGGGTTGACCACAAAACAGCTTTGACCCATTTATAAAAGTTAGGGTAGTTATACAAAAAAGCTAAATATTTGGGTGCCACATGAGCCTCATGAATGAGAGAGTCATGAATTTGTATATAAAATACGAAAAAATAAAATCCCCGACCTAATATATTAAAGCCTTCATTAATGACATTAATGAAGTTTTCGTAATAAAAGACATACAATTTGGTTTAGAAGCACCAGAATTTGAGCATAGATCTCGAAATACGCATCCATTTTTTTTAAATTCTATATTTTGTCGTATGGAACCCTAACTACGAGAAGGTCCATAATCCCTTCACATGTCAGTGGGAAGAGAGTGTAGGTATAAATAAAGGAGGTAGCGTTAAATATATATATCATTTAATTTGCTTGTACGTGCGTGTTTTAATAACAGATGGTAATTTTATGCGCGCTCAATTTCAGTTGGGTGGTCGGCAGGTCGGAAATGAGAAAGAACGACATATCACCAGGGATTTGTGTTCCGACTGCATAATATTATAGTCCAGAGTAAACACTGGTTGATGATTTAAATCATCCTCATTCGAAGGATGAGGAGGATCTTAATTACTCAAGTGAAGCAGTTTACGGAAAAGAGGTGTTCCCTCAGGGTTTTTGTTCGCATTTTCTTGTACAAGTCTACAACAGTTGACAGTAAACTTGTTTAAATAAAAAAGGTCCTCGTACTTTCGAAGCGTGGAAGGGCCAAGATTACAAGAATGTCGGAACTCACAAAACAACGTGCGTAAAGATAGCACATACTCCTGTTGTGTTTAAAGCATACACTTACCTTTATCGCATCTTGAAGTACCAAGAAATTTATACCGTCGGAACTTTATGAGCAGCTCTTAACCTCTCGGTTTCAACAGCTTACTACCAGATGTCAAAAGCACAATGGATCTCCATAAAATTCTCTTCAATTTTCGAGTGACGCAATAAAAGCACTTAACGAAAGGGTCTCAAGTGATGAAAGCGAGAGTAATTTCTTAACATCGTTATTGTACCCTCTAAATAGGCATGTGAAGTCGCCGATGGTACTAGATATGCTAATTTGTAAGTTTACCTTATAAATGAAGCGTTCAAAGGAAGTCTTTAAGTAAATTAGTGAGTAAACATTTGCGCAACATACGCACTTTCGCCACCCTGAAAGTCGTTATGGAACATCATGGTTTCCCATTACGGAATGAATAGACAATTAATATGAAACTCCCAATGACGCACCACATGCTATTTTCATCCTCGTTCAGATTACGCAAAAGGTTAAAACGGCTTGATCGTTATCAATTAACACCAACGTCTAGGGTTTATGCTGTAAATAAACAGGCAGAGACTGAAACTTAACCAGGAGAACAAAAGATGAATGTACCTTTCCTTTTGTTTTCCATATTTGTTATCTTGTCAAATCATTCCTTAGATGTCTTTTGAGTAGGAGCCTTCGAGTCGTTTTCAGATTTCTTGGGTCTTTAGAGAAATTCAATCTGATTTCCATTTAGGGCTTAACATAACGAAATCAAACCTATCGGACGCAGAGTTAAATTCTGCCACAACCTTCCTGAAACCTAATTAAGATAGCAACCTTCAAGAGTCGACTTCGCTAGGTATTCAACCATTTTCTGTAACGAGGCCATGCGCAAACGCTAGTCAATCATAAAGTTTAATTGCGAGCGCTTTCCCTGCCCTTATGTGGTGAACCGCGTGATGTCGCTCCTATTAAGGGCTGACGATTTGCCGTCCGCCACCTTCCTAGACGTCGAAATGTTGTATTTCTCATAGCATATGTTTACGGGGACAAATGTTACGAGTCGTTTACAGCTAAGTGCTTTTTAATCCGTCTTGCATGTATTCACTATGTATCTATCACATAATTAATTTACCTGTGATTGCGTTATATTTAATTTTATTTACCTATTGTGGTATAATAATTTTATTCTAGGTGCATCATCTTCACATATAATATCGAAACTACCTTTTGGGAGGGGCAACTAGAATCAATTCTATTTTCTTGTAAATTTTAACGTTCAAAAGTGCCTTTTATGTGCCTATTTGAAATAAATGATTCGACTATGACTTTGCTCTTACGTCATTTTTGACCAAATAGGTGGTAATATTGACTCGCCAGAATCTACACATTTTTTTGCTGAAAGCTTGTCGTAGTTAATTAATGTTTCGTCATGTTTTTGTTTGTGCTACTTTGTCTTTTTTAAATGCTTCCTCAAATAAAAAAGACCCCATATTTTCTCTTGTATCTTAATATATGTAGGTCATTTTTCTTTTTACAGAACTTGTTCGTAATTTATGCAGCTCCATGCACGTACTTGACACCTGCATATTTAGAACACTGCTTTATATTCCACAACCTGCTCTTGATTCCTACGCCTTTAGATAACAATAAACTTTAACATTTGGTAATATTATTTCCCAATGAGAATCAATCGACGATTCCATTTGAACGAACCTTAGAATATAGTTGAAGTAAGGTTTTACGAAACATTTGGTAACAGACACAAAGGTCAGGACAGTGAAATCTAACCCAAATCCAACAATGGGGAATGGCTGCCATGAATACTGTAAAGTGCAATAGAAACGTACAGTTCAAATTTAAGGTAAAACGTTTCGTTTCGTAATTTTGTACGAAAACATTGGGTATCCGCAAATACGTTCGTACAATTTTTTCAATAAGAAAAGCTTTATAGGTTTCACTCGCGAAATTTTGACTTAATATTTTTCTGAGAATGGCTGATGCCTCAAATTTACCACGAATCGTTCTTAAAGACGGTTAGTAACTGTTCAGACCGGTTTCATTATCTATCCTAATAAAATCCTTGCCAAACTGCCCGTATCTAATTAACTTCGTCGACTACCTAAAGTAATAAATAGAGCAAGACATTTACTTCGTCATATCAAGCAAAAAGTTCGCACCACACGATATAAAATTAAGGGTCTTACGTGACCTCCTTTTATAAGGACGTGGAAAAATATCATAAACTAGTTTGTATGGCCATTGTCCACTGCACTGCTAACAACGATAATAAACTTTTTTTTTTTGCTCATTACTGACTAACAATGGCTGCGGTAAATGGCCAGCGGTGCGCAGAACGCGAACTTTATATTGTTACTGCCCTATAATCTCGCGATGTTAACGCGAATTTTATTTTTAGTATTGTTCTATATCGCTATATGTAGACTTTAGGACTTGTAAAGTAATTCTGTCGCTTTTTTATAGGCACTAACAGTCTCCCGCAGTTGGGGTCCACTTTATACTGGAAACTATTTTCTGCTAGAAGTGCTAATTGACCAACATAAGTACTCTACCTAATATTTTATGTGCATTTTAACCCATTTGCGCCTGCTATGCGCAAACAGGGACAACTTAAAATATTCTCCTTACTTTAAAATTAATACGAAAAACTTGTTAAAGTAATTTGTTGTCGTAGAGCGTAACTTCAGCCATGGGCGCAGATGGGAAAATATGAATTGTATAAATAAAAATGCTTCTTACAAACAATAGTAGATTGTTATACAAGGGGCTAAAATTACCCATTATATACGAGGTAGTTTTACTCCCGAGCCAAGGGAGTAAATAGAAACCGAGGTGTTACACTCTACTTTTCACTACGATTGCGACACAATAAAATAATCCAATACAATATTAAAAATAAATTACGGTCACCAATTCAATTTGTAATTCTAAAGATTTCGCGCCAATGCCTTTTTTTATTTCTTCTGTAGCCGCAACGCAATACACGAATTCTACCCAAGAGATCGCCGCTTTTAGTTTCATTTTCAAAAATAAAATGATCTTTTTTTATGAAACAGTACTAAGTCGAGTTTTTATTCATGATTATTCTGCTTATGAATAAAAAAAACTTTTTAGTTTTTGTAGTCTCGTTGGTAATAGACAAAATTAAAAAAAAAAACTTTTTCTCCTAGAGAAAAATATGCTATTTTATCCCCGCATACAATGACGGACTTTTTGAGCAAGAGGAGTGAAAAAAGTTTTTGAGCATTTGTTAATCAATCACATTTTCCCTGCTTCTCAAAAACGCAATCCTACAAACAGTTTGTATAGATAAAGTATTTCTCTTTGTCCTCTCGGAATATCAGGGAAGTGTTAATTTCTCCGGGATTACGATCTGGGCCCCGCTGAGTGACTTATCTACAACAACAGACACAATGAGCTGTCTCGCTAGTTTTATTTTCGCCTTGTTCAATGTTCGAGGTACTTTCGATGCCATTTTCATTTTTTTTGTGAAGGTACACAAAATGGCGAGGGTTTGGGTACTTTTGGTCGAATAAGGAATTGTAGATAATTGTTGTTTTGCTGATCGTAAATCGATAGTGGTTTTTTCATTCACACCTAAAACCCTTTTTTGATGAAGATTGTACAAAATGGATAGTTATTAAATGGAGGTACACTATGGTGGAGAACTATTAGAATTGCTTCATCGGTGTAGAGGTGTCCCTCAGTGGATTAATCATAATTTATTGTAGATAGGTATTGTGATTATTTCTGAATGAAATCTCATATTTCTCGAATTAATTTTTACCCTTTATCTCAGTCGCCCAGTGAGAAGAAAATCAAATATCATAAATAACTTAGTCTCCTCGGTCTACTATTCCGTGGTTCTTCGTTATCAAGCGTCGGACAGTCGACAAATCATAAAAGCACCATGAGAGACCAATAAATCGTTCGACATTCGTACAGGGGCGCTATTCGTCTCGCCGCGGGCTCGACAAATTCTCGGGTGATTCGCAAGTACGGGATAAATCACGAGATATCGCCCTTGGTCGTGACAAACGGCGGAAGACACTTAGTTCTTTTGTGGAGGTGGTAAGTCCTGATAGAATGAGTATCAAAGATCATTCAGGTATTAGGTATGAGGTACCTGAACGTGTTTCTGTGACCATAAATCATTTTTTTAAAGCGAATACTTCTTTTTGCGTACTTTGCGCTCTTTCTGAACAGTAACGAAACTGAACCGTCACGCTCGGGTCGGTGACGCTGAATCGGGTATATCTATCTACTTGGCTCCAGTCGGTCGGTGACGCTGAATAGCGTGCACTCGGAGCCAGTCGTACGTTTTCACTTTATCGTGTGGTTATAAGCACACACACTCTTTTTAATATCATTTTCTTGTCTTACATTGTACGGAATTGTACCAGCCAGACCCTCTCCTTGACAATCGATGTTAGGCTACAACCACACCGGGGCAATGATTTTTCTACAAGCTGTTAAATTCAATACGTCAATATATATACAATAGCAACAATATGAAGTACCTACTTAAACAGAAATATCAGTCATGAAATTAATATGTCGAGTGTTCTTATGAAAATTTCCGCCCTCTTGCAGAAAAGCTAAGCTATACATACGAGTAGCTTACGATAATAAAGACTGCATGCTTACTTAATTTTTTTAATAAATTTTCCCATCGTTTTTGCTTTCCATTCCACACAAATCACAAGCAAACAGACGGGCAATATGTAAATGAAAAGTTATCTGTCTGGGGGAAATAAAATAAGAAGATAAAGAGTCCACATTGTGAATAATGGGCTAAGCGGTAGATTTAAATCTTCTCTTTTACTTACGGATTGCATTAAGATCTCATTGAGTTCTTTTCATACAAACTTAAGAATGGCTTTTTTTTTAGCTAATCGTATGCTATAAGCGTAAATTATGGAAAAAATATGTTTCAGTTTTTAAAGATTCGAGAACATGCAACTTGTTTAGCGTGTTCCTACTGAAAAAATAAATCAATGGTTTACGTATACCTGAAACGTAAGAGTTGCAGGTTTACGTAAACAATTGCACAATGCTATCTGCAGTTTTAACATAATCTAACAAGAATTACTTATATAAAAAAATACAACATTTTCTAGCTTTCTTTTCTCCAAAAGGGTAAAACCCAAAACTATCATGTCTAACTTTCATAGACTTTCAATGTCGCGATACCCGCAATCGCATATTGTTTTCGCCCCGGAAGCAGCGCTCGCGCAGCTGTTTCTGCGAAAGCTGTTATTAATAATATTGCCTTCTTCATGAGTAAGGCTATACCGTCACTGTGCTGAGGTAGAAAGAACTAATAACTGCCATTCGAAGAAAAAATATTTTACAGCGTCTTCCTTCTGTACATCTATTTCATTTTTATCTACCTTTGGCATCGATAGATCAAACACCGTCTACCTTTTTTCGTGGTAAACAAATAACAATTTAAAGTTTTATTTCATTTTCCCGTTCAAAAGTTCCAACTTTCAGAACAAACTAAATGTAAGTACCTATTTTAGTGTTAAACTAATAAAATCTTTAAAGTTTTCCAGAAACTCCAGTTTTTGTTTATTTTTCCGGTCCAAAGTTCCAAGTTAATGTCGGTTGTGCAATTCTTTCCTAGCACGCCAGAATGTGTCTTTTTCAGTAATAAACGGATGAAAGGAATTCTTTTAAGACGAGACAGTCGTCAAGTGAGATGTCTGGGACGGCCAGACAAGCAGAAAAGCTTCATAGATTTATTACGTTTTTTTTTCTGTGTCTCGCCTCCTGTGTTTAATAGTCTATAATTTCTTCTAATAAATACATCTGAGTAGGTTCCTACATACGGAGGAATTATGCTCATTTTATTTCTTCAGGATAATATAAAATTTCCGCATACCGTCAAACAGGGTGATTACGGATGCAGGGGTGAATTGGGACGAAACTTTAAAAGGGATTTTAGCAATGAAATAATACAGTTTGTTGCTAAAAAGGGCACTTAATCGTTGATTTATAATACAGTAAACACATAGAGTCTTTTTTGGCAACAAACTATATTATTTCAATGTTAAAATCCCTTTTAAGTTTCGTCTCGATTGACTTCTGCATTCCTACTCACCCCGTTTGATGGTACTGCTTATTACCAATTACTTTGATTATTGTAGAGGTACCCTACTTATTAATTCTTATAGAACAGTCATCACTCATCACATAAGAGTACATCATTTTTAATACGCGTTTGACAATGATCACCCAAAGGAAAATCATTTTTCTAACAGAAAATTGAAAGCGATATAAAGAGCGATGGCCGATTTTCACGGTCGTGTCATTTATTTTCCCAAACCTTTTTGTTTTTTAAATACATTAGGAACCTCTTTTTATGACTTGGCAGATGATGTCAACGTCATTTCCAGCTTAAATACAGCAGAGTGCTACAATGATTTTTTGGCACCTGAATGACATTAAAGGGGTTGTTGGTAAACATTTGTGAAATTGTCACAGAAATTGTATTAAAACAATGTGGCGGCATTAGTTCCGATTTTGGCCACGCGCCAAAAGATCCGTGTATCGTTATGAGATAATTCTTTCTGCCTTCTTTTCTTTATACATATATTAATAAATATCCACCTATTACCGTAAACATTTCACACTATCTAACGACTATCATGACGCATTTAGGCGCAATAGCTAGAACTAAACTGTGTTAACTCTTGGTTTAGATAACAATTGGAAAATAACCTCACGTAATACATTACGGCCAACAAGTCGGAACAAAAACATCGGCCGCCTAATAATGGAGGTTTTTGTAACTCTAATTGTGTGTAAGTGTTCAAGGAGAAATATTTCACGCAGAAACGGCTTCTTTTAAAAACTAATGGGCACATTGCGTATTATAGTAGTTTGTACTGGCAATATTTGTTAGGCGTAATGAGTTTTGTAGTAAGTTCTAAAACATGGAGTGACAAATATTTGAAAAAAGTATGCATAGATGGTTTGGTCATTTTGACAGGATGAATGAAAGGCGACTTAAAAGCGGCAGATGTGAGTGGAAACACCGCACCGCCGCCGTCAGGAGGAGACGCCCTAGGAGGACATATTATAGTGACCTTATTGGTGATGTTCTTTCGAAAGGTCAGGTGTGTAGTCCTACCCCCAACCAGCGTGCGTGTATTGGTAGATCTATGAACGTAAACGAAGCAAAAGGAGTATGTAAGGATCGTAGTAGGTGGCGTTCTGTACTTTCTACCTACCTCTATGGGAAGAAAACATAAAGTCTATCATTTTTAATTCAAGACAGCCTTTTGTTTAAGATTACCTCGAAAGGGTCGTCAAATGAGATTTTAGGTCTATAGCTTTCTGGCTTTGAAAAGGCTCGGTTCCTATAAACAAAAACGTATCGAGTTGCTTACCAAAAATGGTAGCATTTTTATTGCCAAACTGGGCATATAAATAGATTCGTAAGCTAATTTTACCTGTGTTAGCTACTTCTATAAGGGAGAGTCTACTATGCAAAGCTATGAGGTATTTGCTTCATTATTGGTAAAGATACAAGATTCTTAATTTTAACCAATAAGGGTCCGTAAATTATAGGAATCAGCCAATAGTCGACCACTCGTCGATGGTAACACGTTGACCTTGAACTGGACCAGCGTAGAAATGAAATGAAAATGTTTATTCTGAAAATTATCAGAATCACTTTTACACGTCACATAAAAAAAAAACTGGATGAGTCGACATTTCCTATTTGACTATCCTATACCTACTACCTACCTACCTTCCTACTTTTCCTATTTATTTATAGAGCTCCGTGCCTAAGTAGGAGTGTGTCGGACGGAGGGTAGACGCACAAACCTTGTAAGTGTAATTTTGTAAAATAGCTTTTACTGTAATTGGCATCATTACTATTGTCGTTGCTAGTCATGTTGGGCGATTACGCTTTGGGTGATAATCAGGTCAAAACCTATAATCTGTACCTAGTGATAAACTTATTGTGATTGTCACCTGTTGTAGTTGCCTTATGAATAAATAAATAAATTATAACCATAAAAATTATCAATATATCTCTATAAGTTCATTTTACCCTATTGCATGAAATCATGAGATTGTATGGCAATTCTAACTTAAGGAGTTATATTGCTGATTCTAATGATTATCATTCTGTAAAGCTATATTTGTTACGGTCGCGAATCATATTTTAATCAACATACAACCTGACACTGACCTGCAAATTGCAAAAAACCTAAGAAAATTTGAATTTCGCGGGCTACCATATCGCATCCCCCTTAAAGGCTGCCACAAACAGGCGCGACACAAAGGCGCCGCTCGTCGGACTACGAGCGGTGCCTTTGTGTCGCCCGCGATTCGAGTCGCGTGTCGCGCTGTTTGCAGGAGCCTTATAAAGCCAGCTTATACTGATTTTGTTTCCACTGACATGCGGCATACCGTACGCTTGATAATTAAAAACATATTGACAGCCGAGCCTGACCTCTCCCGCAGTAAAATGGGGAAGCTGCGAATTTTTTACGACCAATCCAAGTGCATACTCTCTGAAAACTACTCTATAAAACCAACAAACAACCTTCCGCTGGTAAATAAAATCCGAAGCTCTAACTTCGCATCTGTCCAGGATTTACTGCAAATGAGCTTCTTGGCACGACGCTCTTTTGAGATCGAGGCGTCAAATTGACTCTTGTTTTTATCACAATTGATGAAAGTAGGTAATATAGCATAATATCACGCCTGTATTCTCCGAAGGTAAGGCAGAGATTCGCCTATAGTACATAATTTTGCGAGCCTATTGCCATTAACCGGTCACGAATCCAGACTCCGGGCTGCTACTGAGAATGAAACGAAAAAAGGGAGGAAAAGAAGGTATAACGATTTTATAACACTATAGGTACGACATCATACGCAGGGTACAATCAAAATCAAAAAAACAATAATCATTTATTCAAACTAGGCTGAAATGGAGCACTTTTAGAACGTCACGATTACATATAGTCCCCCAAAACGCCCGCCCCTTAACACTTAATACTTATAGAAGTATATAGAAGATAGAGGCAAAATTATAGATGATGAAAAACAAAACACAGTCGAGGAATAGTGTTCGTTATGCCACAGAGACCAGCAACCTGTACAGTTTTAATTACGTGTCTACATAACACCATAGATAGTAATTTTAATTAAGAAGGTTTGAACAATGAACGGCGTCCCTAAACTTTTCTCAGACTTCCGATCCGATGGTGTGACCTCGTACCGAGGACGAAATTCGAAAGTGCTGAAGACAATACGCCTTAAAACAGATAACATCGGCACATTTAATTAAAGGAGTGGACACACGGACAGGACAGCTGATAAGCAACGAATTGTTGAACCCTTAAAAGCTGATGGTAGAGGATAGATATCTTGAAAAGTTGTAACGGATCTCGGAAAAAGTTGGTTAAATTGGGGTTTGCAGGTTTAATAATGGAAAAATGTGGCGTGAGACCCGCAATACAGCAGATTTAATCGCACTTAGGTTCACAAATGAAACATTGCTTACCATTTTTTTTTTTTTTTTTTGTTATTTATTTATATTATCACAGATGGAAAGACAGCTGTGTACTAAGTTGCAAATAATACCCCAAAAAGATCAGCAGATATAAAATATGAAGAAGGAACTCCGAATGCCGATTCCGAGTTCGTCAAACTTCCCGACCGTGAATCTCGAGCGTTACCAATATACGTTGATAAATTGAAAAAGGTACAAGCGCGGATATTAATTATAGCTCCTCGTACTCCATCCGATCGTTATGGAATCGTTACCGGCTCAGAGATAATAAGCCCTGATTTATTGGCATGTCGCAGATCGCCCCTTTTCCGGGTGGCTCGCGGACGATGACGCACCACTCCGAAGATTACGTAAACACTCCAAGATAACTTCGGGACTATTTATAAAGTTTGTCAAAGGTTTTCTTTAGAAATAAGCTGTCATGAAAATTTTCATGAGTAAAAGTTGATCTGAATGAAACAATCATCAGAAGAATTTTAAGGTTCTTCTTCTTTTCGTATCGATGGTACATCTATACATATTATATTGCTTGGGTCCAGGTAACCACATTTATTGTGGCGGCCGAGGCGTTGCTCAGATCGTCAAGGGTCAAAGTCAAAGTCAAATCATTTATTTCAAATAAGTAGGCACATAAAAAGCGCTTTTGAACGTCAAAATTTACAACAAAATAGAATTGATTCTAGTTGCCCCTTCCAAAAGGTAGTTTCGTATGGAGAAGAATGGGCAAGAAACTCCACCGTCACTCTTTTAAAATGTTTTACAATATTATGTATATGTACATTAATTATATAATTATATATGTGAAGTGAAGAGGATGCACCTAGAATAAAATTACTGTACCACAATAGGTAAAAAAATAAAAAATAAAGCACTGACAGGTAAATTAATTATGTGATTGATACGTGGTGCTCACATACATATTTACAAATATTGAAAAGTAGATTTTTCAAAAGTTTTTACAAGTAATAACTTAGTGTGTGAGTTAAAGTAGTTACAGACTGTAAAATCAATATCATAAAAAATATAAATAATACAATCAAATTAGCAACTAGTTTGATTTTGTCTTTACGGTGATAGTGATAAGGTTTGAATGGATAGATGTTTCGGTATTGGGTAGGACTCTTGGAGTCCTGTAAAATATTGATCTATTTTCGGAAAAAATAACATTGCATGTTTTATTAATAGTCCATTTTAAAGGAAAGATTTAGGATAATTTTCCAGCTCGCTTGACTAGAATGCCTTTATGATTATACAGTTTAAAAAATGGTGTTGTCTATTCTACAGATTATATATTTCCTCAGAAGGACTTACAAAAACCCCTGGAAGAAAGGCGGCCTTCCTTTTCAAAGCGGAGACCACATGGCGGGAATAATAAGATATAATTGGCAATACTGACAATAGTGTTGCCATATGGGTAGTTAGTAACGATTTAAACCAGTGCGGTGTCGGCACCTGTTACGTATTATATAACGATGTTTATCGATATATCTCGATAGATATCGGACACACGATTACAAACGATTGTTTCCGAGTATGGTTGGCAGACTCCACAAGATCAGCGGGATACCCAAATACGTTTTTATATCGGATTACAATCCAAAATGATACTGATTTTTACAAGTTGGCATTGTAATCGTAATAAGCATCATTGTGCACGTAATCTTTAAAGATTAATCGTCAAATAAGACAAATACATTGTGGAAGGAATATTTCACCTTACGAATATTAAATTTTCAAGTTGATTGTACAGCTTTAATTGATACCTGCTTCAATAAATCAATGGATACTTTAACTAGGCCTAAACAAATAATAAGTCCGCTTAATACAATTTCTCCCTTCCCTATTTCTCACCATTAATTTAATATACTGTGACTTTAACCTCCCAAAAAACATGCTTTTTCATTCTCTTAATAAACCTACGCTGAGCTTTTGGGACTCTTTCGTGGCTGTTAAAGTTCATAAACCAGCACCATGGCAACCGTCACCTCCTTCTGCGAAGCAGTAATGCTCGCGAAGGAGGAAGGAGCGCGTGAGGGTGAAGCAATCATTGCGCCCGTAAGCCCCTAGTCGCCGCAGGAGGAGACCTGGGCGTCGGGAGTCGATAGCCGATTCCCGGTCGCCGTAGGCGCGGGCTTGCGGACGGCGAGCAGTGGGCAACTCGCCGTCTGGTAAGGGCCAGGCCCGGGTCGACGGCGCATTGTGTTCCACGCGCGCCTCAAAGAGATGTCAGCATAATTAACGGGGTCCGATAGGGCCGATGCCGGCCAGGGTCGCGGATTGTTCGAAAGAGTTACCGTGGCCCTGGCGCACAGGCAACTGTAGGAACACGGATGGGTTTTAGCCAGTAAAAGTCTGACAAGCCCTCCTCGCTCCGCCCAGAGCGCAAGAAGATATTTGATGTCTTTCCACCCAAAAAAAAAATGCACCATGGCAATAGACTAGCGAATATAAACACTGCCATTTTCGCCAACCCTACTCTGAACTGATACATATAGACAGGGGGCGTACCGACTTGACGGCGGCTTACATGCCATTGTTGTACCCGCAAGTCTTAAATATCACTTGCTACTTTCCTTTCTACTGAATTATGTGCAACTAATGCCATATAAGCGATGTGTTGCGATAAAATACTAACTTCTGTTCGCTTTCGGTTTTCTTGATAAAGTCGACCGTCCACTGCTACGTAGGATGTGCATGGAGAGGTTACCGAATGCTACGATTTTGTAGATGGCGGTGGCCGCCTCAATTTACCGACGAATGACGTCACTAAAACGTTATTTATGAAAGCAAGTTACTGTGTTTTACTCGAGAGCGTTTTTTGTCACCGTAAAGTGACCCCCGCTGCCATCATTGACAGCTGTCACTGCGGCCGTTAAGAGGGCCCTTCCCGCCCCATCTATCGTCAACGCGAGCATAATTGAAAATCTTATTGATTCAAGCAATGTTTGAAAAAGAAGCAAGAGTGAGAACGCGATAACATCGAATGAAAATTGCCGCGCGGAGATTTTACAAAACTTGTTCCAGGAAATACGTTTTTTTGAAAAGCCTTATTTGTTTTGGGAAATAAATGTTCGTTATTTAGAATCTGTATTACATGTACGAGGTTTCTATACTTATGTTTTCTTTACTTTTTCCACGTATGAGTACATTATGAACGGCCAAAGTTGATAACATTTGAGCAAAAATACTGATTTTCAGACGTCTTTACAGAATTTATTTCTCCATGTTTTTATTTTTTTTATTAAATAGTAACATAGATATAAACCCTAAGATATCTGGGTGTTCAAAATATCTGGAGGACAATTTGTTATAACACCATAATCACGTACAAGCGCTTGTATGGGAATTATGACAGGTTGGCCGCTCTTAAGTGGCGGCTACTGCTCTCCTAGGAAAGCGAAGTTTTAATTAATTCATTCGTTTGCCAGTCACGCATCGTGCGTAGCGTGGCCGTGGGTCGCAGTGGACGATCCGCCTACATTTGCATTCAAAGCGAAGCTAAGTACACGTGCGTAGCTTAGCTGTGGGCAGCTGTGGAACAGGGCCTTAACTCTAGATTCCGATAGGACGATGTATTCAATTCAATATTATCGATTCTGCGGTGATTTATAAGTGTAGTTTTCCTAACATGGTATTTATGTTGTAATTGAACTGAGATATCAATATCGCAAGAATGTGGACGCCCTGGGCTACTGTGTGATATTATAATATTATAACGGTTGGGTTTTGTAATGTTGTGATTAGCATAATCACAACTGCTAGGACCCAGGCCTCCTCTCTGTGAGAGGGAGTGGGCGATAATCTACCACACGGGGCCAGTGCGGGTTGGTAGATGTAGCATGTCTTCGAATTTTTGGTTCTAGGACATACCGGTTTCCTCACGATGTTTTCCTTCACCGTTTTGAGAGCACTGGTGATGAAATAAATTACCTGCCTGGGTACGAACTCACGACCTACAACTCGTAAGTCGGGGCCGCTACCACAGGGCCACCACCACCACTGCATGTTGTGAGTAGAAGGACCAAATATACAGTATGTTAACGAGGGACAATCTTTAGGGGAGTGTAATAGGTAATTATGACAATTACCAACTAATACTACGGGATCAAATGGAAAGTATGAAAAAAAAAGTCTGCTGGTCGATACATTTTGATCGTGTTAGTAAGTTTTGCACTTTTGTATGGAACAGCTGTTTTTCTTCTCCATATTTTAGTGTTGGTCGCATAGGGGGCATTGGTGCTATATCAAGTTCTTTCTATACAGTCTTCGAGACATTAACATTACTTACGATAAGCTGTATTTAACACCGTTAAATACAACTTTAAGAAGTGTATAGTTAGTTCCCTTTGTGCTTTTTACCATTTAAAACAAGTTAAGCCGACCACACAATTCACATTGTAAACTTATCTCCTGTCAAAGAGAACAGGAACCATTGAACATCGTTTTAAAACGATGCCACATAATAATATATGTAGTCTGTTCCAAAATTATCTGAAGAAAATGTAAACAAAACCTGTTCAGGTTAAATTCTTACACAACCACTCACTAAAGGAAATTAGTAACACATTCATCTGTATTAAGGTTTCTATTTTATAGCTCACCATTTTTTCCAATAATTTTTGTTTGAATAATTTTAACAAACTGTAATTGAAAAAATCATTGGCGAAAATTGAGGTTACAAAATTAACCTCAGTTGTCAAATGAAAAACGTCTTTAAGATGATTTTATATTAGAATTTCGGGCTTAAGTAATCAAATAAAACAAATCAAAGCACTCCATTTGTAAGAGGCACTACAAATTGACATCTACGAGTACAGGAACGTTTTCTGATTCATTTGTTTACATTTTCATCAGAAACATTTGGAACAGACCTTATGGAATGATTTCTTTCTTCTCGACAATATACGTGTAGGCCATAAACCACGACACATCCTTTCAATAATAAATAAAAGTTATCGTCAAAAGCACGTGCGATCCCTTCCTAGTATGAGTAATGTACTGAGCGGAACCGATATTAACATAAATTCTCCCATAAGAGAAACAGCAACATTGTTTTAATCGATGTGTATGTAGACGGGAAAGATATGGAAGCGAAAATTAGCATACTGGTAGTTTATCATCCGATTTGTTTACTCTAGTGGTGGACTGGTGTTGGTAAAGAGAAATAAATCAAAATTTATCTCGAGTGTCGCGGCATTGAAAAGTGGATCTCCAAGTAGGTTTTTGATTTGATATTTTATGTTTATTAGATCGTTATGGCTTAGAAATGTTCTGAGACATTCATCTTCAGTTCTAGGCCATTTTTTTTTTTTTCTAGATAAAGTTTCAACTTTCATCTTCCATTTGATTCCAATTATGTTTTCACTTTTCATGTCTCCCAATGCTTTCAAGTCTTAAATTGCAGAGATTTCAATCACCTTTAATTCTTTATGCAGATAGATCTGTATTTAATATCACTGAGCGATTATTAAAGGAGTTCAGACCGTTATAAACAGAACGTTTTAATAATTGAAGCGCCAGAATTGCCAGACATTGATTGGATCTTGTCAAATCAAACAATTTTATTGATACATGATAACGCTTTTGTATAATAGTTACCAAATTAATAGAAGAACATTCGTCAGAAATAAATCAATTTGGTATTAATATAAAAGAGAAAGGATTAGAACTGGCTATAGTGAGGCGTTATAAAAATCAAATGAATTTATGTGTTTAGAAATTCAAATGACAAACTTGTAATGGTATTTCCGCAGTGCGAAGTACGAGATTCTTGTGCTGATAAAATTAATTGGTGCACGAATTTATTTCCGATTAGCTTTCTAGTATAAATAATATCAGACTCATCTTCTACCTGTTACGATCGACGTATTAATAACTAGTTTTTTTACGGACTTAATTATATAATTTTATTAATATCTCTCTCACTAATTAGGGGTCTGTTTTTATTAAGAAATGAAGTGTTATTCAAAGGCGTAGTTTTATAGTGGATCATAAAACTATGCTAGTTATGGTCGGCTATTAGCCAACAGCCGCCCTGACGGACCCCATGGCATTATGTGATCTTATTAAAACGGGAAGTCAAACAGGTGTTACATTCACTGTTTTAATGACGCTTTAATAAACCCGACACCTCATTTCTATTAGGTGTCTCAAAAGTAGGTATAGGATGTGTTTTCAATAAAATGCGAATGGATTGGAAGTTCTTCGTAATTTTATTTTATTTTAAAGAAGAGACTTGTACAATTTTATTTGAACAAAATATCTACCGAATGACCGCCACAGGAATTTTTGCAAATGCCGATTCTTTTGCCGAAGTTTTTCATTACATTTTCACACATTTCGCGGCTTATTCCACCAATAATTAGGCGAATATGGTGTTTCAAGTCGTCAATGTTTTGTAAATCGTTGGTGTAGACCTTATCTTTGACGTAGCCCCAAAGAAAGATATCCAGTGGCGTCAGATCGCAAGATCTCGGTGACCAATTGACATAACCTCTTCGTGAAATTACGCGATTCGGAAGCCGTAAAAGATTAAAAGCTATTAGGTATATTATTTATTAATATTATATTTTATGATGACGTATGATTTATTTTAATACGCCATCTTGAATATTTCAAAAATAGAACGAAGTTCAAATCCTATACGTACTTTTGGGACATCCATTACAAGAGTCTATAAATGGTACTGCTGAGGACGAGGTGCTGGGTTCGATTCCCGGCAAAGTGTTATTGGGATTTCATCTGGAATTTCTCAGTAGCAGCCCGGGGTCTGGATTTGTGCCCGGTTGATGGCGATAGGCTCGCCCCCTATTACATGGGACTGGCGAAATGTGGGTGTACCATAGGTTCACCTCTGCGTAACGCTTCGGGGAAACAAGGCATGATGTTATGTCTATAAATGGTATAGATATAGAATCTATCTTATCTACCGTCTAGTCCCAGATCTGCATAGAAAATGACCATCAGTTTATGCTATTTTAGTCATAAATAAAATAAAGTCCTCTGCGCAAACCTAGTGGAGGTTTGCTGTGCTTGTTTATTCATTGCCATAATTAAAATAATTAATCGAATTTCGTTTCGTTTGAATACGCAATTAATATATACGAGATTTAGATCGAGAGATAAGCGCGAATTAAGGGCCCGGTCGTACTTGAAGTGGTCGGTCCATAGCTCGTTCGACGTTCATTCGCGGTATTTCTTTCGCTGCGTAATGGAGCAGGTACATGAATCATGTTTTAAACCATTCACTTTTACGATGTTTGTTATTTTTTTTTTTACATAAATATTACCTATGTGTACATTATATGGATGCTGTTATTGTTTATTTATATGGAACACATTACGTAAACGAATGTTCAGTAAAGATCAAAGATTATTTTCAAGGAAAATCTACATTATTCCGAGTCGAGCGCTGTAATAGTCTTGTAAAACACCGTTTACCTGTACCAACATCAATTTCTTGCTATTAGGTATATTAGCTTTTTCCCGCGGCTTCACCCGCGTGGATGTCGGAAAATCCCTACGGGAACCTACTACTGGGATTACCCTATGTGTTATAAACTATCTGTGTGCCAAATTTCAACCGAAAACCGTTCAGCCGTTTTTGTGCCAATCCGGAACATACATCCAGACAAACAGATAAAAGGACAAACATTCTTAAAACTATATTTTCGGCCTCAAACCTCGTAGGAATTACTTTTTTTTTTTAAATATTCGTAGTTCAGTTTTGACTTCGTTACTATTTTCTATATATAGGTATGTACTATACAATGAACACAGAAAAGAAAGTGCAACAACACAACACTGCAATTCTTTGAACAATGTTAAACACTCCGCGGTACTCAGTGACCCGAGATAGCAGCAAAACAACGCCGATACAAGATAGAAAAGCGACTTTATCGCTTGACAGATACATAGCTGCGATTGTCTGACATGATATTTCAGCAGCAAAAAGTGACATTAAACCCGAACAAAAGAAGTGAAAGTGTATTATCAGACGCTGGGGGCAAGATCTTATGACAATGGTTGAGCATCGAAGTGATTATGCGTACGCATGAACGTGTTATTACGGCTTCAGCGAAAAAACGCGCGGGAAAATTGACAGTTGTCAATGTCAAGATGGAGAGTGAGAGCAAAAAGCGCGGGAAAAGTGACGTGCACGTGTGTAAATGTCATAGAAATCACAAGTTTACAAGTGATTTATAATAGAACGAGAGAAAATAACTGGTTGAAATAACAATTTACTAAACTAAAGATTATGGTTGAAACGTTATAAAAATGTTAGCGGAGCAATATTTATGGGCCAAAAATATTGATTGCGATTTATGAAGACTAATAACTTAATAAGATCTTTAATAAAAATATGTAGGCATAAACATTATAAACGAGCGTGTGAACTGACCTGCCAATAATAACATCCTTCTTATCATGATCTGTTGTAAGCAACTGTTACTCTATCATAAACTAATAATTAACCCATATTTTCGCCGTTACTCAAATCATACGCATTAAAATCATCTCGTTATGAGCCTTGTTGGTCGAGACTCGATTAGTTGCAAGCATAACTGTTGAGCAAACCCGAGCTGAAGATCGAGCCCAGGACCCCTCCTGGGCTCGATTTCCAGATCGGGTAACACATTAGAATTCTCAGTAGCAGCTGCCCAGTTGATGGCATTGGGCTCGCTCAAATAACATGGGACTCAAAAATACTGCTAAATGTGTGTGTATCATACACCCCTGCCTTCCCGTTCGCGGAAAACAGGCGTGATGTTATGTTATGTCAAAGTGACAGTTTACAAATCGATCGATCCCACTTCGCTCGCGCAAGCATCATAATAAATTAGCATGCGAGGCGCGTGCGCGGTACTTCACGAGCATTCACGGCTCATTTAATGGTAAAGGTTTTACGACAAACAGCTTTAGCGTTGGCTTATTGACTGTTCCGACGTACCTGTGCCTTCTAATGACGCGTGACGTGCTTTGATTGGTTATTATAAACCTTTACGATCATTATAACGTGAAGGTATCATAATGGGTTTAGAATATTCTATTTAATAGCTTAGGGTTTGGTTGAGGCGTCAGTGTGAGTTTCAGGTCAGGCGTGGGTTTTACTTGATGTTAGGACGATCTCAGTAGCAGCCTGATGTACGGAAATGGCAATAGGCTCACTCCCTATTACAGGGAACTTGATATCGATATCAGAAAACTGTGGGTGTACAACACTACACTTCGGTCCGTGTACTGCCACAGACAATAAATAAAGGCATACTTTTCTTATTTTGAATTCAGAACAAAACCATCATATTTCAAATTCGATTTGAATATTGAATGTTTTCTAACTGTAAGTTGTAATCATTGGTGCAAAATAGCTAATTATATCGAGTAACATAAATCGTTTGCCAATGAATAAACTCGCATACTTTATAAGGGAATATTTATTAGTTGCCTACCTGACAACTGTGACCCACATGTCGCGATCTTACTAACGAACTGTTTAACATTTCGCGGACGAGACTGTTATAAATTTTACTCCGCAGAGAGGTTATAACGTCGATATCTCTATGTACTTGTATTTATTTAAGTAGCGGACGTAAAGCTGGGTTTACATCGCGGTGATTGGGAAACAGTACCTGCATAAAACTTGATACGTGATCCTAGATATAATATAACATCACGCCTAAACTCCCCGAAGGTTCAGGCAGAGGTGTACCTATAGTACACCCACATTTCGCCAGTTATGTTCAAGTCCCATGTAATAGGGGGCGAGCCTATTGCCATCTACCGGGCACAAATCCACACCTCAGGCTGCTACTGAGAAATTCCAGATGAAAAAACCCAATAACACTTGGTCCTACCGGTGAATCGAACCCAGAAACTCATGCTCAGCAGTATCGCTAGACCAACGAGTCAGCCTACAAAAGAACAATTTATTTCTGTGTCTGAAACAAGCTCCATTTTGGAGACTTGACACTATAATGCTGTTCCCTCAAATAGGATCACGTAAGTCTAATTGGGTTTTTTCATCTGAAATTTCTCAGTAGCAGCCCGGAGTCTGGATTTGTACCCGGTTGATGGCAATAGGGTCGCCTTCTGTTACAAGGGACTTAAAACAATACTGGCGAAATGTGGGTGTACTATGAATAGGTCCACCTCTGCCTAACCTTTCGGGGAATAAAAGTGTTGTTTATGTTTCGAGTTACTACCAGTGGCTAGTGTCGTAATGTAAACCTCCCTTTAAGGAAAAGTTGTGATCCCATGACTTGTGTAAGTCACGTCGTATTTCGAAACTAGCTATATAGTTTATAGCTAATAATTGTAGGATCATATCAGCAGCTTGACCTTTATTTTATGACAAACAACAATTTTCATGCTCATTTATTTTAAAGGCTCCTTCAAACAGGCGCGACACGCAACGCGAAGGCACCGCTCGTTCCGCGACAGTTGGTGCCTTTTTCGTGTCGTGTCTGTTTGTAGGAGCCTTAACTATGAGCGCGAATGCGAAAGCAAATAAATATCGTGAACACGTTCCTATAAGTATCGATTGTGGATTTTGTAATTAATATAAAATTTTCATCAGAAAAGATGTTCTAAGATATCAGGTCATCTGACGTTTAAAATAAGCGGACAATGAATATAAAGAGTAGGTAGTTTATATGCATTTTTTTTTTAATTTTGTTCCTTAATTGCGTCAGCATATCTGTCAAAGTAAAGGGTCTTGTAATCCACGGTAATCTATAGGTGATTGCCCAATGAATAAGAACGCTGGCGAAAGTAACAGATAATACACGCAATTATTCCGCAAATGCATATTTCCCTTTTATCTACCTTCAGACTGTAAACAAAAATCCTATCGATGCCAACTATCTCGTTTCTAGCTTTACAGTAACTGAATATACCTACAGGAGATAATCAGTAATTCTAAACACAGTAAACAACACTGAAAGCGATAAACTCCAAAGCTCCAGCTGGCTTATCCTGTCCCATCGTAAGAAAATAAGTAAGAACACGCTGTTAAATGACAATAATAATAAATAGAAAAATGATACAAACCATATTTCTGATAGGGAATGTCAGTTATCACGCGGTAGGGATGGACGGTCCAATCCGATAGTTTACATTATCGATAAAACATGTTATGATATTCTGATATTTTGGACCGATACAAACAAATGTGATACATGCTTGGATCGACAAAAACACACCGGGTAGTAGAATCGATTAATCTTATCACATTGTCATAAATGCCAGATTACTGATCAAAAGAGCTACCAAGGAAAAGAACATGATTTGATGATAGAGACTTCAATATTAATTTGATTTGTTAAAATATTAAACAAAAAAGATTACGATGCGATTCGATATTTGGAGGAATTCTAAACGATCCTGGGCTGGCAGTCTCTACTAGATAGCGACGCTGTCGCAAACTACCGATCGCTAAATATTAAGGTGAATCCTCAGTTGTAGCCCGCAAAATTCAAATCTTCTTTGGTTTTTTGCAACCTGCAGCTCTGTTTTACGTCGTATGTTGATCAAAATGCGATTCTCGACTGTGGGAATTATATATTTATCGAATAATAATCACCAATTTCATATCAATCGTCAAATTCAAAGAATAATTGAATTTGGCGGGCTACAACTGAGGTTTCCCCTTAATATTTAGCGATCGGTAGTTTGCGACAGCGTCGCTATTTATGTCGAGACTGCCTTCGTACCATTTCGAATCGTTGTGATCCAGATGTAAGAACGTAAACGAGGCAAAAGGAATATGTCAGGATCGTAGCAGGTGGCGTTCTGTAGTTTCTGCCTACCCCCATGGGAAGAAGGCTTGAGTTTATTTATTTATGTTTATGTGATCCAGATCGATCCAAGGTACATCCCTAGTGCGCCGGACATTCGATATGCTGGATAGCGGAAGGGATTGGTGCGGATAATAATCCCGCTGTTGCTATCCAATCGGGCACACATTACACGGACATCAAGGCGAGGCGTGGCGTGGGCTTGCCCGCCAAAAGCCCATAAATTGACGGCTAACTGACCCACCATATTTGAGACGCGTGCGCATTACCTACTCAACACATTGATCGCGACACGCCGCAAAGAAACCGCTCCGAAAATAACGGAGAGCAAAGTTAATTTTAAATTCCCATCAATTTGAATAAAATACAATATTCGATTTACCCAGATCAAAAAGCGATATTTGATTGTTAAGCCGCGTTTAACAATAACTTAAGCTTTGGCCATATACAATCAGCAGTAAACAACAAAAATATTCAGAAAATTTGAACAACAAAGAGTGCAGTGCGTTGCGTTTTGCATAATAAACGATTTGAATGGAAAAGTATTGGCGTTACAAGTCCGTGATTACGGCGAAGTGAATCGAATGTAATTTCATAGAGCTATTCGTTAGCGGTGGTGTAGTCGCGTGCATTGCATGCTAGTTTAGCTCTAGGGAACAGAAAAATACTACTGAAGGAGACTGGTTATGTTATTTTATAACTGCAACAGTAAATCAAGTATCATCAATGAATTGTGCGTGCATACACGCGTTTTTTTTTTTCAGCCCTACAATGAAATTAGACGCAGATTGAGGGGTTTCAGACACATGTTTAAGACGAAACGGTTAAAACGGTTAAACCGTTTCGTCATAAGTTCCTTTAGTTGAATTGACATGATACGGATGTATCAAGCATATTCAACTGAAGGAATTTGCAATATCTAATAAATTGTGAAAATTACGAATAACCAAAAGGAATAATATATCGATCGATCGTTTCTATTAGCCAAGTGCAGACAACTATAAAGTACAGTAAAAATGTTATAAATTAGTAGCAATTCATTCCCGTAATTTCCCTAGTTATAAAGTCGTTAAACCAAAACAATGACGTCAAAATAAGCTGTAAAACGGTTGGCCGGCCGCGCGTAGGGAGGGGCAAGAGTGGACAAGATCTTGTCGATAATAGTGGCCATTTGGAGGCGACCGAAGGCGACTGCCCTCATTTGTATCGCGTTAATATGTTAATACAGACATCCAGTCACGATCTTGCATCGTCCACGTACTACTCTTGGTTTACTTACACTGTTTTCGATTCACTTCTGACACATTTATAACGTTACTTTACACTGATGGAGGACGATAAATTCATTGAGGATCGTACGTCCACCTAAATTTAGTTTAATCACAACTGTTTTGCGTTCGCGCTAAAATGCAGTTTGAATGCATCATCAGTATGTTTATGGAATGATTCATGTAATTCGCCCGTACTCAAATAATGCTTTTAACATAACTACACCTATTTATGTCAAATATTATCTAAAATTACAAAGCTTATTGAAGTTACACGACACAACAGGAAAGCGAAACGACACAGATAAATCCACTGCAAATGTTGCTGTCCCAGTCTCAAAGATAAAAGGACTCCTAATTGACCACACTGACCCACAGAAAGCTGGAAGTCAGATAACCACAAGAGTTGACATACTGTGATAACTAATTTCACTTGCATTTCCGAGAACATTCATCTCTGATGAACTACAAAGGCTTGCAGGACAATAAGAGCTTGTAAGAGGAAAGTTGATTCAGATTAGACAAGGCGTGTGCCTTGTTATGCATCCTTTACATTTTATAGGCATGTTTATTTTGACAGGCTGCTGTTTTGCTTCTGCAAGTGTATTATCTTTAAGGCTATGTTTTATGAGTAATTTTCTGTAAGCATTCATGATAGGGATATAAATTTTATAAGATGTATTCAAATAATAGGCTTATAGCAAAGCTCAATGACAATTATCATATACAATCCAAAAATATTTCAACGTTGAGTAGTTAATTCTGAGTAGATCAGCATAAAACAATATTTTTACGACCGATTACGAACAAAAACATCGATATATCACTAAAGAACTTTTATTCGTTTTAAGAACACATTACATATAATTTGAATTTCCATAAAGTGTGTATTTATTTATAGGGCTATAACAGGCCGATAGTAGAAAACAAACTCGTAATATGGGACGTTATGGGTGTACCTATAACGGCTGGCGACATCCATATAGTTTTCGCTTTTATCGATAAAATACATCGATCTTTTGCCGATACAGGTGAATCACTAGATACGGACTAAAGTTATCTGTGGCGACTACAATGCGATATTTTAGATGAAACTTAATGGTTCAATCAGCTTGTGGTAGAAAGTGGTCTAAATTTAAACCTATTTGGTAGATCTAGTACTTTTACATTGTGTAATTTAAAAGCTGTGACCTTTTTGTTTCATTGAGATAGATGCACTTTATTTGACAAATGATTTATTGTTTTTCTCTAACAGTATGTCGTAAGTCTGAACTGTATTAGAATAAATTACATTTATAACTTTGGAGTCATTAAATTCTGCGACATGACTTAAGGCCCCAAAGACAGGCGCGACGCGACAACGCGACGGCGATGGCGGTGACGCGACCCTAGTAGAACAATATTTATTTCTATGAAAACTTCATGGAAATTATACTACCAGAATTGCGTCGCACCGTCGCGTCGCGCCTGTCAGCGGGAGCCTTTATGGTAAAATGTTTATTGTCCATCAAAACATTGTGCCAGTAAAATCAAAATTGACATAACATAACATAACATCACGCCTGTATTCCCCGAAGGGTTAGGCAGAGGTGTACCTATAGCACACCTACATTTCGCCAGTTATGTTTAAGTCCCATATAATAGGAGGCGAGCCTATTGCCATCAGCCGGGCACAAATCCAGACTCCGGGCTGCTACCGAGAAATTCCAGATGGAAAAACCCGATAACACTTTGCCCGACCCGGGAATCGAACCCAGGATCTCATGCTCAGCAGTAGCGCTTTCGACCACTAGACCAACGAGGCAGTCAAACTTGAAGCAAGCAAAATTGAATACACTTTAAGTGCTTATCAACCCGCACGTGTCCATTAGACCTCAAAAAAGCTTAACCGAGATAAATAAAACAACTCCATTTTATAGTGATAACATAGCATGGGCCTAATTTAAACACAGAACACTTTGCAACTTTACTTCAAACATAATTTAGGTACTTAGTGTTAATGCTCCCGCAGACAGGCGCGACGCGAGTCTTGTAGAACAATGTTCATGAAGTTTTCATAGAAGTTGTTCTACAAGAGTCGCGTCGCGCCTGTTTGCGGTAGCCTTTACTCTACATTAGGCAAAAGCACAGCTCGAAATACTACAAAGGTTATGTTTAACCGAACAAATTGCAGTGTAGCGTATTTTTAACCGACTTCACAAAAAGGAGGAGGTTCTCAATTCGTCTGTGTTTTTTTTTTTTTATGTGTGTTAGCTCAGAACTTTTTTCTGGGTGATCCGATTTGGATGATTGAGTTATCCTTATTACTGCATATTTTTTCCCACTTAGTTTATATTGATGATGTGTTGATAATTTCCTGTCACTGTTATTTACATACCAATTAGTGGAATACGAATTTGTGTGGGGTAGGTACCGCAACTAAAAGGTGAAAAATAAAAACTTTTTTACAAAATAAAAACTTTTTTACAAAAAAACAACCGACTTCCAAAAAAAACACTAAAAGACGTGAAAAATAACTTTTATTTCGGAATTCGGTGCCTTTGGTTTTGTATTTTCGTGTTTGGCCACCGACTTCCGAAATTAAAGTTATTTTTCACGTCTTTTAGTGTTTTTTTGGAAGTCGGTTGTTTTTTTGTAAAAAAGTTTTTATTTTTCACTTTTTAGTTGCGGTACCTACCCCACACAAATTCGTATACCGCTACTTGGTAAGTAAATAACTATGACAGGAAATTAATAACACATCATCAATATAAACAAAGTGGAAAAAATATGCAGTATTAAGGATAACTCAAAAACTACTGGTCAGACCTTTATCAAATTTAAATGAGACCACATGTGAAGCACCACCTATCAAATAAAAAAAGAATCATCCAAATCAGTTCACCCAGAATAAAGTTATGAGCTAACACACATAAAAAAAAAACAGACAGACGAATTGAGAACCTCCTCCTTTTAGTGAAGTCGGTTAAAAACAACCGACTTCCAAAAAAAACACTAAAAGACGTGAAAAATAACTTTTATTTCGGAATTCGGTGCCTTTGGTTTTGTATTTTCGTGTTTGGCCACCGACTTCCGAAATTAAAGTTATTTTTCACGTCTTTTAGTGTTTTTTTGGAAGTCGGTTGTTTTTTTGTAAAAAAGTTTTTATTTTTCACTTTTTAGTTGCGGTACCTACCCCACACAAATTCGTATACCGCTACTTGGTAAGTAAATAACTATGACAGGAAATTAATAACACATCATCAATATAAACAAAGTGGAAAAAATATGCAGTATTAAGGATAACTCAAAAACTACTGGTCAGACCTTTATCAAATTTAAATGAGACCACATGTGAAGCCCCACCTATCAAATAAAAAAAGAATCATCCAAATCTGTTCACCCAGAAAAAAGTTATGAGCTAACACACATAAAAAAAAAAAAACATACAGACGAATTGAGAACCTCCTCCTTTTTGTGAAGTCGGTTAAAAAGCATAGGCACCGACTTCCGAAATAAAAGTTATTTTTCACGTCTTTTAGTGTTTTTTTTGGAAGTCGGTTGTTTTTTTGTTTCTTTCTACATTTAGCATGTACATTATTATTTTCTCTTTTAAAACCGGATTAATAAGTAAATAAAGGAACTCGAAACACACAGCTATTTTTAAACAACTCTCCCGTACATCAACCACATCTATTTTGCGAACACTAGCTTATCAGACTTGTCTCGATATCGGCAGATTATTAACCAGTTACGTCACTAGGGATGTTACTAAGACAACCCGAGCTGCAGCCACTGTATAAAACGATTAGATTTCCCTCGCCCATCACTTATTAGTATGTTGATTCGAAACCAATCTTCAACTTCCCCGTACAAATGTGACGGTAAGAGAATGTTATTGGTCATTTCCTGATGCTACTGGTTCTGAAACCTGTATCTTTCTGTATAGGGAGCAGGATTTAATCGCAATTGGATCGTGTAATCATGTTGTTACGGTTAATCGGAAGTATCGGGACGTTTAGCGTTGAATAATTAGGATTTATTTTCTATTTTTTGTATTATGACGTGAAAAGATTTTTGTCACTGACTCTTTGTAGTTATGTTTAGTCAATCCATGAACTGTATATCCAACCAGTGACATCTAACCGAATTTTAAAAGAAAGTAAAGGAAAATAAGGATTCAATTCCATGGATCCATCTTCAAACTATGTGTTCCGAGACCAGTGGGGTAATTACGTAACACACTAACAGTAAGAATGGGTTTCATTTTGACAGTTCAACAACATTCATTGCGTTATTTACGTTATTGAGCAGACAAATTTTTCGAACATATGAAGCAATAGGCTTCAAAATTATTCAAGTTGTGATAGATAGTGTGTTACGTAATTACATAAATTAAAGCAACATATATTTCTCAAGTAGCCCCCCCATTAACTCTTTGCAGAAGAACCCCATTACCCGACAGCCTAATTATCAAACTTAACAGACTGCTCACAACTTTGTACTCGTATAGTGGTTTCACCAATATATCGATCATGCCATGTAACAGCGACACATACACAGATAAACGGGTCGAGTACTTTCTACGCATGCGTGGGCGCAACAACCGCTGAACATTAATTAATGCAATTGCACACAGACGCGAATCGGGTGAAACCAGACCAACCAATGAGGAGCTACCGAAAACCTACTACAAACAACATAAGAATAGCCTTCAGAATACTTCAAAAATGGAATAGTTTCAAACCCCTGCGTTCACAGATCGCAAACATTTTTAGTGACCGTTTTATTTCATGTCACTTTTTGTTGTACCTTCGGTTCTCATTTGTTTATTGTCAATACAGAATCTTAAGAGGCTTACAACAGCTAAAGCGCGGTCTCTGTCGGATTGCATAGAAAAGAAAGAGACGCGCGATGACACAACGCTGGTAATTTATTGCAAAATATGAAGCAATTATGGATTTACAAAAAATCTATTCATTGGACTAAAAAATTAAAACACTATTACGTTAGTATGTTACTTGTAGAATAATCTGACAAAAAATCTGAATGTTTTCATGTATATTAGGGTCTATTCCCATCCAATACCAAGAGCTAATACCATTTGGTATTAGTTTATTTCCGAATTTATTTTCTATTCCCAACGAGTACCACATTTTAAAACCAATACCAAAACAAGTTTGAAGAAATCAGATACAGTCAGGTTCAGTAAAATTAAAATGCTTTGAGTGATTTTAAGTAATGTTTAACCTACCTACCTACCTACCTACCTACCAAATTAACTTCCAGCGATCGATCTCTGGTTGACTGTAATACTAACAGCTAAGCTGTGTTAAAATGAATTACCGAACTAAGTTTCCGAAAACATAATAAATGTTCCCGAAAATCCTAACCCTAGACGGTCGACGTCAGTGGCATCCCGAGGTTCGGTTGGTTAGGTTCCTTTAAACCCTTTAGACAGAAATAGGAGCCCCGCGAAGCGGGGCTCCGTCGACCAGCTTATTAACCCTAACCCTATATTTAGATTACCCTAGATACCGGTAAAACGCAATTTAAATAAAACTTTGTGTAGCTGAGTGTACAAAAAGTCACGCTTTGGTATTCGATAGTAATAGATTTTTTATTAAAAAAAATGTGGTACTCGTTGGGAATAGAAAATAAATTCGGAAATAAACTAATACCAAATGGTATTAGCTCTTGGTATTGGATGGGAATAGATCTATCTATATTAGCATGGTTTTTAATCGTTAAAATATGTTTTTAGAGGTATCTTCGTGTTTTTTATCTATCATATCAAGTTAATTGTATTATGTTTTCAACACACTATCTAACTAGCATATATCCAGAAGAATATCATATATTTTTCTGATCTTGGTTACTGCAGTGGATCATATATTTTTAGGCATTATAAATTTGCGTTTATGTCATGTAGTCCCCTTAAACTGATACAAATAAATATGAAAACCCGTGAGAAAGCACTGACTCACCTGTCTGTACCCAACTGCGATGACTATGGGTTTGATATTTTATGGCCTCTACATTAAAATTTATAGTTTACAATGACACCCCACCTGTAAGGCAGTGTGGCTAGTTACGATGGTGGACAAATTAAATAATATTGTGAAGATATTAACACTCATCGGGACACATTATGACGCGAAATAGATGCTTTAAGGCTCCTAAAACAGGCGCAACACTTGCGTCGCGTGTCGCACCTGGTTATGGAGCCTTTATTGAGTTTAGGTACAAGATAAGGTCATCATCCATCCTCCATTCCTTATCCCTATATTTATTTGGCGATGGCGATGACGTAAGTATTAGTTTTTTTTGCTTCCACCCATCAGTACCTAATCATCTGAGGACTTCCTTCTTATCCAAAATATAGCCATGCTATATGTACATGCATCTTTTGCACGCAGTAGGAACGTAGAACAATGTGTGCATTGCAGGGTGGATAAAAAGAATAATGGATAGGGATTTCTAAATCAAAAACAATTTAAAGTTACTTGGTGAGTAACAAGTATAAAAGATTAATGTGAGTAATCAATTATACTTGCACGAATCCTTGCCAGCGTGGCGCCATGCAGAATTAAGAGGAAAGAATATTCTAAGTAAAGGCATTTGACATCATCACAACATGCGGGTCAGCATCCCAATTGAAATATTTACATACTAGTTGACTAATTACTTAATTAACTCCGCTAGTACGCGTCTAGACTTCACTTAAAACCTTATTTTATTGCAGAAGCGAAAGTGAGGAACTCTTGCAGAAACATCTCCTACAGTAATGGTTTGTTTACATAGCGGTCTTATCACCAGCCTCTATAATCATTCACAGGAGGTCCAACACTTTTGGCGCTACTATAACCAAGCAGTGCGCCCCTCATGACAGACATCGTCACATTATCACGTCTTACCACTACCTTCACAATCATTAGCAGCGTTGGATTTCGTAGTATAATTATACTATTTGTACCTACCATATTTTCATGATGTGTAGTATATAGGGTCGTAATGCCAGGATTGTACACGAAAATATCATAATTTTACTTCCAAATATCTTATGCAAAGTCTTACGTCTTACCCAAATCTAAGCAGTTTATTTACGTTAGCTACGTCTGATCAGAACAAAAAAGACAAAGGTCCCTGACCCCCCTGGTCCCCCTGGTCCTGCCTGTCCCTGGTCCCTGGACTCTGAACCCAACACCTAGAAAAAAACGATTTCAATAATCTGTAGAAATATTTCTTGCGCCGCAAATTTTGTTTTTTTTGCTGCCGTAAGCGAAAACATGGCAAAACCTAATCAAAATTTATGAAAAACTACCGCCTTTTGCAGCAGAACCTCCGCGGTAAACGTCAGTGTGAAAACAATTGTAACAAAATTGATATAAAAAGAAAACGAAAATAGTATATTTTTAAGGTCCATAGACAATAATTACCAGAGAGCCCAATTGCAACACTGATCATTAGCCTACAACAGCCCAGGTTGGACGGACGTGGGCCTCTCCAATCACACGCCATTTCACAAGATCCACGGCAACTATCCAGCTGCTATCAGCCACCCTCCGGAGCACGACACACCATCTTGCCCTATCATCTATCCCCCACAAAAAGTCAAAGAAGCCCCAATGCTAACGCTTTGGTATGATTCAGCAACGCCCCCATCGCCTGTACAATGTTTAATTAAATTAACTGAAAACCTCTTACAGGTCATTGCACTGATCATTATGAATAATTTTTACATATGGAACCAACCCAGAAATCGCGAAAAAAAAACAGCTGCTTATATTTGTATACCTCGACAAAATGTAGGGAACAGCTGTCTTTTTGGTCCTATTGTAAAAGTTGTTCATACCCATACCCAACAAGTGGTAAAATTACTTATTTTTAGGTTACAGTTTACAGTTTTTCAGTAATTTCAGTTACACGTTATAAATACCCTCTCATCACCCAAATCCCACTAGGTCCAACCGTTTTGTGCTCTTGATTTAGCAGTGCGCCTGCGCCCATCGCCTCTAGATACCGTCTTGTTAAGCATGTCTTGTTGCTCCTCACTCACTGGAATCGGTTAACACGCCTCGGGTCTGACGTCATGCAATAGATGAATGGGTTACTATTTATGAGGTAAGGTTTTCGTGTTCTGATTGTAAGAAGGTAGACAGTCAGACGGTGGAAAAGAGATGGTAGCTGCGAAAGCGGCTCTGAATTGTAAAAGTGCATCCACACCGGAGTTACTTTTTGTGGAGCAACGTTTACATGTGTTCGTGGGTAACAAAGGATAACAAAAAGTTATAGAAAGTTACTTAATGTTATAATGTTGCTATACAAAAAGTAACATCGGTGTGGATGCACTTTAAAGATGTGTGCAAGAAGAAGACATGCCAGCGCCGAACCCAAATAAATTATGATAAGTGCAGAAGGATGACGATCAAAAACAAAAGTAATTTATTAAAATTAGGCTGTGAATCAGCACTTTTTGAATCTAAAAGATTACACAGTCCCCCAAAATCACCGCACTTCACCACTTCCTAGTGCTTTAGCTGGAGAACTGGCGCAACAAACTCACCAGCAGTGCAGCTGTTTGTTAAGTTAGAAGAAGAGCGAGAGAGGAGGAGCGCCTGAGGGTGAAGCAATCATTGTGACCTTACGGACGGTAGGCGCGGGCTTGCGGACGGCGAGCAATGAGCAGCTCGCCGTCCGGTAAGGACCAGGCCCGGGTCGACGGCGCGTCGTGTTCCACGCGCACCTCAAATAGATTTCAGCATCATTGACAGGGTCCGATAGGGCCGATGCCTACCGGAGTCGCGGATTGTTCGAAAGAGTTACCGTGGCCCTGGCGCACAGGCAACTGAAGGAACACGGGTGGGTTTTTGTCAGTAAGAGTCTGACACGCCCTTCCGCTCCGCCCAGAGCGGGAGAGGTCATTTGATGATTTATCACAGATTAAAAAAAATAGCGCAGCTGTTTGTTAAGTTAGACGAACTTGATGAAATAAGTATCAGGCCCATTTCTAGCAATGAAAAGTTATAAAGTAATACTTTTAAAGGTTGATGACGCTGTTAGAAGAAAAGCAAGGTTGCTTCGTTGACGTTTTTCTGTGCTGCAGGCCTAT
This sequence comes from Griposia aprilina, assembly GCA_916610205.1. Taxonomy (NCBI): domain Eukaryota; kingdom Metazoa; phylum Arthropoda; class Insecta; order Lepidoptera; family Noctuidae; genus Griposia; species Griposia aprilina. The sequence continues at coordinate 4,889,170 of OU744295.1, read as the reverse complement.
TTACTTTAAAAAAATCAGAATGACTGTTACCATTCAAAAGACGGTGTCATGTGTAAGTTCATTTAATTTATTTTCCTATAAAAGAATTAAGTCCGTCTCATAAGAACCCACTCAATACTGAGATTGTATGAGCTTAGCGATATTTATTTCTAAGTGAAAGGACTCCATTTATAAAAGGTTATAAACTCTTTCATGTCGAGAAAACTCCACACAACTATCAACAAAAACATTAATACGTTCCACGTAAGAACTCATAGAATCGTTTCCATCTTACTTCCTTTATATCGGATAGTTTCAATAAAAACCGATATTCTCAGTTATATTAACGTTGTTTATGACTTCACTCCAAAGCAGCTTCATTTACTTTTAAATTGATAGTTAATAAAATAATAATGACTTCTGCAGTCCTGCTTTCACCTCACCATCAATGTTTAATTTCATATTATATAAATTAAACGGTTTTTCTTTAGAAGATGTGTTCATTCTCTTCACCCGTTTGGATTTCTCTTATAGAATCTTTCGCAGATGAAGAATTTATCTACAGTAGCGTATAGCTTCCGCTAAACTTCGTTAAGAGCGCGTACACGGGTCCACTAGCGCCACTCCTTTAAAATAATATTATTTCGTGACTGAGAAGGAATTTTGAAAAAACGGCTCAATAAGCGACCTCGGTAAGTATCTCAAGATTTTTCTAATACCTTTTATAAACTTTCATATTGAGACACGAAGCAACAAAATTTGATCTAAACAAAAGCGACCACATTCATTTAGATCGTATTTTGTTGCTTCGTGTCTCAATAAGAAAGTTTAAAAAAGGTATTAGAAAATTCTAGACACACTTACCGAGGTCGCTTATTGAGATTCCTTCTGAGTCACGAGATAATACTTTTTAAAGGAGTGGCGCTAGTGGACCGGGTGTGCGCCCTCTTAACTAAAGAGTTGCTTAATACACAGCGAATAATTTATTAACCGACAAAGATTCTTCCTTATTAACATTTTTTTTGTTAACGCAGTATATTCACGATCAAAATAATTAAAAACTCTTACCCTACTTAAAACCTCAAACAACGCAAATACTCCAATCTTTTTGGGACTTATATGTATGACTTATTTGAGCCGTTTGGGGTTGAAACACTAGGGCCATGGTCCGAATGCCTACTTAGTTTTTCGAGAGATGGCCAAGCGGTTGGTTGACTCTTCACGTGACCAGAGGGCTGGCCTAATTTTTGGCCAAAGCATCAGCATTGCCATATAAGGTGGCTATGCTGCCAGTCTTTTGGCCACTTTTCCGGTTGACAGCGATGCGGAACAATTTTTTGATGCCCTTTGATTAATTCCCCACCTTTATTATATACTTGTACCTACATATTATTATTTTAAGACTTTTAAAAATTAAATTGAATTATTTTCCTAATTGTCAAAATGTATAAATTAGAATGGTGCCGTGAGTTTATGCAACTCTCGGCAATCATTCTAACTTATACTTTATAACAATATAACTCAGCGTTACATAGCAATGATTTACAAATGGATTCACGAAAAAAATAAACTTGAGACCATTATACCTACAACTACTCCTTGACAATTCAAGTGCCTGTAAATGGTTTGAGTTTGAACAACAAAACTTACAAATTTCAACCGAACCGTCGCGTCATGCAAACGTTTAATTAAAATCTTAAATTGTTTGACTTAGATTAGGTAATTTGAAGTCAAAAGGTCAGTACACACCACAGCCAAACAAAAAAAAGAACTTTATCTTTTGACACTGTAGACACTTACAAATGTCAAAGTCAGTAAGACCAGGTACTCAAACATCTCAATTAACTAGTGTATGCTCAGTTATTGACATCTTGACAGAATAACCCACATATTATACTGTTACATAACGAGGTACGAAGGCTATGTATTACTTAACAAAGTTCCTAGGTTCGCACGGTCATTAATTAGCAAAAATGTTTAACAGTGGTGGTGAAAGCATTGTCTTTGCCTCGACTTTAGAATAGGTAATACTGTGGGAAGTCAGTGGGTGGCGTGGGCAGTGCATAATTACCAACACCATTTTACCCTGAGCTTCCTTACCCCTTTTATCTTTACTTGTTTCCCCAGAAAAGGAGAAATTGTACCTGAAGCTAGAGTTCTTCGTAAAATGGTCAGAGGTGGTAAAGGAACAAGGACCGTTAATTTGTCCGGGATCAAAATTGCCTTGTCCATGAAATCGATTAGGTTTTTTTTTTAATCGATGAAAAGTTTACAATCTTTTGTGGGATCGATTTTGGGTTTGGGATGAAATAATGACACTGTTAACTTTGATTGCACTTTGAATAAATAAATAAACTTTGGAATCAAAATTAATTTGCTTAATTTTCTATTTACACGACGTGCCACACATGACAATATCCAGAACTTTTTGAAAGAAAGACAATTGAAATATTGTTTTTCTCGGTATTTGAGGAAAAACTACTTTAAAATAGCAGAAGTAAATTATGAATAATTACTAACATACCTACGAGTATACCAGCGCAAAACTAATTACTAAGCATAATTAATATTAAATGTAATGTATCCTTTGAATAGACCAATTCATATTCCAAATGACGTAAACAATCATAAAAACCATTCAATCATAGAACCTAACAAGGCGGTGCCCTATCCCATTCCATTCCCCCCATTAAAGTCTAAAGTCAATGGTAAAATACGTAAAATACTGTGGCATTAATAAGGAAATAATTTAGCGAATAGTTAAACTCTCATAGATATAGGGGAGGCGATAAACGAGTTATTTACTGACACTAAAGTCATGCGCGTTTCGCTTGGAGATCGCTATTAGTAAATACGCATTCTGGTTTGCTTGTATGGAGACATACTGGAGGGTAAAACACCTAACACATCGTATTTAAATTCAAAACCTACATGGGCACTTATGAAACGTCAGAAGCTAGGTGCACGCTTCCAATCGGTCGTTTCCTATGAAGAAGAGCCGGCAAGAAACTCCACGGTTACTCTTTTAAAAATAATTGCTTTTTACAATGTTTTCAAATTACACTGTTAATAGTTTAGGTTTTTCAACAAGTACATTTTAAGTAAGTAAGTAAGTAAGAAAACATGCAGACCAACGAAAAGATTAAGTACTTAATGGATTAAGTGAAAGACGATATGGTAAGGAAGGAAGTAAACAGGGAAATCAGAGCTGATAGATATAGTATCGAAGAAAAAGACGTGCTGTGTTGAGCACAAATCAATTGGGCTTGGCAGGATGAAGGTCCTTACCAACTTAGAAACTAGAGGTTAAAGAAGTCTGACTTATATAAAACCAAATCTTGGAATTTACTAAAGAAAATAATAATATCTATGCCGAAGTTAAGATCACCGAAGAAATGACATACGATAATAGCTATTTCCTTCTGCGTGAAATTTCCCCCACCCTATTGCCATGATAGAGGAGATAGGATCTAGTCTTTATACTAATATCTGGTGAGGTAAATATTGTTAAAAACTGAAATTCATTATGATCCCTAACGACTTCATTAAGTTAGCCGAACGGCCAAGCAGTGTGTACTATCAGTTAGAAGGTGCAAGACAAACGGTTTTGTTGTGCACGCGCAATTTGCCATACTTGATGTGCTGGAGTTATGGAAACAAATTGCCAATCGTCCATATAAGTCGATAATTAATTGTGATCAATGGGACAGTGTAATAATTACGTTATTTACTGCTTTGTACTGCGTGTGAAAGTGATTGAGAAAGACGTTGGCTTTTCAATTTATTTGCAGGTAGGTTTCTATTTTAGAAATATCTCAAGTGTTATTGGGTTTTTCCAACTGGAATTTCTCAGTAGCAGACCGGAGTCTGGATTTGTGCCCGGTTGATGGCAATAGGCTCGCCCCCTATTACATGGGACTTAAACATAACTGGCGAAATGTGGGTGTACTATAGGTACACCTCTGCCTAATCCTTCAGGGAATACAGGCGTGGTTTTATGTTATGTTATGTAAATATCTCAAAAATTATTTTTTTGTTCTATTTCTAGACTCCAACATTGTGGTCTTACGTGAAAAAAATTGTCATTAACCATTAACTAACTTCATAAAAGAAAACGTTACACTCCTTTTGGGCTTCGCCACAGCCGGGTAAAAATTGATCTGTAAGGGCCCGTTGTTTGATACATAGTAAAACATGACCAATAGTCAATTTAACAAATGAGTCACTTGACAATAGTCAATAGCTGTCAAACTTTAACTACTCTGTCTGCGCATGGTTAACTTTTATAGCAAATTGTAAATTTTTTAACGGTAGTTAGCTCAACCATTTGTCAAACAACATACTTATGTAATTTTTAACAAATTGTTAGTTTAACTAACGCTTTTTAACTGTTAGTATGTTGGACTACTGATCAAACAACGGGCCCTTAGGCATTTATTTGCTCCTCTTCATGATCACGAAGCAACATACTTAGATGCAGTCATGATTGAAAACGACTATATTAATATAACTAGTTTTACCCGGCGCGGCTTCGCACAGTTTTTTTTTTTTCATCTTGTGTTAATCCCCCCCCCCCCCCCCATGGGGCGGGTGGAGAGGTCTGTCAGACTCTTACTGACTAAAACCACACGGTGTTCTTCTGCTACCTTTAGCCGGGGCTGGAGTGCTTGCACATTTCATCACGCTCCCCCGGCCAGGTGTTGGCCCGCATGAATTCACCCTACCTACTTGACCCGTCAGACGTTGTCCTATCAAAATTTATCTTTTGGGTTTTTTCCTATATTTTTTTAAACCACCCTAGTCAAAAAATCAAAATTAAAATATTTTATTTCACATAAACCAACATGGGCACTTATGAAACGGCAGAAGCTAGGTGCACGGTTCCAATTGGTTGTTTCCTATGGCGAAGAGCCGGCAAGAAACTCCACGGTTACACACATACATAATCAGCCTATAATGTTCCCACTGCTGGGACACAGGCCTCCTCTCTTCGAGAGGGAATGGGCTGTAATCTACCACGCGGGCCCAGTGCGGGTTGGTAGATGTCACATGTCCACCACGGGCCACCGGGTGTAACTCCACGGTTACTCTTTTAAAAATAAGGGGCTTTTACAATGTTTCAATTACAGAGTTGATAGATATGGGAGGACAGTTTAGGCCTGTCAACAAGTAACATGTACTCAAAAAACTTTTTTACAAAAAAACAACCGACTTCCAACAAAAACACTAAAAGATGTGAAAAATAAGTTTAATTTCGGAATTCGGTGTCTTTAGTTTTGTATTTTCGTTTTTGGCCACCGACTTCCGAAATTAAAGTTATTTTTCACATCTTTTAGTGTTTTTGTTGGAAGTCGGTTGTTTTTTTGTAAAAAAGTTTTTATTTTTCACTTTTTAGTTGCGGTACCTACCCCACACAAATTCGTATACCACTACTTGGTGTGTAAATAACAGTGACAGGAAAATATTAGCACATCATCCATATAAACTAAGTGGCAAAAATATGCAGTATTAAGGATAACTCAAAAACTACTGGTCAGACCTTGATCAAATTTAAATGGGACCACATGTGAAGCACCAGCTACCAAATACAAAAAGAATCATCCAAATCGGTTCAACCAGAAAAAAGTTATGAGCTAACACACATAAAAAAAAAAAAAAAAAAAAACATACAGTCGAATTGAGAACCTCCTCCTTTTTGTGAAGTCGGTTAACAAAATATAAAAAGGTCCACAAATCTAGTCTACAAGTTAGGTCTACAACGTTCTCACATTCACAAAATATAAAAGAATCTATATAAAAATTAAAGCCTATTTAAACTAAATGACATGATTGCCATTACTACTGTAACAAATCGGAATCAATATCCTATCCACAAAAGCCATAAATAAGGAGTTGAAATAAGAAGAGAGTCAATAAAACAAAAAACAAAAAACAAATCGGTCAAGATTTTCTGAGTTTTAGCGAGACTAATGAACAGCAATGAATCCTAACTATAATATTATAAATGCAAAAGTAAGTTTGTTTGTTACCTTTTCATGCCTAAACCACTGAACAGATCATCCTAAAATTTTGCATATACGTTGTCAGGTGTACAGAAACGGACATAAGGTACCTTTCATCCCGAAAAAGGTACTGTTCCCGAGGAAAACAACAATAACGTTCTTATGATAATAGATGGCGCCACGTGTCTTTCGAATCATGATTGAATTATAACCCGAATTGATTGTCAAAGTCCAAATAACGCGTGCGAAGCCGCGGGCAAAAGGTAGTTTTTACATAATTATAGATAGATAATACCAGTCTACTGCAGGGCAAAGGCCTCTTCTCATAAAGACAAGGCACGAGCATTGATCACCACACTTGCTCAAGACGGGTTGGGGATTTCAGACTAGAAATATGTCTACAAATATAAATAAGTTACAAGAATAGAAACTTATTACTATATGTACAACTATAACCTGTATATTTAATTTATGACACCTTAAATAAACATTATCTATCGGCTCTAAAGAGATATAAAACTTGATTTTGGAGTTAATTTCGCAACATATGTATATATGGCTGTTTAAGATCGTAATAAAACAGTAATAGACATCATTAATGGTAATATATTCACTTGTGTGTGATTAGATCAGTCAACGAATGGCGCGAAAGAGGGTGTAGAGTGAATTTTCACTTTTCCGGAGCGTGTAGCTCGTAAACTGTTGGGAATTCGGAAAAAGTGTGCAGAATAAAAGTTGTAGAGAATTTTACGAGCTTTCATTTGGGCTTAGAACACTTTTCCCTACGACGCACCGTTTTTGAGATAAAAGCGAAAAACCCAAAAGTGGGAACTTTGTGCCCCCCCCCCCCCCCCCCCCCACTTCGGTTCACCTCTTAGACGTCAATACTTTTAGTGTGTACACTCCCTAAGCACCTTGAACCAGCAAGCTTACGCACTCTACAACCTCTTTATTGACTGGACTATTAATTAGAACTTTTTGTTGCTGATTGACGCGACCGGCGACACCTCCAGAAAAGATGACATCTGTTGTAAGATTGTTAAAGATCGTAACAGATAGTGAAATTGTGTCGAAAGTCCAAAAATATAAATGGTTTTGAATGAAAACTATGAACTAAGTTGCGTGCGAAGAATTGAACATCTATTCAGTATACTGATCTCCCTCGTGACACGTTTCAGCCTTGAACTATTGAGCATATTTGTTACCGTTATTGAGAAAGTATCGTGACATCTAATAAGGTAGTAAACCTCCGATGGCCACAAATACATAAAAAGCCAAACCCGGCCGTTCGCGATCAAATGCGAAAACACCCACAAATTTGCTACGGTTGAAGTTCATTGACTCATCGTCTAGCACAATGAAACAGTGACGCAAACTATTACGATATAGATAGTCAACTCGCAGATAATCGAGACTCGTTGTATAATCGAGCGATATCGAGGTACGATCGCTATCGGGGCAGACGCGTGTCGTGGGCGGCGCGGACGCCGGACACAGAGTAGGAAACAAATGAAGTGCGCACATTACCTGTCGTTGTCAGGTGAGAGATGAAAGATCTGTTATTGGATGATTGCCGGGATGTGGGACTTGGAGGTGATCCATTTGGCGACTGTTTCTATTGTTGAATATGATGAAATCTATACTAATATTAATATTATAAAGACCGAAGAGGACCAATGACCATGTGAAGGCCGCAGGAATCCGCTGAATGCGAGAAGCACAGATCCGGTCGAATTGGTGATGCCTATGCCCAGCAGTGGACTTCTTTCGGCTAAAATGATACAATGCGAAAGTATCTCTGTCTGTCTGTTACCTTTATAATACTCAACGACTGAATGTATTTAGATGAAATTTGGCAAACGGATAGTCCATGACCTGGGTTAGGACATAGGATACTTTTTAACCGACGAAAAAAAAAGGAGGAGGGTCTCAAGTCGAACCGTATATATATATATATATATATATATTTTATGTATGACCACGCATAACTTTTTACAGAGCAGTCAGATTTTGATAATATTTTTTTTAATGAAAAGAGTATACCCCGAAGTTGGTCCCATTTAAAATTGTAAAACGAAATCCACCCCTGAGAGTAGAAAAATAGGGTTGAAATGATTTTTCACTTACTGATTGTTCATTATCTCGGTAGTCCATTCCCGTGGAATAATTTCCAACCTCCACGCGGGCGAAGCCGCGGGAAAAAGCTAGTATGTACTCTATAAATTCGTCGTAACATTTCTAGAGCGCTCTGGTGTATGTGTTACCTAGCTAGGCAAGCTAGCTATTGGTTTCGTTTCTTCGTACTCCGTGTCAGCAAGTTCCGTGACTTCTCGTCTCGAGACGCGAGTCGTCAACGCAACCAGTTTAAAAAAACGAATAATTAACAAACATAAATAATTATTTACTTTTTTCTCAGATGTTACTCGTCAACATAATTGATAGTCGGTTCTTATGGACGTAACTGAGAATTAATAACTACGTGAGTATACGTAACTAGCAGACACCGACGGAAGTTTCGAAAGACTGTAATCTATCATAATAATTCATAATAATAATATCATAATAATAATTTTATTAATATCACTACACTACATAGATATTTCCTGTCACTAATTAATAAAAAAACTTTTTTACAAAAAAAAACAACAGACTTCCAAAAAATTAAAAAAGTAAAATATAACTTTAATTTCGGACGTCGCTGGCAAAAAACGAAAATACAAAAACCAAAGACACCGACTTCCGAAATTAAAGTTATCTTTTACATTTTTATTTTTTTTACTCTGTCGAAACTTTCGTCGGTGTCTGCTAGTTACGAACTCACGTTTTCACTTTTTAGTTGTGGTACCAACCCCACACAAATTCGTATACCACTACTTGATATGTAAATAACAGTGACTGGAAGTTATTAACAAATCATCTATACAGGGTTAGTTTTCAAAGACCAGCCAAATTTAAGGATGTGGTACAGACCATCAAACTGAACAACTCTCTCCATGGGACCAATATCATCATCGCGAAAAATTTATAAACTGTCCCATACAAAACTTCAATACCTACTCGACCCAAATGTATAGGACCGCTGATTTTTTTTTCGCGATTACGATATTGGTCCCAAGGAGAAAATTGTTCAGTCTGATGGTCTATACCACACCCTTAAATTTGGCTGGTCTTTGAAAAATAACCCTGTATATGCTTAGTGGAAAAATACGCATTATTAAGGATAAAAAAGTACTGGTAAGATCTTGATAAAAATGATATGGGACTACATGAGAAGCACCAGCTTTCAAATAAAAAAAGAATCATCTAAATCGGTTCACCTAGAAAAAAGTTCCGAACTAACAGACTTAAAAAAAATACAGTCCAACTGAGAACCTCCTCCTTTTTTTGAAGTCGGTTAAAAATAAGACAAACCAATAAAGTCTTGTCTTTCTTACAAGGAAAGTCATTTGAAGCACTCGGCGACTCTCCCACGGGTAAGGTTAGATCTAACTTGTGACGTACACTTAATACCTTGGCTTTATTTATTTAGCCTTGAAACTGAGAAAGAAATCTTTCACTTTTCGTCATTCCCTAGACGCAGTGTAAATAATATTCACTAGAATACGACTGCCCAAATAATTTTGAAGGCAATCTATACAAATAAATAAAATTGAAGTGTCTGTTTGTAATGTCAAAATAACTGCTTTTTACTAAATGCATATGAAAGTACAAACTTATAACACAAAATGATTTTTTAAATATTTGTCTGTCTGTCTGTTTGTGCCGGCTAATATCCGAAACGGCTACACCGATTTTGATGAAATTTGGTATGGGAATACTTTGAACCCTAGGGAAGGACATAGGCTACTTTTATCGACATACTATGCGTGCGAAACTGCGGGCGAAATACACTAATATTATAAAGAGGTTGTAAGTTACAAGGAGTTTGTAAGTTTGCATTTGTGAGGTACTGATCCGGTTTCGAAAATTCTTTAACTGTCAGAAAGCTACACTATTGCCGAGTGAGTGTCAAAGGGTATATTTTATAGTATAGTTAAAAGAAAGAAAGAAAAATATTTTATTTGGGACACGTACAGGAAATACAAACAAAAAAATAAAAAAGAAGCATTTAAAACTAACATAAAAACAACAATAAACAAGTAAAAATAAAAGACTTGTGCGAGGCCAAAAAGGCTCCTATCTCAGCATAATGCTACGATATTTAAAAAAAAATACCGCAGCCTTGGGATTTGACTACCACGCGGGCGAAGTCGCGGGCAGAAACTAGTCAACTATAATTCTAAATTGACTAGGTATCCTTTACTTACATTCGAGATAGTAGCTTTACTCTGGAATGCAGATTTTTCATTACACAGTAACTGAAGTACATACCTGTAACAAAAAGAAAACACATTTATTATTCACTTGTACTAACACAATTAACTTCGTAAAGTTCATACACACAGCTTTGACTCGACCATGAAAAAATTCGAACTTAAAGAAAAATATACATTGGAAATAAAAATGGTCCGATAAGGTTTACACAGGCAAAGGTCGCGTGAAGGACGAATATCGGAGCCCCGAAGGTCAGGTTCAGGGTTTACTGCAGAGGTCACCGCACGAGTATTGATTTTACTTGACATTAGCGTGAGCTACGGAAATGAATGTAGCTTTCATGAAAATATTACTTTTTCTGTATTTGAAGGTTGCATGGTTACAGGCGGCTGAGTTGGGAATGTTTATTTACTTTTGGCAAAGGACTTTATTAGGACTACTTTTACTTTTGGTTCGATGTCGGGACGTTGTATAAATGCTAGTTGCGCGGTAAACTCTGCTTGCGCGATGCAGGATTTTGCGTGACGGCATTGTGACGCGTAGCTCGTACGGGCGTTGTAGATGCCGCTACAATTCCATAAATGGTATAGAGGGGATGGCACTTTGTTTCTCATTTCAGTTTCTTTCAATAGTTTGAAGTTAGTGTCACGAAGTAATTAAGTAAGTACCTACTTCCAGCATTCTCTAGACAGTCAGCTCCAATATCAACATTGTCGAGTTACCTACTCATCGTTTTCCAAACAACGTGGCAATGCTGCCAGCCTTTTGGGCACTTTTTCTGTTGACAGCGATGCAAACGAATTTTTTGATGCCATATGATTATGTCCCTCCCTTTTTCATTATATTATTATATGTGTGTGTACATATTATTATTATTTTAAACGGTTAGTTTATAGGTATGAATATTATGTAAATATTATCTTACTCGTTACTCGAATAAATAAGTATAGAATTCTAATCTTTTTACACCTTTACTAATATCGAGAGAGAGCGATAAAAAGGAACTGGTAAAATGTTCAAATACACGTAAGTATCTGAGTTTATTAGTCTATTGGCTGCTTAGTTCGGTTTGCCATAATATTTTAGAGTGAAGTCCGGACGGGGCCAGCGAAGTCAGAGTATGTTTTTTTTCATATTTTAATTCAAGTGTCGGTTGTAGAAATTGGGAAAACTGGCAGTAAATAAAACGATTGGAGATTTAGAGACTGTTGAGTGTACAGGAGAGGAGAGTCTCCAGTCTCAGAGAAATTAAGGTAGATATTAGTAATGATAAAACTCAAAATCAATATTAATATGTAATATGTATTTATTAAAATAAAATAAAACATATAATATTATGCTTATGCTGCATAAATTATGCACTTAAATATGAGTACTGTCGATGAATGAAATCGATTTGTAGGAGCAAATATTACCGGGTCGACGGCGCGTTGTGTTCCACGCGCGCCTCAAAGAGATGTCAGCATAATTGACGGGGTCCGATAGAGCCAATGCCTGCCGGGGTCGCGGATTGTTCGAAAGAGTAACCGTGGCCCTGGCGCACAGGCAACCGAAGGAACACGGGTGGGTTTTAGTCACTAAGAGTCTGACACGCCCTTCCGCTCCGCCCAGAGCGGGAGAGGTCATTTGATGATTTACCAACCCAAAAAAAAATAAAAAAAATAAGGAGCAAATAGGGGGCAAATATTAAAAGTCCTGATGTAATTACGAGTCCAGACGAAAGTCCAGACATGATTGCCAAATCCGGACTAAATCCGGACGCTCGCATGGCAAGCCTACGCTTAGTAGTAATTTTTAAAGTCGCAATTTATTCAACCTAACCTAACATAATCCTCCAGCGTTGTCCTTGCCCACATGATTAGTTACTTTATTGCCTCCGCAATACATCGAGTTACGAGAATTTTATAAGCTTCATCGTAAGGTGTAGTCCTGTGTCAAGGACAGGATGTTGATCCCGGGTCAAAGTCGCCCAGGATCCGGTGCAAGGATAAGCCGACGAAATAGGTCGCGGCAAATAGTTCGATACAGAATTTATGAGTTGGAAGGAATGCCTGATACGTGTTTAAAATTAGAATTTAATGTGCCTGGTCTTGAGAGTTAAGGGGACTACATGACCTAAACGCAAATTTATAATGCCTAAAAATATATGATACACTGCAGTAACAAAAATCAGAAAAATATATGACATTCTTCTGGATATATGATAGTTAGATAGTGTGTTGAAAACATAATAGGTACAATTAACTTGATATGATAGAAAAAAATCAAGATGGTACCTCTAAAAAATTCTTTCAATGATTAAAAACCATACATGCAAACATTCAGGTTTTTTGTCAGATTATTCTACAAGTAAAATGCTAACGTGGTAGTGTTTTAATTTTTTAGTCCAATGAATAGATTTTTTGTAAATCCATAATTGCTTCATATTTTGCAATAAATTACCAGCGTTCGTTGTGTCATCGCGCGCCTCTTTCTTTTCTATGCAATCCGACAGTGAACGCGCTTTAGCTCTTGTAAGCCTCTAAAGGGCGAATGAGTAATTTGGTTGAGGTCTAAACTGTTATCTTCAACCGCATGCGGGTAATAAAAGCTTATGTATTGAAATGATTAAATTCTGAGGGAGTTTGGAGAATTTCACAAGTTTTGTTTAAGAGCCACTTTACGACGTATTAGGGCATGGATAATCACTTAAATATTGATTTATATTAACATAGACTGAACTTTAAACACTGACCTATACAAAAACATAAAGCAGTTCAATTACAATACATTTAAAAATGAAAACAATTCAAAATTCTCCGCAACTGTCGCAAAAAAATCAACGAATGTATTGCGAGAATTGAGTAAGGATAAAAACTGGTCTCATGAATACGGAGTAGGTACGGCCACCCTGACCCCAACACGGTGGTTCATTTATATTCCATCGTTCAAGAAAAACCTCGGCCATATATCAATATATCGATTTAAATTGTAATATGTTTTTGTGTGTAAAGGCCCAACCTTCCGTCAGAAATCAATTGGTATTTTGTAAACATTAATTGTTCTTGAATAAATATTACTTTAGGTTGCTTGCACATTGATGTGGCTGTGTGAATGTTCGGTTGGTGAATTTAAGTAGCGTTTTGCACGCGATTTGGCAGTGCCTTGATCTTGTTCATAGTTAGAATACCACATTAAACTGGTAAATCTTACAAGTTTTATCAAAACAAGGTTAGTTTTGTTATGTTTGTGCTTAGCCAAGAATCTTACTCTTTTATTGCAAGTCCGAAATTGAAACTGGTAGAATACCAAAGCGAGTCTAAACATAACTAAACAAATATAAGCCAGTCCTAACAACGATTAATTATCATAAATAAATATGGAGGAAGATGGTTAATCAAAAATTAACTAAATAAACATACAAAAATGGATCCAAATGATTCTGTTACACCGCAATGGACCGCAGTCCTTACGGATCTTTCACATTGCAACAATGTTGCTACTTGTGGTGTAAATATTTTCGCTGATCGATGTCATTTTAAGTGCGAATGTTTGTCATGACCAATAAATAGCTGAAAGGTACTTGAAATATTTAAAAACGAATGAATTATTGTTTGTACTCCGTTTAAGATGTACTTTAAGATAAATTACTTTAATTAGTATTTAAAATTTACAGCTAGCTGTGTTACAGACAGTAACCACGTAATTTATTTTCTATTTTGCTGTGTGTAAAAATATGCCTAATATTATGCGCAAAAACACAATGCAATGAGATGACCTTAACTGATATTAATGTTTGATGGATCATGACATTATCAAAGACCATCATTAGTAAATAAATAACTTATTTTTTCATCCCATACCTTGACATTCAAATAAATATACACTAATAGAATAATACAACGAAACTCATTATAAAACACACAGACGATATCTTGATTTTAAAATTACCAAACCGTTTAAGCCTCAAAAACAGCGTGAAATAAAAACATAAATAAAACAAGCCTGGAATTCGTAAAAAAACAATTTGGCAATACATTCAGACGAAATTATGGATTGCGTGAAACAATGGACGATGCAAATTGTGACCGCATGCTGCATTTTATTTTTTAAGAGATGCATAAAAAAGACGCACCGTGTTCAATTGAATGCACCGTAAAGGGTAAGCACCATAAGCATTTTAAGGCAGCAGAGCCATTGTCAGGAAAATATTAATAAAAAAAAATGCCCCGGAAATGTCGAAGTTGTTGTACAATCCTAAAAGAATGTAGAGGTACAATCTTTTCAAGAGGTAAAGAAATGCCTGCATTTAAATCAGCTTTATTTCGTGCAAATAATTTCATGGCAAAAGAAAGAAGCCTAAATCATAATAATCTGCCTAGCTTTTTTCAGACTTCAAAAAGGTTCGTTCTCAATGCGTCTGTATTTTTTTTTCAAGGTATGTTTGTTATGCCATATCTCCGGCAATTGTGGATCGTATTCGAAAATTCTTTTTTTAATGGTTACGGTATGCCTCAGGGGTAGACCCATATAAATTTTATTTACTTTGCTTACGTAGTTTTTCAGCTAGCTTCAATAATACGTATTTTTTGCACTTAGTGTATATTGATGATGTTATAATAACTTCATGTCACTGTTATTTCCATAGCAAGTAGTGGTATACGAATTTATGTGGAGCAGATACCACAACTAAAACGTGAAAAATAAAAACTTAATTCCAAAAAAACACTACAAAGTGAAAAATAACTTTAATTTCGGAAGTTGGTGGCAAAAACGAAAATACAAAACCAAAGACACCGACTTTCGAAATTAAAGTAATTTTTTAACTTTGTAGTTTTTTTTTTCAAGTCGGTTTTTTTTTCCCGACTAAGTTGGGGTAGGCTTCTAGTCAATATTCTGCGAAAATGTCATGTCACAGAAGGATGCAGCGGAAAGGGAGAGGGAGATTTCGAGTGCTCTCCCGGCCCGCAGCAGGCGCACCGGGCGTCGGCAGAGGCTACTCTCTTCCGGGCCCCCTAAATGGGTCCAGAGACGGCGGACTCGGCGACGTCCGCCGCCCCCTATCATATAAGACCCGAGGTGGAGGCGCGTAATGGTCCACGCGCGCCTCTCTTAGACGTCGCGGGGGGAGTCAAACACCTCACTCCCCCCGCTTGACCAGACGGAGCCCTCAGAGGCGGGCTGGCACCAGTCGGGGGCTGCGTTGAAGAGTGCTTAAGTGCCCCCGTGGCCCCCGGTGCAAGTGTGCGAGGGCACACGGGGTGGTTTTAGTCAGTAGAAGTCCGACAGACCCCTCCGCCCGCCCCAGGGCGGAGGATATCCATGAGGATTTCCAAGCAATTAACAAAAAAAAAAAGGTATGTAGTCAAACCGGATGCAGCTGAACAACAGTATTTTATAAAGAAGCAAAAAGGTCCCCAACCCAACAACTCACTCAAAACCCACGAGTTTCCACAAACGCATTCGCATATATTGAAATACAATAGAAATCAACAATAATCGAAATGAGAGCCTTTCACTGCAATCCCAGGCGTGCAGTGAACGCAGCCATAACCACAGATGCAGTAATAATTCAAACTATTAGTCGAATTTCGTGTTCCCAGGGCTCGCAGTGAAAGTAGTCCGCTACTGGGCTTTTCTAGGCGTGGTCTAAGTGACAAGCGAAGTGTGAAATAGATAGAGTTCAACAATTAATTAAATCGTAGATAAATAATGTCTTTTGAACTTTGTCGATCCCACGAATAATGCATATCGTGTGACGGAGAATTCGATAAAACAACGTTACGTTTCGTAAGTAAGTATCCGATTACAATAGAAATGTCATTGCGTCAGTATTTCGTCAAATATCAACAATAGGTCAACAAAACCAAGCTTTTCCAGATCGCCACATCCTGCAAACTTAGGAGTACATTCAACTATATATTGAGAAACTCATGATTGAATATCTAACCAACATTTAAAACAATATAAACATAAAGTATACACGCGGAACTTATGTTAACATGTCTTTATCGAACCATTACTATACTATCTGTCTCTGTTACGGACATCTAGTACCAGATAATCTCAGAGTTACGTATCAGCGACGTAACAGCTCCTGTAGCTTACATCTTGCGCCTATCTCAGACAAGCGCGTGCTACGCTACTACCAGCGATGTTTATCGCCTATTTATTGCCGCATTAACTTGTAAAAAGCCTATAATTTAGCCTCTCCATCGGTGAAAAATGTCCTTAGGGCTGCATGCACCCGCAGAAATAATGTATCGATCAGATTATCGCGAAATTGAACATCGATAAAGTAATCGATATCGACAAATAATTTGTTTCGGCCAATTACGTCAAATAACACTTAAGTGTTGAGAGTGACGAGGTTATGGACAACTTTAATCAATGAACTTAATTGGTTATTATGCTGTTTAGCAGTTCGGAGCACATAAATGTTTATGGTAACGAGATATTTCCCAGGGTTTCTCTTGGGAGAGTTGGGGAAATCGGTCTTTAATACTCTGCTCCCACACATAACAACTTTGGCTGAAGATAAATCTACCAACGCATACCAAGAATAGACTAAAAATATGACTGACAGCCAGATAGACTGACTCCATGACATGACACACTACGTTGCAGAAACGATCTAACTTCAATTAAGTCAAAGAAATCGAGTTCAGTACTGTCAACTTGATTTCTAAATATAACTTAGAAATTAATGTACGCTTTGGCTAAGTGGAACTATTTCGTAACTTGCATTAGCGGTCTAGCGTAGAAGATTACCATTATATTACTCATGTGAGGATTGCCTCACATGAGTAATACCATGCCATGCCATGTGGAACTGAATCTATTATTGCCATATTGATGGCAATAATAGATTCAGTTCCACATGGCTGTATACTGGTCCTAACAAACTTCACGCGACCGCCTGTCATAATCTGAGAGCCATCGCAAATACCGGTAGTAAAATGTCTTTAAAACATTCCTTATCTCTTGACAATCCCCACAATTACCATCGAGCGAACCTCTCATGCCATAAATCTGCCAACGATTCCAAGTTAAAGCAGCTAATGCGCACAGACAGACGGTTGCTCGGATAATATAGTTGGATTCTACGGCATATGAATCACGGTGCGATGAAAGCCCGTGGGTGTCCGTATGAAACTTCCTGGCCCACCCACGGGTGCACAACGAAGGAAGACTAGGAAGCAAATGCCAATAAATTGCCCGTAGCTGTGCACTGACGTAAGACCTAAATGTAATTTTCTTAGAGCGAAAGCAATTACCTGGAATGTCGAGAATAATGTAACGGTTGAAATCTAATGTGGCAGCCATCTTGAAAAATATAGGTG
Source organism: Griposia aprilina (assembly GCA_916610205.1). Taxonomy (NCBI): domain Eukaryota; kingdom Metazoa; phylum Arthropoda; class Insecta; order Lepidoptera; family Noctuidae; genus Griposia; species Griposia aprilina. The sequence goes on along the minus strand of OU744295.1, from coordinate 4,871,553 downwards.
TATTGAGTTAGAACTTCCTTTCACGATAGATGGACAACATTATAATATCTAATTTAATCATCCTGTACTGTCACAAAACATGGCAAATAATATAATGCTAGCAGCAATTTGTTGAATTTGAATTTTTATTCTGAAGTTGCTTCAGTTCCACCATGGCCAAAAACTTTTCGTGACAAAATTCCTCCCAAATCCTATAAGGTAATGACAGCAGATTACAGTGACAGTTTATCTTTATTTTGGCACAGGGCAACCTGTCCTTTACCACCATTGCCAAAAAACCTTTTTATTTTTCATACCATTCCTATGTCCCACAATCCTGACCGTTAACTAACGCCCTCATTAGCACAACAAATTACGTAAACCATCATACACTCTTGCACATTACTCGTACCTTCACGTGTGGAACTGTGCAGCTATTCGGTAACAAAAGCGGCGCCCACGCAGCACAGTTCGTCGTGACGTGCGACAGGTAGCCGAGATAAATGTTAGGAAGGCTAAGCTAATAGCTGCAGTGATGAAGTGTTCGCGGCGCATGATTTGTTAGCTGGGCTCAGTTTATTTTTTGCTTTTGTTTCTATGCGGTTCAAAGGGGACTTTGAGAGGATTGCTGATCAATTATTGGTTCTTCAAAAACAGTATGAGTTGCTGTTACTACAGGGTGGCGATTTAGTCACTTCAAGTCACAGTCTATGGGTGATTCTACCCGTCATTTTAAACAACTTTTGCTACGAAACTTCCACCGGAATCGTGAAAAAAAAATATACAACAGTCGACAGACTATTTCGACGCAAGTTTTTTTTTTTTTACATTTCGCGTTTGAGTTTCATAGCGAAAGTTGTTTAGAATGAACTCAAAACTCAAACTCAAAACATTTATTTCAATTAAACCATTTACAGGCATTTTTGAATTGTCAAAGAGTCGGTCAGTTAGTCAGAAAGTTGAGGCTAGTTGCCCATTCTAAAACGTAGACTCGTAAACTCTATGGAGAAGAACGGGCAAGAAACTCCAAGGACACTCTTTTTAAATCAACATATTACAAAATCCTTGGTACTTTATTCTTGTTGCTTCTATATGTGAGAACAATATAAAAAAATATAAAATAAATCAAAATATAAGTATAATAAAAATAAGCCGTGGCAGTTAAGAGATGACCAGTCTCAACTGACGGCGCCGGTTCACGAACATGACGCGTGGATGACGTGTAGAATCTCCCCATTGACGGATGCAGGTGACGAAATCGCCACCCTGTATAGATCTCCAATGCACTTGAACTTCCAATCGTACCAAATCAACAATATAATTAAAATTTCTACTAAAAAAGTTTTCTTTTAAAAATATTGACATGAAAATCAAAATGTCCAAAAAAAATGCCTCCGCCTCTGCAAAATTTCTAGCTTCTTTCGTTTAAACCTCTCTTCCTATTTCCTATTAAGGATACCAAATAACTCGACAAACTACCGCAGCTGCCTGATAGTAAGCAGTTTTACCTTATGATGCGTTTAATGCCTCTTGTAAGATATAAACAATTGAAAACGGGAAATATTAGATAGTACAACAGGCACTCCTTGTTGCATATCATTATTATTAGAATTCCCAACGAGACTTTCATAAGTTTCACTGAGAATACATTCACTAAGCTGAAGATTACCATCAAGGGCATTTCGAAAGGGAACTCTATGAGATAAGGTCAGTTCTCTCAAGTGCAATGTTGAGTAGGAAGCGCCTGGAGCCACGAGGAGGCGTCGAGCGAGTGGCAATTTCGACACAATATTTGAAAAAATTCAATTGCAGTTTTATTGAGGGTGTATTTTCAAAAAATTATGCCAGATGAAAAATTCTCTGCAGTTATCGGTCGTTAACACAAACTTACCTAGCTAAAGTTTCTAAGATTTTTTGACAGCTTGGAAACATTGATTCAGATCCAATCAAAATAACTATAACTCTAAGATTATAGTTGACTTCAGCACCCTTAATTTATCCCTAAATATACCGGTGATCCGAAATAATAAGAGTGAAGATATCTCATTTGTAAATCGATAAACAGTGTCAGCAATAGTTGTACAAGTTAATCCGCTACACGCTCCGGTTATCACAATAAACGCACCCTGAAAACTTGGAATGGCGAACGGTAGATAAGAAAAAGCTGGCTGCGATAAAACCGTACTCGCGCATTTCACTAAAGAAACGTTTATCTTATTTGGAAATGTGCATGTTACATTGAAACTTTATATATTGTTGGAACACAAGACTTTGAACTGAACGAAAATGTTAAGAGGTGAAATTAGTAGGTTTTACACTACCGATTTTAACATTTTTTCATCAAACAATCTCAAAAGTTAAAGAATGTTAATGTGGAAGACAGAGCTTAGGTTTAGGTTAGGCCTCTTGGAAAGATATAAGACACAGCATAGTTGGCCCCCTAGTAGGTGCACAGATGGCATAGTGAAGTTCGAGGGAATTCGCTGGAGGCGAGAAGTACAAGACCGGGTAAATGTGGTGATTTTTGGGGGAAGCCTATGTCCTATTGGGGACTTTTTCGGCTGAAATGATGATTATTATAGATTAATATAAGAATACGGCTCTTGGTATAAAAAGCAACATGTTACGTAGAAATTTCCTTACTCTTTAGCACTTGTGCTTGCAGTAAATCAATTTAATTATTCAAATAATATTTAAATAAAAGCGGAACTCGGAGCCTATAAAACGATTAACAACATTTCCCCTCGACGTGACGAATTGCTGATTTGTGTGTCATGTTTATTCATTTGAGTGTTATTTATGAGACATTCCATAATAGAAATGTAAGTAATAATGAATAAGGACGAATTTAATATGAAGATGTAAACTAGCATAAGATAGAAACAAAAAAAAAATACGATTTAGGGGTTGATCTTGATGAAGATCTGGCCTAGCTGTAATTATCAATTGAAACATTTTTTTCGTGCTGTGCGTAAAGGTTAGAAACCCAAATATTTTTCATAATTTATACCAAACAAAACAATAGCTTCCCTACATTAAATCTGAAAGCACGCCAGTGTACTGACGAAAGCACTTATTTGCAATCATTTGCATGAGGAAGCCAGATGCAGTATAGTGCACGCTTAGATAGCGCACCAGACCGAGGGTGGCCTCGATGTGGCTTATTCCTTAAGATTGTCAGTGTTGCCACATTACACTTTCTAGATTAAGGTGTTTAAAACTAATACGAGCGGGCTGAGCTGATATTGGAGTGAAGTTATCTGTAAGTTTGATTAAACTTAAAAGGGTGGCCGTCGAGTCTAGGCAGAAATCCTTAGTGACGAAACTTTAAGACGATGAAAGAAATAAAAAGCTTGACTGAGGTCACTGAGGGTGAACTACATATATCTATAAGTGGCTGGGCCGGGTACTAAAGATTACTGAGAAGGTGTACTAGCAAACGTGCAATAGGAACGGAAAATTTAGTCAGCACGAGCACAGTTCTCAAAAACTCAAACTCACAGCATTTATTTCAATTAAATCATTGAAAGTGAAGAAACTAGGCATTATATCAAGAATATGGTCAGCGTCTATCTTTCTATCTATGATATCTTATTGCGAACTCTGGTTTCACAAGTGCTACGGAGGTCAGAAGACAGTCACCCCCAATAAAATTATTAGATTGTCAACGAAGGTACCTAATACTCGTGCAATAGCTAAGGACACCACAATTGGTTTCTCCTACATAAACGGACACTGGAATTTAAATTCCAAATATAATATCGAAAGGATGACGATAATAATCGAACAATGGATTCAATAGATAATCTAAAATATCTGAAGGTGCAAACGTGATACCACCAATAATTTGTTGAACACAAGCACAATTGCGAGAGACAGTCGTTGATTTAAATACAATCCGAATCGAGTATTGCAATATCGATCGAGCTCGTAAATCCTACACTCGAACACACATTAAAATCGGTAGCAACGACTGTGTCGACATCATAACATTATTTATGGTTTCGTTTTATCTCGGGAACATTACGCGCGCCATACGCGGCCGGGGTTACTGCTGGAACAATAGACGGACAAAAGCCGAGCTGGACAACCGGGCCGAGATACCGTTGCAACCAAAAGTCTCGATATAAAATCGAAATTGTAAATACGATGGGCCAACAAGATACGATCCTCTTTAAACCAACAGCGAGAGAAAGGCCACCTAAAAACACGAGTGCGAAGTTCAATTTATTACCCCTCGGAAGTGGGAACCGGGACGGACGAAGAAAACAAAATTTGGTCGTAAATCAATGCATACATACTCGTACATACAAACAAAAACTTTAATACTTCCTACAATTACAGTGAGCCGAATTCTTAATGAAAGACTCGATGTCCGATGATGTTCGTCAAATCATTACCAGTAATGAATATGAATCGAGCGGCGGCATAATGCCTGCCGATCATTAAAGATAGAAGCCCACTTTATGTCAATGGCAGCGACTCAGTGGCCAAGGAAATGATATAACAGCTTTTAAAGGTCCGTTCGATGCTCTGGTAGTAATTTCCTTCTTATCGTATGTTAAAATACAGTTTTTGCATACACTGTCTGTGACCGTCATTGGATAATGTAGCCATAGAGTAAATTACGGCAACTTCCACTCCAACGTGCAGGTAAACATTCCCTATAACGACACAGCTCACCACGAATAATGCACCTGTACCGCGGGACACTGTCTTTACAAGCTTTGCGTGTACTTATAGACACGATCATTGATTCTGCTAAGATTTATGCACAGTTTAGAGCGACGTATTAAAATATATAAAGATATGCACAAGATTACGATCGTGATCGACTGCAAAATCAATACAACGAAGGGATCGTGCACAAAGTGGGCGTTTAACCTCTGACCGAGGGCGTGAGCCGCGCAGGCGCATACGCCGCGTCAAACAATCCATCATGGCCGCTATCTGTGGCAAATTAACCCTCTAAAGATGCCACCGACGCTAACCGGCCAATATCTATGATACCTGATAGCAGGCACCTGATACAGCGTTAGAGGTCGTACACTCCGGTCAGGTGTGAGCCCTGCTACCCGCGTGTGACGTGTACAAATCGCCCCAACACCGAGTACGTCACGGTTTCCAATTTACTTTCTTCCTTGAGTTGAATGGCGCTGACCCCGTAGACCAAAGGAATCGTGAAATTGATATCATGGGAAAAGCGTTATTTGCATGCTGATGAGCATTGCGTGTTGCAAAACGTAGGTACAACATTGTAATCTTGATTAAAAGATTATAATTTCCAATCCAACCGCCCACTTTGTAAGACAAGTTCCTAAGTATTAAAATTCATGGGTTTAGCTCCCAACGATGGTGTAACGGCATTATTTCCCAAGGGAGAAACATTAATTTTACAGTCTATTTACAATCTCCGAAGGTAAAAGTCACCCTCCGACTGCAGGCTAGTGGTTAATGAAGCGAAATAGTGACACTGTGAACAAGACAAGCGGACCAAGCGACACTTAACGTCAGTCAAGATGACGCCTCGATCGCGGCGTCGATATGAAACGAGTTTATATCATCGGCAAACGTCAATTACGCGCGTAAACAATTACGCAAGCGTAACACAAGTGGAGCAAGCGCCGAGCGGGAATCGTGAATGAAATCGAATGATACGGGCAATTAAGGCGCGTTCCAAGTGATTTTTGAAATAAATTGAGGATCTATCAACTTGCCATTCTACTTTTAAGAGAACTGTTGGTTTATTCTGTAAACATCTCACCGTGACACTGACAACGTAGGTGAAGTGAACTCCAAGAGAGCTATCATTCGACTTGATGCTAGTGATTGACACTATTGGCAGCTTACTTCAAGATCACTTCACGGTGAGATTTTTACAGAGCAGATCGGCAGTTCTCTTTAAGAATGATTTGACTTTCATGAAACTGCTCGAATTTGAAAGTTCATTTGCATACTTTGATCATGACATTAAAAAGTTAAACGACAAGAACTTATAAGAAATCATAATTCGTAATTCATGTTTTAGTCAGATGGAAATGTCCCAACATTGACATGCTAATCCATCAAGCACAGGAAACAGCTTAATATTGTACACAACTTCGATACAAGAGATAATGCAAAACTTGCAAAAGCACCATGTGGAGCAATTCTGACAACCCATCCATTAATGAAATTATTAACAGTCCAGTATGGAAGTACTTAGGTATTATTGGTTATGCATTTTACTAGCTAGTTCTGGAGCTACAGATATGACCATAAGCATAGGAGAGCATAGGTAATGAAACCGGACAGAAGGACAAACACCTAGAAAAACAAGAGTAACAGAACAATTGTAAAGCATGTAGGACACGCAAGACTGATGCGACACGCTACACGATAAGTGAATTTTCTACGCCCATCAATCTGACCTTAGGATGCGTGCATAACTCCGGCCGGACGACCTACGAGTATATCGCACATTTGCATTCTGCGTGTAAGCACTCACGCATAGCCTTCTGTACCACGACTTGGGAACTGCTCGCGAACCTGCTCTTAGGTAGCATGCGGTTCTCAAGATGTGAACACACCCTAAAAATATTAATAAATGGTTTTGGTAAAATTATGCACACCACTTGTCTCGTAGCATTTCACGGTGCATTAGTAATACTCGCTTTAAATGGAAATATTAATAAAGAAACTACGGTGGTCCCAAGAACAATATCATGTTAAGTTAAAATAAAACCAGCAGCTAAGGTAGCCGTAATAAAAGTAACAGCTTCCCGCTTAAGTCCACTGTAATTAAAAAACATTGTATCGCTTCAAGAAACAGACCTTTAATTACTGAGAAAAAATATTGCATAAATTAAATTATAGGCTACGTCAAATACTGAGAAATAAAAGCTCTCGACTATCTAGCTACGTCAGAGCATCGCTGAGGTGACAAGCCAACAATTTGAACTGATAGGCGTATCAATGGAGCTTCACGGTTGTAAGGCTGACTGACGTGAACTTTCAACATAATTAATATTGTTCCGATGCCATTTATATTTGCTGACCCAAGATTGCAGAAACGGTTCATCTCATATGATTCGCATGTACTCGTTAGGCAATATTACCGGAGATAAAATGGGCTTTCGAAATTTTTTATGTCCGTCTTCGACGTCAATAGTCACGGTTTGTAGAGATTTTAGATTCACGATACTTTATAAATTATCGTTATTTTAACCACTATTTAAACTTCATATTTTTTTGTTTCGACGGTACATGTTTTTATACTGTTTGGGCCTAGTATGTGGCCATGTTTATTGCGGCATATTTAAACTAACTGACAAATAATAGGTCTTTACCTATGAAATTGCCGTTTTGTATGAAAAAATTTAAACGAATTTTTTTCATGAATTTTTTATTTGTATTAATCGAAGTAATCACCCATGCAATCAATGCATCTTTGCCATCGCAGTGGCAGTTTATTGATGCCCTTCTTAAAGAAATCAGCTGGACGGGAGGCAACAAATTCTTCAAAGGCATTTTGTACTGCCTCTCGGGTATTAATTTTTTTTCCCGCCAAGAAGTTATCCAAATTCTGGAAAAAGTAGTAGTCTGTAGGCGCAAGGTCTGGTGAGTAGGGCGGATGACGGAGAGCTTCCAACCCCAGTTCTTGCAACTTGGAGACCGTCTGCTGTGCAGTATGAGGTCGCGCGTTGTCGTGCAGGAGCAGCGGAGACGAGCGATTGACCAATGCTGGTTGGAGATGCGCCAGCTTCTCCATCATTGTGTTCAGTTCTTCACAGTACACATCTGCAGTAATGCTCACCCCGTTTGGTAAGAAGCTGTGATGAATCACACCGGCGCTAGACCACCAAACAGTGACCATCACTTTTCTAGGGGTAAGTTTTCGTTTAGGGCATTGTTTAGGTGCTGAACCAGGATCCAACCAACTTGCTGAGCGCTTACGGTTATCAAACAGAATCCATTTTTCATCGCAGGTAACAATGCGGTTCAAAATTCCTTCATTTGTGTGTCTGTTGAGCAGTGCAAGGCACGTCTCGACGCGTACTTCGCGCTGGCGATCATTGAGTTCGTGGGGCACCCATTTGTCAAGCTTTTTTACCATGCCAATTTGACGCAAATGGACCAATATTGTTTTGACGCTAACGTCGAAAGCTGCTGCTAATTCAGCCGTAGATTGTGTATCATCAGCTTCCACAATCGCCTTTAATTCGTCATTGTCGACCAAAGTCTTCGGACGACCGCGAGGTTCATTTTTCAGTTCGAAATTTCCAGAACGGAAGCGAGCAAACCAATAACAGGTGGTGCGTTGGTTTGTAGTGTTAGCTCCGTAAACGTCGTTGATGTTGCGTGCCGCTTGTGCCGCGTTGCTGCCACGACGGTACTCATATTCCATAATTACTCGAATTTTTAACGTATCCATGATGACGAAAAAGATTGAAATGCGATGAAAATGTAACACTAATCAATAAAGAAATGACTACTTTTAGAAAAAAAAATCCATGTTTTTAAAATAAAATTAATTTGAAATTAGAATTCTTAGCCAAACAAAAATTATTTTGATTTGAAATGGCCAGTACTGCAGAACGGCAATTTCATAGGTAAAGACCTAATATTTATGAATTCACATAATTATATTATGATGCCCAAAAAACATCAGAACTCAACATATATAATACGGCAAAGACTAATTGAACAGTTTTCCTCATAAAATATCTTGAAGATAATTCCACTTTTACCACGAAAACCAATAAAAGTGAGCTCATAATGAAGTACAGTTTTACAACGGTAGACGTCATTCAGACGTGCAATATCATCAGCAACAGTGTTGCTAATGAGCCAATGAAAAGCGACAATTACGGCACTCGTCTTGAGGAAACGCGACCCCTCTGAATGTATGGGCTAATGACTCTGTGTACTTCCTCAGTGACTTTATTTGGCATTAAGAGATTGACACCAAAACTCGACGGAGAAAAAGTTGACTTAGAATTTGAGGAAAGTAAATGTATATGTTGGGATTGGCACAAGCAAAGAGATGTCTATGCCCAGCAGTGGGTGAAGTTGGGATGTCCATAATGACGATGACGATGTAAATGTTAGAATTACTTTGGTTTGGTGCTATGCGACTCAAAAATGCAAAAGATGCAAAAACAATTTATTCCTCGATTATTTGGTCATACTAGTTTTTAATTGTAACCTGACTTTCCATTGATTCTTCTTCTAATCAGCCTAATTAACTATAAAAGATTTCAACGATTACAAGTATTCACATAAAATCCGCTTTCTCATATACCAACAACACTTGTAAACAAATAGAATAAAGTCCAAACAAGTCCTGTCCACAACAGACAGCTTGAGTAATGCCGTTAGTATCGATTTAAGGACGTATTAGCTTTTATAGGAAGACAGAGCAGCTCCGTCACTCGATGGAGATTGATCGGATCTCTCCCTCGTGTCGTAAGGTGCTTTATAAGTCTGTATTTGCCTTATCCGGTACGTTATAGCGTTGGTCAATCATCTGAGCTGAAGTATTGCGTTCAGTTGCGTTGCACGTTGTAACCATGTTGAATTGTGCTTCTAAATGGTTTTGACGTTTATATTTGTTTGGTGACAGGTTTAGAGAGTCAGTGTTTAAAAGAGACTCTCTTTTCTGTAGGAATACATTCGTTCGAAATTGATTTGTTAGTTTACTCAAGACCCACTGTGGATTTTCTTCTTCTTTACTCTGTCTTTTTTCCTTCTTCTTTATTCTATCTTTTTTCCTTCTTCTTTATTCTGTTTGTTTTCATTCTTGTTTATTCTGCCTTTTTTCCTTCTTCTTTATTCTGTATTTTTTCCATTTTGTGTATTCTGTCTTTTTTCCTTTTTCTTTATTCAGTGTCTTTTCTTGTTCTTTCTTCTGTGTCTTTTCTTCTTCTTTTTTGTCTTTTTCTATTTGTTTTTATTTTTATTAAATTCGTGTCCGTCTGTGTTACCGCCTTATTCTTCTAAACTACGCAACGGATTTTGATGCGGTAGTCACACCATCCTTTAGAAATTTTATTCCGGAAGGTTTACGAGTATATGTATACATTTATATGAAACTTACATAAAGGTAATAAAGACATCTCGATGGTTTGTCAAGTCGTAAAACCGTGCGAAGCAGAGGCGGGTTGCTAGTTTCTTACGGTTAAGTTCCTTCTGAAAGTCAGTTTTGCGTATCTGAAAAGGAATGACACAAATATGCCGCAACACAAAGTATGCCAAAACCTGTAAATATAGCTTCCTTGTCCATTATCATCTAATCTCTATATGTCAACATGCTAATTTGCCTGTCGTTTCATTTTCTGTAAACTTATCGTGACTGTGGCTCCCAGCACGCCTCGGGCACAACTCTTAATAGATTTCTTCATTATTGGACGACCGACGTCGATATGCATTGCAGATATTATGCGAAGTAAATTATGACCGAGTCCCCCTTCGGCTAATTTTGACGCCAGATCGATATCGATGAATCGATAACGGTTTGTGATCTCGATTATTTGATCGGTTGTCCTGAAAATGTTTTAACAGGGTCAGATTTTTGTGTTTCTTTCTTTATGACGTTTTTGCAAAACAAAATAATCTACTAAGAACAATACCAATAGCTATACCTCTCTTTCTCCTTTCTACAAGATAAAACTTCAACAGCATCCACAATCGATTTGTTTGAAAATCAAATACGAGAATAATTCTCGAATTTCCTGAATATGGTAGCTTAGAAAGTGAGCAATATTTCATGGTTCCATTTAATAAATGGTCTGTAATAGGTCGCCGGTGAGAGCGAATCGGTTCGTTGCATTGAGGGGTTATTGAAAATGGCATAAATCAAAACTCGGATGCGCCCTGATTGCTTAAGGAACAATAATTCAAATGCGCAAAGCTGACGGCGGAGCTTTCACGCGCAAATTTTAATGTTATTGTTTGCTGGTAAATCCTTCACAGTATTATTATGATGATTTTTAATTAAGTACGGCGTGGCCACTTTTTTGCCGTCAGATCTATCTGTGAAGTTTAGAATTAGGTTTCTATTTATGTCCGATTCTGATTATAAAGGAAACCCTTGAGCTCTTCTTTCATTAGGATGCCTTATTGTACAAGATGCTTTTATTGTGTAAAACATAGCATCGGGCTTTGAATAACGTTGCTACTTTTTTGGTCTATTTAGATTTGTTAGGTAACTTGTATCCGATAGTGAATCCTTTAGATCTATTTCTAATGTGTGTGAAAACCATTCCCTTTTGTACAATTAGCTTTCTTTTCCAGCTTTTCTTGTGTAAAAAATGGCTAAAAATAGATTCCAATTAAACAGTTTATTTTACAAAACTTTTGAACCCAAGATGACATTCAGCAATAAAACTACCGACTTGCAAATCAATGAAACCATCAATTAAAATTTCATATAATATCGCGTAACACGATTTATATATTAAAAATAAGCATTGTATGTAAAGATAAGATCTTAAACGGCAAAAAATCAATGTTCCGATCGATTACCGGAGGCATAATAGTCCAATATTATATTATTAAAGTGACATACTGTCCTCCAGAGGCTACTTACACGTGATTGATGATCAGACCATCTGTTCTGATGTCCGATATAATGATGCTTAATTCGATAAGAAATGTTCAATGTTCACGTAAATTGGTGGTTTATGAATGGATGAGGAATGTGATCGGAAGGTAACGCAAAATATGATGTTCACTTGAAATTACTACATAACTAAACATTGGTTAAAGTTGATCACTATATGAGCAGTCCGGAAAATGAAAACGTCCATGGTTGAGAATGGGTTTCCCTGATGATGAAATGTAACCTATGGTATAAAAATAAAATTTAAAAAAAAAACAGTTGGTTATGTCCCACTGCAGGACAAAGGCCTCTTCTCATACAGAGAAGGGGAGGGGGAGGAGGGGGATACGGAATTATTTTTTTATGTGTTCCTCTAGTTGCACCCCCTTGTATTTTTCTCTGTCTCATTCTTCTATTCTACATCATGCCGTTTATTTCATTTATTCCAATGCCATCAAACACCATGGTCATAAACTTGAACCCCAAAGTTGGTTTATCAATTATCTGATATCAACATTATCTGGTCATTCAAGTATCCAGTAGTGGTTTTAAAAATAATTAATACACATCACACGTGCTGTATTATTGAGGAAGTTAATTATTACGGCTCATGTACCGGAAGACATTATCGTGATCATCAAGCCAGGTTGTGTACCATCTTGAACTTGTATCACTTATAAAATATGGAGATAAGTAAAATTTAGATTGATTGTGTTGAAATTATATGGCAGGATTTGAAGTTAAAAGCTTTAAACCTGTCTGTTGTCCATAATTTTAGAAAGCGCCAAGAGGCTTTGGATTTTGATTAGATATCGAAATACCTGTTAATTCTGCGTAAGACTGAAAAGTAATCGTACATCATAAAATAATGTAGGAAAAACTTAATACTAGATATTTACAGTATTTTGGACCAACGTTACCGAAGTAAAAAATGCGATACGTTTTACAATACTTTTTGCAATCACAAAAACCGCATAAAGAAACAGAGAGAGAATACAAATCTTAACAAAGAATACTTCCTAACAATGCGGTCTCCGTATACAATCTGGCCGAGAGACTTTCAGTATTGACTAACATTTATTTAGAAGAAGAAATGTAGGCCGCAAGTTATTACAGCATCAGTGGACTGGAAGCTGGGGCACGGGGCATTCAGCTGAGAAAAATGGGTGCATCTATTTTAGACGGCTCACGCCTTAGGCATTTCTGTTTTGCAGCCTTATTGGAAGAGCTTTGCTGTGTAAAGGCCTAGGTTTTGACTTCAGTGAGAGACAGAAAGGAATGTTGGAATTTTCGAGATAGTAGAAGATCTAATAAATGACTCTGTGAGAAAGTTAAATTTAAATAGTGTTGTAGACACGTTGTAGGAGTCTATAAGCTGGGTTAGACGGGTTACGATTCTCAGGAGATGGATTCGTCCATTACATGTCTGCAGCATTGACCAAAGACAATTTCACCGAACAGTACTTAACAAAATTTTGTTTCGATGCCGGTCGCTAAACTGCGGTTGAAATTGATGCTCTAAGTGGAATACCTCGACAGGATATGCTAAAGGATATTGTATTTTGAAAATCTGCCCAGCTAGAGTTCTACTTTAAAATCCTGCGCACCAAATATCAATTATGTGCGAAACACAACCCATTCATTACTGGATACTTATGTAAGAATGCAAATCATCACCACACCAGCATAACAGATGTTATCCAAGTAACTGATATACACAAGGTAATGACGTTGTTACAGCAATATGCTATTGGATTCGGTTCGTCTGACCGAGTGGGCGTCACGACCGTTTAAGGTGCAGAGAATGGTCGTCGATCAAAACTAAATAAGCACAAAACATTGCATAATAACAATGTTCGTGTTAAGTATATTAAATATAATAATGCATGACTTATGTAAATTTCTAGTTATGGCACTTTTCAATTCAATGATGTCAGAAAGTTTGAAATACTTAATCCAAGGCTCGTAATAAATGCTTTATTATTTAATCGGAACAAAGAAGCGACAATATTTATATAAAACTTTCTTCAAAAGTTACACGGTATTTCCGTTTTATTACCATAACTCTTTTATGTAACCAGCGTGCAGCGCTAGACAGGTGATCAAATAATGATCACCTTCAAACCAATTAGTGCCTGCTTCCATATTTAGATAATTAGCCAGACCAACAGACCAACGAACCGTTCGTGCCGCCATTTTTTTTTTTTACTGTAAGTTTATATACGAGCAATTTTCAGACCCAATGGAGCCGTCATAATTCGGACAGACATGGCGCAACCGTCGATGCTTATACAAATATTAATGTCATGTAATTATTATCAGTTTTATTAACTGGCGGTGATGTAAAAGGTTTTCGGAAGCTTTAACAAACACTTTTCGGGAATGACATGTAACTAGAAGGCAGAAGTCTGCAAGAATCAGGGCCCTCAGAAACTGACCCAGGCAGATCATCAATAGCTTGGGCTAACTCTTAACACTGCTAGTTATTTTTGGACAAATTGAAGCCAAGTTAGGAAATACAAAGTCCTAAAATGCTCGTACAGCTAATTCCTCAGCGATGCATCGCTTCATAGCACAAACACGCATCGCTTCACTTGGACACCGACCGCCCGAACGCATCTAATCATATTATGCAAGCGAATCGCGCATACAGCCGATAATTCGATTCGATCTAGCGTCCATTTTCTAATTCGATTGTGACTGCGTTCCGATTCTAATGATTGTGGGCCGAAATGGATATGACAGTTCTGTCCACATAAATGTGGCGCCGTTAGTAATTTAGTCGCACAATGGCCGGAGGGTGGGTTCAATAGAGTTTTCGGTTTTGCTAAGGCTATTATAATTATTGTTACGTAAACTGTGAGGCATTAGTTGTGCCCCGAGTGTAATGGTAAAATTAGACGTGCTATTAAAATGGGCACTAAAGTTGTATCGTGATCAATTGACTGGCCTTTTTTAGTCTTAATTTGTCTAACTGCCTGTGACCTAGATTTTTATAATTGCTAGGATGCAAAAAATCACTGCGTGGGTAGATTATAATTAAGCACCGCATACTTTGTTATATAAGACGATATAATGGGATATGGGACTCTTTATTAAATCATGATGAATTAGGAGACTTGAGCAAGGAATGGGAGAGGCTTAAACCCAGCAGGTGTTGAAGTTGGGGTGCCTGTGATGATGGATAAAGGTAGTTTTTTTCGAATACTTAGACAGCAGCTAGCTCAACTATGCAGCCTCATGGCATAATAATTCACTGGCCAATAAAAAAACAGCATAAGAGCTTCATGACACGTATGGCCCTTAGCAAAATTCTATAAGTTCTAATACGATAGAGTTTGTTTTACATTTCAGCCTCGCTGTCGAACGTCGTCTCAGTTCAGCGTCAATCTGTAGAAAATTTCAGAAATGTAAAAAGCTCCAGAACTGCTGAGTTTATTAACAAACCCGATCACTGCCGAGTTTTGCCGAAGTGAGTTCGTGAGGTTGCGTTCCCTGGGCTATGTTCCCGTCAGACGTGACGTACGGCGCGGACGCATCTCACACCGTGTCCTTTCACTAATATTGCACAATACAATGAAGCGTCGAATTAAATAATGTGTAGTGTAATAGGCGCCTGAGACAATGGAAACGGGGCATGATGTTTGATTGATCCATGATGTGGTTTTATGTATGTAATTTCTCTTTAATACGTAGGTATGTGTAGTGAATCTTTAGAATTTGCCTTTTTTGCAGGTTCAAGCAACCTCGTGAATAATGTCTCTTAACCGACTTCTAAAAAAGAAGGTTCTCAATCCGTCGGAATCTTTTATTTACATATGTCTGAGCATTTTAATTTCGTCATTCAGAAAAAGGTTATCGGTACATAAAAAAAAATGACGGTTTTACCCAATTAACGATATTTGATTTCGAGGAGCTCTTGCTGGAATCATCCTCCATGATTGCATATTCAACAAAGCAGATGAAATCGATATATTTTCAACAACATTATTCGAGCAGCAATTTTGATTTATCACCACTATTCAAGTTAGTTTATCAGAATCATTACAGAGTCATTTGTATAGAATTACATTAGCCTCTAACGTCGGTCCCATAATTTATGGTAACATGTCTTCTGTAGTCCCTAGAAAACGGGAGGATGTGCTTGACTCATAGTAATATATTATTATACCTACTCGCGATTGGCGTGGGCGGCTCGAGGACAAGATTTATCGTGGAAAGTATAGGTCGATATCGCAGAGTTAATTTCTATTAGGTACGAGTAATTTGTTAACATTGGGCGGAAATTAGATGGAATTGGATTAGATGTATGATTTCTAATTAATTGGAATTGAGGTTCAACTAGAGGTACCTCATTAATTAATATTAGGTAAGTAATTAGAAAAACTGGCCAAGTACGAATCAGACTAGCACACGAAGGTTTCCGTACAGGAAGTGGGCTGTAATCTACTACGCGGACCCAGTGCCGGTTGGTAGACGTCACATGTCTTCGAATGTTTGGTTCTAGGACATGCCGGTTTCCTCACGATGTTTTCCTTCACCGTTTTGAGAGTTGATGAGTGATGATTTTATTTACACAAAGTACCACTGGGCCACCACTACTCTACAATAATGCTGCTGATAATGGTTAAGAGAGGTCTTATTAGATCTTAGGCCAGCCCTCTCCAGCTCGCCGTCCGGTGAGGACCTGGCCCGGGTCGACGGCGGGTCGTGTTCCACGCGCGCCTCAGAGCAATTTCAGCACCATTGACGGGGCCCGATAGGGCCGATGCCTGCCAGGGTCGCGGATTGTTCGAAAGAGTTACCGTGGCCCTGGCGCACAGGCAACTGAAGGAACACGGGTGGGTTTTAGTCAGTAAGAGCCTGACACGCCCTCCCGCTCTGCCCAGAGCGAGAGAAGTCATTCGATGATTTCACACCAAAAAAAAAAAAAGGCCAGCTCTCTCATCCCACTATGACTACTTTATAACAAACTGACAAAAAAGCAATGCATGTTGAAACATAGGTGACATGCACAAGTGACATTGTTAACCAGTGGCTGGTAAACAAGAAACTTAGTAAGAAGTAAGAAGATTAAGTATAACACAACAAGTCCCTAGTAAAATCCAACAAAGTATCAATCTTTACCTATCTCAATGACTGCCACATAAAACATTATTACTAGGAGTAAATATTTTTCTACAGTCAACAACAATGGCACGTTTCATAACAAAGTAACGCTACTTTATTTATTATGTGAAAGGGCACTATTTGGCCATAGCAGGGTCAACGATATGACAGGGTGACATTACAAACAAATGACAGTTGAGCACAATGTAGTATTTCATTGAACTTCAATTCGAACAAATATTTGGGTCAATTTCGGCTGCATTCCAGAGCATGGAAAACGGAAATGACAAGTTAAATATTATTGTCATTAATTACTGTTATCAAATTCATATTGTTGGCTGGTAGATAATATATTTTAGTATTAAATCGGCCTTATGCAAATAATTAAATCATTAGATCCAGACTGAAAAGAGTAACAATAATAATGACGTTTCCATGATAATCAAGTCAAGTCTCTGCGAAATTGTCAAGAGTTGTCAAAACGAAACAAAAACGCGACCATCTTTTGACGCGGTAGACTGAATCTACGATTGAAATCTTTGGCCTTATTTTGTACCGTTTTGCACAATAAAAATAAAAATAAACTGATTAATGATCGCCTGAATACTTATCATCACAAATACTAATACCTACAACTATGTTTAAAGTCTGAAACGGATATAGAAACAGTAATGTATGTTTAACAGTTTATTCAAATTAGGTGCTAACTTTTATAACATACTAGAATATCTAAGGAAGTGTTCACGCTCACAGCATGCTATTAAAATGACGCAACGTTACACCTCACGTAGCATTCCGAGTTGATTGACGTCTGTTACAACTGTAACGAGTAAATTGATCGATTATAATCGTATAATACGAACAAGGACAATCGATAAACGTGTTTATTTTATATCGATGACAGATACAAGAATATCGAGACTTTCGTTTTAAATGATTGACTGGACAAGTAAGCAAGACAATAACAATGATTGATGTATGAATGGTAATGCTTGTCATTTAGATTTCGTTGTATTTACATGACAAAGGTAATGGAAATGTTGGAGAAAAAGGGTATAGATTTAATCTTGGGATATGCAGACCACCTTACGCGACGTCGCATCGAGGTGCATTGCAATGTGATATTTGCAATTAACATTGTCTCGTGGCTTTTGCTGTTTGTGATTCCATAAAAAAATTGGTTTATATGAAACTCTAAGGTATTAATGAACAAAATTATTTTTCATCAGCACCACCACCACCACCACCACCGTCACCTATTGTTTTTATCATTATTAAATGATAAATGATTTTATTTCTGTAAGTAGGTTTGTACAAACACTTTTACACGTCAATCATATTTTTAAACTAGATGAGGTCGGCGTTTCCTATCTGACTACTCTGAGAAGAAAGGCCGAAACAAACTTAGAGGTCACAGTCTCTTTTAAAGTCCAGACATAATCTTGGTCAGATCATGTGAAGACCATGTAGATTGGTATCTGAAATGGTCTTTTGAGGAAAGAACCACACAGATTGAGTGGACCTGTCCAGTCAGTGCACGCATTTGTCAGTAATCGTGCAGCTCAACTCAGGAAGTCAGGACTTAAGGAGCTCAACGATTCGACGAACAATACCAAAGAAAGGACATTAGGGTAGGCCACATAAATTACTCAATCTGCCAGATCATGATCAAAATTAACTGCGAAAAAAAAGCAATGACCCACATAATCCTCACATTCACAATAATTAAAATAACATAATACTTTACAAGTAAATACTCATGTCATTGTGTATATAAAATTCAACAATGTCAATGTGTATATAAAAAAATCGGACATAATGTTTGAGAACCATGTAGATTGGTGTCTGAAATGGTCTTTTGAGGAAAGAACCACACAGATTAAGTGGACCTGTCCAGTCAGTGCACGCATTTGTCAGTAACCGTGCAGCTCAACTCAGAACTTAAGGAGCTCAACGATTCGACGAACAATACCAAAGAAAGGACATTTGGGTAGGCCGCATAAACTACTTAAACTGCCAGATCAAGAATATAACTGAAACAATGACCCACATAGTCCTCATAACCTCAATAATGAAAATAATATAATACTTTTTACAGTAAATATTCATGTCTAAAATAGCTATTAATATATTGAATTAATGAATGAATGAATGAATAATATATTTATTTGCTCTCTTGAAAACGACGGATAAAAGATTTAGAAATTTCGTTGAGTGACACCTAGCGTAACTTGTTTCCTTTTTACACGCTTTATATTATCTTCACTTGTATGTTTGTTTGTATGTTTGTAACCGATTCCTTAGGGCGCGATTTTGACCCACCTTAAACGGCCAGATTTCATTCAAACTTTGTAGATTTATCGAGGACCGATGACAATACACTAATTTAATAAGATTATTCCATTATTCAATTTGCAAAATAAGATTTTTGTCAATTTATATAATTTTTATCTATAGTCGATAAGGCTGGAATTGTTAAAATTAATTTCCAACCATTATCTCTAGCCGATTACTCTAATATTAACAAATTTCCGAATACCAAAGAGAAGTTTTAATTCAACAAAATAACCGCTAAAAAGTTGGCATGGCAGTGTAACTTGTTTGCGTTAAGACGCGCCGATCACCTATTTCTCGGATAAGTTACCGACTCTGATTAAGATGAAATTTAGGAGAGGGAACCTGAGAAACGGCTATCTTGTCTAAGGGAGGCAGCAGGCGCCCGAATGTCTCATTTCTCGGATAAGTTACTGACTTAGAATAAACATTGACTTAGACTTCCCGAATTTATTGAAAATCATTGATTTTCATAGCAGGATATTGAAATTATTGAGTACTGTAGTTCTTCAAAACGCTATATTGGATATATATTTTAGAAGCAGCCAATATCTCGTCAAATTCACTTTAATAGTAAAGTCATATAATAAACAAAAAAAACACGCTTTTATAAATAAACCAAACTAAAAAGTAGAAAATAAATAATAGTTTAAAAAAACTAAAAAACACGCTTTACTTATGAATACCAAACTAAAAAATAGAAAATAAATTTGAATTAAGAATAGTGGTTTTTTTTTTAATAAATATGAATTAATAATAGTGTAAATAAGGAAAAAAATATGGTAAAAAAAGCGTGGGGTGCTTTTTAAGACATTATCGAAATGATAATCCTTCTTCTCATATCTTTCAATGAAATATTTATAACTATTGACACCATGCACCCCACTCTTTTTTACAATAAAACATTTTTTTCTTATTTACACTATTATTAATTTATATTTATTAAAAATACACTATTCTTAATTCAAATTTATTTTCTATTTTTTAGTTTGGTTTCTATTTATGTAAAGCGTGTTTTTTGTTTTTTTAAACTATTATTTTTTATGTGATTTTTCACGCTTTGTTTTGAGGAAAAATATGTAGTCAGGGGAATTAATTGACCGAGCGAGCGCGAAGCGTCTCCGTTTCAGCTTGGGCAAAAATGCTTTCGTATGTCCGGATGTCCGGCGGACGTCTGTTCTCTACAAGTCGCATTTCTCAACAGATTCTCGTGAAATTTTGTGAGCAGGTTCGATAATTACTTATATTTTTTTTTGCCGACTCGGGATTTCGAAATTTTTCAAAATGGCGGAATTATGGAGGTTGAAAACGTAAAAAAAAAACATATTTCAGCTATTTCGCGTTCTTTGCGCGCACTTTTTGTTGGGAGAACTGAACTGTAAAAATAAATATTTATTCAGTTTTAAGCTGACAGACTCGCGAGGTCTTTAGCTCACAGAGCCACTAGTTGTAAAGCTAATTACAACCTTTCGGCAATTTGCCGTTTTATACCCATTTTATACAACTATCAAAGAATGGCTGTTGTAATTTTAATATACCTACGGACAATTTCAGTTGGTAGTCAATTTGCTTAACTCTAAATTCCCTGACTTTACCTACAAATATTCATTACAAGTCTTCTGTAGGTATAAGTACGTTATCTATTTGTAGTTCCCTTGAGCCACATGCTAGACAAACATGCAATGGTTCACAAAAAATGACAAATTGTTGGGATGTCGCCAGACAGCCGGTAACTAACCTATTTCCTTCATTTGTCTCTCATAATTAGCACCAGACGAGACACAAATAATTATGTGTAGGCATAATTATCTACTGTACCGAAGTTTTAAAATGAAAAAGAACCCTACGGAATATCAGAAATCTTAATCTCAAAATCTATACCATACAGATTCGACATGATTTTTATTTATTTCATGAAAAGTTGACCCTAGATTTTTTCCTATTTCATGGTTCATGGTTCCCTACTGAAGACTGTCAAAAATCTCTCATACACAAATACTGAAACCCGTAAGAAGCAGTTATGTTGAAACATAGATATTATCATAGCGCATCGCACAAGTTGTTCTACAACCGATTGCATTTTTTTTCAGGGTGAGCTTGCATGTTTATCTTCCCTTTCAAGTCAACATAAGAAAATCTAACTCATTTGAATACACACAATACAAACAAACATGTAACATACTCATAGGACCTAAACATATAACACGAACTACTTTCATTAACGTTTATAATATTAGCATATCAAAGGCGTTTTCACTCGCGCATCAAATATGGCCGCATGGGCCTTTGTACGGGCATTGTGTGCGCAAGCGCAAGACGTGCGCGTAAAGAAAATATTTGCATAATCATCGCGCAACGAATTCATTGCCGCGAGTTCGTGTCCAATGTTTCGTACGATACGTGAAAGGATTTTTTAAATAAGAGATTTGATTGTTAATTTAAATAATAGTTGTTCAATCAATCTGCCTAGCCTTTTGCCAACTATGTTGGGGTCGGGTTCCGGTCTATATCCGGATGCAGCTGAGTACCAGTGTTTTTCATAGAGCGACTGCTTATCTGACCTCCACAACCCAGTTACTGGATAATACGATACCCCGGCAAGACTGGTTGTCAACTTTCGGGCTTCTGACTACCCATAACGACTGTCAAACATCTACAAATGACAGCCGGGACCAACGGCTTCAGGCGATACCCCGACCAAAACCTTGCCATAGTGCGTTATTTAGAGGCTATTAACTCATTCACTATGGGTAATAAACTACACCTAAAAGCACATTATTAATGTTCGATATCCTATCATCACATTGCACGTTCATATTTGTTTTTAACATACATAAAATGATAACATAACATCACGCCTGTATTCCCCGAAGGGTTAGGCAGAGGTGTACCTATAGCACACCCACATTTCGCCAGTTATGTTTAAGTCCCATGTAATAGGGGGCGAGCCTATTGCCATCAACCGGGCACAAATCCAGACTCCGGATATACCAGATATTTGTTTTTATGTGTTATAAATACATTTAAAATCTCCTTGTAAAAAAGTGACTAAAATTGTTGATTGCATGCATCTTTTGCTAAAGGCGACGTTCTATTAATTTGAGGATTACACGAATGGATAGATAATTAAAAAATCTAAATAATTCACGTTTTATTTTATTTCAAAACATAGCTTATCTGTTTTTTTTTTGTGAATTCTATGATAAATGACCGTGCGCAGGGAGCGAGACAGAGCAAGACTCAGCGACGGGACAGAGAAGGACAAACCCTCAAGGTCGTTTGGTCGGGGAAGCGCCTCAGCATGCTTTCCGAGCTACTGAGGGGTTTCGATATGTAATGCATGGTCACCCATCCACGAACCGATAGCAGCAAGCGTAGCTTAACCTTCGATCGACGCGTGCGGCTGTTATTGTATAGCCACGAGACCCTAATTTAAATAACAGTTGTTGTTTGGGATAAATCCGTGGCTTTTTGGCAATGTTAATTAATAAACACTGAATTATTACCTCGTTTTTTAATCATTTACTAATACTTTGTCTTCAATGGCAGAAGCATGTTCACTGCGATAGGCGGAGTTTAATCTTGTTTTTTTTTAAAGGATCAGTATGCCATTCGATCTATGTTTATATAGCCTGCTAATAACAACCAGTGGCTCACTATTCATATTTTCAGGTGCAAACGACCGTAACCCCGATAAGAAAACATTGTCATCTGAGTCAGCAAGTTTAGTGGAGCGCCAACGACTAGCCTACTATACTAAAATGCAGAAAAGATGGAAAGACAAACAATACCTACTTATTAGGTATTACTAATAAGTACTTTCCTTAAACAGTCTTACCTATGAAAACAATTGCGAGGGCTGGTGCCTACATTTACTAGTCCATTACTTAAGAGAATAGAGGCAAAGAAATTATGTTCCGTGCAATTTATTATCTTATTATGAAAGAGAACACAGTCTTTTTATTTATTTAAGATAATCGTTCCTACTTAATTACTTATCACATGACATCACATGTGATCCCAATCACCAATATTCCAAAAGTATATCCCAAACCCAAATTATTACTTTGTTTTTGTTATTATTATTTTGTGTAGTACCCAAATTATTATAAGTACCACTTTTAGATAAATCTTTTCTACATTTACTCATCATACAAGACGTGAAAAAACTTATGAACAGTGGCTTTGTCCGGCACCTAAGAGGCGTTTACCAATTTAAGCCACCCATCTCGCATAGCTCTATTAAATCCGAGAAGTGACATAGGACCATCCTAATATGACAACCAGCTAAACTTGTATGACGCTAAGCCAAGATAACAACAATACAATTTGACGTGTCGTGCAAACAATGGACGCACGCATACAACGAGTGCAGTCAGCTGTCAATCAGTCGTGCGCCGGCGCGGCGTGGGCGTTGAATGTACGGCGACATTGGAAAGTGGTCACGCTAACATTTTAGTGATAAATAATATACCTCCCTGTTTAAGTGGTATACATAATGTATAATTATGATACAATTCATAATATATAGAACAATACCGTCAAAGGCTGTAATATCATTGGAATTTCTTTGGTAATGAATATTTTTTATAGTAAAGAGCAGTCGCACAGGCTTATTTGCATACAAGACAGCCTCAATCCCCTAATTGTTAAGGAATTGACCGGTTAAAAATAATAAACCATTTTGTCATAGTTATGATAAAATTATTTTATCACACCATGCATTTACCGGTAGATACCTCGGAAAAACAGGTTTCATCTTCTCACACAACCATATATTTTTGATCATACTTTGGAAATCAACAAGACCAAAGTTTAGTTCTGTATTTCTGACCACTAAAAAGTGATTTATGTATAGTTTCAGCATGTTCTTGTATCAATGATAATAACAGGTTAGATTATTTGTGTTTAGTAAACATGATGGTCGATTCCGCAATGCGCCTATAAAGAGCAAAGATTTATTGTTGCGCTGTCGCTGTATATTCTCTAATGTAATAATAGTCTCTTTGTTGTCACTAAATGATCACGACAAGGAGGATTTGGCGATTCGTCTGCAATCTTCAGGTTCAAAATCTTGAAGATTTCAGGCTTCAGGCGCCAGATATAAGTACCTACAGGGACTTGTAATTTGACGTATTCTTTCCAGGACGTGATAGTGTGACCCATTTGCAACAATTAGACACCCAATAGAGATCCTAAATTTCATCCAATCAGACAACCTAAGCAAAAAATCATGGGATTCGAGAAAACACATTTTTTTTTTTATATTAGGCTTTTAATGTTTCTTTGGGAAACCTAGCAATTCTTAAATTAGGTGTATTAAAATGAAAATTTATACCTTCGGTAAGAAATAAAAAATTCCGATTTTCAGCGTTTTTGTAAAATCATCCCCCGAGGGCGTAAAATTGGGATGATTTTAAAATTAATATATAATTTTAAGTATTTTGTGTACTTCTTTTCAAGATATTTAAGGTTTAGAAATATTAATCCGTATCTTGAAGTCTAGGGGTCCGTGGAGGATCAAGGGGGGGGGGGGGGTTGTTGGGGTCCTTGGTTCCGTTACTTTTCATGCAGTAACAGCTGAACAGATTTAATTGAAAGGCCTGCGGATAGGCCATGACCTGCGTTAGGACATAGGATACTATGAATACCGGTAGTACGTTCCTGTGGAAAAAAATCCGACCATTACGCGGGCGAAGCCGCGAGCAAAAGCTAGTAGCTCTATATTTTCGTTAACAAATATTTAATTATTAATGTCAATTCAACTAGTAAAATAAATTAAAACCAAGACAAAGGGACTTAACGAAGTCCATGCAAGCTGAAAACCGATACGGTTTATTGACTCTACGAGTTTTCGTCTTTTTTTTTACTGCGCGCACTTTATCCGGGCAGTAGCCGGTAATCCCCAGATCTTGTTACTCGTCAATATTGAGTTTCAAGTCTGCCTGCAGTGTTTGACATGCCAGTAAAAAGAAAAGGGAATTTAAACGGTGGAGAAAGTTGCTAGGGATTTATATGGAAATTATGTAAAGGAGATTGTAATTTTCATACTAAACTCAGCAAAAGTTTTTTTTTTCTCATGAGTTAATAATGTTTAGGGTCAGTAGGTACACCTATCATTCTTTTCAAAGAAAATATTTTAGCCTAGCCCTGATGCTGATCAACACTCGTTGAATCCGACCCTAATTGCGCCACAATAATCAGAGTAAATAAAAAATATAAAACAACCAAAGCTATATTACTAAACGAAAAAGATTTTTATCACCCGAGTAAATAAATAACTGTTTAAAGAAGATTAATCACTGCAGTTTTCCTCAAGCTACTTGAAAACGAAAAAAAGATTGATTGCTTCAACTTTTGCCCCTTTAAAAGCTACCGCGGGCATTATTCCAACAATTTTCCTTGAGCAACTTCTCTTTTCGTTTGAACGAACTTCGAACGTTCGTTTGTTCGAAGAACTTGAAACGCAATTCCAAACAATTTTCCTTAACAATGAAGGACAGAAAGGGGCACGCAGCGCCCGCGCAAGTAGGTGATAATATAATAATGAATCGGTCACTGCGTAGTAAATCAGAGGTGCCGGAGGGAACCACACCCTTCCCCCCTCCTTACACTTTCAGCGAAAGCGACAAACCTGCGAAGGGCGATACTAATGTATGTAGTATGACCAAGATACATGAATTTTAATGTGAATATGAGCAATTGTTTGCTTTAATGGAAAAAAAACTTTTTTACAAAAAAACAACCGACTTTCAAAAAAAACACTAAAAGACGTGAAAAATAACTTTAATTTCGGATGTCGGTGTCTTTGGTTTTGTATTTTCGTTTTTGGCCACCGACTTCCGAAATTAAAGTTATTTTTCACGTCTTATAGTGTTTTTTTTGAAAGTCGGTTGTTTTTTGTAAAAAAGTTTTTATTTTTCACTTTTTAGTTGCGGTACCTACCCCACACAAATTTGTATACCACTACTTGGTGTGTAAATAACAGTGACAGGAAATTATTAACACATCATCCATATAAAAAAAGTGGAAAAAATATGCATTATTAAAGATAACTCAAAAACTACTGGTCAGACCTTGATAAAATTTAAATGGGAACACATGTGAAGCACCAGCTACCAAATACAAAAAGAATCATCCAAATCGGTTCAACCAGAAAAAAAATATGAGCTAACACACATAAAAAAAAAAAAAAAAAACATACAGGCGAATTGAGAACCTCCTCCTTTTTGGGAAAGTCGGTTAAAAAAGGCTTTATTATATAGCACAGAACCAGTTGGTCTTGCGCATCTTAAGTAAAGGCTATCGCCAGCAGTGGACGTAATTCGGCTAAATGTTGATGAGGAATTAATTCTAACGAATCAAAATTCTAAATCTACGCTCAGCTTTTTAGCTATTCATTGAATGATCATGCTTTCGTCCATCCCGCATCTGTGTCATATTTAATTTACAATATCGTGTTTGCTAATTTGACGAAGACAAAATAATAGGTACATATTGTATACTAAGAAATCTGTATTGCTTTATTAAACATGGCATAATGGCCACAACTGGAACCTCCATTCCATTTTGGAAAGCTCGAAAGACTAAACCGACCACTCCACAGTTCAATATTTTAATCTTTACTGCCCCTTTCAATTGGATACAAGTACTAATACGTAGTTTCTCGAATTGAAACAGTGTAACACAATCCAGCTAAACAAGTAATTGCTGGTCACTGCGCCTGCGTCGACAGCGCTTGCAGCCGCCGTCAGCTATAGAATCCGACAGACGAATTATTGCGGAGGGTATAACAAAGATTGCGATGCACTTTCTAAGGGGACCTCTCGTATTGGGCGGAGGTAATAAGCTATTTTTCAATTGCACGTTCGATTCCTTTCGCGTATTACTTTCGCAATGATTGTAAATTGTTCTGATTTCCTAATGCGAGGTTTGATACGGTTTTCTTTTTAATGAGGAAATGTCTTATTTTTGATGGCCTATTTTTTGGCCAAAGAAGCAGCATCGCCATACAACGTGGGAATGCTGCCAGCCTTTTGGACACTATTCCTGTTGACAGCGATGCGGACGAATTTTTGATGACCTATGATTATTTTCCTTCTTTTTTATATAAAGTCAAAGTCAAATCATTTATTTCAAATAGGCACATAAAAGGCACTTTAGAACGTCAAAATTTACAAGAAAATAGAATTGATTCTAGTTGCCCCTTCCAAAAGGTAGTTTCGTATGGAGAAGAATGGGCAAGAAACTCCACCGTTACTCTTATAAAAATGTTTTACAATATTATGTATGCATGTACATATTATTAATATTATTTGAAGTCTATTTTGTTAATCCTACTATCCTACTAAAATTATAAATGTGATAGTTTGTGAGGATGGATGGATGGAAGTTTGTTACTCTTTCACGCAAAAACTACTGAACGGATTTGGATGGAATTCGGAACACAGATAGTTTATAACCTGGATTAATATGTAGGATACTTTTTATCACGGTAGTACGTTCCCGTGGGATAATTTCCAGCCTCCACGCGGGCGAAGCCGCGGGCAAAAGCTATGTATTATGAATAAAATACTCACTCCCATGAGGAAATAATTGAAATCGCAGGGAAACGTCGAATCTACCTGGGTCTGGGGCAGGCGCGGATCTAGGTTGCGCGGCAAATTATTATAATTATGATTTGTCAAGCCGTGGAACACTTTAAAAAAGCCTTCGACACCAATTTTCCGCAATCTCAAGATTGGGCCCCTTTTAATTGTCTTATCCAAATGTAAAAAAATATTTATGTCTAATTAGGAAGTTTGAGACTCAGTTCGGTCGAAGTCCAAGGGGGGACAAATGTACTAGTTGCCCCCCCCATTATCTGCGCCCGGTGTGGGGCCCTCCCATAATCATTTACAGGGCACGTCATGTGCGGGGCGGGTCTTGGTGAACGACTTTTCACTACTTTTAACAGATTAGTCAAAGCGCACAATCATGGTACATAAAAAGTTTGTCACTTCACTTTTTGAATAATATTGAACTGCTAAAACTCAGTCCCCGTACTACCACAATTGATACAATTTCAAATTTAATCAAAAGCCACAATCGACCTCAAAACATCACCGCACAACAGACATTGTTATACGTTTTGCAATAGATACGTCAGTTACTAACGGATTACTAATCAACATTAGTACCAGACCCTACATAGCTTGACGTGGGTGTTATCCCATATTCAATAATGCACAATTAAAAGGCTAATGCACTCGCTAATGGCACGAATCGATATAAGTATCGATACTCATGACAAACTATCGAATAGTATATCGATGAATACAAAGTCACCCACGCAACTATGGGCGGTCTGCCGGTCGTGTTTATATGCTAATATGCGCGTTTCGAGTCTATTACAGTGATATTATGTCAATAAATGCCGACTGAGTTATATTATTTAAATTCCGGGTGTTGTAGCAATGACTCTGAAATTGTTGATGTTACAGAGGTTCAAACAAAATCATTTCTGAAACGATGGATGATTTTTCTATGGTAAAGATAAGATAAAGATATTTTATTTTGCAAATATGGGTACAGTACATGGTGTTAAAAGGAATGGGTTTAGCCATATTTTACCTGTAGGCATGCAAAAGTTACAAAATTAAAATTACACAAATTATACAAAATTACTAGTCCACTAAACTAATCTACTAAACTGAACAAAAACTAAACAATAATAAAATTCACGAAAACTAAACATTATGAACAGTGAGTTTCAACTTTTTTTTCACTCAAATGTTCTGTTACTCTTGCTTTGAATGTCAAGAAGCTTCGAAGCCTTTTTTTAAATAACAGCAGCAGCGGCAATTCTTTCCAACTTTTGGGTATTTTATCGTATATGACTGCAGCCATGCAGTAAATACTTTCGCTCATTAGTGCTGTCTTAGCGGATTGATGACACAGTAGGGTATTGTCGCGTCTATTACGTGGAACTACATCGGTAAGACTTTTAAAATATTTTGGGTTCAACTTAACAAACACAGCTACTTCTAGTATGTACAAACATGGTAGTGTCAGTATTTTATACTGTTTGAAGCATGGCATGCAACTATCGGTACTTTGAAGCTTAAACATCTTTTAAGCATCTTTTTTGATTTATGGTCAAAAGTACTTTTTCTAAGCATTGTCGAATTTTCGTAGTCTTATAGCCTTGGCACCCTATTTCAGTTTTTCAAATAAGTACCTACATGCAACAAAAATCACAGCCCTATTAGAAAGCACTTAAGAAGAATTAACCTTGGCTAGTTTTTCAAAAATGTTAAACTACCCATTTCCTTATTTTAGAGTTATATTTAAGAATCTTGTTTTTTTTCCCTAAGCTCCCGATTAATCGCCAGCCATACATCGTACATTTAAGCTCGCAATCGGCATCTAAGCATGGTATTTATAATTGGCTCCTGTTGGCGACTCAGTACTGTTAATTGGCACTACGAGATTCTCTCGATGCCGCCGTAATTATCGAAGCGAGCGAGAAACTGTCTCTGGAGAAGGCTAGACCAAACGATGGTAATGTAATTAAATAACTTGGTAATTTGCATAGGTACATACCTTTTTAATGTCTTTAGTAGAAGGAACTGAAGGAATTATGTTTTGATGCATCAACGCTTGTAGAATTGATAAGTTTTCATATGATTCAATCTTAGACAGATGTAATAATAGGTCTGGAAAAAGCACTAAAGCTGTCGGAAAACCAACACCAGAACGCGTAGAAAAAGAAAACCATGATGGAAACAACATAAGTCCATAACAACACTTATATCCGCCCTACATGCAAACGACAGTGACAATGCAAATCAAGACACTCAAACACCGTTACATGTAATGCCACCAGTTTACATGGCCGGACAATCGCCAGCCAATAAAACCAAGACAAACGATCTCTTTCATATCTTTGTTGATTGCCTGTCCAACGCAGAACGCAGTACCAATACTCAATCAAATCGAAGTAGGGCAAGTCATTAGTGGGCCCTTAACTGGGTCGCATTGTGAATTGAATATTGTGATAATTTACCACGAGATGACGGCGATTACGGATGAAATGAGACAAGTAATAAGTGGGCATGTTGTATGAAATAGAACGTGCGGTTCTAACTTGAGATATGATTGAAGTTTCAAATGTGTCAGTTGGTGCAGGGCAATCTGTTACATTTGGGAGCCAATTAACTGTTTTGATTTCTGCTACAGAAAATTTTGTAATTGGTTTTCTAAGACTTCATACAGTCACGGACGAGCCTTTTCTAGAGCCTCAAATAAACAAGTTATCATCACCAATGTAGACTTTTACTGTACGTAGGTTTCTAACTGATGAGTTAGCCAATCTCATCAGGGGAATCATACTTATTTCTAAGGAAAACAATATAAAGTAACTGCTAGTGCTGAAGTGCGATGCAAACATGATTGGTAAACAGTTTCAATCGCCTGCACTCCTACACACATCATTCAAAGGCTTCTAAGAAGCTTTAAACTTAATCCCACTTCTTTCACAAATTGCAAATTCCTTTTCCCGCTTACATCAATTTCATCTTTAATTAAAATTGCGAAAACAGATGAGGCGCATGTCGCTAAGGAAGTTTTGATTATGAATGTGGATGGCTATAAGAGGTAGGAGAACACCAAAGACACGATAGATAGATTGAGTGATATTAAAAGAAAGGAAGTGAATACTAAGATGACAAGAAATGACGTATAGAGACGTATTGAAAAACGCATGAACGCATAATTGTATGGGCAGGATGACGAAGCGAAAACAGGTACAAAAAATCCGGCTGTTGGTCAAAGTTACTATATTATAATCATTATCTCAGCCGAAAGATATTAAGGCTTTTCTCAAGGAACACCACAACCAAAACGAAAGATCGTAGGTACAGACATTATAATAACATAGTAATGTTTATGTAGTCCTTATAACATTCTAAAAGGCGATAAGAAAAATGAACCTAACAATGTATGGTATATTTATCAACTTAATATACTTTGACGATATTGTTATGGCAAGTGTTATCGCTATACTTAATTGCAATTCGATTCATATAGCTCTTACTTACTGATAAGCCTTTCGGCACAGATTGAACTATTATATTAATGAAAATAAGATTACTTTCAGTTTCATTTTCAGACTTTTCGTGATTACTCTCTTCAGTATTTTACTACTCAATTTGAATGACCAACAGATTGAGACAGATTTCATGCGAAAGCATTTCCAAATTAAAAATCTACTTTTTGCTTCGATTGAATAACAATAAGACCGGATAGCAGTAAACTGACGTGATTTCAGGCCAAGGCCTGACTCCGCCCCGTCTCGCCGGGTTATTAGTCGACACGTTTGGATGGGCCCTTATCTGGGTCAACCAAATTCAAATGGACACATAAAAGTTTTATTACAAAAAATTGCCAGCGATGTATGTGATCATAATTATTAAAATATTAAACCTTTTAAAATTTACGTCGAAGATATTTTCTCCAGTTCCTTTATTGTTACGCGTTATGACCGAATTGTACCAAATGTTTGAGACATCGCTGCTCATATTCCTTTTTTATGGACAGCATTTGTCTTTCAATTTATAAATATTTGGATAAACAGAGAGCGCATTCATCTGTGGGTACTTTTTTTTTGATTTTTAATGGCAAATCTTTGCCGCAATTCTTTAACACTTGCAAAGTTGTAAGGCTTCATTCAAACCTTGAAGATCTCAATAAAACTTCTAATGATTCATTTTCCCTGATACAGAAACGTTCATATGTTGGATCTTGCAACACGTCATCTGTAGCTATTATGGTGCCAAACTGCCCGGCTCATTATAATAAGAAAGCCGTCAATGACTCAAACCGGGAAGGAACTGCAAGCCATTCGGAGAGCGAGCTCGGTTTTAAATTACATGCATTCCGGGTGGCGCCGAAGGCAAGAACAATGTGTTATTGTCGGTGGTTGTGACGATTTGGGTTCAATTTGTTCTGAACTTCTGTAAACGACACAGTTCCGGTTCATTACGAAATTTATGAACATTTTCAGAGAACTCGACGTCCGTTCTGCTTGAACGAAACTAAGGTGTTTAGCCAGTTTGATATTTTGTTTTTTATCTCCTGTACAGGTTCAGAGGCTACGAACTCTTTCTATTGAAAGATGTTAGGTACACTTGGCTGGATTATTTATCATGACGCAGCGCAGGCACTAACACTGCCTCGCATCCCAAGATCTATCTATCTTCAAAACATCAACTGGTTTAATATTTTTCAATCAAGAAGGATCCTATTCTGTAATAGGACTACTAATTGCTATTTGATTAGCATTTCCAGTATTTAATAATAAAATCACAAAACTGACGGAACCCGTTCAACAAATAATGAAACATCAGTTTTCTTTTCTTCAATGATTGTTCGTGAATCACTTGGCTATCACTTTCGCATCGATGTGTATTGAGTAAGATACAAACATCGAAATACTGCGCGTCATCGTATTCAGAATATGATTAGCATAACGAGGAAGAGAGATAACGCCTACTCATGTAACTATTGAAATCTTGTACATAGATGGAGGATTATTTATACATAGATGACTTGGATGTAGGGTCTTGTAATATTGGTACATTGTATGTGCCGTCTATTAACCTTATGATATTGGATAGAGGCTCTAGTTTGATCAGTATGTAGGTGTCGAAGTTAGCGATGATGCAGTAGAAGTAGCCTGCCTACCAGTGACTTGAAGATTAATCTTCTCTGACCAAAAATCGAATGAAAAATAAGGCAAGTGCAAACATTATTATCACGTCTGCATGTTACAGTTACATAGTTGTTGGCACATTTACAAAATAATCTGCGGCGTACACCTGAAGTTGTTTATGCAAAGGACTTTTACCTGAACCGTTACCTGCCTGCCTAATAAAAATGCAAAACATTTGTAATGTGCGCAGGAAAGTTTTACTCGAGCTTAGCGCATTGTTTTTCAGTATTTCAGCACTGAACACATTGTACAAGTTATGTAACGTGGGAGAGAATATTAATCGATTCGATATACATCCTACTTCGTACTCGGTAGGTTCGCGGAATAGGTATTATAACTAGTATTGATTACTGATTCGCTGAGTTCACATCATAATTCGAAAGGGTCATTGTAATTAGCAAATGTCTGAAGATGTGCATACAACCCTTATGAGTTCGCATCTTCGATTAGTTAGATAGTCATCGTAGTAAATAAATGTGCTTGTAACCCTTACCTGAACATCTCTCCTGGGTGGTGCCCTCATCACCGGCGGTCCGGGAGCCGGCATTCTCATTGGCGGCGGCGCAACGTGCCTATAAACCGGCGGCTGCGGCTGCGGCGGCGGTAACGGCGGCCGCGGGCCGTGCAACACCGTGACAGCCGGCACGAGCGGCGGCGGCCGGCGCTCCATCGCTCGCTCAACGATAGCCAGGTGCTCCGACGGCCGGATCAATCGCGGCGGAGCCGGCAGCCGCAACGGATCCGGTTGTATGCGCGGGTCGGAATGCATGCGCGGGCGCGGTTCCGGCGGTCGTACGGTTTGACGCGGCGGGGGCGCGGGCGCGCGCCTTGCCCTCGCCGCTTCCGATTCGTCTGCCATCGGTGCGCGCCAATCTGTTGACAAGCAATTTAAATAATTTAGTAACTTTTTCATTAAAGCATACCAGATTGCTAAATGGATTAGGGTAGAAGGGTGTGAAGATTCAACAACTCGCCGATATTCCGAAAATAGAAAAAAAAAACTCGTCTCCATTGACCTACCTACCTAATTCAATGCTGCGAGCGTTTTCCCGTTTTCCGGGTGGAATAGGGTTCCTCGTAATAGATCATTTAAATATAGGACTCGGTTTTGTTTATAAGGACTTCATATTCGAAGCATATGCCAAATAGGGGCAGCCAAACTCTCGCCCTTTAAATAACATATCATTTATAAAATTGTCATTCTAGCAAATTAATTTCTATAGCTATTTTTCACATACCTACCTCAACATAATCAATCTCACGGAGAGACAAGTGATAGCCCAAATTAATATAAAAACACGTCCCCGTCCGTCCCCTAAACAAATAACACAGGAAAATGCATACAGTGAAATTGGGGTCCCCTGACTGTATTGACAAGTGGCCCAAGGCAATGAAATAACAACGTGTCACGCAATCCCTCCTATCAATCTTGTTTACGAGTAGTCGCGTAAATAATAGAAAATGTTGATGAAAACGTGTATTAATTTTCTTTAATAAACAAAATTGAAGAGCGCGCCATCTATCTCTAGCGCGCGGAACTCGCGAGATCGGTAGCATACGAACTTACGAAGTGATTTTTACGTTGGACGCGGCGCTATCCGTCGGCGACGCCGTGTCTGCGCTTGCGTACTATTGAACATTGAACTCTACTTGGTATCGTACTTGTAGGGCAATAAAGGCATTCAAAACGATACCCACTTACAGGCTATTTTTAAGGCATTTAAATGGATATTTTTCCGTTTTGCAGTTTCGTACGAGCGTTGAATACAAACGCGAAATAGGATTCTCTACTATCGTCTACCGATCTAAATGCATGAGACAAGGTCTTTTTCGATTTAAAATGTCTGTCCGCATTAAGCAGTGTCTAAATTTAAACGGCTATTACAATAGTGTAAGAATAGATCTAGATAAATCGATCTAATAGCCATGAATAAAACATGACAATGTTGATAATGTTACATAACGGGCTCTCGTTTACGGGTTGCCATTTTATAAATCATTACATTTGCAAGCATTTGCATAGGATATCTGATTGGAGATTTGAATTATACTAGCGCAATAATGGCTTAACGATCTGTTATTTCATTCAGGTGTTAAAACACATCAGGAATTATTGTTTGTGTTGTCATTATCAGAATCATAATACGTCTGTTAATAAATGTTTGGTTCTTTTTGAGTAGTTATAGATCTATAGTCTCTAGTTGGGTTGAAGAATCTCTTTCTCTCTCACTAACAGGATCTCTATACACTTCTTTCAATTTGATTTCGCGCCAAGTTGCCTTCAACATTCAAAGTTGACAATATGTATATGAAATTCAGACACCGTTCCTTCCACAGCGTTTATTGCTATAAATATTAGCACTCGCATTTCGAATATCAGATAGGTTTCAAATTAAATTCTTCGTACATTTTACGCGTGTGTCTTGAGCCAGCAGTTGGAGAGTTGAAGCCTACATTTTACGAGGTACATTATCAGGCGAACGAGTGTGTAGGCACAGCATATCTGACACATTTCAGCTTTCTAGCCGAACCACTCGGACTTGACAAACTTGACCACAGAGTTTTATATCGCAGGTATTCTATCGATGCGCCGGACGTTGGAAAACTAAACAAATCTATTACACGTGGGAATCGAGATTGGCTGAATAACTAAGTACTTTATTGTATTGTTATGTCAAAACAAAACAACCATAAAGTACTTAGTTCTGAATTCAAATTATTATACACAATAAATCTAATAATTGATGGACATGGAAATTAGCATTCGTTTGTATGTGGAAATACGATGATTCCTGAGGGACATTAAGAAAATAGCTGTTATCCTGAATCCTAAATGAATGTGTATCCTAAATGTTTTCATAGATAACTGAGATTGTAGTATTTGTGCAAATTGTCCAGCACTTAGCATTAATACCAATTTCCTCACCCACAACGCAAGATTCAACATGTAAAACCCACATAAGACTTATATAATAATAATCGCCTGTATCGAAGTTCAAGTACCGACCCGATCCCTTCGAACTTTAAAATAATCCACAAACAATATTACTCGACTCGTCTTCAACCCAAAAAATCCGGTTCTCACAAGATTTATATCTAACCAAAAAGACAAAATAGAAGGGTGGCTCGGCTACTTGACTAACAGGTCTAAAAGCAGCAATTAACTGAACGGCTGAGTTGAAAGGTCTAATTGACAAACACAATACTAAAACGTGGGTAGCCTGGGTAGCCGGGAATGTTCATGTCAATTTACCCCATCGGCGTCTCCCTTTCAAGGATTTCTTCGAGGATGGACGATTAATTACGTCATACATGCTAATTAACGTCTTTCGGCCCTCGTCTCTTTGTTTATGGAGATTGAAATTTATAGTAACGCGTTTGTTCGGAGATATATGGACGTTTTATTGTGCAGGTTAATATTATCACTAACGAACTTAAGAGGATAAAGATGGTTCTTTAACGCTGATAGATTTGCTAAGCAATTTATTTTTATTGAACCTTTATCGCCATTATTTCTTGAGTATCTCTCGCATTTTTATCTTCACGCTAACCATATTTCAACTTTAATTCTTATTAATAAGCAAATCTAATAATAACCCTCTTGAATCTACAGAGGTCTAGAAAGAACAGCAAACAAAGACAATGGCTATAAAAAAACGGTATTGTAAATGATTACGATGGTGATAATTTGATAAAGCAGATAGATAAACACCTACTTCACACGTAAACAAGCCTTGTGGAGTTTAATCACAACACTGAACACTTGAAACAAAGACTTTATTCAAAACTATTTGCACAGCACAGCCGCAGTTCTAAACGGTTCTTGATAAACGATAGGTTTTCAGACTGACGTAGCCTCCTTACACAAGCAAGTGCAATGAACACACGGTTAGGTGTAATATACACCGTTGCTATGGCAACACTGTATACGTTTTTCCCTCCAAAACTAACGCATGCGCGTCACTATAACCCTGGCCATGCAATAGATTTAAGGATATTAGACTCTATGATGATATAATTAAGTTGTAGGATGGTGAGTAGTGTTTGGCAAGGGGTCGCGTGTCTTGCCCCACACGCAAAGTTATTCCTTTCGAATGATAGCCTGCAGTAGCAGTTTTCCTATTATTATTAAAATATGTATATGGGTATGTAGGGGTGATTGCACGGGGAGAGTATTGCTCATTTTGTACTTGTATAAGATTGCTTGTACAATTTTCACTACCGGTGTTTAGAGCGCGCTGCGGATGCGGACTACC
The DNA here is from genome assembly GCA_916610205.1 of Griposia aprilina. NCBI lineage: Eukaryota > Metazoa > Arthropoda > Insecta > Lepidoptera > Noctuidae > Griposia > Griposia aprilina. The sequence goes on along the minus strand of OU744295.1, from coordinate 4,834,541 downwards.
TTAATGATGACTTTGCCCATAACATAATAACTTGCAACTAGTACATGTGCAAAGTGTATTGCTATAGGGTTGTCAGTTTATCTGTCACATTAATTTGGATATTAATTGTGTCTTAGTTCTTGTTTCAAAATCTTATATTCTTCAGTCTTATATACTTATTAGCTAAGTTTTCAAGTGAGCGCCAATACCTACCTACTTCAAAGATTGAACTTGTTTAAATTTTAATCTACTTAAAATATTTGCATATAAATATCGTTTTCCTCCACCCCTTGCTGCTTTTGATAACAGTTAAAGAGTAAATCTTATCCTTAACATTCAAATGCGATGAAAAAGTTAGGGGACGGAAACTTAATATCTTACCTGACATTATTCTAATGACTGATTTTATCTTTTAAATTACCTTTAAGTTCCAACTTGGTACATACAACCCTTGAGCTAACTCGTAATAGGTATCTCAGGTATGTCATATGTTCTATTTTTTTCCATCTATCTTAGTGGTGCGTGCATAATCTGGATATAATCAGACAGATTCGAATCAGATGTGGAGGCGTTAGTCAGTCTCACATACCTATAACTATCTACACAAGGCATTGTGCATTGTTCTGTCATAAAACCTAAATAATGATTACCTATTAAGTAATAATATGGAAAATATCATGAGGAAAGTTTTTAGTATGAATGTAGTTGGCTATAAGAGTAGGGATACATTAAGGAAACGATGGATGGACTGTGTGAAAGATGATATGGCTAGAAAGCGGGTGACTGCTATGAGGCCAACTAATAGAGAAGAAGAAGACGTGTAGGTAATAATGTTATCAGTCCCTTATTTCTAGAAACTTTCCTAAGATAAACAGTGTCATTTTTAATAACTAGCGAAACTTATGTCCATCATGTCTGTAAAGGTTCACCAATTAATTTAAAAAAGGCCTTGTATTTACGAGAGAGACGGTAAGTATTTCTTTTTTTTTTCCATTATTATTCTTGCGATTAAACAACTTAAAGCAATAATTTTACAGAAAGGCGCGGCTTTCTGACAAGCACTTTTATATGATTTAAATGTGAGAAAAGATGAATATCTCAACTCGAAGAACAGCCGGATAAAGAACAAAGAAAAATATAGTGTCAATAAATTGAAGAGAATGATTTTGTATGCAAGTCACAGGTAATTATCGCGCGTTCGTATCGTAGAGGTGCACATTAATGAGGGTCTGGAGGACCACCCTAGAGAATACGTGGGGCGAATGACACCGCGGCAGACGAAGGGTTAGATTCGAAATTTAAAATGACGTCTTTTCGACAAATACTATGACTGAATTTGTTTAGCCATAAAAGAAAGACTTTAGTGTGTAAATGGCCATTGGTTTTCTCCTTAAATATGAACACAGTTAAAAAAAAAGAAATCGAATCGTAATTTCAACATTGTAAAGTGTCGAAACTCAATTTACCGCGAAGAAAGTTATTTAAAATGTAACTATTTAACATTTTTACGTGTCGAATAAACGATGGGTAATAAACATAATTGCACGTCCAAGTGAAAATATCCTCATTTAATTAACAACCCTCCTTATAAAGAGGTGAAATTGCCGAAATTAAGAAAATTATAGGTAGCAATTAGTATATTGAGTACACAATGTCCGATCTTATTTATGTTACTGAAAAAGCTCGAAAGCCGGCAATTAATTTTCGATACTACGTGTAGGATTCACGAATTTTAACTTAAATAAATAAAATGCAATCTCTTTTTTCATCTACGCGGAATGTAATGATACGCTAAGATAAGGCCTTAATTAATTTGACCTATCAAAGAATCCATGAATACACTCCTTTTTTGTTTTTTTTTTCCTTTTATTTCTTTCATTCTATGTTCAGGCAACTTTAGAGGAGACCAAGCAAGACTATAAGAATTTAACAAGTTCGTGTTCCAAAACTTTCATAACTCTACCGTCTTCTAAATCCAAAACACGATTAAACTATTCCTACGTCCCAAAGTTACGTTTTTGTTTTTACCAGGAATTATTCCATACACCTCAGCATTTGCACAAATTATTCGTCTCCACCCACGGTACACGAAGCATGGATTTCGCCCAGTGAAACGCTGATCGAACGATAAGAGCTGTCGTCGGTGCGACAAAGTGGCTGGATGTCACACGGCGAATATTAACAGCTCCATTCGCCAGACAGATGTCTAGATACGCGGTGACCTCTGCCGCGGCCGCTTTTCATGCGAACATGTGCTGCTGAGATAATGGGGGACAATACTCATATTTATGGGGTCTGGGCTTGGAGTGAAGCTTAGGCTCTGTGACAGACGAACGGGCTGATAAAAACTGCAAGTTTTTTTTTCATATTTGAGCCGCATTGGTGCGTAAAACTTTTGGGGATCTCGGAAAAGTTTGAGACTCTTCCGAAAACTTCCTAATGCGGCAAGATCGCAAGCTTTGGAACTGTGCTTCGTAAGTATTGATCGCTAGACACCCCTTAGAACTAAAACAGGCTTTCACCGCATTAAGCAAAATTACAGAAACTTACAAGATCTGACGACTACGTAACGTTGTAATTAGCACGAAAATAGAGAAAGAACGATATTTATTGACCATCCAACCAGTAAGGAGCGGATGTATTTACATTAACATCATTAAAACGGATATCAATCAATATCATAACAAAACATAACACATATCTTGTAGAACAATCACAATAATTTGCAACTTCCTGCTCAAAATAATATAATAACTGACGTAATGCAGCAAAAACAACAATAGTTTGGATACAAGGTTACTGTGTTAATCACCACTGTTCAATGATTGAGTGTATCGTTACGCTAATTGGTATGATATATGACCATATTGACCATATATAACGTTACACCTGGAAGCAAGAACTATTACTTCATGTAAATACCTAGACCAGGTGTGTGTGAGGTATCTTCTGTGACACGCACTCATTACTCATTTAAATGTTCGTAGCCGTCACGCGTTGATTCCCGAAGGGTTAAATACTCGCGTATTGTTGGAAAGATATATACTGTGACTATTTAGTATGGAGATATTGACACTTATCAAGAACACAATATCGCACTGCGAGCGACATCCGAAACTTTTGTGAAGACGGGATATCAAAATGTCATGTTTATAAGTAGTTAGTGCCTACTTTGCCGTTTCTTATAAAACTTTAGGTACACAATTAATTATAAGTTTGGCAAAAAAATAGGCAAATGTGGGCAACTCAACATAGCAGAAGTGGAAGTAGTTGAATGGGTACAGAATTAAAGCAACAACAAATTAAAGTTAACCGCAAAGCGTAAGTAGACAAGCAACTAGTGCATCGCCTGTAGCAAGCGGAATAAGCAGTTGTGATTCTAACAACTTGTTGAATGGTACCACTGGGTACTTGCAAGGCTTTCCTTTCATTTGAAATTACTGAAAGTGGAACACCTAGTGAAAAAACAGTCAAGAAGAAAGGAACAGAAGAATACGTAGGTACAAAGGTGGATGCTTATTTCTAGAGAAATCTCTTCCAGCATACCTGCGATAGAAAAGTAGATAAAGAGATGCAGAAAACGTGTGTAAGAGTAGAAAAAAAAACAAAATAAATATAATCAAAAACAATTCACTAATTTAAATATGCAATATTAGAATATGCTTACATACATACTTCTAAAATATATATGTATAATATTAATGTAATATAAAATATTAAATACATAATATGCAACCATGACGAAGTAAAAACGTTTTTTTTTTTTTAAATGAACCTTTTTCCAACAACAAACGATAAGTTTCTAGTGATAAATGGTTCTCAATCGAGAAACATCAGTCTTACGAAGCATTCAGAATCTCAGTTCAAGATCTTAATTACCGCTTTTATTGCAAGACTTTTATTATCACTAACAAGTAATCACATTATACTTTATGGAGCCAGAACAACGATGTAACTATTGGAAATGGAGTTCAAAGATTCCTAGCCATTACATAAAATATTGTGGTATTTAGCAAAGTGCACTGCTTGTTTTACAACTTTATTACCCTGACATTACAGTTTTCGTTGCACGATGTGGATACGTAATCTGCCATATTTCACCGATATTAATGTCACTCAGTTACTTAATAAGCCCTATTTGTCGTAATCGTAACCCATTCGCGAACGTAAGGACAGTTTCACTTAAATTGATGTCGTATAAATAATAACAACTATACAATAAATTAGGCGACTTAATTAAATGTTAAGGGCCATTGTTAATTGGCTTGAATTAACGGTGGCTTGTTTTATATACAACGTTTTACAACGACGAACGTTGAGGCGTCGAAATGTCGAAACAAAGTGTGAAAACTGTCGTCACCTGATGATATCAGTAACAACAAATGACACTGAAGATAAGGAATAACTTTCTCTGGAGATTTTTTTTTTATGGACACTTTAAGAGGATGAAGAGTAAGTGAAATTGGACAGCTTGGTGATGCAAGTGGCAACACTGACAGGGAAATGCACACGTAGAGAACATAAAGTGGTAAAAGCTAGATTAGGTTTATGATTGCCGCTGAGGCGTGGAATCGAACGCCTTTCTCTTGCAGCTAACAAATGAGTCAGGATGCGAGCGTGATTTATTCATTCAAATCCGATGGCCGGTGATGCTGGTCACGTCTGCACGTCGTTTGTAGTCTGGGCACGAACTGTATAGGTGTCGCTGATTTGTGATGATACGAGCACCAGTTAACGTGTTTAGAATAATTGCCATAACTTCCATGTTAAACATTAATTGATGTGAGGTTTCTTTTATTAATGACGTTGATTCTCCTTAAACGAGTCGTGTGATCCTAAGCTGGAAGTAGGCTATGCTTTAATTTCTCATAGAAGAACTCGGAGCAACTAGGACTAGATGAAATTGAAGCATTATTTTTCTATGTTTGCAGAAGGCAATTCGTAAGAGTCCTGCAATCTGTGTGATTCGCTGTATGACAAAATTGTTAGGAACATAATTTCCTTAGGACTGCTCATTGCTTTATAGACATGAGGGAATTTGTTTTTGTTATCTTGCTTTTATTAGATAGAGTAGAATCCTTACGAAGCACTGTTTAAAATATCTAAACTCTGCTCAATGAAGCAACTGAACTTTCCAACACCACAATTCAAACACCAAACCGATCATATTCATAATAAATTATTACAGCACTGGGAGGTAACACCGCCACAGACACCGAGGTATTTGATGAGTGTTGCGTTGCCAATGTTGCCAATGATTGCTAAAGTTCAGTCACGAGCACAGATAATTTGCAAGTTTTGGCATTTGCACTTACCTCCAGCTAACAATATGCACGCAGAGCAAAAACTTCGTTATTATATTGTGTACAGTTATTGCAAGGTGAGGGGAGTGACCCCGGGTCCTTTAGGCGGGTATCACATCTCCGCAGCGAAACCGCAGCGGTTCCGCCATGACTTGTCCGTTGTACGACAAGCCAAATTGAAGCGAAACTGCCTGTTCTAACGCACAGATTTGATTATGATTCTAACTCTTTCCCGAGTGATTTTGCCAATCTGCTTGGAAGTCAGTTCACACCTCCGCGCTCAGTCCGCTATTTTGTTGCGGTGCCGCGTTTGTTTCGCACGTATCTGTGGCAGTCGACAAGTTTATAAAGCGAAACTTTTTGTAAAATGGAAGTTGATTTTACTTTAATAAACTAAACTAAGAGGTCCGAAGAAGATCTTACTGTATTTACTAAGTAGAAGCGACGACATTTTGCTCCGATTGCTCCAATTCAACTGACTCTCATCACTCCGCTACTCGAGTAGTAATGTTTCTTAGTTGAAAACGTTAAGCAATTTTCCATCATTATTTTGGCGACGGAGGTGTGCTAATGCCCTTATTGTTGAAAAATACGGAACCGGTACGGACTTATTTTGAAACAAAGAAGTGTGTGTGTGAGTGTGTGTGTGGAGGGTTATGTTTGTTTTGCGGTGTGCAATATTGTTCTTATAAAGTATTTCCCCAAAATCTGTCATCAGGTATAATCCTGGATATCTCTACCCTTGGGACAAGTCTGATGATAGCTACAATACCTTATCGATCAACAACCCGAGTAATTTCCGTTCAAGGTATATTATTGGATCCGTCACTCAAGAAAAATGAAGTACTTGTTTTACCCTTCATATAAGCACACAGCAGTACTGCATGGCGTCAGAAATAAAAGAAGTAACAGGATTAATGTCCAGGGTCTAACTCAATCTGTGACCCCTGTACAATTTTACATTTTGATCAATGTTTTTTTAAGCTCACATTTATCTTTTCCTTTCATGGCAAAGCCGGGTTTTGTCCTCACTTCTCTCCTAGAAAAGGACGAGCGTACATAAATTAATATAGCAAATGGACACATAGTTCAATTACGCATCGGTAACAATACTCTTTTGTGAGATAATCTCTACACAAATACGGCATTACGTGATTAGCACATTTCAAAGGGTTCTCTACCCCTTGCGTCATCTAATGATGTTACTGGAAAAGGGTTGTTTGTATCTAAAGCACGATATATTGATGTAGTTAAGTTTGCTAATGCAAGCCGAGTTTGCCTTTTTGGACTAATGAGTAGCGAAGTTTTATGCATAGTTGGTGTAGATTTGAATATGGAGCAGAGTGCTGTCCAGGAAAGATAATTGCATCCATTGGGGAGGTTAAATCAATTAGATTTCTAAAGAATTGCATCGTATGTTAAAATTCCTCACCAAACTTTTGGTAATGTTAAGATGCAGACAGATATTTGTTTGGAAGTCATGCATAATTAATATTGGTACGGTATGCGATGCACAAACACTCTCTGCCAGTAAGTTTTGTTTGTTAATAATAAAACAATTCCAAGGATGCGCGACGTCCTCTCCGTCAAGAATTCTTTCTCGGAAATGATATTAAGTTCGACTTTACTATCCAGGGTTAGTAATTACGTTCGACTCACGTTCGGAACTTATCGGATAGTTTCGGCGCGACTCGGGCGCGGCGCGAGCGCACCGTTATCGTAATAACCAGCTCACTCGCGAAACAATTATCCAGCTGATGTTGCGCCAACGGGATATCTAGTGCGTGAGACGAGAGACCATGGGATGCTGACTGCGGCGTGTTTGTATGGAAATGTGACGGATAACGTTTTGTAATTTTTACGCTTGCGAGCATCCGTTCCTACTAATGCAACTCCCAGAAGATAATAGCGGCTTTTTCGCTGTGTAATTGGCATACATAATTGCTGTACACGTTCGTTCGTATTGCTAGACATAGTACAATGGAAGTCATTTGAATACACGGACGGTGAGAACGTGAAGCTTCAAATTCTCGTATTTGTTTTCAAATAGCGAAGAAATCAACTGTCCCACACCTATTCGTATAGCGCTACTAGGTTCTTTTGGCGCGTGGCCAAAATTGGAACTAACGCCGCCATCTTATTTTTTCATAACATTTCTCAAAACAATCCCACTAAATGTTTACCAACAGCGCCTCCCTATCAACGTCATTTGAGCGCCAAAAGATCTTTGTAGCAGTTTATATGTTTATACGAGTATCTGCCTCTCTAAAATAAAGCTTGGAAAGACCAAAAACCCCATTGAGTCGTAACAAGTAAGTAAAGTCCCGATTGTAATCTCAATCCTTTCAGTTGGACGTCGATCAGCTAGCATGGGCCAGCAATGTTATCAGATGGCAATGATGGCCGGCCTAATGAAGCTGTAAGGCGACCGCCCATTTAACGAGCTCATCATTAGCACGGCTTGCGATCCGATTGCGATGACTTCGAACCTTTGAGCTGAAGAAAATTGAGTGGAATGGAAGAAAGCGAATAGGAAATAGTCAATTTAGTGAAGGGTCTCGTTGGCTTTAGATTTGAACTTTTGATTATGGAATTTGAAGTACAGAGGTGCTTAGCGGTTTTATATTATTTTGATAGGTTGTAAGGAGAGAGAAGAAGATTACAAAGTGTTGACTGAAGTACCTCTATTAAAAAGACGATGTCAATTTATTTATACAAGCTTAGATGTAGCCATGTGGCAAAACCACGCCTAATATGGTAAATTATGAATATCTAAGAAAATGCTTCGAAAATAACAAAGAAAAAGATTATTTTATTAATAGGTTACGTAATGTTTTGAAGTTCAATATTATATCCATATAAGGCAACACGCCTCTATTTATATACATTCCTTTCAACATCCTTGATATTCTATGATAGGTAGGTACTGTTATTAATATCGAGAATTATGATATTAAACATAATAACAGTTATTGATCACTATTGCCAAGACTCGAACAGATGTTTAGAACTAATAAAATTAAAATCGAATCATAGAACTCGAATCAAAAGCCTTAGAACCTTACGAAGAAACACTCCGTCATAAATCAAAGGTAAGTACTAAAAGGCTTTGACTTTGATAATTTCTATCTTATGAAAGCGCAGTAAATCTCAACAAGAGAGTTCACGAGATGGCATCATGGATTGAAAGATGACGTCATAATAATGTCGTTATTCCCTGAACGATCCTCCAACAATGACATGGGGCGGCCCACGCCACCGTAACTCTACCACCCCCGTAAAACGACACTGCAGTAAATACGTCAAACCTTCAACGTTAGACTTAATAAGGTGCATGCATAAAATCGATTCATATCTCCCGTGCACTCTCAAAGCCTTCTAAATCCCAAGCGAAAACCAACTCTAACCCCTGGAAATTGACAACAAATTATTTTGTATTTCCAAATAAGGGAGATATAAAACACTAACATCTCTCGATGACATCACTTTCACAAATTCGCATAAATAAGTTCTTTAAAAATGATATCACCAATACAACTTCGTTGGGCACCCACACGAGGCACGCCATGTACAGGCGGGGGTGACTCACCCGAAACTCGAAACATTAAATGCACTTGTACGAAATATTGCATTTATAAGCGGATGAATCAATTCTGGAAGCGACTGTACTTACCGCATATAATCTTAGAAAATAAATAAACAAGGTACAGTAAAAGACTTTGTTTAACTGATACTGAATTTTGAAGGAATTAAAGAAGTAGACTACATCCTGCCAATATACGATAACTTTTCATATTGTGATAAGAAATATATAGCAGGAAACGTAGGCTCAGGCAAGTTTAATTAAGGTTTCGAGAAATATAACCCTGTAACATAAAATTCCAAAGCATTTGCCCCATTAAAACAAATACCTATGGTCCTATACAATATTGTTTTCTCATTGTATATCTTATCGGCACTGTAATTATAATTAGAATCGTTTCGTATTTAATCGGGAAACATAAATTAAATGCCATAAATTTGATAAAATATCAAGTTTTACAGCACAGTATTACAGAACATAATTTTGATAAGAGCGACCACCTAGATGGTTACCTAAATACGATTTTGTTAAACTGATATATCGATAACTATTCCAGTTTGTCTATATCCAAAATATGCGTTGACTGACCTCAATAAGTCGGCACAAGAACAGGGGTGCTACCCCTCACAACAGGGGTTGAGACAAGTCCTACGAGACAAAATACCCCTGAATTTGGAAGATAAATGTTATTTATGAAAGTAAACTTACTCCAGGGGATGATAACAATTAATTATCCACTGGTCTGACATTAATTAGGACTCCACAAAAATGTGTTAATTATTAAAAGCTATCATTAGACGGAACTTTTTATTGCCTCAGACAAGAACGTGACCATTTAAACATAGGCTTGTAACCAATTTTCTGTTTGAAATTTCAATGAAGTTAAATCAAGCGTTAATAAAATCTGTTTGATATCAAAAGTATTAAAGTTTATAGGCAAATAAACTATTAAACTGTCGTAAAGATCTCCTTGCAAGAGGAAAACTGTGTTAACTATAATTATTTTCATATTTTTTATGACAAAGATAATTATAATTGTGGGCTCTAAGCCAAGAGAATATACGAAGCATATCATCACAATCAAAGAAATGATGAACTGTTTGCTTCAAACATGGACATTCAATTCTATCATCATCTATAATAAAGAGGCAAGCTTAAGACAAGACCTAAAATTACGGACAGCTTTTGATTAATTGCAGAAATCACAATTGTGTTTTAATTAAAATACAAATAGTGTACAAAAAGGAGCTTTCTCTATGTTTTTCATTAAAGGCACCAAACTTAAACCCATCAACAATAATAATTCGAGAAATCTCCCATAATGTGTGCGCAGTAGTCACTTCATCACGTTTCCCTGCGGTGGACAATGCACGCCCAACGAACTTGTATATACCTACAAACATATACCCATTGTGACTATACGTACCGAGTCAATCTCCCGACTTGCGGTCGCCAGCACCATAGGTAGCTCTAGGTAATCATGAAGTGTACTTTGGTGTAATAGAAATAAAAAAATACAATACCACATGATTGTTCTCGATTTCAGCAAGGCCTGGATTGTTGGATGTATTCGTTAAGAGTAAAATGTTATCATTAAAGCTCTGCAGACAATGATTTTCGGAAGATTTACAACAAGCCCACACGCCTGTTTGATTCGCTCGGAGATGAACATTCGCTCTGCAGCCTCTAAGTAATAGTATACATATAAGTAGTCCTCTTCACCGTATGCAGTGACAGCGATGTGATATGAATGATATGATACAGCCGTCATATATCTATATGTGTACAATGATTCTGATCAGCTCTTCTGCACACGGTGTGACCGGGTTTTCAAAACTAAGTTTCGATTTGCTTGTCGTCAGAAAGTTCATGCAAAGATAGAAAATTAGTCTGGGTCTAAGGTATATTGTCAGATATATTGTCATTTTTCAAATTCTATTATGTCTTTTTTGGTTTAGATTTAGACTGTGCGTTGTCAGTGTTTCAGTCAGCCATAGCTAGAACAGAACTGTTTTATGTTTAAGTTATTTCTTCTAGTAATAAAGCAGAACTAATTGCTTGCACAATGCGCTTAGTATTTACATTTTGCAATTTGTACGCAAGACAGTGGTTGCTTTGCTTTAGGTTGAAACATGCAACCACCTGGGACCCGGTGTCCTTTAGCCAAACGTGGTATTTAACTTTACTGTAACTGGAATTGTCTCTTTGACGTACTGTTTGTTGTTTCATTGTTTCTTGCTCTAAATAAAAATTATAGTCAAGTTCCATAATTATTTATTTCCAGGTATCCAATTATTTATATTTTATTCAATTAATTTTCCATGTTCTTTTATACGCAATGTGTCTAGATGTCGAACCAATTCATCGTCTATCACCCACGTGTTAATAATGTCTAAGAAACCAGGTATTACTCAATTTAATCTGGAAACCCAATTTACTTTCAAGTAAGGTACGGTGATTTGTAACCGTAAATAGTAAATAAAGCACTGGCACATATTTCAACCATTAATTGAATCGTCCACCTAAAAATACTCTTCGTACCGACCTCAACCGACGTTCTCCAAATATGGTTTTCAATGGTTAAGCTTTAGCAATCAAAGCAGACGGTATTCCTGGAGCTAATAGATAATTAAACTGATAAGAGACGGACGCCACCGGCAATTTGGTCAAATTAGGACCAGGCTGAAGAAGACGATGGGTCACAATGTTGGGTGCGATAGGAATTTTAGATGATCTGGACTTTGTAAAGTAGGAGAGAAGATATCCACCATGTTTCGAATCTGTGGAATGGATGTATTTTGCGAAGAGTTACTTATGTGCCAAAGAATGAAATGTATGCTGATAGATACGTATGGAAGAAATTACATACCTACTAAGCTGATTACAAATAATTTCGGATGATGACAGGAGAACTATGACGACGATTGATAGAGATGATAAAAGAGTTGCATTGTTAAAACTTCGGACTGACTGCATGGATGTACCTCCTGATATCAAACAAACAGTTTAAAGTAGCTCAGGTCCTGCTTACCCTAGTAGGTGACACACCCGCTATGGCACGAGATGTAACTAACAAAGACATTTATCGCTGTCGTTACGCGTTCACAGACATACATAATCGTCTCATGAATCATCACGGTCAAGGCGAAATTTATTTTTCGCGACACAATAATATTATTTGATTTACTTATTTCATATTTATCTTCTTCCTCAACACTTGTTTAACATTCAAAAGTAAATAATTCAATGAAACCATACTCATTTGTTTATTTTGCGTCGGAATTTTCAAGGGCCAATACCTAAAATGAAAATTAATCAGTGCCTTTGTGACGTCATAAAAGCCGTGCCGAAACCGTGAGCAAACTTGATGCTCGAGCAAAAAAGCACGAAACCTTTTTACGCTTACTTGAGCGACATGTAAGAGCAATTTACTGCTAACATACAGAATTATTTGTGGTCCATGTAAGGAGCGGCAGTTGTGGTCAAAATAAATAAACAGCGTCCTGCTTTCTTTTAAATGCTAACTGATCGGAAACACGAGTTTTAACAGTTACAGGACATCACGAAATAAAATAAAATTCGTCAGCTTAATTTATACGCAGAGCACAGTTGGAGTCTGTGATATAGGTAGGTGTTCCTAAATTACACCTATGCACCAAAATTATTGGAAAAATGGAAATAAACATAACTCCAATTGCTCTCTGCTCTACTTCGTGTACAGCATGACATCCTGAATAATTACGAACCTACCCACCAGATGGACCAAACCAAAAAAAGTTCTGACCTACATTCCCGCCTTCAAAACCATTTAAATGAGTGCGCACTCAGCGTTCTCTCGTAAATTGTACCAGGGGACCGGTTTTCGGAATATCAGACACAACGTTGAATTGAGGAAGCCCTAATAACTTAAGTGCTCCATATTCCGTGTCGTTTGGCCGCGTTCGGATAAATATACACTTCGCATTTTTTAGGTTACTTCTGTAGCTTAGGATAAGATTTTAAATGAAGTAGTATGACGAGTTTTCGCACTAAGAATAAAATTTTGGTCGAAAATCTTTTTGCGAAAATTAGGAGTGTCAATACAGATTCTGCAGTAAGATGTTGTAAAAGTTACCGTTTATCTACTGATTTCTAAACTCACAGAGGGAGAGCTATGCTTGCACGTTTCTTCATACAATAGTGCATCGAAATGATGAGGAAGAAATATATTGTACGTAATAATTATATCCATCAGACTATGCAATCAAACAACTGGTGTCCAGCTCGCAAAATTAGATATTTGCCATCAATTACAATGGTTTCGATTTGATGATAACGTATATTTGTGTTGCTGAATTTCTCGCTAATCGCTCACAATTTTTACTAATCTCTACTAATCTGTAGCCATTACAACTTTATGCTTCACTTTTTTGCTACACGTGCACCGTTAGTGTTGTTTGTCACGGAGCACCTACTGAAAACTATACAAAACAACCTAAAAAAGGTACCTAATAATTACTTAATTACGAGTATTAGGTACTTTCTCAAGGTAATTTGCATATTCAATGGCGAAAACTGAGTTTTGCGTATGAATTATCCGAGAAATATTGGCTCATTTCTCAATATGCCGGAAACCGTCGTAAACCCGAGGAATTTTACAAGTTTACAATCTTCTTTTTACATCATAAAATTACGTTTCAAAAGATCAATCTCGTTTGAACACATTCTACAGAATATAATATCGTGATATTCCATCGTAGATGCTCAGATGGTTTAGTGTTCTCAATGGCCACCTAGAAGAAACTATTAATGACATTAATAGATTGCTATCGAAATTGAAGCCATCCGATGCGAGCATCGATCAATAAATATCCTATCTTAGATAGGGTTCACATTATCGGAGTGAGCCTACGTAACTAATGATATATCTGGACTTCGCATCTCAGAATTCTGAGATGATGTTATCTTTCCTAAGCAAATTCCATTTTTATTGAACGTTGGAAATAAGTTTATTGTAACTGCTTGCATCGTTTTAGAAGTAAATGCCATGCTGTGCCAGCACTTGTAACGTTGGCAGTAACCTATTTTTATTTTTTTTCTTTCTGTATATTAGTTACTAGCTTCTGCGCGCGACTTCGCCCGCATTGCAGTCAACTATACTACTTATAAAACGTACGTAACGTTACCTCCCACATCCAAACTTTACCTCTTTATAATATTTGTGTACATAAAGTTTTCAATTCTAAAGAGAGCTGCTTGCTTGAATATAATTACAAATCACTACCAAGAACTTACTACCAAAGAACTATTTTTATATAACATTAAAAATACCAAAAAGCTTAAATAACTACAACCTACGGGTATTTGAAATCATTTAGACGCACATAGTACAGACACAAAGCAATATTTCCGTCGTAAATATAGTAATATCGACCTATAAAACACATAACACATTTTTACGAACACAATTAACTACATTATAAAAAATCAATAGTCGATTTAGTGGCCTCGCGCACCATTAACCATAGTATAAACTAGGGATGGACCGAGTTGAAATACTGCCGAATACGATACCGAATATTCGGGCGAATATTGTATTCCGGATTGTGAGGTTTTGACTTCCAGAAGTTCTAACTTAGTAATAGGTAGGATTTTGAAACAGTTAGTAACACTTTTTTGCTCAATAAAGTAATGATTTTTAGAAAGCGGATACTTCTAGGAATGCTCTCCAAATTGCTACAAATACTAATAAAATAAGTGCTGACATTAAAAATAACTTCCTGAAATCCAGACACTAACTTTCAACGTCTAATTTAAACTAAGCCAACAAGATACAAGATTTCTCATCAAAACCAACACCAGTTTTACCCGAAACTGAATATTCACTTTTTCTGCGAAATTTTAATCGTACCTCAGCCCAACACTAGCACAAGCCATTCGGGTGTATCTGATAACATCTGCCAGATAACTCGAGAATGGCACATTAATCATACTGAATAATACCACTGTCTGTTAACGCACAACAATGCTTTATTAAATAAAAAATATAGATTTGTATGTGGAATAAAATTTTAAATTAAAAGAATACCGCGACACAAAAACCTCTAAAAACAGCTGAACAGATTTACTTCTTTCTTTTGTTTTTGTTTTTAGCCAAGAACATTCGATCAAGTGACCTTTCAAACAAATAATAAAAAAACAGAATCGGTTCAGCCGTTTAGGAGCTACGATGCCGCAGGCAGACACAGATACACACGTTAAACTTATAACACCCCTCTTTTTCCGTCGGGGCTTAGATATATATAGTAATAATAGAGATAGGCAACGCTAATGGGTACTACAATATTATAAGGAATACCAATCTGCTTTTGCTCACGACTTCATCCGCGTTGACTCCAGCACCCTAATTACGTATTCGTAACACAATCACAATCCGAAGTAATTATACACTAAATCCATTGCCTCATAAAAAAATCATCTGCTTGACAGCGCACTGAATATTGTTGAGTTGTTAAAATCAGAGTCATTGCCATTGTGAGTGTGTTAAGTACGCAATTAGGCTGCGGGATAAAAAAGTAAAATCAATTCCCATAATTATTAATTATCCTCTACCGATGCGCAAAATTTTATAGATATCGGTTCACCCGTTTCGGGGTTATTGAATATCAAACATGAACATGTCTTTCCAAGTTTACCCCAAAAAAAAATGAAAAATGAAAATCAGCGCTGTTGACTTATAGGTTCGTCCGAAGTCACAGCATTTTGCTGAGCAACGACATGTTCTTGCACAGATGCGACGCACTGCTTCATTGTTTTTATTATTGTTGTTTGTTTGTTGGTTTTTGTGTTGATCGTTTGTTTGTTGTCATTTGCCAGTGTCGCAACACAGAGCAATGTGTATTGTCTTTGGTCCCTGGCCCTAACATCAAGCAATGGACAAAATTGTAAACTTGTATGGATTGAATACGAGGCGTTTGGATATTTTGTATGTGTGTATTTTAATGTCATTTATTCGTAATGTGCGTTTTGTTTGTGCAGAATAAAATATTTTTCCTTCTTTCTTTCTATTTTCAAAATTAAGAATGTCGCTTCTGAATTTGCAGATCCATTTAAGGATATGCCAAAGACGATTAAAGGCTCATTCCTAAAACTCTTGCGAGGTTTGATCAGTTTTTATCGATAAGCGTTTTAAAGGTTTTCGGTATCGGTATTCGGCATCGAGTACGGAATTCTTTACATTGTTTGGTTGACATGTCTATTGCATACTTATATCGTTTGACCGATAAGAGCCGCGCCTACGGGGCTATAGGTACTAAGTGACGGATTGTGAGGCGCCTACATTATGTAGAATCACAAGAATGAGTAGGCAGTCAATGTGCGCTTTTATTTTTATTTATTCGGACGAACACACAATTACACATTACAAATAAATAGAACATATGGAGTTACACAAATGTGCAAACAACAACGTTTTCCACAGATACACAAAAAGACGAAGACAATGTTGATAAAGTACCTAAAAGTCGGACAGAATATATAGTACATGAAATAATATTGCCATAAATTACAGCTACTGCTAAGGAACACTAGAAAGATTCAATATTACTCACATAATTTTTTGATTGTGTCAAGCAGTATGTTTCTAAATTTTCCAACGGTTATCCGTTGGAAAATGCTTGACGTTAGAAATTGTAAAAAACTTTTTCTCTAACTTTATAGTTAAAGAAAAACTTTTTTTACAATTTCTAACGTGACGATATTAACGTGGACGTTCAAGTCCACGTCCATAAAATGTATGAAAATACGTGCTCGTTATAACGTTATAGTGGACGGAAATTTAAAAGCGCCTTCATATACATATTTCCATACATTTTACTTCCCTGTGTTATCGGGAACCGTGACGTTCGAAATTATAAAATCGCCCATCACGTATGGTTACTAATTTATCAAATCGGAAGGTGAAGTTATCAAAAAAAAACTCATTGAAAAGTAATAGAGCGAAGAAATTCGTCATGGTGAATTTGGACGAGAAGAACTTACATTGTAAGGTTTGAAATGATCTAGCAGTCACCTGCAGGATATACAAAGAATTGTAAGTATTTGTAAATGCAGAAATAAAACCGGTACCGAACTAGAGTACATATAACTATTTCTTTGAAAATGCAGAGATGCTAACAGTACCAAAATAACGTAACCACCTCTTGAAACTACATGTAACAATTACGTGCTGAAATGAAGATTGTAATGTGGCACTAAGTGGGTACTAATGGCCCATCACGAAGCACCATAGTATCCCATTTCCTTCAGTCCACGCATATTATTACCGCTTGCATTTATTTGTAACAACTTACATTGTTGATGCATTCCCTTTCTCATTTGATATCCATATACATGGAAATACATACTGTATGCGTCCTTCGTCCGATGACAATGTTGGATTTGTGATTGTTGGGACCTTTCTATATCGTGGTAGGAGAAGGTTGTAAATAAAATTGCAGCAAAATTGCAGTCATGATTAATAAGCACAGTGACAATCTAGATAATAGAGTGATAATCTATACAGAACACAAGTTATTGCTACGGCGCGGGGAAGACCACTTACCGCCATACTGTTTGCGCGGGGAACAACACATTTTTCTTTGTTAGCATTATTGATACCTGTAGTTCCTACAGTGATAATAGATGTTTTTGTCCTATTTCAGTTTCAGCCTGTAATAGTGAGTACCTAATCAATATTGCTACAATCACAACGCTTGGCAGACTTCGAATGTGGTAGCAGTTTTATCCAATCGATTGAACCGAACATAATTGCCCGCATTGCCCCTCTATAAGGCACTGGGTACGGAGGCACTTGGCAATGTGTGTTGGGCCACGCCATTTTTAGTTGTTTTAGTTTGTGAAAGTTTACTAACATAGTTTTTTAAGTCATTGTTACTAATACTATATAGATTGTGAGTACTTGTAGCCTAAAATAAAGAATATATATATAATTATACCTACTGTTGCCATTCTTTTAACTATAGTCCTGCACCTTAATTGCGTATCACACTATCAATAACAATCTGAATCATTTTGAAGCCTATTGCTAATCCATTACTTCATATGTTTGAAAAATTTGTTTGCACAAAAACGTAAATAACGCAATGAATGTTGTTGAACTGTCAAAATGAAAGCCATTCCTACTGTAATTGTGTTACGCAATTACGCCGCCGATTCTACACAAAACCACTTTGAATCAGTAATCAACTTGTAGTTCAAGTGTGAGCCTCAAACATGCTTCCGACAACAAATACATCAGCTACTTCAATTACCCTTCTTTAAGTCATAATGATATTTGTAACAACACCATACAAATCGCCTATCATACATTACATACACACTCCCATTACGAAGTCACGTTCATACCTTTACTCGATAATAAGCTCCAAATATAGTGGATGAAATCATTCGACAAAAAAGAGAATAGTATATTAATGTCCGCTGAACCCGCTCGAGGCAGCGCTTAATTGCTTTACAAGCTAAAGTTCGGTAACCATACGAAATTGTTTTAAGCACACGTGGCTTATGTAACAGATGATTTATTGTGACTACGTTTGTAGGCTTTGGTCTGATGTCATACAGAATAATTTATAGAGTGTTGTTGACTTTGAGATTTACTTTCCTTATTGTAATTAATTCGCTTGTCTATTTTAGTGTGAACAATTTTGGCATTTCATCACAATTTCTTGTTCGGAATTAGGAGTCCCTGGCGACTTCTTTTCATAGACTAATTAATCTCTCTTCTGATGTTCTTCAGAAGGGTCAGGTGCGAAGTACTTGCAACCGGCGTGCGTGTATGACCAGATATATCAAGATAAACGAACTAAAGGAAAAGCCACAAAAGGAAAAATGTCATTGACACAGAACAAAAACATCAACACCATTATGATCTAGCTAATTCGCCATACACGTAACACCATTGAAGAAGGCATTGTCAGATTCAGATTGACACCGCGTTTCGTAAATAATTTTGGCATTCAATACTCTAAAATAAAAAGTGTCCCTGAGAATTCCAATTTGAAACGTGACTAAATTTTTTTTGTGTGTTTTAAATATTCAATGAGAAACGTGGATAGAAGCAAAGGCAAATATGATTGAATTTTCAAATAAAATGTTAAGTAAATATAGGCTTACAACAATTTAAGTTAAAGGGACTACATGACCTAAACGCAAAGGAGACGTTTCATTTTTGTATGGGACTCCGGCCATAACATGTACGTTTTATAAAACCTGGGTAACGAACCCCTGATTACAATAAATAATGTTTTTTTCCATAATAACTAATATATTTTAGGCACTAAATAAAAACTGAAAATGATTGACGTTTGCCATGAAAGTTACGACCATCGACAGCCAGCCATGACAGGTTGGAGAGATGACGTTAACATACATAACCTAGAATATGTCAAACAAAACTGTGACTTTTGTTCTCGTTATTTAAGTTACGGCACTAAAGTATGACATTAGACAAAAGTGGACCCACCAGATCAAATCTTTTGAACCTTTTCTGGGTTTCAGCTCATCTTGATAAAGGTTATAAACGTGTTAACCTTCTTAGAATGGGTATTATAAAGTCTTATTTTATAATAAATATATTGGTATGATATTTAAGTAATCCGATTAAAGTTGAAAACATAATTGGGGAATAAGTACATAGATGTCTTAGTAGGTAAATAAATAAAACTACCAGATTTCAAAGATTTATTCTTCCTCTCTTACTAATACATCGTCAAGAAAAGATGCTGGTGCCACATTCTTTTCATATCGAGCTCAACCAAGGTACCAGACTTTTGTTATTACGAAACTGACTGACTTATGTCAGTGTCAATAGCAATACAAACAACGTTTGAAGTTTTTACCCAGAAATACCTACAAATCCACAAAAGTAGAATAGGTAGGTAGATTTATTAAACGATGAAATGAATCGTCACACTTTCGTATAATTAGTCAAAAAAATAGTTTAGGATAGCTATCGTATTATCTTATCTTAATAGCATAGAAATACATGCCTTTTATATTTATATAAATAACTTCTACGTGATATTGTTATGTTTTAATGTAACACGATTTCTGGACGAAAGGAGTATGCAAGGAAGACGACGCCATGTTCAATAGAATATGGCAATAATTTGAAAATCTATTATTTTTTGTGCCGAAATAATCAGGGGAATATTCAGGAAAGAATATTTTTCTTCAATTCGTAGCATTTTTTCCTCTTTTATCACTACCGTACACTCTGTGGCCGAAAATGAAACATCTCCTTTATAATGCCTAAAAATATATGATCCACTGCAGTAACCAAAATCAGAAAAATATATGATATTCTTCTGGATATATGCTAGTTAGATAGTGTATTGTAAACATAATACAATTAACTTGATATGATAGATTATATTCTGTTTAGGTACTTGTATACCTATTTTATTTATAAATACTTATGTTATCTTTTTAATATTTATTATTATTATTAGTAATGTCTGTTATTTAGAGCACCCGCCATCTTATCTCTTCACCACCCTTGGTTGACTGGTAGAGAATGCCAGGCATTAAGTCCGCCTTTGTATACTTTTGTGTGCGAGAAGTTTTAATAAATAAATAAATAAATAGAAAAAAAAACACGAAGATACCTCTAAAAAAATATTTTAACGATTAAAAACCATACTAATACACATGCAAACATTCAGTTTTTTTGTCAGATTATTCTGCAAGTAAAATACTAACGTAATACTGTTTTAATTTTTTATTCCATTGAATAGATTTTTTGTAAATCCATAATTGCTTCATATTTTGCAATAAATTACTAGCGTTGTGACATCGCGCGTCTCTTTCTTTTCTATGCAATCCGACAGTGACCGCGCTTTAGCTCTTGTAATCCTCATAAAGAATGCATACAAAATTACTATAAGAGAAGAGGAAGACCAACGAAACGATGTATATATTGAGTGAAAGATGATATGGCTAGAAAGGAGGACACACAGACTGGCTGGCTGGCTGGCTGACTGGCTGGATTACACAGAAGAAGAAATGTTGCACCGACCCCGAATATATAACATAACATCACGCTTGTAATCCTCGAAAGGTTAGGCAGAAGTGTACCTAATAGTCAGTGAAATATAATTCGAATACATGAATTAAAGTTAGATTATTTATTTCGGGATCCCGAAAATTTGGTAATTGCAAGTTTAGTTAAAAATAGCCTTTACACATCTTAAATAAAGCGTATTTTCAACTTACTGATATTTTTTCCCGAATCCCGGAAAAAGAATATATAGTCGTAAAGGTAGTCTCCACTTTCTGTCTCTGTTCTCTGAAGTTTAGGCAAATATAGTCAGCCTATTCCGATCACTGCTATTAGTACACCCACATTTCGCTAGTTATGTTTGAGGCCCATGTAATAGGGGGCGAGCCTATGCCCACAACCGGGCAGAAATCTAGACTCCGGGCTGCTACTGAGAAATTCCTGATTGAAAAACCCAATAACACTGCCTGACCTGGGAATCGAACCCAGGGTCTCATGAACAGCAGTGGCGCTTGCGACCACTAGACCTAAGAGGCAGACTCATGTTAGGATAAAGACAGACTGGCGCGACGCGATTCTAGTAGAACAATTTCAAAGAAAACTGCATTTAAATTGTTCTACCAGAATCGTGTTGCGCCTGTCTGCGGGAGCCTTAAGGGCAAGAGGATGATGCTTAACACAAAATCATTCTTATAAACATAAGACCAAAACTCATCATGTGCTAAATGACTAACGCCTATCAAGTCCCTCATCAAAGCTGGTTTAAACAGGGTCTAATTAGTACGCAAGATTGGTGCTAATTAGGGCCTGTTATAAATCGGTAACGTTTCCGATTTTCGTAACACGGAATGCACTTCGCCAGGGGTAAATGACCGTAAAGAACAAATAAACGTAAGTACTCATAAAGTGTTAATTTTATCACTTGACTCGCACTTAAGTGTGGGACGCATTTGATTCGATAGTTATAGCGCATATAAAAATATCGTTGGTAATCAATATTGCCGTTTATCGTCGTACCGCGATCTTTGGCTACTATTTTGTTTAATAAACGGTAAGTAGGAAGTACAACACATGCATGTAAATATGTCACATAGAGAGAAGGAGACTGCATAGGCATGAGGCTTCATCTTCGTCATCAGCATAGCAGAGCACTGGTGGCCTCTGCACGCCATTCAGCTCGATTCTGGGCAACTCTCATCCAGCTGCTACTAGCCACCCAGCGAAGATCTAGCCTGAGGGCGAACGTTACGTTTGCCGATTTGCGGTCTCCACTCAATAACACGTTATAATAAGGACAACGCTGTATAAAGTACAAAGCATCACCTTTGTACGTATTTTTCTGTTCCTTTCTTCCTGTCTGTTTATATGTGAGTAAATAAATGGTTAAATAAATAAATAAAGTCGAACTTCTTCTAATAATCGATGTCCCATATTTATGGCTAGGTACTGTAATGCACCTAACTACCTAATTACTTTAAAGCTTGTGAAATACAGGATGTTTGGAAGCTGGGTGCAAAACCTTTAGGGTGTGATAGTTAACACCATTTAGAGAATTTTGAGCCATAAATGTCTGAGACGAAGAAATAACAAAAACACCTAGAAATAACAGTCAAAAATAAAAATTAAACCGACTTCGTCTAAGAAATGTATAGGTCAAAAAGCCTAAATGGTGTCAACTTTCACACTTAAGGCTTTGCACCCAGCTTCCAAACATCCTGTATAGTGCCATTTTCTATCTTTCTCAGAAAAAAATTATTAGATAACTGTACTTGATTTATGCCGTATGAGGTCATGGTGTTAGTAGCAGTAAGTAGTTTTGTCATCAGAATCCCATCACTTGTTTAAGTGGCTATGGGGCCATTGTAAAGCTTATGTAACGGTGTAACTATTTATGGGGTTTGGACCATCCGTTAGCTATAACTGCCAAATGGCGATGATAAGTGAGTATTCCTTCTATAAAATAATCATTGGAATAACTGTTTTGGAATGGCTTATTATCCGAGAATTGGTAATCATTGCATATACGATGGAGTAAAATGAAGTTATCAGTGTTAAATAACTATCAAGTAACTGTAAGATAATAGTATTGGGCTTGTATACGAGTAGTCTTTTTCTCAAATAATGCGCGGAAATTCAAACTCAATAAATTATCTCCTAACTTTAAATACTCGATAACTTTTCTCGCGCCAATATGTTCATTTGTTTCTTTATTTGCCAAGCCAGTTCGAGATTTAAATAAAATCTTTAATAAGTTACCTCCTTGGTTGCCATGGGTCGAAGTAAAAAGTTCCTTCTATTTTTAACCGACTTCACAAAAAGGAGGAGGTTCTCAATTCGTCTGTATGTTTTTTTTTTTTTTTTTTTTTTTTTTTTTTTTTTTTTTTTTTTTTTATGTGTGTTAGCTCATAACTTTTTTCTGGGTGAACCGATTTGGATGATTCTTTTTTTATTTGATAGGTGGTGCTTCACATGTGGTCCCATTTAAATTTGATCAAGGTCTGACCAGTAGTTTTGGAGTTATCCTTAATACTGCAGATTTTTTCCACTTAGTTTATATGGATGATGTGTTAATAATTTCCTGTCACTGTTATTTACACACCAAGTAGTGGTATACGAATTTGTGTGGGGTAGGTACCGCAACTAAAAAGTGAAAAATAAAAAACTTTTTTACAAAAAAAACAACCGACTTCCAAAAAAACACTAAAAGACGTGAAAAATAACTTTAATTTCGGAAGTCGGTGGCCAAACACGAAAATACAAAACCAAAGGCACCGACTTCCGAAATTAAAGTTATTTTTCACGTCTTTTAGTGTTTTTTTGGAAGTCGGTTGTTTTTTTTGTAAAAAAGTTTTTTAAATTACACGACATATATGAGTTTTCATATTAATTCATTCGGCCGCTGAAACGAAACATATGGATTTTCACACTAACATTGCCGGCCGTTGCTCGCATGTATTTGACCAGTATAGCATTTTCGATTTATCTCGAAGAAGATTGTTAAAATAATGCTCGAATTTCCAAGCATGTTTAAGGAAATAGAGATTTTAGATACAATGCATGTCTTGACTATGCTTGGATATTGGAAAGAATGATGAGGATTAACTAACGCTTATGGCCATCGACGAAAAACCATTTATTCAAATCAAATAGTCAATGTCAATTACAATGCTGATTAAATGGTTATTTAAAAAAACTTAAAAAAAACAGGTATTATAAATATTATGAAATTTTTGAAAAAACACCTTTTCCCTTATTCATTTTCCATACATATATGTACATAGAGAGAGCTTACATGTAGGTACGAGACCAATGCTGCAATACATTCGTTTAGCGAAAGTATTTACTTACTGTGGTTAAGTTAATATTTTTAGCCAAAATATATTCTTAATCTTCAAACCACACAAAGGTATCTAAATAGCATTATCCATCACCAGTTCTTTGTGCACATATACCCCATGGTACTTACAAAACTTAATGGTATTTCGTTGATGTCAAAATCTGACGCTAACCGTGACCAAGGCAAAAACCATACAGCGGAGCATAAACAAGTATTTTTTGTTAGCCAAACAATGAGGTACCAATTACTTCGTAAGTATGTGCGTTGAGTTGATACAAAAGCATTGATTTATTAATTATAGCGCTTTGTAATTACGCCTATATATGTATTTGCATAAAAACTCACGTAAATGGATATGAATAACAATGTTAATATAGAGAAACCGATATCGACATCGTTTTAATAAATGATAATTCTGTACGAATGTTGGTCGTACACTAACATCTAGTGAGCCCAATATAAAATTAACTAGATCTTAGATGATATATTTTATTTTATGCTTATGTGTATGGAGGTATGAGGAACAGGGTGTAAAGTCCAGGGGTTGGCTCTGCTTGTTGACCGGCCGAAAGTGCAGTGTGCTGTGCCTATGTTGCTGATAAGGCTGAGGGTGATGACCAGGTATGCGCTCGCGCTGCATGCTCGTGATCAGGATATCCGTTGAAGCCGTGGGTGTGTAACTGGCCGGTTTGGCTGTGTAACTCACCGCTCGAAAGCTTGAAGGAAGTGATGATGACGTCACGCTGATTTAGTTGCACGAAGGCTGGGCTGACGTTCATATTCGGAGTCACCTGTATAGAGGTATGACGAACAGGGTGTAAAATTCACTCATACCTCCATAGAAAAGAGAGGATCCTCCGACCAGACTGTCTGGTGGGCAACTGCCCGACGATTGATGTCGGGACGTTGTATATATGATAGTTGCGCGGTAATCTCTGCTTGCGCGATGCAGGATTTTGCGTGACGTTAGTGTGACGCGTAGCTCGCATGTGGCGTTGTAGACGCCGTTACATGTCTGCCTACGAAGCCGAAGCCATCCGTGCAACTGGTAATTAATGTTTGTTATTGATTCCATTCTAATCATCCATTCTGAATCTGAATATAAAATCTAATATACATTACCTGGTTTCTTTTCGAAAACGAATGCCATAATGAATGTGACGACGTCACTGTACGTTACCGAAACGATCGCTGATCCACATTCTTTGCCACCAGGCTAGAACCCATAAACATGAATTCTCCATTAACAGAGGTCTATATGACCTACCAACCAACAGACTGCGTTAGCCTGACCTGACTATAACAGTAGGCGCGAATAGTCAGACGATAACAACGATGAAGATACAATCTTTTTAATATTTATTGCCAATCATAAAAACTAACCCGGTTATTTTTTATACAGCCTGTTAACCAGTAAAATCAATTTAGGTTTTTTCTTTCAAAAAATTATATTGATTTCAACGCTTTTGAAATGATCGCGCAATCTATTGGACCAAATAATGACTGGTAAAAAGGTGCTATTGCTATTATTAAAGTAGAAGCAGGTAAGATTAATGCGAAAGTTTATATATAGTTAGCTGGAAAAAGGAAAGGGAACACAATGATCCGACAAGGACAACATCCAACAGATAACAAGGAAGCACGTAAGCATACTGGATGTGGGCACTTGGTTTTTGATAAACACATCCAAAAGGGGCAGCATGCGCCAGCGAATCCTATACTCCTGACTCATGGTAGTAAAACGCCGTGAGGTTTTAGTGGATAGAAATTGGCCTTGAGAGGTTGGGGTTGGTCTTGGGGGGCTTGAGGGGTTGAGGGGGAACCCAGGGGGAAGGTTTCCGACATCAGCCTCCTTTCTCCCCAGAGGGTGGGTATCGATAAACATTAGGAACACCATAGCAGAAAGGTATAAGTAATAACAGCCATAAAAGCAAGTCATAGGAAAGTGTAAGAATTTGCTTATCTTCCAACCCTAGATCAGCCGCTAGTTTTAGTACATTACTTCTTCAAAACGCTATCTAAAACATCTCTTCTGTAATACACATATTTCTAAAGTGACATCATCCCGGAAAACGAAGAACTTTCCACACAAGCGCAGTAGCCATACTAGTCATAGATCATATAGATTCAATCAATGATTGTTGCGAATGCTTGGCTCCTAGTCGTGCCGATAAATTAACGTCGGCAGTGACAGGTGGCGCTACCATTCCACTGAGTAAATTATACAGAAGGTGCATTTAGAACAGTCTGCGAGTTCTGCGACCCAGTTCGACCTCCGAGCGGAGTCGGTCACGCAATGCAAACGCACGCGGACAGAAACGAAACTTTTATTTTTTGTATTATTTTGCCAGAATCTTTAACAATTTCGTGTGTACCTATGTTTCTATTTTAGTTTCTAATGTCATGTCTGTATAGTTAGCCAGTTTTGAACCGATAAAAAAAAAACGGTACGAAATTACGTTAAAATTTGAATGCTAACTTCCAGTCAAAGATATTCATTGTTATAATAACACTGCTACGATGAGTTGTACCTATACCAAAATTCCAGTATAAAACTCCTAATTCTCAAACGAAATCTTAAAAGTTGCTAATAGGTTTTCTGTCGCTAAAAAAACACGTGAGAGTATGCGATTTAATGGCGACTTAAAATTAAGTTGCGTTTCAGAATTCAGTCCTCGTATTAGAACTATGTACAATCGTTAAAAAATTATAATGATCCTTTTACACTTTTCTCTCTAGTGTCAATTCTCACACGTTAAATTATAAATGTGTGGGTTTCCCCGATTTTTTCCCTCGTTGTTCGAAACTGGAGCTTACACGTGTTTCCTAAATCACGTCATTGTGAGCGTGTTCCATTATGCGACATCATGTTTCTGTAGGATATGATTATCTGATGTCATGCATCTCTATATTTTCTGGTTTTATTAAGCAATTTTGAGTTAGAAACTGCTATTTTAGTGAGTTATGTATCTATGTATCACTGGATAACAATCGCAAACACCGTCCGTCCGTCAACTTATAATAAAACTTGCGAGATCTGGCGAAAAGTGGTAACGTTTGTTTTCAATTATTATAAGTTCAATACGAGCTTTATGATTGTACTTCATTCACCTCTTCAGGGAGTCGATATTCAAAAATTCTAAAAAGCATATGTATGTATATTACTTCCTCAGGGTTCGAGCTATCAATTAATTTAATCAAAATCAGATATATTATTAGTATCTATGGATATTTTTTAACTAGTAATCTATGTAATAGAGACCTTTTAGAGATTGGCTCAAATCTTGACAACACACTCATTTTAGAGATGCACATTTGCTTATTATTTATAACATGAATAAAGCTTAAGTACCTACATTTTTTATGGCTACTATTTACCTTTACTACTTATATTTAAAGCATGGTTTTACTGCACTTGTAAACTAAATAAACATTATTTATAGCCGTCATTCAACGGTTAATTTTATAGCGTACCAACAAGGAACATATTTAGTGATTCACGGTACAAACTTGTCGAAATTGTCAACTCTTACATTGCCGTTAAACCAATTAATGGAGAGGAAGATATAACGTTTTACGTATAAATTTGTACCTGTACTAAGTATCATTTATTCGAGTTAATCTTATGTTTTTTATATGCTTGTGTTTCTGTGGTAATAAAACATGTTTTCTTTCTATGTATTACCTACCTATAGATATAGTAAGTGAATATACAATATACATACATATATGGGAAATTGGGAACGCCTCCATTTTCACGCTTGGCGAGAAATATTCTCGTATGTAACTTTTCCGAATGCCTCGTTGCTTTGGTCTCGTCACAACCGTGGCTGCTAAGCATGAAGTTGGATCCCTAAGGTAGGACATTCACGATCGACGTAAATCCATTCGCAATTTATTGCAATGTAACTTTCGGAAAAAATGCCGAAATTTTATAAAATTCACGGAAATCATTCTAATTTATACGTTAAATAAATGAGATAAAAGGTATATTGCAATGACTTACTAGTAGTTTTGCATCATTCAAATTTGACCGTGAAGCGCTGCTTTTAAGGTCGGGCAGTGTCATTAGGCTTTCCATGAGGAAGCCCGAAGATTGGATTTACAATTAGCTAGCGAAACTCTGCAGACGTGATAAGCATCTATCTAAACATGATAAAAAATATATAAAAATAGCTCGCTTTTTTATGGGGTCAAGGACCGCTGCGCAGGTAGTATTGTTACTTGAAGTATGAGATGAAAAACTCTGTTTTTTTTTATGGTGTTGAGATATCATTACCCATCACGCCTGCGGAGTTTCGCTAGCTAATTTAATTTGACCCTGTATAACATCAACATCACATGTGACTTTCGCAAAAGCTTGTAGACATAATAATGTTATTTTATTCTATGTCTTGAATGCACAGTTCTGTGACTAAACGAGTTGTTTAAAAGCCTTGAACAATAAAGGCTCCCGCAAACATGCGCGACGCGACAGCACGACACAAAGGCGCCGCTCGTCGCGCGGCACGCGGTGCCTTTGTGTACGCTGTCGCGTCGCGCCAGTGTGTACGAGCCTTCAATAGTGCACCATTTAGGGTCATGTACCATGGTAATCATAATCCTATTCATTTAAATTGATGATATGCTAATACCGTTCATGTACCGACTAAGGGGGATATTGTATTTATGATATCGTATCAATGTAAGGGGGCCTCTACGAAATCAGAGCTTGAATTAAGTTTAAGTAAGTAAAGTTTGCGCAAGTCTTTGTTTCTATGTAAAATGATAGCCAGTTTTTTTTTGTTGTAATGGGTGCATTCAAAATTTAAGCAATAAGTTCATTAAGCTAGCTGTTGCCCGCGACTTCGACTACGATCTTGGATGAAAAGTAGCCTATGTCCTTATCCAGGTCATGGTCTGTCTGTGTGCCAAATTTCATCCAAATCCATTCAGCCCTTTAAGCGTGAAAGCGTAGCGTAACAAAAAAATAAACTTACTTTCCCATTAAAATATTAAGTAAGGGTTAGGATAGGTAGGATGTATGAACACGCTTTTAAATGTCCGTCCACGATAACATTTAACGTGCACATATTTCCATACACTTTATGGACCTGAACGTCCATGTTAATATCGCCACTTTAGAAATTTGTAAAAGCGCACGTTGCGTCTTGACAAGACCAGCGACGGCATTCAAAAGGGTACACATAACCGATACGACACATAACACCGTCAAAAGTAAGACAGTACCGCTATAAAACAATTAAATTTCTCAAACGTATCGGTATTTAACATGGTTTCCCATGAAATCGACCTCAAGGTTAGACAAACAAATTGGGTTATCGAACACTCTTCTCACGAAAGTCTATATATACAATCGTCACAAACGCAACGCGTATCACGTACTTTGTAAACACGCCTCCAATGAAGGTAAAGCTGCATCCACAGTTTCACACCACAGATACTTTTTGAGGAGCAACGTTATGTTACTGCAACATGAGGGATAAAATTAAGTTACTTTCTACAAATTTTACAAACAAAAAACATTTTTACAAAAAAACAACCGACTTCCAAAAAAAACACTATGGGCCGTGAAAAATAACTTTTAATTTCGGATGTCGGTGTCGTTGGATTTGTATTTTAGTTTTTGGCCACCGACTTCCGAAATTAAAGTTATTTTTTAACCGACTTCACAAAAAGGAGGAGGTTCTCAATTCGTCTGTATGTTTTTTTTTTTTTTTTTTTTTTTTATGTGTTAGCTCAGAACTTTTTTCTGGGTGAACCGATTTGGATGATTCTTTTTTTATTTGATAGGTGGTGCTTCACATGTGGTCCCATTTAAATTTGATCAAGGTCTAATCAGTAGTTTTTGAGTTATCCTTAAAACTGCATATTTTTTCCACATAGTTTATATGGATGATGTGTTAATTATTTCCTGTCACTGTTATTTACACACCAAGTAGTGGTATACGAATTTTAGTGGGGTAGGTACCGCAACTAAAAAGTGAAAAATAAAAACTTTTTTACAAAAAAACAACCGACTTCCAAAAAAAACACTAAAAGACGTGAAAAATGACTTTAATTTCGGAAGTCGGTGGTCAAAAACGAAAATACAAAACCAAAGACACCGACTTCCGAAATTAAAGTTATTTTTCACGTCTTTTAGTGTTTTTTTTGGAAGTCGGTTGTTTTTTTGTAAAAAAGTTTTTATTACGTCTTTTAGTGTTTTTTTTTGGAAGTCGGTTGTTTTTTTGTAAAAATGTTTTTATTTTTCACTTTTTAGTTGCAGTACCTACCCCACACAAATTCGTATACCACTACTTGGTGTGTAAATAACAGTGATAGGAAATTATTAACACATCATCCATATAAACTAAGTGGAAAAATATGCAGTATTAAGGATAACTCAAAAACTACTGGTCAGACCTTGATCAAATTTAAATGGGACCACATGTGAAGCACCACCTATCAAATAAAAAAAGAATCATCCAAATCGGTTTACCCAGAAAAAAGTTCTGAGCTAACACACATAAAAAAATAAAAAAAACATACAGACGAATTGAGAACCTCCTCCTTTTTGTGAAGTCGGTTAAAAAAGAGGTTGTTGCTTATGACCACACGATAGTAGTGAAAACATACGACTGGAGCCGAGTATACGCGATTCAACGTCACCGACCGACTGCAGCCGAGTATACGCGATACAACGTCACCGACCGACTGGAGCCGAGTATACGCGATACGTCATCGACCGACTGGAGCCGAGTATACGCGATACAACGTCACCGACCGACTGGAGCCGATTATACGCAATTTAGCGTCACCAACCGACTGAAGCCGAGTATACGCGATTCAAAGTCACCGGGCGACAGGAGCCGAGTATACGCGATTCAGCTTCACCGACCGACTGGAGCCGAGTATACGCGATTCAACGTCACCGACCCAAGCCGTGACTTGTTTTTACTTCAAAAATAGAATAAAGTTTAATTGCAAAAAAGAAAGGTGATGAGCAGACAGTAAGCTTACATTTAACACAATGTTTTGTTTTGACACTTGTTGCTATAATATTATGTCTACAAAACTTTTGGAAGAAATGTACTTATTGCATGGTGAAGTTATTTCATGTTGCTATGTAACATAATGTTGACCAACATTCTGCAACAAATGTTACTGAAAGTTCACACAAATGTGAAATGACGGCACGGTTGGCGCAGTGGTTAAGCGATTGACTGCTGCGATGCGTGTCGCGGGTTCGATTCCCCCACGGAACAAATATTTGTATGACCTACAAGTAGTTGTTCCGGGTCTGGCTGTTTGTGTATGTGAGTCTGAATGTTTGTAAACGCACCCACAATACAGGAGAAATGAGAAATTCACAGGGTGGCATGGTTTAAAAAAAAAAGTTGTCTGTTTTTAACTGTCTACTGCATACAACCAAATAAATCCTAAACAAAGTTCAAATATTTTAAATGAAACTTCTTAGGCGGCTATTCGATAATTGGACGAGAATTGAGTGTAATTTCAAGCACGCGTCACGTTTAGGCCCACTTCGTTACATGAGAGAGAAGAAAGATGTAACTCTCTCTGTCTCTCACACTAAATCTCTCTGAGATTATTCTTTATTTTTTAAGAACTTTCACTTCTATCACGGTGCTGCACGTGCAATTTTTTGTGTTTAGATCATAATTCTCTAAAGGGTTAAAAGTTGAGCAACCTTATTTATCTAATCTAAAAATACCCTTTGGAATCAAAAGTTGCCCATTAACACTAGGAAGTATTTTTCTACAAAAGTAATCACAGATTACTTGATACATTGATACAGATTACTAGATTGATTACTAATCACGGTGTGAATGCACCATAATGTAGGAACGACTTCGAGCCATTGTATGAAAATGACATACATCGGAGTAATTTGAAATATCATGGAGATGATTATTTGTATACATGTTTGATTTTATGAGCGATTAGAATTCATTACAATAATATGATGATGAAGGCTTAATAGTTTGTTATGATTACAAATCGTCAGTCAATCAATATGATTAAATATTGATAAATGTCTATGTTATTACTTGGCTTGTTGTAATATGTAGTTAATTTGTACGGTGTAGGGGTTAGTGGATAACAGCCGGACGAGTCAATCGAAGATTAAGCTACGCCTGCCGCGGTCGGCTCGTGGATGGGTGACCAAGACCATCCGGAAAACATGCTAAGTCGTTGGTCACGGCTGTCAATCGTAGATCTATAACAGTCGTTATAGGCAGTCAGGAACCCAAGTCAGACAACCAGTCTTACCAAGGGTATCGTGTTACCCAGTAACTGGGTTGTGGAGGTCAGATAGACATTCACTCCATGTAAAATACTGGTATACTGCTGCAATCGGTTAGACTAGAAGCCGTTGTCTTTGTTCTTGTCTTGAGCAAACACTAGGCAGTTTTTTTAACTACATAGAAAAAAACTAGATGTCGACACAATGTAAAGAATAGATATTTATTGTAACATTCCATTATAAACGTACCTATTAGTTTTTATGTTCTTGAATACCTCACAACTATTAACATTCCGATTTGATTGGGAAAAAAATATGTAGACAAGAAACGATGCCCGTTGCAGTTTCGTGATTATCCGTACATAATAAACGAATTTATTTATATAGAACAAACCATAAATAATTGTTAAATAATATAAACAAAGAACGACCTTCAAAGAACGAAGTATAGTCACGCGAATGTAATTATTACAACTGATAATAACAAAATATTTTCTTGCCTAATTAACTGACGTCCGGTCGAATATCTAATGATGTATTCACACCAAATGCAACTCATCAATCATTCTTGCTGATTAAAAACAAATTAGAGCAAAGTGTGTTCCGAATTATGAGTTTTAAAGGTCAGATCTAAGGGACTGTCCAGACAAGAATAGATATAAATACGGTAGATTTTATACAAAATATTTTTTTCTCTCGATATTTTCGGTTCATAGCAGTTAATCTAGATCATAATAACTAATTCAGTCTAGACAAAAACTCGCTCAGACACATATTTACGAATAAAAACTTGTTAAAACAAGTTATTAAAATAACAGAATAAAATTAACCCAAATGATGTAAGAATTAGCAGAAAAACGTTGCATTTCAAACGTTGACATACAATGCAATGAGTTTTAGAGATCAGATTTAAAGGGCTGTCCAGACAAGAGCGTATACGGTCGATTTATGAAAAATAAATTATTATCCCCACAAAGATTGATATTTTCGGTTCATAGCAGTTAATCTAGATCAGGGATTCCCAAACTATTTTGGGCAAGAGACCCCTTTTCCAAAATGAACTAATACCTCAGACCCCCTTAGCCAGATTACTATAAAAATCTTATCTCTAGGTTTTTTCCTATTGACACAAAATACTTGCCAATTTAAAAACTTTGCGGTTGGTTAAGTGAGACTTGACATCATTTTCTCATCAAAATTTAACAAAATAAATAGACATAAAATTTTGTAAATATCAAGTGTAAGTAATTATTAATACAAATTACTTAATAATATTTAAGTAGGTAGTTATTTATTGAAAAATCCATTAATATTGCAAAGTAAAAATAGAAAATTCAGTGTAATGGATGATACACGTAACACAACTTATACAGTATCTTGAAAGTTTTAAATGAGAACTTGTGTTAATTAATAGGGGTCGGTTTTTAGCCCTTGTTGACCCCCAAAATCAGTTTTCGTTTATGTCAACCCCTGGGAAACCGATATCGACCCCTTAGGGGTCGATATCGGCCCCTTAGGGGTCGATAACGACCACTTTGGGAATCCCTGATCTAGATCATAATCACTAATTCAATCTAGACAAGAACCCGCTCAGACACTTTTAAGAATAAAACTTGTTATAGCAAGATATTAAAATAACAGAATAAAATTAACCTAAATGGTGTAAGAATTAGCAGAAAACGTTGCATTTCAAACGTTGACATCAAATGCAGTGCAACACTTAAACGTTGCATCAGAACTCGACCCAACTTAGTAGTTTACACGGTTTTATTTATAATTGTTGCGATTTCAACAACAACATTATTATTATCTACCATTTAGAGAATTAAATTATTTTACAAGAACGGGGATTTCGTTGAAAAGGCTATTTGAATGCAATGTAATCTGTGGCAATGGCAATGATAGGTTAGTTTGTAACGTTAAACTGCCGACACAAAGATGGCCCAATTTCAGTTCTTGCGTCACCCGATGTTAAAAAAACACCGTGCAGGTACAACTAACGTTGTAACATTAGAATAACGTCAAAATACTCTGTAAAAGGCCCGATCACCTACAGTGTGGCAATTAGGTTATCACATTAATTGAAACCACGTATTCTACATACACAATTAAGAACAATTAACATTCTATCCGCGGGACCTTTTTTTTTCGTTTTAGTACGTAACAATATTAAATTAATTGTTGATTATTTGGTAACAACACCATAAAATTTGTGAATTGTTTATACCATCGCCCCGCGCTTGTCGAGTGCCTTAAGTATCGTGCACACTGGCGCGACGCGACAGCGTACACAAAGGCACCGCGTGCAGCGCGACGGGCGGCGCCTTTGTGTCGGGCTGTCGCGTCGCGCCAGTGTGCACGAGCCTTTATTATCAAGGGTGGTTTATTTCATGCCAATTTTTACACTATTTATTTTGTTTGAAAAATTCAGTTTTCTATTTTTTGTAAAAATGTTTGTTTATTAATTTAACAGACTGATAGCAACTTATAATAACTCCTGTACTATTTAATGTGATAACCTAATTGCCACTTTGTATAAGAGAGTGGGAAGCCTTAACAAGCTATTAATCCATTATAAATATCATAATACCAATCTTGACCTTGTTTCTCACCCAATGCACGAGTGAGCAATTTGTTGCGTTAAAATGCTCGTGATTCG
Organism: Griposia aprilina; assembly: GCA_916610205.1. Lineage (NCBI taxonomy): Eukaryota > Metazoa > Arthropoda > Insecta > Lepidoptera > Noctuidae > Griposia > Griposia aprilina. The sequence goes on along the minus strand of OU744295.1, from coordinate 4,799,395 downwards.
CTTATTGTATTCTTTAATCGGTTACTTAGGTACACAAGATATTTGTTGTATAATTATTAATTAGCGATAATAGGTGATGAAGGTCTTGAGGGCATAGACAAAGTGACTTTTTATTAGTGATGATAACAATGATGGGAAAGTCAAACTTGTATGGGACTGACATGTTATCGAAATGCTTATATCAATTCCGTTCAAAAGAGCTGTAGAAATACGAAACGCTTTGAAAGCGATTGCCACTTGTCTAAGCCCTGATTGTTATACACGAGGCTGCGGTTTCGGAACCTGCACCCTAATTGGGTAACACACTATCTATCACAATCTGTATAATTTCGAAGCCTATTACTAATCCATTGCTTCATATGTTCGAAAAATTGGTCTGCTCAACAACGTAAATAACGTAATGAATGTTGTTGAACTGTCAAAATTAAAGCCATTCCTACTGTTAGTGTGTTACGCAATTACCCCGCTGGCAAGTAACTTTGCTGACTGTTAATACTATTTTGACTTTCTGACTTAAGTACCTACTTGATTTTTAAGTTTTGACTAGCTCATTGGTCTAGTGGTCGCTAGTGCACCTACTGACCATGAGGTTCTGGGTTCGATTCCCGGGTCCGGCAAAGTGTTATTGAGTTTTTCCATCTGGAATTTCTCAGTAGCAGCCCGGAGTTTGGATTTGTGCCCGGTTGGTGGCAATAGGCTCGTCCCTTGTTACATGGCGAAATGTGGTGTACCTACTATAGGTGCACCTCGGCCTTAGCCTTCGGGGAATACAACAATGATGTTATGTTATGTTGATTTTTAAGTTTATCGTGGACGAGACTGATTTACGGTGAAGTAAAACCTGGTGAGGACATCCTTCACAAAGCAGTCCTAAATCTCTAACATGAAATCTGCAATCATGGTGTTCAAATGCTCGTACCTTCTCTCTAAGCTTGACGTCTTTGCCCTATAGTAGGGCAATTGCAAGCCGATAATAAGCTCCATAATGTATAAAGATCAGTGGGGTATTTGCATGGATTATCGAGTTAAAAGCTTCCGCAATCTATTAGCACGTCGGCGCCACGAGTTCAGCCGATACTGGAGCATTGCACTCGTCTAAAATGACTGGTGTAACTTCCTGCTTATTAATCCATTCGGTACTGCGAAATTGAAGGCTGGTTATTACCTGGAACAAAGAAAATGAAATATAAGCATTTAAGCCCCAGCTGTCATTCGTAGATTCATTCACAGTCATTACAGATAGTCAGCAGCTCAAAAGTCTGATAACCAGTCTCACCAATGTTATGGGTATCGTGTTACCCAGTATCTGGGTTGTGGAGGTCATATAGGCAGTCGCTCCATATAAAGTACTGGTATTCAGCTGCAGCCAGTAAGACTAAGACTGGAAGCCGACCCCAACGTTGCTGGGAGAAGGCTAGACAAATTGATTGAAGCATACAAGTTTGGTTTCAAAATAAACAAGGCGTTGGGTTTAGGAAAGTAGAAGATAGAACAATCCGAGACGTGTTAGCCGGTAGTTGCTTAACATATTCCTATGATAAAAAGCATCTTATACTAAACAAACTCTCCCTCATTGTATACCAATCAAACGCTGAAAATGCTCTATCAAACTTGCGTACCAAAAAAAACTGTTTACAACCATTAACATTGTTAACAACAGCATTATAGTTCGCGCCCTACACAATACAACCAATCAGGGCTAACAAAAAGCATACTTTATATTGCGAGTACTTCATCATCAGTTGTTTGGCAACAAGTTGATGGCTGATACTGGCTCACTGGGGCATTCCATCACGTGCGCCGGCGGCGATCGAGCCGCCATTCTGACAGTAAAATGATGCAAACAAAAACTGACTCGGAACATTTCCCCCTTAAATTATAGCTGACAATTGGTGCACTTTACGAATCACAGATGAAACGGTTTTAAAGGCCAATGCTGGAGGCTGTACAGATCTATAGTAAAACGGAACTGAGTTGCCGCGTGATCATTTAAAAAAAAATACTTTTACCTGTAAACCTGGCCAACAATAAAAATAAACTATTTAAAAAAATACGTTATATCCGTGAACAATTTCTAATTAAAACAATGGCCGGTAAAACAAACATGGAAACGTTACGTGTATCTGTCATAAACGTCACCGACCTACTGATTTATATCACAAATTTCCCTGAATAATGTTACTTACATCTGGCATTGTTATCATTGAGACTGGGATCATGAAAGCGACAGTTTAATGTCGGAATGTACCTACATAAATTCGTTTTGCGTCACACACCTGTTAGATACATTTATAAACATTAGGTGCTGCCACATAGGCATTTCCCGCCAACTAATGCCGCGTACGTTTGACATTAGATACGTCTATGACGAACCATAGATAAAATAGTGCTGATTAAAGAACTTTATGTCTGTGATGATGCTGGCTGTGAAGCAGGAACTACATTTTGTTCCTTTATCATTAAAATATAAAATAAAAAATGTCATCAGCTAACTAAACTGTCGGTACATTCCAATTTTTAGAGGATAAAAAATTATCGGACAGGTAATTCCGTCCGGAAATAAAATACCACAAACATTCGTTCAGTAGCTTTATTACGTACCTACCCATTTAAAATTATTTATAGCAACGAGAAGAATACTCAATTCCAATTACCTATAAAAGCATATAACCAGGTTTCTGAACTGAGAATTTGAACTTGAGAACTTGACTTGTCAAAGTCTACTTTAGCATTACTTATGTGATTCCTTCAATGGACTAACTTTTAGTTTATCAGCAGTCGTGTTGGGAGACCATATTTATTTTTACAGAAAGGTAATTTTATTAGAAGCCTCCATGTAACGTTTTAAGTTGCGGAGATAAACAATATACGAGAAAAAAAAAACAAAATCTTAGGAATTTACCAATACTTCATTATATTTAGCTGCTTTAAATTAGTGCTATTAAATTAACGCTTACAATAATTTACCGACTATTGCCGATATGTGAAACTAAACGTAAAACGACGCCATTTTGTGTTGTCACTGTTACTTCACATAGTCTTGTCAGTCATCGTTTTTGTCCCTAGCTGTTGAAAGCGTTTACGTACTCCTGTCTGTGAAACAACATTTTACTATCACCATCATGACTTGGGGCACCCCGGCTGGGACAGGTTAGGTTCGAAGGTGATGGCGGGTTCTCAATCAATTCTAGAATCTAAAACCAATTCTATTTTCTTGTAAATTTTGACTTTCAAAAGTGCCTTTTAATAGCCCACCAATGAAATACATGATTTGAGTTTGACTCAAATTCAAATTCTTAATTCAGAAACCGCGTGGTAATCAACAAGAATCTTTTTTTTTCTTGTTTTATAAAAAAAAATAACTACCATAGGGCCTAAGGTTAAGTCGGTTTCTAAGTTGTACCACTTGACTTAATGATGTGCGCTAACGCAAACAAAAACCCCTGATTGCTATTTGCCAACAATTTGAAACCTTATAGTTGTCAATGTCAATTAAAGTCAATGATGATGAAGTATCTTATAATGGCGCTGTTACGGTGTGTGGTAATAAATGGAGCCTGCAGTAACAAATCTTGTAATTTTAATAATTTTCAAGTGGAATGAAGTATTGTTTATTCGTTAGTTTCGTAACGTTTCAGGTATTCGCTTAATTAATATGTTAGGTTATTGATGTCAAGTGCCTCATCGATGCCTCATCGGTGCATAAAAGTTGTGTAACATCTTCCTAATTAATTAAATTAACCATCAAATTATAGATATTATTTTTAATCTTTAAAAACTGGTAAGTTCATTACATCATCTGACTGTTTTCGCCTAAAAGATTTTGTTTGATTAATGTTCCTCGATATGAATCCAGTCAGAAAGTGGCAGGATAATAAATAAGTATGATGTCAAAAGAACTCCCACAAGGTCCATTCCTCAATGTTCGAAGCTATGTGGGCAAAAAAACATGGCATCTATGCCCATAAAGTTAAGTTTGTCCATACATGTCACTCACTCCTGGGACCGAGTTAATTAAAGGATATTCAAAGAGTGACAGCTTGCTTGAAAAGTATGAGAATACCATGTACTCGTACACACTACATTCATAAATTCATCCATGCATTCCAGAGCCTTGATAAGGTTCCTTAAAACTAGTGATGGGATGCCATATCATTCCCTTCTCTTATCGATAGCTTGTTTTAAGGTGTTCAGAATCTGGAAAAACTGGTAAAGCTTACGCCAACATTGCGACATTTTTTTAGGGCTCCGTACCCAAAGGGTGCCAATGGGACCCCATTACCAAGGCTCCCGCTACACTTAAGGGACCCTTTCATTTTTAAGTTTATTTAATTTTACACACTTGATTTTTTTTCGGCGTTATTTATTTTACAAGTATTTAAGGCGCAGATATACAACTTTTAATGATTTCAAATTGAACATCACGTCTAAACGAATATTCTTATTTGTTTGAAAAAAATATATGATAAACTAGACTATTTTCTTCGTAAGTTGATATGTGAATATTTGAAATTATATTTTTATAACATAGTGTAATTAATTTGTAAAGTAATGTCTAACGCGAACGCAAAAACGATAATCACGCAAAAACTATCAGGCGTATTTTCATGAAATCTGCACCATCTAAAAGACAATATACTCGTAATTACCCTATTTTTTGTATACGGCTTATAATTGTATTGTGTTTGATAAATCATGGTGGGTTGTTTTTACGAATAAACTTGATGCGCGTTGAAGCGGGGGCTCTTGCGGGCGACGGGCGGCAGTGCATCGCTGACCAATGTCTGGGTAGACGCTAACGCTCTGTGCAATTTTATTCGCTTAAAAGTTTCGCATGCTCCTCCCACTCGCTCAAGATCGCTGGCACTTATTGTCGCCTTAATATTGTACGGTAGGACGGGAACCCTTCGTGTGCGAGTCCGACTCGCATTTGGTCGCTTTTTGCAGGCTGTCATATTAAACTTCGAAGTTTAAAACACCGATGTACTATACTTATAAAGTTTTAAAGTACGAATTTTAGTTTTAAGGTACGTTATGGCGAATTATTTTATTGAGAATGTTCATAATCGCGTTGTACGGAACTTCTTAAGCTTACTTCTTGGACTTACAGTTGTACTGATAAGCTGCTGTTGCTGTGTTGTTTTAAGTAATAGCAGCCGCACGGATCCATCGCAGTTAAGATACGCTTGCCGAAATTGTAACGTGGATGGTGATGGCTGACCATCCATTACATACCAAGACCCCTGTAACTGCAACTGCAACTGTAAGTCCAAGAAGCAAGCTTACGAAGTTCCGTATATCGCGATGGTGAACATTCTCAATTAAGTAATTCGTCATAGCAAGCTTTCGAAGTTCCGTACATCGCGATTATGAACATCTTAACTAATATTATAAATGCGAAAGTAAGTTTTTCTGTTTGTTTGTTACCTTTTCACGCCTAAACCACTGAACCGATCATCCTGAAATTTTGCATATACGTTGTCAGGTGTACAGAAACGGACATAGGGTACCTTTCATCCCGAAAAAAAGTACCGTTCCCGAGGAAAACAACAATAACGTTCTTATGATAATAGATAGCGCCACGTGTCTTTCGAATCATTATTGAATTATAACCCGAATTGATTATCAAAGTGTAAAATAACGCGTGCGAAGCCCCGGGCAAAAGCTAGTTCTCAATAAAATAATTCGCCATAGCGTACCTTCAATCTCAAATTCTTACGTTTAAACTTTATGAGTACAGTAGGTACATCGGTATTTTAATCTTCGAAGTTCAGTATGACAGTACTTTTTATATAAAAACGCGTGCACATGCATACAGTCAACGGTTTCAAATTTCTAATCCAAAAGCTCCACGGTAGTCAAACTACAGTTAATAAGGCATTGTTTTAGTAAATTAACTGACATACCTACTACTAGTCGATTAAAGTCTCCTTCAAACAGTCGCGACACGCGACGAGCGGTGAGGCTCCCACAGACAGGCGCAACGCGACAGCGCGACACAAAGACGCCGCTCGTCGCGCCATGCCTTTGAGTCGCGCGCATTTCGCGTCACGTGTCGCGCCAGTTTGTGTAAGAGCCTTAAAGCGGTAATTCGTGACATTGAATGCGTGCTTCAAACTGTAAACTAAACTAAAATAGAGCTGAACCAAATAAATATCGATAGTAAATCGGTCGGAACATTCATAATTAATAAACAACTGGGGCATCGTTATCATTTAATCGTTTCGCCATTGGCAACAACGGGTTGTGCAAAAAAGCAATTAATTATTGAATCACTGAATATTCAAACTGTGGCTTTATATTGTAAATTAATACATTTCATTAGTTGCAAGTTATAATAAAAACGTTGGAATTAAATAATCACTTAATTTAATATTAACCACCACCACCACCACTTTTAAATAACCTTGACTAGCAATCTAATAAAAATAAAAAGCAACTAAGTTATCGAGTTAATACAAGCGGATTTTCTTTCAACAACATTTATCGGTGCTCATAAAATATGCGCACTTGATCTACATACCTTGGTTTATCGACGATATCTACCGTTATCGATACTTATCGGAAATCCCTAAAAGCCTTGGGCTTAAAGGCTCCTGCAGACAGGCGCGACGCTGCTCTACTAGAACAATTTCTATGAAAATTCATGGAAACTGTTCGACAAGAATCGCGTCGCACCGTCACGCGTCGCGTCGCGCCTGTCTGCCTTAAAGCGAATATCGCTGCATGGTCCGAAACGATCGGCAGCGATGAATATCGCCAAAACGTTACGAAAGTGGCTGCAACTGGAGCACTGGCCACTGGCCGCTGACATTTGAGCGAAGGGAATTTAAAATAAGAACAAAAAGTGGCGGGGATTGTGTAAGCTTGCGAGCGGTTTCGGCAGGAAGGTTTAACGGTATTTTTCGAATTCCTGACCTTCTGAGAAACCTTCTTATAAGACGGAATCTCTCTATTTAATACGAGTACATAACTATAATGTGCTGTAATTCCAACTTAAGATTGACAGCATTACTTACATACATATGTATACTATCATACTTTTATAACATCAAAGGTGACTGACATTTCTTTAGTCATGAATAGTTATTCATACCACGGTCAATAATATTATCCTTTTATTTTTTTTTATCTTAGCTTTTTTCTTGTTAATTAATAGTCGAGAATATGTCATACGTCAGATAATACAAAAAGCATTTTGTTCAAGATTGACTTCGTGACAAGTTTGCCGACTAATTGTTGATAAGGCGCAGAATTGCTTTTCCTCAAGAAGTTAATTGTAATCTATTAAGAAAAATACCTTAACATGATGTATAAAAGGAAGTTGATACAATGATTCGTAAAAGAAATTAGTTTTATCATCCTATTTGAGCTTGCATCTGGTCGAATTTCAATACCAGCCTGTTCAAAAAAACATAAAACATTTCAATAACTGTAGTAGGTAATTAGCAAGTGTCCCACGATTTCATGGACAAATTCAGATCATACTTTCACTTGATTCAATTTATAGTATTTTATTCTCATGTAATTAATACTTTCTACTTCATTTAAAGACCAAGTTTTGTACATGATATCTTTGATACATTTCACTTAAATCGGTACCCTAGAATAATGATAAAAGTTAAATAATTATGTTTATTGTTTTCAGTTTTAAATGGAAATGTTGTTTAATTTTAAAAGTAATTTCGTTAAGTGAACCTATGTTTCCATTCCAATAATTTTGCCCATAATGACAATCAAATACGTTCATGTATGGCAGCTAAATTACGTTCTTAGCTCAACAAAAATGTTACATCACTAAAATATTATGCAGTTACAAAATCGTCAGTAGCCTCTTTAAAAAAATAAATAAGTGGCACCATGAAACTGCACTTTGCGTTGAAAAACAAGAAAAAAGCGACAAGACACATGTACGGGATGTTGTCATGTTTCTTTAAAATAAGTAATCAGCCCGCGATTGCCCCACCAGTCGATAACTCCGATAAGCACCTCCACCATCGTCGCCCTCTTTTTATCCGATTATCGATAACTGCATTTGTTACCCAACATCGATAAGTGAACGATAATTTTATAGAGTTTAAACAACCTATCTGTAGTAAATAGTCGTTTAGTGGTATCGAGTTTGAAATTGGTGTTTGTTGTAGGATAACGTGTTTCTGCGATAAAACAGACTTGGTTGCTTGTTAAAGTTCATGTAACTGCATTTTAATAATACGTAAAACACTGTGTATGCGTAATGAAGTCCATGTAGGTATGGACAGAATTGCCCAGCTTGAAAATACGTCTGACGTTATTTATTAATTTTATCGTATTATCGATACAAAATTGGACTCTAAGTTCATATTACTGCATTGAATTTCATGAAATTATGACATTTTACGCCAATTCTAACTTAAGGAGTTGTATTGCTGATTCTAATTATTATAATGTAAAGCCATATTTGTTACGGTCGCGAATCATATTTTAATCAAAATACAACCTGACAGTGACCTGCGAATTGCAAAAAACGTAACAAAATTTGAATTTCGCGGGCTACCTTAGCGCATCCCCCTTAAGTTATACAGAATTACCTCATATCGTAAAATTGATGAGACATAGCCATGTTATGCACATAGAGACATAGCCATGGTATGCACATAGTGCCGCATCAACACTAGCCAGCCACACGTGTTAATCTGTACAGAACGAATACGAACCTATCTACCTTTGTGCAGAGTTCGTCAATATGAGCTTTCCAATTACAGTGTTAGTCTATTGTTATATCCCTAGGAATTTTTTACTCTCAACCTCAAATGCATGATAATGACAATTGAAGAATTGTCATTATCATGCTGCATTTTTAACTGTGGACGCTTACTGTTATATGTTTGGACCTGTATCATTTTGGTTTTGCTTATATTAATGTGGAGATTATTTTGTTTAAGCCATGTGATCATTTTATTTAGTGTCTCGTTAATTTCGGTCTGGTACTCACCTAAGTCATAATTGTCATTGATAATGCTCAGGGTCGTATCGTCAGCATAATGTGGGAGGTTATGCTAGCTAATTCATTAGCATAAAGCAAAAACAAAAGTGGTCCCAATATGGTTCCTTGGGGAACACTTCAATTATTTTCGCAATAGGGAGATCTACCGACGATTTTTTGGTGTCCTGTTTGTCTCGAGATCTCAACAAATTGTAGTCGATGAGTGATGTAGCTTTCTAGCTATTTCAAGGCGTTCCCTCTAATGCCAATCTCTAGTATCGATCTAATTTGGGAAGTAGCAATTTATGGTTGACGAAATCGAAAGCCTTGGACATATCTAAGAAAACTAAGATAAAATAAATTGGTATGTTATCATTAGGACTTTTGGTTATCAATTTTAATAAAGCAAACCAAGCTAATGTGGTAGATATTTTTTTTCTAAAAGCAAATTGTTCTTCATTTAAGATGTCATACTTTGATAAGAAGCTGTAAAGTTTGTCGGGCATTACTTTTTCAAAAACTTTTGCAATTATCGGTATGAACGTTATGGGTCGATAGTTGTTCATATTATTGGTATCACTTTTCTTATCGATTGGTTTAACAATAGAGAGCTTTAAACGCGAGGGAACAAGCCTTGAAAAAATTAAAGGCTATGGCTAATATCCGATGACAAAAAAGACATGGCCAAAAATTGTATGGACTTATACCCCAGAATGTACAGATAAAAATCTATGTCATTTAATAGTACTGATCTTCTGTAAACAAAATTAAAAAGGTGCATATTGATCAGCAGTAGTGGACAAAAGTTATGAGGGTTTGAAAAAGTTGATTTTTGCACTACGGCTAAGGTATCTTATGTAGATTAATGTGTATATATCTATAAGACATTTAATATAAATAGTATTTTAATTAAAGTTGTCTTTCCCTTGAATTGGTTGCAAGGCATCTTGTTATATTGCCATAGCAGTCACCACCGACACAGCTATTAGGCAATAATTGTGAAGGTAAAATAAGAACCTATTAGTCTCAAGATGACCATGACGTGAGAATATGGGGTATATAATACATCTCGTAAATATTTTAGTAAGAGGTACTTATTAAAACTAGAAGTTACTTCAAAAGTTAATCACTCCGTTAAAAGAACATTCGCATCAGGGGGTAATGATGATAATACATGCCGCCTGATGCATTCTCTAATTGTGATACCACAGTTAACACACGCTTGTAAAAGATTCATTTTACTTAAGTATGTATTACACAGTTTACAATAATTATTAGTGGAGCACTCGCGTGGCGCTACGACAATATAAAATGTGTAATGAGCGATTTCGTATTACACAGTTTACAATAATTGGAGCACTTGCGTGGGCTACGACACTATAAAATATAAACGTATAAGCGAAAATATAAACACAATTCGAATCGAACAAATACCGGAAGAAATCCCGGCAAATGTCAAAGAGGAGGGAATATGGTATTGACAATTGACATTAGTCGGCGGTGTAGACTAATAACGTGAAATAATCCTACCCGTAACTCCACTAATATATATAAATTCAATCATAGATGGTTCAATTTATAGATAAGAAAACATATAAAAATGATGTTTTATTAGATTTAGGTTACGAATAATTTACAAGTATATTTTAGGCCCGCTTTGCGTTGTTTTAATTTAAGTTTCAATGCGTTTAGTTATTGTTTTTCCCTGTTCTGATCTTTGTTAATATTATATGGCAACATTAAAAGGTGGTTTAGTAAAAATCAAACAGAAAAACTTTTAATTCTGATTATTTCTCCACTTCTTCTATAAGGCATACAAAGTTATTCAAAATTCCAAGTTTTAATATTCAAATTAACTGCAATCAATTTATGTTTGTACTCCGTGGGGTACATTTTGAGCTTAATTTGGGAATGTTGGTGTTTATGTCATCATAGCCTGTAGAGTTGGTAGATTTTAAAGAAATTAATTGTTTTAAAACAGTACTCTCATTTTGCGGTCAAATAAATAGTATTTGGAAGGTGATATGAGACCTTTTACGTTTATGAGGATTCAAATGTTCCTATTATGTTGCCGTTTGATGGCTATTAAATTATTGATAATATGATGGCTATTAATAATTAAATTATTTATTTATAACTTAAAAGCTGACCCGACAGACGTTGTCCCGTACAAAATTCAATTAATCATAGAAATATCTATAGAAAAAAACGCTTTCAGTTTTTCCAAATTTCCGGCTAACTTTTCCTATTTTTATTTCTCTTTAAACCTGTTTCAAACCATTACGAACATTTTAACACAAAAAATAGCCAAATCAGTCCAGCCCGTTCCCATGTTATGAGCTCACCAACAGCATTTAATTTTTATTTATATATGTAGATTCCTTGCTTCGTTTCACAACGTATTTGACCCATTTTGCGCTGATATCAAACTTAAATTTTGTTATTCGATAAATAATTACAGCCTACAAGAATTAAACTTGAAAGTAATATCGACCTTCGATTCCAATACTAAGATAAATACTTTATTGTTTTTCGTTCCGTTAACCTTCTTGGTTGAAAAATAAACATTATCATTAAAACACGAATAACGTTTTTAAGTACCAAAATGTCACGGATCACGAGGTATTGTACCAAATATGAAAAATAATTACTTAACAATAACTTAGAATTTTACGTGGCATAAGGAAGTGTCGGCTGTGGAACATATTGCAATAAAAATGATAAAAGGGCAACTTTAAACTTTGAGGTTCCGCCTTTCTAAAATCCTTTGGAAATACCACATGAGTAACATGCATCCAAATACTATTAACAACTAAGTTTTAGTCCAACAATACCTACAAGAAAACGTGAAGGGAAAAGATCCTTGGAGGTAGAATCCATACTGATATTCTAAATGCAAAAGTAACTCTGGACAGAAATGTACTACCGAAATAAAAAGTATCCTATGTCCTAACTCAGGTCATGGTTTATGCGTGTGCCAAACATCCAAATATGTTCAGCCGTTGCGGTGCACTGTGGATCGAAAATCGTCTCAAGGAGACATAGAGCTGCTAAGTTTTAAGTGCCGTTTTTTGGGCTTGAAATGGTTTCTATTAAGCTATGGTCAAATATGCCACAAAAAGTAATTTGGCTTGAAAACAGAGGATTTATAAAAAAAAACGAAAAAATTATGTGAAGCTAGAGTGAAAAATCCGCTTATCTTTAGAACTACAGGTTAAACCATCATAACCCTTAAATGAGGTTTTAGAATTTTTTTTTATGATTTACGTACATACCACGTTTATCGATTTCAACTGCACAAATTTAATTTAATTTTCATATGAAATATTCTGAAAAATTCTTAGGTGGAACAAATTTCCAAAGTTTCGCAATTGATAAGAAATTGATGTTTATTATTCAGTAAATATATCATTGACACAGTCGCGAATTTCGATCAACAGCGACGTAAAACAGAGCTGCAATTTGCAAAAACCAAAGAATTTTTTAATTTGGCGGGCTACAGCTGAGAATTCACCCTAAGTAAAACTGACTGACTCAATACGCAACGAATCGAACGAAACGGTCAGAAACGTCATGTTAACAAAATAATGGATACAGTGGTCATAGACAAAATGCGTTTTTTTTATGTTGCTCTTCGGTCGCGCTGTTGCCAAATCGTCCATTTTGCCAAAACGGAAAAGATATATAGGTACTAAAAATATACCTATGTAATTTATTTGTAAAAAAATATTCTCGCCATACTCTTAATTTATTACTAGTATAACTGTACTTAGTATAAGAATGGAATAGATGCGGTATAACACATTTTTATTTGTAAAGCTGTTAGTGATTAGCAAAATAATTTTAATTAATTAGGCTGAATAAGTGATATTTGATCATTTTTATGTATTTACCGTGACCACCGTGCAACAACACGAATCATAATCTATTATCTTATTCTGGAAAGTGAGAAATTAGGAGTTCTAGTAAACATTTTCAATCATTAAGCACTTTAGCCAACACATCTTTAATGAGCGTAGTTAACAAAAATAACACTCTAATGAGGTTAATAAATAAAAAGCAAATTCAATCAAAATATTTTAAGTATTTCACATAAACCTACATGGGCACTTATGAAACGTCAGAAGCTAGGTGCACGGTTCCAATTGGTTGTTTCCTATGGAGAAGAGCCGGCAAGAAACTCTTACTTACTCTTTTAATAATGAGGGGCTTTTACAATGTTTTAAAATTACAGTGTTAATAGGTATGGGAGGACAGTGTAGGTCAACAAGTAACAGGTACTCAACAAAATAGAAAAAGGTCCACAAATTTACAGTCCACAAGTTAGGCCTACAACGTTCTCACATTCACAAAATATAGAAGTCTATATAAAAGAAAAAAAAAAAAAAAAACCCTATTTAAACCAAATGACATGATTGCTATTACAACTGAAACAAATCAGAATTAAAATCCTTTCTACAAAAGCCATAAGAATTGGAGGTATATAATGTCAAAATAATGTCAATAATGAGAAGATTACGTCAAAGAAGAAAAACTTAAAAAAAAAAACACTTCCTTATTTGGGAGCAGTTAATAGACATTTACATAGTGACGATGAGGTATCAGGGAAGCCAGAAGGAATTATTATTGCCAAACTTGTCTTCAACGTAGTCTTTAATCTTATAATACCTATGTATGTTTGATAAGGATACGTTTGATGTGGGTTTTGAACTTTCCATCGCTAAGTTCTGTAAAAACTTAACTTTAACTTTATACCCTGTTCCTCATCCCTCTAGCATCACGACAAATAAATACTAGCTCAGAATTTAGATGAAGCTGCCCTCACTTCAAGATTGACTTCAAAATCTCCTAATTGCCTTCAGTCAGTCTTCCAACGTAGCTGGAAACAACGATCACAAACGTCAAAACAAACGGAAAGACGAAAAGCCCTAAAGTTCGTGTTGTTGCCCCATTGTGACGTCAATTGGCAAACCAGTAGATGTTACGTAAAACATGCTAAATAAGGGATCTCTGTAACAGAAATACTCTACACTCTTTGTCCCGATTGTGAGTTATCTTTGTGGTGTTAGAAAAGATTTGAGTGAAGAGGTTTGTTGATCGTGTTGATAGATTAATTAAGTTAGGTACCTACCTAAGTATCCCCATAGCCCCCGGTGCAAGTGTGCGAGGAAACACGGGGTGGATTTAGTCAGTAGAAGTCTGACATACCCCTCCGCCCGGCCTAGGGCGGAGGACATCCAAAAGGATTTCCACGCCGTTACAAAAAAAAGGTACCTACCTACTATTCCATTGGTTGTGAAAAATATATGTATCGCCTGGGAGGGAATCAAGTAAGTTTGATTATATACTTAAGCTACATGCTTTTGAGGAATAATTTGACTTTAACATATTTTGGAATGTAAAAAAACGAGAACAACCCATTGGGCGACTTAGCATCACATTTTACGTTGTGAAATAAAATGTTTAAATAACCACTTTCTTCAGTCACTTTCACGTGCGATGATCATGTTTTTTGGGCACAATACGCACGTATTGTGGCCTTTTACATACCAAGTAATGTCGACATCAATTCTCAATGTCAATATCCATTCGATACTTAAAGCTAACGATAAGTTGGATGACATATTATTAAAATGGCCTTCACTTCTGCAACCATAACAAAGCAACCATAGTCTTATCACTTGTTTAAAAATCAGTTTGAAAATTCTAAATAACAAGCCCACTCTCAGTCTCAATGTCATTCTCATTAAACATAATATCCCTCTCGATTTCATCAGAACAACGAGAGGACTGACCACAAAATGCGATATTAATATCTGCGGGTCAAACCACCGTGTGCTCTTGACATTTACTTCTTTGTAACCTATACTATACTTGTTAAGATTGTGTTTGTACCTCTACCACTAGAACTCGATAGGAATCCATTGTCATCTGTCTCACCTTTTCTCAACTATAATGGGCTCGACTTCCAGATTTGGATGCAGCTGAATGCCAGTACTTGACATGGACTGTCTACATATGTCCTCAGGGGGTATCTGATATCCACAACTCATGAGGGGTTGTGGATACCGGATGGAAGATTGGTTCTAAGACTTTCGGGCTTCTGAGTAACCGTAACGACTGTCAAAGATCTACTAATGACAGCGACGGTTTGACGTGCTTTTCTAGACACAGAAATGTATCCGTATGAAATGGATGGTTACTGAACCACCGCGGCATGCTTCACCTTGATCGAACGACCCGTGCGACTGTTACTTAGCCACTAGCCCCTCTCGATAGCAATCAGTATACGAGTTATATTTGCTCGTTAATTGTGTCCATACAATGCTCCAGTGTACTGCATCAAGTCGACCTTGCAAGCTGATCACGATTCCGCACACCTGCACAGAGGTTGCCAACCATTAGTTCTCGATTAGAACTTGACCAATTTAAATGTTTTAATTCAATGGTAATCACGAAAAGGCTGTTTCCGGAATCAAAGCACGACTCAATAAATGAAGTGTCTAGTCTGCCTCCACTTGTATCTTTATAGATATTCTTGCCAAATTGCAATTAAAGCCTTAAAGTGAGAAGTAACTTATGAACACCGAACCGGTCTAGCACATAGAACCTATAAAAGATGTACATATCATCTTAAAACAGTTCATATAATTCACACTTCACACTATCGCAAAACTCCTTAACAGTTTCAGGTTACGTGCTAAACTCAACTCACGTAAAGCAATTTCTTGTGCAAAATAAATAAAAGTAGACAATTTTCTTGAAACACGATAGTAGAGGTCCGTTTACGGCCCAGTTGATCTCATGTTATGAGGAACTCACGATTAAGGAAGGATCTGAGGCGAATTCCTCAGTTCTGTTTAGGTCTACAGCGATAAAGACGTTTTTTTTCATTCACTGGATTCGTTTCAAAAAATTCGAATCATTAAATTGCTATTAATCTCTGCGTTGTAAAAATATTATATCGAAAATACTTTTACTTCAAAATTTTGCAATATATGGTGGTATTTTATTTTAATTAACGCAAGGGTTTGCATATTACTTTACCGTTACTTTCTGGAAATGTTACAGTTTTTTAAACTAGATTCCTCAACTTTTGATTCGATCTCGACATTACACGTTGATGCGGTTATCACGTTCTCAATTATCATCTAACACCATCTAAGCCATGCACCATCTGGGCCTCCAAAGGCATTCGGAGGCTTTTACTGGCCTGGTTTGTTCTCGGTTCGTGCACGCTAGTCTTGAGTCGAGGCCGCTCATGCACACGCTGTGATGTGTCGACAGTAAATAAGGTTATGAATTGTCACTTCGTTGAAACCTTATCAAAAACTACGTTATCTCAAATTCTCATTACGTTATCTCAAGTTTAACAAGAATCGATCATTTTATTTCCATTACCTAGGTACAGGTATTTCAATAAAATGTATCAGAAAGTTTTGGCAATGAAATTTATGTTTTAAACCAATACTTATAGGAATTCAAAATTGACGTCAAAATTATACCAGAAACTGAAGTTAAACAAGATCTTGCATCACTTAAAAAGCTTTTATTAGAAAGTTTATTTCTATGTCATGTCTGTATTAAACAGCTAATAGACTGCTTACGGATGCAAACAAAGAAACTCAGTAGAGAAAATGAATCTAAACTTGACATTGCCCCCGGGTGAAACAGTAAGATTACACAAGTTGTCTGTTATCGATTGCGAAAGGCAATCAATAGCCAAACACCAGAACGTGCCGATTGATAAACACAATGTAGCGATTACTCGCGTTTGTAGCTCGAATTGTGAGGATGAGTAATGTGTGTGGTAATTATTTACGTGCAATTCATTTAAAGACGAAACTGTACTAAGCAATAATACTTTACACATCGTCACAAAAGGATTTGTTATCAAGGCTTTCAATATTTGGGAAGAAATTCGGACCTACATTAGCAGAAATAATTATGCTACGCAAATTCAAATATAGAGTAGGTTTGATATTTACGGGTTTACTTATCAATGTTGTTGAAATTTTAGAGATGTATAAACGTCAAAATATGTATGGTTTGACAAACGTTAATCTCGGCGGCGGCGATCTCTCGCGTCCGGCCCTGGGCCAGGCTATAGTATGGAGTTAGAGGGCATGGGAAGCAGTCACCTCCTTCTGCGAAGCAGTAATACTCGCGACGGAGGAGGCGAAGCGCGTGAGGGTGAACCAATCGTTGCGCCTTCACGCCCCTAGTCACCGCAGGAGGAGACGCCCTGGGCGTCGGGAGTCGATAGCCGATTCCCGGCCACCGTAGGCGCGGGCTTGCGGACGGCGAGCAATGGGTAGCTCGCCGTCCGGTAAGGACTAGGTCCGGATCGACGGCGGGGTGTGTTCCACACGTGCCTCAAAGAGATGTCAGCACCATTGACGGGGTCCGATAGGGCCGATGCCTGCCGGGGTCGCGGATTGTCGAAAGAGTTACCG
This sequence comes from Griposia aprilina, assembly GCA_916610205.1. Classification (NCBI taxonomy): domain Eukaryota; kingdom Metazoa; phylum Arthropoda; class Insecta; order Lepidoptera; family Noctuidae; genus Griposia; species Griposia aprilina. Next base: position 4,781,974 of record OU744295.1, on the reverse strand, counting down.
TGGCCCTGGCGCACAGGCAACTGAAGGACTACGTGTGGGTTTTAGTCAGTAGAAGTCTGACACGCCCTTCCGCTCCGCCAAGAGCGGGAGAAGTTATTTTATTATTTCCCACCAAAAAAATAAAGAAATAAAGGAAGATGTTAATCCTTACTTAACTTTAAGCAACGTTTTTAAATAAACTCTGTATGTTACTTAAACAACACTTGAGTGTAGAAATTGATAGTTTTTTGTACCGTCAATCCTAAGACTAACCAGTGCTTCAAAAGCAAACAATTATTAACTTCTAAGCGTTCGTATTAATTTCCGCCACATCAAAGAGAAATGTAGTCAGTCTCAAGTACCATAATCCGCTTAGCAATGCTTAGAAGAATGAAATATTTCTTTCATCTCCGGGGTTAACATACCCATTACGAAGATTAATTCAGCAACAATGCAGCAAAAACTATAGCAAATTACTGCCTAAGCATTAATTTATCATTTAACCCCGCCCTCCGAACAAAATAATAAGCCATCGTGACCGAACTCCATGCCTGCTTAATTAAACCGTAAAGAATGAACTTGCGTACACAAAAAATAGAACCGGTCATCGACGAACACCAAATTGAAATGTCAAAGTGAAATGTCAGAATTGAAGTTTCCGTTGTTGCGTCTGCGTCGCATCAAAATATTAATCTAGTAGATTAGCCTCAGGTCACATTACGCAACTCACAAACAACGGTTCGTTGAGTATTCATGCAAAAATTGCTCGTAATTTGTCCGAGGCCATCACTCATCAGCACTTAATACTCTCATTTGTATTGTACAGTCGCTACAATTTAGTGCAATGGAGTCATAATATACCAGCCTTGTCAATTATTAGCTAGGCATTATTGTTAGTCATAAATCAATACCGACATCTGTAGACCGTGGTTGAATAATACATAATTTATAACCTAGAAATAGAAAACGGAAATTACTGGGACAATTTCATCTTACCTGTATAAATTTTGTACAGCGAATCCAATAAACCCTGCATCATTTTGACGTGTTATTTGGGCACTAGTTATATCACAATACACTTTAACAAAAACATGTCTAGACTAGCTGGCACCCAATAATCAGCACTGAACACTATCGCTTTATTATTTTTTTAAATAACAAGACGTGATCAACGGCTACATTACTGAAAATCTAATTCTTGAAACTAAACAAGCAGTCATCCAGACAGCTAATTAGTCCCACATTGGAACAAAAGCTTGAGCAGATCAATTGGTATCGGAAAAAATAAATGAAGACACAAGCAGAAATCACAATAAGTTTCGAAGGTGAACGAACTAATAGACAACACGGTGGCCAAATTGAAGTAACGGTAACAACCGTCGGATCTTTATCATCAATCAGATTTGCGTAACCATCTTTTAGCAATTACTCCGTACACTTGAGTGGTCCAAACGACTAGTTACGTGGAATGCAGTCAACGTATACAATTACAAGTAGTAAGGACAAAAGAAATGAGATCTAGTTACAACAAATATTGAGAACACAAGACAAGGCTACTATTTGAACCCAGCGAAGCGTACCAAAAACGTAATGAATATAAGGATATCAAAGCAATACCTATATTAAATTAAAATGCAGAAACAAAATTCAACCTAGACCTCGATAACCATACAAGTATCATGGAAAATGATAAAGTTAAAGTATTATACAAGGTCACATAAGTTAATATAACGACCTGCAGTACGCCTACGGCAGTAATAGTCCGAGTGCACCATAACACCATGTTTTACATGATGTAGTACAATATGGGCACATAGTGTCGAAACTTTCGTTGTAGGCGGGGAACTCGGATGTGTAATAAATTGTAACAGGCGTAATAACAAGTCTATAAAATGTTGTAACACTAGTAGCATTGGCATGGAAAAAAAGATGAGCATAATGATTTTCATCAACTTTTTCAAAAGAGAAAATGCACATCACAAATCATTCTGAAACATATCTTCATCCTACAGCTTTTGCGTTATGTTTACTCTTAATATTTTCTTAATATTTTTGCAACACAACGGTATTAACTGATGGGATGCATTCTAAAAGTAACACAAATTATTCGGATCATTTGTAGGAAGTTTTCCTCGCTGACACGTAAAAACACACTTCAATTTTATTAATCTTGGCACGGGTTTTAGCATAACAAATAAACTTAACAAGCGTTTCCTAAAATCATTTATCATTGGTCAAATAGTAAGAAAATGGTTTGAAGAGTTCGCAGAAGACATAATAATAATTCAACCTGAAGACATTCCATAGAAATATCTGAGATGTCGGACAAAACAAACTTTTACTGTCACATAACGTCAATCAGATGATCCGAATGCTTGATGTTAAGAAAACAAATTAGGAATCTTGAGGAACAAGTAACTAAGCAAAATATCAATAAATAATTCATGATAGCCGTGATGTACCAACAAGAATATAATATGTACTAACTCCTAGAAAAGTTGAAAGAAAGTCGTGATTCCTAAAACATTTCTTTGGCCAAAACAAGAGCAACAGGTCCAAAGATTATAAGCAATGTTATTTTAAGTGAAACAATACCTCGGACCGATTTACTACCAAAACAAAGAATCGTAATTAATATGAACGAACCCAGCAATGTTACTTCAGAACTCTTACGTGAACGTGGAAACGTGCATGTTCAAAAATAGACTACAAATAACAATGTGTTGGTAAATGAAGACAGTAATGACATGTCCACATGAATGTAAAGTAAAATTAGCCACACAAGAAAGTCATTGCGAAACCAATAGGAAGAACGCAGACATAATACAAAACGGTACTATTGAAACTGGGAAACTTTATGAAGATCTCGGCGAATTGGAAATATAAAAGATAGCTTTTACGTGTTTATATTTGCAAGGCATCCTTTTATGTAATGCATTTAATACAAAATACATCATGAATGCTTGAATGCAACTGTTCAGGATCAACATTACTGACATACTTAGCCGTCTCGCTTTATTCGTGGACACAGTCTAGTCTTTTTGTTAAGGAACTATAGTTGGTTAAAATTAGAATTTCAAATGCATTCACCCGCAGTTATTCATCTTCACTGCAGCAAAAAGCAAAAATATTATCCCACCAAGTTTCTGAAGTATAAAAGATACATCTTTGAGAGATTACTTCGCAAATAATACGATGAAAGATTCGCGAGTGTCCCGAACAAACGAAAATTTATTCTCCTGTAAATTGGAAGTGGCATGTCTGCGCTTAATCAAGCGAGCACCGGAGCAAAAATCTCGGTGACCGGTCAAACGAATAAGATGAACGAAGACTTCGAAAAAAGAAACTTCTTGAAAGTTTTCCCATATCGTCAAATTCGAAACCTGTTTAAGACAAAAGTATTTATTTAGCAGAACACATATTCGCACTTGCATTACAACAAACTGTCATCTATCGTTAATAGACAACGTTTATGGCAAATATTTGAAACACTGTCACTTTTGAAACCACATTTTGCACTCGCGGCGATCACTCGTATATAAACCACGTACTCGCGACTTTAGATGTAACTCCTAGCGATGTTTCTGACTTAGCTGAAAGATATGGTCGAATCGCAAAAGTCGAGTAGGGCGGGCGCTCATTGCCGATCGCGCGCCCGCGCCGTCCGCGGTCTGCCGCACCGCCGCCGCCACTGGCGTACCGGGATTATTTATAAATTCATACAGACAGGGGGTCGTAGAATTTTGCACGACGTCGTCGTGGTATGCCAAAGCTAATGACTGCATCAGGTCAGACCGGAAACATATTGTCACGGTACCTTCCTCAAGTTAACGAACAAACTTAAATCTCTTTTTATTGTCCAAATGGAAAGTGATTATTTTATTTTTGAATACCAGATTTCCTCACCTTGATTTTGGACTTAATCAATCAATGTAGCTTTGTTTAATAAATGACAATTCAAATATAACCCAAATATGTACAAACCCCGCCCACAGTAGGCCGCAAATTAATTCTAAAAAAAATGTTTCGCAAGATACTTGTAACTCAAAGAATTTTCCGCCGACCATGGCCATGCCGCCCACCTGGACAGGTGTCCAGCGCGATGGCTCATACCCACCGATATTACGTTAGACACGTGAGCAAGATTTAAATTAAGCAGTATGAACGGTTTCTTGTTTGACGCGAAAATTTATGAATTGCTTACACATGACGTGCCAGTGACTTGTGTTTACTAGTTTATAGTACGCTGATAAATAAATCGACCATCTTAAACGTTTCTGCTGCTATGATTGCAGATTCTCGAACAAATATGTGACGAGCACTGATGAATCACCTGCAAGCAGAATACAAAAGACTTGGCGTTTGGCACTACTAACAATTCATTCCTAGTTTCTTGACAAATGACAGCTAAAATTAAAACAATGAGCAAATTGAATAAACATAACTGAAGCAAAGCCAAAACCAACTGTACGTGTGATAGTGAACAAATTGGTTAAGATACAAGTAAATCTGTGTTTGGTAGTGAAATCGGTACTGTTAAACACTGATATTATTTAAAGTCAAGTTTTAAATTACAACAGTTACCTATCTACAAAAACGATTAACGACTTGAATGATAAGCCAAGCGAGAATGGGAATTTTCACAAGTACCATGGACAAAATCCTACTCAATTATTACATTATTCAAGAATACACAACAATTACCCATCAAATTAGACTCTAAATTCCGCGACACGTCCATACGCTTGACAGGCATCCAAAGAATGTCATCATCCCATCTTTCACCGTAACGGCGGCAAGTCAGACAGAAATGACGCCCCTGCCTATTTGTATTCTAGAATATTCATTGCGCAGATACATCAGTATTTACGGGTTTAGTTCAGTCTCAAACAGCTGTCGACGCTGTCGCGGTTTGCATTGTGGACTTTATTATTGATCGTAAAGTATCGTTAGCAACGTTTCTTTGACGTAAATGTTACGTTTCAGAGTAAACTGAAGCTCTTCATCTTGTCTGGTGATGTGAAGTTATGCATAAGTGCTTGTTTTGGGCAGTTCAGTTGCAATTTTGTAATAGATTTTACGATATACCAGTCAGTATGACGCGATTCTGATTTTGTTGCTTACTTTGCAGCATCTGGGAGCACGGTAGTACTGGGGGCCCACACAAGCCATGATGATTACCTACCTAAGCAGGGATTTATTTAGTAGTTTTTCCTGGATTTTGAAAATGATGTTTTTTTTAACCGTTTAAAAGTACATATTTTGGTCTGGTCAAAACGCTTGCCTTCTTTTACTTAAAACCTTACCTCAGCGCGCAGCTTACAAAAGGTATGCGTTCTAGCTACCAACACGGTATCCTTTGATGATATACCTCGGTACGATGTAGCCTTCATCTACATGAAAATAAACGTTTCCAAATATATATCCAGAAAAAGAAACAAATAAACAAACGCACACATTTCCAATAATACGTAGTTACCTAAGCGATAGTTTGTTTAATGTTTATGTAGTAGTATATTTTTAAGGTAATATAAACAATATGTTCGTAGGAACATTATTCGGTAAACCCGAGTCAATGTTATTTTAATGAAACACGTTTCAAACTTACCTTTACGTATTATAAAAATAAAACTTTAGCACCTTCTGAATGAAATATGGTTGAATGTGTAATCTCAAGTGAGTCCTTGGAGTGCAATGTATTTAAATGGGTTTTAACACCACTCCACCGATCATTCTATCTGAATCTATCACTATAGTATGTTTTGCGTCAATCGTATATCGATCCTTCTCACTTAAGAACCACGTAAATGCTACCCACATCATACGGCGTTATTCTTAGTATTTATTCAGGGCTGTTTTTCATCAGCCCTTTTATGCCACCTATGTTAACTATCTACAGCGAACGATTGCTCTTTCAACATTACCTATTCTAAATCTTCATATATTTTTTATTCAAGTATATTTGTGTTGTATAATCGAATCGGCTTTGATTCTCATTAGATGGCGAGTCTGTATTGATTAGATTGTTCAATAGCTTGTACGAAGTAGTATCAATCTGACCTACCATCCCTAATATTTATCCCATCCATACGATTTCTAGCACCAAAACTTCAATTCGAAGCTTCTGTAAATTTTGGAGCTTTATCAAGGGTAGCTTGCCCTTGATTATAGTAGACAAACGGCTAATAGTGCAGTTTAGAATTATTTGTTCGTATTTTAAAGTCCCTCAATACCTTCAGAAGTTATTGAAAACACATGCTTATTAGTAAGCAGGCAACACAAATCTATAAATAAACCTGAAGTGAGCCAGTCACCAACGGATACACTTACCGGCGACAATTGAGCAGTGGCGTGTGCTGCCCGCTTCCTTGATGATCTCATGCAAAATTGTAGCATTTCTACAAACCGCACCATTTAGGGAACGATATTTGGGTCAGTCCAATTGTGTCATTTAGATGAGGATGCCTTTGTTTAGAACAACCGACCCTTTTAATGGCTGAAACTAGGCTCTTGTAACGCGATAGCGTTTTGGTGATTGGTATCATTGTATGTAGAACATGCATTGATATTGTACGGATCATGTTTATTAATTTCGAAATTTGGATTTATCGCATGCATTCGATACGATGAATCATAAATCAGCAAAATAATTGGTTATCTCGTTTGTTTCAGAATCGAACTGAGCGTATTGCAATTAGGTGCCGCTTCTTACTCAAAAATGTTGGATGTCATATATTGGTGGGTGATTCCAATAAACATTGTAAATAATATTACCTGTATTATCAACCGGTGAATCTGTAGGTGCTGAATCAATTTTTCATGTTACTCTTCAGTATCCGATATGGTCTAGTGGCTAGGATACCTGGCTCTCACCCAGGAGGCTCGGGTTCGATTCCCGGTATCGGAAAAACTTTTTACTTTTTGTAGATTTGTGAAAATAAATGTAAAGTTTTCAAAGAAAATCATTTGAGATTAGGAGATATCAGAAGGAAGAATTTAACGAATTCGGGTATTTGTAAAGCGTTATTGATAAGATATTTCGGAGAAAGTATCTTATGTAAGTAACAGTCCAACAAATATTGAGTTATCAAGTGTAATATTACGTGTACCTACTCGTATTCCATGGTTTCTCAGAATTCTGAATTTCTTTTGACGCGTTTTGGTAAAAAAACCATGGTTAAATATGTTTTGGTTAAAGACAGCTGTCAACTTGTCAATTATGTCGTGTCGCTGTCCTGAACGTTACTATAAAAACTGTTTCATTTCTTTGAAATAACACTTCTCGGAATTTGTTCTCACTAATGATTCTACTCTTCACTCATAATTTTGCTGTCCTTACACCAAGGTTTTCTGCAATTCCCTCAAACTTTTAAGAACTGCAGATTTGAGTGGGATTATTACTTCAAAAATGCTCTCACTTGCTAGCCATTACTTTATACAAGCACTTTTTCCTGGAGAGCTTAGAGGGCATTCCTCCCTCAAACTGGCGGCCATGTTGCGGTCACAATGGGTGCGCCGGCACACGTCTTTATTAGTCATGAATGGCGACGGCAGTAAACAATTCAAAATAGACGCGCTTCCCGCTCGCGTTGCTGGACCGATCTCGTCCACGAGTTACAACTTTATTGCACGTGGTACTTTTGTCTACTATGCCTGTCCATTAATCTTTGGTTCGTACTCACATTTATTGGAAAGATCAGACGAGGTCTTTCGGAATAGGTACGTTTGATAAGTAGACTCTGTAAAAGCAGACGGGCATGATTGTCTTGTTTGATGAAGAGTGAATGATGCTTGATGTTGAAGCAAGTTGTGGAGTCCTGAGGTTCCATTTAAAGATATCTTGGAGAAAAATCCTTAGAAGGAGACATAACTTTCATTAACTGCAAAAAAACTACCTACTTCAGTACCTAATGACGTAGAACACGTAATAACACGGACTGAACTATTAATTTTGGCTCATATGCTCATATCTGATCCGTCAATTAGACTATTAATTACGGCATAAGTCTTTTGGCAGTAACCTGTATTCAATTCTAGGAATTAAGGTGCAAATAGCTATTTGTATGCATGATGTCGAGCTACCATAGAATGGTTTATGGCTTTAGTGGTCATTAGAATCAACGAAAGAGAAAGGATTGTTGAATTCTATTAAGACCTTGAGTAGAAAGATTCTTTGGAGTATCTAGTATTAAAGGTTAGTTTGTTATGACTTTGTGACTGATGTTTATTTCACAAAACTATCTGTACGCAACAGTGCGTAATAGTGAAAGTAGCGCTTAAGCATGAGGTCCTGGGTTTGATTCCCGGTTCGGCCAGTGTTTGGGTTTTTCCATCTGGAATTTCTCAGTAGCAGCCCGGAGTCTGGATTTGTGCCCGAGCAACAGGCTCGCCTCCTTGAACATAGCTGGCGATAGGTGGGTGTACTATAGGTACACCTCTGCCTAACCTTTCGGAGATTACAGGCGTTATATTATGTTACTATCTCTGTTTTCAACAATTCCATTGATGTACAAAACAAATACGATAAAGAATGTTATCACCGGTTTTTTGTTCAGATAACTTTCGAGTTTTAGAGCATGTCTTGTCTTGGAGACATAACTGGTAAGAACGAGACCACATAATAGACTAACATTTGAGATAAACTTCATAAACTGTTTGCGAGACGAGCCTATCTTACTGGGTCACAGATAACGAATGAGAATTTAAAAAATAATGCTAAAAGTAGATTTCTTGTTATTGACAAACAGCTAATCCATTGAGTGCTGCTGGTAGATGCCGAATTGGATATACTTACATATAGTTGAGGCTTTTTACTGTCAAAAATGTTGTTTATGCAGACAGTATAAACAATTAAATGACGCAGTATAAATAATATGTCTTGCAAACTTCGCCTTCGTTTGTTTCCAAGTCAGAGCTCACACGTTTTCGGAATTAAACTCATAACCGTAATGACAGCAATTAATTCACCTGACAAATAAAAAAGCATAATAAAGGATATGAATCGGATATTTTAATCCTTGGCCGACAAACAAAAATAAAAGTGATGTAACCCCAGTACTCAGAATACAGTATTCTTCTCGAATATCGATAGTAATCGATACGCGATTTAAAGTCGATAATAAGTGTTAACGTAATCGGATATCTGTGAATTTTATTAAAATAATGATAAGTAAGTACTACGTGAAGATAAGTTTTTTTACCAAAAATGGTCTTGCCCAAAATGGTGCTTTATAATCATTATCATTTAAAAGTGCATATTATTATGCGCCTACGCAGTCGCCACATTGGCCCTTTATTTGAGAAGACAAGTTTTGTATGTGAATTAATTTAATTTATCAACGCTAAGCATTCTAGCTAATCGAGATGTCGCAAGGCAGTATCTGTTCATGGTCTAATAAAAGCTGTATACTAGTGCAGAAATATAGCAGGTGGGTAGATGTAAATAATACTTAATTGAAATGTACAGCATTGTGATTAAATTAAAGTTGGCTTTAAAATTTCAAACTTACTGAAACTTCTAGAACTTTAGAGCATCAACATTCTTTTTCTCTCACATCTTCCTTTATTTGGGGTCGGTGCAGCATATCTTCTATTTCCATAATTCTCTATTAGTCGTCATCTCAATAGTCACTCCCATTGTTGTAGTCAAATCATCTTTCACACAGTCAATCGTTTCTTTGGTTTTCGCCTCATCCACATTCATTACCAAAGCTTTCCTCACGATAATTTCCTCATTCTTGCATCACATGCCCATATCAAGACAACCGACAAAATTCAGCCACCGTTGGCACTTACAAAAAATTCTAGAGTATGTCAGTAACATATATTAATGTCTCATACCATCAACGTATTCACTCAAAATGAAGCAATGCAAAATCTGCCGTAAGAGTTATTGATTAACATTATAAAGGTTTCCAGAACAGCTTAATTTGTCATGGCATTAAATCGTGGCAACCTATGAAGAAAACGTTACACTGCAGGTAGCCGTGTTAAAGTAAATGTCAAAATGAACTTTACCGTTCGTGTTTAGAGAAGGATTATATTAACTCCTCAGGTACAGTTATCGTAAACAATATAGGGACGAACAGACTGCTTAAAATGAAGAACATACTAAATAAATTGAACTATGTATATCCTTAGTTGAATAAAGTTATGGTCAGAATAAAAGCTGGATGCGAGAAGTAGGTACAAGGGGGTCTACTCTCTGAGCATGAAATTACGGACGATTCTGACTCTATATCAGCTACGGACATAACATTAGTTCAGAGCCCGAACTAAGAATGAATGACAACACGATTTGGCAGTTACTACTCGCGATGTGTTTTTGCCAGATCAAAAAAAGAAATTGTCACTTGTTTTGAAGGTTCAACTTCTTTCGGACGGGCCCGTATCTTCGTTGACGAACTTAGAGACCAGACCTCCTGGACCGGTTGATTTAGTGAGTGGCAACGCTTGGAGGCATGCCCAGCAGTGGTTGTTATTCGGCAGAAATAATTATGATGATGATGGTGGTGAGTAGTTTTGTACCGTTCTCATTCTGAACCGAGGTCTGTTTTGCACCATATTTTTGTCGCTAACTATACAGTAAGACAACCTTTTCGATGTACAGTCGTGTCTATTGTTTCTAAAGCGATTGCTCAAGCACCTACCCGCAATGACTCGGTTCTCCGATCATGCACGAATCGATTGAACCGTGAATTGATTTAAACACCGATACGATAGTACAATCGAGTAGTGGCGCCTGCGCAGACGCCTGTTCAACATTACCATACAGGTTTTAGTTCGCATTTGATTGTTGGTTTAATATTAGTTCGTGTTTGTTTATGGTATTTGAGCTCATCTATACGATAGGTACTACCTTGAGCCCGCGAATTTGTCTGCCTGAAATTTCTCGATTTAATATAAAATATATTTTATGCCACTCGGCAATAACGTAGCTTTCCATCAGTGAAAAAATAAAACTAAACCAAATAATTACTACCTTTTACAAACATAAACACACAATTTTACCTCTTTATAATATTAGGTTCGATGACTTTATCCTCCTTTTCTTGTAATGTACTTTTCATATACTTTTGGTAGGTAAAGTAGGGCCTCGATAATCTGAACCCCCGATAATCCGAAAGCCTGTGTAATCCGAACGACCCCCTCCCGCTCGCGCAAGCCAATTTCCGAAAATATGTTATTGCATAAATTGAGGGATGAAATATTTTCTTTGTCATTAAACACTACTCGAAGTACTATACTAGTTTTTTTTTTTTAACTGTAATAATGCTTAATGTATAAGTATTCACTTTCATTTACAAAAATCTGTTTCATTTCAAAAAACACCTTTTAAAATATCTACATACTATAATCCGAACACCTCATTAATGCGAACAGGGTGTAAATTTTGGGTGTTCGGATTATCGAAGCCCTAATGTATTTGGTTTTGCCTGTGTGATGTAATAGATATCTAAAATGTTAAACCTCTTTGTTATGATTCATCAGTTAACAAAAGCACATTAATTGGGAAGTTTCATAACAGTGATAATTAATCCTAAGTTCCTAACCTACAGGCAACACAAGGGTTAAGAAATCCGAGGATAAATTGCAAACCAACTTGAATGGAAACTATCAAATTCTGCCGAAATTTTGCAACCCACGCAAACTGGTACTGCTGTTTATAGATATAAGAATGGTCATAAATCTATGTTGTATTGATTAGAGGAATCCGGTTTTGTAAAAATTTGGACATTGGTTGATTCGATGAACTGATGCGTTGAGATGCCCTGAGTTTCAATGGGAAATATTTTACTGATTGTCTAAAAACTTATGAACCTTCTAATGATGCACACTTTTTTAAATAAATGAGCCTTTTTTTACTTTCTGGCCTTTTTCACAGTTGGTCGCAGTAACTTGGCTATTTAGTGTTGTTAGGACCCTAAAATATGAATTAAATGATAAATGATTTTATTTCTGTGTACAAACACTTTTACACGTCAATCATATTTTTTGATAATAATTAATTGCGGTTTACAAAAAGACGCGCATTCATTATACATAATATATTAGAGTGTTCAATAATATTTTTAGGATAGCGAAACGGGAATCGTTTTAGGTACGAATGAATACAAACTGATTTAAATCTGTATGTAATCACCCCATAAATTATGTCATGGTAAAAAAACACGTCTGCAATTAAAGACTTCAATATTTTGCATATACAAAAAGATGATAGTTACTTGTAACCATTAATTGATTAGGTAACTCTTAACTTTTTGAAGAGGATTGTATATTAACACCACTTATCGTTAAATCTAAATAATTTACATTAAAAGTGAGAAAATAGCAATTCCACTAATTAACTTCATGAAGAACCACTCAATATGAGATCATAAATATTTCCAAAGTTTATCAAAACTTATGATCACATCACCATCTGTAAGGCATCCATTAATTTTTGTAATTTGTGATCATAATCTGCATATTTTATGGATTTTATAAATTAATGGCTACTGATATTGATGATTCAGAGTTATAAGAGGTTATTAATGCAGTTGAAAATGTGCTACATATTGAATAACTGTGCTATTAGAGAATTACCTCATGACCACAACATCGGCCTGCAATCGTCTGCTTAAGAAAAACTTGACCGGCTGGGTAATTACGTAACACACTAACAGTAGGAATAGCTTTGATTTTGACAGCTCGACAACATTCATTGCGTTATTTACGTTGTTGAGCAGACAAATTTTTCGAACATATGAAGCAAAAGATTAGCAGTAGACTTCAAAATGATTCATATTGTAATAGATAATATGTTACACAATCAGGGTGGTTTTCCGAGAACAGCCGTAAGTAAGGTTTTCACTACGTTTGGCAAATGAGTTAATGATCGCAGATCGTCAAGCACGACGTCCAACGTCTTTCTGCGCATGTACACCTACTTAAGGTGAACCCTCAGCTGTAGCCCGCCCCTGCGGACGGCGAGCAATGGGCAGCTCGCCGTCCGGTAAGGACCAAGCCCGGGTCGATGGCGCGTTATGTTCCACGCGCGCCTCAAAGAGATGTCAGCATACTTGACGGGGTCCGATAGGGCCGATGCCTGCCGGGGTCGCGGATTGTTCGAAAGAGTTACCGTGGCCCTGGCGCACAGGCAACTGAAGGAACACGGGTGGGTTTTAGTCAGTAAGAGTTGACACGCCCTTCCGCTCCACCCAGAGCGGGACAGGTCATTTGATGATTTCCCAAACAAAAAAAAAAAAAAAGCTGTAGCCCGCCAAATATAATTTTCTTTGATTTTTTGCAAATTGCAACTCTGTTTTACGTCGTGTATTGATCGAAAAGCGATTCACGACTGTAGGAATGATATATTTACTGAATAATAATCGTCAATTTCATAATTATCAATTACCAAACTTTGGAAATTTATTCCACCTAAGAATTGTTCAGGAAATTTCATATGAAAATTCTTAGGTGGAACAAATTTCCAAAGTTTGACAATTGATATGAAATCGATGATTATTATTCAGTAAAAAATCCTACAGTCGCGAATCGCATTTTGATCAACATACAACGTAAAACAGAGGTGTGATTTGCAAAAAAAACAAAGAAAATCTGAATTTGGCGGGCTACAGCTGAAGATTCACCTTAATAAAAATCTTGAATTCATTGACAGACAACGCACAGCCTAAACCGCTTGGTCTAAAGATCGAGAGTTCCTTTTATTACGAATGTGAGCACTAAGGAAGGATTTTCGAAACTTCATCCCAAACGATTACATAGGGAATTAAAGTTTGTATAGAAAGTCGCCATTCTAGCTTATGGGAATTTCAACGGGCACGCCTTAGCGGCTGAACGGATTTGGGTAAAATTTGGCACATATTTGGTAGATCATAAGGTAGGAAGTATTATTGGGATTTTACATCTGGAATTTCTCAGTAGCAGCCCGTAGTCTGGATTTGTGCCCGGTTGATGGCAATAGGCTCGCCCCCTATTACATGGGACTTAAAAACATAACTGGCGAAATGTGGGTGTACTACAGGTATACCTCTGCCTAACCCTTCCGGGAATACAGGCGTGATGTTATGTTATGTTATGTTAGGTAGATCATGACAGGTCATGATGTACCTAGGTTAGGACACAAGAGCCTTTTTATCCCGGTAGTAAGTTTCCGTGGGATAATTTTCGACCTCCAAGCGGGCGATGCCGCGGGCCAAAGCTAGAGGTATATAACATGTCTTGGAACAGTCCAAACCCGTAGCATAGAAAGAGGAACAACCTCTAGAACCAAAACTAGACGTATCATACGCCTCGAAACCGAAACAAGATGAATAGCGCGATTTTGAATTTTTTCAGAGCTGCAAGTTTTGCTTCCACACAAAATACTATTTATTTTTCTATGCCTGTAATGACTGCAAGACCAAATGTGTATTACACTCACCTACCTGCCAGCCGTCAATAACACCGATAAAGTGTTTTATAATTCTAATTCTGACGCCTGACAAGGTTGCGAAGTCTGACACTTGTAAGACTTGTAACGTATCATATCGGAGCATAATAATAAGTTAGGATTACTATAGTGATACCGACCTTACGGTAGCTGTATAATAACGAGTTTGGTTGTTCGATCAGATTTATTTTTACATGGTCTGCAATCATTTGTGGGTACTATTAAGATAATTGTGTGTTATTAAATTAACAATTTGTTGGTACCTGAGCAGGTAGCAATGTTTTATTACAATGACAATTATGTCCTGCTCATTTTAGAATACTAGTCTTTTCAACCGTATTTGTCTTGGGCATAAAACAGGTAAGTGAACCTCACAAAGGGGCTTTTAGGCTCTTTTTCAACCCCCCACGCAAAATAGGGGTACTATAAGTTTGACCGCTATGTGTGTGTGTCTGTCTGTGGCACCGTAGCTCTTAAACGGATGAACCGATTTAGATGCGGTTTTTCACTAACACTAGGCGACACCTAAATGTAATGCCTATAACGAAAGCGCTCTATTGGATTTTAAACGCTAGGCTGATCGCTGAGAGTTGGAAATCCAACGTGTAATAATATTTACATTATATTTAGGTGTCACTTAGTGTTATTGAAAACGGGCATAAGTATTTAATAAAGTAAGAAAAACCGTATTTGGTCTCAATCTTAATCCTATTAGTTAGGATTAAGATTCAGACCGAAAACGGTTTTTAATACATACTAATATTATAAATTCGAAAGTAACTGTCTGTATGTTACATTTTCACGCCTAAACCAATGAACGGATTTCGAAAAAAAATGGCAAGGGGATAAATGGCATCCTGGGGAAGGACATAGGTTACTTTTTATCCCGGTAGCACGTTCCCGTGGAAACATTTTCGACATCCATGCGGGCGAAGCCGCGGGCAGAAGCTAGTATTATAAATGCGAAATCAAATTTGTTTGTTTGTTACGCTTTCACGCTAAAACGGCGGAACGGATTTGGATAAAATTTAGCACATGGGTAGACCATGACCTGGGTTAGGTCAGCATAATTTTCATGCCGATATTCCCACGGGATCGAGACATGCGGGTGAAACCGCGGGGCGCAGCTTGCTTCAAAATATAAAACGATCGAATATGGCTGCCAATAACCTTTATCTGGACTGTTATGCGTTTTTAATACTCATCATACGTTTATTGTAAACAATACGATAAAAACTGAACCTTGTCCGTCCGTATATGGGGACAAGACGTGACATAAGCATCACAATGAGACGATAGTATTGTAAGCCTCTGGGCTTCGAAAAAGTTGAAAGAAATGAAGTTAGTCTCGTATCCAGTAGGTATTTGATTTGCTACAATCTGATAACTTAGGTATGGTCATCACATGTGAAAGAGAAAACTCAACTAATAATTATTCGGCTATTGACGTGAATGAATCGAAGTTTCATTACCAGTGTTGATCACAATAAAACTAGAGATGTTGTTTTTCCTCCTCAAACAGCTTCAAATCCTGCCAATTTTTTATCAACCAAAGTTGCTCCTCATTGTTTACTAATTCCCATAATTACAATAGTTTTTAAAATTAAAACTATCACCCACCCACAGGCTAGCGGAAACCTATCTTACCTCTATTCCAATACCACATTGAAAGGAAGACAAAATAATAAAATAACAGCTCTATGTTCAAAGGTAAAGGTCACAGTCGTCGGTCAGTAGGTGTGCAATGCGTGTTAACTTCCAGTTCTCTCCATATAGGGAGAGGTGACAACGGTGACACCGACCACACCCTTATTGTGCCTCTGTTAGTCTGCAAGACGGTAATTTGTTTGTGTTTTCCCTTTAGAGTTAAGATTTAAGACATAAGTTTGTTGTTCAATAATAACCCTTTAAAAAATTAAGATAAACTTACTTTTTCCCGAGCGCATTGGTTTCTCTGCCTTTTTGGATTCGACTAAAGCCTTTGACAAGTATCATCATGATGTACTCGTAATTTCAAAAACATTTGACTTCCTATTATTTGTTATTTTGTATTGTAGAGCTCCAAATATAAGATTGGTCTATTAGTTGGTTGAATTGTTTGGTCTCTAAGCTAAAATTATGCAAATCAATAGCTTCATTGCAGCCCCGTAGTAAGTAAACATAAGAATACAATGATTGTTTTTTTAACACGCCCACTACTCGTATTCTGATATAATATTTTGCATGACAGCACTGTGTTATTTTAACGGAAAGTTGTAATAATTCATAACTTGACATGTAGGTACAAAATGTGCTAAGAAATTGCATGTTAACTAGAAAAATTTACGCCAATTTTCCAAAAATATTAGGTGTAAAGTAGTCAAAAATGAAAAATGGATTCTGCTCGTACATTATAAGACCTCAATTTCAATCTCAAGAGTAAATACCATTTATCTTCACTGCAGCCAAAATATATCTTAATAAGAAGTATAGACAATGCAACTGGATTTATTGTCTCAAAGAGTAATGTTGCTAAAGTAATACGAAATGTTAAATTTATACGATTGTAAATTCTTTCTTGGGTTTAATAAATTCTGGAAAGCTAAACTGGACTCGTTATTTCATGTAACGAAAAAATTCAACGTGGGCGACCACATGTTCGAAAAAAGTTAACAAGAAACTGCACGCCATCACTGTTATTTCATGTATTTAATTAAATGGTTTTCAATCGATATTTTATTTACATCAATTTAAAAGCTAATATTCTTAAAATAATAATAATATTTTTTACAAGTATTTGAAAAAGGGGAGGGGAAAGAATCAGAGGCCATCAAAAAATTCGTCCGCATCGTTGTCAACAGGAAAAGTGCCCAACAGGCTGGCAGCATTGCCACGTTATATGGCGATGATGATTCTTTGGCCAAAAAATAGGCCAGCCCTCTGGTCACGTGAAGAGTCGACCAACCGCTTGGCAATGTCTCGAAAAACTAAATGGGCACTCGGACCCCATGGACCTAAACTTTAAACCCCAAACGGCTCGAACATATAAGTTCCCATAAATTTGGAATATTTGAGCCGTTTGAGGTTTTCTGCACCTAAAAAGTTCCGCTCCGCTTGGAATCGATGCCCGAAACAGAAATCCTAAATAAATAAATTAGCATTCAGAATCGTTAAAAAGACTCCGTCTGCTTCTTCAGCTATCGTAAATTTCGTGTACAATGCGGGAAAGTGACGTCCCTGTTTATTTTAAACGGTTTTTTAAATGTTGCTAGCTGGTTTTTTACTAGAACACTAAACAGTACACATCGCAAATAGAATACAAGATATAGTCAAATATTTACACAGGAAATTGCGCATGAACGAAAATTTGTGCGTAACGTAAATAACAGCAGTTATTCTATTAGCGCCAATTCACACAAGTGTGATTATGAGCACAAACAAAAATAAGCGTATCAACCACTGTCGAGGCCTCTCTCAACACTCGCAAATTACAAAATAACATACTTGAGCCGTGAAAGACGGCAACAAGTGTATATTGAGAACATTGTCGAGTGAACCATTCAAATGACACTTGAACATCTCGCAAATCGTAATACCGATGACACGATCATTCATAACTGATGACTAACGACACGTCCATGCAATACAAGTGTCTCATAACGCAGCATTAACAAATGCAGTAACATGATTCTTGTGACACAATGCATCACGAACGTAAAAAATAAATTAAATATTCGATGAAGCGTTGAATTGTCAACATTGTGAGTTTGTAAGACCACCCTGCGCGGGCGTCGAACCTTAAACCTGCCCGATCAAATAAACTATTCCCAGTGAGGCCAACGATTTACGTTCCATTCGCAATAGTAAAGGCTTGTGAAGCAATAGTGGCTACACTGGCCACAATGAAACGAGTGCACGGCTAGAAACAGAAAACGGCGTACGTACACCAGTGAATAAAAACATTTCGCCATTTTACAATCCTATAAACGTCCACATCAAAGCTCTAAATCGACTAGACGGGGCGATTACAACGACTTTCTGGTCTCACTTTTAGTTGTATTTTAAACAATGTTTGTTCCGATCTGTTATATTTGAAGGCTAAATTGTTCCTGTCTCGATTTTCTTTGCCTTGAGTGGAGTTTTTGGTATTTATTGAAGCAAAAAAATAGGCTTCGACCGTTCCCATGAAATGTACTGATCGAATCTCAAAACAGGTGAAGGCCCTTGGGTTTTTGGGCCTCCTTTTTCGTAGTGCGCCTTTAATAAACATGAGCCGACCAAAATTTCTCGTAAATTGGTCGCCGCTATCAATGATGAAGCCATTTTAAGAATATTACACTTGAAACATTGCATAAAGTTTATAACGAATACAAAAGCAGTTCCCAAGAATTTGAAACACATTTATGTATGTGTTTTCTTTCATAAGTAATACACCAAACAGTAGGTAACGCTTAATACCTTCAATAAAAAGTGCGTCATTCGGAGGTAATCCAAGCTTTAAAGCTAACTTTAGACTAGGTACCGTCAAATTCCATTCAACAGTTTTTGCTTTGCTTCAAGAAATTGAAAAGATCCAGTTGTTTCGGTAATACGATTTCCGAGAACCTTGCGAATTGTAACACTCAAAGTAAATCGATTCCGCTAATTCTTAGAACAATGTGGCGTGTTGTTTCCACAGAACTCTCTCTGGCTACCGTAAAGTCAAACCTTATAATTAACATAGCTGTTTTAATTAACATTAGAGCAATCTGCGCTCAGGAAAACCATCAGTTTTAAACAAGTCTTTCAATTCAACGTCTCTCTTTATTGAGTTCAGGTTTAACTTCGCTGCTGCGGCAAGAGATTAATTTGTTACATTTTAGTAATTTCCCAGTTACGGCGATATTGTAAATTACTTTAGCTGACAGAATTAAGACTTGAGACATTTTTACTTCAAAACTAGCAAGTTTATTGTCATGATTTAAGACTGCATCTTACATAAACTTTAATTATAACGATATGTTACACCTCGGACAGGCCTCAACCTCTTTATAAAATACCAAATTGTCTTTTAATTATGTGCCCCAAAAGCGTAGGTAATTTTGTACAAACCGCGAAGCCTTGAAATCGATCCAACCACATCATAGTCATACTAACCTACTTTATGATAGATAAGTAGATATTATTTTCCTTTACGACCAAGATCTGCGTTTATCACCTTTATCATAAAGTATGAAAGACTATAATCCTATGAAGATAGGCTCTGCTGTAGATGGAGAGTGACTTGACCACCTATGCGACATAAATCCAGATATGTCGTTAATTAGACATGTGTCAACACTGCCTTAAATCGATATTTTAATTGAAGTATTAATCGGATTTGATTTTGCATTCTTAATAATCAGCACATATCGAAGTAGACCTTTCTCCCAAAAGCTTAGCACTAAAAACGAGACAGCAAGAGCAATGTCTCTGAAAATATACTCCATTGTATTTGAAATTCTATATTCTAAGATCACCTTGAAATTGTCCGTGGTTAGTGTCAGTTTGCACATATAACACAAAGCTCTTGGGTTCTGTCGGCGATAGCCAACACGGGAAAAGCGCATGCGTGGGTGTCACGGTGTCAGTCGCCGTGCTCCGGCAATGGACACGAAAGCGAAAGTTGCTAACCAACACATTACTGAAGTATTACACATAACATCACGCCTGTATTCCCCGAAGGGTTAGGCAGAGGTGTACCTATAGCCACACCACACCCACATTTCGCCAGTTATGTTTAAGTCCCATGTCATAGGGGGCGAGCCTATCGCCATCAACCGGGCACAAATCCAGACTCCGGGCTGCTATCGAGAAATTCCAGATGGAAAAACCCAATAACACTTTGCCCGACCCGGGAATCGAACCCAGGACCTCATGCTCAACAGTAGCGGTTGCGACCACTAGACCAACGAGGCAGTCTCCACAAACCAAATAATATTTTTAAGATTTCCATACATCTTCTGACGTTACAATCATTTGTCATGTTTCAAAACCAAAATGAAATACCGATAATTCAATGATTCACGTATTAAGTATTGTAACTTGTAACATTTACTGCTGTACTAACTTGGGATTAAACTGCATGAATACATTATTTTTCTTTGATAGCTAATCGGACAACATCTGGAAGACATTAAGATTTATTAATTCACAAACGTGTTCTCCTTAGTAAAGTTTCTGTAACGCTCAATAGAATTGGATAATAATAAATCAATTTAGATTTTCTATCTGACATAAATATTCATGAATAGGTTTTAGGGATACATTATTACGATTTGATAGAACGTGGAGTCATCGAACTCAATAAATAGCTGTTACGGACTCACAATGGCTACTATCTGATCTATTGAGGTCCAACTCTAAATCGTATTGACTGGTCTTTTACTGAAGGCCAATTCACGCCGTGCGCGGCAACAAAATGTATCGAGGTGCTCATAGAATGGGCCCGTAATGGCTATCATCGTTTTATTGGAAATATTTTCAATCATATTTTAAATTCATGGATATTAATCAACAGCAGTTTGTATAACGCCTCTTCTTCAAATAGTTTTGAATTCAAACTAATGACCAATAATCCTCAAATGATAGCAAAAAACATTTCCTCATGACCAAACATTTCATCAATGTAACACTGAAACCATTTGCAAAAAGTCATTATGGAAGCTATTAGCGTTTTACTTTGTTCTTAACAAACGGCTGGTCGCCTTAAGATACCGTTACTGCTCGTGACGACGTCTTAATTGAGCTTTTAGTGTTGACAAAGAATAACGTGAGACACGATTGGTATCAACTCCCAGTCTCAACTGAGATAGTTGTCCTACTTAAGCAAATGGATGTCTCTGATATGTGATTGATAGACGAAAGTTATGTTTTATTAATTGATACATTTATTAACCGTTTAGATTGGTAACAATAAGGTCTAATTAAGTCCATTGTAGTACTTATAGCTATACGCTGCATGAGCGTTAGAGTTTACAAAATATCTGCAGTTTCAAATCTGAGGTAAGTCCCACGTAATCCATCTAAAATTACATTTGTATTATAAACAAAGTGTAACAAATCTGTTCATTCGCTAAGGGGCTAGCCAGCAAAAACTAAACAGTTTGTTAGGATAAAATATTACCTCATTCTGTTAAGATGAACACTCAGAATCTCTGCAATTTAACGTCATTTGTATAGAGCATGTTTACAACATATCTGACCGCAGTGTTGTTATTATTTAAAACATAACGAGATCCGTTTATGTATGTTAGAATTATCCCGTTTCATGTACTCACCTAGATTAGAATACTATGTAGTTGTAGGTAAATAATCATAGTTATTATCATTACTAGTATATGACATAGGTACTAGGCTAGACCTATAAAAATAACTGTTAATGATGAGCAAATTATTATTTGCAAGATAAACAGCCCAGTGATGCCCATTCAGAAGCAGAGGATTGTAAATGCAGGGAGGTTTGCAAGAAGTTCATCACACCTTTCGTATAGGGATTACGTGAAGCCATAAAAGACGAGGTGCATTTACTCCAGTTGGTGGACTCGAAGGTTCAAAGTTCGCAAACCGGTTAGCACTGCCTGCAGGCATCGTGATAACCAGTTTCTCTCCAACTTGTCCAAAATCCATTGAACTGTCTATTGTTCTAGTGTATTGTGCAACAGCTTTTCAAACCGAATCATAGGAATATTTAAATTGAAGAGGACAGGTCACGGCGAGGAAGAATGTTTGCAGTTCAAGCATCGTAACCGTAACACACTTGCTTTGCAGTTTCTGCCTACACTGAGAAAATTGTGTGATTATATCATAACATATGTCGTTCTACAACTAAAAAATAAACCTCAGTCGTAGTGTCGCATATTGCACGGCTGCATGCCTTATCTCAGAGTTCTGAAAGGTAACATGAGCAGATGTGATAACATTCCCCTGATTCCACGTGCAAGCAGCGTAATAACTTCGAAGAAAACGCACAAATTTATGTTAATTACCACTGTTCACGCAAAATTCATTACATACGGTACTTAAAATATTTAACCTACTTACTAGATGAAGTTAGTAAAAGCAAATTAATACTTCTGTAGCTCTGTTCTACTTCGCAGTCCTTAGAATTCGATTGCAGGTCACAGACCACATAATACTTAAAGCACATTACATTTAGTATCTACTGTAAGTAAATAAAGCAATAAAACCAAAGAACAGCGAACCAGACACCGTAATTCTGCAAGAAGTGTTCCTAAGTTATCGTGAAACAATAAAATACCAATAAACTTTAGCATGAAATCCATAAAAATACAATCGGGCAAGATGATAAAAAAACTCATAAAGAAATAACAGGACAACAGTTAATGTACAGAGCATGGGACGTAAATCGGATTATTGAAGTGAGGAACTTGTTGGGTTTCTCACAGAACAAATTAATGGCTGGTAAAGGTTCAGACTTGTTTCCATACTTGTACTCTAGAGCCTAGTTGTTTCTATGCAATCACTTGAAAGAAAGAGAAAGAGAGGACAATGGTGGTCCAGTGGTAACGGCCACGACTTACGAGTTGTAGGTAGTGGCTTCGAACTCAAGCAGGCGCTTTACTTTGTGTAAATAATTTCATCACCGCTGCTCTCAAAACGGTGTAGGAAAACATCGTGAGGAAACCGACATGTCAAAGAACCACAAATTCGAAGACTTGTGACATCTGCCAACCCGCACCGCACTCGTTTGGTAGATTACAGCCCACTCCCTCTCGAAGAGAGGAGGCCTGTGTCCCAGCAGTGGGAACATTATGATGACTTGAAAGAAATAGAAAAGCTGTCATAAAAGCAAAGGGGTGTGCTTCTATCTCCTCAAAAGACCATGTCAGTCAGACACTAATGTACATGGTCCTCACATGATCTGATCAAGACTATGTCTGGACTTTAAAAGAGACTTTGACCCATGAGTTTGTTTCGCCATTTCTTCTCAGGGGTAGTCAGATAAGAAATGTCTACTCCATGTAGCTTATTTTTGGCATATTATGACGTATAAAAATGATTCCGATATCCTATTGACATACAGAATAAACTTTTTAATTTCATTTCTATCTCGGCAAATCTTCGGAAAAGGTTAGCGCCACAAGATTACCAGAAATGAGAAGCTTAACAGTTGAAAGCATCTAGCCATGCACGCTATCTATTCAAAGAAAAAACGTTTATTTGCGGCAAACATGACGCAGAGAAATACACACAAATAAAAATACATCAAGTTGGGGGAAGATAATGCGTCAGATCCACGCAAAACGGCAATCGCTCAGCGTAATGCTACGACCCTATGCGAGATCCGTCTCACATAGGCTCGTAGCATTATGCTGCATCAGCGCTGGTTTTCAGTGACAGCCGGCGTTGTCGTGATGACGTCAACAGGTACAGTATACGAAATGACAGAAATTACAAAAAAAATAAGGAATAGCTTGTGTCCAATGCTATGGGAACGACACAAGCAAGCCGATAACTCTTAACTAGAACTATCGGCCAAATAACTTGGCAATGACGCAACACTTCCCATATACGGTTTGTTTTCACTTGATACCCAAATACGACTAGATCTTAAACCCAATCATCAGAATGCTTTCTATTTCATTGGAGTTTTCGACGAGATTCATCGACATATATGGCGCAGATCCGGTGGCCGGTGGGATAGGAAGCAGAATTTAGACCGGGGACTGGACAGAGGAACGGCGGTTGTTAGATGGTTAGATGGACTGATGACATTGGTACAATTGTAGTAGTATTTATTAGGAAGAAAACGTATCAACAAACTCTCGAAGTTAAAAAAAACAGTAGAGAAAAGAAACAGTTGATACTTATATGTATAATATCAGAATCGCGTAAAATTAACATACGTTTCAATAGTTACTTTGTGCGAGTGAAGAAACTAACAATAAAGTTACAGTACATTAGTGGCTACTCAAATACATCAGCTCAATGTCATTGTATGCATAAATCAAATCAATTAATCTTACAGAACCAATCATTGTAAGAACCAGAATCTGAAGTATGTACAATAATGAACATATCGACATAATTGCTTAGTAACTCACATCTTCATTTCAATGACAATGCAATGAAACACTATTATATTCAAGATAAGAAATTCGTTTCGCAATGGTATTGATTGATAGTTACAAACTAAGAATGTGATTATACGCAAGATTCATCTTTAATTTACATTTAAGAACAAACGAACCGTGAAATTAAAGAAATACAACGTATAATTGGATAAAAATTCGATGCAACACCGTGTGGCGCGTAGGTATGGCGTAAACGTTTTTTAAGTAATAGGGGGTATTACCGCTGTGCCATAGGAATGGCTGCGCGGACGCAGCGTTATCGCGTCAAGGTCACGCAGTAAGAAGCGCTCGAATCACTCAGGTAAAGCTTTTGACTTGAATTTTGAACTTAGATTCATTTGAAGAGGAAAGAGAACTCAAAAGTAAAGAAGGAATTGTTTGTTGGATATCATTATATTTTTCTTCAAGTTCGACGTTCCTTTCTCAGACTTTATAAAGACAAGACTACTGTAATTATTTTCAAGTGTTAAGACATCAATAAGCTAACAAAATAATTAACGCGTTAAACTCTGAACTAGTTTTATCGCGAATCTCGACTCATTCTTACTTGACCCGAGCGTACTGGGCGCCAATGGATATCTAACCATCTGACCCGCGGCCCGCTTGCTATGAATATTGATCGGGCCTGCATTAATATGGACGCCACGACCTTAATTATATCTGTTTACAGTATGCATGATCATGCACGTGGCCGCTCGACAACAGAATGGACAAACTCGGCTACTGTATTAGTGTTTCCTCTAAACAACCTTCTCAGAACGGCTTAGCGAGAACTCAATTAAGTATGGATTTTAATGTTAAGATCTTTCTTGAAACAACACAAAGATGGCGGTAACTTACCTTATACGTTTGCAAGATTCACGATCTGAAATTCGTACGAATTCGTATCCTCTTTCAAAATGTCAATCTTAATGGAAATTTAACATTCACAAAATCCATGTCAAAGTAATTAAAGCCGTTATTTAACCTTACAAACGGGCTGCACGAATAAGTCTCAGATTACACCAAAACTTTCAAAGCATTTTGTAACTGCTCTATCAGGCTTCATAAGAAAAGGGATTATGCGCTTAATTGGTACATAAATCCGAAAACCGTCTACCATCATAATTGCAGGTAAATATAGTAATTTTCCTCGCGTCAAGCAAGTTCTCCTCGGAGGCTGGTGCATGTGTAAGGCCAAATATTAGCGTGCGTGCTAACGGAAAACATTTACTTAACGAACCTTTTATAGGAACTGGTCGCTTCACTCGGCCACTACAGAATGATAATCTCGATGATACAAACTCACTTGAGCGCGGAGGTATTGCAGATAGGACGCTTTCATCGGCACGTTTCACTTCTGCTAAAAAGGAAGCCGTTAAAACAAGCACGAGTCGCAAATGATCGATGAACCTAAGAAACATTTTAGTAATTTCCTGGTCCAGCCAATTACTCCACATTTACACTTCCTAGTTTGGACAAAAGTAACAGGCAGGACGTTCATTATTTACCCGTATCTTGACAATAGCGCCACTACTCCTATAAAATAGAACAGGCTTTATTTATTGACAACAATAATAACTGCCAACATTGTCTAACAAACTACTTTTAGCTGAAGGGGAAAAGGATTTTAAGTTTTTCCATCAGAACTGAAATTGAATAAACTTATCTTATTGTATCCGCATCCTAATTGCATAACACAATTCCCATCACATTCTGAATTATTTTGAAGGATATTGCTAATCCATTGTTTCATCTGTTCGAAATATTTGTCGGCTCAACAACGTAAATAACGCAATGAATGTTGCTGGACTGTCAAAATGAAAGCCACTGCACCTGTTAGTGAGTTAAGGCTCCCACAAACAGGCGCGACATGACTCTTTAAGAACTTTATGGAAATTGTTTTACAAGAGCCGCGTCGCGCTGTCGCGTCGCACGTTGCGCCTGTCTGCGGGAGCCTTTACGCAATTACCCCGCAGGATACGTTTCAGACTAGGTATAATGCGAGGAGTACCTACCAAAAAAGTAATTGAGTTTTCGCAACAAAAACATACAGGCAGGCAACACAATTTATCGGAATCGAGTATGATTCATCGACTGAATCGATTCGATTGATGTTATCGTATTCGTTTTATAAAAAACAGTGTACACAAGGTTTGGGGCGTAAGCCTGTAATTGTGGACATGCAAAAGTGATTCAACGCGGTCACTCGATAGGGATCGCTACAACCGGCTTCATTTTTACGGCTTATCCGGTGTGTTACTCAACCACCAACCGTCATTACGTTATTCGTATTTAAAAGGCTTTGTTAATGAACAAATCTCCATATCAACACTTTACTGTTTTCGAAAATTGCCATTTTTAAAGTGCTATTAATTTTGGTTTATTAAAAGAAACAGTTGAACTAATATCGTCAAGGAAGTCGGAGCCGTCAAGGACTAATAAAGGCTTGTTATGCAGAATTTTACTGGAGCATTGCACTGCAGCGGTGCGCACTGTAGGATAATTAAGGGTCGGTGACCCGGTGCAAAGCTCACAAAGGGAGCTAGTGCTAAAATTCAACCTCCCACTAAACACGAGTCCGGGAAATAGCAATTCAATAGCTGTTCGTCTGGTTTATAGTAATGTAAATAGCCAATATTAATAATATTCATACGGTCTCAGCTCGTATCTTCAAGCGAGTCTTATTCTTTTGGTATTGCCACATCTCAAACAATGTTTTAAGTTCAGTTCATGACTTATCTTTAGTCTGTTTTATCTGGTCGACCTTCAATATGGAACAATGAATGCTTTGTTTCCCAATTCCTCTTCTACAATTTGTACCATTTTTTCTAAGACGGTTCATATGCCGTATGGGTTTGAGGAGAGGTCGGCTTTGTATATACTATATTCAAATTGTGTTTAAATTCTACAAAACATTGATCTACTGTAGTCTTGAGCATCATGTCTGTTTTGCCAAAAAGTGAAGAAATCCATGGAAAAACTTTCATTGTGCTCTGAAACGAACATAAATTGAGACTTGAATCCTATCAGTTTGCAATTTGTTTAAGTATAATCCACACAATGCCTCTCGTATATTATGGTACCTTTTAAGGCCTTTATCCCCAGCCTACATTTCTGAACGTTTCTCCATGTTCGGGTAGCTATATGATGTCACATGGTAAACGCATCGGCATTCAAGTGTCAGCCCGGGTATTGTCCAAAACAAGTCGGCCCTGTTCCCGGCTTGGGTTTTGTTCAGATACGTGAGACTCCACGGCGCGTCTTAACGAGCATCAAACAAGTTCCACATATCATCGCGTCATGCCAAATCTGGTAATAAATACTTCGACACTCCGTTTGTTCTCGGGGTTTTTGCATCACTATGAAAATAACAGGCGTTTGATGGACAGTTATACCAGATGCAATGCACAAAATGTGCCCTAAAAGTTTAAATTCGGGATTGTATCGTGTGAATCTCTTTTCTTGGTATAATTATGGACTTTCACTTGTCTGTTAATGTGACCGATGCCATAGTAATTGGTTCCGATCCGAACAAGAAACTGCAAGATCGGCGAAATTATTCTCATTATAATACCATAGGTGGTGGACTGGTGGTGTATAAAAAAAAGAGTATCACGCGAGACTTTCCTTTCAAGTTCTTGGAACGTAACCCGCTACTTGCCGAGTTCATCGGTCTCAAGTTACATTGAAACCGATTTAAGAAGACCATTAGACTATTCATCATCGTCGACTAATACTGTAAGACAGCTCGCTTCTTTTTGTTTCGTAACCGCTCAAGCAGAAGTTGCATGGTGATAATAAACAAATCTGTCTGGTGGTTAAATGAGACTAATGGCGTTATGAAGTACTTCTTACTAAATACGTTCTTTCTTATTTTCCAGTGAAATAAAGATATAGGTGGATCATGTCATTCGAAATGGAACGGAAGTCAGAAAATTTGATTTCAAATAAACTCAGCTAACTCGGTTTAAATCGCGCTTGCCTGAGTAAGATTAGATACAGAACACTTGGATAAGTGGTGTAGGTACTTACCTACTTGTAGATTAGAAACTCAATGCAATTTACGACAGACAATCACAGCAGCTTTTTCCTCTCTCGTTTCTACTGGAACTTACTAGTTTGGCAAATGGCGCGTACGTCTCATTACACTTAAGCTCTTTAATATTATTGATGTAGTTTATTGCAACGCAGACTGGTTAAATAGTTATCCAAGTGAAACAGGTTAAAACGGAAATCTAGGCACCGATTTAATGAATCGCATCTGTGGCTGTCGCAACCTGCGATAGACAAGTAAACTCCTTAGGAGAACTAAGTAAGCAGGCTCATTAATCGATAACTGGCAGACCAACGAGCGTTTATCTGCGGCTGATTTAAAGGACCTCTTCCTGCCAATCTTCGATTAACACTTTTCAATAAAAGGGCAATTTGTATCGGTCCAATGTAACCGTAATAAAAGGCGGTATGTTTATCTCGATCAGATTGAAAATAAGCTTGTTTATGTGCTTCAAGTTATTCAATTTCTTTTCAAAAGAATTCAATAATGTGTATGTTAACACTCACTACCAGTGCCTTGGATTATTTCAACTTTCTTTTAGCTTCAATGCAACATGTTGTCGTTGTTGCATTTCAAAGTCGCGAAAAGTGATCTGCAAAGATGTGGAGGTTATAAATGTTTACTACAAAATGTACATTACCACCATGAACATTACCACTACATTTTTTTATAATATGGTTTCTACATAAAAGTTCAGTTTATCTTTTAGTGTTGAAGTCACATCGCTTGTAGCTTGTTATAAAGCAATCGTAGTTCGCCTCGAAGACGATACAGCACGCAATCTATATCAAGAAGCTGTAAGCTGCGACCTTTGTCGGTAGTCGGTTATTCGCTAGTAACTATGCCGTGACTTCAGGCAATTAGTTCGAACAACTATATCTAGATCTCCGTGTTATTGGTTTTGTCAAGCCTGCAATGTTTAAGAATTGACGATTAGATAAATTAACGGTTTGTTTTTCTGTGGAACTTTGAACGAGTCTATTGCTAAATTTTCTACACAGGGCAGTGGAAATGAATCGAAAAATAGAAGCCAGATGTAACTAACCTGTGCATTCAGATATCTTCATGATTCAGGCCGCAATAGGCGCGATGCGACTCCAGTAGAACAATTTTTTTGAAAACTTCATTGAAATTGTTCTACAAGAGTCACGTCGCGCCTTTAGGAATGTATTTCTAACATGATTATGCTAATTTTGACCAAGCGATCAAAATTTAAAAAAAAATGGATGTTGCCGATGCAACTTCCATTTTCTGAGAAAACGAACACTCAAGTTCGTGGTAGCAACAGGTTGGTGTCTTCATCTCATCTACGTTCGCAATGAAGTCTTGATATGAAACCAATATCATACCATCTGCATAACGAAATAGTGACATAGTTACATTACTTTCACACACAAATTATGCTGCAAATAGCCAGTACTTATTTAAATGCGGTTAGGACTGGGTGTTTTATTACGATGACGTCATGATCTAGACATCGACCGCCCACCGACAATCTAGAGTGTTTTTTTATCTATTTTGATAACATGAGTGGACACCACAGGTTTTATTCCTGTGTAAAATCCGATAAGTCGGTACCTACAGTGTACTTAGGAAAGAAAACATTTCAGTTTAATCAATAACGGTTAAACCGGTTTCGTACGTGTAAGGGTTATAAGTGGATTATTTAATACATCGCCAATTTATTTTAATGAGTCTGTACCTGGTACACTTACATTATTTCCAGGCCATATCATTGAACTTTGGAAAACTTTTTATTAAGTACTTAATTTTTTTTTTATAACCGAATAGGCAGTGCCTTTCCTTGTCCGAGGATAAAGAATGGTAGATCATAGAGTACAATTTTTTGTTTATAAAAAACACTAACATGTCACGCGCTAGGGGTAAATTAACATGAGAATAGACGAAACAGCCGACAGGATGTTTAACGTAAAAAATAGAACAGACTGTTCTACTATATCTAGCAAAGTAGATCATCTGTTGTATTGTTTTAACCGCAACGCGCGTCAAGTACCTTAGTTACATTACTCACGAAAACAAAATGATTATGATCTTCGTAATGGGTTTAATCACACCCATTTAAGTTGGATACCTACCTACCAGATACCTGTACCGGTGTGGCCTGATTACACAAAGATACTTAATGTAGATTTAAAGCCTTTTATCTGATACATCTTACAAAGATCAAAACGACCAAAAAGGTTGGTAGGTAATCAATTCAACTCTTCAATTTCATCAATCAGTTCCATCGACAATCTTAAACATCTAACACCAGATCATAAAAAAAAACTTTGGGAATCAAAAGTTTAATCAATGCTTCGTCCTTGTTTCACTTTAGTCCCTTTGTAATTCCTGTGGCGAGGTTGCATTCTCTCCGTGGCGTGGCGGACCGCGCGCCTTGCCTCGTCCGCCAAGGTGCAAGGCAAGCTTCGCGGCTGCTTGTACGTTGATCGCGACTTGAGACTTAACGCCAACGGAACGACCTACGTCTTTGTATTCTAAACTTACAAGTTAAGTTATGAGTTTATGACCTTTGTTGTTCAGTGAACATTATGTTATGAACGAGTTTATGTACTTGCGTTTGTTTAAATCTTGTAAAAACTTCCCGCGTAAACAGCTTTTCGAAATTATCTTAGGTTAGAATTTTAAGTCAGACTCTAAGCTAATGTAAGTATTTCTTGGAAAGTTACAATAACAAATGGTCATTTCCTAAACAAAAACGTAGATGTATCGAAGTAGTCACAACAAGAATATAGGACAAACGATAAATAAACACCGTATTATCAGTACCGATAAAATAACTGGACGTCTTACTAACCTGATGGCTCGGCGCAGTCGCTCATAATCCAAGCTGCATTTTAACCTCAAAAGACACCTTTAGCACAGTCACGAAACGCGAAGGTCACGGTTATGCTATATTGCATAATATCACTAAGCCTTAACACCAGCAATTGAAGGGATTTACAAAAAAACAATACACGACCGAGGATTACTGTTAATGCTGTTATCATAAACACACGAATACACAGTTCGATGCACGTTTGTAATTCAACAAACGACGCGAGCATCCATTCAAGACTCCGTCAAATCGCATATTTGAAGAGTTATCTAAATAAAACAGGCACCAGTGAGGACTCGATGTCATAAGTTTTATGCAGATTACGAATAAACATGTCACAGCCGTGCACTGCACTCCGTCTGACACGACGAATATGGCGGATGAATTTGAACTACGCCTGCGCGGCGCGGAGCGGACGCCCGTTGTTCGCCGGGCCCGGCAGGTACAAAAACATGGGCGGAAGTGCTGCCATCTAACAATTTTGTACTGAACTGCAGTGAAAAGACCTTAGATTGCTGAATCAAGTAGTTAGTTTAAGAAAAGCAAGATGGCAGTAAACTACCATAACAAAAATATTGATCCTATTCAAATTTTGATAATTTATTAGAAAAGTGATTAGATACGAATAATCTATGCAAATTGCATTTACTTTTCTGATGTTTGAGATACATAGACCAGATAACATCGGGTTAATATGTGTATATATAGCATATTATTATTATTATATTATGCTTTTTTATAATCTTCCCTTGTCTTCTACGAAAATGAGAAAGTATTAGAAATGATTTTATCTGGTTTTAAGTTAACTAACCAAAGTTAGTAGGAAATATGCACCTGACATACAGTGCCAAGAAATTAATTGATGGGTAGGCTCGTGTTTGAAGTTTAACCACTAGGTATCTTACCTGATGTTAAGTAAGCGATGAGGCTATCCATGATGATGGTGCACGGTTGCCCAGAACTCACTTTTAAAACACAGCACTCGAAACTTGAAAACACACTCAGACTGAATCAGACTGATCACTGAGCGAATAGCTGTGCTGATACTCGTGATAAATTTTCGATCAGTGCCAAATAGCAAAATGACTTTTCGACTGAGCGATAGATTTTTGTAGCGAGTGATGAATGATACTGGCATGGCCTGATGATATATCATAACCTCATTATAATAATATAAATAATAAAACCATTTATTTTCAGGCAACTCAGGCCCATAGATAAATACCTTAACCTAAACATACATATTTTAATGTAAACAAAAACTTGTGTTAATAAATAAGGCCTAACACTATGTTAGTAACACTTCACTTTGCACCAGCTTGATTAAGTGCTGCACTGTGGAACTTGTCCGCGGAAGCGACGGAACACCACGTTCAGCGGCCAAAAGTCTTCTTCCATGACGAGGGGCAGATAACAATTAGGTACGCGCACCACAAACGCCTTAAAGTTGACGTTGCGGCTCGACTCCAGTAACTGCACCCTCGGCATGTACCTCGTCTTCTGGCGCACGTACTCCACGATGTCCTCCGCTTTAGTGGTGTAGTGCAGGCGGGAGATGTACACCGGTGTATTCGGCATAGCGGGTGTTGGGTATTATCACGCCTGTATTCTTGGAAGGGGACGGCAGAGGTGTAGGTACACCCACTAGTTTCGCTTGTAGGTAATGTTTCAGTCCCATTGCCGGGCGGGTGAGCCCATAGACATATAAAAAATTGCCGGGCGGGCGAGCCTTTTACCACAGTTTTACAATGAAAACTGTCCAGACAATTGACTGCTAGTGCAAAATTCGTAATGGAAAACACAATGACACTGTCTGACCTAGAGGTTGACCCCAGGAACACATACTGAGCAGAAGCGCTTGTAACAACTACACCAACGAGACAATCGCCATATTTTTTTATCATACCTACTTGTTTAATTTTCATTTTGTTTAAAGATGTTCAATGCTACTGTTTTTAAAACTAAAACATAACAATATCAGTAGAATAAATTCTTTATTTAAACATTATTTACATCTGGCGGAATACACATTATTATCATAATAGACACCATACCAAAAACAATTGAAAACCATAAACATTATAGACTTATTTTCTCCTAGTCCTATGCCTTAGGGCCAGAACGGCTAGGCTGTGGAAGCCTAGGTACAGAACGACAAGGGCTAGGACGTCCGTCCATAGGTTACTGCTCACAAAGTCATAGGTGGTTAGGACTTCAGCACCTGTGCTCAGGCACGGCATTCCTATTTCATCGGTGATGCAGGCTGTAACAAAAGAACATGGTGATGATTACAATTGGTCCCGCAAGGTATGAAAACAAGGTTTTTTTTACAAAGGGGATAAATTGCCGACGATACCGCTCGCTGACAGTACTTAGCTACATAAGTAAAGTTTCAAACGACCTATTTAGAGATACAGAGGGCCTAGACAAATGGCATTCGCTTCGGAGCGAATCTATTTCTACAATCACTATCGCTTTCGCTAATGATTCCAAAAACTAGCGATAACGCTCGTCAAAAAGTGTCTCTTGACTATGCATCTCTGTGGAAGTACCTAATCTTTCGACGCTGTCGATTCATTTCATAATCGAATGTTGTTAACATTGTCTAGCTATTTTTTATTCGTTGACCTATGATCACGTGACATTTCGATAGCTTATGTCAACCCCATACATTTTAACTTTTCTACTAGCGTCATCGCTAATCGAATGTTACTTTGTCTAGGCCCTCAGTTTTTGTAAGTTCTGTATGTAAACATCTAGGTACTTATATCTAATCATTTTCTTTTGAATTGAGACGAATCTTTATTGCACACTGAGATGAAGATCGATCAAGATGTAGTTGACCGAGCGAGCGCGAAGCACGAGCAAAGCGTCTCCGTGTCCGTTTCAACTTTGGCAAAAATGCTTTCGTATGTCCGGATGTCTGTTCTCCTCTACAGTGGGCTTAGCATGACGCTATCTATCTCTTCGAAGAATAGAGACGGCTATTCCCATACAAAGTGACATTTCGTTTCTCTATTTTTGACATCGCACCGTAAAAATCCTTCTAAAATCTGTCATCTGCCAATCGTTGTCTAGGTCATTTTTAATGTAGACTATTTCAGAAGACAGTTGTCTAAGGTAGTAAAGACAATTTGATTTTTAATCGCCATGCTAAAGACGGTAGAAAACTTTTTACTCGACGGCCGAAAAGTATAAAAATGGAAAGGAAAAATGGAAATTTTCACTTTTTGTGTGGAAAATGTGAAAAATGATTACCTACATGTTGAGTTTTGGGGGTTTAAGGGTTACATAGAGGGGGTCGAAATTTTCATTATTTTTGCCCATTTCGCGCTCTTTGTGCGCGCTTTTTGTTTTAAGGTGTAAGGACTCATTTTATTAGAGGTACTGACGACACACATGCCAAGTTTAAGCACTGGCTCTCGGCCGAAATGGAAGGTTTGCAAGAAAATACAAATCAAAACAGTGGTTCCCGAAACTTACAAAGATGTACCTACCTACTATCTGTAGTGTTAGATTTTTCTTCTACCCAACGCGACATTTTTTTTTTTTTTTAGAAGACTCGTCACTTATCAGTCGCGGACTGGATCAAATCAATACTAGTATGCTCATAGTCATAAGCAAACACGTTCAGACGCGCTCGGAGCACGCCGTTCAACCCGCGCCTCAGGTACCTAGTTTGCTCGAAAATCAAACGACTGTTGATTTTTGAGCATACTCGAATTACTCAAAATAAGCACCCTCATTACTAGCAATGTTTCGACACACCTAAGCTACTAAGTAGCAATGGCTCACTAATGACATGCTTACGTGCTAGTAATGATAATGATATATACCTACCTATAGTATGATAATGGTGCTGATTTTCTTGTCACAAAATTCTCTAAACTAGACTAAAAATCACTAAAATTTAGTTTATTCCTGTCAAACGACGATTTCCCATTCTGAAATAGACTAAAGTGACACAACCTAACTATGTTTTAGTTTGACAGCACTAAGATGGCACTGCGTTAGTAATTTAGTGAAAATGGCAATTTTGCTATTCTGAATTTCACGTTTTGCACCAAAAATTATGAATTTTGAACTAAAATTCACCACAACACCTCGACTTCAGTAGCAAAAACAGAACTGTATTTTTTTTTGCTTAAGTATGTCTCGTAAATGGTGTGTCCTATCGCAAAAACTAAAGAAAAATTCGACCCCCTTTAGAAGACCCTAAAACCCCTAAAAGTCTACATAAAGGTAATATTTTTTTCATATTTTCCATACAAAAAGTGAAAAATTCCATCTAAAACACGTCGAGGCTTCCCCAAATGCGCGCCTCCGGCTCTAAAAACAAAACCACGGGGTAGGGCAAACAAGTACCACGTGGAGTCGTGATTGTCAAATTAAATTTTAACTGCGTCATAATTATTTTTAAATTTAGAAATATTTTTTTGCAGAATAGCTCTAGGATTCTCATAGCCAAAACAGTAAGGAATTTTAGTGATAGTTTATTATTATTATTATTTATTTATCAAAAAAAAAACAAAGTTTAGTTTAAGTTTAGTTAAGTTTAGTTAGTTTATTTCGGTGTCCAAGAGAATCGACACGGATGTCTTTCCGTACATTAAAGTATTCGTGTTTAATTATCTATTTTATTACCTACTTGTTTACCTAAGTACCTACCTATCTAAATAATTTCATGATTCTTCATAAATAAAATAAATATACCCATGAACGTTTTTGTGCTTACTATTATCGATCGTAGGCTCGAAGTCTACTTGACTTCCGGGTCGACGAACTGAATTTGTCAAAAGGCCTGACAAAGTGACAATAATAAAAGACCGTACTACCTTGTTTAGCAACAAGTTTAACTATGGGCTTAACATATTTCTAAACGCTACTGAGATATTGCTCCTTCTAAGTAGTATTGTTATAACTTTTTGTCCCATTTACCTGGTAGACCCTTTTTTTGGGGAATATCCCGGGCGCCATAGTAAGCTACCTGCACTCAAACAAAACAGGTGGCCAGGAAAAATAACAGGAAGTGTTTAAAAATAGGGGCTTAGGCTAAGCGCGCACTACGTATTGTAAAGGCTCCTAGAAACAGGCGCGACAAGCGACGCGAACCGCTCGCGATACAAAGGCACCTTTGTCTAGCGCTGTCGCGTCGCGCCTGTCTGTGGGCGCCTCAATCCTTGCGAATAATAATCGCAAATCTGGGAACAATACCAATACACTAAAGTCCGCATACTGCAGTAAAAAATCGCTTGAAAAAATATTTTTGTTTGCGATTTTATTTCGCAGTTTAAAAATCGCAACGATTAAGTTTTTGTCTTTATAAATCTACCGTTATCCTACCGTTTGAGTTTTTTCTAAACGTTACTCGTAGCAATTTGATGTCCAAACATGAAGGTAAACAAACAAATTATACAAGTTTTTGGGAAACGTAACTTTAATGCCTACACTTAGTTAACACGTTGACGGACAGAACGCCTCTCGTCGTTGTCTCTGCAAAAAATAATACGACAGTACGCCAGTCGACGTCAAAGTTTTGACTTGTATAAAATCAGTAGGTACGCCTTGTGGCGTTTTATTTTTTATACTAATACAAGGAAGGGCATTCTGTTGTGTCACCACAGTTAGAATTTTAAACATTTTGCTGTCATGTCGTGACGTTAAAAAAATATCTACAAAAGTGTGTTCGACACGAAATTTTGTATTGTCATAAGATAACCGGAAGGGTCCCGCAAACAGGCGCGACGCGACGAGTGACACAAAGGGACCGCTCGTCGCGCGCCAGGCGGTGCCTTTCTGTCACGCTGTCGCGTCGCGCCAGTGTGTACATGCCTTGACACGTTAAATCAGTGAGGTGGTGAGTTGTCCGTCAACGTGTTAAGTTTAGATTGCGCTACAATTCAACATATTTTTGACTTCTCAACACTCATCACTATCAACGGTCATTCTAAAATCAACTTAATTTACTCCACGATAAAGCTATATTTGTATAAAAAGAAATGACATCAATAGACAAAAGGATTTGAATAGACCAGAAACAGGTATATCGCCGATAAACGCTCCCGCAGACAGGCGCGACACGACAGCGCGTCGCGACTCTTGTAAACCAATTTCCAAGAAGTTTTCATAGTAATTGTTCTACTAGAGTCGCGTCGTGCTGTCGCGTCGCGCCTGTTTGCGGAAGCCTTAAAGCTCCGGTTTCCTAGACGAGCGTTTCCGTCATATTACTCGTATAACAGACATCTTGAAAATCTGTCATTCAATATCAAAATAAGTAGGTATTTCATTTCACATAAACCAACATGGGCACTTATGAAATGTCAGAAGCTAAGCGCACGGTTCCAATTGGTTGTTTCCTATGGAGAAGAGCCGGCAAGAAACTACTTTACTTAGTTACTTTCTCTTTTAAAAATAATTGGCTTTTACAATGTTTTCAAATTACAGTGTTAATAGGTATGAGAGGAGAGTGTAGGTCTGTCAACAAGTACCAGGTACTTAACAAAATAGAAAATGGTCTACAAATCTACAATCTACAAGAACTACCGTCTACATTCTCACCAGTATTTGACATTAAAGTGCCCTTGGAGATTTTTAAGCCACTACACTAAACTGGCATCATGTAAATAAATAATTACCATCTATTATACAGGCTCTAAAGAGACCCATCACATAGCCGTCAACTACGCATTCTGTACTAACTAACATGCGCATTCTGTACAACTAAGTAATACCTACTGCACAAAAATATTTGCCAATGAACAAATTTTATTTTTGGTGTGAAAAATCGCTGTTTATGGTAGTGAGCAACGTAACGCACGCAAATCATTGTGTTTATGGGTGCATGCAACGGTACAGGGGTCGTGTGTTATATATAACATTAGTGCGTTAGCTCCACGATTAGTGACAAATGCGTGCACTGACTGGACAGGTCCACTCATTCTGTGTGGTTTTTCCTCAAAAGACCATTCTAGACACAAATCTACATGGTCTTCACATGATCTGACCAAGATTATGTCTGGACTTTAAAAGAGACTGTGACCTCTGAGTTTGTTTTGGCCTTTCTTCTCAGAGTAGTAAGATAGGAAACAGCAACCTCATCTAGTTTTAAAAATATGATTGACGTGTAAAAGTGTTTGTACAAACCTACTTACAGAAATAAAATCATTTATCATTAAAAACTTGTTTCCGTAAAAATACGTTAGTAAAAGTTGAAATTTTGACCTTTAATATCTCCGTAACCAGAATGTTCCCAGGTACGGTCCAGTACAAAAAAATATTACAATTACGGGGTGTACAAGTGCCTATCGGCATCGTTAAATATCTTTTTACACCCGTTCGTTATTGGCGTGTGCTAGCTGACATAAGGCAAATAATTGTGTTTCGTAATGTTAATTACTTACTATTGTATAAAATACAGTTCTCATAACTGAACAGACAGCTGTGCTGCTGGGCAGTTTGTTGCGCCACTTCTTCTCCCCAGCTAAAGCACTAGGAAGTGGTGAAGGGCGGGCATTTTGGGGGACTGTCTTATGTAATTTTGACTTTCAAAAAGTGCCGGTTCTCAGCCTAGTTTGAATAAATGACTTTTGATTTTGACCGTTATTATTTTATTTTAGATGGGTTTGCTCTTGATTCTAGTCTAGCTCAGAGATGACAGAGACAAAGTCGACGATGGAGTGAGCTTACCCAGACGAAGCCTGTTCACTCTCACTTTGAAGAGATTTGGGTTGTATGCGGTCGGAAACACAGGCGCAGGTACAGAATTCCACTCTTTTGCTGCGCGCATTATAAAAGATGTTTGGAAGCGGTTAGTGCGAATTGGTGGAATAGCAACTAGGTAGGGATGTTAAATTGCAGTGCGCCTAGATGTCCGATGCTAGAAGGCGGCCGGTGGAATGAGGTCGTGGAGTTCTTGGGCACACTCACCGAAGTACCGTATCATATTACTACTGTCTCACGATAGTACACCACCCCCTCACCCCTAAATGAATTCCTACCCACTACAAAGTACCTACGCACGTATTTAGGACTATTTATAAGTATCCTAATTATAAATCTACAAAGCATTGTATGAATACCATCACCTAAATAGTTATTGATATATTGCCAAATGGCTTGAGGGCCTGCTAAAAATATAACAGTATGCTTCCCTTCACTAACATGACGTACGATCAACTGCACGTCAGTAGCAACAGTTGAACTACGAACACCGCCTTTAGGCGATTAACACACTGCCACGCACCACGCAGCGTAGCGCGTGAATGCGTGTTTTAACGTTGCTTGTAAGTATCTCCGTTTGTATAGAAAACACGCACAGTTCAACACAGAAAATGCATCCACGCGCGTTCATTGTAGGTGCGTTAACACGCAACATGCAGGCAGCGTGATGCGTGGCGTGATAATTGCCTTTGTTGGCGTCATAAAAGCATAGCTACATAATAAACACGCCTTCTTCCCTTGGGGTACGCAGAAGCTACAGAACGCTATCTGCTATGATTCTTACATACTTATTTTGCTTCGTTTACGTTCATACATCTGCGGAGTTACTGCGTAACACTCTAACAGTAGGAATGGCTGTCATTTTGACAGTTCAACAACTTTCATTCCGTTATTTACGTTGTTGAGCAGACGAATTATTTTACAAATTTTTCGAACATATGAAGCAATGAAAGAGCAATATCCTTCAAAATTATTCAAATTGTGAGTGATATTAGAGTGCTGCACCCTAATTAAGTAAAACACTATCGATCACAATCTGAATCATTTTTAAGCCTACTGCTAATCCATTGCTTCATATGTTCGAAAAATTTGTCCGCTCAACAACGTAAATAACGCAATGAATGTTGTTGAACTGTCAAAATAAAACACATTCCTACTGTTATTGTGTCACGTAATTACCCCGCTGGTCATACACGCACTCCGGTTGCGAGTACTACGCAACTGACTTTTCTGAAGCTGTCAATGTCAAAATGTCACATGGACGTGCAGTTGTCTGTACAATTGAAAACTGTTGCATCAGTGATAAGATACAAAGATGAATGGCATGAAGGATCGCAGCGCATGCATTCGACTGTCAATCCGTGTTGGTATTCAGCATCTGTCATAGATGGCGACACGGTGCCTGTATCTGTACTAGTCACGTCAATATACGTCAGATAGGATACTCGTAGAATTAAGTTGCAATATTACTATAGTATGTTCGAAACCCGTGACTTGTATTTATTTTTCGTGGGATGGATATACTCCATCTGGGGAGAATGGAGGGTAAAGTAGTGGCCTGTCATGAGTGACTTCTTTCTGACACCTGCCCTATTGCGCTGAAGTTTAAAGATATGTTTTGCAGTTGCCTCTATCGCTGACGCGTGCCGCTCGTGTGTATGCACACTAACCTCTTTAGTTATCAGATTAATTGCCAAGAAATAAAGGCGTCAATGTAGTTTTCTGGGAATTAAATACACCCGAATATATCGGAGACGATTTCATACCAATCTAAGGTCGTTGGACCGCCCATATTTCTACGTGACGCACTTAGGTACCTTTGTCACGCTATGTAGGTCGCTAGTACCGCGAACCACCGTAGGCGTAGGTATGATAATTATAATATTGCATAACAATTGTTATATCTTTTTGTCTACTTCAAAAAGGTAATAAAACTGTAGAACTCACTTATATTTTGGACGCCGTCCCACTGCAATATGCTCATGGCTTCGTTCGAGTACATCAGCCAGGATAGATAACGGATCCAGGACACGTATTTTGGCATTGAACTGAAAATAAAGGTTAAAACAGGTCAATAAATGATGATTTATTTTATTACCTTCTACTAAAACCAGCACCCTTGCGTAACACTATGTATCATTTTGAAGCCTATTGTTAAGCCATTGCTTCATATGATCGAAAAAAAATCTGCTCAACAAGTAAATAACGCAATGAATGTTGTCGAACTGTCAATTACCCCGCAGTTATACGTATCTGAATCCATGTTGAGACACACGCACTTTAAATCTGGTAAAAAAAAAATAGGTATCTAGATTCCATGCAAGAGGTCTACCAAAGTGCTGAATATTGTGAACGTGATGGTGTCAGGGGCTTTGAGTATGAATGTGGGTGGCTATAATAGTAAGGGAAGACGAAAGAAAGAAGAAAGGATGGACCGTGTGAAAGATGATATGACTACAAAGGGGATAACTACTGAGATGACGACTAATAGAGCACTATGGAAGAAAAATAAATATTACGCCGTCCACAAAAATTAGGAATACGGCAACAGAATGATGAATGATGAGAGGACAAGCAAGCAAGCTGTCAAGCAGAGATGAAAGAAGAAACAAGGTAAAGAAGAAGAGTAGGTATAGTCATTTAGCAACGGAATACATTACTAATTCGCTCATCTGCCTGCCTTTACCCAAATATGTTAGGGTCGGCTCCCAGTCTAACAGGATTTAGCTGAATATCAGTATTTTACATGGAGTGACTGCCTATCTGACCCTCACAATCCATTTACTAGGTAATACGATACCCCTTGGTAAGACTGGTTATCAGACTTTCGGGGTTCTGACGACCCGTAACTACTGTCAAAAATCGACGAAAGACAACTGGGACCAATGGGCCACGAAGAGGTCTTGGGATGTAAAGATGGTCACCCATCCATGGAACTACCGCGGCAAGCGTAGCTTAACCTGATTACTAATTGACTATACTTAGGTAATTTTCTCAGTCAATCTGAAACCCTTTTTAATTCAATAATAATGATTATTATCATTTGATTCGATTTGTTATTGATGACTTTTGAACGTAAGTTTTAAGTGTGAATAATAATAATGATACTGATTATTATCATTTGAAACAATGTCTAATTTACATTGAAGTATGTCTAAATAATTTATAGATGAATAACATTCACACTATAACCCATAAACGTCTTCAACCGATGTTTAAAATATTTTTTATTTACTAATAAGGTCATTATTAATAATCTTACTAAAAGGCAACACCATAAATACAGAGCAATAAATGGTTTTCACCCTATTCACGAGAACAATTTAATTATTGCCGGAGATTTTCCAGCACAATAAGATCGTAACCGTAATACATAACGTGACAACTAAATAACAACTATAAATACTGTGGCTAATGTGAATTATTTACCTTAACTTAATGAAGATACCGGAGGTTATCATGAGCGCGTAGTCAAAGGGCACGAGGTACGCAATGGCTAAAGGCATTGAACCAAACGCACATGAGAAGAATGAACCTGGAAACAAAGACAAACAAATTATAATGATGGTAATCACACAAATACAATTTGGAAACGACAATAAATCCAAACAAACACTGGACCATAGGAGTATTTTGAAACTAAGTATCAAATAAATACTAACATCGAAGTTCAAACATGTTTCTTTCAAGTAAATTAAATATTAGTGATGGGTTTTGACTATGGGTTTTGCAATATTTGACTAGATATAGTGACTAAACTATTGGATATATTTGATTGAATTTTCGTATGGAGACGGGGAACGTCATTACTTCATTAGATATACCGTCAAACGGGTGAATAGATATGCAGAAGTGAATCGGGACGAAACTTTAAAAGGGATTTTAACATTGAAATAATATCGTTTGTTGCTAACAACGGCACTTAATCGTTAATTATAATACAGTAAACATATTAGAGTCCTTTTTGGCAACAAAGTATATTATTTCAATGTTAAAATCCCTTTTAAGGTTTCGTCTCGATTCTCTCCTGCATCCCCATTCACCCCTTTTGACGGTACGCAGTTTAATTTACTGTCGTATTGTCATCTCGCCCTCGTATGTTGTATACGGGTCTGCAAATCAAAGTAAAGCTCTTTGTGCAAGAGGTCAACGAGAAAAGTACAAAAAACACCAAAATGTTTACCGCCAAGCAGCCAATTGCAGGTTAAATGGTAAATATATTTTAGCTTGGTCTCCGTGCGATGAGCACAATGCAATGAAATAAAGAGAATGCTAAGAGAAAGATCCATTCTAAGTCATAGTTAATATTAGGGAGATCATAATTATGTGATTTTTGCCATAGGCCAGTTAGAGACTTTACGTCAAGATCTATCTCATCATCCATTTTTCACCCAATGCTGAGTATACTGAGGAGGCCCATCTTCCATGGAGAGCCATCTGCAATCTCTTATTTCTCTGCCAAGATATTATGGCGTTGTTCATGAGAAGGCATGTTCCTCCGTGGTTTCGGACTGCTTTTTTACTTACCACAGGCAATAGCAACGTTGAGCACCAGTATAGCCAGGAAGACAGTGAAGCCGAATGCGTACAAAGAACCACGTAGACCTGCGATCCAGTACACCACCAGGGTGAAGAGTGTCGGCTCTACCAACAAGCCTGGCAGCTGGAAACAAAAATATGCAAGAACTCATTAGAGGTATTCAGCTATTTAAAGTAATTTCTTATCTAAACCTAATACAAAACTCGTTATACCACTTAAACATTTACGGAAACTCGTATTGCTGGGCAGAATTTTATAAGCACGTGGGTTTTCTTGCTTACAAAATTGAAACAGAAGGTACATTACTCACAGCACAAAAAAATATAACTATTTATTTAAGTAATAAGCAACCGCGGGATAAAGAAAACTAGAGTTTTGCGGAATGCAGCGTCAGGACAGGACTGGCAAGATGAGTTTAATTTTTTTGACATGAATTTATGTGTATAAGTTTATCCTCGCAGGGTTGGCCTTTTGCATTTAATTTTTTG
This sequence comes from Griposia aprilina, assembly GCA_916610205.1. Classification (NCBI taxonomy): domain Eukaryota; kingdom Metazoa; phylum Arthropoda; class Insecta; order Lepidoptera; family Noctuidae; genus Griposia; species Griposia aprilina. The sequence goes on along the minus strand of OU744295.1, from coordinate 4,737,845 downwards.
TCTCTTTGAGGTTCTACCACATATAAAAACTTAATGTTAACAAAACAAGTTCTTAATATATTTGTCATATTCAAATGTTTAGACACGCAACATTTAACCCAAACTCCGCTGGTGGTTACTAGTTCAAAGAATTTTCATTTCAAATTGCTTTAAAAACCGGATTTAAGATGGTAATTTATTGTGTATATATGAGTTAATTAAAAGGCAATTTGTATTCTTTTCCCCTTTGGTGTTACAATAACTATTTATTTGCTAACAAACTAAAGTAAATGAGGATCGTAGGAGTGATCGTAGGCGGAGGAGTGCTTCACGATTGGTCTGGTTAGTTGTTAACCTCCCTAACCAAAGACTAGTCAACAGAGACATTACAAAAACTGGTTGAAATGTTGTTAAAAAACATGGACAAACATAAAAAGTCGGACGGAACTCCGCTAAGATAAAACTGTCCCGTATATATTTATGTGTGTGTTGCCGTTTGCACGCGTAAAGGCTCGTACACACTGGCGCGGCGAGACAGCGTACTCAAAGGCACCGCGTGCCGCGCGACGAGCGGCGCCTTTGTGTCGTGCTGTCGCGTCGCGCCTGTGTGTACGAGCCTTAATGACCGATCGTCGTCGGTCGCAGCGTCGCGCGTCGGCCGACTAATGTTTGAATGTGTGCGTACAGCGGCCTGTACGTACAGCGCAGCAAGCTGGCCGCCTTGAGTGACACAGTTTTTTGTTAGCGAAAATCTGTCCGACGTTTTTTGTTCGTCCATGTTAAAAATAATAAAAGAAACGAACAGGAATAAAAAGCGGCATGGATAATTCATATTCACGACACAGCGGCTGACATTTTGCTAGCCTTAAAAAATTGGAGAGGTTTATAAAGGTTCATAATGAAAAAATACACCTGATATCTAAAGGCATTTCTACGTCAGACTAGTGGAAGTACTCAGCTTGCTAACCGAGATATGTAGATTCTTAGCCCTGGACTCAGCTATTATAGTACTTGTGCATGAGAGGCTGAGACTGGGTTCTGACCTAACTTTGACCTAAATTGCCTTTTGGGGAAAAAGGCTTAAACTAATGGAACAATCGTTTATTAATGAAAACTGTCATAATACCTATCTAATGCTTACGAAAAACATTACTCACCAGAGCAACCATCCTTGCAGTATAATAAATCGGCGCTGAATACAACCCAGCTTTCAGCTCTCTATTTAGCAGCGGGAATTCTTCAGGGAACATGTGGAGAACAGAGTACATGGGGCTGAAGGTGTTCTCTGCGATGATGATGAACAAGGCGCCCTGGACGTCCTGGATACCTGACTGAGTCAGCCGGGCGGTACCCATGAAGCATAGCCCTGCTGTAAGTGCTATAGCCTGGAAAACAAAATGTCGTACTTAGTCTAAAGTTTTAAGGACTGGTGGTATTAGTTAACCCTGGATTTGCCTTATCTTAAGAAGTAACTAATTAAAATGAATTATCATTAATTATCGCTCATATTTCGGTTATAAAACATGCAATGTCTAACCATGGCTTAGCCGAGAAGGCTTAAGGGCAAGATAATAATGATGATCAGCGTAGACGTCATCAGAACTAAGTACATATGTGTATAACTTTTCAACTTACCAATTTCTGTAATATCCTTACAAATTGCACTCTCGGATCTCGGATTACTACAAGTAAATATCTGTATATTAACCACCATAGCTTCGTCAGGAAGAAAGGAGGTTCGAAGTTATCATGTGTTTCTTGATTCATCTGGGAAAATATCATTTGGATTAAAAAAACGAAGTGAAAAACTGGGATCATTAGCGGGCTTAAAATCGAGCCCTGTGGAACACCCCGGTTCTTCTAAGAATTTCTCCTGTATTGTGGGTGCGTTTATAAACATTATACACAAACAGCCAGACCCGGAACAATTACTTGTAGGTCATACAAATATTTGTTCCGTGCGGGAATCGAACCCGCGACACGCAGCGCAGCAGTCGCGCCAACCGTGCCGACAAACTATATAACTCTCAAGATGATAATGCCGATACGCATCTAGTAAATCGTACCATTACCCATGCTAAGCTCAAGACCGGTACGGTCTGTCGACAATGAATCATCATTTAGCTCTAGTTGTTGACTATTAGAAGAGACGATAAATTACACGCGCTTATTGACCATTTTTTTTTTGAAAGCACGTCTATTTGACTCTTGACCCTGAGATTGTTTATAATATGTTCGATGACGGGTAAAACATCTTCTGAAGGTACAATTATTATTTATTATATTCATAAAATCATCGGATTAATAACTCGTCCAACTTGTTAACTTACGGAACGTATAGAATCCTCATTGTCCATCAAATGGAATTCGAATTGTATTTCCATGTCAAGTTCCTTGGCAGCGTCGCTGACTGCGAATCTGTCGCAGACACTCTTGATGGCCTGTCGTGAGGCTGACTCCGAGCCAGGAGTCAGAGACAGCACCTTGATGAAGTAGTCTGTGGGGTTGTACATGAGAGGGCATTGGTACCCCAGACTGAAACAAACGAAGGTAAATAAGACTATGGCAGGAATACATATTTGGAGAGGAAATACACAACATATACATAACATCACGCCTGTATTCCCTGAAGGGTTAGGCAGAGGTGTACCTATAGCACACGCACATTTCGCCAGTTATGTTTAAGTCCCATGTAATAGGGGGCGCGCCTATTGCAATCAACCGGGCACAAATCCAGACTCCGGGCTGCTACCGAGAAATTCCAAATGGAAAAACCCGATAACACTTTGCCCGACCCGGGAATCGAACCCAGGACCTCACGCTCAGCAGTAGCGCTTGCGACCACTAGACCAACGCGGTAGCCGGCGCGGTGGAGGCGGGAGAGAGGAAATGATTTTGTCATTTCGTTGCGCGATTCAGAAGGCAGATTTGACTAGTTTTTTAACTAGGCCGTAAATTAGGGATTTCATAGGCTATTAAATTTAAATAAGCTAGCGACGTTCGATGTCGGGACGAGCTTGATGCCTATAGTCCTGTCTATTGGCTTCGGGCTAATCCTGATTGCTCCGTATTAGATCATGATCGAGTTGAGGGTGAAAACGTAAGACAAGCCTTCGCACTGTTGTTATAGAAGCTAATACCTACATACAGGGTGGCAGGGAGATGGACGCACACCCTGTTACGATGGATTCAGTACGTAATTCTGAAAACCCGCGCTGAATTTAGGTCGGTTATATAAAAAAAAAGTGCAGTTCCATACATTTTGACCGCTTATTATACTTTTCTATGAAACAGTAGATTTTTATTTGAATGAATTAATGAATGATATATTTATTTGCAAGAATATACGTAGTTATCAAGTTCTTATGATCTATGGGTTTCACTATATTCGGCATTTCAGCCGTGCAAATATATGTGAGGTGTGTGTTATTTTTATAACTAACGAGAAATGTATACGCTAGAGGTTCTAGAATCTTAAGCTTAATCATGGTTACAGTTTGTGCATCGATTTCCCTGCCATTAATTATGTAACCTAGTACATGTTATGTTGTAAGTATCGTCAGCTTTTGCCAGTACTTAACAAAAGCAGTTTTAAGGAAGCCGACTTGAATCGAGGAGTCACAGAGTCCAATTTTATGGGTGCTCTAATTTGAATCATTAATAAAAAATATGTCAATAACAACTTGTTGCGATTTCCAAACCCTTTCTTTTTAACCGACTTCAAAAAAAGGAGGAGGTTCTCAATTCGCCTGTATGTTTTTTTTTATTATTTTTATTTATTTATTTGTGTTAGCTCAGAACTCTTTCCTGGGTGAACCGATTTGGATGATTCTTTTTTTGTTAGAAAGGACATACCTCAAGGGTGGTCCCATGATAAGGAAACCAGGATCTGATGATGGAATCCTGGAGAAATCGAGGGGAACCTTCAAAAATCGTAGGAGCGCCCAGTGCGTTTGTTAATTTTTTCATTAAGTATTTTAAAGAACTACAATTTAATGAAGGTCTGGAATCGATCTGATGATGGAGCCGAAAGACAGTCGAGGGAATTCCTCAATGATTTACAGCAGGTACCTTGTGTTTGAGCTTGATTCATTTGTATTTATGAGAACTTTACACCTGAAGGGTTGTGACAGTCATTAGGGGTCTGATGATGAAGACGAAGGACAGTTAAGGGAACTCCTCAACGGTTTACAGTAGCTACCTTGTGATTCGTTTTAATTCATTTATATTGATGAGAACTTTGCACTCATATGGGTTATAAGTGCCATTACAGGTCTGATGATGGAGACCATAGACAGTTGAAGGAATTCCTAACGATTTACAGCAGTTACCTTGTGTTTGTTTGGGCTTGATTAATTTTTATTGATGAGAATATTATGCAGATGTGTTATGACTGTCATTAGGGGTCTGATGATGAAGATGAAAGACAGTTAAGGAAACTCCTCAACGGTTTACAGTAGCTACCTTGTGTTTGGACTTAATTCATTTATATTGATGAGAACTTTGCACCCATATGGGTTATAAGTGCCATTACAGGTCTGATGATGGAGACCATAGACAGTCGAGGGAATTCCTCAACGATTTACAGCAGTTACCTTTTATTGGGCTTACTTCATACGGTTCAATATTCCAAAATATTCAGGTCGTACATAAATAATACCCAATTAAGATTGAAGTTTTTCATAGGGCAACCACTACCTACTAGTCATGCTGATGCGTCAATTTGAGACTGAATTTAAGTTGCGTAATCGCGTCATCTCTAGCAATGCTCTTTCGTTGGTTGCTAAGCAATTTATGCTTGTCACAATGCATATGGTGAAATGGAGCTGATGGTGGCTTCACCATCAGCTCCAGTTCTTCTGGGTTTTACCAAGAGAAATACTCAACAATAAACCCCTCAATTCCTTGCATGGGGAAACGAAATATTTTGTAAAAGGTGATGAGCAGTTGACATTAGGCTATTGTAACTTCGATAAATTATTATCTAACCCACTAAAAAGTGAAAAATAAAAACTTTTTGACAAAAAAAAACAACCGACTTCCAAAAACTACACTACAAAGTGAAAAATAACTTTAATTTCGAAAGTCGGTGGCAAAAAACTAAAATAAAGATCCAAAGACACCGACTTCCGAAATTAAAGTTATTTTTCACTTTGTAGTGTAGTTTTTGGAAGTCGGTTGTTTTTTTTGTCAAAAGTTTTTTGGAAGTCGGTTGTTTTTTTGTAAAAAAGTTTTTTTAAGCTTTCATTTTGATATTGATTAGTAAAATCTGTAGGTAAAAAAAAACAACCAACTTCCAAAAAAAAAGACTTGAAAGTAACTTTAATTTCAGAAGTCAGTGTCTTTGGTTTTTAACAGACTTCACAAAAAGGAGGAGGTTCTCAATTCGTCTGTATGTTTTTTTTTTGTATATTCGTTTTTGGCCACCGACTTCCGAAATTGAAGTTATTTTTACGTCTTTCTGTGTTTTTTAACCAACTTCAAAAAAAGGAGGAGGTTCTCAATTCGTCTCTATGTTTTTTTAAATTTTTATATGTGTGTTAGCTCAGAACTTTTTTCTAGGTGAACCGATTTGGATGAATCTTTTTTTATTTGATAGCTGGTGCTTCACATGTGGTCCCATTTAAATTTGATCAAGGTCTGACAAGTAGTTTTTGAGTTATCCTTAATACTGCTTATTTTTCCACTTAGTTTATATTGATGATGTGTTAATAATTTCCTGTCACTGTTATTTACATTCCAAGTAGTGGTATACGAATTTGTGTGGGGTAGGTACCGCAACTAAAAATTGAAAAAAAAAATGTTTTAGTGTTTTGTTTGGAATTCGGTTGTTTTTTTTGTAAAATAGTTTTTATATTTCACTTTTTAGTTGCGGTGCACCAAACAACTGCTGTGTATATCTAGAGTACTACTATAGGAAACAATGGTCCCGATTCTCTTGTACACCGAACTAAACTAACTAAACTATCACTAAAATTCCTTACTTTTGGCTATGAGAATCTTAAAGCTATTTCTACAAAAAAATATCTGTAAATTTAAAAATAATTTTGACGCAACTAAAATTTAATTTGTCAATCGCGACTCCACGTGATACTTGTTTGCCCTACACCGTGATTTTTTTTTTAGAGCCGGTGGCAGGCATGGGTGGCAGCCACGTGTTTTATATGGAAAATATATTAAAAAAATATTACCTACATATAGAGTTGTAGGGGTTTAAGGATTTCATAAAGCGGGTCGAAATTTTCATTATTTTTGCGATAGGACACACCAATTTCGAGATAAAAGCAAAATAAAAAAAAAGTACAGTACTGTTTTTGCACCTGAAGTCGAGGTGTTGTGGTGAATTTTATTTCATGACAACTAATTTTATTCCACACCTTTTTAATCGCGATCAAAAATAGCCAGATTTAGTTAGACAACCAACATTTTTAGTGAAAAACGTCAAATTCAGAATAGCAAAATTGGCATTTTCACTAAACTAATAATTCAATGCCATCTTAGTGCTGTCAAACTAACATATAGTTGAGTTGTGTCACTTTACTCTATTTTAGAATGAGAAATCGTCGTTTGACAGGAATAAACTAAATTTTAGTGATTTTTAGTCTAGTTTAGAGAATTTTGTGACAAGAGCATCGGCACCATTAGCCTTGGACTTTAAATACAGTGTCATCTAAAATTCTAACAAAAATGTCACCTAAATGAACTAGATGCTGAAAATCAAATGCACTGTGCTAATAAGAGAATGCAATTGTGGGACGTTGCTAAGGAGTCGGGAAGTCCTATTAGGGTCACAGCCTAGGCTAGTCCATTTAAACGATGAAACACAATTGTATTGGATCAATACGAATTACAGACTTGCCAAATAAACATGTTCATCTCAATCGATTTTATTGCTTTGTAAAAGATTGAGAAAATGGCATCGCCTAAAGAAATGAGTAAAATAAAAAAATATAAGCTAGATGGAGTCGACAATGTCTAAATCTGATTACCCCTGAGAAGAAATAGCGAAACAAACGCAGAGGTCACAGTCTCTTTTATTATAGTCCAGAAATATCCTGACCAGATCATGTGAGAACTCAGGATCATGTAGTCCCATGTAGACCATGATACATGGTCTACTACTAAATAGTCTTTTGAGGAAAAAACCACACGTATTGGAATGGACCAGAGGGCCTAGACAAAGTAACATTCGATTAACGATAACGCTAGTAGAAAAGCTAAAATGTATGGGGTTGACATAAGCTATCGAAATGTCACGTGATCATAGGTCAACGAATAAAAATTAGCTAGACAACGTAAACAACATTCGATTATGAAATGAATCGACAGCGTCGAAAGATTAGGTACTTCCACAGAGATGCATAGCCAAGGGACACTTTTTGACGAGCGTTATTGCTAGTTTTTGGAATCATTAGCGAAAGCGATAGCGATTGTAGAAATAGAATCGCTCCGAAGCGAATGCCATTTGTCTAGGCCCTCTGTCCAGTCAGTGCAAGGATTTATCGTCAATAAAAAATTTTTTTTTACGAGCTTTTTAATGATGAATAGTGAATGAATTTATTGAAATCATAATGACAGCGGAAGTCAGTTTTTTTCGTCTTAATCGATGTTCTAGTTAAAATTGCAACATGAATGAATGTGGCCTTACATTCAGTTTTTTTTTGCGATTAAAATAATAATTTATGAATGTATCTAACGAAGTCTTAATGACTGCGTCTTTAATTAATTGTTTATAGTTTTTATTTGTTTTTTTTTTGTTATTAGGAAAGATAACAAATAAACGTAGCTAATGATACCTACGATAATCATAGTGACTTAAGCTTTTTAACTTCATTTCTAATTTCGTTAGCCACTTTGGTGATTAAAAAAGTGAATGAATCTACGTAATGATAGTTAATGGAAATGACTTATTTTTTAAGTTGAACAATCTAGCAGTCCGTATCAAAATTGCAAAGTCAACTAATAGCGGTAGGAATTTGATTTCGTTTTTTTTTTTAATTTCTAATCGAATGAAGATAATGCCTTTTTAATGACGGTCACGTATTTTTTAACTACACCAAGTTTATTAATACCTCCTAAAAACTTCATCAATGAAATATAGTTTTTTTTTTTGTAATTAAGAAGTTAACAATGATGCTAATTATTAATTACATGATATAACAGCAATGACTTCTTTTTAACTTTACCAAAAAACCAAGTGTCGTTGAAATTGCATCACAAATAAAATGCCCTTTTTTGTTTTTTTTTTTGTTGATAAAACGGTAAAAAGTGCTTGAATTGCGTTTTCTACGTTTTTGACATAGGTACCTATGCTTCTTGATAATAATGGATCGGCAGTTACATAGTATGATGACTGTTGCCTTGGTAAGATCCGAATGTAAACCAGCCCCTAATTGCACACTTTCAATCACAATCTCAATGATTATGAAGCCTATTGCTAATCAATTGCTTGATATTTTCGAAAAAATTATCTGCTCAACAACGTAAATAACGCAATTAATGTTGTTGAACTGTCAAAATGAAGGCCATTGCTACTATTAGTATGTTACCCAATAACCCTGCTGTTATCATTATCCACAGCCCAACTTCACCCATTGCTGAACATGTGGCCTACATGCTCAGTAATTGCAATGGCAATATTTTCTTGTGGCAATCGCCACGATCGTGTGCCACGCCAGCCTCATCCAGCGGGGTTATTGCGTAACACACCACCAGTAGCAATGGCTTTCATTTTGACAGTTCAACAAAATTCATTGCGTTATTTACGTTGTTGAGCAGACAAATTTTTCCAACATGTGAAGCAATGGTTTAGCAATATCCTTGAAAATGATTAAAATTGTGATAGATAGTGTTACGTAATTAAGGTGCTGCTTCTACCCGCGATGGGAATTATAGAACTACAAAACTAAAAAAAAATTGAATCACCCATTTCGTTATTTATTTTAGAAACAAATTAATAAATTAAATTAGGATTTTTAGTCCGAGATCTATAAACGTTACTTAGCACGTGCTTTGACTCAAACGTAATCCCATCTCTGTCTTTAACTTGTTTTTGACAGTTGTGCAACAGTGATAGGAATAACTCTTAATCAAACTAAATACGTGCTAAGTAACGTTTAAAGATGTCGGCTTTATACCTACGACTAATATCAGGTATGGCACAAGAAGAGTCCTATGCCCAGCAGTGGGTGATGAAGTCGGGCTGTGAATAATGATGATGGTGATGAATTCTACACTTTAATCGGATTGGGATCGATTGAAAATGACAGAGACAAAATGAAGTTTGAAGTTGAGTTCGTTGGTTGGTTGAGTTGTTTGTTTGTTTGAGTTTGGTTGGTTGAAGTTTGTTTGCTTTTAGTTTGTTTGTCTTTTGTTTTGTTTAATACGTTTCTTGAATTTGCAACTTTGATAAATTTAGTTTATTACATAACATAACTTCACGCCTGTATTCCGCGATGGGTTAGGCAGTGGTGTACCTAAAGTATACCCACATTTCGCCAGTTATGTTTAAGTCCCATGTAATAGGGGGCGAGCCTATTGCTATCAACCGGGCACAAATCCAAACTCCGGGCTGCGACTGAGAAATTCCAGAAGGAACAAGCCAATAAGACTGCACGACTCGGGAATTGAACGCAGGACCTCGTGCTCAGCAATAACGTTTTCAACCACCAGACTAACAAGGAAGTCGATTTCAAGAATTATTTAATAAATAATTGCAAATAATTAATGTCCCTAACTTATTCATATTATTTTAGGCGTCGTGCGTATGTAAAATTAATTTATGTAAAATAAGTCAATTTAAAGCATAGGGAAATAGTTAAACGTTTAAAAAACAAGATTTATAGAAACATGAAATGTCCTTTATATTAAGGTTCACGTCAATTTTATAAAATATCTGCATTAATTTAGAGAATTACGTAGATTGCTGTATGATAATAACCTGGTAACCTACTGTCTAAATATAGGCCCAAGGATTCGATAATTATTATTTATTAGCTACCTACATAATTATTATTAAAACCCTAATCTTCAAACTTGAGCATTACGGACTTGGAAAACTTGCTCTCAGTTTAGTAGAATCTTATTTAAATGATAGACAACAGCAAGTTCAAATAAATGGTGTCAATTCACTCGGTTTAAAAGTAAAAATGGGTGTACCACAAGGCTCGATATTGGGTCCGTTCCTCTTTTTAGTATATATTAATGATCTACCCCATTTGTTAAAAACCCTACCACAAATGGTGTTATTTGCTGACGATACTTCTTTAATTTTTTAAATTAATAGACGTGCATCAAATCTTGACGACGTAAATAACGCCCTACTGCAGATCCAAAATTGGTTCACTGCTAATAATTTAGTATTAAATGGGAATAAAACTAAGTGTATTAGATTTTCCTTACCAAATGTCAAAAGTACAAATTGTGAGATAGTATTAAATCAAGAGAAACTAGAATTCGTCGATAAAACTGTTTTCCTGGGCATCACGCTTGACTCAAGGCTTCAATGGGGTCCTCATTTAACATCCCTTGCAGGACGGCTAAGTTCAGCAGCATATGCTGTGAGAAAAATCCGTCAATTTACTGATGTAGGTACCGCGAGGCTAGTCTATTTTAGTTACTTTCATAGTATTATGTCGTACGGTATTTTACTATGGGGACGGGCTGCAGACGTCGACTCTATTTTTATTCTGCAGAAAAGAGCCATCCGAGCCATATATGGCCTCCGCAGGCGCTACTCTCTAAGGGAACGGTTTAAAGATATTAGCATCATGACGGTACCTTGTCAATATATCTATGAAAACATCATGTACGTAAGGAAAAATCTACATCTTTTTAGTAAAAGAGGTGAAAGACACAATTATATCACTAGAAATAGGGATCAATTAGTTCAACCAGGTTTCAGGCTGGCTAAAGTAGACTCATCTTTCATGGGGTACTGTTTAAAATTTTAGAATAAAATACCTCCCCATATTCTTCAACTGAATAAAACTAAATTCAAATCTTGTATAAAACGCACACTATGCAGCCAAGCATAATAAAAGTTGGGGGATTACATCGCTGATAAAAATGCTTGGCTCAACGCTGGTCCTGCTCCACAAGGGCGCATAAAATAATTGATTAGCATTTGAAACTACTGTTGGAGCTGCTGAAGATTTTAAAAACTTATCTTTGCATTGTATAAATTCAATGTTTTAGTATTGTATAATTGCATAGCACAGGTGTGAGTACTATGTACCTACTATAAAGCTACCATTTAATAGGTTTTTCTTTCATTGACTTGAATGTGCCCTGGCGGCTGAGAGTTTGTCATGCTCACTCTAATGTCTCGCTGGTGGTGGCGTGTGTGTTGGATCATTAAGTTCCCTTCAAAATGGTTGAGCTGAATGGTGCTGATCCATGCGTCATGTTCGTGAACGGGCGCCGTCAGTGGGGACTGGTCATTTCTTAGCTGCCACGGCTTATTTTAATTTAATTTAATATTTGAATTGCTTTTGTCTTTTTATTACGGACGCTTTTAACGTTCTGCATCGTTCTCACATGCATAATTTCAACATGAACGATGTAATCAATATTTTGTAACCATTTTTTGATTTAAAAGAGTGTCCATGGAGTTTCTTGCCCGTTCTTCTCCATAGGTACCTACTACGCTTTGGAATGGGACCCCTTGACAATTCAAAAGTGCCTGTAATTGGTTTATTTGAAATAAATGCTTTGAATTTGAGTTTGATCACTTATGCTAAAGACAGGCTTGTCGCCTAATCCCCCCCCCCCCCCCTACAAGATATTAAAAGCGAATGGATTGCATTGTACAAATATATATGAAGCTCTTTTTTAAGTTACTTACAAAACTATACCAGATATCAGTTCAACAAAACCAGAAAGGAAAAAAAAAACTAGACTGCCTCGTCTAGTGGTCGCAAGCGCTACTGCTGAGCATGAGGTCCTGGGTTCGATTCCCGGGTCGGGCAAAGTGTTATTGGTATTTTCATCTGGAATTTCTCGGTAGCAGCCCGGAGTCTCGATTTGTGCCCGGTTGACGGCAATAGGCTCGCCCCCTATTACATGGGACTTAAACATAACTGGCGAAATGTGGTTGTGCTATGGTACACCTCTGCCTAACCCTTAGGGGAATACAGGCGTGATGTTATGTTATGAGGAAAAAAAAAGGAGTTCTAACAGCCAAACCTTTGAGGAATAGACAAATAGAAAAATACAGCCCATCGTTTGTGACACAATTCACTAATAAACATTATTCAAATCACCATTATGCATCTGTCATCTTCAAACCATTGACAAACAGAATGATGTTTTAAAGACGTTTAGCGCTAATGTGTTGTAAGCGGTGCTTACCTATCTATAGTCGAAAGAAAGGCAAGGCTTATAGGGAACATACTTTAAGAGGCTTACAAGAGCTACAGCGCGGTCACTGTCAGATTGCATAGAAAAGAAAGAGACGCGCGATGACACAACGCTGGTAATTTATTGCAAAATAATGAAGCAATTATGGATTTACAAAAAATCTATTTATTGGACTAAAAAATTAAAACACTATTACTTTAGTATGTTACTTGTAGAATAACCTGACAAAAAACCTGAATGTTTGCATGTATATTAGTATGGTTTTTAATCGTTAAAATACTTTTTTAGAGGTATCTTCGTGATATATTTCTATCATATCGAGTTAGTTGTATTATGTTTTCAACACACTATCTTAGCATATATCCATAAGAATATCAAATATAAAAAAAAAATATTACTGCAGTCGATCATAAATTTTTAGGCATTATAAATTTGCGTTTAGGTCATGTAGTCCCTTTAAATACATACTACATAAATGGCTTATTGGTAATCGTTTTTTGATAGTAATAAATTGATTGTTTCTGCATGTAATATTGATTGTATTTAATATGTAATGTTTATATTTCCTTGAATGATTTGTTCAAGGAAATCTCCTAACGCCTGTTTGACACTTCCCGTGACCCAAGGGCTGGATTTTACCTTGGCCAGAGACTAAGCATTGCCATACAACGTGGCAATGCCGCCAGTCTCTTGGGTACATTATCAGTCGACAGCGGTGCGGAGGAATTTTTCGACGCCATCTTTTAATGTGTTAATAGTTTTAGTTAGGTTAGGTTATTATATTTTAATTGTAAATACTATTGTAAATTTAATAAAAATACTTAAGTACCTTTTAGGAAGAACTCAATCATTGTTCTGAACAAAAATATATCTAATTACTAGTCTTACTTCAGCGAAATATGTAATGTTCAACACAATGTAAATTGTTAACGAATAAATTAATTAATGAATGAATGATGAAAAGTAACAGATTAGGTAGTATGGTTACTGAGTTTTCAATATGTACCTATGTCACTTTATGATTTTATTATTCTTAAGATTTTACCAGCGTTATTAGACTTGTTAGAATAATAATTTTAACAAATTAATGTTTCGTTTTTAATTTAACAAGTTTAAATATTTGTATGCCAGTCCATGGCGAAACAAGTGAGATCATAATTCTATTTACTAGATGTATTGATGATTTTTAAGATTATAATTCTATAAATAAATATTTGATTTGGCCGCGAATCATATTTAAATCGACATACAACCTGATACTGACCTGCAAATTGCAAAAAACGTAGGAAAATATTTGAATTTCGCGAGCTACTCGTACCTTGGCGCATCCCCCTTAATAGCAAATAAATATATTCTATTCTATTGTAATGGTAAAAAAAAAACAGAACTTACCTCTTAAAAAAGCTTAATGATTGTGTTGCGGTACCAGCAAAAGCCACCCTCCCTTCAGCTAGGAGTACCAGCTTATCGAACTGAGCCATCAGCTCCATGTTAGGCTGGTGTATGGTGCATATGACGGTCTTGCCCTGGGCTGCACTGGCACGGAGGAGGGTCATCATCTGGTGGGCGGAGGATGAGTCCAGGCCTGTGGTTGGCTCGTCGCAGAAGAGTAGGCCAGGATCCGTTAAGAGCTGCGAAAGAAGGTTTAATGAGAAATGTTTCTAGGAAGAAGCTATTTCAATTACAGCTGGATTTTTGCTGGACTCTCCATAAATATGTTGAACTGCGTTTATGAGTCTCGATTTTTTATATGAATTTTCCCGGGTTTAGAATTTTAGTTAGTCATTAGAGTTTCACAGTCTGGGCATTTTTGTAATATCTATCGTGACGATATTATTGTGGACATCCACGGCATCACGAAAACACTGTTTTTTTTTTTAATGAAAATTTATGTAGAAGACGCTTTTAAATTACCAGCCGCGATAACGTTCTAACTTGCACGTATTTTCATACATTTTATGGACGTGTACGTCCACGATAATAAATCGTCACGTTAGAAATTATAAAGCGTCTCACACATAAATTTTGCATTGAAAGTATACCCAGCATAGTTTATACAATTAAACTAAATATTAATAGTATGAAATAAAATAAAAAAGAAAGAATGAAAAGAATCATAGGGCATCAAAAAATTCGTCCGCATCGCTGTCAACAGGAAAAGTGCCCAAAAGGCTGGCAGCATTGCCACGTTGTTTGGCGATGCTGATTCTTTGGCCAAAATATAGGCCAGCCCTCTGGTCACGTGAAGAGTCGACCAATCGCTTGGCGATGTCTTCAAAAACCAAGTGGGCACTCGGACCCCACGACCCTAGTGTTTCAACCCCAAACGGCTCGAACATATAACTCCCAATAAGATTCGAATATTTTCGCTGTTTGAGGTTTTCCGCACCTGCAGCAGCCGCCCCAGCACAGCCCGCCGTGCTAGGAAGATGGGATGGCGCAAGGGTGTCAACACACGTTGCATCCCACACCAAAGGCCTGCCTAACTTCCAGGGCATTATGGTCATTCCATCTGGTATCTTCCCATCGTCACGTGCCATACCGTTGGGTTCTAAAACAGCTGGCACCCCGGCGGTGGCAAGAGCAATGCAACACATTTTGCATTTAAATGTTCGTCGATATTTAAACGAATTTGATATACATTTCTCATAAATGTCAATGAATAAAAAGA
Source organism: Griposia aprilina (assembly GCA_916610205.1). Classification (NCBI taxonomy): domain Eukaryota; kingdom Metazoa; phylum Arthropoda; class Insecta; order Lepidoptera; family Noctuidae; genus Griposia; species Griposia aprilina. The sequence goes on along the minus strand of OU744295.1, from coordinate 4,722,835 downwards.
AACTACACATCTATTGACATATAAAAGTGTAAAACTATACTTAATAAAATGTAAAATTTCCGCCAAAATGCTGGTAAATGGCGTTTTAAGGTAAAGCAATATGTAAATATTATAATTATAAATACCTACGCAAGTAGATATTTATAAATATTTCTTGTTTTGAAATGCGAGTCTGATAGAAAAAAGTATTGCATATTTATTAATTTGAGTATATCTACACTCGAGAGCAATGAATCCGGGTCACTTAAAGAATGTTAAAAATCACGGAAACTAAAAATGATAGGTTAATGCAATAAATTGTATTTAATAGACAATGTAATACTCCTTAAATGAAAGTAAAAAAAATATGAGTCACCATACATTTTATTAACACAAAATTACATAAAGAAAAAAACTGCTGATCTCTCCTTAAAACAAAAATAGGAAACATGAAATTTTTGAACTTTATTACGATTTTCTTGAATTTTAATACTTCGTATTGCCTCCTCGTGCTTCCATTACTGCGTTTACGCGGTTTGGCATGCTGTACACCAAGTTCCTTATACGATTTTGGGGAATATTCTCCCATTCCTCTGTGAGAGCAATTTTGAGCTCACGAAGCGTGATTGGGGGAGGGTTTCGTTGTTTTACGCATCTGCCTAGCTCGTCCCAAGCATGCTCGATCGGGTTGATATCCGGGCTGCGCGCTGGCCACTCCATACGAGTAATGTTCATCTCTTGAAGGTAGTCATTCACAATCCTACCTGTATGAGGTCGGGCATTGTCATGCATAAATATAGCATCCTCACCTAAATTGACCATAAATGGACCAACGTGATCATTGAGGATTTCTTCCACATATCTTACGCTAGTTAAAGAGCCGTTTTCTATGATCACCAGCTCTGTGCGACTTTCAGAAGAAATTCCGGCCCACACAAGTACAGACCCACCACCGTAGGCTACTTTTTCTTCGATGCATGCTTGCTTGAATCTTTCCCCTGGTCTTCGATACACTCTGTGTCTTCCATCGTGCTTGTAGAGCATACATTTTGATTCGTCGGAGAACATAACTTTTGACCAATCTTCAATACTCCAATTTACGTGGCTCTGGGCATATCTTAGTCTTGAAATACGATGCCCACGCTCCAGTTTAGGGCCGTTTGCAGGTCTAAGGGGTTTTAAGTTAGATTCAGCAAGCCGACGTCTTACTGTCCATGCACTTGGGTTACTTCCTCCGAGGCGTCGAAACTGATTTGTGAGTTCAGTTCCTGTGAGAAAGCGATTTCGAAGCATGGTGTTCACCAAGTATCGGTCTTCTCGTGCTGTGGTACACCTGGTTCTGCCCGTTCCTGGTCTGCGTAGGTTAGAACCAGTTTCTTCGTAACGTCGGAGAACTCTTTGTACTGTTGACAGCGACACACCGACAGTCCTGGCTGTATCGCGCTGACTCCGGCCGGTTTCCAGCATTGTAAGTATTCTGGTGCATTCTTCAGGCGTAAGCGACATAATTTCAGCTTGAATAATGAATATAGAGCACTATCAACATGGTTTATGTACCCACATAAATGACAGATTACAAACAAAAGCAAAACCAAATGCTGTAATTTCGTAGTTCCATCTTCGAAAGTGGCCCTTTTTCAAATTTGATTTTTTTATGATATAACTTTACAATAACTAAGAAGTTTTAATACCTTCATTTAAGGAGTATTACATTGTCTATTAAATACAATTTATTGCATTAACCTAGCATTTTTAGTTTCCGAGATTTTTAGGATTCTTTAAGTGACCCGGATTCATTGCTCTCGAGTGTATATATTCACGTTCTGAATCATATCCACATTGCGAATTCAAAAAACAAGAAATTGTCTAAAAATCTAGAAGCGAACCTATGAAATGCGAAAAGCGTTGGTAGAAATGTCATGAATTCAAAGAAAAACTAAGTCGGTCTACTGATGTATAAAGTATTAAAATGTTAAATTAAAAATAAAATTAAATTCTCAAAATGCTCGTTAGCATTTTGAGGCTAGCTTAAAACTACACTGGATCGCAAAAATTCCGGGCCGCTAATAAAAACCATGATATCTCCATAATTAAGTTATATATACCTAGATCGCTAGAATAAATAATATGTAGTAAGCAAGTTACTAATGCTTGTTCTAAATCTCTAAAGAGGTTTCATTTGTACAAGTAACAGATTTTAAAATAAATACTCTGCTCTTTGAAAAATTTCAATATTTAAAATGAGGAAAAGAATATAGTTTCTGCTTTTTTTCAAACCGAGCTGTCATTATAAATGGTTCCTTGGATTGATCAGAGTATTCAGTGCAATATCATGTAGTTAACACCTGAAGAATGTACACAGATTATTACCATGGTACAAGAATGAAGAAGTCAGCGTAGCACTGGTAGAACAGTAGGAGTATCTTTATCAACGGTCCAAAGAGTACTCCAGCGATTTCAAGAGACCGGCATGAACATCAGGAGATCAGGAAATGGCAGGCCAAGGTGCACAACTAACTACACGAGAAGACCGATTCATCGTGAGGACTATGTTAAGAAATCGACATCTCACGGCTGTTCAGGTCCGAAACAGTCTGCAAGAAATTCACCACTACAATGTGAGCTCTGATTCGATGCTGCGACGTCTTCGTGAAGCTGATATAAAGCCTTATAGACCAGCAAACGGCCCCAAACTGCTCAGAGAACATCGAGTTGCCAGGTTACTGTTTGAGCGAGAACACATCCGTTGGACAGCAACACACCGATGAGTCCAGATTTTGTTTATTTACGCACGACGGGAGACGAAGAGTATTTAGAAGATCAGGAGAACGGTATCATCAAGCGTGTTTTGAGGAAAAGGTGGCATTCGGTGGAGGATCAATAATGGTTTGGGCTGGGATATCTTCAGAGGATCGCACGGAGTTAGTGATCATAAAAAACGGTTCTCTGACTGCTGTCAGATACATAAAAGAGGTTTTAAATGAGCATGCTGGTCATTTCTTAGTGAATATGGGTGCAAATACCATTTTTATGCACAATAATGCGCGACCACATACTGCTCGTTTGGTCAATACGTATATTCAAGATGTCGTCGGTATTTCCTGCATGGAGTGGCCAGCTCGCAGCCCAGACTTAAATCCCATAGAACATGCATGGGACGAGCTCGGGAGATGCGTGAGACAACGCTCTCCTGCTCCCGTTACGTTACACGAGTTAAGGAATGCGCTAGTGGAAGCATGGGCAAACTTAGACCAAAATCGTATTAAAAATTTGGTTGCCAGTGTGCCACATCGTCTTAATGAAGTGGTACGGGCTCGTGGAAGAAATACAAAATATTAGATTGACAAAAAATCTTTTAATTTTAAGATTTACTGCGAAGTGTATTTTCGTTGTCATAAGTTAGAAGCGAAATTTTCTCATTTTTCAGTATTTAATTAAAGTTATATACTTATAGCGTCCAAAACGTGTTACACATTTTTTTTTATATTATATTAATCAGTCATTTACAATATACTATAGTTTCGCAAATTAGTCTTATGTATTTAAGAAACTATCACGCCATTTATTAGCGACCTGGAATTTTTGCGATCCAGTGTACAATAAAATACAGAACACTGCCGATCTTTAAAATACCTAATTATTCAAGTGTTTATAAATAAAATACTGACCTTTTTTACTTTCAGAATACTCAGAAGTCTAACGTGTTTAGGCTCCTGCAAACAGGCGCGACACGCGACGTGAATCGCGTGACGAGTGGTACCTTTAGGATGATTTCCACCAAATGGCTCGCATCGCGTCGGATCGTAACAGATTTTACAATTTTTAAACGATTTTAAATCGTGTACACAGTATTTAAAGTCTACAGTACCAAGCCACGCACAGCAACTTGACCTCGGGCGTCTTCCGCGACACGCGATCGTAGCCGAAAGTATGCTGCGACGTGCGATTGGCTCCGTTCGCCTGTCGTTGTATCTTTCTTTTCCTCTTCTGTGTTTTATAATTACTTTTTTCTTCTTCTAATGCAATGGCAAATAATACTACTTCAACTACAGGCACAGAAACGGGCACGTTCGCAAGCGACGGTGCGGAGCCGATCGTATGCGTCGACAACCTGCCGGATGCGATCGGCTGTCGCCGCGTCCGCTCGTATCCTTTCCGATCCGATGTGATAGGAGCCATTTGGTGGAAATCATCCTTTTGTGTCGCGCTGTCGCGTCGCGCCTCTCTGCGGGAGCCTTTTCAGTGAAAACAATTATACCAGACGAATAAATTACAATAAGTCTTTAACAATGCATGTTAAACTAACTAAATGCATTAGTACAGAATGTTGTATACAGGGGGACATCGACGCACAACCTGTTACCACGGATTCAGTACTTACATGATTCTGGACACCATGCATTTAAATTTTTCTTCGGTCTAGTCTAGCTTAAGGTCAAAGTGTTACAAGATTTAAAACCGACGGGCGGGCGACTGTACCTACTCCCTACTCGCAGCTTAGTTCTGGGCAGACACAATTTGGATAGCCACGCCAACGACACGCTAAAAAGATGATGCAAATATTTCTTACCTCTGTTGCAAACGCCAGTCTCTTCCTCTCTCCTCCAGATAAAGTCTTCCTTCCATCCAGGCCTCCTATGAGGGTGAACCTGGACCCATACAGGGACAACTGGCGCAGGAGTTGGTTTACTCGTCTCTTGCGGGTTAGAGAGGATGTGCGTCCGTCCATGCGCAATCGAGCCTAAGGGAGGAAAAGTTGTTGACGTCATGGATAGTACATTTGGGAAAGGGCAAATTCTTCTAAAACACTTACAAATCGTTTCAGAGAAATAAATTGTTGGACTAAGTACCTGAAATACCATATAATGTGTTACGAAACTCGAGAAAATGGGTTTTTATATCTTCTTGTTCTCCGATTGAAGTCGAAAAGCTCATGGGTGTAACATTGACCATGTCATGAACTTTTCAGCATTCGTATCACACACATTGGTGGCGATTCTCTTGTCAAAAAATTCTCTAAACTAAACTAAAAGTCACAAAAATTTAGTTTATTCCTGTCATACGACGATTTCTCATTCTGAAATAGGCTAAAGTGACACCCTTTTAAATCCCTTAAACCCCTAAAACTCTAAATGTAAGTATTTTTTTTTTCATATTTTACAAAAATAGTGAAAAAACCCAAATTTAAAAACACGTCGAGGATGCCACCAAAGCGCGCCTCCCGGCTCTAAAAAAAATCACGGGGTAGGGCAAACAAGTACCACGTGAACTCGCGATTGTCAAATTAAATTTTAGTTGCATCAATTTTTATTTTAAATTTAGAGTTTTTTTTTACAGAATAGCCTTAAGATTCTCATAGCCAAAAGTAAGGAATTTTAGTGATAGTTTAGTTAGTTTAGTTCGGTATACAAGAGAATCGGCACCATTATCATCTTAATGTTCGAGTTAAGTTAATCAAAAGAACTGAGAATGTTGCTAGGAAAATATTAATATATCAGCACGTTCAAATAGTAAAATAGTAATTTCTACTTACCATGATAGTAAGGTGCTCAATAACCGAGAGGTTGTTGACAAAGAGGTCATCTTGGTGCATGTAGCCGCTCTCTTGATGCATGAACTCGCCAAGCTGTGTGCCGTTCATGACTATGTCTCCTTCAACTAACGTTCCCACTGTAGAAATATTTTAAATTAATCAAACGCCATCGTAGGATCATCAATCGATAGAAACATATATATTTCCTTTTCCTTAGGATACCATCTCAGACTTAGTATGTCTGAGATGGTATCTTGAGGCCATTTAATGAGGACCATGCAGATTACTCCATGGTCCTCATTAAATGGCCTGCCTGACCAAGATTATGCCTGGCCTTTAAAGGCCTCCTACAAACAGGCGCGACACGCGACGCGAATCGCACGCGACACAAAGGCACCGCTCGTCGCGCGACAGGCGGTGCCTTTGTGTCGCATCGCGTGTCGCGCCTGTTTTTTAAGAGCCTTAAAAGAGACCTCTGAGTTTGTTTCGGTTGTTTCTCCTCAATTACAGAAATAAATAGCATTTATCATTGACATGTAGTTGTAGAACCCGCTTGCACCACAAATCACTAAATGAGGTTAAATGAGTTTTTAATCTGTTGCTTAAATAGTTTTCCAAAATAACATTGCAATAAATTAAAATATTTAATATACTTAATTTTGGTTACTTGTATCTAATTCATACCCATTTATTATAGAACAGATGTACTTTCACGATACGTACATAAAGCGTGGAGGTACCTACTTATTCACAGTAGGTAGGTTAACGACCACATTTCATGAGTAGGTAGTCTAAGACAGAAATGAATGAATACACTCATACACTGAAAAAACATTACCCTCCTTCTGGGACAGTCGTGTAGTAGATGCTAACCAATTCAGAAAGTTGATAATGATAAGCATTAATGTTCGTGTGTATTTGTGTGTGTGTGTGTGTGTAAATTATTTTTCTTTCTTTAAACTGGACTGTTCTTTAAACTGGAGTTGTTACAAGAAGATTTTGATGCTGACTGTACTTTCTGTGCTCGTTCCTAATTTCCACGTGCAATGTAGCAATAATTAATTAACTAACAGTACAAGTTTAGGTAATGACAAAAAACTTATTTCTATTGTGCTTATTGACATTGTCATTAAAAATTACGACATTTTATTAATTACTTTCCTAAAAAACTGCATAATCGCAAAATACTTCGTAATTTAGCCGTAAACAAGTTTTTAATGCCTAAAACTTTTTTAATGAGTCAAAGGTAATCAAGTGTGACTCAAAATGGGTAATGTGATTTTACCAGTACAAAATTCGCTTCTAATGACGATATAAAGTATTCCGTTCCAAAAAAAATTTTACTCTAAATTGACTCAAAATATTTTTCAAATGGAAATATATTAAATAGGTACATACTTACTCAAAATATTAAAATTTTTAGATAATATGAAAATAAGACAATAGGTACCGCGATTTTATTTACGACACTGGAAATAAACTATCCAATATCGGTTAAAAACAATTCTAGTTTTACATAAATCTAATGTAGGTACTAATACGTAACACAATGAAATCCGCCTAATAATGTTCTCATTGATCGTAGTGGACAACGCGGGAGCAATGTTGGCAAAAAAAACTTGCTAGATCTGAAATGCATAAATTAAGATCTAAATTTATTAAGCATGGCAAGATTAAAATTTAAGGATTTAATTTCAACATTATTTGACAGCTTCCTGATCTATTTGCGTCATAATTTAATCACATGCGTTTACTTGGATCTAAAAAGAAATCTTTGAGGTCGAATACTGAAATAAACGATCACGAATGAATGTGCGTCATTAAAAAGGTTATATGTTTTGACGTATTATAAAACGTTAAGATGAATTCAAAAAGTATATTTTGTTTATAAATAGATTACTTAATAAATATTTGAGATTATAGAGTGCCTTTAATTATAATTATTATAATAACTATCGTAGCGACCGACCCCTGCTTCGACCGGTTTTGCGACTTGAAAAACAACGAGATTTCTTTATTTTATGTAAGTTTAATTGGGTTAGTCCCGCTATGGTATGGTCCCGGTATGGCACCCTCTTAAAATACCTATCAAAAAGTCCCGCTATGGTACCCATCTTTTAGATCTACGTTAGACAATAGAAGGTACAACTGAAAAGAAAAGTGTATCTATAAATAAATACTTTTAGGAGTGTATCAATAAAACGTCTGTTTGCGATATTAAATCAGTCTTTTATTAATTCAAAATATTTATAAAAAAATATCAAACAGTAAAACGAAATATTAATTGCAATGTAATTTTTAAAATAATCAACAATATTAATTACAAATAATCAACATGGAGAAAAAGGCGCAAATTGTAAACATAAACTACAAAAAATAATAGCTTGTTCCCAACGAGTCACACCTCAACGGGTAACAGTGTGACTCGTTGGGAATGTTTTGGATAATAATTCCCAACGAGTCACAGTTACTGTTACACTGTTACTCGTTGGGATGATCCCACCTTGATTTAGGGTATCAATACATCTATCGCCACGAAATATTTTCGTTCTCAGATAAACAAAAATTGTTCCCAGGTATTTGGTACAACTTGGGGCACCCCGACTCGGACAGGTTAGGTTAGAAGGGGACGGCGGGGTCTGAAAGACCCCGCCGTCCCCTTCGTGGTTATTTTTTTTTAAACCGCCCAGAAGTAGGAGTCCCGCGAAGCGGGACTCCGTCGGCTATTGTGGAACTGATTTTGCATTGTTTGGTGACTACATTTTGGTGACAGATCTACTATTTTGAGGACAAACCCTATTATTTAAGAAACACAAAACTAATTAAATTGGTGATAGCTTACTAGTTAAGAAAAGATATTTTTTATTAATACTATTTTTTTCTTAACGCATTGTATAACTTTTCTTTACAACAGTACCAAAAACTGAAGGGTACCATAGCGGGACTTTTTGATAGGTATTTTAAGAGGGTGCCATACCGGGACCATACCATAGCGGGACTAACCGGTTTAATTTTAGTAAAATTTTATTCACATAAACCTTCAGGAATAAATTCTCATCTTACATGATGGTGAAAACCGGATAGAAATACGTAGCGTAGTTTAGAACAACAACGTGGTCATACAGACAGACAAAAGCGACTCCAATCTATACAAATACGTAAAATTAAAGTGTCTGTTTGTAATGTCAAAATAACAGTTTTTTTTTTACTAAATGCATGTAAAAGTATATACAGTACTTATAACAAAAAAAAACTAGCTTTAAAATTTGTGTCTGTCTGTTTGTTCTGGGTAATCTTCGAAACGACTGGACCGATTTTTAACAAATTTTGTATAGATAGGGTTACTTTGAACCCTGGGGCTACTTTTTACTTATTATTATTATTTTATATGTATATATTATACTTTTTTATTACTTATTATTATTATTGTATATGTATATAATATGTAAATATCTAGATCTTCGAATACTATTAAAACCCATCTAGAGTTTCAGAAGCGTATTTTTAAATGACATTCAAAAACCTGCTAAACTTATGTCTAGACTATTTTACGTAAATTGGATCTTGCTACCAATAATTTAATCGACAAGTGTTATCTTAAATTTATGTCTTTGAAATATATAATTATTTAGTTCTTTTGAGAAACAAAATAGGTCTTTTGAAATTCAAAAAACAAAATTGTTAGACCATTCTTCCAGACTTAAAAGACCATTTCAGACAACGAACTAAGTACATATCAAGCTATACATTTTCAGTATAAGCTGACTTTTCATTATACGGAAAGCCTATTATACAATGCGAGGTCAGATAAAACTGGAAATATTTAGCTTGATATGTAGCCGTGTCTACATGGTTCACACATGATCTGACCAATAGTTTGGAGTTTGTATCGGCCTTTCTTCTCAGAGTAGTCTCTCAGTTAATTTTAATCATGATCTGGCAGTTTGAGAAATTTATGCGGCCTACCCAAATGTCCTTTCTTTGGTATTGTTCGTCGAAGAGTTGAGCTCCTTAAGTCCTGACTTCCTGAGTTGAGCTGCACGATCACTGACAAATGCGTGCACTGACTGGACAGGTCCACTCAATCTGTGTGGTTCTTTCCTCAAAAGACCATTTCAGATACCAATGTACATGGTCTTCACATGATCTGACCAAGATTAAGTCTGGACTTTAAAAGACACTGTGACCTCTGAGTTTGTTTCGGCCTTTCTTTGCAGAGTAGTTAGATAGGAAACACCGACCTCATCTAGTTTTTAAAATAAGATTGACGTGTTTGTAAAAATCTACTTACAGAAATAAATAATTTATCATTTATCAATATTACAAGGCAGATGTGAGTGGAAACGCTGGGAGGGGACGTCCTAGGAAGACTAAGTGACCTTATTGGTGATGTTCTCCAGAAAGGTCAGGTGCGTAGTACTCACAACCGGCGTGCGTGTATGACCAGATGTATGAACGTAAACGAGGCAAAAGGAGTATGTAAGGATCGTAGCAGGTGGCGTTCTGTAGTTTCGGCCTACCGCCATGGGAAGAAGGCGTGAGTTTATGTTTTATGCGTGTTATCAATATAAACTCACCCGGATTTCGATGTGCCAATGCGTTCATTAGTGTAGTTTTGCCGGCTCCACTGCAACAAAAAAAAAAAAAATTACAGCATATCATCACATCACGCCTGTCTCGAATGGTTCCGTAGAGGTAGGTAGGTACACCTATAGAAAACCAAAAACATGTTTTTTTTATCCCCTGACTATTAGGATCTTGCTCTATTCTTTAGTGGGAACTTCGAAATGAAGACAAAACATAAATACCTACTATAAAAAATGGCACAACTTTCTGATTTCCTACTTTTTCCTTATAAACTTAAATTCAAAGCATTTGTTTCAATTACAGGCACTTATGAATTGTCAAGGTGTCCGGTCAGTCAGAAAGATGAAGCTAGTTGCCCATTTCAAAGCGTTCCTATGGAGAAGAACGGGCAAAAACTCCATGGACACTGTCTTAAATCAAAATATTGTTTACCTACACTACTCGCAGTTTGTTTTTTGTTGAATAATTGTTTACTTGAATCTAAAATAAAAGTCCTACATTTCCATAGAACCGTATCACAGTACAAACAAACCTATCATACATACTGTTGTATTATACAGTTTGTAGATTAGAAACACATCAGAGTCGAGGCCTAGGCGCATGCGCAGGGTAATATGAGATTTGTAACTGAATGTAGATCATAACTTTCCAGTTGAGTTATTTGTACCGATAACTGACCGTAATGAGGAAATCTGTTTCTGTTTCCATACTAGAGTATCCATAGGTAATTATAATAAAATAGTAAGAAAGTCAAAACTGTACATTGAATATTTTTGAAAAAGTAATTGTACGAGTCTGATGCCAAAAAAAATATAGTAGGTATTTAGATTTTTTGTTTTTGGTGTGCGCATTTTTGTTTTTGTTGTATGAATTTTTGTTTTTGGTGTGTGAATTTTTGTTTTTGTTGAAAATTCTAACGGACCATACCGTCCAATCCGGAACATACATCTAGGTTCTAGATGTATGTTCCGGATTGGCCTAAACGGCTGTCGATACGCATACTGTAACCAAAAATTCAGCACATGATTCTTGATTCATGAATCATGCATGATTCATGGGTTATCAACAAAAAAAAAACAGCTGTTTCATAGAAAAGTGCAATATCTACGCGGTCAACATGTATGGAACATCTTTTTTTTTTTAATAACCAACTAAAAATCTCAACGCAGGGGGATTCAGAATTATGTGCTGAATCCATGGTAACCCGTTACAGGTAAAAGGCTCGTACACACAGGCGCGACGCGACAGCCCAACACAAAGGCGCCGCCCGTCGCGCGGCACGCGGTGCCTTTGTGTTCGCTGTCGCGTCGATGTTTCTGCCAGCTTGTATAATCAATGTACTTACACAAAATATTGTAAAACATATTAAAAGAGTAACGGTGGAGTTTCTTGCCCATTCTTCTCCATACGAAACTACCTTTTGGCAGGGGCAACTAGAATCAATTCTATTTTAATGTAAATGCTGACGTCAAAAACTGTGCCTTCATGTGCCCATTTGAAATAAATTCTTTGATTTTGAGTCACTAATTAAATATGTATGTAAATATTTTTGTAATATTTTTACAGCTGATTCGCACCCTAATCAAGTATTTTCATTAAAGATCTATCTTTTGGTGACTGTTTAAATATAATAATATGATCCAAAAATGTCAAAGTCAAAGGGGGTAATAATAGTCATCACGTGCTAATGATGCATAATTAAATTACATTTTGAATAAAATTATTTTTATTATCTACAAATTGCATGCAATTATGTATATTCTAAACTATTTTAAATAATTATTTCATTTATGATGACATTGGCGTGTATTAAAAATATAAGATCTAGTTTTATGAATGAAATATGCAAGAAATGACGCAGACATTGTATTAAAATAATTTAAAAGCATATCCACTTGAATGAAATTATTCGCCCGAAAGGGGTTAATCGACACCTTTAAATAGTACTATTTTTCATGGAGGCGATTCGCACGAAGTTAATTTAATTGTGGGGAATCGACAACTCCCGAAATACGTATTAGGCAAGTGGCACATTTTGAAAGGTATGCAATAAAGTTAAGAAAAAAGTACACTAGCGCACACAAGTGATGAGTATAAGATTTTGAAATAATAAGTTCGAAAAATTTATAAATTATTCTTCACATTAGGTATAGGTACGAAAAATCCAGTTGTCTTTAGTTACTTAAAAGTAATTAGTGCTTCGTCTACGGCCACATGATGTGCTACCACATTTTTTGTACCTTCTTTTTATTCGAACATTCTGATGCCTTAAGTATTTCCTCGTACCATTTAAAGCATTTATATTTAAATCCTTCTCCGCTGGTATTTGGGTTAGTTTTGTTTCAAACTTCCGCGCTTTTGTGTCATTTCTTTAAAATCTTTTTTCACAAATTAATGAATTACGCCTTTATTCTGAGATCGATTTATATCTCTGGATTCGGGCTCTTCTAATATTTAATAGTTTTTCATGAAATAGTCATTCAATGGGATTAAATATGAACTTAAGGGGTTGTATTGATGATTTTAATGATTATAATTCTGTAAATACATAGATGGTTGTTACGGTCGCGAATCATATTTTGTTCAACATACAACCATACACTGACGGGCAAATTGCAAAAGAACTTAAGAAAATTTGAATTTCGCGGGCTACCCACGCGCTTCCCCCTTAATAAAAACTTTTATATTTAGAAGAGTTCATTAAAATTTAATTTAAATAATGCGTCCTCTACATACTGTGATTTATTTTTAAAATTACATTACAATTCTAGAGTTCCATTTCAGTATTGTATTTAGCATAATATTATACGAGTAATACTGAGGTACCTATTTTTAGTGTCCATAGGTATGTAAAGGAAACGAATTCGTAATACGTATTCCTTTGATTTTTTTAACGAGTTTGCTTAACGTGTTCTATGCAAATCAATTATTCTTAATTTTTTAGCTAGGAAGGTCATTCGCTCACTTTTATTTATTTACTTATTTATCTTCACATCGGAACGCCATGAATTAATGAAGTTTAGTATCTAGTAATAATCAAATGGAAGCATATCTAGGTATAAAAGTAGTCACGTCATAGGTCCCTCCATACGGAATCTGTTGTAAAAATCTTAACAGCAGTAATAACAGATTATTCTGAAGAATATTAAAAGTGATATTGTGAGTGTGTGAGTGAGTGAGTCAGTGAGTCAGTGAGTGAGTGAGTGAGTGAGTGAGTGAGTGAGTGAGTGAGTGAGTGAGTGAGTGAGTGAGTGAGTGAGTGAGTGAGTGAGTGAGTGAGTGTGTGATTGTGTGTGTGTGTATGTATGTGTATGTGTGTGTAGTGTGTAGTGGGTGTTCCGCACGTATGTAAATCCGCTGGTGTTTCCTGTAAAAATCTTACCGTGAGGACTTGTAATTAAAATCAATTATAATGTGACTTACCTAGGTCCCATTAAAGCTGTCATTGTACCAGGTTTCGCGATCCCGCTAACTAAAACAAACAAATAATGTTAATAAAAACACGGTTACAATGTCCAGCACCCTAATTGCGTACCACACTATCAATCATAATCTGAATCATTCTGAAGCCTATTGCTAATCCATTGCTTCATATGTTTGACAAATTTGTCTGCTCAACAACGTAAACAACGCAATGAATGCTGTTGAACTGTCAAAATGAAAGCCTATATCTATAGGAATCTCTGTTATCAACATTGGACTAGATTTTGTCCAGCAGTTAACTCAAATGGAAAAAGGACTTGTCCTTTATTGTTACAATTATTGGCAGCTTATTTATTTAATACTTTAGAAACATAAATATACAGAGGCGGACTCAATGTAGGACTAGTGATTTTTTCCAAGTAACAGATATTTTTACCAATAACAAGTTCTGTTCTTACAGAGTCGTTCCTGAATTAATCTAACAACAAATGCGGTTGTCTTTTATTTGGATAAGTAACAAACTAAAAACTATATATTTTTTTAAATAAAATGTCATCATAATGTTACAAACACAAATAGAACATCAACTTACGTAGAAGCTTTTAGTTCTTATGTCACATTAACAAAGAATTAATACATTTTTAATGTACAACGCAGAATTGAATAACTTGGATGAAGAATAAAATAGAGAAAATAAATCTGAACAGTAATCTTTGATATTACCTAGAGTTAAAAAGAGGTATTTAGGTTACATAACCAACATTTGATCTTCAAAAACGACACCATGTCACACTATAAGATGACAGATTGGAGCAGGACGGCAAGTCAAATTATGGGGAGCATAAAAGAGTCTAGACGATTTTGTAACTTGGCTAACTAGCCAAGTGAAGTGAACTTTTTAAATTGCAATAATCATAAATTAAACTAACAATCACTAAAGTATCTACTTCGTAAATAAGTTGGGAACGAGCAGCTTTAATTTATTCCACACTTGACTTTTCAGACACAGGCTATTATTATTACCTATCCTGAGAGCATGAAAAAGACTCAAATGATGACCGAATCGTATCTACTTATATTTTTGAGAATTAAATACTTTGAAGCTCTACTTAATTCCAATGTTATACTGCTTTAGAAACCTAGCCCAAAAAAAAGAAGTTTGGAACCTTTATTGTTAAAATACAGCCCAAATTAATGGACGGCAGCCAATCTAAAGTAAGTAGGAAAATAGACACAAGAAGGGAGTCAATATTCATGGCACCAAGCATATCAGAAGATATACATAAAATAATAATGTCACTGAAAAGTACAAATAGCGTAGGTTACGATGGCCTCTCTACAAGGATTTTTAAATCTGTAGCTAACGAGATATGTATACACTTAAGTTACATCCTTAATCTTAGTATATGTGCTGGCATATATCCAGATTCTTTAAAAACATCCATTATAAAACCAATATTTAAGAGGGAAAACAGAGAGTTAATGGAAAAGTATAGGCCAATCTCACTGATTCCGATTATTAAAAAAAAATGAGAAGTTTATTTACAAAGAGCTATACAAATACTTAGAAAAAAAAAGTGAACACAAAAAAGGATTTAGACCCAGCAGAACAATAAATATGGCGATTTATGATTATATGCAGGTCATTAATAATGTAGATAAACGGAACCCAGTCTGCGCCATTTTCTGTGACAACACGCAGGCGTTTGATTATGTCCACCATCCTACACTTCTTAAGAAACTCGAAGCTTATGGTATAAGCGGTAATGTTCTAGACCTGTTTCAGTCTTATTTACATAATAGACAACAAATAACTCAAATTAATAGAATTAATTTAGCTAATAAACAGGACGAGATATTTAGATCAGACGAGCGAATAGATAGTTACGGGGTACCGCAGGGGAGTGTGTTGGGTCCATCGCTTACTGGAATGCATTGACCAACTATTGAACCTACTTGCAGATGTCAGTACCGTGACAATACCTTCGAAAAGTGTAGATACATACGAAAGTGGCATTAATACTTCTTTAAAATCAATACTAAAATGGTTAGATGAAAATAACTTCAAAATAAATTTAAGCAAAACAAATATAATGTATTTCAACCAACGCATGCCAGATAAGAGCAGCCTGAATGTGCAATATAATAATGATACAGTTAACGATGTAGTAAGTACTAAATTTCTAGGGCTAGAAATAGACAAAAGCTTAGTTGGAAACGACACATAGAGTCACTTAGCAAAAAACTAAGCACATCCGCTTACATTTTACATACTTGGTCGTCTATTGTAAATCTAGACGCACTCCTGACAGCATACCATGGTTTAATCGAATGCCACCTACGATACGGCGTTATCTTTTGGGGCAACTCCACAGAAAGAGAATCTGCATTCAAAGCACAGAAAAGATGCATACGGTCCACACAAAACTGCAAACGACTGATAGCTGCGTGCCATAATTTAAACAGAATAAAATATTAACTTTACCATGCATATGTATTTTAGAAATGGCAGTGTTTGTAAAGTTGAACCCTGATCGTTCTGACCGCATAGCTGAAGTATTTCCACGAAATAGGCGTGATAATATGGCTATTTCTCCCTAGTGCGAGAACGACTTTAATGCGCAAAGTTGTCTGCTACATGGCGCCAGTCATTTATAATAAATTACCGAGGAGTTGGAAAGAATTAAATTTGACGTTATTTAAAAGAAAACTAGACAAAGCGGATCACTATCTAGAGATAGTGTGACGGACTTTTTAATGGATACAGGAATTTCTTGATTACTTTTTTCAATGATTAGAAATTGAAAAATATGACATTTAATTTTAATCTAATTCCACTATGAAATAAATTGACTGTTGTGTATAATGTAAATTACTATTGAAGCACTTCATAATTAAATTATAATTATAGTTAATCAATCGTTATATTGACATTGTATATCTTTATTATTGTTATGTACTTAGCATTTCTGGTTAAATATGGCTGTTGCTAATTATATTTTTTATGTCACCGTGTTTTGTACCCATATTTGCGAAATAAATATCTTATCTTATCTTATCTTCACAAAACCAGGTACAGTCAGCCTCAAAATGATGTAAGTATGTCATCAAAAAGAACAAAAAATAATTTAAGTGTTCACAATCTTTGTTCCTTAGGGGGATGCGCAAAGGTAACCCGCGATTTTTTTTTTTTTTTTACGTTTTTTGTAATTTGCAGGTCAGTATCAGGTTGTATGTTGATCTAAATATGAATCGCGGCAGTATCAATTATTAATTTATAGAATTTTAATCATAAAAATCTTAAATACATCTCTTTAAGTTCATATTACCCTATTGAATTACTCTTTCATGAAATCATGACATTTGAGGCCAATTCTAATAATTATAATTATTTAAAGCTGTATTTGTTACGGCCGCAAATCATATTTTAATCAAGATACAACCTGACAGTGACCTGCAAATTGCAAAAAACGTAAGTATTTTTGAATTTCGCGGGCTACCTGAGCGCATCTCCCTTAATATTGTATTGTAGCAACACGACACAATACACAAAACACACATTGGGCTACTTAATTGTAAGTACACATTGATACAGTATCATGGAACACAAATTGTAAAAAACCAAATTAATTCATAATGATGTTTAGTATGTATATATTTGAGGCTGACTGTACACAAGATTTTTGGCGACCGTATCTATAGTGAACTGGAGTCTTTAGATATAATGGATTCTAATACGGTAGTCACGGACTAGAAAAAAAAGAAGGACTCCGCGCCACGCATATCGAAAGTGCAGCACCGTACCGATATATGTGTGTGTAAATAAGTGTCTTACTTGTGATTTGTTATTCCTTAACACTTTTTCTGGGACATAGATTAATTTTTACACCATTTCACAACACAAGAAGGCATTATTTTATTTCATTACTTGACGTAAACAGTACCTATCTACAATGACGCTGTGGTGCCGCGGCACCTTATGATGTAAATGTGTGCGTGAGGCATGTTTGTACAGCCGGTACACACGGCTACATATCAAGCTGTACATTTCCAGTATGAGCGGGTCTCGCATTGTATAGGATTTCCGTACAATGAAAAGTTAGCTTACACTGGAAATGTATAGCTTGAAATGTAGCCGTGTGTACATATAGTGCTTCACTTTCGATACGCGTGGCCCGGAGTCCTACTTTTTTTTCTAATCCGTGACAGTAGTATAGTATAGTACGCGTGATTGCGTCTACGTCGGTACTATTGATCATGTAATTGATCCGTGGGACTCATCGCACCGAAAATGCATAAATAAGACCACATTCGCACGGGCGTCAAATATCGCGGCGGGATTTTTTTTCGCACACTGGATTTTCAACTCTCTGTGTTGAACCGAGCATTGAGAATCCAACAGAGGGCATCACAGAGAGTCGAAAAAACATACTGTTGGATTTTGAACTCACAGCGCTACGCAGTGCGTTGAAGATCCAGCGCGCGAAAAAATCCCGTGGCGATATTTTTATGTTCGTGCGAATGTGGACTCTTACAAAAAATACTCGGTCCCCACACCTACAGCAGAAAATATATCCGTTTATACCCATATCATGTTATATTATGATTGGTTTCTCACGAATGTTTCGAAACTGAGCAATTTGATATCAGATGGATAGATTTGTCATATTATTATAAAGCTGCCATTTTATACAGGATGTCCTGTAAATAATGGATCAAACTTAACGGGTAGGTAGCTCGCTTGATTTCCTACAACTAATTTGAATAGTTTAAAAAAAACCGCTACGTATAATTTTTTATTCAAGTTATTTTTTTCGAATTTTATCATTTTCTCTACCAGAATTCGTTTTTTTTTTAATGCTATCGCTGCAAATGATAACATTTTAGGTATGGTTTTTGTTAAACGTTTCTGAATAGCTTACTAATGTAATAAAATAAGATACCATTTTGGTAAATTACGTTTTATTTGGCTTAGAATAAAAAACTTGAATTGAATTTACGACGAAGTGAACAAAATTAAAAAAAATACTATTCAAATTAGTTGTTGGAAATCAGGTGAGCTGCCTACCCGTTAAGTTTGATCTTTCGGGACACCCTGAATAAACAAAGTTACAAAACTTAATCCTAATTGTTTTATGAGAGATAATTACGACCGATATTCTTAAGGCCAACGCGACGCGACGGCACGACACAAAGGCGCCACTCGTCGCGCGGCACGCGGTGTCTTTATGTCACGCTGTCGTGTCGCGCCAGTGTGCACGAGCCTTTATGTATTGTATTTATTATTTAGATTAAAAAAACGTGAAAACTGGGTGGTAGAATATCGAAATTACCTACCTATCACAGATTCATAGGTATTGTACGGGACAATCACGTGGCCGAACGGAATCGATACATAAGTGCTTAGGAATTGTAATACGATAAGCTATTACTTAATAGGTTTAACAAAGAAAAGCATCCTAATTACGTAACACACTATCTATCACAATCTGAATCATTTTGAAGCCTATTGCTAAACCATTGCTTCATATGTTCGAAACATTTATCTGTTCTACAACGTAAATAACGCAATGAATGTTGTTGAACTGTCAAAATGAAAGCCATTCCTACTGTTAGTGTGTTATGCAATTACCCCGCTGCATTGGGATTCTATTCTATACAAAGTGCACATCTGTAAAAAGCGAATCACGAAACTGTCGAAAAACTAACCTCTAACTGCGCAAAAGTGTTTTTTTATTGGAATAATTATCAACCTAAACCTTTTAAATATTCAAATAGAGGGATATTAAAATAATTTACGACCAGGATATAGGTAGGTGTATATATAAGTACTTAGGTATATTAATATTATTCAGATCAATTCATACTTAAATTACCTATTCGTAGGCTCGTGCAGACAGGCGGGACACACGACACGAATCGCACGCGACACGAAGGCACCGTGTGTCGCGCGACGATAAGTGCCTTTGTGTCGCGCGCAATTCGCGTCGCGTGTCGCGCCTGTTTGTAGGAGCCTTAAAATAATCGTGAAATCTGGTTGATAGAATATCGGAATTAAAGCTCCTTTTAACAGGCGTTACACAAAGGTATAATACCGCATGTCGCGCAATGAATGATGATTTTGTGTCGCGTGCGATTCGCGTCGCGTGTCGCGCCTGTTTCTAGGAGCCTTTTCATGCTAGGGCCTAGCACGAACGCGCGACGTAAATTTATTTTTAAATCGTAAATAGAACTATTTGGTAGGTTTTTTGCGACAAGCTCAATTAGTATCAACCATAGCCATACCGTAAATAACCATATACGTAAATATTATGCGCGAAACGAGTATTTTCAATATTAATATCGTTCAAATTTACGTTACCTACGTTTATTCTACGCGTTCGTAAAAAAGTGTAAAACCTGTACAAGGAACTCACTGTGGATTGGCAGAGTAATTGACAGAGCGCTCAATAGAAAGAGATGAGTACAAACTCGGGCCCCAGCAACTTTTCGAATTACTCACGAAGCCGTATGAAGATGCATATTGAATTAGTAACTAATACTGTAAAGGCTCCCGCCTACACGACGCGACAGCGCGACACAAAGGCATCGCTCGTCGCGCGAGATTCGCATCGCGTGTCGCGCCAGTTTGTGGGAGCCTTTATATAGTATTGAATTAAGTGGAATAATATCTCATTTGAATCTTTAGTCAAAGAAATTTAATCGTACAAACAATATTATTAAATTCGGATTTCTCCGTGTGTAAAGAAGGCTTTTTATGCCCATCTGCAGGACGAAGGCCTTTTGGCATACAGAGAAGACTGTCACTTGTTCAAGGCGGTTTAGCAATGTCAAGGCCAAAGGATAATACATATTTCTAAAGGAAAAAAATTACTTACCATTATTCACAAGTCTTTTCAGCTTCCCCTCTTTGAGTTTGGTGTGGACCGTCACGTCTCGCCAGACCAAGGTACAGGGTCTGAAGGTTGGTGCTGGTCCCAACACCTCTTCGATTTCAGGGAACAAGAGGTCATAGTTTGACTTCGCGTCCTTATTGTTTGACTTGTGTGGAATCATAATATCCTATAGAATAAAACAGATGTTTATTTTTTGTGTCGTAGTTTTACATTGGCTGTAGTGTAACTATAGGAAAGGTGACAATTCAATTTAATTATTCTATAATGTTTGATTTACTTTTTCAAATTAATTGAGACTAAAGATTCGGAATAAGTTTTTTTTTTTGTCAATAATATATTTTAATAAAACACTTATTCATTTGTAAATTTAAAAAGATACTCATCTACTTTTGATCACATAAACCTATAACAAATGAATCGTGAATAGAAAATATTTTATAGAATATTAAATAAGATTGCCTTTTAATTTCCATTTTGTATAAAGAGACAAGATGGTTTTATTTGGTATCAATTAGGTAGGTAATTAATTAGGTATACGGAATGTTGAATTAGAGAAACAATAAGTAATAATAAGTACTTATTTCAGAACTCTTTAACTAAATTCAGGGAAGCTATTGAATATATTTTTAATTTAGTGGCAATAAGAGCAAAAGTGTGTTAAAAATTAGTAATTCTGATTAGGTAAAATAATTATATTATTCGTATTATATTGATACGAAATTACATCAATCACATAGATAGGTACAGATATGTAGGTATGAAAAAAGCCCAGATTAGATGTTCCATTTAAAAATGGAATTCAAATTAAGTACGCCATTTATGACGAAGAATAAAAAAAAACAATTAAATTTGCTAGGTAGGCACATAGAATGTTGCTTTATAACAACACATAAACAGTAAATAAGGGTCTGAACTTTGATCTAACGCAAACTTAACAACAACGTTAAAGTTTGTTTAACTATACGTTTTAATATCCACTGAACCTGTTGCAAGAATTAAGGCAGAAATAAGCTTACTAGGTACTGATTTAAAACGGAAAAGCACAAAAATACACGTAGACTGTAGACCCACGGAATATTAAAGTATCTCTACCAAGAACATTTAATTAAATCTACAACGATTAGAAAGATAAGAAATCACGATTAGCATATCCAATTCAAACATATTCTACGCAACGTTTATTTTAAAATATTTACCTGAATTTGCACTTAAAATACACTTGATAACTTTCAAAACTGAAATTAAAAAAGGAAGAAATATTATAATGAAATTAACACATCTCTTACATAGGTCTCTTCAGCTGCTTGCTCTGTTATGAAACTCAATCTGTCTTCATTTTTATCGGGACTGGCACTCATTTTCTATTGCACAATGTCGTTACTAATGATTAAAAAAAATAAAAACTATTAACAGTTTTTTTAAATTTGTAATTGTTGCGAGCTAGACGGTATAGTCAGCGCGTTCATTTTACCGATTACTGAGAAGTTTTGGCGCCGGAACATAGCGCGTCTGCCTACCAGGTTAGCGTTGATAGTTTGACATTATGACTTGAGTTAGAAAAGGACGGATATGGGTTAGAGTAGGATGACGGCATTCTATTGGAAACAAAAGTAAAATGTGCCGGCCGTGTAAGTAGGCTTCTAATGCATTGATGAAAGATAGGATAGGTATTTAATTAATGAGTAATGAGTTTTATGTTAGTAGTATGTCGTGTATTCGATTTAACACATAACATAGCATTACGCCTGTTTTTCCCGAGGGGTTAGGCAGAGGTGTACCTACCTATAGTGCACTCATATTTCGTCAACTACGTTGAAGTCTCATGTCCCATATCTGTGTTTTATATTCTTGTACTAGCTGCGCCTAGCGGTTTCACCCGCATAAATCTCGCAACTTTCTTATTTTTTTTTCCATAAGAACCTTCTACAAAGTATTAAAAAACTATTAAAAAAAAGATGGAAGAAATTGATAAGTCGTTCTCAAGATATGGCGTGACTAAGAGAAATAGGGATTCATATAGATTTATCCCACCTAAAAAATTAAAACTTTTGCTTTAGCTAAGTGCTAAAAAAGTTTTAATTAATTAGTTCGCCATTGAATCTACTTAGGTACTTTGGCTAAATTGATTTGGTTTTTCGGTATTGCCCTAATTAGACGAACGAGTCACCCTAAACTTTCAAAATAACATATATTATTATGAAATGACAAGCAGCATGTGGTTTACGAAAAATAAAATAAATTACTATAATTAACCCTATTTTCGGTTGCGCCGAAGTTTTTCTGATTCCACCCTTAATTCCAAATTATAAGTATAAGAATTTATCCTACTAATATTATAAATGTGAAAGTTTGTGAGGATGTATGGATGTTTTTTACTCTTTCACGCAAAAACTGCAGAACGGATTTGGATGGAATTTGGAACACGGATAGTTTATAACTTGAATTAACACTCAGGATACTTTTTAACCCGGTAGTACGTTCTCGTGGGATAATTTCCGACCTCCACGCGGGCGGAGCCGCGTGCTAAAGCTAGTTTAAAATAAATCTATGTGACCTTTAAAATTGTCACTCTCGTGTAAATAAGTATAATAAATACTTTACGAGTATTATAACGATATATTAGGTTAGACGCAGTGTCTCATGGTTAATACTTATTATTATATATATAACTACTAGGTATTAGCAGACTGACATAGGTACGTTTAGATGTTTTCTTTACACAGCCTTGTAGATTTATTTACTTAATTTCTAATAACCACTGCCTGCCTGATGCTACCTGAAAAGCTGTCGAAGTTTTAACCCGTTGAAAATTAATAAACTTAATTATATTGGAATAATTTTAATAATAAATTAAATAAATAAAAAGAAATGCAGTGGCAATCTTTATAGCATTATATTTAACCATCCACAGTGGAAAGGTAAAATAGCTAAAGCGCCATTTAGGGTGAATTTTCTTTTTTGTTATTTTTTGTTGGGTTTTGGTTTAGTATGGTTTTGGTTATATAATATCACTGAAGTGGTTTTTTTTTCTGCGTTGATAAGTCTATGTTTTGCGTCGATTTGAGCATTTTTTTGGCACTTCAGCATCACATGTTTTCTTACTTTTTCATTTAATCATGGTTTAAAGCGACGTTATTTTGATGTTTCTGAAGTTGATGTCGCTTAAGTGATTGATGCTCACTGTACATTCGTGTTAGACAATGCTTTAGCATTTTGCGGTTCTCTATTTGGTGTATAATGACCTTATTAGTAGTTTTACCTGAACTACATTATTAATTGTGTGGCGGTTTAACAGTTTACTTCGCAGTCGACTTAATACCTTTGTTCAGCTGCACGACAATCAATTCGGATTTCGATCCGAACTATCTACTGAGAATGCCATCTTGTGTCTAAAGTGAGCTGTGAGGTTCTACTCAGATAGGAAAACACCTACTCATGCTTGCTTCCTCGACCTCCCCAAAGTTTTTGATCTGATCGCATACAGTATCCTCTGGAGGAAGTTAGAGGAAGCTGGAGTTCGTCCAGAGTTGATACACTTTTAAATGCTGATATGGACGCCAGGGATTTTTCTCTGTAATAATGAAATCTATAATAATGACAAAGATTGTGGGTTAATGCTGTGTATTATATGTTTAGTTGGTTAACCTTTATATACCTAAATAAATAAATAACAACTTAGGTTATTTCCTCGATTTCTAGGCTCCTTTATTGCCATCTTACCACCTTAAATTATTCGATACGCCCTCAACTGTACTTATCTACTTATCTGTGTTTAGTAATCTATTTGGTTTTATTCATGCGATCTAAATGTCTGCTATAAAATATGGCACCACTTCCTAATTCAACACGTCATCCATACAAATGTGGAGTCCATTCAACTCCTGTCACACATAATCCATCGTAAATTGGATAGACCTTGTCTCTGAACTTTCTTTAGGTTTTAACCTATAGAATATTGTTAAGGCGAAAGCGCCAGGGTAGAACTTTATTAGTAAGTAAGAATTGGCCCTAAATGTCCTTCCTGATTTCATGAAATATAAGTAATCGAATACGGTCATTTGAATTTAGAGAGTTTTGTGGTGATTTTAATGATTATAATCCTGTAAATACATATTTTTTACGGTCGCGAATTATATTTTGATCGACATATTGAACGGACACTGACCTGCAAATTGCGAAAATCTTTACACAATGTGAATTTCTAGGGCTACCTTTGCGCATCCCCCATAAGAGTCTGACAACAGCTAAAGCGCGGTCACTGTCGGACTGCATAGAAAAGAAAAAGAAGCGCGATGACACAACGCTGGTTAATTTATTGCAAAATACGAAGCAATTATCTATTTACAAAAAATCTATTGATTGGGCTAAAAAACTAAAACACTACGTTAATATGTTGCTTGTAGAATAATCTGACAAAAAATCAGAATGATTGCATGTAGGTATATTAGTATGGTTTTTAATGGTTACAAAAATTTTTAGAGGTATCTTCGTGATTTTTTTCTATCGTATCAATTTAGTTGTATTATATTTTCAACACGCTATCTAACTAGCATATATCCTGAAGAATATCATATATTTTTTTCTGATTTTGTTTACTGCAGCATATCATAATTATACTTTTAGGCTTTATAAAACTTGCGTTTAGGTCCTGTAGTCCCTTTAAGGGCGATGGGCGATGTGCCAAGGTAGCCCGCGAAATTCAAATTTTCTTACGTTTTTTGCAATTTGCAGGTTAGTACCAGGTTGTATGGTGATCTAAATATGATTCGCGGCCATATCAAATATAGCTTTACAGAATTATAATCATTAGAATAAGCAATACAACTCCTTATGTTACAATTGCCCTCAAATTTCATGAAATAGTCATTCGATAGGGTAATATGAACTTATAGAGGTGTATTGATGATTCTAATGATTATAATTCTGCAACGCCTTATTTGTTACGGTCGCAAATCATATTTTAATCAAAATACAACCTGACAGTGACCTGCAAATTGCAAAAAATGTAACAAAATTTGAATTTCGCGGGCTACCCTGAAGGTTCCGCCTTAATAGAATATAGTACCATACTGAATGGCGATCGCTGATTGGTGCCGACGGAAAACGATGTGACGGCGAGTTTGAAAGGCTTCGGTTTTCATGTAACGTATCCGAGACATGTGATACCGCCCTACGGTCGGGTCACTGCGCACGATCACAGGATAAAAAGATCAGTACGCTAACACACAAATAACCGATGGCTACCACTTTTCTAGTTCAATGCCAATTTTTTTTACTAGCTTTAACCCGCGGTTTCACCCGCGTGGAGGTCGGAGCAGAAGTTATCACGCGGGACCGTACTAACGGGGTAAAAAGTATAATTATAAGGCCTAACCCGTCAAGATGTGCTGTGTGCCAAATTTCATCGAAGTCCGTACAGCCGAAAGGTAACAGACAGACAGATAGACAGAGTTACTTTCGCATTTATTTATGCACAATACAGAGGAGTAATTGGGTAACACACTAACAGTAGGGATGGCTTTCATTTTGACAGTTCAACAACATTCATTGCGTTATTTATCAACTTTGTTGAACAGACAAATGTTTCGAACATATGAAGCAATGGATTAGCAATAACCTTTCATAATGATTCAGATTGCGATTGATAGTGTGTTACGTGATTAGGGTGCTGGTGGACAGATTCTTAGAAATGAGGTTCGTTAACAGAATAAACATTGGTGTTGATATTTTCATGCTCTCGCTTTACTTGCTCAAATATGACCTTATAGAGATAGAGTGTAGTGATAGTGTTATCTTATCAGCTATCATAAATATTAAAATTATAATAAAAACGCGACTTACTGATGATCATGCGCGTTTGCTACCGAAATACCCATGAAACGAATAATTTGAGAATGGGAATAAATTAAGCCAAATTATAAATGAACTTATATACACATGATTAAACACAACTGTCATTATTATCGATAAGAGATTAGTTTATCTACTTCTTGTTTATCTTATCTGTGAGTCATCTAACTATCTATATCTATATCTAAATACAGAAAAAAGGCAAAACTGATTGACTGATGTATCAACGCACAGGATAAACTTAAAATTTCGCACACGTATTCCTCTTATGACATAGGCTTTCACTAAGGAAGGATTTTTCAAAATTCAACCCCCAAGGGGGTGAAACAGGGGTTAAAAGTTTGTATGTAACTTTTTATTCCTTGGACGTATTTGCATGAAATTTCGTATGAATTGAATACGGCAAAAATAATGAGTTACGTATTTCGGCGTTTTTCAAAATTAAACCCCTAAGAGGGTAAAATAGGGGATTAAAGTTCGAATTAAACGCACAGGCATTTCGCACACGTATTCCTCTTATGACGTAGGTATCCATCCTAAGAGGGTGAAAAAGGAGGATTTTGTTTGTATGAAAAATCTTATTCCTTGAGTTAATAAACTTGAAACTTGGCACGAATAGTTACCCAAAGAAATTATGAACTTTGTCATTTTTTATTTTTCTAAATTAACCCCAAAAGGAGGATTGGGGGGTGTCAAAGTTTGTATGGGAAAATCTTATTACTTGAGTTAATAAGCTTGAAACTTGGCACGAATACTTATCTAAGTAAATTATAATCTTTGTCTTTTTCATTTTTTTAAATTACCCCCAAAAAGGGGGATTGGGGGCTGTCAAAGTTTGTATGATTTTTTTTTAACGCGCTATCCAATTAACTCAAAACTCAGTATTTATACTTAAAACCAAATATGAAGAATAACCAGTTTATCAGGATTTTACAAAAATCTACCCCAAATGGGGTGAAAAGGGGTAGTAAATTTTATAGGGAAGGGTTTTACTGGGAGCCTTGATTAACTCAAAATGGTATAAATATTCTTTGAGTCATGAATTTTCAAAATTCCTCTGGGGGTGAAAGAAAGGGATACAGTTTATAATATGAAAGATGTTATTCATTAGTTTAGAAAACGTGGCATACCTAAACTAATCTAGGTATATCTATCTATATATATAAAATTCAAAGTCCTGACTGATATATCAACGTACAGCCTAAAACGCTGCACCTAGATACATGAAATTTGGAGGGTGTGTTCTTTATGAAGAGTAAGTATCGACTAAGAAAAGGTTTTTCAAAATTCCACACCCAAGAGGGTTAAATTTTCTGTAAAAAAAAATATTCTCTGTGTCAATTGACTCGAAAATTTGTACACCTACTCTTCAATTAAAATTTAGAGACACGTGTATCACAGTTTTTCTAAAATCACACCCCAACAGAGTCAAATAGGATCTTTCTGAGGTAGAGGTGTATCAGTAATATGTGACATCCCGATTTTCGCGTTGGCCCGTGATATGCGACATTGATAATGCCAGTATACTTATGTGTATAAATATATTTAATGAAACATTTTCGGCACCGGTGTCCAATCTCAACCAAGGTATCAAGATGTATCAAATATGTAACTGATATTACTATGAACTAATATTTCCATTTATAAGTAAGTAGCGGTCGCAAGCGCTACTGCTGAGCATGAATGATGTCCTTGGTTCGATTCCCAGGTCGGGCAAAGTATTATTGGGTTTTTCCAAAAGGAATTTCTCAGTAGCAGCCCGGAGTCTGGAATTGTGCCCGGTAGATCGCAATAGGCTTGCTTTACTATAGGTACACCTCTGCCCAACCCTTCAGAGAAAGAAGGCGTGATGTTATGATATAAGTAAGTACATGTGAGGAGCTAATGGCTAAGTAATATATAACACCCGCACGGGTCGATCCATCAGGTTAAGTTACGCTTGCCAGGGTTTGTCTGTGGATGGGTGACAATCTTTACATACCGAGACTCCTCCGTACCTCGGAAAGCATGCTAAGCGGTTGGTCCCGGCTGTCATTGTTATGTTGGGAGACAGGGACACAGCATTGAAACATGGTGTTTGAGCAAAGACTAGTTAATTGTACTTCGTTCACATCTATTTTTTTTCCTGCCTACCTTCTCATGCATTATTATAATATGGAACAATCATTCATAATTAATTTACTTATACCTACAACCCCCTTAGTAATAAATTTGAATCAAGTTTTACATTTCATTATTTTTGTATAATTATTTGCATAGTTTTTCATCTTCAGATTCTTTAACAATAAAGAAAGGAAATAAAAATAAACACAACTACACACCATAATATAAATCTATTTGAATACATAGTAATAATAATTAATGATGATTTAATAAAATAATTTTACGATACAATAATTTATCATTCACTGTATTAATTGTTATAAGTACTTATATATTACATGCGCATATTTCCTTCTTTTTTTAGGGTTCCGTAGTTCTGACAAGGAACCTTTATAGTTTCGTCATGTTCGTCTGTCTGTCCGAGATTTTGCTGAGAGACCGTTAGTACTAGAAAGCTGTAATTTTGTAGGAATGTGTATATTAATTACGCCGAAAAAGAGGCAACATAAAATTTTAAAAAAAAATTTTTTAGGGTAGCTCCCTTACGTGTGAAGTGGGGATGAATAATTTTTTCATAGTGTACCCCATCGTGTGGAGTATCGTTGAATAGGTCTTCTAAAATGACTTAGGGGTTGCAAAAGTAATTTTTCGATTTAATACTCCATTTACGAAATATTAAACTTTAAACTACAAATTTTTGTTCCAGTAGGGCGTCCCACCTCTGTAAAAGCTAAACTGCGGGCTTGAAAAATCTGGAAAAATTCACGATGATAGTGCATTTCATAAACTCTAAAGGAAAATTTTAGCGGTTAAGATAACTTCATTAGTTTAGCAGTATTAGTCGTTGAACTTGGGTGTTGGATAATTTTATACCAAATACAAAATCCTTAGCATTAATCCTTTAAAGTGACTAAGATGAAGTAGTTGCTTGTTTATAACGGGTAAAGACTGGCATTGAAAAACAAAAAAAAACCATATTGAATTATCATAAGTTTCACAATACTGACACTAGATGGCGCTGTACCAACGGGTTACGTTTTCATTATATTCAGAAAAACATACAGTCGAATTGAGAACGTCCTCCTTTTTTTGAAGTCGGTTAATAAAGAACAACAGAATCGTACTATATTGTGATAACGGGCTACTACGGAACCCTACACTGTGCGTGGCCCGACACGCACATGGCCGGTTTTTTTAAATCTAGGTTTAGTTCTAGTTATTAACCAACTTCACAAAAAGGAGGAGGTTCTCAATTCGTCTGTATGTTTTTAGCTCAGAACTTTTTTCTGGGTGAACCGATTTGGATGATTCTGATTTTTTATTTGCTAGCTGGTGCTTCACATGTGGTCCCATTTAAATTTGATCAAGGTCTAACCAGTAGTTTTTGAGTTATCCCTAATACTGCATATTTTTTCCACTTAGTTTATATGGATGATATGTTAATAATTTCCTGTCACTGTTATTTACACACCAATTAGTGGTATACGAATTTGTGTGGGGTAGGTACCGCAACTAAAAAGTGAAAAATAAAAACTTTTTTACACTAAAACAACCGACTTCAAAAAAAACACTAAAAGACGTGAAAAATAACTTTAATTTCGGAAGTCGGTGGCCAAAAACGAAAATACAAAACCAAAGACACCGACTTCCGAAATTAAAGTTATTTTTCACGTCTTTTAGTGTTTTTTTTGAAGTCGGTTGTTTTTTTGTAAAAAAGTTTTTTTTAATTTATAGCTATTTTGATAACCTTACAACTAACTATTTTACTTTTTCACTACCTATGTATGTTTGTTTATATTGCGAACATGCATTTGCTACGATTTTTTTATTTTATAGTAAGTCTTATAAAATTTTCATACAGTGATTTCAGTGCCGAGAAGTTATTTATTTTATACTTATGTTTTTAAATCAGCTGCTTGACATTTGAGTGCTTCAGGTAGATTGTCCCCAGCGATCGGGAGGTTTCACTGTCCTGCCAAAACGAGTTTTATAATAATTAGTGGTACAGCTGTTATGGTCTGCGTGTATTGTTGTTGGAGCACTGGAGCCGCTCTGTGTGACTCATCTATTGGCATGGCACGACTTTGCGGCCTGTTTATACTATTTATATCATCATATCAATTTCTACAGTTTTCATAAGGTTGTTCGTTATTCCGCCTATCTGAATCAATGATTAAATGTTTTCTATTTCGTCTCAAGATATGTCCTGTATTCATTCGAATTAAATAAGATCGGTTTGCTAACAAACGTTGAATAACTCCATTAGTCCAATGATTATGCATTTTAATATTGACTTTTTGATTTAAGATTAGTGGTTTTAATCTTTTTGATCCTTTATCAAAGATTATCAAAGTATTTTTTCTGCTTTAATTGTCGATTCTCTAATTTATTTGACACATTCTCCTGCAATTTCGGTTGAAGAAGATGTGGAGAACACGGAATTATACTTCGTAATTTTCTGTTGTATAACAGTTCGGCGGATGAACTTAACTCATTGCTTAGCGGCGTATTCAAATATTCTAACAATCCCAAACTGAAGTCGGTATTTTGAAAGGTGGATTTTTTCATCATATTTTTTATTGTTTGGACCGCTCTTTCGACCTGGGGGCCAAACGTCACAATGGTCTCTGCATTGTTAGTTTTTGACAGATTTTGTATGGCAAATCTGTCAAAAACTCAGAATGCAGAGACCATTGTGACGTTTGTAAATTAGTAGACTTGGCCCCCTGTCCATTTGATTGTGGGTACCTTGGAGAAGACGTTATGTGTTGAAAACTCCAGTCTAACGAAAATTCTTTAAATAAATTCAAAGAAAATTCCGGGCCGTTATCTGACATAACTATTTGTGGTATTCAATAACGTCAAATAAAAATAAAATTGCTTGATTACCTCTGAGGATGTAGTCGTACACAATTCAACAAGTTCTATGAACTTAATATCATAGTCGACTACTATCAAAAGATTTAGTGCCGTCGTGGAAGATAATTATCTGTGCAAATCTCGTACCAAGCTCTGACGGGTATGTCATGCGGAATTAAAGGTTCTTTTGTGTTTTCTTTTCTGTATGTTAAACAGGCCTATCAATGTGTTATGTAATCCTGTAATTGTGAATTCATATTAGGCCAACACATGATTTCTCTAGCCCTAAGTTTAAACTTTTCTATACCTAAGTGCCCTATATGTATTTTTTGTAACATTGTTTTACGCATACCTACAGTTTGGTATAATGATTCTATTGCCTTTCCATATTAGTCCATAATTCACTGTTAACTCATCCCTGCTATCCCAATAAGGTTTTAATTCATTACTAATTTCCCTTTTATCCATGGGCCATCCTTTTCTTATTATTTTTTTCAATCCCTGCATTTCGTTATCTTCCCTAGTCCATTATTGTATTTCTAAAAAATGTGAGTCTGTTAGAGGATTCATCGGTGTTATGGCACACACGTGTGCTTGTGCTTCGAGGTGATCGCCCGTACTGATGTTATCGGTATGTGGCAACGCCGCTAGTGATAATGCGTCCGCTATGTATAGATATTTACCTGGTTTATAAGTTAGCGTGAACGAACATAGTTGAAGTCGCATTAACATTTTCTGTAGGCGTGCTGGCGCATTCACCAAAGGCTTGTTAATAATACTCACTAATGGCTTGTGAACTGTTTCTGTGATCACATCGTTACGGCCATATATATAGGTATAGAATCGCTCGCATGCAAATACACAGGCATATAATTCCTTTTCAATCTGAGCATAATTCTGTTCAGTTTTTGTTAACGACTTCGAAGCGGAACTTACGGGATCGTTGTCCTGCATTAAGCAGGCACCCAAACCATTTTTACTCGCGTCTACTAGAAAGCAGACGCGAGTAAAAATGGTTTGGGTTGGTGGGGTTGAGTCACAGAAATAACTATGGATTTCTCAAGTGTTCTTTCATTGACTTGAATGTGCCCTGGTGGCTGAGAGTATGTCATGCTCACTCTAATATCTCGCTGGTGGTGGCGTGTGTGTTGGATCATTAAGTTCCCTTCAAAATGGTTGAGCTGAATGGTGCTGATCCATGCGTCATGTTCGTGAATGGGCGCCGTCAGTGGGGATTGGTCATTTCTTAGCTGCCACGGCTTATTTTAATTTAATTTAATATTTGAATTGCTTTTGTATTTTTATTACGGACGCTTTTAACGTTCTGCATCGTTCTCACATGCATAATTTCAACATGAACGATGTAACCTATATTTTGTAACCATATTTTGATTTAAAAGAGTGTCCATGGAGTTTCTTGCCCGTTCTTCTCTATAGGTACCTACTACGCTTTGGAATGGGTAACTAGCTTCATCTTTCTGACTGACAGACCCCTTGACAATTCAAAAGTGCCTGTAATTGGTTTATTTGAAATAAATGCTTTGAGTTTGAGTTTGAATTCGTGTAATATCTTAGCACAGGTGGACTAGTCAAGTGCTTTTTTAACATTTCAAAACATTGTTCATGTGTATGATCCCTGTGCCAAGCTACGTCTTTTCTTAATAACTCGCGATGAATAGATGTTTTTTCTGAAAAATTTGCAATGAAATTACTAACATAGGTTATCAACTTATCATACCTAAAAATCTTTCTACATCTTTTACACTTTGTGGCTTTGACATATTTTTAATAGCCAATACCTGTAACTCATCGGGGCTGATGCCGTCTTTTGTTATTTTATGGCCTAAGTGCGTTAGCTCACTTAAACCTATTTTACATTTGCTTTTATTTAATGTTACGTTTATTTCCTTACACAGTTTCAAGACTGTTTTTTTTCGGTAAGAAATTCGCCCCTGGCTGGAGGCTTTGAGTTAGCTTAAGGCACCCACAAGACAGTCCGGTTAAGAAGCCACGACCTCTAAGGGTCACGACTAAGAGTTGCCATGTTAGGAAAATAAAAATGTTTTTTTTTTTGTACTTTTAGATAACATTTACCAATGACTTTAAGCCGACTACTTGAATAACCATGTAACTTCATTGTTGTATGCACTAATTCATCTTTTGATAATTTAATTTTAGTTAAATATTTGTTTGGTAAGTAAGACATTAACCGGCGACATTAGTCGGCTCCAGTGTCCAGATTAAAATTGACATGTTTATTTCCAATACATAATGCTACCGTCCACTCATTACTAGAATAACTATTAATGGCGTGAATTACCTGCCACTGGAGTCTTGTCGTACCTCGTACACACGACACATTCTTGAGTATTGTTTCATTTTTCTACACTCACTATATCGCTGACCATATGCTGGCCATTTATATTTGTCATGGTTTTTCCCACACTTTCCACATATTGCACGTGATCTTCGATGAGCCT
This sequence comes from Griposia aprilina, assembly GCA_916610205.1. Lineage (NCBI taxonomy): Eukaryota > Metazoa > Arthropoda > Insecta > Lepidoptera > Noctuidae > Griposia > Griposia aprilina. The sequence continues at coordinate 4,689,125 of OU744295.1, read as the reverse complement.
CTCCTAGTTGTTCGCGTCCGTGTCCTTCTGATCTCTGTCCATCTCTCTGGTCACGATCCTGGCGGGAAGTCCTGGATCACCACTGCTGGAACCGGATGACCGCCATTTTCTATGACGCTGCGCCGAACTTCTTGCATAGTGTATTTTTTTTTCTTCCTTATCTTTGTTAGTAACAGCATGTACATTATGAGTTTGATCCTGATTCTCGTTTTTTTATATTTTTCGCTTGAGCTCGAGATACTTCCGCTAATCTACAGTTATCTCTGTAGCTTTTACATAAGGACAAGTCTGGTTCTCTTAACAGTTTTTCTCCTAGTCCATTGTCTTTAATTCCACAAATCATCTTATCACGCACCAACTCACTGCATAAATCTTTGAACTCGCACTTAGCTACTATTTTATTCAGTTCAAATACGTATTGTTCAATGAGGATAAAAACTGCCACTTGCTCACTACAGATGTCGCTACCATTGTGCGTCTTAGAACTTGACAGTTAGCTGTCAATATCCATACATTTTTTGTAAACAAGCAACTTCTTTTACTCCTATTTATTTAACATGCCCTCTTGCGCAGCTGTTGACTGCATAAATCCGGGAACTCATGTATTTCCTAAAGATGTTAAAAGAAGAAAACTGTGGGAGAGAGCTCTTCTAAGAAAAAAATGGAAACCCAATTATACGACGAGGCTATGTGCTATCCATTTTAAACCATAAGGCTTTTATCAGATAAATGCGTATACAGGTGATGCTCTTTTTCATCAAACAGACAACTGAGTGTATTTTAATTGCAGGCACTTGTGGGTATTTATAGTACGGGTGTTTGTGTAATAAGATATATCAACCAAAATATATCGAAATGACATCTAACCAGCATTCGTTAAGCTGCATTGTATTTAATTCTCTCATACCAAACTACCTACTGCCTAATATTAATACAAATCCTGCACTGAATCCTACCGAAAGCACTGCCCACAATGGTAGTGGACAGACGTGTGTAGGAAAGGGAGGCCTTTTTCCAGCAGTGGGACATTACGGAGTAAATAGATAGATCCTACTCTCATCATATTATTTACATTCGCTTGAACGTCGAGGCTACTGGCTACCATAATAGCCTGATACGTTGTTGCACATAGATAGATCCTCTTTGTCTCTTCTAGGTGATGAAAATATCTATAAAAGGCTGAGGAAGACTGCTGTAGGTACCGTCTATTTTTTCATTTAAGAAAGTCAAACCAGTCAACTCATCAGCTGAAAACAGATCAAATAGACTGTTACAGAGAAATGAGAAAAACTTTGTTTTGGTACATATAGCGATCAATTTGCTGGACCTAGCCATGTTCAAACCCTTGATAGTAGTGAAGAGCAATATAAAGATGAAGAATTTACAATGCTTAATGAAATATAAATATTTCCCAGCACACCATTAGAGCCAGATGACGGGCCAGATAAGAATCCACATACTGTAATATCAAAGAATACTTAAGTAAACTTTGTATACATTTATGGATCTATACAGAAGTTCCGAAGACCTATCAAGTTATTCCTGTTGTATGCCTCCAGTCTTCCACAAAAAAAGGACTTATAAGTAAAACAAACAAAACAACCCATCCATTATAAAACGGTCATAATTTATTTACCTTTCTACTAAAGCTGCTTTCTTACCAGTGGCAGACGCTTCCCTTTTCCGTAGTTCCACTTGTAGTTGAACTACACTCCAAGTCGCATACATTTTTGTCCAATTTTCGTTTAATTTGTGATTGACACAACAGTAAAAACATACACAACAATGGCGATTTGAAGACATTGAACAGTGCTGCCACCTATGACGAGCTTTCAGTTTTTAACCCCATTGACTCTAAATCTCGGTGTTCACGAGTAAAAAATGTATGTCTTTCTATCGTTATATTCTTTCGTGGCAAAAAAAATGCGTCGTTCTATAGTTTTGTACTCACGTGTAAATTGTTCATATACCTCACGGCACTTTTCTCCAACGATAATAATATGTAACAAGATCAACATGCACTATTTTCTTTTCGATGTATTTCGTATGCTTTATAATATATATTGAACGGCTTTTTCCATGTTTCCCATTCCTTGCTTAAGTTTCCTGATCTTACATTTGTTCTATCATTTTCAAAAACGAACGGTTCCGGCGGTTGCAAAATGGACTCCATTGTATGCTTCGGTAATATCACTTCTGCTTCTTCAAATGATTCGGAATCACTGCTATTTGTCATTTTCGTTTTCCTTTTATTTCACTTCAATCTATAATAGTTTTAGTGTTTAAAACAGCTTACTAACTTATTTAGCTACCGGCAGAGCCATGTTATGTTGGGAGACCGGGACACAGCATTGAAACATGGTGGTTGAGCTAGTTTAATGTACTTCGTTCACATCTATTTCTCCTGCCTACCTTCAGATGCATTATTATAATATGGAACAATCATTCATAATTAATTTACTGATACCTACAGTCATTCGTTGATCTTTGAAAGTCTTTATGGGTCAATAGAAGCCCGAAAGCGCCACCAAATCTACAATTAAAGATCTAGAAATAGCACAATATAAAATAATTAAACTTCTATTCAACTACGATTATCACACACCTACATCCGAACTATACAAACACACCAAACTAATGAGCATTCATCAACTTTACACATTCAATTTCTGCATTCTCATTAGAAAAATTCTTAACAAAACACACACAATTATCCTTTAACATAAAAACATCCAAATACAGCCAAAGAAACCCCAACCAAATACAGACACACCCCCCGCGGACGCAATATGGCAGGAAAAATGAAATACGACGGTGTACAACTTTATAACAATATACCAGCAGATATCAGGAGCACATCCTCTTTTAACATAATTAAAGCCAAACTTAAGCAGTACGTCACTAACAACAGAAAACTAAAAAGCTAGCCATCACAGAACATATATACCCTTTTTTTTTTTTTTTTTTTTTTTTTGGGTGGGAAATCATCAAATGACCTCTCCCGCTCTGGGCGGAGCGGTAGGGCGTGTCAGACTCTTACTGACTAAAACCCACCCGTGTTCCTTCAGTTGCCTGTGCGCCAGGGCCACGGTAACTCTTTCGAACAATCCGCGACCCCGGCAGGCATCGGCCCTGTCGGACCCCGTCAATTATGCTGACATCTCTTTGAGGTGCGCGTGGAACACAACGCGCCGTCGACCCGGGCCTGGTCCTTGCCGGACGGCGAGCTGCCCATTGCTCGCCGTCCGCAGGCCCGCGCCTACGGTGGCCGGGAGTCGGCTATCGACTCCCGACGCCCAGGGTGTCTCCTCCTGCGGCGACTAGGGTCGTGAGGGCGCAACGATTGCCGCACCCTCACGCGCTCCGCCTCCTCCTTCGCGAGCATTACTGCTTCACAGAAGGAGGTGACGGCTTCCCATTCCCTCTCGCTCCGTACCATGGCCTGTACCAGGACCGGACGCGAGAGATCGCCGCCGCCGATCGCCGCCACGAGGACACGGCGGTGCTCCACCCAAGCTGGGCAGACCTCCACCGAACATATATACCCTGACGGGCTAGCCATGCACCTAGAATGCGACACCGTAACTACCTATATAAAAAAAAAAAAACGATTAGCTACTGGCTCGTGCCTTAGTTATGTATTTATTCGCTAAGTGAACAATGTATCTCTTAGAATAAATAAAGAATCTTTAAACCGATTTTATAGAGTAAATTATATATGCCGAAAAGTAAATTATGGATCATTATTAGCTTTATGTTTAATTATACAAATTTTAATAGGATTATTTTTAACTACTTAATTATATATTACACAGCTAATATTGAAATAGCATTTTATAGATTAAATTATATTTGCCAAAATATAAACTATGGGAGATTAATTCGAACTATTGATGCTAATGGAGCTTCTTGTTTTTCATTTGTATTTATTTACATATTGGACGAGGAATTTATTAGAAATCACTTAATTTAAAAAATACTTGAATATTAGGGGTAATTATTTGATTTTTATTAATAGCAACAGCATTCATAGGATATTTTTTTACTAATCTTTTATCTGCCATCCCATCCTTAGGTATAATATTAGTAAACTTAATTTGAGGGTGATTTGCCGTAGAAAATGCCAACTTAACTCGATTTTATACATTTCATTTTCTTTTACTTTTTATTATTTTTGTAATAACAATAATTCACTTACGAGGGTGACACTGAAAGTTCTTAGAAAAACAAAAACTGAACCAACTAGCAAGTTATTAGCTTTATTATATATTTTCAAAATAGTGTCCATTTACATCAATACATCGCTGCATCCGATGGAACCACTGAGAAAAGCACTTTGCCCACTCGTCCCTAGGGGTCTCTTCGACGGCTGTTTGAAACGCAGCCACTGCTTCCTCGGCGTCCATACAACGTTTTCCTCGAAGTATTTCTTTTATTTTAGGAAATAAATAAAAATCGCAAGGTGCGAGGTCGGGGCTATAGGGCGGGTGACCCAATAATTCCACGTCTGACGCCACCAAGTAGTCGATTGTTTGCTTGGCGGTGTGCGACGAGGCTTTGTCGTGGTGCCGGAGGATCCTACTGCGAGGTCGTTTCTCCCGAACTTTTTCCAAGACAAGTGGCAAACAATTGTTAGTGTACCACTCCGCAGTAATGACCTGTCCTTCCGAAGAACGACGCCACCATCTTTTTTCCCACGCTTCGACCTCTCTTCACTTTAGTTGGCAACTCCTCGGAAGGAAACACCCAGACAGCAGGCTGTCTCTTAGTTTCAGGATCATAACAATAAATCCAGCTTTCGTGACCCGTAAGTATGTCGAACACAGCGTTTGGGTCACCTCCGTTAAATCTTTGAACCATTTCACTACACCAATCAACACGACGTAGTTTTTGGGCCTCTGTCAAATTATGAGGAATCCACCAAGCACAAAGCTTCCTGACCGCTAAATGTTCATGGAGGATTTTGTGCACTTGACTCCAAAAAAGTTTGTGCAAATCCCGGGGAGTATTTTGTTTTGTTTAAGTTATTTTATATAATATTTACAGATCATAGAACATCACAAAATACTGCTCAGGTCTCTGAGCTACGTCCATCACACACTGGCACGGTTTATGTCTCCTTTTGCTTGACAGCTAGTGGAAGCAAAATCGATGACGAAAATATTCGCTCAGACAATAAACACTACATAATGTACTACATAAAAATAGGCTCAATATAGCCTAGTGATTATTTATTCATCATATAAAACCTATAACGAGTCAAAAACTTGTTATTGTCAATGAAGTTTCTTCGTGTTATATAGTAAAAACAGTGTATTGCTTGTAACTTCACTTCTGTTTAACATTAACATCTAATTCCTTATTAACTTCAACTAATTGTAAATATCAATTTTTTAACAATTCTTTAATAATTTTTAACTTAATTTATATTTTTTTTCCTCTTCTACCTCCTTCTAATCTAAATATTAGAACATCTTTTCTTACATTGTTATTTAGCTTCATAACTTCACACATTCTACGTGACTGACGTTTCAAAGAAAATGATGACCCACAGTGATACAATAAGGGAGATGGAAGCAAAACTAAGAGCTACGTTGAAGGAACTCGAGGCTTCTAAAGCTATGTGCAAACAGCTGCTCCAGGAAAGGGAAGACAGAGAAGTGGAAGTGGAAAACATTAATAAAAAAAATACCTCCCTCAAAAATGAGCTGTCTCAGGTACACATACAACACATGGACTTAGCCGACCAGCACAGTCAACTACAACATCTAGTGTCAACATTTCAGGAGTGCAGTGACACCCATGAGCTGGCTTTGAATCGAATAACAGAACTGGAACAGAAATTGTGTGAAGGTCAAAAGGCTCTATCTCTCTCAGAGTGTGTTCAGGTTACCAAACAGGTTGCTAGGACCAGTAATCTATTTGATAAGTTGATAGGTAGTACGTCAAAATCAGTGTGTGAGCCAGCTGTAACAATAGATTTGACTGGTGATGATACCATACCATTATGTCCTATTGTTATGAGTCACAACAAATTGAAGAAATATAGTAAAATCAAGAAGTTAATTATATGGTCACAGAGAGCCATTACAAAACAAAATCTCTTAAAATTAAATCATCCGCTTAGAAAGGAACGTGTTGTCCTATCAAAAAGTTTAAATATTTGTACTATTGAGTTAGATAAATGTAGGGAAAAGTATGACACTGATATCCAGCTCCTATATAATGATACACATAGCACTTGCTGAAGGATATGTTTGAAAAATATGAGACTTCACAAGCACAACTAAGTGACCGCATGTTTGAGGCTGGGGAACTACTGGATTTGGTGAAGTGCAATGCTGAGAGGTATGAGTCTCTGACTAATAATCTTTCATGCAGCTGTACCAGCCAACCACAACCTCTTCAGCCTCAGCCGGACTTGCCCCTTCCGGTGTTGGCTCTTCCAGCAGAGACATATCGCTCACCTAGATAAAGGATGGCACAACTCAAAATAGTCCAAAAATGTAGTTATTGCGATTATCGGAAACTGTATGATGTTGTTATTTGACTAAGATGTTAATTAAGCAAATTAATAAATGAATATACAACATCATACAACAATAATTTTAAATCGTTCAAATAGAAAACCAGTACCTACAACGTTTATTAGTGTTCCTGAAAAAGAGGTATTTTGAGTTGTGCTACTCTTTGTCTAGGTATGCGATATGTTAATACACAGAAAAACAAATCCATATTTTTTTGTGATGAATTAGGTTCAGGCTTTGGAAAAAAAATACTCAATTACCTTAGCCATAGTTTTACCAATCATAGTTACGAGTATCATAACATAAGTCTTAAACAAATGATTAAAAGAATTGCAAACACAAACCTAGATAATTATCATACTATGGTTTTGCTATTAGGTAATAGTACCTACTGGAATTACCAGAAAGGTGTGAACACCATATTAAAGTTAAATATAGGAAAGCTGATGTTGTGTGCTTTTCCTTACTCTGATACTTTATCAGATGACGAAAATAACTATATTTATAAATTGAATAATACTATTCATAAACTGACATGTTGTCATAGTGACAAATTATTGTATTTTGACACTAACAAGTTTGTTAGTGGGTTTAAGTTAACTCAGAGAACTTTATCTCTGTCTTAGGAATGTAGACATCCGATTGCTGTGTTGATAGCATATAGTATTAATGAGGTTATAAATAATATAACAACTTTTAGTATTAGGGACGAGTCTGTGTTGCCTAGTCATACTAACAATATAGTGATTAATTATGAATCCTCATGTTGTACGAAGGAGGATCCACCTATAATACCAACATCTTTGGAGGCCACTACCAGTCAGATAGGGTATTCTCTTCCTGCTGGAACTGTTACGGGCATTCTAGACACTTCAGTTGTAGTTGTGGAGGTCACTCCGGATAATCATTTAAACTAGTCAGTAAGACAACAGAAGTTACCCCTTCAAGTAACCATTTATTATTATTATTAGAGAATAATAAAAAGGTATCTTCTGGCAATTTAACTCATACAAATAAAATACCAAAGGGAGTGCAATATACTTTAAAATTATTTAATCAAAATATCCAAAGTAGCGCTTCCAAATTACTGGAAATAGAATTGTTTTTGGAAAATACTAAGTTTGATGTCATTTGTTTAACAGAACATTGGTTAAAAGATCATCTAGTAATGTCAATTAATTATGAAAATTATTGTGTAGTTAGCCATTTCAGCGGAAAACATGGCGGGTCATTAATATTAGTCAAAAATTCAATTAAATCGAAAGAACGAAAAGACATCATCGGACTGTCTGTCGAGCACACCATTGAATTGTCCTGTGTTGAGCTTGATAAGCATGTTATAGTATGTGTACAGACCTCCAAGTTACCAGAATCTATCTGTGTTTGATTCTGTAATTGAAGATGTGTTAAAGAAGTAAGTCAATAATCATATGTGGAGATTTTAATATTAATTTATTGGAAAATAACTCGAATACTGTTAGATTATTAAGTCGTTTTGAGTCACTTGATTTGTCAAATGTTTTTATTGAACCAACCCGAGTGACAGCTTCTTCTGCCACTTGTACGATAAATTGTAAATAAGTTGCCATCTGATCACAGTGGCCAAACAATAACATTTTGCTCCTACATGCCTTTACAAAAAATTCAAATAAGGTTTTAGAGAAATTAAATAATGCTTTGGCCAGTACATTATGTGACCAAAGGTTTAATAATATAGATGACCCAAATGAGTTCTCTGCCGAGTTCTTTTCACTATTAAACACTCAATCTAATAAAACTTTTCCATTAAAGACTAAAACTATTTACACAAAGTTTTTATTTAGTGATTGGGCGACTCCAGGTATTCGTAAAAGCAGGGATTATTTTTTTGTAACTTTATGGTCTAAAGCAACATATGAATAATACAAGCTTTCATCATTATGTTGCAAAATATTCAAAAACTTTTAAAAGTGTGTGCAAAATAGCAAAAGCTCTTTATATTAGCAATAAAATAAAATCAGCTGATGATAAAATAAAAACTACCTGGCAAATAATAAATAATGAAACAGGCAGGAAAAAACAGCGTAATACAGAATTTAATTTAGAGACTGCACATGGCCCCATCAACTCAGATGTAGTAATAGCTCAGGAATTTGAAAACTTTTTTACTAATATTCCCTTCAAAACTACTGAAGCTTTAAATTCATCACCCGCGCTTTCTATAATAATAATCGCTTTATTTCGGACAAAAATCCATATAGTGTTAGTTACATACAAAAAATAACTTAGTGCCTAGTGTTAGTAAATATCAACCTCCGCACAAACTGCTGTACAATCGGAGAACCAAAGCTCTCGGCTACAGTCTTCAGAATGCTGTTCCGACTGCCCCTCACTCTCCTCAGTAGCGACGCAGTTTTTTTGCGTATAATTGCATAGAAGCCGTCGGTGCGGGCTTGAGCAAACATTTCCGACGCGCTATAGTAACGAGGCAGCCTCAACAACACCCTGAAAGCATTGTTATATTGGACGCGCAGGACATTCAGCGATCTTTTAGTATAATTGACCCATAGACTGCCCGTGTACAAACTTTGGCAATAAGCCTTGAAAAGTGTTACTTTGACTTGGTCTGTACACCGCGCAAATCTACGGGACAACATATTGCTCCGGACCGCTAGAGCCCTGCGCTCCCCCTTAATGTCTACATCGTCCCTGAGGTCAGCGGCAAGACAATGCCCTAGGTATTTAAATGTTGACACCCTATTAATTGGTGACCCGTTCAAAAGCAACTTGGGTCCTTCTCCACGGCGTTTGCCGCTGACCTCAAAGACCATGTATTCGCATTTTTTTACATTGTATTTTAATCCTTGTGTGGCAGCGTAGGTCTCACACGTTTTAAGCATGTCTATGATTGCTCCCGCCGACGGACCCAGCAGCACCATGTCATCTGCATAGCTGATGTTGTTAATTCTAACCCCATCAACACTGCATCCGACACGCATGCTGCTGAGTGCGACTATGAGGTCATCCACGTAGAGGTTGAAGAGCCTGGGGGACGTCAGACCAGCCTGTCTCACCCCGCACTCCAACCTATACGGCTCAGAGACTGTATCATCCCATTTCACCTGATTGACTTGGTTACCATAGCAATACTGGAATAGCCCACATATTTCCGCGGGTATACCCCTGTCTCCGATCTTTCTCCAGAGCACATCGTATGAGACAAGATCGAACGCCTTGGAGAGATCAAGGAAACAGGCATACACCGGCGTACCGCGATCTTTATAATATTGAACGGTATGCTTGAGACTTAAAATAGCACTTTCAGTTGATAGTCCGGGACGAAATCCGAACTGTGCGTCATGAAGATGTATGTAATTACTTAAGTTAGTACTTTCTGCTCCCTTACTTAAAAATAATGTAAAGGCGGGTCCATATTGGCTCACCTAAAGTTCTTTACCCGAAATTTTTCTTCCTAATGATTTGTAATCCGAATGATCACTCTTCCTAAAATTTTTCATCCTAAAGTTTTCATTCATACTATTTGTAGTGCTACCGGCGATGTTCATAACACTCTTGTTTCCGAAAATTGTAATTAATAATATCATTAATGTAAATATATTTAAACTCCTACTGTTTTTTATCATAACGCTTTTATGCCTAAAAATAATTACCACAATATTTTCACTCATACTCAGAAAGAAACATTTACCAAGTGTAATTGTCGTCTTGGGGGCACTATGAAAAAAATACTTAGAAAAAATTTGCGATCAATTTTGAGGTAGCGCTCGCCGGCCGCTGCCGCGGCACCGCTCGCTTCGCTCGATCGGCTCGCGCGTAGTTGGTCACAGTTCTAACCTAACCTAACCTATGGATATCTTTGCAGGTCCACACCGCTATAAATAAAATTAAAGAAGACGCTTTAATAAAAACAAAAAACCAATTCATATAATTAGTGAGTGCGAAGCAAGCACTTCCTCAAGTATACGTGTAAAAAGAAATCTAAACAAAAAAGATATGACTTTGAATAATAGTGTAAAAGATGGTTATGTTGAGAAAATATAGGAAAACAAATAAAAGTATAATAGACGTTTACTGTACTGACATTATGAAGTTGAATGCTTCGGAATTATGAACATTAGAGACAGAGTAGTTAGGAATTGTGATTGTTAGTATGAAAAATGTTAGGAAGAACATTTTCGGATTTCCAATTATCGGAGTTGAAAATTTAGGTGAACTTTGGCGCACCCTGTAAAGGCATGCCCTTTGGAGTATAGGTTTCAGCATACAAACCCCCAAGCTGTTATAAAAGCTTTTAAAGATTTTAAAATTAAATCAACAGAGGATCTCTGGCGAATGTCTGTAAAAGTTTGTAGATCTCTCATCGAAACCTTGCGCCCTATTTAGCTTTCATATTTAACACCAGTGTAGACCAAGGAGTCTTTCCGGATCTTATGAAACACAGTAAAGTAGTTCCAATGTTCAAATCCGGTGATAGCAAAGAACCTAACAATTATAGGCCTGTGTCAATTCTGCCAGTTCTCAGTAAGGTGTTCGAAAAGTTAATGCTTAATCAAATGTTACGTCACTTTAATAAAAAATCCATCTTTAATGAACAAAAGTACAGTTTCACCAAAGGGCGTTGTACCACTGACGTTGGTGTCACCCTAATAAAGAACATTTTTAACGCCTGGGAAGAAGCACAAGATGCCATTGGAATCTTTTGCAACCTCTCTAAGGCGTTCGATTGCGTAAACCATGAGACACTTCTGCTGAAACTAGAGCACTATGGAATTAGGAATACAGCTTTTGATCTACTAAAATCATACCTGAAAGATAGAAAGGTTAAAGTTCAAGTAAACGGCATGAACTCATTAGGGTCTGAAATGACAATGGGCGTTCCTCAAGGTTCGATATTGGGTACATTCCTCTTTTTAGTTTACATTAATGATTTACCTCAATTACTGCAGGATCAACCGAAGATGGTGTTATTTGCAGATGACACATCATTGATCTTTAAAGTACACCGACGGTCACAAAATCTTGACGACGTGAATAACTCTATTCTTCAGGTCCAACATTGATTTATGATATTTAAATAATTTGGTACTAAATGAAAAACCAAATGCATTAGATTTCAATTACCAAATGTTAGGAGAAAAACTAGAATTTGTTAATCAGACGGTTTTCCTGGGAATCACGCTAGACGAGAAATTACAATGGGGACCCCATATAACATCTCTTGCGGGGCGGTTAAGCTCGGCCGCTTATGCTGTTAGGAAGATAAGACAGTTAACAGATGTAGAAACCGCGCGTTTGGTTTATTTTAGCTACTTCCACAGCATTATTTCATATGGCATTTTACTGTGGGGTCGGGCTGCTGACATTGAATCCATTTTCATTTTGCAAAAGAGAGCTGTCAGGGCCATTTACAATCTACGTCGTTGCGAATCTCTTAGGGAACTATTTAAAAAGATTAATATTATGACGGTACCTTGTCAATTCATTTATGAAAGTATTATGTATGTAAGAAAAAATCTACATCTTTTTAATAAAATAAGTGATAGACATAATTTTAATACTAGAAATATTGATAAAATAGATCAACTATTTTTTAGATTATCTGAAGTACATACATCTTTTATGGGGTACTGTGTTAAATGTTACAACAAAATACCTTGTGATATATTGCAATTAAATGAAAGAAAATTTAAAACTCATATTAAAAGTACACTTTGTAAACAAACATATAACAAATTAGAGGATTATATCCTAGATAAGAATGCTTGGAAACATGCTGGTCCTGCTCCATTGGGCAATCTAGAGTCTAGACAAATCAAACTGGTTGCTAATTTAATATACAATTAAATTAATAATTTATAATTTTTATGACATTGTTTTTACATTATGTAAGTAACTACTTTAACCCAAACACTAAATTTTTACTTGTGAAATTTTGGAAAAATCATTTACTTTTCAGTATTTGTAAATATGTGAGCACCATGTATCTATCTCATAATTAATTTACCTGTCATGCGTTATATTTAATTATTTTTACCTATTGTGGTATAGTAATTTTATTCTAGGTGCATCGTCTTCACATATAATTAATGTACTTATACATAATACTGTAAAACATTTTTAAAAGAGTAACGGTGGAGTTTCTTGCCCATTCTTCTCCATACGAAACTACCTTTTGGATGGGGCAACTAGAATCAATTCAATATTTTTGTAAATTTTGACGTTCAAAAGTCCCTTTTATGTGCCTATTTGAAATAAATGATTTGACTTTGACTTTGACTCATACCGATGCCTAAGCTTGTCCAAATCTGTTGATAAGTAACTCTTTTGTCAGTCTCTATCATAAACCGCACAACACTGATGTTATCCTTAGTTGTCGCCGTAGAAAGCCGTCCCTCACGCAGATCATCGGTGAGATTAGTGCGACCACGTTTAAACTCATTAAACCAGTTGTAAGCAGTGGCACGAGATGGGGTTTCATCGTGAAAGACCAATCGAAGTCTATCATAACTTTCTTGTTGACTTCAATGACATCGAAAGTCATAAAAAATAATTGTACGAAAATATTCTCGCGTTAGATTCATGCTGACGTGACACAGACAATTTTCAATTTGCCGCCAAATCGTAAACAAATGACAAATGAATACAATACATACTTACACAATAATATTGGCAAAGAGTTCCATTTTCAAAATTTTAACAATTTTTTTTATTATATCGTTTACAAGTGGCCAGTTCTAACTTTCAGTGTCGCCCTCGTATTATTCTTACATCAAACAGGTTGTAGGTGTGGTTTATCTGGCTGTGGCTGCTACATTCCACAGGATGCATGTAGAACGTTCCGAATGTGGAATAGCTGAGCTCTAAGTATCCTTTATTGTTTGACACAAATGTACCTACGTCAGAAAAATATAGGATCCTAAATGGTCATTCAAAATGAAAAATGATTTGAGAAAACTAAAAATTATTTTCAAAGATCTATTCAACGGTAGCCCACTTGACATAGTTCATCGACTTATTTTTTTTCTTTTTCACAATATGGTGTCTGGTTGTCGCCGTATTGGATTTTGATTACTATCATGTCTTTAGTAACACTCACAAGATTAAGACAAATCGATTGCCGTAAGAATCATCAATATCGGAACACGCATTTGGTCTCTAGAGCGCTGCAAAGGAACAAGCATACATACATAAGCTGATAAACACATTACCCTCCTTCGCGTTGAAAAGTCGGGTAAAAAGCTGTTATTTTGATATGGCAAACAGACACTTCAATTTTATTTATTTGTGTAGATTGACATTTAAAGGGTGTGTTTTTCTTGCACGGATACCTATCTAGGTATACTTTTCTTTTCTCCATGAAAATTATTCAATTTCTATACTAAGTAAGATTTCTTTGATTAGGAATAGATACAAATAAAATAAAAATAAATATGAAGTACCTACCAAAACCGTACATTTAGGTGAAATACGAGTAAATACATCAAGAATGTAACAGGCAACTCATTCTAGCGAAAGGGCGGATTTTGCGGTTACCATCCCGCGTGCTTATTGTGGTTGCTTCAATCACTTTCCCCTCACTCTACAATACCTTATATTGGTTCCTTGATAACAATTATAAAAAAAAACCTACTGTCATGTTTACTCAAATCACAAACATGCATGTGAAAAAAATGCGGGGCAGTCTTTGGGGACTGCCGATAGAAGTGAAAACTATAAGTAACTTGTGAATTGTATCGAAGCGTGCCTTGACGATGACGCCAGTTCCACGCTTTTTGTTCACCTAAAAAGTACACATATATACACAGTATACATATATAGCTCATGGAAAGCGTTCGGTGACGATGTCGCGAGTTCCATGATTTTCGTTCACCCAAAAAGTGCTCAACCCGCCTAAAAAAGTTTTCACTGCAAAAATACAACTAAACCGAATTATTTGTTTTTGTCATATGGCTTTTAAAACGTCAAATGGGGTAGGTTTACTTGTTAACCAAGGAACAAGTTTTATTTTTATAATGATTACGCGCAAGCCGCAATTAAATAAACAAAAAATAATCGATCAGCCTAAAAGATCAATCAACAATGTACTTCATTGAACCAGACTATCGAAAAGAAAAAACAATGCGGTCTCTGTTGAAAAATACCGAGAACATTGTTAGTACTATGACCCGGGTTTGTCCTTATCAATAACATCACTTGACGGATAAAAAATACGGCGCATCTTTGTGGATTAACTTTCCAGTTTTTGGAACGAAGTTATTTTACGGAGCTTGCGGTAGGAGTAAAATTTTAGAAAATTTTAGATATCGTCCCGTAACGAAAAAGCAGTATGGCTCCATGCGACTTTTTTTTATTATATAATAGAAAGATACAGAAAGACAGAGATAGGTTTCATGGTTTTAGAGGGTGCTGAAGCCGATAGTGATGTTAGTATGAAAATGCAAGGGGACGGTTACGAAAATTAAAAAAAAATATAGTCATGCAATCTAAATCTCCTTATCGAACGGAGTTACATTTCGAGTTGAAGAAATTCGTTCCTGACAGGGGTCCTCCGACCACACACTTTTTTTATTTTATTTATCCGCTTGTGTCTCGTCCCTGCTTTATTTACAAGGGTGCCATAGCGATATGTGAAATCATAGAGATTTCTGTACTTAAGGCCCTCTTGTAATGCGGTGTGTCTTGAAGTGCGTCTCGGTGAGAACTGCTAGATTTTGTATATATTATAAAAATAATAAGGAAATTATAAAATGTGTTCTCAACATGCCCTAAAAAACAGAAAGCCTTATCTTTTGATATAACTTTTACATGGTTTCATGATGGAATATCTTGAAGGTACCTACCTGTTTTAAAAAGCGATTTAGTGTCATCTTAATGATTTTTTTTATCGAGCCTATTATTATAATTCACGTTTCTGTCTTCAAACAGCGCTTTTGACTGCATGTTAATTTTTGTAAAATATTTTTTTTTCCGCTAAATTTACATTTGGCTAGATTTACAGTGGTTTAAGAAAGTTAAAAAGTACTGCAACCTCGTCTTAATCGAAGTAGAGTCCGACCGAAACGCATTGTTTTTCGCCTATAAATGAAAAATTCATAAAGTGAAAAAAAAAGATAAAAAAAACTCCGATACCCGAGAACTTAATTCTGTCGGACTCTTAATCTTAGTTAAAGATGTGTGTAAGAACTACATACACTAACCGTCCGGGATAAAATGCTCTAGATGATGTTGAAAACCGCATCGAAATTCGTTGCGTTGTTAGAATAACAACGCGGCCACACCGACAGACACGCAAAACGACACGATAAAGTACCTACCTACCAAGATGAACCTTTAACATATTGTGTTGTTATCTCTTCTCGCTCCTTTCATCGCGCTGTAAGTCATCATTATTTTTCCATCTACCAATTCACAGCCATTAATCAGAGGGCAAAGGAACCAAACGATTTATTAAAATCACACTCAAATAGATTTATTGAATTGACGACAATTCACTGCTTCCTCTGGAGAGCTGCGCTTGCGACATCCATAGAAGATACCACCGTAATCTAAGTAGGTTAGGTAGCTCGTAAATAAACGAGTTTGTCTTTGCATACCTTAAAACTGAATAAATGTGCACCGCGGACCTTAAAACAAAAAGCGCGCGCAAAGAGCTTGAAATGGGTGAAATATGTTTTTTTTTTACCTTTCAACCAGCATCGCCTACCTATCTCCGCCATTTTGAAAAATTTCGAGAAAATCATATAATTATCGAACCTGCTCACAAAATTTAACGAGAATCGGTTCAGAAATGCGAGTGGTAGAGGAGAGCAGCCGGACATTCGGATATACGAAAACATTTTTGCCCAAGCTGAAACGGAGACGCTTGGCTCGCGCTTCGCGCTTGCTCAGTTATTAAAACATATCTACAGAATGCAGTTCCTTTACACTGTAAGAAATAGAAAGGGTTTACATCCTTCCTAATTCACAACTTCATTTCGATTCACAACTTATATGATGTTTCTTGTTTCGTTTTAAATGAGAATTTTGTTCGTTATGTTTATAATACGAAAAAGAATTTGTGTTGTGTTGTTTTTTGTTTAAAGAAGATTTTTCTTTTGTTTTGATTGTTTAGATATATTTTTCAACACATTTGCTCAAAAAATGCATTTACGATGCCTGTATACCTACATTGTTCGAAAGTTAAAAATTACGCACCATACAACGGAACGTGCGGTAAAATATGTACGTACCTGTTGTACCGTATACTCCATTGTATAGCGCCGTGCGCATCCTTTACGGTTTATTTTTAATTTCCATAAATAATATATAAGAGTTCCACCGAGGAGATTCACGTTACGAGAATAAATAAGCTGAATAATCGAACCTCCTTGGAAGCGCTTTTGCTCAATACGTTTGTCTCACTTTAATACATAAGAGAAAATGAGGCGGAATATGTAGTTCTACTTTTCACCAGACGCACATGGCGCCATTTACAATTCGCGCCAGTTTCATATTAGAAACGTCAAAGATCGTTGCGACTTACCGACTGATAAACAAAGTAATAAAAATGAGTTCAAGCGAGGAATCTACTAATATTGTACTATTTTCTCGCAAATGTTTTGAAAAACGTTGTATGACACACGTGCGGAAATTGGTATTTACAAACTCGTGACTATGGTAAGCCCTCGACTTCGTCTCGGGCTTACATTCGTCTACTCGTTTGTAAAAACCAACTTACCGCACTAGTATCACAAATAACTATTTTGTGTGTTTTTTATAACTTTAGGTACATAGCCTTTAATTTGTGGAATCTTTTATAGGGCTATCTTTTGTAAGCGCTAATCGTTCTAAGTCGTTTAATTATTTACCCATAGACTTAGTAGACTGAGAGCTTTCTGCAGAATAAATAAATAACTTTGACTAAGGGAACACCGAACAATGCTATTTCATGCAACAATGTCAGACTTACTTACCCAATCGAAATGTTTCAAGATTTTTGTTTGCAATTTCCCAGTCCGAAATTAATTTTTCACACTCGGGAAGGATTCTCCTTAGTTCTATAACAGCCTGTAGTGATAGGCATGTTTGTAATTATATTTATAAATACCTTTAAATCTTGGTTTACGCGCATTTTGCTAATAGGAGGGTAGGTAGATACATGTCTTAATAAGTGTATTTTAATCTGTGGGTTGGTGGTGAGCTTGTTCACTTGGTATAAGTACAAATAAAAAACAAAATATCTTAAAATATATTTTAATTTCTAATACTTACACTTTTATAAAGTAATTAAATCGTTTAATAAAAAAAAAGTTTATAAACTCTTTTTTAATAGTGTTCTAGTATCTCGGAGTGCATTTTTGAAAATTTCTGTCACAATTATTTTTCTAATACTAATGTCATCTGTTTTTCACGGTGAAACTTATTGAAATGATACAATTTAAATTGCAAGAAGGATTTAGCTGTATTAGGTTCCAATTTGTGATAGGTTTCGTTACTACTTTTAACGCTATTAGTATTAATTACTTATTTAAAAGCCTGATTTATACAATGCGATTTGATTGCCAGTGGCATACTGTAAGTTAAAGCAACAATAAAACTTGCACCGTCTAAACAGTGTTTAGACAATGCAAGTAATTTTTTTTTGCTTGATTTTAAGCTACAGGCAGTGGCGTAACTACTAAACTGCAAAGCGGTGCGGTGCACTAGGGCCCACGGTGTTTTAGGGCCCACTCAATGTCCGGTCCAGGAGGTCTTCCAAGTCAATACGGCACCGGTTTAGGTCCTCAGACGGCGAGAGGGTATTAGAATAACATAATAAGCTAAGAAAAAAGTGAATCATAATCTAAAAACCGAGACGGGGTGCTAAAATCATCGAGGTCGCTTCGCTCGCTCTTTCACTAATTAATAAAATAGTTTCCGCATAAATTGACAAACTAACTCCTATATTTTATGTAGGTATGAACGGTTGAAGGAATATCTAACCTATCCGTGAACGGGTGCTAAATTTTACAACTCGCTACGCTTGCTGTTGCAGCGGTTTTCTTAATACTGAAGCTTTTCTGCATAAGTCGACAAAGTAACTCCTATTTCTGCTCCTATGAATGCTTTATAGAAAGTTTTACTTATCGGAGGTGGGTAATTATTTTCGAGCTCGCTTCGCTCGCTTTTGCATCCAAGGTTTCCTTAGTAGGATCATTGCCAAACCTGTAGTAGTTATTATCAGAAGAAAATAACAAATAGTGTTAGGAAAAAAACACCCCTTGGAGGTGGGTACCGGGCCCGATTTCTCCTTAGCACCCAAGGCCTCTGATCTGAAGTTACGCCACTGGCTACAGGCAGGAAATTCCATCCGTATATGAGGCTTTATATTTAAGTGTGCGTTGATGGTCTATATTCCAGGCATTACAAATAAACAAAACTCTATGTTAAATGAGGTAACGTAAGTTTAATATTGGGAAGGCAGATTCATCGATTATTAACGGCTCATACACGTAGGTATTAAAAAACCCATAGATACGTTTAATAAACATACATATTATAGTATAATTACACTGCATGTTTAAGTATAAAATTATGACATTACAACAATAACAACAAGACCTTTAGTATTCATTCATAAACAACTTGGAATAAAGTAATTCAGTAACTTGACCAATTTTAAAACATATTTCCATTGGTCAAATACAATACACTAATTCCGTCTGATCCCATCATGCAGTATTTGTTAAAACTAAGTTCAGATCACGCCATTTTCATTTGTCAGTAATTCAGTACCGTCAAACGTGGTGAATAGCAACGCAGGGGTGAATCGGAACGAAACTTTAATATGGATTTTAACATTTAAATAATATAGTTTGTTGCCAAAAAGGACTCTTAATGTGTTTACTGTATTATAACTAACGATTAAGTGCCCTTGTGGGCAACAATTTATATTATTTCAATGTTAAAATCTTTTTTAATGTTTCGCTCTGATTCACCCCTGCGTCCCTATTCACCCCTCCGTCCCTATTCACCCCTGCGTCCCTATTCACCCCTGCGTCCCTATTCACTCCGTTTGACGGTGTATAGTTTTTCGTGAAAAATACTTCTGTTAGCTATTTGCACTTACTTTCAATGTAACTACAACCGTTAATTGTTCAGATTACTTCAAAACTCGCTAAGATTCGCATGAACAGAAACCATAATTATGTATATTTAATTAATAATTTATAACGCTGACAGAAATTCCCGTCTGAACTCACAAACCTATATTACAATATTTTTACCCCTAGAGATGTATTTATATGGCCAAGGAATTACAAGGTCTATGGTATAAGTATAAGGATCACTTTCCCCTGCGCGCGCGGAATAAAAGAGCGAGGTACGCCAGGAATCTGAAGCCGATGAAAAGCAGCACCATGCTGACCACGTCCATCGTGAAGTCATCCTAGGAAATTAAGAAATATTAGTAAATTAGATATCAAATGAGATGAGCGGGAATCAGAGTAGTGCTGGCCCATTGGAAACGGCCGCGACTTGAGAGTTATACAGAGTGTAGAAAGACCCATCACATAGCCGTCAACTACGCGTTGTGTACATCAAAAGTAACATTGCACAAAAATAATTTCTGGGAAACGACTTTTATTTTTGGTGTGAAAATTTACTGTTTGCGGTAGTGCGCAACGTAACGCACGCAAAACATTGTGCTTATGGGTGCATGCAACGGTACAGGGGTCGTGAGGTAGTTGTGTTATAACATTAAAAACTTGTTTTCGTAAAAAATCGACAATAAAAGTTGGAAATTGGACCTTCAATATCTCCGTAACCAGAAGGTTCCAAGGTATGGTCCGGTACAAAAAATGATTACAATGACGGGGAGTACAAGTGACTCTCGGCTTCTTAAGTGTCTTTTTGTTACACCCGTTATGTAGGTCGTAAATTCGAACCCAGACCGGACTTTAGTTTAAGTAAATTATTTCATCGCCACTGATCTCAAAACGGCCAAACAGTTTCAAACAACACATACTTAACAGATCATTTTTACACTTATAAATAAAATAAAAAAACAAATAAACAAATATAATTAGGTATTTTACAAGTTCTGATAAAAATATTAGTAAGTAACTAAGTACCTACCTATTTTGAATAAATATGATTGACTTGTCTTGAAAATTGGTGGTCTTACCTCAGAAAAGCTAAGCGTGTCCAGCACGACTTGGCCCGACGCAGGACAGGTGAAGTTCTCGCGGGTGCAGGCGATGGTCTCCACGCCCGCCCACTGGTTGATCAGCAACGCCTCGTTGCCGTAGTGGAACCAGGACAGGTATGATATCCAGCCCAGGTAGGGGGGGACGGAGCTGTTGGAAGGAAGATAAGGTAACGTTTGGTTCAGAGCAAGTTGCTATGAGTAAATGATAAATGATTTTATTTCTGTAAGTAGGTTTATACAAACACTTTTACACGTCAATCATATTTTTAAAACTAGATGAGGTCGGCGTTTCCTTTAGTGCTATTCCTATGTAGTAAAACAGATATACGCTCTTTAAGGATGAAAAGGAGTTTAACTCTTTGGTCTGGTCTTTGGTTTGGTTGTAAGTATATACACTTTGCAGCTTTTCAAAATTCATTGCTCAATGAATACCTGTTATTTTCCTACGTTATTCACGACGAATAGGAAATCAAGCCTATAAAAAACCGGCCAAATGCGCGTCCGACTCGCACACCAAGGGTTCCGTACCACAAGGCAAAAAAACGGCGACAAAAAACACGTTTCTTGTATGGAGACCTCCTTTAATTTTTATTAGCTTACTTTATTGGTATTATTTTTTATTATAGCGGCAACAGAAATAAACACTCTGTGAAAATTTCAACTGTCTACCTATTACGGTTCATCAGATACAGCCCGCTGACAGACGGTCGGACGGACGAACATCGGAGGCTTAGTAATAGGGTTCCGTTGGCACCCTACGTTCGTTGGACACAGAACCCTAAAAACCCAATTTTTGTTGCCCTATTCAAATTAGCATTTATAGTTACCGGTTTAGAGTTATTTAAGACTGGTTAATTTACTGTTTCGAACGGGTTAAAAGTCGAAATTAATTAAAGTTACTTAGGTATCTAAAATTCTAAACAAAACTGGTTTCGAACCTTCGACATTTTTCTGACTTATTAGGTATTATTAAATAATCCTTGACCTTTACATTGATGATAACTAATTCTACACACATGGTAGGTACTTCGACCTAGTAACACATATATACATACATTAACTCACGCCTTCATCCCATGGGGATAGGCAGAAACTACAGAACGCTACCTGCTCGATCCTTACATACTCCTTTTGCCTCTTTTACGTTCATACATCTGGAATTCTAGACCATCGACTTATTAAGTCCTTTCACAGAATGAAAGAGAATACCTATCTACTTTATAAAAATCTTTAATTCACAGACAGATAACAGTGTAACTACATCTACAACTCGTCAGTCCCTTACCACTGGTCCATAACTACTCTCAATTTGCTACTCAAACATAATTAATCTGACTTAAGAGTGTCTAGAATTTTCTAGTACCTTTTATAGAGTTTCATATTGAGACACGAAGCAACAAAATTCGATCTAAACAAAAGCGGAACAGTCCTCTAGATCGTATTTTGTTGCTTCGTGTCTCAATATGAAAGTTTATAACAGGTATTAGAAAATTCTAGATACACTTACCGAGGGTCCTTACAAGCCGTTATTCATAATTCGTTCTCAGTTACGAGATAATATTCTTTTAAAGGAGTGGCGCTAGTGTACCGTTGTACGCCCTCTTAATATAGTCGATGGTAGGGTAGCACAATAACAGCATTGATATTAGCAATTACTTAATATTCACATCCTGGAACTACATATCGACCTTCGGTAGGTCAAGGTCATATCTGACAAAAAGTGGACAAATGACTTAAGTATGCGAAAGTGCTTTAAAAAGTCCATTTTGTCCAGAGGGACAAAGATCCGTATCATTATCAGCTTAATGGCGCCAGAGGGCATTAGCGCCTTAGTGCCTTTGTCATATTGGTGCATTTTTTTGACTATCTTCGCACAACAAGATCTTAAAACGACTCCTGTAAAATCATTAAAAGTGCAGTTATGCCCTTGTGAACAATATGTTTGACGGCCGCTTGCGGTTACGCAAATAATCCGTAGACCCTTCACGCGTAGCGATCTACGGTCTACGAACTTTTGCAATATTGTCTGAGTTAACTTCCAATTGCTTGTGTTTAGCAGTGAAGGGCGATTCTGGATGGGCCCACAACCCCGCTATACTTAGACATTTTGATTTACTTTAAAAGCGACTTACCCAGTGTTGAGGAAGAATCCTCCGAACAGCATGAAGGGAATGATAATGGGCGGGCCCACTGACGCGGCCATGCTCACGCTGTTGCTTGCACACGATATAAGGTAACCTGTACGAGAAAATATATGGTTAAGTAAAATAAAAATACACATAAACTACATTAAAAACTGTGAAGTTCAATTTTATAAATAAGGTAGGTAAGGTAGATTTGATTCAAATAATCATTTAGATGAAGCCTTTCTCTTTTATGATAAGAAACATGTAAACAACTATCTACCTATCGTAAAATAAATTTCCATGAACTGGACAGATCGAGAAGATGTTATAATTCCTAACGAAATGTTTAATTCAACAATCAATTTAATTACTCCACGGAAAACAACAAGTTTTTATGACCACTATCAATCAATCACTAAACTTTACATAGACGGAGATTGTGTATTATTTAACTTTTATATAAAATAACTGTAGGTTAATAAAATTATACAGCAAGTATCAGAAAGGCTCCCGCAGAAAGGCGCGACGCGACAGCGCGACATAAAGGCGCCACTCATCGCGCGACGAGCGGTACCTTTGAGTCGCGCGCGATTCGCGTGGCGTGTCGCGCCTGTTTGCAGGAGTCATAGGTATTACTGACCACTAAGCTGAACAACTTTCTGCATGGTACCAACATCGTAATTGAGAAAAAAATATCAATAATCTCCATACATTTAGGTCGTGGTTATAGAAGTTTTGTAAGGGACAGTCAATAATTCATGGTCTGCGGGGTAATTGCGTAAAGCACTAACAGTAGAAATGGCTTTCATTTTGACAATTCAACAACATTCATTGCGTTATTAACGACGTTGAGCAGACAAATTTTTCGAACATATGAAGCAACTAGCTTTTGCCCGCGGCTTCGCCCACGTGGATGTCGGACATTATCCCACGGGAACGTACTACCGACATAAAAAGTATCCTACATGTTAATCCAGGTTATAAACTATCCGCGTTCCAAATTCCATCCAAATCCGTTCAGTAGTTTTTGCTTGAAAGAGTAACAAAGATTCATCCATCCATCCATCCTTACAAACTTTCACATTTATAATAATTATTAGGTAGTAGGATCGATTAGCAATATCCTTCAAAATTATTCAGGTTCTGATTGAAAGTATGTTACGCAAATAGGGTACTGTACCGCACCCTTAAATATGACAAGCCTTTCTGACACATGCTGTAGTACGTATTCATAAATCGCATTTCGTTTCCTGCTGACATATTGATACCACAAGTCCACGGTGTTGTGGGGGCTTTCACCTCAATAGTGGTGTGTTGATGTAAATTGTGGAAAACCGCCTGATTGTGCTGTGGCGGTATTATATTGCACGACACGCGAGAAGCTGCGGTCCAGAGAAATTTGTGTCCCGTTACATCTCATATTGATCGGGGAACTATCGCGAGAGAACTATTAAATGATTAACTGTTGTATAATATTGGCGGTTTATACGTAGTATTTAGGTAAGTTTGTGTGAGTGTTTGTGCCATTATCGATACGATACCGTAGGTAACACACGTGTTGTATTGTTTTAATTGGCTACAGCAGAGATTGGCTCGAGTGCTATATCTATTTATCTATCTACAGCAAATGACGGAAACTGAACCTGATCGAAACTGAACTGACCTAAACTGACTTCTTACGTCACTTAAACTAATTTGACATGTCCTTCACGTTGAACAACTAGACATTTTATGATTCTACATTTTGATTTGATGAGCAACACGCTGAGAGCAACGGTTTCAGTAAAAAAATGCATATATTTGACATTTAGGATCAGAATCGGTCGTGGTTATCATTTAAAAAAAGTATGAAATATTAGTCATCATACTAGTATATATTAGCCTATAGCTAGAACTGTTCTACAAAAAAGCCAAATTAAAATATAATACACAACATAACATATCATACGGCTGTTTTCACCGAAAGTTTAGGCAGAGGTTAACCTATAGTACACCGTGCTTCGCCAGTTATGTAGTTCATAACAAATAGCAAACATAATAGATTCAAAGGTATGGTACCTATAGTACATTTCAGAACCCTCAAGAAACAGAAAACAACAGACAATCATTCTTTGTAACAATTTATCAAAATCAAAATATTTTATTTCACATAAACCTACAGGTGCACTTATGAAACGTCAGAAGCTAAGTGCACGGTTCCAATTGGTCGTTTTTTTATGGAGAAGAGCCGGCAAGAAACTCCACGGTTCTTTAACGGTCTTTTAAAAATAATTGGCTTTTAAATGTTTTCAAATTACAGTGTTAATAGGTATGGGAGGACAGTGTACGCCTGTCAACAAGTAACAGGTACTTAATAAAATAGAAAATGGTCTACAAATCTACACATGGCCACTATAGAAACAAGACAAAATAACAGATTATAGAAAGATTTCTACGGCGCTATGTCAAAATTCAAGAAAACAATGAGGAAAGTGATTTTTCTTCTCTTCGTAGAGATAGAAGTGGTCATGCTACACATGAAGGTCTCACCAGAAGAAACGCAAATTTTTAGACTACCATACTATATATAATGTGGGGACGACAATACGACAATAAATTACAAATACTAATGCATAGAGTATTTTGAAATTATCAAATAAATACTAAAATAGAAATTAAGAAGAAAAAAAAATGTAGTGATGGGGGCCGACTATGATTTGACGCTCTTTGACTGTATAACCAATAGTTTTGTCAGTATTGAAAACAAACTATTGGATATACAAGGCGGCAAGGACATGACGCACAACCTGTTACTATGGATTCAGTACACATTTTGAACACCCCAGCGTTGATACTTTTCGTCGGTTATAAAAAAAGAACTGCTGTTTCCTACGTGCTCAAAATGTATGGAACAGTATTTTTTTTTTCAAGATTGCGCGTCTGTGTCCCTACCGCCCTGCATTTAATTGATTTTTTGTAAGCAGACTGGTAACATCATTAGATATACGAAGTTTAATATAATGTCGTATCGTCGTTCCCACATTGTATAAAGTTAATCTATGGCAAACTTAGCATAGACAAGTTAATAAAAATTGTTCAAGATAAGGCTACATTCTTGGAGTCTTCCATTCCATTTTGAAATCGTTGCGCAATGCTAAACCCGTTTCGGAGCGTTAAAAAAGTATGTAGGTTTAATAGTTTTATAGAGGCCTACTAAGATATCTCGATAGTATTATTACTCACTTTTAGCTATTGAGCGAGAGGTTGAGATTCTTACGACCACGGCTAACGGTACACATTTTAGTATACGGTACATATTTTTACGATTAGATGAAGGAGGCAGGAATAATGATGATACACTTCGAAGTGTGTTATCCGAATCCCATTATTTCGGACTAATTAATTAGGATATAATCACCAGTAAGTTTGCACCGACGGTATAGGCAAAATAAGCGCTCCAAGATATTTTAATCTGAACAACTAAGAACGTAACTTTTCCAAATTAAAACTCGAAATTCTCCACGTCTAAACTCGGAACCAACAACCACAGCTGAAAGCAGTATCATAGTAACTCCGTAATCTACAATACTTACAAATGATTGTGAAATTGTCATTTAATATACGCTTTCATCAAATTATTGGTTGTGGTATTCCGTCTTAATTAATTAGTAGTAATTAATAGTATTTAGTGGTAGTTTAGAAACAATAGTCGATTAAAAAACCGCAGAGATGTTGCACAATGTTTCTTAAATGTTGTGTGGTCAGTAACCTTGTTTCGGCCATGATTGGACCACACTGTTTTTTATTTAAGTGCTTTTTATTGCTAGCGTGCACAACATTTATAGTTGTTCGTAGGTAGATACATTTAAATACCAGAGTGTAAAAACGACAACGTATTTTAATACTTATTTGTCAAAAGAATAGGGCCGGGTGCGATTATTTATATTAGTAAAAGCTGTGCTGTTGTAGAATTCAGTCTAGTTATGGCAAAGAGTCTTGGATAAGGCTCCCTAAAAACCATTGAAGAAACTTGAATTTTACCTAAAATTAAGCGGTAAGGAAAGGAAAAGGAAATCTATGCATCTATCTCTAATAAATATTATGCACGATCACCAACAAAGCCTTGACTTTAAGTCGTGGTAAAATTCTTTCTTAGTGACAAAATATAATAAAGAATAGCACTTTGAAAGAGACAGCAATCTACGAGGCTCTGATCAGAATGACGAAGGCTGTTGACAGGTAGACGTTTGTTTTAGTACGTACCTGAGCAAGTTATGTCCGTCTCTACCTTGAACTTCTAGTAAGACATTCAAGTGCGACGGTGACAGGAATAATGCTTAGCCGATTTATTAATCTTTGCGTAATTGTTGACAACAAACAGTCATCAACATTTTCAACACATATCCCAAAACAAAAGCACAATTACAATAAATAAAACTCACCAAACGAAGTAGCAACATTAGTGATCAAGGCTGCCAGCCCCGAGGCGATGAAGAACCTCTTCGGGTCAGGGTTGAGCCCTATCATGTAGTATGCAATGGTCGTGAAGACTAGCGGAATGGTCGCGAACACCGGCGCCTCTGCTAATGTCTTAGATAAGAAGTAGACATCGGCTCGGTACATCCCTGAATGGTGCTCTCGTATGAAGATTGGTAGCTCTGAGCAGAATACCTGGTGAGAAAAAAATATAAAGGTATGATGAATTAGAAGTGATTTAAAGACGTCGATTTAGACATTATTTAAGCCTGGACTCTTTCGAGGATCTTTAAACTGTTAACTGAAGAGCTCGACTGTTAAGTGGGATGAATTCACACATTAAATGTTAAAAAGACCGCAGATCTATGGGGTAATTCTGTGGACGTTGCTAAGTCCATAATAAACATTGTAGCACCTACTTTAGCTGTTATTTTTAATAATTGTATTGATCGTGGTGAGTTTCCTGATCTTATGAAAAACAGTAAAATAATACCGTTATTTAAATCGGGTAGTACATCAGACCCTACTAATTATAGACCTATTTCAGTACTACCTACCTTTAGTAAAATTTTTGAAAAAGTTATTTTGAATCAAATGCAAGGATTTTTTAATAATCACAAATTACTGCATAACAAACAGTTCGGTTTTACGAGGGGTCGTTCGACTACTGATGCCGGAGTTGAACTTTTAGGACATGTTTATGATGCATGGGAGGACAAATGCGATGCTTTGGGAATCTTTTGCGATTTGTCCAAGGCATTCGATTGTGTTCTTCATGAAACATTGATCAGGAAACTGCACCACTGCGGAATCCGAAACGCCTCTCTGGATCTTCTTACTTCTTACTTAAGTGATAGGATTCAGAGAGTTGATGTTAATGGAAAAAGATCACCCGGATCGGTAGTAAGAATGGGGGTCCCCCAGGGCTCAATTCTTGGGCCATTTTTATTTCTTATTTATATAAATGACTTGCCTTACCTCATAAAGGATAAACATGATATAGTGTTATTTGCAGACGACACTTCACTTTTATTTAAACTGAAACGTCAGCAGCTGATTACTGACAATGTAAATAGCGCCCTTGCAATAGTAGTTAACTGGTTTAATGTTAATAACCTACTTCTTAACGAGAAAAAAACTAAATGTATTAAGTTTACGATACCTCATGTTAGACAAGTAGAAACTAGTGTTCTCATAAAGGGTGAAGTGCTGAAACCCGAAAATACCACAGTTTTCTTAGGCATAACTTTGGATACCAAGCTTCAATGGGGCCCCCACATAGATAAATTGTCAAAAAAGCTTAGCTCTGCAGCATACGCCGTTAGAAAAATTCGTGGTTTAACTGATTTAGAGACAGCCCGTTTAGTATACTTTAGTTATTTTCATAGTGTGATGTCGTACGGTATTCTGTTGTGGGGAAATGCCGCCGATATCCAGACAATTTTCGTTTTACAAAAAAGGGCAATTCGTTCTATCTATAAATTAAGTCCCAGACACTCCCTCAGAGATAAATTTAAAGAGATTAATATAATTACTGTGCCTTCTCAGTATATTTATGAAAATCTTTTGTATGCACATAAAAATATTAATCTGTTTAAAAAATACAGTGATATCCACAATATAAATACTAGAAACAAACACAAATTTATTGTTCCTACAACCAGGCTCAAGAAAATAGGTGGCTCGTTTAGATGCCAATGTATACGTTTTTATAATAAACTTCCTAGCGACATTCAAGATTTAAGCTTTAATAAATTCAAATCTTTTATAAAACGGAAACTATGCCAGAAAGCCTATTATACTGTGAAAGACTATATTGAGGACAAAAGGCTTGGGATTGAGCTGCTCCAATAAATTTACACGGTGAATGTTGATTTTAATTTGCTAGCTATTTTAGACATGAATATTTACTGTAAAAAGTATTATATTTTTTTCATTATTGAGAATATGAGGACTATGTGGGTCATTGTTTCAGTTATATTCTTGATCTGGCAGTTTAAGTAGTTTATGCGGCCTACCCAAATGTCCTTTCTTTGGTATTGTTCGTCGAATCGTTGAGCTCCTTAAGTTCTGAGTTGAGCTGCACGGTTACTGACAAATGCGTGCACTGACTGGACAGGTCCACTTAATCTGTGTGGTTCTTTCCTCAAAAGACCATTTCAGACACCAATCTACATGGTTCTCAAACATTATGTCCGATTTTTTTTATATACACATTGACATTGTTGAATTTTATATACACAATGACATGAGTATTTACTTGTAAAGTAGTATGTTATTTTAATTATTGTGAATGTGAGGATTATGTGGGTCATTGCTTTTTTTTTTCGCAGTTAATTTTGATCATGATCTGGCAGATTGAGTAATTTATGTGGCCTACCCAAATGTCCTTTCTTTGGTATTGTTCGTCGAATCGTTGAGCTCCTTAAGTTCTGACTTCCTGAGTTGAGCTGCACGATTACTGACAAATGCGTGCACTGACTGGACAGGTCCACTCAATCTGTGTGGTTCTTTCCTCAAAAGACCATTTCAGATACCAATCTACATGGTCTTCACATGATCTGACCAAGATTATGTCTGGACTTTAAAAGAGACTGTGACCTCTGAGTTTGTTTCGGCCTTTCTTCTCAGAGTAGTCAGATAGGAAACGCCGACCTCATCTAGTTTAAAAATATGATTGACGTGTAAAAGTGTTTGTACAAACCTACTTACAGAAATAAAATCATTTATCATTTATCATTTATCATTGAATTATAAGTCCGTCCAACCGATCCCAGGCAGCCAGCCCTTCTACCAACTTTTTCCTTATCAAGGTACGAGCTATTTTCGTGTGGCTCGTTTCGACACGGACTCTGTAGGTTGGACAAGCTTTTCAGAAGTAGCTCAACGGCTAGGTACAGTCACGGACATTAATTGATGAGCCACTATCAAACTTTTCAACATTGCAGTTTTAGACATTCACGAGATTAGACGATTAAACACGAACCAAACCGCATGCTCGTTGACAAAATGACAAATTACTCATAATCGGAAATAGTCTTATCCATAGAGGTTGAAGGTTGACTATTAAGTTGTTCAAGCTAAATCAATAACATGTTGCATACGTTTAACCAATCTATTTAATACTGACCTTCTTTGAATTAGAGCTCATTAAATACTCGTTATTTCTGAAAACCTATCCGAAGACAATGACTGATTCATTGTTAAACGAAACAAAACAATTTTTCAAAGGTTGACTATGTTTTTAGCTTAGCAAATTTTATGACATTTATAATAGCTAAAACAGAAATAGTAAATGAAATTCATAATAAATTCTTCCTAGAAGGAGGCAGTTAAGTGTTATTTAGGTTTATGTGCAACAGTTATCATAATTGTCATGAACGTCGTCTTGGACGCTACGCGTTCGGATAAAATCGTGGGTCCGACTTTTTCTGATGTCGAAATGACCAATCATATGTTTTCCGTACCTACGCTAACGTTCCTATCGCTACGTTAAAACAATTGTCGCTAGGTTACGGTTGCTACACCTGCAATTGGTTGATTTTGGGTAGTCACTCTGTACTATGAACGAGTATAACCGACTAAACCCGATTTGCTATACACGGCTAAAATGCGAACAGTGGCAAGTGGCTCATCAATTAAAGTCCGTGACTGTACATTGTACTCTGACTCTACTGACTGCCTACTCTTGTAAATATCTTTTAATCTCTATTTTCTATGTCTCTAGCATATATATGCTTAGCATGCGTGATATTCATATATTTGTGGCTATTTGCCTTCATTTACATCTGTTACTTGTCGGTCTTTAAAGAGTGTATTATTTGCAGATCAATTTGATTAAGTGTTTCTTACGTTAATAACTGCGAAGATGTTCTGGAAGGTCATGTTGGTGAGGAACATGAAGATGGCTCCGTTGATGTTCATGACGCCGTCCTGGTCCAGGTTCTGTCCGAAGTAGATCACGCCGATCAGGATCGACACCATCTGTAACAAACCAAGATAGTTTTTGTTAATACTCGTACGTGCATTGAATGGGGTAGTTTCATCAAATTATTTGTAGTTTCAAGTGCTGAATTTTTGCTGGTATACATGGATCACCAATAGAATTACTTTTAAAAGCGAATGAAAACTGTGTAAAACTTTCACATTATTTATTGCCAAGTCTACATTCTTTTACCATTGCCAAAGGATTGAAAGGGGTCTAAATTACCTATAATTCAATTGGCGATGGTAAAGTTAAAGGAAAAGTTCAAGGTCCACCCTATTGAATCTAGTCCACAGCCAAACTTGACTGATGATATGACACTCATATAATTTATTTGACGTTTCTGGGAGAGGTTCCATGTTTATTGGTTTTCGTTCAGTGTAAATCATTATATTTTAGCAGGGATACTCACAATAGTCTGCAGAAACCGCACTTTGATCAACATAGGCTCCTTAGTAACAGACAGCCAGGATCTCCACAGAACTGCTCTGAACTGTGCGCACCACGACGCCTTGTAGGGCGAGCGACGCGCGCGGATGGCTGTAGCCTCTGACCACGCGGAGTCTGCCCAGCCGGAGGTGACCTTGCGCTGGAGGGAAAGAAGACGTTAGAAATGTATGTGGTTTTTGTAAAGAAAATGGAGGAAGGAGTGTAAATGGAAGCCTGAAATACGAAGACCTTGACGCTACTAGGTGTGGTTCAGTAAACTTTGGAGCAGCTTAAGATTTTTAAACTAAGTCATGGTCGGAAACTACCGAGACTTCGGATGATTTTAAACCATGTTTATGAGTTGCAGAGTTTCGCGAGACTTATTGCGATTCATGATTAATTAATCGTTGAGAAAAGAAAAATCCTCACCATTCAGTGTTAATTAATAGTTTTGATACCACCTTGGATGAATCCATAAGTAAGTCATCAAAGGTAAACAAGACCAAATCGCATTTAATTACTTATTGTAATTACTAGATTGATTAATAAACTTTTAATTAAGATATACTTTTATGGTGCAATGTGAATACGGTTTCTTTCCTCTTACCTCTAAATACAGGGCATTCTCGGCTTCAGCAGCGATCTTGCAGCCGACCTCGGAGCGCGCGAAGGCGGTGCACACGGTGTCGATGGTGGTGCGCGTGGTCTCCTCGCGGCCCGGCACGCCCGCCAGCAGCTGGATGAAGTGGTCCGCCGGGTTGTAGTTGGGCGGACACGCGGCGCCCAAGCTGGGGGGAAGTTAGGTTGAATGTGAAGCAAGAAAGGTGAGGTAGTGCTTGTAATTTGTGAAAGATTGAAATGTATCGTTACTTAGTCCTCCGCCTAAGACAGGGGAGACAGGGAGGACAGGGAGGAGAGGGTGGAGGACAAGGTGTTGTGGCGCAGTATGGGAGAGGTCTATGTCTAGCAGTGAACTGCGATAGGATGAGTTGATTATTTATTAACTTAGTTTGTTTAATAATCCAGGAGAATACGTCTTTGTTTGCGACAAAAATCCTAGTAAAGATTTCACACCGGGAATTTAACTATTTTTAAGCATTAACTAAAAGCAATATTAAGCAAACATGAATTTTCGCGATCTCTGACAGTTAAAATATCGCGAAAATTCGTTTATGGCTAATATTTCGCAAAGTTTTGGTTTTACGCCAATTCAGGTTATGACAGGTTTATTTCTCACTTATTTCCGCAATTAAAAGGGTTCTTCTGAAGATTTGTGTAGGACAAATGGATCTTGAGATAAATGTCCATGAAAAATTTGAGTACAGCGCATAGAACTGTCCAAACAAGGTTTAACTTACTGTATGTAAGTTGGTTTTGTATCATTTAGTAACCGCACAGCCCACAGGCTTTGTGGTCAAGTTCAAGAGTCTGTAATAGACTTTTTTAGTCAAAACCTCTCACCCGATCGCACTTACGAATGTTCAAAAACCAAGAAATATAAAATTCGGCAAGTATTAATAAGAGATTCAGCATCCTAATCACGTAAAATACTATCACAATCTGAATCAGTTTGAAGCCTATTGTTAATCCATGGCTTCATAATGCTCGAAAAAATTGTCTGCTCAACAACGTAAATAACGCAATGAATGTTATTGAACTGTCAAAATGAAACCCATTGCTACTGTTAGTGTGTTACGTAATTACCTCGCTAATGATACAAAATTGTTAAGATTATCGCTGGGGCCAACAAAACGGTGGATATGAACGTGACAAAAGTAGATGCTACCACTACTTAAGTGGTATAATAATTTAAGTCCATTATGAATATTATGTTACGTAGAAGTGTCCTAAGAGGTTAAACCAGTAACACGACGAAATAAGTTCAAGGAAATCGGAAATAGTGATTTTAACGGCGACTAAGTACTTTTAAGTCCTTCTTTGGATATTGCAAGCAGACTCAACAGCCTATTTAGGTTGCCTGCGGTCGGCGAGCAATGGGCAGCTCGCCGTCCGGTAAGGACCAGGCCCGGGTCGACGGCGCGTTGTGTTCCACGCGCGCCTCAAAGAGTTGTCAGCATAATTGACGGGGTCCGATAGGGCCGATGCCTGCCGGGGTCGCGGATTGTTCGAAAGAGTTACCGTGGCCCTGGCGCACAGGCAACTGAAGGAACACGGGTGGGTTTTAGTCAGTAAGAGTCTGACACGCCCTTCCGCTCCGCCCAGAGCGGAAGAGGTCATTTGATGATATCCAACCCAAAAAAAAAAAAGAAAGCCTATTTAGGTTTTTATTAAATTATAGTACTCTGCAGAAAATTATTTTTCCTATTTTTCCCATAAGGTGCAAAAGAGACATAGCAAATAATCTTTACCTAAACCCTGAAATCCACTACATCAAAGGAAAGGGAGGGACTGATCGTTTTGGCACAAACTAATACAAAACTAAGCCATGGTATATTCTGCATCGCCCTGCTATTTTAAAAGTGCAATACAAAAATTGTTTCAGAACATCGGGTCTACGATGTCTGAAGAGATATATAAAGCTAAACTTACTCTTTAAAGAAGTCGTTAGCTTGTTCCGGCGAGCCGAGGAAGGCGACCTTCCCGTCGGCCATGATGAGCAGCTTGTCGAACATGGCGTACAGCTCCGAGGACGGCTGGTGGATCGTGCAAACCACCGTCTTCCCCTTCTGCGCTAGGCCTTTTAGTACCTGGAGATGCAAATGGAATGGTTAGGAAGCATGTTGGAGAATATTAAACTACACGATTTTTATTATTGAGTCTTCGGTCAGGCTCATGTTAACTACTGTGGTTGGGTGAAGAAAAAAACATCAGTTAATTAAATCACTTGACATTTAATTTGAAAGTCTTTTCGGTTATTTTTATGTTACCAGAAACCAGGTGGACCTATATATGTTGGTTGAGGTCCTGCCTGATCATGGGACATTGGCAGTAAGGGCTAAATAAAAGACATTGTCACTCCAAGGGACTCAGCCCCCTTGTAGGTACCAGTTACTGAAAACCGTGAGTTTGTTAGTCGACTGCTACGAAATCTCGTAGCATGCTACGAAAAATCTGCATTGGCAGTTATATTTTTCCTTATTGTTACTTACCCACTAAGTTACTACATAATGTACCTATGGCATTTTTCTTTGCATTCTTAGGGAAACATATACCGTCAAACGGGGTGAATAGGGATGCAGGGGTGAATTGAGACGAAACTTTAAAAGTGATTTTAACATTGAAATAATATAGTTTGTTGCCAACAAGGGCATTGAATCGTTAATAGAACAGTGAACACATTAGAGTCCTTTTTGGCAACAAACTATATTATTTCAATGTTAAAATCCCTTTTAAAGTTTCGTCTCGATTCACCCCTGCATCCCTATTCACCCCGTTTGACGGTACCTGTTGTTACTCGAAATGATAGCAGACTTTATAAAATAATCACTGAATACAAATTACCTGTATCACATTCTGTGCCATGAAAGAGTCCAGCCCCGAGGTAGGTTCATCGCAGAACATGAGAGGAGGATCCGTGAGGACCTCACTGGCGAACGACAGTCTCTTCATCTCTCCTCCCGAGATACCCTTCAGCCGACCAGGGATCCCGATGACGGTGTTCTGGCATTTTGTGAGCGCCAACTATGGACAAAGTGCGTAAGTAGATATTTTGTGTCTTTGTAGGGTTCATTACGCTATGTTATCAGGGTCAGGAACCCCTGTTACTGGGGTCAAATTCGTTGCAAACTAGCTCTTCAAGGAATGCATCGAATTTCCAATCAATGTGCGATTTTATCATTTCTAACGCGGTGATATTCTCGTGGACGTGTAAATCCACGTCACGGCATCACGATAACACAGGCAAGTAAATTGTATGAAAATATATGAAGATGCTTTTAATTTTCCGTCCACGATAACGTTATAACGTCCACGTATTTCTATACATTTTATGGACTATGGACGTCCACGATGAAATCGTCACGTTAAAAATTATTAAAGCGCATTGACAATATTTTTGCAGGTAGAAAACATGATGAGGCCTAGTTTTGTTCGTCAGTAGACATCTTCGGGCTAATGACAATGAATAATAAATGTCATTATATTATTTACCTACTAAAACACGACAAATAATGAGAACTAGGTACCTACAGAGTAGGTACCATCCCTCAGAAGCATTTAGGTCCCTACTTTAAAAAATGCGTGGTAGAACTTGGAGGAATAAACTCAGCAACCATTTTTAAAGATGTTTCAGGGACAATAGCCATCTGGCTCATCAGAATTTTATACACAGTAATACTTTTATGCAAGTGAAACTAGTATAAAATACAGGTGCACGATATAATGCAGATGTAACAATTGAAGTGACTGGTTTCCAAAATCATGAAGGGCATATTTTTGTTAATAAAAGTCGTCTCATAAAGATAAAATAACAATCTACAAGCTAGCTATATCCTTTGTTTCGGAATGTTAATCAAATAAGATATGTCGCAAACATCAACAAAAAACTCTATCAACTGAATCTACCTAGCCTTTTATCAACTATTTTGGGGTTGGTTTCAAGTCTAATCGCATGCAGCTGATGCAGCTACCAGTACTAACAAAAAGTTCTTATACAAAAGTTCATTACTTTGGCACCGTCAGGTGCAGAAAACAACGATAATTAATACTACCACTTCTAAATTGCGTTAAATGCTACGAAGTTAATTTAATTATGATGTCATTTCGTTGAAAACAGCTAAAGGTTAACAAAATAATGACTTAATATCGGAAGAAAAGGTTGAGTTATTGTTGATTGATTGTACTGCATTTCAACACATTATCTATCACAATCTGAATCATTTTGAAGCTTATTGCTAATCCATTGCTTCATATGTTCGAAACATTAGTCTGTTCGACAACGTAAATAACACAATGAATGTTGTTGAACTGTCAAAATTATAGCCATTCCTACTGTTACTGTGTTACGCAATTACCCCGCTGATTTTAACAACTACGGATACTTATCGTTAATGACTTATGCTTACGTTAAAATTATACAAAAGATCGTTAAGCTAAATATGTACTATTAATACTTTAAAGTACTTTACTACTAATACTTTAATAATGGTCTGCTACTTCTGATTACATCTTTATTTAGCTGAAATAGAATAAATAAAATAGCACACCGCCATGTTTAAGTCCGAATCGAAAGCATGCTAGGTGCTGATTCAGAATACATTCTAACTCTACCACTTAACTTCGTCCATATTTATTTGCACAGTTTCATTTAAAACAAAAATAAGCGACCCTATCCACACGTTCATAATAATCAATCAAATAAATATTTCAATCTTTTTATTACACGTTAAACTAGTTACATAATTATCTCACCTCAGATATGACTTCTTGAACTCGCCGCATCCGCTGAGCGTACGGTATGTGGCGGTCCATCCGCACCATAGCCTATAGAAGAAAAAAAACATACAAAATATTATCATCGATTCATAAAAGGAAGTAAAAAAAAAACAAAGTTCCCATAAACTCGTCATAACAAACATTGGAGTTCATTTTCCATGGTTTGAAATCATAAAGCAATTATTTCAATATTAATCATGCGTTTTTTGTCTTGTTGGCAAGGCCTTACCGGCTTTGGACTGTCTGATTTTATTTTTAACAAACTGTTTTTTCTATGTTACTTAAGTTTAGGAGATAATCTATAGGCAAGAGGTATCTGAAATCATCATTTGTGGGATTCAGACAGAATATCTTCCCATTGATGTTAACGGTTGTTTAAGTAACAAAGAATGTTTGTTTTGCGGCATAACTTATGTTATGTAAGTTCTTCCTTATGGGAACCATATTTTTGATACAGATCTTACCTATAGTGTCAGACATCATAATTTTATCCTGCTTATAAAAGCAACTGAAGCTTTCAAATTTTTAAACTTCTTTAGTCAAACAAAAATAACATTATACATTTGAATACTTATTTTCAAATTGATTCCTAAATCTTACCTGGAAGATCAAATGCTCCTTCACGGTCAGCGTGCCAATAAACAGGTCCTGTTGCTGAACGTACGCTGACAGTGCTGAAAGCGCTTCAGGCGTAGCTGGTTGCCCATTCAGCGCTCGCGTTCCACTGGACAACACTCCACCAGGTGTACGGAATGTCAACGTGTTGAGGAGTGTCGTCTTACCGGCGCCTGAGGAGCCCATGATGGCGAGGAGCTCGCCGGGGTAGGCGGCGCCATTTACTAGAGAAAAGAAAAACGATATGGTAAACTCAATGATATGGAAATTGAAAGATTAAATAATGACAGAGTAAATATGCAAGTGGCAGAAAGGATAAGTGGTAGAAAGGATAGGTGATAGAAAAGATAAGCCCGATTGAGACACAGTTCCATAGCCTCGTTGATAGCTAATAGACTCGTCAATAGTCATTTTTTTACAACCTTTATTTTATTATTCCCATTATATTGAATGAACGGTCTCATAAATAAATAGTATTCCGATGTGTAATGTGTTTTCTCTTCATATTAAGCTCACTCAACCCCTGCGATATTTTCATTTGATAATACTAAATGCGAAAACGCGTTTGCAAAGCGTGGTGGTGGTGGTTAGCAAAGTTTGATTCAAGACTAAATGCTGACTTTCTACCAATTACCAATACTGTACGAGGATTGACGAGGAAGCTAGGAAAATTCCACACTCAATTAGCAAAACGAGAAAGACCATTCTTGTGCCAAAAGCGTTAAAGTAATTCTTAGCATTGCTTGATATAATAAAAATAAAAAAAAACTCTTCATCAAGTTACACGTTTTAATGTTTCCGTAGACTATAAAAGTTCAGGAACGTCAAGAAACTGATGTCCTTGACTTAAAGCAAGTCTTTTAAGAGTAACTAAGCTGCCTTATCGGATTCTTGCCAATTTTATCTAAAATTTACATTTCAAGATTTTATAACTGATAAGAATCAATCAATTGAATATGTTACCTGGTATTATCGAGACATTCTGTGAGAACTTGTGTCAGTTGGTAAATTAATATCAAATTCTACGTCTGTTATCTTGATTGATTTTGCTTTATTCATTACTAACTGTTGCCTGCGTCTTCGTCTGCATGTATTTTGTGTTACATAATTTTTAATACACATATCCAGGATAAAAAAGAAGCCTTTTGAAAAGTAGCCTATCCTCTTCAGGCCCCAGGATACCTATCTCTAAAACATAACGATCGTTTCAGTGGTTTATCCCACGCCGCACGGACGTCAAAATATCACGGCAGAATTTTATTGCACACTGAATTTTCGACTATCGGTGTTGATCCGAGCATTAAAAATCCAACGAGCATTAAAAGTCAAAAAAGACACTATTTGATTTTCAACTCTGCGCGCTAAGCAGTTGCGTTAAATATCCGATGCGCGAAAAACAATCGCGGCGGGAAAAGTCGTCCGTGCCAACCTGGGCTTAGGCGTGAAAAGGTAACAAACAGAGTTACTTTCGCTTTTATAATATTAGTATGGATGGATTTTATTCATATGCATGATCTTTCAAACAGACTAGATAACACGAAGACGAATTTGATAGCAGCCAAAGATAATTTTCCGGTTTTACTAAGTATTAAAATGAACATTTAGCAGGAGGCTCGTAGAATTTAGCAATTTCGGGTCAGGTATCGTATATCACTACAGTTCATATATACATCCTTGGCCACCTCCTATCGACACGTTGCCAGCCATCTTGTAAAAGTCGTACAATAAAGCCGTGAAATTTTACTGTTGCTTCAACTTATTACATGCTACTTGTAATTAAATCGCAACGGTGTAATCAGGCTAAAGCATGACATGTCCCACATAAAAGAAAACGAAAATCATTAAACAAAGTCCTAAACCCACCATTTCTCAACAGCTGTTTCCTCTGCTGGAACATGCCACTCGCGGAAGGCTTCCAGAAATTCCAGATGCGTCTAGATCTGGACCTGGACTCGGTGGCAAAAGCGTTGATGTCAGCCCAGGTGTAGGTGACCTTCTCCGTTCCTCCAATGGCCCCATAGTTGCGGTGGGATGCTGGTATTGCCAAGGACACTTCATCGCCACTGCCGCGAGGCGAAGGTTCTGGCGTGGAGCCACCCTGAAAAATAATTATGATGTTTAGGTTTCATTTTGAAAGCTATAATAATGCAGGATGGTTTCTCACGATATTTCTAGTCACCCTGAGTAATAGGTGCGACATTGGTGGTGATTTTAACACATAGACAATTTGATGCCAGAGAAATTTTGATCCCAAGTAAAATACCTTTGTTTCCTTTCAGAAAAATATTACTAATTAAACAGTATGTGTGTTTTACCAAAGAAAAAGAAGTGGGTTTTGGAACTCAAAAGGCAACTCGACCTACGCTAGCAGGTTTATACTTATAATAGTTCGATAAACTCATGCTCTCCACAAGGTTGCAAATCCAAAATTTTAAACCGAACGGCTCGTCGTTTGTCGTCGTCGCTGGATGCTGCCAGCTGATTCTAGACTTTTTAATGAAATATTATGATGTAGACGAAAGCCCAGATTATGTGTTTACATAACATACGTAATCCTAATTAGCCTATAACGTTCCCAGTGCTGGGACACAGGCCCCCTCTCTGTGAGAGGGAGTGGGCCGTAATCCACCACGCGGGCCCGGTGCGGGTTGGTTATGTGTTTGATACAGCACAATTTGTCTATGTTCTACTAAGATCTCCTGTCTATGAGAGGTCTGTAATCCACCACGCGGGCCCAGTGCGGGTTGGTAGACGACACGACTATCGTCTTCAAAGTTTTAGTTCTAGGCCATGCCTGTTTTATCACGATGTTTTCGTTCACCATCATATTTAGCTTAAAGGCTATAAGCGTTTTTTCACGCTAATTTAATAAGTGCCAAATTAAAATATGCGCCGAAGCTCCTAAATACATTTTATTAACATTTAAACAATTGATTTAGTGGGCCAAAACTTGGCGTTGTGCTAGTCACCTTTAGGTCTCACACCTGCAAATAATACATACGACGATCAATACCACATTTTATAAATATCTACTATACTACTGGATTCGAAAGTTGACATTTAGAAACGATTTACGCTCAGTAGGAAATAATTTTGGACAAATCTGGTTATACACTTGCCGCAACATACATATGCGAAAACACATCCGGCTCATTAGAATTAAAATCTAGTGTATGTCTAGCATATTAATACAATGTTCTACAGGATGTTTTAAAAAGACTGTTGAAAGATGTCAAGCAACGGCGGGGATTATCCAAATAATATAATATAGGGCGATCTTAAATCCATAATCCAAAAATAAATCAAGTAGTTCAGCCCTAAGTCTGTATGGTCTGTTTAAAAAATATGTCATGAAAATGTAAACAAATCGGTTAGGAAACGTAGCTGTGGATGCCAACACAACACAAATTGAGTGTTTTGATTTGATTATTTGAATACTTAAACCCGAAATTCTAATTTTAAACCACCTTATAGATGTTTTTCATTTGACAATTGTGTTAATTTTATAACCTCAATTTTCAGCGATGATTGTTGAACTATAGAGGTATGAGGAACAGGGTGTAAAGCTCACTCATACTCTATGGAAAAGGGAGGATACTCCGACCAGACGGGTGTTGTGTCTGGTGGGCAACTGCCAGACTGTTGATGTCGGGACTCGGGACGTTGTATATTATATTATGCTAGTCGCGCGGTAAACTCTGCTTGCGCGATGCAGGATTTGCGTGACGTCAGTGTGACGTGTAGCTCGCATGTGGCGGCGTAGATACCGCTACAGAACATTTGTTGGAAAAAGTTGTGGAAAAACAAAGTTGAAACCTTCTAAATACAGATGAATGTGTTACTAATTTCCTTTAATGAGTGATTGCGTAAGAATTTAACCAGCGGGGTAATTATTTAACACATTAACAATAAGAATGGGTTTCGTTTTGACAGTTCAACAACATTCATTGCGTAATTTACATTGTTGAGCAGACAAATTTTTCGAACATATGAAGCAAAGGATTAGCAATAGGCTTCAAAATGATTCAGATTGTGATAGATAGTATGTTACGTAATTAGGGTGCAGGACATGATTTGTTTACACTTTGATCACATACTTTTGGATCTGACCGCAGATTTGACTACATTATGAAGAACTAGTCTTGTTAAATAAGCCTGATTATAGTACTTACTTATTAATATCTCTTATTATCAGTTATAGATCCTTGTTACAAGTTATGACTTTTCAAATGACTCAATGTTTATAATTAATAATTACTGTTATATTGCACTGCAGTCTCGTAATACATACCTAAATATTACTATACATAGGCTACAGTGATAACCTCTTACTCAACATTTGATACTCAGTTTCTGATACATATCTCATTCCGTGTTCCTTGTTCTGAGTAATTTGAGTCGGTCCTTTGTTTTTTTTTATGGTATTTATTTAGTAATGTGCCATCAAGAAATGGTTATTAATATCTATGATACCTGGTAATCATTAAAGAGTCATTATATAAGCTTAAGCACAATGGTTAATTTTTATTAGGTAATGTAACGACTTGCTGAATGTAGGAGTAATTAATTAAGAACTGCAATATTAAGAGGCTTACAAGAGCTAAAGCGCGGTCACTGTTGGATTGCATAGAAAATAAAGAGACGAGCGATGACACAACGCTGGTAATTTATTGCAAAATATGAAGCAATTATGGATTTACATAAAAAACTATTCATTGGACTAAAAATATAAAACACTATTACGTTAGTATATTACTTGTAGAATAATCTGAAGAAAAAAACTGAATGTTTGCATGTATATTAGTATGGTCTTTAATCGTTAAAATATTCGTGTTTTTTTCTATCATATCAAGTTTATTTGTATTATGTTTTCAACACACTATCTAACTAGCATATATCCAGAAGAAAATCATATATTTTTCTGATTTTGGTTACAGCAGCGGATCATATATTTTTAGGCATTATTAATTTGCTTTTAGGTCATGTAGTCCCCTTAAAGGCTCTCTCGGCTTTTTGACAATTATTGTCTTTTTCTTCTTTATTTTTCTTTTGGCTTCGCACGTTTTGTGCATTCAGACAATGTCACTTTTAGAATTAAAGATGTTTTGGATCTTATTTGGATTTCGAATCAACTATAGAAGCCATCTACTTAAGGGGGAACGTTGCCCACGAAATTAAAATTTTCTTAAGTTTTTGCAACTTGCAGGTCAGTGTCAGGTTGTATGTTGAACAAAATCTGATTCGCGGCCGTAACAAGTATGTATTTAGAGAATTATAGTCATTAAAATCATCAATACAAACCTCTATGTTTATATAAACCTGTTGGTTGATAGTTTATGAAATTTTCATTCATTAGGATTATATAAACTTCGGGCTTTTGGACAAAATTAGGTCAGAAAATCGACCACAGCAAGTTTTCCTTGCCAATAGAAATGCATATTGTCTTTAACTTCTAACTCATACATTGTAGCAATTGTAGGGTTAAATCGTCCAGTGTTGTAATCGACACCTTTGATCGACACTGGTGATTCCCCTCAATTAAGTATCGGTTTTCCGATAAGTGTTTTAACTTAGCACAATCAGCCTATAATGTTCCCCTTGCTGCGACACAGGCATCCTCTCTTCAAGAGGGAGTGTGCTGTAATCTACCACACGGGCGCAGTGCGGCTTGGTATATGACACAATATTTGAATTTTTGGTTCTAAGATATGCTGGTTTCCTCGCGATGTTTTCCTTCACCGTTTTAAGAGCAGTGGTGATGC
Organism: Griposia aprilina; assembly: GCA_916610205.1. Lineage (NCBI taxonomy): Eukaryota > Metazoa > Arthropoda > Insecta > Lepidoptera > Noctuidae > Griposia > Griposia aprilina. Next base: position 4,645,665 of record OU744295.1, on the reverse strand, counting down.
AATTATTTACACAAAATAAAGCGCCTTCCTGAGAGTTGTAAGTCGTGGTTTCCAAGCTTCGAAACTACAACTCATAAGTCGGGGCTGTTACTACTACAAATTTTCTACTCAAACATAATTAATCTGACTTAATATAGTCGATGGAAGCACAATAATGGCGTTGATATAAACAGTTTTAACTTATCATGTGGAAAACTGGTATTATAAAGTTTTTTAGTACAGTCGCCAGAACGATTTTAAACCTTAAAATGTCGAAGGTTAAGTTCAAAATCGAATGAGAAATTCTGGCAGTTTGTAATAACTTGATGTGCTAGCAACTGTACCTACCATGTTGCTCTCAATAATGAACTGTAGAGTCAGATATTGATATCAGCTGTCATTAATACGTTTTGCAGATAAAATAGAAATCGGAATTGGTTGTATTAGCAAGCAGAAGGACGCTGTTGTCTATAAATATCTATGTACGACATAATCCTTTACATGGAGCGACTGCCTATCTGACCCTTACAATCCAGTTACTGGGTAACAGACCCCCTGGTAAGACTTGTTGTCAGACTTAATATTACTCATCATACATTAAGTACTTCCTATATTATCCCACGATCAATACCACCAATTAGTTAACGATACAATGGACTCCTAATTAAGAAACCCGACGGTATATTCGGTGTTTTATTACGACGGAATTAGGGGTGGCCTGGTAACCGGAACTAGGGTCAAGTTACCAGCACGTGGGAGTTACGTAACTTAGCACCTAATCTTCGGCACCTGTCAGCTAATGCTGACAGGTGCCGAAGATTAGGTGCTAAGTTTGCCGCTACTTTAAAATATTAAAATAGAAAAACAATAAACATGGAACTATAGAATGGAAATATGCGGGCGAGAGAACAGGACGGGTGATGGAATCTGTTGCGAAGGAATTAAAAGTTTATGCATTTTCATCATACTAAATCTTACGGCAAACCCAAAAGCAAAATTTTAGATACGCACCATCACAGAGCGAAACAGCAGTTAAAGGCTGTTTGTGTGTTTGTATACTTTGTATCGGGATAGTTTCGATATCAAGAAATAAGGTTCTGTTGGTCTTTGTCAAGAATGTGTCCCCGGCCATATGACATCCGGTGAGTTCTAACGGCGGTTGCTTCGTAATGATGTCGTATTTCATTCTTTTATTTTTAACTGATGCAAAAAAAAAGAGGTGGTTCCCAATTCGACTGTTTTATTTTTTATTTTTTGTGTGTTACTTCAGTTTTTTTTTGGTGATCCGATTTTGATGTTTTTTTTTTATTTGTTTTATTTGAATTTAATAATGCGTATTTTTTTCACTCAGCATAATTATAAAGATTTCGTTTTACTAACTTCCTACCACTGTTATTTACATATCAAGTAGTCGTATACGAATTTGTGTGGGGTAGGTACCTACCACAACTAAAACGCGAAAAATAAAAATATAAAATTTTGGAAGTCGGTATCTTTGGTTTTGTATTTTCGTTTTTTGCCACCGACTTTCGAAATTAAAGTCCTTTTTCACTTTTTAGTGTCTTTTTGGAAATCGTTTGTTTTTTTTTGTAAAAAAGTTTGGTTTCCTATATGTAGGACTATTTATGTTAACTCGCAACACATGCATCAGAATATACATACTTTTTGAACGATTATACTGACGGTCAGTAGTCAACCTTTGAAACAATGTCATTGAAGCCATGGCTACATTAAAAAACGATTTTAATTGGGCCTCCAGCATCTATAATGACACCAGAAACATCATGGCTTTATAAAATTAAAGAGGTACCTAACGATTTCCGATAAAGTCATTGCCTACAAACTGTTTTGTAGTTTGGCAAAAAGGTACTAGATCTTTTATGAGTACCTAATACATAGTTTTTGGGAAACAATAAATAAAAACAAACTTAATTAAAATACATAGGTACTTAGAGGCAAAGCAGTTTGCCACGCTGCGCTGTTTCTACTAGGTATCTTGACACTCTAGTAGTTTTTTTTTAATGTTATGGTAGCTAGGCTTGTAATATTCGAAAAATTAAAAAAAAAAAAATGGAAAAGCGTTTATTTTGTGGAGAAATGCTGTTTGCCAAGCTGCAAAGCCGTTTGTTGGCAGATGTAGTTCCCTTAGAAAATTTTCTAATTTATTTTGTAGGTACTTTTCCATCAATAACAAGAATACAAATTACTTCTAACTAAACACAAATATTGTTACAGCAGCACAAAAGCTGGCTGGCTTATATTGGTGATTCATAAATTATGTTCTTTATTACACCGTTTAAAAACTAAACCAACTATTTCAACGGATTATCTCTCTAATGATTGTTTTCTAATGTTTCGTAGCGTTGCTGCTACAACCTGCTACGATAGAAGAAGTCTTTTTAACACGCCTTTATTAGCTTAATTACTAATATTATGAAGAGGTAAAGATGGTTAAGTTTGTAAGTTTTGATGTAGGAGGTAAATCTTTGGAGGAGCTGAGGGCCTAGACAAAGTAACATTCTATCAACGAAAACCATGATGGAAAAGTCAAAAATGTATTGGACTGACATAAGCTACCGAAAATCTTATGTCAATCCTGTTGAAAGCCTTTGCAGAAATACGAAACGCTTTGAAAGCGATTGCCACTTGTCTAGGCCCGCAGAGGGCCTAGACAAATGGCATTCGCTTCGGAGCGATTCTATTTCTACAATCGCTATCGCTTTCGCTAATGACTCCAAAAACTAGGAATAACGCTCGTCAAAAAGTGTCCCTTGGCTATGCATCTCTGTGGAAGTACCTAATCTTTCGACGCTGTCGATTCATTTCATAATCGAATGTTGTTTACATTGTCTAGCTAATTTTTATTCGTTGACCTATGATCACGTGACATTTCGATAGCTTATGTCAATCCCATACATTTTAGCTTTTCTACTAGCGTTAGCGTTAATCGAATGTTACTTTGTCTAGGCCCTCAGATCCGATTACGAAAGTTCTTTCACTGCAAAACGCTACACTTTCATTTTTTTTTTTTGAATGGTTTTCGCAGGTCAACCTAGGAGGTTGTCGGCTGCTTAACCGGACATGCCTGTGGTTGCCTTAATAAATTAAGGCCCCCAGCCAGGGCTTAAAAACTTACAAACTAGGCGACAACACGGTAAGGGCACCTCATGCGGGGTACGAGCCTCGGCTTAGGGCATCAAGGGCAGGGAGAGGGCAGCAAGGGACAGGCTGGATCGGAATTAACGCTACACTATTGCCAACTGCCAATGTTTTATAGTATATTGACTATGGGCCGGCGTCAACTGGTGGCAGGGCACGGCAAGGGATTTTTATGCGATGAATAGAAATATAGAATAAGTTAATAGTATAACAATAAAATTGAAACTTCAAAGGCAACGATGCCGCGGTATCCTAAGGCATGCCGCGACGTCCTTAGGCATCATCATTGAAATTTCAATTAGATTAAAAATCCCTTGCCGTGCCGTACCGCCAGTGGGCCCACCACGGGGGCGAAATCGCGGGTAGAAATACGTATAATTAAAATGTGAAACATAAAGGATAAATAAACAAACGAATAGATAGCTATTATATGCAAATGTGTACATTATATATTATTTATAGTGTTTCTTGACATTACCTTATTAAATAGTATATACTACCAGCGGCCGACAATAGAGGCATTGATGGGTGAACGTTAAAATGTGGGTCGAGGCGAAACCAAGGCACACGTACGTGATTCCATTAATGCCTGGTGGTGGCGAAGGCTTGTATAGTACTTTTCTCAAATAATGCGCGGAAATTCAAATTAAGTATGTAAATTCATTATACCTACCTAAATTCCAGAATCAATTACGAACAGCGATAACTTTTCTCGCGCCAATATCATGTTCATTTGTTTCTTTTTCACTTTAAACAGTTCGAGTTTTAAATAAAATCTTTGATAAGTTACCTCCTTGGTTGCCATGGGTCGAAGTAATAAGTTCGTTCCATTTTTAAATTACACGACAGATATGAGTTTTCACAGTATTTTATTCGGACGCTAGACACGACAGATATGGATTTTCACACTAACATTGCCGTCCGCTGCTCGCATGTATTTGATCAGTACAGTATTTTCAATTTATCCCGAAGAAGGTTGTAAAAATAATGTTCGAATTTCCAAGCATGTTTGAGAAAATATCTTAAGTAGTTCCTTCGTTTTATCTTAATAAAATCAAGGCAAATACATCAGGTGAATCAAGAGTGCCTTGTTTTTGTCCACATGTAGCCGACATGCAATAGTTATGTAGATAATATTATGTAGGTTGATAACAGGCTCAGACCAAATAAAAAGTCATGACATAGCGCTGCGAACAATACAGTGAAGCATGCAAAACTACACCTTACTCTGCGCATACACGCTCACACGCAAATATTTACAACCAAACTGCACCTCACTGAGTGCACACATGCTTACAAAACCGGCCTCTCGTCACTGTTGACAGCGCTGTCTTGATTTTTTTATTTGGTCTGAGATAACAGGTTTCACGAATGTCTGCTAGCGAATGAAATTTTATGTCAAATGTTATTATTCAATTTTAGTAGTGGGAGGAATAAATGATGCTTAGCACTTAGTAGCTGGTTCTAGAAAGCCGAGATCAAAATACGTGAAAAACAGGCCAATAACCCAAACCCATCACAGATTTTGTTCCTGAGTTACTTCGGTTTCGGAACTCACTGATAAGCAATTTGACAACGAAACTATGAGAAGTAGGTAATAGTGGAGAAGATTCTATACAAATTATGATGAGACAAGGTTCCTGCAGATAAAACGTGAATAAAAATTGCTTCTAAATGATAAGTATAATTACTTCGTTGTAATTAAATATGGGTAGTGACTTAACCCACTTGATCCGCCAATCACTAAACACGTTTAGCGCTAAACGAGTTTTAAAAATCATTCTGTCTCTGTCATCTTCAAACATTTGACAGAAATAGAATTATGTTATAAACTCGTTTATGGCTAAACGTGTTTAGCGCAGGCCTAAGAAAAAACACTACAAAACGAAAAATAACTTTATTTTCGTAAGTCGGTGTCTCTGGTTTTGTATTTTCGTTTTTGCCACCGACCTCCGAAATTAAAGTAATATTTTTTGAAGTCGATTGTATATTTTTTGTAAAAAAGTTTTTATTTTTCACTTTTTAGTTGTGCTACCCCACTCAAATTCGTATACCACTACTAGCTATGTAAATAACAGAGACAGGAGGTTATTATAACATCATCATCAATAAACACTAAGTGCATTAATTCGTAAGTATTATTGAATCTAACTGAAAAACTACCCCAACAAAGTTAATAAAATGTATATGGAACCTCCCCTGAGGCAAGGTATGCCTCAGGGGAGGTTCCATATACATTTTATTATATCCATATCCATTAAAAAAATAATTTTCGAAATCGATCCACAATTGCCGGCGACATATTCCTTTTTAAGACATTGGTTAAAAATAGAGACATTTTAAAGCAATTTTTCTGTGGTATTTGCTCATAGCAACAGAAAACTAGAAGTATCGACTATTATTGTATCTGAATAGTGGGTCCATTTTCATAAGCAATAGGAAGTAATCCATTGAACTAAATTGAAGACAATCAATGGAGTTATAGGCCAAAGACTCGACAGCATTCGCTAGATGCAGATGGAATTTAGGTACATTTGACCCATAATTAATCCTACATGGTCAAAATGTTCCTAAAAATTCGTATTCCAATGTTTTAGAATACTTCATCAACAAACGCTACATTTTTCACTTAGCAACGCTTGCGATGGAAAATTTTCTACCTGATTCCCAAGAAGGGTTATGTTTTTAACGTAAGTACCTTAATGCGTACAGAGATTTTAATATAAACATTAGATGCGCATGCGGCGCGATCTTGAATAAAAAATATACAAGAACTACATTCGTGCTCTCAACAAACAGCTGTTGCGACATAACGACAACCTAACTGTTGATCCGTCGAAAGCGAAGGGCGTGAAGGCCCTTCTAACGTTAATTTTGAAGATATTTTGTCCAAACGATGTCACAACTTTAACGATCAGTTACTAATCAACTTTAAAAAAATATTAATTACTTAGTTAATCTAAGACAAGCCTGCTTTTTACTAAATAGATATATTTAAATCAAATTAGAACAAAGTTCGAACATAAAAACCGGTGCATTAGGAAACCAGTTCCAACTTTTTTAAAGTTCGTCTTAGCCCACGGAATCTACGATACAGCCTTGGTGGTAACATTTTTACTCGTAGGTGAACATAGAGTCCGGTTTTTTTTTCGCTTCTGTAATTAATATTATAATTATGTCGTTTGCACACAGCATGGAAATTTTGGTAACCATTTTACGTTTGTAAAACAATCTTGAAATATTAATTTATTCGTTTTTTATGGGTTGGTTTTACTGATTGATATGGTGTAAACCGCACAAAAATAAACTAAAGTGTAAAATAAAATATTTGGATCAAAAATCAAAGTAAATATAGAAGTACCTACAGATTGCTATAAGTATCATATCATAAAGGTCTTTACATAAGAAAAAATATTTATACCTATTAACTATGTGGCCTGACTTCGTCAGCATTCGTGGGAATTCCGAGAATTGAGTTTTAGATTCCGAGATTAGACTAGGTAGTAATGTGTTAGAAAGCCCTCTCGGTAACTCCAAAATCAACTCAACTCTGCAGATAGTAATTTTTTAATTAATTTATTCCATGTGGTAATTGTGCAGCTTTATGCGCTACGCCACACATTGTAACCGAGATAGCATATCTAAAATATTTTTCACATGATATTCTGTAATTAAATTATAGGTACACACTGTTCGTACAACTAATAGGAACTTATTTAAATCAACCATGCAAGTTTACAAATAAAATATCTACATAATATCTGTGAGTGAAGACAGTTTCAATTGAATAAATGCGCTTCATGCCAACACTTCAATGATAGACTGGCTAGATCTGCCTATAGTAACTCTATTACTGAATGGACTTAGTAACTAGTTCCAGTTATTTGTAACCTAGTAATTTATCTAATCAAAACAAAACAACGTCATCTCTGCTATTTGTTTGTAAAATTTTCTTATTTTATAATTTGCCGCGTTGAGATTTTAACATTTTTAACAATGAAATTTCACGAAAAGATTGATGTTTGACATTAGAAAAATATGTTTCCCTCTTGCTAAATCAATATTTCTCTAAAGTAATATATTTATAATAATTTTATACACTTACTGGTGGCGTATTGTATGCAACACGCTGGTTATCAACAGACGATGTAATCAGGGGCTCATGCTCTTCATTCCCAGCCGTCATTTTAATTGTATGCCTTTATCACACTTTAAATAATTAAAAATATATATTAAAAATCACTGTCATATTCACATAGATCACGGAAATTGTTACGTCACAATTTTTGGCGGGAAATTGTGGAGAAGCGCGCTTGGGTAAGTTTCGTAGCGGTGTGACTGCGCCGCTACGGACGAATAAACTAAAGCGGTCTTTCAACTAATTAATGTCTGGCGGACATGAAACTATGGTTTGTCAGTCTATCTCGACCATTAGGCATTCTTAAATTTATATGAACACGTGCAAACTTATTAACTTAATGATAACTACGTTTATTTAACGTTGACTCTATTTATGTCTCGTTTGTTTGAAATACTGATACAATACAAAGGCTTTCGCTTGTTGAGAGAGTGAATGAAATATTTAAATGCAAAGAATGCAAAGGATGTTGATGTAGTTGCAACCTACGTGGAAGTCATTTTTTGATTTCATTTTTATACCTTGACACTTCATATTAGTCATGGACGTAGAAATTTTTATGTCCATGGTTTTAGTATTCTTTTAGAAATTTAACTTTTTTAAACTGCAGTTTTTGTGGAATAAAATGAATTTTCCCGCTAATACAGACTTCGTCGCATGTTTAATCAAACAAAAATTGGAAAAGGATTTTACCTTAATTTTAAAACGGATAGCTAGGAGCCATAGGTAATTAAGTTTGAATTAAAAACGAAATTCCTAAAGAGGCCTATTGTCTAAAGAGTGAAACGTGAATCGAATCCATAGAAATCTAATATTATAAATTCGAAAGTAGCTCTGTCTTTAAATTACCTTTTCATGCCTAAACCATTGAAAAAAAATCGATAACATTTGGCAAGGAGACAAATGGCATACTCAGGAAAGACATGTACTCAATGCATGTACTACTTTTTGTCTCATACATAACCCTAAAAAGGGTGATATAGGGGATGAAAATTTCTATGGGAAACCCAGAGGTATATGAAAATTCAAATTTATGTCTTTGGTAAGAAATAAAGAGTTACGTGACTTAGCTTTTTTGTAAAATCATTCCCCAAAGGGGTAAAATAGGGGTCGATTTTAAAATCCACATGTATTTTTTTTTTTTTTGTGTTCTATTTATTTAAGCGATTTAAGGGATTGGAAATATAGTCTGTTACCTTGTCAAGCCATAGCTACTGAACGGAATTGTATGAAAGGCATACGGATAGACCATCACCTGGTTTAGACATAAGATACTTTGTAAGCCGATTGTAAAAACCCGTGGGATAATTTCCGACAGTCACGCGGGCGAAGCCGCGGGCAATAGTTAGTACTAAATAAGCTTGAAATTCCATGTACGGTTATATTTTTTAAGTTTGTACGTACACGCATAGAGCCTCCACTAGCATGCATACAGCACGATTAAAAATATTTAAAGATTTTCTTGTTGTGTTATTTTGAATTCAAAATTAAACAAGATCGTTTTTTTTTTAAACTGATGTTATTTTTTAATCCCACATGCCAAGGTTGCAGTTTTTGACCTTTCATGATTTTTGGTATATTTTTAAAGAAAAACTCCAAAAAACTAACATTTTGGATCCTCTAGAATAGCAAACAACTAGTGCTTGATCGTAACTTATTCTAGGTTGTCTCGTTGTACGCGAATCGCGCTGAAAGGCTGATCTCAAACATGTTGAATACAATTTACGTTATGAATGACGCGCACGCGCACCAAATCATTTTAGATATTTTTTACATAATCTTTAGTATTCATTGAAATGTGATGAATCAGCCCCGAATGAGCAGCAGAATTTATTATTGAAACTGTTATCATACCTTTCTATTGTATTTTGGCGACAATATACCTACCTACGCATGAAATCGGGTACCTAAGTACCTACGTATGAACTTTTCAGGATATTTTCCTAAACTTTCAGGTTCCAATAACAAAAAACAAACAAACAACAACAAAAAAATAACAACAGCTCTCTCTGGCTGGCTGGTGGCTCTGTTAACAAATCTTTATGAGAATGAGTTTACGAAACTATAGAACACTACTCGTGAATAACTGAAATCAAAAAGAAAAAAATCCTTTAAATATCCATACTTGTAGTTTATCCAGGGTAAATATTTTAAATAAAGAAAAAGAAAGAAAATACGTTTAGTTGCAGTAAACATGACGCAGAGAAACACACAAAAAAGAACTAGTTGGGAGAAAATATGCGTCACCTCCACGCAAAACGGCAATCGCTCAGCATAATGCTACGACCCTATGCGAGACAGAGCCCCAGCGCTAGTTTTCAGCGACAGCTGGCGTTGACGTGCAGCATACGATAAGAAAATAAATGAAAGTTACTCTGTCTGTTTGTCGCTCCTACCACTGAACCGATCGTAATACAATTAAGCAGTAGGTAGAAAAAGACATGGGCAACTTTTCATCCTGGATCGCAGACGAAGCCACGAGCAACAGCTACGACTTATTAAAGTAAGTAGGTATATTTTCTTCCCCAAACATGTTAATTTCCACCATGGGAAAAAGGTGTGAGATTATGTATGACAGTATGAATTGTATGAATTCTATGTTTCCTTTGTTCAGTAACAAATAAGTTATGGTAGATTTCCATTAACCTCCGCCCTCCACCCTACTGAAAATATTATAGGTTTATAGGTTGGTACACATCGTCTTCACATATAATTATATAATTAATGTATACATAATATTGTAAAACATTTTTAAAAGAGTAACGGTGGAGTTTCTTTCCTATTCTTCTCCATACGAAACTACCTTTTGGAAGGGGCAACTAGAATCAATTCTATTTTTTTGTAAATTTTGACGTTCAAAAGTGCCTTTTATGTGCCTATTTGAAATAAACGATTTGACTTTGACTTTGGTACTTCTACTTATTTTTTTTATTGGAAATAGTAACTGACGTTATTCTTGACATGGGTACGGGCAGATAGGTACTTTAGGTACCTACCTACCTTAATTCCGGATGCTTAGGTTACCTAAGGTATTTAGGTAGGTAGGTTGTTGTTTTAATTTTTATATTTTGATTCACTTTTTAAGGTTCCGTACGTTTCCTAATGAAAAAACGGAACTCTTATAGGATCACTCGTGCGTCTGTCTGTCCGTCTGTCACAGCTAATTGGCTCCGAATCTACTGAACTGATTAAGTTAAAATTTGGTACACATATGAATTTCTGTGACCCAAACACGGACTTGTAACGTAAATAAATGAATTTTAAATATGGGGTCGCTTTTGGGGGGCAAACTATAAAATTAAAAACAAAAGTTTTGCAAACTGTACCTTGTGACATCAAATGAAAGAGCTTGTTGTGAGGGTCTCAAATATATTTTATAAAAATATAGTGTCTTAAGAGACAATCTAGAGTATAGACAAAATCAAAATGGTTGCTAATTTAATAATTGTATAATTTATAATTTTAATGACATTGATTTTACATTCTGTAACTACTTTAACTCACACATTAAATTATTACCCACTTGTTAAAATTTTAGACGTGAGCACCATGTATCTATCACATAATTAATTTACCTGTCATTGCTTTATATTATTTTAATTATTTTTACCTATTGTAGTATAGTAATTTTATTCTAGGTGCAATGCGTCTTCACATAAAATTAATTAATGTATACAAAATAAGAGTGTTGTTAAATATTTTAAAATAGTGACGGTGGAGTTTCGTGCCCATTCTTCTCCATATGAAACTACCTTTTGGAAGAAGGCAACTACTCGTAGAATCAATTCTATTTTCTTGTAATTTTTGACATTCTAAATTGCATTTTATGTGCCTATTTGAAATAAATAATTTAACTTTGACTTTGTCCACACACTGCCAGTCATTGCTAACACACTTGCCGCAGCTAATATCAACGTCCTACCATGGCCTGCTCAATCGCCAGACTTGAATCCCATTAAGCAAGCATGGGATATGCTTCAGAGAAGAGCTCTGCCAAATATGGATGCCGTACACACACCAGAAAATCTTTTTCGCCTGTTACGACGGACGTGGGCGGTCATTCCGCTACGTGATTTGGATGAACTCATATTGAGTAGCCGAATCCCTGCAATTGTGCTATACGCGTTAATGGCGAAATACACACTACTAATTCTTTATTTGACACAATAAAAACCTTTAAAAACTTTTATTTTTATCTTTTTGTCACATTTTAAAATCGCGAAATGTCTTTATTAATGCAAAAGCAGGGAGTAGGTATACGCGGCGGTAAGTCCCCTCTTTGGGGAGTGGCTTGAGAGGCGCCACGGCGTCTTCACCTTCCGCCTCACGCAGGTCCTCACCGGACATGTCATTTCGGGAGGTTCCTGTTTCGGATAAGGCGGGAGGAAACGCCCGGGTGTTGTCATTGTGTGGATCGTCTGGAGGACACGGTGGAGCATACGGTGGAGGTCTGCCCGGCTTGGGCGGAGCACCACCGTGTCCTCGTGGCGGCGATCGGCGGCGGCGATCTCTCGCGTCCGGCCCTGGGTCAGGTCATGGTACGGAGCGAGAGGGAATGGGAAGCAGTCACCTCCTTCTGCGAAGCATTAATGCTCGCGAAGGAGGAGGCGGAGCGCGTGAGGGCGAGGCAATCATTGCGCCCTCACGCCCCTAATCGCCGCAGGAGGAGCAACCCTGGGCGTCGGGAGTCGATAGCCGACTCCCGACCACCGTAGGCGCGGGTTTGCGGTCGGCGAGCAATGGGCAGCTCGCCGTCCGGTAAGGACCAGGCCCAGGTCGACGGGCCGTTGTGTTCCACGCGCGCCTCAAAGAGATGTCAGCATAATTGACGGGGTCCGATAGGGCCGATGCCTGCTGGGGTCGCGGATTGTTCGAAAGAGTTACCGTGGCCCTGGCGCACAGGCAACTGAAAGAACAGTGGGTTTCAGTAAGAGTCTGCCACGCCCTTCCGCTCCGCCCAGAGCGGGAGAGGTCATTTGATGATTTCCCACCAAAAAAAAAAAATGCAAAAGCAGGGAGTAGGTATACACACATCAAAAGGGATCAAGGGTATTTAAAAAAAAAAATCATTGCCCTATTGAAATTAAATAAAAATGTCCAGGTATTTAGATTGATTAAATAAAATGTTTTCGTATGTGTAGATCGACGAAGTAGGTAAACTATAGTTAATAAGTATAAAATAAATAAATAAATAATATAGGTACCTAATGTTTAACGGTGGTGTTTTTATGTGCCGTTGAAGTTCTTGAGTTGGCTCAGAATTTTAGTAACATATTTGCGTTAGCATCCCGATGTCATATGCTGTGATACCAATTCTCTCAGAGATTGCCTCTGTATTGCATGCGGCATAATCTGGGGCAATCACTGAGGAGGTGGTCAAAACTTTGCACGATGTCGTTTGGGTAGATAGGTAGCCAGTGTGTTGGGCAATGGGCAGACATATAGGTACCTACTAGCGACCTACGTAATAATAGATATAGGAGAGAACATTCATATGCGCACACTCTAGAGTTCTAGACCTATCTAAATTATCTCCATGGGGAAAAGCTTCCTCTGTTCTAGAGAAGATTGAGGGTTATGCTTAACGCCTGTGTATTATAGCAACTACGATGCTCCTTTTACCTAACCTTACGTTGGGGATCCAGATATCGCTCGAGCAGTCATCCTCAGCCGGTGGCCGGACAACCTTTAGGGACAACAAAGCACAAATATCAAGCAAATCGCCGTCGAAATTTGTATACAAAGTGTAACAATAGTTGCCTACTTTTAATAAGAGCTTATTTGGAACGCAATAAGTAGTTCCGTAAGACATTCAATGCCTCGTCGTTCTAATGGCGCAAGCGCACTGCTGAGCATGAGGGCCTCTGTCAGAATGAGCTATTTTTGTATAAATCGTGCAGATTTATGCGAAAGAAAAAGAAGGGTACTGGTCTGTAGCTGCTCTCCATTGCGAGTACTTTGGGGAGAACTTTCGAGTACTTTCCCTTGCAAAGGGAAACAATGGCATCCCACTCATTCTCGCCTCTTCGTACAGAACTATGAAATTAAAACCCAGCCCTGTTTGTCACCACAAGGGACGCGTTTACGGCGCTGGTCCGCTCAAGCGGGAAAATCCTTCAGCGTATGTCTGAAAGAGATCTGCGTACCAGAAGTGGGAACATTATAGGGTGATTATGATTATGCTTAGGTATCCTAACGAAGGTTTCGATCCTCCTGACACTAGAGCTGCATCGACATTGTAGGTTATGGATCTAATGCTGACCACGGTAGGTAGGTACTGATGGAATGTAACTCACCTATATGATTTTTATACGATGAGCTGGTACCTACCCAGTTATGATATTGAGTTGCTTGATCGCACTGTGCACATCAGACTGATCTAAAATTAATTAAGTGTCTTGCCACTTTCAAAATAGCGGCGTTGTGCTTTCTGCTACTCGTTTTCTACGCGCATCGACCCCATTTTAGCTACGTAGCACGCCTTCCTTGATTATTAGCACTGTCTAGAATTCTACGATTATCCTATACCTACCGATTTCATCATCTCGGTGGTTCACACTCGGGTTTTCAGGATCGACCCAGTAACTCCTACCTTGGGAAATGCCTATTTCAAATCATATCAATTAACTTGTAGGTACCTAGACCTACAAGTTAATTGATATTACAAAAAAACACTTCAAAGTGAAAAATAACTTTAATTTCGGAAGTCGGTGTCTCTGGATCTGCATTTTAGTTTTTTACCACCGACTTCCGAAATTAAAGTTATTTTTCACTTTGAAGTGTTTTTTGTTGAAGTCGGTTGTTTTTTTTTGTAAAAAAGTTTTTTATTTTTATTTTTTTAGTGAGTCAGTTATTAATTTAGCGAAGTTACAATAGCCTTATGTCTACTGCTCATCACCTTTTACAAAATATTGCTTTTCCTGATGCAGGGATGTTAATTGTTGAAGAGTTCTCTTGGTAAGAACAAAAGCACCGCACCATATGCATTGTGACCAGCATAAATTGCTTAGCAACCATAATAAAGTAATCGAATCGCAACCCGTGAAATACTTATTATTGAGTAGTTCCGGTGGCCACCTCTGGTCTTCATTATCAGTTCCACTGCACCGAATGGTGCTTTCCGAAGGCAAACGCACGAGTTACTATAAAAAATACCCAAATCGCTATAGGTGTGCCTATCTAATTTGAGGATTTCCCTCGATTTCCATGGGATCCCCTCATCAGATTCTGACTTGGTGACAATGGGACCACCTCGAGAGCATACCCTAGAGAACAAAAAAAGAATTTTGTAAATCCGTCTTTATATGACGGAGTTATGCCCGAACATACATAAAAAAAATACAAACATCCGAATTGATAACCTCCTCCTTTTTGAAGTCGGTTAAAAAAAGAAACAATACCTACCCGAAATTTGATCCTGGCTAAGCTAATAATTATATTTGTGGTGTTTTATAAACTATAAAGGAAGATGCACTACTTTGCATCTTTTCTAGTTTTAACAAAGAAACCCCTCCTTAATTGTGATGATTGTGATGAAAGTATGCGAGTGCTTAGCCATATCGAACTAGACAAAAATAGCATCATGCCGTTGTAAAAAAAAATGAAACTAATCACGTCTGGAAAACAGTTTCGTTTTCGAGATAGGTAATGATAATGACGGCAAACAAAATTAAACAAAATTATTATCAACATACCTTGACGGAAAGACACCAGAAACTTAACCTTATTTGAATCAACATGCACAAACATGACCGTAACTAAACAACTTTAGAAGCACACTGAATAGCACGAAAATCAGTCGCCGGTTTTCAACTGCCACAGCAGATGAAATGACGCAGAACCTCAAAGGCGAATTCACGAACTTATTAGCTGTTTTATATGACAACTGTATTTGTTTATCACTATGCATTAAGCGACGGAGCAGGCAGTTGCACTTAATAGTTTTGAGGCCCTCGGTGATAATATTCCAGCTTTACCACCACTAGAGGCAATTTAGATTGAAAACTCAAACTCAAAGCAAAATAATGTAGATATATGGGTGGATGCTTAGCTTACCTCTTCTTGACATTTTAAATAACCTGTCGAATCATGTTGTAGCCATCTAGATACTTGCATAAAAAAACTATTCTTTGTGTTGCGCTGGTCTCAAATATATATCCGTGTGTAGCAAAGAACAAAATAAAATAACTTGGTTTAAACTTGTAAAGGGTATTTAATTTTATTTATTTATTTATCTCTCATCACAAATGTTGTTGTGGATAGGAATGAATGTGGATAGTGAATGTTGTTGTGGATAGGATCTTCAAAATAGGCTTAACATTTGTGAGAGACTGGTGCGCGAAAAAGGCATAAAATACCTGGGTAAATAATAAAGTCATAAAACAGCTATGTAGTAAAGGGGTTAGAGAATAATACAAATAAGTAAGCGTAATATAATAATTTTAATTTATTCTATAAAATGACATTTGAGATAGATGCAAATATTTTCAGTAAATTACTTTATACAATATTTAAACGAATCTATTACACATTCTCGTTAGTAGTATGATTACAACATGACACATGACAAAGGAACTATTGTATGTAGACTTGAGATGTATCGTGATTCTTAACTATAATAATGATTTAGGAATATGGCTAATTAATGTTTGTATTATTTAATATTAAACTCGATGACAATTCTCTAACACTTATTCATTCAATAATATTTGGTGACAACTTACTGGTGATACCCGAGTTATTTTACTGCATTAGTATCACAATAACTCAGCTTCATATCTCTATCGTGCATTAATTCATTTAAATATAATTCAAACATTCACGTACGCTTTACACGCACTCCAGACGTTCTTGACAATGTTCTCGTTATCACTCATAAATAAGACGACGGTAATATTTACACTGCACAAACGGAACTGGTGTAAATTAAAAAAAAAAAACTGACGTTGCGCGATGTAGGCGACTTAGCTGTGTTTACATATGGCTGACAACATTGCAATTAGTCAACATTACCCAAACCTTAAGATAAATAGTAAATACCACGTATTTATAATTTCAGGATAAATTGTCTCAGCCAAGCATCTTTACTTACAAATGTTTTCCCTGACAAACACTTAAAAACTATAAAAATACAAAGTTTCTCGAAACAAAAGTAACAATACACCAGAATCGAACCCCTCGCGCAACGTTACAGCCATAAGCGAATTCATATTTAGCACTACATAGGAAGCAATATAACTTATACAGTATATCATGAGCCGTACATAGTTATTACATGTGAAAATAACATAATACACTGAGTGACTTAAACTGAACAAAAATAATCCTTAATGAGTAAAATCCTAGAGTTCTATTTCATTTGAATATTGGTTCGAGAAATAAAACATTTTCCTCAACAGTTGTATATTTTGTTATCTCTGAAATGTACATAAAAACTATTTATAATTAATTTTCATTCGGAAAAATCTCTTTTATTTTTAATCAGCTGCGTTTACGATAAGTCTATTGTTCGTTAACCCTAAATTCAATACATATAGATACATTATGTATGACGTAAAGATGAGGACATACGGCTATGTAAAAACGTCACAAGAATGCATTTACGCACGATTAACACCAAAGTTAAACTTCAGTTCTATTTACATCTCTAAAATATAAGTTGTGACGCTATTACTAATAAGTATGTTAAGGAGACTTTCAAATTATATTTTTTCCTATTACTTCTTATCCGCAATTTAGAGACATGCCTCGTTCGTATTTGTAAATAATAAAAACACTTCCAAGGTAGCCAATATCTCCGATGATGCGAAGAGAAACTGGTCATGCACTTTCTAAAGAGCCGACATTCAGCTGATCAGGCACATCACCGTATCAGGACACGTGTCAGTAATTTAATAAATGTTTCATAACTATACAAAACCCGAGACACGTGTCTTATGTGGATAAGCTTGCAGGCTTCCAAAAGTCGATAAGGTCATTCAAAGGATTAAACCACCAAAGGCTGAAGGTTGACAAAAAAAATAGATGGTGTGTGCTTGTGACTGCCACCGTATGATTGTGAACACCGTTAGTTTATAATCTATTTCTGATTGTAAACGTCGATAAATTGTGAACTGTAGCAAGCATACTGCTTACAACGTATAAGGTTTATTGGTTATATACCGGCAATCCATTAAGGAGACGTAGGAGAGGTCATTTGCAACAAAATGACCCCTAATGACCTGTGCAGCGGTGTATTTGTGGTGGTGGATGCTGATGAGGTGCTGGTAGCGTTGGTGCCGAGGTAGAAGAAATAAAACGGCTACTATTAATTTTCACGTGTGTATTGGACCAGTGTCACAGTTGGAAGGGGAGTGTTACCACAGATCACATAATGGTTTACATTTTTAATGTTGGTGTTGCCAACATACCAAAAAAAAAAACCCAACATGACCCCTATGCAAATGTCAACCATTGTCGACTAATTTAATTTTTTTTTTTTTTTGCGGTACGCAAAAAATGAAAATTTGTTCTTCTCAGCTATCCAACGAGACACAATAAGATACCAGATATCTTCAAAAAATATAAAATATCAAATTACTCGAAAATGATTGACATTTACATAGGGGTCATCAAGGGTCATTCGGTTGCAAATGACCTCTCCTACATCCCCTTAACAGATTGCCGACATATAACCAATAACCCTGTATAACGTATCAATTTTCGATAGTTTATAAATCTATCCATATCAAACCGTCAAATTGTGAACGAACCAGCACTTACCTACAGGGTTCACAATCTGTCCGATTGCCAAATGGACGCAGTAACTACGGTAGGCCATTTTTTGCATATATAATCTTATAAACTATCGCAAAATAATGCGTTAAATTGTAACTGATTTGTTGCAGTTCACAATTTTTCGATACTTTATAATCTCGCGAGATAGATTATAAACTAACGATGTTCATAATTATATGGTGACATGACCACACGATAGAAGTGAAAACTTACGACTGAAGCCAAGTATACGCGATCCAGCGTCACCGACCGACTGGAGCCAAGAATACCCGATTCAGCGTCACCGGCCCAAGCGCGACGGATCAGTTTCGTGCACTGTTCTGAAAGAACACTAAGTGCGCCATAAACAAGTTTTGCCTTCAAAGACATAAAAAAATTCAACTCTTGATTAGAGAATGGATTTTATGGAAGTCATCACAACTTTTTCACTGTCACGAAAATACAATAACAGAGAATGAACCGATGCAGACTGTGAAAAAAGATCCCATCAATAGCCATATGTCCCGATATCTAAATTAAAGTTTGATGACTTATTAAGTTTACTGTGACTATTTTATTAACAATCTGTCTTAGCAAATACGATTACGTTTCATACACTCGCTATGGGAAACTACGGTTGCTAACGGAAGTATTTATGTTAAGCAAGTTTATGGCAATGACCCTTAAGGAACTATAATATTTTTGAACTAGAAAACTGTATCAATGTATTTTATGAGGCTTATTTTTTTTGTTCATTCAGAGGTGATATTGAATTTGATGAAGGTATAATTGGGAGGGTAATAATTTTGAGAAAATAAATAAATACTATCAGCTGGTCTATTGTGCAAAAATCTCACCGTGCCATTCTACCTGATGCTAGGAATTGCCACTACTGACTGACCACACTTCCGATAATTTCCACAGAGAGATTTTTGCACAATAGATCGGACCGAATCAGCAAATATCAAGAACGAAAAGAGTTTTTTTTTTATCACCTCACATCAAAGGCGGACAAATAAATACTATCAGCTGGTCTATTGTGCAAAAATCTCACCGTGCCATTCTACCTGATGCTAGGAATTGCCACTACTGACTGACCACACTTCCGATAATTTCCACAGTGAGATTTTTGCACAATAGATCGGACCGAATCAGCAAATATCAAGAACGATAAGAGTTTTTTTTTATCACCTCACATCAAAGGCGGACGGATAGTGACCGTGCGAATTATTTTTAAGAATCGTTCAGTGTAACTCCTATAGTCGTTGAAGTTGACAAGGTCCAATTTGAAAAAGAGTGGATAAGAATTTTGGAAAAATACTCCCAGAGACAAGGACAAATTTGAAAAAGTGTGGATCAGAATGATGGGCCATTACTCCTAAAAACAGTTAATGTCTATACCATTACAGAATGCTATTAACAGAATATTTTCCTCTCTAATGATCCAAATATACATTTATAACAAAATCCTATGCAAATTTGCCGTAAAGGTACATTGAACAGTCTCCCGGTCCATACTTGTTTAAATTTATAACAATAACACGTCGTTGCGTACCTAGCGATTAATTATAACTGAACTTGAGCTACATATGTATCGTCTATGTATTATAACTGTATATATTTATTGCTAACTAATATGAGAAGGCGATCAGTCTACTATTCACTTATTGGCAGTGTTATATGGTTCATTTTCATAGGTACCGCCGTTGCCACAGATAAAAGGCGAATTTCATCAACGAAACTAAACACGCTAAGCACATCTAAACCGCGTTCAAGAGCTGTCAGTGTCATTTTGACACTGAATATTAACACTGACAGATCTCGAATGCGGTTTAGATGTGCTGATCGCGTTGTTTCATTGATGAAATTTGCCCTTACTAGGTACAGATACTTAAGTTCGTCAATTTCTTTCACTGTAAACTTTCGCTTAATTTTTACCTGAAACTTCTCAGGGAACGTAATATAAGACTTTCAGAGCATCAGTGCGTTGGTTTACTAATTTGAAGTTAAATATCTGTATTGAATTAAATCTGTGACAGAGTTATTATCATCTAGTATCTTATCTATTTCGGTCTAAATAATGTTTTAAACATTTGATAAGATTAATGGGCATTAAAAAATCAAGTTATTTTTTCTTGTGCGAAGTTTTATATTTTTGACATGCATGAATGTAGTTATGAATCGTGAAGTCCGTCGCAAAGACGTGCTTTATGTCAGATTACCATTCAAAGTGATGACCTTCTATTTCAGTATGTCCTATAATTCATTCCATTCTGTCTATTTTATAACATATTGTACAATATCGTAAAATTGATTCAATGCCGACCTTATATTAAGATTTTATTTCGGCAATGCAATGACGTTAGTAATTATTTGCATACGCCATTCTGTCACGTTCATGAAGCCGTCATTTCCGTAATTCCTAATATTGCGTATTTTTTCTATAACAATTTTAAATAGTCTATTTTTGTCTAATTTATTCAATAATATATTAACTCGGTTGGCGCCTACTTAAGATTAATTAACTTATACTATAAATGTGAAAGTTTATTAAGTTGTTTGTTACTCAATCACGCACAAACGGCTCAACAAGGGCCCTACTCTCCAAGTCCGTCAACGAAAATAGGGGCCCGTCCGAAAGTAGATCGATACATCGGAATGAAACCTACTCCCATTTAATTAACTTTTTAGGACGGCAGTTAATACAATGGTAGTAAGGACAACTTTCAAATCATTCTAAGTTCGGGCCCCGAAGTAAACTTTTGTCCGTAGGTGAAACAGAGTAGTTAGCGCCCGTAACGTCGGCCGAAACTACGGATATAGTGCTCAGAGAGTAGACCCCCAGATTTCTTAGAATTTTCCAAACCGATAGACACAGGATACTTTCAATTCGGATTCCTAAATTTGTTCTTCTAGGAAGCGAGTGAAACCGCGGGCAACAGATAGTATTAAAATAAATCAAAATTCATAACAATCGAAACGCGACTTGTATAGATCTGCATTGGCGCCAAGAACTCTATTTATAAGCATCGTAAATATTAAACATCGTATAGCACTTGATATTTCATGTCAATAATTTATAGTGACACTATGTATATATATATCTATTACCGCAACAAGACTACTTGAAACTGGTTATGGGAAATATAAATATTAATATCTCCTAACCTAATATTGTTCTTACATCAAGTCTATTATAGGCAAGGAATGTTTCAAGTCCTTTTTAAAGTTTGAAATCATACGTATGCCTTGTAGATACTGTAGAACGATGAAAATAAGACAAAAAATTACAATATGCTGAGACATGGTACTAACCAGGGAACAGAACCAGGTTACTAACAGCAAGTTCCCATGAAAACGTATTCGTGTCAGTTGAGTTCTCTAAAAAACAGACTGCTTGTAAACAAGATTTCGAAATGCTTCCTTGCCTCGAAATTTGAAACCAGTGGAATCAAACACGAGAATATTGACCTAATAACTAGTACCAAAGGCTCGGTGTCACAACCGCGGTAATCAGCTCAAGTTCCGGACTTCACGCGTCACTTCAAACGAACTAGATGGATGTAGAATACTAGATGGTAACTCTGTGCTCAACGGTACCTTGAGTTACATTAATTGTAGCAAAGGCCACGCAAAGGTAATTCATTTTGTAGTTTTTTTTAACATTTGACGGGCGAATGTTTTTGTCTACAGTACTTAACTTCAAAAATCAAAAATATCATATTGAATTATCACGTTCAAAGTTTTGAATTTGGTCACACACAAATTCATGGTAAAGACGAAATATGAAACCAAGTAGGGTGTGTAGTTCAAACTAATGACAACCAATTTGTGATAAAGTTGATTTAACAAACATTGACAACATAACCACATGTATTATTAAGTTATACGTTAATTAATTAGCTATTTGGACAAAGCTGAATTTAAAAAAATATGTGTGACAAAAACACTCGACCGCTTAGGGGTATTCATTTCTTGGCTATCTATATTATCTATTAGCTTCTACCCGCGACTTCGTCTGCGTGAAATTTCTTGTTCCCCAGACCCACCCAGTCGCATCGCATCACCTGCCCGCGCTATCACTTCGTTTTCGCTTAGCGTTCTTTCTGACTTCTTTCCTTTTTGCTCGACTCCTAAGGGTCATAGCGTGATGTTAAATAGTATTTAGCCTTCCTCAAGAATTGGGCTATCAAGTGCAATAAGAATTTTCCAAATCCGACCGGTAGTTCCAGAGATTTCCCCTACATACAAACTAACAAACAAAAAAACAAATTTTACCTTTCTATTTTATTTATAATATTATATTATAGATTGCATGGCTCAATTTGTGATATGTCTAATATTATTCGAGGTAAACGCAACGTTACTGGATCTGTCTTTTGTGGCTTTTAGAAAACGAATTTGTTAAGAAAAAGTAATTTTATAGGTAATTTTTTTTATTCTAAATCAGCCAAAAGTATGCTGCATGCTATGGCGTATACGCGTTTAATATGCCAAATAATTTGCAGTTACAAAAACTAAACAAAATTGTTACTACTTTATTATCATGTGAATTTTGAGACATTAGAAAAAAAATACCATAGATCGAAGATATACACGTCTAATAAAAAAAAAATAGGTTCATTATTCGATATCAACGGCAATTTTTATGAAATATTTTCTTTTTTATGGAAAGACAGAATGCAAGCTATCGCCGGCACATATGGTTTGGGAGAGCTTATATTTCTTTATCCGCATACTATTACTTAATAAATGACTTATGTGTAGACTAATCGTAAGACTAAGTATAATTGAAGACAACCGACATGCAATAACTCTATGACTGTAAGTAATCAACATTGAACATTCGCTTGGCAAAATATTAGAAAATCATCTTCTTGAAGTGATATTGTCTCACTTCGCAGGCCAGAATAACAGAGAATCGTCTTTGACGTTGTCACACCCGACACCAGTGGTCAATTCCATTTTTTTGGTTTAAAAATACGGATTACCTAAGCGAATATTCAATGTATATCACCTTCATATTAGCGATACCATCTAGAACTTGACCTAGCCGAAGTCAAAACTGTATTACTTATATTAATAAAATTACGAGATCCGCGCAAAATACTCTGCATTAATGATACAATTTGACAGTAAAATTATCGAGTAATGACCGGTCATAGTCTAAATTGCAGCGTGACTAATTTGATAGCTATGTGTACTTGAATTCAAAATCTTAGGTGTTTTACATTCATTGACATTTACTCAACTATCTATTTTAGCGTTCTATAGGCTAGGTTGATTTTTAACCAACTTCAAAAAAAGGAGGTGGTTCTCAATTCGTCTGTATGTTTTTTTTTTGTTTTTTGTTAGCTCAGAACTTTTTTCTGGGTGAACCGATTTGGATGAATCTTTTTTATTTGATAGGTGATGCTTCACATGTGGTCCCATTTTAATTTGATCAAGGTCTGACCAGAAGTTTTTGAGTTATCCTTAATACTGCATATTTTTTCCACTTAGTAATTTATATTGATGATGTGTTAATAATTTCCTGTCACTGTTATTTACATATTAAGTAGTGGTATACGAATTTGTGTGGGGTAGGTACCGCAACTAAAAAGTGAAAAATAAAATCATTTTTACAAAAAACAACCGACTTCCAAAAAAAACACTAAAAGACGTGAAAAAAAACTTTAATTTCGGAAGTCGGGTGGCCAAAAACGAAAATACAAAACAAAGACAACGACTTCCGAAATTAACTATATTTTTCACGTCTTGGTATTATTTTGGAAGTCGGTTGTTTTTTTGTAAAAAAGTTTTTGAGTGACCGTTTGTAATAAAAGGATCCTAAATGAATTTGGTTGCAATGGAATTTGAACTTTGTCATGTATGACATTGAGTTTGTTGTTCCAAAATTTGATAATTATCTAAGATTTTGAATTCAAGTTTAGTGTTACTAATTACTCGTATATTGGGCGATATAACACTATATTGAACCGCATAACAATCTATCTAAAACGTTCACAACTGCCGTGTAGCAACAACTTAACTCTAAACTATAATGATAAGGCATTTTTATTATAATAAAATTCATATCAATCGACTTTAGGTCGTGTATATTTTCACTAGAGCTTTCCAACGAGTGCTAATTTTATTATATGTAGGTATTGTTTAAGCTATGAGCTATGGTATGTTTACGTTTCTGATGCGCAATATTGCTAAACCCGTCAATTTCTAACATTGATCAGGTGACAAGGCGCACATAGATTTGTTTCGTAAAATTACTAGCGTATTGCATTTATTTATTTTCAAAATGGAGTCATAAATGGGGCAAATGAATTGTTTTCGATTAATACACGACAGCTTGAGGTAGCACGAAGTTATACAAAAACTTAAAAGCGAGTGTTTACTTTGATTACGAACATATGACAATATAATACTGCTAAGCCTACAATTTAAATTATATCCCAGTAGCGACGAAATTCCTTTTCGAATAAATCGGATCGTTATTTTAATAAATGAATACGTATTCGATAAAAGAATATCGTCGCTGTAAAATCGCGAGGGACTCGAAATAAACGTGCAAAAATGATGTTTTCACTAATTACATCTACGCTTAAAAATGAGAGCAATTCGCCTAATATTATGTATGGAGGACCACTTTGAAAATGCACGATATTTACCCTAAACCCGTTTGATGCAACGCGAAATAAAATGTTGCTGAATAAATATTCAGCATGTACCTATAAATATGTTAAGCTAGGTTTTCTTGAGAGTGAAATGAAGCCTTCTTTTTGCTTATTGAATGGTTGCATGCCTCCTTATTTCCGTTTAATAAGAGCGTTATACACCGTGCATTAAAAAAGTTTCAATTACTATATTTCATCAGGTTTCAGGAGTGCGGCGGCGGTCCTTATCACATCTTTCTCTTCTCCACAAACTCCCTTACCATTACCTTGTATACGCAAGTGTTAATCTAAAGAGTAAAATTAAATTTTGATCCAAACTCACACCTAACGAAACTAAATACATATTCCATACAATTTTAACATCTATATTTTTAGATAGATAGGTTTAACCCCTCTTTTTTATCTCTTGAAAGAGACAAGATTTCGTGCTAGTTCAACCAAGAATTAATATAATTATAATACAAATTATGACTGCCAAATGTGGCAGCTATTTGCATGTTCCCTTCCAAATCGCATTACTATTCAAATAATAAGTTATCATAAAATTTAGATATACTAGACTTAATTATCAGACATAATCAGTTGTTTGATAACTAAGGAATCAGTGACGACTATTATTAACCTCAAATCCGCACTAAACATCTTAAAAGCAAGTCCTTCAACTAAATGCGCATACGCAGCGCATTATATCACAGCCAAATCTGCCGCCGCACGCCTTACTACCTTCTGAAGGCCCTAGACGTGACGTCACTAAAAACTGCATAAATTTTGATGACTCAACTATTAATAGAATTCCGAAATATCCATTAATTTATTATTAAAAAAAACATAAATTCCTTCACTAATCCGAAATAATGAGCGACATCGGAATGTCTGAGTCGTAACTAAACGACGTTATAGTGATACATATTAGAAGTTTATAACTTTTTCGAAACTACTAATTAAAATCGTGAATTTTCTATACTTAGAGCGCTGAGGTGGAATTAAAAATCGTGACGAAATGTTGATATTCTACATCAAACATCAGGATCATATTTGATTGGTCGATTAGTGCCTTTTCACACCCGTATGATATATACAATAACAACAATGTCAGGTTGTAACAGTGGCTGTGACCTTACACTGGTAGATCTAAACTTGACACTGTATAGTGTCTTATATCGTTAAGTTATTATATTAGCTAATGACGAACACGGTAGCTCGCGTCATTGCGCCCAACTTTTCATTAACATTTTTCAGTCTTGGACAACCTCATCCCGTTCACAAGTTAAGATTATTGTTACAAAAATAACCAATAGGTACAAATGCTACTAATGTTCAATTTAAGTGCAAAAATCTTGTCTTAATACAATCCATGCCAGTATGTTTGACCCACTCACTCTCCCAGGAACCACATATGGTTCAGGTTGATTATTTAAGTATTTTGTCTACTTTGTGGACGGTGAAAGTATTAAATAAAAGCAATATGGCGACAAAGTAATATTACAATTATAGACAAGATTGACTAGTAAACTGTATTCGTTCAGCAGATCAATTTATCGACCAACTGTTTTCTTTTCAGTAAGTTTTTTTCACTAAAATAAGGATATCCAGCCAGAATTTTATTTCGAATACAAAAAAAATATTTAACACACAATTGTTAATTCATAGTAATATTATAAGTTGATACAGAGCTGACACATTTCCGTCATACCTTTCCAAATTCTTCTTACAACCATTTTACAATTTGTTATCCAAAATTCAGGTCTAGCGATCTAATTCATTTGAAATGTTTCCACTTTTCTGGATAAACTATCAAGTATCCTTGTTTGTATAAATATTTATGTGAACGGGATTAATCCGCTAGTATATTAGTTCATACAAGTAAAAATGCAGTGAAGGGCGAGCAATAACCACTGTCTCTAAACGAAACAAATATTGTTTAAAATTTACTCGATTTTAAACAGTTTAATACTATAATATCAAAATCGAATAAAGACAAAAAGGGCCATGGAAATACTGTTATTTCGAATGCCCTTATTTTTTTTTAATCTGACACTCGCCTTAGATATTCGAATATCGGCAATGGTTTCGTCACAATCGGTCGTCTCAATAATTGACCAACATTTTATTCGCCACAGCGCTGATAAAAGATTCTGCTAATTTCATAAGCTAATTCATCGCTAAATTATCTACTATTGTTTCTGGTGTAAAAATTGTACAACAATTTCAAATATTACTTCAGTTCAATAAGGCATGACTAATTTTCGTCTAACCGCTATAGTAATTAAAATATGATCCATTAATTAATACACATTTGATAGCACAATCTGTGCAGTAAAGACCTCGAAGAAATGTATACTAATGAACGGTAAATATGAACTGATTAAAATGCCAAAATTATTAGTTTTTAATTACCTCGTATTTTATCGCAGTTTTTGTAGTGAAGCGATAAGCATTGCAACTTGCGTCCGCTGTTGTAAATTGGACCTTATGTGATGGTACTACCGCTTAATATTAATCAGCGATATTTTTAAATTCACGCACTTTTACCACTTATCAAATTAATTTCACCGTATTTATATACAATTAGGCGAGTAGTAACTTTACATGTACAGTAAAACCAATCTTCAGTGATAAAAGTGAGTATGATAACCTCTTTTACCGTATGACGGGTCGGCCAATGTTGTTTTACAGAGTTGTGTGGGTGTGTGGTGGCGGGAGCCGACGGCTCGCGGGTCACTGTCAGTTGTTCTTGTCGATGTTGTGGATGGCCCAGTTGAACGATGTCGTCCATCTGTTCTTCATGGCCTCGTTGAACTTCTGTCTGAAGTGCTCCATTGCTTTTTCTTCTGATAGATCCATTACCTTTGACAATGTTATGATTCGGTTAATTGCTTTGGCAAACCTAAAATGAGGGCTGGGCCAATGCACACAACATTTAGCTGGTTCTTCTATATTTCTAATATGATGGGTTCACCATCCAACTTATCGGTTTTAATAAGCATGCGGGGTAATTGCATAACACACTAACAGTAGCAATGGGTTTCATTTTGACAGTTCAACAACATTCATTATGTTGTTTACGTCGTGGAGCTGACAACTTTTTCGAACTTAAGAAGCAATGGATTAGCAATATTCTTTGAATATTATGCTATTGCATATTCAAAGGATATTGCTAATCCATTGCTTCCATTTATTGCTTTTGCGTGGTAGTGGCGAAGTATTGGACCAACAAAATTTAAAAAAAGTCGTGCCAGCGCCAGCGAAACCAAGAAGAAGAAGCAATATCCTTCAAAATCATTCAAATTGTAATTGAAAGTGTGTTAAACAATTAGGGTGCAGGTCTACGAATCACTAGCATCGGCCCTCCAAGAAGTTGTCGGACGGTCAATTGGCATTTGGCAGTAACTCCATAAAATATTGGTATTCAGCCACATTACGACGTGGAAGACATAAAATACTTACCAAAGTTTCACGTAGATATTGCAGATCCTTCTCCGAACTGAGCTCAGGTAGACCCGTCGAGATCATCATTGAAAACAGTGATAGAATTAGGTGCCCGTGCTTACGGAGGATTTTGAACGCCTGTGAAAAATACACAGATTAGTACAATAATAATTTCACTTTATCATTCTAAAAACTAGGAATTGTTATGATTGCACGTAAATCCAGGAGCCAGTATAAAAACTTTAAGGTTTCAAAAGTCATTCAAGAAGAAAGAAAGTGTGAATTTGGTCAAAATGAAAATCCAAGATAGCGGCTGCAAAAATTAACAAATTTTTCGTCATGGGTGTCGTTTTCATGGTTTTCGAGGTTGCTTTAGCCGATAGTGAGGTCAAAATGTAAATCCAAAATGGCGGTTACATTTTTTTTTTTTCCATCGTCGGTGTCCTTATACGAATATCACGTAAGGATCTTCATTCCTGACGGGGGTCCCCCGACCGCACACGTTTTTTTATTTCTAATTGATTAATGAAATCAAAACTTCTTTACCATAAAAGTGTGAGCGAAGTACAATATTTAATACCTGAACGTTTTTTCCAGTGAATTAATATTTATTTGTTTATTCTCAACAAATTTACATTTGTGTCGAAAAGTAGTTTTCACAATAAATGTAACACAAAGCCAGGAAAAAAACAGACTACATTCCATATTGGTCCCAACATTATTAGTCTTAATATTAATTATAATAATATAACTTAATATCATTCAAATTAATTATACAATATAAATTCAATTCAAAGAAATGTACGAGTATGTCAATAAAATTCATTAAGGTGTAATGTCATGATAGAATGATGGATTACATAAAGTCATTAAAATACAATCACTTATTAGTTCGACTACTATTATCTTTGAGAAACTCTTCTATGCTATAATAACATTTCTTCAACAACAATGACTTTAATTTTCTTTTGAATTCATTTGGATTTATACAGTCTTATTACAAAAAACTAAATAAACCTTGGTTTAAACCTGTCCTATCAAGTCCAGGCTTATCTGCAGAACCATGGTCTAAATTTGTCCGTATTACAAAACTTAAAAAAACCATGGTCTTCTTAGTACCGTCATTTGAACCATTGTCTACATATCGACCACAGATTAATACAAATATTATTCGTTCACCGTGATATCATTCTATTGCAACGTTCCGTATGCTCAGAAAAGAAAACTTTTTGTTAATACGCTAATGATTATTATGATGATTAGGAGTATTAAAAATATTGAGAGTGTTAATTTGCATGAAACATTAGTTATTTCGTCGATTGTAGTTTAGTATAGGTTTGAGCACATTACTTAGTGTCGTATTAATTACTAATAATACACCTAAGTACGTGTAACGAAGCGTAACATTCTGGCGCGTTATATGAAACCATAACATTAAACAAAACTATCGCAAGTTGAACAAAGTTAATTTAGCATTGGAATTTTTAAATTATCAAAGTCTATATTAGAACAATTGCCTCTTTGTGCCTTCTATGTTAATTTTAACATTATATCGTTATGGACCAACAAAAGAAAAAACGATCTGAGAATTGGAGTACCGAGGAAAAAGTAAGTAAACATAAATTACTTCGATGAACTTGAAATCCGTTTTTAATTTATTGATTTTAAGCTAACCCATAAATGATTTAGGATATACTACGCGAGATGATTGCACAATCACGCCATATAATCGAGGACAAGAGCACGAAAGCTTCCTGCAATATTAAAAAGGCTCAAGAGTGGAAGAATATAGCAAAGAGGTAAGTGTTTTGTTTTTTTATTATTATGTGACCCGTTATCAACGTAAATTAACAATATTAATGAAATATTTTCAGAATTAATGAACTCATGGGAAGAAATAGGACTGATGGTGAAGTTAAATTGGCGTGGAAGAGAATGAAGCTTGCAGCTAAAGCTAACTTGTCCGCTCATAGGCATTATCAGATGCAGACAGGGGGTGGTGAAAAGCCCAAGTCGCCTTCTCAAGAAGATATGGCGATTATGACTATTGCTCCACACGATTTTGTTGTGGAATTCAATGAGTACGACAGTGACGCAATAAAAACCGTGCTAAGCATAATAATGTTCTTTATTTATTATTATAAAACACTGTTTAAATTATTATATAGTATATTTAATAATAAATACTTGTAGGTTGAATTAAACCCCCCAGAAGATAATGAAATAACAGCTGAGCCTAGTACAGACTTTTCTCCAATAATCATACCTCCTGAATCCAATGATGTGGTAGAAGTTATAATGGACCAAGGTAAAAATAATAATTCTTCTTTAAATTATAATATTCTAATCTTTTAATTTGACCATATTTTGAACATTCAAGAAATATATAACATGAATTAAAAGAATTTTATTTTCTTTCTACAGTCTCTAATCATAAAACATAATTAAAATACTTTCAGGTACCTCAAAGGAAAGTGTGGGAACTACTACTCCTAGAAAAAAAGAGAACAATCGTAGAAAGAAAGGTCCTCAAAACAAGTAAGTAAGATTATATTAGAATATATTCTTATTACTTGCCCAGTATAAAATATAAAGGGTACCTACCTAAATATTTTACAGAAAAGAAACAATGCAAGAGACAATATTGAAGAGCAACACTCAATTTAAAAAAAAACAAATAGATATGCTAGAAGTGGAGCATCAGTACAATATTAAAATTGCTGAATTAAAAATAAAAAAACTGGAACTAGAAATAGAATTATTAGAAAATAGGAAGAACTCTAGTACTTAGTAAATATTAAATGGTGAGTGAATTTTTTTTAACATAAATATTTTCTTAAAAAAATTAAATCTTATTTTTTCTACTCCAATAAAATATATACCTAGATTCAAATCAGAGAGAAATAAACTTTATTCACAATACTATTATTATCTTATTATTATTTATAATTACTTTTTAATACTAACATACAAATCTTAACCAAAAATATTACACATAATACCAACAGGTATGCACTATGGAAGATTTTACTTCTCAATATTATTCAAAATACAAATATCATAAACCAAAGCTTTTATGAATAAATAATAAATTAGTCAAAAAATTAAAAAATCTAAGCTATAATTATAAAAGAGTTACATTAATACTTATATTTATGATTTAATATTTATTTTCAGATCCTACAGTGAAGTTAAAAAATGTTATTTCATAACAAGAGAAACATGGTTGAAGAAAATTTATTTTAAAATGTTAAGTGTAAAATGTTTATTGTAAATTAGTTAAGGTTTAAAATATATTATTTTAGTTAAAAGTGTCTTTCAATAAATTGACGTCTTCTAATATTGCCACGGACATTGTTTTCCACTGGTAAAACTGACTGACTGGCTTCAGATGTTTGTGTGTAAGCTTCATTGTCATCAAGCCCACTATGAAAAACATCTTCTTTCATATCTATGGCAATATTGTGCAATACAGCACATGCCACAATAGTTTTTTTTGCAGTTTCTATGTTGCAGTAAAGGCCTCTTAATAAACAGCGGAACCTCTGCTTCCACAACCCAAAACATCTTTCCACTGCATTTCTGGTCCTAATGTGAGCACTGTTGTATCGTTCCTCTTGAGGTGTGGTAGTATTGCGTAATGGAGTAAACAAATAGTGTGTGCAAGCATAGCCACTGTCTCCTAGCAATATGCCTGAGAATGCACCAGCCTCAAATCGCTGCTTCAAACGACTTTCACGAAATATTCTTGAGTCATGAACACTCCCACGCCACCTAGTAACAATGTCCATGATTTTTAAATCTGCATCACAAGCCACCTGGAACAACAGTTAAATATTTTAGTATCTCTTACTCACATAAATATGCATGACTATTCACTATCACTACATATTATAGAACAAAGTTACTGTCCACTTCTGTCTTTTTGTCCGATTCCATATTCCATCCAAAGCCAGAGTGGGTTGTTATTATTTATTGTATACTAATCTCACTACATATGGTCACCCTCAACCCTGTACTAGGTTAGACTACTTTTCAACACTATAATCAACGCCTCATCAGGGATGGGGCTGTGGACAAAAGTCATTGTTCCTTTATATTGGAAGAAAAAAAATAATGTAAAATAATACCTGGACATTAATTGATGCAAATCCTTTGCGGTTAATATACAGTTGACCACCATCTTCACTTAACTTTTTTATTTTTATATGAGTACAGTCAATTGCGCCAATGACTGTAGGGAAATTTGCGATTCTGTGAAACTTTTGTATTGCTTCCTCTTGTTCTGTCAATGTAGCAGGCATTTTTATAAATCTATGTGATATTCGGGCTATGGCTTCTGCAATTTTTTTGCATATCTGACTTATAAAAGGCTGTGAGACTCCGTGCAAATCGGCTGTGTCATCCTGGATCTATAAAAAACAATAACAAAATATTAGTTTGGAACTTAGGACATAATTTAGTTTAATTATTTCTACCAATGTTTTGATAAATGCAATATAAGCTTTGAATCTACTTACTTCATGTCGCGCCCAGCTTCGTAATGCGCAAACCACTTGTATTTCGGGAGACACAGGGCATCCTCGAGCGTCTCTAGTCAAATCTTCTCTTAGTAAGTCCACTATTTTCATCGCATAACGTTTATTAAATCTATACTTTTGCCTGAAATCTTCATCGGATAATTCTACGAAAGGATTGATTCGAACACGATTTATGTTGTGTCGGCGTGGTGTTCCCAACAACTCAGCGGCTTCAATATCATCAATATCAATTAAATCGACCATGTTAATATCCATTTTCGGGTTAAAAACAACACAACACAATGAAAAAGATGCTATAACCTAAAAGAGAAACTTTGACAGATACGATTTAGACCATGGTTTGATCGTTTAGACTAGGGGCCGCCGAGGTTTAGCGTTAGACCATGAAATGGTCTACGGTTTTTCGAAAAACCACGTTTTGTAATATCAATTTTGTTTAAACCGTAGTTTATAGAGATTTAAACCTGGGTTTTTAGTTAAACC
The DNA here is from genome assembly GCA_916610205.1 of Griposia aprilina. Taxonomy (NCBI): domain Eukaryota; kingdom Metazoa; phylum Arthropoda; class Insecta; order Lepidoptera; family Noctuidae; genus Griposia; species Griposia aprilina. The sequence continues at coordinate 4,612,510 of OU744295.1, read as the reverse complement.
GCTTTTTGTAATAAGGCTGATAGAGTTTTTAAATTGTACTGGCAATTTATTGTACATAATTACTGATTGCACTCTTGAGGCATGTTTAACGACATTAAGCTTAGGCTGAATGAAATTAGATAGATCCTTTCTTCTCGTTTTTATTCCGCCTCAAACTTATGGATATTTTTAGTAAAATGACTAAGCAAGACCAGAATAGAGGCATGGTACTGTGAGAATGTGCAGTTTCTCAAAATGATCTCTACAAGACTCCGTTTGTTCAATGCGAAGCATAGTTCTCAAGGCTCTTTTCTGCATAACGAAAGCAGCATTAATATTGTATTGGTAGCTGTTGCCCCAGAACTTTATGCTATATCTAAGTCTAGACTCTATGAGTGCAAAATATACCATTCTGAGGTGAGCAATGGTTAATTCATCTCTAAGAGCATAGCACGCACTACTCATAGTGTTAGTGACTACTTCCAATTCCTTCTTCCAATTTAAAACTGCATCTATTTGTGCCCCCAAAAATGTAACATTGTCTACAACATCTACTTTATTCCCTAATAAATGTACTTTGACAGTATCGTTGTTCCTCACGGTTGATTTAAATAATAAACACTGCATCTTTTTTAGATTAAGTTTTAGATCATTCATAGTGAACCACTTCTCAAGAGCACATAGGATAAAATTAATCTTCTTTTCTAAATTTTCTATATTGTCACTAGCTATAATAGCGCTTGTGTCATCGGCAAAAACTACAAGTTTAGTATCATCTGAAATACTTCTCATGTAAGCTATCAGATCATTCATAAATATTATAAAGAAGACAGGGCCTAGAACTGATCCTTGTAGTACGCCTTTATTTATTTTAGCTGTGTCTGATTTGTGTAGTTTTTCATGCCCATCTTCTTGAACTGTTTTAATTTCGACATACTGCTTTCTATTATGTAAATAGGATCTAAATAAATTCAACACCTTTCCCCTAATGCCATAGCAATCTAACTTATTCAGAAGAATACAATGTTCCACTGTATCGAACGCAGAACTTAGGTCGAGGAAAAGTCCTGCGATAAAATAATACGAGGAAAGTTCAAAATAATATATCCTCACCGTTTCACAATGCTCCTTAAATATCTTGAAGTCGATAGGCAAGTTATCCCCCGAGCCTTTCTGTCCTTTGTTGATGACGTGAATGAAGTCGTGCGTCAGTACGAAGGGCGCACGCTCTCGCTTGAATCCGTACCACTGCTTGAAGTGGCCCAGGAAGTGACCGAAGTCTATGTGGAATAGCTGTAGGGAAAATAGATTTATGTTAGCGAAATTTTATTATTCGTACAGCTGAAGAAAGAAATAAAATAGATTAATTTGTTGTAACCATGACGCAGAGAAAAAAACACAAAAAGAACAAGTTGGGGGAAAATATGCGTCACATCCACGCATCATGGTAATCGCTCAGCATAATGCTACGACCCTATGCGAGACAGAGCCCGAACGCTGGTTTTCAGCAGTTTTAAGGCAAACAGGCGCGACGCGACTCTAGTAGAATAATTTCTATAAAACTCCATGGATATTGTTCTTAAAAGGTCGCGTCGTGCTGCGATAAATCGACTGCCTCGTTGGTGAATTGGAGAGGCCAATGTCCAACAGTGGACCGCTATACGCTGATGTTGGTTTAATAGTAGCGCGACTTCTGAGCTGGGGTCCTGGGGGCCTAGACAAAAACTTTTCTGATAGCGTTAACGCCAGACGCTAACGTCAAAATGTATGGCAATGACATTACCTGTGGAATGGACATGTAATGTCACGTGTTAAGCAAATGTCAACTCCATACAACTTGATTTTCGGTTGGCGTTAACGCTTACAGAAAAGGGATTTTGTCTAGGGGGCCTGGGCTTAATACTCGGTGCAAGCAAATGTTTTGGGTTTTTGTTTTAGCAATTCTCTGTAGAGACATCTGGATTTGTGCACGTTTATTGTCGAAAGACTCGACCCCTATTATGTGAAACTTATAACCTGGTGAATTATGAAATTCGGGCAATATACGCTTGACGTTATGCAGTGGAAGACTCCAATATCCACAACTGCATGACTGCAGTGTTCAGATGGCACTTGACTCACATGACCACTGTTGAATGCAGCGAAGTTTAGTTAGCGTATTTTAGTTTAGTTTTGTTTATTATTGTACATATAATAATATGTAAATAAGTATATGTTTTATGTATGTATGTATTTGTTGTATATGTAAATGGTACACCACTGACTACCTGCATTATTGTCTCTCCTTCTACCTTGAATCCATCCAAAGGTTGTCTGTAAAAGATCGCTTTTAGCGATAAGACCGCCCATTGTGTCACCCTTTGTAAAATTTCTACATTTATATCTGTATTTTTTATGGTGTACATAATAAAGAGTATTCTATTCTATTCTATTCTTAACGTGGCTTACCTGACCACTCGTCTTGACCATGATGTTGTCCGGGTGTCTGTCCGCGATACCTAACACGTAGGTCGCGACGCAATAGCCGGCGCAACTCATTGTGAACTCGTCCACTGCTTTGTTGAACGCAGCCTCGTTGTTCTCTGTGTTTCTTCGTAGCCAATCTGTGTTGAGAATAAAATATTTATTAGGGCCTAAAAGTTATAATTTATCATTTTGTTTTGAAATGTATTTATGCCAAGTTTCAAATTAATACACGTATGATAAACGATTGTTTGTGAAACAGCATTTTACAGCACTTTTCCCCTCTTAGAGGTTAATGATTCTCTCTTCAGTGTTTTAGGATTTCTGACAGTCACGAAACTTTTTACAGGACTTTAACACTGAAAGACTCAGCTTACATGTCCTAATATAAAATGCATGAATCATGTAGAAAACACACTAAAAGATTAAAAAAATAAGACAAGGAACCAATAAAAGATTATAAAAGAAAACAAAATAAGGAACTAATACAATACTAACGTAATAACGTAGACTTATAGATAGTGGAAGCGGCATTGAAGAGCGCGCTCTGCTTCTGTATGTAGGCCACCGTCTGCGCGTCCTCTACGACCTCGATCATACCTACGTTGTTCTCCATCGAGATGCAGTTGTATGGGTTCATTCTGGGGAAAGATAACACGAAATAAATAAATTTTATGTTTATTTCGGATAAAAGTTTTAGTTACTAACAATATCACAAAAAAAAAAAAAAAAAACTTTTAAAACCATCACCATATTTATGGCGTTTCATACGCATTCTTCTTCATATGATTTCGATTAGAATTCTTGACTTTTAAAGGTATTACTGGGCCAGTTCAAATAACTCAGCTGACTTGGCATGCCTCGAAACAAAATGCCGTATACACATAATTATGGATTAAATACCAATATTCGAACTATCATTACGTTGCAGAAGTGATATTAAGTAATTCATAAAATCTTTAACCACGCATGCGACTGGCGACTACATTAACATGTCTTTTGGCAGTCTCAAGCATCGGCATTGGGCTGAGTTCAACCAGATAGTCCCCTAATATGCAGGTCAACTGAAAAAAAATTGAGCCGTCGCGGGACGCCTGGCAGTTGTGAAACGTACCATCGTATAGCGTGGCGACACGTCGCCGCGGCATGCGTCGTCACGCCAACAATCGATTTTACCCGCGGCTATAGATGTTTCACATCATGAAATTGAGCCGTCGCGGGACGTCTGGCAGATGTGAAACATCGAAACTATTTTGTATAGAAAATATAGCGTGACGACACGTCGCCACGGCATACGTCGCCACGCCAACAATCGGTTTTACCCGCGGCTATAGATGTTTCACATAAAAAATTGCAAGCTTACCTAAAATCATACCCATGGTTCTTCCACAGTCTGTCCATGATTCGTAACATCTGCAATGTGAACATGTCCTGTCTGAGATCGTCGCCAATCTTCAATATGATGCTAATGTCGGCCCCCGAGGGGTCCGCGTTCTCGAACCGAAGTTGTAGAGGCCGCATCTTACTGTCCATAACTCGGCAGTCATCCGGCCTAGGATATGAAACTTTAGTAAGAATAGCGTATTGATGATTACGAAGGAAAGCTGTGTTTTTTTTACAAAAATGTACTTTTTAAAATGGATGGTGATTGTTGACATTGATTTTCAAGGGGCTAAATAATTTATTTCTAATCAATGAAATTACAGTGGTTTGTCAATTCGTAGTGAACGTTTTTTTAAATTGAGTTTGGCATAATTATGCTAAATTATATTATCTACAATTGTACAGGATAAAATAAGCGTTACGATGCTTAAAAACACAACAAACTAATATTACTGTTTTTACTTTTTCACTGTATTCACTTGACTCTAAAACTCATAACAAAAAAAAAAAAACACAGCATAACCTTAGATCAGCTATGTATTTCATTTACACTTACTTGATCCTCTTGCAGACAAAACTAGGGTTTAGCGGCGATACAAAATCACACAGTGTCTCGACACAGTGCTGCTCTTGTAGGTGGTGGATGAGGGCAGCGCGGGCTTGCTTTATCTCCTTCTTCTTGCGCACGCAATGGGTGGCCCCTGACACACCCAAAATATGTTGTATTACGAATTAGTTTATAGGTGAAAATGTGTGGGTGAATGGTAGGAAACATTTATTAGAACCGGGCTTATAGCACTGAAAGGGTTATGCTTCGTGGCTAAAATCGGAACTAATGCCGCCATCTTGTTTTTGTGAATACATTTTCAAGTGTCATTTTACAAAACAATGGGGAAGGCAACTGTTAAAATGGCGCTATCGTAGCTAGTTCCCAAAACAAGAGAATAATGCAAGGCGTGAGGTGGTTTTTATTTATTTTGCGAAAATGACTCCTTGGTGTGTTCCAAAATGCTCGAAAATTGGAGTCTACCATTTTCCAGAAGACCTTAAACTCAGAAGATCGTCAATTAAAGCTATTCGTAGATAATTATTGTCAATTTTCATTTCAAATAAATATTGATATTGAAATCACCGAATATAACGAAATAGTGGAATAAAAACAAACTTATGAATGAACACGAAATGGAATGAATGAACGAAATGTCAAAATTATTGTAGGCCGAAGGGATGTAGCTATTGTTACGCCATCTACAATTAGCTTTGACCGACCTTCCTCATTGTACAAATGCTTACCAACAGCGCCCTCTGTCAACGCCATTCAAGTGCCAAGAGATACTTGTAGCAGTGTAGCTTTAGGAGACAGTTAGAAGGAGTGAAAGAGATGCAGTTCTACAAAGCCGAACTTTATCAAAAACTCGAGGTGCCTTTTTCGTCCACTGTACAGATTTCATTGATAGGTATTAAGGCCTGTACAGATATAAGCGATATCGCTGTTGCGCTCGGTAGCGATACTGAGGGCCTAGACAAAGTAACATTCGATTAGCGATGACGCTAGTAGAAAGCCAAAAAATGTATGGCATTGACATAAGCTATCGAAATGTCACGTGATCATAGGTTAACGAATAGAAATTAGCTAGACAATGTTAACAACGTTCGATTCTATGAAAAGAATCGACAGCGTCGAAGGATTACTTCCATAGAGATACGAAGCCAAGTTACAGTTCTTGAAGACCGTTATCGCTAGTTTTCGATTTGTATGATGGAAATATTAGCGGAAGCGATAGCGATTGTAGAAATAGAATCGCTCCGAAGCGAATGCCCTCAGTATCGCTACCGAGCGCGACAGCGATATCGCTTATATCTGGATAGGCCTTTAATGTACTTTTTTATTAATGTTTCTCTCGGGGCGTGCTTTCTAAATAAATTATTTCAATAATTTAGTCTTCTTTTAGCTGCTGTCCAGATACCGTGTGAATTGAAAATTGTTATAGCTACTTGTACCCGGCTTGTACGAGATACATGCTCCTTCCGTGTGGCTTTAGTTTTTTTTTTTTTGTAATGAATACATTGTACAATGTGATACAGTGAAAGTAAGTTTGTTTTTTTGTTACGCTTTCACTCTAAAACGGCTGAACGGATTTTGATGAAATTTCGCACATAGGTAGATCATGACCGGAAGGACAAAGGCTACTTTTAATTTTGGATCGCAGACGAAGTCACGGGGAACAGCTAGTTATATGATAAAGCCAGCACAATACGACAGACAAAACAAAGCATACTTACATTTAAGTTTGTCGAGACAAGAGATCTGCCTCGTGAGGCTGTGGATGTGATCCTGACAGCCGCGGCAGTACGCCTCCAGCAGGAGACCGAAGCGGACGGCTACTGCCGGCACGTGCATCTCAGACCTGACGATGTAAGTTGTACGGCGTTACAAAAATGTGTGAATAAAGTAAAAACATTACGATAGGTTATAATGCCAAGTAAATAAATGCTGTGGAAATGCGAAGCATATGTGGTGTGACTATGTATGATAGCCTGAAGAATGATGTGATAAGGCACCGGTGCGGTTTAAAAGAAAATATAGCGACAAAAATTGAAAAGAGTATGCTTAGATGATTTGGTCATGTTGAGAGGATTAATGAAGGGCGACTAACAAAAGGTATTTACTACAATAAATTAATTTGAATTTGAAATTTGAATTTATTTACAAGGCAGATGTGAGTGGAAAAGCCGGGAGGGGACGCCCTAGGAGGACATATAGAGACTTTATTGGTGATGTTCTCCAGAAAAGTCAGGTGCGTAGTACTCGCAACCGGCGTACGTGTATCACCAGATGTATGAACGTAAACGAGGCAAAAGGAGTATGTGTAAGGATCGTAGCAGGTGGCGTTCTTTTGTTTCTGCCTACCGCCATGGGAATAAGGCGTGAGTTTATGTATGTATGTGTATGTATGTAAAGTATTTGTTGTCAACCCCCACGTCTATGGTATTTATTTGACATTAGCAGCCCCTTTATTTCATAACAGTGAAGGCGGTTTTCGTAGTTTAAATATACGATGTACAGTGGACCGTTTGTTACGAATTTATAAAGAACTCTGGAGTAATGACTTTTGGAACTTCTTAAAAATATTTTTAGTAACTTCATTTAGGCCACAAAAGTTCACGCGACCCACGGTCGTTGACCCTGTAGTCAGCTTTAGTTATTCACATAAGATCACGCCTGTAATCCCCGAAGGGTTAAGCAGTGGTGTACCTATAGTACACCCACATTTCGCCAGTTATGTTTGAGTCTACTGCCACCAACTCCGAGCTGCTACTGAAATTCCAGATTAAAAAACCCAATAAAATTTTGCCCGACCCGGGAATCGAACCCAGTAGCGCTTGCAACCACTAGACCAGCGAGGCAATCGTTGCTATAGTTATTCAAAATTATTAATTAGTTCTCAGTTTAAGTTTTTTTTTAATGTTTCGATGCATCACGTGTGTTAATCTTCGCCATATAAATAAATATCTTAACAATCAGTTAGGTAAAATAATAATATTTAACATAATATTACCTTAAATGCCAAAAGAGGTAGTGTCCAATGGTCATGTTTTTGAAGGCCCTCTTGAGTAGGAACACGGAGAGGTCGCACATGAGATACGACTCGTGTTTCAACGCCTGCACTAGTTGCAGGAGGTACAGTAGGAGGTCGTTGTCACTGTGGAAGATAATTCAATTTTATACTACTGTATTCATGAAGTTGCTTGCAATGGAATGGTTACATTGGTTTATTATATATCATCATCATTTTAACCCAAAGACGTCCCACTGCTGGACATAGGCCTCCCCCTTTCAGTTGATAGTATTATCATGGTGCTTCTTTTTCGCGTATCAATGATTCCATTTATATTCTCTTAAATAAGCTCCGATCAGATTACGGCAGATAATATTGCTGCTAGGTACTTTAAAGTCCGCAATGCCAGTACATAGGCATATGATTCAAATAAGGGTATTTTTTTTTAATTATCTGTTTTACCCCAGCATTATGTCTCCATCAATAGCTTTGTTCATAATTTATTTTTGAGAAATTGATTTTTTAAATGTGCAATAAAACTGTGGTTAATTCAAATATTTGAAAAGCGACGCCATTGGTCAGAGCAATGTGACGTAAAAGTCTATGTCATCAATAAATGTCAATGTGTTTTAGGGCCCGTTGTTTGATACATAGTTAAACATGACCATTAGTCAATTTAACAATGAGTCACTTGACAATAGTCAATAGCTGTCAAAGTTTAACTACTCTGTCTGTGCATGGTTAACTTTTATAGCAAATTGTCAATTTTTTTTAACTGTAGTTAGCTTAACCATTTGCCAAACAACACACTTATGTCATTTTTAACAATTTGTTAGTTTAACTAACGCATTTTAACTATTAGTATGTTTGACTACTGATCAAACAACGGGCCCTTAGAGGAGTGTTTACGATTCAGTCCATATAAAATGTACTCTGTGTTCAGTCCGTTGTCGATATCAGACTATAACGCCACACCAAGCGCGCCAAACTGAAGGGCATTTAAGGTGCCCATGTCATGCCGGCTGCCTATTTTTAACTTTTTTTTAACGACCTTCAATTCTTTATTTCTTTGGCGAAGTATACTTTCGTTTTTTTTTTTAATACTTGCGCTCGCTATTGAGCTATTTCGCTAGAAATTTAATCTGACCTGATCTTGAAAAGACACTTGACTGCGAAGCTCCTGACGGCACAGTCGGCGTACGCATAGTCAAGTAGTTCCAGCGCGGACTCCACTCGCAGCATGGGCCAGTCTACCAGCATGCGTCGCACACTGGCCGCTTCAGCCTGTTCGCCCCATTCTACGCAGGATAGTAGTTTTGGAAGGAGTTCCGGAGCTTCTTTGCGGAAACGTTCCCTGGAAAATGGTATATTGCTGTTATTTTTTGTTCCACATAGACCGGAGTATTGCAGAGAGTAGGATTTACCCATGACAGCATTGTACACTTTATTTTGAGTGACATATCATGCAAAGTTGCACAAGCATCATAGACGCGAACATCATTAGACTACTCTTCTGAGGTGTCCTCGAGCGCTCGCCACTTAACATTGATATTGAGGTTGAACCTCAACTCAAATCTTTTGCTTCAGTCTGCGCTGAGCTTTAATTCCAGTTCTAAACTAATCTTCTTTTATGATCAAATTCGGTAAGATTTCTAAAATATTTGAATTATTTCTCTAGAACGCCGAACTTCATTTTCTCTGCATTTTTTTGGTTGAACGCCACAAACCAGAATTGTAACAGGATTTGCAGTGGCTAGAAATTGGTTTGTCAGGTTTAAAATCCTGTTGATTAAGACAAAAAAAAACTTTATACTTTACCTCGAAGCCCAGATGCCTTTCCTGTCCTGTTCGTGCATTTCATACATGGGATCCTTCTCTGCAAAGGCTCGTAGCTTCTCATAATCAGTGCTTAGCATCTCCGTCGCATCCGGGGACACGGTCTCGGTGTGTTCAGAGTCATCTTTCACTGTATCCTCTTTAGGAAATAGAACGGGGTATTGGCAGTCATAACTGAAAATAAGTTTTAATGATTAGATTATAATTAATGTGTGGTGAAGCTATGTAGAACTATCTTCTGAGTTTTGATGTTGTATAAATAACTGTAATGTTAGTAGTAGTAGATAATAAACATGACATAGATTTTGTAATAATATTAGTAATACTTTATTTTAACTTGAAAAACATTCAAAAAACAAAATGCATACAAATATAATAAATTCAAACATGCTAAGGTCTCTGATTATGTCAGAGGGACACTTGCAAAGGCAGGAGTGGGGTTTTAGCCGGCAAGAGTCCGGCACTGCCCAGACTGGCTCACAAGTGAGGCAGTCTGGGCGTCCATGAGGATTTCCCACTCCTGCCAAAACAAAAAACAAAATGCATGCAACCCAAACCCTCGGGGTAATAACGTAACACACTAACAGTAGGAATGGGTTTCATTTTGACAGTTCAACAACATTCATTGCGTTATTTACGTTGTTGAGCAGACCAATGTTTCGAACATATGAATCCATGGATTAGTAATAGGCTTCAAAATGATTCTGATTGTGATAGATAGTGTGTTACATAATTATGGTGCTGGTTCTAGTTATTGTGGAATTAAAATTAAATATTTTTACATAACACAATTTACTATGTATTTCCGCAAAGTAATGCCTGATTCCATAACTTATTTCATAGATTTGTGAGTAAATTGATACATTGTGAATCATAATCAGCCTATAATGTTCCCACTGCTGGGACAGAAGCCTCCTCTCTTCAAGAGGGAGTGGGCTGTAATCTATCACGCGGGTGCAGTGCGGCTTGGTAGATGTCAAATGTCTTCGAATTTTTTGGTTCTAGAACAATGTCAGGTTCCCTACGACGTTTATCTTTACCAATTTGAGAGCAATGGTGATGAAATTATTTACACAAAATAAAGCGCCTGCGTGGGTTCGAACCCACGACCTACAACTCGTAAATCGGGGCCGTTACCACTGAAGCACTACTGCAACTGCTCTCATCACACAACATCATTTCTTTTCACATTGTGAATAATGTTATTATTTTTGTTATATAAACTTGTTTCTTCTTCATACTCACTTAGAGAACTTAACCTGCAAGGCAGCGCAGGAGTCCGTGTCAGGATTGGACACGACAGTTCCTAAAGGGTGAAGCACGAGGTCATCGCCCTGCGTGTCGTCGGCCACGTGCGTCCACATGGACAGCGTCACGCCGTCTGTGCGCAGTTGCTCCTTGTAGTCGAATATCATCGTATTCGCCCACGTCAGTCTGTTTACACCCTCCTGGAATAGATGGATGTTTTAGAAAACTATTGACGACATATAGACCAAACAATATACCTAAGCAAATAAGATAGGACAAATTTTAACTCAGTTGTTAGCTGTTGTTGTTCTGCAATGAACAAAATTGTCAAACTATAAACTTTTATTGCTTGAATACGAGGCTTTTAGCCATTTTGAATGTGTGAATTTGTTTTTTGTAATACGCGTTTTGTTCGTGCAGAATAAAAAAAAAACTTATTTTTTTCTTTTCTTTCCGTTAGAAACAAACAAAACTGAATCAATGCCTGCTCTGGCCACTAAAAAAATGTGACGTTTTTCACATACAGGGGCATAGGTGCCGGTGAAATTATAGACAGTCGAGGAAATCCAAGTTTGTATCCAAGTTCGGCAAAGTATCGCTGTGCCACCACTGTAAATTTCGACGAACTAGTTCTATTGTGGGCTGGCCAATGAATATAAAGAATATATCGCACTCTCAACAGGAATCTACACAGTTACGTCAAACTGTAATTTGATTTTTTTTTGAACAAAAGTCATTGCTACGAGGTGTGGGAACGAGTCTGATGCCAAAAATATAGGTTTTACAATTTTTGTCCGTTTTGTCTGGATGTATGTTCTAGATTGGCGCAAAAACGGCTGAACGCATATGGATGAACGGAGACATTTCATTTTTGTATGGAACGTTGGCCAGAAAGTGTACATTCCAAAAAAAACTGTGAAATGTATCTTTAAACATGTAACAGGCAATGATTTATAGAATAAATTTTTATTGTAGACGTACAAAACTAAAATAGAAAATGTTTTGACATTTCTTGTGAGAAAAATGAAGACATAATGACAGATGACAATGTCATCTTTCATTAACCTAAAACGGGGATATTTTATGATTGACAACGACACTCCCGACAGTGTATATCAAAATAAAACGTTCGGAAATCGGAAGTACACTGACCAAGTAGATTTTACTAATCCAACTAGGATATTAATACATGTTTCCATTAATAATAAATTAGAAATAGTTGTAATACATGAATTTATAATACAGCGATACCTTTTTATAATTATATCTAATATTTTTGTATTTACGGTTTCACATTAATTTGATCCGTTCTGATTTCAGAACGCATATTGTCAGGACGCCGCCACAGTGTGGCCATAATGACAACAATCGCAATCATTGAAAAACTTTAATTTGTGTGTAAAACACAGACAACAATCTTAAATTCACGGACTAATATTTTTCCTAAATTCAGTGTATTTTCCCCTGTTTTTTGATATAATGTAAAGCTAGCCCAAAATCAAAACATCTCCTTTGGCACACAGATAGTTTACAACCTGGAATAACACATAGGGTACTATTAATCCCGGTAGTACGTTCCCGTGGGATATTTTCCGACATCCACGCGGGCAAAGCTGCCAACAAAAGCTAGTACCGTAAAACGGGGTGAATAGGAACGCAAGGGTGAATCGCAACGAAACATTAAAAGGGATTTTAACATTGAAATATTATAGTCTGTCGCCAAAAAGGCCTCTAACGTGTATACTGTATTATAATTAACGATTACGTGTCCCTGTTGGCAACAAATTATATTATTTAAATGTTAAAATTCCTTTTAAAGTTTCGTTACGATTCACCCCTGCGTTCCTATTCACCCCGTTTTACCGGTATCTAATAAATTAAATAAAATACGAAGAAATGATTCGATAAACCTTCCGGGGTAGAAGGAGCATCTATTTATATGCAGCAGGATTAACCACTGTATTAAAATGCTACTACAACATATCATAAAAAGTCAACAGCATACCTTATTTGAGTCTTTTCCTCTCCTCTTGCTCTTACTCTTGGTGACCTCATAGACACCGAAGCAGACCCTGGCCATGCGCGGCAGGTTGGACACCCAGATAGGAAAGGTGAGCTCCTGGTCCCACACGGCCACGCCGTCTGACATCACGGCGGCGCTCGTCTTCTGAGCCTCACAGAGAGGCTTGCCACCGTGGAAGATGCCAGCTTGGCATATTACCTGCGAATATTCGAGTAAATATTGAAAAGATTACTAAAACATTTTTTGGTAAGAAATTGCTATTATACTGTAAACGAATATTTAAACGATAAATTAGAAGCAGAGATGTTATGGAGCTCCGTAACCGTAAACGAAACTATCGGATATCCGAAACAAAAATATATACGTAACCGTAACCGTATCCGTTTCACAAGTTTCGGATAGCTTCGCATAAGGGCGGAGTCTAACTAATTATTGTAACATCTCAAAATAATTACTTACCTACATGACTGATTATAATACCAAATGATAACCTAGACTAGATAAACCCTATAAATAAAACCAAATTATTACGTACTATTTCTGTTTATATTTTACTTCAATCTAATATCTGTAACCGAAACTATCCGAAACTAACGGATAATCCGAAATAATTATATATCCGTAACCGTATCCGAAACCAATATAATTTTATTCCTATATCCAGATCCGAAATATCATATCCATAACATCTCTGATTAGAAGTGCTATATTATCTAATAATAATTATTACAATAAACTGTGGGGGCTTGCGGCTAAGTAATAACAGCCGCACGGGTAGAAGGTTAAGCTACGCGTGCCGCGGTTAGGCCTTGGATGGGTGACCATCTTTACATATCAAGACCAAGACCCCTCCGTTTCGAAAAGCACGTAAAGAACCGTTGGTCCCGGCTGTCATTCGTAGATCTTTGGCAGTGCTTATGGGTTGTCAGAAGCCCAAAAGTCTGTCAACCAGTATTATCAAGGGGTATCGTATTACCTAGTAACTGGGCTGTGGAGGTCAGATAGGTAGTCGCTTCATGTAAAATACTGGTATTCAGCTACATCCGGTTAGACTGGAAGCTGACCTCAACAAAGTTGGGAAAAGGCAGGCAGATAGATGATGATGATGACATTATTACAATAAACTAGATACATTAGAAAATTCATACATATAGAAAAAAAACCCTAATCTAAAAACATTTGATTTAGTTAAGTTGACTGATAAGTTAAGTTTTTAAAACCTCTTCTCGCCCACGATTTTGCTGATCCCGACGGGTCCAATATGATCTCACAACATTTTAAGTTACTACCTAATAAAACATTGTGGAATGCAATAAATGATTGAAAAGTATAGGCAAACAATTTTGCTCGTATTTAGGCAGCTTATGAATGGATACACGTCTCGACTGGAGTTGTAATTCATGAGCACTTTTTAATTTTGAGCGGCGCTTTCTTGAACCGAAACGTAAACCCTCAACTCAAAAGTTCGGCTACAGTTAAGGGCATAAAATACATTACTTCTAAATAACATAACAGAAAACGAATTGTAATTTGTACAAAATGACGTCAATTTCGATTCAACCATAATAAAAATAACCACAACGTGGCAACCGACACTTTTTGAACACAAAATATATTAGGTATTAAAAGAACTTGTGGTTTCCGCAAGCTAAGCCAAGGACAAACGAGCTATTGTGAGGTTTAGAATCGTGGGAAAGCAAGCGTACGAGACCCGATAAAAGCGCATTAAATGTAGTTAATTCGCAGCATTATGCTGACATAGGAGTCTTTTTGGCATCGCATAGGTCTATAAGGTTTTGCTTGTTTATTGTTGTTTTTATTGTTAACTTTGTTACTTTTAAATGCTCCTTTTCAGGGTTCCGTACTAGAAGGGTAAAAACGGGACCCTATTACTAAAACTACGCTGTCTTTCCGCCCGTCTGTCTGTCACCAGGCTGTATCTCAAGAACCGTGATAGTTAGACAGTTGAAATTTTCACAGATGATGTATTTCTGTTGCCGCTATAACAACAAATACAAAAAAAACAGAATAAAATATATATTTAAGGGGGGCTCCCATTCAACAAACGTATTTTTTTTTGCCGTTTTTATAGATAATGGTACGGAACCCTTCGTGCGCTAGTCCGACTCCCACTTGGCCGGTTTTATTATTTATTTTTGTTTTTATTCTTTGTATTTGCCGTGTGTGTCCCAAATAAAATATTTTTGTAACTTTCTTTCTTTTTAAGTTGATGTTGATTAATTCTATCCACTCATCATTATCTTGTTCTTAATCCAATTTGTCAGCGTAGGTTTTCCTCTTCCATACCTATTAGGGCCCGTGGATTGATACATAGTTAAAAATGACCAAAAGTCAATTTAACAATTGGTCACTTGACAATAGTGAAAGTTTAACTAATCTGTCTACGCATGGTTAACTTTAATAGCAAATTGACAATTTTTTAACTATAGTTAGCCTAACCATTTATCAAACAACATAGTTAAGTAATTTTTAACAAATTGTTAGTTTAACTAACGATTTTTAACTATTAGTATGTTTGACTACTGATCAAACAACGGGCCCTTAGTCGTCATCTCGGTAGTCAACCCCTTTCTAGCCATATTATCTTCCACAGAGTTCATCGATCGTTATTTTGGTTTTCCCTCCTCTTATAACTATCCACATAAATACTAAACAACAATAACATTTAGAACTATACTCGAAAGGTTTAAGTAGTTAAATAGAAGTAAACAAATCGTAAAAAGGGTTTTTTTTATAGTTAAGTTATTTGCGGTTTATAAGATAGTTTCCTGTTTTATTAATGTATGTTAAACTTTATCATTTATTCGTAAACTATATCTTCGTACATGTAATTGCTTGAGTACATTTTTTTTGTTAGATTTATAAAATAGTATAATATTTTGTAATCTGTCTATTGTAAAGAGCCCTAAAAGACAGGTACCATAAACCTTTCAGAAAATACAACGAATTAGATAACGTTGCTAATTGAAGAGTACACCTGTGACGTAGTATGGCAACTGAAGTAGCAGGTATTACGTTTAGTCGGTTAACCAGATGCCTTTTATGTTGTGGATGAATTCGAAAAAATGTTATATGGTGTCACTGTATTGCGGCTGGCACCATACCACTGTGAGCGCAATTCAATTGAGTTAATATGGGCTCAAGTTAAAGGGTTTGTAGCCGAGAAAAATAAAACTTTTAAAATGGATGACCTAAACATTCTTTTGCCAGAGGCTTTAGCTAATGTGACTGCTGAGAATTGGAAAAGTTGTGACGGTCATGTAATAAAAGAAGAACAGAAAATGCTTACATTAGACAAAATAATTGATGATACCACTGAACGCTTTATTATTAATTTGACAGATAGTTCCTCAGATTCAGATTCAGAATAGAGCCTAACGCCCAAGTTTCGCGCATGTCGGCGTGTCAAACGTCTCGGCTACTATATCAGCCTAAGACCGCGCGTGCACACCGGTCATTTCTAACATAAAGTGTAATAACTTGAAAACTACCGAACTTATACCTTAATAAAAAATCGTGTGTGTAGCTGAAACCATACAGAATCAACAGGTGTTAAAACTACATTACGACTTCATAGTCGAAAGAACTGTAAAAAAATGTTAAAATAAGAATATGTGTTGAATTTCCGTAAAATATTTGTTCTTACTGAATTTTTGTACATTAATTTGTAGTTTGTGTCAATAAAACCTATTTATTATTAAACTAGACTATCTAAGCTTTTTTTTGATACCCATATGTCCATACTTGATTCGCTCAGAGTAGCACAATACACCAAAACAAACACCCCATTCCCGCAACAATTTCATGCCTCCTGCGAGGTCCAGAAGGCCGACATAAGGGTCCTCCCACCTGTGATTTACGAATAGGATTTAATTTATTTTAGATGATTATTGTGTGATTATATTTGAAATGATAGGTATTCATTTCTATGTAATAATTATATATATTTTACAACAATTCAGTACCTGCATACCAAAAGAATTGGAAATAAAACGAAGCGTGTGTGCGTTTAACATTTGGCCGAACCCTTATCGGATCCTATCGAAACCGTCTACGGCTACTATGGTCGCCAAACAAAATGTCTTGCGGAACGAAATTAGATTACTGGTGATCTTGAACTATCTTCATAGTTTTAAAACGTTCTGAGCGTTTTTAAATACTAATAATTAACTTATGTCCATATTACAAGCATTACTTAATAGATTATTTAGTAAAAAATACGTAATTTAATACGAAAATGCCGGCGCGTAGCGTGTCGCTACGGCCTCAATTTTTCATAACGAGTTTAACACAATAAAACTGATTCAAAACCTATGATACATATAGATATTCGTAAACCTTGAGTAATGAGGATTTTTACGGTATATAACACTAATACATTGGGTTATTAATTAAGTCACCAACACATAATATCTAGGGAGCGCGCATCGTTCGTAAAAATTTTTGAACAAATTGACGGAGCTCTGAAATTCAACTTTTTTTTTGCAAAATATGTTTATGGTCGACACAGATTATAGCATACTATTGTACGCGGAAATTAATAAGGAGCCACCTGGTGTAATTTTTTGGCATCTGTACAGTGTGCCCACGGTACAAAACCGATTTAAAACGCAACATCGCTCATTAATTATAGTAAATAACCAACTTAAATTTAAAGACCGCAAGGATATTGTGAGCCTATCTGTTGAGCGGACAATTGAAATAGCCTGTATAGAATTGGAGCAGTTCATTATATTAAGTGTGTACAGACCACCTTCAGGATTGTATGATTGTTTTGAAAAGGTTATGGATGAAGTGTTGCACAAAATTTGTAATTCAAACAAGTCTATCATAACTTGTGGTGATTTTAATGTTAATTTGTTAGAAAATTCTGGGTTAAGTACTAAAATTATAAGTTTGTTTCAGTCATACAATCTTGCTAACCAATTTTTGGAGACCACTAGAATAACTCCCACTAGTGCCACATGCCTAGATAACATTTACACAGATGTTACACCAACCCATAAAGAAATGATTAATTTAATAGACTCCGATCATTGCGGACAATTGATCATTATTCCTAATATTAACAAAAAAGTTATTAAAAAAGATATCACTATTACCCCAAAAACTAGTAATCGCTTGGAAACATTTAAAACTAAACTTTTAAGTAAATTACCATTTTTGTCGACTAATGATGACCCTAATGAACAATATAATGATTTTTTTAATATGTATTGCACACAATTTGATAACACATTCATTCCAAAGACTTTCTCGGTGAATAGTAACGCTTCCTTCAGTGACTGGGCCACCATTGGTATACATAAAAGTAGAAAACGACTTTATGAATTATATGATGAACGGACTTGTATAAACACTGCTGAATTTAATTTATATGTTAAGAATTATTCAAAATTATTTAAAAAAGTTTGCAGTATGGCCAAGTCACGTTATTTGAGTTCAAAAATTAAAAATAGTAGTAATGTAATTAAAATGACATGGAGTATCATTAACAGCGAAACGGGAAGGTCATGCAACGGATGTAGTAACTACACGCTTGATATTGATGACAATATAATTAATTCAGATTCCCAAGTCGCCGCGGCCTTTGAAAATTTCTTTGCTGATGTTCCCGTATCCACTACTAAATCTCTAAACTCATCACCCACTGCTGCAGAGTTTTTACTTAAGGAAAACGTTCCTGTATGTGATTCTGAATTTCATTTCCAATATGTCACCTGCAAAGATATAATTAAAACCTTTCACACATTAAATGTTAAAAAGACCGCAGATCTATGGGGTAATTCTGTGGACGTTGCTAAGTCCATAATAAACATTGTAGCACCTACTTTAGCTGTTATTTTTAATAATTGTATTGATCGTGGTGAGTTTCCTGATCTTATGAAAAACAGTAAAATAATACCGTTATTTAAATCGGGTAGTACATCAGACCCTACTAATTATAGACCTATTTCAGTACTACCTACCTTTAGTAAAATTTTTGAAAAACTTATTTTGAATCAAATGCAAGGATTTTTTAATAATCACAAATTACTGCATAACAAACAGTTCGGTTTTAAGAGGGGTCGTTCGACTACTGATGCCGGAGTTGAACTTTTAGGGCATGTTTATGATGCATGGGAGGACAAATGCGATGCTTTGGGAATCTTTTGCGATTTGTCCAAGGCATTCGATTGTGTTCTTCATGAAACATTGATCAGGAAACTGCACCACTACGGAATCCGAAACGCCTCTCTGGATCTTCTTACTTCTTACTTAAGTGATAGGATTCAGAGAGTTGATGTTAATGGAAAAAGATCACCCGGATCGGTAGTAAGAATGGGGGTCCCCCAGGGCTCAATTCTTGGGCCATTTTTATTTCTTATTTATATAAATGACTTGCCTTACCTCATAAAGGGTAAACATGATATAGTGTTATTTGCAGACGACACTTCACTTTTATTTAAACTGAAACGTCAGCAGCTGATTACTGACAATGTAAATAGCGCCCTTGCAATAGTAGTTAACTGGTTTAATGTTAATAACCTACTTCTTAACGAGAAAAAAACTAAATGTATTAAGTTTACGATACCTCATGTTAGACAAGTAGAAACTAGTGTTCTCATAAAGGGTGAAGTGCTGAAACCCGAAAATACCACAGTTTTCTTAGGCATAACTTTGGATACCAAGCTTCAATGGGGCCCCCACATAGATAAATTGTCAAAAAAGCTTAGCTCTGCAGCATACACCGTTAGAAAAATTCGTGGTTTAACTGATTTAGAGACAGCCCGTTTAGTATACTTTAGTTATTTTCATAGTGTGATGTCGTACGGTATTCTGTTGTGGGGAAATGCCGCCGATATCCAGACAATTTTCGTTTTACAAAAAAGGGCAATTCGTTCAATCTATAAATTAAGTCCCAGATACTCCCTCAGAGATAAATTTAAAGAGATTAATATAATTACTGTGCCTTCTCAGTATATTTATGAAAATCTTTTGTATGCACATAAAAATATTAATCTGTTTAAAAAATACAGTGATATCCACAATATAAATACTAGAAACAAACACAAATTTATTGTTCCTACAACCAGGCTCAAGAAAATGGGTGGCTCGTTTAGATGCCAATGTATACGTTTTTATAATAAACTTCCTAGCCACATTCAAGATCTAAGCTTTAATAAATTCAAATCTTTTATAAAACGGAAACTATGCCAGAAAGCCTATTATACTGTGAAAGACTATATTGAGGACAAAAAGGCTTGGGATTGAGCTGCTCCAATAAATTTACACGGTGAATGTTGATTTTAATTTGCTAGCTATTTTAGACATGAATATTTACTGTAAAAAGTATTATATTATTTTCATTATTGAGAATATGAGGACTATGTGGGTCATTGTTTCAGTTATATTCTTGATCTGCCAGTTTAAGTAGTTTATGCGGCCTACCCAAATGTCCTTTCTTTGGTATTGTTCGTCGAATCGTTGAGCTCCTTAAGTTCTGAGTTGAGCTGCACGGTTACTGGCAAATGCGTGCACTGACTGGACAGGTCCACTTAATCTGTGTGGTTCTTTCCTCAAAAGACCATTTCAGACACCAATCTACATGGTTCTCAAACATTATGTCCGATTTTTGTATATACACATTGACATTGTTGAATTTTATATACACAATGACATGAGTATTTACTTGTAAAGTATTGTTATTTTAATTATTGTGAACGTGAGGATTATGTAGGTCATTGCTTTTTTTTCGCAGTTAATTTTGATCATGATCTGGCAGATTGAGTAATTTATGTGGCCTACCCAAATGTCCTTTCTTTGGTATTGTTCGTCGAATCGTTGAGCTCCTTAAGTCCTGACTTCCTGAGTTGAGCTGCACGATTACTGACAAATGCGTGCACTGACTGGACAGGTCCACTCAATCTGTGTGGTTCTTTCCTCAAAAGACCTTTTCAGATACCAATCTACATGGTCCTCACATGATCTGACCAAGATTATGTCTGGACTTTAAAAGAGACTGTGACCTCTGAGTTTGTTTCGGCCTTTCTTCTCAGAGTAGTCAGATAGGAAACGCCGACCTCATATAGTTTAAAAATATGATTGACGTGTAAAAGTGTTTGTACAAACCTACTTACAGAAATAAAATCATTTATCATTTATCATTTAACAATCGACTAAAGCCAACATGGTAGCTGGACGTTTTTGCGCAATGCAGCTCTAGCTAATATGGTAGCTGTAGGCGTTTCAGCGGTATGGGACTAAAAATAATATGATTTTAACATTTGAAATAAAAGGTTTAACATCTATGATTCACGTGTTTTTTTTTTGTTAACCTTTATTTAACTACATAAACCTTTCGAGTATAGATATAGTGTATTTATTTAATTTCTTATTTTTTGGTTATTATTTAATTTTCGTATGCTGCACTGGTTGACGTCATCACGTCAAAGCCAGCTGTCGCTGAAAACCAGCGCTGGGGTTCAGTCTCGCATAGGGTCGTAGCATTATGCTGAGTGATTGCCGTTTTGCGTGGATGTGACGCATATTTTCCCCCAACTCGTTCCTTTTTGTTTTTGTGTGTTTTCTCTGCGTCATGTTTACCGCAAATAAACGTATTTTCTTTCTTTCTTTTCTATACTCAAATTATTCCCCATGGCATTTTCCTCATTCCTCCCCGCAACACATTTTCATACCAGGTCAACCCATTTACATACTACTTTTCAGTCACCGGTGTCACTTTAAGACTTTCTCTTATATACCTTATTCAATCCATTTGCGTAACACCGCTCATCCCTCTTAGCATTCTCACTTCAGTTGCATGCAATTGCCTTTAGTTCATCCCTTTTGTGGCCCAACATTCTGATCCATACAATAGGATCATACAGTATTTGACAACTATAATAATATACAAGAAAATACTTATTCTAAAGAAATTATAGAAGAAACACAAGTATTGAAAAAATAAATAAAATCTTTGGATTTTCTCCATATTTATGGACGAGTTAATCGCTTGAGAAATAATTATTCTATCCTTGCCACGCTAAACTGTCATTGTACTGTTTAGCGCGAAGTTACTACGGCGTTTCTGAGTGGTGTCTGTTTTATAAGTTTGACGTGACTGTGTGTGTGTGTGTGTTTGGTGTGTGAGTGTGTGTGTGTGCGTGTGTGTGTGCGCGTGTGTGTGTGTGTGTGCGCGTGTGTGTGTGTGTGTGCGTTTTTGTGTGTGTGTGTGTGTGTGTGTGTGTGTGTGTGTGTGAACCGTTTTTTTGTTAAATGCTTACCCCCGCCCCCAACCCAGCCGCTTGACTTCGCCATTTCTTGACATATTTAAACTGTTTTTTTTTTTTATCTTGACTTATATTTTTTCCTACATTTCGAGATTTTTTATTAATAAACACTGTCATATACCCTACTCATCCCATCCACTAAGAAACATGAGCAAACTCACCCCAGTACCATTCCCGGGTTCCACGTTAAGTTTGCTGACACTCTGTACGACGCACGAGTAGTGTTTCTCTATGTTCCACGCTGACTCATTTTTCTTCCGTCGCATCGTGTTGGAGTGCTCTGAGGGGCGCTCCGGCAGGCAGCATGGGTAGTAGGGCAGGTCACGGTTTTCTGTGGGGTATGATCACGTCAGTATTTAATCCTATAACCTTGAATCCTTGAATGGTAGAGCAGTATAAATTTACAGATGGTAAAGTCCTAAAAGTTTTCATAAACCTTTACGTATGAAGATCTTTATGGATGATGCAAGATGGTTGAAGTATGGATGAAAGGTTTATGAAAACTATAAAACTTTGAGAACTTTAGACGGTATCTTCTAGCTTCGGACTTACCTGGTCAATTTATTTACGTCATAGCATTCTTCGAAACACTGACGGCCCGGAAATTTGTCGACAAGTTCAAGTTCAAGATGCACCATAGACGGCCCAGGGTTCAGAACGAAATTTTGGTATAAATGGATAGACCCTAAGGGAAGCTGGTACAGAATTATGAAAAATACTCAAATGATTGTGGTAATAAAATCAAAACAATTTGCCAAAACGAGTAAGTAGTTCATAGTTTGAATGAAAAGCACATCAAGGCATCAGTATTTAAATAACTTAAATATAAAAAGAAAACAGATTAAAGCTATAACTGATCAATATAAAATTACCCAAAGACAATAATAAAACAACACGGATCACCAACTCACGCGTTAGCGGTAGCTTGTCCATGCTGACCGTCATGACTTGCGGCACGCCATCAGTGGCCAGCATCTCCTGGATGTACAGGAACTGGATGAGGGGGTAGTCTCCGAACAGGTACTCCTCGCGCCCGCACACCTTCAGCACGTAGTTGTGAGGATGCTCCCCCCGCATGTTCAGGGAGTTGGCCAGCTTGCGTAGGATTACTTCGATGTGCTGTTGAGGTGTGCGCGTCGCAGGGACGCTTGAGGAAAATGATACCTGAGGAAAAGATAATTGTCTTGATAAAATATTGTTTTTAGGGATCGGTGTTTTGTCGCCGGGTTCCGCTGCGAAACACGTTATTTTTTCATACATTTTGATCAATTTTCGCCGTGTGTTCGCTTATCACAGCTTCAGTGTGCGTAATTATTCAAGAACCACTAAAAGGAGTTCCATTATCAAAAAAAAACGTCTTTCAAAAAACACATTATATCGTTTGAAATCGAGCTTATCAAAACTAATGCGCCAAAAGATCCTTGCGCGTTCATGGGTTATCCTAAATAACGCGGAGTGAACAGCTAACTCAGGGTTTATGAAATAATTCATCTTGCGCCACCTAGAGTTAAACTTTTAAATATGAAACCCGCCGATGTGGGAGAGTTAAGTCGCTAAACTCAGGGTTAGTGTCAGTAATGTCAAATAAATTGACGTTATGAGATACCTACCGCTGATAAGTTATTTTGTATTTTATATTGTTCGACGTTGTAGTAAGTGAAAATTCGGTACTATATCAGCAGCTAATATATTCATGACCTCATTTATAAATAAATACATATTCTTTACATATAAAAAAATCCTTAAATGACGTTTCCTTAATCAATAAACTAAATCCCCTTGGAAACCACATAAAATACGATTACAAATTTACAATGTCATGTTATAATTCAAAGACAAGAAAGTATTACGTAGAGTGCCACAACTTATCTGACCCGGTGGCTTTAATTGGAACTAACGAAATCACTATCGCAATGACAGGGTCTGTCATTTTTAGTTTACTGACAGTGCCACCACCACCGGGTCAGATAAGTTTGTGGCACTATATCGTAATGTAGTGTAAAAGAGATGGGTATACAATTTCCGTTCATTGTTCGTTCATTAATTTTTGGTCGGAGTACATATCAGGGCATAGACATTGCATTTCTATTTTACGTTTCGTCGATTGACCTGCAATGTTCCCAACTCAAAAAACACAAATATCAGGTTTACTAACCCGGTGTTATTTTTTAATGGCGCAACCCGTTTAAGATTTAAAATGATAATTACGTAACTCCAAGTTTACAAACTCGCAAGTGGGCCTAAGAGATATACATACAATGTTGAAATCGAAATTAAGTAAATAAAATAAGTTAATAAGTTACGATGATGATGATGATGATGAGGAAGAAGAGGAGGAAGTACAGATTGTGCCCGTCAAGATAAAAGGAGTCCATGTTAGGACTAAACTAGCACTAAATGACGGGGTCCGATAGGGCCGATGCCTGCCAGGGTTGCGGATTGTTCGAAAGAGTTACCGTAGCCCCGGCGCACAGGCAGCTGAAAGAACACGGGTGGGTTTTAGTCAGTAAAAGTCTGATAAGTACGCCCTCCTGCTCCGCCCAGAGCGGGAGAAGTTATTTGATGATTTCCCACCCAAAAAAAAAATAAAGACTAAACCAGGCAAGCTATGAGTTAGGTATAGGCTAAAGTATTTCATAGTTCATCTGGCCGAATGGTATTTGCACTTTAAAGCCTCACTAAGGGACAGATGTCCCGCGACACATGTCGCTTGAGATGTCGAGCGAAGTCAGAATAATGTAAGCGTTACGGTTCACTGTAGTGTTCCAGTGCATCGGCCTACATGCCTCAGCGTGCGTGGATTGGGGCTCTCAGTTCACTTCGCTATTCAACTTACGGTGTCATAGGTACTAATAAACCTTATTTGTAATACTGTTTGTTCTGTTCCGACAGACAAAACGTGAAAACGGTTTTGCGGGGCATAGTTCGTTAAGATTTTTATAAACTTAGAATTTGCTAAATAATTAAAAAAAAAATGTATACAAAACATTTTATTAAAAGAGTAAAGGTGGAGTTTCGTGCCCATTCTTCTCCATACGAAACTACTTTTTGGAAGGGGCAACTAGAATCAATTTCTTGTAAATGTTGACGTTCAAAAGTGCCTTTTATGAGCCTATTTGAAATAAATGATTTGACTTTCAATACTCAATACTTTATTGCATTCCATAATGTGTACATAATAACAGTTGGTATGTTAAAACATCGAATCAATTATGGACCCTGTCGGGCACAGCAATGTTAATTTTTAATAGGAGAGAGGATGAAGGCGCTTTTTGATAAGAAAAAAAAAAGATATAACTATATATATTAAATTAAAATAGTATCATTTGCTTTTCTGGTATTTATATTTTATTTAAGTTTTTGTATATATGTTATTAATATTATAAATTACAAGAAAATAGCAATAAAATAAATATTTAGTTTTTTTGGACTTGTAGAATTGTTAATATTATTAATTGTGCACTGTTTAGCACATACATTTTTAAATTAACAGTATTTTAGTGTTTCAAAAATAAATTTATATTTAAAGTGAAATTTAAAATGAAATATAGGTATTAAATTAAATAGTTTTTATTTCTGTTCAAATTTATCGCTAAAATATTCGTCAATAGTGTAGTAGCTTTTGACTATCAGAAATTGTTTAATTTATTAATAATGATATTATTATTATTTATACTTTTGATATATTCCGGTAATTTATTGTATATTTTAATGGACATAACAAATGAACTAGAAGAGTGCAGTTTTAATCGTGAAGTGGGTGTGTTTAATCTGCTTTCATATCTAAGTGCAATTTTTGTTTGGATGTCTCCTCTTTTGGTATAGAATTGCGGATATTTTCGTACAAATTTACAAATTTCAAGTATGTAGAGGCAGGGCAGGGTTAATAATTTAGATCTGTAAAGTGGGGCTTACAGGAGTCTGTATGTTCGATATATAATATAATTCTAATATATTTTTTCTGTAGAGTGAATAATGTAGGCGCGTCTGTACTATTTCCCCATAGGATAATTCCATATTTGAGCCATGCAAATGCGTATGCGTAATATG
This sequence comes from Griposia aprilina, assembly GCA_916610205.1. Taxonomy (NCBI): domain Eukaryota; kingdom Metazoa; phylum Arthropoda; class Insecta; order Lepidoptera; family Noctuidae; genus Griposia; species Griposia aprilina. The sequence goes on along the minus strand of OU744295.1, from coordinate 4,586,675 downwards.
TCACTAGTGCTGTTTTGAGGTCTGTTGTTTTCTTGATTTCTCGGAGAGCGTATGAAAACTTGGATAATTTACTTCTTATTTATTGAATATGTGATTTCCAATCTATGTGTGAATCTATGTCTAGGCCTAAAAGGTTGAATTTATTTACTGCTTCTAATTTTGATTCGTTGTGTTTGAAACTTATATTTATAGGTATTTTTTGTCGGGGGTGGAAATTTATTATTTTTGTTTTATTGTAGTTAATTTCAAGGTTATGTTAGTTCATCCAGTGTGTTGCAGTGTCAAGTATAGAGCTTTATTTTTTGGTTTAAATTTATATTATTGTCACATGATGTTAAGATAGAGATATCATCGGCGAACAATACGCATGACTCATTGATGTAGTTAGGGAGATCATTTATGTAAACAAGGAATAGCAGGCACCCTATCACACTTCCTTGCGGTATAGAAGCGTTTACGGGCATATTTTGGGATCGAATTAATTGTATTTCTTTTGATTTATGATTGTAATGTTCTATTTCCACAACTTGTTCTCTGTTTTTTTAATTAAATGCGAACCATTCATAACTTTTTCCGCGGATACCGATGTTATATAGTTTTTTTTAATAATATATCAAATTGCACCTTGTCATAAGCTTTTGTCATGTCTAATAACAATCCTACAGCGTATTTTTTATTATTAATTATATTGAGTGCTTCTTGTATATATTTATAGACAGCCAAAACGGTAGATCGGAGTTTCGAAAACCGATCTACCGTTTGATTTTCAATAGAATTAATTTTCGATTCTGTTCCAGTCGCCTGCACAGGCGCGCCTGCACTCTGGGTTACCCGCGCAAGCACACCTCTCCGTTGGCCGCCATAAGACGCCAGCTTATAATCGTTTTGTTACACTAACGTGCTGTCGACTATACTGCCAACTGGCCGCCACCTCTGTCTGAACAACGCGAAGTTTGGCAATTTAGCGCGGAACGAATCATTTCACTTTGCCCCAACGAGCCGCCCCACTGGACACTGGTAGAGCAAAGTGGGACACCTACAATTTTGCAGTGGAATCTGCCCCACTACTTCGATTTAGTGGGGCAGATTGCACTACTCTCACTAAAAAGAGTTCTGTCACATATACAACTTCATTCGTAAAAAGAACATATTTTTTTTTTAAATTATATTTTAAATCGAACATGTCAAACTAATGTATCAAAACCTGTGATCAAAACTTGTCAGTCAATCATCTTCGACAGCTCAAAATAACAGTTAAAAATGTTGAAATCGCATTTTAATTTAGTTTACGATGATGACGAATCGCTAGAAGAGGAGCAGGAAGTGCAGTTGACCGTGACAAAAAAAAAAGCCAGCGCTTTCAAGAAACTTACAAAATCAGATATTAGCGTCAGATGTAGCATGCTAGGCAAGACCGCTGAAGGAGACGGGTAGGACACCTATGTACCCTTCCTCTTGCTTGATGCTAACGTTACCACACTTATAACTTACCCTTCTTAGTACCAGATGCTACCAAAAAGAGAACAGTTTTTATGCAGCGTTATGTCAGAACAAAGCGAAACTACTTTAATATTAAGTTATACCAAAATTATTCATGATCAAAGATCATACATGAAATAAATGCCACATTTTTATTTCCATGTTATACTTTGTCCTATAGCACAATGAAAACAGCATCGTTGAAGTTTATTTTTTTCAACAGGTACACATATTTGAAATGCACACTTACTGGATTAAAAGTGACATGCATCAATGCAATAAAGTGGTATAAACACATCATGTTCTTGGACGTTTCCCACAACTACTTAGATATAAACGCGTTACAAGTTATTGCAGAACTACCTTTCTTGATTCTTATACAAGCTGACAATAACAAATTAACCTCGGCAGCAATAAAACCAATGAAATATCTTCAATGCATCATATTGAATAATAACCAAATAACATCGGTTCTCGATGTGTTCCAACCGGAACTGAGCACGCTGGAACTTGGCGGCAACCAAATAGAAACCGTAGCCTTCGAAAGCAAGATGGATAATTTAAAAGTTCTTGATTTCAGAAAGAATATCATAGCAGATATCTCGAACTTCGATTTTCCTCTTTTAGACAGCTTGTATTTAGAAGGAAATAAGTTGAAGACTCTCATCGGGCTTGAGAAACTGGTGAACTTAAGAATTCTTCATGTACGTAATAATCCTATAAAGCTGTTGAACGGATTCGACGAAGCCCTGACGAAACTTCAGTACATCAATCTTAGGAATTGTAAAGTTGCAACATTGATACAAATCAAGAAGCTGAGGGTATGCATCTGTGTTTATAAATATTAGGTCAGGGAAAAAGTTATTTTGTATACAAATTCAAGACTAATAGCTCGTATGGCACCCAAATATACAACTTTTTTGTATACCCAGACTTTTTCGAATGGGTCAAAACTATTTTGTGGTCAACCCCTAACTCTTCAGCTATGTCGTAACTATTAATTTCAAAAATGGCATCGACTTTATCCGTAACAGGGCGACCAGAGCGAACTGCATCTTTGACATAATAATTCCCGGACTTATAACACCCCTCTTTTTGCGTCGGGGGTTAAAAAAACTAAAAAACACGCTTTAATAGAAAACCAAACTAAGAAGTAGAAAATAATTTTTAATTAATTTAAATTAAGAATAGTGTGATTAACAAAAAAAAAAATTAAAAAGGGTGTATTTTCTACTTTTTAGTTTGATTTTCTAGTTAGTAGTAGTATCATGTTTTTAGTTTTTTTAACTATTAAAATTTAGGTGTCCAGATTGAGATGAATTTAACATAACATCACGCCTGTATCCAAAAAGGTTTTGGCAGTCAATTCGTAGTACAACCACATTTCGCCACAGGAGTATAATGACAGGTAATTATAATTTTTTAGGTACTAAAAGGACTACAGACGCTCGTGATAAAAGGGTGTCCATACATGGGAGGGACAGGTGAGGAGGAAGCAGATGCAAAAGACGAAGAGGACGACCCTCAATTGAGGGTTGAGACATTAGCAGCACTGCCACGACTCAAGAGGATTAACAAATACATTGTTACTGACGAAGAAAGGTAATGAATGACATTCATATAGCAACACGCCCCTATTTCCCGAAGGAGTGGGCAGAGATGCATAATCGTATAGTACACTCACGTTTGCAAGTTATAAAGGGGGCCGAGCCTATTGCCATCATCCGGGCACATATCCAGACTCTGAACTAAGAAATTCCAGATATTACTCATGATCCTAGGCTCAACAGGCGTCCTAGCAAAACGAGACAGGAGACTCTGAACTGAGAAATTCCCGATATTACTCATGATCCTAGGCTCAACAGTCGCACTAGCACAATGAGACAGACTCTGAACTGAGAAATTCCAGATATTACTCATGATCCTAGGCTCAACAGGCGTCCTAGCAAAACGAGACAGGAGACTCTGAACTGAGAAATTCCCGATATTACTCATGATCCTAGGCTCAACAGTCGCACTAGCACAATGAGACAGACTCTGAACTGAGAAATTCCCGATATTACTCATGATCCTAGGCTCAACAGTAGCACTAGCACAACGAGACAGGAGACTTTGAACTGAGAAATTCCCGATATTACTCATGATCCTAGGCTCAACAGTCGCACTAGCACAACGAGACAGGAGACTCTGAACTGAGAAATTCCCGATATTACTCATGATCCTAGGCTCAACAGTCGCACTAGCACAATGAGACAGACTCTGAACTGAGAAATTCCCGATATTACTCATGATCCTAGGCTCAACAGTAGCACTAGCACAACGAGACAGGAGACTTTGAACTGAGAAATTCCCGATATTACTCATGATCCTAGGCTCAACAGTAGCACTAGCACAACGAGACAGGAGACTTTGAACTGAGAAATTCCCGATATTACTCATGATCCTAGGCTCAACAGTAGCACTAGCACAACGAGACAGGAGACTTTGAACTGAGAAATTCCCGATATTACTCATGATCCTAGGCTCAACAGTAGCACTAGCACAACGAGACAGGAGACTTTGAACTGAGAAATTCCCGATATTACTCATGATCCTAGGCTCAACAGTAGCACTAGCACAACGAGACAGGAGACTTTGAACTGAGAAATTCCCGATATTACTCATGATCCTAGGCTCAACAGTAGCACTAGCACAACGAGACAGGAGACTTTGAACTGAGAAATTCCCGATATTACTCATGATCCTAGGCTCAACAGTAGCACTAGCACAACGAGACAGGAGACTTTGAACTGAGAAATTCCCGATATTACTCATGATCCTAGGCTCAACAGTAGCACTAGCACAACGAGACAGGAGACTTTGAACTGAGAAATTCCCGATATTACTCATGATCCTAGGCTCAACAGTAGCACTAGCACAACGAGACAGGAGACTTTGAACTGAGAAATTCCCGATATTACTCATGATCCTAGGCTCAACAGTAGCACTAGCACAACGAGACAGGAGACTTTGAACTGAGAAATTCCCGATATTACTCATGATCCTAGGCTCAACAGTAGCACTAGCACAACGAGACAGGAGACTTTGAACTGAGAAATTCCCGATATTACTCATGATCCTAGGCTCAACAGTAGCACTAGCACAACGAGACAGGAGACTTTGAACTGAGAAATTCCCGATATTACTCATGATCCTAGGCTCAACAGTTGCGCTAGCATATCGAGACAGTCACATTCCTTTTGATTAATCTTCGTACTTCATTTTCATAGTACCTTATTTATTTCGTTGTGACCGTTTTATTTAATATTTCAGAGAGGAAAGCAAAACCCTGATGCTGCAGTGGATCGAAGAAGGCGAAAATGACGAAGAGGAAATAGAGGCAGAACAAAAAATTGAAGAGGAAGAAACTCACATTGAGGATCAATGATAGTTTTAAACCTATATATATTCTAAAAGCCCGTAATCCTTCAGGTAGTTTAACCACAAGACCATTTAGCATAAAAAACATAATCAGCCCCACTCCCCCCACACCACACACCACACCAGCCACACCACATCAGTTCCCACTGCTGGGACGCAGGCCTCCTCTCTGTGAGAAGGAGCGGGCCATAATCCACCACGCGGGCCCAGTGCGGGTTGGTAGATGTCACATGTCTTCGATTTTTTGGTTCTAGGACTTGCCGGTTTCCTCAGTTTTCCTTCACCGTTTTGAGAGAACCTGTTAGGGTTCTAACCTACGATCTACATCTCGTAAGACGCGGTCGTTGCCACTAGGCCACCACTGCTGTACCAGAAGACCATTTGCAGAGGCTTAAAGGGGGAAGCGAAGAGGTAGCCCGCGAAATTGAAATTTTCTTACGTTTTTTTGCAATTTGCAGTATAGTTTGGTGTCAGGGTTTAATGTTGATCAAAGTATGACTCGCCGCCGCACTATGGGCCAGAACGGTGCGTACCGTCTCAAAAATCTGTAACTTTTTTGTTGATTGAAGTAAATAGCTGAAATTTGGCACTTAGTATCTCCAGAGTATATAGAATCCAATAGTGACACATTTATTGTCAAAACTTTAATCATTAATATTTAAAAAATAAAACAAAAATAAAAATGTATTTTTTTAATATTAAACCATAGTTTGTTTAACTTATTGAATTATAATTTTACAGTTTTATGATATTAAACCTATTTTCTTTTATTTTATAGGTATTACATATAAATCTTACATTTAAATAAATGACAAATATGATATAAATCCACTCCAAAAATATATTTTACAATTAATGTAGGTACGTAATTACTTCTATTTAAATAGCTAAGAGGCTCTTAGCTTCGTCTAACAATTCCTTGGAAATAGTGACTGATGGTTTTCTGATACTTGATATATAAGGATCTGACGTAAATAAAAGACCATGAAATACGTCTTGATTCGTTGCGGACCTAGAGCATTTTCTAGCGTGATGCAATCTGAATTTTTTGTAATCTTTATTACGAGATTCTTGGGCATCCTCAGATAAATTACCAATGGGCAGAACAGCAAAATGTCTTATTATACTTTCCCCATGTATTAAGATTTTATGTACTGAAGAAGGCATATTATACCACATATATTTTGTTACGTATAGTTGTGCGGTTGCGCGAGTATATTCACCAATTTTTTCTGGATTTACAGCAATACCGGATGCCAAAGTTTGAAGAATAACATAGAACCTTTTAATAAGTTCCTCGTCAACTCCTGTAATTTCTGAAGCGCAATAGTAGTTCTCAAAAAAACGCCGAGCTGTATTGCCGTCATTGCTGTTTCTACTTCCTTGTCGGGGCTTATCAACGTGCAATCCCATTCGGCTTCGAAATAAACTTTGTACAAGCTTTTTCTTGTCTTCTTTACTTTTTAACCGACTTCACAAAAAGGAGGAGGTTCTCAATTCGTCTGTATGTTTTTTTTTTTTTTTTTATGTGTGTTAGCTCATAACTTTTTTCTAGGTGAACCGATTTGGATGATTCTTTTTTTATTTGATAGGTGGTGCTTCACATGTGGTCCCATTTAAATTTGTTCAAGGTCTGACCAGTAGTTTTGGAGTTATCCTTAATACTGCAGATTTTTTCCACTTAGTTTATATGGATGATGTGTTAATAATTTCCTGTCACTGTTATTTACACACCAAGTAGTGGTATACGAATTTGTGTGGGGTAGGTACCGCAACTAAAAAGTGAAAAATCAAAACTTTTTTACAAAAAAAAACAACCGACTTCCAAAAAAAACACTAAAAGACGTGAAAAATAACTTTAATTTCGGAAGTCGGTGGCCAAACACGAAAATACAAAACCAAAGGCACCGACTTCCGAAATTAAAGTTATTTTTCACGTCTTTTAGTGTTTTTTTTGGAAGTCGGTTGTTTTTTTTATCTTCTGGAGTTCTCGCAGCCCATTTTTTAAATGAAAGGTTATATGAAATATGTAAAATTAACTCCATGCACCTGATCCACGCGTGCAACGTAGACAAACCGTATTCGTAAGCATTTATATTATCTGGCTTTGATTCAATTCTCCAAATTATTCATTTCGCTTGGTTTAGCCCCACATACTGTACACACAGCTCCAGAACTTGTGTCAGTTAGAACTTGTGTAACTTTTCCATCCACCATAGTTAGAAATAGGTCGTGACTTATTTCAATTACCTGCTCCTCCTTGTGTATCTTTGAAGTTTGCAAATTATTAATTTGACCCCGAATATCACCAACCACTGATTGGGTTTTCTCGGGGGTTTCTTTTGCAAATTCCATCAGGATTGGTCGGCAATAACGAATAGACGAACAAGCCGAATTTTGCCAAATTACCTCATTTGTTTCTGTGTCAGTCAGCTTTATTGGTACCAAAGACGCTATAAATAAGTTTGCATCTGAGACTAAATCACTCTCACCTGATAAAACTTGTTTATATTCACTTTGCCCCGATGTCCTATCACATCCCCACTTGGTAAACAATTTAAGAGATTTTCTTGTTGAGTTGTAAACATTTTCAATCTTTAAGATGCGAGCAGAAGTGTGGTCCAGCAAATCTTGTAGATTTACTTTGGCACTTATATCGGTTATTTGAATGCTGGGTGGTGGAGGATAACACAGTTTTTTGGCGTTTGTCAGTATATTATATGATGGCAGTATGTCGAAGTTTTTGTTAATCAGACTTGCTCGAAGTAATCCGTATTGTGATTTCGAAAGATCTAAATCTGCAAATATACTTAAAGCTTCATCCACCGTAAAATCTGTTGCATTGCGACTTTCATGCAATAATTTTTCCTTCATGATCCTTTTTTTCATTTCTATCACAACTCCGCATCATTGTAACAACAGTAGCTTCTTCGAATTCTCCTTCAGACCGCAATCCTTGAACGTATGCATTATGTATATACTCGATTCCATATTCTTGTACCAACTCCATATTCTTCCTTTTTTTCGATTTCTCTGATAGATCTTCATAAGACTTTGGCGGACGTCCACGTTCTCCAGATGTTGTAGGTGTAATATCCAACGGTGCTTCTTCGAATTGTACCTTAAATTCACCGTCTAACCACGATGTATTTTTATTAAAGAAACGTTCTTTAGTTCGGTTAGATTTGGTCCACCGATCGTTAAACGCTGTTATAAGCCATTTTTGAATACGGTTCACAACTAATTCACTTTTTTCAGACGACAAATGGTGGTGTTCTTCTAAGTATTTTTGAATATCTTCTGATTTTGTTCCATGATCAATGAAAAATTCGCATAATACTCGTCGAGGCACAACAAATTCACTCATTTTGTTTTTACTTCTAACTACTATCTACTTTTTTACCGAGGTTGGTGAAGACTATATTATGTCAAAGCACACTAAAGTACTGGTAAATGACAACGTAAATAAATAACTTTTATACTGAAATTTCGTGTGAAAAAATATTATTGTCTAGTGCATTATCACGTTCCTAACCACTATCTACGAAGGTGGTTAGTAGTACTGATATAATGTACAATAACAACTACCATTTCCTCCCTTTTCCTTCACCGCGATAGAGAAATACATAAACTACATGATAAACATGTAATTCACACAGTGATAACAAAACATTAACCACATCTGACCGAAAGATAAAAAAAAAAAATACATTACCCAATACTCCCACCTTACCTAAAGATTAAGTAAATAGATCATTTTAAGAAAAAAGTAATCTAAATATCCAAAAATCTCATCAATCACAACTAAAATCATTTTTTGTATATGTTGTATATTCCCCCCATCAGGCATTTTTCGTTTCATTTCAAGGGGGGCAGAATCGGGCAATTTTTTTTTTTTGCCCTAACTTCTTTATTAGCTGCTCTATGTGATGCTATCAAAATTACGACATGGGCAGACATTGCTAACTGCCAAAAGTCTATGTAAAGTTTCTAATAAGGATAAAATATTAGGTTCTGAAAAATAATTTATCAGTTTTCACATAATGGTCCACTTAAATTATTTTTAAATAGAATACTCCATAACCATTCTAACCATATATCACACTTAAAAATTTGCTGTAAAAATAATGAAAATATGACCATGTAAACTGCTGAAATTGTGTTCTACATAATTGACATAACTTTGAGCGTCAACTTGCAAGCCTTAGTCTAATAGTAAAAATGAGAAATAGTATATTTTAACTGCTATATAATATGCATTGGACATTCAGTTAGACATGTGCATTAACACAATATTCAATATAGAACATTACGAAAACCTATTTTTGAGACGGTACGCACGGTTCTGGCCCATAGTGCGCCGTAACAAGTATGTATTTACTGAATCATAATAATTAAAATCCTCCAAGTACACAACTCTCTAAGTGCTCATACACACGAGCGACACACGTCAACGGCAGAGGCAACTGCCGCCGCCGACACGTCGTCTGCCTCTGCCGTTGACGAGTGCCGGTCGTGTATAATGAGCACTTAATTTATATTACCCTATTGGCTGACTATTTAATGAAATCATGACTGTTAAGGTCTACTATAACTGAGAGAATTGTATTGATGATTCTATATCTCAACTTAAATACACATTTATTGTTGTCGAGAATCATATTTTGATCAAAATTCAACCTGACACTGACCTGCAACTGGCAAAAATCGTAAGAAAATTTGAATTTCGCGGACTATCTTAGCGCTTCCCCCTTAAGCGAAAATCTAAAGAGATTTGGTTCTCAAATTCTCGTTTGTGATGATTAGACAGGCACTTAATATAAGGCTGGGTTCGATTCCCGGGTCGGGAAAAGGGTTATTGGGTTTTGCCATCTGGAATTTCTAAGTAGCACCCCGGAGGCTGGATTTGTGCCCGGTTGATGGCAACAGGCTCGCCCCCTATTACATGGGAGTTAAAACATAACTGGCGAAATGTGGGTGCACCTCTACGTAACCTTTCGGGAAATACAAGCATAATGTTATGTTATGTAAAGTGTGTAATACATATTATTATGGTGTATATTATGACGTGCTTAAGCACTTGTCAGACTGAGTAGTGCTACCTATATTAAATACTTTCTTATTACACTCACAAATGATAGTCTTGTTTCGTGATTCTAGCAATCAAAAAAACACCAGCAGGGTTACGTTATTATTTATCTTTTATTGGAGGATATTTTGTTTCAGTTTAGTATCAAAAACATTGTGTCCCACAAATATTTTAGACGACAAAAAATTGCTGTAATTTAAAAAAACATTCGCGATTTTCCTAAGATAAATTAAAGTTTTACAAATGGCATCATAAACAGGCATATAAAGAATTGCTGTAATCAAAAAACATTCGAGAAATTCCTCAGATAAATTAAAACTTTACAAATTGCCATCATGAACAGACATTATGGATAGGAAGCCACGATTTGTTTCAATAAAACTGTCAAATGTGCGACTGGGCCACTAGATTTATGAAGAAAGTTTATGTGGTGGAGTTATATGAATATAAAAACATTGGTGATTTTCATTGTCATTGCCAGTTACAAATGCCGACAGTTATCATGTCTAGACTACTCTAGTGTATTTATATCAACAACAGCTGATCAATTTCTTACATCGAATCTAGATTATGGCACATTTACGGTTCCGACCTACATTTATTTGGGTCAATATGTTGTTTTATAAATAAACTCTATTTTTATTAGAATTTGGTTTTACTTATTTCAATGTCTGTTTTATACTGGGTAAACCAACTTCAATGACTTACATGCATGCTTTAAGCCGGATTTACTTTACGAAACTAGTTGCGCAAACGCCTTATTGATTCGTTGAAGTTTCACGTGTATGTAAATAGAAACTAAGTTTGAGCAAAGAGAGTCGTTACGTGAATTCGGCTTCACATTTTCATGTAATTGCTTGAGAGATAGTCGTCTTAAAGCAAACCAATACTATTAATTTATGGTACACTTTCCATTTATCACAAACCCAGAACCACAAAATAATATTTCAGGAATTACCACCATTAACGATGACTTAATATATTTTTCCTTGTAACATGAAATTTGCGTTATTATTTAATACTTAATGAGTATTATTTTAATTATAAAAGTAAATTCCTAAAAATATGTCTCTTCATGCAAAAAAGGACGATATGAGCATAAATCGGCTTTGCCGCCACCTAACCAGCGGGGTAATTGCGTAAAGGCTCGTATACACTGGCGCGGCGCGACAGCGTGACACAAAGGTAACGCGTGCCGCGCGACGAGCGGCGCCTTTGTGTCGTGCTGTCGCATCGCGCCTGTTTGCGGGAGCCTTAACACACTAACAGTAGGAATGGGTTTCATTTTGACAGTTCAACAAAATTCATTGCATTATTAACGTTGTTGAGCAGACAAATGTTTCGAACATATGTAGAAATATCCTTCAAAATAATTCAGATTGCGATTGATAGTGCGTTACGCAATTAGAGTACTGGTCCGAATTGAAGCACAAGGTACGCAAGACGACATATCAATCTATACATTTCCAGTATAAGCTGACTTCTCATTGTACGGAAAGCCTATACAATTCGAGGTCAGCTGAAACTGGCAATGTACAGCTTGATATGTCCTCGTATAAACAAGCAATAATGTTATAGTCTTTAATTTATCGCACCTATTTATACACCAAGAGGTGCTCAGGGGGCCTAGATAAAAACTTTTCTGATAGCGTTAGCGCCAGACGCTAGCGTCAAAATGTATGGCAATGACATTACCTGTGGAAAGGACACGTAATGTCACGTGTTAAGCAAATGTCAACTCCATACAATTTGATTTTCCGTTGGCGTTAACGCTTACAGAAAAGGGATTTTGTCTAGGCGCCCAGGTCAGAATATTTTCTGTATCCAAAGTATCGTAAGCATGTAGTAACTGTTAGCTCTCGAATTGCATACTCTTTGTAACTTCAAATTAGGTAAACAAAAAAAAAAAAGATTTTCGTTACTCCCAATAGTATCAACATTCTGATGCTCGACTTTGCAATAGTACATGCATGTAAGTACAGACACCTGTAGTAGGTACACGAGCATCCCTTACACGTACACAATAAAAGTACCATAGAAAAGTCTGTAGCCACTTCAAATAAAACTTTTGTAGTAAAACATAGTTCTTCATTTACGGTGTTTCTTCAGCACAGAGCCATCAGGAGCGCGGGAATAAACATGTAATCTCTCGTGTCGAAACGAGAACCGACTATGAGTAAAGATAATCACGCCCGTGTCCCGTGTACGCAAATTACGTGCTTGGATGTGAAGATGCGGCACCAGCCCGTCTTAGGGCACCCACGGCGACTTTATGCAGCGATGAAATCGCAAAACGAGCGCGATGCTGTCGCTGGACGTATACCTTCGCTCTCGTACACACGATTCTGCATCGCTACTATCACGATACAGCCACGATTCAGCATTTATACAGTGGCGATGCAGTTTCGATACAGTTGTGAATGCCTGTAGACGCTACAGTTGCAATATGGACTCGGTCGAGTCAACACTGATAGTCGCGCGTTAGTAGCGTTACTGAATCAATGCAGTCGCGCGTTTGCGTCGATGCAGAAGCGATGTTAAATTGATACTATGCGTTTGTATTGCCACAGAATTGCTTCTATCGCGCGTTGCAAATGTGACAATCAGCCATAAGTAGTGATACAGACGCGCGTGAACGAAACGCGCTACTGACTCGCTGCAAAAAGTCGCCGTGGGCGACCGCCCTTAAGCAGTCTACACACCAAATCCGCCGACCCGCCGACATGGAGTCGTCGACACGCGCGGGTGCAAGTCGCCGCCATGATTCTTTTGAAATAAAGCAGGTCGGCGGGTTTGGTGTGTAGACTGCTTTGCGTTCGCGTCTCATTTCGGCGCGAGATAATGAGATGAATTACAATTTTGTTGCGCTGCGTACATAAACCTGGCACAAAACAGACACCCAGTCCTTATGAAACTAAATCGCAATAGGGACCTAACACTCAGTACTTATAGAAATATGGATATAAATAATTAAAAATCAGTTCAAATATTCCTGCCTACCTCTGAATTCGGGACACGGGTGACAAGCAGAAAGCAGTGTTGGTTAAGATTGGTCTTCAGGGTCGTCGGCGTGTCGGGATGGTCTGCCAGTCTTGGAGGGCACTGGTACCGCAGCCTCTCGAGGCGGGTGCTCTGCGCTCGCCTGATTAGACTCTCCTCCGCTAGGTATCGCATCCGCATCCGAAAGTCATTCACCTCCGAACTTCGAATGTTGTCGAATTCGTTGAGGCCTGTTGAGGAAGAATACGGGTTTAGTAATTTCGTAGATTTTCGAGCAAGTTTCATTAGGCGGGATGTGGGAGAACAGGGAAGTATGAAAGAAGACAGAGGTTTTTTGTAAATTGGCGCTTTTTTTTATTTTTCTTTATATTCCTGTAATTTTTTATCATTTATTAGTGCTTTTGTGTGCACAAAAAAATGGTTTATCTATCTATGTATTGGTTAGTGCAAGAGCATGATTATTATTCTAAACTAGCTGACCCGACAGACGTTGTCCTGTCTTAACTATGAATGTCATATGTCGTTTAGTTTTAGTTTTGACTATTGACTAAAACTATCGACTCATTTATCAACTGATCCATCTGTGTTGAACGATATTTGCAGCGCGCATTCTGTCAATCGGTGACAGTTATTTCAAACAACTGACAGTTATGTAAAATTTATATTGGCCTTAAGTTTTCTTAAATTTTGTAACGTTCCGATCAACTTCCTTATTTTTTTATTTCATAAGATCCTTCTCCTGACAATAACGAACGTAACAAAAAATTGTGCAAAATTGTGAAATCGGTCCAGTCGTTCACGCGTGATGGCGTGACCAAGGGAAATAGGGATTCATTTTTATATATAAAGATAGCCCGCATACGGGTATTTTTAAATTGTCCGTTGGTCGTTGGGAATTTTGCAAGATCCTGCAAAGCATTCCACAAATACTCATAATCATGGACCATACTAAGGCCGTGTTCAGATAACCCGCGCCGACCACGCACTGGACCCGCACACGCGTTGTGCCCGCCTTACACCCGCGTCGCCACGCGCAAAATCAGCGCACGCCTCGCACCCGCTTATATTACTATTGACTGAACTACTTCGGTTATCCATAATTTTTTCATTAAAAAAACAAGCCACGCGACTAAACTTGATCACAGTCAATGCGTCATTAGCCGAAGCGCGGGCGCAAGGCGTATGCGAGGTGAGTGCAGCACGTGTGCAGGGTGAGAGCGGGGTTGGCATGAGGCGGGCGCGTGGCATGTGCGGTTGGACTTCGATAAATGCAAATTGAGATCTATTAAGGTGTCATAAGATTTAAATTATATACGACAAATTTCAAAGCGACTTAGACGCGAGTGCTGACGCGCGTGGCGTGCGCTTAGCGGGCGCGTGGCGTCTGAACGAGCCCTAATAGTTTTATAAAACACGCATTGATTAGCGTATATAATAAAAGAGAGTGCTATATTGCGCGCGGGGCGGAAAATCGCCAACACACTGCATAGTGCATCGATCGGATAATAATTGCACATTTAATTTCACAGTCGTTTTCCCCTCTATGCGGGGGTACCCGAATTTTAAATAACTGTCAAGTTATCAACCCGCTAATTTTACTAGTCGGTTTTCCGTCTGCGGAGCGTCTCCGAATGCTTTGTATCGATCAAGTTAACGAACGCCTAATGAAAAGGGTCCTATATAATTCTCTTAGACATTGAAGAGGCAGTAGCACTCAGCGAAATGTTTAATGTGATAACTTTAGTTTTCTAACAATCTACATACATACACATACATAACATCACGCCTGTATTCCCCGAAGGGTTAGGCAGAGGTGTACCTATAGCACACCCACATTTCGCCAGTTATGTTTAAGTCCCATGTAATAGGGGGCGAGCCTATTGCCACCAACCGGGCACAAATCCAGACTCCGGGCTGCTATCGAGAAATTCCAGATGGAAAAACCCGATAACACTTTGCCCGACCCGGGAATCGAACCCAGGACCTCATGCTCAGCAGTAGCGCTTGCGACCACTAGACCAACGAGGCAACAACAAACAACAACGAGGTCTAACAATCTATACTTTATAATATAGACAAGTGCTATTACACTAGGTGGTGTCCAGGGTCTGATGATGGAGCCGGAAGGTGATCATGATAATACTAGCTTTTGCCAGCGGCTTCGGAAACTATCCCAAAGGAACATGCTTGCGGGACAAAACGTAGCCTATGTCCTTCCCCAGGATGCCATCTATCTCCTTGCCAAATTTTATTGAAATCCGTTCAGTGGTTTAAGCGTGTAAAGGTAACATACAGAGTTACTTTCGAATTTAGAATATTAGTATGGATACTAGCTTTTGCCAGCGGTTTCGCCCGCGTGGATGTCGGAAATTATCCCACGGGAACGTAATACCGGGATAAAAAGTATGCTTCGTGTTAATCCAGGTTATAAACTATCTGAGTGCCAAATTACATCCAAATTCGTTCAGCCGCTTCTGCGTACTTGAGCAACAAACATCCAAACATCTAAACAACCAAACATACATTTAAAATATTAATTAATAATAGTAGGATATAGTAGGATAATAAAGCTGAAGAATTTGTTTGTTTTTTTGAACGCTCTAATCTCCGGAACTTTTGCATTTGACAGCCCAATCTTAAGGAAGTTTATAGGCTATATAACATCACGCTACGACCCTTAAGAGGCGAGCAAAAAGAAAAAGGTCAGAAAGAACGGTTGGGCGGGGGCCGCGGCAGTTTGATAAATATTGGCTGTTATTTTAGTATAATTGTGTATACCGCGAACGAAGTCGCGGGTAGAAGCTAATCATTTCACTTATAAAGTAAACAAAATACTGATGTAACTACTCAACAAGGCCTTATCAATTCAATGTTCATTAAATAATAGTATAATCAGTAGTTTAGGTTGTCGCAAAACGTTACGACGGAAATTAGATACACATTATGTACACAATCGAACGTATTAGGGGTCAACAACCTTTTGTGGGTAGATTCATCATTCATTCATTCATTCATTAATAAAAAGTTATAGGTAAGTATATTGAAGTAATGATTTATATTATAGATAAATCTCCTTGGAATTGATTTATTGTGTTTTATTTTTAATCAGTTAAGATGTTGGATACTTCTGTTTTAGCCAGACCCCTAATTACGTAACACACTATCTATCACAATCTGAATCATTTTGAAAGCTATTGCTAATCCATTGCTGCATATGTTCGAATAACTTGTCTGTTCAACAACGTAAATAACGCAATGAATGTTGTTAGCCTGTCAAAATGGAAGCCATTGCTACTGTTAGTGTTACGTAATTACCCCGCAGCTTCTTAAGTTGAAATGCAGTCATGCAAAGTATTACTGTTTAATGGTTGAAACTTTTCCTATGATAAATATTCATACAAACTGAGTATTTATGCACAGTCGACCGCACGTCGGTGGTGGTAACACTGACTTTGAGCTGGCTTAGCTAGTAAGGAGTTTCAATAGAATAAGGCCCGGTTGCACAAAATACGTTTAGCGCTGAACGAGTTTAAAACTTATTTCTGTTTCTGTCAAATGTTTGAAGATGACAGAACGTGTTTAGTGATTGACGGTGCATGTGGGCCTTAGAGGCCTACTAGTTTTGTTACCAGTGACGATGGGCCTACTGTAAAATGCCGGCACTACTGCCTTTTGATTATTATTCAATCTTTGAATGAAGGTAGCTGTCAATACTTCAGCAACCATCCAAATCAATATAATCATCTGCCTATGTTCGGGTCGGCTTCCAGTATAACCGGAAGCAGCTGAATACCAGTATTTTACATGAAGCGACTGACTATCTGACCCCCACTACCCAGTTATTGGGTAAAACGGTACCCCTATGAAAGACTGGTTGCCAGACCTTCGGGCATCTGACGACCCGTAACAACTGTAGCGGTATCAACATCGCCACAAGCGAGCTACACGTCATACTGACGTCACGCAAATCCTGCATCGCGCAAGCAGAGTTTACCGCGCGTCTAGCATATACAACATGTCCCAAAATTCAACGATAAGCCGGCACCAGAGGATGGACCTACTAATGACTACTCGAGAAAAAAAAAGAAACAAAAAATACCTCTACTTTTTTTTAAATTACTTAAAAAAATGGAAATTCTTCGAAAATGTATACCCCTTATGACACTTTTAACTACCATGACCACAATTTTTCAAATATTTCAGTTTTTTTGTTTGTATCGGCAACCTAAGTAGTACTTCTATTCACCATAATCTTTGAAAATTACAGAATTTTCGTAGTTTTATACAAAAAAAACAACCAAAAAAAATTATTTCCCTAAAATTTTGAAAGATTTTAACGTTCAGTACACTTTAACTCATCGTAGTGTAAAAAAAAAATATGGACACTACTATGGCAAGTTTTTAAAAAAATTAGCGCAACTAACCTAGATTTTAAAATGGTATAATACTTAAGGAAAACCAGCCACAAAAAAAAAAAAAATGACACTTTCTAATCAAGAACCAAATTTCATAATTTGTTGTTAATAGTAATCACTTCTACTATGTGCCCAAAATAGATTTTTGTTGTTGGAAAATGTTGAATGAATGAAACAAATGGTGTCAATAAATGTAAATTTATTGCATTATTAATAATATTATAATAAATGTTCGAACTGTTTACCACCGGCATTAATACAGGCACGACATCGCCTTAAAAAAGATCGTTTTATTCGTCGTGCATATCTTCTACTATTGATATGATCCGCAGCCTGAGTGATTTTTTGGCGAAGGTCGTTCAGTGTTGCAATGGGTTTCGAGTAGACTCTGTCTTTGAGACAACCCCAATAGAAGAAGTCCAGGGGGTTTAGATCGGGTGAACGGGGTGGCCATAAAATAGGACCAAGTCGCCCTATCCAACGCCCTGGATACTCTTGGTTTAAGTATTCTCGCACAGGACGGGCATAGTGAGCTGGGCAACCATCATTTTGAAACCATATGTTTTGTGGATCACTAATGGGCATGTCTTCTAATAATACTGGCAAGTCATTTTGTAAAAAGTTCAAATAACTATTGCCATCCAAGTTTCCTTGTAATTCAAAAGGCCCAATCACTTTTCCGTTTAATATACCCGTCCATAGGTTAACCTTGAATTGATATTGGGATTTGTCTTGTCTCATCAGGTGCGGATTTTCATTGCTCCAGCTATGTAGGTTGTGAAGATTTAAATAGCCATCTCTCTTGCAGGTTGATTCATCCGACCATAGAATATTATCCAAGAATTGGGGATCTTCTCTGTGCTTTTGCAGCTTCACACGGCAAAATGCGACTCGTAGTGGATAGTCCCGCGGTAATAACGTCTGCACACGCCTGTAGTGATATGGGTGAAGTCTGTGACGTTTTAGGATTCGATGTGCAGTACTTTTTGGGATTCCCGTAGCTATTTCTATGGCACGTACCGAGGTAGTTGAATCATTTTCAATTTCATTGAGAACTTCTTCGTCGCGTTCCGATCTAGGTCTTCCAGCATTTCTCCTGTCAGATGGTAAACGGCCCTCCGAAAACGCTTGATGCACATTAATAAATACTCGATAATTCGGGTATCTTTGAGCATTTGGGTACCTTTCTCGATATAATCTGCTAGCAGCGCTACCATTGCATCGGCACTCTCCATAAATGAGGTGCATATTAGCGTATTCCAACGGTGTGTATGGTAGCGGCATGATAAACGCTAAACAGTCCAAAATACGCCAAAAGTCCAATTCACAAAACACAGTCCAGTTCAAAATAATGCCAGGTTAGTACAGTTTGCAGATCACTTAATCCAGTCCAAAAAGCCAAGCCAAAAGTCGTTAGTACGAGAGTCACATCAATTGAATACGAAACGGTGCACAGTAAACAAAGAAGCAGAGCGTACTGACTTTGTACTTTGTAGAGAACAGCAACATTCCTACCTGCCCTATTGTTATTTAACAACAAACATCTATCTATCTCTCTCTAACGTATAATCGCTCTCTATCTATCTCTCTCTAACGTATACTATCTATCTCTTTCTGACTTCTGAACTTAACTGACTACGCACATGTCCCTTCCAAATTCTAAGAATTTGCGAAAGAAATCTATTTTGGGCACATAGTAGAAGTGATTACTATTAACAACAACATAAGAAATTTGGTTCTTGATTAGAAAAAGTGTCATTATTTTTTTTTGTGGCTAGTTTTCCTAAAGTATTATACCATTTTAAAATCTAGGTTAGTTGCGCTAATTTTTTAAAAAACTTGCCATAGTAGTGTCCATATTTTTTTTTTACACTACGATGAGTTAAAGTGTACTGAACGTTAAAATCTTTCAAAATTTTAGGGAAATAATTTTTTTTGGTTGTTTTTTTGTATAAAACTACGAAAATTCTGTAATTTTCAAAGATTATGGTGAATAGTAGTACTACTTAGGGTGCCGATACAAACAAAAAAACTGAAATATTTGAAAAATTGTGGTCATGGTAGTTAAAAGTGTCATAAGGGGTATACATTTTCGAAGAATTTTCATTTTTTTAAGTAATTTAAAAAAAAGTAGAGGTATTTTTTTTTCTTTTTTTTTCTCGAGTAGTCATTAGTAGGTCCATCCTCTGGTGCCGGCTTATCGTTGAATTTTGGGACATGTTGTATACAACGTCCCGACATCAACCGTCGGGCAGTTGCCCACCAGACATAACACCCGTCTGGTCGGAGGATCATCCGTTTTCCATAGAGTATGAGTGAGCTTTACACCTTGTTCCTCATACCTCTATACAACTAACAAATATCCACGAATGACAGCCGGGACCAACGCCTTGACGTGCTTTTCGAGGCACGAAGGGGTCTTGGTATGTAAAGTTGGTCACCCATCCACTGACCAACTGCGGCAAGCTCCACTGTTTGACATTGTACATCCAAAGTTAAACATGATATCGTTTTGTCTCATCATTAATTTTGTCTGTGCGGAAACAAAATAGTAAAATAAAACACCATTAAAAAATTATGAGTTTTTCTTGCTTAATTTAACGCAACTTTGGACGTAAATAAGTAATAAAAGAAGTGTGAAACCTACAAAACAAAGTCGGCACCGACAAAGGTCTAATATCGAACAGTTCAATAAACTTTATTCGTGATTGATTTACGCAGTATTTTCTTATATAAAACTTAATAATCCAAAAGACTGCGTAATTTTTTACGCGCTCGTTTAAAATAACGGTGTTTGTGTGAGTGCGAACTAGACGTTGTACGTGTAGACTAGCGTCTAACTGCTCATCGCTGAAACTATCTCTGTCGGACCGGATGACAGGTGAGACAGCGTGCTTTACGGCCACGCCCACCTGTGAGTTCGAGCCCACGACTATATAGAGTTTCAGTTTAACCTTAAATACAATATGTTTTTGTAGGTAATTGTGTATACCTCACACTACCATTTTTTATCCTATTCTTCCTTATGTAACATAACATTTAGATATTTCCATATTTAGATTCTTGTTTACTCCTATAGTTTTCCCTATGCAATTGAGGAAGACAAACGCATGGTAAAACCAGGAAATAAATGTAATATAACAAAGGAACTTGATTCACCAGCCTGCCCAGCCAGCCCAAATGGTTGAATAACAAAATATTTAACTAACTAAAAATAACAATACACATCTAATCATTGATAATTAATATGTACCTACTTAGTCTATCCTAACTAAATATTGTAAGCATTTTAATCATTGCAAAAAATGAGGGTAGTAGTATGACATGGCTTAAGTCCCTGACTGTTTTCAGCATCGAAACGGGTATTTTGCGTGCGGGTAACAAAGAATTTATTAGATGCAACCCAACTCCAACAAAGATTAGCAAGCACCTTATTGTTGCTGACGATTTTTGTTGGGTCGTGATATGGGATAGTAACAAAATACTTACGTTTTCCAATTAAATGACTAATATGTGTATCCAGTAACTGTTCACCAGGCCTTTCAATTGACTTTTTTACTATCATAAGCACACCGCATACCGGTTTAATGTCACGGATACGCTTGTTCTCATCATCAACCTCTTCCGGCACCGCAAGAGAATTGACGAATTTGAACACATAGCTGGACATCTCGTGCAACATCCCGAAAAGGGGATAGTTGACCGCCCGGTCCCATATGTCCTGAAAAGAAAGAAATATTGGTCAAAACTTCAGAATGCAAATAACAACTTTTGTGGCCACTCATGGCTCATTTCAGTTCTAATCGCTGATGTGGAAGTCCTATTTTGTATGGTCAGTTCTGACTACCAGTGGCGTTCCTTCCCTTAAAGCCGAAAAGCGCGGCTTTCAATTAAATGTGAACCTATCAACAAAAAACATAAACAAACTACACATCATGCAAACTTGTAAATTAACTAACTCAATCATGTCATAAGAATTGATAAGAATAATGACATACCTGTTTTTTTTTTTTTGATATAGGTATGTCGGCTTGCCCTAATTTTGACCCCTAGGCATGCCACTGCTGACTACCCTGATCACTTTTTTTTAATACTTTTGGTGCACTTTTACTCATAAACTCAGACATTTCTAGGCTCAATGCTTTAACCCTTTTCATTTCATTGACAGTATCAGCTTAGGAAATATACATAAGAAAGTGATGTGCTTATGCCCTTATATATGGTAGGGTACAGAAAACTTGACATTATTGTAATGACTAGACCATTCAAGGTTTGCCAAGAATACTCCTTCGTCTTTAATGTTATTTTTTACATGTAGGTTATTGTTACTGTTAGCCTACATCATGCATGTTGCTGTAAAAAACTCTTCTCTGTATTGTTGGGATATTTAAATTGAGAACTGTTAATATGCATCATGGCTTATTGGTTTTATCTTTAAGTTTCATAGTAATTCATGTATCCTAATAATTAACAACATTTACATGATTTTTAAAATGACTCTTTATGAAATATCTAGTTATAGTGATAATTATGATGATTTATAATCATATCAGTACATAGTTACCTCATGTTTTTAATCAATGCATACAGATGTAAATAAATAGGATGAATACCTACCTACCTACATCATCCTACTCTCTAAATTAAGCTACAGTTATATTATTTTCCCTGAAATACAAAATGTGAGTATAATAATAAAATAATGATAACAATGACTGGAAATGTCTAAAAGAGAATGACAGCCTCAGTTTTCTAAATAAGGTGTTAAACATTAAGTATATAAGGCTACATGAGGAATTATTGGACAAAAACATATACATATTTTAATATTTCCGAGACATGTTTATATAGCAATCAAAAAACCTAATGAGTAAAACTGTAAACATGGAATAGAATATTACAGGTAAGAATTAATTGCAAATGTAAATCATGAATGTTACTTAATTTGGAACCAGTTTGATGACCAAACAATAATAATAGAGTATTGTAGGTTACACAACATGTTTTTCCAAAAAATCTATGACTTAGAACTGCTTATCAGACATTCTAGAACATCAAACACCTACATGATGAAAAAAATAGTGCATGGTATTGTAAGCAATGTAAACAACTTTCTAAATGTACCTAACAAATGTATCTGTAAACAAGTTACCCAATACATTGACCCACTTTTCAAAAATACTATCAAAATATCGTCGGCAAGAGGCGTGAGTCACGCGAGGGTATTCCTCTCTCACACTAACCTCTTTAACATCCTGAAGAGTGGCATCCCAGCTTATCCTCAGGGGGATGTAAACAGAGTTGGGCAGCAGACATGTGAGCTCCACGACGTCCGATGGCGAGGACGTCCAATAGTCCCACGTAAACGGACAACTCGGCGCAGGAACCATTGTTTTGGTATTATTTTCCCAGGTTACTCGAATTACCCCCGCGACATTTTACAAACTTTCACTGATAACTTGCGTCTACAGCCAGTCCTGTGAAACTCCGAACAAATAATTTTTGTATGGAATTCCTAACCTTCTTCAGCCAACATTCAGAAACACACGCCAGCATGACCAACATTACACTACGAAGTGCTGCCACTTAACATCTATTTTAAGTGTAGTAGAAACTATTTCCAGTCTTTTGTCTTTAGATTTCGTCAAAACTATTTTTTTTTATATTACCCTCCAAATATTTAAACAAACTATGTGTTCTAATCTAGGATATTTCATTTTAAGACACGTTTGTAAAATTCTACTCAACTATTTCTCGAAATATGGAAGGAATCTGTAAATATTTATGGTCACACCACACAAACATGTCTGCCTTCGCGTGATTAAGTTCGAGTTGCGATTTTTCTGTTTCTTGTTTTCCTTTTTCTGTAAGGTTTCGGTATATAACTTATCAGAATCATTTCTGTGATTGTATGTATAACGTTGAGTCGAGCACCTGTTCCTCAGTTTCATCACAGACATAGTTTTATCAACATATTGACTCTTGATGAAATATTGACGCTTACGAGATAATCGACTCATAGATTGTTATTACTACTTAATAACGAGGCAGTGACTCTTAAGTTTGTGAACCATCATGGGTAAGGGACACAGCAGATGTGAAATTTGCGGTACCAAGGAGGCCGAGCATACTGGAAATAAGTTACTTTTTTCCAAGTTTCCACTGGATCCAAACCGGTGAGTACCGCTACCTATTGCGAATGTGATCTTGTGCTCACATAGCACTATCTAATTGTAATCTAATAGCATAATTCAAATTCTGTAATACGACCCTCGGGGCATTAATCAAGATTAGCTGAAATTTGGAAAAATGGTCTATAACAATTGTACCTACATACAGTAATATTTGTCTAATTTAAATTGTAATCTAATTCAGTCTAAATAGGTTGACTGCTAAATACATGGGTCAGAGAGTCTAAGACATTATATTATCTAAATGTGATAAATACTGGGAATATGGAATAAATCTATAATTTCATATTCCAAGTTTTCTATTCCATTTAGTTTCACTGACAGTAAGATGGGGTGTTTTCTTAACTTTAAACCACACTTAATCAATTCGCAGTCAGTTATAAGTAACCTTTTATATTTTTTATCTTCCAGCTGTCGAGAGTGGCTAAAGCAGTTGGTAGGAATGAAGAACTGGTGCATCTAACAATAGAAAAACTGCATGAGCGGCGAAATGTTTGTGCTAACCACTTAGGCAAAAAGGATTTCAACAAAAAAGGAAATCGTCTGAAAAGACATGCAATCCCAACTTTGAATTTGGCAGAATTTCCACAACATATTTATCGGCATTCAGAGTGAAAAGGTAACTAGAATAAACACCATTATTGATCTCTATTGATGATAATATACCTATAGTAGTCCTTTTATGTCATCCATCAAACTATTAAAAAAAAAGATGCAACCTTTTGTTTAAGTTTCATATTAAATACTATAAGGTACTTGTAACATCCACTTAACTGACAATCAAAGTTAATTAGAAAAAAAAAGTCAGTTGTAGGACTGCACATTATCTGTATGAATGTGTATCTCAGCATGACGGTCAAGCTAGTTCAATGCTTTATTCCCATCCCAAAAGTGCCCAACATGCCTAAAGAAATTTTCACTTTAAAAAGGTTAAGCATAGTTTAATTCTTGTTTTCCCTGCAGCAAATAATTTGTGACGCACCCTCAAAACATTTGTTGTGATGATCGAGTGTTCAAGACACCAACTTTTTTTTTCTTATTCTAGAATCTAGAACCTTGTCCACCAGCTAGTGAATAGAATGCAAATATCCAGCAAGAGCAATCTGGTATGTGAATCAATACATATTAGTGTATCAATACATATTATATATAATATATATTGTATAAGACAAATACAGGGTGAGCTGCTGAGGGGGTCTGAAGTCGGAAAATTATACTGGGATACATGGAATGTGGGGTAATTTCCAACCCCCACACAAGCGAAGCCTTTCGTTTAAAATATTTTTCAAATTTTATTTGAAAGAATAAAAGTAGTAGTAGTAAAGAAAAATAAATTCTATTATTTAAAATAAAACAATTAGTGAACCTAGAATATCTGGTGGTTCCCAAACTAGTTTCAAATCATATCTATCATTTCAGATCTTTTGCCTGAAGCGATACCACGAGCCAGCAATCGAGACAAATCCATATGGAGTGGTCTCAAAATGGTAAGTATTTTAAATAAAATTATCAAATTATTTGAATTACGTATTGTCTCAATATCCTAAAGAAATGTGTTAATAACACTATGCGTTGAGATTGAGGGTATTTGTCACTAAGGCATATGTTCGATTTTTTGACTGCCAGTGTTATGATAATTCATGACAAAGGAAAATGTTGCTATTACTTTACTAATACCTCTTTCCGTTTACTTTTCAGAAGGAATACATACCCAGTTTCAAAAGAGATCTGAAAATAAAGCTACATTTGGAAAATGTATAAGAGGCAAAACCCAGTAAGTACTTTATCATTATGATACACTATACATACTATACGTCCACGACTTCCTACGCGACGACTTTACCATACAAAGTACAATAGTCTGTTACACCGCCTCAGGGGTTGTCTTAAGACTCATAAAATTCATGTTATTTTATTTCTTAAATGTAAATAGAAACTGTTGCAAGAAGTTCCCGGCAAAGAACAAGCTAACCCTTCTCCATCTAAAGACGTCATTAAAGAAAATGAGCAACAGCATCACCTTGCCTTCTAGTACTGAATCACTGCACCATATCTAGTAACAATATCTTTAGAAACCCACACCACCCATACCCAATTTAAAGTATGTTAGTGTGTTTAATGTTTGTCTCTATCTATAGGTATTGTATTGCTATCTTTCCAATTCCAATTCCAATTTTATATTAATGGCTCCATCGTTTTACCGATGATTCTGCCAATGTCAAGGTTGAAGGAAACAAAGTGTATTCGCTGAAGTTAACCGGTTGTATTGACTTTATTATGATTTTCTTAATTACACCTGGATCCGTTTGAGTAGACTGTAAGGACAACACAAAACATTTGTTAGTATATATTTTTAATAAGCAGACAATACAATTAAATTTTATTATGAGACGTACACTGAACCACCTACATGAGTTGGTAAATTAAAGCTTTATTTTATTCAGTAGAATCTATCTTTAATCATATATCTTCAGTCACCATTCCACTTCTCAACAATTGGAATTCGCAAAAATGAATGCAACTGATATGCTACATAGCTTAGACTAATACCTTCACAAATGAAGTAGTTTCATTATAATCCATTAAACTTTTCTCATGTGATGATGTTACAAACAAATAGACAAACAGAAAGAAATTCTCAAAATTGTTTAGAGTTAATATATGCTCTATCTTGTCTCATCAAATATTTTGCTTATATTTAATTAACTTTACAGATTTAACAACAAGGGAATAGCAGTTGATGGAGAAATAAAAAAAAAAACGAAATACAGCTTGGCATCACTAAGACGCAGCGCCAATCTCTTGGAAAAAATTGGAGTCAGGCGTGCTTAAAGAAATTGTGACGTCGGCGCAAGAAAATCAAAAAAAGGAAGCCTAAGGGTCGACCTTGGACAACAAATAACAAAATATTAGTCTTGGCTATATTTAAGAGGTCACCAAGAGAATATAGATACTTCCTACTACTATATTGAGCATATTTTTAGAGTTTCTAGGAACAAGGTTACTGACAGAACCTAGAGTCAACCACATTACACACATACACATAACATAACATCACGCCTGTATTCCCCGAAGGGTTAGGCAGAGGTGCACCTATAGTACACCTACATTTCGCCAGTTATGTTTAAGTCCCATGTAATAGGGGGCGAGCCTATTGCCATCAACCGGGCACAAATCCAGACTCCGGGCTGCTACCGAGAAATTACAAATGGAAAAACCCAGTAACATTGCCCGACCCGGGAATCGAACCCAGGACCTCATGCTCAGCAGTAGCGCTTGCGACCACTAGACCAACGAGGCAGTCAACCACGTATTTGTTGCAAATCCTTGTTGTTGAGTTTTTATACACAAAAACATATTGTACCAATGTTAAATACAGATCATCATCATCCTACCCTTACCCAATGTAAAATAGATGTTAGATACATATAGATCATATGGTTTTAATTATCAAAAAAACAGCAAAAGTTAAGTTTTTTTTCATATGATGCTTAATTAGCATCTATTTTCTACATTGATAGGTACCGCAGTAAATAAACACAAAATAAAACCAAAAAAATACCAATCTTGTTTGATAATAAATGCTGAAATCATATAAATCAGTGTTTTATTTTACCCAATTTATAAAACTAATCAGTTTTGGAGCCCCGTTATTATCTGCATAGAATGCATTTCATCGATATCGATAAACTCTCAATATCGATAAGTTTATTGATTTGTATACGTTGCGCATCCCTATCCTATGACAGTTCTGCCCTTCAAGGTCATGATTGTCATTGTCACTGACACTGACAATCATGACATTGACATTCTGAGTAGTACCGACAACTGTCAGTGCTACTTAGAATTTTCATGTTGGTAGCTATGTTTTTTTTATGTGGTTGGCTAAAGAAGGTTATGAACTTCTCACAAACTGAATGTTCTAAGTTCCGTCTCTTAATTACATGCTCTGTGTCTACAGCGACCCGGTCGCTGTCCCCAACTGAAAATAATACACACAACACATCAGTTACTGTTGTTGAAACCGCAGCGATGTTGAATCATAGCATTTCCTGGTATTTTACAACGAGCATATCGCCATTCGAAACGAAACTGTCAACGATAACATTACACAAACAACTTCACAACAAGCGTGGAATACTTATTAATTTAATTACCTCTTCATAAAATGTTTACATAATTTATGAAATATTAAATGTACGAACGTAAATTATTAAAATAATTATGTTTTTGTGAAATTGTAAATAAAGATTACGTGCAACAAACTATGAGCAACAGCAAAGTAAATTGTTTATGGTTGGTATATTTTAATTCGTTTTTTTTTTTTACTCATTGCGGGTTAAATTTTGTTGCGGTTTGAAAAATATGCAGTTAAAAATGAAAGAAACGTAAGTAGCACTTCTAATACTCATTATTTTTCGTTATCAGAATATTTTCGGTAGCAAAGTACTACTACTAATAATAAAAAACCGTTCAAGTGCGTGCCGGATCATTCACAGTGAAGGGTTCCGCAGTAGGGATGAACATTTACGTATGCACAGCACAGTATTGTTATTATCGACCGAAAAAGTAAGTTTGTATCACATATTTTTTGAAAAAACTACCAAAATGAAAACTATTTCCTTTGTAACTGGGGTAAAAATATATCCACAAACTATTGACTGAAATAGCAAAGTCACTTGCAAACATAATAATCTTTTTAATTATAGGAAACAACAATACTCCACCAGGTGGGGTCCGAGGGGGGGGGGGGGGGTATTGGGGGTCATGGCCCCCCCAAAACCACTCAAGCTGTCGAGAGCCTGAATGCTTTACTTGTCTTACTAACATAAAACTGTATTTGAGTCTTGTCATTTAAGTACAAAAACATTATGAACATATGCAGTCATGGGGACTGCTGACAGAAGTGAAAACTTCAAACTATAAATAAACAGTGGTCAGTGGGCAGTCAAAAAATTGTCGTATCAAAAACTAAAATTACATAATTTGTTAATTAAAATTATTAATATTAGTCTGGTTTTTACATCAATCGACACTCCGAGCAACAACAACCGCAACACATCATATTAATCATATTATGACGAGAACCCATAAGATTTTCTCCTACGAAATATCGTTGAACGTCCCGAAAGAAGTTTTCACTTCTAAAATCCTGTTATAAAATTTAGAATCTAGAGTGCAAGAGCAAGCGAAGCAATCTCGGGTATTTGGGCAACCCTCTCGTACGGTTCGAAAGGCTAAAGTTTAGGCCATCTTCCAAAGCCTAAACTGCTGTAGCTTTTCGGCATAACTTAACAAAGTAAGTTCTCTTTCTGTATAATGGTCAAAAGAAAACAAAACCTATTAAAGGTAGGGTGCTAAAATATCCAGGGTCACTTCGCTCACTCTTGCATTCTACATTCTCTTGATTCTTTAGCTCTTCTTCATAAGTCGACAAACCAACTAATTCCTAGTTGTTTTAGAATGATCAACAGAAAATCTACCCTAACCGAGAGTGTGCAAAATTGCGATTTCTACATTAGAGGTGACATGAAAGACTTGGTTTACTCCACTCCAGTGGCAATTGGCATCCTGTGAAGAGCTGAGAGAAATATTTTTAACAGCCACCCAACACATCAAAAACACAATTTCGACGCGTGTGACAGTGACGGGAGTACGCCAAGGCCAGGGGGTGGATCCAGGATTTCATTTTGGGGAGGGCCATTCTGACAAGGTTCGGAGCTAGGGTTAAAATCACAAATAAACAATAAAAATAGTTTTTATTAGCTTGAGGTATAGAAATTCCGTTACCTACTTAGTTTTGTAGTTAAAACCATGAAAATTGGTAGATATTTAACCTAGGTATTTAATCTTATAGGATGGTCATGGGGTCGGTTCTAGGTCCTCTCTTGTGGAACCTAGCTTACGACGCAGTCCTGCGTGTCAATCTCCCCGTCGGCGTTAATATAGTTTGCTATGCAGACGATACTCTGGTATTGACTGGCGGGGACACCTTCGAGGAGACCATCCAGCTTTCTGAGCTCGGGGTGGCAAAAGTAGTGGCGTCAATCCGCGGGCTGGGTCTGGACAAAGCGCCTCAGAAAACTGAGGCGTTATGGTTTCACAAACTGCCGAGGAGCAGAGAGTCACCCACCTCGTTGGTCCATGTCGGAGCTGCGCAAGTCCAGGTGGGCCGATACATAAAGTATCTTGGCCTTATCCTGGACGGCCGGTAGGGCTTTGAAGCCACTTCGAGCGCCTGGTTCCTCGGGTCGAGAAGGCAGTGGGTGCTTTGCTTTTGCATAGACTGCTGTCCAATCTTGGGGGACCTCGGGAGGTAGTTCGCCGTCTCTACGTGGGTGTCGTGCGATCGATGGTCCTTTACGGGGCGCCTGTTTGGTCAGGTAGACTGTCAGGCGTCCGACGCAGCAGGACTAAAGTCAATAGACTGCAGCGAAAAATGGCCATTCGTATCACACGAGGATACCGAACGATATCCTTTGAGGCGGCAACTCTCCTGGCGCGCTTTCCGCCGCTGGACATCCTGGCGGATATGGACGCGAAGGTCTACTACCAGATTCGCGATATCCGCCATAGCGGGAATAGTGTGCCATGAAGTGCATTCGTAAGGCTGAGGCGGCGGGAATAGCGACACGAGCTCGAGCGGTAGCGCGAGCGGCTACAGCAGCCGCAATATTCACACAAGCGCGTTGTCGAAGCCGTTCTGCCACACTTCGAAGCTTGGCTGAAAAGAGGGGAACGCATCTCCTTCAGGCTCACCCAGGTGCTCACCAGACATGGTTGCTTCGGTGAGTAGCTGAACAGAATTGGGCGAGAGGCCACGTCAAATTGCCACCACTGCGGAGTGATTCCTCGATTCCGCACAACACACGCTCGAGGAGTGCCCTGCTTGGGCCTCCGAGCGGCGGGTCCTGGTTGCCAGAATTTGGCGAAACCTGTCTCTGCCGGCAGTAGTGAGGGTTATGCTGGCAGAGACAGAGAATTGGATGGAAGTAGCCTCCTTCTGTGAGACCTTTATGGTCAAGAAGGAGGCCGCCGATCGGGATTGCGAGAAAGCTGATCCTGCTCTAAGAAGGAGGCGTCGGGGAGGCAACCGCCTTGGCACCTAATACGCCGAAATCCGCTTACCGACCAAAGTAGGTGGACCTTTGGGGTCGTAGGCGCACAGAGTGGGGACTCTGTCCGTCCACCGAGTGACCCCAGAGAAGACGGTGGCACAGTGGTCACGTGCTGCCGTGCATAGCGAGGCTCAGGGGAGGCCTCTTTACAGTCTTCCCAGGGATGTGCCTCACAGGGCGGGTTCCGGAATTGGTCTTTTAAGAGGAACCGGGATACCCGTGAAGACCGGGCTGGTTTTAGTGAGGTATAAATCCCACACTCCTCAACCTCCGCCCCATAGGTCGGGTGCCTTTTGTAGGTTTCCCACAGAAAACAAAAAAAAAGGTATTTAACCTATTACTTGATGAAGAAAATTACGTATTCAGCGTTTTTAGAAATTCAACCGAAGAATATAAAAAAATGCATTTTTAAGGATTTATATCCATTTCAAGGTCGCAAGTGGACATGGTTGCGAGGTGGCTTGCTAGTAATCCTAAATATGTGGATGCTTGTTATATTTTTGTAAATTAACTGAGAAGTAGAAATTCACGGTTCACCTGTTGTAAAGGACATTGGTATTTCTGTTTCCTGATATACCTACCTATGAGTAAGCTATGTAAAAGTGCACCTGAATTGAATCGAAAAGTTGAGTTGAAAGTATGGAATTCCTGGGTCTTTAGGGGGGAGGGGCATGGCCTCCATGCCCCCCCCCCCCCTGTATCCGCCAATGCCAGAGGCTGCGTGCTTGCATAAAAAATCGAGGCAGGCAATTTGAACAAGACCTGCAATAATTTTACTCTATTTTTGATGATTGCCAATGATAAGTAAATAAACGAAATTAATGTATTGAGCCTGCATTTTTTTAAATTTAAACCCGTACAAGTGTTGATAACATTTATACCTTTTAAGAAAAGTTATGAAATAGGGAATTTATTTCCGAGACTTTTATGCCAAGTTTCATACATTTTCTTCGAGTAAAACACGTCTAAACTTCAAAAAATATAAAATAAAGAAGGTTTCCTTTCCACTCAGGGCCTTTTATTTCTGAAAGGGGTTTGAAGGTTTTGGCCCTAATATCAGCCGCCATTTAGTTTTTTTTCAAAATCTCGGTGCAAGTTAAATGCCATATATTTGGATAGGGGACACTTATACAAACATAAAACTTTATATAAAATAACATCATAAAGCGTCACGTTTCTGAGATATTCAAAGACAAAAATAACAATTGTTATAACGAATTTATTTATTTATTTTGTAGTAACCATGTTGATTACGGCCGAACCCAATACCTAACCTATTTTCAGTAAAAGACAGATCGCTATTGATGATAGACAATATAATTCTACCGGTCCTTGAATATCGTCCCACAATCATCGATAAAGGCTATCCATCTAACGACAACAATGGTTCTTATACTTTACCTCCCGTGAATTCCGTTACAACCGACAACAACTTTAACAAACAACGTCCTCATTCGGCAAGGGGTATACGTGTTTTTGTCTCTTCGCTCATAACTAAAATATGTGGCACTCCACAAGAAAAAGTACCATATGGTTATTGGCGCTTACATGAGTCGCTCAGAAATACAAATCGTACAGGTTTACTTAGCTTATAATAAGCAAAATGTCGTAAGTGACGTACGTTTTCTCGTGGACAGTCACATATTATCTATACATGATGCAATTATGTTGTCATAGTTCAATATGCTTACGTGGAGGGAAAGCAAACAAAAAAATCCTTGTTTTGCAAGGTTTGTTTTCGACTTATATTTCGGTGAATAACTTCGAAACCTGACGCTTTAGGATATTATGTTATAATACAGTTTTTGTTTGTATAAGTGTCCTCTATCTAAATATATAACTTTCATTGTGCACCGCGATTCTGAAAAAAAAACAAAATGGCGGCCGATGTTAGGGCCACCCTCCATACAAAAATCTTCAAACCCCTTTGGGAATTTAAGGCATGTATTTTTTGTTAATTATGAGTACTCATTCATCATCATCAGTCAGAAAAATAACAAATAAGTGTCGAGAGAGAAGTAGTTATTTTTAAATTATTTGTTTTTGGTGACCAGTCTGAAAATTTTAAGAATTATTTAAAAACTTCCGTAACTCGGAAACCATTAATTTTCTACCCCTAGTTGGCGGGGCTTAATTTGTTGGAAATGACCTCTAGTATAACCCCTTTCAAGGAATAGGTCGAATTTCCAAGCACCGTGTATAAATAATATGTATATTTGAGGGGTCGGGAGTGTTGACCCTCCCCCCCCCCCTCCCCCGTAAAGGGGAAGTTTAGTGTTTTGTTATTTTTTAAATCACGTTCCTTATTTATGGGGGAGAGAGGAGACAAGCGTAGTCGACGGTTTCTGTCTGCAAAGTTTAATGCTACCTAAAACGAAAGAGATGATGGGGGTTCGTTTGCTCGCTCGCTTGAGACCCCTTCATCCCCTTCGAACCTAACCTGTCCGAGTCGGTGTACTCTAAGTCTCACTCAACAAAAGCTCAAATCATAGTGAAATTGTTCAACCTTAATAAAATAACGAAAATAAAGTGAATAAAAAAAAAATTAAGTGCTTCTACTTAATAATTACAAAAGCAATACGCATTTTTAAATAAAATAGCAATTACTTCTGTCAAAATTACGTCAAAAGCAATAAAATAGTATAAAACTTGAGGTTATTTTATCAAAGTTTGATATTTTTTTATTTCAGAAAGTATTCATTTCCTAGACCTTAAACTTCTTGAATTGTTTGAGATAATAAGTACTTTGCACCAAAAAATATATTGAAGAGTCTACTATCTATAAGTCCCGAAAATAAAAGAAGAGTCGTATATAGGTATCGCCTCTCATTCTGTGACTTTTTCTATTCATATGTACTTTCCGAGTTTATCTAGAACATTAGTGACATTGATGAAGGAAAAACATCGTGAGGAAATCTGGACTTATAGCTAATTATGAGACTGAAATCGCTAATCCATCTTCAGCAAGCGTGGGATCGCCATGCTTGCTTAAGACGGGTTGGCGGTTTCAGTCTTTCAATATTTTTGAAAGACCAATCCAACGACTACCCAACCCGATTTAAAAGCCTAGGCAGGGGCCTAAGCTTAGCTAAGGGAGTACCCATATATTTTTTATGTTTTGTTTCTCAACTTTGTAGGCGTGATAACTATGTATAACCATGCCGGATTACAGATTCTTATTATATGAACTCGGAGAGAATTAAGCCGTAGACAGACAGACAGACTGGGTTCCTTGTTTTAGGGAACCCTAAAAATTGTCATATAGACAACGCAGCACAATGGAGCGTGATATTGTCGATGGCAGTGTGGCTATTTTATTTTGGATACGTTCAGATTTATTGACGATAGTGTTATGTTCTGGATAAAACCTGTTTTTACAATAGAACCACCAGAATACAATTCACAGTTACAAATAAAGTAAATGCAATACACAATAAAACATTATCTTAAGTAGCATATTTGTTTGAAGTTTTATATATTTAAAATAATGATGTTATGTTTGAAACGTTCGAAACTCTAGATGAACGAATTT
The DNA here is from genome assembly GCA_916610205.1 of Griposia aprilina. Classification (NCBI taxonomy): domain Eukaryota; kingdom Metazoa; phylum Arthropoda; class Insecta; order Lepidoptera; family Noctuidae; genus Griposia; species Griposia aprilina. Next base: position 4,552,431 of record OU744295.1, on the reverse strand, counting down.
TAACCTAAAACAATCAATAATTTGACGTTTGTCTCGTGACAAATGTGACAATAGGTATCGAATTTGAAGATTATTGGGCAATATTATTTAGCAATGGAAAGGTTTTTATGAACGTTTTACGCTAAATAAAATGTTTGAACATTCAGTCAAGGTACCAAGACATTACAAAATTGCTGCTAATATATTTAAGCAAGTTTCTACGGAAGGCGGCAGCGTCAAAACTTTATTGTACGACGATAAATTACGGCATTTCGTAAGTATTTCAACAAAAAATGTTAATTTACACGAATTTTGTACTTTACTACTATTAGTTTGTCATATTTACAGAGGACGAATGTGCTCTTCGCACTGATAACAGAAACGATCAAACATGCGAGTGACATAGACAAAATATTTGAGAATTGTAAAGTATTAGAAACAGAGTCACGTTTAGACCCATGGCTTGCCAAAATTCTCACATCAGAACTTCTATTCGGCAAAAAGGCTCTACCTGGCAAAAGCAAGCCGGAGCAAACAATCCTCTCATACAAAGACCAATTTGAGAAATACATAACTGACCACCAAGATGAATTGAAGACAGAAGGTAATTATTAATTTATATTTTTTATTCTTTTTCAGATCTAATTTCGACATTAACTAAGCAAAATGGCAGACTCAGGCGATGCAAATGCTCCATTTATATCCCAACAAACGAAACAATTTGCAATAGTGTTGGGAAATCTATTTGTTTACAGTATTGCTATGTTCACTCTACCATTTGTCACGTTTTTCGGTGTACGGCATGTACTTACTACAAACTATCCAGGAGAAACATTTTTGGTGAATGTGTGGTCCGTAACTTCTGCGGTAGTGGTTGTGAACATTATAATAGGTGCTTATGTGTATAAAGCGTACCATGAGAAAGAATTTGATGAAGATGGTAATGAGATAGACCAGCACGCGTATCCAGTCGCTCCTGCAGCTGAAACCGTAACTGTGAAGAGCACATTGAACTTGAAACATGACTAATGCATTTATCAACATTCCTTTTTCAAATACAGTATTACAACGTCTGCTTTTATAACTTTATTGCTTTATTTCGAAATAGCCATACATAAATAACATAATAAAAATTATATATGTAAACAAGTACTGATTTAAATAAAGTATTTTGATGCTGTAAAATAGTTAATATATGTACCAAAATTTCATAGTTAGTTATTATTAAATATAGAAGATATTATGGTCTTTGTTTTTGTTTTACTGTTTCTGCCTGCCTTAGCCTGCCTTTACAATAAGATATAGCTGATAATAAAGCCTCTTTGAGCCTGTCAAACGATTGCCTACTAAAAGCCGTTTGCGTTTAAGCACAAAAACGCTCAACGTTTTCACGATTACATTTATTGTTGTTTCCGAGTGTATTTTTCTTATGAACAATAGCTGGTTGATACGACATTTGTCAGGTTAAAAATGTAGGGCAAGCATTTGTCCATCCACTTTTACTTATCTTATGAGCCAGATAGACAAGATCACAGAATATTATCTAATCAATTTCCATCTCCTAACTCTGTAACACAAGATCCTAAGCTGTTTATAATTCTGCGTACTACAATGCAACAAGCAATAAAACTATTTGCAATACACCACTTGCCACTGAAAAATGATATTTTTCCATTCATACCATTTGTGGCTGCTGTTTTCATGGACTGCAGAGTAAATGGCATAAATTAGTATTGTACTTTGTTTCTTTCACTGACAGAACATCTCTTCTTGTTTTACTTATCTAGTTGCTCCCAGACCGAGATATGTCCGCATCAACACCAACCTACTCACAACGTCAGATGCCATCAGAGCGTTCCAAGATGAGGGATACCGCTTCATACGGTGCACCTCAGGGTCTTATGCTGACTACCTGGAACAGATACAGAACCTTACAGAAGAAGACTTCACTCAGGACTATCATGTGAAGACCATGTTTGTGTTCTCATCTGGAACGAAGTTGCATGAACATGAGTTGTATTTGGAGAATAAGATTATACTTCAAGATAAGGTGGGTAGTAACTATTTTCGTAAATTAAGCAATAGTTAACAAAAAGTCAATTGAGAATGCTTCTTTTTTGAATTTGAAAATAGTTCATAAAGACAAAATTCACAATATATTTTTCAAGATCAAAATCTTATTTCTCTACTAATCTCTTCCTGATGCTTTTGAAACTTTTGCTTACAAAAAAGTATTCATTGTAATAGATTTACTTCTATCAATGGCAAAGATTTCTCTCCGAAACCTATGGTCTCCTATAAGTGAAGTACACCTAGGTACTTAATACCTGATGATGCTCTGTATTTATGTAAAGAAGAAAGAAATAAAATATGTTCATGTATTGTGTACATCTTTCATCAATAAATAAATCTATTTATTTTCAGGCTACTGCAATGGCAGTACATCTATTAGCTCCACCTCCTGGCAGCGTGGTCCTGGACATGTGCGCAGCCCCCGGCATGAAGACCACGCAGCTGGCAGCCTATATCAGAAACACTGTATGTATCCTTTCAATTCAATTTGTTAATGAATATGTGCTTTTGGAAAAATATATTTAATACCCACGCATAAAGTTCATTTCGCGCTACAATTCTTTTTACGACTACTTCCATAGTATTAGTCATTCTGAAATTAACTTAATTTACATTGTTATAAAGTAAATTTTTTGGAAGTAAAAATAACTTGATCTGTACAATAACGTGACTTGTAACATTGACTGCCTACTACTATCTATTGCCACATGCAAGATAGGAAAGCCGTTGACATAAACAAATTACGTACCGTTAGGTACAAACACATAGTCGACGCTGTTGACGAAGCTATTAACATAAAATAATAAAAAAATATATAAACGCAAATGTATGAGGTAATAAAACTATGAAAACATAAAACGTTTCTAGAAAACGTCATAAGTAAAACGTTATTTGCCTCATGGCATAAAAATAATAATGAAAACACCACAGGATGTAAAATCTAATTGCCTCACCGCCGTTGTTCCTGGTGAAAATAGGTCATCTAGATCCTCTTGAGAGGCGGGAACTGTTGCCTGCAGCGTGGCATTCATTATTTGAAAGAACGAATATACATTTATTTAGCACTGATTCTCAGACATCCATACTATATAATGTTATAAATTCGAAAGTAACTCTGTCTGTATGTTACCTTTTCACGCCTAGATCACTGAACGGATTTCGATAAAATTTGTCAAGGAGATAGATGGCATCCTGGGGAAGGACATAGGCTACGTTTTTCCCTGTAGCACGTTCCCGTGGGATGATTTCCAACATCCACGCGGGCGATGCCGCGGACAGAAGCTAGTTCAACATATTCTGCAAATAAAAAGTGTAAAGTCCGTCGTGCTGGACTGAGTCTCAGTCCATTGTGTAGTATTTTATTGTTCTATTAATAGCGACCTGCCCATGCTTCGGCTTTTGCGACTTGACAAAAGATCGAGATTTCTTTATTTTATTTTAAGTTGACCCCTCATCTGTCGTTCGAACTTATTAAGTTCGGTAACAATAGGAAAGTAATTGTGTCTCATTAGCGACAGTTGATTAGATATGAATATATTATTTTATGATACATATAAACTTTCTTGAAGAAATCTTATAAGTTATGGTGAAAACCGTATATCAAGAACCAAGAAAAAAGCGGTCACACAAACAGACCCGAAAAGCGACTTTATTTTATACTATTTATAGATTGTATATGCCTCACTTACCAATGCTCCAATTTGTTCTGATAAAAACGTATGCTTTTCTGAAGCACCGAAAGCTACCCATCTGACAATGTATTTCTTTTTCAGGGCCGAGTATTTGCAGTTGAAAGAAATGAGAAGAGATACCAGGTACTGCGTGATTTTGTTGCAAAAACTGGGTCTACTTGCGTTGAGACAATGCATAAAGACGCCTTGGAAATTAAGAAGGGCGACATGGATGACGTCGAGTATATTCTTCTTGATCCGAGCTGTTCGGGATCAGGTAATAAGTAGTCCTATGTTGTTGTGTTAAAGTTCAATATGAAAAAGTTTAAAAAGTTAGATTTAACAGAGTTTTTCTATTGTTCTTAGGAATGGACTTCTGCGTTCACAGCTACATAGAAAGCACAAGACTCGCAAAGCTTACATCATTGCAGGAGAAATTCTTGAAACACGCAATGAACGCCTTCCCTAAAGCCAAACGAATAGTCTATAGTACTTGCTCTTTATTCCCTGAAGAGAACGAAAGAGTTATCACTAACGTAGTGAAGACCTCACGAGCCAAATGGAGGGTCCAAGATGTGAAAGAGTTGCTCAAAGGACAATGGAACAACATTGGCTCGGGCATGTACGGCAGTATGGGCACAAGATGCATGTACTCCAAACCTGAATCCGACTTCACTACAGGATTCTTTTTAGCCGTCCTCGATAGAGATCAAAAAGACATGGAGAAAAGTTTAAATGCAGAAAAGAAAATTCAGAAAGAGTGCCAAAGTATAAATAAATCGAAATGTAAAGATGAAGAAAGCGGTGACAGCAATAAGAAAAAGAAATCAAAGTATGCATTGGATGAAAACGACGTTGCTGAACATAATGCTGAAATCAGTCAAGAGTACATTGAAGAGGGCGTCGAAGAAATACCGAAGTCCAAAAAGAAGAAACATAAAGTTGGTACCGATGTCAACCAAAATGCAGAGTCGGAACCGAACTCTTCATTAATAACGGAAGAAACAGATGAAGCTCCCAAAAAGAAGAAAAAGAAGCGTAAAAATGATGAAAATAATCAACCAGTAGAGAACATTATAGACCAATTAAGCGATTTAGTTGTGGATTTGACAGCCGAGGTTCCTAAAAAGAAGAAAAAGAAGGATAAACATGTAGAATTACAAGTAAATGCAGATAGTACAAACGCATATGACACTAACGATATCAATGAAATTGCAAAAAAATCAAAAAAGAAAAAGAAACGAAAAGTGGATTCAGATGAAATTGAAGTTGTGGAAATTCAGTTGACCACAAAAACACAGCAATCTGAAAAAAACTGCAATGAAGCTTTAGACATAATCGTTGGCGATGTTTCACAGAGTGTACCCAAAAAGAAAAAGAAGAAAAACAAAGAATCTTGATGATTGTTTTTTTTTTTTTTGTAGTTTTTTTAATAAACAACATGGATTTTCACACTTGAACTTCGTCTGTATTTTTTTTTCTATCTAATTGTTTGAAATTGTTTCGAGTCCAAGTAGCTCTTCGGCTCTTTTCACAAGTTCAGAGAGAATTCCGTATTTTTCAGAACGTTCGCTGTTCTTATTCACTGCCTGTCAAAAAACCTCTAATTTACCCACACAATTTACCTACATTTTTGACATAATTGTCGCTGAAGTGAGATTGCGACTCGATTGAACGTTTTTCCGCCGCTATATGTAATATACGCCCGCCATACACTGCTGCACTGCCGGCGAGTGCCTTAGAGCCAGTCCACACGGCGCGTTGCGTTGCGTTGCGTCGTCGCAGCGCTGTCCTTGCGTTGTTTTACATACAAATAACCAAGGTGTTCACACGGCGCGTTGCGTCGTCGCAACGCACACATGACGGACAGCAGCCCCCGAGACGAAGCGAGAGGGGGTGTACTCGTGCGACGTCGGAGCGGCAGCGCTCAGTTGCTTGTGCGTTGACAGAGAGGATACACGGAAGCTCATTTCGTTTTACGTTTACGTTTTTTTAATTAGTTTTATTTGCAGGGTAAAATGAATACCATTGAAGAACTTGACATAGATTACTTGATTACATTGATACAGGAAAGGGAAATTATATGGGACAAGTCAAACGTAGATTTTAAAAATAAAAATTTAAAAACAAAAGCCTGGGAAGACATATCAAAAGTTTTATTTCCTGATTACGAGAATTTCACAGCTGAACGAAAAAACGAAGTTGGTGAGTTCACAGTGATATTTATGTTTTTTTTTTATTTAAGAGGGCTTTCAAGATTTTCTTGCACCGCCAATTCCGCGATCAGTACAAAATTAATATCTCGACACTCTAAAATTTTAAAACTAAGGGAATCTAGATTAGCGTGAGTACTATTTTATTACTTAGCTCAAAACTAACCTAGACTACGCTGAGTAGGTATAAAATATTATTTTTTTACTGATCGCGGAATTGGCGGTGCAAGAAAATCTTGAAAACCCTCATAATACAATTATACCTTATTTAGCTGCCAAGGCAGAGTTCCTCTAGTCATAAAATAGGTCGCATATTGCTGTCTTATGACATTCGGTGCTGTCTGTTCTTCATGTGCGAGTTGTATTGGGAGAAATTCATCAACACTTATAGCAAATTTATCTCTTTGTCTAAAACCATCTCGATCAGCGACAAAATTGTGTAATACACAACATGCTTTTATAATGTCAGTAGCGAAGTCATAGGACACGTCTATCGGTCTGTGAAAAATGCGCCATTTGTTAGCCATAATCCCAAAAGCGCATTCGACATATCTTCTGGCTCTGCTTAGACGGTAATTGAAAACCTTTTGTTGTAAGTCGAGATTTTGACCGCCATATGGACGCATAATATGTTTGCTCAGTCCAAAAGCTTCGTCACCCACAAATACATACGGGGTTGGTATATTGCTACCAGAGAGTGGCTGGGGTTGAGGTAGTGGTAAGTTGTTGTTAATCATTAGCTCGTACAGTTTAGAATTTTGTAATATGGCTGAATCGCATTCTTTTCCGTATGCACCGATGTCGACAAATACGAATTTGTAATTTGAATCCACAATAGCTAGCAACACAATCGAAAAAAAGGCTTTATAATTTAAAAAAAGTGAGCCACTATTTGCAGGATTACACACGCGGATGTGTTTGCCGTCGATGGCACCAACACAGTGAGGAAAATTTGCCTTTACATCAAAACCCCTCGCTATTGTTTGGAAACTTTCAGTTGTCAGTTCAGGGATGTTGTCTCGAAGAAGATTGGTCCATATAGCACGACAAACTCTTTGTATCATATATGCAATAGTAGATTTTCCCCGTTTGAATTTGAAATGTAAATCAGTTATTGAATTTCCACTTCCTAGGTATCTGAAACGAAAATAATTATTATAATATGCATTTATGAGATAGATAGATACCCGAAAAAAAATACTGACATATTCAGACATCGATAGCAAATAACTTTCTCTATGTAACCAATTAATTCTGGAATCGCGAAAAAAATAACAGCTGTTGCATACATTTTGATTCAGTAGGTATTGCTTTTTGTATGTAACAGCTGTTATATTTTCACGATTCCAGAGTTGGTCACATAGTGTTTGTTAACGATATCTGAATATGTCATTAAATTTTATCGAGTAATTCACTATGTATAAATTATTAAATCATGTTTACTATTGGTTTTGCAGGTAATGATTTAATAAAGAAATGGAGAAGTGTAAAAGATAATTACTTCAGATATTCAAAAAAAATAAAAGAAGCATCAAAATCGGGCTCGGGCGCTACGAAACTGAAGAAGTATCATTTATATAATCAACTTCTTTTTTTGAGAAAAGTGGAACAAAATGCCACCGAATCTAGCTTAGACTCGCCTAGAGAAATCAACAATGAATCTACGTCTACAAATGATGACATTACCACAGACAACACTCCGCGCTATGTTCCAGTCGCGCGCAAAAGGGCAATGCAAATGGATGAGTTTGAAAGAGAAGGACTAAAACTTCTCAAGGAGCCGGAAAATCGCCATATGTCCTTTTTCAGAGCTATATTGCCATCTATTCAAGAATTTTCCGACCGAGAAACTCTCCGTTTCCAAAGTAAAGTTATACAAATTATAGATGAAATGCGGTATGGACAAACATCATCATATGTGAGTGGCCCATCAACGTCTCACCAACCATCATATGGGTATCAAACAGCAAATTTTCAAAGTACATACATTTCTGATTATAATAATTCAATTACATCTCCAGAAACATCTCAAGCAAGTGAAGAAACTGAATACGATTTTTCTAATTTGTAATTACTGGATGATATCTCTCTTAAATAATGTCTAAACTTAAAATTATGACAATTGCTGATTATTTGTGAGTTGATTACTAATTAAACAAACCAAAAAAACTGTTACATTTTTATTACTTAAATATATTTATATAGTTACCTTAAAGTAATTCCCAGCATTTCTACTGGTTCCACTGGATTCCTCATATTAGTATAGTTTTTTCGTATGTGTGGTTCTAAGGACTTCAATAAACATTCGAAGCTGGATACACTCATTCTAAAAAAATTATAAAACTTCTTTTCGTCTAATAGCAACTCCCGATATTCTAAAAAAAAAAACTGTCCATCACGATTTCTTAATGAAATGAAAGGACTGATCCAGTACCGTCTTGTGATCTTGCGTCGATTTCGGCGGTGACGTAGTAATAGGAGCAATGCTAGACGTCTTTTCCGATCCATGATTTGCTATAGACTGACTGCGAAATTTTTTCAAAATGCTTGCCGCAACTGTGCGTCGCCGCTGCGCCGACGGAGCGTTAAGACTGCGTCATAGTAACGCTGCGATGGCGCAGCGCCCGTGTGGCCGGCTATGCGTCAAAATATTTGCGTTGCGACGACGCAACGCAACGCAACACGCCGTGTGGACTGGCTCTTACCCAACAGCCTATACAAGAGAAACGAGCCTTACCTACCCAGAATAGTACCTACATTTTGATGCAAGTGTACAATGACTGATGCCCAAGCGTGTATTACGACGTTTTTTAACAACAGAGTTTGTAACAAATATTTGTGAAAAATGGCTTGTAGTTTTATCTTTTTCGCCATTGCATTTTGAAGAAGACGCACTGACTCAACGCCGCTAAATAGCACTTTTTGATCAATTGCGTTGAAAACATACCTACATGTAGTACCCACATACCTATTTGAGAAGGTACAAAATTGCACAAATTAAAAAGATTCCATCGTCTAGACTTGTATTACCAGGTAAATACTGAAGAAAAAAGAATAGCTTCTCGTCCTACTCGATAAATCTTGGACATAAGTGGGGCAAACGTCATAAGCGACGTTTATTTCGTCTAGCCATCGTTTCTACGAAATAAAGTACACCGCAATTCTTTGTTATTTCAACTTTATTTCAATTTGAACCTTATTTGTATGTTTTTAGATGTTAGATTTAAATGTAAGTATTTAGATGAATTATACGGTACACGCTATGGCGTTATGGTGTCACGAATGTGTCGTGCGCCCTTATTTTCTTTGCATATTTGGCGGGTCGTATGAAATTACGATTGTTATAGTAGGTTACATTATACTGATAGGTATAAAGACAGAATAAATTGTAATATTTCGTTTCACCTTATAGCAATACCAATGATATACTAAGGAATGCTTCTTACACTACCTACTGCTGTAGGTACCTAACTACCGAAGGATCGATTGCTGACAGAGGAGTATGAGAAAAGCATCGGTATTTTAGTTTAAACCGTTCACATCGTAATATTGTCGTCTCCTTGCTGTGTCTCACTATTGTCTATATTTATTAGGGTTCCGTAGTCAACAAGGAACCCTTATAGTTTCGCCATGTCTGTCCGTCTGTCTGTTTTTCAGCGCCTTAGCTCAGAAACTCTAAGTACAAGAAACCTATACTACGGCAAGGGTATACATATTAATCACGCCGACGAAGTGGTAAAATTAAATCTTGAGAACCTTTTTAGGTTACCTTTGATTACTCGGGAACCGGGTTTTTTTTTCTCGTCTATATTTTGTCTCGTCGAAAGCACGTTACGCCGTTGGTTCCGGCTGTCATTCGTGAATCTTTGACAGTCGTTGTATACGGGTCAACAGAAGCCCGAAAGTCTGACAGCCAGTCTTACCAAAGGGTATTGTATTAACAAGTAACTGGGTTGGGGAGGTCAGATACGCAATCGTCCCATGTAAAAAACTGGTATTGACCTGTATCCAGTTAGACTGGTAACCGACCACAACATAGTTTGAAAAAAGCTAGGCAGATTTATGGGATCCGTTTGCGAAATAATAGGTCTTTACCGATGAAATTGCCGTTTTGTATGAAAAAATTTAAACGAATTTTTTTCATGAATTTTTTATTTGTATTAATCGAAGTAATCACCCATGCAATCAATGCATCTTTGCCATCGCAGTGGCAGTTTATTGATGCCCTTCTTAAAGAAATCAGCTGGACGGGAGGCAACAAATTCTTCAAAGGCATTTTGTACTGCCTCTCGGGTATTAAATTTTTTTCCCGCCAAGAAGTTATCCAAATTCTGGAAAAAGTAGTAGTCTGTAGGCGCAAGGTCTGGTGAGTAGGGCGGATGACGGAGAGCTTCCAACCCCAGTTCTTGCAACTTGGAGACCGTCTGCTGTGCAGTATGAGGTCGCGCGTTGTCGTGCAGGAGCAGCGGAGACGAGCGATTGACCAATGCTGGTTGGAGATGCGCCAGCTTCTCCATCATTGTGTTCAGTTCTTCACAGTACACATCTGCAGTAATGCTCACCCCGTTTGGTAAGAAGCTGTGATGAATCACACCGGCGCTAGACCACCAAACAGTGACCATCACTTTTCTAGGGGTAAGTTTTCGTTTAGGGCATTGTTTAGGTGCTGAACCAGGATCCAACCAACTTGCTGAGCGCTTACGGTTATCAAACAGAATCCATTTTTCATCGCAGGTAACAATGCGGTTCAAAATTCCTTCATTTGTGTGTCTGTTGAGCAGTGCAAGGCACGTCTCGACGCGTACTTCGCGCTGGCGATCATTGAGTTCGTGGGGCACCCATTTGTCAAGCTTTTTTACCTTGCCAATTTGACGCAAATGGACCAATATTGTTTTGACGCTAACGTCGAAAGCTGCTGCTAATTCAGCCGTAGATTGTGTATCATCAGCTTCCACAATCGCCTTTAATTCGTCATTGTCGACCAAAGTCTTCGGACGACCGCGAGGTTCATTTTTCAGGTCGAAATTTCCAGAACGGAAGCGAGCAAACCAATAACAGGTGGTGCGTTGGTTTGTAGTGTTAGCTCCGTAAACGTCGTTGATGTTGCGTGCCGCTTGTGCCGCGTTGCTGCCACGACGGTACTCATATTCCATAATTACTCGAATTTTTAACGTATCCATGATGACGAAAAATATTGAAATGCGATGAAAATGTAACACTAATCAATAAAGAAATGACTACTTTTAGAAAAAAAAATCCATGTTTTTAAAATAAAATTAATTTGAAATTAGAATTCTTAGCCAAACAAAAATTATTTTGATTTGAAATGGCCAGTACTGCAGAACGGCAATTTCATAGGTAAAGACCTAATATTAAACTTTAAAGTGCTAGTGTAGCGCCCCCAATGCCAGCTAAATGGTATTTTCTAGATGTGAAAAAAATCACGGCGTAAGTAAACATACCCATATCATAGCCGTCATCTACGCATTCTGTACATCAAACTAAGTAACAGTGCAGAAAAATAATTGCTGGGAAACGACTTATTTTTGGTGTGAAAATTTGCTGTATGCGGTAGTGCGCAATGTAACACACGCAAACATTGTGCTTATGGGTGCATGCAAAGCTACCTACAGCGGTCGTGTAGGCATTTAAAGTTGTTTTATAACATTAAAAACTTGGTTTCGTTAAAAAAAAACATTTAATGTTGGCATTAACCGGTTGAATGCCGTATTAAAAATTAAAAAAACCATTGTGTCTTGCGTAGATCTACGTTCCAGCATACGAAAGGTTTCAACCTTCAATATCTCTGTAACCAGAAGGTTCCAAAGTATGGTCCAGTACATTTTTTTTTATTACATTGACGAGGAGTACAAGTCACTCGCGGCTTCGTTAAGTGTCTTTTTAAACCCGCTAAAAAAAAGAATTTGAAACGAAAACTATCACAGATTCACAGCTAAGCAGGCTCTACAAGTCAAGGAGTAATAGTCGACCAACTTAAATTAGCAGTTGGAATTCATGGGAGAGCATGGTTTTCTAAGTTTTTTCTGGGGATAAATTAATTCCAACTACGGAATTCTTAATTGTGGGTGGTTCAACACGCTCTTGGCCGGTTTTATTAATTGCTTCGTTGGCTGTCAGTTTTTTTTCTCTAATCGATTGAGCGGTAAATAAACAAGTCAAGCGTGGATGAAGAATTTTAGTGCCTCTGACGTTATTTATCTGTAATAACTTTTTCAGTTTAGCTGAAAATCCAAATATAGGATCAAAAATAACCTTTTGAAAACTAATTCTTGTATATGCTTAACTCCTATTAAGTAGTTTTAATCTACGCGTAAATCTAATGTTCGATTAAGTACATAAACCCGACCACATTGAAAACGTACTTAACTGCTTTAGGTATTCTCTCGGCGCGACACGCGAACGATCAAAATTATAGTAGGTAGTAAGTACCTTATTAACTACATATTTAGGTACCTATAGTGCCTATAATACAATAATAGCGAATGATTGAATAGAAGGTATATAGGCATAGGGCTTAGTACCTAATTAGATACTTACTTATGATTCATGAGTAGGCTTACCAAAAGCACTTTAGGTAGAGTGATACCATATGTATAATAAAGGAGAATATATAGCTAGGATCTCCCGTTTAAAGGCTCCTACAAACAAGCGCGACACGCAACGCTAATCGCACGCTAGGCACCGCTCGTCGCGCGACGTGTCGCGCTTGTTTGCAGGAGCCTTAAACAGCCAAAGATGCATGTTTAACAGCGGCGGTAAAGTGCGCGCAAAATAAGATTGCGCGCGGCCGAAATCGGAAATAATTGTTTACCGCCATCAAGACGTTTATATCAGGTGTCAAGAGAGTGTGCTGTGTTCCGTGTGTTCCAAAGTAAATAATCACCATTATTAAGCCGAAAGTGATTAAAAGTGCTGGCAGGGATATAGTCTTGAAGGGTAAACGCGCGCAGACTTATCTTGCGTGCACTCTAGCCAAGAAAACACAGACACTTCTTAACTACTCGCCTACTCTGTTCTGCTGATCGGTAAAGCTATGCGTCGTCAAATCCTTGAACTACCACGATTGATTTCTGATATTTATTTATTTATTTATTCATCTTTAATTCAGGCACATTACCCATAATTTGTTAGTATTACTTACAACTATGTTAGTGTAATTAAATAAGACAAACATAGACAATTAGAAACAATAACAACAACAACAACTTATGCCTGATATGATATGCCTATAGATAACTAGTGATATGATATGCCTATTTGAAAAACCCAGTTCAAATGCCAGCCCTCCCTTATAACGCACATATTGCTTCGCAACAGTCGTCGAATAGGACAAGCCGGTGTGTTTCCCCATAGATTTAAAAAAAAACTGTTCTTGATATTCTCGCAGTAATAGAATGCATTCGAAATGGAAACTGATGCGTGCCCCATATTAATGGTAACCGAAAGTTGCGTAATATTGTTGCAGTAACATATTGTGCAACACAAAAATGTGTCTGAAAAATGTTGCGCAATATTTGTTTTCCATGATTACGGGGCTTTATTGACAAGTAAGTCCTCTCGGCTTTCATAATCTTTGGGCAATAAAGTTTGAAAATGTTTAGTGGGTCAAGCTCTTAAGGTTATTATAAAGTAGGTAGGTAAGTAGGTCCCTTATCGCCTAGCCTTGAGCTCATAGGTAAAACAACTAAGTAAGACTTGAACACTCAGGCGTGTTTAGATTTAGATGAATAGATTAAACATAATTATTTGTTTTCTTAAAATTAGGGAAATAGGTTTAGGTTACTACCTAGTGCCTACCAACTTACGTTATGCCCTAAAACCTTACGTAATGAATAACCATGATGGTAACAGATTTTTTGGGTTTTTTTGGGTTAATTCGACATACAATTGTTAGATTGTAAATGTTTTTTTTTTTGTAAATCTAGCTGAATTGGTAGTTCAGTTACAACCGCGACGGCTGAGCACGGGTTGTGGGTTCGATTCCCGGGTCGGGTTAAAAGCTCGTAGTCTGGAAATCTCGCCCCTTATTCGGGACTTTTTTTTTTTTCTATAATTGGCGTAGAATTTCTAGACTAGGGGGTCTAAAATCATGTGATGGATTCATGGTTTCAGTTTACACGTCGATGTCCCTGGACCCTGCCAAGCTGTTTATTCTATGAAAAGAAAATCTATGACAAAATTATCTCTTTACCAACCAGTAATATTATAATTTATAACACAACGGTTCTTACCTAATAACAACTTTCGTTGCTAAGTAAGTCAAGTTTTATTCTCTAACTGGGCGGTATACAACAGGCGGGCGGGCCATCATCTGCTCGATATTCAGCCAATCAGCGGCCGGATGCCGGATATTATGACAGTTGGTGTCACTCAGTGCCTGTCACTCAAAAAGCTTTTAAACTAAAACCAACTTTAACGAAAGGAAATTAAGTTCAAATTAGCCTGGACGAAGAAACGAAAATGACCTTCCGTTATTGGCCCTTTATACTGAAACCGACTTAAACAAAAAGACATTAATTTCAAATTAGCTTGGACGAATAAAGGAAAATGAGCTTCCGTTATTGGCCGTAGCTATTGATGTTACCACCCGTAACTCATTAAGGCATTATAGGCTGTTAATATTGTTTATAAAAAGGCCTTATTGATTTATATTAACGCCTTCTTTGAACTATGTTTGGGTCAGCTTCTAGTCTAACCGGATGCAGCTGCATACCAGTAGTTTACATGGAGTGACTGCCTATCTGACCTCTACAATCCAGCTACTGGGTAACACGATACCCCTTGCTAAGACTGGTTGTCCGACTTTCAGGCTACTGTCGACCCGTAACGACTATCAAAGATTCAAAAATGACAGCCGGGACCAACGGATTAACGTACTTTCCGAAGAACGGAGAGGTCTCGGTATGTAAAGATGGTCACCCATCCACGGACCGACCGCGGCAAGTGCAGCTAAACCTGATCAATACCACGCACAATGGGCCACTCGAAGGACTAAGTGCGGAAACCAACGTATCGATACGTTTGTGTTTTGTCTAATAATACAAACTTGCGAGACCAGACAAACAAGCTTGATTCAATTCTAGGTAATGGTCCTACCAAAATGAATAAATATTACAAACATACCTACATACGAAAGTATAGTTTATCTTACCAACATTACCAACAATTGGGGGTCTTTGTTAATAGTTGGTAATGTTAGTAATATAAACTCTATTTTCTTCATCAAAGGAAAATTACGGAAGTTTCATTTAAATAAATAATTTTCTTTTTGGTAACAAGGAAATAAAAAATGGCCTAGTGTCAGTGCGTGTTAGCCTCCATAAAGAAGTTATCGCCAAACAATCTGCCGCGATATGTTATTTGTTACTGTACATTATTATTATAATAAATAAATACGTCGCACTGTGTTTTAGGTACAAAAGTAACTTATTATAATAAAAGTTACATGGTCAGTTACAGACAGGACTAAAAGAAATTGCGGTACTTTCACAAGTACTAGTGTATGTTTTATTTAATAATATTAACATCGTAAAATCACAATCAGAGGTGTAGCTATAGTACACCCACATTTCGCCATCAATGTTTAAGTGTTTAAGCCCCAGGTAGTAGGGGTCGAGCCTGTTGCCATCGACAAACGGGCACAAATCCAGACTTCGCGCTGTTGCTGAGTAATTCCTGATAGACATAATGTCCATAACAGTGCTTATCGTGTAACTCCAAAGTAGGCCACATAAAAAAATATAAATTCTCGGCAAAACCTCGTAGGAAACATTTTATTTCTGCTTCAAATCCCTTAGAAAATATTCTTACAATAAATTTAATCTGCAACCAACATGTAACAGTTTCGTAAATATTACCAAATCTATTGTATTACAAACATTAATTCATTATTAATCAGCAAATTTTACAGCGACAACTTTATACAATCACTTATGCACCGCGCCGCTACGCCGTAGCGCGGCTACGTGTCGTAGCAATGGCTACAATAAACCAAAGGAAATACCGAAGATTTGAGTTTTTTGTGACAAACTACTATACATCAAGAATCGGGTCAAGTACGAAACGGGCATTTTAATCGTAATTGGAGGTAACAAGCGCTTGTTTGTTCCTCAAACGGCTGAGTATAGAGGAAATATAATCATTTCTGAAGTGCCGACACGACACTACTTACCATATATTATTAAGTTTTAGTACTAACTGCAGACAAATAATTCGAAAAACTGTCATTATGACTATATTTATTAAGAAGATAAAAAAAAAGTTTTCTAAGCTACAAGTAATAAACGTGGAGCGCTACGAGATTGCTACGGAATATTCGTAGCGTATTGAAAGTGACAATCGAACGGAAATCAGGAGCATTTTTTTGTCTTTTTGCTTGTCTATGGCATCAAGGTGGTGAGTGTTACGACTCATTGGTTAGGTTCGTTCCTTCAAATCTAGTTTACTATTAAAAAAAACGATGATACTGACATGCTGATCCACCCACCTCTCCAAAAAGTACTGTACAGATAGTCAGTTCAGGACATTTCAGTTTCAGACTAGTACAATACTTTTGAGTCTGTTCAATGTGTTTAAATTGGTTTGTGTACCAACCCTACTTCTTGGCTTGCCTCATTGTGTCTTGAAATATTGTCTTTTCTTCTGTAAAGCAATATAATCATTTTTCCAATGCTGGTTTATCACTTTTCCGATACTGGTTGTAATTTGATGTACCGTCAAATGTGGTGAATAGGGATGCAGGGATGAATCGAGACGAAACTTTAAAAGGGATTTTAACATTGAAATAATATAGTTTGTTGCCAACAAGGGCACTTAATCTTTAATTTTAATACATTAAATACATTAGCGTCCTTTTTGGCACCACCCCTGCATTTATGTTCTCCCAGTTTGACGGTATTTATGACATTTTAATGGCATTGATTAATCATATAAACTCATGCCTATAATACATTATAAAGCAACTTTGTTTGCAAAACATACATAAGCGTCGAATCACGCGAGAGCACAATATTTAACGTCCTATAATTTATGCAAATCCGCTGAGCTAGTGAGCTTGCAAATGTCACAGAGCATATTAAGTAGCATTATAGTAATTACTATATTTTATTACAAAAATATTACGGTTGAAGAGAGCTTAGCTCGATATTCCTTTCAAAACAAAAGATTAAAGAACAGGTATTTTATTTCGATTTAAGAAACATGATAGTAGGTATAATTTATAATGAAAGAAAGTAAAGTAAGAAAAGTAACTGCCATCTTATAGTGATGCTCAAATACGCAAATAGTTGAGAGTTTGCGACCGAAAAACTAAATGAGAGCATAATAGTGTTATTGTGTAAAAATCTCAGTGCAAGTGGAGTGAGCTTGAAGTTAACTGACAGTGTCAATTCATAGCAGTTGATGGGATGACAGTTCACTTCATGACCAGAATAGAACGGTTGTTAATAAGCAGCTGGAAAAATGGTGAGGTGTCGGTAGATTGACAAGCTCTTATATCCACCTCTTTCTTGTTATTTTATTTTTAGCAAGTAAAGAATATAAAATTTGTTAATTACCATTGTTGGGTCCCTATAGAATCGGGGCCAGTGTAACACCATATTCCGAATAACATGCATATTTACGTGTTCAAGAAAATCCTAGGAATTCGTCACCACTTATTATTCACACTAGTATTTAACGTGAGGCAGTAATTACCGTCCTAGGTTAATAAAACTAACCTAATTACTTTCTTTATTAAATACAAGCTGTGCCCGCAGCTCTGCCCGGGGTAGTATTTTCCATTTTTAATCGAGTTCCCAAAATTTTGAACTTCGGATTTTGGATTTTGGGATTTTCACCTGAAAAACCCTATATATTTGTATAGGGTTTTCAGGTGAAAATGACTATGCTATATGTAAAGTAATTTCCAGTAAATAAAATATTGTTAAGAATAAACTTAAGAACCCATCCATAATAAAATCGAAAGTATCTCTGTCTGTCTTTTACCTTTTCACGCATAAAGCACTGAACCGATCCTTATGAAATTTGACAAATGGGTAGCCTAGGCTAGGACCTGGAGAAGGACATAGGCTACTTTTCATTCTGGATCGCAAATGAAAGTACCTACATAATTTCTCTAAGGATGACCTTTGCACCGTCCCCTGTCTTAATTCTTACCAAATCGTTAACTAAGCGTGTTAATTATGGCAAAATTGCTAATAATAATAAGTTTATTGTACAAAGAGATAATACATACTTAAAGTTAATCATACACTAAACATGATTGTAAAACTGCTTGGACAGTAAAAAAAAAAACATCAATATCGGTTCATAAACGACGAAGTTATCCGCGAACACACATTAAAAAGAAAATATATACGGTCGAATTAAGAAACCTCCTCCTTTTTTGAAGTCGGTTAAAAAGATACTTGAATCACACGAGCCAAATGTTAATGTTTTGTTTTATATAATTTCCGTTCCGTTAGGTATATTCCTGAAGTCAACGTGTGACTTGGCTTGAGTTCTGCCCAAGTTCCTTTCTTTATTTATTTTTTAGGTGGGATATCATCAAATGACGCTCTGGGCGGAGCGGAAGGGTGTGTCAGACTCTTACTGACTAAAACCCACCCGTGTTCCTTCAGTTGCCTGTGCGCCAGGGCTACGGTAACTCGTTCGAACAACCCGTGACCCCGGCAGGCATCGACCCTATCGGACCCCGTCAATTATGCTGACATTACGTTGAGGCGCGCGTGGAACACAACGCGCCGTTGACCCGGGCCTGGTCCTTACCGGACGGCGAGCCGCCCATTGCTCGCCGTCCGCAGGCCCGCGCCTACGGTGGCCGTGAGTCGGCAATCGACTCCCGACGCCCAGGGTGTCTCCTCCTTCACGAGCATCACTGCTTCGCAGAAGGAGGTGACTGCTTCCCATTCCCTCTCGCTCCGTACCATGGCCTGAACCAGGGCCGGACGCGAGAGATCGCCGCCGCCGATCGCCGCCACGAGGACACGGCGGTGCTCCGCCCAAGCCGGGCAGATCTCCAACGTATGCTCCGCCGTGTCCTCCGGTCGATCCACACAATGACAACACCCGGGCGTTTCCTCCCGCCTTCTCCGAAACAGGAACCTCCCGAAACAGCCATGTCCGGTGAGGACCTGCGTCAGGCGGAAGGTGAGGAGGCCGTGGCGCCTCAAGCCACTCCTCAAATAGGGGACTTACCGCCGCAATTGTGGCGTGCCCAGCGCTGGGTTGCGACAGTCGTACTCTCCATGCCGCCATGAGATCCCGCCGGAGCTCTGTCCGCTGTTCCGCGATTTCCCGCGGCAGCGGAGTAACGCCCCGGCGTTTCGCCTCCTCGTGCCACTCCCAAACGTGCGCGAGGATTTTTGCTTCCAGATCCCATGGCGGCAATCCGGCAAGGAGGCTCACCGCCTCGCAGGAGACCGTGCGGTATCCCCGGACCAGCCGGATGGCCGCGCCTATATCGGTGCCCCGTAAAGGGCCATGGACTGCACGACCCCCGCGTAGTCTCCGGCAGGAGGCGTTTGGACCCCCTAGATTGGGCAGGAGCCGCTTCAAGGCAGCCTCGGCCCGGTCCAGTCTGGGAGCCAAACGTCGGAAATGCTCGACGAAGTTCCACCGTCTGTCGAGGACGAGTCCCAGGTACTTCATCGTCGAATCGACGCCGATGTGAACCCCTCCCGCCATTATTTGGGAACCCGAGAGTGGCGCGTTCCGAGGGCCATGAAAACACATGGCCTCGGACTTGTGCAGAGCCACCTCCAACGATTGCCGGATCTTGTCAATGACTGTTGCAACCCCCGTGTCATTAATTCGGCCGCCGCCTGGTGCGACCTCCCCTGCGCCAGGACCAGCGTGTCGTCAGCGTAACAAGCGCCCAAGTTGCTCCTGGCATTGTATTGTATCCTTCTAACAATTAAACTTGGCTGCAGTAGAGTTACTTACGAGTAGGTTTGGGTACCTCGTGTTCAAGTTTCGGCACGGTATGCATGTTTGGATGTTTGCTGTTTTCACGAAGGATAATAGTTTTGCTGGAACTGATAATATTAAAGTGGCATTTTTATGATTTTTTGCTGACCTTAGTATAAGATATATTATGTTACATGATTTGACGTATATTTCAATTCCGATGAAAGGTAATACGAAATTAATTAAACATTAATTTCCGGTTAAAAACAGTTTTCTTCAAAGTAGAGCACACATTTTCTGAATAACACAACATTATGATGTTCGTATAAACATAAATAATAATTAGAAAACGTAATTGGGTCTCATAAAAACGCGAAACATTCCCTAAAGTAAGAGGTGAAAAAATATAGTCTTAACCTACATAAACACGCCGCCACGATATGCTTCGTTGACCGGCGGGCAACTCGTGTGCGTCAGGCTATCAAGACTACCTTATAAATGCGAAAAACAATTTTTTTTTGCTATTTTGTAAAATTTGGCATAGGACACACTCGCTATAAGTAGCCACAAAACCAACCACAAATTTGTTATTTAATTGCTTCATTTATTTATTCAATAATACCGGTATTGCACCAATCAATGACGTTTTCCTATTAGAAAATCATTCATCGAAAAAACTGAGATATGAATTCTAAGTTTTCAAGTAGGTATAGATTTATAAAACATTTTTTTTTAACCAGGCTACGATCAGCATTTTCGACGATCAACAGTTATAAAAGACAGCCGTCAAAACGAACAAAAGAACGACTCTAATCTGTCTTATTACAAAAAAAAATCCTTAAAACTAGCTACGGCGTAGCTGTGTAGAACATTTATGATTGACTTTTTGGAAATCACTAGTGTGTGAATATTTATCTATTTACTTAGATAGAATTACTGAAGCTGAACATGTTTCTTTTGAAAAGCCGTATTAAGTGCATGAGTAGCCCAACGGCAGTCATAACTTTTTAGCTCCTTTATCTGTAGCAATTTGCTTATTGTAATTGGTACGGGGATAATATCTCTGCTTTCTTTCAGCCCCAAAAACAAAATGCTAGAAATCCTGTATTTCAGTGTACTAGATCGTATATCGATTAAGGTAGCACCTGGCCCCGCTACACTGACGCACACGGGTGCGCTGGCCGCTGGCCGCTCGTTGCCGCCCATTCGAACAGCCGTCACTCTGTTCCGTTAACAAAACATAACCGGACGACTACCACATTCACAACAAAAACAACCAAACACATGACCATTATTTAAAATTTTAAAAGTCTCAGCCTTTATGCAAAGTGCTTAAAATTTTAATAAAAAACTATGTGAATGTTTAATCTGTCGCCGTGAACCTTTTCGTAATTTAAACATCGAATGTTTTTACCCGGAAGTTACGTAGTACGCTGAGGTGAGCTCGCGAATTGTAATTCGGAATTTGAATTCGAATTTGATTTGAATTTATTCGATCTGAATTTTAGTGCTGTGATTGGTGTTTTTTGGTTATTGAATTAAAATGGCGACGACGGAGGATGCGATGCCAGTGACCGCAGTGGTAAGATTAAATTAATTTGTAATTATCGATATGATTTGTGTATATATAAAAGGTGATGGCACCTACATCATTTGAACAAGAATAATTAAAAGAATTTGCATGCATTTCACGATATTACCTGTTGATTTATACTGAATATTTTGAATATAATTATTATAATATACACTATGTTTGTCCTCTACATTTTCCATAGATAACAGATTCATGATCTTATTAGCTAGATTTTGGGATTTTAATTAACCAAACAAAATAATTTGATGATTTTTGGGTATTTGCTAAATTAACAAAGATATTAGATATAACTGCTTTGTTTAAAAGTCTAATAAGTCGTGTTTAGATATTACATTATTTTTGTAGCCACATTAATTTAAACGCAAGGATATCATCTAAAAACCAAACGCAACAAAAATCTGATAAGTGCACAAGAAAACAAAGAAAAAACAATTTTAATTTCTTTAGATTCTCCGAACGTGATTCACATAATCTGTACCCAATCATGAGCACACTCAGCTTATGATTGCTGCCATAATTTCCATAATTACGTGTGACTAACTTATTAGTTTTACCGACGAAGCTGAATCATTTTACAGCTTATATTATAACTTGTAAGTTAAAGTAACCGACTATTCGATGCTCGTGACTTGGTATACTTAGTCACGCAGTTGGCTGACTCGTTAGCCCTTATCTTGAAGAATATCTAACGATTTCTATACTTGGGCTAAACTTTTACAAATCATTAGCTGCTACGGGCGGTGGAGTCAAGGTTTTGTGATGATTTCGGTGGTTTTGGATTATTGTGTGAGTTTAATTTTAAAGAATTTGGTGTTATTCCTTTCTTTGAAAGATGCTGGAGGATATAGATTTTAATTCAAATAGATAAATTGCCCTAAAACAAATGACGAAGAAATACAATGGTTTTTGAGGGTTACCCCTAAGTTGTGTTCCAGTATTTATTGTTAATGTGTTTTTAAAATATTAATTGACTGTAAGAGCATTATCTCCTCTTTTCTTATAGAAGTCTCTTCCAACTTTGCGAAAAGTAGACAATGTGGGTGTATATAAGTAAATACCACTATCCACAATGTTATAATTTACATATTTTGGTAATTAACTAGGCGAAGCCAACCTAAGCGTGTGGATCGACGCCTAAAATCTGGGCTCTAATATAATTAATTCAGTGGTGTTGATAAGGCTACACCTACTACGGAAAATATGCTTTTTCTTCAAGTCTTCCTTCATCTCAATGAAATATGATTGACAACAATACTTCTGATCAAAATTTTGACTCAAGACTGACTTTATCAGTGCATCCCTAGTTTAAGTGATCATCCGCCTACTCCCAATCAATCAGCCACGTGGCCGGCATGAATCGTCAGTTTATGAATGAACATAGACAGTTGATTGGAAGTGGGTGGGTCTGTGGGCGCGCGGCAGTTCGCGGGCGGGCCGGACCGAGGTATGTCGCGTCGCCCGCACCCCCGGCCGCGCCCACTGACGCGTCCCTGTCGCCAGGCCGCTCCGGAACCCGCACCGGCGCCAGACCCGCCGCCGCAGCAGCAGCCGGAACCGCACTCCGACGATGAGCGAGAACCCGGTGACTGGCGCCCCTCCCGCCCCGGGACACCACCACAACGCAACGAAGACCACTCCGAAGGGTCCGAAGCAACTGCTAGACCCACCAGAGCAGAACCAGCAAGCCGATACGCTAATCTCAACTACTGGAAGGCTAGGAGAGTAACCTTCTACAGAAATGGAGATCCTTTCCACCCTGGTGTGGAGTTCCGCTTCAAGCCGGGTCGAGACCTGGCATCGATGGATGCGCTTCTCGACAGGCTGTCAGAGAGGCTGGAACTGCCTCGAGGAGCCAGGTTTATCTTCGGCATGGACGGCGACAGAAAGTTCAGGCTTGAGGAGCTGGAAGACGGAGCTTCCTACGTCGTATCGTCATATAAGACTTTTAAGGTAAGATTGAATTTGACAATCAATCCCAAAATCACACATGTTACGAGTATCATGACTTAATTATCAAAAAAGAAAACTGCAATGATAGGGATACGATTGTAATACCTCTCTGAAAGAAGTAGGTAGTTAATCTAAAATGAGATGAACGTAACTGTTCTTTAATCTTCAAACACAAGTGCGTGTGTTCTGAGCTCTTAATTAACGTAATCATTCAACCGTAATCGTTCAATCGCTCTGCGTTGCGTTTCGGGTATGAGGCCAAGATTCTAAGTTATTCGTCTATGTTAAGGCGAACGCTATACCTAACTAATAAGTACTTTCAGAAAACTTGGTATGATGTTGGCAAAAAATAATAGGTAAAAGTGTAGCTAGAGCTAACATGGAATATTTGTACAAATTCATATCAAGCTCCAAAGTCAAAATCAAATCATTTATTTAAAATGGGCACATAAAAGGCACTTCGACGTCAAAATATTCAAAAAAATAGAATTGATTCTAGTTGCCCCTTCCAAAAGGTAGTTTCGGAGTAGAATGGGCAACAAACTCCAGCGTTACTTTAAATAAATGTTTTTACAATATTTTGTACGAGTATACATTAATTATATAATTATATGTGAAGACGATGCACCTAGCATAAAATTACTAAACCACAATAGGTAAAAATAATTAAATATAAAGCAATGACAGGTAAATTAATTATATACATGTTGCTCACATATTTACAAATATTGAAAAGTAGATGATTTTTATAAAAAAAATACAAGTATTAATTTAGTGTGTGAGTTAAAGTAGTTATAGAATATAAAATCAATGTCATAAAAATTATAAATTAAGTATACAATTATTTTAGCAACCAGTTTGATTCGGTCTTGACTCTAGATTGTCTTAGGGAGCAGGACCAGCATGTTTCCAAGCATTCCTATCTAGGATATAATCCTCTAATTTGTAATATGCTTGTTTACAAAGTGTACTTTGAATACTTAATTGCAATATATCACATGATATTTTGTTCTAACATTTAACACAGTACCCCTTAAAAGAATTATGTACTTTAGATAATCTGAAAAATGGTTGATCTATTTTATCTGTAATTCTATTATTAAAATGATGTCTATTACATATTTTATTTAAAAAATGTAGATTTTTCTTACTTCCATAAAATCCCCCCCTCATCAATGGGTACTAGAATGTATTATGGATTGGTCTTCTCATTTCACATTTAGATACTACACTTGCCAAACTCCTTATCTCTATAAATTACCCCTAACATCAAAATTATACTGCAAAATCAGTATTGCGTTAATTATAGTAGTAAATTATGCCGACAAAACCCTGCAATATATAATTAACACCTGCCCCACTTCCAAAACGCGAAAAATATTCAATTAAAACCATTCATTTATAAAACAATTGCGGGTTTCGTGAACGCCGAATGTCGTAGGAGACCAACCTTGGAGATGTGGGTCACAGGATAAGACCCACGCACCTCAATCTCCTATTTGCATTTTGATTACATACAACTTTGTTTTGTAACATCGATAACATTAATTGTAAATAAATTACGTTTTGGCTAAACACTGTTTTAACATAGGGTACGGAAATTGGCGGAAATCCAAAGGGTTTTCCGAAGTCGTAAGTTTTGATTTGCGTGTTTCCTAATTTCTTTTGCAATTGAATTTGGTTTGGGGCGATGCGATATTGATTTTAAAATCTAATCATCGTTATGTAAATACGGGCTGTTAGCCTAGTAACTCCTGTTATTTACTTACTTACTACAATGTCTTGAGAAACGCTCGTAATAACTTAAAGTGCAGTTGCTTAATTTCGGTGCATTCGTCAAATGAGTCTATCCAAATAGATTCTCTAATTGGTTAAAGATTCAACGTTGTTGATTCTATATTAGGCTTGTCGGTTATTAAAATAATTTCCGACAATTTTTCATTAAATCTTCTTATTCACTTTACATGAATCAACTGAAAAAATATTATTAGCATTAATCCGTACCAAATAATAAATCAATTTATTGTCTATGAATTTAACTGAATCAGCCTGGAATAGTCAATCAAACATTTTTTTCTGCATGTATTATATGATAAGTCCCGCTAAGGTAAGCATACAAAGACCAAATTTAATTACATAATCACTTAATTATCGATACCACGAAAAACCGACGACATTTTCCATCATGGCGGCAGTCGCCGTGTCAAATGCCTACGACCGCTAAGCCGCCAACGACATCTACAGGGCAATGCACCACCTTGCACTTAATATGCATCAAGGCAACGCGTGGATTACCCACCATTTACATTCGAGACTGGCTGTTGACGGCGTCGGACGTCTTATCTCGACGTAAAGAAAGACGTTTCCACCGTATATGTTTGGTTTAGTAAGTTGATATTAGGGGTAATTTGATGGTGCGTTTTATTATGTATTTACATTTTTGTTACGTCATTTTATCACGCCCTTGAACTAAGACTACTACTTAGACTAAGTCGCTGACTCGTGATATTGTATGTGTCGACTTAGTTAGTCTACGTAATGGGGGAAGAGGAATACGAATTCCTTAGAATCGACTTATGTGTCTACATAAGTTACTTAGTGGGTAGCAGGATCCCTCGGACTTTACTTCCAGCATGATAATGACGTTATCAGTTCCGATACGCTGTATTTGTCTTTGGTAAATGTCATCACAAGATTCCATAAAGCTTGGCTCATTTATCATGCCCTCTCTTTCTAACAAATTCAACTCAATCCTACTGCGCCAAACTCAATTGAATTTCTTTACTGGTTCTTTTTCACCCCAAAACGGCGCAACAAAGAGAAATATTTCTTTTATCGACCGAACCATAACCGTTTAGTTAAAATTTCAGTACACTAGTAGGGTCAATATTAGCATATACACATAGCGTTACATTACCCTCGCATTTAATACCTGTCTAATACGAAGGATGTTTGCAATAGACCACCGAGCTACTTGCTGCTTAGTATTCAGTGCGTCCAGGTCGCTCAACAAAATCAGTCTGCCTTTCATATCATAGCGCGGGTTTTACATATTGACCTGGAAAATCGAACTTATGCTAGATAGTCGGTGTAATAAGGACAAGCCGTATGTGTGCTGTTGGAATAATCCACACCATATTAGAATCCAAAAACACATGAATTTGGTAAAGCTTTGGTTTGCACGTAATACGTAAGCAGTAGCGTGATATGGGTATGTCAAAGAGGATGAGCAGTAGCGTCGTTCTATCTGCGAATGACAACAAGTCGCATTCACCAATACATCTGTAGGGCGTTGTGATGGTGGTCATTTTACTGTTAAGTATTTTACGGCCATTGAAATGTATGCTTCGCAGTGAATACGTAGATATTTATGGGCTCCGGAAAAAAATACTATTTATTTGCTCTCATTCACATTAAAGAATTGATTAACTGTCGGTTTTTGGGAATAAACACTGTCAGTGCACTGCAAAACAACTTTCATCCCCACTTCCGCGCGCCTTGTATCTTTCTATCCCGCTCGCACTGTCAAACTGTTTCGGTTAGGGTGAACTGAACTATTGTTGGAAGAATACCAGAAATAAAATGATTAAACTAATCATTAATTTATTACATTAGTATAACAATTTGCTTTCACATTGTATGTACAGTGTGTATAAAATTATAGCCTTTTAAATGGGCAGGTAAATAATAAGTATAACATAAACAAAACATGGGAGGCCTTCATCTTTTGTATAGAAACAACGACAAAATTAAATGGCGATGGATGGATGGATGGGATGGATTTGTGGCCAGTGCCGACGTCTATACCGCCACAAACGAACTCCGCAAGACATGTGACTGACGTCAAAATCCTACATCACGGAAGCAAAGTTTACTGCGAAATCTGCAATATACCGGACTAATTTTCAATGACAAACCAAAGAAAATTGCTCTGCCGTCATACATAGTCATCCTAAAACAGCGACAGCCAAATAAAATTACTTGTCGTTTTGCAATTTTTTTTGCCAAAAAATAGGCCAGCCCTCTAGTCACGTGAAGTGTCGACCAACCGCTTGGCGATTTCTCGAAAAATTAAGTGGGCACTCGGACCGCATGGCTAGGGCCATGCGGTCCGAGTGCCCACTTTAGCCCAATACGGCGTTTTAGCCCAATACGGCTGGAACATATTATACCCATTAGGATTGGAGTATTTGCGCCGTTTGAGGTTTTACGCACCTGCAGTAGCCGTTAAAGCACAGCCCGCCGTGGTAGGAAGATGGGATGGCGCAAGGGAATCAACACAACATGTTAATGAAATTAAATTGAATTGTATTTTTTATTTTTAATACATACATACATAACACCACGCCTGTATTCCCCGAAGGGTTAGGCAGAGGTGTACCTATAGCACACCTACATTTCGCCAGTTATGTTGAAGTGCCATGTAATAGGGGGCGAGCCTATTGCCATCAACCGGGCACAAATCCAGACTCCGGGCTGCTACCGAGAAATTCCAGATGGAAAAACCCAATAACACTTTGCCTGACCCGGAAATCGAACCCAGGACCTCATGCTCAGCAGTAGCGCTTGCGAGCACTAGACCAACGAGGCAGTACTGCCTTCTGAATCAGGTCCTTGACCCAACAGCCTAAGGAGAGCCTCGAGAGATGTTGATCGAGGCTTTCGGCCATCAGGCCATTGGCCGATACGACAATCGGCACAATGACGGCTGAGCCTAAATTCCCCATGTCAACAACCTCGTGTGCTAAGTCGCGATATTTAATTTGTTTCTCTTTCTCAGCTTTCACGAATTTCTCGTCATGCGGAATGGTAATATCGATCTATCACCACTAAATCAGGGTTATTGGCGACAATAGTCCTGTCAGTAATGATAGACCAATCCCAGTACATCGTAATATGGTATTTCTTTTTTCATTTCAAAGTAAGTTGCTGGTGAATAATCCTAGCTACTTCATTACGCATGTGCAAGTAGTCGCCGTTAGCCAGACGAGAACAACCAGAGATAATAATAATATGTCTGATGGACTCACCCGGACGATGGCATGCCCGACACACGTCAACCGTCCCGATTTTCATAATATGTCTCTGGTAGTTATTCGTCAAGATAACTTCGCCCATAATTGCATGGGCGAAAACTTCAGTTTCCCCGAAAAGGTCACCAAAACGTAGCCAAACTATTGCAGGATATAGAAACAAAGATGTTGGACTATTGATTTGGGTAGCTTAAGTGGACTGGTTATCTAGGACTATGGAAAGACTATGGCCCCTGCCTGACCAATGTTTTATATAAAATACAAAGATAAAATGACAGGGGGTGACTTGCACAGTTGCACAGTCAATAATGGGCCTCAAAAACGGTCGCTAGCACATAGTGTCGTAGCGACAAGGGGGCAATATGTCCTGAGGTGCTTATGAGGAGTGGAGAGATATCCCACGGCTATCAGGACAATCCCGGAAGTATGGTCAAGATCCCTAACAGCATCTTATCTCAGCGAATACTTCCTTCCTCCGAGCACGTTTGCTCTTGCGAATCTCCACTCAAGCCGGCCAATAAAGGCAAGGAAGACGTGGGAGCTCTGTTCCTCGTCATTGTTCACTCCAGCCGGCTAATAAAGGCAAGCCAGAGGTGAGGAACAAGAGTTCTCCCGGGAGATAGGGTACTTTGGTTCGCTACTACCCAACAACTCGCCACGAGCTGCCCTTTTGAATTCAATTGTATTTTAGGCTGATCTATACAGATTAAGTTATTAATAATACGGGATTTGCCCCCCAGGCGCAGGCGGACCACGACTTTACATGTTTTTGGAGGCACGGGGGTATTACAACAACTTCTAAATCTAATCTCCGGCTGTTTTGTAACATTCATTAAGTTTAAATTTATGTTTACTATAAATTTGTTAAAAATCTTATCTTTAAACCTTTCTCCAAACCGTTCTCTAAAAAATAAAATTATTCAAGTATCTAAGTAAACCAAAAAGTTTTTTTCTGAATATGTTGGAGACACCGTAAAATTTTGGTAACTCTCGAAAATAGGTACATTCACCTGCCTACATTTTTGACAAGTTTTTGACATTGACATGAAATTATGATATTGAACCCTTTTAAATATGTTTTTATAAATGAAAACTACAACATTTGGAAAAAATATAAATATGGATTGCTTATTTTTTTACGTAAATTTTAATTTACTTTAATACATAATTTCTTCAAAACATAAAACGTTGTCAATCGGTTATTTTGAGTGCAAGCGAAGTGACACAGGTTCCCCGTTTGATAGCCGAAGCGGTACTGACAAGTATTGAATCGGGGTCCAGTCGGGGGCCGGGCGGCAGGGCGGTCCAAGTTTTGAGTGGTTATAAAACTTGATATTTGCCATCTCATCTTTTTACAGTTAATATAACGTTCAAAAAATAAAAAGAACAGATAGTATCTGCTTTAGGCATAGTTCGATTAGCCTGCAAAGTTTCATGACCTAATTTGAAAATTTTCATTGAATATTATCCATTTATTGTACGGTTCAGAGGTAACTTTGAGATTTCTTTGTATCGAGAAAATTGTATGCAATCGTATATTCGAAACAGACAGTACTTAGTAGAAGTCCTTATCTGTACTGCATATTAATTTGAAAGTGAATACTACAGTACTGTTGAAACTACAGCCATTCATGTTAAGACAATTTTCGCAATCTGAGGTAGTACAAGCCCTTTAAGATGTTATAGTTAGATATAACTGTATAAAAACTTTATTACGAAGATTGCTTCAATATTGTAAAGTTACTGGTAGCGGTTCCAAATGAAGCGAAAGTATGCGTAGCCAATTCCGTCAGCTTTTTAAGCAAACCAGGACAATAAGCACAATTTCAAAATCGTCAGGATACCTTGACCTCAAAATTGTTTAGTCTTTACGAAAACTTGCGTGAATGTGACTAAGTTAAGTATTTTCTTAAAGTTATAGTAATTTCAGCAAGGAAATGAAACGTCATATCGTGTAACTCAATTATTGGCATTAAAAATCTGCACGCATCATGTTCGTAAATCGGTGGTAGAGACTGGTCATCTCTTAGCTGCCACGCGTTATTTTAATTTAATTTAATATTTTAATTGTTTTTGTCTTTTTATTACGGACGCTTTTAAAGTTCTGCACCGTTGTCACATGCATAATTTCAACATGAATGATGTAGGTAACCAATATTTTGTAACCATATTAAATTTAAAAGAGTGTCCGAGGAGATTCTTGCCCGCTCTTCTCAATAGGTACCTACTACGCTTTGGAATGGGCAATAAGCTACATCTTTCTGACCGACCGACCGCCTGACAAGTCTAAAGTGCCTGTAACTGGTTTATTTGAAATAAATGCTTTGAGTTTGAGTTACGATATTTTTTTATTTCCTCGTAAAACGCGTAAACTGTTATTAGATTAGCTTGAAGGACATAATAAAAAAAAAACTAAAGGCATTATGAAAGTAATTCCTCTTAGTGGCCCAGTTTTAATATTTTCCGCGTCGTTAATTTACTTGGTAATAAGTATTATTACAGGGTAATTGTAATTCATATACTCATACATCATTTTGAAAAATGGTTATGTATGATTCTTGTCCTCATTATTATTGTTTTGTTTACTTGAACATAGCCAATTTGAAAAGTCTTTGTAACTTCTAAATAGTGCCAACGTTTTTGGAAGTGGAACATCAGAATTGGATTTTAAAGAAAGTTTTAAGGACACCGGTGACATTCTATCAGTTACAACGCTGAAGAAAATTTCAAAAATGTATAGGACTACCATATGCTACCGACAAGCTTATATCACGTCAATCCTGTCGCTTGACAACTTTGCCTACGGAATCTTTTGACTGAAAATATTATAATGCTGATGACAACTTTGCGAGATGATTGTCTCTGTTTGCAAAAACACTATTATTCAATATTAGCAGTATTTTTCATGACTTCAAATTATTTAGTAGCCATGATAGACATACGCCAAAATTGACGACATTTTAGTTAGAGACACGCAAAAAAAGAATACAACAAAATACCTGCTTAAAACATTACGACGTATAATAAATTCGCAAAACACGTCAATTCCTTTGTATAACACCACCAAATCACACAACATTAATTCATAATCCGCCACTGCTGGAACACAGGCCTCCTCTCCGTAAGAGGGAGTGGGCCATAATCCACCACGCGGGCGTATGGATTGGTGGATGTAGCATGTCTTCAAAATTTTTGTTTCTAGGACATAGTGGTTTCCTCACGATGTTTTCCTTCACCGTTTTGAGAGCAGTGGTTATCAAATAATTTATACAAAGAAAAGTGTTTGCCTGGGTTCGAACCTACGACCTACAACTCTTAAGGCGCGGCTGGTTCTACTGGGCCACCCCTGCTCAGCGCATTAATTCATCCAACTTAAATTCGCGCCTTATTCGTGCACATTTTACATGTCACTCTCCAAACCCTAAAAAACAAACTGTCATCAACACTATCGATAACGAGTGAATAAATGAATAATAAGTAAATAGAATAATAGCCGGTCACCGTTCCACGTACATAATGTATGCAAGAAAACCTTTACCGAGGTATATGGGATCACGCGATTAAAAACTACTTCTTTGTATTTCACGATGACTATCGCAAAACGTGGCGTAAATAATTCAATTTATTATACTTTACTAGGGAGTGCTGTGTGAGCTTGAGTTATAGAGGTTTTATTAAGATTTGTCGTCGATTTGAGCATTGATTACGTTAGATTATAGTCACTGATTTACTGGCAGACGAGGTCGCGAATGGCGAAAATGTTATGTTGATTTTTTTGGCAGGGTGACGATTATTTAGATTGGTTACGATAACCTAAATTAGAAATAACTGACAGATAGTGAGATTGTTTAAAGCTGTGGACAATAAAACAAACTATTACATAGTATTATTGCTCAAACAATCAGACAGAGCGTAGCCACTGCTACGGTTGCATTTTTCGTAGCAGTTCGTAGATTTCGTAGCACTTGCGTAGCATCTTTCCGTGAACTTTATAAGAACTTTACGAGGTCCTATGTCTATCATATCAAGATAATGCACCTTATTATATGCAAACCAAATCAAATGGATCATTGATTAATAAGTGCTTAATTGTTTTTTAAACCCTTTTCATATCGTTAATAGAATTAAACGCGATGACAAAAATAAATCTAATAACCTCAAGTGTTTCAGCCAAGAACAATGTTTCATACAGCTAATACAATACTGCGGAGTCCCTAACGACTTGGGCGCGGTTCGTACAGTCACGATGTAAATTACTGTAAATTCTGACTTGTATGAGAAATGCATTATTTAATATTAATATTTATAAGGCAAATTATTAAATGTAGGAGTGGTAGGCAAATGTAGCCGTTGTGTTATTTTAGTTTGAAGTTTATTGCAGTTTTAAGAGAATTCATTATTGTTTTTGAACATCGCTCTATTTTGAGTTTAAGTCTTGAGCTACACGAAGATGTAGCACCTACTTCGACGTAGTTGGCTACGCTCGTAACCTATCTGCTACGAGCTACAGTCTACGCGTAAGCTTATCTCTACTGTATTTCGGATGTGATTTTGACTCGGTTGAATTAAAGAGTTGTTATAGTATGGGTTATTGTAAGTGTTTATACACTTCAAACATTTAATATGTTATTAATTTAATTAGCGAATAGGACATCCGATATTACGTATAGACAACCATAATGTTGCACAACAAAGAAACGAATAAACTGTTTTTAAATTTTACAGTTTGAAATCATTTATATCTTATAGATTACAAATCAGTTATGCAAATAATATCTTTCACATACATGCAAATATTTAACTTTTTTCGTCCTATCTGTACTTTCAGCAGGAAATGTCTAAATTGCACTTTTGTGCCGCTGTACGTCGTTCGTGATTTCAGTGAAGCGTATCGAAACATTGTAAACTAAGCTGTAGAGTGCTGAGCACTGAACTGCTGACCAAATCGGGGATATGGGTCAGTGTGCTGCTACTTAATAGCTTAACGTAACGTGACTTTGTGCGTTTACGTTTTCGTTTTGTTTAAGTTTTGATAGAGATGTGCTGTGTCATTGTTTCTGTATTTTTTTTTTGGCGACATAATGAATGATGTGGACGTGTGTTAAAATATGAATAATTTAGGTATTGTCATTGTTATTTTGTATTTATCTTTGAACAGTGAAGTAGTTTAGATAGGACTAATATTTTAAAGTAGATACCTAATTATAGCTATGTTTGTGTGGTTCTTTGACTATGTGTTACTATATTAACATAAAGAATAGGTATGCTTTTAATTTTCTCACATTTCAATTATAACACGTGCATGACTGAAGCAATAAATTATTAAAAGAAATGCAAGTCCTATAAAAATTATTTGCATAATACTCATAAAAACAACATTTTCTTCCCGAGCATGCAAAGGGTCCAACAATAGCAAGTATTAAAAAAAAACTACCATTTAAGCAAATCCGACTTTGACACACTTTGCAAAACTTTAATTAAAGCATCATGTAATTTAATTACAATTCTCGGCTGCCAAGTATTATTACGTAAAATTTGTACCAAAAAAATTTGGATCAAGGTTGGCAACTCAAGTGGCCCTTCTTGTTTACGTTACCTTTAATGAGTGAGCCGAAATTCTTATCGGTGGCGTGCTTAAGTCGCCTGATCGACCACCAGTGGGCATAACAGCTCATAATTGTTTCTCGTAAAACATAAAACAGCTTAAAGCGACGTCTGGGCTGATGCATATCTACCTGTACTTTAGTTACATTGCGTGGATTCTACTGAGAGTGACCTTGGCCCCCCCTTCGCCCCATTTCAACCCTCCACCGACAAATAAAATTTCGAATAGTCTGCTTCATCCAACCGTCGTAATCGTACCTCCAGCATTCGGTGTAATATAGAACCCTATTACGTGTGTGTAGGGTATCATCTCGCGTGTCCTTCGTGTGTCTTAAGCCGTTCCGTTGTTGCGATGTGCTTTTGTTTTGTTGCTACTGCAAATTAGTCAGCTGTTGCGAGTCGGCCTAGTACCATATATGGTGGCTGACAATATAGACGTGTTTCCTCTGTGCATCTGAACAATAATACGGAAAGTCCGTAAATTATCTGTGAAAGCCCTTCGGTTATCTAATAATATTTTGAGTGCATCTAAAGTGAAGTGGCCTAAATAAAACACTTCATGTTTTCAATTTTATCGAAATAAAATCGATCATTTTATGACCTAGATTGTATCTGTTTGGCGCATCTGTAATAAGCGATTAGGTATGTAAACAATGTTCAATAACTGTGTACTTACACATTCAGATGATAAGTATACTATTTCATGTGTGCACTTCTAGAACATTATTGTATATTTAAAATTAGTAAAACTTGAAAATCTCATCAATTAACAGTAAAACTGCATCTCTGCCTGCTTAGGTACATGACATACAATTTAACGTTACAATTATTTCTAAATCTCTCCCAGTTTGTGAAACCTATTAAATTCAATCAGTTGCCAAATATGTTCGTATTGTGATTTAATTGGCTGTTATTTTGGTCAGTCAATCACACCAGGTAACATGAGTTTGACAGCATATTAGTTAATTCATATGTTGATCATCCTTTTATAAACCATTCGGTTATGTAAAAACAATAATGCACAATACATACAGTAATAATGTGTTAAACGAATATGAACTACTAACTTATATGGCCAGCGAATTACTAAAAAACAACTCCTGCATTAACTCATATAAACCTTTACCTCCACACAATAAAGTTCTATATAATCATAAAACAAATACAATAATGCTACTTATAGTCGTGGGTTATTAAGTATTGAGATCACGCCGCAACAACATAATCGCTTTAAGACCTTTTTTCTTTTTTATAGCCATATAAAAGTGCATGGAGTCGCGTGTATGAGATTCGATTTTCGTTGACAGACCGAGACTGACGTGTACGCCTCGGACCCATATAGAAAAACTGCTTATTTTTTATTAGCGTGACAATTGCATAGTTAATAGGTCGTGCATTTGCATTCAAAGGGCCTTAGAAGCTGCCGTGGCAAAGCGTTTGCAATATTAAATAATAAGTTGCGTGGAATAACAGTGTAACTTCTATTTGTTTTGAATTCAGTGGTGGTTCAGGTAAAACGTTTCAATTATTATAAAAAATAAATTCAAGAGTAGTAGACAAACTTCATTTCTATGTAAATTAATGCAGACATACAGTTTGTCGGGAAAGTATATATTGTAGGCATATATTGTAGGTAGGTAAGTGAATCGTGGAACGAAAACTTGCTCTCATATTTTCTTCAGTCACTGTAAATTCCAAAGAATCCTCACCCTAATAACTTAAGGCATTATTAACCAAAAACTCCCCACAACGAATAGCTTCAAACGTGCAATTCGCGTATCTTGTTAAATGTAAGTACATGCAAATGTATGACCGTAGCGACCGGACAGACGTCACCCACTATACGTTACGACTATCACGGCATGCAAAACGGTGGGTTGACACGAAGACACACACGTTGTTAACAGTAGGGACTTGAACTTGACTCGAGGTGTTGAACGCAAGTGACATTTACGATCAAAGTCTCTGACTCTCCACTCACACATGAATGAACTGAAAGATTTATCATCCGCCTGCCTCTGCCCGAATTTTTTTGAGGTCCGTGTAGCATGTTTTCTGCCATATATCTACTATAATCCCCGTTTATAACCCCATGTCTTTAAGGTTTATAAACCGGAGTTCAACTATTCGTTAGTGCTATTGGTTCGATATCGATATCTTTTTCTAAACAAATGGAGTATAGGACTCCATTTATTATAGCATTAGAAAAATAATGGTTTTATATAACCGTTTAGTTGTTTCCATATAAACGTATACTGAGTTCCAATATATAACAATGGACAGTACAACTATTTTCTTAATGTCCCTCGGCAAAATCCTTGTTTCCTTAGTCGTCGGATTTCTATCGGTTGCCTTTGCACTTGGTGCAGACCGGACGCTCTCAATCGACTTGGAAGTATATAGAGTTGCTAATACTCTTTTTACTTAATGTAATTTGACTGACGACTGACGCAACACGAAGTTTGCCGAGGGACATTAAGAAAATAGTTGTACTGTATTGTATTGACCATTTACATTTAAAAAATAACTCTAAAAATCCAGAAATTTTCAACAATATTACACGATAACTGTTGTTATTTGGCCGTTTTTTTCTAATGCTATAATAAATGGAGTATAAGTGTTCAGAAAAAGGGACTGGGAAGTGATTTTGATAACTTTGGCGAAACATTAACTATTGAGCGCTTATCAAGGACTTCAGGAACCAGGCAGTAGCCGTCTTCGCAGTAGTCACCACCCTTCTAGCCATATTATATCACCAAAAAATGTAAAAAAAAAAGATTTTCTTTTAATGAAAAATGAAAAAAAAAATGAATGAAATATTAAAATTAATTAATTAATTATTTTTTTATTAATGAAAAATCTATCTGTCTGCCTTTTCCCAACTGTGTTGGGTTGGCTTCCAGTCTAACCGGATGCACCTGAATACCAGTATTTTACATGGAGCGACTGCCTATCTGACCTCCACAACCCAGTTACTGGGTAACACGATACCCCTTGGTTAGATTGGTTTTCGGACTTTTAGGCTTCTGACTACCCGGAACGACTGTCAAAGATCTACGAATTACAGCCGGGACGAGCCACGGAGGGGTCTTCATATGTAATGGATGGTCACCCATCCACGTATGGACCTAGTTAAACGTAGTTTAACCTTCGATCGACCCGTGCAGCTGTTATCATTTAGCCACGAGCTCATGAATCGAAAGTTTAAATTAAGAACATGAAATGTTTTATTAGGCCATTTTCTCGTAAAAAAACTTTAACCAATCTATGACGTAATAAGTCTCGCTAGTGAACTTTGAGTTGTGAGTTGGTGGTTGGGTTCTCGTGGGGGTAGGAACAGCTGCGAAGCTGTGGCGCCCGAGTCGGTACCGGTGGCTGCAGGCTGCTGACAGCTCAATGCTGGACAGTGAAGAGGAGTCGCCGTTTGTCATCGTCTCCCTACCGGTGTACTCTACTGAGCCTTTCGTGAGTTGGTTTTGTTTTTACTATTGTAGATACTGTTGTCCTGGTGATTGAGAAATTCTGCTGCGACGTGCTTCAAGAGAACAGCTGAGACAAGGTAGTACCGAACATAGGTTATTAGTATTAGATATGATAGAGTGATTGGTGATTCGATGTATTACTTGAAAGGGGGCTATAGTTTGCAGCCACAAAGTTTTTTTGCAGCAAAGACTCCAAAAACATGGTATCGAAACTGGATCTAGCAAACTAGATATAGTAAGTATAACCCTTTTTTTAATGCATTTAATTAACAATCATCCTTCTGTGGATCAAACAATACACAGCACAGAATCACAGATAAACAACATGTTATAATAATCGCAATTAGTTTAACTTTTCTTCAAAATATTTTCTTTTTCAGCAGTAGCCTTTCTGGCTACTACGAGTATTTCGAGAACATTACGTAAGTGGCCTGTAAAAGAAAACGCTAAGACTTGTTAACGCACAATTTTATAGCAAGTAAGGTATTTATTATAACTCTACCTAGTCCATCAGAGCTCACTAGCGTACAGTTATACCTGTATAGCATTATTATGTACTTTACATAAATACATACTCATAATAACTGCAGCCATTACAATTTTATTTAATAACAGTATTGGTCAACGCCGTTCACAATAAAAATCAGTTTTAACACCTAACCGCAACTCATTGCTGCTTTTGTTGTTGAAATACCATGAATATTATTCCAAGATCATTACTTAGCACTTACAAAATCCATTTACAAGGAAATGGAATAGGTAATGTACTCTTATCAATTACATAAGCCAATGTTTTCCTTGAGTATTCAAATGAATTGCGTGATTCGACCCCGGCTGTCGAAATGGCCCGTCAAAAGTGAGGTTATGTCACAAATGCCTTAATGAATGCGTGGTATTTAAATAATTTCTAGTGTTTGTTGTTGCTAATGGTAGTTATTAAGTTCAGGGTAAAATTAATGTGTGCTAGAGTTTTTTTGCGAATGGAGTAGCAAGGTTTTAATAAGACCTTAAAATTCTAATGGGTTTCAGCCCTAACTTTCAAACTTGAAGTCTTTTTACAAAAAATATGTAAGTTTGGATAAGGATTAAAAAATTACTAAGTATTTTTGAAATGCATTGTGTAACCTGTCGATTATTGCAATTTATTTAAGTTTGTCAGAAACCAATCTGGAATAATCCGGTTTCCTTTGCATTTTAC
This sequence comes from Griposia aprilina, assembly GCA_916610205.1. Classification (NCBI taxonomy): domain Eukaryota; kingdom Metazoa; phylum Arthropoda; class Insecta; order Lepidoptera; family Noctuidae; genus Griposia; species Griposia aprilina. The sequence goes on along the minus strand of OU744295.1, from coordinate 4,513,706 downwards.
CTAAGTATTGTAAGAACAACAATTTAAACAGCCTATAAAATGTTCGCGAGCCCTTTAATTCAACTTCCTTATGGACATGAAATACAATTTTCCTCGTGAAGGACAAAATGACTAACATTTTCAGACATATTAATTTCAAACGCCGCAGTTCACTACTTATGCAGCAATTTGAAACGTGACCTCGACCAAGTGTGCCCCTCACACGTGGTGGACGATAGATGTGTACAGACCATTATTCATAGACCCCCGAACCATCACTAATGGCCTCAAGATTCGCGTGAATGCAGAACTTTCGCGAGGGGGTGGGGAGGTCGATTCGCTGGACTCTTTGGTACGTTATTCTAATTGCACGCACAGACTTGCGATAAGGGTGTCCTTGGAAGACGGTCAGTACCATCGGCCAAGGACTTCGGAATAATTTGGATGAAGCAGGGCTTTTGTTTACACGGTCAGTGATCGGTCGGACGCCGGTGGTGCTTGTCCTCGGTGGTGACGTGTCGTGACAAAATACCGCGGCTAAAGATTCGGTATTGCGCGAACAGCGAGGAAGATTTGAGGGTTTCTATCGTTGTGAGAGTTCATTTTCGTTAAGTTTTTCTTTAATCATTTCGTCATTTGGAAAGCTTATTTGACGTTTGGTTTGAAAGAATATTGGAGGAACTCAGGCGGATTTGGCAAACATCCAAACGGTCTTCAATTTATTTTATTGCGCTATTAAATAAAATTAATGATTTATTAGCCATTATTAAGTATGTATTCAGTAAATATCTGAACATTTTTACGGTCCGTGAACCAAACATCAAATTTTCAAACAACCGTCATTCATGAATCACGAAACAAAGAAACTTAACTGAGAATTAATGAGAATAGCTACTATTGCTTTGTTTAGTATAAATGGAACAATAAATAAATAATAATTTTTATTTAGGAACAAAAATTCATAGTTTTTTAATTACCATAATATAAAAACAACTTATTATCTGTTGTTAGTACCAATCAACCTCCGCACTAACCGCTTTACAATTGGAGAGCTGGAGTTCTCCGCTACAGTTCTCATGATGCTGTTGCGACTGTCTCTCACTCTCCTCAGTCGTGAACCTGTTTTCTTGCGAGCAATTGCAATCGCAGTGTAGTAATACTTATCCCAGAAAAAAACATAAATGATGCTAAAAATATTCAAACCTTCATTGAAAACCAATCTTCGCAAAAGCACCACTTACATTCGAGTCGCATAACAAAACTGGGTTAAAAGCAGTATTTACGGGAAACTAAAACATAACGGCCAGAAACGGAACGGAAGCAAGGAAATTTACCAAAGAACCATACAATTCTGAATAAATCCACATTCCTTGTTACATTCCCCACACGTCGGTCATTGAAAAAACGTTAAAATGTTACCGGTGGAATAAACTTCCATGCAATGCAATGTGTTCTATTATCGGACATAAAGTCACACACATCAAAAGTGTCAAGGGATAAAGGAATAACCGAAATTGCCTTTTAGAAATTAAATAAAACTGACTACACTCGAGAGCAATGAATCCGGGTCACTTAAAGAATGTTAAAAATCTCGGAAACTAAAAATGATAGGTTAATGCAATAAATTGTATTTAATAGACAATGTAATACTCCTTAAATGAAAGTAAAAAAAATATGAGTCACCATACATTTTATTAACACAAAATTACATAAAGAAAAAAACTGCTGATCTCTCCTTAAAACAAAAATAGGAAACATGAAATTTTTGAACTTTATTACGATTTTCTTGAATTTTAATACTTCGTATTGCCTCCTCGTGCTTCCATTACTGCGTTTACGCGGTTTGGCATGCTGTACACCAAGTTCCTTATACGATTTTGGGGAATATTCTCCCATTCCTCTGTGAGAGCAATTTTGAGCTCACGAAGCGTGATTGGGGGAGGGTTTCGTTGTTTTACGCATCTGCCTAGCTCGTCCCAAGCATGCTCGATCGGGTTGATATCCGGGCTGCGCGCTGGCCACTCCATACGAGTAATGTTCATCTCTTGAAGGTAGTCATTCACAATCCTACCTGTATGAGGTCGGGCATTGTCATGCATAAATATAGCATCCTCACCTAAATTGACCATAAATGGACCAACGTGATCATTGAGGATTTCTTCCACATATCTTACGCTAGTTAAAGAGCCGTTTTCTATGATCACCAGCTCTGTGCGACTTTCAGAAGAAATTCCGGCCCACACAAGTACAGACCCACCACCGTAGGCTACTTTTTCTTCGATGCATGCTTGCTTGAATCTTTCCCCTGGTCTTCGATACACTCTGTGTCTTCCATCGTGCTTGTAGAGCATAAATTTTGATTCGTCGGAGAACATAACTTTTGACCAATCTTCAATACTCCAATTTACGTGGCTCTGGGCATATCTTAGTCTTGAAATACGATGCCCACGCTCCAGTTTAGGGCCGTTTGCAGGTCTAAGGGGTTTTAAGTTAGATTCAGCAAGCCGACGTCTTACTGTCCATGCAATTGGGTTACTTCCTCCGAGGCGTCGAAACTGATTTGTGAGTTCAGTTCCTGTGAGAAAGCGATTTCGAAGCATGGTGTTCACCAAGTATCGGTCTTCTCGGGCTGTGGTACACCTGGTTCTGCCCGTTCCTGGTCTGCGTAGGTTAGAACCAGTTTCTTCGTAACGTCGGAGAACTCTTTGTACTGTTGACAGCGACACACCGTCAGTCCTGGCTGTATCGCGCTGACTCCGGCCGGTTTCCAGCATTGTAAGTATTCTGGTGCATTCTTCAGGCGTAAGCGACATAATTTCAGCTTGAATAATGAATATAGAGCACTATCAACATGGTTTATGTACCCACATAAATGACAGATTACAAACAAAAGCAAAACCAAATGCTGTAATTTCGTAGTTCCATCTTCGAAAGTGGCCCTTTTTCAAATTTGATTTTTTTATGATATAACTTTACAATAACTAAGAAGTTTTAATACCTTCATTTAAGGAGTATTACATTGTCTATTAAATACAATTTATTGCATTAACCTAGCATTTTTAGTTTCCGAGATTTTTAGGATTCTTTAAGTGACCCGGATTCATTGCTCTCGAGTGTATTTAGATTGATTAAATAAAATGTTTTCGTATGTGTAGATCGACGAAGTACTCTCTGCTTTTGCATTAATAAAGATAATTGATAATGCTGGATTTTTCACCTTAGTTAATGTGATAGAAATAAAAGTTATTAAAGATTTTTATTGCGTAAAATATACGATAAGTAGCCAGTATTTCCGCCGTTAACGCGTATAACGCAATCGCAGCGATTGCCTCAATATGAGTTCATCCAAATCACGAAGCAGAAAGGCCGCTCACTTCCGTTGTAACGGCGAAAAAGATTTTCTGGTGTGTGTACGGCGTCCATATGTGGCAGAGCTCTTTTTTGAAGCATATCCCATGCGTGCTCAATGGGATTTAAATCTGGCGATTGAGCAGGCCATGGTAGGACGTTGATATTAGCTGCGGCAAGTGTGTTGGCAACGACTCTGGCAGTGTGTGGACGTGCATTATCATGCGTAAGCAGAAATGAAGCACCAAATTGGGTCCGCAATGGAATGACAACATCTGATACAATCGTTTCAGCGTAAATCTGTGCATTGAGACTGCTCCTGATCCAAATCAGTTCGGTTCTTCCGCCGATCCAAATACCCGCCCAAAACATGATTGTTCCACCACTGTATGCATGGACTTCCGGGCATGATTTTAAACGTTCTTGGCGTCCAGGGGTCCTCCAATACCGTGTACGTCTAGTATCTGGCTTCATACCTAAGCGAGATTCATCAGAAAAACACACAAAACACTACTCTTCTTCTACCCAATTTCTGTGTTCACGAGCCCATTATAAACGGGCTCTGCGATTGCGGGGCTCAATAGGTGTGGTACACGTAGCGGCCTTCGGGAACGGAGATTGACTTCATGCAAGCGATTGCTTAAGGTTTGATTGCTTATTAACATCCCTGAAGAGCTATGAAACCTCGTAACCAACATCATCGCGGTCATCGTAAGATTTCGTCGAGCAGTAATTTGTATATGACGATCCTGTCTGCGTGTGGTCGTCCTCCATGTCGCTCTGCCACGCTGCCAGTGATGCGGTAACGTGTCCAAAGTCGACTTTCAACACTCTGAGTAGTGCCCCGAGCGATTGGCACAGCACGTTGCCGAGAACCAGCTTCCAACATTCTCACGGCTCTGAAAATTTATTTCTTTTGTATTGATTCCACTCAGAAGTATGACTGAAATACTGATTTGGCCTCGAACTCGTTTCAGGATTATATAAGAATACGATTTGACAGAAGATATTCATCTTTTGACCGAAATATAAAAACTATCCGTTTTCAAATGACGATATATACTAAAAAGTATCCATTGGAGTTACAAAGGATATAATAAAAAAATACTGCTTTTTAATAACTAGCAAAACCGTGCTTGATACTAGACACTTTTGATGTGTTTAGTTCAATGATTTCCACATTTCATCGCTTGACTTACTTTTTTACTTTACTTTTCAAACGTAATTTTCATTATTAAACCGCGACTGGAAAAGTTCTGCTACGTAAAAACAGACCTAAGTTTTCACTTGCGTTTCATTTTCCTGTCGCCGAAACCTCGAATTGGCAAAACTTTTTAACATGACAGCGTATCAAGTCGCAGACGAACTACTAATTTCATTTATTTAAATTTACATTTAGAGATCTACGAACGATAAAGTCATACTCGTCTAAAAATCATAGCTTATGCAGGTTCTTTTCGTATGCATGTCAGTGAAAATTCGCAGTTAGTTTGCACATTCATCAAACAACGTATTCGTGTCAGGGGCACAAGGCTCCATAGTTTTAGGTCGAGCCGCTTACATACCGAAATAACTGAAAACATTTACTTCTGATGACGTCATTCGAAAGCCTAATAAAAGCACTTAAAGCCTAAATTCGGAGGAATGTTGTACCTTTCGTCCACTTGAAAGCAACACGGACTCCCATGATTGACCTGAATAAAATAGCTTTAATATTTCTTCGATATTTAGTTCGTTAGTGGTATGCTACGTATGTCGAACCGTAAAGTTAATAGATTTTAATGAGTCATTCATTTAATTTTAATAATTCTATTAACAATCATAACTTATAAAAATGGTTTTAATAACCCTGCAACCAAGATTTCCTGTCCTTTGTCTTAAAAACTTCTTTTTCACAACAGAAAAATTCTTACCTTGCCGTCGCGTCGGTACCGAGTGAAAAGAAACAAATGAATAAGGTAATTAATGAAGCTGAAGCATGTGTCTCATTAGGCTGTAGGCAAGTCATTAAAACTTTAGCACGTGTGATTTTTCTAGGAAAGACACCGATTTTACTTTTTCTTCATAAAATGTCGCACTGGTCATTTGGGCACATGCTATAATAGGTAACATTCTTCTCTCTCCCTCTATCGCTATGTGCTCTTCTGGTCTAGTCTAGCTCTTCTTCGCATAGGTAAGTATTCTTCACTTTCCGCATTTAAAGCTCTACCAATTTATAATGGCCTTTGCACTATACATGAGTATTTTTGAACAGACTCTACAACTTGCTTTATGGCACTTGGTAGCGTCTACAGATTGATCTTCAAGATATATGTGACGTACATTAACAACATAACTTGATTATGCAACACAGTTCTGTCTGACAAAATCTAATGACTAAATAAATTGGTGATGAGTAATCGGTATTTTGACTCTAAATTATCCCTATTATTTTATACGTAATGACTTAAATTTGGAGTTTCGGACTAAAGCTGTCGCAATGATGTCAATATCAACCATTAACAACGACGTTTCACAAACAGGCAGCAAGTTACGGCAAAAAGAACGGCATGTGGTACGGCGGCACAGCGACCGGCACGACCAGCGCTTGGACGCGAGCTGGCACTCGCAAGCAGTCGGTCGCAGAATCCGATGCTCCTCCCCCGGGTGGCGGCAAGCCGGCCAGTGGTCGCGTCATCAGGATCATCAATAATATGGACCATTCTATACAGGTAACACGTCACAGAGTAAATAATAGCTATCACCATTACCCCTTCCTATCCCAATTTACTTGCGGTTGGAGCAGGACTTCTTTTCTACCCTACCATAGCCATATCATATTTTACACGGCTACGGATTTTTTTTTTCGGCGCCACCATCGAGTATTAAGCCCAAACTGCGGCTAAGAAGCTGGGCATCCTAAATAGGGTGACGCGATACTTTACGCCTGGACAGCTTTTAACCCTGTACAAAGCGCAAGTCCGATCCTGCATGGAGTATTGCAGCCACCTTTGGGATGGCTCAGCTAAATACCAACTTGTCGCGCTTGACTCGGTGGAACGCAGAGCTAAGAGACTCATTGGCGACATAAAACTGGTGGATGCCAAGCTTCACAGCTTGGCTCATCGCCGTAAGGTTGCCTGCTTGTTCGTCTTCTACAGATTGTACTTCGGTGAGTGTGCCCAAGAACTCCACGACCTCATTCCACCGGCCCCCTTCTACCATCGGACATCTTGGCGCACTGCAAGTTACCATCCCTACCTAGTTGCTATTCCACCAATTCGCACTAAGCGCTTCCAAACATCTTTTATAATGCGCACAGCAAAAGAGTGGAATTCTCTACCTGCGCCTGTGTTTCCGACCGCATACCACCCAAATCTCTTCAAAGTGAGAGTGAACAGGCTTCTTCTAGGTAAGCTCACTCCATCGTCGACTTTGTCTCTGTCATCTCTGACCTAGACTAGAGTCAAGAGCAAACCCATCTAAAATAAAATAAATAAATAATACACAATCCATCCCTCCTCGGGTCTATCTCTTTTACCTACTTAATTATCCATCCACATAAGAAATGACTATTTTCGTACAGAGTGGAAAATGTTCATTAAATTGAAATAAGATGTTGTTTTCCATTATTTCGAAAACCTGCCCTTCATTCTTTCCGAGAAACCGACTATCTACAACAAAATGCTGCATTTTTTTTTAATAAGGTAATTATATTCAAATCAAAAGTAAAAGATTCCTACTATTCAATTACATGTTAAGTACTAGGCGGAGAACCGCAATCAAAACTAATTTAAAACTTTATATTCATACCTACAATGTTAAAAGCATCATAGATTGTGAGGCTCCACACTAAATGCGATTTCACACCAAAACGATTTGTAGTGTAATAATTATAAGAGTTTTCAGTGCAAAGACCTTGGCTAGCAAACACTGGGGATTGCTGAAGCTTTGCTGAAACCAAGGTCGACTCATAAGTGGCCAATTCGTATTAGAGAACTATTAGGGAAGTAAGGTAATGTTAGGTTCGGAAAAGTTTATAATGGGTTATTGTGAAAACTGGAAAGCACTTGTAATTTTTGTAAATTTTAGAGTAGTTGACTTTATTATTGGGTTCCTTAGTTTTAATAAAATGCAGCTTAACCCATGGGCGCCGGCAAGTTTATTTTCTAGGGGGTGCATCTTCAGCTCCACGAAGCGAGCTCGATAATTTTTGCACTTCACCTCGGATATTTTAGGTTATCGTTTGTCCATTGATACAAGGAGTAACTATAACGACTTAAGCAGAAAAGCTTAACAATTAAGAGAATGTAGGATGCAAGAGCGAGTGAAGCGAGTTAGATAATTTTTAACCGACTTCAAAAAAAGGAGGAGGTTCTCAATTCGACTGTATGTTTTTTTTTTTCATGTGTGTTAACTCAGAACTTCTTTCTGGTTGAACCGATTTGGATGTTTTTTATTTTTATTTGATAGCAGATGCTTCACATGTGGTTCCATTTAAATTTGATCAAGTTCTGACCAGTAGTTTCTGAGTTATCCTTAATACTGCATACTTTTTCCACTTAGTATATTGATGATGTTTTGATAATTTCCTGTCACTGTTATTTACATATCAAGTAGTGGTATAGGAATTTGTGTGGGATAGATACCGCAACTAACAAGTGAAAAATAAAAACTTTAAAAAAAAAACCAACCGCATTCCACTTCGGTGGCCAAAAACGAAAATACAAAACCAAAGACACCGACTTCCGAAATTAAAGTAATTTTTCACGTTTCTTTGTGTTTTATTTTTACATCTCACCTCGAATGGGATATATTTTATTTTGTCCATTCATACAGAAAGAGGACTAACTGTGTCGATTAATACAAAGAAGCTTAAAAATTAAGATAGAGTGGGATGCAAGAGCGAGCGAAGCAAGCTCGATAATGATAGCACCCCGCCTGGAGTCAATTATACTTTCGGAAATAAGAGAACGGTACTATGTCGTCTAATGCACAACAGCTTTAGAATTTAGAGATTGGAGATGTCGCCTCAAATAGGTTAAAAATTAAGATAAAGTGGGATGCAAGAGCGAGCGAAGCAAGCTCGATAATGATAGCACCCCGCCTGGAGTCAATTATACTTTCGGAAATAAGAGAACGGTACTATGTCGTCTAATGCACAAAATCTTTAGAATTTAGAGATTGGAGATGTCGCCTCAAATAGGTTAAGTTCTCTTTTATTGTACCTACTAGGCGTTTTCGGATATACTTATATATATTTTTAGTTCTGTGTGATTTTACATCTATATTTTATTTTGAAGCCAGGGAGATGCAAGTACACCCTCTTGCACCCCGCTCCCGGCACCCATGGCTAACCCTATGGTTAAGCAGTCAACGACAGTTTTGTCATCGGTAAATAATGGTACCTATATTCGAACCATTATTTGCCTATAATTTTCGTAAAGTCTAGCTATAACATATAACTACCATAATCACTTCGCTAATGTTAGGTTCTGATTTTTTACTTGTGAACTGTGAGGAGCTGACTACATAAAATTATGTTAGTTTTTTCAAACACTTTAACCTGAGTTTCGATCCGTTGTTTACCTGTAATTTAGGTTCTTAGGTGCAACTTCACAAATGCAAAACCCCCCCTACCTACCTAATTTAATTTCTTTTGGTTAGCTTTGATAAGGGTTTCATGAAATAATTTTGTTTGCAGTGCCGCGTTTTATTAAACTTACGTACAACACAGCCGTTTGAGGAGGTGTTGGAAGATTTAGGACAAGTACTGAAGATGAGTGGAGCTAAGAGAATGTACACAATAACAGGTCAAGAGGTAATACAAAACTTCTCTTTTTAATCTTTCAACTCAGTCTTATCAAACTTAAGATTTCAGTTTCGTATCGTTTGATCTACTATTTGAATGGTTCTTCATATTCTTAAAAAATACTGTATGTAAAATGCATTAATTTTAAATATCTTGTACATATTATAAGCGCTTTTAAACTCTACAAAACAACTACAAAAGCACTTCGACGTAACTCTTGACCACATAACTAACTACCCACATACGACGCCATTATTTTTAGTTTGTCTATCATAGAATTAGTAACTAAAAGTATTGATACTTTTAGGTAAGAAGTTTCTCTCAGCTGCGGAACGAGTTCGCTGATGTGGAGACATTTTATTTGGGCTCACTGATGGTAGCTCCAGCGTTGAGTCCTGGAGTCAGTGCCCCGCTACCTATTGAGTCACCTATCAGAAGGTTTGTAATGTTAAGTTGATTCGTGTGTTTATTAATACTGTGTCTCTTATTATAGTTTGACCGATACTGCTGTACCGCGCCTTAAGAATGCATGGCGAGGCGGAGGGCGGGACGCCGTGAGCGTTGACGAATGAGAAGCCTGCACTGCCCCCCCCCCCCCCCCCCGTCTCGCCGCGCACATACCTAAGGCGCGGTACAGCGGTTTCGGTTAAACTATAATAATTAAATAATTAAAATAACACTAACATTATTTAATGTATAGTTGCTTGTCACGGTGTCGGTTTAATGCCAGTGTCTATAGCCCACTGACCAAACCGTCCAGAGGGACGAGCGAAGGTTCATGAGTTACCTACCCGCTCGTCTATGTATCTAACCCTGCAAATAGTTAAAATATATAAGTAGTTTCTGATAAAAATGTGAGGCCATAAAATAATACTGGACGAGCATGAATCATAATATCGTGAGTTGTAGATCTCGATCAAGAGGCAACGTGGCGGCTCCTCCGATGGCTGAGGACATGCGCGGGAGACGCGCGCGAAGCAAAAGTCGACCTCGAGTGCTGTATGCACCAGAAGGAGAGATCGTTCGTAATTCAGGTAATCAATCAAGTTTGCATATTGCATTCTATGTCCTCACAAAAACAGATAACACCCACCATTTTTAACTGAGTTCCAAAAAGGAGGAGGTTATATGTTCGATTGTATGTATGTTTTTTTTTTTTTTTTATGTATGTTCACCGATTTCTCCGACAATTGTGGACCGATTTTGAATATTCTTTTTTTTGTTTGAAAGGGTATGCTCCCGAGGTGGTCCCATTGTCACCAAGTCAGAATCTGATGAGGGGATCCCATGGAAATCGAGGGAAATTCTCAAAATTTATAGGCACACGTATAGCGATTTGGGTATTTTTTATAGTAACTCGTGCATTTGCTCTTGGAAAGTACCATTTGGTAAAGTTGAACTGATGATGAAGACCAGAGGTGGCCACCGGAACTTCTTAATAATAAGTATTTCACGGGTTGCGATTCGATTTTAATATGATCTAAGCAATTTATGCTCGGCACAATGCATATGGTGAAACAGAGCTGATGGTGGCGTCACCATCAGCTCCAGTGGTTTTGGTTCTTAACAGGAGAACTCCTCAACAATTAACGTCCCTGCGTCGGCAAAAGGAATATTTTGTAAAAGATGATGAGCAGTTGACATTAGGCTATTGCATCTTAGATTTATTAATATCTGACTCACTAAAAAGTGAAAAATAAAAACTTATTTCCAAAAAAAACAACCGACTTCAAAAAAAATACAAAATACAGATACAAAGACACCGACTTCCGAAATTAAAGTTATTTTTCACTTTGTAGTGTTTTTTTTTTGAAGTCGGTTGTTTTTGATGTTTTCCATAAACTATCTAACGATTCATTGTTTTATTTCTGCCTTCCCGAAATACTCATGAACGGATCATACAGGCTTGCAGGAAGATCGACGCGCCACTTGTTACCATAGATTTAGTACATATGATTCTGAACCCCCTACGTCGAAATTTCCCATAGGTTATTAAAAAAAAAAATGCTTTTCCATACATTTTGACCGCGTAGATATTGCACTTTTGTAGGGTAAAGCCGATTTAAAAAAAAAAACGGCGACAAATTTTTAAAGTGCAGGGGTGTCCAGAAGCAACAGGTTGTGCGTCCCTACCACCCTGTACCTATAGAACTTCATTTTGTTTCACTTTTGAAGTGTTCATTCTTTTGTTTGCGCTATTTCCCAAAAGAAGGTAAAATTCAATAGATTTCGGGCTTCAGGCTTGTGTGCCTGAAGCCCGAAATCTATTGAATTTTGATTGAGCAGAACTTTGATAAGTAACTTAAATTGATTTGTGCAGACTACACTCTACTAGAAGTTCTCAAAGAGGAGCCGATCCGGGTAACAATCAGAGGTCTGCGGCGCACGTTTTACCCGCCGATACACCACGCACCAATTGATAACTCACCACCGGAGAAGAAACTACAACTTGACTGGGTGTAAGTATCAAAAGATAACACAACTAACAAAAAAAAAACAACAGGCCCCTTTATAATGCAGGGACTTAAACATATGTATAATTGGCGATATGCGGGTGCAGTTCTGTTCACCTCTATCTATGATATATAGGTAAGTATGGGGGATGCAGACGTGATGATACCTAAGTTTTGTATTATTTCAATGTATTTCGCAGTGTAAATTTTCTACCCGTATTAATCCACTTTAGCTTGTCAAGCCTTGATTAATAAATGAGATACGATTAATAATATAATATGTAATTTGGCGACCGCTAGGAGTCCAGCGTACATTAATAAAGTAAATTAAACATTATCTCTCATCTCACAGCTATGGCTACCGCGGATCTGACTCCCGTCGCAACCTGTGGGTGCTACCCACAGGAGAGCTGCTGTATTACGTCGCAGCAGTCGCCATCATGTACGACAGAGATGAAGAGTCCCAGCGGCATTACATTGGCCACACAGAAGATATTCAATGGTAAAACTTTACAATTCCTACCTGTTCTAATCTATTCAAATAATTCCCTATCGGTATCTGGGCAGATTTTTGAGAAACTATTCCTATTGATCTGGGGGAAAAATATAATTTGGTTGAGCTTTTTGGTTAAGCTTTATTTAAGGTAGGCTGTACACCTATGGAATCTCAGAAAAATTGAAATTTATTTAATAACTTAAAATCATTATCAAATAATTTAAACTTGTTTTCTCTTACATCTTGATCCTGTTTATTTGTATAGAACAGCTGATATTTTTTTATTATGTCGGCGTGACACATCTAAAAACTGGTATAATTTAATTAATATTTGTCCCTTTTCTCACTTAGCATGGAACTGCACCCATCCCGCGAGCTGGTGGCAAGCGGTCAGCGCGCAGGACGTGGCAGACGAGCGCAGGCGCACGTGCGCATCTGGAGCACCGACACGTTACAGACTCTGCACGTGTTCGGCATGGCCGAGTTCGAGGCGGGCGTGTCCGCTGTCGCCTTCTCTCAGCTAGTGAGTACAACAAATTGTAGCACGGAGACAAAAATAACAATGACTGGCGCACATAGATGCACCACAGCCTCCGATGATCTTGTGAAGTCTGCAGGAAGCTGCTGGATGCAAGAAGCACAAAACCGATCGAAGTGGCGGTGCTTGAGGCCTACATCCAGTAGTGGACGTATTTCGGTTGAAATAATGAATACAGCATCAGGCAGGTGGACATCATAACACAATGAACTGTGTTTTGGCATCGCAAATATTAGTGGATTTTGGCAAGGGTTTTTGACGCGAATTTTTCGGAAAAGACACCATTTTTTCTGTTGAGGTGACAGATGTTTATGGAAATCCCAAATTCACTGAAATATCTAATTCTCACACACTTGTGTCTGAAATTATTTTTTGTTGATAATGGTCACTTGCCATTACATGATGGTGGATCGTGAATAAGTAATTGTAATGTGATAATTTTTCTCATAGAATGGCGGTAGTTACGTGTTGGCTGTGGACGCCGGACGCGAGAGCATTCTATCGGTGTGGCAGTGGCAATGGGGACATCTTCTCGGAAAAGTTGCAGTAAGTGGAAACTCTTCATTTTAATTGGGTTTAATGCTGGGGCCACATTGTTGCGATAAGGCGAACTACACTTCACGCGCTCTCTCTCGCACACCGCTCGACGACTCGCTGAGAAACAAAGACCGCGATCGACAATGTAGCCGTAGCATTATACTAATTTAATAAGTATCAGCGGCCATTTAGTGATTCTCCAATTGTAGATACAAAGTGCGGAAAAAGAATAGAATGCTAACTGGAACAAAACACCGAGAAATACAATAGGTTTATAACATAGGAGTAGGTAGGTATATATGCGTGTTCTGCCATAATGATTTTCTTTTTCTACGGATTATTATGACTGTAAACTTCATATTCTCGTAAGCTATGCACTGTTTACATGCACAATATTTTATGGGGCCATACTTTCTGGTGTAGAGAGAATTTATGACATTGTCGAGAGGTACTATGCCATCAGAATAACCAAGCATGTTTAGGTACCTACTGCACTTATACAAAGTGAAGACGACAATACGACATGAAATGAAAATAAGTGTTTTTAAACTCAAAGCATTTATTTCAAATAAACCAATTACAGGCACTTTTGAATTGTCAAGGGGTCAGTCAGTCAGAAAAATGAAGCTAGTTGCCCATTCCAAAGCGTAGTAGGTACCTATGGAGAAGAACGGGCAAGAAAGTCCATGGACACTCTTTTAAATCAATATATAGTTACAAAAAAAAAATGGTTACATCATTCATGTTGTAATTATACATGTGAGAACGATGTAGAAAGACGTGCACGTTAAAAGCGTCCGTAATAAAAAAGACAAAAACCAAAAAAAAAACAATAGGTAAATTTTTTTTAATTTAAATAAACCGTGGCAGCCAAGAGATGATCAGTCCCTACTGACGGCGCCTGTTCACGAACATGACATGACTTGTCATAAACTACCAAATATCCTAAAATCGATAATTAATAAGTGTTTTTTATTTAATAGGTTTTGCTGATCAGCCAACTAAACTATTGGATGTTATTGCTTGAATTTTCGTATGCAGACTGAGAACGACATAGATATACAAAGTTTGATTTACTATCGTATTATCGCTGGCAGAATAGACTCGTACATCAGGTCAGTTGCCAAAAAAAAATCGTATTGCCATTCGCACCTTGTATACGCAAAGCTGGTTTCCGATGACGTGTATCTTACAAATTGCATCTTATACTTACAAATACATAAGTAGCTTCTATAGAAATCATAGAATAACATGCATAATTCATGAATACCGAAAATTTACCTCAGACATAAATATCTAGGTATACATAGATATCACCTATCTGCATTCAAGTATTCGAGTAACTAATATGACATTACGATAAATAAAATAAAATCTAGATAAACCACGGAATGTATAATATGTGTATGACGTACTGTCTGCAACCTTGTGAACCCTCAAGGTTGGTGAGTACATTAAGATGTGGTCGCCATGTTAGCACCGATATCAACCCATAAACTTTGTCACCTACCCTGAGAAACACGAGGGCCCAGCTTTCGTGACGTTTGTAAAATGTCCCCCGCTTTTTAATTTAGAAAGGAGATAGGATCTGAGATATGGGTGCTGCGGACTGCATTTATTTTACGTGTGGTCAACGTGGTCGTGGAGGATTTTAAGTTATTCCGAGGATTTTTAAATATGTCCGTTAATATAGTCTATTTATATCACCGTACCTTTTTTACCTTAAGTGGAAACTATGCACGATTGGCTAAAAATGGGTAGTATTGCTTACCAATCGTTAGTTTTTTAGGGTTCCGTACCCAAAGGGTAAAACGAGACCCTATTACTAAGACTCCGCTGTCCGCCCGTCTATCTGTCCGTCTGTCACCAGGAACCGCGATAGTTAGACGGTTGAAATTTTCACAGATGATGTATGTCTGTTGCCGCTATGACAACAAATACTAAAAATCAGAATAAAATAAATATTTAAGGGGGCTCCCATACAACAAACGTGATTTTTTTGCCCTTCGTGCGCGAGTCCGACTCGCACTTGGGCGGTTTTTTTTTAAATAAAGTCGTATAAACTTTTTAAAATACTCTACCAGTAGGCACAACTAAACTTCTTATGACAAATACCCTGATTTATAAAAATAAGTTGGTAGGTACGTAATGATATGAAGATTGATCAGCAACTTATTAATTTTGGTGGCCAACAGTTTGTTCAATAAGTAGACGTATAAAAAATAGGTACGACTGTATGATTTGAATTACTCCGCAGAACAAGCTGAAATAAAATATTAACAAAAAGGCAAAATATATGAGTTCGACCAGGAAATAAATAAAACAAACCTAGCTGTTTTTCTTTAAAAAAATAAAGTGCAACGTAAACCAAGAAACAATTAACTCAAAGGAACCCATTTTCGCAATCGCAAAGAAACGAAAAACTCCATCCATAGATTACGATAAGGCGTGCAAATGCAAGCTCTACGAAAGCATAAATCAGTTCGTAGCGCTTGGTCGCAAGTTCAACACACTTGGTCGTGGCCACGCCCCCCGGCTACGAGCTACGTTACGGCTACGAATAACTGAGTGCTACGAAAAAAATATAACCATAAAAAGCTATGTCATTATTGGCTACTTTTGTTTAATTTACGTTTTCAAAGGTGTCTTTCATATACAAAAACACATTACATGGGACTTGAAGATAACTGGCGAATGTGGGTACTAAAAAAGGTACACCTCTACCCAACCTTTCGCGTAATACAGGCGTGATGTTGTTATAATAAACGGAATTAGTGTCATATTTAGTATAGTACGATATTTTTCTTTAGTTCGATAAAACAATGATCTGCTACAAGGCTACGATGCTACGAGTTACAAAGAGCTACGGAATTTATTTATTTAATATTTTATTGTAGTTTTTGTTAATTTCCTACAACGTATCAAATTGTCACCTGTCGCAAGTTTCTATTTACGGTGAATTACAACATTAATTCCGGAAATTATGTAGTTTGATCGACTTGAGTAGGTTAACCCGTCATAAAACCACGCAATTATTCAAAATAGCTTTCCTAAGGTAATAAATACCATGCTAAGTAACACTCAATCAAAAAAAAAAAACCACGATTGATCTTAAGTAACACCTATTTTATTACAAGAAAATATAGTAAGAAAATATATTTTTTCTCTCTACCTAAGTAATAATTCTTCATAATTGTCAAGTTACATCTTATCGGGTCACGCGACGACTCCTGAACATGGTTGGTACATTAGGTACTAGGTGTAAGGAAAAAAATTTATCGCGAAATAAATCTTTTGTATGGGTACTTTTTTACTCAGTTCCGGTTTAGAATGGCAACTGCTTGTACTCAATAATTACGGTACCTAATTAATTTTTTTGCAGATTCGAGCCCTTACTATCTGTACCAAACATCTTAAAGTTTTGCTTGGTATTTTAACTCATGTTATTTTTAATATTTCTAATGGTAATGGTACGGTACCTATATCATATATTATCGAAGTATAGAACTCTCTATTCAGATGTACTTCTTCGATAATCTAGAAATAACTTGATTTTGAAATTATCAGTGTGTAAACACTACATACAATTTCATTGGCGATTGCAGACTTTGCAAGAGGAGCTCACTGGCGCTGCCTTCCATCCACTTGACGACAACTTGCTCATCACACACGGAAAGGGACACTTGGCATTCTGGAATCGCAGAAAAGATGGATTCTTCGAACGCACTGATATTATTAAACCGGTATATATTTTATTCATTTAAATTATTTACAAAATGCGGTTATATTTGATATTTGAATATGCTTAATATGTCCTTAACGCAGATAAGGAACGCGCGAGTCGTTTCCCGCGTAAGTTGTAGAGTGTGTAGATAAATCAATTTCAAGAACCGTAAATATCGGTTTTTATAACTTTTACTATTTTTACAGCCGTCTCGTACACATGTAACTGCGTTACAGTTTGAGCAAGATGGTGATGTTGTAACGGCTGATAGTGATGGCTTCATCACAATATACAGCGTCGATAGCGACGGAGCTTACTTCGTGCGAATGGAATTTGAGGTAAAAACTCAAATCGTTTACAAATACGTAAATCGTTTTTCTTTTCTTGAAAGACCACTAGCATCTTTATTTTATATTTTTCAGGCCCACATCAAAGGCATAAGCTCTCTCGTGATGCTTTCTGAAGGAACTTTAATATCAGGAGGTGAAAAGGACAGGAAAATAGCAGCTTGGGATTCTCTTCAAAATTATAAGAGAATTACTGAGACGAAGGTTTGTCAGACTAAATATTATTCTATTTCATTGAAAGTTTTAATTTATCAAACTTAAACTCAACAGGCACTTTGGAATTATCAAAAGAGTCGGTCATTCAGAAAGATGAAGTTAGTTGCCTTTATGTGGTTACTGTTAAATAAATTGTATTTTCAGTTGCCTGAATCTGTTGGAGGGGTGCGTAGTATTTATCCTCAGAGGCCTGGCAGAAACGATGGTAATATTTACGTTGGCACGACTCGAAACAATATTATGGAAGGTTCTTTACAAAGAAGATTTAATCAGGTATGCAGTCATTTCATAATCAATTATTTATTTAAAATGTAAAAATTACAGTCCGATTGGCGCCATAACTTCAGTTCCGGTTTGTATAACTCTAAAAATACTGGTTGAAACAAAAAACCTATCGTGTTACAGGTGGTGTTTGGACATTACAAACAACTAATGGGCCTGGCTGTACATCCAGACGATGAAATGTTTGCCACTGCGGGACATGACAAAAATATTGCTTTATGGAAGGGACATAAACTTGTATTTGCAACTCAGGTAATGTAGCGAAATATATCTACTATTGACTTTATTTCTAGCAAAAAAACAAGGACAGGGTACGGGCTTATTTACGCAACTGGCATTTAATTTCCAGGTCGGTTATGAGTGTGTATCCCTGGCGTGGCATCCAAGTGGAGGAGCGCTGGCCGCTGGAAGCACTGAAGGTCATCTCGTTGTTCTGAATGCAGATGCAGGTGCACATGTAGCCACTCTAAGAGTCTGTGGCTCGCCTCTTAGTTGCTTGTCTTATAACTCTGGTGAGAACACTATGTTAAACTTGTGTAGTTAGAGAGCCAAACCAACCAAAACCCTTTAACCCTCATTACTTTCAATGAGCATCTTCTCATTACGAATCATTTTAATAGTTTCGAATCCACTGAATAGAATAGAATCGAATACTCTTTGAAACTATCTCTCTCTCTTTCTGAAGTTAGTAATAATTCCCATATTGCATTTCAGCTGGAGATATTCTCGCTATAGGATCACAAAACGGCAGCATTTATTTGTTCCGTGTGTCCCGCGACGGGTTTTCATATAAGAAATCGAACAAAATCCGAGGGGCCCAACCGCTCGTCCAACTCGACTGGAGTCTAGACGGCAATTACTTGCAAACTGTAACTGCTGATTACGATCTGGCCTTTTGTAAGTTTACATTCTAAGCGTGTTTTTTTTTTCATTTGAAATTGTTTCTTAACTGGTCAATTTTCTTGCAGGGGATATTAAATCATTGTCGCCAGAAAAGAGTCCAATCGCTATGAAAGACGTAAAATGGTCGACATACAACTCTACAGTTGGATTCCTCGTATCAGGTTAGAAGATATCTTAACAGATTTTGGTAAAACAAGATTCTAGATATTAGAATGGTAAAGTTAACTTGAATTACCTTATTTTTAGGGATGTGGAACAACCGATTCTACCCAATGACGACACTGATATCTACGGCGAGTCGCTCGGCTGCTCACGACCTTCTTGTAAGCGGTGACTTAGATGGATACGTTCGCTTATTCAGGTAATTTATTGATATATAGTTCACCCATGTAACAGAGACTTGTATTGACATTTACCACTTTTATCCAATGCAAAATTTTACTAAGACTATAAAATTATATATGAACGACTCTACTGTATTTTTCACAGGTATCCCTGTGCAAGTCCGAAAGCCGAATACAACGAAATGAAAGTTTACAGCGGAGCGATATATAGCGCCCGCTTCCTGTTCAACGACCGCTGTATGATCAGCGCCGGAGGTACCGACGCCGCCCTCATGCTGTGGGACCTGGTGGACGACTAGCATCCAGTAGCGCAGGGGCTGCGGCCGCCGGCGGTAGTGGTAGCTCCGCCGACGCCCTCGCCGCCGCCCCACGCGCTCGTCTCCCATCCCACTTTCAAAGTGCTGGATTTTGATGAACTAGATTGAGACAGTTTTTGAAGTTCTGAAGGTTTTAACTGATAACATTGATTTAACGTTTTCTGGCGTTATCCAATGAATTTTCGTATGGAAATGAATATGTATTTTTAAAATACTATAACCGAAAACTAATTCAATCCAAAGATTCCCGACATGATAAAGGACACGACACTTTTAACTACTTTTCATCACGTAACTTATCAGTGGTTATAACACCTATGAGAATTTGTTTATTATATTTTAGTTACGTAGGTTTACATGACACTGCCATTCTAAAGTTGCATAATTATAATTATTATTATTATAGGTGCGTAGTTAGTTATTAATCACGCTATAATGTGTTAAATATAATATTATTGGAAGATATTTATTCAAAATATAACGCAGTTGAGGTAAAAATGTTAAACATTTTATCTGAAATAATGCAAGCATTTTAATATCTACAATTGGTTACCTACTGGTGCTGATAATGTTAATGTAAGTAATTCTAATTATAATTAAATTGGAAATTTTATCTACATTTAAAGCAATACAATTCCATTTTATGACGCAACAAAAGAATATTATTACATTAATTTAAGCCTAACGACACTGCATAAAATCATTAAAGTTTACCAAAAAAAATATTAATTCGTTGTAGTCAAGAGCACTATTTACATTCTAGTATTAATACCTAGATATAAAATTAAATGAATAAAAATAATTAACACGAGGACTTCCGGAATGTGGCAGGCCACAAACAAAAGTTTTGTATGTTATCCTCTCTTTATTTGTCATTTTTACACCGAATATTGTACCAATTGTATTTCGTATTGCTAGGAAAACTTTATTTATTTAGACTTGGTACAAAGTTATCATTAGATTTAATTAAATATTATGTATACAAAAACCAAAATATATATAATATTTGTTTAATAAATTGTTGTAAAACATTTTGAGTTGTTGAGACGTATTTCCATGACTACACCAACCCGATATTATCTTGTATAGTAAGTAAATTTTTAAACAATGTGCTACTATTGATCATCACTGTCACCAAATTATTTAAATAAAATCGGAATATTTTGGTAACAAGACGAATAGAAAATCAATACGATAGTGAATAAGAGTCATAATTTATGAGATACCGTGCCTAAGCACAATTTATTTATTATTCTTTTAACCCCCGACGCAAAAACAGTGGTGTTATAAGTTTGTCCGCGATGTTTGTGTGTGTGTGTCTGTGTGTCTGTCTGTGTCACCGTAGGTCTTAAACGGATGAACCGATTTGAATGCGATTTTTTTATTTGAAAGCAGGTTTTCTAGCGATGGTTCTTAGACATGTTTTATCGAAATCGGTTCAGCCGTTGCAAGGTAATCAGCTCTTTTGTTAGCTGCGGTAAGGATCTTAGACGCATAATGGGTATTTACTTTACTTTCAAACATATGTGTGATCTAAAATTTTGAAACATCCATGTACGCTATATAAATATGCAAGATTATGGAATTCTTGGTCCGATGCTGCAGCCAGGATACCAGCACACCAGTACACTCTTGAAAAAATTATAGCAGAAATGTCGTGTTTCGATTTGTTTTGATCAGTATTTAATTCTACATACAATTCGCTAAGCTTAAAGCAATAAAAATAGCTAAAATAGGAGATTGCATACTCATTACTCATAGCGCTCCCAGACTTAACAATTTAACACCCAACTAGATTTTTTACAAAAAAAATATCGTATCGAAGCAAGTTGCTTGGCAATGCTAGTAAATTAATAGATAGTCAATCAAATGAAGGGTCTGACTTACATAAGCGGCGGTACCCCGCCGCGACATTATAGCGCTATTTCAACGAGCAAACCTTATCGTGCCATTAATCATTTTCTATACCTAATTAAAATATATGGTGTTACTCAATCGAATTCGATGGCTCAACGATAGGCATTATTTTTGACTTTTTAAATGTTCGCTTTTCTTTTTTGCGTTGGGGGCTTTTTTAATTTTTAATTTATTTTTTATTGAAATAATAATATCACTAGTACGCGTTCTGATGTAGGTACTTAATGAGCAATTATTGGAATTGCGAAAACTATCGGGCATGGACGAAATGCTGCTTTATTTAACAGTCGTATTTTAGCCTATAATTTTTAGTATCGTTCTAGTGATGCTAAGATCTAATAAAATGATAACAACACAATTCACGAAGAAAAGCTTCTTTCTCACAATAATACATATACCATATAGATGTAGCTCTAATGAATTAATATTATTTTTTTTTATTTTTTTTTATTGTTGTCTAAGAATGACAAAATTCATACGATTTTGGGTAGGTATTTTTATGGCTTTTCGGTACCATATTTTGTATCCATATAGCAAAATAGCTATCTGTTTATAAAACCTTTTTTGAACGAGTCCCATTTTCGTCAAGACGGTGATGATACAAAAGTGTTAGGTAATTATTTAGTAATGATGAACCTGTTTAATTTTACCTATATATTTTATAAATATTAAACTATAGGTAGGTACCTAAATAATTTGCAGGAAATTATAAAGCTTTGTAAATGTATACTTACCAACTTTTATTAATTCTATTGTTTTATTGTTTACATATGTATTCTAATATTAATATAACACATTTGGAAAATCGACCTGTTTTTATATACATAATAATTATTGATGAATCAATAAATTAATGTCAGTTATCATAATACAACGTGCTTTTATTTTATATTCCAGTATGCTCCTTATTACAACAATATGTACAGTCGCCAGCAGGTCAAGCTACACGAAACTGTCAAATTTCTCCAAACGATTTTAAACCTTAAAATGTTGAGGGTTAGTTCAAAATCGAATGAGACTCTCGAGATCGAATGATCTGACAGTTTGACAATTTGATGTGCTGGCGACTGTACATCATTCTATTAAAAAAAAAAAACGTCATGAACAATTATTTAATTGCAGTTTTGCTTTTTTTGAATATGGGAATAATTAGAACGATAACAATCTAAATGGCTTTTTTTTTAAATATCACCAGGTATATTTAAAAAAAACAGTTTATGTTGTGGAAAAAAGATTAGTACACCAAGAAGAATGGCAGCGGTCAGTGGGGCTTGCCAGGGCTGGTTACAAGTCAAAGCGTAGTGTGGAAAGTAACTTTCGTACCAAGTCTGATCAGCTAGATGTTGGCTCTTTTTGGACCTCATCTTGGTTTACCGATTTTCGGCAAAAGCCGGTTTATGCTAATGCATTTCTTAAAAGTCATAATTAGTTGGCATATAGTTAAAAGACTTATAGTTATGCATCAAAATAGCAAGAAGTAATATTATTACTTTTTACCCACCTTATCAGCATCATCCATTCTGGTTCGGGTTTTTACCATTCAGAATGAAGAATGTCAGAATAGTTACTGGTTATTTACTATGTATGATTTAATGAATACAGCGTGGCGCTACAATATGGCGACATTAATTTGACACATGGGTAGGGCTAGTGGCCAGTAACAATAAAACAATATAATAAGAAAGTTTTTGTATTAATTTAATAATTTATTTTTTTATATAATTTTTTAATAATGAGGATAAAAACTGCCACTTGCTCACTACAGATGTCGCTACCATTGTGCGTCTTAGAACTTGACAGCTAGCTGTCAATATCCATACATTTTTTGTAAACAAGCAGCTTCTTTTACTCCTATTTATTTAACATGCCCTCTTGCGCAGCTGTTGACTGCAAAAATCAGGGAACTGATGTATTTCCCAAAGATGCTAAAAGAAGAAAACTGTGGGAAAGAGCTCTACGAAGAAAAAATTGGAAACTCAATAATACGAAGAGGTTATGTGCTATCCATTTTAAACCAGAGCCTTTTATCAGAGAAATGCATATACAGGTGATGCTCTTTTTCATAAAAAAACAGGGAACTAAGTGTATTTTAATTGCAGGCACTTGTGGGTATTTATAGTACGGGTGTTTGTGTAATAAGATTATCTTTTAATCAACCAAAATATATCGAAACGGCATCTAACCAGCATTCGCTATGCTGCATTGTTTTTAATTCCCTCATACCAAACTACCTACTGCCTAATATTACGAGGGCGGGTCAATAAGTCCGTGACTTTTTGAATTTCTGACCTCTTTACTGAAACAGCAACACTGCTCCTGTCAACAGGCATCTGTCAGTTGACTCCTGTCAAAATTTAAACTTGCTGCGTCAGTTAGTTTGTGTTTGACAGCTATTTTTATCAGAATACTCACTAATTTGAGGAGAAAATGGAAAAAAGTGAATTTCGTGTGCTTATTAAGCATTATTTCTTGCGAAAAAAAACCATTACCGAGACCAAGGCTAAGCTTGATAAATACTATGGGGACTCTGCACCATCGATTTCAATGGTAAAAAAGTGGTTTACTGAATTTCGTTGTGGCCGTACAAGCACTGAAGATGCCGAACGTCCTGGACGCCCAGTTGAGGTCTCTACACCCGAAACAATCGAAAAAATTCACGATATGGTGTTGGCCGACCGAAGATTGAAAGTGCGAGAGATTGTGGAAGCCGTAGGGATCTCGCATGGCTCAGTGGTTTCAATTTTGAATGATCACTTGGGCATGAGAAAGCTTTCCGCAAGATGGGTGCCGCGTTTGCTCACAGTCGACCACAAACGCAATCGTGTAACAACTTCACAGGAAGGTTTGGCGTTGTTTAATCGCAATATGGAGGAGTTTTTGCGCCGTTTTGTAACCGTGGACGAAACATGGATCCATCACAACACACCAGAGACCAAACAACAGTCAAAACAGTGGGTTTCTAAGGGTGAATCGGCGCCGAAGAAGGCCAAGGTGGGTTTGTCAGCCAATAAAGTTATGGCGACTGTTTTTTGGGATGCACGCGGGATAATCCACATTGACTACCTTCAAAAGGGAAGAACAATCAATAGGGAATATTATGCCAACTTATTGGACGGATTCAATGACGATTTGAAAAAAAACCGACCTCATTTGGCCAAGAAAAAAGTTCTTTTCCACCAAGACAATGCAAGGGTGCACACATGTGCAGTTGCCATGGCAAAAATCCATGAATTGGGCTATGAATTGCTCCCTCATCCGCCCTATTCTCCAGATTTGGGTCCGAGCGACTACTTCTTGTTCCCAAACCTGAAGAAATGGCTTGGTGGAAAAAGATTTGACTCCAATGATGAAGTCATCTCGCAAACAAAGGCCTATTTTGAGGACCTCGACAAATAATTTTTTTTGGAAGGGATAAAAAAATTGGAGAAGCGTTGGACAAAGTGTATAGAGCTCAAGGGAGACTACGTTGAAAAAAAAAAATATTTTTTTATCAAAAAATCAGTGTTTTATTCCAAAAGTCACGGACTTATTGACCCGCCCTCGTAATACAAATCCTGCACTGAATCCTAACGAAAGAACTGGCCCGCAATGGTAGTGGACAGACGTGTGTGGGACAGGGAGGCCTTTACCTAGCAGTGGGACATTATGCCTGCTGTGCCATCTACTATTAGACTGCTGTACCATCTATTTTTTCATTTACGAAAGTCAAACCAGTCAACCCATCAGCTGAAAACAGATCAAATAGACTGTTACAGAAAAATGAGAAAAATCTTTGTTTTGATACATATTAACATATAGCGATCAAATTGCTGGACCTAGCCATGTTCAAACCCTAGATATTTGTGAAAAGCAATATAAATATGAGGAATTTACAATGCTTAATGAAATATAAATATTTCCCAGCACATCATTAGAGCCAGATGACGGGTCAGATCAGAATCCACATACTGTATTATCAAAGAATACTTTTAATAAGTAAATTTTGTATAGGTACATTTATGGATCTATACAGAAGTTCCGAAGACCGATCAAGTTATTCCTTTCGTATGCCTCCAGTCTTCCACAAAAAAGGACTTTTATGTAAAACTAGCAAAACAACCCATCCATTATAAAACGGTCATAATTTATTTACCTTTCTTCTAAAGCTGCTTTCTTACCAGTGGTAGACGCTTCCCTATTCCTTAGATCCACTTTTAGGTGAACTACACTCCAAGTCGCATACATTGTCCAGTTTTCGTTTAATTTGTGATCGACACAACAGTAAAAACATACACAACAATGGCGATTTGAAGACATTGAACAGTGCTGCCACCTATAACGAGCTTTCAGTTTTTAACCCCATTTGTTTGTAATTTAGTTTAATTTCAATGTGGGTGTATTCCTGAAATAAAAATGATTTGATTTGATATTTGATTTGATTAATGCAGAAATGAACCGTTTTAGAGCAGCCGTGAGGCAGACACTGTTGTTGTTACCACTTTTTGTTAGGGGGGATGCGCTAAGTTAGCCTGCGAAATTCAAATTTTCTTACCTTTTTTGCAATTTGCAGGTCAGTATCAGGTTGTATGGTGATTTATATATGTTTCGTGGCCGTATCAAATATGGCTTTACAGAATTATAATCATTACATTCAGCAATACAACTCCATAAGTTAGAATTGCCCTCAAATGTCATAATTTCATGAAATAGTCATTCAATAGTACAGACTAGTTCAATAGGGTAATATGAACATAAAGAGATGTATTAATGATTCATATGATTATAATTCTATAAATAAATTTTACGTGTGTTGTGTCTGTTAAACGTACTAACAAGTAACAATAGCAAGGAAAAGAACTTGAATAATCCATTAATCAATTTAAGAGATGAGCAATATTGGCAGTAATATTCCCTATAAAACTTACAGATTTTGTACCTAAGCCTCAAAATTGCACTCCAGGTTCCTAACAGAAATGATGAGTTCGAAAAAAAAAACTGTGCTGTAAGATTTATACATTCATAGCCTGACATCATAATAAAATTTATCTTTGGAACTGACATAGCTGGGTAAAACTTTGACATCAATTAATTAATTTGTTCCTTAAAAATCCTACTACATGAGCTCTTATTTGTTGTTGCTCCCGTTTTTTATTTAATTTAATTAAAATAATAGCATTGAGCACAAGATAAAATTAAATATTGGCACTCTATACCATATGGAATGGAAGAATGTACAGGGGCCATTATAGTTTTAGATCATACATTGTAAACCTACATTTTGGCCACTAAATAAATTGAATCTGATTTGATTTGAAGAGATTAATTACAGTTTATAAGGTTGATCATGCCAATGTCGTTATCGTCATCAGATTTTGGAGAGCAAAATATTTGTTTTTTTTTTACGAAACACCTTGTATAAAACTAAGCTATCCGCCAGGTTCAACGATGTAAATTATCCGAGTACATAGAGATAATAAATAAAATATTTTTTTATTTTATTTTATTTTCCTTTATTGGCCAACCAACAATTGTTTACACTGTAAATAGTTGAAGTAATATCTAATATAATCTAAGGTTAGTGGAACTATTTCTTACAGGTTAGCACCGCATGCCCCGTAAACATATTAAGTGTGCCACAAGCACTAAACTATGAAACTAATATAATAATAACTAAAATTAGCAAGATTAAATTAAAATAAAATTACGTGATGGAATACAAAACTAATTGACACAGCAAAAGTAAAATATAATAGAACATAACAGACAGAGACAACAAAATTGAGAAAAAATAAAATTTAAAATAACATTAAACATTACTAGTAATTGTTGTAAGAAACTTGGCTTAGGATGAGTCAAAATGCACATCAACAAGACAAATAATAAAACGATCCAACTTAATCTTTTATCGTCATAATGCTCAAGAACTACATAAATCTTGACTTGGAAAGATCCCGATAAAAACCGTAAATGTCAGTTGTCAGCTTGACATTGATAAAAAGATAAAATGACACATGTCGTTTTGTTGACCAGTTTTGATTTTGAACTTTTTTTAACCACTCACACTGACTCATACTTCACAGTTTGCGCTGGAGTATCGCGAAATCAGTTGAATGGTTTCCTAAAACCACAGTTTATTCCTGTTCATTGTGAAACAATGACGAAGCCTCGTCCGTGTGGTTGTAAAGGTTGTCGAACATGTTTGGTATGTGAGACACAATTTGGAGCCGAAAAGTTAAAACTACAGCTGGAACTTGACAAAAGTAAAGGTTATGTTTATTGTCCGTTTTGCAACAAAGCCTGGCGAGGCTGGGACTTAGACTCCTACAAACAACATCCTAATCATGAAGGAGACTCTATAGACTACCCAGGTGTATACATACAAATGGATTTCATATCGGAAGAGGAGGAAAGATTTCTAATGAAAAACATCGATGAAGTGCCATGGGACGTGTCGCAGAGCGGCAGAAGAAAGCAAAATTATGGTCCCAAGACCAATTTTAAGAAGAAAAAAGTAGTGGTCGGCAAATTCGAGGGATTTCCGGAATTTTCTAAGTACTTGCAGGACAGATTTGAGAGTATAGATTTGTTGAAGAACTATTATGTTATTGAGCAGTGTTCTTTGGAGTATGATCCCAGTAAGGGGGCGTCTATCGACCCTCACATTGATGATTGTTGGATATGGGGTGAGAGAATAATTACTGTGAACTGCTTATCTGACTCTGTGCTCACTATGACTGCTTTCAAAGGTGATATAAAGAAATACAATCTGTATTGTGCTGAACAGTATGGCCCGGTGGTTGCTGCTGATGGTACTATTATCGCAGACAACAAAATGGAACAGTCAATGTTGGATGCATGCAAATCTGTAATTTCTGACGATGTTTTAATTAGAATACCCATGCCAAGGTGAGTTTTATTCTTAACTATTTTACTGACAAGTTCCTTGATAATTTAATGCTTTTACCTATATTTATTTGTATAAAAGAATAACCATATTTATAATTTAATTAATCTATGGAAAATCACAAATTTATTTATAAGTTCAAGTATATTACACAATGATTATGTTTCATGACAATAGTAAAACATTGTGCAATATGTAAGACTATGATTAAATGGTTTGTAGAGATTAGACAAGGTCAGTTGTTGAAGACTTTTGTTTAAGAGTTTTGCTCTTATCAGTTGTATAAGATATATTATTTAAAAATAAATTTTCACAGTTCCATTATTACAATTCCAGAAGATCGCTATTAGTCATTTATGGAGAGGCAAGATACCACTGGGAACATTGTGTTCTACGCGAAGATATCACATCAAGAAGAGTATGTATTGCGTACAGAGAGTTTACCCCACCATACCTATATGGTGACAAACAAGACATTGGCAACACCATCAGAGAAATTGGTAAACATTTTTGGGATCACAGTGCTAAAATATACGATACAGCAGAAAACCCGAAACACAACAATCAGAAGGAAATAATTAACAGTCATGATGGGTTACCTAATGATGGTATTAAATCTCCAGGGCTAAGCCTATCACCCTTCATCGGGCAAAACAAAAGGGTGGAAAACCAAATCGCTTAGAATTAGGATATGGTGAAAGTTAGTATTGACCTAATTTTAATTTTATTTATTTATATTATGGTATTTAAATTGGATTACTTTGGTCATGTTGAGATGATGAATGAAAGCAGATAAAAAAAGGAATTTATTAAATGGATGTCAGTAGATACGCCAGAAGGGGACTCTTTAGAAGGACTGTGCTTCTTTAGGAGGCTGTGCTTTGAAAAAGTCATGTATGTAGTGGTCGCAATGGGCACTTGTGTATGACAAGATGAATGAATGTGGACGAAGCAAAAGAAGTATGTAAGAATCATAGCGTACGGTATTCTCTAGTTTTTGTCTTCGGAAGGAGGTATTTATTTACATATTATGTTTAAATAGTATGTATTTATACAAACTTTTGTGTCAAGCCACTAGTAGATTCGTAAAGTCTTAAATTATTTGGTTTCATGGTAGTATTCCTTTTTTTAAATTTTCAAAAATGTTGTGCATTATTATTCGTTTTTGTATCAAAACACTTTTCTTTTTTTTGGTCCTATTTTACATGATTAGGGATAGAAATATTTATATTTTACTAGTTTATATACTATCATTAAGTACTTAGGTTAATTGATAGAGATAGATTAGATTAGAGATAGGTATTAGATATATATACTTTAGAAATATCCAGTACAACCCAGTATTTGGATGATTGATCAGTGATTATTCATTTAAATGAGTAGCCTACCTACGTAAACGTATATACATGTGTAGTGACCTACGTACTTAAAGTCTACGTAAATTATTAAATTAAAACTAAAACTAAATTAAATATAAATTATGTATTTCGTCAGTAAAATTAATTATAATTTATATACACATATTTGCAAAAGAACTTAAAACTAGACTTATTTATAATCAACATGTAAAACAAAACTATTTACATTAATTAACTCATATTCAATGAACTAACAGACCAGTACAAACATTGTATTAGTAGATAATTACTTATCAGCTAGCCGGCATAGCTATGACGCGTCTATCGTTCTCGCAACGATCGGGCGCTCGCGCTTCGTCATACGAGCCGTGTGCGTGAGCGGGACAGCATCATCATGCGTTGCGCTTACACACCGACAGGCGACGCGAGCTAACCATGACTTGCAAGTTAGTATGCTCGCTCCGCGCATAGCTATAGGTTCCAATCTAGCGATCCTAGTTTTACCGCGCTAACCGATAAACCCTAAAACCTTATTGTGTTTATGTTTAAACTGTTATTCGTGCTATCCTCTGCTATCTTCATTTCTATCACTCCTTCTTAAACTAAGTGAACTCTTGTGTGTGTGAACTGAAACCTGTGTCTGTGTATCTAATAAACTTTCATACTTCTTCTTGTTTACTTGGACTTATTACTTCTGCCTACCACACACACTACCTACACTACATTGGTGACCCCGTTCAAGAGCACGAAGATGTCTGAGGATAAAGCAGCGGCACCGGAATCATTTCGCGTGGGCGTGCGCATACCGCCGTTCTACCCAGAGAAGCCAAGTCTCTGGTTTAACCAGATGGAGGCGCAATTCATCCTGGCGAGCATCAAGTCGGACGACACAAAATTTTATTATATTACCGGCAACCTAGATCCGCAGTACGCCTCCGAAGTCGAGGATATTATCGACAACCCTCCATCTACCGGAAAGTATGAGAAGCTAAAAGGTGAGCTCATTAAACGGCTATCGGCATCGCGCGAGAAAAAGGTGAAGCAGCTTCTCATGCACGAGGAACTGGGCGACCGGAAGCCGTCGCAATTTTATCGCCACCTTCTCAACCTTGCTGGCCCAGGTGTACCAGAGGAATTTTTGCGAAGCATATGGACCAGCCGCCTACCCGCAAACACACAGGCCATCGTAGCGTCGCAGTTGAGGATGGACCTGGCTGAACTAGCAGAGCTGGCGGACCGGATCCACGACGTCGTTGGTACCCAGTTGGCAGCAACAGCTACCATTTCAACTACTGCTGCATCGGCAAGTACTGCGAGTACCAGTATATGCTCGGAGGTCGCCGCTCTGACAAAGCAGATGGAGAAGCTGGCGGGTAAGGTGGAGCGACTGTCTCGCTCCAGAGGACGGTCCCGTAGTCGCACGCAATATCGGTCAGTCTCATCCCGGTCAGAGTCCAGCTACAAGAAGTTCCCACAGTGCTGGTACCACCAGAATTTCGGAGACCGAGCCAAAAAGTGTGTAAAGCCGTGCGACTACCCTACATCGGGAAATGTGCGGGGCAATCAATAATGGCGGCCGATGATTGTCCGAGTGCTGGTCGCTTATTTGTCACCGATCAAAGGTCGAAAATGCAATTTTTAGTTGACACCGGCAGCGACCTCTGTGTCTACCCCCGATCGGCATTATCAAGTCGACCAGAGAAAACTAATTACCAATTGTGCGCGGCCAACGGAACGCCTATAAACACATACGGGTTCCTAAACGTAACTCTGAACCTACGATTGCGCCGTGACTTTGCTTGGCGATTTATCATTGCCGATGTTACAAAGGCGATAATAGGCGTGGATTTTCTATCTTTTTATAATTTGGTTGTTGATTGCAGGAATCAACGCCTTATCGATAACCATACAACGCTCTCCACCCCGGCGTCGCCTGTCCGTCGTTCTGATGATGTCTCGTCGGTAAGGGTAAGTTTGGGTGATTCCGCGTATACACACATACTACGGGAGTTCCCCGACATTACTCGCCCACATGGTATACACCGCACTCCCAAACACAATACAGCACACCACATCCGTACTACACCAGGGCCACCAGTATCCTGTACACCTCGCAGACTGGCCCCGGACAAACTGCAAATTGCTAAGGCCGAATTCGAGGCCATGTTGCAAAGTGGTACCTGTCGCCAGTCCGAGTCACCATGGTCGTCGCCTCTCCACCTAGCGCCGAAGAAAGATGATGGATGGCGCCCCTGCGGCGACTACAGGATGCTGAACGCACGTACCATCCCGGACCAGTACCCCATCCGACACATCCAAGACTTTGCTCATGGTCTGTCTGGCTGTACCGTCTTCTCTCAAATTGATTTGGTAAAAGCATACAATCAGATTCCTTTGAATCCTGATGACATCCCGAAGACTGCGATCACGACGCCGTTCGGTCTTTTCGAATTTCCGTTCATGACGTTCGGTCTTCGAAATGCCGGACAGACGTTTCAGCGCTTCGTGGATGAAATGCTCAGGGGTCTGGATTTTACGTACGCATACCTGGATGACTTCTTGGTCTACTCGAAAGACCAGAAGACCCACGAGCACCACCTGCGTCAACTTTTCACCAGACTCCGAGACTACGGTATGGTCATCAACAGTACCAAGTGCGTCTTCGGAGTGTCGGAGGTAAACTTCTTGGGCTACCATATCTCAGCCAAGGGCACAAGACCGTTACCATCCAAGGTCGAGGCCATTCAAAATTTTCCTGCTCCCAAAACCGTAAGAGAGCTACGGAGATTTCTTGGGATGCTTAATTTTTACCGCAGGTTCATCCCAGGCGCAGCAAACTTCCAGGCACCCTTGAACGCTCTGCTTACCGGCTCCGTGAAAGGTCCTCACCCAGTAAATTTTTCTCCCGAGGAGCATAAGGCATTCCAGAACTGCAAGAACGGTCTTTGTCAAGCAGCACTATTGGCGCATCCAGACTGCAGCGCTAAGTTAGCGTTGGTCACAGATGCTTCTGACAAGGCCATTGGTGCAGTTATGCAACAGCTGAATGCAGGTGCATGGGAGCCGCTTGCTTTCTTTTCGCGCAAGTTGAGTCCAGCCCAGGTTAAGTACTCTCCATACGACCGCGAATTGCTTGCCATTTACGAGAGTATCAAATATTTCCGGCACATGCTGGAGGCTCGTGACTTTGTGATTTACACAGACCACAAGCCACTGACTTTCGCCTTCCACTCTCGTAAGGAAAATTGTTCCCCACGGCAGTTCCGTCACCTGGATCTAATAGCCCAGTTCACAACGGACATCCGGCATATTTCCGGAAAGAACAATATCGTGGCAGACACCCTTTCACGCGTCGAGGAGATTACACAACCAGTGCCCGTCGAAAAGATCGCTGCAGCTCAACTTGAAGACCTCGAGCTGAAGCAACTGCTAGATGACGTTACTGCATTGCGCCTACAACAGGTCAGTGTACCAGGTTCACAAGAGCAACTATATTGCGACGTTAGCACCCCTACACCAAGACCATTTGTGCCCAAGGAATTGCGCAGACCAATTTTCACAAGCCTGCACTCCTTGAGTCACCCAGGTACCAAGGCATCCGCAAGGTTGGTCGCTGACCGATACGTTTGGCCCGGCGTTAGGAAGGACTGTCGTGATTGGGTACGTTCCTGCCTGGCTTGCCAGCGCTCAAAAACCACACGGCACGTCTTTGCTCCTGTAGGTACTTTCAAATTACCGCAATCAAGATTTGCATTCATTCACATTGACCTCGTGGGACCATTGCCACCATGTGAAGGGTTCCGATATTGTCTCACTGCCGTAGATCGCTTTACGCGATGGCCTGAGGCAATACCCCTCACAAATATTACAGCAGAAACAGTGGCAAAGGCCTTGCTGAGTGGCTGGATTGCTCGTTTTGGCTGCCCATCCGATATAATAACCGATAGAGGTGGACAGTTCGAATCGGCGCTCTTCAAATGCCTGTCTGTAATTGCTGGTTTCCGACATCGCAGAACAACTGCATACCATCCTGCCTGCAACGGTTTGGTGGAAAGATTCCACCGTCAACTTAAAGCAGCTATCACTTGCCACGCAAATGTCAGTTGGGTGGAATCTCTTCCACTGGTCCTGTTAGGCGTACGCAGCGCTTATAAAGAAGACGCTCAGGCTACTGCTGCCGAACTTGTCTACGGTCAACCAATACGTCTGCCTGGTGAATTCTTCGACCCTCAGGTTCATGAAACGGTTGACATGACCGACTACTTGTCAAGGCTCCGGAGTATTGTCAGGAGTCTGCAACCATCACCAGCAGCCAGACACAACAGCAATTTTAAAACATTCATTTACAAAGAACTAGCTACTTCTACCCACGTTTTCTTTAGGGACTGCACTGCTGGTGGTGGTCTGAAACCGGCATATTCTGGTCCTCACGAAGTTATTCAACGAGGTGACAAAGTGTTTAAAATAATGGTAAATGGAAAACAGGTTACCGTATCGATTGACCGCATTAAGCCGGCCTTCATACTGCGTGATCCTTACACACCAACCTCACAACCAACCATTATCATTCATCACAACACATCACAGTCACCACTTAACACTAACACTCATCACGACACACCCGACGCGGATAACCGGAACTTACCTTTCGCTGACGGAAGCGTCGTCAAAACGACGCGGTCAGGACGTCGCGTTAAATTTCCCGACTATTATCGCCCTTGACGGTCTCTGGAAGGGGGTGATGTAGTGACCTACGTACTTAAAGTCTACGTAAATTATTAAATTAAAACTAAATTAAATATAAATTATGTATTTCGTCAGTAAAATTAATTATAATTTATATACACATATTTGCAAAAGAACTTAAAACTAGACTTATTTATAATCAACATGTAAAACAAAACTATTTACATTAATTAACTCATATTCAATGAACTAACAGACCAGTACAAACATTGTATTAGTAGATAATTACTTATCAGCTAGCCGGCATAGCTATGACGCGTCTATCGTTCTCGCAACGATCGGGCGCTCGCGCTTCGTCATACGAGCCGTGTGCGTGAGCGGGACAGCATCATCATGCGTTGCGCTTACACACCGACAGGCGACGCGAGCTAACCATGACTTGCAAGTTAGTATGCTCGCTCCGCGCATAGCTATAGGTTCCAATCTAGCGATCCTAGTTTTACCGCGCTAACCGATAAACCCTAAAACCTTATTGTGTTTATGTTTAAACTGTTATTCGTGCTATCCTCTGCTATCTTCATTTCTATCACTCCTTCTTAAACTAAGTGAACTCTTGTGTGTGTGAACTGAAACCTGTGTCTGTGTATCTAATAAACTTTCATACTTCTTCTTGTTTACTTGGACTTATTACTTCTGCCTACCACACACACTACCTACACTACACATGTACCATACACATTGTTCACATCTTGATTAAATACATATTTTCCTAGTAAGTACTATATTTTCGGGTTAGATGGTGTTATATGTATATTTTGTTGACAAAATGAGTGAAAAACTAAATTATAAGTATTCAAAATTTTTATTTATAATGCATATTGTGATTGTTAAACTTTTAACTAATCATAATGTGATTTATTTACTGCTAATTAACAATATTATCTTTTATTAATTGGTTTGACCCTATCTTTGTATACTTGCTTAAATATAAGTACAGCCTGATGCAAACTTTATGGCGGCTCTGAACACGAGGCGGGTAGCTGCGCAGTTACAAATTCATTTGTTCGCGGGAGTGAGGGGTGGGGTACTGCGCAGCGAGTAAGCCACCTAGGATCCGCCTTAAAGTTTGACGCTCACTGCACTTATACTGAATCTACTTAGCAAAACACGTACAATTTAATACTTGAATGTTGATATTAGCAACGCCCGTATGACAACCTCATTCAAGACTCAGGCATTACTTAAAACTAGTTTCAACCAATCAAATGGTTGCTAAGTAACGCTGGAGGCTTGAATGAGGTTCTTTTATATGGGCCTAAGAGTCAGTGATGAATACCGCAGTGACGACTAAGCGAATTAGTCACTTAGTTCACTCATGGGCAACAAGATGATTATTTCGCCCAAATAACAGTCTTTATGTAAAAGTGACTAAAGATAGTTGTTGAATGAGTCACTGACACAGCTCTGGCCCTCAGATTTCGCATGTCGCCGTCACGCTGTTAAGATAAAATAGTACGTTGTAGTTATGCAAGAGCGAGGCGAGCAGCATGACAATAAGAAATAAATCATATTCTTAACATCAGCATAATCAGCCTATAATGTTCCCAGCGCTGGGACTGGGATGGTGCACAGGCTTCCTCTCGGTGAGTGGGAGTGGGCTGTATTCCACCACGCTGGCCCGGTGCGGGTTGGTATGTCACATGTCTTCGAATTTTTGGTTGTAGGACATGCCGGTTTCCTCACGATGTTTTCCTACACCGGTATGAGAGCTGTGGTAATTAACTAATTTACACAAAGCAAAGCGCCTGTCTGGGTTCGAACCTACGACCTACAACTCGTAGGTAAGTCGCGGCCTTTACCACTGGGCTACCACTGCTCCTTAACATTGCAATATTAAAAATACGAAAACTGCTTGCTTGGGCCTCCTACTAAGGCTCTATAGAACTAGTCGGTCAATTTTGTCTGCGTGTATTCAGCCTATAATGTTCCCAAGGCTGGGTCACATGTGTGGGGTAATAGTGCGGGTAGGATGTCACAAGTCTTCGATTCTTGAGTTCCAGGATATAGTTAAACGGGACTTAAACATAACTGGCGAAATGTGGGTGTACTATAGGTGCACCTCTGCCTAGACCTTCGGGGAAAACAAGCATGATGTTATGTTATATATATATATATTATTGTATTCTGCCACCATGCTTATTTATATTTATTTAATAGGTTGTAATGGTTTAATAAAACGTCGTTAAACCATTCTATGTTCAGTTTCCTCTAAATCATCCCAGTAATAAATCAGGCAGCACTCAGTGTTTTGTTTACTTACCAATTAACATAATTATTTAAATAACATTAATGTAGTATATGAATCGAATGATCGTTTATCTTTGTGTTTTCTTTAATATTATCAACATCAAGTAATATTTGTATGCGATTTTTATGAACCTATATAAATAACAAACTATAAAAATAAAAATATAATAACCTAACCTAACTAAAACTATATCTAGTAATTAGTTTGAAATCTAGCCATAAAAATATTATCATTGGTATTATGTTCAGATAAACAATTATTATTAGTTATTTTAAAAGCTATTGTTCCCTCTGATATGTATATAAAAGTTTGTATATTTTAAAATAGTTGTATAAGGTGCACATCCTGTTAACTGTGAAAGATGATGGATGACTTACAAATAAACAACAAAAAATACGTAATTACTTTGCAATTTCGCAATAAAATTGTTATCATTTTTGTATAACGGTCAGATAAATAACAATATTTGTAAGAACACTTCTTTTTTTGTAAAATATAGAGGATGTACACGGAATGTAAGCCAACACACCCAGTTTCCGTTGATCTACCTTTGGTGGCACAGCCTGTACACTGATGTCTATTTTGTCTGCAGCAGTCCGAGTTTTTTTTTCAAAATAAATAGTTAACAATGTTCCTACGCTAAGTTATCTCATAGTCATCGGTAATATAGGATTTTTTAAATAAATGCCAAATATTGCAGTCCAACTTGATAGTTTTATTTCTGTTATTAAGATTTTATTTAAAATATTTATTAAGTTACAACTACTATTTAATATTTTTTAAATAAAAGAAAGTGTCACTTAGCTAATAAGCTTTCTATTAATCACAAAAACACTTATTGAAACTGTTTTATTTACAAAATATTAAGTACCTACATCGAACGTGTATACGTAAATATTAATAGGTACCTACGTAATATTTTAAGACAAACCGATATGCCTAAGTAAAAACAATATTTTATAGCTTTTAATACGTACATACCTACTGTAGGTATCTATACAAGGTGGCAGGGACATCAACGTGCACCTGGTTACCGTAGATTCTGAACCCCCTTGCGTTGAAGTTTTTTGTCGGTTATTTCATAAAAATTATTGCTGTTCCATGCATTCTGGCCGCGTAAGTATTGCTCTTTTCTATGAAACAGCAGATTTTTTTCCCATGATTTTAATTTCTACGCTAGGCTAGGGGTAGGTAACCATCGAAGCGGTCCGGCCGGTGCTCGACGACTGCCCCGGGAGGAGGCACGGCTCCCTGTCATTTAGGGCGACGCAGGTGCTCTCGGGGCACGGCTGCTTCGGGAGGTACCTGCATCGCATAGGCAGGGAGCCAGACGCTCGGTCTCATCACTGCGTCCATTGCCGGGAGGACACGGCGCGGCATACGCTTGCAGAGAGTGCAGCTTGGGAGGAGCCACGCCGTGACCTCGTTTCGGAAGTGGGAAGGGACCTGTCGCTGCCGGCTGTGATTCATTCTATGGTCGGCGGCGCAGCGTCGTGGCACGCGGTGATCTCCTTCGAAAATGTTATGTCGCAGAAGGAGGCAGCGGAAAGGGAGAGGGAGATGTTGAGTACTCTCCCGGCCCGCAGCAGGCGCACCAGGCGTCGTCAGAGGGCAGATAATGCCCGCTTCCGGCCCCCCTAAATGGGTCCAGGGACGGCGGACTCGGGGACAACCGCCGTCCCCTATCATAAAAGACCCGAGGTGGCGGCGTGTAATGTTCCACGCGTGTCTCTCTTAGACGTCGCGGGGGGAGTCAAACACCTCCCTCCCCCCGCTTGACCAGACGGGGCCTGCAGAGGAGGGCCGGCACCAGTCGAGGGCTGCGTTGAAGAGTGCTTAAGTGCCCCCGTAGCCCCCGGTGCAAGTGTGCGAGGGAACACGGGGTGGTTTTAGTCAGTAGAAGTCTGACAGACCACCCCAGGGCGGAGGACATCCATGAGGATTTCCACCCCATTAAGCAGAAAAAAAGGGGTAGGTAATCATGTGCTGAATTCATGTTTAAAGTTGTCGCGCCGATGTCTCTGCCACCCTGATATAATTGTTTAAAAACATCCTAGGCAGTAATTCAAGTCAAAAACAAAAGTCAACTGTGGCAGTAGGTCATTGCCCTGTTTTGTCCACAAAAACCTACTTGTTTTAATTCAATACAAATGCAAAACAAAATGGTACCTACTTAAAAATACTGGGTTAAATTAAATTAGCAAGCGAAACTCCGACGACGTGATGGGTATGTGATATCAAAACATGATAAAACTAGAAAAAATGTTTTGATGATTTTTTTGGGTCTATCTAGGACGACCCAAAAAAAATTGAAATTACCGAATCTATAGGCCTACTCTCCAAGTCCGCCAACGAAGATACGGGCCCGTCTGGAAGTATCGAAACTGCGGAGAGAACTCTACACGCGATTAATTAACTTTTTCGGACGGACATTAACACATCGGGAGTAGGGACAGCTGTCAAATCGTGGTGTCATTCTTTTTTGGGTCGGGCCCCAAACCAACCTTATATCCGTAGGTCATACGGAGCAGGAATCACCCGTAACTTCGGTCGAAACTATGGATTTCGAGATTATGGAGTAGACCTCCAATATTGTAGTTACTTGAAGGATTTGTTTAGAAAATCTATTTTTTTTAGTTTGATCATGTTTAGAGTTTCGCTAGCTAATTTAATTTGACCTTGTATAATGATATGTGTTTTTTATAAATATGTTTACGCCTGACTGGAAGCCTGGTGGTCAATGTACACCTGGCCCTCATTCTTCTGCATTTCCTCTGCCTCTCTTTGCATGATCATGTTCTCTCGGAGTTTCCATGTGATCAGAGCTCTTGCACTCTTCATTTTCCTGATGCATCGAGCCAAGAGCAAAGCGAAGATGATGCCGAGGAGCTATAAAACAAATATTATTATGATACAAGCAACTTGCATACAAACTTTTATCCCCTATTTAATCTCGTTAGGGAGTGTATTTTCCTAAATCCTTCCTTAGCGTTCACCTTTTTTAATGCATACTTCTTGACCCAGCGGTTAAAGGTGCATCCACACCGCAGTTAACTTTTGTGGAGCAACGCGGTAACATAAGGTAACTATGTACCTGTAACTTTTGTGACTACTTGTTACTATTTGTTGAATGTTAGTCATCGCGTCCATACCGGCAATAACATAAATTAACAAAATATAACAAAGAGTAACTTTCAGCACCAAGCGAGTTGCACGGCATATTATTATGTTCTCATCATCTCTCATCGCTCATTCTCTAACAATGTTATGAATTGTTACCACATGTTGACTGTTTTCAAAAGTTAGGCAACATTACTTACCATATACTAACACAGCAACCTAACAATAAATAACTTTTTGCTGTCGGATGTTGCTTACTTGGAAACGTTGTTCTACAAAAGGTAACGGCGCCAGTGTGGATGCACGTTTAGTTTGTGAGTTGCTGTCCTGTCAGTTAATGAATCTATGAATTTTATTAAGTACTTAGAATATTAATTAAGTATTCAAAAGCCTCTCATTGGTCTATTGGTCTTAAGCGCGACTACTGAGCATGAGGTCCTGGGTTTGTTTTCAGGTCAGGTAAAGTGTTATTAGGTGTTTTCATTAATTTTCCCAGTATCAGCCCGGAGTCTGAATTTGTGCCCACTTGATGGCAATAGGCTCGCCCCTGTTACAAGGGACTTAAACATATCTGGCGAAATTTCGGTGTTACTCATCTCTGCCCAACCCTACGGGGATACAGGCGTCATGTTGTGTTTATGTAATCAAAAGTTGCACAACATCGTTTCTGCAACATTTATTGTTTGTGTTCCAGGAGGTTGGTGGCAACACAAAATAAGTTTTGTGCAACTTAAGTTTACCATGATTACGAGCATAAACATTTGCTCTTTTTTTAGAGCGAGCAAATAAAATTATTTGCTTTTCAACATTAATTTCTGTTTTTTTTTTTGTGACAGGTTTCATACAACTTCTTATCTTTGTGAAAACAAAGCATAAAACACAGGGTTATCAAAACAACCTCGAAGTCCTAGGTAGATAAGTAGGGCGGCGTAATATCCTTGCAAACAGTGCTATCTCTGTCCAATAACTTTCCTTGTAATAAAGTTACGATAACAATAGAAATCATGCTAGGATCTAAGCAATCTAGGGCAAGATAACAGGCTGCATACGAATCATACGGATTTACCTCAATACAGATACGTTTACCGAGTCAGGTAAAGTAGAGGAGACGGGAGTTATCCTCAAAGCACTACTGCTAGACAATTTATAGGAGGTATATTAATATCTTTTCTCTCAAGTGTGTTGAACCATTGTTCAACACAATTGCGAGAATGAAATATGCGCATGCGTATCAAATGACGTTTCATTTGATATGCGTGAGCATTTGTCATTTGTATCAAATGTAGGTGCCCCCTAATATTTCATTTACCTAACCTCGGGTTTGTGCTGATTGTGCTTTTTCAGAAACGTCAAGTTTAGGTAGATATATCGACCAAACTATCTATCTGCAATTGGTATTTTCAGGGCCTTTTTTTGTTGCTGGCGCCGCGCCGCTTAACCACGCCTAGATTTGCCTCAGTTGAATATTACAATTGCACTAATCGATAAGCAACTAATTAATTAGGTATACTTATATGCTCTAAGGTGCTTGCATAAAAAAGTGGGTTGCCGGTAAAGACAAGTTGGTACCTACTGATCCGAGCGGGTAACAATCCCGTGTTAACTCATGCGCTCACACAAAAAGAAACACCTAAATCATGTAACCGTTTCTTTCCGAAGATCAACTTGTAGCGATCTTTACCGAGAGTCGGGGCAAAAAATCCGCTTCTATATTCAAGCACCATTTTAGATTGCAAACTATGATTAAACAAAACACACTCACATTGATAAACATAACAGACACGCCGAGCACTCCGATGACAGTGGAATTCTGTACCAGCGCGTTAACTAAGGCTTCTTTACAACCAACGCCAGATATCCTTTCGCAAATCCCTGCAGTGTAGGAGAAGCAGCAAGTTTTGGGCACCATCATTGTCACCATCTCGGAATCGACCATCACATTAGCCTGCACTACTGTCTGATTGTTGGTGAAGTGGAAATCCAAGTAGTCCATGAAGGTGTTACTGCCACAGCAACCGAACTGAAAAAAAAATGGAAATTAAACACGTTTCTGCTGGATTGACTAGCCTGCCAGTGTCTATAGACATTAATTTTGTCCCACTTCCAGCCCTAAAACCAGCAGTTAACTGCTTGGCCCTTAAAATTGCTGTTTTTCTGTACCGATTTTTTCAACGAAATCCGGTCAACAACGAAATCGAGAG
Organism: Griposia aprilina; assembly: GCA_916610205.1. NCBI lineage: Eukaryota > Metazoa > Arthropoda > Insecta > Lepidoptera > Noctuidae > Griposia > Griposia aprilina. The sequence continues at coordinate 4,471,958 of OU744295.1, read as the reverse complement.
CTAGCTGTTTCATTTGACTCCACACACACATGACGCACTTTGAAAAGTACCTAATGCTACTCAAAGACAAGATGAACTAACACAATAGGTATTATGATGTGATGCCATTGTACAACAAGGAGGACCTCAACGCAAGTTTTATAATGCCTAAAAGTATATGATCCATTGCAGTAAACAAAATCAAAAAAAAAAAAAAAAACTTCAGGATATATGATATGAGATATGCTAGTTAGATAGTGTGCTGAAAACATAATACAACTAATTAGATAGGTACGATAGAAAAAAAAACACGGAGATACCTACCTCTAAAACAATATTTTAACGATTAAAAACCATACTATACATGCACTCATTCTGGTTAATGTGGCAAATAATTTTACAAGGTTTCTGTTTTCATTGTTTAGTCCAATCAATAGATTTTTTGTAAATAGATAATTACTTCACATTTTGCAATAAACATTTTCACATTTTTCACCTGCGTTGTATCATCGCGTTTCTCTTTCTTTTCTATGCAGTCCGACAACCCAACTCAACTCAAAGGATTTATTTCCAATAAACCAATTACAGGCACTTTTGAATTGTCAAGGGGTCAGTCGGTCAGAAAAATGAAGCTAGTTACCCATTCCAAATCGTAGTAGGTACTGGAGCAGAACGGGCAACAAACTGCTGAAATGTGGTTGTACGGTAGGTACACGTCTGCCTAACCCTTATATTATGTTAAAAAGTAAATGAACATTATTGTTACTTACATTAGCTTGAAGAGCGTCAACTTCCTGTTGAATCTCGAGATCGTTGTAGCCCCATACCGGTACGTCGATGTAATGCATTATCTTATTACTGTCCATTGTGAAGGCGAGGATTACTGCAGCCAGTTTAATGATGAACACCGTCATCAAGATGCATGCGTACTGAAAATAAAAGCCTTGATTAGATCTTCATATTTACCCTCCACTTGGATAAGAATTACACGATGAGGAAGTTAAACCTTGTGGTGTCGTCATCAATACCAATAAATGATAGTCGGAAAGATCATGGATGTGACATGGCAGTTGCACTGCATCGATGTCGATGTCAACAGTCGTAAGTCGACCGTAACGGAATTAGGAAGAAACTAGGCTGAGTAATGCAAGGAGGTAGAGCTGAAATCTTTAAGGATATCTAAAAGTAAACTGCGATAAGATTTAGTTAAAGAAACTAAATTGGAAAGCTTACTAATCTAGATGTCGAGTTATAGGCTCCACAGGGAGACAGGGACATCGTCGCACAATCAGCGGGGTAATTGCGTAACACACTAACAGTAGGAATGGCTTTCATTTTGACAGTTCCACAACATACTTTGCGTTATTTAAGTTGTTGAACGGACAATTTTTTTGAACATATGAAGCAATGGACTAGCAATAGACTTCAAAATGATTAAGATTGTTATTGATAGTGTGTTACGAGATTAGTGTACTGTTACCATGGATTCAGTTCATGATTCTGAACCATCCCTCGGTGAAATTTTTCGACGGTTATTTAAAAAAAAAAATGCTGTTCTACACATTTTGACCACGTAGGCTTTGATGATTTCACTTTTTCTATGAAACAGCAGGTTTTTTTATATAACCAACGAAACCTTTCTACGGCTAGGGGATCTAGAACCATGTGTTGAATTCATGGTTACAGTTTGAGCGTCGATGTCCCATCCACCCTGTATATGCAATGGATTTTGATCTCCATCCCTTGAAAATGATAAAACTCCCAACAAATAATTTCAACATTTTCCGTACTTGTATATTGGTAAGTCCCAAACTGATGATACATACCACATTGACCATACAAGTGCTGAGCTTCAAGCTGCCGAAGAATCCGAAGATGGACACGATCAGCAATGCCAGTCCGATGAAGACGCTCATTGCTGATGGGGTCATGAGCCCACTAATCTTGCCGTCGTAGAAGAAGGAGAAGCCATGGTAGTGGGAGTATACCGAGATACCCAGGACTACCATCAGCATGGATATAACCTGGAATGGATATTTGAACTAGGTAAAATAGGGACTTAGATATTTCGTGTAGTAGGATGGTGTAATCTTTATCTTAGCAAGACATAGGTTGATGATTAAAGATTGAAAAAGGTAAGTAAGTACATTCAACTGCAATTTTCATGGAAAAGATAAAAGAGGTCTTATCTATTCCGCGATAATTTTCATCTAGTAACAGGAACAATTTCAAGCCTACGCCGTCTGCCTACCTGTCTGTCCGTCTGTCTGACTACTTTCCGTATGTCCGTTTATTTCTGTATATACCAGCTGGAATTTTCATAAAATATATTAGGTACTATGGTCTCGCTCCATTTGTGACAAATAAAAGAAGGAAAAGTATGGAATGCTTTGTGCGCGAGTCCGATTCGTCCTTGATCGGTTTTAATTAAAATTTTGTCAATAACATCATTGTTTTCATCGTACGCAATCTTAAATGAGTCATTTCCAGACAATTTTCCGTCCCAGATTATGATATTTTTTTATAAATAATTGATAAGATGGTTTATGTGATCGAATACTCAACAAACAACTGAAGGTACTTTCCTCTACATTTGATAAGGATATAATTATACTTTAATAATCCTGACAAAATTAAATACTACAGTATCTTTGTTTACTTGACTTCAGATTTTTACCATATTCGCGTGCTCCCGTGAAAGTACATACTTATACTAACAAGTTTCACATCTATCTGAATCGACGAGCCCACGTGAAATTAAGTTTCAAACGCCACTCGAGCTATTTGGGTCTTGGGTACCAAAGCTAACCCATAATAATAAATAAATAAGGTTGGTTACGAGGTTTTCGCCATGTGCAATGTGGATAAAGCAGTCATTGTGCCAATAGTCGTAAGCGTGACGGCCGATGTGTGCTATAATAGCGAAGAGCCTCGACAAACACCTAAGGAGGCTCTCGTTAGGCAGCTGGATTAAGTGCTTGATCCAGGAAGCGGTACTTCTGGACACGGCGCGTATTAGTTAGGATTAGGAGGTCCCTCAGGAGCCCTGACCACCGATAGCTTGGACCCTGTTCCTGATACCGGCGAACTAAATTTTTTGTTTTTTTTTTGTTTTATATTTGTGAATGTAATTTAAAGATATTTAAATGAAATAAATAATAAATCTTTATTAAAAGAAAAACCTATGGAATGTCGAGAACAGACTTGATTAGTTAAATAGGCCAAAAATTTATTAAAGCTTTTTCTCTCTTGGGCAATTATTTGTTTTAGCATACCGGGAAATTACAACAACAAGGACAAAATAGGGTCAACGTTGAGTAACCGATAAGATAAAACTGTTCCGATAACACCAAAAATATTTTTGCATTTGGGCAGGCACTGTTAGAAAGTAGGGGTAGAGAAACGCAAGTTAAATATTATATCCTTATTATTTTATCAAGGAATGAACCTAATACCTACATTGACAGGCCTAGCCCTGCCCGACTACTACTAAACAAAAACTATCTTTTAAACCATTCAAACGCTTATTCCAAACTTTCTTGACAGTTCGAACGTAACCAGAGATAATTTATTACCTGCCTGCGCACCGTTGACATATGAATACAACCTCTCCAATACCCACTTTTTGGTTTGAGTGTGAGTGTGACTTAATAAAATTTGTTCTACATCAACTACATATAAAAAGGTGCACAAGATATCACAGTGGTTACCATAGAAATATAAAACCGAAGCTTCGGACAGCCATGATCAGAAGGATGGCAGGCAAGTAAGTAGGTAATAGGTATAAGTAACCTCTATAATTAGAACTCTTCAAATCGATGATAGATTGATGGCATAATGCAGCTGGCAGCCACTGGATGGATGACTGACTGATTAGATGATGGCATTCAAGAGTTGGTAGGGACTAAACCTACTTAAGTTTTATAAAAGCAAAAGTGCCAGCAGGGTAATCGCGTAACACACTAACATAAAGAATTGCTTTCATTTTGACAGTTCAACAACATTCATTGCGTTATTTACTTTGTTGAGCAGACAAGATTTTCGAACATATGAAGCAATGGATTAGCAATAGGGGTCTCATTGTCTTCAAACCTAATCTACATCCTAGACGATTTCAATTGAATTTGTGGAAGTGGTACCTAAATTGAAACGTTTTAAGTACTGCCTAGGTATTATGAGACTGGGAGCTATGAAATAGTTCACGAAGCAAAGTCGTAGTTTCAGCGCATGAACTTCAATAGATATTCTATTTAAGACATAGCATAGGATAACTAAAGGTTTTCCTGCTAATACTGATTACTGCGTGAATAGACAATAGATACTGATAGGCCATATCAATCATTCTTTTATCAACGCTGACGTATATATTTTGGGTGATGGGGACTCAAATATAAACAGAAATGACGCCACCAAAATACAATCTTGATAATCAAAAACATTAATCCACTTACTAATTGATTTTCGATCAGTAAAAACATTAAAAAACGAAGAAGAATGGTATGAAAGGGATTATAAAGCGCTTATAACACGATATCCACTGCAAGTTGTATTGCGTAATGTGACGTCCGAAGTTTACTTGCACAATGTAAACATTGAGCTAGCCACAGACTTGTAACAATAATTACGATAACAGTTACTGTAATACAATTAGAACTTGTGCATAATACAACTTTACAGTAGATTGCATGTTTTGAAAATTTATTAGGGGGAACTTCATCAACCCTTTTGTTTTACTTTCACATATATATAACAAACACATCACGTCTGTTTATCCCACAGAGTAAGGCAGAGGCAAAACTAAGTACCTCAGAAGGTATGTACCTAGTACCTAAATTGAATACCTACGAAAGACCTGAGGATTGGAAGAGGCGAGGGAAGCATGACACAAAAACTATTCAGCAGTGGGTGAAAGAAGGCTGCCAATAATGATTAAATTGGGATATTGAACGTAGAGAATAGTCAAGGGCTAGAGGAAGGCTAGAATAGTGTCCTATTTGGTAAGTTGCGCAATAAACAAAACAATGCGTTATCATTCTGATCTATGAGGAACTAAGTAGATATTTGTATTATTTTAGTGTAAGACCAAAGAAACGATGGAAGGTCTGTGAAAGACGATATATTATGGCTAGAAACTGAGTGCACGACTGATAGAGAAGTCAGATAAGGCCAATAACTGATGATGACGATAGTGTAAAAATTAAATATAAATATACTTACAATAAACATAGCCGTGATGGTCAACAATAGAAATCTTATCGACTTCATATTGTACTCTGTTTCCGTCTTAGCGAAATACATCCCCGAATTATTAGTCACCGCCGCCGGCGCCGGTGCAGGATGAGATTCACCCGTCATTTTTAATTTTTTTAATAACCACTTTTAATACGACTAAGCGGTTCTTTAGCCGACACGTTACAGCCGCGTATCTTAGTGATAACTAAAATGGAATCTGATAACGATTGTTTTATACATTTACGAACTCAGTGTGTTTTCCAACTACTTGCACTGATTACGTAGAGCCTTTAAAATTCATTTATGCGTGTCGAACTTCAGACTGAAACCACGCATTTTTTACTGAAGAAAGAACTAATTAAAAACAACGTTAAACTAAATGTGTGTAATGTGTTTGTATTGAACGAGTAAAACATAAGAAATTCTGTTTTACTCGTTCAATAGATTATTATCGTATGTTATCTTCTCAATATCAGTAATTAAGGCACTCGTACGTTTATAGCAATGTTATCTTTGCCAAATTTTGACATGCTAAAATTATTTTAGCTCAATTTTCTTTGTTTTTCGAACTTAAAATAATATGCCCACTTCACATAGGTTTCACGACTTGTGCTTCGCTGTAATCTACTAACTGTAACTGTTAATATCGATTATCTACGGGTTCTTTTTGACCTTCAGGGATTCAGTTTATTAAATATTAATATCGTGGCTCACGGTTGTCGTGTTTGTGTTTACCGGTCTGTATGGTGCAAGTAAATCTGGACTCTTGCTACTAAAATTCGGTTAGCAAATGACGGTATACACGGAAAAAATTTAACTTTAGCCATGGTCTAAAAAACAAGGTCTGGGACTCCGGGAGTGACACAGGCTTACGTCACTATCCAGTTGCCACTTTATTGCAACAAAACACGAATTATGGAAACACTTTCAGTCACCATTCTGTTAAAAAAACTATATCTATAAAACATTTATCGTTCGTATCAATTGTCGTTTCGTTTTTCTAATCAAACGAAACAATTCAATTTAAACATATACCAACGTAATTGTTAGTTAAAACCTCATTGTTTTATCGGATTCGCATAGGTACTAAAGGCCGTTGGGGAGTTATTATTACGCACTACTGGTAACACAGCGGTGATGACGTAGCCTTGTGTCTCGGAATGCTGTACCTGGCGAAGTATATTATTATACCATGGCTTTAGCAAAGTACCGATTTGGCTTGTCTAAACATTATACTTACGGCTAAAAATAACCAAGACTTATTTAAAACGTCCTGTAAATGATAAATGATTTTATTTCTGTAAGTAGGTTTGTACAAACACTTTTACATGTCAATCATATATTTTAAACTAGATGAGGTATTCATTGCCCTTATCTATAAGCGAATAGTATTGGCGTCTTACCAAACCTCATATAGCATTGTTATTAAGTATAGCCTTACTTTGTGATTATTTGGTATGAAAACAAAAAGTAAGGTTAAATTATAAATATTATAATAGTCGTTATTGTGCTAAAAGAGGTGGTGGTAAGGCTCCTGAAGTATGTTATAAATTTTCCTGAACAATAGTTAAACTGGGATGTTTAACTTCATGGTCCCTCTTTTATTGAAGATACTGTGGTACTTGCTTACTTGCATTTGGCCCTTTCGATTGCAATCATTAAAATACAGGTTGTTTCAAATTTTAGGCATTTTTTTTTAAATCTGTGAATGTCCTTCTACTTATTAAAAAAAAAAATTAAGTCTCCTTCCAGTGAAATATCCTATTTTCAATATTTAAATCCCCCCACCGCCACACCGTGTAGAATAGTTGTGAGACGCTCCGTATTTTTGTTTCTATTAGAATTTAAATTCTATTAATAATACCTACATTAACGTTACAGAAATTTCCATTACGTCATTATCATTTTCTTTTTTAAATGAACATACGATAAAGGACGTATTTCCTCTCATGAGACAAAGATAAATTTTTACAAAAAAAATATGTAGATACAGCGCTAGCGTGCATCCCGGTGCAGATAAATTGATGGTCTACTTGCAGATTGGTGATAATTTTTCAATTGGCGAATTGTTAACCTCTCCGCTTGAAGAAACCTCCAAATAACATAACCTCCCCCAACCCCAACCCAACACAAACGCCCCCAACCCACCCCAATCCCAAACTACTTTTATTTATATGAAAATATGTATGTACCATCTTTTTTCCCACTACAGTTAACCACAGTCCTGTACGAGTACGTTGATATTCTTAGTCATGATACTTGGTATTCTTAAGTGGGTGAATTGGGTAACTACAGCAAAATATTTTTTGTAAGAGCCAATGCTAGACGCCACATATCAAGCTTTACATTTTCAGAGTCACCTACTGAAAATGTGTCGCCGACAAGTGTCGCCTAGAATTGGTACTTTCAAAGAGTTTAGCTGCGGTTATACAATTAACTCACTTAAGAATACCAAGTATCATGACAAAAAATATCAATTTAATTGATTATAGCTACCGAGTTACTTTGCTAAATCGAAAAAAGCACGTTGGCTGTGGTGACAGTTGTGCATATTTCATAATAACCAAGTTAATTCGTTACAGTAACCGATAAAATAAATTCAAAATACTAAGAAGCTTGGTTATAGTTAACCAAGTCACTCGGTTAATAATACAATTAGGTTTGTTATGTTTACAGAGTGAATAGCTTAAAAGTAACCATACTCGGTTATCATTTTTTTAATAAGTTACCAACTAATGTTTACCAAGTTCACATGTTCAAACCTAGCAACAAACTTTGCATGCTTCCTCCGAACCAAGTCGCTCGGTTGTAAATAGTAACAACTTGTTTATTTTTAGCGATCACTTTTTTTCCCGTCTTATTTTAGATAATAGACGAGCTTATGATTAGATATCTGGCAAACAAACTTTTCCAATATGGCCGTCAGAAAGTGCTAACATTGCCAAAAAGACACATTTATTACGTCAATATTTATTAAGTTAATATTTACAGGTTTTTTTTTTCTGAAACTATTTCATGTAAGATTTTACTGTCGGCGTATCTACTGATGGCAGTGGTGACCCAGTGGTAACGTCTGCGAATTACGACTTGTAAGTCGTAGGTTCGAACCTAGACAGGCGCTTTACTTTACGTAAATTATTTCATCACCATTGCTCTCAAAACGGTGAAGGAAAACATCTTGAGGAAACCGGCATGTCCTAGAACCAAAAATTCGAAGACATGTGGCATCTATCAACCTGCACTGGGTCCGTGTGGTGGAATACAGCCCACTCCCTCTCACCGAGAGGAGGCCTGTGTCCCAGCACTGGGAACATTATAGGCTGATTATGATATGCATGTATCAACTGAAGAAAAATGCAATTCTTCATAATGTACCAAATTTCAGCGAAAAAAGCAATTTCTAAAAGGTCATAGACCCATCTAGATGATAGATAAGTTTGCTAAACGAAGCGATTGATTAAGTCTTATAAGTACCAAGACAAACCTATCAGAAGCATTATTATATATTATATCAAACTCACAGGTACAAGTGCCATGTAAATAAGCGTATCTAGATACATAAGGATTTCAGGATGATAACAACATCCATTCGCTTATCGCTTAAGCCCTATCGGTTATCGCTGATATCGCTGTATATTTTCATAGAAAAGTCGAGTAAAAGATAAGTATCGACAGACTATAATATTTTTCATTTTTCTTTGTTGTTTATACAACCGGACATGTTGAATGTCCTAAGCACTCAGTAGGTACCAAAAAGGATTTGGGGTTTATGTAAAATCAAAATCATAAGTCATTCATTCAAATTAGGCTGAAAATCAGCACTTTTTGAATGTCAAAATTACATAAAACAGCCCTCCAAAACGCCCGCTCTTTACCACTTCCTAGTACTTTACCTGGCGCAGAAAACTCCCCACCAGAGGAGAGCTCCCTAGCGTTCAGTTAAAAAGGTTCATCTCGTACGAAATCAAAAGCGAATCATTTTAACTAAACAGGAAATTCCTTTGTCTCTTCCGATTAGCATTCGTTTACTTTAGTCTATAAGGGGGCTTTAGGGATTTATCTCTAATAAAACCCTCGTCTGTTTTTGATAGCCAGGTAGAATTTGATTATCTACGCTGCTGTCAATCGTTAATTTTATGATTGTGATATTTTTCTCACATATATAACTTAACATGTTCTCTATGCTCAGTGTTAAAGAAAAGCACTAAGTTTCCAAACATCGGTTCTAGCAGCAGGAGAACGGTTGCCGATATTCTAACTTTAACTGTAGGTACTCATGAAAATGAAATACTTTTATTACTACGGGACCAACTCTGAAATATTCATAAAATACAGCTCTTGCCTACTTTTAGTTGAGTTAGCGAACACATTATTATAAATATGGAGCAGCTGATTTATTTTCGACATTCAAGGGATGGTGTTATACACTGACGAGCAAAATAAAAATAAACCGCTAACTTATCATGAAATATTTCCGAAATCACGCAATAGAAAGTTTGTTGAAGTGAAAAGCAACATTGAAAAAACATAAAAATTGGAAAAAAAAATAAGTACCTATGTGTTAAAGATGGAAAAAACAATTAACTCATAACGTGGGTTTACGAAATTGGAACTGAATTAATTTTTTAATCATTCTATATTTCGTATAGCCTCCGCGTGCTCTAATTACGGTTTCTACACGATTTGGCATGCTGGGTACCAATAAGAAGGAAAGGAAATATCATGTTATCTAAGAAACGCCGACCTCATCTAGTTTTAAAAAATATGATTGACGTGTAAAAGTATTTGTACAAACCTACTTACAGAAATAAAATCATTTATCATTTATCAATAAGTGCATTTTTTTGGGGCTTGAAGTGTGACTGGAGTTGGGATTTTGGCTTCTAACACGTCTGCCAAGCTCCCAGGCATGTTCGATACGGTTTAGGTCAGGGCTTCTCCATTTGATAAATTCCCACGTCTTGAAGGTGCTAGTTTACCACATGAGCTGTGTGAGGCCGGGGGGCTTTATCGTGCATAAACAATTATAGTCTTTGATTGTCGCCCATATTGACCAAATATGGAAGCTCATTGAGAATCTCGTTTACGCATCTCACAGCGGTCATATTGCCATTTTCTATCGGCACTAGCGCCGCGCCTTGCGACCATCTGATGAAATACCGGCCCACATGTGTACGGTGTACAAGATCTCCCCCTTACGGGAATTTTTCTTCGAATAAATCGTGTGAAATTCGTTCTCCGACGTCTCCCGTCATGATTATACAACGGTAATCTCGATTTATCAGAAAACATTACCCTGGCCCCATTCGTCCTCACCCCATTCGATGTGCTTACGGCCATATCTTAATCTTACAACTTTATGATGCCGTTCGTATTTTAAGCCATTAGCTAGTAGCGGGTAAGGCTTTAAATTGGCGTCTCCTGACTGTCCACTCACTGATTGGTTCCCATCGGTTCTGTAAAAGTTGTTGCTGGATCGCAACTCTCGTCTGATGTCGATTTCTTAACATCGTTGACACAATTAATCGATCTTCTCGGATCGTTTTGCACCTTGGCTTGCCATTGATTGGTCTTCTTTGGTTAAGTCCAGTCACCCTAAACCTCCGAAGCACCTGTTGGTCAGTAGATTGTCCCACACCCATTGTTCTGGCAGTTTGTCTCTGGGATCTCCCCAATTGCACCATAGTGATGATCCTGGTACATGCCTCGGGTGTTAGAAGCATGATAATAGGTACCTTTATTTACAAGTCAACGTCTGCCATAAGCACTTTTAGTTAAAAAATCGATACGCAAAGGCAAAAACAATAATTCAATCAGCGTGAAAATAAAAGTATTCAAATGTATTTAGATTTCTTTAGCACTTTGCAAGTGATTTTATTGTATTGCTCGTCTGTGTAGTAAAACTTGTCATTTTCATGAGTCACCCCCATAAAGTATATCCTTCGTTTAACCAAACTACTGACGTTTAACTAACTCCTGTATTTATATTTAAATTCACGATGCTTAACAGAGGTCCATCCAAACTTTGTCTGGAAAAGATCGCTTTTAGCGATAAGACCGCCCATTGTGTTACTCTTTGTAAAATTTCTACATTTATAAATGTTATTTTTATGGTGTACATAATAAAGAGTATTCTATTCTATTCTTAACAGGAGTGTCAATAATACTGATTATACTTACTACCAATAGATCATCGTAACCCTATTTAGCACTTCGGTTTGGATAGGTACTCTTAAATAAAAACAACATCACATTGTATAAATAAAAATATTTCTTTCTTCACAATACTTTTATAATACTTACTTACTGATAAAAATAATGATAAAATATATTAAGTAATTTAGAATTTCTATCAATTTTATATAGCTTTTAATAATCTTACAAAGAAATAAGAGTGGTGAACTGGCAGAAGATATAGCTAAGAAGAACAAAGGGAATTGGAAAAAATCAATTAAGTTTAAGGATAAAAAAAGCTGAGAACACGTGGAATGTTTTTGCACCTAAAAATATTATTTCACAGAGATTTATAACATTAAAAATTTACTTATTTTATCATATGTAGGTAGGTACTAAACAATAAGTATCTATTCCTATTACAAACCGATATGTGTTCGTGCCAATGTTCGATGTAATGGCACGATTTTCCCGCTGTAGGAAAATATTTTGGTGTGATTTTACCTAAAATAAAAATAAAATCCTGGTTCTGTAAATTATTTAAGTTTGTTACACTACACCCTACAATTGACTTTATAGCGTACTTTATAAATCTTAAACAAAAAGGGCTATCACAATAACCTGGTTCTATAAACCTTATTTTTAAACTTAGAACCAGGACCAAGGCACTGTTCATACAGCTTCTTCTTAGGCGGTCGTTTGTCCGTGGAATGGGACATAGACAACTGGTGCTTTTTTCTCTTCATTAGGGTTGAGGGAGGTGTAGGCATTGATCACGCGCTCCTGGATCTCCCACCGTCTGCGTTCGCGTTCGGATTTCGCCTTGCGGATCGAACTGGCCAGCGAGAATGAGAACACAATGCCGATAATCTGAAATTCGATAAGATAAACGTGAATATTTATGATACTGGAAATGGGTAGGTACTAGGTTTTTGGTGTGCTGATAAAATAATAGGATCGATTTTATCGTGTTTTGTCGGTGTATATTTTTTAACACAACCATGCTAATATGTGTACTAGATTCTCTTTGATAATAAACGAAACAAATACTCGAGTCTCATTAACTCTATTTGAACTCCAATGACTTTGTTCGAAGGACGTCGTTGCCACGTCATCAGACACAATGTGTGTTTTTTCTTATATCCATGCTTGTCACATATTTGTTAGACGACAAGATAATCGAGAATGACATCATGCACGACTATCAAAGTTACACGTATTTTAGTAACATCATGTTATCCTTTTGTGATATGATCAGCAGATCCAAATACGAATCTATTTAGTAGTAATCTTTTTTGGAAACAGGGTGTGCCTGTGCAACCTCAGCCCTTAAGGCAAAGTTGTCTTCTAAATGGGCGAATAGCAGCGGCCCTATTCATACATCTACAATTAGCTCAGCCAATTACTGTCCACTGCTGACCATAGGCCTCTCAACTTGAGCTAAAACACCCGACCCAGATCATGCAAAAGTATTTTCTTACGCATCACATTTTTCAAACCAACTGGCCAGCATAAATATATTACTGGCCACTAACACCCATTTTTATAAAGGTCCATACATGCACTTCGGTGGAAGTAAAAAACGCTACCGATGCTGTGGTTGGCGTGGCCACCTAAAAGGCCCCGAGAATAAAATATTTTTACACTTGCCATCCACTTAAAAAGAAGAAGTGAAAAGTCACACAAAACTAACCTGAATGAATGCAATGGTCATGGCTCCAGCACCCAACAGACCAGCACTCTGGTAGACTAAGTAGAAGACCCTGGGAAGACATCCATTAGCATACAGCTTCGTGCACTCGGCGATTTCAATGTCCGCAATGATTTCGTAACGGGACTCGGCACAGCAAGAGTTGGGGACGGTGATGTTGCTGATGGAGATGCCAGAGGTTCCCTGAGGAGGTGGCACGACGCTCCAGTCCATGTAGCTGTCGACACCGCAGCAGTTCAGCTGGAAGATGATGAGAATTCGGTTAACTTTTGCGTTTTATTAAGGTGGATTGTTTGACACTAAGGACATGTGACGGTCTCATGACAAGCTCGGCCTAGAGTAGACCATGTAATTAATACCTAGATATAGAGACACATTCTACTTCTTTTTTTTTTACTTGTCAAAAATAGCCCCTACGGTTGCTGCTGTGCAGTCAGTAATGAAAGAACACTGTAACAAAACAAAATGTTGACCACTGAAATTCAATTTCAGCATTGCATGTATTTCAATAATCCAGAGTTTGTGAATAAGATCAAAGTTTTGACATTTAAAAGTTAACTTCAGTGCTCACCGTATCTAAAAAGCTTTATCAATTTCCTTGCTACAGTCGTTGCAGTTGACCGAGCCCAATATAAGCTACTAACTGGAAAATACCAACTAATTATAACATTTTACAGCTGAATAAAAATGGCTTTACACAATTATTACGGCTAGTTTAAGTTATTTTTTAAGTTAAAGCATTATGTTATTTCATTGTTTCAAGAGAAAATACCTAGGCTGCGCAAACGCATCGTCTTATTAAACCACTTAAAAACGTATTAAAAAAATGTGGTATATTATGTTATATAATAACACGTAAAGAATAGAATATGTTCATACCTATCCTATGTAATACTTATGCCTACTAAAAGGTCACCATTCATAAAAATCAGTCGATTTACCTCCATTATATTTTATCTTCCTTTGTTGTAAACACAGTTTTTCCTTAATAAAGTTTATTCTGAGGATATTTACAATAACAAAGTGTCTAATTGGACAACTGACTCACAAACTCACAATTATATTGAGCTTTATTTGAAGACAAATAAATGGTCCCATATATGTGACCAAGTGCCTCAAATGACTACAATATTGAATATACATAGGTACATTATAACCGTATATATGTAGATACGCCACGGTGATTATGCAATGGACAAGATAAAAAATGGCCAATGAGCACGCATTCGTGTGAGTTCTGGGATCTTCTATGTGTCCCAGTTTCTTTTGTTTCTTTAACTACTCATTAGTCATATTTTAACGTACAAAAATCTACATTAAAATGACCCTAAAATTACAAAATGCAGCACCAATGAAGTGAGAACTGTGACAGGTGAAGCTCAAGATCAAGAAGAGGAGAAGTAACGGAGATCAAGAAATATATGAAGAGGAATGAATGAAACGAATGCGATATAAGAAGCTTTAAGAACTAGGATTCAACTGAGGGAAGTGGAAACTACTGCACTGTCAAGACCCGTAAAATAATAAAGAATCTTGTATTACAGACACTAAAAAGTCCGAGAATACAACTTACCCTGTTCTGAATGAAGTCAAAAGCGTCTTCGACTTCTTCGTTCTCATAGTAGTACGGCAGTGTAACCCTCAGCTTCTCATCCAGCATACCAGTGACTTGCGATCGGAGGCTGTAGGCTGCGATGGCTGCTGCGATCTCCAGGATGAAGACCAGACTGAGGATGACCGCGAACTGGTTGGAAATGAGAATTTGTTACTGGGATGATAAAATAAGTTTTTGAATAAAATATATAGTAGACTAATAAACTTAGTAATCGGTACTAAGTACTTTCCTACTCTAAGATGAGAACATGTTTGATCATCAAATTTTCAGTCAAAAAACTATCACTGCTGGACATATATATCCCTCCCCCAAGAAAAGACTCTAGCAATATTTTAGTAAGTGGTGTTCCATTTTTGATAATGCTAAAGTTACGACAAAAACACACGTGTCGTTTTACAAATTTTTACTAACCTAATATCCCAGAAATAGGTCCTAAACTGAAGCCTACGAAACCATTTTTAATTCCCACACTTTCAAATATAGTTGTATACAGTGCTGATTTTTAGAACAAATTCTGCTTTTTAGACGAAATACTTATAAGTAAGTTCGTTCTAAATCACGATGTGCCATTAATTTTTACGCCCGGCTACCTACTGTTCAATACAGAATTTACTTACAATGTTAACCAAGCAGGTGCTCTCTTTCAGTGCGCCCACGCACCCGAAGAGAGACACAAACAGCATGATGATTCCGATGGCGATGACGAAGGTGGCTGGGGAGAAGAACTTGTCGTCGAGGAAGAAGGACACGTCATGGTAGATGGCGTAGATTGTTGTGCCCACTGAGATTATTAATGCTGAAGTTAGCTGGAAAGAAAGAAATAATCAATTTATAGAAGTAAAATATAATTTGAAGGAAAAATGTAGTGGAAAATATATATTTTCATTCGTCTTAGTTAGCAATTTAGGATATTAGAATGCATTTAATAGCCTTCAAGAGTGATGCTTTATATATGAGCTCGGTGCACCCTGCACAGCCACCAGCCCCACTACCAGTTAATGTTGTCTGATTGGCTATATAATCTATATATATATATATATACATATATCTTTCTCTATATAAATGAATGGAAACCGTGACTGACTCTATGATCTATGAACACATAGCTCAAACCACAGAATGGATTACGCTGAAATTTGGCACACAGTTAGTTATTATGATGTAGGCATTCACTAAGAAGGGGTTTTTGGAAATTCGACCTTTGAGGGGGTGAAAAGGGGCATTTTGCACGAATATATATTCTAAGTAAATTATAAAGACTGTATTTTTTTTCTTCTAAACTATCCCATAAAGGGGGATTGGGGGTGTTAGTTTGTATGGAAGAAATTTAACGCGCGGTCCGATTAACTCGAAACTCAACACTTAAGACCAAAAGTAAAGAATAGCGTGTATGTATTTTCGAAAAACTTTATAACCCCAGTGCCCACTGAGGTTATAATTTTTTTTGGGGAGGATTTTACTGCGTGGCTTGATTAACTCAAAAATTGGTATGAATAATCCGTACGTAGTTCAAATTATGGAAACATCCCAAACGATTTTCCAAAATTGCCCCTGCGGGAGGAAAAGGGGAGCTCAGTTTATATGAAAAATCTTATTCCTTTGGTTAACAAACTTGAAACTTGGCAATAATTTTCTTCAGTAAATAATAAAGTTTATACCTTTTTTTAACCGACTTCAAAAAAAGAAAGAGGTTCTCAATTCGACTGTATTTTTTTTCTGGGAGAACCGATTTGGATGAATCTTTTTTTTATTTGAAAGCTGGTACTTCAATGTGGTCCAATTTAAAATTGATCAAGTTCTGACCGATAGTTTTTGAGTTATACTTAATACTGCATATTTTTTCCACTTAGCTTATATTGATGATGTTTTAATAATTTCCTGTGACTGCTATTTACATATCAATTAGTGGAATACGAATTTGTGTGGTGGGGTGGGTACCACAACTCAAAGTGAAAAATAAAAACTTTTTTACAAAAAACAACCAACTTCCAAAATCATGAAAAATAACATTAATTTCGGAAGTCGGTGGCCAAAAACGAAAATACAAAACACACATCTAAAAAATTTGCCCGAATACTTATCTCGTAAATCTATTTATACTAATATAATAAAACCAAGTAGTTTTTTTTTAATTTGGACGCAGTAATGTCTGGCACTACCAGTCGGATTTGAAACATTTCTTTTTGCATTTGATAGCCTGGTTCTTGAGGACGGTTAAAGGCATAACATCACGCTAAGACTCTTAGGAGCCGAGCATAGGGAAAAAAGGCAGAAAGTACGCTAAGCGAAAACGAAGTGATAGCGCGGGCGGGCGATGCAACGCGACGGACTGCATCGGGTGAATATGAAATTTCACGTGGTCCATGTCGCGGGCAGAAGCTAGTATTCCTATAAAGGCATGAGCTACTCTGATATAGTTCGAGCAGATACGCTCTAGAAAAGAAGAATAACTAAGGCCTATTGGCTTGCACGTGAGGCTATACGATTAAGATTATCGGAAGCATAATAATTAGCCTCTTATGGGTGGGTAATGTACCCACTCTAAGACACAGGCCTCCTCTCTGTGAGAGGGAGTGGGCCATAATCCACCACGCGGGCCCGGTGCGGGTTGGTGGATGTCACATGTCTTCGATTTTTTGTTTCTAGGACATGCAAGTCTCCTCACGATGTTTTGCTTTACCGTTTTGAGAACAGCAGTGACGAAATAATTTACATAAAGGGACTGCATGGGTTCGAACCTACGACCTACAATTGGTTAGTCACGGCCGTTACCACTGGGCCACTACTGCTTTTGGTTATCGGTAGGTTTTCTATCAATACTTTAATAGTAGCCGTACATGTTTACCATGCCTATAAACATGGCATGCAGGGGACATAAATATTAATTATAATAACTAGGTATTGTTGTATCCCAAAGAGGAAAAAGAGACCAATTAAAATTAATTAATTATTTAAACGAATCACCGAAAACAATGACTTGAGAATACCTACTAAATGCTGCTGTAATAAATATGTTGCCTGCGTTAATAGTAAGTAGGTACAGAGTTAGTCTCTATAAAGTTAATAATACATATTTAATTTAATATAGAACCCCTTTTCAGATGTTCTGAAGATGACTACCGTGTCATTTAGTAGGTAGGAATCTGACAAACGTATCTATTGTTAATATTACCACCAGCAGCAGTCTTAACATGAGGCTTTCTATTTCTACAAAGAATAGACACAGCTATTTCTATATAAAGTGGCATTTCGTTTCTCCATTTTTGACATCGCACCGTAGAAATCCTTCTACAATCTGTCATTTTGTCTTTCGTTTCTACCGAACATTGTCTAGGTCCTTTTAAATTTAGACTATATCAAAAGAAAGTTTTATTTCCCAAACTGTTCAAATCACACTGACAACTGACAGTTGTCTAAGGTAAAGAATCCGAGTAGAATAATTATGTAAAAGAGTGAATTTCGTAAAAAGAGCAATTGACTCTTTCTACTTTGCTGCAGTAGTACTGTCTACACGGAACGTCATTTTTGTCTATTCTTCCGTCGACTAAACGGTGCTCATGCTAAGCCTGCTGATCATGAAACAATTACTCGTCAATCATAAGTCATCATACAAATTTTAAATGCGTTGTTATTTAAAATAACTAAATACATAACAGATTTCTGTCATATAAAACGAGATACAAAACAGATGTAATTAATGGTAATGTCCACTAAAGCGCAACTAATTTTTATGTAGTTTCTCTCGACTCTCATAGAGCAGTCTACCTCATACACGAAACTATAATACTTTAGTCGATCTCTCTAGGACTCTAGCAGCTCACGTTGCTATGCTCTACCTTTATTGCTCTATCTAGGAGAATCTTGGTGTGTGACCATGCATAGTTACACATTTTATATAAGTAAGCATATTTACTAAACCTTAGTCTGGCCACTAGTATGCACATGAAACTCCATAGTATTGATTGGATCATAATAAAGTCATGTGGCCACGAACGAGCCAGGACCTTGACATTTGAGTGGACGCCTGAAAGTCGATACACTCGTGACCAACCGCTTAAGCCATTGTGCAGAGGTCGTAGAATTTCTTTTAGTTTAGTTTAGCTTATAAACTGAAATTGTAATACTTAAAAGTAGGTACATTTTTCGTTTTGATTAGAGAGAACTGTTTTAATTTTTAGATGCAGTACGACTGCCTATATTTGTACCTCCTGCAGTATAAGAATGGAAGAAAATGATGCTACAAAAACAAGTTTATTGCTTAGATAAAATATTTCTTCTTAGTTTAGTTAAAATACTCTCAGACAGGACTACTCAAGATTTGCTTGACTTTATGGTTCACATACACTCGGAGAACAGACTGTGGGTACCACTCTTTGAGTTTGAATTTTAGTGAGTTATATTAATTTAGAGGATGCCAGCTAAGTACCCATGTTACTACTATTCGTTTAGATATTAAATAAAAAATATATCCTGTAATAACACCACACTATTAAATGCCACAATATTTATTACCAATGTGTGATATGGTTGAGGATGCTCAGATGGCCGTTCTATTTATTATTTTAATAGTTTTCCTGATTGAGAAATAGAATTACTGAACATGTTTATAAAGTACCTACTAGCAGACCAGTGTATAACAGGTTTTTATTTTCCTTAATTAAAAGTTAATTCCTTACGAAATATCAAATCCCATTAGATACGAAAAACAAACAGGACTGTCAAATAATATGCATATGCTATTAATGTTAGAATATTTATCATAATTATAAGTATTCAACATAAAAATATATTATCTCTTGTCCCTACATAGAAACCACATATTTCTTCAAGATAAGCGGTTATTGTGTGTTAAAAACGTGACAACTAAAAACCGAAGACTATATCCTTGTATATAATTATAACCATTGTATTTTATTCTAATGATTTCAATATTCTGAACCATTGTTTAGATTCCTACAACTCCATTACTTCGCCTGAAAACTGTTACGCAATAACAGACTTCAGTTTTATTTACATAAAGGCGTTAATAGGATGGATATCGCATGGACTGCCATAGATGGATATACTTTATATAGCTACAAATAGTCTGAAATCAATAATACTGATAAACGGTTGAAAACAGTGACAGGACGGCGTCGCTCGAATGCTGAATAATTTATTTTATGCAGCGGAATATTAAATTTGCTGAGGCTTAGTCTTATCACACCAAGACAGTACTTATAACCGATTTGATAGAAGCTTCCTTGAACACGTTCTGTCTGTCGATCACTACTCCTATTTTCCCACATAACCAGATGGTGCTTCATCAATGAACCTCCTAGCAACAATGCTGTCAGAGAATAGCAGAATAGTCTTCCACCGCAAACTGTCAATAATGAATTAGCATCACAGATGCAAGTCTATAATTGGTTGACTTTGCAATCACGTTGACGTGTTCTTGAGTGGAGACCGCGAATCGGCAAACGTAAGTTAGGACGCCCTCAAGGGCTCTCTTAGTCCGTCAACGAAGATACGGGCCCTTCCGAAAGTAGATTGAAACTTTAGAGTGAATCCTACACCCGATTAAGTAACTTTCCGAAAAGTTAAAATCACATCGTGGTGTTGTTCATTCTTAGGTCGGGCCCTAAATTAATAGAATAGAATAGAATAGAATACTCTTTATTATGTACCCCATAAAAATTACAGATATAAAAGTAGAAATTTTACATAGGGTGACACAATGGGCGGTCTTATCGCTAAAAGCGATCTTTTACAGACAACCTTTGGATGGACGCAAGGTAGAAGGAGAGACAATAATGCAGGTAGTCAGTGGTGTACCATTTACATATACAACAAATACATACATACATAAAACATATACCTATCTACATAATATAATATGTACAATAATAAACATGAAACAAGAGTAAGGAAACTAAACGTAATGACAATGTAATCTTATATTCGGAGGTGATACGGGGTAGGAAACACCCGTAACGTTGGCCGAAACTAAGGATTTCGTGAGTAGACCCTCAGGCTAGGTGGAGCGAGAATCGAGCTGACGGGGGTGCAATAGGAGAGGCCTCTGTCCAGCAGTGGGCTGCTGTAAGCTGATGATGATATGACTTGCTATTTAGGTAGGTATTTTAAAAGTTAAGCTGTACTTACGTAAGTACTTGAGACTTATGCAGAAATGACAAGGGGGAACGGCTATGGAGTCGAATTTTAAAATCAAGGCCAAACATTTCCTACCTACTCCATTTTACTTTAAAGGAGGACATTCGAATTATAGTTGGATTGGATTGCAACATTGCTGAAATGGATGACTAAGAAAGGGACAGATAAGATAACGAACCAATGAAATGCTACCAAATGCCTTTCGAATGAAATAATAAAGATGGCGGATTTGTGTCGAAAAAAAAGGCTATAAATGTTTAGACAAAAAAACT
Source organism: Griposia aprilina (assembly GCA_916610205.1). Taxonomy (NCBI): domain Eukaryota; kingdom Metazoa; phylum Arthropoda; class Insecta; order Lepidoptera; family Noctuidae; genus Griposia; species Griposia aprilina. The sequence goes on along the minus strand of OU744295.1, from coordinate 4,450,819 downwards.
TTTTTACAAAAAAACAACCGACTTCCAAATAAAACACTAAAAGACGTGAAAAATAACTTTAATTTTGGAAGTCGGTGTCTTTGGTTTTGTATTTACGTTTTTGGCCACCGACTTCCGAAATTAAAGTTATTTTTCACGCCTTTTAGTGTTTTTTTTTGGAAGTCGGTTGTTTTTTGGTAAAAAAGTTTTTGTTTTTCACTTTTTAGTTGCGGTACCTACCCCACACAAATTCGTATACCACTACTTGGTGTGTAAATAACAGTGACAGGAAATTATTAACACATCGTCCATATAAACTAAGTGGAAAAAATATGCAGTATTAAGGATAACTCAAAAACTACTGGTCAGAACTTGATCAAATTTAAATTGGACCACATGTGAGGCACCAGCTATCACATAAAAAAAGAATCATACAGACGAATTGAGAACCTCCTCCTTTTTGTGAAGTCGGTTAAAAAGGAGCACGCTTCGGGTACTCCGGGACAACGCAGATCAAACGCAGGCTCTAGTAGCATTTCAGACGGAAACGTACCTACAACGCCTAAGTGCGGTTTTCACCAATGAAACTAAACACGGTTTAGATGTACTGAACGCGAATTAGATGTCCTGAACACGGTTTAGATGTACTGAATGCGAATTAGATGTCCTGGACACGGTTTAGATGTACTGAACAATTTAGATGTACTGAACAATTTAGATGTACTGAACAATTTAGATGTACTGAACAATTTAGATGTACTGAACAATTTAGATGTACTGAACAATTTAGATAGTTAACCAACCTCGAGTAGGTAGTACATGTAAGTCCAATGAAATGCTATAACCGCCGCAGTATGACTAAATTCCGATCACGTGGAAATCAAGAACAATATTTTACACGGTTCATTGTTTCTATTGCACGGCCATTGAAATATAAGTAAACATGGCGATATGTCAGCTGCAATAATAATGTGAATTAATGGTGGTTCACGTTCCTATTATATTGCTTAGAATATGTCTTCATAATAGCTATGAATTGTAATTAGTCTGCTAACACTCGGAAGGCATTGTATTTCTACAGTAGAATATCTACAGTTAAGGGGGATGCGCCATGATAGCCCGCGAAATTAGAATATTCTTACGTTTTTTGCAATTTGCAATTCAGTATCAGGTTGAATGGTGATTTAAATATGATTCGCGACCGTATCAAATATGGCTTTACATAATTATAATCATTAGAATCAGCAACACAACTCCTTAAGTTAGAATTGCCCTCAAATGTCATAATTTCATGAAATTGTCATTCATTAAGGTAATATGAACTTATAGAGATGTATTGCTGATTCTAATGATTATAATTCTGTAAAGCCATATTTGTTACGGTTGCGAATCATATCATATTTTATTCAAAATAAAACCTGTCTGTGACCTGCAAATTGCAAAAAATGTAAGAAAAATTGAATTTCGCGGGCTATCCTGAAGGTTCCGCCTTAAGCTGGCATGTATTTAATTTCAGACCAATCAATTCAATTCAATTCGGTCTGTAGTACAGGCCAATCAAATTTAACGGTGTGATACAGACTCTGTACCACAGCCTTAAATTTAACCATACCTTTCTGATATATGCTGTATATCCATTGCTGAACTTAGGTATTATGTTTATGACCGCCTAATTATAATGAAATGCAGATCAGAATCTCAACACTACGCTTTGAAGACGGTATGGTTATCGCAAGTGTCCGTGGCATCGCAGCGGGCCCTATCAGAAAACCAGCGCTGCGGTTTTTTTTTAATGTCGCAGCATTATGCTGAGATAGGAGCCTTTTTGGCCTCGCACAGGTCTTTTATTTTTTACTTGTTTATTGTTGTTTTTAATGTTAATTTTGTTAGTTTTAAATGCTCCTTTTTTATTTTTGGAACGAAGTTCCTTATCGCGCGTTGCGAAAGGGGCTAGACGGAAAAAATTAAGACCAAAAGTTGTAACGACACTTTTTGCTATAGTTGTAAGCCGTGCGGCGTGCGCGTTTCTCTATCTCTCTCTCTCTCATAGAAATCAAGCCAGTTTTTTTATTTTTAATGGAACGTCGTTCCATCCTGGTGTCTTTTGACACCTCTCAAGTTTTTTTTATTATCAATCTTTGTATTTCCCGTGCGTGTCCCTTTTTTTTTTCTTTCTCTGTTTCAGTGTTTTGTCTTGCATGATGAGCAATCCGAGCAGTTGCTCATCCTATTAAAAAATATCCTGTCACTCCTTTTAACGATACCCAATACAGAAAAGGTGACAGATATGTCACTCACGCAGAAACCAAACAATTATGGGAATGCAAAGAATACATAACTTCTTATAATGGGGTATATATGCTATCCACAATATTTATTATTTATTATACCATATAAAGTATAAATCCATATAGAGGTATGCTAACCACAATATTGTTTTGCAAATACTTCATTGTTAATGTAAACAATAACATCATACGTAGGCCCTTTAGCAAATTGACCAATAACTATGATTGGACATTGACTTAGTAAAGGTAAATATAGTTAGAAACAAGGGATTTATTTAATCCGGTAAATGGATGGTAAGTAAACATACGATGAAAGTATGTATCCATTGTGGTTGACGTCATTCTCTTATCATAAGAGAGGCAAAAGCTAACATGAAAAACCCAACGAAGGTGGTTATGATTCTTTCTTTCCTTTCTGAATCCCAATCAGCCTTAAAACGTCAACTGCTTGATATAGGCCTCCCCCAAACTTCAAGATACACCTACAGGGTCAAATTAAACTAGCTAGCGAAACTACAAAGATGTGACTAAAGTTAAAGTCAAATCATTTATTTCAAGTAGGCACATAAAAGGCACTTTGGAACGTCAAAATTTACAAAAAAATATAATCTATTCTAGTTGCCCCTTCCAAAAGGTAGTTTCGTATGGAGAAGAATGGGCAAGAAACTCCACCGTTACTCTTTTATAATATTTTGTATACTTACATTAATTATATATTATGTGAAGAAGATGCACCTAGAATAAAATTACTATACCACAATAATTAAAAATAAAGCAATGACAGGTAAATTAATTATGTGATAGATACACGGCGCTCACATATTTACAAACATTGTAAAAGAGATGATTTTCCTAAAATTTTAACAAGAAATAAGGCAATGTGTGAGTTAGAGTAATCACAGAATGTAAAATCTATTTCATGATAGGTATCGTATGGATACCTAATGACGATAAAACAAAAGAAAACAACGAAACTCACGTAACTACATGTCACTAGGGAGTTAAAGACTGCTGGTAGTAGAGTTACTTGAAACTATGAGTTTACAAAATCTATTTTTCCCCATCACATCTACGGAGTTTCGCTAGCTAATTTAATTTGACACTTTATACGTTGCAAAGTCACTTGTAATTTTGCTGTGTAAGGTCCACTCGTACGTGATTCCTGATTCGTGACCTGCCCTGAATGCTCTGGAGATTAAAGTGTGCCCCAACTCAAGACACGGAGCGATTCAGACAAGGGCCTGACCGAAATCAACGGGCTTTTGTAAACACGCGTCTCAACCCCTCTTGAGACCAATAAAAAGGACTCATGCTTGAAAGTTACTTTTTCCATCTTTTAAACATTTTCCCGATCTCATCGGTAACTTTAATATTTCGGCGACTGCCATGATTTTCAGGAAACCCGTGAAAAGCGAATGCACACTCCAGTAAGTTAATAACAAAATTCTTTGATCCTACTGGGCTGCCGCAGAGAAAGTTGAAAGGTTTCATCGGTTTTCAAAAAAAAAAATGATTGTCTGTAAAGTCGGTTTACGGACGATAATTTTACGTGATAACGTCATAAGGAGTGGAAGAGAGATAGATGCGTCACAAGCCGAACGCTTAGGCCGATCGTGCCTCTCTATCGCTTGTTCCGCGCTCTCGCTTGCACGCTCGGCTCAGATGGAACGTGACAATGAATCATGCTTTTTCGTGCGTGCAGCCGGCGTTCATCGATTTATAAGACGTTATCACGTCAAAAAACTGCTTTTTCATAGAAAATAAATACGTGGTGAAAATGTATGGCGGACCAATATAATAGAAGATACACCCACCAGATTTGTTTAAGTTCCATGTAAAAGAGGGTGAGCTATTGCCATCAACCGGGCGCCAAAGCTATTCTCCGGGCTGTTACTTAGAAATTCATTACGGAAAAATCCAGTAACACTTTGCTCTACCTGGGAATCGAACGCAGGATCTCATGCACAGCTGCCCATGCGACAGACTGTTCGAGGTCTACCCAATGTAATAGGAAGCCAGTGTTCAGTAATGATGAGCTTATAAACCTACAGCTTTTTTTTCGTCCGAGCTCAAGCACGTGTATAGAAATTGTACAGTTACGTAATTTTTACTATCAAAGCAAATAAAAATTGTTTACTTTTCGACTTTATCTATTCAAGGTTCGCTATTCTTAGAAATATTTTTTATTGGTATACAGGATGGAACTGTAATCATTAACTCAGCACTTGATTCTAAACGCCGAGCCTGCGTTGGAAACTTTCGTCGGATATTAAAAACGCTGTTCCATACATTTTTAGCCGAGTAGGCACTTGTCTATGAAACAGCAGATTTCTTTTTAACAACCGACGAAAAATTCCAAGGCAGGGGCGTTCAGAATCAAGTGCTGAGTTCATGGTTACAGTTGGCACGTCAAAGTTCCTGCCATCCGCATCCGGTATACTATTGTACATAGCTGTAGGGCACTTTTTGGAATTCACTGTTATCGTGGATCTAAGAAAAGCCATCTTTAATTAAGTCGCAGTTTGTACGAGTACCTATATGTGGGTGGCAAATCAATATATTTATTTATGCCTTTTGATAACGATAAGTTTCTTCAAGAATAGGTTATTTTTTTTAGGTTTCGTACTATTATTTATTATTATAATATTATGTTATAAATCTAATATATAAAAATCTCGTCTCACAGTGTTTGTTATCGAACTCCTCCGAAATGGCTTGACCAATTTTTATGATTTTTTTTGTGTATATTTGGTAGGTCTGAGATTAGGTCGTAAAGTATATTTCATACCGCTGCGGGTGAAACCGCGTGGCGCAGCTAGTAATAATATAATATTATAATTATTATTATTTATTACATGTTATTATTTTTATTATTCTTCAAGAATAGATGATTAGTCTTAGTTTTAATTGAACCTATATTATTCATAGAGGAGATTCACAATCGTCATTAATTCCATATTTTTCAAACGGCTGCATTTCTGCCAATGTCACCTACCAATGCATAGTTTTTAATATATTTTGCACCCACTAGTTTCCCACTCAAATACCATATAAATAGCTATATTCATAAAAGAGTTCTTTCAAGGCGAATAAGTAATTATAATGAATTAAGTACGAAGAATGGCCAACGAGGGTCACTGCAAACCGCTCCAACACGTAACATGATCGATATTCGAAATACAAAGCTGAATGATGCCTTAAAAATGTTGCCAGCCTTCAAACTCGTGTTGATAAGCCGCTTAAATGTACCGCTGGCAATATTTCGAGTAGTAATACGCAACTTATCGCCATTGCAACTAAAACAGGCTAGCATCGCCGTTAATTAGCCTTCAACGTTATCATTTGGCGTTAATTATACCACTTTGGAACGTTATCATACGCTTATGAACGTGAACTACAAAGTGCCCGTGTAATAATATCCCTGTTAGTTTCTTTTAAAAGAACTAAATACTTAGAAAAATGTTTAATTTGTTTAATTTGTATTTTATTGCTTTTGTAATATATTTTTCTTTGAAATTTTATCTATAACGCTTATTTGAAATTTATACCTATTTGCCATCCATACCTTTGGTATCTCCAACTAAACTAAAAATTGTACTGAAATAAAAATAGTTTTATGTCGATTTTCACCTACTGTATTATTTTATATGAACCTTATTTACTAACAGCAATTTAGTAAAAACAATATATTATTTTTCCCCTTTGTCCAAAACCCTTTAAAAGTATGGAAACAAAGGTATCATTATCTAGCCGACAAGTTGATTCAAAAATATAAAACACAGATAAGACCTTGCGCAAATAATATGGCGCAATAACATGGAACCATTATAACAAAACACCATAGATTTAAACACTCACCACAAATATAGCTGTTATACACAACAGCATGTACTTGATGCACTTCATTCCTACTTCTAGACTGTTCCCCGTCATTTTTGTAGCACAAAATGACCGAATGATCTTTCCACCTCGGTAATCGAAACTGTACTGAAAATTTTCACTGTTCCTTATCAAGTTGATAAGGTAACGTTCGCGCGCCTCGTCCAACGGTGACTGTTTTGCGGGAGGCATTTAGGAGGCTAGGAAAATATTACGTTTTTCTTATAACCAATTAGCTAGTTCGCTTTTGAGTGGAGCGCTAATGTAATAGCAAATAGCAGGAAATAGCGTCATGCCGCGAACGGCGCTAAATGTTATGTGATCCAAATGGCGGAGTAACACAAAGTTTAATTTAATAATATGTGTTACTGATTGTTATAGGAATAATATGTGTTACTGATTGGTACAGAATGTTGAAAATTGACGACCTACCAGAATGTGGTTCCATTTACCGTTAGTAAATGCAGGATAACAGATTTAATGTCCAATTAGGTTGTTTATTTTAAAGCAATGCGGTTTATACTTGGGCAACGAGGTCATTGGCAATTAGTAGTCGAGCCATGTTGTCAATAATTAAGTATTATTGTTAGTTAGCCTGTTTTTGTGGTAAATATTACATGCATGACAATTTCTCTGCCACACAGAATAGATTATTGATCACCGTTTATCGACACTCTTGCTCGTTGGCGTGGTTTTCGATTTCAGACAATTCGCGGCGTAAATCCTACGACAACGCTACGCCACCGCTACGGCGGCTGGTGCTAGATAGCGTTTGATGATTGAGACTCTGACTACGAGCAATTGATGACTGAGAGAATTGAGTCTATGTTGCCGCACTAAGTTTTGCACTACACCTCGAATCTGCCTCCATAGAGATGATTCCTCACCTCTACTAAGGAAAATTGACGTTTATATCAATTTATAACAAGTCATTATCACTGATGGAGGCGGAGGTGACTTGGAGTAGAGTGTAGGAAATGACAGAATATGGGTGTTAGTATGTTGACCTTAGATTAAGGCGGATCCATCAAAGTAGCCCGCAAAATTCAAATTTTATGACGTTAATTGTAAATTGCAGCCTTTCTAAAATGCTTATAATATCCCCACCCACCGCCGCATCTCTACGTTGACGTCGTGGTGGGGCTTGCGCGCTCCTATGAACTGTCAGTTTGTACCGGTAGAGTTTACTGTGCCGAAACAGGTCTAGGGTGAGGAGACCAAGAGAGACATAAACGACCCCACGGACCCTATCTCCCGGGAGAAGTCTTGTTCTTAACCTATGGCCTGCCTTTATTGGCCAGCTTGAGTCAACACTGACTAGGAACAGTAATCTCACCTCTTTCTTGCCTTTATTGTCTCGTTGGAGTGGAGAAGCAAAAGCAAAAGCGAACATTCTCGGAGAGAGAAGTATTCCAGTGCTGTTAGGGATCTGACCGATCTTCTGGGCTCTGGGATTATCCTGATAGCCGTGGAATACCTCTCCACTCCTCAAGCAGCTTAGTATATGTTACCCCCTTGTAACTACGTCACTATTTGTGCTAGCGACAGTTTCCGGGGGCCCATTTTTAGTGTGCAAGTCAACCTCTGCCATTTTATCCGTTTTATCCGTTTAGGCAGGGGACATAGTCCTTCCATAGGTCAAGGTAACCAATCCACTATAGAAACGTAAACCCATAGCCCAATGTTTTGTTTCAACGTTCTGCAATAGTCCTGCAGTAACCGGGGGTTTCCCTTAGGTGCACTTGCATAGTGCATACAGGGATAATCGTCGGTTAGTGCCTCATTTTATCTAAAATTGTCTAATGCCTCTGAGAGTTGGCTTCGGCCCCTCGCACGCCGTCCAAAAGACAGAAGGATCCGCTCGATAAACATGAAAAATAATAACAATGTTTTTTGTTTTTTTAAATTTTTGTCAAACTTCGTACTTGTACCTAATGAAGTTTCCAGTCTGGACACGAAAATTCAATCAAATATATCCAATAGTTTAGTCACTATACCCTATTGTGGCCTATTGCCAAAGTTTGTACACGGGCAGTCTATGGGTCAATTATACTAAACGATCGCTGGATGTCCTGCGCGTCCAATATAACAATGCTTTCAGGATGTTGTTGAGGCTGCCTCGTTACTGTAGCGCGTCGGAAATGTTTGCCCAAGCCCGCACCGACGGCTTCTATGCAATTATACGCAAGAAAACTGCGTCGCTACTGAGGAGAGTGAGGGGCAGTCGGAACAGCATCCTGAAGACTGTAGCCGAGAGCTTCGGCTCTCCGATTGTACAGCAGTTTGTGCGGAGGCTGATCTTTACTAACACTAGGCACTAAGTTATTTTTTTGTATGTTACTAACACTATATGGATGTTTGTCCGAAATAAAGTCATTATTATTTCCTTTATTCCATTATATACATATAAATTACATTTTTAAATATTAGAATATAAAAAATATAAAAACATTTAAAAATATAAAAAATAGTAACCCACCGGTATCGGGAACAGGGTCCAAGCTACCGGCGGTCAGGGCTCCAGAGAGAGGAACCTCCTAACAATGCGAGCCGTGTCAAGAAGTACCGCTTTCTGAATCAAGCCCTTGATCCAGCTGCCCAACGAGAGCCTCCTCAGGTGTTGGTCGAGGCTCTTGGCTATTAAGCCATTGGCTGTTACGACTATCGGCACAATGATCGCTGAGTCCACATCCCACATGTCGACAACCTCGCGAGCCAAGTCAAGATACTTGATTTGTTTATCTTTCTCGGCTTTCACGAGGTTCCCATCATGCGGGACCGTTATGTCAACAATCATTGCGCGCCGCTCTAATCGATCCACCACCACTATATCAGGCTTATTGGCAACAATAGTCCTGTCAGTGATGATGGATCGATCCCAGTACAATGTGATATGTCCATTTTCGAGAACTGGGTCGGGCACATACCTGTAGTACGGCACTTCCGATTCTACAAGGCTGTATTTCAGAGCAAGTTGCTGATGGATATTCCTGGCTACAAGGTTGTGTCTATGCAAGTACTCTTCGTTAGCTAGACGAGAACATCCGGAGATAATATGTCTGATGGACTCACCCGGACGATGGCATGCCCGACACACGTCAACCGTCCCGTCCTTCATAATATGTCTCCGGTAGTTATTCGTTAAGATAACTTCGTCCATAATTGCACAGACAAAACCTTCGGTTTCTCCAAAGAGGTCACCGAAACGCAGCCAGGCTACGGACGCTAGTTGGTCTACATCGGGCCCATGTAGAGCCCGAAAAAAGCGTCCGTGAAGCTCCTTACTCTGCCATACTTCCATGCGATCATTAGTGTCAAGCACTACTGGTTTGCGCCAGTTCTCTTTAGCTAAGGAGAGCGGGGTGAGGCCCTTGTCCACTGTGACCACATCTCGATGCATCCCCACGTCGGCTTCTAAGAAATATTCCCTGAGACTGCATATCTCGCGATTGTGGAGGGTCTTAGCATTTAAAAAGCCTCGACCTCCACACTTTCGCGGGATATACAGTCTCATTACCGATGATCGTGGGTGATGCATTCGATTTGCAGTCAGCAGTGTACGGACCTTCCTATCCAGGGCGTCGAGTTCGGTCTGAGTCCATTTGAGTATGCCGAAAGAGTACATCAAAACCGGCATGACCCAACCGTTAAAGGCGCGCACCTTGTTTCCACCTGATAAAAGACTATTAAATACTTTTTTCAGACGGCCAAAGAAGCGTTCCTTTAACGACTGCTTCATGTTAGTACCATTGATGCCCAACGCTTCCGACATACCCAAATACTTATAGGTTTCGGATGCGGAGAGGGCTCTAAGGTTTATGGAATCCGAGAGTTGGGTTCTGACGGATTCCACAATCTCCCCTCGCTTTACATGCATGACCGCACATTTGTCCACACCAAATTCCATCCTGATGGCGCTACTGAAAGTTTCAGTTACTTTCAGTAGCTCCATCAGTTGCAAATTGTTGGGGGCAAAGAGTTTTAGGTCATCCATGTAGAGGAGGTGAGATATAACCTGACCACCTCTCCTCAGCCGATAGCCTAGACCTGAATCCTCCAACAGTGTGCTTAGAGGATTCAAGGCTAAGCAGAACCAAAGCGGACTCAAACTATCACCCTGAAATATGCCTCGCTCGATCCTTATCGGTTCGTTATCCCTCTGGATATTTCGACATCCTGGATAGTGAAGGACCGTTCTCCATTGCCCCATACATGACTTCAGGAAGGTGCGTAGAGTTGCATCTACTTTATACAACTCCAGCACCTTCACAAGCCATGTATGTGGCACCGAGTCATAGGCCTTCTTGTAATCTATCCAACATGTCGACAGATCCTTTCGGGAACGACGAACCTGTTGGCTAATGGCCATATCAATGAGGAGTAGCTCCTTAGTACCACGGGACCCGTTCCTACATCCATTTTGAGAAGGAGACATGATGTAGTTGGTGTCTATATGTTTGTTAATTTTAGCTCTCAAAATGGATGTAAGAACTTTATAGACCGTCGGTAAACACGTGATCGGCCTATAATTTTTATATAATTTTCATTATTATTATTATTATTATTATTGTTTCTGCGTTTGTTTTCCACGGCCTAGCCGGATAGAACTGGTGGCACGGGCCTAAGCCAAGTGTCCATCAGTGGGGTGAAGTGTGGAAGAAATATTAGATGCTGCTTGGTTTTCCGAAGTAGACTGTATGGTAGATGAGACTATATTTGAGTGGGAGTATTGGTGCAAGTTGTCCGACTCACACTGAAGAAATTTTCTTACTAGCCTGCATGTGTTAAGAATCACTGCCTTCTGCAGCAGGTGATAGATGTTAGGTGGCAGGTTGAGGGAACTAAGGGACTGATGAAGCTGTTTGGGTATTACTCCTGTTGCTGATAGCACTATGGGGACTATTGTGACTTTTTGAAGATGCCAAAGTCTGGTTATTTCATCTTTTAGTTCGGTGTATTTGGATAATTTTTCGGCTATTGTAGTCTGTAAGTTATGTGTATTTGGCACGGCAATGTCTATTAGGAACCCAATTCTGTTTATTTTATTAATTAATGTGATGTCAGGTCTATTAAAGTGAATTGTGCGGTCGGTGAGTATGGCACGGTCGAAGTATAGTTTTGTTGCAGGGTTCTCTAATACCGTTTCAGGCTTGTATTTATAATATGGTACTACAGTGTCTACAAGTTTGTATTGATGAGCTAGTTTCTGGTGTATGACGTTGGCTACTTGATCATGTCGGTGTTTGTAGTCTGTCTGGGCTATTGATTTGCAGGCACTGGTAATATGTTGGATTGTCTCTGGAGAACTATTGCATTTTCTACAAGTATCTGTTGTTAAATTCTTGATAATATATTTTCTGTAGTTTTTAGTCTCTATAACTTGGTCCTGTATTGCAAGCATAAACCCTTTAGTCTCCGGGAATAGTTCGCCACGATCTAACCATGCGTTCGACGCATCTTTGTCGACATTTAATTGGCTTAAATCCTGGCGATGTCTCCCGTGTAGAGACTTTTGGGTCCACTCTTGACATTTGGTTTTGTCATCAATAACATTTTCGTTTTTTTGTTTTGTAGTGTCTTTTAAATTAAGAGGTGTAAAGTGTTGGTCGTTGTGTGCTATTAGTTTGTGGAGAAGGGAAGATTCAGTTTTAGCGAAGAAGTATTGTCTAAGAGCTGTGATCTGTCGGTTGTGTAAGTTTAGGATATCTATAAGTCCTCTGCCTCCTTCTTTTCTCGGTAACGTTAACCTTTGTATACAAGATCTTGGGTGATGTTTGCGAAATTTAGTCATTGTCGTGTTGATTTTTCGTTGTAAGTTTTTTAGGTCAGTTTTGGTCCAGTTTATTACCCCGAATGAATAGGTGAGCACAGGTATAGCAAAGGTGTTGATTGCTTTTATAGTGTTTCGTGAATGGAGCTGTGTTTTTAGTATTGTATTAAGTCGGTGTTGAAATTGTTGTTTAAGTTTTTGTTTTGTATCTTTGTAGTGTATCTGTCGGGATTGATTGTAACCTAAGTATTTATAAGTATCTAGTTCATCCAATGGCTCTATTCGTTCCCCTGTTCCTAAGGTATATTGGTGTTGGTAGTTCTGTCCTGCTCTAACTGAATTTATTTTGCATTTATCTATGCCGAACTCCATATTAATGTCCTTTGTGAATGTTTCTGTTAGATTAGCTAGCTCGTAAAGTTGACTCTCGGTTTCTGCATATAGCTTAATATCATCCATATACAGTAAATGATTTAAAACGTCTTCCTGTGGATCAGTCTGTCGGTTGGTAGCTGTATAATTCAAAGGGATTCCTAAAGAGGTAGCGTTTAATATTTTAGATAAGGGGTTTAGAGCCAGGCAGAACCACAGTGGGCTGAGTGCATCTCCCTGGAAGATTCCTCTCTGTATTTTAATTGGGCTAGTATCTATTGTTTCGGTTGGGGTAGTGAGTCTTAATACTGTACACCAAGTCGTCATCATGGTCTTCAAAAATGAAATGACTGTTGGGTGTATTTTGTAAATTTCTAACACCTGCAATAGCCATGAATGGGGAACAGAATCATACGCTTTCTTGTAATCAATATACATTGTGTATAAATCAGTGTTGTATTTCTGAACTCTTTTTAAGATAACGGAATCTATGATTAATTGCTCTTTGCAGCCCTGACTATATTTTCTGCATCCTTTTTGCTGTTCGGCTAAGATGTTATTGGCGTCAATGTGTTCGTATATCATTTCGGATATGCAGGATGTGATGATCTTATACAAGGTCTGTAAGCATGTAATAGGCCTATATTTAGCTGGATTACAGAGGTCATTGCGATCTTTCGGTATCATGTAAGTTGTGCCTGACGTTATATAAGAAGGTATAATTTTGGGGTCTTGGATGAAGCTGTTTATAAAATTATATAGATAACAATGAACTGCTGTGAATTTTTTGTACCAGTAACTATGGATGTGGTCTGAACCAGGTGCTTTCCAATTATGTAGGCGAGATAGAACTTTATGAAATATTTGTGGGGAGATGTGCTCAAATGCCATTGTCTGAATATCTGTATTGCTGGATAGTTCTGCATGTATCCAATCGGCTTGGGCGTTATGATGAATAGGTTGTTCCCATATTCCTGCCCAGAAGTTTTGTAATGTCTCTGGGTTAGGGGTGTTAAGCTCATCATCATTTGGGTTGTTATTCTGAACATTTGTTGTTGCCTGCCTGATATTGCGATAAAAAAGTTTTTCGTTTTGGGTGAATTGGGTATTTTGTTGTTTTCTTAAAGTGCATGCTTTATATCTTTCGAGTCGTCCTGTTACAACTGAGAGTTTTTGTTTAAGTGTATCTAGTGTATGTAATGCTTGTGTGTTTGGTTCTTCATGTACAGTATGAATTTTATACAGTATTATGATCTTGTTTACATGTTTCTTTAATTTTCTACTTCTATTGCCGTTAATAAATTGGGTCATTCTACCTATTTTTGATCGTAAATCGTATACTTTTTGTTCAAGACGTCTTCGCCATTTTGGTTTATATTCTTTTTTTGTACCTCGGGTTATTTCTCTTGGTTCAAGTGTTATCTTGGCTCCGTTGACCTTAGCAACAGTCCATGCCGCACAATATATAACGGTCTGGAATGTGTGAAAGTCTGTGTTGTTGTTAATATTTTCAGGAAGAATGATTTTGTTTAGGTAGCTAATTATTCTTGCAAGATTTTTAGATGGTTTTTGTTTTGGAATATAAACTCTATTTGTAGGGCTAGTGTCTTTATAAAATTGGAATGCTTGTTGGAAAGAATCGTCTATTATTGGGTCCCTTTCTAAATTAACTTGTGGGTTCGGTAGAATATCTGTACTATTTAATTCAGTGTTATCCGTTATTTGTACATTAGGGGTAGGTTCTTCTATAGAGTTTATGTCAATGTTATTTGTTAACTGGATGTTGGCATTGTTGATATTAGTAATAACTGCTATCGTTTCACTATTGTAATTGCGTGTGTTATCTGTACCTAATTCTTCGGATACCTCTAACTTTAATGAATTTAATTTGTCATCGCTTAAGTAATTATTGTTTATTATTGCTCTCCTTTGATCAGCTATTCTTTGTTCACTTAAGTGAGCAAGTGAAGGGAATTGGTTAATGAAATCTTCGTACATAGGTTTTCGATACGTAGTTTCGTTAGTGCCCAAAGCTGTAACTCTGTAATATGACCGCATTATAGCTTCGTTGTGTTCACTGGTCCATCTCATTCGGGTCTGTGTTCTATTTTGTGTGCTATGTGTCTCTGGTGTTGTAGGTTGTATTTGTGTAGATTGTGTTGGTGCAAGTATTTGTTGTCTAAGCTCGCCAGAGTTTTGTGACTGTAGAGTAAAATGTAGTTGGTCTAACTCGTCTTTTACTTCGTTTCGTATCTCATCTATTGTTTTTTGTGGTAGTAATTTATTATTTATTATAGCTCTACGCTGGTCTCCTATTCTCTGTCGACTAACCTGCATGTTTGGGAATTTTTCTGTGAATTTTAGGTGGAGCGGTTCGAGATAAGTTCTTCTGTCTGTATCTAGTGAAGTTAATTGAAGATAAGTGCGCAGTATGAACTTATTCATTTCAGGTGTCCATCGTCTGCGCGTACTTGGAGCGCTTGTAGTGGGTGCAAGCTCAGAGTCAAGGTTGACATCTTGCGCAACACTATCAAGCGTGCTGGTGGTGGACAAGCTGGCTGTTCTTCTTGTCATGTAGGAGGGGCGAGTCGAAGGGATGGATGAGAATAATGACATGGTATCATCGCCCATGGAATCGGCTGTGGCTTCTACGTAGTGAGCCCGCCTGTTCAGATCACTACGACCAGCTGTAACAATTTTGTTGGTAGGAGCCCGCTTGCTCAACTCCTCACCGCCGATGGTTCGCATGCTGTGGCACCTAGCATCGGCTCCAGATGCGCCCCGGCGCTCCCCGGGAAGCGACCGTAAATTATATACTCTTTTATTGCTCATCTCCATAAAGGGTTACCTTTCCTTGTTAGCCGCGTAAGTTTTTTGTACAGTTGTACAGTACGCGTGTCCGCCCCCCACGTAGCTAGGTGTTCAGCTTGGACGTAAGGTAGGATTTTAGGGGGCTTATTATTATTATTATTATTATATCTAGTCAGCTGATCGGCAAAATTCATAGTCGGCTCATCACTACCTACTTACTATTCAGTTTATTTGGAAAACTCACTTTCTTCCTTTCGATGTTAGGATTTAGCTATATGATAATTCAACCGCATAAGTCTCGATTTCGTGGGAGTATCGGGATAAAAAGTATCCTATGTCCTAATTCAGGCCATGGTCTAACCATTTACCAAATTTCATTTAATTCCGGTCAGCCATTTTAGCGTGAGAGCGTAACAAACAAACATGCAAGAAATCAAAGCTTTTTTCATTATATATATTAGTTTGGATTAACATTTCAATTCCAATTATTTTAAATATTAATGCTGTCTTCGATCCCTTTGTACGCCAGCAATGCATTCCATGATATAAAAAAACATACTTACTTTTATAACATTTATTTTCGTACCACAATGCACTAACTTTAATATGAACTAAGGTAAATAAAACTGTATAACAAATAAATAAACAATAAAATATTCGCTAGGGATACGGGGCTTTCTTCTACGGCCCAATTATTCATATAACATACTTAATATAATATTATTACCTTTTCCATCAACTCGAAAAGAAGAAGCAGACAATTCAATTTGTTTTATTTAAGTATTTTAATTCTGATGAAAAAAAAATTGTTAGTTTATTTAATTTTTGAATTTTGAATATTTTTCAAAAATTTCAATTTTGGCTGGAGTATAAATATGAAAGGACTAGATTCTGCCCGCGGCTTCGCCCGCGTGGATGTCGGAAATTATCCCACGAGAACGTGCTACCGGGACAAACAGTAGCCTATGTCCTTCCCCAGGATGCCATCTATCTCCTTGCCAATTTTTATCGAAATCCGTTCAGTGGTTTAAGCGTGAAAAGGTAACATACAGACAGAGTTACTTTTGAATTTATAATATGAGTTAATATTAGTATGCATTATCTGCAGAACGCAAGTTTTGGTATCTTATTTAAAGTAAGTATATGCAACTTCTCTACATAATAATAAATAAGTCATTTAGTAAATAAAATTTACTTTTTATGATAAGTAAATCAAAAGTAGGTACTGAATTTTATAACGTACGATTGCTCGCGTTTACCTATAGTTAAAATAACATCATAACTTCTTTTTTTAAGTAACTAATATGGGTACCTAATATAATATTAAATAATAAATGTACTTACAGTATACAATTAATATGACTATTTCGACTCGGACAATGGGTAGATATGTTGTACCTAAACCAAAACAAAGGCACTATTAATGAAATCCAAATTAAAGCAGTTTTCAATAATCAATGCAACAAATAATAATTAATAACAACTGTGGTTATAGGTACCTATCGTTAATTATTAACCACAGCATAATTTAAATCAAATAAAACAGACTGACTGTCGTTACCATAGGAATTATTATTGTATTTAGAATGAAATATGACACATATCGACTACTACGTGCCTCGAAGAGCACGTTTTAAGCCGTTGGTCCCGGCTCAAACTCAAACTCAAACTCAAAGCATTTATTTCAAATAAACCAATTACAGGCACTTTTGAATTGTCAAAGGGTCAGTCAGTCAAAAAAATGAAGCTAGTTACCCATTCCAAAGCGTAGTAGGTACCTATGGAGAAGAACGGGCAAGAAACTCCATGGACACTCTTTTACATCAACATATACTTACAAAAAACAAATTGTTTACATCATTCATGTTCAAATTAAAAATGTGAGAACGATGTAGAAAGACGTGCACGTTGCTGTCATTCGTAGATCTGTCATTCGTAGATCTTTGACAGTCATAAGCCCAAAAGTCTGACAACCATACATACATAAACTCACGCCTTCTTCCCATGGGGGTAGGCAGAAACTACAGAACGCCACCTGCTGCGATCCTTACATACTCCTTTTGCCTCGTTTACGTTCATATATCTGGTCATACACGCACGCTGGTTGTGAGTACTACGCACCTGACCTTTCTGAAGAACATCACCAATAAGGTCACTATATGTCTTCCTAGGGTGTCCCCTCCCAGCGTTGCCACTCACATCTGCCTTGTAAATACCTTTTGTTAATCGCCCTTCATTCATCCTCTCAACATGACCAAACCATCTTAGCATACTCTTTTCAATTTTTGTCACTACATCTTCTTTTAAACCGCATCGTTGCCTTATCAAATCATTCTTCAGTCTATCATTCATAGTCACACCACACATGCTTCGCAAGGAACGCATTTCCACAGCATTTATTCTACTTTCATGCTTCTTTTGCCACACCCACATCACTTCCATACATAAGCGTAGACACCAGCACACCATTGTGAACAGCCAGTCTGACAACCACTCCAACTAATATAAGGGGTATCGTCTTAACCAGGTACTGGGTTGTGGTGGTCAGATAGGCAGTCACTTCATGTAAAATACTGGTATTCAGCTACATCTGGTAAGACTGGAAGCCAACCCCAAAATATTTGGGAGAAGGCGGGCAGATGATTTATTGGATCTTTGCATTTATTTTCTTTTCTTAACTTAAGTAGTTTTAAGCCTTCGTTTATCATCTCTATGATATTTTTAGACTATTATTTTACTGATTCGCATGTATGCAAGAGAAAACGCGTTATTTTTTATTTTTTTACCGGTAGTAGTATCTTTGCTGCCATTTCATTTAGATAACATTTGGAAAAATATACTTCTATTAGGTTCTAGAGATCCCTTGTACATTTTTATGTGTTTATACTTACATAATATACTAGGTAGGTAGGCAGACTATACAAGGTGGCATGGACATCGACATCGTAACCATGAATTCAGTAAAAACATCTGCTGTTTCATAGAAAAGTGCAATACCTACGCGGTCAAAACATGGTCATGGTACAGAGCGAGACGGAATGGGAAGCCGTCACCTCCTTCTACGAAGTAGTAATGCTCGCGAAGGAGGAGGCGGAGCGCGTGAGAAAGAGGCAATCGTTGCGCCCTCACGCCCCTAGTCCCCACAGGAGGAGACACCCTGGGCGTCGGGAATCGATAGCCGACTCCCGGCCACCGTAGGCGCGGGCTTGCGGACGGCGAGCAATGGGCAGCTCGCCGTCCGGTAAGGATCAGGCCCGGGTCGACGGTCCTTGTGTTCCACGCGCGCCTCAAAGAGATGTCAGCATAATTGACGGGGTCCGATAGGGCCGATGCCTGCCGGGGTAGCGGATTGTTCGAAAGAGTTACCGTGGCACTGGCACACAGGCAACTGGACACGGGAACACGGGTGGGTTTTAGTCCGTAAGAGTCTGACACGCCCTTCCGCTCCGCCCAGAGCGGGAGACGTCATTTGATGATTTCCCAGTCCAAAAAAAAGGGGTGTTCTGAATCATCTGAATCCATGGTAACATTTTGCGCGTAGAAGTCCCTGTCTGTATAGATTATTAATTGACAAATATTTTAAATTTTATTCTTGTAAGTAGTAGATTGGGATTTATAATATGGTTTTAACAGTCAAGAATGGCATGTATTTAACCTAACCTCCAATAATTCCCATTTTTTGCTCCTAGAAATATTATTGAACAGTATAATATAATGATTGAGCCTATTTTGTGAACCTCAAATAATTCATATTTTGTTGTACTAAAAATACTCAATGGCCAAGTAAATACGCCCAACTTGGATGTAGGGTGGTTGGTCACAGTTTTAACCATCTTTTGTCACAGTGACCAATTGTGACAAAAGGCCAGTAAGTTTAAAAGAAGCTCAATTACTTTCAAAGTGTGCATTATTAGAAGGTCCAATAAGTTTGGAGAGGATCATTTAAATATTTCCCGTCAAGAAAGGTACTTAAAAGAAAAAATCCCAGCGATGAAATGTAGCTTAAAACATCTTAGTATTTATTGCTTTTAACGATTAAATAAATAGTACGTAAGTAGTTTAATTACAAATGCTTTGGAAAGCTTTTAAGGAATGCGTACAGTTCGCGATGTCTATGCTAAGCTTGCATTTGTGTGAGTGTTTGTATTTGTGTGAGGTGCGCGGCGGAGTTGCGTCGCGCGATGGACTCACCACACATCAGGCCGATTGCCAAAAAGCAGTATAAAGGCTCGTACACACTGGCGCGACGCGACAGCGTAAACAAAGGCACCGCGTGTCGCGCGACGGGCGGCGCCTTTGTGTCGAGCTGTCGCGTCGCGCCTGTTTGCGGGAGCCTTAAATCGGTTTAAACCAAGCAAAGGACGCGTCGCGCTCTGGGTCGTCACACCTACTCTATGTGCACTCATACAAATGCAATCCTCAGCTTAGACCTCACGGTCTGTACGTATGTTTTTCATTTTTTTAAATATTAGGTCTTTACCTATGAAATTGCCGTTCTGCAGTACTGGCCATTTCAAATCAAAATAATTTTTGTTTGGCTTATAATTCTAATTTCAAATTAATTTTATTTTAAAAACATGGATTTTTTTTTCTAAAAGTAGTCATTTCTTTATTGATTAGTGTTACATTTTCATCGCATTTCAATCTTTTTCGTCATCATGGATACGTTAAAAATTCGAGTAATTATGGAATATGAGTACCGTCGTGGCAGCAACGCGGCACAAGCGGCACGCAACATCAACGACGTTTACGGAGCTAACACTACAAACCAACGCACCACCTGTTATTGGTTTGCTCGCTTCCGTTCTGGAAATTTCGACCTGAAAAATGAACCTCGCGGTCGTCCGAAGACTTTGGTCGACAATGACGAATTAAAGGCGATTGTGGAAGCTGATGATACACAATCTACGGCTGAATTAGCAGCAGCTTTCGACGTTAGCGTCAAAACAATATTGGTCCATTTGCGTCAAATTGGCAAGGTAAAAAAGCTTGACAAATGGGTGCCCCACGAACTCAATGATCGCCAGCGCGAAGTACGCGTCGAGACGTGCCTTGCACTGCTCAACAGACACACAAATGAAGGAATTTTGAACCGCATTGTTACCTGCGATGAAAAATGGATTCTGTTTGATAACCGTAAGCGCTCAGCAAGTTGGTTGGATCCTGGTTCAGCACCTAAACAATGCTCTAAACGAAAACTTACCCCTAGAAAAGTGATGGTCACTGTTTGGTGGTCTAGCGCCGGTGTGATTCATCACAGCTTCTTACCAAACGGGGTGAGCATTACTGCAGATGTGTACTGTGAAGAACTGAACACAATGATGGAGAAGCTGGCGCATCTCCAACCAGCATTGGTCAATCGCTCGTCTCCGCTGCTCCTGCACGACAACGCGCGACCTCATACTGCACAGCAGACGGTCTCCAAGTTGCAAGAACTGGGGTTGGAAGCTCTCCGTCATCCGCCCTACTCACCAGACCTTGCGCCTACAGACTACTACTTTTTCCAGAATTTGGATAACTTCTTGGCGGGAAAAAAATTTAATACCCGAGAGGCAGTACAAAATGCCTTTGAAGAATTTGTTGCCTCCCGTCCAGCTGATTTCTTTAAGAAGGGCATCAATAAACTGCCACTGCGATGGCAAAGATGCATTGATTGCATGGGTGATTACTTCGATTAATACAAATAAAAAATTCATGAAAAAAATTCGTTTAAATTTTTTCATACAAAACGGCAATTTCATAGGTAAAGACCTATTATATCATTATTTGTTCTGGATTAACAAATGACACAGCTTTTGTATGGGCCAACACTCCTCTTCTTAAACAAGTAATGTAGTTACTAAATATACTATTAACAAACTTAAGGGTTAAGGGTACATAGGCCACAGTTAAGGGTAGGCTCCTCGCTCTTCTCTAGATATTTTAGCCATCCATAATGCACCAGCCACTGCCAGAGCCTGAAAAAAATAACACAAATATTTAAATAAAAGAAAATCATCGCAATTTATATGCAGCTAAAGTTTTGCTAAGTTCTGCTGCGCCTAATTATGATTACCAAATTACTTAATTAAAGTAATGGAGCTGGTAATTGCAATTATTAGGATATTAAAATAGTTTTGACGTTACGTATTGCAGTACCTAGGCTATAAATCATCTGAATGGATTAGTATAATGGGATCACAATTTATAAAAATGCAGTGCGTTGTTTGTCTAGGTGTTTAAAAGCATCCACATGTAAAATATTTAATAACTTGAAACACATTTCGTAACAAAAATCGTCTCACAGATCGATACCCATCACGTCTGCAGAGTTTCGCTAGCTAATTTAATTTCACCCTGTATAGTTACCGCGTTGTCATGACAATAGCGGTCATTGCTCTTGCGCACATATCTCTCCGTAGGCACCCAAATAATAAACTATATAATGTAGTTTTACGTTATTGAAACATGTTGAAGATCACAATAAATATTTATTTAAGACGCTTACGGACTTTATTTCAGTTTTTGAAACAAAAGTGCTAGAAAATGTTAGTGGATAATGACCGCTATTGCTATGCTAAAACGCTACAACTATAAAAAATATAAATAAAAATAGTTTAATTTCAGTCATCGAAGGCCCATAGCGTGTTAGTACCTATTACAAAAAAAAAACTTACAAACTATGTTAGTAGTAACACACAAGAGGACAAAAACTAAAACAAAACAAAAACACAGCATCAATTAATTAGAGGAAGATCTATCAAGCCCATGTCTGACATGTTTCTTGATAAACCTACCCATTGTAGGCCCTTCTAACCTATCTGAAAAAACCTTCAGAATGCTGTTGCTGCTTCCCCCTAAATCTGCGCATCATTGATGCCACTTTCTTGCGCATGATCGTGAAATAATCGTCAGTGTGCGCCTCAGGCAACATCCCTGACGCACTACAGTAGCGCGGAAGCCTCAACAGCGCCCTGAAGGCATTGTTATATTGAATGTGGTACTATACAGGGTCAAATTAAATTACCTAGCGAAACTGTGCAGACGTGATAGGCATCGATATCTAAAAATGATAAAATAAAAATAAAAAATTGCTGATATTTTTTTGGGGGTCGACGACCGCATGGAGTCTTGTTACTTGAAGTATGAGTTGAGAAAATCTGTTTTCTTTTGTTTTATCATGACTCTATAACAATAGTTCTGTGAAGTATACACAAAAATAACGATTTTAAACTGATGTTTTAAGTGACTATATGGTCGTTGACGCCACAAAAACAGTCATCAAATTAATCTCTTTTTTGTTTTATCATGTTAAGATATCAATACCCATCTCGTATGCGGAGTTTCGCTAGCTAGTTTAATTTGACCCTGTAGACGTTAAAAGCATCCACATGTCTCTTTAATTAAGTGAGACACATTTCAAGTGAAAAGTCGTCTTGGGTGTAGATAGCAGCTATGTAGGTAGGCAGGTATGTACCTGCTGTTGTGGGAGGTGTTTACCCAGTTTTCTCTTAAATAAAAATAAAGACAAGTACTTGTAAAAGGAGTTTGTAAGAATCGTAGCAGGTGGCGTGCCGTACTTTCTGCCTAACCCCATGGGAAGAAGGCGTGAGTTTATGTGTACAAGTCCTCGTTTCCATATTTTCTCACCTGCATTAAAACTAAGAAGATACCAGCTACGCCGATGCCAGCTGCATGGGACTGCACCCAATATCCGAAGGACTCCGAGCAACCGGTGGCATGTGCTGCTGTCAAGGTGCAGTTGAAGGTGGCGACTGCTCCGTAGACGTGGTTGCAGCAGCTGACTGGCAGACCCTGAGAGTCCTGCGTGCCCAGGGGTTGGAACCAGTCGCTGGCGTTGTTGACGCCGCAGCATTGGAACTGGGGAAGAGGTTGGTGAATAGTTTAGTATGACTTTTATTGGTACTGCTTGACTTTTTGTGACTGACTTGATGGTTGTGGTCGTCCGACTGCTAAGTATGGGGTCGGGTTGGTGAAGGGTTCCGCGTCGGGCAGCTTTATTACCTGACTGCGCGACATCAAAGATAGGGTTATGTTTTTCACGCGTATGTTTTTTTGAACTGAAGAGTTTGTTTGTATGAAGTCGCTAATCTCTGGAGGTACCAGTCGGATTTGAAAATATATTTTTGCATTTGATAGTCCAATTCTTGGGGGCTATAGGCTATTTAACATCACGCTATGACTCTTAGGAGCCGAGCAAAAAGTAAGAAAGAACGCTAAGCGATAACCAAGTCATAGCGCGGGCAGGCGATGCAATGCTACGGGGTGGCTCGGGGGAACAAAAAAATTCACGTAGACGAAGTCGTAAGCGGAAGCTAGTCTATAATAATTATTTATCTTTGTATGTGGGATTCTCTTTAACCTCGAAACAGCCTACCAGCCTCCAGGCCGGATGGATTTTAATAGGTACAGAGGTGTCCATTGTTCGTGCAATGGTTAAGGGGCATGCGCCAAGGTAGCCCGCGAAATTCAAATTTACTTACGTTTTTTGCAATTTGCAGGTCAGTATCAGGTTGTTTGATGATCTAAATAGGATTCGCGACCGTATCAAATATGGCTTTACAGAATTATAATCATTACAATCATCAATACAACTCCTTAAGTTAGAATTGCCCTCAAATGTCATGATTTCATGAAATAGGCTAATATGAACTTATAGAGATGTATTGCTGATTCTAATGATTATAATTCTATAAAGCCATATTTGTTACAGTCGCGAATCATATTTTAATCAAAATACAACCTGACAGTGACCTGCAAATTGCAAAAAACTTAACAAAATTTGAATTTCGCGGGCTATCCTGAAGGTTCCGCCTTGAAGGCAGGGTTATGTTATTATACAATTAAAATGGCGGATTTTAGACGTCGTAAGTAATGTCTCAATGTTTTATTATAATGACTATTTGGCGTACGACGATTCTAAAAATATTACATAGCTTTTGCCCGCGGCACCGCCCGCGTGGATGTCGGAAATTATTCCACAGGAACGTGCTACCGGGATAAATAGTATCCTATCATTCAAATGCATTCAGCCGTTAAAGGGTGAAAAGGTAACAGACAGATAGTAAGTACAGGGTGTTAAAAGACCCATTACATAGCCGTCAACTAAGCATTCTGTAGGTACATTTAAATAAGTATCATTGCACAAAAATAATTACTGGGAAACGACTTTTATTTTTGGTGTGAACATTTGCTCTTTGCTGTAGTGCGCAATGTAACACACGCAAAACATTGTGAGGTGCATACAACGGTGCAGGGCTCGTGGGGGTATTTAAGGCGCTTCCCCGAACAAACGAGCTTGAGCTTTCGATCCTTCTCTATCCCGTCGCTGAGTCTCACTCTATCTCGCTCACTACGCACGCTCATTTATCATAAAATTCACAAAAATAATGAAATTATTTTAATAAAATCAGACAAGCGATGTTTGGAAATAAATTAAAAAGTTAATTATTTAGATTTTTAAATTATCTATCCTCAAATTAATAGAACATCACCTTTGTCAAAAGATGCATGAAATCAATAATTTTAGTCACTTTTTTACAAGGAGATTTTAAATGTATTTATAACACATAAAAACAAATAAAAACGTGCAATATGATGATAGGATATCGAACATTAATAGTGTGCTTTTAGATATAGTTTATTACCTATAGTGAATGAGTTAATAGCCTCTGAATAACACACTATGGCAAGGTTTTCGTTGGGATACCGCCTTAAACTTGTGTTATAAACATTAAAAACTTGATTTCGTAAGTAAACGTCAGTAAAAGTTGGAATTTTGACCTTCACTATTTCCGTAACCAGAATAAGGTTCCCAAGTATGGTCCAGTACAAAAAAAATATCACAATGACGGGGAGTATAAGTGACTCTCGGCTTCGTTAAGTGTCTTTTTAAACCCGTTGTGGACAGACATAAGTAAAATTTAAATAATCTTTTTTTATATTATACAGGTTTTTATTGAATCTAAATGTCTAACTTAAGTTTTTTTTAATAATATTATTATCATAAATGCAAATACTCTAGCATCGCCATTGACCACGTATTACCTACATATTAGCTAAGTTATTTTATAACTTCAAATTGTAATAACTTTTAAGCGGGTGAACCGATATAAATGAAATAAACTCTAAAATAAATAATACCTCAAGATACGGGTTCTAACTATATTACCAATTCCTTAAATCTCTTAAGAAGAGGTAAAATCAAATTTAAAATCACCCCTTTTTATCCCCTTGGAGGCTGATTTTACAAAAACGCTAAATCAAATATATTTTTATTTCGACCCAAAGCATAAATTTAAATTTGCCCTAACTTAAGAAACGCTAATTTTCCCATACAAACTTTCATCCCCTATATCACCCCCTTTTAGGATTATTTTTGAGACGAAAAGTAGCCTATGTCCTTTCCCAGGATGCCAT
Organism: Griposia aprilina; assembly: GCA_916610205.1. Classification (NCBI taxonomy): domain Eukaryota; kingdom Metazoa; phylum Arthropoda; class Insecta; order Lepidoptera; family Noctuidae; genus Griposia; species Griposia aprilina. Next base: position 4,425,301 of record OU744295.1, on the reverse strand, counting down.
CTATCTTGTTGCCACATTTTACCGAAATTCGGTCAGTGGTTTAGGCGTAAAAAGGTAACATACAGACAGAGTTACTTTCGAATTTATAATATTACTACCTATGGATAAAATAGACAACTTATAAATATATATTTTAAAGTATTTAACTATATTATATATACTCGTATACTGGGTGTCTCAAAAAAAGGTATAAGTTGTGTTTTTTCAATTAAAAGCGACCGAATTGATATTTCGACGTAATTTTATTTTATTTTAAAGAAGTGACTTAGAATATCTACCAAATGACCACTACACGAAATTTTGCAGGTATGCCGATTCTTATGCGGAAGTTTTTCGTTTCATTTATTATTAATATTGATGATCAGAGGGTAGCGGTGTTCATATGCGACCTACCTTAACAAAACAACACATTCCAACAGTAGTAAGCGATCATAAGTTTGAGGGCAAAGTGGTATAGTATATATTTATATATCCACGGCTATCCTCTGAACATCACTATGAATAATTATATTATGTATTAAATACATTAACATGTATTACGTGTAGGTAAGTTGTTTATTTTCTATTGAATATTTCCCTTAGCTCGGCCCCTGTTACCTGAGACTCAAAGTAGTTACAGGTACTACTGCTTGTCCCGACTGCTTATCCTTTCAGAGATACAGGTGTGATGTTCTATAAGTTTGCGTGCACACTAAAAACATATTATGAGTTGCGTGTCTAACTGAGCAAGGTGAGGGTCATGAAATACTAATGGTAGCTAGAGCTTGTCATTATTAATTAAGGCACTGCATTCACTAGAGGGCGTGGCTGGCTCCATCAGCCTACATTTAACATTGAAAAGTTTATTTACTGTGGCGAATAGTTAAAATAAATAACACAGAGGTCACACTAGGGCACGCCATAATTGCGGCGGTAAGTCCCCTCTTTGAGGAGTGGCTTGAGAGGCGCCACGGCATCCTCACCTTCCGATTGACGCGGGTCCTCACCGGACATGGTTGTTTTGGGAGGTTCCTGTTTCGTATAAGGCGGGAGGAAACGCCCGGGTGTTACCACAGTATGGATCGTCCAGAGGACATGGCGGAGCATCGCTGTGTCCTCGCGGGGGCGATCAGCGGCGGTGATCTCTCACGTCCGAACTGGTCCAGGCAATGGTACGGAGCGAGAGGGCATGGGAAGCTGTCACGTCCTTCTGCGAAGCAGTAATGCTCCCGAAGGAGGAGGCGGAGCGTGTGAGGGCGAGGCAATCGTTGCGCCCTCACGCCCCTAGTTGCCGCAGGAGGACAGGAGGAGACGCCCAGGGCGTCGTGAATCGATAGCCGATTCCCGGCTACCGTAGGCGCGAGCTTGCGGATGGCGAGCAATGGGTAGCTCGCCATCCGGTAATGAACGGGCCAGGGTCGACGGCGCCTCGTGTTCCACGCGCGCCTCAAAGAGATGTCAGCACCATTGACGGGGCCAGATAGGGCCGATGCCTGCCGGGGTCGCGGATTGTTCGAACGAGTTACCGTGATCCTGGTGTACAGGCAACTGAAAGACCACGGGTGAGTTTTAGTCAGTAAAAGTCTGACACGCCCTTCCGACTCCGCGGGTGAAGTCATTTGATGATTCCCCAACCAAAAAAAAAAAAAACCGGCCAGGTCCGAGTCGGACTCGCACACGAAGGGTTCCGTACCATTATCTATAAAAACGGCAAAAATATCACGTTTGTTGTATCGGAGCCCCCTTAAATATTTATTTTATTCTGTTTTTTTAGTATTTGTTGTTATAGCGGCAACAGAAATACATCATCTGTGAAAATTTCAACTGTCTAACTATCACGGTTCATGAGATACAGCCTGGTGACAGACGGACATACGGACGGACAGCAGAGTCTTAGTAATAGGGTCCGTTTTACCCTTTGGGTACGGAACCCTAAAAAGAGGTCACTCTAGGTATTACGGCTCCTATAGAATAGTTCTTCTCATTGGTCTTTTAGGTACTTCCTTGGGCCCGATAAAGACAGACGAAAATAGGACGGGTACCTACTTAGTTATTTCGGAAAAGCTACAATGAACCAGGGGGCCTACTCTTGAATCACGAATTCCTTAGTTTCGGTCGATGTTACGGGCGTTTCCAACTCCTTATCACTTTCGGACATAAGATAAATCCGGGGCTCGAACTAAAGATTAATAAAAACACGATTTGACAGTGGTCCTTACTTCCGATGTGTTTTTGCCCGTCCCAAAAGTTATTAATTAATCGGGAGTAGTTTTCGGTTCTAAGCATCGAACTACTTTCGGACGGGCCCATATCTTCGTTGATGGACCCAGAAAGTAACTCCCAGCATAAGTAGGTATTAGAACTGCAACAGATAAAGATTGTGATAACAGCTCCAAAGTCTTCCTGGAAAAGACAAATTTCCTGGTGGAGGTATCAGCCTACAGCAGTCCACTGCTGGACATAGGACTTTCCAATTGCACGCCATTTAGCTCGACTCTCGGCAACTGTCATCTAACAGTTACCAGCCACCCTGTGAAGATTGTCGCTCCACCTAGCCTGAGAGCGTCCTACCTTACGTTTGCCGATTCACGGTCTCCACTCAAGAACACGAAGGACAAAAAAGGTGTTTCAACTTATTGTTTCTTTTCTTATCTTCCTCATATGCGTGGTATGCACCCCTTTAACTTACAGCGGCATCAGCAGTTCTATTATCCAGCTACCACTTAGCTTGAAGTCTTTTTACCTACTCATAAGTATATAGGTCAAATCAATACTCACATCCTCCTGAACCTGGTCCCAAAGCTTAGTGACTTCGACGCTCTTGTTAACGCCATACAAGTCCATTGTGGAGATGAGCTGATGCTGCACCAGCACCACTGTGTTGCCCTTTAGCACGTACCCAGCGATGCAGGCCGACAGTTGGAAGATAAACATCAGAATCATGGCGCCCGCGAACTGGAAATGTTAAGATTATGTGGTCAGTTTCGTTGAGCACAGTATCAAATCGGAAAGGGATCGTCACCGTATCAACTCGAGCCATTCAGTATTCTTTGTATGAAACTCCCTTCTGCAACACATACTAATCGGAATCGTAAGTCGTAACGTAATCGCCTCGCCTCAGGATCGGTGAGCCGTAAGCGCGTCGTCGCGTAACTGTAGCCGAATCGACGTATCGGAACTGCTGATTCGCTTTGGTTATGTGCCTACGTTAGGTTGACGCCTGTTTGACTGCAAGGCGAAAGGCGATACGGTGACGATCCCTTCCCGAGTTGATAATTATGTGTCTTGTAACCTTTAGGCTGTGCGTATAGACTGTCAGTAAATTAGATCATAATAGATTTATTAATTAGAGAAAAAATAGATAAAGAATACAAAGAATTAATGACATAACAAGAGCAAACTACGACGCGTACTTTTTGTTGTCACCAAATATGTCACTATTATACTTTTACTTTCCGATCGATATTATTACTATTAAATACTAATACGTAACATAAAAAGTATTCCCCGATTGATTGAGAGAGGTGATTATTATTATAGACCGAATTAGTGGTCGCTGCATTGAATGCTGGGCTAAGTCCGAGGTCCGAGCTCCGATCACCAGCGGGCTAGTTGCGTACACACTAACAGTAGGAATAGTTTTAATTTTGACAGCTCAACAACATTCATTGCGTTATTTACGTTGTTGAGCAGACACATTTTTCGAACATATGAAGTAATGGATTAGTAATAGGCTTCAAAATGATTCAGACTGTGATAGAGTGTGTTATACAATTAGGGTGTAGGTCAGAAAAAGTATTTTTAGAGTGAAAGCCTTAATAAGAAATTCTCAGTAGCAGGAATCGGAATCTGGATTTATTCAAAGGCAAAAAGCCCCCGAAATAGCATTTAAGGACTTATCAGCTGTTGTTTAGTGTCGAAAGTTTTTATGGGAAAAAGAACAACAGTGTTAGTGCTGTATTGCTGATATTTAATTATTGATAAAGAAAACAGCACCTTGTTGAAAATATTGTTATCATCAGACTTACTTAAGTAATGATAACGCAATACAGCAATGACAAACAATTTTTTTTCTACAGCACTTTTTGAGTGTAGTGTCTAGTAGACACCTAGGTGTCTACTAGACACTACACCCAAAAAGTGCATTTGATTTTAAAATTAAAGGTGGAAGTGGTAACCAACAGGCAACTAGGTATTGCCTATGGATTAGGCAGTATTACTAATACCTACATTCTCCGTTGTGAATAACGATGTAAGAAAAATATTTAGACACGTGTAAGTCCAGTGTGGTCTATCTTATCTTTTCATTCGTATTGTTTGCAGATATAGTTTTTGCAGACAGGAAATCATGGCGACATTGGGTGTGAATCTACGAAAAGATTACTATGTGTTGACTGTTAAACCATAACATGATTTACACTAAGTAAATTGATAAGGTGTATAGCCAACAATCTGTACTAATAATGAAAATCTCAAGGGTAAAATGATAATAAAAAAACATCCTGCACAACATCTTTCAGGCAACACAAATAATAAAAGTCGTGCATGAAGAAAATAGTGGCATGCATGGTCTAATAAACAAGGTCTGGCATTCCGGGAGTGACACATGCTTACGTCACTATCCAGTTGCCACTTTATTGCAGCTAAACACGAAATATGGAAACATTTTTAGTCACCATTCTGTTTAAAAAAATATATAAACCATTTAAATTGTCGTTTCATTTATCTAACCAAACGAAACAATTTAATTTAAACATATACCAACGTAATTGTTAGTTAAAACCTCTTTGTTTTGATCAGATTCGCAAAGGTAATAAAGGCGATTGGGGAGTTATTATTACACACTACTGGTAACACAGCGGTGATGACGTAGGCTTGTGTCACCCCTGTGACCGGAATGCTATACCTGGCGACGTATATTATTATACCATGGTGGCATGCAACTAAATACGAAATAAGCAGGTACCTATACACCGTTACAATTTGATCGTTTTAATCCTTTAAAGGGGGTATTCATCATTATGAACAACTTTTACTATGGTACCGACACTGAAATCTGTATGGAACAGCAGTTTTTTTTTCACGATGTCAGGTTTGGTCCCGTAGAAAAAGATGTTCACAATAATGAGTACAATGACCCCTTTTAAGGATTAAAACGATCAAAAAGTAACGGTGTGTAGGTACAAAAAAAATAGCCTCGTGTTTTCTATGGCTTAAAACTGTAAAGGCTAAATACATGACCCTCTGGGTTAAATGTTAATTTTGGATTGCTTGTGCGAAGTTTTCCATTACATTTGTATTGGTCTGCATTTTATAGAAATGCCGTCAATTTGTTCCATTATATGATGAAATGAGACCCAGTTGTTAGACTTACGATTAAGTACCTGCGCAGAATAAACCTTTTGGAGCCTTAAAAATCTAAATCTTCATCGTTCTCCCGCCCTCCCAAATTCTTCCATACCTTCATATCTATCAGCCGTGTCATCTAAATATCCCTTATAGTCATATCTATCATCTTTCATACCTACTGTGGTGTTCACCACGTTATGGGAAATATTCGAGGAGGTAAATTAAACAATAATTCACTGTACAACAGCAGAGATCACACGTCCGCATCGTTCGGGCGCCAACAAGCAAATGACCAGTCTGCGGGCGTTCGCCGACGCGCTAATTTATCATCTCCGTACGCTACACCTACAGTCCATCCATCATTGTCTTTGACCTTCCCCTCCTTTCACATTCAAACTCAAAACTTTCCTCACAAAATCAGTATCTGTTTATAAGTATTGGCATCAAATAAAGCTAACTACATTTGCGTATAGTCTGATGATTCATATAGGTATGTAGGTAGATACATTATCTATCTACAAGTGCCCATTTCCTTTATCAATAAACACAAAACATCTTCAGAAACTTCTATGTCATTTTCGAGTGTAGCTATGTATCTTCCAACGCAATATACTTTGCTTTGTTATGCATTAAGATTCAGATTTTAATCAATCTCCAGTAGGCAATGACATGTTTATTAGAACATAACTCCAGCGGCCTGCAAAAGGAGGCATTGATGGACGAACGTGAAAATGTGGGCCGAGGCGAACCCGAGGCACTCATACGTGAGTCCATCAATGCCTGGTTGTGGCCAAAGCTTAAGGCTCGTGCACACTGGTCGTGATGCGACAGCCCGACACAAAGGCGCCGCCCGTCGCGCTGCACGCGGTGCCTTTGTGTACGCTGTCGCGTCGCGCCAGTGTGCACGAGCCATGATTAGGTACTTTTCTCAAATAATGCGCGGAAATTCAAACTAGGTAAATTCATTCTAAATTCCTGAGTCAATGACGAACAACGATAACTTTTCTCGCGCTAATATGTTCATTTGTTTCTTTTGTCACTTTAAACAGCTCTATTTGCTAAGCCAGTTTGAGATTTAAATAGAATCTTTGGTAGGTTACCTCCTTGGTTGCCATGGGCCGAGCTAAAATGTTCGTTCCATTTTTAAATTACACGACAGATATGACTTTTCATAGTAATTTATTCGACCGCTAAACACAACAGATATGGATTTCCATACGAATACTATCGGCCGCTGCTCGCATGTATTTGACCAGTACAGCATTTTCAATTTATCTCGAAGATGATTGTCAATATAATGCTCGAATTTCCAAGCATTGTTGAGAAAATGACAATTAACTTGTGGACTGACCATAGCATCGATCTAATTTTAATTGACATTGATGATTTGGGACATACACATTACTGGCGAAATGTGTGTGTACTACCTATAGGCGTGATGTGAGGTGTACTGATGGAATGACGGAGCTTATCACCCAATTTCCTTGGAGACCACGAAAGATACTCTTAATTAAATAAATACATACATACCTACACAACATCAAAAACGTGACTTCTATAATTGAAGGCTTGCATAATAGGTACATATACCTACCCCATATTAAGTAGCTATTAAGACTCTAAAATGGAAATTAATGTTGTCAGTCGCTTCATCCCGAAAACTCCAGCATTTAAAAGATGTTCGTATCTTCAATACACCCTATAATTTATTTATACGGTCTTCTAAAATACCCTATTTGTCAAAATACTATGAGTATGCATATCTACACATACATAAACTCACGCCTTCTCCCCATGGGAGTAGACAGAAACTACAGAACGCCACCTGCTACGATCCTTACATACTCCTTTTGCCTCGTTTACGTTCATACATCTGGTCAAACACGCACGCCGTTTGGGGCGACTACGCTCCTGACCTTTCTGAAGAACATCACCAATAAGGTCACTATATGTCTTCCTAGGGCGTCCCCTCCCGGCGTTTCCACTCACATCTGCCTTGTAAATACCCTTTGTTAGTCGCCTTTCACTCATCCTCTTAACATGACCAAACCATCTAAGCATACTCTTTTACTATTAATATTACGAGTATTTTAGGAGATTTAAGAGAACAGCTAAACATGTAAGACATAGCCTGCTAAAATCATAACCCAATAAACGACTTTGCCGTAGTCGGGCATATTTATGTTTCCAAATCGTTATTCGTGAATGACCAATTTATTGCCAATTGCCGCGAGGTCAGTTAGCCATAGGGATGCCAGATGTCCGGTTGCTGACCAGACAGTCCGGTTTTCTTTATGTCTGTCCAGTCTAGAAAATCTTGGTAAACCGGACCAAAGATTGTGCGGTTTTAATAAAATCCATGTAATATCTGGCACTTGGGCCGACTACCGACAAGTAGAATAAAGGCTCCTTCAGACAGGCGCGATACGCGACGCGAATCGCACGCGACGCAATGACAACGCTCATCGCGCGACAAGCAGTACCTTTGTGTCGCGTCGCATGTCACGCCTGTTTGTAAGAGCCTTTAAGAAGCGCGCCGCCGCGGCGGCGCGCTAGGCGCTAGGCGCGCGAGAACTAGTCGTCCCAGTGTTCGGTGGAGCGGCGCGCCGCTCCACCGAACACTGGGACGACTAGTTCTTCTTCTACTTCTTTAGGATTATGGTTTCCGCTAGTAGTCCTTCATGTGGACCATTGTGCGTGGGCCGTGACGGCCGTCGGTGGTTATTCCAACCAGTCCACCTCCCTCCAGAAGTTGATGATGTCCCCTGGTCTGCGGAGAAGCATCTGTGTAGGATCTGGATACCCCGAGGGTTTGTGACCTAATCTGGGTGAAGCCTGTGCATTCAAAGAGCACATGCGCAACGGTTTCCTCAGCCTCCATGCAGGCCCTGCATAGAGGACTGGGACGACTAGTTTATACAGGTTGGGGCTCCTACAAAACAGGCGCGACACGCAACGCGAATCGCACTCGACACAAAGGCACCGCCTCTGGCACGACGAGCGGTGCCTTTGTTTTGCACGCGATTCGCGTCGCGTGTCGCGCCTGTTTGTAGAAGCCTTTAAGCTACAAACAGACTTTGCTTTGCGCGCGGTTTGTTAAAGAAACATCTAAATATGTATTAGGTAACGCTTGTTACGATAGTGGGAAATGAAAGAAATCGTCTCACTGTAAACACCGTAAAAAGTGAATTGTGTGTTTTCTTCATTCTAAGTGCTAAGTAGTTGCACTGAATTCAAAGATGCCATCTCTGATATTAAACCTTTATTAAAAGCAGCGGCATCGAATGCTAAATATGTAAAAAATTTGGTTAACTGTTAATAATTTAGCATTCTTAGCTGTTTAGTAGAAAATAGTTTTTTAAGTCAGTTTTATTGGTCAATAAAATAAAAAACATCGGGACAGATGAAACAAAATAAAAGCTTGTAAAAATACTCCGGTTTTTTTTTCAACACATCTGGCAACCCTTGTTAGCCACCTATCACCATAGCAACCAACGCTCGGTGTGATATTTTTCAGGTAACGAATCTACGTAATCTAGCTTCAAAATGTTTTGAATTGTAAAAGTGTAAAGCCCGTATAAATTAATATTTTTGACAGATGAGCGTCAGACCCGTGATTTGTTCCATCAAATTTATTTGGTAGTCCTTCATTTGTTTTCGTTAGTAAACATAACGTTTTCCCGAAGGGGGTTTGGGCAGAGGTGTACCTATAGTACACAGACATTTCGCCAGTTATGTTGTAATAGGGAGTGAGCTTATTGCCATCAACCAGGCACAAATCCAGACTCCAGGCTGCTACTGAGAAATTCCAGATAGAAAAACCCAATAACAATGCCCGACCCGGGAATCGATCCCAGGACCTCATACTCCGCAGTAGCGCTTGCGACCACTACACCTATGAGGCAGTCGCTAGCAAAGTAAGGTACAACGTAAGGTACAAAGTAAGGTACAAAGTAAGGTACAAAGTAAGGAACAACGTAAGGTACAAAATAAGGTACAATGTAAGGTACAAAGTAAGGTACAACGTAAAATACAAAGTAAGGTACAAAGTAAGGTACAACGTAAAGTACAAAGTAAGGTACAAAATAGTGTCTTTGTAGCTCTAAAGTACAATTTGCGTATGTCGTGTCATTGTAACCTTAGAGTCACGACTGAAACACCTATTCATCACTGACTTATCAGTTTATCACAAAAACAAAAAGTTTCATGGAATTAAAAAATCAAAAAATTTAACAAACAATTACAGCTACAGGTATAGCTTTCATTATCTCTGAAGAGACATCTATGAAGATTAAGTGCGTGGTAATTCATTACTCCTACTGACATTTCTTTGGGACGTTCCTTCAGAACGTATGTAGGGCAGGCGGCCGGTACTTCGAACAAAATGTAAACTAAGATCTAATTCCGTACGTCCCAGCCCAGCCATGCGTCAACAACGGATATTTTATGTCAAAAACGTTATGTTCCGACAAATAATGACGTAATTATCTTTTGAATTGAATATCCACGCAATCATGATAATTGTGTTTACTTTCAAGCAGTGACGCAGCCTCACAAAATATTAGCATTACTGTGATAATGTGCCTCTAGAATAGAACAAAAGGTTCTGTTGACATTGGGATCAAGACTTTATGGCCTGCGATTAGGGGACTAACTTCGTAACTTAGAAGCTGTCTGTTTATTTCAAATGTTTCAAACATGTCTGTCTATTTATATATTATTTCCGTATCATTAACACTCGGCAGCTCAATTCCGTGAGCCATCAATTAATGCGTCAATTATCATTCATGAATCACAATAATAGCTAGGTTCAGTTTGCACAAATCAGAACAGAACACAGACTATGAGATAACAGGCTTTCACGGCCACCGAATGACGTTAAGATAACAATTGTTCCACTTACCGCCATGTTCACAACGTAGTTCTCCATGAAGGCTCCATAGAACCCGAGGAACGAGATCAGAAATATGATGACACCGGTTGCGATGCAGAATGCTGGCAGAGAGAAGAACCTCTCTGATAGGAACGGATGGTAGCCATTGTACGCTGATTGTACGGACCCACCGACCGATAGAATAATAATGCCAGTGATCTGTAAACCACAAGCGACACTAATAACATGGAACTACCTCCCGTACCACAATAACAGCGTGGAACACACAAACTACTTACCAAAAACAGAAAATTGACAGTCACTAATATATACTTCACTGTAGTAAACAGTTTCGACCACATTTTGTTGTAATATATTCAAATAGCTACGTGTACACTCGCGTGACAGCTTCCACTGTCGTCGTCTTAACTGGCTACGGATATTTTTATCACTATAGGTAGGTACATTAATCTTGATAAGGAAAACAAGCGGATTTATCTCATCGGAGGCGAACGTCGCTCACTGTCGCACGATATGTTTCAAACTGAACGACACACGTAACACGGTTATGAAATTTTGAAATTGGTATTGTGCCCTATTAATAATAGATTATTTATCGATAGAAACGTCACTAATGAATTATTTAAAAGTTTATAAAATATTTTGAAACAGAGAGCACACAATAGCCTCGCTTGCAATTTACAGTCGATATGACAAAATGTGTTAATTTTAACTCGCTTCATAGTACTCATAAGCTGCGATGTTACTTGCAGGTTGCGATAAGAAAAACACGTACAGCAGTTTTCATTTTAATTTCCATTGTAATCTGAATATTTTATTCCTACAATTTAAGAGGGAAACGACGTCAACTGTCATTTTTCTAAACAACGAAGTAGAATCTATGAATAGGAAAAATTGTATCGGTATTTTCTGATACGGCATAGAGGCTTCCGTCTTTGGCTTGACCTTTTCTTACATAAAGTAGGTAATTATAGTAAGGATTTCCGGAGATAACAAGAGCTGAAATAATTTCAACTTTGCTTTGCTTTTTATTATTTGACGTCAACAAGTAGTTACCTACTAAATGAAATACCTACTTAAGTAAGTAGTAATGTTTACACAATGTTAGTAACATTATAGTTACTAACATTGTGTAACATTACTACTAAATCATGTCATTAAACAAACATTAATTCAAGACAAGAAACATTCATTAAGCAACAAAATTCGATCTAAAGAAAAGCGGCCACATTCCTCTAGATCGTATTTTGTTGCTTCGTGTCTCAATATGAAAGTTAATAAAAGGTATTAGAAAATTCTAGACACACCGAGGGTGCTTATTGAGCCGTTATTCAAAATTCCTTCTCAGTCACGAGATAATATTTTTTTAAAGGAGTGGCGCTGGTGGACCGGTGTGCGCCCTCTTAAATAATAAGATTAGGGGTTACACGTAGACTCATTCAACCATTATTTTGTAGTTAAAGTCAAAGGTAAGGTAAGCCGAATAAACTGTTAAGCTGCTAACGTTCGTTTGTCCTTATCTATAACTTTGACATTTGTGTTTGTTAGAAAGTGACAAAACCTATTAAAAACAGTTTTATGAATGAGGGGATTGGTCACATACCTATGTTTTTACTGCTCAAGCTTTGTGAATTCATCCATTTTCGAGAAATAATGGGAATTACAATTTTATTATATTTTATTCTTTTTTTTCCTATTAAATAAGGAAAGTGTATCTGTTCCAGAAACAAACAAGGGGTATGGAAAAACATTGTCACAATTGTGGACAATAGGTGCCATGACAAGATTTGCAAAATAATGGTTTTGTGAGCATTGCAGTAAAAAATAACACCAAGATTTAATTCGGCAACGAACATCAACAGTCGCTGCATTGATTGCGACTCCATTATTAACATAACCCACAACTTCAATGATTGTGAAAGTGGGTTGGAAACGGCACATTACGTAGAACGCAATCGCAAACGCATTGAAAGGGCTAGCTTAAAATCAAAAGAGTTTAAAGAAAGGCTTCTCGCCAGTACTTCCACCATAGAAGATTTGAAAGAAAATGAAGAACTATATAATATAAACACAGAGCATAGTAAACAGTGAGATATCAAAAAATTATGTCTCAACCGTAGATGCGTTAGAAGTAATTATGGAAACGCAAAATTAAAACAATGTAGGTAAATGTTAAATTTAAAATATCATATTTAATGTGGCGCTGCTTTTCCCGGCAGGACGATATCTACCGGGTTCGCTAGTATTATATCAATGTTCTTACACACTAATGAATAAAAAATAAAACAAAAAAAAATATTTACATTATTTATTTAGGACTCCAATTCGACGACTTCAGACTTCGACCTATAGGCTAAGTAGCAGCCCATCAATGACAGTAGTACCTAAAAAAAAATGAAAAATTCGTTATTTGTTTATAAAACAGTGTCTATTATTATTTTAATGGCTATGGTAAAACTCGATAAATCACGACGAAATTCTATCTAAAGCAACTGAAGTCTAAATACCTATTGTTATTACGTAATTGGGTATCAATGAGTTTCCAATTTGGTCTGAACCACTCCTTACCTATTTCTATGTCGTGAACGATTCATTTGGGAACGGCCTTCTCAATACTCTGATAAAGCTCTAAATCTATTAGAAGGACTAGGTACTGTACGACTCATTCATCACTCTCCTGTCTTTATCAGGGTCAGCACAACATGTCCTTTTCTTCCATACTTCTCTACTCGCTTCTGCCCGCGGCTTCGCCCGCGTGGAGGTCGGAAATTATCCCACGGGAACATACTACCGGGATAAAAGGTATCCTACATGTTAAACCAGTTTAAAAACTACCTGTGTTTCAAATTCCATCCAAATCCGTTCAGTAGTTTTTGCGTGAAAGAGTACACCACACAGTACATCCATCCATCCATTCATCCATCCTCACAAACTTTCACAATTATAATATTAGTAGGATTAGTCGTTATCTCGGTAAACACCCGCTTTCTAGCCATATCATCTTTCACACAGTTCATCCATCGTTTTTTTGTCTTCCTCTACTCTTATAGCTATCCACATTTATACTGTACGGACGACTTTATTGGCAAATAACTAAAGAGACATGTTAGTACGATTACCATAGTCTTGAAAACGCCCAGTAGCCAGTAATGCTACGGCGACATTGTCGCGATAAACCGAAGTACACTTCGCGCGCTCTCTGTTTAAAGCCTCTTATCCATGACACAACATGTTGCTCATTATGTTGAACAGCAACGAAGAACTCTTTTTTAGTAACAAAATCATGTCAAATCATCGTGTTGTCATGTTGCGCGCCAGTTGGCAACTTCGCGCGGTGTTGTGCACCGTTACCGAACATGTTGAGCGTCGCGTGTTGCACGTCAAATGTTGCCTACTGGATACGAGGCTTAACAGCAAATCGTCGAGCGGTGTGTGAAACCCTATTGAATTACTATTTCATGAAATGTCAATCAATAGGGTTAGATGAATTAAGAGGGTTGTATTGATGATTTTAATGATTATAATTTTGTAAATACATACTTGTTACGGTCGCGACTCATATTTTGTTCAACAATAGGCATTTCATTTTTTGTTCATTTGAACAACCTGACATTGACCTACAAATTGCAAAAAACATAAGAAAATTTGAATTTCGCGGGCTACCCTGGCGCTTCCCCATTAAGAGGGTGCACATCGGTCCACTAGCGCCACTCCTTTAAAAAAATATTATCTCGTGACTTAGAAGGAATTTTGAATAACGACTCAATAAATACCCTCGATAAGTGTTCTAGAAGTTTCTAATACCTTTTATAAACTTTCATATTGAATTATTGAGACACGAAGCAACAAAATACGATCTAGAGAAATGTGGTCGCTTTTCTTTAGATCGAAATTCTAGACACACTTACCGAGGATGCTTATTGAGCAGTTATTCAAAATTCCTTCTCAGTCACGAGATAATATTATATTAAAGGAGTGGCGCTAGTGGACCGATGTGCGCCCTCTTAAATGCATGATGTAAGTAGGTGGCCCACTGTCTTGGCCGAAACGATAAACAATGAAAGAACCACAGCATTCCATAACACCTACTTAGGTGGTAGGTAGTTACTTCTAATTGAGAACGGTCAAGGGCAGGTTCCTAAGCAATTTTAGATGATCGTAATTAATTCAATTGACACGACATGCGACACGGCGAATCCAGTCACACTACTAGCGATAGTGGAAGATTACATCGACCACAGACTAGACGAACCACATTTTACGTCATTACTTTTAACGTTTTATTGCCTTTAGGTATGGGCTTGACTAAGAGGGGGACCGTTTCTAGAATCGAGAATACCTCCAGAAACCCCCTACAAAGGACCAAGTTCGGAACACACAGTGGTTCTACGACTGACATCTACATGTAATGAGATATGTTAGTTAGTGCTAGTAAGCTAGTTTGTTTGACATGAATTCGTCATTGATAAAGTTTGTTTCGTTATTGCTAGTTACTAGACCTTAAGGTCCATCTATATATCACGCCTTTGCTTCGGTAGGACAAGGGCATAACTGACAAAAATTCGATAAATTACTTAAGCATGCCAAAGTGCTTTAAAAAGTCCCTTTTGTCCAGATGATTAGAGACCCTTATCAATATTAGCTTAATTAATGCCGCCAGAGGGCACCTCAGTGCCTTTGTCACTTTGGTGCATTTTTTTTTACTATCATGGCACAACAAGACCTTGTACTGACTCTATAATACACAAAATTTGTTTTTACCTATATGCGTTATAGACTTTGAAAGAATCCAACCAATGTACCTACCCCAAACCGGTTTCATTAGAAAGGCAATAATGCGAAGATGGTTTCACTAAAACTATATAATATACACGATACTTTTTTACCGGGGTAGTACCTACGTTGCATGCATACAAAACGGTATTCTGCTCACGACACGCTGTGCACAATTTCTAAGCAGAAACCTAACTAAAAGTACCTACTAGGGTGGCATATTGTGAATTCACGTTATTATTTCAATCAATAGTATTAATTATGCTTCTAATAGGATTTGGATTAAATTTTGCACACAGATAGTTTATAACCAGGATTAACACCTTTATCCCGGTAGTACGTTTCCGTGGGATATATTCCGACCTCCACGTGGGTGAAACCGCGGGCAAGAGCTGGTTACTTACAACACGAAGAAATAAAAAGCCTTAAAGCAGTACTTATTGGTATACCATAATCGAATGTACTAATTAAATAAAACTTGAGCCGTCACGGGTCGCCTGGCAGATGTGGAACATACCATTGTTTAGCGTAGCGACGCGTCGCCACGTCAACAATTGGTTTTACCCGCGGCTATAGATGTTTCACATCAAAATCGGATCACAGATCTCGATACAAGAAATACGAAAAAAGTAAACATAAATAGGTACTAACATTACTGACCTGCAAACATGAAGCGACCACCGCACAAATGGCAATAATATAAGCATTGTAGGACAGCCACTCGCCAAGAACGGTCGCGCAGCCGACGTCATTCGCGTTGGACGTAGTGCATTCAAACGGAGATATGGTGCCGTAGTCTATGAAGCAGCAGCTGACCGGGATCTGGTTGGATATCCAGTCGAAACGACCACCTACACCGCAGCATTTTAGCTGGAGAAGATAAAAAGGAAAGGTAACTGCATTGCATGCAGCTGTTATGAGAACGTTAGAGGCATGTGTGGTGTGACTAGGAGAACATAAGAGGGTGGTATGCGACTGTGACAGAAAAAATGAGGAATAGCTAGCTGTCTTGATTGCGGAGGAATGGGTGCACGACTTGGGCTGTGACAAGCAAAGAGTTAAGTATGAATGTGGACAGAAATTCTTCTTCTTCGTGGGGATGGCACGACAGTGTATGAAATTTAGCTGGCCCAAAACTTCGCCACGGCGTCGCCGGTGGCAACGCAGAAGTTACTTTGGTTGCGTTTTTAGGGCACAGACGGCAGGATAAGATGTGGAACATAGTTGATGAACATGGTTAGCAATAAGAGAAGGGGAAAACCGAAAACGATGAATAGAATTGAATGAAAGAAGAAATGCCCAGAAAGAGATTGAACTGGAAAGGACTGTGCTTATAGGTTGTATGGGAAAAATATTTGCTTCGTTAAGGCCCTTTTAACACGCATCTTAAAAGGCGTGCAATCTTACCCAGTACCGGTGGGATTGAAGCTTTCGGATTTGATCTTGATCATAGTAGCGAATGCTGTGTACCACCGTTTTGGATGGAGATACTTATTTTTTAATTAAACTTTAAAAGTGATTAATAGAAACATTGCTTTCAGTTTTTGAGAAGGAGCATGGACTGAACTTCTAGATTACCTTGAATATAATAAATTACGCTGGACTTTTAAGTCAGACGACCTTTCTCTCAATTCAGTTACTTAATTCTTCAACTAACTTTTCAAGATACAAACTCATCACTGTAAAAAAAGAATTGAAAGGCTTTATGGTACTCACTCCTATCTGCAGATCATCCCACAACTTGTTGATTTCCAGTCTGGTTCCGTATTGCTGGAGCGTCTGCAACATGGGCAGCCTTATCTCTTCGGCTGCATCGTTGCTGAGAGAGAAGGCTGCTATCACTATCGCGATCTCGAAGACCAGCGTCACCAGCAGAAGCACCACATACTGTATTAACGACTGGATTCATAATTTTGAGAAGATGTCGTTGGTTTTCATTTTCAAAGTAATAGTTATAAGATAGGTACTTTATGAGCCTGGGTTCAGATATTATGTACAAGGAGGATCTAGTAGGTAGAGGACACATGCGCGAAAAGACACCGTTCACGCAAGTGTCTTTCGCGGAAGAGTCCTGCTATATCTGCAATAAACATAACGCCAGAATCTTCGTGCTCTCTAGTCAGTGGAGTCCATCCTTCTTCGTTCCTTTTCTACCTTTGAATCAATCATACTTACACCAGCTACAAAGTAGAATTGTTGCGAGATGGCGCTGTAGACTCCCAGCCCTGATGCCAGCAGTATTATGACGCCTGTGGCCACCACAAAACTTGACACATTGAAGAACCGCTGCGTGATGAGGGCATCATATTCGGAGAATGTTACGAAGACTGTTACACCCACGATTAGGAGTAGGAAGCCTGTGAGCTGTAAAGAAAGATCTTATTAGCCATTTTGTCATTTTACCAATAATTTGAACTCACACTCATTAAATCAGTCATTATCTATACGAACTCCTACAACGAATACCCTATGATGTAATGTGCTACATCCAGTCGAAGGGTTCAAAGGTTTTTCTAAAGCTAACAAAACGGTCTGGCAGAAACCGTACGAACATTTTGTTATGATGAATCCACCTTCCTGACTCGAAGGCGTAATAAATGTGGCAGGAAAGGTGAAGAGCATCGTCATCGAAAACCTTAATCGGCCACATTCGGCAGCCCATGATTAGGGTATTTGTGGACATGTACCTACAGAGAGTCTTCATCTTTCATTTTCGTTCTTTCTTAATTTTTGTAAGGGTAGATTTGTAATAAACATAATTTCATTCTGTCGGACTGGAGCGTGCAACCAATGGTGATTTGATAATCGGGTAAAAATACGAAATGTTGCACTTTGAAGGAGATTAAAGTACCCACAGGTACGATGCTTTATATCTTAAACTGAGTTTTTGCTTTTTGTATACTTAGATACCTACATTAATTATGCACAAATAGTACAAAGTACCTATAGTATTAAATTCCATTGAAAATGGATATAAAATGGACTTTGAAGTTTGACTTGAGTTAGTTATTTTACTGGCAAACTACGTGAATGGATCTACAATAGTTAAATTTGAGGTGAAATCTTTAGAAACAAACATGTGTACCAGACAGTTGCTTAGTCCCAGAATTTCTTAGAAAAGAAAGCAGGATTCCTAATCTCTTGTTTTGCATGCCATAATCTTTATATCAGTGCGTTAGTGCCTCCTAAAATAGTAAATAATATGACATATTTATATTTATACGAGTCGCGCCTGTTCTTTATAAGTACCTCGCCAGATTAGACAATTATGTTAGCTCCATACTCCTATTTAAAGGGAGGCCAGCTAATGTTCAAAATTAGATTCGGGTGCTACTTAGTTGGACTTGGAGATCGAGCCCAGGAGCCCATACCTAATGATGCTTAGCAGGCGCAGATCTAGCTTTCCTGTTATGGAGGGCAAATGTGTCTTTCTGGGAAGATAGGGGACGGGGCTACAGTGAATGTCTCAAGTCATGAAAGCCCTTTTAAAAAAACCTTCGGCACATATTTTTTGCAAACTCAACAATGTGCCCCCTTTTCGAGGATGACTACGACTTATATAATAAGTATATGTTTATCTTAGTAATACCTATGCATAGTAAAAATACAGGTTATAAAACTATGTTTATGTCCAATTTAGAGTTTTAGACTCAGTTTGGTGTAATCCCAGGGGGAGGCAACTGCACCCCTTGCCCTCCCCCCCCTGTATCCGCGCCTGAAGGCTCCCGCAAACAGGCGCGACGCGACGGCACGACACAAAGGCTCCGCTCGTCGCGCGGCACGCGGTGCCTTTGTGTACGCTGTCGCGTCGCGCCAGTGTGCACGAGCCTTAATGATTCGCAATTGCGCACCTTTGCTTCGTACACACCGTTTCACACAAGCATCATTACCTACAGTAACATAGTCAAATGGCAAGAATTTGATCACGAGACTGCCAGAACCCAGTCCTCCAAAACACAAGATAGATAGGTACCTATTGATAAACAATTTAATATGTTCGCGGGTTAAATAGACAATGAAAGAATTCGAGGCCAACAACAACTTACCAAGAACACCCCATTAACAGCTGCTAACGAGTATCTCACTGACTTCAAAACCTTAGGAACTTTGAAGTTAAAATCTAAATCTAAACCCATTTTTTCAAACATTATTAAATAAAAAAATTACATGTACCTATACCTATCCACTGAATATGATAAGTTGACTGAAAAATGAGATGATGTATTATCAATCATACACGGCCAATATCTTCGTTATCTCGACATATCCATCTAATCTCCGAATACAGAAACATTACCTCAGTCTTAACATTCGTGGTTCAATAAAAATTTGGTATTGGTCAAGTAAATTAGACGAAGGACAACACGTTTACGTGTTGCAATTTATTATTAAGAGACTACAAAAATAATAATCAATTCTGTACAAGAACCAACCAAAGTAGGTATACTTACCCATAATTTTACAGGGCCGCAGTGTCAGTGACTATTTGACCAATCTTAGACTATAACTACTTGAATCTTAAAACTCAGCAATGAGAAGCAGCCTGGTTTTTTTTTTTCCAAGGCTGCTGGATGCTGACCCTGCATAACAAAAAATTAATTCGACGTGGTATGTGCTTTGATCATCACCAAAAAGCTACCATATCAAATTATAATGTTCAAACACTAGCAACATTTCCTTGGTTCAATACAGTAGAGTTTTGTACAGATTTATGGCAACACAGACATTCGCTATTTTCGGCGTATATCGTACGTTGCTCGCGTTGTATTGTTTTATTGCAAAAGAGAGATTTTGGCGGTAAGCTTTGTTTTGATATTTTCGGTATATAAATAAACGAGAAAAAGTATTACATAGCTATTATTAAAAATGTATAAGAAGTGCAAATAGTAACGAAAGAATGATTCACTTGGCCGTGCCTTCACGTCAAGCAAACACTCCAATCGATGTTTACCTTGCGCGACCGTATGGAGAGAAAGGAAATAAAATATTGGTGTATTTTGTTCCAGATCTATTTTTTTATAATTAGATTACAAGACAAGATTTAAACATGGCTATTGGCGCAGGAATGTCGTGTGTGAAATATCTGCTGTTTTGCTTCAATCTTTTGTTCGCGGTAAGCAAGCATTATTTTTTCTTGAAGGCTGTTTTGTTGTTCACCTTCGATTTTTTCAAGTTATGTGCTTGAATCACTGTCTTATTCCATAATGAAAGTGATCTAGATAGTAATATTGTCTGTTATAAATTATAATGCAGAAAATGCGCTGATAAGTGGCGTGCTGCAGATATATTGTGAAAAAATTAAAATACCACGCTTTTAAGATGTACCCTCACACCGTTATGTTATGCAGTTATGATTATAAATAATGAATGATGACTCATTACTTACCAGGAAGTTGGGAAAGATTGCACAACTTACAACACTTTATTTTTGTGCTTAGATCACCAAAAATAACTTGTGGTGTGGTATTATCAAATGCATGAAACCTGTTTTCGGAGTACCTGCACCCGCTTTTATTTTTCTTAGACCTAACAATGAGCTCTAGGAATATTAATATGTCCTTGGGTTAATTTACTAAAATTATTATAGTTAAAATGTTTAAAAAAAAAAAACAATATTATGGACTACTTACCCACATACCTTCCTTTACCGGAATTAAAATAAAATAATAAACTTTTTTAATAATTTTATTTTTCATACCTATTCGCCACACCGTCTAATCACATTCCCTTATTCTAGATCACGGGTTTGATAATCCTGATTGTTGGCATCAAAGCGGAGATCAACTCCTCACCCTACATCGACCTTACAGATGAGAACTTCTACACATCGGGACCCATTGTCCTGATCATTGTTGGAGTGATTGTGTTCATTGTCGCTTTCTTTGGATGCTGCGGTGCAGTCAAGGAAAATCACTGCATGATAGTGACCGTAAGTATTTTAATTTTAAGCACAGTCTTCAAAATCTCTTGTTTTTTCAGCTTTTGTATGTAGGTTGGCTTGATTGAAACTTTTAAATTTTATGTTGGAAATAATAGTAGGTACCTTACAGAACTTCAAAAAAAAACTTTGTCTGACCTAAAGGAAATTTCCAAGTCTTAAAATAAGTATTTTTTTATGTTTTGCGACCAAACAATCAGAAGCCAACCAATCTGAATTAATGAAAGGAGAAACAGAAGAAAAGTCCAGTCTGATTAAGTTTTTACTTCCTTTTGCTATCTCTGGGGTGAGCTCAACTCAAGCATACTATCTTCTGGAGAATATCTGTTAACTCAGCTTGTTATTGCTGACTATTATTACAGGATAGAAACTACAAGCCTTAGATGTTAAATGCTACATGACTCACAATGAAACAGTAAAACTTGTTGTTTATTTATCTATTTTAATCTCCATGTTTTGATTTCTACTACTTGCACAGCAGTCACAATAATGCAAGCAAAGTGTAAATATTATTATATTTTGCTGCCTATCACCCTCTGCTTATCAATTTATTTTAAACAACAGTTCAACCACAACTTGGTGTTTTAACCACTGCAGGGTTTCATGGGATAAGTCTCGATCAGAGGCCGTACTATGACGTGTTAAAGCCATCATTGTTCCAGCGTGAAAGAGAGACGGAGCTATATATGACCGATAGTACTATCCCTTTTTCTCAATGGAACCATGATGGTATTAGCACGTCATAGTAAGGCAACAGCTGTCCACATTGTACTTGGCTACACTTTTATTTATTTTTGTATCAAAATTTTATATAAAATTTTAACTGCTTAAATTTTTATCTAAGGCCCACTTGCACCGCCAATCACTAAACACGTTAAGCGCTAAACGAGTTTAAAACATAATTCTGTTTCTGTGACATGTTTGAAGATGACAGACACGGAATGATGTTTAAAACTTGTTTAGCGCTCAACGTGATTAGTGATCGGCGGTGCAAGTGGGTCTAAATAATTGTGTAACTGGAGGAAATATCCGCTATTTGCGTCACATTGCGGAACCCTCACAATAAAACACTAGTTTCACAGATAGGGATAATTAGTCCTACGTTTATTTATTAACTGGCTTACCAACTAGGTACATACAGAACATTAACCCACAATCAGTATACCTATTATAGAAACAGAGCGCCTCGATAGAACCAGTTTAATTTAAATAATATTGAAGTTAACATAACCGCGTTTGATGTATGTCAAAACAATATTTTTCATATAGACAAGACTAAGACCCTCTTGCAGAATTAATCTCTAAATCTTGGGTTTCTTATGAAAGCGGTTCCGTCAAAATATAACGACCGTCATGAAAATCTGTCATTTTCACTAGTATTTGACATTAAGGTGTCAAAAACGCTCTGTATTTGAACAACCGTTACATTGTGTGACCTTTCACCGTTATCATAGGAAATTGTATGCTCTAATGCGTATAGCGCTGAACGTATTTAAAAAAAGTCATGCTGTCTCTATCCATTTCACTGGAACGATATTTTAAATGCGTTTTGTGTAAGCGGGCCTTAAGGGGGATGCGCCAAGTTAGCCCGCGAAATTCAAATTTTCTTACGTTTTTTGCAATTTGCAGGTCAGTATCAGGTTGTATGGTGATCTAAATATGATTCGCGACCGTATCAAATAAGGGTTTACAGAATTATAATCATTAGAATCAGCAATACAACTCCTTAAGTTAGAATTGCCCTCAAATGTCATAATTTCATGAAATAGTCATTCAATAGGGTAATATGAACTTATACTGATTGCTGATTGTAATGATTATAATTCTGTAAAGCCATATTTATTACGGTCGCGAATCATATTTTAATCAAAATACAACCCGACAGTGAACTGCAAATTGCAAAAAACATGAGAAAATTTGAATTTCGCGGGCTACCCTGAAGGTTCCGCCTTAATAATAAATACTGAGGGACCCTAATCCAGTAACTAACCCAACTTTTTGTAAACCAACCATTTTACAAATTACGGTAGTATATCGATCGAGCGGTACCCTCGTACCTACCTATTGTTCTGTCCCTCTCATTACCGGAACGAAAGGCGTGAAGGACTTGTAATAAGTAGGTACTTCCTATTCGAGCAACCGGATTCCATGTTGGACAACGTTTTCTCCGACGTCTCGATGAAATAATGTAAGTAATAAAAACTATGCCATCCTTGAACTATAATAGCATAGTTTAATTCAATGTGTTGTAGAACGATGTTCAAACGTGAATCTATATTTAAAACTGCGAGATTAGACATCTCGACTAAAACTAGTTTCAAAACAAGATTTATGGTTCTGGAATTTGGGCCTTACATTAAACGTTGGCTCACGTTAGAGCTGCTAGAAAATAATTACCTTTATTTGTTAGACAAGCAGTTCTCCATCGCCTCCATCTGAAAGGCGTATTTCAAGATCTTATAAATTATGTACACACGGCTACATAATTATCAAGGTATACATTTCCAGGGGGCCAAGTCTACTAATTTACAAACGTCACAATGGTCTCTGCATTGTTAGTTTTTGACAGATTTTGTATGGCAAATCTGTCAACAACTCACAACTCTGAGACCATTGTGACGTTTGTAAATTAGTAGACTTGGCCCCCAGTATAAGCTGATCTCGCATTGTATAGGATTTCCGTACAATGAGAGGTTAGCTTATACGGGAAATGAATAGCTATGTAGCCGTGTGTACAGACAAAACTGCTTATAACGACATCGAAGGGACCGTCCAAATGGTGACGTTATAGCTGATAGTCCTTTTAAACACACATATTTGTACGTTTATGTCCTTACCGCAGGACTTCTACATTCCTTCGTAATATCCGGTACGTCATTATAAATGGTTTTGACTATACTTATTAAGGAATAAAAAGTGTTTCTCGTGTTTTTATCCGTGTTTTAGTGGGCTACAAAAACACCATTATAATTAAACTCAATAAAGTACTTAAATCGGGATGAACGCGACTCTTTTCCAATAGATAGGAATAAGAGGAAGGAGGGACACAAAAATGCCTGATAGTAATACTACCTACAGTATACCATTAAAATAGCAAACAATTTATTTTCAAAAGCCAAAAGGTCCTTCATAGTTCGCTGTCCGTAAAGTCCTTTACACCAATATTGAATTTACTTAACATTCAAGTCGTGATCCACAGTTGTCAGTCGTAAATTAATCAAGCGGTATCATGTACCCAGCCAGGCCTACGCTCGCATTTCTTTACGGAATACATTAGCACTAAGGATCCGTTTTGCAAGTACAAGATCCGCTGATTTATATTACCTGCATTTTTGCAACTTATAACAAGCGGTTTGTAGCTCAAGCAACTGTATTACAACCTGACCCCTATTAGGTAAAGTCAGCCTCAAAAAGATAGTATGATGAAACGTGGACAATTAAATGAATTTTTGTCAATATACACTACAAATATTTTTAAACGACTTAAAAATGAGGCGGTTCTCAATTCGACATTCTGCGTTCGCTCAGAACTTTCTAGGTGAACCGATTTGGATGTTTTTTTTATTTTATTTGAAAGCTGGTGCTTCACATGTGGTCCCATATAAATTTGATTAAGTTTTGACCAACAGCTTTTGGGTTAAGGCCCGTGCACATGGGCGCGACGCAACAGCGTGACACAAAGGCACCGCGTGCCGCGCGACGGGCGGCGCCTTTGTGTCAGGCTGTCGCGTCGCGCCTGTTTGTGGGAGCCTAAATACTGCGTATTTTTCCACTTAGTTTATATTGATGATGTGTTAATAATTTCCTGTCACTGTTATTTACATATCAAGTAGTGGTTATAAGAACTTGTGTGGGGTAGGTACTACAACTGAAAAGTGAAAAAAGAAAAACACAAAAAAAAAACATTAAAAATAACTTTGATTTCGGAAGTCGGTGTCTTTGGTTTTGTGTTTACGTTTTTGGCCACCGACTTTCGAAATTAAAGTTATTTTCCACGATCTTTTTGTGTTTTTCTTGGAAGTCGGTTGTTTTTGGTAAAAAAAGTTTTTGTAGTGTACATACACAGTATACACCTCTGCGCAAACCGTCGTAGAATACAAGCCTGATGTTATGGTACCTATGTTTATATTAAAAATATTATTTTAAATGCGTAGACATACGCATTCCAAAATAAAACGCTATTTACGACTATTGGAGTAATAACTGATAAGTACTTGAAGTAGTCATTAATGATTAGCAATAATCGCGAAGTTAAACGTGCAATGAGTAATTAAGAACTGCAATGCGATTCGTAATTGGTTAGTTAACCAAAGGCAAGTGCAATGTCGTCCTGGAATGGAATAGCCAACCCTAGAAGACTAAATATGTATTTAGTAATGTAAACAAATTAAATTAAATTAAAGAAACCCAAGACGATAAGTAGGTACCGTACCTACTGAGAGTTATCATCAATTACTTTCGAGAACAAAGAAAACATGTAATAAACAAGTGATGTAGCTGCTTAATTAAAACAAAACAATAAGCTTATGTATAGTGTAAATGTAACAGTTGAGGTGGATCAACTCTAGGTCGCCAAATTTAAAATTTCTCTTTTTGCAAAATGCAGCTCTGTTTCAAGTCGTATTATATTGATCAAAATGCGATTCGCGACTGTAGGAATAATATGTATATTTACTGAATAATAATCATCAATTTCATATCAATCGCCAAAATTTCCATAACATTTTGATCAACATACGACGTAAAACAGAACTGTAATTTGGAAAAACCAAAGAAAATTTTAACTTTGCGGACTACAACTTAGGATTCACGTTATGTACATTTCGGATTAGATTAACACATTAATTCATTGCTGGAATTTCATCATTACTCACCAAGTAGATACTAAGGTATATAACCCTTAATTAGTTCGTAAGCCCATACAAACAAACAAAACACACAAACTACAACAAACAAACTACACAAATTATCGTATGCACGATATTTGTCCCGAGCACAGTTAACAAACCGTTTGCTGGTTTAGCGTATTACATTCACAACACATTGAAATATAAATTGCAGTTTTATTGCATAACTACTCGCCATCACATGACTGTGTACAGCAGATTGACTTATTAATACCTAGATACCTGAAAATAATAATAATGAGTATGAATGATAGACTAAAGAATGATGTGATAAGGCAACGGTGCGGTTTAAAGGAAGATGTAGTGACAAAAATTGAAAAGAGTATGCTAAGATGGTTTGGTCATGTTGAGAGGATGAATGAAGGGCGATTAACAAAAGGTATTTACAAGGCAGATGTGAGTGGAAACGCCGGGAGGGGACGCCCTAGGAAGACATATAGTGACCTTATTGGTGATGTTCTTCAGAAAGGTCAGGTGCGTAGTACTCACAACCGGCGTGCGTGTATGACCAGATGTATGAACGTAAACGAGGCAAAAGGAGTATATATGGATCGTAGCAGGTGGCGTTCTGTAGTTTCTGCCTACCCCCATGGGAAGAAAGCGTGAGTTTATGTATGTATGTATACCTGAAAATGTGGGCGTGGTTATAACGTTTTCCTCAAAGAACATAAAATTTACTTCGTTTTAAAACTGTACGGATTAGTCACTTACCTACATATGACAGCTACGTCATTAGGAAAATCCCGATTTAACAATTGGGATTTTAGATTACCAGCATGACCACCAAAGAAACAAGACAATGACAGATTGTCGAAATATTTCTACGGCGGGATGTCAAAAGTGAAGAAAAGAAATGTCACTGTACAGAAAGCGATGTGTCTATTCTTCGTAGAGTAGAGATATGTGTTCATGCTACGCGTGCTGGTAGGCTTAACAGCCAACCTGACGGACTAACACTTAATACATACATAGTTAACACAAACTCACGCCTTTTTTCCAGGAAGTAGGCAGGAACTACAAAACGCTACCTGCTACGATCCTTATACTAAAACAATAAGCTCAAAAGAATATCTGTATTTCTGTGAATCGATTGAAGTTACCAATCAGAAATTATGATTAAAGGTCTATCCACTCATATCTAGGGCCGTTCCCGGGACGTGACAGGGCTGTGGCACACAGGTCAGGCATTGAACCTCCCGCGACGGCCCGGACACGGACGTGTGTGAACGGTACACACCGATATTTTTCTTGAGCCCCTAACAGAACACGGTCCGTCCTAGTCCCGGGCACGGCCCTGGACTGCCCTGGAGATCTACTCCCTAAACCGAAATCCGTAGTTTGGCCGACGTTACGGCCGTTTCTTACTCCGTATCACCTACGGACATAAGCTTACTTTACGGCCCGAACTAAGAATGTATGAGAACACGATTTGTCAGTTGTCTTAATACCGATGAGTATGCCCGTCCAAAAAAGTCAATTAATCAGTACTAGGGTTCACTCCGAAGAATCGAACTACTTTCTGACGGGCCCGTATCTTTGTTGACGGACTTAGAGAGTAGGCTTCCTGTCCCCTGATATATGTAGATAGACCTTGAAGTACTTACTTTAGGGTTCCCACCCAAATACCGTAAACGAGCTCCTGTAATTTCTTTGCCCTAATTCCAATAACTAAAAATAATGCCTAGCAATTGAGCAACAAACACAAGCACTAATTCGTACCGAAGTCCGCAGCCCTGCAGTCAATTGACTCAGATGAAGTCAACCTGTAACCTTTGACACACAACTGACGTCTCATCCAGTTAAATGGCCACATCCTTTTCTACTTATAAACCAACTATTATATCGCTGTGCTCCTAATAGGCTAAGATTTTCGACTAAATAGTGTGGGTTGACTGACGATTTTGCTTTTGTAGACATAGAAGCAATATTTCGAAAGGTGTGCAAGGATCTTTATTTATATTTTATTCAAAACGAACAATAAACAGCTACGATATAAGACATAGCTAAAGAAATACACATATCTGATAGTTAGACAATATTGCAGCCCATACATATCAGTAAAATAATAATCACTAGGGTACGTTAGTTGGTAGGTATTTACTTGAATTGATAGTTAATGACTTCAATCAACCGAGTCATTAACGTTTCTAATGTACCTACTAACAACTGCGTGAATCAACCATTTCACAGAACTTAGAACTGACCATCAATTTGGAGTAGTGCCTCGAGTGAGATTAGGTTTGGTTTCACGCTTGACTCAACGGATCTTAACTTTTGCGATAAGCTAGCTAATTCACATTATCTGTAGCGAAGCGTCCCTTGCCAAACATACTTCGCTTGTAGGCATCCCAAACATTTGTGTATACTTGGATTTTTAAACTAAATTCAATTGAAAAGACGCTTACCTTGTAGACATAAAAAACATTCGCCTAACAATCACAATGTAGGCGACAGGCTAACCAAGGCTCAACTCAACAGCAACACACATAAGCACTAAGTGGTCGCGTCAGAAAAGTCTAGAATGTGCACAATGCCACAGTTTATACTCAGTTGAGTCGCCTACGGCACGCTCGCTGACTGCCTCAATGATGCTATCTTATCTTCCTGTTGTTTTCCCTAAACCTTTAGAATAGAATAGAATACTTTTTATTATGTACACCATAAAAAATACAGATATAGATGTAGAAAATTCACATAGAGTGACACAGTGGGCGGTCTTTACTGCAGTAGCAAACACGATAGCATAAATAGAAACTGAAATCAGGCTATAATAGGAAAAGAAAAGGGAAACTATATCTTGGAAAACCAACAAAAATGTCTAAATGTGATAAGTAAAGTGCATAAAGGCAGGATTTTCAATAACTTTCCACGCCTCTAAAGTGAATAAAATCACGACATAATTTAGATTTTATAATCAAAACTATTAAAATAATGTGAGGACGTGATATACAGATAGAGTAATTAGCAGTGTAGTGTTAAAGTTAAATATGCTTACAGCGGACATGTGGAGTTTCCTGTTAATTAACAGAATCAAACAAAAAATCTGTTGTAATGAATTGTTTGCCTGGTGACGTTTGAGCTTGGTTCGTGGTACAATTAGGATGCGGCTAGTAGATGCCCTAGAAGCTTATTGTCATCAAAACTATGCCCAAGGTGGCTGGGACTGACTGAAAACGGTGGACAGGGTATTTTGGCGCAGCCTGAGATAGGCCTACGTCCAACAGTGGACTGCGATAGGCTGAGTTGATTGATTGATGCCCAAAACTTCTTGTTTGAATTCAATCTTTGGCGAAAATAACAATTAAGTGATCCTTCCAGTCTAGACGAACTTGTTCGGGAGACTCAATTAATTGACAATGAACGCAAATCAAATCGTCCAACTATTTCTTCTAGGTTAGAACGAACGCAAACGAGGTAAATGGAGTATGTAAGGATCGTAGCCGGTGGTGTTCTGTAGTTTCTGTGTATCCCCATGGAAAGAAGGCGCGAGTTTATGTGTATGTATGTGTGTCTAGCAAATAATCATTAACATAATCAGCCTATAACGTTCCCACTGCTAGGACACAGGCCTCCTCTCTGCGAGAGAGAGTGGGCTATAATCTACCACGCGGGCCTAGTGCAGGTTGGTAGATTTCACATGTCTTTGAACTCTTAGTTCTAGGACATGCCTGTGTCTTCACGATGTTTTCCTTCTCCGTTTTGAGAGCAGTGGTGATGCAATTATTTACACAAAGTAAAGCTCCTATGTGGGTTCAAACCCACGACCTACAACTGGTAGGTCGGGGCCGTTACTACTCCCCTTATCAATTAAACTATCCAAAAATATATTTCATCTTCGGCTAACCTGCATTTTTAATTCTCAACGCTTTTGTTAAGCTGTCCAGTTGTCAAAACCAGGAAACTTGGCAAGGCTGCTAGGAAATAAACCATACTTCGGAAAACGAAGAGTTTTCTTTCATAGTTTGTGGGTAACTACCTACATCTACTACGCCTAGCAGCGCCGCATCGATCCGTCCTAATTTTACTTGGGATATTTCTGGGAGTAACATAGCTTCCCCTTCTGCTTTCCGTCTGGCATGTGGGAAAATAATTGCTGAAATAAGTGAAGCAGATAATATGAGGTTACCTTTCGTACAAATACATACACAAACGTGCAGTATTTCTGTTTCACGGACAGCCTCATTAAATCGCCCTACTAATTCACCAATGTGTAAAGGTCCTACATATCGCTGTAATCTTGTTGACTGCAATCCGACGGGTACTGACCGATAGCCATTGTATACGTATAAATTCTATGAGGCAATAGTTATTTTGTTTAACTTTATTTATAAATAAATAACAAAAATGAGTCACTGTTGTTTTTTGTGTCACATGTGTAGGTAGTCATTGTACCTAGCTTGACGTGCTCCAATTTGTGTGTTATCAAAACTACTACTACTTCCTACCTACCTTACCTACCTTACCTTACCTACCTTTTTACTTTTTTTACTTACTTCTATTTTACTGTGTGTACATAAATAATAAAATAAATAAATAAAAAAATACCGTTCTTCATAATACAAAATATTAGTTACACAAATATTAAAACGTTTATTACAGTATAGGCTTTCCTTCAAGAATTCCAAGATGCAAAGATAAATGTTAAATATATTTTAATTTAATTTCAACACTTTAAATGCATCCACCTCATTTCGTAAGCAAAATTATCTTCCGTCATTTGTTTTGTTTTGAGAATAATTTCGGTGCAGCCAGACGTTGAATATCTCTCACAGCTCTCGTGTTCACATTACAAAACAATTTATTGTAATATTTCCACATTATCATAAATATTGTTTTATACCGTTTATCGCGTTGGCTAGTGACTCAGGTTAGCATCAAAATATCCCGCCATTGAATCATTTAAAGCATTGTGAAGGCACATTCATAACATCAGTAATTGGTACATTGTATGTCGTTGGTTTGTTACCGCAATTCAGACGAATTGAGTAGGTACTTCAGGGAAATATACATCAAATGAAATTATGAAACACATGTAGGCACTTTTAAAGACTTAAGTTCCCCCTGTACCCTGTATCTTTGCTAGTCTACAAAAGATACAGGGGACAGGAGAATCCGTCCCAAACCAAATACCATATACAAGTCGCATATACCTAGTAGATTAATGAATGTTGATTTTAGGAAAACCGCAAATAGATTTTGAATTTAAAAATCATTCTTCAGTAAACTAGAAACTCTCAATTCAGCGTACTAATTGATAGATTATCTTAAAGTTTCCTTTAATGGTACAGAGCTATATTCTGCTTTAGATAAACCTAATGGCGTCGTACTCATGATCGCTTATTTGCACTCCCGATCGATAATGCAAAGGTTGCGCGGCCAATAACATCTGAGGGCCTAGACAAAGTAACATTCGATTAGCGATGACGCTAGTAGAAAAGTTAAAATGTATGGGGTTGACATAAGCTATCGAAATGTCACGTGATCATAGGTCAACGAATAAAAATTAGCTAGACAATGTTAACAACATTCGATTATGAAATGAATCGACAGCGTCGAAAGATTAGGTACTTCCACAGAGATGCATAGCCAAAGGACACTTTTTGACGAGCGTTATCGCTAGTTTTTGGAATCATTAGCGAAAGCGATAGCGATTGTAGAAATAGAATCGCTCCGAAGCGAATGCCATTTGTCTAGGCCCTCTGCACCCTAATTCCGTAACACACATGACAAAAATGAAGGATATTGATGCATTTTGAAGGACATTGCTAATACATTGCTTCATATGTTCGAAAAATTTGTCTGCTCAGCAACGTAAATATTGCAATGAATGTTGTTAAAATGTCAAAATGAAAGCCATTCCTACTGTTAGTGTGTTACACAATTACCCCGATTATCAGACTGCTGCTAAAGAAAATAACATTTGTCATTGATACTTGAATAATAGTAGAGCTCTTTGAAAAGTAACACAATAGGTATCTATTTGTGCCGCCAAGCGTTGCTGTGGTCTTAAGGGGTGATGTGACTAGGGCTTGAAATATCGGTATTATTGGGGACCGGTATCATTGAAAGAAAGAAAGAAAAAGTGTTTATTCTGCATAAACAAGACGCACATTACAAAAAAATACACAAACTAATAATAAGTAGCCAGAAACCTCGCATTCAAAACCTTAAATGTTTGACAATGTTGTCCATTGGCTTTGGTTTTATACCGGTATCAGAGTAATACCTGTACTATTGGTATTTCTAATCAGTATCGGTACTGTACCGGTAACAAACAAATATTTCCGTCTATTTTATTATTTACTAGCTGCTGCCCGCGGCTTCGCCCGCGTGGATGTCGGAAATTATCCCACGGGAACGTGCTACCGGGACAAAAAGTAGCATTATATGTGACTCCCGATAACATTAGCTATCTGCCAGTGAAAGTCCGGTCAAAATCAGTCCAGCCGTTTCGGAGATTAGCCGGAACAAACAGACAGACAGAAAGACTAATAAAAAATTGTATATTGTTTTAAGTACCGTTATACCGTGTATACTTTCATATGCATTTTAAAAAGCTGTTATTTTGATATTACAAACAGACACTTCTATTTTATTTATTTGTATGTATGTATGTATAGAGTATAGATTTGCATCATCTCGTAATTTAATAATTAGATGCAAATCTAATGCGCTAACGCAGGCTTAATAGCCTGCGATAGCGCCTAAACTATACATCTAAATAACATAGTGTCAAGGAAACAAATGATTCGAGAAAAACCTCGGCAGATGGTCAAGAAAGGAACGTTAAAAAGGTTTAATTTTAAAATTAAACCTTTCAAACAATTTTTTTTTTATTTTTTTTTAAGTTCTATATTATAAATGTCCATTCAGAACTGTAGGACAGTCACGTGGCTGGCAATGTGCAGTAGTTGGTAGTCAGTGTTATTATAAACTAGACGGCTGTTAGGTAATCTGTACCGCAAGTCCGCAACAGTGATAGAACTGTTCTATCTACGTAATAAAATACGAACCGACTGTATCAATAAATATTTATACTGTTAGCTACATTCTTGATTACACTGAGAAAAGCATCTTGTTTAGCACTGAATTTAAAGCTTGAAAAATCTTAGTCTGTACATCAATCACTTTTGGAAATGAAAAATTTATTAGTGTCATATTATCAAGTAGGTATGACTTTTAAGATTCCGTCTAATTTTGTGCGAAATACTCAATAGTTGAAAAGTTTGGTTATGTCCTCTGAAAGCCACTGTGTAAAGTGAGGATGCTGTTTTGCGACACTGAAATATCATACAGCTCCTATTAACACCTACCTGAGAGGTCGGTCGGCCATGTTGCTCATGTTTACCGATACAAGTATAACAGCAAAGGCTGGAAAAGCCGTCTTAATGAAGAAAATCTCCAGCATCGAACTAGGTCAACGTAAATGGAATTCTGCGCGCCCTAAATAAATTAATTAAGTAGCGGTAGCTATTGTCACCTAGATATATACAAGTCTTCCCTTAAACTCTCAGTGGGGTATTAGAGCAATATGTGTAGAGTTAGTTGGTAGTTCAGGACAATGAATAACATTATTTTGTACCGACCTTGCAATGGGCAGCGATAAACCGCATTTGTGGTCAAGGACTGACCGGGCATGCTCACGCGCATAGATTTTCGTTATAAATTATTTAATGTTATTTTAAAACTGAATTTTAAATAGCTATGGGTAGTTCGTTGCTCAACAGATATTAACATAAAACTATGGGCGACAAGCTATTTAAATA
Source organism: Griposia aprilina (assembly GCA_916610205.1). Classification (NCBI taxonomy): domain Eukaryota; kingdom Metazoa; phylum Arthropoda; class Insecta; order Lepidoptera; family Noctuidae; genus Griposia; species Griposia aprilina. The sequence continues at coordinate 4,391,695 of OU744295.1, read as the reverse complement.
TACTTATTGCGAAAAATTATAAATGTCTTCATCTAACGCACATAAAATATCTCATATTAAGTTGTCGGTCTAAAATCACCGCTTGTTCCCAACGAGTCACACCTCAACGGGTAACAGTGTGACTCGTTGGGAATGTTTTGGATAATAATTCCCAACGAGTCACAGTTACTGTTACACTGTTACTCGTTGGGATGATCCCACCTTGATTTAGGGTATCATTTAAGCTATCACCAATTTAATTAGTTTTGTGTTTCTTAAATAATAGGGTTTGTCCTCAAAATAGTAGATCTGTCACCAAAATGTAGTCACCAAACAATGCAAAATCAGTTCCACAATAGCCGACGGAGTCCCGCTACGCGGGACTCCTACTTCTGGGCGGTTTAAAAAAAAATAACCACGAAGGGGACGGCGGGGTCTTTCAGACCCCGCCGTCCCCTTCTAACCTAACCTGTCCGAGTCGGGGTGCCCCAAGTTGTACCAAATACCTGGGAACAATTTTTGTTTATCTGAGAACGAAAATATTTCGTGGCGATAGATGTATTGATACCCTAAATCAAGGTGGGATCATCCCAACGAGTAACAGTGTAACAGTAACTGTGACTCGTTGGGAATTATTATCCAAAACATTCCCAACGAGTCACACTGTTACCCGTTGAGGTGTGACTCGTTGGGAACAAGCTAAAATCACACGTTACTCCTCTCTCATTTTTCAATTAATTAAATCATCCTTTCTCCTCAGAGTGAGAAGTGGCCTTTGTCCTGAAGTGGAACAATTACTGGCCTTAATTAATTAAACATGAGTAGAGCCACCCCCTCCGCCAAGACCTACGTCATATTGCAATAACGGATCTTCGCAACCTCGTTACTAAAATCATACGTTTTAAGAAACACCAATATTGAAACTGGTTGCCGGCAGCGGGCACATGGTTACAAATAAGTAGGTACCTATTCTTCGTTTCCCTCAGTGAGTTTACCTGTTAAAATTATGCCGTACATTCACTTTAATCATCTTGCGCGTTTTTTTTTCTTAGGGTTTACGATTTACGAATGTTCGATAAAAATGAACAGTAAAATCAGTCTTCATTCACGTGATGAGGAAATCGGAATAAAATTATCTAGCTCCCAACAAGACCAAACATAATAAAATGACTTTATTATTGTCTTTAAATAGGTATATTGTGGAAACAGTAAATATAATTATTTACTCTGCTGTTTACATTATTGTAAGAGTGTTCTAGAAAGAAAAAAAATGATTTTTTACAGACAATGTCTTCTGTTGGTCATTTATTTTTAGTCAAAATAGGTTATTGGGCCACTTTGGAAGCCCCTCACGAAGTCTACGATGTAGGAATCAATAACCGATTAATATTGTGGCGAAAAAAGCCTTTAGATAACCTCGTTCACTTTACTCGTAGGAAAATTACTATGCAGTGGATAGGTACGTAGAGGATTTCTATGTAAGAAACCAGAACTAAACATAATCCAGCGGGGTAATTGCCTAAAGGCTCAAACAAACGCGACGTGACTCTAGTAGAACAATTTTTATGAAAAACCACGGATATTGTTCTACAAGAGTTGCGTCACGCCTGTCTGCAGGAGCCTTAACACACTAACAGTAGCAATGGCTTTCATTTTGACAGTTTAACAACATTAATTGCGTTGTTGAGCACACTTTTTTCGATTGAAAATTGTTTTTTTTTTTAAACGTTGTGGGTGCGTTTACAAACATTCAAACTCACATACACAAACAGCCAGACCCGGAACAACTACTTGTAGATCATACAAATATTTGTTCCGTGCGGGAATCGAACCCGCGACACCCAACGCAGCAGTCAATCGCTTAACCACTGCGCCAACCGTGCCGCCCAGTTCAATTTATTGTAGCGTTGTAGATAGGATATGTGTATATTTCTGCGGGATTATAAGCTTCAAGGGACAAGCACCTTTGGCTTTATTTCTGTCGAGCCTATACCTATTCTAACTCGCAATATTTCTGTTACTTAACTTGACAAATTTATTAAAGATCCAAATTATTTCCGGTTCCGGTCATATTTCCTTAAATAACTAATAATAACAAGAAAAAAAAACCGGCCGAGTGCGAGTCGGACTCGCGCACGAAGGGTTCCGTACCATTATCTATTAAACAGCAAAAAAATCACGTTGGTTGTATGGGAGCCAGCCCAGCCCCCCTTAAATATTTATTTTATTTTGTTTTTTGTATTTTTTGTTATAGCGGCAACAGAAATACATATTTGTGAAAATTTCAACTGTCTAGCTATCGCGGTTCTTGAGATACAGCGTGGTGACAGACAGACGGACGGACAGACAGCCAAGTCTTAGTAATAGGGTCCCGTTGTTACCCTTTGGGTACGGAACCCTAAACAAAGATTTATCACACAATTAAGTTAATTTAGGTATGACGCAGAATTTGTAATCTCTAACAGGATAAAAAATAAATGTTTTAATCTTTTCCCGGTCAGTTATTCTGAATTTGTGTTTAAATTATTTTCAAGTATTTGTTAGATTCTGTTTACATGATTTTACTGATAAAATAATAACACATTTACACACTCGACTAACTTCAACTCACAATTAATTACATAAACTAACATTTTATAAATAAGCAGAAGCACAGTTGGAAATCTTGTATTCAACAAACTAAGTTATGTTTTCATCGGACATTTAAATTGATTGTCTAAACCGTATTTTTCCGTTTATTAATAACTATCTTCTGCCCGCGGTTTCGCCCGCGTGAATGTCGGAAATTATCCCACGGGAAAGTGCAACCTGTACAAAAAGTAGCATATATCCTTCCGCAGGATGCCGTCGAAATCCGTTCTGTGGTTTAGGCATGAAAAGGTAACTAAGTGTTACTTTCGCATTTATAATAATACCTATTAGTATGGATTTAACTCTTGTGTGAAAGTTGCTGACCAGTAAATTACCTATAAGTACACAAGTTTTTAATGACTTCGGGCGATTTTGCGCTCACGAAGCATGAACGATTACCATTATTATATTTTGCAAACAGTTACCAACCCCCCCCCCCCCCCCTCCATATTAAGTACTGAAAGCGTATTAGATTCTGTTGTCATGTCCAATCAGATTGTTACTATTTTGGACAAGAAGCTAACATGATATTTAACATTAAGTTTTACTGGCAAGAGTCTTGATCAATCTGGCCATCGGAAATCAATGGTCTGTTAAATATATGCATAGTACAATTAACACATGATACCTCTGTGTAGGTGTAGTATGTACAAGTAGGTACACTCACCCTCACATTTTACAAGTTATTTTTGTCACTCAGATTTTGTTTTTGTAAATAATTAGGTAAAACGACACGCAATACACATTTAGTAAATAAACACAACGTATTTTTCGCCCTCGTGTTAAATATCCTAAAAAAGAATACGGGGCGTTCAGCCAACGTTTGTTGCCAGACATGACGTCAACCCCTACGAAATACATTATTACTAGGTTTAGACATGTGTCTATTAAACAATTACTAACGAGATAAATAACAAACAAAGAACCGCAATTGTTAGAACTGGGACAATCAGATATGCGTCCATTTTGTGGATCGTGTCGTCATTTGCACATATGGCAATCAACAAATTCAACAACACTCTGTGAGTGTGTAATCAAAGGTTATTTTTATCTCCTGATTCGTAGAAGCCTTTATTAAGCTTTTTATGTAGTTTGTGATGATAAGGTCTCCAACATAGTACATTTTCAGTTGTAAGTCCTACCTACTACGCTTTGGAATGGGTAACTAGCTTCATTTTTCTGACTGACCGACCCCTTGACAATTCAAAAGTGCCTGTGATTGGTTTATTTGAAGTAAATACTTCAAAGTAGTTAGTAGTAATAGTGTGCGTGTGTGTGTGTGTGTGTGTGTAGTAGTAGTGGTGGTAGTAGTTTGCGACAATTGTGTACCTTTTAAAAAAGCACGAGAGCAGAACTACTGCATTTCCTTATCTAAGTTAGTTTGTTTCCAACCGCACAACACAAGACACACACAACACTTCAGATCTTCAGCTCAGCTGCATAAAATGGTGTCAGCCTAGTTCATCCAAGACTTATCATCATTTTGATTTAACCGAGAGAAGCCCTCTGCTAAGTACAGACCTCCCTCTCAAGCATCGCCAAAACAACCGATCCTGTGCTTCCCTTACCAACCATTGAATTCAAGTCTCAAGTCTTAACATTATTTTTTTCAGTTCTCGGTGTTCCTGCTGATCATCTTTGTGGCGGAGCTGGCTGTCGGCATCGCAGGCTACATGAAGCACCAAGATCTGGAGAACTCCATAGTGGACCACCTGAACAAGACCATCAAGGAATACCCCTTCAACAAGGACGTCGCCAAGACGTTCGATATCGTACAGACTGATGTAAGTACCAACAATATTTTACATTATTATTCCGCAACAAAGGAGATCGTACAAAAGTTGTCTATCGACCAATAGCTATACGGTATCGATATTTGTGTAGTTACAACATAAGAATTGTCTTTTTTCTAGCTGACTAAAATTTTTACAAAATCTGGGCATGTGGTTAGCAATTATTCAAAAAGTTAAGGAAAGTCGTCTTAGAAAGTTTTTCTGTGGTAAGGACGGCCCTTGTAAATCCTGTAACACAGTACTGCTTCCCATACAAGTTTGTCCAGTCTTCCCATACTTGCCCAGTCTCTTTTCAAATCACTAAGAATTCTAGCCTGGGATTGGTAAGGATTCATTATGGTGAAGGTACTGTAAAAGTTGTCTGCAAAAGGGAACCTTACATCATTCAGGCTGATAGAAAATAACTCTGGTTGCAATCGATCACTCAAGCGAATTTAAAAACTGTTTTCAAAATTGATTATTTTAGTAGAGGATCGGATCCGATTAGAAACGATCTATTTTGATATAAGATTTATTTATTAAACAGATTGGTGTAAATTACTACTAGGTATCGTTATAGTTTATACCTGCCAACCCAATGGTTAACTCAGGAAAAAAATTGACAACATAAAGTATGTATATTCTATAGGCCTTTGGCACTCGCGATATTATATATTTTTTAATAGTATACTTTTGATACAAAATACTTTTCATCTATTAAACAAATGGTTGAAGGTGGTTTCTAATCGGATGGACAATTTGGTTTATGTTTTAAAAAAAACAGCAGTTACGTGTTAGGCGCGTAAAAATGAGCACGACCTCTTGAAATAAATAGTGAACATTTTATATTCTTTAACACAAGAAAATGGGATTTCAGTACCATTAGCTCGCCGGTAATAACAGAACATATTACATAATTTGAAAGAGCAATGCACGAAGGACAACTTTCTTCTCTCTTATCGGCACAACTTATATGATAAGTGGCCATGTCGTGGTACAAAATTAGGCAGTCAGCAGTGGTAACGGTATTGACTACCCAAGCTGCGCTAGACGTACCTCATACATAAAAGGTATAATATAATCATTCGTGGAATCCATAAAATCATTCTGTTGTAATACATTTTAAATAAATAAAAAACTAATCGGTGAAGTAAGAGAAGCATTACTAATTTAATTTATATTATCCTTTCAACATGAGTCTGCTTGGATCCTTTTGTTTGCAATCATTTAGTATTTGTGGTTACTGGTTGATACATGAAGTGTTTTCATGTGGCCATGTGGCGTGCACAATACTTTTATATATTAATCTAAATAAAAACAGGAATGTTTAAAAGAAGCAGTCGTACATTTAGAGGATTAGGGGAGGATCTTTACTGGTGTTTACAGATGTCGTTTTTGATCCCCTACAAATAATAGCCCCAGGAATCTGAAAGCAACAATTTTTCAACCTACCTAATATAGGGACGAAGATACACCTCGAAAAGCTTCGACTAGAATTGTTGAGTGTAATAGTAGTAGAATAGTTGTTTGTCTGGTCTTCCTAGAGCAAGTGCTGTAGAACTCGGCAAACAAGTCCGTTACCGCCTACTAACCCTCCAATTTTCCATTTCCAGCTGCAATGCTGCGGTATCCACGGTCCCGAAGACTGGGCCCTCAACAACGTCACCACCCTGCCCAGCACTTGCTGCTCCGGACAGGAGATCACCGGAGGAGTCGCCGCCCCGTGTACTGATAAGTCTGAACACTTCCACAAAGATGGCTGCCTTGACAAACTCGTTGTTTACTTCAAGGAAATCGCTATGGTGCTCGGTGGCGTCGGCATAGGTGTCGCTGTTGTGCAGGTAAATACTTCTTTCAAGTCTTAGGATGGGGCCGATGGGGGGGGGGGGGGGGGGGGCTTTGGCTTTCATGCACTCAAAATTTGATAGAAAAGTCGTTGGTAAATATTTAGCAGTGTATTCAAGTGATTTTAGTTCAGCACCCTAATTGCGTTTTAGTAAATAACGGAATGAATGTTGTTGAACTGTCATAATGAAAGTCATTGCTACTGTGTGTTACGCAATTACCCCCGCAGACCTTGGGTTTTGTGTAATTAATCAAATGAGCTTATAGGGAGTCCTATACTAGGTCTTATTCGAAACTATCTTCGGATTCTTCTTTAATTATCGCTTTGATGATGAAATGAACGAGTCACAGTGAATAACAATGTTTTGTTTTTCTCTTTTGCAGCTGCTCGGAGTGATATTCGCGTGCTGTCTCGCTCGCTCCATTCGCAGTCAGTACGAAACCGTATAAACACAGGAAACGGTTATTTTGTGCATAATCTTTAGATCTATATGTTAATAGCAGTGCCCAATATTTTCCACAAATACCTACCTACATAATTTTTATACTTAGTTGTGATCAATTACACCTCCACGATGTCTATGTATATTTTGAAATAATTTATTTTATTATTGTTAATCCAGATAATTTGTTTATTTTATTGTAAGATTTAAATGTTTACGTAAGTGCTCTAAAATTTGTATCAGGAGGTACTGTATTCTCAATATAAAACGCGTGTAATTTTAAACTTTGCCATATATGTATTTGCAAGTGAGGGAGTGATAAAGCACAATGCACAGGTTTTCTTAAAGTTCACAATGAAGTGTGCTCAGTGAGTAGAAGACTGATTTTTCGAATAGAAATGGATACATTATGCCAAAAACTTTATCGGAATTTCCTACTTTTTATACTTATCTAATCTCAATTCAATTTTCTAGTATTAAAATAATTATTGTACCTTCTACCATTCATATTTAACCAATGTAGAAGTGGTGCACATTTATTATTACTTATTTTATTATATTAGATTTGTACGATTCGTTTGTTGATTAGACGCAATGTCACAAACAAGACGCGATCTCTTTTCTGTTGCGAGGTCCATAAGATATTTTCTAAGTGAATTAAGAATTGCATCTAATTTAAAAAACGGAACTATTAGTTCATTATAACGTTTGTAAAGTGTTCTAGGTCGTGTATATTTATAATAAAATCTGCATTATCCAAAACTGAGTTTTAATCAGGAATATAATGAAACAGCATTCAGTGTCCTACTTACACACATTTTTATTTTCCTATTTTATACCATGATATAAATTGTAATAACAAAGGATGGTTATTAGGTATCAGAGCATAAACGTTGAATTTCGAGGGACATCAGTCGCGTTGAATACAGCTGTTGTCTTGCAAGCAACACATTTCGAGTCGACAGTATAAAATAATTAAAAAATCACAATGACAAAATATACCAGTCCCGAATACAAGTCTGTATTCACCTGCTGTATGTCGCAAGCATCTGAATCTCACAGCACCAGTTCCGACTCTCGCGATATCACCCGATTTATAAAATCTTCATTTTCACGACGGTATCACCAAAACATTCATATACGCGCGACATACATACACCTTTAACTAAAATCATTAAAACGCTAAAATTCTAATTAGTACTAGGGTTAAGACATACATTATCTAGACAATAAAATAACTTACATCTAATACTGTTTACATACTAAACGGAATATTTTAGAAAAGTTGGAGATGTCAGACTGGAGCGGAGGCCGACGTGCCTGAGTTTTGGCACTTCATCAAGATTATGGTAAGTAAAAGAAGTCGAAATTATTATAACAAATAAATATAAATTTCATTTCTTCGTCCGCATTACATTGATATGTGATAACCAGTAAATAATGATATCAAATCTATACTTCGCTGCTTACTCATGATGCCGCATAATACATATTGTCGAATCACTTTACATCAAACGATCATAACGAAAACATTTAACACAGTATGTAATTTATATACTTTCATAAGCCCATATTATAAAAATAAATGGGTTATTAATTATTATATCCCAGACCTAATCTAGTCAATCAATGTTAAACTTGTATATTATAGTGAATAATGTAAAAATATAATTCAAATTATTTCTTATAAAACCACATTAGATTGCACAATTCAAAACAAACAAATAATACGTCCCGAAAATCCTTTTGTTAAAATCCTAAAATTTCAAATAATTTGACTATCTAATCCTTAACAAAATGGACCAAGTTGAAAACCTATCTAATGTAACTTTCCTTCGTTTTCAGTCAAATAAGGCTTTTGAGTGACATTCATTCGGCCTTCAGCAATAATAGTAAACCCAAAATAGATTTGATTAATAAATATAATAGTACTCCAAATTATCGAATGACCTAAAATTTGACCCTCCGACACAAGTCATTATTATTTATACATTCACAAAACTATAATTTTGCATTGTTTCTTCAGCCTGTGACATCTCACTAGAAAATTAGCAACTGATTTGCCTCGTTTTGAAATAAGATTTCTTAATTATAATTACAAAGCGTTGAAGTCATAAAGGATTTATTGTTCATGAATCTTTTAAAAACCATCTTAGTTTGTACTTATCAATGCTGCCAGTTCTGTCACGTTCTGTCCAAGATATATAACTACTATCATATTATTAAGAATTACAAAAAATTATTCACAACAGGATAAGAGAAATTACAACCATTCAGTAACTCATTTGAAGACATCAGTGACGGAGGTAGATAATGTATGAATGTCATACATAGCGTGGAATAAAACTGTTGTTGTTTTATTTGTGTACGCTTTTACATTACATAGCGTTTCGTAATTATTCTCGTGTTGTGAAGAAAAGAGCCAGACTGACAAAAGACTGATTACGTCAAATGTGTAAAAAAAAAAAAAAAATTGGGAGACTGACAGCAGTAAAATATTGTTTTGAAAGTATTAATCTAAATCCAATACGACATGTAACTTTTACCCTGAAATTAAAAACATTCTACGGGTACAATAATGCGATATATTCCAAAATATATAATAGTAGGCATCGCATAGTCCAGACACACTTACACATAAGTAAAGTAGTAACAGCTTGAAGAGTGTATGAGATCATCGCATTATAGCGGCAAAATTGACTCAAATTACTGGTTTAACCTACGATACACTTTCATTAGTAAACTTATCACTGTATTTATATAACAGAGCTAGAAACAGAAATTCATTCAATTCACAACTAAATCGTTCATCATTCTAAAATTATTTCAGACCGTCATTCATTAAGCATGTTGACAATGACATCACATTAATTGCAACTAAAAATTAATAAGCTGTAAACTTCGCGCTGGGTGGGGCACATTTGCTGCGTGTGGTGAGTTTGGATATTAACAAATGTGTCCCAGATAGCGCGTAGTGATCGGATATAACATTATAAGCTTACATTTACGTGAACAGGATGGATTTAGAACAGAATGGTAGTGAGTATGATACTGCAGGTTGTTCCGTGGCGGCGGGCGGGGGCAGCGCAATCATGTCGCGTAGCGCTTGGTCCAGAGGCGCGCGATGCGATCGTGCTCCTCCCTGTTCTGGAGATACTGCGTCGCGATGCTACCCACTAGAGGATCAGCTAGAAATTGACAAAAGATCACTGTTAGTAAACCATACAAAATTATAGAGCGCTCGTAACTCCGTAATATCCCATGGCTGGGCGAAAGCCTCCGTCAATGGTTTTCAAGACGGGCACGAGACTTTCAGCAATGAAGAAAACTAAATAAAAAGAATGACAAAAGCCTCGCTCCATAATTTATAAATTGGCCGTGATTATTTGATAGTTTTTGCCAATGATAAACATTCAAGTCAAATAATTTATAACATAATAAATCGTTGAACGTAGCTATTTGGGTGTGTGTGGACCATAAAAATAGAATCATTAGTAAAAAAAAAAAAGTCAACCTGTTATCTATCTAATGGGAATTACCATTCCATCAATCATCGATTTTAAATAAACGACGCACTACAAACTAGTATCGATATAAATAAACACGCGCGATAGGATTAAAGCGTGAACAAAACATCAAAAGGACATTGAGGACGAAAGGGCCTCGACCTTTCGAGACTACGGAGCAAAGCTTTTGTTAGAAACTTAACATGCTACATGGAATGGAATATTATCGATTGTAAATGCTGGTAACCTCTGCAGGGTGACCTCTGCGGTTTCAACCTATTTTTCTAGTCCGTATGACTAGTCATTTTTTTTTTGTTAATTTTAAATAATTTATTTAGACGTAACATAGAAACTTCAGTTGCTAAAAAAAAAAAAGGATTGAATCCAGTGAGTTTTATAAAGTTTCTACTTTTCATTTTAAATTGAGCAAAGTAAATTTTATTGATTATACTTTACCTTAATTCATAATCAAGTTTCAAGTTATTACGGTCTGTTATCTGCAGTCAACCAAGTTGAATTGTTGAGTTGTGCACAAATGGTGTAAGATATTCTTCTAATTTGGTAGGTATGTACTTTTCCATATTTGCTCTCTCAGCGGAAGTTTAAGCCCTTTCACTGGTGTAATGCCCTATTTTATTTGTCGTAGGTGTAGAACCAGTTAAAAAGGGCTGCTTTTTCGGGCACCACACTGTTCACCAGGCTTGCGTGCTTTTACCAGCCGCATAGAATCCTTGGTCCGCATGATCGTCGTATCACCTGCGATTCTGTCGAGGCGTGCTACGCTTTGAGGTTGCGGTTCGTCAGGATCGACTTGTTATTTAAACCATCGCACTTAACTATTATAGTTATTATTACTTTCAGGGTTAACATTTTAATACTAGTTGATATTTAACCAGGACTGTTCCTATTGGGATAACTTAGATTCATCTTTATACGATAATATTCATTTGAAAGTTTACGTAATTTAGTGGTTATGAACCTAAAACCGATGGCAATCGATTTCTTAGTTTGGAAACCAAATGCGTAACAAAGATTTACCATCCGATGTACCATAAGTTTTCTCGAAATCTCTTTTCATTTAGGCCAAATTCCGCAACTATGTATTTCAATGATATTTAATTTTAGCATAAGTATTTTCTTTTACTGATGCGATTCTTTTTTAAATATTACATTAATAAATTATTATACGTGTTAAAGTTTCATTTTTATTTCGCTACACTATCCAGCTACTTCTATCTTTACGATAATCTCTAAATAACATAGGCAGAAATTGTGATATATAAAACATATTTGAATTTTGTTTGTATTATTATTAACCCATAACCACTGACCCACGAATGACATTCGTAGCCGAAACCGATAGTCGTTCATCACTTAATTTTGCGCGGGAACACGTTCACGTCATTTTAGGTAATTTCCTAGCTGCCAGAGAAGCGTGTGCGGCGGGGAGAGCGGACCCGTGCCACGTGTCACAACAGATGAGTTCGAGGGCCTGACGAGTCATTGGCTGATGGAGAAATTTACCTTCAATCAGACGGCGACAATTCTTTGAAAGAAGTAAAGGAAGAGGATACACTATTAGCAACAGCCTGTGACATGTTTTCGGAACATTTTTCTGATGATGACATTCCATTGTCTTATTTTTCATGAGACAGAGAGGTTAAGCAGTGTGCGGGTTAGCCGATTTGTTTGCAGTGCTCAAAAGCGACCTGCAATAATTGCCTATAAAAAGTGCCTAAAGTATAGTAGTGCATTTTGATCTCTTAAAAACGTTTATAATTACCTAAGAAAACGAAGAAAATTGTTCCTATTGTTAATAGTTTTTTAATTTAAATTTTTAAAGATTGTGTTTTTTTTTCTATGAATATTTTTACTGTTATATTTATCATCGCACCTTCTATTTAAAATATTGTATCATATAAAAATCAATCGAAAAATTGAATAACCTTGATGACTGGCTCAGTTTTTTTTATAGAGACGAATATCATAAGTGTGTCAGTGGTAGTGTTACAAAATTACGCGTTAGTGGTTGATGGTTAAAATAACTCTTCTTGGTAGCTAAAGGGTTGATAAAATTATACTGATAAGGGTTTAAATGCTGCTTGCTACCCTTATCATGCAATTAAAGTTAATTTGTTATCAGGGTTCGAAAGGATAATTATCGTGTTAATAACAGATGGATAATTATCGATTGATTAATAACAAAAACTTGCGCTCGGTTTGGTCAATCCAATTTACTCAATCTAACTTTAATTATTAAAGGTAAAAGGGAGAAAAAAACAAATAAATTTGATTTAATATCCAAGTGGATATTAAATAAAAATTGTAAAAAAAAAAAAAAAAAAACCCAAATTATAATGCATTTGTTATAAAACAATATAACAAATGCATTTCTTACACTGATGATAATTTTATCCGATAGTTATCGGATAATTATCAAGAAGCGTAATTATATTGATAATTTCGAACCCTGCTTGTTATGACAGCAAGGAAAATAAATCAGATGATATTACATCAGACCACACACAATGATTATAGTAACGTATTACAGTAGCCGCTTCGCAGTTTTTACGACTTGAGAAATTATCGAGATTTCTTTAATATATGTAAGTTTCACATTAATGTATTTTACACATAAACCTTCCAAAACAAAAACCGCATCCAAATCCGTTGCGTAGTTTCGAAGAACAACGAGCAGGTGGTGTGAAATATATTTTATTATGCCGAAATAAAAAAAGCATTATACCTGGATTACAGTCGGTGAGCAGGGAGCATATTGATAGTAAAACTTTCGATATTGTCAGCGCCGGCGACCAGTTGTCTTTGAGAATATCTAGACATATCACTCCCTGGCTATTGATGTTACAATGATATATCCTAGTCCGGAATGTCACCTGGAACATTTAAGATAATTGGAATAATTAATATGTAGCCACAAATGTTGAGAAGTTAAGATAACCTTTCGGCATCTATCAGTGTTACTAGCCCACAACTGATAATGGAATAGTGTGAGTGTCTTGAGTGAGCATAAAGGCTCCTTCAGACAGGCGCGACACGCGACGCGACGTCGCGTGTCGCGCCTGTTTGTAGGAGCCTAAACAGTCATTTTAAGCAGACGGTAGCAGGTCAGTTTGCAGGGCACGGATAATGACTCAATGTTATTTCAAATTCTAACCGTGCCAATTGCTTACTACATAATTATTTCTGGAGTTGTCGATTCGCCCACAAATAAATTAACTTCGTGCGAAAATAATTCAGGCGAATAAATCCGTGCGAATTGACTTATAAGCCAATATTTTATGAGGGAGAGAAAAGTAGACTTATTAGGCTATAGATCTAGAAAAGTTCAATGCCCCGAATATTTGGAGTCATAATTCTTTAAAAATACGAAATGGGTTACTACCGGAAACTGTCTTTGATTGACTCCGTCCAATGGGCTGAGAAATCTAGCAAACCCAATTTCTAAACTCGGGCGTATCCACAGATCTACGAAGATACGTATGTCACCGTAGTAAGAAATAACGACATAACATGATACGCTTCGTCTATTTAAGATCCGTATCAATCTAGTAAGGATATTGCCACAGCGAAAAATGTCAGCATATGGTCCGACTCACCGAGATATGTATGAAAAGAGTTAGAAAGTTGCCCGGAAATATTGTGGCGTTAGATAGGCTGTTATGGATCTAAAAGCTTAAATCTGCTCAACAGTCTCTCGAATGAGAATGTTGACAAACCCACGATCAAAAAAGATCAAAGGAGTCTAGGCCCATGACCAGCGTTATGTATGAGAACATATATCTGTTATACCAGCTGATACAGTCAAAGATCATTGACAATAAAATTCGCATCAAGGAAACTGCATCACGGCAAAGGATCAGGTACTTTTGGTGACGCAATCAGCTATTTATAGGAGGGACGAAAATGAATCTCGTTTCACGCCATTTGTAAGAGAATTAAGGGCAATGTTTTATAATGGCATGCGCACTGACTACCTTTTTTTTTTCGGGAATGGCTTCTCGCAGGTCAACGTAGCAGGTTGTGGGCTGGTTAACCGGACATGCCTGTGGTTGCCTTAATATATAACGGCCCCCAGCCAGGGCTTAAAAAAACATACAAACTACGCACTGAGTACCGTCATGGTGTATCAAGTTATAGTAAATCAGTGTCATATTAACTATCAGCTGAAAACAAATTGCATTTGTGGCTTGTGGCTGTAAAACGTATGCCTTAATGATGTGCCGCGGCACACGTAATTCTACATACACGGTGGCCCACATATCAATATTGTTGACGAGTGAAACCCTCTAAAGCTTTACACAATGGCTACATACTTACTAAAGAATAAACACCCGATAGCAACAAATTAGCTACATAAGTCTCTCGATGTATCTTTTGTTCCTATTATACCCGATTCAAAACCCTTGTAACTGCAGAAAAAGTGGTTTGAAAGTCGAGGTCTAACCCAAAGTATTTCTTAGAACCTTTTGCCTGTTCCGACGTTAAACAAAAACTAATAATTAGAATCCAATTTAGATGTGGTAATTCTTTACCACATCTAAATTGGATTCTAATTCAAGACCCGGATTTTGGCCCGAGATATCGAGGTGAATGCGTAGAAAAATCACGGATCGGTAAATTAGTTATTTCTTCTACACGGATATCGTTTGTGGATAAGTAGGTGTGATTCCGTCTGATGCACAATCAGTTACAATACATTTTGATGAGTCAAAAGAAAATGATGCGTGACATTGATTGATGCGATGCGCCCGCGATGTATTTTTAGAGAATTGCTCTCGTCCTACATTCTAGCAACTATTTTCATCCTTATGAAGTTCATTGAAAATGTAGATGGGAGACTGAAATAGTAATTTTCTGCATCAAGCATTAATTTCTGTTATCTTTCGCGAATTTAATCTTCCTCTAAATAAACACGACGTGAAATAGACTCTGTACGCATGTCTGGCATTCCGTGATTGATTTGTCGGACATGGCGAGTGCAGAGAGAGGGATGTTAGCACTAATTAAATACTAGGGGTGTCTCGCGACCCCTCGCAGGGCTCGGACCTCGTATTAGGGCGTTGCTAGACACGGCCGGCTAGGTTTGGGGAGACTGCATTGATTTGATGTTATACTTATATTATAGGTAAGAAGTATGTGCAAGGGGTGGAATGAATAAACCATGATTGATATTGCTGTTTCCTTTTTCATTATGCTGCAAGAAGAGATTTTATGGGTAATGGATAAAAGTTGCCGCGAAATATTCAAATAATCTTCTATTAACATGGAAACCGTCATGTTATGTGGATTCATATTGCTATGATTTTAAAGCTTTAAATAAAATTACAGCTAACAAAAGGTCGGCTCAACTCATAAAAATCATGATAAAGACTGTTTATTATTTATCTGAAAGATGCAATTTAACAATTTGTCAATTTTCGAAACATGCGCCTATAGATTTTCACTAGAAATGTACAATAGTACAAAAACATTAATAGTTATGAAATCTTTGCTTTCTGCATTATGTTAGTATTTAGTTTCACATTTTAATTACCTAATTAAATACTTTGTATGGCTAGTTAATCATTTATTTTCCATCTATTTAGTTCCATTGTGTTCAAGAATATTGAGATGTCTGTCTAGCCAGTAATTTATACTATTTGTCAGTATCATAAATTAAAACTGGAAATAAAGTTCTCTTTTCTCTATTAGTTCCTATACCTTAAGTAGGTAGGTAGCAGGGAATAATAAAAAAAAACAACTAATTACCTACCTAACAAAATATCTCCCACCATAATTATCGGGAACCTCCATTATTATTTGTAATACAAATGAGATAAACACTTCTGAACTACTAGTAGGTACTTAGCACAAGTCCTTTTGATCCATAACTTCAACAAACCGCTTGTAGTTTAACACTTGTGGTCGGGTCAGACAAGGAACACAAGATAGAAAAACAAAACACAACATAAAGCAACGTTGGTATAGCCTGGTTTAAACTTTATGGCAGCTCAGAAGTGCACTACTCGCTGCGCAGTACCCCACCCTCCACCTCCGCTGACAAGTGAATTTGTTACTGTGCAGCGACTCACCTGTTCTGAGACCCCATAAAGTTTGAATCAGGCTGTAACAATATCAACATTGTTTGATACCAAGAAGAGCAACTGCTGGAATTAAAGTATTGACAAAGATAAACTACAAAATATAAGACAAAAATATTACCTTAGGAGGTTTGAATGGATATTCTGGTGAGAAGTGGATGTCTAGGAAGAAAACCCCCCCCTCATAGACCGAACCAGGCGGGCCCAGGATGGTGGACACCCATTCATACAGGTTGTCTCCTTTAGGCCCCGCACTGCAGTTTGGTGGCGGATCTAATGTAATCTCTGCAAGTTCCTTCTGGATCCTCTTGGCTGATGTCCCGAGTGCCTTCGACATCTTGGGATTTGGTTTATTTTCTTTTGCTTCTGGTTTACTGTCTGAAAGAGCCCCACTTGAGCCAGCACCGCCTCTGCCGCGACCCGTACCACTCCCTGATGAACCAGACGCACCGCTCATTATCTAAAAGCACCAAACGTCTCATTCCGCTACACCAAAAAGCTGCTAGTTAAAAAGCTTGTGATATGAGTGTAATGATTGGTGGGTGGGGAAGCTTGCAACTATGTCTGATGAACACATGCTCTATGATTTCCACAAGAAATTAACATTGGCTTTCAAAATTGTATGAATATTCTTAGAATAATGACTCCCAAAATAAACAGGTTTGATGACACAACACACAACTCTGAAAGTGCAATGACATGAAAATAAGAAATGATCCTCATTGATCATTGTAGAATCATTGATTGTGAGTCATATAAATGCAGCTACAACTACATTGCAAGACGTTTTTAGTTAGAAAATCACAAAAGATGAACATGTTTTTTTTTATTTCAAGCAGGAACCAAATCACTAGAACAAAGAGTTTCCTAATCCCTGCACTTAGTACACCAAACATCAGCATACAAACAAAAAAAAAATACTATGCTCTACTGACAATTGCTGAACTATCTAACATAAAATAACAGTGCAAAACGTAATGGAAAAAGATTTATTTGTACCTTACGAATAACAGTCGGCCATCTTGTGGGCTGGCGTTATCCGATAATTTACAATTTTTTGATTCACCGGTGACCCAATTGAATGAAAAAGACGGCTCCCAATACGTAATAGTTAGCATACAACGAAATGCATCCACGACATGTGCAAAATTTGTGCAACGCTATTAGTGAAATCTCCGTGTTAGATGCCCCGCACTGCAAAGCGTAAATAGGCAGCCTGTTACTTTCCGCACTAATACCACTTCGTGATAAGAGATAGGTGAATTAATTATACCTTATTCAAAGATAAAACTCGATTTTGGTGTTCCGGCAAGGTTTTTCAGAGCTTCAATCGACTTCTACCACATTTCATCCATTTGTCTGTCACCCTCACCAACACAAACAACCACTGAAATTCACAGAATGCACACAAGCTCAGTTATAAAACAAATACATGTAAAAAGTACCTCAGGCATTTGAATACTTACAGATTGATAGTTTATACTAATTATGCTAGTTTATTGCTAGGAAAATAAGCAATTTAGATTAATTAAAATAAAGAAGTTATGAAAAATTACACGAAGCACAACCACATTCCGACATTTTTTTAATTTTTTTTAAGGATGGTGTTGCCCACATTGCAAAATAAAAACTACCTGTGTAGTTTTTTTATTTTACATTTTCAACTATACTTGATTAGAATTTGATCTCAGCCCATAAATCCATCTTAAATAACTCTTCTAGGCCAGTCAGCTTATCAAAGTCCACTGCTGGACTTGTTAAAATTTTATCTTAGTGTGCAATACAAAAACTGACCTTAGAACCGATAAAATTTTGCATAAAGTTATTAAAGTTCAAAATAAAATAACGAAGGTTTGGACTTGGTTTAGTTAGAAATCGTTTTGTAATTTACGTTTGCTGAAGAAGTATGATACTGAAACATCCATGCTTATGCTATAATTTATGTTCAAGATGCAATGCTTACCTTGCATCTGAAACCGGACCGCACCTTTTATTCGAAGTGATGTCAATTTGACGTGTACTTGGATTTGTTTGACATTTGGTAAATTTGTGAAGTGTATTCACATTTAGTTTTGTGTTTTGCAGCCTGAAATAAACTTATTTTTGAATAAATAGGAACATCTTTCCAAAAAGCGTTACTAAACAGCTAACAAAATGGGTAAACGACAGCATCAGAAGGATAAAATGCAAGTTTTACGCTGTAAGATACACCTTTCTTCAGTCATCTACTCCAATGTTTTATTTAAATTCTGTATTGTAAATTATTAGGTACCTGACGTACACGGAGTGGACTACTCTGTATGGTGGCAAAAGATCAGGCACTCCTAAAGAAGAGGATACTACTTTCAAACGCTTACCATTCGACCATTGCTGCCTATGTCTTCAGCCTTTTGAAGACCCATACTGCGATTCCGATGGCAATATATTCGAGTTACAAGCCATACTAGAGTTCGTGAAGAAGTTCAAAGTAAATCCAGTTACAGGGAAAGTAAGTCGACTTATTTATTCATACATGTAAAAGCTATTGTAGCATAAAGAGTGAAACTAAACATCTTAACTTGTTATTTTTTAATCAACCTTGTAAAAATAAAAACCTTATTTCCAGAAACAAGACGTTAAAACTTTAACAAAATTGAACTTCTTCAAGAATGCTGAAGGGGATTACCATTGTGCTGTTCTTTTTAAACCCTTTACGAAGAACTCATACATTGTTGCTATTAAAACTAGTGGTAATGTGTACTCGAATGAGGCTGTGGAACAGCTTAACATTAAAGGAAAGAATTGGAAGGATCTTATCAATGACACACCTTTCGCCAGAACTGATATTATTGTTATACAGGATCCCAACAACTTGAACAAGTTCAATATATCTACATTTCATCATATCAAGAATAATTTGAGGGTGGAGACTGAGGGTAAATTAAGATTTTATAGCTGTTTAATAGTTTTGTTCACATGTTAGCCATTGATCGAAATATAGGAGACATTATCCTTAACTTGCTTATACATACGTGTCTTCTTGATTAACAAGACAGTGCCAGGGAATTTATTCCTAGATTAATAGGAAGAATAACATTTATTTGGCAACAGAAGAACAGCCCTCACTTTTCAAACAATGTGCAAACACTACAAATAAAAACATTTTTGTTGCATCTCATACATTAAATTGCATTGCAGAGTTTGAAGGTAACCCTAACTAACTGTAGTGAAGAATTTTTACATAATAACAAAACTTATGATGTATGTTTATTTTACAGAGGAAATAGCAATGAGAAAAGACCCACATGCAAGACTTAAGACGGTATCAAATGAAACAAAAGACATACTACAAGAACTAGAGAAAGAGTACAAGGCACCAGAAAAGAAGGAAGTTGTGAAAGAGGTTTGTATTCCTTTTTGCCACGATTCTTTGGTTTCTTCCTGTTTGCTGGCAGTTTCTAGCCTGCTTTTAACATAATGAAAGCAGTGAGATAGGAATAGGGTACCATAGACTTCACATGGCCTTCATAAGGGGCATAGGATTCCCACTGCACAGTTAGCTCCATTACACCCATACTGACAGGCCAATATTTTTACCACAGCATAAATAGTGCACAGCAATATTAGAGAAAAAAGACTATGAAAGTTTAGGAGCAAACAAGTCTTTCCTTGGATGTGATTACTTACCCTATAACATAAATTCTGATGATAAAAAACGTCACTAGTTTTTGATCATCAATTGAATGAACTACTGAAGACTACAATAAGTAGATCATATTTTTAAAGTCATTATGATCCTATCCCTCTCAAAGTGAGGAGGCCTGAGTCCCAGCAGTGGGAACATTATAGGCTGATTATGTATGATCCTATCCTATCCTTCCGATACTTGTGAAAGTTTGTGAGGATGGATGGATGGAATTTGGAAGGCAGATAGTTTATAAACTGGATTAACCCATAGGATACTAGTACGTTCCCGTGGGGTAATTTCCGACCTCGACGCGGGAGAAGCCGCGGGCAAAAGCTACATACATACATAAACTCACGCCTTATTCCCATGGGGGTAGGTAGAAACTACAGAACGCCACCTGCTACAATCCTAACCACTGCTACGAACCACCTCACTACATCTTCTTTTAGACAGCACCGTTGCCTTATCACATCATGCTTCGCAAGGAACGCATTTCCACAGCATTTATTCTACTTTCATGCTTCTTTTGCCACACCCAACACTTACTTCAATACATAAGCATAGGCACCAGCACACCATTGTGAACAGTCAGTCGTGCTTTTTTGGACATCAAATGGTTGGTCACAATTGCATGTGTAGCACCATTCACTTTATTTCCCGCATTTACTTTTCTTTCCACATCTCCATCAATCTTTCCATCCGTTGTAAACAGACTCCCCAAAAAGCTAGTAAGTTTATAGAGCAATATTTTAATAACAGGTTGCAGATAAGTTCAATGCTGCTCACTACTCAACTGGCATGGTGGCTGCCAGCTTCACCTCAACTGCTATGATGCCTGAGACGGTCCACGAAGCAGCCATCATCTGTGAAGATGATGTCAAATATGATATGGTCAAGAAAAAAGGTTGGTAGCAAAGATTCTTTTTAGGAGGTATTTGGTAGAATGGTTTGTTATACAGTCGGATCAGCTATACTTAGTTTAATAAGGTCACTTGTGTTGTTTCCTTGCTCTGCCACAAAATCCAGAGTACTGTAATTGGCCCTTAACTATTTATGGTCCATTCTTCTACTGCCCTTGAGTGTTTTTTGATCAATAGCATTTACAAATGTCTTACTTCTCTTTAGATTTCTAACACAATATTTAATAGCTTTTCTCGTTCCTCAGGATATGTGAGACTGGTGACAAACTTGGGTCCTCTAAACTTCGAGTTGTACTGCGACCTGACACCGAAAGCTTGCGACAACTTCATAAGGCACTGCAACAATGGATACTATAACGGCACCAAGTTCCATAGGTCTATTCGGAATTTTATGGTAAGCAAGTTATGTCGCTTTTTATCTTCTTAAGATTATAGAGGCATGAGGAATAGGATGTAAAGTTCACTAATACTTCTATGGAACAGGGAGGATCCTCCGAGGGTGTTGTGTCTGGTGGGCAACTGCCAGACGTTTGATGTCGGAATGTTGTATATATGCTAGTTGCGCGGTAAATTCTGCTTGCGCGATGCAGGACTTTTGCGTGACGTCAGTGTGACTCATAGCTCGCATGTGGCGTTGTAGATACCTCTACAAGATTATTGGGAAAGAAAAAATCTGAATCCATATGAAGTATGGCGATTTATGATGGTTGATAGGCATGCCTTAAATATCCAAGCCAAAGTGTTCAAATACAGGTTAATAGTGGTTTTAACTATTTCAGATACAAGGCGGCGATCCAACTGGCACAGGACTGGGTGGTGAATCAGTGTGGAAGAAACCTTTCGAAGACGAGGTCAAACCGAACCTGCATCATACTGGCAGAGGAGTGCTGTCATTGGCAAACTCAGGACCGAACACTAATGGATCACAGTTGTAAGTGAATTTAATTTCGTTTTTCTAAGACCAGTCTGACTATGAGGTGCTGCAGTTCTGCGAAATATGCAAAAGTAATACGCTAAGGTTACTTGCAACGTCGATGTGTAAGAATATGGGGTATCCATACTAAACGTGACTTTTATAAACCATAGATCGCCGTCAATGAGGTTGTCTACTTTTGACCCCAACTAATAACGTATGTTTAATTTTATACTTACATCACAACTTATAACTTGACAGCTTAGTAACTATGTATTAATAAAGTGAAGCAAATGCCTTTTTAAAATGGTATAAAACTGCTCCATTCCAGTTTCATAACCTTCCGTTCGTGCAAGCAGTTGGACGGCAAGCATACGATCTTCGGCAAGCTAGTCGGCGGAATGGACACACTGACTGCCATGGAACAGATAGAAGTGGATAATAAGGACCGGCCCATACAGGACATTGTCATAGATGTCGCGCAGGTGTTCGTGGATCCATTCGCCGAGGCTGAAGAACAGGTATTTAATGAATAATCTTTTATACATATTTTTGCAACTGCTGTTATGTAGCAATATGTAGCTACCCCGTGCCTGGTACACGATAGCGAATGTATAGGTAAACCGCGGGATGTATGTACAGTGAAATGTGTAATGTGAATGTTCTCCTTATCAACACACTTCGTTCCCGCCGACCTGGGGCTAGGTGGTATCCAACTGCCTCATTGTGTGAAAAAGTCTCATGCCTCTCAGCCCTTTTGATTATAACATTATTTCAAGTGTGCCGTTATGAAAAACTGTCAGCTGCATCTACCAGCAAATAATTGTATATAGCAGTATGTCAGTGATCTTAATTAATATTTTTGTTGACTTGTTATAGCTTGTCAAAGACAGAGCAGAGGAGCTAAAAAGGAAAGCAGAAACGGAAGGGTCTCAAGTAAGGCCGAAAAAGGCGAAACAGCCCCTAAAAGTATTCAGAGATGGAGTGGGCAGATACCTTAACTTACAAGAAGTGGCGCCACCTGCCGCACCAACCAGCAGTAAAGCCACAAAGACACAAGAAGGTCCTGCCAAAAAGGTAAAAAAGGATGGCAAATTTGGTTTTGGTGGTTTCGATAGCTGGTAGAATATTTTAAAAGAAATTAGATTAAGATGTATAATTTATGTTTAAAATAAAATGTATTATTATAATATTTACTTTTATTTATACCTCCTAAAATACTGACAACTTTTAAATAAATTCATAACAATATTCTCTTTTACAATTACACAATTTGTTTATATAATATAAATTCATCAATTAAGTACTTCTAAAATGTTAAATTTATTCTAATTAAATGAGTTAAATACCCGATGTATTAAACTTTACACTAATTAATCCATCAACACAATAATAGGTGCAATTATTATGTATATTTATTATTTATTTACCCCTTAAGTCTTTTTTAATATATGAGTATAACTAGGTAACATAAAGTTGCTTCTTTCGTTCAAAGCAAATAATATGTAAATACTGATTTACATGGAGATAAAGAATCTCTATGTAACATCCTATGATAGAAACTCTCCATGTAAACGAGCCATAATGCATTACTTTTTAGTGCACTGGAAGTTTTCATTGTGAGTTAAATACAATATTTGCAATATCAAATACCTTAAAAATGTGCCTCTAATTTTCCCTACCATGATTTTGGCATCATACCAAAACAAAAAAAACTTTAAACCTGTGGCATACTTTAACCAGCTAACAAAGGAATAATGCAGAGTTTATTACAGAGAAAGTTTCTTATTACTATACAATGTAAACCGAAGTAGGTACTCAACATAATTAACTATAACACAATCTAGCAAAATAATGATTATAGCCTTTTTAGAGCGTCAACATAGATGACAAGAACAGTGTACTGCTAAAATTATTTGAAACAATCGAATTGCATGTAGTTTGAAGAAGTAATTGTTGAAGTTAATCAAGCAAATTTCCAAAGTGAGATAAGATAGAGAATGATGTGCTAGAAGTGTGTCATTCACAGCATAAATCAAAACACAATACATTGTTTTATTTTTAAAAATTTTGATGTTGCACAATTTCATTTACTCCCATTTAGACATTTTTTTGTCTAGTCATTAGTAATAAGTCCTGTTTCATGGATAACCATGTCTTACCATGTGCTTGTAGCCGTAATGGCACCTTTGTCAAAACATACCATACATTTATTGATCATATCCTGACTATGTATCATTGTTTGTCTGTTATTACATATTTAGTTGTAATTGGTGCGCCGCCGTGCAGTCCTCTGCTTGTCAAATCTCATTTCCATTTCTTCTAAAACCTTCGGAGTGTATCGCACAACCAGCTTCACTGAACCAACTGCTTGCTTCAACAATTCTACAGCTTTCTCGTGGTTTTCGCCTTCTACAGATACGCCATTGACTGATAACAGCTGGTCACCTCTTTTGAGTCCTCCATGACGATCGGCGACGCCGCCAGGAATGATTCTTGATATGTAAATAGGGGAGTTTTGTTCTTTGCCACCCATGACGTTGAAACCTAGACCTTCCTCTGTCTTCGGAAGCTCGACAACTCGTGGATGTGCGTGGCCTTCAGCCGCAGCAAATGCGGCCACTGTGGCCTTGGCTGTAGCAGAAGCCCTAATATCCGCCGAACCTTGAATATCAACAGTTTCGTAAACATGCTCATACACCTCACGAACAGCGTTCAAGAAATCACTTTGTAGCACTTTCTGTAGAGCTGCAAGCTTCGTAGCAGGAACTTCACCACTTTGTTGAAGTTTTTCGAGCAATTCGATAGCTCGTTTTATATCCCTAGCTAGGGTTAACTGCTCCCCTGAACTGCTCATGGTAACTGAATTCGTTTTCTCTACAAATAACTGGAAATTAAAAGAAATTGGGCGTGATATAAACACGAAAGCAACTGCGGTGAATCAATACAGCACAGAGTATTCTTTTTTATGCAGGTACTTCGCGTTCTAAAACTTTGTATTTCAAAAATACACATGCACAGCTGTGTAAATGATTTTTTTTTAATAATTTCTACTATTATTAAAATGTTACTCGTTACATTTACATGTTTTCATTTTCTCTTGTGACTTTATAAATATCCAAAATGTAAATAAAAATTGTATTTTCAGCAGTAGTCGTAATAGTACTAGTTTCGGAACGTTCTTTATTTGACACTTAACAATGCTGTGCAGTTGGTGCAACTGTTTTCGTTTGAAAACGAAAAAATAGGATTTGTTCGTACGAAAGATAGTAATAGTAGTCTAGTAGTGGTAGATAATAATTTAATTACGAATTCGCTAATGTTTAGCGCTTCTTATGTCAAAATAACACACTTTTAGCTAACCTAGGATCCCGAAATATTTTATTCTAATTTATTCATTCATCTTTCAAGTTTTGGTTATCTTTCTTATTCGTCCAAGAACGAAGAAATAAATGTTTTGACAAGTTTTCAGTCACGCCAACATTTCGCCTTAATTGGGCTATAATTTTCAACTTTGATTTGCAGTATTATTGTAGTATTTTGCTGCTTAAATAATTTTGCGTAATTTTAAGAATAGTGTAACGTAAAAAGTGTAGTGTAAGTGAATAGTGAGACTTCGTATTTGCAGAAACAATGGATGATTTAGGTGAGTTTAGTCTTATCATAACCTGTTTGGGTTGCTGTGTTTAAGAAATGACGTGTTCTGCTAAAATTACTTGTTAATTTGCATATTTGCTCCTTGTCAGACCTTCTAGTCTTATCCATGGCACTGTAGTCAAGTGTAGCTGCGGACTTTTATGCACCTATTGGATATAATGTTAATAACATGTCACTTCCTGGGTTTAATTTTTTGTTTGTTTTACTTAAACATGGATCCTGTGATTCAGATTATCTTACATGATAATTGTATTGTTGCCAGCGACATAGGCTAAAAGCGATTTCTTTGAAACTATGACAAATTCTTTATTTACTTTTCCTTATCTGAGCATACTTAGAAAAGATAAACAGAGTTTGACATAAAATTATGTCAGTGACCTGTTCAAGTATTCAATAATATCATTTTATTGTGTTTCGAAACATCAATCATTAATGAATATTCATACATAATATTGAATACAACAGAAATAGGTACTGTACCTGCTTGGGAAGGGGAAAAATATTATATTTAATAATTACCTTACAAATGTATTTAATTCATGATAAGAAATAATTACCTATTGAGAAACTAAAATTATTGTGGTAACTGGCGTTTGGGCGTTGTCAAGTTGTAACATGATTCATAATTTAAAATTCAAGGAAATTTTATGACATCAAAGTTCTTTTTTTAAATGTATTTGGGTATGGGCAAGGAAAGACTAAGGCAACAGGGTGTTGTATTGATTACAGGCTGATATTTTTTTTAAAGTATTCCAGGGTCTGTACATGTTTTTAAGACCATGAATGTGGAGTTTGTTTAATTCACAGGACATGGTAGTCATAAATTTCTTAATTGCTTTTATATTTTGTGGGTGCCATGCATAAACTGGCTGTGATAAATAGCCTAGAGCATTATAGTGATTGTTCATCAACTATCTTTCATGAATACTGAAGCTGATCATAATGTGTTATTCCCAACTGTATACATAGTTTGCAGTGCAACAACTGGATACAATACTATAGCCACATGCCCTGGTTTAAGCTTCTAAGTTAAGTTTACTTGCTGCAACATGTTGCATTAAGCCATTAAATATGTCAAACCACTCAACGCCTTATCGTGGCGCGAGTTTGCCACTCAGCAAATCTATGAGAGGGGCGGGCGCCGCGCGGCTTGGCTGCTGTGTGTAAAATTGCACACTCACACACCCTCACATTGCACTTCATGTTTTACCGTATGCCCGAGTTTTTCTGACGTACGTAATTTACGTCGCCGATGCCGCGATGGTACGAAGAATTGCATACAAGCTTCTCACAACTTATCTTACCGAAGATCCGTCGTCGACGGAAGATCGGCGACATAAATTACGTCAGTCAGATTGCTTGGTCCTTACAGCTTGTAGGTGCTATCGCCGTCTATATTAACTATCAATGCCTAATTAAATTCGTATTCATAAATACAAGTACCTAAATGGCGCTAATCAGTAAGTTACATAACATTTTCAAGGGAGACACGACACACTCCGAAACCGGTCTGTAGTAATGTGGCACTATAACCAAGTTTACGTACATGCTATAAAATATTGAACACATATCCTGAATTAATTTACAATAAATATCGATTTTTATGGTATAATGAATTCTTTGTCATTCGCGAAACGCAAATTCTCAATTAAATTATAATAATACTAGCTTTTGCCCGCGGCTTCGCCCGCGTGGATGTCGGAAATTATCCCACGGGAACGTACGACCGGGATAAAAAGTACTCTACATGTTAATCCAGCGGTGTAATTACGTAACACACTAACAGTAGGAATGGGTTTAATTTTGACAGTTCAACATCATTCATTGCGTTATTTACGTTGTTGAGCGGACACATTATTCGAACATATGAAGCAATGGATTAGCAATAGGTTTCAAAATGATTCAGATTGTGATAGATAGTGTGGTACGTAATTACGGTGCGGGTTACAAACTATCTGTGTTCCAAATTCCATCCAAATCCGTTCAGTAGCTTTTACATGAAAAAGTAACGAGCATCCATCCATCCAGCCATCCACACAAACTTTCACATTTATAATATTAGTAGGATTTTTGACGTCGTGTTTAAGGAACATAGCGCTAATCGTCTCTATACATCTAGAGTAGCGGATAACGACACTCCCATATCCTAAAACGCCCGAATAGGTAACAGTATCCCTAAAGATCGCTATCCCGAGAAAATCCAGCCGAAACAATAATAGCCGGAGTCCCCGGAATTGATGGTTTCAAACCGGAGCTACTAACTTCGAGCGTAATTTCAGTTTCAAAATCGTTTTTTTTTACATGTAAACAAAAAACCCGCTTGTAATGATACTTTATGACTTAAGCTAGCTACATTTACGCACATTACATAATAGCTTTTATAAGATTGCAAGGTGGGGACCGACATCGCCGGTCATTAATCACCGCGAGGCGATGGGGTGTCATCAAGGGGTTATTTCTAAAGCCATTAGGTTAGACTATCTC
This sequence comes from Griposia aprilina, assembly GCA_916610205.1. NCBI lineage: Eukaryota > Metazoa > Arthropoda > Insecta > Lepidoptera > Noctuidae > Griposia > Griposia aprilina. The sequence goes on along the minus strand of OU744295.1, from coordinate 4,363,777 downwards.
TCTGAGTTATTATTGATTATCAAAAGTAAATAGAGCTCCATACAAGCTTCGGTTGATGGTAATGATCAAAGTGATCAGTCTGGCACAGAGAATATAACCAATATGTCGTCTAGCTGTCGTCGTAAATTATCGAACAGATTTAGGATAAAAATTTAGGCAGCAACATAATTGCACAAACTTGTTTTCCTAAGAGAAGTTTGAATGAAAAGCAATGGCGGGTTCATGTTGACTTATAAACACGCTCACGTCAATACACGACCATGCCTATGTTAACAGCGAGATATAAAAATAATCTCACACATGACTCTTGAATGAATAACAAGACTATTAACTAACAACAGATGCAAATACAAGGGCGCTCGTAACATGAATAGCAATTGCAGATGGACATAAGAAAGAGACCGACAAATGGCCTGAGAAAGTTTTCAATACTCCACCCAACTTATCTTATATTATTTATAGCAAACGACGATGCAGTCGATTGCCCCCACTAACTAGAAGATTAAAATAAGATACTGCAGCAGTCCATCAGTATTGCTTATATCATGCCACACAATATGGCGCGCAATTTCCCATTAAAAACCAATCAACGTTAAGTGGTTCAGCCATATCTTAACAAGCAATGTACGTTAATTCCTCCACAGTCCCATACCTACACGTTATGTGTTCTAAAAATATAGCTGTAGGGATTAATCAGACACTCGAGAAATATCCCAGAGGGAGAATGCAAGAAATCTGTTACATGTCAGTGCGGAATGCCCATGTGAACTGACAGACCAATAAATCGGATTCTTGGGTTGAAATCGAGATAAATGTTTGTTGAGCTGCGACGAAAATAATCGATTAATTAGATGGTGTAACTTGGTGAGATCTCAATATGTGCGTGCTATTGAAATGTAAGGCTAGTGATAGATTGGCAGTTTTCAATAACATAGTTACAGAATACGATAAAAAGTATTTTTTTAAATTTTAGAAACTCCCGGCAAAACTTAGACCATTGAGACCATTCCAATGAACCCAAACACGATACTTCTGCAGTATGTTGGTGAGGGAGTTGGGTATCCTGCAAAATCCAGGTGATGCTGCAGCATCAGTTCAAGGTTACTATGTGCTTATAATATCATTGCAGTAATAGAATACCAAATTTCGACTCGATCAACCCGGTTGAGGATGCTCACATAACTTGATCAACTAGAAAAGAGCTGATAATCTTCAAACGGCTGTACAGATTTTCTTGAGTCTAAGAACACTCTCGACAAGTCACCTTTCGAAAAAAACAAAATTGGTTCAGCCGTTTGGGAGCTAGAATGTCGCAGACAGACACAGAGATACACACGTTAAACTTATAACACCCCTTTGTGTCCGTCGGGGGTTAATAATCGCCTAAGCACGTCAATTTCTATAAGTAAACGTAAGCCTACCGTCGTAAAATCACTATGTATCTCTGACCTTTGCCATGGATGGAGTTCTTCAGTTTGGTTCATCTGTCCGTTCTTCAGATATGACTTTTTATTTTACTATCTTTAATATCGTCAGAAAGTAAAGGATGATCCTTTGCGCAGCAAAGACAATATGGTCACTGAGACCTTTAATCATGAATGGTTTCATTATTATAATTAAATAAATACAATGAACTCAAGAGCAACAAAAAACGCAAGTGTTTCCCTGTTAATCAACACTATTAAGGATATGTTATGAACGTTTTCGTTTCCATTGTACGAAAAATCTTGCTTGTCTTTAATACATTTACGTAACATCACTTCGTTATTTTGCAAGTTTAGTGGGACTTCATTTAATTGGGAGGTGATAATTTATTTGTCTGGCTACGGTCATTAAGTTCATAACCAATTTAACAATTTCAATTACAATGCAAGCGGTACTAAGACTTTCCAAAAGCTTTCGAACACTGGATTCACAAACGTTGCAGTACAATAAAAACTTGGATTCAGTAAAGTAAATAACCTAACAATTTAAAAATGGCGTCGGACGGAGGTAGATAACACTTCCGATGAGGGAATATCCTGACCCGATGACCTAATAAAGCATCATAAAACGGATTTATGATAGTGCGAACCCCCACTCAACCCATGGCAAACATAATTAAGAAGACATTAGGTTTAAAAGCAATAAGACTCAAGATGAAGACGAAGAGGCGGAGGCCATTGATGTAGGTTGACTTGGAAAATTGCTGTAAATTATACCAACTGATATACTATAATATTCAATCTCAAAATATCTAATTTGGCATTGAACACGATCCCTACAGAGCAAGACTTTCCAAAGACCTTCAAAACTGTGGACACAACTCCTAACTTTAAAAAAATGCGATGTCATTACCATAGATATCACATTTCCACATTTTACACGCACAGTTCACGCGATACCACGCTTAATGCGCTTCATTCCCGTTCTGCCTAATTAATTTAATTAGTGGTCGACGTTCATTGGGGAATGTTGTAATAGGCGACACACCTATCTTGTGTGATTGGAAACACGTAGCTTTGGACAGTGGATCGATATAGTTTTTTGATGATTTACACTGGTCAAGTGATAGGAGGTTCGTTTGATATATTCAAATAATTGTAGCACTAGACTTATACCTCCGTTTTAAAAAAAATGGGGAGAAGTTGCCAATGACTTATATGCAAATTCTAATGTTAACTTTTATAGTTCCTTTCTGCTAGTAACTGAATTGATAATTCAAACTTCTTTAGTATTGCTTTAATTTAATAAGCAATAACTGATTTGAGAGAAGTATAATATGTCATGGTGTGTAGTAATCATATCATATTATCCTTTAGTTTATCTAGTTCTAGAATTGTTTAAGAAGTAAGAGTTTCCGTACTGACCGTGAATTAAGTTACATCACGTTTATTACAATGACTGAGTGATCTCAGAAACCTTGGAACCTTTATGATCTCAGAATTACTTGGAAATTATAATTTCAGCCTTGAACTCAGTGTTACAGACTCACAGCTGATAAACCGTAGCGTTTGCCAATTTCAGTTCAATACCATTAACTTTCCCCATCTGATCTAAATCGTATCAGTTTGGTCTGTTCGTGGATAAGGCTGTAAATACATAGTTTAGTGACGTCATCACACCGTCACTGACTACGGTGAGTTGCGTGTTACGCGTTCCCGACATCTGTCAGTCGCACGCGTGTACCCAGTCCTAACGTACTGGTTGGAAAAATTCTCTTCTACTTGTAACGTTTTCTGTATTAAAAATTTGATCCACTTCGAAATCCAAAACTTGAGTTTCGATATTTTATTTTTTAATGCCATCGTATTTAAATATTTGGTGTTTCCGGTAATATACGTCGACATAAATAATGAAAACGATATTCTATTAGTTGGTAGTGTTTTCATGAAGAATAGATAGCAAAAATATTTAAACATTGGTGACAGTTTTTCCCGGGAGCTTTTCCGCATTCATATAGTTGTGAAGTTTATTTATTTCCACAAAGCAAGTTGAAAAGTCTCCTTGGTGGGTTGTTTATATGTGATTGTGAAATTTCATTAATATTTCTTTACTATTATTAAAATAAATATCCTTGGCAGTTAGAACGATTGTTCTTGGCTTGGTTTCAAACTTTTAATCTCGTTTAGGGACCGTAACTTCAAGACCTATCAAGGTCGGATTGATATTGGTAGTACGATTGATAAAAGATTGAATAATAATATTGATGACAGAAAATTCTGTTTGGTTTTGAGATAAAACATATTTAAATAGTCTTCTTCTTCGTCGTGTCGATGGCGAATTGTAGTGTATTAAATTTTGTTGTCCCAAAACTTCACGACTTCCACGGCATTGTGTAAATAGTGGAAAATAATAATGTGTCTTTAAACAAACAGCTTCAGAGGTAATCAAGTTAGTCATTTCAATGACTAACTTGATTACCTCTGAAGCTGTTTGCTGCTCAAACAAACAGCGGTTACTTCTTTGCACTGTACGATAGTTTGCTATGCAAGTGGGTTGAGAGTTGAGTTAGCACCGTGCCTGTACCTACCACTCAAATATTTACTTCCTTATTAGAGACCAGCCAAGGAACAATAGAACAGTTAACTCGATCATAAAATGGACAAGTAGTAAAATGCACTCCGCTGTACAAACTCCTATGTCCATGTTTAGCAGTTATATGCGTAAAAGCAGCAATTTGCGGAATGCCTGCGAATTGCAGCATACGCTCACGGCGTTTTACGAACAGAGGTAACATTTACAAATTTAATGACTTCTCAAAGGTAATTAACACGATTCCTATAAATCTTTGAGGGCTGTTATTGAACTTTATAGGCCTTTCTTTTCAAATAGATCAAAGTGGTAGGCGCTACTTCTCTAATGACAATCGTAAACTTATAGTGAAGTGTGATGGAGTAGAATGATGAGCCGGATGTCTTAAGTCAAGAGACGCGTGCGCATCGTATTGCTGCCGGATGTGGCTTGGGTGCGGTAGAATTTGGCGGGAACGAGGCACGAAATTAGATTTTTTCTTGCCACGGAATCCATGATTGATCGCCCTCTCTCTGGCTTACTGACAACTCTACCTCCAAACTGAGAATTACTGGAATTCTCTAGAGACGTATTGCTTTTTTACCATTATTTAGACTAACGTTAATATTTTATCGGTTCTTTTGATCTAGCTGAGCGTTTGTGTTGAATTTGCCACATCGCTGAAGTCAATATATGGCATATCAGTCAAAGTAATGCACAATTACAGTAAAGCGATTTCTACTCGAACAAGATCTAGTGCGTGATCTTAAAATAGTTTATTGTTCGTTTTATGATTTTCCTCAATAAATCCAGTACCTATAGGAGCCGGAACAAACGGATCGATTTTGACAAATGCATTGATTTGTTGCCGTCCCCGCGTATAAATAATACTGGAAGTGTAGCCGGTGTGGCTGCGCGCGCGCCGGCACCGGCACCACTACACGACAGTTGAGACCGCGCCGCGTTGACGAATACTCTACTCGGAGCACCGCGACCTCGCCCCCGTGACATTGCCTTATCACTTATCACTACGCTTATCGATAACAGACTTAAAATCATCGATATGACGATCAATACCACTAAACTATACCGATAGCGTTCAGTCGCATCGCGTCCTTGTGATGGCCCAATATCGTGGGTGCATAAATCAGTAATTTTTTACAAGGGGTGTCTTGTATAGTAAATTGAAAGTGTTTTGCATTTCCTCGCGTAGGACGTCGTTTACGCGGATAGTGTGTAGGCTGTGATTATGGTGCGCTGACGCCGGTGTTGTTCCTGTGGGTGTTTTAATTCTCAAAGACAGCTGTGATTGGCCGAAGATGGATCGAACAATGTATGGCAAGGTGCTGCCAGGCACTTACTATCCGTTCCGCTGCGCTATGAAGGAGAACGGAATATCGCCCGGCTGTGAGTATTAATCAATATTAAATCGGTTTAATTGTGTAAAAATAGTGTAACGAATATTATTTATCGGTGTCTATCATTCAGCTCGTGTTTTTTTACCGTAATTACGATTGTAGCTACAGCTGTGTGTTGGTAACATTATAACTACGTCCACACTATCATTTCCCGGTGCTGGTGTTTATTTTCTCATGTGAGTTCTTCGAGTGCATCCACGTCGAATCGTGAGACTCTTCTTTCAATGTGTGTTTATTTACTACGATGCGTGAAACGTACAGATGTAGTACATTTCTCTTTTGTAATTCAAGTGATGTTTGCCAGCCCGCTATTTTTGTAGTGTTTAGTGGAGTGTCTAACGGGTTGATGTGTCAACATGTTTCTGTATTTCCATGATTAGTTCGCACAGCAATTGTCCTAACTAAAACGTATGGTCGTTTAATAGTATTCAACTCAATTAAAATTTAAAAGCTGTGGTGTTTTATAGAGTACTTCTAGTGAAGTCATCCTTGCTGTTTGTAGTCTGGTTAATTTTGTTTCATTAGCATTAGTTGATGGGTTTGCGGTTTTGTTCCGTTCTTTTATGACGGTGGTGTCTATTCCTGTAAGACCTCGTGGGTGGTGACCAAACTGTACGAAAACTTTTACTGTCTCATCATCAGCTTTATAGTGTATTTTAAAAGAGACCTTGCTGTAAACAATTTATGTGTTGCGTTATCGTTCGTTTGTTTAAATGTACGAGCGTGTTATACTAATAAAAATAGAGCTACTGGTATCTGAAGTGGTCGTGCAACTCGTTTCATAAATAACAAAATGTTGTGTACATAGTCTATTGTGGCCAGAATCGGTGTGGAAGGTATTACTAAGGTATCATTGTGGCCAAGCCCACGTCTGCAATTTAGCGTTTAGCTGCTAAATGTATTATATGGTATTTCATCACTAAACGGAATGTGGTGCGGTGACATTGTAAGGTCGTGATATATGCGAAAACGGTCTACATTAGTTTATGTTGTTAGAGGTCTGATAGAGGTTTTGTGCGCTAGAGTTGGTAATTGGGAAGGTTATTAAAATAATGCATAGGATCAAAATAATTAATAATTCTGTAAACCTGTAAAATATTCCAGGAATATATTAAAACTAACTAACGTGCTTACAAATGGGGACAATCGTGGCAGATGTTAGGACGTCCACTCATGATATTGGTGGGTTGTTACATCCCATCTGCTTATCCTAATTAATTCCCCTCCATAAAGGGCGTGAATTTGGTATGCCTGTGACAAGTACCTATATTTTGTCCTAACGCTTTGATAATATTCAGGCGTGTTATTGCACATATTGTAAATGTTATATATTTATTAATTGTAAAACATAAACTTATTGCAACATGAAATAATTACAATCATCGTTTGAATTTAGTATATCTATGCGTTATCTAAAATTATCAAGTGCAGTGCTGATTAAATTTCTTGATGTGAAATTAAAAATATGTTTAATCGTAATTAAAAATAGCTTAACTTATCAACAAGAAGGGCAGAACTGATGTTTCTAGTTTATTATTTTTATATAGTCGAAAGATCTTTGGAAGTATCTTGAGGCGTATCAAATCCAGTATTTTTATCGATTTGAGTATTCCGTAAATAATTGAAAATTGCTGACGCCTCTAGATTGGTCTGCTAGGTCACTGTCTCTTGCCCAAAAACATTCATAAAAGTCTTACAATTATAAATTGAAGTTGTATGAATCTTAAATAGAGGTCCCTCAATGCACAAACACAGGTACAAGATATATTATTTGGAATACCTCAAAATCTGTAGAATGCAGTCATCATTATTTATTGTAATGTAAAACAAGGTTCAATTACTAACAAATGTTAACATTTTAAACAAAGGCAAATAATTAATGAAACGCTTTAAATACTCTTAATTTCATAAACTTGGTACTTATGTGGCATGTATTAAGTTTATTTTGATTTTATCTATCAGCCCTTCCGAAATACGAAGTATTAAATTACTAACAAAAACAGCGTTATCTATTTATTTATTTTCTGAAACCTTTATCATTCTTGATCTTTGCAATAATCATTAACTACCCTCACATTAAGAGTGTCATATCTGGTTATCCCTATAGTCACATAGCCCGATATATATTTATAGTTTTAATCAATTATTTTATTTGTAGCTCTCAGTCTCTACCATAAACCAATTCTTCATCTAGCATTTTATGATGCTCTTAGAATCTGTGACAAACACGTTTTATATGTATATATTTTATAGACACATAAACGATATCGAATTTGCCCGTAACACATAGTTATTGTTAGTAATTAACGCAAGGTCACGACACTCTTAAGGATTACATAAAGCCGCGGACGCCATATGATTTACATGTGTGTCATGCATGCGCGTACGCATACGCTTGTGTTATTAGATTTAGTAATATCTGTATTATTGTAGTGGTATTCAAAAGATTTATTTACAGTTCTATCGGAACATCTGTTTCGATTAGGACATATCTTTTCAATGGTGTGCTATTATTGATTGAGATTGTTACAGAATTTTAAAAGACCACATTTTCTCCTTCAACTATTCGTTTATTTAACGTAAAAATTAAGAAAGAATAAATACAATTAAACAGAATTACGACCTTGGCACAGTCGCCACATCGAAATTGGAAAGACGATTCATCTTGAGGGAAACAAGTTTTCATTGAATCGTGTACCTATTTGTATGATATAAGATATAAATGGTGGATAAAGTCGCCTCGACATCGACCTTTGTGAGGTCATAACATAATGTCGCTTGCACAGATGGATATAAATAAGAATCAAATCCTGAATGACCAGTTGCACCTAGATGAGAATCAAGTGAGACGGAAAAGGACGGTGGATCCTTGATTTCAGATTGTTCAGAGAAATATGAATAGTTTTAAAACGTTGAGTAAGTAAACGAAGTGCCAACGTTTCTGGATTTATCACACTGTTGTCAGCCAATATTTTGTAAGACCACTAAGAGCAGCGTTGAATGGCACATGATTTCGTTTGAAATGATGGAATGCCAATTATTGTTTGACTTATTTCAATAAGCATTCAGCTGTTTATTTAAATATGTAATTTACGATTGGAAATCTCTATTCTGTTCCTTTTAGACCGACAATACTGCGGTAATAGTAAGGTAACACGTTTATGCAACTGTCGGCCATATGTTATTTCATTCAATCTCTCAACTTAATTGTTTATTCACAGAACGTTTTCATATCTATTTCTATGTCTATAGCAGTACCAAAGGCTGTCCGTAGAGAATTAATTATCATTTCAATATTTATGCAAATGTTGTATTTATAATCTGTCCTAAACCAGAGTCTAATTAAAACCTCAATACATAAAGATTGATCGTACAGAATGAATTGTCGTTTGCCTTCATTAGCTTATTTGCGGTATCGTTTGTATTTAAGTTTGTTGATTGTACAGATGATCAGACTATGTCCCATTTTTTAGTGTCCCAAATGTCGGTGCACCTGCACCCTTGACGATCTGAGCAACGTCTCTGACGCCGCAATAAACGTGGCTACCTACTGGGCCAAACAGTATAATTAGGTATTAACCTTCCCTTTCCGTATCGACGGTACATCAGTACCGTCCATCCGGAAAGAAGAAGAAGATCGTAAAGATTTCAAGGACCAGACATTAAAAGATTTAAAACTGTCCAAAGAAACAGCTAGATTAATGATATGCACTTTAGTCAAACAAGCTGAAACAACGTACACAGAAAATGCCTTGACGAAACAGATGGGTAATTAAAATGAAGTCAAGGCATTCGCTAAATATTTAAGCAGCTTAAAGAGTTAAATCTGTTATCGTTGGTAGCATAGTATGTCGTTGGTACTTACAATGAAATTAAAACATATGTGGCACATTGTCAAGTTTACGCCAGTTTCGCGCCAAACTCAGCAAGTCTAGTTTTAAATCACCATAGAGACGAAATGCGTAGCCAGATTTCCATATTAGTGGCCAGTGTTACGACAATACACGTAACGGCCTCTGACTCAGGTCTCTCATGGAAGGCCAGACGAAAGCGTCCAAATATGGACTTACATAAAATTTCTCGGGTTCTGTATCACCTTCATACCAAGGGAGGTCTGTTTTCAAGATCACTACGTGGTATACTTATTTTATTTACAGAGTTTAATTAATTATTTTCATTAAAGCTGTTTATGTTTTATTTCTGTTCGTTCTGCTGATTCATCTACCAGTCCCCGGTGGCAATGTAAATCTTATTATCTGACTTTTTGCTTCAGAAAAAGTTACCTCAATAACCTTCTTTTGCGTTTTTCCATTCTGAGCTATTCAAGGATTCCTCAAAGTCAATTTTGGACTTCACTTTAATGTGATTAAAAAGCTTATTATCAATTGTTGTATCTCTATATTATTAGAGCTATTATTTTATCGTTACTTCGTAATAATGTTTTGGTAAACGACAGTAACGTTAGCAATTGGTTGTATTTTGGAAAATATGTGAATCATTCTCATGTATTATTACATTACATTGTGTCTGGTGTTCTGTGACATAAAGTATGCATGGGAGTCCACTGTTCCATGTTAGTTTTAAATTAAATTATATACAACTTATTATTGTCAACGTCATAAATGTTTATACCTATGTTAATTAATGTAATTGGTGTTGGACCGTTTTAATTAATGACTATAAATAAAATAAAACTCGTAAAATTAACTTGTTTTACTGTAATTAGTAATACCAAGAGGATAAAAAGTTACAAATATTTTACGTCCTTTACACTATCGTAGTTGTTGCCTAAGGCACTTATGAAAAACTGGGTTAGTCCACTTCTTGTTCATTGTATCCAGACAGTAATCGAGCCTAGTTAACACAAGTGCCTTATGAGTTGACACCAAAAGTAAGAAAATTATACAATTATCATACTTCCGATCTAAAAACTTTGATTTTTAATTTGCTTGACCAAATTGACAGCTGCGATCGACCTTTTACATCAGTCCGCATCAGTCAGTTCGTACAAGTTCCTGTTGACCACTACATACATTCGTACATTTTTCACTAAACTTATTATACACGTTGGCAGTTTTTCCATCTTTGAATTCAAAACGTATCGCTTAAAGTTATTCGATCGCAGCTGTGATTTTTGTATAGCAAATTAAACATCTGAGTTTAAACGTACTCATTGGATAAAACATTCAGACTCAAACTCTAAGCATTTATTTCAAATAAACCAATAACAGGCACTTTTGAGTTGTCAAGGGGTTGGTCAGTCAGGAAGATAATCATTGCAGACAGGAGTGGAATGATTATCTTCCTGAATATCAAGGTGCCAGTGAAATATAGCCCTATACGAAAAGTTAAAACGTGTTAATAGCTAAGAACATTTTATTGCCTCTGGTAACTATTGGAAAGAGCTTGTTATGAAAATATACGTGCTAGGCATACATGTTTCTGTAACCCAAGAATCGTATACATTACGTGACGATTCGTCTCCGTCATTACAAGTAACGGTACCCTGCGTGTAAGTATTTGGAAACGTATTCACTTCATTAGGTTCATTGTCCAAATCATTGTTGATTCTGTCTTACCAAAAATAATATTATGAAAGGTTATTATAATAAATAGCTTCACTGTTATTACATGAGTCACATGTTTGCTTAATATTAACCGATATTTAGTTTAAATTCCCAAACTTTGCGTGTTCAATGCCATATGTTTCATCCGACAGTCGTTAATGTTTAATTATGGGTAGGTTATTAAAACATGGTTTCGTTTTGTAATATCATTATTCATTACTGATGCATTGCTATTGTTCATTTCGTTAAACGTTTAATTACAAATACATTTTAAAATTATAGAGTATACCTAACAGCGTTTGTTATTAATTCGTTATGGTGTCTCCTATCGTTTTTGCTGATTTGTCTTTCTAAAGAGTACATTACTAAAGCCTTTGTGAACCAAATGTTATACTGAATTCTATATTTGGACTACAAAGACTCCAAAATTAGCAGCAAGCATGAAAGCAATATTTGGCGATGCGACATTGGACTTCTATTCCATCTGACAAGTTCATTCAACTATCTGAGAATTTAGATCCATTAGTAGATTCTCCTTCAAACAAAACCTTGGTTAAACAATAATCATTCACCGTAGAACTTATCGTTTCATATGCATATTAGATGTGTTATTTAACATCTAATTCAGCTAATAAAGGCTTGATTCAATAGCCCATTTGGTTCACATTTCCACACAATGTTACTCTTCAGGAATTAATTAGTGCGTCTTAGTTACCGGCATTTGAACTCCTGATATGCGAGCTTGTTTGCACTGAGCTATTTTAGCTTCAATTTGTACCTGAATCATATTTACTGATTTCATATTTGTTCCTGTGTTACGCTTTGATGTTGGTCTACTGTTAATTAACCTTTCTGCGTATTTTGCTATCTTTTGTTTTTTTTTGTAGGATTTAACAGTGGCAGTTTATTTAACGTTAATAGTAATCAATCTCATCAGTTTGATTACGTGTTGACCGTCACGGATGATCAAATTCAACTAAATCAGACGCCGGCGAGAAGTAAAAGGCCGCGATAATATAGGATGGCGAATTTGATTTGGATCCAGAAGGTCATTACAAATTGCAACTCCAACAAGTGCAGAGTTAACAGAAGGAAGCAAGCAATTTAAATATAAAGGTTGCTCTATCATCTCACCCCAGTTTTCCTCTGTATGTTCTCGATTGGACACAATGGCCTGTCGTTGCAGATCTAATTAATTTATTAAAGATCTATTTCCTCAGGACATTATAAATACCCATACAACTCAAGAATCTTAATCACCCAACTTCAAAAGCTTCTTTCTCCCTACCAGTAATTTATTTAAAATTATGTATACCAACATTGTTAATCCCTTCGATATTTACGATTAAGATCATTAGAAGACAAATAGACACAGACATAAAGTAGTTTGTCCCAGTTCCTGTATCCAGCTGGCCAGAAAAATACACGTTGCACAAATTGTTATCTAAAATTAGTTCCACGATATTTACAGTATCGTTAATCGTGTTTATAGATGGCATGTTAAAAGTCTTTCAGAGTCCGTAGACTTAATATTTATTGGAACCTGACTGGAGAATTTTGAGAAATGGGATGTTCTTACTAAATATTATTTTAGAGCCAGCCATTCAGTTTTATTGGTCAAAGTGATAGAAATATTAGATATTATGTTGATTTAGGTGAAGGAGATGGTGTTATTCTAATGGATTTCATGCTGCTTAAAATCCAATTCAAATAACATGAAATTAATGAGCGTTCTTAGATTTCATTACTTATGCTCATATTTTCTTCCAGCGTTCTGCTACTGTATGATTGTTAACACTTTTGTAGAATATAGGTCAGATAGGCAGTCGCACTACGTAAAATACTGGTATTCAGCTGCGTCTGGTTAGACTGGAAGCCGACCCCAGCATAGTTCGGAAAAGGCAGGCAGCTGATGACTGTAAATTATAAAATCTTAATCCTCAATGAAGAGTTTATGAAAAACTTGTCAATGAAGGGTCATTGGCTCCGGCATCATGTATCTACGTGCGGCAATTAATTGTGACAATTGGCAGAATGCCCATTGCGTTTTAATTTGTGATAATCATTTGAATATTTTGCTATCTTGCAACACTATTGCTTTACGAGCCAAGATAAAATAACCCAGCTTTAAAAACAAGATTCTTTAAAATGATTGACAGTATTGAGGAGACATTGAACTGTGTTAAAAGGTTTTCAATTCTTTCGTGTTACGAAACTTTTACGCAGAAAGTGTGTAGTCGTATTTTGGAACATTCACGCTTTCATCTCTTAAAACTCATTATCTACACCTAATACTTCTAGTCTATCTATAATGCAGTCAAGTTTAATTATTTATTCATTATAAAATGTGAGATGATCAACTAAACATTCCAATCAACGATTCCAATGATTAAAATTCTGTTGCCAAAATATAAAGACTCCCTACATCCGGTTATTCATCATAATTCCAATCACGTATGTACCTCAAAAGGAAAGTAAATGGTTCAATGGTAACTAATCTATCAGTAATCCGATACATTCTTGCATATTGATGACCGAATTTGTTTGTAGATTAGCTTTCAATTCTTCTATTTGTTTGTTACTTAATTATTGCGCTACTTGATATCATTATATTCTTTATCATTTCATAATATTAACTGCTTATCGTATTTTCATCGTCTGCTGTTTGTCTTTCGAATGAATTGTATTAATAAAAGTCTTCTGATTTACTGTGACAATACGAATTTATTTCTTTGACATTTGCTTTTTTAACATTTATTATTTCTATAATATCGTATTCTTCTAATAAAATCTCGCGTGTAAAAAAATCATTTCCTTGAGCTTCGTTCACATCAGGTTCTATAGATTCCGTCATGGTTTGTAGATTCCCTATCAGTTTAGTGGTATCAAATCAGGCTAATATGCTTTTAGCTTTCAGCAGAGCCCTGACCCAGCCTGGCCCTGCTAATCTAAATGAATCGCGTCGAGGGATCCATTATTTGCATTTGATAAATTGTCCATTTGTCCTCGACTAACCAGTGACCAAGGTCGCATCTATTAGATAGAAAACGTAATTTAGGGCTTCGGTCGGTAGAATAGACACATCGTTTACTATCTTTTCTTTGTGTAGGATGATCTATTTAATTAGATTTAAACTGGCCCTCCAGTGCATAAATAAAATTGTTTTGATTTATCAGACTTCATTTTTATATGTTGTTACTGAAAAACAGAATGTCCCCAAATGAACACACCACACTGTTATAAATCATAAACCTTTATTCTGGAATTTTTCAGATCTGTAGTCAAGTTCTCATAAAAGCAACCACATCTAGCGTAAAGTTTACACAGTTTTTTAGGGATACCTCAGCTTAACTCTGGAAACTCTACAACGAAAATAAGTCTATTAATCTAATAGGTTGGGGAAAAAGTTTCTTCGCAGTTTTTAAGAAAATTCAAAACATTTTTTAATATAGTTTATTTACATTTAACTAAAGTATGTAGGTACAATTTTATTCGATAACTTTTTGCCATCTTGTAAGTAGGGTCATGATCCCATTGCTATAGAAATTTTGGGACTTCTGATCAAAATACCGCGCCAAGTGGTTTTGGCAGTCCTCTCGTGATATTAACCTGACACTGCCTAAAGAATTCTGAAGAGACCAAACAGGTGGAAATCTGAAGGTGCAAGGTCAGGACTATACGGCGGATGCATTAACACCTCCCAGCCAAACTCTCTTAACTTTTGCTGAGTGGCTAAAGATGTGTGAGCTCTAGCGTTATCATGATGAAAAACCACAACCCTTGTGTTGATTAATTCAGGCCGCTTTCTCTCAACTTCTTGCTTTAATCTCATCAGTTGTTCGCAGTAGAGTTCAGAATCGATGGTCCTGCCTGGTGGTTACCATCAGGCAGGACCATCGATTCAGCTCATAATGAATAATGCCCTTCCAATCCCACCACACACACAGCATCACTTTGTTGCGAGTTAACCCGGGTTTCGCCACAGTCTGTGAAGCCTGACCGGCCTTTGACCACGACCTTTTTCGCACGTTCTTGTTGTACGTGATCCACTTTTCATCACCAGTTATCAGCTTCTTCAAAAATGGTTCGGTTTCATTACGTCGTAATAAAGAATCACAAATGAGTACACGGTTCATTAGGTTTCTTTCAGTGAGCTCGTGAGGTACCCAAATATCGAGCTTTTTTGTGTACCCTGTTTTTTTCAAATGTGCCAAAACTGTTTTGTGGTCAATTCCCAGTTCTTCAGCTACGTCGTAACTACTGATATGCCGATCTTGCTCCACTTTTTCAAAAATGGCATCCATTTTATCCGTAATAGAGCGACCAGAGCGACGTGCATCTTTGACATCAAAATTTCCGGATTGAAAACGCTTAAACCAAATTTGTGCTACTCTCACAGACACTGCACTAGGTCCATAAACATCGCAATTTTTTTTCGCGCCTTCGGTTCATTTTTACCTTTTTTGTAGTAAAATTTTAAAATGTATCGAATTTCTTCATTAGATTCACTCATCTTGACAGTACGAAAAACAAATGAAAATCACGCATTTTCCTAATTTGAATTTGGAATTATGTTCTTTAAAATTTAAAGTTTCAATGATACCAACACCAGCTGGTTTTGGTATCACAAATAGTATAGCCAAAGCGATTTTATTACAAGTTCATACATACTATAATGCGAAAAGACTTTTTCCCCAACCTAATCTATATACATATATAAAAATGAATCCCTATTTCCCTTGGTCACGCCATCACGCGTGAACGGCTGGACCGATTTCACTATTTTCTTTTTTGTTGTGTTCGTTATTGTCAGGAGAAGGATCTTATGAAATAAAAAAATCAGGAAGTTGATCGGAACATTACAAAATTTGAGAAAACTTAACGCCAATATTAATTTTACATAACTGTCAGTTGTTTGAAATATCTGTCAGCGAATGACAGAATGCGCGCTGCAAATATCGTTTAACACAGATGGATCGGTTGATAAATGAGTCGATAGTTGTAGTTTTAGGCAATAGTCAAAACTAAAACTAAACGACATATGACATTCATAGTTAAGACAGGACATCGTCTGTCGGGTCAGCTTGTATATAATATAAAAGGAAACCATGAATGACTGACTGACTGATCTATCAACACATAGCTCAAACCACTGACCGGATTGGGCTGAAATTTGGCACACAGATAGTTATTATGACGTAGGCATCCGCTAAGCACCGGTTTTTGGAAATTCGACCTTTAAGGGGGTGAAAAGGGAGATTTTGTTTGTATGAAAAATCTTAATCCTTGACTTAATAAACTTGAAACTTGGAACTAATATACCTATAACTAAAATTATAAAGATTGAAACTTTTTAATTTTCTAAACTGCCCCCTAAAGGGGTATTGGGGGGTGTCAAAGTTTGTATCGAAGAATTTTAACGCGTGGTCCAGTTCAATCGAAACTCAGTACTTATACTTAAGACCAAAAATAAAGAATAACGTGTATCAGGGTTTTTTAGAAAATCTTTTCCTGAAGGGGCACTGACTGTCGTTATTCATTTTTTTAGGGGCTGATTTTACTGCGTGGCTTGATTAACTCGAAAATTTGTATCTTTAGTTTAAGTTATGGAAACATCCCAAAAGATTTTTCAAAACTCCACCCCTGGGGGGGGGGGGGGCAAAGAGGGGATATAGTTTATATGAAAAATCTTATTCCTTTGGTTAATAAACTTGAAACTTGGCAATATTTTCCTCAGTAAATAATAAAGATAATAATAATAAAGGGACTTTTAGTTTTTTAAACAGCACCTCACACAAAATTTAGAGGGTGGCAAAGTTATTAAGTAAAGGTGCTGTCGGATTAACTCGAAACTCGGTACTTACTAATATTTAAAACAAAAATAAAAAGTATTCAAAAATCAACTCCTAACGGGGTGGAAAAGAGTAATAAAGTTGGATTTTACTGTTTGCTTCACAAGCAATAAAATCCAACTTTAATACCTCCTAAAAAAAATCTAAAATCGAAAATGGTTATAAATAATGTTAAATCATACAACGGAAACAAACCAAACGGGTTTTTTTAAAACAAGCCCAGACGTGGTGAAAAGAGAGGACACGGTTTATTTGAAAAATCTTTTTAAGTTAATAGATCCATTATCTATTAACTTAAAAAGTGGCCCTAACACTTATTTATCTAAATCTATATACTAGTACTTAATATAATAAAGCTAGAGTTTGTTTTTTCGTTTCTTTTTTTAAAACGCTAATTTTTGGAACTACAAGTAGGGTTTGTAAAATCCTTACTGCATTTCATAGGCCAATTCTTGAGGAAGGTATATAGGCTATTTAACATCACGCTACGACCTTAGGAGCCGAGCATAGGGAAAAAAGGCAGAAAGAACGCTAAGCGAAAACGAAGTAGGTAATAGCGCGGGCGGGCGATGCCATGCGACGGGGTGGGTCGGGGAACAAGAAATTTCACGCGGACGACGGCTATAGGCTATTTAGCATGACACTAGGAACTTTAGGGGCCGCAGCCGCAGGCACGCCACAATTGCAGTGGTAAGTCCCCTCTTTGAGGAGTGGCTTGAGAAGTGCCACGGCCTCCTCACCTTCCGCCTGACGCAGGTCCTCACCGGACATGGCTGTTTTGGGAGGTTCCTGTTTCGGATAAGGCTGGAGGAAACGCCCGGGTGTTATCATTGTGTGGATCGACCGAAGGACACGGTGGAGCATACGGTGGAGGTCTGCCCGGATTGGGCGGAGCACCGCCGCACCCTCGTGGCGGCGATCGGCGGCGGCGATCTCTCGCGTCCGTCCTGGTCCAGGCCATGGTACGGACCGAGAGGGAATGGGAAGCTATCACCTCCTTCTGCGAAGCAGTAATGATCACGAAGGAGGAGGCGAAGCGCGTGAGGGAGAGGCAATCGTTGCGCCCTCACGACCTGAGTCGCCGCAGGAGGAGACACCCTGGGCGTCGTCGGGAGTCGATAGCCAACTCCCGGCCACTGTAGGCGCGGGCTTGTGGACGGCGAGCAGTGGGCAGCTCGCCGTCCGGTAAGGACCTGGCCCAGGTCGCCGGAGCGTTGTGTTCCACGTGCGCCTCAAAGAGATGTCAGCATAATGACGGGGTCCGATAGGGCCGATACCTCCCGGGGTCGCGAATTGTTCGAAAGAGTTATCGTGGCCCTGGCGCACAGGCAACTGAAGGAACACGGGGGGGTTTTAGTCAGTAAGAGTCTGACACGCCCTCCCGCTCCGCCCAAAGCGGGAGAGGTCATTTGACGATTCACCAACCAAAAAAAAAAAAAGGAGTCGCAACCGAGCAAAAAGAAAAAATACGGAAAGAACGCTAAGCGGACAAAAGTAATAGCGCGGGCAGGCGATACAGTGCGACGGGGTGGGTCGGGGGAACCAGAAGTTTCCCACGTACGACGTCGCGGGCAGAAGCTAGTTAGAATTAGAAATACAAGCCTCACATAAATTGGGGTAAGGGCAGAAAAATGATGAACTTCTTAAATAACTTCATGAATTGAGCATGCAAATAAAATTACACTCAGCAATTCAGGTGGTTACTACAACGAAGGTTTTCTGCAAATATTTCTGTTTAAATTCTGTTCTGTAGTTATAGATGTTCCGGTGAACAACCTCATTTCGATGTTGTCAGTAGCCAAATGTTATCCGCCAGTCCCTTTATTTTTGTCGCCGGTTATTCGTACCTCCGTCTATTATTGGCTTCGTAAAAAAGCATAATTTGTCAATTTTCCAGACAACGCTTTCCGTTTAATATTATAATATTCAGTAGTTCAGCTGTTGTTTGTTCAGGAAGAGTTTGAAGGGCCTATTTGTCTTCTCTATTTTGGATCTTACTAATTATGTTATTGTCGTTGCTTTCTTCTCTGTCAAAAGTTACACTAGCTTTTCTTAGGTCAGTATGTAGCTTTTCAGAGTTTTCTCTAAATGTTCCTATAACTAATGGCTGTTGTATATAGCGCCATCTATGCTTGCCTAGGAAAACTTCAGCCTTTGCCCACACCGCAGTGAAACGTATGATTCATACTACTTTATGAAACCGTCGACCAATACGTTCTATCGTGATCAACCAGGTGGCGCTTGTAAGTTTTTAGATAATCAAGGCTTGATTAAAAATTACTTCTCTTTTAGCTAATTGTTTTTTTTCCTGTTTATCCTTATCGATTATTCTTTTATCTTTCCCTTTTGAAAATTATTTATGGCATTTATGTTGTTTATTACCGTGGTTTGTTAATTCGTCATCGATCGTTATCACAGTGGCGCTAGGTGATGTCACGGGTGCATTAACCCTTGCAGTGCCGCGTCGAATGCACCCGCCCGCCCACGTCCCGGGGAAAACTGCAATGTCAGTCGCGGATCCTTGAACCCTAGCGGCTGCACAGTTCAGTGTTTACATCGATTCTAGACTAAAGTTTTGGCTAACCAAAAGTTTATACACTGTATATATTATTGCGTAAGTGTTCTCTGTAACAGGTTGTTCAGTTGAGTCAATTTGTTGAACATTCGGCCCTATGACTAACGTTTGATCTGCGGGAAGTTCCTTAGCTCCAACCAGTAACCACCCACACGTTTCAATAAAGGATGGTACATAAGTACATGGTTACGCCCGGTTGCCAATACTAGTTATCCCGACTTATACGAAACATATGGCGGGAGCTCGCATTCCAGTGCGAACATTCTGGAATAACGCAGTTCTGTTATAATCTTCGTGGAAAAGCCTGTGTTTGAAAGTATTAGTGACTTTTGGAATTTCTCTAAGGACTGTGCTTCGAACGTGATCGACGCCATAATGACGGGTAAGTGACAGCCATTTTTGGTAAATAGGAATGTCGGGTCGTTGGATGATTATGCTAATTACCGTTTCATGTTTTCATTTGATTATTTCGTATTAGGAGTGCTGATGGGTTACTCAGCTCTTTATGGAAAAGCCTTGATGGCGTTTATGGGGTTTTAAATCGACATCTGTTCTTGAAATGTTTTATGAATAGATTATACTAATGTAATAATTTTTTAAGATAGTTTGTTATAGCTTTCTGACGCAAACTACTTACAGTCTGTGTGTGGTTACAGTGTTTGAGTTTTATGTGTTGTTCTGTGAACCTCATGAGCTATTTCAATGCTTTCAACAGCAGTTTTAAGTTTCTGGAGGTATTTATTTTGTTTTAAATCAGTCCTTTTTAACTTTTTTACTTAAACTACTATAAAAAAAGCATTTTTGGTACTAAGTAACTAATTGGAAAATATTATTTTATCTCCAAAAATTGTTAGCGTTAATTCCCAGGCAATTCAATATGTAGTCAACTTGTCAATAAGCCTTATATTGATTAGGCTTTACTGACAGGTTGTATGTTAACTCTTTGTATTGATAAAGAGTTAAAATACAACCTGTCAGTAAGTTCAAAAGCTCGAAGCTCGAAGAATGACTGACAGCAAAATCTTCAAGTCCTTCAAAATAATCATCACTTATGAAGGGTCCATAACTTCATATATCACTTAACTTGCAAGACGTCCCTGATGTATCGGGTACATTAATACATTTCCTACCTTCTCCCGCCAAAGGGCGAAAGATAAAACATATTGCCGAGTCATAAAAGATAATGATCTACTAATAAATAAACGTCCACCTGTCATGGCGGCAACTCGGCTTTGAGAAATAACAGCAATCAGTGTGTCAAACGCGTCAAATCGGTCCGCGGATCCGCTGTCCCTCCAAGTATGGGTGCGCCAGCGCAGCGGACTCGCGGGAAAATGCACTCATTACCTCGGCCTCGGCTAGATCGTGCCCATTATTTTCTGGATGTGTTTCAATGTTTGAATTGTTTTGTAGTCCATTTTGATTGGCTATTCCAACGGATTCATACGAATGTAGAGAACAAGGTGGAAGGACGTTTTGATAAAAAGGTTTTTATTCAGCAGTGATACTAGTTTGTTCGACTCTCAGCTTGGTTTCCCAAGCTTGCACTTTTCCTTAATTCTTGGATTTCGTACTGGATTCTTTTGAAAGCACCAGACTTATAAGCATCTAGATTCTAGGTAAATACTGCTGTAATGTTGGAGGCTCTGTAAAAATACCTTGTAAATGTGCCTTTGTAAATATGAGTAAGAGTATTCTATTCTATTCTATCGTATACGAAATTGTTTTCTTTCAGTTTCATGTATTTCAGTTCTTATCAAGCCATTGATCTACATATATTTTTCATTTAAAATACCATTATTCACGATCATACCAAAAATGTCGTAAACGTCGCAACAATTCACAATCTTAAATTTATTCGATTCTATGACTTTTTCTATTTTATCTTTCTATTTCCAGCACCAGTATTATTAATGCTTTTTACTCTTTCTTCACATCTTTATTAAGTGTGTATAAACAAATTAGTACCATCATTGATTATTTTTTCAATTTCTTGTATAAAATGTTCAATTTATATTGTATTTTTTATATGCGTACGTCCTAGAGGCTCTTCATGCCAAAGTGTGCTATTTAAACCTTCAGCCATACCAAATCTATTTTAATTCTGTGCTGTGTATGCACACTATGCGCATACTAGGTCTTTCAAGAGTACATGATATACGTCTTGAGGTTCAATAATCAAGATGGCATCACCGTACTTGAATGCCAAACTTATCGCTAAAATGCTCTACTACATCAAAAGAATAAGAGAAAAGGTTATCAAATAGACTATATTTTTTCGCATGGTAACACCGGAGCTTACACCGAGTTTTAGACCAACTTAAAGATGCTGCTATTGTGAGCCTCTCATATGAGCAATGCTATCTCGTTCCAGTAAATGCTCTACATTGTCTTTATATATTACAACACTACTCATATTCTATCTACAAAACTAGCTAGATTGCGTCTATTAGGGAGTCAGTAGGCACTCTCACCAACATTTCTAAAATTTTCACCATTAGCATTAGAAAGAAGTCAGGAACCATCGCCCCATGCGCCAACGGGAGGTGGACTGTATACGGCATTGATGACACGCCTCCCGTGATATCAAACACGTATATGTTCCCAGCCAATTTGTACCGGTGGCTTTTAATTAGGTAAAAATACTAACGTTACTTACCTGTTTTTATGCGACTGAGTAGGTTCTCATGGGACCAGCAGGTGATCGTGATCATATTTGGATGTCATTATTTTTTTATAACATACGTACATATTCCGATCGATTGAAAGTTTTGATAGTTTGGAGTATTGGTTAGATCGCGTGATTTAAGTTTATTATTAAGTTTAGATGAAAGCTTTCAAGTTATGCTATTTCTTGTTCAATTTACGAAATCCATCACTGAACTTTCCTTAGAATTATTCTGAACTTTAGCGTCTTCTAATTGTGTAAAATAATTGAAAGTTTGTTGTATGTCAAATAAGAAACAGCACTTAAAAGCAATACAGATTCCTTCTGCACTTGACCGCTCATCTGCTATATGTAAGTCAACTATTCTGATAAATGCATCTAGTTCATATTATTTAATGCTCACATTGATACTTGTTTTATGTATCCTGCCAAAGGAAGTCAAGACCTTATGAACCTTTCGTCGTTATAATAGTAATATTATACGCTTCTTCCACAGAATTACCACCAATATCAGTTTTCAATGCGCCTGTAACATTGCAATTATTACAATCGACTACTTTATCCGCTGTTTAGACGATAAATTAAACCGCATTAATCGTATATCTGGGAACAATTGGCTATAAATTGTGGTATCTGTTAACAGCAATATATTCACTGTGCGAAATGAATGGAGCTAACTAGTGGTGTCACTCAAGATAACGCTGTATATATTAATGACCTCACACTGTGCTGCTTCAATTAAAAGCTTAGTGCATCACTGTCTGCGGTAACATGTTATGTAAGATCTGCAACTGGCGCCTATATTGATATCTTAATAAAACTGTTTGTTCTGTTTTATTAACACTCTCTTGGGTATCTAGGATTGTTTATTTACGGATTTACTTTGGTTTGCGAATTTGATTTGGTGTCTGTTTCTTTGTTGTGTATGTTGCTGTTATGTGCGTTGTTTTCTGTCTTACTGGCTCATGTATTAAGTGAATCGATTTGAACTTTGAACCACTTGAAGCATCTTATTACAGATGTGAGTTTATTATAAAAGTATGTTCTACTGTTTTATATGTTCTATTATCCATTTCATGGACCTACTTGACCCCAGTATCATAGATATGTCTGACTTATTTTAGAAACCCAAATATGTTGTTTTATTTCTTTTAATGTTTCTCGATATATTGAAGAAGCTTTTCAAATGACCGCGATTATGTGTTCCATAGTTAGATATCAATGAGGAGAGTGGTCGTAAAACTTATCAATACAAATGACTTGACGATTTGGAAGTTTTGGATGGGAATTACTTCTTTATCGGATTAGGCAAACAGATTTTAATGGCTTTTTTGTATCAATAATTAAATTCTAGGAGCAGTGGTGGTCCAGTGGTATCGGCCCCGACTTACGAGTTGTAGGTCGTGGGTTCGAACCCAGGCAGGCGCTTTACTTTGTGTAAATAATTTCATCACCATTTCTCTCAAAACGGTGAAGGAAAACATCGTGAGGAAACCGGCATGTCTTAGACCCAAAAATTCGAAGACGTGACATCTACCAACCCGCACTGGGCCCGCGTGGTGGAATACAGCCCATTCCCACTCAAAGAGAGGAGTCCTGAGTCCAAGCAGTGGGAACATTATAGGTTGGTTATGATGATTATGAATTAAATTCTTGTCACTACAATAGTTCTAAGAGAGGTCCAAACCTTCTTCACCAATTACACACATTTCACTTCTTACAACTTCGTTCATCAATGGAACTAATTCCACAGGTATAAAAACGTGTAAAAGTACAGTAAGTACTTCTAACATTTCATTAGCATTGTACAAAAACTAGTGTAGATAACAATCTTCGCCTTTAACTACGGTTACCCTACAATTTGCGCGGCTGACCAGAGGCAAGTTACCAAAAATAGTGGTCACCCACTCGCGCCCGACCAGGAAACGAATACACCTCATTATGGATAAGTAATGCTAATTGGATATTTGGAATGTCCGCTTAGAGTACTAAGAGTACTTACGGCAGTTGTTCTTTTGGTGTTGTAGGCATCAGATTTGACAATCAGATAAAATATAACCTAGCTTCTGGGTTTATAGTTCTATCTCTATCGATAGAGTCTATTTGGTATATTCCTTATTGTAGACTTGTCCTCTATTCTCATTACTATGCCCTGGTTAACAAATGTTTGTTAAGTTTGTTCCTTTTGTTACGGGAAAACTCCTTTTCCGTCTGCAACCCTCAATTTGACTAGGTTTCCCATCGGTACAATACATTTAAATGAAAGCGGTTTACTAGAAATCATTATGTTTGCATTGTATTCTTGATCTATGTTTAGCCTATGCATATTATAAATTAAAGACGATTTTCGTGTCTGTCTGTGTGACCGCGTTGTTCTTCTAAACTCCGCCACAGGTTTTGATGCGATTTTCACCATCATTTAGAGGATTTATTCGGGAAGGTTTATGTGTATAACATTAGTAAAGGGTTTTTCAACAAGAACTTTGTTTTTAATACAAAATAAAACAAATAATTTGGATGAAAATTATTCAATTTTTATTGTATTAAAAGAGTAAGGTTTGGCAATTATGAATGAAAAATGGTATCGGATAAATGTCCACCACGACCACGCACACAGATGTCGATTCTTCCATCAAAATTTTCAATCTAATTTTGGCAAAATGGCGAGTCTATTTCGTTAATCGATTCGAGTTGCGATTTACACCACTGGATTTTTTTTTTCTGGGGCTATGTTAAAAACAGAGTATACGGAGCCACTCGAATCGATTGCAGCCTTATAACTCAAAATCCGTGACGCGATTAACGAAATAGACCCGCCATTTTTCCAAAAAGTTATATTTTGATGAAAGAATCGACACCTGTGAGCGTGGTCGTGGTGGACACTTGTCCGATATAATTTTTCATTAATTATTGCCAAACCTTACTCTTTATAATACAATTAAAATTTGAATCATTTTCAGCTAAATTCTTTGTTTTATTTTATTAAAAAAAACAAAGTTCTTGTTGAAAAACCCTTTATTACACTAACATAATATAATAAAAAAATCTCGATGTGTGATGTAGTCGTAAAAACAGTGTGAAGCAGGGGCGGGTTGCTAGTTTGGTATTTATATTCTAAGAATTGTTGACAATACATCTTGTCTTGTCGTTTAGAAACTTCAAAACAATAATGTTTTGCCGTGCTTTACGCTTTGTTGAGTTCACCATGAATGGCATTGACCACGTGATTCGATATGGTATGTACCTCGTCATCGTTGTTAGCGATCTTTGTTTGGTATTTCGGTTTTCATTTTAACTTTAAACTTCCTTAGCTTGTTTTCTTTTTATGGTCAGCTCTTAGCGAACATGATTGTGACTATTCTTTAGCCTTTCGTTTTTGATTAATCAGAGTCGAAGCCTTACTTATCAACGCGATTTCAACCATAAATAAATTACACAATGTTAATGAAAATCTTCGGCGTTGGCTTTATAAATAGCTTCTGCCAATCGTTCAAGGACAAGGCTTTCTCTGCAATATTACGTTTCTGCAATAATTTTGCTACGAGCTAGGAAGCAATCTGCTCAAGCCGGTAGCATTCCTCTGTTCGCCGACCGCGTCCTGCATTCCCATCCGTGGCGGCTTCCGAGAACATTGCGATCCGCTATGCCTTCTTACTAGGCATTGCCTCCCCTGGACACCAGTTGCAGATACGTCCATCGCCCACATGTGCCCATTACGAGCTCAATTCCGCACCACAATGAAACTGAGATCATTAGACACCGTCCCACAGTTGCGTCTTGAGACCGCGACAGTTGTCAGTCGCTGCGACGACATCCATCCGATCAAACCGCTGCGACCGAGCGCGGAGCGTTCGTTGACGATCGACAGTTGCGTACGAAACTAATGCCGTGTTTTTAATTTGGACGTTTTTCTACGGTCCGTGTGAATCAATTGGTAACGGTTGACGTGGCTAGTGTGAGACTAATTCGGCGACTTGTGTTCGTTAGTGCGGTGTACCTTGTGAGCTGGCGGCCGTTCGACTAATAACCCTTTGATGTAACAAAGCAGTAATTAGAGCGTGGATTTAAAAATAACTGCGCCCACTCGTTCTTGTGCGTGCGTCTTAACTTGACGCTAATTACAATTCAAATATAGCTTATATTTCTTTGAGAATTTCGAAATATCACCCTGTTTTTAAAGAGTTTAGATCATTGCGCGTACGTCGAACCGTGTTTAAATATCTCATCCCAATATGTCAACAGTCAATCAATTAAACATGAAGCCGTAGTATCAGACGCCGCAAACATCAGTGTTAATTGCCTATAAATAAAACAGGGCCATCGTACTGGCCAATTTAGAGAGATCCCCGTTTGTTAATAGGCGTAGTAAAAGGACGAATCTGTATCGTAGAAATAGGACAACTAATAGAGATCGCGTTAGATTGGTGACAAGCATAAGTTACTGGAGTGTTTCCGGGATAGAGAAGTTTATAGATTTCTATGCTTACTAAACATGGTCTCACTATACCATTTAGATTTTTTGCTAGACTACTCAGACCTGCTTGAATCTGGGGCAATTCCTATCAAGCTTGATTAAAATATAACAATAAACATTAAAAATATTTTATTTCATATGAACCTTCATGGGCACTTATGAAACGTCAGAAGCTAGGCGAATGGTTCCAATTGGTCGTTTCCTATGGAGAAGAGCCGGCAAGAAACTCCACGGTTACTCTTTTAATAAAAGGCTTTACAATGTTTTCAAATTACAGTGTTAGTAGGCATGGGAGAACAGTGTAGGCCTGTCAACAAGTAACAGGTACTTAACAAAATAGAAAAAGGTCTCCAAATCCTACAAGTTAGGCCTACAACGTTTTCACATTCACAAAATATAGAGAATCCATATAAAAGATAAATAAAATAATACAAATAAAAGCCTATTTAAACCAAATGACATGATTGCCATGCATTAAATGCATCTGAGGCGAGCATTTCTATCACAACTGTTATGTCTTGATTATCATAGGTAGTCAGTAAGTACCCTTCCTCATTCATGTTTTTCATATCTTGCTGTGAATATGTATTCCATTTCTATTATATGAAATATGCATAGCTCGATCTGTATGTCATTCAACATACCCACATGCTTCGTTACTTGGAATATGGAAACTTGCCAGTATGTTTGTCAACGACTCTCTGTTATGGCGTGAAATTTTGATGTCAAGCTGTCCATTGATATGTTGCATTATTCATTCTTTGTCTATGCATTTCCCATATTATAATCCAAGTCATAACAATTGTATTTATTAATTAGCTTTTCTATTTCGTACTGCGCTCCATTTAAGCAGTGTTCCATTCCATGGGCTGCGAATACATTAAGTTCTTAATTGTGCTTATTATATCTTACTTGTGAAACAGTTAGTAAACCATTTACTGGTTTAAAAAAGGGCTGTCTAGAACTGGTAATAAGTTTCTGTTTAAATTCAGTACTATCTATAAAAGGTTGACACATTTGCCTTGTTATCAACAACTGAATCTATGTTTTAGTGCAACTTGCTTTAAAAGTCGTGTACTTCATTCCATGCCATAATTCTTAATGAATGCAATTAATATACTCGTGCTATGTCTTAAACAGAATTAGTTACAGTCGAAGGTACTATAATTAATTAATTTCTCATACTAAGGCGCTTGCGTGTCAAATGAAGAACAGAATGTTGAAATGATTGATTATGTTTTTTTTAAGCAAGCTTGTAATACGTCTAGACAATGTTGTGGGTGTATGATCCGATTATGTTACATTGTATTTGGTAAAATAAACTTTATTGAATGCGTAGATTTTAAAAGAAATGTGATTTATGGTTGCGAAATCTTTCGTATATAGAATCCCAGAAATCCTAAAGACACTTCTTCTAACCGATGTAAAAAACTGGATAGGCTGTGGTTTATAAACAGATACACATATATCAAAGAACTCCATTGTATCGTAATGAGTCATTAAACTGAACCTATTGGCCTCCGCCGAAGTCATAATTCTGTCAAACACTTGGCCTTAGTTACAAACATGTTTAAGGCATAATTCTCTGCCATTACATGAATTACGGTTTAATTGTTTACATGTGGCAGTTTTTCTTAAGAATGCAACCGTTTTTTGTACAAATGAAAATTTTATAAGTAAGCTTTTATAATATTCGTCAACTCACAAAAGTAGTATCAAGCGCTCGTTTTGTACCTGCACAATAAATGCATCTGGTCTCAGCATGTCTTTGAGTTTATTCTTGCTCGGTTCAATAATTATCTTCATCAACATCATCATCATTGGCAAATTGTTATTTCTTGATATTTTTATTATTTTTCTAAAATCTCTTATCACAATAAGTCCTCCCAAACTTTCTATCCATAAAGTATGGTTCCTATGCAGCCATTATTGATCTATTTTTGTGCACATCAAATCTTATCGAGTCTCCATTGACACCTCTATGTTTGCTATCTCGTCGGCTGTGTTATCTTTAGTTATTAGGTTATGTTATTTAATGTAACAAAATCACTGCCTCTGGGTTATTAGGTTATGTGATAGTTCTGGTGGAACCTTTAGCACTTCGAAGTATCGATTTAATCATGCCATGTGTGTGTTAGATGATTGCAACACATGATCTAAGCCGATTTAAGTATCTTTGTTCTGATCTATTTCTGGCTATCATAATGTAATTTTATTGGCAACATCAGGTAGTTAGCTCATCTCGTAAAATACCACTTTTCCCTATGTTGTTATGAATCTATGAGTAATGTGATTGCCAAATACAATTATCATCCAATAAGAGCATTCTGGTAATTGCTAGTAAGTGCAGGACTTGAGTCAGAGATGACTAGCCTTGTTATGAGATGACCTACCTTTTCAACCCAG
Source organism: Griposia aprilina (assembly GCA_916610205.1). Lineage (NCBI taxonomy): Eukaryota > Metazoa > Arthropoda > Insecta > Lepidoptera > Noctuidae > Griposia > Griposia aprilina. The sequence continues at coordinate 4,334,824 of OU744295.1, read as the reverse complement.
TTTCAATGCCCGTTCAATTCCATTTTTGTTTTTGGTTCCTGGCGAAGAAGTAAAACCAGTCACATTATGTAATGTTAATTGCATGATTTCGAATTTGGATAATGCTCGAGCTTTTTCTTCTAGATTTTATGGATAGACCATTGTTACATATCGCTAAAATACTACGAGAACATAGATGGAACAAAGACACATGTTAGGTTGAAAACCAGTTTCATCGTACGTCGATTTTCAAATATTACCCCAAATATTTATGTGCCAAAAGAGGTTTTACAAACGGTAGTGCTTTGGCGAATGAAATCTATGACGCTAATCATCGTAGGCGTGGTTTTATGTAACAAGATGAACAGTAATCTACTAATCATTGATAATCCCATACAAATCTTACATAATAATCAGATTTCCATTGATGCACAGTCTACGCGTGGTAATTAAGTGTGGGATTCAAAGGTTTTATTAACGACTTAGTTAAAAGTAGCTGGACAAGTAAGCCATCGCCCACGACCACAATAGTCACCTGCTTCCAGCAATTTACTGTGAAAACGGTGATTTGTTTTACTGTTGGAATTAGTTCATCAGACAACTTTAACGCGGACATATTAAAGCTGCTACAAGCGAGGTAGCTATTGATCACAAAATTATTGAGTCCCACAAGGAACTTTTTGTGCCTATTGAAACTAAAAGAATCCAAAGAAAAATTGGATGGAAAATTGGTTTCCTTTCCGTTAGGGATACGGTGGCCAGGATAATACTCTGAAGGGTCATAAGTTCATAACTCATAAGATATAAATTTACTATGTAATAACAAAATCCCAGTGTCGACGCAATTGGTATAATTGCAGGTACCATGTACAAAGCAATGGTAGGTTTATTGCTTTATATTTATCTAAGGTATTGCGACCTTCAGTATTTCTACTATGGTCCCACCCACGGATGGGCGTCACCCACACGCCAGAGACAATGGATACAATATCGATACGTTTAATACAATTTCCTTTTAAAAATGGCTTGGTCTTTATTTATCAGAACAAGATAAATATACTCTACATATGGTTTAAAAATATCTGTGGTCGTTTCTCGTTTGCCAAAATTCAAAATGCGTCAATAAGGACAAAAATGACTAGTGTTCTTATGTAATTAACGTAATTGGACTACCGGCCTTGTCTGTCTTCTACATATATGAAGCCTTAAAACTAATCTATAATCAGGTCTGATACGAATTTAATCCTAGCTCTTTTTATGGCTTCAAATTTTACTTGTAACTTTCATATTTGACTTGTAATTCTTGCTGTTCTTCAATGGAACTGTATTTCAAATACATAAATTCACTTATTAATGACATAAGATTATTATTCCAATCAATAGCATGATGTATTGCTTCCTCAATGAGTTAGTTAGTAGTTACTGACTTTCTCTCATCGTTATTTTTATGCGGATTATCATTCGCTGATGTTAATGCTTCTGTGACATGGTTGAGAAAAATACTTCATTAAAAAGTTTCTGTTTCAGCTTTACTTTATCGTTGTCATATTTTTGTTCGTTACGGGTTTATATAGTGGCATGAGGAAATTGTATAAAACTCTGTTATTAGGTACATTGACTTGATTCAAATATCAATGTTTCCGTTCATAATAGTTCTTTCAAACAACGCCTCTATTTCAAACAAAACCACAGTCCACACCATTGTTTACGAAATAACAAACGTACTTAAACGTTACTAATGTTTGCCCTACTTCCACGCGTGCTCCTAATATATATACGTCATTACATGTAATCTACTGTATAATAGCGTAATTGACTTCAATGGGCCCTTGTATTTCCGTTGAATCTTTGTGTTTTGATACATTGAAAATAATCTCTAAGCCAGCAGCCAATTTTATTCTTTTGTGTGAGAAAACAGGTTAAAGCTGTTTACTCGAGGCAACCACGTGAGTTTCACGTAGATACAGTTGTAGGGCGCCGCCCGCCCACACAGCCGCCACACACAAACATGTCACTTACATAACATACTGGCTCAGACATAACCCTACGCACATTCATTATATTTTTTCACGCTTTTTACAAAGAGGTTAATGAAGTCGGTTCGCGATCAGTTGTGAAATACGTAACGGCGGAAATGACCACCTGACGGGAATAGCGCGTCGCGCAACTCTGTCGCCAGCTCACAGTGTGACCGCGCTATCACCCGGCGTCGCTCGCGCCGCAGATAACCCTGCATCACACCGAAAATAACCAGTCTACTCTTAGCCGCGGTCCAGCCACGACTGTCGTCAATTTGACCCATCCCGCCTTATATACCAAGCAGAGGGATGGCATCCGTGCGCACGCGCTCTGCATCCCCAAAATCAGTTTCATTCTCCCCGATTTTGGAGCGAAAGTACAGTGTCGAGCGAAGACCAGCGAGTCCTCCTGAACTGAAGTCCACGGACTGGAGGACATATTTTACCGATTTCAGTGCATATCTTGGTGAGTGAAATATATGAGGTGTTTGGGACTGATTCATGAGTCAGTCAGGTCGCTTTTAATGTACGGCCTTGTGCTATATCGGTTGCGTGTTAGTGGAGCGTTCGGGACCGCTGCGTAAACAAATCTTGCGTAATCGCGTCTATTGGTTTTGTGAAGATGTCCGATTTTATCATGTCGCCCAAGTTATGGCCTTTGTTAGTCAAATGAGTTTTTTTTTTTTTTGTATTCAGATAATCTTTTATTCATAACTTGTAAATGGATGACATTTGACTCTAGAACCGACGTACTAACCACTTATTTATTTTATTCGACTTCAAATTATGTAGCTCATAGTATTTTTCGAAGAACCAATACTCGTGATATGCGAAACCTGTGATAATGGACTTGAAAAAAAAACCGTTTATAGATCCCATTCAAAATATCTCGTAAGCCAAGTATTATCAGCTTTATTCTCTACGACCACAAAAATATCAGTCCCAGTTTCAGATTTTGAGTAATTTATACGTTCATATGAGAACAATTGAAAGTGTTCGGTATCAGTTGACCACGAGGTGTCAGTTGTCCTGAGATAACCTTGCGGGCTGTGGTCAGCACCGCAAAATGTTCTAGCGACTCTATATCGCATTGTTTACTACTTGTCCTGTCTTACAGCACTGTTATTAATAGCTTTGCATCCAGATATGAAGTTGATTTAATCTTAGCGAGATTTAAACATGTAGAGTGACGTATCTTTTACGGCAATTAATCAGTGTAGGTTAGTTATTTTGATGGGCAACACTGCAGTCTTTTTAACAATGACATATTCTGTTAGATGACCAATGACCATGGCCTGTTAGCTGTTCGTCTATCTTTTCGCATCGGTAATTCTGCTTGTTTTGTGGTTATTCCATCATCTATAGTCACCTGACTATATTCTGTGCTGGTGAACTTGACCATAAAAGCTCGAATTTGCTCTTCAATCCCAAAGGTCTTAAAGAACCTTCATAAGTGCTAAGCACACACACACACAACACCACAACACCACAACACACAACACCACAACACACACGCACAACACCATAACACACACACGCACAACACCATAACACAACACACAACACACACACCCTCACACAACACACAAACAGACAACACACACACCACACACTCACACTCACACTTAACAGATGTTTAAGTCACTGTAGTTTTTTAAGGAAAAGCATTATGAATACAAGAAAACGTAAGGACGTTCCTCATTTCATTGTTATCGACGGAAAATTGGTTATTCTGTATCTTTCCCAGAAGTTCGTAAAGCGCTGTTATAGTAAGTTAGCTAGAGTTAACAGCATTCTTCTTTATCATATACCCTTCAGTAACAGAGCTCTTCATGAATTTAATGCCAAACGTGGTGATTCAGTCAACATTGATCTTCTACGAGTAACGACCCTCCTACCTACTCACCTACCTGCCTACTAGACCCACTAAAATATTCCTAGTTGACTGGCTTGGTTTATCTACGTTTTATACCAAAAGAGCTTTTGAAGATCTTGCCGACATGAGACATAATAATATCCTTTTATTGATACGGTTTATTAGAAGGTATGTGATGGTGCAATATGAAGGTGCTTGCGTGACTAATTAAGCCATTAATTTAATCTTAACGCATCTTAATTAGCGTGTTTTACTATAGGAAATGCCTTATTTCCTGTAATTTGTGATAGTTTTAATTCGATACACTCCGGTGATTCTCTTAATCATCTTTATGATATTAATGCTTAGGCGAGATTGCAGTCCTTTTTAACTTTCTTAAAACACTGTTAATATAACTGTTGCGTAAAAAAAAAAAAATAAGAAAATTTAAACCAAAACAAAGATACTAAGAAAATTTAACATGCGGTCAAGCGCTGTGTGAAGACAGAAACGTGAATTATAATGATAGTCTCGATAAGAAAAAAATACGTAAAGAGGACACTAAATCGCTATTTAAACTCGTAGGTACCTTGAAGAGATTCCATCATGAAACCATGTAAAAGTTATGGCTTATTGTTTTTTAGGCCATGTTGAGAACATATTTTATAATTTCGTTATTATTTTTAAGATATATACAAAACTAGCTTTTGCCCTCGGCTTCGCCCGCGTGGATGTTGGAAATTATCCCACGGGAACGTACTACCGGGATAAAAAGTATCCTACGTGTTAATCCAGGTTATAAACTATCTGTGTTCCAAATTCCATCCAACACCGATCAAGAGTTTTTGCGTGAAAGAGTAACAAACATCTATCCATCCATCCATTCATCCATTCATCCATTTTATCCATACATACATCCATCCATCCATCCTCACAAACTTTCACATTTATAATATAATACATATTAGTAGGATTAGTAGGATAGTAGGATCTAGTAGATCAACAAGCGCTCGCGCCGGCCGCGCAGTGCCCGCCGAGACGCACTCCAAGACACACCGCTCTAGTCTCTACACTGGCAATTCTAAAGCTTGTACATCTACTATGTGCTATTCTTGTTTTTCTTTTGTATTTTTTTTTTATTAATTTACTAGAACATTTGTCATATTCTGACCTATCACTGTCATTATCGTCGTGCCATATGATTTAGAATTTCCAAATAACATGTTTTCCCGGCCCGGCGGCGTGCTCGTACAATCAACGCCATCTAGTGCTACAAATCAATACCAACAACATAACAAGCTTTAGGCAGCTGTTCATAGATAGAACTTCAATCGAATGATTTTCTTTCCCATTGATATTCTATTTTTATTCGAATGTTTAATTTGTTTTCATTTCTCGAAATCTAAAACGATTTTGTGTTCAATTCTACGAACTATTTCAAGAATGCGCAAGCGCACGTCTTTACGCCTTCTAATAAAATTATAGCAATGTTTTTCACTCACACAAAAGCGTGTTGCTCTTGAAATAGAGTAAGGCGTTAAGGATGATTTGTGCTAGACCTTGTCGGGCGCGAGCCGATATACGAGGCGCGGCGGACGAGACACGGATCCAAAACTTCACGACCATATTGAAGAAGGTCATGCTACACCGTGCAGCATCCGTGTCCCGTCAGACTCTTGGTCCCTACAAATTCAGCAGACAGAGCATTTCCGTGACGGTTTAGCATAACTCATCCCTTACACACAACGTCGTCGTAATCATCGTTTCTTTAGAGGACAGAGGTCTCCAGGCCTCTTTTCACATAGAAAAACAATGAGAATTGATCACCAAGCTTCCTTACTGCATCTGTTTGCGATTTTAGATTATTATGTCTCGATTTCTTCACTACATAGTCACTGATGTGATGACCAATATTTACTGAGAAAGCTGTTAAGCTTCTTCGTGTTACGAATTCATGACAATGACCCAATGTTTAGCGGTTAAAAATGATGTTTAAGTGAAAAAGAAAGCTACATACCTCATTACTTGGGTTGGTAAACGTCCACTGGCTCGTCAAAATCACCACTGTTGGCAGCATAATTGATAACCACTTTCTTTATGGTCTATCCGGTATACTTAAATATTGTTAAGTTGCCTTCTAGGACCTCCTTATTTTTCCTTTTTTGTCGGGATTCCCAGAATATTTTACTGAACTTATCACCGATTCTAAATGAGAAGACTTTTGATTCCGATTATTTAATTCAATACGCTTTAAGTCCTAGATTTCCTTAATCGCACTGGCGCTATTCGAGCTGTTTTAAATTCGGTGTTCACTAATCTGCTAGCCCATTATGGTATTAGATGGCTATGAAGCTATGATACAAGGTAATGATTTGAAAATGTTATTGCCAAGAGGATAATGGAAACAGTTTGCGAACAAATATAAATGTTGCTTTCATAAATAAGGAAAAATTGAATTTTCCTACACAATATGCGGCTAATTGGCTCTATTGTTGTAAAATAATATCAGATAATTTAGAAACAATAATGAAAATCAAGTTATTTAATCTCAAATAAACTTAGTTATCGTAATTAAATTTAAAATGCAGCATTATATATAATATTCTTTATTTCGGACTACAAGTACAAACAATCCCTGTAGTTTTAGTGTTAGTGACTTAAATAACTATGTTAGTAAACTTTCATAAACTAAAACAACGAATAATTATGCTGAGATAGGAGCCTTTTTGGTCTCGCACAGGTCTTTTATTTATTGTTATTTTTAATGTTAATTTTGTTGGTTTTAAATACTCCTTTTTTATTTTTACTGTTTGTAATTCCTGTGCGTGTCCCAAATAAAATATTGTTCTTTTTTTTTAATCCTTATATAAGCTAAGTACTTTAAGTTACATATTAAAGTACATAAACAAGTTATAGCCATGCTGTATGCCTTTATTATCTATATTATCTCAGCCTGACCGCAGGCTAGAGTTCAGTGCTTCCACGAAATTCCAAAAGTACTTACTAATCGCATCGCCCTCTTCTTTCCCTCACAACTACACGGAGCTTCACGACATGCCAGAGAGGGTTAGCAGACAAATTCCACCGAGAACGCGTCATCCTATGACACCTCAACTCGGTATTATCAAAGCGGCGTCAGCAAGTTCATTGATGGACCGCACCGTAAAGCACTTTCAGCGCTTCACTTTAAGCATTAGAACATCTAACACCTGTTTTACTTTCTGTATACCTGTATAGCGGAGTTGGTTTACATTGTCCTGACATACGCATCTAACATGACCGAAATACTAATTCGTGACCTCATCTCTCTCAGCGCTTCCAAATATTTATGTGAACAATATGTTTATTGTGAGCGATTTTTGCGGTCTGTGCTTGCGGCGGTGAATCAGTATCGCATTAGTCCATAAGAGAGTCGCCCGCGCCTCCTGGCTCGCACGAGGGCAAAGGAGATATATTTAAATTTAGAATCCCTTCCTCCGCCCTTGAGGCGAGAACTTTTTTTGTACTTTTTATGGCGTTTGTTGCGAATTCGCCACGGGCAGTTTCTTGTGAACCGTTTTAAGTGATACCAAAAAGTTATAATTTAAAATATTGAAAATGTCTCAGTATCATTATACAGTGAACGATGATATTTACGGGAAAATATTGAAAAAGAATCCTTCGCCAAAGAAAATACAATACGAAGAGATTTATGAAGCTGTTGATGGAATGGGTAAAAATATTTTAATTCTTATTGGAAATCTTATAGTATTTACTTCATTAATAGCCTGTTCTTAGTTATATTGACTTTGAATCACTTATTTGTTATTGACATAACTGTTATTGAGGTTACTCATGTTTGAAACTTTGAATATATATAATATTGTATAAAAGGTGCTTTGTATTGTTGGGAACATCCATAATTTTTATCGTGACCCATAATTAATTATCGCCGAGGCTTCTTGTACCTTGTGTAAAAGTGCTTATCTAATGATGGTAGGCAATCTGCGCAACTTAACCGATAAGGAGTTATGGCATTATAGTCGTTAGCAAGTTTTTTGATGGAGAGTATTCTTATTTAAAGGCTTAAGAAGCCATTGAACTCCAAAAAGCAAACTAGTTCCTGACAAACAAGTCTTGGGTACTGTATCGACCGGGTGCGCTTGCGCTGCGAAATGTATCAAATTTTAATTATGCAAAACCTTGAGACCCTTTCTTTTGTTTTGGGTAATTTTATTATTGAGTCAGTTTGGATTTTAATATTGTGATAAATCTGACATAGAATAGAATAACTCTACACCGTTATAGCCGTTCTGGGTTATACATGTGGCAATACAATTTAATCCTGTAGCAAAGTTATTTTACTAGGCTTCGAGGTAACTACATAATAATTATGAAATGATAAAAATATCTATAGGCACCATGTAAATAACCATAAACATGACCATTATTATGTGGTATTTCCGCAGGGGCATGAGCATAATTGGTTGAATACTAATTGAAACAATTTTCAGGGAACACCCAAATACTCCGGAATATTTGATTCCGATTTTCAAAAGTCCGAATTGTATAATACCTAAGAATAAAATTATAATGTCTATTATTAAAAATCACAAAAATTATTTTACCGAAATTCGTTAATGCGATTTGTTTGTTTTCCGATTTTAATACGTTCGAAGAATCGAATGCGCGATGGGTTCTCAGTCCGAAAAACGACATTCTGATTTTCAATACTTCGAATAAACTGCTAAAATTAGGATTCTGATTCAATTAATCAACGAGTAAACGTATTTTCTTTGTTCTTTCTTTCTTAGTATAATATTCAGTTACGCATATAAATTCTAAATCTATAAGTACTTATAGACATTTTTAAATTACATTAAACGTTACTTAACGTTTAATGTAATTTAAAAACGTCTACTTTGTTATTAATATTTGTGTATTAATATCTTTTTTTTTTGTTTTCTTCTCGTTATATGCGTATACCTGCGTCGGTTACCATCTATTGTTGGTGAGTAATTTGGGATAGGTTCGGTTAGAACAGCTGTGACCAGCTGACGAAAATATTTTTATTCAAAAGTAAACAATCATAGTTCGCAGGAACTGCAAAAAAATGTTTTTATTTCGGAATTCTTTAATAATCGGCATTCCTTCTTTTGATGTTACGAATTATCAATAAATCGAACTTTTTGTTATTCGCTCTGTTGAAACTCGGTATTTTGATAAACGTTAAGAATATAAAAATTTTGGAATTATAATAATAGGATGAATGATAAATCGGAGTTGTTAGGTCATGTTAGGAATTTTGAACCATTCGGAATTCTGAAAATCGGTATTTTGAAATTCGTATTTGTGACTGACAGAATAAAGTTTTTCGTATTTATGTAGTGTACCGCAATTTTCAACATAGTAAAAGTAAAATAAACATAAACACCCCTGTATTCCTCTAAGGGTACGGCAGAGGTGTGCCTATAGAAAGAAAGAAAGAAAAATGCGTTTATTGGCATTACAGTAACAAAAATACACCTTAAAACTATGTAAAAAACAGCAAACAATGATTATAATGCTAAAAGGGCACACACACATTTCGCCAGTTATGTTTAAGTCCCATGTAATAGGGGGTGAACAAAATTAGTTAGTTATATTCGAAAGGGGGAGCTTCTACATTCTCCAATTCTTATTAGCCTAGCTTCAGATGTAACATAGAAGACGCTCGTTATCATTATTAACTCCCATGCCGATACCGAAATCAGGGAGAGATAAAAAGTAATTTGGTAAAAAAGTAGCGTCCTTAAAAACTGAGTCAGTGTGACCTGCATGGGCAAGCCTTCTTGGAGTGACCACAATCCATACTAATATTATAAATTCGAAAGTAACTCTGTCTGTATGTTACCCTTTCACGCCTAAACCACTGCACGGATTACAATAAAATTTGGCAAGGAGATAGATGGCATCCTGGGGAAGGACATAGGCTACTTTTTGTCCCGGTAGCACGTTCCCGTGGGATAATTTCCGACATCCACGCGGCCGACGCCGCAGGCAGAAGCTAGTAAGGCCATAATTTAGGAGGACTCCATTTAACCAGAATGAGAATATTCATTGACTGCCACGTTTGTTGGTCTAGTGGTCGTAAACGCTACTGCTAAGTATGAGGTCTAAGGTTCGATTCCCAGGTCGGACAAAGTGTTATTAGGTTTTCCCATCAGGAATTTCTTAGTAGCAGCTCGGAGTCTGGATTTGTGCCCGGTTTGTGGGAATACGCTTGCCCTTATTACATGGGACTTAAACAGTATTGGCGAAATGTACGTGTACTATTAGGTACACCTCTGCTTAACCCTCCGGAGAATATAGGCGACATGTTATGTATGTTTTAGAGCAAATTCATTATCTGTCTCTGATGTCTTGTAATATCCGCTTGGTTTTGCCTCCCAAACCGAGATTGATTTGCTTAACCGCTCCAAGATAGCAGTTACTACATTCAAATTCACAATCCTTATGAAAGTTGGATTTTGATGATACAATACAAAGCGTTGAATATATTGCACTGCATCGTTTGATGCCATAATATTAATTCCGTTCAATTAACAGGACCTCGTTCTGCTCCAGCAAACATGATGTCATTTGACAAATGCGGCTCGCTTTATTTATGTTAATTGATTGGATAATAAATAGTTGGTGTTAATTAATAAATATTTAATACCAGTCAATAATATTGATCGAGTAATGACGTCTAAATGTAATATTTTGTAAACAACAACAGCCCACCAGGGATGTTATGGAGCTCCGTAACCGTAACCGAAATATCGGAGATCCTAAATAAAAATATATCCGTAACCGTATCCGTTTCTCAAGTTTCGGATAGTTTCGTATAAGGGCGGAGACTAACTAATTATTATAACATCTCTAAATAATTACTTAGCTATATGACTGATTATAAAACCAAATGATAACCTAGACTAGATAAAACCTATAAATAAAACCAAATTATTACATACTATTTGTGTTTATATTTTACTTCAATCTAATATCCGTAACCGAAACTATCCGAAACTAACGGATAATCCGAAATAATTACATATCCGTAACCGTATCCGAAACCGATATAATTTTATTCCTATATCCATATCCGTATCCAGATCCAAAATATCATATCCATAACATCTCTACAGCCCACCTACTTGCACTGTATTATATGGTTCTCGTTCACCTATCCTTCTAAAAAGACTTTTTAATTAAGGTACACAAACACTGCCCTGAACCATTCACTATACAGGCTGGCGGGGACATTTCGTAGGTTATTAAAAAAAAAACATTTTAACCGGATAGGTCAATAAGGTTTCTATGAAACAGCAGATTTTTTTGTTGATAGGTTAATGTCGATTTTCTCTATGCTAGGGGTTCTAGAATCATCTGATGAATTTATGGTTACAGTTCGCGTCGCTGTCCCTGCAACCCTGTAGATTATTATAGTTTTCGTAATAATTTCTCGTGACCAGCATCCTTGGATTACCAACAAAAGAGGTGGAAAGGGATGTTCCAATAAATGCTTGTATTCTAGACGATACTCAAGCGTTGATATTGACTTTTGTTGAGCTGAATTGCATTTGTTTCGAGAATAGCTACCAGGCCTTGATAAAATTTATAATAAAATAAGACATAATAGATAACCTGACATAATTTGCGATAACGTGAGATGAACTTGTACTAATAAAAATGTCCCGTGTAGTCATCACAAACTTGTGACTCATTTACAGTACAGCTACTGTACATTAATATAATTATTTATATATATATAATATATATAAATAAATACATACTGTTACTGATGGTTAAGTGGATAAGTCTATTACCGATGAAGTCTCCGAAGTAGGGGAAAAGCCTATTGCTGCAAGTTTTCGGAATTGACACTTAATTTTCATCTTCCAAGTTCCGAACTACGGAGCAGGAGTATTTACAGTTAGCCTTTAACTTACTTTACTTCACTGTTTCGTATTAGACACAACAATCTGTCTTTAAATCTCATCAAGTATCAATATCTGTCGTTTCTACTAATTTCCCGTCTTTCATATCTTCTTAGTCATGTGGTGTTGCAAAATTGGTTTATCCTATGTCCGGCTCTTGGCAGTGTTAATCGACATCGTCATTCAGAACCCTTACATAACAAGAATTTGTGCAATCATCATGATTTTATGTTCTAAAGTCACTATTTCCCTTGATTCCAGATGCGCTGCTCGCCGACCTTCAGAACTCCATCAACCCTGGCGCCAGGGTAGGCAGTCCAGGAGGCCGGAGTTCCCCTGGTGGAAGAACCGCCTCCCCTGGCAGGACTAGCTCTCCGCTTGGCAGAGGAAGCTCACCTGGACGCCTCAGCTCTCCGGGAGGCAGTTTGAATTCACCGTCGTCAACGGGTTATGGCTCAATAAATGGATCTAGGAACATACCTTCAGATTATACTAAACCTGCTTCGGTAAGTGACAGCTTAATCCTTTAAAGATTTAGTGAAGTCTCTCAGTTGATTATCTTTTTAAGACAGTGTAATTTCAATGTGGATTGAAGCAATAACTTCGAATTTGTTGTAGTTTTCGAATTGGGAGACATAATCAGACGGCCTAGACAAATGGCATTCGCTTCGGAGCGATTCTATTTCTACAATCGCTATCGCTTTCGCTATGTTTCCATAATAGGAATCGAAAACTAGCGATAACGCTTGTCAAAAAGTCTCACATGGTTACGCATCTCTATGGACGTAATCGTTCGATGCTGTCGATTCGTTTCATAGAATAGAATGATGTTAACATTGTCTAGCTAATTTTTATTCGTTGACCTATGATCACGTGACATTTCGATAGCTTATGTCAACCCCATACATTTTTTGGCTTTTCTACTAGCGTCATCGCTAATCGAATGTTACTTTGTCTAGGCCCTCAAGTTTGGCGTTAGAGCCAGAGGAGGACGTTAGATACAAAGCTAAGCTTTCTAAAAACCAAAACTGCTGTTTGTAATACCTATCAATAAGTGAGCAGAATTAAGTTGACTTACTGCCTCTCTACCACCATGCTTTGTTCCCAACAGAATAATTATATCGATCACAATAACAAGCGACTAAGTTAATGCACCGTCTATGTATTAGGACGGCCATGCCCGACTGGGGGCCTACACTCTAAGTCCGTCAAAGAAGATACGAGCCCGTCCGAAAGTAGTATGAAACTATGGAGTGAACCCTACACCCGATTAATTAACTTTTTCGTAAAGGTAAAACACATCGGGCGTAGGAACAACTGTCACATCGTGGTGTCATTAATTCTTAGTTCGGGCCCATAACTAATCTTATGTCTGTAGGTGATACGGAGTAAGAACGCCCGTAACGTCGTCGGCCGAAACTAGGGATTTCGTGCATAGAGAGTGGACCCCCTGACCCGAATGACCGTCTTAAACGAGATTACTCATCATTTAGTCGATCATCCTACAATATAGCGATAATAGTAACATAGTTCTTTACTGACGTAAACGTTATGTATGCTAAGGAAAGATAGCATAATGACTTTACAGTATGTTGGCGACACGATATTTGTACAATGATTTATCTCTTATATCAAATAACCTATTTATAATAACATAGAAATCATTACAAGTAGATTGTCAAGTAAATATTTTTATCCTTAACCTTGCTTTCCTTGCATATTACCTAGGTAGGTACTTCATAAAATACAAAGTTTCTTAGTTCTTAGCTTGAAAGTTATTTACTTTACTTTGAGTCGGTGATGTCAATTGTCAAGTAAATTATAGTAATCTGATGGCTGTCTCAATGCTTGTCCTGATAAAGTTTGTTGCTAAGATCCACTAGTGTAGATGCTTCAGTGACACTTTGTTCGATAAGGTCTTCTATCTTCAGAGTTTTTCTGTTTCAATTAATCCTATCGTCGTCCGCTGGTGAACATGGGCCTCTCCAAGTTGTACCAAGTATTTATAAGTTTTCAGTTTACCCTATTGTTTATACATATTATTTCTGTTGAAATACAGTTGTCTCAATAATAATTTCTCAAGGCTCCTATGGTTTCTGTCTCCATATTCCCATTAAAATATTATTGATACTGACTTACGTGTCGAATATAATTTTATTATATTGTAATAAATACGTATAAATTCATAGAATTTAGCCATCAAAGAGACCTCTAATGACTTGTTGACGTGTTGATGAGTATTCTTGAAGTTGTGGATACTATTAATGTACTATATCAAAGTTTACTCAATGATTGTAGGAATCTTTGTTTCTAGGAATTAACGGACATAAAAGCAGTTGCGATGATGAACTATGAGCTATTTACAATCAATGCCAGGATAGTCCTTGAAGCGAAGATAAAAGGGAAAAGTTTTAGTGGATTTGAAAGTTTTAATCAAATCTACTCTCTTCTGTTTTTGGTGTCAAATAAAGAGTATTAAGAGCTATATTACCCTGGAACACCCCGACGGTGCAACCATGGTCGTGTTGCCAGCCAAATGTATACAGCTTTATGGGTCTCACCAGGCTTCCGTTTGGTTGCACAGCCATCGTGTCCCAGTATAATATAGGATTTAATATATCTATCATATCTACCTACTGGCACTAAACTAACGGGTCTCTTTGTGCTGCGTTTCGTCCTTTATTCTACTACCGATTTCTTCGTTAACATCAGCAACATTATCAATTTAAGAAGTATTATTTTTGGCCCACCAAAGGGAGTGACTATGGTTACCACTCTTATCTATAAAAGTCGTTTATGAAATACCAAAGATTAGTTATTCAAACTTATTTACTTCATCTATGTTATCAAGAATAGCTTTTATAATATTATGCATGATTGTAATACATAGTTTGACCTACAAACAGTGGCCTACTGCACTAAAGTCAAGTACAACTGGTCCTCATTCAGTCATAAAACATTCCTTGTTTCTATATTGTTATGTTGATTATATAATGATAACAGATAAACAGTTTTCCTTAGATGTGGTATTGTATTTGTAACGGTATATATATCGTCTTTGGATTGAACTTAATTCAGTTGTGTTGGTTGCTTTTGTAGCGTTTTCACAATGTGGGGACGACAGTTGGATACTAATTAATGAAAACACTAGCAATACTAATGCACAGGAGTATTGTGAAACTATCAAATAAATAATAACTCACTTTTTAATCGATTTCAAAAAGGAGGAGCATCTCTACTCGTATGTTTTTTCTTTTTTGTATGTTGTTACGCTATATTTATTTATTTATTAAAACTTCTCGCACACAATAGTATACAAAGGCGGACTTAATGCCTTAGGCATTCTCTACCAGTCAACCAAGGGTGGTGAAGAGATAAGATGGCATGTGCTCTATATAACAGACATTACTAATAATAATAATAAAATATTAAAAAGATAACATAAGTATTTATAAATAAAATAGGTATACAAGTACCTAAACAGAATATAAACTTAACTACTATATCTTCGGCAATTGTGAATCGATTTCGAAAAATCTTTTTTTATGCTTAGGTTATGCCTCAGGGGTCCCATATATTTTTTTGTTAACTTTGCTTAAGCAGTTTTTCAGTTAGCTTCAATAATACGTATTTTTTTCACTTAGTGTATATTGATGATGTTATACTAACTTCCTGTCACTGTTATTTACAGCAAGTAGTGGTAAGATACGAATTTGTTTGGGGTAGGTATAACAATTAAAAAGTGTTAAAAAATATACAAAAACAACCCAACCGACTTCCAAACAAAAAACACTACAAACTGAAAAAAATACTTTAATTTCCGAAGTCGGTGGCATAAAACGAAAATACAAAACTAAAGTCACCGACTTCCGAAATCATAGTTATTTTTCATGTCCTAGTATTTTTTTTTTTTTTTGAAGTCGGTTGTATGTTTTTTTGTAAAAAAAGTTATTTTTTCGTTTCAAACAAAGGAAATAGTAGTGATGGGCCGACTAAGGTTTTTACCAATCTATGACTAGCCATAGTGACTAAACTATTGGATATATTGGTCTCGTTTTTTGTAAGCAGACTGGGAACATTATAAGATTATACACGAAATTTAATTTATTGTCGTATGGTCGTCTCCACCTTGTATAATAACCAAAAGATTTTTGCACTCAATGGGACAGTAAATGATAAATGATTTTATTTCTATAAGTAAGTTTGTACAAACGCTTTTACACGTCAATCATATTTTTTTAACTAGATGAGGTCGGCGTTTCCTATCTGGCTACTCTGAGAGGAAAGGCCGAAACAAAATTACAGGTCTCTTTTAAAGTCCAGACATAATCTTGTTCAGATCATGTGAAGACCATGTAGATTGGTGTTTGAAATGGTCTTTTGAAGAAAGAATCACACAGATTGAGTGGACATGTCCAGTCAGTACACGCATTTTGTCAGTAATCGTGCAGCTCAACTAGGAACTTAAGGAGCTCAACGATTCGATGAACAATACCAAAGAAAGGACATTTGGGTAGGTCGCATAAATTACTCAAAAGTAATGATGAGTGATGGGGTCAAGAGAGACTATCACTAATTACTTCAAAAATCCCTACTTGTATAACTACAAAAATCACAAGCCTAGGTCACAAACAAAGTAGGCCAGACCATTGTTATGTTGATGGTAATTAGAAGAACAGATTTTCTCATGTAAGTATTCCATTGTTTTGCATAAAATGTTATGGCTGAAAAAATCGTCTGTACATCCGGTCAATTGAACGCTTCTTAAATCCTAATTAAGGAGATGTAGATCCAATGTTAACAGTTTTAAATATTTATAATTTTTTATACAGGGTGGCAGTGACATCGACGGACAACAAAACCCGTTATCATGGATTCAGTACATGATTCTGGACCCCGCTGCCTCGAAATATTCAGCGGGATATTAAAAAAAAAAATTGCTCTGTCATACATTTTGACCGTGCACTTTTCTATGAAACAGCTGATTATTTGTTTAAAAACCGACGAAAATTTTCTACGCTAGGGGGTCATGTGCTGAATCCATGGTTTCAGTCTGCGCGTCGATGCCACCCTGTATTACTCCCAATTTTCTTCAAAGGCCTCGTGTCTGTATATTTTTCTATTTTCTAAGCAACTATTAATCTCGTTCAGTTCTTTAAACGCATGAAGATGTTGTTATGACACAGATGACCTTACTAGCCGACAATGTTGCGGTTACTATTAAAAACGGTTAAATCATGAATTCATGACTCATAATAGTTATGGAGACTACACAGGGCAAGGTTTAATGCAATTATTTACTACTACATGCCTTGTTTCACGTGTATTCATTTTGTTTCGTGTTGTACATAACTGTTGTGTTTACGCAACGCAACAAGCTGACCCGACACACGTCCTGTCCAAATTTCAATAATTCATACAAAATTCCCATACAAAATGCACTTTCAGTTTTTCCAAATTTTCCATATTTTTCTCGGCAACTTTTCATTTTTTTCTTTCCTTATGAACCTTATTCGAACTATTACGAAAATTTTAAAACAAAAAATTGCCAAATCGGTCCAACCGTTCTAAAGTGATGCGCTTACCTGCGAACAGCAATTGATTTTCGTTTTATTTTTATTATTATAATCGAATAAAAAAATACTATTTATATTATTACTGCTCCAGTTTGTAATCAGGATAAACATTTATAATATTGTAACTTGTTAGATGTACCCATCTAAAAACGGACTAGCTTATTTTATAATGTATTTAATATAAACGTTTCCGGGTTAATTTCCTAGTTTTTATCCTCTGTTTAAAACTTTCCTCCAATAGTGGTCTACACCGCCATCTAGCTTTGAATAACGTAAGAGCAGCGGTACTCTGCATTTGAAATGCTTCCAAGACGTATTGCGTCGAATGTAGATGTCGCTACTAGTAAATCCTATGTTTAGAAACTCCTTGTCTTCATAACACGTTGTTTTCCAACGTCAGCAAGAGCGCTCAACTTCCTTCAGCATGCGTAGTATGACCACTTCTATCTCTACTCTACGAAGAGAAGACAAATCACATTCTTAACAAAACGTCATTATTTTCTTGAATTTTGACATCACGCCGTAGAAATCTTATTTATTTTAGTACTTACTAATGTACAGCGGAGCAATGCTTAATCCACTGGAGGTGAAAACATGAAATTCTGAAGAAAGAGAGCCCTTGAGCTGTTAAAGCTTTTCACTAAGACAGCAATATTACATTTTATAGAGGTCTAACGGTGGCAATTTGTTTTCGAATTGAGTCTCGGCAACATCTACTAAATAATAAATCAGTATTATTAATATCAACTTGTCTGTATCCGCATCAAGATCATAAATAACACCCGTCACGTCCATCTCCTACCTACATATTTTACGATGCTAACACGAGACTGTATTTTCCTTGATGTTAAATTTCCGTTCAAAATTCAGACACTAGGGCCAATCCTAGTTTTACATTTCTTTGTCAAAACATAGTATTTATATTGTTCTCATTTTCTTCTACTTGCTAGGTATGTCTAGCAGTTTGCATACTTCAGTAAATATTGTAGCGTTTTGATATTGTCTTCAAAATCTAAATCCAAATATTTTATTTCACATAAACCTACATGGGCACTTTGTGAAACGTCAGAAGCTAGATGCGCAGTTCCAATTGATTGTTTCCTATGGAGAAGAGCCGGCAAGAAACTCCACGGTTACTCTTTTAAAAATAATTGGCTTTTACAATGTTTTCAAATTACAGTGTTAATAGGTATGGGAGGACAGTGTAGACCTGTCAACAAGTAACTGTACTTCAATCATTGAATCCTCTCAGCCTATTGCAGTCCATTGCTTGACAGAGAGATTGTTCTTCCTCTGGGTGCTCCATCACAACCGGTAATCTACGCACCTATCTTTTCGATTCTCGCAATAAAGTTAACAAGTATTCTTTTTTTATTAGTTATATCTACACTCGACAGCAACAGAGCTGAGAGCATAAGTTGAGAAGTGTATAGTCGACCACCTATTTGCTTTACCACAAATCCCTGTAACTTGAAATCCAAACTTCACTTAGGTTGATACTATATAACTGATACTTAAGCAATTATTAGATCAGCGGGACAATTGTGTAACACACTAACAGTAGGAATGACTTTCATTTTGACAGTTCAACAACATTCATTGCGTTATTGACGTAGTTGAGCAGACAATTTTTTCGAACATATCAAGCAATGGATTAGCAATAGGCTTCAAAATGATTCAGATTGTGATTGATAGTGCGTAACGCAATTAGGGTGCTGGCTATTTTATGACGTGCGAGTGACATTCAACCTTAGATGGTAAAGCATGACTGCCTCGTTGGTCTAGTGGTCGCAAGCGCTACTGCTGAGCAAGAGGTCCTGGATTCGATTCCCGGGTCGGGCAAAGTGTTATTGGGTTTTTCCATCTGGAATTTCTCGGTAGCAGCCCGGAGTCTGGATTTGTGCCCGGTTGATGGCAATAGGCTCGCCCCCTATTACATGGGACTTAAACATAACTGGCGAAATGTGGGTGTGCCATAGGTACACCTCTGCCTAACCCTTCGGGGAATACGGGCGTGATGTTATGTTTATGTGTTATGGTAAAGCATTTACGAACCTATTTAAAACTGGGTCCAGACAAGTGTAATGCGAAAAATGTGGACGGCATACACACTCAACACGAATCCTGTACATGTTCAACTGCGAGAGCCTTTGTGTTCGCGTTAAAAGCCGACGGCTGATGGATCAGCGCGACTGTTAGCCCGACCGTTACATGTAATGCTCGTAGTGCCGTCCACACGCAGAATTTGGGTTACATTACACACGTCTGGACTCGGCTTTAGCTATAAAGTTTCAAGTATATACTTGGTTAAATAACGACTCGTGTAACCTAAGTAGTTGATGTTTAGGGTCTAAACATATTAGTAAGCTATTATTCATTTGTTGTCATTGTTGTTGCGCGTGACCATCTCATCGTTAGGTCACTGCACAGTCACACTGCATTAGTTGTGCGCTTCTATGGATCAGCGAATGCCTGTCCGGTTTTGTGGCAAACAATTTAGTATAGAACATACACTTCGTGGCCATATCAAATCTGTGAACGTGCTTCGATAAATAACATTCCCTTTCGAGGTGTGTCAATCTGGGTTTCAGCTGCTTTTTTCGCACAACGCGTAAGGAAATGGTCAGTCTTTAAAAAACAATTTACTAACTGTAATTTTGTTTTAAGTTCTAAGCCTTAATGCCAGAAACCCTTGTGTACGGCTGCTGTATCAGATATTTAATCTGCATTGAAGGACACGTTAGTTAGTAAAGGCACTGTAATTACCAGCTAATTAACAATTTTGCGACATACAATAACCATATTTCCTTTCTTTGTCCAACAGCCTACCTACCAAAACACATCACTGCTCAGAGAGACCAAGAAAGTAGCACCAGTTGAATACAGCACAACACAGACAGCCTATAGTAGCCACTCACCTGGTTACAACTCAGGACAGTCCACCTACAATGCAGGCCAGACCAACTATAACTCGACACAGCCCGGCTATGGCAGGACAGGGTCGGCGGAAAGGACTGGACGCGGTAACCTGACTGAGTTGGACACACTACTCGATGACCTGAGCAACGCGAGATACGGGAACTATGTGGACAAGTCGACTACGTATAGTGAAAGAAATGGTGAGTCTTTAGTGTTTATATTTTTAGTACAGCAGAGGCCCTAGAACGAACGCACGATGTAAATTCGAACGATTTTAGATTTTAAAATTCAACTTTTTTATTGAAGTGAAAACTTCTTTAGGCGCGTTGAGCACTTTTTGGGTGAACAAAAATCATGGAACTCGCGTCATCGTCACCGAACGCTTTCCATGAGCTATATTGTATACTGTGTATATATGTGTACTTTTTGGGTGAACAAAAAGCGTGAACTCGCGTCATCGTCACCGCACGCTTTGACGATACAATTCACAAGTTACTTAGTTTTCATTTCTATCAGCAGTCCCCAAAGACAGAAACGCATTTTTTTTATACAAGCACAATTACTATCACTCATGGATATTAATAGTGAAGCAGTGCTAGCCTAGTGGTAACGACCGCGATTTAAAATTCGTACACACTGGCGCGACGCGACAGCGTGATACAAAGGCACCGCGTGCCGCGCGACGAGCGGCGCCTTTGTGTCGTGCTGTCGTGTCGCGCCTGTTTGTGGGAGCCTTTACGAGTTGTAGGTCGAGGTTCGAACCCCGACAGGCGCTTTACTTTGTGTAAATTACTTCATCACCACTGCTCTCAAAAGGGTGAAGGAAAACATCGTGAGTAAACCGGCAAGTCCTAGAACCAAAAGTTCGAAGACATGTGACATCTACCAACCCGCACTGGGTCCGCGTGGTGGAATACAGCCCACTCTCACTCACCGAGAGGAGGCCTGTGTCCCAGCAGTGGGAACATTATAGGCTCATTAACTCATTATGCTATGGATATTAATAAAGTCTTAAAACTAAGTAAATATTATGTGCGTCACGCACGTAATTAGAATTTTAAAATTATAAAGCTTTTTTTAGTTTAAACATCGTTCGTATTTACGTTACGTTTACTCCGCACGTTCGTGCTAGGCCTACAGTTTGATTTGCCGGTATTTTCCCTCCTTTCGGAACGAAAGTAGTCGGTGTAGTGTAGTATAAATAGTATAATATTGATTGATGAACTTTCATGGAATTGTGTTAAACGCATATTTTTGCGGTGTTCCTGAGCGCTTTACATCTACGACAGTGAGTAGATATTACTTACTTTTGAATGAAAAACTCCTACATCTTTGAGTTATTAAACTGAATAATTATCTTGGCTATAAGCACAAATCACTGTCACTTAAAAAAAAAAAAAAATTACTACAAGGTTAAAACACTGCAAAACACGAGTGTTAATCCAAAGAAGCGGATATATGTATGATCAAGTAGCTTTTGCCCGCGGCTTCGCCCGCGTGGATTTCGGAAATTATCCCACAGGAACGTACTACCGGCTTAGGGAGTAAACATAATAGTAAATATCCAGATTGTAATCTTTGGAGACAAATGGATCATCCATACACACTCCATAATCCATACTATACTAATATAATATTATTTTGAAAGTAACTCTGTCTGTCTGAATTTTACCTATTCACGCCTAAATCACTGAACGGATTACGATAAAATTTGGGAAGGAGATAGATGGCATCCCGGGAAAGGACACAGGCTACTTTTTGTCTCAAAAATATTCCTAAAAGGGGGTCATATTGGGGATGAAAGTTTTTATGGGAAACTTAGCATTTATTAATTTAGGTTTTTTTTTTAATCTATTAGGCTAGATAGTAATAAATTATTAAGAACTTTAGTTCTTATTAATAAAGGGAAAAAAACTGTCTGTCTGATACCTTTTCACGCTTTAATGGCTGAATGGATTTGGATGATAGGATACTTTTTATCCCGGAAACACGTTCCCGTGGAATAATTTCCGAGATCCACGTGGTCGATGCCGCGGGCAGAAGTTAGTTTTATAATAAAACAGCAAAAAAAGCAGGACACACTAAACGTAAAAGGCAAAAAATTACAAGTAAATAGCAACATTTCCAATTTAGAAGAACCTATAACAAAACTAATAATTAAACGTACAACTACCGAAATACACCATTGCACTATCAAAAGCAATTTGTTATTTCCAAAGTTGAGATAAATAATATTATGATTTATCAAAATCAAGCGCTCCCATAATTCTTAGCCCGTGTAGGATGTGAAGATTATTTCATGTACGCCGAAACGATTCATTTGCGATGACCTCGGATGTAGCATTTCTGTAATATATTAGCCCTGTAACCTGAATTTCATGCAAGAAAGCACTTTAATTATAAAAAAATATCGTATTGACCTAGATATTGTAGCGATGGCATCTGATTTATCTTTCCATGTAATAACAACATTTAACAGAAGAATATTTGTGTAGTGAAACGAAAAATTGAATTAGAGTTAGCAAGGATAAGTAGAAATACTAATGTCATCGTTGCTCGTAATGGATGGACTCTGAAAGATGATACGGCTAGAAAAGGGGGGGGACCAAGATGACGACTAAAAGTGAGTATGGGAGAAGACATGGCGCCTACCGCATATAAATCGGGATTAGCACAATAGAATAATGATGATACCTCAGTAGTTACTGAAGATACATATGATAAGAAAGAATGCTGTTGTCTCTAGCCACCGTCCTTTGACTATGGTTTACGAATCTCTCGGAAAAATACGGGATGGCCTATATTCCTCCGACAAGAATAAATACTTATAGTCCCAAGATAAAAAAAAAACATATTTACTTGTAAGCCACCGCCCGTAGCGTACTTGGATTTAGTCTCGCTAGTCGGGGCCTGGGCATTAACAGAAGTCATCTATAGGTACGTATAGCGACAACTCGGATGCGGGTTGTGGGCAGTAAGCACACGAACGAATTATTTATTGGACCCATACTCTAGGTACTTGGCACTAAAAGTGTGAAATGTGTGTTGTCTTATCATTGCTATTAGTGGCACTTATTGTCCCTACTGTTTGTTTTTAAAACGGTTCTGCATTTTCTGTTGCTACTGCTTCACGATGAAAATTATGTTCTTCACCATAATCATTGTGATCTCTAAATTTCACGACCACTATACCAATTTCTTAGCCAAAACCTTTTCACTACGCCATAAATCAACAAATACATCGGAACACAGTAATAAATAGTATGTTTATAGCTGTAAGTAAACGGCAAATATCACACCAAGGCCAGTCTTCGCCCCATCAGAAATAGAACACCGTTCCAGATAGTTTGGTTTACAAACTAATGCTGTATGGCTTTGAATATATTTTCTTTCTTAACAATATGTTGTATTATGATAGTGTTCATGTCAAGCTATGTTATCTTTTTAATTAATTATGGTTTTCTTGTAAATCATAGTGAGTTGCGAAAATTGAAGGAAAGATTTTAGTGATAGATTGGAATATATACATCTGTAGCATCGGTAGATCTTTGACAGTCGCTACGGGTAGTCAGAAGCCCAAAAGTGTGACAATAAGTCTTACCAAGGGGTATCGTGTTACCTAGTGACTGGGTTATGGAGGTCAGATCGGCATTCGCTCCATGTAAAATACTGGTATTCAGCTGTGTTCAACATAGTTAAGAATAAGTACGCAGATGGATTGACATCTGTAGTATTGGATTCGATTTTTCATCTATGACGTAGTTAAACAACATTTTAAGCAGTCCTGGCTTTTCTTTCCTGTAAAGTATGACACTCATTTGTCTCTTCAGAATTTTGTCCGCAAACATTTTGTTCTCATTAGAAGCTAGTCCAATTAGTGGTGCATGATGTCTTCAATCCAATAGAATTAAATGACTCGCTCATTTAACATTGACATTTGGCACCACCCTGACACTTGTATTCAGACATTAGGATGCGATGTTGTATACAAGACCATATTTTATTACTGCTCATATGTTTTGGCTAAATCTCTTGAAATGTAGACTGCATTTAATGTTTCGTTTTAAAATTGCGTGTTGCTATCTCCGAGCTTCCAGTGGCAGTGGTCTAAAGATAGGAGTGCAGTTTTGCGACGCGTACCAATTTTTCACTCTTGATAATCCTTCTATTGCTTCTTAGGTATTTGATGTTTTGTATAATCTTGTTATTAGTTGATTATTTTCTTAAAAAATATTACTTCAATAAGAGAATATGGCCAAGTATTTTCAACTTTAGCTGTTCCGTGTTTGCATTTATTAATCCTCAATAATCCTCATCGTCAATCACTTGTACAGTTTGTGCAGTTTATAACGTAGACTCTACAGTAACGTCGATCTTCAAAAATAAGTAAAGTTCTTTATCATCAAACTCATATCGAAAATTAATTTAGCCAGCACTTATATTATTTTCTCCTCAAAGTCATTGATCCTAACTACCCACAATTGCTGTGTCTCTAGTCATCTCTTACACGTATGACTTTGATATTCAAAAGTGCGAGACATTTCACAAACTCATCTAGTTGTCGTCACTTCATCTGTCATTACTTTATTTCCAAACTACCAGTACGTGCTTACATCATAGGCTAGAATCGATTTTTAGCATTCCGAGTTCAAACACTGGAAAACTAGAATACTGTACCTGAGCTTTTAACTTCGCTCATACCAACTTCAGTTCCTATCAGATCAAATAGCGTATCAATCACAATAATGCCATTAGCAATTCATTCAATACATACTATTAGATGCGTGCTTATCGATATATCTTCTAGTACAACAATAAATAAATGTTTATGGCCACTTAACCTTACAGGTCAACCGTTTAAAGGTTCAACATCTGATTCTAATAGTTTAATAATTTCCTCAAGGCGATGTTTATCGTAGTTTATTACAGAAAACATTGCTGTATTCATAGAGACGCCTCAGCGGCCGCTCCTAAAGACATTGTCAACACTTTCCTTTCAAACCAAGAGTGTCACCGTTTACTCGAAATACAAATTCCCCCCCCCCGCCACCCGAATCCGATCGGACACGGAAGCCAATCTCAGGAGACTAGCCAAATACGCAGGAGATATTACATTGCACAAGTGTGTGAGAGAACACACGTGATTTCTCTGTTCCTTTACTCTTATTGCCCGATGGGACGCACTACGACACTAATGAAGGCAGTCCGTTACGGAAGTTGTGCGCTCAAGGCACTATCGGCGGCGCCACGAATTTTATTTATTTATTTTATTATTTATGTAGACAGTAAAATAAACACAGATAGCATATTAATAATATTAAGTACAAAGGTACTGCTTATTTCTTAAGAAATTTCTTCCAGCAGACCTGCGAAAGGAGAAATGAAAAAGAAATGTAGACAACAGTGTATGAAAACAAGAAGAGAAGAATTTGATTTGTGACGTCTTAACCTAGAATATTAAATATACTTACATATAATACAAAAATAAATAACAATAACCTATTCTTAAATAAATACATAATGCTAAAATAAATAAACTTACGAGTATATATATAAATACTCACAGTTAAAAGGAAAGGTAATGCTCTTTTACTCGATATTTGAAATGAGAAATAGATTTTAATCTCGAATGCTAGGCTGAAGTGAGTTCCACAATCTTACAGCATGAACAGAGAAGGAATAAGAATAGTAGCTGGTTTTAATGATTTTTTTTAGTACTGTCTTTATACGATGCTGGCGTGGCGATTACGTGCTGTGTGACAAAGAACCTTAAAAAAAAAAAAACAATATGGGCACTTATGAAACGTCAGAAGCTAGGTGCACGGTTCCAAATGGTTGTTTCTTATGGAGAAGAGCCGGCAAGAAACTCCACGGTTACTCTTTTAAAAATAAGGGGCTTATACAATGTTTCCAATTACAGTGTTGATAGATATGGGAGGACAGTGTAGGCCTGTCAACAAGTAACAGGTACTCAACAAAATATAAAAATGTCCAGAAATCTACAGTCTACAAGTTAGGCCTGCAACATTCTCACATTCACGAAATATAGAAGAATCAAAAAAAGAAAAAATTGTAACAAATCTGAATCAAAATCCTATCCACAAAAGCCATAAATACGGAGTTGAAATAAGAATCTGAGGTATATAATGTCAAATTTGTTTCTTTTGACTTACTTCTTTGACATAATCTCACATTATGTCAAAGAAGTAAGTCAAAAGAAACAAAAAACTTCGTAATTTGGGAACAGTTAATAGACATTTACTTAGTGATGCCGTTAATGTGGTACCAGGGAAGCCACATGTGCAGAAGGAATGATTGCCAAACTTCCTTAGACGCCAGCGACGTACTGGCAACCGATCACTTTTCCACAAGGGCCTGCACTTGGCATTGGACGAATTCGTCAAGACCATACCACCTGTTTCGTTTCTTTTAACAAAACAAACATAATGTTTGACCACGTTTAATGTTTCATATATTGCAGTTTTCATATTCGTACTTGTCAAAATTGTATGTAAACAAGCCGTTAAACTGCTGCGAAGTAGTCCTAACATTGTTTGTTAATCATAAACGTTTTGCTCTTAAAGTTAATGAACCTAAAATTATTGTTCTTAATGTGGGTTTCGTTGCCAGAAGTTTCGGTAAATTTTGTACACATTGGAGTATGATTAGCAAGGTTCCAGTGGTCATAAATAATATTGCTGCAGCAATTTATAAATCTGTGTTGATTTGAATTGAGACTGAAATTTTTGGGCGCTCATGCAGAATATGCTCGTGCAAATTTTTCATTTAAATAATAATATTGTTGAAAGTTATCGCATTGCTTTCAACATGTGATAATTACCAATTGCCGTCAGATGTTCAGCCGAGTGAAATGTTCCTACTAATTACCCGTATTCGAGATTCAATCCTGGTGTTTTCTAATGCGTATTACTTGAGGGTTCCCTATTATTATTTATTTTTTCAAAGTCTTGGGAGGACTTCAGATTACTATCGGCATCAAGTCCCTAGGTTGAAATACCCCTAAATGTCTTAGTCTATAACATGTATTGAGTAGGCAGGCGACCAAAGTACTCCTCAAAAAGCTATTTTTACTCCAGTCCATTCGATGAACTGGTACTCGTATAATAAAATAATCAATTAGCAAGTTGAACAACGAACGTTTGTATTTACGATTGCAGCTCTGATAAAGACCGCGGGAAAGACGTTAAATACCTACGTAACCTGAAACGTTGTATTTACAGAATTTATAGATTTCCTGTGCTTTGCATTCTTTGGGATACATAAAATCTAATGTGTTACCACTTTCAAGATACCTTTAGGGTAAGCGCGCACTACGATATTTAATCGTTGCGATAGATAATCACTAATCTGTGAATAATACCAAAATAATATTAGAATCCGTGCAGTGCGGTAAAAAGTCGTTTGAGAATTCGCTTGAAAAATTATTTGCGTTTGTGATTTTATTTGGCAAGAACATGCGATTAAAATGAACGCACCGTGTACCTATTTTTCTGTTCCTTTCTTCTTGTCTGTTTATATATATGTGTACATAAATGGTTAAATAAATAAATAAAAAAAAATGCGGTGCTCGCTTATCCTTAGCGATTTGGAAAACGGGATTGTGCGTTTTTAGCCACCACGTTGTGGCATGACTTTTTTATTCATATAATAAACTCGCTTTTGAGCAGTATCCCACTTCATCTTATGCGATGATGCAATCCACATTTCACTAGTTATAATTACGTTAAAGGCCTTATAAAACTATTGACATCAACCGGGCATATAGATCGAGTCTCCAACTAATAAAAACTTATCTAGTCTTTTAAGTTAAGCAGTTATGAAAATGTCTCTCTTTCTGATATATTTCAGAAACAGGCTCTATCTTTATTTTACTGATGAACTTTCCTTTCTTTGGCAGTATCTGACGGATATGCTCGCACCAACGGCACAGCCAGCCCGGCCTCCTCCAGACCTACTGTGGACTCTCTCCTCGACCAGCTCAGCGCAGAAATTCCCAATGGGTAAGTTGAACTTTGTTGGTCGTAATTCCTTAAGATCTTGACCTGCAACGTCATCATTCTGAAAATATTCGGATAACGCACAAGCACATCTTCGTCTATTTAGCAGTACAGCTTGAGAACTTCAAAGGAGATGTTCCAAAATGTATGGGGCCTGGGCCAATTCCTTGTACACTATACTGGAAAATAGAGAAACACATTTAAAACAGTTCTCAATTGTCCAATTACTTTAAAATGGCTTTGTTTGCTTCTAAACCACAAGAAATTACACTTTAAATTGCAACACACAGCCAATAACCCGTCTGTTAAAACACTGTTATGACAGCTGACAGTTCTCTTTTTGTGATCAATGGTTGATTGTCATTGTTTTAAGCACAGAGTAACTAAATCAGTGACAAGCCATGTTGAAAGTCGATAAAAATGATTGAAAATTATCAATTAATTACCACAACAGTATACATTTAAGTGAATTATCTATATTTTTTCCGAATTATACGGAATGTTTTCTTTATTTTTAGGTAGTGTACATAGACCTGGCCCATTTTGAAACATCTCCTTTATCATTATCACGGACCTCTCTGGTGGATGATGTGATTGTATGTAATGGATGTTTTCTGGCAAACATTAAAATTACGTACTAATCAATTTGCTCGTATGACCGTTGTGAGTTCGTCTTTCTAATTAAATACATACATAAACTCACGCCTTCTTCCCATTGGGGTAGGCAGAAACTACAGAACTACTTCGTCTTTCTTTCGTAATTGACCGACCGGGCCCGAAGCGCGAGCGTAGCGTCTCCGTTTCAGCATGGGCAAAATGCTTTCGTATGTCCGGATGTCTGTGCTCTTCTACAGGACTCATTTCTCAACCGATTCTCGTGAAATTTTGTATGTTCGATAATTATATGGAATTTTTTCGTCTATCCATTTACAGAAAATTTTCGAAATTTTTCGAAATGGCGGAGATATGAGGTTGAAAACGTAAAAACAATCATTTTTTCGGGCATTTCGCGCTCTTTTGTTTTAAATAGCGCGGTGAACATTTATTTAGTTTTAAGCTATGCAAAGTCAGACTAGCAAGGTCTACAGCTGACAGAGCCACTAGTATAAAGTCGGATAGTTTGTCACATGATCTGAACAGAGTGTGTGATATTTGTAGCCCAATAAAGACGGTCCCTACCAATGACCTCAGGGCCGGCAGTCTCGACTAGATAGCGACGCTGTCGCAAACTACCGATCGCTAAATATTAAGGTGAAAACCCAGAAGTAGCCTGCAAAATTCAATTTTGCTTTAGTTTTTTGCAAATTGCAGCTCTGTTTTACATCGTATGTTGATCAAAATGCGATTCTCGACTGTAGGAATTATATATTTATCGAATAATAATCATCAATTTCATATCAATCGTCAACTTCAAAGAAACAATAAAGGTCATTGGGCAACTTAGTATGGAACCTATACCCACGGCCTACAGAAAACAAAATGGGTAGGATGTTTAGTTAAACGTTCCTAATTTACGAATATATATGTCGCATTAATGCAGATAATGGGAAAAACCAAAAAACAACCAAAAAATAAAAAATAAAATGTTAAGCTTAATTATAACAAGGCTTAGCACATGTGTATTGGTTACTTGATAATATACATGTTTAAAAAAAAAATAGGTAAAAATAAAACAAGTATTGAAAAGTTTTTAAGTTTTATTCGACATGATCAATGTCTACAGGAATAATTGTATCATCTAAAAACCCCGCAGGCGCATCTATTTGCTCTTGATGTCGGGTCCAAGACAAAAAATATACTACGCTAGCTATATGCGCGCAGCATCCAATGGTACGGCGGCCGTGGATACAAGAGCAGTAGTAATCTTTGATACTATCTCTACCCTGTCTTGTTGGGTTCACCAATATGTAAGTATAGTATTTTTTGCTCCTCATATGTCGCGACTGCATTCTTCCTCGTATTAATATTTTGTAGTTAACCATTTCACGGTGCCGGTATAGTTCAACAATGTACAGACCATTTGGTCGCAAGTGTTCGTGAACGTATGATTTAGCGATCCTTAAATGATAGGTGCCCAACGTAAATAGTATCAAATCTT
Source organism: Griposia aprilina (assembly GCA_916610205.1). Classification (NCBI taxonomy): domain Eukaryota; kingdom Metazoa; phylum Arthropoda; class Insecta; order Lepidoptera; family Noctuidae; genus Griposia; species Griposia aprilina. Next base: position 4,304,421 of record OU744295.1, on the reverse strand, counting down.
CGAAAGTTAGTTGTGGAAAGTTATCCAAAGCTGCATTACTTGCGTCAATTGAAATAAAGGCTACTCTTTGCCTATTAAGATTGTGCTCGCTCACATAATCTGCCAACTCATTTCTTCGATTTACATTTTCATTAATAATATGTATGAATTGCTCGGCGTATATGGTGTTCTCGTATGGACGCCGAGTAGCGTTGATGAGCGCTGCGGTAATTTTGAAATCTGCCATCATGTTTGGTAAGGAAATATTGAAATAGGTGTGCCGAAATATTTTAAAATCTTTTTTAAAACGACCATTCATAGTTTCGACCACCCACCGGGTCATTGTGATAAGTCTCGACTTATTTGCATCGTCTGTTGTTAGTTGTTCCCTTCTGAATCTGGATGGTGGCATATGGGGATTATAGCCATATTCTTGTATAGAGCGGATTGAGTCTCGGAAGCCACGGTCTAGTATAAAGACATCGTTAGACCGTAGAAACCAATGCCAAGTAGAGTTTTCTTCTTCCATTAGGCTACGCATAATTGTCGCATCCGATGTTGTTGCTGCATATGGCCCTAAAACATCTAAAATGTAGCCATCTGAGCAAACTATCAAAAAAGGTTTTACTAAGTTCCTGAATTTATGAAGGCTATATGTTAGTCTTTGGAATAAAAAATTGGAACTCTTTTGCACATATAGATATGTGCCATCGAACACCAAAATGGCTGATTCGTGGTCGCTCCCGAAAATATGAGCCGGGATGAAAAGATTTCGAGCAACCACCTCTTCTCTGGTCATATGATCTAAGCCCAGAAAATGCGGAACGAAATCATCAGTTAAACATTCTCTTGCTAATCTTATCTTTCTCTCCAACGTTCTTCTGGACATTTGGAATTTCGTAGCCAACCGTTCATCTGGTTCACCAGTCCTTATTTTTGACAGATAAATACCTAAAGCCGTGGCAGGACGATCAGTTCTGTTATGAAGAGACGGTGTTAGTTGTAGGACAGTGTTAAATTGCTGTTTAGTTACTCCTGCCCAAAAATGCAGTTCATTATCGTCAACCGAATTAATATTTTCAAAATCCAATTGGTTCCTTCGTTCCCAGCCCCATTTGTACAAATCGATAATATCGAGTATATGAGTACTATTGAAATCATGCATAATCCTCTGAGTATTCAGTTCTTCCCAATCATTTCTTTGTAAATGTGAATGTTTATAAAGACTTACACCCGTATTCACAAACATTACTATGAGGTCTCACAAACGTCTCAGTGTCTACACTGGGTCTAAAAACGTATAATTACACAATACTTGAGTGGCGAACTGCACTATGAGACCCTTAAAATGAATGCATAGGTGAGGTAGCCAGCTACCTACATTAAGCAACACGTAGTTCCCAGCTTATTGTTTGAGAATAGGGCAGTAAATCTTTTATACACTTGCTGTATAAGTCTATAGATGATAATTCGATAAATGATGCTTGAGAGTAAATGATTTATTATCAAAGCCAACAGCATTATTGTACAAATGGAACAATAATAAAACAAATCTGGTAAGGCACTCACCTCACGTGGTGTTATTTCCTGTAATAATAACTCGGCGTGATTTCGGAACCTTTCAAGAAAAAGTTCTGTGAGGCTGTGTTTTCTGCGCCGGAGCACAGATCGGCTACATGAAACACAACTATTTTGTCTTTCTATATTATCAACTAAATCCAATCCAAATGCAAACTATAATCCAATAAACACGCCAAAGTAATCGATAAAAACAATAGTAGCTCAAGAAACACACAGATCGCAACGACAAATGACAAAAGACTGCGTGCGTCGATGTTAGGTTGAGCGCGACGCGAGCGCAACGACGAAACCGGTTTCTACTTGTCTGAAGTGCGAGTGAGACGGCATATGCATGCCACTGACTGCACACTTTTAGCGCGCAAACGTTTCTTTTGTTTATTTAACAGAATGCTTCACTGAAATTGTTTTATGTACACATTTATAATTCACTGAACACCTATTTTTTATTCATATTTTACATTTAATTCCCATGGTTTAAAAAAGAAATAACTACATAAAATTAAGTATAGGTTAATACTTAACAATTTAAAACTAATTTGGTTTGTGTAGGAAAACTCGTTAACTGGGTCAGATTTTGCCCAATGACCTTTGGCGGGCTACATTTCATTCATTCATTCATTTTAATATTGTGAATGTGAAGATTATGTGGGTCATTGTTGCTTTTTTTTTCCCCTTTCAGGTAGTTTTTATCTTAGTCTGGCAGTTTGAGTAATTTTTGTGGCCTACCCAAATGTCCTTTCTTTGGTATTGTTCGTTGAATCGTTGAGCTCCTTAAGTTCTGAGTTGAGCTGCACGATTACTGATAAATGCGTGCACTGACTGGACAGGTCCACTCAATCTGTGTGGTTTTTCCTCAAAAGACCATTTCAGACAAATCTACATGGTCTTCACATGATCTGACCAAGATTATGTCTGGACTTTAAAAGAGACTGTGACCCCTGAGCTTGTTTCGACCTTTCTTCTCAGAGTAGTCAAATAGGAAACGCCGACCTCATCTAGTTTTAAAATATGATTGACGTGTAAAAGTGTTTGTACAAACTTATTTACAGAAATAAAATCATTTATCATTATCATTTATCATTTACAACTGAGGTTTCACCTTAATATTTAGCGATCGGTAGTTTGCGACAGCGTCGCTATCTATGTCGAGACTGCCGGTCCTGGTGTTATCTATAGAATAGCGATATAGAAAATTTATTACTAGCGTGTCGGCTGTCCCACGGTGTGGTACCATAAAAAAAACAATATATTACTGTAGAAAAATAGATCTGGCTGTAAGTGACTAATAACGCTAAGTACAAGACAACTATTTTCTTAATGTCCCTCGGGAATCATCGCATCTTCTTCTTCTTTAGGATTATGGTTTCCGCACTTAGTCCTTCATGTGGCCGTCGGTGGTTATTCCAACCATTTTTACTAAGTATTTTATTGTTGTTTTGTTTTCACGGAAATCAAAACAAAACAACAATGAAGTACTTAGTTCTGAATTCAAATTATTATACACGATAAATCTCATAAGTTTCGGACGTAGAAATTAGCATTTGTTTGTATTCGGAAATGCGATGATTCCCGAGGGACATTAAGAAAATAGTTGGACTCTACAAACTGATCTAAAAGACCAAAAAAGTAAACTGAACCCTCAAAATGTGTAGAAAAGTAAATATTTTTTAGGAAAAATTTAATAAGTTGCAGTACTTAATTTGTTCAATAAAATATTGTTAATCTTGAAAAATTATAAAGCGATTACACATTGCATGTACAACATACTATATTCTTTTATTTCGGTCGTTGACACACCCACTATTATTTATTTCCGTTCCACACACGCCAGAAAACATCATTCAAATTAGGAAAGACTCAACACCTCCGAAGAAAAAAGTTTCCATCACTCGTTTATAGAAATAACTAATGCCAGAAATTGTTTCGACCATGAATGCCTTACTAGAGCTGCCAAGTACTGGAACATATTAATTCTAATAAAATGAAAGCCCTAAAATTATGGTTTCTTTGATGTGAGTGAACGAGCTTGTTTGTAGCCCCAAATAATACGTTTACTGCCATAAACACTGGTAGAAGTGGTTACAAACTTGTTTTGATTGTAACTATAAAAGTTTTAATCTAGCTTTATTTTTACTTTTTTTACTTTATTTAAGATTTTCCTCTCCGTTTAGCAGAATTAGAAGATCTACTTATTACCACATATTTTTCAGTATGCTCCACCGTACTGTGCACATATCGTCGCTCGCATGACTAAAAGTCCTATCTCACCAACCCAAATGTCCTTTCTTTGGTATTGTTCGTCGAATCGTTGAGCTCCTTAAGTCCTAACTACAAATCAGCTAAAAAATCAGATAGGACTTTTAGTCATGTGAGCGACGATATGTGTATATGTGCCTAATAAGATTAAACAATTTATTATTCACAATGAGGACAACATGCACTTCTAAACAATTGGTTTATCGTAAATCCCACAATATTCTCACTTTATTGTGTCTTAAATGCAACACAATATGATCACTTTCAGCCATAGCAATATAATGCACGTGCCATCGTAATATAATGCTAAAACAATTACAAGCAAGTATGTATATACAAGCGTTATAGCCCATCTGTTAGAATATGTAATAAGAAATGACATTTGATGGCACTGCCAATTCTTGTAGAAATCATTGCGTCTCGCTTTCTATAATTAACGTGGTATATCGAACATAATCATAATTGTCTCTCTGTAGGTTTAATGTCAAATTTACTAAAGGAACAGTTAGTTCCTCATCATCATCAGGACATAGCACCCAATTTCCTTTTCAATTTAACGCCAGTTAGCCAGATCCTTGACCAATCACATAAATCAATTATTGGCTAATTGGCGAAGGTCCTTGCTCCTCCTAGCCTTAAAGCATCTAGCATCAGTAGTCCAATGTTGAACATGATATCTCACATTTATTATCGGCCAGCTGGCGAAATTCGTTGCTCCTTCCTAGCCTGAGCGCGTCTTATCTTGGTCAGTCTATAACAGTCCACTGCTGGTCATAGGCCTCAAGGCCTCAATCCTCGGCTTGTCGGCGGTCATTTGCTACCAGTAACCCTACGAAGATCGTCGCTACTCCTAACCTGAGGAAGTCTTACACAATGTTACTTTGTCATTAGTCAAACTGTTGCTATTTTCTGTCATTTTAATTGAGCATTTTCCTCCTACGTAACTATATTGTTTATAGAATTGGCAGCCACGATATTACAGATGTAGGAACTGGTAACTAGTGCATTTATTAATGAGCACACGTGCAGCTAAATGGTAACAGCTACACGGGTCGATAGAAGGGATAGGAGACCCCTCCGTGCCACGGAAAGTCCCGGCAGTCATTCGTAGATTTTTGACAGTCGTTACGGGTAGTCAGAAGCCCATAAAGTCAGACAATCAGTCTTACCAAGGGGTATCCTGCTACCCAGTAACTGGGTTGTGGAGCTCAGTTAGGCAGTCGTTCCATGTAAATTACAGGTATTCAGCCAGCCTTGACCAACTACCTTTGATTCGGCTTCCAGTCTAGTCAGACTGGAAGCCGAATCCAAGATAGTTGGACCAAATATTTAAGTTAGGTATCCATTTAGATACCTAACCTAAATATTCGGGAAAAGGCTAGACAGATTTATATACAGGATGACTTGTAATTTGGCGTATTCATTCCAGGACGTGATAGTGTGACCCATTTGCAACTATTAAGCACCCCATAAAGCCTAGGCAAAAAGTTATGGGATTTGAGAAAACCCAATTTTTATGTATTTTTAAAAACCCAAAATTCGTCACTAAATATATTATGACTTATCTCTGTACTCTGAAATTCAATGGTGCTTAATAGTTGAAAATGCGTCACACTATCACGTCCTGGAAGGAATACGTCAAATTACAAGTCACCCTGTATGTGCGGTTTCTTTGCAATAGCAATAGGCGTCATATTGCCTTGGCAATCATCCCACAAAGCGATAGGACGAAGAAGAAGAATTGTTATGTACGATTGAATTTATTAGCTTACACGTAGATCGTGTTTCAGAATGTTAAAAAAACTAATGTTTATTTCGAAATTATATTTTAGTAGATAAAGGTGCTTACAGATTTGCGATTTAGTATAGCGTTCGTTTATCTATCTGTCGAAATCTACGAAGAAGACCCATCTTTCAGCACCACAGTAAACAGCTGTTCTGTTTTTAATCTACAGTGGCTAGCCAAAAAATTCTAACTTCAATTTAATTATATCCAAGCTGCTTGTACGCCAGTATAGATTTAACTCGTGGGTGCTTTCAACCGGAAATTCCATTTTCTTTACGATCCCATTTTTCGTAACCGATACAGCAAAGAGGACCACTCTTTCAGGGACTAACTACACTTATTCAGCTCAATTCAGTTTTTGTCCATAGAAAACACCAGTTTTGTATGGAGATGCGTACGCATCCGTTTAGCTTTCCGGATGCGTACACATCTCCATACAAAAATGGTGTTTTCTGTGAACAAAAACTGAATTGAGATGAATAAGTGTTGTTAGTCCCTTATTCTTCAATTCGCACCACAAGGGCATAACTGCACTTTTAGTGATTTTACAGGAGTCATTTTAAGATTTTGCCGCGCTAAAATAGTCAAAAAATTGCACCAACATAACAAAGGCACTGTTGCCCTCTGGCGGCATTGAGCTGATATATACATATACAGGTCTTTGTTGCTCCGGATAAAAGGGACCTTTTAAAGCACTTGGGCATGCTTAAGTCATTTTTAAATTTTTGTCAGTTATGCCCTTGTCATACCGAAGGTGCGAACTGCTTCTGTACTGCTACCCTGCTTGCTGCATCCTATGAAGGTAGCTAGACTATAGGTTCTTCAGTTTTCCTGTACAGAACCTAAAAAAATAATCACGTTTAGATAGTGTATCGGGCCGTGGGCTGTCGACTGGGCCGTGTGAAAACTTACCTATTTTTGTAACGCGCACAAATAGCACGGAATGACGTCACGGCAGTGTTTTGTTATTATAATCGCCCCTTCGGTGTGGCCACACGCCGGAGTCTGCAGGGACTGTCTGATTCCTGTAGGAATGATCGTTCGTGTATTGTATAAATATAATATAATATATAAATATGATTGACCTGTAAAAGTGTTAGTACAAACCTACGTACAGAAATAAAATCATTTATCATTTATGAAGACAGTTGTATGTTGCGCTAAATATATGTTTTCTTATTTCAACATCATTAAGTCTCATTATTCATCTCATCTCTCTCAATTTGTGGAAGCTTTTAAATGGCAATTGTAAGCGCTAATTGTTAATTACTTAATACATATATAGATATTAGGTTGTTAGCTTTCTGAATAATAAATAAATAAATCATTTAATAATACCTAAAAAAAAAACAATTATCAATTGCAAATACTTATATAATTTTCAGTTTTGATACTGAAATCTTCTACGTATGTGTATAGTTCCAATCTAGATTTCGTTTCTAGCGTTACTTCAGCCAGGTGCGAAACCTGTAAATCAGTGTTGTAAATTAGATTCAGCACTTACAATAATTTACTTTCAGGTTTTTTTTTCTGTAATCATAACTTTGCAAACCTACCGAAGTCTTCGTAAGAAATGTTAAAAGTTTTCAATACATTTAACATTCAATTGCCCTCGAAAATAATTCAATTTGACGGTTCGTGTGCAAGTCTTAAAATAATAACTTTACTAAACTGAAAACATGTAAAAGCTCAAAAAACAATATGTTTTGAAATTCTTAGCTTAGTTAGAGATCAGCGCCGACTTATATTCGAACCATGTTTGCGTTAAGGGGGACGCGCCAAGGTAGCCCGCGAAATTCTAATTTTCTTACGTTTTTTGCAATTCGCCGGTCAGTATCAGTTTGTATGTTGCTCTAAATATGATTCGCGGCCGTAATTTATAGAATTATAATCATAAAAATCATCAATGCATCTCTCTAAGTTATTATATTTCGACTCCCTATTGAATGACTATTTCATGAAATCTTGACATTTGAGGGGAATTCTAACTTAGGGAGTTGTATTGCTGATTCTAATGATTATAATTCTGTAAAGCCATGTTTGTTACGGCCGCGAGACATATTTTAATCAACCTGACACTGACCTGCAAATTGCAAAAAACGTAGGTAAATTTGAATTTCGCGGGCTACCTTAGCATGCTAGCCTTAGCTACCTTAGCTATGGATTTTGTGAATCTGAAATACAATTGATATTATTAGCGCATCCCCTTTAACGCTGCAATGCAATCGGACTATGACTTCAAAGATTATCCCTCAAAAGTAATAAATGCGTAAGTGAAGATGGATGTTTATTACCTAACCACGCAACGCGTTAATGGATATTCATCTACGTTTCGTAATTTTGTAGTTACATGTAAAGAAAGAAAATACGTTTATTTGCGGTAAACATGATGCTGAGAAAAACACATAAACACAAAAAATAACAAGTTGGGGGATAATATGCGTCACATCCACGCAAAACGGCAATCGCTCAGCATAATACTACGACCCTATGCGAGACAGAGCCCCAACGCTGGTTTTCAGCGACAGCCGGCATTGACGTGGTGACGTCAACCGTTGCAGCATAAAATAAATACACAATCCTTAGTTCTAAATGTTGTTTTGGTTAATTTTATAACCCTGTTAAAGGAATAATCGGATGGAAGTGAAGGAAAATAAATGCATTCGGGACTAACGATGAGCGTTTTTGGGGAAAACGACGAGCCGGGGGGATTCCTGCATTTTACATTTTATCATCGTCCAAATGTCCATGGATATTTTTCTGGAGCATCGGATATTAAATTACCATCATAAATATTAAATAAACAAGTCTCAAATATACCAATATTCCTTCAAGAATGCTATGATCTTAACGGACGGATTGAAATCGAGCGCGGAAAATATACCTGCTTCACGTCTTCAGTTTAATCTAGGATAGATTACTTTGCTCAGTTTGAATCTAGCTTCGGAATATTGTAAAATTATCGAATATCATTCATATTCCAGCCAAGGAACCTCAGTAGTAAAGATAAACATTTCCTATCCTTCACAATGATATGGAAATACTACATACAGTAGGTGTGAAAGCTAATATTGGACAACTGCACTACATTTTATAATAACTTCCTAGAGGTATGTAGCCTGGTGAAAGGCAATTACTGCTTTACTCTTGAGTGACTTACCTCGATGATAGGTTTTGTGGGTCTTGTGGAAATGTCTTGTGGAAAGATTTGTTTTGTTACTAAAGAGTACCTATGCGTATTTCTTTCAGTGCTGGATAATTAAATTAGGTCTCATGTAGTTATGATAAAAAATATAAAAAAAAAACTTTAAAGACCTTCCCCATTAAGTCAAATTTTCACTTCACAAAGACTTCTTGCTAAGATTTGCGACAAGAAAAGTACAGACCCAAACGTTTGCACACTTGGTTACCCAAAATACTCTAAAATTAGGTCTAGCCCGAAGACACAAAAAAGTAATAAGTAGGTATGTGTGGTTTGACGAAAAAAAATTTTATCATTTAGCAAGTATATTTTTTGAATAAATCCTGTAAGAAAAGTCGAAATCAGAATTATCTTTAAACTTAACTATTGTTTTATCCAAAAGGTCGGCACGTTCCTAAATTAGGGAAATCAGATAATGGACATCGTAATCAGTCATCTTGCAGTGCACTCACGGATCATGCCCGTTCGAAGTGTGGCCACCGACTTATAGTTAGTCTCTTTGAGTTTGAAACCGACTGAACGGTAGCGGTAGTGCGTTGTCACAACGCAGATTTGTGCCGTGTAGCAGCGCATCGGAATATTCCACGATGCGTTGTGCGACGTCGTAGATTTCTACGGTACGTCGTCGCACCGAAGTGTTGTGGCCTGGCCCAGAGGATGCACGAAAATGTAACAGTTATAAAATCTATATCTATAAACACTACAAGGTTTTATATCAGTTGATATCCGCTTGATTTTACTGTTGCCACAGTAATCCCATCGCAAAACTTCTGATTCGAAGGCAACGCGTATTTTTTCAAGCAATTTTTCATCATCGGATTTTGGCAGCGATCCACTACATCCGTTGAACGTGAATATTTTTATATATCGACCGATATATTAGGATCGAGTGTGTTGTAATAAATATTGTATTATTTTGAACGTAGACACGTTGACAGTGACTTGCGTAGCTGCGTCAAGCAATATATTGCAGAATTATGATAGGATCCAGACGATATAGATGGGAGAAATCGATTCAATAATTCAATTGATAGGAAGGTAATTGAACTCTGAATAGGAGTATTAATTTTTACCTTATCCTAATGTAAAGTTTTGTAAAAGGTGGCGAAAACGGAAACAGTAGTATAGTTGGTATTAGGTTTCTCAAGTCTGAAAGAAAATTCTGAATGTGGATCAAATAGGTTTTATGATAAGCAGATTGATTATAGAATATTCCTACTATCTGCACGCGTTTTGTCGACGCAAGAAAAGACAAAATGACAGATTGTAGAAAATTTTCTTTAGAAATCTGTCAACTATCTGTCATTTTGTCTATTCTTTCGTCAACAAAACCTGTTTCTAAGGTAGTCACGCTACGCGTGGTGGTTAAAGCAGCAGTCACTGAGAAAAGACGATATTACTTTTCATTATTGACCTTATTGGTGATGTTCTTCAGAAAGGTCAGGTGCGTAGTACTCACAACCGGCGTGCGTGTATGACCAGATGTATGAACGTAAACGAGGCAAAAGGAGTATGTATGGATCGTAGCAGGTGGCGTTCTGTAGTTTCTGCCTACCCCCATGGGAAGAATGCGTGAGTTTATGTATGTATGTATGTATGTTATGTGTACTAATAAGTCATACAAAGATATGTCCATTATATTTTTTCCACATTTTTACCTTGTAGACTGTATCTACTGTTACTGCTATCATTACTGTCATTAGAGAGACCTTTATATCATTAACGTTAGGCCAAATGTAATTTAAAACAGACTGAGTTATTAAATTATTTGGATTAGCAGAAATTACCTTGACATTGATGTCATTATAATATCGTGATTCGCAATCTGCTTGCCAGACGTTTTGATAAATGATATCGTCTCCCAAAGAGCGAGATTGTGGCTGTCTATTGCTGAAGCCTATGTTTAGCAGTGAATCTACAAGTCAGCTATAAGTACATATTATTACGTGTGGCCCAATGTCGAATTCGTTTTCTGAATCCGTGTTGAAATCCGTACTTCCATAGGGAAAGCGCGTCTTAAAAATCTACTACTACTCAGACCTGCTTGAACCTGGGGCAATTCCTATCAAGCTTGATTAAAATATAACAATAAACATTCAAAATATTTTATTTCACATAAACCTACATGGGCACTTATGAAACGTCAGAAGCTAGGTGCACGGTTCCAATTGGTTGTTTCCTATGGAGAAGAGCCGGCAAGAAACTCCACGGTTACACTTTTAAAAATAAGGGGCTTGTACAATGTTTCAAATTACAGTGTTGATAGGTATGGGAGGAGGTCTAAAGTAGGTACTCCATCAGGCTATGTGACAGTAAGATGCGTCAGTATTGATGATAGTTGATTTTCTGAATGAGAGAGAGAGTTTGTACGGTATAGTCATGGAAACGTCCTCCTGCGCCGTTTAAGGGAAGTAAACCATCACTCCTTTGTAAGAAAAATCAATCTTTATGCTAACCCTTGGGAAATCCGTAAAATTAGCTTTAGTAAACCCTGAATATTTCTCAGTAACATACAGATTTAAAACATCTGAAATTCGACTTCAATATACAATTTTGAAATTCTACGCATCGCAAGTCGCTCAAGCATAAATCAAACTTCTTCATAATCCCCAACAAAGGTTGACAATCTAGAATAATAGTTTTTGGCATGGCCGGGCGACTCTGGCGCATGTTTCCGCTCACTAATTAGTATTTATGTGCTATCGGACGGTAATCGCACCTGCCGCTGAGTTTCTACCAAACGTATGTGTTGTAGTATGTACTAGAACACATAATGTTGGAACAGGGGCGGCCTGGGAAGATGAATATAGGGATTAAAAGCTGTTGAAAGAAGTTCCGGCAAGAGATCACTCTCGTACAGCCAACGGCAACTATCTGACTTAGACAGCGCCGTTATTTCGTAACTAGCCGCGCCCGCATTTTCACCCGCATAGGTCTCGATCCCGTGGGAATATCGGGATAAAAAATATCTTATGTCCAATCCAGGTCATGGTCTACCCGTGTGCCAAATTTCATCCAAACCCGTTCAGCCGTTTTCGCTTGAAAGCGTAACAAAAAAAACATAAGAAAAATACAATCTTTTCTTTTTTATAGTTTAGATAGTTAGCTTGGTAGCAGTAGTTTTCGTATTTCTACTGAAGTGCGACTGACCGTACCTTTTTCCGAATGAAAGACTACTCATTCTTCATCTTCATTTCGTTGGATGAATGGGTTGGCAAAATAGTTTTCCGGAGTAAAACAAAGTACACAATCAGTCGTCAAAGTCTTGGGTTGAAATGTTTGTAAACCTCATTTGACGGGCTAAAAGCTCTTGGCTATTCTAGACACTATATAAGTAGAGTCTTAGTGCAATTAGGCGATCGATAGCCTGTTATTCATTTTACATGGATGCTGCTGCTAGAACGACTGAAATAATCTTCATAATGTTCTGACCAGTTGCGGTAACTGACCGTTAGTGGTAGATACTGCTTCTTCCGTATCATCAGCATCTACCTTGTCCCAATTATTTTGGGCTCGACTTCCAGTCTCACCAAATGCAGCTGAATATTAGTATTTTACATGAAGCGAGTTTCTTCCGTGTATTTACCAAAATGTAATTGTGTCGAACATCGGCATGCCACCAGACCAGACACATGCATCTTCGGGTAGTAATTAGGGATTCCAATCCCGCAAAACGGGATCACGCATTCCCGTGGGATCCCGCTGCTTTTATTAATCTGCTGGATCCCGCACCTTCAAAGCGCGGATCCGCAGATCCCGCAAATTAAAAATTTGGCGCTACTTTCGCGTAAATCGCGAGTAGCACGAGCGCGACGTTGCCGTTCCGCACATGAACAGGGTGCAATGAACAGCTTGTCGATTCTGCAAAAAATCTCACCGTGATCACTTGCGTGGAGTGAGCTGTCAGTGTCATCCCACTGATGCTAGGGACTGACCAAGCATAACATTTACAATCATAATCGAGATTATAATAATATTTTATAAGCTAAATCTATTGATCATTTTATATTATGTAGGTACTTATTTCATAGCTTATATTTAAGTGTCTAAACATTAGGTACTATTTTGGGGGGTATTAAAATAAAAAACTTACTTACTTAGAACAGAAATTCGGTGAGAAACTCAATGTGTTTTCTTTGCCTAGATTAGGCGCCTGAGGCGCGAGCGCGGCACGCACGTACAATAAACAAACAAAATATAACACACGTTTAAGACAGCTACTGAAGAAAATGCGCATCGACATTGTTTGTTATTTTACTATGAACCCAATGTTGAATGATTAGCGTAAGTAAACGCAATGCCATGACCCAATCGCGATGTCATGTGGTTTGAAGAAACGATTGTGGATCAAGTCGAGTAAAGCCTGTGCGACGTTTTTCAGCGTTGTTATTAACCCAAATCTATTCAATTCAAGAGTTCAAATGACACTCGCGGATCGCGCTCGCTTCATCTAGTCGAGGTACGGCTACGGCAATCGGGTGAAGTGATAAGATCACGCCGCGCTTGCGCGTTAGGCACTGTCGATATCAAATTGAGTTTATTTTTTTACTTTTTTATATTAAGTAAGTATGAACCTTAATGTCAGCCGATGACTTAAATGCAATCCGATACCTAGCGTGATGAGATGCGCTACTACCTATAAGTACGATTTGTATAATTAATTATGTGTACATAACTAGTCGTTGCCAATAATAGGTACAAGAATATTCATCAAATGAACGTCATCAATACCTACCTACCTACTATGACAATATTCAACGGTTAAACTTTACTGCAACTTGCTCAGCGCACCTTGCGCCGAAGTGGTGTCGCTATGGCAACCGCCGCGTGATTTCTATAGGTAACAAGAATCGGGTGATGTGAGCTGAGCACGCGACTGCGCAGAAGACAGAAGACGCTGTCATTATCATCACATTGTTTTTTTTTTTACTCTCTGCTACCGAAGTCCATGTCCCTAAGCCTGTTCGTATTCGAGTTCCGAGACAGTAATTTTATTAGTACCTACTTATTCATTTTAATGCTTTTAGATATTTTGTACCTACATTTAAAACGTAGGTTCAGTGCCAACCTATATTTTGTTTGCAATAATTAAAGATTTCCTTTATTAACTAAGTACTTACCAACCACTTATTTAACATGCAAAACGTCACGCATGCGCAGTAGGAGCCTTACGCAAATGCTATACCTACCAATGTATGTTAAGTACAGCTGCCTAGGTAGGTAGGTACTACAAACCATCTTCTCGTAGTCTGAGCATAGGTATATATGTACTTACCTACATAGTTTGATACATGTACGATTGGTGTAATTAGGTACCAAATCATTAAAATAAAAAAAGATGTGCGTGATGTTTACCTACATAATTATCTAGTCGTTGCCAATAATAAAAGAATATTCATCAAATGATCACCATCAATACCTACCTACCCACCTACTACGACAATATTCAACGGTTAAACTTTACTGCAACTTGCGCAGCGCACCTTGCGCCGAAGTGGTGTCGCTATGGCAACCGCCGCGTGATTTCTATAGCTAACGAGAATCGGGTGATATGAGCCGAGCACGCGACTGCGCAGAAGACATTGTCATTCTCTTCACATTGTTTTTTTTTTTACCGTCCGCTACCGAATACCGTGTCCGATTTGTGTACATAACTAGTCGTTGCCAATAATAGGTACAAGAATATTCATCAAATGATCGTCATCAATACCTACCTACCTACCTACTATGACAATATTCAACGGTTAAACTTTACTGCAACTTGCGCAGCCCACCTTGCGCCGAAGTGGTGTCGCTATGGCAACCGCCGCGTGATTTCTATAGCTAACGAGAATCGGGTGATGTGAGCCGAGCACGCGACTGCGCAGAAGACACTGTCATTCTCATCACATTGTTTTTTTTTTTTACCGTCCGCTACCGAATACCGTGTCCGATTTGTGTACATAACTAGTCGTTGCCAATAATAGGTACAAGAATATTCACCAAATGATCGTCATCAATACCTACCTACCTACTATGACAATATTCAACGGTTAAACTTTACTGCAACTTGCGCCGAAGTGGTGTCGCTATGGCAACCGCCGCGTGATTTCTATAGCTAACGAGAATCGCGTGATGTGAGCCGAGCACGCGACTGCGCAGAAGACACTGTCATTCATCAACAGTAATTTTATTAGTACCTACTTGCCTACCTATTCATTTTAATGCTTTTAGATATTTTGTACCTACATTTAAAACGTAGGTTCAGTGCCAACCTATATTTTATTTCCAATAATTATACTGATTTCCTTTATTAACTAAGTACTTACCAACCACTTATTTAACATGCAACGCGTCACGCATGCGAAGTAAGAACCTTTTGCAAATGCAATACCTACCTACCAATGTCTGTTAAGTACAGCTGCCTAGGTAGGTACCTACTACAAAGTATCTTCTCGTAGTCTGAGCATAGGTAGGTACCTACTTACCTACATAGTTTGATAACATTAAGTATGATCATAATGTCAGCCGATAGCGTGATGAGATGCGCTACTACCTATATGTACGATTGGTGTAATTAGGTACTAAATCATTAAAATAAAAAAGATGTGCGTGATGTTTACCTACATACTCGTATCTAGTCGTTGCCAATAATAAAAGAATATTCATCAAAATCATCATTATCAATACCTACCTAGTGTAATGGCTGTTCAGAAATGGAAATGAAACGAATATAAAACACTCGGATATTTGTATTAGCGTCCCAAAACAAAAATAATTAAAATAACAAAAGCAATCCCTCACTTCGCTTTTCCGATCCTCTTGCCCAGCCCAGTCACGCCCCGCAGGAAGTCAACTCACATCCCGTTTTTATTATTATAAAATTAGATAAATTGACATACTTATACCAAAACTCATAATAATGAAAGCTATAGATTTATAAGCTACAATTATATAATTGAATATGATTTACATTATTATTTTGAAGATAATAAAATGAATGCTCAGGGAATTTAGAAAAGTTATTAATATATAAAATGACCACAACATTAATTAGTGACTCTATGAAGTAATAGATGGCGCTAGTAAGTTTAAATAGATTTCATCAGTAGATCCTGTAGGCTGTTGTTGTACTAGTTGCTTTCAATGCCGGTAGATGGCGTTAGTTGTCTGTTCTTGACGATGCGGGAGAAGATTGATGCTTCCTGGGCTCTCAGCTGCACAGCTGGCGAATAATGTTACACTAGTTTGACAATATTCAACATTAATGCTACTTGCGCAGCGCAGCAGCGCGCCGAAGTGGTGTCGCTATGGCAACCGCCGCGTGATTTCTATAGGTACCTACCTAACGAGAATCGGGTGACGTGAGCTGAGCACGCGACTGCGCAGAAGACTGTCATTCTCATCACATTCGAGTTTATTTTTCAATTTTCAGCCTTTGAATGTCATCTCTAGAAGCATTGACGTATTCGGGCCTATAGGCAAATAAGTATGTACTTACCTATTTATTTCAATGCTTTTAGGTATTTTAATATCAATTCAAACCATTTTTATTAATTTTAAATGTCAGTTTAGTAATTAGTACCTACATTTAGTTTACAACAAATGGATATTACTGGACAGGTGAGATTGAGCAACTTCATAAAATAGTGATAGGCAAGTATTCAGTGATTGGTGTATTGTTCGTTTACATAATAAGTAAAAAGCACATAAGTATTTTTTTAATACCCCGTCATCTAGATAAAACGCAGTACAAGATGCAATCCTTACTATAACATAAATATTTAGGCATATCAATAATCTAGGTATGGGTGCTGTTAAGACACACACAAATTGCTTTTCTCTTGCAATCAAGAAATTTAAATTATTCTATTTATTCATGTATTTGTTTCTATATTAGGTCTGTATTATTATTATTATTATTATTATAAGCATGTTTGCTTTAATCTGATAGAATAATGTAAGTATGTGTAGGTCGCTAATACGATAATACGTCTACGCTTCGCTCCTGCCGCAGGTCTGCTGGAAGAAATTTCTAATGATATAGGTAAGCAGCTGTTCCTTTTTTCTATTCAATCTTTATGTATTTTACTTTATTTAGTGTTTAGCGTGTACATAAATAAATGAAATTTATTCATTTGTATCACATCAAAAAAAGTTGGCTAATAATGGTTTTTTCTACTGAGCTTCTTCTGCTGCTTCTCGGGGTTCAACTTCTTGATGCCTCGAGGATCGGAGGGTCGTCTGATGTGTCGGCTGCATTAGCTGCAAACCATGGTAATTATTTATTACTAAGTATTTGATGTAAGTACTTCATTCCTACACTCATTCTAGTATATTTTTTTAAATCAATTGAACCACCTAGTATAAAATTGACATTATCATCAGAACCACACGCAGAATCACCTGCAGATAATTTTGTACTTTTAATAAGTATAGCGGTATGATTTATTCTTAATACAATAAAAGATCAGCGTCCGACTCAACAAAATCAGTCACATGGGCCATTATTATTCCTTTATTTTGAGTACAATGAGTTGCTATATTTCTTAATTCCATGCTCCATGCCTGTCATGTCCCAACTTATTTGCTCCCTATTATGTTTATCAAAAATAGTCTGTGAAATATTAATACAATACCTCAGACGGCCACGATTGACAGACAGCCAGGATTGATGAGATCAAATCAAGTAGAGGTGGTGTTCCTTTATTGTCTTCAGTTTCTTTAGTACCTTGGCAACCGCAGGGTTGAATAGGTTCATCAGCTGAGAGGTAGAATAATATATCAGATTAATAAAATTTACTTGCATCTTTTTTTTACTGAACCTATGTTGTCCCACAGCTGGGCATAGGTCTCCCACATAATTTTCCTTTTGCTGTGCCTTACTCCGGCCAATCGGTCAGGAACGAGTCCAAATCGTCATGGCGGTAACAAATGGTATATCATTAATTCTTTGTACGGCTTCTTGGCAAAAACGTTGGTATGGTGAACCTGTTGTACAGGATGCGCGATAGTAAAAAAAATATACTGTTTCAGTCAGTGTATTTTCGTTGAGGTTGGAGTTAACTCCTCTCTCATCAGCATGTTGCGCTGGAACAAATGACACTCGAATTAAACTTGGTCTAAGTACTATGAAAAGTTTATTGAAAAAAAATAGGACTTTGTTAATGAGTTAAAAGTTTGAGTTTCAGAAAAATATATGGGGAATATTACTTAAAATTATAATAATGAGATGAACTTATCTAGTATAAATGAATAATAACAAGAATTACTTGATTTATTATAATTATTTTGACTGGTCCAAATGCTAGTAAATGACAAACTTTATCATTCCTATTTTAAGTGAACCGGGAATTATATAGAAAAAAATATATTATTACTACTAATATCACACAAGTACCCATAAGTCAGACAGCCCAATTAAATTTGCCAATAGCTCATACCTGGTATGGTCGGACAGACTCTCAGAAGCTCAACTATGTAAAAAGCAATGCTGGCAAAGAAACTTGAGTGGATTGGACTGAAATATTTATTAAACAATATTAGCAGGTACATAGTTATTGATAACGTACGGACCTTTGTAAACTTTTGCGACTATCCTTGGTAATTTCCTCGGCCGAAAACAATGAAGGATAAGACCAACTTGGCGCCAATACTTCTCAAATCTCATAGATGTATCTTTTCAAAGTGTATCTTGCACACACATAGCTTGTGAAGATCTCCCATAAGACGACCCAATGACCCGCTTAATCACTGTTAATGCTCAGAAGCCACTTTTTGCGTCCGATCTCACTAAAAGGAAACGTTTGCATTTTCATCGTTTCGTAAGACAACAATGTTCGATAAAACACTTGCATCTTGCACTGCCAATGCGAAATAATACACTTTAAAGTCACTGAGCAGCTATGAATGGAAATTAATCAACGGAAACTTTATTCGACTAGCCACAAAACAAGAAAACAAAACTTTTCATGAAAAAATCACAAACAAACTTCGAACGAAAACCGCCTAAATTTGACATTGACGGTCAAAAGAACATTTTTAGTTTTCCAGCCATAGAGTAACGGTTGTGTTATATTTAAGTTTCGTTTCCTGTGGAAACGAGAAAAGAATTATGTCCAAATACTGACGGATTATGTTAATAAAACTGATTTCATTTGTTTTTTTAAAGCGGTAGATAATTTTTGGAACTATTTACAAAATTATGTTTTTTTTTTTGTGGAACGTTCCAGTGACGCCGTTTCCCCATAAATCGTGAAGTTTAGTAATTTTTATGTTTGGTTAAGGATGATTTGAAAATTAATTTTTAATTACCTTTATTGTCACTGACAAACATTATCAAAGTAGATACATACTAAATTCAAACAATCAATAATTTTTTTAGAGCCTAAATTGCAGATATATTTGGAACTTGGACCGTTGTGACGCGAGCCACCAGTGTTACCAACAAGAATTTTAAATTCTGTTTGTCGAAACACCGGAACTTTATCTTTAGGATATTATTAATCACAGATTAGTCAAAACTTAAGTGGGATGCGCTACGGTAGCCCGCGAAATTCAAATTTACTTATGTTTTTTGCAATTTGCAGTGCAATGTCCGGTTGTATGTTGATTAAAATATGATTCATGATTGTAACAAGTATGGCTTTACATAATTATAATAATAATACGCAAGATTAACTGCTTACCATTTGTGTTACTATTTGTAAAATAAGCATAAGCTAAGTACCACCCTATCGCTTTGGGATATCCTGTTATGATAGAAGTGTTGTGTAAATAAATAAATAAATAATCATTAGAATCAGCAATACTACTCCTTAAGTTAGAATTGGCCTCAACTGTCATGATTTCATGAAATAGACATTCAATAGGGTAATATGTACTTAGAGAGATGTATTGATGATTTTTATTATTATAATTCTTTAAACAAATATTTTATACAATCGCTAATCATGTTTAGATCATCATGCAACCTTATACTGACCTACAAATTGCGAAAAACGTAGAAAAAAATGAATTTCGCGGGCTACCTTGGCGTATCCCCATTATAAGGCCATGGTCGGCGTTATCGCAAGATGGCGCATGTCATGACGTCATCTATGACGATTCACGGGACAACGTTATCGCGCTCACGCTAATTCGGAACAGGTGTAAGCATTGAGTGAATTACACTGTAATCGATTTGAGTGCTTATGACTCAAATCGATTACAATGCAATTCGGAACGCACCAATAGGAATGTTACTATCTGTCAAATTGAGGCGGTTTTCGTTCGAAGTTTGTTTGTGATTTTTTCATGAAAAGTTTTGTTTTCTTGTTTTGTGGCTAGTCGAATAAAGTTTCCGTTGATTAATTTCCATTCATAGCTGCTCAGTGACTTTAAAGTGTATTATTTCGCATTGACAGTGCAAGATGCAAGTGTTTTATCGAACATTGTTGTCTTACGAAACGATGAAAATGCAAACGTTTCCTTTTAGTGAGATCGGACGCAAAAAGTGGCTTCTGAGCATTAACAGTGATTAAGCGGGTCATTGGGTCGTGTTATGGGAGATCTTCACAAGCTATGTGTGTGCAAGATACACTTTGAAAAGATACATCTATGAGATTCGAGAAGTATTGGCGCCAAGTTGGTCTTATCCTTCATTGTTTTCGGCCGAGGAAATTACCATAAGAATAGTCGCAAAAGTTTACAAAGGTCCGTACGTTATCAATAAATAAGTACCTGCTAATATTGTTTAATAAATATTTCAGTCCAATCCACTCAAGTTTCTTTGCCAGCATTGCTTTTTACATAGTTGAGCAGCTTCTAAGAGTCTGTCCGACCATACCAGGTATGAGCTATTGGCAAATTTAATTTGGCTGTCTGACTTATGGGTATTTGTGTGATATTAGTAGTAATAATATATTTTTTTCTATATAATTCCCGGTTCACTTAAAATAGGAATGATAAAGTTTGTCATTTACTAGCATTTGGACCAGTCAAAATAATTATAATAAATCAAGTAATTCTTGTTATTATTCATTTATACTAGATAAGTTCATCTCATTATTATAATTTTAAGTAATATTTCCCATATATTTTTCTGAAACTCAAACTTTTAACTCTTTAACAAAGTCCTTTTTTTTTCAATTAACTTTCCATAGTACTTAGACCAAGTTTAATTCGAGTGTCATTTGTTCCAGCTCAACATGCTGATGAGAGAGGAGTTAACTCCAACCTCAACGAAAATACACTGACTGAAACAGTATATTTTTATTACTATCGTGCATCCTGTACAACAGGTTAACCATACCATCGTTTTTGGCAAGAAGCCGTACAAAAAATTAATGATATACCATTTGTTACCGCCATGACGATTTGGACTCGTTCCTGACCGATTGGCCGGAGTAAGGCACAGCAAAAGGAAAATTATGTGGGAGACCTTTGCCCAGCTGTGGGACAACATAGGTTCAGTAAAAAAAAGATGCAAGTAAATTTTATTAATCTGATATATTATTCTAGCTCTCAGCTGATGAACCTATTCAACCCTGCGGTTGCCAAGGTACTAAAGAAACTGAAGACAATAAAGGAACACCACCTCTACTTGATTTGATCTCATCAATCCTGGCTGTCTGTCAATCGTGGCCGTCTGAGGTATTGTATTAATATTTTACAGACTATTTTTGATAAACATAATAGGGAGCAAATAAGTTGGGACATGACAGGCATGGAGCATGGAATTAAGAAATATAGCAACTCATTGTACTCAAAATAAAGGAATAATAATGGCCCATGTGATTGATTTTGTTGAGTCAGATGCTGATCTTTTATTGTATTAAGAATAAATCATACCGCTATACTTATTAAAAGTACAAAATTATCTGCAGGTGATTCTGCGTGTGGTTCTGATGATAATGTCAATTTTATACTAGGTGGTTCAATTGATTTAAAAAAATATACTAGAATGAGTGTAGGAATGAAGTACTTACCTCAAATACTTAGTAATAAATAATTACCATGGTTTACAGCTAATGCAGCCGACACATCACACGACCCTCCGATCCTCGCGGCATCAAGAAGTTGAACCCCGAGAAGCAGCAGAAGAAGCTCAGTAGAAAAAACATTATTAGCCAACTTTTTTTGATGTGATACAAATGAATAAATTTCATTTATTTATGTACACACTAAACACTTAATAAAGTAAAATACATAAAGATTGAATAGAAAAAAGTAACATCTGCTTACCTATATCATTAGAAATTTCTTCCAGCAGACCTGCGACAGGAGCGAAGCGTAGACGTATTATCGTATTAGCGACCTACACATACTTACATTATTCTATCAGATTAAAGTAAACATGCCTATAATAATAATAATACAGACCTAATATAGAAACAAATACATGAATAAATAGAATAATTTAAATTTCTTGATAGCAAGAGAAAAGCAATTTGTGTGTGTCTTAACAGCACCCATACCTAGATTATTGATATGCCTAAATATTTATGTTGTAATAGGGATTGTATCTTGTACTGCGTTTTATCTAGATGACGGGGTATTAAAAAAATACTTGTGCTTTTTACGTAGTATGTAAACGAACAATACACCAATCACTGAATACTTGCCTATCACTATTTTATGAAGTTGCTCAATCTCACCTGTCAAGTAATATCCATTTGTTGTAAACTAAATGTAGGTACTAATTACTAAACTGACATTTAAAATTAATAAAAATGGTTTGAATTGATAACCTAAAAGCATTGAAATAAATAGGTAAGTACATACTTATTTGCCTATAAGCCCGAATACGTCAATGCTTGTAGAGATGACATTCAAAGGCTGAAAATTGAAAAATAAACTCGAATGTGATGAGAATGACAGAGTCTTCTGCGCAGTCGCGTGCTCAGCTCACGTCACCCGATTCTCGGTAAGTACCTAAAGAAATCACGCGGTGGTTGCCATAGCGACACCACTTCGGCGCGCTGCTGCGCTGCGCAAGTAGCATTAATGTTGAATATTGTCAAAGTAGGTAGGTATTGATAATGATGATTTTGATGAATATTCTTTTATTATCGGCAACGACTAGATATGTAGGTAAACATCACGCACATCTTTTTTATTTTAATGTTTTAGGACTTATTTACACCAATCGTACATATAGGTAGTAGCGCATCTCATCACGCTATCGGCTGACATTATGATCATACTTAATGTTATCAAACTATGTAGGTAAGTAGGTACCTACCTATGCTTAGACTACGAGAAGATACTTTGTAGTAGGTACCTACCTAGGCAGCTGTACTTAACAGACATTGGTAGGTATTGCATTTGCAAAAGGTTCTTACTGCGCATGCGTGAGGCGTTGCATGTTAAATAAGTGGTTGGTAAGTACTTAGTTAATAAAGGAAATCAGTATAATTATTGCAAATAAAATATAGGTTGACACTGAACCTACGTTTTAAATGTAGGTACAAAATATCTAAAAGCATTAAAATGAATAGGTAGGCAAGTAGGTACTAATAAAATTACTGTTGATGAATGACAGTGTCTTCTGCGCAGTCGCGTGCTCGGCTCACATCACGCGATTCTCGTTAGCTATAGAAATCACGCGGCGGTTGCCATAGCGACACCACTTCGGTGCAAGGTGCGCTGCGCAAGTTGCAGTAAAGTTTAACCGTTGAATATTGTCATAGTAGGTAGGTAGGTATTGATGATGATCATTTGATGAATATTCTTTTATTATTGGCAACGACTAGATAATTATGTAGGTAAACATCACGCACGTCTTTTTTTATTTTAATGATTTGGTACCTACCTAATTACACCCATCGTACATGTATTACTAAAATTACTGTTGATGAATGACAGTGTCTTCTGCGCAGTCGCGTGCTCGGCTCACATCATCCGATTCTCGTTAGCTATAGAAATCACGCGGCGGTTGCCATAGCGACACCACTTCGGCGCAAGGTGCGCTGCGCAAGTTGCAGTAAAGTTTAACCGTTGAATATTGTCATAGTAGGTAGGTAGGTATTGATGATGATCATTTGATGAATATTCTTTTATTATTGGCAACGACTTGATAATTATGTAGGTAAACATCACGCACGTCTTTTTTTATTTTAATGATTTGGTACCTAATTACACCCATCGTAGGTACATGTATTAATAAAATTACTGTTGATGAATGATAGTGTCTTCTGCGCAGTCGCGTGCTCGGCTCACATCACCCGATTCTCGTTAGCTATAGAAATCACGCGGCGGTTGCCATAGCGACACCACTTCGGCGCAAGGTGCGCTGCGCAAGTTGCAGTAAAGTTTAACCGTTGAATATTGTCATAGTAGGTAGGTAGGTATTGATGATGATCATTTGATGAATATTCTTTTATTATTGGCAACGACTAGATAATTATGTAGGTAAACATCACACACGTCTTTTTTATTTTAATGATTTGGTAGGTACCTAATTACACCAATCGTACATGTATTAAACTATGTAGGTAAGTACATACCTATGCTCAGACTACAAGAAGATGCTTTGTAGTACCTACCTACCTAGGCAGCTGTACTTAACATACATTGGTAGGTATAGCATTTGCATAAGGCTCCTACTGCGCATGCGTGACGTATTGCATGTTAAATAAGTGGTTGGTAAGTACTTAGTTAATAAAGGAAATCTTTATAATTATTGCAAACAAAATATAGGTTGGCACTGAACCTACGTTTTAAATGTAGGTACAAAATATCTAAAAGCATTAAAATGAATAAGTAGGCAAGTAGGTACTAATAAAATTACTGTCTCGGAACTCGAATACGAACAGGCTTAGGGACATGGACTTCGGTAGCGGAGAGTAAAAAAAAAAAAACAATGTGATGAGAATGACAGCGTCTTCTGTCTTCTGCGCAGTCGCGTGCTCAGCTCACATCACCCGATTCTCGTTAGCTATAGAAATCACGCGGCGGTTGCCATAGCGACACCACTTCGGCGCAAGTTGCAGTAAAGTTTAACCGTTGAATATTGTCATAGTAGGTAGGTAGGTATTGATGACGTTCATTTGATGAATATTCTTGTACCTATTATTGGCAACGACTAGTTATGTACACATAATTAATTACACAAATCGTACTTATAGGTAGTAGCGCATCTCATCACGCTAGATATCGGATTGCATTTAAGGCATCGGCTGACATTAAGGTTCATACTTACATAATATAAAAAAGTAAAAAAATTAACTCAATTCGATAACGACAGTGCCTAACGCGCAAGCGCGGCGTGATCTTATCACTTCACCCGATTGCCGTAGCATTACCTCGACTAGCTGAAGCGAGCGCGATCCGCGAGTGTCATTTGAACTCTTGAATTGAATAGATTTGGGATAATAACAACGCTGAACAACGTCGCACAGGCTTTACTCGACTCGATCCACAATCGCTTCTTCAAACCACATGACATCGCGATTGGGTCATGGCATTGCGTTTACTTACCTAATCATTCCACATTGGGTTTATAGTAAAAAATAAAAATAATGGTTAAATGGTTAAATAAATAAAATAACAAACAATGTCGATGCGCATTTTCTTCAGTAGCTGTCTTAAACGTGTGTTATATTTTGTTTGTTTATTGTACGTGCGTGCCGCGCTCGCGCCTCAGGCGCCTAATCTAGGCAAAAACACCACATTGAGTTTCTCACCGAATTTCTGTTCTAAGTAGGTACTTTTTTATTTTAATACCCCCCAAAATAGTACCTAATGTTTAGACACTTAAATATTAGCTATGAAATAAGTACCTACTTAATATAAAATGATCAATACTCGTAGATTTAGCTTATAAAATATTATTAAAATCTCGATTATGATTGTAAATGTTATGCTTGGTCAGTCCCTAGCATGAGTGGGATGACACTGACAGCTCAGTCCGCGCTCACTTCACATACGTGTTCACGGTGAGATTGTTACAGAATAGCACAGCAGGGTGTGATTGTAAATATAAATTCACTGCCACTTGAAATGAGTTCTACAACATAATATGACGATCTATTGAAAAAAATACGGAAAGTGGTCAAGATTGAAATAAATCTAAGAAAACATAATACTAATTACAGAAATCTGTAGTTATAATTTGATTTTATAGCATAATTTCAAAGATGCGGGATCCCGCGTGATCCCGCGCGGGATTGAGCAATCCCGCATATCAATCCCGCGGGATTGAATGAGCTGCGGGATTGCAATCCCTAGTAGTAATACCTTAAAACTAGACATGTTTTAGATATAGGAACTAGTCATAACGATCAAGTAAAGCTAATTAAAAAAAAACATCCATTTTCGAAGCAGAAACCGTGCTAAGACCGCCACGAAGACTTCTATTCATAGTCAAACAAAATATACAAACCATAATTTCTTTTAATTTCCTCTTTCAAATCAGCCCCTGCAGATGCCATAGCAACGAATGCACACATGACACAGATTAACTACTAAATAAATAATCGTTATGTTATGGAAGGACAATCGGCTATTTAGGGAATTAAGACGCACTGCATGCGCCCGCGCTGGCCAAACTCTAATAGGTCTTTACGTACTGGAGTAATTTATAACTGGTTTCTGTAAACACAAGAGATGCATGACATTTGGACCAATCACGAGGCGTCTGATGTTCGAAAGTGTCGTCATTTGAGTTTATAGAGAAGTTTTAATTTACTTGATGATCGGGGGAAATGTAATTGATTAGGAAGCTAAGAAAGGAAGAGCAGAAAGCTGTATTTGTTGAAATGAAAAGGCTGATTACTCCTCTAGGCGTCGAGCATTCATTTTTAATAAATAACTCCTCATAATATGTGGCTTCAAGTTTCTGGCAAATCGATCAAAATAGGCAACAAAAAGAGGGGTATCGAAGGCAGTCGGGGAGATCTGTGTCTAGAATATTAACTGATAGCACAATGCATGATAATCAAAGATGATTGTACCATTTCCAACTTCCTAGCAAATATTTTTGATTGACCATTGTCTTTTCTATTGTCCCCAGTCGCGCCTCAACATCGCCAGTCCCACCTTCTCAAGGAGGGACCCTTCCGCGTCCTGGCACCAAACAAGTGACAGTCACTGTCCAGGAGACGGTTGTAGAACCTGCGCAGTCACAGCAGCAACCGCCACAGGTGCAGGCGCCGGCTGTACGTCATCATCATCATGCTTCTAATGCCACCAAGGAGTTGGATGATCTGATGGCTTCGCTCTCTGATTTTAAAGTAAGTGGTTGAAGATGTACTTGGTTTTATAGTATGTAAGACTAAGACGGAGGATGGAAATATTGAAGGAGTATAGGGAGACATTGGCCCAGGATTGGGACAAATAGAGCTACCAAAAAAAAAAGAACCAAAACTAATTTATTTTGACGCGACGAACACGCTTTTTCCATTCGCTACATTTAGCAAGCAAGTTTGTGACCATGCCTCCACACAAAAACTAACGTCTCGCCTAGCGAAAGCGAAAAACAAATTAACCCCCTTTTAGCGAGGAAAAAACCTATAGGTACATTTCAGGAAACATCTTAGCGTTAGCATTGGCTAACGCTATCGACGTGGCTGAAGTCTATTCGTAACTCATATACTCGTAATTTGGGATCACCGATACGACGATGAAGAAAGAAAAGGTATTCCTTCACATAAATTCCTCTTCAGAAATTCTGGCTAAAGTGCTTTAAAGATACACGTTCGTGGTTGCGTTGAAATACCTTAGTCGTAATTTACAATAATCATAATGAATTATGAGTTTATGCAAACCCTCAAAGATGTATCTCATTACATTACGTATATCTCGTGTTTATTCCAAAAGTTGTTAGGATCGAGGACTTTTGAAGTTTGATGGACGGCTATAATTCCGATGTTATATTAATCCATTTTGGCATCTTCATTATTCCCTAAACATTCCCTTTCTTGCCAATTTTTTACTGACGTCTAGATGCTATCAAAACAAATTGTTGGCATCGGCCTCATTTTTATTAGATCCACACCGTAAATATTATCTTCTGTGCCGCAATTTTGTAACGTAGTCTTGATAAATTAACAGGAGTGCAAATGCGCATGAGTTCAATAAATCGATCTAGAAAAACTTTACGAAAACAGTAACCTAAATTCCACTGTCCTCAAGATGTTCAACTAATTGCTAATGTAAAATGTGAAACAAATAGATATTTATTGCAATTTGTGTACAAATTACATTGCAGTCCAAGGTTACTTGTAAAATAAAGGATAGTTGATTATCCCACAAGCTGCCAAAAAGATACCGGAGCTGGTGGCGTCGCAATAGCCGCATCTTGTACCATTGTTTATGTCCTCCACTGTTATCAGAGTATTTTTCATTCATGAAAGCGTATTTACTGAATAAACTCAGAATTTATAATCTGGTGGATCGTTTCGGTCGAGTTTACGATTCGATTCTGTAGTAATATACGAACAGCTTTGAGTCATCGCCACCCTAAGGTCTAATATCGGTCGGCATCTGTCACGGCCACCTCGGCACACTGCACTACAGCAGTCTCCTCTTTTCCGTTTATTATAATATTTACAACTCGCCTTTCTTGGTCCATGGCTATTTCCAGCCGCGCTAGAAGCCGTTCCTCCAGCACTCGCACCGTCTCCCTCGCACCCACGCGATGCCCGCCGGCTAAAGATAGTTCCCAGCGTTACATCACAGGCGTGGTGGGGACTCGAGCTTATAATATTAGAGTACATAGACAAACATTTCACTCGGACGGCATTCGCTCCAATCCACCACGAACGGGCGGGTTTACTTCTGTACGTTGGATTTACGATGAATTTTCGATCTTTTACTTGGACTTAGAGAATTTAATCATTGTAGTCCAAATAAAAGATTCAAGTTCACTCCCAACTTCATTTATCCCTTGTTTCTATTTTGCCATCACTCAACAAGACGATAATATTCAAGAATTTTACCTTTGAAGATGGCAAATTAGAAACACCTCTCATAAATACTTCGTATTTTCCACAGGTGAGCGGCACTGGTACAGGAGTTGAAAGCGGTACCCACGTATATCGCGAGAAGCGTGCGTGGCAAGAACACTACCGCAGCAACCCGCGGCAACCAGAGTCCGCCTCTCTAGAGCATATGCTCGGATCTCTCCGAGCAGACATGAGCCGCCAAGGAGTCCAAACCCCCCAGAAGGGATGCTGCAACGCCTGCGATAAGCCCATCGTCGGACAGGTGGATATCCAATCGTGATCGGAGCAGAATTTGACCTCAATCATCGTTCAGCAAGACAGTGAAATCTAATTCTGCTCCCAAAAGTGTTCAGTGATTTTGCTAAAGTAGTGAATGACGAACTGTTGTGTGCTGCAGGTCATCACCGCGTTGGGTCGCACGTGGCACCCCGAGCACTTCACCTGTGCGCACTGCAACCAGGAGCTCGGCACTCGGAACTTCTTCGAGCGCGACGGCAGGCCCTACTGCGAGCCTGACTACCACAATCTGTTTTCGCCCAGATGCGCCTACTGCAATGGACCAATCCTTGATGTTAGTTTCGGAAAATTTCGCTCTTAACTAATATCGGATTAGAAACTCGCGGTGCTAAGGTGTATTTTCAATTTCAGAAATGCGTAACAGCGCTGGAAAAGACCTGGCACACAGAGCACTTCTTCTGTGCTCAGTGTGGCCAGCAATTCGGTGAGGATGGCTTCCACGAGAGGGACGGCAAGCCTTACTGCCGCAACGACTACTTTGACATGTTCGCACCCAAATGCGGCGGATGCAGCAAGCCCATCATGGAGAACTACATCTCAGCACTCAACACACAATGGCACCCTGACTGCTTCGTATGCAAGGTCAGTATCGGTCTCCTCATGACAGGTATCTTCACAGCGGAAACTGTTTATTTACAAATAATGCTCCAATATGCCAGGTCAAGTATTAAAACTTAACTAAATAATCAAAAGTTCCAAAGCTTTTGGATATTTAGGTCATTGAATTTCTAATATAATATTTACCTCACAGGACTGCGAAAAGGCTGTCAAAGGAAAATCTTTCTATGCCATGGAAGGAAAGCCAGTATGCCCCAAATGCGTCGGAGTCGATGAGGATGAATAAAGGATGACGTCACCAATGCCCCCCTCACAATATGCCCTCCCCAAATTTATTTTACAGCTATGCTCGTCGTTGTGAACCACAAGGGAATGATCTAAACACACACACACACACAAACACAGATGTTATTTACATATAAAATGAAACAGCAGCTAGTCGTTAGTACTTGATAGGGAAATTAATTTATGTAATATATTTTTGTAATATTATTGTAATGCTAAGATTTATAATAAAGAGAACAAAAATAAAAAGAAAGAGAAACAAAAAAAAAAGAGAACAAAAACAAATAAAAACAATACAAAACTATATGAGATTGCGGATGTGCCCTCTGATAGGCATTCAAGGTCACGTGCGTACGCGCACGACAATGACCTTTTATCGGATCTCATTGTTGTGGCATAGGGAAGGACGTTGTGGGAAAAATATAGCGAAATTGTGGAGCAGGTCAAGTGCCTAGTATAGGGTTTCCCGGCTCCCGAACTGTCTATTAATAGTGGTGTGATGTGACGTCACAGGACGTCTGCAGCCACACCGGCTGCTAGTAATCAGAGCGTTTTGTTTATGGGCCATCGGAATTAACGCTATTTTTACACCCACCACTCTATTTATACCCAGTCGTTACGCGGACAAATATACAGAGAATTACGGGTAATAGTGCAAGTTTAATGCTTAATAATAGTGGCGTTATAACTGTTATAGTTACGAAATGAAACGCGGGAGCTTGCCAGGCCTGTTTCGTAATATGCAAACAAAATCCTTAGAAATGTTTCGAGTACGCACCGTTTATTTAGACCGCCATTTTGTTGTTTTAATTTCGGGATTATGTTAATTCTGACCATGTTAGGGCCAGTCTTGTATATGAGGAAGTAATTCTTCTAGAGCTGTTCTAATAGACCATAGAACATTCGATTTCTCGTTCACACGGCTACATAGTCAAGCTTTATATTTCCAGTATAAGCTGATCTCACATTGTATAGGATTTCCGTGCAATGAGAGGTCAGCTTATACTGGAAATGTATAGCTTGATATGTAGCCCTGATGTGTACCAGAATAATAGATAGTTTTCGCAGGGCTAGATGAATCTCTAGTCTCTTGCTGTATTCCTCTTCTGTGAAAGAAGCTACTGAAAGACTGATAAGATTATTTCATAACTATTATAGGAAGATAGTAAAAGCATGTATAAAAAATATAGCTCTCTGTAATGTAGTTGTTTGACAACATAATTTTTCACGTCATTACACTATGAAAAACAAATTGTATGTTTTTTTTTTCGCATAATAATGTGACATTTTCATGGATTCCCGCCAAATGATAACTGTCCAGCAAATGAAAATAACACTCAATGACGTAATTATTCATTTGTGGATGTAAACTGTATGGATTTTGACAGTGTATTAGCATTTCATACAGTTGTTGATTTTAGGAAAAATCTGCAGCATTGACAATTAATAAATTTAAAACTTTATTGTTAACTTACAAATTCCTACCAAATTACAAACAAGATGTCTTATTATTTCAAAAATAAAATAGGCTAATATAAAAGTATAAATAAATAAATTTGTTCTCTTTTTAGAAAACATTTCCAATGTCAACGTTATTACTAAAATGGCGGAGAAGTTATCAACAAAAGCCCATTAGATGCTAAAATGTTGATAAATTTGGTCTACTAAATATTTCACATCTTACACAAAATATTACACCACACTTTCTTGATATAAAACAGATCGATTATATCTACTTTTTTTGTTTATAAACATTCATAATATCAAAGAAGGTAATGCATACATTAAGTAAAACAATATATTTTGCGGTAATAATAGTTCACTTCTCTCAGTTTTATTTCTATCGTTACAAATGTTTACAAATTAGGGAAGGTTATGGTATGGGCCTAAGCTATTTTCAGCATCTGATATTATGCGCATAAAGGAAGTAGATCAGGGTTAACATTATTTTTCCTTGTTATTGAACTGAGTTAATCACACAAACATTACACAATTTCCTACTTCACAACACGATCATGGAAAGAGACCTGACCACAAGCGTACGCAGCGCCCTCCCTTTATAGAACAGTAAACAACTCTTGGCAGACAGCAAAATAGTGATCGATGGTTTTCTGGAATCAGTCATCTAGGTAGCTAAAGCTAGACTCAAATGACATTACATTATCTATAGTGTTTAGGATCTACATAAATATAATGAATCTGCCGTCATGTCCTAAATATTTACATCCTCATCGAACCGACACCAATTTTCCTGTCATAATTTATTTGTACTACAAAATCTATAATATCATATTCCAACTTTTTTTTTTCTTCTTTCCAGGAATGCCGCGAGCCTTTCCACGGTGGCTCGTTTTTCGAGCACGAAGGCCATCCTTACTGCGAGACCCATTACCATGGAAAGAGGGGCTCCCTATGCGCAGGCTGCCACAAACCCATCGCAGGCCGTTGTATCACCGCCATGTTCAGGAAGTTCCATCCCGAACACTTTGTATGCGCCTTCTGCCTTAGACAACTCAATAAAGGAACTTTCAAAGAACAAAATGATAAGCCATACTGTCATACGTGCTTCGATAAGCTGTTTGGTTAAGTCGCATGATATGTGACGTCACAGTGCGCGAATATTGGCGAAAGGAGATTCGATATTCAAACTTTGTCGGTTATAAAATGGAATGTCTTTTATGAACTGTGAGCGTTCGAAATATAAATAATTAACGAATGGCGCTGTGACTGAAAATCGATAATATCGACTTAAGATTGCAGTATTTTATTGTAAAAATGTTCAAATTATGAAGGCAAAGGTTCTAATTATTATAACTAAGCATCGACTGTAAGTCGTGCTAGTGCCATAACGTCTATTACAAGAAAAAAATATGATATTATAAATGCTGACAACATGTAAAGAATTACTAACTTTATTTTTATGTTATATAAATCAGTTTGAAACTTATCAATATAATTACATAGTGACACAAACATCATGCGTCTAGAAAATGTATGAAAAATGAGATTATTTTTGGGTCAGGAGTATCATGCGTTTAATACGTCTTTATCGAAAGATAGAGTTAAGCCAATTGGATAAACAAGTACTCCAAGATAATATACTATAGTACCTACAGTCAAGATAATTAATATCCATGAGGATGTAATTAATATGTACATCACGACTTATTTGAATTTCCTGCTTTAATAATACACAGTATTAAATAAGGATAATATTTCTCGTTGGTCTAGTGATCGCAATTGCTACTGCTTAGCATGAGGTCCTGGGTTCGATTCCCGGGTCGGGCAAGGTTTTATTGGGCTTTTCCATCAGGAATTTCTGAGTAGCAGCCCGGAGTGTGGATCCGTGCCCGGTTGATGGCAATAGGCTCGTCCTATAGTACGTGGGACTTAAACTTATGTGGCGAAATGTGAGTGTACTAAAGGTGCACCTCTGCTAACCCTTCTGGTAATACAGGCGTGATGTTATGTTTATATTATATTTAACATACGGCGCCTAGCGATTACATTACAAGACTTTTCTTTTTATACTCGATAACTGCGTAGGAATGGGTTTCAAGGTTTCCGATAATGCCATGCTAGGTATGTTATGAATTATGATCATTTGAGTGCTGGTCGATATGGTATGCCGTGTTTATTCAAATATTTTTAGAACAATACGAATGTTCTAGACATACTACACTAAACGTCACGCTTTTTTGGGGTAGGCAGAAGCTACAGAATGCCACGTGCTAACATCTATAGAGGTATGAAGAACAGGGTGTAAAGTTCACTGAAACTTCCATAGAAAAGGGAGGATCGTCCAACCAGGTGGGTGTCGTGTCTGTCTGGTGGGCAACTGCCCGACGTTTGATGTCGGGACGTTGTACATACGCTAGTTGCGCGGTAAACTCTGCTTGCGCGATGCACGATTTTGCGTGACGTCAGTGTGACGCGTACCTCGCCTTTGGCGTTTGTAAATTCCGCTACAAATCCTTCACAATGATGCTAGTTTTTATCCACACGGCCTAATATAGCCTTTTGCTTGGAGAAGGCTTCCATTTGGGCCATTACACTACTCCGCCTACCCACCTTATCCTTATGAGGACATCGATCCATCTGTCGGTGCTTCCCTATACGTCGACCGATAGAAATCTTATGATAATTCTTATAAAGTATACTGTGCATTATTAAAGTTGGATTTATTATGTCAGTTTTGTCATATTCTTTCTAGAATGTTCAAAATGATTTTTAATTTAAAAAAATGTTGAGAACGGTCGAATGAATGTAATAATATGTAACAGCAATGATTTACACAATATGTCGTTGATTATGAATGTATAATACTTCATAAAAATATTAGTTATTTTCATTACCAAAAGAAGAAAAATAGACAAGGGACTACATTGGATAATGTCCTGCAATTAGAATAAAAATAATAACTTGAACGTACAAAAATTATCACAGCCATAAAAATATGTATAAATAAATTAAAACTATATCTGAATACAACTTCAAAGTGAGATGTAAATAAAAAGATTTAAAACAAAACTACAAAAAAAAGCTCACATTATACAGCCCGATTCAAAATTTACGGCGGCTCTGAAGTGCGTTACTCGCTGCGCAGTACCTCACCCCTCTCCTCCGCTGACACGTGAATTTGTTACTGCGCAGCGACTCGCCTCATGTTCAGACCGGCCATAAAGTTTGAATCTGGCTTTAACATTCTAGTATTTATCGATGTAGTTTAACTAGTGCATGTGATTTAAACTAATTAAGCATAGTGTTTATACTAAAAATCGTTCTACGAATAGATAGGACACAAATTTTGGAAATGTTATTACAAACAAATAGTGCTAATATTGTACGGTCTAAGATGTCTCAGACATTACTTTTAGTTGATAAGGCTTAGTTTGCTGCATTTTATGAAGGAGGAAACGATGACGGAATTACCTATTGATATCGAGTAGGTAGATAATGGTAGATGTAGATAATATAATCCTTCTTGGAAACTAACAACAACAAAAAAGAGTGTGTGCATGACCACACGATAGAACCGAAAACTTATATGATGTTCTAATTTTAAAATTTGGCGCCGAGTTGCGGTTCTGCGTCTCCGAGCCGAGCGTGACGGTTCAGTTTTGTTCACGAACAGTGAACAAAGAAAGTGCGCGAAAAGAAGTTTCCACTTCAAATTAAGAATACGTTTGATCAATTGCCAGTTAAATCGTTAACTTGAGTTCTCTTAACGAAGAGTAAAACTGATTCTGCGATGACTCTGGTATAAAACTAATCTGCTAAATCTTAATATGTTGACGTTTTGGCCGGATATCAATTCATTTTTAGACCTGAAATTATACTAAACTGGGAGAACCCGCCCGCCATGTTTCCTAGAAGAGATAACACACAATTCCGTCGTTGTTTCCAAGGAACGACATATTCATGCTGCTATGACAATCCCATAGTTTTACATGCATTTTATTTATGTTATACGCTTTCAGTAATATAATCAATTTGACTCAATTATATCAATAAGTTCTGTATCTTCCATTAGCGTTATGCTGTACAGTTATTTGCTATGTTGTTACTATATTTTTATTACTCCATTTCACGTTATTGCTCGAAGCTCGTTAGAAAGTGCCAAACTTATCGGGCAGGCTTGTTAAGGCCAGTGCTCACGATCTAACATCTTTATAATTTTAACTTGTTGCAAAAATAAAACATATTTTGGTGCTATTTTGTTGGAAATAATGTATGAAAATACATCATACAGAAATTGACATTTGTAAATACATACACCAAAATGATACTCAGGAAACACCTGTGCAACCAGCCCATTTAAACAAAATACGTATTTTCCCTACTATCAAAAGGATAAAAATATCTCTTATCGCCATGGTAACTAATTATCAAAAGTTAAAATTAAAACTCCAAATATGTAATATGCGTCCATGAGTGCTGGCATTAAGTTTATCGCTTCAGTTAGTTGATAGCAATGGTAACGAGTGTTGCCAACATAATGGAAAATGTTGGTAATATTGGTAGTAAGGTACCGTACGAGTATGTAATCTATGAGACACGATTTTATTGAATCTGTAATATTTTAACAAATATATTTAATGTTTTTTTAATGCTGGTGTTTTATTGATATTGTTTACATTAATTAACCCATTTATTAAACGAATGCGAAATAGGATTCATCTGTTTCTTTCTATAAATCAGTAAAAGTTGACTGAAAAAACGAACTGTTCATGAATGTCAGACTAAATTGCAATTTAAAGATAAGGTTCTATAGCACAATGCCATTAATTGAACTGCTAACTCTTACAGATAAGGATTATCAATCACTAGGTAGGTACAACCTATCTATTCATGAAATTATGCATGTCGTCTTCCACAGCCGCAGCCGGTTTATTAACTTGTCCATTTTCTCATTTATCATTCAATAATCGACCTACAAACTTGTGGAAGTAGCACAGGTGTTCACTTGCATAATTTATATCATTATTGATTTTGAGTTGTCCTTCGTAGCATCTGTCTACTTACATAATCAGTCTATAATGTACTGCTGCGACGTAGACCTCCTCTCGGTGACAGGGAGTGGGCCGTAATCCACCACGCGGGCCTAGTGCGGGTTCGTAGATTTCACATTGTCCTCGAATTTTTTAGTTCTAGGACATGCCGGCTTCCTCACGATGTTTTCCTTCACCGTTTTGAGAGCAGCGGTGATGAAATAATTTACACAAAGTAAAGCGCCTTTCGGGGTTCGAACCTACGACCTAATCGTAAGTCGCGGCCGTTACCACTGCAATAGGCCACCATTGCTCAAATTATGTACTGGATACAGAAATACGCCTTGGTAGATATTTTTTATTATTCATACCGATTGGATTTCAAGTGTATAATTTATTATAATAACAGGGACTTTCCTTATATACGGGGTTATCATGAATGTTCAACCTAATCGTACGGCGTAGGTATTACATATTTTTCCTGTTTACTCCTTAAAACGAAACAAGTTTATTACGTACGAGTACGTAATTGCTTTATCACACTAAGGCTGAACTTCATAAACGACAAGATATATTTGTACCTATGTTTGACTACTGATGTTTGACTGTTTGATGTTTGAATAGTTAAAATGCGTTAGTTAAACTAACAATTTGTTAAAAATTACATTGTATGTTGTTTGAAAAATGGTTAAGCTAAACAGTTAAAATAAAATACAATTTGCTATAAAAGTTAACCATGCGCAGACAGAGTAGTTAAACTTTGACAGCTATTGACTATTGTCAAGTGACTAATTGTTAAATTATTAATAATCTTTAGTATGAAACACACAAGATTCATGATACACAGGAGCAGATGTACAAAATAACATGGTATATCTACATAAATCTTTACAGATCATGTAACCCTGTCTCCTAAACTAGGTAGTCCTGTATCTTAGGAGACAGTGTTAGGCCATACAGGGCGGCTAGTCATGTAGGTATAACAGCAGCCAGGGTGTTTAGCGCGAGGGTGGATATGTAATACATTTCATAATTTGTGTGCCAGTGTGTATATTGACTATTGGTCATGTTTATCTAAGTATCTATCAAACAACGGACCCTAAGTGACAGTTAGATAGTTAAAACCATAGTGAAGAATGATATTGAAGTTTCAATCTACTGGATATCGTTGTCAAAAGTGGTAAGTCAATTACGAGGTCGACAACTATATCTACAACGGGTGGGCATCGAACTCACGACCCATCGTTTGCCAGTCAATTGGCCTCTTAAATATTAGCCAATGTATGAAATAAAATGTCTACAACCTTAGTGATTCTATGTCTTCAACACAGTATCTAAATACCCTTCGTAGGTATACTAGTTATACATATACAATTATTTCCTTATCAAAGCTGAATATTATTAGCAATGTACTTACAAAACATACTTAGAACGGAATGGAATTACCGCGTAGTTTACTTACATTTTGATAATATTATGTTCGTGAAATGTTTATCGGGAAATCCGTAAATTATTTATGTTACTAATGGTATAGGTATAGTTCTAATAGGTACTTGTACATATTCACTCTCCAGATAAAGGTACAGTCAACCGCACGTCAGTGGTAACGAAAATCGCCCTTCTTGCTAGACATAAAGGCGCTGCCAATGTCAAATTGTTACCACGGATGTGCAGCTGACTGTACCTACTTATTTTGATTAGGTAGGTACCCTTCTTTCAAACGATTGGACGCTAGAGTAAATTATAGTAGGTAGTATGTGTGTTATAAAAAATCACAATCATTTATGTATAGAACCGTGCTTGATAAATGCCGATAAGCCAGCACTGATTACATTGTGATTTGTGCTGTTTTTGTACCAGCGGCGTTGTTAACGAACTATGGGCGTATCGAAACGCTTTCAAGAAACTACTATTCAACTGTGATACATTATTTATTCAGGCATCATGCATGAAACTAATAATAATAATAATGAACCCATATAATTTGACTTCCTCGTTGGTCAAGTACCTACAGGAGTCACCAAATGGCGGACCGCGGTCCGAATGCGGACCGCCGCGCGGCGCGCCGCGCGCCGACTGTTAAAATAACTAAAACGTATTGTCTAATTTAATTAAGCCCGAGCTTTGTATTTTCTGCCGTCGCGTCAACGGCACAATGGCACAATGGACGACGCGACAACGCATGAACCTGCAAATGTTTTCCACTGCGACGCGCGATCGGCTCTGTTCGCCTGTCGTCGTATCCGATAACACATTCATCCGAATTATGGATGATGTCCACCAAGCGGCTTGCAGCGCATCGGATCGGAACGGATTTTACAATATTTAAACGATATTAAATCGTGTACACAGTATTTAAAGTCTATATTACCAAGCCATTCACAGCAGCTTGACCGCTGACGTCTTCCGTGACACGCGATTGTAACTGAAAGTATGCTGCGACGCGCGATCGGCTCCGTTCGCCTTTCGTAGTATCCGATCACACATTCATCCGAATCATGGTCTAAAATAAATTACTTGTCTACAAAACACTAGAAAAACACGCTTTTATAAATGCACTTAAAAACAAAAAATAAATTATGGATCGTACAAATTGTCTCTATTTCTGGGCGTTCAAGTGTAAACTATATGCTTTTAATTATAATATTTGAATGTAAAAGCGTGGGGCCCTGGAACAGGAAAGACTTTCTTGTTAACAACTACTAATACTAATTTCCTGGCGGAAGCTGCATGAGGTCGCACAAGAGCATAACGTTTATACTGCCAAAGGGTTACCTAAGGGAACCAAAGATATCTCGTCCACAAACAAGAACTCTACATTTTGCCACTGTTGACGCATTACCCTTACGTACTTAATTTCCTGAAAGAAGAGGCGTTAAAAATGTCGGTGAATGTCGTCTCTACTCGCTGCTGGCGCATGTTTTGTCTGAGTTCGACAAACTGGTACTTTGAACAGACTGTTTAATGTAGAGCCACCTACACCTACTAGTCGTGCTGCAACTCCAGTTAGAGCGCCAATCTGTGTAACCTGCTTCCCGTAACATCGCTTAACTTGATTTCTCAGCAAGTTATAGAAAAAGTCTTTCCTGTTCCAGCGCCCCACGCTTTTACAATCAAATATTATAATTAAAAGCACATAGTTTACACTTCAGCCCAGAAATAGAGACAACTTGACCGATCCATAATTTAATTTTTGTTTTTACGTGCATTTATAAAAGCGTGTTTTTCTAGTGTTTTTTAAACTATTAATTTATTTTATACTTTTTGGTCTTTGATAACGAAATATTTTTAACATATATGTATACATTTATTTTAAGTAGGCGAATGAGCCCGCATCCTCTCCATCTCCGCCAGTGCGTCTGTATTGCATGGTGTTTTATCTGTCAGCAAAACAATCTATACTCAAGGTTTAAGTAGGTAGTTAAATAAAGGTAAACAAATCGTAAAAAGGGTTTTTTATAGTTGACACTTTCTTGTTTAAAAATACGTTACAACAAAATTGAAGTTATTTGCGGTTTAAACGATAGTTTCCTCTTTTATTAATGTATGTTAAACTTTATAATTTATTCGTAAACTATACTCTTCGTACATGTAATTGCTTGAGCACATTTTTTTTTGTTAGATTTATAAGTTAGTAACATTTAGTAATCTGTCTATTGTAAAGAGCCCAAAAAGACAGGTTCTCTAAACCTTTTACAAAATACAACGAATTAGATAACGTTGCTAAATTGAAGAGTACACCTGTGACGTAGTATGGCAACTCAAGTAGCAGGTATTACGTTTAGTCGGTTAACCAGATGCCTTATAAGTTGTGGATGAATTAGAAAAAATCTTATATGGTGTCACTGTAAGAGTATTGCGGCTGTCACCATACCACTGTGAGCGCAATTCAATTGAGTTAATATGGTCTCAAGTTAACGGGTTTGTAGCCGAGAAAAATAAAACTTTTAAAATGTCTGACCTAAACATTCTTTTGCGAGAGGCTTTAGCTAATGTGACTGCTGAGAATTGGAAAAGTTGCGAGATACCACTGAACGCTTTATTATTAATGTGACAGATAGTTCCTCAAATTCAGATGCAGAATAGAGCCTATTATTATGGGACCCAAAATAATATGATTTTAACATTTGAAATAAAAGGTTTAACATCTATGAGTCACGTGGTTTTTATTGTTTACCTTTATTTAACTACCTAAACCTTTCGAGTATAGCTCTTCGATCTGGAGACCACTGAGTGATTTTACTCTACTTAGGGCCACATACGCCTGTCCAGTCGCAAAAGTACGGGACCCCTAAGTACACCACTGCGTCGTCTACCGTACAGCCTTGCATCTTGTGCACGGTAGATGCCCAACTTAAAATCACTGGGAGCATGCGCCTTTCCACCGTACCGTAGCTATACTTGGCCGGGAACTGGATGCCTATAAGCTGAATTAGGTGCCCACCGTCGTTTCCAAAATTAACTTTGATGGACGGTATGCCGGTTTCATACATTTGGTCGCGTCTAAAGTGCGGCCAGACGATGTCCGAGATGAATCCGATACTCCCATTCACTAGCCCCTTCTCCACGTCTATATTGGATCGCAACATGATTTACAATAGGTATAAGTACATCAATACACCAATATACATCGTATATAGATATATCAATATTATTCTATTACACTCTCCATGTACAGGTCTATATACATTTTATACAGGCACCTATGTCAAAATTACATTATTTACACTCAATATTTACAGGTGACGCTAGCGACATGATATTATTAACCACCCTCATGCCATTCAGTCCTCGGCACGTTTCTCACCTTGGCTTATGTGGGATCTTTAACAACCTACTACCCTATTTACACGTCTATATGCATCGTCTAAAGATATATCAATATTATTCTATTTACACTCTCCATGTACAGGTCTATATACATTTTATACCGGCACCTATGTCAATATTTACACTATTCAATATATAATAGGTTTGTTATAACCTTGAAACCTGATCGTGTTCAAAGTCCATTACGTGGCCTTTCTCACAAGTGCAAACACGACTATGATACGATATTCCATCAAGGAATGCCAGTGCCTATCTTCCGGCTTCATCATCAGACCTTGAAACCTAATCGTGGTCAAAGTTCATACAAGACTTTTGTAAGAGATCCAAAACAGCTATGATACGATTTTCCATCATGAAGTTCCAGTTCATATCATCCGTCTCCATCATCAGATCAGTTCGACATTACCATATTATTGTATTGTCATCAGAACTACATACAGCTGCCAATTTTCATTACAATACGACCCTTGGAAGATGGTTAAACTAGTTACCTTAGATTCCATTACATAGTTAGTTACATACAGGTCGACCTAATAAAAGCGTGTTAAAAAAAAAAAAGCGTGTTAAAAACACCGGAGTGACACATGCTTACGTCACTATCCAGTTGCCACTTTATTGCAACAAAACACGAATTATGGAAACATTTTCAGTCACTGGTCTAGTAGTCACCATCCGCAGACCGCAAGGGTATATTTATGTTCCGTGATCACCATACAGCGTGACTGCAGATCGGGGAGTAGGTACCATACCTAGGTACTTACCTCTCTTGCATTTTTACCTACATGGTGGATGGTACATGGGACTATACAGATTTGCAAAAATTTCAACGCACGAGGGTTCAGATCATGTAGGTACTGAATCCATGGCTTTAGTTGGCGCGTCGGTGTCCCTGCCACCCTATATAACTGCCCACCCCTTCAAAGAATACAGAAATTATGATACAATAATACTTACCTACTTACTTACACCAAAAAATAAAGATATGTAGGTATTCGTGAACGATTTATCATCACCTTGAAACAGGAACTAGAAAAAAGCTGTAAAAACACTTGTGTACCTATCACAAGTGTCTGTCTCCAATACTTTGTACCAATCATTATTCCTATTAGTGAGTAAAATTGTGCTTATCAATATCACTAATTACGTTTTTATCATTCATTTATGCTTATCAGCACGTTATTTTCGAGACGGTTGGATAATTCCATTTTGAGTTGTGTAACTACAAATGGATAGTTAGGGTACCTAGATATTACGGTTTTCCCGAAGCGACAGTTGACTTTGTTTTGATGTCCATTGGGAATTCCAAGTTCATAACATTAGTATTGATTATTTTTACATAATTTTTTGTATGAATCAGCAGCTCAGCCCTCTCTATGACGGCGATCTCTCGCGTCCGGCCCTAGTCCAGGCCATGGTACGGAGCGAGAGGGAATGGGAAGCCGTCACCTCCTTCTGCGCAGCAGTAATGCTCGCGAAGGAGGAGGCGGAGCGCGTGAGGGTGAGGCAATCGTTGCGCCCTCACGCCCCTAGTCGCCGCAGGACTAGACACCCTGGGCGTCGGGAGTCGATTGCCGACTCTCGGCCACCGTAGGCGCGGGCTTGCGGACGGCGAGCAATGGGCAGCTCGCCGTCCTGTAAGGACGTCAGCTGGATGTCAGCACCATTGATGGGGTCAGATAGTGCCGATGCCTGCCGGGGTCACGGATTGTTCGAAAGAGTTACCGTGGCCCTGGCTCACAGGCAACTGAAGGAACACGGGTGGGTTTTAGTCAGTAAGAGTCTGACACGCCCTTCCGCTCCGCCCAGAGCGGGAGAAGTCAATTGATGATTTCCCTCCCAAAAAAAAAAAAGCCCCCTCTATGAATGAGATTTTCATCTAGACACAAGGGGGGGGGGGGGGTACCCATCTGTGTGAGGACATGCATGACATCCGGATGACCTTGACTTTGATAACTATCCACTGGTCAGAAGTTATTCTAACTGATGTTTTTTAGATTATAGAAAAATGAAAGCAATTTCTATTCCGTTTGAGAATTTTCTCCATGAGTTATTATTTCGTTAGTAAGCAGAGACACATGAAATAAGTGCAAAAGTACAAAAAATTCAAAGCACCAAAAACCGGTAGTTAGATAAACTTGACTTCAGGTTTTTATCAGTTTCTTTTGAGGAAAATTAAAACTAGTTCGAAGTTGACTTTTAGTAGATGGTAGGTAATATTAAATTCTATACAGCTTTTTTTTTTTGTTGTTTT
This sequence comes from Griposia aprilina, assembly GCA_916610205.1. Taxonomy (NCBI): domain Eukaryota; kingdom Metazoa; phylum Arthropoda; class Insecta; order Lepidoptera; family Noctuidae; genus Griposia; species Griposia aprilina. The sequence continues at coordinate 4,260,998 of OU744295.1, read as the reverse complement.
GTAAGACTGTTTATTTCCTAGTTCAATTTTGTTATTCTTGTATTATTATTTTATGCACAGAATTATTAGTAACAAGAAAACAAGTTATGATTTTCAATGGCATTTTTTCTTGATGATAATGATTTTCTCTCTACTACTACACTACTCACTGGAACTACTATAACTAAATGCAAAGAAAACAAAAAAGTTCGACAGGACATTGTTTATTTACAATCTATGTGCATCCTAACTAAACACTAAAATATTATTTGTTATATATTATAAAAACATTTACTTAATAAATAGGTAAAGAAACACTAATTAAATTGTCATTTCATAACTTAATAATATAGATTCAATAACTTAGATAGAACTTAAAACTAGTCAGTCTTTGGTGGGAGTCGAAATGCAGAAACATTCTACGCTAGACCGGGGAACAGTTCTGAAAATGATTCGCACCAAAAGTCTGACAAGTCCATAGATTCCGGCTCACTGAGTGGTGACGCTAATGACTCGTATCCTAGGTCTGACATCGTGTGCGACGGAGACAGGCCTAGTAGATTCTCCTCTACAGATTTAGGTGACATGGTCATCGGAGACAACATTTTCATGTCACACTCCAGCGTGATCCCTGAACAGTTGTCTGTTAGGGTACTAAAGTCTGTCTCAATCTGTAAAGGTGTTTCATCTACGACGTGTTCTTCACATGGCACTTCGATGGTGATGCAGTCATTGGCTTCATCACAGCTGGCGTAGAACAAGTCCCCCTTGTCATTGTCCTCTTCTTTAATTTGTACTTCTTCTGTGTCAGTGACAACTATCTCTGGTTTGTACGGATGCGCATAGGAGTGTTGGGACAGTATCCTGTGGACGTCATGCTTGATGTCTACGACTGCACCTTCACTGGATTCCAGGTGCTCTGCTGCGGTCCCCACCACTTTAGGTCCTTCAATGCACTCTCCAGTTTTCCTGACTGTGTCCTGTTACAAGAGAAAACAGTGTTAATTTATTTTTATTTGTGAGACCTGAATCTGTTGATATAAAATAATGAAAATGCGTTAAGCACTGATGCCTGGGTCCTGCTTAATAGCAAACAATATTGCAGGAGGCCCAGACAGAGATGGCGGGATGAGCTGGACTGCTGTAATAAAGATTGGTCCTTGGCAGCTCTGGACAGAGAGAGGTGGAAAGATAGTAGGGAGGTCTTTGCCCTGTGGGACACTAATGAGGAGTAAAAAAAAAAAATGCACTTTGTATTATTGTGTCATTAATGATGATAATTTACATAACAGACGTTTAGAACCAGCTTTTGTTAGTATCATAATTTTTAATAGCTGTTCTATGATGCAATACTTGTTTCAGATTGCATCATCTGTGTTTGTCCATTTGAGATAAGGATGTGGGTTAATAGGTATCTCCCTTTTGGAACCCAGTAATAGACAGCGTGCAATTTTATCTTATCCAGGTATTTAATCTGTTGATAAGCTGGGGAATTTATGTAAAACAGTGAAAGTGTAAAGTTTCAACTCTGATTATTTTATTGCGGCATGATTCATATCCTACGGACCTAAAGGAAATTGAGTTTGTCGAGCATGACCAGCAGGAAATTTGCCAACATTGTACGGTTACTGAAGTGTGATACCTATGAGTAATATTTATGGTGTAAATAATTTGGTTTATTTCATAGTTGACTTACATTTTGAGGCGTTCCTGCAGCATTTGCACCAATTTCTTTGAAGAGGGAGTCTGCAAGTTGAGTGAGGGTATCGAGGTACTCGTCTGATTCGAAGTGTGCGAGGAGGTCTGCGAGAGGAAGCACATCGCCAGCAGCAGGCGCGCCGCGCGGATCGCCGGCGGGGACCCTTCCTTCTGCTGAGGAATAGACTCTGCTGGTCTGGGGGTCCCCGCGACGTTCCGCGCCGCCGCCGCTTCGCTGCGAAGCGTTGCGTTCTCGCTCAACAGACGCTCGTTCAACGCCTTCAAGCTCTCCACCTCACTTGTCAACTTGTCATTCTTATCCATAAAGTATTTGATGCGGTCTTCCATCTCATCCATCTTTGCCTTCTTCCTGTCGCGCGAAGTCTGAGCCGCTACGCGGTTCTTCAGCTTCCTGATAAACAAACAATCCAGATATTTATACCAATTTGCTATCGCTAACAATGCTAATTGATAGTGCTAACTTTCTGTACGTAACTGTACATAACGGAACTTGGGGTCAACATACTCTGGAAATTATGACAAGAGATTTAAAGACAAGAATTTGCATTTTACGTATTCCCATTTGACTAATCCCAAACTAAATATTCACTTTGTAAATATGTAGATGGCTGTGATAAACAAACAGCCTAATTAACACAACAATCAGAACAATGAAGAAACATCAAATAACACAGAAACGTCATTGACCGCTGCCCACTGTAAGTTGACCTCTCATTCTACAAAGACGTGACGCGACACGCAGGCAATGTTTCATCAAATCATGAATGACTCACTTTCTTTGCATTTTCTCCTCCCATGTCAAGTGGTCCAGGCGGCGCTTTCTGGAGGGGGCGGGAGATGGCAGGTCGATCAGCACCTTCGACTCCATTTCCTCAACCGCCTCCATAGCCAGGTAGTTATTGGGCACCGTGATGATTATAGGAGCGCTCATCTTGTTGACTTGTATACACACAACTTATAAACAAACACTCCACAACACTGGTCTGGTAGTTGGCGATTATTTAATGTCTTAACTTTAGCATACTATCAGAGTATCTAGCATTTGTTAGAGCACTTTTAAATTAAATTTCCTCGCGGGCGAGCTACTAACGATTGCGTCGTACATGTTCAGGTTCTCAGCGAGTAATAAAATATTTCTCTAGATTCTCGAAAATGTGTATGTGGTTCAATGTGATTGGTGCAACCTTATCAAGGGGTATGACGGCAAACGAATGAAAGAAAAGGATAGGAATAGTAACAGCGTTGGTTGAGCTGAGATAAGAGATGTGACGTCACTCACTGATGCTGGTAACTGAAATAGACTTATGGCACTTATGGTAATTTGCATAAGTAAGACAAGGACAAAACACAATTAACTATTCAACGCGATGGATAGAATCAATCAATGAATAATTTATTAGTTGACGATTTATATTAGTACATAATAATGTAAGTAATAGTAAATTGTCTTGTGTGGTCTAGTGTTTAGTTTGCTACTTTTGTTTAGATTGTCCTAGAAGTCTAAAGTCTACAAAGGGAAGCCTTTGTGAGTCAGAATAATTTGCATGATGAAATATACTGACAGCCGGTGATCTTTGATGGCGGTAAACAACCGGCTGATGTAAGTAATTAGAAAGCAAGGTAATTTGGGTGTTTCTGATGTAATAAAACCAAATATGTTTAGTTAAGATTTGCCAGGCCCGGCATTGGCAGTGAATAACGCAGTACCTATTCAAAATTTAAAACTGTGCCAATTCAAGGCTATTAGGTATTGCAGATTTATTGATTTTGATACACTGACTTGGACTGAGACTGACTCATTGGTATCAATAGTCGTAAATCGTAATAGCTGATAGAAAACGTGAAATCAGGAATGACATCAGGTGATCTACAAATTGGGTAAAACGGTGAAATAGAGTAACTAGGTAGGTACTTAAAATAAATTAGGATTTTCAGTTTGGAAACTCTCAGTCACCTTCAACAGCAAATCAGCTCTGAAGTTTGTGGTCACCTCAAAATGATGCTTTTTTTAGTCGCGCTCAAAGGATACTTATGTTTTATCAAATAACGCCGTAAAGTTCTATTGGAAACTAAGATCATAAAAATGATAATCATTTTGCAATCTTCACTAGATAGTTCATTAACCATTATACATCATGCATCATTTCAGCAGCCAAAACACCAAAAGTAGACCAGTATAATTTTGGGATACAAAGAGGCAGAATCATGTTATCTTGAAAAAAAAAATAAGTAGGTGCATTTCGAGTCCACGCCGTTTGTTTTCGTGAAAACTTATGGTCACAACTTATGGTAACTTGACCTAACCTAGTGAGAAGAATTCCATAAACAATCCTTAGTTAGTGCTAGGACTTCGCCAGCATTCTCTAACTCAGCCACCCTACTGTAGCGAGCACAGTTTCCTGACGAGCGAGCGAAGCGAGCCCACAGATGACACGAGTGAGCAGAGGGCGCCTATTCAAGCAATGAGCGGGCGAAGCGAGCCCCTCACAATACAAACGAGTGCAACACTCAAGCATATTCTTTAATCGTGCGAGCGAAGCAAGCCCGCTTTCGTCACAAGAGACCGGAGCGCGATTACTAACGTGCGGAGTAAGCCAGTTTATGAGCGTAGTGGGTGGCACTCACTAGTTTCGAATTCGAAAGTGTGTGATTCGTTGGTTCGTCGTTAAAGTAGGGTCGCTAAACTCGATTTTCTTGCAATGGGGGCTCGCTTGGCTGGCTCTTCACATGTGAAAGCATGCTCTACCCACTCGTGGGGTAGTTGAACTCACTCCCCTCGCTCGTTTCGAGAGTGGGCATGCTTCACGTGCTGGTCATGTGGGAAGGGGCTCCCTTCGCTCGCTCATTGTTTGATCTCAAGCGCGCTTAGATCAGTCGTAGCGTCAAAGACCTGGCTTCGCTCGCTCGGCAAGAAACTGTGCTCGTTACATTCCTTTACTTGTGAGTGAGCTTGCTTCGTTCGCTCTTGTTAGGTGTAAGCGCGTTTTTTTTTCTCCGTGTTTATTTATTGATTTCTTTAATTAGGTATAAATTCCATCAAACCATCATCATCCATCACATTGCTTTAATGACCATCAATTCCGATGTTTCACATCGGCCGGGCGTCCCGTGACGGCCAACTTTTTTTAAGTTTTCCGGCTTTTTTATTCCCCCAAAACGAGAAGTTTTACGCTTATTATGTTATTTACGTTTTATAAGATGCAAACTTTCTTCGATTGCCATTTCTTACAATTACGAGCAGATTTACAGCCGATTTAAGGCCAAATGTTTTTACATAGGTATTTGTAACAATTTTTCCTACATTTTCCTATACTGCCGATGCTGTAGCCATTGTTTTTGCGCGTCACTAGACTTAGTAGGCTCATTGCATTCCATAAGAAGTAAGATTTCACCAATTATGATATTTTTCAGTTCTGAGTACATTTACGGCCGATATGATACGACATCTAAAATTATTTTGCTATTGTCAGCTTCATATAATTTTTTAACTCTATTATCATTGCTATTTTGACCAATTTTTTTGTTGTATATCTTTAGGTCCTGTACTGCTTTGTCAACTCTTGACAAAGACCCCAGAATTACTTTCTAGCTCAACGTTTTAGTGAAAAATGGAAGATCACGCGCATGCGCGTGTCCTCGCAGTGTGACGTCATAGGCAAATTATATCCTGCCTCAAAATTGTCAGAAATATGACCTATCTTTTGAATGCTCAACCATTACGCTAGCACTTAGTGTCTCGTAGTTATGAGCGGTTGAAATCTTACATGTTTTTGTCGTTAAGAAATATTAAACTTATCAGTATACCGAGCGAAAAGACGTTTTCACATCAACATAGTGCTTCAATATAATTCAAGTTCAGAAGTCATGAAACTTAAAATTTTGCCTTCCCCACTAAACCACCCACTTAAAAGACGCAGAGCTGAATCACTACTTTAAAAAAAACATTGAGTAAACAATATTTGTTAGTGTCACTGTCAGATGTTATCTTGAATATTCATGTCTTCAACTGTCAAATGAATGTCATTGTCAATCAAAACTCAGCCATTGTGCGTTTGCGTTTGTTGAACTGTTATTCCAACCAAAATCTTATTTTTATTCAAGGTATTTAAAATAACTTTTGAGTGTACGTTCGAATAACATAATAGTATATCAAATTCCTAAAAGTTGTGAAAAATGGCATCTACAAGTGCCGACTCACAGTCATCCATCGCCCAAAAAACATGGGTGATGTCGAACAATATCGATACCGTATCCAGTGTGGACGAAATCTATCGTTATGATAAAAAGCAACAACAAGATATACTTGCCGCGAAGCCATGGGAGAAAGAGTAAGTTTATTTAAACATTTCACATGTTTAAAATTGTAAGCCACTAAACTTGACTGTAATAATTGTTTGTTTCAGTCCTCATTTCTTCAAAGATATAAAAATATCTGCATTAGCTCTACTCAAAATGGTGATGCACGCAAGGTCTGGAGGAACATTGGAAGTTATGGGATTACTTTTAGGTACAATCTATTTCCTCTACCCCCCACGTTATGTGGTTAAAAACAGATCTTATATTCTAACCAATTATCTAACGTTTTCCACAGGTAAGGTAGACGCAAATACAATGTTAGTGATGGATTCATTTGCATTGCCAGTAGAGGGTACTGAGACACGGGTAAATGCTCAAGCACAGGCTTATGAGTACATGACAGCTTACATTGAGGCAGCAAAGCAGGTAAATATCATATACAGTGTAAACTCCATGTAAAGTCACTTGATTTAACAACAAATTCCATATAGAGTCGAAATCACTCTGCTTTGGTTGGTTTAGCTTGTCTTCCATACAATGATACATTCTATATAGCATTACACCAACTCTCAATAACAACAACAATTATATAATAAAAAGAACTTTTTAAGTTGCCAAAATGAGTAAAAATTGCACTGCTGCATACAATCTTTTGTCGGTTTATTATCCTAGCCCGTAATAAACACGACTATCGGCATCATACATACCGAACTTTCTAAGAAATCCGTTCTTTTGTTTACAAATTGGGATTGCTTGCACGTGTAGACATGGATTATCTATATGTTATCATATTCTTAGTTGCTCACAAACTTTCAAACTGTAAACATGACAAGTATTGCAAAATATGAATAAAATAAGTAAAAAAAATACAACAAAATTACTGGTGCAGCAAAATATGTCAGACGTAAATAACAGACTATATGCAGTAGCATTCCAATAAGAATTGTTTTTTATGTAATTACTAACACTAGTCTGAAATAAACTTTTTCTTTTTCTAATACAGATTTTTCTTCTCTCCATTTAACAACAACTCTCTATAATGTCAAAGTATGCACAATCCCTTGAGTGTCGTTTTATAGAGAATATAATATATTTTCATTTTTTTTTTTTATTTGTGTGAGACTCATGATCTTGTTGATAAATTTAGAAATACATACAGGATTATTTGTAACTTGACGTATACCTTGCAGGACTTCATTGTAGGGTTAAAATGCAACAAATTAAGCCAGCAAATGTTCTACCGAAATTCAATTCTTTCTTCGTAGGTGTGACAAAAATAAAAGTAATGAAAAAAAAAGCTTGTAATAAAGTGTTTTGTTACAAACCACAATCTAACTTTAGTCCAAGCCTAAACCTTCGAGCCAGTTTTTGTATTTCGAACTTTTTGCCGTCTTTAGTAAAGTTCGTAATACAAAATTAAACCACTCTAACACCTGACTAAGTTGTAATTTTTGTAAAAGGAATGGTATTTCGATTTTGAATGGTTATTTTTTTTTGGAATAGTGTTTTTTTTTGTATTATTTTTTAAATTAGAGCCTAAGTTCTTATTTCAAAAACAGGCTCGATGGTTTAAACCATGTCTAGTAGGAGTTATTATTATTATTATTATATTATTAACGTTTTAGGCATTTTTGAACTTTTAATGATTAACGTGGATCTACTATGGCATTAGCTATGATAATTACTTAAATTCCAGTCGCACCGTAAATCATAATTAATTGGATTTTTCAAAAACTACTTAATTTCGGTAGAACATTTGGTAGCTTAATTTCTTGCATTTTAACCCTACTATGTCGTCCTGCAAGGAATACGTTGAGTTACAAGTAACCCGGTGTATGTGTAGTATTGATAAATCCCTTCAATTATAATGCTTTTGAACAATTATTGTTTGAAATACAATATTAAAAGTTTCAAATCATTTTGTTTTCTCAGGTGGGCCGTCATGAAAACGCCATAGGTTGGTATCACAGTCATCCGGGCTATGGCTGCTGGTTGTCCGGTATTGATGTCTCCACACAGATGCTGAATCAGAACTTCCAGGAACCTTTCGTGGCTATTGTCATAGACCCTGTCAGAACAATCTCAGCTGGCAAAGTGTGCCTGGGTGCTTTCAGGACATATCCAAAGGTTGGTAGGGCAAAATCTATGCATATTTGTTTTAGATAAACAACAATTCCTACCTGATACCACCATTATATGATTGCTTAAACGCTTCAACATATCTGATGACAAGGAGTTAGACCGGTTCCTTGTCAGCACCGGCTTACGTAGTAGCTACGGACCTCCCATTCCTACCTGATATTTTGATTGCTCTTCTGAAGCCCGAATACTGTAATTATTTATTCATTTGACTAGCATCTGGCTGTGGCTTCGCTAAAAAAATAAAAGTCAAAAGTCAAATCATTTATTTCAAATAGGCACATAAAAGGCACTTATGAACATCAAAATTTACAAAAAAATAGAATTGACTCTAGTTGCCCCTTCCAAAAGGTAGTTTCGTATGGAGAAGAATGGGCAAAAAACTCCACCGTTACTCTTTTAAAAATGTTTTACAATATTATATATAGGAAAGGGAAAAAATAATTATATGTGAAGACTATGCACCTAGAATAAAATTACTATACCACAATAGGTAAAAATAATTAAATATAACGCATGACAGGTAAATTAATTATGAGATAGATACATGGTGCTCACATATTTACAAATGTTGAAAAGTAAATGCCGCGTGGATATCGGAAAGTAGCCTAAGTTACTCCTTATAACATCAGCTATCTACCAGTTAAAGTCCCGTCAAAATCGCTCCAAGCATTTTACACATTAGCCAGAACAAACAGACAGACATACAAAAATTTTAAAAATGTTTTTTTTTGTTTTAAGCACCATATACTTTTTCATATGCATTTAGTAAAAACCTGTTATTTTGACATTACAAACAGACACTTCAATTTTATTTATTTGTATAGATGTGAATATTGAATACTTTTTGTTAGTTATATGATATATGTGATTACTGTGATAATAGATGTGAATACTTTTTGTTCAGTGGTCTAACGTTAACTCAAATTATTTATATTCTGTTACATTAAACTGCTAAATCTATTCAACTCACCCAGTTTTACACATTTGTGGCAATGATAATCATTCAATACTATCTAACATGTCCCAACAGTAATATTCCAAATTCAAATATTTCCAGGGCTACAAACCAGCCAATGAAGAGCCCTCTGAATACCAAACAATCCCCCTCAACAAGATAGAAGACTTTGGAGTCCACTGCAAGCAATACTACTCACTAGAGGTATCCTACTTCAAGTCCTCGCTGGACCGGAGGCTGCTGGACTCTCTCTGGAACAAGTACTGGGTGAACACACTGAGTAGTTCCAGTCTGATCACTAATGCTGATTACACTACTGGACAGATCTTTGACTTGTCTGATAAGTTGGAGCAGAGTGAAGTGTGTTTGGGTGAGTTTTTTGTTTTTGTCTCCGTTTTTTTTTTTGCGCCACGCAAGGATTTAAATACACATAATCATTATCATCCACCTACACTTATTCTTATTTGGGGTTGGCATCGCATGTCTTCTTCATTTCAATGTTCTTTTAAAATTGATACTGTTTCTTTGGATTTTTCTTTATATTTGTAGCAATCAATCAACACTCTTCATACTCAAATATCTTGCGAAATCTCATTCCTTTTTACCCGACTGCGTGGCGCAAAGAAGGGTAATGCATTTATCACACTGAACTATGGATTATTTCAACATGGTTGTTTAACCAACCAGTTCAACTTATCCTGCCATATCTGACCCGTGTGTGTATTTCCGTTTCCGTGTTTCATTTGAGAAACACAATCAATCAACTCAGCCTATCGCAGTCCACTGCTGGACATAGGTCTCTCCCAGGCTGCGCCACAACACCCTGTCCTCCGCCTTCCACATCCAGTCTGTCTCAGCCACCTTCTTAAGGTCGTCGGTCCATCTAGCTGGAGGTGTCCCACACTACAGTTGCCGATACGCGGACTCCCCTCCAGGTCACGCGGACTCGTCTACCCCACCGGCCATCGGTCCTTCGACATACATGACCAGCTCACGCTCTTCGCTTCAGATACTGGTTGTGTGAAATCATCACATTTTTGTAGTACGGTACATGCCCAGCCCACCGAAACACTGATGAACTAACCTTGTTTTGTGCTACAAATAAAATATTTTGTTTATGTTATGCAGCGGTAGTGCTATGAAATAACCTACTTTCTTAATTATCTCACTATATAAAATTTAGGCCGCCACATTTTTAAGTAATCTTATGTGTTCCTCCATCAATTCTAAAGCTTGACATTTTGTTGTTAGGTCGCGGCGGATTCATAGTCGCCGGCGCAGACCCTCATGAAAAGCGAACTGAAGACAAACTGGGAAAGGCAACTAAGGACGCTTGCAAGACCACCATTGAGGTGATCCATGGCCTGATGGCGCAGATGATTAAAGACAGGCTGTTCAACAGCGTCAGCGGACGACCTGCGCCTGCGACGCCCATGATCGAGTAAATAGGAATTGTGTATTAATGTTTTTTAAGTTAATAAATGTATTCGTGAATTTCGATATACGTTTTTCCGTACGAACTGCTCCTGTGATGATCTCTATTTTACAACAAGAGTGACTATGAAACATTATTCTTCTTTGAAGATCAGTTCTAAGATATTTCTAGAATATCTTGACATGTTCAATTTTTGCAACAATGTTGCGTTTTTCTTTATGAGTTTGTAATGGATAATAACTGGGTGGCGTCACATTTTAGTATTCACATAATGGAAGTCTGTTTGGTGAACATGTTCTTCAGAAGTAGGCAATTTGATGGGAAGTGGGTGCAACGAAATGAAACCAACAAATTGATTATATAAACATTCTCAAATATTTATTAACCAATTTACATAAAATCATTATAATCATTATGTACATCTTTCTCATAGCTTTAGTTATACACAAAATCATAAACTTCTCACATTGTGGAGGGCCTTCTATTTATCAGATATAGTAAAACGAAGCACCAAATTGACGATATAATCTTTTGCCAAGCTGTCTTTACATAATCAAAAATAAAATATATGCCTTCATGAATGTCACATGAATGCTTCACAGACAATATAAAAACTATTAAGAGCATGTGCAACTTCTATATTTTCAGTGGCTTCCAAAATTATATCTAAATGTACATACTCCTACGATATTTCATTAGAATATGCTGGTTAGTTGATAACCTAAATAATATAAATAGGATGAAAATAAACATAACTAATCTAAATGTTAAAAATGTCCGGCTGTCGCCGAACGCGTGTAAAAATCTTACAATAATCCATAATTTGCATAACTACGTGTTTGATGAGATGTATTTATCATTATTTACATCGTTGCAAAATATAAAATTTTCAATAAAAGGAACGGTACTGTCAACTTGACTGTTCACACAAGGCTGCCCAACCAATTTTGAAGGTGGGCCTTTCTATGATTCCGTGTCAGCTGGCGGGCCATCTAGTAAATAAAACACGCCTATAGATATGGTAGAAACCTAGCTATTAAAATTAAACAAAACTTTAAGTTACTCATAGTTTGAATAATCTAAAAAAAAGCTTTACTGATGACTTTTTATGCTAACAACTTACAATTGGCGACAAATCTAAGGTCGATGATAAAATCAAGTCTGAAAATATGTTTCATTGTTGGCTAATTAAGAATGGGTTCATAGAAAGCAACAAGTTTTAGACCTGATTTGTAGTCCTGAAATCTGTTCTGAAAAGATTGTCGCCAGCTGATAACTTTTGGCGGGCCACTTGGTGGCCTGTGGCCTGGGGTTGAGCAGCCTTGGTTTAACATTTGAAGCGGTTCACAGGTGTCGTACACAAATAACTATCTTAACAAAATGCTATAGGTATAAGTTAGTAGTCTACGTTCAAACTAGTGACATCGAACACAGACTATCTGGAAATTCAATTATATGGTACAAAATACAATGACGAGCAAAAAATCAAGGCACAAACATTAATTTATAAATAATTGGGTTCTAAAACAATTTATACAGACTGGAAAGTTCATAAAACTTCATAAATATCATACTAACATGCAAGAGTGACTAGAAGTTTTAGCTCGGCAGTGTATTCTGGACCATTGACTACTTCCACGCAAGGCTTGCGTTCTAAAGTGCATTATCACACAAAATTTATCATTATTAGTGATTCATTTATATTTTATTAAGTACATTCCATACAGCCCTCCAATTCACAGGTTGCTTACTATAAATCGTTTATACACACAATCTCAATTTATGTACAGCGCGAGCGACACAAAAAGTCTTAGTACATCAATTTACAATTTATCAATCAAGGGCAAAATGATCAAATTCGGGAATGTTCACAACGGCTCGAAACCACAAGATAATACGACTAATTAATAAATTTTAATGACAACGTTTTTCATTTGTGTCGCAATGCTAGTCATTTTACGTAGAAGCAACTATTTCAGAGATAATTTTCCCTCTCGAGAAGAATTGATAGTAAAGCTAATCAATAAGAGCCGATCATTGTGATTGAGTGCTAGATCGGTTCGGGAAAATGGTATTTTTATGATAGAAGCAGTAAGTAGACCACACTGGTATTAGTTGCTTTGAGATTGTAATAATACTGACGCTCTAAGCCCAGACAAATATAAAAGCAAAACCTTCTACTGACCTCAGGGTTTTTGACGTGATAACATCTTATAAATCGATGCACGCATGAAAAAGCAGGACTCATTGTCACGTTCCGCCTGAGCCGAGCGTGCAAGCGAGAGCGCGGAACAAGCGATACAGAGGCACGATCGGCCTAAGCGTTCGGCTTGTGACGCATCTATCTCTCTTCCACTCCTTATGACGTTATCACGTAAAATTATCGTCCGTAAACCGACTTCTACAGACAACCATTTTGTATTACGTAAAAGACTCGCATTTTATCTCTGGTCACCCAACGATAAACCAACAATCTGTATCCTTGTTCAGAATCATAAACTTTAAACACTACGTAACACATGGAATGTTTCGCGAATCTCAATGGGAACAGGTGAGCTACATGAAGCTGTGCACATCTCGACGTGACGGCTGTGGCGGGGTCGGTTCGTAAGGTGGCCGGTGTGTGGTCAGTCTTTGTCGAGTGGGGTGGAGCTCGCCATCATTTGAGATGTAGTTGAAGACGGTCATCGATTGTTTCGAGTAAAAGACTGCATTTTTTTTTCCATATTTTCAGACTTCAACTTAAGTACCGTCAAACGGTGTGAAGCAAGACGAAACTTTAAAAGGGATTTTAATATTAAAATAATATATGTAGTTGCCAAAAAGTGCACTTAATCTTTAATTTTAATACAGTATATTATTTCAATGTTAAAATCCCTTAAGTTTCGTCTCGATTCACACCGTTTGACGGTAGTCTTTATTACACTATGAATTGAAGCATAAAAAGTGCAATGTAAACTATACAATAAAATTTATATAATGAGATCTTATCAGCTATCCAGATCACAACACGATTTGTAAAGCTAGTTTAATCTCAACATAAAATACATTTCTTAAGACATCTTACGAACTGGGTATTCCGTATAGTGCTCGTATTAACGTATTCAACCCATCATTGTTTCCAATGCGGGACTGAGATGAGAGCTTCTTTATTCCGCAACGAAATCATGAATTACAATTTACATTTTTTTTACGTTAACACTTCAAAATACGGCTACCTGTATCGGCGATGGTATTTCTCTCAAGTAGCTAAGCTGGGAACAATAGACAAACATTTGACCGCTGTAGTCACAAACAGATGACAGGTTAAAAACTGAGCCAGCCCGCCAATGTCATGATGACTAATAGGCAAAGACTGTGACGAGCTGGACACAATTTGTTTTGTCATCCATTTCGGTCAAAAGGTTGTATTTAAGGGACATTTATTACCAATATTACGTATTAACAAAAACAATCGATGACCGTGTAACTAGTACTACTGCATATAACACAGGTGATCGTGCAGTGACGTGGCTAGAGGCAGTAGCCGGGCGGACTGGCCCCTCGTCAGTTGAACAGGTCGGGCGGAAAGCTGTTCACCTCCGCCTGCTCGAGGACTGGTACGCCGTCCACGTTGTACGATACTCGTATCCGTAGTCGAAGGGCGGACTGGAAACGATAAATAATAGTAATAAGTTATTTGTAAAGTTAGTGTAAACGCTGTAACATCGAAATGTTTTGTATAATACTTTATATGTAATATTAAAAAGTAAAAGATATAATCTTATCTCACTTCATCTCCGTAAAATAATGACCATAGAATTACTAAGATGTGGGTGTAAAACTGATAGAAACTGGAAGAAAATGATTGTTATTTTGTTTTAGTAAATAGCATAATGATAAATTCTCTATCAGCCTGTTAATAAGTAATAACGTCTATGTTGAAACTTACTTTGGATGGATTAGTGATTTTGAGTACTTGAGTGATTTCGCCCTGGGGCGGTAGTACGGTGCCGGAAGGTGACATCATGTCTAACTGGAACGTCTGCAAGGTGTACAAAACATGAAATCAATTACTTTAATTTACTACGGTTTTTTGCGCTTCTCGAAATAATACAGCTCCCGAGACAAATTTAGTGTGTAATAACTCTATTTACAGGATAAGATAATCAAGTGCCCTACGCTACGCCCTACGCTTACGCTACCCTGTTTCGTCGTGTAGGCGGCGAATACACAAGTATGATGATAAGTTACGATGACGATTTACACTAGGGGATGCAACTCTATTTCTCAATAATTCTGGAGTTGGTTCGACTCTTAAGGCTGAACCTTTAGAGTAGCCCGCGAAATTCAATTTTTGTTACGTTTTTTGCAATTTGCAGGTCATTGTCAGGTTGTATTTTGATTAAAATACGATTCGCGACCGTAACAAATTTGGTTTTACAGAATTATAATCATTAGAATCAGTAATATATCTCTTTAAATTCATATTACTCTATTGAATGACTATTTCATGAAATCATGGCATTTAAGGGCAATTCTAACTTAAGGAGTTGTATTGATGATTCTAATGATTATAATTCTGTCAAGCCATATTTGATATGATCGCAAATCGTATTTAGATCACCATACAACCTGATACTGACCTGCAAATCGCAAAAAACGTAAGAAAATTTGAATTTCGCGGGCTACCTAGCACATCCCCCTTAAAGATGGCATCATGAGAGTAAGTAAGTACTTCTAACGCGTTTCGAACCCGCATGGCGTCGCATCGTGGTGTTTAAGTATTACCAAACTCATAGGTTTTTGAAAGATGAAATAAAATACATTTATTTAACATTATTTTGCATGAGATTATTCCTAGTTTTAGTTTTATGTAGGAGGTGCTTACCCTGGGCACAGCGGCCTGGAACAAGAAGTCGGTGAGCGTGTCGGCGGCGCGCGAGCTGGCGCGCATGGTGAGCGTGGCGGCGCCCGCGCCGCGCTGCACGCCGAACACGACGCGCACGCCGCTTTTCTCCAGGGCCGTCACTGTGGGCAGCTCCTCTGGAACTAAAAGGAATATTTAATGGATGAATGATAAATACATGTCTGGTTTATAAAAACACTTTTACTTCAAAACTTGTTTAACTTTACCGTTATCTGTACAAATAAATAAAATTGAAGTGTCTGTTTGTAATGTCGAAATAACAGCTTTTTACTAAATGCAAATGAAAGTATATACGGTACTTAAAACAAAAAAAAACGTTTTTTTTTTGTAGTCTGTGTTTATTCCGGCTAATACCCGAAACGGCTAGACCGACTTTGAAAGGACTTTCACTGTCAGATAGTTGATATTTTAAGGACTAACATAGGCTACTTTTTCTCCCAGTAGCACGTTCCCGTGAAACAATTTCCAACATCCACACGGACGAAACCGCAGGCAGCAACTGGTATCTTATAAAACTTTAACGTCAATATATCAAATACAATGGTCTTAAAAGTTAACGTTACACTCTACAAGATGCGCTTTTGAGATAGAAACTAATGAGCTGCTTCATGGAGAAAACTAATATTGCATGTTCAATCAGTCAACCAAATAAAAGAAAATTGCTATTTTAAAGGCTCGTCACTTGATAAAATATAAAAACCACTAATAGCTAATAAAATACAAATAACTAATATATTATAAATCACTTCGTAGTTAGAAATGTGGTCATTATCATGACCACATTTTGAACTACAAAGTGATGTTGATTTGAAATAGTGATTAAATGGTGAATAACCTTCAGAACTTCCATTCTAAAGTTCACCAATTACTTATTTTGTATTTACCTTGCGTGACGGGCGTGTTTATGTGCGCGGGCGCGGCGAACAGGCCGTCGAGTAGTGAAACAGGCGCGGGCGCAGACACCGGCGTGGGCAGGTTGTTATTCAGGACGTTAGTCGGCGCCGTCGGGGTCAGGTCTAAACCGCTCAGCAAGTCTAGGATATCCTGGAAATAACAATAGATGCTTGAACTTCAAGTAATCATTGGAACTAACTGAGATAGTCTCTTTCTGCTAAACTAAATTGACATCAACCAGAAGAATTTTCTAGAATTTTACTTTTCAAAGCGCTTTGCGCATTCTATTGGAAATACTCCAAAAAGGTACCAGTTCACAAGAATAAGTATTTCGGTAATAGCGATGTAGGAGGGCTACAAAAATAGGACACTCAGTAATAATGTGATTTAAAGATAGTAAAATGGTGCCGATTCTCTTGTCACAAAATTCTCTAAACTAGACTAAAAATCACTAAAATTTTGTTTAGGCCTGTCAAAAGACGATTTCTCATTCTGAAATAGACTAAAGTGACACAACTTAACTATATTTTAGTTTGACAGCACTAAGATGGTACTGAATAATTAGTTTAGTGAAAATGGCAATTTTGCTATTCTGAATTTGACGTTTTTAACCTAAAATTTTGGTTGTCTTAACTAAATCTGGCTATTTTTAATCGCGATTAAAAAGGTGTGGAATAAAATTAGTTGTCATGAATTAAGATTCACCACAACACCTCGTCTTCAGGGGCAAAAACAGTACTGTATATTTTTTTTAATTTTGCTTACATCTCGAAAACGGTGTGTCCTATCGTAAAAATAATGAAAATTTCGACCCCCTTTATGAAACCCTTAAACCCATATAACTCTACACGAAGGTATTTTTTTTAAAATATTTTCCGTACAAAAAGTAAAAAAATCCATATAAAACACGCCGAGGCTGCCACCCATGCTCGCCTCCGGCTCTAAAAAAAAATCACGTGGTAGGGCAAACAAGTAGGTACCATGTGGAGTCGCGCTTGTCAAATTAAATTTTAGTTGCGTCACAATGATTTTTAAATTTAGAGATATTTTATTGCAGAATAGCTCTAAGATTCTCATAGCCAAAAGTAAGGAATTTTAGTGATAGTTTAGTTAGTTTAGTTCGGTGTACAAGAGAATCGGCACCACTGTCTAGTAATTATGTGCCTGGATTTATGTTAAAAATCTGTACCCAAACAGATTGTTAACAAGTCTCTCAAAAATACGAACAAAAATAACACATGCACTCACATTGCTGCTAGTATTATTGTTGCTAGCAGGCGGCTGCGACGGTGTGTGCTCCACGTCGCCGTTCGTCAGCGAGTCGGAGCCGATGATCAAGTCTAATAGCGCGTCCTAGAACATATAACACATCTCATACTTAGCTTCTTATGTATTTTACAGCGTACACATTCTAACGAACGTTCAGCATTGGTTTTAGCATGCATTGATTAGCCGAAAGGATTCTCTGTAGCATTCCCAATGGAAGTATTGTTACTACTAGAAATAGGATTCTTCAAAACCCTGCCACGGTTATAGAGCTGTGGCAGGGTGTCTTTTTTTCCTTCTATTTCGATAGCAAAAAGGGACGTATCAATCACTATCATGTTAGAATGCTGCAATATCACGGACGGACGGACGGACTGGTTTCGAGACTTGCATCTATACAGTACAGATAAATAAAATTGGAGTGTCTGTTTTTAATATTAAAATAACCGCTTTTTACTAAATTCATATGGATGTACACGGTACATATACCAAAATAGCATTTTTTGAATTTTTTTCTGTCTGTTGGTTCTGGCTAATCTCCGAAACGGCTGGACCGATTTTGACGGGACTTTCACACTGCAAGATAGCTGATATTATAAGGAGTAACATAGGCTACTATTTATCCCGGTAGCACTTTCCTGTAGGATAATTTCCGACGTCCACGCGGGCGAAGCCGCGGGCAGCAGGTAGTTGCATATAAACTTGGTTGAAATGTGTCGGTTGTGATAACATTCTCTTTAGATAATTGGATACTATGAGCAGTAGGTAATGTTGTAGTACTCACAGCGACCTGGTCGGGCTTGTGGTCGGGGCTGGTGTCGGACAGGTCCTGCTCGTGGTCGCTGTCGTCGCGCGCGTCGGGCCCGCTGGTTGGGGCTTCCATCGCTGGCATGCGCTCGAGTAGCGCTGGTCGCAAGTGGGCGTAGTTCCTGTGTGAATTGTTATACTCATTAGCATGACAATAAGACAGAATAAAGGCAGTTTTACATAAAAGTAGCAGCGATAGAGACACCAGGATTATCTATTTCTATAAATTTCTTAACAATAGAAATACAGTCTTAAAAATTTCAGCGGTCCAGCGAAATCGAGCGCGAATAAAAAGCAAAACATCGATACTTGAGTATATTTTGTTGTAAACTGTTGTGTTTATATCTGTGTAGGTTTTACAAGTTTATTTCTTATGTGATTCTACACAAAATGGTCCAATACAAAACTATAAGACCACTAGTTTTCGAAATATAGATAGGTCATTACGAACACTTACCTGTACAGTTGTGATAATTCAACGCCTCTCTGTTGCAACTCGATATGAATGTGAGATCCGAACGTGTCGATGATCACTCGGATTTTACTGAAATAAACAAAATTCAATCTAAGTTTCATTATAGATTAGTATTCACATAATTTTATGTTACGTCAGTGTGGCTCGTCTGAGCAGACTCCTAAAAATATATGGTTTTGTACCGTTTAGATAAAACGGTAATAGTCCAATCTCGGGACATAAAAGTACTGACAAACATACATAAATAAAAATAACTAATAAACCTCCTAAGAAAGTGAGAAATAAAATATAAGAAAATCAATAAGTTTTAATTATTATTCCTGTTAATAAATAAGTTACCCTTCATCTGTCGATCTAACTTCGAATCAACAACTATTCTCAATCAAAACCTATTCTACTCACTCCTGGCTGGGTTGCGTGGTGAATCTCGTGGACAGCTTGGCGAGCGACAGCAGTAGATACTCCTTAGTGTTAATGGATAGTTGGGTAGACCAGAGCAGCTTCTGATATACGTCGATCACATACTCCTCTGAAGGGCGGACGAAGTCGTCTGAAATTATACAATAATTCAGTAAAGCAAATAAATATCGTGTGATCCACGTCAAGCCAAAATGCAACGTGCAAATACTACTCTCTTGGTATTTACAGGTCCACTAAAGTTATTCAAGTGCTTAAGTAGCAAGGAAATATAAAATCTAAATAAGATTAAACTTTTAAACATTGTGATGTTGATGTTAATCTTGCAGGACTATTCCAGCAAGATTGACAATGTTTGCAAAGGAGATTGGCAGAAACCCATGTATTTTCAGTACCACATACAGGCTTACCGTTTCATAGAATGAATATATGGATTTGAATGCTACAATAGAGTATAACAAAATATGTAATGGTAAGATATACATTAGACTTGGGGATATTAAATTGATTTATACATAACCTCAAAATGGACCATCAAAAATACACTTAAAGGTACCTCCTACTTATGTAACTCAAGGCAGACCCTTATAAATCATACATTTCACTCAGATATAGTGGATAGATTTTTTTTTTTCCGTTTTTTTTTAAAGTGACAGCTGTGTTGCCAACTATTGATTAACAAATCGAATCGATTAAAATCATCATCGAATCGATACGAAATTAATTTAGTAAAAGCAATGCTATTTATATTATATTTTATGTTGTTTAAAGTGAGCATCTATTCTCGAATCAAATCGATCTACTTTCTTTTTATTTAATTAACACGAAATATACTTTCCAAAACATACATAATACTTATGGAATTGCTTTGGCTGTCTATTCGTCTATTTACTATCTCTTTTCGTATTTTTTTATGTGATTTTGATTACCTTTCAACATTAACATTTTTTTATCTCTCATCACCACCCGTGAAATACTTATCATTCAAGAGTCACTACGTCAAATCTGATTTACATAGTTTTATTTTTTTTATCTAGTATATTTAAGTTTGCACATATTTCTATTGTATTGCACTTATTTTATTGAATAAACGATTTTTTTCTTCTTCACTAAAGTGATTAACGCATAAAACTTATCATAATCTATTTGGATTTATTGTATGGCAACACTGACGTAATACGTTTAGTTTATGCGTTTAGTTTTGCATTAGTGCGTTTTGTTTTCGTAACGGGGCTGCACACTAAAATCATGTTTTTTTAATTACTCCCAACAACTATTAAAACATTTTAGCTTGGAAAATAACTACGGATATAAGACCTATAATTTGCATATAACTAGATGTTGAAACGTTTGGATTTGATGAGGTACCCAACTCGCCAATCTCCTTTAATCATGTTCAATGTTCGCAATGTTTGATTTACAAATAAATATTTTTGGTAAGATGCATGTAAGAACTTACCAACGCCGTCCTCATCGACCATAGAAATAGCGTTGCTGGCTTCGGACACCAGCAAGTCACCGTATTCACCAATAGTCCACGCAGCCACCTAGAAATAAAAACACAACATTTGTACATCAGTATCAAGTAAAGGCATTATAATAGGAAATATTCATGTATTTTTATTATTCTATTGTTTACATCGTCATATAATAGTAAAAAAATATTAAACGCCAAAAAAGCAATAGAAAGTAATAAAAAAATAAAGTTTAAAAAATTACCCAACATGGGCATCTTAGACGCCCTCCATTTTGGCGCGCTTGTTATAGCGTTATAGTCTATGGTCAGAATCGCAAACACTCCTGTCATCACTGGATACTGTGTCGTATAGTCACACATTACCTGAACTAGTGGTTGTTTCTCAGTGGCGTCGCCCGAGACAGCGGATCGTTCGAGCGAGGTCCACAGCCGCATGGCCGCGTACGCCTGCCTCTCTGGCGCCGCGGATGAGACGATCTGCAGTGTGTTGGATACTGTGTCGTCACGAAGGTAGTTTCCAGCCTAAAATGAAAGAAATATTTAATAGATTTGTTCACCCCTTTATTTATTTATGTAACACTAGCTGAGACCCGCGGTTTTTCCCGCATAAGTCTCGATCCTGTGGGAATATCGGGATAAAAAGTACTCTATGTCCTAATCCAGGTCATGGCCTACCCATGTGCCAAATTTGATCCAAATTCGTTTAGCCGTTTTAGCGTGAAAGCGTATCAAACATACAAAAAAACAAATATTGCACGACTCATGATGCGAAGCATCAGAGTGCTTTACGATCGAAAAAAGTTTTTCGCCTCATTTTGGCGGCTATTTTTGTTATTATAGCCTTGTTAGTTCACGGAATCAAGATATTTTGCATACTATTGGCGAGATAATTTAATGGAGATTAATTTCATACTTTTTAAAAATTGATTTACTGCAATAGAATTGGAAAAAAACACCAAAATAGGTCAAAAAAAAATCCTGTCTGTCATGTGTGAAACCCGGAAACACTGTAACTTGTGAAAAAAACCATTATTTGAGTTATTTTTTTTTTTTTTAATTCTAATCGACAATTGTAGGTCACTGAATGCAAATGGCTAATTAATTCAGTGTCGTTTAATTACAATTAATAAAAAACGAAAACTACAAGACTGTACATCTATTTATATCCATAGAAAATTAACATATGGATGGTGATATATATCTATAGATATTATGTACATTTATTCCACCAGGGGCGCTTGTGCAGTACCTTCTTCCTACTACAGCTGTTTTTTCGGCAATTAATTTTGAACGACTTAAGTTTTTTTTTTTTATATTTCATAATTAAATGAGCATTATGAGTCGTGCACTTTTGGATTTTCCAATTTTTTTTTCTCTATAATATTAGTTTAGATAAAATGGCCAAGGGCAATTACATTATTTAAAGACAAATACAACATAAAGTATACTCAGAACTGTTGTTGGACCAAGCATCAACAATTACGAGGGCGTACAATGGTACACTAGCGCCACTCCTTTAAAAAAAATTAACTCGTGACTGCAAAGAAATTATGAATAACGACTCAATAAAGACCCTCGGTAAGTGTGTCTAGAATTTTCTAATACCTTTTATAAAGTTTCATATTGAGACACGAAAAAAAATCTCGATCGATCTCGATCTATAGATCGTATTTTGTTGTTTGTCGATCTTAAGAAAAGTGGCCACTTTTCTTTAGATTTCTTCTATATTTTGTTGCTTCGTGTTTCATTGGCAAGTCCAATTTTACATATTTTGTCATTCTTTGCTAAAGTACGGTAATCCTTAGAATGCATTATTTCCATTTAGCGTACGATTACGACCATAGTGTAAACGTATTTATAGTCTGTTCCAAAAAGTATCTGATCGAAATGTAAACAAATGGATCAGAAAACGTAACTGTGGATGCCACCTTAAATGTTTTTCATTTGACAACTGCGGTTAATTTAGTAACTTAAATTTTCGTCCACGATTTTTCAATTACAATTTAATAATATCATTCAAACAATGATTGTTAACACTTTCATCAGGTACTTTTGGATCAGACCATAGTTTAACGTTATTATTACCTTGAGCAGTACTCTGAACAACGTATCAAGATGCCATTTGTTGGACGGCGCGTATCGTTCGGCCGCTAGGACCATGGCGCTGGAGCAGTGTGCCTTGAACTCGGCGTCGGATCGGTCCAGGAATGCGAGCAGTTCCTTCATCATGCTGCGAATGTTCTGTCCGTTAATCAAAGCGAAGGAGAGCTCCATTGCACGGCGACGGATTGAGACGTCTGGGTCCTGAAAATAATAAGTAAATAGTTTTATTATTGGGAACGAGACAAAAAATATTATGCTGGTAAATCGCACTGATTGATGGCATTAGAAGCTCCTTGGCAAGAAGTATATAATAGAATAATCTAGGCCGAAGCAAGGACAACCTGCGCAATTGAGGGTGTTGGACGGCTCAGACCTCCGGTGTGTATGCAGCGTCTCTCCACAGACAATGGTTCACCCCATATCTTGCAAGATGTAGGGCGAGCCATTGTGCATGATGATTTTGCATCGCATGCCCTGTCACCTGCACACGTAAGGACCTAATGGCTGCGTCAGGGAACAGTATTCGTGTTGCTGAATTTTGATCCAAACAAATTTAAAAAGCTTTTTAAATTTAAATATATATTTTTTTTCTCGTTTTTTTTGCCATCGACACGCTGAGAAGAAGGAGAATGGCATTGCCAAATGTTCATTTGCCATTATTTTTTTTCTATAAAAATCTCACTTTGCTCTTTGTTTTGTCCTATGCTAGCAAGTTTGACTGATTAAGTTAACGCAAATTAATTGCTCTGTGTAAATTGTTAGTAAGGGAGTTTGCTGCTAGTTTTGGCATTTAAAAGTGTCAGTAAGTCAAACTTCTGCATACTACAAGTAAAATAGAAGTTCTTACCTTCAAACACTCCAAAATAGTAGTCCGATGCCTCTGAACAGCTGACGTATCAACATGCACAGTCCTCAGCAAAGTGTTCAGCGCCACATATCTGATATTCTTATCGTTGTTCAGCAGGAACCTGCCCAGGATGTTGATGGCCAGCACTCGCAGACTACTCTCGGATTTGATGTCCATGATGGAAAGGACCGTCTCGTATAAGATGGTGTTGCCAACGTTTTTGCTGGTTTCCGTGTTGGTGGCAACCTGGGCTAGAATGTCGTTCATAGCTTCTGATGATTCCGCGTCGTTCTTGCCTAGTATTCTGAGGAGGCGGAGGATTTTTACCTAAAAATTCAAAATTTTGCGTTATTGTAAGATTGAGGTTTTGTAAGTTACAGTTGCTATAGTACGATGCAAACTTAATGGCGGCTGAGAAGTGCGCTATTCGCTGCGCAGTACCTCACCCTCAAGCCCCGCTGACACGTGAATTGGTTACTGCGCAGCGACTCGCCTCTTGTTCCGAGCCGCCATTAAGTTTGAATAATACTATACCAGTTATCGTCTTCAATTATCAACATATTTACAATGTAGCGGTTCACATACAGCTAGTGTCAATATGAGAGAAAACGAAGAATAGATACATTGTGCAGAGATTATAACGCTTACATTCGAAAAGGAATCGGCGCAGGGAAAATAAAGAAGGAACAAATAGAATGTAAGCTATCATAGTTTTTTGTTTAAAATTGTGCCAGAATAAGGAAAATCAGACGTTATAATTAATTCCTGATATTGTAAAGGAAACAATTGATTTAATGATGCAAAATATGAGTAGTACGTTCACAACATTTCCTTTAGCATTTACAAGAGGGGAAGTAACTATTTGGATTATCCGCTATAGTTACTTATTTTAGCGGAAAATAAATATGTTTGTTTGCAAGCTGCGATTATCGAGTTGTGTTAGATTAAATGACTAATTACATGTTTCGTTAATAATGTTGTGCACAACATTATTAACGAAACATGTAATTAGTAATTCGATAATATGATTCCTGTGTAAATTATTGGCGTGTTTTTTAATTAATTTTGCACTACCAATATAAATGAGTATTTAACGCAACAAAAATATCTTGCATTTTCTATTTCGTATTGAATTAGACTATATACATTATAAATATACATTTTTTATAATAATTATGCGGAAAATGTTGATTATACTTTTGGTTGGTTACATTTACTCACTTAGTAGCTCAAATTTTCTATAATACTGTAATGTACAACCATTTAATTTCCCAAACAAATAAAATAAAAATATTAGAAATTATAACATTACCTGCAGGAACGGGTCTGAGACTCCACTGACGTCGTGCTCCGGTGAATACCCGGCCAAAATCAGGTTTTTCAGTATCCTCACCAGATTCGGTACGATCTACAAATAAACCCATGCTCTTACATGTACTGACCACAGACAACTCGCCCAATGCACATAGACATAGAATGCGAAGCGAGAAAAAAAAAAACAATAATTTTACGTTTCAGGCAAGTATTAAATACATACTAAATACTGTCGGAGATATATCAATGAGTTTACAGGCTTACAACACGATACGACAGCGAATATACATGGGACTGGGCATTTACATCGACAATAACAAAAAAAGAAAATAATATGACCTTCAACCTTATTGCAATAATTAGTCACGTTTACTCTCTGGTGCTGAATCCATACTGTGTGTTGTGTAGTTAGTAATGTGTGAGATAGGATTTCCAGATAAATGCATAGAAGGAACTTTAGATTGAGGAAACTCTTTAGTAACTACTTCTGAATGTCTCCATTCACACTACAGTAAGACTTGTATCCATATGTTTTCCTTTAGGATAGATTTCATCATCAACAAAAACAATGATAGCATTTCCGTAACAAATAAATTTTGAATACTATTCAGCTTACTTGTGATAATATGTTATGACTGCAACAAGTTCTATAAGAAAATGATTATTGTAAAATACTAATAATATGGTTGCTGTTTATTTTATATTTATAATCTCTGGAAATCCCAAACGCTATCAATACAATTACATACATGGATAAAGTAGACTATAGAAGAAAGTAAGGGAACTACCAAATTATTATATAGAAAAAAGTGTATACTAATATCAGTTATATACGTTATATGACGAAACCCAAGGGTGACCAGTGATTTTA
The DNA here is from genome assembly GCA_916610205.1 of Griposia aprilina. Taxonomy (NCBI): domain Eukaryota; kingdom Metazoa; phylum Arthropoda; class Insecta; order Lepidoptera; family Noctuidae; genus Griposia; species Griposia aprilina. Next base: position 4,235,092 of record OU744295.1, on the reverse strand, counting down.
AATTAAAACACATTTTAAAGAACTTTAACTTTTTCGCTTTTAAGTTGAAGATAAATAGTTCATTAGGTACTGCAGCGGCCTGCAAAAAAGGCATTGATGGAGAACGCGAAAATGCGGGCCGAGGCACACATACGTGAGTCCATCAATGCCTGGTTGCAGCCAAGGCTTAGTTTAGTAATTTTCTCAAATAATGCACGGAAATTTAAACTAAGTAAATTAATTATTTTAGAATCAATGACGAACAACATTTTTTCACGCGCCCATAATTTGCTTTTGTTTCATATTTACAAACTAGCTCGAAATTTAAATAAAATATTTGATAATGCTAAGTTACCTTGGTTGCCATGGGTCGAAGTAAAAAGTTCGTTCCATTTTTAAATGACACGATAGATATGAGTTTCATAGTAATTTATTCGGCCGCTAAACACGACAGATATGGATTTTCTACTAACATTGCCGGCCGCTGCTCGCATGTATTTGACCAGTACAGCATTTTCGATTTATCTCGAGGAAGTTTGATTTTTAAAGAAAATATTTTTTAAGTTCTAATTAAAAGAAATTGAACAAAATAATTTGGTAGTTACTAGAAAGAGTAGATTCTATCTAAATAAGATGATGTTCATCAGAAAGATCTATCTACCTAAATATACTTATGATAATATTAATATTGTATAAATATGTATGTGCCTACTTCGCGTGCTATTCACACAAGTTCTTACTTTGCTATCACTACTTAGATGGTTGAGTTTTATAATATATTAAACCTTTATGATTCTGTCCCATGATTTTGCAGAAGTCATATAGTCAACTAGGCACGTAAATAATTAACTTAAGTTAAATTATTACTTTCAAATTTTCGTTTTTATTTAATAAATCTGCCTAGCGTTTTCCCTACATGTTAGGGTCGGCTTCCAGACTAACCGGATGCAGCCGTATACCAGTATTTTATATGGAGCGACTGACAATCTGACCTCCAGAACACAGTAACTGCAGGCTTAGCACAAGCACCGTTTTGTCGACGGAAGAATAGACAAAAATGACGTTTCGTGAAGACAGTACGACGGCAGCAAAGTAGAAAGAGTCAACTGCATTTTTTACGAAATTCAGTAATTTATTCACGTTTTTCTTTTATTTTGCTTATATCTTGAAAATGGTACGTCCTATCGCAAAAATAATGAAAATTTCCTACAACTCAACACGTAGGTAATACTTTTTCACATTTTCCATACAAAAAGTGAAAAATTCCATTTTTCCGTTCCATTTTTATACTTTGTGGCCGTCGAGTAAAAAGATTTCTACTGTCCTTAGCATGGCGATTAAACAATCAAATTGTCTGCACTACCTTAGACAACTGTCTTCTGATATAGTCCACATTATAAAGGACCTAGACAACGATCAGTAAAAACGAAAGACAAAATGACAGATTTAAGAAGGATTTTTACGGTGCGATGTCAAAAATGGAGAAACGAAATGTCACTTTGTATGGAAATAGCCGTGTCTATTCTTCGAAGAAATAGACAGCGTCATGCTAAGCATGCTGGGTAACTCAATACCCGTTGGTAAGACTGGCTGTCAGGTTGTCTGATTTTCGTTGGTATTATCTAGTAAAAATATGCGGCTAATTGCATAATAACTAATAACATGACTTAGTTGACTGTATGACTTCAGACAAACAGCTTAATATTATAACCCACGTATATAAATATGGTTATATAACCAACACAATATTACAATCATGCTTGTTCGGTAGTCTGTTGACAGTGTATGTATGTTGCATTTTCCGATAGCTTATTTAATTTTTCACGCGATAGTAAATCTTTGACTCTGTCCTTTATATTTGCTTTTTAATGGTCACCCCATTTATAAGTTTTATTTAATCCTCGAGACCAATATATTTCTTAGTACATTTGAGATCAGAAGAATTGAGAATCCACAGTTAGAGAATTTATGGATAAGGCAAGGTTGCTTTTATGGATCGAGCAACGCAAATTATATTAACACTTGGTGACATCATTTGAATTGAATTTTGATGGTGACACTTTTATGCAAAATACACATCATCATCGTCTATAAAAGCAAGTGTTTAAGGTTTAAATTCGCGTGACATTATTAGGAATTGTAATTTTAATGGTGACACTTTCTACCCAATTGTCGACAGTAAATGTATGTTATTAAGGTTCAAAATACATTGTCATCAAACTACCAACACGTATAAAGTGCATGGATCAGCGTTTGTATGTTACCTCGCGCTGCCCGCTCTCCTACGGGACAACACAAACACATCATTAGTGTTACATCAAACTTTACGAACGATTCATTATAATTACAACTAGCATTAGAAGTGTCTAACAGTACCCGATCATAGATATGTACATGGTACAGTCAACTGCACATATGAGGAAATTCTTGAACAACGAAAACCGCCCTACACTAGGCCCACGTTAGCACGGAAGTAAAATTACGTCAGGATTTAATCGCGTATTGGATTTTCAACTCTCGGTGTTGATCCGAGCGTTGAGAATCTCACAAAGTGAATCCCAGCGCGTCGAAAAAACACACTCTTGCATTTTCCACTCTCGGTACTGAGCATAGCGTTGGAAAACCAATGTACAATATAATCCCGCCGCGATATTTTTACGTCTGCGAGAACGTGGGTTAACTGCTATGTAATGTAAGCGAAGAACTGTCAAAGTCAAATAGTTGTACTTGCATTTGACTGAATACAGAGTTAAAAAAAGTTCGTCTATGTAGAGCGCGGAGTGTCTTCCTGACGACACTCACATTTGTGACAGTGTCTTTCAAAACCTCGATGTGTCATACTTACAACCGGGTATGTATACTTAGAAGATTTTAGAATAGCTTAAGGCAGTTACGCAGTCGCAATAGGCCGGGGACACATTATGTCGGACCGACTCATTATCCGACCCGAAAAAGTGTTGGCACCGGCACATTAAAATTTGTCGACCGTCCTTTGTCACTGGTTGACTGACGGATAGTGTGAACAGCAAGAGCCGACAGCCGGTCAGTGATAAAACTATCGGTCCGCCGTAATGTGAACTCGGCCTTAGAATACATGTTGCGCCAACCCCAAATAAATTGGCGTGAAGGCAGGTAGACGATTATTCGGTTTAAGGCTCCTACAAACAGGCGCGACACGCGACGCGAATAGGTAGCGCCACAAAGGCACCGCTTTTCGAGCGACAGGCGGTGCCTTTGTCGCTTGCGATTCGCGTCGCGTGTCGCGCCTGATTGAAGGTGCCTTTAGGCTAAGCAAACTATTTTACACTTATACAGGTATAAGATAAAACTAAAAATGTGTACAGTGCCGAATTGAACATCAATCAATATTATCAAAAGAGTCTTCTAAAGGCTGTTCACAAATCCAAAACCTGACAATGATAGTTTAAATCAAATAGACGAGCGCAATTTTTCCGACAGCTATTTGCGTAGTAACGATGTGTCATTTTCGATTTGACAACCTGTCGAATGATTGTAAATGATAAATGATTTTATTTCTGTAATTAGGTTTGTACAAACACTTTTACACGTCACTCATATTTTTTTAAACTAGATGAGGTCGGCGTATCCTATCTAACTACTCTGAAAAGAAAAGCCGAAACAATCTCAAAGGTCACAGTCTCTTTTAAAGTCCAGACATAATCTTGGTCAGCTCATGAGAAGACCACGTAGATTAGTCTGTCCTGAAATGGTCTTTTGTAAATAGCTTTGCCGAACTACTTTTAAAATTATAGAATGCCCGTGACTGTATCTTAAAGACTCGACCTAGGCCGTACTATGACATGTTAAAGCCATCATTGTTCCAGCGTGAAAGCGAGACGGATCTATATATGACCGATAGCACTATCCCTTTTTCGCAATGGAACCATGATTGTATTAGCACGTCATAGTAAGGCAACTGCACTTATAAAAACAGCTCTTTTAATACTGCGTACAATTTCTATTGTAAAATATTTTTCCGTGAACACCCTGGCTTATCAAAGGCATTATATTATTGATCGGAAGGTATATGACAAGCTAAGCAAAGCTACCTGTTACTGACATTTCTGATAAGTTTATGATTCATTTTTGTACATTTATTTCTAGACTGTAAATACTATGCAACCATTGTTATGAAAATATTTAACTTCGACCGAGAAAATCGGATGTTACATCTATTATAGTACAATACAGTTTAGACCAGGGATTCCCAAAATATTTTGGGCTAGAGACCCCTTTTCCAAAAATGAACTGATACCTCAGACCCAGCCAAATTATACTTTAAAAATCCTATCTCTAGTTTTTTTCCTATTGATACAAAATACTTACCAATTTTAAGACTTTGCGGTTGGTTAAGTAAGTAAACTTGACATCATTTTGTCATCAAAATTTTTCAGGCATAAAATTCAGTAAATATCAAGTGTAGTTAACAATTATTAATACAAATTACGTAAAATACTTAAGTAGGTATTTTTTTTTAAAGCATTAAAGTCGCAAATAAAGATACAAGAATAAAAACTTATGTGATGGATGTAACACGTAACACAAGCTAAACAGTTTCTTGAAAGTTTTAAATAAGAACTTGTGTATAATAGGGGTCAATTTTTAGACCTCGTTGACCCCCAAAATCAGTTTTCGTTTATGTCGACCCCTGAAACCGATGTCGACTCCAAGGGGTCGACTTCGACCACTTTGGGAATCCCTGGTTTAGACCTCATACTTGGACTTATACACATAATATCACGCCTATATTTCCCGAAGGGTTAGGCAGAGGTGTACCTATAGTACAGCCACATTTCGCCAGTTATGTTTAAGTGTAATAGGGGGCCAGGCTATTGCCATCAACCGATACACAAATCCAGACTCCGGGCTGCTACTGAGATAATCCTGATAGAAAAACCAAATAACACTGCCCGACCTAGGAATCGAACTCACGACCTTCATGGTCAGCAGTAGCGCTAGCGACTTCTATACCAAGGAGGCAGTAGTTATACCCCTTTATTCATAAACTTTTCTTAAAGTTAAGAGACGAAAATGTATGGTTAAACAGTCGCTTATCATTACTTAACTTTAAGCAACGTTTATAACTAAACCCCTATGGGCTAGCGCACACCTGGCGGGGCGCTGCGCGGCGCAGTTGTCACTGCCAAACAAATATCAACGTTGCGTGCCTAAAAATAAAGTTGAGAATAAATCATTTGAGACGCGAGCCTCTTTCCGCTCTCGAGCTAATGGAAGTTTATTTATTTTCAAATTTAAATTAACTGTTGCAAGGTCGATATTTGTTTGGCAGTGACCAATGCGCTGCGCTGCGCCTCGCCAGATGTGCGCCGGCCCTATATGTTTATATACATTACAATTATTGTCACGTATGATAAAACAAAAACAATAGTTTTCTAGACTAACAAACCGTGTACACGTTGCCATTACGATTGATATGATAAGAGTGATAAGGCAAGTAGATACTGTAAAACGACGCGACTTTGATAAGCACATACTTAAAGTGTATTATTTACATTTCTATTTACGTGTCTTTGAAATATTATAGAGGTGTATTTTTAGACTATGTAAGGATCATAAGCAGGAGGCGTTCTGTAGTTTCTGCCTGCCCTCATATGAAGGCGTGAGTTTATGTATGTATTTGTATGTATTTTAGACTAATTTTGAGTGGCTAAATATTGTAATGTAGATGGAAAAATTTCTATGTGAATACCGTGTTCTGAATTAAGTATATCATGTAAATACACAGGAGGTACATTTAAAATAGGGTAATACATAGGTACTATGAATATTTATATTCCCAAGGGCCTTATTGAATGCAATAAGCTACACTCATGATTTATGTTCCCAATTACAGCACAGTGTAACTTAATTTATTGGTGGATAAAATATAAATTTTGTTTTTGGCCCATTTACGTAAGTAGGTATGGCTATGTTAGCTTGTAATCAGTTTATTTATAGTTATTTTTTAATCATCATGCGATCACTCTTTGGCTATAAGCAGATGAGGTGAAGACTTCTTGGCATGGAGGGCGCTGCTCCCAGCTGAGCCAGGCCTTTCTTTTGCACAGTCAGTTTGTCTGACTATCCTGGTCGAATATGTCTCGCCTCTTTATGGATAAAAAAAGGGCGGAATATGAATTATATGATTACAAATATTACACGCCACGTATCTTGTGCAGGTCAGATGGCAGTCTCTCTGTGAAAAATATTGCTATACAGGATGTAGCAGAAACGTGTGGTACAAGCCATCAATCTGAACAACTTTCTCCATGGGACCAACATCTTAAGGCGCAGATATACGACTTTCAATGATTTCAAATTGAACATCACGTCTAAACGAATAGTCTTATTTTTCTTCGTAATTTGATATGTGAATATTTGAAATTATATTTTTATAAAATAGTGTAATTAATTTGTAAAGTAATGTCTAACGCGAACACAAAAACTATAATCACGCAAAAACTATCGGGTAAGTTTTCATGAAATCTGCACCATCTAAAAGACAATTTAATTACCCAAATTTTTGTATACGGCTTTTATTTGTATTGTGTGTGATAAATCAAGGTGGGGTGTTTTTGCGAATAAACTTGATGCGCGTTGAAGCGGGGGCTCTTGCGGGTGACGGGCGGCAGTGCATCGCTGACCAATGTCCGGGTAGTGCAATTTGATTCGCTTAAAAGTTTCGCATGCTCCTCCTCCCACTCGATCAAGGTCGCTGGTACTTATCGTCGCCTTAATCGCGAAAAAATTACAGCCGTCCCATACATTTGGGTCGAGTAGGTATTGAAGTTTTGTATGGGACAGTTGATAATTATTTCGTGATTACGATGTTGGTCCCATGGAGAAAGTTGTTCAGTTTGATGGTCTGTACCACACCCTTAAATTTGACCACACTTTTCTGTTACAGCCTGTATTTTGCTGCAACGATCAATGTTCGGAAAATCTATGCGCGAAAATTAACTTGAACTACAAGTAATCACGTCTTTTATTTTCTCGTAAAAGCCACATAAACAGTCCAGTATAAGCAGTATCAAATAAAATCAAAACCTGTATTACGACGGCAACAGGTTTTGACTGCGATTACGGTTAGGTATCGAGTTATATGTAATTATCGATTATTGAATCTGATGTTCGATAGAGATAACGTTGTTTGTGATCGTCAGGAGGCCTAGTGGGGGAGTTTGATTTGTGTCATTTTGCAGGAAGGGATAATAAAATGCCAAAAAATAACATAACATCACGCTTGTAATTCCCGAAGGATTAGGCAGAGGCGTACCTATAGTACACCCACATTTCGCCAGTTATGTTTAAGTCCCATGTAATAGGGGGCGAGCCTATTGCCAGCAACCGGACACAAATCTAAACTCCAGGCTGCTACTGAGAAATTCCTGATACAAAAACCCAATAACACTGCCCGACCTGGGAATCGACCCAGGACCTCATGGCCATGCCCACTAGATCAACAAGGCAGTAAAAAACTAATAACAAAGGGTGCAAAAAAAAAAGAACTAATAAACTTAGGCGTGAATGGAAATGTCAAACAAAATAAATAAGTGGATGTTATGCTGATCCTTCATGAATCTAACCAGTTTTTGTAATACATATCTGAAGAAAATTATCGTACAGAACAATGTGTATATTAATTCTTATAGTCGCTATAAAAAGTTATTGATAAACATGACACGATTCTAACTAAATATACTTTTCCAATACAATAATAACTAGAAATCATCTAAAAGTACTTTCAGCCATTTGTGAAGAGAAATCTAATAATCGTATTAATCAATTCCAATATATTTCAACGCTAACGATGGAGAAATGTTGCTTCAAGTGATGTAATCAATCAATATTTACTTTAGTAAAAAACAGACACGTCATTTGCACAGGTCTAGACTGATAAACAATATTTAATTATCTATGTACAAACCAACGTGGAATATTATAAGTACAACATCTAAAGCGGTACTGTACATTACCTACTTTATTTTTCACACGTGGTTAGTGACAATATACCTACTCATACATAAGTCATACATGGTACTACTACTAAACGCTAACGTTCGTGGCAGGCGAGGTTATAAAACGTAAGAGCAGGAAAATGATACGAAGTATCTCATAACATAATCCATCCCCAAAGGATTAGGTAGATGTGCACATTTAAAGTACACCGACAAACGAACTATCGATTTTTTTAAATCTTGTACTAAATATACACCGTCCTACCTGTACGTTTTATGACCGCGAGTCTTGGTCTTTAATTAATAGTGCCTTGGAGTAAAATTTGTAAGTGTGAGTAGTCTAAAATATTTTTTCGTCGTATCATTTACACTTAGCCGATTTCCGAAATAAATGACAGTGAAGTCACAACCCTAATGCTTACGTCTAATACCTAGAAAATGCAACCTTAACTCTGATTGCATAAGATACATATTTGTTTTACTAATACCATTAGGTAATATTTATTTTTGTTTTTTAATTTATGTATATGCACATATCAGAATGTGGAAGTTACACATGGTTTGCTAATAAAAAAAATCGCCTTAACGTAAGGAAATATGGTTAATATTCGAAGACTCACCTTCTTGAAGTGGTTGAGGGTATCAGGGCTGTTCTCACACATCTCAGTGATGAGCGTCACGCCAGTTATCAGCACACCTGGTGATGTTCATACAACGTTTAATGAGTTTGTTACAAATTAATGTAATAAAATCTTTGTGTTCTGTGAAGTACTCGTAGTTGCTTTTATGTTATTAGGTGGACACAAGCAGGCGTCTATGAACATCTGCTAATCAAGAGGCAGGGGGTTCCTTCTAAAATGTAGGCCAGCGGGGTAATTGCTTAACACATAAAACGGCAATCAATCACAATGCTTTTCATTTTAATATCCATAGCATTGCATAAGCATAATCAGCCTATAACGCCCCCACTGCTAGGACGCAGGCCCCCTCTCTGTGATAGGGAGTGGGCCGTAATCCACCACGCGGGCCCAGTGCGGGTAAGTAGATGTCACGTGTCTTCGAATTTTTGGTTCTAGTACATGCCGGTTTCCTCAGGATGTTTTCCTACACCGTTTTCGAGAATAGTGGTGACGAAATAAATAACACAAAGTAAAGCGTCTGCCTGGGTTCGAACCCAAGACCTAAAGTAGAAAGTCCGGGTCGTTAGGTACCACTGGATTTTAAAAATTCGACTGTTCAACAACGTCAATAATGCAATGAACGTGGCTTAACTGCCAAAATGAAAGGCATAGCGAACGATTGCCATTTTATGTGTTACGCAATTAAACCCCTGATACAGTTTTTGTAAAAAAAAAGAAAAAACGCCCAGGCAGAGTATCTTCAGATATATTAGACAATCCCAATGGTTGAAAAGCAGAAGTTCAGATAATAAAATAAAAGGGAGCAACACTAAACGCATTCAGCAAAATCCAAACCCGTCTTCCCATAGTCGTCGTACGGAATTTCTCATAGCAAATGAACGTAGGTTCAACATAATATATTGTTATAACTTCCTTTCATAAAAGTAAATAGAAATAGCTAGAGTAAGGGGTGGATTTGAGCCAGCTAGTAAGCAAGGTAATATAGCGATGTTATGCGCCACGAAGGTGCGACAACCTTATTAGGCACCTGACCAACCGCTGACGAGGAAGTGACAAGCTATCACCCAAGAAAAGTACAAAAGATTGTACTTACACGAGAACTCGTGTAAGGCTCTATTTACAACGCCGCGGAATGGAATGGAAGCGACTTTTTGCAACGAAATTATATGCGGGAATTTCTAAGAACGCGCGAGAATTCTCCAAAAGACGACTCTCGTATCTAGTTTGTACGTTACACTATTGACATAAAGTTCATTATGCTTTGTAACAAAAAAAATCGCTTCCATTCCATTCCGCGGCGGTGTTAATTGAGCCTAAGTAAAAGAGATATTAATAGTTGATCGCTGACTGTTACCACAGCCGCCGCCGCCGAGTACTTTTTTGTAGCAGCGACAAGAGCTATCGAAGAAAAAACTCGCTCAGCGACGCTCGCTTCGCGGACAGAACACACTTACCACGCTGGTACATACACATATTAGCGAGTAATCGCTCGTCGCCATCGCGCACTCGCTACTCGTTGCTCGCCAACTCGTTTTTAGTTGGTAGCTTTACACGCTTCCCGTAAATCGCCGGCGGTCGGACAGGTGCCTTCATAACATAGCGTGCCACACGTCGGAACTCTGTGCGTGTGCTTATTGACACATCAGAATCAATATTATGTTGTAATGTTCTGTGTGTGACTTGCAATAACAATTTTATGAGTTTCTATGTTTATTCTACATTTACGAGATGTGCATAAAATAAGCATTTTAAGTAAAACCCATGTGTCTTTTATATTTCAATGTTTTTCGTCTCATTTGATTTGTAAGGTAAGATGGATGTCGTCTGGCCACGAAGTCTAGACTAGCGTTGGAAATAACATGTAAAATATATGTATCTTTCAAATGCCCCTGTATTTTTCAATAAAATACAGAAACTTTCCGCAAGATTTTTCCCTTTGATTTTTAAATATGAAAAAATACAGAGTATTTCACAATTATTATACGTGTATGATTGTATTTTTCAGACGAACGTGAAATTTGTATTTTCGAAAATTATATTTATTTTATAGGAAAGATAAGTAGTTTCGAAAAAGAAACAAAAAAGTATCTTTCGCAATTCTCAACGCTAGTCTAGACACCAGACACATAAAGCTGTTTACATCTAGCAAAATCCATACCCTTGCCACCTAATAACAGTAATACAGGTAATTTCTGTCCTACTTGATTTCCTGAGCTATGTGCATTATCATCATCTTGTCAGCCGAAAGACGGCTACTGCCGGATATAGCCCCCACGGTGGACCGATGACCTGATGAAGGTCACGGGATCCCACAGGTTAACAGAACGGTATCCTTACCATGATTCTTCTCAGTCAATAAGCTCCTAGTAGCAGGCAGGAACATCTCCATCAAATCAGGAACTCTTCTAATAATGCGGAAGGCGCATAACGCTGCCTTCTTCTTGATATACGCGTTGGGAGACTTGATGAGGCGTTCCACTTCTGAGGCTAAGTCCCTGGCCATTTCCGGAGACGCTATGGCCCCGAGGGTACATAGGGCCAGGCCAACTACGAACTGGGTGTTGCTGTTGAGGTCACTGTTGAGAAAAGATTTGGGAAGTTAGAAATGTAAGTTTGTTGTAACTTGTAGGTCTTCCTGTCTCGCGAAGGCAAGTGAATAGATGTAATGGTAAACAGATGATCGATTCGATACTGGATGATCTTTATCAAAAACTTATTATAAGTACTAATACTTAATACATACACAGGCCACTGAGGCTACAGCGTCTTTTCCCAAGAAAATGACATAAATAATGTTATTTATTTCTCATTCCGCGCGAAGAAATAATACATAACATTCGTTGGATGATTCTACTCCTGTGCGTGGGAGCGAACATCTAGGCTAAAAGCATTTCATCGTAAGTGGAACAATAGATCCCTGAAGGTACTTTGAATAATCTATGAAGAGGATCAAATTGTACCAAAATCTGAATATCAACACCTCGTTTCGGTAGTCACGTAAAGGTAATTAGTAGTATTTTTTTTTATTGCAGATGGGTCTGCTCTTCACTTCGATCTTGCCTGGTGGAAAGCGATGGATGAGGTCTATGATGGAACGAGCAAGCCCAGAAGATGCCTGTTTCAAAACAAAACCTGACTAAGGCAATAAGATGATATAATAAGACCCAAGAATGACAATCGCAAGAGGCAAGACATAAAGGTCTAATTAGGCAGTCGAGCAATATGGGTTGGCCAATCAAGATGGAGCTTTTCGATCGACGTAAAAGCCGTAGGGATAAGGGCCAATCAGCGTACAGCGTTTTTATATATAATAGGTTCCTTCGCAAAGTGAAACGTTAGTAGCAATCTAGTCGGGACAGGTATCGTAGTTATGGAAAATCCGTGCCGATAACTTCACGATTTTCCTTTAATTAGCGTATCGAATACTAAGAAAATTACAGTCATTTGAGTATCACAACGACCTGTGTATTGTAAGTACCTACTTTGTTGGTGTTTTCTTTAATCGTCTTACTTAATAACTTTTAGTTTTATTTTAAGCCTATTCGGTCCCACTGCTAGGCAAAGGCCTCCATCAGATCCTTCCAGGAACTCTTTTCCCGCCCCACCTCGAACCAGCCCTCACGGTACGCGTCCAGGTCGTATCGCCACTACTTTTAGTTACCGTCAAACGGGGTGAATAGGGATACAGGTGTGAATCGAGATGAAACTTTAAAAGGGATTTTAACATAAATAATATAGTTTGTTGCCAAAAAGGACTTTAATGTGTTCACTGTATTATAATTCAAGATTAAGTTCCCTTGTTGGCAACAAACTATATTATTTCATGTTAAAATCCCTTTTAAAGTTTCGTCCGATTCACCCCTGCATCCCTATTCACCCAGTTTTACGGTACCTTGTTTTGTTTTTTACTTTTGTCTATGCATATTTTAATGATTTTTCCCCATTGTTCTCAGTATTTATTTTAGTGATCTACAACGGGTACGTATTTATAATCCTTAGGAATACAAATAGTATTTAAATAATCATATGATTAAGTTATTTTTCATTTGTTGAAGGGCCTAGAGAAGTATAAATAAATTAAATAAGTACAACTTCCTTGTAGTTGTTTTCCTAATAAGGCAAGCAGATCAGGGAAGGCCCAAAACGGAAATAACATCAGTGTATAGGCAATGTTTATCTCCGGATCCAGATGGCCAATTGTATTAATTTTAAATGTATTTTTCCTCAACTCGATTTCTGTCAGATTTAATTAAATAAGGAAAACATGGCTTGTATTTTTTTTTTTGTATACATTCCCAAACATTTGTACGTTACTTGTTTTCTCAACTTTACTTCTAGAGATTCTGTATTTATATTTAAGAATGTACGGGAGAAATCTACGAAGGACGTGCAGGACCTTGCTGAAGACTATTTTCAACCAACCAAATGGCTTTAAACAGTTTTAAGTACCTTGACTCTTGAATGAGGTTCTATAATGAAGGCCTTAGTGGTTAATATGTGGGTTTCCGAAAAATAAAGTTATATATCAGACTACACGTGGTACCTATTAGGAATATGTTAATCAGTTATTTCTTTACATAATCGTTTATTAAGGTGACAGTATAATACAAGGCCATGTCTGCCGATGTCAACGACACAGCGCAATCTGCTTGCCGATAAAAATGGCTGGTGGAGGCGTTATCAACTAATTTATGGAAATGTAAATGTAATAAGTTTACGTGCACTAGTTTTGCTGAATTTTTAATGTTATAGTTGGATGTTAAAGTAGTTGTTAGCCAGGACTAAACGATGCAACATAGGCGGCCGTTTTTGTTAATATTTCAATCAAATTCATAAAGTTTAAGTTCAGTTTAATGGATAGAACTATTTTAATTTTTTCAGTAGGATTTTCTCAGTAACTGCTTGGATGGATACTGCATTTGAGCCTTGTGTATTACACCTCTCCTTACCTCTTCGGCGAATTCAGGCGTGATATTGCGTTAAGAGTGTGACCTAGAGGTGACCTTTGTACATTCCCAGCCTAAGTGTGGTTCACATAAGAAAATATAACTTAGATGTATTTTCGTGGGTGCCAGACAGGATTAAAGTGGGTAGAATAGTCCTACACACAAACTAATAATCCTGATTTTCTTATTTTCATCCTAGACTTGTCTGGAAAGGTCAAATGAGAGGCGATAATAATTATACTAGCTGTGATTAAATCATAAATTGACCGGCTCAATGTTTACAACTAATAACATAATTATATTACTGCCATAAAATTATGATGCCGGTACATCAATGACCATAAACCTTCAAGTCTCGGTTTTATTAGGCACCATTACACTTGTTGAACATGACAGGATGATGTAACCAATCACTGTACAGGATAATGTGATGACACGTTTTTATTGGTCTACAATACTTAGAACAAAAGGTTTTATGCATGCTGCGAATGAATCAATGAATGGCAAGCAAGTCGATGTAAATATCGATTGTACCTTAATAGAAACGAGTTTTGTGGTATCAATGCAAATCCGTGATTCGTATTGATGTAACTTTATTCACAGATATGTATAGTATGAATAAAGGTTTCTGTGAAAAGGCGCGACACGCGACGCGAATCGCGCGTGACCCTAAGGCCAGGTTCACATTATTTAGGACCGACTCGTTTTCCGACCCGAAGAAGTTTCAGCACCGGCACATTTATCGGTCGACCTTTGTCACTGATTGACTGACGAATAGTGAACAGAAAGAGCCGACAGCCGGTCAGTGATAAAACTATCTGTCCGTCGGCGAAATGGGCTTAAGGCACCGCTCGTCGCGCGACACGCGGTGCCTTTGATCGCGTGCGATTCGCGTCTGTCGCGCCTAAAAAAAATATTCTTAAATATCACAAGTCTGGGAATATAAAATTTGCAAATGCCTTGTACCTATGCACGTTTAGTTTTGCATGCCTGGGTTGTATTATTGGATTATGGATACATACCTGAGACTATTGTGCAGTTGATTGTGTTCTTTGCAAATCCCGATAAACTTAACCCCTACCTAGTGGCTGCCGAGCGACGGTAGAAGTAGTGTTGGCAGACTAAGAGCCAGATGGACATGACATTCAGAAGGTCGTAGGTAAGACCTGGTTGAGACTCTCAAAGACCAGGGAAGGATGGCACAAAAGGGACGAGGCCTATACTGAGTAGTGGGTGGAACCAGCGGGGTAATTACCTAAGTAACACACTAACAATAGGAATGGGTTTCATTTTGACAGTTCAACATCATTCATTGCGTTATTTACGTTGTTGGGCGGGCAGATTTTTCGAACATATGAAGCAATGGATTAGCAATAGGCTTCAAAATGATTCAGATTGTGATAGAAATAGTGTGTTACATAACTAGGGTGCGGGCTGCCAATGATAATGAAGATTTTATCTAGATTACGATGGTAAAAAATATGCTTGATAAAACTGTAAATAAAATAAAAGCAGATTCTTAATCCTACTATACAAAAGGCAAATGGCCACTCATTAAGTGCAGCGAATGCAATGAAAATGTAAAAGCCTCAACAACGTAGTTGTAGGTAATTGTTAACATTTTAGTTTAGCGGTGCTAAGTTGGGGCCCGCCCCCGGCTTATCTAGGTATGCAGATGCGGCCATAAACTTTTTTGTGGGGGCCACGGATAGGAGTATATTTATTAAACTGTCTTATATGCAAAATTCTCGGGAATCGAAAAGGAGAAACAAGGAAAAAAAATCAGCAGAAGGTTGCTTTCAGACTTTTTGATTCGATTTTAGTTAACAATATCTTGTTCACAAAATAACCACCGACTTCCAAAAAAAAACACTACAAAGTGGAAATTTCCTTACTTAAAATTTCGGAAGTCGGTGGTTATATTGTGAAAAAGTTTTTATTTTACACTTTTTAGTTCAAATCAAATTATTTTATTTCACATAAACCTACATGGGCACTTATGAAACGTCAGAAGCTAGGTGCACACACCGGTCAGTTGTGGTACCTACCCCAAACAAAATCGTATACCAATACTTGCTATGTAAATAACAGTGACAGGAAGTTATGACAACATCACACACAAAACCCAGACCTGTGTGTGTGTGTGTGGGTTTTGTGCGCAGTGGATGATCATCCACTGCGCAAAACACCCAGACCGGCTTTCAAGATAAACTTCATAAATAACCCCAGAAAATCCTCTTAAAATAAGGATAAGAACCGTAGCTAAAACGCCAAAAAAAACATCTTTACAATATTCCCTAAAGCTTTGTCGAAATCACTTTGAGATAAACTGAAACAGCTTTCTAAATGACCTGCGTTCTAATAAATAATTCTGTTTTAAACAACTACCTAAAAGGAAAATATTGCAGTGACATCAAAGTACAAAGAGCATGTTACATAAGAATTTAATAATCATAATGCAAATGCGTCCAACATACGGGTCGCAAATTATTAATGTGGGCGCATGTCATCCCAACCAGCAATTCAGTCCTATTATTTCAGCTCATAACTCTAAAAAGCTCTATAAACGATTTATTAAGGTTTTAGCGGTGCCAGAGTGTTGTATAAAAGCGTTCGACAGTACATTATTGCTCTAAATGCTTAGAGAGCTAAAAATACCTATAAACAAAGGATGTAAACGTTTACTACGCCATTTTATACAACCGTTATAGTCCAATACTATAGGAAGTTCTAATATAACTAGTACATAATAATATTGCTCTATAAAATTGTTAACAGGTGCCTTTATTTATCTAATTAGCGTGATAAGGGTTCCAAACGAACTGCAATAGTAGTTTCGTTATAGCAGTGATGAGCACTCAACTACAGGGCGATATTGTGATATTGTGGATATTCAGATCGCTGCTATAGTACGTGTGCGTTAGTAGTCACACAGACTTTACAATAGAGTGTTTTTCTGATGCAGTCTAATTTTAGATCACACTAATAGAACGTAAGTGTACTATAATAGTTTTAAATGCATATTATAATTTTATCGATAAGCATATCACACAGACACTATAATAGAGCAGAATTATTGTATAACAACTTTTTTGGTGCTTAGCAATGCGCTTGTTAGTATTATAAATGGGTATCTATCACTATAATGACGCAAAAGTGGCATATACATGTAGATAAATGATTCTATAAAATGACAGTTAAGTACCAAAAAGGATTATTGGCTCGCTTTTACAACAATATTCAGAAATTTTAATACGGAATTAATGTGACGTGCATTAAAAACAAAAAAAATGGATTTAAAGAATTGGAAAAGATATAAACGCAGTGGAACTTATAGAAGAGAAGTGAATAGACGTTTTGAAAAAGCAGCTTCGTCATCATCAAACAATCAAAGCAGTAATAGTAGCCAAAATCAAGTTGGAATCACAATTACGGGAAACGGTTCCGTACAAAGTGTGTCTTACAAAGATATTATTTCTGAAGAGAGTCCTTACTCCAACGATTTTTCTGAATCTTCAAGCAATGATTCAACATTCGAAAAAGACCAACAATTTCGTGATGGCGTGAAAAATTGGGCCATTAATTATAATATTTCGCATGAAGCAACAAAAAGTTTAGTACGATTAATTAACAATAGAATACCAAATACATTACCTAACGATCCCCGAATGCTTCTTAAAACAGAAAAGACTGTTACAACTTATCCCGTGGGAACTGGACAGTACTGGCACAACGGTTTGACAAACACACTGGAACACTACCTACAAATGATACAAATTGATCGCAATCTACCCGCCATTTCACTGAACATAAACATTGACGGGCTGCCTGCTTTTAAAAGTTCAAAACTTCAATTATGGCCAATTTTATGCAACGTTTATGAAATACCAGAATTGCGACCCATTGTAATAGGAATTTATTCAGGCCATATTAAACCATCTGATTTAGATGGTTATCTAAGAATGTTTGTAGATGAAATGAAAAAACTACTAAAAGATGGCATATTAATCGTGATTAATGGAAAGGAAAAAATAGTAGGCGTCAAAATACGGGCCTTTATATGTGACTCTCCAGCTCGGGCTATGATCAAGGGTAAGTTTAATTCTATCACTATTGTTTTATTGCTAGCTAGCAGTGCCTCGCGGGATCTCCCGCGTAATTTCCGTTCCCGTGGAAACTCCGGGATAAAATATAGCCTATGTCACTCCCTGATGCAAATATTTATCTCTCTCTGACTCTCTTTTTTCTCTTAGATCTTATTTTTATAGTTCAGTTAGTCTTAGAAAGAAAGAAAATACGTTTATTTACAGTAAACATGACGAAAAGAAATAGAACTAACACAAAATAAAAGAACAAGTTGGGGGAAAAATATGCGTCACATCTATTGTTGTTAAAAAAATGTTTTAAACCAAAAATCAGTGGATTAAAAAATAGTCACATCGACGCAAAACGGCCATCTTCAGCATAATGCTGCGAGCCCATACGAGACAGAGCCCCAGCGCTGGTTTTCAGCGACAGCCGGCGTTGACGTGATGACGTCGACCGGTGCAGCATGCAATGAAATAAGAATAAATACACAATACAATACCTACATTCCGTTCCGTCAGCACAGACTCACAAGCACACGACGCCGTCTGTTTGCAACTAAGTAAGCATTTTTCATTTTTTTTAATGAATAAACATTAAATTTAAATTGATTTTGCAGGTGTGTGCAATTACAACGGGAAAGATGGGTGTCTAAAATGTACAGTAGAAGGAGAGTATTCGTACGAATCCAATACCGTTGTGTTCCCAAGAGTTGGATGCCCTAAAAGAAACGACGAAGATTTTCGGGCGAAAAAGTATGGGCAGCACCATAAAGCTGAATCACCTCTATTAGAACTGCCTATTGATATGGTAGAAGATTTTGTAGTAGGAGATGCGCTACATTTATTGGATTTAGGAATAATGAAACGTCTTCTTACTGGATGGAAAGATGGAAAATTTAAAAAAGATACTAAGTGGAGCAGCACGGATATTGGTATTGTCACAAATTTTTTACTAAACTGCAAAACGCCACGAGAAATCCACCGATCTGTCAGAGGTCTCGACCATTTATGCTTTTGGAAGGGCTCAGAATATCGCACATTTTTGTACTATTTTGGATTCATAATCTTGAAATATACATTACATTCAGATGCTTATCAACATTTCTTATGCTTTTTTTGTGCAATTACGATTTGCTCCAACGAAAAATATTTCCATTTATTAGACCTAGCTGATTCGTTATTGAACAACTTCCTAGAATATTTTAGAGATATATATGGTGAGTGTTATATGACCAGCAACGTGCACAATTTATGTCACATTATTGATGAAGTAAAAAAATTTGGAAAACTACAAGATTTTAGTGCTTATCCATTTGAAAATCAGTTATATTCTCTAAAAAAAATGATAAGACATGGTAATAGACCTCTTGAATAAGCAGCTAAACGTATTAGTGAAAAAGTCAATATAGAACTGCAGAACTTTAAGACAGACATCTTCTCCATTTTTAACTCACAACAAAAATCTGAGAATCCTTCATTTACAAAGTTTTATTTTGTGTCCACGTAAGGAAGACAAATGGTTTTTAGATAAAGAAAACCAAGTTATTGAAATTGAGTCTATAGAAAATGGAGCTAATGGCATAATTATTTATGGAAATCGTGTTGAACCTATTGAGGACGTTTTTAAAACTCCAATAAAATCTTCATATTTGAACATATATAAATGCAAAACTAAGCACATGAAGAAAATTCAAAGATTATTCAGAGTTGACGCAATAAAGTGTAAACTTATCTCGATCTCTTACAACTCAACAACTTATTTTGTGCCATTATTACATACTGTATAATAAAGACATTTTACTAATTCCTAAGGTTATTTACGCAGATGGTATATAAATAAAAATCTTTATTAATTAAATGGTTCTTTATTTTGAACTAAAAAAGAAAAACCTTTCATTTAATTAATTAAATACACCTTTATTTAAGACAAGGTGAATAAGATGTTGACCATGAAATGTTACTATAGTATATCTGACTTCTTAAACGATAAATCTTGACATTTAAAATGTGTGACAATTTCATGGTACAATTTAATATTTTGTAATTATAATGACCAGGTATTTGAAAACCTGTAAGATTTGTACGCCTTCTATGGTTTATCATGTAGCACGAACTTGTATTAACACCATTGCATGCATCTATGTATTGTAATCTACTGATGTTAAACAAATAAATTGATCTTTATCTTTATCTTTCTCATTCTTCTACCAGTCTTGATCTCACGTTAAAATCAACCCACATAATTAACTCAGCTTATACAATATCAGGTACCTAGGTACTCGAAAATAAGTCAAAAACATAAAATGTTAGAATATTCACTTGACAGGAATATTCAATTTAAAACTAATATAAAACAGGAGTCTTAGGGCTGATTTTTCAATAGTCAGATAATTTTTATCTGAGGAATAAAAATAGCGGTTTGACATATTCTCTATAGATAAGCTGTCAAACCGCCACTTTTATTCCTCAGATAAAAATTATCTGACTATTGAAAAATCAGCCCTTAGTTTTATTAGTTTTATTGCTATTAAACTCTAATGTTATCTTGTTATTCTCAAAATTTACTACAAATTTATGTGTATTAAAACAGAAAAATAATATTATTTACTATTTATCCTTTTTTCTCCATTCGTATAGTTGAATTAAACGATATATTAAAACTATAGAAATAATCACAATCAAATAAACATGTAATACAAAATCATTAACGATTATGATAAGTAACAAAATTATTATATAACCCTCTGTTTTTAGCAACTTAAAAAAATCTTTCTTAAGAAAAAGAATATGACAGCAACACTTAATTCAATAAAATCTAGAAACATGTCAGATAAAGTTATAATAGACACTGTTAAAAGTTATTTAAGAGGGTTTATACCTCGCGGATTGGCAAGGTCGCATTTATAGAGGTTTTTCGTAATTATTTCATAAAAAAATCAAAGTACTATATTTTTAAAATCATGCACTAGATCGTTATATTTTTATTTACTAGAGTAAATGTTAAAAATAATTATAAAACACAACGATCTAATGCATGCCATGATTCTAATAAAAATATGTAGTTCTTTTATTAAAATTTAATGAAATAATCACAAAAAACCTCTACAAATGCGACGTTGCCAGCACGCGAGGGATAAACCCTCTTAATAATGAGTTGTAATATAAATATATTGTTATACCTTAGAGGTTGCACTGGTCTATTCACTGCAATGAGTCAGAATAGATGGTTTGAGACTAGGATGCAACCACAGCCTGAGCTGGTACTGCCAATTGACTATCTGTAGGGTTTGTTTGAATAGCAGGATTATTGTCTTGCATGATAGTAGTTTTAGACTTTTTGCCTATTTCTTTGTCTTTACTTCTTTTTTTTGTAGCTGAGGCTCTCAACATTTTGGCAGCGTATCGTCTCTCAGAATTTCTCAAAATATTTTTAAAAAATGTTTCGCATTCCAATAATGTGAAAGTGTTATCGGAGTGATGAATGACTTCAAAAAACAAGTTAATTACCCGGCTGTGAGCTTTGAAACAATTTTTTTTAATTTCAGATTTTTTAGAGCCACCTGCCCATGAGCATTCTGTCATGAATCGACGAGTAAACATGACTTCTATTAGTGCAAAACAATTGTTAAGACCGTTACCCTTTCCAGAACCACAAACCAAAGATAATTTTTCTTTGAAGATGTCTACTGATTCTTTATTTTTTAATTCATCATTAAAGTTTTGAAGTTCGTCAATTTTATCGATTTTTTTGAACCCCATTTGACTGTTTAATTTTTGTTGTTGGCTCTGTCTGAGAAATGCATCGATTTGTGTACTAACTTGAGATAATTGATACATAATTTTTTCTTGCGTGCTTTCAATATTTTCCAAACGTTTGAGAACAGTTTCCTCAAAGTTTGATTTTAGTGGTGGATTTTGGCTAAGTAAATATAACGTTTCTGACGCTGTGTCCTGTTCCACGATGAATGGAGTTCCCGAGGTTATAAAAGTTGAGCTTTCTGCTGGATTCTCTGTAGTATTGACAGGCAGGCAAACTTCAGGGTATTGGGCCGGTTCTGTCTCAAGTTCGGGAAACGTTGCCACCGGTGAAATATTTTCTTTGTTCTTAAAAAAAAGTAAAATACAATTTAAGAGCGTTTATACCACGTGGGCAGTTGTAGAGGTTTTTCGTGATAAATAAATTTTATTAAATTTTCAGCCATGTACAGTCACCAAATGTGATAAGTAACTAGGGTCGTCAGATATAGTTGAAGTTTAGTAAGAAACTGATGGACATTTTCGAATAACTTTTAATTTAATTAATAGAAAACAATCAGATCATTCATCGAATTAAATTTCATTTAAAAACATCCATCGGTTTCGTACTAAACTTCAACTATATCCACGACCCTGGTTACTTATCTCTTTTGGTGACCTAGACTACTTCGATTTAAATTTAATAAAATAATCACAAAGTACCTCTAAAAAAAATTGATGTTGCCAGCCCGAGTGGGATAAACGCTCTTAATACTCTGCTAAATAGAATATGTTACATAATAATTATATACCTACTTAGTAAATAGTTTTATATTAAACTATGTAGCTGTTGTCCGCAGCTTCTTTCGCGTGGGAAAAAAATGTCTTATGTCCCTCTATCTCCTTGCCAAATTTCATTACGATCCGTTCAGCCGTTTAGTCGTGAAAAGGTAACAGAAAAACAAAACATACAACAAACAAACAGAGTTACTTTCGCATTTATAATATGTATTACTTAGGGATTAAATAGTAATATATTTTAATCCAGTGTATGAGCTTCCTCCATAACAAACATTCAAGTCGATTTACCCGTTACGACGATGAGTGAGGCAAAAACACATAAATATGACAAAGAGCAGTAATTACACTAAACCTACTTTGGGGCTAGGAAAAAAAATGTTGTTTTAATTAAATAACGTTTAAAATATTACCGTGATGTACTGCACCGCCATTTCGTTCAGATCAACGTCAATATGACGTCGCTTCTTTGGCAATCGCTCTTCCTCAGTATCGCTTTCACGCTGCATACGGACCATTTCTATTTGCGCTTGATCGTAGGTCAAGTTGTATCTTTTTAGTTGACATGGCGTACTAATCCAATCATCACCAGGTTGTGAATTTTCATTTTTTTGTAGTTTTTTAGAGCCTTTTCTTGGCCATAGCAATAAACTCTCATTTTCCCAGGCACTTGGTACACAGGTCAGAAAAGTTTTGCCTCTTTCAAACGTCTGCACTATTTTGAATGGCATCTGAAATAAATGTATATCTTTAAAAAGTTTGAATTTAAAACAAATCGGTAAATACATTACATTTAACATTTATTTAAGTAATTAGATACCTTTTGCCTTAGTTCAGGAAGCAAAGTAGCGTATTTTTCTTAATTTTATTCTGATATAGTATTATTCAAAACAAGCACTACCTATCCTGAGTGCGAAACAGCGCGTTCTAACGTGTATTTCCGAGCGGAGGATCGAGGATTAGCGGTGCGGGGCGCAAGGTGGGAACGATTGAGCGAGCGAGATAGTACGGGGAATCCCCTGAAAGACATTAATGTGTAGGTATGGCGCTGGACTTGCAGGGCTTTCTGTGTGAACAAAATTTCTAGATTTTATGGTCAGAGTTGCTTTATAAAAAGATTTTTTAATGTAAGAGAATGTTATTTAATTGCAAAGCCGACATTCATCGGAAGGATAATGGTCATAAATAGCCATAAAATCGCAACCCCGACACCAGAAAAATAATTCATTTAACAATTGGGCCATATTTCTTTTATATATGATGAAGTGACTCGGTAAAGATGAATTAGTATATAATCCACAGCTAACACAGTTTGCACTTAATATAAAATGAGTGATTTTCCACGGCCATTCCGCTGCTGTAAGCAGCATGAAATCGTCTCGACTAAGAAATTTATCGACATCCATATTGGCGTCCATTAGGTACACTGAAAAAAAACCACAATGTTAACTGCAGTTTATATTTATAAAGGTATTGCTTCTAAAGTTCAGTGATGCTACTAGATACATACATAGGCACCTCATATAAAGAAATATAAACACTACGTACGTAAAACTTGATATAACTACGCAAGTCCTTCCCGAAAAAAAAAAAACTGGTTACATGATTATTTTACACTATTCGTCAGTAAACAGTTTATAATTAAGTATTTTTTTCATTACCTTCATTCTGTCGTCAGAAAAATAGTAAAAGAAACACTGTGTAGGTATTATATATTCAGTCATGCTCACACAGAACCCCAATTTTAGGTTGAATCCACGATGACTGACAGTGAAAACATTATCACGGCAAGTACTATAATGGCTCTTAGAGTTTCGAAATCACTTTATATGATAAATAATTTAGTAAAAGCTCAACAATTCGAGGGGGGCACTTTAAATTCATGGTAAACTTATCCCTAGTTTATCAGTAAAGCTGCAGTCGCACATCATTTTCACCGTAATAGACTAATATTATAATAACAAAATAAAATCTTACTCACCTTAGATTGCTTGTATCCTTTTGTAAAATTATTTTAATTATTTTTTGCACTCTGCACTATCACGAATGTAAAATAATGAATGGTGAATGAAAAATGTGAGGTAAAGGAAACTAAACTCTTGTATAGTATGAAAAAGTACTATAAAAGGTCCTACAGTAGCCAGTACATCATTATTTTGAGACCTGCATCACTGTTACATAGATTTTATTGGACTGTTTCGTCATTTGGAACACTGCAATAAAATTATTTTGTCACTGAACAGTGATCTAAATGCGCCACTTCCGAATAAAAGATACGTTCTTTGGGGTTTTATAGGACCAAGGACAGTTTTTTACAAAACGTTCTATGGTTTTTTATAGTACTAGTTTTTGCTGCTTGGGATTGTTCTGAATTGTCAATTCATTTTTGTACGCGCGCCTACATAGTGTAGGTACTAATGTGATATTGTTAAATCATGAGCCACCGGACATGGCGGGATTACGGCACTCGTAGGCGTTCTGTGGCCTAATCCCTCGCTTCCTGTTAATGTAACGTTCTTTCTAAAGAAGAATGGAGTCCGTTAGTTTTGTCTAAATATAGTTTGCATTTTCTTTTGTGATTCTTCATCTATTGTTACGAAAGAATAGTTTTGTTTGCTTAATCAAACTACTTCGTTTTCATTATAGAGACCGCTTAACCCGCTTAACCGCGACGCGACTCCGGTAGAACAATTTCCATGAAGTTTTCACAGAAATTGTTCCACCAGAGTCCCGTCGCGCCTAACTACGGGAGCCTTAAAGGTAATGAATCTATTTCGCAAGATGTTTGAGCGCTAATTGACGCTAAGCATGCACCTAATTCGGGTAAAACACGGGCTGGGATACCCACTAAATAAACTAACATTTTAAGACAGAAACTAGATGAAGATGAAACTGCGTATCTACCATTATTGACTTAGTTCACCACAGGTAACTTTACTTCAGGAAGCCACCCATCTATTACGGTTAAGAGTCATGAAGTTTTAACTTGAAAAGTTGCAGACAATGGCCGTTTTCCCGAAAATACGGGAAGACTGATAAGGAAAGTTGGTTTTGTTGAGAAAACCTTACATTTTTGTGAAGTTTTCCACAAGTTTTTTTTTAAAAGCGAAACGCGTTTTTTGGTCTACGCGCAATTTAGGCCAATGTTTATTGATCTCCTGACGCCATTTGAAAGTTCAAGGACCTAGGTTATTGGAAACGGAACCGTGGGCCTAATCTCATTTCACTAACGTCGTTGGGCCGAACTTGTTTCGTAGCGCGGGCATTGGGGATCGAATTCGAACGTATGAGAATTGAGAATAGGTAGGTATAGGCTTACTGAACGTGAATAATTAAATTTTATTCTTCGAACCGTGAACGGTAATTCACAAAGAAAACCAAGACTGGTTGAGAAAAATAAATATTATGTATTGTTATTTAGTTGTGAGTTGAAATAATAAGTTCAGGATGTCACTGTGACAAACCATTATGACAAACAGTTGTGAAGTATCCTTAAAAGGAAGAAAAGGGCTATCACTTCCTCAACCGACGACTGTAAGGGTCCTCGGTTAGATTAAAAGCGAAATGTCAAGAGGACAGACGACACCGGCCACCCTTTCTGAAAATATCAAGAAAATACCAAAAATATACCAAAAATCGCCAATGCCAACCACCAGAAATCGATGACGAACAAAATATAACTTTCTCGATACTTGGAACAGTTGACAATGTTAGTATTTATGGACTTCAACGAACCGAAGAGCTAAATGATAAAAATCACATCGTCACTGCCATAACACCATCGCAAAGTTGATCTTATCTACTTACTTACTTAAAGGAAGGCCTTTGCCCTGCAGTTAAGACTCAAATGCCCGTTTTCACTACCACAAAGGAACACTAAATTAATGCTCGTGCTGTTCGATTTCCAACTTTCGGCGCTAAGTCGCTAAGTCAAGCATTGAAAATCCAACATCGCCAAGCGTTGCAAAAAAACAAAGTCGCCTTGTGAGTGAATGCGAAACACTAAAGGATAATAATATCCACTTACTTCTTCAAACAGTTTGTGATGAGCAGATGGACGTCCTGCCGTTCATCCAGCAGCAGCATCGCGCCGAGGTACCCGACTCGCTTGTCCGTGAACCGCGGACTGGCGATCAGTTTGAGGCATTCCAATTGACCAAAGTGTGCTGGGTAGCCCAGCATGTGGATGTATAGGAGCTTCGCTATGTTCCGACATCTGATGACAAGGAATTTAGATCAGAAATGAGTTATTATTGGAGCGGTTAATGGAGCAGTGTTGCTTATGAGATAGGGTTGGATTTTAAGGTTACTAAATCCAGTTTTTTTTTAATATCCGGTGTTTTTTTTTACGCTAGGTGGTCTAGAATGATAATAATGCGGAATTCATGGTTAGTTTGCGCACTGGTTATTTTTTATCATGTATTATTATTTTATGTGAACACGATGCACCTAGAATAAAATTACTATAAGTACCACAGCAAGTAAAAATATATAAATATAAAGCAATAACAGGTAAATTAAGAGAGAAGAAAAGAAAAGAAAATTTGTTTTTTCTGCACAAACAAGACGCACTATACAAAAAAAATAAACTATTGTAGACAAAATACATCCTACTAAGCCTACTAATATTATAAATTTAAAAGTTTGTGAGGATGGATAGCTGGATGTTTGTTACTCTTTCACGCAAAAACTACTGAACGGATTTGGATGTTATTTGGAACACAGATAGTTTATAACCTGGACTAACTCATAGGATACTTTTTATCCCGGTAGTACGGTCCCGTGGGATAATTTCCGACATCCACGCGGGCGAAGCCGCGGGCTTTTGCTAGTACACTAATAAAAAGTAAATTAACTGTTTCGACTGTGGCTTATTCTTGTCCATGCCGACTATACGGAGTTATTTTCGTACAGGGCGTTTCCGGTTTTCCATTTGGGTACCTTAGGGCACAGTTTCCAATATTACAAACTAAAAAACAATATTATTATTTGTTGGCACCCATACTTGTTTTCACGACAGGTTGATACTAAAACGGAAGTTGTAATATCAATTTTGATTTTGTTACGTAGATGACCAACAGTATCTTCCTTTACCCAAATAATCCACTTTAAGACCTTTCAGTTTCGATCAGTAGTCCCGCTATTTACCTACCCAAACCACTTTTTGCCCAACCGGCTTTGGTAGAAGATAATATACGATTCTTTGGCGAATCTCAAAGAGCACGTATATTATTTCTACCTGTTATTTTGGGCCGTTTTCTTAGTAAGACTCGAGAAACTGGTACATAATTTAACGTAAGATGGATGGCAATTTATTGCCGAGTGACTGATAAGAAAATCTGTGTCAACGTATCTTGTACTTAAATATTGAAACGGTGAGATTGAGATCTCTTGTTATCATAAAAATTGAGTTTCTAGCGAATTACAGACTTGAGGTCTACGAATACTATCTTGAGGGCAATTAAGGTGAATCCTTCAGAATTTTTCAGAATATTTCATATGAAAATTCTTAGCTGGAAACAAATTTCCAAAGTTTGACGATTCATATAAAATTGATGCTTATTATTCAGTAAATATATCATTCCTGCAGTCGCGAATCGAATTTTGATCAATATACGACGTAAAATACAGCTCCAATATGCAAAAAAGAACAAAGAAATTTTCTATTTGGCGGGGGACAGCTGAGGATTCACCAAGAGGTACAATCAATAGAAAGCGTGAGCGTTTTAGCAAGATTTTATTAGGAATGTTTCATTTCTTAAATAAATAAATCTACTGACTAATACTGACACTCCTTGCGAAGGCGGGCCCGTCTCCGGAATTTATACTTAGGACTCGATTTCCGGTCATCTCGTCTAGGGGGAAGGAAAATGTCCCAGGGATTTTCTTTAAGGGGGAAAAGCCAGGTTGCCCGCGAAATTATTTTTTTCTTACTTTTTTGCAATTTGCAGATCAATCTCAGGTTTTATGTTGAACAAAATATGATTCGCGACCTTAACAAGTATGCATTTACAGAATTATAATCATTAGAATCATCAATACAACCCTCTTTTGTTTTTTTTTGGTTGTGAAATCACCAAATGACGTCTCCTGCTCTGGGTGGAGCGGAAGTGCTTGTCAGACTCTTACTGACTAAAACCCACCCGTGTTCCATCAGTTGCCTGTGCGCCAGCACCCCGGTAATTCTTTCGAACAATCCGCGACCCCGGCAGGCATCGGCCCTATCGGACCACGTCAATGATGCTGACATCTCATCAATACAACCCTCTTTGTTCATATAATTCTATTGAATGTCAATTGCATAAAACATAGTTCTATGTTGAGGTCGGCTTCTAGTCTAACAGCATGTAGCTGAATATCAGTACTTTACATGAACCGACTGCCTATCTGACCTCCACAACCCAGTCACTAGGTAACACGATACCTCTTGGCAAGACTGGAAGTCAGACTTTCAGGGTTCTGACTACCCGTAACGACTCATGTAAGTAATTTAACTAATAAGATAATACTTACGGAATTATAATCTGATATAATGCATAATGGATAACACGTAAACCTTTAGTGACCTGAGAGGACTTATAATGGCCTTATGTGCGCAATATTACATACACAAGGACTTTACAATCAATCACCTGTTGCAAATTAGTTTGCCGACCGCTTTGTTAGCTTATGTCAATATGTTTTAATTATTTTTTGCTGCATGTTGTATTTAAAACATGAGCTCAGATAAAATCGGGATTCGTTTACCATCAGCATGCTTAGCCCGAGCACCGTTTTGTTGACGGAAGAGTAGACAAAAATGACGTTCCGTGTAGACAGTACGATGGCAGCAAAGTAGAAAGAGTCAACTGCACTTTTAACGGAATTCAGTAGTTTATTTACTTTTTTCTTTTATTTTGCTTATATCTCAAAAATAATGAAAATTTAGACCCCAACGACGAACATGTAGGTAATCATTTTTCACATATTCCAAACAAAAAATTAAAAATTCCTTTTTTATACTTTGTGGCCGTCGAGTAGAAAGTTTTCTACTGTCTTTAGCATGGCAATTACAAAATCAAATTGTCTTCACTACCTTAGACAGCTGTCAGTTTTCAGTGTGATTTTGACAGTTTGGGATAGAAAACTTTCTTCTGAAATAGTCTGAATAAAAAAGGACCTAGACAAAGATCGTTAAAAACGAAAGAGAAAATGACAGATTGTAGAAGGATTGCTACGTTGCGATGTTAGAATGCGTCATGCAAAGCCTGCAGAACGAATAATTTTTGAAAGACAATAAAAACATATTTTGTTAAGTCACTAGCTTCTGCCCTCGACTTCGTCCGCATGGAAGCTAACTACACCATAAAATATATCATACGGCACTCGGCAATAGTGTATCATTCTATCAGTGAAAGAATTTTTGAAATCAGATGAGAAGTTTCGGAGATTACCTCCTACATCCGAACTTACAAACTGTTCCTCTTTTTAATATTTGTGTAGATTAAAGTCTTATAATAGGATCTCTCCCTATTAGAGACAGACCACTGTCTAATTTTAGACATGAATCGCTGCAATACCATGACACTGGTGGAGGCTCCTACCTATCTGAAAATGCGAGTAGTGCCGACAATGTTTAACAAAACAATTCATAGTTATATTATTATAATTCATTGCAGGCGTATAAAAATGGAGGCTATTAAAGATATCATTCCAATCTTAATTTATGGCAATCGCCGGAAGACTAGGGCGTGAACTTCCGTTGAAAACAAGGTATTGGCAAATTGTATCAGTTTCGGCGATTGTGAAAAACCGAAACAAATGACTATCTATCCACATTTTTCTTTGAAAGTCCTATATAAAAATGTTTTGTCACTATAGCGACGACGTCGGAAATAAGCATATACTGTACAAACGGGGTGAATAGGGATCCAGGGGTGAATCGAAACGAAACTTTAAAAGGGATTTTAAAATTGAAATAATATAGTTTGTCGCCAACAAGGGCACTTAATCGTTAATTAATATAAGTACAGTAAACACATTACAAGTCCTTTTTGGCAACAAACTATATTATTTCAATGTTAAAATTCCTTTAAAAGTTTCGTTTCGATTCACCCCTGCATCCTTATTCACCCCGTTTGACGGTACCCAGTGTACGCGGACTGGGATTCCAATTTTACTGCTCCATAAAGTTTATGACACAATCTTAATGAACACAGACTGTCTGTTTTCCTTAAAGCAAGTCATAAAGACGAGACGAGATTGATTCAGCTTTGGAGTAACAATCGGAAACTGGTTGGTTTTTGTGGTGATTGTACTTGATATTATCAGACCAGACACCCAACCAACAAAAATACCCGAACTGTGGCGTGTAGGTAATTGAAGGAGACCAAAACTCATTTTTGTATCCTTTTATTTTTTTGTTGTCCCTAGACACAATATGACTGCCATAAGCTCTTTATAACGGTTGAAAATGAATCTTGTACTTTCCTCATATAACAAAAATACCCTAGCGAATAACCGGACTCGGTCTCCCTAATAAAGAGCGCTCCAATTTCAGCGAAAATGTCATGTATTTAGGGACAAACATGTAAAGGCCACATTATACTTGAACAGAGTAAATACTTAGCTAGTAAATTGCACAAGCACAGTCTCACAGTCTACATTTAAAGTTAGGGATAATTGTTTGGAGTTACAGAAGTGTTGTGTGTACAATGAAGTCTTGCTAATTAAATTTCTGTGTTCAATAAAATATACGATAAGACGTATTATCTATATACTAATATAATAAAGCTGAAGTTTTTTAGTTTTTTTTTTTCAACCCAATTCCGACAAATTCTTGAGATAGGCTATTTAACGCTACAACCATTTTGACGAAAAAAAAAGAAGTCGGAAAGAACGCTAAGCGAACACGAAGTCAAAGCGCGGGCGGGCGATGCGGATGCTATAGGATATATTATTTTATGTTAAAACTATGAATTTCAAGCGTACGAAGTCGCGCTCAGAAGCTAGTTTTGCTATGAAGACCTAGTCCAACCAGGGTTGGCAGGGAATTCAGCACCAATGCCGAATTCTAATTTAACTATATGCAAACATGGACGAACAAAAAGTTTTGTTCGTCCGTGTAGGCAACTGAATCTATCAATGTCAAGTTGACTATTGTTACAAAGGTGGAATGATGTTTGGCGTCTAAGATAATACAAACTAAAGAAATAGGTATACATCGCCTTTGCTGTTAATTTATTTACGTATCCAACAAATAGTTTACGCCGTAATCATGTAACTTTGTACCTTGCGGTTTTGTTGTGGTTTTTGTACAACCTTCAAGCGTCCGTATCTATCTATACCTTGTTAGGACTTATCAGAGTTATCAGATAAAGTATGAATATTTGTCGTGAAAACAAACAGCTGTCCCACCCTGAAGTGATGTTTCGAATCAATACAACGTTATGTGGCGGAAACTTTGACTAGGGACTTGACAGTTAGCGTTTGCGCCAAAGGTCACCACTCATGACCCGGTTTCCGAAGCCTCGGAAGAACGTAAACTTAGCATTTCTTACTTAAGACTGAAGTAAAAAAATATCTTTCTGTCACACACTAATTTTGCAGATGGAATACTGAGTATTTACGCACTTACACAAAAGGCTGTTATTTTAACGTGCGTTCGCTCATTTCTGTATTGATGTTATGGAAAAACTAATAGCTATGCTAATCTTTTAATTATGTTTAGTTTCCGGAAAAAAAAAACAAATCGAAACAAAATCACCCTGATATCAATCGCGTCATCTGAATCTAAATAAGGGAAGGGAGGACCAAAAATGGATCTGTCAAAACAAAACGGTTGCCAACCGGCAACTTTAAATCCGAGGTAGATAACATTAAAATATTAAAAAAAAAAAAATAGGAATATCGACTGTCCTTCTGCAGGGTTAGGGCAATTTAAGTAAGGAAATCGATAGGGCTACGCCATCAATAGTACAGGTTTCAGCATTACTCAGCCTTTTTTCGATAAAGGTTCTGATTTAATAAAAATAAATCTACTCGTGCAATGCAACTGGTCTGCAATTACCAACATCAGCATAATAAATCGCCGTTTATGATAACGAACTCACGCTTCGTAATATTTTTATGCAAGAGAATATTGCCTGGGCTACAAGCCAATATAATGAGGTTCGTTGAACTGATGAAAATAAGGAAGTGTCACTTCGTTTGTTTGTGTCTAGTCGCTTTTGGTAACCGGATCACAGGTGGGTCACGCTTGAGCGAAAATTATGTCCTCCTTGATGTAGGTATTCTAATTTGCAGGGCGCACAACACCATAAGTTGAAAAGAGTTAATATAAACTAGCTGCTACCCGCGTCTTCGCCAGCGTGGATGTCGGCAATTATCCTACTGGAACGTACTACCGTGACAAAAGTAACATCAGCTATCTGACAGTGAAAGTCCCGTCTCTATCGGTCCAGCCGTTTCGGTGATTAACCGAAACAAACAGACAGACAAAAATTATAAAAAATGTTATTTTGTTATAAGTACCGTATAGACTTTCTTAGGCATTTAGTAAAACGCTGTTATTTTGACATTACAAACAGACACTTCAATTTTATTTATTTGTATAGATGAATGTATAGCATGGCTGAGGGCATTTCGTTTTATGAATTAGTTTTTGGGCCGAGTCCTAAACTCGGTTTTCATCAAAAGCTGATCCAACGTATGTGATATAGACTAGAATGGAGTAAGCTGTGGCTGAAAGAAAACACAATTGCATTGACAGGAAACTCACCTCCACACACTGTCCTCTTCTCTGAAGGTAGACCGTATGTAAGCACACTCCTTGTTCACCACGCTTCTCTCTTCAGCCGCTGTCCTTGCGGCTCTGATCTGCCTGATAAGGTCCCGGAGACGGGTCGGAGTCGGCATCCGCACTGAAACCGGCGCGACTGTTACGGACGACACACACACATAGAAAGCAGGGATCAGTGCTTGTTTGGAGTGCGTTATCTTAAACTAGGTGATGTCAAACGTGATTGGTGAATCATTGTCGAATCGGTTCTGATTGGTGACGCAATGTTAGATCAATAGGCTGAGTTGATTGACGAGCGGAATGTTATTAATGACTTATTGAATTTTTAACCGCTAAAATATGATTAATTAATTAATAGGTTTAACCCATTGAAGGACACTGAAAACGAGACACAATAGAAGTTTTATTGTTATTACGTCTAGGGGCGTTTAGTGTCCCGCAAACTCAACGAACGTTTGGTTATCTTGCATTTATTAATTGCTTTTCTAAATAAGGGACCACGACTCGACTGCTATTAAAAGGGTACTTTTGGGGTTGCTTTTGTTTACTAAGGAGCCATTTCACCGCATAACGTCAGCAGTAACCCCATATCACAAGTGTCCAAGTATCATCATACCGCGTTCAATTTAAGAGAAGCTAAAGATTAAAAGCCTTTTCCTTACAAAGTGTTACGATCAATTAACCGGAAAAGATTCAGTTACGATGCGCTAACTTTGCGAGATAGAAATTACAGCATTCGCGAGGCAAAGTAACAATTTTAACTGTAATAAGATAGACATTTCATTTAAGTTATATTCTGACTTTGAATTTGAAATAGGACTGATTTTACAACGATATGAATTTTTATCCTTTTTCGTGATGTTCTTCAGAGAGGTCAGGTGCTTAGTACTCGCAACCGGCGTGCGTGTATGACCAGATGTATGACCGTAAACGAAGCAAAAGGAGTATGGATCGTACCAGGTGGCGTTCTGTAGTTTCTGCCTACCCCCATGGGAAAAAGGCGTGAGTTTATGATGCATATTATTAATTTTCCCCGCCTATTTTTATTTTTGCCCGGTTGATGGCAATAGCCTCGCCCCCTATTACATGGGACTTAAACATTACTGGCGAAAAGTGGGTGGACTATAGGTATACCTCTGCCTAACCATTCGGGGAATACAGGAGGCGTGATGTGTGTATTAATTTCAGAGAGCCAAATAACGTAAGCTACTTATTAGGATTTAGTACCTCTTGAATAGTTCAATCAAATGAAGCCGAATAAAACCCTCATAAAGGTCATCCTCATTTCAAGATATTTTCTACACTTTCTCAAAAGCTTTCGGAATTACGTTTTAAGGAATATCGATTTCGACAATGATTTTATTTGGTGAATTTTATTTGTTAGTAAATAGCTGAAAGCGAATTTTAATATGATTAAATATGTTATTATATAACTAAATAATATTAGTATAACTACAAGCTACAACTGAATTAGTCAATGTGAGAATGCTAACTGAAGTTAAGTAAAAAGTAATAAATAGTTGTTCAATGCTATTTACTCATGCTTGCAAATTGCGTCGATAATAAGTATTGTTCCAAAGTGCATTTCAATTCAATCTGTTGTCTTTGTTGTCAATTGACTAGATAAAAGATTTTTCTTCTTTCCTGATTGTTGAACTAAGGTACTGAATCTATACCTAATATACAGGAAAGGAAAGGTTGATGTGTAACGAAAATAAATACTACCCACTTTAAAATTATTCATAATAATGTATCACGTAAGTGACACAAGAAAAAGGAATTAATTGAAATTTAAAAAAATATAGTTGTGTATTTTTTTTTATGCTTCCCTGTATACTTACTTATGATGGTGGTTGCACTATCAATGTTACCAGTTACTTTGGTCTGATTGACGCCAAAATGCAGATTGATAAATGGATAATTCCTATTGATGGATTTCATTATTTTATCTAAAATTGACAGTGTAACCTCTGGCTAAGATGTCTTTACCTGACTAACTATACATCCATTAATGCTAACATTTATTATAAACTATGCTTACCTCTTTCTATGGCCTCATTTACCACTTGTTTTATAGTGGCAATGTTAAATGCCGGGTTGAACCTGCAAAAAGACTGAAGTTAGCAAATAACAAAATATTTTATTTGTGAAGGAACATTATTTGTTGCTGTGATATTGTTCTCGTAACTGTAATTATCTATAGTCTTAATTTATTTTCGTTGGTTGTACATTAAGTATGTAGCTGTTTATGTTCTAATAATTAGGATATGTATATGTGTGTGTATCTATTTTAGTGTATTGTATTATTTGCACCAATGAGAGCCCCATTTTATGTCCAGGCAAATCACTATCCATTCCAAGATTGCCTGGAAGAGATCACAGAAAGCAATAAGGCTGTCCATTGTATATTTAGTAGCTTGTCTGATTTATTTTTTGTTATGTATTTTTGTGGGTGTTTTTGCATAAAATCAGATGAGACATAAAAGTGAGGAGAAACCTGTGTTGTAGTGAAACTTTGAGAAGATTTATTTTCAGCAGAAGCCTGCGATGATAGGCTGAGTTGACAAACATTTAAAAAACATAATTTATTATGGTTTGATTATCAAGATTTTATAGTTTTTTTTTAAATATTTTCCATATTTGTTCAATGTTGGATAACAAGTGCAATCATAGAAAGCTGAAATAAATTTTATTGTACTATTTCCTCAATGATTACAAGTGCAGGATAAATTTATAGATTTTTATTACGAGATGTATGACATTAAGAACTTAAGAAGTTATATCTAATATAATCTAGATTGTGAAAAAGTTTAAGTTTTAGGGGACTTTATATTATAATTTACTTGTAACATTAAAAACTTTACTCTCTGTTTACTCGTATAGGAAACTTTTTTTGGAACACATACACAATACTGTACTGAAAGATTTTAATACAGTGATGCAAAAACCCGTTTTGATAACCAGTTTTTCATATGGATAGATTTGTAGGAGTCAATGTACTTATACGAGTTCCTAACATAAATTTATTAATCTTTTGGCTAGGTCATCCCTGAATTACCTAAATAAAAAATTGATGATATCATCAGCATAGATCACAGGGGTCAATAATTAGGTGTACTCATAGATTGTCAATTGATAACTTCATGACTTTGCAATGATCAATTAGGATCAATTACCGATTGGAATTATCAGACGTAATACAATGCGCAATGTGTTTACGTACTGATTATTTCTGATAAAGTAATGATGTGCATGGAGAAATATTGTTGTGATTGTGTTGTGTTGTGAACAAAAACCAAACTGAAGGTACTATTTGGTTCAATAAAAAAAGAGGTATATAATTATTATTGATTTGAGTCCGCAATAAAGAAAAAAAACTATTTTGATTTTATGTTAGGTTTAAGTGGGTATTGTTTCCTATTTATTTTAAATAACAATTCAATGCATTTTGTGATTAAATTAGTAATACTAATCAATTTATTATTATTCTTAATAAGCAAAAGAAATCTAAGGCTAAATCAGGGCATAAAAATAGTTTGAGGAAAAAATCAATACCTATCATATTTTATGTTGGATTTAGTTATTATTAGATCTATTAAAAACTGTACTGAACATACAAAATCAAACATTAGTTGTTTAGTAGTAACCTTCTTTTTTTTAGTATCATTGTCTATGAGATATATCCCAAATATACAAAAGCCTGAAGGGTGGGGACTGGGGCTACTCTAGTTATTATCAGCTTCTACAGCAGGTAGAAGGCTGAATAACCTCATGCCCTTTGCTCCATGAATGTAACATGCCATCAAACCTTAGTTTACTCTAACAATAGCTTTATGTAATGGCTGGCAGCATTGTGTAGGTACTATAGTTATAAAATACAGACAGAACAATTGTATAAAACTTGATGAATGTAATTAAATGCATAGAGGAATGTCTGCCTTTTAAATTGATTTTTGAATCTGCTAGGAAGGAAATATAAGTATATAATTTGGGAATAATTATGGAATTCTATTAACTTCAGTAAATATCATATATTTTTCCTTATTTTATGTGTACCTATTTGTATTGACTGATTACTTGTATGTTTGGAGAAAACTGATAAAGTTGGTTAATAATAAATACATAAATCATTTATGCTGCAAAAGTAAATCACCAGAATCCTGTAGCCAGCGAAGGCTGGAATCAATACATTTCTCTATTATGAACATAGTAATATAAATAGTATATGTCGCTCAAACTTATATTACTAAATCAAGTGTAAACTATGGGTAATCATTAAATTATAACAAATTATAAAAGACAAGGTGATTTATGAAATAAGCAAGGTTCAAGTTTAGTGAATGTAATTTATACAAATAACTGTGGATTTTAACACTGTTGTTGATGGAAATATGCTATTTGAAAGAATAGTATTCAATTGACTCTACACATCACAACAATTTATATAATGAGATCATGATCAACTCTTCATAAACAAGAATGAAACATTACTGATGATAAGTAGCAATAAATACCATAAATCTGTCAGTAAATGTACTTTTATTTACTTGTACTATCGCCATTTACTGTAAACATGTCTCACATCAGCACAATTTATTCAAAATGTAATTCCTCTTGAAACCATGGAAGATAAATGTTCAGCTGTTACCTGTTTGGCAAGGAAAATAATAACAATATAATTTACCCGGATTCAGAGCCGTTCATCTTGTCCGTTTTATCAATCCTTTACAGGCAACAACAGATGTTTCTTGCGGTTTTCTAACACAGGTAATCTTACTTCACGGGAGCCAGGTGCAAAGAACGAGAGATCAAAAACAAGTCAAACGAAAAACCACTCTGATACAAAAACTATCACTGGAATACTCTTAAAATCATAACGTAAGGAACTAAAAACGAATTTACACGTATTTAGTTAGGTCTGCGAACATTTTATTTCGTCACAAACCATAGAAATGCAAGTGAAATCGCATGCCACCTTTGACTAACTTCTGTCATATTTTCACTTCTAATTAAAACTCAAATGCGGCATTTGCTCATTTTTATGTACACTTATTATCACAAAAAAAAAGTGCTTTGTCAAAACTTAACGCTTTACTTTATTAATTACAAAGAAATAATACAATTGCCAGCTGACATTTCCGTGGTGCGTTGCAAGAAATTCAACATGGCCGCCGTGACTCGCACATGACGTTTGCTTAATTTTTAATCAAATAACTTTCCATAATTTATTTCAGCATGTTTAACATTTAGATTTTTGTATAAAACGAAGTGTAAATCAATTATATTATTTTCTACGTTTATTAAGAGTGAATGACTAAATAGTAAGCAAGTTTAAAACAATTATGGGTGAAAGAAGCTGGCAACTTATGAGTCCTGAACGAACGCTACGTGGAAAACCTTTTTGGAAAGCGGAAAACTATTTCCGCTTTGCTCCATTTCTGCTGCTGTGCATGATTGATATGTTTACACGGTGGAATTTTTCAACATATTTTATAAGGCACTATCATGATCTATGTTTTATAACATTATGAGCTATTATTAATCATTTATATTTTCACCTACCTTCGGTTTTGTTCTGGCGGCAAAACACTCCAATCAACTTCATACATAGGATATGCCATAATTAAAATTTAAAAACCACACTATCAAAATGTCCTAAAATTGCTTTAATAAAAACATTTCACAAGGTATGCCACAATATTCCACGACGGTATAAACTGTACTGTTATCAGAAGTGTTTTATCAGGTGCAGGTACTCCTCAAATATCCAGTCACAACGTATCTCTTATCAAAGGTACAATTAATCACTGAAAAAGGATAGCAATACAGCACCAGTTCTAGTAATGTTTTATTCTTAAATGTCAATACTGTATGTACAAAACAATGGGCCGTACGAGTCACATCATTATCTTAATAGGAAAACTAATTATTATTCATTGTATCGGTAGTGTCGTTCGGTCGGGCGTAAGACATATTATACATGCACCGGGTGTAGGTGTCGCCTTTATAAGTTATCGTCGTGGTTGCGCGCGGGTCGGTCGACGCTGTTTCTCTTTATGCAGTCTACTAGCCATCTGATGCCTTCGTCCACTCCATCCCTGTAAAGGAATAATTATGTATAAATAAGTCATTATAATTAAAAATAAATAAACAAACTAGTATTTCTTGTTCATTCGAAAATGTGTCTTAATGATAGTTGAAAAACATGTTTGAAATAACTTTTTTGTGGTTTGAAATGCCATTTCTATTTTCTTCAAATTACTTATAATTTAATTAAGTAACTCCATATTATGGAGACTTTTAATTAAGGTATTTGTATCTGGCTTGAAAAATATGTTTGATGTTAAAAATCATTTTTGTAAAAACAATAATAATATTTCATAGGACGTCTTTGTATGATTTTGGGTGGTTAGCAAAATTATACTTATTAACTAATTATACATTATGTACCTACTATTAAATAATTACATAAGTCAGCAACATGCGCCCTGACGCAATTATTTATAAGTAATACAATAGACATGTCCATATACGACCGTACTCATCGAGAGCATTCGCAGCATTCGCGTCTTGAAAATATTCGAACAGCTTTTATTTTGCGACGAACATTCATTAGCGAAACGAACATCCCTTTGCGAGCAGCTTCTAAAGAATTTGTTTTGCTTGTTTTGGATTCACGTACTCATCATAGTGTATGTTTCACGAATAAATGTACGTTGCGTAACAATCGTTCGCGCAACGAATGTTTGCAAACCAAATTCGTGAAGCGAACGCTCTCGGTGAGTACCGTCCTACAATCTGAAAATGCAGTCAATCACATCATATCTTTTGCCGCTTTTACCAATGAATGTACTGCTTTCAGGTTCCCGAATCACAGATGTAGGAAGTATTGCTTTTTTAGAATAATGCTGTTTTTCTCTCAAAATATGGAACAAGAACAGTAGGTAATTATCATATGACGTATCTGTTATCTATGACTCAAATTATATCTACCGAACACGATAATATTTTTATTTATTATCGAAAATGATCAAGGGGCTTGCACATTGGGGAGGGAGGCGGGAACTTGCAAATTTTCATGTTCTTAATTTTGTAGCGTTTTCAAGCAAAAGTTATCTTGAATTGGTTTAGTTATTATCTCGTTCAATAGAAGTGTTTACCACAGAAAATAAACAAAAATAAAAGCGAAGTAGAGCCCAAAAATCGATGGAAATAGCGCGATTTATGCGTTTCGAGCGAGAATGTCTTCTTCCCTATGACGTATCCATACTCATATTGTAAATGCGATAGTAACTCTGACTGTCTGTTTATCTGCTTATTATCTTATTAGTGAAAATGTTTCATGACTGAACGGAATTTTCTTAAGTTTGGCACACAGGTAGGTCATGGCTTGGGTTAAGACATAGGATACTTTGAATACCGGTAGTATGTTCCCGTGGCATGACTTCTGATCTCCACGCGGGCGAGGCCGCAGGCAAAAGCTTCTTATATTATATTTGTCTATGCATTTACCCAGTAAGAGCAGATATGGCCATTAGCATAATGTCTCTTGCTCCAATAAGGTGAGCGTTTTGGTTGAATATGGGCTTCACAGTGTGAACTCCCATGCAGTCTGGAATGTCTTGTTTGTTGGCTAACACGAGCAGCGGGACCCCGGATAGGTGCTCCGAAGCTATCATTCTATCTGAAACATACAATATGAAGTCCTTTTAGAAATATTTTTATGAAAAAGAAACATGTATTTTCTTAAATCCACTTTGAGGAAGTGTCGTGATCAATGCTCATGCCATTTCTGTATAAGAAGAGACCTTTACATTACAGTGGAAAAGAAAATAGGCTGGTATTATATTATTTTTTGGTAAGAGCTATAATCTACATAAGCACAACTTGAACCCACAACCACTAGCATACATTGATAAATAGTATTTTATATTTAAAAAAAGGCTAACAAGTAAAAGCGCTCAGTTCTAATTTACAATTCCAAGAAATAGAGTTACCATTAATCGGTACATGTTTAAGCAATTAAGACATTATGATAACATCATTAAAAGTGAACTAATTTGATCAGTTCAATTTAATATTACAGTTTTAAGAAATTCATAGTCTGCTATACAAATTCCAGCCTGGCCTGTAACTACTGGGTAAAAGCTTCTCCCCTTGCATTTGAAACTGCACAGTTTTGCAGTAAACTTGCAGTTTTTCCCTCAATATTTTATATATTTAGAATACTAGATTTATCAAATACATACTTCTTTTGGAATAATGATTATAACTGTATCGGGAATCGAGTTACCCGGTAATTGTCTTGTGGTGGTCAGATAGGCATTTGCTCCATGTAAAATACTGGTTTTCAGATACTTCTGGTAAAACTGGAGGCGAACCCAAATATAGTTCGGAAAAGGCATGGCAAATGATGATGATACTGTTTCAAGATAATACTGCATCAAGAATATATTCCTTTTTCTATAAAGAGAAAGTTATGGAAATTACTAACCGAAGGTTTCCTTGGACTCTGAAATTCGTTCTCTGTCAGATGAGTCTACTATGTAAATGACAGCGTGGCACTCCGCATAGTACTGAAAACATTATAAAAATAATTTTAAGTAAACTTAATCTACCAAAATGTATGTATTGTGAATTTTGTTTTGGTATACTTGAAAACAATCTTGTATCATCCAAATTTCCAAATTTAGCAATAATAAAATAAAAAAGCTGGCTCCTTTGGCCACTCAAAAGCCTTTTCATAAGCATTGTACTATTACC
This sequence comes from Griposia aprilina, assembly GCA_916610205.1. Classification (NCBI taxonomy): domain Eukaryota; kingdom Metazoa; phylum Arthropoda; class Insecta; order Lepidoptera; family Noctuidae; genus Griposia; species Griposia aprilina. The sequence continues at coordinate 4,193,383 of OU744295.1, read as the reverse complement.
AGTCTGCTGACTACCCAAGTCTTTAATATAGTTTATATTATTTTTATTTATTATTTGACTGCCTCATTGGTCTAGTGGTCGCAAGCGCTACTGCTGAGCATGAGGTCCTGGGTTCGATTCCCGGGTCAGGCAAAGTGTTATTAGGTTTTTCCATCTGGAATTTCTCAGTAGCAGCCCGGAGTCTAGATTTGTGCCCGGTTCTTGGCAATAGGCTCGCCCCCTATTACATGGGACTTAACTGGCGAAATGTGGGTGTGCTATAGGTACACCTCTGCCTAACCCTTCGGGGAATACAGGCGTGATATTATGTCATGTGTTATTATTTTTATACTTTTCTGATTTATAATTTCACAAGCCCGAGTTTATATTGGTAAGTATATAAAAAAAATGCAAATTATGAGAGATAGATAGGTACTTTGTCCCAAAGAGACTGCAACTCCTGCTGCCCGCCGAGGTCCCAAAAGTTAAGCCTCACGCCATCCACATCTATTTTTCCTATATTTAATCCAACTGTAGTCGTTATCCTATTGGGGTTCATTGCTTTGTATTTCTTGGTAAATTTTGTTTTTGTAGCCTCCAGATACGTCTGTGAAATATAAAAATATTCAAATATTTGCAAATTGGTTTTGGAAAACTTTGTGAGTTCGTTCAGTTGTACAGTTTTAGCCATGTTTTAGCTATCTCAATAAGTATTTACCGTTTTTCCTGCATTATCAAGTCCTAATATTAACACACAGTATTCGTCTTTTTGCACCAAGTATTTGTAAAACCCATATAATAATGTGTACATTTTATATCATTTTATGACGTATTTTAATCGCAAAAAAATATTTACAACTCAAATTACGCAAAGTTCCAACTTCCACATAGAAATGTCAGTATCAATAAAATTAACAACTACTCTGTAACATTACGTATCATTATCTCTTTCTAAAACAACGAAAAAATAAGAGATGGATATGCAAATATTGTTTAAGATGTATACTGTCTAAAAATAATGGAACGCAACATACAAAGAAGAAAAAACCAGTCGTCGGTAATCCGTCAAAAATGACATTAGTCTAACAAAGTCTTCCAATATGCAATATTGTTGCCAAGAATGTTGCCAAAAAAAAAAAAACTTTCGTTCCTAAATTACCGAATCATCTTCTGCCTAGCCTTTGAGTCTACCCGGATGCAGCCACAATGAGTCCATTTAGTTCACTTTACCACATTCTATTTGTACTAACAGGGAAAGAAGGATCATTCTTTCGTTGGTATCACCATACAAAAAAATTAAGAATACCTACAAGAAAAGAGCGGTCGTGCTCAGGTTCTATGTTCATTTCGTCTAAAACCGAACTTCTCAACTTCCTAGGTAAGGTTATGGAAAAACAGCATGTGAAAAAAATCCTAATTAATCCTAATCCTAACTAACATTATAAATGCAGAAGTAAGTTTGTTTGTTTGTTAAAGTTTCACGCTAAAACGGCTGAACGGATTTGGATGTTTGGCACACAGAGTCATAGCACGGCCGCAGGAGTCCTGGGTAAGGACATAGGTTACTATTCATCATGGATTGCAGATGAAGTCGTGAGCAAAAGGTAATAATAAATATTACTTATTTACTGATATTTATTTATTTATAGGTACTGTGTATATTTAATTTAGAGAGAGAGATTTTCTAAAATGTATGGAGACTGGACTAAGGTCCTTGTACACTATACATAAAAATAGGGAAACACATTTAAAACAATTCTCAACTTTAAAATGGCTTTGAATGCCACACACAAACTACAAGAAAACTACAAGAAAAAAGTTGTGTTTGGTAAAATAGAAGAAATTACACTTGAAGCTAACTTAGTCTGTGTGCAAGACTCAACAAAACCCCGTCATGGCGCTGGCGGTAACCTGTCATTTTAATTCATTAATGACGTTTGACATGTTCGTTGACACTGTTGTGACAGCTGTCAGTTCTCTTTCTATGATCAATGGTCGATAATGGCTTAAAGTGCCACAAACTTATCTGACACGGTGGCTTTCATTGGAACTAACGAAATCACTATGCAATGCGTCAGATGCAAAGTGATAAGGTCTATCATTTTTAGTTTACTGTCAGCGCCACCAGCACCAGGTAAAGGGGTAAGATAAGTTTGTGGCACTATAATACTGTCATTGTGTTGAGGCACAGAGTTTATAATTCGGTGAGACGCCATGTTGAAAGTCGATAAAAATAATTGTTAAAAATCAATTAACTACCTGCCACAACAGTACACATTTAAATTAATTATCTGTATTTTACCCGAATTTTACGGATATTTCTCTTTTTTTGAGGTAGTGTACATAGCCCTGGCCCATTTTGAAACATCTCCTTTTAGAATTACATTTTTGTGATAGTAGGTATACCTAATGACTGTTTAAGTACACTGATATCAAGTTTTCTTTAAAATATTTGTGTGCCAGTCCATGGCGAGACATGTAGATCTTATCATAACTCCAATAAAAATACCATTATTGTACAGTCGCCAGTACATCAAGTTACCACATACTGTCAGATTTTCTCATTCGATTCTGAACTTAACAGTCAACATTTTAAGGTTTAAAATCGTTTGGAGAAATTTGACAGTTTCATGTAGCTTGACCTGCTGGCGACTGTACCATGCTTTAGTGCAAATAAATATATTCTATTATAAATGATTTTCAGGCACCGCCGCGACCGCGACGTCTGTGTTTGCGTGGCGCGTCTAAACGTGCGTCGATGGCGCGGGTAAACTACGTCGTGGGTATAGAGCTTTACACCAAAACCTAGATAGAAAACTCAAGTTGCAGGCAGCAACTTGAGTTAGGGGTACTACAGACATTAGAAGGATCCACGCCGTGACCTCGTTTCGGAAGTGGGAAGTGACCTGTCGCTGCCGGTTGTGATTCATTCTATGGCCGACGGCGCAGCGTCGTGGGACGCGGTGATCTCCTTCTGCGAAAATGTCATGTCGCAGAAGGAGGCAGCGGAAAGGGAGAGGGAGATGTCGAGTGCTCTCCCGGCCCGCAGCAGCCGCACCGGGCGTCGACAGAGGGCAGATAATGCCCTCTTCCAGCCTCCCTAAATGGGTCCAGAGACGGCGGACTCGAGGATGTCCGCCGCCTCCTATCAAATAAGACCCGAGATGGCGGCGCGTAATGATTCACGCGCGCCTATCTTAGACGTCCCAGAGGGAGTCAAACACCTTACTCCCCTCGCTTGACCAGACGGGGCCTCAGAGGCAGGCCGGCACCAGTCGGGGGCTGCGTTGAAGAGTGCTTAATTGCCCCCGTAGCCCCCGGTGCCAGTGTGCGAGGGAACACGGGGTGGTTTTAGTCAGTAGAAGTCTGACAGACCCCTCCGTCCGCCCCAGGGCAGAGCACTTCCACGAGGATTTCCAACCAGATAAGAAAAAAAAAAAACTGGGGTACTACCGACATGGTCGGGTCACCACATAGAATTCGGCAGTATCTGTTGAACATTGACCTATTGTATATTAGGTCCATGCTGTTGAACAACACAGCTGACCTGAAGCATTTATTACACATATTCGGCTTTCATTCGGCTCGTGCCGATCGATAAACTTCGTTCGGTACCTACCCTGTCTCAATAATTTTCGTGTCGGTTGGATACAATTCGAGTTAACAACGAATAAGTGTGTAGCACCCCTTGGAGATCAAAAAAGTATATTATATTATTGGTTGTCAATGTCATTTTCAATCAACCGAACGGGGTTCAAAGCACAGAACACAGAGTACTTTTTAAATATACTCAGAAGAAAGGTTCGGTTCATAGGTATAGAATACGGTAGTTCTTGAAGATTAAGATACTTTGGGCCCCAATCAAGAGTTCAACAACGAAATAAAATTAATTTGAAAATATTCGCTTAAAATGCCTCCTATAAGTCATAAAACAACAACATCATCTAGGACAACTGACACTGAAACAGATATATTATTATTAGATTCCAGTGATATGTCCACAACTCCACGTTCCGTGAGCCTGACCCTAATTCTTAAAGGTACCCCGTCTGGTTCAAAAGAATTTGATTTGTTGGCCTACTTTAACGGAATTATTTTATTATCAGGAAAATGGGATAATGACAAAATTCTTGAGTCTGAAAGTCTGCCTATTATAAATCTTAACGATCCAAATTGTCAAATAATGGTCGCGAATACGCCTTTAATTCTGCTACTGCGTGCCGTTGGAGGAAAAGTATCAAAAGATCCAGATCCTTTAAGTCATCCGGATAATCGTGCTGGTGCAAGTGTAGATTTGTTTCCACTGCTATTGGGAGAGGAAAAAATATTAATAACATCGCCGTTAGTTTCTATACAAACAGGGGAAAGAACAGACTATTCAGTTATAGTTCGAGCCATCTCGCTGGGCACAAAAGATGATAACCAGGTTCCTTTAGTACTTACTATGATTTCAGTCCATTGTTTGCCAGTAGCGAAAGACAACACTTTTTATGTGAGTGCCATTGGATTAAATGAAATACATGATCCAAAGGCTATAAACTTTAATTTATCCCTGAGCACACCAAGTGCTGAGAAAATTGTGTTCGCAGGTGTCAGCACTGCCGGCTACGCTGCCAACACAGCAATGAATGTCGACACTCAAGATAAGTTTGTTCCAAATGATTTACGATGTCAAGATACTAAACAATGTCGTTCTTTCTACTGGAACGCTATGCGACGAGTGCTAGTTGACCCAGAAAGGCTATATGAAAGATTATCGTCACCATTTATGATCGAAGTGGCGGGTGTTCCAAGAACTGGAAAAATAGATACACGAGGCCGTTACATGGGATTAGTAGATGCAAGAGTGTTATTAGAACCAGGTCAGATGTGCGTCACAGTCTGTTCGAAGTTGGTTCTTTATAATGAAGCTAATACACCTGACAATGTCGGCCCATTACTAGAGCTCCCCCCCACGAGTGCTAAAGCTAGTGCGCGTGACGCGGATCCAAATATAATGGATGAATTTGGACATCATGCCTATGCTGTGATAAGATTTGATTTAACAGATGCTTTAGTTCCTAAATCTAAATTGGAAAATCTTTATGATATAATGGGGTTTGTTCCACCAAAAGAAACCGAAATCCCACTAAAAGAATCAGAATCCGGTAGTGTCCAGGTTGATCCTGTTATTGATGCAAAGACCATAAGAAAGGAAGGAGGTGCTCTGGCCGTGCATAAAGAGCTAAGTGGGTTAGCTTGTAAGGGTATGATACCAATGAACCAGGGTATAAAACGAACTGCTGCGAATCGTCTACTGATGCGTGTAAGAACAATGCTCAAAAGTTTCCCTCCGGGAGAATGTACCTACCTTGATTATGAGGACACAGTGACTGGCCAACATGCTGCAAGTAGACGTGCAGTGACAGCATCTTTTGCTCCTCAACCACCACCACCTCGTCTTCCGGCTAAGGCCGCTGCAGCGAGATGTCGAATCGCCGGAGATACTAGAATTGCCGATACACATTTGGAGACATGCTTAAAAGTAGCAGAAAATCACGCAAGCTCATTAATTTCTAAGGTTTTACGCTGTTTAGAAGATAGGAATGATACGGTTGCTAAGAATTACTTGCTTGAAGCTTTAAATAGCCTACCTACGAATAGGTACTTACTATGGATTTTCGGCGGCCTAGACTTTGATGGTGGAAAGGAGGGCTCAGATAAAGCCGGTGCAGCCCTACGTATGGCTGTAAAAGGTGATTATTCAGACGGCACAGCTAATTCAATAGGTTGGGCGGCCCTACATACTTTCCATCATTGCAATGGCAATGTGTTTTCAGCATTTGTTGCTGCAAAGAAAATGAGAAAAGCTTTTTCGCTACCCATAGAGTGGGATCAAATTATAGCGAGATGGACTGAGACCAGTGGAGAGGAAGAAATATATTGGATACCAGAAGTCGTATCGAGTGATAACCCTTTATTGATTGCAGCTGCGTTTTTTCTTTGTCTTCGATGCTACAAATTTACGGAGAAACTTTTGCAATGTGTTGAGCATGGTTGTGCTAGCCGTGGCAGTGACAGCATTAAATACCAAATTTGTCCGGATGTGTATTACTTGCGAGCTGCCTCGTTTCTTTTGAGGCGTGACTTTAATCATGCGATGGAAAAGATTCTTGAAGCAATCAAGAAGTTTGGGCCTTCGCCTAAAATGTTGCAAATGCGTGTAACTTGCCTGGCTCGTATTCGTAACTGGGATAATGAATGTGAGAAAGCTTTACTGGAAGCTGAAAGTGCCGGCTCCGAGCTATGTTCCTCGCTTCTGTATTCAGCAGCTTTGTCTGACTTTAAGTTAAATCCTATGACGGCACTGCAGAGGGCTGCGCGTGCCCATAAAAATAACCCTTCGGGTCATACAGCTCTTCTTATTGGACGAATTTATGCTGCATTGGACAGGCAATGGTTTGCTGAACGTTGGCTGTCCGTTGCTGTTAACACTGAGCCATTGTTAGCAGATGGATGGGCAATGCTGGCTCTACTGGCAATGTATGACAGAAACATAGACAAAGCGAGAGTTATGTTGCGAACAGCAAGGCAGGCGGGGCCGGTCAGTCCAGATATCGAAACAGAAGTGAGAAAAGTTATGGAAATGGTGGAACTAGACCAACTGCCAGACTTCCTTGTAAAAAATCTTTGTCTTTGCGATCAAATTATTTGAAACCTACCGGTTTGCCTATTAAGGGTAATATTCACAGACCGCACTATGATTTTGCCAACTGTCTCATACGAATACGAAATTTATTCGTGTCTTCAAGAGGGCGCACACTGGTCCAATAGCGCCATTCCTTTAAAAAAATATTATCTCATCTCGTGACTGAGAAGGAATTTTGAATAACGGCTCAATAAGCTCCCTCGGTAAGTGTGTCTAGAATTTTCTAATACCTTTTATAAACTTTAATATTGAGACACGAAGCAACAAAATACGATCTAGAGGAATGTGGCCGCTTTTCTTTAGATTGAGTTTTGTTTCTTCGTGTCTCAATATGAAAGTTTATAAAAGGTATTACAAAATTCTAAACACACTTAACGAGAGTGCTTATTGAGCCGTTATTCAAAATTCCTTCTCAGTCACGAGATAATATTATTTTAAAGGAGTGGCGCTAGTGGATCCGTGTGCGCCCTCTTATTGATCATATTCGTATGAAACGCTTAATTTACTTAGCAAAGTAGTCAAAGTGCGGTCTGTGAATATTGCTCTAAGAATAAAGTACATAATATTTCGATTTTCTTTTTCACTATTTAAGTTTTTACATTCAGAACAATGCCCTTGTATGCATGTTACACATGATTAGATTTATTAGTTTTCCTAAAATTAATTAAAGGACCAAGAAATTATTGTTTTTTTTATAACTAAAATGCGGGTAGGGAGTTTAGGGTTAGAACATACGATAGGAAGTAGCTCACAAGAACTTGCGGCTAAGAAATTCAAAACAATTAGGTTAGTTTTTCAATATGCAGTACTACATAAACGCCGTAGGTTATACGAGTATCTACCTAACGTTATCTTTCTCTATAAAATATAGCGTTACCTATATTAATAAAAAGAATGGAATATTTATAAATCAATATTCCTACATCAGTAGGAATATTGATTTATATGTATTGTATTTTCCTATAACAAAAGGAAAAATAAAATAAAACGTAACACTCCTTTTTTGGGCAGTCTTGTAATTAAAACAAAGATCTTCAGAAAACAGTCAAAATAGTACCTAATAATCGTAGTATACTATCTTAGTACCTAGTACCTACGGCGACGTCACAACAGAAAATGTCAACTGGTTATTTATAACCACCACCTCGCTGCAGAATGTAAACTTGTGCTATATATCTATCTCATTCAGAAACTAGGTTAGATTACAACAACAGTTTTATACTGTTATCATGATAAGCTGATAGCACCCAATCGACATCAATATGAAGTCAGATTCTCAGAAGCTTTAGAATCTTTTTCGTTTAAAAATGACGCGCGATTTTCTGTTTAAATAAATAAACTGATAAGTTGCGTTCGAAAGATAAAAATGTCGAATGTTTAATTTCGTACAGTCAGCGGTGTCGTGGTTGCATCACTCGAGTCGTGAGTTGCGGTCACTACGCTGTCTGTACACAAACATTTCTCGTGTGGAACGAGCACTCTTTGTTTTGAATCAAGTTTCAAATAAGATCTCTGACATGTGAACACACAAAATCACAATGGGACTCTCAACAAATTGCTGGAAATATCTCGTTCTAACCTTCAATGTATTATTCGCAGTGAGTATTTTATTGTTTTAGTGAAAACTTTACGTTTATTTTGTATATAGTAGTGGCAGCTAATTTCCCCTTTGTTGTCATAACAACTACATGTTATAACATGCACTCACAAGGTCAACTTCCACTTTTGTCAATTCTTTTCGTTTAATTTTATTACTATTTGTAGAATAAACCAATAGAAACGCTGACACACATTAAATTGATTGCTGTAATTGCAGGGACTTTTTCTTGTGAGTGCATTGTACGATCAATCAAGATAACGCAACAAAATCTTATAGCACAATACTATTTTGACAGTGGCGCTAGTAGTCCACCCTTTTCAGTAAGACAGAGTAGGACAATAATTTTTGACGGTTAAACCAATGACGTTTTGATTCGGCCGGTTTATATTAGTTTTCCCTAACAGTTCCGTTTATTGTCAACAGATGTCAGCTGTTGTGCTGTTCGGCATCAGCGGGTTTCTTATTTACAGGCTTTTTGTATACCGGCATTTCATCGGTGTCAATGCGGAATACCCTGCCATTCTTCTGCTAATGATGGCTATAATCACATGTTCCATCGCATGGATCGGCTGGAGAACTGCCAAGTCAATGCACCAGATTCACGTCATTGTTGTAAGTATTCATTCAGTTTCGTGAGTCATGACTACTCATGAGACGGCTGGCATGAGGCGATGGCGTGTCAGTATTTTATAATACACACGTAGTTATCTAATTGATCCCAGAGTAACCAGATCAAACTGTATGATTACAGTACAAAGGCCGGATGATAGATAGAACGCTAAGATTTCTTGATAGCGTCATACGAGAATCTAAACATCCACTAGGTGGCGTTGGTACGAAATATGAAGTATCTAAATACTTGCATTGTCTAGTCTTACGATCATTTAATTAATAAATTGCGGAGTATTAATTGACCTCGATAATCTAGAGCTTTAATTAGTCAGGAAATTTAATTATGACATGGTGATCTGTTCTTGTTTTACTACTTTGCTGAATAACACAATGATACTTCAAATATGTTACATAACTAGGTACTATTATTAGCGGGCGGAATGGGATACTGCAATTCTTGTTCCTTAGGCATCCCTCATCTCTGGCTTCAATCACTCTCCGTTTGAGTCCAATACCAAAATATACCGAAATTAAATCGAGTTATTAAAATTAAATAACGAGTAAACTATGGTAAAATAAATATACATTTAAGGTCAAATTAAATTAGCCAGCTAAACTTTATAGACGTGATGAAAACAAAAACATTTTTTTTATTCTAAACACATAGGTACCTACCTATTTCAAGTACATAACTATGGGGTCAATAAGTATAAATTCCCTTGTCGAATAAGTCTTTATTTTATTGAATATACCTGCACCCTAATGCGTCACACTATCTATCCCAATCATTTTGAAGCCTATTGCCCATTGCTTCATATGTTCGAAAAATTTGTCTGTTCAACAACGTAAATAACGCAATGAATGTTGTTGAACTGTCAAAATAAAAGCTATTCCGACTGTTAGTGTGTAACGCAATTATCGCGCTGCTCTTGTCCTGGATCTCATCTGGTGGAAAGCAATGGATGAGGATTTTATTGATTTTATGATGTTATGTTTCCAGACGGGAATCCTGATAGTTCTGGTGGTGGTGATCGAGTTCTCGTGCTTCGTCTGGGCTATGGTGGTGTGGGACAACGTGGAGATCGACATCAAGTCCACCATTATGCACTACTTCGAACATGCACTGGAGATTACTGACAGCACCAATGTTGATACGATAAGATGGGACAGGTTACAAGTTAAGGTAAGGTTTATTTCAATTATCTTTCTGCTTTAAATGGTCAAATGGTTGCAAGAGTCCAGTCTTCCAACTACAGACCAGACTCTTCTATTACTCCAGAAGTCGTGGAGTTCGTTCATTTAAATCTGGCAGCGTTAAGGCTCAAACAGTCAAACAGGCGAAATGCGACTCTAAGTAGAACAATTTCTATGAAAATTTAATGGAAATTGTTTTATAAGAGACCCGTCACGACTGTTTGCGGGAGAGCCGTTACTTGGTTTCCCTAGCCCTCAGAAACTTACGACTATAGCACGCCATTTTTAACCCCATTCCAATAAATTAAATGGCATAAAAGGCGATACGCTTAAGATGCTTTTTGATTTTGTTATTGACTGAATTAGAGTACCTACTGATAAAATAAAGACGTATACCAACAACCTAATCCCTATTCTTTAAGGGCCAAAATTCACAACGTTCTAATGTCAAAATTCCTTCATGCCTTAAATTTTGACTTACCATCTAACAAACAATTCTTCTCATCTTCTTAAATCGTCTAACCTCTTTCCTTCTCATTCCAGTTCCAATGCTGTGGCGTGACGGGTCCCAGCGACTATACCTCCAAGGGTCAGGTCCCTTTCTCCTGCTGCGGTCAGGGTCCACTAGACGCCATCCACAAACCTTACGCGTCTGATTGCTCGATGCTATACCAAAGAGGATGTGGGAAACCGCTGCATGATTACGCGAGAGAACAGCTGCTGTTGGTCGCAATGACGGCTTTAGCAGCGTCTATTTTGCAGGTAAGTTATCATACAGGGTGTAAAACACCCATCATATAGCTGTCAACTACGCATTCTGTTCATCAAACTAAGTAACATAGCACAAAAATAATTGCTGGGAAACGAATTTTATTTTTGGTGTGAAAAATCTCTATTTACGGAAGTGCGCAGCGTAATGCACGCACAACATTGTGCTTATGGGTGCATGCAACGGTACAGGGGTCGTGGGAGTACTTAAAGTTGTGTTAAAACATTAAAAACTTGTTTTTGTAAAAAAAACTTCAGTAAAAGTTGGAATTTTGACCTTCAATATCTCCGTAACCAGAAGGTTCCCAAGAATGGTCAAATGCAAAAAAATGATTACAATGCCGGGGAGTACAAGTGACTCTCGGCTTGGTCACGTGTCTTTTACACCCGTTATAAATAAGCCGTGTGCCCCTTGGGATTTCCCTAAAGCAAAACTGTCGAACTTCCTTACAAACTTTCATCTCATAATAAACCACTTTAGAACATTAGAAGAAGAATTTTCAAAAATCGTTCCTTAGTGCTCACCTTCGTTATATAAGGATACTCGTTTGTGCAAAACTTCATGCATGTAACTCTAACTAGAACACGCGGTTTAGGCTGTCCGTTGTCTATCAGTGCGTGAATCCTCAGCTCTAGCCCGCCAAATTCAATTTGTTTTTGGTTTTTTGCAAATTGCAGCTCTGTTTTACGTCCTATGTTGATCAAAATGCGATTCGCGACTGTTGGAATGACATATTTACTGAATAATAATCATCAAATTCATATCAATCGTCAAAGTTTGGAAATTTGTTCCACTTAAGAATTTTTCAAAATATTTCATATGAAAATTCTTAAACTCCATCATATTGATCAGTCTTGAACTCCATTATCTACCTAATCCCAATACTTTAAGGATTTGGACTAAGTAGATGATGGGAGTTCAAGTTTACCATAATCTGAAAGTGTCAGAAGTTCACTTTTCACCCTGAAATGAAGAAATCGATGATTACTTAAAAAAAACACACACACACACACAAAAACACCTAAACACACACACACTTAAACATAACTGGCGAAATGTGGGTGTACTATAGAGTACTCCTCTGCCTAACCCTTCTGGGAACACAGGCGTGATGTTAGGTGTGTGTGGAACTCAAAAAAAAGGCCACGTGCGTGTCGGACCACGCACAATAAAAGGCTCCGTGAATGGGATATTTATGCCAAGAACATACTTAAAACTTTGTCATTGAAATAATATTCTCACATACATCGATAAACGTCACACTCAATTCTCCAACAACAAATGTAAGTTTATGATCGCAAAAACATATTTTTAATATGATAAAACTACAAATCAACAATTTTCGGACTTTTTCTTTTACTTGTGCTGTGAGACCTTGTTTCTTGCCTTTCATTATTCTAGGTCAACGGAAAGTACTCTATACAGGATATTTTTTTAACCTGTAACCATGAATTCAGCATAATTATGTTTCTATACTCAGTTTTTTTTTTTGTTAGGTGTTCTATACATTTTGACCGCGTAGGTACCTATTGCACTTTTCTATGAAACAGCAGTTTTTTTTTTTTGATTACCGACGTGATATTTCTGCGTTAGAGAGTCTAGAATCATGTGCTAAATTCATGGTTACAGTTTGCGCACTGGTTAAAAATGGCCGTATTTTTTATTGCGTTTATTTAAATCTTGTTTTTATAGAGCTCCTAGGGACTGTAGACAACGAAGTGATCCTATAAGGATTCCATTTTTTCCATTTGAGGTACGGAAACCTAAAAAACGACGAAGGTTATGCGAGGACGATCTTATCACCGACATCATCGTAACCCCTTGGAAAGTAGAGCTCCTTATTTGCTTTGGGAACGGCTTTTATGTTTTTATACCTGTTCTCACGAACACTAGATGACAGCTAAATTAATGCCTAAATAAAAGCACCTTATTAATATTTAGGCTTTCATTTAGATGTTTCCTAGTGTTTGTGAAAAGAGGAATTAGTCTCCAAACCACCATAACGTTAAAAACAAACGAAATCAAGTTAAAGGTTCTTTCCGTGGCTCTTTCTATTACCATTGTATCACGGCATAGCAGTATAAAGAGTTCTCAGTCTCCCTAATTCGATATCCTGCTATCTGCAGACCACCACCAGAAAATAATTTAATAAAAAAACAGTAATTTAAAAAACTAAAAATCCGACTGCGTTTCTGTGTAATTTGGTAATGTAAAAACTCGTAAAACAAGAAAGTCGTCATACCCGTTTGCACATAACTTAAAAATAAGTTTAATTTCGGAAATCGGTGTCTTTGGTTTAGTATATCGGCTTTATTAGTTTTTCAAATTACTGTTTTTTTTTATATACCCAGTGTTACTCTCAAAGTAAATACGAATCTAACGACACCTCTCAAGCTAAAATCCATCAAGCCGTGCAGGCTGCAGAGCGTGCCAAACAATTATACATACATACATACATACTCTCGAAAAACATAACCCTCCTTCAGGCGCAGTCTGGTAAAAACAGCAACGACATTTGAATACCCATCCATTCAGATCATCCAAAAGATCATCATCATCATTGCAATAAGAATAGAAAGTAAAGTATCTTTATTTGCGTGCATGTCGGAAAACAAATTGGATTTCATGGGTTTCATTTTTTTTGCGCGGTACCCTAATTAATCCTTTTTCTTGTTCTAAAATAAAAGTAACCTAAGTTACTCCTTATAACATCAACTATCTGCCAGTGAAAGTCCCGTCAAAATCAGTCTAGCCGTTTTGGAGATTAGCCGGAACAAACAAAACAAAGGACTATGGTTCCTGCCTGATCACATGTATTTATTATACACGGAAAAAATAGCAGAGAGTGAGTGACTTGCAAACTCAATAGTGGGCCCCCAGAAACTGTCGCTAGCACTTAGTTACGTAGCGACAAGGGGGCAACACCTCCTGAGATGCTTGAGGAGTTGACAAGTATTCCACGGCTATCAGGACAATCCCAAAGCCCGGATGATGGGCAAGATCCCTACCAGCACTTGCTGGAATACTTTCTTCCTCCGAGCACATTTGCTTTTGCGAATCTCCGCTCAAGCCGGCCAATAGAGGCAACCCAGAGATGAGAGACAAGACTTCTACCGGGAGATAGGGTCCGTGGGCTAGTGATGGGTAACTCATCAATTTTATTTGAGGTTGAGTGAGTACCTCACTTTTCCTCGTGAGGTCCTCACGAGGTACCCCTCATTTGAGGTGAGGATTCGTGCAACGGTATTCACCTCACGCCTCGTGCGCCCGAGCCGAACTCTGCCGATTACTGCCGAACGTCTGAGGGAACGAGGCGGGCGGGCGCGACGACAACTCACGAGTATTCACGAAATCACGACTCTCCGTCCGATTATTTACATCTCCCTCATCTTTCACACACATCATTTTCTTTCGCTCATAAATTTTAGACCGCCAAAATAAACGAATCATTATCACTTGATTACCAATCTAATGCTAATGCTAAATAAATTTGACAGATTGTAGTAGCCTGATGTGCTGGCGTCTGTACATACCAAAATCGTAATGTTATTTTTTACTGTGATAATGTGTTGTAAAAATTTCGAGACCAGACCTCACCTCAGTCACCTCACTCATTCTCTTATTCTTTAAACAATTATACAATTGTAAGTCGGTTCATCTTTCATCATTCGCTCACTGAGCTCGCTCTGACACTCAATCACTCAATACTCACTCGCGACTCGTGAGTACTCGCGAGTCTCGAACTCGCTCGCCTCGCCCCTCGCCACGATTTCATATTGTCAATGTCAAATTTTGAGGACGCGTGAACGAGTGAGGTGTGGTGAGGTGCTTCATTGTTAAAATTCGAGTAACTCTTTCATTGTGCGATCACGAGTACCTCAAACGAGGGACCTCATGAGGGAGGGACACATCTCTAGTGGGGACACTGCCTAATAGCTCGCCACATGCTGCCCTGCGGGTTTATGTAACTCTTGGTCTGGCTCATCACCCTAAACCCGTACCCTAATTACGTAGCACAATATCAATCACAATCTGAATCATTTTGAAGCCTATTGCTAAACCATTGTTGCTTCATATGTTTGAAAAAATTGTCTGCTCAACAACGTAAATAACGCAATGAATGTTGTTGAACTGTCAAAATGAAAGTCATTCCCTAGTACTGTTAGTGTGCTAAGCAATTACCCCGCCGCGCCGTTCCAGCAAAGTAAACTCTACCGGTACAGACCTAAGAGTTAGGAGCGCGTAAGCCCCACCACGACGTCAACGTAGAGATACGACGGCGCGGCGCGCGGCGGTGGGGTTATTATAATTATTTATTTGTATAGATGTATAGAAGATAAATTGTGAATCGAGACTGCTTAAACGAGGGGTAGACCAAACAGGTTCCAAAATGTCCTTGAGTCTCCCAATGTGACATCATTCGTCTGGCAGTGGCTATAAAGAGGGCTTCGAGATCAAAACAATGCATTGTTTGGCAATAATATTTTTATTTTTGCGTACTTTTCTCCCCTAAGGACTAGGGTCGATCCTTTCAAGACTAAACGGAGCATTAATCTTTAGGGTGGAAGATGAATACTAATGTCGTCTCGTCTGGTGAACATATTCTTGAGACTTTAGACTTTATAAGTAAGTTTTAAGGGTGTGCACTAGAATATTGATAGGGATTTTTTAGATAGAACGCAGGTCTTGCATTTAAAATCGATAAATTGAGAATTTAAGGATTTCGCATGTCTGGCGGGCGTATGCCAACTTATTTCGTTATCGTCTGTTGTTAACGAGGTTCTTCGAACTGGAAACCTTAATGTGTATCAGCTTTTTTTTTCCGAGGTAGAAAATCCTCATGGACGTCCTCCGTTCTGGGGGAGCGGAGGGGTCTGTACTGACTAAAAACCACCCCGGTGTTCCCTTCCCACACTTGCGCCGGGGATCATGGGAACGTGTGCGCCTTCCACGATCCCCGGCTAGTGCCGGCCCGCCTCTGCGGGCCTCCTCTCAAGTCCGCGGGGAGAGTGAGGTGTAAAAATCCCCCCCGACGTCCAATAGGGGTGCGCGTGGAACACAACGCGGCGGCGGCGCCGCCTCGGGTCCTGTTATATGAGGGGCGGCGGACGTCCACAGGTCTGCCGTCCCTCTGGACCCGTTTATGGGCTGGAAATGGGTGTTGTCCACCCTCCGCCGACGCCCGGCACGTCTGCTGCGGATCGGGAGAGTGGCCTCGACCTCCCTCAACCTTTCCGTAGCCTCCTTCTGTGAAATGACGGTTTCACAGAAGGAGATCCCACGACTCGGCGCTCCCGACCATCGAACAAGCGACGGCCGGGAGCGACAAGTCGGCTCCAACTACTGACACGAGGGCACGGCGTGGCTCCTTCCATGCGGCACACTTTTACCTAAACGATATCCTTTAAATTAACTAATGGATCTTCACAGCATGCTCACAACATGCTCTTTGTCTTAAGCCACTAAAAAGTTCCTACATAAAAGTTGTGCTGTTGTGCCTTGGGTATACATTAGCTATAAATACTGACTTATCTTTTCCTTATACATACACATGTCTGGCGGCCGAGCGACCTTTAAAAACATGGTCATAGGCAAAATACAGCTGATCCCAAAGGACGGCTGACCTCGAAACGTCGTCGGTCGGTACATTGGTGACACAATGACACTCTGAATAACAATGGCGGCCTTGTCATAAACAATAAATTTCGCGCCATAATTAAACATCATGTCGCCAATAGTGTCCCTTGGGTTTGTTTTAATGAATCATCGTTTTGTTACTTTATATCCAAAGGATTGGCTGAAATGTGTCGATAGGTATTATACTAGTCTGTATTTTATGATCTACAATTGTGAATCTGGACCAACCAACGGGCTAAAAGAATCACACAGTGGGTCACAAACAGCAGTAAACGACAACGCGGCAGACTAACAGGAGCTGGCGAGCAACTAAAGAAAGAAAGAAAGAAAAAGTATTTATTTGGACTCGCACAGGATTATCACAAACTAAACTAAACACAATCATAAAAACTAGAAAAAAATTAAATAACAACAAAAAGTCCTGTACGATGCAAAAAGCCCCCATCTCAGCATGACGCTGCGACGCCTGCGACATTAAAAAAATAAAATGTGTCGCAGCGCTGGTATTCTGATAGGGTCCGCTGCTGTGATGTCACGGACAGATACAACAACACGACTCCTTTCTAAAAGATTACATACCATAAATTAGCAGAAAGTGATAAGTGGCAGGAGGAAAGGAATGCCTTTGCCCAGCAGTGGGACACAAACGACTGATATTAATTGACCGAGCGAGCGCGAAGCGTCTCCGTTTCAGCTTGAGCAAAAATGCTGTCGTATGTCCGACGGATGGCTGTTCTCCTCTACAGGTCAGATTTCTCAACCGATTCACGTGTAATTTTGTGAGCAGGTTCGTTGATTTTATGGATTTTTTTGTCGATTCAGTTTTTCGTCATTTTTCAAAATGGCGGAGATATGGGGGTAGAAAACGTAAAAAAAAACATATTTCAGCCAATTCGCGCTTTTTGTTTTAAGTTAGTTTTAAGCTATGCAAAGACAGACTCGCGAGGTGTCGATATAGTAAGTAGGGTAGTTAGATAAGACGCGTACTGGAATTGATACACGGATAACGATTTTCAACTAATTCCACCACAAATCTCGAGAGCTAATAAAAAATCTGAAGGGTCAGATGTTGAACAACGGCATCGGTAATGATAACTTACGCAAAAAATGTTTGCAAAGGTCACACAGGTCGGTCCACAAAACCCCGACTCACATTTTACTTTCAAGGGGAGACGTTATCGCTTTCCGATATAGCCGTTGAAATATTAAATAAAAAAACAGAATGCACAAAAAATATATATTTGTTACTAATTTTTATGAACTTCATAAGTTAATAGAATGTGTGACACCTAATTAACAGCTGCATTTAGAATTATTTATGTTTTAGCACGGCATTGTAACCTACAAGTTTGCCACTAAAAACTAAAACTGATGTAGTATCTAAATAAAAACGTGTAATATCTATTTTTAGTTGCCACTCATGGTTTGAATGAAGGTGACTGGAAATGGGTCGTTGGCAGCCGATTAGATATAAACGACCGTTTATACGAAAACTTTAGTGTTTTTTAGTTTTTTCTTACACGAGGTAGAGGGCGTGACCTATGATTTGAAAACAAATGTTTAAAAACCGGAACCTTTGCATTTGGAATGGAACACGGGTTTAAAAAAAAAGAACAACTTTACATTACCTATATAATATCGCGCCTGTAATCCCCAAAAGGTTAGCCAGCGATGTACCTTAATACGCCCACATTTCGCCAATGCCAAAGAACAACTTTGTTTTTCTGAATACCTACCAACAGTTTATTGATACCATGGTCTAAAAAAACAAGGTCTGGCATTCCGGGAGTGACACATGCTTACGTCACTATCCAGTTGCCACTTTATTGCAACAAAACAAGAATTATGGATACATTTTCAGTCACCATTCTGTTAAAAATATTTATAAAGCATTTAAATTGTCGTTTCGTTTTTCTAATCAAACGAAGCAATTCAATTTAAGCATAAGTATACCAACGTAATTGTTATTTAGAATCTTATTGTTTTATCGGATTCGCACAGATAATAAAGGCGGTTGAGTAGTTATTATTACACACTACTGAAGGCCTAGACAAATGGCATTCGCTTCGGAGCGATTCTATTTCTATAATCGCTATCGCTTTCGCTAATGATTCCAAAAACTAGCAATAACGCTCGTCAAAAAGTGTCCCTTGGCTATGCATCTCTGTGGAAGTACCTAATCTTTCGACGCTGTCGATTCATTTCATAATCGAATGTTGTTTACATTGTCTAGCTAATTTTTATTCGTTGACCTATGATCACGTGACATTTCGATAGCTTATGTCAACCCCATACATTTTAGCTTTTCTACTAGCGTTATCGTTAATCGAATGTTACTTTGTCTAGGCCCTCTGGTAACACAGCGGTGATGACGTAGGCTTGTGTCGCCCACGTGACCACTGTGTCTGGGAATGCTATACCTGGCGAAGTATATTATTATACCATGTTTCATACTATCTGAGCAGAAATATAGAATCTGTCTACTTTTAAGAATACAGCTTTGTGAGTTTTGTGACAAACGAGTACATCTTGTTTCACACAATATCACGGAGTCACCCCACTTTTATGTTTCGAGTGTCATTCTTAGCAACTTGAACAGCTACCCGTTTCACTTTGTTTTGCTTTCAATGGAAATGATAAGTACCTGAGTACCTATCGTCCCTCAGTCCCTCCTTATGTAATTAACTAGTAACTTACTTAGATCTGTGTCATCACAGAGAGCTCTTTCTAGCTGAGCTCTGCTCATTCGGGGACGTCCACGGACCTCCTACTACCGTGATACAATCATACCTAGATCTACTCTGTTGGCAGTACCCTAACTATAGGCCCATGAGACATTGTCTCTCCATGTGTGCCATTATTACACCGACCATTGTTGGCGGCGTTGACCAGGTAATCACGATCACGTCCACACAGCTACATATCAAGCTATATTTACATTTCTAGTTTTAGCTGATCTCGCATTGTATAGGCTTTTCGTACGATGAGAAGTCAGCATATACTGGAAATGTATAGCTTGATGTTGTACGTACCATGAGATGGACCGTGTTTTTTTCTGGTCTGTCAGACTCTGGACTCTGGAAGACTTGCGCAGTTCGTCACGCTTCACGGCGTGCGTTAAAAAGCAGTTGCAACGGGTGACGAGGCCCGCATTTTTTGTAACTATAATCATGTTGATTTAAAAGAGTGTCCATGGAGTTTCTTGCCCGTTTTTCTCCATATGTACCTACTACGCTTTGGAATGGGCATCTAGCTTCATTATTCTGACTGACTGACCCTTTGACAATTCAAAAGTGCCTGTAATTGGTTTATTTGAAATAAATGCTTTGAGTTTGAGGTTTGAGTTTGCATGGAATTCATGCAGACCCCGTCACCCTTTGTGGCTGTTTTTTTGTCATAATAACATTACCTAATTATTAAAAAAATAGTAATGCTCGCAAGCGCAACCGGCCTGCGTTTAGGTATGACATGTATGTGCGTAAACGAAGCAAAAGGAGTATTTAAGGATCGTAGGTGGCGTTCTATAGTTTCTGCCTAACCCCATACGAAGAAGGCATTAGTTTCTGTATGTATGAAAGAAAGAATCAAAATAAGTTTATTTGCGGTAAACATGACGCAGAGAAAACACACAAATACAAAAAAGAAGTTGGGGGAAAATATGCGAGACAGAGCCCCAGCGCTGGTTTTCAGCGACAGCCGGCGTTGACGTGATGACGTCAATCAGTGCAGCATACGAAAATAAAAAAATACCAAAACAATAAGAAAACAAGAAGAATATGTATGTAGTAAGCTTTCGTGATAAATAAATAGCTTTAACAAAGATGTTCCTCGTGGAATTGTTAATAATAATTGTCTGGCAATATTGACTTATTTTCGGTTAGTCCCGCTATGGTATGGTCCCGGTATGGCACCCTCTTAAAATACCTATCAAAAAGTCCCGGTATGGTACCCTTCAGTTTTTGGTACTGTTGTAAAGAAAAGTTATACAATGCGTTAAGAAAAAAATAGTATTAATAAAAAATATCTTTTCTTAACTAGTAAGCTATCACCAATTTAATTAGTTTTGTGTTTCTTAAATAATAGGGTTTGTCCTCAAAATAGTAGATCTGTCACCAAAATGTAGTCACCAAACAATGCAAAATCAGTTCC
Organism: Griposia aprilina; assembly: GCA_916610205.1. NCBI lineage: Eukaryota > Metazoa > Arthropoda > Insecta > Lepidoptera > Noctuidae > Griposia > Griposia aprilina. The sequence goes on along the minus strand of OU744295.1, from coordinate 4,172,755 downwards.
ACAATAGCCGACGGAGTCCCGCTTCGCGGGACTCCTACTTCTGGGCTGTTTAAAAAAAAATAACCACGAAGGGGACGGCGGGGTCTTTCAGACCCCGCCGTCCCCTTCTAACCTAACCTGTCCGAGTCGGGGTGCCCCAAGTTGTACCAAATACCTGGGAACAATTTTTGTTTATCTGAGAACGAAAATATTTCGTGGCGATAGATGTATTGATACCCTAAATCAAGGTGGGATCATCCCAACGAGTAACAGTGTAACAGTAACTGTGACTCGTTGGGAATTATTATCCAAAACATTCCCAACGAGTCACACTGTTACCCGTTGAGGTGTGACTCGTTGGGAACAAGCTATTATTTTTTGTAGTTTATGTTTACAATTTGCGCCTTTTTCTCCATGTTGATTATTTGTAATTAATATTGTTGATTATTTTAAAAATTACATTGCAATTAATATTTCGTTTTACTGTTTGATATTTTTTTATAAATATTTTGAATTAATAAAAGACTGATTTAATATCGCAAACAGACGTTTTATTGATACACTCCTAAAAGTATTTATTTATAGATACACTTTTCTTTTCAGTTGTACCTTCTATTGTCTAACGTAGATCTAAAAGATGGGTACCATAGCGGGACTTTTTGATAGGTATTTTAAGAGGGTGCCATACCGGGACCATACCATAGCGGGACTAACCCCTTATTTTTAATGACTATGGAAAGACCTAATGACTTTCCAATAAAGAAATATGTTATCACGACAAATGATGCCTACGCTAGGTTATTATGGACTTAACTAATATTTGGAAAGTGTTGACACTCTCGGGTTATCAAGGGTTGCAGACTGATATCAACGGTTGTTCTTACTCATTGTTTTGATATTTCACAACATTTTTTTTCTCAATTGCTTCACAAGGGAACAGCATTTTTGTGGCATGAAATATGTATAATGATGACTAATACATTTTCGGGGTGCTGATTTTAGATCTGAAGTCAGTTTTTTTTTGTATCAGCTTTAGTTTTTCAGATATAATGGAAACGTGAAATTTTAATAAACCTTTTAAAAATAAAAACAAACTACTTATTAAAAAAAAAAACTTTAACAGATGTTCTTGTGTGATTTGATTCACAAGGGCTGTTTTTAATGCTCCGACAGAAGTCCGCCATCATCTGAGCATTCTCACTAGAATGCCACTACCCAGGTACCGCTCCTCCATAGTCCGAATATCTTGATGGAACCGTTCCCCTTGTTCTTCACTCAGATCACCAAGATTTTCAGGGAAACGGTCTAAATTAAGGCTCGTACACATTGGCGCGACGCGACAGCGTGACACAAAGGCACCGCGTGCCGCGCGACGAGCGGCTCCTTTGTGTCGAGTTGTCGCGTCGCGCCTGTTTGCTGCTCAGATTACACACAAGCTGCTGGAAGTGCGACAACATCTCTTCAATGTGCCCCGCATAGCTTTCATCCTTTTTGTTTCCCAGAAAAAATTGTGCACTCCAAACGAACTTATTCCAGGCATTTTTTTTTATATCAGTCATATGAATATTGAAGTGTTCATCCTTTAACAACCTTCTTATTTGTGGACCATCAAAATTCCGGCTTTCAGTTTCTCTGTAGTCAAATTATGGAACTTTTTAGAGATGTCTCTAAAATTGATGGTGATTGGTGATTGACCATCCTTGTTCGGAGCTTTGACAATTTGTTTTATGAGCCCTAGTTTGATATGAAAAGGTGGAAGTATTATGCGAGCCCTAGTCACTAGTGGTAGACATTGAAAAAAAAAGACTTTTTTTATGGGAGTTAAGTGTAACTATAGTACAAAAATATGGCCAATAGCTGTATATCAAAAACTAGAGCTATTAGAGATAAATTGTGGTTAGATTTGAAATCAGCTACCTCGAATTAGTAAACAATAGCCATAAAATTCCATGCAACAAAAAAAAGTCTAATTTTGTTCCCTTGTGTTATTTATTCATGGGTAATTTTTTTAAACTTTTAAATGATTATGTATTCAGGGCTAGTTTTGTTGTTCTTTAGCTCGAAACTCGGTTTAAATTAGAATTTAAATTTAGCTGAGGTTAGTAGGGTCTTAGGAGGCTATGTTAGATGCTGACCAATAGTTTAGTACGTAGGTAGGTCCATACAGGTTTTATTAATAAAACGCTTCTGGTCGGGAATTCGTCCGCGTGAATTTTCTTGTTCCCCGACCCACCCCATCGCATCGCATCGCCTGCCCGCGCTATTAATTCGTTTTCTCTTAGCGTTCTTTCTGACTTTTTATTTTTTTGCACGGCTCCTAAGGGTCCTAGCGTGATATTAAATGGCCTATAGCCTCCCTCAAGAATTGGGCTATCAAATGCAAAAAAAAAAATCAAACCCGGCTGGTAGGCCCAGAGGTGAGCGCGTTCAAACAAACAAATTCTTCAGCTTGACTATTAGTATCGATATAATAGTATCTGTATTACCCGACTGCGCCAGAAGGAGGGTTATTATAAATTACAGCCCCGTTGGTCTACTGACCGCAAGGGCTACCGCTGAGCATGAGGTCCTGGGTTCGATGCCAGTGTCGGGAAAACTGTTACCGGGTGTTGCCAACAGGAATTTCTCAGTAGCTATTATTAGTAGTTATTATTATTTGCTCAGTATTGCGATTTCGCATCTTGTGAAATTAGTAGAATTCTTCAGTATTTTAAATAAGGATTTTTTGTTGCTAACCTAAATTAATTTTTAATTTTATTTGTCTCGAGCCCCTGTGTTCGATTCGCGGGTCGAGCAAAGTGTTATTTGGTTTTTCCATCTTGGATTTCTCAGTAGCAGCCCGGAGTCTGGATTTGTGCCCGGTTGATGGCAATAGGCTCGCCCCCTTTAACACAGGACTTGATATAACTGGCGAAATGTGGGTGTCAGTTACTATAGGTACACTTCTGCTTAACCCCTTCGGTGATTACAGGAGTTATGTTGTGTTATGATTTATATAAATCCAAGGAGGCTTTATTCTCTGTCATATAAGTAGCTATTAAGTCCCTTTGAATGTGGATCCACACGAGACACAATGGCTTTTTAATTATTTCTGTAATTTAGGCATTTAAGAGGCTGACAACAGCTAAAGCGCGGTCACTGTCGGACTGCATAGAAAAGAAAGAGAATCGCGATGACACAACGCTGGTAATTTATTGCAAAATATGAAGCAATTTTTTTAGTCCAAACAATTTTTTTTTTTGTAAATAGATATTTACAAAAAAATCTATTGTTTGGACTAAAAAAATTAAAACACTATTACGTTAGTATGTTACTTGTAGAATAATCTGACAGAAAATCTGAATCTTTGCATGTATATTAGTATGGATTTTAATCGTTAAAATAAATTTTTAGATGTATCATCGTGTTTTTTTATATCGTATCAAAGTAGTTGTATTATGTTTTCAACAGGCTATCTAACTAGCATATATCCTGAAGAATATCATAATATATTTTGTTTACTGCAGTGGATCATATACTTATAGGCATTAAACGAGTTAAAACGAGCAAAAAATCACGTTTGTTGTATGGGAGGCTCCTTAAATATTTATGTTATTCTGTTTTTTTAGTATTTGTTGTTATAGCAGCAACAGAAATACATCATCTGTGAAAATTTCAACTGTCTAACTATCACGGTTCATGAGATACAACCTGGTGACAGACGGACAGACGGACGGAGAGCCGAGTCTTAGTAATAGGGTCCCGTTTTACCCTTTGGGTACGGAATCCTAAAAACTTGCGTTATGGTCCTGCGGAGTAATTACATAACATAGCGCACACCTAGTTAAAGGGTCACAAGTCAAAATAATCCAAAATCGAGTTATTGCGATAATCCGAATCTGTATGATGTTGTATATTATTTTACTAAGATATTAACTGAGCAAATTAATATCTTAGTAAAATAATAAACAACATCATACAACAATAATTTTAAAACGGTCAAATAGAAACAGGGTAAAACGTTTTTTGATTTTCCTGAAAAAAAAGGTAAGTATTTTGAGTTGTGCTACTCTTTATCTAGGGCCCGTATTAATAAACGTTCCTCAGCCCAAGAGGTCGCACTTGATGACAACCTTGAGATCATGACCGTATTAATAAACATAATAATTTGTGTTCTTAAGTTACGGCTTGGGTTTACGTTATCAGCCGAGTGATGGACTGATTAATAAACGGAACTCTACACTTAAGTATACAATAGGTGTGTGTACTCGAGATGCGTAAACCTGAGTGTAGGCAGTCCGTGACTTAAGGTCGTGATTAGTAGCGTGAAACATGGAGTTTAAAAATATTTTGGGTGAAATTAATTATTACGATGCAATAGAGTACCTACTATGACGATATTTTATGACCGGTTTTATGCTACAGCATCATTTCAGGTAGGTACCTATCTACCTATGTAAATATTTTAAATACATTTATCATAAGTATAATAAAATGTATTTAATTACTATTTATAGGTATAACACAAAGCCATTAAGTCCACAAATGTACTTCTGTAGTTGTATAAAATTTAATAAATACCTAATAACTTTAAAAGTCGTAGGTACCATATAAATCCAATTAATCTAATTTTAAAACCCAATATATTTATGTGAAAATGTAATATTTCAGCTTGTTTATGGTGACCTAATACATTTATCACAACCTACATCACCAAAAATATTTTTTTTTTTTAAATAACAAAAAAAAACTTTTTTTAATTAAATTTTATTTTATTTATTGGGAAAGAAAAACACATTTTTTTACAATTTAAGGCTTTCTTGGATAATTAACAACTTTATGACGTGATACAGCGCTATCCATTAAAGTTTTAACAAAATACATATATTTCAATAAATCTTACAACATAAAATAATGAAATGTGATGCATGTCATTCTAAACTTCGGTCATTGTGACGTAATCGTTCACGAAATCAAGCCATCAAGTACAGCGCATTGAGGAGCTGATCTTGGTAACTGAGATACTGTATTCATGTGTTTATTAATTAGCAATGATCTTGAGATGCTGTTATCGTAATAATGGCGTATCAAATGATTGCGCACTTGGGCACGTCATTGAGGAACGTTTATTAATACGGGCCTAGGTGTGCGATACGTACAGTTAGAATGGTTTTCATTTTGACAGTTCAACAACATTCATTGCGTTATTTTCGTTGATAACATTGATAAGCAAACAATTTTTTCAAACAATATGAATCAATGGATTAGCCATAGGCTTCAAAATGATTCAGGTTGTGAGTGATAGTGGTACGTAATTAGGGTGCTGTAGTCCCCTTAACCGGTTAATATCATAGCATGACGTAAATTCCAATTGTTATTAAATATTATTCACGCCATAAAAATGGACCTCAATAAATGTCATTACAAATAACAAAGATGTTATATTGTTGTTTATTCACCTCGTTTAAATCGCAAGTGACATCATAAAACGCCAGACGAGTTTAATTCTGTCTCTTGCATCAATCGAAACTAATAATAATGAACCAAAATAACACATGAAATCATATGTAGCGTAATTCGTTTTAATCGTTATTGAGAGTAAAGAGCGCCCACTATAAACTGGGATGCGGCAAGATGAGGAACTAAAGTTACATAGAGATCTATACTTATTTCACAACTAGCTTTTGCCCGCGGCGGCAACCTCGTGCGATGTCGGAAAATATCCCTCGGGAACTTAGATAGTAACGGGGTTAAAAACTATCTCACGCCTTCTTCCCATAGGGGTAGGCAGAAACTATAGAACGCCACCTGCTACGATCCTTACATACTCCTTTTGTTTTTTTCCTTATGTGTGTGTGTGTAAAAACTATCTGCATCTGTGCCAAATTTCATCTAAATCTGTAGATACAGCCGTTTTTAAATGGTTGAGTAACCCACATCCAAACATACAAAATTTCACATTTATATTATTAAGGCTCCTTCAAACAGGCGCGAGACGCGACGCGACACAAAGGCACCGACTGTCGCGGGACGAGCGGTGCCTTTGTGTCTCGTGTCGCGCCTGTTTAAAGGGGCCTTTAGTGGTTTTTTCTCGCATTTGTCATTGATTCATTAATCATTATACGTACTTATTAGCAGTTTCGCCATGAGATACCTATTATAGGTGTCAAGACGTTGTGCATGAATGGTTACTCTGTAAGAATTACTAAGATTGATCGGTGGATCGTATATGACGTTATTTTTAAAATCATCTGTTTTTAATGACCAAGGGCAAATATCAATTTCGATTAAGAATCTACGTAGGCATTATGTTTAATTGTTGTCAATTATTGGACAAAAATGATTTGTTCAATTATACGTAGTTAGTTTAATTTCGGATCTCGAAGGGATGTGTTTGTTTCACTTTTTAGATTTTTATTTATTTAGTGGTTTATCTGCAACCGTTACACTGTTCAACCAATTCACAAGCCAAGTGCACAATAATAAGAAATAGACACAGCATGCAAAATTTTATATCAAAGAAAAAGACAGAAATTACACATAATTTTAAGGCTTCCGCTGACAGGCGCAACGCGACAGTGCGACGCGATTATGATAGAACAATTTCCATGAAGTTGTCATAGATTTTTTTCTACTAGAACCGCGTCACGCTGTCGCGTCGCCCCTGTCGTCGGTGGGAGACTTTACACAATTTTAACACGACAATAGTTGGGATAATCGTGTGTAACATATTATAATGGGTATCTATTTTGGCGGACTTGGCGTAACTTTGAAGTTACGTGAATCAAATATCAATCCCTCCTTCTTCCCATTAAAATTATTAAGAAGTCTACAAAGGTGGTGAAGGAAAACATCGTGAGGAAACCGGCATGTCCTAAAACCAAAAATTCCAAGACATGTGACATCTACCAACCCGCACTGGATCCGCGTGGTAGATTACGGCCCATTCCCTCTCTAAGAGAGGAGGCCTGTGACCCAGCTGTGGGAACATTATAGGCTGACTAGGCTATGCTACAAAGGCTTGGGACTGAGGAGTTAGACCCTGAAACAGTTTTGCAGAATGGGGGACGTAACAGTTCGATAGGGTGAGGCGGATATTATTTCAAGAGTAAGCAGAGCTTATATTGTATGTCAGGCTACAACCACACGAGGAGGCGAAACGCCGGGGCGTTACTCCGCTGCCGCGAGAAATCGCGGCACAGCGGACAGAGCTCCGGCGGGATCTCATGGCGGCATGGAGAGTGCGACTGTCGCAACCCAGCGCTGGGCACGCCACAATTGCGGCGGTAAGTCCCCTCTTTGAGGAGTGGCTTGAGAGGCGCCACGGCGTCCTCACCTTCCGCCTGACGCAGGTCCTCACCGGACATGGCTGTTTCGGGAGGTTCCTGTTTCGGATAATGCGGGAGGAAACGCCCGGGTGTTGGCATTGTGTGGATCGACCGGAGGACACGGTGGAGCATACGGTGGAGGTCTGCCCGGCTTGGGCGGAGCACCGCCGTGTCCTCGTGGCGGCGATCGGCGGCGGCGATCTCTCGCGTCCGGCCCTGGTTCGGGCCATAGTACGGAGCGAGGGGGATTGGGAAGCAGTCACCTCCTTTTGCGAAGCAGTAATGCTCGCGAAGGAGGAGGCGGAGCGCGTGAGGGAGAGGCAATCATTGCGCCCTCACGCCCCTAGTCGCCGTAGGAGGAGACACCCTGGGCGTCGGGAGTCCATAGCCGACTCCCGGCCACCGTAGGCGCGGGCCTGCGGACGGCGAGCAATGGGCAGCTCGCCGTCCGGTAAGGACCAGGCCCGGGTCGACGGCGCGTTGTGTTCCACGCGCGCCTCAAAGAGTTGTCAGCATAATTGACGGGGTCCGATAGGGCCGATGCCTGCCGGGGTCGCGGATTGTTCGAAAGAGTTACCGTGGCCCTGGCGCACAGGCAACTGAAGGAACACGGGTGGGTTTTAGTCAGTAAGAGTCTGACACGCCCTTCCGCTCCGCCCAGAGCGGGAGAGGTCATTTGATGATTTCTCATCCAAAAAAAAAAAAAAGGCTACAACCACACACAATACCAGCTGCCTAGGGTACAACAACAACAGCAACATCTGTAAAATGTACCTACTTTCTGTACCTACAAATAAATAACTATTATATTCTATTCTGTTCCTATTTCATACAAAAAAGTCCGCAATAAAAAAAAGAACTGCGCCTCATCTTTTATTTCTATTAATTCCAAAGGTTATTAGGGACTATTGTTAGAGGTTCAAGTGTGAATGTCAAGGACAATATTAACTGTCAGATGTAACTTACGTTAGTTTGAATTAAATTTATTTGTAGGCTGTTTTTATCTCGGTTCTCTAAGCAAAATCTTCATGAAAAAATCTTTAGTTTGCAAAAATATTTTCAATAAGATTCCGATATAGAATTATGCTACACTCGCGGACAAAGAATACGGGTCAGTACGAACAGCTAAAATTACTCTAGAATAATAGAGCTAGTGGCATGAATGAATCTGTATATTGTAGATAATTTACCAGTTAATAAAACACCACCAAATGTTGGAAATATTATTACTTTAATTGTCAAACTTAGGTACCTAAAAAAAAAGCAATATTTTTTACGCAGAAAAAAATTATGCTTGGTACCTCAACAACAACTTGGTACACAACACAAAAAAGAACTTTAAAACAAAATTAATACTTTGTATTGCCTCCATGGGCTCATCTCGCTGCTGCCAGGCGATTGGGCATGCTGTTTATTAAGTTTCTTGTGCGATGTTGCGGGATATTGTTCCATTCTTCCACTATCGCACGTTTCAGGTCTCGCAGTGTACCTGGGGCGGGGTTTCGATTTCATAAATACCTCCCATTCTCATCCCAAGCCTGTTCAATTGGATTCAGGTCCCGGGCTTCTCGCTGGCCAGTCCATGTGATTGACGCCAACGTCCTGAAAATACTCATTTACAATTTGAGCTGTATGTGCCCTGGCGTTGTCATGCATGAATATTGAATTTTCACCTATATTAATTATTTATGGGCCGACATGCTCATTAAGAATTGCTTCCACATATCTTGCACTAGTTAGCGTACCATTTTCTATCAGCAGTAACTCCGTGCAACTCTCTGAAGACATTCTAGCCCAAACTATAACAGATCCACCGCCGAACGGCAGTTTTTCTTCAAAACAAGCTGGAATAAAACGTACCCCTCACCGTCGGTACACTCTTCGCCGCCCATCACGTGCATACAGCATAAATCTAGATTGTTCAGAAAACATTACTCTTGCCCATTCTTCGTCTCCCCTTGTGTGTTCGTGGGCGTAATGTAATGTTGCTACCTGATGTTCCCTTTCAAGTTTTGGACCATTTGCGGCTATGTGGGTTCAAATTACCTTCAAAGAGCCGACGCGATGCCTTACTTACAGTCCGCTCGCTTACGTAGTCTCTACGGGTCTCCCGAAGTTGATCTGTTACTTCAAATGCCGTGAAGTGCCGATTTCGGAGCATGGTCATAACAATAAATCGATCATCTCGAGCCGTAGTATACCTCGGTTATGCTCTGCTCAGTTTCTCGGAAACTTGGACGACTCGCTGCACTGTAGAAAGTGAAACGCCTATTGTTCTTGCTGAACTTCGCTGACTTCTGCCTTCTTCTAACATAGTGACGATACGTGTACATTCTTCTGGACGACAATGACCGACTTTTATCATTATGATTTGATCATTTGACAGATTGAAAAAAAAAAGTGAGAAGACAAGCAAAAGTAAAAAAAAACGCGAATTGAATTTATTTCCAAATTCGAGGTTTTTAAAAGTTTAACTTTTTTAATTACCTTGTTGATAATTTATGGTTTTGTTTCATGCGATATTAAAATTCTCTATTAAGTATATAAAGTTAGTGTCATGCATGTACCATTATTAATTTGCATGTTACAGGGATTTCGTCATCTACCCGTATTATTTGACCGCGAGTGTATATTGTACAACAAAATTTAATAAAGCTCAAGCCAAGTCATGCTTAATAGCCAAAGAAGGACGAATTTTGTCAAAGTAATTTAGTCGTAGGGAAGGGAATGGACATTCTCCTTTCAATACTTAATTTCAAGACATCACTTTCTGTTAAATATAACTAATGAACTCTACTTACTTCCAACTAAAGGGATTTCGGATGTCTGTTCAACAGCGTGGACGATATCTTTGTAATCTATGGACCACATGGCAATTCCATACCATTGTACACGAGTTACAAATCACAGACCGTTAAAAAAGTTGTCAAACCGGTCCCTACAAATGGTACCACGTTGGAATCTTGCGCAATCATAGAAAGCTGCACCATTCGCGTCGCCTACGCATTACCAAACCAAGAACTCTGTGACACCATAAGATTGCCGCTCTGTCGCCCTTTTAACGGAGACAAGCGGGGGAAAGGAAGTTCTTCCAAAATGGTCGATATTTTACACTTAAAATTTTTGTTGTAGGTTGTAATGCTAACATTTGAAATAGTGAAAGTGATTTCGTTTTGTTTGTACTGTGTCGTAACAATGTGATAATTTGTACCTATAGTAGGATCTTTATTGGGCACCTGTTTGTTTTAGCTGGGTAATTCGAGTCTGCATAGTCAGCCCACATCTACCCACTGTTTAAATCAGACCTAGGTACTTTGTCTTCTGTTATGTTCATCATTCTAATGTCTGTTCGAAAAGTATATCTGATGGATGAATAGTTATAAGTTTATGTAACCAGCACCCTAATTACGTAACACACTATCTATCACAACCTGAATAATTTTGAAGCCTATTGCTAATCCATTGCTTCATATGTTTGAAAAATTTGTCCGCTCAACAACGTAAATAACGCAATGAATGTTGTTGAACTGTCAAAATGAAACACGTTCCTACTGTTAGGGCCTCTTTCACCATCCTCAAGTAAAGTTTCAAGTAGGCTAACCGCCAGTTAAAGTCACCCGTAACATCATGTGCGGATTTCACGACGTTCGAGTAGCACTAATCATAAGATTTAACTGACCCGTAACTTACTTGCCACGACATCTGGCAATTAGCGTGTTTACTTTACAGTTAAAGGTTGTCCATTGTTAAAAATGACAACGGGTAGGTAGTTACTTATCAGGTAACATCAACGGTTATTTTAAAATGTATTAATAAATATGTATTTATTTGAGTTGATTGGTCATCAATTGGATGAATTAGAATATACTACAACACAATGAGTCCCTAGGATTCGTGTATTTAAATTCCTTGTTGATTATTTTAGGGACCTAGATGTAACTGATTTTTTTGCTAGATTTCGTCTATCGAAGTATACAGTAAACCAAGGTCTTAACTTCGAAATCGTAAATACTTTCCAAATCATCGGTGCTTAAATTAGTCATAGCTTTTATTTGCTCTTCCACATAGTCTAGCTGAGGTGCTGTGTTCTGACCACCTACGGTACGGTAAAGTTCCGAGTAGGTATATCCAGATCGAGCATTGAATTAATTTTGGATGCTTATAAAAAAGTTAGCACTTCGATCTCTTTTAACTTTATCCATGCTAATTAAAAAATATAGGTCATTAAAGTAACAAATTAAAATCACACGCTTTCCAAACCAGGCACAAAAACACCACAAATGTAAATTGACAACTGCCAATGACGTTTGACGAGTAAAATTCGCGTATTATTGAACGAATGTAACGTATGATTTGTAATGTCATTCACTTAACCATTATGTTGTTATTCGAAGCTTTATTTTCATTTGTGAAATTGACAAAAGATACTCGTAACTTTTACTTGCCGATTAACGTTAACGAGGAAGTAACTAACCAACGCTTTACTTGGAGATGGTGAACGAGGCCCTTAGTGTGTTACGTAAGTACCCCGCAGTTTTTTGTTAACGTAAGTAAAGCAATGCTAAGTTATCTTCTCCTTTGTCTTGTATTGTTTGACGTTAATAGTACTCGTAGTATGTAGGTAGATACCCCAGGGGTATCCAAAGGTAGGTGTAGTACCCCTGCCTCTCGGATGACGCGTCTGTCTGAAACTCTGAATCAATATCAGAAGTTCATTGTTCGAGCCAAAACTATTATGTAGGTACCTAGGTAGGTACTTTACTATATTTGCGTATTTAAGTACATCGTACCCTTACCCTTTAGAAGGACATTTGGAGATTGGAAAGAATCTTTTAAGGATTCTGCAATCATAGTCCGAAATTGAATCAATTTGGGCGAAGTACTCGCTGAATTAAGTAAGTTTTTTCTTGCCATGGTCTAATATAGGGTGAGCTATTTAAAAGTTATCACAGTGGACACATACGTAAACTCACGCCTTCTTTCACTAAACTTTCAGAACGCCACCTCCTACGATCTTTAGATACTCCTTTTGCTTAATTTTGCGTTCATACATCTGGGTCATTCACACGCGTCGGTTGCGAGTACTGACCTGACCTTTCTGAAGAACATCACCAATAAGAAGAACGAGCAAAAAAAGAAAAGAATTGTTTGGAGGAGTGGAGTAAAGTAGATAAAGCATTGATTAACTAGCTATTATGTATACTTACTTACTTAGTCAGTTTTTGTCTAGGCTACTCACCAAGACCAAAACTCGCTGACGAAGGAATTTCCAGATTACAAATGTTTTATGGCAAATGTTTTCAGTGATAAGAGCGTAACTCATTTACTGACCTCTTTTATACCTTAACACTTAAGCCTACTAAATGTAAAAGTTTGTGAGGATGGATGGATGGATTGATGTTTGTTACTCTTTCACGCAAAAACTACTGAACGGATTTGGATGTAATTTGGAACACAAATAGGTTATAACCTGGAATAGCATGTAGGATATTTTTTATCCCGGTAGTACGTTCCCGTGGGATAATTTCCGACATCCACGCGGGCGAAGCCGCGGGCAAAAGCTTATAGTCTATAATAATGAAATATCCAGTTTACAACATTTTGATGGCGATTAATGTTAAACAGTGAGAACCATTGGTAGCACAATACATTTAGGAACTGACCTCTTTTACAGCTGCCCACTAACTATAATAATAATGCATTAAAAAAAAAAACCCTTAAAATGCATGGTTTTTCAAGGCAGTCGGCTGCACATAAGTTTGCACGTGATCTGAATGCTACCTATATAGGTAGGTATAGGATTCTATGATTGTATGGAGTCTAGACGTACTGTGCTACTTCCTTATCGCAGAATTATAAAACTAACAACGAAACTGTTAGTTATTAATCCTAGTTTAATGTTGATTTTGCTTATCTTGACTGTAATATCAATATTTTTGCATGTTTCCACATTTTTAAGTGTTTGGAGTCTTGGAATGTCTGAAGTGGATTCGTAGGAAACGATAAGGATACGAACTATGGCTATAAATTAACCTTTTCAATATTGTAAGTTCCTTTTTAAGTGTGTAGGTATTTTTACCGCCGAAAAAAGGAGTAGGTTCTCAAGTCGATACAAACAAAAAGGCGCCAAGTAAAATGATGGCAAGTTGATTGATCTTTTATTTGATAGAAACAGTGCTTTAGCTTTCCATAAAGTCTACGTTAATAGCTAGGTTTACATAAAAAAAACAAAAATAAGACCCAAAGGAAGCATTTTGCTTATGAACTTCACGCTAAATCGATCCTGTTTTGTGGAGTCTATGGGTAGTGTTACCATAAATAACGAAAATGCGCATTGGATTGTCACAGTTGAGAAGCACATGAAAAAGTGTTATTATTTTTAAAGTAATTATTGATTATTTGTTTGCCGCAGACTAAAAATTTGTAGGTAATTTACATTAATTTAGGAGCTTAGGTAGACTAAAAGGTTATTTTTTTATTTTCCGTTTCTTTTTTCAACGGTTTAATTTTTTGTTTGACCTTGAACTGGCGTAGTGTACCACCGAGTGTCATTCGAATAAGAGGCCACCTTATACTGCACCCTAATGGCACACAATCTGAATCATTTTGAAGCCTATTACTAATCCATTGCTTCATATGTTCGAAAAATTTGTCTGCTCAACAAAGTAAATAACGCAATGAAAGTTGTTGAACTGTCAAAATGAAAGCCATTCCTACTGTTAGTGTGTTACGCAATTACCCTGGTGGATTTTTTATCACTGGCGGGTGGGCTACCTTAAATACTCTCCAGTATAGTATAAAGTACTCTGTGATACTCTCTACAAGTGTCGAAATGAAGACATTTTTATATTGTGCCATATTAGGTACCTTAAAACGGGGTGAATAGCAACGCCAGGGTGAATCGCAACGAAACTTTAAAAGGGATTTTAACATTGAAATATTATAGTCTGTCGCCAAAAAGGACTCTAACGTGTATACTGTATTTTAATTAACGATTACGTGTCCCTGTTGGCAACAAATTATATTATTTAAATGTTAAAACTCCTTTTAAAGTTTCGTTCCTATTCACCCCGTTTTACCGGTACTTCACGAAGAAACTAATAAATTATTATGCCATAACCATAAAGGTACTGTACTGCAAACGATAGAGGGCAACAAAAACCTTATCTCGATGTAAACAGTAACATGGTCGGACGCGATAAGCCCCTGTTGACACGCGATGACACGACTTTGCTCTGACGTTTATCGATAGTTCTCTGACTCTAGAGTAATTGAATGTTATTTGTAGTTCAACACTAATTCGACTGGTACTAACTAATACTACCTATCTCCCGATAGGTAGTATTAGTTTGGGTACCTTCCAAAGTAATAATGATTCATGAAAATGAGGACACTTTGAATAAACTGTACTCATTTCCATCAAACACAGTTTGTTGTATTAGGTTACCTACAAAATTATCAAAGTTAGTCAATGGAAAATCTGAATTTCAATGTTACGCAACATTTATTTATTTAAAAAAGGTACACCAACAGCTTCTGTATACAAAATATCACATAACAGTAGGTAACAGCCATGGGCTTATACAATTGCCAATAACAGGTGATCCAACATTCTCAAATACAGTGATATGATAACCTAAGGCAAAACAAAAAGTAAAAAAAATAAACAATTTAAGTGATAACAAACCATAAAAACAGAAATATCAAATTACATAAGAAAAGCTACAGAGGATGCAAGAAACACTTACATACTAACACAATTAATCTTAGATTATGTTGCGTGCTTTGGGACCCTAAAATTTAAAACTTCACGGAATCATGAAATATGTCAAGATCAGGAGTGGATGTTATATAAGAATTCATCTCTCAGCAGAGCCTATTGACAATATCAAAGAGTAATGTCTACATTTCCCGAATATTTGTAGGTACCTACGTCACTCATTGACGAAAGCGAATGACTTCATGTTCTGCGTCATTACGAGTACTAACATTAGTAGTACAACATCGTCATAATTGCTCGTTGTAACCAATTTACCTTTGTTGACTTGTGAGTAAGCATGCTATAGCTACAAATCTATGTTTTCTGAAATGACGTCATTATGAATATGCAATAGCAGTAGCATAAGTGTTTCCTTAAGGGGGAAGCGCCAGGGTAGCCCGCGAAATTCAGATTTTCTTACGTTTTTTGCAATTTGCAGGTCAGTGTCAGGTTGTATGTTGATCAAAATATCATTTGCGACCTTAACAAATATGTATTTACAGATTTATTATACTCATTAGAATAATCAATACAACTATCTAAGTTAGAATTGATCTCAAATTTTATAATTGCATGAAATAGTCATATTGTAGGGTAATATGAACTTAGAGGGTTGTAGTGATTTCTTTTCTTCCAATACTTGTTACGACCGTGAATCATATTTTGATCAACATACAACCTAATACCTACTGACCTACAAATTAAACTAAAGAAAAAAACTAAAGAAAATTTGAAATTGGCGGGCTACTTAGGCGCTTTCGCCTTAAGGAAAAGCTGTATCGCGTCGTTAGACATTAACTTAATTAAGTCCTAGCGTTAACTAAAGTGCAGCTTCACTTGAGCAAGTAAGCGTGTTTCTTCATCTTAATACTAGCTGGCCACTTGCCAAAATCTCCTTGAACAAGCTGGTTGCTTATAGACAACGTTACAAACTTCATTATACAAGGAATTAAACTTTCAATAAATCAAATAAATAAAAAATTCTGCCGATATATTCCGTAAGAAATCTCACCGTGAAAACTTAGGTGAAGTGAATTTAAAATGAGCTCATTGCACCTGTTGCTAGGGATTGACAGTTCACTTTACCTAAGTATTCACGGTGAGTTTTTTAAAAGAATATATCGTTAGTTTTATTTCCGGTACGAACTATATCAGAATAACGGAATATGTCCGCGGTCGCATGAAATAAAATAATTACAGGAAAGCTTTGATTTTATCATATCGACACACGCACATCCCTATTTCAACATCGAACGTAGTAAGCTAAATAATTTATGAATTTACGATGCTTGGCCTAAAAACCCGAGTGTTAAGTTCCAATTTCTTTGTGGGCGTGACGTGAACTGAAAAATATGCCTTCCAACAATCCTTGAAATTTGAGTGCTATGTTATTAATGAAAGGACTTCAATGTCTGTCCTGATTGTTTAGTTTAAGTATATTTTTCGTGTTTATGTTGGTGACAAAGAAGTTTTGTTGGTACAACACTCATAGTTAGTAACAGCGTCAAACTTTTTTGATATATTGTAAAACAATCTTGGTGAGGTCAAGCAAGCTTTGTAATAAAGAACCAACACTTGAGAATCGTAAAGAGGCAGCAGAGCCGGTTAAACATTATACCTGACCTGGTTGACCTGAATGCTGATCTCCTCAATAAACTTGACCGCCTTCTAAATAACTGCATTCGATTCGTTTTCAATCTTCGTAAGTACGATCATGTGTCCGCGCACCGGTTGCTTTTAAAATGGTTACCCATTCGTCAGCGCAGAGAGTTGAGGGCTCTGTGTATGTTGTTTTCCATTCTCGACAAACCTACTTCTCCTTCTTACCTCACTACAAATGTTCAATACTTATGCTCCGCGCATAGTAAAAATCTTCGTTCCACCAACATTCGTCTTCTACGATGTCCTTCTCACCGCTCTGGTTTCATTCACTCTTCTTTCTTTGTCCAGGCGGTCTTTCTTTGGAATTCGCTCCCTCTGAGCATCAGGACGGCAACCAGTCGGTTATCTTTTAAGTGGAAGGCACGTGAACATATTCGTAAGAAGTTGGCAGAATCATCCCAGCGCTGATTTGCTGGATTCGTTTTCTCCTCTTCCTATCGTTATTTCTCTTGACTAAGTTTATTTTCGTTATATGTATGTATGTATCTATGTATTAGTATTTATTATTTTTCAAGTTATCTATCCCTTATGTTGCACCTGCCATGTTTTGTCTCTGCGTCACCCTAAGGTTGACTGGTAGAAAATGCCTCAGGCATTAAGTCCGCCTTTGTACAGTATTTTTTTTTTACTTGTGCATAAAGTTTTAATTAATAAATAAATAAATAAATATATCAATACGTTGGATTCATCGCAAACTATGCCCCCCCCCCATCTCTAATCCTACTCTCTGTAGGCACCAGCACCCTAATTGTGTAACTCACTATCAATCACAATCTGAATCATTTTGAAGCCTATTGCTAATCCATTGCTCCATAAGTTCGAAAAAGTTGTCAGCTCAACAACGTAAATAACGCAACGAATGTTGTTGAACTGTCAAAATTAAATCCATTCCTACTGTCAGTGTGTTACGCAAGTAGGGTCGCTGCACTATGGAAGACCTTTGCGAGGCCGACGATAACGCTGTCAAAGTGGCCGAATTCTGGTAGAAGCTTATTAAAAAAATACAAAATGGAATCATCGGTACGACGAAGAAAAAGTATACGTTGGATAACTGATAAGGTATCTACACTAGCGGATTGAACCTTAGTACACACGAGCAAGAAAGTAGATAAAACATCACTGGAGTTTGTACAATCGACCGCATGTCCGTGGTAGAACATTGACCTTAAGCTGGCCTAGCGTAGTACAGAGTTTCAAATAAAACAAGCGGCCAGCTTATACGGGTTTTTACCCGACTTCAAAAAAGGAGGAGGTTGTCAATTAGATTGTATTTTTTTTAAATGTTTTTAACTTAAGAACTCGATCATATAAAAACGACACCGACTTCTGAAATTAATGTTGTTATTCAAAATGTAGTGTTTTTTTGGAAATCGGCTGTTGTTTATATAATAAAGTTTTGTTACCACGACCGCGACCGCGATAAGACAGACCGCCCATTGTGTCACCATAATATGTAAAATTTCTCATTGATATCTGTAATTTTTATGGTGTACTTAGTAAAGAGTATTCTACTTTCTATCCTACCACTGGCTGCGACCTACCGTACGTGTACCTACGATTACTACGACAAACAACAGTATACTTAGTAAACACTTAGGTACTAGGCTCTATTGTAAAACTCTACCCACAAACAACTTTATCTTTTCATTACTTGGAAACATTACCTTACCTTGAAAGTTAATTCAGTAATCACCGGTATTCAAGACAATGCAACCGGTGTTGCTATAGCAGAAAATAATTTGTAAAATGAAATATTATTATTTTGAATTGAATGCAAATAATGCAGTGTTTATCAAACCTATAGACGATACCATTTATTATCCATATTAACCATAGATCATCCTCGGGCTCGTGGCTAAATAATAACAGCCGCACGGGACGTGCCGCGGTTGGTTCGTGGATGGGTAACCATCCATTACATATTGAGACCCGTGCGTGCCTCGGAACGTTAAGCTGTTGGTCCCGGCTGTCATTCGCATATCTTTTATTAGTCGTTATGGATAGTCAGACAGAAGTCAAAAATTTTGACAACCAATCTTACCAACGGGTATCGTGTTACCTAATAACTGGGCTGTGGAGGTCAGATAGGCAGTCGTTCCATGTAAAATACTGGTGTTCTGCTGCATCTGGTTAGACTTGAAGCCGACCTCAACATAGTTAGGAAAACGCTAGGCAGATTGATTGATCTAACATTCATCACCATTTCATAATCCCATGGATAATGTCTTCCGCCATACATTTTCTACCTTGGCAATAAGAAAGGGCTCATGGCCATGATGACCCAGGAGACATGTTTTAGGTCCCGACTGCCACCAATTGGAGATCTAAAGAGATAGAACGTAGATAGAATATAAATAAAGTTTATTAAAAAAAAAACAAGAAAACGCGACTGCGTAAAATGTGACGACGTGTGTTACGAGTTGTAAGTGGTGGGTTCGAACCCAAGCAGGCGCTTTACTTTGTGTAAATAATTTCATCACCACTGCTCTCAAAACGGTGAAGGAAAATATCGTGAGGAAACCGGCATGTCCTAGAACCAAAAATTCGAAGACATGTGACATCTACCAACCCGCACTGAGTCCGCGTGGTGGATTACAGCCCACTATCTCTCGAAGAGAGGAGGCCTGTGTCCCAGCAGTGGGAACATTATAGGCTGATTATGCGTAAAATGTGAACTTTAATTAAGACTAGCTTTTGCCCGCGGCTTCGCTCGCGTTAATTTAGACTTTGACAATCGATTTGGGTTATAATTCAATCATGATCAGTGATTTTGTTTTCCTCGGGAGCAGTACTTTTTTT
The DNA here is from genome assembly GCA_916610205.1 of Griposia aprilina. NCBI lineage: Eukaryota > Metazoa > Arthropoda > Insecta > Lepidoptera > Noctuidae > Griposia > Griposia aprilina. The sequence continues at coordinate 4,153,249 of OU744295.1, read as the reverse complement.
CGGGATGAAAGGTACCCTATGTCCGTTTCTGTATACCTGACAACTTATATGCAAAATTTTGGGATGATCGGCTCAGTGGTTTAGGCATGAAAGGGTAACAAACAAACAAACTTACTTTCGCATTTATAATATTAGTTAGGATGGAAATAATATGACCTACTAGTAAAATCTCATGCAGTCGGAGGCATCTTCAATGGCCTACCTGACCTATGTCCTCCGAATTGTACTCCACTCCACTGTAGTTCCACGCGCCATTGTAATTTCACGCTCGCCACTCTATTAACTGTCTCTACTTAATATAATATTAACAATAATTAACCCATACTTAGTTATTTTAGTACAATCCATCAAACCAAAATAGCGTGCTCAACACAATTGATAAAGTGGAAAAACCAGTTACATGAAAAAAAAAAAAATTATATATAAATAAACTTTTCTGTTTTTGGCAACCCAGAACATTAGGCACCGCGATAGATGCGCGGGAGTGAGGTCATTGTAATACGTAATATTTAAATGTCCATTATCTTGTAGCTAATTTTAGAAACTTCTTGTAGAAACAAAGAATTTGACTTGAGTTTTACGCCACAATATTGACTAAACTTGACTTGGATGTGATATTCATATTGTATATATTTTGTTAATAGCCGTTATAGTATAATGACAATGATAGACAGCTAGGCCTTCATGATTATTTGCTTAGAAAATAACAGCAACATCTGTTTAGGTATTTATCTTATAAAACAGACATGGTATCGTACAGTCACTGTCTTCCTATTTGCCAATAAAGATAAAGAGAGTGATCATGATCAGTGACCTGTAGGCCTAGCCAAGTTACAAACGTTTCGTATCGAATCTCTTTCTACAATCGTTAACGCTTTGGCGTAAGCAATTTTAGAAAACGATAAGTTGCTAGCCAAGTTGACGCGACTGACTCGATCGCTCGTTCTACAATGTCATTAGAAAAAACCTATACTTTAGTCTATGGTGAGCGTTCCTATAAACGTCAAACTAACCTTTGTTATTTTTATGTCTATCATACTCGGGCACTTGAAAGTTTGAAACATAAACAATGACGTGATACGCGTCATGAACTAATATCGCCACTTACGAAACAAACAGAACAATTGTGTTTGACCCTTTACTTAATCAATATACTTATTATGGATATCACTGTATTTTTTAACATTTTTGAGATGGCACAGTCATTACATTAATGTCCTAAAATTTATCTCTAAGGGAGTGTCTGGGACTTAATTTATTAATTGAACGAATTGCCCTTTTTTGTAAAACAAAAATAGTCTTAATATTGGCGGCATTTCCCCTCAACAGAATACCGTACGACAACATATTTAAAGTACGCATGTTAAATGCTAAATGGTAATTAATGTCCAAAATAATGGTAAATAAACAAAACACTTCTCGGTTTCAACACAGCTGTATCATGTAGACGCCATTTAATTATCGTTAACTCTTGGGTCTCGGCGATCGCTTAGCTATCGTTCAAAAACTTCGACATCGTTTTGTTAGCGCTTGTCAAAACTGTAACTTGGCTACCATATGTATGGGATGTAGCGATCAACGTTGTAGAAACGATCACATTTCATTCTAACATTTTGAACGATCTGATAAGTTGTAAACTTGGCTCCGAATTTTCTATTCGTTTGTTCTGACCACGTGACTTAACGTTGACATGATGTCATTCCTATACATTTGATTAGTTTTCTATTAGCGTTGTCGATTGTAGATTGTCAACTTGGCTAAGCCTGCTTATCACCAATCTGTTGACCAAGATCGATGATAAATTAAAAGTTTTTTTTAACAATTCAGGGTATTGTTTTTGTCATGTCTTTGCTAAATAAACCAAGTTTCTTTATTTCTAATTACAAGTCTTTTGTAGCAAAATTTCCTAATTCAATGCATACTGCATCTTCATAGCTAAATAAACTATTTATTAGCGTAGCAGGGTATCGCGATTCACGTAGCATATAATAATACGTAGCGATTCGCGTGGCATGTTGCGTAGCATTCCGCGTAGCATGTCGTGCAACATGTCGCGTAGCGTGTGTCGTAGCGTATCGCGTAGCATGTCGCGTTACTTGTCACGTAGCGTACCGTAGTCTGTTACTAAGGGCAAATTGAACCAATGAAACTGAACGCATTCAGCACTTCTTAACCGCGTTCAACATCTGCCAGAGTTAACATTGTTGTGGAATATTGACACTGACAGCACTTGAACGAGGTTAAGAAGTTTATTTTGTTTATTGTAACACCTTAAATCTATCATTACAGCTTGCTCTTAGAAGTACTGATTGCGTTCAGATTCATTGGTGATATCGGCACTTAGTTGGTATTGAAATGAATGACGATAGTGATGATGGATTGGTAAACAAAATAAGTTTATTTGATTATTATCCTAACATTCAGTGTAGAAACAAATTGCGTTCGTGTGTAATTTATCCATTGTTCGCTTTATTTGATAAAGAGGTACCTACAATGTGGTACCTACCTACCTAGAGGACCTACATACGTCATTTCATAAATTCGAATACCTAAGAATCATGGCTTCTTATGATGGCATTTTTATGGTGAACATTTTATTGTTACAATGCAGCCGTTTCAAAAGCATTATTATAAAAATATTTTGCATTCTGAATGTTGTATTTAACGATATTTCAGTAAAGAACGATACTTTGATTAAACTCTTTTTAATTTATCTCAGCTTATTTTGCATAACCGTAATGGCTGTGTTTTTAGCAAATGCTAGCATTTATTTGCATACTAAATAACTCGGTCCTTCGTTTTAATATTGCAATAAAATTCTCTGATTTAAATTGGTGTCATTCACCTGCAGCTAAATTATTCAAACAAAAATTGTAAAAGTTATGTAAAGATCAAAATGTTTTACGTCTTTACATAAGTAGTAATTCTAATGATTTCCTCAAATTCACTGGAATTTTCGAAAAAAAAAATCATTAGGAACAAAAAGTATTTTCTACTCCTACACAATACTTTGGTCTATTTTCTCTCATTTATTTTATTTTTTATGCCTCTATCTTGGTCTCAACTACTCATTAGTTTTTCCCGACAGAAATAGGAAATAAAAGCGTGATTTTATTCACTTTACCCAACCTACCCGACAAGTTATCACTACACCAATTCTAAAGACGCTAGCACATTTCCCAATAATATGCCCAGTAACTCCAAAATCTGCTAACAGGCAACAAACGACAAGGTGCAAATCAGGATTAGTGTTAGTTATCGAGTAGCAAGGAGCGCCAACGGTCCGGGTAACCTTGTTCTGAATTATGCGCCCGCGCCGCGGCTGATGACGTCAGCGACACAGGGCGTGGTCGCGGTCTCGATGCCACGAGGAGATTCGGATATTACGTGTTGAGGGATTGTCGTTTTGAACACACACATTACAACACATCAAAAAGTAAATTCCCGTATTGAAAATCTTATTTCAGTCAGCTAACCACAGAACAGTAGTCACATGAGTGATGAGTGATGAGTTAAGACGACCTGTCAGCAAATTATCTTGATTGGCCTTCCAGAAACTGGGTGTAAGGCCCCGTCCACACTGCGATAATCAGTACAATACTTTACGGTAATAAAAAGATGGAATAACATCATCACACGTTCCTACCGTTCATAGTCATACGGTTAATAGTACTTTACTGCAGTGGCTCACAACAGAGTTATTGATGGACGAACGTGAATATGTGGACCGAGGCGAAGCCGAGGCACACATACGTGAGCCCATCAATGTCTGGTGTCGGCCAAGGTTTGTATAGTACTTTTCTCAAATAAGTAATGCGCGGAAATTCAAAATAAGTAAACTAATTATTTTCAGAATCAATGACGAACAACGATAACTTTTCTCGCGCCAATATGTTCATTTGTTTCTTTTCTTTGATAAGTTACCTTAAAGAGTGTAATAATGATATGGGGGGGTAAGTTAGGAACCTCCTTGGTTGCCATGGGTCGAAGTAAAAAGTTCGTTCCATTTTTAAATTACACGACAGCTATGAGTTTTCATAGTAATTTATTCGGCCGCTAAACACGACAGATATGGATTTTCATACTAACATTACCGGCCGCTGCTCGCATGTATTTGACCAGTACAGCATTTTCTATTTATCTCGAAGAAGGTTGTCATAATAATGCTCGAATTGCCAAGCATTTTTCAGAAAAAACAAAATAATGCAGTTTAAAACTGCCATTGTGATCTTAAAATCTTCTTGTTAGTGTGTCGATAGCAATTTAAGAGTCAGCCCAGAATTTGGCTACGAGTTTGTCACCTTCAGTAGCGTTCATCAGTTCTTGTAACGTGCAGGAAACAGGACACGCTGGACTGTGGGACAGCACCTCCTTTACACTCCAGGATGGAGTCATCTGTGAGTCTGCACCTGAGAAGGGTTTCCTTGCGACGGCCTATCTAGGTCCGGAGTCTATTTAAAGACTTCCAGGTAACACGTTAACTGGGCCTGTGAATAGATTTTTTGTAACTCAAGCCATGTTTTTATTATTATTTATTACACATATTAATTAAAGATTGTGTTATGAAGGTAAATCAATGGTTGTGGTAGGTACACTAGATCCATTGGTATAAAAGGAGTCATTGTCATGCTATACCTACAAACCCGTTTTCCTCATAAGTATGAGAGTAAACACAGAATTGTTTTATCCCGGAATAAAATACCAAATCACGTACACCAAACCACAAGCAAACAAGTTGCTTACTAAGTATTTATCATATATTTGATAAATAATTTACAATTAAAAAGTAACCATTACATAAATTTTCAATATTTTTATATATATTTCAGTACTTCGTTTTTTAGCATAATGGAATTTTTATGATTGAATAGTGATCATAACGAAACGGATACCAAGGAGTTTTTCAGATGAATGGTGGAATACTTAGAATTTTATTACCTACTACCGACCTACTACTACCAAGGTCGTGGGTTCAAACCCGGGCAGTGCCAATGTGACTCTTTCGATTCACATGTACTTTCTGAGTTTATTTTGCACATTACTGGATCTGTGCCCGGTTGATAGCAATAGGCTCGCCCCCTATTACATGGGACTTAAACATAACCGGCGAAATATGGGTGTATTATAGTGAACAGGCGTGATGTTGTTGTATTATTTGATGTTATTAATACCTACCTTTACCTTTCTATACTTGTATTGCCTCATCACTGATTGTTTTAATTTTAATTTACGGGTATGCTGATTATTGACTGAGAAAAATAGTAGATTGTTATACAAGGGGCTAAAAAGACCCATTATAATAATTTATACGAGGTAGTTTTACTCCCAAGCTTTAAATAGAAAAAGCTAAAGCTTTCTTTTTTTTTAGCGTAAATAGAAACCGAGTTATAACGGGTTTTAGCGACGTGTGTTACACTCTACTTTTCACTACGATTACGAGAAACTAAAATAACCCAATACAATATTAAATAGTTTTTTTTTTAACTTTTTCTGTAGCCGCAACGCAATGCACGCATTCTACCGAAGAGATCGCCGTTTTTATTAGGTCCACTTTCAAAAATAAAATGTTTTAAGTCGAGTCTTTATTCATGATTGATACTTATGAATTACTTCATTGGGAACAGTCAAAATAAAATAAATAAATAAACTTTACCCCTAGAGGAAAATATGCTATTTTATCCCCGCTCTGATACGCAGCTACAATGACAGAATTTTTGAGCAAGAGGAGTGAAAACAATATTCAACTGAAGGCTCCCAGCAAACAGGCGCGACGCGACTCGGTCGAACAATTTCTATGAAAACTTACGCTGCTGGTAAATTTTTTTTTTTTTTACCAAAATCCTCTTTCAGCTTTTTTCTAAAATCATTCCTCAAGAGGGTAAAATAGGGGATGATTTTAAAATACACACATACCTAATATTAAAATTTTTGTGTACCTCATATTAAGAGATTTAAGAAATTGGAAATATAGTCAGAATCCGTGTCTCTATCTGGAGGTTTTTTTTTTTGTACTAATTTAATATAATCGATCCACCCGCTTAAAAGTATTTACAATTTAACGTTATAAAATAACTTAGTTTTAATAAATGTAGTTATTAATTACGTGGTCAATGGCGGTCGGCTCTGTGGATTTGTTTGGAGATGTTAGAATACCTACTTACTTTTTATACCGGTAGCATGTTCGCTCCCGTGGTATAATTTCGGACATCCACGCGGGAGAAGCCGCGGGCAGAAACTAGTTATAATATAAAAAATTAATCATTGCGTGGGCGTATGACTGATTTTGAATTTCATCTGAATGATTTTGAAGGATATTGCTAATCCATTGCTTCATATGTACGAAAACTTTATCTGCTCAACAACGTAAATAACGTAATGAATGTTGTTGAACTGTCAAAATGAAACCCATTCCTTCTGTTAGTGTGTTACGTAATTACCCCGCTGATGTATGAACGTGAACGAGGCAAAAGGAGTATGTAAGGAGGTATGTATGTAGCAGGTAGCGTTCTGTAATTTCTGTCTACCCCCATGGGAAGAAAGCGTGAGTTTATGTATGTACTAGCTTTTGCCCGCGGCACTGTCGGCGTGGATGTCGCAAACTTATCCCGCGGGAACATACTACCGGGATAAAAAGTATCGTACGTGTTAATCCAGGTTATAAACTATCTGTGTTCGAAATTCCATCCAAATCCGTTCAGTAGTTTTAGCGTGAAAGACTAACAAACATCCATCCATCCATCCTCACAAACTTTCACAATTATAATATTAGTACCGTGAAAGTTTTCACGACCACAGTATTATTTACTTATTTGGATCTGTTAGTGTTAGCACCTACTTACGTTTATCAATGCAGCAATGGCGCGTTGTAAACAGCTGATGCAAATATTGTAACAGCTGTTTTATTATTATTTGCTCGGAAAGTATTGTGATTTTGCACCTGGTGAAGTAGTACAATTCTTCAGTATTTTAAATAAGTATTTTTTGTTGCTTACTTAAATTAATAGTTCGTTTTATCTGTCTCGAGGCCCTGGGTTCGATTCGCGGGACGAGCAAAATGTTACTTGGTTTTTTCAACTGGGATTTCTCAGTAGCAGCTTGGAGTCTGACATTTTAACTTAAAATATCAGATATTTGATTTGTTTGACCCATACAGGGTGGATTTTTGAGATGGTGCAGCAAGGGCAGCTTACCTTAACCGTTGTAGCTACAGGATAATGGACTTTAGGAGACTTTCTATCGCATATGTGTACATATCGTGTGTAAAAAAAAAAGATGCAATTTCATTATTTAAGTGGTTTAAGTTTAGGGGTTTTAGTTTGAATAGTACAATAAGAGAACGCCACAAAAAAAGTGTTTTTCTAACCAAGTCAAAAACGTTAAAGAATGAACCGTTTTAAAAGCATTCGAACCTTTTTTTATGTTTCTATTATTCGAACGGTACGCGTGACAGGGGATTCCCATAACATTGAAAATTATTAACTACCTTTACGGGAATACCCTTATATTAACGTAACCTACTATAGTCCCTTTTTTATGGACATATGGTTTGAATTTCAATACAAAGCTAACCGTACAAACTTGCACGTTATTTGGTGATTCCTCGAAACTTATGATTAGAATGCCACTTGCCACAGGAAAGGTAATCCAAATTGTATTTTTTTGTCAAGTGTTGCTAGGGTAAACTTTAAATCTGCTAAATTTCTAGTTTTGACAGTAAATATCAATTGATATAATTATCCTACTAATCATACGAATATTATAAATGTGACAGTTTGTGAGGATGGATGCATGGATGGATGTTTGTTACTCTTTCACACTAAAACTACGGAACGGCTTTTGATGGAATTTGGAACATAGATAGTTTATAACCTGGATTAACATGTAGGATACTTTTTATCCCGGTGGTACATTCCCGTGGGATAATTTCCGATGTCCACGCGAGTGAAGCCGCGGGCAAAAGCTGGTATCCTAATATATATGTATCATGGACTGATATAATTAAATCAGCGAAACAACTGGCGAAATGAGGGTGTTCTATAAGATACATAAGATAGGTACATCTCTGCCTAAACCTGCAGAAACACAGGCGTGATGTTATATTATCTTGTCTATCTACTGACAACTAATAAAATATACCACTATCTTCCTGTTGGTGGGCCTTTCCCTGAAGTTAAACAAAACGCTACGAAAAAAAGCAATAAACTCTTAACATTCAATAAAAGACACTAAAGCCTCTTGTGACAAAGTTCAAAATACTGTGTCCGGTCTTGTACAATGAAAGTAAGGTCGCTCAATGAAAGATAAGTAGATCTAATAATAATATACTGATTTGAGCTAAGATATTGTCGGGGGCGTAGCTCAGATGGTAGAGCGCTCGCTTAGCATGCGAGAGGTACCGGGATCGATACCCGGCGCCTCCAAATTTATTCTTTTTGGATTATTAAAAAAAAAATGTTAATCATACAACGCTTCGTTACATCGTTATTACCGCCATTTAATTTGACATCACTGCAAATTTTCATCATTTTAAAAAGTGTTTGCAGAAAAAATCATAAAAACAAGATGTTTATTGCTGCAAACCTGCTTTAAACTTCCATCATTTTTGTGCAAATTCACCAAGTTCATCACCATTATCAGATGATACTTGGGTTTGACGCGACACGCTTTTTTATTCCGTTCTGATAGCGTGATGGTTGACAGGGGACCGTCACGCTCGTGCTATCATTTACTACTCCCTTCTCTATCATAATATCATTCCTCACACGATCCATCCAATTTAGTTTACCAAATTAACTATACACAAAACAAACGTGAAGCGACCTTCCATTTACAAAAACGTCTCCCTCATTCAAACAAAAAAAAAACTATTTTTATTTATGGTTACAATTTAAATGCGGAAGAATTTTTCGACGCCATATTTTAGTTTACTAACAGTTTTAGTCAAGTAAGGTTATTAGATTTTAATTTTAATAGTAAATACTTTAATAGGTACCCTTTTAGATAATTTACCATTAAATAATTATTTAGGTATGTAAATGAATCATTTAAAATTCGTAAGTAAGTACACTAATTCTCGTTTGTTACGTTTTCTTGCTCAATTTAGCAATTTTGTTCACGGCCATACTCGATAGGCATAAAGTTATTTATTTCTTAGTTCTCATTTTCACTGCTTTTGTGCAACATGCTCTTAATTTTTTTGCATAAGTACATTGTCAGTGGAAGTTACTGTTACGGCTGTAACTTCCACGGCTGTTTTTTTACTAGATCTGAGGTTACGGCAAATAAAAATTCACGACTTCCAATCGAGTTAGCCGACTACCGATGGCCGGTGGAGCAGACGAGTCCTACGGGGTAATTGCGTAACACACTAACAGTAGGAATGTCTTCCATTTTGACAGTTCTACAACATTCATTGCGTTATTTACATTGTTGAGCAGACAAATTTTTCGAACATATGAACCAATGGATTAGTAATAGGCTTCAAAATGATTCAGATTGTGATACATAGTGTGTTACGCAATTAGGGTACTGGAGTGGAGACCGCGTATCGGTAAGCGTAGTGTGAGACGCCCCCCCAGCCCCAGCAAGATGGACCCTTAAAAAGGCGTCTGGGACAGACTGGATGCCTAACGCAGAGCACAGAGTGTTATGGCGCAGCCTGGGAGAGGCTTTTATCCAGCAGTGGCTGAGATGATTGAACCAAGTTAAGGCTCGTACACACTGGCGCGACGCGACAGCCCGACACAAAGGCGCCGCCCGTCGCGCTGCACGCGGTGCCTTTGTGTACGCTGTCGCGTCGCGCCAGTGTGAACGAGCCTTTAGCTGGTAAAATGTCAAATGTCAAAATCTTAAGAAGAAGGTTGATTTCAAGGCTCCTTTAAAGGCTCCCACAAACAGGCGCGACGCGACAGCACGACACAAAGGCGCCGCTCGTCGCGCGGCACGCGGTGCCTTTGTGTACGCTGTCGCGTCGCGCCAGTGTGAACGAGCCTTAAACAGGTGCGACACGCGACGCGACACAAAGGCACCGTCTGTTGCGCGACGAGCGGTGCCTTTGTGTCGCGTCGCGATGTCTCACCTGTTTGAAGTTGCTTTCAAAATATTTGCCTTCTCATCATCCACATTAAACTTAATATTTCTTCATTTTAACCTAGTTAAGGCGGTACCCCGACCAAAACCTTGTCATAGTGCGTTATTCAGAGCCTATTAACTCATTCACTATGGGTAATAAACTAAATCTAAAAGCACCTTATTAATGTTCGATATCCTATCATCACATTGCACGTTCTTATTTGTTTTTATGTGTTATAAATACATCTAAAATCTCCTTGTAAAAAAGTGACTAAAATTATTGATTGCATGCATCTTTTGCTAAAGGTGACGTTCAATTCATTTGAGGATTACACTAATGGATAGATAATTTAAAAATCTAAATAATACACGTTTAATTTTATTTTAAAACTTCACTTGTCTTTTTTTATTCAAATAATTTCATTATTTTTGTGAATTTTATGATAAATGAGCGTGCGGAGGGAGCGAGACCGAGGAGACTCAGCGACGGGACAGAGAAGGACCGAACGCTCAAGGTCGTTTGGTCAGGGAAGCGCCTTAATACAGCATATTATATCACTGAGCACATAAATGCCAAACGGGAACGATATGACATTGAAAAACGACCACCTTAATACGAAAATTGCCGTGGTGTAGAACAGAGAGGATGTCATCTAAATAACACGTCATTAAATGCAATGTACCCAGCCATCTGTACTAGTATGGCCTAGTACACACTCTACCCTTCCTAAGACCAACTATCAGAAAATCACACACGATTCTAGACTGTAAAACAAAGACAAAAAAAACAAAATGCTTTGATAGCGTCGTATAGATGGAGTGTGATTTTTGTTGAACGCTGTACAGAAAATAATCTAACAATTTCTGTCTTGAAAATGTATCCTACAGACCGTAATATTGGATTAAAACGTTGAATAGATTTTTATTCAGTTACTGTGCTGTGAAAAGAACAAGCCTTCGTTTTTCTAAGCTTTTTATCTGGTGCTCGGAAACTGAGTCAGATAGAGCATTTAAAGTTTTTGTTAGTTATTCAAAATAACTAACAAAAACTTTAAATAAAATAACTTATTTTATTATTATTAAACATCCAGCGGGGTGATTTCGTAACACATTATCAGTAGGAATGGGTTTAAAATACACGTTTCTTGTATGGGGGACCCCCTTTAATTTTGAACTTTATTTTATTTTTGAAATTTTGCGTTATAGGGGTAATAGAAATACACACTCTGTGAAAATTTCAACTGTGTATCTATTACGGTTCATGAGATACAGGCCGCTGACAGACAGACGGACGGACAGCACAGGCTTAGGAATAGGGTTCCGTTGGCACCCCTTGGGTACGGAACCCTAACAATACGAAAAATAATGGCTCAAACATCGGTTTGAAAATAGTCAAAAAAACGTGTAATTATATTTCTCATAACTTTTGCAAAAAAATAAAAAATAGAGAAAATAAATTTTGAGAATAATAATTTTAACACGACCAAGTATCTTCCTACTATTTACTTAGTACGTACCTACTATGTATCTTACCTATTGCACAAGGGGAGATAAGAGAAAAAACGCATCGCAGTAAGCAACTATGAAAGGACAGTGCACGCAAATGAATCATTTGGACGAGATATTAATTATATCTAATTATCTTCAATGAGAGTAATGACGGACGGGTCACTGGCGGAACATAAAAACTTTTATTATATAATTTATTATCCGGACATAGCAATGAAAACACACATTTAGTTTCTTTGTTAGCCATTAGAAAATATTAATTGGATTACTTCCTGCTGCTTGTACACATGGCTACATATCAAGCTATACATTTCCAGTATAAGCGAATCTCACATTGTCTAGGATTTCCGGGCAATGAGAGGTCAGCTTCTACTAGAAATGTATAGCTTGATATGTAGCCGTGTGTCCAAATTGACCTCAATTTTGTTTGTACAAATTGAGACATAGTTGTTTAGGCTTGTTTTATTTTATTTCTGTGTTACCAATAACCTATCTACTTAGAAACAGAGAGCATTATTACCTAAATACTTTCTTATGTCGGGCCACAAATAAAAATTGCGTTGTTACTACGATACTATAAATATTTTCCTTCACCATAAACGTCAACCGCAGCCCCACTTCACCCACTACCGAACATGGGCCTCTCTTTTCTTGTGCCAATCCTCATGCTTCTGTGCTAGCCTCATCCAGCGCGGTAATTACGTAACACACTAACAGTAGGAATGGGTTTCATTTTGACAGTTCAACAACATTCATTGCGTTATTTACGTAGTTGAGCAAACAATTTTTTCGAACATATGACGCAATGGATTAGCAATAGGCTTCAAAATGATTCAGATTGTGATTGTGTTATGTAATTAGGGTGTAGGTTTTGCCGGCGATGGGAACAATGTCATCTGCCCATCTCGCCGCCGGACGACCTACACTTCGTCTTCCAGTCCTTGGACGCCACTCGGACACTGCCCTACTCCACCTATCATGACTGCGCCTTGCCAGGTATCAAACCCAACTCCATTTGAGTTCTACAATTCGTTTTCCGATATCGAAGACCTTCCTACGTCTTATAGATTAATATTTTCCTTAAAAATACGTGGTAGACTTGTTTTTAGTAAAATATTTATAAGTACAGTCTCCAGCAGGTCAAGCTACACGAAACTGACAAATTTCTCCAAACGATTTTAAACCATAAAATTTTGGTTGTTAAGTTCAAAATGGAATGTGAAAATCTGACAGTTTGTGGTAACTTGATGTGCTGGCGACTGTACATCTAATCCCAAAAATTTTGATAAAAGTAACCTGAAAAAAAAACTTATTGAATTTTAATAATATTGGTTAGTATTTTGATGAAATTCCTCCCACAGAGTGGACCGAAGACTTGCGGGGTAATTACGTAACACACTAACAGTAGGAATGGGTTTCATTTTGACAGTTCAACAACATTCATTGCGTTATTTACGTTGTTGAGCACAATGATGTATAAATGTACAAATTTTTCGAACATATGAAGAAGGATTCAAAATTATTCAGATTGTGATACATAGTGTGTTACTTAATTAGGGTGCTGGTGAAGGCTGCAGGAATCCGCTGGAAGCAAGAAGCACAGAACAGGTCCAAGTGGCGGTGCTTGGGGCCCAAGTAGCACAGAAGCGCTGAATAGTAGCTGAATCACTGTTCACAATGAAATCTTTAGCTGAATAAACCTGCTGAATAAGAGCGTTAGAGGCGCCTACTCAGCTGATATAACTCTGATTTGGGCACAAATTAATCAGCTGTTAGCCGAATAATGTAGCTGGTTGCACTATATCAGCGTTATTTGAGCATTATTAAAGGTAACAGTCGCCCCAAGAGCTGAATAATGACTGATTATCAGGGTATGTGTTACCTTTTATACACCACAAGGGCTGAATAATAGTGTACTTGTTACCAATTTTTCAGCACAAAATACACTCCAGGATATTAGTAACTCTTTTATGGAGCTGACAATTCACAAGTGGCAAAATTGTGAATAATTTTCACCCTACTACTACTTAATATTATTTTTATATGTTTTGTGTGAACCATTTTGTAAAGTGTTTGTGGGAAATAGGCAAATGTTTATCGGTAAGTAAAACTTTGTTTTTCCTCCATGTGCATGAAATTCGAATGGGAAAGGGAGTTTATTGTCAAATACTATATAATTATAGACGAATATTTTCACGCGCTCTCAAAATATCACTGTTTACTTGAAAATTATAGTATAAAATAGGTTGATGATAATATTATAAAAAAAATTGTCTTTTATTTTTCCTTTGTAATTTGACAATAACCTGTTTACGTATAAAATCATTACATTTTCTATTCAAATTCTGTTGTTATTTTCGTTGACTAAACAAAAACAAATTGTTATTATATTGTATACATAGGTTAGAATCTAAAAAATGGCAGACAAGCAATGTGTACCGTATTAACCACAATCAAACGGCATGAGCTGTTTAAGTGTCCACTCGTGGTACATGAATCAGTAAGTAGCTGTTACGAGTGGTTCTTGTGTTACACAAGTCAGCTACAGATTCATGTAAAGCTTGATAGTAGGTAACATGTACGCAAATAACTGTAGGTAATCATCAGTGAACCGATAAACTCTGCAGGAATTTTAGGGATCCGCGGATTAAGCCTCATCATCATCACATCATTCTATATTTTTTTGGATTAGCGTATGTTAATCATGTACCTAGTATCAAAGTTTTCTCGACCAAAGTAGACATAATTAGGTAAAACTTTTTAAAAGCTCAGGCTTTTAAACAGTGTGGTCATTGTGAAATGAAAAACTTAGGTAAGGTACCTAAGTACCTACAGTATGCGCGCGATCTAAGTGCAGTCAGAGTATGAGTCTATGGCGAACATTACACGATAGATTTTGCTGTCAGTTTTGCCACAGTCAAAGTTTTGATTGACGAAAAACCTACCGTCTAATGCGATGATTGATTGATGATTTTGCATGACGAAAATTGTAGGCGATAAAATTCCGTCATTCAACCATCATTCATGATTGATGGAAATGATTGACGCTTGCATGACCGTGTAATGTTCGCCTATGAGGTGAGGCGCGGGAGCACCCCCCCCCCCCCCCTCCTCGCCTTTGACACACCTTGCCTCGCTATCCTATCAGCCGACGTGCGACGGACCGCAGTCGGGTGTGTATCGCGGATTGGACTTATCGTTACTTTCATTCGTGCACAGACGTATTATTTCAATGGTAAACTAATTCCAGTTGGTACGTCTTATTTAGTTTTATGCATGGAGCGTTGGGATGGGACAGTCCATACACAGTAGGTAGGTAAAAAAAGAAAATACGTACACTATTTAATTATCAATTGTTTTTCTTTTCAGATAAATATTATGGCTTTTAAAATAGTACAGACGATCGATTACGATGTACCTCAACTGACCATCGTTCCCACGCTGTGGGAATCGAAAGGGTTTGTCCGCTCGCCACCAAAAAATATCAAATTAGCATCTAAATTAATAAAAGACGGTCATTCTAGTCCAGGACCAGAATGGAACTCGTACAAATGTGTTTTAAAGAGAAATTTTATACCTACATACGAAGAGGCAGATAAGGAATTGCGTCGAATGGAACAAAATACGGATACCAACGACAATGCCCACTGCAGAAGCTGCTAAATACCATCCCGAAGCAATACTTCCATTTCATTAATAAAATCTTCTAAATAAGTATTCAAGTTTTTCGGTTTCCCTATTCCAAAATAAATGCCAATAACAAATGGCCTGAAGCAAGGATTCTCGAAAACGTTGCAAAGTATAGGCCGAAACTCTTTTTTGGAACTTTTGAAGATTGGTAAACCATCCATGTTTATATTCAACGAAATTGTTTCTGGAGCTTCTTCCCAGCAAAGCAATATTTTTTGCAAAGGTATTATTATTCCATTGTGCCAGTATTCACCTCCATCGATTATTTTTAAGGTGATTTGTCTGGGTGTACCTAAAATAGTCCTGGGGTCATTAGGTAATGTATTTGGAATAAATTCATTGATCATTTTTGACAGATCTCAGCTGTGTGTGCAATATTTTTTTCAAAGGCCCATTTTCTTATATTTTCTCGAAATTTTTCTTTTTTATCATAATTACTACATACACTGTCACTGTCTGAACTTGCAGAATAGTTAGATCAATCTGCCCATCTATATTCATTATCATTACTGCACAATACGTTACCACTATCTTTTAACATTCGCTGTATACCTACTTGAAGAGTTTTGTCCATCTAAATCTGCACATGCTTTTACACCAACATTTTCGAATACGGAACCCTCCCGTTCTAAAATTTCATTCACACTTGGATAATTATTCACAAAACGTGTAGCCTGTTCAATGTTCACTGTATCATCTGTATTTATTTTATTTATTTATTTATTAAAACTTTATGCACAAGTAAAAAAAAAAAACTGTCGAAGTCTGTAAGTGTGTGTAAGGGGTGTTGAAGTCTTCAAGGTCTTATTTAACGGCACTAGTAGATTAATTGTCAACGATAGTACAAGTATTCGGCTCTCACTGAGATTATGGGTAACATGTGAGCTAATATAGAGCAGTTTGCTTTAACTTAGCATCATATAATGTTCACCCATAGTGATCATGTAGGCTTTATAAGAGCTATTATACGATTGCGTGTAACAAGCTGATTAACATTACACAAGTTCCACTGTGTGCAGCAAAAGGCATTATATCTTTGTTATTTGAAGCCAGAGAATAACTGATTACATTATAGTAGCTCACGTGATCTTTCTTAAAATGCAAGTGGTCTAAGGGTACAGTTGTGGTCTTCAATTCAGAATATAGCTTAGTTAAAGTCCACAAAAATCCTTTAAATTGCTTAAAGCTGTATAATACTGAACTTGTTACCTATATTAACGCTGCAAGCGTTACAGTGTGGTCTCCGTGACGCATAATAACGTTCTTGTTCAGGTGAAAGCTCACTTTTCACCTATTGCAGGTCGAGTGTACTGTAATAACTCTTCATAAGTGCTAAAGTTACCGATGTTACCTCTTGTGACATCTTATAATGCAGTTTTGTGCTACTTGGGGGGAGACGTATGTCCAGCAGTCCGGCTGAAATGATGATAATGAGGAAAATGAGACAATTCGTATTTATAACAAATATTACCTATTTCATAATGATTCACGTTCATTTATTTGCTGTGCACTTTGAAATAAATATTTAATAGCTACTTGAAAATGATAAACAATTGAATGTATTTTTAAATGCATTCAATAGTTAAGATTATGTCGAATTGATATTTTTCCGCGAACCATGATGACAAAACGCATTGTCTAATTTCACATTCCATTAATAAATGATTAAAAATGATAATTATTGTGGTTCATAAATACTTAGAACAATATTATACCTAATAGTTTATGTTGAATAATTTATTTTCGGAATATACCTAAAACATAGGTACCTATAGACAGTAAATAACATTTACTAAAGGAGTACCTATGTAAGGATCGTAGCAGGTGGCGTTCTGTAGTTTCTACCTACCCCCATGGGAAGGCGTGAGTTTATGATTAAATGATTAGCACTAGAAGTAACTGTAGTGAAACAGGAAACCAATTAAATGTAAATTAATACTTAAGACTGGATTACAACTCGGTCACTGCTCACATATTTACGGACAGCTTTAAAGTCACGAGACTCTCGGAAACATCAATCACTCTTTGTGAATCATTTGTTTTCGACTTATAATTACGTCATACCGCTCATGACGTAAGTAATTGATGCAAGATCGCACTTACTCGTTTGTTAGTTGTTACACTCGATAGTTAACACTGCAAACAGATTTAAAATGCATGCTGAAAATTTGACGTCATTTTGAAAAGAACATCGCTGTTTCCTAGTATCTCAGCTTCATCAATAGAATTTCTATGGTATTGAATAAAAAAATCTGCGTATGATCTGCATAGACACAATCATTAAGAAAAAAACTGAAAGCAAATAGGAAGCAACTCCTGAAAAGCTTCCCTGCTAACTAACGTACCTACATATTTTATCTATTAAAGAAAGAAAGAAAAGAAAATACGTTTATTTTTGCGATATTGCGAGAATAAAAAAAAAATTGCAAGCCTACATGGTGGAATGTGTCTGCACTGAAATTTATAATTATGTAACATATTTTGACTATAGGGCTCCGCTGTCGGTCTGTTACAGGGCTGTATCTTTTGAACCTTTAAGGCTCCTACAAACAGGCGCGACACGCGACGCGAATCGCACGCGACTCAAAGGCACCACTCGTCGCGCGACAGGCGGTGCCTCAGTGTCGCGGCGCATGTCGCGTCTGTTTGTTGTAGCCTTTATAGGTAAACACTTGAAATTTTCACAGAGTTTCAACTAGATGGCCGCTATAATAAAAATGTAATAAAGTATACAAGCAACGTGATTTTTTCGGCGTTTTTTTGCTCGATCTGGCAATATACATATATAAAAATAAAAAATTAAGTGTGAGTGTTAAATATTGTACGGGGTGGTACGGAACCTTTCGTGTGCGAGTCCGACTAGCACTTGCCTGCTTTTTAATTTTTATCATGTATTTATAATTACTCCGACCGAACCATGTGTTTGTTTCGTAGGGTTACAAAGCTGCAGCAATTAAACGAAGGAATCACATGAAAATCCTTGACACCCATGCAGTTAAAGATTTCTATTCTTTTATTAAATCAATTGGCGTAATTTACTTTTAATGACAGAATGATCGTGGCGTGAGCTGCACGTACCTGAAGGCTGAGGTTTAATGGAGACTGATCATAAACAAGCACCAGAAGCAGTCATATAAATATATCGACGACACACATAGGAATGCCCAGTAATGCCCCTAAAGGCTCCTTCAAACAGGCGCGACATGCGACGCGAATCGCACGTGACCCGCAGGCACCGCACGTCGTCCGATAGGCGATGTCTTTAGGCTCCTATAAACAGGCGCGACACGCGACGCGAATCGCACGCGACATTAAAGCACCGCTCGTCGCGCGACAGGCGGTGCCTTTATGTCGCGTCGCGTGTCGCGCCTGTTTGTAGGAGCCTTTTGTGTCGCGCCTGTTTGAAGAAGCCTTAACACTTCACAGGACGATTAGATTTTGCCCGCGGCTTCGTCCGCGTGCAGGGCAGAAATTATCCCATGGGAACGCACTACCGGGATAAAAAATATCTTAAGTCCTAAAGTCCTAACCGGGACCATGGTATACCGACCCACCTGTGTGAAATGTAACAGACATACAGAGTATCTTTCGCATTTATATTATTAGTATGGAATTGTGGATGTCACCTCACGACGACATTCATGCTTGCTTAACCTCGAACTTGAAACAACGCGGCAACGCCTTGAAACTTTTTTGGCTATTTTAATCTATGCCGTTTTCGCGATCGTGCTCTCAATTAGTACATTATTCTCAGTTCCAATTATCAGGCTCAGTTATGATCATTTGTCTTATAACGCTGTTAAAACTCTTTGATTGGTGTCCTCACAGTCCACAGAACATACAATTAACTACCTTTAGTTATAATATTTTGCATATGTGCACTCTATGTACTTATAGCCCGTCTAGTACACGCAGGTCTAAGGCCTAGCCGTGTAACCCTACCATAATAATAATAATTGATGGTGCCCGTAATCCTTTAGCGCTGCATCTGAGTCATTGGTATTCACACATGATTCAGTTGGTAGTGTTGGTAGAGTGTCTCTGGTCAGGCTCAGTTATAAATTTATGATCATTCTCCTTTGACGTAATTTGAATACTTTCCTATGCGCACTCTATGTATAGCCCCTCTCGTACACGAAGGCTAGAGCCATGTAACACTACCATAATAATAATAATTTATGGTGCCCGTAATCCTTTAGCGCTGCATCTGAGTCATTGGTATTCACAAAATGATTCAGTTGGTAGTGTTGGTACAATATAAGGTCGAAGCTCCTTGTAGGTGGCGTAACATCATCGCGTATGACCTTAACACTCGGATATTAAACTGAAGTGCCTACAAGTACAAGTATCGCGCGATATTGAGGAAGTTTATGTTTGCCTTAACCGCTAACAAAGGTTATCAGCAAGTAGGAAAAAAACATCAAGTATTTGCCAAACTAGATTGGCATACAGTGCATATCGTAGCTTTGTAAATACTTTAAATTATACTAGGTTTTGCTCGTGGTTTCGCCCGCGTGGATGTTGGAAGATATCCCACAGGAACGTACTACCTGCACCCTAATTGCGACACACACTATCTGTCACTCTGAATAATTTTGAAGTCTAATCCATTGCTTCATAAGTTCGAAAATTTTGTCTGCTCAACAACGTAAATAACGCAATGAATGTTGTTGAACTGTAAAAATGAAAGCCATTCCTATTGTTAGTGTTTTACGCAATTACCCCGGTGGTCTACCGGGATTCATATATTTTTATTGGTTTACGCGGCCCACGCCAGTAAAGCTCCCAGTCGGTCGGCATTATTTTTTCCGACATCTTCAACAATCATCGTAATATTTCAGTCAATTTACATAAAACCGTAATGAATTATACACCGAAACCTTCCTCATGAATCACTTCGTCCATTGGTGAAAACCGTATGAAAATCTGTTCGGTAGTTTTTGAGTTTATCACGTACAGACAGAACACAGAAATCTAGATTATCTTGTTCTATAATATGTAGTGATAGTGTTAGTTTATACATAATAATATGTAATGATAGAGATAACTACCTAATTTTAATAAGTACAAACGTACTTGTTTATCATTAATTTATTTTCCATTAATATATAACATAAATGAGTAATGTCTTTTAAAGGTATATAATTTCACAGTCCCAAAAACTCACTCATTACGTTCATTAGTTACCTATATTATTTTTTAGAATCGATATAATGATTTGTTAAGTATCAATATAGCTCACAAAATAAGCAAGCTGAAGTGGCATTGGGCCGGCCATATTAGCCGTAAAACCGATGACCGTTGGGGTAGACGTGTTCTTGAGTGGCGACCGCGAATCGGGAAACGTAAGGTAGGACACACTCAGGCTAGATGGAGCGACGATCTTCACAGGGAGGCTGGTAGCAGCTGGATGAGAGTTACTGAGAATCGAGCTAAATGACGTGCAATAGGAGAGGCCTATGTCCAGCAGTGGACTGCTGTAGGCTGATGATGAAAGTCGCACTAGCTGAATCAATTAGCAATGTGTAATATTTAGGTAACGCCAAATCATTTCAAGGAATGTTAAACATTGCAGAATTACACTTCCTAGTTGCGTCACACGACTCACACGTTACGCGAGTTTTTGTGGTTGAAACTTTAATTGTGATTTCTAGGAAATTCGTTACTTACTTATGTTATATTAATTATAAAAGTACAATTTGTTCTTAGTAAATATTTACTTTTTTGGACGTTCGAATCACGCCGCAGTTCAATGTTATCATGATAATAAATCTAAATACGACGCTGACAGAAATATAGTCGTTCCGTTAACCGCCATCGGCCATTTTTATTATTTCGAATTTGGAGCATGTTTGGACGGTGCGTAACCGTTGGAATCGTGTTACAAAACATCTCAAATGTCTTTTTTGCGTGTGTTGCTGTGCTGCTAAGAAAACTGATGGCACTGTTATTCCTAAGTAATTACCCAGAACAATGGTGGCCAGTTGCCAGCCATTAATTTTTGAGTAGGCAGAACCACTTAGATATGAGAAAGGAACTAAAGATTATGTTTAAGTAGTTTTGCTCTGCTATGTATCAGTAATAGCACAGTCTATATATATTATTATACTGTGGTAATAGTATGCCAAAAGGGTCAAGTGAATAGTTATAACATGGTCTAATCTTCGATCTTCCGGTACTATTCTGCCTGCTGAATGTAAATCCTATAGGACTCCTTAGTACCTACCTACTGAAGCTTCCCGTTTCGTACGTGTTCCTTCCTCTTTGCGTATTAATGCGTAGGTACTTATGCAGAAATTAAATGATAATAATAATTACTTATGCCTTTCATTACTGGTACCTATATCCTAACTAGGAGGACGGCCAGTGCAGTGGTAACCTCTTTTGACTTTGACATTATTAACATCTAGTCTTCATCGTCATGCATAGAAATAATAATTACAACGATCTTAAATAAATCATACAGTAAGTACATACTAATTCCATGAATTGTCATCACGTGTCAGAAAAAAAACAATTTCATATTTGAACATCATTCAAACTTCGAACACGGCACTGCATCGTCTGCATCTTGGAACATGTTCACACGTTTACATAGGGTCGTCTTCCCATCATAATTTCCTCACATTTTGTTATGAAAATGCTCGATCTGACCGAAATAGATGAAATATTTTATTTGACTGCCCGGTGGCATAGGTAAAGGTATCTACCACAAATATATACTTAACTCCACGATATCTCAGCCGCAGTTCTAGCTAAGGAAACATTAAACAAAAACCGCTGTCATTTTCATGTTGCAATAAGTGGTCAGTCAAGACAATAATTACTTATACTTAGATAAATAACATTAATGTAAGAAATAGATTATGTAGGTACCAATTAGTAATCATTTCGAAGAAAAAAGCACAAGATGTCCGAAGTGGAACTTATTATCAGTCAAACATTCAACAATTATTACTAATTCTCAGTACAATAACTTTAACACTGACAAATGACAATGACACTTTGTTTCATGGCGGATTCCTTTGAGTCATGTCATGTTTGACTCAAACTGACAAAACCCGGTTCTTCACCATTGATAACAAGCAGGATGTTTATCTAACGGTCACAGGGAATCTTTAAATAAATAAATATACAACGTATCAAGTCGCATGGGAACTTGTATACCGATTTGGCACTATCGCAATTTATTGTACTGAATCAGTTGGGTCAGTGAATGAATACATGTAGGAAAGTACAATACTTTTGAAGGATTATTAATTTTATAATAAAAAACAACTAAATGAAACCATATTTAACTTGTTTGAGAATACAAGTCGTACTTAAGTCATAAGTAATTTATTTCAAACAATACAGGTACAGTCGCCAACAGAAACTGTCAAATTTCTCCAAACGATTTTAAACCCTAAAATGTTAATAGTTAAGTTCAAAATCGAATGAGAAAATCTGACAGTTTGTGGTAACTGGTAGGTAGGCAGGTAGGTAGTGCTTTCCGGCAGTTGGTGAAAAACGCTAGACAATAGTCTTTTAAAATTTGAATACAGTATCTACCACATGCATACTAAGTTTTTTAACCGACGAAAAAAAAAGAGGAGGTTCTCAAGTCGACCCGTATATTTTTTTTTTTTTTTTTTTTATGTATGACCACGCGTATCTTTTTACAGAGTAGTCCGATTTTGATGATTCTTTTTTTTGTTAATTTAGTCTGCGCTTGGGATGTTCTTACTGGAGCCGATTCTCTTGACTAACTAAACTATTACTAAAATTCCTTACTTTTGGCGATGACAAACCTACAGCTATTCTGAATAAAAAAAACTGAATTTAAAAATAATTTCGACATTCGCGACTCCACATGGTACTTGTTTGCCCTACTCCTTGAATTTTTTTTAGAGCCGTAGTAGGCGCGCAAACGACGTGTTTTATATGGAATTTATCACTACTTTTTGTATAGAAAATATGAAAAATTATTACCTACATGTTGAGTTTTAGGGGTTTATGTGTTTTATGAAGGGGGTCTAAATTGTCATAATTTTTTCATCATTCACGTGAAAAACATCAAACTCAGAATAATAAAATTGCCATTTTCACTAAATTAATAACTCAGTGCCATCTTAGTGCTGTCCATAGTTATAAGAAAGAAGGTGCTGTCAAATTAAAATATAGTTGAGTTGCGTCACTTTAGTCTATTTCAGAATGGGAAATTGTCGTTTGACAGAAATAAACAAAATTTATGTGATTTTTAGTCTATACTCGAAAGGTTTAGGTAGTTAAATAAAGGTAAACAAATCGTAAAAAGGGTTTTTTATAGTTGACACTTTCTTGTTTAAAAATACGTTACAACAAAATTAAAGTTATTTGCGATTTATACGATAGCTTCCTCTTTTATTAATGTACGAGTATGTTAAACTTCATCATGTATTCGTAAACTATACTCTTCGTACATGTAATTGCTTGAGCACAATTTTTTTGTTAGATTTATAAAATAGTATAATATTTTGTAATCTGTCTATTGTAAAGATCCCAAAAAGACAGGTTCCCTAAACCTTTTAGAAAATAC
Organism: Griposia aprilina; assembly: GCA_916610205.1. Lineage (NCBI taxonomy): Eukaryota > Metazoa > Arthropoda > Insecta > Lepidoptera > Noctuidae > Griposia > Griposia aprilina. The sequence goes on along the minus strand of OU744295.1, from coordinate 4,129,422 downwards.
AACGAATTAGATAACGTTGCTAAATTGAAGAGTACACCTGTGACATAGTACGGCAACTGAAGTAGCAGGTATTACGTTTAGTCGGTTAACCAGATGCCTTATAAGTTGTGGATGAATTAGAAAAAATGTTATATAGTGTCACTGTATTGCGCCTGCCACCATACCACTGTGAGCGCAAATCAATTGAGTCAATATGGGCTCAACTTATAGGGTTTGTGGCCGAGAAAAATAAAACTTTTAAAATGTTTGACCTAAACGTTCATTTGCTAACGCTAATGCCTAATAGCTAATGTGATTGCTGAGAATTGGAAAAGTTGCTGGTTGATACCACTGAACGCTTTATTATTAATGTGACAGATAGTTCCTCAAATTCAGATTCAGAATAGAGGCTATTATTATGGGACTCAAAATAATATGATTTTAACATTTGAAATAAAACGTTTAACATCTTTGAGTCACGTGGTTTTTTTTGTTTACCTTTATTTAATTACCTAAACCTTTCGAGTATAGTATAAAGGCATTTGTGACAAGAGAATCGGCACCAATCGTGTCATGTGATAATATTAAGATAATGCAAATTGGCGCTGTTGCAGGACAACAGTTTCAATTTGCAACAATTTAATTATTATGAGGGCTTTCTTGGGTTCGATTCCCGGGCCGGGCCAAGTGTTATTTGGGTTGGGTTAAAATAAATAAGTGTAAGTTAGTCATGTTCATACCGGGATAACTCCGAACGGGCTACAAATTGGTAAAAGTCGTCATTGTTCCTATTGGAAAGACCTTTTCAACGACACTAAAACTATTGCTGTTGGTGGGGCGGGGTACCAAAACGCCCATCATCCTTTCTCAGTAGCAGCCCGGATTTTGGATTTGTGCCCGGTTGATGGCAATCGGCTCCCCCCCCCCCCCCGCCTTTATTACATGGAACGTAAACATAACTGGCGAAATGTGGGTACTATCGGCTCACTGCCTCACCCTTCGGGAAACTCAGGCGTGAAGTTATTTATTATATTATAGGTATGACTAGGAAGTGTTTACCAGTCTGTTATCTATCTGGTATTTCCGAGTCTTTGTTTATAGACTGATAAAACAACGTTTGACTCATCTGGAAGCGTTTTTTTTTTGGGTGGGAAATTATCAATTGACTCTGGGTGCAGCGGGAGGGCGTGACAGACTTTTACTGACTAAAACCCACCCGTGTTCCTACAGTTGCCTGTGTGATAGGGTATAGTCCGCGACCCCAACTGGAAGGGTGCCACCACACCAATCGATCAATGCCATCGATCAACGTCTATTGATTGGTGTGCTGGCTTTTTCAGATCGATAGGTACCAATCGATAAAGTAGTCTATCGACTATCGACCTATCGTTGATCGATGTCGATCTATCATTGATCGACCATCGTTGAATTTGAATCGTTGAGCTCCTTAAGTTCCGAGTTGAGCTGCACGATTGCCAAATGCGTGCACTGACTGTCTACTCGATCTGTGTGGTTCTTTCGTCAAAAGACCATTTCAGACACTAATCTACATGGTCTTCACATGATCTAACCAAGATTATGTCAGGTCTTTAAAAAAGGCTGACCTCTGAGTTTGTTTCGGCTTTTTATTCTCAGAGTAGTCAGATAGGAAACGCCGACCTCATCTATATAATTGACGTGTAAAAGTGTTTGTACAAACCTACTTTCAGAAATAAAATCATTTATCATATTTATATTACGTGATTAATCTTCATTTTTCTAATAGAATAAAGAAGAGTATTCAACATTTGTCTACTAATGATTGGTAGATACATGTTGAAGTTTTATAAATACTCTAAAAGGAAACCATTAGTAACTAATGGTTTCATTTTACTTAGTTTACCCAGTTGAACCAATATCGATAGATACCTAATGATAAAGGCTCACGCAGATAGGCGCGACGCAACTGTTGTAGAACAGTTTCCTTGAAGTTTTCATAGAAATTGTTCTACTAGACTCCCTAGTTAGAGTCCGTCCAAATGAAGTTTCGTGTGATTTAAGTTGAAACGGTTAAATATAATGATTATAAGATGGATACTGCATTTCTTTAACTTGTTCCACAGAAAAACTTATAGACAATCAGAACAGTTTTTTTTTTCGTTTTAGCTAAAATAAAATCCATTTTCGGCCAGACTACAGTTGTAGTCAACAGACAATAGATTTATTAAAAAACAACTCGATTTATGTCAGACCAAAGGTTACCAGTGTCGTGCAACCAAAGTTAGTGTTGAATCAATAAAGTCAGTACCGAAATAAATATTTGTTTTCGATTATATTAATGATCACATGTTTGTTTCGTCGCCCCATGATTAACTTAAATAGTGGGGCAATTCCGAAACGAAAGAACGTAAATAAAATGGTAAACAATAGCAACATCTACAGTACGGCCGAAATATCTTGGCGAGTCCGAACTTCGCGCAGGAGGCTGCGCAGTAACATTTTTTACGAACCAAATGGTGACATGAAGCGAGTGTGATTCAGAAAACATGCGCGACTCGCCAAGATATTTCGGCCTTTACTATTACTTTATGTACTTACTTAATACTAAGCTGCTGGGACTTAGACGCGTCAAATGAACAAGAGTTCCTTCAATGACGAAAGTGAGCTCTAGGTTAGGATTTTTGAAAATTCATTTCCTAAACAGGTTGAACAAGGAGTGTACGTTGGTATGGAAGTTCGATCGATCGTTCGAGCTGGAGTTGATGGGAAATCCCATCGGGCACACGGGTTGTATTATAATAATTCTCATAACAGATATTCTGTAAAAAAAAGTCACTTGTTTGAATATATATAATTCATTCAATCCATTCGAGAATAATAACAGAATCAGATCATGTGGATATCCAGGGAGGGGTCTCTAATTCTCGTCATTAGCTCACTTGCGGCCGACACCCGGGACTCGGGGCCGTGGGTGGTGTTCAATTGCACGCCGCGATTCATACGGGTACATACTACATGAGCTATCATTTTATCAGTGCAGGCTTATAACGTTTTCCTGACACACTTCTGTGGTTTAAAGCATGGATTTTGAAATGAAACCTGAAACCTTATTGCGTAAAACACTTTCACAATCACAATCCGAGAGTTTTGAAGGATATTGCTAATCCATTACTTCATAGGTTTGAAAAACTCGTCTGCTCAACAACGTAAATAACGCAATGAACGTAGCTGAACTGTCAAAATAAAAGACATTCCGATCTATTGTCATTTTATGTGTGTTACGCAATCCTCCCGATGTTCTTTTTACAATAAAAATAATGTAAAGAAATATACTCTTTTTAACTGACTTCACAAAAAGGAGGAGGTTCTCAATTCGTCTGTATGTTTTTTTTTTTTTTATGTGTGTTAGATCAGAACTTTTTTCTGTGTGAACCGATTTGGGTGATTCTTTTTTTATTTGATAGCTGGTGCTTCACATGTGGTCCCATTTAATTTTGATCAAGGTTTGAATAGTAGTTTTTGAGTTATCCTTAATACTGCATATTTTTAACCGACTTCAAAAAAAGGAGGAGGTTCTCAATTCGCCTGTATGTTTTTTTTTTTTTTTATGTGTGTTAGCTCATAACTCTTTCCTGGGTGAACCGATTTGGATGATTCTTTTTTTGTTAGAAAGGACATACCTCAAGGGTGGTCCCATGATAAGGAAACCAGGATCTGATGATGGAATCCCGGAGAAATCGAAGGGAACCTTCGAAAATCGTAGGAGCGCCTAGTGCGTTTGTTAATTTTTTCATTAAGTATTTTGAAGAACTACAATTTAATGAAGGTCTGGAATCGATCTGATGATGGAGCCGAAAGACAGTCGAGGGAATTCCTCAATGATTTACAGCAGGTACCTTGTGTTTGGGCTTGATTAATTTGTATTTATGAGAACTTTACACCTAGATGTGTTATGACTGTCATTAGGGGTCTGATGATGAAGATGAAGGACAGTTAAGGGAACTCCTCAACGGTTTACAGTAGCTACCTTGTGATTCGACTAAATTCATTTGTATTGATGAGAACTTTGCACTCATATGAGCTATAAGTGCCATTACAGGTCTGATGATGGAGACCATAGACAGTTGAAGGAATTCCTCAACGATTTACAGCAGTTACCTTGTGTTTGGGCTTGATTAATTTGTATTGATGAGAACTTTACACCTAGATGGGTTGTGACTGTCATTAGGGGTCTGATGATGAAGACGAAGGACAGTTAAGGGAACTCCTCAACGGTTTACAGTAGCTACCTTGTGATTCGACTTAATTCATTTATATTGATGAGAACTTTGCACCCATATGGGTTATAAGTGCCATTACAGGTCTGATGATGGAGACCATAGACAGTTGAAGGAATTCCTCAACGATTTACAGCAGTTACCTTGTGTTTGTGCTTGATTAATTTGTATTGATGAGAACTTTACACCTAGATGGGTTGTGACTGCCATTACCTCTGATAATTAATACGAAGGACAGTTAAGGGAACTCCTCAACGGTTTACAGTAGCTACCTTGTGATCCGTTTTAATTTATTTATATTGATGAGAACTTTGCACTCATATGGGTTATAAGTGCCATTACAGGTCTGATGATGGAGACCATAGACAGTTGAAGGAATTCTTTAACGATTTACAGTAGCTACCTTGTGTTTGGACTTAATTCATTTATATTGATGAGAACTTTGCACCCATATGGGTTATAAGTGCCATTACAGGTCTGATTATGGAGACCATAGACAGTCGAGGGAATTCCTCAACGATTTACAGCAGTTACCTTTTGTTGGGCTTACTTCATACGGTTCAATATTCCAAAATATTCAGGTCGTACAAAAATAATACCCAATTAAGATTGAATTTTTTCATAGGGCAACCACTACGTACTAGTCATGCTGATGCGTCAATTTGAGACTGAATTTAAGTTGCGTAATCGCGTCATCTCTAGCAATGCTCTTTCGTTGGTTGCTAAGCAATTTATGCTTGTCACAATGCATATGGTGAAATGGAGCTGATGGTGGCTTCACCATCAGCTCCAGTTCTTCTGGTTTTTACCAAGAGAAATCCTCAACAATAAACTCCTCAATTCCTTGCATCGGGAAACGAAATATTTTGTAAAAGGTGATGAGCAGTTGACATTAGGCTATTGTAACTTCGATACATTACTGTCTAACCCACTAAAAAGTGAAAAATAAAAACTTTTTGACAAAAAAAACAACCGACTTCCAAAAAATACACTACAAAGTGAAAAATAACTTTAATTTCGGAAGTCGGTGGCAAAAACTAAAATTAAGATCCAAAGACACCGACTTCCGAAATTAAAGTTATTTTTCACTTTGTAGTGTATTTTTTGGAAGTCGGTTGTTTTTTTTGTCAAAAAGTTTTTTTCCACTTAGTTTATATGGATGATGTGTTAATAATTTCCTGTCACTGTTATTTACACACCAAGTAGTGGTATACGAATTTGTGTGGGGTAGGTACCGCAACTAAAACGTGAAAAATAAAAACTTTTTTACAAAAAAACAACCGACTTCCAAAAAAAAACACTAAAAGACGTGAAAAATAACTTTAATTGCGGAAGTCGGTGGCCAAAAACGAAAATACAAAACCAAAGACCGACTTCCGAAATTAAAGTTATTTTTCACGTCTTTTAGTGTTTTTTTTTTGGAAGTCGGTTGTTTTATTGTAAAAAAGTTTTTATCTGAGCAAATGATTGTCTATTGTCTGAATCATGTATCAACGCTTTTCAAATTGATTTTCATACAACACGTGACAGGGTCCGGTAAAGAATGGATAACCTTGAAATAGCAAATAATAGACCATAAGACAGTACTAATACTAAACTAATATATTTCCCAAGAACCCAAGGTTAAAAAATAAAAAAGAAGTAACTTTTTTTTAGATTATTTTTCACCACGACCACAAATAAATTAATTCCTTCTGTTATTTTGTCGTATCGTATATTTTTTTCAAGCACAGATTTTTTTTTTCAAGAAAAACTTGTCTTGTGTTAGAATGGGGACATATATTTTTTTGTATTTTTTTAGAACGGCTGTAAGGTATATTATATGATATTTCAAGGTTATCCATTCTTTACCGGACTCCCTGTATACCTATACAACGTCCTGGGGGCCAAGTCTACTAATTTACAAACGTCACATGGTACTACATTGTGAGTTTTTGACAGATTTGCCATACAAAATGTGTCAAAAACTAACAATGCAGAGACCATTGTGACGTTTGTAAATTAGTAGACTTGGCCCCCTGACGTCAACCGTCGGACAGTAGCCCATAAGGCACAACACCCGTCCGGACAGAGGATCCTCCCTTTTCTACGGGGGATGAGGAACTTTACACCCTGTTCCTCATACCTCTATAGGTTCTATACTATCACTCTATCAGCCACACTATCAATTTATCAAGTTCTACGCTTATCCTATGGGACAGCTTACCCCACTAATGAAGATAGCGTCACAGTAACATGTCCTGTGCCCATTAGTGCACTTATTGTGTTAACCAAGCCGTGGGTGGTGACAGCAGCTGAACTCAGCTTAGTTGTTATAAACACTCCATGGATATATGCAGAAGTTTTACTTGGTACAACGCAGACGGATAAACGTAGGTTTAAGCGATCACGGATCAAACATGACAACTGCAAGTCCTTACGTTGTGGGCGAATTGTGCTACTAAACGTAATTAGATCTCTTTAAAGACTACTCTAGTCATAATGTTCCTTTCGTAAACAAACTGAAGCAAATATTTAAAGCGGTACCCCGACCAAAACCTTGCCATAGTGCGTTATTCAGAGGCTATTAACTCATTCACTATGGGTAATAAACTATATCTAAAAGTACATTATTAATGTTCGATATCCTATCATCAGCTCATCACATTGCACGTTCTTATTTGTTTTGTTTGTCATATAAATACATTTAAAATCTCCTTGTAAAAAAGTGTCTAAAATGATTGATTGCATGCATCTTTTGCTAAAGGTGACGTTCTATTAATTTGAGGATTACACTAATGGATAGATAATTGAAAAATCGAAATAATTCACGTTTTATTTTATTTCAAAACATCGCTTGTCTTTTTTTATTAAAATAATTTCAAGTTTTTCGTGAATTCTATGATAAATGAGCGTGCGCAGGGAGCGAGACAGAGCGAGACTCAGCGCGGGACAGAGAAGGACCGAACGCTCTAGGTCGTTTGGTCAGGGAAGCGCCTTAAGTATCCATAATCAGGACATTCAGCTCCTGTGCCCTTAGGATTTTAACATTCGAGTGTTTTTGCTGCGCCGGAGTATTCTGTTCGTTCTCCATTCTCTTGACTTGATTCCTTCACAGTACCAAATCGACCAAACCTTTCAAGCTTAGCTGGTACTTACGGTCTGGATTCTTTAGCATCAATTGCCAACTATTTTTTAATCATTTGTATGTCTAAATTTTTTGTCTCGAATAGAAAGCAGACATTCTGAAACTCAATTGTTCGTTGTTCTACGTTGTTACATAGTGATTTAATTTGATATGTCGGAAACTTGGCGCCTGTCTGCCTTCGATAGGTTTATATTATTCAGATTAAAGGGACAGTTAGAATGTATAACTCGCTGAATAGATGCTTTAGGTAGTTTCATGATATTTCTGATTCGGTAGATAAAGGTACGTTTGTAGCTTCTTGATTGATTGAGCCTTTCATGCAACCTTTGAGGTAAGTATTTACTGATAAAAAAAAAACTTTTTTACAAAAAAACAACCGACTTCCAAAAGAAACACAAAAAAACGTGAAAAATAACTTTAATTTCGGAAGTCGGTGCCTTTGGTTTTGTATTTTCGTGTTTGGCCACCGACTTCCGAAATTAAAGTTATTTTTCACGTCTTTTAGTTCGGTTGTTTTTTTGTAAAAAAGTTTTTATTTTTCACTTTTTAGTTGCGGTACCTACCCCACACAAATTCGTATACCACTACTTGGTGTGTAAATAACAGTGACAGGAAATTATTAACACATCATCCATATAAACTAAGTGGAAAAAATCTGCAGTATTAAGGATAACTCAAAAACTACTGGTCAGACCTTGATCAAATTAAATGGGACCACATGTGAAGCACCATGTCTCGCTTGCGCTGCGTTCCGATGCGGTCGCGTTTGCATATTCTTTATATCGGTTAGCGCGGCGCAAGCTGTCGCTCGTAATTTACACGCCATGAGTAGTGAACTAGTGGCGAACGAGCTGCTGGCGTTTCTGCAGCAGAAGCTGGATGTGATGGACGAGGTGTCAGCTGTCCAGATCTGCGCATCGAACTTCAGCGAGGATGACATAGCTGCTGCAAAGCTGTTGTTGTTCAGTGTGCTGAACAAGCGCGACCAGATGGTGTCCCGCCGGCGTGACGGGACTAAAAGGAGCCTGCAGGATATAATCACGCTATTCAAGGAGACCGACCCTGACGACGTGCCGACATTTGTGGCGAAGGAGCTACACAAGCTTCCTCCTGTCACCTTCGACCACGTCGATGTAACGAGTCTTCTGAAGGACATTGTCTTTCTAAAGGCCCGCCTCGCGGATGTGCTGACGAAATTAGATGCATCCCAAAACACTGTCGCTGATTTGCGCAAAGAAGTTAGCGAGTTGCGCAACAGTGTGGCGGTAATTAGGTCACCTGTCGATGCTTCAAACGTAAATGCATGTCGCGGAGCCGGCCTCGATATATCGTCGTCGAATTCCGCGTCAGCAGTTTCGTCGCCAGCGCATACGTCGATTGCCGAGCTTGCAGAGCGCCGCGTCGACGCGCCCCGCAGCCCCGTGCTCGTCACCGCGGCTCCTCCTCGCAATGCCGCCCGCGCCCCTTGCCCCATCCCGCTGCCAGTGTCTGTAGCCCCGACGAAACCCCTACTAAGGGATTTCGCTAGCGTCACCGCGAGTGCCCATGGCGCTCCTAGTATAAAGCCCATGCCAGAGAAGGCGCCGAATAGGGCTGGTAATGATGATGGTTTCGTGACGGTGCAAAGGAGCAAGCGCCGATCGCGAACGAACCAGAACCGCTGTGGCAAAGCTCCTGCGGAGCCTGAAGTGAGCCTGCGTGCCGCAAAGCCGAACACACCGGTGTACATCTCCCGCCTGCACTACACCACTAAGGCGGAGGACATCGTTGAGTACGTGCGCCAAAAGACGAGGTACACGCCCAGGGTACAGTTACTGGAATCGCACCGGAACGTCAACTTCAAGGCGTTCGTCGTGCGTGTACCGAACTGTTATCTACCCCTCGTCATGGAAGAGCACTTTTGGCCGCAGGACGTGGTGTTCCGTCGCTTCCGCGGACAAGTTCCACTGGACAGCATAAAATTAAGCTAGTGCAAAGTGAAGCGCTACTAACATAGTCTTAAGCTTTTTACTAATACAACTTTTGTTTTTATAAAAATATATATGTTTAGGTTAAGGTATTTTTCTATGGGCCTGTGTCGCCTGAAATAAATGGTATTATTATTATTATTATTATTAAATAAAAAAAGAATCATCCAAATCGGTTCACCCAGAAAACAATTATGAGCTAACACACATAAAAAAAAAATATATAAAAAAAAGACCTACAGACGAATTGAGAACCTCCTCCTTTTTGTGAAGTCGGTTAAAAAACATCCTCTAGGAGAAACTGAATCCCTTATCACCTTTATGAAGTGTTAAAACCATCATTGTTCCTTTACGAAAAAGAGATGTAGCTCCATCTCTCTCGTATTGGAATTATGATGGCTTTATAAAAAATAAATAAATAAATAAAAAATGTTTTTAAAATTATGGCTCCGACGTCAGGGAGCAGTTATTCTGCAGAAAATCCAAATCACATATGAATTTCTGAGAAATCAGTATAATTAAGACGAAGATAAAATGATTATTAAAATGACACATCATACGATGAGTGTCATCCAGGTTAATCACCTTAAAAAACAAAAAAAAGATTTAAAAAAACAAGATCATTTGAAAGCAGGTATGGTCGTATCATTTAGCTCCATCAATTAATTCCAGTTTGATCATATGATATTATTATTTAAGATGGCAAACTTGTTTTAATGTGATTTGGTCGCTAAACTGGTTTAACTACTTTTACACTGTTGCTATACTCTTTTATTGCTTTTAAATTGAATAAAAGAGAGCATTGAAAACAGTATTTTGATACAAATCATTTTTAACCCCCGACGCAAAAACGACGGGGTGTTATAAGTTTGACGTGTCTGTGTGTGTGTCTGTCTGTGGCACCGTAGCTGCCGAACGGATGAACCGATTTTGAATTAGTTTTTTTATCATTAAATCCTAGCCTTTTGCCTTTCCTTTTCCTATGTTGGGGTCGGCTTCTGGTCTTATCGGATGTAGCTCAGTACCAGTGTAACCTGGGGGCCTAGACAAATGGCATTCGCTTCGGAGCGATTCTATATCTACAATCGGTATCGCTTGCGCTAATGTTTTCCTTCATACAAATCGAAAACTAGCGATAACGCTTGTCAAAACGTGCCATTTGGCTACGTATACGTCTATGGAAATAATCGTTCGACGCTGTCGATTCGTTTCATAGAATCGAATGGTGTTAACATTGTCTATCTAATTTCTATTCGTTGACCTATGATCACGTGACATTTCGATAACTTATGTCAACCCCATACATTTTTGCTTTTCTACTAGCGTTATCGTTAATCGAATGTTACTTTGTCTATGCCCTAGGGAGTGTCTGCCTATCTGACTTCCACAACCAGTTATCGGGTAAAGCTTTAGTTTCCTATGCGTCCCTACGACAGCGGTAGAGTGGCAGCCACACAACGGCCGCTATGAAAATGATAGCGCGGGGTCTGATTTTATGGTGTCCAAAAACGCTCTCTAGAGTAACACCAACTTACATTTATAAACAACGTTTCAGTGACGTCATTCGATGGTAAATTGCGGACGCTATTTAGCGGCCACCGCGGTCTTAGGAAACCCTAGCTTTACACGGTACCTCTCGGTAAGACTGGTTGTCTGAAGACTTTCGGGCTTTTGCAGTCGTAACGACTGTCAACGATCCGAGAACGATGAATGTCTTAAAGTCTCAAGAATAAAGTTAATTACAGTTTTCTATAAATAAAACGGAACTGAACGTAGTTTAATGACTAGCAACAAATAAACAATCTTTGTACAATATTCTTGCTTGCCAGTCTGGGAGAAAACGTAGTTATGGCATGACAGGGTTCTCATACGTGCTTGTAAACCCTCGACAGTTTTACAATATTGCTAGACATTTCTATAACTTATATATGAGTCTAACTCTCCAACTTAAAGGCAAACAGGTGCGACGCGACAGCGCTACCCGACTTTTGTAGAACAATTTCTATGAATAGGAATTTTATAGAAATTGTTCTACAAGCGTCGCGTCTCGCCGGTCTGTGGGAGTCTTAATGACTATCGTATAAAATACGTCACATTTTCGAGTCCTTCTGACATCGCTTCCCAAAATCAAAAGTTCAGTTGTACTCAACCTTTTGTCTCGACCCGATATCGTGGGTATCTTGCTTGACATGATGAATAGTGAACACTAGGACTTACCGTTTTGGATCATTTTACCAAAAGCTGACACAGTATTTCTATCCCTTTGCCTAAATTCACCATATTTTCCTATTTCAGCATATTGACGATCTCTAAACTAAAATCAATCTCTTTTGTTACAGAGCACAGGCATATTCTGCACGTTCTTCCTTGCACAAGCCATCAAGGAGAAACGTCGAGCCTCTGTCAGGAACTCAACGTCCATCAGAGAGTCGACTTTTGCGAATCCCGACGACTCGCTACTCGCCTCACCCACTGCCCCAGCTCCTACCTTGCCTAAGTATTAGTAGAATAAGCCAGGAAAATGTGTGTGGGATATGTAAATACATGACATGTATGACATGCGCAGTTATGATGAAGCGCACATCAAAAGCTGATGGATTTCTCTAAAGTACAATATGGCCGATGAATCATGAGTTCATGAGCGAGCTGAACTCTGCGCAGAAGGCTGCACAATAGCATATTTTACAAACCAAATGGCGATATGAAGCGAATGTGAATCGGATAACATGCGCGAAGGTTCGGAGAGCCTAAGTTCAGACCGGTCATGAATCATCTGCCGTATTGTAATTCGTATCGTTGTAATGCGTCATAAATATAAGCAGTAATTAGGTTTTAATTCTGCCTATGTATAAAGTGTATCATGGAAATAAATGAGAATTTTGAGTCAGTTCAAAGACTTTTGAGTGATATAAAAAAAAAACATTTATTAAGTATATACAAGAATATGGCTTGTTATACAGCCAATTAACTCAGGTATTTCTTATACATTTATTTATTGACACCGGCAGTTAATAGTTGCGGAGTTTTAGTTATTAAAATAATTATTTTATAGTGTGTAGAAAGGTTATTTGAGTAAGTTGAAACGTATTATATTGTTCTTGCCACAAAGTATTCATTAACCGTATCAATAATTTATTATTACAATTTTTGTTTGTGACAATCAACCCGTAATAACCCGTCCGCTACTATCGCAACCATTACATTTATTGATAAAAATAATGACTGTACAACAATCTGCTATCACATTGTTAATTTCTGTTTCCTATTACCGATTGCACTGTATATATTTTTTTAAAGCTGTAGCTTTAAATCATTATTTATTTGTAATATTAACACCTTTGATTCAAGGCTTATTAGTAAACATTACCTAAATCTTCCTATGATTAAAGGCTTCCACACACAGGCGCGACGCGACTCTGGTGGAACAATTTCCATGAAGTTTTCATAGACAATTGTTCCACAGAAGTCGCGTCGTGCCTCTCTGCGGGAGGCTAAGTCTTACGAAATATGACGGAAGCAAACTCTAAATGCATTGTTGGTCTAACAGTGTTTATAAGTCTATGAGTTTTTGGCTACACGTAGTTTGAATACAATGAACACTTATATTCAATACAAATTAGGCCTGTTTTGCAATTAAGGGGTAATTAACCTTGGCGGCGGGGGCTCTGCAATTCTGCATTACGTATACACATAATATAACAGATAGTCGGTGTTTGACGTGATGTTATCGGGGTCTTTCGAAATGATGATAGACCACAGAGCACGGAAATGTCTCGGCAGCCGCTGCTAGAGGCGGCATTGTCAACACTTTCGATACAAAACAAGCGTGTTCAGCCACCGTTTACTCTCACTACGACATTTGTGTCGAACAACAACACACACACACATAGAAAAAACAGTTTTTTTTTGTACACGTCATTTGTGACGTGTACTTAAAAATCTGTTCTCTATATTATTTCTATGTTAAAAATTGACGGCTTTGACGGCGGTCCGTGACAGATATTGTGCGCGCATCACACTGACGTTTATTGGTACTGCCGTCCCTGGACGCTGCCGATTCAGTGCTCTGTGATATACATCAAACAGATATACCCAGCCAACATTTTCAAATTATTCTGTTCATTAAAATTATTATAATCATAACCTAACCTAACGATGACGACTAAAAGGTTGAAAGCCGCTGACTCTAGTTTGCTTATGGGCAAATCTAGTCTCCTTAGGCAAATTCCGTCCAGTTACGAATAAATGCCAGACGCTGTAATTTTGTTTGTTAAGGTTTTTACGTGTGTACCAAGTTCACCTACAACAGTCTGAATGGCGGATGAAACGGAGTGTTATCAAAACTTGTCAATTGGTAGTTTTTTAAGGTTTCGTAGTCAACAAAGAACCCTTATATTATCGCCAAGTCCGTCCGTCCGTCCGTCCGTCTGTCCGAAGCTTAACTCAGAGACTTTTAGTAATAGAAAGCTGTAATTTGGCATGGATAAGTATACATATTAGTCACGCCAACAAAATGGTAAAATAAAATTTTGAAAAAAAAAGTATTTTGTGATTCCTCCTCTACACATAAAGGCTCGTGCACACTGGCGCGACGTGACAGCGTGACACAAAGGCACCGCTTGCAGCGCGTCGCGCCTGTTTGCTCTTAAAGTGGGAATATATTTTTTCTCGTCTACCACATGGCCTGGGCTGCCGTTGGATAATCTTTCAAAAATTATGTGGGTTAGTGAAAACAATTTTTCGTTTGTGAAATATTATGTAAAAGTAAAGTAAAAATTTAGTTAGAGTCAAGTGACAGCTAAATGGTTGTTTTTGGATATGTGAAAAAATTCACGGCAGTAGTATATATAACGAAGTTAAAAGTAAAACTATCTCAGCTAAGTAGGCTTTATAAATTAACGAGTAATAGTCGACAAACTTACATTTGCAGTTGGAACGTATGGAAGAACATGTTTTTCAACTACAATGTTAAGTTTGTTAACTTTTTTATTATGGGGTCCAACCAACTAATATTGTTGTTTAGACATTGCACGTTTATCCATTAAGGTACGGTATCGGCTACTAACTCATACCTTTACTATTGTTTTCTGGCTCTTCCCGTTGCTACCCGCGAGGTAATTGCGTAACACACTAACAGTAGGAATAGTTTTCATTTTGACAGTTCAACAACATTCATTGCGTTATTTACGTTGTTGAGCTGACATGTTTTTCGAACTTAAGAAGCAATGGATTAGCAATAGGCTTCAAAATGGTTCAGATTGTGATAAACGTGTGTAACGCAATAAGGGTGTAATTCGTACCTCTTTATCTAATCATAGAAGTATTCATTATTTACGTATTTGTTTAACTTCCTCGCTGGTCTAGTGGCCGCAGGCGCTACCTCTGAGCATGGGGTACTGGGTTAGAATCAGAGGTTGAGCAAAATGTTATTGGGGTTTTTCCATCAGGAATTTCTCAGTAGCAGCTCAGTCTGCAAGAGTCTGAAGTTGATGGCAAAAGGCTCGCCCCCTATTACATGAGATTTGAACATAACTGGCGAAATGTGTGAGTACTATAGGTACTTACAGCTCTGCCTTACTCTTCGGGATTACAGGCTTGATGTTATGTTATGTATTTTTTTAAGGCACACTGAAGCGACGCGACAGCGTACACAAAGGCACCGCGTGCAGCGCGACGGGCGGCGGACGGCGCCTTTGTGTCCGGCTGTCGCGTCGCGACAGTGTGCACGAACCCTAATATCTAAGTACCTATTTGGTTTCCCCAGCCTAGTATACCTAAGTATTCTGTAGATTTTCAACAAAACAAGGTACTTTCAAGTAAATTTAGCTTCGTTAATCGATGTGTTATTGTTATTCCTTCACGTATGCTCATGTTTGTCTACCGTCAGACTACAAGGTAACTCCAACTACCGAAGGAAAATATTTTTCCTGAATTTCTGATTTGCCAAGGCCAATAAACTCGTACTAAAAAGACACAAACAACAGGTTCTGACGTCATTATACAGTGCCACTGGACATGTGAATCAAAGGTTATGCGCAGACCTGAGTCAAGACTGTCTTTTGCTAGTCAGACTAATATCACACAAGAAAACAGTCTGTATCACATCTCCGCCGCGAAACCGCAGTAGTTCCGCCATATGACTTGTTCGTCCTGTACGACAAGCGAAACTGTCTGTTCTAACGCACTTTGATTATGATTTTATCTCTTTCCTGCGTGATTTCGCTGATCTGCTCGGTGCCTTTGTGTCGCGTCGCGTATCGCGCCTGTTTGAAGCAGCCTTTAGTCTTGAAAACTTGACATTGTATTTAATTTTTGAAACTCTGTGCCTTTACTAATAGCATTTTTCGAAAAATTATCAAAATGTACGTTTGGTTTGATATTTCAATCGTCAGATTACTTTTATCTTAGGAATAAATGTGACAGCTAAATGTAATATGGCGATTGAAAGATCAGCCCTGAATAGAATATAGAAAGAATAGGTTCAGCCTCGCGGATCAGGGCCATACGAACTTCACATTGATGAGTCAGCAAATTCTATAAAAATCTTACCAAAAGCGACTACAGTGAAGTAAGTTTGACAGCTGAAACGTCAAAAAATCCAAGATAGCGTGTTATTTCATGATCGCATTAGTTTAAGGTTTTATTAAGAGGTTTGTTATAGTTATTATATATAATAGTTTTAGAATAGTGATTGTGTGGGTTGTGTATGTACATTAAACAATTGTGATTTATTCTACCCGAAACCTACTGACGAATTTGATATAGCTAAGAGTTTAGAAATTATTGTATTGATTTTTGTACGTTTTAATACCAATAAATGATCAAGTATTTATTTTGTCGTTTCTCTACACTTTCCCCATATTTATGACCATCATGACTAAGAAGTGAGATTGATGACTGCGCCAGAGGAAAAATTGCAGTAAAATGAAGAAGTATAACCATGTGTGTTAACGTAACAAGACATACATATAATACCAAAAACCTGTTAAGAAAGAGGGGTTAGTTATATTATCTATGTTGTTTGGACGTTTTGAGACCGCTAGATATTTTGCAGTTTGGATTTTTAGGTAAAGTAAGAAGAAAAAGACAAGAAGTCGTCATATCGTCAAAATCTGGCACTGGAGACTTTCGTCTTAAGGTTACCAATGATGGACGTTAGAACTTTAACAAACGCACTCACCAGCCATCATTACCAGCTTCTAATCTTCCTTCCCTCTAACCACAACCTTGACTCCTATCGGAAATATTTGCGGTTTTCCGCCAAACTATCGTAAATCCGATATCAGACGCTTCACACGAGTGAATGTTCATTTTTGTTTCATTCCACGTGACCACGTTCCATGTTCACACGACACCGACAGAATTATATAGGAATGAACGTTCATCCGCTCCTTTCATTTCATTTTTCGATCATTCGGTAGGCGAGTGAATGATGATGAAATCTAACATCGTTGGTCGGTTCACTAATGAATTAATTTTTCTTTTTTCATTAATTCTGTGGTCAAAACTTCAGTCACAGATAGATGCCGGATAAAAGGCAAAAAAATAACGAAAAGTGAGGCGTTTCATATCGGTTCAACGCCAAATATTTCTAAAAAAAATTGTTTGCATTGAATTTTCAGCCCTATCTAGTTTCGATAAAATCGAAATTGTTTACACTGAGCGGCAATCTTTTCCTATATGCTTCATATATTTGGTTCGGTGTTTAACTTCCTTCCTTGGTGGATATTAAAATACCTACCTAATTCTATAATTATGTACCTATCATTCAGCTTAAAGCTAGGTTTTGTCGTCTCCGTAATCCGTTGAATCAATAACATCAAACAATGATATCGAACGTACCTATTATCGATTTTGATTGACGAATGTACCGTAATCAATGCAAGTAAACAATGACACTGATCTAAGACTAATAGTGTTTTTGAAGGTCTATTTTGCTTACTTAAGTTGAATTAAATGTTGAAAAAACTTTTTTAGTTTATTTTTCAGTTTTTAGTTATCATAAGTACCTACTGAGCAGTGGTGGCCCAGTGGTATCGGCCCCGACTTACGAGGTATAGGTTGTGGGTTCGAACCCAGGCAGGCGCTTTACTTTGTGTAAATAATTTCATCACCACTGCTCTCAAAACGGTGAAGGAAAACATCGTGAGGAAACCGGCATGTCCTAGAACCAAAAATTCGAAGACACGTGACATCTACCAACGCGCACTGGGCCCGCGTGGTAGATTACAGCCCATTCCCTCTCAAAGAAAGGAGGCCTGTGTCGCAGCAGTGGGAACACTATAGGCTGATTATGATGAGGTACCTACTTACCCCACACAAATTCGTTTACCGCTACTTGCTATGTAAACACCAGTGACAGGAAGTTTTATAAGATCATCAACATACACAAAATGGATTAAATACTTATTATTGAAGCTAACTCGGAAACTACCAAAGCAAGGCTTCATAAAATTCATATGAGACCACCACGCGAGTTTCCTCTACCAAATGAAAAAAATAATTCTCAAAATCGGTCCACAATTGACGAAAATATCGATGAACATGAAGTAAAAAAACTTTTTTACAAAAAAACAACCGACTTCCAAAAAAAACACTAAAAGACGTGAAAAATAACTTTAATTTCGGAAGTCGGTGTCTGGTTTTTAACCGACTTCAAAAAAAGGAGGAGGTTCTCAATTCGCCTGTATGTTTTTTTTTTTTTTTTTTTTTTATGTGTGTTAGCTCAGAACTCTTTCCTGGGTTAACCGATTTGGATGATTCTTTTTTTGTTAGAAAGGACATACCGCAAGGGTGGTCCCATGATAAGGAAACCAGGATCTGATGATGGAATCCCGGAGAAATCGAGGGGAACCTTCGAAAATCGTAGGAGCGCCTAGTGCGTTTGTTAATTTTTTCATTAAGTATTTCGAAGAACTACAATTTAATGAAGGTCTGGAATCGATCTGATGATGGAGCCGGAAGACAGTCGAGGGAATTCCTCAATGATTTACACCAGGTACCTTGTGTTTGGGCTTGATTAATTTGCATTTATGAGAATTTTACACCTGAAGGGTTGTGACTGTCATTAGGGGTCTGATGATGAAGACGAAGGACAGTTAAGGGAACTCCTCAACGGTTTACAGTAGCTACCTTGTGATTCGACTTAATTCATTTATATTGATGAGAACTTTGCACCCATATGGGTTATAAGTGCCATTACAGGTCTGATGATGGAGACCATAGACAGTTGAAGGAATTCCTCAACGATTTACAGCAGTTACCTTGTGTTTGGGCTTGATTAATTTGTATTGATGAGAACTTTACACCTAGATGGGTTGTGACTGTCATTAGGGGTCTGATGATGAAGACGAAGGACAGTTAAGGGAACTCCTCAACGGTTTACAGTAGCTACCTTGTGATTCGACTTAATTCATTAATATTGATGAGAACTTTGCACCCATATGGGTTATAAGTGACATTACAGGTCTGATGATGGAGACCATAGACAGTCGAGGGAATTCCTCAACGATTTACAGCTGTTACCTTTTGTTGGGCTTACTTCATACGGTTCAATATTCCAAAATATTCAGGTCGTACAAAACTAATACCCAATTAAGATTGAAGTTTTTCATAGGGCAACCACTACCTACTAGTCATGCTGATGCGTCACTTTGAGACTTAATTTAAGTTGCGTAATCGCGTCATCTCTAGCAATGCTCTTTCGTTGGTTGCTAAGCAATTTATGCTTGTCACAATGCATACGGTGAAATGGAGCTGATGGTGGCTTGACCATCAGCTCCAGTTCTTCTGGTTTTTACCAAGAGAAATCCTCAACAATAAACTCCTCAATTCCTTGCATCGGGAAACGAAATATTTTGTAAAAGGTGATGAGCAGTTGACATTAGGCTATTGTAACTGCGATACATTATTGTCTAACCCACTAAAAAGTGAAAAATAAAAACTTTTGGACAAAAAAAACAACCGACTTCCAAAAAATACACTACAAAGTGAAAAATAACTTTAATTTCGGAAGTCGGTGGCAAAAAACTAAAATAAAGATCCAAAGACACCGACTTCCGAAATTAAAGTTATTTTTCACTTTGTAGTGTATTTTTTGGAAGTCGGTTGTTTTTTTTGTCAAAAAGTTTTTTTAGATACTCATCATAGATAGATCAACAAAAATGAGCTGTCTTACCGTCAAACATGTATTCTCATCTCAACTCAGAGACAGCCGAAGGGCGTAAATACCTACGTATTGGAAAGTGTTCGCGAGTTCTTTAGAAACTTTCTCCCTCCGATGCTTGTTTATGGTCAAGGCACGGAGCCTCCACTTTTTGCTAAGTCGATTGGCGAATCGAAAGCGAAATAACTACATGTCTAGGTATCCGATTGGTATTCGTAATGTAGGCTGTCTGTCGACGAAATTGCGAAAATGAATTTACTGTTTTTTTGTAATGGAACCAGCACCCTAATTATGTGACACACTACCTATCAATCTCAATTTCAAAAAAAAACCAAATGCATTAGATTTCAATTACCAAATGTTAGAAGTTGCGAATGTGACATCATATTGAATGGAGAAAAACTAGAATTTGTTAATCAGACGGTTTTCCTGGGAATCACGCTAGACGAGAAATTACAATGGGGACCCCATGTAACATCTCTTCCGGGGCGGTTAAGCTCGGCCGCTTATGCTGTTAGGAAGATAAGACAGTTAACAGATGTAGAAACCGCGCGTCTGGTCTATTTTAGCACTTCCACAGCATTATGTCATCTGGCATTTTACTGTGGGGTCGGGCTGCTGACATTGAATCCATTTTCATTTTGCAAAAGAGAGCTGTCAGGGCCATTTACAATCTACGTCGGCGTCGTCGTTGCGAATCTCTTAGGGAACTATTTAAAAAGATTAATATTATGACGGTGCCTTGTCAATTCATTTATGAAAATATTATGAATGTAAGAAAAAATCTACATCTTTTTAATAAAATAAGTGATAGACATAATTTTAATACTAGAAATAAAGATAAAATAGATCAACCATTTTTTAGATTATCTAAAGTACCTACATACATCTTTTATGGGGTACTGTGTTAAATGTTACAACAAAATACCTTGTGATACATTGCAATTAAATGAAAGAAAATTTAAAACTCATATTAAAAGTACACTTTGTAAACAAGCATATTACAAATTAGAGGATTATATCCTAGATAAGAATGCTTGGAAACATGCTGGTCTTGCTCCATAGGACAATCTAGAGTCAAGACAAAATCAAACTGGTTGCTAATTTAATTGAATAATTTATAATTTTTATGACATTGTTTTTTACATTATGTAACTACTTTAACTCACACACTAAATTATTACATGTTTTTTTATTTTTTGAAAAATCATCTCATAATTAATTTACCTGTCATGCGTTATATTTAATTATTTTTACCTATTGTGGTATAGTAATTTTATTCTAGGTGCATCGTCTTCACATATAATTATTATGTATACATAATAGGTATTGTAAAACATTTTTAAAAGAGTAACGGTGGAGTTTCTTGCCCATTCTTCTCCATACGAAACTACCTTTTGGAAAGGGCAACTAGAATCAATTCTATTTTTTGTAAATTTTGACGTTCAAAAGTGCCTTTTTATGTGCTTATTTGAAATAAACGATTTGACTTTGACTTTGACTTTGACAATAATTTTGAAGGATATGGCTAATCCATTGCTTCATATGTTCGAAAAATTTGTAAAATTTGTAAAAAAAAACGTAAATAACGCATTGAACATTGATGAACTGTCAAAATGAAAGCCTTATGCATAATGTTAGTGTGTTATGCAATTACCCCGCAGTTTTGCATAACCGTTGTACTAGTATTATAAATCGATGATATTTTTCCCGCTAAAAAATCTGAATTTCTTCCAAAGGCCACAAATAAGGCAAAGGTATTAAAAGTGAGGGCCAATTGGAATAAATTATCGTGCCTGCGCCAACGTCCATACAGTTCTGAAACTGTCTAAACTGTCTCGGAAGCCCGTAGTCCGTATTTTCTGATCTTACCTACTCTTGCAGATTAGTGGCAAAGATGCTGAATTTGTAATAGAAATAAACAAAAGAGTTCGTTAATTAAGCAAAGGAAAAACAATTAGGTACCTATCTACTTATGCAAAGACAAAGAACTTCATAAATATGCAAACGGAACGTTAAATGATTGCATTTTTTTGTCAAGTTTAGGAAATCTAAATATTCATCAGGGAATTTGGTATGGTTTCTCAAATTTCAAAATGATTGTCTATGTACAGTCGCCAGCAGGTCAAGCTACACGAAACTGTCAAATTTCTCCAAACGATTTTAAATCTTAAAATGTTAAGGGTTAAGTTCAAAATCGAATGAGAAAATCTGACAGTTTGTGGTAACTTGATGTGCTGGCGACTGTACCATTTTTATTTTATTTAGCGTAAATATTCAAATCTACAAAGGATTAATAAATCCTGCACCCTAATTGCGTAGGTAACACACTATCTATCACAATCTGAATAATTTTGAAGCTTATTGCTAATCCATTGCTTCATATGTTCGAAAGATTTGTCTGCTCAACAACATAGATAACGCAATGAATGTTGTTGAACTGTCAAAATGAAAGCCATTCCTACTGTTAGTGTGTTACGCAATTAGCCCGCTGGATTGAAAAAAATAAACGATTTTCTTTCTATACCACGGCAGAGCAAAGGTCTCCTTCATAGACTTCCACCATGAGCACATCTCTCTTTCCTTCTCAGGCCAATCTGATATGATGCGTCCAAGTCGTCACGAGTTCACGACTCACGCCAGCACTTCCTAGGCCTCCCGCGATGGCGGCGCCCGACTTCAGTAACATGTTACCTAGGACTTAGTTCAAACATAACAGTATATCACCATCACGCCTATATTTTCCGAAGGGACAGGCAGAGGTGTACCTACAGTACACCCACAATTCGCCAGTTATGTTTAAGAGCTCTTACACCAGTCCACTAGCGCCACTCCTTTAAAAAAATATTATCTCGTGACTGAGAAGGAATTTTGAAAAACGGCTCAATAAGCGACCTCGGTAAGTGTGTCTAGAATTTTCTAATACCTTTTATAAACTTTCATATTGAGACACGAAGCATCAAAATACGATTTTAATGAACGTGGCCACTTTTGTTTAGATCGAATTTTGTTGCTTCGTGTCTCAATATGAAAGTTTATAAAAGGTATTAGAAAAATCTTGATACACTTACCGAGGTCGCTTATTGAGCCGTTTTTCAAAATTCCTTCTCAGTCACGAGATAATATTTTTTTGAAGGAGTGGCGCTAGTGGACCCGTGTAAGCGCTCTTAAGTCGCTTGTAACAGCAAGCGAGCCTATTGCCAACTGAGCACTAACCCAGTCTCCAGGCTGCTACGGAGAAGTTATAGATGGAAAAAACCAACAACACTTTACCCGACCCGGGAATCGAACCCAGGACCTCATGCCCAGCAGCAGTGCTTACGAACACTACACCAACGAGGCATCATAATTTAATATAATAAATAATTAGATACTATACTCGAAAGGTTTAGGTAGTTAAATAAAGGTAAACAAAAAAAAACACGTGATTCATAGATGTTAAACCTTTTATTTCAAATGTGAATATCATATTATTTTGAGTCCCTTAATAATAGGCTCTATTCTGAATCTGAATTTGAGGAACTATCTGTCACATTAATAATAAAGCGTTCAGTGGTATCATCAATTATTTTGTCTAATTTAAACATTTTCTGTTCTTCTTTTATTACATGACCCTCGCAACTTTTCTAATTCTCAGCAGTCACATTAGCTAAAGCCTCTGGCAAAAGAATGTTTAGGTCAGAAATTTTAAAAGTTTTGTTTTTCTCGGCTACAAACCCTTTAACTTGAGCCCATATTAACTCAGTTGAATTGCGCTCACAGTGCAAGTGGTATGGTGGCAGCCGCAATACAGTGACACCATATAACATTTTTTTCTAATTCATCCACAACTATAAGGTATCTGGTTAACCGACTAAACGTAATACCTGCTACTTCAGTTGCCATACTACGTCACAGGTGTACTCTTCAATTTAGCAACGTTATCTAATTCGTTGTATGTTCTAAAAGGTTTAGGGAACCTGTCTTTTTGGGCTCTTTACAATAGACAGATTAAAAAATATTATACTATTATATAACCTAACAAAAAAATTGTGCTCAAGCAATTACATGTACGAAGAGTATAGTTTACGAATAAATGATAAAGTTTAACATACATTAATAAAAGAGGAAACTATCGTATAAATTGCAAATAACTTTAATTTTGTTGTAAAATATTTTTAAACAAGAAAGTGTCAACTATAAAAAACCCTTTTTACGATTTGTTTACCTTTATCTAACTACCTAAACCTTTCGAGTATAGGTACTTAGTTTACCAATCTAACCGACACCGTAGGTACACGACTAAACTGATTTTATTTTCATACAGAAGACCATATTCGGTGCCACCACCAAATATTTTGCATGAAAATTGCTGTAAAGCTGCTCCAGCGGAGTAATTGCGTAACACACTAACAGTAGCAATGGCTTTCATTTTGACTGTTCAACAATATTCATTGCATTATTTACGTTGCTGAGCAGACAAATTTTTCAAACTTATGAAGCTATGGTTTAGCAATAAGCTTCAAAACGATTCAGATTGTGATGGATAGTCTGATAGTGTGTTACACAATTATTAGGGTGCTGAGCTGGACACGAACACATGACTCAACAAAATTGTATTAATTATAATTTTAGGACATGTTTATGTGAAAATGAGTGGACAGTCACTATTCTAAAATATTTCCTGTTGTAATGCATTATTTACGTCACCAACCGCATGACTATGGGGAGAATCCCAAATCGAAATATTTATCAAAAAATCTTCCGCATCTGGTTCACAAAAGTCTTCAAAATAAACTTATCATAATTATCATCGTCATTAGAAGATAAAAGTACGAAGTTAAGTTGTCGTCTTCACCGTGTATATCTAAGTAAGTATACGTATTATATTGCCTCTGCCTAAGGAACATAGTATCATAAACATGGCAAATGGCCACATCGTCATCTTAGTAAAGTGGTCAAATGAGGGCTTAAGATACGAAGCACTGACGAAAAACATGTTAAGAGGGTGTACAGCGGTACACTCCTTTAAAAAATATTATCTCGTGATGTGCCTGAGATTATGAATAACGGCTTGTAAGGACCCTCGGTAAGTGTGTCTAGAATTTTCTAATACCTTTTAAGTGTAATAGTTTTTTTTTTAAGATTCATATAGATTTGAGGCACGAAGCGACAAAATTCGATCTAAAGGAAAGCGGCCACATTCCTCTAGATCGTATTTTGTTGCTTCGTGTCTCAATACGAAACTTTATAAAAGGTATTAAAAAATTCTAGACACATTTACCGAGGGTCCTTAGTAGCCGTTATTCATAATTCCTTCTCAGTCACGAGTTTTTTTTATTATTTTTTACAGTGGCTCTATTGGACCGTTGTGCGCGCTCTTAAACTAGCAGCTCGTTAGGCAGAATAAACTAGACACCACTACTGATTGGCTGGTAGGCTCCTATATTTATTATGTGCCTACTACAGATTTGCATCAAGAAACCCAGCACACCTATTCACAACCATTTGATACGCTTCCGTGCCGAATCGAACAGCCATCAATGTTACCAAAGGAGTCCTCTAAACGATGTTCACAATTCCGAAACCAGAAAATGTTGACAGCTTAAACCAAGTAGAGGACCACTATTTTTCAGTATAGTATAAAGTACTCTGTGCCACTATTCTTCCGACGGCTATACATAATTAGCGGTCGGGGGCTAGGCAAATTAGGACCCTAATTGCGATCACTCAAAATCTGAATTATTTTGAAGGATATTGCTAATCCATTGCTTCATAATGTTTGAAAAAATTGTCTTCTCAACAACGTAAATAACGCAGTTGCTGAACTGTCAAAATGAAATCCATTGCTGGGTGGGTTGCACCAAGAGCTACGTTATAGTTACCGTCAAAGTTAATTTTAACAGTAACATTAACAATGACCATAGAATTGAACTACCGCTGCACCATCATGTAAAATGTAAATGTTAAAGTTAAAACGGTGACAAGTGAAATGACATTGAGGAAAATTAAGTAGTTAGGTAGACATTACCTAATTAAACAAATCCCAATAAACGATTACTTATCTAATTAAATAAATCAAATATTATGGATTTCCTTATTTAGGTAAGCAGGTAGGTACCACCTATACTAGTAGGTAGATTGGAGGCTTACTATGGGGCACACATTGATTGCAACCCAATGATATTAAGGGGCATGCGCCAAGGTAGCCCGCGAAATTCAAATTTTCTTACGTTTTTTTGCAATTTGCAGGTCTGTATCAGGTTGTATGGTGATCTAAATATGATTCGCGACCGTACCAACTAAGGCTTTATAGAATTATAATCATTAAGGCTCGTGTACATTGGCGCGACGCGACAGCCCGACACAAAGGCGCCGCCCCGCCCCGCCCGTCGCGCTGCACGCGGTGCCTTTGTATACGCTGTCGCGTCGCGCCAGTGTGCACGATACTTTAGAATCAGCAATACAACTCCATTTATGTTAAAATTGCCCTCATATGCCATAATTTCATGAAATAGTTATTCAATAGGGTAATATGAACTTATAGAGATGTATTGCTGATTCCAATGATTATAATTCTGTTAAGCCATATTTGTTACGGTCGCGAATCATATTTTAATCAAAATAAAACCTGACAGTGACCAGCAAATTGCAAAAAAACGTAACAAAATTTGAATTTCGCGGGCTACCCTGAAGGTTTCGCCTTAATATAATATCATTATTGCAACCTGAATTGATTCATCAATTTTTGAGAAAAACGCGGGCATACAAAGACTCTAAAGACTCGCGGACATAGGTCGAATACAGAACTCCAGTTTTTGAAGTCATTTAATAAACGTGTGCGTCCGACTCCCAGACATTCGTATTGGTTGGGAGTGGGACACTGAACTATGCAAAACAAATAAGTACGTTGTTTATGTATATACGTACCTAATTGTCTAGAAACTTGACATCAAAATTCAGAAACTATTATAATTACATATCAATCAATATTTCAGCTGTATTATAACGAAATTACATCAAACTGTACAAAATGATTACTTGCATAAGTTGCAAAGTGATCCTGTTGAGACGAGATGAAATATTAGAGCGGGATGGAGAATCACCCGAGGTGCGAGCGAGATAAACGACAGGTTGAATGAGGGGTCATGAATAGGACCACCATACCGCGCGGGTTTTTGTTGAGACTTTTATTGAGACAAGGGACAAAGAACTTTAGGATGTAATGTTTTTTTAATGATCCCCATCACTATTGTTTTAAAAATTACAAAATTGAACAAGTCAAAGTAAATCAGTTAATAAAAAGCATAATACTACAAACCTTGAAAAATACGAGGACAGACCTTTGAGAAAATTAATTATATTTACTTTTTATTTATTTATTAGCTTCTACCCGCGACTTCGTTCGTGTGGAAGTCGTAAGACACCACAATATACAAAAAATAACAGCTACATTTTTATAAAAAGCTTTCCTGTGTACTACGTTTGTAGTTTTGGTCTCAGCAGCCAAAATATGAAGAGAGTCAGGACTGGTGACGCGGGAGAATACGACATACGGTTGTCCCGTTGTCTGTATGAGAAGCAGCTCGTCCTGCACCCTAATTGCGTAACTAACTATCAATCACAATCTGAATCATTTTGAAGGATATTGCTAATCCATTGCTTCATACAAAAAATTTGTCTGTTCAACAACGTAAATAACGCAATGAACGTTTTTGGACGATCAAAATGAAAGCCATTGCTACTGATAGTGTGTTACGCAATTACCCTGTTGAGGCCGACACCCGCAGAGTTCAGTACCAATTTCTCATTGCTTGCGAAGTTTTTCGTTTTAGTACCTAAATTAACGAACACCTGTGTTCTTGCATGTAAGCACGACTACACATCAAGCTATACATTTCCAGTATAAGCTGCCTTCTCATTGTACGGAAAGCCTATACAATGCGAGGTCAGCTAAAACTAGAAATGTATAGCTTGATATGTCGCAGTGTGTAACTACCTAATGGCACAACACCGATACACTAACTGATGCATTCTTACAGATAATTCCTGACGAACAGCTATCACTAAAATAATGTTATAACAGTAAAAACTCGGGATTTCTCATTAACAGTCACCAAACCATAGATATTTATTTTTATTAGAACCAAAGATGACAAAAGAGGCCTAAACTTTATGTTTTCTTGTACGTTACTACTAATATAAAATATAATAGTATAACAAAACAAAATGTAAACTAAAAAAGCACAACAATGGTGCCAATTCTCTTGTACACCGAACTAAACTAACTAAACTATTACTAAAATTGCTTACTTTGGCTTACTTACTTACTTATCTTAAAGCTATTCTGCAAAAAAAAAACTCTAAATTTTAAAATAATTTTGACCAACCAACATTGAATTTGACAATTGCGATTCCACGTGGTACTTGTTTGCCCTACCCCGTGATTTTTTTTAGGGCTGTAGGCCCGCTTTGGGCTGCCTCTGGAAAATAAAAAATATGGAATATTATTACCTAGATGTTGAGTTTTAGGGGTTTATAGGTTGTTTAAAGGGAGTCGCAATATTAATTATTTTTGCGATATGACACACCATTTTCGTGATATAAACAAAAAAAAAAAAGAAAAAATGTATACACTACTGTTTTCACACCTGAAGTCGAGGTGTTGCTGTGAATTTTAGTTCATGAGAGCTATTTTTATTCTACACCTTTTTAATCGCGATTAAAAATAGTCAGATTTAGTTAGAAAATCAAAATTCTTGGTGTAAAACGTCAAATTCAGAATAGCAAAAATGCCATTTTCACTAAATTGATAACTCAGTGCCCTCTTAGTGCTGTCAAACTAAAATACAGTTAAGTTGTGTCACTTTAGTCTATTTCAGAATGGGAAATCGTCGTTTGACAGGAATAAATTATTTTTGGTGATTTTTAGTTTAGTTTAGAGGCATTTGTGACAAAAGAGACGGCACCAATATCAATTTATGATTGGAAATCGAACTTAGGTTTGCAAAGCATTCGTCTTAGCCAAAATAGCCTTAGCCGAAGTTTTTTGCGATTTCTGATATTTCTAGAACTCAAACCTTAATAGTCCCATACCGTCTTATTACAAAACACGATCTAACTTTACCCCGAACCTACACGTTCGAGCCAGTTTCTGTATTTCCAACTTTATGCCAACTTTAGTAAATTTCTTAATACAAAATTGACAACCTAAGGAGTGGACTAAGTTGTCAGTTTTCTAAAAGGACCTGTCTTTCGATTTTTGTTAGGTCTTTATTTCAAAAACAGGCTCGATATTTTAAACCATATCAAAAGAAAAACCTAATAAGACCGATAGAGTTTTTGAGCCATTTAATAAACTTGATCGATTGGCATCAAAAATAGTTTTGGTGATGATTTCCCATTTTTAAACGGACTGTATTTTTTTTTGAAAATCTGTGAATAAAGATCAAAATTATTCAAAAAGTTTATAACAGCCTCCTAAGGCCGTTTTCTTGTAGCGACAACGTTAAAGGTACCTGCCCTTATTGCTTGATCTCAAAAATCCACCCTGTAAATGTCGTGATTGACTGCTTAGCTCCATAAAGGTATAGCATAATGATAATTATTTAAAAGGTTAAATCTGTGACTATCTGCAATATTCTAACCTTTTGGTTCGTCTATTTACAATCTGCGGAAAACAATAGCAGGATACGAATAAATTGCAATATTGCTCATCCCCATAGCAAATAGTGTGATAATTTATAAATTACAGGCCACAAAAAAAAATACTGATCAAGCTTAAAGGGTAAATCTGTGCAAAAAATTAACAAAATCTATCTGGTAGTTTTTGCGTGATGCCGGAAAATAAATTTAATTTTTATTTAAGTAGTTATTATTATAATCAATCAGACAAATAGATAATCAGACAAAAAATAAAAACAAAAAAGATGTCACTAAATATTCAAACGTCACCAAGTACGAAAACTATGACTCAATGTAAACCCCCTGATGGTCACCCTAACCAACCATGATTCATGGAACCCGAGAAGGGTGCGGGGGGGACGCGCCGTCCGCCATCGCGATCTCTTGCTTATATTCTTTAGTAGCATTTCCAACGTCAAAGCAGGTGGGTCACGCTCGCGCTCCGCTCACATAAACAAGTAACCGCGAGTGACAAAGTGCGATTGTGTGTGAACTTAAATCAACTGTGTGTACAACTCATTCAAGATGGAATGTGGAACGAGTTTTGTGAAATATGTGCTGTTCTTCTTCAACTTGCTGGTCGCGGTGAGTAGGGGAAAGGGCGGGCTTGGATCGGAACCGGTTTGCTTGACTTGTATTCCGGTAGATGGCTGATAGCTTGACCAGCCAACAGTGAAACTGACGCCCTGCGTTGACCACAAATTGAAAGTTCCAATCCAAATCAGACAATCATGTGGTTTTTCCAACATTTTGAAGTAGCTATCTTTTAAAAAAAGGTTTTCCGCTATTTTTATTCAAAAGTTAACTAATTCAATTATACCTTTCATTGTAAGCTCGTGTAATATTAATGTTTCGATATTATTATATCCTCAAACAACTCCATCACAGCATTTTTTCTTCCAATAATCCTCAATAACAACGTAGGTGGGTAAACTTTACCACACCTTCTATTTCTGTCTCTCGTAAGCATTAAGAAGGAGATGGAATATGTCTTCCTTCTCCGTCCGACTGGATTCGAAGATAGAATTCGTAGGGTGAAACGTACTGTTGTTGTCATTTTTTTTTTTTTTAAATAGATTAAGTTGTAGAACTATTGATATCCTTAAAGGTGGTATCCTCAGAACATATTAATGTTCTGAGGATACTTGCATACTATACTAAGTGTACATGACAATAATTAAGTTAATATGAATTAAGTTGTAAAATTTGCTTAGTTATTATTATAATTGTTACTTTAAATTCCCATGATAATAAATCCACACGCTAAGGGAGCTCGCTAAATTGCTTTTAATTCCCGTCACGTCCTTGTGCTGTTAAACAACAAAAAAGCGATATGAACCATATTGTGCCATTGCCATGAACAAATTGTGTTAAACAGACGCGATTAGAGACCAAAAAAAATTTTTCAAAATTCAGTACTACGAAGATAGGTATACATTATAATTATTGACTAAGATATCTCCATCAACAAGTTTCCGCTCAAACCCGTTAATACGTTTTAAATAGTAGTGACTATTCAGATGAAATCATGAATCATGAACAATGCCGTCAGTCAGTTACTGCTTATTGTATTTTTTCCCTCCATAACAGGCATGTAGTCAATGTCGCAAAGACAAACAATGTGACATCATGGATGTTTATAGTTGCAGTACATTGGAAGGAAGCTGCCTACACGGTCATAAAGAATCTGATCTGATGCGTTATCTACATCTGAGACATTTTTGTTCATATTGTCTTTTGTACGTGTCTTCGCGGGCTGCATTTTGGTTAAGTATCACGTAGCAAATAATGACTGACGGTCACTGTTTCTTGAATACGTCGTAATTGAAGGCTGTTACTATGTGAGTTGGCGCGATAATGAATCATTCTCATCCAACTTCGAGATAAATAACAGAATCAGTAATGACAGGAAATCATAAACTAAAATGTTGATCAATTAGTGCCAGTCTTAAAGTTTCCACCGGACCAGATGGTAATGCGTCTAAAAACAGTTGATAAGGTTTTCTATTATATATTTTGGGTTGGTTTATTATTTGGTTCTAGTTTTATTATTATTATGTATTGTCTTTGGTCCCTGGCCATGGACAAAATTTTAAACCTTTTAATTTTTGGGTACGAGGCTTTTGGCTACATTCTATGTTTGTATTTTTATTAATGTAATTTTTTTGTAATGTGCGTTTTGTTTGTGCAGAATAAACTATTTTTCTTTCTATTATTAGTGCTAAAAGTGTCAAAAACAAAAACAGTCTTGTACATACTCATACTTACTATTAAAATAATCCTCAAAAAGCAAAGCAAACTTTGAGATTTAAGAAGAACGTTAACAAATAAAGCC
Source organism: Griposia aprilina (assembly GCA_916610205.1). Taxonomy (NCBI): domain Eukaryota; kingdom Metazoa; phylum Arthropoda; class Insecta; order Lepidoptera; family Noctuidae; genus Griposia; species Griposia aprilina. Next base: position 4,097,930 of record OU744295.1, on the reverse strand, counting down.
ATTCTCTATGAATGAGCTGAGTAATGTCAAAGAATCTGGTGTCTTGACAGTAACAGATGTACAAATATTAGTACGTATGTCATCTTGCTCACAGCTTACATTTCATTGAATGTAACATGTCTGACCTTGCTTCACGACTGCTTGGTAATGGAATAATTACATTTAATACTAAGCCACGCTCTGGTGCTGTTGGCATGAGAAATACCTGTTTTACTGCTCATTCGACAAGAAATTTTGACGACGTTTCTACGACGAAAAGAAAATTAGAATTTCGATAAAGTTAATACTTGTTATTACAAATATGTCGATTCAATATTGCCATGTAGCCATTTAAATTGAACAGATTAGAACCATCTGAACCCAACCACGTAGGTTTCTGTAAAGGAAATAAACTAAAAATTATAGAACATCTTTCTAATTAATAAAACTGATGCAAACTAATGGTTTCCGCAAGCCTCGAAATATTTATTGACCCAAAAGAATGCTGTCCCATTTAGAGTAACTAACTAATGATGTAAGACGAAGTAATGTCCCTAATGGAAGAAACTCGTTTATCATTACGTCTAAAAGCTTATAGTTATGGTTAGAAACGTAACGCAAGTTATATTTTATTTGTCTTGCAGTTTAACGTTAAACTAAAACATTGGACTTACAGCCTTTGTATTTAAAGGTGAGCTGGTGTCCTCCTTATGAATTTCTTCCATGGTAAACTGGGTCAATAAAGAAGATTGCGTGATAAAAGTCAATTTTCCTTACTCATTCACCCTCCTAAATTCAACAGGTGAATTCATTGAATAATTAATGAAGAGATATTGGTGCCGATTCTCTTGTACACCGAACTAAACTAACTAAACTATCACTAAAATCCTTACTTTTGGCTATGAGAATCTTAGAGCTATTCTGCAATAAAATATCTCTAAATTTAAAAATCAGTTTGACGCAACTAAAATTTAATTTGACAATCGCGACTCCACATGGTACCTACTTGTTTACCCTACCACGTGATTTTTTTTTAGAGCCGGAGGCGCTCTTGGGTGGCAGCCTCGGTGTTTTATATGGAATTTTTCACATTTTGTACGGAAAATATTAAAAAAAAAAATGCCTTCGTGTAGAGTTATATGGGTTTAAGGGTTTCATAAAGGGGGTCGAAATTTTCATTATTTTTGCGATAGGACACACCGTTTTCAAGATATAAGCAAAATAAAATAAAAAAACAGTACTGTTTTTGCCCCTCAAGTCGAGGTGTTGTGGTGAATCTTAGTTCATGACAACTAATTTTATTCCACACCTTTTTAATCGCGATTAAAAATAGCCAGATTTAGTTAAGACAACCAAAATTTTAGGTTAAAAACGTCAAATACAGAATAGCAAAATTGCCATTTTCACTAAACTAATTATTCAGTACCATCTTAGTGCTGTCAAACTAAAATATAGTTAAGTTGTGTCACTATATTCTATTTCAGAATGAGAAATCGTCTTTTGACAGGACTAAACAAAATTTTAGTGATTTTTAGTCTAGTTTAGAGAATTTTGTGACAAGAGAATCGGCACCACTGTCTTGTTTTGGAAATTTTGTGTGGGAACGTTGCCATAACAGTCAGACTCAAATACAAAACTTATGACTTCATATTGACGAATTTTTCAACTCAGTTTTTAGTTTCGACAATTCAGCGTAACACCAGTAGATAAACGGTTAACATCAAGGCCAGTAGATTTTACGTCTTGCACTCCGATAAAATCAGTTTGTTCAGCTTTTATGAAGGCTATACCAAAAAGTCCTTGTATTTTCCTTTGAAGCGGGTCAAGGAAAAGTCCCCGGTCTGGTTCTGAAGGATAACGGCGAACGAGATCGTGACTCAAAGCTAGAATTTCCCGAAGCTTATCCTCATGCATGACGTAACCCGAGCTAAGGCAGTTGAATAATCCTTGCATATTTTCAATCCTCTATGCTTACATGCGTTTTGAAACAAGCCATGTAATACACCACAAAAGACTAGCTTGTAAATTCGTCAAGGGTCTGTTACGACAAACAGTTGCGACTTTGATGATAATATTGATATACCAAGAAGGATCTCCATACCAATAAAGTTTACTGCTAGTGATTAATCTGGACATTTTGCCCATTGTCGAAGCAATAAAGTCATCGTTGACGATACAGACATAATCCATGATATTCAAACATCATACACGTGACCTGGCCCCGAGGTGACATCATCGCCACGACCGCCTCTGCCGCCGAAATGGCGCCGGCAACACTTAACATGCTTGCCCTATTACTTACTTTAACTGAGGTACCTCAGCCATATTTTATTTAGGACATCTTCTATACAGAAATATGCAAGAACGTACATTTGCTTTGAAAAAGTTCCAAGATTTTGAACACGATTTAATTAAGCACGTGGGCCCTACACTTGCTTCATAATCAGGCATTTCCGACTTCAATTAAAAAAATATTCGTTTCCTTAAAAACGGTTAGCAGACGCCGAATAATTTCGGTCCCAGTCCAGAAAAAACTCGTTTTAGAACTGGTTTCACGTATACCAGTGTTGCTAACATTGCGTTGATGCAATAGTTTTTTTGTAACAAACATACACGTCCGCGGATGTTGCGCACCACAGCCTTGCCAGTTTGCCACTAGTATTTGAGTTTCTCTTTGGCAATCGTTGGGATTATTTGATAAAGTCACACTATGTACTCACTTAATTAGATCAGGTCTTTGTTTCCTTGTCACATTTATGCATGATAAAACGTTTGCTTCAGAAACTCAAACGATAGTTAAATTTTGAACATGTCTCCGGAAAAATTTCGTGCTGTGCAGAAATACGGTTTTTTATACGCTACCTGAACACAGATTCTTATCTTATCTTTAAATTAACATGGCTGTTTAATTTTACTTCTAATTGACTCATTCATAGTAATATAGAGAGGTCACGTTCTATTTATCTGGCTATCATCTTCTTATCGAATCTCTTGCATACTCTCAAACGAAATTCTCAGATGATTGACATAATATGCCACCCACAGCGACCTATAATGTTTGGATGACGTAAGTTTCTTCAGTGTCGTTAAAGGATATTCAAGGACCATCTTGCATTGAAATCAGACCAAGTATCGCCTGTATCTTGGTCATCGTCATCTTATACAGATGAGTTTGTTGAAATTTTATCCATGACGCAATTTCTTTTCAACATATTAGCGCAGAATAAAATTATTAGATAATCTGCTCTTGTTTGGGGCCAGTATATGGCGTTTGTGTAACCCTTAAAAAAAACGGTAAAAGTAAAGCCAAACATACACTTGAAATGGTTCTATCTGCGATGGCATTGAAAGTTAACGTTTGATTCAGAATAGTAATGTGTGTTGGGTACTATACAGTGGCTTAGCACCAACACGTGATCTGGTTTTAATTAGATTAACTTCCTGCTATATTTGCTTTGATAGCGTACGAGTACATGTAACACTAACAACACACAAGTTATCGGACCTTTTAGTACGAATGTTTCCTTTCAAGTAAAAAACAACCGACTTAAAATCCCGTTAGTGAAACATACATTTAATTTGGTTTCGGATGATTTTGCCAGCGACTTGAGAAACCAGGTATTACGATTTGTCCAGAATTTTCCGGTCTTTTTTGATCATTCAAAACCACATGCTTACCATAAAAATCAATAGAAAAAGTAAAGACTATAAATAAATCCCAATCCAAAATCGACTCTCCCCCAAAGATTTTCCAAGACTTTTTCGTCTAGCCCGCAAGTTAGACGTCATGCATTTAATGACTTCACAGATCGCCATGGCCTGTCTATGCCCTTCCGCCCTCAGACCTCACCTCCTTCCTCGTCATTGTCGCTCGGTCACCGACCTTACTTATGCAATCCTCGCCATAGTTGTACACCTGGTAATGGTATTGGCTGGGTCACGCACGTTGTATAACCTCGCAAGATGTGCTGATGAATTTTTGGGTCTTAAAGCCATGTTCTACGGACCGTGAAATTATGCGGTAAAGATTGATTTGAGTTTCGAGATTATCGCTTACATGGTCTGGTTTTGAGAGGCTCATAATATAAATCTAACATATTTTAAGTTAGAAGATTCATGATTTTGCTAGATCTAAAATGAAAGCACAAAGGAATATGGTAGAACTAAATTCTTCAGATCCTTCAAACTTTACTGCTATATATCTAATTTTGTTCAAAGTTTTAAAGCACAAAGTCAGTCAATGTTTGACAACTTTCGGCTATTCCCAGTAACTAAAGAAAACTCATTATAGCACCAGTGTTGCCTCATCGTCATCAATCATCATCATGATGTCAGTTTTGTACTCGAAATCAATTTAACGATGAAGTACTTCATCGTTAAATTGATTTCGGTTTGATCGACAGCTGTAAATCTGAGAACCATGGTTTACGAGACGTATTAGATAAACAATGCCTCTGGATTCTGGAATCTGATGTATGCCAAAAATCAAGAGAGGTTTATTTAGAACCTATTGGGAATGTCTACCCACATTTCCTGCTTTGAAATTTATATTTTAGACGTTTTCGACTCCATCAGAATCCCACACAGTATTTGATACAATACCCCATCAAATTGAATCCAAACAAACAAGCTTTCTTTTAAAGTCACGTACAGAATTCTTAACTGCAACTGCTTTCACAGGCACTGTTTATTGGAATATCTAGGTCGTTGTTGTAAAAACATTCGATACCCAGCGTACGGTCATAAAAGTGTGCGACGTGCGACGCCCCATTATTCAAAAGCAACCTGTGATTATTATGGTGTTCAACCTTCCGTAACTGCTAAAGGGTGCTTAATGGCAAGTTTGAGGGAAATCGGTGTATTTCGTGCTGCTCGATTCTCGTATATATTGGAATAGTACGTAATTCTTTTCTCAAAATATATGAAAGAAAAAGTGTGGTGTAAATCTAAAGATGACGAAGCTTCAATGGAAATAAAAATATCAGAGCCCAGAGCTTCAAAGCAACTATAAGCGTAGTTCCTCGTACAGTTCGTTATTGTGTTAATTAAAATAGAGATGTTCACATACTCTCTTTGTCTTCACTTATTTGTGTCGGAATGACCGATGACCAGCAGATGACACTGCAGTGTTGGAAAACCTGGGAAGAATGAATATCACATCACATCACTTACCTGCCCAGCTTTTAGACTATGGTTTTAATTTATCAGGCGACTCAAGTCTGCACGGTAATTGCGTAACACGCTAACAGTAGGAATGGCTTTCATTTTGACAGTTCAACAACATTCATTGCATTATTTACGTTGTTGAGCAGACAAACTTTTCGAAAATGTGAAGCAATGGTTTAGCGATTAGTGATTATTGATAGCAATTAGGTTGGCCAGTAATGGGTTCTGGATATATACGTATATGAAATCATATGTGATAAGTGGAGAGTCAAGCGTGTCAAGTCATTTGGGTCAATGGATCAATACCAATCCCGCGTTCACTTCACAAACAAAAAACATTTAATAATTATGTCAACCAGTCAACTCCACAATTATAACAAAGACGATGCCGATGCTGTTGGCAGCTTGCCGATCGGGGGAATTCCGCGTTTGCTCCCTTGAGTCATTCGAATTTTCAGTCTGGTCTTTCTGCCACAGGTAAATGGCCTAGGTTTTTAGACTAGTTCAGTAACCGGTTCAAATGTTAATTATATTGGCACGACACCGTTATCAGCAAAACCGTTATTCGGTAAGTAAATGTGGCGGTTTAACTGCATAGGTATACAGAAAGGAAACTCGTTCGCAATTTGCAACAGTTATTTGTCGTGACAAATATTTTGATGGTTCTCTTTCATGTTGAAGTAACGTTATCGTTGGTTATTAAATAAGCGTATGAAACCGATAAATTATTGAATACTCTCAATACCACAATCTTATACTTGAGTTTAATGTTACACACAAATGCATTAATAAAGGTTATTACAACACCTACCTATTTTTTTTTCAAGTGAATGCGATCATGGCTGCCATTTCATTACGTAACATGTGCACAGGATTACTCAGCTGCCGCACATAATCTATACAGTGTGTGCTGTAGTTATGCAAACGCAACCGCCTGTGAAATATCTCGGCCACGCTATGCATAACCATACGACTTTTAAAACGAGACGTTATAAATTCACGATAATGAAAGGGGGGGTCGGCAACTGGGGCGTTTACCTCACGTTATGGCGAAGTGTTTTTTAAATAAAATAAAAAGTATGATGAAAGGGCGATAGTTTTGTTTGTGGACAGAAACGCGATGTCGCTGGGTTCTGTACGCGTTAAAAAAAATCTTTGACAAACCTTTATAGCAGACAAATGTTTGAAGAAACTCAAACATTGATGTTTCTCCTAATGAGCGCATGAGCATAAGCTAGCCAGAGACCCAAAAGATATTATTCCTTAGCTAAAAGTACAGGGCAGCTAGTTCAACTTGCGCTGTTAACTTGCACTAGAATTAATCCCCCTCCCCCGACAAGCCTTTGATGCGTCAAGCGAGACGCCTACGACGCAGTTTGACCAATGACCTGAAAGAATGCAAGAGAGGAATTGGATACGGAAGGCCAAGAATCGAGTGTACATCCGTGTTTTAGTCAGAAAGGTTTTATACATTATCTGGTCCGACCTCCGTCTGGTAAGTAACAGTCAATCGCAGTTCAATTTCGGGATAAAGTTAGACAAACTCTCCATTTTGCGAGAGTATTTTATAGCGCAGCAAGACCGTTTTACTTTAGAATTTATTGACATACGGCTAACTATTGCCTTTCATTCAGAAACAAGCTACAGTCTACCTAACCCCTACGTAATATAACCTTAAAGAGACCTGTTTAAAATGGGTTAACAGCCGCATAATTATGATTGATCAACGACTTGGCTTGGCGTGACAATTTGCTGTTCGCGGCATTGTAATGGCGTCTGGGTCCCACAAGTCACAAGTGAGCTAGCAATGGCGGTCTTGTTCGTTGATTAGTGTTAATTTTACTTATCGCTACCAGAACTACTACTATCTGTAAATTTTATTTTACGTCCAATTAAATGAAATTGAGGAAAATATATAGACGTTTCGAGTAGGTAGCTAGAGTTTTGAACGTAATCAAAGGATTGAAAAGTAAATAAATAAAGTATACGTGCGTGATTTCGTAAAAAACCGGCCAAATGCGAGTCGGAGTCGCGCATGAAGGGTTCCGTTCCATTATCTATAAAAACGGCAAAAAAATCATTTCTGTTGTGTAAAGCAGCTATGAATGAATGCAAAGAATCGTCGTCATTTCCCTACAGCTCAACTATTCCGAGGTTAACTTTATAGCCATAATACGATAAAGATTATCTTCCATCTAAGTAAATAATTCTGACCAATACAATGTCCTGCAATTGTGGGCGTACCTCCTAAGTAATTCAAACGACAAAGAAGATCAATATTGTAATGATCAAGGCATTCTCAGACAGGCATGGCGGGCATATCATGACATATATTCGATAACCTTTAACCGATGAGTGGGAGCGGATGGAATGACGGGCAATTGTTCAGATAACATCGATTAACAGCCAGCTAAATAGCGTAATCGAGTGACGGCCATTAATAAATTTCATATTAAAACGCCTCCTATCATAATGGTTTTGTGATAGGGCTTTATTTTAGGATGATGCTGAAACATGAAACTAGATCTGAATACACTTGCGCCTCGGCCGTTTTATTTAAATAAAGCCGGCTCGTTATTCCAAAAATTCAATTCAAATATGTTTTTATATTTTTACATGGTCGATAACGGGATACTTCGCCCTATTTATTTTGAAAATTGGAATACATTGAAGTCTGCTACGATGTGCGAGTGTTGCTGTTTCTTTCTTGCGATGTTGCCACGAGTCAGTGTCAGGTTGTATGTTGATTCAAATATTAATCGCGACCGTAACAAATATGGCTTTACAGAATCAAGCCTCCCAAACAGGTGCGACGCGACTCTAGTAGAACAATTTCTATGAAAACTTCATTGAAATTGTTTTACAAGAGTTGCGTCGTCGCGCTGTCGAGTCGCGCCTGTGTGCGAAAGCCTTTATAATAATTAGAATCAGCAATACAACTCCCTTAAGTTATAATTATTGGCCTCAAATCTCATAATTTCATGAAATAGTCATTCAATAGGGTAATATGAGCTTAGAGAGATGTATTGATGATTTTTATGATTATAATTCTATAAATATATGTTACGGCCGCGAATCATATTTAAATCGACATACAACCAGATACTGACGCGCATCCTCCTTATGCAGAACTGGCAACATCGCTAGAAAGAAACAGCAACGCTCGCACTTCTTATCAGACTTCAATGTCTTCGAATTTTCAAAATAAATAGGGCGAAATATCCAGTTATCGACCATGTAAAAATAAAATCCATATTTGAATTGAATTTTTGGAATAACGACCTGCAAATTGCAAAAAAAACGTTAATAAAAATTGAATTTCACGGGCTACCCTGACGCTTTCGCCTTAATTCATTTATTTTGTAAATTAACACCTTAGGATATTGCAAATTGTTGTATGCTCCACTTTACTATATACTTGCACCTAGAGTATTTTCATCTGTATACTTAGCAACTGTGCAAATTCGTGATTTTCTTGTTATCGTGGAATGAGAGTTTAAAATGTGAAAAGTTGTAAATTGTGAAGTGCTAAAAGTGATATGTTATAGAAATCCATTTCCACTAATTAATATAAATACCTTACTTTCAAATAATCTCATTCTTCCTTTTGATGATCTTCCAGACTAGTGTTGACAATGGATCAAAATAGTAAGTTTCAAATAATAAATAGTACAGTTTTCAAATCTAATCAAATGTTTATAAGTGTGTTCACATCTAAAAGTCTCCTAACAACAACCAATCAACCAACGAACCAACCAACTAGCCAACCACCAACCTCCAACCAACTTCTGCATAAAATTACTTGCTTTTGCCCGCGGCTTCGCTCGCGTGGTTGTCGGAAATTATCCCACTGGAACGTACTACCGGGACAAAAAGTACTTCTTCCTAAATTTTATCCAAATCCGTTCAGTGGTTTAGGCGTGAAAAGGTAACATACATACAGACGGAGTTACTTTCGAGTTTATTATATTAGTATGGATAAGTTAAATAAAATGAAGAGCGTATTGATAATGCGACATCATTAAAAATTTAATAAAGAGAAAAAAGCAATAACATAATCAAGTATTTATCTAAGGTCAAATGGGAGTTGCGTCTAGATTTCATTTTCAACATTTGAACTCTTGAAGTTACGTAAAACTTATAAGTTACGCTTCAATTGCATAATAACTTTTTCAAACGGAATAAAAATGGAGGGGAAAGAATCATAGGGCATCAAAAAATTCATCCGCATCGCTGTAAACAGGAAAAGTGCCAACAAGCATTGCCACGATGTATGCAATTGTAAATGTAAAAAAAAAAAAAAGTTGGTTATGGAATTGTTATCTCCGGCTACGCTATCTATTGGCTAGTTTTTAACCCCTGTTGCAAAAAGAGGCGTGTTATAAGTTTGACCGCTATGTGTGTGTGTGTATCTGTCTATAGCACCGTAGTTTTTAAACGGGTGAACCGATTTGGATGCTGTTTTCTTTTATTAGAAAGCAGGTTTTCTTGCGGTGGTTCCTAGACATGTTTTATCAAAATCGGTTCAGTCGTTTCAAGGTCAACAGCTCGTTTTTGTTTCAGGGGTTTTTTTTATAATTATCTTCAGCCTGTAGCAGTCCACTGCTGGATGTAGGCATGTCCAATCCAACGCTCCATTTAACTCGGTCCTAGGCTATTCTCAGCCTGCCGATTTTTTTTTGTGAGCCTACATTTTGTCCCACCGCTTGGCGAAGGCCTCCCCTTTTTCCTTCCAACCCTCACTATTCTGTGCGATCTCTGGCCATATTAGTCTCGCAAACATGATTAGATCGTCACACCACCTTCGCCGCGGTCTACCTCGACGGCTATGTCTTCGCTCAGGCGTCCAGTGACGATCTTTGCCCATCTCTCCTGGTGCATTCGTGCTGCGGTTAGTTTTTAAATATCATGAGAAGTTAGCACCATCTCCTGATTGTTCTGTTATGTCTCAATGCCCCAATCTTTAAATTTCTTACGGCTGTTTGCTTTCCTGATCCAATCTTACGGTCCATTTGGTCCTGGTTCATTTTATTTCTATTCTATTTATATCTTGAAACTATAGAGGTATGAGGAATAGGGTGTAAAGTAGAGATGAGTCGTACTAGGTAAATTTTATACTAGGTGCACCTAGTCCAATTCCGTACAAAGACTCGATCCAAATACCTGTTCCACCTAGTCCACGAAGTACGCAGACTTTAAAGTAAGCTTAGTCTATGCGTACCACCGGTACGGGTACGTGTAGGTACACAGTACCTACGTACCCAGTAATGAATTGTAATCTTCCCTCCATACTTTACACAGGCCTATGACTGTCAACGTAAAGATTTATCTACATTGTAGATTTTTGGCGTATTTAAAAGATTTCAATTCATGTTTTTTTTCAGAGTAATCAGATTTTTGCCAATTTTTTTTTTTTTTTTTTAGACTGTCCTGGCATATTTTTATAAACTATTTCTGCAGTTTGAGTACTGGATGGTGATTGCGATTGGTCTGAATGTCTGATGGTGGTGGTTGTTGGTTAGGCTGGGCTGCTATCACTGGAACTGTATCGTTTCTTTTAGCTAAACTTACGAATGGATGTTTACGTCTTATGTGCTTTGTAAGGTTTGATATAGAACTTTTAAAACTCAGTTGTATTTTACAAATGTTACACTCAGCTATTTGTTGTCCGTAAAATGATCCCAAGCGACACTACTGCCTTTGGGAGATACTTTATTGTCTTAATAAAAATAAAATCAAAAATTCTACCACAACAAACTTCGAAACAAAACCGATTGCAAAATAAGTCCGATACGCGTATCCGATTGCGACGTCCAGTAGGTATCAATACGGCGAGCCCGCGTCCACCGAGATCACATTTGTATGAGTCCGTACTTGATTCTCTACTGCATTGCATCTCAGTATAAAGTCTTCATTCGCATCGAGTATTTACAAGTACCTAGTGTACAAAATAGGCAAACACGAATACGCGTTGCATTACTTTTATGACCATTGAAATATGGTTCAAATCAAATGACTGACATACGGATAACTTAGGCAAAGTAGACTTGCTATCTCGCTTCCCCGCGCCGGTACTTCGACTCGAGTGGGCCACGAGAGGGGCGCGGGGGTGTGGGATGCCGGCCGTGCGTCGCCTAGGCACAGTGAGACTAAAGATAGAGACTAGGTGGATCGAGTATTTTGTAAAGTTGGAATAGGTGCAACCTAGTCTCATTAAATACCTAGTCCCTGGATCTGTTCTAGTATATACGCTTCATCTCTAGTGTAAAGCTCACTCATACTCTATGGAAAAGGGAGGATCCTCCGACCAGACGGGTGTTGTGTCTGGTGGACAACTGCCCGACGGTTGATGTCGGGACGTTGTATATATGCTAGTCGCGCGGTAAACTCTGCTTGGGCGATGCAGAATTTGCGTGACGTCAGTATGACGTGTAGCTCGCATGTGGCCATGTAGATACCGCTACATCACTCCCCCCCGGAGACCGGAGGTCGATAGTGGGCTGAGTCTTGTGTCTTGCGATGCTTGTCAGGGCCAGTTGAGGTTCCAGTGATTCGGAACCGTGAGCCGCATAGTTCACGGTGAGTCGGAACTGTGCGGTGGTACCCCAGTGAGTCCGGGTGGCGCTGCCTTATGCTCCAGTGCGTCGGATGGGGTACAGCGCCGGGTTGAGGCTGACTGCTGGCGTCGACCAGGAGAGGGTTTGAAGGCTCTGCTTGTGGACCGGCCGAGAGTGCAGTGTGTTGTGCCAAGGTTGTTTGATGAGGCTGAGGGTGATGACCAGGTATGCGCGGTCGCTGCATGCTGGTCAGGACACCCGTTGAAGCCGTGAGTGCTGGCTGGCTGTGTGACTCGCCGCTCGAAAGCTTGAAGAAGTGATGTATTTGCACGAAGGCTGCGCTGACGTTCATGTTCGGTGTCACCAGTATAGAGGTATGAGGAACAGGGTGTAAAGTTCACTCATACTCTATAGAAAAGGGAGGATCATCCGACCAGACGAGTGTTGTGTCTGGTGGGCAACTGCCCGACTGTTGATGTCGGGACGCATCTTTCTCCTCCTGCCACGATTTGGCCTTCCCATTTAACTTACTTAACCCCACTTAGCAAGATAGCAGGACTAGCAGGTGCATGTACGATCGCTGCACGCTAAAATTCTGAATATGTCCGACTCCTGAGTCCAATTTATTGTAAATAAAAACAGTTTACAGACATTATTTTGTAAACATAAAGAGCAGATGTTGCCTTTACCATATACACAATGTTATTGCACTTTTTCTTTCTCTTTTGTACTTAAAGTTTTTATATTAACCATCTGGTTGTAAGTTATAGTCAGATTCTTTTAAAGCTATGATAACACGTCTTTCATAAGCTTGTGTTGATTTAATAAGTAAGATATAAGCTAAGTTCTGTACGTTAATAATTTATGTGCCCGATAACAGAAGTATCATGCTGAACTTGAGCATCAATTATTACCAATCAAGCAAGAAAATTGCCATAGCCACTGTAATACAAAAAGACTTTGCGGGCACAGACTCACAGTATAAGTAAGTACTGCCATTAGATTAAACTTTGTTTGATCTTATAGAAAGGCTATTGATATTTTAACAAATTCCAAGACAACCAAGCTAAAGGACAGAAAGTTATCAACGATTTCAGCATACCACCCATATTTTTCTTCCCATGTCAATTCAAAACAGACGTGCACGAATTAGTACGGAAATAGTTCAATCATGTTTTCAGCCTGATTCGTTTCGAGCTCACATACACGCGTGAGCAAAAGGGGTCACTCGTATGACGTCACGGAGTAGGAAATAACACTGCAGCTGAAGTACAGTCGATCTCACGTCTATGGTACAATTTGGCTTTGGCAGCGCGGTGATTTCGTAATGAGTAGGGGCGGTTTTCGCAGTACAAGTCATGCTACTGAGGTGCTGTTCACCGTACTGGACTGGCTCACGTGAGGATTGGTTAGGGCATTGATTGACGCGTTGATTAGGTCATTAATACTGTGAAAGTATTGTTATAATGACGGATGGACGTGAAAGGGAGCAAAGATAGATGCAATGTGTGGGATATGATATGAACGAAAGGGAGTGTTTAATAACGAGACAGCTGTCAGGACGGAATGGAGAGAAACACTGCGCTGACCTGAAGTGACATGGGACAGGACAAGGGCTGGTAGATGATACTTACTGTTGAAGTGCTACAGTCCTCAGTTCCATGTCCCACCAGTGTTACGGTAATAATACTTATTCATTTTTTCACACAAGTATAATATAATAATTTACCCAAACAATTGAATTAATGCCGTGTGACATTTGCCGAATTTCCTTCCGGTGACATTGTTTGTTGTGTGAATTTGACTGCGAAGGGAACAGGTGGATAGGTCATCTGCACGGAGGGCTTAGACAATAGGCAATTGCTTTTTTAATTATAGCTTTTCGTATATTTACAATCTTCAACGATTTTCGAAAGGATTGACATAAGCTTTTCGGTATCTTACTTATGCCAATCGAATACAATTCTCACTTTCCATCATTGATATCGCTGGTGGAATGTCACTTTGTCTAGGCCCTCTGTTCTGAAGAGGAACTGGAGGGTCTTGTAGATAATAAAACCAATCAGATGTTGTTAATCAGATCGTGGCAATAGCAAGTCAAAATAAAGACGTTATTGTATAACTTGGATGAGTCCACTGCTTGAATTGGCTTGCCCCAAATTACAACATCCATTTTCGCATCCCTATCAGTCTTTGTGCAAACAACCGATATTTTTAAATTAACCTTCTCATTGATACCATCTGTTCTGCATCGCCTCTGACCTCGAATGAGATAAGAATATGAACAAAACAACGTCTTTTCATTCTCTTGTTTTCATTTTATGAAAATAAATCTCGCTCTCGAACGGACCACGTGCACGGTCCATCGCTCGGTTCTAAATCTGTACCTACGCACCACTCGATTACCTACTTCCACCATGTTTTTCACGAGATTCTGTTCTATTCTAACACAGATTTTTGTAATTAGGACAGATTATTGGCTTTTTCTGGGATATTAGAGGACGATGCTGAAAGATGTGTGGTTGGCACGTGTTGTAAATGCTGATTGGTTAGAGGAATAATTAATTAAGTATAGAGATCAGTTAGAATTTTATTTAATTTTAATGGGACTCTATGATTTTACTATCTCTCATGATGCGGGTTGTGGAGATCAAAATGACACTCGGTATTTGGAGAGATTGATAGGATATAGCAGCTCCTAGTTAGACCGAATTATCATCAGGAAATAAATATGGATGATGGAGACAAAACGCTCATCCGAAAAAAAAGGTCACAGAAATAATGTCTTCAGGTGAACGTTAAGGGATTCCGGAGCTGGAAATTCGAAATTTAAAAAAAAATGTGAGCCGTCAAGGGACGCCTGGCAGATGTGAAACATACCATCGTAAAGCGTGACGACGCGTCGCCACGCCAACAATCGGTTTTACGCGCGGCTATAGATGTTTCACATCAGAAATGTTTTGTTCCGAAATATGTAATTAGGTACTCATAATGACAACACTTACGATTGCATCCATTCGTCATAATTCTATCAATATATCATCGGTACATCCCCTTACTCATTTCAGTCACCAATAATATTAATAAGGCCTAGATACTCACTTTAAGAAATACCTACCTACCACTGTGTTACATGGCCATGACCCGATAGATTGGCTGGTCACATAGGCCAACTAGAAAGACTAACGAATTGAGTCACCGACGCAACCGAGTAGCCACTAAAATAAATTACTTACTCATTCGTAAAATTGTTTTTTCGCGGTATTCGCAACCGATTATGTATGTTCGAATCGTTTTGGTCAGTTAATTAAAGCGTTTAGGCACCTACAAACAGGCGCGACATGCGACGCGAATCGGACGCGACGCCCGCGCATCGCCCGTCGCGCGACATTCGGAGCCTTTGTGTCGCGCCTGAATGTAGGAACCTTAGGTCCTGGTCTTTTAAGGCGCGGTAGAAGCAAATTTTGACAATAGCGCATCGCGGCAACAAATAAGGTTAAAAATATCGATGCGTTTAATGTTACTTGACTTTAATGACCACCAAATTCTGTAGTCTTAATTAAATTAAAACATAAATGCACGGCTTAGTGGAATAATTTTTAGAGGTATTTTTTAGTTTGATTGAAGTATTTTTATTATCATTCATAAAATATGATACCTACTTGAAGCTCAACATTTTGAGAATTAAGGCTCCGACAGACAGGCGCGACACAAAGTCGCCGTTCATCGCACGACGACCGGTAAGTACCTTTGTGGCGCGCGCGATTCGCGTCGCGTGTCGCGCCTGTTGGAAGAAAAATTGAGCTCTGTTTTAGGTTTTTTTTATCATGATATACTATTTAATTTTTATGAAATATTTTTTATAATTTTTTCTATGAACATTTGACAATTTGAAACAAGCCCCCAAAAATATTCACCTGGCATTTTGGAGGCTTGTTCATACGGCATATATTCACAATTCAAAAAAGCTGTCTTGCGTCATAAGGAAGTCCATAAGTTCGAATTACGTAATTAAGTTAAGTTTTGGTTTTTCTACAGATCTTACATAATATCGGCAGTCTGGATTGCACTTTTTGCACATACGACTTTTTACTACATTTCAAACATCATGAGCTGACCTGTAGTTTTTGCTCTAGCGGAAAACCTTCTATACAGTTCCATATTCGAATTTCAATTTTAATAACGCAAGGGAATTTATCATGTTTGTTGCCATTCAGCCAGTCTAGGCACTATAAAAAGTTCTATAGTTTTACAAAAATCTTTTGGCGCCTGGCCAAAGTGGGAACTAACATCGCCATATTGTTTTTCATACATTTTACAAAACTATTGCTTAAATGATTACCAACAGCGTCTCCCTGCCAATGTCATTCAGGCGCCAAAAGATCATTGTAGCAGTCTAATAACCTTTTGCTAAAACTATTTTTTTTCTGTCCACAGCTCCTCGGCCTAGCAGTCATAGGCATTGGAGTGGCGGTCCAGCTTAACTGGACGGTCGTGAAGGATGAGCTCAAGACACACTTGACGGTCGCGCCATGGGTGTTCATTATCATAGGCGCTATCATGTTCGTGATAGCTTTCTTCGGTTGCTGCGGAGCGATACGGGAGAGTCACTGCATGGTTGTCACGGTATGTATCCAGGACAAACTATTTTGCCCAATGATATTATAAGTAAAAATAGGTAGATGAGGTACGTACCCAACATTCAATGTTCAAATACGGCACAATGTCACATCAATTAGATGATACGTGGAATGCGGGTAAGACCAAAGAAACGATGGATGAGGTGTGTGAAAGATGATGTGGCAAGAAAGAAGGCGACTACCGAGATGATGAATAATAGAGAAGTATTGAAGAAAAAGTCATATTGAGCCGACCCCAAATAAATTGGGATAAGGTCAAAAGAATGCTGATGACGTGGAAGTAGGACGACATGTCGCAATTATCGGGAGTGAAAGAGATAAGACTATAATTGTTACTCGGCTAACTAGCCTAGTTATAACGTGTCACTTGAGGAGCGCGTACAGCCCGATTCATACTATATGGCGGCTCTGAAGTGCGCTATTCGCTGCGCAGTACCTCACCCCACTCCCCCGCTGACACGTGAATAAGTAACTGCGCAGCGACTCGCCTCATGTTCCGAGCCGCCATAAACTTTGAATCAGACTGTACCTACCTCTTTTTATGTACATTATATCATTGATTATGACTATCTACGTGCGACATAATCTAGGCAAACAGCCGCGATGCGACAGCGCGACGCGACTCTAGTAGAACAAATTATCTTCATGGAAATTGTTCTACACGAGTCGCGTCGCACTATCGCGTCGCGCCTGTCTTCGGTAGCCTTAAGAGTAAATCTTTCAAACGTGAGTTATCATTATCCTGATAGTTTTGAATTTTTGACAGTTTTTCCGTACAATATCTGTCAAAAATTCAAAATTATCAGGATAATGATATCTGACGTTATCTGAGGTTTGAAAGATTTACCCTTAAATCGTGGGCCAGCTTGCCGTAGCAGAAATGACACTGCTGTTACGAGATGTCCAAAGAGCTATGTATGTTCTGTGACTAGGCACCATTGAATTATATTTTTAATATAACACAGTAATTTTTCTAGAGGCTTCGGTTCTTCTGTAGACTCTGATCCTAGTATAATAACCAGGCCTTTTTTATGTGAATTTCGTTTTCCTGTAGACTATAATGCTGAGCAAGGTAATATTCTTATTTTGTTGGAAAAAGTCTGTTAGTATCTTAGTAACGATATTTACTGTCCTTAGATTCAGCCACTTCTTTAAATGTGCCGAATGGAACCTGTTTTTGCCATTATCATATTGGCGAAATTACGACTTTGACGACCTAATCTAAACCGTAATACCATTTTAGTAAGACCGACGTTTAAATAACACATTGGAATAGATTGGATCAATTACATACAGCCCACATTTGGCAAACGATACCAGAACCAAAATATTTCTCTTTCGATTGACAAACACAACTGTCAAACAATCCATTGCTGAGCAAACTTGGAACGCTCGTTCTTCTTTGAAACATGCAATGGAATGTAAACTATGGAATACATCCGTTTCGTTTTCTCAGTATGATGTACGAAATTCTATTGGGTGGTACGTACTTTGTATATCAAGAGTAAAGGGCCTTTGTCGCAAATACGTGGAACGGAAGCAGTTGATTCATAACAAGACTTCAAACGATTGCCACAGTTTCGGTTTTAAAAGTACTAACCGAAGAAATGTTTTCTGAACTTTTTGGCTTAATTTCTATAGTTTGTTGTGTTAATATTGGAAAACTGTAATACGTCCTTATTGACTCCTCTAACAGGGATATAGGTATGCGTACATTTATGTACATTCACGTATCTATTTCTCCTAATATTTCTGGTACGATGCAAGTAAGGTGGAATAAACCAAATCCTTTATTATCAGCAGTCAGTGAAAGCCGTGTCAGACTTGATAGGTATATATTCGACCGTGTTTGCTACAGTTTTGAACTAGACAGAAGAAAAAAAATTGCCTTTTATGTTTTTTCCGCGCCCTCGAATGTCATCCTGCAACAATGCAATTGTCGTAAAATGAGTTCTTTATTACGCTTTTATCTAAAAAGGACGAGCATCCTTTTTGTGCTAGATATTACATGGTGTCCTTATCAGTCTGTCTCATAATTATGATGACCCAACTCTACAAAATGGCCTTTACGCGTCTCGATAACAATTAAAACAACTTTCAGCGTAACTCCGCCGAGAAGTCCTGGCCTAGCATCTTAACATCTTGCAGAGCGGCTAAAATTCACCATGGCATGAGATATAGTACGGTTCAAACTTAATGGCGGCTGTGAAGTGCGCTATTTGCTGCGCAGTACCTCACCCCCGCTGACACGTAAATTGGTTACTGCGCAGCAACTCGCTTCATGTTCCGGCCGCCATTATACTTGAATCGTGCTATACCTATTCTTACATAGTTATTGCTGATGCGAGAGAACCCTGACCTGCACCAAACAAACTTAAACCAGCCAAAAGTGGATACGATTAATTCTAATCACGCATATTTCACATTTCAGTACGCGATCTTCCTGCTAGTGATCATCATCGTGCAAGTGGTGATAGCCATTCTCTTGTTCGCTTACGGCGACACGATCAAGGAGAGCCTGGTCAAGTCCGTGAACTCGCTGTTCGACAAGAGATCCGGCCCTGACGTCGACAAGGCTACTGATGCTGTCATCAACAATATTCAGCAACAGGTAAATTATTTATAGAATGTATGTAATATCTTTGATGGTGTATTGTCGAACAAAGAGTTAGGTATATAGGGAAAAATATTCATCTTGCCGTATACTGCCAATATTCATTTAAATTGTGTGTCAAACTCAAAGCATTTATTTCAACAAATCATTTACGGGCACTCTTGAATTTTCAAGGGGTCAGTCAGACAGAAAAATGAAGCTTTGCCCATTTTAAAGGGTAGTAGGTTCCTATGTAGAAGAACGGTCAAGAAACTCCATGAAATCACAAATATTGTTACAAAATATTGGTTGCATCATTCATGTTGAAATTCTACATTTATATATAGTTATATGTGAGAACGATGTAGAAAGACGTGCGTCGTGCACGTTATAAGCGGTACATAACATTTATTTACTTTTGAGATACCTACTCTTAAGAAAGTGATGTAAAACATTTAACTACTCAGCACACTCCCACAAACTTTGTATGAATGTAGTTGCAAGTTAGCTTAGCTAGCTCACCTGACACCCAGGGCCGTGTTTAACCTATTGGAGGCCCTAGCCACTTTAAGATAGTGGGGCCCTATGGAGAATCTGGATGCAAGATCGTGTCTGCACGAGCTATACGAGAAGAAGCTCAAGCCGCGGTAAAAAGTGTTTGCAACGGAGCTGGAAGTTATCATTTTATGCTCAAGAACCGGCATTTGAAAAAAACGGCGACGGAACGCGGCACAGTGGCTGTGCCGGGCGGCGGCCATCTTTACACTTCCCTTTTTTAGTACACGACCGAATTAAGGCTCTTTCAAACAGAAGCAACACGCGACGCGAATCGCACGCGGCACAAAGGCACCGCTCGTCGCGCAACAGGCGGTGCCTTTGTGTCACGTCCCGTGTCGCGCCTGTTTGTAGGAGTCTTTACCCAACGACCAGCGCGTACGCGTTGACGACTTGTCCTTGTTAAACCCTATAAAACCTTTAAATTATGTTGTAGAACAAATAAATTATACTTTACCCTTATTTACTAGGTACTGCGAGTTTGATAAGATCAACCCCAACGAAAAAAAAGACTGCCGATAAGTTTTGTACCGAGATTGCCTTAATGCGCCGGATACCATGAAGTATCGTCATTAGTTGAAGCTCTTTCAAAGAATGAGCCTCGAAATAAATGATCATCTGACGCATCCAGGAGCAGTGGTGGCCCAGTGGTAGTGGCCATCTTGTAGGTTGTGAGTTGGAACCCAGGGAGGCACTTTGTGTAATTAATTTCATCACCACTGCTCTCAAAACGGTGAAGGAAAACATCATGAGGAAACCGGCATGTCCTACAAAAAATAAGACATGTAACATACACTAACCACTAGGCCCGCGTGATGGATTATGGCCCACTCCCTCTCACAGACAGGAGCCCTGTGTCAGGCTGTGTCGTGTGTTATGCTGACGAACCCCGGGTAATATGTTTTATGATCAACCTGCCGACTGTCTATACGTTGTACCTCAGCATGAACTAGCACCAGTAAATAAAGCTGTAGGCATCCCACCTTTAACAAACAATTTTCATCATTCCAGTTCGCCTGCTGCGGCAAGAACGGTCCCCAAGACTACGGCCTAACCCTGACCCTGCCCAACTCCTGCTGCAGCACCACCAGCACCTTCGGCAATGCCATCGGAGGCAAGTGCACCATCGAGGTGGCTAACCGAGGCTGCGCGACCGTCATGTCCGACCTCTACGAGAAATGGAACAAGCCCATCGCCGGAGTCGCTATTGGAATTGCCTGTATTGAGGTGCGTATTGCAACAGTTTTAATGTTATTAATTTTAGTGGTAATCGTAGAAGAGCCAGTTAGAAAAAAAATCGGTGTGAGTCGGTTTGGCACTCACGAAAATTGATGTGTAAACATGTGAGCTCGCATCAGTTTGGTTTGGGAAAATTGAGGTGTGCATAGCCCCCACCGTGCGGCGCCTTCACACACACTTTCACGCGCTCACATAGACACGGGTCTTACCCTGACGTCATCTGACGCTCGAAGTCTTACGCTTACGCGTCTGACGCTCGAAGTCCCAGCTAGCCCCTACCGTAGACCGAGCGCTAAGATGTTTACACATCAAAAGTTCTATTAATGTAAGAAGAAACAACGGCATTCAGTCATAAACGAACTTCTTACTCTTTGCTTTCTTTATTATTGAAAAACCCACGAAAGTTAATAACAGCTCGTGCTCGTGGGTAGTGCGAAAAAGAGCGATTATTATTGCTGTTTTCGGTTTTCCGATTAGCTCTGTGTAGTACAGCAATTATAACTGATGAAGCACCACTGAGTTCCTCTTTAAAGGTATGGTAGCCGTTAAAATTACGGGCGCGTGGCAGAGTTCAACTTAATCTTTAAAGTGGACAACCAATGGGCAATTTCCGATATTATAAGGCGGCGGTAACAACTTTCCATCAGGTAGGCCGACAGCCTGTGTGCTGACTTATTACATAAAAAAACTACTTTCTCCAAACATCGTGAGCCTCGATGCCAATATACCTTGAACCATGCATATGTAGAGACTTAATATGAGACAAAATAATACATGTACCTACAATAGAGCCAAGTATCGAGTGATTTTTGCCGCGTTATTATAGTTATGGATAGCGTTAATAAACTAAGTCGGTAGCCTAAACATCTCAGGCTGTTGCAATAGCATCGACATTAAGAAAAGTCAGAAGCCTACTGTCATTAACGTGGTTTTCTAAGATGAAGGCGATGCCAGTGATGCCTCTTTTCAGGAGAAGCTTCTTAACCGACTTCAAAAAAAAGGAGGAGGTTCTCAATTCACTGTATGTCTTTTTTTATGTGTGTTAGCTCAGTTTTTTTTTATTTGCAAGCTGGTGCTTCGCATGTGGTCCCATATAAATTTGATTAAGTACCGACCAGTAGTTTTTGAGTTATCCTTAATACTGCATATTTTTCCACTTAGTTTATATGTTTTAATAATTTCCTGTCACTGTTATTTACATTTCAAGTAGTGGTATACACAAAAAGTGAAAAATAAAAACTTTTTTACAAAAAAAACAACCGGCTTCCAAGAAAAACTCAAAAAATACAAAACTAAAGACACCGACTTTCGAAATTAAAGTTATTCTTCAGTTGTGTTTTTCTTGGAAGTCTGTTGTATTTTTGTAAAACAGTTGTTGTGTAACCAAGACTGTTGTTAGTCAGTCACTTAGCTATTGATCCAGTCAGGGCCTTTGTAATAAATAAATAATAAAAGACTACTTCAGACTATGCTTTCCATTTTGTTAGTAACAATGTTCTTATAGACTAGTGTTAGTAATACTTAAAACTATCCACAACAAAGAATATAAATGTAAAAATAAACTCAACAATCACTACTGCGCCATGCCATGACAAATGGCACAGCGATGACTGATGTAACCACAGTCCAGCCACGTTCTCTAAGCACCAGGGATGCGCATCGCAGACTACGCGATGTTCAGCAAACATCCCTGATGCACTACATAATCGCCGCAACCCCATCAGCACCCTGAACGCATTATTAAATTGGACTCGGAGGGCACTGTAAGACTTGAATATAGTCGGCCCACAGGCTGCTGTAATGTAAGAATTATCGTAGACAACCTAATAGGAAATAATCGGCTTGCTTCGAAAGGACCCCATTTGTGAGATTTGTTAGGAATGTGGATTAAAATTAATCTGCGAAAATAGAACATAGCGTGACATTCAACGTGGTCAAAATCTGTACTAAACCTACGAAAAGTGTCCGTCTGTGTTTTGGCTTAGTTGGTACTTTTATTAAATTGTTATTTTTTACGTGTTCCAGGTGGTCGGCGCGCTGTTCTCGCTGTGTCTCGCCAATTCCATAAGAAATATGGACAGAAGGTCTCGCTACTAATATTTTGTACATTAAAACTGGTACCTATGAACACAATTTTTTTTGGTTCTTTTTTTTACTTGTTAACTACTTTTGTGAGCGGACTGTACACTGCATGGCTGATTGACTCTTTTTTTTTTGGGACACTGACAGCAAGCACAAATGCTACTTTTGGCGTTCGATTTGATTCGATATCGATTTTTAATCGATTTGATTTAATTAACGATTTATTAACACGACTTTTATATTTTTTTTGACGATTGCATTAAAATGCATTTTTGTAAGATTTATTATAATTAAAGACGCTACAAGTAGCATATAAAAAAACGCCTTTTGAATTTCACTTGAGATTGTGTCCAAAGGGTTTGAATCTCAAATATTTGTATGCCATATTAATTGCTTGATTAAATCAAGTGGTATTCATAATAAGGCTAAGTTTTGTGTTATTATGAAAGTAAGTGTGTCAAAATTACGCACTAAATATTTTTTGGAAATATTTTATTTTTGAGCCTAAAGTAACTTTATAGCAATATATATCATACAAGGTAATGCAATTAAAGTAATCTAAAAGCGATGCTCACCTCTTTTTATGTAAAAAAGGTTGTAAAAAGGGATGCATCAATCTATCTACTAGCGCCTCATGCCCGAAAGAGTCAAAACTACTTTTTCCCACTGTGCGTAATTTTGACAAAAAGATTGACGTGTCGAAAAGATGCAACTGTATATTTTATAAAATTGTAGTAACGCTTATTATATTCAGAAAATGCTTAACTAACATTGTTGTGCGCAATTAACACAAAATCTAACGCAAAAAATTGATTACATTTCATTATATTATAATAAATGAGCATTAGGGAGATCAAGCCGTACTATGACAAGTTGAAGCTATCATTGTTCGGTGAGAGAGTGACATGGCGCTATTCGTTCTGTATAGCTCCATCCCTCTTACTCCGAACAATGGCGGATTCTACCCATTATAGTAAGGCCCCAGGCTTAGGAAGACTGGTATTCAGCCAATCGTGCCATTACGTCATTTGAAGGCTTGCAGACAAAGGAATTCTCACTAGCTTTTTTCGCATCGCAAGTTTTTATTAGGAAAAGAAAAAAATCTGTATAACATTAGGTCGAAAAGTATCGTTAAGAGAGATATAGGTTCTAATTGACTTTCGATTTTCAGTTTAATGTTGCCTAGCTTCTTACTGCTGAATCTGACGATTATGATCAGCCTTGCATTTTTAACAAAAATAAAACTGCATTTCACCGGGGAATTTAACCTGAAAAAGAAATTATACAAGTTTCATTGACAACATCCATAATTAAAATATTTTTATTAAGATCTAATAGCATTTTTTTTCAAATCTAATTATTAATTTCAGATATTTTACTTAATTATGCTTCATACATTTTTAGCAAAGGGTTTTGGGCTATTAATGATTGAACATTTGATAAATAATTATATTTAAATCATTCATTACAATATTAAATAAAGTGTCTCTTCTAGATGTTAAAACTTACTAAATATTATCTCTATTTAAACGCTTCGATTTAAGGAATCTCCATTTATTTTTATATGTATAAACATTTAGAATCTTGCTGTGTGATATTGTATTTTCATAAAACTTGTTTAGAAATCTTTAGGTACGTAAGTTTATTGATAAATAAAAATTGACATAATTTAACTACTGTCGACTGTTTTAAAGTTTTGATTCGATTTTATTTTATATAAATATATATTTGTGTCCAATTTAGATTTTTTATGATTATTTTGTTAGATATTTATTGAAATAACTGCACAGACTTTTAAGTGTTAATCAGTAAATTTCTTGATATGTTTGTGCCAAATTAATAAAAAAAAAAACATTCAAAGGCATCCCTTATGGTTAGTTTTTGGGGGAAGGAATAAAGACGAAAGACTTGTGCCTTGCACTGATTGATTTGATAGAATTTTGTAATCAATAAAGAATGTGTGTAATAAATAATAATGTTTGTTTTACTAATCTCACCCTAATTTTAAGGTACATATCTATAAGCTGCCAAGCCCAAAGCTTTAAATATTGCACAAAATTCAATGTACTTTTATATTTGGAATTGTTTGGCCAAAGCATGATACTTAGGTAAGTCACGTTTCTGTAAATAAAAATACTAATCTGCATGTTTGTGGTTGTTTTTAAGTACTTTTTGTTGTAATTATTTCATTATGTAGTTAATTATTATTTTTGTTGTGGGATGAAGCGTGGAAATTATTTTTATAATACGAAACTGAATAATTTCTACTTGCTCGGAAGGATATTCATTCAACAGGATTTTTACAAATTCTGTAAATAATGTTTGTTGTAATATTATTGTAAATTATTTTGTACTAATTATTTTTGGTTGGCACAGGAGGGTTAATTTTTTTAAGCAATAGTTTTTTGGTATAATATTTATGTTTGTCCCTATAATATATTTGTGTTTAATTTTCTATGGTACCAGTGTTCTTAGATCCAATTGTTTTGTATTATGTGTTTTCACAGGAAAAACTTCCAAATACTCATTGATATATTTTGATAATTTCAGGTATGCCTAAAACGAAGACATCACGAAATTAACATTCGAATAAGAACAATAAAAATCAACGACAGATACAAAAACATAAGTTACTTATGTACAAGTTAAGTTACGGTTAGCTTGGTCTAGCGCAAGTCCCACCTTTTCAAAAATACAAACCTGGGAAAAGTTTACTTTTGTTTAAAACTTTTGAAAAAAGAATAACTATTAAGCCAGACATACATGATTACATTTTAAAATTTTGACTTTGGCTCTTAAGGCTCCTACACACTATGCCGCCGGTATAGTGTATAGGAGCCTTTAGGCTGCATATTCATTGACCAAGTAAAACTAAAAGGGAGTAAAAATATTATACTTATAAGACAGTAGTAAACTTTTCCAGGTCAAGTTATCTCATTTAAGACGGTACGTTGTTGTATTTTACTCTGTATCTTCAAGCATCAATGAAAACTTGATGCCTCTAGATGTCAAGACGCGCTGTACCTTACCATTATAATTAGTTATTCATTTTCTTTTGTTGCACCATTTTAAAATATAAAGTTTAGGTAATGTTAAGTTAGTTAAGCGACTGTTTGTAATGTTGATAAACAATAGAAATTATATAAAAATAAAGGTATTTTCATAAATCGGCGTTATAAAGTTAAGTACGTCCATTTTACAAATAATATTAAAGTGTTAAAAATTTGATATTTATGCATTTCTATTATAAAATATAATGTGATCTATTACTCGTTTCACATGCCTGTGTAAATAGTAAATGATATCGGGAGCAAATGTCTGTTTATTGTATTTTGAATCTCTTTTTGTGCATTTCTGATGAAACTGCTTTTGTGGATGAATTATATTGTATTGTATGGAATAAATAAATTTTCTACTTCAAAATTAATTTTATTTGTTGTGCTTAGAAGGTGATAGTCAATCTGATTTTAAAGGAAATTCTGAATGGATTTGTTCCCAACAGAATAAAATCACAGTGTATAAAATAGCCAGTACCTACTATATAGGCCGACTGCTGTTGGCAAGCATTGCTTTTCAGAGAACTACATGGATAAGAATACTTCTGCCTTTTTTCAGTCAATCTGGTACATACTATTTCGCTAAATACTAGCAAAGCCACGCATAAATAAGTATAGAGGTATGAGGAACAGGGTGTAAAGTTCACTCAACCTCTATAGAAAAGGGAGGATCCTCCGACGAGACGGGTGTTTTGTCTGTTGGGCAACTGGCTAACTATTGATGTCTGGACGTTGTATATATGCTAGTTGCGCGGTAAACTCTGCTTGCGCGATGCAGGATTTTTGTGTGGCGCCAGTGTGACGCGTAGCTCGCATGTGGCGTTGTAGATTACCGCTACATTCGTTTTCTGACATCTTCTGAAAACAATGTATCTTCTATTGTACTTAATTACCTTTTTTTTTTGTTGCGGGGAATCCTTCAAAAGGCGTCCGGGCTTTGGGGATAAGACCGAGTATGAGATTTTTGCCTCACTAAATCACCTCGATGATCACCATCTGCACGTGGAAGGGGCCCCGTTACCAAAAGACAGATCCAAAACTCCCTCTGTTGCAACGCCTGTTAGGGCACATCCCTGGGGAGAATTTAGGGGTCTCGCAAAACGAAATCGTGCAAGAGAGAAAGGCAGCACGTGACCACTGTGCGCCGGCTTCCACTTGTGATGTCTAAGGTCACTCGGTGGGCGGAAAGTCATAGCCCGGGGTTCGGCGTGTTAGGCGTCGAGGCGGTTTCCTTCCTGACGCTCTTCTCTGAACGGGATCAGCCCTCTCTCCTAGTGCCTACAAACCCAAAACATACTGTAGGACCTTTTAGTGGAACAACATGTGGCTGGACGTGAACCCAGTCTAGCCATGCATGGGCCTGACGACTTGCTTTGCTTAATTCGGTATCGGCTTCCGGATTCGCCAGATGCGGCTTAGCACCCAGGATCTTACGTTCAGCATATGCGACCATTAGACCACGTATATACGACCATTAGACCAACGAATCGGTCAAGAAATTCTGAAGACAGCTCAGAGTCTGGATTTGAATGGGCTCGGCCTATCAATCTAACGGAATGCTGAATAGTAGTATTTTACATGGAGCGACTGCCTATCTGACCTCAACACTGGGTAACTCGATACCCCTTCGTAAGACTGGTTGTCAGACTTTCGGGTTTCCTGAGCTGACTACCCGTAAGTTAACAACTGTCAAAGATCTATGAGTTACAGACGGCACCATGCGCGCAATCTACGCCAGCCTAACTAATCTTTTTTCCTTCACTTAAGTAACCAAAAATGGTTTTTATTACTCAAACTTAAAGTGATTGTATAAATTTACTAGCTTGGTATATCTAATGTACCTACCGAGTTATTTCCATTAGCATATAATCTAAAAACTTTTTTACAAAAAAACAACCGACTTCCAAAAAAAACACTAAAAGACCTGAAAAATAACTTTAATTTCGGAAGTCGGTGTCTTTGGTTTTGTATTTTCGTTTTTGGCCACCGACTTCCGAAATTAAAGTTATTTTTCAGGTCTTTTAGTGTTTTTTTTGGAAGTCGGTTGTTTTTTTGTAAAAAAGTTTTTATTTTTCACTTTTTAGATGCCGTACCTACCCCACATAAATTCGTAGACCACTACTTGGTGTGTAAATAACAGTGACAGGAAATTATTAACACATCATCCATATAAACTAAGTGGAAAAAATATGCATTATTAAAGATAACTCAAAAACTACTGGTCAGACCATGATCAAACTTAAATGGGACCACATGTGAAGCACCACCTATCAAATAAAAAAAGAATCATCCAAATCGGTTCACCCAGAAAAAAGTTATGAGCTAACACACATAAAAAAAAAAAAAAACATACAGACGAATTGAGAACCTCCTCCTTTTTGTGAAGTCGGTTAAAAAGAAAATAAAAACTTCATGAGAGCCTTGCAAATCTTTTATTGAATACCTAGTAGTAGCTTTAAATTTCGTATAACAATGGCCCTGCAGTAGTTTAACGCCTTCCATTCGAAGATCATCAGAAGACTCGGATGTGTCGCAAGTAACATTAATTATAAATTTGTCTATTTCTATATAATTATATCCAGTAGCTGTCTGATCCCAAAAACCAATACCGTTATCTAGGCACCGCTGATACGAAAATATTAGGGAACTTTTGTTGCTATGGCAGCCCTAAAAATTACCTGTCAATTATGTAACGCGAAAACGGTACCGTAGGCGCGTTATTATCTCAGAATAATAACTAAAGCAGTTATTATCTCTTTCTTCTTCTCAAACACGTTTGACCTTCAAGATTATATCCCTGACAGCTGTTTTAATTACTTTCGGCATAATGATGGCGATTATTTACTTTGGAAAAGAGCACACTCTTGACACCTAACATAAACGGCGAGATGGCGGCAAAATTTAGTTCCGATTTTGGCCGCGCGCAGATTTATTTTGCGCGCATTCTAACGTGTTACGTGTTTTTCAAGGTTTGGAACTTTGGAAGGGTCTCGATAAATGATAAATGATAAATGATTTTATTTCTGTAAGTAGGTTTGTACAAACACTTTTACACGTCAATCATATTTTTAAACTAGATGAGGTCGGCGTTTCCTATCTCAATACTCTGAGAAGAAAGGCCGAAACAAACTCAGAGGTCACAGTCTCTTTTAAAGTGCAGACATAAAAAAAAGAGACTGTGACCTCTGAGTTTGTTTCGGCCTTTCTTATATGTAAATTATATCCACCAGTGGACCATCCTCGGCAAGCGTAACTTAGCCTAATCGATCGACTCATACGGCTGTTTGTATGTACTTAGCCACGAGCCCCTCAATAAAAACAAAATGACTAAAGGCCCCTTTAGACAGGCGCGACGTGACTCTGGTAGAACAATTTCCATGAAGTTTTCATAGATTTTTTTCTACTCTAGTCGCGTCGCGCCTTTTTCCCTTAGAACACAACAAGAGTAAAGAATATTAAAAGAGTTTAGGTTTTTCTTTCATACCATACCATTATTTTCGCTTGTAGTATTGTTCGGACTTGATACTAAACTAAAAGATTAGTAATACCACCAAGAATATCATCCATTATCAAAACAACGAATCTGATTGGTGCACGTCATATCGTATGTCGATTATGCTAACAGAGCAAAGCAATTTTCTGTAAAATCCTGGAACGCACTTTGACATTGACAATAGTCGAGCTCGAGCTGCATTGATTTGTCAATGTCAAATCAAATCAGTCCGGAATCATGAAAAGTGCGAACGCTTGTTTGAGCACGTCCTACCTTTTCGTCTTCGGTGTCTTGAATTCCACTTTCACCACTTCGTGAATACTCATTAGCATCAGTTTCAAATGTGCTGTGATAGAATACGGTCGTCAACTTTCTATATTTATTAGAAATACTCATGCCATGGCGAAAGTCGCTACCGAAATGGCATACAAAAATTATTGTGTAGTGTTTATAATATTCGCTTTAGTAATAGTCCAAGCGGTCGGTTACGACACGGAACTGTATGAAACAAAGCCTTGCGACAGCAATGCCTGCTTTGACGAACTCCACGGGTCTCTGGGCGACTGTTCGTGCAATGTTGACACCATCGATTACTTCAATAACGTGAAGGTTTATCCGCGTCTCCAAAGTTTAATAAGGAAGGACTACTTTCGTTTCTACAAAGTGAATTTGAAGAAAGAATGTCCATTCTGGGTCGACGACAGCAAATGTGCGATGAGGTACTGTCATATTAAGACTTGTTCTAAAGAGAGTGTGCCTGGTGTTGAGAATGGTTACGAGAACGATCATATAGACGAGACTCCTGCGACGAAGTACACGAAGGAGGCGCAGGAGCACTGCGACACAGATTCAGACCATGACCATGACCTGGGATACCTAAACCTGACCATCAGCGCTGCCAGTCAACATGAAATTGCTAAATGGAAGGCTCATGATGATGCCCTTGAGAATTTCTGTGGCTATGATGACAAGGATGTAGATGCTGAATATGTAGACCTGTTACTAAACCCTGAAAGATTTACTGGCTACAAAGGACCCTCAGCTAACAGAATCTGGAAAAGTATTTATCAGGAAAATTGCTTCCGACCCAAACCAAATCCTTATGGATCTTTCCCATTTGTGATGACTTCAGATTTAGGCAACATGTGCTTAGAAAAGAGAGTATTCTACAGAGCTGTGTCAGGTTTGCACACCAGTATAAATGTGCATTTATGTTCAAAATATTTATTATTTGAAAAAGGAGCTACTTTTACATCTGACGGTGAGTGGGGGCCTAACCTAGAGGAGTTCCAACGTCGTTTTGATCCGTCTCAAACATTTGGTGAAGGACCCAACTGGTTGAAGAACCTATACTTTGTCTATCTATTAGAAATGAGAGCTTTGGCAAAAGCTGGACCTTACTTGGAGAAAGAGGAGTATTTTACTGGTAATCCTACTGAAGATGAAGAAACACGACAGGCAATTCATAATATGCTGGGTGTCATCTACTCCTTCCCTGACCATTTTAATGAGTCCTCAATGTTCAACGGAGGCAGTCAGGCGGCAGCGCTGAAGGTAGAGTTTCGAGAGCACTTCCGTAACATTTCAAGGATAATGGATTGCGTTGGGTGTGATAAATGCAAGCTGTGGGGAAAGCTGCAGACGCAAGGTCTGGGAACGGCATTAAAGATATTGTTCTCTAGCAAGTGGAACAGTCCTGAGAGTGACTCAAATCAGGGTAAGCTGCCCGTCAGACACAAATCCCATGAAAGGCTGCAGAGGACAGAGGTAGTGGCACTATTTAATGCCTTCTCTAGACTCTCGGAGAGTATACGGCAGTTGGAACAGTTCAGGGTTATGCTAAGGTAAGATTTAAATTTTATTCTGTGTATATTTGGTGACGGATTGATCATAACTATATGTTATAAATATCCTACTAAACATTTTTATGCCTTAAGCACTTTACAATGTTAATGTGATCTATTTCAATGCAATCCAATTGGAATTTCAAGGATATTTATTTATTTAATTACAAAAATGTTATGTAGGAAATTTCTAGACATAAATGCATTTACTTACAGGATCATTTATTACTACAGACGTTGTACTGTTCAAACAATAATTCATACAAAAATCCCATAAATATAAAGACTTTCAGTATTTCATTCCCTACAAACCTTATTCGGACTATTTGGAAGTTCTAAAACAAAAAGTAGCCAAATCGGTCTAGCCATTCTCCTGTGATGCTTACCAACAAACAGCATTTCATTTTTATTTATATAGATAGCTATATAGCTTAAACAAATCAATAAGGTAACAAAAAAGTAAAACCCAAGATTTTTCCTTGATATTGATCCTGTAGACAAATGCATTTTTATAAAATTATAATACAAATAATTAATTGTTATTTGCATGTCCTATATTAATTTTCTAATCTATTTCAATGCTTTTAGTTCTCCTAAATATTGTTGTAAGTAGATGTTTCTGGTATTGGTTGGTGTGTGTGTGTGTGTGCATGATTTTATGTGCTTTTTTTCATGTGCAGGGTGTGGGGTATTCTGTAATTTGGTGTGTTTATTTGGAAAGTCAGTTTTAGTTAAATACATAATTATGTTGTGATTGTCTCTAGTCATTATAATAGGCTTTAGTGATTGAATTTTACTGTGGAAGTAAAAGTAACTAAACAAGTAATTAAAATGTCATTCACTATGGTAAACCTAATGACATTTAAATTGATCAAATAGAACCTAAAACTTAAGTGTGAATTTTGAAAGTAAACAAATGAAATACATGCAATGGAATAGGGAGTACATACCTAAATAGATTTTCCCTCTTGAAAATTAAAGTAGGTATAATTTTTAATGGCTTTTGCTCGATGTTACTAAGTTGACTTTTCTTCTAAATATTGTAAACTTACGTAGTGCCATACATTCATATATTTCGTACTAACGACACTAATAACATTTAGGAAATAAAACCTAACCGTACCGTACTGTATATCTGCATAAATATGAGTAAAAAAATATATTTTCTGATTATAGACAAGTAGATCATGTACATGCATGCTTAGATAGAGATAAATAAAAGAACATCTGTCCCAACAAAAATAAATTAGGCTTGCAGTGCAATTAACTTAACAATTTATTCAAAGGTGTCAATGCACTTCAATAATAATTATTAGTATCTTCCTGCTATACGTATATATGACTGGCGTAAGACGTTACTAAGTAATCTGAAAATGGCAATATAAAACCTAGTAAAGACACGTACGTCAACAAAACGGTAACAAAACACAATAACTTTCATAAAAACAACAACAAACGATAACCAACTCTTGGCGTGTGAGGTTAGAGTTCAAAGTTGAGTGTGTTGTTAATGTCTTGAAATATAGTGTGGCCTATACATTCTCCTTTATCTCGATGTGACGTAGAAAAGAGATTGTGCAATGTATGATATAAGTTTAGTAGTGTCATCTACCATAACTGGAACTATCTAACGAATAACGCGATTTCCTTATTTATTTTAAACTAGCTAATGCGATGCTTATATTTTACGAGAGAGAACATAACAAAAACAAAAAAAAAATCGGTTAAGCCGTTTTTGAGTTTTAGCGGGATTAACGAACATCTATTTAATTTTTATATAAAATACTGGCTAATAAGTTGAAATGCCTACAATTTTTTTTCAAACCACGTCTTTGTTAGAGGGAACAAAACAAAAAACATATTGGTTCAGCCGTTTTTGAGTTTTAGCGAGACCAACGTTTGATTTTTATAGTATATAAGAAGAATTAAATAATTTTTCCGTCTGCCTGGTAGCAACAGCTGTTTCCAGTGCGCAATTAAAACAACTCATTATGCGTGCTGAATTAATTATTCCAAATGGATTAATGAATATTTTTCTTCAAGGTTTTTTTTACAAAATTGTTGTCAAGGCTGGTAAGACAGTCACATCGGACATCGTCTTTCACAAATTTTCGAATTTTTGGTCCTCATAAATTATGTCATAAAAATCGTACCTACTTCGAGTTACCAAGTGAGCAACAAACAAAATATCACATTAGCACCTACATATAAAATATCCGGCTTTCATATTGACATTTCTATTGCATTAGGTACCCAGCACTGTCTGCCTTTTTGTTGCATAATTCTATTGCAGGTCCCATACGTAGATTTTTTAATCACAAGTAACACTGACAATCATCTAGCTGTGTAAAAGTTAACGATCAGTTGCGTGAAATTCAATTTAATAGATCGTAATTGTATAAAGGCTCGTGCACACTGGCGCGACGCGACAGCCCGATACAAAGGCGCCGCCCGTCGCGCTGCACGCGGTGCTGCTCGCGGTGCCTTTGTGTACGCTGTCGCGTCGCGCCAGTGTGCACGAGCTTTAATAGCACAACCTGCGGAGTAATTGCGTAACACACTAACAGTAGGAATGGCTTTCATTTGACAGTTCAACAATAATCATTGCGTTATTTACGTTGTTGAGCAGACAATTTTTTCGAACATATGAATGGATGAGCAAAATGAATGAAAATTGGCTTCAAAATGATTCAGATTGTGATTGATAGTGTGTCTACGCAATTTGGGTGCTGTACAATAAAGTGAAATGCTGCCAAGTGTGTTAAAAAATCCCGTCAAGATTTTTGTTATTTGATGATGATTTAAACAAAATACTCACATTTCATTGAGTAAATCTTTTTTAATACTCTGCCTATCCCTTCGGAGACAAAAGGCGTCATGTTATGTTACAAAAATTAAAAAAAAAAAATACAAACTTGCTTAAAAATTAACCAATCCATTGGCCATTGTAAGTTTAAAGGTACGAGTTCGTAACCGACTGCAGGCAGCAGCAGCAGACAACGTGTCACTGCGACACTACTCCTTGTTTATATGTATTTCTATGAAAACGCCGTGTCGCTAGCTACGAAAGGTATTTCATAGAAATACATAGAAATCAGTAGTGTCGCAGCGACACGTCGCCTGCTGCTGCTGCCTGCAGTCGGCTACGAATTTGTTCCTTTAAGGCTGCCTCAAACAGATGCGACGCGACAGCACGACAAATAGGCACCGCTCGTTACGCGACATGCGGCGCCTTCTCGTTGCGCTGTCGCGTCGCGCCAGTGCGTACCAGTCTTTATACGGCGCTCGTATAATAATATTATACAGAATTATACGTAAATTTACTTTCACGGGTTATTGTACTAATTTATATAACTTACACATAACACCAACGTTTCTCTGCGATTTGGACAAAAAATAATTAAGGAACCTAAATTTACCCCAAAAAAATTGGTAATCAAAACGCAAATCTACCACTTATTGGGGCCCAAAAGAGATCCTTTGTCGAAAAATCTCAACTCTTTTTGCTACTCGATTAAACCAATATAGCATTTAGACTACAGCCCATATTCGCATGAAAAACAATGGTTCTATAGCCACACCTACGCTAAAGAATCTCGGAGCGGTGAACAATGGTTTTACAAAACAAAAGTAACAATTACCGACTGCTTTTACATAAAGGCTATCGAAGACTGTAACATTCCACAGCGCGTTGGGTTTGCATTTCCCCATTTTTCAGTGTTCTTGAAGTCAGAAAATCAACCTTGACACTCTTTTCCGCTGGTAGGGAGGCCATCACAGAGAAACCGTCTATTATAAGCTTACATTTACATGATAATATTCCCTAAAATATACGGAAAGTTAATAAATCAAAATTCAAATAAGGAATTCATAGACAAAATATTTGGTAAACAGCAGACAGATGGGCCACGTCGGTCCAGTCACGTAGGTCGAGAGTAGGAGGTAAATGTCTCATCGTCATCTACCAAAATATGGTGTCATTGTAATTCCCGCCCGGCCAGTGACACCGATTTGCGTGTCTGTTTAATACTACTGACGTGGACATTTGTAATTTTTAGCATAACATCTTGCGGTATGAAAATACAGAGATAGCAAATAAGCACTGATAAATTGACTGATTGCCAGCGGGTTTGTTTTTGATAAAATCGGTGTTTGTTGGCTCATGTAAAACAAATTAACATCTCTTACTGCATTCGAAGATTGAAAAATCTGCTTCTGCTTTCATCTTCTACCCATATCGAAGGTACTTCCAAATTAATAATTTAGCCCAGTAAATTGCAAACCCAATTCCGTTAACTACACCAAGCATAGAACCAGCACTGAAGCAGATAACGCATTGTTTATTCAAGACCGCTACAGCCATACTGGTTATGCGTTTATGGGGATTAAACTCCAATTTTCCGGATAAAATTCTGAGCAACCAACATTCTTGAGCTCCCAATCCCATTAAGCTATGACATTTTTTTCTCTTGATTACAAGATTTGGAAGACAGTTTATTTAAGCCGTAAATCCCCACGTTTTGCTGCTAGCTAGCTGAGGAATGGATTAAATCCTTATTTATCAACAGCTTAATAATGAATCATATTTGCCAGATACCCTGTTTTGTTTGCGTTATGATTTTGGCTAATGTTTGCACGAAATATATACATAATAATATCCTCATACAATTTGGCAATGCAAATAAGTATTTATCGGTCCGTAGTAACGGTGAGTTCAAGGTTACTTTGATAATTCAGTTGTTTGATTTCCGAGGGGATTTTCTTAAAGATTCTCCAAGCCAAGACGGATTTCATTCTTCTTTCGTTTTATTTTAAAAGGGTTTTGGATAAA
Organism: Griposia aprilina; assembly: GCA_916610205.1. NCBI lineage: Eukaryota > Metazoa > Arthropoda > Insecta > Lepidoptera > Noctuidae > Griposia > Griposia aprilina. Next base: position 4,061,895 of record OU744295.1, on the reverse strand, counting down.
TCTATGAACCAACTCATGATATCATGTGGTTATGTAAATCTGCCGAACAGATTTGAAAAAATACAGTACCTATGAGTGTGGTGTTAATTCTTAAATGTCTGGGTGTCAGTTGAAGTTGGTATGCCTGCGTGTTCAGATAACATGTAATTAGCATAAGTATATAACGCGACCTCATATTTTTCCTCATTGTGGTGTATTTCAAGTACACTTTTGTTACTTGCTGAACAATAACTTCGAATCCTGCAAAGGAGTATTTTGTCGATACTTTTCCTCGTCTGGAGGCTAGAACAGGGCATTCATTCTTCACTTCATCTTTATGCTGTTTAACACTTTGCACAGTCACAAAATTTCTTAATTATTCATATTATAATTATATAACTCCAAATACAGAGTTAATTAATTTCATACTTGATTTTCTGTGTTTTATGCTAGTCTACCTATCGTTATTTCTTGATTCGATTCTGATATAACTTGATCGATATCTAACTCTCGAAAAGTCGTCATTTAAAAAAGACGAAGCACAATTTTGACATTTTAAACTTCAGTATGTTAATCAAGTGTTTAGTAGACTTATCAGTAAAATATATGGGTTTACGTGTACCTAATGATAAGGCTCTAATTGCATGCCGAATGGGCGGAAGGCAGATATGTTGATAAACTGCACATGTGGCGTTTATTATGTGAAAGTTTGTATAATAGTGGCGAAACGTATCAAATGTGTCCTCGCTTACGGCAATATTTGTACATTCACGCTGTTCTTCCCGTGAAAAACTACGGCGTATGTAGGCACGGTCGTCAGTGTTGTATGGATCACTCTATGGAAGCTTGTTGACAGACACGTGTTTTCTACGGCGCGGTTTATACGCCATACCGTAAAGAAACCGTGCCGTGTACAACAGGCCTAAGGATACTGAAAAATTGGGCTACATTTAAATAGATAAATACATTTAAACAGCTTTTTTAATGGCAAAAAGTGTTATCTAGGTGTTAATTTGGATTTCATTTAGTACCTAAAAAAAAGGACACAAAAGATATCTTATCCTTGTATTACCTAATAAATAATAGAGAGCCTTCTTATTTATTTATTTAACCATTTATACATACATACATACATACATAAACTCACGCCTTCTTCCCATGGGGGTAGGCAGAAACTACAGAACGCCACCTGCTACGATCCTTACATACTCCTTTTGCCTCGTTTACGTTCATACATCTGGTCATACACGCACGCTGGTTATGAGTACTACGCACCTGATCTTTCTGAAAAACCACATTCTTTTTAACCATTTATGTACACACATATAAACAGACAAGAAGAAAGGAACTTCTTTTGTTATAGCAGTCAAGACCTTTTAACTTTATTAATTCAGGAGAGGCAATACTGAACGTAAAGTAACGACTACTCTCTTTCAAAATATTTTCTTTTTTAGAGGTTGGAAACGCAAGTGATAATAATTTTTGAGTAGGTAGACTCCGTAGTTTTGTTGCTTTCCTGAAAACGGTATAGTTGGTGGTAGCATTTAAAACAGTTAACATGCCAAGCGTAAGCGCAGTGGTTCTGGCAATTTCCTCCAAAGATTGTTTCTTGTTGCGGGTTATAAAGAAAACCCGTGTTTTGAAAGCGATTCGTTTCGTCATAAACGAATGATAATTCCGCGAATCCAAGTATGAGCAGTAATATAAAAATAATTATGTCAGCAACTTTATTAATGATTCCACCGCAATTCATATCTCAACGATCAATAACGGAATTCCCAATAAAATTGATAAGGTCTGATATTATCAGGAGTTAATTACTTTCGCGATGTTATCAAATTAATAAGGTGATAAAAGATATGGGAAAGTTCATTTCCCATATCTTTTATCAAATTTATGACTAAGAGATACCTTAATTTATTTGAAACAACCATAATTTTTGGATGTTGTAGGGAAAGGGTTTTGGAAAGCATGTCTCTAAATGTACACTCACTTTGTTTTCAAGGGGTTCATGACGTTTCTCTTTGATCCTTCAAGGATCCGCCATTAAAAGGGTTATGAAAGGTTTCTCAAGGGTCCTCGTCTGTAGTATCGTGTTTTGCAAGAATGGAATAATTTGCGAAAATATCCAAAAATAGTTTACCTGTAGGCTGTAGGTAGCTAGTGCCTTTGGTAGTTTGATCCCATGTTACCGTTTTAAGCTGACGCAGATTTGGTCGGGCCGCACCGCCTTGCAAAAATCCTCTTACATTACTGTATCTTTTGTATGAACCATTGGCCACCACGGGCGGCCACACCGTACTTTTTTGTATTGAAATACGATGCGCTGCGGCCTGATCCGTCTGTTATGTGCGCTTAGCTTTAGGCACCTGTCCCACCGCCGACGATCAACGAGAAGTGAGTAGAGCTAACAAGAGCAACTAAAAACGAGTTGGCGAGCAACGAGAAGTGAGTAGAGCTAAATAGAGAAACTAAAAACGAGTTGGCGAGCAACGAGAAGTGAGTAGACCTAACAAAAGCAACTAAAAACGAGTTGGCGAGCAGCGAGAAGCGGCTGCGGAACGGCGGCGATCGATTACTCGCTGGTATGCGTATTTACCAAGCGTAAGTCTCTCAGCGAGTGTTCTGCACGCCACGCGAGAGACTGAGCGAGTACTTTTTTTGATAGCGCATGTCGTTGTGACAAACGAGTACTCGCCGGCGGTGTGAACAGTTAACGATCAACTATTAATGCATCTCTTTAACTTACGCGGGACATCCAATCTTTTGTACGTTTTTTGAGCAAGAAAATTGTTGATAGCTAGACAATTCCTCGTCGGTGGGCGGTGGGACAGATTAATGTTCTTTTTCACCAGTATCTCTGGTTCCCACACTTTGTGGAGCAGTGTAGGTAATGGTTTACTGGATTGTAATAGGTTTCTAGTTCATTGAATAGGATTATTCACATTCGATTGACAATAACCTGATAAGTGATTATCGATTACATTGTTCAATAGAAGATAACATTTTATTGTGCTCTCTGTTGACACAATTTGCGTTTAGTGAGAACAATGTTTTCTTTGATAGTTTATCGATTGTGTGGTAGAATTCTGTAGTCAAATCGTAAATGAGTAAGTTTTTTGATGTGTCGAAAACACTTTCCGATGTTTCTGGTGTGAGTGATAGAACACTTGGTTTCCGTTTGACCATGGACGAACAAAAAAAGTCGGACTGAACTCCGCTAAGACAAAACTGAGTCCCTTTTATGTGTGTGTGTTGCTATTTGCGCGCGTAATGGTCGACTGTCGGCCGACTAATTTGTGAATGTGTGCGTACAGCGGCCTGTACGTATATCGAGCTGGCTGACTTGAGCGACACAGTTTTTTTGTGGCGAGAATCTGTTCGATATTTTTTGTTCGTCCAAGTGCTTGACTCTTAGTTGTTTTTTTATTTATTTAAAGACTTTTTTTCTTTAATAGAACATGTCATTCCTGTAATTTTGAGATTAGAAATCTCATGACTTTGTTACAAATTCTTTGGAGACACTGCTGTAGTGCTGACTGACGCTTTAATTTCCTGTCTGTAATGGTTTGGTTTTCTAAGAAAGCGGTGAACACTCACACAATAACGGCTGTTCAAATACAGAGCGATTGTTTGGCAACTTGATGTGAAATACTGGTGAAAATTGACGCTTTCCTAGGAACCAAACGCTTTACGAACCATCCGGTTTTTGCAACGTTTCGTATTACACATCATTGTAGTGAGTAGCCACTTATCAAACAATATATTTGTGAGTTGTGTATCGTGGGAAACGCTCAGGTGCACATATTGACAAATATTTGCTTTGTCTGGCGAACTCATTGTATCTGTTAATGCCAGTCGATTGCAGCTTGTATTTCTACCATTATTGTGCTAAATGACCACGTGTATTTTCAAGCATAAAGAATGTGTATAGAAATGTTTATTAATTATGCATGTTCATCTAGGAATGTAAATATTTTAATATGTTTGTTCGAATCTATTTTATGACTACCAACTCGATGAGCAGTATCGGGTTAGTCAATGTGGTCTTGGTTTCAAAGAATAATAAGTGACATTAATTAGAAGAGATGACGTTTGATATTAATTTACTTATTTCGAAAATCTTCAAATAAAGTGGTTCTTGGTCAATATGATATTCTTTTTTAATATAATATGTAGATTCCTACCATAGATAATATTGTTGTATAGATGGGTATCCCGTGAGAAGTTTTCCGGGAAATTGCATGTCAGTGTAAGTCAATGGGAGTATCGTGGTTTTTGAATTTAGATAAGGATAAGTTCAGATAAATGCAGTGCTGTTAATACCGGATTACAACTACGGATTCGTTATCTTTTTATGGAAACCTAATTGCGCTTGTTGTCTGAACTTAGCCTCGAGGCTGTATGTAGCTTAAAATAAGTGAAATGTAAGTTTAGCTATACTTATGATCTAAGTAGCGGAGTCTTGGGGAAAGCCTGAAATGGACATAACGTATCTCATTCAAATCTAAAACAACTTTATCTAGTAGAAGTAATTTAGTAAGTCACTAAAACTAATTTAAAGTCGCCATCTTGCATTTCAAAATTTTAAAACATGGCCGCCCAGCATGGTTCGAATTTAAAACAAGCACGTTTTTGTCATTGCACGAATAATTTTAGTTTTTTTTTTTTTGCAAATTATAACAAGAAAAATATTTTACACAGCTCGCATAAAGAAGGAGGCCAGAAGCGACCCCTATTTGGAAGCAGTCGGGACATGAAGTGAGAAGATTAGAAATGTTGTAGAATAATCTTATTGGCGTTATTAGGAATTAGAAGTATACTACTTATGTTCCTTTAAAAAGTCGCTCTGTTTAATATTAAAGACTCTTCAACTTATTGTGGAAGAAGGGATTGGTCGTGCTTAGGATCACAGAGGTTTTAGGTAAAGCGTAACGATGCAGAAGAATAGTCTATCCTGACTTTAAAAGGAGCATGACTGCTTTTTAGTTTTAACTTCATCTGTGGATGATGTTTTTGTCCACTTCGAAGGAGTTTACCTACATCCCTTTAATAAGGTGTGTTCTGATTAATGATTCGTACATTAATATAATACTCTTTCTTTGAAATTATCAAAATCGACTCATAATTCTTCAAAAAATTTGATTTTTACAACTTTATTCTTTGTGACTCCCATAAATGCAATTATCTTCAACTCGTCGGCTTCCTTTTAACGCCAATTTATTTAAAAATTCATCACAAGACTTAGATATTTATTGAAAATCCAGTGAAGTGTTGAGCTTAATTTATATACAGGGTAAAGCTGAACGTTGATAGGTATTGAGTCTTATCGATAATTACACTACATTTTGTGACAAACCATTCGTTTAATATTAGCTCATCGCGGTAATTTTACTTAGTAATTATAATGGTAACTTGCCCATAAATAACGGCTTTGCCAACACTATTATTATAGTAGTCAATTATACGGAGTGTATACTTTTACGAATTTAATAGCAAGGAATGGAATCTAAAAATTCAAAACCATTTACTCTTTTGCATGTGACTTAAACGCAAACCACATAAATAAAAACAAATATGTTTCCAAACACCACTTTAGTTATTGAATGAACAATTCGGACAATCTAGGTCTTCCGTATTTAAAATTTAAAAATTGGCGCGAATTACTGTATCTTTTTTTTTCGTCAACGACCCTTAGAAGTTCAGCTTTGCCCTCTGTTATGTCTGTGTGTAGAATAAGGTTAATGATAAGTAAAAACTGCAAAACTGCGAAAAAAACAATAGGCATTTGGAAAGTATTATTTTCTATTGTGCTGTAGTTTTTACCGGGACTGTTCAGTTTATTAATAGTACCTAATCGTTAATTAAATTAAGGGTACTGTTATGAAAAGATACGCTTCTGTTTCTTGTAATAATCGTCAACAACTTCTGTATACTGCTCTGTTAAGAATAAAAATAATATAATTTTTTAATTCTCCACAATGTACGTATTGGCTGCAAATACAACACCTTTGTAGAGCCTAGACCAGCACTTGTGGCCCTTAACATTAATGTCGATGCAACGTGTTGGCCCATAAAACGCATACTTATTTAACTTATCAAAAATCAAGATGTTATTGTTATTTCCTATCTAGCCAGTAAGGTCTTTGCATAGCTTGTAAATTTAAAACAAGAAACATGTCTGAATGGTTTAGCCTATTATGTAATGAGGTATTTCGTGAATTTTAAAGAAGAGTGAATTTTACAATACTTAAAAATGTCACCTTCGCGTCGAATTAGTATAGAATTTCACCATTTCATACTTTAAAACTCTTAATATTTCTCTAGTCATGTATGGAGAAAATGAAACGGACGTGCAATAGTTTGTACCCTCCATTTTAAACTTTTAGTGTTTATTTTAACGTGAAACGAACGATAGTTTTCCATAAATTTCCGACAATTCAAATTTTACTGCACATCCTAAAATTTTCAGTTACTATTCTTACATTTTGATTGTGAAGAGGTTTCATTGACTGTGAGCATTAAAAAAAAATGCCGATTGATTTATTGTCTATAGATCAATGTATTAGATAATCTGTACCCTACCATTATGTTGATCAGTGCGGTCATTTTCAGGGTCGGTAATTATTTTTTATTCAAGGTTAGAGTCAGTTTGATACAATCCCAACAGTAATTGGCCGCTATCCAAATCCAAAATTAACCAAAAGCCATTGTAATTATGCGTTATCAATGAATTACAGTAGTTGATCTACATGCACATACCATAGAGATTTTAATGATAGTTTTTTTTTCATGACTTTTCATACTCATTTCACTTGACAATTTGTGTACAAAATTGTTGTGTATACTCTATAATTTTAACTAAATTGATGTTGTGTTTGTGTCGCAAATGATTATCATGTTTTCTTGTGTGCAATGCCTATGTTTATACAAAATCAGTCCTCATATTATAAATTGTTGAAAAATTATTTTTATATACCTAACTACTTTTAAGTTAAATTGTCACAAACGGATTGGTACAATATTAAGTATTATTACAATTATATCTGTTCTGGCAACACTTCAATAATTTAGTTCCCTTCGCAGTTATTTGTGATCGCTTCTGTAACAATGGCTGGTAGTGGGTGGACACGCTTCGATTTTTATTTGAATTAAGTATTCGAAATAATGTGTATCCAATTCTCCAATCCGATGTTAGATCAATTTGTCCACTGCTCAAGAGCTGTAAAGATAAAGATTAAGCCATTTTTTATTTTTATATTTGTTTATTTTTTGTCTAGTATATTTATTATTATAGGTGTCTTACTTATACTCGGTCCAAATGCTAGTGGCACACGGGGCCGTAAAACGTGGGAGCGAGTAGCGCACATTGCGCGCTCCCTTGCACTTATGGGTCTTATGGGCGGAAGTAGTGATGTTACCACTATTATAATATTACTCCGCTCTCACGATTTATGGCCCCGCGTGCCACGAGCGTTTGTACCGAGTATAGTTATTATTTACAGGTTTTCGTTAATTAAATAATTGATGCCAACTGATCGTTATACTCGTATTCATGTTAATTATAGAAAAGATCTTTTGGGTCATATTTTTGATAAAACATTTTTTTTTTCCGTTTTTATGCAAACGTACAATGGAATCATACTTCAACAAAACAGGTGTTATTTATTTTTTGTATAGCAATTATATAAATACAACATTAAACCTATGTGACGATTTATCACTTAAACAACGAAGAAATACTATTAGATAATCGTTTAACCTATTTTATTAATTTAGCTAAATAACCTCTGAAAATTTACTACAAGTCATTTGCATTCCATATACCGATTGTTCTGTTAATTAATTCTTATCGATACAATAAAATCCACCCGACCGGTTGATTTATGATCGCAATAGTTATAATTGACTGCTTTATCGTATACAAGAAATAAGAAATAGAGTAAACCGATTATATTAATGTCTGTGATTTTAGATTCAAATATATCATGACAATTTCATTTTTATTTTATTTTTAAATAAATGTATTAACTTATTTTTTTGGTTTTAATTATTTTCTATGAATCCTTTAATCCAATTTCCTGATCCTGGAAAATAAAATCACAAAAGGTGGCTTAGTGTGACCAGGTCTCAAAATGATTTCTGTGTTAACAATTTCAAATTTTAACAGCCAGTGTGTGTTTCGCAGATTTTCGCACTAACAAGATTTTATTAATGCTTACAGAGTTATTGGCAGTTTGAATTTAAATCGATTTGGTTTTTCAGGTCTCTCTTCGATAGCCCAGTATTTCTGACATGCGCAAAGGGACCGGCATGATGGCGCTGCATTTTATTATTAGTTAATAGATACGTTTTATAATTTTCACCCAGTCATTTAATATACTTTACAGCTTATTTATCGTTTTTCAGTTATTGTAAGTTGGTATTTTAATAATTCAGTACCTTTATGTGGTCAACATGTAGGATAGAATCTTAACATTCGTAAATAGGTACCGATCGAACAAACTAATCCTTGAAAATAAATCGCCCAAAGATCTGTCATCGTATCTTTAGGTACCGGATGCTGTGCGTACCTATCTGTTCTTTTTCGTGAGAAAATGGATGATTTGAGGGGTGTATATGACGGTCAAAACGGTAGAGCATGACCGTTTGACCGTCATACACACCCCTCGACCAAAACCCTACGACCTACCGACCAAAACCCCACGGGCTTTCTGCTACCAGGAGGTTCATACTCTTGGGATATACTCGCACATGCTTCTTATAGTTAAGGCTTTACAGAATCATAAAGATCATATTATCATTAGAATCAACAATACAACTCCATAAGTTATAATTGGCCTCAAATGTCATGATTTCATGAAATAGTCATTCAATAGGGTAATTTGAACTTAGAGAGATGTATTGATGATTTTTATGATTATAATTCTATAAATAAATATTTGATACGGCCGCGAATCATATTTAGATCAACATACAACCTGATACTGACCTGCAAATTACAAAAAACGTTAGAAAATTTGAATTTCGCGGGCCATCTTGGCGCATCCCCCTTAAGTATTGGATTCTCATAAAAAGCCGGATACTCGGCGTCGTTTTGAGACAAGAAAGAATTAACGAGTTTCTGATCACGACAATCCTAAAATGTATGGTTAAAATCGGTTCAGTACTGCTGAAACAGGTAAAACTTTAATGGCTATGTTACACCTAAAATTATACAAAGTATTATTTGATGACCGACGCACAGTGATCAATTTTCAAAAGTTAGCGTCCCATAATTATTTTTGGTCAATATGTCGGTAATTCGAAAAATCATTTTATTAAGACTTGAATGTAAGTTTTTACATTATACTAAAACATCAACATTATGCAGTTAGTAGTTTAATGGATATGCCATTTCATAGTTAAATCGAAAGCAAAACTATTATAAGAAGACTCATTTATCGTTGTTTTGCGCTCCTATTCAAGTTAAGTTGGTTATGTTATCAGTGTAAACTGTGAATTGAAAAAAAGGGAGCACATTAAGGAAGGTCTGTGCTTTTTATTGGTATATAAACAAAAAATAAAATAAATCGAATTATATTATTACAAATATACAGGCGTCCCACGGATATGCTACATGGAGGGAAAGTACCTTGAATATTTTAGATGGAACATTTTACTGAAAAAAGACATTATTTGAATTTAAAAAACAATTTATATTGCATTCATAGATATTTAAATAATTACATGGTTGAACCGGGAATCGAACCCGTTACATGAGAAAAATAATCACCTGTAGCTTTATCATACCGATCGAAAGGCTTCATCATAAGGATTATTTTTTGCTAAATAACATAGTGTCACAAATAAAAGGAAGAACATGAATTGTAACATTTGATGTACAGACAACATAACATTTGACCATTTCTCATTTTGAGCATTTGATAAGTAGATTAATTTTAGATTAAAAATGTTAAAATTCATGGTCTTCCTTTTATTTTTGACACTATGTTATTTAGCAAAAAATAGGGAAAAATAGGAACCATTTAATAGGTTTTTCTTTCATTGACTTGAATGTGCCCTGGCGGCTGAGAGTATGTCATGCTCACTCTAATGTCTCGCTGGTGGTGGCGTGTGTGTTGGATCATTAAGTTCCCTTCAAAATGGTTGAGCTGAATGGTGCTGATCCATGCGTCATGTTCGTGAACGGGCGCCGTCAGTGGGGACTGTTCATTTCTTAGCTGCCACGGCTTATTTTAATTTAATTTAATATTTGAATTGCTTTTGTCTTTTTATTACGGACGCTTTTAACGTTCTGCATCGTTCTCACATGCATAATTTCGACATGAACGATGTAATCAATATTTTGTAACCATATTTTGATTTAAAAGACTGTCCATGGAGTTTCTTGCCCGTTCTTCTCCATAGGTACCTACTACGCTTTGGAATGGGTAACTAGCTTCATCTTTCTGACTGACCGACCCCTTGACAATTCAAAAGTGCCTGTAATTGGTTTATTTGAAATAAATGCTTTGAGTTGAGTTGAGTTGAGTTACACTCAGAAGGAAACCGGAGTGCAGCTTCACTTGTCCTAGATATATCTACCTCATCCGATAAAGGTCAGATTGTAAAAGAAATTGGTAAATCGTAGGACAACTGTATATCTTATTCATGTCAAGAAGCTTTATCGTTATTTACTGATTTGAAATTAACTCGCAATCAATATACTGCTTTATGGGCATCTGCAATCCGTAAGAACTTAAGAAACTTGTTTCCTCCTTGCTACAAGATTATTGAAGAAAAAACGAAGTGTTATCCAAAGAACATTACTGTTACAGAAAAGTCAGCGGAAGTTCCCACAAGTGTGGAAAGCCGCCACAAAGATGTTAGATATTACAGAGAACCTAATACCAGGAAGATAACCAGGAATCAAACTAATGAAGATCTAATAAAAATTTTGCTCATATCTTCAGATCCTGTAATATCTAACATCAACATATTACCTGTAAAACATAAACCTATAATGCCAATTGAGGTACTTAATCTTTTACAAGAATCTGAAGTTGTATTAGATGAGGAGTGATGTAACAAAGTACATACAATATTAATTATCAAGTTAAATTATATGAAAACGATTTTTCAATACTATTTAATGTTATTTATAAATATCCCTTTAATTCACGATTTCAGTATTTAATAATTTCGTCCCCCTAACTTTTTAAAATTGATCACTGCGACGGTCCGGCCGGTCACATTGTAAAACTACATAACATTGAGTACATATGTATATTATTTAGTACCTACTGCAGTTTTCCTTTCCTAAATAATTAAAACGTTTTTTTAAACGTTGCCCCCCCCCACACTAGGAATATTCTGCAATATTCTGCAATATTCTTTTTGACAGAGAATTTACGAGAATTTAAAGTTGGAAGTAAAATTGCTAAATTTCTATACAATATTTATATTGATTTCAAGGTCTAAAGTCAACTTGTTTTGTTGTTGTTTTATACTTTACTCGAAAACGGTTACTGTTCGAGATTTTGGAGTGGAAATTGCTAATATTTCTTTAGTTAAGAAATATATACCATGTATATTTCTACTTTTATATCTGTAATTTTTATGGTGTACATAATAAAGAGTATTCTATTCTATTCTATTCTATATAATAAAAAACGTAATAAATTCAATACCGCAAGAGCAGGCAAAATTTGCCTGATTGCTCACAATTGGAAAATCATAAATAAACAAAAATCAATAAACAGAGAGTCCGAAGAACCACAACCAAGTACATCTGCCACAAGAGAAATAGAAGAGCCTACACTCAATTTAGAATCAGAAGAGAGCACATCTGAAGAAGAGGCAGACGATGAGCCAGTAATCTTGACGGAAACAGATCATATCAACTTAGAAGACATGGATCAACTGTTGTCAATGAACGAATAGTATAAGTAAATTTTATTTCAAGAATTGTTGGGATTGTAATTGTTATTTTGTTTTTAATTATTTACACCGTAAACCTCTCTTATGTTTCTATTTTATTAAAGCTGATTATTTGTAACTCATAAAGTTTGTTTTAATACAGAAATCCTAATTTAACATTTATACCAAACGAAATTTAAGAGAATTTATGAGAGTTTTCTCGGAAATATTCTCGAGAATGTTCTCACTCAGGAGAATTTACTGACTATTTAAGTTGTAGAGTAGTTTATTTTAACGTAAACTTCGTAAAACGTTAAAATGCACTCAAAACTATTACTCTAAAAATAGACCGATTCAATACAGTCATCCAATTTTTAAATTCTCGAAAATTCCCTTCCATAAGAATATTCTCGAGAACTTAACAGCAAAGTTCTCACAACGAGAATATTCTCGGGAATTTACCATCACTAATTGTGGGTGCTTTTACAAACATTCAAACTCACATACACAAACAGCCAGACCCGGAACAACTACTTGTAGGTCATACAAATATTTGTTCCGTGCGGGAATCGAACCCGCGACACGCAGCGCAGCAGTCAATCGCTTTACCACTGCGCCAACCGTGCCGTCAAACCAAACTACACAAACAACACAACAACTAGACAAACTACTAATTACGGTTTATTTTCAGCGATAAGGTAAATAAACACATAAATATTAGTTAATGAATATTAAATGATTTTCCTTAAACGCTAAGATTCCCTGGGATATCGTAATAAATAACAGACTAATACAAAAATAATAGCTTTTGTATAATTTGAAACAATCCATGGTCTTTCCTTATCTTGGAATACCGTAAAACCTGTTGAATAGAATGCGCGGGTGGACCATTAGAAAAGGAACTTGTATAATTGCAACAATTTTATGTTTAAATAACCGAGGAAAATTTTCAAACCGGGGTTTCCAGAATCATGTAGGTACTGAATCCATGGTAACAGGTTGTGTGTCGATATCCCTGGCACCTTGTATAGGTACACATATGCCACATATAAAAATACATGCCTACTAAATTTGTCAATATTAGTTTAGCACAGAACACTTTAAGAGCGCATAGGGTATAAAAAAATATTATCTCGTGACTGAGAAGGAACTTTGAATAACGGCTCAATAAGCGACCTCGGTAAGCGTGTCCAGAATTTTCTACTACCTTTTATAAACTTTCATATTGAGACACGAAGCAACAAAATACGATCGAAATGAATGTGGCCGCTTTTGTTTAGATCGAATTTTGTTGCTTTGTGTCTCAATATGAAAGTTTATAAAAGGTATTAGAAAATTCTAAACACACTTAGGTACCGAGGTCGCTTATTGAGGCGTTATTCAAAATTCCTTCTCAGTCACGAGATAATATTTTTTTAAAGGAGTGGCGCTAGTGGACCCGTGTATGCGCTCTTAACATGCAGTTTTCCTTAAAAGTATAATATTTAAATCTAGTGCTTATGAAACTTCTCCGGGCTAAAAAACTATGTTAGCCACCGAATTTGGCAAAAGCAATACTTTACAATATTTCTACTAGTATTAGGTACTCTAAAATCTGAAATACATTAAATTTCTTTTGCGCCGGCATTGGGGCAATTTTGGCGGATCTCCTTCGAGAGAAAATTTTAAATTTTCTTTGTGTCCGGGTTGTGTACCTAGCTAAGAACACACGCAGTGACTTGGATCATCGGCCATCGAAATCGCTGCGTTATTACGAAAATTGATTACCTATTACAAAAGATCGAATACCTATCTATTCACCCCGTATTACGGTACCTAAGCAACTAACCTGAGGCAATCGTGGACAACTCAACATATCCACGTAAGTTGGTACCTACCTACCAAGTAGGTATGGTTAATTTTCCATACCTACCTACGTTTAATTTTCTACTAACTTTGATAGGAAACTGAGACTGCTCTCATAGATACGCCCGACGCAACATTGCGACACAAAGGCGCCGCTCGTCGCGCGACGAGCGGTTCCTTTGTGTCGCGTGTCGCGTCTGTTTCTAGGAGCCTTAAAGCTTTGGTTTCCTACGAGAACGGTGGCCGCCAGATAACGGTAGTCATGAAAATAATGCCGTCGGGGTTTGAGCTTACGGTGTTAAAAGTGAAACACCAATTTACTTGCATAAATCAGTCGCAGCGTCGTCATTCGACAGTAAATGGCGGACGCTATGTGGCGTTCACCGCAATCTTAGGAAACTAGTTTTAGAGGAGTTTCAGCTGGCATTAGGAAGTTCTTGCAGTTACATGATTTTATTGTTAGGTACCTATAACCTAGGTACTTTTTCATTAACTCAGGATAACTCAGTGTACCAGCAGGTTAAGCTACACGGAACTGTCAATTTTCTCCAAACGATTTTAAACCTTAAAATGTTGACTGTTAAGTTCATAATCGAATGAGAACATCTGACAGTTTGTGGTAACTTGATGTGCTGGTGACTGTACAAACACCTGTGTTACCGGCATTGAGTGGTCAAACAACACTATCATTATCTGAAGATGGATACTATGCCGTCACCCTGTCTGCGTGCGCCCAGTCGCGTTCTGCATGGGCTGACTAATCCGGGGAGTCACTAACTAAAGCTACATATTGCGTATTATAAAACTTTTATCAGAAATGCTGTTATGCGTCATGGAGTGTACGTGGTTGCCGACAAGTGCGCCCTAATTGGTTGTTTGTTTTTAAAGAGAAAGTGACGTAGTATGATCCAATTATAATCGTTATTTTAATTACTTACTATGCTAATTACTAAGAGTATAGTGTAAATAAGTGGTTATGCGAGATAATATTAGTTGTTAAGGAAGAGGAGAACTGTCCTGCCCATAATAAAGTGATTATTAGGTACTAGTAAAGAGGACTGTGCGATTGAACTCCCGACAATTGAAACTATAGTTGTATGACCTTTTACATTGTAAGAAGTAGTCTACAGCTTTGGAATGTAACGGGATGTATACTAAGATTTTTTATGGCTGTGGACACTGGTTAGGTTAGCTGAAGATCAATCAAGAAAGCATCGGTAAGCGTAGCGCGGGACGCTCCTCAGCTAGATGGAACGAAGATCTTACAAAGGCTGCTGGTACTTACCGACTAACTCGATCATCGATGCAGAAGGCAGAGAAACGAGTGTTGTGCGGGCGCGACTTGGGAGTGGGATAGATCCAGCAGCAGTTTGCGATAGGTTGAAGATGAAGTTAAATACTGTTACAGCAATAGTACCTAACTATATATAGATGCAGGTATGCTAAGTCATTATACTGCTGATTCAGGTCATTGAACGCTGCATTTCTGCAAGTCACGAGTTACCGTGAACTGACTTGCTATTGTGCCTGTTATGGCGGATGTTTTGAAGTAATCGTAATTATTCATGAGAGGTATCCGACAAACTGGCGAGCAACAGTAAACCACTGACCGTCACTGAGGGTCTACTCTCTAAGCACAAAATCCGTAGTTTGGGCCGAAAGTCACGAGTTACCGTGAACTGACTTGCTACTGTACCTGTTATGGCGGATGTTTTAAGGTAATCGTAATTATTCATGAGAGGTATCCGACAAACTGGCGAGCACCGGTAAAGCGCTGACTGTTACTGGGGGTCTACTCTCTAAGCACAAAATCCATAGTTTGGGCCGACGTGACGGGCGTTTCCTATGGGCGGCTCGTGTATGTGACCCTATACATGTTTGAGCAAATAAATATATCTTATCTTATTAAGTAGGTATTTATTTTAGTCGCATATTTTGAGGCTGGGTGATTTATAAGTACCTACTGCAAACCTACATCGATAGATCTATTAAGTACTATTGAGTCGATTTAGCAATGAGACCAAATTTTCTGCACTGCATATATAATATATAATAATATAATAATAATAATAATACCATTTATTTCAGGCGACACAGGCCCATAGAAAAATACCTTAACCTAAACATATATATTTTTATAAAAACAAAAGTTGTATTAGTAAAAAGCTTAAGACTATGTTAGTAGCGCTTCACTTTGCACTAGCTTAATTTTATGCTGTCCAGTGGAACTTGTCCGCGGAAGCGACGGAACACCACGTCCTGCGGCCAAAAGTGCTCTTCCATGACGAGGGGTAGATAACAGTTCGGTACACGCACGACGAACGCCTTGAAGTTGACGTTCCGGTGCGATTCCAGTAACTGTACCCTGGGCGTGTACCTCGTCTTTTGGCGCACGTACTCAACGATGTCCTCCGCCTTAGTGGTGTAGTGCAGGCGGGAGATGTACACCGGTGTGTTCGGCTTTGCGGCACGCAGGCTCACTTCAGGCTCCGCAGGAGCTTTGCCACAGCGGTTCTGGTTCGTTCGCGATCGGCGCTTGCTCCTTTGCACCGTCACGAAACCATCATCATTACCAGCCCTATTCGGCGCCTTCTCTGGCATGGGCTTTATACTAGGAGCGCCACGGGCACTCGCGGTGACGCTAGCGAAATCCCTTAGTAGGGGTTTCGTCGGGGCTACAGACACTGGCAGCGGGATGGGGCAAGGGGCGCGGGCGGCATTGCGAGGAGGAGCCGCGGTGACGAGCACGGGGCTGCGGGGCGCGTCGGCGCGGCGCTCTGCAAGCTCAGCAATCGACGTATGCGCTGGCGACGAAACTGCTGACGCGGAATTCGACGACGATATATCGAGGCCGGCTCCGCGACATGCATTTACGTTTGAAGCATCGACAGGTGACCTAATTACCGCCACACTGTTGCGCAACTCGCTAACTTCTTTGCGCAAATCAGCGACAGTGTTTTGGGATGCATCTAATTTCGTCAGCACATCCGCGAGGCGGGCCTTTAGAAAGACAATGTCCTTCAGAAGACTCGTTACATCGACGTGGTCGAAGGTGACAGGAGGAAGCTTGTGTAGCTCCTTCGCCACAAATGTCGGCACGTCGTCAGGGTCGGTCTCCTTGAATAGCGTGATTATATCCTGCAGGCTCCTTTTAGTCCCGTCACGCCGGCGGGACACCATCTGGTCGCGCTTGTTCAGCACACTGAACAACAACAGCTTTGCAGCAGCTATGTCATCCTCGCTGAAGTTCGATGCGCAGATCTGGACAGCTGACACCTCGTCCATCACATCCAGCTTCTGCTGCAGAAACGCCAGCAGCTCGTTCGCCACTAGTTCACTACTCATGGCGTGTAAATTACGAGCGACAGCTTGCGCCGCGCTAACCGATATAAAGAATATGCAAACGCGACCGCATCGGAACGCAGCACAAGCGAGACTGGATATAAGCTTGTGCGCAAATGATTAGGTGGGAAGCTTAGGGGGATATTACACCTCATTGTTACTTCTTCATAGGTGATATATCTAGGATCATAGGTCTATGAGTCATAGATATTATATTGTATGCAATGTAATATCTCTCTTTCAGCGTGGGTTGGATGCCCAAATTGAACAAAAAATGGTATTACGTAAAAAACGTGCATTAATCTTCATTCTTCTTCTATCATTTTGCACGACTCATGATGCGAAGCATCAGAGTGCTTTACGATCGAAAAAATTTTTTCGCCTCATTTTGGCGGCTATTTTTATTATTATAGCCTTGTTAGTTCACGGAATCAAGATATTTTGCATACTATTGTCGAGATAATTTAATGGAGATTAATTTCATACTTTTTAAAAATTGATTTACTGCAATAGAATTGGAAAAAAACACCAAAATAGGTCAAAAAAAAATCCTGTCCGTCATGTGTGAAACCCGGAAACACTGTAACTTGTGAAAAAATCCATTATTTGAGTTAAATTTAAAAAAAAAAAACTAATCGACAATTGTAGGTCACTGAATGCAAATGGCTAATTAATTCAGTGTCGTTTAATTACAATTAATAAAAAACGAAAACTACAAGACCTATTTATATCCATAGAAAATTAACATATGGATGGTGATATATCTATAGATATTATGTACATTTATTCCACCAGGGGCGCTTGTGCAGTACCTTCTTCCTACTACAGCTGTTTTTTTCGGCACTTAATGTTGAACGACTTAATTTTTTTTTTTTTTTAATATTTCATAATTAAATGAGCATTATGAGTCGTGCACTTTTGGATTTTCCAAATTTTTTACGTAATACCATTAATTTACGCTTGCCGTGGTCGGTTCGTGGATGGGTGACCATCCATTACATATCGAGACCCCTCCGTGCATCGGAAAGCATGTTAAGCCGTTGGTCCCGGCTGTCATTGGTAGATTTTTGACAGTCATTTCAGGAAGTCAGAAGCCCAAAAGTCTGATAACCAGTCTTACCAAGGTGTATCGTGTTCTCTAGTAAGGGGTTGTGGAGGTCAGATAGGCAGTCGCTCCATGTAAACGACTGGTGTTCAGCTGCATCTGCTTAGTCTGGAAGTCGACCCCAACATGGATGGGAAAAGACTAGGCCCATGGTGATGATGACTATTAATCAAAGACGTAGCATATTTATAAAAATCTTTTTTATTTTAAATCTTTATTTTAGGAGCTTGGTCAACAAGACTCCCCGAAAATCTATCTAACCCAAAAAAATAAAAATAAATAGTGACGTCCCTTTTAATTGACGCTACTCAGCAATTATAAGAAGAAAAACAATAATGGTTGAACCCGTCATTATTTATAGGTACACATAACGTGCAATCAGCGTCAGTTCAAGCTAATTGTTCCACATACCTACAATACATAGGTAGGTACTTTCTTATCAACTTTTTATCAATGTTTAGTTAATGGTCGAGTGCCTAAAATAGTCTAGCATGCGGGTTCATATAACTCTATTGATTGATATTTTCATGAAATTGTCATTTAATAAGGTTATATTAACTTAGTAGGTTGTATTGATGATTTTAATGACTAAAATTGTGTAAATACATACTGGTTACGGTCGCGAACATAGATATCCGAATCGCGAATCATATTTCGTTCAACATACAACTTGACACTGACCTGCAAATTGAAAAAAAAACATAAGACAATTTGAATTTCGCGGGCTACTCTGGCGTTTTCCCCATAAGGAGTGTGGCTAGATAATAACAGCCGCACGGGTCAATCGAAGGTTAAGCTACGCTTGGCGCGGTCGGTTCGTGGATGGGTGACCATCGATTACATAATTATATCGAGACCCCTCCGTGCCCTAGAGACCACGTTAAGTCGTTGGTCCCGCCATCATTGGTAGATCTTTGACACTCGTTACGGATATTCAGACGCCCAAAAGTCTGGCAACCAGCCTTTCCAAGGGGTATCGTGTTACCCAGTTGCTGGGTTGTGGAGGTCAGATAGGCAGTCGCTCCATATAAAATACTGGTGTTCATTTGCATCCGGTGAGATTAGAAGCCGACCCCAACATGGGAAAACTCTAGGCAGATTGATTGATAGTGAGTTTGTATTGTTTTCCAGCATACATAAGCCTCTCCCTCGTTCTTCCACAGTTTTCAATCGTGAGCTTTCCTTCTCCATGTCGTATCTGCTGTCGATCTTCGGTCATCCTCCCACTTAAGCACCGTTCTTCTTCCCTCTTTCCCTATGTCGGATACCATTCAGTGTAATCTTTGACCCATTTTTCTATTTAATTCTGCTTCTTTTAGTAGGAACCTAGGAACTACCCATTGTCTTTTGTTTTTTTTTAACTGTACTGAAAGAGAACTGTCATAGGAATTTGGAATCCCCTTTCCGAGTTTTTCGCAAATATTTCAAAAACTGGACGTCCTAGGTAATTTTTTTAATGAAATTTTCAACTCCCAGGTAGCAGGTTTGCACGATGCAAAGAGGTCAAAATTGCTCTTTTTTTAAGACATACTGCCAGACATTTTATACCTGCAGCCGTGGGTCCGTTATAGGTACGCGTAGATCTTTCAATTCCCCACGGGTCCTGTACAATAATGGTTTTAGGATGCTGTTGGTGTTGCCTCGCTTTTGCAGTGCATCAGGTATGTTTGCTAAGGCCAGCACGGACATGCTTTAGCACCGCTTATGCACCGCGTGCGGGGCAGCACCAACAGCCGGCAGCCTTCTGAATACCATATTGGGAAGGGTTGATTGCCCGCTGGTGAGGCACTGGAATACCGTTCACGGATCTGGAGGTGCCCTTTATAATATTAAATAGCGCAATTGTAAATAATTAATAATTTTAATAACATAGCTTGAAGTATTTTTTACTAACAATGTATGGAATGTAAATTGATTCTGAAATTAAATGATTAATAATGATAATACCCCCTACGATGTCTACTGATGACTTTTAATTGACTTTGACCGTGACAAAAATGTTAGATTTAAAGTTTGCGTCAAGGGATTTCTGTGAACCTCATGTATGTCACGTCAGTGTCTGTTGAGAACATTCTCTGGTGTGATTAAACAGCCTAAACTTCAATTAGAACTTGGAATCTCCTTTTTGAGTTCCTTTAATGTAGCCCGCAAAATTCAAAATGTCTTACGTTTATTGTAAATAAATTTTAAATTTTGCCGGCAACATGTAGTTTGACAAAATCTTTACTTCATAGTTAAGTACCTATCTAAAATGTAGGGCGAAAATTTATTAATAAATTATTATTTATTTATTTTCGCCCTATTAAAATACCCCGCAGAATTGAAGACGAGGTACCTGATGGAAAAAGGCCGCGTCCTATTTAAAAGCGATCGGTGAAACGCGTGGTCGCGCCGACAGAGGGCGCTTTCCGGTTTTCCGAACAAAAAGTGACAACGATCGCGTATTCGGGCGACGATCGCTTTTAAAGAGGACGCGGAGTAACGAAGGGGATAGGGCAGTATCAATTAAAAAAAACAAAATATATAATTTGGGAACGGAATCGTTTATTGAACCCATCTGTAATAGTAGATAATTAAATTATACTGTTACTCTACACATTTGTACTGTTCAAAGTACCTACCTATTTCAAGTATTCCTATCTCTTAGGTTAAAATGTACCGACAAATGCACCCAATACCGAACAATTACCACATTTTTAATTAATCTTTTAAATTTCCAATTGTGCTCCAAAATTCAGTGGTAGCTACCAATCACAGTACCATTTGGATCCTACGATTAAACATGGATATATTTATTTTCCATGACAAAAATGTAAGTCAACGTTTTATACATTTTTTTTTAATATTATGACAATGACACTAATGTATGACAGGGTAAACAGATTGGTCGTTTGAAAAGAATATTTGTTTAGATTTTTTGAACAACTTTAAATACAATTAAGGTTGTTATTCAGATTATTCTGATAAGATCCAAGAGTTTTACTTGTAGTAACTTACTAGAATAAGGATTTTACACTTCTAGTTTGGATACAAACACTGCATCACGTTTACATAATTGGTACACATTTGTTTACAATAATTGTATAAATTCGTTACTTTAATAATATAAGAGGAATTTTAATATAAACATTAGTATTAAAACATTATATAATGATTTAGATATTCGTTCTTTACATGTTTTTTTAGCAAAAACTTCATACTTCAGTGTGTGTATCCAAAACAACTAAGGGGACGTCTTTCAAATTTCAAATTAGGCATTACATCGAAGCCATTAGTAGCTTACACTAAATAAGTTATTATTTTAGATAATATCGATCGAGTCGTCGCTTCGTTTACATTAATTAATAATATGTATAAATCTTCCTTTATTGTCTTCATTCTTCACCATTAAAAAAAAAGCTGGGTATGAAAGAATTGCCAATTAACAAAAAAAAACAAGGAACAGTGTTGTTGCGTAACAAGTGGCGGCGAAAAAATGTTTCGTGTAAAATCGCTTTGGTTCAGCCATTAAAATAACAATATAATTAAAGTGTACATTTCTGCCAAGGTTTATAACCGTGTCTAAAGAGGATAATTTTACAGGTAGCATAAAATAGCGAGAAGCTATTGTCGTGATAAAAATAACAAGCGGATGGTAATGCTAATGCACCAATTGTTTCAATTTTCTTTATTGATACCAATTATCTATACTTTGTAGCCTGTTTTATAATTATTTCTCGTCATTTTGTATAGGGTTGTACGAAACAATATCAATGTAATTATCGATGTCGATAGAAAATATAGTTTGTCAATTAGCTTTTATTGGAATCACCATCATCGTTTGCTACTTTTATCAAACATTAAAATTATAGTGTATCGTTGCCTTAATAAATAATACAAATTCATGATATGTACCTAGGTATACACAGAAAAGATCGACAATCCGCAAATGATACAAAATAAATAGTATATCGATGACGTCATAATAATTATATACATACACTTAACATACTTTAGTACCCTTCGATTTTAATGGATCTTTATAAATGGTTATTCGATTGTTATAGATGACTATTCTTTAACCAATAAGTAGTTTCTAGTTCGATAAGTAAATTGTAATCGATATTTACATAAGTACCTATTATTATGATTATTACGATGCGAACGCGCGATTGGATCATCCGTCCCTTTCTGATTCGTTACACAACACGTTCGTGCAAAAGAGAGGGTAGCAGTGACCGATTCGCGCGATCGAGTTTACGTGACAGGTGCACAGACTCTGCTAAACAGAACTCCACCCTAGTTCCAACGTTAACGCTTCGTTCGGTTAGAAAGGAATCCATTTAAATGTATATGAAAATAAGTGGGACTTACAGTATATACAAAAATATCACATTACTTCGAGGCCGCAGCTTTCAATCACTTAGTCAATTAATTATTTCGTCTTCTTACCTAAGTTGTCGGTTGTTGGTACGAAGCGTAAGCAAGTTAACGGAGGAAGTAATCGATCCAAATAAATATTATATTGTTTTTGAAGCGGTCTTCGCTCGCCGGAAGCCTTCTTTTGCTAAGCGCAAATCACTTAATAGCTCCGATGGCTCGCGAGATACATCAGTAACTTTAACATTATTTCTGAACGAGTCAGTAGCGTATAAACTAAACAATTTCCAATTATAAAATTATCATCGCATCAGTGCCTTTAATGCGTTAGTCTTTCCATACCTACTAACGAATATCTAGGAAGAATTTTATTTCTTTTAAAAGACTAGGTGCCTCGTCATAGACCTACTAATCCAAAGTGAGTACTACGACACCTACGAGATCTAGTTTTCGAAGCAGAAGTATCTAAAAAGCTGCAGCCGGCGGATCGCGCAGTCGTCGTCGACGCTGCACTACAAACATAATCGGCCGACACGCGTCGGACGGTGACGTCACACCGTCGGCTCACCGCCGCGGTCTATCACAACGACATAGAAAAATATAACGATCTGGGACGCGTTTTATTGCTAAAAATTTAGGTACAGTCTTTGGGTGCCTCCGGGGAGGATCCTCCGGAGAAGTCGTCGAGGAAGTCGAAGGTGGCGACGGCGGCGCGCTCCGGCTCGCCGTAGCGGACGAAGAAGCCCTCGCGCCCGAGGATGGAGGGGCGCCGGAACCGCCCGCGCAGCCCGCCCGGCCCGCGCACGCGCAGCGCGGCCGCTGCACCAACACGAGCGTCAGCACGAGCCTACTCTACAAGCGAGCGCCCTCTGGACGAGACAACACGCGTGAGCCACGCGCCCCGTCGTCCAGCACCGCTCGCACACACACGCGGCCACACCACGCTCACACTTAATGTAGTCATATCCCGAAGCAATACTCTTCCCGCAAAAGGTAGATAGAGAGCAGATAAAAAGCGAGCGCAAAGCAGTAGTAGCCTCAAATTTTACGTTACAGTAAATATTTCAGAAATAAAAACATTTGCTAAAACCTTGGACTCGCTTTTGTCGGACACACGAAATATTCCAAAACCATAATATTCTTTAGCTTAATTTATTAAGTTCTCAAATAATTTAGACCCCGAGTTGAATGTGTAACTTCGGGATATGATTGTAGAAACATCGATATTTGTAACATCTATACATGTCTCCCTTTAAATCATTACAGATTTTGTTTTGACTCCACCAAATAGAAAAATAAACCCCTTGTTTGATAGATTGACAGAGTTATGAGCGTGGCGTTGC
Source organism: Griposia aprilina (assembly GCA_916610205.1). Lineage (NCBI taxonomy): Eukaryota > Metazoa > Arthropoda > Insecta > Lepidoptera > Noctuidae > Griposia > Griposia aprilina. The sequence goes on along the minus strand of OU744295.1, from coordinate 4,038,021 downwards.
CTGCTGATGACGTTCTACTCGGAATGAGGCGAGAGAGTGAGATGGTGCGTGTGAGTGAGAGCGGAAACGAGTGACGTGGCTGGTCGTGACGACAGACAACATGAAATGACATGACACATATACGTCAGCACAGATCTTTGGTGGTTTGTCCTCGAGACTTATCCTGCAAGGCAGTTCACTTAATACAACTTGAGTCAAACGTTAAAACATAAAGTTTTAAACATTTTTAGTGTTTATTATATTTAGTGAGCTGTCATGCAAGCAGTTCCTAACCTATTTTTACTATTATGTAAATTAATAATATTTATTAAAAATCTCTAAGATAAAACTGTATAAACAGATTTAAAAAGACTAAAATCAATGAAGATTAAATCATGCAGTCAAGATCTGTGCGGACTTAAGAGAAACGTTAAATGTAGACATTGAGATTTCAGAAATTCATGTGCAATAATCTATTTGAGCTATAAGTTAAATGAAAATATTACATTTAGAACTAAGTACTTTAAAAATGTAATGGTATAAAATGCAACTAATATGATATTATCAACATTTAACGTTTAACAAAAAAAAGCAAAATTATAATCAAATGGAAAATGTAACTGAATTGAAGTTAGAAATGGAAGAGCATTTTTAATGCTTGATTTTGTGAAATAATAATAAATTATTTGAATAGACAACATAATTAAGACTATGGAAAATATTTATTCAACATGTTAAAAAAAGATCGTCAGGGACTCTCGACATTTTCGATATCTGAATCTAATGCTACATTAGCACAACACTAGCAGTTTGACACGTTCTTGTTGTCAATTTGACATTAAGTGTTAAATTCGACTTGATTCGATTTATTCAAATAGTCGATTCAGATCATGAAGATATCGGAAGTAAGGCTGGCCTTATACAGATGGTATATCTGAATTCGTAAGTAGTAGCGCCAAAAGTGCAGTATCACATACAAATTAATTAATTTCTCCACACAAAAATTGTTTTTTAAGATTACGATTTACAAATCGTCGATTACGAAATACTTATATATATTACCGAAATTCAAATTAAACATTACTTCTGGATATGAATTCAGATAATAATTCAGCCTGTTTATGGCCTAGCTAAACCTGCGTTATGTCTCCTGAACAAATTGACATAATCTTGTTTAGACTTTCTTGACAAAGTTAAGCCGCATTTACACGATGCAAGTTTCGTGCCTGTGTCGTACAATAAAACTATCTATAGTAAGTATACCATAACACAGACATTAAATCGCACCGTGTAAATCAGGCTTCAGAAAACATTCAAATATAGAAAAACTTAAAGTCAAGAAATCCAAGTGGGTCAATTTGTACTAGACCCAAAATGAGGAACACGAAAGTTGACGACAAAATGGCTGATTCAAGAGATTGCGTGAAGATTTTTTGAGGGTAGAAATACTATGAGGAGATGACTAAGGGCCAATTTTTCACTAATAAAACGGAACGCGATCGGCACATCTAAACTGCGTGCAAGAGTTGTCATTAATGTCATCATTATGTGGAATATTGACACTAACAGCTCTTAAACATGGTTTAAAGGTACTGATCGCATTGAGTTTCATTGGTGAAATTTGCCTTAAGTAGAGTTACGAAATTGATCCATAAGATAAGCTTAGGCTAAAAAACTATTTCAATTCATGAATGGGGATCGTTTTATAAATCGGCCATTTGTCTTTCTGGGTCTGAACTCTCGCTGTCAATAAAATAACAACAACATTTATAAGTTGTCTATGATTAATTTATTAGAGTAAGAAATAAGTCAAGTCTAAAAATATCGTTGGATTTGACTTAATAAGAGTCTTTTAAATTATTTAATATTTAAACTTTGTCTCAATAATATGTGATTCGACATAGCCACAGCTTTACATCAGTTCCTATTGTCTGTTTTTAAAGATATTGACATTGAGAGAGTCCATCTTAGTCTTGTCTCTAGAGATAAAATTAAATTAGTAGGCAAAACTTCAAAGGCGCAATGAGTATCGGTATCTGATCATGTTAAAACGGCACGTCTGTTCAATATTTGTAAGTATGTGAGCACCATGTATTATCAACATAATTAATTGATCTGTTATTGTTTAATTTGCAATTCGCTGATAAATTTTATTTAAGGCACATCGCCTTCACATAATTATGATTATCGAATGTTTTTTTTTTTTTTTTATCTATGACCACGCATAACTTTTTACAGAGTAGTCCGATTTTGATAATTCTTTTTTTGTTTACATAATACCATTTTTTTTAAAGAGTAACGCTGGTGTTTTTTCCCCATTCTTCTCCATACAAAACTAGTCTTTGGAAGGCGTAACTTAATTTTTTAAATCGTTTTTGACGTTCATAAGTGCCTTTTACCGGTTTGATTGAAATATACGCTTTGACTATGCCTTTTAAGTTTTGCAAATTAATGTAATTTGACCATGTATTTATTACCAACAATAGTATTATAAAACAGTTTCCATATTCACCTGTCTTCTGCCTCCTAGACCTGTGCAGGCGATGTAACCGGGAGTAGGGCGGCGGCGGCTCGGCGGGCGAGGAGCCGCACGACGACGGCGACGAGTCGCTCGACGCTAGCATCACGTCTAGTAGGTTGGCACGGGCCTGGAATACGTCGGGACAGTGATCAGGGCTTTGAACAAGGTAGGTGTGAATATGTTAAAATAATGAAAATTCTGATTTTATATCAAGAGAATTGACATAAGAGATCAATTATTTGACATTAGACATAATCTGTTGACGTGACTGTGTATATTTTGGATCGCCTAATCAGTAAAAACAATACAGTTCAAAATTTTGTTGATTGATTATGGGTTTTACTAAATCGTGACCCAATCTTAGAAAGTTCTAAATGCCAACAAAAAAAAAAAAAAAAGTTTATTAAAGTTTAGACAAATTAAAAAATATCGACCTAAATGTTTGAAGCCACATCTCACATATACACCAACATATCTATAAATAAGTATAAATTCTACATAGGGTGACACAATGAGCGGTCTTAGCGCCCATTGGCTTCCATCTAATGAATACAGTGGGCCTATGAAAGCCTTTGCTATTCGATGCAAATGCAAAAATTACGCTTAAAAACGTACTTAATGCTCAAGCGACAGCAAATTAATGTCAAGGAACGAGGAGATAAAACCCCAATATAAAACACGAAAGTAGGTACAGAATCAATTACATTGCTTACCTTAGGATCACTAAAATCGATGTCCTTCTCCACATGCACCCAGCCCGTGTGCGCCCACAGCGCCGCGTCGCGCTGCGCGTGCGCCGCGCCGCGCCGCTCGGCGCTCGCGCCCTCCGCCGCGCTCGTCGCGCCCTCGCTTTGACGAATCATTCTGTGAATGTAAGCCAACAAGTTATTATTAATTTTGAAGAAGATAAAACTATGATAACTATTGATAACACAAGAATTGATAAAAATAAAACAGCTGTTGTTGACCGCAATTAAGGTAAGTAGGTGTAAAAAAAACTACGTTTTGACACAGACCGCGAAATTACATATCCATCATTTTTTTTTTGTATTATTGAACGCGAAAAGAATTCTCCTTTCGAAAAATGAGTTTGTATTTTTTTAATTAAATTTCTAGTATAAATATTTTTTTTATAAAACATCTATCTTAATTATGCACAATATGTATTAGTTATCACTTATCTATTGTGATATAGCGAAAGAGCGCTCTAGTTCTTGCATATCACGAGCTTATTGCAATTTAAATCTTAAGTCAAGGACATAAAAGTCATTATACGTCCAATCGTGATTTGTAACGACTTACCGTAATCAGTTTGGCAACGCTTTATTGGGTCGTTCGTATCTTTGTTTTGATAAAATTGATATCGCCAAAACAAAAATAATTATAATAATATAGCATCTTATAAGCCTATAATTAAACTAAAATACCTCTAAAAGTATTATACTGAGGATTATCTACATACGAACGAGCACTCACCTATTGAGTTCCTCAATAACATCTTTCGAAGTTGCAGCCTCATGAAAACTCAACGTATGTTCTTGCTTCACAATGATGGGTTCCGGGACTGACGCTTGCGCAGTCCCGGGCTTATTCCTATCCACCACGGGAATCTTCGACCTGTTCCTGCTGGGCGAAGATGGTGGCCTCTTTCCCCCCATCAGCGTCGGAATCCGGCTTCTCTCCCTCAGTTTCCCATCTTTAATTGCATCGTTCTTATTACTTACTATCACAGTTTCAGCCGTAGACGTGCTAGTTGTATTGGATTCAGTCATTTGTGGGGATCCAGTCTCTGGGGACGAGCCTTCTTCTTCTTCAGGGACAGGAACTAAAGCCCCTGTGCTTCTTCGACAAGCGCTTAAAACCTCTTCGACTAAGGATATTTCTTCGTTGCTGGCGTATGGAAAGCTGGACGATTTCGTTAGACAAGGCTCCACCTCCCTCTCGAGCGGAGATTGCTTGTTCAACATTATATTCACAGTATTCTCTTTTAGTGCTGAATTGTGGTCTAAACTTCGACTAGATTCGATATCACTCGGCCTTTCTTCCTTCACAGCAGCGAAAGGCTGGTCTTCAACTTCGACAGTTTCAATCACATCAATGCTTTTATTAATTTCATTTTTTCTCTGTACTTTTATGAGATGCCTCTCATCTATTTCGTTCTCTGCGTTTTCAACTCTGGAAAATTCGTCGAAGAAATCTTCAGATTCAGTGTAAGGGTCCTCGCGTTCGATGAATCTCGGCGTGGACCGCGGCTCGGATACAGTGTCACAGAAGGCAACCCTAGGCCGGTCGCCGTGGAGGATGTCACAAGAATCGTTTTCAGAGAAGCTGCCGAAGGAGTCAGGTCTCTGTCTATCTTCTGACACTTCACTTCGAGGTCCAACCGAGTCATCATCGAAATCCGCCGTGGCATACGGAGGTGGTAACTCCCTTATCTCCGATAGAGGCCGCGATGATACAGAATCAGACTCTTCCCTATCCCTACAATATTTCTGCTGCTCAGCAATAAAATGCAGGACGTTCTGCAATGCCACCTCTCTATCCTGCAAAGCCATTGCTTGAACATCGTGAATCCTTAAATGACTGCTCGTATCCTGCGCAGGAATACCTCTGGACGAATTTGATGCTAAGCTCTTTGTGCTTTCATATTTAACAAGACGATAGAAATCTCTTGTGAAATCTAGCCCGACATTTGCACAGTCACCGTCTTCGCTCAGTGCTGTACTAGATCTTTTATCAGGTGCGTCTGATGCACTGGACCACGAACCACCAGGTGAATGTGTGCCATTGCAGTCCCACCGTTTCTCCGACGTATCGGGATCATCTTGTATTCTGCATTCATCTATTTCTATCGTTGCAAATCCACAATCATTCCAAAGGCAATCACCGACATCTTCTTCTAATTCTAACGCATCATCTTCCCTGATGCTGGGTAACGTTGACAAGGATATTTGGCCAGGCGTCGTTATTTCGGCAAAGGGAGACTGTCTGTCCCCGAGATCTTCGCAGGATAGTGATAAGCTCCAGTCTTCCAGTTCTGCCCTATCGTATTCTAAATCGGCTAGATCCCTATGCCTTTGTTGTAATGCTGATCTTGCATCATCTAGTTCTAGCCAATGTTGGACGTAATCAGCATCGTATTGAGAGCCATCAGCACGATCATCTAGTGTGCTACCCCACGATACTCTTTCAGAGCTTGTTGTAGAAGCGATAGCTGCTCTCCTCAGCGGTCTTTCGGGGGCAGGTTTCAGATCTAGTACTAAAACACCAGAGCTAGGCGTAGGAGTGTCTAGACAGCTGGTGGGGCAAGTTGTTCCAGCGATTAGCTTTAAACACAGATGAGAATCTGAGAAGCTTCGCACTACATGCTGGAAAGGCAGCACTGGTCGTGAGGGAGGGTAGCTGCCTCTGACGCCAGCGAACGCGACTCCTATTGGGAAGTAGATGTAGTCTGCATCCGTTGCTAGGAGTCTTGCGTGTCTTCGAGATTCTCTAGGGTTTATGGAGACGATGGTTTGGTTGTCTGTTTCATCTGATGCCTCGTTGAGGTCTGGCAGGGCTCTGTCGGCCGCGTGGTCGCTCTGCCTGGAGGCGTCGGCTTGCACGTCGCTAGACATGGTGGAGTAACCCTCGTCCTTGGCGCCACTCTCAGGGGATTCGGCGCCTGCTTCGCCGACCTCGCCGCTTTCTTCTTCTGTTACTTTTTCTCCACTCGCCCCTGGAATTATAGAATTACGCGTTTGAGCACCAATAAATCTAAATAGGTAGATAGTATTTGGATGCAGTAGCTCGATTAATCGAAGTTTAGCTTTTGGTTTCTTCATAATTGGTGGGCGGCGGTCAATAGTTATGTTGGTATTTGTGTACAATTAAATTCAGAAGATGTTATTAACCGTGAATTTGGAAATCATCGTCGTCACGTCAAACTCCCGTGCTTTAGAAGCGTTTGTAATTTGTAATTGGTTGTTATTACTTTGGTCAAGCAATCATATTCATAATAGCTAACACGAGAGATGATCAATGACCAGGAAATTCGACTGGCTTTCAGAAACCGAAAGCGATATATGCAGTTTGATCATTGGAATTAGTTCCTTTGGTGAAGCGGGTTCATTACCTCTGACAGGGTCGCTGGAGGGCTGCGCCATGCTGAGGGAGAGCGTATGCGGGCGCGCCGGCGCCGCCCACAGCGTGGGGTCCACAGCGGACAGCGCGCGCGCCAGGTTCGCGGGAGTCACCTCCAGACCCTGGAATGTGAGTAGATTTTTTTTTATATTGGGTGGTAGAAGCTGCTAAAGGCACATTTGTTGGAGAGGATGGACTCATCATTGGATAAATTAAAATTAACTATTAATGCAACACTTTGTTATAATAACAGTATAGTAATATTTTAGTTTGGATTAAATTTGGGGAAGCATTATTGTAAAGCAGTAGACGTCATCTTGCTAAAATGAAAATGATTTCAGTTACGGTGGTTAAAACTAAAAACTTTGGCCTCGGATGAACTGCTTACTTTGGCTACTCATTTCTTTAAGCTTGTTTTCTTCGTTTATTGAAACTTGAGATAAAACTTAGTTTGGGCACTTTACCTTTAATTCCGTCCAAATATCAGCCAGTATCTGGTGGCGCCGCTTGTCGTCGTGGCTGAGGGGGTGCGGGTGAGGCACGGGCGGCGCCGGGGGCGGAGAGTCCCTGAACGACACCAGAGACCCGCAGGAACCGACGTCTACCAAGTGCACTGGAATTTTGGAAATAAATGCTATAGCCTCGAAAATGAAGACGTATGTCGTCTTAAGTCAGCTTATAGATGTGAAGACTATTAATAAGTATGTTTAAATGCTAGTATGCTAAGCACAACAAAGCTCGTAACTTTAGGTGACCTAAAATCAGCGCTGAGCTGTGGACTGGATATAGCACAGCATCATGCTGAGTCAGCAGCCTACTTTTCACAGTCACGACGTGCATCTGCCGACTGTTTCTATTCCGTGCTTATAATTAAAGCTTTTGTTTTTACTATCGTAATTTTAACCTATCTTATCTTTTACAATTTTTCTTTCGTCTTCTAGCTATTATTAAATGGTAGGTTACTGATTTCTGTAGCTCTTATTACTTTAGCTCATATTACATCAATCAAGCGAGTCTTTGCTTTAAGGCAAATTTGACATAGCAGGTCAAACCTGAGGCCAAGAACCCAGCTGCAGACCCAAAAATATATGCTAATCGCGTGGATAACTTTGCTTGCGCGATGCAGGACTTGTGTGAGGTCAGGTCTTTCATGCGGAGTTCGCATGTGGAGTTGTAGATGCTGCCAAAGATCTAAGGACCTTTATAAAACTATACCTTGCAAGTCCCTTGGTGTATGAGGCGTATGCGGCGTGGCCGGTGATAGCCGCAACTGAAGTCGCAGCTGCTGCACCAGCTGAGCGCTTAACGATCTATGGACCTGCTAATCGTCCTTACCTTGTAAGTCCCTTGGTGAATGAGGCGTAAGGGGCGTATGCGGCGTGGCTGGCGATGGCCGCGGCTGAGGTCGCAACTGCCGCACTAGCAGAGCGCTCAACGCGCGATTCTGTGCCTCCAGCTCGCGGATACGGGCACGCGCGCATCCCAATTCTTCGCGTACGCTCTGTTGAAAAGAAAACGATATTTTATGAGTAAATGTGGTCAGAACGAAGTCACACTAGAAGGAGCGGATAGGGTGTGTGCAGTAGAAACTTGGATCGAATGAAAATCGGCCAGATGTCGGATAACGATCAGTGCTGGACGTAGGCCTCTCCTAGTGAACGCCACTCAGCCCGATCTTCAGCTCTCCTCATCCAGTCTCTGACAGCAGCCTTTTGTAAGTCGTCACTCCACCTGGCCGGCGGGTGTCCCATATTACGTTTGCCTAAACGCGGTCCACTCTAGAACCTCATCGTTTCAGCTGAATCAATCTTTGAAAACTTTTTACGAAAAACCAGAAATGCAGTTGTTTAGAATTACGCAGTAAATACAAATACTTAATCAGAACTTTAAATAGATTTACTGTACAATCGTAAAACATAAACAGTCCTTCCGATCGCGCCCAATCTTTACCAAAAATACCTTTGAAATCCTAAAACATCTATTACGCGTCTTCTCAAACAGTTATCAACGTAGAAAACTTCACCGAATCTCCTCCCCTCACCGGATCTCGTCAAAACGTCTTCGAAATAAACGCGTACATTTTAATTATACTTCATTAGTTAAATTAAATTCGAGTGGGGTAATTATAGGGGGCTCTCGGATACTCGGATACGAAATAAGGATGTTTCGGGACACTCTCGGACCTTGCTGAGGAAGATTAAGCGGGTTTAGAGCCCTGATAACTTTGTGTTTGAGGATAGGTTTAGCTTAGAACTTTGGGCCGCTTAAAGGAACTTTTGTCGGCAGCTTAGCTATGGGAAGCTTTGGGTATATCATGTTCCTAATAGAAATAGGGCATTTTCATGTGTTTTAACAAATTCCCCAATAATTTCATCACCACTGCTCTCAAAACTGTGAAGGAAAACATCATGAGGAAACCGGCATGTCCTAGAACCAAAAATTCGAAGATCTGTGACATCCATCAACCCGCACGGGGCCCGCGTGGTGTATTCTTAGCAATGGGAATATTATAGGCTGATTATGATTATGCTAAGAAAATCCCCCGCAGATTGATAGGTACTCTTTGGGTAATTTTCTGGGTAATGCCAGAGAAAACCACAATATAAAAAGGTGACTACCTATTCAACGCCTTTCTTTTGGTGACGAGTAATTTTTTAAACGTAAGTGTAACCATATGTAAAAAAAGATTGCGGGCCTCCTTAGGGGTAGAAACGTTAACGAAATTGTCATACTCCACCATCTTTGCTAAGTGCCTCCCATGTTATAAATTCGCAGAAGCACACCAGCATAATGCACAACCCAAGTTTGTGTAATTAAACATTTCCACTAACTTCAGCAACAGTTTTAATAAATTTAATAAACCGAAAATAATATTAATGGAGTAGAGTTATAAATTTTAAGTGATTTTCGTTTAGACAGAAAGGATTTAAATGTAACGGTAAGTAATGTCATGTCGAGGGGGACAAAGATAAGTTTCTTTGACGATAAGATGTCGAGATGTATTTTGGAGACGGCTGTATTTATAAGAGTTGATTTTATTATTTTAAGGAGTGGAATTGATGGTTTGTTTTGATGTCTTTTATCATTATGTAACCGTATGAAAATCGGTTAGGTAGTTTTTGAGTTTATCGCGTTCAGACACACGGAAGCGGGGGGGGGGGGGGGGGGAGGTATTTTGTGGGACGTAGTGATTTGCTCTAAATTCCTGATAATTAACGTTGTAATCGAACTTATTTGCAATACACAATAACGTTAAGTGAACACTGGAATGCCAATAACAAAAGTAGTAAGTGGCGGTAATTTTTCATGTTTTTGAATATTCTTCAGAAAACAAGAATATTTATTCTCTCCTTATGGTAATACGGATAAGTACTTTACATAATCTATATATATAAAAATGAATCCCTATTTCCCTTGGTCACGCTATCACGCGTGAACGGCTGGACCGATTTCACTAATTGGTTTTTGTTGTGTTCGTTATTGTCAGGAGAAGAATCTTATGAAATAAAAAAATAAGGAAGTTGATCGGAACGTTATAAAATTTAAGAAAAATTAACACCAATATCAATTTTACATAACTGTCAGTTGTTTGAAATAACTGTCAGCGATTGACAGAATGCGCGCTGCAAATATTGTTTAACACAGATGGATCGGTTAATAAATGAGTCGATAGTTTCAGTTTTAGTCAATAGTCAAAACTAAAACTAAATGACATATGATATTCATAGTTAAGACAGGACAACGTCTGTCGGGTCAGCATGTAGTTAAATAATAAACACACTATCACTGCACATTTTTGTGTAATAGCGTGTTAAACTTTCTTTGCACTGCTCTCCTGAAAAATTAACTACTTTTAACATCTGTCTTCTAGAACATCGATATCTTGTATCCATTTTAATTAAAATGTTATGGTGATATTTTAGCAATTGAAGTCTTTCTCAATTCTATCTACCATTCTTTATCTTCATATAATTTAATCTACAACGTCATTAATTTTAATAACAAATACGTCGCTAAGTAATATCATAATTCCGTCATCATCTTCCAAGTACCAACTCACTCAAAATTACCCGTACGTAAACTAATAATCTTCCCTGTCGTCTTTCATCCCACATGTTAAGACTGAAGTCTCTAATTACTTCAGACGGAGTCTGTCTATACACCTACTCTATACGTTATCAATAAACTCACAGGAGACAAGCATTCATCATTTCTAATCACCACATGACGTTAATTGCTTGATAATATCCTTAATGTCACCTCAGAATTTACACGGCTTAGCAGCTAATAGATTTAGAGTATTGATGAAGATTAAGTATACGAACTTTCCTCGTAAATTATATTCATGGCTCCAACTTGACCATTTGTGGTTATAAAATAACTTCGGAATCACTTGGTGACTTTAATCTTTCAAGTAAGTTTGACTGTTGAAGTTAATTCTTTTATTTTAGAGGAGAGTTCTGTGTGCCTCATTTCTGCTCCATTTTTGCTTCACAGTTTTAAGGATATTTTTTGCATTTCGCTTAGTATTAACAGCTGGCAACATTTACGACATGATTATGTAACATTTACGAAGAGTGATATCAACATTTTTAAGTATACGATAATAAAATATTTCACGCTGAATGAATATTTAACGACCAAAGTTTGTCATTAGCATTTTCCAGCGATGTGAAAACAGGAGCGTCAAACTTTGAAAAACAATCAAAAGCGGTCGTCGCTTGCAACCGGCGCCATCTTTATCAGGAAAGTTGGCGCCAAAACTACAGCAACATGGCGGACATTCACAAACTGGATTTAAACACAAACGGTCGCATTATCGGACAGATTATGCCCAGATTATAGTGGGTCAGGCCTTCTGAAATTATTACGGTGCCAGCTAAGGCCGAAGTGTCCCATTTCGTGCGATTTATGTGCGAATGTAGGCACCACATAATCCACGGACGCAGATACAAGGGCGACTATAATTATGAGAAAACAATTTCCGGGATGCATCTTAATGCCAGCGGGGATTACGGTAGACATTCCCTTTTTTGCGGATTAACATTGCCGACTGTGTTTCTTTGTTTTAATCTTTTATAGGATTCGTCGACTTCCGGCTGGTATCAACGAGTGCTTTTAAAATGCCCGGAATGTAAATATCAACGGCGATATCTTGAAAGATGTGTATAAATTCTACTGAATAACTATGTGGGCGAAAGTGTGTACAATGTGGGACCAGATGCATCTACATTATATTTCCAGAAACCAAACCCTGTGCTCGTGGTGAAAGAAAGGAACAGTAACCGAGAAAATGCCTTGACAAAATCTTGACAGTGCTGTGTTCACCTTAACCAAGAAGAACAACGTAAGGTGTTGGCTCCTACAATGCGACAGTGTCATTGCTTTAGCAGAGTGAAAAAGACAGAACTATAATCATTGCTGCGAGATTACTGCTCAAAATCCTCACCTTCTGCGACAGAAGCGCTCGCACGACCTGCTGCGCCACATCGTCGAGTCGTCGCTCTTGGTCGCCCGCGCCCAGCCCAGCTGATAACGTAGACAGTTGACTGCGCAGCCGATCGTTCTCAGAGCCTAGTGTGGATAGCTGGCTCTGATAGTGCGCCGCAGACGCCTGCAACAAGCACTGACGGTGAAGGCAACGTTGGGCGAAAAAAAGCGAAGGAATTGACGCCAAATTTGAGGATTTTTTGGGGTAAACAAGATTGTTTATGTACAAATATAATTTGTAATTTGTTATGTGTCAGTTTGGTTATTCAAATTCTGTTTTCGTTTTGTTTATACCCTAACAAATAAGGCGTAAAAATATTGCAGTTTAATAATGATTTGACGGCCAAAAAAGGAGAAAAACAAGGTTTTCTATCGCCCACAGCAATATTTTTTCAGTCTCACTCATCAAAACGTCAGGGCCACTCCTGTCGTCCGTATACTGCTTCACTAAAAAAATACCCCCAAAAAGGGACCATCGTTCACACTCTTAATTAAGCCGGAGTTCTCAAACCAACGAAACCAGTGTAAATTGACCCACTCTGTCCCTTTTGGCCTTCAAACTCGACATCACTCAGGGGCATTTCTATTCCGAGTCACGGGTCTACTGATATTTGCCATTCTCGAATTCTACACAACTTAACGGACTTTGAATCTTAAAGACTCAGCAATAAAGTGTATTATTAAAGTAGTAGTTATCTGTTGTGAGGTTTTCATTAGTCATCGAGTGAGGGCGAGACAACGAATCTGTTTGTCTGTGTGTCTGCAACAACACGCGGTTGATAAGCAATGAAAGGGTTAGATTTGAATGGCGAGGCCTTTCAATTTGGACATGCTTATAATTATGACTGCACAGTTTTAGGTGGGAAAAGTCTAGACGTTCTACCGTTTTATGAATTGCACGAAAGTGGAGATTTACTTACATGGAAAATTCAAATAAATTAATTGGATGCCTTTAAAAAATATAAAATAATTCAACTTCAGGTCTTGATCTGTGGTTTTTTATGGAAGAGTCACCTCAATTTTGCCAAAATCACGTAAGATATTCAGTTAAGTAATAATTTTGATTTTGATACACTATGGACGCCATATATCAGTGTCAAACTCACAAATTGTAATAGATACTGCAAAAAGGTTTAATATCTTTCTACCAAGGAGTTTTCTTATTTCTAATCTCCTTGGAATTTGTGTTTAATAATATAGAAGCAGTTCTTATACCTCAATTATTTAATTAATTATGTCATTAATAAAATAGCTACAGACAGACCACACCGTTTGCGATACGATAATATAACAGCTCAAACAATTTAATTAAAATTCCGCGTGATTGACGGGCAAATCAAACGTGCGTTTATTTCATGATTTAATTATTTACCAAACACCGCCATTTTGCCGTCTGCGCACTTAATTTGGTGAATTTAATTTATAAGTATTTTGAATTTCGAATGAAACCGCAGATGTTTCACGAGATCAGGTAATTAAAGTGGAGAGCCTGTTTGATTGCTTTCCCATCGAATCGTGGAGTGTTATAGGACCCCATTTATTAATTCGCTTTTATTTGTTTAGATGCCATGTTTACATTTGCAAATGAAAATGGTGGATTTTGTCACGCACTTGAAACTTTTTTCATGCCATTTTTTATTGGTAGACAACGAAAATGTTAAATTATATATGTTAGGATTTCAGGAGTTTTCAGGAGTCAGGATTTGTGCCTGGTTGATGGCAATAGGCTCGCCCCCTATTACATGGGACTTAGAACATAACTGGCGAAATGTGGGTGTGCTATAGGTACACCTCTGCCTAACCCTTCGGGGAATACAGGCGTGATGTTATGTTATGTGTTATGTGTGTTAAGATTTAAATAAAATATCTTTTAGTAAATATAAAAAAAAACTTTTGTTTTTTGGTCACTTTGACGTCGATTTAGTCGTCTGCATCGCTGTCATCCAGTCCAGAAACGTGCCCAGAAGAGTGGTAATATTGCCACGTTGAATGGCAATGCTAATTCTTTGGCCAAATAACGAGCCAGCCCTCTGGTCACGTGAAGTGTGCGCGAGAAATTTCCGTTAAAAAGAGACGTGCACTCGGGCCCCATGACCCAAGCGTTTCGACCCCAAGCGGCTCAAAATTGTAACCTTATGGACGTTACAGTATTTACGCCGCTTGGGGGTCTCAGCAGCCTCAGCAGCGTTGCCAGCATAGCCTGCCGTGCTTGGAACATCTTCTAGTTATTTTTAGTTAAAAATATTGTTTTGTAATTGAGCTTTGTTCAATTTTGACGTACAATAAAGCATATTCTATCTTTCTAATGTTTGTGCTTGTATTCTAACTTTTGTTTTTCGAAGCAAAAGTTAGAATTTACTAATTACTTTCTAGGGCCTGTTAGTATTATTACAGAAAAATGCGGAACAGTCCTTGGGGACTGCCAATAGAAGTGAAAACTAAGTAACTTGTGAATTGTATCGTCGGAGCGTGCGGTGACGATGACGTGAGTTTCACGCTTTTTGTTCACCCAAAAAATGCTCAACCCGCCTAAAGAAGTTTTCACTTCACAAAAATCTAAAAATAAAAACTACACGTCAGTTCAAGAATAGTTGGCCATTTAGAAAACTGATTTATGATATCAATCACCGGCGGGCTATTACGCTTCCCTTAGTTTTATGTTTTGTAATAACAGCTCAAGTTTCAGCATAAATCACAACCCTTTGCATATAGCAGCCACGATTTGTCAAATGTCGGTTTTCTTTGTGTTATTTGTAATAGCGATATCTTTTAAATAGGTGGATTAGGTAACCTAGCACTTTATTATGTCAATTGGTTTTATTCATACCAATTAATCATATGGCTTAATCTGACCAAAGGGTATCCACTAACTGGGTTGTGGAGGTCAGATAGGAACTAGCTCCCTGTAAAATGCTGGTATTCAGCTACATCCTGTTAGTAAGACTGGAAGCCGACCCGAACATATTTTTGTATTATTCATATGGCTTATTCACTTTTACAATCATTTCATAACACTAAATATTAAGTAGAAAGCACTTTTGTTTTTCTGCACGTTGATCACATCAAAATACACGCGAGCGACTAGCTATAAACACATTAATTAATTCAGCTAATTAAATTATCCAATTATCCACACCACCATAACAAGTAATACCACTAATTAACAATTACGTAACATCATAGTTTTGCGAAAATGGCGAATCATAAGATTAATGGTTAGAAATCAGAATCGCGTTGATGCCGAAAATAGTCATTGTTTTGTATGGAGCGACAGGGGCTTTCAGCGAAGTGATTACATTTACGGCAATAACTAGAATTAAAGCCAGGGGTTCATTAATCATGGCCTGCAGTGTAGACATCATTAGGTTTGTTCGGTCACGCGTCACAATTGTTGGGGGCACGAGCTACTATTGTAGTTTCTTTCACTAATCGGGTATTGAATAGCTTTTAATATACTATACTACTATGTATCTTCATTTGTATAGAATCAAAAATAAAACAAGTAAATTGTACGTATTTAAGATATTGGAAGAGCGGAGCGGTCATTAGATTTTTGATTTGATTTGAAAGAGGTAAAGCAATTATGACGTCGACTATACCTATTAAGCATTTAAAATCATTACATACCATTATCGATTGTATTAAGTAATTAAGCTATAATAAGATCACTGTGTGAAGGAATGTTGTATTGTTTTAAATACAACAAAAATGCTTACCTAAAAAAAAAAAAATGGAGTTTCTTGCCGGCTCTTCTCCATAGGAAACAACCAATTGGAACCGTGCACCTACCTTCTGACGTTTCACAAGTGCCCATGTTGGTTTATGTGAAATAAAATATTTTGATTTCATTGAAGGTATTTATTTGTAGAAACCGAGCTTCCCGAATTGCTGAGCAAAATTGGACTGCGGATTCCATCTGCTTTTCTGCGCAATCCATATCTATTGCATACTCCTGTGGTAGGAACGAATTACAGACGAAATTCATGCTTAATAACAGCCAGTCATACGTATAATGCGGTCAGCTGGGACGTCGACATCGATGTATTCAGTACTAGCATTCCAAAATTAAAAAGGACTCTTTGTATTTTCTTCTTTGATAACGTAAACTAATTGATATTACAATTTACGTCGTTTGAAAGACATTTACTTATACACATTCCTACTGCCTTTACTTAAAACACTGTCTACCTTCCCAAATATTCTTGTTTTGTTTTTGTATGCTCTCTTCTATCTGTGAAAACTTTTAATTGGCCTTATTTTTGTTACTTTTATTCGTGTGTAAATGTTTACCTGTAAGCTTTCCTAAAACTGTAAAATAAAATGAAATAATTAACCATTTTCATTTTCAATATACTGCTGGAATGAAGGAAATACAAGTAGCTACATCTACTGTCGGGAAAAACGTTCCCGAAATATAGAAAATGCTTAAATCAAGGGTTTATTTCATGTATCAGAAACCGAGAGTTTGACAATATCCAATAAAAGATATCTGATTTTGATGTTATGTAAATTATGTCAATCAGCCTACCCTTTTTCCAACTTTGTTGGGGTCAGCTTGCAATCTAACCGGATGTAGCTGAATACCAGTATTTTACATGGAGCGACTGCCTATCTGACCTCCACAACCCAGTTACTGGATAACACGATACCCCTTGGTAAGACTGGTTGTCAGACTTTCGGGCTTCTGACTACTCATAACGATTGTCAAAGATCTAAGAATGACAGCCGGGACCAATGGCTTAACGTGCTTTCCGAGGCCGGCGGGGTCTCGTTATGTAATCGATGGTCACCCATTCACGAAACGACCGAGGCAAGCGTAGCTTAACCTTCAATCGACACGTGCGGAAGTAATAACAAAAAAAAATTAAAAAATTTGTTTCGAGCCCCTCTTGTAAACAATGTACCTACGTGCATTAACTTGTAACTGATGGTCTGTTTTTGATGAATATAGATCTGTCATGGTATATATGTATAGAATTACTTTTTTATGCACACCATGCGAATTACAGATATGAATAGGTGACAATTGGGTCTTATCGATGAAAGCGATCTTTTGAAGATAACTTTTGGATAGATTTAAAATGAGGAGAGACAAAAGTGCTGATAGTCTGTGGTGTAAAATTAACATATGTATGTATATAGAGGGTGACTTGTAATTTGACATCTTCCTTCCAGGACATGATAGTGTGACCTATTTGCAACCATAGAGCACTCCATGAAGCCTAGGCGAAAATTCAAGGGATCCGAGAAAACCCAATTTTTATGTATTTTTGTAAATTTCCCAGAATTCGGCACTAAATATGACTTTTCTCTAAACTCTCAAATTGAATGACTTATTAGTATTCCATTGGGTACCTAATACTGTTTTAAGACATTACACAACAACAACATTTAGAAGTTAAAGGAAAAAGATTACCAAACATTTCAAAAAATCATCTACGTACTTGAACCTTGACACCAGCTATCACAAAAAAAATGTATGGCACTAAACAAATTACGGGAAATATATCTTCATTTAATAAGCTATCCAAAGAGTTAAAAAAAAAAACTGGTGCCGATGAAACAGTCGATCATGCTGGCAAACGTCAAATTTGCAAATGGATGAAATATAAAAAAATTGTGTGATAATCGAATTAACTGACTGGTTTATGCCATCCCACTACTTCCTAACCTCCAAGCAATCAATCACACGTTAGGCACCCAGGTCATCATGACCAGGTCACAAGTAACGGAGTGGCTTTTAAGTTTTGCAACGTGACTCACGGTCTTCGGTCACGGAAGCACGAAATTAGGTCAAGAAAATACAATTATACTGAATTGTTATTACTAAACAGATTAACTTATCCTTATAACCTGTCTCTGGCGTGCTAACCATTTATTATTCTATCAATAATTCATAACATCCTACTCGTTGGTTAATAGATGGCGCCAGTTTCCAATTTAGTAGGATTATCTTATCGCGGAATATGCGCAGAGTTATTTTGGCATCCTGTGCCTGTAATAGCTACCTTGGTCGCGTTTCCATTGTCATACGGTGATTTTTAAGGATTTCTGAGGCCTAGAATGCATTTACTGAAGCTTCCAATGTTAGTTGTCTTTTTATATACTTAGGACGGTTAGGATAATTAAAGGATTTAAAAAAAAAAACGAGTACAAATATTTGGCGTAGATGAATGATTAAATAATTACTCAAACAAATGTAGTACATTTTTTTTATCAAAAATGCTACTGTCAGTAACTTATTAGGATTCTAAAATAGAGCTAGAATTCCTTTTGAATGTATTTCAACAGCTGACATTGATAAATAAGAGATAAAAAAAATACTGCCATTATTGGAAAGAGCTCTGTAACATAACACATAAAATCACGCCAGTTTTCCCCGAAGGATTAGGCACAGGTGTAGGTAGGTACACCAACATTTCGCCTGTTATGTTGAGCCTTGTAAATAGCATAGAAAACATATAAATCAACTTTTGACATAAGCAACCACGTGTGATCAGGACAGCAGATTAGCTTAGTAATAAAAATTCTAAAAATCGTGTCGTTTAACACAATGGACACATACTAATTGGTTTCGTTAGCGCACAACTATGGCGGGCCCGGAGGTTTGCTAACGTAATTATGAAGATACTCAGCCTCTACCTACCCGGAAACAGTAATGAATAACTTGCCTGCTTGCAGTTTGAAATGCAGCGGTTTAACGTTCAGTGAATTTACAGATAGTGGACGATAAATATTTTGGTATTTTGGTTTAGGTGCGCCTAATTAGTGGTAAGTTTTAGCTGATATCACAGATTAAAGTAGCCATGGTTACTGGGTTTATAGTTCGATGGGTATCTTACTAGGGGGTGATTATTATGTATTGAGTGTTGGTTGAAATTGGGTACATTAGGTATCAATTAGCGGCTCGTTGACAATACTGATTGACATGTTTGTCCGTCTCTGAAGTTGAAGGCCATCAAAGGTAAGAACAATCATTCATTTATAAATTAGTGTTAAGTTAAAATCACTATCCGGCGTAATTTTTTGCCATTTTCAGTCGAAGTTTCTGATCATTTCGAGATTTCCAAATTGGAACAGAAAAGGCACCCAGTCCTACACAATAGCCTTTTTTTTTGGGTTGGTAATCATCAAATGACTTCTCCCGTTCTGCGCGGAGCGGAAGGGCGTGTCAGACTCTTACTGACTAAAACCCACCCGTGTTCCTTCAGTTGCCTGTGCGCCAGGGCCACGGTAACTCTTTCGAACAATCCGCGACCCCAGCAGCTACACAACAGCCTATTACGTCAATCCAATATATATTTTCCATATTCGTTCAATAAACATACAAAACTTTCCTGAAATGAAATGATACAATATGAATCCTTAGTCTTTTTCTGGTTCTAGTGGCAAGGCTCGAAAGTTATGATGAGGTAAATTAATATAGTGACCTTATCATACCTTGGTCATGTTCTTCAGAAAGGTCAGGTCGGCGTGCGTATATGACCAGGTGTATGAACGTAAACGAGGCAAAAGGAGTATGTAAGGATCGTAGCAGGTGGCGTTCTGTAGTTTCTGCCTACCCCCATGGGAAGAAGGCATGAGTTTATGTATGTAAATTAAAAAAGCTAAAGCACTAAACTAAATAGCACAGTAATCAATTTAATGTGCGATATTTTTGCATGCAAGTGCAAGAGACGAGAACTAACATAAGACCAACTAAAGCTCCAAGAAACTACGTAGAAAAACAGCATTTCAACTAAATAACAGATGCACATATTCACTGGGTCATCTCGTAAATGGAGCATGAAGCCGACCTACTTGTTCACTTTATTTATCTTCAGATATTTTCCTCTTTTTCTCTTTATATACTTAAGTTAATTCGCCAGTCGCCGGCGACATGGCGCCATTTCTAACAAACTTTGTCATTATGACAACATTTTAGTAGTCACAGACGAGATATAAAACGGTATTTATAAGGGAAATGCAGGATTGTTTGTTGTTTTAGTTATAGTAAACATAATCTTGAGTGATTCTTGGAATAGTTGGTAGTTGATTTCTGTTTGAACTTTTTACGTTTAAAATAGCCTATATGAGTTACTACGTCCGGCACTCTCTAGGATTTCAGTCCAGGTACCAACGTTGCTGATGCCGCGGCTACCTTGTCGCGATAAAGTGAAATTCAATTCGCGCGACAACGAGACGTCGAGCGGTGTTCGCTATAACGCCACAATGTGGTCGCAGCATTACTGGCAAATCTTTTCACTAAGACATTAACTATTTTTTCGGCCTGAGTTTAGAAGAAAGAAATCATCCATACACAAACAGACAAACCAATGTAACAATGTAGGAATCACAATCGTGATACGTAGCGCAGTATCCAAAAGTTCAGTCACTGAACCAAATGTGTGATCGAAATCAATGACTTTCTTACTAAAACTCTAATAAAACATACTCAATTTAATACCTAAATCCCTACCTACATTTACATACTAATCCTAAAAACGTTCGTTTACAAAAAACATAACCAGGTAACAGACAAACACAATTAGTATGTGAGTGTCAATTCGTGGCGCGGGCGGCGCCGAGGGCCAGCATGCACCCTAGACCCCCGACTGTGATCGGTAGGGGGTGCAGCCATTTTAAAATTATGTTCACAGATAGGCACTATGTTTATAAAATGTTGTAATTTATACAAGGTTTTTGTGTGTGATAAGTTTTTGGGGTAGGGAAGTACGTTAACAAATTGTGGTTGTTTGAGTAATTTTTAATTTTTTACAAGCTTTTTTGTGGTTTTTAATCGAGGTAATAAAGTATTTAGCGGTGTTGGAAAAGGCAAAGTTGGTTACTTAGGCAAATACCGCATAGAGCCTTTTTTGTTAGATAACGGCGGTGGTTCTATGTTTCCTTAGAAATATTCCTTTACTGTAAATCATAGTGTTCTAAATTCATTTTATAACTTAAAAGACAGAAAACCGTATGATAATGATGGTGATGATTATATTTATTTCTGTAATTAATCTTCTAAGACACTGTTACACGTAAATTTTTCAGTCAGTAATTTTAAAACTGATTGGCGTCGTAACTTTGAAAGGCATGTATGTGAGTTATCTCTGCTCAATACTTTAACTATCACTTCAATTTAGAAAGAGGTCCCAGATAATGGCAACAAAATACGTACCATGTAAGTAAATGCCATACTTTTTCTGCATAGAAAGTAAGGTCAGAGCTTAATTACCCTATATTATCGGCAATCGTGATGTTAAGAGCAATATCCACCAATCACAAGACATTGTGGAACAGTCACGAGACGTAGGTAACTTTCTCTCGATAATAGTTACCATAACTGTTTACCTAGTGGTTATTTATTTTCTATTAATGTATGGGAGGACTTTATTATCTTTGATTATTGGATATTAATGCAGATGAATGGCTGTTACTCAATCTTGCAATCTCCTGTCTGCTATTAAGAAGAAATTTGCGAAGAGTCTGTTCAGGTGCATGGCCCAAGTGTTATCCGTAGGAGTGTGTATATTTCCCTTTTGACTATTCTTTCTGAGGCTCGTGTTTAGCGGTGGATGTTTTCAAACTGATAAAATACATACTAAGACATGTTTGTTTTTTGAACTTTGCAACTTATGGAAACAGAAAAAATCTTGGCGGAAGCCATTTGTTTTCTGTTTTATTTATAGAGCAAGTAACTGTTATGTGAAGATTTTGTGTGAAAAATCTCCTATGTTCAGATTACTAACCATCAAACAAAACTATGAATTAATTAAACACAAAAACGCTTTAAAATATTCATTGTTTTTTTGTTATACATGCATTGCCTTACGCAAACTATTATCACGAAAACATCTACCTTTCCATGAAACCTCCACTCATTTATTAGGTAGCTTAAACTATCGATTTTTGAACCGCAACCCTATCCGAGTGCCCTCAGTAACTGCGCCCTTGCACTTCGCTGGGGTGTAGCTGAATTATTGTTTAAAGGGGGGCAGTCTTTTAAAGCGGGAAACCCCAGCTATTGTGCATAGCCGATTTCCCGCTATCCGCCATTTTAATGTCCTTCCCGCGCGGGTTTTCTTTGTATGTGTGTATGATGTGGTGTCAGTTTTGAGAGTTAGCGATTACATTGGAATCAAATAGTACGAGAAGATTTTCGGTATATTCTCCAAGGACCGAAATTACTAAGGTGGCATTTTTCCAGCAGTGCAAGTGTGGGAAGTGGGATGATTTACCAACATTTTTTTTGGTCGTGTTCTTGCGCCAATTTAAGGTCACGCGGTAAATGTAACGTCGTCACAAGTTAAATAGATAGAAAGACAAGAAATAAAGAAAAGAAAGAAGGAGAATATATAAAAAAGAAAAAAATAATCGAGACACGCACAGGAAATACTAACATTAAATAGAAAAAACGATGATTTTTAAATTCGTTTTTTTTTTTAGATTATGCATCTAGGTCTAGAACTAGATGGATAATCTTCATTGTTTCAGCAGTGTCGTTTGATACTCAGGACACAACCCCTTAGCACCAGGTTTGGGAGAAAGATTTTTAATTAATTGGGTATGTATGATCGACGTTGAACCCTATTTAATGGAAGCTTTCGATATAATAAAGCGTTTTCCTTAAGGTTATTTTTTTTGTTCACCAACTTCAACACCCGCGATGTGCTTTTCAGTTGCGCCACGCATAATTTTTCAGTGTGTTTAACTTTAAGGCATGAACACACAGTCGTGTGTGTGATCACTCAACAACCTTTATTACTGTTCACTGTATTTTTCTATTGTCGTCATGTCTGCCTTTAAGGGCAACCCTGTGTCATATTTAGAGCAAAACACTGCTATTTTCTAAGTGCCTTTTTGATACCCGAGTGGGCTTTAGTTGACGTTTTAGTGAAAGACATAGTGGTTTATAAGTATTTTTAAAACTAGAGATTAGATCATTTACATAGATTGGACATAAATGTTTACCAAACGTGTTTTTGTGAAATCCGTATTTGATGTTTCATTTTCATACAATTGAAAACAGACATATGAGTTTTAGATGCAAGGGTAGAAACATCCAGATGAACCAAAATGGCGGAAATCTATATTTTTGGTTTCAAAGCAGTGCAGTTACTATTGGATGTTGCTATTTTTGCTGCAAACCTATAATTTCAACGGTTATTTTAAATGAGATGTTGCTGTTTTTTGCTACAAACTTATTAAGTCAAATAATGAAGCTAATTTGACATGGCAAACATCCAAAAAAAAAAAGGATTGTGTGGTTTTATGAAACCATGGTAAAAGTGAAACTTTTTTTCAAATTAATGAGTAATAGTCTATACACTACACGGTCAGCTGATGCGAACTATAGGCGCCGCCATATTGGCCTCGGCTGCTCTGACGAGCGCTTTTCATTTTATCCCTACTCCACGGCCGACCGTCACGCGACATGCAATACACAGACGAAAAAGTTTGAGACGATGTAACAAAAGATTTACTTTAAAAAAAAATTGACATGGATGATGGTAACTTGAAAGTTGCTATCATTGAAAAATAGGATGTTGCTGCCTTTGCATCTATATGACTCATATTCAAAAACATTTATGATCTCAGGTTAGCAATAATACAAATTGCTGGCAGTCTGGAAAAGCCAGATTATAAACAAAAAAAAAACTATAAACCGGCCGAAACAAAAAAAATACGAATTATAAAATTGTAAGATGGTACTCTATGTACTGTATCTACTTACTACAAACTTCTCGGGAGCAAGTTGAAAACACAACGCCTACATGTAGATATAACGCAGTATGTGATACTTAAAGCATATTAAACTATCAGGGGTCTGTCAGTCCGTCATTTAGCAGTTATTACGAGGGTGAGCTCTGTAATCTTCGCGGAGGACTCTCAAACCTTTGGTGGTGTAGCTTTGTTGTTATATTTTGGATCGAGCCCATATGGAATAACGTGAAGTAAACTTTCAAGTTAGGTCGTGTACCTATCCAGACCAATATTCAAAATGATACATTATTAAGTCGACGGGTCCTACGTATACTGGTGCAACCCGCAAAATAGCGAAAACTCATTTTTCTTCATTAAAAGCCTTAACATAACCTATATTTTGTATTCTGTAAAATTTATTTTAAAATTTAAATTAATTACGAAGACACAAACATGTAAACTGATGTAAGTAACTTAAGCCAAGCAACTGTTATGGCTGATGTAAGTTACTTTCACCACTGTACTTAGTTGCGATCCACGCGGCACGCGAGCGCATGTAGATATAACCAATTCGGTTATACCTATTTAAATATTTCGGTTTCGAATTTGGGATTTGATACTTAAAATATAATAGGGTATTTAGTTAACTGAAGATAGTTTAATTCTAGTTATTTTATTCTATACTTCCATATTAATTCTAGTCTATTTTTAGCCTAAAGCCTTTTAAGCACTTATTCCATTGACAGCGATGCGGATGAATTTTTAGATGACCTATGAGCTCTACCCTTTTTGTTTATAAATTATATACTTGTACATAGTATATATATTTTAGTGTTAGCTTGTATATTGTAATTTATTTAGTATGGATTGTTAAATTTTCAAATTAAATGACATCCGATAATGTGCTTAGGAGAAGATGCTCCCGAAACTATTCTAGTTTAGACGGTTTGGATTAGTCCTGAATCATATCCTATAATTATCTTCTATCATATTCTATATGTCCTGTTGGTGTTTCATATAGATAACTAGAAACGAACAAAACACTAGCTTTGTAATAATTTCGGCTTAGTTCTATACCTACTAGTCAGTAAAGGAATAATTACTATACTGTATTTGAAATAGTGTACCAAAATCTATATCTATACGTCGCAGTAAGATGGTTGAAGCCGTGATGTAGTTAGTTAGTTAGATAGTTATATTACGAACCGCTTTCATATAACTATATTACGGTATAAAGCTATTTCCCTAGGGATATAACTATATCACGGCTTACTGCGACCGCGTTGTCCTGCTAAACTAAGCAACATTTTCTTGATATGGTTTACACGAACATTTAGAGACTTTATTCCGGAAGGTTTATGTATATATTACTTTGATATTAAAGATATATTTATTAAAGGAATCTCGATCTTTCGTTAAGTCTTAAAACCGTGCAAATCAGAGGCGGGACGTTAGTAAAATTATATTTTAAGCTATTGCATAGCTTCTATCGCGGGCCTTGAGCGCGGGGACCGAATCCAGAAATACAGAATTCCGTAACGAAAAAAAACCTCACGCTCCCCACTCCGACGGGCACGGAGGTGTGGCTTGAAGGTCGTGCATTGTCTAACGTCGTTTCTTTTCGGCAGTCTTCGACACGGTGTTTGTGTGCGTGCAACTAGACGTATTGTACGACTCTACGAAGCTCGCACGAATCGAGACGAGCTGCTCCGAAATCGGACGAATACATAAGCAGCTGTTTATGAGAAAGTATATAGGTGTATAGGTATTTATGTACAACAGTGAATAGCTGTACTTGTAAAATTTGTGTATAAAGTGTTTTGAATATGAATGAACAAAGTGCATTTATTATTAATTAACTTTTTATTTATTTAATAAAAGAAAAAAAAAAATCTTATCGGTCACCACGCTCAAAAAGTGTAACTTGAATTAATATCAAAGAAAAAGAAATACTGCATAAATAAAATAAATAAATAATTATAATTGCATAAGTTGATACAAAATGCTATGCAATAGCTTTACCGCGGCAGTCCCCGAGTGCCACACGTCTTTTTTTTATAATACTCGTATATAGGTAGGTACTTTTAAGTTTGTTTTCATTCGAAATTATACCATAAAACTGAATGTTAGGGAAACCAAAAAGCGTTTAGCAAGAAAACAACCACAACAAACAAGCTACGTCCCCGGTTGTGACGGCCGTTTAGCGACATTAAAGAGTATTTATCGACCGGAGGGGGACACGCGATCATTTTTGGATTATAACCGCTCCAGATACACGAATTAATTAACGTCAAAAACCAATACATCTAGATCCCTGTCACTTTAAGAGTCTCCTTTAATTTCATCATTATTCTTTGATCCCCGCGGGGCGGCGCGGCTCAAACAGGCTCAAACCGGTTATGGCTGGTTTGCGCCGGTCATAACTGGACGTTCTTTGAGGGATTATGGACGGAACGTGTTTGTGAGGGGATGAGGCGTTTTTGCGTAATTAGTGCAAGTGGGATTCTTGATAAGTGCCAGTCCTGTGCAGTGTGGGTGGTAATGGATATTATGTAAGAGGATTACTTTAGAAGCGGGAGAAGAGACAAAATAAGCTGTTAAGAGATCGTCAATGTAAACTATGTATTTACAGTATTCATAAATTATTAGATGCTGTTAAAGGCTACCCGTGTGTGAATGAACGAAAGAGTCTCACAGACAGCAAAATATGGAAATTCCTCTCTGTTCATTCAACCGAACACGTGTCTGAAAATAAAATGAAACGCGATTCCGCACATATTTTCATCAAATATAAAAATTTCCTCCCATTTCAGCGTCTGACCGTGCCGTAAACGTTAAAAGACGATGATATAAAGCATAGGGGTTGTAACACAATGGCGAACAGGTACAAAATGTACGAATATCATTCAAAAAGTGACGGGAAATGGAAAAATCAAAATTCTCAACCATCATTCATAACAGATAGCTATGACGTAGGAAGGTAGGGGAGCTCACAATGACCAACGGTGTAACGAAACAGGAATGTACCGGGGATGTTTACTACTCTTTTTTAAATACGAAAGCGAATGGAATTTTAAAGCAGAAAAGTTCAGGTGCATAAATGTATTCAAGTATTATTCAATTATTAATTATTATTTCATGTATTAAAGCTGTAAAATTTATGAAGTAAATATGTGAGGGATTAGAAAAACAAGTTCTACCTTTGAAACAGTTTTTGCTTACTAGACGAAAAGTCATCAAATTGTTTTAGTTTAAGTATTTAAACTAAAATTATTTAGCTCAATATATACACATAAACAGAAAAATAACACCACGCCTGTGTTCGCCGGAGGGTTAGGCAGACGTGGAGCTATAGTACCTAAACCCACATTAAAAAATAAACGAAGATTTCAATCCCCTCTGTGCCTTTCGTGATACAGTTATTTCAAATGTGGTGAATTTTACACAGTTGTTTTGTGTTCACTGAACATCTTACACAACATTTGTTCTATGCTTATATTTTATAAACAAAAAAAACATGGTTACGGTTGAATTCTGATCGGAAACAAACATTACGGCTGGTAGAGTCCATTGTGAGTCCATCTTACTCGCTTCTCCCCTAACTTTTCATCGAAAAATGGGGGAGAGAACAATGCAGCCAGCCATAATGAAATATTTTGAATATTTGTATTTGATTCCTCTTAAAAGTCTATATTAGAACACCAGTCTAACATGACCTCCAGAAAAAACTTTTTTAATAACAGCCTAGGGGAGGTAGGGTCCATTTTGCCCTGGACAGGGGAGATCCAGGGGTCTTTCGTGAATTTTTAATTCCACAGTTTAGAGGATATTTGCTCAGGAATTTGCGCTATGAAGATAAGTTTTATATGTATTTTATGGTTCCATATACGTGGGCACACCGTCTCGATAGGGATCGTAAAGCTTGCTTGTCTGGCCACAGAATGCTGTGGTCGAAGAATCGATTGTGGTGTATACTATATTGAAACTTTTATTACAATGGCACTTGGCTTCATCTATCTTTAACATCTAAACGAAGTTAATAATGCTAGAAAACATTACGATTACTTATTAGTTCTAGATCCGAATAACATCTCTAGCATTTAAGGCCAACGTAGACTATCGGACTCACGGCAAAGTAAGTACATATACATACATACATACATAACATCACGCCTGTATTCCCCGAAGGGTTAGGCAGAGGTGTACCTACAGCACACCCACATTTCGCCAGTTATGTTTAAGTCCCATGTAATAGGGGGCGAGCCTATTGCCATCAACCGGGCACAAATCCAGACTCCGGGCTGCTACCGAGAAATTCCAGATGGAAAAACCCGATAACACTTTGCCCGACCCGGGAATCGAACCCAGGACCTCATGCTCAGCAGTAGCGCTTGCGACCACTAGACCAACGACGCAGTCAAGTAATTTGACACTATTTGAAACTAAACCTTGGGTTCATTTAATAAGGATTGGAATAAGTTACCACTTTGTTTCCACCGCGACATTCGGTTGGTCTGCGTAACCTTGATTGAAACAGCTAATAAAAAAGGTCATTACCTCTAAGGCTGATGATAAGGACGCCTTCTCCTGCTTCAGAGTTTCCACGCGGCTCTTGTATTGCAGGAGTGATCGCACTGTCTCCTCCATCCTGTAACAACGATGAGAAAAAACATTAACTGGTGATCTTAAGCACTGAGGATCCATGTTTCTATACAGATTAAAGTTCATCTGCAATGAAAGTTAGAAAAGTGTATAACGTGGCACTAATCAGTAGACGTTTAGGGTCTTAAGAGGCTGACAACAGCTAAAGCGCGGTCACTTTCCGACTGCATAGAAAAAAAAAAAAAAAAACATACAGACGAATTGAGAACCTCCTCCTTTTTGTGAAGTCGGTTAAAAAAAGAGAAGCGCGATGACACAACGCTGGTAATTTATTGCAAAATATGAAGCAATTATCTATTTACAAAAAATCTATTGATTGACTAAAAAAATAAAACACTATTACGTTAATATGTTCCTTGGAAATCAGAATGATTGCATGTACATTAGTATGGTTTTTAATCATTAAAAATATTTTTTAGAGGTATCTTCGTGATGTTTTTCTATAGTATCAAGTTAGTTGTATTATATTTTCAACACACTATCTAACTAGCATATATCCTGAAGAATATCATATATTTTTCTGATTTTGTCTGCTGCAGTGGATCATAAACTTTTAGGCATTATAAAACTTGCGTTTAGGTCCTGTAGTCCCTTAAGTTACTCATTGGAATAAAAACGGGTAGATATTTCATTGGTCCCTTAGGACCCTTTTATTATAAGTTCGCCATCCTTACAATAATTTGCATTGCATTTAAAAAAGCCAATGCGAGCTTTTATAATTTCCAACGTGACGATATAATCGTGGACATCCACGGCCACGTCACGGCATCATGATAAAACAGGGAAATAAAATGTATGGAAATATAAATGAAGACGCTTTTAAATTTCCGTACAGGATAATATTGTCTCGTTAGAAGTTATAAAAAGGAACATTACGAGGGACGACACTGAACACTGGAGTATATTTTGAACATGCTCGGCATGTTTTTGTCTCCTGTTAGTTGTACAGAAGATAATTACCTTCTAAAGTAGAAAACAATCAATGCAAACTTTGTAAGTCCTTAAACTCAAAGCATTTATTTCAAATACACCAAATTACAGGCACTTATGAATTGACAAGGGGTCGGTCAGTCAGAAAGATGAAGCTAGTTGCCCATTCCAAAGCGCAGTAGGTACCTATGGAGAAGAACAGGGATGATTCTCCACGGACACTTCTAAATCCAAATATTGTTACAAAATATTGGTTACATCATTCATCATCATCATATTACGGTTTATTGATAAAGTAACTTGTAACTTAGACGGAGTATCTCTCAAAGTGAACATCAGTTTCAGATAACGGCCGTATCAAACACTCAAGCACAGTGTCGGGCAAGTCTGGTAAATTTTTGCACGTGTTCGGAATATGTTATACAAACAGTCTGCCCGATGGAACTTTCTATCGGCAAAAATGACGAACTTCCATACAAACTTTCATCCCCTATTTAATCACTTTTGCTTTAAGAAAGAATGCTTCCTTAGTGCTCACTTTTATTAGATAAGAAACTCTTGTGCATTTCATGCTTTTAGTTAGACCCAGTGGTTTGCTGTTCCGTCAGTGAATGAATGAATTTAGATATCGTGAATAGGCGACGCCTAAAGTATGCTGTTGGATTTTCAACTTTCGGCGCTGAGCAGAGGGCTGAAAATCCAAAAATGAAACAGGCATTAGTGTAAGTTTCACTTAGCTACAGCCTTATTTGATGATATTATATATTTGGTGTTTATTTGGATTTGATCGTGTCTATTGCTAAATCACTGGTTAAAATAAGTCTACAAACGATAGACATAATTACATTTCACTTACGTTACATTTGTACTGGTCACAATCATTACAATAATGGGGAGTTCAACCGTTATGTTTGAATTTCGGACAATAATGCAATGAAACAATAAACATAATAATCCACAGCTCGAAATAATCTGTATGCTTCGATATTTGAATCTTTTTTTAAAGAAGTTGTTACCTACCGAATAAATGAGTTATGAAATAATATTTTCTTTCTTTTATATTTACTATCTAATACAGTGTAAAAAAAATACAAAACTATATCAGTTGTTATCATCTCCCTGCTCTTGTTGGCGTCGGCGATACACGTTTTGTTCTTCCATTCCAACAGTTGCATCAGTGTTACCAGCTTAATAAATGAATATAATAACAGTGTATAAAATACCTAACGTTATATAATTCATACAAAATAACAATTAATTAAAATATATTTTATTTGGATTTGGATTTAAAAACAAATATTTTTTGGTATTTATACACAATTAAAGGTTGGTTAGCAATCGTGTGGCACTAGAATCACCTGTATTAATTCCGAACCAAACCAGATGTAGATTCAAAAATATAGAAAATCGTGGAAGTTATAATTATGTTGTAAGTAGTCCATGTCTTTCCTTTTGGTTCTATTTCAATTGTCAAACCTTGTTTTATTTTGCTTTGATGGACTGTCTTTTTCATCAAGGAAATTATACCGAAGACAGAACAGATCAAAAACAACGGAAGACAAACGATCTTACAAAACACTTCATTATGCAGATGGATCAAACTGGCGAGCTGAAGATTTGCATACTCTGCGATGGAGCGGGACAGAAGGCATTACTTAAACGTAAGAAAGAGATAAAAGAAGTGCACTTGACGAATGTCGGGACTTCATTAGCAGGAGGCGTCCGTTTGCGGGAGTGCATCAACGTCAAATGACGGCTAAGTGAAGAAATATGGGACTTGTTTCTTTTTGTGTTGCTATTTTAGATATTAAGTATCAGTGGCACTGAGGAGATAGGTGCGCTCTGTATCAAGTGAGATTTTATCATTATTTTTGGTTACTTTTTTCCCTGGAAATTGTGTCTCCGCAACTTAGTTGTGGTCTAATTGGAAAACATGATTGTCCAGCCTCCTTTTTATGGCAGAACTGAACAGAACCATAACTTTTTATTTTTGTTCGTCAAAAAAAAATCCAAAGTAAACAAGAATCTTAAACGGATTTCCTAAACCCCATTTTAAATGAATATAAACAACCTGAATTATGAAAACGCTCATCGCGAAGCCACAATGCCACTGTTTTAATCTCAGAAATTAATCAACGTTGAGTTGCAATTTTAATACTTAATTCTGCCGAAGCTGTATTAAGGTTTTACATCACAAAAGGCCTTGAGAGCCTTCTTAGGAGATAATGCCTGAAACAAAAACCCCTCGAAATGATTATTTCACCCTCTTTTAATTATTAATACACCGTTGAGAGCCAAGATTACAGTATTAAGGGACGTAAAGGGTATTACGGGGTAACACTAAATATTACGTTTACTAACTCGACAGAACCGGTCAAATTGCTGCACAAATGGAGATGGTATTGTTTGGTTAATTAATTTAATTTGAACGTCAATTAAGCAGTCTTTTGGAGCTAAAGAGGCAGAGATTTATACTAAGTTATGGCGGTGTAACCGTATTGTCCTAAGGAAGTCCTATTTCTCAAGAAGATTGTTAACATGTTTGCAATAGTTTTTACTTAAAGTTGAAGGAATCATGACAATAGGTTTTGTGGCATAAGCCGATGAAAACTACATGAATCCTTCCTCCTTACAACTGAAAAATTGGGACAGTCAGCGTTTGGTTGCCACTCTATTATTAAGACGTTCCATAACGAATCCTTTTACTAAAAAGCTGGCAACGGAATCCATTCCACAGATACTGAATAATGGAACTTTTTCAATAACTCTGAATAGAATGAGTTCTCTCCACCCGCTGTAAGAAATTATTCACTTTTTTTTTTCAAACTGGCAACATGGGATTCTTTGATTAGAATTTTAAAGTTCCAAACGCAAAGATATTAAAAATGGAACACAACCCGTGTTCGATTTTTTATAATCTTTGCGTTTAGTCTGATTAAATGTACGGGTTTTAATAAAAGGCTGAGGAATCGTTTATTGGGAAAATATACTGAATGCCAAAAACTGACACATTTTTCTAATCTTACAATACCAGATATTGACAGCCAAAGATTTATGATGTAGTAATTTTTTGAACTTACTTTTGTTGTACTTTATGTGTCAGAAATGACATTCCAAACAGTTTGAATATAAAAGTCAAAAGCTCTATCTAATGGAACGTGTTTACCTGACACATTGAACCCCCAGGGTTTTACAGGTGTCAGGCAGTCAAGCCCATAACGTATAAACATGACGTTAAAAAAATCCTCAATTTTCATTTAGACCAAAGAACATGTAGATTTTTTGTTAAAATTCCCAAAATTATTATCTACACAACGAAAGTTACCCAATCACAAAGCTCAAGTGAAACTTAAACAAAATTAATCATCCAAAAATTAATTTCTGGGGCACCAATTGAACCTTTTTTGCGTATTTCCCACGTGGCATATCTAGTTGGTTGGTTCGGGGGTCGATTACCTTATACCGAGCCTTATTACAGTGTAATTTAATGTTTTGTTTTTTTTTCGACGGTGTTTTTTTTACGCTGGCAATGTTTTACTGCGGCCAGTCACGGCAGTATCGACCGGGGTGTGTTCCTATTTTTGATTAATACCCACATGTTTTGCGGGTGAAGAGGAATTTGTTTTCGTGGAGGTATTTTCGGGAAATTGCTTGGGGATGATAGTTTTGTAGGTATAAAGGAGTATTGGTAGGTACGTACTCGTAAAATTACGTTGCATGAAAAGAGGAAAGAGCAATCAAAACGATACAAAACGGAATGTCAGTATAAAACGACGAAAAAAAGCACTCAGACAAAATCACTGTTGTTGAGCCCTAAACGATCTTTTTACTACGAAAATCCAAAAAAAGAGTATTAAAACCACGGTAAACAATTACCATTTTTTACCAAGCTAGCCAAACATGGCGGCTGCGCCCCCTGGCCGCCCCTGCCGCGACAAATTACGTCGCATTCAACCCTTGACCAGATGAGAGCTCGTAAATCTTATCTATTAAAACCTGTGTCGGTAGGTACTGTGGTGTGGTGCAAGGCAGGGGATGTAGCGATATGCGGTAGTAATTTTCATGGATTAGTTTGCAATCATTTATGTTCCCAGATAGATAAATGAAAGTTCGACATACATTAACCAGAAATGCACTTGAAGACTTATCCCGCGTTCTAATAAAAAAGCGATCGTCGCGTTCATATGTCACTTTTGTTCGCAAAACCGGAAGGCGCACTCTGTCGGCGCGACCAAGTGACATAAGAACGCGATGATCGCTTTGAGCTAGGACGCTGCCAGATGCTAATTCGAAAGCTGAGTTAGTATAATGTACTAGAAAACACATCGATAAGGATGAAATGAACAAGTTTTCACTTTACAAAAGTGCCCTCAGTTAATATACTAAGTTCTACATTTAAAAGTAAACAAATTACTTACTTCAGTCACAGTGAATTGGTGATAGCAAATAGTGCTTTACATGACTTCCTGTATTAAGTTTTAGCCAATTTTCTTTCATAATTGACCATCCTTCTCAAATCAAGTCTATAAAAAACTATTTTTATTAATTTTTAGCTTCCATTACCTTTATTTAAGTCACTTTTTTCTTAACACTAATCGCTATTTGCCCCTACATAGACCACCGTTCCCCCATATCGATGTATTTGCCTAAACGCGAGGATTACATTCAAGCCACGCTCCTCGCATTGTCGCCAACGTGCCACAGTGTACTGGGCACACTGCTAATGTCGAAGTAATTACTCATTGTATATCAGTTAGTCTGTGGCATTTGCATGATATTCGAATCATTGGTGTGTGGGAAGCATGAAAAAATGTTTGTAAAAAAAAGGAGAAGGAAAAATGATTTTAAAATTACGGCAGAGTAAATATGCATGGATGGGACTCAGTAAAAATAGTGGCAGTCTGAAGTTTTACAGTAAAATAATGTTTCTACATCGTATAAATTTTAAAGACTTGCAGTGTATCCTTTATATAGGCAAGCAAAACTTTCTTCTTCATAATTCTTTTATTATGAATCATAAATGATTTAGGACCTCTGTGGTGCGTTGGGACACTAGACTACTAAGAAGTGTGTGAATTTATACAGAAGTTTGTAAGAAAGATCTTCAAGTTGGCATTTA
Source organism: Griposia aprilina (assembly GCA_916610205.1). Taxonomy (NCBI): domain Eukaryota; kingdom Metazoa; phylum Arthropoda; class Insecta; order Lepidoptera; family Noctuidae; genus Griposia; species Griposia aprilina. Next base: position 4,003,513 of record OU744295.1, on the reverse strand, counting down.
TTTAAGTAAACTCTCAAACATTTGGAAAAAGGTTTTATTACTCTTTCAACACTCTTTAATAGCTTTCTTTAAGCTACTTTCACTAAGTTACTAATCAAAACTCAGCTCATATCTAGAGGGAACGAAAATCCTTTTTACGATCTAAATAAAAAGTAACCGGATTCCAACTTTGTTATGAAAACGTTCGATCAATTAATTACTTTAAAAGCTCGACTGTCTTTTTCTGACGGGCTATTCATTTGTCTTATCGGACTTCGAATATTCATGTGTTATAGTTAACAACAGACTAAAGCGGAATAAATATGATTAAAATCTCCGACTAAGGTTTTTCCACAAATGAGAAGCATCATCAATATGAGATTACGTAAATAGACGTAGCCTTATCCATCCATAATTTACGTAAAGTGACGATACTACACCAGCTTATTAGCATGAAAAAGCCAACTTACGAAGTTCATCATAATCATCAAGATACTTCTTAAATATTCAACCTCATTTTTAAGCCTCAAAATTCACTTTGAGAAACGACCCGTTGTTGGCATAATTTACGCCTCGGTGTATCTACTATCCTCTAGCACAGAATAATACAGAAGGCCAGCTCGATAAAACCAGTGAAAACAGGCACATGCACCAATAGACGTCCCTAAATTGTAAGCCTATCTTGGTCATATAGAAGTTTCACTCGCTGTACGTGTAGCGTGCCTATATAAACTTATACTCGCTGTACGTGTAGCGTGTATATATTAAGTTTCACTCGCTGTATGTGTAGCGTGTCTATATCAAGTTTCACTCGACGTACGTGTAGCGTGTCTATATTAAGTTTCACTCGCTGCCTGTACGTGTAGCGTGTCTATATTAAGTTTAACTCGCTGTACGTGTAGCGTGTCTATATTAAGGTTCACTCGTTGTACGTGTAGCGTGTCCACATTAAGCAAGAGTGAACAGGCATCTTTTGGGCACGCTCGTTCTATTAAAGACCTCATGCATTGCTTTCCATCATGCGAGATCGCGGTCAAGCGCAGAAAACATCAGCAAAAAAAAAAAGAAAAAAAATCATATCCTCGTTTCCAATTTTTGTTATCTCCACTTCAAAAATATTATCTAAGCATTAGTTGAAAGCTAAAAGAAAAATATATCTGTATTGCATAACTGTGTATACATCAGTTCTTATTTTAAACGTAACATGTTTATGCTCAACAAATTAAATTGATTTTAGAATGACTAGTACTATGAAAAAAAAAACATTTTTTAAAGCTGTAGCGCAAACTTATCTTTACGAGCAGGTTTTAAAGTATTTTTTTCAAAAACACATAGTTGTTTACATGTTGATAAATAAATTACGAAGCAGTTTATGTGTGCGTGCATTTTCGCTCGTTACATGTCGCCAACCTTCTATACTTTTCTATTATGTGCCTGTAGGCAGGAGTTTTACTGACGATATGCTTTAGTGCGAGCGATAGATGTAAATTTTTAATAAAACGCAAACACAAGTGGCTGACGCACCTGTGTAGGGGCTGATGTGTATTGACAGTTATATTTTTTTGACAGCGACACCCAGTCTTTTGGGGGAGTTTGTAAAATGTTACGTTGCGGGAAATTTGGGTTGAAAATATTGTAAGTAAGCATATTCAAGTAATGGAAGTAATGAAAAACGATGCGTAGAAATGCTTAAGCTTTGCTTTGCTAAACAAGCGGTGTACTGTCACAGAATAACGACTGACCAAAAATACAGAGCGTTTTTTTGACACCATATTGTCAAATACTGGAGAAAATTAAAGATTTTCATGATGGGCGTTATTATATGACGGAACCGCTTTTCTAGGATACCCTGGTTTTGGGTGTGTATGAATTAGGATTCTTTAATGTTCATGAATTAGTTTTTTTTTTGTGTCTTGTATATGCTGTTGCTACCAAAAAAACAACAAAAAACAAAACTAAAAAGTAGTTGTAGTTGTGTTGTTGTTGTGGTGTTGTTTTTTTTTCAAAAAACTGTAAGATTTTCTATAACAATACATGCACCTAGTATTGTAATAGTGTATAAGATTTTACACATACGTCAATACAAAAATAAAATCAAATAGTTCCGCACGAAATTGGATTCTCTTAGTATTTCCTTTCCTGGTTCCTCATAATTGCTTACCCCATACATCGACGCTTGCAAGAAACCCTACAAATGCCCACATATTCAGCACAACCCCTCAATGCCCACATTAGGTGGTCAGCAGTATTTCTCTGCTCAATACATAATGGTCAGTAGCAATATTTCTTTCTGCGACACCCAATTAGAGTGGGTTGCGATAACGAGAGGTCAAAGGTCTAGGGATTATGAAGACCTTCTGTGGCGATTACGCAAGGCTGGTAAATCTAGGGTATTTTTCCTTATTAGTGCTTTTGTTACAGCTGACATTGTTTAGGTTATGTAGGTCAGATAAATGAACGTGAACATGTCCTCATTTTATTTGTAGACTAGCTGCGTCCCGCAGTTTCACCCGCATAAGTCGCGATTCCTTCAGACAATCGGGATAAAAAGTATTCTATGTCCTTCTCCAGGTCATGGTCTACCCATGTGCCAAATTTCATCCCAATCCGTTAGGCCGTTTTAGCGTGAAAGCGTAACAAACAAACAAACTTACTTTCGCATTTATAATATTAGTTAGGAAGTTAGGATTACAATTTGTTGTTTTAAAAGTTGACTCCATATCATTTTTTTTTTTACTGTGGACATATTTTATACACACAGATGTTAATATATAAATATGTTTAAAAAAAAATATAACTATTATTTATAAATATTATAGTTCCGACATGTGCTGCCTAATTAGGAAATGTGACTAGTATTAAAATTAATAATACCTACATTATAACAAAACTCACAAAATTACTAAAGACAACCGTTTTATTCATAATAAAGCCAGTAGTTTAATAAAACTATTTTAGCTATAGAACTGTTTTGTCCCTTTCTGTCAAACTTCATTTTAACTTGGCAAAAAGAGACACAACAGTTCGATAGCTAAAATAGGTTTATGAATTGAATGGCTTTATTATGAATAAGACGGTAATTATTTAAGAGATCCTAGATTGTGAAGTAAGCTTTATCAATTTGCATTAGTTATGTTTAAATAGTGGTAGTTAATTGATGTTTAAAATATCTACAGGTTTTAAAATGTAGATGTCATCTAAAAAAGCTTTTGCCAAAATGCTTTTTTTTTTGTCTCATGTAGTAATAATGGGGAAAATTTTCTAGACTCCTGCTAATATTCGCCAAATCTTATCCTACTAATATTATAAATGTGAAAGTTTGTGAGGATGGATGGATAGAGGGATGGATGGATGGATGTATGTTTGTTACTCTTTCACGCAAAAACTACAGAACAGATTTGGATGGAATTTGGAACACAGATAGTTTATAAGCTGGATTAACATGTAGGATACTTATTTATTCAGGTAGCATGTTCCCGTGGGATAATTTCCGACCTCCGCGCGGGTGAAGCCGCGGGCAGAAGCTAGTCAGTTATAGAATTAGGACAAACAGGATTATAATTATTTATAGATACATACATCTGACTTAATATTCTGCCTTACTAAATAAATATGATGCTGGCAATAGGTTTTGTTGGTAAAATATTTACATCAAGGGACTTCTGCCTTCTTAATTTCCCATCAGATGAAAACTAAACGTCGAAAACCGGATTAAAAATAAAATATTCTTACAACCCTTCTCCCTTTTCATGAATAACTGAAGGCTGTCTATTCCCTGTGTTGAAGTATGGCCATTTTTATTTAATTCCTGAAGCTTCCTTGAAACTACGAGTTACTTTTGCCATGTTCAAGTCTAGGATTAAATTTCACGTTTGTTTTGTATTAGTTTTCTGTAAGAAAATTCTTTTTACAAGTTTTTCATTAATTTACTTCGTTCGTGTGTTTCCGGTCACACAGTTTGCATTCTATTTTGCAAGCACTTGTTGGAGCTAAAACTTCCAATACTTATTTTTTCAATAGAACAGAATAAATCAAAATCAAAATATTTTATTTAACATAAACCTACATGGGCACTTATGAAACGTCGAAGCTAGGTGCACGATTCCAATTGGTCGTTTCCTATGGATAAGAGCCGCCTTGAAACTCCACGATTACTCTTTTAAAAATAATTGGCTTTGCATTTTTCTTTAAGTACTATGTAGGGTAGTATAGTACAGTGTAGGGCTGTCAACAAGTACCAGGTACTTAATAAAATAGAAAAAGGTCTACAAGTCTACAAAGCTTACAACGTTCTCACATTCACTTAATCTAAAAGAATCTACATATTTACATATTATATAAAACATAAATACCTACCTACTTCGCAATATTGTGGTTGTGAAAAAAGTAATATACCTATCTATGTACCCCCAACGTTTTTCCGAGGGCATTTTTATTGTTTCCAAATCTATGTATATTTTTTCAGCGAATGATAATCCTATACCTTTATTCCCTTTCATGAAATTCAATGATACTGATATACTTCAGCAGTAAAGTTTGTAGGTCGAACAAACAGAATGTCAGGCAAATATCAAGGGGTCAAGGCTTAGCATTTATAGAATCGTTAGCAGTTCGCTGGAACTGTGTTAATGTGGACATATTTCATACGCAGCTTAGATAATATTACATTATTACAAAATACATAAACTCACAACCTTCTTCCCATGGGGGTAGGCAGATACTACAGAACGCCACCTGCTACGATCCTTACATACTCCTTTTGCCTCGTTTACGTTCATACATCTGGTCATACACGCACGCCGGTAGCGAGCACTACGCAACTGACCTTTCTGAAGAACATCTCCAATAACGTCACTATATGTCCTCCTAGGGCGTCCCCTTACGGCGTTTCCACTTGTAGGCATGTAGGTATTAGGCACCCATAATAATGTGTGTTTCTGATAAAAGCTATTATTTTAATAATGAGAGTCTGTTATTGTGGTCATTGAAGTTTATAAAACTGATGAAAGAAAAGTAAATTGTACCAAAGCGTTTTTATTTTTATGTTTTTTTTCTTCACTTTTGAACTTGTATCAATGTATACTTAGTTTATCGAATCAGCCGATATATTATTCAAAAATCTCACCGTGGAAATTATGATGAAGTGAGGTTAATGTGAGCTGTTAACAGTGTCAATTTCTAGCGAATGGATGATCATGTAATAATAATATATAATAATAATAATAATACCATTTATTTCAGGCGACACAGGCCCATAGAAAAATACCTTAACCTAAACATATATATTTTTATAAAAACAAAAGTTGTGTTAGTAAAAAGCTTAAGACTATGTTAGTAGCGCTTCACTTTGCACTAGCTTAATTTTATGCTGTCCAGTGGAACTTGTCCGCGGAAGCGACGGAACACCACGTCCTGCGGCCAAAAGTGTTCTTCCATGACGAGGGGTAGATAACAGTTCGGTACACGCACGACGAACGCTTTGAAGTTGACGTTCCGGTGCGATTCCAGTAACTGTACCCTGGGCGTGTACCTCGTCTTTTGGCGCACGTACTCAACGATGTCCTCCGCCTTAGTGGTGTAGTGCAGGCGGGAGATGTACACCGGTGTGTTCGGCTTTGCGGCACGCAGGCTCACTTCAGGCTCCGCAGGAGCTTTGCCACAGCGGTTCTGGTTCGTTCGCGATCGGCGCTTGCTCCTTTGCACCGTCACGAAACCATCATCATTACCAGCCCTATTCGGCGCCTTCTCTGGCATGGGCTTTATACTAGGAGCGCCACGGGCACTCGCGGTGACGCTAGCGAAATCCCTTTGTAGGGGTTTCGTCGGGGCTACAGACACTGGCAGCGGGATGGGGCAAGGGGCGCGGGCGGCATTGCGAGGAGGAGCCGCGGTGACGAGCACGGGGCTGCGGGGCGCGTCGGCGCGGCGCTCTGCAAGCTCAGCAATCGACGTATGCGCTGGCGACGAAACTGCTGACGCGGAATTCGACGACGATATATCGAGGCCGGCTCCGCGACATGCATTTACGTTTGAAGCATCGACAGGTGACCTAATTACCGCCACACTGTTGCGCAACTCGCTAACTTCTTTGCGCAAATCAGCGACAGTGTTTTGGGATGCATCTAATTTCGTCAGCACATCCGCGAGGCGGGCCTTTAGAAAGACAATGTCCTTCAGAAGACTCGTTACATCGACGTGGTCGAAGGTGACAGGAGGAAGCTTGTGTAACTCCTTCGCCACAAATGTCGGCACGTCGTCAGGGTCGGTCTCCTTGAATAGCGTGATTATATCCTGCAGGCTCCTTTTAGTCCCGTCACGCCGGCGGGACACCATCTGGTCGCGCTTGTTCAGCACACTGAACAACAACAGCTTTGCAGCAGCTATGTCATCCTCGCTGAAGTTCGATGCGCAGATCTGGACAGCTGACACCTCGTCCATCACATCCAGCTTCTGCTGCAGGAACGCCAGCAGCTCGTTCGCCACTAGTTCACTACTCATGGCGGGTAAATTACGAGCGACAGCTTGCGCCGCGCTAACCGATATAAAGAATATGCAAACGCGACCGCATCGGAACGCAGCGCAAGCATATTGTAATGATGGCTCACTACGAGCTCACTTCAGGCCTAACTTCACTAAGTTTTTACGGTGGTTTTTACAGAATAGATAGGCAGATAAGTAACCACTGGCCTCTACTTTCCAGTTCCTAGACCATCAAAAACATACCCAAGCACCAACTAAATAAAGCATTAATTCCTTTACAATTTCCACAGTTAATCACTTCTTTAGTAACAAAGCTGAAAAGGCGTTTAAAAACCGGTGGCCGTGTAACACGGTCGCTGTTAATGGCCGCATCGACGGAACAATGTATGAACACAATGCCGCCGCCGCGCGCCGGGTGTAAGCCCATTTCGTAGTGTGGAGCACGCTTTTAGTCGCACCGAGCTCGAGAGTTTACGGGTGTGGTCACTGTAACCGCTACTTATTATTTAGGAGAAATGAAAACCGTTTTATGTCAACTTGATTATAAAGCTGGTTCATTTCAGAAACAAAATTAAGAAAAAAGTGATCAAAGTCAAAGACAAATCATTTATTTCAAATAGGAACTTAAAAGGCACTTTTGAACGTCACAATTTACAAGAAAATAGAATTGATTCTAGTTGCCGGTTCCAAAAGGTAGTTTCGTATGGAGAAGAGTGGGCAAGAAACTCCACCGTCACTCTTTTAAAATGTTTTAAAATATTTTGTATACATTTGTTATATAACCGCTGGGACGCTTTTGATCAGTTTGTGAGGTCACCGCAATGCGCCCATGGTATGAATTTCCTACCAAAACGTTTTCAGAGTTTTGCGCCCATGGTGTGAAAGTCATACCATTTTTTTTTGGTTTTATTTTCATCCTTGTTTATCCTTGTATCACCACTATTAAGCGGTACTTTCCAATTCCATGCATTTAGTTTCATACGTTATCTGTTTCCGAACCGTTTGAGATATGACAACCCTAGAAGGAATTAGTCTATGACATTAAAAAATATCATTTTCGCTGTCATTGAACGAGCGACCCGTCGTGAGTCTCAACTTTGGATGCTTTTAAATAATTAATATTAAAAGCGTCCCAGCGGATAATTATATGTGAACACGATGCACCAAGAATAAAATTACTATACCACATTAGGTAAAAATAATTAAAATATAAAGCAATGGCTACAGAATGGCAAAGCTCACATATTTACAAATATTTAAAGTAGATGATTTTTCTAAAATTTTAACTAGTAATAATTTAGTGTGTGAGTTAAAATAGTTACATAATGTAAAATCAATGTCATTATAATTATAAATTATACAATTCAATTAGCAACCAGTTTGATAGTGCCTAGCTATATCAAAGCTGATCTTATAAAGGTTCCGTTTTTAAAGGTCGGAACCATAAAAAATTGTAGAAGTACAACGAAATTCGTCTGTTTTTGATTTTGAAACCTTAATTAGCCGAAAGGAACTATAAAGAAAATGCTATTTACTTATTGCGGCAACCAATGCAATATTATTCAAAATCTTAATTTATTTTACTGTGAACTTAGATGGTAGGTTTAAAAACAACAGTAGCATAGAACAGTCACTACAATATACCTAACAATTTAAAAGAAGCCTTAATTTAATGGTATGAAACCGCCTACATAATATCGCTATCGCCTATGCCAAAACCCGCATCCCTAGCCCTTAGACTTGCGCTGACTCGGCTCGGATATTGATGTAAGCGATAAGCGTTTTATGAGCCGCACATGTGCCACTTTTAACAACACCTGTAAATGAGTTTTTGTACACAATATGTGAATATGTTGTGGGTTGTAGGCTGTAGACATGTTGTCGTAAATCTTAGCTATGTTGTGGCTTGGCAACATGAGATAGCTATGAAACTTGTTTGTGTTGGTGTAACAGATATTTTTATTAGAAAATGTATGTCATATTATACATACTACTTGCTTGCCAGGTTTTAAAGACCTGATCAAGTTTTTGAACTGTAAATAGCTGTTAATTCTCTCTCTTGTTGTCTCGAATTGGGGGTTAAGGTGACAATAATGTGTTACTATTCTATAAACTTGGACTTGGATATAGGTAGAGATAATCTAGTCCCACGTACGCAACGTATGCAACGCAATTTGACATCCGAACTCTTGATTTTATACAAAGAACTAGAAACACACCAATGCACCAGTATGCCTCTACCTTAAAAGTTATGTGCTTAACATGTTAAAGCCTAATTTATTCTAAACAACTGCTGCGTGGTAAAGGACTGCTGAATTTCGCTAATACTGAATGATACCTGAATTTCTTATATTTTCAATAACTACGTATTAATGTAGAAGCACAGATAACCTTTTCCTTCAACCTCTTTATAAGCTATCGTTGGCTACAAAGCGACCCAATGAAGCGTAGCCGCCATTCTCACAAGATCTGTAACTGCTCATTGATTTGTTCAAATACAATGAGATTTCTTCAGCTCGAGAGGTCTACGTTAACTAGTTTCAGATACTGAAATCAATTTAATTTCGACAATGGATTCAATTTACTTCTATATGTATATGAAGTGTTATTGGAATAGAATATATAATTTATAAAATAATATTTTGAAGAAGGATTAACTTATGTTTGGTTAATGTGGTGTGAATTGAATAGTTTAAACCTGCTTTAGTTAACAACTCGACGGGAACAAAATGTGTGAATGACGTATGTGTGGGCGAGCGCGACGCGTCTCCGTTTCAGCATGGGTAAAAATGCTTTCGTATGTCCAGATGTCCGGCGGATGTCTGTTCTCCTCTACAGGTCGCAATTCTCAACCGATTCTCGTGAAATTCAGTGAGCAGGTTCGATAATTATATGGAATTATTTCTGTCGAATCAGTTTCTAGAAATTTTTCAAAATGGCGGAGACATGGGGGTTGAAACGTAAAAAAAAACATATTTCAGCCATTTCGCGCTTTTTGTTTTCAGGATTTTGTTATAAGGTGCGCAGTGAACATTTATTCAGTTTTAAGCTATCCAAAGACAGACTAGCAAGGTCTACAGCTCATAGAGCCACTAGTTTAATTTTTAATCAAAGTGACAAAAAAAAAACAAGAAAATTAGCTATCTCTTCCAGAAATACCAATCTTCTTTTCTTTTCGAGTGGATGGTACTTTTTAAATTAGTTGTGCCTAATGTAAATACCATTGAATGACGTTGGGTACTAATTAAGATATGTTTGTATCTCATACTCAATTACTTTTTGTTGTTTAGGTTCATGAATCGTAGAATTATCAACAGGAATATGACTTAAGAGGCTTACAAGAGCTAAAGCGCGGTCTCTGTCGGATTACATAGAAAAGAAAGAGACGCGCGATGACAAAACGCTGGTAATTTATTGCAAAATGTGAAGTAATTATGGATTTACAAAAAATCTATTCATTGGACAAAAAAATTAAAACACTATTACGTTAGTATGTTACTTGTAGAATAATCTGACAAAAATCTGAATGTTTGCATGTATATTAGTATGGTTTTTAATAGTAAAAAAAATTTTTTTAGAGGTATCTACGTGATTTTATTCTATAATATCAAGTTAATTGTATTATGTTTTCAATACACTATCTAACTATCCAGAAGAATATCATATATTTTTCTGATTTTGGTTAGTGCAGTGGATCATATATTTTTAGGCATTATAAATATGCGTTTAGGTCATGTAGTCCCCTTAAGACAGTTGACAACAACTAAAATGCAATGAAGGTGATCCTTTTTAAATCGCCACAAAATTCTTTCATCCTTACGACCCACCGCCAAAATCCACCACACCGGTTATGACCCCACCAACAAATCAAGCAAGATCCAATAGCCATTAACTGATATCCCATAAGTCCCCACCTGTTTGGCACATCTGCCGCGTAATCTATAGTCACCGGCCACTTCGGATCACGCGAATCACCGGCGATTAGTAGCCTAATAGCCTCAGTAATAGCCCATGAACATGAATAGCCGGACTATGAATTTGTGGCCAATTTATGGCAATGCGATGGGTATTACTGTCATAAGTTTGGTGATAGGTGGTTAAAAGAGGGTCAGGTTTTGGTGTTTTCTTGGTGAAGATAAAATAAAAAAGAAAGAATATAAATTTATTATATAAAATTTGAGGATTTCCCTCGATTTCCATGGGGTCCCTTCATCAGATTCTGACTTGGTGACACTGGGACCATCTCGAGAGTATACCAATTCAAAAAAAAAAAAAAAGTTTTTTGCAAATCCGTCTATAAATGACGGAGGTATGCCCGAACATACATATAAAAAATATAAGCATCCGAATTGATAACCTCCTACTTTTTGAAGTCAGTTAAAAACAGCTTAATACAAAATTATATTAACATTTCTGGCTTTACTTTTTCGTTTAGAGGTATATTTTCAAATATTATATCTCCGCACACCTTCCTATTTTCGTTAACTTTACCATCCCACAACCCTTTCCACTTTAAGTCCAAGTCCACTAAATCCAGTTTCTCCACCACTTTTCCTCCCTCGATACACTACCATAACTTACCCTGGAGTACGGAACACGGGCTTCCACTCAGCACCAACATTTCCATAGCGGATTGACTTATCGGTCAGTTAAGAGGTCAGCTTGATTTATGTACTCCCGTTCAATTGTAGCTTTGAAACTGTTCCATTTGAGAGTTGAACGGATTTTGGGTTGGTATTGTAAGATAGTGAGTTTGTAGGTGTTGTGTGTAAGTTCCTAATGGAAAACCTAATAACATTTTGCCCGATCTGGGAAACGGACCCAGGACCAGTCGCGCTTGCAACCATTGTGGATTTTATTAGGAATTTCTTAGTAACAGCCCGGAGTTTGGAAGTTGGCGGTGTGATACCCCCGTGTCTCGGAAAGCACGTTAAACCGTTGGTCCTTGCGTCTGATCTCTCTCCGGTCGTGTCGGATTGCATGCCGTCCCATTGGACTATGAAAGTGAGGGAACAGAGAGTGCACCTGTGTCTGCGCACACACTTGTGCACTATGATCTATCCCGCGCTGAAGGCTTGTCTCCGTTGAAATTGGCCGCCATAGCCGAAACACGGTCTGGAGTTCTATATGTAAGTTAATTTTGAAGTAGACAATTCAGGAAAATTAAACTGTTTTTTTGTTTGTTTCTGTCGTTAGTTTTTTTTCAAATAGGTAAGACTTCATCTATGAATGAATTTTCTCCGTTTCATTTAAGTCTTACTTCCAAGATATGAAATACTAAAATAGGGGCTGATAGTGGGGATATTCAAGGTGAGGTATGTCTTTAAACAGCTTATGTTTTTTATCAACCTGCGTTATCAAAGACAGTTAAACACTGATCCTATTCAAGCATATTTAGTCATTTAAACTTTGAACTGTAGTTAAACGCTAAATACTCCCGTCTTTATTTTAATTTCAGTTTTATAATCAAGCAGGAAGTCAATACATATATACATAAACTCACGCCTTCTTCCCATGGGGGTAGGCAGAAACTACAGAACGCCACCTGCTACAATCCTTACTCCAGGAAGACAAGCAACTAATAAATCCCATGTGTTCCCATATCACCATTTTTATTGTCCATCAAAGATTCAATAAGACGCAGTAACGACACTTCTTATTAAACTCTCTACCATCTCAGTTACAAAACGTTCAGTTTGATCGCTTCAATAAAAGTAACTGTGACGGTTCAAGTTGAACCGTTCGTTTTTGTCACACATTACCGTGACAATGAGATTAGAGTTGCCGTGATCGTGGACTTATTAAACGGAGCACGTACGGCTCTACGGTAATATGTTTTATTGTACCGATTAAGAGAGGTGACACACTGTTGGAAGAATTAAATTTTATAGAAAATATAATTTTGTGTTCTAGGTTGACAACCAACCAATGCAACGTTAACAATTTTTTTTTTAATTATTTGCTATTTTCTCAGGGACTCAGAAAAGGGTTTAGTGTTGGGATATCGCGTCAATAATAAATAAGGGTTCAAGTAAAAGCATAGACTCAGTCTAATTACTCTTCCACTTGTTAAAAAGAGTCCAAACACTAGACCTAGAAATTGGTGACAGGTTTGTGAAAACATAATCAAAGTACATGAAGGATTTGTTTGTAGAATTATAATATTTTACCCAAATACTTCAGAGGTAAGTAAAACCAAGACATTACAAAACCTTGCCCTTAATCCTCTCTCTCACGAAATTTTATCCCCAACGCGGCTTAAATATAATTTATTTTCGCTACCTTGCATTAAACCTTAATTACTCACATTCGACCTTTAAAAGGCCTCCATCGCGTCACATTTTCGTGACTGATATTATTACGCACGACAGCGCGTGTGCCGTGTGTCAGTGCTTTTATAAAGCGCGGGAATTAAAGCAGCCGCCATCTTGAAGAAAGTTCACGAAAGATTGCTTTGGTAATGAGTGCTATATGTGTAATGTTGAGCATTTAAGGTGAGACGTTTTGTGTTTTTAATACAAATGAATGTTTTTTAAATGGTATTTTTTATAGACTAGCTTCAGCCAGCGACTTCGTTCGCCTGAAAGTCGTAAGACACTGCAATATACTAAAATAACAGCAACATTTTTATAAAACTTACCAGTATACTACGTTTGTAGTTTTGATCTCAGCAACCAAAATATACGGAGAGTCATGACTGGTGATATAGATGAGACGTATTTTTTTTTAAAATATTTATGTCTGGCTTCTGTCCGCGGCTCGCCATCGTGGATATCAAAAATGATCCCACAGGAACATGTTACTGATTATAACGTCAGCTATCTGCCAGTGAAAGTCCTGCCAAAATCGGTCCAGCCGTTTCGGAGATTAGCCGGAACAAACAGATTGATTTATTGTTCTATGTACTGTTTAAACTTTCATATGCATTTAGTAAAAAGCTGTTATTTTGATATTACAAACAGACACTTCAATTGTATTTATTTGTATGTATGTATAGATTTAAATTATTTTTGTTAAAATATTATAAGTAAGCATTAGACAAGAACAATTCGTTAGTGTATAAAACAGATTTATGTATATTGCCTTACTCTGTATAAATGTTAATAATTGAACGTAATGGGTAATGTTGATTACCCGAAAAATCCATTATTTAAAGTGAATCCTTATGAAAATCTTACCAACTTAATTTAAGAAATCATTTTGTATGGAGAAGAAACAAAACTCATCCCCTTCAAGCGTTTAACTAAATGTGAATTAGTGAGAAGAATTATTCCTTCACATTCATCACCGTTACGTAGAAAGTTCAAGTGACACGTTCTTGAGTTTAATGTAACATTCAGGATTTTGGAGATTGTCTCGTTCTTCTACGGGAGAGAGTGTGATTCAGTATCATGTTTTAGAGAGGGACTATTTTGTGAAATGATTATGGAAGTAGGATATTTTTATTTTTTTTTTATTTTTTTTTTATTGGGGATTTTAATTTTTTATGATTAGGGTTTTCAACAATGAGTACCGTGTTACTTTTAGCACATTGCAAACTTAAGTATAAGCAGGCGCAAAAAAAAAATGAAAAAAATGCGGAAAAACACATAGGTACGCAGTTTTCTTAGTGGGTGTCCGAACTAGTGCGAACTTTTCTGTACGAATTACATTAAGTAGGTACTTCGAAATGGTCCGGTATAGATAGATACAGGCTTAATTTAAATTGGCTAGCTAAACTCCGCAGAAGCGATGGGTATCTATTTATCATGATAAAACAAGAAATAAATAATGTGCAGACATCGACCGCAATTAATGTATGTATTTGCAATATCCGTTTAACAAATCTGTTTTTTTTTGTGTAAACTTCTAGGACGTGATGGGTATCGTCGATATCTAAACAAAGTTAAACATTATGTAAACAGTTTTTCTCAACTCATACTTCAAGTAAAAACACTAACAGCGGTCGTTGTCCTCCCAAAAAAAAGCATAAAATCTTTCGATTTTTTATTTTATCTTGTTTAGTTATCATTACCCATCGCGTCTGCGGAGTTTAGCTAGCCAATTTAAGGGGACTACATGACCTAAACGCAAATTTATAATGCCTAAAAATATATAATCCACTGCAGTAGCCAAAGTCAGAAAATCATATGATATTCTGCAGGATATATGCTAGTTAGATAGTGTGTTGAAAACATAATACAATTAACTTAATATGATAGAAAAAAATAACGAAGATACCTCTAAAAAAAATTTTTAACTATAAAAACTATACTAATATACATGCAAACATTCAGATTTTTTGGCAGATTATTCTACAAGCAACATACTAACGTAATAGTGTTTTAATATTTTAGTCCAATGAATAGATTTTTTGTAAATCCATAATTGCTTCATATTTTGCAATAAATTAGCAGCGTTGTGTGATCGCGCGTCTCTTTCTTTTCTATGCAATCCGACAGTGACCGCGCTTTAGCTCTTGTAAGCCCCTTAAAATAACCCTGTATAGTGTATGTTTTGTTATCAATAATTATTTAAGTTTTAGTGTGTTTTTCGTGGAAAACGTTACAATTCTTTTTCCCGTCTATAAAATTACGGTCCAATATTATTCATCATAGAACCATCTCTAAAATTACATTGTCCTGTTATTAAAGAAGGTCATTAAATTGACCTATTTTTTTTTACAATCAACAACACCATTGTCATATCTCACTTTATGACATAATTGTACTATCACCTCTAAATCATTTTAGTGTCATTTTATCACTTTTTTCCTTCAAGGTTGTCGCAAACCGGAAGTCGTGGGAGCGGAAACAAGCCATCCCGACATCCGGATGTGACATCGACTGAATGGCGCCAGAGATTAGCGGCGCCATCTTGAATCCTCCACTTTTCATGTGGAAATTGACTTGAAAAACTTTCGTGGAGTTATTGTTATGGTGATATTAGGAAACGGGTGAATCTAGGATTACGAGTAATATTGGAGTAGAGAGTATATGATAGGAGAATGTGTTTTAAAGGCTTAAGTAGGTGGTTTTCTGAAATACCTAGTTGTTTTTAAACTCGATCGATTAATAAGTAGAATGAAGATGTATATAGGCAGCGTTACTATGTACTTTGGATTATACGCTAAAGTACAAGCAAGTAAGTTTTGATTGTACATTCTTTAAGCTTTCTGTCTGATATAAGAAAAACACAATTGGTAATAATATGCTTTAATTAGGACATACTCTAATCCAAACACTAATTCAAGTCATGTAACTCAATAACTTTCCCAAACACCAAATTAAGTAACGGATTACAATTGGCACTAAACTAATACATGTTATAAATAAATAAAAAGGTTTATTTCGACCAACAAAAGATCATAGGTATAGAGAAAAAATATAAAAACATACAACTAAAAAGTCCGCAGAAATTACAGACTTCGATTGCTCAGTATGTGAACCATACACCAATTGATCAGGCACTGACAATCGAACCTCTGCGCGAATGCCCTCAAGAAGCCGTTGGAGCTAGCCCGAACCCTGCCCACCAGAGATGTGCATCGTTTTCACATAGTAGAATAGAAACAGTCTACTTGATAATTCGCGAACATCCCTGATGCGTTGCAGAATCGGGGCAGCCCCAACAGCACCCTGAATGCATTGTTATATTGCACACGCAAGGCGTTGTACTGTGTTGTCTGTCTGTGTGTGTTATAGACATACCCTTTACATCTAACCACCGCTATTAAGCCATCACCGTGAACGGGCGCCGTCAGTAGGGACGGGTCATTTGAAATGTTTTTGACTTTTTAATATGGACGCTTTTAACGTTTTGCATCGTTCTCACATGCATAATTTCAACATGAACGATGTAACTAATATTTTGTAACCCTATTTTGATTTAAAAGAGTGTCCATGGAGTTTCTTGCCCGTTCTTCTCCGTAGGTACCTATTACGCTTTGGAATGGGCAACTTGCTTCATCTTTCTGACTGACCGACCTCTAGACAATTCAAAAGTGCCTGTAAGTGGTTTATTTGAAATAAATGCTTTGAGTTTGAGTTTGAGTTCAACAATACGTTAATGTCAGCTTCCAAATCTCACCAGCACAACCTCTAACTATAATCACAAAAACAGATCACAGTCACCTAGCTCCATCTTCCATCCATCGATTCAACCTGGATTGGATTACTGTCAGTCTTAGACGGGCAGCCATTAGACGTCGTTTATGGAGATGGCAACCCCCCTCCCACCCTAGCCCTCCTTCCAGCTTGCCCCTTGCCTCCCCTTGTCTCGTCTGTTCTCATTAATCATCAGCTGTCTATCAGTTTCACAGGTTGCAGCATCAGGATGGAATTATGGTGGGAAAATGCGTGTGGAGTAAGGTTTGAATTACCTGCAATAGGTATATCTGTCTACCCAGTTATCGAAATTAGCGTGTGGTATAAAGATGTTGTAAGGCCCGGCGGCGAAAAAAGACAAGTAATGCTACGGATATTTTTTTGTAAGGTAGTTAAAAAGGATATTAGAATAACCTTTAAATTTTAAAAGAGTTTTCCATAGCTTGGTTTTTTGTTTTTCATTAAATTTGAACGTTTGATAAACTACACATTATGCAAATAATTATTTATGGTTTTAGTCAGTGTTTTAAAAGGTACCTTAAACATCAGAGCTTGCAGGAAACAAACAGGTTCAATGAAATCTAATCCGCGCTCTAACAAGTTAATTCTCTGATACTTATATTTTATTTAAAAAATAACTAGTTTGTAATTATTTCGATTCAAAAGAATGGTTTGTATAACTTTCAGTAAACAATGTGTATCTCTAAGTATATCTCTATTTAACAATAGAATACAAAAATCTCTACACCAAATTAGGAATCCTCTAAAAAAAGATACACAAGACCGTTATATCCGCTCTTCAGACCCACAAAGGCATTTTTATCGGCCATTGACAACAATAGATTGAGGTCAGACCGCCTTTGTCAGAACTACGGCCCTGAGGGTCATTGTTCTGACATCGAGTGGTAGTAAGACATCTTTGGCTTTAGCAGCTAAGTGGGCGATGAGATGTTGCTTAGTGTATGGGCGAGAAGATGATTATTTTTTAAAGAGAAAGTAGGAATTCAAATTGTATAGAATTGGATGAAAATATTGTTTACTAGCTGCGCCCCACGGTTTCACCCACATAACTCTGGATTCCGTGAGAATATTGGGATAAAAAGCCTGCGTCTACGCATGTGCCAAATTTCATCCAAATCCGTTTAGCCGTTTTAGCGTGAAAGCGTAACATACAAACATACAAAAAATCAAATCTTTTCTCTTTATAACATTAGTTTAGATTCAAGGAGAAAATTCTGGATTCAATTTATCTACTAATCCTAAGGAGTTAATCAAAGCAATTTATTAATTTGTAATTTATTTGCAATATTATTTGAATAGAATGGCATGAACATATTGTTGTTTGCACAAGTAACAGAAAATCTTAAAGGACAATGCTTAATTTACCTTCTAATCCTGAGGAGTTAATCGAAGCTATTCATTCGTTTGCAATTTTAAACTTATTTACGGGTTTGTTGTCAATAAATCTTCTATTTTGAAGGTTATTTTTAAATACAAAATGAATTTCGATTGCCCTTCAGGTACCCTACAAGCCCTTTGTACTAATTTCCAATAGCAAGCTTGAGCACACACGCATTAATCAAAATTAATATTTCCACGCACCGAATACGCCTACGCCGTAGCTTCGTAGCTGTCTACGAAGCTCGTAGCATTTGCTACGTCGTAGCAAGGCCAGCGCTACGGTTGACTGGGTCAGTTGCGTAGAGCTCAGTGAACCGGCCATGAGCACTATGCATGACATTTGTCAGGAGACCCTGATTGATATTAGTTTCTAGAAATGATGATGTTTCTCAGATATTGCGTACCAGGTGGTATTTTCACTCCACGTAATTTCATTAAAAACATGCGCTTTGCTCACAATAGACGGGATAACTAAATTGGGACTTAATATACACACCTTTAGTATCTGAACTATGTATAATTAGACCAAGTTGATGTTGATTTGAAAAACCTGAATGACTTGAAACTATAGCCTACAATCAATACAGAGATATTACTTGTTCTTCTGCAATTAACATTACCTGCCAATCTAAGAACATCACAAACATTACCCACTAAATACATCCTTCAATTTGTCACACAACACTACATACGAGAACGCTTATGTCACATTTCTCCCGTCACATTTTTATCTTCATCCTCAATACCCCGATGAGATCAATTTGGCGATCATTTTCGTTCGCGGCTCGTCATCAAGGAGTTTCAGCATCTGCCAGTATTCAGTCCCCTGAGGTACATGATAATATATCACAGCTGTCAATCATTTAGGGGGTTAAGAATGTGGGGAGAGATTTGGATGCGGCACTTTTAGTGTGTGTACTTATTACGAGGCGGTTTTTAGTAAAAAAAAACTGGATAAGTGTGAGTCGGGCTCGCCCACCGACGGTTTCGTACAAATTTAAATAAAGACTTTATTTTGTATGATTTAATTACAAATGTATAGTTTTCAGATTTTTCCCTGTACTTATAGTACGAGTATAAGACGATATTACTTGCGAAATTTCATCGTTGTAGGTCAACGGAAAGTACCCTATAAATTTTGATTCCGTTGAGAGTGTCGAAATATACGTTTATTCGGCATAAACGGCCGTATTTTTTTTAACGTTAACTTAGAAATTTGATTTTTTCACGGCTTCAAAGGACTGTAGACTGGAGTAAATGGTTTTAATTTCAACTCGATACCTCCACGCATCATCGAGATAAAGGGTCTTGACAGTCAGATGGACAGGCAGACAGACAAACGGACAACAAAGTGAAGGATCACTTCGTTGTCCGTTTGTCTGTCTGCCCTTATAGGAATAAGGGCTCAGTGTTTTCCTGTTGAGGTACAGAACCCTAAAAATGGGTAGGATAGTAATATTTCGAATACGATGTTTATTAAAATAATTTAGCAATTTAAAGTTGATAATCCAAAACATCAATTAATTTAAAAGATTTAAGTAGGTATAAATTTCGGTATTTAATTTAAAAACATTCACAATGATAGTAATAGGCTCTACCTGGCTAGACAGATTTTTCTTCTCAACTTTCTCTGCTCGATGTTTTCAGGCATACACACATTTGCCTTCTCCATTTTACATGCTTTGCAGTTTGGTTACACATATACAAAAAAATGTCTGTAACCTCCCCTCGTCTGTATAGACATTAATTTCGACGTCCATTTATTATTTTGATGCGAAACGTCTCAGTGAGTTCAATTGGCTGGTACGTTTGTCCAATTCAGATTTTATATAAGATCTTATTTATTAATCGACTTCAAAAAAAGGAGGAGGTTCTCTATTCGACTGTTATTTTTTTAAGTGTGTTAGGTCAGAATTTTTTTCTAGGTGAACCGATTTGGATGATTTTTTGAAAGCTGGCGGTTCCATATAAATTTGATCAAGTTCTTACGAGTAGTTTTTGAGTTATCCTTAATACTGCGTATTTTTTCCACTTAGTTTATATTGATGATGTTTTAATAATTTCCTGTCACTCTTATTTACTATTATTTATCAAGTAGTGACATACGAATTTATGTGGGGTAGGTACCACAACTAAAAAGTGAAAAATAAAATCTTTTTACACAGAAAACAAACGATATGCAAAAAAAAAAAAGTGGAAAATAACTTTAATTTCGGAAGTCGGTGGCAAAAAACGAAAATACAAACCGACTTCCGACATTAAAGTTATTTTTCATTTTTTTTTGGAAATTGTTTTTTTTGTAATAAAGTTTTTTTTTGAAGTGAAACTTCTTCGGCGGCGATTCAATAAATTGACGAGAATTGATAGTGATATTTCAAGCACGCGTCACTTTTATGCACATTTCGTTACACAAGAGAGAAGAAAGATATAACTCTCTCTGTCTCTCACACTAAATCTGTCTTATTCTTTATTTTTTAAGAAGTTTCACTTCTATCATCTGTACAGTGCCGCTCAATAAATATAAACATATTTCCCGTTATAATTTTTATTTCGACATATTTTATTATGATCTAAGAGAAAATACGTGAATAAATAAATTGTTTCGCATGCCACAGTTAGCAAACAAAGAATTTCATTTGTACAGGGATATTGCTTTTTGAATTAACACATCGCTGGCAGTATTTAAAAAATATTGAGAACTTTTTTGAGAGTAAAATTGTAATTAATGAAGTACAAATTCATCATGTTTATTGTGGCAGAATGTTACTGAAACATGTTTCTTTTGCTTTTACACATTTTTTGCTTGCTTTGTAGATAATCATAATACAATATCACGCCTGTATACTCCCTAGTATACAGGGTCAAATTAAATTAGCTAGAGAAACTCCGCTGACGTGATGGGTATCTAAACTCACGCCTAAGTCCCATGGGGGTACGCAGAAACTACGGAACGCCACCTGCTACGATCCTTACATACACAATCTAAACATAATGAATGGGTATCTATGCCTAAACATAATAAAAGAAAAATGATTTGATGTTTTTTTTTGCAGTCAACGACCGCTGGTAGTTTAATTGTTACTGAGAAAAGAAAATAGATTTTCTCTTGTTCTGTCGTGTAAAGATATCGATATCCACCATGTCTGCAAAGTTTACACAAAAAAAAAAAATACTGATATTTAAAGTGTCTACACAAACTGCGGTCGATGCACTAAAAATAATCATATTTTTTTTTGTTTTTTTTTAAGCAGCTTGGTCAACAGGGACTAAGTCGCTCCGTAAGGCTTTCTTATAATATTTATCATGTTTAGGTATGGATACCCTTCCCGTCTACGGAGTTTCGCTAGCTAATTTAATTTGACCCTGTATAGGCAAAGTTGTATTTAGAGAACACCTAAATTTCGCCCGTTATGTTCAAGTCCTATGTAAAAGGTCGAGCCTAACCTCGACCCAACCCTGGTACTGCGAAATTCCTCATAGATAAACCATTGATAATAGTATACCCGGCCCAAAACCGTCGTATTGAAACCAGGCCCCTGAGCTCCGCAGACCACTAGACCGAGCCACTGTCTCTATCACCAGACCTACGAAACAGCCAGTAAAATAGGTACACATAAATAAATATAAATGTACACAGTAAACATTTGGTTATCGATCTGCTACTGGCAAACGTTCCAGTTGATTATTCAGCGTATTTTCCTTTATGCTTTATGTGGTTATAAATCTCTGACGACTTCACGCGTTCGTGACATGGTGGGGTCGCAGTGGCAGAGGTTAATTTGATTATAATTCTTTTTTATTATATCTTTAATAAAGTATCTACCGCGTGTTATGATTTCGGTCGAACCTTACTTGAGTATCCATGGAGTTTCCTGTCCACTCTTCTCCATAGGTACCTACTACGCTTTGGAATGGGCAACTAGCTTCATCTTTCTGACTGACCGACCCCTTGACAATTCAAAAGTGCCTGTAATTGGTTTATTTGAAATAAATGCTTTCGAGTTTGAGTTTGAAACTAATTTATCCTTCTTCTTTTTAAAAGTATAAAAATATATCAGTTTAATATTTTAGTTTGTACGAGGAAGGCAAGTAATAAACTTTATTTAAACCTCAAATTGATAAGAGGGCGGGGCTTATGTCATCCTGACAGATGTGTCACATATTAACCAATCGCAGCTATGGCTGCGTTCATACATAAAAACTTAATACACAACATTAATATTGGATTTTTCCTATAAATCTGGCATTCCTAAGAACTTCAATTATAGCGGTATACTAAAAATACATATAAAAATCGGGGCAGTCTTTAGGGACTGCCGATAGAAGTAAAAAGTAAGTAACTTGTAAACCCGCTCATGAGAAGCGTGCGGTGACGATGACGCGAGGGTCACGCTTTTTGTT
This sequence comes from Griposia aprilina, assembly GCA_916610205.1. Classification (NCBI taxonomy): domain Eukaryota; kingdom Metazoa; phylum Arthropoda; class Insecta; order Lepidoptera; family Noctuidae; genus Griposia; species Griposia aprilina. Next base: position 3,981,167 of record OU744295.1, on the reverse strand, counting down.
CACTCAAAAAGTACACATATCTACACAGTATACATATAGCTCATGGAAAGCGTTCGGTGACGATGACGCCAGTTCCATGATTTTTGTTCACCCAAAAAGAAGTTTTCACATCAAAAACTCTATTCCGATTTTTTTACAAACTCGTAACGTATTTCCCCAGTAAGTTACAGTATTCTACTACTTTCTGATACCATTTTGTAACAAATCGCTGCCATTGCTTCCCCACCCAGATATTTATGTAAAAGCTTTATGAGTCAATCCAGTGACTTACGCTGGATGTTATTATGCGTTCCGTTTTTATGTCACTTTCATTTGGCAGCAGGCACGACATCAACTATTTTTGAACGATCGACGGGCTCGTAAAACGGAACGCAACGTTTGGTGTCGCATTGAATTTTATGAGAATTAAGGCATTTATTTAGTATATGTGTTGTGGTATCATCTTTTAGGGCGGTGTTATGTGGGTCGTATGTTATGTAGACCTTTCGGATTTACTGTTTGTGGAAGTGCTACGAAGGTATTTTATGAAAAAAAGGGAAAAAATGTATGTGTGCCTTTATTGAAACGGGTACAGTTAGTACATACATACATAAACTACCCATAGGGGTAGGCAGAAACTATAGAACCCCCCCTGCTACGATCCTTACATACTCGTTTTGCCTCGTTTAAGTTCATAAATCTGGTCATACACGCACGCCGGTAGTACAGTTAGTATTTAAACTGTAACGATGGTTTCCTATAGTTTAAAAGTATAATTTAATATTAATTTAGCAATTTATTTGCAGACTTCACTACGCACTGCCTAAATTGTAACTCGTCGGAAATATCATAATTTGGGACTTGATCTGAATCTGGAAATTTTCAGTAAGAGATGGCGTGGGGAACAAAGCTAGTTCCTTCCTGTTTCTTTATGAAAAGAGGCATTTCTATTGTGGGAAAATCACAAGCAATAATCATTATTATCACTATCTCACAACAACAGACATTCCCTCTCCACCAATATCCTACCATCCCCATAAACCCACGCACCCATGTCGTGCACAAAGCTATAAATACTAGCATTTCGTCAAACTTCAAAGCTGCGATTAACTCATAAACATTCGGACGAAGCTTCGTGTCGCAGATATGCCGATCAACACGCCAACTGAATATTTGTAAAGTATCGAGATTCGTTTTTTTGAAAGAAATGGGTTGGGGGTTAATTTGAGTGATTTTGAAAGTAATTTTCATGATTTGTGGGGGTATATGAATGTGTTATGGCTATAGTAAGATATATAAGCCATAAGAAACTACAGGTGGAGGTTTCCATCATAGACATACACCCCACATACTGAGATATTAACCGTCAATAAAAGTTCCTACTGTCTATATTGTTCAGTGTATTTGCAGATCGGTGGGATTCCCCGATGTTGCGGAGGTGGATGCAGCTTCACGCTGATTTTTAATTGTAGGATGTTGATTTGTGTCTGTAACCTACTAACACTAGCAGTTAAGTAAAATTGTTACTAACACTATGGACTTCCAGTCTGAAATAAAAGTTTTCTATTCTATTCTATTATAATATTGTAGAATAGAATAGAATACTCTTTGTTATGTACACCATAAACATTACAGATATAAATGTAGAAATTTTACAGAATACACACATTACATTTACATTACACTACATTACACATACACATACATTACATTTTACTTATTATTTGTTTTTTTTTATAAAGGTGATAGAAACTCTGTTATCCTTTCACGCTTTAATGGGATTTTTAAGAAAATTTGTCACACAGGCAGACCATGATCTGGGTGAGGACTTTTTTAGGCTAGAAGTGCATTCTCATGGGATAATTGCCGACCTCCACTTGGGCGAAGCCGCAGGCAAAACCTAGTCTAAATATAAATTCATTGTTACGCGGTCATTCAGCCAGAAATATAATTTGGATTTTCATTGTAAACGTAGATTGAACCGCAGAATTAGGGGCGGATTTTATTCTAGAAAAATGCGAACTTATATAAATCCAGAGTACTTATACGAACTTATCTTGTGAAGTCCGTCCATATTTTTATAACTTTAAAATCTTATCCATCAAAAGTGACATACGTGTTCGTCAAACATTAATTATGTTATCAAGCCACTTCACGTTTTACGCAAGAGAAAGACAGCACTATTCCTACATACCTCCATCTCTTTCTATCATTTCATAAACGAGTGGGTAGTTGGTCAAAAGATTTATGTCCGGAAGGTTTATCACCTTGACCATTACATTTGGGGGCTTAAAGAGATAAACTGAACTCTCAACTGGCATAAATTAGGCTTCTGTGTGAACGTGATAAATGGGAATTTATGAGGTTTACGAGTACACCTAGATGACGTACTTGTTTGGATTTTACGAGTACAATTTTGGATGAACTAAACTTTTGAGTGTTGCAAGTTGTCGTTTTCATATTTATAAAAATATTTTATGTAGTTAGTTTCGGTTTTCTATTAACGTAAAACATTTTAACACACCCTTTTTAACAGCTAGTGGCTGTTTTCTATATAAAAAGACTCAGTTTTCATTCTAACCTATATTTCTCGAGTTTTCAACTAAATAACAGCCATTTTTTGTCTACCAAGCAAGCTTTTTAAAGCACCTGCCCTGTCAGGAAACCTTCACAATTCTTCCTTATAAAACGTTCACAGAGTAAATTTTCCATTCAACCTTATTAGAGATAAGCTTAGGAGAACGGGGAAGAATGTCCTCTCCGCGAGTATTCTAATTAATGTTATACATCAAGGCGACGGTTCTTCTCCGACAACGTTACGACTTTCGCGTCAAAGTGAGGGTAGACATGAATTTGTGGAGGATGGAACCGAAGTTTTTTTTATAAAATATTTAATTTTATTTATTAATCATTTTCTTAATCATGTGGTCGGTTTTTATGCAAAACGTTGTAAAAGCTTAGCAAGAATGCTCTTCTTAACAAATGGGAGCTTTAAAATAATGATGTCATATAGTGTTTACCTTGCATTGGGGTAGTTACGATAATGGGTATATTCCGATTGATGATAATTTCTACCAAACACAGCGGCATATTTACATTGGTAGCATTATGATTAGACGTCATTTTATCGCCCGCCGTCCCTCTCGCCGTCACTATATAAAAAAATGCTGCTACGTTTGGTAGAAATTACCATCGAAAAAAACTATTTATTATTCATATAATAAATAAATGGAATTGAAATTATATGAATTTACGTGCACAATAATTTAACAGGAAGTTATCCAGTTTTAAGTAACAGGCCAACAGTTTTCCTTTCATTAAAATTTACTCTATTATATAATTCAATCTCACTAAACAACAATGTTTCCAGTAGTTTACTACCCAACCAATAACATCGAACGTCTTCAAAACTACCCGAAGACGGGTCCTACATTATCCGAGATTGATGGCATCTCTCGAGAAGGTAATTCGTTTACGTAGTTAGACAGATTACGTCGGGAAGTAAAGAGATTTGTTCAAGACGAGACTGTGTTCTGATGTATTACGTGTAGTAATGTGATTAGCGAATCTCCGTAACTTTGAGAGAATGGAAATTACGATGATTATGTTGAACTTTTTTAAATTAGATTTTATAATCAGTCGACGAGGAAGAGCTTTAAACAAGTGAATTTTGAATCTGCGGGGTACTTGCGTAACCCACTAACAGTAGGAATGGCTTTCATTTTGACAGCTCAACAACTTTCATTGAAAGAAAGAAAGAGAATAAATTTATTTAGCACAAACTACAGAGCACACAACACAACACAACATATACCTACAACAAAAAAAGAAAAAATAAAACAAATAAAAAGTGTAAAGTACGTAGTGAGAAATTATCAGGAAAGTGTGCCTCGCGGCTGCACTAAATAGGTCCAGTTCAGCAAAAATGTCAGACAACTAGTGCCTGACGCTGGTTTTCAACAGAACCTGAAGTGTGAGGTGACGGATGTAAATCAGTTTTGTACTGCAATGTGTGTACGCATTGCGTTATTTACTTTGTTGAGCAGACAAATTTTTCAAACATAATTAGCAACAGGATTCAAAATTATTAAAATTGTGATTGATAGTATGTTACGCAATTAAATTCACAATGATTGTTCAACTAATATTTCTTATAACCACGGTTTTGTTTAATTAATTTTGTGAAAGGAAAAATTGTATTGAAAAACCGACTCTACGCGATAAAGACGTACCCACGCTAAATTACACCTTAAGGCTTAGACAAAGTGACATTCTATCAACGAGAACGATGATTTGAAAGTCAAAATTGTATTGGATTGACTTATTAAGCTACTGAAAAGCTTACGTCAATCTTGTTGAAAGTCGTTTCAGAAATACGAAACGCTTTGAAAGCGATTGCCACTTGTCTAGGTCCTCTGAAACTAACAAGAATAACATCAGACACATAATTACTTAGCACGCAAAATCACAAATTGGAAGCATCTTCACCGAGCTAATTAACTAAACCGCATCGCTGCAATCATTGGATTATTCAAATTAACGCTAGTCCCCTAACCGCTACCAATAGATTCAGAATTCAATTGAATTGAAAAAAAAATGGGAATTAATTGAACCCTTGAGTCCTACCCTTAATCTTGGGACGCGGAAATTTGGTAAAAATGTACCGTTAATAATGAAGGACGGTAGCTGTGTATGGTATGAAATATTTAGTTGTACCAGATGAGTTATGGTGTGGTTCAAGATAAAGGTGAAAACCGTTTCGACAAGACAATTTGTGTAAGTTAAATATGAGTTTTGAAGGTTGAAAAACATTAGATTGGTACTGATTGAGTTATGGTTTGAATTTATGTTCCCACATATTTGTAATTTCTAGTAATGTTCTACAGTGTTTAAATAAAAATCGAAACAGTGTCATTGCGACTTTAATACAATATTTCAGTCACCACTTCAGACATTCTAAATCCATTACTGGATGTAATTTCTACGAATTTTGGGATAGCCATTTTTTTTAAGTGGTACTGTCAAACTGGGTGAAAATGGACGCCAGGGGTGATTCGGAACGAAACTTTAAAAGGTATTTTAATATTGAAATAATATAATTTGTTGCCAACAAGGGCACTTAATCTTTAATTAAATACAGTAAACAAATTAGAGTCCTTTTTGGCAACAAACTATATTATTTCAATGTTAAAATCCCTTTTAAAGTTTCATTCCGATTCACACCTGCGTTCCTAGTCACTCCGATTGCCGGTAATTAAAAAGAGATCTATACCTAACTACAGACCTAAATTTTTTATACCGATTCCGCTTCCGCTTCATCTCCTAACTTAAGCTCCCTAAAAGGGTTGTCTAAACTGACAGCTGCAGCATCAGGAACAAGTAATTAAATATTTCATCTGATTAACAACACAAAGAGGTAGGCAGAGCTTTAGGGTGCTCACAGGCCCGACTTTTAATTTCTCCTTGAAGGAACGCAAGATTTGCGACTGACGGGTTAAGAAAAAAAAAAAGATTTAATGGCAGAAAGGGGTGTACTGTGAGTTATTACGTTAAATATTAATCAGTTTTGTCGTTTTTCCGGTTGGATTAGGAAAGTAGAGTACTTTTTAATTTGATGGGCGTGATTACATTTTTTTATTGGTAAATAGGGAAATTAAATATTTTTTTGCGATTTTTGTAGGACTCCATTTTCGAATTATGACTAAATCACCAAGAATCCCTCAGGGAGTGGACAGTTTTAGTCTTTATTGCAAAGAAAACTCTCCTTAGACTATCCCAGAAGAAAATTTATGCACCGATCATAAAAAGTTAACCAATCAGTCCATGAAGTTTTCACTTTATTAGGTGGAGCTTACGCTACCATGGTGCCATGAAAAACTTTTTAAAACCCAACTTCTATAACACGTTCCCGATAACATTGTCACGAAACAAAACAGAAAAAAAGGAAAAACAAAACGAAAACATAAGACAAAACGGCACAGATTAACATTTCTACTGTTAATAAATTTCAACAAAGAAACTTAAGGATTTCATTTGGTTGTAACGAAACGGTGGACAAAGGGTTTTATACTTCGGAACTTCCGAAGTTACCCGAAGTTACCCTCCGGTTTTAACGGGTTTAATGACAACACTTCTAGTTGTACCGCTGTAGTGAGGCAAAGATAATTTCTTACAGCCTATTCGCCTTCAAGGAGGGTTTGCAAGGTAAGGGTATATTTTAGCTCCAAATGGGGACAAAGTTCTTGATGAAATTTCTTGATTAAAATTTTGGATTTTTGTTCATGGGAGAATGTTGTTAGAGTACAGAGTAATACGTAGCTATAGTTATGAAAATAAGAAGTCCATTATTATTTAAGAAAGAATCTGTATCTATTATGGTTAGCATGGGGCCTTAATTTTTTAAGCTTAAGTCAAGGCAAAACTAAACAAAAAACACGGCACAAAAAAATTCGTTGTGATGCAGAAGAATTTCCCTGTTTTCCTATGCATGTAGATTTTGTAAGATTACCATTTACAAGCAAAAAAAAAAGGGTTTCTTCACGTGTTAATAAACACGAGCTCGTCATAGCCACCCTCCCTACAAGGCGCAGCCATATTTAATCACGGCAACGGCGCTACACCGGCCGATAAATCGTGCGCCCAAATTGTGAAGCATCTTGCCTTCTATCAGTTTATGAGCGCCTAGTACTTCTTGAAGGAAACGTAAATTATATATGGGGGTTCCTGGGACCATGGACCAATGTGTGAACCATAAAATGTGCTACCCAATAAACCTACCTTATTCAAAAACTGTCAATAAAGATAGTCATTAAATACTTTACTGATAGATATTTGGATCAACAGCCTTTCCTTTAGTTTTTGACTCGGTTGTGAATACTATTTGATTTTGATTTTATGCCATTTTGTTTTCCAAAAAAAAAACCAATCCAACAGAGTGCAGAAAGGTCAAGAAAGTGATGTTATTGAGGGCCCATTTTCCCTTAACCGCTAGCCATTAACCAATGTATCACTATCCTCGGTAAGCTGTTTCATAGAGCACTTTCTTTACCTCACATCTTCCGTTTGCAAACTGCATTGCTAATATTACCTGTAACAAATAAAGAAAAAAAATTTAGCATACAGCTTATAGATCTCAGTCAAAAAAGCCTCCTTATCAAAACTTTACACATTCAATTGACAAACTGTTCACAACTTTCAATTTGAGTTGCTATCAAAGAAATTTAATTTCCTGTCCGTCCAGTCTCCTTCCGAACTTCGAATAGAACATTATCCAGCATTTGTGCGAAATCAAACGGGAGCCAATCAAAATTATAATAACTGCTAAGGTGTAGACCAGTTTACGAAGGCCTGTGAGGTTCAAACAATCTCCTTTCAGTCCCTACTTCAGTATGAGTAAAGGAGGGGCAGGGGTGGTCCGGTTATCCTGGTCAAATTTACGTGTTATATCGGCTGGCGTTATTGAAAGTCATTTTTGTTACATTGACATTTTATTATGGCATGAAAGGTGTATTAATTAAATGTTATGAACAAAGTTAAACAATGTTGGATGTTGTGTAGCTTTATATTTTTGTTTTATGAAGTGATGCTGTGAATTTTAATATCAGTGTTAATAATTATGAGGAAAATAATGTATAGTCACCAAAAGAGATAAGCAACCAGGGTCGTTGATATAGTTGAAGTTTAGTAAGAAACTGATGGATGTTTTCAAATGAAATTTAATTTGATAAATAAACTGTTTGTTTTCTATTAATTAAGTTAAATTATATTCGAAAATATCCATCGATTACTTATCCGACGACGACCTTGGTTACTTATCACATGTGTTGACCGTACCTGAAATAGTTTTATTTTGGATCAACGTTAAGGGAACTACATGACCTAAACGCAAATTTATAATACCTAAAAATATATGATCCACTGCAATAACCAAAATCAGAAAATATATGATATTCTTCTGGATATATGCTAGTCAGATAGTGTGTTGAAAACATAATACGATTAACTTGATATGATAGAAAAAAATCACGAAGATACCTCTAAAATATATTTTAACGATTATTGTCAGATTATTCTACAAGTAACATACTAACGTAATAGTGTTTTAATTTTTTAGTCCAATGAATAGATTTTTGTAAATCCGTAATTGCTTCATATTTTGCAATAAATTACCAGCGTTGTGTCATCGCGCGTCTTTTTAACCGACTTCACAAAAAGGAGGAGGTTCTCAATTCGTCTGTATGTTTTTTATTTATTTATGTGTGTTAGCTCAGAACTTTTTTCTGGGTGAATCGATTTGGATGATTCTTTTTTTATTTGATAGGTGGTGCTCCACATGTGGTCCCATTTAAATTTGATCAAGGTCTGACTAGTAGTTTTTGAGTTATCCTTAATACTGCATATTTTCTCCACTTAGTTTATATGGATGATGTGTTAATAATTTCCTGTTACTGTTATTTGTATACCAAGTAGTTGTATACGAATTTGTGTGGGGTAGGTACCGCAACTAAAAAGTGAAAAATAAAAACATTTTTACAAAAAAAAACAACCGACTTCCAAAAAAACACTAAAAGACGTGAAAAAGTTTTTTCATTTCTATGCAGTCCGACAGTGACCGCGCTTTACCTCTTGTAAGCCTCTTAAAGAGAATAGTTATCGATTAGACAACGAGAAAGGCATATACATATAACACATACGCTCATAAATGTTACATGATCTACCAATGAAATGTTGATCACGATTGTTACATTAGATGAACAAAACTAAGTGATGGTAAATGGCGACTTATATCTATTATGTAAAGTCTAAAATTCATTGTTTATCAAAATGACTGCCAACTTCAATTGTCCGTGTATTCGAATCACAACAGTCATTCTTTTACAGTTTTATGAAATGGCTTTAACAAGGCAAATTGACAGAATGTGTCAATTTGATAAACAGTTAGGTAATTTCCCTGACTGTCCTACGAAAGCATATAACAGTTCGAACGAATTTTTCGGTGAAGATTTTCAATGTCTTTGTAGCCTTAACTTTACAATGCTTCATATTTAAATAAAGCAGAGAGTCCCTAAATTAAAAATTCGGCATAAGAGACCCTACAAAAAATATATTCATTCACAAAAATCCCAAAAAGCAACGTCCAATTTTGCAAATTAAATAAGAATCTTGAAGCCCTCTTTAGCGAACAATTTCCTCCATTTAAAGCTACTAAAGTATTGGAAAGCAGCCTTATTAAATTATAAAAAAGAAGCAGTTTTACGTCTCCTGTGTTTACCATCTTCCCTTTAAAGAGGGTGGCCCATGGGAAAATAATTAGTTCACAAAGTTTCCTATTAAAATTCGGTTTATTTAGCCATTAAGCCATTTGACGACGTATAAACCGTTTTCCCTAAATATTAAGATTATGCTGTATATTTAAAGGAGTTTTGATTTGTTTGCCTATGGTGCAACTTATCGTTTTAAGCGACTGTCTTTTAAAGGAACAAAGGCTGAATAAAAACGTTAGTTTTTTTGCTATTTCGTAGTTGAATTGTCAAAACGTGCTTTCATAAATTAATTCAATGAATTTGAATGTGTTTTATCGCTTGCCGAGTCATTTGCACTCGGCAAGCGATAATACATAATTACTTACTAATAATATTACTTGTTTATCAGAAAATATGATGTAAGTAGATAAAATATCGAAAATGATGATAGACCTGTTATGTTTTTAAACGTTTATTATATTATGTAAAAAAAACCTGTAGAAATATTTAACAATAAAATTGAGCAATCAAAAAGTGGTTGTCAACATTTCTAATCCGTATTTCAACTGGTATTTACCTTCAAAATAAGTTTATAACTTAAGCCGCTTGCAGAATCTCTCTTGGGAGATTATCAGCTTATTTAGTCTCACTTAAATATTCATGATTTGTTTTCTAAACTCCGCTGTAAGAATGTTCAGGGACTTAGGAAACTATGTCAAAAGCTGCGGAGTTTGTCTTCTGACGAATTTTATAATGCGTTTTAATATTAAAATATTGAGGTGGAGTTCGATTCAGTTTTGAAGTATTCAATGGGATTTTGATAATTGGTGCTTAGATATTAGACGGATATATTTTTGTTGCGTTTTGTTTAAGGGTTTTTACAACAATATTCGTAAACGCTATACGTTACGGGTAGTTTAAAGCCAGAAAGTCCGACAACCAGGTTTACCAAGGGGTATCGTGTTACCCAGTAACTGGGTTGTGGAGGTCAGATAGGCAGTCGCTCTATGTAACAGACTGGGAGGTGACCCCAACATAGTATGGAAAAGATTAGGTAGAGGATGGTGATGTTCGTTAAAACTATAATTTTTTAAACATGCTGAAATCTTTTTTATATTAGGTATAGCCCTTTGATGTTGTGTTTTGGAATAATATATTATTCTTCTCCAAAAACTGACGAAGAACGAGTAACTTCGCTATAATGTCATACTACGATTCCCGACCGGCTCAACGTTCCACGTTGTTAGGCACAAGAGAAGTATATTACCGCCGATGGCCTTTTCACAATTAATTAAACACTAAACTCAGTTAATTGCCTAAACCCACAACATAAAAAAAGAATCTCTCAAATTAATAGAGTGACGTTTAGAATATGATTATCAACCCTTCTCCTCATTGTCTGTCACAATTATAACCCCTGCGCACTCGCGTGACAAATGTGCGCCTAAATCGAGCTACGTGACTGTAATTATTCAGTGAGGATTTTTTGTATAAGGCATATTTTGAATACCTAATTAGGGGAGGTAGATAATTTAAAACGCAAAAGATGCATTGTGGTAGATGCCCGCTAGTTCACGTTAATTGCTTGCATGTTTCATGACTATGCTCAAGAAAAATACTGACAATTGCAGCATCTTTTTTCAATATACTTATTGAAACAAGATGCTGCTATTGACACATGATATTTTTTAATAAACAATTTTGCACGATAGAGCTACTGCTCGATCGTGCAAAATTGATTCTTAAAAAAATCACTACATTGTGGCAACCTTTCAATACTTTTATTTTTCAGTACAAGACTTTTCTGGTTTGTTGCCAAAAGAGAGAGTTTGTTGTTAAAAGAGCTTGATTTCCAACGTCGTCAACTTTTAAGTGTAAAGAAAATGCCCAAAGAGATGGCTGCAAACAATACACTCTTAAGAAGCCGCTGAGAGCAATATTATAAACACAAACAGCAATAACCATTCCTGTATTCAACCCTACTTTACCCTTACATACACCGCTAGGTCTTACAGACAAAAATATCATCCAGAAATTTCTTAGCTATCTTAAAAGCACGCAATTTAATTTCATGCATCCTGATTCCAAATAGCATCCCCTGCCAAGGATGCTCCCCTAAGCGTAATATCACATTAGAGGGGTAATTATACTCATATTTGTGTTTGGGGTCCAGTGGGGGTGAAAGGGGGTGAAAGGGGGTTTTCACAAAACGGCCGAGAACCTTTTGCTTTCCTTTTGGACGTTTCAAAAGCTAATTTGTACTGAATTTTATGGAATTGGGTTTTATTTTCTTATTAGTTGTTTAGGGTTTAGCAGTGTAGGGGTTGTCGTCTTTATTAATTATTAGCTTCTGCCCGCTGTTTGGCCCGCGTGGATGTCGGAAATTATCCGGGACAAAAAGTAGCCGATGTCCATCCCCAGGAAGCTATCTATCTCCTTGCCAAATTTTATCGAAATCCGTTCATTGGTTTAGGCGTGAAAAGGTAACATTCAGACAGAGTTGCTTTCGAATTTATAATCTTAGTATGGATTAGAATATTGATGATAATGTGATGGCCCTGTGGTTAAAAACTTCGCCCCTCATGCAAGAGGTTGTGGGTTCTAATCCGGGCAAGTACCAATGTGACTTTTTCAATTCATATATACTTTTTGAGTTTATCTCGGACATTAGTGACATCAGTGAAGAAAAAACATCGTGAGGTAACCTAACCTTAGAGTCAATATGAGTTTAATCACCAACCCGTCTTGAGCAAGCGTTGTGATCAATGCGGGTGCCTTCTCTTTATGAGAAGAGGCATATGCCTTGTAGTGGGACAATAATAGACTGGTATTAGTATAGAATGATTAGTAACACTTTTGTACCATTATTATCCTCGAATTTATTAAAATTTAAATTCCATGTTTATCGATTAATCGAATTACGTACTTAGATACTGAAGTACAGTTTTGTTACGTACCTGGTACTTGTTGACAGACCTACACTGTCCTCCCATACCTATTAACACTGTAATTTGAAAAAATTGTAACAGCCAATCATTTTTAAAAGAGTAACCGTGGAGTTTCTCGCTGGCTCTTCTTCATAGGAAACGACCAATTGGAACCGTGCACCTAGCTTCTGACGTTTCATAAGTGCCCATGTAGGTTTATGTGAAATAAAATATTTTGATTTTGGAGTTTGACGAAATTAGTCAAATCTGTGTTTTCTAATAAGCATGAAAAACAACCTCTAGTGTCTATCATGCAATTATTTACATTACTAGAAAGATACACTTAGGTACACATACATTAACTCACGTCTTCTTACCATGGAGGTAGGTAGAAACTACAACGTCACCACAACAGGAACGCCACCTTCTACGACCCTTACGTACTCCTTTTGCTAGAAAGATGTTGTCTTAAAACACATAAGATTCTTTACGGCGAGTTCCATATTGTTTTGTCTTAAATTGGCAAACTAGGGCAAATCGAAAGCCAGTGTGCCAGGAATCTGTTTTGCAACCCAGCCTAATTTCGTATCTAGGTTACAGCCTACCTCGTAGACCGAGCCAACTTTTACAAAAGCCTGAACAAGGAAAACTTTCATAAGTCGAGCAGAGTTAGCAAAATAACGGAATCCTGCACATATCTGTATATATCTGGCTTCCGTATAAATAACGTAAATACATTAAGCGGGGAAGAATAATGTTTGTTGGATAAACTACTTACGAAGATACTAATGTATGGCGTTCTTGTGTTTATTTATTTGTTTTTTTTTTTGGCTTTTTTATATGTGCTAACGTTTATAGGTTCTTACGTTCTTAGGTATTAGGTTTTAATTGAATACTTGTGGATGGAAAGATGATTTTTTATGGTCCTAAACATTTCGTAAATGTTAGATTGACTTATTTTTCTTACGTAGAAATATTGTATTCTTTTTGAAGCCTATATCGTGTCCCACTGCAGCACCCTCGCGTCCTCTTTGTTTATCTGGATACTATTGCGTTATATTTAATTATTTTTACCTATTGTGGTATAGTAATTTTATTCTAGGTGCATCGTCTTCACATATATTTAATGTATACATAACATTGTAAAACATTTTTGAAAGAGTAACGGTGGAATTTCTTGTCCATTCTTCTCCATACGAAACTACCTTTTGGAAGGGGCAACTAGAATCAATTCTATTTTTGGTAAATTTTGACGTTCAAAAGTGCCTATTTGAAATAAATGATTGTATGCGAGATTGGATCATACCTGCCTTGTCATCTTGTTCTGATCGTCACAATTTCAGCGGTCATATTTCTTTAGTCCCATGTACGCAATGCAAGTTAAATTTGAAGAAATTGTTCCTTCAACTTCTGGTATGCCAGAGGCAATTAAACGCACCATGTAACTGTGTGACATTTAAACGACGTTAAATTTATACTAAGACTTCACTTTGGGCATTATCCATCAGCAAAGTTTGCATTTCACATGAAAAAAGCTGATTCGCCAAATTGCAGAGTTTGTAATGAGATTGAGGACGTGCAACATTTGCTGATGGATTGTGTCCGAAACAGGCGCGAGAGGGAGTCACTTTTGAGGGAATTTGACTTAAACAAAGTTAACATGGGATTAATTCAATCAATTTTATTACAACCAACGACAGAAGGCGCCAAAAACTGTGAGTTCCATCTTTGTCACTGTTTTATAAAACATGTTGGGTGTTTATGTGTTATATATAAATGTTAATGTTATGTAATGTTAAAAGTCACGATGGGGTTAGCGTATTTGTTTAGATAAAAACCCCTAAACAAATAGAGACAAAAAAAAACACTTCTTCAATAACATGTTATTAATTTGTATGTAAAAAACAATATCACAGCGTTAGTGGTTCATGAAACCAACACATTATCGACCAAAGCTACGCTCCTAACTGACCTTTATATATATAAAAATTGAGTGCTTTCAGTCCAACTGCCAAAACTACTTGTAAATAAGGAACAATATTGCATGAAAAACATTTGGAAAATGTTAGAAAGGCGAAGTTAGTATGTTTTTACGAGCGAATACATATACATTTATGTATGTGTGTGTGTGTGTGACTTCCCCGGATTCTAAGCGGACATTCCATAAGGAATGGGTAAGATATTTTTATGTGGTTTGTTGTTATATTATTTTCAGTGATGTTTTTCTGGTATGTAATGTGGTTATGTCTTGTTGGGCCGTAAACTTGTTTATAAATTGACGCAGCTGTAGGTGTTGCAAAATAATTAATGTAAGTGCGAGTAATGTAATATAGTACTCATTAATTAACTTGTGTTAAATATTACTTGTATGTCTTAAGTGCTACCCATTTTTTTTTCTAAATTCATGTCTTGTTTTAATTTTAGAAACTATAGGTTTCTAAAATTGAATGCAATTGAAATTTAAAACAATGGTTTTTTAATCTCTTGCAGGTCGCCTTTAAGACTGATACTATTATACTATTGTCATTCTCTTCTTTCGATTCGTCGGTTTATAGTGTTTTCTTCTTCTCTTCATTTTTCATCTTTTTTTGTTTTTGTTTGATTTGTGTTCGTTTTTATACTTCGATGTCACTTCGTGGTCAATAGTGTGGGTTATAAATACGTTTTTTCGACTGTAATATAACTACTTTTTGTAAATGCTGTAATGTATAACTGTTTTTTTCCCCAAATAAATAAAATAAATTAATAAATAAAATTTCAGTTTAGTAGAAGTAAGTATGTATCATGTATATAGTCACTAAGTTACTAAAATTGTATTACCGAGACTAAGCAACAAATTATTATTTTAGTAACTAATTAGTGAAGTTTTCCACAAGGATCGCGTCACTTAAAACATAAGCCATATAGAGACAGAATCATATTAGAGAGTTTATAAGTGTTATGCCCTGGCTGGAGGCCTTAATTTATTAAGGCATCCACGGGATAGCCCGGTTAAGCAGCCGACAACCTTATAGGTTGACTTACAAGAAGCCTTTAAAAAAAAAAAATGCGCGTGCAGCACCGTACTCACGATAGAAGTGAAACTTAAAAAATAAAGAATAAGAGAGATTCAGTCTGAGAGACAGAGAGGGTTATATCTTTCTTCCCTCTCGTGTAATGAAATGTGCCTAAACGTGACGCGTGCTTGAAATTTCACTCTCAATGATCAATTATCGAATTGCCGCTAAACAAGTTTCACAAAAAAAAAACAAGTTCAATTTTATGTCACAAAGACCTCTGTAAACACTATATTTACTCAAATTCATAACGTACTTTACAAAGCCATCGATCCTTCAATCAATAAGTACGTTCTCTTCAAACAAAAATATTACCCTTCGACCTTTTACAGGAGCAAATCCAAACCGGAACGTTGCAGGGGTCGCAAACAACGATAATAATCCGGACGAAGTTACGAACGTCCAAATAGACATTGGTACCCAATTAAATGGCTCCCAAGTTGTGTGCGTAGGACCCTTTGATACAGACCATGCTGGACGTCTTTTATTTGTATGGAACTCGATTTTATTGGTGTAGGTGTACGATCCATGCGTTTTGATTGCTTTTCTACTAATAATATTATAAATGGCAAAAGTTTGTATGTTTGGATGTTTGTTACTCAATCACGAAAAAATGGCTGTACGGATTTGGTTGAAATTTGGCGCACAGATAGACCATGGCCTAGGTCCTAATCTAGTCCTAACATAGGATACTTTTTATCTCGGTAGTACGTTTCCGTGGAATAATTTCTGACATCCACACGGGTGGAGCTGCGGGCACAAGATGGTTAGAAATAGGATGTGGAACGCATGCCTCGGATTCGTTTTTTGAATTTTTATTAAGCTGCCTGTATTGGTTGGCACTTAATGAAATTGTGTGTCGTTTTTTTTTAATTGTAGGGTTGTGACCTCTGAGTTTGTTTCGGCCTTTCTTCTCAGAGTAGTCAGATAGGAAACGCCGACCTCATCTAGTTTAAAAAAATATGATTTACGTGTAAATGTGTTTGTACAAACCTACTTACAGAAATAAAATCATTTATCATTTATCAATTGGAAGTGAATGTATGCTTCGATTAAATGCGAAATGAATGATGGAGATGGCACTGATTTTGTTCGGTGGAAGATCGCTACTACAAATTGGTTTTATTGTCATATATTTCAGGGTGATAAAAGTACCTTGTCTTAGGGATAAGAAATACGAAATCAATACATGACAAAACAGAACACTAGGAAGGTTAAGTCCAATCCAGATAATTTCTCAAGAATCTTCATAAAAGCAGCAGGTAGGGATCATATTTTACGATATTTAACATAATATACCTTTGGGGTACCGCAAGGCAGCGTTTTGGGACCCTTTAAATTTATACTATACATAAATGACCTACCGAAATCTATTGATCGACCAGTAACACTATTTGCGGATGACAGTACGATTACAATACCTTGTAGAAGGATAGATCATTATGAGAATGACATTAATAATAGTTTACAACAGATGGTAACCTGGCTAGACGCGAATAATTTAAAAATAAATTTGAGTAAAACTAAAGTTATCCATTATAGACAACAGACCTCTACTATTAATTTAAATATACACTACAATAATGATATCATAGAGGAAGTTGAAAGTACAAAATTCTTGGGTCTCAAAATAGATAGCAAATTAAATTGGAAATCACACATTGATACCTTATGTAAGAAGCTGAGTAAGTCTGCATACGCTCTATATACATTATCACCTGTAATTAACACAGATGCTCTTCTTACTGCTTATTATGGCATAGTAGAATCACATTTACGGTATGGGATCATATTTTGGGGAAACTCTACTGAAAAAGAAACCGCCTTCAAGGCGCAAAAAAGATGCATTCGATCGATGTTTAAAATTAAACCCACTGATAGTTGTGAACCATACTTTAAAAGTTATAAGATTTTAACATTACCTTGTCTATACATACTAGAGGTAGCTGTGTTTGTGAAGGCAAACCCGAGTCGTTTCAGACGTATAGCTGACGTGTTTCCCCGCAATAGACGCGACAATAGCTTGCTTTGTCAGGAGCCAGCTAAGACAGCACTCATGCGCAAAAGTGTCTACTGCATAGCTCCAGTTATTTATAATCACTTGCCTAAGAGTTGGAAAGGGCTTCCAGTCCAATTATTTAAAAAAAGACTTCGTAGCTTTTTAGTGGTGAAAGCTTATTATAATTTAAGTGAATACCTTACTGAGAAAGATTTTTTAAGTTAGAATAATGTTTATTTTGTGTACCTACTTTTTCGTGTAATGTTTTTTAATTCTACCTACTATCTAGTTATAAGTTGATGTTCTATATCTTTTGCATGCCTACGTGGTAAAATATGGCTGAACTTTCAATATGTTTTTTTTTTGTCACCATTTAATGTTACCCATGTTTGCAAAATAAAATTATCTTTATCTTTATCTTTATCTTTATCTTTATCTTTGATACCTCCACGCATTTTACATAGCACTGTATAAAGTACACTATTAACAATTGCCCTCACCACAGTCAGAAATAACACTGGATTTTATCTCTAGTCCCCATTTTTGCTAGACTGGAATCCATTCCTGTATGGCTGGGGGCTAGCAATATCCTGCGAGTCCTCTCAAAGCAAACTGGGAAGCGTCCGAGCGGGGAAAAACACCTACGAGCCGTGTGCTAGTCTGGGTACTGATTGCGCGAATGATAGTCTTTTGAGTTTCGGTTTCAGTGGAGGTTTGTGATTTTATGTGAAATTATTTGAATTCAATTTGAAAATCTTGGAATAGAATAGAATAGTCTTTCTTCTCTTGTTTTTTTTTTTTTTTTTTTTTTTTTTTTTTTTTTTAATATTATGTTTATACCAAGTGTATTAGAGAGGAGCATTGTGGTTTCAGGGCACTTACTATGCACTTTTATAGTAGGCTAACAATAACATTAGTTAAAAAGTTAGGAGTCAACAGAAGTTTCAAGCGACTTTGAACCCAAACGCCTGCGATAAAATGAAACACTAAAAATAAAGTAATTACTTTATTGTCAAAGGGGCAGCAGATAGACCATACGGAATATTGAATCAATCGTGGACCCTTTCGAATGCGTCCTGTCGGATAAAAAACCTGTTATCTTTTTGACTTACGCGTTTAAAAAATAAAACAGCGTTATTGTATTTTGGCCAAAACCAGAATAACCAACATCACTAAGCTTTAAAATATTAAAACGATGTGTTTTTTGTTTTTGTGCTCACACCATAAATTATTATTATGAGTCTATACGTGAGGATTTGTAATTGGCTTTCTGGTGAATATGGTTTCCTTTTTTGTTTGTTTTTATTAGCTGTAAGTCTCTCATGTACTAACAATAAATAAATAAATAAAACCATTTGGTATCCAACACGCTGTCATCAATGCGAGTCGACCAACAGTCCAACATCCAAGTTTAAGTGCAAATGTAACCCTTTAGAAACGTTTGAGGCAACGTTTGCTTAGGACCAATTAATTATTGAAATCGTTTTAATTTATATTTGCTTTACCGTCCTCTTAGAAGCAGTTCAATCCTGCTTCTATAAGTTGCGCTTATTTTTATTTGATTTGACGATGTTATTACTGGGATACGATTTAAAATGGGATTCGTCGTCGGGGGAAGGGGTATCGTTTTCATATATAATTAATGTATTCATAATATTGTAAAACATTTTAAATCAGTAACGGTGGAGTTTCTTGCCCATTCCTCTCCATACGAAACTCCTTTTTGGAAGGTGCAACTAGAATCAATTCTATTTTCTTGTAAATTTTGACGTTCAAAAGTGCCTTTTATGTGCTTATTTATTTATGAATAATTATTTATTTATATTTATTTATTAATTAATTATTTGACCTTGACATTGGATACATAAATGACTGCCTCATTGGTGCAGTGGTCGTAAGCGCTCCTGCTGAGCATGAGGTGCTGGGTTCGATTTCCGTGTCGGGCAGTGTTATTTATTGGCTTTTCCATCTGGAATTTCTCAGTATTAGCCCTGAGTCTGGATTTGTGTCCGGTTGATAGCAATAGGTTCGCCCCCTATTACTTGTGACTTAAACATAACTGGCGAAATGTGGGTGTACTATAGGTAAACGCCTTCGGAAAATACAGGCGTGATATTAAGTTATGTTTTGTGTGAGTCTGTTTCGGCCTTTCTTATCAGAGTAGTCAGATAGGAAACGCTGATCTCATCTAGTTTAAAAAAATATGATTGACGTGTAAAAGTGTTTGTACAAACCTACTTACAGAAATAAAATCATTTATCATTTATTTTATGGATACACATCATAAAGTGTAATGGATAAGAAAAGGACGCCAAACATTTTGGGGTTTATTTATAAACGCTGCTTAAAATTAAGTAATGATTAGTGACTGTTTAATCATACATTTTAAGCAACGTTTTATGAATAAAGGGGTTTAAGTACACAATATGAACGTAATAGAAGTCGATTCGACATTATTATTGCCAAAGAGAAGGCGGGCTGTCAACAAATACAAAACAAAAAACAAAATTATTCCACCACATTATTAAAATATAAAATACAGGGAGTATTTTAATTTAATAACACGCAGCCAAACTTCAAAAAAGCAAACACAAAATTAAAATTTAAAAACTCTCCCGAACATATTCTTCCCCATCTTTCAAGTAGATACGTCTCAACGTAATTTCGCGTCTCTTTTATATGGTCGGCGAAAATTTTATTAAACCTAGCACACTCACTTTCTTCATAATACAGATTAAGATAAAAATTGAGTTGACGTTCGGCCGTCGTCGGATGGAATCGGGCGGAGTCGGGAGCGACGTTTTTTTTTTTAATTTTCTCAAACAAGATCTTGAAATTCGATTATTTTGTTGAGTCTCGATGTTATTAAATTTTGTTTCGCTACGGGGGGCAGTACTGTACTTATTTATTTATGACTTGACGGCGTTTCGATACTTTGTTGATACTTAAAATGTATGAGAGGCAAATGAGAAGTGATTTTGACGTTTAATCTTTGCTTTCTGTGTGGCGAAAGCAGACTGAAATTGTTTTATGTTAATATATTTTGGTAAATAAGCGTGTATTTATCGCAGATGCTTATAATAATACGAGCTACTACATTAAATTACATACGCTCATAATTTGTAAACTGTATTTCAATTAAATATCATACTTGCCAGCAATTTATGTTTCACAGAACAATTTCAATGAATACACCAATTTCCAGGACGAATATGATTCAGTAAACAAACCTTGTTTTCAAGTAAATATCCAACATATTTGGCCACGATAACTTTATTTGAGTTGACCCAATTTTGATAACGAAAACAACCAACAAATAACTTGAAATTACTCACGAAAAAATCAACTTAGCACCAATTAAAACGATAAACGGAACAATATCAATTGTTCCTCACATAAAACCTATAAGTTTACACAAAGAAAAATTTCCCGAACACAGGAGGGAAATAAAAAAAAGTTTTTAACGACGAAACCGGAAACTTCCCACCTAAGCCGCGCCAAATAATTGTTAAACCTACAAAGCAGTTACAATCGTGCTCTCCATTACTACAAAGAACATAAATATATTTTTTGTTCTCTCTCCACTGAAATTTCAGCTCCTTTCTTTTAATTCCTACCCCAGTTTCCCTCTGACTTTATGAAATAAGTTTTTTTTAACAAGATTACGTTTTATGAACAAGGAATTGAAGGATAACGAATTTGGAAGCGCCAGTGCGGTGCTACGTACTTTTTTCTATAGGTTGAACGTTTTTTGTCTTTGACTTGCGTTCTTTTTTAACTTTTTAAGAGGGTAAGCTACTTAGGCTCATATTTGTCTATTTTAAAAATGCGGGGGAAGAAACATTTGAAAGTGGAATTGTTTTTGATGCCCCTTTGTTTGATATGCAATATTGTTTTCTCAAACATGCTTGGAAATTCGAGAATTATTTTGACAACCTTCTTCGAGATAAATTGAAAATGCTGTAACTGATCAAATACATGCGAGCAGCGGCCGGCAATGTTAAAATGAAAATCCAAATCTGTCGTGTTTAGCGGCCGAACAAATTACTATTAAAACTTATATTTGTCGTGTAATTTAAAAATGGAACAAACTTTTTACTTCGACCCCTGGCAACCAAGGAGGTAACTTATCAAAGATTTTATTTAAACCTCGAACTGGCTTAGCAAATAGATCTGTTTAAAGTGAAAAAGAAACAAATGAACATATTGGCGCGAGAAAAGTTATCGTTGTTCGTCATTGATTCTAAAATTTATAATTAATTTACTGAGTTTGAATTTCCACGCATTATTTGAGAAAAATACTATACAACAATAATCTACTATTGATGTATAACATCCTCACAAGAAAATGACAGGAAATATTACAAGTACCCGATTAGAATTTCGATTATTGACTAAACTTCGACGTCAAAAAGTATTTACTTGTACCTAATACTGAAAAGGGAAAGGAGTATGTAAGGATCGTAGCAGGTGGCGTTCTGTAGTTTATGCCTACCCTCATGGGAAGTAGGCGTGAGTTTAGATATGTATGTAGGGGTGCAGATTGAATGGAAAGTTGAAAATACGTTTAGCTTCTATATTAAAATATAAAAATAAAAATACACATCTCCTTCAGCTCGTTACTTCATCTTGATCGCCTCATTTTCTGTCATCTCCCTTTTAAATTTAAACCTTACTCCTGTTTTATGTTTTTTTTAGATATCTACAGACCATACAGATTTATTATCAATAGATAAAGCTGCATTCAGACATGCTACTTTATTAAAATTCCCACATGCATGTATGTGTAATACTGAAATCTTTCAGAAAAAAAGAAAACATAACGAGAAAAAAATAAAAAATGGTTGAAAAATATAATTTCATTTTTAAATTTTTTGTAATAAACATAAATCTAACAACAGTCTCCTTCCTCAATAAAATAATCAGTCAACACCTCAACTTCAACTCCCAAATCAAATTATCAGTACCTAAATTCAAATCAATTGCTTTCCCCAATATGCAAAGCATTCATCCCTCACCCTTCCGTATGTATTATTGCTCATATACACTAAACTTCACCATTTGCCTAAACTATGAATCCGTCAACCATAATCTGGTGGGCAGGGGCATAGAATAGGAATTTGTAGACGCGACATTCCCGCTTTAAACGCATTATGAATGCCTACAACATCGCTACGCTCGATAATTGACACTAATGACAACCTCGCTTTTCCTTGTCTGACCGTAGGTCGTAGTAAGACCGTCGCAGGACCTACACCTTAATTGCGTAACACACTATCAATTAGAATCTGAATCATTTTGAAGAATATTGCTAATCCATTGCTACATATGTTTGAAAAATTGGTCTACTCTACAACGCAAATAACGCAATGAATGTTGTTGAACTGTCAAAATGAAAGCCATTCCTACTGTTAGTGTGTTACGCAATTACCCCGCTGGACAGAGTCGTAGCGTGGTCGTAGCAGGACCTGTACAGAGTCGTAGCAGGACCAGCACGCGTACCATGACCACCATAGAAACAGGTTTTGTCGACGGAAGAATAGACTAATATTCTTCCGTCGACAAAATCCGTTGCTATGGTGGTCATGCTACGCGTGCTGTACAGAGTTGTAGAATAATTGTAGCAGGACATGTACAGAGTCGTAGCAGGCCCTGTTCAGAGTCGTAGCAGGCTCGTAGCAGAGTCGTAGCAGACTCGTAGTATATTAATTTGTAGTAGGGTCATAGTTTCGTAGCAAGGTGGTAGTTCGCGTAGGTGATTATTTCGGCGGCATTAGTGCGCGCACAAAGTACACGTTTCATTTCTACACAGTTTTCTTATTCTATGGCAGGGGCTAGGCTAGACAGATTATCATATCGCATGAATATTTTATAAGACGGTGTGATTCAATTAGACGGCGGTTCGAATGCGCAGACAGCAACGAGAGTTACTGAATAATGTAGATAAGTTAAAGTTTTATTTTATTTTATAATGAATTTTGTGGACGGTGGAGGCTGAACGTATTAAAATTTTATTTTATTTTATTGGAAATATAATTTCATCAGCTGTTATGTGTTTTGGGATGATTACAGTTCCTCCAAGGTGACACTATATTGGTAACTACTTATTGTAGTTTGTTCTGTGTGGTCAGGTGGTGGTCTTCCCCAGCACAATTTAAGTTGTTTCCAAATGATCAAACGAAATGAAGCTTTACAGGGTCAAATTAAATTAGATAGCGAAACTACGCAGAAGTGATAGGTATCGATACCCACCTATAACGTTCGCGGCGCTTCTCTAACTAATTAAATTTGACCCTGTTTAAAAAACCTGCAATGAACACGACCGTAATTTTTTTCATTTGT
This sequence comes from Griposia aprilina, assembly GCA_916610205.1. Taxonomy (NCBI): domain Eukaryota; kingdom Metazoa; phylum Arthropoda; class Insecta; order Lepidoptera; family Noctuidae; genus Griposia; species Griposia aprilina. Next base: position 3,957,622 of record OU744295.1, on the reverse strand, counting down.
CAAATGGCGTAGCTTCTTATTGATCTTCTTAATATAAAATAAACTTCACAATCAAGCAAAAAAAAACTTACAAACAATGCTTTCTATTCCGTACATAAATTGCGAAATAAAACAAATGTATTCAAGTTCGCCCAACAATAAGGAAGTCGATACAAGTACGGATGTACGTAGCGTCCAATATACGTACAAGTGCACAGTAGTAGGTTGTCGTGTGTGAGCATCCTAACATTGCCGTTTGTACAATGAGTACAGAACGAATTGTGTCTACTCATACCCAGCTCAGTTTTATGTACAGAGATTTACGCTGGGCAAGTTTTAAGAGGAAGCGACGAGGAGACATACAATAATAGTAGGGAATTACTTCTTTCTTGTTTGTTTTTATTCTTAAGTGGAATTACAATCAGGGAAGAGCCTGTTGCTGAAACTCAAAACTCAAACCATTTATTTCAATTTCTTAAACCATTTGGTAACTACTTATTGTATATTGGTAACTACTTATTGTAGTTTGTTCTGTGTGGTCAGGTGGTGGTCTTCCCCAGCACAATTTAAGTTGTTTCCAAATGATCAAACGAAATGAAGCTTTACAGGGTCAAATTAAATTAGATAGCGAAACTACGCAGAAGTGATAGGTATCGATACCCACCTATAACGTTCGCGGCGCTTCTCTAACTAATTAAATTTGACCCTGTTTAAAAAACCTGCAATGAACACGACCGTAATTTTTTTCATTTGTCAAATGGCGTAGCTTCTTATTGATCTTCTTAATATAAAATAAACTTCACAATCAAGCAAAAAAAAACTTACAAACAATGCTTTCTATTCCGTACATAAATTGCGAAATAAAACAAATGTATTCAAGTTCGCCCAACAATAAGGAAGTCGATACAAGTACGGATGTACGTAGCGTCCAATATACGTACAAGTGCACAGTAGTAGGTTGTCGTGTGTGAGCATCCTAACATTGCCGTTTGTACAATGAGTACAGAACGAATTGTGTCTACTCATACCCAGCTCAGTTTTATGTACAGAGATTTACGCTGGGCAAGTTTTAAGAGGAAGCGACGAGGAGACATACAATAATAGTAGGGAATTACTTCTTTCTTGTTTGTTTTTATTCTTAAGTGGAATTACAATCAGGGAAGAGCCTGTTGCTGAAACTCAAAACTCAAACCATTTATTTCAATTTCTTAAACCAAATGGTTTAAGAAACCACTGACCGACTCCTTGACAATTCAAAAGTTCCTGTGAAAACAGGAACTTTTGAATTGTCAAGGAGTCGGTCAGCCAGAAAGATGAAGCTGGTTGCCCATACCAAAGTGTAGTAGCAAAGTTAAGCACAAATACAAGTGCTTACACCACTTTTCACATACCTATATAGGTATAAATAATAATCAGCCTATAATGTTCCCACTGCTGGGACAGATGCCTCTTGACTTCGAGAGAGAGTGGGCTGTAATCTACCACGCGGGTCCAGTGCAGGTTGGTAGATGTCACATGTCTTAGAATTTTTGATTCTAGGACATACCAGTTTCCTCACGATGTTTTCCTTCACTGTTATGAGAGCAGTGGTGATGAAATTATTTACTCCAAAGTAAAGCGCCTGCGTGGGTTTGAACCCACGGCCTACAACTCGTAAGTCGGGGCCGTTACCACTGGATCACCACTGCTCATAGCTACTCCACACAAAATTGTGCAATAATTAACGCCCTATTCACTTTCCGCTTCCGCCACCGCTTGTCTCTTATACCCTAAGCTGTACAAGCCCACGGAACGCAGCAGTAAATCAGAGCGCGGCGCCAGCGACCTTCCGCCATCGCTTGCTATGTTTATTCATGATATTGCTCATCTAGTGAAAGTGAATCTTTGTTTATATGCGCCATGTTCCACCGTATTCGTACAGGGATTTGTGTTCGAGATACTGGTGAATTTTAGGCGGATTTTTGATGGAAATTGAAAATTAACGTAATTGAATTTATCTAGAATACACTTTAATAAAGAAATAATTAATTAAATCTTAACATCAAAGGTTTAAACTACTTGTCAGTATTAATTTAAAATGTACATCAATTGACGTCAATTTGCCGGATTATAATTTGCCAAAGAATGACTATATCATTTTAATAAACGGACAATCTAAATCGGTAGTCAATTTTGCTAAACAATTAATAGACCTGACTTTACGAACTCATGTATTTCACTAAATGCTGACTGTATTCAGCTGCATAAATATTATATCTGCATCGATCTAATATTTTAATGATGTGGTCGGATCTGCGAAGCCTGTAACTTTTGCCAATATTTTATTTATTTAGGATAGGTGTTTAAAAACATTAATTAAAACTAGTTTTCTTTCTCTTTTTGTTAGTTGAAGTTCCAATACGTAAGATCCCTTATGAGCTACCACTGCACGTATTTTCAAAGTCAAAGTCTGCCGAGTCTTTTACTAACTATGTTGGAGTCAGCTTCTAGTCTAACCAGATGGAACTGAACACCAGTATTGCACATGGAGCAACTGCCTATCTGATCTCCACAACCCAGTTACTGGGTAACACGACCTCTTGCTGGTAAGACTGGTTGTCAGACTTTTGGACTTCTGATTACCCGTAACGACTGTCAAAGATCTAGGAATGACAGCCGGTAACGGCTTAACGGGCTTTTCTGCAGTATTTTCAAAGTACCGAATTAAAACCCTACATAGTTTAGAAATGTTCTCCAGTAGAGCATGCTCGTAAAAACACTACGATAAAATCAGAATTTCCCACACCACCACATTTTCTCACGTGCTTAAAGCACAGGGAAAATTATTATACCCCCCCCCCCCCTCCCATACACATACCGTGGATATAATCTCGCAATGCAGTGAAAAGAGTCCCACACAATGCATGTACCCACTTAACCTATTTCTCGCACAATTGTTGGTCTACTTTAGTACATTTGAATGTAAAACGGCTTCATTTCAAGCAGAGCGACGAAAAAATGCTTATGCAAAGTGTTATTATTTTTTTTTACAGTCGGGTAGAGTATTACGTAACTGATGCCGAGTTTTATGGTGCTACTGATAGCGAGTGGCGGGCTGCGTCTTAATTAGTGATAGATGGCAAACAACCAACCAATACCAAATTGCAGAACGCAGAGCTAAGAGGCTCAATAGTCGTAAAACTGGTGGATGCCAAGCTTCACATCTTGGTCTTCTACAGATTGTACTTCGGTGAGTGTGCCCAAGAACTCCACGCTCATTCCACCGGCCCCGTTCTACCATCGGACATCCAGACGCACTGCAAGTTAGCAAAAGAGTGGTACTCCCTACTTGCGTCTGTGTTTCCGAACGCATACAACCCAAATCTCTTCAAAGTGAGAGTGAACACGCTTCTTCTGGGTAAGCTCACTCCATCGTCGACTTTGTTTCTGTCACCTCTGACCTAGACTAGAGTCACGAGCATACCCATCTCAAATAATAAAAAAAACAACTAGGTAATTTGGACTATCTTTGATGGAATAAGGGATCTTTCGCTTAATAGAAACAAAGACGACACAAGAATAAACTACTGTATAAGCAGACCAAACGGACATAGGTTTAATGCTTGGTCTTATAGCATTAAGTCACGTAACAGAGGGATGCTGTAACAATAAAACTCTCCGATAGTCCAGCTTTTACCGGTATACTTTTAAGGTACAAAGTAGTGTGGGTTGCCTGCCAGTTAGATGGACCGACGACCTTTAAAAGATAGCTACGATAGATTGGATGTGGAAGGTGGATAATCGGGCGTTGTGGCGCAACTTGGGAGAACCCTATGTCCGTCGCACAAGTTCCCATCATCCCCGGTGCGGTGTGAGAAGGGAACACCGGGGTGGTTTTTAGTCAGTAAGAGTCTGACAGACCCCTCTCCCCCCCCTCTAGGAGGGCATTCATGAGGATTTTCCAAACCGGAAAAAAAAGCAAAAAAGAAGGCCTTTGTCCGTGGATTGCTATGGAATGAGTTGGTTGGTTAATGGAAGCTAACATATTTCACCAACACGACCTCTCAACCTTCAAAATCCGCATTCTCACATCAACTAGCCCACAAATCTTCTTGCAGCAATTACTGGCCTTGCAGTGTCAATTTAGCATAACCATATACCAAATTTTCTCCGCTATCAGTATGACCTCGCTCACGGAAGTTTCCCGGGCGGCATTAGGCGGCTCCCAGATGTAGGTCGCGCCAGGATTTGGCCGCGGCTTACTGACGACTGATTTAAATATAAACCTGGATGAGAGGATGTATCACTCGCTTTATGAGCGACTGGATCTAGTGTACTGGAGTTCTAGTGTATTTGTATGTTTTGGGAGCTTTTAGAGCGTTTTCTTTGGAAAAGCAAAAGCTGTAGAGAAACACAAGGGCAGACAAGGATTGTCCCTGTTCTATCTATTGAGGAGAAATGAGATGGATACATTCAGTATTTGTTCTTTAGCGGTAATAAACAGCAACTAAAGGCAATTAAGTGCTCATAACTAAAATGCATGTATATTATACCTATGAGTATAAAAATGTATAAATAACACGCTGTAGAGTGTAAATAGGTATTTGAGGGTTATTCATTAGAATCACTCCATGTTTTTGAGTTTTATCAGTTTTTGATAAATTTTAACATCACGCCTGTATTCCCCAAAAGGTTTGGCAGAGGTCAGTACACCCACATTTCGCCAGTTATGTTTAAGTCCCATGTGATAGGAGGCGAGCCTATTGCCATCAACTGGTCACAAATCCAGACTCCGGGCTGTTACTGAGAAATTCCAGATGGAAAAACACAATAACACTTTGACATACCCGGACATCGAACCCAGGTCCTCATGCTCAACAGTAGTGCCAGCGACCACTAAATCAACGAGGCAGTCAGCGAGGCATAACAAAAACTACTAAATTATTAGATACATCGTTCATGTTTATATTTAATTTTTAACCAACTTCAAAAAAAAGAGGACACCTTTCTTCTTGGTGAACTGATTTTGATGATTCTTTTTTTTGAGAGCTGATGCTTCTCATGTAGTCCCATAAAAATTTGATCAAGATCTGGTCAGTAGTTTTTGAGATATCCTTAATAATGCGTATTTTCTCCACTTAGTTGTCACTGTTATTTACTTATCAAGTAGCGGTATACTAATTTGTGTGGGGTAGGTACCACAACTAAAAAGTGAAAAATTGTTTTTTTTACCAAAAACAAACAACCGGCTTCCAAAACAAACCACTGTAAAGCGAAAAAGAAATACAGTTGAATTGAGAACCTCCTCCTTTTTTTGAAGTCCGTTAATGGTTTTAATTTTGGAGGTTGGTAGCAAAAAACGAAAATACATAACGTAAGCCACCGACTTTCGAAATTAAAGTTATTTTTCACTTACTAGTGTTTTTTTTTGAAAGTCAGTTGTTTTCGATAACCAAATCCCATCCAAATTGTTAATAACACAAACATCATTTATCGAAATACATCAGAACCACAACAAAACGAAGGAATACAAACCATTGGTTTGTTTAACATGATAAATCATTTCCATTTTCCTTTGAATATTCATTTACAGAAATGTTTTTTGTTTCAATCTGTACCTGACTAGCTTGGAATGTTAATGGAAGCCCAATTTTCTGTATTGTTTACCAACATCTTTGTATTCTCGTATTGTTCTAGAGTTTTGGATATATATAGGTTCGTGGTGCGCCGTGAATTGGTGCTTTTAGGGAAGATTTTGCGTTCTGAAATGTTTTTGAAAGGCTTTTCAGGATTTGGGTATCATTAGATACAGATTTCATTGATTCATTAGGTAATCAAAGTAAATGTATTTTAAGGTTTGACTCTAAATTAATATATCTATATATATAGTCCTCCAGACCGTATTCAACGGAGACAACCCTTCAGCGCAGGAGATATTATAGTGCTTAAGTGTGTGCGCAGACACAGATGCACTCTCTCTGTCTTCACTTTCAGAGCCTGATGGGACAGCAATCCGACACGACCGGAGAGAGATCAGGCGCAGGACCAACATCTTACCGTGCTTTCCGAGGCACGGGGGTATCAAACACCGCCAACTTCCAAACACCGGTATGGAAGTATAACATCCACCAGTTTTAAAGTTATCCAGCATGTCCAATCACATCTGCCATGAAATTATATTTTTTAGTCGCCTTTCATTCAAGTCCTCAAGTTCTCAACATGACCTATTCTTTTAAAGTTTTGTCGTCCCCACCTTAGATTTTTCCTTCAAAATATTGTTATTTTCCCAAACCAAGCACCCATACACACATTTATCTATGTACAAATCCCCATAAATAAATAGCTAACTGTATCCACGAATGGAAAGCGATTTACCTTCAGAAAACGAGACGCTCGCAATCAAAAAAAGTTGGATAAAGCATTGAAAGTCCCTTATAGCTCGTTGCGACTTTCCAAACGACTTTTTACTGGACCCCTTGTCTTTGTCCCTTTGTAGGGTTGCCAAGAATTACGGGATTATTCCCTTATAGAAGTTTTTTAATGATGAAGATTTTGGCAAGACGGTTTTTTTTGTAAGAGTTGATTTTTATGAAGTATTTTGTGTTAAAAGATGGACAAAGAAATACCAATATATGGTTTGGTTACAACCAGCTATTCTGTAGCTTGGGTATGTTGTAAAATATTTGTACTTATTGATATTTCAATAGGTACAAATAATGATTTGCTTGTTAGAAAGAATACCTAGTATATTGAAGGATTTATGATTTCTGGGAATTTTTATTTTTTTGCCTATGTTCAAAAACTAGTTGCAGCCAAAGATAGTAAAAAATATTATGCTAGCAGGCAATCAAATCATTAACAGAGAAATAAACAAGAGAAAAACAATCATACCAATTCCCGTCCTAATTCCGAGCAACCTTGGCCACCCCCTTCCGGGGTAGCAGTCGCAATGGCGACAATTTATGTGACGCGCTGACGACGTCTAATTCAACTCGATCTCATTAGATGCAACTAAACGCGGAACTATTTCACTTAGGACGACTTTTTTGTCGGACCGTAAATTTTTGTGGGTCTTTTGAATGTCTTATGGTGGATTTTAATATTTGTTTAGATCATGGAAAAAGGGTTAACGTATATATTTTGATAGTTATATATTTTAGTGATGCGTTATAATTTTACTGATCTGAATGTTTTGAATAACTTTTCTTATTAGTTTCTACTAAGTATATCAGACTACCCACATCATTATCATGATCACGGGACCAACACCCGTCTGAACGGTGATTCTGGTCATTAAAGTCAGCATTCATATCTTACTTTCAGTTTTTAGGGTTCCGTAACCAAATGGCAAAAAACGGAACCCTTATGGATTATCATGTCTGTCTGTCTGTCTGTCCGTCCGTATGTCACAGCCACTTTTTTCCGAAACTATAAGAACTATACTGTTCAAACTTGGTAAGTAGATGTATTCTGTGAACCGCATTAAGATTTTCACACGAAAATAGAAAAAAAAACAAAAAAATCGGGGGTTCCCCATACTTAGAACTGAAACTTAATATTTTTTTTCATCAAACCCATACGTGTGTCGTATCTATGGATAGGTCTTCAAAAATGATATGGAGGTTTCGAATATCATTTTTTTCTAAACTGAATAGTTTGCGCGAGAGACACTTCCAAAGTGGTAAAATGTCCCCCCCCCCTATAACTTCTAAAATAATGATAAAACTAAAAAAAAAATATGATGTACATTACCATGTAAACTTCCACCGAAAATTGGTTTGAATGGGATCTAGTAAGTAGTTTTTTTTAATACGTCATAAATCGTAAACTGCTACGGAACCCTTCATGGGCGAGTCCGACTCGCACTTGGCCGCTTTTTTTATATAAATCCGGGAAGGCTGTGGCAAAAAACTTTTTGGTAATTTACTTTTAGCAAAGCTTTTGTTTTTCCCAGAAATACTAATGGCTCTTTCATACAAAGACAGATTTACGCCGATTGGGTACAAGAAAAGGGAAAAGCAATTAACACTTACACGAGTCCTTCTTTCTTCTCATTCCGTTCGACAACACAAAGAATGTCCGCCAAGACAAGGAAAGAAAATAACATCTGTATAATTAACTAAATTACTGTCATTAAATACTACATGCATTGACCTAATTAATGGCAACACATAACTAATTAAAAAAAAGAAACGTCAAAACAAACATTGCGATTAGTCCATCAACTGTTTACGACAATGTTGCCATAAAAATATATCCAAATGACACGTGAAAGTGAAAAACTAATAAACTTGGCAACTCTATGAACTTTATACTTGTATGATTCCGTTAGATAAATTCGTAAATTAAATTTTCTGGACACGCAATGTATTTTGGACTTTATTTTTATAGTGTTATGACGTAATGTCGCGTGTTGGGGACGTGGGAATTCGGGCTGGGCCTTAAAATAATGCTTGCTTGAAAACTCGGGAATGAAAGGTCATTGCGCCTTGTCCTATCTAGGTCAGCAGAATGTAAGGGCTGGCTGATTTTTTAGGTTTATTTGTAAATAGATAAATAGTTGGTGGAGGGAGAATATTTAAGACATGTTTGCTGACCATATTTCCTTTATTTAAGTGGCGGTAAAGATGCCCAGACTCCTATAGGGTATCTAAACGTAAAGAAGTTAGTTGTAAACACAGAATTAGAAATAATAATTACTTTAGGCATTACTTAAAACTGATATTTTACTAAGTACTCAATTCATTATCAGAAACTCATCAGAATGAGCCTGCCTTATCAACTGTTTATACGACAAACTATCAACAAAAAGAAAACATTCGCTCCATACGTTACAGCGATGACCTCAATTTAAATCATATTCATATTAAAAGTGTTACTATTCGAAATGGTGACATATCCTTCGGGACATTCGTGTCAAACAAGTATAATCCCAACACAATAATTAACATTACGGTCCTATCTAGAAAACAAACATTACGACAGGCGCCATTTTGTGAAATAAAAACAAGTGAATAACTAGTTCAGGGGGACACTTAAATAAAATATATTAATCAGCAGGGAAGAATTTGTATAAATTAATAAATGATTGGGCTAATTGTTGGTTTGTTTGTTTATTAAATAGGTTATTTTTTATTTTGTTGTTAGTAGGTTAAACGAGGCAAAAGTATGTAAGGATCGTAGCAGGTGGCATTCTGTAGTTTCACACTCTTAGCATGATTTGACGAGTATTCCTTTATGCTTAAGTAACAAAAATTAACCATTTTTCAGAAACTGCGTGCAGTTTTTAAATATCTAAGCAGTTTTTGCATTATTTAATTCTTTTACTTTTGTTTCATGAATTCTAAATGTATAGTCTCCAAATCCTTTCTGGATACCTAATACATGTTATGTCAGTCATCATCTCTCTTTCCCATTAACCAGATCATTAAAGTCCACTGCCAAAAATGGCCCCATTTGATGCAGTAAAAGTCACAGGACACACCACATTTACCACCCCTATAAATAGTGACATCTTTCTAGGTCAGCACCCAGTTTCAGGATGTTTTTCTGCACAAATGAGTTATGTCTCCTAATTTGTGTTACAAAGGTTTTCAAGATTTATTGGTGACAGATCTATTTGCTGATTAAATGAGAAAGGAAAAGTTGGAATGTTGGAAATTAGCTGTTTTGGTCTGAGTTTACTTTGAAAAGTTAGCATTTTTGCCTAGAATTATTAGCCTGAGTCTGAAGTTAAGGTGTTTTTTTTCCTAATTATAGACTAACATTCAAAAGCTGTGACATTTACGTGTGTAGTGTTATTTTGTAATGCTCTCTTGAACAATAAAATTCTTACTATTTTATTTTTATTAATTTAAACGATTAATAAATTAATAACGATTATTTTCTGACATGAGCTAAATGTACAGCTCAGAAACATTAAGATTCCAGAATGTGTTACTAACATACTTACCTATAGCATTAAAAATAAAAACAATAAAAAATTTCTTTCAGTATTTGTTTAAACTACAAACAAATCTAATACCTACAAAATTTGCAAAAATTCTACGAATCGCAGCGACTAGAATCCGAGTTAAGTAACAAACTAATAAGTAGCGAGTCGTTCCGTTTAGTCGACGTACTGTCGTGTCGCCTTAAGCGATGCGGATAAACTTCGGGACACAAGTCTGTCGTTCAATGTGGATGCGTTTTTTTTAAGCTTTTTACCCTAAGTTTAAAAATACTTAATTTGATGGTTTTTAATGTTGCTTTTGCTAAGATTACTGGTGGGTCAAAAGAGGCGTCAAAGAAGAATATAAAATTCTTTTATCATTGCCTTATGGGTCATCTGCGAACAATTTATGTACCTATATCTTTTATTTGTCTCATTGAAGCACGTGCATAGAATTATTACTTAAACGAACCTATATCAGACATTCTAATCAGTATTAATGTAACATTTTTGGCAAATACCAAGACAATATGTCCCTTAAACTCTAATACCAGCGTTGAAGGACGGAAAGAGGTAGTATTATAAATGCATGTCTTATCCAAATAGTGAATGTTCCCCGAGCCGTGAAGGCCGGGCCTTCGGCAGCGGGGGCGGAATCCAACTTAAATTGTTGCGCAATCCGAGATCTTAGTCCGCAGTAATGTAGGGAATCTGCTTCTGAAGGGGATACCATGCGGTATTGTGGAATTGGGGCTGCCTTGTAACTTTTCAGGACTGGAGTTGATTTTTTATATTATACTAGCTCTGCTTCTGTCCGCGGCTTCGTCCGCGTGGATGTCGGAGTTTATCCCACGGGAACGCGCTACCTTGACAAAATAGCCTATGGTGCTTCCCCAGGGTGCTATATCTCCTTGTCAAATTTGATCAAAATCCGTTTAGTGGTTTAGGCGTCAAAAAGTAACATACAGACAGAGTTACTTTCGAATTTATAATATTAGTATGGATGATTTAGATTTAAGATCAGCTGAATGAGTGGAGGACATTGTTGACATTGCGAGATCGCCTATGCCCAGCAGTGGGCGAAGTCGGGTTCTGTATGATGATGGAATGTGTGGAGACATCTAGCTCCCTTTTGTAACATCGTTCTAACAACCAGTTATGTTGTTTTATACAGGGTCAAATTAAATTAGCTAGCAAAACTCCGCAGACGTATTGGGTAAACACGATAAAATAAAATAAATAAAAGATTTGATGTTTTTATAGGGGTCAACGACCGCTGGTAGTGTTGTTACATGAAGTATGAGTTGAAAAAATATGTTTTATCGTGTTTCGATTTCGATTTTTATATATGAAAATTCAATTAAATACACTAACTGCGATCGATGATCCTAAAAAGAAAACTTTTATGTTTTAGCATGTTACGATATCGATACCCATTACGTCTGTGTAGTTTCGCTAGCTAATTTAATTTGACCCTGTATAATCTATCTCGCTTGACACAATTGGGTAAAATCATTGATTTATTTGCTGATTGACGTGCCTAAAACATATTCATAAATGATTAAAAATTCATTATTACTCAAAATGTGCTAGAAATACGCACATTTTTGAACCACAAAAATGCATAATTTTACTATTAAGCAGGAAACGTTTTTTTACTGCGTTTATCCTTTGGTTTCCTGTATTAACCATCCACATGGTCACCCTACAAAACCCTGAGGCCATCGGGTGGCACCATCGCCATGCGATACAGAAAATAAGTTCAGTCTCCATAGTTTTGTGTCGGAGCATTTGAAGCTGGCACTCGTCTTTCGGCTCTCGGCTCCGGGGTCTCAATGGCAAATGTTTGCAGTTTGTCGGGCGTTAGTTTTATCTGTATTAGGTTTTGTCCCCTTTTAACGTGTTTTAAAAAGTTTGTATGGTTCGCAAATAATTTTCAAGCTTTTCATACAAAACTAGCTGCGCCCCGCGGTTTCATCCGCATATGTCTCGATTCCGTGGGAGTGGTATGAAATATACTTAAGGGGCCTACATGACCTAAACGCTAATTTATAATGCCTAAAAATATATGATCCACTGCAGTAACCAAAATCAGAAAAATATATGATATTCTTCTGGATATATACTAGTTAGATAGTGTGTTGAAAACATAATACAATTAACTTGATATGATAGAAAAAAATCACGAAGATACCTCTAAAAGAATATTTTAACGATTAAAAACCATACTAATATACATGCAAACATACCGATTTTTTGTCAGATTATTTTACAAGTAACATACTAACGTAATAGTGTTTTAATTTTTTAGTCCAATGAATAGATTTTTTGTAAATCCATAATTGCTTCATATTTTGCAATAAATTACCAGCGTTGTGTCATCGCGCGTCTCTTTCTTTTCTATGCAATCCGACAGTGACCGCGCTTTAGCTCTTGTAAGCCTCTTAACGACCTATTCTCATACCTACCAAATATACATAAAACATTTCTTAAAAATCGTTCGAGCCGTTTCGGAGGAGTGCGACCACAAACACCGTGACACGAGTCTTTTATACAATTTTTATTTATAGATTGTAAAATATTGATCAGGTAGAAAACTATGAAAGTATTTAATTGTTAAAGTTTGTAAATAAAAAGCTAGAACTCGAAATGATCTGAAGAACTGAGGAGAAATAGTTATAGAAATATTTTTTCTTTCTTGCTCCGTTGAAACTTACAAACAGAACTCGAGCTAAAGAAAAAGAAGGCTTGAGAATTTTTCTTTTGGAGTTTCGCAAAGCCAATAAGCATTACTTACAAGTATGTTATGCTTATCAAATAGATAAAGAGAACATAAAGACTACTATGACCACATTATGATATCCCTTTGGTACTTAATTACTCAAATGAAATGTCAAATTAATCCAATCATTCTGCCTACCCTTTTTTCAACTATGTTGGGGTCGGCTTCTAGTCTAACCGGATGCAGCTGAATACCGGTATTTTACATGGAGCGGCTGCCTATCTGTCCTCCTCAACCAAGTTACTGGGTACCACGATACCCCTTTGTAAGACTGGTTGTCAGACTTCTGTGATTCTGATTACCTGTAACGACTGTCAAAGATCTAGGAATGACAGCCGGGACCAACGGGTTAAGACTCCCGCAAACAGGCGCGACGCGACAGCACGGCACGCGGTGCCTTTGTGTCCGCTGTCGCGTCGCGCCAGTGTGCACGAGCCTTTAACGTGCCTTTTGAGGCAGGGAGGGGTCTCGATATGTAATAGATGGTCACCCATCCGCGAACCGACCGCGGCAGACGTAGCTTAACCTGCGGTCGACCCGTGCGGCTGTTATTATTTTAACATCCCATAGGTATTTAATTACTCACAAGCATACGCAATTAATCAGTCAAACACGTAATTAGGCTAACTTTAACATTTCATATTCCCCTGAAATGTTAATTCGAAAAATTCTTGAATGGATAAAAATCAATTGGATTCTTCAGTTAAGTGCACAGCCAAGTTCTAATAGCGATTTGATATGCACATAAATTGACGCAGGAAAGTTGTGAGATAGTGAAATGGAGGAAAAGGGAGGGTTTATTAAGATGTATGTTCCTTTTGTTTCGGTTTCAGGAGTCGAACATTAAACTTCATGTTCGACTCCTGAATCACTACAACAAAATATTATTACGTAGTTACGTAATAGTATTTTGTTGTAGTGATTGGCTAAAAGAAAGGATTCTAGAAATACAATTCGTTATCTAACAGAAAAGTAATATATAAACATAATATAACATCACGCCTGTAATTATCCCAGAAGGGTTCACAGAGGTGTACCTATAGTACACCCACATTTCGCCAGTTACGTTTAAGTCTCATGTAATAGGAGGCGAGCCTATTGCCATCAACCAACCGGGCACAAATCCAGACTCCGGGCTGCTATTGAGAAATTTTTGATGAAAAACCCCAATAACACTTCGTGTTTCCGCGACCTGGAAATTGAACACAGGACCTCATGCTCTCACTCAGCGGTAGCGCTTGTGACCACTAGACATAGAGACAGTAAAAAAAAAACTGTGTGATAAATAAAAATATGAGGAAAACATTTTACATTCTACAAAAGCAACGATATTTTTAAGGACGAATTTCTTCTATAGTACCTATTGAATGCCAACCTAATTCCGGAACAATAAACAATTTTTTTTATCACGACGAAAAATTCGCAAATCATTTTCCAAATACCGAAGCGAAAGAATGTAAAAAATGTTAATTGTTCCAAACTTCAAACTTGGTTTAAAAATTCTCAGTGAACTTGGTTTGAACTCTACTATGCACGATAACGCAGACATTTTTATTGTTATGTTAGAAGTTAGTCGGGTACCAATGACATAATTTCTTTGAAATTGGGTTTCACTGCCGACTCGTGCACTGTGCCAGTGTTTTATTGAAAACAGAGTAAATATTCCGAAGAGAAGTACTCCAGTATATTTTTCCTTAACTTTTACAGATTCCGGTTGTGTTGCTTTATTTTTTGTTAACGTTTTAGCGATTCAGTGACCCAGTTAAACAGTTAGTGGCAAAATAATCGAGCTGAGTATTTCACGAAAGATGAAGGGTCGTGAAAACATAGTTAGACAACCGAATCAATTAAGTTGTATGTCGCAGATTAGAGTCAAAATGAGTTTAAATGAGGTTAAATTAGTTTAAAATGATCCTTATACTAACTACCTAACTTTATACTAACTAAGGCATGCAAACAGTTTAAGCTATAATAACAAATACTCGCTCAATATATATTATTAACACATTTGATAAAATCAATACAAGTTTACCATGTCAAGATGTTACTGAGAAATTCCAGATGGAAAAACCCAATAACACTTTGCCCGATCCGGGAATAACCATAGAAATATAATCTACTTCGTTAGCATGGGAATTTGTAGTCGAATGCGTCAAGCCAAAAACAAACATAACCATTAAAACTAAAAAAATATACTCCCCATAGATTCAAATAGCGAAAATATTTTACTTCAAAACTGTTTCACGAGTAGTAAGAAAATGACTTTTTACAGTCGAAACTTTACCTGTGAGTGCATCGAGTATCATTCTATCGTGAATATTTCCTGCAATTCCATTTCGCGGCGGTTCCGATTGCGGCGATGCCATGAAAAAACTTTATCGGTTCCAACTTGAGTTTGAATTTTTTAAACGAACATTCGTGTAAGTGTTCTGCGCGTTTAGGCGTGGTTTTAAAATGTTTACGGTATATGGAAAGGATTTTTAGGTTATTTTTGCCTGAAACTTTCATGAAATTGTGTACTACGGATTAATAATTGAACGTTTCGACGAACAAAAGTCAGCATTGTTTGATGACACATGATGGCACAAAATAAATAACCCTAAAATGAATGGCGGGTATAAAAATGGACTGGACATTCCGAATGCAAAAATATATTTTCGAAATTCAAATTCGAATTTCGAGCCCGATGGAACGGAAGTGACGGGAAATCTGTGATCGGAACGGGTTGGCTGGCCGTTGTCTTCCGGAAACGAATGGCGCGTGAGGGTTGGCAGAATTGGTATGACCGGAAATAGTGCGTGTGACCAATGCAGCGTATTCAATTACTTATTTGATGCAGGTTTGTTATTAAGTTAGCAGTGATTGCTTGGGATATTAAGATAGAGATTTATTAGCGGCGGAAATGATCTCAGGCGTTGGCTTATATATACATTTTTGTAGGTAACTTCAAAGTTTTTTTTATTCAAAACAAGATAGTTATTCAAAAAACCATTTCACTTAAATACATTAGTTATTGAAACTATGATTACATAACCAAAACCACCACTTTCAAAGAATAAAAAAGTAAAAAAAAACGTAAAACAAATTAAACAAGCCACCATTTAAAGCCGACTAACGACCGCCACTATTTTTCACCCACACTTACACGTAATTAGGAGCGTCGCAATGCGCACGGTTGTGCTATAAAATACTTTCTCTCATCGGGGTAATGGATCGAGCTGACTCGTGCTTTTCGGCCAGTCATCACGTGAGGTGAGCATGTGTTGTTGTTGTGTTGGTAGTAAATTAGAGGTGTGTTGGCAGCGTGTGCGTGTATATGAACTTAAGGAAGGAATAGGTGTGACGGTTGTGTGTGTGTGTGTGTTGCATTAATTTGATGGATGTTGTGTTGGATTTTGATGTTGTTTTGTGTGGTGCCTGAAACTGGTAATAGTTATGGCGTATCATACAACTTAGATGTTAACCAGTTCGTTTTTGTCAGTTTAGTTGTGAAGTGACAATAATTTATTGAAAAAAAAATGATTACATTGTCTAAAGACTAGGGATGATGTGTAAAGAGAAAAGTAGCTAGGTTTAAAAAAAGAAAATTGTTTTTTTTTTATCAGATTCCTAAAATAAGACCCCCTGAACCTTCAAGTAACAAAATGCCTACAAAAACCGTGGAGCCATGCCCCACCATATATTTAGTATGAAGCCAACCGGGACAATCGGGCCATTATCTGCAGGCAGAGGGTTAATGGGCCAAACTGGACTTGTTCACAAAGATAGCAAGTGGGGACTTGTGGGGAGCACTGTCTTCGCCATATAACGGCGACGGTTAAGTGCGGGGGTGCTTTAGACCTGCTTAGTTTTTGCCAGTTCAGTATAAATTGTCTTGTAATGTTGGTTCTGCACTAGTCATTTTAGGGTTATGAGGGAATGAGTTTGAGTAACACTCGGCCATTCGAGACTATTTGCTTACTTCCTCATGAATTTTATTTTCCACTTCTTCGTGTATTTCCGTCTTTAATTTTTCCCATAAGGTCCTGTTTACATGGAAGGCTGTATTATGTTAGTATACCTACGTAACATGATATTCAAGATATTTTATGATAGTCAAGATATTTTCGATATTATTTTTGTTCGTTTTTAGGTTCTACTTATCATAACAGTGAATCTTCTTTTTATTTTTTAATAACAAATATTGTTATTCTTCCTGCTTAAGATTTACCACAGACACCGTTATCACGAGGTAATAATTTAGCGATGACAATAAAATGCTGGCTTTTATATCACATAAACAAAAATCGTCCAATAAAGACATCGGGGATGCTCGGGGATGTTCGGGGGAGTTCAGGGGCATCGGCGTCAACCACGCGGAATTGTGATAACCAAACGATGGCATAGGGATGGAAGCATTGAAATTGTTTAGTTAAGTTTTAATTCACCTTATAAAATATTTTAAGAAAATCTGTAAGTCAATCAATATTTTGTCACCTAATTTATCACAACTATGATTAAGTACTCAATTACAAAGCATTCTGAAATTAAATATTTAGATTCTCAGTATTTAAAAACGTTTGTTTTCCAAACATTTTGAAACTGATTATTTTGGTAACCTTTCTTAATGACTGTATAATTATTTTGCCTTCCAAATACAATAATATCACGTTATTTTTCTTGTAACAAATCATCAAACGAATCAATTACGCTTCTACTCTAAAACTAAACGATTTGACAGCCCTAACCTACCATCATCAATGGGAAACCATGGCAAACCAACGGTGTAGTGCATATTGCCGTCTATGCTGCAATAATCGTAAAACGAGGCACTGGTAAACACGCAATGTATTGGAAACAGGAGATTAGTACCGATAGAAGGACTTACAAATCGTTGTTAGGCTGCAGTTAAATGATCATGGAACATACCTGGAATAAAAGAACGGATTATTAGATTTGATAAAATATAATTCACTATGTTGAGTTTATCAGTAGGTATTCCTTTCCCAAGAATTTTACGGTTAATTACTCCTTTAACCGGTTGAGGGTGTTTTTAATTCACATAAATTAATGATGATATGAGCAGAAAGGGGATGACTACCGAGATGACGATAATATATAAGTATGGAAAAAAAGACATGTTGCGTGGAACTCAAATAAATTGGGACTAGGGCAGCGGAATGATTAACAAGAAAAAATGTGCTAACTTATTTTCCGCTTGATGTTAAAATACGTTAAAGTGGCACAATGGCTACGACAATGAAAAATCCCATAAAAAAGTTAAAATGTTTTTCCTAAAATGATAAAACTTTAGAATTTAAAGAAAAACGAAAGTTATGCAATTAAAAGTATCAACAAAGCAAACACATACCATAAAAAAAACTCCTAATCCATTGTAAATCTTATAATGATACCCAAAACATTGCTCCTGGCAAAGCGAAAAATATTAAAAATTCTCAAGCAGAGGAAAACAAGAAACTGCCTGAGGGCGGAATGTTACAATATCACAGTTATCTAATGCCCATAATATTGTAACATGTCAAACTTCTCAGATATGGGGCTTCATGGCACTTTATGGCGTTTCGACTCCCATGCCGGTGTTTTTCGCAAAGTCGTCAGATTTTTCGCTATATCTTAAGGCGCCGCAGGCGGGGGGTTAGAATTTGAGGGTATGGAGATTTTTTTATTTTTTTGAATTGTATTTGATATTATGTGGATATGTTGTGAATGATTTAACTGCTTCTTGTGATTTTTATAATTTTCTAATAACGTAGGTGCTTTTAAACGAGTGGTAATTTAGGTACCTCTTACTTGAGGTGGAAATTAATAAACAAATGATGGACATTTTTTTTGTAAAATAGTGAGTAAATTTTTATCACATGTTTATGAAGGCGTTTAAATGTATTATGACGACGCCAATCAACTCGCAATATTTTTGTAAAATAACCAAAGATTTAATTGAATTCCGTAATCAAGGAACAAAATCTGTCTGAATTTCAAAAATATTCACAAAACACGTCATTAGTTCCATCGAAGAAAATTATGATCGTACAACAAAAACATTTCCAAGACTATAAAGAGAAAAGAACTCCAAATAACTGCGACAGAAAATGTACAAGATATTCATGTTTAAGATGTATCCGAACTACGCAGAAAAAAACTCATTTTACGTTCAAGATCTCATCATTTAAAATACAACTTTATAGTTTTTGTCACAGAGTTGAAAATTGAAGTTGTCTTTGAAATATTTTTTTGCACTGAATGAAATTCTGTAAAGCGCTATGGAAGACAATGGCTTCAAGAATGAAGGAAATAAGTTGAGTAAAATATTTTGTATCCGCTGTTTGATGGGTTGTGTTTTATTAAAATTTTCTTTGTCTCTCTTTTGTGTTTTTTTAGATTATTGTAATGGAAAAGTAAAGTATACGAAGCGAGGAGGAAAGAGTGTTGTCAATTGATTTTAGGTTTAAATAACCGTTTCTTTAAGACACTTGTGTTTATATCCAAAATCAAGGATTCCGAAAAGTTCACTACTCACTCGCTCACTTATTATTTATTTTATCAGATTAATTTTAATAATCTACCAATTAATGATATCGTGTTACAGTTCCAACAAGGCCGATTTTCAGTTTACGTTTCATGAAATGGAACAAACACTATGTATTAAAAAATCCTAGATACAACAAAACAATGTTAAACCTACTTATTTATATAATATCGATTGTACACTTTACGGCCAATTAAATCTACCTACGTTTTTTGCTTGAAGCTATCAATTAACTACTGTAATAAGTATTGTAAAGACGGGAAATATTTTACGAAACGACATAATACGGTCGTGCATCAATAATGAGCCTATTTGAGGTATTATTGGAAAAATTACGTCGAAATGTATAGTTCCGAAAATGTTACAGAATAATAAAGCTCATTTGGTAATTCATTATTGTCAATAACGGTTGTTAAACTCATATTCTTCTTTCGCTAAGAATTTCGCGGTTCTTTCAATTTACTCATTTCAGCTATTTAAGTTGTTAATTTTAATATCTTTAGCATTAGGTATTGTATTTACCAAGTTTTTAAAGTATCGAAGGAAATTATGTGTTTTCTAATACCTTACTGAAAGTTATATAAAAAACGTTTAAGTGGACCCTGATTCCCTAAATTAAAATACGTATCTATGCATTAACTTTTACACCCGGATCTGCGTGGAAGTGACATTTGTCTACCCAAGCGTGAATGTGAATGAAAAGGCCAGCTTTACAGATAAATTCACGAGCATCTATTTTTAAAAGACACCGTCAAACGAAACACACATACTGGCACGCCAACTTCAACCTTACAAAAAACAAGACAGAGTTTAAAGTTCAGTGTGAAGCACTGTTCACTTTACAGGCAAAGATTTAATTTGTCCAACTAGATTACAGCATTGTTTCCGACCAACACATGTATTTCTGAAGTGAGGGAAGAGTAAAAAACCCAATTTGAGTCGCCTCGCTTCACGATAAAGTGCTTCATTTATATATTTTTTAATTCCATTTCCTTGTGAATGGGGTTAATTTTATGCTCGCCAGTGTATTCGTCTGGAATGGAATCGTAAATAATGTGTACTGGAGTGCATGATGATTTGCCGGATTCTCGTATGTTACATTAAATTCTTTCGTTTCTGTTTTTTGGCGCATGATTTCAGTTCATTTGGGATGGTTGGGATTTTCGATAGAGTTTCCGATGTATGGATGAGTGAAATGATTCAAATGGGACTTTTTGTGAACGTTGGTACAATGGTAAATACTGCATGTTAAGAGCGCATACACTGGTCCACTAGCGCCACTCCTTTAAAAAAATATAATATTATCTCGTGACTGAGAAGGAATTTTGAAAAACGGCTCAATAAGCGACCTCGGTAACTGGTGTCATGATTTTTCTAGTACCTTTTTTTAAATTTCATTTTGAGACACGAAGCAACAAAATACAATCTAAATGAATGTGGCCGCTTTTGTTTAGATCGAATTTTGATGCTTCGTGTCTCAATATGAAAGTTTATAAAAGGTAGTACAAAAATCTTGACACTCTTACCGAGGTCGCTTATTGAGCCGTTTTTCAAAATTCCTTTTCAGTCACGAGATAATATTTTTTTAAAGGAGTGGCGCTAGTGGACCCGTGTATGCGCTCTTAATAGTTGGTCAGTACTTTTTGACCTTGCATTCTGTCTTATGAATTCACGTGACAAAAGTATTCGAAACCCGTGTAAACACACAAATATTAGTAGTATATTAGAGGATTATATCCTAGATAAGAATGCTTGGAAACATGCTGGTCCTGCTCCATAGGTGAATCTAGAGTCTAGACAAAATCAATCTGGTTGCTAATTTAATTGTATAATTAAAAATTTTATGATTGATTTTTACATTATTTAACTACTATAACTCACACACTAAATTATTACTTGTCAAAATTTTGGAAAAAATCAATATCAATATCAATAAATATTCAATATTTCAATATTTCAATATTTGTAAATATGTGAGCACCACATCACCTATTTAATTTACCTGTCATTGCGTTATATTTAATTTTGTTTACCTATTGTGGTATAGTAATTTTATTCTAGGTGCATCGCCTTCACATATACTTATATAATTAATGTATACATAATATTGTAAAACATTTATAAAAGAGTAACGGTAGAGTTTCATGCCCATTCTTCTCGATACGAAACTACTTTTTGGAAGGAGCAACTAGAATCAATTCTATTTTTTTGTAAATTTTGACGTTCAAAAGTGCCTTTTATGTGCCTATTTGAAATAAATGATTTGACTTTGACCGTGATTTTATGAACACGTCAATTGTTGTATTTGATATTTTTATATATTATTAATTTATACCTTTTATGTTGTGTTATATCAAGTAGGTTCCTATTTTTATTTCTAACTGATCCTCCTGCCTCCATTCCAATTTATTTGGGGTTACTGAAGCATGGCAGTCTTCTTCTTTTAAACTTTACCATTGGCCTTTAAAATCCTATTCTACATCACAACCTACTGAAAATAAGTACCCCAACATCAAAGCCGCTACCTCTTCACATCCACCCGAAAAACATCGGAAATCGTAATCCACCAACCGTTTTAATGACCACAGTCCGTAAGTAGTCCTCTTAAGTCCAAGACGCTCCTAATGCCTCACGCAGATCATCCACAACATTAAATGTACGTAATTCTAGGGGCATTGGACATGGAAAGGGCGGGGAGTACTTTCGATCGAGTATTTTGGAGATACCCTCGTCTATTGTGATGGTGAGGAAACTAGCAGAGTCGTAAAAGAAGTATTTGGTATTATTTTTTGGGGTAAATTGACTGTAGTTGCCCCAGTTTATAAAAAAAAAATGTTTGGAGATAAGATTGGTTTTTGCTAGCTCGAGATGAAAACAAGGCAAGCGTTTTCCCAGTACGATGACACAAAATAGACTTAAATAATAAGTAAGTAGGTAATCATTAAAATGAAAGAGGTGGCAAGAGGACCTGGGCGCGTACTGCAAGGGCTGGTTCGAGGTGACCTAGGAAAAGAATACGTGGAAGAATTTAGAGGAGGCCTTTGGCCAGCGGTGGGATTGTGTCAGCTCAGTAATCATAATAAAAAAAACTGATTGTTATGATCAGAAAGATCTAACTACTTTGTTTACCACGGAAGTAATAAATATGTCTTCTTTAGTTACAAGGCCTCCTTTTTCAGCAGCATTTTAGCAAGTTGGACACGAGCCAAAACGTCATAGCAAGATTGATAGCGTTAGAACTCCCATAATAAATATGAACACAAGGTCGTAACTCATGTAAGAAGGATGTATCACACACGATACATAAGCTAATATTGTTACACTAGAAGACAACGCTAAGACGTTCAGCAAAGCTGTGGTCACGGCACACCCAACTTAAGATGGACCATTATAACTAGACCCATCTCTACTGAACAGTCTCTATAAAGCCCTAAGTAAATTAACTTGTTACGGGAGGGAAGGAAGGCCAGCTTATACTGGCCATATCGAATACATGACCACTTGAACGAACCTTATTTGAAACTCAAGCAGTAGCCATTGGATCAAGACCCTTTGTTTGATGCAAATGTAAGGATTCGAAATATCTTGGAGAAATGGTTGGCGAATTTTATCAAACCAGTTTAGCTAGACCTGTAATTGGTAGTAATATTGAAGGTTTTAGAGGTCTTTGGGATTGGTTGTGGCATAATGGATTACCGTCAATAAATAAATAGCATTAGCATTATGTCTGAGTGATGGTGGAGCTTCATTTCAGCCGATTTTGGTGGAATTTGGGTTTGAATTGGAGTGGAGTATATTAATTAGTCATGTTGTGTAAAGTTGCTTGCCTATATTAATTACTGCGTGGATTTTATAATGGATGTTACAATAGCTTTTAATTTTGGATGAGGCTTTTGCATGTTGTGTTTTGAGTGGGTGATTATTACAGAATATAAAGGGATTTCCTGTAGAATAGGTATTGTGAAGGAATTGTTACAGTTAAATAAACGATAAGACCGTCCTTGTGTCACCCTATGCAAAATTTCTACAGTTATATCTGTTATTTTTATGGTATATATAATACAGTGTATTTATTCTATTCTAAATTACAAATTGATACAGTTTGTCGAGTTCATCAAAAGATAATGGTATACCTTTTTAATTAGGTTATAATTTTGCAACAGCTTTTGGTTTGAATAAAGAAAACATAAACAATTTCGCTTGTGTCAACAATGATGGCATTTTTCTTGAAAAATTATAACTTAGCTTGCACTACAAATACATAGTCCGAAAAATCCAACATTGTCTTAACTTTCAATAGTCCCTTATTAAAACTTAAGCCAGACTACTCAAACCAGTATAGACCACAACAATCTCTTTTTTTTTAACTGACTTCTCAAAAAGGAGGAGGTTCTCAATTCGTCTGTATGTTTTTTTTTTATGATTGTTGGCACAGAACTTTTTTCTGGGTGAACCGATTTGGTTTTTTTTTTTTATTTGATAGCTGGTACTTCACATGTGGTCCCATTTAAATTTGATCAAGGTCTGACCAGTATTTTTTGAGTTATCCTTAATACTGCATATTTTTTCCACTTAGTTTATATGGATGATGTGTTAATAATTTCCTGTCACTGTTATTTATAAGTACACACCAAGTAGTGGTATACGAATTTGTGTGGGGTAGGTACCGCAACTAAAAAATTAAAAATAAAACCTTTTTTACAAAAAAAACAACCGACTTCCAAAAAAACACTAAAAGACGTGTAAAATAACTTTAATTTCGGAAGTCGGTGGCCAAAAACGAAAATACAAAACCAAAGACAGCGACTTCTGAAATTAAAGTTACTTTTCACGTCTTTTAGTGTTTTTTTGTAAAAAAGTTTTATTAGCTTATCCTGTCCCACTGCTAAGCAAAGGCCTCCAGAAATCCTTCCAGGCATTCTTTTCTAGAAGACCACAACAATAGTATCAAATAGAATATAATTACGTTTAACAATAGAGCAAGCAGCGTACATGTGCCTCTTGTAGCGAGTGAAATTAAGCTTTACATAGAGCTCGCTCTCCATGATAATTACGAAATAACTACTGCATGGAGTTTGTAATTGAAACCGACGCGACGAGCTCTACATCTAGTGCACAGGACGGGAGTAGAGTTGATAAAGTTGATTTAATTTGACAGCTATTTTGTGAAATGTTGGGTGCTGTGGGTGGGTTTTTTGTAGAAAATGATGTTAGTATGGATGTATATGCTATGAAAAATACATTGAAGACAGATTCTCTAATAGCTACTCACAATCACAGTTGGATTTGGTGCTGGTCTTAGGATCAGACTAATCTATGTATATAAAAATGAATCCCTATTTCCCTTGGTCACGCCATCACGCGTGAACGGCTGGACCGATTTCACTATTTTTTTTTTGTTGTTTTCGTTATTACCAGGAGAAGAATCTTATGAAATAAAAAAATAAGGAAGTTGATAGGAACGGTAGAAATTTGAGAAAACTTAACGCCAATATTAATTTTACATAACTGTCAGCGATTGACAGAATGCGCGCTGCAAATATCGTTTAACACAGATGGATCGGTTGATAAATGAGTCGATAGTTTTAGTTTTAGTCAATAGTCAAAACTAAAACTAAACGACATATGACATTCATAGTTAAATCAGGACAACGTCTGTATGGTCAGCTTGTCTCATATAAAAACCTCTAAATTAAGTATAACTGTCCGGATAAACGTGAGTGAATAGCTACTGTTTGATATTGTGAGCATTTGATGACCGCTGAATGATTCTTACGTAAACTTTTTTTCTGTCTATGATTGATTGTTTGTATGTCAGAGAAAGACCACACGTGCCAGTTCTTTCTTTCTTATTATAAAAAGTTCGCAAACAAAAGTTTTCTCACATATAGGAAGAAATACCCAAATGTTTCAGGTGGTGTGAGGTCTTCCAAAAAAATAAGTGGCCAGCAACGGAAACCAAATTACAATACACATTATAGGTTTTTCAATGACGTTAGGGTTATTAATTTTCTTCGTGCTATGTGCTGTCATTTAGGTATTTGTATATGCCAGCAATTAGCACGAAGAACATTGCACGAGCAGGCAATTGCTAAAGACTAGATTCAAAATATCACAAAAAAAAATGGTATTCAGCTGCATCTAGTTAGACAGGAAACGGAACCTAATAAACACAGTTGGGAAATTAGTAGGCAGATATATAGTTTCAAAATATCACGACAATTTTTTTAATCCAAAACTATAACCACTTTTCAGACTCACAACCAAGTATCCATAGCCAGTTCAACGTAAATCTCCGTGAGGACCCTGAAGGCCAGACACACTCGACGCTTGACGGCACTTTGAACTGCACGAGTTAATTAGCACCTTAAGTGGCAATCCGCTTTTTGCTATCCCGAGCTAGTTACACCAAGTGCCAAGTGGGTTAGGTGTTACATCTGTGTGCTAGTGTGTATGAATGTGATGGTATGTAAAAGTTTGAGTATTGTTAGATTTCTATTTTACTAGAGGGAATGGTTGATTTAAAAGTAAAGAAGAGGTAAATATGATGTATTGGTGATAATTTTAATGTAAAACTGTGAAGGAGGGTGGGTACCGTAAGAATTGTAACAGTAGGGACAGGTGATAAAGGAGAAAAGAGACTTGAAGGCAGAGAATAAATTGAAACTGCGATTGAAAATGATCGATGATATTAAAACATTTGGTTAGATATGATAAAATTTTGAAGCTATCACATTCTAGTGACATATTGTTTTCGATTTTTTTAATAAAAAAAAAAGGATTTACTGTACCAATGAATAAACAAATAGAAGATATATGATAGGCTTTTAAAACAAAAAACATAACGTTATTTACGAAACACTTCACGCCATTTCTTGCTCACAAATAAATCCAATAAAGCACGCACTCGCAACGTGCCTAACAAAACAATAAAAAATCCCACTCCAGCTACATTACCACAAAAAGGAAAATCAAATAAAAGCAAACCTTGAAATCTCAGCATCGTGTAAATCAGTTCGGTGGTCGAATTAATTCATTTCCTGGTAGAAGGGGGGAAGCACGCGCGACGTACGTGATGGCCGACCAAACAGATGGTCTGTTGCTATGAATGTAAGAGTTTTTGCAGCAGACTTGCGATTCTTTTTTGTTTTGTTACAGAAATGTGACGTAAACAATGGATGCAGTGGGACCACATCAGGCCATCCCATGCATGCAGAGTGCAGTGATGTGGTCCATGTTCGTGGACGTTGCAGTAACAAATGTGCAGCAGAGATACGCTGTCGTTTTGTTGAGATTTGATTAAGTAATATTTTTAAAATTGGGTGCGTAATTTTGGTGAAGCGTTTGAGCGACATTATCACGTCAATTGGCCTTTTGTTTTTATACGATTTTATATCGCTGTTTCTAATTTATTTTGTTGGTAAGAGAAAAATGTTACGACCGTAAAAGTTCAAGTTCAACCTATGTGACCTAGGTTATCCGTAACTAAATGTTATACAGTCCCCCAAGGCAACTACTAGGTCCCATTACTTTCCATCCATCAGTTGTTAGAAAAGCCTGATTTACGAGCCAACCAACTTTATATTACGTCTTAAACGACGCCAATAAAAAGTTGCGCTATAAACGACAAAGCTGGAGCACTTATAGCGTATACTTTTTTATTGCCCGACCGGTATACATAGTAAAACAATTCGCTGGGAAAGTGGGGGAAATGGAAAAATTTCTACGGTTGGTAATTTTCTTTGAATATTTAATTCGAATGATGTTGGTATGGTTTTAGGTTTATTAAGTTATGTGGGTTTTTATTTTTACCATAAATTCTTGTTTGTTAACAAAAATTATATTTGATGAAAATAATGTTAACAGCAGAGATTTCTCCAAATTGATTCAGTGTTTGTCGACTACTGAATTACGTTGTTGACTGAAGAACAAGATGATAAAACCTGAAACCTAATTATATCTTCAGTAGGTTGTAATTCTGTAATAACTCCGTTCAATTCCAGTTCCAGCGAAGTAGTAATATTAACATAGTCTAATCACTATTTTGATATGGTTCACGCTAGAGAGTAGATATCGGTATTCAAGTCGGTATTAATATTGTAATTAATGGTTTATGTAACGTGATAATAATATAATTCAGAATTGGAAAATTATATTAGCGGTATAGTTATGCCAGGGTACCTCTGGCGTTAATATGACACACTGAGCTTTAGAGAAAGACTGACAGTTAAGAGTGACAGAGATGCTCTGCGGAGTTGACTTTTCGTACACTTGATGTGCTGTAAATACTCATATCTATAAAAGCTTCAACAGCGAACCAGCAGTCGTCTAGGTAGATATTTAGAAAATATATTTGAGGAAAAGGACATGAATATAATTTAGAAATTGATCCGAGATAAGGAAGCAATCCCGACTGTGCTGAACGGGGTCGGATAGGAAATTGCGACGTCTGCCTCTAGACTAGTTACGTCAGAGGAAAGAATTTGTATCTAGACTATTTATTGATAAATATTTCTGTGTCATTTGAAAGAGTGGAGTGAATATTTTCAATATGCGAGCTACTTTTGTTACTGATTCTTATTGCTGCTTTTTGATTTGGTTTTACATTAACAACTGAAGGAACACGGGTTTTGGTCAATAAAAGGTACTCGATATTGTGAGTTATAAAGTTATATTTATGACCGAAAAAATTAATACCTCTCGATTCTGCGATTACCTACTTTAGTACATTCCTATGGAAACCTTCAATGATAGTACATAAAGTCTCCATCTTTTTAACAATATCTTCTCATTCAAGAGTGAAGGGCTTCATTTATTTAATTTATTACTAACAAAATGCAACTCTACCTAGGCTCGTTATAAAACAAGATAAGTCTATCAATATTTCCAACTGAATCACCCATGTCTAATATTTTTTAAATTCACTGTGCAAGGGTAAGCAGCTAGGCGATAAACGGTGCGATGGTGCGGAATCGTCTCGAGGGAGAATTCACTAATCTGCTCAGGGGTCTATCGTTAACTGAGATCCCGTAAGTCTTGTTTTGAACTAGAGTTAGTGATTTATAAAATATGATTTTGATATTATACAGATATAAGAGTAAATAAAAAATGTACGCGACAGTCATTTGTATTTGTTCAATATATATTTTTATTATATAGAACTTGACAGGCAGTTTGAAAATCAAAGTTGTTAGTCATATTTATATTCATTAATTGCATTCCATATTGTAAACAAGATGTTACGAAAGGCTTAATGCTAGATACAAAACTATGGACCCTGTAAGAGCACAGTAAAAGGATAAAATTAGAATTCCAAAAAAACAAAATTAAAGCTACTAGTAAATATAAAAATAAAATATCTAGATTTAATAAAAGGGCACAAATAGTAACAACTGTACTGACTGTACTGTCAATTCAATCAACTGCGTTCCTTTCATAGAAGGTAATCCAATAACGAATCATTGAACAAAATAGAATTCTCATGTTAACATTGCTGAATATTCATACATCGTGAAGCTCATAAATCCACTCTTTCCTTTTTTTAATTTAGTTCATCGCGTTTTCACTAAAACCGGATGAATATTATGTCTTAAACTTGGCTTAAGATTTGGCCATGAACTTGTATTGATCTCGGCTTTTCATTACGCGGTTGGCGGCACTCCAAACGTAACCAGTGTAGGAAAGAGTTTCATTTGAAAGGAAATAAAAACTTTAAGAGGAGCACTATAACAATTTGTTACTAGATTTTATTGGGATCGTGTTTTAGTGTTCTTATTGGTTAGTGAGGATTTATCTTGTTGAAAGCTTGATTGGAAAAGGGAGGAGTTGAGACCTTCTATCCATAAGGTTCTATAAGAGGAAAATCATTTTTAATCTGTTTGATTTCATACAATTCTTTCGCTTTTTCTACTATAGCTTCAGCCGGAATGTCATCTTCTACTGGTTCAATTACATGTACTACATTTTACTACTCTCTCATTTTAAGCAATTTCATTCATCTTTTTTTATCTTTCCTACCCATAATCACACTTACGGCCATAAACGTATAAACACGGACAAAAGGCAGGTCTACATCTGCGGCACGGAGTTCTTATCGTACGATAGGACCCTAAACGGACCCGGCGACAGATTTACGGATCTCGGACCCGAGTGACCTCGTAATTTCGGACCTATCTCTCGTATCTTTCGGTTTTATTAGATTTTCCAGGATTCCGAAGGTGAAAGGTTCGAGTTTTGGAGAAATGAGGATTGATAAGACTGATTTGTGTGTTGGGATTTTTTGGGAATGGATGTGTTCGCACTTTAAAATAATGTGTCTATAAGACTAAGAAGTTGTATATTTAAATGTGTTATCAATGTTAAAGGTTTGCTGTAAGAAAACTCAATTCTGAGCTAGGCTCACCCATGCACATCAAACATCCATTTCAACAATTGCGTATAATTATTGTGAGAAATTAAGGACCTATAAGAAATGATCCTTTCCAAATAGACATCCACAAATGTTGGCCAAATGAACCTCTAAAATGTAGCAATAAAAGGCTATGCATATAATGAAGTTAACCATTTACAGAAGTTCAGCTGCCAATTTTCTTCAATTAGAGTAACTTTAAACTTTGAACACTTTACAATTCGTAAAAGTTATCTTCGCTAAAAGGTTAAACGTAGAATTCATTAGACAAAGAGTTAGACAGAATATCTATACCTTTTATAAGATCCACCATCACCTGTTCTCCAGACATATTGATTCAAACCTTAGCTATTAATCTGCTAGTGTTGTAGCTACAACAATTACAACAGTCTGCGGTCGAGTAGTGTTGTGCACACGTTGTGCTGTGTGACTAATGTTTGCGGATACGAGCCTACAGTTCGCACGTCTGCTGCTGCCTACAATTGGGATACGCGGGTTTGTTAGATCACAGACTGAATAAACACACGGTCGTGGAGTTGAATAATTTGCTGATCAACACTTGGACATGTACATGAATAATTTGATGATGAAGATGTCTTAATCGTATTGCCTACATGATAGGAAATTATTGACATCTGATTTGAAATGGAAGAAAACATAAGATTAATAATTTACATAAACCCTAAGCATAAACCTGAAACTTAATCAGAGTTTGTCAGTTACAAGCCTTGTTATATCTTGTAGCAGTAGTTGGTCCCTAATCAAATAAGTCATATTAATTGCAGACATTAATTTAAGTGTTTAAGATTTATATTATGCTATAGATAATATGTAAACGCACTTGTGACCCAGCAGACCCCAATGATGTTCAACAAAATTTTAACTTCCTACAAATCTGCTAGTCAAACTTCGGAGCCGTGAGTCCTAATGTGGCAGTCAATATTTATCTGCAAGCATATTGTTGGTGTTGGTGACATATTGTACACAAGTTCTTGTAAATACATGTCGTAATTCCCAATACTATGCCAGTAGCTCCTCTGTTTCGTCTACGTGTTGAATTTTGGCTGCATTCGAGGGATTGAAATAAAGGACTGAGTACAAAATTGAAAATTTTACGTTAAATAAAGCTTAGTCAATACATCTTAAATCTCATTAAATCCTGACTGTATCAGAGTTAAAAAAAACGAATTTTTCTTTACAGTACCTGAACGGATAAAAGAAATCTAGGAAGCTATTCGAAGTTTCTGATACGAATACAAATTTTATGATTGAGCATCTGCTTCTGATAAAACTAACTGCAGCTTCATAATAACTTTGAGCTATCGATAAAAGCTAAAAAAAAGCTAAATTGGTAAGATTATTTTATCAGCTGAAAGTAAATTGAGATTAAAATTAATAATATTTCCAATTTTATCAATTATTCTTACAAATTCGAATGTCTTCTTACAGTCAGATCCCATATAATGCTAAGTAATCTAAATCATTGTTCATTGAACAATTTCATCAAGATATAACAGTGCTCACGAATCGTGGACGCTTCCCTTCACATCCCATCTCCGGCTGAAACGTATCCATTTTGGATACATTTGCGTTAAAATTTCACGATTCTTTTAACGTTTTTATTTTAGTAAAGTATTGTTTTCGATTTTATTCTGGGAATTTGTATGCTTATTTTAGATGGAAATATTGCCTCCTTAAGATTTTTGTTCGGTTTTTCTATCATGAGTTACAATAGTTAAGGGTATTTAACGAATCCAGAGCAATTAGCCCCGATATCTACTTTTCTGACGGTTTCATTATTCTAAATAATTTTAAACTTTTATATATCAATTAAAAGTCGCAGGGTTCCAAATACTTGGTCCTGTGAGCCAGCCCTAAAATGGGTTGGAGAATAATCACATCACGCCTGTTACCCGAATGGTTAGGCAGAGGTGTACCTAAAGTACACCCATATTTCGCCAATTATATTTAAGTCCCATATAATAGGGGGCGAGCCTTATCATCAACCGGTCACAAATATAATTGACATTGAAAAGCTCTATTGCGAAATATATCGACATATTTATTTTCGAACATATCAGCTGTATTAAAAGCTTAAAGTATTAATATTTTGACCCTATGCTACTGATGATGACCTGTTTAATATAAATGCCCTATTAATTATCAATCACAGCCCCTCGCTATTGTTATGGCAGTGTGCATGCGTTAATTAATTTATCTCTATTCATTATTCAGTGATCATGATTCGTGATGAATCGTCGATATTGCTCCAATTGCTCCATTGGTTGTCAGTTTCATTAACCGTCATGTCATTTGACTTTCAGCTGGATGAATTGAATAGTCATAGGGACGTACCGTCACAGAAACTGTTTACCAAATTGACACACTATGACAATTTGCCGTGCTAAAGCCATTTCATACAACTTATAAAGAATGCCAATTATGATTTGAATATACATATACACACTTTTTATTTGCGTTAACTTCAAGGGAGCATTTTTCAGGTCTAATTAAGCTAATTTCTCCAAGAAACTAATGTTATAACTCATATCGTTTTTAAAATATTCAAAATCTTAATTTAATCACTTATGTGCGTTAAACCAGTGTAATATCTTATTAATCCATAACCAAATATTAATTGGTTTTCATTCTTAAGCAAGGAATTTTCAATTCTTACATATCCTCCGACAAGAAGGTCAAAGATAATGAGTTCGTTTGATGTTGCCTTTAATGAGCTGTCATACATATCATTCAAACCTGTCATAGTGACACTAACTTTTGCCTAACTCAAAAGTGCCTTTTACAATGGTCATCAACTAAATATTTATTTATTTTATAAGTTTTTTTTTTTCGATTTTAACTAAAACTGGTTTACAAGATAGTTTCTGTTAATGTACCAAGCACTGTGTCGAAGTTAAAGCAAATAAAAAAAACACGGTGTATACAGGTAATTTAATTTGGTAGTCAATTCGATAAACAATTGATTTCCCCGACTTTACCACTGAATTAAATTTATTTGAAAGGTTCAACAATGTAGTCTGTTTTACGAAAGTAGTTAAGGGTGGTTTTACTTAAGGTGGTATGGTGAAAAGCATGACTGAACCAGTAAGTGACCGTTTGTTATTGTCATATTCAATTAAATCCCTTGCCAAATTTTAAGAAAAATCAATTGAATTAGATGATATTTATCATATATCATGATTGATTTTTGTTAGTTGGTCAATTAATCAAAACAGCTCACATGAGATTATTTATCAGATTTATTGATCAGTGATTTGATTAGACTTCATAATCCTGGGTAAAATGAGAAACTGCGACTATGATTAAAACAAAAAAAAACATAATACAGGGTGGCAAGGACATCAGACGCACAGCCGGTTACCATGGATTCAGTACGACCCTGGACACAACTGGTTAAAAAATTTCGACGGTTCTTAAAAAAATAACAGCTGTTCTATACATTTTGACCGCGTAGGTATTGTACTTTTGTAGGAAACAGCAGTTTTTTTATATTCGACGAAAATTTTCTACGCTAGGGGGTCTAGAATCATGTGCTGAATTCATGGTTTCAGTTTGCGCATCGTTGTCTCTGCCACCATGTATAGTAATTTTTTTTTACAGTCTACTTAAAAATCTAGTTCAAAGTCACGCACGGTTGAATGGAAATATACATTCGTTTAACTTGAGAAAATCAACAGCTATCATAAAGAATCTTCTCTATTCAGTACACGCAGACTACACACATGCTTCCAATACTAAAACAAACATTGCCACCACATTAAAACACAGACATGAAATAAATAAAGTATTTATCGAGCCATTTGTATCAGACGTCTGCTCTAACCGCTCACTTCGCTCACTGCGCTCGCCGCGCGCCACTGTAAAATACTGAAAGCCTTTATCTGAAGCCGCGACCGCTCTAGCTTTGGTGTTATGGCTATTAAGTGGGCGGAGGTTTCTAGGCGGTTTTATTGGTGGTAAACTTTGTCTTATATACGTAGGTGTTTTTATAAAAGAGTGGGACACGTATATATGAATTTTAAATTAGGTACTTAATTTGTTTAATTTTTTTGTTTTTTCATTAATCTTTAATCCTGAATCTGGGGGTCTACTCTCTACGCACGAAATCAGGAGTTTCCTACTTCGTATCACTTACGGACATAAAGATTACTTCGGAGCCCGAACAAAGAATGAATGACAAGACGATTTAACTATTGTAAAACTAAACAAACTTCCGATATGTATTTTATGAAAAAAATAATTTGGCGCTGGTTTTGACGTAACCACTACTCTCGGACGGGCCCATACGATCGTTGACGGACTTAAAGAGAAGACCCCCAGATCTTGAAAGGACACGCATTTCATCAAACTTGTCTTAGTGGATTGGCTGTATTGTTAATTTCTAATACCAATAACTTGATATCCATACAAAATTAGCTAAAATGGCTCTTGTTCATACCTAGAGCTTATAGTATTACTAGCTTTAGCCCGCGTACTTCGCCCGCGCGGATGTCGGAAATTATCCCACGGGAAAGTGCTACCAGGACAAAAAATAGCCTACCTCCTTTTCCAGGATGCCATCTATCTCCTTGCCAAATTTTATCGAAATTCATTAAGTGGTTTAGGCGTGAAAAGGTAACATACAGACAGAGTTACTTTCAAATTTATAATATTAGTATGGATTTAGTGTCCCCTAGTGTCCTAAATATTATAAAAACATATTAAAGTTCATCTTAATCCTCTCTCACTCCTTTTCTCCCCTCTTATTCTTCGTATTATTTCCAATTCGCGTTCTGCTTAGCCTCTCTACGAACTATACAGACTCAGCCGTTCGGAACTGTTGCTCCAGGCTGAAGTCTTCAACAGTTCAGCCATATTGTATGGCACCAATACTTCAATCGATTTCTTTTGCCAGACCGCCACCGCCAATCCGTCTGGCAAAGCCGCCGATATGTTTTGCCAATTTGTGGCGACTTTGAGGGTATTCGGGATTTGAGAACGAATTTGTTGAAGGGCAGATAGTTATTTTATTCAGGTGTGAAAATGTCTGCGCTTTTCTGTGGTGCGGCTAGGGTTGCCATCTGTCCGGATTTAGCCGGACATGTTTGGCTTTTTTAAGTCTTGTCCGGCTAAATATTTATATGTCCGGCCTGTATGGCTTTTGTTAGTGTAACGCGGGGCACGCAACGCAAGCTACGTAAGGCGCAACGTGTTAAGGGTGTTCTTGGGTCGCGCGGGTTTAGTCTTTAGTCGGTTTTTAAGTGATGTTTTGTCAAAGTGATGTTTGGCTATTAAAGAAGGTAAAGTCCGGCTTTTAGGGCATAAGGTCCGGCCTAATATAGCGCAGAGTCAGGTTTTTTTATTTTAGACGATGGCAACCCTAGGTGCGGCTATGTTTTGTGCAGGGTATATACAAGTGGTAGTTTGTTTGTGAGAGCGAAAGTAAATAAATACACGAGCTGTCTTGGTGTACGTTAGGGTTCATGTAAAGTTTGAATCAAAGGCTGATTTTACAGTTTATTTACACGTTTTAGCTTCTCTAAGTTTGTTAAATAATCTTAGCGGACGAATGGATGGCCCCTATAACACAAGATTTTCCTAGCATCGGGGCCATTATTCACAAAAATTGAGCACGAATGTAATATCATAATAGTGTAACATGCATTGTATTTCTTCTTTTTGCTAAATAATTTATTATTATTATTATTTACAAATCAAATCATTTATTTCTTTGCAAATATGGGTAAGTGGTACTTAGATTTATTATAAAGTCCTTCATGTTCTCCATGTTGAGTGCAAGAAAATAACTTAGAGGAAGCTTTAATGTAGAAATAACTGTATCAACGTGCTGTATGTACATACAATTTGCTTGTTTTCCTTAGCCCGCACTAACCAACATCAACAGCCAACATCGCCAACATCGCCATGAACAAAAAATCAAAAAGCTCATACTTATCTCGATTTTTATATCCAAATATCACTTGTGACACAAAACCCCTGAAATTCAGAACTGCACCTTCAATATACCGTTTTACATTTCTTAATACAAATCCAATGTTTTCTACACATGGACACCGAAGGCGAAGACAGTAAAATTGCGAATCATCGAATTAGGGAAGGGCCAAACGATAAGCTCGCTCGTAAATTCGGCGTTCGGCGTTCGGCTTTCGGCACCCGGGTTCATTGCTCGCACATTGTTTTTGAAATGTCAGCTTTTAAATGATGTTTTGTTATTTAAAACAATGGATAGAGTAGGTAAATGATTTTGGTGTAAAAGTCGCTTTCGGACAATATTGCTATTTAGGTATCTGTCACTTTATGAAGGTACTTTTTAAAAATCTTTTCTGCTGAGCTTGATTGACGTTCTGGGTTCGATTCACAGATTGGACAAAGTGTTATTGGTTTTTTTTTATCAGGAATTTCTCAGTAACAGCCCGGAGTCTGGATTTAAACATAACTAGCAAAATGTGGGTGTCCTATAGGTGCACCTCTGCCTAACCCTTCAGAAAGTACAGGCGTGATGTTATGTTTACGTAATGTTTTTTTAACTTTTGATGATGCAGGCTAACAGTAA
The DNA here is from genome assembly GCA_916610205.1 of Griposia aprilina. Lineage (NCBI taxonomy): Eukaryota > Metazoa > Arthropoda > Insecta > Lepidoptera > Noctuidae > Griposia > Griposia aprilina. Next base: position 3,921,443 of record OU744295.1, on the reverse strand, counting down.
CAGATAAGTATTGTAGTTACCATAGTATATATACCCAAAACTTTAATATATTTTTATAAGGAGGCACTGTGTCGATGCACTGCTTAATTTCTTACAAAAAAATCCTTAATACCAGTTTATTTTAATAAAGATCTACACACCAAGTTCAATAAAAATAGGTACAACACTATCCCTGAATTCTCTACCCACCCAAATACCTATACGCCGTCAATAGCACATTCAGTACCAAAATATGCATGGGCAAGCAAATATTATGATACAAGCCCCATCATGGCGGCTGTCTGTGACGTATGCAGAGAACCTATTGTTTTGCGCCTGACACCGCCTGTCAAATTACTGTCCACAACAGATTGTGGGGTGAGTGTGAAACAGATTTGTGCATGTTGAGGGTAGTTATAAATAGTGTTTTAGTGATGTCATGATTTTAATTGGAAGGATTAAGTTCCCAATTAAAAATTTGGGTATTCATCTCGTTAAAGTCTGGGGTCATGAAAAGAACGGTTCTGTTGTGGCCATTAGAAAAGTTAACTATCCTAAAAACCTACCAAATAAAACAGCAGTATTTTGTAGGTCATTTATGAATGTATTAAAGTAAGCTATACTTAAATAAATACATAATAATCCCTGATAAAAAAAATGCGTGGCAGTCTTTGGGAACTGCCGATAGAAGTGAAAACTAAGTAACTTGTGAATTGTATCGTCGAAGCGTGCGGTGAAGATGACGCGAGTTTCACGCTTTTTGTTCACCCAAAAAGTGTACACATATACACAGTATACATATAGCTCATGGAAAGCGTTCGGTGACGATGACGCGAGTTCTATGATTTTTGTTCACCCAAAAAGTGCTCAACGCGCCTATAGAAGTTTTCACTTCAAAAAGTCTAACATTTGACACAAGTATGAATAATAGTTCAGTTCGGTTTCCAGGTCAGGCAAAGTGTTATTGGGTGTTTCAATCAGTAATTTCTCAGTAGCAGCCTAGACTGTGGATTTGTGCCCGGTTGATGGCAATAGGCTGGCACTTACATAGGTAACTTGCGAAAGGTGGGTGTTCTATGTCTATAGGTACACCTCTGCCTAACCCTTCTGGAAAAACAGGCGTGATGTTATGTTACATAGGTATAGTCCGTGTAGTTTAGAGCCATCTTCAAACAAACATGCAGAAACATGAAAGTTTGGTGACACGAGAAATAGCAACACAGGATTTAAGACTCATAAAAGTACCGAAAACTATTAACCTCCACCACTTCCCAAGATTTAAAATAACAAAAAGTGCAGCAGTTTTCTATAAAAAAGTGCTATATTTAGTGACAAGGGTACTTCCCGACGTCTCGTCGACGTTCAAGATGTCTTGACAGAATTACGACTCGACACTTTCTCCTAGATGCAAGTTGTAGCGAATTTTAAAGTTTCCGTCGTAAATTAATTTTGTATAGAAAGACGTGTTGGAGATAGTTCTAGAATATTTATTGGAGTCATATGGTTTGATAAAGGTTTTAGGAGTTATGTTTGTTATTGTTTTTGGAAAGAATAAGTGTACTACTTACTGTAAGTCAGATTCCGTCTGAAATATGATCAATTTCTAACTCTATTAGGATCTGGCAATGATACCCAAAGAGATCTATATCAACCATCATTGTTAAATCTGTGATGTCTTCTAAGATATTAATTTTAATGATATGCTGTAAAGGGCAATTTTGATTTACATTCAATGTACAACGTATCTACCGTATTTAATTGGATAGGGATCAATACCGTATTGTTTAAAATAGCTTCGTAAATAACCCATATGTTTTTTGTAATATGTAAAAGATAAAAATGGTTACTGTGGGTTATCCTTAGGAGATAGATATATACCATTGCGGAATTTTCTGTAGACCTTTTTAAGATATACAATTCTGCAGTACATTATTTTGTTCTATCTCGTAAGGTTTAGCCCGGGTTAGCAATGTAAGCGTCGAAAAATATGTTTTTTATGACATCATTACAAATCTTTGAAATTCTGGGATAAGATCATTTTATGAGTCCTCTCATGACCGTAAAATTACATAATTACCACACATAGTACATGGACTGGAACGATTAATTTAGTAGAACTTTAGAACTGATAATATTGTGTATAACCAAAAATTTAATTACGAACATTGCAAACAAATATCTCGATTCACTAGAAGAAAAGTCCGACATTAGCAAATGATAATACAAAGCCTTTCTGGAATACAATTAAAAGTCGAGAAAACATTTCGAAAACGAAATAAAGTCGTTCCTAAAAACATAATGCTTAAATGCTCCAGTATTTAAACTCGGCGACGAAGGTCATCATAAATAACTGGCAACGAGTGTTGAGAGCCGAAGCGAAAATTCTATATTCCCCTCTCTTTTAACCCCAAACAATTTATCTCCTATCTCTTTCCCACCAGGGTGCTTACTGGTAGACGGGCGAAAAAATTGTCTTTATGGTTATTGGATGGTAAGAAATTTCTTATGGGACGACATTTTTTACGTAAAGCCACTGTTGTGGAGACAATGATGATAGTTGATGTTCTTGTATAAGTTAATGGTAAATAGAACGATCGATAAACTGTCAAATAAATAATCATGGCGTTTGTTGCCTTTGTAGTTGGATGGTTTCTTAGGATTTTTACTGTACAACGGGTAGGATAGAACGATCTTTTGGCACGTGGTCAAAATTGGAACTAATGCCGACATCTTTTTTGTCAATACAATTTCTGTGACAACTTCACAAATGTTTACCCTCTGTCAATGTCATTCAGGTGCCAACATATCCTTGTACAGTCCGTTCATAGTTAATTTACCTCTGATTTTGCATCATTCTCCAAATCACATTAATCTTTATTCTCATTCAAAACAAATTCTCAGTCAAAATCATTGTGATCTTTATTTTCGTTAGGATAAGGTTGCTGTTAGGTTGCTACTGTCACAGATATAATAACTGTGAACGAACTGTACGTGGCTGTTGATATGGCACGTCATGGAGTTTTTGTCACTGAATGTCACACAATGTTATAGACGACACTTTAAAAAGCCTATGAGCTCTTTACTCTGTGTGCCTTATCAGCCTGACTAAAGCCTAGAACAAAATATAGACAAATAACCAATAATCGATATAAACGAAGAACCCAATTACCTATGTTATCAGTACTAGGATCCCAAAGGACAATGAAGTACACTACTGTGCCAAAACAACTCTTGCACTGATGACGTTGCCAGCAAGTGTTTGCCAAAGGTATTGGCAATTCATTCTAACATCTGCCATTCGGATACTAGTATAGCAATTTCAAAACTAAATGCGTTAGTGCCAGTTGAAATTAAACCACCTGTGGTGGTGAAATTAATTGCAAGTGTGATTTCTGTTGCAGCAGTTTCATTAGTTCCGTGAATAACTATGAAAACTAGATAAGCATTTTCGTAGTAGGTAAATATGAAGAACATTTTTAAAGACATTGAATTACGAACTTAAGTTCGGAAATGATTTAGATAGAAAAGAGTATGTATACCTAAATGAAATGAATGAATAAACCACAAAAAAAATATAAATATGACGTAATAGATAGATACAACACAGACAAAACAGAATGTAACTTGAAATAGGCTGAGATTTCCGATGTAAGAGTAACTTAACACGGACATGAAATAACAGTTGATAAAAAATTAAAGATGTAAAGTAACATTAAAATCCCATTATTTCTTCCAATTTCAATAACAAGAGCAATACAATAAAATAACCTGTTGGCTCTTTGCAATATAAACACAAATATAAAGCGTCCAGAGTGCTTGCAATAGGAATTGGACATTAATGCAATAACACGAATGCTAACAAAGGGAATGGCTTTTGTGATGTTAAGGACATTTGGAAACACTTGATATGATAATATAGAAGTAGGAATTCCGAGCGGGGTGGTGTTTGTTGTGCCGGTCACTTGGTATACAAAAGGAAAGCTCGTAAAGTTAAAGGAATGGAAAAAAAAACTAAATAAAACATAGAATGTTTACAAGAATAATAGCGATACGTGTAAATAAGGAGACGCTCACACAAATATTTGTAGATAGTCAATCGATGTTCGAAACAAAACTTAGTACGGCCTCAAATATTAAAAGACCCATTAAATAAACATTCAATTCAATCACCCTATTAACTCTTCCAAACAAAAGTAACAAGTCAATCCCTTCCTAATTACCGTTAAATATTTAAAAACCTTGCCCCAAAAGGGTTCGGTCCAACAGAATAATCATCGAAAATCTGCACGCAGCGAAAATTTTCGAGTCAAATGCGGAGTCACGTACCGCCTGCAGTGACAGCAAATTTTTGCTTATACCTGCAAAATCCGTGATAATGCTTTGAAAGTCAGCTTAACTTTGTTTGTTTGGGGCTGCACTGGGACTCAACTTTCATCCTTAATCTGGGATAATTAGTTATAATTTTGAACCCTTATTAAATTAACCTTTAGTTACTTGGAAAATATGAAGGTTTTGAAAGTCCTGAGTTGGCTTTAGTTAAAGAGGGAGGAGAGAAATGAAGGTAAAGTAAAGACTAATAATTTTGATGATATCTCAGTTTAACATATTGAAATATGCACATGGGTGCAAAGGAACTAAGATAATATTTACCCAAATGAATAAGTACATACAGTATGGTTTATACTTGAACATCAGTACGTGAATTCAACTTCACTGAGAATTTCGGTAGCCAGACTGGAATCCCTTTGCGTGAAACCATGGCACCTAATTGACATAAAACGGTTAGGTTTACTTCGCATAACAACAAATTGGAGTACCCTAACTAATGCAATAAAATGATTTTCAAAGCTTACCTCTCTTGTCAATGTTGGGACCATGTTGTTTTATATAGTCCTTTGACGGATCGAACTTAAGTGTACTCTTCATGAAACATATTTAGAGTATGAGTAAATTTTAAATACTTTGCTTAGGTACTTATGAGCTTACATTATGTATGTAGATTGCGTTGTCACGTATAACGATGATGATAAGATATCAAGTGAACTTCGCGACCTAGTTACTGAATGTAGATATTAGGTGTGTGGTGTAAAAACTGAAATTTGGCGGGCGATTTGAACAAACACGGGGATTTAAGTAGTTGTAAAATTAATTAAAAATCATTTGGAAAATAGAGTGACTGTAGATTTAAATGAAATCCGAATCAGTTAATAATTTCGGTAATTCTCGAATACAAACCAGATTTACAACAGTGTCCATTGCATTCTAGTTTAAGATTTTGTAAGCACGTATTCATTTTCTATCTCGGATACTCTGAATCCTATAGCGTAGTGAAGACTGTGTCTGACTGCCCTTAGTAACCCAACATATAGTGGTGCCTTCGCGTCCATTGTGGGTGTTGCGTATATTTAAAAGAAGTCTGAAATACACAAAGTGGTTACTCATTTTCCAGATGGAACATATTGTTGTCAGTTAAGGCCTTCACAGCTTGTGATTTGTCCCACACAACTAATGAATGAAGTCGATATGCGAAGGTAATGATGCGCCCAAAATATACAGAGTACGCAATGTTTGCTGATAGGCTCTAAGACTTTAAGCTTTCAGTATCAGGCAGTAACGCAATGTATGAACATGAGTTTCAGTTTGCGTTGTAAACATAGAAAGCATTTTTTGTAGTGTAGAAGAATAGGAAAACCTGTATGTTATGTAAAAGGGTATTAATGGATGATATTTAGGAGGTAAAGCAGATGCTCGATAAGTATTAAGAAGCATAGCATTATTTTACTACAAGATCCAACAAAAAAATATAAGAAGACAATATTATTGATGATGGCTCAAATGTAGAAGACACAAAATATTATTGGAAAATATGCACAACTATACAAATAGATTGTTGCATATAAGTAGGTAATTGCTTTACATATTGGTACGAGATACATAAAATATCCCAAGTGAAGCCTGAAAGTTTATTTAGAAATAAACTCAAAAATTTACAGAAGAAAACTATTTCACTTTAATTCAGTAATAAGTAGCGGGGTTCTTTTGATGTTCAGGGACGAGGCAACTTCACAAAATACCCTATTTGGGTATCTATCTCTTACAAATGACGAGCCCGATCGTGGAATGAGATCTCTTTATGTGAACCACTGGCAATTGTGAATGAAATAAGTCCAGGGACTTTCGTAAATATGTGTATATTTGGTTGTCGCAAATGTTGGAATTCAAATAAGTTTTTCACATGTTTGAAATTAGGTAAAATGTTTTTCGTATATATTGTAGGTTTCGTACGAAAATCTGTTGCTTTTATAAACTCTTTACCATAGTAATGTGTCTGCTGCTTGAGTGTGTGGGTGCAAATTGCTTTTTAGCAACTTCTAGACCTAGTTTTGTCTTCAGCATTGCTTTCCCGTGAATGTTAGATATGCTTCGAACATTCAGAGACCAAAAACAAATGAGAAGAGAAAACAAAACAAAAGAAAACATAAGACGATCGTTCCATAATAGAATTTGATTATTGACAACCCATATGCGGATTCGGTATCTAGTTATTCCACACGGCCATTACCAATATCCATAGTTTAATTACTGGTAGCCGCAACAATCGAGACATATACAATATTATGTATATTGTTCTGTATTTATACAATAATATACTGTTTGTTATTGTGTACAGCCAGTTTCTGTGGTTGACAGATGCTTTGACTGCAATAACTTTGTGTCATTGTGTTAACATTGTATTGTGATTCTATTGATAGTTTATTGGGGTGTTCATTGATTGTAATGCTTGTTTATTGAATAGCTTCGATATTATTAAACCATCCTTTAGATCCAGAATTAATCAAGTTCAATTTATTATATTTTATAAAGAGTATTCCATCTATCTATCTCATTGTCATTAAGAAAGTATACTTTTTCTTGGGATTTCAAAATAATTCTTCAAAGGTGCGCTACTCTGCAAAACTCTTAGTTTGATTCATCATCGTATGGAGTTTCACAATTCTTAAATAGTTTACGCCCTTCCTCAATGTTTGTTTAAATGTCTTTATTTAGTTTTATTATATATTACCTAACAGTCATAAATTTAGCCTGAGGCCTTTAATCGGCGTACATATCATTACGATTTAGTTTTTCATTGATTGTTATCTATATAGCTTTCTCAATCATTTGAATTTATTTAAATACCTTCACCGTTTTTATGACTCTTTATTGCACAAGCATTATAGCCTCCTCAAACATTTCATCTTCTTTAAAAACCTCCTTATGTTTATACAGGTCTAATTGTTACGTAAAATCTACGACCGTCATGAAAATGATGGCAGCGGACTTTGACTTTACACTGCCAAAAAACTCTCTCTAGGAAAACACACCAGCTTACTTTTATAAATAATGTTTCAGTTACGTAATTGCCATAGCCTGTGGGTTAAACATACGCATAGAGCCTACAACGTTCTTCGTGTACAGTACAATAACGCTTTTAGGATACTGTTGGGGGCTCCCGCGGTTCTGTAGCGCATCGGGCATGTTTGCTGAAGCAGCTTTCAAGCTATTCTGCGAAAAAGAACAGCGTCCCTGATGCGAAGGATTCGGGGGAGCCCAACAGCATTTTAAAGGTTATAGTGACAAGCCTGATTGCCTGTTTCCTGGGGCACTGGACCCGTATGCACAGCAGCTGCAGGTCTGGTGCAGCGGGAAGCGGACATAGTTATAGGTTTTTAATTAGTTTTGTTTTGTTTTTAGTTTTATTTTATTTTGTTTTTAGTTTTATTTTGTTTTTAGTTTTATTTATTTTGTTTTTAGTTTTATTTTATTTTGTTTTTAGTTTTATTTTATTTTGTTTTAGTTTTATTTTATTTTGTTTTTAGTTGTAGAATAGAATGGAATACTCTTTATTATGTGTGTTTTGTTGTGTTGTTTTTGTTGTGTATTTTATTTTATGTTTATTTTATTTATTCATTTTAATGCGAAATGTTACTAACATAGTTTTATGTGTTACTAATAACAATATGAATCATTTGTGTTCCGAGTTAAATAAATAAATTAAATTGCCGGTAAATTGCGGACGCTATGTGGTAACCAACGCTCTTCTATAGGAAACCATTGCTCTACCTTCTTAGCAACACGTCTCATATTTACCCTAATTCGTTATGTAAGTAAATAGTCCACCAAACTTAAACACACCCAAGACTACATCGCAATTAGAAAGGTCACCAACGTGGAAAGCAAACAAGGGGTTGATGTTGGTTACTGTAACCATTGGTGCGAACACACGCTAATTCATGTTGTCGACTATAATCAATAAAGATTTGTTTGGTTATCGAGTTGTTTATTATATTTTAATTGACAACTTAATTGTGACGTGTATTTTGAGCCATTATTATGGCTATGTTTTTTTACTCTAATGATCGATCGATTTATCGGTAGGCTTAGTATTTTGACTGGAGTCGTTATTTTATCTAAATTGGCTACATTCAGGGGTTTTGGTTATGGTAAAGTTTACTTTATTAGCTATGGTTATATGTAATATCACGCCTTTAATCTACGAAGGGTCAGGTTACATTGCTATTGATAAACGTTGTAGTGCACTCGAGCCTCTTTTCAGAATGTTATAGTTATTTGATGTAACTAAATATTGAATTTGATGTTTGAAATTAGAATGACGTTAAAATGTTAATTATGAGTCTACAAGTGACGCTCCATTTGAAATTATCGTATAAAATATATACGTTCTTCTAAACAACGATACTATCCAAAACAACATCAAAACATATATCCAGCAAAATATTCTAACTTACACTAAACAGAGCAACTTTGCCAGCAGAAATCACAAAAAGGCGGTCCCAGACATTGGTGTTAGTTTTCAGTTTGCTAGTCCAAGTACAAAGAGTACAAGCACAAAGAGTACAAGAAGTACAAGCACAAGACAGCACAAAGTTTCAGCACAGACTTCTTGTTTGAATGGAACTCGATCTGTGCGACTGTAACGAGTGTCGTTATTTCTTTTTCAAAGCTATAAAGTTGCTTGAATTTGAATATAGTTACTCTAATGGTGGGTGAAGGTAATTTTATGGAAAAGTTGAAATTTTTAAGTGTCTCAGGTGCATTAAAGGCAATATAAATAACAAATTTTTGAGGAACCTTTCTACCATTAAACTGTTTTTTTTTCCCAGAAGTTTTAATAGGTTCTCTTGTTACATTGTTCTCTCTCTCTGAAAATGTTTTGTCTATATTGTAGTCAAATGTAGATATTAGTATTCGTCCGTAATTGTATCTTAGCTCTAAGCTATTTTAAAATCTTGTTAACATTATGGAATGCAAAGAAAGATATGAATATAATTCTTAGGCCGTTATATATTATTACAAGCTGCGTTTGAAAACCGTATGCGCAGATTATTTATGGGATTGTAGACCTGGCCTAATGAACTCTCACATGTCTTAAGAAAATAAAAATGGCTACAATTTGTACTTTCGATAGCACAGTTATTCAAAGAAAGGAAACATTACCGGGTCAGGTCAGGCCAGGTCAAAACAAATAAAGCAGGAATTATTATACGTTATTATATTCCGTTTCACATTAATACGAACCATTTGTAACAGCTTTGATAACTTCAAGGAAAACGGTAATAAGGTTACAAATTTTTTGAACATTTTGCGAAAGGCTCTTAAAACGTAAGTGAAATTTACTAATTAGAGGTTGACAATTGTAATTCCATTTATAAAGTAATGACTAAAGATTAGTCACCGTTGAAAATCAGAAGTATCGTTGAATTGGATACTTATAAATTGGTAATTTATATCCCTTTTATTAGAAAAGAAGGACATCTTTCACACTAAAATTCAAATTGACATATTTTTATTTGTAGAACATTTAAAGTGTATCTTGTAGTGATTGATAGACTGTCTGAAAGATAATATCGCTAGGAAGGGCGTGACTACCGAGATGAAGACTAATAGAGAAGTTTGGAAGAAAAAGATATGCCCCTAATGAATTGGCATGGGCAGGCGAATGATGATGATGAAGTACTTCTTAAAGTAGATGAACTCATTAGCAACATACATGCAGCAAGGAATTTCTCCGTAACAGCCTGGAGTTCAGAAGTTGGCGGTATGATACCTCCCGTTCCTCGGAAAACACGTAAAGGTCCCACACCTGTCCAACACCTGATCTCTCTCTCGGATTGCCGTCCCATCGGACTATGAGAATGTGGGAATAGTGATTGCACCTGCGTTTGCGCACACTTGTGCACTATAATATCTCCCAGTTCGATGGCTAGTCTCCGCTGAGATTGGCTGCCATGACCGAAAAACGGTCTGGAGAACTAGTAAATGATAAATGATTTTATTTCTGTAAGTAGGTTTGTACAAACACTTTTACACGTCAATCATATTTTTAAACTAGATGAGGTCGGCGTTTCCTATCTGACTACTCTGAGAAGAAAGGCCGAAACAAACTCAGAGGTCACAGTCTCTTTTAAAGTCCAGACATAATCTTGGTCAGATCATGTGAAGACCATGTAGATTGGTATCTGAAATGGTCTTTTGAGGAAAGAACCACACAGATTGAGTGGACCTGTCCAGTCAGTGCACGCATTTGTCAGTAATCGTGCAGCTCAACTCAGGAAGTCAGAACTTAAGGAGCTCAACATGTACATGCAGCAATAGATCTAAGACTAGATAATCAACAACATAGTTGCTATCCAAAACCAATTGACCCTACAATAAAATAAATCATAGCTGAACAGCACCACCCGCAACAACCAGGATATGCACATAAAAAACTTTCCCAATCACATTTGCTGTTTCCTACTACGAGAATTGTTCCTTGCTATAGTTACACTATTCCTACATTTACCGCCGTAACAGTCCGTGGAAACAAGTTTAGTGGGTAGATTTTCTCGAAATTACATTTGATTTATGAGGAAACATCAATGTTGGAAACTTCTTGTATTGTAAGCCTAATCGATTTAGTTTTTGGGCCAACGATCTTTTTGGCAGAATTGGCAAAGTAGAGGCAAATTGCAGTAAGAAATGAGATTTGATTTGCTGTTCGTCCATCAATCTGGGAATAAGGTATTTTCTTGGGATTGATTTATTTGTTTTTGCTTAGCAGGGTTGTTACGTCAATCAAAATATAATAGCAAAGGCAGCCAATCACGTTTCCCATCAGCACCAAAGAAAATCTCATTTAAATAATTTCCGATTTCATTCATAACTAAGCTCAAAGCAAATTCCGTTTCAATTTCTTGTTCAGAAATCAATTCAACAAACCAATGACAGGCTCTATCGACTAAAGCTTAATCAATATCTAAAACACAGAAGCAGACGGAAATATAATTCGCCATCTCTGGTAGTGACAACAAAGATTTAGATATAAATCTGAGTTCAAAAGGCACGGAACATTAAAAATAAATAGGGGGATACTGCTGCCAGACAACGATGTTTATTCAGCTTTTAGGACTGTTTGTTAGTTCTCTGCAAGTGACAGTTAAGTAAAGATTCATATTTTTTATAGTGCTATGAAAATATTTGCGGTGGAATAAAATGTCTAAATGTTTTTGCTACTGCGACTTTTTTACAGACGGTCCGAGCTTGTTGAGACCTTGATATAAATGATGTAGGTTTAAGGCCTCATGCACATGCGCGCTTTTTTAACGCGCGATCATAGACTATGATTAAACAAGTGGAAACGATACATTTGTACGCTAAGCCAATTCTACGGTGTTTTCCCAACATTCTTGGAAAAAGCGGACATGCGTCATCATCATCATCATCTACCTAGCCATTTTATAACTATTTTTGGAGTCAGCTTCCAGGCTTACACACAGTCTACAGCTGGATACCAATATTTTATATGGAGCGACTGCCTGTTACTTGATAACACGATATGCCTTGGTAAGACTGGTTGCTAAATGATGGAACAGATAATATTATAAGTAGACCTTCTGAATTCTGATAAATCAGAGAAGTATCTCGCAAAGGACAATCAAATCAAATAAACAAACAAAGCAACGCAACCAAATACAAATAGTGATAAAGCTAACAAATTGAGAATTATGCTAAGGCTGCAAAAAACAATTTTTAAATCCACCCCGGAATACCCGGCCTGGTAATGCGGCCTACATATCCGAGGCCCAATTTGCATGGAGATGGCGCCGTAGCGACGGCCTGGGGCTTCACACTGTCATAATCCGAAACTCGGCTAAACTGATTTAAATTTTCACCATACAATGACTCCATGCTTTGGTAGCTGTTCATACAAAGTTAGTGATGCTGCTGCCAAAGCTTTTATTGCAAGGGATTAAAGATGCGAATGATTGGATTTTGATCTTGCTAGTTTGGTAAAGGGTTATTGTTTATTAAGATTTGCTCCTTGGGAACTTGGAAGTGTTATTGGGTCTGAATTTAAAATGTAATAATATTTACTGTTTGTTGTTATAAAAACACGAAATACTTTTTACGAAAATAAATATATTATATCGTCTAAATAAATCAATGTTTTTTTTAGTTCAACAATATTGAGGTTATAATAGGTAAAAATTAAAAAACCTCCGACACAAAAAAGAGCTGATGACCTTGTAATGGCTGAACCAATTTTGTTAAAACATGTCTAAGAACTACCGCTAGAAAACATGCTTTCAAATAAAAAAACCGCATCCAAATCGGTTCACCCGTTTAAGAGCTACGGTGCCACAGACAGACATACACACATGGCGGTCATACTTATAACAACCTTCTTTTTACGTCGGGGGTTTAAAATGAAAAACAACTTGTTAACCACAAGCGTAATATTTGATTCAGGATTTCAATTTTCCCATTAACGCATATTCGCGCACTGGATTTGATCAAAGGCTTGTACCGAATCCAAAACTATAAATTCAAAGAGAACCATTTTCAATTAGCATTACTCAAAGTTACCAATTTCAGTAAGATAAATTCGTATTATCAACTCAACCCTTTCATATTTAAGAACACTTTCACAAGCTAACATCAACTTTTATGTCGGTGTTAAAGAAAAAGTGTAAATAAACTTCTCTCTTCTGAGTCTGTGAAATGGATCTCTTGGAGTTCGCTTTGCTCGCTCTTGCTTTAATGAAGAGATTCACAGCTTTTGAGTTTCCAGCTAAGTATGCAAATTCTTTATATTCCGAGTTACGACTTTGTGGACTTCTTTTGTGTAGGATTATTTCATTTACTTTAAGGGTTATCACGATTAATGTAACTTAGATCCTACGAAATTAATTTATTCTAATTCCTTATCTGACTTTGATGATAACATTATGATTGTAGTTTCACAGAAAAGCGTGCGACTGCCATGGATATAACTAGTATAACTACTTTCCCGTCGTAAAACCCTTATGGCTGCACCAAGAAAACTATTTCAGGTTTACTTGTGTCTGCCATTTTATTTTAAAGTTGCAATAGCCAAGACAGGATCCTATTAGTTTCTGTCGGCAAGGTTTTGTCATCTGTCTGGAGGGATTGCTTGTTCCCTGGATGCCATCTTGGGCTCTAGATTTCCTATTTTCAGCATTACATTTGTTAAATAAATTGTCGTCAAAGACAAAGCGAGTCTCAAGGGTTTCGGGGAAACCATGATTTATTATCTCAATTGTTTATTTTGCCGATATATCTACTATATTTACCCACTGCATCCTTTTTTAAACCTTCCACATCAAGAATGCCAGTTTAATATCTAAAGTTATTCCGAAAATCTTTCGCGAAAGTTGAAGCAAATTCAGATTTCATATTCCACCACATTATTGCGGTAGTCAGACTCGAATACACTCGGCTGGGGTAGCGGATTTATATCATATATTTATTTCGCTCGGCCTGTAATGGCGCATTAATCTTGTGGTGCCTCTCGAACGGTATTTGACATTTCGCATCTTCCCTAGCATTGAGATTTGTGGGTGATTTCGCCTGTATGCTTATGTGTGTAGTGACCGTTATAGACAGAGGGTTTTAGCTGTTTATCTTTTTTTCTTAATCTTTGGGGATGTTAAAAGTAGTGCAGTATCAAATGGGGGCATCGGTGTAATCCCACTTCTTTGCCATACACGTTGTATAGAAATTCATTTATAAAAACCTGTTTTGTGGTTTTGAATTGGTCACATTGGGACATACCTGAAACAAATAAGGTAATGTTAAGTATACTATAATTTATGTAATATTTAACTTAAGACTAGTTTATAGAAAGTGTTTGTACCAAAGGGGCAAGTCGTCCCATCATAAACTACCCTATGTGAAGCATTTGAGATAAGAATCTCAACAATATCAAAGGGAATTCGTAGTGCATTATCATATTTATCATACACCAACAGTTGAAGGTTACCATGCTATAACGCATCAACTTTACGAGTATCAGCAGACAATGTAACAAATATAACACGCCATTTTCGCGTTACAATCCGAATTTATGAAAAGCTAGAGTGTGACAGGGCATAAAATCCAAATCATTGGTTATAGTTTTTATGGGATATGTAAACGATGGTAAACAAACGCTTGAGGTAAATTTTATTTGTTTGGTTGATTGGAAACCAATAAATGTTTAGTGTTTAACACTGTTTCAATTGGGCTTTTTCGTTTTAGTGTATCTGTGTATTCATGATTTGCTTTATGTAAATGGCATGAACAAATACAGTTTAATTAGGTGTAGTTAACATTGCGTTGAGTTGGAATATCAATACATTCGCTTAACTTTTATTAAAACATAAAACAACTAGCAGTTTGGGTATAAATAACGATAAAAAGGAAGATGATTTTAACAAAACGACTTTAATTTAGTAAGAGAATTCCATGTGTTTGACATGGTAAACCAAAAAACATTCAAACTCTCTTAACACATTTGTGTGATTCTCAAAAGTGTTAAATTTCTACATTTATATCTGTAATTTTTATGGTGTACATAATAAAGAGTATTCTATTCTATTATACTCTACTCTTCAATAGTACCTACACATAACATGGCATCATGCCTGTAATCCCTGAAGGGTTAGGCAGACGTGTACACCCACATTTTGCCACTTATTTTTCACTCTTCAAAAGTGTATGCTCAATAAGGCAAGAATTACCTATTAGACCTACACCTAAGCAAAGACCGTCGACCAAAACTGATAAGTCAATGTTTCAACCTGACAAATCAACCAATTACCATCAATTACACTGTAACGTTAATTTTCCCTTTTTCAAACTTCATTAAGTCAAAGTTAATTTAAAAAGGTGTTCTTTTGACATGTAAATTGGACAGAAAGCGCTAATTGGTACAGATGTCGACACCTGAATTGTCAGGCATTTAGTCAAACTCAGTTTGAGCGTAGCATCAACGGATGTTCGCGCCCAGTCCGGTTTAAACCGGTTTTCGCTGCCTATGTCCACTTATATCCAGTTGCGTTAGTTCGCTGTGACACTTGATTTTGAAAAGGGAGCTGATTGACGTGTGAATACCCTTGTTGGGTAATGGATATTTTGGCTTTTATGTGATACATCAATGATGGTGTGATTGGGGGATTAAATATACCGTCGCAATTTTAAGTTGGATGCTGTTTCATCACGGAAGTGTTGTAAATATGGAAAATGTAATCAGTTTTTAAAATTGAAGGCAATTATGTCAGTTTAAGCTTGAACATTTAAATGTAATACTAATACAGAATGGTATACATATTTTTTAAATTATTTCTTTATGCATGTACTACGTATAAAATAATTCTTAAGGTAGAAGAGAGAGGAAATAACAAACTTACAACATAGCTAAGTTAAAAGCCACATTCCAGATCAGATTCCATAAACAAACCAAATCCCGAAGGAATCAAACTACTCAAAACAACATCTAAAACCTCAAAGATGATTTACGAGCTACAAGGTGAAGGGAAATAAGTGTTACATTTCATACAATAGCCGCTACGGACATATTTCATTTTGACGTTTAGAGCCGCAGAAGTGAGAAGTTTCAGAAGGTTAACTTCTTGTATGAAACAGAATAGAATGGAATAGAATATTTATTTGCTCAGAATGTAGGTAATTACAATAAGGTGGTTATAATAATATTAAAAAACCCTTGTACATTCTACCATTTTGGTGTGCAAACATTGATGCAGTTCATCATCAAACATACAAACATTGATACACAACTAAAATTTATCAACTAGAAAATCCGCTACGGAGTAGTAACCTTTATTCAGTAGAAGTAAAGTTAGTTTCTTTTTGAAAGTTGCTACTGGTTCCTCTTATAGGGAATTAGGAATGTGGTTAAAAATAGCCGGTGCCATACCAAAAACACTTTTCCTCAACAAAGCAGCACCAGAACATTTAGACACTAACATAAACTGTAGTATGATAAGTAAATGGAGATACTGGGTTATTTTTAGGAAGGAATAAGACTCCAAATTTACTTGGCGTCATGAAAAGATCATGGGCAATGTACGCAATGTAGTAACCATCGATGTCCGCTTTTATCTTTTTTAACGTGACAATATTACCGTGGATGTCCACGTCACAGCATCACGATAACACAGGAAAGTAAAATGTATGGAAACATTTATTTCGAAGATGCTTTTTGAATTTCCATCCATGATTACGTATAACGTGCACGTATTTCCGTATACTTTATGGACATGGTCGTTGATTGTGATGGTTGACATTAAAACAACAAATTCCGGATCCATTCAAAGATTTGTTGTACGAAATAGATTTTCTGTTTTTTCTGTTCTATATTCAAACAAACAGTAGCTATTGGCTTAACGCATATCGAATGACTGCGAAGCCACTTAAAAAGTGCCCGTAAAATATTTAATCTGTTAAGTTGGTAATAAATATTCCGGCATAAAATCGGAGAAGGGTCTAAGTTCGGCATTTATTTTTCTTTTTCTAATGGAAGATTGGAAATGGATATCGAAGCCGTAATTATTGGGAGAGTCAAGTGATTTTTTTAGAGTTCTACATTGAGAAAATAAAGTGCCATTTTTATGTTATCCCTCATTAGGGTTAACGATAAAAATAGCTATAAGTATACTACTATCTCAGTGCCTAAGAAGAAGCTAGGGAAGCGATGGATGCTATCGGATTTGAACGTTTGGAGGTCGCTAAAGGTTCATTAGAAAACCAGAGTCAGACAGCATCTGTCTAGCATTAATGCTGAAATGAACATTTTTGGCGCAGCCGTGAGGGTACACACTGTTGTTGTTAAACATTACTTCCACTTTTTTATTTTGTTACTTGTATTTTGTGTTTCGCGAACTGTGTCCAAATAAACCTAATTCTTCTTTCTATTCCTTCTTTTCTTTCTTTTCGATCTTTCTTTCTTTCTATAAGAACGGATCTCACAGTTGGTAAAGAGGATCTTTTAGTTTATTCTACACTAACACTACATAACTTGTTAAAAGCTGGAACAAACACAGCTAGCCCATTAAAACACTCTATTTTTAATCACAAATACAACAAATATTTAAACCAAATAAACTCTCCACTCAAGCAAATGTATTCGTAAAATCAATAGTGTTTTATTTAAAGCTCTCTCAATGTGTGCAAAGCTACTGTTATTTGACTGATGTTCCTCAGTATTTAACTAAGCTTCGGATTACCACGTCAATTCTATCTATTACGCAAAAGTGACCTCGATCTCCCCACCGAATTATATAGGGGGAACGAGACAGATGTAACTGTAGCTGTCTAAGTTAAGGAGAGTGACAGGGACGGTCACAGTTTTATTCCCTTCATCGTTAACTGGATTCCAGTGTTCTGGGAAAACTATTTGTGACGGAAAGTCCTAGTTTAGCGTCAAAGCAATTTGCATGCGTAATTTTCTGTTATCTGTCTAATTTATGTGTTGTTTTAATCCAAGTGGAGTTATTAGTTGTTGTCAGTTTATGACTGCAATACGAGTGATGTTGGATTGTTAATTGGATATTATTTCACTAATTATGTATTTTTTGTAATTTTCAATTATTATAGTCTTAACATTGAAAGAAAGAAAGAAAATACGTTTATTTGCGGTAAACATGTCGCAGAGAAAAACACAGAAACACAAAAACTTTTTTACAAAAAAACAACCGATTTCCAAAAAAAAACACTAAAAGACGTGAAAAATAACTTTAATTTCGGAAGTCGGTGACTTTGGTTTTGTATTTTCGTTTTTGGTCACCGACTTCCGAAATTAAAGTTATTTTTCACGTCTTTTAGTGTTTTTTTTGGAAGTCGGTTGTTTTTTTGTAAAAAAGTTTTTATTTTTCACTTTTTAGTTGCGGTACCTACCCCACACAAATTCTTATACCACTACTTGGTGTGTAAATAACAGTGACAGGAAATTATTAACACATCATCCATATAAACTAAGTGGAAAAAACATGCAATATTAAGGATAACTCAAAAAGTACTGGTCAGACCTTGATCAAATTTAAATGGGACCACATGTGAAGCACCACCTATCAAATAAAAAAAAGAATCATCCAAATCGGTTCACCCAGAAAAAAGTTATGAGCTAACACACATAAAAAAAAAAAAAAAAACATACAGACGAATTGAGAACCTCCTCCTTTTTGTGAAGTCGGTTAAAAAGAACAAGTTGGGGGAAAATATGCGTCACATCCACGCAAAACGGCAATCGCTCAGCATAATGCTACGACCCTATGCGAGACAGAGCCCCAGCGCTGGTTTTCATCGACAGCCGGCGTTGACGTGATGACGTCAATCGGAGCAGCATAAGAGAAGATAAAAATAACAAAAAATAAAAAGTAAAATAATAAACACCACATGCATGCCAACATGTGTTATAATTGAGGTACTATATGATTTAAACGATGGATGAGACTGGCCAAGGATCGAATGTAATGGTATATGATTGGAGAAGCCTCTGTCCAACAGTGGCATGCTATTGGCTAAAGATGATTTTGCCGCGTGAAAAGTATAGACGCAAATAGGTATTATGTCAGAAAACATTTTAATAGATGTTGTATCTAAGAAGCAACCTGTTGCCATTGATAAACAGGTGGATGCAGACAGTTTCCATGCACGTTCAGAAACTTTCTCAGACACTCCTTGAAACTCAAAGTTCGTCTTAACTATTTACATATTTTTTTAGCCAGGACAGCAACAATAAAATGAAAACATCAACACAATTATTTTCTGTGTGCTAACAAAATTGGACAAAGAATAAAACAAAGCATTCAAATGTTAAAAACAAATGACTCCTGCTCCAAGATCTTTTGTCTCACGAATGGATGACATGACTCGAGAAAAATAATTGCCATCGTTAAATAGTATTAAATGAAGAGGATTTTATTGAGTAACTCCCTCCGAAGAGGGTCGTTTGTTTGTGAAAGTACAGAAGGAGAAAAAAATGTCTAGTTTTAAATGGAGTCGTTTTACTTTTTTGTTAGAAACAACCTTTTGGAGCTTTAAGAAGTTACCTTGCATTTAATAATTAGTTCTAATAATAATTTGTGTTTATTTAAACTAATCATAGACCTGAATTAATCACAGAGCTATTACGAAAGGTCATGACAATTATTATATCAAGGCTTTTTAGTACTCAACATCAGATTATCTGTAACTGTGTGTGTATCTGCTTTCATGTTTCATGTTCATGCTTTATTGCATTGTGTTTAGTGCATTCAGTATGCTGTTGGGGCTGCTACGCTTCTGTAGTGCCTCAGGGATGTTCGTGGACGCCCAGACTGACAGCTTCGCTGCAATCAGGCGCAAGCGAGCAGCGTCCTTGTTGCACAGGGTGCGTACCAGTACCAACAGTCACCTGAGTGTCATTGTCAACAAACTGGATTGTCCTTTCATCCGGTACTTAAGTCAACTACATGCTCCTGTAAATATTGGTAATGTCTACTAACATAGTTTTTTAAGTTTTCATGTTACTAACATCTTTGTATTGTATTTGTACGCTGACATAGTTTTTAAGTGGTCATGTGCTAACAAATTTGTATAATTATAGAATTTTATTCCGAAATAAAGAGATTATTATTGTATTTTATTCACTAGTTGTGTAGCTGTACCAAATAAAATTTGTTTATTACTAAGGCCCACTTGCACCGCCAATCACTAAACACGTTTAGCGCTAAACGAGTTTTAAACATCATTCGGTCTCTGTCATCTCCAAACATTTGGCAGAAACAGAATTATATTTTAAACTTGTTTAGCGCTAAACGTGTTTAGTGATTGGCGGTACAAGTGGGCTTAAGTTTAATGTATAGTCAGAATAATTTTGGATTTATAATTCTATCTCTTTAAACAGACGTGACACGAGACAAATACACATCATCTGCATCACCCGTCTAGCCTTTTCCGAACTATATTGGAGTCGGCCTCCAGTCTAACCGGACTGCCTATCTGACCTCCAAAACCAGTTACGGGATACGATACCCCTTTGTAAGACTTTCGGGCTTCTGACCACCCCTAACGTTCGTCAAAGATCTACAAATGACAGCCGGGTCAACAGTTTCCGAGGCACGCAGGGGTCTCTATAAGTAATGGATGGTCACCCATCCACGAACCAACCGCGGCAAGCGTTGCTTAACCTTCGATAGACCCGTGCGGCCATTATTATCACAATCATTATTAAAATGACCAATTCAAACACACGTCTTAATCAAAGCACAAATTGATACCACCCTACTATTAAGGTGGTCGCACATCAACGGTAAACAATTTTTCAATAATAGTTGTCTAGACGGTGTAATGTGAGGGCGACGGTGGCGACACCTAACGGCTAAACAACTACCATTATTATTACGATAGAGCGTGATGGGTTTCATTAAATCGACGCGGAGCTAGAATCTCTCAATTTACTTATACTATATGTAAATATAGAAAATTATAAAGGACGGGCGGTCTAGGACTAATTAAATTTGATCCAAAGGACTGCTGGTGAGGTTGTAGGATGAACGGATTTTATTCTGAAGTTAATTAGAATAAGGAAAGGAAGTGCCAGAAAGGGGTAGAGAGAATATATATGAGTAAGAATGAAGCAACTATCTTTTAAAGTTATATATGTGAAGGTGATATTTTCCGTTAAAGATAATTTGAGTATTTTTTTTTAAATGGTATCTACATTGGAAGCGACGTTTCAAAATTAAAGGAAAGTTAAATGTGATATTTGCGATTGTCTTTTTTAGTGTTCAACAAAAAGGTTGCTTTTTCTAAAACTTTTAACTCTTCTCGTCTTTAAGCCTTTTAATTATTTACTAACAGAGTGTCTCAATTAACTTCTCGTTACATCTAGTTATTTTTCAACAAATTCTCACTCCATTATAAATAATAATAGTACAAAGTAACGATGATGTATCGCCTCATAGATTTTCAACGCACCTATTATTTGGACAGCGTTATTGATATTGTCACGCGACCGTGGGAGGGGGGCATAATGGCTTAAATTAAGAACTATGGCTGGTTCGGTTAATCAACTTTTTTAAGTTAGTATAATTATATTAAAATAACAGGTTCCTTTAAAAACATTTGATTACTGAATATTTAACAAATTGAATTTTTAATTATGTAAAAATTACTAGAGTAGGTACAACACAACAAAACCATGACGCAAGATTCGCATGACGAATGATGGTAAACATGACGCAAGGATAAAACACAAAAACGAACAAGTGGGTAAAAATATGCAGATGCATTATTATTTTGATACGACAAAATAGACTTTAGAGACTCGATGCTGTAGTCTATTCATCTAAATTACCTTTTTCCTAAATTTAACGATGAGAATAAACATAGTGGGTACGGATTTCTTGCAGTTGTAGGTCGTAGGTTCGAACCCACACAGGCGCTTTATTTTCGAGTTAATTATTTCATCACCACTGCTCTCAAAAACAGCGAAGGAGAACATCGTGAGGAAACCGGCATGTCCCAGAACCAAAAATTCGAAGACATGTGACATCTACCAACCCGCACTGGGCCTGCGTGGTGAATTACGGCCCACTCCCTCTCTCAGCAGTGAAAACATTAAGTATAAGCTGATTATGCTTATGCTACTGAATTCATAGCCGGATCTCAATTCATTCAATTAACATTAAGCACGACTAAAAGTTATATGTTTGTCTTAATCAAAACAAAATTTGGCCTCTATCAAACAAAAATGGAAAACTAGAGTGGTTTGAAAATCTTTTTCTACCCACTCTAGCTTGTAAAAACAACAGCGTCAGCAAAAATAACTAACATTTTTTCAGGAAAATCAGAATGTAATTTTAAAAGGTATGGTGTTCTAATAAACGTGATAATTAACATAGTATATCAGTCCCTGACAGTTATGGGTTCTAGGGGTTTCAAAAAACCATTAACTTTTGACTCGTAGTATCTACCATCTAAATTAGGTGGTACTAATGTCCTGGTAACACGATGTTTTTGGTGATTTTGATTATAATGGTGATTAGTGGACAGGTATTCTGATACAAGTGCTTCTTGTTTTAGATGTTATCGAGGGAAAATAAATATTGCTTATCAATTGGGTATTGCATTTACAAAAATATGTTGTAACTAATGAAAAATACGAACGGCTGATTTATTCTGTGAAATTTACACCTTGTGAAGGTAAGGTGAAGTGTGTTGCAAGTAAGCTGTCACTAGTGTCAATCCCTAGCATCAGGCGGAATGACAGGTGACTTCAAGCTCACTTCACTTCAGTTTTTACAGTGATATTTTTACAAAATAGACTGACTGTTCTTATTATTAAAGTGACCTTGACATTAATATTACTTAAATTCATCATCATCACCATCATCATCATCTCATAATACTGAGTACTATAAACTTGCGATATTTTTTGTATCAATTTTATTTAACCCTCTCGTGTTCAAAATCACATTTTCAATTAATTTAAAAATAAAACCAATATACAAAATATGCAACACGGAAATGCCCAAACAATATCAAAAAAGAAAATTCTCGTTAACCCTTTACACGCGGCGTGACGGTCTATGTCGACGGCACAAGTTTTCGACAGTTGCAAATTAAAATGGCGGCCGGCCGTGCGTGATCGCTCCAACCGAGCTCACCGCGTAATCTCTTGCGGCGACGTGACTCGAATGTCGCGTGACATTTCACCTTTGTCTTGCCCAAAAAATTGTGAAAATGTTTGCTGTTTTTGGATCTTGCCTGCTGCTCATAAAGGATTGGGTTTTGAAGTTGGCCATTGATGAATTCTGGGTCAGTGGTAAACAACGTTTTCACACATAATATCTTGTTTTTTATAACGATGCTTAGTTATAAATCTTGATTTGAGTTTAGATTAGTATGACATCTCTGTCAGCCGTAAATCGAGACCAATTTGAGTACCAAACAGACCTAACCGTCTCAAAACATATATGACTATTGTTGTTATAAATATTTGCCAAATTCTATAAGTTTCTTGTCTAACCACACAGTATCAATATGATATATAGTTGCTATTTATTTCTCTACGGTACAGTTCAAAACTGTTTCGGTAACAATATCCAAAATTCAGCTCCCACTAGCCTTTAAAGTTTAACCCTCCCCTGGCCATAACAAGCTACACGAAACATTGTCAATATTTACCAGACCGCTAGTTTGCCCGACTTCTATTAAAGCCCAAAGGGATCCGGTAATGGTAACTAAGGTAATCCTAGGTCTGAGATCGTGAGCGCCCCGAGACAGACGGTCGGATAGACAGACAGCTTAGCTACAAATATAGACTTAGATTAAAAGGATTAGAGCGAAAGGTGGAAATCTAGAATTAAAAGCTGTCTGGTGCAAATAATGATTGCGAATTTTTTTGTGTTTTGGGACCTACGAGAATATTCTGCTTTATTTGTTGTTTTATTACTTACAAGTAGTAAAGGAGGTTTATTTATCTAACAGCAAATTCAAATTAGTAGACAGTCTTAGTTAAGCAATAAAATCTTAATGGATGCAGAGCAATAAAACTTTATCGGAATGCGATTGCAGTACATGGTATATTTTCTTAATTAGAACAAATACCTACCTATATTAAGGAACCTTTCTCTTTATTACAACATAACTCCATAAGAAATGTAATCACCTAAATTTTTCGAAAACTGGTGCTAAATATCCGCATTAAATTGATTCCACCGAACCGAATCACCAAAAGCTTACGACCAACCAATAAACCCTAAAATTAGCGTAACACTGAACGAATACTTAAAACCAAATAAAACTGGTTTAAACCGCAATAATCTGGCCAAACAATCAATTTTCCGGCTCAGTTCATCTTAGTGTACGAACACTGCAAACAATAGGAGCAGCCTTAAACCGGCACAGAAGTGTTATTTACTCGGTGGAATCACGGCACTTGGTCGCTGCGACCAGAATACCAAGTGGTATACGGTTACAGGGGGGTTAACAGAAAGTGAGGGAAAATAGCCGATATTATTGTTTTTTGATTGTGCTCTTTTGTTTTTTTTTTGTTTAAGGTGTTGTGTTACGGTCAATGTTTGTGTTGTTATCGGATTTTCGGATTTTTGCCGGAAAATTTGAGGATAAATAAGACATGTTTTTCTTACCGTTTACTTCCTGAATCTATTGCTATTGTCATCTTCCAATTGAAACAACTGATACAATAATAATATTTTCTAGACTGTTCCTATTTGTTTACACATTGATCTATTAACATCAATTTCATTCGCAATAAATACGATGAATTTTTTCAAAATATTTTAAATAATGATGTTTCCATAATTGCCTTATCCATTATTTGCACGTAGCTCTGAGCGCTTCCACCAAAAATTACACGAACAAAGCTAATTCCTTTAACAGCGCATTTTTATAAAAAACAAAAGAATATGACGAGCGTCAGACACTTTTCTCTTTTACATCTGACGTTGTAACAGAATCACAAAAGTTGCGCGGCGCGGACAAAACGTCGCACACGACAATGCACTCACACTGCATGGTCTGTCAAACACAATTAGCGCTAAATTCGCTTAACGACGGCGCGTCGCAGTTGCAGGGTTGGGGCCAATTTGAAGAGTACGCTTGTTAGGCGCACTGTAGAGTCGCGACGTTGTTGGATTTTCACTGGAAAGTAGTGGAAACTATTCGTTGGAGACTGCAATATTAGTTGGGATGATATTTTAGTTATGACTGGAAAGTATTTAGTTTTAATATCCGAACTTAATAATGTCTCCCTGGTTTGGAATTTATTAGGCCAGTAGTTTTATTAACCCGTCTGTGCCCAATGCATAGACTTCTTGTAAAATTGTAAAGAACTGCAGTTCTTATAATAGGTATTTCTGAACCTGCGGCTCAGCCTAACCAGATACAACAAATACAGGAACAATATTTTTAACATTATTAATAGTAAACAGTTCTCCCATTTACATCAGAATGGAAAAGTATGCATTACATTTTTAACAGAATTTCCTGTATGTATCAAGTGTATGTAAGTCTAAACTTCAGGCTAAGTTTCGCACGTCTTAAATTGCTGTTGCAGGCAATTTGCAAAGTGTGCCTGTTACGGCGTGTGATATGACTTGAGAGTGAAGCAACACGTTTGCTGTTTACCTTAGTTACTAAATGCAGTTTAGAAACTTACAATTTTGAAGAAGATTATAATCGTTTTCGCTTGCTATACGTACAACATGACAATGCTGCCAGCCTCTACGGCACTTTTCCTGTTGACAAAGATGCGGACGAATTTTTTGATACCCTATGGTTTTTTTCCCCTCCTTTTTTATATAGGTGCATGTACATATTGATAGATAATGGCTTTAAACAATAACAATGTATTAAATTATTCGTAACAATTATGTAATCAATAAACATTCGCTTCATGTGTTCAAAAATAAGGTATTTTTTTTTTAAATTGAATTTATCATTACGTATGAATTTTTTATTGTTCTTTTTTCAAGCTCTAGACATACACCGACCCCACATACTAAGCTACCCTACTTGGTGGCAGGAAGACCCCTTCTGCTGTAATTCATGATGTCTTTATAAGGAATTTATTATTAAATTGAGTTTTTTTTTTATTATAAAATAATTTTCATATAGTAGTTTATTACAAAATGAAAACTGAGAGTTAATTGAAGCACCAATGTGGATTTTATATTAGCCTCCCCAAAGAAAATGAACAACGTAGATTCAAATTAAAAATTAAACCTGCTTGTTAACATCGGCGCTAATTTTCTTCCTGGCACACGAAGGGTTAATATTAATGAGCTACATGTTCCTAATGCGTACGGCAAACATTTGTTCAAATCTGCACCAGCATCTTTGTGAGACCCCTTTGAATGTTATTGTCAAAATTATTTGGTTGTCGGTAAATGGGAGATTTCTACACAGAAGTACAAAAAAGTTACGTTGATTAGTATATCTATATAATAAAAGAAATGCTGTTCGTTAGTAAGCGCATCGCTAGAGAACGACTAACCCTATGTTGCTATTATTTGTTTTAAAATGTCCGTAATAGTCTGTTTTTTTTTTGGAAAGAAATATTTGAAAAGATTCCTGGAAAACATTCAAATTTGGGAAAATTTGAATGTCCTTTTTTCTATGGGATTTTTGTATGAACTAAAGATGACAGGACAAAGTCTGCAGGGTTAGTTAGTTAGTGATATTATAGAACCCTATCGAGGTAGCAAGTTTCTTGTGATATTTTGTGTTTATTTTTTAAGTTTTCAAATCCTATCATTATGACCGCGTAATCTAAAACTTTTCTCGATATAGATTACGCGAGCAAAATGTTTTTTTTGTGAAATCTTATAGAGACATGAGCCAATTTGTGGTATGTGACAAGCAACAGCCTTTGGAAATTATAGGGTTAACGCTAACCATGGCTGGCTGTTGTTTCCAAAAAGAAACTGACTGGTACTTTTTCCGTACTTTTGATGAACAAAAGATTGAGTAAATAATGTAGAGCGTTTCTGGCTTTTTATGGTCGGGGAAGAAGTTCTTTCGTATTTTATTTACAAATCCAAGACTAAAATTTCGGGTGGCACCCAAACATCGAACTTTTTGTGCACTCAGACTTTTTCAAATGGGTCAAAACTGTTTTTTGGTCAACCCCTAACTCTTCACCTAACTCGTAACTAATAATTTAGCTCCAGTTTTTCAAAAATAGCATCGACTTTATCCGTAACAGGGCGACCAGAGCGAGCTGCATTTTTGACAGTAAAATTCCCGGACTGAAAACGCTTCAACCAACCTTGTGCTACTCTTAGTGATACTGCGTTAAGTCCATAAACGTCACATCTTGTGTCGCATTTTTCCCTTTTTTGTAATAAAACTTCAAAATGTATCGAATTTCTTCGTTAGATTCACTCATTTTGGCAGCCAGAAAAACAATTGAAAAATGGCGGGAAATCGTTCTTACTTTTTATTTTTCTTTTTTTAAATGTCATCTATTTAATGGTATCAAAACCAGCCAAATACAAACAGTACAGCCAGAGAGATTTTACTACAACTTTATGCCTATAAAATATGTAAAAACGAATCTCCAGAGCTCCTAATCCTCTGGTCGATGCCATAAGATATGTATGAATCATTCCTATTGTCTCTTAGCAAACAGAGGTTGATTGAACGAGGTTATGCTAGTTAGTATCTGTGGGCATTTGATTAGAATTCTGACAATATTAGCTGACTGATTAGCTTGATATATGGTATTGTATTGTTGATGAAGATATTATTGTAGTTTTAGGGTTATTGAGCTGTATAGGAAGATGATTGGCTTGAAGTTGGGTCGTCTACTTGGTGTTATACCTAAATTGTTTAATTAGAACGGCAGACGTCAATAATTTTATCTCTGAAATAGTGTCTTTATGATTTCTAACAATGTTGCCACCTATTTCTTGGGACAATCGTTTGAATTTTTTTACTCTCAAGTTTATCATTTTGCAGTTTAGTACATACCTATAAAGTTAATAGAATTAATTATAGAATACTAATTGTTTGATCAGTAGTCAAACATACTAATAGTTAAAATGCGTTAGTTAAACTAACAATTTGTTAAAAATGACATAAGTTTGTTGTTTGACAAATGGTTAAGCTAACTATAGTTAAAAATGTGACAATTTGCTATGAAAGTTAACCATGCGTAGACAGAGTAGTTAAACTTTAACTATTGTCAAGTGCCTATTTGTTATATTGACTATTGGTCATTTTTAACTATGTATCAAACAACGGGCCCTAAGGGCTGATTTGACCAAAGTGAGATATCTTTTATCCGTGGAATAGAATTGACGTCTGACAGTTCTAGTATAGAAAAACTGTCAAAAATTCAAAATTTATTCTCAGTGTAAGACTTATTCTAAGTTTAAAAGTTTCATGAAATTCACCCTTAGTATAAAGTTGTAGTCATAAATATTTATATGAAACAAATACAAACAAAAATGGTATTAGATAAACAACACATTCCTTCCATTTATACGTTGCCCTTTACTTTGCTATATAAAAATAAAAACCTCATAAAATAAAATCTCCAATTCAATATATTCAAAATAAATTGGTGTGGGTTCCGTAGTTAGCTATAAAGCGCCACCTAACATAATGAAATCGTATATCTTTCACTGCGTAATTCAATTATACGAACCAATCACACTCGCCCACTGTATAACAGGTGCGTTTTATACTGCCGCCAAAGGAACCCTAGTGCTGTACTTGGGTTGTGGCGCAAGGGAGAGGAGATAGAGGCTGATTCGTGATTGGTTACGCGTTGACCTTCTGTTTTGGTAGGTGGTGTTGCAGGTTGCATTTAGTGCTGTTAGCAGAAATCAGAAGATGATATCGTGCACTTTGCTAAACAATTATGATGCTTATATTATGTAGATAGGTATATGTTTTATGTATGTATGTATTTGTTGTATATGTAAATGGTACACCACTGACTACCTACATTATTGTCTCTCCTTCTACCTTGAATCCATCCAAAGGTTGTCTGTAAAAGATCGCTTTTAGCGATAAGACCGCCCATTGTGTCACCCTATGTAAAATTTCTACTTTTATATCTGTAATTTTTATGGTGTACATAATAAAGAGTATTCTATTCTATTCTATTCTTAATAAACATATGCTGAAAATTATCAAATTCTTCATCTCGTTAAAATGAATGATGCCCATGTTCTTTCGTACAAGATGAAAGCTTACTTCAACTTTCTTATCAATCATTAAATACGGCGTGAGCAATGTTTTAAATAGTTCGTGGCACCAATCATAAATGGTTTTGGGGTATGCTGTTCCTCTATAATTCTTGCCAATACGAGACAAGTTCTTTAATCTATATTTCAAATTCGTTTTGAGCAGTCAAATACCGCACTTTGTCGCAACATTAGACCACCTACTTTCTACTCTACACCATCCAGAATCAAAACTACCAAAATCTCACCCCATGCACCGCCCACCCATCCACTCTCTCATCCCTCATACCATCCACTAGAAGCATCCATAAATCGCGGAACCCTCGGGTCTTCACCGCGGCCATTAACACGCCCGACTTAGACTTTATATCGCCGAGAATAGAGTATACAAAACTGGCTGGTAACGTGACACGACGCGTTAGGGTTTTGGTTAGGAAGTGATTTTTGGAAATAGTAAAAGCTCATAGATATGGCAATTAAAATCAAAGATACAACAATTTGACGGTGTTGACCGAAACCACTGTAGTTTTTTTCAAAACAAAACTTTTCTGCACACACACACACACCCACTACACACAAACACACCCACTACACACACACACTATACTGTTTGAAAACTACACTGGGAATTTTGGAAATGGAAAAGTCCCTATTCATTCTAGAAATTAACATAAGATGAGTCTTAGTTCCAGTCATGAAGTAATGAATGATCCTAGAACTTGTCACTAGAGCGGGAATTTATTGATTCGGGTCTGGCGAAAGTGATTTTGAATGAGTTTAAAAGAGGGAAAAAACAGGTTTTGGGATCTAGTGAAAAGGGAGATGGACATGGTATAGGTCGAAATTTTTCGTTCAGATTTGGGTATAAGCAACAGTCTGAGAAAATATACTGTTTGCTACTGGAAGTTAATGATCAAGCAAAAAAATAAACAATCCTGCTTTAGGAAATGGAATTTAGAAAACAAGATATACGTGATATATGTGATTTATTTATTTCGTATTTCAACATAAAACGGGACGAACATAGAAGACGTTACACCTTAAACTCAGGCACATCTGCTTACCCTCTATTAAACATACAAGCACACTTATAGCTACCTCCCATAACCTTACCTCATACAGCAATAACTCGTGTTCCCAACAGAACTGTTCCACAAAATCACTGAGTAAAAAAACAAGAACACATCGTTGTATGCCGAGGTACACCTGATGCTCTATTTATGGTGAGGGTCCAGTGATGGAGGGTTTCATGAGCAGTTGACACCTGCTTCTGGGGAAGCTGCCTTGTTTTAATTTGCTATAAACAATAGGGGAGATGTGTGGATGTCTATGATAGATGTTTAAAAGTTTGTAGGTGCATAGGTGTGTCCTACGGAAGGGGGATTGTCATGTTTCTGGATGTTATAATTTTTTTTTATGTTTGCTCGGTCGGTTTAGACCAAACGAGCGAATGCACATTCTATCCCAAATCAATCAAATTATTTTTGTGTAAACAGGAATAGATCATTAATTCGATGGTCTATTCTCTATATACAAATTTCTATTGGGTCTATTATAATGTCAAAATAATAGCTTTTTACTAAATGCTTAGGAAATTATATATAAGAAAAAATGTGAGTCTGTCTGGTTGTTCCAGCTAATCTCCGAAACGGCTGGACCGATTTTGATGGAACTTAACTGGTAGATAGATGATGTTATAAGGAGTAACATAGGTTTTTTGTCCCGGTAGCATGTTCCCGTAGGATTATTCCGACGTCCACACGGGCGAAGATGCGGACAGCAGCTAGTTAAATACAAAATTAAATATATAATCAAACGTCAAGAATATCAAGAAAATCGTGCTCTCTTGCTCTAATTCCTGTCTATATTCGTTTGACCTTAACCCATCTTTAGAAGAACAAGTTAAGAGGTTTAAGTGGTTCTAAAATGAATAGTAATATACTACAGTTTTTGCGAAATTTCAGGATTTGCCCCCCCGACCCCGACTCATGGTACTAGAAGGAACAGTGGGGTTTTAGTCGGTAGGAGTCCGACATAACCCTTCATTTTTCCCCGGCAGAGGGTATCCTTAAGGATTTTAATTGAATGTATTCATATATATCTGTACATCTAATACTGTTGTTAATGTTAATGTTTCATGCTAGATTATATTCGAACGCAATGTGAATTGTTACTGAATAAATAAAAAATAATAATTGGATTTCCCCACGGGAAAAAAATAAAAAGAAGGGTGATGGAATACGTACCTTAACTAAACTGCCCATGCATGTAAAAATAGATTATCGGGATTGCATACAAATAGTTTCCATCATCGTTAGCGGAATGCAATATGTACGCAGCAATTTATTTTACATTTTTAAATCGTCACGACCGCGACTGTACCCAGAGTAATGATCATCCCAGATTTTTCCTATTTTGTCAAATCCGTATCGACCAGATGCGTCTGAAAAAGCAAATCCGACGCTGTACCAGGGGAAATCTTATCGTACGATGGACAGTTACGCATTGATACGAAAAAAGAGGTAAAAAATGTGTAGTAGGTACCTTATTACACATTCTTCGTCTTCCTGATTCCGAAACTTTGACGATGGTAGAATTCGGTAGTGCTAAACTAACAGTAGTAACTACCTACTTCTTAGAGCTATGTCTATCATTCATTATTATCACAGACACAAAAGAGGGATAATTAAAAAAAAAATGGTACATGTCGTAAATGATGATTCTCAAAAATTCAACCACTTTTGAATTGACGAATGAGTCGGCCATTCAGAAAGATGAAGCTAGTTGCCCACTCCAAAGCGTAGTAGGTTCCTATGGAGAAGAACGGACAAAAAAGTCCTTGGACACTTTAAATGGGGATCCTGCCGTTTTGCCGAAAAGATTTTGCCAAAATTTCACTACCCAAACAAATTTTACCAACCTTTTTTTATACCAATGCAATGTTTGGAATGATTTTAGTACGCACATTTTCATTTGGTCAAATTTTTACTTGGTAGAATATTACGAAGGATAATGTCATTAAGGCATTTGGTCTTTAATCAAATGATTTATTACAGCAAACAATCTTTAGACAATAAACGTTTGGTCTGATGATTTGTTATGACAAAAAATATAAAGGCAAAAGTAAGGTTTTTTGGGAATTATTTAAAAAATGAAATTTTATTTTAATATTCATTTATGCAAGAGCGAGCGAAGCGAGCTCGGGACTTAGGGCACCCCGACTCGGACAGGTTAGGTTAGAAGGGGATGGCGGGGTCTGAAAGACCCCGCCATCCCCTTCGTGGTTATTTTTTTTTAAACCACCCAGAAGTAGGAGCCCCGCTTTGCGGGGCTCCGTCGTCTAAGCCCTATAATAGAAATGGTAAATTGAAAACTGACGATACTAAATATTTGGCTTATTTTATTTTGCGTAAAATATGTTATACCAACTGAAATATTTGACTACATAAAAATTGGTAATAGTACTAGATGGTAAACAAGTTATTTTCTAAACGTTCACTTGCCAAACATTAGGTTTGCATTACAATTATTTGTGAAGAGATTTTTTGCTACGTAATAATTTGGCAAATGAAATTATGCGGAAAATTGTTTGGGAAGTGATAATTTGGCAATTTTTTTTCGATGAAACAAGGGAGACCCCTTTAAATGATATTGTACCAAAATATTAGTTACATCGTTAATTTTGAATTTATAATTATATGTGAGAACAATGTTAAAAGACGTGCGTGTGTGGACGTGGGCGCAAAGAAAATCAAAAATAGAAAAAAGAAACAATTATAAAATAAAATAATCAAAATACGCGGATTGAGAGACGATTCAAAATAGGCTAACAACAATAAGCACTTTCTGAACGTCTACAGTGATAGCACGCCACTAACAAGACACATTCAAGAACTAAATATAATTGGCACATTCACACTCCAAAACTTCTCAATAAAGAAACTCTCAAACCGCATAACCTGAAAGTGTAATATGAAGACGTCGCAGCACTCTCGACTGTTGCCAACAAAAGATGGACAGAACAATGGTGTATCGGTCTCCATCTTAAACCTTCACTTGGAGTTTAATAAAGTGTTCACGTCTATTGTTCTAGAAAAGATGTGAAGCAATAAAAAGATGGAGGTATGGTATGTAGCATGGTCTAAAGAAACAACGTCTGGCATTCCGGGAGTGACACATGCTTACGTCACTATCCAGTTGCCACTTTATTGCAACTAAACACGAATTATGGAAACATTTTTAGTTACCATTCTGTTAAAATATATATATAAACCATTTAAATTGTTTTTTCAGTTTTCTAATCAAACGAAACAATTCAATTTAAACGATAACAACGAAATTGTTCGTTAAAACCTCTTTGTTTTATCGGATTCGCACAGGTAATAAAGTCGATTGGGAGTTATTATTACACACTACTGGTAACTCAGCGGTGATGACGTAGGCTTGTGTCACCCCCGTGACCGGAATGCTATACCTGGCGAAGTATATTATTATACCATGGTATGTAGGATGAAATACAGCGGCGTAATTGGCAGATAAAGCCTATTATAATTTCAATGAATTTTTGGATGACAGATTTTGGTTATGTTTAACTAATTTATTATTTTTAATGTTCTCATTCAGTCACTCATTTTAATGACATTATAAATTATTGTATTAATATTTGCATGCCATTGTTTGATGTATGTTTACTTTTAAAATCTTTTGCATGATGGCAATTTGTGTTGTATATAGTGCACTCATGTGCAAATAAATGATTTTCCTACGTTATATTAGAAAAGGACGTTTTATGAAATATGTTGGGAATCTGTGCAGTTTCTGGCATTTTCTTTATTAAACTTTTGTATTGTGGTATATCTATTGTTTTGGTATCAATATGTTAAGGCTTAGTTTTGATTTCACTGAGATTAAGTAATAAATATTTTGACTTATTAATTTGCTTACAATTTTGCTCTTCACTTAGCAGATATTGTAATTACTATAGTCTGGTTTGATGACACAAGAAACTGCATTTTATTCATGTGTATCTTAAACTATGACTCGTTTCAGTGGCAAAACATAATAAATTATTAAAGCTGACTAGGTACATCTTTCGAACATCTTCCTTTTAAAGTTAACCCCGCTTACTCTTACAATTTAGACTAACAAACGACTCTGCAACATAAAATGTATCGACGGCACGTGAGTTCAAATTCATTCTGCGCGCGGCCACAAACCGATTAAGTCAAAGCCTACAAAAGGCCATAACCCTTAAATGCTAATGGGGTCCCATAGACCCCAACATACAAAGAACACAATACACCTCACTCGGGACTGATAGACTGAGTATGTTCAGGTAGGAGGTTAAGATTATACGTGATGGTGTTAATCGATTTTGAGTGTAATAGACATAAATTGTGTTGTATGGTTTCAATGGGGTTGGGTCTCCATTAGAGACACATTCTCACATACATAGTAAGATAAGGAAGTATTTATATTTAGTCCTGTCAGCTTTGACGTCCGTCGTCCTCAAAAAAATGTTAAATTCAAAAATAAGTTAGTAAAACAATATTGAATCCTGATTTACATTCATCATACATGCAAATGCAATTTTGCGTATGCGAATATTGCGCTTAACGCTATCAATTTGCTTTTTCATCTATCAAAAGAGAATTGTTTTTTTTATGTTAACATTTTAACAACAATGTGTCAGTTATTTTTGAAATAGTGTAGACAAATATATTCAGATATACACAACAAGATTCCTTAGAGGCTGCTGATGCAAATTGTGTGAATAAAACAATGATTGCGACATATCGATTATGCATTGAGCTTCAATCGAGATCAAACGGCATCTTAATATAAACAGGATATTATCGTGATCGATGATCTTAATCGATCTCTTATGAGCAACGGAAGAGTACGAATGAAGTTATGATGCCATTGCTCTGTCAATCTAGCATTTGCGTCTAAGACCTTTTTTTGTATAGATAATTCGATGATACCGCTTATCCATTCAAAATAATTACTTGATAAGCCTCATTAATTAATTATAACCACGAAAAGTAATGAAATCTTCTCCTCTTAGCTGGTAACCTGCACCATAATTGCGTAACACACTATCAATCACAATTTGAATCATTTTGAAGCCTATTGCTAATCCATTGTTTCATATGTTCGAAAAATTTGTCTGCTCAACAACGTAAATAACGCAATGAATGTTGTTGAACTGTCAAAATGAAAGCCATTCCTACTGTTAGTATGTTACGCAATTACCCCGCTGTTTTTATAAAATAAATTAAGTTTTAAATAAATACAACGTAATTGAATTTTCTAGTATGTACCAAACAAAAAATATGCCAATAATAATAATCAAAAGTAAACACCCTTTGTTTATTTTTAATAAACTCAGTTGATATAAAATTTTCTTTTGAAACGGAAAATTTTCCTTAGCGATTCTTTGAAAACCGTCACCAATTATGTGAGCGTGAAATGGGGTCGTTTGTACCCCGTTCGTATTAAAGGGTTGAAGGTGTTTATTTTGGACTTAACACGTTATACATCGAGTGTTTGAAGTAACAGGTATTCTAGTGAAATGGAAATTTTACCATTTTACCATTTGTGCAAAGGGTTAACATCAAATAAAGGTGAGCGTTTATTAGTTTTTTGGGACTGTCTACCTTTTCAAATTGTTAAATCGAATAGGGAATACAATTTTGGTTAGTAACAGAGATTTTGTGTCAAGTGTTATTCGTTTACCAAATTGTTAGGTTAGGTTGAGTGTCTAAGACACTTTGAACATCTGATATTGTCACTTTCTTAATTTTGAAACCGATCCCGAAGATATGCTACATATTTTTGCAAAAGACCTAAGGAAGTTATTATAAATCAGATTATTTCCGATAAAAGAAATCGCTCTTTAAAAAACAACCGACTTCCAAAAAAAACACTAAAAGACGTGAAAAATAACTTTAATTTCGGAAGTCGGTGCCTTTGGTTTTGTATTTTCGTGTTTGGCCACCGACTTCCGAAATTAAAGTTATTTTTCACGTCTTTTAGTGTTTTTTTTGGAAGTCGGTTGTTTTTTTGTAAAAAAGTTTTTATTTTTCACTTTTTAGTTGCGGTACCTACCCCACACAAATTCGTATACCACTACTTGGTGTGTAAATAACAGTGACAGGAAATTATTAACACATCATCCATATAAACTAAGTGGAAAAAATCTGCAGTATTAAGGATAACTCAAAAACTACTGGTCAGACCTTGATTAAATTTAAATGGGACCACATGTGAAGCACCACCTATCAAATAAAAAAAGAATCATCCAAATCGGTTCACCCAGAAAAAAGTTATGAGCTAACACACATAAAAAAAAAAAAAAAAAAAAAAAAAAAAAACATACAGACGAATTGAGAACCTCCTCCTTTTTGTGAAGTCGGTTAAAAATCTCCTTAATTGTCACAGTTATAGAATCGTTAATATCGTTAAAATATAAAACCTCTGTCAATATCTACCCATCTTTTCAGTAATGCTCTTATTACTAATAAGGGGTAGGTAGGACAGAGGGGGAAAAACACACACAAAAACATACAATGTCAAGCCGAAAACCCATACAGTTTATAACTCATTATTTTTCCCGAAACTTGAGAGGAACTTCAAAGGGATGTACCTACACTTTCAATATTTGAATAGCAGATTCCCTACTCAAATAATTACCCAAATTAGGGGGAGAATTTTACGCACGCGTAAATAAATGATGAGCGAACTTACCTGTAGGGTTGCAAGATAAATAAACGCAGGATTTTAGGAGATATTTTAAGATAAATAATGTGTGTGTAAGTCTTTAAGAAGGTGGTGAAACATGGGCTTATGGTGGAAATTATAATTTATATCAGCTGTTTGCTCGATGTTTTACGCTGAATGATTAACTAGCTCTTTTGCAAACATTTTGTTAATTTAATAAAAAAAATGCAAACCACATATTCTGTAGTCACTCACAAGTTCTAGTTTCCTAAGAAATATGAAATGGCAATTGACCATTGTTTGTATTTACCGAAAATTTTAAACTTCAAACCACTTCTACGAAACATATATCTTACTAAGTAGAAAAAGTGTTGTCATAAGTTAATAATCTCTTGCTGATGAGTGATGTGGTTGCGACTGACGAAATGAGAAGACGTCGATTGCAAAAAATCGCTATGGATAAATGAGCCTGTTTTATTAGTTAATTATCCGATCCACGGTTTAAGACATTTATTTCTCAAAAATAATACAATTCACTTATCATGAGAAATACAAGTTAATCTTAAGGGGACTACATGACTTAAACGCAAATTTATAATGCCTAAAAATATATGATCCACTGCAGTAACCAAAATCAGAAAAATATATGATATTCTGCAGGGTATATGCTAGTTAGATAGTGTGTTGAAAACATAATACAATTAACTTGATATGATAGAAAAAAATCACGAAGATACCTCTAAAAAATTTTTTTAACGATTAAAAACCGTACTAACATACATGCAAACATTCAGATTTTTTGTCAGATTATTCTACAAGCAACATACTAACGTAATAGTGTTTTAATTTTTTAGTCCAATGAATAGATTTTTTGTAAATCCATAATTGCTTCATATTTTGCAATAAATTATCAGCGTTGTGTCATAGCCCGTCTCTTTCCTTCTATGCAATCCGACAGTGACTGCGCTTTAGCTCTTGTAAGCCCCTTAATACTAAATATACATGAACTTATGAAGAACAGCAGGTACTCGTAAATCTATTAAGTAGTAGATGCAAAACCAAAAAACATTTTTTTGTGGGTAACAAGAAAAAGTGAGTGTGCTATTACATATCGTTTCTCGATGGCAAGTCAATAGTTAGTAGTATATTCAATAATTTGACAGTACTGTAGTTGTTACTTTCCATTTGCAATAGAAGGTAGCCCTATACAAGATGCCAGAACATATCTAAGTTATTCATAGCCCAGGAGATTATAAACTTGGTTTTGATGGCTTCATACAAGACTTAATAATGTACACCAGGTTTTAGTGCAAATAAATAAAGGGTAACTAGGGAGATGGCGAAATTGTGGGGCCTTTTTACTGGTCATATCTTTGTAACGATTTTATTTAGGTAAATAAAAGTTAAAGTGCACTTTGAATAAATAAATATTAATCTACTCTAAGAGTGTTTTTATTTCTGTGTTAACTATTTTTAAAGGTTTACTTAGTTCAAATAAATAAGTTCGTCAATTTTAATAAAATTACTAGCTGCGCCCCGTGGTTTACCCGCAGCGGTATGAAATATACTTTACGACCTATTCTGAGACCTACCAAAAACAAAAAAACAAAAAAAAAAACGGTCAAGCTAATGTCAAGAGTTCGATAACAAACACTGCACACTGTGACACCAGATTTTTATATATTAGATAAAACATGAAGTTTTTTAGGGGTTGTTAATTCAGTTGGAACAAACATCAACTGCAATAGTTGACAGAAATTAAGTAAATAACTTAAAAATTGCTTAGCTATCGCAGGAAGTGATAACGAATTATGTTCTTTAGATCATACTTCCAATAAACATACAAAGTTAATATAATTAATTAGGTACCAATAGCTACCTAATTAATTATATTAACTATGTACCAATAGGTCCCTAATTAATTATATTAATTAGGTACCAATAGGTACTTAATTAATTATATTAACTAGGTACCAATAGGTATAATTAAGTAGGTAGCAATAGGTGCCTAATTAATTATACTAACTTCGTAACAAAAAATATATTATAATATACCTATATATTTTTTGCAAATAAAGATATAAACTACTTACTAATAAGTAGTTAATATTTTTATTTTTATCAACAAACCAAGCCACGCCATAGACAGTAACCCATGTGCTTATAATATACAAAAGTAGTAGGTACTTAGAGTACAACGAAAATTATGCAAACCAAATCCCTTCGCTACTACAAGCAATCAAATTGCAAAATACAAAAACAATTCCGAAAATCCATTTTTGAAAAACAGGTGGGTTCAAAACTACGTTACGGTGAGCATAGAGGGGTATTTCCACTTAATCTGCATACGATAATCGAGGGGAGCAGCGACATCTGTCGTGGATCTACATAAGTTTGAGTTTCGCCCAATTTGAGTGTGCACTGCCCTTTTGAATTTATCTGTGTGCCGTATACAGGTAGTTGTCAATATTTTGCAAAAAAAAATACTGAGAACCAAATGCCAAGTAACTTTTTAAACTCGATCGGGTGTGAAAAGGAAAGCAATATAAAGAAAATCCGTCACAGCGTGGTCTCAGCAATATTCTCGATTCGTTTTTCCCTCGGGTCCATATTTTACAGAATGCTTCGTTTTTGGTTACTGATAAAATCATTGTAATTGAGAAACGCTGCATTTTTGCCGATATGTGAAAAGCAGTATGTCACATAATCGATTTTCCACGTTATTTTCACAAACATACATACTACAAAGTTTTCTTTTAAAGTAACACACTTATCATTTACAACAAAACGTGTCCGCCTATACTTCCCAACTCGTCCCCTCTATTATTACGAGTTTTCCCGAATTTTCCCCAGGTTTTCATTAGCAGGGGTGCGTTTAGTGACTTATGCAAACAACGGAAGGGTGCAAATGATAACAAGTTGCAGGCTGCAACGGAGGACTGTTTATTACATTCGTGTGTAAACTTGAATAAATCATTAGGATTTTGTGCTGTACTTTGGAGTTTAAAACGGCGTGGCTTGAATTAATTAATTATTGATGTTAAAATGATTGGAAATAGAGATAATAGTTTATATTTTTCAGGTTTAATAAGCAAAAGTAATGTCTTATGATTAAGGTTTCTAAAATCGTATCAGATAGCTTATCAACTCAAGTTATCTTTAAGTGTTCACGAGGTAGGAAACTTAAAATAGATACTAAGGCCCAGATTTCAGAATGTTAATAGCTTTCCCCAGTGTTGTGATAATCTTTTAAATATTGAACTCGTTATTTAATAATTACTTCTTTTGGTTCACAAAGCCGTCTCAGTACATTTACCTACTCAAGTTAGTTTGAAGTGTTTAAAATTACACTCACTCAGTTTTACACGAAATCTACTAGAAAATTCTCATTATTTTTGAACTCGCAAATATACATGTAAATCGCAAAAATAATCAAACATAACTTTCAACATTCAATTAACATGTTAACACGTCGAACTTCAGTAACACAATTCCAGTTCAACCACACACAACCACATGCATTTCACAAACTTTTTGCGTAACTCCGAACGTTTCTAGAAACCGTTTAAAATTAATAAAGCGTAAATTGAATTGTACGGCGAAAGAAACAATTAACTAAACAATAATGTTTAGGCTTTCGGAATGCAAAGCAAGCCGTATTTACTTCAAAAACTTTGGATTCTAAATACCCCTTTAAATGGCCGTTGCCCTTTCGCTATTGGCGGCCATCTTGAATTTGTCCGAGTGATTATTCTGATGTGTTCTATAGCTTTTGATTTGATGTTTAGGTCTTAGCGAGGTGTACCTTAAGTTATTTTGAGCTTCCTGGTTTTATAATTTTAAGTTAGGTATTTCAATTTTACCACAAACAACAAATTAAAAAAAATGGTTTTTGGTAACTTATTTGTATAATCATCAAATTATATTCAAAATCATGAGCTGTGTAAAATTTTGGGCTGAAGTCGTGGTAGGAAATCATAACGTTTTGGCCTTTATTAAAACTAACGTAAATTATTATTCAATCTCAAAATTACTTAATTCATACTAATATTATAAATTCGAAAGAAACTCTGTCTGTATGTTGCCTTTTCACGCCTAAACCACTGAACGGATTTCGATAAAATTTGGCAAGGAGATAGATGGCATCCTAAGAAAGGACGTAGGCCACTTTTTGTCCCGGTAGCACTTTCCCTAGGGATAATTTCCGACATACACGCGGTCGAAGCCGACGGCAGGAGCTAGTATCAGGTAAAGCATCAATATAAGCGCAGACGTCTTCAAGATACAAGCCCCTAATCAATAAACAAAAAATAATTGAAAAGCACACAAAACAGCCGAAAACTTTTTCGGAAACTTCGCCTAATTTACGTCGAACAATATTGAAAGAGCTATAAACAGGTTATAGCAAAGTAACCGTCTGCTAGAGTTTAGAGAAATAAGAAGAATTAGGGTTAAAATGGGAAGAGCTTTTAATAGGGATAAGTTCGGGGCAGTCTTTTTTCGATGGACACCTGAAGTCTAGACTTGATGGGGGCACAGTTTGTCGCTGGAAACCTTTTAAGTGGGTTTGTTACGTAGTTCCTGAGGGTTAGGTGCTGAAAGTTTTTTTTAAGCTCTTGGCTGTCAACAGTTTCTTTGTATGGAGGCTTTTTGAACAAAAAAAACTTTGTCTGGCTGTTAATGGTAGGAATTTAGGGGTACTTTGGAACTTTAACAATGCAATGAGGTTAATTTATGTAGAATACATGTGATAGAATATGTTCTGGTTAGCTAATCGGTAACCGACTTCTTTTCGAGTCATAATTAAGACAATGAAACGAAATAATATTTTTTTTAAATTACTTCTACTTTTGCTCAATTAAATAATCTGAAATTTTTGATGCTAGAAAAACCGAAACAATGCAACATGTATGCGCTTTAAATTTCCGTTCAGGGATTTCCTGTGTCGTGGGTCACACTCAAATCAAAAATACAAACTTACCTACATGGTCAGAAGGAACAAACAGACTGGTCAAACAAATGTTTTTTTTAAGCACAGGTATCGAACCTGCCACCCAAAAGGTAGATACGCCATCACCACGCCAAAATCTCGAAATATTTACCTGTAAAAAAGAAAAGGAGGTTTAATTTTTGTTTGTCAAAAAGACAAACATGGTAAAATAATCGAACCGAAATTCGATGCCGTCGATGCTGATGGGATACTAGGACTCCAACGAAACACAGAATTTAAAATCAACATACCAGCCCCATTACTTAAAGTATTTTAAATTCGGATAAATAACACTGGCCACTCAAAGCGTTAAAACACAGTACAATGTGAAATATATATTTTCAATTCGCGCTTAATTTCGAGGTGTTATATCGAATGCTGTGACCACCTTCCATTGCAAACAAATTTATATGCGATCAAACACACTCTTATACCAACTCAATAAAGTCCAAACTCACTTACATCTTCAGCAAATACAAAGCTTTGTGTTACCAAACATTGGTCTGCAGTAATATCCAGTTTTACTTCAACGTAATAAAGTGCATTTTCAGTTGTATGGCGTGCATTATATGATGCAGTGTTGATCCGCCGACGGCTGTCTGGGTATCAAAGGCTATCGGATGGAAACCCGATGAATTTCGCGAGCCATTCAATTTTGGATCGGAGGTTTGGTAAAACTAGCTTTGAGGACATGATTGTGTAAAATTAAAAAGGTACCTGTATAAAATGGTATGCTCCTTAATCCAGCAATTTGCATTTCACCGTAGAAAGTATGCCTTTTATAAGGGTGATTGAATCTGAACGCCATCAGCATATCTAAACTGCGTTTAAGAGCTGTTAGTGTCATCATCAGAGATCGGATATTCGGATACATATTTACCTAAAGTAAATTTTTGCTGTGAAAGTATGTAAGCGGCTTTTTTTTTTTTTTTTTGTAAAAATGTATCCCGTGATACTAGGAACAACGGGAATGCATAAAAAGTCAGGTGTATAGCATGGAAGCGACCATAAAAAATAAAATAAAATAAAAACCCGGGTTTCTTGGATTGCATAACTATTCAAATGCATATTTATTTAAAATTAATGTTTAGCCCCCGATGCTAAAATGTGTATGTAGGGTGTAAGAGGAGGGGTGGCTTGTGTTAGTTAAAACAAAAAACAAAACATTATTTTTTTCCATACAAAAGCGCATTC
Organism: Griposia aprilina; assembly: GCA_916610205.1. NCBI lineage: Eukaryota > Metazoa > Arthropoda > Insecta > Lepidoptera > Noctuidae > Griposia > Griposia aprilina. The sequence continues at coordinate 3,878,510 of OU744295.1, read as the reverse complement.
CATGTTGGCCAACTTCTCAACTTTAGGTGAATATGCATCCGAATAGAATAGAATATTCTCATTATGTACATTGTACACCATACAAATTACACATATAAATGTAGAAATTTTACATAGGGTGATACAATCCGCGGTCTTATATCCGATCTCTATCCGGTCATCATTGTTGTGGAATTTTGACACTGACAGCTCTCGGTTACGGTTTAGATGTGCTAATCGCGTTCAGTTTAATTGGTTAAATTCGCCCTAAATTGCGTAGCACTGGTATGTTAAACTAGTGATATTTTCTGTTGGGAAAAATTCTGAAAATAGAAACCCATTGAATACCCCCAAAGAATTGTACATTCTTTTTCTAAAATACATTGTTGTGTCAAATCTTATAAAGATTTTTATCAAGATTAATTTCATTTGAATTTTTCAACTGACTACACAGCAAAACATGTTCCATATTTTTTAAGTTATTACCGAAAACAACTGATAATAATTAAGTCTTCTGACACAAGAATGTTGACACCACACAAAACAGAAAAAACCAACCCCACTCCGAAGACGGTACTTCCCACAATTCCCAGAATTCCCTCACTTCCTCATTTTATCGATATAATTGTGACAGGAAGTGGTAATGGGACTCGGTGCAGCGGTAAAGTGACCAATTGGCGTTGGCGGGTGGTCCTCAGTCCTCAATGATCGCAAATTGTTCTAGAGGAAGTACTGTGGGGGATCTCGGCCCTTAAGTAGGCCGGTTTTGAAAGGACATTAGGGTATTTCTTTTTGGTGATGGTGGGATGTATTTTTTCAACAGAAAGATATTAGTGTGTCCAACTAGCTTACTATCCCCGAATGCGTTCATAATTAAGTATAAGTTAACCATCTAAAATCACAATGTGGAATACAGTAAACGTTTTGAAATTATGATTGGCTTAATATTGTTCTAATCAACACATTTTCACTTTGCAAACAAGCAATTAGTTTGATTTTTCTGTTCCCTAATGTAAGTGTGTATGCAAACAAATCTTAAATTGTATGCATAAACAGACACGACCGGGAGCAACCATTTTTGGGTAAACAAATATTTGGTGTACTATAGGTACACCTTTGCCTAACCCTTCGGGGAGTACAGGCGTTATGTTAAATATTTGTTACGTGTGGGAATCATATTCCCGCCACAAAAAGCTAACGACGTCCACGTTTCAAATTTTATTGTTTATGTTACAAATTTTAGACCTATTATTTTCTATGTTTTACATAACATAGATCTCTTACTTTGGACATTATTTAACGTAAAAACAAAATCTTATAACCACCTCTAAATCGTCCTATGAAAATCTAAAACGCCGCACCTACGCAATACCTATAATTCCCCCAAAATTAGGGTTCGTTCGGTTATTACGCCAAGTCGTTGTCAGATGCAAATCAACTAGGGTTCCGTCTTTTTCAGGGGCTGAAATATGACGGTAATAAACAGTAGCTAGAGGCGTTCCGTACACCTGACGCAGTATGGTCACCCTATTCGATATGGGAAGTCCGTATTTGAATATTTTTATGGTAACTGTATGAATATTAATATTTTAATGAGGCTTGGATCCGTTTTTTTATACGTGGTCCATTTCCGTAGATGGGTCGTCCAGAATTTGCTACGATTGTGCGCACTTTAAGTTTAGTTTACTATTGTGATAAGTCGGAAATCTTCTTTTTTATTGATAGCTAAAAGACGGTTCAAGGTATACGAAATCTCTGCAGTCGAAAATTCATTGGTTTTCACCTCTAAAACATTTAATTAAGTTGAAGCATTGTGTTTTCCTAGATTTGTTTTTTCATATAAGTACAAACGTGAATGTGCTCGAACCATAAAAAGCTAATTCTGCTGAAAATCTCTTTGACCCGACACACATAAAACATAAAAATACGTACCTAATATAAACAAATGATGAATACTAAAAGGTACATGAACCAGCAGGTACAGTAATATTCCCGAATTATCCTTATTACTTTTTTAATTTAGAGCCGGGACAATGATAAATTCGGCTGTTAATCAAACGCCTAGGGGCCACACGTCGCAAAATTGGAAAAAATTAAATTCAAAAATAGAACGTATAATTGGATCAATTTTTTTGAAACTCTTTGTAGATGTTGCTCGAAGCGATTATGCCCTTTTATGAATTTTCATATTTGTCAATCGTGATGTATTGTTTGCTTTGATTCCCTTTTTTATGTGCCCGGGCATAAAATTTGATGGGATGTTATGGAGTTGTGTGATTTGTATCATGGAGGATGAGTAATGGATTGATATTCAATTATGATTGGATATGAATAATGACTGGAAACATTGTAATGGATTTCAAAGAAAATAACCCGCGTTTCTTATAAAATTTGAAAGTAAATCGTTTCCTTGAACGACAATTAGTAGTCAACAAAAAAAAAGCTAAAGTTCAGTTTTAGTATATTAAGTGAATTTTAATAAAAAATAAACGACAGCATTATTAAAATATTATAGATATAATTATAATAACTTCATATAGTTCAGTCATAAAACTCTAACACACAATTCCGGTTTCCACATCCGAAGCCCGACCGCGCAAGATTTTCCTGCATTTTAACAATTATCATTTTCAAACAAAAGAGAATTTGAATTTTAATAAAATAACACTTATGCCGATGGTAATAAAGCCCATAAAACTTCTAAAACTCTAAGCGGGTGCGATTAATTCTGGAATTTGCATGACAATTGCATTAAAACAAACCGGTAGAGGGCGTAGTTCCGTTTGAACCCTCACATCGCTTGGTCCCCTAGTATTTTCCGTTGATTTCATTCGGAATACTTCCTAATTTTATTGTATTTCTGCTGGTGACTCTAATGGCATCCTATCCGTTCTAAGTATTTAATGCCTTTGTTATCAACAACAAAGGTATATCAACATACCTAGAATGTTTTCCTGTGTACGTTTTTATTATGTCTACATTTTACATCCAATGTCTCATTATTATGCCTTCGAAACCTACATATAAAAACCAAAGCTTGACCATTAAAGACTACTGCGTATCAAAAAGTAAATAATAACTTTCAAAGGAAAATAACACCCTGAAGCAGTTAATTTATTTTCATAACAAAAGTAGAAAAGCTCCAACGCCCAATTAACTTAAGAACACAGAAATCGTATGAAAACGTAAAACTCACGCAATGGAATCATTTGCGTCAACTGTTGAAAGTTGTGCTGATGACAAATTATGTTCACCCCCATGCAGTTTTTAGTTGAAACGACCCCAGGCATTGGAGGGCAGAATTAGTTAGTAGCTCGCTTGTTTGTTGGGAGTGGAGGGATCAATGAATGGAACCAATGTGTTTCTTGGATTTTTTGTCCAGTTTTTTCTAGGTTTGTGGTTAGGTACTCATTTCTTAATGTTAGGGTAATAATTCAGATTTAAGGTAAGTAACCATTCGACTGATTTTTTTATTCCAACGAAATTCTTTAATTTATAATGCGGATTACCAGATATAGTTTTAGGGATATTTTTGTCAGAATCTAATCCCAAATGGCGTGGTAAAAAATAATGTGTCTGAAAGCGAAAAATAGATTGTTGTCCAAATATATCAATTTCTGAATTCATAAACTTATTGGTGATATAAACATAAATCGGTTGATCGCTTTTTATGTTACCAATCACCATTACAAACTGAAACTAAAATAATAACCTATTCAAAATAATCCAAAAAAATCTCTTTTTCATTTTTAATTCTGTTAATAAAATTAACCCCAACTACGACCGACCATCAATCTGGTCTAGTTTACACCGAATTATCACGATCCTTGGTCTCCGGTAAACTAATTTATATCCCCGTCTGTTGTTCATAGTTTCACTAATTTCATAAGACCCCTGCTTTGTTCTTATCCGTGCCCAGAACACTGCCATAATTTATAATAAACATAACTGTATGGAATATTGTGTTTGGATGTCTAGCCGTGGCAGAACTACACGAAATAGATGATAAGTGCTGTAAGTTGGTGGTGGAGAGAACACGTATTGCAGGTGAAAATATAAGATTGCTGTCGGATGCTGGTTTTACCTGCATTATATCCAAGACGACGATACCTTGCCAATTCATTTATGAAAATATTATGTATGTAAGAAAAAATCTACATCTTTTCAATAAAATAAGTGAAAGACATAATTTTAATACTAGAAATAAAGATAAAATAGATCAACCATTTTTTAGATTATCTAAAGTACATACACCTTTTATGGGGTACTGTGTTAAATGTTACAACAAAATACCTTGTGATATATTGCAATTAAATGAAAAAAAATTAAAACTCATTTTAAAAGTACGCTTTGTAAACAAGCATATTACTAATTAGAGGATTATATCCTGGATAAGAAAACTTGGAAACATGCTGGTCCTGCTCCATAGGACAATCTAGAGTCTAGACAAAATCAAACTGGTTGCTAATTTAATTGTATAATTTTTATGACATTGATTTTTACATTATGTAACTACTTAACTCACACACTAAATTATTAGTTGTGAAATTTTGGAAAAATCATTTACTTTCAATATTTGTAAATATGTGAACACCATGTATCTATCTCATAATTAATTTACCTGTCATTGCGTTATATTTAATTCTTTTTACCTATTGTGGTATCGTAATATTATTCTAGGTGCATCGTCTGCACATATAATTATTATGTATACATAATATTGTAAAACATTTTTAAAAGAGTAACGGTGGAGTTTCTTGCTCATTCTTCTCCATACGAAACTACCTTTTAGAAGGGGCAACTAGAATCAATTCTATTTTTAACTGACTTCACAAAAAGGAGGAGGTTCTCAATTCGTCTGTATGTTTTTGTTTTAATGTGTGTTAGCCAGAACTTTTTTCTGAGTGAACCGATTTGGATGATTCTTTCTTTATTTGATAGCTTGTGCTTCACATGTGGACCTGTTTAAATTTGATCAAGGTCTGACCAGTACATTTTGAGTTATCCTTTATAATGCATATTTTTTCCACTTAGTTTATATGGATGATGTGTTAATAATTTCCTGTCACTGTTATTTAAACACCAAGTAGTGGGTATACGAATTTGTGTGGGGTAAGTACCGCAACTAAAAAGTGAAAAATAAAAACTTTATTACAAAAAAACAACCGACTTCTAAAAAAAACTTTTTTACAAAAAAGCAACCGGCTTCCAAAAACAAACACTAAAACACGTGAAAAATAACTTTAATTGCCTTTTATGTGCCTATTTGAAATAAATGATTTGACTTTGACTTTGATTAATTTTACAGCTCAATTTTCTTTATTGGTCAAATCACAAATATTTGTAACAAGCCTTTCGGCCTCTGCAGTATCTTTTCTTTAATTCTCACCTGGATTATTTTACGTACTTTTCACAGAGCATTTTGCAGTTGCTTTTTTCAAAGACCACGGGAAAGCTACACCATGAACTACCTAACCTACATCAGTCCAAAAGAAGAAACTTCGGTTTGGTTTATTTGATTGCCAAGAAAAAATTACATAAAAACTAGTCAAATAACGTCCTGCCATGAATTTTAAATATCATCATGTTTAACTTTGTAGTCTACTGTTACTAATATAATTATTTGCTCTGTAATAGTCTTGTCTGACAAATAAAAGGAAACTTGCAGCGAACGTGAAGTTGCCAGCCAGACAATATTTAATTCAATTAAACTTGTGCTGTCCCTGCTTATTATCCCGGACAAAGGCAAAAGAAAAGTTCAGAAAGAATATTAAATGAAGCGTGTTTTTAATATGATCTACGACAAAAGTGAGTGCTATTGAAATTCGTACGTTTGTGTGTTGTCTCCTTGCATTATTGTACTCTTGATTACTTGTTACTTAGTTTATAAAATCATATTGCTTGTGTAAAATTAAAGTTCATTTAGCTATTCTGTCTATTTTGCACAGTTTTACTACTTTTAAGTTTTGTTTTTTATCTCCTTCACAGAATTTTCTTTCATACATAAACTCATACTATTTTCCCTAGACTAAGGACGACGATTTTGACGTACCTACTCCTATTTCTTTAGGAATTTTGACCAAGAAGTTACTAAGATTGCATTTTATTTTGTGCATTCAGTCGCATTTTGGAATTCTCGTTAACACTACACCATCATATCATCAATATAGCCAAATTCTCTCCAATTATCCTCCGAAAACCACCTTAATCTCCGAAATTAATCATCTCTCTCAAAATTTATAACAACAATAAACACCTGTCATCTTAAATTAAACCTTGCTCCCACGTATGACGACTAATAACTTCCTCCGGCACCGTTTATTAAGAAACCACTGCACCCGTTGCAGTCTCAATAATGGCTTGTCAGTCTCGCGGTCGCCGCTATATTGTGTCGCCATCTTGAATTTGAGGCTTCTCCGCGGGCTGTCATATTGCGTTTAGCTCGCGCTTAGCTGGCGATTGATGATGTGGCAAATGTTTAAGATTCTACTACAAAGGCCGTTATAGAATCTTGAAGATTTCCGTCGAAGGCTAATGTGTATTTTTTAAGGGCGGAACTTTTACTTTCGTTATTGGTTACCCACTAAATCTGATAAAGATATTATCAAGAATATGTTCAGATTCATCGTCAAATTCTCCATTATCAACAATTGTAGGACCTTTCAGGCATATATTTCAAAAGTTCCAACTATTTCCATTTCAGTTCTCACTTATTTTTAATTCCCAAGTTTCAACATTGCACGGGTCATATTCTCAAAATTTCAATTCGCAATCGTGACTTTTTCTCCAAACTGCCGCCTCGCTCATTCCTCGCTACGTTTCGCCAACTTCGAAAGACTTTTGCATGACGTGAGATTAACGCGCACTTTAATTACTACTTGAACAAACAGTTTCATAAACAGCTGTTTTTGATTTGTTCTTGTGTAAAATTTTGACGGGAGCTAAGATTTTATGCTTATGTGCACGTTTGCTTTGCGATTTTGAATTTAAATTAAGACGTTCACGCGAGTAACATGTTGTGGGTCTGATTTTGGTAGGGAAAGCTCATTTTCTCCTTATACCAAAGTTAAACAAAAAAAGTACACGAGTCGAAAATTCACCGTCGAATTCCTCAAACTACACCAGACGTCTTAAATCCAAAAATCAAATAAAAGGAATTCTTCGACACGAAAAAAGGTCCTCTAGTCCTCTTTGAATACAACATAAGAGTTGGCATATATCAAGTGGCCCTCACAAATGAAATAGCTACGGGGACAATTTCTCAAGACAGACAGCACTCTGAGGGACACTCCGAAGGTCTCCGGTCCCTCCTTACCGTAATCTTGGCGATTATTAAAATCATATATCTTTGGAAAAAGGCTAGGGTGGAATGCACCCTGATTTCTTGAGGGTGCATTCTGTTGTGTGTCTCTGTTTTATGCATAGATGCTATGTTTATTTATAAGGAAGGCCGTAAAAATGATTGCTAATCTTTATTTATTTTGATGTTGTTATGGTGTAAGTATTTATGTTCTGTATTTGGGTTATGACTTCATGTTATAAAGCTGAAGCAGCAGGTATTTAAGTTTCGTTTTATGGTCTTTGGTTTAATATAAATCATGGTTCGCACGGTAATGTTCATAAACCTCTTTGAACGATGGTAATCATTTTAATGGAAATCATTACCATTACGCTCAAGTTAATACTAAAATATACTAGGTGAAAATTGTTAAACATATTTTACTGTTGGAACTTCATTTATCACCCAGATTACTTTAACATACGTACTTTACCATTGCTATTCTCTTAACAAAATATATAAACAAAAAATAGCTCACTGTCCCATACCACCATCCACCAGAAGGTACGTCACGTCTTCGAAGGCATGCGACCCGTCACAATATTATTCTTACCTCCCGCGCCTTCATTCCTTCCTTCACTCTCATTCGCCGCTCATTATCATTCACTCATTCCTCGCAGATAAGAAAAACGCCGAGCATTCGTGAGATTATCGCTGAACTTCCGACTTTTTTTGAGGTAATGTTTGGCAAAATGCCGGTGAAAATACGGAATTAATACAGCTTGAATTCTGTTAAGCAGTGGTGTTGTTTTTTTTATAGTTACTACTGGGTTTAGTGATTCAAGTAATTCTTAGTTTTGCGGGTTTTTTATGAACCGATTTCAAGGACCGGGATAGGTTCTTTTATAATAAATTCCAAATACTTAAATTCTTTGGATAAGTCTACATATATAGCATACAACTTATGTATTACGGTGCTGAGCATTACGAGCATGGTAGTTATACTGGTTTTGTTACATTCATGTTCAAAATAGGTGGTATCCTAAATCCCAAAAGCAATTTCTTCCAATTCTCCCACACTTCCTTTCGAAGCAATACAAAGCCTCTTTCTAAAGCTGTCGGGCGAAGGTATTAGATCTAGTGGTTCCTATCTCCTGCCATATAACGCTTGAGTAGTGTACGTTTCAATTTGCAACGAAGTGGTTATAACAATCTGTTGGTATGTTGAGTGCAAATACGAAAATTGTGGATGAGAAATGCTTCTCTGTTAGAATTTCGAATTAGGTTAAGAACTTGTTTTTGTAGGAATCATTTTTTGGAACTATATTATTTGAGCAACGAAACATACAATTTCGTTGGATTATGATTATTTCTTATGCCTTAATGAGTTTTACTCTCTTTTCTGGCAGTCGATCTTACTACCGGTTATTATCAGATGCCATTTACCAAGTCACTTATATAGACGATTTCATCATACGAGTAATAACTGTTCCACAATTCTTTAACTCAACAACCGCTACAATATCATCATAAAACACATAAATGACGGAATCTTAACGAACCAAAACACACAGAGAGCTATTAAGCAACAATCTCAGCACATCTCTCACAAAAGGTCACGTTGCTCGTTACAGAGCACTGCAATCTCGAGACGACCGGCGACGACGCTGCGTTCATGCGAGCCTGGTATGCAAGCCGCTATTACTCACAAGTATGACAGTTTTTTTTCTTGTTTTTTTTGGGATTTTTTTGCTGTTTTTTGCGTTGAAAGAAGAACGTATATTTGGGTCATTAAACCTTTGTTTTGTTATAAGATGCAAGACTTTAATTTAGGGAAAGTTCCATGTTGCATAGTTGTAGAATACCACCAGATAATATTAATTAGAGTAATAGGTGGATCATATTCAAAATAATTGTAAGTTACGGATAGGGAACGGATATGAATATTAATTGATTGTAACAGAAAGGAACTATTAGGGCAAGTTTAAATAGCACACGTTTTTAAAATAAATAGGTAATTAACGTTGAGCTAGTTTTTAGTTTACCGTCAAAGACGTGGACATTGAATACTTGTATGAAAAGGAACCTACGCAATGTCTGGTTTTTTTTTAATGAATTTGTTAGCCGTATCAAATGTTTCATTGTTTTTTTATTATGCTCAAATAAACATGTAATCAGTTTGTTTATGAAATTCTGGTCACTTGTATCTCATTCTAAAAATAATTGGGTTGGACATTAAGACAGTAGTAAATATAGAATTATTTTGAATATGACCCAGGTTATTTCTTACTATTTCTTTAAAAGGCCATCAGTAGGTTGCAGTCAGATAATGGAGTATGAATTTCTAAGGAAAACTTGAACTATAATTTTTGTAGTACCCAATTTAGGGTAGCGTGTTAGATATCTTCTTCAGAAACATCTCGTTTCAACTACAGCTAAAATCAGGGCAGAAAATCGGGATATTATGTGGAAAAGGAATAAAAACATCAAACATCAAAAACTACCAAACAAAACCTCAAATATACTCTGAAATAAAACAGAGTTATTAAACATAAGAAGTAAGTAGAAAAGAAAGTACAAGTTAGCAATATCGTTGAGGAGCACCATCTGGCTGGCATGAAGCTCCTTACTTTATGAACTGACAATGTACGTACTTCGGAGAATTCCCACTTTTATCGGAAACTTATAAGAAATGGTCGCGTCATATCCCTTACAACTTTTCTTCGGGATACGACTTTTTACTTCATCATGGAAAATGTGACGAAAATTTTTGAGACTTCGTTGTACTAGTACATACACTACTCTGTTTAGGTGTTGGGGATCACCGTCTATCATGAGTATATTTTAATTTATAATTAAACTTATATTAATGAAACCGAATAAAGCTAGCAAGCTTTTAGAATAAGATTATCATTCATATTAATATATTCAGGTGTACAATATGGCTTTAAATAAACCTTAATGCTCACAAGTAAAACACAGGTAACAGCGAGATCAACTCTTAAAAACTCTTAAATGAAATAGTGACTTCGACAAATTTATATGTACCAATAACAAGTGACTACCTACCCTTCTTTACTTACACCAAGGTAGCCATTACATTATAAATCTATAAATCTCACTACGTTAATTCTCAAAATAGATCTTTCAAGAAAAATACCTGTAGGAAAACAAAACCACGAACTTCCCGAAGGTCATCGAGAGGGATTCCCGCAAAAAGTATAAAACGTAGGATCGATAGGAGGGTAGGTCGCGGAGGGCGCGTGGACGGAATATGAAGTAGGGGTGAGCTGCGATATATCAGTCTGTTTGGAACAGCTAGAGGTGAGGTTCAAAGTATCGTAGTGTTTTAGATTTTGAAGGCATTTTGTAAATTGGTCTATGGTAAAAGTTACGTTAAAAAACGTTGTCTCCGCTAGAATGCTTTTAGTATCGTACTCGCTGTATCTAACATATAATAATAAGCAGACTTGAACTACCTTTACCGCAGTATGTTCTTAATTACTTAGCTACTGCGGCAAATCAGGCGCTATAAAAAATTGTGGTCTGTTAAGTTGATGAGAAAAAAGGCACGCCTATATATTTTAGCAAGGTTAAGTAGCGGTCATTAGAAGGAAAACTTACAGAAGTTTGTTATAGCTTTGGCAATGGTCTTAACTCACCTAATAAAAAGTATTTATGATAAGCTTATACAGCTGCAGGCTGCACTCAATAAAAAAGCTGAAAGGTGTCAAGCCTTTGCAGCTCTTAAGTAGAAAATTATGAGGTTTCTAAATGTTAAATGTTTTTTTTTCTGTAAGTAGGTTTGTACAAACACTTTTACACGTCGGCGTGTCCTATCTGACTACTCTAAGAAGAAAGGCCGAAACAAACTCAGAGTTCACATAGTCTCTTTTATAAAGTCCAGACATAATCTTGGTCAGATCATGTGAAGACCACGTAGTTTATAAGTTTTCTAAACAAATTTCAATCCAAAATAAGCAAAAACACAATAAAATAAAATTGGTCGTTGTTTATGTAAAGCTCGAATCAGTTTAAATTTAAATTACATTGTATGCAAATGTATTGAAGCCCTCAATAGGGGAAGTTTATAGTGTTTACCCCCGCCTTTATAGGACTGAGATATTGCCTATAGGATATATTCAACCGTTAGGAAAATATTACGTGTCAGCTACTTTTTATACTGTCAATTTCAAATGGTGTAAAAAAATTATAAGGTGCTGTTACAAAATCAGATCTGGATTTTTACTGTGATTTTTGCGGGGTTAAGAAATTATGGTTCTGATAGCAATTATTCAATGTAGAATCAAAGATATACAAGAATTATAAGCCCGTCTAAGCTATTGTATAAGAAAAAAATGGTAACTCAGACGCAAAATATGCGCATTGACGTGGAGTTGCGGAATACTGGCCGGTGTCTGCAACTACAATATAACTGGTATATACAACTCTTGGATATCTAAACTAAACGTCGCATTATGTAACGTGAGACTAATTTTAAAAATCTATTACGAAATTCCTTCCTCACTTTTCGCAAAAGGACCAACGATCCTGCGACATTACAGACAAGACGCAGAAACAAAAGGAATACGTCTAAAACATGTCATCTATTAAAAACGTTCCGTTCCACTCTCAGAGCTAATTGCGAACGTTCCTACAAACATAGAAATGAAAGACCTGTAGCTAAACATCCGACACTGCTTGATATAACATTTGAAACTGTATCACAAAGCAATAAAGTTCAGTTTAGAATTACACTTAAGTCTGAAGCGGTAATGTCAGAGCGTTTTGGACAAAGTTAACTTTGCGGTTCCGAAACCAAAGTCTACAGCAATCAATATCATAATACAAAGACATAAGGTTGGAGTTAGGGTAGTAGTTTGATTTTCACAGCATGCTGTGTTGGTAGAGGAGATGTGACAAAGATGAGGGGCTGTTCCGTTTAATTTTCATTGACAAGTGGTGGGCGTTGCAGGGCATAGGTTATTTAGACGATTTTGTTACTTTGGAATTGTAGATTTTTCATGTTCATTTGTGCATTTGGAAATATTTCAATGTTACACTTACGAGTAGATGATGAGCAATAAGAAGAGAAAGGAAGATTTGAAGTAGATAATAATGTGAGACCCTGTTATAGAGACAGAGGAAAGAGTCAGAAATATTTGGAAGCTTAAGATTGATGTAAAGAAACAAATACCTTCCGTTTTCAAATATTTTCTAACATTCACACAGAATACAAATTGTAAAAGATACTTTCGCAGCAATAAAAATTAAAAATAAAACCTCCCCTGGCAGTCAGATATCATAAACAGTTGTTAATAAAAGAGCTGCAGATGTTCGCGATGCAACATGTCTACTCACCCCCCTCGTGTTCACGGTCCATGGCTCACATTGAGACGGTATGACGAGTGTGTACCGTGTTGTATTGTTTGAGATAGTTGTATGAAGGATATAATAATCTACTGGCTGATAACTTTAGTACCAAAACCCGATCATTGAAGAAAATATGATGGTAGGAAATGTCCGCAAAATGTTATGACCGGTGGTAATTACGGAAAAGTTATATAAATAAAAGAGCAGTATTGGCCCAGTGGTGACTGCTCCGACTAACAAGTGGATTCGAACCCAGACAGGCGCTACTTTGCTTAATTTATTTAATCACCACTGCTCTCAAAACGGTGAAGGAAAACATCGTGAGGAAACCGGCATGTCCTAGAATAAAAAAATCGAAGACATGTGACATCTACCAACCCGCACTGGGCCCGTGTGGGAGATTATGGCCCACTCCCTCTCACAGAGAGGAGGCCTGCGTCCCAGCAGTGGGAACATTATAGAGTAATTATGCTATATAAAAGAAATTCAATGGCGCATTGATTGCTGCCAATAGGGGTTGTGGAGAATCGCAAAGAGTAATAACAAATTTTAAGATCTTTGCAAGTATAGCTGTTTATGTTAATAAAACTATAACTAACTTCGGAATTCATCATGACACTATCGTTAATTACAAGCTATGTAGATATTAATAAGCGGATATAAAAAAAAATGGTTTTGAACCAACTAATAGAATACATTTTGTGGGAGGAACCGACGACGAAGACTGGTCTAAAAATAAACCAAACTCGTCTTCACTCATTACAAAAATAGGTAGGTAACTCAACACAAGTTGCTGACAATATGTTTCTAATTATGGATAAGTAATGACGAACATGATTGGAGGATTGTAAAATGTGAATGGAAATAAAGTGGGAACAAATTCTGTATGACCAAAATACGCTTAGATAGGTATGAACTAAATGAATTAGTTTGAGATCTTCGACCGAAAAGAGGAACTTCTGAATTGAATTCAGATTATTTGGACATACCTTTTTTTTTTTTTTTTGCGTGGGAAATCATCAAATGACCTGTCCCGCTCTGGGCGGAGCGGAAGGGCGTGTCAGACTCTTACTGACTAAAACCCACCCGTGTTCCGTTCAGTTGCTTGTGCGCCAGGGCCACGGTAACTCTTTCGAACAATCCGCGACCCCGGCAGGCATCGGCCCTATCGGACCCCGTCAATCATGCTGACATATCTTTGAGGCGCGCGTGGAACACGACGCGCCGTCGACCCGGGCCTGGTCCTTACCGGACGGCGAGCTGCATTTGGACAGACCTGACATTTCGATCACTTTCAATTATAGAGAGTGCTGTAAAAGCATTGGCTGTGAGAAAGGGTTAAAGAATTTTATTGATTGTTGGACCCTTTTTCATAACAAGTACTCACCTTTTTTATCAATGTTTTACAGTAACCCTGTACGTTATCTCATTTCTTGTTGCTTCACCTTTATAAGGATTTTCTTAGTACCAGTACCCAATTCTTGAACTACTTTTGACGTTGCTATATTAACTTTTTCTTTTAATTTAGCCAACACAGCATCATCTACATCATCCCTCTCTGTTATCTCATTTCGAAATTACTATTCTGCTATAAATAAACCATAACCTACTTTTACTAATACTGATCCAAACTATTATCCGTATCGTACAGTGCGGAACACATGTTGATCATTAATATGTTCAGTAAGCGAGAGAGCGGCTCACGTACTTTGAGAGGTGTTTTATCTGTGTTGTTATAAATCCTCTTCTATTATCTTAATGGTAATGTTTCCCTTGTGAGTTGTTGTTATTTACCTGTGTGTGTTCAGGTTTAAGTAAGTTGGAGATTTTAAGTGGAGTATTTGCATGCATCGCAGTAATGTTGTAGTCAGTTTTGCCATTAAGACTCAGCATTTAACCGGTTTCTATTCTAGCAGATTTGCTTTTATTTATTTTCCTCGAATACATATCATAATAATATAAAAAAATCATTCCTGCTTTTTATGCTGCTAGAGAAGCGTTTTAGTTCTTAATTAAGGTATTTTCCGGATTTATATTTTATTCGAGCTCTGCGGTTATAATTATGTTGTACGACAAAGTGTTTATCATGTATTCTTATCCTAATACGTTTCATCTTTGCATTTCCCAGGTACTCACAAGGATTCTAGGAATCAGCCCTTACCATATACAAACACAGCTTTTCTTCACTGCACTTCACAAGCAACACCCAGTGTTCCTTCCATTCTCGGAATGGAAATAATTACACGTCCACCAAGTGTTCAGTCTAAAATTACACATAAATTCGTTCTTTGGGTGAAAAAACAAAGGGCTCTGAGTCCTCAGTGTCAGATGACAAATAAAACAGACAATTAGAGAAGGGAAGGGTGAGGGGGTGTCATTATGTGCTGGTATCGAGTTGCAATGACATCTAAATTTTGTACGGTAGGCGTGAAATTAAAGTAGAGGAATGTGGCAGAGGATATAAGAAAAAAAAAATAGTAGGGGAGAATCATTTTCATAAAGATAATACTGGCAAGCTGTGTGAAGGTTGGGGTAAATTTCTCGCAGCTGTTTACGATTATATTTTTGTCTGTTTTCACCCACTCAAAGAAACAAATCTAATTGACAACAGTTGACTGTCACAATACACACTAAATAGTTTTGGAGATCGCCGATATAAACCTAACTCACCACTGTTCATATATTTTCAAAATTCGTGGCTCAGGTAAATCAATCTCCAGTATTTATTCTCACCCATCAACCTGTCACTCAAAAACATTCCAAAGGAAACTTCAGTAAAATAATCCAAAATCGAAATATCTCTGGTGCTATATTCCCTTCAGGGTATGTACGCAGGGAGACGGGTTTCGGGTGTCTTATTATTTTTAGTCGAGCGCTCACAAGCCGTCAAACGACGCGACAGCTGCTTCAATATTTTACTAGTAATATCGTATAGCACTTGGAATTTTATTGATTTTCATTCCAAATTAATTGTGTGAAGAGTATCAGTTACCGGTTTAGGGAAACGGTTTCGGAAAATACCTATTTCAGCCATATCACGTTTTGTTTTTAAACTACACTTTTTGGGCTCTTTTTTGGACCTGATAATTGCTTTACCACCTTGAAGTTGAAGGTCTCTTGAACGCCATAAAACGACAAGGTATATTTTTCTATGTGGCAATTAGATAATTGCAATCTGATGGTTCAGGTTAGTGGGAACTGTTATCAAAAGTGGGAAATCAATTACGAGGTCAGCTACCTATAAAAAAGCAGAACTAAGAAGATAGTTAAGAAGTGAAATGATCAGTCACCAATTTGCTGTGGATACGTTAGAAGATGTGTCAAAAGAACAGCTGTTTAAACTGCTTATATGAGATCGATTGATATACGATCGTCAATTGTTTACTATTAACGGAAATAGATCATTAGTGAAGGAAAAATGAGTAAGGTCTACTTGTACTCTCGTAGAGGTCATTATTGTTGGCTGTCACTATTATTATGTGCATCTGGAATTCTGAACATAAGGACCATTTTTCAACATACATCCACGAACGTTTTCTTGCCTATGGTAGGCACTATATTCTTTTACTGGCAACCCGTGTATTTCCGTTCATTGCACAATAAAAATGGCCTGAAAGACGTGACACTTAATACACACATAAAATCATAGTTTTTTTCTTCAAGCTTAGCCAGGAACACATAACATTTTTATGGTCCAGATAAGGGTGGGACAAAGCTGCCAGGCTATCACGATCGTCAAACGAACACATGTCTAATGATGTATGTGATAGTATAACATAAACTCGTATCTCCCTTGTGCAGCTGTCTGCCTTCAGTTTTAGGGTTGTCCAGGAAGCCAAATTCTGAAGTGATTATATAGTTTGTTATGAATTTTAAAACACACCTTTGATATTCTTACTCTCTTTGTTGGTCTCGTGGTTGCAAACGCGACTGCTGAGCTTGGGGTCCTGGGTTCAATTCCCAGGTCGGGCAAAGTGTTATTGGGTTTTTCCATTAGGAATTTCTTTGTAACAGCCCGGAGTTTGGAAGTTGACGGTGTGATACCCTCGTGCCTCGGCAAGCACGTTAAGCCGTTGGTCCTGCGCCTGATGTCTCTCTGGTCGTGTCGAATTGCTGTCCCATCGGGCTATGAAAGTGAGGGAAGAGAGAGTGCACCTGTGTCTGCGCACACACTTGTGCACTATAATATCTCCTGCGCCGAAGGCAAGTTTCCTTTGAGATTTGCCACCATGGCAGAAAAACGGTCTGGAGAACTATAGTAGTAGCGCGTTTGCCAATGATTAAAATAGAATTAGAAAATAAAAATAGACGATGAATAAGATTTAAATGAGGAACATACAAAAAAAACTTTGAGCAACTAGATATTAAAACGAAGCACGAGGGTGGCTGATAATCATTGAGATTTCAGATTCTACAATGAAAGTATTTAAACTACTGATAATGGAAAATGCTTCAAAGTAGGTGATCTTAAGAAGAACTGTAACAAATTCTTCAACTAAAGAATTTGGACGATCCCACCAATTCTTTCTTTTGAACCCAACCCCCAGTTTGATGGTCGTGGGTTTATTATTTATAAGTTTTACGATGCAAGGGGACTACGTAAATAGATATACGTGGATCATACCGGCCCAGACGAAGTTCACGGTTAAATTCAATTATAGTTTGAAGGATATTAGGAGCAGTTGTTTTGAAAACTAATAGTGTTATTAAAAGTGATGGATTTACTGTTAATAGAGAGGTGGAGAAAGAAGTTTGTTTTAATTTGTGTTTTGTTTTTTAATGTCAGTAGGTAGGGGTATTGGAATTTCAAATTGGAAGATATAGAACGATCTTTAAAGTTAGGAGCCGATTTCTTTTACAAAAGTTACAATGAATGGTGGTTAGATCAATCTTCCCGTTTGGCTGACGGCAAACGGTTTGGTTGATAGCAGGAGGGCGTTGATAGTGAAAGATCCCATGTTTTTTACACGATTTTGCATTGAACACGTTTAATTACATTAAGGGATGATTGATGTCAATAATAAGAGTCAGATTTTACCAATAGCAAGGTAACTATTATAACTTAATTTACCAACCTAGCCATAGTTCATCTTCCATAGACTTCACCGGATAGACTTGCAAATGTACGCTTACAAATTCTACTCGATATGAAAACCGATGAATCGATATAAGATTAGCGATTATGAATATTGATGGTGCGACGTGCGGTGTTTGTGAATGGTACACGTGACTAGAACTCGATCTGTATAATCCATACTTGCCGATATTGTCCAGGAGTTCAGCTCTCATATTAAGTAATATAACTTGAAAGCTTTTTCTCATTATAAAATAAGAATCTTTTCAATTGTTAAGCCCTAATGCCTGTTTTTACTATAACTAGGCGACACTTCAGTAGTGTTAGTAAAAACGGGTGAAAGTATAACTTTGATTAGATGCAAAGGATCTTCTTCGTCATGTCGATGGGTTGGCCCAAGACTTCGCCACTTCCACGACATCGTCGACGGCAGCACAGAGGTCACCATGGCCGCATTTTTTGAGGCACAAAGGGCATCTTCCCGCAGAGTCCAACCTTCCGTGGCCCTCTTGGAAGTCTCTGAACCGTATAAAATGGAATGATGATAATTTGGTCTTTCTTCTAACAATCAAACTCTTTACCATTTTTTTATAATTTTTTAAGCTTTTTTCTTTTACTCTTACCTTTTTGCTTTCGGAGATACTTAGTTTATTTGATCTCTTTCCTTTTATCGGATCGTAGGGCCACTTCAAAAGCATATTATTGCTTTCAAGACACCTTTAACAAAAAAATTACTTGAAGATCTAAGCACTTGTGAAGTCGATTTAATACGAGTACCGATGAATCGGTATAAGATTACCGATTATGAATATTGATGGCGCAACGTGCGGTGTTTGCGTAAAGCGCACGTGCCGAGGACTCGCTTTGTAATCGATACGTAGATACCGGTATTGTCCCTGAAATATGAGATATCGATGTGGTGTTGTTTTATTTTCTGTTTTATTCATTGAAAATGTGTATGAGAAAAGATGAGTTTAATTTATTTTAAACTTGAGTAATAATGGGATTTAGTTACCGGCGGGGTAACACTAACAGTAGGAATAGCTTTCGTTTTGACAGTTCAACAACGTTCATTGGGGAATTTACGTTGCCGAGCCGACAAACTTTTCGAACATATGAAGCAATGGATTAGCATGATTCAGATTGTGATAGATGTATGTGATACAATTATGGTGCAGGTTACCAGCTAACAGGAGACGATTTCATTACTTTTCGTGGTTATAATTAATTAATGAGGCATATCAAGTAATTATTTTGAATGGATAAGCGGTATCATCGAATTATCTACACAAAAAAATAGTCTGAGACGCAAATGCTAGATTGTCAGAGCATTGCATCATTGCTTCATTTGTACTCTGCCGGTTGATCATAAAAGTAATGAATCGATTAAGATCATTGATCACGATAGTATCCTGTTTATATTAAGATGCCGTTTGATCTCGATTGAAGCTCAATGCATAATCGATGTGTCGCAATCATTGTTTTATTCGCAGAATTTGCATCAGCAGCCTTTAAGAAATCTTAAGATCATTCAAAAATAGCTCATTCTAACTTTGAATTGGCTTTTTATAAAATACGTTTTACAAACCACTTCTACATGTATGTGCATTTAATGTTTTATCAGTAAATAATTTATTACAATTTCCAAGTTTTTTTTTGGCTCTGCATGGACATGTAGTGACCTTATTGGTGATGTTCTTCAAAAAGGTCAGGTGCGTAGTACTCGTAACCGGCGTGCGTGTATGACCAGATGTATGAACGTAAATTATGCATTTTGCAGATTTGTTATAGGTACCGGAAATACAAAGTTATGAGCATCTTGCAAATGAAGTCTACAGATTAAGTCTATGAAGTTACTTAGGTACAAGTATTTATAATTTCCTAATTTTTTTCCACTAACTTCTCTTTTTGTTTTATTGTTTGAATATGTGTTAGTTTATCATTGATTTTTATATGATGCCCTATCCCTTCACATATACATAAATAGCTGATTATGTTTACATACCGTGTGGTGGGATCCTGGTGATCTGCTAGGTTCAATCTTTCACAAACTAGTGTCACATAGTTTTTAAGCTTGTCTAGATTAATATGAGGCAATTGTTTGTGAAGAGATAAAAAATGCGTGAGGTTCGTGGTACACTCGGTTGGGATTATGTTCCTTTCGTAGTTTTTTAGTCAATTCATTGGCTATAAAAAACAAGAGAGTCGTAATATAAAAAAAATTGGGTAAAAATAAATATTTAATATACCTGCGCAGCCGGTGCAAACTTACTGACTGCCTTCAACCAAAAAGCGCGCACCTATGACTGGGCGCAGCCAATATCATACGCGCTATGGATAACCGTCTACACTAAAGAAAGGGTCGTAACGGAAACTCGTGACGGAAAACTCTTACACTTTTTTTCACCTAGCCGCCAAGTCCGTACCGTGCGATAAGGAACTTCGTTCCAAAAATCCTTTTTTATCCCAAATCTGAACTAATATTACAAAGAGCTAAAATTGTAAAAGGTAGTCTCTGATAGAACTGATCCGATTATCAAAATTTTTCCACTGATAAAAATCTATAATAGTTATAATACCAAGTGTCATAGGATATATTTTAAGATAAAACAAAAAAAAAAACACGTTGATGAAGTCACGGGTAAAAGCTTCATACATATTTCATAACCTGCTCGCATTCTGATCATCAACACAATCTCAAAGACGGGGTCGGAGGGATGTATCATAGTTTATCATTCCAAACTATCACACCGTACCTACAGCGTTTTATAAATCGATGTAAGAGCATCACTTTCATACAAATTCGAGGCAAGGGTCGAGCCTACCACACGCTACGTGCCTCGAATGTTGAGGTTGTCGCGCTATGATGTAGGCAGATTTGATGGAAAGATACTTTTATAGGGCCTTTTTCCTAATTTTGACTCTCGCACAAAGATTTCCAAAAACAAGTTCAAGATAGATTTAGTGGAAAATGGGCGTATCCCAACTTAGTGAAGGTTTTCCGACACTACTCATTTGTTTTTTATAGGAACTTAATGAGGTCCTTAGTATTTTTTACCCGACTGTACAACGCAAAGAAGGGTCATATGTTTTTCAGCCTATACAGGGTGAAAAAAGACCCATCACATAGCCGTCAACTACGCATTCTGTACATCAAACTAAGTAAGCACAAAAATAATTGCTGGGAAACGAGTTTTTTTTTTGGTGTTAAATATCGCTGTTTAGGGTAGTGCACAACGTAACGCCCGCAAAATATTGTGCTTTTAGGTGCATACAACGATGAGGTCGTGAGGGTATTGAAAGTTGTATTATATCTTCAAAAATTGTTTTCGTAAAAAAATTGATGATTCTTACGTCAATCGATTTTTCTTAATCTTGTAAGTGTCACTAAAGACATGGCAGTAATCAAAATTCAATATGGCGACAACCAGATGCCATATTGTGAAAAGAAAAGAATGAAAGTCGACGAACTATGTCAAGTGGGGTCTTTGAAAATAATCATTTTACACTAAACTTAATGCCGTATAATTTCATGCAGTCGGAGACAACAGGCCTTTATTTTTTAATTTAAGAAGATGCCTAGGACTGCATGAGATTCTACGGCTTAGCGTACTTACAAGGTGTGGGATTAGAGGCAGAAATACGTCATCTTGTTTCCATCTTTTTAACCGACTTCACAAAAAGGAGGAGGTTCTCAATTCGTCTGTATGTTTTTTTATGTGTGTTAGGTCATAACTTTTTTCTGGGTGAACCGATTTGGATGATTCTTTTTTTATTTGATAGGTGATGCTTCACATGTGGTCCCATTTAAATTTGATTAAGGTCTGACCAGTAGTTTTTGAGTTATCCTTAATACTGCATATTTTCTCCACTTAGTTTATATGGATGATGTGTTAATAATTTCCTGTTACTGTTATTTACACACCAAGTAGTAGTATACGAATTTGTGTGGGGTAGGTACCGCAATTAAAAAGTGAAAAATAAAAACTTTTTTACAAAAAAACAACCGACTTCCAAAAAAAACACTAAAAGACGTGAAAAATAACTTTAATTTCGGAAGTCGGTGGCCAAAAACGAAAATACAAAACCAAGGACGCCGACTTCCGAAATTAAAGTTATTTTTCACGTCTTTTAGTGTTTTTTTTGGAAGTCGGTTGTTTTTTTGTAATAAAGTTTTTTAAAGTTCACTTTTTACGCAGTCGGGTGTCTATTAGTTTTTTTTTTTTAATGTTAGGTAAACGTGATTTCAGGTGACGAAATTACTTACAAACTATTCGCAGCAGTTTGACTTGCTGTTAAAGAATGTTTTGGGGTGGTACTTTTAACGTTTTGAATACGAGGCTTTTGGCTACTTTTTATTACTGTAGGTACCTATATATTTTGTCAATTTTTTTTTGTAATGTGCATCTTCTTTGTCCAGAATAAACAATTTTTCTTTCTTTCTTTCTTTTCTTTATAATCTACTGAAGCCTACCTACCTGAGTGCCTAGCCCGGATTGCCAATTGTCTACGCTTTGAAAGCGTTTCGCGTTTCTACAATGACTTTCAAGAAGATTGACATAAGCTTATCGGCAGTCTAAGTCTGTCAGTCCCGTACCGTCGACTTCGTTATTGCTGACAAAATGTCATTTTGTCTAGGCCCTCTGGTGTTCACGACTTGACCAAGTATCGAAATTTATTTATGTGAGTTTAATATTATTAATGTGTAATACACATAGACATTCCGTTTTTTTTTTTTCTATATCGTGGTGAATACCGCATCAAAATCCGTTGTATAGTTTAGAAGAACAACGCGACACAGGCACGAAAAGCGACTTAAATTTATAATATACTAGCTTTTGTCCGCGGCTTCGCTCGCGTCGATGTCGGAAATTATCCCACAGGAACGTACTACCGAGATAAAAGTATCCTACATGTTAATCCAGGTTATAAACTATCTGTGTTCCAAATGTCATCCAAATCCATTCAGTAGTTTTTGCTTGAAAGAGTAACAAAAATCCATCCATCCATCCACACAAACTTTTACATTTATAATATTAGTAGAATAGTAGCATGCAGATGCATAAATAGATAACATTCTGTCAATATAAATAAAACATTCTAGAAGATTTTCAAAACAGTGTGAGACTAAAAACCTACTGTGAGACAAAAAATAACCTATTTCCATCATATGACAGAACAATAATTTCGAAAACAAACTCCCCTCCGATTGCACATCACATTTTGATCGCTTCAGATTAATCTGAGTATTCCTCTTTTCTCTCTGGTCCTTATTTCACTCACAATAACATTAAATGCACCTCGTAGACTAAACAAACAGACATCAGACTGTATCAGTGTTTTTTAGACCACAATAATCCTCTTATGGCCCTTAGTACAGTCGGCGCCAGAAGTGTATTTATATCGTGTCGGAATTGCCGACGTGTAAGTTAGTTTAAATTCGGAATTATAGAAGCAATTTGTCACCTGATAGCAATGGACAACATTCTCAAACTTTAAACTAATACTAATTTTTTGAATACGAGGCTTTTGGCTAATTTGTATATGTGTATTTTGTGTCTTATATTTTGTAATGTGTGTTTTATTTATGCAGAATAAACGATTTTCATTTATTCTCTGTTGTGTCATTATATTTCTCGTTTTTATTAAGTCAGCATTTTTGCGAATTTTGGCTTTTGTAAATGTTATGTTCGGCTGTAGAGGTATTTGAAAAGCACCACCACGTGTAGCAAATTTGTTATGTCAGGATTTCCTCAAGATGTTTCCTTTACCTTCTGTAAAGTAGTCACATGTGTATGTAAATGCCAGGTTTTAAACTTCCCAAAGATGAGATAAAAAATAGAGCATAATATTTTTGAGCCATTTTCTACAAATACTTTGCTCAATTTTATTTTACTTCTGTCGCTGTCTGTACATCACCAAACGAATTTGTTTCCCTCTGAGGTCTTTATATAGGACCAGATGTTTGTTCTCACGTTTTTTGATTGACATTGGATATATTTCAGTTCGGTTCAATTGTTGAATGATAGAAGAGGAAAATTGGAAAATTCTCGGGGAATTTATTGCGGTGAGCTGGGCATAGAAATTCTTTTATTTTGTTTTTATTGCAGGGTCAGTAAGAGCATTCAAGACTTAATTAAGGAATAATGTTTAGTCAGTAAATCTTTGATTGAGTCCGATGTGACAGGTTTTTTCAATTAGGCAAGCATTGCTTATATTTCTAACGTGTTACGAACTCTTTCATATTGCTGAGTTGCAAAGGACCAATACCATTAGGAACATAAGGAAAGGGACCAGCGAAAATCTTCGACAATATAAAACAATTGACATCGACACTATCCTCTCTTATCCCAAAATACGAAAGACGCAAAATAAGCGTCAAGTAAAGTACCTTTTAGTCAACAAAGAACCTCATAACCAATAAATAGATGGACGGTACGGTCCAAAAAATCCAATTTCAATTCCAGTCCCGAACAAATTGGGTCAAATCCATAACGGACTTAGAACCGTAAATCCTGAAGTTCGTATTCCCGAAAAGTTACGGTCGATCGGCCAATCGGACGAACGCTTATCGCCATCCAATGACACCGGCCGATTACCGTGCCGTACCGTAAATTCGAAATTGGAACTGAACTTCGTTAATTACCGAAGTGAGCTCGATAGGCATCGCTCGACGGATTCTCCCGATTCTAATTTCCGATATTAAATTATCGAAATGCGAATTATGTATTTTTTCGTTGGAATTTGCGAATTGTTTGCGAGTTTTATCAGGATCAACTGTAATTTTTTTGCACGAAAAGCATGAGGCAGCGTTTATTTACGGAGAGGTTTTTCCCTGTCCGGAGATGAACGCAGAATATGGATGCTGTTTGTTATCTTGCGTATTTTAAGGACAAGAATCCTTCTGATGTTACCCTGGGGATCGTTCCAAAAAGGATCTGTTATTTTGAGCCCTGAAGATGGCGTTACAACCAGAAGTTAAGAAAAATATCAAGTGCGCAGGCCCAATGTCGAAAAAAAAAACTGAGTTTTCATCACTGGCTATTCATTTCATATACTGTTTCCTCTCTCATTTCAATTAAGCAAATGGAACATTATCTGAAATACCATTGTTACGAGTACACAGTCAGATAACGCCTAAGTACCGTCAATGTGACTCGATATAATTTGGCAATAAAATCGATTGTAGTTCTCGATTAAAACGGCTCATTAAATCGAACAGTGTCATAACATCGGTTATCGATATAGCATCGAAACGTAAACGCCAAATTGGCATGGCTTCATCAATTTACACGATAATACAGGGTTGTAATTAGGGTGCCTAAAAGTTATTATAATGATATTTCATTTTCCTTGGAAAAATTGGTTCAGACCTACGATAATTTTCAAGCGTTTATCAATGTATTACCTATATGGATATTATGGGGAACTTTTTAACATAAAAGTGATTATACAAATGTTTATTTATTAAAATCGATTAAACAGACAGATTATTTATGTTTAAACTAGAAAATTATGCATTAGGTTAAATAATGCATTTTTCTTCTCGGCATAATGTCGAACCATTCCATAAATTCCACTGCCAGCCAGGATTAAACCAAACTACGTTTAACCAGATGCGTGTTCAAAATAATAACTTTTGAAACACATCCACGTACTAATTAAAACTTAATCTACAAGCTTCCAAGTCCGTCCCTGCCAAAATTCACGAAGGTTGCCAGTTAAACCGAGTCTCGGAACTAACGAACCTAATGTTCAGAATTTCAGATATATACGTCGAATATTGTTCGCAAAAGGCAATATTTTAATTGGTATTCTGTTTAATTATCAACTATGGTGTGTCCGCAATCTCGTTAGTGGTTGTTTGCTGTTCAACGAATTATTGTCGGCTTTTCGTCTCTGCTTTTTGCATTCACAAATGTGGTTTTGGTTTTTAATTTTTTTCTTTGGTTTACAATTCGTGTTATTTTTGCAATGATTTGGAATACTTTTGCTTGATGTAAATGCTTGTCTCTAGAGTGCATTGTGTAGTAACGTCGTCTCTAATGGGGGTTTTGTAGTTCAATGACGTCTCTCATGAAGAGGCGTTCTTGAATCATTGTTGCGTTGAAGCCGTGGTCACCTACAGATTTTAAATTGTATTCCATCTTATCGGGCAAAGATGAATGTCCGTGTCTCGTCGCGTGTTCAACTATCTGCCCCTGTATTATGTTTGCCTAGTAACTACTGTCACATTTTATTATTTTAGTCACAAAACTGATGTGCTTCATCATATTTGGACATGCTGTTTCTGTCAGATCATACTAAATTAACTCCCTTTAGAACTTACTGCTTACCTGGTAATCTCACGCTGGGCGGCATGGAGCTTGGCAGCGAGCCTGGCCGCGTCAGCCTCGGCAACGCGCGCCCGCGCCTCCCAGTCGCCGCGCGCGCGTCTCTCGCGCTCCGCATCGCTGCGAGCGGCACCCTCACGCTGTAGACAAAAAGAAATACGTCATTATAATCAAGGATACAAAGACAATTAAGGGGGAAGAGTCAGCGCAGCCCGCGCAATTTAAATTTTCTTACGTTTTTTGCATTTTGCAGGTCAGTGCCAGGTTGTATGTTGAACAAAATATAATATGATTCGCGACCGTAACACGATCACGATCATATTCAACTTAGAGGGTTGTATTGATGATTTTAATGATTGTAATTATGTAAATTCATACTTGTTAAGGTTGCGAATCATATTTTTTTCGACATACAACCTGACCTCTGACTTTGTTTCAACCTTCCTTCTCAGAGTAGTCAGATAGGAAACGCCGATCTCAGCTAGTTTTTTTAAACATAATTGACGTGTAAAAGTGTTTGTACAAACCTACTTACAGAAATAAAATTATTTATCATTTATCATTTGACACTGGCCTGCAAATTGCAATAAAACATAAGAAAATTTCAATTTCGCGGGCAATCTGGCACTTCCCCCTTAAAGCGTCCATTTTAAGAAGGATTGTGGTCCTTAGAAGCATTATGTACCAATTATATACGCGAAAGTAATCCATCCAGGGACCCCACTCAAACACACACATAAAAAAACATCAAAATCGGTGCAGTCGTTTATGAGGAGTTCAGTGACATACTATATATATAAAGATTAGCTAAGTAAAAGATTTCTTTATTCTCGTGCTTGACCTTGTCAGTCAACAAAAAGTAAGCTTGAGAATCACAAATAAACTACTTATCCATATTGTCATCCAAATTCTATAGCAAATTCCTGTTGGTATATTTCCCAAACTTATCCATATCAAACAGTCAATATTGCTCCAAAATACTCCAAACTCACACGAGTTATCTCCAGAACTAAGAAACTAAAGTGTCAAACTGACATCGAACTAGCGAGATGTTCATGTATCTCGCATATAGCCTCGCGAAACCCGTCAGCACCTCCTCTTGAAACAATTTCAATTTCCTCTGAAGAAAATTTTATAATATTCAATGCGAAACTTGAGCAACTATTGCAGATGATTTATAGGTACGGAAAGGTGGAGTTTTAAAAGATATGAGCTTGAGTTTTAAAGTCATGTTTATAGATAAAGACGGATAGCTTTTCTCTTCGACTGCCCTATGTGATTTAAATCACTATTTTCTGCTCTGTAAAACGGTGTTTGTTAATCCGAAACGTCCTTCCTAGCTAAAGTGCTTGAGAAAATACCACCAACCGATTTCAATGTAAATACAGGTGTTTGAACATCAGAACAGGTGTTTTAGGTGTAAGGAAAATAGTCCATTTGTCCTTCTCTACTAACCACTTCTTTAATGAGTTAAATCTTATGTCTTAACTTTGTTTTTTTACTACGGAATGGGCCAGCTTAAGACCACGATTTTGCGTCAAGTAAAGCGATGGATGAGGTCTACGATGAAACGGACGTGTCCACAAAATACGGGATCACATTTGCTTTGAAGGCAGACGGGTTATGTGGCGGTAGGGAACGCAGACGCTGTTTTTTGTTTCAGGATTTCTCACAGTTTCTACTGGTTTGTCGTCGAAGATAAATCTTTCAGTAAAGCATGAGCAGCTTACCAGAACTGGCTACAGCACTTTTAATTCTACCAGACACTCTATAAAAGCACTTTTATCAAAGAAAAACTTTAAACAAAGACATCTTCAGAACAAAAACAATTTATTCTCAGCTTCGACGTAACGGAAGCGACGTTGGAGGATCGGATAAAAATCCAATTTGGACCGGCCGGCCGGCTATGACGTCACATGGTACGACATGACGTATCGGATCCGTCTCGGGCACGTGACGACAGATACCGCTTGATATTGAAAATTGGAGTGAATTGTTTGAAGGGGTCAATTTTACGGTTGATTTCTTTTTTGGGTGAGCAATTGGTTCCGTTAAGCAGATGTCGAGTGTGAGATTTAGTAAAGTTACATTTGAGTATATGTTGATGTGGTTAGGCGTCTTTTATAAGGTGACCTTGGAATTATATCAAGAACACGGAAACGTTGAAAAATCTTCATACTTAGGTTTATAAGCCTAGTTTATGATGTTGATACCTGTTTATAGATACATAAGTGATGATTGATTACAAAATACGTATGACATTTCAATATGATAACTAACTCCACCAAGAACAGTGGCTACTTCTTCTTCGTGTCGCTGGCACGACTTTTCTCATCTCAAATCTTGTTGGCCCAAAACATCGCCACATCCACGTCGGCATCGGTGGCAACGCAGAGGTCACTTTGACTGAGTGTCGTCATTAAGTTCAAGTGACTACTCTGCATATAGGTACTACATCATCATTATCATTGGGAGCCTGGTTCCACCTACTGTTGAGTATAGGTCTCCTACCTTTTGTGCCATGCTTCCCAGGGCTGTGCCAGTCTCAACATCTCATGTTACTACATTATTCAAGAAACCTCCGTGCTTCGGAAAGCACGTTACGCCGTTGGTCCCGGCTGTCATACGTGGCTCTTTGATAGTCGTTACGGGTTGTCAGAAACCCGAAAGTCTGCCAACCGGTCTTACTAAAGGGTATCGTATTACCTAGTAACTGGGTTGTGGAGGTCAGATAGGCAGTCGCTCCATGTAAAATACTGGTATTCATCTGCATCTGGTTAGACTGGAAGCTGACCCCAACATAGTTTGAAAAAGGCAGGGCAGCTGATGATGATGATTCAAATATTATTAAATGCGGTATACAAGTCTGAAGACAAAGTTAATTAAAACTATAACTAAGTCTAACGATTAATGGCAAGAAGTATATAAACATAAGCCGTATGCCACTAACCGAGGTTCAAAGTTACCTGTACTAAGTTTAGCGAAGATCTTATCTTGATTGTGGTTCAAGTTATGGGCTTATGTTATGTGCTTAGTTGCGATATTTGTGTTATGCAGCAGCGAAGTTCAAGATGTATGGAATTCATATTATCATAAGCTATACAGAGTTATGGCAAAAAGTCCATTAAAATAACGTGAGTAAATAGATTGTCGCACTCTGAGAACTCAGCCTAGCTACCAAATTGACTGGTTAATATTTTAACCATAGTATGTGTTATCTTCAGTTTTTGTTTTTGTTTTGAATCTGTCGCACTTTGATTCTGTCGCACTCTGAGAACTCAGCCTAGCTACCAAATTGACTGGTTAATATTTAAACCATAGTATGTGCTATCTTCAGTTTATTTTTGTTTTGAATCTGTCGCACTTTGATTCTGTCGCACTCTGAGAACTCAGCCTAGCTACCAAATTGACTGGTTAATATTTAAACCATAGTATGTGCTATCTTCAGTTTATTTTTGTTTTGAATCTTTCGCACTTTGATTCTGTCGCACTTTGAGAACTCAGCGTAGCTACCAAATTGACTGGTTAATATTTTAACCATAGTATGTGCTATCTTCAGTTTTTTTTTTTTTGGTTTGAATCTGTCGCACCCTGAGAACTCAGCCTAGCTACCAAATTGACTGGTTAATAGTTTTACTATAGTATGTGTTATTTTCAGAAATAATTTGTGCTGATACGAGAGGAGAAGAAGAATAAGGGTTTTGTTTTGAAAAAAAAGTAATCCAAATAAATTTTTACAGTCGTTAATAAGTTAAAAAGAAAACTTTGCTAACATTTATCTAACTTAACTATATTTGCAGAGCGAGACATTACATATTCCTAATTTATTATAATATTATAAATGCGAAAGTAAGTTTGTTTGTTTGTTACGTTTTCACGCCTAAACCACTGAACCGATCATCATAAAATTTTGCATATACGTTGTCAAAGGTGATACGGACATAGGGTTCCTTTTAAGTAGAAAAAAGTACTGTTCCTGAGGGAAAGAACAATAACTTTGACGGTCACATTGCTTTAGGACGCTAGATGGTGCTACGTGACTTTCGAATAATGATTAAACTAATTGTTATTAGAAACTTTAGTAGAGTGTTAAGAGTTATTAAAAAAAAAAAGTGTTACATTTTGTGATTCTAGAATGAACTCCAACACCGTTTGACCGAACAACATAAAATTGGCACAGGTAAGTAAGTATTTAAATATGTATTTTTAATGGAGAAGGATTTATAGGATTATTTTCGACATCCACGCGGGCGAAATCGCGGGCAAAAACTAGTATTCTATAAATGAGCACCATATTTAAAAATATCATCAAAGTCCAGTACCATCGTCCAAAAACAACTCCAATAAAATTGTTTTCCTACCTTGAACCACCACCAAACTGCGAACCAGCTTAAACTTTGATGAACTTTTAATTGAAAATTAGTCTTGGCCGTATCTTGCGAGCTCCAGTTCATTTACGCCCAGCAGACCGAGCCGACTTTGTAAATGGCCACAAAAATCTGCGCTTTTAGATAAGATACTTATCCGAAATCTTACAAAGACCAAAGTACCAAGAATGTTCGGTCGAGATAGAGTTTTTCTTTGCGAAGAGGGAGTCTGGACTGGAATTTGAAAATTGAGGAGTTGGTTATCGTATTGGAGTTGTGACGTTATATGCCGACTGTAGGATGAGTTTATTTATTTATTTAGGAACTCCAACAGAAGATATACACATTACATGGCACATAAATAAAGGTCAAAATCAAGGATTAAGTAGAGTAGTACTTCTTCATTTATAGGAGACCACAGCACACACAATAAAGTTAACAACTGAGCTAACATAATTTAAAAAAAAAAAAACTGCGTATTTCTAAGAGCCGTACACCTCGCGAGTCTGTCTTTACTTAGCTTAAAACTGAATAAATAATAATATTACCCCCATATCTACGCCATTTTGAAAAATTTCGAAAACCTGAATCGACAAAAAATTCCATATAATTATCGAACCTGCTCAGAAAATTTCATGAGAATCGGTTGAGAAATGCGACCTGTAGAGAAGAACAGCCCGACATCCAGACATACGAAAGAATTTTTGTCCAAGCTGAAACGGAGACGTTTCGCTCGCGCTTCGCGCTTACTCGGTCAAATAGTAAATAGGTTAGTAGTTAATAGTTGATCTTTAAAAGATTATACTTGGACGCTGATAAATTTAACAGTTACATGATAGGTAAGCAAATGGAGCTAAAATCTAGTAAATTCTCGTCCAGCAGACTAAAGAGATCGTTACGTCTTATAATTCTTCTGTAAGTACATGTATGTCACTGAACTCCTCCTAAACGACTGGACCGATTTTGATGTTTTTTTGTGTGTGTGTTTTAACGAGTCCCTGGGTAATTTAGATTTACAAGTGGACCCGGTAGGTGGCGTTGCGATCCAGTTCAGTAGGAAACAAGACAGCGTCTGTACGCGCTAAAGCAGTATAACATTAAAATTACCTGTGAAAGTAAATAATTATGGCTAGAAAGGAGCGGAGTGAGCCAGCCATCTCATTAGAGATGACAGCAAAGAGATTTATGGAAGTAGAAGGCAAGCTTCACCGATCCCAAATAACATGTTATAAGGACAGCACGCGTAGCATGACCACCATAGAAAAGGGTTTTGTCGATGGAACAATAGACAAAATGACAGATTGTTGACAGATTCCTAAAGAAAATTTCCCACGATCTGTCATTTTGTCTATTCTTCCGTCGACAAAACCTGTTTCTATGATGGTCATGCTACGCGTGCAGGAGTACGCTGAATAGTAGAACTGCTTATAAGGCTGCAAATAGTTATAATTTTCACAAGTTTCAAGAAGACACTGAACATAGAAATAACTATCAAAATGTATAAATGCTCAACCAAATCTCTTTTCAAGATCATAATACTTTCAACAACAATGATAAAATCCCTACGTACAATTGATTGAAATCTTCAAATGTAAACAAAAACAAACATCTACAGGCATCGAAACATTAAACATTAAGTGGCCATTAATGCACCTAATACTATTCTGATACTAATTCTTAAGATACTGAAATAGATCGGAATGGGAGGAGCAAGTATCTACGTCTATATTTAAGTCCACACACTTTTTTGGGTATTAAGTGAATAGAATTTTAAATGACACCAATTTTAGATGAATGTTGAATGAAATGCTGTTTCTCTTTCGGATTTAGTTTGGAACTAGTATTTTTGTGGATAATGATAATTAATGGTATGAAGCTATGACATTTACCTCACCTACGCTTTTATTTATAGATAAGAGACGTCAAAAAATGTATGATAAATGTTTTTTTTTCTGTAAGTAGGTTTGTACAAACACTTTTACACGTCAATCTAATTTTAGAAACTAGATGAGGTCGGCGTTTCCTATCTGACTACTCCGAGAAGAAAGGCCGAATCAAACTCAGAGGTCAGAGTCTCTTTTAAAGTCCAGACATAATCTTGGTCAGATCATGTGAAGATCATGTATATTTGTAACTGAAATGGTCGTTTGAGGAAAAACCACACAGATTGAGTGGACTTCTCCAGTCAGTGCACGCATGGTTACGCTAACCATACGTTAATCATTCGTTAATCATTACTTAACTTTAAGGAACGTTTATAAATAAACCCCATAAAATGAAGGAATCTGACTGGATGATCTCGATTTTAAGAAGAGTACGTACGTTTACCAAAAACTCTTCCTAGAAAA
Organism: Griposia aprilina; assembly: GCA_916610205.1. Classification (NCBI taxonomy): domain Eukaryota; kingdom Metazoa; phylum Arthropoda; class Insecta; order Lepidoptera; family Noctuidae; genus Griposia; species Griposia aprilina. The sequence continues at coordinate 3,845,757 of OU744295.1, read as the reverse complement.
GTAATGAATACGTAATGCTAGACGTATCTGGCATCAGTATGTAAAATGTGCGTTAAAGATTAAAATAATAAAATACAATTTAACAAAGCAGACACATTATAATAGTTGAAGAAGCATTTTAATAGTTGGAAGATAGTCGTAGAGCTTCAATAAATCAATGAGAACTCCAAACAGTATAAAATAGTTCTACACACTCAAAACTCGATGCTAAACACCCGACACGCTCCATAACTTTCCGGTCTCATTTACAGACAAAAATAAACCCTAAAACATATTTAAAATGGTCCTCTATTAGCAAAGAAAACCACAAATTAGTATGGCAACCCATCCGTGCAAAGTACACAAGTCTTTTGAAAGACAAAATAAAAAAGAGGTGTGGAAAAGGAAACCGTTTCGGCTATTTTCGTCTATTTCCGTTAACGTTCGGCTCAGTGGCTAACGGAGTTTCAACATATATTTTTTTTTATAGCTGAAGATGCTTTGGAAATGTTGTCGAGACGATTATGGGGAAGGTAAATGTGACAAAATTGTGTATTTCGGGGCCAATGTTTACGAAACTTTATAATGAAAAATGCTACAATGGGCGCAATAAAATGAATAAAGGGCGCGTTTGTCTTGACGACTGTAAGTATTTTGACACAAGTCACCAGACAGAGATGGTTGCTAAGCCAGGCAAAGGTACTGCCTAATTATTGATTTAATAAACTTTATCTTCTATTATTTTGTTTAGTTCCAAACCTATGTTATGGTATAAAGTTATGGACTCAACGCTTCAAAATAGAGCAACATAAACTTTCCTCATGTAAAAATTGCTTTATATATAATTTCATACCTTTAAAACTTCTAAGAAAACCACTATTTCCACTATAACACCCCTACCAACAAATAACTGTCAAAAACACACCACTATTCCACACCTATCAACTTGTCACCTGTCAAGTTGACAGCTGTCACTTTGACAGCTCCGTGACGTTAGCGGTAGGGACATGGCGCGCCCTTGAGCCAACTTTGGTAAAATGTTTGTACATTGTAACACTTTGGTAAGAGCTAAAGCAAACAAAATGTTTAATTTGTTCCGTATGGTAACGTTTCTGCTGATTAATTGGAGGGCGAAGTTTTATTGTGTTTAAGATGTGGATACAAGTTAAGTGATGGAGTTTAACAAGTTTGTTGGTTTGATAAATCTTGTTGGGGATCCGCTAAAGTTTTGTAAAGTGATTATGTATGTAGAGCATCATCAGATAAGCCAAATTACTTTCAGGCTTGATACATAGACGCTTTCTATGTCTAATACCTACCCTCACGCGTAGCTTGACCACCATAGACACGGGTTTTGTCGACGAAAGAATAGACAAAATGACAGATTTTTGACAGATTCCTAAATATTTTTTCCACGCTCTGTCATTTTGTCTATTCTTCCGTTGACAAAACCCATATCTATGGTATGCATGTTACGCGTGCAGTGCAGGAAATGGAAAAACAGATTTTTTCTATGTAACACGTTCTATTTAGTTTTTTTAAACATTAATATGCGAGTATGTTTTAATTTACTCTCACTATTGCACGATCAAAATATAAGCCTAGTCCAATGCAGATCACGTTAATATCTCTTCACGGTCTGAATTGTAATAAACAGTTCCCATTCTGTAAAGCATACTGATGAAATTGCAGTAAAACATATCGCACGTCTCCATTTGAACGGAAACCAGTAATTTAAAGCTCATTGCTGTGGCGTCGATCAATCAGGACTTTACCATTGCGATGTGGCTAAAGTTTGGTGCATACTGTTGTGAATTAGGAAGATGCATTGACTTTTAAGTTCGGTTTTGCAAGAGGACTTACATCAGATTTTAAATATGGAGGAGGCCTGTAAATGTATCTTTTGTTGGATGCATAAGGAATTTTATTTCTTAAACATTAAAATGCTTATATATAAAAAAAAAACTAACAGGTTAGGCAGAGGTGTACCTATAGTACGCCCACATTTCGCCAGTTATGTTTAAGTCCCATGTAATAGGGGGCGAGCCTATTGCCATCTACTGGGCACGAATCCAGACTCCGGGCTGTTACTGTGAAATTCCTGAAGGAAAAACCCAATAACACTTTGCCCGACCTGGGAATCGAACGCAGGACCTCATGCTCAGCAGTTGCGCTAGCAACCACTAAACCAACGAGACAGTTGTAACTATTTAAACTAGGTACTAAATTAAATGACTAACTAAAGAATAAGGAATTAGTTCCAGCAAAAAATACCGCAGAATTTTTGATTGAAGTATGATTGTAGGCAAGTTCTGTTTTCTATATTAAAGATAAATTATGGAAATGACGTGCTGATGAAAAGCAACAAAAAAGCATAAACTCGCAAGTCTATTTTTATTTACAAAGAGATTTTAAACAGTTATTTCTTAAATTGCTGCAAAGAAATTGTGGGGAAATATTGCCAACAACTATGTTTTACAATTTAACCACAGTAAAAGTCTTTTACACAGTAAAACACTGTACAATGTATAATTCACGAGAAATTCACTTTCAAAAGTATAACACTTAACGTTCACATTATATTCAGGTATGGCACATTACATTCCTAGCCACGTCTTAGGAACGTACGTGGCTGGGAGGAAAGCTTCTAGTGTGTACGTAGCGTAACGACCAGCCAATGCACTTTCCTACAGGAATGAGGAAATGAGTGGAGACCTGTGCTTATGCTGTTTGTCATTACTGTAATGCTCGTGTAAGTATATTTTTATTATGCTTATGATTTCCGCTATGGTATCAGCCAATATAGTAAAAGTATGTATAAAAAAAAGGATGAGCTCATTGGATATAAAAAAATTCGTCCGCCATGTTGTACGGCAATATTGATTATTTGGTCAGTTACTGATTTAATTGAAAAACATAGGTAAACTCTACCAGTAATGTTTAGAATTGCGCTGCAACGTAGTAATTCTGCCACATGTTTGCTGTCAAAAACGATGCGGATGAATTTGTTTAAATGCTTTAATATATGCTCTTTATTTTACTGAAGTTAAGTAGGTAAATGGCAGATTATTATGTCTTAAGAGGGCTTACAACGGTCCACCAGCGCCACTCCTTTAAAAAAAAATATCTCGTGACTGAGAAGGAATTGTGAATAACGGCAACAAAATTCGATCTAAATAAAAGCGGCCATATTCCTCTAGATCGTATTTTGTTGCTTCGTGTCTCAATATGAAAGTTTATAAAAGGTATTAGAACATTCTAGACACACTTACCGACTTACCGAGGGTCCTTACAAGCCGTTATTCATAATTCCTTCTCAGTCACGAGATAATATTTTTTGAAAGGAGTGGCGCTAGTGGACCGTTGTACGCCCTCTTAAATCGGTATTAAATATATCGCGTCATTTCAAAACGTGAAATAAATGACTTCAGACAGAGTTCTTTTAGACAATGACCGGGATACCATAAATAAATAGGCAGTTATGGCCTCATTGACCTATTATTCCATATTTGTCGCGATAAAACATTAGATTGCGAATCAGACCAGAATTACTGAGTGGGCAGAAGTATTCAAGCATTGTGATCATCTATCCATATGTGAAGATTGATGATCGAATAATTACCGTTCTTTTAGTTATTTAATGATTAGCTGGCCCAGTTACGCACTGTTTTTAGACTATTCTATCGAGATTTCTTTATTATATGTAACTTCAATATTAATGTACTATACACATAAATCTTCCGGAATAAATTCTCTAAATGATTGTGAAAAACGTAACGATACGCATTGTGCAGTTTCGAAGATCTAACCGGTCCCTTAAACAGACCAGATACGAAAAGCGACTTTGTATACTGTGTCTAGATCACGGATTAGCAAGCAAATGAATGAAAGAACAATAAAAACAAAAGAACAACAAGACGTTCTCTTGTTTTTTCTTAAGGGTAGCCGCCGGGGGTAGCCCGCGAAATTCCAATTTTCTTACGTTTTTTTTTAATCTGTAAGTCAGTGTCAGGTTGTATGTTGAACAAAGTATAATTCGCGACCGTAACAAGTATATATTTACAGAATTATAATCATTCTCTTTCATTATAAATCATCAATACAACCCTCTAAGTGCATATAACCCTATTGAATAACTATTTTTTGGAAATATTTATTTATTTATTAACAGGTTAGCCTACCATTTTTTAGACATCTAATACATTCAAAAGTACACGATATACATTTATAAGTGTAATAATTACTTACAGGCTAACACCACATGCACTATATATTTACATTTTACATTTTTATTACTGCAATTAATTATCGAATTAAATTTATTTGAATAAACAAAAAAAAAATAGAATGGTGATAGTGACAGATAGATAAATAAAATTAAACTAAGATTAACTATTTGGTTTACATTTGATAATAATTAAAAGTTCATTAAAAATTAAATTAAATATCAATCAATAGGGTTATAGAGGATTGTATTGATAATATGAATGATTATAATTCTGTAAATATATACTTGTTACGATCGCGAATCATATTTTGTTCAACATACAACCTGACACTGACATTCCAATTTCAAAAAACGTAAGAAATTTGAATTTCGCGGGCAACCTGGTGCTTCCCCTGTAAACAAAAGACTGCTTGACGTGCGTTCAAAAAAATAAAATATCGTTTAAAATTAGGTCGGTAACCCAAAGAGGCGGTTAAATATAACTTGTTCACGTAACAGACTGATCTTCAGTGGATCCGACGTTGATTGATGATGTTTCTTATGAAATTATTAAAACTTGAGTTTAATTAAGTGAATTCTGTTATTTACGGAACTTTTCAGCTATCATCTGGATGGAGATGGTTGAGTTATGGTTGTAAAATTGTTTTTGAGTAAATTTGTTTGTTTGTTTTCTCTCTAAGTTGCGTAAAAAATTGGTGTGCGGGTACAATATTTTGCTATAGCCTTCTACGAAAAGTATCGATTTAGGCATTTTAAACTCTCGGGTCACAACACAGCTGTTGGTCTCCAAGGAGTTCTCGATCTTCAGATGTGTCTTTTTCTAACAGAAAACATTTTAAATACCTTCCAGTTTCAGTTTTGACTTTTTTTTGTGGATTCATTAAAATACAAAAAGTCTATTTTGCGTCATCAGTATTTGCCTCAGACTTTTAGCCTGTGGTGTTCACAGTTCCATATATGAATCATAGATATAAAAAAGAACATTTTTAATAGTTTCACCTTTTTATTGATCAAGAACTATTTTATTTTCTTTTTTACCCAAACACTTAGTCATCGAGTTTCCTCAAACATTTTCCCCTAACTTGTCAGTCAGAAAAAAAACATTCTCGTTTTTCTAAGACCCCTGCATCCCTTAATTCGTCACCAAACATCCCTTATTGACAGCATCCCGGTACTATCACAGTTTGCTTAGGCGTTAGGTATTAAGTAAACCCTTCGAAGGGGACTTTACAGGGGGTGAGCAGGGCACACAAATAAATAGTGAAGATCAATATTTGTTTGATATTGTAAATCAGTTGTGTGCTCCTGTTTTGGATGTTGTAGCTAGTCATCTGGAAAGGGGGTCTTGCAAGCAAGACGCTGTGCCCTGTTTAAACCGTATCAAACGTCATTTTCTAGGCATTTATTTGACTAAAATTATACGTAACAAAAATAACTGGTGGCTATTTTGCGTTCAACATTGTTATAATGTCTAATTTTCTACACCCAATTAATGTTTAACAGTTACATACTGTAAAAAAGCGTGAACAAAATAAAATAAAAAGACCCACTGTCGCGAGCAAAATTATTCGCCATTTAGCGCTCCCGGACACAATTAAACTGCCATTTTTCGAATCACAAAATGACCCGTTTAATCCAACAAGGAGCGATTACCATAAAACTCTTTGATTACCCAATCAGCGTGCAGTGGAAATGAAAAAAATATGTAAATTTTTTCTTTTTCAAATCGTCTGTAATGACGTTGAATGAAATAAAAGTGCGCTAGCTTCCCGTCTAATTTCGTAAAAGAGTTGCCACGCGCCGGTCACGTGACTCCGTTTGAACCAATCGGGGGGCTTTGTTTGTGCATGACGTCATCAGCGGCTAGTTCGTGAGAGAGTATGATTTACGATACGATACAATAGATGGTAATTAAGTTTTGTTCTATAGTTCTGACCCTCGCCTCTGAGTGTGTCATATTTTGTTACAATGGAAGATTATTAAATCGTGTTTTGTTTTTTAGAGGGTGTGAATTAGGTTCTTCTTGCTAAATACTTCAGGAAAAAGCATAACTTGAAAGCTGAACTTGAGAAAAACTAGGCAGTAACAATACGAAGAAAGACGTAGGTTATATTATTCTGAGATATTTCATTTAAATAATCATACCACAACTGCTTTTGTATTGGTCTAAAAAATAAATAGGTACCTACCTTATTTACGAAAAGCAAAAAGTTTCCAATCTTACAAAATTAGTTTTTTTTCTAACGTTGTTCAGGAACATTGATTTGAATTACTGGTCTTTAGTCCAGATAAACATAAAAATAAATAAAGGATTACCATTAGTGCCTGCACCAAAAAAAAAACCGTATTCATCTTTAGATCATACATCATAACGCCCTAAAATAGGGTCAGTCAATAAAATTGGCAGCTGCCGAAATCAATAAGTTGTACCCCCAATTATCTAGCTGTGATCCCTTCCACCCCAAAAATGACTCATCACCCTATATTACATGAACACACCAGTAGTAGGTAGGTCTAGTATACCTTGTAATAATGTAGTTGTATTATGAGTAACAGGGTGTAAAGCTCACTCATACTCTATGGAATAGGGGGGGTCCTCCGACCAGACGGGTGTTGTGTCTGGTGGGCAACGTTGTCGGGACATTGTATATATGCTAGTTGTGCGGTAAACTCTGCTTGCGCGATGCAGTATTTTGCGTGACGTCAGTGTGAGGCGTAGCTCGCATGCGGCGTTGTAAATGCCGCTACAGTTTCAAACGTAGGGTAAAGTACGTAACTCATGGACAGCAAAAAGTTTGTTTCCCGACATTGTTTAGAAACATTGATTTGAATTACTAGTTTTTAGCCCAGACAAATATAAAAATAAATAGAGGATTACCAATATTGCCCGACCGAAAAAATAAATCCCTATTCAATTTTAGACCATACATCATAGCTCCCTTAAAATAGGGACGCTCAATAAAATCAGCAGCTGCCATAATCAATAAGTTGGACTCCCAATTATCTAGCTGTAATCCCTTATACCCCAAAAATAACTCATCACCCTATGTTACAATCAATCTGCCGGGGCCTTTTCGCAACTATGTTGATCGACTGCCTATGTGACCTCCACAACACAGTTACTGAGTAACACGATACCTCTTGGTAAAACTTTTGGTCACACTTTCGGGCTTCTGACTACCCGTAACGACTGTCAAAGATGTACGAATGACAGCCAGGACCAACGGCTTAACTTGCTATGCGAGTCACGTAGTGCTCGCAATATGTAATGAATTGTAGCGGCATCTACAACGCCATATGCGAGCTGCTCTATGCGTCACACTGACGTCACGAAAAATCCTGCATCGCACAAGCACAGTTTACTGCGCAACTAGCATATATACAACGTCCCGACATCAATTGTCGGGTAGTTGCCCACCAGACACAACACCCGTCTGGTCAGAGGATCCTCCCTTTTCTATGGAGGTATAAGTGAACTTTAGAATGGCCACCCATCCACGAACCGACCGCGGCAAGCTTAGCTTTACCTTCGATGAACCCGTGCGGCTGTTATTACTTACCCATGTCCCCTCACCCTATGTTACATTATCATGTAAAGCTCAGATTATTGTTATAAATAATTCAATAAACAATATCATATCGTGATGGCGAATCGATGTCTGCACTTATTATGTAATCTGCTTAGTTTAATCCAATATCGTATGGTAGGGGTTTAGGATTTAAGAAATTGAGTTAGGATGGCGAAAAGTGCTGTAAATTGGCTTTAACTGGACACTGGAGAGATATCACCAAATGTATAGTTAACGGCATTACTTAGGGTCCACCTGAAGAGTCCATTAAATCATAATTTATATATTCACAAAAATAAGAATACGAGATTTTTAACAATTTCACGTAATGAAAACAAAAACTAACATTACAGCAAATTTCTCAAAAAAAAAAAAACACATTATTGTAATAGAAAAAAAAATACGTATTTACAATTTGTAATTTTAATGCTGGATGTCGTAATTACAACTTAAACATGGTTCTTAAACAAAAAAATTGTATGACCCAAAAATAAATCATGAATACAGAAAATTAATTCCACACTTAACTACTTACTAAACTTACATAAATAGCTTAAATAGCGTTTTACCCGACTGCCCCAAGAAGAGGTATGCAATGTTTTTACTGCCATGTCCTTATCCTTGTATACATAGATTTTTCCAAAAACTAATTATCCCAAATCCACAACTAGTTACAGCAAACACCAAAATTAAGCCTCTAATCAATGCTCGAATGTTCAAAGGCAGTGCAGGTTCGATTCTGCTTCGGGCAAACTCGACCGCACACAATGCAATGCATTTCAAAACCAAATGAGGTGTGCAATTGTGCGTTATAACTCATGGTACGGGGTTCTGTGCCCGGCTCGTGAATTGGTTATGAACGAAGTTTTCAAGACGTAGTTAGTTGAACGTTTGTGAGGTAGTTCAGTAGTGTTGGTTGTAGGAAAGTGTGTGTGGCTTTAAGATATGAAACTGTTAGTTTTGAAAGTTGTATGGTATGTATTTACGAGTAAAACAAACTTATTACACAATGGACTATTTCCTGTCGTAAAATATCTCTGAAATATTGGTCTAGCAGAGTTTTTACAAACAACCTTGCTACCAATCTGCGGACTGAGTAATCTTTTACCAGGATATGAGAATATTACTCTACAGTGGGGTAATTGTGTTACACATAGTAGGAATAGTAGTAGTAGTATAGTAGGCTTTAATTTTGACAGTTCAACAACATTCATTGCGTTATTAACGTTGTTGAGCAGACAAATTTTTCGAACATATGAAGCAATGGATTAGCAATAGGCTTCAAATGATTCAGATTGTGATAGATAGTGTTTTACGCAATTAAGGTGCAGATCATGCGACACGATGAAAGAAGAAGATTCTAGACAACAGATTGAATCACCAAACCGAATTTACGAAATATTTAGTCAGACAATCAGCTCAAACCTGCAAAAAGACGGAGGATACATATCTTCCGAAGGTAGCTGTTAATTAATCACATAAATAGAAGCTAGAACTAAATTATAACCAGCAAGGTCCCCAAAAGTCTAAAACCCAATTAACCTTTTGAATATCAACACTTCTCTAAATAAAGGGTTCTACCTGCCTGATTTGATGAGAAAACCAAAGGCTCTGGACTAACATTTCGTAGATGTAACCTTGATGTAATTTGCTCGAGCAAACGGACGAGCGTCGGGCAGGTCACTTTGACCCTTAATTTGAACGACCAGCGACTAATTATCGCGGAATTTGTACCGGCTGACTAGTTGGGGCAGAATTGTTATGAAAGCCTGTTTGTCGCATCGATGTTACAGGACTGTTGTGAGTTAAATTAAACTTGGTATGTATTTTAGCCACCTACCTATTACCTATTACTTATTTTTACCTATGTATGTTTTACCCGACTTCAAATAAAGGAGGAGGTTCTCAATTCGACTGTATTTCTTTTTTTTTTATATGTTAGAACCTTAGAACTTTTTTCTAGGTGAACCGATATAGATGATTCTTTTTTTATTTGAAAGTTGGTGCTTCACATGTGATCCCATATCAATTTGATTAAGTTCTGACCAAGCAGTTTTTGAGTTAATACTGCGTGTTCTTTCCACTTAGTTTATTTTGAGGATTTGTTAATAATTTCCTGTCACTGTTATTAACATATCAAGTAGTGGTATACGAACTTGTGTAGGGTAGGTACCACAACTAAATGGTGAAAAATATTAACATTTTTACAAAAAAATATTCACACAAAAACATTTTTACAAAAAAACAACCGACTTCCAAGAAAAACATAAAAAAACGTGAAAAATAACTTTAATTTCGGAAGTCGGTGTCTTTGGTTTTGTGTATTTTCGTTTTTGGCCACCGACTTCCGAAATTAAAGTAATCTTTCACGTTTTTTTTGTGTTTTTCTTGGAAGTCGGTTGTTTTTTTGTAAAAATGTTTTTGTGTGAATATTGTGTGCCTGTGTCAAATAAATTTATTTTCTTTCTTTTTATTTTAGGACTGCCTCGTTGGTCTAGTGGTCGATTTCCAGGTCGAGCAAAGTGTTATTGGATTTTTCCATCAGGGACTCCTTAGTAGCAGCTCGGAGTCTGGATTTGTGCCCGGTTGATGGCAATAGGTTTACCCCCTATTTCATGGGACTTGGAAATGTGGGGTGCTACAGGTACACCTCTGCCTAGCCCTTCGGGGATTACAGGCGTCATGTCATGTTATGTATTTTAGCACTGCAAAGGATGATTGAAGATACACTTTAGTGGCGTGCAATTGAAGAGTTTTATTTTTAGCAATTTGTAATATACTGGGCTGAAAATTAAATTTCCTAAGTAGTGTTTTTTTTATGTCTATTGACTCGAAGAGTTTTCTTACCCAATGTAAACAAGATGTATTTTTAAATGCATTTCTTTGTTCTCATTCCCAATTATTGGTGATTATGGAGCGGTATCTACATCGCCACATGCAAGCTACACGTCGAATTGACGTCACGCAAAATCCTGTATCGCGCAAGCAGAGTTTACCGCGCAACTAGCATATATACAACGTCCCGACATCAAACGTCGGGCAATTGCCCACCAGACACGACACCGGTCTGGTCGGAGGATCCTCCCTTTTCTATGGAGGTATGAGTGAACTTTACACCCTGTTTCTCATACCTCTCTAATTTTAATAATATTATCATACAAAATACAAATGACCAATGGTCCACATTAGCACTGGATCGCAAGCACTGGAAGTCATGGGGAGATGCTTTTGCCCGACAGTAGGATGATACAGACTAACAGTAATAGTACCAGCTGCCTTACTATGACGTGCTAATACCATCATGGTTCCATTGAGAAAAAGGGATAGTGCTATCGGTCATATATAGCTCCGTCTCTCTTTCACGTCACGTTTTCTCTAACACGTCATAGTACGGCCTCAGTAGTAGGTAAGATCACACATCGACGATGAACTACCAATACCTACCTACCTTTTCCGATTTTTAGTTTTTAGTGCCAATCGACGTAAAATACTATTTCGCGTATACTGGAAAAATCTCCTAACACGATATTTGATTATTTATCCCATTAAACACTAACATAAATAACTTCTAAATTATGAGACGCTAATTTTGTTGCGAATAGACGAAGGAATAACTAATAATTATGTCATTGTGTTGAAATTTTCAAAAAATAGATATAAGAAGGCAGCTCGTCGTCGACATGTCATTTCACACATTTATATCGCTAAATACACATCGGTAAATGGCCACTTCGATTAATAGACGGTTCGGTAATGTTGTTATTAGCTGGACTGTTAATCACTTTAGCATCCGTGAGTACGACTAGTAGGTATCTCCATCATAATCGATATTATCCACAACACTAGCACTTCGATATTATCTACATCTACAACACTAGCACCTAATAAGTATGTGTACTTACTCTATAACTTCGTCAGCCCAAATTGGATTAATTTACCTCCCGAAGTCAGGCCTGATGTAATGAAACCTGTCCATGGTTATATTAAATTAGATTTAACAACCAACCTTTGGTAAAGAGGCCATAGTTTGGATAAACTGGTAGAATTGAATTATGTTTAAAATAGAAGGTTTTTGATTAATAATTTCAGTGATCTTGTTAGCTTTTGAGATTGTACGAAGTACCTAATAGAAAACATTTTAATCCTTTGAAAGCTATATATGTTACAGCCATTGATGTTCCAAGCTAAAAGAACAGTGAATTACAATATTAGATCATCCGGTCAAAAAACTCTGTTTAGAAATTATTGCATACCTAATCTTAAATTATGTTTCTTAATATTTAGTTAGGTTAACCAAAATAAGAATCGCCAAATTGAAATGTGGAACATGTTTTTTTAAACGGAAAATTCTTACTTCCTGTCTACATGGTCCAAGATTATGTGAAGACTTTAAAAGAGACTGCGACCTCTGAGTTTGTTTCGGCCTTTCTTCTCATTTAGTTTTATGATTGACGTGTAAAATTGTTTATACAAACTTACTTACGAAAATAAAATCATGTATCAATAACATTTATTGCATATTTTCTTAAAAACCCATGTTATTCAATGAAAATTACACAGAAAAACCCAATTTTCTCCCTAACGCATTTCCTATGCGTGTTGTTTCACAATTCCTAGTATAATTCCTACTGTCGATGGATATAAAAACTCCATTTTATGATTATGAAATGCAGTCGCGTTATCAAAAGTTGTTTACAAGGAAATTATGCAGGAATTCCAAACGCTTGATCCAGATAGATTCTGCATCGAGAATTCAGTTTTAATTAAAGAAATTTATGGTTTGCAGGTATGTGTAATGAAAAAGGAAAATGCTTTGAGAAAATAAGGGCTTTGTTTTGCGTGAATTTTCTTCAATAACGTTGAAGTAGAATGACACATAGAGAAAAAAAAAATGTTATTAGAAGTTAGAATAATCTTCTAGAGCTGCTTATAGTAGCAACTGAAATTATAAACACTAGAACATACAAAATGGTGAAAATTTGGCAAAAATACCTTAACCTTTTGCCAAACCATAAACAAGAAATATATTCCCCACTTAGAACATAAAAATAATCTAAAGGAATAAGCTTTCCATTATGCTGCCAAAAAAATAAAGATTATTCTTCTTCTCTTGGGCATTTATTCATTCACCAAACATACCCTTGTAGTAAATCCTTTAGAGCTGAATGCCATTGGTTTTACGGTAAGAAGGGGGGGGGGGGGCTACACTATTTACTAAGAATACCAGAGGGCTATAATCCCAAGGGAGTAGGGATCGCAAAAAGATTTTGTTTCCAGAATTAATGTGATGCACTAGTTGTGTTTTTGTTATTAAATGTTGTGAGAAGAGATAATTAATTACGGTTTTGTGTAGTAAGAGAAGTATTTATTTTAGCTAGAGGATTTTATTACAAGTTTATGCATTAATTTCCGTGTTATGGTTGGTGAGGCCATGTCAATCCCTGAAGCAAAGACGTAGTGGGGAAAACCATTAGTTTAAACCCTCTGGGGATTTTAGAAACCTTTTCAGATTTTCATTTAAAGTTAGTATACTTAGTATCATTACCGCGCAGGTGAAGAATTATTTATTTAAGTTTGACGTTACAATCCAATAGATTTAATTTCGGTCCGTAAAATTCGTTTTGGATTCCGCGGCTGCATTAAAGGAATTACCTTAATATGGAAATGCTAAAAGATTTTGTCAAGTGCTGAGTTCAGAAACCGCACCTTAATTACGTAACTCTTCTGTTCACAATCCGAAGGATTTTGAAAGAAATTCCTAGTCGATTGCTTCACATGTTTGAAAAATTGGTCTGCTCGACAACGTAAATAACGCAATGAATTTTGTCCAATTGTCAAGATGAAAGGCATTGCAATATACTCGTGTGTTACGCAATTACCCGCTAGTGAATGACGATCTAAAACACTACACAATCACTCATTCTCATTGCCCCAAAAATTAAATTCTCATTCCATTACTGTCTTCAAACTTTAAAAGTAGTTTAAAAAAAGCCGTCGAAGTAAAACAATCGATGGCGGGAACTGGATCACAGAGGCGTTTAAAGCCGGACTTGAAACTGACATTACTTATGCAATCTGGATCGATAAGGAGTTATATGCATAGGTGTGGCTTTGAGCATTTTGTAGGAGTTTTTAATCAGTTTACGTAACTTGTAAGGTAAGTTTCGTGTTTACAGGCAATAATCGTAAATTATGTAACATTTTATTTCTGAATATTGGCAAAATGGTAGTAAACATTTCTTTGACTGTAGTTTTGGTTTTTATTTAATTTAGATCTTGTTTATAATTCTTATTCTTATTAAAAATCAATTGCTGTTCATTAATCTCGCTAAATGTCAAAAACGGCTTAACCGATTTGTTTTTTTTTTTTTTTTGTTTTGCTCGCTGTCAAAACACAGGCGTATTTTGAAAAATATTTCATAAATAGACATTTTGCTTTATAGGACAGACAACATTAGTTTGTGTCTGCTTTAAGTCTTTAAAGACAGCATAAATTTTAAAATATTATTTATACACAAAATATGTCTAATTAAAGTATGGTTAATTTATTAATACAAACAAAAATCACCTAAAAACACCGTACCAAACTTCCACGAAACTTTTGAAAATATATTTTGCTAACGCTACATAATCCAAAGTTTGAGAGTGGCTTAAACAAGGAGAGTTGGTCTTCGCGCGACGCTCTCGCTCCGATGCGTATTTTTAACGAGAGCGACAAACTCGGGACAATACCCTGTTTGGATACTAATTGATGATTTTCTTGTTTTCTCGACGTTTTTCCGACAGGAAATGCGAAAGGGATCAGCTGTTTGTTTTAGAAGGCTTTCGGATCTTTTTCAATTGTTTTTTTGAGAAGGATAGGTGTGAATTGGGATGTTGGCTGTCACAGTTAAGTATGTTCATGTTGCTGAGTAGATCCGATTAGAGTCTAAAAAAGTGTTAAAGGAATGGTCCGAACAAAAAAATAGAGTCATTGACATGGTGATGTGATGAATTATTAACTGCTAAAAGGCGTTGTTGAGCAAATAATAATTAAATCCCTCGCTCTGGACAATACACTTTATTTTACTCTGGAGAAAACAGCAGTCGCTGTCAGAATTTTTTGAAGTCCGAAAGTTACAAAGAAAGCGCCTAAAACGATCGGCCTTCACCACTTCCTCCTTGAGCTGGTAAGAAGAACTTGCGCAAATAACTCCCTAGCAACAAATCAGAAGAACTTAAGGCACAAAGAAGTTTAACAAACAAAAATTCCGTACGGAACCACAGGAAATAGCAACGAAAAATCAAAACAACGCTATCCAAAAATCTAACCAAAGCTAAACAATCCCATCCGTACTCACGGTGGCCGAACAGTATCGATATAAATCTTCACGCCAGCACATCACTGGGGTGGCCAGCGATTTACATAGTGGACAAACATAAAACTGTCACCGATATATCTAATGCACCGACAGAAAGATGGATAGTCCATTTTATTGTAATACATGAATCGGTAATGTTGTCTTTTGATCCTGGATACCTTTAAATGTGAAGGTATTGGAAAATGTATTCAATATTTTTGTGAAAGCATTGCGTCACTCTTTCTTCTAGGATTCACTTCCAAAATATACTTAACTATTGTTTTTTTACTGGATATGGTGCCAGTTTAGGTGATCTCAATTGATAAATACCTGTGAAGAAAATATATTTTTTAGGGAAATGACTGAATGAATGAAAAAATCGTCGCCTGAACGCCTGAGGGAAGACATCGCCGTCGGGTAGACCGCGGCGAAGGTGGTGTGACGATCTAATCATGTTTGCGGGATCAACATGGCCAGAGATCGCACAGAATAGTGAGGTTTTGAAGGAAAAAGGGGAGGCCTTTGCCCAGCGGTGGGACACAATGTAACCTAACCAAAAAAAAAGAGAAATGATCATGATGAGAGATATTAAGAAACTTATCGAGTCACGTAGAGGTCGCAATATGTAATGAATTGTAGCGGCATCTACAACGCCACATGCGAGCTACGCCTCACACTGATGTCACGCAAAATCCTGCATCGCGCAAGCAGAGTTTACCGCGCAACTAGCATAATTATATACAACGTCACGACATCAATCGTCGGGCAGTTGCCCACCAGATACGACACAAGTCTGGTCGGAGGATCCTCCCTTTTCTGTAGAGGATGAATGAATTTTACACCCAATTCTCCATACCTCTATAACTTAATTATTGTCTTTTTGACATAATTAGGTACCTACTCAACTTGAAACATAATTGTTTCTCAAAACCAAAGTTCTATAAAAGCCGCTATAAAATCAAGTTGCCTCAGTCTTCGAAAAGGCTATCTGCTTTGTTATGCTTAAAAGCCGTCCAGTGCTCGAGCGACATTCTTCTTAAAGGACTTAGTTTTTTGCTTAACCCTCTGGTTCGTCGCTTGACTATCTCAAAAGGAGGTTTTAAACTATCTACGTTCAAGCTTGAGACAAAAAGTGGTAAGACTAAGCACTTTTAAATTGGGGCTTTTTGTGGGGTTTAATTAATTTTAAGATTCTTGTTTGGTGGTTAAAATTGGATAGGAGAATGAATAAAACTAACTGACTCAATCAAGGCTTGGCTACATCACAAAGGCAATTTGACATCAAAAAAAATCGGACTCTTAAAAATATCTTACAGTTTTTACGGCCCTGAAGCATGATTGAATAATTAGCCACCCTAAAAACTTGGGTATACTCTTTGATACCTATTTTAATATCCAGTTGCAGCTAAATACATTTTAGTGCAGTGTGAGTGAATTTAAACTGCAGTGCTATTCTTGACTATTTTAAAGAACACCTGAATTAAGGGGACTACAGGACCTAAACGCAAGTTTTATAATACCTAAAAGTATGTGATCCATTGCAGTAAACAAAATCAGAAAAATATATATTTTTCAGGATATATGCTAGTTAGATAGTGTGCTGAAAACATAATACAACTAACTTGATACTATAGAATAAAGTCACGAAGATACCAGTAAAAAAATATTTTAACGATTTAAAACCACACTAATAACATGCAATCCTTCTGATTTTTTGTCAGATTATTCTCTAAGCAACATATTAACGTAATAGTGTTTTATTTTTTTAGTCCAAAAAATAGATATTTGCGTCATATTTTGCAAAAAAATACCAGCGTTGTGTCATCGCGCTTCTTTCTCTTTCTTTTCTATGCAGTCCGCCAGTGACCGCACTTTAGCTGTTGGCAGCCTCTTAAGTGTCAAAGAAGTTATTGGATGTCTTCTTAAATTTTTGTTAAAAATAAAGTTTAAGTTAATATTTACATTACTTATTGGCTAATAGAAATAATGAATAAATGAAATGAATAAAATGATGATGTTATAGTAGATTACTGCAGCATGACTGCAGCGGTCGACAACAGAGGCATTGAAGGACGAACGTGAAAATGTGGGCCGAGGCGAAGGCGAGGCAGACATACGTGAGGCCATTTCACCACGGCCACACATACGTAAGTACATCAATGCCCGGTTGAGGCTAAGGCTTGCATAGTACCTACTGTTGTCAAATAATGCGTGAAAATTCACACTAAGTAAATTAATTATAAATTTCCGAATCAATGACGAACAACGATAACTTTTCTCGCGCCAAAATGTTCAATTGTTTCTTTTTCCCTACAGCTCTATTTGCTAAGCCAGTTCGAGATTTAAATAAAATCTTTGATAAGTCGAAGTAAAAAGTTCGTTCCATTTTTAAATTACACGACAGATATGAGTTTTCATAGTAATTGGTTATTTGGCCGCGAAACACGACAGGTATGGATTATCATATTAACATTGCCGGCCGCTGCTCGCGTGTTTAATACAGCATTTTCAATTTATCTCGAAGAAGGTTAACAAAATAATGCTCGAATTTCCAAGCATGTTAGAGAAAATGAATGACTGTAATGTGAATAAAGTATCACCAACGGCAATACTAATAAAAGGAAAAAAATATCTATATACATAGCTTGATCTCATATTCGAGTAACCAACTGGATAACAGCTTCAATGATTATGATGATACCGAATTACATAATCAAGGCGAAATAAATGAACCTGCTGTTATGAATACTAATATCAGTATTACTAACCAGTAACCACACATTGAAAATGTCCAATGACAAATATAGGCCGTCCCTATAGACGCTACAATGAACAATCCTGTGGGGTATTGCCATAATTCAGCATACGGAAACCATTTGAAATATGTGGTTGAATATTTAGTCTGTATAAATATTTAATGACGATATTATACTGCTGATAACAGTATACCTATACCCTGTCTGTGTTTTATTATGACGTAGAATTATTTGGAATATTGCTTCAGTTTAGACTTTAACCTAAATAATACTACAAGTGTCGAATTTCTAACAATGCCTACCTGAAAATTTCAACATGAAATATTTCAATTGTGCCCAAACTGTAACAAAGTTACAAACAGTAATGGTGCCACAAGCCCAGGTTCTCTCCCAAATATTGTGTCCATTACAGTTGAAAGTTTGACAAATACTCTAGAGGATCAAAACAAATTAGTTCTCGAGGGAATTAATTGAATAATTCTCAACTAAACGCTTCAAAACCGACAGTTGTCAAGTATTGATTTCTAGTGCCCTCAAGTGGGGGGTGGCCCAAGTTGCGAGAAATCAGCAGGGGGGTGACAGCTGCCCGAAATTGGACGACTAATAATAATAGTATGATTTTAAAAACGTTGTCTTTGTAAAAAATGGTAGCTTTGACACAAATTATCACACGTGTATGATTGACAGAAACTACTCTCTTCAAAGCCGAACATTTCTTAAAACTCCGTGTGCCATATCAACAGCCAGGTACTGTAAAGTATTTTGGAAGTACTACATTACAGTACTACTACAAATGCTACAGAGCAATCTAAAACCGCTTCAACAATAGTCTACGGCGTAACGCCTTCGACATTAGAATTACTGTTTGCATTTTGTTCTTAGTTAAATTCTACCATAATCAAAAAATATTTATGAAACGTTAAAATGTAAAGGCTGACTAAATAAAACAACCCTTCATAATCAAAATCAAAAAATAAAATGTCATTTATACAAACTAGCCTGAGAATCAGCACTTTTTGAATGTCAACATTACTTATGTCAGTCCCCCAAAACGCCCGCTCTTCACCACTTCCGCGCCGCAACAAACTCCGCACAAGCACAGCTGTCAGTTCACACAAAAATTCAGACATCAAATCAAAAATCGCTAACCGCCTGTGACTTGTACCTCAAACGATGGCACCCCACAAAAACAAGGGTGGATTTGTAGAATTAAATAAAAAAAGTGCACCTTACTGGACATAGAAATGGCGTTAAATCTATTGGATTTTTTTCGCAGACAGCGATTTTTCGACGAAAAGCATTATTATTTGAACGTTATGGTGTGGGGAGTAAGGTTTTGTCACTTTTGATTGTATGAAGATGTGATGTTATTGATATTGGAGATGATTTTGTGGCTTTAGGAGTGTTGTGGTGGGGTGTCTGCTATGTATAAGTGCTTTCAGCTAAAAATAGAAACACTGATAATTTGAACGTTGGCAATCAACATGATGAACGATATTCTATTGTATAGATTATTTAATTATTGCCTTTGTATCGATACTACTTAGGAAAGAAACAAAGAAAATACATTTAATCATTTATGTAGCATAGACTAAA
Source organism: Griposia aprilina (assembly GCA_916610205.1). Taxonomy (NCBI): domain Eukaryota; kingdom Metazoa; phylum Arthropoda; class Insecta; order Lepidoptera; family Noctuidae; genus Griposia; species Griposia aprilina. The sequence goes on along the minus strand of OU744295.1, from coordinate 3,826,289 downwards.
AGGCACACAAAGAAATTGACGAAGAAAATATTTGAAGTTGTTAGACAATTTACTACTAACTTACTGATTTAACATAAAACTTAACTAATTACAGGAAAAAATACATTATTATGATTTCCATTTGACATAATAATAGGCACAATGGTGCTCTAGGTAATTAAATTAATTTGCAAATAATTATTAACCGATCCCAAATAATTATCACTCATTAGTTTCAATTTAAAAACCATCGGATTAATCCACCGCACTATACAGCATGTATTACATACTTTAGCACCACTATACATGGTGTTCCATTCCTGAACTTGGCGCAAAACTATTCATAAATTACAGACGCACAATTTTATTGTGCGTTTACGCATAAAATCTGACCGCGTCGTATTATTCAGTCGCCGGCGCACATAAATCTAACACAATAAATCAATATTTGCAATGGCGAGCTAAAAGCACCCTTTCTGTTTGTACAAATGCAATTCATTCGATATATACATGATGCATTGGCTGCTGGTGGTCGCTGGTCTACAAATACTGGCACTACAATGGAAATTCAACTTTGGAGTGTTTGATATACGGTTGGAAGTCAGTTGTTTCGATTGAGGGTCATGTAAATAGTAGAGTAGGGCTTAAGATTATTTAATTCGTGTGCTTTTCATGTTCATAGTTACATTTAGTTATTGTGCAGGCAAATAAAGCAAAAAATGCCGAACGGTGAATAAGTTTATAAGAACGCAACCGCGCATGGTACAGTTGAGTGAGAGTGAGAAAGTTCCCTCGGACACCTATATTATGCATATTGCGGAGCCACTTGCGTGCAACTTCCGAGAGCTCATAAAGTTTTACGCGAACTGTACCTGTCATGTTGTGTACATGAAGGATTACCTAATAAATATTGCAATAAATACTTTGTCTTTTTTCAATAAAATTCCGTATCAAGTGTGCGGAGGGTTAGGCAGAAGTGTACCTATAGTACACCCACATTTCACCAGTTATGTTTAAGTCCCATGTAATAGAGGGCGAGCCTATTGCCATCAACCGGGCACAAACAATCCAGACACTTTTTTTTTAATCATGTTTAGTCTCATGAAAAGTGTAGCAAGTCCTAATGTTTACATGAGACGTAAACAGTAAGTTACTTATTCTTGATGTATCTTGCTCAGTTTTCACTTCAAGCTAACTGCTTTTCATATTGAAAAAAGAGGTATTTTAAGCTAGCATAAGTATCAAACCATTTGGTAAGACACAATCTGAAACTCTGAATCCTCTACAAGTAGGTACTAAGTACAGCTTAAAGCTCAATGATCACTCCGAATAATCTTCTAACTTAAACAAGATTCTAGTAATTAAGTTGGTTTAGACTAAAATCAATAACTAAATTACAGGAAATATTTAACCGATCCTCTAACAACTAATGGCCGCTTCTTATAATTTAGGGACCGTTATTGGTTAAAAGAAGCTTCTTGTATCTTTTCCAATAATAGACCCACCCATATGGAAGTAGCTACCATAGGTAAAATTAGGTCTCCTATCTAGGTTTGGCGATTAAAAATGCTACCATTGGTAAGCAAAACGATTCGTTTTTGTTTATAAGAATCGAGCATTATTGACCTTCTAATGATAAATACTTTAATAAATGAGCCCGTAAAACCGGTTTGGGCTTCTACTGATGCAAACTTTTTTATATAAATGAGCATCTTAAACCAAATGGGTTGGTTTGGATTAGAACTGTAACCAACCGCTCTTTATCCAAGTTGGTCAGTATTTTTAATACCTCAAAATAGGAAATACTATAATATTTTTATAGTATTCAATGACGGACTATAGTCTGTGTATTCAATAATATTTTTTAGAAAGCATAAAGGCTCCCACAGACAGGCGCGACGCGACTGCGCGACACGAAGACGCCGAGCGGTGCCTTTGTGCCGCGCGCGATTAAAACAGGCGCCTTTTAAAGTGCCTGTAATTGGTTTATTTGAAATAAATGCTTTGAGTTTAGGAGCCTTAATGAGAATTAAAAGAGGTTCGATTAAATACCTAAAGACTTACTACTTTATTACAGATAATGAAATAAGACACGAGTGACATCCCTAAGCCGCCAGTGATGTCAGCAATGCGCCCTGACATTTTATTGGTCGCGCGACGCTTTGATCTCGCCGCGGCCGTTTTCAATTACCAATTAGATGCGGCATACGATACGTGCATGTACAGGGTTGGCAGTTTGACTACAATGCGCATGTAGATTGGTTGTGTTTCGAGTTGGCAACAATAGAGGTATTATTGGTTACAGAATTTGTGCATTGGTGATCAACTGATCACTGAAGCAGGCATCTCACAGACCTGTACCTTACAGTACAACTAATATTGCACACATTTTTATACTGAATATTATTGCTGATTTTCACATAAGGCCAAGTACAGATAGCGAAACATCGTCAGACAAAAGATGTCCTCACGGCGTCGGGGGAATCACGATCCTAACGATGTAGTGTGGAATAAGTACGATGCAAAGAGGAGGATTGCTGATATTATTATCAGAACAGTGTAAAGTGCAAACAAATAATAACTAGGTTCCTAAAGCGTAACATACTGTCGCCATGTCGTAATGTATATTATTACAGGCGAACATAGTAAGGTTTTGCACGTAGAGTAATCAATACTAATAATAAAGCTGAAGAGTTGTTTGATTGAACGCGCTGATGACTGGAAATACCAGTCGGATTTTAAAAAAAAAACTGTTTGCGTTTGATAGCCCAATTCTTGGAGAAGGCTGTAGGCTATGTAATATCATGATAGGATCCTTAGGAGCCGAGCAAAAAAAAAAAGAACTAGAAAGAGCGCTAAGTGAAAACGAAGTAATAGCCCGGGCAGGCGATGCGATGCGACGGGGTGGATCAGGGGAAAAATAACTACCTAACAGAAGCTAGTATTTACTTTGACATTCATATTTATATCTTTATTTGCGTTTCATAATGTTTTAATAAGATAATACGATTATTAAGGTATAATTGCGGACCCTGTAGGGCACAGCAAAAAGTAAATTCTAAGACCTAAAATAGTTCATTTTCCATTAATTAATTCTGATTTAATCTATGAAAAATGATAGATGTAAATACTGTAAAAAAAATAGTAACAGACAAGAAATTATCCAAATGATTCTCTACAAACTGAATGAAGTAAGAAATCTTCTTTTTTAATGAAACAGCTGGACGCGGCACGTAATGGCCGCTCGTCGCAACGTGATCAAGTTACGTTGAAAATAAATTACTGGAATTTTCAGCTATCCTCTGTACATTAGTTAACAGATGTTTCACACTGTTTTATGGGGTATTTTTAAGATTTTTCGTCTTGTGTTTTAAAATAGATTTGTAATCGTTTTCGGAACTGAAAATCTTCAAATTCAAAACTATCTAACTTTGATTCATAAGTCAGGGTTATGAGGTGAAACACATAATATTCGGCTTCTCGTGTTTGATCAGAAATCATTTATTTATCTACTGAAAAATCAGATTTTTGCATGTTCACATTTCCATGTTCGACAATGCATCGTCAAGTGAGTTGTTTTTGACGTCAATACTATCCATACACAAGGTTCTACTCATGATTTCATTCGCGTGGAATTCGTAAGATACCACAATACAGGGTCAAATTAAATTATCTAGCGAAACTCCGCAGAAGTGATGGGTATCGTATCTAAACACGATAAAATAAAAATAAAACAGATTTGATGTTTTTTTTTTAGGATCAGCGACCGCTGGTAGTGTTGTTTGTTGTATGAGTTGAAAAAATATGTTTGATCGTGTTTAGATATCGATACCAATCACGTCTATGAAATTTACACAAAAAAAGTTTTTTAAGATTATTTTTCAAGTTAGTGAAAACACTAACTGCGGTCAATGACCCCTCAAAACAAAAACATCGAATTAATATCTTTTTGCTCTATCATGTTGAAATATCGATACCCATCTATCTGCGGAGTTTCGTTAGCTTATTTATTTTGACCCTGTATACAAACAAAATCACAGCCCATGTTACTCGCTGATAATCTCGATGATAGTATAGGTGATTTTTTTTTAAAAATCGGTTAAGTATTTTTTGAGTTTATCCATTACAAACAAACATACAAAAAATTAAATCTTTTTTCTTTATAATATTAGTTTAGATTAATGCGAAAGTAACTGTGTCTACCTTTTTACCTTTTGGCGCCTTAAGGCACTTACTCCCGTTTAGTACTTTTTTATTTTTTTAGAAATGGCTTCTCGCAGGTCAACCAAGGAGGTTGTCGGCTGCTTAACCGGGCTTGCCTGTGCGTGCCTCAATAAATTAAGGCCTCCAACCAGGACTTAATCCCGTTTTAGTACTGTAACACTGTCACTTTATAAAGCCTACTTTTCATTAACGGCTTGACAAGATATGAAAAAATAAAATTGCTAAGTATATATTAATTTAGGTAAGTACCTACATAATTTCTCTAGCAGGATTTTAAAATAGTAGTTAATGAAACTGTTAAATTAAAACACGAGTTTTTAATAGTATCACACAAATGTTTTAATCCTTAGTTATGTGCAGTTTCATACACTAATTTATACACAAGGATTGAACCTACTAACTATAAGATCAAAGTTACCCAACCCACGAAATTCAGTAGATCGAAACGTATGAATGGCGCCAAAACCCAGCACATCACCGCGCATGCGCTAAAGCAGACGCTACCACAGACAAGTAAAAAATTGGAATCAAAACTTTTTTGTAATGCTATAAAAATGGCGCGCTCCGCATGTGTTCCATTAGAAAAAAAAAATGATGGAGACTCCTTGGTGACATTAACTTCTTGGATTTGCCCTGTATCGTATTGGTAAAAAAAATGTTTTTTATCATTATATTGGTATAGAAAGTGTTATGATTCTATTTTTAAATTTCGGTAAGTAGGTATTGTGTTTATATAGTATGTCAATAAAAACTCTTTTCTATGTTTATAATTCGAATTTTACGATATGAGAGTATATAAAAATATTTACCAAAACGCAATTTTTTGGCTAGTATTCCCTGAATTCGGCTGAAAGGAATTCGATAAAATTTGGCACACACGTAGACCATGACCTAGGTAAAGACATAGAATGCTTTATATCCCGGTAGTCCGTTCCCGTGGGATAATTTTTGACCTCCATGCAGTCGAAGCCGCAAGCAAAAGCTATTAGTTAATTATAGATATATAGGTATATAGATATATAGGTATATAGATATATAGGTAATATCAGTCTGACATTTTGAGTAATCACAAAATATTACTGATGCTGCAATAGTACTATGCTATGCTATAATTGGTCTATTCCCATCCAATACCAAGAGCTACTACCATTTGGTATTATTTTATTTCCGAATTTATTTTCTATTCCTAACGAGTACCACATTTTAAAACCAATACCAAAACAAGTGATAAATGATAAATGATTTTATTTCTGTAAGTAGGTTTGTACAAACACTTTTACACGTCAATCATATTTTTAAACTAGATGAGGTCGGCGTTTCCTATCTGACTACTCTGAGAAGAAAGGCCGAAACAAACTCAGAGGTCACAGTCTCTTTTAAAGTCCAGGCATAATCTTGGTCAGATCATGTGAAGACCATGTAGATTGGTATCTGAAATGGTCTTTTGAGGAAAGAACCACACAGATTGAGTGGACCTGTCCAATCAGTGCACGCATTTATCAGTAATCGTGCAGCTCAACTCAGGAAGTCAGGACTTAAGGAGCTCAACGATTCGACGAACAATACCAAAGAAAGGACATTTGGGTAGGCCACTTAAATTACTCAATCTGCCAGATCATGATCAAAATTAACTGCGAAAAAAAAGCGATGACATAATCCTCACATTCACAATAATTAAAATAACATAATACTTTACAAGTAAATACTCATGTCACTGTGTATATAGAGTTTCAAGTCAAGTTTGAAGAAATCAGGTTCAGTAAAATTAAAATGCTTTGAGTGATTTTAAGTAATGTTTAACCTACCTACCTACCTACCTACCTACCTACCAAATTAACTTCCAGCGATCGATCTCTGGTTGACTGTAATACTAACAGCTAAGCTGTGTTAAAATGAATTACCGAACTAAGTTTCCGAAAACATAATAAATGTTCCCGAAAATCCTAACCCTAGACGGTCGACGTCAGTGGCATACCGAGGTTCGGTTGGTTAGGTTCCTTTAAACCCTTTAGACAGAAATAGGAGCCCAGCGAAGCGGGGCTCCGTCGACCAGCTTATTAACCCTAACCCTATATTTAGATTACCCTAGATTTCGGTAAAACGCAATTTAAATAAAACTTTGTGTAGCTGAGTGTACAATAAGTCAGGCTTTGGTATTCGTTAGTAATAGATTTTTTATTTAAAAAAATGTGGTACTCATTGGGAATAGAAAATAAATTCGGAAATAAACTAATACCAAATGGTATTAGCTCTTGGTATTGGATGGGAATAGATCCTATAATTAACTTGATAAGATTTTTTTTTTATCAACATTGTTTTTCTAATACAGCAGCCTATAATTATGTTCATACTTACCTAAGTTAATGTATTTTGTTAAAGACAAGCTGCTGTATTTGGTAAGATAGTTACCGCCTATTATAGTGAGCATTAGCCTTGTCAGGATCAGTATGGCAATTGACTTTCAATTGTCTAAGTCAATGATTGACGTCACATATTTAAGTGGAATTAATTGAATGAAGCTTTCATTAACTTATTGAAGTTTGTTAAAGATTGTTGCTATTAGGTAGAGGAAGATTAGAGTGAAAGTCGTTTTAGTTATGTTTTCTTAGAGCATATTCTAATCCTCGATTTCTGAGAGCCTGGTTAAATCTCCAAACAGTTAATATATCCTGTCAATATCTTATGTACCTACATAGTGGTTGGTTGGCGGAACAATAAAAATAAATCGAACTCGATTCTGAGATTCTTGATTTTTGAGAGCCTGGTCAAATTTCCAAACAGTTAATATATCCTGTCAAAATCTTATCTACCTACATAGTGGTTAGTTGGCGGAAAATTAAAAATAAATCGAACTCGATTCTGAGATTCTCGATTTCTGAGAGCCTAGTCAAATCTCCAAACAGTTAATATATCCTGTCAAAATCTTATGTACCTACATAGTAGTAGGTTGGCAGAAAAATAAAAATAAATCGAACTCGATTCTGAGATTCTCGATTTCTGAGAGCCTGGTCAAATCTCCAAACAGTTAATATATCCTGTCAAAATCTTATGTACCTACATAGTGATTGGTTGGCGGAAAAATAAATCGAACCTTATGAGACAAACATAACATATTTGAATACTGAAGCTTTCAGCGATCAAAGGAAAGATACCTACATACAAAACTATCGCCTACTTCTCATTGGGTCTAGGCAGAAACTACGGAACGCCACCTGATACGATCCTTACATAATCCTTTTGCTTCGTTTACGTTCATACATTCACGCATAAGCACGAAGTCCGTAGTTTCGGCCGATGTTACAGAAGCTTCCCACTCCGTATCACTTTCGGACATAACATTAGTCCGGGGCCCGAACTAAAAATAAATAACAAAACGATTTGACAGTTGTTCTTACTCCCAATGTGTTTTTGCACGTCCGAATGAGTTAATTTATCGGGAGTACGGTTCACATCTAAAAATCGAAAACCTTTCGGACGGGCCCGTATCTCAGTTGACGGAATAAGCGAGTAGGCCCGCTGGTCAAAGCACACACAAAGGAAAGATATTCAATGATAACATTACTTAAAGACGATTTTCTGGCTTTGATATTTTTCAAAAATTACATTATTTTTAACGTCTGCAAATAAAACAGACCCTGACCACAGCGGCCATATATACCTCCATATCCCTTCTTCCCGTAACAAAACCGGACTTTTATAAACCGCCTTCGTCCGGGGAGACTGGGGTAATCCGGACCCATGTAATCGACTGATCGAATATCTAGCCGGATATTGAATTTTGGCGCGCACGTTCCGGAAGTCGTCGCGACTCAATCCGATTGGTCGGCTGGTCGGCGCCATGCTTTTTATCTTGTTTATGTTGGTAGTAAACAAACTTCGTAACTGTATCTCTTGAGTTTTACTTTGTTTTATGAATTTATGAGTTTTATCTTACTTTTGTTGCTGTAACTGCGATTTTGACCCCGATTGATCTATTTGTGATGTGGCAATAAAGTTTTTAGCTGTTTTGTGTACCAGCAAATGTTTTGGTTACAAGAGTGATTGAAATGCTGCTCTTGTTGCTTCTGCACCTACTTATACTAGCTGCAGCTGAATACCAGTATTTTACTTGGAGCGACTACCTATCTGACCTCCACAGCCCAGTTACTGGGTACCACGATACCCCTTTGTAAGACTGGTAGTCAAACTTTTTGGGCTGCTGACTACCCGTAACGACTGTTAAAGATTTACGAATGAAAGCCGGGTCCAACGGCTTAAGGCGGTGCCCCGACCAAAACCTTGCCATAGTGCGTTATTCAGAGGCTATTAACTCATTCACTATGGGTTAAAAACTACATCTAAAAGCACATTACTAATGTTCGTTATCCTATCATCATATTGCTCGCTCTTATTTGTTTTTATGTGTTGTTTAAAATCTCATTTAAAATCTCCTTATAAAAAAGTGACTAAAATTATTGATTGCATGCATCTTCTCTTAAAAGTGACGTTCTAATAGTTTTAAGAATTACACTAATGAGTAGATAGTTTAAAAATGTAAATAATTGTCGTATTACAATATTTCAGAAGCTGACTTGTTTTTTTTAATTAAAATAATTCCACAATGTTTGAGAATTCTAAGATAAATGGGCGTGCGCAGGGAGCGGGACAGAGCGAGACTCAGCGACGGAACAGAGAAGGACCGAACGGTCAAGGTCGTTTGGTCAGGGAAGCGCCTTAACGTGCTTTCCGAGGCACGGAGGGATGTCGATATGTAATGTATGGTCATCCATCCACGAACCGACATCGGCAAGCGTAGCTTAACCTTCGATCGTCCCGTGCGGCTGTTATGATTTGGCTACGAGCCCCTTCTGTACCTAATTAGTACCTGCAAATTTTTTATGATTGACCTTAGCAAAGAATGTGAACATTTTCCGATTGGTTACAATTGCCAGAGATTGTAAAGAGTAGAAAACCCGACCTCGAGAACAAATCATTTAAAACGTAATTATTGAATTGCAATTATACGAGTAATCTTCATAAACATCACACTCCCATGACACCAGCAAAAAAATCGTCTAATATCAAAAGTGATATTTTCCAATTTTAATATTTTTAAAAGCTCAAAACCGCGATAGTGTAATCGTTTTTTAATCGGTTTATCTTCGAAATCGTCACCGACACGCGCGTGATTGACGTGTGATGACGTCATGATCATGATCGTGATGTATTATCACTTCACATCTGATGCCGGTGACGCAAACAATTTCACAAATTGCTGCTCCGATAATGAATGATTGTGATAGGTTGTGCGTTACATGTTGGTAGGTAATAATATTATTAGGAGAGTAAAAAGGGGACATCCGCCAGCAGTGAGAGTTGTTTTTTTTTTTTGTAAATGTGTCTTTTAATTTTATGGTAAGTATTATTTAGTTCTACTTACTTCAAAGCTAGTTCTTGTTTCTTCGAAAATAAGCGATTCACAAAGTAGGCACGTATATGCATAGAAATATATTTAAGTACCTAAACTGTATAAAATATGAAGTTATACAATTAGATAGGTACATACTTTAATTTTATTATAACATAAAACTGTCTTAGAGTTCAAATTATAAATAAAAAACTCTTTACGAGCAAAATATTGGCAACATTGTCGATACCCACAAAGCAGTCTTACACATTACTTGCAAAACGACCACACAAACAAAATAAACAGAATGTTTATTACAAACGTTATTCGCAGATAAATATAAACAAAAATAATTCCCATATCCATACAATAAATAACTTTAATACTCAAGCGTCTTCGCCATTTATGCCATTAAGTATGGCAACACGATTAGCGTGGCACATAATAATGTTGCCAGACAACTGAGTTATGGCGTTCTGTAATAGCCACGAGACGAATAAAACGGATAAAATTGCCTTCACCAATAGGTCTTACAATTTCGTTCAATAGGGCAGAGGTCTGTGAAATAAATTGTTTTTATACACACTTAGAACTTATTGACGGATCGTAAGCAATAGCGTATGGATTTTATGTGATTGTTTATTACTTACAACATTTATTTTCATCGATATATCTAAGAATCTCATACGAAGAATGAGTTTTCTTTTTTGTGATCTATTTTACAATAGTCAAACAACTTTAAAGAAATATTTCAAGTGTGAATAAGATGTTGAAGGAAATTCATTGTTTATTTGGTTTTGAATAATGAATAAAGATGCTATACTGTGCATTTTTATTTAAAATTAGTTGACCCGACAGACGTTGTCCTGTCCAAATTTCAATAATTCATACAAAATTCCCAAAGAAAATGCACTTTCAGATTTCCAATTTTTCCGGCAACTTTTCCAAGATTTCTTTCCATAAATCCTAATTCGGACTATTACGATCATTTTAAAATAAAAAATAGACAAACGGTTCAGCCGTTCTAAAGTGTGCGCTTACCTGCGAACATCATTTCCTTTTTAACCGACTTCACAAAAAGGAGGAGGTTCTCAATTCGTCTGTATGTTTTTTTTTATTTTTTATGTGTGTTAGCTCATAACTTTTTTCTGGTTGAACCGATTTGGATGATTCTTTTTGCATTTGGTAGCTGGTGGTTCACATGTGGTCCCATTTAAATTTGATCAAGGTCTGACTAGTAGTTTTTGAGTTATCCTTAATACTGCATATTTTTGCCACTTAGTTTATGTGGATGATGTGCTAATAATTTCCTGTCACTGTTATTTACACACCAAGTAGTGGTATACGAATTTTTGTGGGGTAGGTATCGCAACTAAAAAGTGAAAAATAAAAACTTTTTTACAAAAAAACAACCGACTTCCAACAAAAACACTAAAAGACGTGAAAAATAACTTTAATTTCGGAAGTCGGTGGCCAAAAACGAAAATACAAAACCAAAGACACCGAATTCCGAAATTAAAGTTATTTTTCACGTCTTTTAGTGTTTTTGTTGGAAGTCGGTTGTTTTTTTGTAAAAAAGTTTTTTTATTTAAGTATTAAAGATTTAAATAGCCTCGAAAGAGAAAAGTGAAAAGATACAAATTTTCGTACCTAAAGAACAAAAAATATTCTTTTATAATACTTAGGCATTTTGATATCCTTTAACGAAACAGCAAATAAGTAGATAGTAGATGAACACGATAAAATATATTTTCAAAACAGCAAAAGACACGGACAACAATTTTAAGATGGCTGCGACGGCAGTTTGTCTTTGGAAGTTCCAACTTTTTAAGAGCATCTCCAGTTTTTATAAGATGGTGAAGGAAATTTACTGTTTACTTGGTTTTCAATACTGAAATAAGATGCTAAACTATCCATATTTATTTAAATAAAAGTAAAATATTTAGAAAAAAAAGATCCTTTAGGTGATTCATAATTCTTGTGAAGAGTAGTCATTTGCAAATGTAATAATTTTGCTGTTAATAAAAAAGTGTTTTAATTCTAACTGTCTACCATGCAATTTTAATCTCTTCGTTCACCAAGAATAGAATAGAATACTCTTTATTATGTACACTATATAAATTACAGATATAAACGTAGCAATTTTACATAGTGTTACACAATGGTCTCAGTAAAACTGATTTAAGAGCGCATACACGGGTCCACTAGCGCCACTCCTTTAAAAAAAAATTATCTCGCGACTGAGAAGGAATTTTGAAAAACGGCTCAAGAAGAGACCTCGGTGTGTGTCTAGTAATTCTTCTAATTTTGTTGCTTCGTGTCTCAATATGTAAGTGTATAGAAGGTATTAGAAAATTCTTTTCTTTTTTCTTTTTTTCACTCCCAGTTACATCTTTTCACGGGCAACCAAAACACTGCGACAATAACTTCAGCATACATCATCTTAGGAGGCGAAAAAAATATTTCCTCGACAAATAACACTGATTTACAAGCTATGCCGTCACATATAACTCTCTTTTTAATGGTACATGTATCAGCGAGGCGGAAATGTGTGCAATAAAATGGATTTATACCGCGGCCTGGATTATTGGGATATAGCTGTTTTGATGATAATTGTCGTACGTAAAAATATTTTGGAAAACTGTAGATCATATTTTTATTTTGTGTTTGTTTTGACGTTATTGCTGTATCTCTGAAATCAGAGTACGTTAACAAGTGGTTATATCTCTATAATTACTCTGCCGCCATAAGGAAAAAAGACGTATCTAACATTTTTTACGAAATTGAGTTACATACATATTCGAAATCGGTAAAAAAAATGACATCCACAAGTATTTTTATATTTCGCATAAATTAGACGGAACCCTTTAAATCTTATTGTTAAATAAGACGCATCTGCGATATGAATCAAATATTACTAAACAAAAAATATATACTGCGTTGGTTCTGCATAGAGCAGTAACTGCTCTATGCAGAACCAACGCAGTATATTTTTTTTTTGAATGCTGTAAAAATGTTGTGCCTAAGATAAAAATATATCTAACTACAAACGTAAAAAATTACAGAGATTTAAAACAAGATGTGTCTACCGACGCATATTATTCCAAAGTATCATAAAATGGCCGCGCAAGTAAAACACAAGACAAAAGCAAAACAAAACCGTTGAAAAGCATAAAATCCATAATTAAAAATGCCAAAATATACTAACATGATTGACACCGGAGACTCTGGTCTTGTTCAATTTAGATAAGTTGGTGCCCATTCGTAGCCATTAATGCCGGTCCTCCCCAACAACCTCTAATTAAACTTAAGCCATAAGCGCGTACACATAGAGTCTAAATTCTCAGTTTCTTGTATAATTTTAACGAAATATTTGGCACAGTTTAGGACACAAAATGTCTTGGACAATCACTATCACAATAGTCTTATTATATTTTGAACACAGTTTATATAATTAATTGTTAGTAAAAGCCACTTTGGTACAGTCAGTTCACGGGAGAGCTGAAACGAAAATTTTGTTTTTAATATTTTTTTTTATCGGAAAGCAAGAACAATGAAAAGTCAAAACTTTTAAATTAAAAACTAGATAAAAGTAAGACAGTAAAAGTAATTAAATGGAAAGTAAGTACTACTAATAAAATATTGAATTGAAATATAAATATCCCTAATTTTCTTTTTATCCTACAGCCAAACAGAATACGAAATTCACTGTACCTACTTATTTTTTGAGCCATCTCACCTGTCATAAAATACCTACCTAGCGCACCATTATCGAATAAATCTTTTCTCCAGTAACTTAAACAGTACCAACATTTAAAAAAAACTCATTACTACCAACATCAACATTCATAAAGCTGTCAAAATTGCCACATCATGGAACCAGAGTAAAGATGTGTCAATGCCTTATCAGTGCTTACGACATCGCCCTAAAAAGGGCAGGTCTCGTTCATTCAAGCCCACGTGTGTGTGGGCGAGCCAGTATGAATCAAAGTATCAATGGCCATACTCTCACTTCTCAATTTAACTGTGTTTTGTGAATGAGATTCTGGTTTTCGCGTTTATTTGGTCAGACTTACCTACTTTTCATTGAATTATGTTTTTTATGTTTTGTTTTTAAATTTTTTTTACAGGTTTTTCAATTTGCCTCATATCAATTACCTACCTAGATTTTGTAATAAGTTAAAAAAGATCAGGAATTTTTCAAATTATTTCCTTATATTTTTTGAGTTGGTTTTATAGTATCATCATTATTTTGCCTTTATCTTAATTTATTTGTTTTTGTATCAATACTACCATAAAGTCGTTACAGGTATTTATGTTATAGTGCCATTCAAATTCCCATTTAAATTTTAATTAAAAATTACAATTCTGTGATCAACAATTTGAACCCCAAACAGTGTAAAATTTAAAAGATTATAATCAGCGATCTAGAGCACATGTCGAAATAGGCCGCGTTTCCCCTCATTATGCCGTGGCCCGTGGGGTAGGCAGTAAAACCAGTGAGTCATCATGCACCGACCTGCATTCGAGTTAGTAATCGATAAACTTAGCTTGTTTTAGATTTACCAAATGTGGATGGTAATGTTTATTTCTTGTTTTCATTGGTTCATGTTTCTGGCTTGTTGTTTCTGGGTTTGGTAGAAAGGATCATGGTTATTAATAATTTCATCACTCTTTTTGGATTTCGGTTTTTTTTTGTTATTTTAAGGGTATTCTGGATTTGTGCCCGCTTGATGGCAATAGGCTCGCCTCCTATTACATGGGACTTTAATAATACTGGCGAAGTTTGGTGGTACACCTCTTCCTACCCCTTCGGAAAACCCAGGCGTGATGTTTATATGTTCACCATGTAAAAAGGTTAGTTATTAATTAAGCTGGAAAAGTTTGATTCATATTGAAAAAAATTAACCCCTTATTTTGTGGGTAGGGGTCCGTCTTCTAGGATTAATATTGTAAAAAGCGATGCGAGCTGCATTTTTTTTGCAATTATTTAAAAAACAATCAATAGCTTATTTTTACGCAACTTGTTATCTTCAAAAACTTTCAATTCAATCCATGCTTCACCCCTAATAATTATTTCGTGTACCTTACCCAAAAGCATGATTACCAGACATGTGGCCGAGTGCATAGCAAACCACAATACATGGATCGATATAGGAGTAAGCGTAGTTTTAAATACGGCAAACGAAGGGTTCGGCCCTCGCCTACAGATAGCCGTTCTAATATAGATTAGTTTTGTGAACGATACGCAGTGAGATGAATGAGTTTCGGCTAAAACGTTTTTAGTTTTAGAGTGATTTTAGTTTTAAGTTTAGTGTTGTTTATGCGTTTTAAACATATTCGTTTTTTGGTAGCTGTTGGTTGACAGATAGAACTGCCAAATATTTTAAATTTTTGAGTGATTTTATTTGAAGTTGTTTAGAAACAGTTTTGCTATATGAATGTAATAAATAACTAAGTGGGATGTTCGGTAGGGAAATGAATGAGTTTGGCGTAAAAGGTTTTAAGTTTAGTGTTGTTTAGGCATTCTTCTTCTTATTTTAGTTGATTATTTGGCAGTGACTTACAGATAGCATACAGTACAGTAGCATACAGTATATAGTTGTAATATAGATTAGTTTTGTGAACGATACGCTGAACGTTTGGCAGTGAGATGAATTTGTTTTGACTAAAACTTTTTATTTTTAGCGTGATTTTAGTTTCAAGTTTAGAGTTGTTTCGGCGTTTCTGAACAGATTCGTTTAGTTGTTTATTTAGCAGTAGTTAGATGAACTGCCAAATGATATGGGTTTTTGAGTGATTTTGTTTGTAGTTTAGTATTTAGATGAATAACAATAAGTAGACAGTCTGTTATTAATGAGTTTCTGTCAAACTTTTTATTTTTAGAGTAATTTCAGTTTTTAGTTTAGAATTATTAATGTATTCTAAAGAGGTTTTTTTTTTGAAGGTATTGTGATTAAATTTGTATGAGTTTCTATCAAATATTGTATTACATAAATGGAATGCTTGGCAGTGCTAGGATGAATTAATTTTTACTGAAAGTTTTAGAATTTTGAGCGACATTGGTTGACATGACTGATGTAGGTAGGTGTTCTGAATACAGATTCATTTTGTGAATGAATTAAGCAAAATGTTTGGCAGCGTTAAGATAAATGAGTTTCTACCAAATACTGCTGCATAAGAAAAGTAGAGTCTGTTACATAAGATAAATTGTTCAGTTATTCAAAATGCGTTTCATTTATTTTCAGGGTTTCATCATAAAAAATAACAGCTGTAAACCTTGCCTGTGTACCTACTAACATAAATTTGTTTTGGTAAAAATTATGTAATTCAAAACTATTTGATGCTCTTTTTTATTTAAAATAAAATTTACTTTTTACGTAACTTGGTTGTTTATTCAATAGGTATTTAAGCTTAGATTTTTTATGTTAACCGTTTTAGTTGTTAAAAATAAGTTTCTCGTCATATACTTGCAGGTCTAGCATCAGGTATATTAGCAAATTACTTAGGTACTGGTTTTAACTGAAACCATAAAACCTTTTAATGGATTGCTTTATTACCAAATTAATTATCGTTTGTGCTCAAGTGGGACTATTTATTACGTGATGTGGGTGGCTGATCAATGCTGTTGGTGCTAACCATGGAATCAATAAAATAAATGTAGGTATATTTATAATGAAAAAACATAATGACAGAGTTAAAAAAATTAAAGAAACAAAATCAAAATATTACGTAAAATATATGATTTTAGGTAGATACAGAAAAAAACAAAATTAAAATGAGAGAATCACCTTGAAAAATTGATATAAAATAATTTTTGACTCCTTATCGTTTCCTTTCGTTTTAAAAGCACACGCGACTTGATAAGGGAAACACGTGACGCACGGAGACACGACCGACCACTCGACAGCGAAGAAATAATCGATCAAAACACATAAATGTTTGTAAACGAACGTTCTTACAAGGTCACTTCGCACTTAAAATCATTCGGTTATGTCTGTTCGCGATCCATCCAGCTCTTTGCCAGCAACACCGACCGAATACGCGTCCTTTCTCTACGGGATCCGACCCCACACTGAATCGGATCGGACGTAGGACGAAGGGAACTCTCGCTCACTCCCAAAGAGAGGGCCAAACTTATTTGGTCTCTTTGTTGTCCCTAAGAGGGGTAAATTATTACGGTTTTGCGATAACATAATAGAATGGTGCACTAAATAATCGAAAGGATAACACTTTTTAGTGTTACCTTAAATATAGAATTTAGTTAATAGCCCCATATTTCAGGTATTTTGGTAAGTAGGAAACTATGGTGGGAGGGAAAGAGAGAGAGGGAGATATGGTAGCCAGCTGTTTAGTATGGTAATGTTGGTATTTGTTTACTAACAAGACCGTAACGTCTTAGCTTTTATAATGTTTTTTAAGAAGGATTACAGAACGGTAATTAGTTTTTGATGAAGTGAATCCGTGTGGGGAAAATGATGTCAGAGTGTACCGGTCAATTTAATAATCATTACCCGTGAACTAAGGATTTGCACAAACCTATACACACACAGAGTCACACACACACACAGTCACATACCCAAGAGTCACAAACACACACACAAATTATGGAGGGGTTCGATAAACACTATAAAAGACCAACCAAATGCATTTTATTATCATAGATAACCACGAATTTTTACAGACTAGACTAAGTTCCCATAAAAATAAATAAGAAAATAAAATTAATAACGATGAAAAAGGGCTCGAAGCGTTGCGAAAATAAAAATAAAATGCTACTAGGTACCTGGTACATAATAAATGTGAAATATGCTGCTATAAATCCTGAAAATTTTATTTCAGCTCCGTTTTATTTCAACAAGACAATGTGGCTATGCAACTACCATGGGGTCTTTACTCGCAGTCGCCATTTTGGGAAAATGCTAGCTAGCTTTTTGTCTATGATTTTTCCTGTTTTCTCTCTAATGCTTCATCTTTCTTGTTACATAAACAGCTGGGTTTTTCTAGTAAATTCGCATTGGAGTTAGGAAATAGTATACACGCCTGTATTCCTCTAAGGGTTAGCAGCCTCGAGTCTGGATTTATCCCCGGTTAAATGATAAATGATTTTATTTCTGTAAGTAGGTGGTTTGTACAAACACTTTTACACGTCAATCATATTTTAAAAACTAGATGAGGACGGCGAGGTCACAGTCTCTTTTAAAGTCCAGACATAATCTTGGTCAGATCATGTGAAGACCATGTAGACTTGGGTCTGAAATGGTCTTTTGAGGAAAAACCACACAGATTGAGTGGACCTGTCCAGTCAGTGCACGCATTTGTCAGTAATCGTGCAGCTCAACTCATAACTTAAGGAGCTCAACGATTCGACGAACAATACCAAAGAAATGATTTTTGGGTAGGCCGCAAAAATTATTGAAACTGCGAGACCATGATTAAAACTAACTGAGAAGAAAAAAATGACCCAAATAGTCTTCACAAAATAAAATGGATGTTGATGGCAATAGGTTCGCCCCTATTACACGGGACTTAAACATAACTGGCGTAATGTGGGTGTAGGAAATAATATGTTCAGCAAATTAATAACGTAGGCTCTTACCTACTTGAATTAAAAGCGGATATGTCTTTTAGAAATAAAAGTTGTTGCGCAAAGGACAAATATTCAATTTGGAGTCGAAAATACCTACGGCAATAAATGAAAACACTCGCCATACTAATGCAGAGGAGTATTGAGGAACTAACGAAGAAAATAGTAGTGATGAGCCGACTATGGGTTCTGTCAATCTTTGACCAGCTATTGTGACTAAACTATTGGATATCCTTGAATGAATTTTCGACTTGATACAGACTGAGAACGCCTTTAGATTTACGCAGTTTACTTGTCGTATATCCACCTTGTAAAACAGGCGTATTTTACTTTAAAAAAAATATATTTCAAACTTGCATCTGTTACAAACCCTACATCCATAAAAAAATGTTGAAAAATACAAGACGAAGTCGCAGTTCAAAACTCAATTAAATTCAGTACCTAAGCACTTAGTCTGGTCTCCGATGTCTATTAAATATTGCTTAGATCCAGTCTAAAGAATTCTAAACTCAATAGAATTGGAAATGTCAAAGTGCCAGACGAAATAATGTGTTGTTTATTTAAGTTTTATGAAAAAGGCTACGGCTTTTGTGTGGGAAATAAAGAAATAAATATTAAGAATTTTCTTTTGGTTACTTACCTAAGTATACTTTTCTTTGTAATTTCCTGCAATGCTTAGTAATTATTAAAAAAATACTTACTTAGTGTAGGAGTAGCTAATTAGGTAATTATGGGCGTGGTTCACACTGGGTTATTGATTGTCATTTATTTATTACCTGCAAACAAAGAAAAACAATTATAAAAATTGAATGCAATAAAATACAATCTTAATCTTCTACTTAATAAGAACTCAATTCTTCTTTTTTATCTTCCTTTGTACGTATTTTTCTGTTCCTTTCTTCCTGTATGTTAAGATAAGTCCTGATAAGTAACCAGGGTCGTTGAATATAGTTGAAGTTTAGTGAGAAACCAATGGATGTTTTCGAATGAAATATAATTTGATAAATGACCTATTTGTTTTTTATTAATTAAATTAAATTTTATTCGAAAACATTCATCGGTTTCTTACTAAAATTCAAATGTATCCGACGGCCCTGGTTACTTAACACATTTGGTGACCGTACATAAATGGTTAAAAAAATAAATAAAAATCATAAATTCATTATCAGCTAGACATCGCACTACCTGCACCTCTGGGTCTAGAAGTATGAGTATAAGGATTCTTTGAAAATTCACCCCCTGAAGCAGTTAAATAGAGGATAAAAGTTTGTATGGAAGCTCGTAATTTTTTCGATGAGGATTCCCATCGAGTGCACGGCGTGTTGATGTATAAATATTGTTCAACCTAATAAAAACGACAATTGGGAAGAAATTAAAGTCAACCGCTTCAGAATTCATATTAAATCAGCCTCTTAGAAGTTCTAGTACGATTACTACTTTCACAGACGAGCAAGCACCACACCAGTTCTAATAAACAAAACTTTATGAATGAACCCAACGCAATTGGTTCACCAGCTGAGAATGAAAAGCACGGAACAAAAATAGTCATCACCGTGGGACTCCCGCACTGTTACATTATTATGATTAATTTATTTATGTGTACGCTCAAGCAAGCTATTTGGTATACAGGGAGAAGTTGCTACTAGAGCATGTAATCTTGAGTCGACATTGGCAACTCGAGATGCAAGCTAAGTCTAGTGCCGAGATTAGCCGTTCGAGATTTCGTCTGTTTGCCTTTATGATTGCCTATGATTTCTAGAACGAGATTCCACGAGACTAAATCTCGAAATCTCAACCTTTAGATTGCATTGCCTACTTGCAGACAATTTTATGAGTGTGCCGAGTAGTCAGTTCTTTTACATCACTCTTCTAATTATGCCATAAGCTGAACAAATTATTACGCTCACAATAAAATTAATAATATTGGCAGCACCATAGCACAGCATCGTGTTGAGTCTGAGGAAGTCGTCTTGTCACAGTTATGACGTGCAGATGCCGATTATTGCTGTGCTCGTATTTATAGATTTGTTTTGTTTTAGGTACTAAGCATCATTTATTACATTTTTGATGTGTAAACATCTTAGCGCTCGGTCTCCGGTAGGGGCTAGCTGGGACTTCAAGCGTCAGACGCGTAAGCGTAAGACTTCGAGCGTCAGATGACGTCAGCGTAAGACCCGTGTCTATGTGAGCGCATGAACCAAACTGATGCGAGCTCACATGTTTACACATTAATTTTCGTGAGTGCCAAACCAACTCACACCGATTTTTTTTTATGCATGTATTTCTTTGACAATAAACCAATTTTTCTTACTTTACTTTCAATGAATACTGGAAAGATGAATATTTTTGCCGGTACACTAGACAGTTTGTTCGACGGTACCTACGTCTGTTTACGAACATGTGTCGACTTACTTTTTTTAGCGTTTTGGATACATATCGTAGTTTTATTTAGTCTAGTTTTAATGTTTCCCTTAGGGGTGATGAGGACTCCAAAAATCTTGAGATTGGGGAAAGATAAAACAGTCTTACTCGAGTTTTGTTATGTTTTTACTAAACCTACGTCCCTGTGTTAAGTAGTAGATATTATTATACATAAACGATGTTCATTATATTTAGACATAGTTATGTTTAAGAGTCTTCATTGCAACCTGAAAACTAAACACGAGTCTCCTGTTGACCTGTCTGGCAACAGTCCCATGAAATATTGCCATAACCGTATAAGTATGCTGGCCTTTCTTAGTTGTGCCAATAAAGTCCATGTTTTTTTGCAGATATCGACTTTTTTTGCCAAATAACCTGCTCAAAATGATAGAAAATTGTAACGATTTGTAATACTATTAAAGATAATTGTCATTTTTTTGGTTGATTATTATGTATTGAAGTAGAAGCAGTTAATAATAAATAAAATAAAATCATGCATTGTTTTTTTTAAATAAATTTTCAAAGTTGTGTATCGCTAAAAAATATAAAATGTCAAATTACTCGAAAATCGTTGACATTAACATATGGGTCATCAAGGGTAATTTTGTTGCAAATGCCTCTCCTACATCCCCTTAATGGATTGCCGACATATAACCAATAACCCTGCATAACAAAATCCGCATTATCGCTTGTTAATCAGTCACAAAATAAAAATTTGCAAAAGTACGCCCATGTCCACCCCGCTACGGCTCGAAGCCGTGACGGCCCATATTCCCCGTAACATTATCTCCCCCTAACTACCGATGGGCAGGCATCCATCAAACATCAAGCCAGCAGATAAAGCCGCGATCTCACTCATTACACTGCCGGTAAAACTGGCCGATCCATCACTTGCCAGCTTGGCACACTCTGCCACTTCCCTGGCAGTCCTCTGGCATTATGTTGCCAAAGTAATGAGATCGTTTTGTAAGTTGGATTTTGTAGAAAACGTTCTATTTCGAAGGTAACAATGTAAGATGTATTACTTAGTTTAGTACGATCTTGATTTAAGGTAAACGTGTTTTTATGTCATTGAACATTTCTCCATCTTTTGTTAGATCGGTAGGTACAGGTATATTGAGGTAATCTTCGCAGTCTCAAGAATATAAAGGTCTTAAAAAATATATTTTTTAAAGTAAGTACTAATAATGGGGATAACAACGTTCACGATTTCAGCTACAGTTACATTTTCTAAAATCCAGTATGCTCTCACTATAAAACTTAAACGATCAGAAAATTCTATGAGGTTTTATAGACACATGAATTTCAACATGAATGATGTAACCAATTTTTTTATAACTATAAATGTTGATTTAAAATAGTATCCATGGAGTTTCTTGTCCGTTCTTCTCCATAGGTACCTAACTACGCTTTAGAATAAGCAACTAAGTAGGTTATTTTTTCTGACAGACTGACCCCTTGAAAATTCAAAAGTGCCTGTAATTGGTTTGCTTGAAATCAATGCTTTGAGTTTGAGGTTGACAAGATTGTAAAATAATCCGAAAAACTTTCAAATCCCACATTTTATTTCTAATCTCATAATCAAAGCATTTCATATTGTTTCGATTACTTTCATTGCCTAATACAACCTTTCGTCACACCACAATACATAGACAAGTGTTTGATACAAGCTGTTACCCTAACGTATCGTATGACACGCGTACGAGATGTGAAGTGGAGTCAGTTCTAGTCACACTGTATTCAAGATCACTCTCGTCAAGTTGACGATAGAGTATCCCTGACACTTGATAATATGGTACTATTCGTTCTCGAATAGATACAAACACAGACAAAAATGTCGTTGATCGATGGAAGGTAAGAGTAATTGGTCAAGGAATCTGGCTTTTGCGAGCTGTGAGTAATCTGCAGTCTCACAGAAAAATATGCAAAAAAAAATAACGAAGTTAGTCACTAAAGAATATATTATTGACCATGCGTAGACCTGCCATCATAAATAAGCGTTGGAAAATTCTTCCCTAATTAGATTTATCAAATCAAATCAAATCAAAATATTTTATTTCACATAAACCAACATGGGCACTTATGAAACGTCAGAAGCTAGGTGCACGGTTCCAATTGGTTGTTTCCTATGGAAAAGAGCCAGCAACAAACTCCACGGTTACTCTTTTAAAAATAAGGGGCTTTTACAATCTTTCTAATTACAGTGTTGATAGATATGGGAGGACAGTGTAGGCCTGTCAACAAGTAACAGGTACTCAACAAAATATAAAAAGGTCCACAAATCTACAGTCTACAAGTTAAGCCTAAAACATTCTCACATTCACAAAATATAGAAGAATCTATATAAAAATAAAAGCCTATTTAGACCAAATGACATGATTGCCATTACAACTGTAACAAATCTGAATCAAAATCCTATCCACAAAAGCCATAAATAAGGAGTTGAAATAAGAATCTGAGGTATATAATGTCAATCAATTCTATTTTTTTTGTAATTTTTGACGTTCAAAAGTGCCTTTTATGTGCCTATTTGAAATAAATGATTTGACTTTGACTTTGATTTTTGACTTCAAATAATGAGATTATGTCAAAGAAGTAAGTAAAAAGAAACTAAAAACTTCATACTAATCTAAATTATCAAAATCATGAATGAGATGTTGTTTTGTGGAATCTTGTGAACTTCACATTAACTCAACCATTTCATCACAGAGCTACCTAAAATCGAAATACCACATATATTTACATATTTGTTTAACAAAAACCTCTCTGTCCCTGTAACTCGCCCCCTTTCATGAGCATTTAATTAAACATGACATTTCAAATGTGAGCTACTGAGCGCGGGCGATGTGAAGTGGGTACAGTTTGCACTGTCAGGAGCGGGGCATGTCATTTTTGACACTTGAGGTACTAGTGGTTCTCGATACATAATTATAAATTATATTAATGATTATGATTATTATTTATTAATTTAATTATATTTACTATTAATTTATTTTCTTTCGTTTTCTTTCTTTCTTTCTACATGTACAGTTAACATTTTAATTGCTATTTTTTTTTTTATAAATATGTACATGGCATGGTTGTTTTAAGTGTTTAAGACGATCTCATCAAAATTATCCATTTAATTCTTTCATTTGTTTTTAGGCTACTTACATTATTATTCAAGCTGCAGTTGCAGATGTGATTGCTTGATTTTCTGTTACAGTGTTTCAACATAGGTAGTTAAAGTAGTTTTTCCAGAGGCTTGGGTTTAATCGTTATTACTGTCACTTCTGGTAGTTAAGTGATAAATGATATTTGCACTTAGCTTTATTAATAAATACCCTCAAAGTCACTTTAAGTTCATATTAATAGTCTTACCGCTACCGCTGAGCATGAGGTCCTGGGTTCGATTCCCGGGTCGGGCAAAGTGTTATCGGGTTTTTCCATCTGGAATTTCTCGGTAGCAGCCCGGAGTCTGGATTTGTGCCCGGTTGATGGCTATAAACATAACTGGCGAAATGTGGGTGTGCTATAGGTACACCTCTGCCTAACCCTTCGGGGAATACAGGCGTGATGTTATGATGTTTATGTAATAGTCTTATTAAAGTATGTCGATAGACACTAGTTAGTTAAATAGTCGATAAACTTCCTAAGACTAAATTAAAAATACACTTAATAAACTCAAACAATGAACTCCTATTTAAACTAATTTGAACCTGAATCAAAGTATATTATAAAACCTTCATTGAGTCTAGACTAAAGACTGGCTGGAATGCTAAGGGGGTCCGTACAAAGCGGTTGGTCCTAGGTATTCCATACAAATTTGTAGGTACATCTCTATTATATGAGGCAGACGGGCAACGTCCTGGCGTCAGAAAAGGCAGGTTCTATAGTGGGGACAAAAGAATAAGGTATTGAGAGTCATCTGTTTTGAGATGTAGAGGAGATGAGACGCACGTTATTCTCAAGTAAACGACATTTGTTCACATGTTGAAAATATCGTGCGTTTAAAGAAATTAAAAACGTTATATTTTGGTAATAAGAAAATAAAAGTTTATAAATATTGATGTTTCATGAAATCCGAGTTCCTGTATTTATAAAATACAGCCTGTACCTGCCCGGCGTCGCCTTGGGTGAATTTCATAGAAAAATAGCATCCAAATTTCCGACTTTCCCGGTGGATTTTCCAAACTATTTCTTTATTACAAACCTTGTTCTGACAATCACAAACACAACAAAAAAATAATGAGCCAACGGTGCAGCCGCTTTGAAGTGATGCGCAGACAAACATTTTTGGCAATTAATTGTTATTTATTTATATATTAGATAATTATTAGGGTTGGGTTAACTTATTTCGGACAGCATTTTTTAAATCATAATTAGGTAAAAAATACTCTAGGTCTTTTGCATGCATGATCGAAATCATTTGAAGTATCTAGTTGTGTCTTTGAGTATTACGTTTTTATTGAATCGAAACATATTGTATAACCTCCTTATTCTTTATTGTTAACCAATAAACAATAATGCACACACTGTAGATATCCGTCTAAGGTACCCATTTACTGTACACAGGTGAAAATCACCGTCCAGGTGATTTGTTATAGAGAACCATTTTAATGTTTGTTTCGAGACTACCATGGGTTCCAAACTCACAAGTTGAACTAAACTGGAAATGATTTACGTATTTCCATGGCTTATTCCTTGGTCTTTGTTATTTTCTGTGTATGGAGAAAATTCGCCACCAATAAACAGGACTGGAGGAGAGTTTTCTCCTCAACGGCCATATCGTGGAGGTCCAAGGGTTTTTTAATATACACTAATATTATAAAGAGGTAAAATTTTGTTTGTAAGTATGTATGTGAGGTAAACTCTAGAATTACCGGTCGGATTTGAAAAATATTTTTTGCATCTGATAGCCTAATTTTTGAGGAAGGCTATAGGTTATTTTATATCACGCTATGACCCTTAGGAGCCAAGCAATAAGAAAAAAAAGTCAGAAAGAACGCTAAGCGAAAACGAAGTGATAATGCAGCCAGGTGATACGATGCGGCGGTGTGGGATAGGAGAACAAAAAAAAATACGCGGTCGAATTCGCGGGCAGAAACTAGTAAGGAATACTCGTAGAAACAGAATGTAATGTTTTAAATTAGGTATTCGGTATAGGGAGCTATCAAAATATCGATCAGCGCTAAGGAAAAAGCAATATTTATGTACATTTTGAAAAAATAAATGTCCATAGACATAAATATAACCCACATGGTCTTCACATGATC
The DNA here is from genome assembly GCA_916610205.1 of Griposia aprilina. NCBI lineage: Eukaryota > Metazoa > Arthropoda > Insecta > Lepidoptera > Noctuidae > Griposia > Griposia aprilina. Next base: position 3,800,437 of record OU744295.1, on the reverse strand, counting down.
TGAAGATTATGTCTGGCCTTTAAAAGAGACTGTGACCTCTGAGTTTGTTTCAGCCTTTCTTCTCAGAGTAGTCAGATAGGAAACGCTGACCTCATCTAGTTTAAAAAATGTGATTGACGTGTAAAAGTGTTTGTACACACGGCTACATATCAAGCTATACAATTCCAGTATAAGATGATCTCACATTGTATAGCATTTCGGTACACTGAGAGGTCAGCTTATACTGGAAATGTATAGCTTGATATGTAGCCGTGTGTACAACCCTACGTACAGAAATAAAATAATTTATCATTTATGTTCATGTCCTCTGGGTACTAAGACAAAACTTAGAATAGGACATAGTTAGGCCCACTTGCACCGCCAATCACTAAACACGTTTAGCGCTAAATGAGTTTAAAACATAATTATGTTTCTGTCAAATGTTTGAAGATGACAGAGACAGAATTATGTTTAAAACTCGTTTAGCGCTAATCGTGCTTAGTGATTGGCGGTGCAAGTGGATCTTAGTAGGCTGAGTTAAGACAACATTAAAAAAAAATATGGGACCGGCTGTCATTTTCTTGGTTTACCAATTTAAAACCCAAGTGACAAAAAACGGAGTATTCCCTTAGTAAGAGCCGACGTCCTAGGTATCTACCGTACAGTGTGTACGTCTAATATTTTTATTGCACCGTCAATATCGTACCTAGACAATTTATGTTAGAAAATATTCGCTCCGATATTTATCTAGTGCTCTTGAAGCCAAGTGTTATGGCGTAGTAAATCTTGTAGATTTAAGTTTCAAGTGGATTTTAAATATGACGGATTAAGATTTCTTCGAGTTTAAGGGCCAGTTTCACCGTACTGTGTTGAATTCTAAATGTCCCGTTATGCCATTTGATGGATTGTCTCACTACGAAAAATACTCCGTCAAAATGCTTAACATGGCATTTAGTAACAGCAGAGTTCGGTGAAATTAGTGATTAATGTAACTTTGTTTCAATATTATGTTGGAATGTTTGTAGTTTTATTTATTTGTTCTTTATTGTACAGCACAAAATAAATAACAAAATCTAAATCAAACACTACAACATGATTCTGATTTTTTAAAGGTTGTATTTTGTGAAGTTGTGGTCAATGTTTCTGGATATTTAGCAGTAGACAGATAGCCTGATTCATCGTTACGACTGGCACGGATTACCTACGAAGTTCTAGAATTAGTCTAGAATTTCGTAGGTAAATATTATGTGTTAGTCACGTGCAAAAAACATACATTGTAATAAAAGATAATAATTTCTTTCGTCGGATTCATGTTCGGTTATAGCTGTCTAAAACTTCAGAAGGTTTTATGTGCTACATGGTCTGGTTGGTCTATCTCTCAACCTTATGTATGAATATATTTCTCATAAAATCTCACATACATAAAACCATTAAACGCACCTTTGTCCACACCATAAAAATATCGCTCTAAGAGTTTCCGTCACCCCACCCCATCCCTCATTTTCATTCAGAACGCTTTTTTTTAACACAACACACAATTTCGCGAAGAAACCCTCAAAAAGCCATAAAAACCACCATAAAATTTCCATTACTACCCATCCGGGTAAAGCGGGTAAACTGCATGTCAAAGGTTAAAAATGTCGAAATAAATTATGAAAAGTGGCTAAAAAAGCTGGCCAAGTGCAGGTCCGACCCGCACAATAAAGATTCCGTAGGTATATACCTACTTACAGTCGGGTACAAAAGTCGATTAACTCTTTATTTTTGTTAATCTTAATTATTGAATTGAAATCGGGACAGCATTTTTTTTTAATTCGCGGTAGGTATATCGTATATTTTTTTTTTAAAAGCAGTGTCTAGTCGCTGACCGAACCACCAAAGATATTACAGTTTCCTTCATGTTATTTCCCATGATAAAGGCCATAGTAACACGTCTTCATTGAAATTGGCTAGATACTTATTACGGTTCAAAAGACACATAGGTACTTGTAGAATTCAGACAGATGGACGGTTTCATGCTTAGGCCCACTTGTACCGCCAATCACTAAACACGTTTAGCGCTAAACTAGTTTAAAACAGAATTGTTGTACAAGCTTCTGCCAATTTTTGAAGATGACAGAGACAAAATGATGTTTAAAACTCGTTTAGCGCTAAACGTGTTAAGTGATTGGCGGTGCAAGTGGGTCTTATTAATAGAGTTCCGTTTTTTTATGGTTACGGTACCCTGAAAAATAATAAAAAATAGTTGGTAAACAAAAGCAGTTATTAATGGTTGTAGTTGATGTTGGTGATTTCTCAAAATAACCCCCGTTTTGTGGGCGAGATAGACTTGAGACGTGTATGGATCGGTTTTATTGTCAGTGAAATGGGATGTAGTGTAAGATTCTAAAGCGATACATATGCAAAGAATCTTTCATAATCTACCGCTTGAGTAAAGGGTAAATGGCATGACTGAACTCCATTGCTTTATAAAATCAAATTAATAACTTGGAATAGGGAACTTTAATTAGTAGTGGCACTTTAAGATCAGAATACTTGAAAAGTGATCTTGTTTTGAACATTATGGTTGTAGTCGGGTTTTTTATTTTTTCAAACTTTTTTGTTAGTATCCGTTGCCAATCTAATTCTCCTTTCAGACTTTTCTTTTGTATGACAAAGAATGATGTGCAAGCGGAAATTAATCACAGACGCACAAACACCAAATCATTTCCAACAAAAAATTACAAACCTAAGCTTTTCTTAGGGGTTACTTACTTATGCTCCGGAAATCGACCCTATTTTGCAGCAACCAGCCAATTTTAAACTTTTCGTATAATGTAGGATTTTTCTAGCAACCACGTAAATAATCCGAGGCAATAACCTCTGAAAAAGTTTAAGTCGTCTAGCAACTCTGGCAGCGGATAGTTGGCAACACTTTCAATTTATATTCATGGCATTAGGCGGGAAATTGGGTGCCAATGAAAAAGCGATATACGCCCACGCGATCAAATAAACTTGATACTCCTTGTAAGACACAGTTTTTTTAGTACAAGAGATTTTTGAGTTGAACACGATGAGTTACAAAACTTAGCACTAATTTATAAAACAGTTTAAAATATGTTATGTTGATTGGATATTGGTATTTTGATCAAGCAGCAAAGATTATATAGGATTAAATTAAATTAGTCGGCGAAACTCGATGGACGTAATGGGTTTCGATATTAAAACAACAAAAAAAAATATACGGTCGAATTGAGAAACCTCCTCCTTTTTTGAAGTCGGTTAAAAACAATATGATTTGATCTTCTTTTTTTTTGTGATTAATGAAAAGTCGTAGTGTAGTTATTTGAAGTAAGTTGGGAAAACCATTTTTTTTTTTGTTTTATCGTTTTTTGTATATCGTAACCAACACGTCTGCGGAGTTTCGCTAAGTAATTTAACTTGACCCTGTATGTATAGCTAACATTGTCTATTGCAAGAAGTTGAATTTTAAAAGGACATCATTTTAGATTGCCGACTTAGGAGCGTCTTACTTTTCTAATTTCTTCTAAATTATTACTACATAGCGCTATCCTATCTTCCACATGCCTACTACTTACAAAATGAGGCATCGTGAGGAGGACGTTATTCCAAACTTTTGTCAATAAAATGTGGCATCTGCCCCAACCTACAAAGAAACAACAGTTTCAGCTCCAAATACACTTAGGATAAAACTAGGTGAAATTCCTAGACAAATATTCCATCGAAAGCTTACAAAATAGAATGCCCGTAACCTTACCGTTGAAACCTTTGTATTCCCGAATAGCTTTTAGGCTCAAAGGTTCCATCGATTTGTTTTACCAAAGCTTCCATTCGGGAACCAGTAATTACGACGTACCCATAGCACTGTGCACAGTTACCAAATACGGTGGTACATCCCTACTTTCGAAGTAGGGATGTACAACCGAACACACCGACACAAATGACTGATGTGAAAGGTTGCTATTGGCAACTACGCACGCCTCATTTGCCAGCTATTTCATTAGCTCTGTCTGTACCAGAGTACATTTGATGAGGGCCGAACAACCCAAACATTTACAAACTATTGTAGCAACTGAAACAAACGAATATCGACACTATTTTTTATGCCATAAGAGTTGGGTGATACGTATTTGTAAGTGTGCAGATCAAGTTTGAGAGTTTCGTATTTGGATTAAAGTTCGCACATGCAATTTTAAATTTTATTACAATGTGACAAGAGCGAGTAAAGGTGCTTTATTAACTTAGTTCGATTTTGAGAGGCACCAGGTAATGTTAATATTAATATGTTTGTTTTTGATGTGACCTCAATTATATAGGCGTTTAACGTGGAACAGAGATTAATGTTCGGGGTCCGGTTCGTGAAATATTGTGTAAGTTGGATAACACGTCAATTTTTATTTATTGATCGATGAATGTAACAAGTCTACCCCTTAATTGGTCGCGTTGGGTGTGACACACCCCACTGCATCTTTGAAGATTTAGAACTATTAACATTTTCAATTTATTGCGCTGATGTTCCCGTTGGCTTCGTAAAAAGGCATAACCTTTATGATCTAGTAGCAAGCAGCACTCGGTCGTCTATAGTTGTGTCAGGAGAGCGCGTTTGGGGTGTATAATACCCCACGCTACTATTTACGTTGTTCAAATTTCTGGTAAATTAATATTTTATTTTTATGCAGTGTAGTAGTTATAAGCCTTTGAGTGTTATAATGACTATTTATTACATTTATAATAATTTTATTGCTATTATTGTTTTTGGTCATCAATTTAATATCAGTGATATCAACTTTTATGCCAAAGTTGAATCTACAATATCGCGAATTCTGAAGCTGTTAGCTGTCAATTTGGTCAAACCAATTATCAAAAATTGAGATGTAGCATACCAACAATACGTCGACCTTTGCAAAAGCGTCTGTAAGGGCAAGCCCTTACATGTAATGTTGAATGTTAATAAAATAAATGTTTATGTCTCAAGAAGGTATTTAATGATAAACTGCACTAAATTAATGTAATAGAAAATGTTATAAAATGTTATTGTTGTACGAGCTCGATGTAAAACCGAAGACTGACGTACTTGCGTCCGTGATGATACTACATTTCTTATTTAACAATATTTGCAGTATTTTGTAACTAGGCCAATGTGCAATGTGCGGTTGCTGACCGTACATCTTGGCGGGGCAAAAGATATAATTAAGATAACTTATTTTACTAATGTAATTAACAATCATAAACTCAATGTGAATAAAATAAATTATAAGTTAAAAGAATGAGGTGTCGCGTAGGTAGCGATTTTATCAGTGGATGCTGCAGCTCTTGGTGGCTTATGTGGCGGTAAACTGGTGGACGCGCCGGCGGCGCTGACGGCGACTCTGCCGCAGCGTTTGCGGTACACGTAGGCTCCTCCCGCGGCGACTACTGACAAGATCAGAAGTACCATTGTAGTGTATGCAACGACGTATTGGTGCACATCGTGTTGCGTCATTTCTGTCTGCCTCGTTTGCTCTTCCAATTCTCTCAACGAATTATGAAGTTTTCTATAATCGTTTCTTACAAATTGGGTATTTTGTTGTTTAATTGATAAATCTATGGGCTGGACAGATGTTAAGTTGTTGATGTCTTCCATATCTATCAGAGGTATTTCCGGGTTGACATAAATGTTGTTTGTGTAGTAAACTTGTGTGTAATATGTTTCTTCATTGTTTCTAATTATACACCCTTCTTTGGCTTCTAAAATTCCCGTCGAGTGAATGACCTTGGTAATCATACGACCTTGACAGATGATTTGCAGTTGGCAATCCGTGCAGCAGACATAGAGCCAGGTGTTTGGTTTTTGTAATGGTGTCCATTTGTTGTTGCAGGTTTCGGTTGTGTAGATACATTTTGATAATGTAATGTTTGTTATTGCACCAATTTCGCATGGAATTTGATGATTTCTCATGTTACGTGTTGGTTTGTTTAATGAACAGACATATGTCGTTGGTTCAATTTTAATACAATGTTCCAGGTCTCTGTCTGTGAGCTGCATATATGTCTCTTTTCTGATATTGACTGCGACATATTCTGAATTGGTTTTCATTGTAAGTGAATGTTTGTTATTTGTTATCATCGGTATAGGAACTGTTTTATAGACAGTGAATGGAGTGTCCCCTGTCAATGGTAATGTAATTTCGATGATAAAATATTTCTCATACAATCTAGACTTTACCTCTAGTAGTTTGTATATGTCCGCTAATTGGGTTTGAATATTGTCGACAGGTATCGATAATTGTTGTGGCAATTGTCCAGATATAACGTTGAGCTCTTGAAAGAGCTGGCTCTGCGGTAAAAGTCTGGTGTCCACATGACCATGATGGATGTTAATGGCTGTATCTAGAAGCATTTGTTGGATGTGGCGCAATTTGGATAGAATTGTTGAAGTGGTCAGAGCCATGATGTTAAAGTAATTCAAAGCTTCCTCTTGCCCAACAGTCTTACCCAATTTCTGTAAATAGTTCTCGGTAGCGTTAAGATGTTGATCTAAGAGGTTGAACTGAGTGTTCATTGCCTCTTCATTTCTCTTTAAAATGTTATTATGCGCCTCAATGATTGATGTTAACACATATTTGTACTGCCTCCATTTCAGCAAAATGCTAAGGATGTCTTTCTGTAGATTCGGCCCCGCCTCCATTAAGTCATTTAGACTGTGTTTCGAACTGGTTTTCGCCGACGCGTTGAATACAACTCTCAGTTTCGTCGTGATAGCACCTGGTCGCACTACCCCGTGGTGTGGGAGAAAATATTCAATGTTTTTGTTCGTAGTGTTGCTTTCGATACGTTCCATGTGACCCATTTCTTCATATTCTTCTATAAATGCTTTATAATCTTTTGCAAACGCATGATTTTTGGACATCTTTCGCTCTAGTTGTTGAAATTGGGCTATGGCCTGTGGTTTCGATGTTCCTAAACGTTCAATAAAATTGTCCTTAAGGGGGAGACAAACTTGGTATCGCCCATCAGGAAGTCGTTTTGTTGTCTCCTTATAGAAGTGTTCGCACTTGTTGTCAGGGTCCATAATATCTTCATTGTTTTCTTGCAGAGACTCCTGTTCCCAAAATTGGGCAAGATCCTGAATGTTGTTGACAATTACATGGCAATTGAATGTTTTGTAATTACCACATACTACCCAGCCTAAATGAGTCCGTTGTGCTATGATGGATGACGTGTTCATTTTTATTAACCCCTCTAGTAATATCTCGGAGTATACATCGGCTCCCAATAATAGATCTATATCCTGAGATATATTGAAATCTGGATCGGCGAGTTGTAAATGTTGTATATGTTTAAAACCGCCTTTACCTACTGTTTTACTTGGCAGTTTGTTTGTTATTGCCGGCATAATAAGTGCCTTAATGTTAATGTTAAAGTCATCGTATAATGCTTGGCATTTAAGATGAATCACTCCTTTACACTTGGTGGTGGCTGACGCACCAACACCTGACACCACAGCGCTCATCTTGCTCCGTTTTAACTGCAATCTTTGTGCTGCATTTTCTGTAATAAGGCTGACCTGGGAGCCCTGATCTAATAAAGCGCGTAAAATGACCGTGGTTCCATCATTGGCTATCGTCTTTACCTGAGCCGTGGCTAGCAATACCTCATTCGAGTTGTCATGTGCTAAGTGCGCGTTCAATTGTTGACCTACATTAGCCCTGCCGCTACTCGATTTTGCAACGCCAATCGCTTCATGTAAAATGCTACTATGCGGCTCATCGCAGTGCTTGCACTTTTTTTCCGATGTGCATTTTTCGCCGTTATGACTAAATAGGCAATTTAGACATACATGTAGGTTGTTAGCGGTGTTTAACCTCTCTTCAGGTGACATACTTAAAAATTCTCTGCAATTATAGAGACCGTGTTGCTTATTACATTTTGGACAACTATGAAAATATGTTTGCTTGTTATGGAATGTTCTCGGCATGTTCTTAGTTCCAACTTGAATATTCTGTTGTTGCACCTTAGGCTTGCTGTATGTTGCATTATGAACTGTTTTCGTTTGTATATTTTGCTGTTGACTGTTGAAGTTTCGTGAGCGGTTCGGGTTTGTACCCGGTTCCATTGACATGAACTTGGTTTCAATGAATTTTAGGAACTCCTTTAATGGTGGCATTTCCCTTGGATTTTCCATTGTTTCCTTGAAGGACTGGCGTGTGTCTGAATCCAGTTTTTGCATTAAAATGTGGACTACTAAGGGATCCCAAGTAGAAGTATCGTATTGTAGATTCTTAATAGCCTCAAGGCACTCGATAGTCGTGTCATGCATTCTTTTCAGTAGAGATGCCGTTGGGACTTGTATGTTGGGCAGATTAAATAGAGTGTTTGCTTGGTAGGTAAACAATAGCCTCTTATTATCGTACCTCTGTTGAAGGATCTGCCAACTGGCTTCGTAATTGTCAGCACTAATGTTCATGTGCTGTATTAATCGCTCCGGCTCTCCCTTCAATTTCGCTTTCAAATGCTGCATTTTTTGAGCATTAGGGATAAAAGTGTTATGATGCACGATTTCTAGGAATAAGTCCTTAAATGTTGTCCACTGGGCATAGCTACCACTGAAAACCGGAAGCTCAATTTTGGGCGTGGATTTTTCCTGGTGTTTGCTATCCCAAATCCTCTTGTTAATTTGTTCCTTGCTGAATTCATACAGCCTTTCTAATCTGTTATAATCACTTTCAAATGTTTGCGTGTCGACCAACATGTTATCGAGCTTCCAATAAGCACTGTCGACTTTTTCCCAGCGTTGTGTGACTGTCTTCAATTTATCTTCAAGTTGCCACTTTTCTTTTAAATTTTCAATGTTCATATTTCGTACCGTTCTCTCAAAAGCCTTGATATTTGACCGCTGCTCATTCATCATGTCTTTAGCCTGTTGGCTCACGACTAACTCCTCACTTGACGTTTCCTTAACATCATCCGCGATCTCATCGCTCTCCTGTTGCTCTGGAACATTCTCTGGATCACATGACCTTCCTTCTTGTTTTTGCAACTGGCTGAACGAATTAAATTTCTCGTCTTCAATTCTCGCCAGTAATCTTTGCTTAGACTTATTTATCATAGTCTTCGTTTCTTCATATATTTGTTCCAAACGCTCGAAAATGCGATTTTCGTAGTAAGGTCCAGACTTCTCGCCTTCAAACAAGGCTAACTGAATGTCGTTCCTTTTAAATTCACTCCAATACCCCTCCAGCTTTTCAAGTCTGTCATCATGATACTCAAGAGTGGTTTTACGTGTAAGACTATCTTTCTTAAAGTTTTCACTTATCCGTTTGATAGCATCGAGAGTTGTAGACTGAGAGTTAAGTAAAGCATCGTAAGAAGACATTGTAGTTTATCAGTGTTTATCGCACACAAAAAAAAACAAAATTGTAGTAACGTAGGTAATATGGAACGTGCTCACCGGATTCGCTGCTTACGCCTGGTGCTAATACTCCACTCCGACTTGTCCTCTCACTGAATATCACTGTTAACACTGACTTTAATGTTCTCTACAAATGTTCCCGCGAGTGAAACCGTACCACGGCACTGATTTTACTTATGCGGCTCGAAGGACCAAAATGTAAGGGCAAGCCCTTACATGTAATGTTGAATGTTAATAAAATAAATGTTTATGTCTCAAGAAGGTATTTAATAAAACAGCCCATTGAAGTTAAGGACCAAGAATCATCTTCTGGAGCTGGCAAGCGCTTTCATATAAAATATGTCACGTATGTCCAAGAATCAAATACAGAAAAACAAAGACTACTTGTTCAAAATGTCAAAAACATGGGTGCAATGACCACATGATTGGTATATCTGCTAAACATGTGGGGAAGAAAACGAATATATATCTCTGTCTTGTTTCAAAGAAACTACCTACTTGTTTGTTTATTAAAATATGTTACTGATTTATCATGTATTTCGTATTGTGTGTCTATGATCAAATTTGGGGTATCACACACCCCACGTGACCGTTTACGTAACTTTTTAGACGCGACCAATTAAGATAAGTTAAGCTAGCTAAGTTTAATAGGATACAAGAAGAAGTGTAATGCAGCAACACGTAAAGCATGTGAAAGTCTAAATAAGTAACAGATAAAAATCGTAAATTCATTTATTCATTCATTCATTCATCCGCTGACGTACAACGCACACCCTAAACCATTGGGGTTAGAAGCATGACATTTTGCGCAAGAGTTCTTTATGTAACGAAGGTGCGCATAAGGAGGGATTTTTGAAAATTCATCTCCTAAGAGGGTTAACATTTTATTTGAAAGCTCGTCATTTTTGGCGATGGAAAATTTAATTCCATCGGGCTTGTAAGTAATATAAATTCTATAAATGATCCTATAAATAAGGTCACAATGGTTCATATTTCTGTAATATTCCGATCAAGAGGTAAACAAACCCAAAGAAGAGTATCTTGTAACCCACTAACCGAATCATAATAAAATGCAAGAAATACGGACTCCTATCCTCCTCCTTACAGATGACGTATTTTTTCGCAACAAATCGGTGCCTAACGGTGCAAGTTAATCATCTGGAAACTATTCTCTATTCAGAAGCTTGAAATTTTACGAAAAAAAGGTCTAGGGAGGTATCCGGGTCGAAGGACCAGTTTACGTTGGTCCTTCGATCCGTATATTTATACCCCCTTGTGGTTGAAATTGTGGGGTTTGAAGAGTGGTGGGAGGTCAGGGTATCCTGGTTTTAAAGGACAACAACGATGTGCTCGCTCAGACATTATTTCCACGTGATTAGACATGTCAATGCCATGGATGTGAGATAATTTTTAAAAATAGGTAGAGTCAGGTAAAAATATTGTATGTTATTCTGGCTATTATTATTTTTATGGGGAAAGTTGAGACGGAGGATCGTAATTTGGGATATTTGAACAGTTCAGTCATTTTTTATGTGCCATTGATAAAATCTCAATACCAACATGATAAATCAAAGTATAGTAATATAGAAGTATATCTTGGTATTAAGTAGGCATATTTTGTTTAGAAATCTTCTGTTCGTAACATAAGGTAGCTTTTGGGGACTTTGGGAATGAATGTATGAAAAATCATTTTGGGGAAATTGGAACTTGGGGCGATCGGGCATCACCCAGATTGAATACAGGTCTATCATCATTTGATCACCGAGACGAGATTAAAAAAAATACTCATATTTATTATTTATTATGTACTATTAATAACCCATTTTTGGACGTAGAAATCACGTAGGGAAAGTCAATATTGGCTAAGTTTAAAATAATAATAAACTATAGGTCTACTTCTTATAGATCCGTGCACGAAAACCCTTTTGTCAATCTATACAAATAAATAATATTGAAGTGTCAAAGTGGTAAGGCTCCCGCAAACAGGCACGACGCGACTCTAGTAGAACAATTTCTATGAAAACTTCATGGAATTTGTTCTACAAGAGTTGCGTCGCGCTGTCCCGTCGCGCCGCCGCCGGTCTGTAAGAGCCTTTAACGTCAAAATAACAGCTTTTTACTAAATGCATATGAAAGTATATACGGTCCTAATAACAAAAAGTTTTTTTTATTTTTTTTTGTCTTTGTGTCTGTTCCGGCAAATCTCTGGAACGGCTGGACCGATTTGGATGAAATTTGGTAAGGGGATACTTTGAACCCTGGGGAAGGGCAGAATAGGCTACTTTTCAACACACCACTCGGGCAAAGCCATGGGTGGAAACTATTTCTAATATAATAGTAAGAAACGAAAAAATATTAAAATAAAGGTCAGTTACTTTAAAAGAGCCGCAGAACTAAATGTAGCAGTCACAGCACCTGTTAATAGTTACATCACTTTTGCACAGTAACCAAAATTTCTATGAGTCAATATCTACCAAACCTAGTAAAATTAAAATGTTAGCCCGAATAACCTCGAAGATTACGGGGCGACGGCTCCATTCTTTTCCTTTTCAGTTATGGAACCCTAAAAACGTACGAAACCTGATCTGACTCAAATCACAAATGCAAAAAATACATAATATGTATTCTTATTCCTCAAACTAAAACTCCCTTTAAAAGTGACTAGGAGACGACTGGAAAATATGATGTGAAAAATCCCCGATTGCTCTCCGCATTCCCATGATATATCTCTCTCGGTGCGTGCAGACGACGTTTTAGATTAACATGCCTGGATGTGGCAGCCCAGGACTAATGTCGGCATTTATCATATGCCATAATATCTTTGAAAACAATTTTCTTATGGGAGATTTAGTTCTGTGGTGACAAGGTTTCGTTGGGGTTACAAGATTGTTTTTAGTTAGTTAATGTGCTTTAACACTTCCACTGACGTCAAGGTCAGAGGCGTATTTTTTTTTCGTGTTAGACGCTCACAGGTGGGTAATTTTACCAAGTCAAAACAGATAAATCGCGTGTAGCCGTGTAAATTTGCGTACATTACAAAGAAGCCATGTTGTTCAGTATCGTATTGCACTCACTTAATTTTTTTTGTGTCATATTACAGGTGCCTTGACTTGTTTTTTTACGGCAGACCGGCTATAGACGTGGTATTATTTTGTATGAAAATGTTTAGTGTCATTTTCGGAATGTCAACTTCATCTCAGTGTCCGTGAAAGTGTTAAAATGGTGATTTAGATGGTTTAGAAATTTTTTTATTTTTTATTTTTACACGTAGGTATATGTTGTGTGTTGTAGTTTGTGCTAAATACATTTATTTTCTTTCTTTAAATTCGTTAACTTTATTACTTTGATGTAATTTAGAAGAGATCTTTGTTTTGTGCCCGGTTGATGGCAATAGGCTCGCCGCCTATTACATGGGACCTAAACATAACTGGCGAAATGTGGGTGTGCTATAGGTACACCTCTGCCTAACCCTTCGTGGAATACAGGCGTGATGTTATGTATGTATGTGTGTGTAGAAGAGAGAAGAAACTGATGTAAGGTTTACCAAAATTAATGTATCCATTGTAATTTTGAAGGTGCGATAAAACAGCCTTCATGCGTAGAAATTAAAATCTAATATATAAAAATCTCGTGTCACAGTATTTGTTACCGAACTCCTCCGAAACGGCTTGACCGATTTTTATGATTTTTTTTTTGTGTAAATTTGGTAGGTCGTAAAGTATATTTCATACCGCTGCGGGTGAAACCGCGGGGTGCAGCTAGTAATAATATATGCCCGGCGCATCTTGGACAGTCAGCCCTGTTACACATTGCTGCCGATATAATCTATTCTCATAAGATCGTACCGTTACAAGAAAAGAACTTTGAAATCCAACCACCACAGGCGTTATACACAAACAGACACTTAGAAAACCATAAAAACGTGACGTCACATAAAGACCTACTCCCACAGTTCCACCGCCATCTAACCACAGTGAAACAAATCAGTGCTGATAGAAGCATTCAATAGCCCCCGCCAAGGCACAAGGGAGCAATGCTTATCCCGATCACCCCAATATTTCCATTGCCTGAACGCGTCGAATGGGACACTTGCACCCAAATTTATTAACGTGAATCAGCACTTTTGAATTTGACAGATTTATTTTTTCATCCCTATATGGATTTTCGTTTAAGGGATAGTGATGACAAGTGTGTATCGTGTAATCATGCCTTTAGCCTGAGGGATGAGCAATGTGTGGTGTGAAAATGCTGTGTAATGTATACGGGATTGTCACATATATGTATCAAATAAATTTGGTACTCAATTGGTACGGGAAACTGCAATATGCGAGATTTTTCTGTAAATGAAGAAATTATTAATTCAGTTCATAAAATGCAAAAGAGAAAAAAAAAGAGAGGCAAAAGGAATATGTACCTAAGGATCGTAGCAGGTGGCGTTCTGTAATTTCTGCCTACCCCCATGAGAAGAAGGCGTGAGTTTATGTCTGTGTAAAATGGTTTATTCAGAATTAAAATCAAATGTACATAAATAATAACTTACACCTAACTAATTAATTAATATTTCTATAAATAGGCTTCAAAATTACGTTTTAAAAAACTAGATGAGGTCGGTGTAGATTTATGTCTTACGTACCTATTATTTTCCGATTGACGTTAAAACCCACATTTTCTACCAGACAGGCACAAAATATCTAAAAAAACAGCCATCTTTTTAATTCAACTCGCATCCTATACGTCGTGATGCTATCGACATTTCAGCCTGCGTTCGTCCGATAGGGTAGCGGGTTCGAGCCCGACTCGTGCTGATAACACGGTGGTGTAGGAGCGCGTGCCCCCGCATATGTTCCCAACATTACTGATAACACACAAACATACAGATTTTTGACAGGGGAAAAGAAACTTTATGGCGATGAGATAAAGTCGGCGGTGAAGGAAAGGTGATTCGCTCATTGGCTTAGAGCTGTGCGTCCATTATTTTTTAGGTAGGTTTAGAAAGAATGGTGTTATGTAAAGTATTTTAAAGGTGATGTAAATTAAGCTGTTGTTATATCTATTGAGAATTGACAGCACAGACATCCTGAAAGAACAGGATTGGTAGATTAGGTTCTCTCAAAAAGCTATAAGTTTTATCAGCGCTTTCGAAAGTAAAAGCGTATTTTCTTCTTGCTAACATGAGATTTTTACGTTAATGAGTAAGTACATCGGGAGGGTACGCCCTAGAAGGAGGACATAATTGGACGTAGTTTAGCAGAATGGACTTAACCCACACTATGGTCAAAAAAGAGTTATGTATGCCAAAGAGGTCCTAAAAGTTTGTTCTTTCACTCAGCAAAAAAGATCCGTGATTCTACAAAGATAAGGTTGATTTTTTAATGATGCGAACCAACCCACATAAAGATGGATATTTTTCTACAAACCACTGTAATAACCCAAACTACCCAAGCAGTTTTTAATAAATTCAACTTGAAAGAAGCAGGTCTATATTTAATATAACAAAATTGTCTCCAACCAAAATACTCCAACTGTAACATCATTGGAGCAATACACACCTAAACTTAAAACCTCGATAACTCAAAAATTACTTTTTGTGGGGTGAGTCCTTTCTGCTAAACTACGTCCAATTAATAGTTGCCATATTGGTGATGTTTACAGAAAGGTCAGGTGCGCAAGATGAGGTCGTAACCAGACCGTATATGACCAGATTTATGAACGTAAATGAAGCAAAAGGAGTATGTACGAATCGTAACAGGTGGCGTTCTGTAGTTTCTGCCTAACCCCATTGGAAAAGGCGTGAGTTTATGTGTGTGTATATCCAAGCGCGTATTTTCCGTACGTAATGCGTGGAATAGGCACTCTATATTCGGAACGCAATACACAATATCATGTGAGTAAAAACAAAATCATTTGTATCACTTATAAAAAAAAACTCTACCCAATTTCTCACAACTCTCATTAAAAACTACACAGCAACCGTTTTAAAATTCATCCCATGAATCATTTCCGCGTCACGAACTTCAGTTGACTAAACAACTATTTTTAATAGTCAGTCGGTTCGTGGGAGGGGGTCTTAATAGTCAATAAAGTGATAATTACTGGGGTCTGTCGATGATCCATCATCATTATGAGAGTCAACTGACTAGGGAGCGTTATGAACTGTTTTTATTAAGAATCATCAGTTTAATTAGATAGTGTGTTGGATAGACTTTCGTAATTTTTTTCGTGAATTTTTTTAATGGGTTTTTATTTGCATTTTTGTATTTGTTGTTGATATTTTGACAGGTATCGAATAGTTCTATTTTTTCACGACATATACACTGCTACAAGAATAATTCGGCACTTGATTGACGTTAGCAGGCGGCGCTGTTGGTAAATATTTGCGTTACGTTTTGTGAAATGTCACTTGAAATGTATTCAAAAAACAAGATGGCGGATTTAGTTCATATTTTGGCCACGCGTCAAAATAACCATGTAGCGCTATATTGTGTCATCGCAGAACTTGAGTATTCTTTTAATACTAGATGTTTATTATTTATTTATTTATTATAACTTTATGCACAAGTAAAAAAATACTGTTCAAAGGCGGACTTAATGCCTGAGGCAGGCCTTGTCCCAGCAGTGGGAATATTATAGGCTGATTTAGCTACGAGAATATTTGGTAAAATGTGTAGTCTACTACTAGTATACTAAAGTTTTCATATAATTATCGACAACACTTTCGCTAACGGTTTTGATATTTCAACCTATGCTATCCAACCACAGATAAATAATTACAACAATGTAGAGAATATAGCCAAAATCACGTAAATAGTGTAACCACCTCAAACATACAACTATTTTCGCATCACATTCCTCAGTAAACTAATGACTAAATCATAGGCGAGTTAACCGTTCACTGCGCGCCGATCTTATTAAACCCTTTGTTGCTCGAAGGGTCACTAAGACCCAGCTGCCAAAGAAACTACCCCCACTGATATATGGCGGAATTAATACCCACTTATACTTAAGTCTAAGGAATCTATTGTTGTGGAAATTTCAAGTTTACAGCCAAGTGACAATATGGACACGAGAGGGTTTTGTTGTTAATTATTGCTAATGGGGAATCAATGGGTTGGTATTTGAATTGTTGTGTTGTTCAATCGGCATGGCTATTAGTCATTAGAATTTAAAAAAAAAAAACATAACACCAAGCCAGCAATCCCGGAAGAGTAAGGCAGAGGTATACCTATAGTATGCCCACATTTCGCCAGTTATGTTTAAGTCCCATGTAATAGGGGGCGAGGCTATTGCCATCAACCGGGCACAAATCCAGACTCAGGGCTGCTACTAAGAAATTCCTGATGGAAAACCCAATAACACTTTGCCCGACCTGGTAGTCGAACCCAGGGCCTCAAATTTACAAATTCCCTTGAATTTAATAAAAAAAATGTGGAATTTCAATATCTAGTTTAGATGCCGCTAAAAACTAGATCCATGCAAGCAGTAGCGAAGGTTCAATTTTTGTAAGACACATCTTTGATGTGATTATATTATTTATGTAGAATACTGACTGTGCCATTTTTAGAGGGAAGCCGGTAGGAATCGAGTTGTATGGAACCTTCACCGATGCATGCAACTCAAAGTATGGGTTTGGGCTGCATGTTGCATTATATTTATCTCGCCTTCTGCATCCGAGCTTGGCTCTAGTTTTTGCCGGAATTGCAACTAAATATACCTAGAAATTGCATAACATTTTACTGTCATAGATTTCCGCAAAGTAACACCTAAATTCCATAACTTATTACAATTTAAGCAATTAATCCAATTGGGTATCATCTTTAACAAAACCGGGTATTACCCAGGAACTGGGTAGTGGAGGTCAGATAGGCAGTCGCTCAATGTAAAATACTGAAATTCAGCTGCACCCGGTAAGCCTGGAAGCCGACGCAACCCACCATATTTGAGAAAAGGATGATCTACTCGTATAACAAAAATTTTCGTCAGTAAAAGTACGTTATGTAATTTGGCATAGTATGATAGTTTAAAATGTTTCACTGAAAATTTATCAATTATTATTAATGTATGTTCTTAGGCTCCAGAGTCTAGACAAATAAAATAATGCTACATTTTAGAGCCCAGTACAAAAATCAAGAAACATTAATATTATCACGTTCAAAGTTAATTTGACCTTAACAAATTTGTATAGCACACGATTTCTTGGTTTAACTGTTGGTGTGACCATAAAAAAATAAACCTTTTAGTACTTACGTTGGGTCTAAGCGCCATTAGTAACAATTTATTGGTGTACATACCTGAAAATAAAAATAAAACAATTTGTAGTAGATTCGCTATCACGAAAACAAAAATCTAGGCCAAATAATAGTAAGCCTTCTAAATGGGTAATACATGAATTATGGCTGCGACCTTGACCGTAAGCTAGCTACAAAGCTGCTGAAAAAAATATTTAGTCATGTAGGTACTTTCTAGAGATTTCTAGATTATTTTTATGTTTTTATTAAGGTTACATTTAAATACAGGTTGGCAGGGACATCGAGGCACAACCTGTTACCATGGATTCAATACATAATCCTGAACACCTGCGTTGAAATTTTCCGTAGGTTATCTAAAAAGAAAAATGCTGATCTTTACATTTTGACCGGTTATGTAGGTATTGCACTTTTCTATGAAACAGCTGATTTTTTTCTTGAGAACCGGCGAAAAAAAACTACGTTAGGGGATCTAGAATCGTGTGCTGAATTAATGGTTACAGAAAGAATCCAATAGAAAAAATTACAAAAAAGCAGAAAAAAATTGTTATTGTTTAATTTGTAATACATTTTGAGCATTCAAGTTTGATTCTCAGACGATATAATTTGTAATCATTGATTTGCTTGAAAATCCATCTTCAAAACCTTACCTAACCTATAGGTAATCAAAATTCCTCAAAATCCTTAGACAAACTACAAAATTAACAATATACCCCGCGAATATTACAAGCATATCTCATATACGTTTCATTAATCCGTCTGAAGCAGGCTTAATTCCTCAGCCAATAATACTTCGAGAAATTAATACCTACCTACCATGTTTGTTGCTCAAACCAAAGTGCGTTGGGTCGAAAGTACCCGGCGGTTAGTTAAGGGTTAAGGCGAAATAGAGCGTTTTGTTTGTTCGTATGTGTACATGTTTATGTAGAGAATGTATTGGTTTATGTTTATTTGATATTGTAGCCGCAGGTTGGAGTTGAAGTGTGTTTATTTGTTTTAGTCGCTAATTATACTTGCTAAAATTGTGTCATCGCTTTAATAGTGATGTAATAAACATTACATATAACCAAGCGGGCAATTACACTTGCCTGCCTGCTTGGGTTAATAATTTAAGGCCCCTGCAGAGACAGCGCGACGCGACGGTGCGACGAGATTCTAGTAGAACAATTTCCATGAAGTTTTCATAGAAATGGTTCTACTAGAGTCGCGTCGCGCCTGTTTGCCGGTCGGTGCCTACTGCACATTTTAATATCCTGATAGTCTAATGACTATCAGAATTAGTGTAATGTGATGAGTAAGAAAACAAGACCACTGTCGCTTGATTTTTCCATACGAAATCTCGGGCAAAAGTAGAATTTAATAAATATGGAGGTACAGTAGGCTACAATTTAGTGACAACGAAATGAGGATAAGTTGGCCTCGCATTCTATTGAAAGTCCTTATTGCGCTGGGGCAGATCGACTGTACATGTACATCAATCATATTTATTTGAAAACATCACATTGACGGACGCATACGCAAATCAGTGAAACATACGTAAAAAAAGTTGTATATGTAGGAAACATCATAATTATAGATAACTATGAAAAATCCTTATAAATATGCTATCTATAGATTTTTGTATTTTCCTGCGGGGCGAGCATGGGCGTACCAAAGACGTTTGTGACAAGACATACGGTTACGGTACGGACGGTTTTATCGCCCAAACTGTGATAAAATGTGTGACTCAAGCCATGTCACAGTGGCCGTGCTCGCCCCGCTGCAGCTTAGATAGGAACGAATTTGATACAAACATTCCGAAGTATTTATCTAGGTATATATGTCACATATTTCAAAGCCAAGGTCATCGAAGCTATGTAACAACATAACACATAACATTACGCATGTATTCTCCTAAGGGTAAAGCAGAGGTGTACCTATAGTACACCCACATTTCGCCAGTTATATATATGCGCATGGCGCTATGTAGTTACATTATATTGCAAAAAGTTGTGCATTTGTGTGATGGATTTAAACTGCCAGGTTTTCAAACAAGCTGCTTTATGTAATCCATACTAATATAATAAATTCTAAAGTAACTCTGTCTTTATGTCACCTTTTCACGCCTAAACCACTGAACGGATTTCGATAAAATTTGGCAAGGAGATAGATGGCATCCTGGGGAAGGACATTTTGTCCCGGTAGCACGTTCCCGTGGGATAATTTGCGACATCCACGCGGGCGAAGCCGCCGGCAGAAGCTAGTAAAACAAACATTATTATTCGGAATGCTAGATTAGATGTTTTGTACGCCCTGCACTTTCCAATTGAAATACATCAACTAAGAATTGACTACTTCGATACATCGTGAAATTCAAACTCAAACTCAAAGCATTTATTTTAAATAAACCAATTACAGGCACTTTTGAATTGTCAAGGGGTCGGTCGGTCAGTCAGAAAGATGAAGCTATATAGTTGCCCATTCCAAAGCGTAGTAGGTACCTATGGAGCGGGCAAGAAACTCCACGGACAATAATTCCGCAACCATGATATATAGGCAACTCAGTTAAATTAATAATCAGAAAGTACAAGAATTTAAACTAGCTTTTGACGGGATAACTTTCAAGTTAAGATCAAAGTGAGAATTCGGTCTCTAAAACAATAAGCTGTAAAAGCCACCTCTGACACGGTGTTGTCATTTATTCCTTTATGTAATGTAGTTAAATATTTACATATGAACCCTGAAACAATGTCTTCCGGGTCTGTTTTAATTTAAGGTTGCCTTTAAAAGATCGCTTTTAGCGATAAGACCGCCCTTTGTGTCACCCTATGTAAAATTTCTACATTAATTTATATCTTGAATAGATATGGTGTACATAATAAAGAGAGTATTCTATTCTATTCTTAACTCAATACAGTGTGCACTACCCCTTCTTTAGTTAGACCTTAGGGTCTAGACAAGCGACCGTCACTTTCAAAGCATTTCGGATTTCTACAACCACATTCAACTGTATTGACACCAGCTTTTCGGTATTTTAAATCCAATACATTTTTGACTATTCCATCATCGTTATCGCTACAAGAATGTCACTTTGTCTAAGCCTTCTGGTACTTACTGACATGTTTACTATCTGCGTTTTGGGAAACTCCAGAATTCCGGATAAGTACCAAGAAATTGGGGTTTTTTTGTAAGGTTTCCCCCCATGTTTTTAAAATGGTTCGAATTTCCCAAAAGCCAATACTCTGTACATCAAAAAGTCTGTGTTATCATAAAATGACACCCTAAAACTGAGTGTTTTTAACTCATAAAAAATCTCGCGGTGACTTTATTAGAACAGTTTTTATGGTGTCACCTACCGTTATGTTATCCGGACAAATCGAATCGCATGCCAGGATTTACGACCACCCATTCAATTTGATACCTCGCACTTTTGGCTGCATTTTACTGTTAATCATAAACGAGGGAATTTAATTAAGAGGACTCTTGAGTTCCAGTTTATGTAAGTTCGTGCAGTATATTACACAGGGACTTTAGAGAAGCATATATTACTGTAATGTATTTTATATTTAAATAGAATAAACGATGGAGAAGCTGACAGAGGAATTACTTTTATTTTTGGTGTGATAATTCGCTGTTTATGGTAGCGCGCAATGTAACGCGCAACACGTTTTGCTGAGGTTGCAACGTTACAGAAGTTGTGGGGGTATTTAAAGTTAAGTTCTAACATTTAACTTAACGTGAATGTGAAGACTATGTCGGTCACTTTTAATTTTTATTGAATTTTTTCACTTTCTCAGGTACCTAGTTTCAATGATAATCTGGCAGTTGGAGTGCTTTATGCGGCCAACCCAAATGTCCTTTCTTTGGTATTGTTCGTCGGGTGGTTGAGCTCCTTAAGTTCTGAGTTTAGCTCCACGATTAGTGTGAAATGCGTGCACTGACTGGACAGGTCCACTCATTCTGTGTGGGTTTTCCTCAAAAGACCGTTTCAGACACAAGCACATCCACAACCATGTCTTCACATGATCTGACCAAGATTATGTCTGGACTTTAAAAGAGACTGTGACCTCTGAGTTTGTTTCGGCCTTTCTTCTCAGAGTAGTGAGATAGGAAACGCCGACCTTAACTAGTTTTAAAAATATGAATGACGTGTAAAAGTGTTTTTTACAAACCTACTTACAGAAATAAAATCATTTATCATTTAACACTTGTTTTCTTGAAAAAATGTTGGAACTTTGACCTTTAATACCTTTAGTAACCAGGTTCCCACCCAGGTATGGATCAGTATCAAAAAGTGATCACAATGACGGGGGAACAAGTGACTCTCGGCTGCGATAAGCGTCTTTTGTCACACGTTATAATAGACATAGATAAGTAGTCATGTGAAAGTATGACACTCTGTCCGATTTACGGAAACACAGAAGCCGATATACAATACAAGTTGAGCCATTTACGATTGCGTAAGTAGCTCAAGTATTGTTGACATGACCGATAAAGATAAAATCATTTCTACTTCAGATAAACCTCTAAATCTGAAGTGCGAAACTCAGTACGTCCACTACTCAGTCATTTCGACACCGCAGTGAAAACTACACGTTCACAAAAATGACGGTCGAACACCAAGATGAACCTAAAAGCAGAGTGTATCGAAGAAAAACGAAAAAGTGTCTCCAAAAAACGTGCAGCGTGGATGTTTTGAAGAGAAGACTGCCCGTCATTGAATGGCTTCCAAAATACAAACCTGAATACTTCATTCAAGATATTATAGCTGGCATAACAGTGGGGCTTACGGCTATACCTCAAGGTATCGCATACGCTGTCATTGCTGGCCTACCGCCTGAGTATGGACTGTACGCATCTCTGACCTCTGGAATCATTTACGTAATCTTTGGAAGCTGCTACAATGTCACCGTTGGACCCACTGCTATTCTTGCCGCCATGACTGCTAAGTACGTTGCCGATTACTCTGCTGACTTCGCTATCCTCACTGCCTTCTTATCAGGAGTATTCATATTTCTTATGGGCATCTTAAACCTCGGCTTTCTTGTCGAATTTATTTCGATGCCAGTGATAAGTGGATTTACAACTGCTGCTGCACTACAAATTGCCGCGGCACAACTGAAATCGTTCTTTGGACTAAACGGTTTGTCAGGAAACTACTTTTTTGAGTCTTTTCAGAACTTTTTCACCAATATTACTACGGCAAGACTTTGGGAAGCTGTGCTCAGTTCAGGAACTATACTTATGCTGGTATTGTTGAAGAAGATGGGACAAGGTTGCAAACGGACAGATGGATTTGTAAAACAAATGAGATGGTTTATATCTTTGTCAAGAAATGCTGTTGTCGTCGTTATAGGAATGATTATTGCTTATAGCTTTAAAGCAGCCTTTGGCACGGAACCTTTGTTAATAATTGGTGATATTGGCAGCGGACTACCAAAGTTTGGTTTGCCACCGTTTGGCACAGTAGTTGGTAATCAATCGTACAATTTCGTGGACATGGTCGAAGTACTAGGAGTGCAAGCAGTTGTGATACCTTTTGTGGCGATTTTAGAAACAGTGGCTATTGCCAAAGCTTTCGCTGACGGTGGTAGGATTGACGCTACTCAAGAAATGATTGCGGTCGGCCTTTGTAATATTATTGGATCGTTTGGACAAAGCATGCCCATCACTGGTTCCTTCACTAGAACAGCACTGAACCATGTTTCTGGCGTGAAGACTCCTGCTGGTGGGATCACTAAGGTATTACTTCTTTTTGTAGCTCTAACCTTTTTGACTTCGACGTTTTATTACATACCAAAGGCGTCTTTAGCTGGTCTTATTATAACAGCTATGTTTTCAATGATCGATTACAGCATTTTTGCGAGTTTGTGGAGGAATAGTTTAACGGAGTTGCTACTGTGTTTAGTGACTATGGTAGTTTGTTTATTGGCTGGATTAGAATATGGAATAATAACTGGGATTGTGTTAGAGGCTTTATTGTTATTGTATAATGTAGCAAGACCTACTGTGGAGGTTAATAAACTGAAGTGTGAGAAGGGAGATCTTATGGTGGTCACTTTGTGTGAGAATGTAGCTTACTGTGCTGCTGAGCATGTTCGTCAACGAGTAATGAGAGCTACCTCTCATGGTGATACCGAAACACCAGTAGTAATAGATGGTGTTAATTTAAAAAAGCTAGATTTTACAGCCGCATTCAACTTAATGGCTATAATAAAAGATTTGGATAAGACGCATAAAATTGTGCTTTTGAATTTTAATCTGGATTTGAAGAGATTGTGTTTGGATATTGATTCAAAGTTTGAAACAAAGTTTATGTATGCAGCAAGCCCGCAGGAATTGACTGACATTTTTCCTAAAGATGTTTGAGGAAACTGAGTAAACTAATGGTCTCCAAACGCAGCCAATTCAAGTCGAGGGTGGAAAATGTGATGTTATGATTTTTTAACTTTATGAAAGTTTTACGTATTATCGCTAAATTGAATAATTCTCAAGGTATTTTAAATTTAGGAAATATGTTTTGACGAATAAAGGTCATTACTAAACCCGTGTTATGTGATAAGATAAAATGTTGAGATCTTTTATCACAAATGTTTTTCTTGATGAAACTTGTGACGTGACAACGAGTGTAATTTTATCTTCAAGAGGTACCTACATATTTTTTACAGTGATTACGATGATAAAAATGTCAGAATTACCGAAATAAAAGTAAGTAGGTACTATGTAAAAGATAACTTTATAGGTACAGTCACTCAACCTTGCGTAACGGTAAGGTATTTATGCTCGTAACTGTACCTATAATTAGGGTATGCTTTTGTGAATTTTAACTTAATCCTAGCTTTGTAAGGTTTTATCAGATGTTCTGCGTCTTAATGATATAAATATATTTCTACATGGATATTGTTTTAATTGACCATGTTTTATTTCTTATATACCTATACTACTGTTTTCAAATAGGTCACATGTCATAAAACTTCATGCAAAAGTTAAGGCTTTTTCTCAAAAATATGCAATGATTAAGGAAGAATTTGTTAATGGCACATTCTACTCTCGTTGGCCATTTCAATTTACGAACAATTTTTTTTCAGTGCAATTCTCAAATGGGATTACTATGTATTAAGGAAAACGTTTGTATGCGATTTTTACTTGAGGTTCCAATGTTCCAAATTCAAATCACATTAATGACCAGCGGGTCATAATGTAATTCAGTACAATATTAATGCCCGGCTAGACCCTAGGGCTTTAATGACTTACTTAAGGTTAGGTTAGCATGACATTTAATTTGACATTGTCGAGCAAGTGGTGTGAAAACATGTTTTCTTTTTTTTTTTATAAGTCTACAATTTCTATGATGTCATGAAACCTTCGCTACTATTGTTGATCGTAGCACGAATCACTAAAAATAGTATGAGCTTAAAGGAATTTAGTATTAGATAACTGCATGCAATGCAATCTTTATCTATAATGTTGTCCATATCACCCAGACAGATTGACAGATGGATATCCAATGGATCAAAAGTTTAAGTCAAGTTTAAGATAAAGTAGGAGGACTGTGGACTTTATTTTGTTTTAATATTAGCTAAGTATATCTTGCAATATAGTCATGGATGTTTGTAGTTTTATGTTCTCAGACAGGACTCAGCTGATTATACTTCGTAATACTCACAGGTAGTATCAGGTCACGTATAACGGATGTAAAAAGATACTTAACGAAGCCGAGAGTCACTTGTACTCCCCGTTATTATTTTTATTTTTACGTTCTGGACCTTTCCTGGGAACCTTCTGGATACGGATATATTGAAAGACAAAATTCCAACTTTTACTGTTTTTTTTTTTACGAAAACTTATTTTTTAATGTTATATTTAAATACCCCCACGAGTCCTGTACCGTTGCAAGCACAATGTTTTGCGTGCGTTACTTTGCGCACTACCGTAAACAGCGATATTTCACACCAAAAAAAAAAAAAACCCAGCAATTATTTTTGTGCTATGTTACTTAGTTTTGATGTACAGAATGCATAATATTCTATATGACGGGTCTGTTTACACCCTGTATGTCTCGTAAGAACATAGCGTAACAATTCAGCCCCATGATTCAGAACCTCGAGATCACTCATATGGCGTCATATTTCCTTTGACACTTCGGCATTTTCCAGCTTATAGTTTTACTGACTATACCTATGTTGCCGTAGGCAATATACGTAGAGGGGGTTCCGGAATTGGTCTTTTAAGAGGAACCGGGACCCCCCCCTATGTGCTGACGGTGATCACCGGGGTGGTTTTAGTGAGGTAAAAATCCCACACTCCCCGACCTCCGTCCCCAGAGGTCCGGTGACTTTTGAAGGTTTCAACGGCGAAGAAAAAAAAAAAAGGTAATATACGTAAACTGCAACTGAAAAGTTCAGAACCTGATTAATTTCCCAATTTAACAGAAGACTGCCGTTAATAAAGTGCCTTTTAGATAATGACTCTTAAACAGAGTCAAAATGTGAGCTTATTTAAACAATAAACTCACATTTATTTTGATTTCCAGACACTAAGGCTGAACTCCCTAACATTCAATATAATAAGTACAGTACAAGTATTTTATTAACGTCCCTCGGGAATCATCGGATTTCTGAATACAAACGAATGCTAAAATTTTCATGTGCATCAATTATTAGATTTATCGTGTATAGTAATTTGAATTCAGTACTAAGCACTTTATTGTTGTTTTGCTTTCACGGAAATAATAAAACAAAACAAAACAATAATAAAATAAAGTACGAGTTCTGAATTCAAATTATTATACACGATTTATTGTGTATAATAATTTTTCAATTATTAGATTTATCTAATAATTGATGTAATTGATGGACATGGAAATTTTAGCATTCGTTTGTATTCGGAAATCCGATGATTCCCGAAGGATATTAAGAAAATAGTTGTATTGCACACGTTTGTGAGGTTATGCTGCTCGGTCGTTTTAAATTTGTTATTTTGGACATGAACCAACGTAGAGTATAGAGAGGATACGAGATCACTTTTATTCATTGGCGAAGTACAGTTCAGCTGAAAAGTAATATGCATTTAAAAACATAAGGACATTTGGATAAAAATTATATAGGTACATTTGAATACTTACGGACACGAAAATTGTTGTAGGTACCCAATAAATTGGAGTAAGAACTCAGTAATGGTTGAAATATTTTTCGGATATTGGCTTTAAAAATGCCAGAATGTTCGTAGGAAAATATACATTTTACTATTTTCCCGCTGAATTGTATTTGCGGTATGCTTTTGCTTTTTTAGGTATTCAACAAATTTTGTTAGTTATTTAGCAGTCATAATAATTGGTAAGATAATTATAATCACAAGTTTTACAGTAGAACATTCTAAGTCAAAACGTTTATTGCGAACTAAGTGTTACAATGTTGGTGTTATCTTATGTTAGTACTTATGACTTAGCAGCCTTTTACGAGCATTGCAATTATCATTCGCCTGTCCTTATCATTCTAAATTAGCATACATTTAACATTTTTTTTTACTTAATAAAAAATATACAATAAAATTGAGAAATTTTAGTTATATCAAAATTAAATGTCAATAATAATTAATTTAATACAGTTATTTAGCAATATTAATGTCATCCTTTTCAGGCATTTCAAATTATAATTATAATTTTATATGAAATTAAATAGGATAGACTAAATCTTATTGTTTGTATAGGACAGACATTCGTTGTAGGCAAAGAGCGGCATATCGCTCTTGGCGATATTGCTTGAAAAACTTAGAACCAACAATATTGCAGTCATAAAAAGTACCCAATAGGGTGGCCACTGGCCAATTCAATTTAAATATAACGCGCCAAAATGCTAAAAAATAATACTTATAAACTCATACAGTCTATCCAATTTTAAAACCAAATATTCTAAATTTTCTCATTTTAATACAGTTATATAATACAATATGGAGTAGTGCCACTTATTACATCGACTGTACTTTTCAACGTACCCTTGACTTTGCCAAAAATCAGTGTCTAGACAAGCAAACGACTCCAAGTATAAATTATTTAAATTATATGAATATTAAGCAAAGATACGAACGTGTTTTGTATGTAAAAAGATTTATGGCATGGAAATGGAGAATGCAGTTACGCTTCAAAATGATCTGTCGACTTTATTTTCCCATCTTAGTATGGGAGAGTACCAACTATTAATTTTTCCAGCTTTGCTAAACGTTTACCATTAGACAATAGTTAAAACACAGAGTATGATAACGGATCCATCTGCAAAGATTTATAATGTTAATTGGGAGGATTTTTTTCAGCGGTGGACTTTTTCAGACAGTGATAATTGCTTTCAAAACGATACTTATTACTACCACGACTTTCAAACGGGCTTGACCTAAGCTTTTATATACTTTCTGTCAATCCAAGACATTTTTGACTTTTCCATCATCGTTATTGCTGCTGTGTAGTGGCATCTAAATCACCACATGCCAGCTACACTTCACACTGACGTCACGCAAAATCCTGCATCGCGCAAGCAGAGTTTTCCACGCAACTAGCATATTATGTACAACGTCCCGACATCAAACGTCGGGTAGTTGCCCATTAGATACAACACGCGTCTGGTCGGAGGATCCTCCCTTTTCTGTGGCGGTATGAGTGAACTTTACACCCTGTTCCTCATAATTCTATACTAATGCCACATTATTTGGACCTTTCGGGCAAAATGACTTTACGAAAGTGACTTCTGCTGTGGACGTTGTTTGTGTTTAAGAGTGAATAAACTGATAGAATATACCTATTTGAGAAATGAAATAATCAACGGTACTTACCACACACCCCCTCTTTCCAATTCCAAATTCGCCTAATAATTTACATCCCTCCATATTGGTTTGTCGTTGGTGACTAACTCAACGCGCATTTAACTGAAATCAAACGCGATTTCCAATTAACTATTGTATACCAAAACATTCCATTTTGACGTCTGGTCAAAGTAACTTCAAACGCCCCCCACTATACCTACGTCACACAAGTGTCAAATGTGAAAGCGGGGAAAATGGTCATAGATGATGTAATAATATTTCGTGTAGATGTGTAACTCCAAAAAGATACTGCAGTGTAGTGGTGGCTTACAGGTTCGATCCCAGGCAGGCATGCGCTTTACTTTGTCCAATTTATTTAATCATAACTGCTCTTAAAATGGTGAAAAAGGCAGGAAACCAGTAGGTATGTCAGAACAGAAAATTTGATGACATCAACCAACCCGCATTGGGCCAACGTGGATTAATTAAGGCCTATCCACCCTCACAGAGGCTTTAGTCCTAGCAGTAGAAACATTATAGAGGTATGAGGAACAGGGTGTAAAGTTCACTCAGACTCTATGGAAAAGGGCGGATCCTCCGACCAGACAGGTGTTGTGTCTGGTGGGCAACTGACCGACGGTTGATGTCGGGACGGTGTATATATGCTAGTCGCGCGGTAAACTCTGCTTGCGCGATGCAGGATTTGCGTGACGTCAGTATGACGTGTAGCTCGCATGTGGCGATGTTGATACCGCTACAACATTATAGGCTGATTATGCTTATGCATGGATGACACAGATGCCACTCTACAAACCCGATGTCATTCTGAAACTCAAGTGTCAAATCAACAGCAGGGACTGGACATGAATGTCGCTTCTACGGTTACATTACTCTATTGCACTATGAATACGGTGGAAACGGCGAACAAGGTGAACAA
Organism: Griposia aprilina; assembly: GCA_916610205.1. Classification (NCBI taxonomy): domain Eukaryota; kingdom Metazoa; phylum Arthropoda; class Insecta; order Lepidoptera; family Noctuidae; genus Griposia; species Griposia aprilina. Next base: position 3,771,117 of record OU744295.1, on the reverse strand, counting down.
AAGAGGGGCGGCGCCGCGCGACTCGCTTGTTTATCGGCGACACGTCAATCAACGCTTCCTGTAATCGGAATGAGATGTTGGAAACTGTGGAGCGAATGTTGAACATGCTGAAAGTGAGTTTCATTTGTTTTCTCTTTGTAGAACTTGAATGTATTCGATTTATTTGAATCGATATGAGCACTAATAACACGTCATGTGCTATTATTTCCTAACTATTTTATTATTATGTTAAGTCATGGTAGTTATCCTAATGTTTTGAGTTCCATTAAACTAATTTAAAAGTGCAGGTACTATTTTCCCATTGATAAGGCTCATGGCTTCCTATTATAACTGACAATGCGCAGGATGTGTTTCAGCAGAGATTTTGGGTGAATTAATGATGTTATGACGTTATGGGTTGAAACTGGGATTATTCAGGAGTTTACATTCAGATGTAAAAATCTAGTTGAACTTGAACAGGAATTAACTTATAAATGTCAAATATGACATGACACAAATTATAATTAAAGCAACTCAGGCTAAAAAGCTACCGTAACAACACTGAAAAATCTTTCACATTTCCTTCCTCAAATCTCAAAAACACCATAAAACAATAAAGCCCATAGCTATTTATTCCTCACAGCACTTCCACACTATTACGACCCACCACCGCCGCTCCGGCGCCTGTGGAGGCCAGGGGTACAAAACTGAAAGGTTCTGTGACATTTCGCGATATTTAATATTTTGTTATCTTTTGCCTTATTTCCTGTGACGGCGAAAATTTGAAGACCTGGTTTAAATAAGCTTTTATTTCTATTGTTCTATATTTTGTGAATGTGAGAACGTTGTAGGCCTAACATGTAGACTGTAAATTTTGTAGACCTTTTCCTATTTTATTGAGTACCTGTTACTTGTTGACAGGTACTCAATAACACTGTCCTCCGACACTGTAATTTGAAAACATTGTTAACAGCCACTTAATTTTAAAACAGCAACCGTGGAGTTTCTTGCCGGCTCTTCTCCATAGGAAACGACCAATTGGAACCGTGCACCTAGCTTCTGACGTTTCTTAAGTGCCCATGTAGGTTTATATGTAATAAAATATTTTGATTTTGATCATAAAGTGTCGATAAATTATATTTAGGTACCTAGTATGTAGATAGTTATTTTCAAAACCGCAGGAGCGGGTTATGTAGCAGGATTTTCCTGAAAATATACTTTACTTTTTACTACTTTAGTTTTGTTACTACACATTAGATGAATTTTTGAATGATGGCTCAATATAAACAAAATAAAATTACTTATTATTAAAATGCATCGATATAATTTGTGTGAATTTTTTGTTGTCTTTGTTTTTTAAATTATATGACAAAAAATTACATGATGTTTGGAATTAAAATTCATTATTAATATTGTTTTTTTTTTTTTGACATTTTTAATTATTTTGACTTAGATATTTTTTAACGTGTTAAATAATGTTACGTAATTTTTCAATTTATTTTGCTAATTACATACCATAATTATGCATGATTTTCAAATATACTTCTAGAAACTTTAATTTGTAATCTTGAGCTAGATGCACACCATATTTGTACGTCTCCTGGCATAACATAGCGCTCTTTCATCAAATATAACATCTGTATTCCTTTACCTGTGTTAACAAATAAAAGTGATTTGATTTGATTTGTTTTGATTTGATTCAGCCTAAATACCGTGACCTCGCAATCATGAAAAAATGTCTTGCAAAAGTCATCCTACCTTGGCGTGGAACCAAAACTTGACAGTCAATCACTAACATTAACCTAACCAGTTGAAGTCGTAGTTTTGATGTTAAAAACAATTTAAAAACACTTAACCTCTCATTATAAAACGAGTCTTAACTTTGGTCGGTGGAGTTTCTTGTCCGTACTTCTCCATAGGTACCTACTAAGCTTTGGAATGGGCAACTAGCTTCGTCTTTCTGACTGACCGACTCCTTGACAATTCAAAAGTGCCTGTATTTGGTTTATTTGAAAAAAATAATGCTTCGAGTTTGAGTTGAGTTTTTTGGTCCAAGCTTAAACCTATCAGCCAGTTTTTGTATTTCAACCTTATTCCAACAAATATAAAGTTCTAAATACACATTGACAATTTAGTCTCGGGTTTAAAATCAGTTTTTGTATTTAGAACTCTAATAAAGTTCGAAATTCAAAAATGGCTCAATGGTTCGGAAAGATAAATCCCTCTAAAGATAAATCTTGTTTTGTAACAAGGCAGTTAGTCTCTATTATTTCAGCTACGGATTTCGATCAACAAATAAACTTAAGCTGTGATGGATATAGGCTTTCCACAAATTACTTAAGTTTCCCTCAATCGAACTAAGTGCCAAAAGAAAATATATTTCCTAACTCCTACACGAGTCCTCACTCCCTAATCTAATTCCAGAAGCTTTTCCGAAGGTCATTCTTACCAAAACAAAGTTACGCATAGGGTTAAGGACGGTCAAAAGTATAGTCGTCCTCGTATTTGCTTTACCAATTTTGGCAACACAACATAGCAACATCACGCCCGTATTTCCCGCAGGGTTAGGCAGAGGTGTACCTATAGCAAACCCACATTTCGCCAGTTACGTTCAAGTCTCATGTAATAGGGGGCGAGCATTGCCATCAACCGGGCACAAATCCAGACTCCGGGCTGCTACTGAGAAATTCCAGATGTAAAAATCCAATAACACTTTGCCCGACCCGGGAATCGAACCCAGGACCTCATGCTCAGCAGTAGTGCTTGCGACCACTAGAACAATAATTCCAAGTTAACTGAAACTGCACTAAGGTCGAAATTATTTAACTGTCACATAGATGTCACATAGACATTAAGGTCACAAATGGCATTCACTAGGGAGCGATTCTATTTCTACAATCGCTATCGCTTTTTCTAATGTTTCCATCATACGAATCGAATACTAGCGATAACGATTGTCAAAAAGTGCCACTTGGCTTCGCATCTCTATAGAAGTAATCTTTCGACGCTATCGAATCGTTTCATAGAATCTAGTGATGTTAACATTGTCTAGCTAATTTCTATTCGTTGGTCTATGATCACGTGACATTATACGACAGCTTATGTCAACCCCATAAATCTTTTGGCTTTTCTACTAGGGTCATCGTTAATCGAATTTTACTTTGTCCGTTTACCCTCTTGTCATTTTATGATGAGCAAGTCATATTTGGAGCAGTGGTTGTCAAATGGTAACGGCTACGACTTACTAGTGGGTCGTGGGTTCGAACCCAGACTGTCGCTTTACTTTGTGTCAATTATTACATCACCACTGCTCTCAAAACGGTGAACGAAAACATCGTGAGGAAACCGGCATGTCCTAGAACCAAAAATTCGAAGATATGTTACATCTACCAACCCGCACTGGGCCCGCGTGGTGGATTACGGTCTACTCCCTCTCACCGAGAGGATGCCTGTGACCCAGCAGTGGGAACATTATAGGCTGATTATGCTTATGCTAAGTGACATGCAACCTTAAGGAGGTAACGCAATTACGAGGTCGATTGTACCTCGTCCTATGTCCTCGGAACGCTATCGAGCTTAGTAACATAGTCCTGGATATAAGCCAAGACCACGTTGTAATGGATTATCCAATTGATTTATTATCGGGAAGAATTTCCTGGGATTGTTGACTTTCGATGGTTACTATGAAGATAGTGCCATGAAAATCAATGGGTTTTGTTTGGTAATTTTGGTGTGAAAGAATAACAGATATTGATTTATTTACTTTATTATTTATGCACAGACAGTAAAATACATAAAGGGACATCTATAACTTTTGAGTACAAAGGTAGTAAATATTTATCAACTGCGGCCCTTAAACGAAAAAAATATGAAAATAAATATCAGTAATACTTCTAAGCTTACTTGGAAACAATTCCTTTATTGCTTCAACAAAGCTTGCCCAAAACACGTTCAAGCATCAGCATGAAAACTAAGCTAGACATCCCAATAAAGTTGACCTTGACCATTTTGGAGCTACCTACACTACACTTAAAGAGGCTAAAGGTCAAATTTGGTTATTAAAGTCTATGTGACAACAGAATTTTACCAAATAACCCACCATTCTTGCAAAATGCCCTAATATGCAAACGGAATTTTAACCACTGTTCTTGCAAAATTCCCAATCAAGAGAACAGTTTTGCTCAAAAAGCAATCTCCATTTACGTACCTCCAGGGTCAGGCCAAAAATAAACCAGGCAAGTTAGACGGTAGACCGTCCAGATATAGTCGACCTTGAGAGGTAAGACCGTATCGATTGCGCAGTGCAGACCTGTCGGCGCCGGGCGCTTTCACTCTCCAGAAGATATACGAGTATATTGCGAATATGTTTTTATGATCAAAATAAAGTTGGTCGGATGTTTTGCGAAGTTTGGTTCGGTTTGTGGTTTGGGTAGATGGTATTGCTGTTTTTGTGTGATTGATTAAATATCTGTTTCATCTGTTTCATCCGATGAAAATATTGTTAGGTATGAAGAAAGCCTAAAAAAAAATTACTGGACTGACATTATATCAAATCAACTCTATCGCAGTTCACTGCTGGACAAAGGCCTCTTCCAGGCGTCGCATTCCTCTGTCCTCCGTCTTCTACATCCAGTCTATCCCAGACAACTTTTTAAAGTCGTCGGTTCATCTAGCTGGAAGACTTCACACTACGCTTGCCAATTCACGGTGATTAAGAAACGATATAAGAAACTATTAAACACACACACACAGATTTTATTAAAGCCGCATGAGTCGTTGCACGTAATGTTACCGCTTTATAAATAATTATTATGTTTTTAAACATTTAGAACTAGGTATAGTGTATTTATTTTATTTTTTGTTTATTTTTAGTTTTCGTATGCTGCACTGATTTTGACGTCATCACGTCAACGCTGGCTATCGCTGAAAACCAGCGCTGGGGCTCTGTCTCGCATAGGGTCGTAGCATTATGCTGAGCGTATGCCGTTTTGCGTGGATGTGACGCATATTTTCCCCCAACTCGTTTTATGTTTTTAACCGACTTCACAAAAAGGAGGAGGTTCTCAATTCGTCTGTATGTTTTTTTTTTTTTTTTTGTGTGTTAGCTCATAACTTTTGTCTGGGTGAACCGATTTGGATGATTCTTTTTTTAATTGATAGGTGGTGCTTCACATGTGGTCCCATTTAAATATGATCAAGGTCTGACCAGTAGTTTTTGAGTTATCTTTAATATTGCATATTTTTTCCACTTAGTTTATATGGATGATGTGTTAATAATTTCCTGTCACTGTTATTTACACACCAAGTAGTGGTATAAGTGTTTGTGTGGGGTAGGTACCGCAACTAAAAAGTGAAAAATAAAAACTTTTTTACAAAAAAACAACCGACTTCCAAAAAAACACTAAAAGACGTGAAAAATAACTTTAATTTCGGAAGTCGGTGACCAAAAACGAAAATACAAAACCAGACACCGACTTCCGAAGTCGGTTGTTTTTTTGTAAAAAAGTTTTTTTGTGTGTTTTTTCTTTGCGTCATGTTTACCGGAAATAAATGTATTTTCTTTCTTTCTTTCCTTTCTTTCTCGATACGAAAAATTCATTCATAAAGGATGTCCTGCTCCACGTCTCGGCCCGATTCCTTTAGTATACTACATTTTTTTTTATAATTTCCATCAGATTTTTTAATTTTGTTATTCTAAATGCCCGCATTGTAGTCGCTTTAATAGCAGACTCTACTAAACAGACCACTAAAACTCAAAAATAAAGAAGCTACACTCAGTAACAATGAATTCCATATAAATAAATTTCTTATTCTTTTATTTAAATAACATATAACGCATTCAAATTCTGTCGTACAATGGTTTTATTGCCCAAATCTTCCGGCTTAACTCCTACCGTGGTCTCGGTGACAGGAAAGCATTAAGTGCCGGTAACATTGGGACCCTGTGGGTTTATAATGAACTATTTTGTGTAATAAAACATTACATTAAGACCTCTTTTATTACGTTTAGAGACGGTGTCATCTTTAATTATGATCCGGGAATAACCGGGGTTGAACGAACGTGGTCTATAAAAATTACATAATTATATTCAAATGGTAACGAATTCAAAACTGTACATTGTGTGTATGTGGGGACGAGTGTGATGCCGAAAATATACTTTTTAGAATTTGCATCCGTTGGTCTGGATGTATGCTCTGGATTGGCGCAAAAATGGCTTAACGGATTTGGATGAAATTTGGCACACAGATAGTTTATAACCTGGATTAACAGAAAGGGTACTTTTAATCCCGGTAGTCATCCCGGTTTCCTACAACAACGCGGGCGAAGCCGCGGGCAAAAGCACTTTGGTTAATATCTGCGCAAAAATGTCCACAATAAGACCAAAAACAATGCAATAAAGGGGTTTACAATGGCTTGGATTAACTTTCCAAGAGGAGCAGGTTTACAGGCCGAACCATAAGAAATTAAAAATATATAGATAGGTAGATAAATCATTTATTCAGTGCACACAAAAGACATAGCACAACACACAAAAGCACAATAAATGATAGAAAATTATGTACATGAATATAAATTTAAAAAACATGGTGCCAACTTAAAAAAAAAAAACCTTCTTAAAGAAATATAGTGACACCACACCATGACATACTTCAAAAGAAACAACGAATATACCAGATCCGGTGTCCGTCTCAAGGTTGCACCAAATGGGAGTCCAGCTCAGCACGTGTCAGGCAAATATACCATTTTTTTATTATTTTTTTTGGGTGGTAAATTATCAAATGACCTCTCCTGCTCTGGGCGGAGTGAAAGGGCGTGTCAGACTCTTACTGACCAAAACCCACCCGTGTTCCTTAAGTTGCCTGTGCGCCAGGGCCAAGTAACTCTTTCGAACAATCCACGACCCCGGCAGGCATCGGCGCTATCGGACCCCTTCAATGATGCTGACATCTTTTTGAGGCACGCGTGGAACATAACGTGCCGTCGACCTGACGCTGATATTCTGCTAGATCACTGCAGTGACATACGGACGTCAAGTAGACGAGATAAATTGGTGAAAGTACCTATTGAAAGAAAACCATAACCATATTAGTTAAGTACTTTCCTTCTTGTTTGTTATGGGCAATGAGTATGCTTATGGGATGACACGTGGTTCAACAAAAAATTGGTCGACTATTAAATTGACATCAATATTACTGCGGACAAGATCACAAGAGACAATTCAAATGCTTCCGTCATTCAAACATCAATTTATTGAGAGTTTGATTCGATGTCATTTAGATGTGTCTGTTATTCAATAACATTAATATAATACTTGGCCAAATTGTGATACAAATGAACTATGTTGTCATTTTCTTTAAAATAATATACCATGGTGAGATTTAATGTTCAGTGAGAATATTGTAGGCCTTGTAGACTAGATTTGTAGAAATTTTTCTAAATTATTAAGTACCTGGTACTAGTTGCCAGGCCTACACTGTCCGCCCATACCTATTATCACTGTAGTTTGACAACATTGTTATAGCCAATTAATTATTTTAAAAAGAGTACCGTGGAGTTTCTTGCCGGCTCTTCTCCATAGGAAACGATCAATTGGAACCGTGCACCTAGCTGCTGACGTTTCATAATTGCCCATGTAGATTTATGTGAAATAAAATATTTTGATTTGATTCGGTTTGATTTAAATGTTGAATCGAGGCTGAAAAATTGGTGTGTCTGGAAGTTTTCAGCTAAAATTACGGGCTAACAACCTGTTACGTCTAAGCATACAGCTTTAAAAATGAGTTGTTCCTCATTCTACTAACAAGTAAACAACATTAATAACTTTAAATAATTCCCCGGTAGAAAAACTGGCGAAAACCCGGAATGGTGACGTGTACTGCCGTCACATCCGGTGGCTATGAAAAATGGCGTCGGCTGCATTTCCGGCCGGCCACCGATAATGGGTTTACCTTGCATTTTATGGCGCTTTGTGCTCGTATAAACCGTTATTTTTTCGAGGGTAGTTGTAGTTTTGAAATACCTGCCGATATCTTTGCGGATGGTTGCGTTTTTCGTACAAACGCATTTTCCACTAGGTTTGTCAATATTCAGCGCAGTTTTTGTGGTGTTAATAAATCATCCGTTAGTGTTGGATTGAATAACGATTTATTGTGGCAATGTTACGTGAAAAATGTTCTAAACCTATCAGTTTTGGATATAGATAGAAAACTCACAGTCAACGTTTCAAAATAGAAGATTATTTTTGTATAGCAACAGAACTGCTTAACTTGAGGACACCGCGAAATCTAACTAAGCAGAACAATGGCATAAAGGTTCCCACAAACAGGCGCGACGCGACTCTAGCAGAACAATTTCCATGAAAACTTCAACTTCAGGTTTTTGCAAGCATGTAAAGCCTCTCCCTTTACAGGCTTGCAAAAACCTGCACCCTGAAGTTCCTAAACAAAAAAAGAACTACTTACCTACACTATTTTAAACTTAAATTAAAACTCAAAGCTTTTATTTCAATTACCTAACCCAATTACAGGCACTTTTGAATTGTCAAGGAGTCGGCCAGTCAGAAAGATGAAGCTAGTTGCCCATTCCAAAGCGTACCTAGTAGGTTTAAAACTATTGTCTTAGAAGCAGTCCCTCTTGCTCTCTCTAATTATTTAAGTATTTATTTTATCCATCCTAGTCTACCACAAAAACAGCAGATAACTTCAACCCACTTCAGCACTAACAAGCATGATGGTAAATCATCGCCGGTGCTATTCCGTCGTCATAGCATGACATTTTTTATGCACCCCATAGACGTACCATAGACGCCTGATCCCGAGTTACGTTAGAGGGTTGAAATTGGTATTTTATGAACGGAAGAGAGTTATATGGCATAGAAAATTGGTAGACTATTCGACGTTTTAAAAATAGATCTCGGGAGTGTGTTAATATGATTATAGAATGAGGTATTGTGATGTTTTTCTTACGAACGATAATGTATAACTAAGTAGTTTTACATAATAGCGCCTAAGTATTTTGCATGCAATTGATACACGATGTTGTATAGCTAAACATGTGGACTATATTATATTACCAAACTGTAACACCTTTTATACCATGTTTAAGGCAAATAAAGACTTACTTACTTACTTACTTATATTTCAAATATGAATTACGCTCTAACCATTTTTAGGGTTCCGTACCCAAATGATGCCAACGGAACTCTATTACTAAGCCTCCGCTGTCCGTCCGTCCGTCTGTCTGTCAGCGGCCGGTATCCCATGAACCGTACTAGATAGACAGTTGAAATTTTCAAATAATAAAAAGTTAAGAATTAAAAGGGCGTCCCCTTTTAATTCTTAACTTTTTTTATTTTAACGTAAAAGAAACGTGTTTTTTTTTATATGTAGTGTTAAATATTGTTCGGTGCTACAGAACCCTTCGTGTGCGAGTCCGACTCGCACTTGGCCGGTTTTCCTGTATATAAGCCTATTATGAATATGCGCGTCATCTTCGACCGTCCAACATGACTTGTGTTTTCCGAAATTTTCACACAGTAGGTAGTGCAGAGGGGCTAGACAAGTCCTAATCGCTTTCACAGCGTTTCATATTTCTACAACAACGACAGGATTGACAAAAGTTTTCTGTAGCTTAAGGCGAAAGCGTCAGGGTACCCCGCGAAATTGAAATTTTCTTACGTTTTTTTGCAATTTTCAGGTCAGTATCAGGCTGTATGTCGATTTAAATGATTCGCGGCCGTAGAAAATATTTATTTATAGAATTATTGTCACAAAAATCGTCAATACATCTCTATACGTTCATATTACTCTATTGAACGACAATTTCATCAAATCTTGACATTTGAGGCCAATTCTAACTTAAGGAGTTTTGTTACGGTCGCGAATCATATTTTAATCAACATACAACCTGACACTGACCTGCAAATTGCAAAAAACGTAAGTAAATTTTAATTTCGTGGGCTGCCTTAGTGCATCCCCCTTAATGTCAATTAAAAATATTTTTGACATTTCCATCGTCGCTATCGCTGAAAGTATTTCACTATATATAGGCCCTAAAGTTCATTCTTGTTAGTGTGCAGTGAAGCTCATGTGTTGTAGGGGCTAACCATGGACCGACTAGCTCTGCCTTCTCAGGATTTCAAGCACAAAACTGTCTAGAAATGGCATCCATTTCTGTGCAATAGAGTCACTTTAATAATTTACAAGGTAGTTTATCTTATTAGATGATCTAGAGCTTTCCAATACATGCGTACAAAATGTTGAAGCAAAATCAGAGAATTTTCTCGGAAAACGTATAATTTTCCCTGAACACTCTCATTTTTAACGATGCTCTTGACCAACGTTTGTCATAAAAGAGAACCCCACATTTAATCCTTGTTGGCCAAACGCGTATTGGCGCCAACGAGGCGAGCAATCTCGCAAGTGCCTGCCGAGAGTTATCGACTGTCTTGCCGATACATTAGGGTATCCCTTGCAATATCGTAAACACCCCATAAGTAATATGCATGTAGTTTTTTTGTAATATCTTATTTTTCTCAAAATGGGAAGTAAAAAAGATCAGGATTGGTCAAAAGCCACTTTCACGCCAGATTATCCGTGTCATTAATAAAACATTGACGAGACATTCATCCTTTTACTTATAAACGTTGAAGTAATAGGTAAAAATTAAAAAAAAAAACTGGCAGGATAATAGAGTTGCCAATCCAAATCGAAACAATGTAGTCACCCTGTCAATATAAATATCGAAATAAATGGCTGTCTTTGGTTCGACAATGTTACGACAACGTTTATTAATTTATTGCTCGGCAACTCGAAGAAGAAGAGGACGCTGACAACGTCTGAAGACATCAGTACCTAAACTTAAAAAAAAACCTAATCTTGATTCTTTTAACCGACAGCCCTAGAAAGAAGGTGATATGTTTACTGGACAGCATGGTTAAGACGTATTTTATCATCGTATATATGTTACTTTACGTCCTATAATTATTGTAATCATGAACTTAAAGACAAAATAATCAAATATGAAATTAATTTTTTTCAAAAAACACTACACTTCCTATAAAATTATGCTAGTATAATCGTCCAAATCCATTGGTACTTAAATCCTCCCCTTCGGAGCACAGTCCAACCCTTTCAAGATGCGCCATAAAGCATTCAGATCGACAAAAGCGGAGACTTAATTCGCATGCGCGCTACGGATGTCCTGTGACCGGATGTGTAGTGTGTAATGTGCAGTAATACAAGTTTAAAAGTGGAACTGTGGCGATTGTGTTTTGTTTTTAGCAGTAGAAGTTTGTCCCAAATACGGAACGCATTCATTTATTTTGATTGCTTTAGCTTTTTTTGGGGACGCATATCGAACGCGTGAGCGTGTGTACTGGAAATATTAAGGACGAAAGTATGAGCTTTTAATTAAAAGAAATAGATCCGTAGATGCGCGGATTTGTTATTTATTCGCATGGCAAGTTACAAGAAATCAAGTATTTTTAAATTCATTATTTTCCAGGATAAAAGTTAGTTGAAATAGCTGGAATAAAACGGGCTTATAGAAAAGCTTTCCAAGGTACTTACGCGATTCAAGGTCGACTGTCATAAAGCAAGAAGGTGCTTTATATAGCACACTACCTCTCTTTTCTTCTTCCACTATTCACTTTCTATTTGTGTTTTGCAAAAATAAAAATAAATAATGTTTTATCTCAATGAAAAAACAAACTTGATTCTCTGTCCCACCCAACTGTGCCGGAAGCAGACACGAGGTTTGGGCGGGCGACGTGCACGCTTCCAAAATACATTTGCATATGCGACAAAATATTCATGCGTGGGCGGGCTAGCAATTTGTCCTAACATGCTTCTCTGTAATTTTATTAACCAGACCTAGATAAATGCGAAAGAATATGTTAGGACCCTTTGGGAACGTTTAGATTAATAGGAGTGGAGCTTTACCTTACCGAGAGCCGTTTGTAGTAAAATGTTTTGGTTACCTGCAACAAGAGAAAAAGTTTGTTAGATTATTTTGTGAAATAAAAACGGATAAGGTAGCGTGTGACATAAGGATGACAGTGGTACATCATGACAGGTAAGGCGTCATCGTAGTTTTTTTTTTTTTTTTTTGTAAAAATTTAAAAAGTTAAACATTTTTTATACACATTCACACATTTACATTTTTTTTCAGTTTTTTTTTTCAAATTCTATCTGCCACCATCAACTTCACCAACATCAACAGATTTTCGTGACCCTTACAAACTAGTTCATGCTTCTAATTGGCCTACGAAACTAACCACCTTCTTTCCTATCTCTATCATTATTACTGATAAGCGTAAGAATAGATAATATCCCCGTTTCCTTACAATTCTTTATCAATCGGACATCCGGTATAATGAATAACATCAGGGTCCTCATTTCTCACACATTGTTTCCTCCCTCACAAACGTATATACCGTAGTATATGGAGGGCGCTTCCTCTCTTCGTCAACTTTTCATATTATCTCTTCCGCAACATTAGTTGGCAGAACTTATCAATTATTTATTATGTAGTGAGAAGGTGAAGTTGTAATGATGTGTGCTGTATATATTGTTTTCTATGGCATCTTTAATGGTGTGAAGGTATGTGTGTTTAGATAGTTTTTCCGAGCTCTTAGATTCAAATGTTATCCCATATAAGTATGTTTCTGCCTATCAATGTTGTATTTGATAGACAGAAACATACTTATTGTATGAAATATAAATAATAATAAATAAATAATTTAACATTCAAAGAAAAACAAATTATACAAATGAATAAACAGAATTATTAAGTACATTAAATTTCTAGATAAAATAATACTTATGTAAGCGAAATTTTAGTATGTTATTCGCGATCTCCTGACTTTGATTATTTAACGGCTTCCTCTCTCCTACCCTTTTGCTGTGCCCAACAGGATCCATAATGATCTCAATTATATAGTTACCACCTAAGTACACATTATGGTAAAGCAATAAAGATATTGAGTATTGAGTATTTCTTGAAGTCTTTATCTTGGGAATACTGAATAAAGTTTTAAGTAAAGTAAAAAATATACAGGGATGGAGGGTCATCGACGCGCAAACTACCATGAATTCAGCACATGGTTCTAAACCCTCTAGCGTAGACATTTTTAGACGGTTATCAAAAAAAAAAATATGCTGTTTAATAGAAAAGTGTAATACCTACGCGGTCAAAATGTATGGAGCAGTTATTTTTATTTAAGGCGCAGTTATACGACTTTTAATGATTTCAAATTGAACATCACGTCTAAACGAATATTATTTGTTTGAAAAATATATAAGATAAACTAGACTATTATCTTCGTGATTTGATATGTGAATATTTGAAATTATATTTTTATAACATAGTGTAATTAATATCTAACGCGAAAACAAAAACGAGAATCACGCAATAACTATCGGGCGTATTTTCATGAAATCTGCACCATTTAAAACACAATTTAACTACCCAATTTTTTTTATACGGCTTTTATTTGTATTGTGTTTGATAAATCAAGGTGGGTTGTTTTTGCAAATAAACTTGATGCAGATTGAAGCGGGGGCTCTTGTGGGCGACGGGCGGCAGTGCATCGCTGACTAATGTCCGGGTAGACACTAACGCTCTGTGCAATTTTATTCGCTTAAAAGTTTCGCATGCTCTTTCCACTCGCTCAAGGTCGCTGGCACTTATTGTCGCCTTAATAATCGACAAAAACTTTTAACGCCTGGGGTTCGGAATCATGTTCTGAATCCATACTAACAGTCCATGTTTTCCAAGATTTTTACAACATGCATGTCTGAGTGCCCTAGATTCACATTGAAACTATTCCAATCAGCTTTAACGAAGGTAGAATTAGGGTAAAATTAGCTTAATTAATTTATTAGCAGGTAGAATTAGGGTAAAGAGCCTTGACTGGAGTCAAAATTAGCAAATAGATAGTCTCCGTTTGTTTTGTCTTGTGTAGTTTTAGTAAGTTATTTAATTTAGTACCTAGTGTTAATAGTTACTTGAATAATAATTTACTAATATATGTATATTCAAAAGCCAAATAAGTAAGTAAAACCAACCCCAGTAAATGGACCAGTCAGTCATGATTAGTTCAATTACTTAACCACCAGATATATGATAACCACAGTCAGGTTACGTTCGTTAACCGGTTAACTGAAAATTCGTTCAGTTACATCAAAGCTCAATTTCGCTGTCAGCGTCGCATTAAGAATGTATGCCGACCACCCTTCCGTTGCATTGCTATACAGGATGTTGTCAAAATTGCCGGGATTAATAGATTTTCGAATAACGTGATGTTTGAGGCCTTCAAGTGTCCATTATTTACTGAAAACATTTCAGTAAAGTGTTATGTCTTCAACAAAATGATGTAAAATTATACATACATAACATCACGCCTGTATTCCCCGAAGGGTTAGGCAGAAATGTACCTATAGCACACCCACATTTCCCCAGTTATGTTTAAGTCCCATGTAATAGGGGGCGAGCCTATTGCCATCAACCGGGCACAAATCCAGACTCCGGGCTGCTACCGAGAAATTCCAGATGGAAAAACCCGATAACACTTTGCCCGACCCGGGAATCGAACCTGGACCTCATGCTTAGCAGTAGCGCTTGCGACCACTAGACCAACGAAGCAGTCGTGTAAAATTATTTGCAATGCATAATTTCTCAATAGCTTTACTGAGCTAGTTTCTGCGATTAGATAGACCGGCGGGGTAGTTGCGTAACACACTAACAGTAGGAATATTTACATTTTGACAGTTCAACAACATTCATTGCGTTATTTACATTGTTGAGCAGACAATTTTTTCGAACATATGAAGCAATGGATTAGCAATAGGCTTCAAAATGATTCAGATTGTGATAGATAGTGTGTTACGTAATTAGGATGCAGGCTCCGAGCTAGTATGTTCTTCTTCTCCTGTTAGCTAAGATGGGGAATCTAGTATCGAAAAAAACTTTCAGAAAATGGAGGCATCATCGCCTAATATGTTCAAAAAAAAACTAAAAAGTTTTTTGATAAATAAAGCATATTACAGTGTATCTGAATATTTGCAGGATAAACTATAGGATTTATTTTCATACTTTAGTTTTAAACTAGTTTTATTGATACGATTCTTAATTTTATTTTGTTTAGTTTTAATTTATTTGTGTTTTCTTTCTATGTACTTTGCATGCCGAAAGGTGACACCAAATCTGTGATATACAAATATTACATGAATGTAAAACATCTGCATATTGTTTACCCATATCTTTACATATAATAAAATGGTAGGAAAGTCAAAACTGTACATTGAATATTTTTTTAAAAGGATACTTGGGGTGTGATCTACAATCGATACCGAGATTTTTTTTTTTAGAATTTTTGTCTGTTTGTGTTTGTCTGTATGTATGTCCGGGATAAACTCGAAAAGTACTGGACGGATTTGAATGTTTTTTTTTTGTTGTATAGGTATTAAGTGTGAGCAACATATAGGCTATAATTTATCTTGGAAACTTGAACACCTAACTCAGAACCGCAACAGACCAGCTAAACTATAAGAGATACAAAAATGGCACTATAGCAAAAATTGTTCCTCGTGATGAGCATTTTCTGCTGAGAGAATAAATTTGAAGATCTGGAACACCTGATGTGGAACTCCAAGAGCCCAGCTACACTATAACATATAATGGAACGACGTCTTAGCAAGAGTTGTTCAGCCTGATGAGCACTCTCTGTTGACGTATAAAAATTGAAGATCTGAAACACCTGATGTGGAACTCCAAGATCTCAGCAACACTATCTATACATCTATACATAATAATAAAATGGTAGGAAATTCAAAACTGTACATTGAATATTTTTTTAAAAGAATACTTGGGGTGTGATTTACAATCGATACCGAAGCCAAAAATATAGTTTTTTGAATTTTTGTCTGTTTGTCTGTATGTATGTCCGGGATAAACTCAAAAAGTACTGCATGGATTTACTTCTTTGGCACGAATATTATTAAGAAGTCGGGTCAACATATAGGCTACATATTATCACGCTATCACCTACGGGGAACGAGCAGTGAACCTTTATTTCTTCAACGCATTCTGTAACAACGTGTAGTCTAACGACACATATTTGAATGTTTTTATTATGTTAACCATGCTATAAGCTAGCTTCACACTATAAAAATTACGCAATATAAGTAACTTAGGCCGATAAACATAATTAAATGAATATAAGTAGTATCAAGACAATTTTAAAGTAGCGCCAATTATGAGATTTCAAAAACATCAAGTCGAAATACATGTGTAAGCCCTTTTTGGATATAAATAATTTAAATTTGATCATGTTGGCGAGGTTAATAGTTGTTTTTAAGAGTCATAGATGGAGTTGTGCATTTTCTTCTTAAAAATTGTATCGTTAATTCGTTTCAGAGATGAGCAAGACAATTAAAAAAATGTGTTTATATAAGTTTTAAGCTGCTTCATCTATTTCTTATAAAATTCATCGAGTTTGTCTGTATGTAATAACAATCAGAACTCAAAAATAACTGCATACATATATAACAAAATTTAAACTCGAAAACGGCACGCTGTAAGCAATTTGAGCTAAATAACGAAGAAAGAGGAAAATTAAGCATGCCATATAATTATATCTCAAAGATAAGACATGCTCATTTTTTTTACAGTACAGAATAAATAGTAACATCTGCTTCAGTCACAACTTATGATTTAATTTAGCAGAATCACCATAAAGTCATTTATTCAAAGCAGGCTGAAAATCAGCACTTTTTGAAGGTCCATTTTATAAAAGACAGTCTCCTTCTGTTACTGCACTTTCTGTAGATATGAAATGTAAAGAAGAAACGGGTAAGTGAATGTTATTTTAAAAGGTATAAGCGTAGGTATTTTTGGTGCTGTATATAGCGTTCACGCAGACGACGTCGCGGGCACCAGCTAGTTTGCAAATAAATGATTTTGAATTTGAATTTGAAAATTATATGAGTAAAAGAGTATAAAATAACAATATTATTGCAGCAGCCACTGTAATGCAGGAACTTGCGTTTCTTTTCAAGTTCTTATTTGATGTGTCTGCAATCACTTAATTTCTTCATTTCAACTATGGCGTTCGACTGTTTCTACGTTACGTCAGGAATACAACCTGTACACCCAACCTCACCTTTCACTTTAATCGCATTTTGTATAGTTAATAAACAATGAATTTGTGAACTCGTTAGCAACGCGTGGTCGAGTATTCGTTTATATTGTTGTCAATTATTAATGACATACGTGTTAGAAGTTGTAATGTCATTAATTTGAGGGGTGACTTTCAGGAATTACAAGTAAGCTGGAGGTTATAATTTGTGGCAGTAACTACTTTAATTAGAATGCAGCTTAGTTCTAAAAGTAACATAACGTAATATCACGCCTGTATTTCCCGATGGGATCAGCAGAGGTTTGCACCTATAGTAAGTTTAAGTTCCATGTAACAGGGTGTGACCCTATTGCCATCAATCGGGCAAAATCCAGACTCCAGACTGCTTCTTAGAAATTCCAGATGGAAAAACCCAATAACACTTTGCACGACCCGGGAATCGAGCCAAGGACCTCATGCTCAGTAGTAGCACTTCCGACCACTAGACAAAAGAGGCAGTATGTTCTAAAAATAAAAGCTTTATAAACTTTATAAAAAGCTAAAAAAAATTGCAGAAAATAAAAACATCTGGCTGAAATAACCAGTGTTACTGAAGAAGCAAGTTTTATCTTAGTTTACAAGTTGTGTTCTAAGTTAATTAGATTATTGTGTTTGATTAGAAAAATGAGCGACGTTCGCGTTGCGATGGATGGCCATCCATAGCAACCGACGACAACGACTGGCGCCCCTAGCGGCGCGATGTGGAAGCGGGCGCGGTATGGCTACACAGGCACGGCGGCAGTAAGTCCTGCCTGGCTAGTTATCTGACGACGACGAGGCCGTAACAGAATTAGTAAATTAATTAAGGTTTTTCAACAATATTCTCTTTGTTAATTAACACTGTAACGCTCATTTACTTTTCTTATATTAATAACATACAACATCAACATTACAGTACATTTTTAGTGCTACAATTTGATTACAATTCTCCCATTTTGTTTCATACAGCACTAATTATTCCAAAATGTTAAACTACTTTATTTCAGTGTTTTCCCCTTTTCATTTGTAAATAAATTCATTTCCGCCATGAAATTATTAAGCGTATTCATTCTATTTTGTTCCTGCATGCTGTGTTAGCGTAATTTCAGCGCAAAATATTTCATGTTTTTTCCTGTTTTTGCATTCAACATTTTAATTTACGATGTGTGATGTTTATGAATTGCTGCTCGTGAAATCTTTTTGGTTTTTTCAAAGTAAATTATGACGCAGTTTTGAACATTTTTAAGGAGCAAAAAGTGACCAAGACGAATTAGTTTTCACACGTTCTTTCTTAATTATGAAGTAAAAGATAAAATAAGGCAACGAGTCTATGATAATGATGAATTTGTGCTATAACATTATTAATTTTGCTCTCCTGATTGTTGCGAGGAAAGTCCTTGAACAGGGATTGCAAATAGTTAAATGTAGCTTGAGATAGACCCAAATTGACAACCTACGAGGTAATTGCGTAACACACTAACAATAGGAATAACTTCCATTTCGACAGTTCATCCACATGCATTGCGCTATTTACGTTGTTGAGCAGACAAACTATTCGAACATATGAAGCAATGGATTAGCAATATCCTTCAAAATGATACAGATTGTGACTGATAGTGTGTTACTCAATTAGGTTACTAGTGAAAGTAGTTAGATGCAGAAGGTGGAAAATCGGAAGCTGTAGCGGCACTTGAGAAAGGCATATGTATATCTAGCAGT
Organism: Griposia aprilina; assembly: GCA_916610205.1. Lineage (NCBI taxonomy): Eukaryota > Metazoa > Arthropoda > Insecta > Lepidoptera > Noctuidae > Griposia > Griposia aprilina. The sequence goes on along the minus strand of OU744295.1, from coordinate 3,752,260 downwards.
GGACGGTTCTAGATTAAGTTAAAAATATAACAAACAAAATAATGTATTCGTTGACAAACTGAAAGTTTCAAGCATCATAATTCTCTTGTAATTAACATTATTTATTTATTTATAGTTGATTAAAACGGTACAACACCAATTACATTAATTACCATAGAAACAATTATAACGTTGACAATAATAAGTTGTATATGTCGGAAATACGTTAAATCAATCGTTTGACTTAACTAATGGGGACGCCGCGCCGGTGCCACCAGGTGGCGCTGGACAGAGTCTAAAACGCTAATGCTTGACCAGAGTAAAACAGAGTTTGTTGTTGGCGATTAAGCAGTGAACACGTTTAGAAACTGTCGCGCGTTCCGTATAGTTGTGTCGTGTACCTACAGTGTGTGATTCGCTATTGTGATTCATTTGTTCGTGAATTATAATTTAATTTGAACTGCAAGCAGTTTTTATAGCGCAATAACCAATACTACCCATAGTACGCCCACAGTAGTTAAAATATGGCTGAAAATAACGAGAGAGACATACATTTGCCGTCATATATAATTTAATTTAAAACTATCATGGAACAGTGGTCTCCCTTACATACTTTCTCTCACAGAACGCCAGACATATAGGCATAATTTTATTCCATTCAACCGCAAACACGTCACATTCAGGGTTGGCAGTCAGAAGGGCATTTAGCATCTTCAGAGTACGATAGACTGGGACAGACTGAGTGACTGTTTGACTGTATCCAGAGCAGAAGCTATGGCTACAGTTTTGTATGGCAATTGCGCAAACAGATTGTGCCGGAGGCTCTGACGGTTTCCGATGTATTTGTCGGGGACAAAAAATAATCGACAGAAAAGGCCATGGAGCTCCGGACAGTCCATACTTCTCTTTTAGTTGTCATCTCAGTAGTCACCCCCTTCCTAGCCATATCCTTCACTCAATCCATCCATCGCGTCTGTGGTCTCCCCCTTGTGTTGTGTGGTCTTGTCTTATAGCCATCCACATTCATACTGAAAACTTTTCCTCACGACATTTTCCTCATTCCTCCGCATCACGTCATCATACCATGACAACCAAATTCCACACAGTTTTTCAGTCACCGGTGCCACTTTCAGACTTCCTCTTATATACTCATTTATTTTTGAATCCATTTGCGAAGCACTACCCAGAACTGGGTTGTGGAGCTGGAGGTCAGATAGGCAGTCGTTCCATGTAAAATACTGTTACACAGCTGCCTTAGGTTAGATTGGAAGCCAACCCCAACATAGTTGGCATAATGCTATAGCCCGACCGCTTATCTGACACCGTTCCTGAGGTAGCTGGGCAGTGCGGGAGGGGTGTGGTGACGCGCCGCGAGAGCTCACTGATACGTCAACTTGTGACAACTGTCACCCCTCCCGCACCGCGCAGTTACCTCAGGAACGGTCTCAATTAAGGAGGATGCGCCAAGGTAGCCCGCCAAATTAATTTTTTCTTACGTTTTTTTGCAATTTGCAGGTCAGTATCAGGTTGTATGGTGATCTAAATATGATTCGCGACCGTATCAAATATGGCTTTACAGAATTATAATCATTAGAATCAGCAATACAACACCTTAAGTTAGAATTGGCCTCAAATGTCATGTTTTCATGAAATAGACATTCAATAGGGTAATATGAACTTACAGAGATGTATTGCTGATTCTAATGATTATAATTCTGTAAATCCATATTTGTTACGGTCGCGAATCATATTTTAATCAAAATACCACATGACAGTGACCTGCTGATTGAAAAAAACGTAAGAAAATTTGAATTTTGCGGGCTACCCTGAAGGTTCCGCCTTAAGCGGTCAGGCTTTAGCTAGAAAAATGCTAGGCAGATTGATTTTTTACGTAGCACCACACATCCTTCTTAGCTTTCTCATCTCAGCTGAAAGTTTCAGGAAAAACAAACTAAAATAAATCCTATAGGTACTTGAATGTTCCAATAAAACTAAACTGGAACAAAACTGTAGTGCGTATGACACTTGAGTTAATGAGTTGCTTGCTCGATGGGCCATGTTTGCAAGTACTTACATTAGTACATGTTAGCGGTTTTAATTAACTTTGTCACTGTGCCAACTACTGTTTGTTAGTTGTGAAGAGGTTTTGTTGTAATTATGGAGAATGGACAGAAATATGGAGTGCTTCGAAAACTTTTAGTGAAAAGCATAACAGTGATAAAGTTCACCAAAAAAGTGTTACCACTACGTAACCTATAATTTAATTATAAGTATTCGGCTCTGTAGCCAATCAAAACATTTGCGTATTCAAGTTTCAGTCAGCCAAGAGTTAGTAAAAAATACAGGCAAATTAGATAATTTTTAACTGGTATTTTTGGAATGAATTGCAGCTGTAAAGAGGCAGAGATTACCGCTTAACGTCAGATGAGCTATCTCCCAGTTAAGTGTCTTCAAGAACTTTAAAACACCTACAAACCAACCCTTCTAAATTGGTTTTACCAAGGGGTATCATATTACCCAGTAACTGGATTGTGAAGGTCAGATAGGCAGTCGCGCCATGTAAAATACTGATATTCATCTGCATCTGGTAAGACTAGGAGCTGACCCCAACAGAGTTGAGAAAAGGCTTGGCAGATGATGATGATGTACAAGTCCAACTATTTTCTTAATGTCCCTCGGGAATCATCGCATTTCCGAATACAAACGAATGCTAATTTCCATGTCCATCAGTTATTAGATTGATCGTGTATAATAATTTGAATTCAGAACTAAGTACTTTCTTGTTATTTTGTTTTGACGTACCAACAATAAAGTACTTAGTTCTGAATTCAATTTATATACACGATAAAAATCTAATAATTGATGGACATATTGGACATGGAAATTAGCATTCGTTTGTATTCGGAAATTCGATGACTCCCGAGGGACATTAAAAAAATTCTTGTACTGTACAAAATTCAGTTTAATTTTGTTTTCCTGAAAAACGCCCGTATAATAATAGTACGAGTGAGTCTTCAGCCGGAAAGTACAGGATATCATGATGGACGACGCGAGTACAGGATTTACGTTTATTGATAATAATTAAGTGCACAAACAAGCAATGAATGTGATATATTGTAATTATCTAATATTAACTATGGCCTGTTTAGTTAAGGTTTACGTAGAACATGTTCTGAGAAAGGAAAAAATGAATAGTAAAAGTGTTGAGAAAATTGTGATGATATTTTGTTGTAGGACGTGATTGATGTTAGAAACAATAGAATGAAAAATATTTGAAATGAACACACCTTTTCCAGTATAAACATTTCTATATACATATAGCAATATTTAACTTACTATTTACAAACTCAAACTCAAAGCATTTATTTCAAATAAACCAATTACAGGTACTTTTGAATTGTCAAGGGGTCGGTCAGTCAGAAAGATGAAGCTAGTTGCCCATTCGAAAGCGAAGTAGATACCTATGGTGAATAGCGGGTAAGAAACTCCACGGACACTCTTTTAAATCAAAATATGGTTACAAAATATTGGTTACATCATTCATGTTGATGTGATCATGCATGTGACAACGATGCAGAACGTTAAAAGCGTCCGTAATAAAAAGACAAAAACAATTCAAATATAAAATTAAATTAAAATTTGTTGTGGCAGCTAAGAAATGACCAGTCTAATGAAGGCGCCCGTTCACGAACATGACGCATGAATGGTGCTACATTCACCTCAACCATTTTTAAGGGAACTTAATGATCAATATAGACTTCTTGAAGACATTTTGGTTTCGAAGCTCGAAGAGAACTAACTTAGAAACTAGACGATACTCCAAACATCATATTTCCATTCAATTTCGTTAAAAAACCAGTACTTTTTCGGTAACTGCCAAATGAAATACTTTAAAACTTCATGACTACACTGATACAAAAAACATTTGAGGCAAATATCATACTTTCAATTTTATATTTAGTATTTAAAATCACTACAAATCTTATTAATATTTGGAAATCATGACATATAGTAATTATCTTAACACTGCGAGACATTAAACGCCCCCAGACGTATTAACGATAAAACTTCTATTGTTTATCGTTCAGTGTCCTTCAACCGATTAGAATAGAAAAAATTACAGATAAAAATTTACAAATTGACCTCATTCAACCTCATTGTTTGAATACTATTTCTATTTATCACGTTTCCCACTATTTCTTTCAACCGATTTAATTTGGTCAACTTTATCAACGAACACAAAAGCTTGCATGAGTTTAATTTCCAGTAACTGCGTCTTTTTATCATAAACCATTACAACATAACCAGTTAAAACAGCAATCAATATCACACAACCACAGTTCAGCTCATCGTTTAAACTATCCTCTAACACTGAACCTAACTACTTGACGAGTAATGCACAAGTTAGACATCTGTCTGCCCTCTCACTGTAGCCAGGGAATTGAATTTGATGGTGTTGTAAACTAAGATATACTGCGGATTTTTATTACGCTGTAAGTTAATGGTTTTTACAGAGTTTTAAAATAAAGTTTTTCATTTCAATACGTTTTGTAAAATACAACATGGTTGTCGTTGACATATGAATTATTATTTTGCAACTTTATAATTTTCTAGTTTCTCTTTTATAAGTATGTCGTTTGTAATTTTTCACACCACCTTCTCGGTAATGTCAAATTATATGTCATTTGCAAACCTAACCGAAAGCAAGTCATTTAAGCCCTAGGGCGCTAGGCGAGCATTCATATTATACTGAATTTCATTATGACCCGCTGGTTATTAATGTGATTTGAATTTGGAACCTCAACTGAGAACATCGTATGGGAACTTTTACCAAAAAGATAAACTTGCATTTTATTACAGCTCGACCAAAGAGTTCTCACTTCCTAGGTTTTAGTTGCCGTTTACGTACAAAGTAGTTTATGTTCGCAACTTAATAGAGACATTATAGTAACAATACTGTGTATTAATGAAATAGATTTTAAAAAAATTACAACAATAAAAACAATTGCTTTCTGTATAGGGCTAATTCCAAAATTATTGAACAATGTGCTTAAATAATAGACTAGCCCACCCTCAGTTTCTACATTATCTGTAGCGGTAATGGCTGCATGTCACCGCAACAGCTGATCGGTTGCTGTGGCGCGTACCCCAGCGATAGAAAGTTGAATTTGGGCGTCACATTTACGATATTATTTATATAATTTTGTTTTTCATAAAATTGCATGAGATTAAATAAAATAGTGTATGAAACTGCGCATAACTAGGTACTCCCCTGTTATTTAACAGTTTCTTATACTAATGAAAATCGAATTGGTTTTTAGTACCGCGCAGTAGGTTCGAAAAGTAGAGTATTCTCCCCGGGGATAAAGGTGTCTTCGTCTTGGGCGAGCTTAAATCCCTCGCTGCACTCAGGATTCTAGTCTTACCTCCATCGCTTCGCTCGGGAGCCCTACACTCCTTCGTTGCGTTCGGGATTTAAAATAGTGCCTGTGACTTAAGACACTGCTTCATCCCCTTAGTGAATAATCTACTATTAATTGGTTTTTAACCGTCTTAATAAAATTTACAAAAAAAATCATTCATAGGCACTTAAACTTAATTCAACATTGAATTGAAGGCTAAAATTGTTTGGAACAAAGTCTATGAAGTATTTAATAGGCTGGAATTTATAATTTTATTATGTTATCCTTTAAATGAGTCGCTCTATTTTGCATTATAAGGCATTAAATACTGTTTTTAACCGACTTCAAAAAAAGGAGGAGGTTCTCAATTCGCCTGTATGTTTTTTTTTTTTTTTTTATGTGTGTTAGCTCAGAACTCTTTCCTGGGTGACCCGATTTGGATGATTCTTTTTTTGTTAGAAAGGACATACCTCAAGGGTGGTCCCATGATAAGGAAACCACGATCTGATGATGGAATCCTGGAGAAATCGAGGGGAACCTTCAAAAATCGTAGCAGCGCCTAGTGCGTTTGTTAATTTTTTCATTAAGTATTTTAAAGGACTACAATTTAATGAAGGTCTGGAATCGATCTGATGATGGAGCCGAAAGACAGTCGAGGGAATTCCTCAATGATTTACAGCAGGTACCTTGTGTTTGGGCTTGATTAATTTGTATTTATGAGAACTTTACACCTGAAGGGTTGTGACAGTCATTAGGGGTCTGATGATGAAGACGAAGGACAGTTAAGGGAACTCGTCAACGGTTTAAAGTAGCTACCTTGTGATTCGTTTTTATTCATTTATATTGATGAGAACTTTGCACTCATATGGGTTATAAGTGCTATTACAGGTCTGATGATGGAGACCATAGACAGTTGAAGGAATTCCTTAACAATTTACAGCAGTTACCTTGTGTTTGTTTGGGCTTGATTAATTTTTATTGATGAGAATATTATACTCAGATGTGTTATGACTGTCATTAGGGGTTTGATGATGAAGATGAAAGACAGTTAAGGAAACTCCTCAACGGTTTACAGTAGCTACCTTGTGTTTGGACTTAATTCATTTATATTGATGAGAACTTTGCACCCATATGGGTTATAAGTGCCATTACAGGTCTGATGATGGAGACCATAGACAGTCGAGGGAATTCCTCAACGATTTACAGCAGTTACCTTTTGTTGGGCTTACTTCATACGGTTCAATATTCCAAAATATTCAGGTCGTACATAAATAATACCCAATTAAGATTGAAGTTTTTCATAGGGCAACCACTACCTACTAGTCATGCTGATGCGTCAATTTGAGACTGAATTTAAGTTGCGTAATCGCGTCATCTCTAGCAATGCTCTTTCGTTGGTTGCTAAGCAATTTATGCTTGTCACAATGCATATGGTGAAATGGAGCTGATGGTGGCTTCACCATCAGCTCCAGTTCTTCTGGTTTTTACCAAGAGAAATCCTCAACAATAAACTCCTCAATTCCTTGCATCGGGAAACGAAATATTTTGTAAAAGGTGATGAGCAGTTGACATTAGGCTATTGTAACTTCGATAAATTATTATCTAACCCACTAAAAAGTGAAAAATAAAAACTTTTTGACAAAAAAAACAACCGACTTCCAAAAAATACACTACAAAGTGAAAAATAACTTTAATTTCGGAAGTCGGTGACAAAAAACTAAAATAAAGATTCAAAGACACCGACTTCCGAAATTAAAGTTATTTTTCACTTTGTAGTGTATTTTTTGGAAGTCGATTGTTTTTTTTGTCAAAAAGTTTTTTAGGCAGGTAATTTATATTTATGTAATCTTTGAAATATCGTCCCTTTAACTACTTATTTCCTGCACATGCTCTCCGGCAAGATAATGCCTAACAGAGCAGACGATTCACCAATTACGTCCAATCTGCAAGGCCAATGTGGTAGCTAGCCTCAAATCGATACGTCTCCTGTAGTTAAGACTACGTTCTCTCTGTGCATGGCTAAGGAAAACCATGTTGCCTTAATTAAAGTACCTATAGCTATATATAAAACTGGCACAGACCGTATTCGGTTTTCTCTACCAATGTGTACAAGCCTCGGTAAGTAATTTATATTCGATTTTCTTTTTTTGGATCGCACAAGTGCAAAGGGCTGAATTTTTAATAGTCAGATGACTTATCTGAATATAGTCGTTTGACAGCTTTTGTACACAAAATATGTCAAACTGTCACATTTATTCTTCAGATAAAAGTTATTCGACTATTATAAATAACATCAGCGGGACAATTGCGTAACACATTAACAGTAGCAATGGCTTTCATTTTGACAGTTCAACAACATTCATTGCGTTATTTAAGTTGTTGAGCAGACAAATTCATCGAACATAATTATAAAGCAATGAATTAGCAATATCTTTTAAAATTATTCAGCATTAGGGTACAGCCCTAACAAGTTGAATTCTGGCAATAACTGCAAAATTGATCATGGAAAAACATTAACATGTATCAATAAGGTGGGATATACCAACATAGTCAAGGAAAAAGTTAAATCAGCGAACATCAAACAAAACAAGATGGAAATACGTAGGAAAATGGAAAATATTCCTATTCGGATTAAAGCAACATTGCCAAAGGAGCCGAACCATTTGCTACAATCAAACACTGAAAATTATGAAAGCTCGATTTGGGAGTAATACTGAAACTGCGTTCAAAGGGAATATACGGAACCTCTTTATAAGCCAATCTGCGAACGTAATGGCTAGAAATAGGCACTAACCAAACGTTGAAGCTAGATTAGGATTAAAACAGGTGTTTTGGAACCTAGACAGTCAAACAGCAAAATTGGGTTTAACAGTAGTTTAGAGTAACCTGGGTTTAGTTTTATTAAGAATATTTTTCTTATATGCTCAGGTCGTTTGACATTTTTAGGTCTAAATATTTTACCACAAACTATTTTAGGAATCGTACAATAACAACAGATTTTGGTCGTTTTTTTTCGTTTCTATATGATTTCGCATTAATCTTAGGTACCTAACCTATAAATTATAATAATGGACTATAAATATTTAAACTAGTGAGAATCGATATGAAAAAAGAACACATTTTAATTCAGTTAATAATATAAAACTCACGTACCAAAGCAATTACAGAGAACTAAGCGCCATTTTATTACCCCTGCCGCTAACTTGCTCGAATTTACTTAATTTTAATTAGTCAAATATCACCCTTATTACAGAGCTATAGAGTCCAAACCATTTGATGGCTAAATTTATAAGGCTATAAAGTATATTCGTTCGGGGAATAGGTACCTGTTTTAAGTATAGGTTGCACACTTGCATTTTAATTTATTTGTAGAAAAGAGGAAGTGTCGATTTACACGGAATCTAATTTATATGCATAGATACATATGTCAGTGAGTTTCGGTACGAAGGACCGAAATTAGAACCATTATAAAAATAAATATATAAAAACAAACTATATTTAGTTGTATATTAACTGGGTAATGGCAGATATAATTCCAGTGTCTTTCCAACTATGTATTACGTATAACGTTCGTTCAAGAAATTGTCTTCATAACCAACACAAAAATCGCGAAAAAAAAATGTGGGGCAGTCTTTGGGGACTGCCGCTAGAAGTGAAAACTAAGTAACTTGAGAATTGTATCGTCGAAGCGTGCGGTGACGATGACGCGAGTTTCACGCTTTTTGTTCACCCAAAAAGTTCTCAACGCGCCTAAAGAAGTTTTCACTTCAATTATGAGCTGTCTCATATATTTGGGTCGAGTAGGTGTTGAAGTTTTGTAAGGGACAGCAGATTCTTTTTTCGCGATTGCGATGTTGGTCCAATGGAGAAACTTGTTCGGTTTGATGGTCTATACCACAGCCTTAAAAACCACACCTTTCTGATAAAAGATAATTTATTTGTCGAACATGCGTACACATAAAAATCAAGCATGATAGGTAAAAAGTCCGTACATGTTTTGACTGATAAAGCGTACAATTTTTTTTTTTTAATATATCAAGCACATAATTCAATTAAGCAAAGACTAAAGATTGGGTCACTAACATTCATTATAAAATTTTATGAGAATAATAATAATATAGAAATACTAGTATAAAGTTCAAGCATGTCAAAAGGTATTTGTCAAAAAGTTATTTATATTAATGTAGTAACACTTGTCTGTTAATAGATTTCGAATCTTATTTTTTTAAATGGTAACACAAGCTCACAACATGGTAGCTGTGCTTCTTTCCCAAATTTCCATAATAAATTACCGCTTACACAACGTTCACAAAACCCTTTAAAATGGCTGAAACATTCAGCGCTGAAAATATGAAAATAATGCAGGCGGGTACTTCCGGCAGTGCCGCAACTCGAATGTATTCCAAATTTGAATGTCTGTATGTAATTTTAATGTCTGCCATGAGCAACCGCGCAAATTTAATTTTGCGTAAAATTGGGGTTTAAGTTAAGGGATACAGCGACTAACAAGGAAGTTTTACGACTTTGGTCTAAACCATGACAAGAGTTGATGTCTGACAGCTTTTGTATGGAAATGCTGTCAAATTTTTTAAATTAGGCCCCGGATAAAGATGTCTGCCGTTGGTAAAATCAGCACTGAATCTATTAAGTGTCCATTCATATACTACTTCTTTAGATCTTATTCTTTAATTGGTTATATGGGGGTGTTTATTAGCACGTAGTACTCCGTGTAAGAAAGCGATCGTTAACACGTACGAACGCGACCAATTAAATCGCGTTTGTAATCGAAGATCGCGAATTCGCGCGACGATCACTTTTAATTAGGGACTTAGGCCTTAGATTTTAGGCTTACGATAAACGTCAAATTCAATTCCATTTATTGTTTGTCACAAGTGGAAAGTCAGTTCGTATAATTATTACGTAAAGAATCGCTATAACATGTCACGTCATAATCTTATACGTGTAAAGACGCCTATTTTTCGCCGGTTATTCCAACCTTTTACTATATTTACATAAATTGTTTTCACCGCTAACCGCTCACACAAGTACCACGATACAAACCAAGCACATTTTCCGGTAACACAAATGTTCTTGCTCTAATAATGTTGTAATTAGGATCTGAAATATGAAATTGTTAAACCACTTGGATTTAAATGAGAGAAATGATAATGTTTGTTAAATACCTGTGCTTTGTTTAAGTGTATAGGTAGGTACTGTAAATACTGTTTAGAATTAACTAAGCAGAAAACTCTTCATGTGTTGACCATCCATACTGATCCTACTAATATTATAAATGTGAAAGTTCGTGTGGATGGATGGATGGATGTTTGTTACTCTTTCACGCAAAAACTACTGAACAGATTTGGATGGAATTTGGCACACAGATAGACCATGACCTGGGTAAGAACATAGAGTACTTTTCATCCTAGATCGCAGATGAAGTCGCGGGCAACAGCTAGTATTATAAATTCGAAAGTAATTCTGTCTGTATGTTAACTTTTCATGCCTAAACCACTGAACGGATTTCGATCAAATTTATCAAGGAGATAGATGGCATTTTGCGGAAGAACATAGGCTACTATTTGTCCCGGTAGCACGTTCCCGTGGGATAATTTCTGACATCTACGCGGGCGAAGCCGCGGGCAGAAGCTAGTATGACATGAACGATAAGATAATTATGATGTTATGTTAAGAATTTTATTTATATGTACCTAGTTATTATGTTTTCAAATAGGATACGATAACTGTAAGACATAACAAATACTTATTCAAAGAGAAATGGAATACTATAGCCCGTTCACCCTGCGCATACAGAAAAAAGTCATAGTTACTTTACTACTCATCATTATGTACCTATAGTTGCCCTCATAATTGCTTTACCACCTCGGGTTGAACGCTACTTGCACGTCATAAAGCGTCAAGGTCTATTTTTTGCATTTTTTTTTAACTAATCTGTTTATTTAGTTTCAACCTTAGGGACGTTACCAAGTTTCAATTTAGTGAGACTGTGTCAGGTTTTCTCAAAAGTGATAAAACAATTATGAGATGGATTATAGGCTTTATTTTTTCCTTAATCTGATACCTAAAACCCGAATTTTCGCCGGAGTTTTGTGGCATACCCATTCCGTCATCATAATCGGAAATTAATATTTTTTTGTTTATTCCCTAGGCGTTCCATAAATACAGAAGTGGTCATTGTGGACGGTAATTAATCATTTGTAAACTCGTCTCGTTCAAACAGTTTACGGGATCTATACAAGCAGGGTCCTTCGGCGTCACTTGTCATTTGGGTAGGGGATCATTTGTAAAGGTATTATTCGCACCTGCGGCGGCTGACCGCGGAGGTGGGCAATATAAATTAATATTTGGATCATGGGACCGGATGTATGCTAAAATGTTGCTTATTGACGATTGTGGAAAATCGTGCAAAATCGTGCAAAAATTGGGAAAAATCTTGGGTTGCTTAGCAACTTTGTCGAATGAAAATTAGTGGCTTCTTAACATACGTATCGCATAAAGATGCATTTAATGCTTATAGATAACAATATGCCAAAAGAAAAACTGTAATCTTGTTCATAACTTTGCCGTAAATTAGCTGTTAGAAAACATTAACAATTGAGTAACTAATTATCTAAAGAAAACACTAAAACTAATATATCTTTTAACAAACACTTACTCATAAAATAAAGATTTAATTCCCAATACACTTGCAAACGTGCCCGCTCATCAACTACGTGCACAAACAATAGGCTTTAGACTAAATGCGCCATCTTAGCGGCCTCGCAACGTCACCCTACCTACTCAAGCGGTCACTGACCGGACCTCAGATGCGCAATTTACGACATATAGCGTAAAAACGTATATTAAACGTAATAACATAATTCGATTTTGACATATGCAGGTAAAATTATACTTTTATATTGAAAATGCTGTATGTGGGTGCAAATTTTATGTCTTTATGACTTTAAAATTGCTGACGGCGACATTTTACGCTGCTAAATTGCAGTGTAACGTCTTGGTATTTGACTATATTTTTTTGTTAAAAATATGGTTATTTGGGGATATATATTTCGGTAAAAGTATAAATATAAATGCAGATGTGCATAATAAAAATAAGGATAAAAACACCCGCCAAGTGCGAGTCGGAATGCACACGAACGTTTCCAAACCATCATACAATATTTAACACTACATATCAAAAAATAAACACGTTTTTTTGTATGGATCTGTTAAATATTTATTATGAGGTGTTATAGCGATAACAGAAATACAGACTCTGTGATAATTTCAACAGTCTATTATATACCTATTACGATTCATGAGATACAGCCCGCTGACAGACAGACGGACGCACGGACAGTGGAGGCTTAGTAATAGGGTCGCGTTGGCACCATTTGGGTACGGAACCCTAACAAGGACGATTTCATAAGAATAGCGCATTAAGTAGGAAAGCAAACGCGCTGAAAGGTTTATACCAAATACAATAAGTTTAGTTACATATGTTAGGTACAAATCTACTTACATGTTTTTGCATGGACTGATAAAACTCAAGGCAAGGCATCAGCGCTGTGCTGTGGGTCCCCCATAGCACAGCATCATGCTGAGTGGGAGCCTTCTTGGCACAGTCATGAGCATGACGTCCAGCTGTCGACTATTTCTGTTTTGTGCTCGTTAATAGGTCTAATGAGCTAATTATCTATTTTGTATGCACGTGTTTCTATGACAATATAAACCTATTTTTCTTTCTTTCAATCCGAAGAACTGTCATTATCATTTCAGAAAGAGTATCTGCAATGACTTACACTTTCAGAAGGTGTAATTTTCTCCCCCTCAGCTCCCTTGCTGCCCTATTCAACCAGCACTAGCTAAAAACGCGATGAAAAGAAAGTAGAAGAACTATTGACACGCATTCAATCTGACACAAGCTACGCAGTCGAATACCCACTCCCCGGTTCCGGAACCAATCTTTAATTAAAACGACATACAAATGCATGTATAACGTTGTTGTGATTAAAGCAGGTGTGTACACCCCTTAATTAAGGCTCGGTGCTATCGGGGGAGCTCTTCACTTGAATAAAAGATACGACACGTGTAACCTCTGCTTAACCTGGTTCTGTTGTGATATGTCGTACTTAGAGATGGGTATCGAAGAGGTGATAAGGATTTTTGGGTGAATTCTGAGGGTGATTTGATAAATGATTTTATTTCTATAAGTAGGTTCGTACTACAAACACTTTTACACGTCAATCATATTTTAAAACTAGATGAGGTCGGCGTTTCCTATCTGACTACTCTGAGAGGAAAGGCCGAAACAAACTCAGAGGTTTTAAAGTCCAGACATAATCTTGGTCAGATCATGTGAATTTAGGTTATCTCTCAAACTGGCACATGAAAAGCACAGAAATTAAATGACTGCGGTTTTCGATTTTCCAAGCGTGATGTTATTCCTTCAGCATAGAAAGCTGTCTGGCTTATACCTTGCTGTTAGCTTGAGCGACTGAAGTTTTAACTGCAACTGAACCTACAGGGTCGCAGGGACATTGGCGCGCAGACTGTAACCATGAATTCAGCATGATTCTTGACCGTCTAGCGTAGACATTTCAGTCGATTACCAAAAAAAAAAAAAAACTGCGTTTTACTACAAAAGTGCAATACCTGCAAGTTAAAACGTATGGAACAGCAATTTTTTTTTAATACCCGACGAATAAATTCAACGGAGGAAGGTTCACGATCATGAACTGAATACATGGTAACAAATCAAATCAAATCAAATCACTTTTATTTGTTAACAGAGGTAAAGGAATACTGATGTTATATTTGATGAAAGAGCGCTATGTTATGCCAGGAGGCGTACAAATATGGTGTGCATCTAGCTCAAGATTACAAATTAAAGTTTCTAAAAATATATTTGATAATCATGCATAATTATGGTATTTAATTAACAATATAAATTGAAAAAATTACATACTATTATTCAACACCTTAAATAATAAAAAAAAGTCAAAATAATTAAAAATGTCCAAAAATATTAAATGTCAATATTAATAATGGATTTCAAATCCAAACATCAAGTAAGTTTCTGTCATATAACATAAAAACAAAGACAAACAAAAAATTCACACAATTTATATTGACGCATTTTAATGATAAGTAATTGTATTTTGTTTATATTGAGCCATCATTCAAAAATTAAACTAATGTGTAGGTAACACTTGTCACTAAGCAACTTATTAAGTGCCTTTTTGAATTTTATTAACAGTTACACAGTAACTATAAATTTTGCCACAGACAAAGTACAAACTTACAATACTTCGCCTATCATGAATGCAAGGCTTGGCTGCAGTGCTACCAGCTTGAAAAATATTTAAAAAAAATATGTAACATTTAAAAACTCGGCACTAATTAAATTCTCTGTATGTTGTAACCATAAAATTAAATAAACCTCATAACCATATTACATCCCAAGTTCTTTACCACCCATTTTAATGTCCAAAAAAATATTTTCCACAAAATTATTCCCGCCAGCTGTCATTTTACCAAAAACAAACCGTTAACTTATAAACGGTGGACCTCACAATTTTGCCTTGCAAACACATGCATTAGCAAGTAAAATGACCTAAAATTAACTGACCCACCCTTCATTAATTTGTGAAATTAATTGTCCAAATCTGGGAACGTTGGTGCAAGTCTATCCTTGTTTATGGGTCAACTCTTATGGCCGCCATTTTATTTTATAGGACGCCATGGGATGTCACTGTTTACGTATTTAGATGGTTTTTGCGTGTGATTTGCATTTTTGCCGAGTATTGTGTGGGGGATGTCAGGTCTGAAACATGGTCAGAAATGTATGTGTTATACCTACAATTAAACCTACTTGTAAACGTTCGTATTTCATCGGATAACGAATCGTTTTTTTCACCGAACTTGTGGTTGTAGTATTTATTTACAGGCACCGTAGTATCCAACTTAAACATTAATTTGTAAAACATTGTAATAAAGGACGTCTACAAGCGTCCCTAAGGTGAAAGTTATAATTGAAGACAAAGCATAAATTCTGAAGACTCGAGTTACGTTTACCTCCTAATATTATTATGATGTGGTTGTCTTCTCAACCATATATACGTACAGATAGAACAAGACACACAACGGACTGTCGCAGTGGTTTGCTCATAGTTTGTCTCCTTGCATAATATTTTGTACAAACAATTCGTACTACGCTTTATGTGTGCATATGTAAAGCGGGGTCGAGACAAGGACGGGACGCAGACATTCTAAAGACGGCGTACTTATGTTTGCCCCGGATGACAAGCAATGTCCGAATCGGGACTATATGCAATATGTTCATTGTGCTCTATGAATGCAAAGGAATTATTGTTTAACTGTGCCCTAGATTGAATATATTGAACTTTTAAATCCACGATCTGCACCCTAATTACGTAACACACTCTTTATCACAATCTGAATCATTTTGAAGCCTATTGCTAATCCATTGCTTCATATGTTCGAAAAATTTGTCTACTCAGCAACGTAAATAACGCAATGAATGTTGTTGAACTGTCAAAATGAAAGCCATTCCTACTGTTAGTGTGTTACGCAATTGCGGTTAAAAGGTTAGGTTATAGGACGTGTTTCTTACTATTATTAATCCCCATACATTAGCAAAAACAAAAATTGCAGAATGTTCGTATATTCAAAACGGAGATGTGTCCTTAAGACCACACGATAGAAGTGAAAACTTCCGACTGGAGCCGAATATTCGCGATTCAGCGTCACCGACCGACTGGAGCCGAGTATACGCGATTCAGCGTCACCGAAACGAACGTCACGGTTCAATGACGTTACAGTTCCGTTCACTGTTCAGAAAGAGCGCTAAGTACGCTTAAAGAAGTTTTCAAGTCATTTTTTTTTTTTATGAAACCTTTGCCCACACTAAGAATTTTTCCTGTATGGTGGGTGCGTTTACAAACATTTAAACTCACATACAAAAACAGCCAGACCCGGAACAAGTACTTGTAGGTCATACAAATATTTGTTCCGTGCGGGAATCAAACTCGCGACACGCAGTGCAGCAGTCAATCGCTTAACCACTGCACCAATTATGCCATCCACGTGCGTGCGTTCCATCCGCATCTTCACACAAAAATCTGAACATAAATAAGTAACTTTTTAGGCCGGTAATTGAGGTTTCCTTTAGCAACCTTTGGATATGAAACCTCATGACTATTTTAAGCAAACTTGATTATAATTAACAGTCCGTAGGTTCCTATTCCACCAAAATACAATTACTCATTCAAGTATTAATTCAACCCATCTCGAATCACCGCAAAATATTTTTGATTATTATCATTAAATTCAAAATCAACCCTTGCAATTATAACTTGTATCTGTTTACAAGTTTATTTAAAACAATAAATGCGAGTGAAGGGTTAAGTCTGCCCTTCTCGGTCACGCTCATTTACCTCGTAATTATACACGGCGAGTAACTTCCGTGTTTTGAAGATGAGAAGGAATTTCAAGATTGGGTATGTGGAAAATGACAAATGATTTTATTTCTGTAAGTAGGTTTGTACAAACACTTTTACACGTCAATGGAATATTGGAAATTGTATTTATGAATTTTTCATACTAAATAAAGTAAATTCAAATAATGGCAAAGGAGCTTCTGTCCAAAAATAAAATAAAGCTAAATTTTCGAAAGAAAAATCTAAATATTTTATTTCACATAAACCTAATGGGCACTCATGAAACGTCAGAAAGTAGGTGCATGGTTCCAATTGGATGTTTCCTATGGAGAAGAGCCGGCAAGAAACTCCACGGCTACTCTTATAAAAATAAGGGGCTTTTACAATGTTTCAAATTACAGTGTTGACAGGTATGGGAGGACAGTGTAGGCCTGAAACGACTGAGCAGGATAAACTACGCGTCATCCGCCTCAATCGTTGCTGATTTTACGGTTTAGAAAATAAAAATACGAATACAAATAAGAACGTTTTATTTTCATTGAATTGCTGATTGGCATAACAATAAGTAAGGTTTGTGAACGGGTGTAGGTTCTCTACTTTTCATTTCAGAATAACGAGAAAGTACCTACGTTATCTCTAGTAAAGTTAAGTTTGGTATTTGGCAAAATAAATAAAAGCATTTGTGCTTTCAAAATATAAAGAGCACATGTTTGACGTCATGCATAGCATGTATTCAACGACAAAAAGTTAAACAGAAAAATGCGACGTACCGTATTCTGTTTTACAGCACAGTACCGTACCCTTCTTAACAAAGTTTCTAACGTTTTGATTTCTAACGACGGGACACGTCTAATAATTTCTTACTGCCCTTTCTGCACAAACAACCTATTTACAACCTTATTGCTCAGGATATAAGGTTGTGACATATGCAATTAATTTGTTTAAGATTCGAAGGTATTTGCAAGTTTTATTGAATGGAAAAGTTCCTTTGAAATGTAAGGAGCAAGGAAATGTTATTAATTAAAATATAAATTCCCTTACTGTAGGAGATTTTTGAATAAAATTATCTTTAAAACTTATGTTTCCATCAAGGAATAGCAAAAAGTATTCAAAATGAGGGAAAGCTTATATTTAAAGTAATAAGTAATACAATTTTCCTTAGAAAATTTGTTACTGTATAATTATTCTTTCATTAAGTCGTCATTTCTGTCAAGCCGGTGTTTTCTTTATTAAAACATTCTTGAAAGTTACAAAATTTTTGAAACCAAAGCCTTATTAATTATAGGGATCGGCTGTGATAGTTGCAGAGAGTTGAAATTAACACAGAATAAACAGTTCAATTTGAGATAATTTCATAATAAATTGGCAGAAGCCAGGAGGTATACTCTCTAACCACGAAAGCCATAGTTTCGGCCGTAGTTACGGGCGAATACTACTCCGTATCACCTACAGATATAAGATTACTTCGGGGCCCGAACTAAGAATGAATGACAACTCGATTTGACAGTTGTCCTTACGATGTGTTTTCGCCCGTCCGAAAAAGTTAATTAATTAGGAGTAGGTTTCATTCCGTTACACCGAACTACTTTTAGAAGGGCCCGTATCTTCGTTGACGGACATAAAGCCTAGGCCCCCAGTCCTAAAGGAAGGCCTAAACTTTTCTCTACAAGATGGTGTGACCAAAACCGAAAATACAAAACTTCAGAAATTAACGTTATTTTTCACGTTTTTTTTTTGTGTTTTTCTTGGAAGTCGGTTGTTTTTTTGTAAAAAGTTTTTATTTTTCACTTTTTAGTTGTAGTCGCTACCCCACACAAGTTCGTATACCACTACTTGATATGTAAATAACAGTGACAGGAAATTATTAACACATCATCAATATAAATTAAGTGGAAAAAATACGCAGTATCAAGGATAACTCAAAAACTGCCAGTCAAAACTTAATGAAATTTATATGGGACCACATGTGAAGCACCAGCTTTCAAATAAAAAACAAAAAAAAAACATCCAAATCGGTTCACCTAGAAAAAAGTTCTGAGCTAACAAACATTAAAAAAAAAAAACATTCGGTCGAATTGCGAACCTACTCCTTTTTTTGAAGTCGGTTAAAATCATTAAAACTGGGATATAACCTGACAACATTAAGAATAAACCACAGCAGCTGGTCGTCTCTCCGTAGAGAATCATAAACACTAAAGATTTACATATCCCCTTTGAGTATGAAGCTTGTTTGAATAAATAAGAACTGCAGGGTTCTGGTGCTAAGTAGCGAATTTACAGGAACAAATCTTTTCAGAGTATCTTGGCAGAGAAATAGCGAAACATAAATTATTAAATGCTAGGTAGGTTTGTAAAAGTTTACAAGGAATAGGTGAGAAGTGTTAAGAAATAATGTTGCAAGTGAGATTTGTAAAATATTTGGTGGTTTCGACTTAGAATAAAGTATGGTGGGATTTCTTTAGAAATAAGCATCACCTTTATACGTATTTTTCTGTTCATTTGTGTCTGTTTATAATGCGTAGGTACATGAACTGTTACTTTTTCAAAAATATTGCATAATTTGTACATAACGAAATAATTTTGACTTATCATGGTTAGTCAATAATTTTATCCCAGTCTATAATTTCTAGAACTCGTGTTCAACTCTAACTACTAATACTAATTATACTAATTTAAAGCACTTCTAATGTCTGCCACATGTTAAAATTACCTTCTTTTTTTTTTGGGTGGGAAATCATCAAATGTCCTCTGCCGTTCTGGGTGGAGCGGAAGGGCGTGTCAGACTCTTACTGACTAAAACCCACCCGTGTTCGTTCAGTTGCCTGTGCGCCAGAGCCACGGTAAATCTTACCTAAATTAACATTACAAAAAAGAAACAATCAACTATGTCCCTCATAATAACCCAATTTTTCTCCTACCTCATATAAATGCTGGAACATCTACGCATAGGGTGTCCGTCTGTCCGTCCAGACACATAGGTGCAATAATGTCTATGATAAATGAGCACCATCACTTATGGGGCTTGACCAGCCATTTGTATTGAGGGTCCGAATATTGCTGTATCTAGATTACATGCGTTAGTTTTCATGGTGGCCTGACCGTAGGTGATTTGTCTCTTTGTAAGTCGGTATGTATGTATGTTTGTCTGTATAGTTCGTTCTAGGAGATGCCTACTTTGTCGTCATTGTTTTTATCTCATTTATGCTCATCTATTTAAGTGTTTATGATTCTTTATTTAAAATCTTATTTCTATTAATTTAAATCACCATGTAGAAGATACAAAAAAAATATCGTACCCGACGTTCAATGACTTACGAAAGTCTACAGACCTACCATAGAGTAAAAAACCGTTCCCTTTGTCTTCAAAAAGAAAATAGCGCACATCTGTCAACCAACCACAGTAACATTAACGCCCACTTGCACCGCCAATCACTCAAGACGTTTAGCTCTAAACGAGTTTTAAACATCATTCTGTCTCTGTCATCTTCAAACATTTGACAGAAACAGAATTATGTTTTAAACTCGTTTAGCGCTAAACGTGTTTAGTGATTGGCGGTGCAAGTGGGCCTAACTCTTCATCGTGGTTTTTTAAAGATGAACTTCTCAGAAATAGCCAGTAACAGGTGCATGCGCCGCGTAATATAAGTACATAGTATTTATTGATTTTTCTTTTAGAAGCACTTTGAGTCTTTCAAGTAAGCCGGAAATAGTGATACGGGATGGACGACTGTTTTATAGGTTTACGGAATGACATCTGCCTATAATTAGTAATGTTATCTTATACTTAGTCTTGCCATAAATATTGTCACGAAGAAAAAATTTTTTTTTTTTATTGCAAATAATATTTATTAATTTTACAGAGTGTTAGTTTAATACATAAATATAAAACAATTTAAAATATAAAAAGCTTATTCGAAGTGGTCTCCATTGGCTGCAATACAGTCCTTTAAACGTTGAGGCCAGTTATCAATAGAAGCACGCACTCTTTCCATGGGAAAATTCGAGTAATTCATCAACTCGTCCTACATGCCTACGGCCCATTTGGGACGACTTGCAGAAAATCAAAATAAATGATATTTTCATTCTGCAACTCGTCCCACGTTTCGTTTTGTATGGATCTTTAAACTTTATCAACGTTTGGTACAGTTAGTAAGACAAGATAATTATTTCAGTCATAATAAAAATTGTTGATTATTTTATTTATAAATATTGATTATTATCTTTATGAGGATTGCTTATTATTTTATAATTTTAGGTTTATTATTATTAAAACTACATGTATGAATGTTCATTATTACCTCGTGAGTTAATTAAAAGAATTTTAATATTTTCTGTTTTTAAGTGACAATGTTGTGATGGATACCTAAATATGTATTTTATAACATTTTTTTATTTTTATTTATCTTTCCACACTAACACTTTTGCTACTGATTGTACCTTTTCACATTTTGGTAGTAACGTGGGACGAGTTGCAGAGTGAAAATATTATTTATTTTGATTTTCTGCAAGTCGACCCAAATGGGCCGTAGGCATGTAGGACGAGTTGATGAATTACTCGAAAATTCTTCACTGCCAATCGTATGGATTGTTTTAGGGACTCCAAATTATCATGGCGTTTAGAGCAAGCCATACTCTCTAAAACTGACCATAAATCATAATCCAGCGGAATAAGATCCGGACTAGACGACGGCCAGTCTTCAGCTCTGATGAAGTCCGAAACGTTCACTTCCAACCAAGACTGCGTGGACCGAGCTTTATGACCCGGCGCCGAGTCTTGTTGGAAGGACCATACTTGGTTATTGAACATGGTGTTGTTAAGGGGCTTAACTACCTTCTCAAGAATGGTATCTTGATACACTTGTGCCGATGTTTTGATACCTTTTTCACAAAAATAAGGCTTAGTCACTCCTTCATAGCTAACACCCCACCAAACCATCACTGAAGTCGGATAATGCCCACGTTGCACTCTGTCGACTAATTGGGAAGCTTCCTTAGAGCTTTGAGCATAAATACGGTCATTTTGTTTGTTAAAATGTTGCTCAATTGTAAAGATTTTCTCATCCGTAAACAAAATTTTTCTGTGACCTCCCTTTGCGTACCCCTTCAGTAGTTGTTTCGATTTTACCACCCTATTCTTTTTTAAATTATCAGTAAAAAAATGACCAGTGCGTCTCTTATGGGCTGCAAGTCCTAAGTCATCTTTTAAAATACGCGACATGGTTCTGGGTGCTATCTTCATCTCCCGAGATAAAATCTTTTGCTTTCGGACAGTATTTCTTCGAATTCTTTCCCTTACTGCTTTGACCACCTTTTTCGTACGAACACTACGTGGACGGCCAGATCTTTTTCTGTCACAAACAGAGGAGGTCTCCTTGTACTTATTAATAGCCCGGTAAACAAACATTTGACTAACCTTAACATTTGACTCTCCAAGCGTGTGGAGAGTTTTAAAAATTGCATTTGGCTCCATAGCAACTTTGTGTAATGCAATCACAGCGATTCGGTTCTCTTTATCACCTCACTCCATTTTACAATCGTATAAAAATGACAGATTCCAAATTCAAATGTAATATCTTTCTTATTTTTAACTGTAACAGTATTTATGGCCAGACTAGGTATATTATTATCTATATATATATATACAGGGTTATTTTTCAAAGACCAGCCAAATTTAAGGGTGTGGTATAGACCATCAGACTGAACAATTTTCTCCTTGGGACCAATATCGTAATCGCGAAAAAAATATCAGCGGTCCTATACATTTGGGTCGAGTAGGTATTGAAGTTTTGTATGGGACAGTTTATAAATTTTTCGCGATGATGATATTGGTCCCATGGAGAGAGTTGTTCAGTTTGATGGTCTGTACCACACCCTTAAATTTGGCTGGTCTTTGAAAACTAACCCTGTATAGATATAAATGAATCCCTATTTCCCTTGGTCACGCCATCACGCGTGAACGGCTGGACCGATTTCACAAAAAAAAAAATTGTTGTGTTCGTTATTGTCAGGAGAAGGATCTTATGATATAAAAAAGGAAGTTGATCGGAACGTTATAAAATTTAAGAAAACTTAACACCAATATTAATTTTACATAACTGTCAGTTGTTTGAAATAACTGTCAGCGATTGACAGAATGCGCGCTGCAAATATCGTTTAACACAGATGGATCGGTTGATAAATGAGTCGATAGTTTTAGTTTTAGTCAATCGTCAAAACTAAAACTAAACGACATACGACATTCATAGTTAAGACAGGACAACGTCTGTCGGGTCAGCTTGTGAGTATATATAATTAGGTGCCACGTATGACGCCGTGGAAGTGGCGAAGTTTTGGGCCAAAAAGATCTGGGGAAAATGGTGCCAGCAGCGACACGAAGTAGATGAATTAGTGATGAGAAAATAATTGGGAAAGATATCCAGTACAAACTACATAACATCACGCCTGTAATAAAACCTCTTACAAATAAAAAATAAAAAATACCCCTTTAGAATATTACTAGCTGTTGCCCGCGACTTCATCTATGATCCGGGATGAAAAGTAGCCTATGTCTTTACCCAGGTCGCTGATTCTGCTGGTCGCTGTAGGCTGGTGTCATGTGTAATAATCCATACTAATATTATTAATTCGAAAGTAACTCTGTCTGTATGTTACCCTTTCACGCCTAAACCACTGAACGGATTTCGGTAAAATTTGGCAAGGAGGTACATGGCATCCTGGGAGAGGTCATAGGCTATTTTTTGTCCCGGTAGCACGTTCCCGTGGGATAATTTCCGACAAACACGCGGGAGAAGCCCCGGGCAGAACCTAGTAAATAATATTCTATTTCAACAAATAATAATACCATAAAAAAACCGTTCTAGAAGCAGTAAATACCTAAGTAATTACACAGTTATATCAAACCTTAAATAGGAATGAAGCTGAAAGTTACCTTTTGAAATATATTTATTATTAAAAAATTATAAATAAAATCCCTTCAGGGTAAAAATTATAATTAGCTATAGGAAACGTGACAAAGCCCAGCGTAAGTTTCCTGCCTGCAACCATTTACTGTGTTTCGCCGCCATTGCCGGAGCTGTTGGTCCTGCGCCTGACATCCCATCGGACTATGAAAGTGAGGGAAGAGTACACCTGTGTCTGCGCACACACTAGTGCACTATACTATCTCCTGCGCCGAAGGCTAGTTTCCGTTGAGATTGGCCGCCATGGCCGAAATACGATCTAGAGGACTGAACTTTGTTTCGCAAAAACTTCATTGATATTTCTCTATTTTCAACTCACCAAAAAATGCAATTTCAATATAATCAGATTGTAACTTGAAAGCATAAAAAGCAACTTAAACGAATTTTCTGTCGACGTAAACGCAACAATAAATAAAATAAAATCGATACTAGTGCTGCGCCATACGCTAAATGATTTAGCTAAAAGCCTGGTAGTGCATCGAATCTAATCTAGCGTGACCTGAAACTAAGAATAAAGTGAATTCATTTAGACAGGTACGGCACTATTCACTTGTGGGAATCGACTTGATTTAGATACAGCGATGATATGGGAAAGAACATTACATATTTATGGAAAACTAGCTTTTGCCCGCGACTTTGCCCGCGTGGATGTCGGAAATTATCCCACGGAAACGTACACCGGGATAAAAAGTGTTAATCCAGGTTATATCCAGGTTCCCTGGTACAGGCCATGGTACGGAGCGAGAGGGAATGGGAAGCCGTCACCTCCTTCTGTGAAGCAGTTATGCTCGCGAAGGAGGAGGCGGAGCGCGTGAGGGTGCGGCAATCGTTGCGCCCTCACGCCCCTAGTCGCCGCAGGAGGAGACACCCTGGGCGTCGGGAGTCAATTGCCGACTCCCGGCCACCGTAGGCGCGGGCTTGCGGACGGCGAGCAATGGGCAGCTCGCCGTCCGGTAAGGACCAGGCCCGGGTCGACGGCGCGTCGTGTTCCACGCGTGCCTCAAAGAGATGTCAGCATCATTGAAGGGGTCCGATAGGGCCGATGCCTGCCGGGGTCGCGGATTGTTCGAAAGAGTTACCGTGGCCCTGGCGCACAGGCAAGTGAAGGAACACGGGTGGGTTTTAGTCAGTAAGAGTCTGACACGCCCTTCCGCTCCGCCCAGAGCGGGAGAGGTCATTTGATGATTTCCCAACCAAAAAAAAAAAAAAAAAGGTTATATCCAGGTTCCAATTTAATAATGCGTTCAGGGTGCTGATGGGGCTGCGGCGTTTCTGTAGTGCATCAGGGATGTTTGCTGAACATCGCGTAGACTGCTTGTACGCTATGATGCGTAAAAGGTGCGCATCCCTGGTGCGTAGAGTGCGTGGCAACGCCAACAGCATCCTTAGCATGATCGCTAGTCGGCTGGACTGTGTTTACATCAGTCATTGCTGCGCCATTTGTCATGGAGTGGCGCAGTAGTGATTGTTGAGTTTATTTTCTTTTTTATGTTTTGTTGTGGATAGTTTGGAGTATTACTAACACTAGTCTATAAGAAAATCGTTACTAACTAAATGGACACCATGGTCTGAAATAAACTATTTATTATTATTATAAACTATCTGTTTTCCAAATTCCATCCATATCCGTTCAGCAGTTTTTGCGTGAAAGAGTAACAAACATCCATCCGTCCATCCATCCTCACAAACTTTCACATTTATAATATTAGTATGGATATTTGGATACTAAATCCTACTTAGAATGTCTCCATCAGAACCGTTTTTGGTTTTTTTTTTTTTTCAAGATTTTTATATCTAAAATCTTTGTTATTTATTTCTGCGATTTTCATTTCAGACATTCATGTGTCTGCCGTCTTTTAGTGGTTTAGGTTTCCAAAAACAAATACATATTTTTTTCTACAATTTCAGCCGATGTGAAAATAATAGACATTTAACAAGGGTAAATGCCTTAAATGCCCAGGACTAGCAAAAATAAATGAAATATATTTGCTTTATTTATGAACTTGAAACTGCCATGCTTTCAAAATTATTCAGAAGCAATTACAGTCTAACCTTGCAATATCTCTCCAGTCTACACTATCGGACAACCCTAACATATTGCCAAACATCTATAAATATTCAATTATTCCCACTAGACCCATAACAGCATTATGTTCGTCCATACATAATTGTTTGTTACAAATGGCCGCTCCCCGCGTCGTTTGATGTGTTGCACGAATAAGAAACAATTACAAGACTAGAGGACGTGCTTAAGATCGCAATTGACAAGGAATTGGGACGCACTGGGTTGGTATAACGCGACTATTATGCGGACTGTTAACATCGCTGGGCAGTCATGAAAGTTACAGTGTAAGAAACATTGCGGATCAATAGAAATGTACTCTACCCTATGCAGTGACTGAATTCAGGTGACTGACATGTTTGATCTCCTAATTATCAATGAATCCATACTTAATATTATAAATTCGAAAGTAACAATATCTGTATGTTACCTTTTCACGCCTAAACCACTGAACAGATTTCGATAAAATTTGGCAAGGTGATTGATAGCATCCTGGGGAATGACATAGGCTTTTTGTCCCGGTAGCACGTTCCCGTGGGATAATTTCCGAGAATAACGCGGGCGAAACCGCGGCCAGAAGCTAGTCTTACATAAAATAAAGAAGAGGAAAATGGAATAGGTATTACGTAAGAAATACTGTCAAAGTGTCAACAGACTCAAATTGTGTTTTAAATTAATTATGATCCAAAAGAGAAAATATTTTAGCAATTCAATTTGGATTTAGCATGCTCATTGAAGTTCAGCACCCCTATTGCGTTTAACACGTTCAAGAAGAATCCGAAGGATTTGAAGAAAATACCTAATCCATTGTTTCTTATGTTTGAAAAATTACTCTGCTTAACAACACAAATAACTCAATGTATGTTGTTCAACTGTCAAAATGAATGTCATTGCCATTGTAAGTATGTTACGCCATTACTCCACTCAATTCTCTAGCGAGTGAGACGGACTTATTCTGTTGTTATCTGAGTGAATTCACAAGGAATGCATTGTTTATAATTAGTTATAGATGTTAGTTTATATTTAGTTTTAAGCGCATTTATCGCATTGGGGTTAACCTGTAATGATAGATGTAAGTAAAAATAAATAAATTTAGTAGTTTCCAAAAGTTCGATGCTTTGGAAACAAAATCAATGTCGTAGTAGAGGCTTTAAACGTAGCGTTACTCCGACCCAGTGCGAATAAACCAGAAGGGAAGAAGATACATAAAGATCTTGTCTCAAACAAGGGTGTCGGGTCATCTGACGGCGTCCTGTTTAATTGAATCCCTTAAGTTTGATTAGCAGGGACATGTTACGATTATTGCCAAACTCGATCTTACATACAGATATGGATAAGGCGTCATTAATACAGGATATTTTTTTAACCGTTGCACTAACTGTAACCATGAATTCAGCATGACGGAGAAGTTACATGTCTCTCGTTATTATCAGCCATATTTTAACTATTGTGGGCGTAATTTGGGAAATGTTGGTTATTGCGCAATAGAAAAACCGATTGCAGTTCAAATCAAATCATAATTTTATGAACAAATTAATCACAATTGCGAATCACACACTGTAGGGACACGACACAACTATACGGAACGCGCGACAGTTCCTAGGGTGGAGGTACTGATCCCCTCGAAGGCAGAATGGTAAATGTCCCTCCGTCCCATCAGCGCGCCTCCATCAGCCAGGCTCTGTCATATCACGAAGTTAGCCGAGTATGCACGTCATCGCGATCGTGCTGCGCTTCGTTTAGTGTATTTCTAGAGTGTGTAGTGTAGATTCTATACCTCCTAGCGCAGATTTTTTTTGTCACTTATATTATTTTTTATTAAAAAAAAACCCATAAATACATTAAAATACATTTTGACCGCATATGTAGATATTTCTTTAGATAACTGTCGAAAAAATTTTGCGCTAGAGGGTCTAGAATCATGTAGTGAATTCATGGTTACAGTTTGCATACTAGTTTAAAATTTATCCTGTATAGAAGTAGTTATATTAATTAAGGAATTAATAAACTGGAAATATGAAAACGAATAGTTCTAATGTCTTGAAATTATTGATTTCACGAGTATTTTTTACACAAATCGGTTAACAGGAGGTAAAAGATTAGATGAGATAATTAAGCTCTGCCAAGTCCATTTTGATTCCCATTTGTTACAGTAGTAATGGCAATCATGACATTTGTTCTAAATAGGCTTTTATTTTTATATAGATTCTTCTATATTTTGTGAATGTGAGAACGTTGTAGACCTAACTTGTAGACTGTAGATTTGTGGACCTTTTTATATTTTGTTGAGTACCTGTTACTTGTTGACAGGCCTACACTGTCCTCCCATATCTATCAACACTGTAATTGGAAACATTGTAAAAGGCCCTTATTTTTAAAAGAGTAACCATGGAGTTTCTTGCCGGTTCTTCTTCATAGGAAACAACCTATTGGAACCGTGCACCTAGCTTCTGGCGTTTCATAAGTGCCATGTTGGTTTATGTGAAATAAAATATTTTTATTTGATTTTAAGTAAAAAAAGACTAAAAAATATACGCGTCGACTTAAGAACCTCCTCCTTTTTTCGTCGGTTAAAAATTAAAGAGCACGAATGGCATCAAAACTTCCATTTTCACTTATTGTTGTAAAACAGCCGGTTTGTGTAAATAATTCTTGCTTGGCTATTAACTTGAGACATAACATTTAATCTGCCTAACCTTTCCCAACTATTCTTGAGCTCAGTTTTTAGTCTAACCAGCCGCTGAATATCAGTATTTTACATGGAATGACTGCCTATCTGACCTCCACAACCCAGTTACTGGGTAACTCGATACCCCTTAGTAAGACTTTTGAGCTACTGACTACCCTTAATGACTGTCAAAGATCTACGAATGACAGCCGGGACGAACGGCTTAACGTGCTTTTCGACACACGGTGGGGTCTCGATATGTAATGGATGGTCACCTATCCACAAAACGACCGCGGCAACCGTAGCTTAACCTTCGATAGACCCGTACGGCTCTTTTAGCCATTAGCCCATAGAAACATAAAAAAACAGCATGAGCCCCTCTCTTGTCGCATATGTTTGTTGTTCAAAATTAAAATTTCATTTCACTCAACATGCCTAAAAAACTTCCTGTAATTCAACTACCGTAACAGAAATAAAGCGCGTACCTACTTTACGCTTTTAATAATATAAATCCTCGCACAGAGTAGCCGAAAGGTATTATAACATCAAAAACAATGATAAATGTCTAAAGGTGTCACAACTTTGCAATCAAAATATAAGACTGCAAATGTGAGGAATGGCATCCTGGAGATCAGCCAAAGAAACTGCAATTTGAACCCCCCATTGAAATTCCAACCTTAGCATCCACATGACTAAACTCAAAATGCCTTTCACCAATTTGTCGATTAAAACTTTGTGTGACAAAGGTACTAAAAATCAATTGTCAATCTAAATTCAATCTTGCGTCCTAACAAATAGGATTCGAAATCAAAGGGTTGAAAGCAGAAAATTTAGAGTCAAATACCTAATGTAATGCAAGCAAGGCATCCGGCTGAAGGACCCTCTAATTGCATTGGTCACGCGCATTCCGGCGCGCGCGGCTGCTTTTGAGTTGCGCCCGCGCCGACTCCCTGGCTAATTAGTAGAGGGATTGATTCATTTGTATGTTTCCTTGACGATTTGTTTTGGTTGTTTGTTGCAGAGGGTAATGACAGGATGTTGTGTAATAAGATTATAAGGATTTTAAGTGAATTTCATTCGTCATCATCATTCATTAGTTTAAAGATGTCCACGGTTGGACCTGGACTTCCTATAAGCTTTTACGCGTACTACACAGAATGGTGACAAATTAATTACGATTAACGAATAAATATTAGTGAACCCAGTATGTAGCTATTGGCAGACAGGATGAATGCCAATGCCAATGTCATACTTAATTTCTACCTGCTCTAGTCTGTCTCTAGTCTAAGTTGGTCTAATCTTTTCTACTTTTCTAGGGTACCATACCTCAAGAGGAAAAAAAACGGAACCCATAAAGGAATATTTTTTGGCACTCAGTGTGTCAAGATCTGTTCTTTCTCTATTTTAACAGAATTTGCTACTTGCTTGATGAGAGCAATATAATCAGTTTATAATGCTACTGCTGGGATGACTGCATCCAGCAGTGGGGCCATTAACTTCACACATAAATAATTATCGTCTCGGTGAGTGTATCTACCATGCTGGTCCAATGCAGGTTGGTGGATGACACTTTGTCTTCGAATTTTTGGTTGTAGAACAATCCCGTTTCGCCACGATGTTTTTAGAGAGAGTTATAAAATACAAGTTAACTATTTTCAATGCTACTAATAACATTGTATCTCGGATCAACCCTAACTCCAGCATTCCGTTCTGCTATGACCTGCTAATAAAACGCGTGTCTAGTTCGTCTGTTTGTGTCTCGTCGTAAACAATGTTGCTCTGAGCACTGCAGACGGAGATCGGCACTTTAATTAGTACATATGTGACAATGTCGCTATTGACTAACATTCCGGAATTATTTCGATTTGGGAGTTGAATAGTTGTGTTGATCTTGGTCTCAGTTTTTAATAGACTGATTTCTTAAACGGTCTTATTACAAAACAAGGTTGTTCTTTAGACATGGTCTAAACCATTAAGCTTGTTTTTGAAATAAGAACCTAACAAAAATCGAAATACAATTCTTTTTACAAAACTGTCAACTTAGTCCGGTCTTAGGTTGTCAATTTTGTATTAAAAACTTTACTAGAGTCGTCATATAGTTCGAAATACAAAAACTGGCTCGAAGGTTTACGCTAAAGTGAATCGTGTTTTGTAATAAGACAGTTAGTGTCCCGATCATAAATCATAGGTGCCATCCCTTGAATTGATATCGTCTAGCCATAGACATTGTCATCGACAATGGGAAAAAACTGGCAATCATTGGTGATTCAAATCATGATGATGACATTATATATCATTATTATGATGTTGTCATTATCATTATCGTTTTTCTTAAGGCCAGCCTCGCGGATGTGCAGAAGAGATTGGATGCATCCCAGAACACCGTTGCTGATTTGCGTAATGAATTAACAGAGTTGCGTGAAACTGTAGCGGTATCTGGGTCACCATCGAGTGCATCTAATATCAACACGCGTCGTGGAGCGTGCCTCAATTTATCGGGGGCAAGTTTCGCGTCAGCGGTTATGTCTTCGTCGTCGCCGAACAATGCTGAGTGTGCAGAGCGTGCGCCATGCGCGCCCCGCAACCCTGCACTCGCCCTTGCGGCTGCTCCTCGTGTCGCCGCTCGAGTTACCGGACCCGCTGACACAATGTCTGTGTCTAAAGCGCCTGTGAGAGTTACCGAACTCGCCAACGCTCCCGCGAAGAAGCCCATGCCTGAAAGGGCATCGAACCGGGCTGATGATGATGGTTTTGTGACGGTGCAGAGGAAGAAGCGCCGACAAAGAACCAACAAGAACCGCTGCGGCACAGCTCCTATCAAGCCCGACATACCTGTTCGAGCCGCCCAGCCGAACACTCCCGTGTATATTTCCCGCCTACACTATACCACTAAGGCCAAGGAAATCGTGGAGTACGTATGCCAAAGGACCAAGTACAGGCCGAGAGTGCAGTTGCTTGAATCGCGCCGCAACGTCAACTTCAAGGCGTTTGTGGTGCGAGTACCTACTTGCTACCTGCACCTCGTCATGGCAGAGGACTTTTGGCCGCAAGGTGTAATGTTCCGTCGCTTCCGCGGACAAGTGCCACACGATCGCACAAAGTCAGTGCTCGAGTGAAGTGTGTTTTACTAACTTAGTTTGAAGTTTATATACTAACACACTTTGTACTATTATGATATATATGTTAGTCTGTAAGGTATTTATCTATGGGCCAAAGTAGCCTGAAAATAAAGGATTTATTATTATTATTATTAGTATAAGTACCTCAGTTCTGAAGCGACGGTTTATATCTAGCTCAGATGTTTCAGCATCCATTTTATCTACCTATTATAATTATTACTAATTTTTTTTACGGAAAGCTGTAACAGTAGGAAATTATCTCTGCAAAATGTTTAATAATAATAATCATTTATTTTCCACATCATACAATCCAATTTGTAAATGGAAAAATATTCAATTTGTTTTGTTGGGTTGTGTGTTTATTTGTTTAAATTACAGCCACTAAGGCAAACAAGCATTTTACAAAAGCAAATAACTAATTAGTATGAATGCGAATTACGAACCGTTTAACAACCACAAACTGCTCACAAACGTGTGAAGCTTAGCTTGATCTTTACCAGACAACTCATTCATATTCACCTGTAGTTACACTATCATAAACTCCCGCAGACATTCCATAATAAGTACTTTCAAGTCCATTCATCCACATTGTCTGCCTAAATCCTAGTCCAGCCTTTAATCCTAACTTGGTAGAGCCAGAGGAGGGACGGGGAGAATGTTAGAAAATCCAAACTTTAACGCATATATCGTCTGCGAGCGTTTTGTGCAAGTTGTGCTGTTCAATCTGAGTTTAGGTAACAATACGATTTATTACGCTGTCGTGGTATGAATTAGTTGGTAATGTAGGGGTAAGCAGAGGCTGGTGTGTTTTGTTTTGGATTTACTTGCAGCATCATTAGTTTTGGCAGTACGTACTGTAGGTAGTAGGTACTAAAAAATGAGGAGGTTCTCAATTCGTCTGTATGTTCTTTTTTTATGTGTATTAGCTCAGTTTTTTGTAAGTTAACGCATTAAGCTTCGTATATGTAACTAATGAATGACGTCCCGATTCTCCCTACAAAAATTCAATCAAATACATAATATCCAATTAGAGCCTATAGCTAATCTGCTGATTGGTCAAACCCATCGTCGGCCCATCGCTATTATTTGTAGATTGTATGAAAATATATATATTTTTATTTCAGTTTGATGTTTTCAAAATAATCCTTCGCACAGTAGTATTGCCAGTGTTTTCATTTATTGTCGTAAGTGGGGATTATGGTAACAGCAACTACTTAATATATTTTATGGTAAGCCGTCTCCGATGGTTGGTACTTACACTCCGATGATAAGTACTTACACTGCCATGGTAAGTACTTACACTTAGATGGTAAGTTTTTACGACCTGATGGTAAGAACTTACACTCCGATGGTAAACACTTACGACTCGATGGTAAGAACCTACACTCCGATGGTAAACACTTACGACTCGATGGTAATAAGTTACACTCCGATGGTAAACACTTACCGACTCGATGGTAAGAACTTACACTCCGATGGTAAACACTTACGACTCGATGGTAAGAATTTACACTCCGATGGTAAACACTTACGACTCGATGGTAAGAACTTACACTCCGATGGTAAACACTTACGACTCGATGGTAAGAACTTACACTCCGATTGTAAACACTTACGACTCGATGGTAAGAACTAACACTCCGATGGTAAACACTTACGACTTGATGGTAAGAACTTACACTCCTATGGTTAGCACTTATGACGCGATGGTTTTTAACTTTGTTCAGAATACTTAATAGGTATTTTTTATATTTATTTTCAATTAATTAAGACACAAATAAGTACGAGTACTATAGAATAGAATAGAATAGAATAGAATACTCTTTATTATGTACACCATAAAAATTACAGATATAAAAGTAGAAATTTACAAAAAAAAACACCTCCCCCTCCTTCCTTCGTTTTTTTTTTTTTTTTTTTTTTAATTTACTATAAATAATGGTTATATAATAAACATCATCCTCAATTAATAAACACATTGTCACTGTCACTACCAATTCCTGAAACACCTAATCTGAGGATCACCACTGTAACTGATCTTGTATATTATGTACAATTTGATTAATACATACGTTTTAAGACTACACGTTTTTCTGAAGCATTAAAAAAACTGCACTTATCACATCTGTCTTCTAGACCATCGATGTTAAAATATTTACGAAACAATCTATCCGTCTTCGTACACGGTCTCAGTACAAAACTAAACACAGACAGTCGACAAACTAAAGACGCTGTTTACCAAGACTTGGACCCTGGAGCCATTGGCGCCAAGTTTTAACGTGCAGCTAATGGAATCTGCATGTGGAATAAATGTTTAAATGTTTGAACTCTGTTGAAACTAGTGCGGAATGTAACGGGGTGAAGCGTAATTAAGATTTGTTTTGAGTAATGTAGTGGAAAGGGTGATGCACAGAGTTTGTTAATGAAATAATTATCTTCGTGCTTGAGGCAAATAAGGTATTTGCAAGGTCCGTTTGTTATCTAGTATCATATACCACGAAAATTCGCTCCAGACTTCATGAAAACGAGTAGGTACGAGTAGTTGAAAATGAGTCTTTTCTGCGAAATTCAGGAAAATGTGGAAGTTTTCAACATAATAAATCAATACTTTTTCTGTGATTTTTATTCCATATCTAACTTAGTACTGTACGTACTATGGTCCACACGGTCCACAGATATGTTATCTGTCATGCCATAGAATGTTACAAAGGAATTAGTAAAAGGCTGGACCAAAACTTTTAGCTTATTCCAAAAAAAAAAAAACTACGCCTAGACCCGACACGTTTTTACGCACAAGTGCACTACAAAAACATCTCTTTACCTTTGTGCGGTACAAAACCCGTTGTGATAAATCTGCTGGGAATTCAGCCGCTGATTGGCTCGTCAAATTGATCGTGCGCCGTTCCTATCCTTTTGTTTTCACGATCGTTTTATTATCGGTGTCCGCGGATTCTCTGATTTTGCGTTTGGGATTTAATTTGAGAAGTGGGTAGGTACTGATTTTTTATTGTAGGATTGGACAGTTCCAAGATTTCAACGGCAGAGACAAATACGAAATACAGAAAACCAATAATGATGGTCTAGCTGGATAACAGATAATTCAATATCAAAAAAAATAAAATTGAAAAACTAAAAAGTGGGTAGGTGGGTACGTAGTAGGTAACTAAAAATTTCAAAACAAGCTCACTTTACAAGCAGTTTGATGCAGTGAGTGGCAGTAATTTTAGTTGTATCTCAGATGTGAGCCCACCAACTGCATGAGACTGCTTGAAAGATGAGCTTGTTTTGAACTTTTTAATTGTAGTTGGGATTTTTTGTACCTTTTGGTACGCATGAAAAACATAATCCTGTCTTTGCTGTCGCACTAGTCGGGTAAGTACAAATAACAAAAATCATTCCATCATTTGTGATAAGAACAGAACACTACCTACACGTAAACGTATTTTCTTTATAAATTAATTATGTATTTATTTATATATTCTTTATTGTAGGTACACCACAAAATACATGACAAAAAATAAATCAAACACTGCAAAATATACAATGGGTTCTTTCTTTATTTATTTCTTTCTTTTCTTTTACACTAGGCATACCTAGGAGTGAAAATAATACCCTCAAAGCATACCCAGTTTTCTCCATACTACCTAAGAGTCAAACAGCACAATAGCTTCGAACTACAATACATAGAAATGTCCGTCTCGAAGCGGGAATCGAACCCATGACCGCAGACACTGCCACTGCTCTAATTGGGTCGTTACAAGTTACTTCGGCTGCGGGTAGGCGTCACAGTAAACGGCAATACAGTACAGGTTCAGTAATTATTAACTGAATTGTAGTTGACTGTATTTCGGTAGGGAAACTGCGTTGATTGTTCTTAATTTTTCCGATGGTTTATTATTTCTATGATGTTGCTTTTACCTTATTTTTTACATAACATAAACATACATAAACTCACGCCTTCTTCCCATGGGGGTAGGCAGAAACTACAGAACGCCACCTG
The DNA here is from genome assembly GCA_916610205.1 of Griposia aprilina. Lineage (NCBI taxonomy): Eukaryota > Metazoa > Arthropoda > Insecta > Lepidoptera > Noctuidae > Griposia > Griposia aprilina. The sequence goes on along the minus strand of OU744295.1, from coordinate 3,716,609 downwards.
CTACGATCCTTACATACTCCTTTTGCCTCGTTTACGTTCATACATCTGGTCATACACGCACGCCGGTTGCGAGTACTACGCACCTGACCTTTCTGGAGAACATCACCAATAAGGTTACTATTTTTTTTCACTTATTTTTTATTACAAGTTTTTTTAGTTAGCCCTGTTTATTACCTATCATTTTACCATACCTAGATGATAGAGGTAACCATTGAACTTTATATACCTACCACCGTAGCAGCGGGCCCTATCAGAATATCAGCGCTGCGACACTTATTTTTTTAAACGTCGCAGCATCATGCTGAAATAGAGGCCTTTTGGGCTCGTATAGGACTTTCTGTTGTTATTTTCATTTTACTTTTGTTTTTATTTTGTAATTTTTTGTTTCTATGAGTGTGTTTAGTTTAGTTTCTTATAATTCTCTGCGAGTCCCAAAAATACTTTTTCTTTCTTTCTTTCTTTAGCTAAGGATACACGCTACTAACTTTAAATCCCCGAGCAGTAAATAGATTTAAAAAACCATCAACCCTTATGTTTGCAATTTCAAAAATCAATGATTGGTCCATCTTTACACCGGCAAATTAATAATATCTTCCCAAAATCGTCTCTTTAGTGGTTTTTTTTTGGTGTATCAGCCAGTAAATTTCACAAAACTGAATCGATAGAGGATACTTTTGTAGTCTTCTTTTTCCAACACATCACACAGCGTATGAACCCTTTTGTTCCGAAACATCAGTGCTCTACTCACAACTACCACCTAAAAAAGTCCAATTGGCCCCTCAATAAACGAACACCAACTTTTCAAAGCTCTGACCAGACTAGCAGCCGAATATTGAAATTCTATGCACAAAAAATACATATATGTAGTCCCAAAGCAAACATTCCTGACTGTATCTACGTGTACTACCAGTAGTCCGATGGTGAACGGATGTAAACAAAATGTAAACGAGTCATGTTTAAATACCGGTGCAATATCCCGACAAATATCAATAAAACGCAGTTCAAATGAGTATTAACGGTATTTTCGCTTATTGGCCCTCGAATGCTTCGACGAGCAAAAAAGTATATTCTGCTGAATTTTATCAACACCATTTTTTATTGAACAATCGGCAGAGGTTGGGGTATGGAGTAAGCAAATTGGATAGATCGGACAGGGGCGGTGATTTGTGTGATATTTAGAAGACTTTCTGTTATTTCTCATCTCGTAAGACAGAATAGGCAACTCTTTTGTCTCACGACCCTGTCCATGTGTAATCAATTACTTAGGTTTAATTCCTGGAAAGGAGGTCAACAAAAGCCCATACAACTTTGCCCAAACGTGTACCTCTAGTACACGTGCACCAAATCGTAGAGAAAAAATAGAGGAATTCGAAAATAATTGTATTTTTATCCTTATATAACGTATAACGACATAATAAATAATTTAAAGTATTAACCTGTAACACAATTAACTTATGTGGCAACTTTTCATGTACAATTGCGTTAAATTTGGTTGACACTCGGGTTGACATTACTTCGTAAATGTCATTCACATGTCATATCATTCCGTTCGTTTCTGCGTTTCGGGGGACTCGTCTGTTGTTCGTTTGTGTTGTGTATATTATATAATAACTTAGGTACTCTTTCTGGTATTTGATGTAGCCAAATGTATTTTTTAAATCTCAAAATCGCAGATCGATTGCTAAAACTATATTCAAGTAGACATGCAAACAAATTTATTTCCAGAATTGTTAGGTAAGGATGGAGAGATAATGCAATAGTTTTGAAACAAACCTTTGGTAATCAGCGTTCAGTATTCAGTTGTGCAGTGAATGCAAACCGAAAAGTACGAGAGAGACAAAGTGAATGTGCGGCCAGTAGTTGTCTCTTTCTAGAATATAAAAACAATATGTCAAAAGAGATAGGAATTGGCCGCCCAGTCGCGTTGTCTCTTTTTAGAGAGTGGTCACTTTTGTGATGCTAAAGCTCAGTCCATTCTCTGTCTATGGTAACCACAAAAATGTAGGTTTTTATTTTTTTGGTGGTAATTCGTCAAATAACTTCTCCCGCTCTGGGCGGAGGGAGAGGGCGTGTCAGACTTTTACTGACTAAAACCCACCCGTGTTCCTTCAGTTGCCTGTGCGCCAGGGCTACGGTAACTCTTTCGAACAATCCGCGACCCCGGCCGACAAATACCCAGGCTAACGTAACTTTATGTTAAAGAAAGAACATTTTACATTTTCTCAACTTTTTATTTTGTCACATCTGCTCAATTTCATCAGTTAGTTCCTGACGGAAGGTACGGGATTCTTCGAATCGACCGCCTATGGGGGAGAGCTTTAATTAATAGAAGCCAAATATTGACAAGTGTCGGATCGTTAAGGTGGTTGTTGAACCATGTTATTCTCATAGACGGGTTCAGTATAACGTGAATGTGTAGATATTTCGATTAGGCTTGCTACGACTAAGTTATAGGTATTTATTCTCAATTCTTTGTTGCGTACCATAATGTTTAAGGTGGTAGGGAAATAGTTATATTAGTCACATTTATGGACCCTGTCGGGCACAGCATAGATCAAGTAGGAGAGAGGAGGAAGAACGCTGGCTATTTAATATGATAAATGTTATTATTAGATAAGTAGTTAGTAACTTATACTGTTTTATTAACACAGTATTGAATTTATGAATTATAGTTATTGTATTTTTTTTTATAGTAACATTGTATTTAATAACGTATCACATTACATAACATCACGCCTGTATTCCCCGAAGGGTTAGGCAGAGGTGTACCTATAGTACAGCCACATTTCGCCAGTTATGTTTAAGTCCCATGTAATAGAGGGCGAGCCTATTCCCACCAACCGGGCACAAATCCAGACTCCGGGCTGCTACTGAGAAATTCCAGATGGAAATACCCAATAACACTGCCCGATCCGGGAATCGAACCCGAGACCTCATACTCAGCAGTAGCGCTTGCAACCACTAGACCAACGAGTGTATTGTATATTTTTTTAAATTATTTATTATTGTTTTATTTACTTATTATTATTTTTATTTCTTATATAATTAAAAAATATTATCCCTACTGGTGGTATTATTAACTACTCTAGACTTAGAGCTTCTCCTGTATCGTACTAGTGATTATAGTCCAAATTTTCACATGTACTATAAACATCTACAGCAGGAAAAATAATCGCTTGAGCAAGTCGCCCCTGTTTTGAGCATGAATTAAAGCCGTGACCCACTGTAAAAAAGCTAATCGTAAAAACACAAATAAAATCTAATCTACAGTTGTTTTAAATCACACAAAAAAACCATAAGTATTACTTAACGTAGAATTTTTGTATGGAATCGTCATATTTAATAAACTTAAACTTTTTTTTAGAAGAAGCAACAAAGAAATATTGTTTTATTTGTCACAGAACCACGTACATACAAAAAATATAATTAGCTCTAATAATAAAGAAAAATAAAAACAAAATAGATCTATAATCACGAGCACAAAACAGAAAAAGTCGACAGCTGCACGTCATGGCTGTGACAAGAAGGCTTCCACTCAGCATGATGCTGTGCTATGGGGGACCACAGCACAGCGCTGATTTTCAGTAGTTACCTAAAAAGGTAGTAAAGTAGGTATACTTCTTTACGATGAAGGCTGCCTTCCACACACCCTTTAATTCTGGAAGTGAAATAAGGCTGCCAGGAGTCTCGCAACAATGGATAATCAATTGTAACTATCTCATTAGTCGCCGCTTGATAGAACTTCTCCTTAACCCAGGTAGCCATAGAAACGGTCTGCCATTATCACAAAATAATTGTCTCGATCCAACAGTTATATTTAACGTCCCGGATTACCCGTTCCCCGAGATTGAGCGCAAACGAAAAATTCAATCAATTCTCGTCTCACTCATACATAATCCTTTAAAAGGGTTCAATCAACTACCGTGTCTTTTGTTTCGGGTATAAAAGATGATTGAGAGGTAGGCAGGAGTCTGTTGTTTACTTTGTTTAAATGCTGTTCTGTTTTTGAGTGATTTTAGGTGCAAATTGGTGAGACGGTTCTGTTTGTCGATATTAAGTGGTATAGCAAAAAATACTATCACTCAATGGGGCGTATATAAGTTACGATCCTACTTTAATGTTTGAAAAATATCTGAAAATCATAACGTCTTTAAGAGGGCGCAGCAAGACAGAAAAAAAACAAGTTTCACCCGGGCCTCTTTGCCTACCCCTCTCATCAAACACGACGAAAACAAAACACAATCCCTTCCCGCCAGCAAAAACGTTTCGCCCGGCTCGGCGTATATCTAGGCATTTGAATTTGAATCTTGTGTGTAGTATGTATACGAAAAATAATCAGATGAAACCGCTCTATTTAATGCACCAAGATGTATGATTGCTGTGTACCTACAAGTAGGTATATTATTCAATATTATTGTATGTCCCTGAATCTGTTACCGATGCTGGCGGGTTGTTGGATTGGAGAGTAGACTGACTTGAATGAAATAAAGACTAAATGTTAATTCAAGATACGGCCTATAAACTTTCTATTCCGAATTGAAAGACAAACCTAACGTTGTAGTTGAGTAAATAAGGTCCCCTACATTATGTAATATAACTACAAATGAAGGATTTCCAGATATTTTCCTGTACCTATTTGTTCTGTGAGACCTTGCTTCTTACCACATTTTGTGTTTCTGTTTCACAAAAAGTTAGAAAATATCATGTAGTTACTCATATTATTTTTATTTTATACCTAAGTCTTATCAATTTCATGAAAAATCAAATTGAAGATAGGCAATTTCGGTTACTACTCGCTCTTAAGGAAAGTTTTTTTCATGTAGCAGTCGCAACTTAAGAGAGGGTTATTACTGGGTATAGATTGATGAAACGTAACAGGAGCCGTCTTAATTTATTGAATGCAACATGTAATGTAACACAACTACGCGAATTTGTTTCAATGAGTGTTACATTTTATTTAACGTTTAGCCAATCTATAGCCAGCATTAGTTCAACAGTGCACTGCTAAATACAGTAAATATTGATTGAAGAAAAAATTACTCTTACATACGCTCAGCACTTGTTAAAGAAAACAAAAATTGGACTGACCTTAATAAGTTTGTTCTGCAGCTTGGTGACGGCCATCCGCTCCCTCTGCGTCCTTCTCTTCTCTTCTTCCAATTGAGCCTCCAGTTGCTTGATGCGCTTCTCCAGCAGTTCCTGGAAAAAGGAAAGAATTCAGTTAATTCATACACTTATATAAACTCACGCCTTCTTCCCATGGGGGTAGACAGACACTACAGAACGCCACCTGCTACGATCCTTACATACTCCTTTTGCCTCGTTTACGTTCATACGCACAAATCAGTTCAGTTCAGTTAATAATGCACAAAAATTAAACCTTTTACCCGATAGACGAAGTCTGAAGGGTCCATTACTAGCGAACTAGGTACTTACTGCTGAAAAAAGAATATCACAGCATTTTTTCTGTTTATTGGTGTTGGGGGTTCTTAAAAAACCTAGTTTAAAAAAAGTTTAATATTTTTTCGTACTGATTAAAGGCTCCCACAGACAGGCGCGACGCGACAGCGGGCAAAAAAGGCACCGTTTGTCGCGCCACGAGCGGTGCCTTTGTGTCAAGCGCGATTCACGTCGCCTGTCGCGCCTGGTTGTAAGAACCTTTAAGTAAACCACAACACAGCGGTAACATGAAATATTGATCACAACATTCTTAGATTATTAGCTAACTATTACCAACAATACAGTGCCTGAGAGTTAAGTCTACACCTTGAAGGCTCCTGCAAACAGGCGCGACACGCGACGTGAATCGCATGCGACACAAAGGGACCCACTCGTCGCACGACAGGCGGTGCCTTTGCGTCGCGTCGCGTGTCACGCCTGTTTGTAGGAGCCGGAATCCTCAAGAGAAACTACATCTCACAGTCATCTAAATATTTACCAACAAACGAAATAAAAAGGAACGTCGTTTCCACTTTCACTCACTACAGCCGTTTTCTTTAAAACGGTCATTAAACGACGCCATTTTGTATTTTTTAATTATTTTTTTCCCTCGTAGCTCGTAAGTTATGGGTATTTTCTTGATTTCGTGCGAAATTAACGAGGCGACTATAATTAGGGCGTTTGAGTGGCAATTCTAGCTTTAATGGCTTCTGTCGATTTTACACAGACGATTTATGATTGAAGTTTTCGTTTGATGTCTTTAGGAGTTAAGATCATACTTTGTTTTTGAAACTCTTCTTCTTTTAAGAATGGTTTAGTCCTGGTCCGATCAAATTTCATTTGAATTAGATGGGTATGCGTCTTTGCATAGAGTAAATCGTATTATAATACGGTTTTTTGTATATTATTCTTCTAAATCCGAATTTAGAAGAATAATATACAAAAAACCAGTTTGGCCAGAGCTTAAGGATAGGTAAATACAACAACAAAACCTTTTTAAAGATGTTTACCTACTTACATAATTTTTCAATCTTTATAAAATGCCTATCTGTTATTCTATCAAAGTCAAAGTCAATCATTTATTTCAATTATGTACATAAAATGCACTATTGAACGTCAAAATTTACAAGAAAATAGAATTGATTCAATCATTTGAATGTAAGAGAATAAAAAAACACGCGTGGCACTCGGGGACTGCCGCGGTAAAGCTATTGCATAGCATTTTGTATAAGAATAAGAAATAAGAATTAATTTTTTTTAAATCTAAAATAAATTTAAAATGGGGCGCTTTACCCTAACCTTATCGGGGCCAAAAGATAGGCCCTTTACTGCCGATTCCAAAGACCCCAAACTCGATACCTCTACTACCTCCGGTTCAAAAGTTAAGACCCGGGGGGGTGAAGTAGCCCTGGACGGGTGGAGGGGTTGGTCAAAAGGGGTGACGCGGGGGGGTCCCGGGATCATATATAAGTGGGATTGATTTAAATATAAATAAATATAATACAACTTAATATTGGGGTCGAAAAAGAGGGGGTCAAAAAAGGGGGGTCAAAGGGGCTTGTCTGTATGTATGTACTATTTGAGAGGGCGGTTATAGGGGGGGGGGGAAATTTGGTCAGAATTTTGATATTCCCAGCCGTTTCCGAGATATTGGGATATTGAGTTTTAAGATAGTGGTGATTATAATAAATGTATGGTGTCCGACTGGTAAATGATAAATGGTACGAAAGTAAATGGAAATAAATATTAATTCAAGTTACACTTTTTGATAAATACCTATACACCTATATACTTTCTCATAAACAGCTGCTTATGTATTCGTCCGATTTCGGAGCAGCTCGTCTCGATTCGTGCGAGCTTCGTAGAGTCGTACAATACGTCTAGTTGCACGCACACAAACACCGTGTCGAAGACTGCCGAAAAGAAACGACGTTAGACAATGCACGGCCTTCAAGCCACACCTCCGTGCCCGTCGGAGTGGGGAGCGTGAGGTTCTTTTTCGTTACGGAATTTCTGGCTCCGGTCCCCACGCTCAAGGCCCGCGATAGAAGCTATGCAATAGCTTAAAAAAAACAAATGTAAGAGTCCTCATTTAAATTAAAAGTATGCCTAGGCATATACATTTAGTTTCCAAAAAAACTAAATGATAAATATATACTTACTTAGGTAAGTAACTGAATGCTCATTAAACTCAATAAATAAAACATATATTTAACAAAATGCTCCCATTAAACTTGTCTAAAGTCTACATCGCGGGAAATGGAGCGATCGAGCACAAAGCTAACCGGATGTGACATCGTTTATCCACTGCCATTAGCCGGAAGTACGCCCTGAGCGCCCCCTACAGGGTGCTATCTGAAATATGCGGCGCGAGATGATTTTGAAACAAGAATGTAATTTTAAGAATTTTGATAATTTCAAAGTTGCTGAGTTGTTGGTGATTATAATGTTATTATGAAAATTAAGGTTGATAGGCATAACTTAAGGCATATCTGTACGTGTTGGTAATAAATCATACTTACTTAAGTAAAAAGTTTTGTTGTCTGGGTCCTTTGTATTCTACTTACATAATATTAACTAACTAAACTTCATGCGTAGTCATGCGTTTAAAACTACAAATGTTAATGTTCTTGTGTACCTAAGACTATTTCAAGTAAACTAAATCTTTCTTTAGACCAGAGAGCTTAAAATTACGCTTCCAATTCATAGATTAAAGGTCGGAAAACTTCGAACTGTTGAAAGAAATAAAGAAAAACCGACCAAGTGCGAGTCGGACGCGCACACGAAGGGTTCCGTACCATTATCTATAAAAACGGCAAAAAAAAAAACGCGTTTTTGTTTTATTCTGTTTTTTAGTATTTGTTGTTACAGCGACACCAGAAATACATCATCTGTGAAATTTCAAGAGTCTAACTATCACGGTTCATGAGATACAGCCTGGTGACAGACGGACAGACGGACGGACAGCGGAGTCTTAGTAATAGGGTCTCGTTTTACCCTTTGTGTACGGAACCCTAAAAAGTACCTACCAATTTATTGGGACTCGCATAGGATTATCAGAACCTAAACTAAACACACTCATAAAAACAAAAAAATAAAACAAAAGGAAAATGAAAATAACAACAGAAAGACACGATACGATACGATATTTTCTCTTTGATTTCACCTTCAACCAAATCAAAATCACTTTCCCTCTCACTTCAACCCCATCACCATAGAAACTAAACAAAAGGTGTCAATAATTATGAAAAGATCGCCATTATCATTCACTAACTGTCCTATAAATATGATGAACACAACCCACTTCCTTTCAAACGGCTCATTAGCAAAGGGCACCGCTTTCCGAACGAAATCTCGCAAACAATGCTGCCTACCCTTAAATACCAACGTGAATATGGAAATGACAAAGGAAAAAGGACCTTATGGCTGTTGTGTTAGAGATAATTAGAAGGGAATAGGTTTTTTGCGAGACGTTTCAATGAATAAGAACAATGGAAAGTGCGACAGATATTTTGGTGCAGAGCTAGGAAGGGGTAGATTTGGAGACAACCTGCATTCATGCGTAGCATGACCACGTCTATCTCTACTCTACGAAGAGAAGACTTTCAACTTCAACCTTTCGACCTTCTTCACATTCTTAACAAAAACTCATTCTTTTCTTGAAAGTTGACATGGCCCCGCAGAAATCTTTTTAAAATCTGTCATCTTCCGTTTCTACAGTGGCCATGCTACGTATGCTGTTTGGTTCCTACCGGGGTCGCGGATTGTTCGAAAGAGTTACCGTGGCCCTGGCGCACAGGCAACTGAAGGAACACGGGTGGGTTTTAGTCAGTAAGAGTCTGACACACCCTCCCGCTCCGCCCAGAGCGGGAGAGGTCATTTGAACATTTCCCAACCAAAAAAAAATGCTGTTTGGATAATCTTCTGAGAGACATAAAAAAAACCGTATCTATAAAAATAAAAATGAAATAAGTAAGTCCCATACATTTTTGACGTAACACATTTTCATCTTATCTAGGCTTCTGGCTGCTTATACCCGGCGGATTCCCATGACCTTATAAACATGATTATATAATTAGGAAAAGAGGTGTCATTGAAAAAAAGTCCTCTACTTTTTTTTTTCTTCTCTCTGCCTTTATAAAAAAAATCTTCAAAAAATTAGCGTTTACTTTTAACTTAGCCTAATAAAATTACCCCCGTAGACCCCGGTGCAAGTGTGCGAGGGTGGTTTTAGTCAGTAGAAGTCTAACAATCCCCTCCGCCCGCCCCAATTCGGAGGACATCCATGAGGAGTTCCACCCAGTTATAAAAAAGGCATAACCAAGTCTGTCATTTACCTAACTCTTTAATTCCCAAAGCTAGATGGCGCCAAGCAGGACGCATGCGCTAATAAATAATAGTTATGTCTCCGAGGGGGTGAAATCTTTCGGAATGATCGCTGTATTAATGTCCAGTATCATGGACGTTGATATGCAGGAACTATTGTCACTTGTTTCTTTCAATTGAATAGGTATGAGTGGTGCGGGTTGAATAATTTTAAATCATTGTTTGATTTGGACCAAGTGGAGGTTATTGAAATGTCTATTGATAAAACTAGCCATATCTAATTGTTTCTTTTTAACCGACGTCAAAGAGGAGGAGGTTCTCAATTCGTCTGTATGTTTTTTTCTTGTACATTTGTTCCGCGATATCTCCGGAAATCGGGAAGCGAAGTCGTTTTTTTTTTTTTTTTAATAGGTAGGATATGCCTCAGGGTTGGTCTGCTTTGCAGTTTGGCAGAGGTAAATTTTGTATAAAAAAATTGTTTCTGTGAATAAACACTTATTCATTTTTTTTTTTTTTTCATATAAATTTTATTAACTTTGCTTTGGTAGTTTTTCAGTTAGCTTCAATAATACGTATTTTTTCCACTTAGTGTTTAGTGATGATGTTGTAATAACTTTCTGTCACTGTTATTCACATAGCAAGTAGTGGTAAACGATTTTGTGTGGATAAGGTACCGCAAGTAAAAAGTGAAAAAATACTTGGGTAATTACAGAAATCGGTGGCAAAAAACGAAAAAACAAGACAAAGACACCAACTTCTAAAGTTATTTTTCACTTTGTAGTGTTTTTTTTTGGAAGTCGGTTGTTGTTTCATGTCCAATAATAACAATTATCATTTCACCTACTACGCTAGATAATATTGTATTCTTTTACCAAAGTTCGTAAGAGCAACAACCAAAAAACTTTTTTACAAAAAAACAACCGACTTCCAAAAAAAACACTAAAAGACGTGAAAAATAACTTTAATTTCGGAAGTCGGTGTCTTTGGTTTGGTATTTTCGTTTTTGGTCACCGACTTCCGAAATTAAAGTTATTTTTCACGTCTTTTAGTGTTTTTTTTGGAAGTCGGTTGTTTTTTTTGGAAGTCGGTTGTTTTTTTGTAAAAAAGTTTTTATTTTTCACTTTTTAGTTGCGGTACCTACCCCACACAAATTCTTATACCACTACTTGGTGTGTAAATAACAGTGACAGGAAATTATTAACACATCATCCATATAAACTAAGTGGAAAAAATATGCAATATTAAAGATAACTCAAAAACTACTGGTCAGACCTTGATCAAATTTAAATGGGACCACATGTGAAGCACCACCTATCAAATAAAAAAAGAATCATCCAAATCGGTTCACCCAGAAAAAAGTTATGAGCTAACACACATAAAAAAAAAAAAAAAAAAATACATACAGACGAATTGAGAACCTCCTCCTTTTTGTGAAGTCGGTTAAAAAAGAAGCTCGTCTGTTTAGCTAAAAACGTCGAACTAGCATCAGTGCATGCATTTCGATGCAATCAGATTTTAAACTTACAACTTCTCTTCATTTTCGAAGGAGTTAAACTAAGCCACAGGTTGCTAATATGCAGCCCGTTAAAAATTCTATAATTTTGCCAATCATCCTAGATACACCATCCACAAAATCAAAAGTCATTTATTCAAAGTACGCTGAGAGTCAGCACGTTATGAACAACAAAATTACATAAGACAGTCCCCCAAAACGCCCGCCCTTCACCACTTCCTAGTGCTCCAGCTGGTAAGAAGAAGTGGCGCCACAAACTGCCCAGCAGCACAGCTGTCTGTTCAGTTAGAAGAACTGGATTCCATTCCACAAATGCATTAATCTGCAACTAACAAACCAGACACCAACAAATGACAAAACTACCAGCCAATCGGCATCGGTCATTAGTGGACAACATCAGGATAAGCGGAACAGTTTCCAGCTAATCATTCAATAAGATAACATCTCCACTGCTGGGGGCGAGATGTGGGCAAAAATACGGGCAAGGATCGTCTGTCATTGGTCAATGGGATGGGGTCGCCGGTGAGTTTTTAATAGAGGTGTCATGTTGATGAAGTTTTGAAAGTGATTGTTATTTCTCGAAGGATCGGTACCTACTTCATTTGATAGTTTAGTTAATACTCACGTAAGTTTTCCAGAAGAGTTTTCCAAAGACCAAGTGCAGTTTGAACTTAAAGGTAGGTGTGCGGATTATGTGGTAATCAATTGCGCAAATATCCACGCGTATTAGTAACAAAATTTTGTCATCTATTGGCTTTTTGTGTCATGAATGTGGGTCCATTGTTAATTCGTTTCAAGCTGATATTAGGGAGCAGGCAGAGGCGCCATAAACATCAACAGTGCAGCAGATGACGGTAGAATAACTGACTTATCCATTGCCAGTTCGCCCGTCTAAGCGCTAATGCTGATTCTATTACCTTATACTTGCTTGATTTACACATTCTTTCTTAACCCACAATTGAAAACAGGCCGTGATGTCGCTAAAATTAGATTTATTGCTTTCAATTGTTTATACTTAGACATAAAATACTACCAAGTCCGCTTCAATTAAGCATTGAACATCAATATCTGTATAGCTCCTGCCCGGGACCAGGATCACCCCAGGGTGTCGACGCGTTGTATCATTTTTCACGTGCTCAATAAATTCGTTGCCGCCCTTGTCGAGATGTCAACTCGGAAGAATCGCTCTATCTGTGAGCGTACATACTTATCTGTTTTTGTAATTTGTTTGTGTTTTGATTCATTTGATATCAAAGAAAGAGAAGGCAAGATAATATTCTCATGAAAAAAATAAACAAAATAAAAGTTTTGATATACCATGCATATGACAGTAACATTCACTAGAGATAGAGCAGTGGGGGCCCAGTGGTAACGGCCCCGACTTAAAAATTGTAGGTCGTGGGTTCGAACCCAAGCTGGCGCTTTACTTTGTAAATAATTTCATCCACTGCTTTCAAAACGGTAAAGGAAAACATCGTGAGGAAACCGGCATGTCTTAGAACCAAATTTCGAAGACGTGTGACATTTACCAACCCGCACTGGGCTCGCGTGGGTCTAAACTGTAACCTAGAAATCATGATGATTCTAGACCCAAGCGCAGAAATGTTTCGTCTGTTATCAAAAAAGAATCTGGTGTTTCATAAATAAGTGCAATAGCTACGCGGTCAGAATGTATGGCACAGCATTTTTTTTTTTTAAGGCGCTTCCGCGACCTGGCGTCCTGGAACGTTCGGTCCTTCTCTGTCGCATCGCTGAGTCTCGCTCTGTCTCGCTCCCTGCGCACGCTCATTTATCATAGAATTCACAAAAAAATAAAAAAATAATTTAATAAAAAAAGACAAGCGATGTTTTGAAATAAAATAAAACGTGAATTATTTAGATTTTTAAATTATCTATCCATTAGTGTAATCCTCAAATTAATAGAACGTCACCTTTAGGAAAAGATGCATGCAATCAATAATTTTAGTCACTTTTTTACAAGGAGATTTTAAATGTATTTATAACACATAAAAACAAATAAGGACGTGCAATGTGATGATAGGATATCGAACATTAATAATGTGCTTTTAGATGTAGTTTATTACCCATAGTGAATGAGTTAACAGCCTCTGAATAACGCACTATGGCAAGGTTTTGGTCGGGCGACCGCCTTAACCGACGTATAATTTCGGAATAATGTGCTAAATCCATGGTAACAGGTAACACGTCGATGTCCATCACCCCGTATATTTCAGCAAAGTGTATATATTTTCATAACACTTCTGGTTTACTGCTCTATACCTCAATTCAAAAAAGCCATCTAATCATTTCAAATGTGTACACCCACTGGGATTGTGTTGTCGCTGTTATTCGTTCCCCGCAATCGCCGAAGTGTCCCATTGTGCAATTGTGGCGACTGTCTTCACATTGTCTTGCACCATTTGTCTACCCGAGGCCTTATTGTATTGCAACGTAATTATTTATGTAGGTTTTACCTTATATATGTATACTATGTAGAACAAAAGGAAGTAGATTTTGAATGTATACTTGAACGTATTAATGAAAATGAGAACAAAAGACAAAAGATTTGTTCTGTTCTGCTTAACTTCATTGTGACCACCAAACCGTGTCTACATATTTCAGAAACCACACCTATGTAAGTAAGTATAAGGCCTAGAATCTTGTAATGCGGCATTGGCTTGTCATTGGCTTCAAAGTGCTTCAAAAGCCCTAATAAAAGTTTTTTTAAGTTGCAGCCCCCAAGACCACAGTTTGCGCGGGGAAAGGGTTTAATCTAAACAGCTTTTGAAGGACAGTACCTGAGTACTGTTTGTTTTGACAACTCTTGATTCGCCATAACCAATTAGCTTAAGCACCTATCGACCAATCAGTGACAAGCACCTATAAATACATAACTGATCCACATTTCCGTAGTAACACAATTAAAACATGCAATATTGACGGATCAATCGAGAGTGGGCCTCTCCTGTATCATTGACAAAGCTGCCGTGACCGTACTCGAACCCCCGTACCTTCAGACAATAACGTGAGATTAACCCGCCCGAATTAAACTGAGACCCTATGAAACCTTAGAGAGTTGGGTGTGGGGTAAGTTGTGAGAGGAAGTGGAGCGATTTTGGTTCAAAATTGTAAATTAAAGAAAAGTTGGATGAGCACAAGATATTATCCAATACCTATCATTAATTAACGTGGAAATAGCACCAACTCTTCTGGGCGGCAATAGTTTTACATCCATAACTAGCTTGTGCCCACCAACGACTTCGTCGGCGTGAATTTCTTGTGCTCCCGACCCTCCCCGTCGCGTCGCATAGCCTGCCCGCGCTATTACTTCGATTTCGCTTAGCGTTCTTTCTGTTTATTTTTTGTTTTTGCTCGGCTCCTTAGGGTCCTATCGTGATCTTAAGTATCCTACAGCCTTCCTCAAGAATTGGGCTATCAAATGCAACAATGTTTTTTCAAATCCAACTGGTAGTTCCAGAGATTAGCGCGTTCAAACAAACATACAAAAAACCAGCAAACTCTTCAGCTTTATTATTAGTATTAGTATAGATACTGTTCAAAGAGGAAAATGTAGCCAGGAAATGAATTTCTTTCTTACTTGCTACAATCAATAGACATACAATGCACTCAGATAGTAAAATTCTTCTCAAACTTATCGCTTTACTCAATAACGCACAAAACTGACTACAAATATTGGTCCAAACTCTCGTTATGAATACGAGATTAAGCACGTCCCCGTTAAGTCTGACATTAGACGGGAACGCAGGCAAAATATGAACGTGATAAAATTACATACATCATAAACATAGCCATCACAAAGAAAAATTGGTATATTGCAAAGAAAGAAAGATAATACGTTTATTTGCGGTAAACATGACGCAGAGAAAAACACACAAACACAAAAAAAAATAACAGGTTGGAGGAAAACATGCGTCACATTCACGCATAACGGCAATCGCTCAGCATAATGCTACGATCCTATGAAATACAAAGCCCCAGCACTGGTTTTCAGCGACAGCCGGCGTTGACGGCGGAAAAGCTCTCGCAACCATTCTTAATTCCCCGCTCCCGCGCCGGCTTCTCGCTTGTACCCCACCACACAAAACACACCCTCTTTCATCGATCATTAGCGGACAATGGCTAATCTAACGTGTAGGCTGCAGAGTGTAGGGCACTTCATCACGTGTCGGAGATCGAGATGATAATTATCGTGTGACGGTGGAACTTTGCTTATTATACTCGGCTCGGATGGTATGGGATGGGTGAATTTTTGAAATGTGCCAAATCTGGATTTTCTTAATTTAGATTGGTATGATAAGCAGCATCATTGAAGAGAGGCCTTAACCAGCCCAGAGATGATGAGATATAATCGTGATAGAAACAATAGGAATACTAGTAGGTTTTCAGGAATTTGCTCAAAATATTCATAGTAGCATCTGCTATGCTGTTTAGTATGTAACATTTATTGTGTAGATAATCTGTGGTGTTGGTCTAGTAGAAAAATCGGTAGCATCCTTACTTAGACGCTCTACTATATATACCTAATTGCCGTTTCAGCTTTGGCAAAAATACTTTCGCATGTCCGGATGTCCGGCGGATGTCTGTTCTCCTCCACAGGTCGCATTTCTCAACCGATTCTCATGAAATTTTGTGAGCAGGTTCAATAATTATACGGAATTTTTATGTCGATTCAGTTTTTCGATTTCTTTCAAAATGGCGGTGAAATGGAGGTAGAAAACGTAAAAAAATATATCTGCCATTTCTCGCTCTTAGCGCGCGCTTTATGTTTTGAATAGGTGAACATTTATTCAATTTTAAGATATGCAAAGACAAACTCGCGAGGTCTACAAGTCACAGAGCCACGAGTAAGTACGACTCATTCATTTGCATTAGTAAGTTCAGTCCTCGTTACCTCTACAATGTGTAAATTAATGCACATTATGAAAGTAGTTTGTTCAGAATCGATTTCTGTATTTTTTTATACCAAAAATTATTAAAACTACGTAAATTACAGTCACACTTGCGCTCTACAGTCAAAACAAAACAAAATGAACGAGCTACCTACTACACTAGACCATGAAACATGTGCTACTGTGTGCATGCGTAGCTTTGTAATGTTTAACCACAATTTTCTCCCACAATCAGGATAGCTAATTTAATAAATAAACAATGTTTTATTCATAATAGAGAAAATTCAGTGTAAGTATTATGATTATAACATAAAATTCTAATTGGAGTGTTTGCAATAATTCAATAAGCTGAATGCCGTCTCGTATTTTGTAAAGAAGATATTCTTCTATTGCAATACACCTTTATTTTGTAAAATTAAGTTAGATTTATTGGAGGAAATAATGGATTTAGCAACCGCTTTTTCTTATTAATTTCACTTTGTTTATTATATTATGAGCTAAAAATAAAATAAAACCTCTGACATATTTTTGCTCAAAGATCTGAACAATTAAATAAATTTGTTGTTTTTGTAAATATTATTAGTGGTTTCGGATATTTTAAGCTTCGAAATGACCACTGTAAAAAGAATTTTGGAAAACACTGTTCGTTTATCTGGTTAGAATTCACGAATACTTTATTAATGTAAAAATGTTCTCAGTCAACTTTTTAGATCGAAATATTTCCTACAATAATTAGTAATTCACACTTTCGTTTGATACGTTTTATGAGGAGATTAAATGGTTTGAAAAGTACGGTTTTTGGGTCAAGCAGCCAAAATCGGCGTCAGCGCTCTTAATGTCGAGAGATGTTGTATTTGTACCTACTCGAAATACATAGATTTGCTACACAATAATCTTCATTCGAATTCAAAAGTCGTCTCAACTCAAAAGAAAAGGAATCGTCGATAAAAAATAGCTAACCACAAAAACACCGATCGACTGTAGTTTGTAGTGGTTCCTTTTCCATTCCTTTTTACACTTATTTCCTGCCATTCCTTGCAAAACGGTGTAATCGCTCGCTGCCGGTTAGGTTTTTCATTCCTCTCGGTGCTAAATTAAAATAGAGAATAATTACCGCATTTTAATTGAATAACGAATGTAGGAAACCGTTTATTGGATTTTCTTTCAGTTTCGTTTAGTGTTATGTTCCTAATAGTTTTAATTTATGTTTATGCATATTTTGCTCAGCAATTCAAATTTCTTTTTCATGTTTTTCTCTGAATAACGATTCGAGGTTTGTGGCGGAATTCGGGAGAGGCATAAGTCCAGCAGTGAATTGTATAGTAAATTGACGGAACTGAGAGATGATCCAACCGCTGTAAAGTGGTAGCTTTGCTTATTATAAATTATACCTTGTAAGTTATGATGAATGATCTTATTTCTGTAAGTAGGTTAGTACAAACACTTTTACACGTCAATCATATTTTTAAACTAGATGCGGTCGGCGTTTCCTATCTGACTACTCTGAGAAGAAAGGCCGAAACAAACTCAGAGTTCACAGTCTCTTTGAAAGTCCAGACATAATCTTGGTCAGATCATGTGAAGACCATGTAAATTGATGTCTCAAATGGTCTTTTGAGGAAAGAACCGCACAGATTGAGCGGACCTGTCCAGTCAGTGCACGCATTTGTCAGTAATCGTGCAGCTCAACTCAAAACTTAAGGAGCTCAACGATTCGACGAACAATACGAAAGAAAGGACATTTGGGTAGGCCGCATAAATTACCCAAACTGCCAGATCATGATTAAAACTACCTGAGAAAAAAAAAGCTATGACCCATATAGTCCTCACATTCACAATAATTAATAAAACATAATACTTTGCAAGTAAATACTAATGTCATTGCATATATAAAATTCATCAATTTCAATCTTATATAAAATTCGGACATTGTTTGGAGACCATCTAGATTGGTGTTTGAAATGGTCTTTTGAGGAAAGAACCACACAGATTAAGTGGACCTGTCCAGTCAGTGCACGCACTTTTGTCAGTATGTAAAGAAAGAAAAAGAAAGAAAGAAAAAGTATATTTTTTTTAGTTTATTTGTTTGTGTGTCTTCCTTTAACCTGCCAAAAGCATGTTTTGAGTGGTGTTAAACTTGAGGTTTGAAAGCCGTCTCAAATACTGTATATCATCTGTATGTCTGTGTATCTGTAGTGCCAGTCAAAACGAATGCCATTAAAAAATTAAAATACCCACCTTAGCAGGGACCTCAAAGACAACCTTACTTGAAGCACCAATGACATCTGAACATCACTATGCAATTAACATCACAATAAAATAGTCTTTCCATAAATCTACGGCCACTTGGAAAAGGTTTCGCATTTTTCTTTGTATTTAATTCTAAACAGCCCTTTGTCCTCTCGGCCATTCGTCTGTCAGCGGCTGATTGATGACGAATTCATTTCGAAGCCCTTCGAAGGCAATTTAGGACTGAGTTTCGTATTTGATGAGAGTACTTAGTTTTTAGTTATACGGATCGTTTAAGAAAAAGTCTGTATATTGGTCACAAAGTGCATGCTTGAAGACGGGTGTCGTCAACGGGGCTGGTCTAAGAAACACTGGCGTGACGATTTGGTCTCGTTCCTGACCGTCCCGGAGAAGGTGACAACATAAATAAAACTGGAGAATTATGGGGGAGACCTTTCCCCAGCAGTGGGACAACATAGGTTAAGTAAAAAAATCACGTTCAGGTAAAACACACGTTTCCTTAGTATTGTACCCAGAAGCGCGACTGCTGAGCGTGGGGTCCTGGGTTCAATACCCAGGTCGGCCAAAGTGTTATCGGGTTTTTCCATTAGGAATTTTTTAGTAACAGCCAGGAGTTGGCGGTGTGATACCTCGGAAAGCACGTTAAGCTTGCTTGGTGGTGCGTTGGTCCTGCGCCTGATCTCTGTCCGGTCGTGTCGGATCCCTTCCCATCGGACTATGAAAGTGAAGGAAGAGAGAGCGCACCTGTGTCTGCGCACACACTTCTGTACTATAATATCTCCGCGCCGAGGGCTGTGTTCGTTGAGATTAGCCGCCATGGCTGAAATACGGTCTGGAAGTCTATACCCAGCAGCATTTGAAAGCCAACGAATGAATGCTATATCGAACTGTCACACGAATCTACAATATCTACATTCTTACATCGTGAAGATTCTAATGGATACAGGTATTTTTAGTTCTTACCAGTCAATTAAGATTTTACACCAGTAGTAAAACAAATAAATGAATAAGATACTTGGTAGACTTCGCTGTCGAGGTAGATCACGGTGATGGTGGTGTGAGGATCTGATAATGTTTGCAGGGCCAACATGGCCAGAGATCGCACAAAGAAAGAAAGAAAGAAAGAAATTAAAAAAAAAATGGGACTCGTACAGGATTATCAGAAACTAAACTAAACACAATCATAAAAACAACAAAACAAAATAAAAACAAAAGTAAAATGAAAATAACAACAGAAAGTCCTATACGAGGCCAAAAGACCCCTATCTCAGCATGATGCTGCGATATTAAAAAAAAAATAAGTGTCGCACAAGACAGGGAGGTTTGCAAGGAAAAAGGGGCGGCCTTTGTCCTGCAGTAGGACACAATACAGGGTAACAAAAAAAAAAATGGCCGCCCTTGATCACAAATCCATTTACCAAGCGCGATGACTGATGAATTGATGATTTAGCAAACGTTTACAAGCTATACAAGATGATGTAATTACTCCATTTGTTTATAATAAATTAATAAACTTCCTATTAATAGCATGTAAATCGTTTTATAAACTCCATTGTGAAGATAAATGCTAGCTCACAATAGTTACGTAACCTCGTGTATACGCGAGAACTATTCATATACATTATTCACATCTAACCAAGTCATCTCTTATGATTAGACGAGTACGAGTAATGAATACTTACTGTGTTTACAATATCAAAATGTACCTTAACTCCTGATTCGGACTATGTTAGTAATTTAGATAAAATACTAACATAGTCCGAATCAGTAAAATCAATAAAATGCACCAAAAAAATGCACCGAATCAATAAAATGCACCTAATACAGAAGTGTTATTATAGCCTAAGTGAGATCCTAACAAATTGACATTCTGTAACATCAATATTGTAGATTATTTGAAGATTGACGCAATGTAATAATGTAGAAATGTAATAAAGACATCCAATAATAAATTAATTAATAATGAAAGGATGACAATAATAATGTAATAATATATTTTTTAAATAACTTTATATGTATAATAATGCATGCAATAATAATTTAATTTAATTTATAATTAAGAAACATAATGTTGCGGTGCCCTAGCAGGGTTCATGTACGAAACTTATGTTTGTAACAAGACCTTGTAAACGACATGAATGCAATAAATAAATAAAAAAATATATAAAAAAAGTGAAGTGGCGAGTAATTTAGAAAGTAAACGTTTAGTAACTTCATCAAAAATCTTTCGCACCACGGTCGAGTTCAGGGGGCCTAAAATGGACGCTTTGGCAGAATCATAATATGATCTGCGTACAATTCGTATATCCCGCAATTCATCTGTTTGACTTTTGACCAAGTGAAAAGTGAGCGAAACATACTATTATCATTAAAAACAATTTAATTAAACGTGCCCGTCTTTGCATCGATAATGGTGGTGGACATTTTGAAGGACAATTAAAATAACTATAAGTTTTTTTTGAGTTTTGTAAATACGTTAATTATTGTAAATATCAGCTGATTCAACCTTTTTAAATACGCCAAAATTACATTTTAAACAAGTTCTAAAGCTTTAATTTAATTTATTTTTACTTTCGTTACCTGATTGTTTTAATTGTAAAAAAGTTGGTAATTTTGTTGATCCTAAGCCCAATTAAAGTATGAAGGAAAAGTTTGAATTGATTATGTGCCTATTATTTATCGTGAACCTTTTATTTTACATTTTCTTAGTTTTCAATCGTAAAGCATAAGATGCGTATAAGTTACCTACAATTACAATAACAGCTTTTGGAGGCGGGGCAAGTTTGAGCGAGATACGCGAACGCGAGAGCGAGACAATATGGATAATGAATACTATTATGAATGACCTGTACAATATCTCCATAAATTGACTGAGATTTTGGGATATAAATAAACGCTAATAACTTTGCTGTTTATGAATATTATTTATTGAGACTTTACATATATAATAACAAGACCTTCTCTAATAAGTCATTTAAGTATTTGTACTAATTAAAAATTAGTAGTGTATAAACGAAAACTGATTTTGGGGTCAACGAGGTCTAAAAATCGACCCCTATTAATTAACACAAGTTCTTATTTAAAACTTTCAAGATACTTTATAAGTTGTGTTACGTGTTACATCCCACCCTGATTTTTTTTATCTTTACTTTGCGATTTTAATGTCTTTTTTTCAAAAAATTATTACCTACCTAAATATTTTTATGTAATTTGTATTAATAATTATTAATTACACTTAGTATTTACTGATTTTATGGCTATTTATTTTGTTAAATTTTGATGAGAAAATGATGTCAAGTTTACTCACTTAATCAACAGCAATTTTTTAAATTGGTAAGTTATTTTGTATCAATAGGAAAAAAAACAAGAGATAGGATGTTTAAAGTAAATTGGCTATGGGGGTCTGAGGTACCAGTTCATTTTGGAAAA
The DNA here is from genome assembly GCA_916610205.1 of Griposia aprilina. NCBI lineage: Eukaryota > Metazoa > Arthropoda > Insecta > Lepidoptera > Noctuidae > Griposia > Griposia aprilina. The sequence continues at coordinate 3,694,742 of OU744295.1, read as the reverse complement.
AGGGTCTTTTGCCCAAAACCGTTTAAGAATCCCTGATGTAAATGATGTTGATGGCCAAAAGTTGTTGTTTCACCCAGCACATAAAGCCATAACATCCAAAATCCCTAAGAAACGACCTACGACGTTAGGAAGTATCATGGTCTAAAAAAACAAGTTCGGCATTCCGGGAGTGACACATGCTTACGTCACTATCCAGTTGCCACTTTATTGCAACAAAACACGAATTATAGAAACATTTTCGTCACCATTCTGTTAAAAAATATAAATAAACCATTTAAATTGTCATTTCATTTTTCCAATCAAACGAAACAATTCAATTTCAACTTAAACCAACGTAATTGTTAGTTAAAACCTCTTTGTTTTATCGGATTCGCACAGGTAATAAAGGCGATTGGGGAGATATTATTACACACTACTGGTAACACAGCGGTGATGACGTAGGCTTGTGTCATCCCCGTGACCGGAATGCTATACCTGGCGAAGTATATTATTATACCATGGGAAGTGTGTAGTTTTCTAATTCGTGTATGTCGTTCGTAGATCGTTATAATAAGTGAGCATCATTACAATCGTTTAACCTAAATTGGTGTCATTGTCTGGTGTTGTCTGGTGTGCCCCTTATTAATAACGAGTTATGGAATGTGGAAGGGGTTTTACGTTACAGTGTTTGTGTGAAAACTACTGAAAGGAAGAGTTTCATCATGCGACTCTTCTAATTGCAATATTTAAGTTACGATTTGGAAAACCACAAGCAGCTGTGAAAATTGTATCTAAATATGATGAAAATATAGTTATATCTAACTTGTTTTTACTTCAACTAAGAAAACGACAAGACGACGAGATTTTAGAAGATAACTTGCTTCGGATTTCTGTTAACCGTCACACCAAGCTTAAATCTACTGATGGTGAGAGCAACATCAAGTGTAAAGCGACTCGAACAGCACTCCAACCTGTGACCACCACCGCTCGCCAGCATCCTAGCCATTTAGACAATGCCCAGTTTATTCCATAAAATATAAAAATCCCTAATCTAAGCATAAGTATCAGTCACACATCTAAAGTACCACCAAAATTCTCAAATTCTCGAAACAGCGCAATAAAGCTCAGACAATGTTAGCAACAGAGCACAAAAACAACGGAACACGTTAACGCGTCCATTTATCTCTAGCCTGCGCTCACAGGTGTGCCGACGTCACTTACAAATGTTGAGCCATCACGCGGTCGAGATACGAAGCGATCTTACAGGCGTTGAGCTGCGGTTATACGGGCAATTGTTGCTGGCAACAGTCGCTGGAGGTAATGGAGCAATGCTTGGAGAAATCTAGAATTTAATTTCTAAAAGAGTTTCTGCAATATTGCTCCAAATTGCTCCATGTATTATTGATAGACGTCGATTCCTAGATAATTAACATAACATCATCATTGAGCTGCGCTTACACGGACCATTTTCAGCAATTATTTCCGGGAATAATTGGCAAAGGTATTTTAATTTCTTGAATTTTGTATAGCTAAACGTCGATTGCCTAATTAATTTAGTTGCTTCATATCGCTTAATATAGTTTTCGCTATGTGTAAGAACAACTGCCTTGGAGTCACCGACACAGCTTGCAGAGTAAGCAAGGCGAAGTGGAAGTGGGCTGGCCATGTTTGTCAAAGGACCGATGGCCAGTGGAGCTGACGAGTTCTGAAGTGGAGACCGCGTATCGGCAAGCGTAGTGTGGTACGCCCCCCAGCTAGATGGAACGGCGACCATGAAAAGGTGGCTGGGATATACTGAATGTGGAAGGCGGAGGAGAGAGTGTTTTAGCACAGCCTGAGAGAGGCCTATGTCCAGCAGTGGACTGCGATAGGCTGAGCTGATTGATTGATTGAACAATAACTGCAAAAAGTTAACATCGCAGTAAATTGCTTGATTTTGAGACTAGATTTTGAAATTAGCAATTAAGTTGCCCGTGAGAGCGCACCTTTAGGCTACGCATGCACTACGGTTTTAATCGTTGCGATTTTTAAACTGCGAAATAATATCGCAAACGAAAATAATTTTTCAAGCGATTTGTCAAGCGATTTTTTACTGCAGTGCGCGGGCTCTAGTATATTGGTATTGTTCACAGATTTGCGATTATTATCCGCAACGATTAAAATGGTAGTGCGTGCTAAGCCTTGCAGGTAAAAGGATGAGAGATAATTAATATTATGTTTTTTGCTTTTGAAGTACATGGTTTAGTGTTTTGTCTGCTGTTTCTTGTGCCACATTCATGTTTTATTGTAGACAGAGCAGTTAATCACTCTCAAGAATACATAGCAATTGCTCTATTGAATTACTGAGGAATTGAGTCCAACTGTTCATTGTGACATGCTCAATGCTCTGTAGGTAAATAACGAATGATTGCTTTATGTGAAGTATCAAAGGTCAGACAAAAGAAAAATACGGGACTGCACGCAGATGTGAAAATTTAAAACTTATAATACTTAAGTTTCATTTTGTAATTTTCATAATTTGTAAATTAAAATTATTAATTAAAATAACTAACTATAACTATCACTGCTGGCCTTGCGCAACACGTCACACTCAGAGCTTCAGATACACTGCTAACATTAGCCGTTTGTCGGTAACGCGAACCCATAAGATTGACCCCTACCAACAATCACTCACCGCGCCTAAAGAAATTTTCACTTCAAAAATTTAAGGTTAGAATAATACCTTAGGCGTCAGGGTAGCTCACGAAATTCAAATTTTCTTACGGTTTTTGCTATTTACAGGTCAGTATCGGGTTGTATGTTGATGGAAATATGATTGGCGGCCGTATCAAACATGTATTTATATGTATATAATATGTATAGAGTTATAATCATGTGGGGGTGTACTACAGGTACACCTCTACCTAACCCTTCGGAGAATATAGGCGTGATGTTATGTTATGTGTGTGTGTAGTTATAATCATAAAAATCATCAATACAACTTTTTAAGTTCATATTAGATACCCTATTGAATGACTATTTCATGAAATCATGACATTTGAGGCCAATTCTAACTTAAAGAGTTGTATTGCTGGTACTAATGATTATAAATCTGTAAGCCATATTACGGTCGCCAATCATATTTTAATCAACATACAACTTGACACTTACTTGAAAATTGCAATAAACGTAAGAAATTTTAAATTTCGCGGGCTACCGTACCGCATCCCCCTTAAGAGTAACCATAAGGTAATAAAATAGAGGACTCTTTGCTCTATATAAAAAAAACATATGATTACAAAAAAAAAATAGTAAATCTCACCTTGAAATAATGTCCATTATTGCTGTTATTATTATTGTATGAATTATTATAGTTATTGTAGTACATCACATTCACATAAAAATAACACTGAATCAATATCATCAATCACTGTTACTGCCAGGAATTATTTTGATTTTCAATTTTATTGAGATAAGTTGAATAAAATTAATTAATACTACGACATCTTTATTTTGTTTGAATCACTACACCTACCACTGTTCGAAATTATTTCGATTTGATTTTTCAGTTAATTTAAACTCTTTCCTAATCTAACTATGGAAAAAAATCTTTCAATACTTTTACCATCACCTATAAACAACACACTTATATCACTTCTAAAGCGAACCTCCACACTCCACTTCACCACTTCAGTTCTTTTCCAACACTACTTCTATATTTACAATTGAACCACAACCGCAACTCAGCGCATGCGTTTGACAATCAAACACACAATCGTCAATTGACGATGCGCGTGAGACGAGCATGTGTATGAACTGAACCACCTTTTAGAATGGATCTCAATTAATGTACGTAGATTAGTTTCGTTAAGCAGAAAAAAAAGAGATTTTATTGTAATAAGTATCGTACTTAGATCGTGATAAGCAAAAAAATAACTTGTTTCTAGTTGATATGACCTTGATGGTCGAAATCTATGAAGTTCTGAGTGCTTGAGTACTATCAGAGAAATTAAATATTATGCAAACTGACTTTAAATTGTCCGTATATTCAAATCACAATTGTTATTCTGAAAAAATTGTATGACATGGACGCATAGCACGGAAACTTGACATGGAGTGTCAATTTGCTTATCAATTCATTTCCCTTTGAAGTGCCCTGAATTATCTAATAAGGTCATCGAACTTTAATATCCTGAGAGAAGCAAAAAAACAATACTTACGGGGGTAGCGGGTAGGACTGGTCACCAAGTGCCGGCGGTGTAAGGGTAGGGCGCGGCTGAGCGACCGCCCAGGGTGCCAGAGGTGAAGGGGTGCCGAAGGGGCTGTGACTAGGCATCCCTGCACCTCTGACGTCTGCAGGGTACTTTAGGTTTAGTTCATTTGGAGTTAGAAAACCAACAAAAAATTTGAGATCTCTTCGCATGCTCTTGCATCCCACATTCTCTGAATTCTCAAACTTTTCTGCATAACTCCTATTTCTTTATGAATGGATAAAAGAAAACCTAGGCAGGGTGCTCAAATTTTTCGCCCCTTGACTCTGCAAGGCGAGAGAGGGTCGCCGCCGATATTTCGCTCTGGGCGCCTGTAATTTTAAAACTGGCAGTGTGCTCACCAGCCCTGTGGCACTCGACTTCACAATTTTTCAAATGAACGGTTGTAAGGTCATAATAGAAGGGTATTTTATGAAGAAAAACCATCAAAGGGAATTTATTTATTCTGGCGGTTAAAATATTTAACATGTTCTCACAGTTTCACAAACCTAACATATGCCTGCCTTTTCGGGTGGGGTCAGCTTCCAGTGTAACCGGAGGCAGCTGAATACCAGCATTTTGCATGGAGCGACTGCCTATCTGACCTCCACAACCAAGTAACTAGGTAATACGATACGTCGTTGTCAGACTTTCGGGCTTCTGATGACCAGTGACGACTGTCAAAGATCTACGAATGACAGCCGGGACCAACGGTTACGGCGGTACTTTCCGACGCACGGAGGGATCTCGGTGGTCACCCATCCACGGACTGTATGGCAATCCTAACTTAACCTGATCGATCGACCCGTGCGGCTGTTACTACTTAGCCATGAGCCCCTCGGTTTCACAAAATATAGTCCATACTAATATCATGAATTCGAAAGTAACTCTGTCTGTATCACCTTTTTACGCCGAAAATTTGGCAAGAAGATATATGGCATCCAAAGGAAGAATATACTGGCTACTTTTTGTCCGGGTAGCACGTTCCCGTAGGATAATATCCGACATACACGCGGGAGAAGCCGCGGGCAGAAGCTAGTTTAACATAAAGTAGTCTCTGTCGCCTCACATTACTCTGTGATCAATGTGATCATATCTCTGTACCTCATATTTACTTAGCGTACCATTGATGTCCCGCGACGGTATTGTTCGATTATTATGTTCTGTTTATAATTGATAGGGTCTTATTATGTACTATACATTATTTGTTTATGTTGCAAACTATTGTCTACCATGTTTGTATTTATTTAATTAATGCTTTGTGGGAGCTGATGACGTCAAAGTGTTTGTGTGATACCTTATAGATGGTATAGTTACGTTGAATTTAGAATCGTTAAAGCATATTGGAAAGCTATGGAGGACACCTTTGCCCAGCTGTGGGACAATATAGTTTGAATAAAAAAAGGCAGATTTAAATTTTGAGGATAACATATTTCACAATATTTTCATGCTATGTGTATAGTACAGGGCTACATACTCGTATCAAGCTATACAGTTCCAGTTTAAGTTGACCTCGCATTGTATAGGTTTTTCGTACAATGAGAAGTCAGCTTATACTAGAAATATATAGCTTGATATGTAGTCCTGGGTACGCACTCAGAATTTTTTCTTCAAAAAATAAGATGTTATGAAAACTTGGTATACTTAAGTAAGTAAATGCCTAAATACGAGTACTATCCGTTGTCGTCTTTTGTTATTAAAACTGTTTCTCCTTATTTGAAATAGACTTATTTAGTACTGAAAATACTTGTGAATCTGGCAGTCGCTCCATTGGATGTAAAACATTGGTATTCAGCTGCATCTAGTTAGACTAGAAGCCGAGCCCAACAACGTTGGGAAAGAGCTAGGCTCATGATGTTTGTGTCTGCCTACCTCATCGGGGATAACAGGCATTATGTTCATCATCGTTTCAGCCGAAAGATGTCCACTGCTGGACATAGGCCTCCTCCAAGCTCCGCGTGATGTTATGTTATTAATGAAGTTATGTTCGGTCCTTCGAGCCGGATTACATATTTGGCAATTAAATGAAATATATGTTTGTTGTACCTAAGTAGTAATGTGGTAATGGTAGTATGTTATTTTATGCGTGTTATGTTCATGGGCGCCGGAAGCGGGATGAAGAGAGTGCACTTGCACCTCTCTGGCTTCAAAATAAAATATAGGTGTAAAACATTCAGAACTAAAAAATATCCGAATCCGAATCCGAATTAACCTATTCGAGGCGAGATCCAAAAATTTTCGATCGCAATTCTAAATCTTTTGTGCGTTAGACAACAAAGTACCTAATTCCTATTTCCGAAAATCTAATCGGCCCTAGGCGGAGTCCTAACATTATCGAGCTTACTTCGATCGCTCTTACATCCTACTCTATCTTAATTCTTAAGCTTCTTTATACATATCGACACAGTTAGACATCTTTCTGTATGCATGCACAAAATAAAACCTATCGAGGCGAGATGCAAAAATTCGTTCAATTATATACATTTTCTAAATTGTTAAGCTTAACAGTTACCATAAACTAACATTCCCAAGTTGGAGTGCAAAAATGATCGAGCTCGATTCGAGGAGCTGAAGATGCACCCCCCTGTAAATAAACTTGCTGGCGCCCATGGTTGTGTTTGTGGAAGTAAAACCAACTTAGCATACAGTTTTTGTTTCCAATCCCTTTGTAAACAGCTAATTAACTCCCCCGAAACCGTACCAATCTGACTGAACAGATACAAACGAATTATCACAAGGCACAAGGCTATAGGGCTCATAGGGCGAGGGAAGGCATCAAAGAGCATGGCCATATCCATTTGCGAAATTTGTTTTTCCATTACTCAAATTGGGTTCGCCGGGGGGTAACTTTTGAATAGTGAGTGATGGCGCGACGATGTGTGGTTTAACTTAAAACTTGCGAGTTATAAGTATGTAACTTGGTCTGTTTTCGCGCTCGACTTGTGCACTTGTGGGAGTAAATTAATTAGATGAACCGAGGGCCTAGACAAAGTAACATTCGACTAGCGATGACGCTAGTAGAAAAGCCAAAAAATGTATGGGGTAGACATAAGCTATCGAAATGTCACGTGATCATAGGATCAATGGTAACATCATTCGATTCTATGAAACGAATCGACAGCGTCGAATGATTACTTTCATAGAGATGCGTAGCCAACTGGCACTTTTTAACAAGCGTTATCGCTAGTTTTCGATTCGTATTATGGAAACATTAGCAAAAGTGATAGCGATTGTAGAAATAGAATCGCTCCGAAGCTAATGCCATTTGTCTAGGCCCTCTGAGGCCCTACCTAGCACGTACGCACGACGAACGTGAATTCGACGATTTTGTTTTAATCGAAAATACAACTCCCTAAGCATTTTGGAATTTTTCTTTACGACAGGCACATTACCTATCGCCCATAGATATGAATAAAGTTTTAAAACTAAGTAGGTTTCTAATATGTACGAAACGATTGAAGGTCCGTGAACAGGCGCGACGCAACTCTTGAAGAACAATTTCTATGAAAACTTCATGGATATATTGTTGTACAAGAGTACTTTATGTTTTGTTTTGAAGGTGTACCTTTAGTACACCCACATTTCGGGCAAGCTTGTTGCCATCAACCGGGCACAAATCCAGACACCGGGCTATTACTGAGAAATTCCAGATGGAAAAACCCAATAACACTTTGCCCGACCCTGAAATCGAACCCAGGACCTCATTCATGCTCAGCTACTAGTGTTTGCGATATTGCGCGAAAAGGATATATTGCGCTAGTTCATAGCAAATACTGCAACAAAAAAGAATTTGCCAATTTTCCGTGCAGTGCAACTATTTTCAGTGCGCTAAATTTTTTTCGAAGTCACGCATTTTTCCACCAAAAAGTCTGCAATTTTCACAGACACGATATTTTCCCACTAACTTTAAAAAAAAAAAAACAACCGGCACCCATATGCACAGCCTATGATTATTTCAACATAAATCTCATGCAAAAACACCATTGGCCACCGTCCAACGGCCATGGCAGAATTAATTACTGCGAGGCACCAACAGATGGCGATACCACCAGGTGTGCCATGTATATCATAGACAAAGTCTACACGACCTATGAAATTCAGATTGTGCTGGGTATAAATTTTAAACGCTAGCTCCTGGAAAATGTAGTTTCTGGGTAAAGTGCTTTTGATTCTGTTTTCATGCTGCTGTGTTAAGGAAAATATCAGGATGTAATGTTTTACACAGTAACCTATATTGGAAAAAGGTAATATACTCAAACTCAAAGCATTTATTTCGAATAAACCAATTACAGGCACTTATGAATTGTCAAGGGTTTGATCGGTCAGAAAGATGAAGCTAGTAGCGTAGTAGGCACTTATGGAGGAGAACGGGCAAGAAACCCCACGGACACTCTTTTAAATCCAAATATGGTTACAAAATATTGGTTACAGTCAACATTCATGTTGAAATAAAATTATGCATGTAAGAACGATGACGAACGTTTAATGGTGGTGACAACCGCATTAAATTTGGTGCACCTAGTTTAGAAGATCTAAACGATCACAAAGAACAGACACGAAAAGCGACATTGTTTTAAAATATCTGTTGATATTGATCAGCATGACTAATGACCTATTTAATAGACTACACAAAATATAACACAACTGACCATCAATAACGATACTTTTTATTACTCCCATCACACAAAAATAATCTCTAAACCAATTTATTCATAACTGGAATCGATATTTTAATCACAACCACCGGCCGAGTGCGCATCAACCGGCCAATCTGTTAAATGACAGTTATCCCCGTGATTGATTGCATTTGCATGTAAAAAACGTAGACAAAATCTATCAAAGCTCTCTATACAGGGTGACAAATGTCTAAGTGGGTATGATTTTGGCGTTTAGCGGGACTGTCCTGAGTTAAAAGGAATGTTGATAACCCTATTTAGTTTTCAAAATTGTTTGAAATTCGTTGATTGTGGAAACTTGATATCGGGACAATCCGTTGAATTCGTGCATCCAATGTTTTGTGAAACCTGTCCTATTGCTAGGTAAAGGTCTCTTCCTCAGTCTTCTAAACCGCTCCATGTTGTCATTTCTGGACAAATCTGTAATGATCTGTAAAAACTTAGACACGTTAAATGTCTACTAGACATTATGCCAATAAAGTCATCTTATCTCATTTTAATTTTATTATTATGCCGATAAATTTGTCATTTACTCGTATGTACTCTTTTTATAACTCCAAAAATAAACATTTTCATTATTTCTGCACTACCCAAAAAGCTTATCCTATTCCAGTCCACAAAATCTAACATAATAAAAAGCTGTCATAAAATGAATTCAAGTATTTTTATCATGATGCAGAAAACCTCCCTGTCCTCAAAATTTAACAATACATGGTGACCTAACGCACTCACTCTCGACTCGACCGACTAATATAAGGTGAGCTTTCCAGTCTCTAACATATTTTATGTTCCAAGTGTATTTGTCAAAGATTTATGCGTTGTATGGGTTCAAGTTATAATGGCTGTGTAGCTAATAAAAATATATACGCATGGCGTTGTTACAGAGCGTCGTATTTTATGCATTATCTATTGATTATGGGCTGTTAACTTTTATTTTGTTTCTTTTAGGGCATGGGACAAATGGAGACATTTTGGTTGAGGGATTTGGCCAATATTCGCTTTTCTGGTTAGATAAATCAATGGTTTACGTACACTAGCTTTCAATACTACCATAGTGACCTTTCTATGTTAAACAAGTGATTGATTGTACTCGTAATTGACGACGCTGATGATAAAAAACTTGACAAGACATCAAAACTGTCTAGTACATAGAAGTGAATGAATTGGCAAGCTAATGGAAAAATCTCTCTTGCAAGTTACCTATTGATGATGACATAAATCCACCTGGAAGAGAAGCACGTGGTTAAATGATAACAGCCCAGCCGCATGAATTGATCGAAGGGTAAGGTACCGGTTGCCGTGGTCGGTTCGTGGATGGGTGATCATCCATTACTTATCGAGACCCCTCCGTGTCTCGGAAAGCACGCTGGGCGGTTGGTCCCGGCTGTTATTCGTAGATCTTTGACAGTTGTTACGGGTAGTCAGAAGCCCAAAAGTCTGACAACCAGTCTTACTAAGGGGTATCGTGTTACCCAATAACTGGGTTGTGGAGACAGTCGCTTGCTCGCTTTCGCAAGAAAGAAAAATTGTTAATTATGCACAAACGAAACGCATATTACCAAAAAATTACATAAAATACACACAAATACAAAGTAACCAAAAGCCTCGTATTCAAGCAATAAAAGTTTGTTAATTTTGTCCATTACTTGATGTCAGGGCTCAGAACAATAACTAAAGGCCAGGGACCAAAGACAATATATTCAGCTGCATTCATCATCATGAAGAGGTTTTAAGCAGATTGATTTGATGACATAACTCGACCTTAGCAATCAAAGCAATATATATATACATATGTATATACATGCTGTGTGTTTTTCTCTGCGTCATGTTTACCGCAAATAAACGTATTTTCTTTCTTTTCTTTTTTTTCAATTGTGGATCGTAGGTAGGTATATATAGACACGCCAAATGACCATTTACTTTTGTAAGCCAAAAAAACAACTTGCCAAGATCTTTATCGCCTAGACATTTCACTGCAGAAACTCACCAGACATCCACACGAAGACATTACAATCTATAAAGATTTTTTATTGCCCCAAGGAGGAGTTGCCAACAGTCTGCGAGATTGGAATTCATTCAAAACGCTTGTTTGCTCACACTTATGGGGTCGAAGCCGTAATGTTATGGATGTAAGGATGAGGACAGCGGAAAATCTGACTTATGGGTTGTAAGGAAGATACCTTAAAATCGTTCATTAAGTGACAGATAACGCATAGCTTAAACCAGTGGATCTAATGCATGAAATTTTGCAAAAGAGTTCCTTAAACAGGGTGTAAAAAGACACGTCACATAGCCGTCAACTACGCATTGTATACATCAAACTAAGTGACATTGCACAAAAATTCTTGCTGGGAAACGGCTTATTTTTGGTGTGAAAATTTCCTGTTTGCGGTAGTGCGCAATGTAACATATTTAAAACATTGTGCCTAAGGGTGCATGCAACGGTACAGAGGTCGTAGGGGTATTTAAAGTTGTGTTGTAACATTAAAAACTTGTTTTCGTAAAAAAACGTCAGTAAAAGTTGGAATTTTGACCTTCAATATCTCCGTAAGCAGAAGGTTCCCAGTTATGGTCCAGTTTTTTTTTATTACTATGAAGGGGAGTACAAGTGACTCTCGGCTTCGTTAAGTGGACTTTTACACCCGTTTTATCGAAAGTGAGCACTAAAGAAAGATTTTTGAAAATTCATCCCCTAAAGGGGTTAAATAGGTGATGAATCTTTGTATGGAGTTCGTATTTTTTGCAGATGAGAATCCCATCGGGTAAATCGATTGTTTGACAAAAAAAGCTAGTGCAATGTAACTCAAAAACAATGACTATGGTTTTCTCATTAAAAGATGAGGTAAATGTAAGCTAAGGTCAGACAACAACAACAACAACAGTTCGGAGTTGTTGTTGATCAACATTGCAACAGTTGGGATAAAGTGAATGAGTCTTGAAATTATGGCCATCAGTTTTTCTAATATCATGCTTTTGAATAAGAAAATTGTTGACTAGAATTGTTCTCTTATGCAGAATTATAAGACGATGAAAAGGCGTTCAACTTAACTAAGCATTTTTATTTTGAACTATCTTCTGCCCGCGGCTTCGACCGCGTGGATGTCGGAAATGATTCCAAGGGAGCGTGCTACCGGGACAAAAAGTAGCCTATGTTAATCCTTATAATATCAGCTATCTGCCAGTGAAAGTCCTGTTAAAATCGGTCCCACTGCGTTTCGGAGATTAGCCGGAACAGACGGACAAAAAAAAATGTTTTTTATTATAAGTACCGTATATATTTTCATATGCATTTAGTTAAAAGCTGTTATCTTGATAGTACAAACAGACACTTAAATTTTATTTATTTGTAAGTATACATGTATATACCTATGTATAGAAAAAAGTTTTTGCACCAAAAAGAAACAAAATACCAAGTAACTTTGCAGAAATCGCTGACCACCGGGGTAATTACGTAACACACTAACAGTAGGAATGGGTTTCATTTTGACAGTTCAACAACATTCATTGCGTTATTTACGTTGTTGAGCAGACAATTTTTTCGAACATATGAAGCAATGGATTAGCAATAGGCTTCAAAATGATTCAGATTGTGATAGATAGCGTGTTACGTTATTAGGGTGCAGGCCAATAAATCCGTGAGAATGCTGGAGGAACAAACGAAGAGGGATCTAGGTAGTTATCTTTATTGCGAACCGTGGCACCAGGCCAAGGAAACACCAAAACTTCTGGACATGGAGGTGGCATGCCAAGCCAGAACTTTTACTTCGCTGTTATCCGGCTCGAGGAGTAATATATGTTCCGATTCAATGTTTAGAACATTAATTGTTTCTACACTTTGTTCTACCGGGTATTTCAATTCATTAAGCTTACTTTGGTGTTGTGCCTTTTGTTTTTAACCGGCACGACTTTAAAAAGAATAAGATTATGTATTTAGTTCAATTAAATAAGTCTTATTTTGGGAGCTTTCATTCGGCGATATCACTGTGAGGGGTTATTCCGTTTATCCACCCCAAAAAATCCACCCTAAGGTGGATACGCGGAAACGCATGTCTGAGAATCCACCCTAAGGCTTGGTTGGATAAACGGAATGTATAGGCTTAGGGTGGATTCTTGGACATGCGCTTCCGAGTATCCACCTTAGGGTGGATTTTTTGGGGTGGATAAACGGAATAATCGGCAGATAAACTATTCTTGAGATCTATTCTATTATTTTTGATGCAAAATTACATGACGTTGCTAAACAGGGAAGAAACTTTTAATCAACGATTTAAGATCTACACAAGTTGGTAACTATCAATATTGATTTAAAAATGGATGCCACATTCTTTTTTATTAGAATAGATCTCAAAATTAATTTATCTGAAAACCGCAGAAGCCGGTCATTTACAATACCAAAAAAGGTTTCTGAATAATATTCTGCAAAACTCATCGCTTCTACTAAACAAATTCTACAATAACATTCCACACCAGTATCACCCATTGTTACAACCATACCACAAAATACCATATGTGCCACTTAAGCTAATGCCACACGAACGGAGCTACAGAGTAGAGACAAGCGTAGTGCACACTAATGTAGGATTGTCATTACCTGCGTTACGGCACGTTATGGTGCTCTCTGTAAATGGAAATGGGAAATGTAATCTTAGAGTAGTCCCTCTATCTTCAATATTGTTAGACATGGGAATGTCGGATTGGTGGTCTATGCCTCGACTGGTATTTTGTTTATACTTTAATGAAAGTCAGTAGTGTTATGTCGATAGGTCCTAGGTGTAGACTAGGCTAAACCCCTATACGATAAATAAATAAATAAATAATAATACAAGTCTGTAAAGGCTCCCGCAAACAGGCGCGACGCGACAGCGAAACACAAAGGCACCGCTCGTTGCGCGACAGGCGGTGCCTTTATGTCACGCTGTCGCGTCGCACCAGTGGGTACGTGCCTTTACGGTCCCACTGCAGGCCAAATGCCTCTTCTTATACAGAGAAGGCATGAGCATTGATCAACACGCTTGCTCAAGACGGGTTGGTGATCTCAAACTTATATTAATTCTAAAGTCCCAGGTTTCCTCACGACGTTTATCGATGTCAGTGATGTCCAAGATAAACATAGAAAGTACCGTCAATCGGGGTGAATAGGGATGCAGGATTGAATCAGAACGAAACTATAAAAGGGATTTTTAACGTTGAAATAATATAGTTTGTTGCCAATAAGGGCGCTTAATCGTTAATTATAATACAGTAAACACATTAAAGTCTTTTTTGGCAACAAAACATATTATTCCAATGATAAAATCCCTTTTAGAGTTTCGTCTCGATTCACCCCTGAATCCCTATTCACCCCGTTCAATTCAATAAGTCACATTGGTATTTTCTTAGATTTTAACCTACAATCTCGTGCATGCTATGCAAGCCCAACTAACCAAGCGCCATTATCAAATAAATTAATAAGTAATAAATAAATCGGTCGTCTTAGATTCATTATGCTCAACTGGATTATCTGGGCTTCAGGAAAAGACTTAAATATAAACTTGCCACTCTTTTAATATTGTATACATATTTAGCCAAAACAAACACCAGTTCAAAAAATATTAAATAAATAACAATACCTTTCCAAACCAAACAAAAAAATGACTTGACAATTTCAATTATTCCGTTTTCTTAATCAAAACAGGGTTCTCCTTGGAGTCGAAAGCGCAAGTTTTTTTCTTTAAAGATGTATTTGATTCGCAAGCTTTGGTTTCGTTTGTGAGGGCGTCAGGCATCACCACCACATTCACTGGCTTGGCAGGGGAACGGCCTCTGACATCCACAATGACGAAGACTATAAACATCATCAATAATAAAAAGTAGATCACCCGATAATTTTCTTCTAGCTGAGCTATCAAGAACGATGTAGGATTCATGATTTCGTAATTTGTTTTTTCCTGTTGCCTGATTACCTATCATTAGAAATTTTGCTACCTGTTTTATTGTTTTACTCAGAAATTGGTAAAATTTAGGTTATTTTTCGAAAGAAATGCGACTGTCAAACTGACATGTTTTGATACTGTCACAAATAATTCAAATAGGTTTTTTTATATTTTTTGTTTGAGGTGGGGAACTTTTTGGCTAATAAAATGTTGAGTTTTAAATTAAGAACTGAGTAATGAAGTATTTAATCGAGGTTTGTTGCTTGTCTTTACTTCGTTAGTACCTGTTGGTTCACAAAGTTGCAACTCAAGTTACATTATCATAAAGCCAATGTGAACAAGTTTAATAAAACACCAGACCTTTTATGGAATTGGATGATGCAGCTGGATTAAAGAATGAAGAAGAGTCAACAAGACAACGAACTGTGTCTCCAAACAACTGTCTCTGCACAAGATCCAACGAAGAAAGAAATTCTAAAAAGTGAAAAATAAAAAACTTATTTTACAAAAAAAGACAACAGACTTCTAAAAAAAACACCACAAAGTGAAAAATAATTTTAATTTCGGAAGTTGGTGGCAAAAAAACTAAAATACAGATCCAAAGACACCGACATCCGAAATTAAAGTTATTTTTTTCACTTTGTGGTGTTTTTTTTTTGAAGTCGGTTGTTGTAAAAAGTTTTCTGTCTGTGTTTCTGTCTGTTCTGGTTTCTGTTTTTTGTGAAGTAGTCTGTTGTCTTTTTTTGTAAAATAAGTTTTTTAATTTTCACTTTTTCGTGGGTAAGTTATTAATTTATCCAAGTTACAATAGCCTTATTTCAACAGATCATCACCTTTTAGAAAATATTGCTTTTCCCGATGCAGGGATGTTAATTGTTGAGGAGTTCTCCTGATAAAAGCGAGACGAACTGGAGCTGATGGTGAAGCTACCATTAGCTGTATTTCATCATATGTATTGTGATGAGCTTAACTTGCTTAGCAAAAATATTAAAGTAATCGAATCGCAACCACAATGAGTAGTTCCGGTGGCCACCTCTGGTTTTCATAATCAGTTCCACTTCACCAAATGGTGCTTTCCGAGAGAAATGCACGAGTTACTATAAAAAATACCCAAATCGCTATAGGTGCGCCTATAAAATTTGAGGATTTCCCTCGTTTTCCATGGGATCCCCTCATGAGATTCTGACTTGGTGACAATAAGACCACCTCGAGAGAATACCCTTTCAAACAAGAAAATAATTTTCAAAATCGGTTCACAAATTGACGGAGAAATCGGTGAACATACATAAAAAAAAACACATACAGCCGAATATATAACCTCCTCTTTTTTGGAAGTCAGTTAAGAATGAGCCAAAGAGGTAGCTTAAAATCTCAACAGCTGGCCAATTACAGCATATCCTAATATCCCGACAAATCCCTGCCCTTTTCACAAAGAACTCCTATCAAGGAACTAAATTGGCCTTATTGCCGCAATTAATATGAATAAAGCTATCATTGACGATGTGCTACACGCTCAAATCCGCAGACCGTCTGGAGACGGCACATTATCGGAAACCGATTTGCATAGTTAAATAGCTGATCGGTTTCTCTCATCTATAAAGTTTTTAGGACGTTAAGAGACGGTTTTTGTCTCGTGTGACTTAAAATAAAATGAAAATTACGAGATTCCAAGTCTAGTTTCGAATTTGTATATAAGCTGCTACCTGACTTGAAGTCAATGCTTTTATTAACCGACTTTAAAACAAGGAAGAGGTTATGCATTCGGCGAGTTTATTTTTAACACGTAAATTTTTGATGTGGTTGTTTTTACTTGTATCTAATCATAGTAGGTTGTGTAGAGTTGTTTATCAAATCTATGAACATCTGTCTCCATGGGGAAAATTTAAATATACGAGAGTTTATGGGTGTCTAGAGCAGATTGTGAACTAAACTCAAACTAAAAAGTTATGTAGGAACTGATAGCTTAAGAAGCGAATTGTATCAGAAGAATAAAGTCCATCTACTTTTGATTCAACTTTTATCTACATACCTACAGCATGGATACTAAATTGTATCTGCAGCTTTTATTACAGCCTGTAGAATAAACAGTGTCAAATTAAACTAGCTAGCAAAACTCCGCAGAAGTGATGGGTATATACAGATAAACATGATAAAACAAAAATCAAAAATAATTTGATGTTTTTTTTTGTGGGGTCATCTACCGCAGGTCGTGTAGTCACTTAAAATATCAGTTCTTTTTTAGTAAACTTCACAGACGTGATAGGTACTTATCAATGTCTAATCATAATCATGATACAACAAAATAAAATAGATTTTCTTAAGTCATACTTCAAGTAACATAGAACCCCCCCAAAAAAAACACAAATCTTATTTTATTTTATTTAATCGTGTTTAGATATCGTGTAGTCACTTAAAATATCAGTTGGTTTTTAGTAAACTTCACAGACGTGATAGGTACTTATCAATGTGTAATCATAATCATGATACAACAAAATAAAATAGATTTTCTTAAGTCATACTTCAAGTAACATTGAACCCCCCCAAAAAAAAAACAAATCTTATTTTATTTTATTTAATCGTGTTTAGATTTCGCCCCAAAACTTCTGCAGAGTTTCGCTAGCTAAGTTAATTTGACCCTGCAGATACTGGGCCAGCACTAAATAGATTCACATTTACTCCTTCCCATATTTAGGTTCTCCGATTAGAGTCGTCCACTAGAATTTCTTCCCACCATAAACCAAAATGATAGTACAGATTCATGGGTACCACACAGAGGTCGATTTACTCATAGAATCTGTGCAATTAATTCAATTTACGGTCTCCTATCGCATTTGCATGTCTGGAGAGCTATATATAAGTCTTGGTGCAGATACCACGCTCAGTTTGAATTTAATTCAAATGGTCCAAGGAATTTTCTTTGATATTAGTTTTACGATTTTATTGGAAAGGATATTGAATTTTGCGCTGATTTTGTAAGTAGATTCGATGGAGCTATTGTTAGATAATTATGAAATATGTAGATATTGTATTGCTGGTAACGGATGACGAGGTGACATCTTAAAGAAGTCACGCGATCAGCTGTCAATTGATGGAAGGAAAAGGAGGCGTGCGGAGCTGTAATTTTTCTTTTTGCTAGGATGGCGCTCAGATCGGACGTGCTACCATCGCATTATCGTGTGCTTGATTATATTATAATTTAGGTTATGTTATTGGTCATGTACTGATAATTATTCATTTTGGCTTGTGTTATTTATATTTGATTAATGTTTATAGTGTTTCTTTTGATATTTTTATATGTTTTGTAAAGTTAAAATTAAAGTTTGTTTATTTTTTAACTTATTTCACTTCTGATTGCTAACAGTATAGAAATCTGCACCGTAATTGCGTAACACACTTTCAATAACAATTTGAATCATATTGAAGGATATTGCTAATCCATTGCTTCATTTGTTGGAAAAAAAACCGCTCAACAACGTAAATAACGTAATGAATGTTGTTATACTGTCAAAATGAAATCCATTCCTACTGTTAGTGTGTTAATTACCATAAGCACATATTACTTAAGTATTATTACATATGTTATGCTTACATAAGTCCTCTTAAACTCTTGGATAGATAAGTCGGATTGGATTGTCGGCTGTGGATAAAATAACTCAGTACCTAGCTATAATTAGCGGCATTCAAAAAAAAAAAAAAAAACTGATGTTGTACTTAAAGTTTAGGTAATATTGTCTTCTATCTCCAAAACAGCACAAAAAAAAAACGAATCAAAACAAATCTAAAAACGAACTTCTAAAGCCATAATCAAAAAATTATCCCTAAAATCTTTTGAGTCAATCTCAGGAAGATTTCGTGAAGGCTTTCAAAAACAATTTAGTGTGAACTAAAGTCGCATTATGGTGCAACAGTCCAATTATATGTGAGCAGCCCCCGATTAAGGGATGAGGGTGGAAATATGGATCATAGGAGGTAGGTACGTAGGTATAGAAGGTACCTAGTTGATCAAAGTATTTTGTTCAATGTTAACTTTGATGTGAACAGGGACCCGTATTTAAAGTTTTCAGGTCAATTACGTTAGGATACAGAATTAGGTTGTTTTTTTAACTTGGTTTTAAAGACGCAGACAGGAAAATTATATCATAAGGCCTTTTTTTTGGGTGGGAAATCATCATCAACCTTCTCTCGCTCTAGACTTAGCGGTGTCAGACTTTTACTGACTAAAACCCACCCGTGTTCCTTCAGTTGCCTGTGCGCCAGGCCCACGGTAACCCTTTCCGACAAACCGACGACCCTGGCAGGATGTCATAAGGCCTACGTCGGCTTTCGAGTTTTCACATTTTAAATCATTGCAGCATGTTTAATGTTTTAGGAGCAGAATTTTCTATTATTATTGTGTGAGACCTACCGACTCGCCTATAGGTATGTTAAAACCTAGTGATTCCTACATAGGTACTTATTTCAAATTTAGAACATCAAAGTCGGACAGTCATTTTCAGACTCGCTTTGCTGTTTGTTACTTCAAAAACCAAAGTTTTTG
Organism: Griposia aprilina; assembly: GCA_916610205.1. Lineage (NCBI taxonomy): Eukaryota > Metazoa > Arthropoda > Insecta > Lepidoptera > Noctuidae > Griposia > Griposia aprilina. The sequence goes on along the minus strand of OU744295.1, from coordinate 3,675,409 downwards.
CTCAGAATGTAACAAGAAAAAGCTTTAAAAAAAATTGCATAAACACCAATACACGAGCAAACGTGAACTTTGAAAAGATTTTGACAAGGGTCACTCAGACCCTTTGCTGGACTTGAAATTGAATGCGTCCCAAACTGGCAAGTTTTGCAAAGAATTCACAAAAAGATTGTACTTAGTAGTTGGATTGGACATGGAAGTTTTGAAAAGGAAACATTTGGTTATTGTGAAATTATTTAGGTACCTAGCTATATTTATAAAGTTCTTACAACAAAAAATATAGTTTTCGAATAAACTCTTAGTAGGTACAGCTGTGCCTTAAATGGAGGATCGGAACTCACGACCAGTTAGTTGCTTTCAAATCTAGACTAGTTGCTCCCAAATCTAGACTAGTTGGTAGTTTTGGCTGTTAGATACCTAAGTGTTTTATGTTCAACGATTTGTAACCATTTCATTATCTTGCAAAGGTAAGTTACCTTTGCGACTGAAATCAATTTTCTAGAATTGGTCCGTAAAAAAAATAAGTAAGAGTGACAGCGCCACCTACCTTATCACCGTCGAACTTCTCAGTCGGCTCATCATAGATGCGAGCCTCGCGTTTCTCCCGAGAGCCGCGCCGCGCCAACAAAGGAGTTTGCGGCGGCGACGCTAGCGCCACGCTGTTTCTAGCGCTCTCTGGTGGCGACTTTATAAACTCAATCTTCCCACCCTCCACGCAAATATTTGGTGTAAGCGGATACATTGGCGACATAGCAACATTAGTATTCGCCAAATGATTGTAATGATTTTCTTCTAAAGGGAGGTTTTTTGGTTTATTTTTCTTGCGGTACGTGGAGTCGTATGCAAGAACTTGTGTCTTCTCTTCCGGGTGGACTTGCCGAACCTTCCCGGGTGGTCGGTCAGGTGGCTCTGGGGAGACGTTGCCGTCCGTCGGACTTTCATCCCTTTCATTATTTGATATTCTGAAACAATGAAAAAAAGTTTAAAGATTTTTTAAGGCAATTAATTTGATAATTAAAATTATATAAATCAAATAAAAGCTGCTTGCCAACATTTGAGTAATACGGCAAGTGTTTGTCTTGTAACATTTAAAAAGTCTACAACTCTTCGAAATTAGTTGTATTGCTGTTCGCTAGATGGCGCTGTTGTAAAATAATTTATAACATTTCTAAAAGTGGGGAAAAACAGCTAAAATATACAACAATTTTAATAAAAAAATATACAGAGTACGTTTGCGACATAGTCACACATTTTATGACATAAAACTATTCAACAATTTCTCAAAAACAAAGAAGTTATAATCAAAAATCCTACATCACGCAAGCAAAATTTTCTATACAATAAGTATCAGCCCGTTGATTCTAAATGTTCCATTGGAAGTGTGTTCTTTAGTGTGATGTTACAACTGTATATAGATCACTAGCTTTCGTTAGAAGGTCTACAGCACGTGACGTCACGCGCTCGTTGCCAGGCAACGCTCCTTGTAATGTGCGCTGCGGACGCTCGCCCGCGCGGCTGCGACGGCTTAGTGGCGCATATTCCTTGGGCTGCCTTCCCTGCACTTACGCGGTATTAGTTAACTCGTTAGCTTAGCTCCGGTTAAATTGAGCACTTCCATACCATGGCGGCGAGGATACTCGATTGCCAGTTTTTTTGAAGCGGTTGGAAATTAATATTTTGATTTTGTTCGTTATTTTGTATGCTTTTAACCTAATTTAGGTTGTTTTGGATGGTGTAAATGTTAGTTTTTGTATGTTTAGTATAAGCTGACTTCTCATTATACGAAAAGCCTACAAAAGCAAGGTCAGCTAAACTGGAAATGTAGATTGTACTAACAAGAGTTTGTAGGACCTATTAAAATTCTTTCGTCTTATGAAAAACAATATTTTGGTACCTATGTAGGATCAGTTAAAAAAACATAATCTCTACCTACTTTCTAATCCACATAACAAGGAGATTAACCAAAAAAAACCATATTAACACGGGGTAACACCATGAAAACAGTCAAACAAACTATTATCAGGATCACCATGATCTTTCTTATCAGCCAGGCTTAAGTCCACCGGCGCAGTAGCAGTTTTGTTGTTGACACTGATGTTAGCTAGGTAGGTACAATGTATCTTTGTTAAGAAACGAAATTAATAGATAGGTACCTAGGTAATATTATGCCGTGATAGGTAGAATGGACCTAAACATAATATTATAGTAGGTTATTCTAGCTACATACAGTTGTAGACATATAAGTAGGAACGACTGATAGCGAAATGTCACTTTTGGATAAACAAATTAGTTGCTTTTACTTTGGTATCAACTTACAGTTAACAACTTTGAACCACATCAAAATAATAATTTTATTATTAGGTTTTAATGATTCATAATTATTAGGTATTCTAAATAATTGTAAGTAATTTCCTATAAAAAATAATTAATCGGTATTTCTAAAGTACCTGGCCGCTGGACAAATATTTAAGAACGCAAAATATTTTTTTATGTTCTTAATTTTGAATTTCGAAATTAAAAGTACCTAGTACATTTTGTTTATGTCCCGCTTACCCTATGGTTACTTTCTCCTACTGTTTTGTCAGTCAAAATTTGCATAATTATTTTAAAATCATGGGTAAAAAGGAAAGTTGTGATCCATCAACCCGGAAAACGATTATGGCACTGTATGAACGTGATTGGTCGTACCTACTTATAAAAAGATTGCTGGTCATATGGAGTGCTCCAAAACTAAGGTTTATAACGCTGTAAATCACGTCAAGAAATTCAACACTACCTACCAATAATGTTCTTCGAAAACCTAAATCTAGATAAACGACACCGCGTGAAGATGCTTTTATTGTTCGTCCAGCGAAGACTGATAAATATAAGACGGGAAGTTTTTGGCAACGGAGGAGTATTAGCGCGTACAGTATCTACGAAGTTATTTGGAAGAATCGCCCGGAGAGTACCTAACACTTCTCGTAACTTTGTAGGTCGTAGGTTCGAACCCAGACAGGCGCTTTACTTTTTTTAAATTATTTCGGTGAAGGAAAATGTCCTGAGGACACAGGCATGTTCTAAAACCAAAATTCGAAGACATGTGACATCTACCAACCCGCACTGTGAGCGCGTGGTGGATTACGGCCCACTCCCTATCATAGAGACGAGACCTGTGTCCCAGCAGTGGGAACATTACAAGCTGATTAGTGATTATGCTTAAGCTATTAGTTACCTTTTTTACCCGAATACGGCAAAACGTTAACGGCGTTTTTCAAACGCATTTTTATTAACACAATCAAGACATCTTTACTCTTGAACTCTCGATAAGTTGATAACGAAATCCCGTCTGCTTTTACCTAGTATAATTAAAGTATTAAGTATAAAACAGCGTTTACAGGATTAAGCCGTACTAAGCCGCGTCCTGTCGTGTTTGTTAAGTTCATTATGAGAGGCTTACAACCTGCTTAGTATTAAACTTTGGAGAAAGGGAGGAACGGTTTGTGTTCTAAGGATAATAATTTTAAGTTATTTTTAACAAGGCGTGATGTTAAGAGGGTCCCCGCAAACATGCGCGACGCGACGGTGCGACGCGATTCTGGTAGAACAATTTCTATGAAATTTTTGACCCAGTGAGCGCGAAGCGTCTCCGTTTCAGCTTGGGCAAAAATGCTTTCGTATGTCCGGATCTCCGGCGGATGGCTGTTCTCTTCTACAGGTCACATTTCTCAACCGATTCTCGAGAAATTTTATGAGCAGGTTCGAGAATTATACGGATATTTTTTGTCTATTCAGCTTTTCGAAATTTTTCAAAAAAGCAAATTGCGGAGATAAGGGGGTTGAAAACGTAAAAAAACATATTTCAGGTATTTCGCGCTCTTTGCGCGCGCTTTTTGTTGTAAGAACATTTATTCAGTTGTAAGACTTTTAAGCTATGCAAAGACAGACTCGCGAGCTCTACTTTAATTGGTTTATTTGAAATAAATGCTTTGAGTTTGAGTTAATTACGCTAAAATTACCAGTAGGTACTTATTTAGTTTGGGATGAAAGCACGTTTGAAATTATTCCATTATTATTTGGACACTAATAGGTTTGAGTGGATCGTTAATTATAATAGAAGTGACACTGTGACAGCTGTATCAATATGACATTTGAGTTATTAATTATGTATCATAATCAAACAAATAATAGTTTCCTAAATAGATAACTAAAGCTTTTATAGCCTCCGGCCTCTGCAGACTTAGCACGAGCGTCGTTTTGTCGACGGAAGAGTAGACAAAAATAACGTCCTGTGTAGAAAGTTTTCTACTGTGTTTAGCATGGCGATTACAAAATCAAATTGTCTTCACTACCTTAGACAACTCTTAGTTGTCTGTGTAATTTCACAGTTTGGGATAGAAAACTTTCTTCCGAAATAGTCTACATAAAAAAGGACCTAGACAAAGGTCGATAGAAACGAAAGACAAAATGACAGATTATACAAGGATTTCTACGGTGCGATGTCAATTATGGAGAACCGAAATGTCACTTTGTATAGAAAGGGCTGTGTCTATTCTTCGTAGAAATAGAAAGCGTCATGCTAAACCTATTTGGTATACACTTGTACAGATTTTGATACAGTTTTTAATAAAGTTACTAAGGAATGTATTTTTTTAAATATTTAAGTATTTATTATTTATCATAAATATTTATTATTATTTGGAGTTTGAACACTAATGGGTGAATCTACTTAATAATTCCATAAATAAACTCACTTAAGGCGCAACCTGAACCCATAATCGTTCTTAAAAGTGTCCTAAATCTTTACTGTAAGAACTTTGCGACATTCTTATTCAAATTAAACTCATTTAGAACGTGAAATTAAGTCAAACAGCTCATCAGCAGTCTTTTGTTTTTAGACAACTTCATTTAGTTCACTCAAGAGCGGAAAGGAAGCAAACTTGAACATTTCAAAAGAGCCTTAAATGTATCTTCTGCCAAAGTAATTTAAATCTTATTACAGAGTGGGTAAGTATATTATTCGGTGGACGTATGAGTGTCGTTAAAATGTGACCAGTGTCGACCAATATATTCGTCATTGCTTTGTTTATTTTATTTTAATGTGTTCTGTGACTATGCAACATGTGGACATGAGCTGTTTTGGACAAGGAAATCCATAATGATTATAATATTTATGTATTTTATTGTCTTTTTTTTCAGCTCATGGATTTAATCATTTGGTATATTTATCCACCGATAAGAACTTTATCAATGCAGTTCTAAATATCGGTCGATTGTTAGTACCTTAGCAGTAACCTAGGCAGTAAGTTCCTATTGCTTCAGCAAAATCTAGAATCGCTTAGACATTAGACTGAAAATGTAAAATTTATTAAGTAGTTTCAGCCTAAACCAGTCTAGGCTATCTGCGTAATTTCTTGCCATCCCATTTTAGGGGAAACCTGAAAGGTTGGTGAAAAATCTTTTCTCTAAAATGGTGCCCTAACGACTTAATGAATCCCCGGATTCAGAATGCCTGGATCTAATCTTTTTAAGCTGAGTTTGAATAAGCACAGTTAAGGCGATACCCCGACCAAAACCTTGCCATGGTGCGTTATTCAGAGGCTATTAACTCATTCACTATGGGTAATAAACTACATCTAAAAGCACATTATTAATGTTCGTTATCCTATCATCACATTGCTCGTGTTCTGCTTCTTATTTGTTTTTATGTGTTGTAAATACATTTAAAATCTCCTTATAAAAAAGTGACTAAAATTATTGATTGCATGCATCTTTACTTAAAGGTGACGTTCTAATAATTTAAGGATTACACTCAAGGATAGAGATACTTTAAAAATCTAAATAATTGTCGTTTTATTTTATTTCAATAGCTCACTTGTCTTTTTTATTAAAATTATTCCACAATGTTTGACAACTCTAGCGGGACGGAGCGAGACTCAGCGACGGAACAGAGAAGGACCGAACGCTCAAGGTCGTTTGCTCAGGGTAGCGCCTTAAACTATGGTATTTCGCAACTATAATAGGTCATTGATGAAATAAAAATGATTTTGATTAGACAAAAGATTTTTAGCACACTTGGTTAATGAGAGCCAGACCGTAAAAATGTACCTAACATTTTGATGATCACGACCCTTTTTTATTTTCATTTAATTACTCTCAAACATTGTTAATTTATTCCATTGCGCCTGTTATTCAGCGAAAGGAACTACGTTTTAACTGGGTCTACCACGACACCTCTAGTTTTTTTTTTTTACCAATGTTCACATCACTAGTGGTCTCAATAGGTATGGGTGACAGACAAAGCGGTGAGCAGTGAGTGACATCAAAGGGGCGCCAATTCGACTCCGCGCGTAGTGACGTAACGTTACACTAATACCTTCTTTATTTTCTAAGTATTGCCGATAGGTGGCGCTGTGGAGGTAAACGTCAGAGTTCGCTGCAGCGCCATACTAATATAACAGCTGTGAATGGTTATAGACGTCACAACTCACACTATATACAAAGTGGATTGTTAGTCATTAATGTTAACGCATAAATGGAGATGCTGTAGTTCATCGGTAGTGTTTGTTTGCCAAACGTGGGAGTTAGCTGCAATTTTACCTGCAGCAAAAATCGGTTGGAAAGCCTAGGTTTCTCATTGATAGCCTTTAATGCAACTAGCATTAAAAAACACCGTTATGTATCGATCACAAACGCTTTTGTAAATTATTTAATTGTGTTTTTTTTTATGGATCATGTGGTCTGCAATACTGATTTTTATTGTAATTATTATTATTTAAAACCTTTAAAAATATTTTTAGGTTGGGTTCCGGTAGGTACCTACCTAATCTGTCTTCAGTAAAATCACCCGAATGCTTAGCAATGCATTACTCTACGTTATGCTTTTATAATTCTAGTCGAGACGCTAAACTGATTGATTTTACTACGTTGTATTCAAGCAATTAGCCAATCCTAGTCCTCTCCCAAGTTAAACACTTCGTCTAAACACCTGGTTTCCTGTGCAGCATCCAATTGACTCCAGCTGCCTTTTGAAATTGTCGCTACGTATGGCATGCTCCGGAAATTGCAGGGATGAGTCGTCGAGACAACTTCCGATTCGGAATGTCATTCCTATGGAGAGGAACTATGGAGTTTTAAAGACTTATGGGTTTTTTTGTAGACCTTTTTCTATTTTGAGTACCTGTTACTTGTTGACAGACCTACACCGTCCTCCCTTACCTATTAACACTGTAATTTGAAAACATTGTAAAAGTCACTTATTTTTAAAAGAGTAACCGTGGAGTTTCTTTCTGGCTCTTCTCCATAGGAAACGACCAGTTGGAACCGTGCACCTAGCTTCTGACGTTTCATAAGTGCCCATGTAATTATGAGTTTTTTTTTTATGATAGCGAATCAATGTTTTCGTAGGTTAAATGTGCCAATGTGACCTTCTTAGGTCTACCAGATCTCATCTTTATTACAAACAAATAGAAAATAAGTAAATATCGATGTTTGCAATTAAATTGATTAAGTCTATGTAGCATCTAGCATCACTATTTTTCGCTTAATTAAGGACATGGATTAATAAAATTACGTTAGTTTTTGGGAACTACTGGTACTGGTAGCTGCATCCGGTTGGATTGGAAGCTGACCCCAATACAGTTGGGAACAGGCCAGATAGAGAATGATAATGATTATTAACTGAACAATAAAATGCCATTATTTTTGCCTTATTTCGGCAAAAGTTACGTAACTAACAAAATCCTCAAAGCTCTGCATGATTAGTCAACAACTCCGGTGACAGATGAAGAAGTCAGTCACATCAAAGGAACACCAAATTGTTTCTGTACAGGAAGTGACGTAACACTTCCGTTAGCTTCTGCCGTGTGCTAAATCACCAACTGTTGGTCCACATTTTGGGAAAATATAGTAAGGCCTGAGCTTGAGTGCTTTTAAAATTATCTCATAGTGTATTTCAGGAGTATTCGTATTCTTTACTAGCTTTTGCCCGTGGCTTCGTCCGCGCCGGAAAATATCCCATTTATCCATTGACACACGCCAGCAAAGTCGGCATGAATTTTCCCAACATCTTCAACAATCATCGTCATATTTTAGCCAATTCACACAAAACCGTAATGAATTATACACTTAAACCTTCCTCATGAATCACTCCGTCCATTGGTGAAAACTGCAAGAAAAACCGTTCGGTGGTTTATGAGGTTATCGCGTACAGACAGACAGACGAGACAGGGGACTTTGTTTTAGAATATGTAGTGATAGTGATTGTACATATAAATTACAGAAACAATATTAAGAGGGCAGCTTAAGTACTAAGACGAGCTTAACCCAGAATTGGTTTTTCTTGCAATATTGCATAGCATAGTCTATGTCAATGTGAACGAAGGCTCGTTCACATTTTTGGCCTATCTGGAGCTTCTTGTCTTCACTCGTGCTTACTGGAGTCATCAAAGAGAATTATTTCTTCTTTGTATTTGCTAACACTTCCACAACATAATCAATGTGTTGTGATCGACTAAGATAAAGATCAATGAATAACCATGACTCCACGTCCTATAATTAGGTACTTATAATAGACTAGCTTTCGCCCGCTGAAATTATCCCACGGGAATTTACTACCGGGATAAAAAGTATCCTATTTCCTAACCCAGGTCATGGCCTATCCATATGTTTTTCATCCAATTCCGTTCTAGCATTAAGGCATGAAAAAGTAAGACAGACCATTATTTCCAATCCCTTAAATCGCGTAAAAAGAGGAACACAAAAAATTCCATATCACATGTGAATTTTAAAATCAACCGTTATTTTACTCCCTTGGGGGATGATTTTACAAAACGCTAAACCACCGTAATTCTTTATTTCTTACCAAAAGCATAAATTTGAGTTTTCTTATCCCTCGGGGTTTCCCATACAAACTTTCATCCGCTATATCATCCCCTTTTGGATTATCTATGAGAGAAAAAATAGCCAATGTCCTTCCCCAGGATGCCATCTGTCTCCTTGCCAAATTTATTTAAAATCCGTTCAGTGGTTTAGGCGTGAAAAAGTAACATACAGACAAAATTACTTCCGAATCTATAATATTAGTATGGATTTGTATAAAAAAGTGATAACTACAAATTTCTGCCTACAAAATGCTCATAAAAGTCCATCCAATAGATCATCGTTTAGTTTCACCAGCTAACTGTCCCCTGTCCATCGGCAAAGTGCCCCGCTTATCCATAATGCTAATGATTATCGTTATGACGGCATTATCCTCACGGTGTGACAACTTGGTGCCGGCAGACTTACGGTCAATGATTGCTGGGTGTATTTTTAGAACTTTACCAACTGGTTCGGTGGACCGATCGTTCAACGCGTGTTAATAAGTTGAGTGCATGTTATTTTTAAGTGGATGTGTGTAGGTAGAGCATTGGTGACAAAGCTTCGGAATAGACAGAAAGAGCTGTCTACATGATTCGTCTACCTGATAAAATAGTGAAATCATGTCACACATCACGTCCACCATCCTGCCATGGCATTAACACAACAACGGAAACTGCTCCTTAATGACATCCATGGTAAACCAGTCCAGACTGATATTTCCAATTTTATAGAACAAGTGCTTGTATAAAAAAATACCCTGCTCTCTGAAATTATTGCAGGTGCTTCAATTTTACTGCATTATGCTGTTTAATTAATAGTTAATTTCTTTTTTTGGTCGCTGTTGGTAATTAAAATTTTAATTATTTTGTAGCTATGTACAGGATATTATATTAATAATGAGAGAGACCACCTAGATAGCAGTAGAATCATATAAAACTAAAGTTGGACTATGAAATGATTTTACACTGTCCTAAATAAAAGAGAAGCTCTGCTTTTGTAATGGGGTTAGAAATATAATTTCGTGGTAAGGCATGATTCTGTATCAGAAATTGTACCAATCTTTTTGTAGTTCATCTCAAATAAATGAAAACTACAACAGTGCCCGTGAATTTAACACCACAAAACACAAATCTACACCCTTATTGCATAACATACTTTCATTCGGAATCCGAGGGGTTTTGAAGAAAAATTACTAATCCATTGCTTTGTCTGCTCAACAACGTACCTACTTAAATAACGCAATGAACATGGCTGTACTGCCAAATAGAAACTCATTTTGATCGAATGTCATTGTGTGTGTGATACGCATTTACGCCGCTGAACTGCCGAATATATATAGCACACCCACATTTCGCCAGTTATGTTTTAAGTCCCATGTAATAGGGGGCGAGCCTATTGCCATCAACCGGGCACAAATCCAGACTCCGGGCTGCTACCGAGAAATTCCAGATGGAAAAACCCGATAACACTTTGCCCGACCCGGGAATCGAGCCCAGGACCTCATGCTCAGCAGTAGCGCTTGCCACCACTAGACCAACGAGGCAGTCCACTAAAATTCCAGCCATATGCAGCAGTAGCGAAGGGTACAATTATCGAAGGGTAAATTTTTGTAAGAGGTAAGCCGGAATACCTACGTCTATCTTTAATGTGATTATATTCTTTGTCTTATAGAATACAGACTGTGCCATTTTTCAAAGGGAAACCGGTAGAAATGGAGTTGTATGGAACCTTCGCCACATTATGCAGCTTCATAGACATAGGAGGCGTGATGTATTTCCCAACGCAATCACTGGGGGTCACGTCATTGGACTCCAACAACAGTAAGGTCACACCGTAAGTAACTGTTTGTGGTTTTGCGTAATAACCACTTGGAAAGCCCTTTTGTCTAGAGGCAAGAGATTGGAAAAGTGCGTTGCGTGGTATTTTAAGTGCAAATTTTATAGGCTGTTGGAAATTGATGCCGTACGCAAAATACGCGCTTTGATGTGGAGTTGTGAACACCAGCCCGTATTTCCTATCTAAGGTACTAGGTGTCTATATTCATTCAATGTTTGTGTAAAATTTTTGCCAGATAATAAAACCGGAATTTATCAGGAAGTGGTAAAACAGGCCATTATTATTGTTGTAGGAAGACTTGGTTGAAGTTGAGGCCCGTAGTTCAAGGGGTAATTGAATTCTACAGCATCCTTTCTAGACAGGTTAGTGGGTACTTGTATTATACGACAACGCAGCACTATAAAAACTTTCTCAAGATAATAGGTCGGGAAAAAGTTTTTTTGTATTTTATGGGCATAAAGTTGTAGTAAAATCTCTTTGGCAGTACTGTTTGTATCTGGCTGGTTATGATACTTCTACTTGAAAAAATAAAAATAAAAGTATAATCGATTTCCCGCCATTTGTGAACTGTTTTTCTGTCCGCCAAAATTTGTGAATCTAATGAAGAAATTCGATACAGTTTAAATTTTCGACGAACGAAAATTCGACAAGCCGCGAAAAAACTAACTGACGTTTATGGACTTAACGAAGTGCCAGTAATAGTAGCACAAAGTTGGTTCAAGCTTTTTCAGTCCGGGAACTTTGATTTCAAAAATGCTCTGATCGCCCTGTTACGGATAAAGTCGATGCTATTTTTGAAAAAGTGGAGCAGGTTTACGACATAGCTGAAGAGTTAGGGGTCGACCATAAAAAAATGTTGATCCATTTGAAAAAGTCTGGGTATACGAAAAAGCTCGATATTTGGGTGCCACACGACACCCAAATATCGAGCTCTTACTTTTGAATTTGTATATAAAATACGAAAGAACTTTTTCCCGGACCTACCTAATAAGTATTGTATCATGTGTGTCATTTCAAAAATTAATGTCATCCTATTACTCATACATCCAGCCTCATAACAACACATAACAACATTTGGCAAATGATGGCAACGAGCTCAAAATCTGCTCATAAGGGGGTACCTAAGCCAAAAGCCAGATACTGAAACTACACCAATTTTTCAACTTTCGGTACCAACATAACTTAAAATAAATTGGTTCTCCAAGCGAAGGTTCTACGTCGCAGTGGAAAAAACATAAATCAAAGAGAAAAACTCATTTGTGAAGACCTTGGACTACTTCAGCCTGAAAACGTCCCTTTTCAGCAAGCGGTTAAGGCCAGCTGTGGCTTGCAGCCGGTCTTATTGTTTAAGAGTCTTTCTTCGTTTGTATGAGGGTAGGTAAGAAAGAATTCTTGCTAGCATAAAATGCTCTAGGAATGTATAGTCTTTCAAGCACTTTTAAAATAAATGAGTAGTTTTCTTGGAAGACATTCGGGCAATGCCTTTCATTTTGTCAGTTTAAGAACACAGTATCAGGCAGTTCCAATATTTAATAAATTACCGCTTGAGTTAAAAAGCATACTGTACACAGGTTCATTTAAGGCTAGACTCAAGGCATTCCTGTTGGAAAAATGTATCTACTCATTAGATGAGTTGTAATAGTCCTATAATTCCTGTTCAAACTGACATGTAATTATTTTTTAAGGTGTTTTATTGTCTACCGTGTTCATATGACTTTTATTTATATTTTTTGATTATTCTTTTTCGTTTAAATTGCAATTATTTTATTGACATAATGGTTTAATAATTTATGTTTGCATGGTATTTTAAATTTTATTTAAATAATTTCTCCATAATTTTCTAATTTTAATTTAATTGTATGTTTTCATATATTTGTACATGTAATACTGTTGTTAATGTTAATGTTTCATGCTGGATTATATTCAAACGCAATGTAAATTGTTACTGAATAAATAAATTAAATTGAATTGAATTGAACATTCATAGCATTGTTTACTTTATTGAGTGGACGATTTTCAGCAGTGGATTATGAATTTTCTTAAAACTCCGTCGGCTTGTCATTGAAATGTCTCACACAATTAGGATGCAGGATAAGATAGTACAATTTTTGACAATCTTTGCCGTAAGATAAAAGATGGAGAAGAAAATCAGTAACCTTTTTTGAATAACATGCAAACGGCACCTTTAATAGGCAATCTTAATCGCTACATAATAGGTTGGGGAAAAAGTTTCTTCGCATTTTTTAAGAAAATTCAAAACATTTTTTAACATAGTTTATTTACATTTAACTAAAGTATGTAAGTACCATTTTGTTCGATAACTTTTTGCCATCTTGTAGGTAGGGACGTGATCCCAGTGCTATAGAAATTTTGGGACTTCTGATCAAAATACCGCGACAAGTGGTTTTGGCAGTCCTCTCGTGATGTTAACCTGACACTGCCTAAAGAATTCTGAAGAGACCGAAACAGGTGGAAATTTGAAGGTGCAAGGTCAGGACTATACGGCGGATGCATTAACACCTCCCAGCCAAACTCTCTTAATTTTTGCTGAGTGGCTAAAGATGTGTGAAGTCTAGCGTTATCATGATGAAAAACCACACCCCTTCTGTTGATTAATTCCGGCCGCTTTCTCTCAACTTCTTGCTTTAATCTCATCAGTGTTCGCAGTAGAGTTCAGAATCGATGGTCCTGCCTGGTGGTAACAGCTCATAATGAATAATGCCCTTCCAATCCCACCACACACACAGCATCACCTTGTTGCGAGTTAACCCGGGTTTCGCCACAGTCTGTGAAGCCTGACCGGCCTTTGACCACGACCTTTTTCGCACGTTCTTGTCGTACGTGATCCACTTTTCGTCACCAGTTATCAGGTTCTTCAAAAATGGTTCGGTTTCATTACGTCGTAATAAAGAATCACAAATGAGTAGACGATTCATTAGGTTTCTTTCAGTGAGCTCGTGAGGTACCCAAATATCGAGCTTTTTTGTGTACCCAGTTTTTTTCAAATATGCCAAAACTGTTTTCTGGTCAATTCCCAGTTCTTCAGCTACGTCTTAACTACTGATATGCCGATCTTGCTCCACTTTTTCAAAAATGGCATCCATTTTATCCGTAAAAGGGCGACCAGAGCGACGTGCATCTTTGACATCAAAATTTCCGGATTGAAAACGCTTAAACCAAATTTGTGCTACTCTCACAGACACTGCACTAGGTCCATAAACATCGCAATTTTTTTTCGCGGCTTGCGTTGCATTTTTCCCTATTTTGTAGTAAAATTTTAAAATGTATCGAATATCTTCATTAGATTCACTCATCTTGACAGTACGAAAAACAAATGAAAATCACACATTTTCCTAATTTGAATTTGGAATTATGTTCTTTAAAATTTAAACTTTCAATGATACCAAAACCAGCCAGATACAAATAGTATAGCCAAAGAGATTTTATTACAAGTACATACATACTATAATGCGAAAAGACTTTTTCCCCAACCTAATATTTTAATCCGTTTTCAGTAGAACTTCGATCAAGCTGTCTTAATGATATGGTTTTAAAAACACTTGAAACGGATTTAAATATTTTTTTCACTTATGAAGATGTTGTTACGATTGCTAGATCGATGACTTTAAAGAGGTATAAGGAGTATATCTCATGCATCCTCCATAAAAAAGGGAGGATCCTTCGACCAGAAGGGTGTTGAATCTGGTGGACAACACCCCGACGTTTGTTTTTTTTTTTTTTTTTCCTAATTGGCAGCTCGTAGTTGTGACCACTAAGGTCCTGGCTACTTAACCGGGCAAACCTGTGGGTGCCTTAAGCTACTAACTTAAAGCCTCCAGCCAGGGGCGAACAATACTTAAAATTTAGGTGACCGCACGCTAAGGGCACCCCCTGTGGGGTACGAACCTCGGCTTAGGGCGTCACTGAGGGGAGGGCAGCAAGATGGGACAGGCTGGATCTAAATTATATTATTATTATACTGGGGAATTTAAAACTACAGGCTCAGCTACGGCGCGGGCTGGCGCGTCGTCGAGCAAGGGTCGGGGGGGGGGACAATTACGTCGGGGGCGTCGCGTAGGACCTCGGCGGCGAGATCGGAACGATAGCGGTCTGTGTTTGTATACTGTACTGGTGGCCCTACTGCTCTCCTGGAGGAGGGTTATGGGGTCATCGGGGTCGGACAGGGCATGCCTTGGACGGCGGGTACGACTAATGCGGGAGGGGGCATATCTGGCAGCCTCGACAACCAGAGGGTTGCGATGTGAGGCCGCGGAGTCGAAGAAGCGCTTGGAAATGCGCTTCATGAACTGACGGATAGTGGGGATTTTAAGGTCGAGATGGAGGATCTCGTTCCGAACGAACCAAGGGGAGCCGGTTGCCCTACGGAGGAACCGGTTTTGGAGGGTCTGCATCCTATGGATGTGGTGGGGTTTCGAGTGTGCGAAAACCACACTCGCGTAGGTCATGATGGGACGAATGCACGCTGTGTAAATGCGCAATTTGCACTTGAGTGACAATTTGCTGCGTGCATTCAATAGGGAGTGGAGTCTACCGAGAGCGAAAGCGGCGCGCGAACGCGCCTGCTTTATGTGCTCGCCGAAAGAGAGTCTGTGGTCTAGAGTGACGCCTAAGTATTTGGCTCGCTTCTCCCAAGGGATAGGCTTGCCGAACATGGTGATCGGACGGGGAGGGGTGGGGTTGAGTCTCGGTTTCGAAAATAGAACCGCTTGACTCTTATCGGGGTTTACTTCGATTCTCCACTTCCTAAACCAGTCACCGAGTTGGTTGACTGTGGTTTGGAGAGTGCGAGATATCGCGTCGGGGCTTACGCCGGTGTAGTAAATGGCCGTATCGTCTGCGAACAGAGCCAACTGAGCCCTTTTACTCTTGGGGATATCGCTGGTGAAAAGCGTGAAAATGAGAGGGGCGAGCACGGAGCCCTGAGGGACTCCGGCGCGAATGGGACGGGGGGAGGATAGCGCTCCTTCGATGCGGAATCGGAAGGTTCGGTTCGACAAAAAGTCTCGCAGGATGAGCACGAGACGATCTGGCACTTTAAGTTGGTATAGCTTATATAATAAGCCATTGTGCCAGACTTTGTCGAACGCTTTCGCTATATCAAAGAAGACAGCACCCGTCAACGAACCACGTTGGAAGCCAACGCTTATGTGTTCGACGATACGGTGGACCTGTTGGACGCACGAGTGTTGGGTTCGGAAACCGAACTGCTCGTTGGGAATGAGACCTTTCGTCTCGGCATAGTCTCTGAGACGCTTATAAATAAGCCTCTCATAGATCTTGCCGATGACATTGAGGAGACTGATGGGGCGGTAGCTGGAGGGAGCGGATTTAGGCTTGCCCAGCTTGGGAATGCCGATGACAGTGGCCTGTTTCCACGCTTGGGGGAAGATGTTATTGCTCATGGCACCATTGAAGATGGTGGTCATTAGCATGATCAGGTGGGCAGGGAACAGTTGGAACACCTTATTGGTCATTCCATCAGAACCGGGGGCTTTACGGGGCTTAAGGCCCTTTATGAGCTCTTGCACTTCGTCGGGGGTGACGGGAGGCAGAGGGCACTCGGGGTCTTCTACGGGGGGGAGGGAGGCTCTCCTTTCGACTTCGGCGTCGACCTCAGAGAGGTGAGCTTGGTCTACAGGTTGAGAGCTGGGCGAACATTGGGCCTCAAGACTGTCGGCAAGGCACTCGGCCTTGTCGACATCAACGAAAGCGATGGTATTGTCTGGGCGGATCAAGGGGGGCATAGGGACTACTTCTCGGGATTTGAGTTTCCTCTGAAGCTCCCAGAATGCTAGGTGGGTAGGCTCTAGTTCGCTCAGCAACTCATCCCAGCCCGTTTCCCGATGCTCCGCTACACGTGTCCTTACAGCTCGCTGTAAGTAGCGCATATGGGCTCGGTTCGCGTCGCAGGGAAAGTTGCTGTACGCACGGACAGCCGCGTTCTTCTCAGTCATCAGTTCACGTACATCGTCCGGCAACTTCCAGCGACGGTCGTCCGTCGCTGGAACTTCCCTTGAACAATCGTTCAGGACTGATTGTACGTGTCCAGTGAATGAGTCGATCGCAGCCGTCGTGTCAGCGATAGAGTCGAAGAGGTCGGGGATGGAGTCTAGGTGGGGGGACGTGTTGGATTTCAGGCGTTCGCTTACTTTCCTCCAGTCCGTTACCACTTTTGTGGAGGGGGGTTGGTCGGGGTCGGGGAGGCCTACGCGAGGGGCTAGCTTAAGCACAACTGGTCGGTGGTCAGATGATAGTTCGTGTATCACCTCTATAGAATCCAACCGTAGGTTGATATTCTTTAAAAGTGATACATCGAGCACGTCAGGGGTATGGTCAACCGAGTGGGGGAAATGAGTGGGAGTCATCGGGGCGATGACATCGAAATTTAGAGGGGTGCAGAGGTCGAACAAGTGTCTCCCTCGGGTAGAGATTCTGGTACTATTCCAGGCGTGATGTTTGGCGTTGAGATCCCCCGCTATGATAACGGAGTCACTCAGGCCGAGGAGTAAGGTCAGGTCGTCAGTCAAGAGTTGGAAGTTCTCTGAATGGCTCGTAGGGGGGAGGTAGACCGATACCAAGGTGATCGGTTGGTGGCCTGTCATGCCTAGCCGGCAGATAGAGACTTCTAGTCGTGAGAGGGGGGGCGGGTCCAAGGGGATGCAGTAGAGGGATTTTCTGTAGTAAATGAGGGTGCCACCCTTGTGACACCGAGTCCTGTCGTTTCGAACAACCCGATAGTTCGCTATCGACGGCGTTCGCATGTGGGGTTTTAGAAAAGTCTCCTGTACGAGGAGGACATCGATCTGGTGGTCGCGGAGGAAGGTACCGATTTCGTCGCGCTAACCTTGGATGCCATTGGCATTGAAATAACCTAACTTTAGGGATCGGGGTTTTAAACGCGAGAGGATTCCGTTATCCATTAGTGGGATTGGGGGAGTTCACGAATGACTGTAGCGCGTGCGTAATGTCCGGGTACGCGTTATATATGCACTGAATGGCATAAAGGTTACCGGCATTTCTGGCGGCAACGATTTCATTGGCCATTTGACGGGCGCGAGGGGTGAGGAAGGCAGTGAATGTGCCTGAGATCACGTTGAACGGATCCATGGGGTTGGGGCCTACAGCCACGGGTGTGGTTGAGGAAGGAACGAGCGCGCCCCGACGTTTGATGTCGGGAGTTGTATATATGCTAGTTGCGCGGTGAACTCTGCTTGCGCGATGCAGGGTTTTGCGTGACGTCAGTTAGACGCGAAGTTCACATGTGGGGTGATGTAGATGCCACCACAAATTCTTTTGGTAAATACCTCCGCTTTAAATAAAACTAATAGGCAGAATCCATCCGTCTCACAGAGAGGAGGCCTGTGTCCCAGCAGTGGGAACATTATAGGCTGGTTATGTTAAAGATAATAGAAAGAATCACATCATCCGTGATCTGATACTCCTAACCACAAAGTAACTACTGCTTTTTATATCAAATCAAATCTATACATATTAAAGCTGAAGAGTTTGTGTTTTTGTATGTTTGAACGCGCTAATCTCTGGAACGACCAGGCGGATTAAAAAAAAAACGCATTTGATAGCCCAATTCAAGGAAGGCTATAGGCTATTTAACTCCACGCTATGACCTTTAGGAGCCGAGCAAAAAGAAAAAAGTCAGAAAGAACGCTAAGCGAAAACGAAGTGATAGCGCCGGCAGGTGATGCGACGCGATGCTAGAAGGTGGGTCGGGGAAACAAGAAATTTCACGCGGACGAAGTCGCGGGCAGAAACTAGTCTAATATAAAATTAGTTGCGTGGTCTCTGTTTACTTTATAAAAATTACCACAATTGTTATTGTGTGGTCACTCAGGAATGTAAGTTCGTTTGATTGAGACATGAGGCTTGACCCTTACTGTGAATTGAAGTGATTTGGCTGTGGGGAAATTTGAAGTTGACGCTCGTTTGTGTGTGTTGGTTTTGAAGTACCTACCTAGGTTTAAATTGCATAAATAGTGTTGCCTTTTGAGAAGCATATAAAAAGCAACTTTCGTTTTTTTTTATATTCAGCGGGGTAATTACCTAATACACTCAGTAGGAATGGGTTTTATTTTGACAGTTGAACAACATTCATTGCGTTATTTACATTGTTGAGCAGATGAATTTTTCGAACATATGAAGCAATGGCTTCAAAATGTTTCAGATTATGATAGATAGTCTGTTACGTAATTAGGGTGCTGGTTTAGTAGAAAAACTAATTATTTAGATTTTTGCGTTGCATTAGGATAGCTTTTAATTATATCTGTCATGAATAGCTCAGCACTTAGAAGTAGTCCTTACGACTAAATCAAGACAATCAGGAAGAAATCTTTGAAAAAAGCTTCAAATGCCAGTCAGTTTCAAACAAAATGATGGCCCTTTGTTTCGACTTTACATCATAACCTCAATCACGCAAACCACTATCAACTGAGAATGCTGGCGACTTGAGTAACTGTATGTACCGAATAAATCAGTATTACCCACAAATAAAACGCAGTACTCCTATAAATTTGCTATAAGTACATTTAATTGTTTTAAGGACGACGGCACTTCCTGAATAGCCGCGGGTCTTAGTACCTGGACCATAGACTAAGAAAACCGTACAGATGTGTCATGTAGGTATAAATTCTGCTGTGTTAGTTAACGCTGATACCGTTGAATCAATTATTTGGTTCTCCACCAGCACCCTAATAGCGTACCTAACACACTATCTATCACAATATGAATCATTTTGAAGCCTATGGCTAATCAATTGCTTCATATGTTCGAAAAATTTGTCCGCTCAACAACGTAAATAACGCAATGAATGTTGTTGAACTGTCAAAATGAAAGCCCAGCCTTTCTTTTTATCTATTGCGCCGCATGTTTAAAATCCGAGTTCACGACAGCCAAATTGAGTCAAAATAAATAAAGAAGCGATTAACGCAATTAAGTGATGTTCCGGAGGTAACAGCCGCGACTTACGAGGTGTAGGTCTTAGGTTCGAAACCAAACAGGCACTTTGTGTAAATTATTTCATTACCACTGCTCTCAAAACGGTGAAGGAAAATAACGTGAGGAAACCGGCATGTCCTAGAACAAAAATCGAAGACATGTGACATCTACCAACCGGCACTGTGCCCGCGTGGTGATTACGGCCCACTATCTCTCCTCACCGAGAGAGGCCTGTTTCCCAGCAGTGGGAACGTTATAGGCTGATTATGCTGTTATGCTACCGCAATTAATTAGGGTGCAGGCTTGTGAATTTGGTCAATCAATGATCGAGCGCAAAACGCCACATGCGCGATGCCATACTGACAGTGTGGAAGTTGTGACACACTGAAACATATCAAACGCCCCGAAACCACAGTAAAATTTTGCTTCTATACATGTAGGAACGGAACGTTATGTCAGGACAGTGAAACGAGCTGTGAAGATGGATGACAGATGTAAAGTATAAACGAGTGATAGAGATGAATGTACGAAATACTCAACGATTGAAAGAGACAGTGAATGAATGTTTTAAATGTAGAATAAGTAGAAAGAGAACGGGTGTAAGACGAAATTGTGAAGCAGAAATATAAAATAATATGGAAATTATGAACGAATCAGTGGTTTTATTAAACTAAAATTAAGTTAATCCCACATAGGAACATACTTATTCTATGGCCTAGGCTGCTAGTCAGAGACTACCTGTACTAATCATCGCTATACACGAACGGCGCCGCGGGCCGCGTCTAGTGTTGCCATAAATTCATTTGAAAGCACACGCGATGGTACTACTGTTAAATATGATATAGGATTAGTTACGGCTGAGTTAAATTTAAGTTAGTGGTTAAAAATACTGTTTGATTTTAAAGAATCTTCAGATTAAATACCTAAGCAATTCTGGCGATTTTCGGGATGGGATTGGATGGCGGAAATTCATTAAATGGCATAAAAACGTCAGCAGCTTCATCTTTAAACCTTTTGCGTGGATGGAAGTTATTAGGAGCGATCGTGGCCAATCACGTAATTCTGTAGATAAGCAAATTTACAAAAAAATCTTCAATCGTCTTTTAATTAAGCTTTTACATGACTTTAATCATCAAGTTTATTTGATACATTTTTCATACTGTCGTGAAAACAATAGCATGAAATATTCATCAAATAAAATTAAAATTATTATACATTATAAATAATATTATTATCAAAGAAATTACTGAAAAAGAAGCTACTTCTTCAGTCATTTCCACACGAAAGCTTTTATCAAAACAATTGAAAATCGCTACCACAGAATAACGTAGTGGATACAGATCCAAATAAAACGTAGTATCGTAAAATGGCCCACATTCCATCTTGCTCCGCATGCCTGTCTCTTGTGGACTTGAGGATCTCAACGAGGCTGAATTTTGGGCCAAACACAATTTTAGAACTTTCACAACTTTCTTATTTGCCTTCGATTCGCGAAGAAGAAGACACGGAATAATTTTCCAGTCAATCTTACAAACGTGTGTTTCCTGGACAAACGCATTTAAATTCCCCCGTTGTCTTATTATAAATCAGGAACCTGCGCGTGATCTACCAGATCTAGGTTATTCTATTTTAAGTACTAAGTCAGCCTGAAGCGATTGATTGCCAGCGAAGTTATTAGTGTGAATGTTTGAATATAAATGGGTTTTTATTATAATGTGTTAAAGGAATTTAAATATTTTGAAGGGTATTTTTTTGGATTGACAATCTACATATTTACTGACAGACAACGCCTAACCTTAAGTTTAGGTTCTCAACCTTATTTTACCCACCACCCACATGGAGAGTGGTCTACTCCACCCATGGTGGAGTTTCTTGCCCATTCTTCTCCATACGAAACCACCTTTTGGAAGGGGCGAGTAGAATCAATTCTATTTTTTTTATAAATTTTGACGTTTAAAAGTGCCTACTAATAGTGTCTATTCGAAATAAATGATTTGACTTTGACATTGAGAATATTTTTTTTCTAGAGCCCCACATTTTTCTTTATTTACCATCTGTCGCGAATCTGGAACATCTTTTGCCACGATTATATTTAAACTTGTAATAATAAATTATTTTAAACCACAAAACAAGAGCTATTTCCTCAATTTATTGATCATCTCATAATTTTATTCATACTAAATAACTAATAACCGATTAAGATAGACACGTGATTACTTATTTGATTGACAGTTTAGCGCATAGCTCCGAGCGTTTAGTCGATTTTTTATTCGAGTTTCGATTTAAAGCGACTCCATTCTAATCGATTTATTTTGTAAAATAGACCAATTAGGTAAAAGATGAATGGTTTGATTTCAATGTCGTAAATCATTGCATAATAATGGATGAAATAATACCTCTATTAATAATTATTAAGTCATAGAATACAAAAAGAATTTATAGAAGGAACAAGTCTTCGAGTTTTTAGTATAAAATATAATCAACGTTTGAATTAAGTATCTACCTAGTATACATACATAGTTATAACCCCTCATCCGTCGATCGAGCTTATTATTTATTTATTTTATTATTTATGTACACACAGTAAAATAGATACAGATACGGTGAGTTCGGTAACAATAGCAAAGTAATTGTATCTCATTAGCGACAGTTGATTAGGGAAGAAAATTACTTATTCGTTTTTGGTTTTACAAATAACTTGATGTAGGGTATCTACCAAATATGCATAAATATAATAAAATTATACAAGTTGTTTGATTTGGTTTTCTATGCCTCACTTGTTTCTAGCTCTAATTTAAAAATAACAACACAACATCGCCCAAGTATTCTTCGAAAGAATAGGTAGAGGCGTACCCAAGTACACCCAAATTTCGCCTTGCCATCAACTGGCCACAAATCTAAGCTGATCAATACAAAAACATTCAACTCATACCTAATTTAAACAAAAATAAAACGACAGGACTTGCCCATATTTTCTTTTACTGCGCAATAATCAAATGTAAATCATTTATTCACGGCTGGCATCACAAGTCACTCATTTGATTAGGTGTATCGAACATGTTCCTTAACCCTAAAAACCGGGACAAAAGCTTAATGTTGCTTGTCAAAACATGTCAAAGAAGCTTTAACGGCATCTTATACGATAATCATAATTACTGCTTGACTTGTGAATGTTTAATTTGCTCAGAAGAATAAAATTACTAGAATTAAACGAAATCTGCTTAGATTTTGTTGAGGTATATTTTAGATCAAGATCGGGGCCTTCTTTTCCATTTGCCACTCTAAGCAAGCGCCCCATTTCCAGCCAGCGTCGGAGTTAGCAGCTATCAGAGGCAGGGTGGCTCAAATTTCGAGCTCACTTCGCTCGCTCTTGCATCCTAGATTCTTGATGGGGCCCCAGTGTCCTAAAGTGCCTAGGGCCTCCAATAGGTTAAAAACGGCCCTGATCAAGATATTTCAACTAACCTGTAAGATAACCCACCCGGTTGGCAATAGATGGAAGTTTATTGCTCACCAAATATAAATAATCTCAACTATAGATATTGATTAGCTATTAGCTATAGATGTCTTGAGTTCTTGACCCTAGCCATCTCCGTTTTGAAGAATGACGTCTCATAACCAAACACGCTGTATAGGTTTTTTTACTTTTATACCATGGAAGCAGTATTAATGGTCCGCATAGGATATGGTTAACCGCTGAAATAATTTCTATGGAGCGTGCCTAATAGCGGTCGATTCATTTCCGGAGAACATCATCATCGGTTGTTAAAAATAACCAGTCACAGCTGATTGCAGAAAAAAACTGAATCTGACAGTATCTGGATTGTATTAGTTATTCTCTGTATTGAACTGAAATATACCTGAATTACCACTCGACCAATCTATTTTAGACCAGTGATGACTAAGTTTTAACGTGTGATAATTTAGTGGTGGAGGTCGCGGGTCGTGGCTTGGAACCAGTACCTACAGGTATGTACGGGTTCCGACTCACGACCTGCAGCTTACTGCTCCCAAGTGGTGGATGGCCCACTGCTGCTTACTAAGAGAAAGCCTGAGTCGCAGCAGTAGGAACATTGTGGGTGTAGTTTTTGGGTGTGTGTGTGTGTGTGAGAGAAAGAGGGTGTGCGTGTGTGTGAGAGGGTGTGTGTGTGTGTGTGTGTGTGTGTGTGTGAGAGGGTGTTTGTGTGTGTGAGAGAGAGGGTGTGTGTGTGTGTAATTGGTACAACTTACGGCGAGAAAATGAACAAACCAGCAAATTCTTCGCTCGTCTACACATACCTGAAACAAGCAATACATAGTTCGATAAGTATCATATAATGTAGATAATTAGGTATTATGTTTTTTTTCTTGATAAACATGTTATAACGATTTTTTGTCTCTGCATAAACCTAAGGTAGACGGTACAAAATGCCTGCGGCATTGAGTCCGTCATAGCTCGATAATTTTTAATTATACATACATTTTTAATAAACACACATATTATACATACACATACATAAAATCACGCCTTCTTCCCATGGGGGTAGGCAGAAACTAAAGAACGTCACCTGCTACGATCCTTACATACTCCTTTTGCCTCGGTTACGTTCATACATCTGGTTATACACGCACGCCGGTTGCAAGTACTACGCACCTGACCTTTCTGAAGAATATCACCAATATGGTCACTATGTCCTCCTATGGCGACCCCCCCGGCGCTTCCACTCACATCTGCCTTCTAAATACCTTTTGTTAGTCGCCTTTCATTCATCCTCTCAACATGACCAAACCATCTAAGCATACATTTTCTTTCTTTTCTCTTTTTTTTCAGTTTTAATAAAAAAATTAACAAAATAAAGGTGAAATTAGTTCAGCTCGAAAAGACAGTGTGACCTATTAAGGACGACACGTTTAGTATAAAATAATGCAGTCGTTCCTAAGAAGAGTTTTTGCAGGTTCGCGTGCATGCTTTATTCACTAATTGGATTGAAGTGTTTTTATTAATATTATTTTTTGTTAGAAAAGTTTTCGTTTAACCATTTGGCAAAAACTAGTGTGAAGGTGTCGTCTGATTTAACAAAGCGTAAAATAAAATAAATATGAGGTTTTCTGAAACACGTCCGCCATAATGGTAGAATTACTAGGTAAACATAAACAACTTTTCAAACTTTGAATGATAAATAGATGATAAATGATTTTATTTCTGTAATTAGGTTTGTACAATCTTATCTTTTAAACTATCTGACTACTCTGAGAAGAAAGGCCGAAACAAACTCAGAGGTCAGTCTCTTTTAAAGTTCAGACATAATCTTGGAGATCATGTGAAGACCATGTAGATGTCTGAAATGATATTTGGGGAAATAACCACACAGATTGAGTGGACCTATCCAGTCAGCGCACGCATTATGTCAGTAACCGTGCAGCTCAACTCAAAACTTAAGGAGCTCAACGATTCGACGAACAATACCAAAGAAAGGACATTTTGGTAGGTCGCATAAACTACTCAAACTGCCAGACCATGATTAAAACTGAAACAATGACCCACATAGCCCTCACATTCACAATAATGAGTGAATGATGATTCATATAATTATATTCATGACTTTGTATAAATGTAAAAATAAAAGTAAAAAAGACTAGCAAAATAAAATAAAACATTAACATTCACTGTGTAGTATATTTACTGAATGAAGCAGCTCAATCCCAAGCCTTTTTGGCCTCAATATAGTCTTTCACAGTATAATACTGCTTTCTGGCATAGTTTCCGCTTTATAAAAGATTTGAATTTATTAAGACTTAGTTCTTGAATGTGGCTAGGAAGTTTATTATCAACGAATACAATGGCATCTAAACGAGACACCTATTTTCTTGAGCCTGGTTGTAGGAACAACAAATTTTTGTTCGTTCCTAGTATTTATATTGGGGATATCACTGTATTTTTTAAATAGGTTAAGATTTTTATGTGCATACAAAAGATTTTCATAAATATACTGAGAAGGCACAGTCATTATATTAATCACTTTTTGTCTCTGAGGGAGTGTCTGGGACGGACTTCATTTATAAATTGAACGAATTGCCCTTTTTTGTAAAACAAAAATTGTCTAAATATCGGCGGCATTTCCCCACAAAAAAATACCACCAATGACAATCAAGTACGTGCGTAGTGTCCTAGATGAACGTAAAACAGGTTTTGATAGCTTAGTTGTGTTGTATCGAATAGGCAAAGGTTATCATCGAAGATATCAGATAACTCTCTTGGCGGAAAAAGTGTAATTTTGTTACCCAGATGCAAAAGTCAGCCATCGAATTAACAGGATCTTTTTAATCAGATGAAGGCGTGAAAGATGAATAATTCAGTAAAAATGAGCTTTCACTTATTAACGAACAATTTCGGATATCTCCTTCAATTATGATAAGGCAATATTAATCGAAGTTCAAAGGAACTTTCTCCATTTTAATTTAAAACGAATGAATTCTCTTTATTTTGAAGTTCATTCGCACAAAGGTTCCGCTTAATTAGTTATCGGTCTAAAATGAATTTCTTCGGTTTATGTCGTGAAAATTTTATCAGGTTTATTTTTAACTTAACGCATGGAAGACTGAATTGAATTACCTTTTTCACTCCTCTTGCTCAAAAAGTCTGTCATTGTACCGTACCAGAGCGCGGATAAAATAGCATATTTTCCTCTAGGGGAAAAAGTTTATTTTTTAATTTTTGTCTGTTTCCAACGACCCTACAAAAACAAAAAGTCTTTATTCATAATAAAAAAATCATGAATAAACACTCGACTTATTACTGTTTCGTAAAAAAAAAAGAACATTTTATTTTTGAAAATGGAACTAAAAGCGGCGATCTCTTCGATAGTATGAGTGCATTGCATTGCGGCTACAGAGGTAATAGAAAAAAAGTGATCTATTTAATAGTGATCAAAAAAAAAAGGACAGTGTCATTCTGTGAATCTCCACCTAAGCCTTTCTTTGCTTCGGCCTACCTGAGTCCGGAGTCTATATAAAAGCCTTCCAGGTAAGCCAAGGCAACTCATGTCCAGGTGGGAGATTGTCAGCAGGTGGACCGAATGGGTTGGGTAGGGTAGCACTATCTCGCCATAGCTTTAGCCTTTCCTTACACCGCTGCACCGTTCGCCAGTGAGTTCGGTCGGACACATTTTTTTACATGTAATGCTCGTATTAAGGCACACTTTTTGTACAACTTTTGGTTACACTGGTTACTCGTTCATGCCACATGTGTCTATTTCTATATATCTACATAAAAAGATGTACCTCAGTTTTTTTAAAGGACAATTAAACTCATTTATTGAATCAGTCCTGGAACGTAAGTAAGCCATCTTCCTTATTCAAGAGACAGTGCTATTGTTTGTGTAATCATCATTAGATATTTCGACACTGCCTAACCAACATTTTGATTTACAACTAAGTACCTACAACAAAGATTTGCATCTTTTTATGATTCCAAATTATTGAAATAATATCCAGGGTTTTACAGTCTTCTCCGTAGAATAATCAAAAGTATTGCAAATAAAATTTTTTTTTGTTCGTCCTTTAATTAACTGATCTATCTTCAAAGTATGAATAAAAAGTATAAAACTAAAAACCGCCAACAAATACACGTTTAATCAACTAAAAATAAACCACTTAAACAAACCACACAGAAACTTGTACCAACTTTCTTTCACTACCTACACGATGTTAACAGCGCTCTGTTTAACCTATCTGCGAACTAATTGCGCCTGCGCCGCGCCGGTTCAATGCACTTACATGCAGTTGAGGTGTACTGTATTTTTATACGGCCATTAAGATAATATTCAGTGGACTCTGTTCTATTGATATTAATATAAGTATGATTTAATATCGAATAAGGAACGGTCTGTTTTTTAATGGGAGGTATGAATTAATAGATCCGAGATTAATGCGCAGATTGAGCGGTTAAGTGAAGGTTAAAAGTTAAAAAGAATGATTGATTTTGGTTTTTTGGTACATTCAGTCGGTTATTAATTTTATGAAAAATGGTAGATAAAAGGACCGCAGCATTAAAGTTTTGATTTATTTTTAAGTTTAATTATATTTGTTAGCATGGGTTCAATCCTCGTTCTTCTTAATATGAAATGTAGTTCTTCCAATATCACGAAATAATCTAACCCACAACAATAAATAATAATTCAAGCAATTTGTCGGCTAACAAGATCACAATCTTCGCCATTCCTTAAATGGCAACACCTCAAAAAACAACCATTTTTCTCACGCCCCAAATCCAACATGGAATTCAACCGATTCTATTAAGACACTGACAACCCTGACCTACAGGGTTCACAGCTCCGTAACTATTCTATATTCAAATCCTTGTTTCCAATTGACTTTATTTTTCATTTTGAAATTAACTCGATTTCAGAATGACTAGTACGCACGGCTACATATCAAGCTATACATTTCCAGTATGAGCTGACTTCTCATTGTACGAAAAGCCTATACAATGTGAGGTCAGCTAAAACTGGAAATGTATAGTTTGATATGTCGCCTTCTGTACCATTGAAAACTCATAAAAAGATTTGAAGTTGTAGCGCAAACTGAATTTTGTGTGTGGGTTTTAAAGTTATTTTTCCAAAAAAATGATTACATGTTTGGAAATTTAATTGTGAACACAGTATAAATGGCTGCGCAGGCGCAAGTCGCTGATCAAAGATAAAACAGACACGTTAGACCGTGTAGCTCAACGGATGACAGACGATAGAGCGATCGCGATTGTACTTAACAAGCAAGAATGATAAGTTAACTATTTTCTTTTCAATTGAGTGAACAGAAAATGATTGGGTCTAGAGCGGGTTGAGATCTTGTTGATTGTTTAAGTCAATATTTCTTGAAGTTTCAATTGTTTTATTGTTTCTGGTGAAATAGGTGCTCGTTAATTTATAAAATAGGGTTGTGAAATGTACTTCGTTTTTAAATGACTGTCCACAAACTAAACTACTTACTGCGCAACGCCTCATTCTTTTCTTTCTATTTTCCAAATTGTAGCGAATCTTCTCGCTGTTTCTAAAGGCAGACATTAAGCAATGGAACGTAAAAATCTATACGAATATAATTATACTAAGAGGTTTTACATACAAACTCACAAATGTGAGTTGTAGGGAGTAATCTTTGGGACTACTGATCCGATTCGGAAAATTCTTTCACACATGGGAAGCTACAGTGCTGCCGTGTGTCTAAGATGAAATTTCACGCAGACGAGGTCGCGGGTAGAAGCTATCAATAATATTTATTTTCCTTAAACCTGCTTGAAAACTCGTGCATTATTTTGACAACCTTCTTCGAGATAAATCGAAAATGCTGTACTGGTCAAATACATGCGAGCAGAGGCGCTGTTAATAGAAAATCCATAATTATGAGTCGTGTTTAGCGGCCGAATAAATTACACACTATGAAACTCATATCTCTCGTGTAATAAAAAAATGGAACGAATGTTTTACTTCGACCCATGGCAACCAAGGAGGTAACTTATCAAAGATCCTATATTTAAATGTCGAACTGGCTTAGCAAATAGAGCTGTTTACAGTGAAAAAGAAACAAATGCTTAACTATCGCGTAATTTAAAAATGGAACAAACTTTACTTCGTCTCACGGCAACCAAGGAGGTAAACTTATCAAAGATTCTATTTAAATCTCGAACTGGCTTAGCAAATAGAGCTGCTTAAAGTGAAAAAGAAACAAATGAATATATTGGCGCGAGAAAAGTTATCGTTGTTCGTCATTGATTCTGGAATTTATAATTAATTTACTTAGTTTGAATTTCCGCGCATTATTTGAGAAAAGTACTATACAAGCCTTGGCCGTAATCAGGCATTGATGGACTCATGTAAGTGTGCCTCGGCTTCGCCTCAGCCCACACTTTCCCGTTCGTCCATCAATGCATCTGTTGTCGGCTGTTGCAGTAATGTACTGTAACAACGCTTTTATATTATACCTATTAATGAAAGAGGTTCTAGTTAAAATGATAGTGGAATATTAAAAATAAAACCAACTTAGGCCCTACTAGGTTATACCCGTGTTCTAAGTGGTCGGACATCATAATGAAAAAAGAAACATGAGTAAATAAGATATCTCCACTGCAATGCAGCTTGGCAAGTAAATGTAGTTGATACACTTAGGACAAGAACAAGTTAATTATGTCATATTACATCAAATTATCGTCTAATCAGTTATGTAGGTACCCGTAATAGTGCCTTCGAAGAGATATAGAAATTTTATTGAGTCTTCGAGACATGCAAATGCAGAGTAATTTCACATTCTCATTATCATAGTGCTGAGAAGTATTTTAAGACCAGTGGTATTTAATCCAAACTAATATTATAAATGCGAAAGTAACCCTGTCTGTCTGTCTGTTACCATTTCACACCTCAACGGCTGAACTGATTTCGATAAAATTTGGCACACAGACCATGACCTAGGTTAGGACATAGAATAATTTTTATATATACGATGCGGGCGATTTCGTGGGCAGGAGCTAGGCTCTTTATGATTCATGAAAGAAAAGAAAGAAAGAAGAATATTTTATTTAGGACACTCAAAAGAAATACTTACAAACAATAAAAAAAAGGCATTTAAAATTAACAAAATTAACATTAAAGTGGCATGCATGTGGATATTAGTTCGAAATACACAGAAATACCTATGTGATTATTTGGATAACCAAATGTTGTAATAATGTTGCTTTAGTCGTAACTTATCAATCTTACAGCATTAAGGCTCGTGCACACTGGCGCGACGCGACATATTTTTTTTATATTTATTTTCCTAAATAGTAGGTACAGCGTAATTGTCGTGGTGCTGTTATCATTTTTAGTTTGTTATTATATTAACATGGAGTAAATGAATTAGTAACACATTTATTTTGTTGTACCTATATCTAAGTTTATTCTGTGTTCTTACTTAGATAAGCATATTGCAGTAAAGTGGGACAAATATCAAATGTTATGGCAATTCTGAACTAAAAAGTCTAGTACCTATTTAAATTCAAAAGGAAAAAATATAGCTTGGTTGTTGACATTGACAACCATTGTCAGTTTACAACTCTTGAACAGAAGCTTGCGCTCTGTCCTATGTTGTTCAAAAGTTCAACACTGAATATCTATTAATCTCAAACAAACAATTTATTTACGTTCGACACAACATTGCTGCAAATTCAAAATCATAACATAATTAATACTTATGTTATTGTTAAACAATATTGGTATTGGTTCATACACAAAATAATGCTGACCGCAAAGTTGCAAATGATACATAATTGTTTAGAGTTTGGTATATAGCTGATTTTGTATTAAGGCTCTTACAAACAGGCGCGACACGCGACGCGACACAGAGGCACCGCCTGTAGCCGTGTAGCGCGACGAGCGTTGCCTTTGAGTCACGTCGTGTGTCGCGCCTGTTTGTAAGAGCCTTTAATGTACCAGTTACAAAACAATGGGTGCAGATAAATCTCTATCTCTAACTTTATGCAGTGGGTTGAAAATGACACGATTTAGAAATAGGTAACTTAGTTTATTTCTTGATTGTTTTGTATTACAAGTAAATAACTAAGGGCACCTACCTAATATTTGTTTCATACGTACATAAACTCAAGCCTTCTTCCCATGGGGGTAGGCAGAAACTACAGAACGCCACCTGCTACGATCCTTACATACTCCTTAAGCCTCGTTTACGGTCATACATCTGGTCATACACGCACGCCGGTTGCGAGTACTACGCACCTGACCTTTCTGAAGAACATCACCAATAAGGTCACTATATGTCTTCCTAGGGCGTCCCCTCCCGGCGGTTCCACTCAAATCTGCCTTGTAATTATTTGTTACATTGGAACAAAGCATTATTATTAAAGATCACATCTCATAGGTAATATTAGTTCAAGTTTTTCGTACGAATCGTAGTATTGGTTTGAGTTTTTGACGGATAGAATATTTTTATGGCCACGAAATAGTTTAGTAATTCCACTGTGTGTTTGTCAATATATAAAATTCGACTTCTGAAAATGAGCCTCTTATACGGCGGCGCTACCGAAATAAAATAAAAACGGCCCATTGCAAGTCGACCTCGCACACGAAGGGTTCCGTACCACCGTACCTACAATATTTAACACTACATTTTTTTAAACACGTTTCTTGTATGGGAACCCCTATAGTTATTAACTTTATTTCATATTTATTATTTGTCACACTCTGGAAATTTCAACTGTCTACCTATTACGGTTAATGACAAATAGACATACGGACTGCGGAGGCTTAGTAAATACGATCGGATCACAGTTACAACATCAGCTCAAATAACGAGAACACTTCCAAAAACTACTGCCTGCAATAAAGCACACTATGTTTACAGAAGTTACGTGAGATGTCAACAAACGTAGTTACTTTCCACACGAGTTGCATCTAAATTACAACACAAATACTTATGCATACCAAACTTAACTGTTACATACAGTAGCCTAAGCACGAACGTCAGAGAAAATGACAACCGACTTCAAAAAAACACTACAAAGTGAAAAATTTCGGAAGTCAGTTTCTTTGGATTTGTATTTCGTTTTTTGCCACCGACTTCCGAAATTAAAGTTGTTTTTCACTTTGTAGTAAGTATTTTTTTTTAAGTCGGTTGTGGTTTTTGTAAAAAAGTTTTTTTTTCACTTCTTATTGAGTCAGTTATTAATAAATCTAAGTTACAATAGCCTTATGTCAACTGCTCATCACCTTTTACAAAATATTCCTTTTCCCGATGCAGGGACGTTAATTATTGAGGAGTTCCCCTGTTAATAACCAAAACCACAGAAGCTGAACCGCTGTACCAATGGAGCTGATGGTGGAGTCACCATCAGCTCCAGTTCATCAAATGCATTGTGACGAGCATAAATTGCTTAGCAACCATATTAAAGTAATCGAATCGCAACCCGTGAAATGCTTAGTATTGAGTAGTTCCGGTGGCCACCACAGGTCTTCATCATCAGTTCCACTTCACCGAATGGTGCTTTCCGAGAGCAAATGCACGAGTTACTATAAAAAATACGTGTGCCTATAAAATTGGAGGATTTCCCTCGATTTCCATGGCATCCCCTCATCAGATGCTGACTCGGTGACAATGGGACCACCTCGAGAGTATACCCTTTCAAACAAAAAAAGAATTTTCAAAATCGGTCCACAATTGTAGGAGAAATCGGTAAACATATACAAAAAAAAAATACATCCAGCCGAACATATAACCTCCTCCTTTTTGGAAGTCGTTTAAAAATATTTGTCTCTGGTAACTTGTCACTTTTGACAAAATAGTAATGTAAAGAAAATGGAACATAAATAACGTAACTTTTACATTTAAAGGGGAAGCGTCAGATTGCCCGCGAAATTGCAATTTTCTTACGTTTTTTGCAATTTGCAGATCAGTGTCAGGTTGTATGTTGAACAAAATATGATTCCCGACCGTAACAAGTATGGATTTAACAACATAAATGATGATGATTGTCTCTGTTTATTTGTTCGGGCTATTCTCCGGAACGGCTGGACCAAATTTGACGGGACTTTCACTTGTAGATAGCTGATATTATAAGGAGAAACTTAGGCTACTTTAATTACAAAATCAATAGAGATTCGTGCAAAAAAAAAAAAAAAAGATTCATCCTTTTCAATGGAGAAGTCGTACACATCGTTCATATATTTTACACTTCCAAAATAGTTGTACATACGGCTACATATCAAGTTATACATTTCCAGTAAAAGCTGATCCATTGTAAAGGATTTCCGTTCAATGTGAGGTCAGCTTATACTGGAAATGTATAGCTTGATGTGTAGCCGTGTGTACCTACAACTTGTATAAGCAACACATTATTTATACACAACATCAACAGCTAGTAAAGAATAAGATTAAGTAACGTAGGTACCTAATCACAAATACATACCTAGGAAACGGTACCTATCTTACTAATTGTGAAAAAAAATATGTTTTTGGGTGGTTAACAAGCATGCTTACCTGAAGTTAATTGGTCACCGCCACCTATCAACATCTGCAATAACGGATGCTTGGCAGGTGCGTTGTCGCCCCAGACACATAGCTCTAATGTCTCATGTACACACGGCTACATATCAAGCTATACATTTCCAGTATAAGCTGATCTCGTATTGTATAGAATTTCCGTACCATGAGATGTCAGCTTATACTGGAAATGTATAGCTTGATATAATATGTAGTCGTGTGTACTAATCTACCTGTATCCAGATAACCTACTTACGTTTACATGAGTTTTAGGCCTGACATCGGAAGAAATGTGGCAATGGTGCCAGCCTTTTGGGCATTTTTCCTGTCGACAGCGATGCTGACGAATTTTTTGATCCCCTATGATTCTTTTCCTTCTTTTTATTTAATTTATTTTTATTTAGATGCACTACATACATACTATTAATATTATTTGTAGAATGTGTAATAAATAAATATTGTACGGAAGAAATATAAATTACCTAGTTACCTATATTCCTTAAATTTTTACTTAGCAGAATATACCTGGCTACCTAAAGGAAGCATTTACGTAGATCTGCAGCTACCTACTCTATTTCTAACGTTGACCTATTTTTCTTTTTCGTGGAAATTCATAAAGGAAGGCCGGATCCAGCCTGACTGAAATTACATGTTTATTTCTGTAAATATATCTTCTAAGACACTTTTACACGTTAATATTTTAAAACTAGATGGCGCTGCCATTATCTAGCTGACAACTCAAAGGTCATGGTCTCTTTTAAGGGCCAAACATTATATTATTAGGATTTTATGTGAGTCTAAAAATGCAGGGCCATGTATGGAAGGACCTTTAGACTGACTCATACAACCTTTGTACCTAGTAATACAAATTACGGAGCTACGTATGGTGCTGGAGGACTACTCTCTAACTCCGTCAACAAAGATACGGGCCCGTCCGAAAATAGTTTGGTAGGTACTTCGGAATGAACCCTACTCGCGATTTCTATACTTTTACGGATGGGCAAATACATGTTGGGAGTAAGGACAGCTGTCAAATCGTGTTGTAAGTCATTCTTAGTTCGTGCCCCAAAGTAATCTTATGTCCGTAGGTGATACGGACTAGACAACGCCCGTAACTTCGGCTGAAGCTACTGATTTCGTGCTTAGAGAGTAGACCCCCTGATTGGTACTCCACAAATGCATGGAATACGTTATGACACGAACATTCATATAAATGCAATTAGCTTAAAAACTGCTTTTATTTAAGTCTAGGTACTACAATTCTAAAATAATTATGTACCGCGATGAAAATGAAATACCTAAACAATACGAGATACGAAAATCGTTACCACCGCGTTATTTATAACATTCACTTGGTACAATGTTGTGCCTTAAGGCTCCCGCAGACAGGCGCGACACGACAGTACGAGGCGACTCTTGTAGAACAATTTCCTTGAAGTTTTCTTATAGATTTTTCTACTAGAGTCGCGTCGCGCGGTAGTGTCGCGACTGTTTGCTGGAGCCTTTATTTGTAGACGGTGACTAAACAAAGGGTTCACAGAATGCTTTATAAATACGCTTCTAGTTAGCTTTGATTGACTGCTTATACTGGATGCTTGGAAATTATGGCTTGGTATTTAATTATATTATTAGGCAGTCAGAGGTAGGTCTGAACGCGACGAATTGACTTCCTATGTATGAGTATGTATGTATGTAATACTTTTTTTTTTGATATTAAATGTTTTATTTGTATTTTAAGCAACCTGTATATTAATCCATTCCCTAACATATTGATAAACAGGAGCCGGAAGAATTTGCTACGTCGCAATGATTGAAAAACCTTATAAACTTATAGGGTTCCTTGTACCTTTTGCTTCTCTGCAAATTATGGTTCACTTGGATTCTTGAACCCGGTGCTTTGCAAAGTTACAACTTTAAAAAATCTGTTGGATATCACAAGGACTTCGAAGTAATCTGTTCCCAAGTACGAACCTTCCAAGTGGCAGTTTCCTGCGCTGTATGTTTAAAGATACTCGACATTCTAACTGTCAAACCACACTCTTATCAAGAACAGTGTCAATTATGTAAATGGAAAGCATGTTTACTTTGCTATTTTGCAGCAGAACATTAAGCACTGTATCCGTCTCAAGTACGTGCCTTACTATCTGTTTCCGTCAGTTAACACTTATCTCCTACGTGCTATTGTAAATACATGGACAAAATACATAATGTTGCACCTTAGTTGTTATTGTTTACTAAGGAAGGTGACCCCGAATTCGCCGTTTAGGTGAATCCTAGCTCAGCTGTAGCCCGCCAAATTCAATTTTCCTGTGTTTTTTTGCAAATTGCAACTGTTTCACTTCGTATGTTGATTAAAATGCGATTCGCGACTGTAGAAATGATATATTTACTAAATAATAATCATCAATTTCATATCAATCGTCGCACTTTGGAAATTTGTTCCACCTAAGAATTTTCATATGAAATATTCGGAAAAATTCTTAGGTGGTACAAATTTCCAAAGTTTGACGATCAACATACGACGTAGAACAGAGCTGCAATTTTCAAAAAAACAAAGAAAATTTGAATTTGGCGGGCTACAACTAAGGCCCTCCTTAAACGTCAGGAAAATTACGATGCAGAACTAAAATGATCACGATATCAATTAACCTGTTATTGTCACTTACTGCCAAATACTGTCGTACCTACCTACCAGTGAAATATGTATAAAACTTAACCTAGCTTAGTGTCCCGACTAGTAACTATACAGGATCAAATTAAATTAGCTGGCCAAATTCCGCAGACGTGATGGGTACATTTAGATCCTGCAGGCTTGCACTTTTGTATGAAACACATTTTTTAATAACAGACGAAAAATTTCTTTGCCGGGTGTCTAGAAGTATGTGTCATGGTTTGTGCATCGATGTCCCCCGTACACAGGCAAAGAGTATTTCTATTTACGAGTATTCTGCTGGGGAGTTTGTTGCGCCATTTCTTCTTCCCAACTATGGCACTCGGATGTGGTGAAGGGCGGGCGTTTTGG
The DNA here is from genome assembly GCA_916610205.1 of Griposia aprilina. Classification (NCBI taxonomy): domain Eukaryota; kingdom Metazoa; phylum Arthropoda; class Insecta; order Lepidoptera; family Noctuidae; genus Griposia; species Griposia aprilina. The sequence goes on along the minus strand of OU744295.1, from coordinate 3,638,745 downwards.
GGGACTGTCTTATGTTATTTTGACGTTCGAAAAGTGCTGATTCTCAGCCTAGTTTAAATAAATGACTTTTGATAACAGGAATCGAGTACAAAGTGTTTAACGGCAATCTTTGGCCTGACCGCAAGCGCAGCATTCCATATTATTGTTGTGTAGCCGAAACTCTCAAAATAATGTTACCATACCGCACTGTTACATCCAAAACATAATACCATACTCATGAACGAACTAAAAAAGTCGGACAGATGTTCGTTAGCAAAAAACTGTGCCACTCAAGTTAGCCAGCTCGCTGTACGTACAGGCCGCTGTACGCACACATTCACACATTAGTCTGCCGACGCCGACGGTCAGCCATTACGCGCGCGCGCAAACGGTAACACTCACACACACACACATAAACGGGACTCAGTTCTGTCTTAGCGGAGCTCCGTCCGACTTGTTTTGTTGTCCCATGACCATACCTATAAAGATAACTTAAAAATATCCTTCCTTTAATAAAAAGTAACGGTGCTTTACGTAATTATTTTAATCGAGTCATTTGCTTTGACACCGTTTTGTGCCTTTGCATTTTATGCTTTATTTTATTATATTTTTTAGGGTTCCGTACGCAAAGGGTGCTAACGACGGGTTCCTCTCCATTGTCCGTCCGTCTGCCCGTATGTCACAGGGATGTATCTTTTGAACCGTAATAGAAACAATGGAACAAATAATAAAAAAAAACAAAAGTTAAAAATTAAGTGGGATGTACCAAGGTAGCCTGCGAAATTCTAATTTTCTTATGTTTTTTGCAATTTGCGGGTCAATATCAGGTTGTATGTTGATCTAAATATGATTCGCGGCCGTATCAAATAATTATTATTTTATACAATTATAATCATAAAAATCATCAATACGAGTACATCTCTCAAAGTTCATGTTACCCTATTGACTAACTACGAGTATTTCATGAAATCATGACATTTGAGGCTAATTCTAACATAAGGAGTTGTATTGCTGATATTAATGAATAAAATTCTGTGAAGCCATATTGGTTACGGTCGCGAATCATATTTTAATAAACGTACAACCGGACACTGACCTGCAAATTGCAAAAAACGTGAGTAAATTTGAATTTCGCGGGCTACCTTAGCGCATCCCCCTTAAAGGGGTCCCCATACAAGACACGTGTTTTAAAACAATATGTAGTGTTAAAATATTGTATAGTGGTACGGAACCCTTCGTGTTTTACACGCCGCTTTTTACAGCATTTTTATTCTTTATGTGATGTATGACCTAATTATGATGGTGGAGTACCCATCAATATTTTGTATACAGTACCTAGTTATGTTGAATTTAAACAAAACGGGTCGTTGATAATATCTTCATCGCTGATTCTGACACAATGTGTTCAAGTTCAATCAACTCACATTAAGTTTTTTTTTTTAAATTTATTAATTAAATTTCTATTTTGGTTTTTTATTTTGTGATAGTGGCAAAATATTAGAAAACCATGGCCGTTCTCACGTCTACTGGATCTATTTAATCTATGATTGTAGCTCTCAAGATTACACAAAATGATGGTCTCTCATAGGATTGAATCATGATTTTATGGTTACGTATTGTCACTACTCATTAAAAGGCCTTTGTTCAAGTTCAAAAGTAGTCCAGCAATCCCAAAAATAACACTTTAATGCCCGCTTTCACTAACACTAGCCGACACCTAAATTAGTGCTTAAACCGCGCTCGACTCAGCGCTGAAAGTTGAAAATCCAAGGGTGCGCTTTTACTTAGGCATACGTTTAGGTGCCGCCTAGTCAAAGTGAAAACGGCTATAACTTACATAGAAGAAACTTAACTTCAGCTAAAAGAAACACTAATTTAATAAACATTATGCAAAACTATGGTGATTTTAAAATGAGTTGAGCTTATCAGCACCTCGGTAACCCACGCAAGATATAAAAGTCAAGTAGAAATGGGTTAGTGTGGTGCAAGTAGGCGGCTGTCGGCACTCATGAGTGGCTAAGTTATAGCATGAGGGGCTCCGTTTGTGAAGCGATACATAAATTATGTGTGAAAAGGAAAACTTAGAAGATTTAATTGAGGAGTGATTAAGAAATATATATTTTTTTGGAATATTTTAAAATAAATTTAATAAAGACCTTCGATTACACAGCGTGGCAGGGACAGCCATGAAGTCAGCACATGATTCAGGATCCCTTTTTTTTTTGGTTGGGTATTCATCCAATAACTTCTCCCGCTCTGGGCGGAGCGGGAGGGCGTGTCAGACTTTTACTGACTAAAACCCACCCGTGTTCCTTCAGTTGCCTGTGCCAGGGGCCACGGTACGGTAACTCTTTCGAACAATCCGCGACCCTGGCAGATTCTAGTGTAGAAATTTATAGTGGGTTATAAAAAAGAAAATGCTGTTTCATAGAAAACTGTCATACTTACCTACACGGTCAAAATGTACGGAATAACATTATTTTTTTAATAAGCTACGAAAATTTTCAATGCAGGGTGGTTCAGAATCATGTAGGTATTGAATCCATGATATCAGGTTGCTCGTCGACGTCTCTGTCAAACTGTATAAGCATACTTTGAAAAAGATTTAAAGCGTGCTGCATATAAAAAAAACGGAAAATTCAATACTGTCAATTCCTGAAATTAACTCTAAAGATCTTTTCTCCTGCTACCTTCCTACATATCCAATAAGTGGTGTAGTTTAATAGGTACCTAGATAGGTCTTCTTAGCAGATTTATTATAATTAACATAACATCACGCCTGTATTCCCCGAAGGGTTAAGCAGAGGTGTACCTATAGTAGGTACACCCACATTTCGCCAGTTATGTTTAAGTCCCATGTAATAGGGGGCGAGCCTATTGCCATCAACCGGGCACAAATCTAGACTCCGGGCTGCTACTGAGAAATTCCAGGTGGAAAAACCCAATAACACTTTGCCCGCCCCGGGAATCGAACCCGAAACCTCATGCTCAGCAGTAGCGCTTGCGACCACTAGACCAATGAAGCAGTCATAATTATTATGGTTTTTTTTATGTCTCAACTGACACACAAAACTAGAAAAAATCTTCTTCAAAAAAATCCCATTCACTTCAATGTGGTCAAATCCCCTTTATAACTTTGCAACCATCAAACAAACATATTATTGCATATCCCATCTTTATCTATATCCATATTCTTTTATGTGGTAACTCTATGGCACTTTGATGGCATAGACAAAGTGCACATAATCCCGGGAACCCTTTAACTGTGGTAAACAAAAGATGTGTTCCCATAAAAATATGGCGACATATGTAACGGGACACTATGGAAGTTTGTCCCGGAAGAGTCACCGCAACACCTGGTTAAACACGTTTTCAAACGAAACTGTTTAATCAAATTCTTAGGAATTTGAGCTGTGGTATGAGGTAAAATAGCTTTTGGTGTTTTTATGGTCACGCAATAGCAAGAAAACTCCGAAGACAGCTGCATTGAACGATCCTAGGAGATAATTATCAGGTCATAGTCAGACTTTGGTACAACTACGCCGCTTGGCAGACATATTGTGGATTTGTGTGTGTTGTTAGTAGTAAGCTGGGTCAGGTCACTCCTACGCCCCATCCTTTTGGCATAGTCCCCAAACGCTCCTACAAAAAGGCGCGACACGCGACGCTAATCACATGCGACACAAAGGCACCCGTCGCGCGACAGGCGGTGCCTTTGTGTCACGTCGCGTGTTGGCCTGTTAGAAGTCTTTCATGCCATTCAATGAATAACCTTGTTTCACTGTGGAAATAAACTCGATTGAGAAAGTTTGATGAAATAATTTACACAAAGTAAAGCGCATGCCAGGGTACGAACCTAAGACCTGCAACTCAAACCTACACTGCAGACACGAAGCAACAAAATTCGATCTATAGAAAAGCGGTCACATTCCTCTAGTTCGTATTTCGTTGCTTCGTGTCTCAATATGAAGGTTTATAAAAGGTAATAGAAAACTCTAGCCACACACTTACCAAGGGTGCTGATTGAGCCGTTATTCAAAATTGCTTCTCAGTCACGAGATAATATTATTTTAAAGGAGTGGCGCTAGTGGACCGGTGTGCGCCCTCTTAAAGTTAAGTAATGATTAGCGACTGTTTAACCATACATATTTTACGTTTAAACGTCTCTTAACTTTAAGTTACGTTTATAAATAAACCCCTTAATACCTCGCATAGGGTTGCAACGGCTCGTATGCACATACTTACAATCTCTTAGCCCTAAAAGTGAGCGATATCGTGCCATTAAGACCCGCCTCGATTTATCACATCACTCTGGTCAGATAAAATGCAAAGTGCTGCGCAAAATGGACGCGCAAACTTAGTTGCTGATGTCGTGAAATTTTTATGCCTTTAGTTGTATGGTTAAAAGGTTCATGAAACAAAACCAGCGGTTATTGCGTATAGGGTTGCCAGTGTCCGGCTTTTTTACAATCGTGTCCGGCCAAATAAATACAAGTCCGGCCTGTCCGGCTTTAATTAGGCTATTGGTCAACCCCGCCCGTCCCTTATTAAGATATTAGGTACAAAGTGGAGTAAAGATACCTACTTCATTATTTTTTGTTGTAAGCTGGAAAGTTACACCTACTTATCTATAATTTATTTACAAATGATAAGGCTGATTATTGATTGTTTTAGTTACTTTCAATGTAAGTAAAGAAGTTACGAATAAAGGCTCGTGCACACTGGCGCGACGCGACAGCCCGACACAAAGGCGCCGCCCGTCGCGCGGCACACGGTGCATTTGTCACGCTATCGCGTCGCGCCAGTGTGTACGAGCCTTAAATGTAAATAACGTATAGTTACTCAAATTCCCTCATAATTCTATTTGCCGCAGCCGCGAGGCAAACTTTCCTGCTAATTTCTTACAACGCACTTAACACTTGTTTTATTTTTCTTGTAAATGTTGTGTTTGCGTGCTTTGTAGTCTGTGCTAGATAAATGTATTTTATTTCTTTCTTTCCTGTTTTCCCTTATAAAACTCATAAAACAACTTCGATGAACAGATTGGAATCTACAATCAAAGCTACTGTATTATATCGTAATTATTATACCTACCTACTCCACAAAGACGTCAGCAACTGACGCGTCAGTCCCGTCATGTAGAAAGGACGCAGGTACAGTATAAAAATATCAAAATATTATCTCGAAATAAACCACAAGGGCGACAACGTACTCTAAAAACTTTTAATTTATTATAAAAATGTTCCAGTTGCGACACTATGGCATTTAATGCCTAATCTACGTTCGCAACTTAGTTTCCAAACACGTAAACAAATATGAGTTTTTGGAAATATAACTTTTAAACTTACATAACTTACATAACTTACCTACATAAGTTCAGTTTGCACTACAACTTCAAATTTTTTTTATGACTTTTTAAAAAGTAATACTAGTCATTATAAAATGACCTAACTTAATACTAGCTTAGTGGAAATAGCATCCTTTGGAAACAAAGATTTGAATAGACCGTACATGCGCGTGCGCATGGCCTTTATATTCGCTTATCTGTTGCGAAAAGGGAATATTTATGACATGTGCAGGCTATTACTGCCTGTGAGGTCGCTGAATACGGATAGGTATGCCTCAATCCTGCGGTTATAACATTAAAATAAAGCTTGAAATCCTTTTGCTTAGTACTTTTTACAATGTTATATAAATATAAAATAATATATTATATATAAAATAATAATAATATTATAAAATAATCTGATCTGCAAAGCGGTTCTTGGCTTGGGTTCATTTAACAATAATTATAAAACGATTCATGTTGGAGAAAGAAAGACAATTCTAACACCAGACTTTTGAATACCACTAAAGAAATTAGGAAGTAGGTAAGCCTCGTTATTATTATCAAATTAGGTATACAATATGCAAAATACTTTCTACAAAGAACAAAAACAATGGACTGTCACGTCTGCAAGAATAACGTAATTACTTTGCGACATGCGCCTGCGTCCCTCCCGTCCGTCCCGATGTTATCGCGTACACCTCCCGGACGCATGCGCGTTTTATGCTTTTTTCTACATTATCAGTATTACTTTTATTATTTATACATTACCAGCCGGCTATAAATCCTGAGTGGCCCTTGTATCAGGCTATAAATGAGTGATAATGTCAAAATTATTATTGTTTTACTACGAAGTCATCACATTGTACGATGCGATGACTTCGAGTAATTGGTTTCGACCGAGATGCATTATTTTCTTGTCTATAAAAAAAGTAATGATTAAAAAAAGTAATGATTTTATGATTTGAAAGTAAAATTAAAATCTTTTACAGCTTTGAAAGTCTAAATACTAAAGCGAGATAAAGATCCGTGAAGTCTTGACTTATTTTTGATTCTTTCAAATCTTTTTAACATCACGATTCGATTACTTATCGATTGTCCAAATCTACACGTGCCAAAGGGGCAATAAATTATTTACTTTTTATTTTGCATCTTGCAACATTATGAGGTATTATAAATATAAGGAAATAAAAACCTTTTTTTATCGACAAAATGTCCAATGGATTCCCGTTTCCAAGAATGAGTCGAATGATATTTATTGCAGTTCTTTTTATTTTATTATTGGTAACACTTAAATTCGGTAGTGAATTCAAAGTTGCACATTAGTAGCTTTATTTTATTACGGAACTTTAGTGTGTCAACATGTTAAACATTTTATTTTTCAGATAAAAATACTTGGGTTGCGTTACGATTGTATCGATATTGATAAGGTTTAACGCGAAAACGAATAAGATTAAAATAAAATCAAGCCTGTACCTATCTGGATTTTGTTTTAAACTTATTGGATTTTTTCAGTAACTTTTTTTTCATAAACTGTTTAACTTACAACTTTCTGTTGCTCAGTCTATACTCTATGTAAGTGTTATTGTCACAATTCTTATGGTTTAAGACCCCTGAAGTACCACAGAATAGTAAAACGTAGTCTCATGAAGGTTTAAGTGATTCAAATGACAACACCAATAAAGGTCTTTTCATAGGTATAGGTAAGTTAGATTTTTCATATTCCTCGACTATCTACGCCCAAAATCAACTAAGGAAACACCATAAAAATCCCATAAATTACCAGAAACGCTTTCCAGCATAACCACAGGAAAAAATACGAGCATAAAATAAATTCGCGATATGATCTCGACTGTTCGACATTTAGTTTCGGATACATTTTTATTGGGTCGTGATTCGTGTGAGATGACTCTTTGATTTCACTTCGAATCACGATGTAAAAGACCTCACGAATCACGATTACTCTTTGAATTTTTTGAATATTCATGCGCTTGGTTCAAAAGGCGACGGCATAAAATGTGTAGCTCTGTACTAAAATGTTGCCAGACGCGTTCATTAAATTACATAGGTTGTTGTTCTAATTAACTTGTAGCATAGTTTTTTTTTTGAACTGATCTTCAAAACAACTGAAATCGCGATTTAACTGAATATTGATAATATTAAAAACTTAATATTTCATAGGAATCAAGTAATTGATCCCCATCAATGTTATTCCTATAGTACCTATCTCAACTAGAATCAGTTCTTTTTTGCTTGTAAATTTTGACGTTCAAAAGTGCTTTTAATATGCCTATTTGAAATAAATTATTTGAATTTGACTTTGATCTATATGGTCTAGATTCAATGTTCATATTGTTTTATTTTTAAATACGAGTATTATCATCTGAATAACACATGATACAGTACGATTCAAACTTAATGGCGGCCGTGAAGTGCGTTATTCGCTGCGCAGTACCTCACCCCTCACCCCCGCTGACACACGAATTGGTTACTGCGCAGCGACTCGCCTCATGTTCCGAGCCGCCATTAAGGGGACTACTCAAACTCAAAGCATTTATTTCAATTAAACCATTCACAGGCACTTTTGAATTGTCAAAGAGTCGGTCAGTTAGTCAGAAAGTTGAAGCTAGTTGCCCATTCCAAAACGTAGATCTCTATGGAGAAGAACGGGCAAGAAACTCCAAGGACACTCTTTTTAAATCAAGATATTACAAAATCGTTGGTACATTATTCTTGTTGCTTCTATATGTGAGAACAATGTAAATAAAATAAAAATAAAATGCATATTAAAAAAGAAATCAAAATATAAGAATAATAAAAAGTAAGCCGTGGCAGTTAAGAGATGACAGTCTCAACTGACGGCGCCCGTTCACGAACATGACGCGTGGATCAGCACCATCCAGCTCAACTATTTTGTAGGGAACCAATGATCCAACACACGTGCCACCAACAGTGAGACATTTCAGTGAGCATGACATAGTCCCAACTGCCATGCTTTCAAGTCAACATACATACTACATGACCTAACCGAAAAATTATAATGCCTAAAAATATATGATCCACTGCAGTAACCAAAATCAGAAAAATATATGATATCCTGCAGTATATATGCTAGTTAGATAGTGTGTTGAAAACATAATACAATTAACTTGATACGATAGAAAAAAATCACGAAGATACCTCAATTTTTTTTTTATTACGATTAAAAACCGTACTAATATACATGCAAACATTCAGATTTTTTGCCAGATTATTCTACAAGCAACATACTAACGTAATACTGTTTTAATTTTTTAGTTCAATAAATCGTTTTTTTTTGTGAATCCATAATTGCTTCATATTTTGCAATAAATTACCAGCGTTGTGTCATCGCGCGTCTCTTTCTTTTCTATGCAATCCGACAGTGACCGCGCTTTAGCTCTTGTAAGCCCCTTAAGTTTGAATCGTACTATACATACCTAAAAGATATTCCTGGCTTACAAAACTAGGTTCTCACTCATAAAAACGTGCAAACTTTTTGTTCAATTTGCCTCCACCTGCAAACGCTAAACGAATGTTCAGAAACTTGCACAAACTGCACCATTTAACGTCAGTAGCATTTCTTAAACTTACTTAAGATCGGCTTACAAGGTAACTACTCAACTTGTATTTCCTTAAACTTAAGCAGCTTACCAAGTGTAAAACAGTTCAACTATCTAAGTATCCCTAAACTGCCAAGCAGTTATGCTGTTCTTAACGACTTCCCTGACGTTAATATTTTGTATACATGGTGTAGAATAGAAAAACAATGATTCGATGAGGACAAACACAACACAGAACAGTAGCTTAGCACGAGCCGTTTATAACGTCAACTTAAAAAAAAAAAATACGGAGGGCAAGTCAAAGTAGGTACTCGTATGCCAACCTTGTGTCTCATTTTTGTGTTTTACCTTTGCATAAGGAAAATAAACAGTGCAAACACGAGTCTATACATAGAGATAGCTGATTAAATGAAGATGTCTTCCCCGTAATTTCTACGCATAATGTGTGTTAGTAATATTTTACTATAACTGGTGTCAAAGTTCATGTACGTGGTTGTTTTTTGAAAATTGTTAATAATCTTCTTCCATTAACGTTAAACTGTTGGATGATTTAGATAATTTGGTTACATAGAAAGATTTATGAAGTAATAGGTACTCAATCGAAAAGCAATGAATGCCATTCAATTTCAGAGTTTAGAGAAAAGTCATATTTAGTGACTAATTCTGTTTTTTTTTTTTTAAATACATAAAGTTTGGATTTTCTCGAATACAATGAATTTTCGCCTAAGCTACATGGGGTACTTAATAGTTAAAAATGGGTCACATTATCATGTCCCGGAAGGAAACGTCAAATTACAAGACACCCTGTATAATGAAATAGTAACGAAGTCAAAACTGTCCAATGCATATTAAAAAAAAAAAAATGGTACGAGTTGTGACGAGTCTGATGCCGAAAATATATGTAGTTTTTAGAATTTTAGTCAGTTTGTCTGGATGTATGTTCGGGATCGGCGCAACAACGGCTGAACGGATTTGGATAAAATTAGGTACACGGATAGTTTATTACCTGGATTAACACATAGAGTACCTTTAATCCCGGCAGTACTTACGTTCCCTTGGGATATTTTCCGACAAAGCCGCGGGCAAAAGCTAGTCTGTTATAGAACCGTTCGTAGCTTGCGGAACGATCACTGTTTAGAATTCACGAACCCCGTATAAAACCGTTCGTAAGTAAACCGTCTCTTCTCAAACAAAGAAGGCACGTTACAAACGGTACCTACCTACATAAATATTTAGCAACGCCGACCTATGTGTGTCTAATTACAAGCTTCAAGCATTGAGGCACATACTCACTGTGGCACGGGCTGAGGTCCACGTGCTCAAGTGTCAAGTCAGGAGGGGTCAAGTGCGTGCGTTCATCTACACTGATAGTGGTACTAGATGTGGCTACGGAAAATGTTTGGAGTTTCTTTTGTTAGTTGCCAGTATCATTTTTCTGTTTTTTTTTTATATTTGTGGACAATGTTAAGATTTTCTTTTGATTGTGGCGTTGTCTGTATTATTTTGCTATGTATATTTTTTTCGTTTGATTTTAGTGAAAATGTGTTACAGCACTTCCAGCTGTAGATTTAGATATTTATTTTTGTTACTGGGTAATTTTGACTGCTGCTTTTTACTCCTAATTGTCCCATATGCTTTGTCAGGATATTATAGGAGTAAGTACCAATTCTTTTACTTTAATTAGTACGCTTGGCAAAAGCTAAAGAAAAGATTTTAATTGTAATTGCTGGCGCGTTTGGCATATTGCCAGATTTAGCTACGCTGCAATTGGCACTAGGCTCATTAGCAAGAACAGGGCCATTATTAATGACCTAGTTAGTTTAATTACCTGCCTATATAGGGTCAAATTGAATTAGCTAGCGAAATTTCGCAGACGTTATGGCTATCGGTATTTATACACGATCAAATAAAAGAGAAATTAATTTGATGAGTTTATTTTGGGGTCATCAACCGCAGATAGTAATAAAATATGTATTTGTAAAACTAGAACCGTAAGATACTAGAGTGAGTCTGTCTGTACTACAAGCCTTTGCCTGCCTTTGTACCTAAAACTTTGTAAATTTTATTCAACTTTTTCTAGTTCGAAAACAATCGTTAAGGGGCATGCGCCAAGGTAGCCCGCGAAATTCAAATTTTCTTACGTTTTTTGCAATTTGCAGGTCAGTATCAGGTTGTATGGTGATCTAAATAGTATTCGCGACCGTATCAAATATGGCTTTACGGAATTATAATCATTAGAATCAGCAATACAACTCCTTAAGTTAGAATTGCCCTCAAATGTCATGATTTCATGAAATAGTCCCGGGTAATATGAACTTATAGAGATGTATTGCTGATTCTAATCATTATAATTCTATAAATCCATATTTGTTACGGTCGCGAATCATGTTTTAATCAAAATACAACCTGACAGTGACCTGCAAATTGCAAAAAACGTAACAAAATTTGAATTTCGCGGGCTACCCTGAAGGTTCCACCTTAAAGCAAAAGATGCTTCTACAATTTCACAAGAACTAATCCGAAATAAGCTCCAACGGTGCAAGAAACTCTGAAACTTAACTAATTAGGAAACGAGCGTAGGTAATTGCAGAACCTTTCGAAGAAACAAATTATAGTATGTCACTTCTAGCAACATTTCTGTTTACTACCTCTTTGTTCTATTGTTGTCAGACTATGGGTACATAATATAACCTCACATAACTTAACTCTAAATAATTAGACATTTAAACATAAGATACTAAAATTAACTATCCAGTACCATTCTGTTGTTGCTACTGGAATGATGATCAACTCCTTATGATGCTCGCATAAATATATTTTTTATTAAATAATAATTTATTTTTGACCCAATTTTATTTGATTGTTGTTTATTAGTTTTACTTGTTTTGTTCGTTATTTTTATGTATTATGCCTAATTGTTATTCCTTCATTATTGTAAATATGTCTATTTTTATTGAAATTCTAACTGTGCAATAACTTGGACCTAGGTCTGTAATGTTGTGTATGTTTTTTTACCAATAAATAAATAAATAAAGTCTCATTTACACGACGCAATATAATTGTCTGTGGCATACCATAAGTTGAAGCAACTAGGTGACCAAAATTGAATATATTTATTTGCTTTAAAACATGTTACTTACATTAATTTCTTATATATATAGAATTATGATCTTACATGTTTCGCCATGGACTGGCATACAAATATTTAAAAATGTTAAATTGAAAAATTAACAACGACACATTTATTTGTTAAAATTATTATTCTAACGTGTCTAATAAAATAACGCTGGCAAAATCTTAATAATAATAAAATCATAAAGTAATATAATGAAAATTCAGTAACCACATTTATCTGTTCCGTTTTGCTCAATAAATTCTTTCACACTTTAAAAACAATTATCAACAAACCATTTATGTTGTTTGTATTTGAAGTATTTAAGAGGGAGTTCCCTTATTTATTTTGGAATATTGTTGAATATTTTAATTGCTGTGATAAAGCTATTTTTATGGCGTATAAAAGATGGTGTATATAAAAGTTGGACCTTCTAAACACTGTTTACACGGTGCAAATCATGTTTTTGTTGTTTCAATTTTATTGGACACTACGGTCAAGAAACTTGTATCGTGGCTTTAAGTATTCATTGTATGAATTTATAGTTTCACATTAGGCTCTTCTCTTCTCCTGGTACAGGCATCTATATGCTTAAAAGGAGACGCCTCCAACTGTTTTATATACAACGTGTAATAATGAAAATAAACCTTTTTTTTTTTCTTTTTTTTTTCATATGTACGAACAGTACATACCCTATTCGTTAAAATCATGCGATTTGATGATGATTTACCTACGTTCCTAGACCTTTGACAAACCAGACGCGGAAACAGGGGGGGAGGGGCAACGGGTGTAGTTGTCCCCCCTGGGCTTCGACCAAACTGATTCAAAAACTCTAAATTCGACATAAACATCGTTTTATAACCTATTTTTTTACTTTGTATACAGTAAGTTTAGGTTTTAGTTTCTATAGTAAGATACGTTACGATAAGTCGTAGTCATACTCGAAAATAGGGGGCACATTGTTGAGTGTAGGGAAAATAGGTGTCGTTTTTTTTAATGCTTTCTCGGCTTGATAATTCCCCCCCCTTCCTCAGAGAGAATCATTTGCCCCCTCTTAAGCGGAGACCTAGACCTACGCCTGTGACAAATTCATAGGCAGAACAATACCTCAATAACGAAATATGATTTATGCTAATGTGTGTTCGCTGGGGAAGTATAGTGCCTGCAGATAATAGTCACGGCTTCCAATATCTATGTGCTAATATACGCGTTTTATTTCTGTTTCTCCATATGTTTGGCTGCGGGGTGGTCTGGTTTATGGTCAGACCACCATAGTGTTTCCTATAGGATATAGGAACAATGGATTATGGAAGTTCTGTATGGTGAATTAGCAATTGAGCAGTAACATTTTTTTTTTAATGCTTAGCAATAATAAATATTTGTATGAGTTTTCCTGATTAGAGTTAATTAATTTACCGCGTATTAAATGAGCTCTATTTATTTGGCTGTAAATGTGTAACTGTTCTGGAGTTTTGACGTCTACAGCTTTGTATGAAAAATCTACCTCAGCGTTGTAATACGGACATTTTGACAGTTACAACAATATTCATTGCATTATTTCAGTTGACGAGCAGACGATATTTTCAAACCTAATAATTTCGTTTAAAATTCCTCGGACTTAGATAGAAAGTGTTTTACGGTGTTGGGGTACTGCGGGGTAATCGCGTAACACACTAACAGTAGGTATGGCTGTCATTTTGACAGTTCAACAACATTCATTGCGTTATTTACGTTGTTGAACTGACAAATTTTTCGAACTTATGAAGCAGTGGATTACCAATAGGCTTCAAAATGATTCAGATTCTAATTTATATTGTGTTACACAATTAGGATGCTGGTTTTCATCTTCAATGCAATGATTTTTGCATGTCAGTCAAACATGACAAAACTGTAAATTTAATTTGTAGGGATGTATGTAGTTCCTCATCTGCCGAGTCTGTTCTATATTATACTGGGGTCACCTCCCTAGTCTATCCGGATGCAGCTGAACCAGTTTTTTACATAAAACAATTGCCTATCTGACCTCCACAACCCAGTTATTGGATAATACGATACGTCTTGGTAAGACTGGTAGTCAGAATTTCGGGTTTCTGACGACCCGTTACGAATGTCAAAGAAGTTCTGTGAGAGGTATGTACTTAAGATAGATGTAATAGTGGTCCTCTAAAACACCACAGACTTTCAAAACCCCATGAGCCACAGCTCTATCGCCATATTTACATAAACATGGTAATTTTATTTACGAAACATATGATTTATGTCCCGAAGATAAGCAGTTTACTGTGAAATAATGTTAAATTCTGTAATGCACTTAATAGCATACATTTAGTATTAGAACAGGATATTAAATTTATTGTTATTGCTTTTAGCTGGTGGTCGGAGTTAGGGCGTTGACATACTGCGGATCTGCGATGTTGTATTAAAGGGACTACACGACCTAAACGCAAGTTTTATATAGCCTAAAAGTATATGATCCACTGCAGTAAACAAAATCAGAAAAATATATGATATTCTTCAGGATATATGCTAGTTAGATAGTGTGTTGAAAAAATAATACAACTAATTTGATATGCTGGAAAAAAATCAGGAAGGTACCTCTAAAAATTTCTATTAACGATTAAAAGCCATACTAATATACCTCTACATGCAATTATTCCGATTTTTTTGTCAAATTATTCTACAAGCAACATATTAATAGTGTTTTAATTATATAGTCCATTTTTTTTTTTTTTGTAAATAGATTATTGCTTCATATATTCATTTGCAATAAATTACCAGCGTTGTGTCATCGCGCTTCTCTTTCTTTTCTATGCAGTCCGAAAGTGACTGCGCTTTAGCTGTTGTCAGCCTCTTAAGTGGATTTAGTATTATTATAAGTAGTTATTTGCATAATCCTGTTTAACATGGGACTTTTATTTTATTAGGTATCAAAAAAGCTGTCGTGATTCGTGGTCACAGTCGCGTATCCCCGCGTCCTAACCAAAAGAAATTGTCGCGCGAATACGCAATCGTTTGTATTAATTATGATTATGACGTACAAACGCGACTTGATTGTATGAATTATGATTATGACGTACAAACGCGACTTGATTGTATGAATTATGATTGTGACGTACAAACGCGACTTGATTGATCGCAGGAGTTAAGCTGCTTATGTTTCGGACGCCGCGAATGGACATCTTTTATTTCATTATTTTTATTATCATTTATTTATTTATTAAAGAACACTTACCTACATTCAAAATTGGCTTACAAAAGTATTTAGGAAAGATATTACTGCTAATGTAGACACAAATTATAGATAGGTACCTATAATAATAATAATAAAGCTGAAAAGCCGCGTGGTCCTAGGCTGTCAAAGTTGAAAAGCCGCGTGGTCGTAGGCTGTCAAAACTGAAAAGCCGCGTGGTCCTAGGTTGACAAATCTGAAAAGCCGCGTGATCCTAGGTTGACAAATCGGAAAACCCGCGTGGTCCTAGGTCGACAAAGCTGAAACGCCGCGCGGTCCTATGTTGACAAAGCTGCAAAGCCGCGTGGTCCTAGATTGACCAAACTGAAGAGCCTCGTGGTCCTAGGTTGACCAAACTGAAAAGCCGCGTGGTCCTAGGCTGCTAAAGCTGAAAAGCCGCGTGGTACTAGGTTGACACACTAAAAAGCCGCGTGATCCTAGGCTGTCAAACCTGAAAAGCCGCGTGGTCCTAGGCTGCTAAAGCTGAAAAGCCGCGTGGGTCCTAGGTTGACAAAACTAAAAAGCCGCGTGGTCCTAGGTTGTCAAACCTGAAAAGCCGTGTGGTCCTAGGCTGACATACCTTTTAAACCGGAATTCAGTTACGCTGCCTGCCATTTCAGAGCAAAACTGAAAAACTCAAATAGGTACTTACCTAAGTAAAACATTACTGCTTCCAGAGATTTATTGGCAAGTCTATGAACAAGGAAGCAATCCTGGTGTTAGAATGAAAAGATAACCTAGAACTCTTACTAGGTACCTACCAACTGGAACGACTGATAATATGGCGCATGGCGCCCCGCCAAAGTTAACCCAACGCAGCCAAATTTCCGGCACGTATGTGTTCACTAATCTCGAAAACCACTCAACAGGTATTGATAATGTTTTCATTTAACAACTCCGGGAAATGTTATTACGAGTTGTTATCTTAAACTGTGATGGTAGTAGGAGTAAACTGTTATTTGTAAGGGGAAAATTACATAATATTGGGAAACAGGATAGGTTGAACTTAGATAGTCGCATCCACAGTGCGCAAAGCTACAGTTTCCTAGAAAAGCGATGGTCGCCACATAATGGCCGCCACATCGTGGCCGCAGTGACAGCTGTCATGACAATGGTCGCAGCGGGGCTTGACTTTACAGTGTCAAAGAAAACACCAACTTATTTTCATAAAAATAACGTTTTAGTGACATCATTCGCTGGTAAATTGCAGACGCTATATGGCGGCCACTGCTCTTCTAGGAAAGCTGAATGTTAAGGTGCTTCCCCGACCAAACGACCTTGAGCGTTCGGTCCTTCTCTGTCCCGTCGCTGAGTCTCGCTCTGGCACGCTCATTTATCATAAAATTCACAAAATTAATGAAATTATTTTAATAAAAAAAGACAAGCGATGTTTTGAGATAAAATAAAACGTGAATTATTTAGATTTTTAAATTATCTATCCATTAGTGTAATCCTCAAATTAATAGAACGTCACTTTTAGCAAAAGATGCATGCAATCAATAATTTTAGTCACTTTTTACAAGGAGATTTTAAATGTATTTATAACACATAAAAACAAATAAGAACATGCAATGTGATGATAGGATATCGAACATTAATAATTTGCTTTTAGATATAGTTTATTACCCATAGTGAATGAGTTAATAGCCTCTGAATAACGCACTATGTGGCAAGGTTTTGGTCGGGGTACCACCTTAAACGAGCGGCACTGCATGACAGCTGTGACAGCTTATACAAATATAAAAAACAGCCTATCCATTCGATACATTTAAGGCTCCCAAAAAAAGGCGCGATGCGACAACGCGACGCGACTCTAGTAGAACAATTTCTATGAAAACTTCATGGATATTGTTCTACAAGAGTCGCCTCGCGTTGCGCATTTCTGTGGAAGCCTTTTTTATGTTCCAGCGGTACGTCATTATTGCGGAACGTATAACAATGTAGTATGGCATCTGTTACCTCATACAAAACAATCAATATTAAAGGAAATACATAAAATCGTGCAAACGGCACATGCCATAATACAGTGCCGACATTGTTGTTAACCCACCTCATGTAAATTTTACTACTAAAAACCTTGGTATTCTTTAATTAACTAATAAAACTAATAGTCATCAGAAAATGCAAAATAGGATGTCAAAACATTTATGAAAATAGGTACTACTCGTATAAACTAAGCAAATTACCCATTGGTAAGTTAAGAATACTCGTAGTCGAATAGGATTAAATTCTTTAAAATAGGTAGTCTCCAAATATATGTATATTTTTTGACAAAGATTAATTTTATAGTCTGTAAAACACCAAACTTCCTTAAATGTTTTTGCAGTTGGTTCTCACGTTGGAACAAATATTTGTGCTTGTTCAAATGTTTGACCAACTGTTGTGTAAAAGTAATGACACCTACATACAACAGAAGGAATGCTTGTGTGTGGTCGTGTGAAAATCTTTTTGGAACATGTTTTTATTTTTAAGAAGGGTTAAATACTTAAGTAGTTTACCTAACAGACGGTATTATGAGTTACCTTATGTTATTTAATAAGCATAAGGGTTTGTTCATACTGTTTCATATAGCACGATGGAGATAGATAAGGCGGACCATGCCTTAAGTGAAGTACATCATGTATAATTTGCTTAATAATTTCCTATGTCATCTCTTCACAGGCGAAATGAAGGGAAAAGCTTTGGTTAGTCACTAGTCTAGCTATAACAAGTTTCACTTCTTAACTCGTATCCCTCGTTTCCAACAAAGATATATTTGACAGTTAATTACAAATCAAAAACCTGTCACACCATTTCCTACCGTTTACTACACCGACAAAAGGTCTAACCTAACCGTTACGAACACATTTGTAACAATTAAATGTTGTTCCGCTTCGCACCTGTCGCCCAATTCAATCAGCTGGCAGAAGCAAATGCGAACAACCGTAAAAAGTATCTATACTTAACTCAAACGTTCAAAGAACCAATAAAAAACAAGCAATGGAAAACGAACTTCAAAATAGGAACGTATTTACAGAAAAAACTCTTTACGGCCCGCACGAGCCGAACACCAGCTTGCTGATTGGTCGGCTTTTTGTTCCATATTCAAAACGAAACGAACATCAGTCGCATGGTATTCAGTCGAACTGTAATTATCGTTGGAAAGGGACGTGCCTCACACCTGCTGCATTGTTTAAATAAGTCGTTTCTTTAATTTTCAACACTAGGCTATAATTTTGATGGCAGTAATAAGCAGAGTTGAAACGACATTTTAACTTCGAAAACGTTGGAATCGGAACTGATTATTTTAATGTTCTTTGAGCAACTGTTTTTGAAAATTACCTCATATTTCTTACAAGGATTATTCCAAGAATTAATGTATAATATTTTCAAATAAATAAATAATTAGCTTCAACATTAAAAAGTGCCGTTATGAACCAAACTTACAGGTTAATTCGTAATGAATTGCGTATCGAACGGTGAACAAACTTATTCGTAAAACACAATCAATTTATTACGTACTAAAACAAAAAACCTTACGAGCACTTCCCGTTTAAGTTCATTGAATCGATCGACTGAAAAACTATAATTTATCATGCGACGATTATGTGAGAACAATCGTGCAAGTCAGTGAGATTTATGCGCTTGCGCAATGTCGCCAAACTTGTACGGTGTAGGGCTACCGGGAGAGATAATACTCATAATAGCCAATTATATCGTAAAATCGTGATTTTGAACGATAAAGCTCGTAATTGCTGGTTATTATGTGATTGCGATCAGCACCGGTCAGTGAAGTGGCGCAAGATACGCAGACAAGTTATTGTATATCTATTTAGCAATGGATAGAATTGGGTTAAACTTCGTAGGAATGTAAGAAGCCTCACAAGAGGGACAGATGTCCAGGTGAAGGTTGCGTGATTCAGATGAACGCAAATAACTCAAAAGCAATCAATTTGAAGCTCTACCAAGGATGGCTGTTTTAATGAAGCGATCTCTGCAGGCTGTTATGTTGATAAACGATAATTATGACACTAGCGAACCACGCAAAATCTGTAAAACACGATGTACGTAGAAGATTTAAAAAAAAAACTGTTTTCAGGCAGCCCAGCTCATTACAAGTTGTCACCTTCGCCTATGGACTTCGAGGATGTCACATATTCAATAGCAAGCAAGCAAATGCATAGCAAGGGCGCTGTTATCCCAGAAATAGAGATAAAATTTCTAAGTGCCTGTATTTAAGTACACTAGTATCCCATAGGTACCCTTCAAACCGACAAGCTGTAACGCTGCTTGCGGCATGGCCCATCCAACTAGTCGCTACCTTAATAGTACAACAAAATTCGTTCCAATACCTTAAGCCATCATCTTCAAGGAATAAAATATTAACCACAATTGCAAAATCCGCCAGCAGCCCTATAACCCAAGTTCTTTCATAAGAAACTCCGTAGTGACTCGCTCCGTCTCGAGTTTCGGATGGACAGCCAGACAGACGCGTCGCACCTGTACCTCACTTCCTGCCGCATACCTTTTTTACTTAACCGACTGTCCCGCGTTTCCTGGCACAAGCTTGCTCAATTTACCGACCAGTGTTTTTGTTGGGAGTTGATTTAAGTGACAAAATTGTCAATTGTTTTAGGTATGGAGCTTGCAAAGTTGCAGGCATTTTAGTGACTTCAAAATGCTGTTAGGGATTCCAGTGTAGTTGCATTTGTTGTCTGCTAAATTGTGAAGTCTCCTTTTGATGTCAAACACGTATATTGGGTCACCAAGATTCGGGGTGTGCCTAGTTTGGGACCCGCTGTTAAATATATCTTTCTATTGGTTAAAATTTCATGCAAAATTGTATGATTAAGAACTATGTGTAAGTTTAATAAAAGAATTTGAATTAGAATTGAATTTGAAAATATCCGACTTATGACGGTTTTTTGCACAAAATCTCAAAGGAATTTCGGCATCTTTGCAGTGAATCAAACTTGGTTTGCAATAATTTATATAATAACTATAGCGACCCGATATAGCTTCTATCTGGTGCGTTCTACTAATATGGCGATATGTAAAAACATCGAGATTTCTGTGCTAAGTCGAAGTTAAATATTTATTTAAGTATTACACGTAACTTCTTGACATTGCTAGGTACACCTCTGCCTAACCCTTCGGGGAATACAGGCGTTATGTTATGTGTGTGTGTGTTCTTGACATTGTGAACATAGCTTAAGACTTTGAAATGGGCATCAACATTTTCACAAAATTCCATTACAACCTTCATAAGTGATATATAAAAATGAATCCCTATTTCCCTTGGTCACGCCATCGCCATGGCGCGTTTTTTTTTTTTTGTTGTTTTCGGTATTTTCAGGAGAACGATCTTATGAAATAAAAAAATAAGGATGTTGGTCGGAACGTTACAAAATTTAAGAAAACTTAACACCAATATTAATTTTACAAAACTGTCAGTTGTTTGAAATAACTGTCAGCGATTGACAGAATGCGCGCTGTAAATATCGTTTAACACAGATGGATCGGTTGATAAATGAGTCGATAGTTTTAGTTTTAGTCAATAGTCAAAACTAAAACTAAACGACATATGACATACATAGTTAAGACAGGACATTGTCTGTCGGGTCAGCTTGTAAGTGATAATTACAATCAGTGTATGTACCCATCCCTACACAAAGGTAACAAAGGAAACATAAAAATAAAATAATTAAAACAAAATTTTATGCTCTGTCTTCACTCATTTTGTAACATGAATCGGTATAAAAACATAATGATATATTACAAGTCACTAAAGAGTTCGTAATGAGGCTATTATACAGTACGGGCCCTTTCTGATTCGCATATTAGAACCCAATCACGCGCAGTTTCGTAATAATATCACATCGATCAATGTCGCGTACAGTTAGCGGAATTCAATTCGACTGCATTGTGATTTTATGCTGTTACAAACGAAAATTTGGTAAATATGAGAAGGTTTTTTTCTTATGTTTCGTTTCATTCGTGTGGTGTGTTTGCTGACATGCATTTTAAAAAGGTTGTAGACTTGTAAACCAATGTGACTTCTTCAAAGTCATAATGCTGCTAAATAATACTACATGCCTGGAAAGAAGGAAAGTACTAAACTTAATACATATAGTTAGTAATGAACCGTACTCTAATTGCTTATCACACTATCTAACACAATTTGAATCATTTTAAAGTCTATTGCTAATCCGTTGCTCCATAATATGGAGCAACGGATTAGCAATAGACTTTAAAATTTTTTTTTTTTTTTTTTCGAACATATTATGTTCGAAAAATTCGTCGGCTCAACAACGTAAATAATGCAATGAATGTTGTTGAACTATCGAAATGAAAGCGATTCCTACTGTTAGTGTTTTACGCAATTACCAATGACCGATGCTCTTCATTTCTTCGAACGAGAAAAGGATGTTTTAAACAGATTTGAAGAATTCATAGGATTTTTCTGAATCACAGGCGGCTGCGGAGATACTGACACAAAATCTCACATATATATAGGATTCGTACCTATAGCCGAAGCTAATCGCTGAGTCTTTGAATTAACCGAGCAACAAAAACCCCAATCAATACAACATCCAATCCTATACGACATCATCTAGTACCGTAAACTATCTGACAAATGTCTACCTGACAAATGTATATCTGATAAATGTATATCTGACAAATGTATATCTGACAAATGTATATCTGATAAATGTATATCTGACAAATGTCTATCTGACAAATGTCTACCGGACAAATGAATATCTGACAAAAGAATATTTGATAAATGTATATCTGACAAATGTATATCTGACAAATGTATATCTAACAAATGTCTATCTGACAAATGTCTATCTGACAAATGTCTATATGACATATTGTCTATCTGACAAATGCATGCCCTGTGTGGTTATTTCCTCTAAAGTCCATTTCGGACATTAATCTCCATGATCTTCACATGATCTGATCAAAATTATGTCTAGACTTTAAAAAAGACTGCGACCTCTGAGTTTGTTTCGGCCTTTCTTCTCAGAGAAGTCAGATAGGAAACGCCGACCTCATCAAGTTTAAAAAATATTATTGACGTGTAAAAGTGTCTGTACAAAACCTACTTACAGAAATAAAATCATTTATCATTTAAACATCTTCTTAGCGTGTCAATCTATATGGATTCTGTCCAGAATTCGGCTACGTGTTTGGGGCCATCACTAGCATCCATTAAATCCTGTAAAGTGCAGCTGACAGGACACAGGATGGCAATGCCAATAGTGGTACGATGGCAATCCAAAGTACCGTAAACCAAGTAAACACATACAAACCTTCAAGTAAGTACCGTTAACTTAAGTTATCGGTACGAAATAGAAAGGTAACTTAGCACTTACAAGCGAAATGTACGCCCTTTGTCACACCGACGTTTTAACTTGTATGTTGAATACTTAATTAATAATGTGGCGGTTCCCATGATTGGGCTGTAGTATAAGTGATGGGAGGTAGCGTGTTAGTCATTGTAACGGTTTTTGTATAAAAATATCCATAGTTGTTGGCGCAAGAGATTGTAGCGCCTCACAAATCATAAAATTCACGGAGAGCTGCATAGAGGTTTTCTTTTTTACAAACCCATCTGGTCATTCTAAATAACACAAGGCATCACTACAAGTCTATTGAAATCTATACTCAATATTAATCGCGGAGTTTTCTAAATACTAAATCGGCCTTTTGCCTATAAAAATCACAAAAACAATCCTTCAAGGGTCAAGAAAAAGAAATGACATGACTAGCAGTGTTTTAATCTAATGTCATGCAGTAACAAAAAAACTGCATTTCAAAACGTCAACACCATCCGGTCTATTCTCTAAAAATCTCACCGTAAAAAAATTCGGTGAAGTGAGTTGTCGTTCCAACTGATGCTAGGAATTGAAACTTTTGACAGCTCACTTCAAGAGGATCCATTTGCATACAATTCTAAGATATAATATAACATTGGCATAACGAAATTCAGCATAATGATCTTTACGCAGAAATGTTTTCCCATAATGTTTGTTGCCATAAATTAACCTAACCATTGCATTATGCCACAGTATCATTATGCTAATAAAATGTATGCGAAAACATTATGCCAAACAATATTATGCCTTAAAATTTTATGCCAAGAGGCAGGTTCGCACTTCAAGATGGTTGCTGATGAGGTGAGATTTTTAAAGAATAGATCAGCAGTAGTGCAGTTCTGTAAAAATCTCTCTGTGAAAACTTTAGAGAAGTATCCTGAAGTGAACTGTCATCCCATTTGATGCTAGATTTTGACAGTTCACTTCAAGCTTACTTTATTTTTAGTAAGATTTTCGCAGAACAGACCGGCTGGTAACTCGTATGTCATGTCCACTTAGGACGGTCCAATGTGTCACTGACTCACTGCATTGCATCCATCATCCAGAGGCATAGTTGAAAACACTCACGGAAATGCAGTTTTACGACTCGAATTGAATGTAACTTTTATCGATTCCTTGAAAATTAGAGATCGATTTTGAAAAACTTTAATCGAACGGATTTAAAAACTGAAATAGAAGCTAGTAGGTATAGTATTGATGATTTTCATACTTTAGTTCTTGATTTATTTACAGCAACGTCCAATGAATTCATGTACTTACGAGAAGTAATAAACACGGAACATACAAATAGCAAGAAATGTCAGCATATAAATTAGTGAGTTAATTATTTTAATTAAACTTAAGTGAGTTTTCGTGTCGTGCCGCTCACAGGAGTCATGTTTGTTTCTCACGTTTATTTCCATAATTAGAACTGTTTCCAATAATCACTTGTTAGTAATGTATGTACATATTTTTGTAACATCATCATTATTTCAGCCAAAAGACGTCCCCTGCTGGACATGGCCTCCCCCAAGCACCGCCACTTCGACCGGTTCTGTGCTTCCCGCATCCAGCGGTTTCCTGCGGCCTTCACAAGGTCATCGGTCCACCTTGTGGGAGGCCTTCCAACGTTACGTCTTCAGAACCTTTCGGCCCCATCGGCCATCTGTTCTGCTAGCAATGTACCCTGCCTACTGCCACTTAAGGCGACAATAAGTGCCAGCGACCTTGAGCGAGTGGGAGGAGCATGCGAAACTTTTATGCGAATAAAATTGCACAGAGCGTGGCCGTCTACCCGAACATTGGTCAGCGATGCACTGCCGCCCGTCGCCCGCAAGAGCCCCCGCTTCAACGTGCATCAAGCTTATTCGCAAAAACCACCCACCTTGATTTATCAAACACAATACAAATAAAAGCCGTACACAAAAAAATGGGTAATTAAATTGTCTTTTAGATGGTGTAGATTTCATGAAAATACGCCCGATCGTTTTTGCGTGATTATCGTTTTTGTGTTCGCGTTAGACATTACTTTACAAATTAATTACACTATGTTATAAAAATTTAATTTCAAATATTCACATACCAAATTACGAAGAAAATAGTCTAGTTTATCATATATTTTCTTCAAACAAATAAAACTATTCGTTTAGACGTGATTTTCAATTTGAAATCATTAAAAGACGTATATCTGCGCCATAAGTTTTGCCATTCTTCGGGCTATGTCGGTTACCATGTTTCTCCTACGGATCTCTTCATTCCTGATTCGATCAAGCAGGGAAACTCAAAGCAGAACTACAGTTTGTAACATTTTGTCTTCAATTGACAAGTAATCAGTCAACCTGATGAGGTAGGAAGGTGACTGACATTCTTGTTGTCTGTTTCCTAGTGATTCATTAATGTCTTGTAAGTAGGTATTGATAATTATAATGATTACTTTATTATCATAAAGGAAGTGCGATAACTGTGTTCTTCTCCTTCAATGTAATCTTGAGTTTAAATTACATCGATGTGAGACAGATGTATAAAATCTGTTTCCAACAATATTCGTAGATATCGTGTTTAATTCTTCAATGTATTAAGAAAAGATACAAAGCAGACAGAATAATTAGACGAAGTTAGTTTCTCTAAAAATCAGATGACAATAACCAGTGATCGGAGTAGGTAGATTGAACTGGGGTCATTGATCCGAAACGTATATATTACTATGGACATTCCTCCGGAATTGGTGGATTATTAAAAAAAAACCGGAACTTATGTAGGAATTGTATTCTGCCAGAGTGGAAGGAGTCATTTGATGATTTGCCATCCTCAAAAAAAAGGTAGGAATTGTAATAAAATGAGCAATTTTATTCTTTATTATTCTTCCTATTTTTTTTTGTCACGATTTGACAAAACCCAACGACCAATCAGAACAAAGCTTTAATTAAGCTTTAAATTTTGAATTGAGTAGTAATAATATCACTACCAACATTAACAATATTTAATTGAATCCGGAAATACCGGAATTACTTTCCGGAAAAATGGCTTATCCATGTTATTCTTTCTGTGTGCATTTATGATACAAGTACTAAAAATCAATCTACCTACTCCGATCACTGACAATAACAATACAAAGTAAAAACTAACTTTAATTTCGGAAGTTGGTGTCCCTGGTTTTCTATTTTCGTTTCTTGCCACCACTTCCGAAATTAAAGTTATTTTTCTTTTTGAAGTCCATTGTTTTTTTTTGTTGAAAAAATAACTTATTATTTTTCACTTTTTAGTTGTGGTACCCACCCCACACAAATTAGTATATCACTACTTGCTATGTAAATAACAGTGACAGGAGGTTATGGATAATATCATTAATATACACTAAGTGGAAAAAATGCGTATTATTGAAGCTAACTGAAAAACTACCACCGAAGAAAAGTTAATACAATGTATATGGAACCACCCCTGAGGCATACCCAATCAATTAAAAAAAGAATTTTCGAAATCGATCAACAATTGCCTGAGATCTCGTAAAAAAATACAAAAAAATAAAACATACAGACGAATTGAGAACCTCCTCCTTTTTGAAGTCGTTTACAAATAGAATTAACCGTTCATTATCTTATAAAAGCCAACTTAGCAACTTGTCTTCACAGTCCACGATCAGATTCATTCATATTCATAGCCGTTACTATAGCAATTAAATCTAAATCAAACCTCATTCATAGTCCAGACCTTGCTCACAGTGACAGCGGATGACAATAAGCATTACGAGCCATGCTCCGTTTCCCATCACAGTTTATGAGTTCACAAAACATTTCCTGCGCACCTTTTGTTTAGCATAGACATTAAAACTAAATTATTATGACTGCATTGTAATGAGATATACACCCGTTTAATGTATTATTATGTCTTTGGTTAGGTTGAGTTTGGTTTTCCCTTTCGGTGTTGGTGCCACATCAAAGTTAGATTGTCCCACTGCAGGGCAAACGCAAAGGCTTCTTCACCAATGCTGGTGAAGGAGAACATCTTGAGGAAGTCTGGACGTATAGTTTATTAAGTCTGAAATCACCAACCCGCCTTGAGCAAGCATGCTGATCAATGCTCGTGCTTTTCTTTAGGCTACTATTCATAGTACATACCTACTCAGGTGCTTTTTAATAAAACTGGAAATTATTCTTTCACTGACATAGCGTTCGTCATTAGTATTTGACGAGCTTTTTGCCCATAGGAAAGTTTTGTGTAGGACTTGATGGAAATATGAGGAACAGGGTGTAAAGTTCATTCATTTTCCATATAAAAGGGAGGATCCTTCGAGCACGCGGGTGTCGTGTCTGGTTGGCAGCTGCCCCAACGATTGATGTCAGGACGTTGTATATGCTGCTTGTGCGGTAAACTCTGATTGCGCGATGCAGGATTTTGCGTGACGTCAGTGTGTTGCGTAGCTCGTATGTGGCGTTGTAGACCACAGAACTAAGGAAATCTTGTTGACTTAATTTTCTTTTTGGTTGTCCTAAGGATCCACTCGTTTTTCATTAATACCTAAGTTAGCTAAAAATATTTTTATTATTGGTTTTGACATAACAATTTAAGCAAATCTACAGACCAATTC
This sequence comes from Griposia aprilina, assembly GCA_916610205.1. NCBI lineage: Eukaryota > Metazoa > Arthropoda > Insecta > Lepidoptera > Noctuidae > Griposia > Griposia aprilina. The sequence goes on along the minus strand of OU744295.1, from coordinate 3,611,590 downwards.
AATTGATAATATGGTAGCTTCCTTAATACTTCTTATATAGAACTTGAAGTACCTCAATCCTTTATGAAGCTCTACTGGTCCTAGTTTACCTGCATACCGTTTAAGAACCATATCGATTGGATAGTTTTTCTTAGAAATCGTCCGTACCTGGAACAAAGGAATGAATACATTAATATTTGGTTATATTCAATGTTATAGTAGAACGTTCCGAGAAGTTTCATTGTTTGTGGTACCTTTGAATAACATTATAGTTCAAGTAGTTATTGAGATAGACATAAAGGACAAAGAAGTCATTATTTTTTCAATCATAGTTCTTTTGATTTTCAGGATAATCGTTATCATATTCGATAGCGCAGAGTTTTTAGGGTTAGTAGTCAACAAGGAACCCTTATAGTTTCGCCATGCCCGTCCGTCTGTCCGCAGCTTAGCTCAGCGACTCCTAGTAGGTACCAGAAAGCTGAAATTTCTCAATAGCAACCCGGAGCCTAGATTTGTGCCCGGTTTGTGGCAATAGGCTCACCTCCCACAGCATGGGGCTTAACGATAACTGGCGAAATGGGGGTGTACCTGCTATTAAGGTGCAACTCTGCCTAGCCGTTGGGGGGAATATAGGCGTGATGTTATGTTATGTTGTTCAATAATGATAATAATTATTAAGGATAATCACTATCTCATACGATAGCCCAGAACCTTTCTGTTCTACCGTTTGTACTGTCCCTATGCTGGGCAAAGGTCTCCCCCATACTTCGCCATTTATCTTTGCCTGCTGCCTTTTCCGACCAATCAGTCAATAGTCTAGGTCGTCGCGCCAGCGTTTCTTAGGCCTTTTTTATTTTTGGGTGGGAAATCATCAAATGACTGCTCCCGCTCTGGGCGGAACGGGAGGGCGTGTCAGACTCTTACTGCCTAAAACCCACCCGTGTTCCTTCAGTGCCAGTGCGCCAGCGCCACGGTAACTCTTTCGAACTATCTGCGAATCCGGCAGAAAAGAAACGGGTCAGATTTTATTGGTCAGGCTGATAGTGAGCGCCCACTCCCGGCCACTATCCCACTACTGCCCGAAGCGGTGACTTTTGGCTGCTGGGTTTCCCCCCTAGCCCGATTCGCCCCTCCTTAGTAGATCTGCATTCCCCAGACTCCTCCAGGGGATCCATTTCTACACCGGGCTTATTGTGGACATCCAGTCAACATGGGCCACTCAGCACCAGGACCACCGACCTCAAACCATCCTCCGAGCAGCCGGATTACAGGAGACGCCACGCTCGAATCTTGGTGAAACTTGTCAAATCTCCAAAACGGATAAAATAAGAGCACCCGGTTTCTAAAAGCGTGATTAGCAGAGATAGGATATTCGGTTGCATATTCACCTAAAGTTGAGGTGTTGGCTAATATGGAATGCGTTTTTGTATCGAAAAAGATATGTTTTTGTTTTAACTAACATACACCACCCCTCCTTTTACAATTACAAAAATTACAACAGTTAAACATTAATTTTACATAAATATGCATCTGAATAGTTAAGAAATCCAAGAATCCCTGGGTTTTTGTTTTAATAAATATTTTTTGGTAGTCGCTTCTATACCTTACACCCGACTAGTTATGCATTCCCGGTGTTCCTGGCATCCCAGGTGTTTTTTTTACAAAAATAAATCTTTTGAGAATCCGCTTCCACACTTTCATAGAAAAAATAACTTTAGGTAAATATGCATACGAATATCCGATCTCTGGTGATCAGTGATCAAGTCTCTAGTCAGTATCGAAATACCTAAACTGCCAAATCTCATAGTGCCTACCCATTTTCATCGAATGTCCGACGTAAAAAATCCAACCAAATAACTGGACAACAGTTTTAACCACAGATTAAATTGAATAACCCTTTCAGAAACTGTCAGACACAAATAAATAACAAAATCCCAGTATTGCACGTCCAAAAATTCAGTCATTTTGTTTTTCAACATCGAACACACACGGAGAACAAAAAACTGTTTAAAAACGCTTTTGTTTCGAGTTCACCATAAATAGTTTATCGAGTCTGTATGACCAGTATAAATCATTTTGTTGACAGGCACGGACAAAGGACGGTGCCACGGGTGCATGTATGCGATCTCCGAGGTGCATGCGTGCGAAAGGTGCAATTTGATAACTTTATGGGACTATGGATGGCGCTAATTTATAGAATTTGTTTTTGGTATTTGCGGGTATTTTGACGATGTTCAGATACTGTAATAACGTCCTTAATGTGTTTAATAAAGGTTTGCGAAGTGATGGATTTACAAAACGAAAAAAAAAATGTTCTCTTTTTCGGTCGGAACTCATGATCTGATTCATGACATGATTCAACAGATGACCATCAAATGTCCCACACCTATTTGTGTTTACAGTTGGTTTATCACAACGGTTCTATCTTATCTCTTATCACTTAAATTATCTTAAATACCGGTTTAAATCAGTCAAAGCATCAATAATCACATAAACGCCCGATTACCAACAGCAACATCGTCCTAATCCGTCCCTGCATCTCGGGTCATCACCCGATAACCGCATGACATGCACTCCACGACACTGCATGCATTATCAACGAGTGATAAAGCTGAATTGATTATAATTTTGATCACGTCGTATTTATATTTTGTAAGTTTATTTTTATGTGAATCGTTTCTTTGTGTACGGTATATATGGTTTAAATATCGTTGCAATGGATTTCGTGAACTTTAAGTTGATAGTTCAGAGATTGTGAGAGAGTGATCGTTTTCGATAGTAGCTTCTAGTACTTTAGTAATATCAAAGGGATAACCAATTTTCTGTCATTCGTGGTGATTATTTTTGACTTACTGACGACTCGGACACAGTGTCCGAATCCGATTTTTTTCACTGATGATTCGGACATCAATAAAAAAAGCTGTTTGTAAAGTCCGATAAAATACTTCCAAAGATACCTTAACTGTAGAAATCCGTCCTCCGCCCAGCCTGTGATTGTAAAATAACAGTTTTTAACCGGAAAGCAGCCGTTTTTATTAATATTATAAAGCAGATATACAAACTTACAAATTAATTTTACCTCTTTATAATATTATTAGTTATAGATTTGTATATTATCATCGTTAATACAGAGGCATACGGTACATGCAACATAAATCATTAGAAAATTTGAAAGAATTACGCATCACAAATTCAAAAATATGAATCAATACAAATAATTTACACTCATTAATATCATGGTCACTATATTATCAAAAGTGAAACTCGTTTGCAGAAATTAAAAATCAAAATATTAAACGAATAACAAAACAAAATATCAATTTATACCCTTGCCCTTCCCAACCAACGTATTATAATATCCTTACAAAAAAACAGTAACAATTAATACTCAAGGAAACAAAAATGATAAAACTCCATTGGGAAGCTCATTAGCTGTATATATAATTGAGATTTTTATCTCGCACTCATCGTTATGACTCCACGAATACCGATGGTTATCGAATAAACTGTACCTATTCGATTCTTTTTTGTAATAAAAGTGGCTTCTTTGTAAGAATCTTCTGCTGAAGTAGGTAAGTAATTAATAAATGGAATGGAGACTCCATTTTTTTAATGGTTGTCGAAATTAAACTAGTTCAGTTGGTCATACAATTTTTTTGAAGTCTCTTCGTTTTCTTTCTGAATGATGGAGTTAAAATATTTGAAAGGATCGCGACAGAGATTTTTAACGAAGGCTCATCCAAATAAATCAATTTCCTGGTTCCTTAGTCCACAAAAATGTATCAACACCTCGTTTACGAGTGATTCATCTACAACAGATTTACGGGATAGATCAGAGGTCACTATAAAATAATCCATAAAACTACACATTTTCATAAAACAGTAGGCGGTCGGTAATCCGGCACCCATTTTATCGGAAATGCCGGATTATTGTATTTCTATAAGAAATGTCAGCTAGCTAGTAAGAAATAATTTTAAAGATTTTCAAATTAAAAATCTTTATTAGTTTTACACGTGTTTATCCGTCAATGACGTGGACCAGACTGCAGAACGACAATGAAACATGCGCGCCCTCTGTACTGTTGTATTAAACCTGCCGGATTAGAGAGTAGGAGAGCTAGCGTAGGGAACGCCGGACTATTGGACGTGTCGGATTAGTGAGTGCCGAATTACCGAGCACCGACTATATCCGTGTCCAATATGTCTACCGAGACACTATCGAAAATAACTCATTTAATTTACATAATTAAAAGGACTATCTGACAAGCGACACCAGAATTTATGGCTAGTCGAAAAACCTCTTCTTTTTCGAAGACACTTAATACCAGGCATCCAGCTGTGAGAGGTCCTTCTGACCGCGGGTCGAGTTGACCCCGAGTCTCGAAGTCGCATCGCTTCTGCTACGTCAACTTGTGTTTATTTTATACTTCAAAATCTACTTTTTTTTAAAGAATTTGTTTCTCGTATCCTGTAACTGGTTTGCCATTTTAGGCGCATGCCCTTTACGTGTAGTGATTAAGGGGATGAGTATTGGTATGCAAATATGAGCAAAAAAGTTTCAAGAATTTATGGTAAGACTGGCTATTACCGGCGACTTCGTCTGCGATCCAGAATGAAAAGTAGCCTATATGCTTCTCCAGGTCCCAGACTATTTATTTGTCAAATTTTATAACGATCTTTTCAGCCCTTTTTGCGTGCTTGAGTCACAAACTACAAACATACGAATTTTCACATTTATAATATTACTAGCTTCTGACCGCGGCTTCGCCTGCATTGAAGTCGGAAATTATGCCATGGGAACGTGCTACCGGGACAAAAAGTAGCCTATGTCCTTTCCTAGGATGCCATCAATCTACTTGCCAAATTTTATCGATATCCGTTCAGTGGTTTAGGCGTGAAAGACAACATACAGACACAGTTACTTTAGAATTTATAATATTTTATGTATGGATTATATGTGGCATTAATAGTTAAGTTATAGTACTTATAGTAAATGCCAAAAGTTATTCTGGGAAGTATATAAAGAAGTATCTTATCTACTACTAACTAACGTAACCTAAACATGCCAGATTTGGCTACGTACCAGTTTTACCAAAGTCAAATTATTTATTTCAAATAGGCACTTAAACGGCACTTTCGAACGTCAAAATTTACAACAAAAATAGGATTCATTCTAGTCGCCCCTTCCAAAAGATAGTTTCGTATGGAGAAGAATGGGCGACAAAACTCCACCGTTACTCTTTTAAAATGTTTTACAATATTTTGTATACATTAATTATATAATTATATGTGAAGACGATGGACCTAGATTAAAATTACTATTGCCACAATAGGTAAAAATAATTAGATATAAAGCAATGGCAAGTAAATTAATTATGTGATAGATACATGGTGCTCACTTATTTAAAAATATTGAAAAGTATATGATTTTCCTAAAATTTTAAAAAGTAATAATTTTGTGTGTGAGTTGAAGTAATTACAGAATGTAAAACCAATGTCATATATTATTATTAACATTTTGATTTTCTGTAGACTCTAGATCGTCCTATGGAGCAGGACCAGCATGTTTCCAAACATTCTAATCTAGAATATAATCCTCTAATTTGTATTACATTTTCTTTCATGTAATTGCAATATACCAATGTATTTTGTTGTAACATTAAACACAGTACCCCATAAAAGATGTATGTTTTTTTTTATATAATCTGTAAAATGGTTGATCTTTTTATCTTTATTTCTGTATTAAAATGATGTCTATAACTTATTTTATTAAAAAGACATAAGTTTTTTCTTAAATACATAATATTTTCATAAATGAATTGGCAAGGTACCGTCATAATATTAATCTTTTTAAATAGTTTCCTAAGAGATTCGCAGCGATGTAGATTGTAAATGGCCCTGACAGCTCTCTTGCAAAATAAAAATGGATTCAATGTCAGCAGCCCGACCCCACAGTAAAATGCCGTATGATTTAATGCTGTGGAAGTAACTACCAGATCTATCAAGGTGTCGCAAATAAATTCCAATAGCTATATAAGTAAGTTCTTAAACGAAGTGCAAATTACAACAAAAACGTCATTTTTATCATCATTTTAGTCAATAGTAATCCTCTGCTAGATTTAGACCTAAAACAAATACAGATACCAAACATTTCGTATTCCTGTCTTAACCTCAACACACGAACACCAACATCACGAAAATCAGTTTATCAGTATCTGATATTTGCACAAAACAAATAGATACACTTCCTATTATTCCAGGCGTACGATCGGGCCCTATTCCACCTAGATTACTGGCATTTATCTAGACTGAGTAACCGACGCAATAAATATCTGAAATTGTCTACACCGCACGCTTTTATAATCTATGGAATTTCGAAGACAGGGTTGCTCGCTTCTAACAGAGTACCTAGACGTATTATCTCTCTATTTACTTAAAGGAAATTGTTAACATAAAGGTATTTTATGCATGAAAGAAATAAACTTCAAATAGATGCTGAGTCTGTCTCATTTATTTTTGGTCACAAAAATTTTCGCGGTCAGCTTCGCGGCCTACGACAAAATCAAGATCCCATAGGGAACTAAATGATAAAATAATTATAAATGTTTTTTTTTTTCTGTAAGGCCTAGATTTATGAAAGCACAAATGTGTTTTTATAAATGAAATTAAATGTTTTTGAAAACATTTTATAAACTATATGAGGTTGGTGTTTCCTATCCGACTACTCAGAGAAAAAACAATGACTGAAAGACAACGATAATATTAACAACAGTAATTTACGTTTTGAAAGCGTTTTCTTTGAATTTTGACCGGAATCCATCTTGTCAATAAGTTGAGCAATCGTTGTGTTTTGAGAACCCTAGAATGAAGTATACATAGCATCTTAGCAAAATTATTGAAGCGGTTCTATTAAAGCAATTCAATACTTTACTCTACATAGATATAAGTATTGAATTGCTTTACTTCACGACTTCCTTTTTCAAACATGTTGATTGAATCGTAGAGACTGCACTCTATCAACAACAACGAATTTGATCTTTAAACAATATTAAGGCTTCAGATGTACTAGGTACTAGCTGTCGATATCTTGTAGTGGGACTATATTATACTAGTTTTTGCCCACGCCTTGCCCGCGTGATGTTCGGAAAATATCCCAAGGAAACGTTTACTACCGGAATAAAAAGTACCCTATGTCCTAATCCAGGATAATTATGGTCTTATCTATGTGCTAAATTTCATCAAAATTCATTCAGCCGTCAAGGCCTGCACCCTAATTACGTAACACACTATCTATCATAATCTGAATCATTTTGAGGCCTATTGCTAATCCATTGCTTCATATGTTTGAAAAATTTTGGCTTTCCTACTGTTAGTAGGTTACGCAATTACCCCGCTGAAAAGGTAACAGACAAACCGACTCCTTTCGCATTTATAAGTATGGATGTAGCGGTATGTACATCGCCACATGCGAGCTACACGTCATACTGACGTCACGCAATCCTGCATCGCGCAAGCAGAGTTTACCGCGCGCCTAGCATTTATACAACGTCCCGACATCAACCGTCGGGCGGTTGCCCACCAGACACAACACCCGCCTGGTCGGAGTCTGCTCCTTTTTCCATAGAGTATGAGTGAACTTTACACCCTGGATGTAGATGGAAAATGATAACAAATTAAACTCTAACTAAAAAAAAAACGATCTTGACAGTCGACTCCTGACAAACGTGCTACCTTGCTACCGTAATCAAATCAATTTATTTTTGCCAGGCACGGCAGCAACATTCACAAAACCTCGAACAGGTTCACATTCGTGACATTTATTCCCACTACATACCTATAGCTCTAGTTTCCCAGCCACAAAGTTAATTTAGGTCACAAATAGGCACGCAAGGTGTGCCTGCGCACGGCTGCCAGTCTTCATACTACGATTCGATACAGATTGCACTAAATCACAAATGGCGAGGAGTTGCGAATGTTCCGCTAAGGTTTTCTAAGATATGCGTAGTGGCACACCTTTTGACTATACATAGGATTGATTAAACATTACGTATTAGGTACAAAAATCTTATGTAAACACGTAGGTGAATTAGGAAATAGTTTGCGTATGAAAATCTAACTTATCTTCTTGAAACCTTGTTTGATGGCTTCTAATATGATTCATATTTTGATAAATTTGTCTGAAATTCTCAGGTTTGATACTTCTTTTCCTTACGGATACTCCTGCGTCGACTGTCATTGTATTTGTATTGTAGATATAAATGGTTCAAGGTGGTCTTAATTATCTCCCGATTTGTTTGAATAATAGCTAGAGCCACCCATCCATATGCAGAGCGCGGTAAGTGCATCAATCACGTAAATGCTGCTTAACTTCTAGTCCCTTGCTAATTTTATTTAAAGATGTTAAATAACAATTCAGTGATATGCTTTAAATCTCTTAATGAGAAAAACTGCAGAATCCTACAAAACTTATACTATTTCTCTATATCTTTACATTTCTTTTGTCAAATAAATGAAATACGATGGTAACAAAATGGTCTGTATTTCTTTTATTTCAGAAAGACCTGTCCATTTTGACGTTTCGGGGCTCAACACGTGACCCGGTTATTGTTAGTTAAATTCTACCAAAAAAAGGTTACCGTTTCTTCAATCACATATCCTTTACTTATTATCTCCTTACCACTCTTCGATATTATTGCAGCTAGACGCAAATTAAAGCGATTAGTCGCAGTCGCAACATGCGCCGGAGTGGAACAGGATTAGTCGAACGTAACCCGTCACCTATGATACCCGTAACCTGTGTTGGGAGTACGCTTTCATAATAAACCCGATATGATAATAAATAGGGATTGAGGTTGACGTATGAAGGACGGAAATTAATATCAAAGTTAGAGTGGAAATCTAATAAAATATATACGAGTGCAATTTCGAAAACGTAAACATCGTGTGGGCGTTAAATATAACAAAGGCTGTCTATTGTTGTGTATACTATTTCACCAATCTAACATGGTCCTTAAATGATCTGACCAAGATTATTTCTGGTTTTTTATATAGGTATCTACACATTGTTGAATTTTATAAATACATTGACATGAATATTTACTTTGTAAAATACCTATTAAATATTATTTTAATTATTGTGAATGTATAGACTATGTGGGTCATTGTTTTTCTTTTTCTTCTTGTCAGTTAATTTTAGTCATGGTTTGAGTAATTTATGCGGCCTACGCAAATGTCCTTTCTTTGGTATTGTTCTTCGAATCGTTGAGTTCCTCAAGTTCTGAGTTGAGCTGCACAATTACTGACAAATGCGTGCACTGACTGGACAGGTTCACTCAATTTGTGTGGTTTTTCCTCAAAAGACCATTTCAGACACAAATCTACATGGTTTTCACATGATCGGACCAAGATTATGGCTGGACTTTAAAAGAGACTGTGACCTCTGAGTTTGTTTCCGCCTTTCTTCTCAGAGTAGTCAGATAGGAAACGTCGACCTCATCTAGTTTTTAAAATATGATTGACGTATAAAAGTGTTTGTACAATCCTACTTGCAGAAATAATCTCATTTTATAAAATATCTGTTCCTCAATTTCAGCTTTATTCGTGTAAAATTAAGAGTATATTATTAAGGTCGATCATCATAATCTTCAGTAGAAATTCTCCTATGTAGAGAGAGACCTTCAAAAGATAGTAAGGATGTGCATGTGCAGTAGGTAACGATCTTCCCCACTTAATATTACGGCCAAGTTGGGAAAACTTCACTTGTCCCCTGGGGTAGTCTGCCGTCAGTAAGTGTCTAGCCCAGGAAAGCACGTTTCTTGAGTATCATATTATAATGCATACCAACCTGAGGATTTTGCTATAGTCCAATCACTTTTGATCCAAGAACAAAAAAAAGAACAGAATAACAAAGTGTTACAAAACTAAAACGTAACATGAATACAGTAAGTGGAAAACTATTATAATCAAGTAAACCCCATTTCCCAAGAACTCCCAAGAAATAGGCAATAAAAAAGGAAAATCTTAATACAAGTCGTGACGGCCTAATAACGGCGGAGTGATTCAAGTTAGCACAAACTAACGCTAATTACACGCCATTGTGAATAAACTTTCTCTTTTACTACTAAATTCTAATTTATTCTGTGCGCTTCGTGATCGTGAAGTATGCTCGTTGAATGACAAATGAGATAGTAATGATGAAAATCTGCATTAGTAGTTGCTTTGTTTTTGTTAGAACCCGTTAGGTACCCATAATCTTCACAGTTGGTATAATTATATTAATTATTATCTTCGTCAAAGCGTGCAATCTAAATAGAGTTGGTCCAGAATTTGGAAAGTAGCGTCCATCAGTTCCTGTAACGTGCAGAACACAGGACATGCGGGACACGATATTAAGTGTCTCATTTTTTGTGGAACAGCACCACATATAATTTACACTCCAGGGCGGTATAATAATTATGACACCTTAAATTTTACACTATTAGCCTGCGCTAGGGCTCTGTCTCGCATAGGGTCGTAGCAGTATTCTGAACGATTGCCGTTTTGCGTGGATTTCACGCATAGTTTCCTCAACTTGTTCTTTTTTTAGTCTGTGTTTTTCTCTGCTTGTTTACCGCAAATAAACATATTTGCTTTCTTTCTTCTTTAGCCATGGATGCACCAGATAGATTAAAAATCATCGTGGTTAAGAAGGTGAAAGGGAGTGAGGAATGAAGAAAGTCTGCTTTGGAAGACTACAAATAAAAGAGCTGAAGTAGTGGTGGAGTGGGTAAAAGCGGTGAGTAGAGAAAAAGACAAGTATCGAAGGTGGGGGGCTCATAAAGCATCCAAGGTACGAATCAAAGAGTCAAATCTTTTACAATTGGTACTGAAAGAGCAACTGAACTTTCCACTGAAGATTTTGAAACCATCTTTGTTTCCTGAGGACAACCAGGAATCCACTCGAAAAGAAGAAGAAGAAAAATAAATTAAAAGGTCAGGTTACACAGTAGTAAACTATGAAACCAACGACGCGACGTCTCAAGTAAAGAAATACGTTTCGGATACCAGTTTCTTTAACACTATATGCAATGAAGACGATTCGAATAGCCATGCGGACTGCGTAATTGAAGAAATTTATTGTAATGGGTGTTGTAACTGTTGTAAGTGCTCTGTGAGTCACCGAGGGATGTCCCTAAGTCGACACGCACAATGGAAACCACAAAAACTCGCTCCACAGCTACCCGCATGGCTTCTGTGGTTAAGGTAGACATTGAGTTAACTATACATACCTATATACTATTGTAGGTACCTACGTAGAAATCGGAAACATTATGATGAAAAGTTGTCTCGCTAAGAAATCGCTTGCGGATGTCTAAGCTTAAAAGCGAAGGACAATTTGAATTAGATGATCAATGATAGTATTTTTAGAACGTCCAGTTCGAATGCGGTGCTCCTGACCAAACCATGTCCCTTATGTTGGAGTGCCCAAAGTGTCCATACACCTACACTTCTGTGAACTTAAAATACGCCACTAATGCCACGATTGGCATGGCCACCTACTAGGCTCAACTCATTTAACATAAAACATTTAATCGCCATCGACTCGAATACAAATTAATATACACGATATATATTGCTTACTTGAACTCTACCCAATTTGAGGGTCGACAGACATAAAACAGCCAAGCAATCAAAGTCCGCTCATAACGTTTACCCCAGATAATATTGTACATTTTTAAAAGAACATCGTTGCTTTTAAAGTAGTCTTCTCAATATCACGAACAAAATCAAGTAGAACATCTCAAATCAGCGGTATCTTCATCCATTGTTACCTTACAAAGACACAAAGTCATTACGACAGACAGCTCTCAGTTCAACCACCATCATGATGCAAAATGATCATGAAAATACACAAAGAGACAGATCAAGATCCACCAATCAAGAACGGTTGTGTACAATCAAAATCAAGTGCGATGCAATTAGGACAGCGATCTATTCCGACAATAAATTGTGTGGCGCGCGCGCACGTTTCTAAGATCGTGCCGGACGACGATCTATCTGAGAAAGAAGTGACTTGTACTTTGTTGGTAACGGACTGGGATTCACATGCGATATTTTTTTAATTATTGAGATACGGTACACCTATTTTTTAGTCACAATATGTTGAGAAATCGTTAAAAAAAAACTCGAAAAAACGGCAAAGTTAAAAAGGCTAATTGCAATATTTAAGTGCGTTTTTAATGTTTAAACATCATCCTCCTTCCCTTAAGGCTCAAAGGCACCGCCTGTCGCGCGATGAGTGGTGCCTTTATGTCGCGCGCGATTCGCGTCTCGTGTCGCGCCTGTTTGAAGGAGCCTTTATTCCTTTTTCATTTATTTTAGTTTCGGCTCAGCCTGCCTTATTCTTCCACATAATTATGTCTTTTAGACCTAATTACTCGTATTAAGAATCCTTCACACAATACATCCATTCTTTTTCTAACACTGTTAAATTCTAACAAAAAGCGTCTAGTCATGACATTTATTTTGTGTCCAAATGCTGTCAAATATCTATGAACAGTAGCGCACTTAAAATACTTCGAGGCATTTTAAATGAAAACCCCTATTTTTCCCACCCTCAAAAACCGGGTCTTGAATTTCCAATCCTTGTCCATTACGAATCTACATCCTGTACGTTTTTCCACCACCAAACCGGAATCGTCGATCCATGATCTATCTCGCTTTCCCAGAGGCGCGCAGGCGCATTCCCACGGTCGTTAATCATCCGCTAACGATCTGTGGATCTGATTTAGCACTATGGTGCACTTGTTTGTTCGTCTTCTAGTGATAAACTAATGAACACAGTATGATACGAATTTGTTCGGCACGATCTCGTGAGATTTTGTAGCTGTTAATTTTGTGTGAATGTGAGGTACTGTTCTGGTGCTGTTAAGCGTATTTTGATGTTAGCTGTGTTTGGAGGGCCTCCCAAGTAAAATAAATGATAATCTGGGATGGAAGTATCCACAGCATGGCTTACTTTATTGTAAGCCAAGTAGCCTTAAGCTGATTGTCCTCAATTATGAACAGAAAGCAGTAGAAAAGGGACGACATAAGGCCGCTAGCGTTTTTACTGGTCTGACAATGTCTCATTTTGTTGCTGCTGGTCTGACAATGTCACATTTTGTTGCTGCTGGTCTGACAATGTCACATTTTATTGCTACTGGTCTGACAATGTCACATTTTGTTGCTGCTGGTCTGACAATGTCACATTTGCACAGTGAAAACAAATTTAATCGTCATTCTCCTGCTCTTATCCTAATTTATAAGGGATTGGCGCAACATGTATTTTCTTCCATACTTTCTACTATCCATTTTAGAGAGAAAACAATAAAATTGCATAAAAAAAATTGTATTCGTAGCTACCGCATAAATACTAATCTATAACTACAGTACTGTCAAATGATTGATTAATTAACGAATAAAACAGGCTCATTTAATCATACCGATTTTTTACAATCGACGTCTTCTTAGTTCGTCAGCCGCAATCTCATCAGTCTTGTCTAGGTAGGGCTGCTCCATCGTAACAGCCGAATAACTTGGCTGTTGGTTTAAATTTATGCCTTGTGTCGTGAAGGCCCATGCTGGTGATTAAAAAAAAAACTGTTGACGGAAATATCAATAAAATCCACATCAGGCAATCCACAACAGCCAACATCGCTAATTACCGCAATACAAACCCGTTTTTAATAAAACATAAAGCGCACATCACATCAGCGTTTTTTACCGGCATTGTGTTATCTAATGCCTGACCTACACCGTCTGTGTAGACTGCCCAATATGGAATACGGCAGTGGTTACAAGGTGGCTTGAAGGTAGTGTGTGACTGTGTGCCATATTAGTGCCTGAGTATTTAAAAGTAAATACTGTTACACATACAAGGCAAGTACTATACTGATAGACTGATGACTGATGTGATATACGGTACATATAAGGCATGTAAATAACTTATTATATATTTACTTCCAATGTGTAGTCACTATAGACGTATTGATAAATTACCTTCTTATTACCTATGTTGCTTTTCATTAAATACTACAAGGAAACTTGTACCTATTTTCTCGACGCATGGAATTGTGGTATAATAAAATTGTTCTGAAAATTATAGGCCTAATTTACAGGAACGATCCACAACAATCGTCGAATATCATTAGGTAGGTATTTTCAGAAAGTAGTTTTATAGGATTCCGTACCCAAAGGGTGCCACTGCCAACGGGACCTTATTACTAAGGCTCCGCTGTCCGTCCGTCTGTCACAGGTCTGTATGTTTTGAACCGTAATAGGGTAGACACTTACAGAGTGTGTAATAACAACAAATACAGTCAACCTGAGTAACTTAAACCTTCAATATAACATTAGCCCAAAATTCTATTTGAGACTTTCTTTTTTTTAGCTTATACTTTGTTTATTTGCAACAAACTTTGTAAACAATATGTAGAAGGTACACACCTTCTAAATATTGTTTACAAAGTTTGTAAAATTAAAATTTTGTAAATAGAATTTTGGGCTAATGTTATATTGAAGGTTTAAGTTACCCAGATTGACAGTAATAAAAATTAATTAAAGTTAATAATTAAAGGGCTTCCCCATACAAGAACCATGTTTTTTCGGCGTTTTTATTATTGAAATATAAAAAAAGTTGTGTTAAATATTGTACGGTGATACGGAACCCTTCGTGTGCGAGTCGGACTCGTCTTAGGGCCCACAAACAGTCGCGGAGTGACGGTGCGACGCGATTTTGGTAAAATAATTTCCATGAACTTTTCATTAAAACGAGTTCTACTAGAGTCGCGTCGCGCTGTCGCGTCGCTCCTATCTAAGGGAGCCTTTATACTAAAATCTCCCCACAGAACCCTTTCTCATTTGTAAAAATCATCTAAATAATGAGCCTAAGTATAATAAAAACATTTTTCCTTATTTTTATTTGAAAAGCAGTATCTACCGTACTTTTTCTGCTACGAGTACTCACAAGACATAAATACAATCACTGATTTATCTTCAAAACAATGATAATAGTATTTTTTTTGTTTTTTAATTGAAATGATTATGCTTAGATGGTTTGGTCATGTTGAAAGAACGAGTGGAAGGCGACTAACAAAAGGTAGATAAGGCAGATGTGAGTGGAAACGCCCGGGAGGGAAACTCTAGAAGCACATAGGTATTTATAGTGACCTTATTGGTGAAGTTCAGGTGCGTGGTACTCGCAACCAGCCCGGGGTACGTGAATGACCAGATGTATGAACGTAAACGAAGCAAAAGAAGTAAGAATCGTAGCAGGTGGCGTTCTGTAGTTCCTGCCTACCCCCATGAGAAGAAGCCATGATTCTATGTTTATGTGGCTAATGTTTTAATGGTCAATGTTAACTAAAGTTTATTGGCTGATAAGTAATGAACATTGTCATTAGAATCGACTCAACTAAACGAATGTTTACGAAACAAACAGCGTAAACAAACTGCACTGCCGATCATCCGTGTGTCCAGTCATTATAGGTCGGTGACCTCTAGTGTTGGTAGACTGGCAAATTAGGAACCTGCCAACGCTTTGCTTAATTATGAAGCTTAGACAAAGGCTGTTAGGCCTTGAAGTCTAACTGTACCAAGTAGTTGTAGCAGTTCTCTCTCTATGCACCACTATTAATGTTTTCGTATACCAGAATAGAATAGAAAACTCTTTGTTATGTACACCATAAAAAGTACAGATATAAATGTGGAAATTAAACATAGGGTGACACAATGGGCGGTCTTACCAGATTATGTCTGGACTTTAAAAGAGACTGTGACCTCTGAGTTTGTTTCGGCCTTTCTTCTCAGATTAGTCAGATAGGAAACGCCGACCGCATCTAGTTTAAAAAAATATGATTGACGTGTAAAATTGTTTCTACAAACCTACTTACAAAATAAAATCATTTATCATTTTATATACAGACAAATCACAGACGTCGTCATTATTTAGGTGCGACAAAGTCACAAAAAAAGGGGAAGTAAGGACCTCTTTTCTAAAGGCTCGTACACACTGGCGCGACGCGACAGCGTACACAAAGGCACCGCGTGCAGCGCGACGGGCGGCACCTTTGTGTCGGGCTGTCGCGTCGCGCCAGTGTGTACGACCCTTTAGAAAAGAGGTCCTTACTTCCCCTTTTTTTGTGACTTTGTCACTTTTTGTTTAAAGGATCCTTCAAACAGGTGCGTCACGCGACACAAAGGCACCGATCCCGACCCGACCTACAGAGAATTACAGTATGAAACAATGAGTGCCAAGGTCTTAGTGCTAGTATAGAGGTATGAGGAACAGGGTGTAAAGTTCACTCATACTCTATGGAAAAGGGAGGAGTTGATGTCGGGACGTTGTATACAATATGCTAGTCGCGCGGTAAACTCTGCTTGCGCGATGCAGGATTAGCGTGACGTCAGAATGACGTGTAGCTCGCATGTGGCGATGTTGATACCGCTACAGTAGGGTGTTACTTTACTAGCTTAATAAATCCATTCCAAAATCTAGTCGGCAGTTAGTGCAACTTCTATTTATTTATCAGTTAAAGCTCCCACTGACAGGCTTGACACGACAGCGCGACGCGATTCTGGTAGACCAATTTTCATGAAATTTTCATAGAAATTGTTTTACTAGAGCCGCGTCGCGCCTGTTTAAGGAAGCCTTTATTGTACTAATTACTAACCCGAAGAAAAAACCGACAGACGCGGATACACTTTATAATAAAGTATACTTATAACTTACATTTAGAACTGCAATTTATAAAAATTAATCCCTACAAATTTTTTCGCACTCGAAAATGAAGTTCTTATTCTGTTTAATTTAATTACAAACTCATACAAGGAGCCTTCAAGGAAGCGATCTCTTGATTAAGATACCTGCAGACAGATCCGGAAAGTAAGTGCGAACTCAAATTATTTCGACCTCCAAGCCTTCAACCAGTGTCCAGTGAGTCCCAGTATGTCCACTATTTAATATGGATGCAAATTTTATAAGATATAAGTGCCAGTAATAAGAGTAATAACAAATTAGCCTCGAGATGGGTGACTCATGGGATGGCTGTGGCTACGATTTTGAAAAAAAGAGAGAAGGTTTCTTCAAAAGTTTCATAAAATCGTAGTTTTCTCTTCTCATGCTGGCACGGTCTACTCTCAACTCACATCGACTGATAACTAAATTGACTCGGCTCTATTTTCGATTACTCCGCTGCCGCGACATCTCGCGGCAGCGGAGTAACGCCCCGGCGTTTCGCCTCCTCGCGCCACTCCCAAATTTGCGCGAGGACTTTTGCCTCCAGATCCCATGGCGGCAATCCGGCAAGGAGGCTCGCCGCCTCGACTACCCTTCCAATCAGACCGGATGCAGCTGAATATCAGTATTTTACGAGGAGCGACAGCCTATCTGACCTCCACAAGCCAGTTACTGGGTGACATGATACCCCTTGGTAAGACTGGTTGTCAGACTTTCGGGCTTCTGACGACCCGTAACGACTGTCAAAGATCTACGAATGACAGTCGGGACCAACAGCTTCACGAGCTTTCCGAGCTACGTAGGGTAAAGATGGTCACCCATCCACAGACCAACCGCAGCAAGCGTAGCTTAACCTGACCGATGGACCTGTTCGGCTATTATTACTTAGCCAGTTTTCCTGAAAAGTTCCCATTCAAAGATTCTAATTTCCTATTCCTCTAAAAATTATCACACATCAATTTATTACTACATTTTCTCTCAGCAAAAAAACAACAATATTTTGACCTCTCTAATCACAGAACTGAGTCTACGTACACGCACGTAATCTCAACAAAATCCTCCTTTCATTTGACGTGTGGTCGCAACATGAACTCACGCGCAGGATATTAAAGTGTCCACCTTATATTCCGGTTTCAATAGGGCTGTACCAAGATTTATTTTCATAGCAAAAGTAAAAGGTGTACTTTGTCAGGAGAACCAAGAAATACAGCACTTAGTTTAAGTTAGTAAGCAATCAGAAGTATAAATTAAAGTCTTCCATTAATTTATTCCACTGACGTTTGAGAAGTATTAGTCAGTATTTCTATGTACATAACGGGCCTAAAAAGACGGTTAACGAAGCCGAGAGTCACTTGTACAGCCCGTCATTCTAATTACCATACCTTGGAACCTTCTGGTTACGGAGATATTGAAGGTCAAAATTCAAACTTTTACCGACGTTTTTTTACGAAAACAAGTTTTCAATCACATCACACACACACACACACACATTAACCCACGCCTTCATGGGGGTAGGCAGAAACTAAAGAACGCCACCTGCTACGATCCTTACATACTCCTTTTGCCTCGTTAACGTTCATACATCTGGCTATAAACGCACGCCGTTTGTGAGTACTACGCACCTGACCTTTCTGAAGAACATCACCAATAAGGTCACTATTATGTCTTCCTAGAGCGTTCACTTCCGGCGTTAAGTTTTTAATGTTATACATATCGCTGGCCCCGGGCAATAAAGCGGTAATATTAAAAATCGAATTTTACAGGAGAAATAAGTATTCAGAGAAGCGAAAAATCAAATAGCATTAAAAAGGGCGTAACCGGTGTTTACCGCTATATTTCCCGGGGCCAGAGATATAATAACACAACTTTGAATGAACCCACGACCCCTGGACCGTTGCATGCACCCATAAGCTCAATAATTTACGTGTATTACGTTGCGCACTATCGTACCTAAACAGCGAAATATTACACCAAAAATAAAAATCGTTTGGCCCAGTGCAGGTTGGTGGATGTCACATTTTTTTGAATATTGGTTCTAGGACATGTCGGTTTTCTCGAGATGTTTTCATTCACCGTTTGGAGAGCAGTGGTGATTAAATAATTTACACAAAGTAAAGTGCATGCTTGGGTTCGAACCCACGACTTTCAAGTCGTAAAAAGCGGCCAAAAATTTAAAAAACAACAAAAACAAATGGAATGAAAACATAATTATGATGATATAAACAGCTGATAATATAATAATAAAAATGTATGTATTTGAGTTAAATAAACCTTGATTCAAGTTTAATAAAAGAAATACAAGTATTTTTTTCCTATATTTATGCGTTGTTATTTCAAGGCGGTCCAATTTTACAACAAAATAAATAATTAAGCATACAAAGAACAAGGTAATTTTAGTTTCGCGTGTTCGCCTTGCAACCCTATTTATTTCATCTTAAATTGGAATCTCTGAACTGAATTGAGTAATTTTCTCGTCAATTTTAACCCTGAAAGTCGTAATATTTAAGCTAGATTACTCGAAAAATGTACTTAGTCATTATTAACATTAGGCATTTTCAGAAATATTGATATAATAATGTCGACCTTCACACACGGAACGAAACGGTAGGTACATAAAAAATCCTTTGTCTATCCTAATAATATGAAGAGGTATTTGAGAGTTCGTACGTTCGGAACTAGTGATTCGAATCCGACTATTCTTTCACGAATGGGAAGCTACAGTATATCCGAGCGTCATAGGATATATATAGCATAACCAGCCTTTAATTTTTCCACTGCTGAGACACAAGCCTACTCTCTTCGTCCTGTCAAGTCTACTAAGCCTACTCTCAAGTCCTGACTTCGTGAGTTGAGCTGCACGATTACTGACAAATGCGTGCACTGACTGGACAGGTCCACTCAATCTGTGTGGTTCTTTCCTCAAAAGACCATTTCAGATACCAATCTACATGGTCTTCACATGATTTGACCAAGATTATGTCTGGACTTTAAAAGAGACTGTGACCTCTGAGTTCGTTTCGGCCTTTCTTCTCAGAGTAGTCAGATAGGAAACGCCGACCTCATCTAGTTTAAAAATATGATTGACGTGTAAAAGTGTTTGTACAAACCTAATTACAGAAATAAAATAATTTATCATTTATCATTATCTTCGAGAGGGAGTGGGCTGTAATCTACCACGCAGGCCCAGTGCGGTTCGGTAGATGTAACATGTCCTCGAATTTTTTGTTCTCACGTTGTTTTCCTTCACCGTTTTGAGAGCAGGGGTGATAAAAACAATTTACACAAAGTAAAGCGCCTGTCAAAATTCAAACCCATGACCTACAACTCGTCAGTCGGGCCCTGCTCCAGCAGCTGGTGCAGTGGTGGCCCAGTGGTATCGGCCCTGACTTACCGAGTGGATACATATCGCACACCTAGATAAAAGGTGGCACAAGTCAAAATAATCTAAAATCGAGTTAAGCGATTATCGAATTCTGTATGATGTTGTATATTATTTTACTAAGATATTAATTGAGCAAATTAGTATCTTAGTAAAATAATAAACAACATCATACAACAATAATTTTAAATAGGTCAATGAAAACGAGTAAAACGTTTTTTGCTGTTCCTGAAAAAAGAGGTAAGTATTTTGAGTTGTGCTACTCTTTATCTAGGTGTGCGATATATTCTGTGTTAAAACAAGAAATTTCATGCGGACGTGGTCGCGGGCAACAACTAGTACAGAATATTGAGGAGTAAGTAATTACGTCGTTACGGTTTTGACCGAGTAGTTTCGGCCTTCGCCGAAGCCCTTTATCAACTCATAAATTGTTTATCTTACTACGTGAGACGTAGGGAAAGTCAACCGCACGTCATCGTCAGTAGTAACACTTACACTACGGAAATCATCCTTAGGTACTGCTGCGACATAAAGGCACTGTCAATGTCAAATTGCTACCACTGCAGCACTTATTTGTGGTTGACAGTACCTAAACGTAAACACTCCTCAACCTCACTAAGAATTTTACGCACTAAAACTTATGTTGTAAAATCATAACCTCCTTTATTTCATCGCAGTCGGTTACAGTTACGTTTTTCTTTTTACTGGCAACCCTGCTTTCAGTGCTACATCTCAGGATTAATAATCACATTATATTTTTTATATTTAAACTTTTTTCTTTACTACGTCGGTGGCGCCAGCCTGGCATGCCTTTGCGTCGTTTTTATTTTTATAAAGTTTTTACGTACGTGTTTAATTTAAAAAGAGATGCTGCCCGTACGCATGTTTATTGGTAAAAATTTTGATGGATCGCTTGTTTGTATTTTGTTTTGTTTTAACAGATGTTAATTTGTTTTATGGCTTCTGTAGCGGTCTTTAAGTAGTTGATTATCAGATTAATACCTGGAATGTAAGCAGAGTTGTTCTTTAGAAACTCGCATTTGGACACTTATGGAGGGGTAAAACCTAAACGTTTTATAGGTGCATTCAAGAAATTGACCACGCTGTCAATTCATCTTCGTCGTGTCAATAAAGAAAAAAAAAAATTTTTGGGACACGCACACGAAATAAAAACAGTAACATTTAAAACTAACAAAATTAACAATAAACAAGTATAAAATAAAAGACCTATTCGAGGCCAAAAAGGCTCCTATCTCAGAATAAAGCAGCTATGTTTAAAAAAAAAATCCGCAGCACTGGTACCATAGTGTATTAAAATTTGCTGGCCCAAACTTCGTGGCAGCGCAGAAGTTGCTATGGCTGCATTGGCAATATTAGTCTTGGATTTACATATGTACCGTCGAACAATCAAATCCATTCCGAAACCCATGCAACTGTTAACAAATTAATAAACCTTCCCTTTATTTCTATTATTAAACCTTTTCTTCGAACGAACAGTCGACTTCAAACAACTCTTTTCTTTCATCGGAAAAACGCTACGGCAAGCGGCACTGCGTGCAAACATTTTGGTACCCAAAGCACGTATTGACGGCAATAATCAAACACGTCATAAAAATGTTTGATGTCTTCAAATAGAAAGCATTCCATGCCGCGCCATTTTCTTTGAACAATCATAGTCGATAATCAATTTATAGTCTTCATTATTTACAATTACTACCATTTTAACATGACCTCTGGTAAAGAAAGCTGTTCTAGAAAAAGTTGGTCTGTGATTTCTGGACGCTATTTCCATTATAAATTGACCTATCAAGAGGAGTAATTATGGCTAAGTTATAGGTCTTGCTTCCCTGGATGTGTTAAGTAGGTCGTGCTCAAGTAAGCATGTAGTTTTACTCCGTGTGCGTGCATATATACCCAGTTTTGTAGGGAAAAGTTGATAGAGAGTGGACAAACAGATAAGATTTGATATGCAGATACAGCTGGGTTAAGCGTTGTATCTACAATGTTGGTGTATTGACGGTTTTGTCGCACGATTAAAGTAGTTTGTACAGTTAGTTAAACGCTGATGGAAACAAAAAACAAGCGAAGAAAGAAATTAAGCAATGTAATTGAACTAAGCAAAGAAAATTTTATGAATGTCATAACGAGGATAGAGATACACCTAAAAGATATGACATGGCTTTAAAAAATTAGAATGATATTAAAGTACATGATAGTCAAAATATATTCTACATAGGTATGTATGTAGGTCCTATAAAGGTAAATAAAATTATGAAGACCTAGCTATGGGCGCAAAATAGGAACTTTGGATAAAAATAGCGTTAGCCTTGATGTGGGACGATAAAGATGAAGAAAATGACAGTTTATACAAACTTTGACGATAATATTAAAGCGTCATACTTCATTCACATCGAAACCCAACTCATCTTACCACGAAAGACCAAACTCAGACGTACAGTTCCACATGCATACAAACTTATTAAACCTAACACATCTCCTGTATAAAAGTACATTGTTCCGTCATACGTCCAATGATTTTATTACACACGGACGGACACGCGTGTTTATGTATGTACAGTCGCATTATCTCACGCGTCATGTTTCTGTCATACAATACGGAGGAGGGTACAAGGTGAAAGAGACCGCGATAAGTTTTTATCAGAGGTGTTGTGAGAAAACTTTGTTGGAGAGCTTTTGCATGCGAAACTGTGGTTGGCGTCGTAGTTCTTGCTTTGTAGCCTGTAGGTTAATGCCGATATCAAACACTCAGGTGTCCTCTGGTACGCTTGCCCTGTTATAGGTATAAAAGATCACATAAAATAAGTTCACCTTTTAAAAAATTGTCTTTGCTTTACATAAAAAAAAACTTAATCTTTTGTATTAACACCTACGAACTGTTTTTAGAACAGACAAAAAGACGTACCTAATAGGTGCCAAAAAACGAAAAGTTGGAAATTTTCATAAATACCAAAATTTGTTATTAAACCCATAGAAATGGCACCAACTGCATAAAAGCACATATACCACATAAAATAACAACAGCAATAAGATATACTTTCTAGAAATTACAAAGCTTGAATTAAATTCCTTACAACACTTTCACTAAGCGTTTACCTACGACTTGTCCATCTTAAAACAAAACCGCTTCATCTTCTAACTTACAAGTACTAACAATCTCGGCGTGATTTCCAAGAAGCGTTTCTTATAAAACGTCGTGTAGTGTCAAATCCAGCATTTCTTGGCGTACATCTCACTTGCCACTGTTTGACGTACCTTTTTAGTGTTACTGTTATCTGTTTAATATCTTGATTTCGCTCGATAAAAGTTACGAACATACTGAAGTTATTATATTTGGCAGGCGTAAACGCCCGCGCCCGGGCACGGACTCAATCGTTTAAAACGGTTTTTCTTGTACATGTGTAGGTTTAATAATTAAAACTGGGATTTGCTTTTTCTTCAATCGTCTTGTACAGATGAATCCATACTAATATTATAAATACGAAGGTAACTCTGTCTGTATGTTACCTTTTCACGCCTAAACCACTAAACGGATTTCGATAAAAATTTGGCAAGGAGATAGATGACGTCCTGGGGACGGACATAAGGTACTTTATGTCCCGGTAGCACTTTGCCGTGGGATAATCGGCGAAGCCGCGGGAAGATGCTAGTTGAAAATATTTTAACGAACCTAATTTAAACCTCTTACAATACAACTGAGCTACTTTCGTAGTGGTTTCCAAGATGACTGCCGTAAACATAGCGTTTCTTTTTTCCACTCACACCCGCAGCCGTCTCATACACCTGTTTCCGTATGTAGGTACAGGAAATAAGAAAAACTTGACTAGTTCTGTCACTGATTGCGTCTATCTTAATCTGGTAAAGTACAGTAGAAGTCGAAATGACAATGTTAAAATAACATTCATCTAATTATGTTCTGTAGTTAACACTGGTAACCAAGACAGACATTAAATTGGATGGTAAAGGTACAAAATGGTTAAAAGTCAGTTCTTGGACCTTCAAAAGGTAAATCAAGGTGAAGTTAGAATTATGTAAGGAACATACCTGTGATTAACCAGAATGTAAATTAATATTCCTAAAGGAAGTGCTCGATAGGTGGCGATAAACCTCAATATCAGATTGGAATCTAAAACTGTCATCGGTAAATTATCAGAGTACGTCGACCTTTTCCTGCCACTTCAGGGAGTAAAGACTGGGATTTATGTTATATTTATAAGACATAAACCGAAAATGTCTTAGATGACGTAACAGAAGCTATTGAAAAGGTCACTATGTCACAAAAATACTCAAAGAATAATAAAGCATTATTAAAATACGGCGTTCGTAATTATTCTGCTTTATTTTATTAAAACGCCTACTATTTTTTACAAAACAAACATTCTATAAATATCTTCACAGGCCGGCAACTCACGCAAACATATCACGTTCCCCAAGGTACCATCCTAGGTCCTATCTGTTCGATCTACGAAGAACTTACTCGAAACCACGTATTTTCATAACGGGATTGAAGATGTTGAAACCGGTACATCATTGAATAGATAAGGGGAGATAGTTTAATTGACTCTAGAATCCCGTCCATGTTAATTAAGTATTAAGAGACATGTTTTTATTCAAGTGTGACTCATAGGACACTATTTGTTTGAATTTCTTTGCGAATAATAAAAGTGTAGTTGATTCTGAGGCTGATTTTGCCTTATAAGCTGATGCTTAAACGGTATAGACAGTAATATAAATCCAAGCAATTCGCGCCATGACGTTAGATATTTATGGTTGAATATTTGCTACGGTCCTTACAGGCGTCTTTCGCTTCATCCATATTCATAGTTTCTCAAACATGCATTTCCAAGTATAATAACTTGTTTGGTTATGTTGATCATACCACTGCTGAACATGGTCCTGTGCTGACTTCAATAATCAGTCGTACTTAAGGGATATTAACGTAATCCCCATGTTTGGGAAACAAGTTGATTTGAATACGGAGCCTCATCTTCTTTTCACATATCAATTTGCACGTTTATGTTACCTGCTGCACCTGCATTTGTTTTCCTATTCACATAAAGTTAAGTGAATAAACAACATGCAAACAGCTGACTAGTTAATCCCATCCTTTGCCCTCAATAGACTCGAACCACTAGCAATTACACACAGCTGCTCATATTATTATCCTGTGTACCCCCATTCTAATTAAGCAGCACAGCATTTTTCTAATTTTACTCTCCGAACAGCTAACGCACTCGTATCTATGTTTAACGATGCACAAATTACTGGTTTTAACGCATGCACCATGCAACAGCTGTCTATAAAAGTAAAGACCCCACTAGTTATAGAGCCCAATTTTTTTTTTAGATGCAGCAGTCCTCGATCCGAATCTGTACCAAGATATAAAAACTTTTTATTACCTCCCCTCACCCCACTTTTTTGGTACCAAAAGGTCATTACTTTTCTGGAATCGATTTAGTGATTAACGTTACTGTGGATTTATTGGCTAAGGCCACAGGCTATACTTTCACGAACAACTAAACTGTTGATTTGGGAATGAAAGAAAATGCGTCAGCTTGTAATAAATCAATGTCAGAAAGAAACGTCACCGAAGGGATTTTACTATATTGAGAAGTCATTACCTTACAATTTGAAATCTATTGAAAGACAAACAAATACTAAGTCATCAGCTATATAATTTAATTTATATATGTAATTTGTTCATAGTTATTTCTGATAAACTATTACTAAACTTCACAAAAATTTCGATTTCAAACTATTAAAGATTCAAAAAAACATTATCAAACTTACTAAACTCGCTATCTAAACTTCGCCGCACCATTTAACACAGAAACTTCCGAACACTTTAAACTAGAAGTAACTCAAGCGAAATAAAAAAAAAAAACTTCGGAGCCTTTTCAAAACTAGGACGTTCGGAGCGGGTTGCATAATTTACAGCTGACTTGCACTTGTTTGCAATTCACGAGGGCCCTCTACTCTTGGCTGAGTATATCCCCATTGATCTCGCCAGATTTTGCGTCGAATCTTGATCAAAGAACTTGGCTTAGTGGCCGCAGCGAAGGATTTCGAGAACGCTTGAGAGAGCTCCGAATTCAGGTGTTGATTCTTGGATTTGCAGAGGTTGTTGTATATACCGTTAGGATTAAGGTTCGTTTTAAAGGTTTATTAATACTTAAAGAAGTTAAAGGTATTCGTAATAGTGGCAATGCGTATTAAACTAAAGGGTTTTCTGACGATAACTTCGCAGTATATCGGATGTCTCGTAAAGAATGGCTCAAACGTAACGGGTAGCGTAGGGTAGCTCACTTGATTTCCAACAACTAATTTGAATAGTTTTATAAAAACCGCCACGGTATTTTTTTTTTATTCAAGACATTTTATTTCAAATTTTACCATTTTTTCTCTACCAGAATTCAGTTTTTTTAATGCTGTCGCTGCAAATGATAACATTTTTAGGTATGATTTTTGTTAAACATTTCTTAATAGCTTACTAATATAATAAGATACTTACCATTTTTGTAAATAACGTCATTTTATTTGTCTGAGAAAATAAATCTTGAATTGAAAAGTTGCTTTTTACCGTGAAAAGACCAAAATTAAAAAAAAAACTATTCAAATTAGTTGTAGGAAATCAGGTGAGCTGCTTTCCCGTTACGATTGATTCATTATTTACGGGATATCTTGTATACATATACAGATAGTGACGCTATTCACTACCCGAACATAATAGGTTGGTTGCTATCTTTAGGCAATCAGATTAGTTCTTCTCAGTATGTACCTTGTTTTATAGAACCCTTGTCCATCCAATGGCTGATACAAATCAATCCTAACAAAACATGGGTGCGTTACCAAAACTCCCTCTCATCGAGACGAGACCTGTGTCCCAGCAGTGGGAACATTATAAGCTGAATATGCTTATGCTTTATTAAAAACGATACATCAACATAAACACTCACGTTTTTCCCATGCATGAAATACTCAAACAGACCGCAAATTGAATGCCAACCCTCCTCATAAAGAATTCTAATCTAAAGTGAAATAAAACAATTACAATTTCTCAGAAATTAAAGCAACACACGAGAGAAGAATAAATGGAAATAAAGTCTGCACTAAATCCAATCAGTACAATTCCCAACCTAATTGTAACAGCAATAATAGAAATCCAACTCTAGAACCAAAGTTAAATCTTGTTATAAACAATAAGGTCCAATGTTGAACGACGAGTCGTAAATTTTATTGTTAATTGGACTCCGTGTATAGAAGTTACGACTGCTGATGGTAGGAAAGCTGAATTCAACCTTATTAATGTAGTTGAAGCTATAGAATCAAATGTAGGGACTAAGGATGGTCATAGAGATCAGCTAAGCATAAACATATTACGGATCGGAGGTCTAGGACCTATCAGCCTCTTAGCATAAATGTTAATTTATGCGTTAAGTAAATTGGATATGAGGAGGCTACTGGGTTCGCGTCGTGTTTCGACGGCAGATTTTATATGTACATGTACTGCAGTCAAATGTGTTCGTTTTTTCAATATTTTACCTGTATATGGGATGGTCATATTTTTCTGCTTTATTTTAAAAGCGAGAACTTATTGCTTTTTATGATAATTTGCGAGTAGAATTACTTTGACAATGAAGCTTTTCAGTCGTTGTAAATGTTTTTTAACGCCATTATCTTTCATAATGAATCTTATTCATAAATCCTCTAGAAGTTTGCGGCTATTTTCAGTATTTGAATTTTGGAGTATAATTAGTGACGTAAACAAGAAATATTCTTACAAAGCCAGGCACGTGAGCATATCCGTCAGAAGTTGGCCTAAATATTCTAGCGCTGATTTGTTGGATTCGTTTTTTCCTCTATCGATCGTTATTTCTCCTGACAAAGTTTATTTTGTTTATATGTATGACGGAGAAGGTATGTCTCTCTCGTTATTATCAGCCATATTTTAACTACTGTGAGCGTACTTTGGGTAATGTTGGTTATTGCGCAATAGAAAAAACCGTTTGCAGTTCAAATCAAATTATAATTTACGATCAAATTAATCAAACTAGCGAATCACACACTGTAGGTACACGACACCAGTATACAGAACGCGTGACAGTTCATAGGGTGGAGGGACTGATCGCCTCGACGGCAGAATGGTAAGTGTCCAAAGTCCACTCGTCCCATCAGCGCTCCTCCATCAGCCAGGCTCTGTCATAGCACGAAGTTAGCCGAGTATGCACGTCATCGCGACGATGCTGCCTGCTCCCGGAACTCTTAGTATCCATACTAATGACCGTCTCCGACATGTATGTATTAGTATTTATTCTTGTATTTTATAGTTATTTCCAAGTCATCTATTCAGTATATTTCACCTGCCATGTTTTGTCTCTGCATCACCCTAAGGTTGACTGGTAGAAAATGCCTCAGGCATTAAGACCACCTTTGTACAATATCTGTTTTACTTGTGCATAATGTTTTAATAAATGAATAAATACCACTTATTTCAAGTATGTATTTTAAAAGGCAATTCTTTGGAAATGAAGCCAACAGTACAAGTTCAGTTGAGATAGACAACAGAAGAAGTTTGGCAACGTAACTGACACAATCCAAAGTTCTTCTTATCGATTCGATGGTACATCTATGTTCCTTATATTGTTTGGAACTTTGGACCCAGTAGGTGGCCACGTTTATTGCGGCGTCAGAAGCGTTATTCAAATCGTCAAGAGCAGCACACACAGAACGAACAGACATTTGGGTCACTCCAATAAACGAAAACACAAACAAACTCATCAGCTTTTTAGAACTACATCCTCATCTCCAATAAACAAACACAGTATATCATTACATTTGCAACAAAATATCCAGAAGCTAGTCCAGGAAGCTAGAGCGTTGTACCGTGACTGTAACACAACACACGGCATCATATTACACCGTTAGAAATGGAGGACCGTGTGTACACCGCTTTCGAGAACGGTACACTTTTGTTAGAATAGTACTGAAGTGTAAAGCGGGAGCACACTGCATGAAATGCTCTTGTGAATGAGAGTTTTGTTGCAATGTGAGTGTCTGTTTACTTAAATATAACCTAACATTATGTTGTTTCACGAAGAGGTGGAAAGAAGTGGAGAGACCAGGGATGTCAGAAGATTTCTATAGGAAACTGGAGGTTGGATAATAATGGGTAGAGGGCCGATCACAATCGCTTCTTGGGTAATCATCCGGTCTATTCGGTGAGAAAATGTACCCGGGTGAAGTGAATCTGAAGTAAGCTATCTTTCAATCTGATGCTAGGGATTGACACTATTGACAGTTTACTTCAAACTCACTTTACCTAAGTGTTCATGGTGAGTTTTTTATATAAGTAATAGATCGGCAGACATTGAAACTTTTCTGCAAATCAAACTCAAAGCATTAATATCAATTAAACCATTTACAGGCAGTTTTGAATTGGGAAAGAGTCGGTCAGTTAGTCAGAAAGTTGAAGCTAATTGCCCATTCCAAAACGTAGATCTCTATGGAGAAGAACGGGCAAGAAAATCCAAGGACACTCTTTTAAATCAGGATATTACAAAATCCTGGGTACATTATTCTTGTTGCTGCTACATGTGAGATTGAAGTATAAAAAAAATAAGAAACAATTCAAAATATAAGATTAAAAATAAGCCGTGGCAGACATGACCAGTCTCAACCGACGGCACCCGTTCAGGAACATGACGCGTGGATTAGCACCATACAGCTCAACCATTTTGTAGGCAACCGAATGATCCAACACACGCGCCACTATCAGTGAATATTGACATCAGATAATATTGAAAGCCGATGCCATCACGATACAGACCAGAAAACTTGTGGGTACACGAGTCAGGACCTACCGAAACTCCTGATTTAACCAAAAACACAAATAAGCACTCAAGAACTAAGTTAGTGCAATGTTAATGTCGCCCTAAACTTTCGCTGACAATCCATTTTGCATACAAATAGTCTGAATTATCGTGTGTGATGTGATATCGAAATCATTACTATACACCATACTGTCCGGTGGTGACAGAGTTGATGCTACTGGGTGGTCCTTTGAGTTTATGGAGTGAATTGACTCAGAAAACATACATTACATGCGTACCATATGGATCACAGTGTGTATACAAAGTTAGATCTTAACTAATATTATAAATGCGAAAGTAAGTTTGTTGGTTACCTTTTGATGCCTAAACCACTGACCCGATCATCCTGAAATTTTGCATTTACGTTGTCAGGTGTACAGAAACGGACATAGGGTACCTTTCATCCCCAAAGAAATACTGTTCCCGAGGAAAACAACAATAACGTTCTTCTGATAATAGATGGCGCCACGTGTCTTTCGAATCATGATTGAAATATAACCCGAATTGAATGTCAAAGTCTAAATTAACGCGAGCGAAGCCGCGGACAAAAGCTAGTAGTAAATAAATAGATAGATAGATGGAATACTCTTTAATACGTACACCATTTAAATTACTGATATAAATAAAGAAATTTTACACAATGGGCGGTGTTATCGCTAAGATGATATTTTAAGATAACCTTTTGATGGATTAAAGGGAAGACAACATTAAAATAACATCACGCCTATTTTTCCGGAAGGCTTAGGCAGAGGTGTTCATTCACAAATGATTAAAGGAAATAGGAGAGAAGATACTACAGGTGGCACTCACAGGAAACGAAAATTAGTTTAAAGTCATTGACGTCACAAGTCATTCATTAGTTTAAAGTCAGTCGACATTGCAGTCGTAGTAAGTTACTATAGCTAAGTAGTATTTGTTATAAAAGGCATTTCGTTAACCCAGTAGACATTTTAATAAAATCCTCGAAATCAATCTGCCTAGCCTTTCACAACTGCGTTGGGGTCGACCTCTAGTCTTACCGGATGCTGCTGAATACTAGTATTTTATATGGAGCGACTGCCTATCTAACCTCCACAACCCAGTTACTGGGACTTATGGACTTCTGATTACCCGTAACGACTGTCAGAGATCTACAAATGACAGCCGCGACCACCGGCCTAGCGTGCTTTCCGAGACACGGAGGGGTCTAGATATGTTATGATTGGTCACCCATCCACGAATCGACCGCGGCAAGCTTAGCTTTGCCTTCGATCGCCTTGTGTGGTTATTATTATTACCTACGAGCCCCTCTCCTCTTGAATAACATCCTACAGGAGTAATAACCAAACTTGTGTAATTAAGAACTGTCCCTTAAGGCGACAATAAGTGCCAGCGACCTTGAGCAAGTAGGAGGAGCATGTGAAACTTTTAAGCGAATAAAATTGCACAGAGCCGGACATTGGTCAGCGATGCACTGCCGCCCATCGCCCGCAAGAGCCCCGGCTTCAAAGCCCATCAAGTTTATTCGCAAAAACAACCCAACTTGATTTATCAAACACAATACAAATAAAAACCGTATACAAAAATTTGGATAGTTAAATTTTCTTTTAGATGGTGCAGATTTCATGAAAATACGCCCGATAGTTTTTGCGTGATTATCGTTTTTGAGTTCGCGTTAGACATTAATTTATAAATTAATTACACTATGTTATAAAGATATAATTTCAAATAATCACATATCAAATTACGAATAAAATAGTTTAGTTTATCATATATTTTATTCAAACAAATAAGACTTCTTTTAGACGTGATGTTCAATTTGAAATCATTAAAAGTCGTATATCTGCGCCTTAAACATAATTATATTAAATCCAACTCCTCAGCCAATTTTGCCGTAATTACAATTAAAAAAATATATGTACACGGTACACTACCAACTTACAACATCCACAGGAAGCACGCGATAAGGGTGGTCCTATTTTCCCCAAAGACAGGACCACACATTGGCAATCGGTTTCTTTTAAAACAAAACATCCAGGTTGTGTTATGCTGAATGTTCGTTTCGCTGAACTAACTCTTGTATTACCTGGAACAAACAACATAATTGGAATTAACATAAGTGTTGTATAAACGTTTCTTGTGTTTACAGAAAACATGGACGAGCTTCCGTTTTAAAAATGAGGCGGGCGGTGGTCTGTTGAACTCAAACTCAAACCATTTATTTCAAATAAACCGATTACAGGCACTTTTGAATTGTCAAGGGGTCGGTCAGTCAGAAAGATGAAGCTAGTTGCCCATTCCAAAGCGTAGTAGGTACCCATGGAGAAGAACGGGCAGGAAACTCCATG
Organism: Griposia aprilina; assembly: GCA_916610205.1. Lineage (NCBI taxonomy): Eukaryota > Metazoa > Arthropoda > Insecta > Lepidoptera > Noctuidae > Griposia > Griposia aprilina. The sequence goes on along the minus strand of OU744295.1, from coordinate 3,579,262 downwards.
GACACTCTTTTAAATCAAAATATGGTTACAAAATATTGGTTACATCGTTCATGTTGAAATTATGCATGTGAGAACGATGCAGAACGTTAAAAGCGTCCGTAATAAATAGACAAAAACAATTCAAATATTAAATTAAAATAAGCCGTGGCAGCTAAGAAATGACCAGTCCCCAACTTACAGCGCCCGTTCACGAACATGCCGCATGGATCAGCACCATTCAGCTCAACCATTTTGAAGGGAACTTAATGATGATGAACTGTTTATAATATAATATTAAACCTAATTGATATTTTAAACTTTGACACACCAATTTCTGCTATAGTTAGACTTAAAAATAATTACAATACGATAGTTTCCAAGATCGTGAGGAAACCGGCATGTCCTAGAACCAAAAAATCGAAGCCATGTGACATCTACTAACTGACCCACTCCCTCTAAAAAGAAACGAGGCCTGTGTCCCAGCAGTGGGAACATTATAGGCTGATTATGTTATTTTATGATAGTTTTCATTGTCAAATAGGGCACGACTGTACACCAAGACATTTTCGTCTGTAAGTATATAGTCTGGAGAGTACTTTAAATCCCGGTACTACGTTCCTGTGGTATAGTTGCCGGCAAAAGTTAGTATTACATTTTGAAATCTCCGGCGGTGTGCGCCACGCCGATCAACGCACACCCCTAGTATTGGTATGTATACAGGGCTACAGGGCCAACGGTTTACAAATTTCAATTCCGTGTACTAATTGCCTAACAAAGTCACAATACACAGCAACAGCACGAATATTAAATAAACAAACAGCCCAGAACATTTACTACAATATTAAATGTCGTAATAACCAAGGAAATGATATTTTGCAAAGTCACATACCTCATAGATATTGCAGTCCCTAATACACACAATTTACAAAAAACAATAGGTGAAAAAATCAGTAAATATGCTGAACTGAAAGAAGAAGTGAGCAGAATTTGGAGGCAGGAAAAAGTCTTCGTAGTACCCATTGTGGTCTCCACGACGGGTGTTATACCCAATCACCTGCACCACAGCCTTAAACTAATAGACCTGAACGACTCAATTTATATAACACTCCAAAAAGCCGCAATTTTAAATACCTGCCGAATAGTTAGGAAGTTCATGCAAATGGAGGAAAATTAAATTACCCCTCTTAACATTAATTCTACTTGTTCCCCATACGCTATATTGACTTGGCTTGGGCCCGTTAATGTAGCTTAAACTAGCCAAAGAGCTAAGAAACAAAATTTGTTTACCAAAAATAATAATAATCGTTTATTTATAGAGGGACACATTTACAAAAAATACCTTAACAATTAAAATAGAACACAGTTGCTAATTTGCCTGAACTAGGTTGCACCTGTACTTCAGGCTAGAAAGTGCATAAATACTTAAAGTAATAAATTAACAATAAGCGTAAAGTTACAACTAAAATAAAACTTAGCTAAATAAATGTAAAATAGCATATTAGCAGTACTATTTGCAGACAACAAGGAGATAATATTAGTCTAGTATGGATAGATTATGATAGACCAGTTGCAATGGATTTATAACAGCGATAGCATCTATAGAATAAAATAATGTTATTATTGATGATGTATAATCGCGGGGTTATCGATTTGCGTCAAACGACATTCGATTACTGAAGCGATTTAGAGATATGGATTGTTGTGGGTCGTTCCATGACGGTGTTGACATCTGTCCGTCAAAACAAAGAAGCGGGAAGGAAAGTTTATTAATTGGTTCTTACCACGTGCTATAGTTACTTAACCATATACATAAGTTATATTTAAATTACTCATTAGCTAATAGGCTCGATCGCTATGTGAATAAATTCTCTGTGACCCTATTAATATTTTAAACTAGCTTTTGCCCGCGGCTTCGCTCACGTTAATTTAGCTTTTGACAAACAATTCGGGTTATAATTCAATCATGATTCGAAAGACACGTGGCGCCATCTATTATCATAAGAAGTTATTGTTGTTTTCCTCGGGAACAGTAGTATTTTTCGGGATGAAAGGTACCCTATGTCCGTTTCTGTTCACCTGACAACGTATATGCAAAATTTCAGGATGATCGGTTCAGTGGTTTAGGCGTGAAAAGGTAACAAACAAAGAAACAAACTTACTTTCGCATTTATAATATTAGTTAGGATTAGGATGTGAAAGTTTGTGAGAATGGATGGATGGATGGATGATTGTTACTCTTTCACGCAAAAATTACAGAACGGATTTGTATGAAATTTGGCACACAGATAGACCGTGACCTGGGTAAGAACAGAGGCTACTTTTCATCCTAGATGCTAGACGAAGTCGCGGGTAACAGGTAGTACTTTAAAAAAGGAAAAAAAAGACGTGTTATAGAAAAACAAATGAAATGCTGTTATTGAATCTTTGGTGCTAACAAGTTACCTGCGTCTCTAGCTACCTCAAATCCAGTTTGGTTGAGGATCTGCGGCGTCATTTATAGTGTAACACTCTCACAATCCAATGCCATTTATTGTGACAATTCAACAATATTCATTGCGTTATTTATGTTGTCGAGTAGACGAATTTATCAAACATAAAAGGCAGTGTGGCTTATGAATTTACTACAAAATCTTTTGAAAGGCGAAAGAAAATGCGTTACGCGATTGGGGCGCATAAGTTTTAGAACGTTAAAAAATTCAATATAAAACCTCCAAAACGAGCACATTTTGATTCCGATTTCGATGAGGTACTGAAATTAAAGGGTTATAGTCAGCAGAATGGTACCAGCGTCCTCTTGTCTGCTAATAACTACACCGGCTATCACCAATTTCTCTGCCAATTGATAAGGGCAAGTGCCATCTGGCTTTTGACCGTTCACTGTAACGGTTATTGGGAGGCACATGTGACGAACTGGACATTTACAGGATGATAAGATGAAGGTTATTTCTGTGAGCTTTTCTACGGTAGAAAATAAAGCAGGGGTATATTTAGATGGAGCCGATACGAGAAGATCATAGAAAATGGTAGATAACAGAATCGGAGGTTTATAGATAAGCTAGAATTTCTTGCGCGTTCTTCTCCATAGCTATCTACTACGCTTTGGAATGTGAACTAGCTTCATATTTCTGACTGACCGACTCCTTGACAATTCAAAAGTGCCTGTGTGTGACATTAATGCTGAAATTAACCTTTTTGGCGCAGCCGTGAGGCACACACTGTTAACACTTTTTATTTTTTATTAATTGTGTTTTGTGTTTCACGTACTGTGTCCAAATAAACTTTATTCTTTCTTTCTTTCTTTTCTGTAAATGTTTTTATTGAAATAAATGCTTTGGGTTCGAGATTGAGCTATTGCAGATATTACCTACACATATAGTGACCTTATTGGTGATGTTCTTCAGAAAGGTCAGGTGCGTAGTACTTGCAACCGGCTTGCGTGTACTCGTATGACCAGATGTATGAACGTAAACGAGGCAAAAGGAGTATGTAAGGATCGTAGCAGGTGGCGTTCTGAAGTTTCTGCCTACCTCCAAAGGAAGAAGGCGTGTGTTTTTGCGTGGGTGTATGTACATACACATAAAACTATTACAGATAATTATCATCATTAAACCACGATTGTTTTTCCAAAGGAATAGGCAGAGGTGTATGTAGTGGGTACACCCAAATTTCGCCAGTTATGTTTAAGCCCCATGTAATAGGGGGCGAGCCTATTACCACGAATCCAGACTCCGGGCTACGGAGAAACTGCTGATAGAAAAACCCAATAACACTTTGCCCGACCTGGGAATCGAACTCAAGACTCAATGCTCAGAAGTAGCGTTTGCGACAACTACACCGACGAGGGAGTTACAGACCACCGCCCTGATTACGTAATACGTCTATATCAGTCACAATCTGAATCATTTTGAAGTATATTGCTAATCCATTGCTTCATATGTTCGAATTTGTCTGCTCAACATACGTTTTAGTAACGCAATGAATGTTGTTGAACGGTCAAAATGAAACCCATTCCTACTGTTAGTGTGTTACGTAATCACCCCGCAGCCTAGCATAGAGCCTAGATCTTACAAATTAGTTCAATAATCAGACGAAGTTATTTACAGAAACAAGGTCGATGACCGATGAAACGTGATTCCAGAAATATTGTGCAAAATATAATAAAACTAACGCGTTTTCATTATAGAAGATGCGACAATCATAGTCGCTGAAGACGGAAAGTCATTATCATTACCAATTCGATACACTTGAGAACGAATAGTGCTGTGAACAGGATTGCGGACGCAGTCTTCGGCTGTTTGATTTATTGGCTAGGCTGGACCAACAGAAATAAACACACACAACCTAAAATGTAGTGTCTTGAATTCACACAATTTAATAAGAGAAGTACGGTTAGTTAAATTAAATAGGCAAAACTTTAATAAGTGCTAGATGAGATCTTAAAACCTATGTTACAAGTTGGTGAAAATGAAGAGTGAGTACTTAATGCATTGTAGCTTGTAGCCTATAACCAGTAGGTAGATATATATTAGTCCCAATGTCAAACTTATTTAATAAACCAATTCTGTTTTGTTAGCGACTTCAACAAACAAAAATTAGATAAACCGCAGCCAACACTTAATAGAATCGAGATAAACGTCATTTCGAAATTGTTGTGGCAAAAGGTCCTAGCCATTAATGCAAAGTCTTTGAGATAGAAATCGTCAAATCCTTCAAATATTAACATAAATTAATCATTTCTTTATCGCTAACAGCCAAATCAGTCATGACACACTTTATTATAATTCAGCTGTCTATTATTGAAATAATTGGTCTTCTAATCCGGCTGAGCTGTAAGGCTGCAACACTGTCCGTTGAGTAACCAGCTTTATTCTAAACATGTCACAGCCTGATTGATTTCGATATAAATGTCGAAGTTAAACGGTCAGTATGACAAGCTGTCACAACAAGTTTTATCTAGGGTTTAATTGGGAATCCGTGGTGGGGTGGTTATCATGGGGATCTAGATGTTGAGGTTATGCAAAAGTCGTGAGGTTTATGTGTATTAAGGTTAATTTGCAAATTTTTAGCTCGTGGCTAAATAAAAACAGCCGCACGGGTCGATCTTGAAGGTTAAGCAACGCTTGCCGAGGTCGGTCCGTGGATGGGTGATCATCCATAACATACTGAGACCCCTCCGTGCCTCGGAAAGCACGTTAAGCTGTTGGTCCCGGTTGTTGTTCGTAGATCTTTGACGGTTGTTATGGGTGGTCAGAATCTCAAAAGTTAGACAAACTGGGTTGTGGAGGTCAGATAAGCAGTCGCTCCATGTAAAATACTGGTATTCAGCTACATTCGGTTAGACAGGAACCCAAACCCAACATAGTTGTTGAAGGCGGGCAGATTTGATCTCGAGAAATTGCAATAAAAATACTATTATTATGGCTCCTACAAACGTCGCGCGACGAGCGGAGCCTTTGTGTCGCGTCGAGTGTCGCGCCTGTTTGAAAGTGCCTGTAGCCTTTATACCAATTTATTAGTATATTTATAAATTAATTACTCTATTAGGCGAAAAAATTACCCGTGTATTTCCGTTAAAAGAATATTAATTTGCAAATATTTACATACTTTATAATAGGTAAAATTATAAAACCCGCGAAACAAAAGAGCTGATGACTTTGAAATGGCTGAACCGATTTTGATAAAACTAAGAACTAAGAACCACCGCAAGAAAACCTGCTTTCAAATAAAAGAAATCCCATCCAAATCGGTTAACCTGTTTAAGAGCTGCGGTGCCACAGACAGACACACACAGCGGTCAAACTTCTAACAACCGACTTTTTGCGCCGGTTAGTCCCGCTATGGTATGGTCCCGGTATGGCACCCTCTTAAAATACCTATCAAAAAGTCCCGCTATGGTACCCTTCAGTTTTTGGTACTGTTGTAAAGAAAAGTTATACAATGCGTTAAGAAAAAAATAGTATTAATAAAAAATATCTTTTCTTAACTAGTAAGCTATCACCAATTTAATTAGTTTTGTGTTTCTTAAATAATAGGGTTTGTCCTCAAAATAGTAGATCTGTCACCAAAATGTAGTCACCAAACAATGCAAAATCAGTTCCACAATAGCCGACGGAGTCCCGCTTCGCGGGACTCCTACTTCTGGGCGGTTTAAAAAAAAATAACCACGAAGGGGACGGCGGGGTCTTTCAGACCCCGCCGTCCCCTTCTAACCTAACCTGTCCGAGTCGGGGTGCCCCAAGTTGTACCAAATACCTGGGAACAATTTTTGTTTATCTGAGAACGAAAATATTTCGTGGCGATAGATGTATTGATACCCTAAATCAAGGTGGGATCATCCCAACGAGTAACAGTGTAACAGTAACTGTGACTCGTTGGGAATTATTATCCAAAACATTCCCAACGAGTCACACTGTTACCCGTTGAGGTGTGACTCGTTGGGAACAAGCTATTATTTTTTGTAGTTTATGTTTACAATTTGCGCCTTTTTCTCCATGTTGATTATTTGTAATTAATATTGTTGATTATTTTAAAAATTACATTGCAATTAATATTTCGTTTTACTGTTTGATATTTTTTTATAAATATTTTGAATTAATAAAAGACTGATTTAATATCGCAAACAGGCGTTTTATTGATACACTCCTAAAAGTATTTATTTATAGATACACTTTTCTTTTCAGTTGTACCTTCTATTGTCTAACGTAGATCTAAAAGATGGGTACCATAGCGGGACTTTTTGATAGGTATTTTAAGAGGGTGCCATACCGGGACCATACCATAGCGGGACTAACCCTTTTGCGCCGGGGGTTAAAAATTAAACAGTATTTTTGCAGTAGGTATTCTCAATACTCAATACTTTATTACATTCCACAATGTATTTGCTTAGGTGCTAAATATTCGTGGACCCGGTCGGGCACAGCAAAAGAAATATAGTACGTAAAGATGAGAACTTATCGTTTTTCTTTGCGACTTTATAAGAGTAACCAATCAAATGCCATCCAGAATTGAGAAACGTGATACCTCCCTGACAGATAGGTAGGTACAGATTCGCGTATATGGGCGCCGGGAGCAAGGTGCAAGAGGGTGCACTTGCACCTTCCTGGCTTCAACATAAAATATAGGTGTAAAAACATTAAGAACTAAAAAAAAACCGAATACGCCCAATACAATAATAGAGAACTTAACCTATTCGAGGCGAGATCCTAAAATTTCCGTTGTATTTTGCAATCTCTTAATAAATTCTAAAGCTTTGTGCATTAGTCGACAAAGTAGGTACCGAACTACTATTTCCCAAAGTCTTAGCGACACTAGGCGGGGTGTTAACACTATCGAGCTTGCTTCGCTCGCTCTTGCATCCTACTCTATCTTAATATTTAAGCTTCTTTGTATTAATCGACACAGTTAGTCCTCTTTCTGTATGAATGGACAAAATAAAACCTATCCCATTCGAGGTTAGATGTAAAAAATTATTGAACTCACTTCGCTCGCTCTTGCATCCTACATTTTCTTGATTGTTAAGCTTTTCTGCATAAGTCGTTATAGTTATACTCCTTGTATCAATGGACAAATGAAAACCTAACATATCCGAGGTGAAGTGCAAAAATTATCGAGTTCGCTTCGGGGAGCTGAAGATGCAGCCCCCTGAAAATAAACTTGCCGGCGCCCTAATCGCGAAACTAACATGATTACACTAAACACCCATACAATACAAATTGTGCAAAATATCCGTTGTTACCAAAAATGTGCACAAAATTGCATATCAGGGTTGTTACAAATATCGATTTACTCAAGTGGGGTGGTCTATTATGTGTAGAGGATTATAAAGGGGCGTCCTTTTGTTAAGAACAGCCCCTAGGCACGTGCATCCGAGTGGGCTTTACAAAATTGGTAATTTTAGGTCTTTTGTCATCCTGTATAGGGTATTTCGGATCTAGTGTGGAGGCAAAATTGTGTGGCTGTTTGGCGGGATGGTATGAATGTTATCGTTTGGAGACTCAGGCGCACAGATCCTTCCATTGTAGGGTTATTTCCTGTGTGTTGTTTAAGGATCTTATAATTAAATGTGGGAATAAAATCTAAATATAGGTTATGCTTATATTTTTTAACATTATAGGACATAATTTAAAAGTTTGGAATTTAATATATCCATTTGGTAATGGTTATACGTGAGGATGAAAATTGAGATCGGCGAAGATCAATGTCTAACAGAACATAATGCTGGATTCTCCAAAGGATATGGTAGAAATACATAGCAGTCACAGCCAGGTACATAACATAACATCACGCCTGTAATTCCCCGAAGGGTTAGGCAGAGTTGCACCTATAGTACACCAACATTTCGTCGATTATGTTTAATTCTCATGTTATAAAGCCAGTTATTTTAAGGCTTATTGTATTAAGAGGTTGAATGAATGTGATTGTATGTATGTCAAATAATGACAATACTGAGGCCAAGGAAGTACCTATTACCTATAGCATGATCAGCTAGCTAGACCGACGCCATAATGAAGAGTTGAAAGGTGTAAATGAACTAGGGAGAGGAATCTGTCGAACTCTTGTTACACATAGTTAAATTATTAGGTATGGCTTGAGTTGGTGCCATAGAGGCTCCTCCAAACAGGCGCGACACGCGAAGCGACACAAAGGCATAGCCTGTCGTGCTACGAGCGGTGCCTTTGTGTTGCGTGCGATTCGCGTCGCATATTGCGCCTGTTTGAAAGAGCCTTAAAGGTAAAGAGCGTGACGGCGCATAAGCAATAGCGAAAGTTTCTAATTAATTATTTACATAATGAAAGTTGGTAATTTTTTTATTTTAATTTCGTTGTCAAAACTATACGTGCAAGGTTTTTTTTTATAAATTTAATTTCTTGGCTACTTCAACTAACGAGAAAACTCAGTAATGATACAGGAGAGAGTTAATTTTGTCTTTGCAAACAACCATGACACAGGAAAAAGTATTGAAAAAATTAGTGAAAAAAAAAACGAATGTTTCACGAGGAGGTTCATCATTATATTAGTACTCTTTCCAACTTCATGAGAAGCACTAATACAAAACTACATAACATCACAGTAGGTAAGTGGCGTTAGTGAAATTGTCGTACCTAACTGTTTCCTAACATCTACATCAAGAATTTGAAATTAATACCAAACTGTGCAACTATTACTAGGTACTACTATTACCCTGCATCATCCCACTGCTGGGCAAAGGCCTCTCCCCATCACTTCAGCTCTTTAAAAAAAGAAAAAATACATAGACAAGTGCATCCTTCCCATTTTGACATATGGCTCCCAGACTTGGTCTTTGACAAAAATTCAAAAGTCCATACTCAAGGTTTGCCAACGTGCAAGCATAATCAGCCTATAATGTTCCCACTGCTGGGACACAGGCTTACTCTCTTAGAGGGAGTGGACTGTAATCTACCACGCGGGCACAGTGCGGGTTGGTAGATGTCACATGTCTTCGAATTTTTGGTTCTAGGACATTCCGGTTTCCGCACGATATTTTCCTTCACCGTTTTGAGAGCAGTGGTGATGAAATTATTTACACAACGTAAAGCGCCTGCTTGGGTTCGAACCCAAGACTTACAACTCGAAAGTCGCGGCCGACACCACCGAGCTACCACTGCTCCTGTGTCCAACGTGCAATGGAGCGCAGTATTCTAGGCGTCAAATTGACAGACCCATATTATTCGCAACACCAAACTTCCCTCCAAAGCAGAGATTACTGACTTTGCTCAAAAAGCCGCTAAGCTGAAGTGGGACTAGGCTGGCCACGTCTGCCGTATGCCCAATGAGCTGTGGGCCAAAATAACCACTACGTGGAGCTCTGACACTGTGCAACTATACTTTCAAAAACCTTTCATGGTGGTCTTCATTCAACTCAGACCACACCACTTGACATTACGAATTGCAAAACCCTTTCTTCCCATTCTCTTCCACAAAGAAGTATCTAATAAATAAAAACTTTTTTCGTTTAAATAAAAAGTTTTTATTTTTCACTTTTTAGTTGCGGTACCTACCCCACACAAATTCTTATACCACTACTTTCTGGGTAAATAACAGTGACAGGAAATTATTAACACATCATCCATATAAACTAAGTGGAAAAAATATGCAGTATTAAGTATAACTCAAAAACTACTGGTCAGACCTTGATCAAATTTAAATGGGACCACATGTGAAACACCACCTATCAAATAAAAAACGAATCATCCAAATCAGTGCACCCAGAAAAAAGTTATGAGCTAACACACATAAAAAATAAAAAATAAAAAAAACATACAGACGAATTGAGAACCTCCTCCTTTTTGTGAAGTCGGTTAAAAACAAGTCTACCTACTGTTAAAATCCACCTTTGTGCGATGACGTGCGACCACATAACGATGTCGTTTCGAGAGTCATTAAAACGCTTATCAATGACGATTCTGTGTCACACACGGGTCATTGCCTGCTTGCATGCGGGTGAGATAAAAAACGAGCGAGCACTTGTTTTGGTGTGAAGATTCCGTATAAGATAATTTTAATTAGTGTTTTTGCAATAATTTAAACTTTTAAACATGCAATGGCATTACGTGGAGTTTTTAAAATATGAGGATCACCATAAGCTTATTTCTTTTATTCACTTATAGAATTGCTAACTGCACTCAAAACCTACAAGAGGCTTTACGAGAGTAGAATTTAGAAAACAATTCTGACTTTTAATATTAGGCGTATCATGGAACTCACGTGCAATGGTGCACTTGAAATACCAAAGTGCGGAAACCAATTCCGATAATATAAAACATAGAACAGATATGAGGCATATAAACATCCTTACACAGAAGGGTTACTCAAAAGCCCCTACACCTAGGATAAGATAGTATAAGATAATCTAGATTTTCGACAAATAAATAACGAAGATAGCCTCACAATTGTATCATTTTATACACACTGAATTGTCAACTCACTCGTCAAAGCCCCCACCAAAACCCCACCACTTGACAAACAGACTGCCAACTGAGCAGATGCGCAAATACAAATACGCATTACATTAATCAATTTCGGCGCTCATCTCTTTGAAACGGAACCCTAAATAAAACGAATAAATATTCAATAATGCTATTGAAAATAGAAATAAAGAAGTTGCGTCATTTCGATATGGAGGTGACAATTAAAATGATAACAGTAATGTGGGTTGTAGGTAGATACTTGTCGGTTAATGCATTATTAATTTTTATATTTAAGTAGGTAATATTACTTAACTTTGGTAAAGAAGAAAGATGTTCCGCCTACGCCTTGATAAGTTGATGGTTCCTGATTATGGAGTGGTTTTCGACCATAGATGTGCTATGCAGCTAAGCTGTGAGTGAGGATGTGATAGCTACGAAACTATGTGACCAAATCCACTAATGCTAAGCTGTGTAGCGGAGCGAGTAATTCCGGGAACAGATTTATTACAAGTCATGCCACGCGACGTCAGTTTATCGTGCTCATTAGTTACATTTCATATCGCGATGCAACGTTATGTCATTTGTCCAATGAATACGCGTGTGGTAGCGTCGGGTGTTACATGTGTGCTGTGGTCTTATGGTGTGCAAGGAAGATGCGCAGGTCGAGCTTTGCGATGCACCGACAGTAGGGAAAACGTACTCTGCGCTGCACATAGCTACAGCACTCGCGCATCCATAGCTCCCAACCATAGCACGCATCCTTTCACATATAAAAACATAGCTTAGTTCAACCCGTTTCCACCACGCTATGCTATATGGACCAATGAATATGATTGGTGGATATCAAACGCATCCATAGCAACGTAGCATAGCACATCTCTAGTGGAAAAGCAGCCTTAATCTGTTATCATAGCTCTGAAACTGGGCTTAAACTCAGTTTTCCGCTTCGCCTCTAATTTTGTGTTTTGAAAAGCATTGTATTAAGTAATCACAGTATAGAAACGTTTACAGTTTTCTATTTCAGAGACAGCCAATAACGGACGAATATCGGACGAGCTAAACATAGATATTATAATAAAACAAGTCCAATTTCGTTCTCATATCCCCTTAAACTAACTTACATAATTGTCATTGTTGTTGTGTTGTGTTGTTGTTAGTTGTTGTCCTTTTTTGTTGTTGTTGTTATATTTTAATATACTTACCATGCTGGGTACACTAGTACCCTTTTACCCTTTGTTTATAAACGTTTTTTAAAGTTAAGTAGTGATTAGCAACTGATTAACCATAATTTTTTGACGTTTAAACTTTAAGCAACGTTTATAAATAATAAACTAAAGCATAAACATAATGTTCGTAAAACAGTAAAAGTTTCTCGCAGACTACGCTTTATTTAAGTGCTGTGATGGTACCAAAAGTACTTATGTACGAACATAGGTACACCCTTATTGCTGACAACATAGGTGCCACTTCCCCAGTCATGTAAGAGAAATAATTACGAGCTTACAAGCTGAAATAGACTCTGTTTTACAGGTTATGAGGTTGGTTCTTGAGTGGAGTTTGGGTCTATTTTCTAGACCGTCTAGTACTTACATTGTGGATGGATTTATATAGGCTTAGGTAGGTCTAAAGTGCTTGTGTTGAGTAGAGTGAGGTGCAGAATGTGAAGATGACAGGAACATCATAATAATAAATATACCTTGTTTTTCATCGTAGTTTGGTTCAGTTGGACGTTAAAATGTGTAATGGATTTGAATGGATGTGTGTGTGTGTGTGTGTGTGTGTGTGTGTGTGTAAAGGAGCTGTGTAACAATTTTGGTGTATAATAAAGTATACAGGGTGGTCGAGACTACGACGCGCAACCTGATACCAAGGATTCAGTACATTATCCTGAACCGCCCCAAGTTGAAATATTTCGTCGGTGATTGAAAAAAAAAAAGCTGTTCGATACATTTTGACCGAGTAGGTAACTGCACTTTTCTATGAAACAGTAGATTTTTTTTTAATAACCGGTATTTAAATTCTAGACTCTAGAATCATGTGCTAAATTCGTGAGACCTAATGTAAACGTATTTTTATGTTATTGAAATAAACATTTCGTTTGTCAAATACAAATTTGTACCAGCATTTTGTTTCGACAAATGCCTTTGAGATATTATTGTGGTCTGGAGTGCAATGGACATATTAGATTGATTTATTCATACATTAGCTTCTGCCCGCGACTTCGTCCGTGTGAAATTTCTTGTTCCCTTGTCCCACCTCGTCGCATCGCATTGCATCGCACTTCGTTTTCGCTTAGCGTTCTTTCTGACTTTTTTTCTTTTTGCTTGGATCATAAGGATGAAAAAAAAAGCGACGCAAACTTGATGTTAAATAGCCTTCCTCGAGAATTGAGCTATTAAATGCAAAAAGTATTTACTTTTTTTTTCAAAAAAATCCCTGGATTACCCCTTACGTACAAACAAATTTTACGTCTTTATAAAGGGTCCCGCAAAAAGGCGCGACGCGACAGCCCGACACAAAGGCGCCGCCCGTCGCGATGCACGCGGTGCCTTTGTGTCACGCTTTCGCGTCGCGCCAGTGTCCACGAGCCTTAATAGTAAGTATAGATTTGCAAGAACTCATCGATATCGCTAGAATTACAAAAATATACACCAAGTCATGCACAAAAAAACACTAAATGCGTTTAGCGGTAAACGTATTTATGGCCGATTCCTATAATTTACGGACCGTTATTGGTTAAAATTAAAACTCTTAAAAAACAAAAATGCAATAAAAAATGCTACCACTGGTAAGCAACACGATTCGTTTTTAACCGACTTCAAAAAAAGGAGGAGGTTCTCAATTCGAAAGTTTTTTTTTTTTTATATGTGTGTTAGCTCAGAACTTTTTTCTGTGTGAACCGATTTGGATGATTCATTTTTTATTTGATAGCTGGTGCTTCACATGTGGTCCAATTTAATTTTGATCAAGGTCTGACCAGTAGTTTTTAGGTTATCCTTAATACTGCATGTTCTTTCCACTCAGTTTATATTGATGATGTGTTGATAATTTCCTGTCACTGTTATTTACATACCAAGTAGTAGTATACGAATTTGTGTGGGGTAGGTACCGCAACTAAAAAGAGAAAAATAAAAACTTATCTAAATACACATAATAATAAAAAGAATACAAAAAACTTTTTTACAAAAAAACAACCGACTTCCAAAAAAAAACACTAAAAGACGTGAAAAATAACTTTTATTTCGGAAGTCGGTGGCCAAAAACGAAAATACAAAAACAAAGACACCGACTTCCGAAATAAAAGTTATTTTTCACGTCTTTTAGTGGTTGTTTTGGAAGTCGGGTGTTTTTTTGTAAAAAAGTTTTTGTTTATAGGAAGCGAGCATTAAATAATCGTTCTGTTTCTGCCAATCATTTGAAAATGACAATGATGTTTTAAATCCTACGTTTAGCGTTAAATGCGTTTGTGATTAGTGCTGCAATGACTGATACCTACTGCATCGGTCCACTATTGATTAGGTAGTTGGAAACCACTTGAAAACATTCTAATTTGTTCGTCCTTCAAGAATACTTTATTTGACTTCATTAGAACTGATCGATATTGGAACGATACCTTTATAATAGTAGATAATATATGTTGTTTTATATATCTGTACATGTATGACATTGATTTTCACCATAATTTTTGCTCGGTTCCTATAAACAAAAACGAATCGTTTTGCTTACCAATTGTAGCATTTTTTATGGCCAAACAGGGCATATAAAAAGATTCGTTACTTAATTTTACCTGTGATAGCTACTTCCATATGAGAGGGTCTACTATGCAAAGCTACGAGGTATTTGCTTCATTATAGGTAAAGATACAATAGTCTTAATTTTAAACAATAACGGTCCGTAAATTATAGGAATCGGCCATTAGGGAAGTTATTCTGGAAGGTTTGTATAACACATTAATATTAAACTTACGACAATAAAGAAATCTCGGTGTCGGATTTTGAAGCAGTTTTCACTATATTTTTGAGAATTTAAAACTATATAATTTTTTTGTGTCACATTAAGACTCTCGCAGACTGGTTCGATGCGACAGCGCGACGTTACTCTAGTAGGACAATTTCTATGAAAACTTCATAGAAATTATCCTACCAAAATCGCTTCGCACTGTCGCGTAACAGCTGTCTGTGGGAGGCCTTTAATAATAAACATACAATAATAAAGAAATCTCGATGTTGTTGTCAAGTCGTAAAAACCGTGCGAAGCAGCACCCTAATTACGTATAACGCAACACACTCTTTATCACAATCTGAATCATTTTGAAGCCTATTGCTAATCCATTGCTTCATATGTTCGAAAAATTTGTCTGCTCAACAACGAAATAACGCAATGAATGTTGTTGAACTGTCAAAATGAAAGCTATACCTACTGTTAGTGTGTTATGCAATTACCACTCTGTATCAATTTGCCGTGATATAGCCACTTCATACAACTGTCAAAGAATGACAGTTATGATTTGAATATAATACGGATAATTTAAATTGGTACTCAGTTTGTCTAACAATAATTGGCTAGACCTTACCTACTGAATTCGCGACCATTTTGTTGCAGACTGGAATAGTTTACTATTTAATCGTTTCTAGTACAAAAAGTACTGTCAGATACTAGTGCTGACTTATGTAATGACAATTTGCTGAACAAATAATTTAGAAACCTAACTGTAGGTACCTTAAGAATAAACGAATCTTCTTTATATCTTCCAAAGTTAATTAAAAAGTAAGAACTAAAGGTCTTTAGACTCTCTAGACACAAGTTACTAATAGCTTAATAAAATACTACTTTCATTAAGTTTCAGGGATTAAAATCAGACCTCTAAAGTCGTCGTGGTGGGAACTCATTAGCCTGAACTCATTACGATTTGGCACGTTTTTCTTCAAGATAATTTGTCAGCGGATAAAGAGGAAGACTTTTTTTGGCGTCTTTACCGAATAAAGAAAGATTTGTGGGCTTTTTTTAGTTTTGGCATCAATTCTTTAGTTCAGCTTATAGAAATATAAAAGGTCACTCCTATGCCATTTACTCCGATTTAGACACGACATTTGCTACAACATAATGTCTAAACAAAAGATAATGTATTTGTAAAAACGTCTATGTTGGTAATTGATTCGTATAATGGCTCCCGCAGACAGGCGCGACGTGACTCTTGTAGAACAAATTCTATGAAGTTTTCATAGAAATTGTTCTATAAGAGAGTGTAAGAGTGTTAATTCTGAAAACGTTCACTACAACACCAAAATCAGGCATTTTTTTTTTCATATTGATAATATCAAACAAGAAATTGAGTAACAATTATTGTCAAAGAGCTTTTCCGAATACAGGCTGATTAAAAACCAAGTATCCCTACCTCGCCAGTCCCCCCTACTAAGCTATTGTTAAATCAGCTCAACGAAAGAAACCAATGTCACAAAGTAGGTGCTAAAAAGATGCAATACCAGAAACCCAATCAATAATTCTACACACTTCTCAATACAGAAAGAATGTAAATAATTTTGAAGGATATTGCTTATCCATTGCTTTTTATGTTCAAATAAATTGTCAGCTCAACAACGTAAATACGCAATGAATGTTGTTGAACTGTCAAAATGAAAGCCATTCCTACTGTTAGTTTGTTACGCAATTACCGTGCACGATGACAGCGTACATGAAAAGTACCGGTGTGGCCATCCATTGCAGTCTCATCAGGTACTAAATGATGGACAGATCAATCAGCCTCGTCCAGCCATATTTACTGATTCTCAGGACGTACCGGATTGAACGCGATTTGAATAGAAATGCGCCTTAAGTTAATAATGGATAATAGACTATTTAGTAACTTGGTTATGGCTAGATTGATTCTGGAGGCGGATGACGTAATCCACTTGAATTAGGCATGAAGTTAGGGTGGATATTAGCATTCCAAGAGTGACTGATTATATCGGGGCAGAACTACGAGGTTTTGTGTTAGTAACACGAGCTTTGGTGACTTTATTGTCCAATACAATTTTATATACCTATATATTGGTATGCATATTTACCTAAAGTAATTTTTTAACCCCCGACGCAAAAACGACGGGGTGTTATAAGTTTGACGTGTGTGTGTGTGTGTGTGTCTGTGGCACCGTAGCTCCCGAACGGATGAAGCGATTTTGATATTGTTTTTTTTTATCTATGAAAGTATGGAAGTGGCTTCTTTAAATATTTATTTTGTAAAAACAAAACCCGGGATGCCAGGAACACCGCGAATGCATAACTAGTCGGGTGTTTATTATGAAAGTACCATCAAAAAACAAAAAAAGAGAACGGCATTCTTGGATTGCATAACTATTCAGATGCATATTTATTTAAAAATACCTAATCTTTAACCCCCGATACAAATATAGGGTTGTAAGAGGAGGGGTGGTGTGCGTTAGTTAAAGTTAAGATTTTTTCGATACAAAAGCGCATTCCATATTAGCCAACATATCAACTTTAGGTGAATATGCATCCGAATATTCGTTCTCTAATGATAAGATAACAAGTGTCTGTTTTCGTGGAAGGGTTTGGAGGAGGTGTACGGGTACACACGGCTACATATCAAGCTATACATTTCCAGTATAAGCTGATCTCGCATTGTTTACGATTTCCGTAATGAGAGGTCAGCTTATACAAAAGATGTATAGCTTGATATGTAGCCGTGTGTACCAAGGTGTTTAACTTTGAATCGATAAATCTTCACCCATCCTAGTTGTCTCATGTGATTCAAGCTGTCTTAACAAAGTACTTTAATAGAACTAATTCATTGGTCCCACTAGTCAGGAAATGGTAGTTAACTAGCAGACAGCTTTACGAGGTCGACGGGGGCGGACTTAGTATGTAGGGAATTTTCTTTTAAATACATACATAAGCTCACGCCTGCTTCCCATGGGGGTTGGCAGAAACTACAGAACGCCACCTGCTACGATCCTTACATGTTCTTTTTGCCTCGTTTACGTTCTTAAATCTGGTCATACACGCACGCCGGTTGCGGAGTCTTCACGCGTGAATTACTGTATGATATGCAAAATAATCAACCCGCACTTTGCTCGCGTGGTGGATTACGGCCCACGTCCTCTCACCGAGAGGAGGCCTGTCCCAGCAGTGGGAACAGTATAGGCTGATTATGTTTTTTACGCAAAATAATTGCATACTATGATATATTTAGAAAACTTTATGGTTCTGTAGTATGGTCTTAGAACTAGTAATGCGGCATAATAATTAACTAAGTATGTATTCTGATAATCTGAAGCGCTTGTGGTTTTGGAAGTTAAATCATTCTTTATCTAATATACACCTACAATATTCAGACCTATGTTTCTAGCTCTATCATTTGATTTAATACTGAAAGTATCTGTCACATCACAGATCGCGTAACTTCATGAAGTGTTTGAAGAAGTTACCCGGCTGGCATCTACCAGAACTAGTTCCTGTTATGGGGTTTCCGTATCCCTGATATGTCTGTCTGTTTCGCAGCAAGATTCTATACATTTAAGTCTCCCGCTAACAGTCGCGACGCGACAGCGCGGTCGACTCTAGTAGAACAATTTCTATGAAAACTTCATGGAAATTGTTCTACAAGAGTCGCGCCGCGCCTGTCTGTGGGAGCCGTTACACTGCAACGGATATTATGTTTGTCAAGTTAGAAACTTCAATACGGACACGGAACTAATTTTCCGGGAAGAAATATTCTTTCTTCCTGAGGAAAAACTAAAGTAAAATGAAGCACTAAGGCTTCTACAAATAGGCGCGACACGCGACACAAAGGCACCGCTCATCGCGCGACAGGCGGTGTCTCTTTGTCACGTCGCGTGTCGCGCCTTTTTGTAGGAGCCTTTATTGATTAATCAACACAAATCATGTAGTAGGAAAACATGTTCCCTCCTGATCGTTTCCACAATTAATTTGATGATGATTGCACACAATGTTCCCGATTTCCCTTCCTCTATTGTTTATTTGATAAGGGAAAATGTTTAATAGGGGAATATGTTGCTATGTTGCGCATACGCCTATAATGGTCCTATTAACTTGACGCAACTTTATGACTGGCGCGATAAGCCACCTATAAAATGTGATTTGTTTCTTTTTATTTTATTGAAAATACTGGCCTAGTACAGACGTTCCTTAACGATTTTTTTTGTTTTTGCCATTTGTTTTGTATGACGTTTGTTATTATATACGCCACCAAACAATTTTGATACTTACATTTTTGAAATTGCTCGTTAAATTCCGAATCTAGTCTTCTTTTTTAACCGCCTTCACAAAAAGGAGGAGGTTCTCAATTCGCCTGTATGTTTTTGTTATTTATTTTTTATTTTATGTGTGTTAGCTCATAACTTTTTTCTGGGTGAACCGATTTGGACAATTCTTTTTTATTTGATAGGTGGTACTTCACATGTGGTCCCATTTAAATTCATCAAGGTCTGACCAGTAGTTTTTGAGTTATCCTTAATACTGCATATTTTTTACACTTAGTTTATATGGATGATGTGTTAATAATTTCCTGTCACTGTTATTTACACACCAAGTAGTGGTATACGAATTTGTGTGGGGTAGGTATCGCAACTAAAAAGTGAATTATAAAAACTTATCTAAATACTTATAATAATAAAAAGAATACAAAAAACTTTTTTACAAAAAAACAACCGACTTCCAAAAAAAAAACACTAAAAGACGTGAAAAATAACTTTAATTTCGGAAGTCGGTGGCCAAAAACGAAAATATAAAACCAAAGACACCGACTTACGAAATTAAAGTTATTTTTCACGTCTTTTAGTGTTTTTTTCGGAAGTCGGTTGTTTTTTTGTAAAAAAGTTTTTTGTATTCTTCGTTTCTTAAATGGTTTACAATATTCAAATATTGAATTTTCAGATGGAGACACAGGAAACATCGTAACAAAAAAATTAGATTATGCTTGAGGCACAAACTAATGAATTTAGTTAAGTCTTGTTATAATTTCAATCGCAAATAAAATAATCGTGTTTAAGTTGTCAGCTGCAATAATTTGAGACATTTAAATAAGGGAAATCGGCTAGTTGCTCATTTCCCTGATTACTATGTACATTCCATTTGCTTAAAATAAGCTATCTCCCAAACATGACTATCTCCAACAGTCCGACTCCGATAGTTTATTTCTAAATGTAGGCGTTAAGATTAATCACCAATAAATATGTCGAGAGCAACACAGGGAAGTGTATTTCATCGATATTTTATCGCTATCGTCACGATAGAGCTGCACGATGGGCCGCAATTAGATCGACTTTTTATCGATACGCGGAATCTTAATGAGCACCTCTAGTTATCGAGTTATCGTGAATGTTTTGAGAAGAAGTTACCTATCTATGTTAATTATTATTATTATTATTATTCATTTATTTCAGAATCAAAAAATATTCCATACATTGTTAGTACATCATACTTATAACTATGTTAGTATATTATTATATTATTATTGAATGTCAACATTATTAATTATACATTGTTACACACTATTTTACATTAAAAAGGACCCCTCCAGATCCGTGAACGGTATTCCAGTGCCTCACAACCGGACAATCAACCCTTTCCAATATGGTATTCAGAAGGCTGTTGGTGCTGCCCCGCACGCGGCGCATCAGGGAGGCCACTCTTTTCCTTACTATAGCCCTAAAGCAGTCAGTGCTAGCCTTAGCAAACATACCCCATGCACTGCAAAAGCGAGGCAACCCCAACAGCATCCTAAACCCATTATTGTACAAGACCCGCAGGGCATTGAAAGATCTACGCGTATAGCGGACCCACAGGCTGCAGGTATAAAATGTCTGGCAGTATGCTTTAAAAAGCGCAATTTTAACATCTTTTGTACACCGTGCAAACCTGCGCGCCAGCATATTGCATCTCACTGCCAACGCCCTACGTTCCCGCTCAATATCTAAATCATCTGAGAGGTCCTCGGTGACCCAGTGCCCCAGGTACTTAAATTTGGTGACCCTACTTAACGACATTCCTCCAAGCCTGACCGGTGGAACGGTTTTCGGACTCTTATTACCCGCCTTGAAAATAAGTAGTTCACTCTTCTTACAGTTATACCTGAGGCCATGTGACCCCGCGTACCTCTCACAGATCCCTATGAGGTAGTTAAGGGCTGTGACAGATGGGCTCAGCAGCACCATGTCGTCGGCATAACTAATGTTGTTCATACATACACCATCCACTGAACAGCCGACACCGGCCCCGCTGAGATCACCTATCAGTCCATTAACGTACAGGTTGAAGAGTCTTGGTGAAGTCAGGCCTCCCTGTCTCACTCTACACTCCAACCTGTACTCCGACGAACATGAACCCGCCCACCTAACATTATTGGTCTGGTTGACGTACCAATATCTCAATATATTTATTACCTCTCTGGGTATGCTGGTTTCCCCCTGGAGCTTATCCCACAGCACGTCATAAGACACCAGGTCAAATGCCTTCGACAGGTCTAAAAAACAACCGTAAACAGTCATCTTCCTCGTCACATAGTACTGGACAGTATGCTTGAGTCGTAGTACCGCAGTTTCAGTCGATTGCCCAGCCCTGAAACCAAACTGAGCTTCATGGAGATCTATATGCTAACTTAGCCGACTATCAATCAAACCATCCAGCACCTTGGCGATCACTGTAGCCAATGAGATAGGTCTGTAGTTGTCCCTGTCGGAGGCATCACCCGTCTTGTTTTTAAGTATAGGTATAACAGTGGTCTTCATAAGCTCCCTGGGTAAATATGAATGGCCTATAATTAGTTGGTGTTATCAATAAAGAATGTCGAGTATGTGTTCTTATTAATCCCGATAAGAGTTTTCTTGGTAATATGCATACTAATGATCTACGAGTAGAATTCACAGAATATTTTGTTTACACCCTTTGTGTCATACCAACAAGGGGTTGCTTTTTACACGCTTTATACTAGCTTCACTTGTATGTTTGTATGTTTGTATGTTTGTAACCGACTCCTTTGAACGCTATTTTGACCCACTTTAAACGGTCAGATTTAATTCAAATTTTGCACACCTGTCAAAGACCTATGACAATGCAATAATTCGATAAAATATCCGATTAACCTGATTAGATTCGCCAGGATTCATCAATATCTTTCCGGATCCTTTGCAAGAGATTAAGAGAGATAGAGCTAGTGCGCGAACTACGCATGCGTGCATTTCCAGAGACACTCGATCGGGCACTCGGCTTAGCACAACTTTTTTAAATGGTTTTGAATTTTAAAATTTTAATTTTAAACAAAATTCAATTAATTTTAGCACACAATTTTTTATTTAAATAAAAGCGTGGGGTGTTTTTTAAGATATTATCTAAACGATAATCCTTCTTCTCATATCTGTCAATGAAATATTTATAACTATTGACCCATGCATCCCACGATTTTTTTTTTAAATAAAACTTTTTTTTTTCTTATTTATACTATTATTCATTTATATTTATTAGAATTTTTTACACTATTCTTAATTCAAAATTATTAAAATTTATTTTCTATTTTTTTGTTGGATTTTCTATATAAAGCGTGTTTTTTAGTATTTTTAAACTATTATTCATTTATACTTAAGCGGGTGCAAAAATCGGATGCAACATCGTTACTATAATTGTCAAAATCAAAAGTAATTTTTTCAACGTCAAAATGGCAGAAGACAGTCCCCCAAAACGCCCGCCCTTCACCTCTTCCTAGTGCTTTAGCTGGGAAGAAGTGGCGCAAGCAACTCCTCAGCGGCACAGCTGTCTGATGTGCCATCACTAAATCACCTGTTAAGGTCGCTGATTGATTATTATGGTACCATATTTAAAATTTCAATATATAAAGCTTAGTAAAAAGGCCTACATCCAGCAATAAACGAAATATGATTACTGGTTCCTTACGATTGATCATTGTTACGTTGCAGCCAATCCAATCGAAAGTTAGGTCAGGAACTTAGAGGTAATTTAGTTGTCCAATTCGCCTCAATCATGAGCAATTACATTTTATGTCATAACTACAACTAGAATGCCCATATCTTGAGTTATTTTCTATTGATATAATTTCATATAATCAGGAAATATCTATATAAAATGATATAAATCTTAGCGTCGTCGGTTACTTGGATGACGGTATTTCCGGTAAAAGGAGCAACCTGTCCCTGTTTCTGTGGGTTTCTGTCTACTGTTTATAAGGACGATAAATATTCGTTTTAGTAGCTATTAATAAATCTGTGTGATCACCAATCTGTTTACCAAGAGCAATGATTTTAGCAATAATACTTCATAAAAAAAATGCTGTGTAAGATCATTTCTAACGTTAATTATTTATGAATACAACTGATGAAAAAGAAGTGAAAAAAATCAAAAAATATACGCTTCGTCTTGAGAACCTCGTCCTTTTTTTCGTCGGTTAAAATATACTAACCTCTATTGATTAAAAATCAATGCATTCATTCATCCAAGTAAATTATGAATTAAATAAATAAATAAGAGTTTCGTTCCTAAATGACAGCTCCTATTTAAAATTGAAAGCGATAAGATCAGTAACTTGAAAGTAGCAGTGATATTATTAGTTACTTGCAATATTTGATGAATCGTCTCACTGATACTGCTTTACAAATAAAACAAGTGAATATTTAATTAATAAATAATGTGTATTGTAAAACGCACTACCTAAATGTAAATAAGCTACAAAACATCATTAAATCCAAAGATTTACTTCTCAATTTTCTACAGGTAGATTACAGTAAACGTTTGTTTATTGAGATTAAATTGTCTGTAGTGTAATCTAACAGTAAATAATTAATATCCCACAATGCAAAATTCCATTTGGCCTTACTGGCCTCTTGGCCTATACTAAAGCTGTAGAAAATGGGATGTACGTTTTTTTTGTGAGCCAGTAATATTTTGGTGTTAATTTTATACATTTTTGTTGTTTAGTTTAATATTTATTCAAATCAGAGAAGGCTTTCAACAAAACAAAAAAACACCGCAACAAAAGAAACTGCCATAAAAACAAGCTATTGTATATTTCTCGACCTATTCCTGACAAAATTAAAACAATCTGTTGCGTTTCTTGACCTATTGTTGACCCAGAAAAACTCAAACCATAAAACAATGTTGACATTTCTTACAGTCACATAGTGACACATATTCGCGCACCTCTATAAATTATATAAAGTTTATTTACCTCCGAGCTCGTTAACCCACGTAAGTCACCCACGCAAAATTACATCAGATGTCGATAAAAATCTAAAACATTAGAAATCACAGACCACGCCTCCAGGCGATCTGCCGATGCCGTGAGGTCTTGCACGGGTTACAAAATAAGGCTGTCAAAAACAAGCAAGCTGTAGTAATTAATTATTTGCACGTTATTTCGTTTTTATTTATGTTCTATAGGTATAGTTTGCACAAAAGGACATTGAAAACAGTACAGATCTATCGTTGAGCCCATCATGTTTTTTTAGATTAATGACAATACCTTACACCTGGTTTGTGAAAATCTTGTGATTGCCCAGGCCCGAAAAAAATAAAAAATTAAAAGAACAGAATCACTTGACACCTAAATTCAGTTTTTTTTTTTTTCAAAAACTATAGATATATCTTTGGAACTGGGGATTCAGTGTTTAGGTAGCCCTATAAATTTTAAAACCTCTACTAATGCCTCGCTTTTGGTCGATCTTCAAGACAATATTATTTTAAACTGCCTTCCTCGCCTCACCACAATAATATTTTGTCAAAATCAGTAATATTTTGCTTTCCTTTAGAAACACAATAGACTACTATTCTAAAGGTTTGGTAACCCTGTATAATATTTAGTATCACAACAGCGGTCGTCGACGGGGCCGCCCACGCCCGTTCTCAATGGGCCCGAGCCGCCTGTCGCAATCCCTGATGCGTGTGCGCATAAGCGGCGATTTTTAGGCTTGATAGTTTTAGCAATAAAAATATAAGGTGTCCAAGGCAAGAAACCTTGAATAGGTATTTCAAAGCAATTTAAGTTAAAAATATATATTAAAAAGATGTTGTGAGGACATGTTTCCCTTCATCACATCTGAAATTGTCTGGAGAATTTCAAAGTTAGATGCTAAGTAGATGACTAAAAGTTAAAGCACCAAAGGCACCTTTAAGCATGAAAGAAAATAAAACTTAATGTAATATCGGCCTTTGACTATCCCGCGAACTATCGTCCAATAAAAAAACTGTAGGAAATATTTGTTGTCCTAAGTATAAAAAATATTTATTAAATGACAAATTATTTAATCTTTCTTTCCGTCGAAAATGCTCCGCTTAAATCTCTAATAAGCATCTATGGCATTATTTCTATTTGATAAAATAGAAATAATCCCACTGCTAACCGTCACAAGTTCTTTTGAGTTTTGATAACATAACAATAGCCTTCTCAAAGTATCAAAACTATAAGTCGCGCTACACCATCCGCGCCATCCAGTCTAGGGAAGTGATTGTTGTTTTAATGGGAACCATAATATTATAAACGGCGTTAGTAGATGTAACCCGCCGTTGTGGCTGAATTTATTAACGCTTTGTGCTAATATTTCCTTTGATTTTGATTTATTTTTATGGTTATTTAAGATTTTCCGGCTTATATCGTAAAATTTTGTGTTTATGTCCACTTAACCGGGGCCGACATTTAATTGTTCGTGAAAGCTGAACTTCCTCTTTGGCTATGCTGTGTAAAAAAAACAAAAGAAGTAAACTACTTAGGCCGAATTTCACTAATGAAACTGAACACGATCAGCACATCTAAACCGCATTTAATAAATAAATAGTTTATTTCTCACCAGCATAGCAACATTAGCAACAAGGATTATTTATTAAAAGTACTGAATCAGCAGCTGAACAGCTGAACTAGACGATGCCTGTATCTCAGAAGATAGCACTCAGCTGTCAATTTCGTTATTTTATAACCTAAAAACATTGTGTGCTACTGTTTTAATTTATTAATAAAAAATGTGTGTGTGTATGTGTGTGTGTGTGCGTGTGTTTAATTAATATGTAGGTAATATGTTAATATATTTGTGAAGACAAAAGATATTCGGTATTTATATAATTTGGGAGCTGTCACTGTCATTCAACAATAATGACACTGACAGCTCCTAGACGCGGTTTAGATTTTTTGATCGTGTTCAGTTTAATTGGTTTGGTAGATATCTTAAGTTACGAACAGAATACTTAGTGTTATCTAGTTTTTAACTTCTCTTAATATTCATCTGTTTACCTACCCCTACTCCAAGGATTCAACGTATATGGACCATGCTCAGCAGGGAAAGAAAGAAAATGTGTGTATTGGCATAAGTGCCTCTTAAAATACAGGTATTACCTAGCTTATGAGATAGAATATTATTTTTGTACAGAACCAAATTTCAAACTGTATTTCAAACTCTGTATGTTTTTTTAGATAAATAAAGATTTTTATTATTATTATTATTATACAAAAAAACACCTTAAAATTTAATTAAAATACATTATTTGCCAAAATGACAGGATGCTTGAATCCACCTTCCCTTGCATTATTTTAAGAGAAAAATGACCAGTCGACAGTGGCGCCGCGCCGGTGAATGTCGTGAAGAAAGTGTTGAGTATGAACGTGGATGGCTGAGTAGCAACTGAATGAAGGAATGACCACTCGACTATCAATTGCCATTACCACAGTAAGTAGTAGTTTTTTTTTTGTGTGGGAAATCAGCAAATCACGTCTCCCGCTCTGCGCGGAGCGGGAGGGCGTGTCAGACTCTTTACTGACTAAAACCCACCCGTGTTCCTTCAGTTGCCTGTACGCCAGGGCCACGGTAACTCTTTCGAACAATCTGCGACTCCGGCAGAGTAAGTAGTAATTAGTTTTACGTTTTACTAGTACCTACTCGTACTTTTTTGTATTTGTGTGTTTTCGTCTGCGTCATGTTTACCGCAAATAAACGTTTTTTTTTTTCTCAATACACAATACTCAATATTTTTATTGCTTTACCATAATGTGTACTTAGGTGGTAACTTTCCCACTAGTTTACTTTTCTTTATTAGGTAACGTAAGTTAATAATTTGCCACAATAATACGTACTTAATTGACCTGTAACCATAAAACGTGATCCCTGTTCCAGCGGTGACGCACTGCTGATTAATTGGTACCTATTTATTTTATGAATCACATACTAGGTTTATTGTATAATCACTTGTAATAATAAATATAATGCTATCGCCCGGATTTCCTACGGTATGATTGTTCATGATAATCCCTCCTTCAAGTTTCGAGTTTTGTGACGGATTTAGGCAACCCATTCTAAAACTTTTAATCATTAGCACAATAGACTATAGAGAGTAAAAGTTAAGTAACAAAAAAATAAAGTTAAAAACTAAGTTCGGACTTCGAAAAAAACGACAATTTTATGTAATGTTAGAATACGACGAGTAGTTTAAGAGCTATGAGGGAACAGATGAACATATATACACACAGCCTGTTAAAATCATAACAAAGTCAAAGGTCCTTTGACTATGGCATAATTCCGGAATTCCCAAACACATTTAACATAAGGAAACTCGCTACAAATGCTACAAGTGATAGTCAGCATGACCCTTAATGATGACCCAAAATAAATTAAACAGATTGAGAGCTCAGCCATTTATGTCACCTTATTCCTTAACCAAAACAACGAAGATCAACCCAGTAATCGTACATCGGAAGTCAAGAAGCAAAAGTCCAGCACAATTTTTAATAAACTCGTCAACATATATTACTTTAAATATTTGGTTTCCTAGGAAAGCGGTTCCGTCATATTATAACGATCATCATGAAAATCTGTCATTTTCCCCCTTATTTGACATTAAGGTCTCAAAAAACGCTCTGTAGTTGGGCAGCCGTTATGGTGTGATGATGTCATCGTTCACCTGTTTCTTCCGTATTTTCTTCCTTCTATAGAAACCAAAACTTTAGCGCCGTGGAGACCATGACTTATAGTCAAGTGAATGTGCACTATTGCACAACACTACGTATTCCATGCAAATAAACACACCCTATAGGAGTATAGACAGACAGTCAACGAATATAGACTATTACAGAAGTGTAGACGATCGGACATGCCAAGTGCCACACATGTTGTTTGACACTCGATTAAGTTTTGCTTATGTCTGTTGTCAGCAGAAATAGCTTTGTTATTGTTATCCAATACATACATAGAGTTTGGTAGTATAATATGCAAAATGGCTGCTGTAATGTACCTATCTATTTAATAGATATGTAAACACCGGTCAACACTATCTCATGCACATCAGCAGTGAGGTAACTGTCACTAATGTCAACTGTCAGTTCACTACGAATGGCGGGAAACAGATAAAAAAGTGAAACGTGCCTACATGAGATGCTTGATGTGGTGTTGAGCTAGTGAAATAATATAGCGAGCTTAAATATGGGATCAACAGGATTCTACAACTGCAATGTTCCTTTTGTTCATGAATTTGGCATGTTAAACCTGTGACTGTGAGTGACATTATGACAGAATCCTGGAGGTAAATAGAGTATGGGTATCTATGGGTAGGTTTGGAAGTTATGATTTGTTCATGCGGTAGCCTACAAATTATAGTCAAACGGAAAACCTTTAAAGTCAGTTAAAAACTTGGCTCTTATATCTCACAGTTGGTGGCGCGTGAGTTGGATCATTCGGTTCACTGAGAAATGGTTGAGCTGGATGGTGCTGATCCACGCGTCATGTTCGTGAACGGGCGCCATCAGTTGAGACTGGTCATCTCTTAACTGCCACTTAACTTAACTGTAGCTTATTTTTATTATTAATCTTTTTTTTTTGTGATATAATTTTTAACATTGTTCTCACATATAGAAGCAACAAGAATAATGTACCCAGGATTTTGTAATATCTTGATTTAAAAAGAGTGTCCTTGGAGTTTCTTGCCCGTTCTTTTCCATAGAGATCTACGTTTTGGAATGGGCAACTAGCTTCAGCTTTCTGACTAACTGACCGACTCTTTGACAGTTCAAAAGTGGCTGTAAATGGTTTAATTGAAATAAATGCTTTGAGTTTGAGTTTTGAGGCGTATTACAAGAAAAAAAACAATTCTGTAATAGTTAAAACACTTGATCGAAACACTGAATACAATAGTATTCAGTGTACAAAATCCATACAAAGCCAATAACCAAGCCAATAAACAAAATCCATCCAATAAACGCCAATCGTAAATAAAACATCAAAAGCATACTCTTTGTAACATGTCACAAACTAATAAAACTGCTGTATCCACCATTTTTCCGCAATGCCAAGAATTTTCACAAAGATACGTCTGAAACCGTTTTTCATCTGGAAAAAACCAATCTGAATTCTAACCACGAAAATCAATCGGGATTCGTAGGTTTATGGCCGACTGAAAAAATGGTCTCAGAGAGAACAAAAAATATAATAAAAAGGGTTTTATTGTGAGACTTGGATAAGGAGAATTGGTTTTTTTGCTATCCGGGTTGTTCTGGCTGGATTCACCATTTGGACAGAAATATTTTAAAACTCATAATAATGTAAAACAGCTGGCATATTTCTGTGGGCAACGAATAAAGGCTCGTGCACACTGGCGCGACGCGACAGTGTGACACAAAGGCACCGCTTGTCGCGCGACGAACGGTGCCTTTGAGTTGTGCTGTCGCGTCGCGCCTGTTTGTGGGAGCCTTAAATAGGAGATTTTTTTTTGTGTTATGTCGCCATAATAGCACCCTAAATTCGTCACAAACACACTTCACAATCACAATCCGAAAGATATTGAATTAAATTGCTAATCTATTGCTTCATATTCCTCCGGAACGCTATCAATGGGATAAGTGCCCAAAAGGCTGGCAGCATTGCCACGAGGGATGGCAATGCTGATTCTTTGGGCTATAAATAGGCCAGCCCTCTGGTCACGTGAAGAATCGTATATAAATATATTTATATACATAAATTAAAATATACAAGGCTTCTTGATAAGGCAAAAATTATTCAGCATAAAATACAGTATTGTTAATCAAACCTACCTACTATTTGAACAGGAAAAATGTTGTACATACCCGCTCAAATGCATAATTAAACAGTTTTGTAGAATAGGTGTAATATATCCATAGGTACTAATATTATAAATGACGGACGGCGCGTCGTGTTCCACGCGCGCCTCATGGAAATGTCAGCACCATTGACGGGGTCCGATAGGGCCGATGCCTGCCGGGGTCGCGGACTGTTCGAAAGAGTTACCGTGGCCCTGGCGCACAGGCAACTGAAGGAACACGGGTGGGTTTTAGTCAGTAAGAGTCTGACACGCCCTACCGCTCCGCTCAGAGCGAGAGACGTAATTTTACGGTTTCCCACAAAAAAAAGGCGTTGAAACACGCCTTTTTTTTGTATGTATTACAATTTAATGTTAAAAAATAACACATCTAATATATAAGCATTATGTGGTCAATGGCGGCGCTAGAGTATTTCAAATTAATGATGATAATATTAAAATTAACTATTATTATTTTTAAGTTAGACATTTAGAACCATAAAAACTTGTTTAATAAAAATAAAAAGATTATTTGCATTTATGATCTGTCTATCTGTTACCTTTTCACGCTTTAACGGCTGAATGGATTTGTATGTTAGGCTACTATTTATCCCGGTAGCACGTTCCCGTGGGATAATTTCCGACATCCACGCGGACGAAGCCGCGATCAGAAGCATATATATAGACATATATATATATAGATATATATATAGACATAAATACACATTATACTCAAACCCACGTGGTTATTAACCATCGCCAACTATTTGCTTGCCCCACTAACGGTATCACAGATGTTGGTAAATATTAGAGAAAACCATCTAAACGAGGTGATGGTATTGTTATAACTGTCATTTATGTCATCTAGTTTACATGTAACTAAAGTACTTTGTTAAAATGTTTGTTAGAGATTACCCATCGTTGGTTTGTTTTGGTGAAAACTAGAACTAGGTGTTTTTCCAGCGGGGTAATTACGTAACACACTAACAGCAGCAAGGGCTTTAATTTTGACAGTTCAACAACATTCATTGTGTTATTGACGTTGTTGAGCAGACACATTTTTCGAACGTAAGAGGCAATGGATTAGCAATATCCGTCAAAATGATTCAGAT
Organism: Griposia aprilina; assembly: GCA_916610205.1. NCBI lineage: Eukaryota > Metazoa > Arthropoda > Insecta > Lepidoptera > Noctuidae > Griposia > Griposia aprilina. The sequence continues at coordinate 3,548,190 of OU744295.1, read as the reverse complement.
TGTAATTGAAAGTGCCACTCAAATGATTTGTAAGTTGAAGGACAAGGTGAGGTGCACTTGACTCGTAATAATGATACAGCCCGAAAAGTGAAGATCAGAATACGTAGTACAATTTGGCAGACGCCTTTATCGAGCAGTAGACTAAAATAGATTGCCTCGAATTTATATGCAATCCAATTTCCTTCCTTCCACTTAGGCCCGCGTGTACCGCAAATCATTAAATGCATTTAGAGCTAAACGTAAGTATGTAAAATATAGTTCCATTTCTGACAATTGTTGGAATTTGACAGAGACAAAATGAAGTTTTAAATACGCACAGTGATTAGACTTTTAATGAACTTGGTACGAATTCGTAGAACAGTTTCAGTACCAAGAAGCTTGGGAGTTCAAGAAGCTAAATAAAAAATCCGTAACTCATAGTAGATGAATGGTTTAAGTACAACCGGAGACGGTGACGATTACCGCAGTAATCATGCAATTTAATGTGTTATGTCCCCTGGACTAGGGAGCTAATGCAGTGTCAGTGTCGCTATTTATCCAGCCATTATTCGCATCCCAACCAGCGGGGTGAATGTAGACCAGAATTTGTATGAAATAATCTGCCAGAAGATAAGTTCGGCGGTACCTACGTATCAGGAGCTGATCAGAAGGTATCTTTTGGCGTAGCGAAATATGAACTAACGCAGCGACTAATGGGAAAGGCAACTGTCAAAATTGCGCTGTCGTTGCTAGATCCCAACACAAGCTATAAATATAAGGCGTGGAGGTGCTTTCAGACTACGGTATAATATAATAGCATATAGTTCATAGCACAACAATATCGCGCAACATACATTCATTATGGACACGTTCACACTGCACTGTACGGTATGTTATTGGCTTACCTATAAAATTGAGCGTTCGCCGAATTCATGCAGCATGAATACGGCCTGGGACTGCCTCGTTGGTCTAGTGGTCGCAAGCGCTACTGCTGAGCATGAGGTCCTGGGTTCGATTCCCGGGTCGGGCAAAGTGCTATCGCGTTTTTCCATCTGGAATTTCTCGGTAGCAGCCCGGAGTCTGGATTTGTGCCCGGTTGATGGCAATTAGCTCGCCCCCTATTACATGGGACTTAGACATAACTGGCGAAATGTGGGTGTGCTATAGGTACACCTCTGCCTAACCCTTCGGGGAATACAGGCGTGATGTTATGTATGTATGTGTATGTAGGTCCTTATTTGCTATACTATATAGCACAATAGTATAGCGTAGTCTGAAAAGAGCTTGAGGCGGTTTTATTCTATGTTTGCGAAAATAACGCGTTGTTGTGTTCCTAAGTACTCCGAAATTGGAGTCCACCATTTCCCGACAGATCCTAAAATTAGAAGATTGTGGCTTAAAGCTATTCGTAAAGATTTTTTTTACGTTAAATAGAGTTCGAGGTTCTGTCCGAATCATTTTGAAGAAAGTGATTACGAGGAAATATTTAAGGTTTACACTGACACTTTCCATGTCAAATACTTGATTTAAAATATTGAAATCACCGAAAATAACGAAATATTAAAATAAAACCAAACTCTTGAATGAACGCGAAATGGAACGAATGAACGAAATGTTAAATTTATTGTAGGTCGTAGGGACCTAGCTATGATGACGCCATCTACAATTAGCTTTGCCCGACCTTCCCCATTGCGTAACACACAGAATGGCAACTACATAGGTTTGAAAAAATTGTCTGCTTTACAACGTAATTAGAACGCAATATACGTGACTTAACTGTCAAAATGAAGGTCATTGCAGTCGATTGCCACTTTATGTGTCTTTAATAATCAAATCAAATCATTTATCAATTCTCGACAAAAACGAATCGAATTCAATTTTTTTTTTGTTTTTTCATTTTTTTTTCTGAATTCTCGAGTCTTTCGTTGTTTTTTCTTTATCATTTACCTCGCTGGTTTAGTTCATGTTTCGCTACGCCAAAGGAAACCTTTTCATTGGCTCTTGATAAGTACGTACCGCTGAACTTATCTTCTGGCAGATTATTTCATAAAAATTCTATTGTACTTACTTTTAAATAATGGGATCCCTTTTTTACGCAATTTTTTTTACTAATATATTTTGGTATAATCGGTTTCGCATAACTTTTATTAGCATAATGATACTGTGGCATATTTTACCTACATTTTTGGCAAAAAAAATATGCGTAATAATATTATGCGTCATGATCATTATGTTGAATTTCGTTATGCCAATGTTATATTATGTCTTGAAATTGTATGCAAATGGATAGGGAAATAATCTGATAATTCAATTCTACCTCGACCATGGGATGTAACGTAAAAATGAGCATCCAGACTTGTGCTGGCTGCCCCTTATATGCATGTGATAGGTAGTTCCCTAACCATTTACACCTCTCCAAGTCTATTGTTCCCTCTCAAAGAGAGGAGGCCTGAGTCCTATTCATTCCTTCATTCATTTATTTTATTCATTAACAATTAACATTGTGTTGAACATTACATATTAAATAAAACTATCACATGCAGAAACAAAATCATTCAAAAGCCTAATTAAAATTGAAGTGAAAAGTTAGTTCAAGAGTCAAATTAATTTAAAATATGACAACTGTGTGTGTTAGTGGGAACATTATAGGCTGATAATGTAAGTCTATTGTTTAATGTAGAATATTGTTCAAAAACACTTCCTCTCTCCTTAAACATCATCATTACATTTAGTTTCCTTGCTCTTGTTTCAAGTTTATTATTGTATATACATGTAGATAAGTATATGTTTTATGTATGTATTTATTGTATATGTAAATGGTACATCACTGACTACCTGCATCATTGTCTCTGCTTCTCCCTTTAATCCATCCAAAGTTTGTCTGTAAAAGATCGCTTTTAGCGACAAGATCACCCTATGTAAAATTTCTACATATATATCTGTAATTTTTATGGCGTACATAATAAAGAGTATTGTTTTTAAAGTTTATAATATTGTATATAAGTCCTCCAACTTATTATTATTTAAGAATGTTGTTTACAGGGCCAGAACTTTATATTTTTAGCTACCATAGACTCAAAACATTTACGCAATCCAAATAACCTCCACAATATGTAAAATACGACCTATCCCACTTTTATCGTAACAATTTCGTAAATTATAATGTCATACGATGTTTTAAGGAACGCCTACTTTATCGTGTTTATAGTATTCGAGTCAATGATAACAAGGAATCAACATGACCTTGCCGATTAGCGAATTCATTAACACAGACTTGACTTACTGAACTTTAACATTATAGCTATTAAAAAAAACAATCGCTTTAAAACAATATTTGGGTCACATATTCATTGTGTTTTGTTTTGAATCATCATATTATTTTACATCTTGCCACCATAAGACCAACTGCCGCATTGGTAACAAACGCTACTGCTGAGCACGAAGTCCGGGGTTCGACTCCCACATCGGGAAAAGTTGTATTGGGTTTTTCTATCAGGATATCAGGAATCGGTTGATGACAATAGGGTCGCCCCCTATTACATGGAACGTAAAAATAACTGGCGAAATGTGGGTGTACTATAGGTACACCTCTGCCTAACCCTTCGGGGAATACAGGCGTGATGTTATGAATATTTTACATTCGTCCACATGGACAAACCGCTTGGCAAGATCAGAAGTAGTTCCGTGATTGTTGATTTTCTTTTGTTTAAGATTAACAAACAGGCTCATGTGATGGGCCACCCATGGTAAAAGGTCTTTATTTCTACGTTCTTCTATGAACACCTGCAGTTAGCAACAGGAAAGGACTTGCCGAAGCCTCTTTAAGACTAACCCTTAAAAAATAGGTAAAATTAAAAAAAACCCCGACACAAAAAGAGCTGATGACCGTGAAACGGCTAAACCGATTTTGATAAAATATGTCTAAGAACCACCGCTAGAAAACCTACTTTCTAATAAAAAAACTGCATCCAAATTGGTTCACCTGTTTAAGAGCTACGATGCCAGAGACAGACACACATAGCGGTCAAACTTATAACACCCCTCTTATTACGTCTGGCAGGGGTTAATTAAAAAAATATCAACTATCCCATACAAAACTTTGATACCACTCGACCCAAATTTCGTCGTCCTGCAGCACAATGGAGCTAAGCCACAATTTTTGCGAAAACGAGTTAAGTGCGTTGATTTAAGTTGAGAAAGAGCCATAGTTCAGTATAGTCAAATTGTGGCTTAGCTCCATTGCCCTCTAAGGCGACGATTTATGGGAAGGCTGTATATTTTTTCAGTTTGGTAGTCTGTTCCCCTTTTTGACGACATCTTCTGATACATGCTGTATAGTACACTTGTAGGTAGAGTGACAGTAAGTCCCCAAACATATTCTAACGAAATTACTACTAAACACAACATTTAATTATGTTTTTCTTCCTGAACAGACAGCAATCAAACATGTTATTTACCTCCTCGAGGTGAAGGAAGATATCGTGAGAGAAATCGACACGTTCTAAGTTTTAATGAAGACTAAACTGTGTAATGACACAAGAAAGGTGACGGGTGAAACAGGCTTTTATGTTGAGTAAGAGTCGAGACATGGAAACATGCTGGAAAACATGATTGACGGCACAAAATTTTGAACCAAAGGAAGCAGTAAATATACACCTTTGGAGATTAAATTTGGTTGACTCTGGTCTTAAGTGCATCTTTGGCACGCAGTCCAAGCAGAACAATTCCACTTTATCCATTGGCCATTACCGATATAATATCATCGTTTTTCGGAAACACTACCAAAAGTGGTTTCTAGTACTTAACCATTTCACATTTCATTTCTTTTGGTCTCTAGATTAGGTTTACAATAAATAATGATGATAATTCTTTATGTTAATTAATATTTCAGTTGTTGTAAATAAGGTTCACAATTGTAAATATATTTGACGTACCTGCGTATAATAGCTCCATTTTGGGAGAGATCACAGAGTTAATAGCAAATGGAGTTCTTATAGAGAGAATTCAAGTTATTAAAATCAAAATCAGAAGTCATTTATCCAAACTAGGTTGTGAATCAGCACTTTTCGAACGTCAAAATTTCATAAGACAGTCCCCCAAAAAGACCGCCCTTTACCACTTCCTAGTGCTTACCTGGGAAGAACAACTGGCGCAACAAAGTTCCCAGCAATTCTTATATTAGGCAAATAGGAACTGCTTCGCACGATGCTGTTGACGGTTATTCGCAAAGTTCTTGAGAGTGAAATAATCATGTAGTGAAAGTTAAGTTGTTGCATTGGTGAAGCAAAAGAAGTTATATTTATTAGGCAAATATTTAATCGAACCTCTCATAACTCCCATTTTGCGCTCTAAAAATATTATTGAACTATGAACACATACCACCAACGTAACCTAACCTAACCCATTTGGATGGAGTACCCTAGCTTAAATACTGCGACCAATAATACGCTTCAAACTATGCATCATTAGAAACGCAAAAGAGTCGCGCTTTTGAATATTTTCCTATTACAGAGCATGAATAGATTTTATTTTGAAGCTGCAACGAATAGAAAAGAGGAAACGAATTCACCAAGTGCCTTTTAAAGCCAACGTGCCCTTATAAATACATCCATAAGACATAGTACTTCATTAGTTATTCCCTCCATGATACACATACACGCGCCTAGGCATTCGAAAACATGCAATAAATCAGTCTCATGCACTCTATGACGCGACAAGAGGAATGGTCGTGTATATATAGAAAATTTGTCATGTCATTGATTCGTATGCGAGTTAGAAGTAGTGTGGTATATAAATAGGTTTATATTTTTGTATGACTGTTATCATTGTGCTTGAAGTGTGGGTGCGGGCTTCAAGTATTGCCTACGGGCCATTTCCTCAAGTGCAGGATAGGTACCTACTAAAGGGATTACTCATGAGCCTTAGATGTTGCTTTGATAATTTTATAATTCGTGTACGGTGATTTGTGCATTGTCCATTCAAAACCAAAATGTAAACATTATATGGGCAGTTATGAAACGTCAGAAGCTAGGTGCACGGTTCCAATTGGTCGTTTCCTATGGAGAAGAGCCGGCAAGAAACTGCACGGTTACTGTTTCAAAAATACGTGGTTTTTACAATGTTTTCAAATTACAGTGTTAATAGGTATGGGACGACAGTGTAGGCCTGTCAACAAGTAACAGGTACTCAACAAAATAGAAAAAGGTCTACAAATCTACAGTCTACAAGTTAGGCCTACAACGTTCTCACATTCACAAAATATCGAAGAGCCTATAAATAAAATAATAAAAATAAAAGCCTATTTTAACCTTATGACATGATTGCCATTACAACTGTAACAAATCTGAATTACAATCCTGTCTTGCATTCGTGCCCGATTGATCAGCTCGCCTCCTGTTACATGGCATTTAAACATAACTGGCGAAATTTGGGTGTACTATTGGTACATCTCTGCCTAACCCCTTAGGGAATACAAGGTGATGTTATGTTATGTTAGTGTACGGTCTGAAGAAATTATGTCAATAGCCTAAGGCCCTTTGTACACACACGTTTTTCTTGCCGAGAAAAACTACGGTTTATTCGACGTATGTAGGCACGGTCGACAGTGTTTTATGGACCACTATGGAAGCTTGTTGAAGGGCACGTTTTTTTCTATGGCGCGTGATCCATACAAAACTGACGATCGTGCCTACATACGGCGAATAAACCCTAGTTTTTCATAGCACGAAAAACGTGTGTACAAAGGGCTCTTATGTTGGGATATCTTAAGGCATGGTGAAAAGGGTAATTATTTGCAATTAACTCGAGGAATCATGGTAGTTTCTAACAATAAAAAAATACGTTTTATTTTTATTATTTAACCATTTATTTACACACTTTTAACAGGTAAGAAGAAAAGGACAGAAAGATACGTTTAAAGTTACGAAAGTAGAGAAAGAAATATCTCCATATCTTTCGTCATGCTTCTACAGCATTTCATGAATGACACACCCAAATCTGACATGCCAAATCCCTAACGTAACTTATACTGTATTAAAAGTAGATGTCATTAAACCCTTTATTTTTCTTTGTCATTGAGGTAGGCAACAGACTGTGCACCTCAATGCCACATGGGACTTTAATAATGTGAAAACTGTCGTGTGCTATACAAATGTATGGGTGTGCCTCTAAGCTACCATAGAGTAAGAAATCTGTGTAGAAGCTTAACTTATGTACTTCACTTTTTCCGTGCACTGATGCTGCCGATATAACACCTTCCGCTTCCCATTAAGATGCTGCTAGATTGCGGTCGATCAAAATTGACCGGCAGCAAAGCTGATCGCCTCAAAACAATTGATGCTCGATCAAAGAACATTCTCTGCTATGCATCACACTGAATTGATCTGAACGGTCAATCTTTTCGATTCACCATAATCTATTTGTCCTTCTTCTTCCCAGCGAAAGCACTAGGAAGTGATGAAGAGCGGACGTTTTTTAGGGACTGTCTTATGTAATTTTGACGCTCATAAAGTGCTGTTTCTCAGCCTAATTTGAATAAATGACTTTTCGTGGTCCATTTTGTCGATTACCGAACGAGGTGCAGTCACCAAAAGAGTGAAGTTTAGTAAGAAACCAATTTAATTTAACTAATAGAAAACAAACAGGTTATTTATGAAATTAAATTTCATTCGAAAACATCCATCGGTTTCTTACTAAACTTCAAGTATATTCGACAACCCTGGTTACTTATCATATTTGGTGACCGTGTTAAGCTGCAATCGATGATACAATACAATCATGACTACATTAAACGTATGATCAACACTCTGAATCTATAGGCATTAGGATCGGGACTGTCCCTTCTATAAATTCTTAATCACTACCGGAAAATAGGTCAGTGACACACTTCCGACGACACAATAGTAAATTGCTTCCCTTGATGATATGTGGATGTGAAGCAACTAGTTAATGCAATTAATGTCTTAACAATGGATCTTACTGACAGAATTGAGAACGTGTTACAAGTACTTACAAGTAATAAGTAGACAATAGATTCAGTTCGGGAGAATTTTCGAAAATTGATAAGCGGAACAAATTTCCAAAGTTGGCCGATTGATATGAAATTGATGGTTATTATAAATCATTCCTACAATCGCGAATCGCATTTTGATCAACATACGACGTAAAACAGAGCTGCAATTTACAAAAAACAAAAGATAATTTGAATTTGGCGGGCTACAGCTGAAGATTCGCCTTACTTAAAAATCTAGAACATATAAGTATTCATAGTTTGTCTATGTACGAATGTAATTGCGTAACTGTGATGTTCTGTGAAGTCTGTTTAGCGTCTGTAAATCACCTTGTAAAATGCTCACGGTATTTTAAGATGGGTGAGGTACGGTTCCACTGGAGCTTACGTCACGAGAAAGTTCAAAGTTTATGGCTTCTTAGTGATCGCAAGAGCGACTGCTGATTGGGGTCCTGAATTCGACCCCCGGGGTGCGTAAAGTGCTAATGGGATTTTCTATTAGTAAATTGGCTCGAAGAAATCAGTCAGTTAATCCCAATAGAAAAAAGCTTTGAGGGACCCGTCGACGATTTAAAGCGGATGTTATTTTTATAGGTAGAATAAAATATTCTGCAAATACTGAACAATGAAGTATTAGAATACGTTTAGATTTCACATTATCATGCATGGTACTAAGTTTTAGATAACTAGATAAGATAAATGCTATGATAAGAATGACTGACATTGCTGATTATACTGTTTGATCTATTTGAGAGTCTTTCTAGATACACTAGAAACCTTATCATTAGCACATACAGTTGTCAAATAGAAAATAAGATAGGGTGTTGAACTGTAAATTCAATTCATATTGGCATACTTTGTAATTCAGATATGTAGCAGCCCTTGGAATAGGCATTATTTCAAGGATTCTATTACAACTACAACCGATGCAAAAAGCATAAATGATATACATAACTTTTAATTCATCTATTATATTGATTACCAGCTTCGCCCCACGGTTTCACCCGCATAAGTCTCGATCCCGTGAGAATATCGGGATAAAAAGTATTCTATGTCCTAATCCAGGTCATGGTCTACCCATGTGCCAAATTTCATCCAAATCCGTTCAGCTGTTTTAGCGTGAAAGCGTAACAAACAAACATACAAAAACCCAAAATAATTTCTCTTTTTATAATATTAGTTTAGAAGTAGAACCAACACCAAAAACATAAATAACTGTACATAACGTATAATTCAACGATTATATTGATTACCAGCCGATTCCGAGTAATTAAAAATAACCGCATATTTTTTTTAACTGTGTTTACCTTCAAGTCCACGCTGTATTTGAATAGAGCAGCCGCTTATTGGTCAAATATCAATCGAGTGATATTGGATCAAACTGTTATTTATTTACGCCCACGTTTGCGTTAAATTAGTGTTGAAATACAGATCTTTCGAGGCTCAGTCTCATAACTTTCAAATTACATACTTTTTATTTTAATATCCAAAAATCGATGTATGATATCAATCACCCCGCAACGTTTGTGAGCAAGCGATGTAATGCCGACAAGTGCAGACAGACGTGAGACGTCTCTGGTGGAACAATTTCTATGAAAACTTCATGGAAATTTTCAATCAGAGTCGCGTCGCGCCCGTCTGTGGGAGTTTTCATGTAAAAGGTGTTTCTCAGGCGCATCTCAATCAGCCATCTTTAATTTTCCCGTGATACAATGGTCACACACCACGGTTCGCTTCCACGTGCCGTTTCGTTTTACAACTTTTTAATTCACGTCACAAGAGATGCTTACTTGCTTAAATTTATGATTCGCTCAAAGAACCACATAAAAATTTACATTGGGTACAACTAACACGTAGTTTCAGGGAATTAACTGTAATATAGGTTTAAGTAGGTAGAACGGCTTGTGGTTAAGTAATAACAGCCGCACGGGTGGATCGAACAGGTTAAGCTACGCTTGCCGCGGTTAGTCCGTCGATGGGTGACCATCTTTACTTACCAAGACGCGGGGTCTTGGAAAGCACGTTAAACCGTTGGTCCCGACTGCCATTCATAATTTTTTGACAGTCGTTAGGGCGTCAGAAGCCCGAAAGACCACAATGTAACACCAAAATGTACACTTAGTTTGCAAATAAATCTTTGACTTTGACTTTGACTTTGAAAGTCTGACAACCAGTCTTACCAAGGTGTAGAATTTTTCAGAATATTTCATATGAAAATTCTTAGCTGGAATAAATTCCAAAAGTTTGAGGATTGTCATGAAATTGACGATAATTTTTCAGTAAATATATCATATCTGCAGTCGCGAATCGCATTTTGATCAACATACAACGTAAAACAGAGCTGCAATTTGCAAATAAAAACAAGAAAATTCGAATTAGGCGGACTACAGCCAAGGATTCACCTTTATGAGTTGACCTCTAAGATTATTGGAATGAAGGTCCATATCGCACGTTATAGTCTGCTCACATGGCGAATGAAAGCTAGACCAGAAAAAGTTTATAATTTTGACAGTCAGGACACTTTAATTACGTAACAAAAGTGTTGTAACTGTCAAAATATTACACTATCAAAAGCGAAAGGAGCTCCGTTCCAACCGGGTGTCCCACGCCCACGAAACCTCTTGTGTTTTATTTTTATTTTAATACGGACATGATCCCAGATATTATGTACAGTCGCCAGCAGGTCAAGCTACCCGAAACTGTCAAATTTCTCCAAACGATTTTAAACCTTAAAAATGTTCTTAGTTAAGTCCAAAATCGAATGAGAAAATCTGACAGTTTGTGGTAACTTGATGTGCTGGCGACTGTACCAACGTAGATATTTGTCGAGTTATGCGTATCTGCTCTAAAACTTATGTACCAATCTATTACTTACTGCTGAAACATAATACACATGAACGAAGATATAACTATCAATGTATAGGAAACAAATAGGTAACTGACTGCCTCGTGGTCTAGTGGTCACAAGCATGAGGTCCTGGGTTCGATTCCCGGGTTGGTTTTGTGCCCGGTTAGTGGCAATAGGCTCGCCCCCTATTACATGGGACTTAAATAAATAACTGGCGAAATGTGGTTGTACTATAGGTACAATTCTGCCTAAACCTTCGGGATAATACAGGCGTGATGTTATGTTATATGTAAATATATAACTTGATTGTAACCTGTACTCTAATTACGTAACACACTATATATCACAATATGAATCATTTTGAAGCTTATCCATTGCTTCATATGTTCGAGAAATTTGTCTGCTCAATAAAGTAAATAACGCAATGAAGATTGTTGAACTGTCAGAATGGAAGCTATTCCTACTGTTAGTGTGTTACGCAACTACCCCGCTGTACTGAATGAAATGTGAGTATAAAGGCTAAGGACTTTTGTAGAACAATTTCCATGAAGTTTTCCTATGAAGTGTTCAACTAGAGTAGCGTCGCGCCTGTTTGCGGGAGCCTTAACACCAGAGATGTTATGGATATATGATATTTCAGATCTGGATACGGATATGGATATAGGAATAAAATTGTATCGGTTTCGGATATGTAATTATTTCGGATTATCCGTTAGTTTCCGATAGTTTCGGTTACGGATATTAGATTGAAGTAAAATATAAACACAAATAGTATGTAATAATTTGGTTTTATTTATAGGTTTTATCTTGTCTAGGTTATCATTTGGTATTTTAATCAGTCATCTAAGTAAGTAATTATTTAGAGATTTTATAATAAGTAATTAGTTAGTCTCCGCCCTTATACGTAACTATCCGAAACTTGTGAAACGGTTACGGATATATTTTTATTTCGGATATCCGATAGTTTCGGATACGGTTACGGAGCTCCATAACATCCCTGCTTAACACTAAAAGACAACAGAATAATTATAGTGAAGAAATCGTATTTTCCACCATACCTAGTCGTGACCTGCTAATCTTTATTGAACATTTTAATGTATAAGCCTATCATAATAATATTATGGCCTTAGGTAAATCGTAAAACATCGTTGCAAAACTAGTAATCTATACGCTTAAGTACATATAACTTACATAAAGACGGTACACTTTAGCATTACGTAGGCTCATAATAATATTAATGTGCTATCGCAAACTTTCAGTTTCATTTGTTATTCACCGAAAGTAAATAAGTGTTTCGTTAAATAAGTATCAACGCTTAAGTAACGACATAATATTTTGAAAACAGCTTACTGGCTAAATGTGGGTGTACCATAGGAACACCTCTGCCTAACCCTTCGGGGATACAGGCGCAGTGTTATGATAAGGGTTGTTAGCATATACACATTGAAATGAATATTTATTTTGTAAAATATTATTACCTACTATTTTAATATTGTGAATGTGAAGACGATTTGAGTCATTGCTGGTTTTTTTTTCTTCTCAGTTACTTTTAATTGTGGTCTGGCAATTTGTAATTTGTAATTTTTGCGGCCTACCCAAATGTCCTTTCTTTGGTATTGTTCGTCGAATCGTTGAGCTCTTTAAGTTCTGAGTTGAGCTGCACGTTTACTGACAAATGCGTGCACTGATTGGACAGGTTCACTCAATCTGTGTACTTTTTTCTGAAAACACCATTTCAGACAACAATCTACATGGTTTTCCAATGATTTGACCAAGATTATGTCTTGACTTCAAAAGAGACTGTGTCTTCTGATTTTTTTTCCGCCTTTCTTATCAGAGTAGTCAGATAGGAAACGCCGACCTCATCTAGTTAACCGACTTCACAAAAAGGAGTAGGTTCTCAATTCGTCTGTATGTTTATTTTTATTTTTATGGGTGTTAGCTCAGAACTTTTTTCTGGGTGAACCGATTTGGATGATTCTTTTTTTATTTGATAGCTGGTGCTTCACATGTAGTCCCATTTAAATTTGATCAAGGTCTGACCAGCAGTTTTTGAGTTATCCTTAATACTGCATATTTTTGCACTTAGTTTATATGGATGATGTGTTAATAATTTCCTGTCACTGTTATTTACACACCAAGTAGTGGTATACGAATTTTTGTGGGGTAGTTACCGCAACTAAAAAGTGAAAAATAAAAACTTTTTTACAAAAAAACTTTTTTCCAAAAAAACAACCGACTTCCAAAAATAACACTAAAAGACGTGAAAAATAACTTTAATTTCGGAAGCCGGTGTCTTTGGTTTTGTATTTTCGTTATTGGCGACCGACTTCCGAAATTAAAGTTATTTTTCACATCTTTTAGTGTTTTTTGTATTGGAAGTCGGTTGTTATTTTGTAAAAAAGTTCTTTTTTTTTATATATGGTTGCCGTGTAAAAGTGTTTGTACAAGCCTACTTACAGCAATAAAAGCATTTATCTTTTAGCAGCTTGTAGCTGAAAACTGCTATTATACCTATTAGCAACTTAATTAATCTGCCCAGCCTGTTCCCAACTATATTGGGGACGGATTCCAGACTGACCGGGTATTCTAAATCAGTATTTTACATGGAGCCACTGCCTATCTGACCTTCACAACCCAGTTACTGCAGTAATACAATGTCCCTTTTTTTATAAACTGTAAGTAGGTTTGTACAAACACTTTTACACGTCAATCATATTTTTAAAACTAGATGAAGTCGGCTTTTCCTATCTGACTACTCTGAGAAGAAAGGCCGAAACAAACTCAGAGGTCACAGTCTCTTTTAAAGTCCAGACATAATCTTGGTCAGATCATGTAAAGACCATGTAAATTTGTGTCTGAAATGTTCTTTTGAGGAAAAACCACACAGAATGACTGGACCTGTCCAGTCAGTGCACGCATTTGTCACTAATAGTGGAGCTCAACTCAGAACTTAAGGAGATCAACCACTCGACGAACAATACCAAAGAAAACCAATACCTTGAATTACCAATACCTTGGACTGGTGGACAAACTTTGCGGGCTTCTGACTATCCATAAGATTGTCAAATATCTACGAATGACAGGCGAGACCAACGGTTAAGGTGCTCACATTGCCGACTAAATGCCTATAAAAGGATATTACATAAACATAATCTAAAGCTTTCATTAAAATATTATGTAGCCTATCATCGATTTAATAGAAAGTTATCTAATAATAATATGCAAAATAACGTTAAGCAGCAATTTGCGGAATTAATAGTCGACCTTCAATAGTAATTGGTAGGCTGGGCACAATGTTTGACAGTTATATAACTGGCGACTTGTCCCCGCTTCGCACAGCTTTTATGACTTGGTAAAACATCGAGATTTCATGATTATTATATCAATTTCGCGATGTGCTATTTCATGTGAATTTTAAAATATTTCTCTATTTTACCCCCTTCGGGTTTTTTTTTACAAAAACGCTGAAAAAAATAATTTTCTATTTCTTACCAAAGCATAAAGGTTCCCATACAAACTTTCATCCCCTAAATCACCCCCTTTTAGGATTATTTTTGAGAAAAAAAATAGCCTATGTCATTGCTCAGGATTTCCTTGCCAAATTATATCGAAATCCGTTTAGTGGTTTAGGCGTGAAAAGGTAACATACAGACAGACAGAGTTACTTTCGGTATTATAATATTATATTAGTATGAAAGTATGGGTAGTGTAGATGGTAACAGACACCAAAGAATAGAGACATAGATTTCTTATGAGAATAATGATGGTTACGGTTATGGAACGACTTATAGAGGAGGAATAAGAAGTAGGTGCCGCCTTATAGAGTTGGAAGAAGAAATAGGTGCCGCCTTATAAGAGGAAGAGGAAGAAGAAAAAATAGGTGCCGCCTTATAGAGGAGGAGGAAGAACAAGTAGGTGCCGCCTTATAGACGAGGAGGAAGAAGGTGCCGCCTCGAGTACAAATATATTTAGATAGAAAGATGATAGATAGGAAGATGATTATGACGCGGATAGACTGGAACAGTTACAATCAATCTGCAACAACTATGTTGGGGTCGGCTTCAAGTCTAACCAGATGCAACTAAATACCCGTTTTTTACATGGAGTAACTGCCTATCTGGCCTTCACAACCCAGTTACTGGGTAACACGATACCCCTTGGTAAGACTGGTTGCCAGACTATCCGTAACGACTGTCAAAGATTTACGAACGACAGCCTGGACTAACGGCTTTACGAGGCAAGGAGGGATCTCAAAATGTAATGGATGGTCACCCATCCACAAACCGACCGTAGCGAGCGCATCTTAACCTTCGCTCGACCCGTGCGGCTGTTATCATTTTAGCCTTGAGTTGAAACAGTAACACAAAGGAGAATATACTATACTAACGAAGAGGTCGCGGCTAAATAGATAAAACCTTTTTCCCCTAGAGGAAAATATGCAATTTTATCCCCGCTTTAGTACGGTACAATAACGGACTTTTTGAGCATGAGGAGTGAAAAAATAAATTCACTCCGATCACTTTTACCCCAACAATGGACTTCACAAAACAATCGATAAACTAGAGCGAACGCCTGAACAAATTGATTGTTACAAAGTATAACTAGCTAACTGTATAATGTACAGCTGACCTGTTCCGATTCGCAACTAATGTACAGTTTTGGCAGCGTCTCTAGTTCAAGTACAATCAGTGGCAATGCCAAGGTTGGCATGCAAATGGTACGTGTGAGCAAATTGTAAATCAATGGCAGATACGGTGTTATATATTTTATTGCAACGGGATTTATTTGTTTAGAATGTGCGTCAGTGTGTCTGTTTGTTTTATTAAGGAACAGTAAATAATTGGATTCTACTATAATATCTTCTATCTTTGTCTTACTCTGTTTAATTTTGTCTGTTATAATCAATTCTTTCTGTTCATTATGAGACCTGACGTCACTATGTTTATAAGCAGATCATTTATTTACCGGGCAAAATTCCAGGTACGATATAAATCTGTTTATATTTAAATATATATAAAATAAGTGATTGTTTCTTCATCTGGTCGACACCTTGAAATCTAAGCCAAAAGATCAGTTCGAAGATTTTAAATGTAAAGTCTTGTTTAACTACTAAAATGTGGACAACGATAACCACTCTTACTTTCTAAATACTACTACAAAACATAACATTAATATCATAAAAATAATCGATCATACGCATACACAATCGATTGAGCATCGATACAAATTAATCGAGACTTACATAATACCAAAAGTGAATGTACGATTAGGTCGTATAGCGATAGTTAATGAGTTCTGTATGCAAATAGGTGAATATCTAGGCTAGATTGTGTTAACATTGCCCTGTTCGTTAGGTAACGAGTTTCAATCGATAACTAATCGAGTTGTCCTGCTAACGTGTTGTTTGACTGATAAAAAGAAGTGGAATAAAGTTATGAGAATTTTTTCGTGTTTAGTTTCAAGTGAATACCAACAGCCGTACGAGTCGATTGAAGGTGAAGCTACGCGTGACGCGGTCGGTTCGTGGATGGGTGACGATCCATTACATATCGAGACCCCTCCGTGCCTCGGAAAGCACGTTAAGCGGTTGGTCCCGGCTGTCAATCATAGATCTTCGACAGTCGTTACGGATCGTTAGAAGACCGAAAGTCTGACAACCAGTCTTACCAAGGGGTATCGTGTTACCCAGTAACTGGGTTGTGGAGGTCTGATAGGCAGTCACTCCATGTAACATACTGATATTAGATTGCATCCAGTTGGACTGGAAGCCAACCCCAACATGACGAGTTTTAAGTGAAGATGAGTTTGAAGCAAAGCCTTGTAGATATTGAGAAGGCTTTCTTTTTAAGTCTTGATTTGCACCCGGTGGATGGCAATATGCTCGCCTCTTAAATGTAACTGGCGAAAAGTGTTTGTACTATAATCACACCTCCACCTAACTCTTCGGGGACCAAAGGCGTGATACCATGTTATATTTGCTTGGGTATTATAAACTGTCAATCTTATATTGAAATATTGAAAACTTATCACTGCGAAGAGCAGTCTTTGTATGGTTGGTTGTGCTGAAATAAAAATGAAACGAAATGATAAGAAAGAAAGAAAGAAATATAATTATAGGCGTTGAGCTGAGCA
Source organism: Griposia aprilina (assembly GCA_916610205.1). NCBI lineage: Eukaryota > Metazoa > Arthropoda > Insecta > Lepidoptera > Noctuidae > Griposia > Griposia aprilina. The sequence goes on along the minus strand of OU744295.1, from coordinate 3,531,220 downwards.
TTGAGAATCCAACAGAGTGCATTACGGCGTCGAAAAAACACACCGTTGGAATTTTAACTTTCGGCGGTAAGCAGAGCGTTGAAGATCCAGTGTGCGAAAAAATCGCGCCGCGATATTTGTACGTCGGAGCGAACGTGGACTTAGAGCAATTTTTCATACGAATTTTTAGTTGGGGTCCAAAATTCAAGTCTCATAATTCATAACATAGCTGACCAGCGATTTATCTTTATTCAATCTATTTAAATAAATAAAAAACAATTGCCGCATGTATGAAAGAGCATCAATTGAGGGCGGGTCGACCGATTTGGCGGTTTGTTTTTGTTGTTGTGTTCGTAATTGTCAGGACAAGGTGTGTATATTTTTTTTTATCTAACCGTTTCACGGGATGACGGGAGCCAGCTAGTTTTTAATGAAATTCTGAATTTCACTATAAACAACAGAAGTCATTATAGCCCTAGGGCTATAATGACTTCTGTAGTTTAGTTTTACATTTAGGATGAAGCTGACAGTGACGATAAATTATATTCTCTTACTACCAAATCAGTGGTAAACCATATTAGACCGTTTAGAGAAACATGCCATTGTGCCATTCACCAATCAGAAGTTGGTATGGCACAATGGCGTGCAAGCTACTTGCATACATTTGTACAAGTTACAGGCATGTGTAGTAAATGCTTAAAGATGAGGTAGATAATACCAGTGACGGTGATAAATCGGACACAGCAATAACCATAAAACCTATATTTTGTTGTAAAGGTCACACGATAGACACGACTATTCATTTACAAACATTACATCATAGCTTAGCATATCAGCTTTCTATAATTTATTAAAGCACGTTTTTTATTAAGATGTCATCATCATTATGCCTCCTTTTCCCAACTGTATTGGCGTTGGTTTCAAGCCTCACTGGATGTAGCTGAATAAAACTTTTTTGCAAAAAAACAACAGACTTCCAAAAAAAACACTAAAAGACGTGAAAAATAACTTTAATTTCGGAAGTCGGAGTCTTTGGTTTTGTATTTTCGTTTTTGGCCACCGACTTCCGAAATTAAAGTTATTTTTCACGTCTTTTAGCGTTTTTTATGGAGGTCGCTTGTTTTTTTGTAAAAACGTTTTTATTTTTCACTTTTTAGCTGCGGTACCTACCCCACACAAATTCGTATACCACTACTTGGTGTGTAAATAACAGTGACAGGAAATTATTAACACATCATCCATATAAACTAAGTGGAAAAAATATGCAGTATTAAGGATAACTCAAAAACTGCTGGTCAGACCTTGATCAAATTTAAATGGGATCACATGTGAAGCACCACCTATCAAATAAAAAAAGAATCATCCAAATCGGTTCACCCAGAAAAAAGTTCTGAGTTAACACACATTAAAAAAAAAAACATACAGACGAATTGAGAACCTCCTCCTTTTTGTGAAGTCGGTTAAAAAGTACTTTACATGGTGCCTATCTGACCTCCACAACCAACCAACCAACCAATACAACACCCCGTTTTTCAGACTTTCGGGCTTTCGACAACCCAAAACGAATGTCAAAGATCCATGAATGACAGCCGGGACCAACGGCTTAACGTGCGTTTTTGATTAAGATATACCTATTCAATTTTATTTAAAAAATAGAAAACATTGGCTATGGAAGACCTTTGTTAGTAATACTATTTCACACAATAGTATTTTAGTATCATCGTAATTATTTATGGAAACCATGATTTCTCTTTTTTATTGCATTGTATTGCGTTTATTTCCAACTAGCAATCTGCCCACGACTTAGATCCTATGATACTCAGCAATACTGTGGCTTCCCATTAGTGAAAGAATTTTCGGAATCAGATCAGAAGTTTCGAAGATTATCCCTTACACACAAACTCACTTTTATCTCTTTAAAATATTATCGAGGATATCGGTAATTATCCCACGGGATCGTACTACCGGTATAAAAAGTATCGTATGTGTTATTTAATCCAGGTTATAAACTAACTGTGTGCCAAATTCCATCCAAATCCGTTCAGTAGTTTTTGCGTGAAAGAATAACAAACATCTATCCATCCTCACAAACTTTCCATTTGTAATATTAGTAGGATTATCTTGCAGCATGATTTAAAAAATGAATGACATAAATCCTAAAGTTCTTCATTCATGGCCAAGGTCAAATTCTGCCACAGCATTTGTCTTTAGACACATTTAATTTCCATTTAATACTCAAAATTTACGTTGAACCTTACTACTTAATATATAAAATTTACTCCACTATTTCAAATACATAGGCTTTGAATATTTCGTCAATATGTCTCGTTACCAATCGGCAACCCGGCATCATGGCTTAGCTGAAAACATCGCCAATAGCACGCTTGATTTATAGATATTCTCCAGTAGATACGAAGTTGCAACATAAATGAATTCGCCAACAGAAAACATACCATTCGGATTTAGAGCAATTATGGACCAGCTTATCTTGACCTCCCTCACCCTGCCCTTTTGGCGAAAATTGGTTTACTTCGGTGGAAATGTGAAAAGTTGTAAAGTTCATCATAAATTGGATCTCAAGTGAATTGAAGTCTTAGCCTGGCGGGTTTCCAAGATGTGGCTTATGCCATTTCATTGCGATGTTTATTATAATGTGGTGTTTTAGGTAAATAAACGTTATGTCAGTGTTATTGTTGGCGAATTAGCGTACGCTTGCAGTCGAACGATAAAGAATGGTGAATGAAATGGAAATACAAGTGTTTGTACAATATGTCCGTGTGACGTCTGTAGAAGTCAATGCATCTTCCGCCTTAGTTTTAACTAAGGCGGCTGTAGGAAATTGGTGCAGGCTGTAAACTCATTGTAGAACTTACTTTGTATATCGGAACTGTAAAATGAGAACGGAGTTTCTACTTCGATAATGATAATACCAACAGATCTGATACAGTTTCGAGTTAGGTTGGTACTTAATGAGTTTTTACAAAATAGCCAGGTTGGGACTTCAACTATTTATGTAGATAAAGATACTGTTGTATCTAAATTGTTGTTTTTAATGTTAATTTTGTCAGTTTTAAATACTCCTTTTTATTTTTAATGTTTGTATTTCCTGTGCGTGTCTCAATTTTTTTTTTCTTTCTTTTCATATCGTACACACGGTTACATATCAAGCTATACATTTCCAGTTTAAGCTGATCTCGCATTGTACAGGACTTCCGTACCTCTCCGCTTCGTTGTACGAAGTAGTGGTCACTAGCGCTACTGCTGGGCATGAGGTCCTGGGTTCGGTTCCCGGGTCGGGCAAAGTGGGTTTTCCATCTGGAATGTTTCAGTAGCAACCTGGAGTCCGGCTTTGTGCCCGGTTGATGGCAATACTACGCACCTGAACTTTCTGAACAACATCACCAATAAGGTCACTATGTCCGCCTAGCTAATCACTATATATCCTCCTCCTCGCAACCGGCGTGCGTCTATGAGCAGATGTATGAAAGTAAACGAAGCAAAGGGAGTAAGGATCGCAGCAGGTGGCGTTCTGTAGTTTCTGCCCGCTCCCCAAGGGAAGAAGGCGTGAGTTTATGTATGTATGTATGTTGAAGGCAATTGGCTCGCACCCTGTTACTTGGGACTTTAACGTAACTGGCGAAATATGGGTGTACCATAGGTGCTCCTGTGCCTAATCCTTCGGGGAACACAGTTATAATGTAATGTTATATGTAGGTACAGCAGAAGTAGGTCCCCATTCACAACCACTACCACTCAAAGATTTAATTGTAATACTACAAAAATCCCACCTGACAGTATAATTACCATCTAAACCACTGTAGACCCGTATCGCGAATTGTACAAATAACTGTTACTTGTAACACTTATTTTCAACGAGTTATTTGCCAGAGACTTTTCGCACGACGCGCAGATAAAATTCATTTTGTAATGGTACTCCATTCTATAGGGTTCTTATTGAAAGCGAGAGCTCTTTATACTGGTTTTGTATGACTCATGCTTCAGATTTAAATCGATTTCTTTAAGTACAGGTTGTCGGTAGATTTCCGTAGTGAAATTATGATTTATGTATGTCGGTTATTTTTCTGGTCTTGTATTAGGTAATGTCACTATACTGGACGATGTTTGCGCAAAGGATTCCGTCAAATTGTATTGTCCAGTCAAGGAAGCAGTGGCGTGCCTAGCCGAAATACCAATATTAAAAAAAAATCAAGTATGTCATTATTCTTATCAATTCTTGTGACATGATAGAGTTAGTTAATTTACAAGTTTGCATGACGTGTAGTTTGTCTATGTTTTTTGTTGATAGGTTCATATTTAATTGAAAGCCGGGCTTTCCGGCTTGTATGGAAGGAACGCCACTGCAAGGAAGCAGTTCTGTTATAATCTCAGTAGACTGTGTGCGTGAAATTGAGACTATTACGAGTATTTCTTTTTTTTAAATGTCTGTAGCGTCTCTATCTTTTAGGTCAGATAGGCAGTCACTCTATGTAAAATATTGGTATCGCATTGTATTCGGTTAGACTGGAAGCCAACCTCAACATAGTTGGGCAAAGGTTAGGCAGATTTGATTTTTTGTCTCTTTCTTTTAGAGTGTAAGGGTGTGTGTGTGTGTGTGTGTGTGTGTGTGTGTGTGTGTACTACCCCCATGAGAAACAGCGGGGTAATTAGGTACGTCAAAGTCAAATCATTTATTTCAAATAGGCACATAAAAGGCACTTTTGAACGTCAAAATTTACAAAAAAATAGTATTGATTTTAATTGCCCCTTCCAAAAGGTAGTTTCGTATGGAGAAGAGTGGGCAAGAAACTCCACCATTACGTAACACACTAACAGTAGGTGTGGGTTTCATTTTGACAGTTCAACAACGTGCATTGCGTTATTTACGTTGTTGAGCAGACATATTTTTCGAACATATGAAGCAATGGATTAGCAATAGGCTTTAAAATGATTCAGATTGTGATATATATAGTGTGTTACGTAATTAGGGTGTGCGTGTGAGTTTATGTATGTATGCAAACCTATTTGGGTGTCATTGTACTCACCATTACGAAAAACTTTTAATATGAGATCTAACCCGAAATCGCGAATAAAAAATCAGCTGTTCCCAAAATTTTGTCGAGTTATGAAAACATAAATTGTTTATAGCAACAGATAATTTTTTTTGGCGAACTTCTTTGGTTCCTTAGAGGTTTTCAGTTATTTTAATGTCACCTAGTAGACTCAGGTACACACATAAGTCTCAAAGACACATAAGCTGACTTATAGAAGGATCGACTTCTTCAGCTGGCGTCCATTACTGACCCATTTCGCTCAACTAGGCGATAAGCCGCTTACACTAAGTTTTCCTTTGCGTTACATTAATAAGGGTTTGGTCCCTTTTAAAACTTAAGGGGACTACATGACCTAAACGCAAATTTATAATGCCTAAATCTATATGATCCACTGCAGTAACCAAAATCAGAAAAATATATGATATTCTTCTGGATATATGCTAGTTAGATAGTGTGTTGAAAATATAATACAAGTAACTTGACATGATAGAAAAAAATCACGAAGATACCTCTAACAAAATATTTTAACGATTAAAAACCATACTAATATACATGCAAACATTCAGATTTTTTGTCACATTATTCTACAAGTAACATACTAACGTAATAGTGTTTTATTTTTTTAGTCCAATGAATAGATTTTTTGTAAATCCATAATTGCTTCATATTTTGCAATAAATTACCAGCGTTTTGTCATCGCGCGTCTCTTTCTTTTCTATGCAATCCGACAGTGACCGCGCTTTAGCTCTTGTAAGCCTCTTAAGCTGTAAGGTGTCTAGAATGTGGGTGTGAAGAAAAAAGAGATAATTCACAGTGAAGTAAGTATATAAACACGAAGCCCTTTAGTTTTACAATTAAGTATTAAATCAAAAGGTGCAGTCACTAAACGAGATAAGTGACCAGCGTCGTCGGATATAGTTGAAGTTTAGTAACAAACTGATGGATGTTATCGAATGAAATTTAATTTGATAAATGAACTGTTGGTTTTTTATTAATTAAATTATTTTTTACTCGAAAACATCCATCGGTTTGTTACTAAACTTCAATGTATACAGGGTTATTTTTCAAAGACCAGCCAAATTTAAGGGTGTGGTATAGACCATCAGACTGAACAATTTTCTCCTTGGGACCAATATCGTAATCGCGAAAAAAAAATCAGCGGTCCTATACATTTGGGTCGAGTAGGTATTGAAGTTTTGTATGGGACAGTTTATAAATTTTTCGCGATGATGATATTGGTCCCATGGAGAGAGTTGTTCAGTTTGATGGTCTGTACCACATCCTTAAATTTGGCTGGTCTTTGAAAACTAACCCTGTATATGACGACTCTGCTTACTTATCACTTTTGGTGACCATACCTGAAAAACTTATGAATATAAAAAAGGTAACATAACATCACGCCTTTTTGCCCCGAAGACTTAAGCAGAGGTGCACCTATAGTAAAGCCACATTTCGCCATTTAATTTGAAGTCCCATTGAATAGGGGCGAGCCTATTGCCATCAATGCCACAGAATCAAACTCCGAGCTGCTACTGAGAAATTCTAGATGAAAAAACTCCATAACATCTTGTCCGACCCGGGAATCGAACGCAGGACGTCATGCGACCTCTTGCGACCATTAGATCAACATAGCAGTCATAGGTCTATTACGTAAAGACTAATATATAAAACACACCAAGGCATAGTACCTAAGGCACGTCCTATTACCCATTGACTTACAGTATTTAAAACAAGACCGTAATGAAAAAGCTGCAAAAAAAAGTGGTTAAAACAATAAAGCCAGTAAAACTACAATACCTACCAGTACCAACATAATAAACAGTCATACGGAACCGTATTCCAAACTAAAATAAATCCAAGACAATGTGGTCAATTCTTTTTTTTCACACGCTGTACCTACTGTATCAATAAGACATTCATAGGTCGCCCCAGATTCAAGTAGAGGGACCAAATTATTAGGAATAAGATAGATTGTCCCAAAGTTAATGCTCGAATCCAACAATTAATAATAAATTAATTATTAATATAAATTAATAAATAAAATAATAAAAAAATATTATTAACTAATTATTTATTTGTTATTTATTGTTGTTTAATTAAACTGTATAATTTTCAGTTTGAAAATATTTTAAAAACTGTCCATTTTAATATTGTCTAGACATAAACTCACGCCTTCTTCCCATGAGGGTAGGCAGAAACTGTAGAACGCCACCTGCTACGATCCTTACATACTCCATGCAAAAAATACAGTCGAATAGAAAACCTACTTCTTTTTCAAGTTTGCTTAAAGGAATAGTATGGGCCAGTGATTAGTTGTCATTGACCCATATCAGTAACTCAATCACTGACTATGGCGGTTAGTTAACTGTTACGTATTCCGCACTAATTAACGACTTAAGGTCAATGCTCCGTAATGAGCATCGCGATTAATTCGTTATCTACTAAAACAATATGATTATGACTCCATGATTATCATGATTATCCACGTCCATTATGAATTAAACAGACATCATTATTATTTTGAAGTAACAGGAAAAAATATATAAACTGCGATATTTTTGTAACAAACGGAACATCTATAATTTCTTGATTACAGTGATTTCAAGCCAGTTTTAATTAATTAATAAAAAAACAAAAAAACTCAACAAAAAAGTTGTCCTGAAATACCTACTACTAACATGGCGACCCCATTTTCGAGCTATTGGACACCAGATGAACGAACACAATTAGAGACGATAGCCACAATACATTTTTTGTATACTTTACTAATGTTTCAAATAAAAAAAACTGCACAATAGAGTCCGCTCGTAGAAGATTTATTAGTAGCACTTGAAAAAGTTCGCTTTTGTGGTGTCGACAATAATACTGAATGGTCTATGTGGGTCATACTATTGTTTGGTTAGATTATTCATCACTATTCTGTCAGGTCATTCAACAGCGAAATTCAATGTCTATTTTAGTAGGTAAATTAGGATTTATCGTAGGTACCGAGATGACGACTATAATAAAAGTCACCAATAAGCAAAACCAAGCGCCTTAAATAATATTCAAGTAATAGGCATGTCCACCTTTGTACGTATTTTTCTGTTCCTTTTTTCCTGTTTGAGTACCTATACAGGGTGTAAAATAAACCATCATGTAGCCCTCAATGACGCTTTCTGTACATCAACCTAAGTAACATAGCACAAAAATAATTGCTGGGAAACGAATTTTATTTTTGATGTGAAAAATCGCTGTTTACAGTAGTGCACAATGGAACGCACGCAAAACATTATTATGGGTGCATGCAACGATACAAGCCTCGTGGGGGTATTTAAGTTATGTTATAAAATTCAAAACTTGTTTTCGTAAAAAAAACGTGAGTAAAAGTTGGAAATTTGACCTTCAATATCTCCGTAACCAGAAGGTTCCCAGGTATGGTCCGGTATAAACAAATGATCACAATGTAGGGGAGTACAAGACACTCTCGGCTTCGTTATGTGTCTTTTTACACCCGGTATGTGTGTATATAAATTATTGTTAATTAAATAAATAAGTCATGATCATAATTTGTCTAGCTTTTTCTTAACTATGTTGGGGTCGAGTTTTATTTTATTTTATTTTGTAAGTAAAAACAAACAGTAGCATATCCTAAGTTAATAACAAATATTTTAAATACGAAAGTAAGTTTGTTTGTTTAATAAGCTTTCACGCTAAAACGACTGAACGGATTTGGATGAAATTTAGCACGTGGGTAGACAATGACCTGGAGAAGGACATAGGATACTTTTTATCCCGATATTCTCACGGGATCGCGACATATGCGGGTGAAACCGCGGGGCGCAGCTAATTTAAAATAACTTAACAAATAAGTATAATACCCACTTTTACCCAATTTTCCACAGTTTACAACATAGACATTTAAAAACTGATGACAATCTTTCCAGTCTATCTAAAATAACAACTAATAGAGAAATATGAAAGAAAACGATATTTTGCATTGACCACAAACAAATGGGAAGATGGCAGGAGAGTGATGATAATGAACAAAAGAAAGAAAGAAAAATATTTTATTTGAAACACGCACAGGAAATACAAGAAAAAAAAAAAAAAACAACGAGCATTTAAAACTAACAAAATTAACAATAAAACTAGTGAGGTGCCATTCATTGTCATTTTAAATCCTACTGTAGATTAGTTCTACTTTAGGTATCTACCTAACCATCAAAGTGGTTTCTTGATTACTGAAACTAAATACTACACCATCTATACTAGGTGCAATGATATTTTAGTTCAGCGCATTAAGATTCTAGAGTCTAGAATTTGTAACTAGATAGTGCAGTATTAAACCTATCATGGTCAAATACGGCATCTAGTTAAGCGCATCTTGTATGTAACGCCTCAGGGATCATACACGTAGGTACCTACTACCTAACTATAAAATCACTCATTAAAGCAAATGCATGGTGTTTGGCAGAACGTTGAACTTACGAAAATGGTGGATAGGTGGGGTCATCTGCTACTTACTCAGCCCTAATTTATTTGGCCCTGGCCCCCTGGTTTTTTTTTGGCTTTCTTTTAGTTTCACCACTTTCTAAACTTTAAAGTGTAATTTTTATTAAAAATGGGTAAAACAGGCAATTTTTATTTTTATTTTTTCCTTAATGTTGGCCGATTCTTATAAAATTATTGCTTTATTCAGATGTTAGCTAGAAAAAAAAGTTATGAGTCCTCAAACTCACAGAAAGATGTAAAAAATACTTAAATCTTTTTTTTTTTAAACCCATTTTTAATAAAAATTACACTTTAAAGTTTAGAAAGTGGTGAAACTAGAAGAAAGCATAATATATATTTAAAAAAATATCCATGGGGCCAGGGCCAAATAAATTAGGGCTGAGTAAATAGCAGATGACCGTGGGGCCATCTGCTAGCATCTATCTATCCACCATTTTCGTATGTTCAACGTTCTGCCAAACACCCTGTATATAATATAATATCACGCCAGTTTTCCGCGAACGATTGGGCAGAGGTGCACCTATAGTACACCCACATTCCGTCAGTTATGTTTAAGTCCGAAGTAATAGGGAGCGTGCCTAATTCACGCAAGTAAGCACTATTAAAAACTTTCTACCACTTCCTGTACAACGAAATAACACACCGATAGCAACTTTTTGCACGACTTTTTTATCGACAACAATAGAAATAAACAATAATAACAACGGTTAATAATAGAGCTCGGACAATAGACGATTTAGCGGTCCGCAATCTCTCTGTATCGATACTTAATAAATTTTATCGATATTCGATCGACATAACGTGCCGCATTCCGACCACATCGTCGATATCGGACCAAAATTAATGACCCTTCAATTCGACTGGATTAAATACTAAAAGGAACAAAACAGTTAAAATGCTTTTACTTCGCATCGTGATTTGTTTAAAAGTGCAGAAACGTATTTTACAAGGCGGTGTTTTGTCAATGTTAAGGAGTTGTGGATTAAATTCTTTAAAATAAATCGATTGGATGTAAAGCGAGCCGCATTACAACGTTAAAACCAGGAAAGTATTTTAAGGGACATAAATTTTATTACAAAATAAAGAAATTCAAATTTGCAGGTCAGTGTCAGGTTGTATGTTGAACAAAATATTATTCACGACCGTATTATGTATGTATATACTTACAGAATTATAAACCCGCGGCGTAATTACGTAACACACTAACAGTAGGAATAGCTTTCAATTTAACAGTTCAACAACATTCATTGCGTTATTTAAGTTGTTGAACAGACAAACTTTTCAAACATATGAAGCAATGGATTAGCAATAGGCTTTAAAATGATTCAGATTGTGATAGCTATTGTGTTACGAAATTAGGGTTAGGGCAGATTAATTTTAACTAAAGAAAGAAAGAAAAATAGTTTATTCTGCACAAACAAAACGCACATTACAAAAAAATGGCATTAATAAAAATACAGACATACAATGTAGCCAAAAGCCTCGTACCCAAAAATTTTAAGTTTTACAATTTTGTCCATGGCCAGGGACCAAAGACAATACACATTGCTCTGCAACCACCCATCCACCACACCCACTACCCATTTTATTTTCACAAATATGTATAATGTCCCATCTTTCCTTATATTTTTTAAGTATAATATTACAAAGTCGAATGAGTCAGTAATACTCGGTGGTCCAACATTAGTACTGCTGTACGCTGATATTATGATGGGCCACACAAGGCGGTAACACGATCATAGGGGCCCGGGGCCAGGGGCCATGAGTCCATGACCCATCTCTTTATCCAATATGCTTGTAAATTTGTAGTACTTTAATTCTTGAAGGCTAACGGATTCAGTGTTCTAAAGATTTGGTGGCACTTTTTGAATATTGCAAGCTATAAACGTGAAGAATTTTCATGACTAGAGTAAAATTGTTTTATGAGTAGGTAAGTCGTAAACCCACATTCTTTGGAAAGTTTCTCACGGTGTCTTCCGAACTATAAAATTGCTATTAATAAAGTTTTCAAGTCAATGACTGATAAAAACTATAAAAACGATGGTTGATAACATACCTACAGATAAGGTGTTAATGACCTGATGAATAGAAAGAAAGAGTCAAGTTTATTTCGACACAGTATAATAATTGAAAATAATTTACTTACTCTTTTTAATTTTTTATATCATACAACATCAAAATATTTAATTTCACATAAACCTACATGGGCACTTATGGAACGTCAGAATCTAGAAGGTGCATTAGCAATGGAATCAAGATTTCACCTAAATATGAAACAGCAAATGGAGGAAAAATAATTAATTTATCCCAATTTCAAGGCCTTATTAGGGGATATTTAAAAAGGTAAATGTGTGTGTTTCCGTACGCATACAACCCAAATCTCTTCAAAGACAGAGTGAACAGGCTTCTTCTGGGTAAGCTCACTCTATCATCTACTTTGTATCTGCCATCCCTCACCTAGACTAGAGTCACGAGCAAACCCAACTCAAAAAAAAAAAAAACGTTTGTGGAGAGAAACAAAAACATCCTCCAGACACGATTTTATAAAAGAAAGTTTATGATCAAGAATCCTTATTAGAATATTACATACCGAAATCTAAAATTGACCATTGCCTACACACATCTCTTAAAATAGAAAATACATAAACAGTCCAACATTGTTCTAGCATGTCATATCGATTCGACATTGCCACAATCGAGAATGTCGTAAAAATAAGACCGCCTACGGCCAGCCTCGTAATAAACTATAATTACTTTCTAAACGCTCATCGGATACGGTATTGGTATTGTAATGATAATGAATCTGTTAATGGTAATTATTAATAAGATATTTTATTAGTATTCGAATCATTAGTGGTTGGTTATTTATGTATGAGAGTTTGACAGTTGTCAGTCATTTATTTTATTTTATTTTCATTTATTCTGCTTTGGAATACTTGCTGTTATTTTTACTCTGTGGTTAGGGTCAGAGTTGACCAATATAGTCTGCTTATTATCATTATTTATTTCTATTTTATTTCGGAAAGAATCCATATAAGTGTTAGTAACAATTTTCTTAAGATCTATATTAGTAGGTACCTAATATAAAACAATTTTATTATGTACTGTCGCAGAAATTAATAGTTAGGAAAAGTGACTCTGCCATTTAATATAACTGTCAAAGAATGATAGTTTGCTTAACAATTAGTTTCCCTGACTTTACTTACATGTTCTATAAATCTTTAGGTGAACCAATATAAAGAGAATTCATTGTTGTAATTAATGTAAATAAGTATATGTATATTTTCTGGAACAATGCCTACGCTCGTTTCGATACTAGATTTATGTAACAGTAAATTGCTTAATACGAAATCTGACAGTTTCATAAATTACCTATCTTCTAAAACAGGTGCCGGTCTCGCGTATGTTTTACCAAGTCTTACAAATACAAAACAAACCATAATAAATTGTTTATTATAATTATTGTGCGCTCTTAAATCTATTGTCTGACATAATTATTTGCGGTTGTAATTTTCAGAACAGTATTTTCCGCTTCCTTATGTACATAATAAAATACAGAAAGTAATCACAATAAATAATTACGTCGTATAATTAAGTACGACACAAATTAGAAGTTTCATCGGCAAAATTCGTGTGACTTAAGTCTTGTTTACACAGTGCGATTTAATAGCATACGGCATACCATAAGTTTAAGCAACGATAAAAGTTGCACTATCTAACTCTAAATAGTATTGACGATGCAAGTCATTTTTTGCTTCAATTTTAATGTATGCTGCAGGCAAAAAGTTGCATCGTGTAAATGGGGCTTAAAGATTAAATTTAGAACTTTGGACGAACCCAGGCAGGAAATGACAGGGTCAAGAACGTTTAATGACTTGCGTGAAGCGAAAATAAGAATTTGCGTTTTTACTAGGTTTAATCATTCATTCAAAAAATTGTCAACTGTACCATAAAAAAACTTATTCGATACCTACTCGACCCAAATGTTTGGGTCAGCTGATGAATTTTTCGTAATTACGAAAAACTTTGGTCCCATGGAGGTTGTTCAGTGTGATGGCCTGTACCACACCCTTTAATATGACCATATGTTTCTGATACACGCTGTATTCAGTGGTATAGTCAAACAAACAGATTGAGGTAGATAGGCTAGGTACACAGGTAGCTAACATGCAAATACTTTTAAACAATGTTTCGAGTGTCATTACGGTATATAGTTAAAACTCATTTTTAGTAAATCTCATTTAAAAAAAGTCATGGGTGACACGGGACACCAGATTGAAACGAAGTTCCTTTCGCTGTATATTATCTATTAAAAAAGAGTCAGCTAATATATCCTCAAGTTTCAACACACACTTGAAACTAGCTTTTTCGGGCATAACGCTCCTTCGTTACGCGACGATTTCTGCCAGTTTACTCCTACCGCAAGCCGCGTTATAGAAGTTCGTTCCAAAAAGACATACCTAGTACTCAATTAAAAATGACAGTGTAATATATACTTAGAATAATATGCTTTATTGTAGACCAAAATTTAACAAAGGTCATTTACTAAACCATTAATATTCAAAGAATAACAGTGTTCTGATCGTGTTGTATGGTGTAGGGGAAAGATAAATATGTTTGCCTGTATACATAACTTTTTCGTTGACTGTACATCTATGGAACTTCGAAGTTGTGTCGTGCTGTAATAATTTTGATGACAAATGATGATATAGGAAGCATTGTTCATAAATTTTAATACAAAGTTGAGATGGACTTAATATTGCAGCGTCGTATTCATTGTTTCCGAAGGTCGTAATTTTGCGACGTTATTCTAGTTAATTTCATTTGTCTTATTGTATTTCCGTTCTTAGTATTGATAATTTCCGCATATTATTTTGTTTCATATTGTAGCTCAATATATTTTACTTTGTAAAACAGTCATGACCACAGACTTCAACAACCAATGAATCTGCCCAGCCTTTGGCCAACTATGTAATTAGGGGTCGGCTTCTAGTCTTACCAGATGTAGCAGAATACCAGTAACTTAAGACTGGTCTGGTTGTCAGACTTTTGGGCTTCTGACTACCTGTAACGACTGTCAAAGATCTCCGAAAGAGAACCGGAACCAACGGCGGCATGGTATGGTCTCGATATGTAGTGGATGGTCACTCATCCACGAATCGACCGTGGCAAGCGTAGCTTAACCTTCGATTGACCCGTGCAGCTGTTATCATTTAGCCACGAGCCCCACAGACTTCAACAGCCATGAGCCACAGTTTACTTCCTATACAAAATAAGAATCATCATCATCTAAACCGATGGATTGTACATAATCCAGTTGAGGATCCCGCAGACAGGCGCGACGCGACTCAGAACAATTTCTATGAAAACTTCATGGAAATTGTTCCCCCTTCCTCAAGAATTGAACTATCAAATGCAAAAAGATTTTTTCAAATCCGACCGGTAGTTCCTGAGATTATCCCCTACATACAAACAAATACCTCTGAATAATGTTAGTATAGATATGCAGTAAAACTTACAGCAACTCACTAGACAGTAAAACTTACAGCAACTCTTCTGTATACATATTTTATTCACAATTCACTGACGGCAGTATTTCTCGTACATTTTTCTTTGTCTTGCCGGCCGGTATGGAGTCTTGAGCCAGTCCACTCTCGGATATTACGAAGCCACATTTTTCTCCTTTTTACATTTATCAAATTGCAATTCTCTGCAGAATTCTTGTTACAGTATATACATCCTGGCTCGATTTCCTTGTAGCAGCTGTGTGGCATAATAAACCGTAAAATACGTAAGAAGAGGTCTTAGGAGAAGTAAATTAGACAAAGCCACTGTCTTATGTATTTTTCTGTAGAAAACCTGATATATAGACCAACTTGTTTATGGCGAAACGTGTAAGAGACTGTAGTATAGCGGTATCTACATCGCCACATGCGAGCTACGCGTCACACTGACGTCACGCAAAATCCTGCATCGCGCAAGCAGAGTTTATCGCGCAACTTGTATATAACGTCCCTACATCAATCTTCGGGCAGTTGCCCACCAAATACAACACCCGTCTGCTCGGAAGATCCTCCCTTTTCTATGGAGGTATAAGTGAACTTTACACCCTGTTCCTTATACCTTTATAAGACCATCAACTCACTAACTCAGCCTCTCGTAGTCTACAGCTGGGTATAAGGCTGTCCCAGGCTGCTCCACAACACCCTGTCCTCCGCCTTCCGCATCCAGTCTGGCGTCTTAGCCACCTTTTAAGGTCATCGACCATACATATACAATATTAGTATTTTCCAGATGCAGTGCAATTACTTCCAGTAATTTTAGGAGTACCTTGTTATCTATCTATATATATATATATATATAAAAATGTTATGTTGGTTTGTGTACGCTTCAAAAACTCAAAAAGTTCTGCACCGATCGAGCTGAAAGTTTAGCATGATACTCGTATATAATCGGAATCAAGGATTGTTTTTATCTATTTTTTTCATCAGTCACATATCCGCGACTGTGCCACAGCGAAGCGTGGCAGGGTACAGCTAGTTATATATATATTTTCTTTTTTTTCCCCCAACTAGTTCTTTTTTTATTTGTGTGTTTTTCTCTGCGTCATGTACAATAAATATAAAAAAATATAATAATACATAACATAACATCACGCCTGTTTTTCCCGAAGGGGAAGACAGAGGTGTACCTATAGTACACCCACAAATACTCCAGTTATGTTTTTAAGTTTCATGTTATATAGGGCGCCCCTGTGAGCTTACTGAATTTAATATTCTTTACCATGACTGTGTTCATGTTAACAAGTGGCTTGAATAACTCCATCACAAACCAAATCAAATCAAAATATTTTATTTCACATAAACCAACATGGGCACTTATGAAACGTCAGAAGCTAGGTGCACGGTTCCCATTGGACGTTACCTATGGAGAAGAGCACAGTCCCAACACACGATGAACTGAACCATTTCAGGGATTAAATTGAATTTCAAATACGTAGAGCTGTGTATGTTTTACAACCTGAAATTATAGGATCTTCTGCCAATTTCGATTCTTAGGGGATAGTTTCTAAAATATCCTTAGTAAATAGATGCTAACTGATCCAAATATCTCCAAATCAATCCCACACAAAATCGCCAACTGTCATATCCTCAAAGAAAAAAATCAGTCTTATTATTATGACACTACGGATACGGAAATGAGTCGTGACAGAGACAATCTCGGTACATAATATTTGTCGAACAATACCACCGGCGAGCGACAGAGCCAAACATTTGGGCATGTGTCAAGAATTAATTACCACGAATCGGAATGCTTGGGTTATAGCCAAATGTGGTAGATACTGTGTAAGGTTTTTAAATAAATTGAATATTGTTACAAGGTGTTGGATGTGGAGAGATTCGTTTTCTTTTAGGAGTGAAATTTGTTTTGGTAATTTATATTAAAACTACATACATAACATAACATCACGCATGTATTCCCCGAAGGGTTAGGCAGAGGTGTACCTATAGCACACCCACTTTTCGCCAGTTATGTTTAAGTGCCATGACTATATTAAAACTATGGGCGGGCATAATGCAATATTCATTCATTCCATAAGCATTTTCTACTAGTCTACCTTTGGGTGATACAGAGAAAAACAGTGGTAGGTGCAATTAAGAAAAATTGAGGAATAAAATTTTATCTAAACTACCTATAATATAATAAAATAGTTGATTTGAAAAATATTAGGAGAAAAGATTTGATTTTTTGTATTTTTCTTTGTTACGCTTTCACGCTAAAACAGCTGAACGGATTTGGCACATGGGTAGACCATGACCAGCATGCGTAGCATGGCACTATGGAAACCAAAGACAAAATGACAGATTGTAGACAGATTTCTACGGCGCGATGTCAACATTCAAGAAAAGAATCACTTTTTGTTAAGAAAGTGATTTGTCTTCTCTTCGTAGTGTAGACATAGAGTGGTCATGCTACGCATGCTGCTCCCTAATTACGTTACACACTATCAATCACAATCTGAATCATTTTGAAGCCTTTTGATAATCCATTCCTTTATATGTTCGAAAAATATGTCTGCTGAACAACGTAAATAACGCAATGAATGTTGTTGAACTGTCAAAATGAAAGCCATTCCTAATGTTAGTGTGTTACGCAATGTAGCGTTGCGAAGAGTCTCAACGGTAGATAGTCGAGTGATGCTATAATAAAGTAATTAGTTAGTCGCTAAGCCCATCACTAAAAAGATGGAACACCACTAATTTTCTTGAGAACACTCGTCCATTTTGATCTCGCGCTGGTTTAGCTAGCAGCTACTTTCTGACCCTCAGGATTCCTTGTGCCCCGACCTAGGGTGAGTTGCTCATTAATTATTTACAATACCATGCCTCCAGTACCAGTCGACCTATGTTAATGTTACCATCACCTATTTCGCGGTTGTCATTATTGTACCGCGTGGCGGTAGGTTGATTGGTGCTCAAGGATCTGAAATATGTATGTATTACAGCTGCATCCGGGCTGTGCAGGGCCTCATTGTGTATTATAAGCCATATAGCGAGCCATCTGCTAATATCACTGTTTTCTTTGTATTTTATGCTCGCGTGTTACATATATAACCTCTTATTGCATCTGTCATTGTGACACGCTGTCTTTGCAACTCTGCCTGTAAGCCGCTGCGATGTGTTGCGCCTCTGCCTATCCTTCTCCTTATACCGTTCCATGGTCTCCGAAGGGGAAAGGAGGCTGGGCACATCGCACGCGGCTAGCTGCTTTTGCACTTCAAATAACATGCGCTTCCTACGCGCCTTCCAGGGTTCTACGTCCTGGCTGAGAACAGGGCTACTACAACCTCCGCGCTGAAGCGTAGTGATCTACCGACTGCTACCGACTGCTACCGACGCCGCTAACCAACCTACGCGCTGATGCGAAGTCCACTACCGGCGTTCTACGGTTTGCCACCGACGCCCGTTAATCAACCTGCGCGCTGAGGCGTAGTGAGCTACCGGCGTCCTACGACCTGCTACCCACGCCGGCTAACTGCCGCCCTGTGAAGGACCTACCGGCCTCTTGCGGAGCTGTGCGGAAGGACCTGCCGGCTGCCCAGAACCCAAGGACGGTACCCCTCCTAACTATATAGTGATAGTGCTCAGTGCAGCTAAACAGTGTGCTTACTCAGAATAACCTTTTGTACTTATAATATAAAGTGTATGAATATTACCTAGTTTCTCTTAACTACCTGTAGTTAACGGCCTGCGCAGTCTACCTGCAAAGCCCTAGCCGTTACAGCAATTACCCCGATGGATAGGATACTTTTTATCCTGATATTACTTCGGGATCTAGACTTATGCGGGTGAAACCGCGGGCGCAGCTAGTTTAAATATAAAGATACATACTTTTGCGGCTGCTGTGACTGCGGCTTATTGAACTTGTCAGACTCAGGAATAGTGTTGAGACTATATACAGGTATATTGTAATTATGCAGGCAGTAGCAGGGTGGCAGGCAGGGACTTCGACGCACAACCTGTTACCATCCATAAACTCACGCCTTCTTCCCATGGGGGTAGGCAGAAACTACGGAACACCACCTGCTACGGTCCATACATACTCCGTTTGCCTCGTTTACGTTCATAAATTGGTCACACACGCACGCCGGTTGCGAGTACTAAGCACCTGACCTTTCTGAAGAACATCACCAATAAGGTCACTATATGTCTTCCTAGGGCGTCCCCTCCCGGCGTTTCCACTCACCTAAGTCTTGTAACCTTGTTGACCTTTTCTTAGTCGCCATTAATTCATCCTCTCAACATGACCAAACCATCTTAGCATAAGTACTCTTTTAAATTTTTGTCACTACATCTTCTTTTAAACCGCACCGTTGCCTTATCACATCATTCTTCAGCAATGAACCATAGATTATACCTGTTACCTAACCTGTTACCATAAATTTAGTAAATGATTCTGAATCCCCCTGCCTGGAAATTTTACACCGGTTATTTAAAAAAAAAAGCTGTTCAATACATTTTGACCGCGTAGGTACAGGCACTTTTCTATGAAACAGCAGTTTTTTTTTTGATAACCTACGAGAAATGTCTACGCCATACGGTCTAGAATCATGTGCTGAATTCGTGGTTATAGTTTGCACGTCAATGTCCGTGCCACCCTGTATGTATAGCCAACATAATTACAATATGTATCTAAGTATCGACACTAAACGGCAGCTAGGTAATCTGTTTTGGCAATGCCGAGCGCAGCGTTGTCAAAATAAATTACTTAGCTCTTGTAATTTTTGCCATTACTTTTGGATGCCACAAACCCATACTTTATATCACAATACATATGTGAAGCCTTGTCTAGGTCACATAATAAAACTCAAGTTCGATAGAGCTTTTATCTCCAGAATCCATTAAATAAAGGCACTAATGGTGACTGGTGCTAAATATTTATCAAGAAGTTTCTTCATCAATGATAATATTGCTATCAACAATTTATATGCTAACACGAATCGCATCAAGATCGCTAACCCTTACATGGAAAAGAACGGAATGATAATAAAATCATGTAGATTTTGAACGGCAATTTGTTGGGAAGTTTAATTAACAACTCCATATACGTAGTAATGTCTCTTAGATATTTTGTAGTGTCTAGCACCTTATGAGTATGACAAGCAATAAATATTTTGACATTAAACACGGTGTATTTCGTATTGAAGAGTGATTTATTATCTCTATAATTTAGTTTAATAGTTTAAGATACAGGTATGGTAAGGGCAGATCTTATTGTATCAAACAAGCTTCGGCCCGCGTCTTTGTCCGCGTGAATTTCTTGTTTTAACATTAAATATATCCTACTATGTGCGCCCCACGGTTTCGCCTGCATAAGTCTCGATCCCGTGAGAATATCGGGATAAAAATCTGTTCTTTTCTACACTAAAATTTGTATTTAGAGTAGAGAAAAAAAACAGTAGGAGTCAGTTTAGCTGACAAGCGTATATCATGATATAAGTTATATAATGTATAAACTAAAAAGATTCAAATAATTACGCGATATAATAAAAGGCATTTTATTTACTTCGGTACCGTTAGCATCCTTCCGATGTTAACAGTACCTCCCTAGTAACTATAGATGAATGTTCCTAATATCAAGTAGACTCGACAGAGAGAAGACAGGGAGAAAGAAGGGTCTCCATAAATCGATGGCAAATAGTTCCAATATGTTTGGCCCAAAATCCAGCTACACGAACTGCGGGGTAATTACGTAACACACTAACAGTAGGAATGGGTTTTATTTTGACAGTTCAACAACATTCATTGCGTTATTTACATTGTCGAGCAGACAAATTTTTGGAACATATGAAGCATTGGATTAGCAATAGGTTTCAAAATGATTCAGATTGTGATAGTGTGTTATGTAATTAGGTCACTGACGCAGTCATAAGGTCATCAAGTGCACAGGCAGGTGATAGGGCAAATAGAAGCCGAGAAACCGATGTATCTAGATACATGATAGAATTTCGAAATATTTTGACAGGAAAAATCATCCGTTATATCTCATTAAAACTCAAAGCTTTTCATTCACGGTAATTCTAATCATACAAACAAACACGAGTGAGATATTCCAACTGGAATTTCATGTGACACGGTGTGACACAATTCCATTCTGGACTTAATTCATTTAGTTCCCGAGTCACGCGACAAAACTAACACGCTTGAGCACACAACATGCAAATCCTTTATTAAATTAATTCACACGCTCCATTAGGGTACAGTTCGTTGAGTAATAAATAATAAAAACAATGGTAGGTAATAAGGGTTTACACAATTTTGCTATGTGAGCTGAGATTAGTTAGGTAATCGTTGGACGTAAGGTACAAGATTGTGTAGAAGGTGGAATGTTTAAAGCAGTTCTGGTTAGCTATTAAACAGTGGAAATATTTCGAAATTAGAGTATTTTTTTAAATGAAATATAATCAGCAAGTAATGAATATGTTTTAGGATTATCGATAGCTGAAGTATCGGGCACCAATAATCGTGAAAATTATCTTTATTTCAAGAAATGGCAATTTACGAGTAATATGATAGAACTTGTCTGATTATTCTATGTTTCATCGAAGCTATTGCCTATTCAGCTTTTAACTGCAAATCAGGAAAACTAGCTTCTTTATTTCGACAATTGAAAATAACGCAGTTTGAAATAAAAATAATAAAGTTTTGTGAATCCGAATTCAGAACGATGTTCAAAGTATGAATCTCAGATGACAAGCAGAATACTCAGATCTAGTTTTAAACTTAGAACACATTTAATTTTAAAAACCGAACGACCTAACCTATTTCTTTACACTCGCACAAGTGGCAAAGTTAATGCTTCTTTCAGTCGAATGGAACTGGTTCTAATAAGCAAAAAAAAGTAATAGCGAGTAAAATTAACACAATAATGCTGCTGTCGACTCGTGCTGTAAAAAGTGCGAATAGCTTCGGAATACTTCGTAATAGCTCGGGGAAACGCGAGTGCGTGCGCGCTATTATTTTTAAAATATTTTCTACATAGCATTATGAGTTTCTTTTGAAGTCAGGAATGAATTTATGGGTAGTAATGAGTGTTCTTTGTGTTTTATCATTGTTGAACTATTTGACTGGGGAGTAAGTAATTTTTGCATAATTTTAATGTTGTTTTGCGCTTTGACTTCCAGCTGTGTAGGTCTTTAGGACAGTCTGTTGAGAAATATGTAGGAGGTTTTAAAATGTCTAATGATGATTTGTTTTTAAAATAGAGTATCTGTAGATACTGTATTGAAGCATAAACTAGTTAGGTAATAGATTATTAGTCAGTAAACTAGTTGTTTTTTTTATTCTATTGTCTCCCAAAGAAAAGTTAATCAAACCTTGCATGTTCACTTTTTAACAGCTATTACTGACTAGCCAGGAGTTAAGGTGCGCTTGCAATTCCTTTGTCCCCCTTTTACAACACGGAAAATGATGGACGCTGTCTATTTGCAGACGACCAAGTGACTTGACAGATGCTAGACATACCTACTAGGCGTTAAAATAAACCATCGTTAACACATTGCTTACAAAAAACAAAACAATAAGAAGCCTCGCTGAGTTAACTCACATGACTCTTGTTCTAAATTCGAAATGACAGAGATTAGAGCTGCTTCTCAAATTCTTGTTTTAAATTTGACAGATGTCTAGTTGACTTTTGTTTGGTTATTTTTTTTTCTTTTATTTACATATTGAATATAGGTATCTGATGCTGCTTGTGTTGACTTGAGAGGTAAATGAATGCAAGTCTGCCAATTATTTCATGAAACAAATGTGCAAACTGTTTAAATAATAAAATATTTAATTTTGTGTTTATTATGAAAACTTACCTACTTTCAATTCAAAGTAATACACAATAGGTTCTCATATATGCATCAATAACAGCAAACCATTGTTATAATAATATAAATGATTTAATATTTATTCCTGTTAATAAATACAGATAGATAAATAAGTACCAACTTTATGTTAATGAAAACATAAATAAAGCATAAAATACTCTTGGTAATTTTGCCCATAAAGTAAATACTTACCTTGTGCTTATTGATGGATAAAATAATTATTTCTTATTACTTATTCCTTCAAAAAAGCTAGGTATAGGTACCTACACGAAAAAGAACAGCACGAAATGCTCAAAATATAAGTTTCGTAAACTTCATTACCCAATTTAAAATTTAAATGACATTTAGAATGTAAACAAAAAAAAAATGCCTATTAAAATAATGCCTATTAAAACAGTATTCCACCCACCTTTTAGGTTTCCACCTTCTAATGAATACTCCAAACATATTGGTGTCAGATTCAAACTTCATTCACATCACTAGTACACTTCACCCTTCACACTCCGGTTCACAACACTACGCGAATCTTACACACACATTTTGTACCAACAATTTTTAGTTTATTTTCACTCAAACGAAAGTAGAAACTACATAATCAACGTTAAAAATAAGCGTTCCTAATTTTAAATTTAATGTTTACGAACAAACTAGCACTAAAATCTGAAACACAATACGCTGATATTGAAATTCGAACATAAAATCAATTAGAGATGAGAGTATTCGATTTTTGAATGTTACTAAATATTGTTATTCGATAAAGCGAGGTTCGCACGTGTGGCCCGCGCAAGCGATGCACGGCGACTGGCTGGCTCAGGGGCTCCCGTTGCATTGCAATATGCAGCTGGTGTATATCCCGGCTTTGTATTAATAAATTTTAGATGTCAACCGCTTTGCGTGGTAGCTGGTTAAACTTGCTAGTTGTTAGACTGAATGGGATAGTGTCATTGCCTTTAGTTGGCTAGATGTAGGAAGGAAATTGTGGCAAATATAATAGGTATAATCTTTTGTATTACGCATTTGTTGTAAGAACTGGTAACTATGTAAATTGAAGTAGGTAATTTATTCCAAACGCAGCAGCTAGTTATAAATATAACTAATGGAACATTATGCTTTGATATTTTCGCAATATCCTGTGAAATATTATAGCAGAAACACTCCTATATTCAACATATTTTCTGGAAAAACATCCCGAAGATAAATTGCCATAACACAAAAAAAAACATGAATTGAAATAATTCCAGCTACATCTAAAACGTCACGTACAGTCAATCCTTTTTTCTCTAAACTAAATAAATCAGAGATAGCGAAAGGTCTCCACGGACAAGGAAATATAAGATAACGCTGTGTCCCACTTCCAAAGTACTCGTGAACTGGATCTATCAGCATGGTCCCAGGGGCACTCGTCAAATGATGAGTAGGGTTGCCGACTGGCCCAATTTTTTACGCCGTTTCCCATTTTGGAGAGGATGAAATTCGTTTAGACGTGTGATTTTGTTTGATCTGTGTAATGTTGTCGGATATTTTTATAGGGCAACCCTACGAGATTGTAAGTGGAGTGGATTGATATTATTACCTATATTCGATTACCAGACAGACAGCGGTAATTTAATCATTTTATTGTTGGCAACTTTCAAAAAATTCTGTCGGAAGTTAGTAAGTATAAATTGTATTGATGAAGCCTCTAAGTAATACACCGATTTAAATAAAATAGTACGCGACATTATCTACATCAAACATCTCACCAAGCAATGGACTAACAAAAAAAAACCAAAATCGATTTAAAAAAAAAAAAACTTTTTATTTTCCGTTCCACCGAATATTCCCGATATTCGTATTATCTTACGGCAACACTACAGGTGACCTACTTCCGTTCACAGGATCGGTTTGAACGTAATAAGCTCTTCTCTTGCGGTTACGTGATTCTCATGGATTCGTTCGGTTGACACCGGTATCTTTGTGTTCACGCGGAGATGAAATCACGCTTATTGTAATCTCTTACGGACTAGATTAGGATTGATTACGGTATAAACTCTTATGGAACTTCTTTTAGAAAAAAAAATCATGTGCAAGTTCGTCACTGGCAAACTTTTTTGACACATTCTACTTACTACCTACCTAATTACCGAGCTTGTGCTATCAAGTTTATGTAAAAATCAAACAGTTAATTCAAGTGGGAATCATAAAACAACCAAAAACCTCATGATTGATTCCATAGACCACAAGCTAATGTTATACTAACACAGATTTAAATGACATTTTTCGTTTCGTTACCTAACTGTTAATTCTTGGAACCAGCCATGAAGTTATAGTTAAAAACTTCACGGAATCAGCTTCATTTCTTTGCATGTAGTCGATTCTCGCAAGGCATTACGAAATCGATTGAAAGTTTAGTCGATTGAGAAGATTTGTAAACTTTGATGAGTCAATGACAATGTTTATGTTATGTAAGATAGAATTATTATGTAATTATTGGCTAATCAATAATATAATATTAGCTGCTTATCGATTCTTTAGTCGACTCTCCTATTAGTTGTAGTGGTGTACCTAGGGTTGCCAACCCTACTGTAGTACTTATCCTACTATATTAGAGGCTTATATACAATATTTATAAAATAAAACCTATTAGACTACTAGGTATATTAGATACTATATTTTCGATGAAAATTTAAATATAATTATTGTAGGTTATTATTATAAGAGTAAAGCAAAACGCAGCCGTTATCTGTTTTTGAAATTAGTATTCAGAAATAAATCAGTTTAATAAAATTCTGGCGCCTTGTCTTTCTGACCAAAAATGTGTTGCTAAATCTACTGCTGAAAAATGGCAACAAGTGTTGCTCAGTGATTCTGACTTTTCTTATATTTTTTGGAAAATGGTCTGATTTCTTCTCTCTACACCAGCAACTTCAGCTATTACTGAGTGCATATTTTCAATGATGAATACAAAATGGCGAGATGAGCACAATAGGGCCAGTATTAATCTCGTAAAAGGTGAAATAAAGATATTTCTTAACAATAATTTATTTTTAATTTAATAATAGTTATGAGACATGAAATAAAAAACTTGTTAATAAAGGCTCAAAGAAGCAAAAAACATGTTTTATTTTTTAATCATTGCATCATTTATTTTTCAATTTTTAATCATATTTTTACAAGCAATGGCTTCGAAAATACTATATTTGGTATAAAAAGCGTTGGCAGCCCTAGGTGTACCGTCTCTACGATGTAGTAACTAAGCAATCTTTCACCTTTAAATATACCTATTGCCGATAACCTGGGGAGGGTTAATGTTGTTCAATATTGTACCTACTTAGGTATTTCATGTTTGCCAGACCAATTAATCTGCCTATTCCCAGGTATCTATGTTGGGGTTGGCTTCCAGTCTAACCAGATGCAGTAGAATACCAGTATTATACATGGAGCGACTGCTTATGTGACCTCCACAACCCAGTTACTGGGTAACACGATACACCTTGGTCAGACTTTTAGGCATCTGACCACCCGTAACGACTGTCAAAGATCTACGAATGACAGCCGGGACCAACGGCTCAACGGGGTTTTCGAGGCCCGGAGGGGCCTCAATGTGTAATGGATGGTGACCCATCCACGAACTGACCGCAGCAAGCGTAGCTTAACCTTCGATCGACCCGTGCGGCTGTTATCATTTAGCCACGAGCACCTTTGTCAGACCATTTTAACATTAAAGGTTGATCTCCAAGAAAAAATCCAAAATCCCGAGGATTTTGGAGTTACCTACTGTAGCTAGAGTAGACCGTGAGAAAACAAATTAAAACAATCATTGAAAAAAAAAAGCTGGAAGTAAAGAAAGATCGAACTAACTAGAAACAATATTACGTGACTGACATGGCCTTGCGTATGGCATGCTGTGTCCCTGAACTGAACTTAATTTACATTGTATTCACGTTTATCTTTCTAAAATAGACTAGCTTCCACCCCGTCGCATCGCATCGCCAGCCCGCGCTATTACTTCGTTTTCGCTTAGCGTTATTTCTTTTTGCTCGACTCCTTAGGGTCTCAGAATGGTGTTAAATAGCCTAGTCTTCCTTAAAAATTGGGCTATCTTTTCAAATACAACTGGTACTACCAGAGATTAGCGCGTTCAAACAAACAAATAAACTATTCAGCTTTATTATTAGTATAGATAGATGACAGGCGGTTTTTGGTTCTCGTGGCTATTACCTACGTAACTACAAGATTGGATATGGTAGCTGTAGACCAGCAAGCGTAGCATGGCCCCTATAGAAACTGAAGAAACGGAAGACAAAATGACAAATTGTAGAAAGATTTCTACGGTACGATGTCAAAATTCAAGAAAAGAATGACTTTTTGTTAAGAAAGTGATTTGTCTTCTCTTCGTAGAGTAGAGATAGAGTGGTCATGCTACGCATGCTGTGGTTCTTAACCGGTAGTCGCTGGGAGCACCCGCAGTGGTCCGCGAAGCCTGTGACTAACTCTGAACCAAGGATTCAAAAGTTCGTAAAGAATATACAGTCACAAAAATCGCATTAAAATAATCATACTTATCACTGTTATGTAACATATTCTTTAGAAAGATAAAAAATACTGTTGGCGTTGAACAATTTTATGCGTTTTTTATTTATAGATAGAACAATCTTTTATTAATTTACAAATAAACGTTGTATAGCGTCTGTGCAGTTACACACCGATTTCTCTCTTTCAATCGTCAGTAATTTGACGTTGAAAAGAAGAAGACAAAGCGATGTGTAACTATACAGATGCTACACATAACACAATGTTTATTAGTAAGGAGGTTACTATATTACCTCCAAACAGTTGGTGGTCCATGGCAAGACAGAAATGTTGTCAAATGGTCCCTCGTTACTAAAAGGTTAAGAACCACTGACTGCTGTAGACTGTAAATGATAAACGATTTTGTTTCTGTAAATAGGTTTGTACAAACACTTTTTACACGTCAATCATATTTTAAAACTAGATGAGGTCGGCGTTTCCTATCTGACTACTCTGAGAAGAATGGCCGAAACAAACTCAGGTCGCGGTCTCTTTTAAAGTCCAGACAGTCCAGTCACAGAAGTGTAGCCAGTGTACAGCTCTTAAAATGAAGAAGCTCGTCCAGGGAAGTTCAACCACCATACATATACATTTAAAGGTGACTTTCATTGATTTGCATGCCAAAATACGTCATCGTATAAGAATATAGAGGGGTGTAATTTCAAAACCCTCTAAATCATTCTGAAGAAATTTTTCACAAAAATATTATATTGAATAGATTGTGGTAAACTTAATCCAAAGGGCAATAATTGATATTAGTTTGTTTGTCATGTCATGGCAATCCAAAAAACGTAGAACATCTAAAATATTATTATTTATAAGTGCATTTTAGCGGATTTTGCAAATAACATTACTTTTTATACTGATTTTACTGTGTATTTAAGTGGGTTATGAAAGTTAACGTAATATATTGAAAGTAAAATTGTAAACTTTATTTTGGTGTAAAAAAATATGTAAATGTGTCCGAAGTAATTTTAGGGGGTTTTGAAATCACACCCCCCTGTATTTACTCAATACTCAATATTTTTATTGCTTTACCATAATACCCATCCACCTTTACCACCACCAACACCACCCCACCACCACCACCACCACCACCACCACCACCACCACCACCACTACCACCACCACCTTTTGTATTACCGCATTTAAAGCAAAGTAATGACTTTGGCTTTTTTTCTGCCAAACTTGTGTGTTAGAGTATCTAGCTAGACTATGTATCAGCTATCTCGAAGAATACGTACGGTTGTAGAACTTCTCCACAAGAGCGTATTTACGAATAGCCCTTTTTCTGCGAAGGAGCTCGTCCAGAGAAGTACTTAAAACCACTTGTACACCATCATACCTTTTTTGCCACCAAGCAGCATTGCTATCAAAGGAAAAACCGATACATTTAATAACTTAAACTGGACGACCTAGAGAATGAAACTCGCACGGACTCGGGAAGAATAGCACAAAAGGGAGGAAGCCTATACTTAACAGTAGGTGGAACAAGGCTGCCAATAATGATAATGAATACCTTAAACTTAACGATCTATTTAGTTGCTGAAAATCAATTTGCACAGTATAATAATTTCCAATATTCTCTTTATTACCTATCGTTGGAGTAACACTACCTTTAGTATATTCCCAATACTTACGAGGTATTCCACTCAGAGCATTGATTTCAACAGCACTTGGCTGAACCGCACTTGAGCACTTCCACTAACGGCACTAACCAATCTATTTTCTACCAGCTTTTGCTAACGGCTTCGCCCGCGTGGATGTCGGAAATTATCCCACGGAAACGTACTACCGGGATAAAAAGTATCCTAAATGTTAATCCAGGTTATAAACTATCTGTGTTTCAAATTCCATCCAAATCCGTTAAGAAGTTTTTGCGTGAAAGAGTAACAAACTTCCATCCATCCATCCATCCATCCTTACAAACTTTCACATTTATAATATTAGTAGGATAGGATTATAATAAAGCTGAAGAGTTTATTTGAACGCGCTGATCTCTGGAACTAGGAGTCGGATTTGAAAAATTATTTTGCATTTGGTAGCCCAATTCTTGAGGAAGGCTTTTTAACATCATGCTAGGGCCCTTACGACCATGGCACAAGAACGAAACATTGTCTGCAAGCTGGTAGTAAATTAACTCTAAGTAGTTCTATTCGAACAGTCAAGCAAGTTTGGAATAAGCTTTCACGTGGTTTAAAATACTTTTTGTTTTAATAGAGATGTAGGACTAGGTCCGTCAGTGTAACACGTTCATTTCTTGATATAAATAATAATCAAATATATTAAATAACGTGTATTTCTCCATTACACTACGTCCCCGTATTTAGTTAGTTAAATATTGCAATAGTACCTTTATTGTCTAACCATGTACATTTTTACGCTGCTTCAAATCTTTGAGTATTTACACCAAAACTTTGTAACAACTTTTGTTCCAACCTTTGTAACAACTTCGACTGTTTTGATGTCCAGTTGAATGGGTATTTCGAGGGTTATTTTAACAGTTTTGTTCCTCGATTCGTATGGTTTAATGTTATTGGGAGGTAAACAAACAGGCAGGCCATCTGATGGTAAGTCATCATCGTCGCCTGTGGGCACCAACACCAGAAGCATTACAGTTGTATTGCCATCCCGGTGATCCTAGAAACCGCTAAAATGTCTGATGCCTGTAACTGCATACCTATTCTTTTAAACCGGAACATGGAAACGCATCCTTGGCGGCCATCAGCATACTTGACGGCATGGACAATGGAAATGGTACTACCATGTATGAAGAAAATGATTATGATTTGCGAAGGAGCTCGTCCGGAGTAGGTTAGTACCTACTCCGGACGAGCTCCTTCGCAAATCATAATCATTTTTTTTCAGAATATGGTACAATAAATGGTCTTAAGATTAGCAAAGAACTTTACTGCTAGATAAGTATTTAAATGAAAGTTAGTTCTCCAAAAATTATATAACATTCAAGGACAAAGCAAAATCTAAATCCGGTATAATCTCAATCTTATCCAAGCTAATACGCTATAAGCAAGTATTCTCTCGAGAGGTAAATGTATTTGCGTCTTAGCGTTCTCAAAGACGATCTCGGAGCTAAATAGGTCTGAATATCTAGGCATCACTTAACTATTAATCTTGGAGCTATCTCCCTCAAAGTGTATAGTGGAAACCAATCAGGCGACCGCAATCGAGAAGTTATCAATTAATCAATGGGAAATGTTTAACTGGTCCTCTAGAAAAGTATTGACCTTCTAATGATGGACACTTTTTTTAAATTAACGAATCTCCAAAATCTTTTTGGGCTTCTAATGATGGACACTTTTTTAAATAAATGAACGTGTAAAAGCTTTAGGGTGTCTAATAATGCACATTTTTTAAATAAATGAGCCTCTTTCTTTATTACTAGTCTTTTCGCACAGTTGGTTGCAGTAACTAAGCTAGGGTACCCCGACTAAACGACTTAGGTTAGGTTAGTACTGTGCCAACCGCGCGTGAGGCGATCGAGCGAAGCGAGCGGTGCCGCATGAGTGGCCGGCGAGCGCTACACCCACAATCCTATATCCAAGTTGGTCGCAGTTACTTGGCTACTAAGTATTTTTAGGTCCCCAAAATATGGTTATTAGAGGTTCACAAGAGACGTATTCATTATATTAGAGTGTACAATAATAATTTTAGGACAACAAAATGGGAATTATTAGAGGTTCTATTAAATACCTACATGCCTTAATGAATCTAGATAGCAACAGATTCTACTGCCTTCTTTCACTAAAAAGGCATAAAAGTTTGTGTCCTATCAAAATTACTTCGCACATTGTTTTCGTCAGGTTATACGAGTAATATCGAAGAAAGTTATCACAAAATATTTATACTTTATAAATACCTTAAAGCGTTCCGAATGAGTAATTAGTGTAATTACAAACCAATAATTGGCTGATTGTGATTAATTAAGCAGTTAATATGAATCTGCATCGTTATTGAGGAAATAATTTTGTCAATCCATCATTTAATTCGTTTACATTAAAGTCAAGCGTCATTAAGAAAAAACTTGGCAATACGGAACCTAGGAACGTGTGAATTTCTCATTTTTTTTAAAACGCAACAAAAATTTTTTCGGCGTCTTTCGCAGAGTTAAATTGATAAATTATTTACAATACTTTAGCTTCAAACTGCCCCGACATTCCAGGAAACGGTTATGTGCTGGCAACACAGCTAACACCAGACATTTTCGTAATACCAAACCCAAAGCGCCAGCGGCAGCGCGTGCGCATATCCAAGTTCAAAGTTACATGAAAGTAGGCAATTTTATGGACTCTCCGTTATGTTTTCAGATTGTAGGGTACGCGTAATTTTGTTTTGATTTTCAAACGGGCATTGTGTGAGTCTTGCCTTGTAAGTAAGACCTGACTTTGTTTATTGTAAAAGCAAGAAAAGGTTACTTGGTGATATACTCTGTTCAACAGCCACTGCTGCTAACTAGGTAAGTATATAGGTACAGCCCGGAGTTTGGAAGTTGGCGGTGTGATACCCTCGTGCCTTGGAAAGCACTTTAAGTCGTTGGTCCTGCGCCTGATCTCTTTCCGGTAGTGTCGGATTGCATGCCATCTCATCGGACTATGAGAGTGAGGGAAGAGAGAGTGCAACTATGTCTGCGCACACACTTGTGCACTATAATGTCTCAGGCGCCGAAAGCTAGTCTCCGTTGGGAATGGCCGCCATGGCCGAAATACGGTCTGGAGGAGTATCATTCTTAGCAGTCTTTGAAAACCTCTAAATATTCTATATGGCTATTTTAACGTCAGTTTATACTATATATCTCTGAGTACTACCTTACCTAAATAATATTGAAAATTTGCAACTCTAATTCCTGACTCTGTACCTAGTTTGAGGATCACCGACCAAACTGATACGTATACTGTACTTGATTCATCAACATAATTACCAATTCATTTGCGGTCGGTGAAATATGATTTTTCTTCCATAGGTACTTCTCTATTAGTCCTCATCTCGGTAGTCACCCCTTTCTAGCCATATCATCTTTCACACATTCCATCCATTGTTGCTTTGGTCTTTGGTTTTGTGGTACCTAATTCATTTGATGAAGTCTAATTATTGAGAATAGTAACAGCATTCAGAGCATTACAAGACTAACATAATCCTGCACTACTCTGCAGTTTGCAATAAGTATCTATACTCCCCTGCTTGAAGGTGTGAAACAAAAGGTTACTTAACAGATTGGCCTATTTTGAGTGTTCTGGGAACCTTTACAGTTGATTGATTTATTATAAATAAAACATATATGTACAATACTTAAAATACCTCAATTTATTATTAAAAATGTTCGCGGTTGACCCACTTTCACTCTGAGCCTTCACACCAGTGTGCAGTGTTAAGGTAGGGAAATTTCTAAATAGCAAACGTCAAATTGAGAAGTGTCAAAGGGACGGGTGTCAAAGTGACAGGTGTCAAACTATGAAATGTCGACTAAGAGTGTAAATACGGATAAAAAAAACTTCCCGTGGTACTACTTGATCGCTTGGTAGTTCTTCGGGTATTTTTTTCCTCATGGTACTACTGGTAGTACCACGGGCAACAAACGATTACAACGATACGATGACCTAAGCTTAGGTTGTATTTTAAAGTACATTTTATTGTATGAATACCATCGCTCCCATTGTGCTGTTGTATTGGAAGTTTCCGCACAGCAAACAATTTTTTTGCTTCATGACACACGAGCTCGTAATCGTTTACGTAAGATCTTATTGTCATCTCAGGAAAAAAAGGAATGGTAATTGAATTGCTATATGAAAAATATTTCTATTGTTAAAGCACAGCCACTCTTAAATAAATCAATCAACCACCAAACCAATCCACAAACCAACAACCACCAAATCATCCAAACCAACCTAACCCAGCCAACCAGGACTGTGGCTCTGTCTCGCATAGGGTCGTAGCATTATGTTGAGCGATTGACGTTTTGCGTGGATGTGACACATATTTTCCCCCGACTTGATCTTTTTTGTGTTTGTGAGTTTTTCTCTGCGTCATGTTTACCGCAAATAAACGTAGTTTCTTTCTTTCTTTCTCTCTAACCCCAACCCACCAATTTAAATAGTCCGTAGGTATATTCAAATCACAGTTGTATAAAAGGGCCATAACACGACAAATTGACGTAGTGTGTCAATTTGTTTAACAATTAATTTCCCTGACTGTACCTAAGGAAGAAAGAAATTATGAGTAAAAACTTAACTATGACCAGGTAGTATAATAGGTTGGGGAAAAAGATTCTTCGCATTTTTTAAGAAAATTCCAAACATTTTTTAATATAGTTTATTTACATTTAACTAAAGTATGTAGGTACCATTTTGTTCGATAACTTTTTGCCATCTTGTAGGTAGGGAAATGATCCCATTGCTATAGAAATTTTAGTTATCAGCTTCTTCAAAAATGGTTCGGTTTCATTACGTCGTAATAAAGAATCACAAATGAGTACACGGTTCATTAGGTTTCTTTCAGTGAGCTCGTGAGGTACCCAAATATCGAGCTTTATTGTGTGCCCAGTTTTTTTCAAATGTGCCAAAACGGTTTTGTGGTCAATTCCCAGTTCTTCAGCTACGTCGTAACTACTAATATGCCGATCTTGCTCCACTTTTTCAAAAATGGCACCCATTTTATCCATAATAGGGCGACCAGAGCGACGTGCATCTTTGACATCAAAATTTCCGGATTGAAAACGCTTAAACC
This sequence comes from Griposia aprilina, assembly GCA_916610205.1. Taxonomy (NCBI): domain Eukaryota; kingdom Metazoa; phylum Arthropoda; class Insecta; order Lepidoptera; family Noctuidae; genus Griposia; species Griposia aprilina. The sequence continues at coordinate 3,497,029 of OU744295.1, read as the reverse complement.
AAATTTGTGTTACTCTCACAGACACTGCACTAGGTCCATAAACATCGCAATTTTTTTTCGCGGCTTGCGTTGCATTTTTTCGTTTTTTGTAGTAAAATTTTAAAATGTATCGAATTTCTTCATTAGATTCACTCATCTTGACAGTACGAAAAACAAATGAAATTCACACATTTTCCTAATTTGAATTTGGAATTATGTTCCTTAAAGGAGATCACCCATTCTGGGCTAATTTTTTTTTTTTGGGTGGCCCTCGATAATTCTTACATATTTTAAAAATATGTATAGAATACATTATGTTTTACTATGGCACCAAAGACGAGAACAATTTGGGTTCGAAGATTAATAGGATTAATAATTATTAGGAATTATATTTGGTACAAGTAATACGTTTTGCGCGTTCAGGTAAAAACCTGTTCTAATCTTGCACGCTCCGCGCGTCCCTCACTTCCCCCGTGCTCTGTGCCGTTTACTTGTAACACAATAGACACGCGCGCGCGAGTCGTCTCAGTCCGTTCAGTGACGCATCATCTGTTGCCTTGTTCACTACTCACTGTTTTTGCGAATCAGCTTATTTCTCGGCGTGTGTTATAAGGACTGTTTTTTTTTATAATCTGTGACCATTGCGCAAATAACGGACTTGATGTTATCATGGGAACGTGTGTGTGTTGTAATCGTTCAGTTGTTAATAGAAGACGATCTTTATTGACGTCTGAGTTGTTTCAAAATAGGCCGCACTTACGATTGTATATAACAGAAGTTATACACCCTCGACAAGTAAGTATATAAGTACATATTTTTTGGTCAAATGTTAAAAATGTTTGTACTTAATAATTAATGTATGTATGTATGTAGGTATCTAAGAATTACCTGTGTACAACCCGGTTAAAATATCTCTGCACCTGGCGTCGATGACGTCACTTTTGTATTCTGATAAGGCGTGAAAAAGATAAGGGCACGTGTTTATTTGCCCGCTGCCTTACGATCTCGCCCCTACAAGGCGTCCTCGTGGTCAGGCTTTTAGTTACGATTTTTAAAGTGAATCAGTAACCGCTTTGAGTAAATCAATGCCAAAAAATAGATTCGAATTCATTTTGTGTTGTTTCTTTTCAGATTCTTCTGAATCATGAAGAATTTATCTGCCGTCCTTGTGTACAACGAGCAGACAGGAGAAGAAGAGCTGACGTTCCGCCAGCAGCTGACGTTCCGCCAGCAGCTGACGTTCCGCCAGCAGATAACGTTCCGCCAGCAGATGACATTGCGCCTGTTGATGCTGCTGTGCCTGTGGAAGTCGCTGAGCCATCGGCCAGAGACTCTTCTGTCCAAAGTAGCAGATATCGACGTGTTCCTTGCACAAGTTCGCGCTGCTTAATATTTGGTTGTCAAAATACCACCCGGCGTCGCTTGCCGAGTTCTTTACGGGCGAATGTTTTATGCAAGTATAACATATACATACCTAAAGATAGTCGTGTTTGTCAAGAACATTTGATCAGTTTTGATTGGGAACAATTACAGGAGGCACCAAATCTATGTACCGATTTTAGTGGGGCTTACTTAGATGATATAATAGATGTGTTAAAAGAAGAAAGGAGTTCCTTTCTAGACTTTGTCAATTATAGGCAAATGAGCCAAACAGAATTATTTTACTGGACAGGTCTTAGTCATGATCAGTTTCAACTTATATTGTCTGAAACACCTAGTCTGAGAAACCAAAAACGTCCTGAAGCCTGCCTAGGCATTTTACTAGCAAAATACAGAACTGGTGATTCGAACCTACGTCTAAGTAACATGTTCAGAATGCCAGAGTCTACTCTACAACGAAAACTTGGAATTGCTAGAAAATGCTTGCTTCGAGATTTTGTTCCTCGTCATTTAGGATTCGATCACATTAGTCGACAGGAAGTAGTATCCCGGAACTTATTAGTACCAGAAACGATTTTCGGTAATCCTGGGTCGCCGCCGGAAGAGAGAAAGGCAATCGTAATATGCGACGCAACATACGTTTATTGTCAGAAAAGCTCCAATTTCTTTTTTCAGCGGGAAAGCTATAGCTTACACAAATATACCAATTTACTGAAGCCATTTCTATTTGTAACTTGCGATGGATATATAATTGATGTGACTGGCCCATATTCTGCTACATCATCTGATGGTCGTATCATGATGAATATGGCAAGAGACGAGAGTGGTTATGTGTTCAATTGGTACTTTCAAAATGAAGATGTCTTCATCCTTGACAGGGGCTTTCGAGACTCAGTTGCATCCTTAGAAGAATGTGGCTATTCGTGCTATTTACCACACTCTAAAGAAGTCGGTGCACTACAATTATCCACAGCTCAAGCCAACGAATCAAGACTTGTTACTATGTGTCGTTGGGTAATCGAAGTGGTGAATGGAAGATTTAAGCGCGATTATAAATTGTTCCGTCAAGATTTTTTCAATAGAGCTATGCCTCATATGATGGATGATTTTAGAGTAGCAGCCAGTCTCGTCAATGCATTCCATCAACCAATAATAGATAGCATACACGCAGAAGACTTCTTGGAAATCATACAACACAGGCGAAATATAGAGAACGATCTTGCCGATTATGTCATAGAAAATAATATGAACAGGCAAAGAGTTGTATTCCGACGAATGACGGCTGATGACCCAGAACTAATAGATTTTCCTCGTCTGAATGAAGAAGATTGTATTCTTTTTGCTTTGGGCACTTATCAGCTCAAATTAGCCCGATCATACTGTGGCGAGCACATCAGAGACGGGGTTTACACGATTGAACTGTATAATGATCCTAATATTATCAACTTGCCTAATGTTAATAATACAACGAGACTTCTAAGAGGTCGTATTCAATCGCGACATTCGAGGGCCAGGACGTACTATGTTTATATTAGGTCTTTACCTATGAAATTGCCGTTCTGCAGTACTGGCCATTTCAAATCAAAATAATTTTTGTTTGGCTAAGAATTCTAATTTCAAATTAATTTTATTTTAAAAACATGGATTTTTTTTTCTAAAAGTAGTCATTTCTTTATTGATTAGTGTTACATTTTCATCGCATTTCAATCTTTTTCGTCATCATGGATACGTTAAAAATTCGAGTAATTATGGAATATGAGTACCGTCGTGGCAGCAACGCGGCACAAGCGGCACGCAACATCAACGACGTTTACGGAGCTAACACTACAAACCAACGCACCACCTGTTATTGGTTTGCTCGCTTCCGTTCTGGAAATTTCGACCTGAAAAATGAACCTCGCGGTCGTCCGAAGACTTTGGTCGACAATGACGAATTAAAGGCGATTGTGGAAGCTGATGATACACAATCTACGGCTGAATTAGCAGCAGCTTTCGACGTTAGCGTCAAAACAATATTGGTCCATTTGCGTCAAATTGGCAAGGTAAAAAAGCTTGACAAATGGGTGCCCCACGAACTCAATGATCGCCAGCGCGAAGTACGCGTCGAGACGTGCCTTGCACTGCTCAACAGACACACAAATGAAGGAATTTTGAACCGCATTGTTACCTGCGATGAAAAATGGATTCTGTTTGATAACCGTAAGCGCTCAGCAAGTTGGTTGGATCCTGGTTCAGCACCTAAACAATGCCCTAAACGAAAACTTACCCCTAGAAAAGTGATGGTCACTGTTTGGTGGTCTAGCGCCGGTGTGATTCATCACAGCTTCTTACCAAACGGGGTGAGCATTACTGCAGATGTGTACTGTGAAGAACTGAACACAATGATGGAGAAGCTGGCGCATCTCCAAGCAGCATTGGTCAATCGCTCGTCTCCGCTGCTCCTGCACGACAACGCGCGACCTCATACTGCACAGCAGACGGTCTCCAAGTTGCAAGAACTGGGGTTGGAAGCTCTCCGTCATCCGCCCTACTCACCAGACCTTGCGCCTACAGACTACTACTTTTTCCAGAATTTGGATAACTTCTTGGCGGGAAAAAAATTTAATACCCGAGAGGCAGTACAAAATGCCTTTGAAGAATTTGTTGCCTCCCGTCCAGCTGATTTCTTTAAGAAGGGCATCAATAAACTGCCACTGCGATGGCAAAGATGCATTGATTGCATGGGTGATTACTTCGATTAATACAAATAAAAAATTCATGAAAAAAAATCGTTTAAATTTTTTCATACAAAACGGCAATTTCATAGGTAAAGACCTATTATTATGGCAGATTATACGGAAAATGGCAGAAATGCAATTAAAAAATATTATTGTACGTGTCTTACTGGCAAAAAAACTCTAGGCTGCTGTGCTCATACCATGTCAATTATTTGGTTTCTCGGCTTGGCTAGACATCTAGATGAGCCCTTACAAACACCGGCAGGTTTTTTAGATTATGTTATCGTTCAAGATAATGAGCATAATATGTAAGATCACTGTATAAAAAAAACAATAAATTGATACTTTTGTACCCTTTTCTTTGTTTTATTATAATCCGTACAACGCCTATTATATATATCTAGTTGGTTAGTAGATAGCAGTGTTGTAATCATAAAATATAAAAAATAGGGATCGAATTCAAAATGTATATTTTTTTAGCTGTTTTTCCTAACCCAAAAGTTGCCTGGTAGAAATTACTGCCAAGCAATAAGGCCGCCCGTTGCATTATGTTCTTTCCATTTTGTTATTTTATGAATACCAAAAACCATGAAAATCGGTCCAGCCGTTCTCGAGTTAAAGTGTTCGAACAAACCCGATTTTATTTTTTAAAGACCGTTCTATATCTTTGTCCCTAAATTAATTATAACGTTGTCACCATACAATTTTCTTTCTACTCCCCTGTAACCTTTCAAATAAAATGTATTTCATTCCTGGCCGCCAACTTTTTTTTTTTAGCCCGAGTCGCCCTACTAAATGAGTGATCTCCTTTAAACTTTCAATGATACCAAAACCAGCCAGATACAAATAGTATAGCCAAAGAGATTTTATTACAAGTTCATACACACTATAATGCGAAAAGACTTTTTCCCCAACCTAACTAGTATGTTCCTTTTCGTCATAACAGCCCGACCAAGTACAACATCACATCAAACTCCACAATTTGTCTTTTTTTATCTCCCATAAAATATTTCGCAAGGCAATCTAATGGTGAATAGAAGGGGTCCGATAAAAAACGAGCCGTGAGAAGAATGCTACGTCGTTGTCGCTACGTCAGCCTGCCAGACTACTGACGAAGCTACGAAGCTAGGCAAAAAACAAACGAACCTTTGAGAAGGGCTGCGTAAGCTTAGGCGAATGCGAAATGTTAGCATTCTGAGGAAGTAGGTTACATATCTAGGGTCTAGGTATTTTTTTCCAGCTGTGTTGGTGGTCGGATTCTATTCTTTGAAGAGGCTAGCAGTTTTTTTTAATGGAAGACGGTTGTCTGAATATTACTGAAGAATAAGTAAGTACTGAAGATCTAAGGAGTAAGAGTTCTGGAATACGTTTCAGGCGTCCCATAGCACTAGAAAGAAGAAATAAAGAAAAATAGGTTTATTTGCCACAGAAACACGTGCATACAAAAAAGATAATTAGCTCTAGTAACAATGTAAATAAAAATAAACAAATAAAATAGATCTTTAAGCACGAGCACAAAACACTAGCTAATATTTGTGATCTCTAGGAAAAGCGCTAACTTTAACTACATTCAAAACTGCTTATTATTGAAGGAACCGTCCAAATGCTGACGTTATAGCCGATACTCCATAAAAACATACATATTTATGCATAGGTCTTGCCGCAGGACTTCTACATTCCGTCATAATATCCGGTAAGTACGTCGTTTTAAGTGAAGTCATTATAAACGGTTTTAACTGTACTTACTGGATTTATATATATGTGAGAAATATCTCTTACCATTTTCATAGCTGTTATAATATTTCGAGTTGCTCCAGATCCTCAAGTCTTTTGAACACACACAATCACAGTTATAAATAATAAGAGGATCTCCCAAAAAATCCCAGGCAAAATCTTTTCCCTCAAAAATTCTCGTGACCGAAAAAAGCAAACGCCATGCAAATTTGAATTGGCAGGCTGTATATTACATTACCGCTGCCACGCAACAAATAACCAATCAAAGAACCGGATTCCGAGCACGTTCGAGCACAATAACACAATTTTCGTGCCGCCGGGTAAAGCAAGCAACTTTAGCTGGAAAATGGAAGGTATTTTCTTAAAAACACAGTGTATTGTAAATGTTTGTTCCATTTTACTGACTACCTGCAGAATTGTCTCTCCTTCTCCCCTTTACCCATCCAAAGGTTGTCTTTAACAGATCGCTTTTAGCGCCCATTGTCTGATCCTAAGTAAAATTTCTACATTTATCTTGAATCCATATGGTGTACATGTATGTATAATAACGAGTATTAAATTCTAGTTTGGAAGTTTCGGAAATGGTGAGTAAAAATGGTTAATATTTTCGTTAATACGAACTACAATTCATATTTCCTTATTCAGAATAACTCGTCCCTTTTAGAACTTTGGGTGTTAAGCTGTGAGGATTAATCTCAGGATGTATATCCAACAGCAACCCGGGACTGTTAGTAACCACTGGGTTTCAATCAGTCTCCTTTTACGACACCTAAAGATACAGTCACAGACCTCGGCATCGTAAAAGGCAACTAAAGGCCGAATAACTCATCAAACTCAACTAATTTTATTGAAGTCGCAAGTCTGAAGCTGTCTGTCTTTGTCGCATAAAGGTGAATCGTAGAGACAGAAATACTTTGAAGAACGTTAAAGTAAGACTTCGTTTCAGAATTACGGAATCCTCACGAAAATTCACGTAGGAAGACGAATGGTAACCCAGAGGGCCTCGACAAAGTGACATTCAGCGATAACGATGATGGAACTGTCAAAAATGTATGGAATTGATTGATATATAGCGATCGAAAATATCTTATGACAATACAAAACGCTTTGAAAGCTATTGCCACTTGTCTGGGCAGGATAGGCTTAGATTAGAACGAAGCAGGAAAGATAGAAAAATACTGAAAGGCTGAAAATTATGACGATGAAGAGAACGTGCAGAAAATGCATCAAATTTTCAACTAGTTACCGAAGGCTGTGACCCATGGGAAAAGTTATGTCCCAATTCTTACCGAGTCACGTGCAATTGTCAATGGAACAGATTTTCACAATAATTAATAATAACATTATGTCATAAAGCACGGATATCTGCAATATTCTCATACAATGTGTCAGCTGTGAGAATTAGGTCAGCACGAGTTTGCAATCTCTCACAATGTTATCCAATATGACTATATTTCAAGCCAATATGTACTAGGTTGCCATAAGATTCTTAGTGGTGGTTATTTGTGCTGACTACCTCACTGGTCTAGTTGTGGTTGCAAGTGCGTTTCCTGGACTGATTCTGGGGTTCGATCCATGGTAACGTTGTTTATGGATATTGCCATTAGAAATTCGAAGTACCGGCCCAACGTCTGGATTTGTACCCGCGGGCGTACTCTCGAAGTTCGTTAACGAAGATACTGGCCCGTCCGTAAGTAGTTTGAAACTTTAGAGTGTACACTACACCCGATTAATTAACTTATTCAGTCAGATAAAAACACACCGCGAGTAGGGACAACTATCACATCGTGGTGTCAGTCATTCTTTGGTCGGGGTCCCAAACTAATCTTATGTCCGTAGGTGATACGGAGTAGGAAACGCTCGTAACGCCGGCTGTAACTACGGATTTCGTGCTTAGAGAGTAGACCCCCCCCGTTTAGTGGCAATAGGCTCACCTCCCGTTTCATGGAACTCTTCTCTTAACGTAGGTATCGGCAAGAAAATACACACACCTAGTGTTGCAAGAAGAACATTTCATTCTGTAGTAAAAATTTTGTTCAGTTAGCAAGTTTGTGGCTAAGTTGGCTAGCTAATATATCAACCTAGTCAGTCAGGTGGACGTACATTTAAGTACCGCCACTCGTAGAGACTATTTGAATGCTCTCCAAGAAGCATATCAAGATCTTCATGTAAGGTAAGTATTTTAGTCGTTCAGAATCCAGTATAACCGTACATTGTAAGACATTTATTTCTACACATTTTTACAATCCTTGCAGTTTATTACTCTTTCTTAATTCCCTTCCCGCATCTCAATGTGCACCTTATACTTCGGATATAGAGTATAAATTCCCTCCTAAATGGTATTTGCCATTAAAGTCGTAACGATTGGCAACGTATCCTCTATGGTGTTGCCATTTACCACCACTTACCATAACATCGCTATTTGCGACGTAGGAATATTGAAATATATTACAATAATGGGTTTGTTTGTTACAGTTCTTAACGAGGTAACCTTTGTTACGATAGCTACTATAGGCACGTAAATGATAGATAATTTATTGTCAAAATGGTAAAAATATGTGATCTATACTTTAACAGAAAGAAAAATTGTTTATTCTGCACAAGACACATATTACAAAAAAAAAAGTAAACAAAATACATACACTAATAAACACATTACCACTCCTTTGCGTCGCGCAGTCGGGTAAAAAGTAGCCAAAAAGTTTGACAGTGTTGTCCATTGCTTGATATCAGGGCAGACCAAAATCAAAGACAATAATACACAATATGGGCAAAGGTCTCTCCCATGACTTCCAGCTCTTACGTTCAAGAGACCACAAACTTTCATAAAATTATTAACAATTTGAGTATAAGTGATAAAGTTTAAAAATGATCTACGTTTTTGTAAAATGGCTGTCACTGTATAAACATTACGCTTCTAGTTATTTGCACAATACAATAGTTTTTCGCACATATTCGTCAAAGTAAGTTATTACATAAAACATTTCAATATTGACTGTTACATAAGACTCTTACGGTCAATTTATAGTTTATTAGTAGCGTGCCATTTCTTTCTTGATAAGGAAATGGAAACAGTAGACTTTAGGCTCCCGAAGACAGGCGCGACGCGACAGCGCGACACAAAGGCGCCGATCGTCGCGCGACGAGGGGTGCGTGTCGCGCTTGTTTGTAGGAGCCTTTAAAAGTTATGGGTGAAATAGAGCGATGTTATTTGTGCGCAAGTAAGGGTCTTGTCACACTGGGGCAAGGGCTTCCGGACCAAGAGTGGACTTTACACAATGTACACAACGCATATATCTCAACTGACATCTATCAGTCACTAAATAAAATAGTTCGTGATCTATCAAAAGGTACTCGTATCAATGACTTACATGACAAATAAATTGTGTCAGTAAATGCTTTTTATAACAGCAATATCCGAAGGACAAGGAAATGTATAAGTTGTTTCAAAGGAAAAGACGTACCTAACCGACGTTAGCCACTCTTTTAAAAATTCTAAGTCGTAGAGAAAAGCTCGATAGTGAAACGATACTGTTTTGTTCAGTTTTTTTAGTTCTGCAGGCATTTTTTTTTTATTTGTCTTATCCTTACGTCATCTTAAGAAACGGCCACATAACATAGCCTAAAGTTGTCGCGTTTTAGCATGCCAATAGCGGTCATCGACCCATCAACATTTTTAAGCATTTTTCTTGCAAAAAAACTGAAATAAAGTTCGTTAACGTCCTGAATCAATATCTATCGTTTTATTCAAAAAATTCCCACATAATAACCCGTGAACAAAGTGTTTATATAATTATGTTAGGCTATAAGAAAGTGAAACGGACTTGTAAAGTACCTACAATCAACACTATTCTAAGTTTTAAAATAATTTGCACGTAAAAATTAAGTTACATTAAAATTGCCTGTTAGTCTTATAGGCAAGATTGTAATTAATTTAGTTAGAAACTGGTTCTTTTTAATAAAGGATAAAAAACAATAACCAGTTAATTGTTGGTGTTCCTATAGAGAGATATTGGAGGTAAAGGTTAATGACCGCTAGTACCATGCTAAAACGCGACAACTATAGTATGGTAGAGCCCTAATGAAGTTGTTTGTAACTCAAGCTATTGCGATTGTATTAGCTTCTAATCTATGTAGGTTTATAGTCACAACTTGCAGAATGTCTTCACAATACCTGATGCATTAGCAGGGCTTACGATTATGCTTAGAGTTATTCACACCTGCCAAACCGCTTAGGATAAATAGCTACTGCTGTGTTTCGGTTTGAAAAGAAAAGTGCCGGTGGAAAGAGGCATATGGAACGTTTTAACATTGTTACGTTAAAAACGCATCTAAAAAGTCTTTGAATAAATAAATGATAGATCGCCCGATCACGACTCCTGCTGAAAGCTCTTCCGGAAGGACGGGTTTGCGTCCGGCACTTAAAAGTATGCCTGTACAATTGACAATTAATAGAAAAAGAGTGAGTCAGAGAGACAAAACTTGATTACGCTAGAATATCGAAATGTTGACGACTCCACGCGTTTTGATACCCGGGCGTCGAAATAAGACGCGCGAGCGCAAACGCGCTGCTCTCGTGTATACTCACGCGCCATCGCTTGCTGATTGAAGGTTAGCTGTGTTTAGCCACCGTTTCTTTTAAAATGCGAAAGAGACAAAAATATTCTATTTGTTCGTTCAAAAAAGAACTTTGTGCTGTATATCAATACGGTACTGTGACCGGAAAAAGTTGCGGCCTTCCGGAAGCACTCAAACTCGTTGCTGGCCGGACTCCGGGCGTAAAACAAAATTTGTTTGCCGGTCTAATTACCAACCTATTACTATTACAGATACAGAGACAAAACATGAAATAAACTAGACCTCTTGAACAACATTTGGGATAATACCTCCGTTTGTTTTTCTCCGCTTATTACTTACTCATGAAGACATCAATAGTTTTTTTAGGTACCTGTAACAATGACATAAAAACATTAAATAACAATACAACAACAATGATGAATGACAACAATTATAAATAACATCCTCTTTGAGATGATTCATCAATCGATGGGAAAATCAATTGCATCACACACTCATGAAAATCTATGACTTAATGACAAAGACAATTGACAAAGGCCTGAATGCAATAAGGTTTTATTTTCAATAGAAGTAAAGATTTCATAATAATATTTTGTTAGTCTTAAAGTCTATTTTCATACAAGACAATATTTACATAAAATATAGAGTTGCCCCTGAGATCGCCGTGCAGTCTGAGCCATGATTCCAGCACATAACTCTAGACTCCATAGCGTAGAAATTTTAGGTCGGTAATAAAAAAAAAAGTTGCTGTTTCATAGAAAAGTGCAATACCTACGCGGTCAAAATGTATCCAAACAGCAATTTTTTTTTTAAATAACCGACGAAAAATTGCACCACATTACACAAGGGGGTTCAGAATCATGTAAGTACTGAATTTAGGGTAACAGGTTACTCGTCGATGTTCCTGCCAGACTGAAGTAAAAGCTAACAGACTTAAATAAATAATACACATGTATACGAAAAAAGACGGGAATGAATCATAGAAATACAGTATAAAGGCTCCCGCAAACAGGCACGACGCGACTTTAGTAGAATAATTTTTAGGAAAACTTCATGGAAATTGTTCTACAAGAGTCGCGTCGCCCTATCGCGTCGTACTTTTTTCTGTGGGAGCCTTAAGAGGTCGCACAGGGGTCCACTAGCGCCACTCCTTTAAAATAATATTAACTCGTGACTGAGAAGGAATTTTGAATAACGCCTCAATAAGCATACTCGGTAAGTGTGTCTAGTATTTGCTAATACCTTTTATAAACTTTCATATTGAGACATGAAGCAACAAAATTCGATCTAAAGAAAAGCGGCCACATCCCTCTAGCTTATTGAGCCGTTATTCGAAATTCCTTCTCAGTCACGAGATAATATTTTTTTAAAGGAGTGGCGCTAGTCGACCCGTTTGCGCCCTCTTAATGATAATAATTCATAGAATAAGGATTTTGTTACTTATGTTGATTTTTGTTATGAAAAAGATCATTTAATTCAAGACATCCCAATACTGTGCATAGTGGACATAGTCCTTCAGGACTGATCAAACATCGAGGCAAAAAGGAATCAGGGTCGTGCACCGTGGTACCTACACCTCGCAAGTATCTTTGTGCTAATCAGAAGTATGGAAGAGAATGGGTTAAGCCCAAAAAACTAAGTGGAGAAACATCGTATTTTTCAAATGCTATTTTCATTTATTTTATTCCCAAAAATCGCATAAACAAACCTTCGCAGTAATGCGTTATAATATTCAGGAATCGAAACTTCCAAGCGCACCTCCACCTATTTTTATTAAGGAAGTAAAAATATAAAATGGAAGCTGAAATAACGGTTATATTTTCCGAGGGAAACTGGGTCGCGAAGTGGAAACCTCCAGAACGAGAGGGATTAAATAAGGCTCAGGGCTGCTACGGCGCGTATCTGCAGGCTTTCAAGATTTTCAGGGTTAAAAATACATTAGGGTAAGCTCTTCTCTGCCCATGAATTGATAGCCTGATGGTCGCTACGTTGAGTGACATCATTTTTAGCAGATTCGTGTTTAATCTTTGAAAAGAGATTTCTAGGATACGTACTGATTACTTCCGCTTCGCTTCCTAAGTAACCTAATTATAATAAGAATTAATAAGAAGGAGACCAAAGATGCGCGACCATTGCACACAAGTTTAGTGATGATTAATTCGATAACTATTTTAAATTTTGTGTCTGTGGTTGCACAATTAATCAAGAATAATATTGCCTGTATTTTGGCTAAATAAATAGTGGTCATTTATCAAGTAAATATTATGACATTTTAGAACTTGCTTCGTGTAAAACAAGTCAGGAAAAATTATGTAACACAGCATCGTCTGTCTAAACATCAATTAATGTTCATTCGAAATAGATAACCAGTATCAACAGTAGAATTTGTTTCTTCTTGTTACATTGAATAAAACCTACTAATTGATCTTAAATCGTGGCTCCAACATTAACTGTAGATACATCTATTACTTATACTAATACTTAATAGAGCTGAAGAGTCGGTTTGTTTGAAGGCATTAGGCATTAATCTCTGGAACTTCCAGTCGGATTCGAAAAATTCCTTTTGCATTTGATAGCCCAATTCTCGAGGAAGGCTATAGGCTACTTAACTTCACGCTAGGACGCTTAAGAGCAGAGCGAAATTAAAGAAACTCAGAAAGAACGTTAAGCGAAAACGAAGTAGGTAATAGCGCGGACAGGCGATGCGATGCGACCGGGTAGGTCGGGGGGGAGGGGGGGGGGTAGCAAGAAAATACAGCAGACGGAGTCGCGGGCAGGAGCAAGTCAAGAATAATATTGCCTGTATTTTGACTAAATAAATAGTCATCATTAAACCAATAAAAATTAAATAATAATAAAAAATAGATAAAAAATTAATAATTATAGGTATATTGTTTTTTATTAATTAATTTTTAAAATTATTTTTAATTATTACATTATGTAATACACCATCAATTCAAAATAAGTCATTAGTATCAGCTGCTGAATATGGTTCTTCTGGGGACATTGAGTAAAGCCTACCAATTGACCTAAATTTTTGGCTTCAACATTAACTGTAGGTACTCGTACATACATCATCATACATCTCCATTCCTTTATCCTCTTCTAACTACAGGCAAAACTCATACATAGTGCTAGCGAGTTAGGACTTTGTAAAGAGTTCTCATTTGACCCGTTTACCACCAAAACCTATTCTGCACGCATTCGGCTAAATGCCGACTTTTTTGAAAGTGCTTAATACTTATTGTATTATAAATAATTATATATATACGTCTATCGTGCTTGTTAGTGATCCTAAGATTTCTACTACTTTTTCTGTTTTTATCCGTGAGAACCTGTAATTAGCTCTGTGTTATACATTCAATTGTTATCCATCTATTATAGCTGTTGGTTCTCCTATTAATAAATAAATAAATAGTAGATAAGCGCCCAATGTTATCTCAGGACAATTGTTATCTAACGGTTTGACTGCCCAATTTAGTGCCATATCAACCGGTTCTGTGCTTCTCGTATCCAGCGGATTCCCACAACCTTCACTTCACCAGGTCATCGTCCCACCTTCTATAGTTGGGGGTTTGTACACTCAGACATTAGGGATCGGATTATAATAAATTCCGAAGCGTTCAGAAAAAGGGCCAGCCCTATAGTTGAGAATATTCCAGTGGCGTATCATCAGTAAGTTAAATGCAGCCCACCTCAAGTTGTAGGGCGCGGTCCCCTAACATGATTCCTACCCAATTTGACGCTATTTGGTCAAGGAAATAAAATAAATAAAGGGATCAATTCTGTATCTTACATAGTATGACGCCTGCATTTCCCGAAGGCAAGGATAGGCGAAGGTGTTTATGTAGAAAGAACACCTTCATTTCTTCAGTTAAAAATCCCAAGTATTTTGAAACCGCATCACACTCAAACTCAAACTTAAAGCATTTATTTCACGTAAACCAATTACAGGCCCTTTTGAATTGTCAAGGGCTCGGTCGGTCAGAAAGATGAAGCTAGTTGCCCATTCCAAAGCGTAGTAGGTACCTATGGATAAGAACGGGCAAGAAACTTCACGGACACTCTGTTATTTAAGTTTTAAATCAAAATATTGGTTATATAATTCATGTTGAAATTATGCATGTGAGAACGATGCAGAACTTTAAAAGCGTCCGTAATAAAAAGATAAAAGCATTCAATTAAATTAAAATTTGTCTCGGCAACTAAGAGATGACCAGTCCCTACTGACGGTGCCCGTTCACGAACATGACTTTGACCGACTGAGGGATTCTCACCATCAGATCATTATCAGCAGTCAGTGAAACTTGCATAACCTGACCCCTCTTCCCCTCTTCTTCTTTGTAAGAGGGATCAGGTAATGCAGAGTACTGACCGTACATAAACAAAATTCACAATACCAGTCTATTATTGTTCCACAGCACGACAAAGGCCTCATCTCATAGAGAACCCATGAGCATTGAACATAACGCTTGCTCAAGGTAGATTGGCGATTTCAGACGTGTATCGATTCTAAGTCCAGGTTTCCTCACTATGTTTTCCTTGACTGATGTCAGTGATGTCCAAGATAAATTAAAAGATCCATACATAAATAATCCTCCGGTTCATAAATAAACGAAGATTTGCACTCTCTGTTCCTTTACTCTCATAGTCCGATGAGACAGCAATCTGACACGACCGGAGAGAGATCAGACGCAGGACCAACGGCTTAACGTGCTTTCTGAGGCACGAGGGTGTCATACCGCCAACTTCCAAACTCCGAGCTGTACATATATACTTATTTACCCATGGCTGCTGAACAGAGTTGGTTATCTTTGCCTTATTGCGTCAGTTCAAAAGGTGCTCCTCAGCTCACACTTCAGCGCATTTCTTAGCTGACCTTCTTCATAAAACTAAAACTAAATATAAAAAGAGAGTTCCTATAAAAAGGGAGGCTTTCAGGAAGGTCATAAGTTAAGTGAAGCGTTTTACTAACCCTTTTCAGGGAAGCGGTATAAATTGTATAAGAAACTAAGCGATACGATACGAAATAAGTTTGCATGGGATAAGTTGCATGCCGTTTTGGGAGCTTTTACAAGAGTGATGGAGAATGAAGTTTTAAGGGAGAAGCAAATAGAGTCTTCTCATCTAATCAAGGTTTGGTTCAGTCTTAATTAGGTACCAGTATCTAATAAAATGGGTGCTTGAAAAAAACTTGGAAATCACAACCATTTAAGAATGCAAATGTTTTGACCTTTGTTGCGATATTTAGAGATCAGGATAGTGTTTCTATGTGAGTCACACTGTCGGGGCTAAATTCATTTGTTAACAGAAGCCTCTTAAAAACTTTGCTTGAGTTTTGAAAATCATACCACAAGACATATTCAGCTGATCAACAAAAATAGTTTTAGTTGATGTTTTAAAAGGAAAACATCGTGAGCAAAACTGGACTTAAGGCAGGCGTGACGCGATTTTTGTAGAATAATTTCCATGAAGTTTTCATAGGAAATATTTAACTAGAGTAGTGTCGCACTGTCGCGTTGCCCCTGTTTGCTGGAGCCTTAAGTCTGAAATCGCCAACCCGTCTTGAGCAAGCGTGTTGATCAATGCTCGTGCCTTCTCATTATGAGAAGAGGCATTTGGCCTGCGATGAAACAGACTGGTATTGGGAATCATTATATTATTTATTCTATGAACTTTTTATCAACAAGTCAACGTAATTATGTCGTTCATTACTGCAGCGGCCGTCAACAGAGGCATTCATGGACGAACGTGAAAATTTAGGCCGAGACGAAGCCGAGGCACACATACGTTAGTCTATCAATGCGTGGTTGCGTGGTTGCTGCCAAGGCTTGTGTAGTACTTTTCTCAAATAATGCGCGGAAATTCAAAGTAAGTAAATTCATTATTAATTCCAGAATCAATGACGAACAACGATAACTTTTCTCGCGCTAATATGTTCACTTGTTTCTTTTTCACTTTATACAGCTCTATTTGCTAAGCCAGTTCGAGATTTAAATAAAATCTTTGTTAGCTACCTCCTTGGTTGCCATGGGTCGAACGAAGTAAACAGTTCGTTCCATTTTTAAATTACACGACAGACTGACATGAGTTTTCCCATTAATTTATTCGGCCGCTAAACACGACAGATATGGATTTTCATACTTACATTGCCGGCCGCTGCTCACATGCATTTTACAGCATTTTCAATTTATGTCGAAGAATAATGCTCGAATTTCCAAGAATGTTTTAGAAAACTAAATTATGCAATAAACATCCGATTCGTTTTGACACAGAACATTTTCCCGCGAAAAAAAACACTATTAAAACAACTACCACAATAACCATGATATAAAACAAATAACACATAAACATCATAATCGTAGTAACGTGACGTGACAGCCATCCCAGTGGTCGCAGGTTCGATGCTCGGCCAGTCACGAGAGCTCGTTACAGCTAATTGCGAGGAATCACGACTAGTGTTCGTGAAAAAAATTGGCTTTAGAAAAGTTGATTGCACTTTACATATTAATAGAACTGATAGGTATGTGTTTAGTTTAGTTATCTAGAATGTTTAATGTTTGCTTATCATAATGATAACTCATTTTAGAGAGATTTTATTAATAAAGAAAAGAATATAGAAAAATATTTTATTTGGGAGAAGCATATAAACAGTAAAAAACCGGCCAAGTGCGAGGCGGGCTCGCAAACGAAGGGTTCCGTACCACATGGCAAAAAACACCGAAAAAAACACGTTTCTTCTAGGGATACGATATCTCCGGTAATTGTAGATCGATTTCGAAAAATATTTTTTTAATGGATAGCAAAAAAGAAAATGCAAAAACAAACACACCGACTTCCGAAATTCATATTATTTTTCAGTTTGTAGTGGTTTTTTGTAAAAGATTTTTGTAGAACAAATATTGCGATCAAACCACGCCCGACGTTTAATTATTCCAAATCCTTTCATTACAGCCTTGCAAATATACCATTTCATAATCATATTAAAGTTCACAGTACATACTCAAAGTACTAACGAAAAGGCTGCGAAAAGTATTAGATAAGATTAGGTAGGTATACATTTTTCGTACACACAATAATGTCTTGGTACTTACGTACTAGAGATTGCTATTCAAAATTTTATAAGGAATAGTATAAGCATCGATGGTTCAGTGGTAGAATGCTCGCCTGCCACGCGGGCGGCCCGGGTTCGATTCCCGGTCGATGCAATATCTTTTTGCATTTTTATTATTTTACTGTTAATTTTAAAATCTTCGTTTGAGCTTTATGAATATTTTTTAGATAAAATCAACATTTTATGAACTAATAATTGTTTCTTTTAAATTTTATACTGTTATTTTTAAAATATTCATCTGAATTTTATGAATATTTATCTTAGATAAAATCATCATTTTATGTACTAATAAAATTAAATTAATTAATATTTATTTTACTAATGAGATTATATTTGTAACGCGAACATCAAATAATTCCATAAAATCTTAGGTAAGTATACTTATGGTTTTACACGACCGTTTCTAAATCGTAAAAATTATAACACCACAAACTATTATGAACCTTACACCCCTTTATTAAAGTTCAAAATCGATATTGACAAATTAATTGGGCCCGTAAAATATGGCCCAATTCAATTCCCAAAGCTAATAAACACTAACGATTTTACTACTGTATTATTATTTAAATTAACTGTATTATCACGGCTATTACTTCAAAACTATCAAATATTTGACACCTTTTGAGAAACACTTCATGAGAACTTGTTTGTTGGGCATTCATTGGTACAGTCGCCAGCAGGTCAAGCTATACGAAACTGTCGAATTTCGGCACACGATTTTAAACCTTAAAATGTTGTCGGTTAAGTTCAAAATCAAATGAGAAAATCTGACCGTTTGTGGTAACATTATGTGATGCCGACTGTACATGGGTACGGATTATAAATTCTACATATAATATAGCATAATCAGCCTATAATGTTCCCACTGCTGGGACACAGGCGTCCTCTCGGTGGGAGGGAGTCGACCGCAATCCACACGCGGGCCCAATGCGGGTGGGTATATGTCACATGTCTTCGATTTTTTGGTTCTAGAACATGCCGGTTTCCTCAAGATGTTTTCCTTCACCGTTTTGAGAGAGGTTGTGATGAAATTATTTACACAAAGTAGTGCGTCTGTCTGGGTTCGAACCTACGACCTATAACTTATAAATCGTGGCCGTTTGCAATGGGCCACCACTGCTCTCATCTAACGAAAATAAATAATAATAAATACTCTATTATCTTGTTTGATTATAACTTACAAAATTCACACAGATCACACGCATAAACTTCCAAATATGTAACTTCTAATGGACTACACACACTTGCACACACCCTCACACACCCTCTCTCAATTCACACACTCACACTTCGTTCCACACAATGAGAGGTCACGCATTCTTACTCTACATTATTATAACAAAATTTAATAATAACGTGTAAAATAACACTACTGTGAATTTATCCTATAAAAATGAATGTTAATGGCTACCTATGTTAAAATTATCTGAAGGGATTGGCGCTGATAGCCGAAATACAGGTTTTGCCTAATTCGGCTACGGATGCTTAACTTATTTGTAATCAAAACTAGCATAGTTTTAATTTGTAAAAAATTGTAAACCTTCTAGAAATAAAATTATTATTTCGTTTATTTATAAAAACAGAAAAAACATTTAAAAATATAAAAAAATAGTGGTCCGCCGGTATCGGGAGCAGGGTCCAAGCTACCGGTGGTTAGGGCTCCAGAGACAGGAACCTCCTCACGATGCGAGCCGTATCGAGGAGAACTGCCTTCTGGATCAGGCCCTTGACCCAACCGCCTAACGACAGCCTCGAGAGATGTTGATCGAGGCTTTTGGCCATCAGGCCATTGGCCGATACGACAATCGGCACAATGACAGCCGAGCTCACATTCCACATGTCAACCACCTCGTGTGCTAAGTAGAGATATTTAATTTGTTTCTCTTTCTCAGCTTTCACGAGGTTCTCGTCATGTGGAATGGTAATATCGATAATCATTGTGCGGCGCGCTAATCGATCTATCACCACTATATCAGGCTTATTGGCGACAATAGTCCTGTCAGTAATGATAGACCGATCCCAGTACAACGTAATATGGTAATTTTCGAGAACTGGGTCGGGCACATACTTGTAATACGGTACCTCAGAATCCACTAGTTTATATTTCAAAGCAAGTTGCTGGTGAATAATCCTGGCTACTTGATTATGCCTGTGCAAGTACTCGCCGTTAGCCAGACGAGAACAACCAGAAATTATTATATTATTAATATTACTATAGGTATATTTTACATTATTAATACTTATATATCTATTGAAGAAAATATTTTATGGGAATTCTATCAATGGCAAATACATTCCTATTTATGTTTTATTTTCATCCAGCTACCTAATTGCGTAACACACCATCAATAACAATTTGAATAATTTTGAAGGATAGGTATTGCTAGTCCATTGCGTCATATGTTCGAAAAATTTGTCTGCTCAACAACGTAAATAACGCAATGAATGTTGTTGAACTGTCAAAATGAAAGCCATTCCTACTGTTAGTATGTTACGCCATTACCCCGCTCTGGTTAGAATTTTTTAGAATGTAAGCTTACCCCAAAATACTCGCAAAAAGGCCAAGCAGGTGATAATTTTGATAAGTAGGTAGGTACCTTCATTTTGCGTTTGACCTCTAGGTATCTCTCCTAATCGACCATGACCCTAAATAATTGAAATAACGGTAGAAGAATGTTTATAATACTAGAAATAAATCGATGAAATCACAGAAATAATGAACTTAGTATATTTTTAGGTCAGTATTTTAATTTCCCTGACAACCACGGAAATATTAAACGCCTTGAAATAATTATTGTAACGCCATGTTTATATAAAATATGCTGATATTGTTTACGCAGCAGTACTTAAATAAATTGCTAAATACGGACTTAGAATAAGTGAAGCGGTAAGCGATCATTTGATATGCTAGTAGGCTTGAGTAGGTATATTATATTTGTTAGGGTGTTCACATATTTTATACGAATTCTTATTTAATATTTGAATGAAAATTTCTTGGTATTTAGGTAAATCTCCAAACAGGCGCGACGCGACAGCACGACACAAAGGCGCCGCTCGTCGCGCGGCACGCGGTGCCTTTGTGTCACGCTGTCGCGTCGCGCCAGTGAGTACGAGCCTTTAGGGATAGGTAGGTATTAAAAGAGAATGTTAATGTTGTTACCTACATTAAGTAGGTAAGGAGTGTGTACTTAAAAACTGTTTCAATTACTTACCAGACTAAAACAAATGGTACACCCGGCCACATATCAAGCTATACATTTCCAGTATAAACTGATCTCTCATGGTACGGAAATCTTATACACTGCGACATCAGCTTATATTGGAAATGTATAGCTTGATATATAGCCGTGTGTACCTATACCTACATTTTTAAGCGATTTTATATGTAGGTATATACTATACTTCATCATGCTGGTGTGATTTGGAAACTGGCGTTCCTCAAGGCGGTATTCTTTCTCCTCTTCTGTTTTATATTTTTCCGAACTTGAGTGTGCGTATCATCTGTATGCAGATGACTTGCAACTCTACTGTCAAAGGAGGGTTGAAGAAATATCTGAGGTTATCGACAAATTGAATCGTCGAGTAGGTAAGTCCTCCACACAATCGTGCTCGCGGTCGCGGGTAATCGTCTATAACCGCCGATTGTGAAGAGGCGCCATTAGATAAGTATATAATAATTTGTGTTTTATCGTAAGCAGTATCAAACTTGACATATTATGATTATTTTATACTTGACATTCGATTTACCAATAGGTACATAACCTAATATCGCAATAGATCCAACCGAACTAAAATCAGCTTTATTTTGCCAAGCAGCTTTCAACTGTAAAGCCACAAAGCTAAAGTCTTCACTCCGACAAACGGGTCCAAGATTGATATTTCCAAATATCAAGCAAAATCGAACGAGAATCCGAAGCCACTCACTTCGATTACATTCCCTGGCATCACAGAATGCGATTTAGTGGTATTTTATAAGTACAAGGAATACATTGGTGTTATAAGGTTAATTTGAAATTAACGCTACGGTAAGTGACTTGCTATGTGACACCTGTCCCACCGGCGACGATTAGCGATAAACGAGTAGAGCTAGCAGTGGCGAAGGTTCCATACAACTGGATTGCTACCGGGTTCCCTTTTAAAAATGGCACAGTCAGTATTCTATAAACATATCTCTCTAGTTTCTCTAACTTCTTTGCTATATCTCTCTTGAGATCCCAGTCTGGTTTCCGTGGTGCTAAACTTGAAATGTCCAGGTCTTCTTTTCTTTGCCTGCTTCAAGTAAATCCTTAACCTCAGCCTCTACGGCAGCAGGTTCTGCATCCTCTAATTTGGCCTCTTGCAGTGATTCAGCCTGTGGCTAATAACTTCTGAATTTGGGTTTGGGAATTAATACAAATTCACTGAGCGTATCATTTGAAGAACTTTCATTAGTAGGATTTTTACGCTTAAGGTTTTTAAGTCTTTCTTTCCTCTTGAGAGCTTGTTCTTCTAAACTGCCAACACCTTCCGCCGTATCCATGATAACCATCCATAATATATAATATAATCACATTAAAGATATGTACTCCAGCTTACCTCTTACAAAAATTGATCCTCCGCTACTGAGAGCTAGCAACTAGAAACGAGTTGGCGAGCATCGAGCAGCGAGTGTGTAGTTGGGAGTTTTGTCGCTGGATATGAGCGAGTGCACAAATGCGAGGAGTAGAATGACTGCCCAGTCACTTGCTGGTTTGCATTGTACCAAGCGAGATTCTCTCAGCGAGTGTTCTACCCGCAAAAGGAGCGTCGTCGCTGAGCGAGTATTTTCTTTGATAGCTCTTGTCGCCGCAAAAAACTAGTGGTGAGAGAGTTCTCGCCGCCGGCCAGTGTGAACAGTCAGCGATCAATTATTCATATATACATCTCTTTTACTGACACGGGACGACGTCGACGGGACGGATCTAGTGTTGTACGTTTCTTGAGAGAGAAAATAGTCGATAGCAAGTCGCCTTGTCGGGTGACGTTGGGAATAAGTGCCTGCAGATATTGAACGTCAAATTGACAGCTAACGTCAAATGTTTGCATTTGATAGCTACGTGGGAAATCAGTGGATCGATTTCGTGAGACTGTGAGTGTGAAGTGGGCAGACAATGACGTTATTTTTTAGTGATTGCAGTATAAATTACTTTATTATGAGTAATTTTGGAGAGAATGCCAACTGTTATCGTTATTGAAGGGTTAACAATATTGATACAGCATAAGAGAGTTCTAAATTGTGAGTGAATTTGAATTTATTGATCTCGGTATAGCGGTATTCGTTTTTATAGCTCTTAATATGTGTTTTTTTGTAGTGTAATAAAAAAGCTGATAATATGTAGACTGAGGTCCAGAGAGATTATTAAAAATTGCTGTATAAAGGTGATTGATTGACCTACTAAATTGGCATCATCGAATTTTTTTTCTTATGATTAAACTTTTAAATTATAACAATGTTTTGAACCAGAAAGTGCACACCCTAACACAAAGGAACAGTGCTGCTGACTCTGTAATTGAGTTGCAACAACGTATGTTTGTATCAAATAGACCGTATGTGATGAAATATTGTAAATAAATATGCCTATGTGCGTATTACATTAATATTTGCTTTTTATTTGACCTGGTTTTCGAAAAAATCCTAGCTTTATTGCTAGACATACTCTTAGATGTTACCTTAAATACCTACTATGTAGAATAGCCTATTATTTGGCATTAGGCCAAAATTTCCTGATAAAAATTACAACGGTCTTTCACAAGGCATAATCAGCCTATAATGTTCCCACTGCTGGGACACAGGCCTCCTCTCTTTGAGGGAATGGGCTGTAATCTACCACGCGGGCCCAGTGCGGGTTGGCAGATGTCACATGTGTTTGAATTTTTGGTTCTAGGACATGCCGGTTTCCTCACGATGTTTTCCTTCACCGTTTTGAGAGCAGTGGTGATGAAATTATTTCCACAAAGTAAAGCGCCTGCCTGGGTTCGAACCCACGACCTACAACTCGTAAGTCGGGGCCGATACCACTGGGCCACCACTGCTCTCATCAAACGAAAATAAATAATAATAAATACTCTATTAACTTGTTTGATTATTACTTACAAAATTCACACAGATCACACGCATAAACTTCCAAATACCTATGTAACTTTTAATGGACTACACACACTTGCACACACACTCACACACCCTCTCTGGTCTTTCACAAGCCAAGGATTAAATTCAACATCACTTGCAGCATAGCCGACGTTAGGCTCTGATTTAATAAGTGAATGCCTTGTTAATAAATGAAGCCTATAAACACAAAATAATCCAGGAAGTCTATATAAGTACTAGTAGCAAAGCTAAAACTAAATCTCCTCACATCAATCCTCTACGTAAAAGGAGAGAGCGGTCCACTTAGGTCAATATTCTGCGATGTACACCGTTTAGGCACGTGGGCGAACCAATTCACTGAATTGAAGACAATAAGGTCAACGCATGATGAGCCGATGATTTGCATGTAATGGACCCACTTGTGAACAGCATGGGAATTTAAAATGATGACGTCGTATCGCGTCATAGTATTGGGAGACATCAACGGAGATATAAATACAAATGAAGGGCAGTGACTTTTTGTAAAGAATGCTGTTACTAGAATATATATATAGACGCTTGTTGTAAATATATTCAAAATGTAGACTGTATATATAGATAGTGGCATTAAATAGTTCACCAGCTATGATTCCCACTCCCATGTAAGAGGTGACGAGCATATAATCATTATGATAAATGATAAATGATTTTATTTCTGTTAGTAGGTTTGTACAAACACTTTTACACGCCAAACATATTTTAAAAACTAGATGAGGTCGGCGTGTCCTATCTGACTACTCTGAGTAGAAAGGCCGAAACAAACTCAGAGGGCACAGTCTCTTCGAAGTCCAGACATAATCTCGGTCAGATCATGTGAACACCATGTAGACTGGTGTCTAAAATGGTCTGTTGAGGAAAAAACACACAGATTGAGTGGACAGTGCACGAAATTGTTAGTAATCGTTCAGCTCAACTCAAAACTTGTGGAGCTCACCGATTCGACGAACAATACCAAAGTAAGGACATTTGGGTAGGCCGCATAAATTACTCAAACTGCCAGTGATTAAAACTGGGTTTCTTTATTTTTATTAATTAAGTATAATATATCGGATCTAGATCGAGGTCCCTACTCAAGAATAGGAACATTTATGTAATTATTACCATTCAGAAACCTCATAATTTAGTTCCCAATATTGCTATTCTTAACTTTAAGGTTGCCTTTTGAGCATCACAATAACATATATGTACCTATTCTATGAAGACCAATTGCCTCCATAAACTCTGAAATCCGAGATTCAATGGTAAGGTCAGCTGACATTATGAAACAGAGGATCATAATCTCATCTTGAGTAATTTCCGAAGCAAAGTCAAGTCTTTTATACCTTCGTCTATTTTGCACTTGGGCAAATTGAGAGCCAAGTTTCTTAAGTACCTACCTTCCTAAATAGATCAATCAGCCTTTCATTGCTTCGCTTAGAAGGAGACGTGTTTAAGTACCATATATTGTTATATTAATTATTTAGACCTTTAGATAAGTAATTTAAAACTAGATTAATGTTATACTCGTAAATGTACAACTTCATTAAGCATGCGCAGTTTACCTGTAAGAGATTGTTGCACTGTTGCATATACATATCGCATGTTACCTTTAGGATATATCCAGTGTAAGCAATCGTTGGTGAACATTTTTTTTTTTAAACCATTATTTCCATCATAAGTAAGGACTCAGGACATCTATACAATGCGTAACTTCACGGCACAGATTTTTTCTGTTCCGTGTGTAACTTAAATAACGCACAACCTCTTAGGGGGTCATTGTACTCATCATTATGAACAACTTTTACCAAACCTGAAATCGCGAAAAAAGAATCAGCTGTTCCCTACATTTTGACGAGTTATGCGAACATAAATGTAGGGAACAGCTGATTTTACAAATTGTATAATATAATACCTACAGGAGCTACGCCACTGAGCACACTATTGCACAGAATTATTTTAATAACTTGATAATAAAGATCAAAATAGCATACACGTTAGACCGAATATTTAGTTGACATCAACCTAAACCCTTTTGAATGGCCAGGGTATGTTATGAAATACAGGGTTACTGGTAACGGGCACGCCACAATTGCGGCGGTAAGTCCCCTCTTTGAGGAGTGGCTTGAGAGGCGCCACGGCGTCCTCACCTTCCGCCTGACGCAGGTCCTCACCGGACATGGTTGTTTCGGGAGGTTCCTCTTTCGGATAAGGCGGGAGGAAACGCCCGGGTGTTGGCATTGTGTGGATCGACCGGAGGACACGGTGGAGCATACGGTGGAGGTCTGCCCGGCTTGGGTGGAGCACCGCCGTGTCCTCGTGGCGGCGATCGGCGGCGGCGATCTCTCGCGTCCGGCCCTGGTTCAGGCCATTGTACGGAGCGAGAGGGAATGGGAAGCAGTCACCTCCTTCTGCGAAGCAGTAATGCTCGCGAAGGAGGAGGCGGAGCGCGTGAAGGAGAGGCAATCATTGCGCCCTCACGCTCCTAGTCGCCGCAGGAGGAGACACCCTGGGCGTCGGGAGTCGATAGCCGACTCCCGGCCACCGTAGGCGCCGGCCTGCGGACAGCGAGCAATGGGCAGCTCGCCGTCCGTTAAACACCAGGCCCGGGTCGACGGCGCGTTGTGTTCCACGCGCGCCTCAAAGAGATGTCAGTATAATTGACGGGGTCCGATAGGGTCGATGCCTGCCAGGGTCGCGGATTCTTCGAAAGAGTTACTGTGGCCCTGGCGCACAGGCAACTGAAGGAACACGGGTGGGTTTTAGTCAGTAAGAGTCTGACATGCCCTTCCGCTCCGCCCAGAGCGGGAGAGGTCATTTGATGATATCCCACCCCAAAAAAAAAAAGGGTTACTGATAACTCGGTGTAATGCTGGCAGGACGTGATAGTGTAACAAAATATATAGGTTTCCAAAAAACCCAAGCTTTATAAGTTTTCTTGAAAAGTTCCCAGAATTCGTCATTAAGAAATTAGCAAGATGGTAGCAAGGTAGGCAGTGACTGACCAGGTTACGCTAAACCTTCATTTAGAGAGGATTGTTCAGGTATAGCAAAAGGAGTACGTACCTAAGGATCGTAGCATGTGGTATTCTGTAGTTTTTTCCTACCCCCATTGGGAAGAAGGCGTGTATGTATGTTCAGGTATCCTCGAGAAGGCTATTTCAGTGCTCCCAATTATGCAATTAGGATGCTGCTCGTACCCGTGTGACAAATGACATTCAAATACTTCACATAAGTATTCCAAGAACATGGAAATAAATTATGTTCTGTGCATAAAATTAAATGCGTGGAAACCAAAGTAGTGCTCGTATAATAGGGTATTAGGTTGGTAGCACATCCTACGCACTGGTTCAGGTGAATAATAACTCTTAGATCATGGTTGTGGTGACCATAAGTTTCAGCTGTAGTGAGACGGTACACGACCTATACAGGGCGACAGGGCGAGCAAACTGGGCAGCTCGCCGTCCGGTAAGGACCAGGCCCGGGTCGACGGCGCGTTGTGTTCCACGCGCGCCTCAAAGAGATGTCAGCATAATTGACGGGGTCCGATAGGGCCGATGCCTGCCGGGGTCGCGGATTGTTCGAAAGAGTTACCGGGGCCCTGGCGCACAGGCAACTGAAGGAACACGGGTGGGTTCCAACCAAAAAAAAAAAAAAGAAAGTGCGCGCAAACTGTAACCATGGATTCAGTACATGATTCTGAACCCCCTGTATTGAAAATTTTCGTCGGTTATTAAAAAAATATATGTTGTTCCATACATGTTGACCGTTGATGAGGTATTGTACTTTTAAAGTGAACCTTTTATTACATCGTCGCAAACTTTTTCGTCTGTGTTGCATGTCGCGTGATGGTCGGCCGCGGAGTAGAGATAAAGTGAAAGAAAGGAGGTTTTTAGTTAAATGTCTATAATGTGAAAAAAAGTTTCACTTTTACCGTGGTTTTATAAAATCACACAATCCTTTTTTTTATGAAACCGCAGATTTTTTTTTTGATAACCCACTAAAATTTCTACTCTACCGTCTAGAATTATGTGCTGAATTCATGGTTACAGTTTGCGCGTGATGTTCCTGCCACCTTGTATTTTTCGAGAAGCCGTGTGTCGATGGGCTTTCCCATCGGTAAAAATAACGGACTTTCACACAAAATTTCATATCCTATTTAACCCCTATAGGGGACGAATTTGCAAAAATCCTCCCTTAATCAATCTCAATTTCATTATGATTATAAAATCCTCCCTTAGTGCTCAATTTGATTATGGTTATAAAATCCTCCCTTAGTGCTCAATTTCATTATGATTATAAAATCCTCCCTTAGTGCTCAATTTCATTATGATTATAAAATCCTCCGTTACTGCTCACTTTCGTTATGATTTTATGGTACTCTAGTACAAAACTTAATGCTTCTAGACCTAGTGGTTTAGGCTGTGTGTGTCACTGAATAAATGAATATAAGATTCTTATTAAGTATACGAGTGAAGAATCAAAACTGCTTACATACCTAAGTTTAGATACCTACTTTATTGATTTTGCGCAAAACATGCGTACGTATACATATTTTATTTACAACACCTGTTTTTAAACCCACCTATGTTTTATAAATAAAAACTTTGTCTTTGACTTTGCTCTCAAAACGGTGAAGGTAAACATCGTGAGGAAACTGGCATGTTCTAGAAACACAAAATCAAAGACGTGACATCTACCAACCGTGGGCCCGCGTGGTGGATTACGGCGCACTCCCTCCTTCCGAGAAGAGGCCTGTCTCCCAGCAGTGGGAACAATATATGCTGATTATGAGTGAATAATAACTCGCTGCATACATCGAAGTTAGTTCTTAGTTCGTTGGGTAGTTCGGTAAACGTAGTAAACGCAAACGGCTGGTGTGTATTTATATGACTGGAAATAATTGCAAGTAAAAATAAAAGGCGTATATTGATATCACGGTGTTATATTCCACAACGACCCCACAACATTTTATAGATGACTAACTTCTGCCCGCGGCTTCGCCCGCGTGGATGTTGGAAAATATCCCACGGGAACGTGCTACCGGGACAAAAGGTAGCCTATGTCCTTCCCCAGGATGCCTGTTTATCGAATTTCGTTCAGTGGTTTAGGCGTGAAAACGCAACATAGAGACAGAGTTACGTTGGAATTTCTAATATTAGTATGGATTTTGATAATGAAGTTATAGCTCAATTTACTGACCAGACTTGGGGAAACCAAGGCTCAGTATAACTGATGAGAGGTCATCTATGATGCTAAATATTCCATCTTAAGCTCAATTTATTGTCGCCCTACACCTCTGCATGCTGCACACGGTCAAACAGTCTAAATCCGTTAATAGTGACAACTCATTTGGGTCACTAGGCACTAGGAAACGTTATAGGACAGTTAAAATTAACTGGAACACATTTAACTAACTATAAATCATCGTAATATAAACAAACATGTCAAATTAACTGATTGAGTTAAACATATGTGTTGGATTTGCTAACTCATTCAAGAGATATCAAAGTCAGCAATATAATGTACAGTTATCTTCTTTAAGATTAAACAAGTTATCAGTTCGCAGACGCAAAATAAATTGCAATAAAAAAACAGATTCCGTAAAAATGAAACATTTATTTTGGAGCTTTACTCTTATTTCGACCAAGCTCTCAACATCCGATATGGTCTAGTGGCTAGGATACCTGGCTCTCACCCAGGAGGCTCGGGTTCGATTCCCGGTATCGGAAATTCTTTTTGCTTATTTTTTTAAGTTTATATATTTTTTTATTATCTTACGTAGGTATCACGCGTTTTTGTATGTTTATAAGTATAATAAAATAACATATTTGTTTAATTTATTCAGCAAACACGATTTTACTTATTCGCCGTTCATTTTGAAATCATATTGTTTTCAATTATGCATAAATTATTCAAAATCTAAACTTAGACCATGCGAATAACCTCTAAACATTAATTCAAGATTAAAATCACAATAGTTTCTGCCATATTATTATTAAATTCTTGTCATTCTTGTTTTATAAATTGCCTTATAATGCGTAGGTATTATTAAAAATAATTGAGATGGTAAGCATTGTTTCTGTGGAAAAAAAATCTTGAGAGGTGTCAAGGGACACCCGGATGGAACGAAGTTCCATTAAAAAAATATATATTAAAAAAAATAACTGGCTTGCTTTCTATGAGAGAGAGAGAGAGAGAGAGACAGAGAAACACGCGCACGCCGCACGGCTTACAACTATAGCAAAAAGTGTCGTTACAACTTTTGGTCTTAATTTTTCCGTCTAGCCCCCTTTCGCAACGCGCGATAAGGAACTTCGTTCCAAAAAACTTCACAGTTTCTAAAAGTTAACCTATACAGGGACAAATTAAATTACCTAGCGAAACTCCGCAGACGCAATGGCTATCCATATCTCAGGTCGGGTTGGGTCGGGTCGCCGGTCGTGGAGAATTAGGTGTATTTTTTACGTAAGTAATTAGTTACGTGTTGGTATTATAAAACTATACCTACTGCCAAGTCCCCTGCCGAAATTAACAGATTGTATATAAAATAATCGTGTAATGGTTGTTACTCACTGAAAATAGTTATAACAGTCTTTGCACGAAGGTTTACGTTCAAAGTCATTTCATATTAGCTAAATTAGCTCACTTGTCGACTAAACAACCATGCACAAATTAGCAGATGCAGCTTAATTACCTTCAATGATAAACAAACATCTTGTACTTAGATGTAAATGGTACACCACAGACTACCTGCAATAATGTATCTCCTTCTCCCTTTGATCAATCCAAAGGTTGTCTGTAAAATATCGCTTTTAGCAATAAGACCGCCCATTGTGTCACCCTATTTAAAAAAAATACATTTAATATCTGTAATTTTTATGGTGTACATTACTATAGAGTATTCTATTCTATTCATCTATTCACATACTTTGCAGACTATACTTGGTCTCTATTTTTCTTGAATACACATGTGGGATTTATTCTTTCTCTATTTTTTTTTTCAGTACTTACGTAATTATCTGAAACCCCTGCTTTGAAACTTTTCGTCGGTTATTAAAAAATATATATGCTGTTCCATAAATGTTGACCTTTGATGAGATATTGCACGTTTTTTTTATAAAACAGCAGATATTTTTTTTTTGATGTCGGCGAAAAATTGCTAGGGAGTCTAGAAATATGTGCTGAATTCAAGGTTACAGTTTGTGAGTCGACGTTTGAGCCAACCTGTATATTCTTTTCATAGACAGCTAATGGCCGATTCCTACAATTTACGGACCGTTATTGGTTCAAATTAAGACTCTTGTATCTTTACCAATAACAAAGCAAACACCTCGTAGCTTTGCATGGTAGACGCTCCCATATGGAAGTAGCTATCAGAAGTCAAATTAGCTTTTTTTATTTAAAAAATTGCTTGTAGCGGATTGTTCGAAAGAGTTACCGTGGCCTTGGCGCACAGGCAATAGAAGGAACACGGGTGGGTTTTAGTCAGTAAGAGTCTGACACGCCCTTCCGCTCCGCCCAGTGCGGGAGAAATCATTTGATGATGTCCCACACAAAAAAAAGGTTAAATTAGTTTACGGATCTATTTATGGCCATAAAAAATGCTACCGTTGGTAAGCAATACGATTCGTTTTTGTTTATAGGAACAGAGCATAAGTCACACTTGGCCAAAAAAGATACGTCTGCCGATTCGGCCGTCGCACAAAGCCTTGAGAATCCGATAGTAAAAGTAGGTACATTATACAGTTACCACAAAAAATATCGTTTAGAAACTTAAAACAATCAACAGTTGTTCCAAGTAGATCTCGGTTCCACTTGAGTTGGTGCTACGGTCGGTTGCTCATCAGTAACCAGTGACCAGGAAGTAGCCATGGTTAGCGGGGTAACATACCCCACGGCTAACTATAAATATACAAATTAAATGTTGTTAACTGGTGAAAGAGAGATTTATTACAATTTCGTTTCCGTTTGTGCGGAGATATTTTTATATGGGAAAGTTAGAGGGACGTGAATTAGGGCTGTTATAATGATATGGCTGGTGATTTTGGTAGGCATACAACGCTAAAATAGTATCAAAATATTGGAACTTTAATAGTCGAAGCATTGCTTGTAAACTGCACAGTGGTCGCCACGTACAGGGCAAAGTACTTTGGTAACCCAGGTACCCTACGTGAGATTGTCAGTAACATCAAGGCGTTGCTGACCTTCCTCGAGAAGCTGAGGTGGATCGAATAATCGATTTTCCTACCCGTACGCAAAATACGCGCATTGACATGGAGCTGCGGAAACCAGCCCGTATTACTTATTGCCTATAGTCATTTATTACAATCACTTCTTTAAAAAAAACCAAGAGAAAATCTATTGTATGAAATAAATTTGAGGATAGCGCCAACAGGTATTCGATTATTGGCTACAATTTTCATTATGCCAAAACTGACTTTTAATCCAAAAACATTTTGGGCAAGTTGACTTTGATAATCATTTGAAACTAGGCCTGACCCGTTAGAGATAAATGTGATAAGATAACAATAGTAATCATTTCATTTGTATCGAAAGAACTTTAGACACAGTAAAAAATTGCAGAAAAATTATAACTCAGATGGAAACTAGAACACAATATGATCACAACGCGAACGACTAATTAGTAATTACCACACACAGACATACATACGACGGTACATACTTTTTTTAAAGAAAATTTCTCGCTCCGTTTCACTGTGACAAAAACTATGCTAGCGTTAATTCCATTGTTTGAAAAGAGAACGCCGCGACAGCCGCGTGCGCATGACGTATTGTGCAAACCCGCATACATTTAGCATAATTTTGACACGTTATGCAAAGAGTTTTTAAGGATTTAGACCTTGTTTGACTAAAGACAGCTCAGTATTTAAAAAACAAAGAATTCAACATTGGTCGACGGACCAATGGCTTTGCGCCACCGATGTATTAGAACTATGACGGTAACATATCCATTGTGAGTGACGCTAAGTATTATTGGAACTACTTGCCAATGTCTGTGTTTTATTATAGCTATAACGTTAGCCTTCAATGAATAAATAGGTTCCTTCTAGGCAAGTGTAGGTAGTCAATCGTCGACCGCATCATTGATTACCACCGGATTATCGATAAACAGTAGTCTGGCCGTAATAAAAAGCTTTGTTATCTCCATGATTGATTCTACTAGAGCAAACTTTGGATATATATTTTTAAATCTAATCAATTATAAGTTTTACAATAGGTATCGCAATGCTGTACACGATTCAGGTTCTTGCATATTTATTATCGTCCCTGTGCACATAATATAATAAATTATCGTGACAGCCGGATTAGAGCAACCTGTTGGCTATAAATCATTTGACATAGTTGAATCATAGATATTTTGTGCGATATATTATATTTACCTAAGTATTCTTAAAAGTCACATTATCGCAAGCATTATGTATGACGTGCATTAACATAGGTGATATCCTATGGATTGATATTTTTAGCATACGGTTTCAATTAAGTACTTCTCCGATGAATTTCAAAGGCAAAGCATCCTCATGGTCTTCACCGGTAGTACCCTGTATATCTTGCCTAACAATTGTGTGTCCATTTTCATCAGTGACAACATTAATTCTTCGTTGCATGAATCAAATCTGCTTTATGAGTAGGTTTGTTGAGTCTTCTAAGTTTTCCGATCCTTTAATTTTTTTAAACTATATCCAGGTGGTCGATTCTTATGTGTTTTGTATTCACAACATCAATCCAGCGCTCTAGTGCCAAAAGATTTTTCTGCACTATTTAATCAATAGAGTTTTAGTCGCCGGCTGTCGTTGAAAACCAGCGCTGGGGCTCTGCCTCGCATAGAGCCGTAGCATTATGCTCAGCGATTGCCGTTTTGCGTGGATGTGACGCATGTTTTCCCGTTACTTGTTCTTTTTTGTGTTTGTGTGTTTTTCTCTGCGTCATGTTTACCGCAAATAAACGTATTTCCTTTCTTTTTGTTCTTTCAATAAATCCAGTTTATGATAGTGCTGGACAAGAGCCACTCTACATTATTATGGGATACTTGTCTGCTATATATATACTTTTAAATAAATTATCTGCTATGTGCTGATTGATTTAGAGAGTCCCTATATTATATTTCTATCTACATTCATTTTTTCTTTCGTGACTATCCTACTAATATAAAAAATGTGAGAGTTTGTGAGGATGGTCGGATGTATGTATGTTTGTTACTCTTTCATGCAAAACTTCTGAACGGATTTGGATGAAATTTGGCACACAGATAGAACATGACCTGGGTAAGAATATAGGCTACTTTTCACACTGGATCACAGACGAAGTCGCGGGCAACAGCTAGTAACATAATAAACACAGATTACAATTATTATTCTTTATACATTTACAGCATAATCAAGTAGGTACTGTTTACCAACTCTTCTGATACGATGAACTCAAAGATAAGTTAGTGAGGAAACAAATGACAGGTTTCTAAGCAATTCGTCTCACTCTGTTGATCATTACGACTTGCGTGCTATGATAAGAGCCACTGATATCATCAGCTTCCTATATTATACAATAGAAATATATAACATGATAATAAATGTGCAATAAGGAATAATTTATCCACTAATGAAGTAATGGTGGTAGATTGCCCACCATATATAGGTACAATACAACTATTTTCGCATCGCATTTCCGAATAGAAACGAATGCTAATTTCCATGTCTATCAATTATTAGATTTATCGAGTATAATAATTTGAATTCAGAACTAAAGTACTTTATTGTGTTGTTACGTCAAAACAAAACAACAATAAAGTACTTAGGGTTAAGACAAAATTAAATTCTAATAACAATAACACATAATATCAAGCCTGTATTCCGCGAAGGGTTAGGCAGACGTATACCTATAGTAGACCTACATTTCGGCAGTTATGTTTAAGCCCCAGCGATAAAGGTTATGGAAAAGTCAATCATGTAGACTACCGAAAGCCGTTGTTTTTTTTATTTTTTTCCTACTTGGCAGCTCGTAGTTTTGACCACTGAGGTCTTGGCTACTTAACCGGGCAAGCCTGTGGGTGCCTTAAGCTACTAACTTAAAGCCTCCAGCCAGGGGCGAAATTCTTAAATACTAGGTGACCGCACGCTAAGGGCACCCCCTGTGGGGTACGAACCTCGGCTTAGGGCGTCACTGAGGGGAGGGCAGGAAGGTGGGACAGGCTGGATCGAAATTATATTATTATTATTTATCTCTTTACATTTCTCGGGACCCTGGGATCCCGGACCTTTGGAAGGCATACGAGGGGCCGAAGCCAACTCGCAGAGGCCCGTTAGACGTTTTTAATGAAATGAAGCACCAACCGACGATTAGCCCTGTTCGGACTTTAGAAGTACACCCAAGGACAACCCCCGGTTGGTGTAGGACTATTGCAAGATATGGAAACAAATGTATAAGACTATGGATTTGGGTAGCTTAAGTGGACTGGTTTTTTCTTTTATCTAGGACTATGGAAAGACTATGGCCCCTGCCTGACCAATGTTTTATATAAAATACACAGATAAAATGGCAGGGGGTGACTTGCTCACTCAATAATGGGCCCCCGAAATTATTATTATTATTATTATAAGGGGAATTTAAAGCTACAGGCTCAGCTACGGCGCGGGCGGGCGCGTCGTCGAGCAAGGGTCGGGGGGGGAAAGTCGTTGTAGAAATACGAAGCGTTTTATAGGCGATTGCAAGTTGTCTAAGCCCTCTGGAACACTTCAAGTCTTT
Source organism: Griposia aprilina (assembly GCA_916610205.1). Taxonomy (NCBI): domain Eukaryota; kingdom Metazoa; phylum Arthropoda; class Insecta; order Lepidoptera; family Noctuidae; genus Griposia; species Griposia aprilina. The sequence goes on along the minus strand of OU744295.1, from coordinate 3,461,643 downwards.
AGTGGATAGGTTACTTCTGTCTAAGCAAGCGTGCATCATCGTCGAACGCATTATCGCTTCAGATGAAATAGCGGTCCAACGCAGTTAAAAAACAAAAACACGTCATTTATGTAATTAAGGTGAATCGAACAGATTAGGTACGTGTGACTCCAGATTTTTAATTTTATCTGTATGATCTCTTGTTTTATTACCTTTTTAGTTGGCGTTTTTGTCGTAGTTGGGTTTTAGTTTTCATTTTTATTTTAATTAATTTGGGGTTTGGGAACCTTGAAGGTACACTTCCGGGGGACCCACTTCTTTGGTTTGGGAAAATTTGGTGCTTATGTATATATTATATAATTATATATAACCATTATATTTTCAAAAAGTACTCCTTTCATTAGATACCAAACACGATAAAATATTCAAAAATATTTTTTCGGTATCTCTTTGCATCCGCTATAAGGTGCCATCTTGGATTTTATGTGACGTCATATTACTTATAACCCGCGGAACAAAGTGACGCTTCCAACGGTAACTCGTTTGTCAAAATACGACTAGTAGTTTAGGAGTTATGAGTGAACAGATGAACATACATACAGACATAGCCTGTTAAAATCATAACCCTCCTTTGGCTTTGCCGTAGTCAGATAAAAACTAATTTTTCACCATCTAAAATTGTTTTTAATAACGCTCTTCACTCATTACAACCAACTATGAAGTCGTTACCAAAATGTTCCATTAGTTAAGTCAAGTTTTAACGTTGACCATCAGAGCCCACTAGCGGCATCATTTTAACACCTAATTAATGTTAATTTTATTCCAAATCCACGCCAGTTGCCTCAAACGTGTGTGACGAAATCTCATTACAATAAAACTACATTAATTAGAATATGAAAAACGCCTTTTTACAGTACATTGATCTCTTTATGTAACCCTGTTCCTTTAAACGCACGAGTATAAAACTTCAGTGTCTTGCTAACTTGAAAGATTCTTTAAGCAAAATAATTTGAACCTTATTTTAGTTTGAATAAAAGCACTTCTTCAGTAAACTAACTGTATTTTCGTACTTCAGTGAGTTCAAACATTTGCTCAAACTACTTACAATTCCAAGGTTTTGTCTCGTTAGAGCTCTGTACTCTTGTTATGAGTAGAGTCAACAAAAAAGTTAGGTTTACATCTAATTTTAAACTTAAGAATCACTCAAAAGAACAATTTCAAAGGCTCAAAAAAGATTTGATGATTTTTTTTTGGGGTCAGCCGACCCCTTTTACTTGAAGTATGAGTTGAGAAAATCTGTTTTGTGTTTGTTGATACCCATCACGTCTGCGGAGTTTCGCTAGCTAATTTCATTTAACCCTGTATAGTAAGAGTAGGTGCAAGTTCTGTGCATCATCCTAACTAATATTATAAATGCGAAAGTAAGTTTGTTTGTTACCTTTTCACGCCTAAACCACTGAACCGATCATCATAAAATTTTCATATACGTTGTCAGGTGTACAGAAACGTACATAGAGTACCTTTCATCCCGAATAAAGTACTGTTCTCGAGGAAAACATCAACAACGTTCTTATAATAATAGATGGCGCCACGTGTCTTTTGAATCATGATTAAATTATTTTTGATTGTCAATGTCTAAATTAACGGGAGCGAAGCCGCGGGCACAAGCTAGTCAATGATATATCATCCTCTTTCCTTTAAGTATTCCAATTATTAAGTACTCACGCGAACACATTCGTAAGAAGCTGCCAGTAACTTCACTACGCGCAGACAGCATGAAGTTTTCATAGGAATTGTTCTACTAGAGTCGCGTCGCGCCTGTCTGCGGGAGCCTTTAATGTTTTCCCATGTTTTGTCTTTTTGTTTTATTATATCCGTGTGTTTATGTATATTTATTTATACTTATATTAAATTAGGTACTAGATACGGGATATTTTTTTAACCAGTGCGCATACTGTAGCCATGAATTCAGAACATGATTCTAGATCCTCTAGCGCGGTTTCTCGTCGGTTAACAAAAAAAAATTACGCTAGGGGTTATATTATAACCTCTAGCGTAGAAATGAAATAATCTTAATATAGGGTAATATGAACTTAGAGCCTTGTAGTGATTAGAATTATGTAAATAGGTACATACTTGTTACGATCGCGTTTCATATTTTGATCAACATACAACCTGTGGTGCTATTGTCTAAGGATACAGCCTTGCGTGCAGTGCTACCACAGCGGCGAAACCGCGACGAAACAACTTGTTTCGTCGCTGCGGCAGTGCTGCGCGCAAAGCTGTATTCTTATAGAATAGCACCGGCTGATACTGACCTGCAAATTGCAAAAAACGTAAGAAAATTTGAATTTCGCCATCCATACATCTCAGTGTTCACCCTGTTCAGCCATATCTAATCATTACATAATATAATCCAACTTCCATTGTTCAAGTCGTCCTCTGTTCTCTGCATGTATACTTATCTCTACTGTTGACTGTACCTATTCATTATTAGCAAAACATTGACAGAGGTGGACGAACTTGAAGTGCTTTGCGAATTATCGTGTAAATGCTAACTTGTGATAAATGTCCTGTAGTTAAGTTACATGACATGTATGCGTATTGTGTACTTAAAGTACATGGTGTGTTTTTGAGTATTCTTGCCATTGGAGACAAGAGGACTTCAACTTATTTAGTGACATAGGGGCCCGGCTTTTTCTCAACAAGTTGGGGTTGGCTGCCAGTCTAACCGGATGCAGCTGATTACCAGTATTTTACATGTAGCGACTGCCTATCTGACCTCCACAACCCAGTTACTGGGTAACACTACACCCCTTGGTAAGACTGGTTGTCAGACTTTCGGGTTTCATACTCAAACTCAACGCATTTATTTCAAATAAACCAATTACAGGCACTTTTAAAGATAAAGATAATTTTATTCGTCAAAACATGCGTATACATGCTAATTAAGCATGCAGGATGTGTCAATATTAAAATTTAGTACATACATTTTTCACCCGTAAGGCGAACAAATTTATAAAATTTACCAAAAAAAAAATACATAACTAACATACCATAATTACTCAAAGCACTTCAATCATAATTTTAAATAATAAACATTGATATGCCAGTAAAATAAGTTAATCATAAGATGTCACAAAAATAGAGGATTAATAAATAAAAAAATGTCAAATAGCATCATGCAAATAGTTATTTATGATAGTAGTGCGGTAAGTTGGTTTTTACAAACGAGTAGATAGAAGAATGTAAGCCCGAGACGCAGTCGAGGGCTTACCATAGTCACGACTTTGTAAATATCAATTTCCGCACGTGTGTCATACAACGTTTTTCAACACATTTGCGAGAAAACAGTACAATATTAATATCGGATCCCTCGCTTGAACGTGTAGCGGTATCAACATCGCCACATGCGAGCTACACGTCATACTGACGTCACGCAAATCCTGCATCGCGCAATCAGAGTTTACCGCGCGACTAGCATATATACAACGTCCCGACTAGCGTTGCAAAACTTCGGAAGTATTCGGAATAATTCGGAAACATTCAAAAGAATACTTCGATTGGAAGGAATACTACCGCAGCAAAAAACCAGCGTAAAATAAATATTGTAAGTATGAAGTAGGTAACCTACGTTTTATTACTTAAGAATTAAATTATTCCCAGTAGTTACGAATGTACTCGTGTGCTTATGTAGCTTGAGGAGACTCGCCCTTACGTTTAGCAGATATTTCGCCATGCCACTACTTGAATTAACGCCATCTAGCGGGCAAGAGTAGACTATAAATGGATGGAGAACATCCCTCGTTAACCGTTCGGCGACGCCAGCGCTCGCCTGCACGTAACAATAGCACACCCACCGAGCCCCGCAGCCGTTGTTCATTCATAAATTCAACGAAGTATTATTCGATTCCTACATACCTACAATGCGGGAATATTTCCCTGTAAGTAGTTATCTACTTGTGACTACTCATTATTTTATTTTTACTATGATTGAGTTTAGAATGGGCCGATTTTGTCCGGATGGTATTTACAAGTTTAGTTTACTTCGTAAAAATGTTTTTGATTTACGATTTAATGGAAAAAACGTAAATAATTAGTTAGGTAAGTACCTATACGTTGTACGTAGTTTAAAGTACGTATTTAGGGCCTAGATACGTAAGTACTTTAATATATTTTGGTAAATCAAATAGTCGTAAAAAATATATTTCTTTGTAGAATAGTGTTCAACCGAAATTAATCAATAACTAGTTACATAGTTAAGTAGTAAATAAATAGTGTTCAACCGAAATTAATCAATAAAGAGACATTTGAAATAATATACAATACTTAATAATTAGATTATCCTCTCTGTTAGGTACCTCCCTATTATAACATAAATTTCTATCTTATAAACTTGTTTTAGTATCTAACTATGTACTTATTTACCTCTCTATCACTTTCACACCTAATAGACCGCATACAAAAACTTATTACGTAAGTACATATCTAAGTAGATGAAAGAAATATTCGGAAGTTTTCAAATCGTATTATACTTATTTTTATGAATGAACGCGTAGTAATAAGGCATTAACGCCGTCTAGCGGGTAAAAGTTAAAGCTGTAACTGTACAACTTCCGTCGGTAGTGCTCGCCTGCGTGCGCTTTCTGCTGCTGCGATGACCAAGGTTAGGAAGGAAGGAAGATTCGGGAGTATGAATACACAATCACTAACGCGGAACATAATATATGTAATTTGCAATGGTAATTGCGCCGCCATCTCGCGGTCAATAGTCGAACTCTACCAGGTGATCCAATAAGTAGCCTACTTACCCGATTTCGGTCAGCGTGATTATACTTTTTTTTTTTTTTCTTTGTTCCGGTGTGGAAAATCCTCATGGATGTCCTCCGTCCTGGGAGGGCGGAGGGGTCTGTCAGACTATTACTGACTAAAAACCACCCCGGTGTTCCCTTCCCACACTTGCACCGGGGATCATGGGAACTTGTGCGCCTTCCACAATCCCCGGCTAGTGCCGGCCCGCCTCTGCGGGCCTCCTCAAGTCCGCGGGGGGAGTGAGGTGTAAAACTCCCCCCGCGACGTCGAATAGGGGCGCGCGTGGAACACTACGCGCCGCCGCCTCGGGTCCTGTTATATGAGGGGCGGCGGACATCCCCAGGTCCGCCGTCCCTCTGGACCCGTTTATGGGGGCTGGAAGAGGGCGTTGTCCGCCCTCCGCCGACGCCCGGGACGTCTGCTGCGGATCGTGAGAGTGGCCTCGACCTCTCTCAACCTTTCCGAAGCCTCCTTCTGTGAAATGACGGTTTCACAGAAGGAGATCACCGCATCCCACGACTCGGCGCTCCCGACCATCGAACAAGCGACGGCCGGAAGTGACAAGTCGGCTCCAACTACTGACACGAGGGCACGGCGCGGTTCCTCCCATGCGGCACACTCTGCCAGCGTATGCCACGCCGTGTCCTCCGGACAGTTGACGCAGTGATGACACCGAGCGTCCGGCTCCCTGTTTATGCGACTCAGGTACTTCCCAAAGCAACCATGCCCCGAGAGCACCTGAGTCACCCTAAACGACAGGGAACCGTGCCTCCTCCCGAGCCATTCGTTGAGCACCGGCCGGACCGCCTCGGTGGTGACGAGACCGGCGGTAGGGCGTGAGAGCTTGTCCCGCCACTCCGTCACCAGGACCTCGCGGAGCTGCGACCGACGCAACTCGATCTCTTGCTGCATCGGTCAACCAGCCCGCGACCGCACCTCCTCGCGCCACCGGTACAGAGACGCGAGGGCTCTCGCCTCTAGGTCCCAAGGCGGATATCCGGCTAGTGCACAAGCCGCCTCGTAGGAGATCGTGCGATACCCTCTGATAGCCCTGACGGCCGTCGCCCTCTGTGGTTTTCGCAGCACTGCGATGCTGCCGGCCGTCAGGTCAGAGGCCCACACCGGGGCCCCGTACAGGGCCATGGATCGCACGACCCCGAGGTATAACCTCCTACAGGCGGTGCTCGGGCCCCCCAGATTGGGAAGCAGCGTTGCGAGCGCGCCCGCCGCGCCCATCAACTTGGGCGCCAGTCGCTGAAAGTGGGGGCCGAAGTCCCACCGGCTGTCGAGCACCAGTCCTAGGTACTTCATGGTAGACTCGACAGCAATTGGTGCCCCCACGACCACGATGTGTGATCCCGGCGCTGGCGCCCGCCGAGGGCCTTGAAAAACCACAGCCTCCGACTTGTTGAGGGCCACCTCCAGGCCCAGGCGCCGTATGCGGCCCACTACCCGTGCAACCGCAGCCGTCGCCAGCAACGCTGCCTCCCTGTGCGAGCTCCCCCGGGCCGTGACCAGCGTGTCATCCGCGTAACACGTCAGGTCCACTCCCGGTTGGCGCTCGCCCCTCAGCACCCAGTCGTACCCGATGTTCCACAGGAGCGGACCCAGGACCGAGCCCTGTGGAACACCGCACGACATGTCGCGCCGGCCCACGTCGTCGCGTCCTCTATAGGTGACACACCTTTCAGCCAAATAAGCCCCAACGATGTGGCGGAGGTACGGGGGCACCCTATGGTAGCACAGTGCCTCCCGAATACAGCTCCAGGGAGCGTGATTATACTACGGCAACTGTGGCATACCGCCTCGTGACTCAGCGGTTCATTCTAACTATTATAATATGTACTTAGCTAAATATTTTCCTTGTAATTCATCTCGGGGAATAATTCCGAATACTACTCAATACTTCCGAATGTTTCGCGAATAATACGACGGGAATACTTCGGAATAATTCGCTCCGGCAACGCTAGTCCCGACATCAACCGTCGGGCAGTTGCCCACCAGATACAACACCCGTCTGGTCGGAGGATCCTCCCTTTTCCATAGAGTATGAGTGAACTTTACACCCTGTTCCTCATACCTCTATAAACTCATTTATTATTACTTTGTATAAAAATATCAGTCGGAAAGTCGCCACAGTCTTTGACGTTTCTATTAATATGAAAACGGCGCGAATTGCAAATGGCGCCACGTGCGCTTGGTGAAAATTAGAACTACATCTTTCGTCTCATTTTCTCTTTAGTATTAAAGTGAGACAAACGTATTGAGCAAAAGCACTTCCAAGGAGGTCCGATTATTCAGCTTATTTATTCTCGTAATGTGAAACTCCTTGGTGTAGTTCTTATATTTTTTTTATGGAAATTAAAAATAAACCGTAAAGGGTACGCACGGGGCTATATACCGGACTATGCGCTAAAACGGGTACTTAGGTGTGAGTACCTATTTTACCGCACGTTCCGTTGTAAGGTGCGGTAATTTTTAACTTTCGAACCATGTATACAGGCATCGTAAATGCATTTTTTGAGCAAATGTGTTGAAAAAGTCATTTATATTATAATAACACTTGTCTGTTAATAAATCTCGAATCTTTTTTTTAAACAAATTTACCGGCAATGTTTGTTTTGAATTGTCAAGGGGTCGGTCAGTCAGAAAGATGAAGCTAGTTGCCCATTCCAAAGCGTAGTAGGTACCTACCTACCTACTTTCTGACTACCCGTGACGACTGTCAAAAATCCACGAATGACAGCCGGGACCAACGGCTTAGCTTGCTTTCCGAGGTACGGAGGGGTCTCGGTATGTAAAGATGGTCACCCATCCACGGACCAACCGCGGCAAGCTCGATCGACCCGTGCGGTTTCTATTACTTCGCCACAAGAGGCGACCGAAACACCTTGACTCTGTTTTAGACTTGTAGTCCTTCTTCAAGCATACGCTGTGATATTTACATCTTAAGGCTCGTGCACACAGGCGCGACGCGACAGCGTACACAAAGGCACCGAGAGCAGCGCGACGGGCGGCGCCTTTGTGTCGGGCTGTCGCGTCGCGCCAGTGTGCACGAGCCTTTAAGATCTGCGTAGACTACAGAAATGGATGTCACTCAATCAATAGCACCTATCATAAAGTTAGGTTCACCTTTAATCAGTATCACATTACAATAATTAAGTTTTTTTGTATGCAGAAGGTTGTCGATTTAGAAGCTATGAATATTTTTTTTACACTCTTCGCTGATATTATTTTCAGACAAAGATTCATAAATACCTACCTAGGGCACTATGTCACTGAGGATCTTGATGATCATGTTGATATTGAAAGGGAGCGCAGGGCATTGGCGGTTAAAAGTAATGTGCTGGCACGCAGGTTCGCTCGCTGCAGTAAACAGGTAAAGGTTACACTTTTTATAGCTTACTGCCAAACTTTTTTACACGAGTAGCCTGTGGGTCAGCTGTACTCAAAGGTCGATCAATGCCTTGCGTGTCCAATACAATAATGGATTCAGGATGCCGTTTTTGTAGTGCTTCAGGTATGTTTGAGGAGGCGCGGGTTGATGGCTTCCATGCTATAATGCGCAAGCGAGTCGGCTCCCTACTGAGCAGAGTGCGGGGCAGCACTAACAGTATCCTTCAAGTAATTGCGGATAAGTATGACTCGGCAGTCATGAGGGCTTTCGTTCGGGTTCTGGTCAGATAGCGTGGCAGTATATCCTGAACTCGAGCGGGTGGTTTCATGACTGCACTCCTTTCATGTATCATCACCTTTTTGTAATATGTCTGTACTAACTTAGTTTGTAAGATATTTTTTGTGACTAACAATTATGGACTTTGTCTGAATAAACAAAATTATTATAATATTATTATAAATATGAGGTTACGCAAAACATCATGAAAACAACAAAAACTTTACTCGTGAAGATTGTGGATGAAATTGTGTATGTTAATATGTACGAGTCCCAAGGAACCAGAAGGGTCTATCTTCATACAAGATAGAACAAAATATAATTTGTACCATCCCTCAGGGCATGCCAGCAAAGGCCCTCTATCTATAGAAGATGTTAGTAATTTTGTAAAAAAGGAAACTACAATAGATTACAGAGCAGAATATGAGTTTATAGGTAAATGATTCAAGCTAGATTATCAAATTAAAGGCACTCGCAAAAAGGCGCGACGCGACTTTCCATGAAGTTTTCTTATAATTTTTTTCTACTAGAGTCGCGTCGCACCTGTTTGCGGGAACCCGTAGTTAGTACCTATGATACTAGAAGCTGTCAAAGAGAATACATCAGTACAAACAATACCATACCTTTTTCCCCAGTTGGGTAGGCAGAAACTAACGACCTCTCCTTATATATTACTCTTTTTGCTTTGTCAAAGCACATCCAAACAGCATGGGTAGGTATAGTTCAATAAAATCAATCCACTTAACAATTAACCATAATATTATCGTAATTCATTGCTAGACACAATTAACCATAATATTATCGTAATTCATTGCTAGAAACACTTTAACATAATATTATCGTAATTCATTGCCAGACACAATTAACCATAATATTATCGTAATTCATTGCTAGACACAATTAAACATAATATTATCGTAATTCAGTAGCTGGAAACAGTCTCAATCCACATCGTTAATATGTAGAGGGGCTCGATAAAAGGGGCTAAATAATAACAGCCGCACGGGTCGTGCTGCGCTTGCCGCGGTTGGTTCTTGGACGGGTGACCATCCATTATGTACCGAGACCCCTTCGTGCTTCAGTAAGCACGTTAATAATAATAAAATAATAATAATAAATTGTTTTATTTGGGACAACATAGGAACCATTATTGTTAGTAGAAACCTTAGACACTGTAACTTATACACTAGGATTAGTAACAGATTTATGAACAGCACAAATTAGTGAGTCATTTATACTTACGGGGCATTTCATGCAGACAATGATTCCGCATGAGATGCCTCAATACAGGAGCTCTCGGGTCCCCAGCCACGACTTTCAGGATGCTATTGCTACTCCCCCGAATCCTCCTCACAAGCGATGCCACCTTTTTCCCAAACCATCTGTACGCGATTGGGCAAACATCCCCGAGACTTATATTGGACGCGCAAGTCACTAAGCGTCCCCCGCGAACAGTTGAACCACAGACTTCCCGTGTACAGGCCTTGACAGTACGCTTTAAACAAGGTTATTTTGACCTGATCGGTACAACGAAAAAATCTGCGTGCCAACATGTTCCCGCGGATCGCCAATGCCCTGCGCTCGCTCTCCACGTCATCATCGTCTTTAAGGTCGTCGACAAGTATATGGCCCGGATATTTAAATTTGGTCACCTGCTTTATATTAGTGCCGTTCAAAGTAATTGAAGGAATGGTGTCTGGGTACTTGCCGGCGGCCTTGAAGACCATGAACTCGGTTTTCATTAGATTATAGATAAGACCATGTGATGCGGCATATTTTTCACAAGTTTTCAGCATCTCCCTGATTGACCTCGCAGTCGGGCCCAGCAACACCATATTGTCCGCGTAGCTGATGTTGTTCACACAAACACCCCCAACTCGGCAACCGACACGCATGCCGCTGAGCTCGACTATGAGGTCATTTACATACAAGTTAAACAGCTTTGGAGAGGACAACCCCCCCTGTCTCACTCCGCACTCCAACCTGTATGACTCTGAGAGGCAGTTAGACCACCTAACACAATTAGTCTGATTTGAGTACCAGTATTGAAATAATTTCAATAGTTCTGCCGGTATACCCCTGTCCTCCATCTTTCTCCAAAGCACTTCATACGAAACGAGATCGATGGCTTTGGAGAGATCCAAAAGACAGGTTTATACCGGAGTCTTTCATTCTGTGTAGTATTGGACAGTGTGCTTAAGAACTAGAATCGCGCTATCAGTTCCAGGTCTAAACCCGAACTGTGCGTCATGTACAATATGTTTATGTACTTATCCAGACAAGACTCAAGCAAACTATCCAACACTTTTGCTACAGTTGTCGCGAGAGAGATCGGGCGATAATTTGCCTTGTCCGATATGTTAAGCCGTTGGTCCCGGCTGTTCTTCATAGATCTTTTACAGTCGATAGGGTTAGTCGGAAGCCCAAAAGTCTGACAACCAGTCCTACCAAAGGGTATCGTGTTGCCCAGTAACTGGGTTGTGGAGGTCAGATAGGCAGTCGCTCCATGTAAACTACTGGTATTCAGCTGCATCTGGTTGGACTGGAAGCCGACCCCAACATAGTTGGGTAAAGAAGGCAGATTGCATAATGCATAATCAGCCTATAATGTTCTCACTGCTGGGACACAGACCTCCTCTCTTTGAGAGGGAATGGGCTGTAATCTACCACGCGGGCCCAGTGCGGGTTGGTAAATGTCACATGTCTTCGAATTTTTAGTTGTAGAACATGCCGGTTTCATCACGATGTTTTCCTTCACCGTTTTGAGAGCAGTGGTGATGAAATAATTTACACAGACTAAAGCGCCTGTCTGGGTTCGAACCCACGACCAACCACACACGGTTACACGTAAGTCGGGGCCCATACAACTGGGGCACCACTGCTCCTGCTAAGGCAGATTGATTGTCGTAATTCATTGCTAGACGTAGCTGGATACAGCCTGAATCGACATTATCATCGGCAGTGGGAAAATGTGATGCTCACTTAGATGTCTCACTGATGGTGGCGCGTTTGTCGTATCATTCGGTTCCCTACAAAATAAAAACTTTTTAACAAAAAAACACCAAAGGACATGAAAAATAACTTTAATTTCGGAAGTCGGTGGCCAAAAACGAAAATACAAAACCAAAGACACCGACTTCCGAAAATAAAGTTACTTTTTATTTTTCACTTTTTAGTTGCGGTACCTACCGCAAATTCGCAAATTCGTATACCACTACTTGGTATGTAAAACAGTGACAGGAAATTATTAACACATCATCGATATAAACTAAGTGGAAAAAATATGCAGTATTAAGGATAACTCAAAAACTACTGGTCAGACCTTGATCAAATTTAAATGGGACCACACATGTGAAGTACCAGCTATCAAATAAAAAAATAATCATCCAAATCGGTTCACCCAGAAAAAAGTTCTGAGCTAACACACATAAAAAAATAAAAATAAACACACAGACGAATTGAGAACCTCCTCCTTTTTTTGAAGTCGGTTAAAAATGGTTGAGCTGGATGGTGCTGATCCACGCGTCATGTTACGCGTGTTGTGACTGGTCATCTCTTAATTGCTACGGCTTATTTTATCTTTAATTTTATAATTTGAATTGTTTCGTATTTTTTTTTTTTACATTGTTATCACATATAGAAGCAACAAGTATAATGTACCCAGGATTTTGTAATATCTTGATTTAAAAAGAGTGTCCTTGGAGTTTCTTGCCCGTTCTTCTCCATAGAGATCTACGCTTTGGAATGGGCATCTTTGACAATTCAAAAGTTCCTGTAAATGGTTTATTTGAAATAAATGCTTTAGTTTGAGTTTGATTAAGCAGTGCAATCTGTCGCTCTTGTTCAAACATAAGTTATTGTACTATTACCGCTTCAAATTACAACTTAATAACTCCACCAATCTAGAAAAATACACAGCTGAAGTAAGTACTATTTTATTGTGTACTAAGTCCCTGTCTTCGTTAACAAGATACCCAGGTATCTATTAGCATACGGCAGGTGGGTCAGTTTTATACAGGAAACACTAATTAGGCACCGCAATTATGCTAGAGTTTAAACTACAGATTAACCAAGATTTAAACTACAGTTAACAGCTGATGGTTTTATCTGAAAATAGTTTTCTTTTAGTGCTTGCTCCCCTTTTAGAGTTTAATGGTTTTGTTTGTTTTATTATACTAGTTTCATGATTGGTTTTATTACGATTCTGGGGGCCTTCTCACAAAGCATAAAGTTCGTAGTTTCGGCCGTAGTTACGGGCGCTTACTACTACTTGTTACTTACGGATATAAAATTAGTCTGGGGCTCGAATTAAAAAATTATGACAACACGATTTGACAGTGGTCCTTACACTGTTTTTTCCCCGCGACCGAAAATGTTAATTAATCGGGAGTGCTATTCACTTCTAGGTATCAAACTACTTTCGGACGGGTCCGTATCTTCGTTGACGAACTTTAATAGTTGGCCCCCTGATTCGTACAAAACCAAAAGATTTTTTTTTATCTTTTAGATCCTTGGCTTTACAGGTGAGCAAGGAATTATTTAAGACAGGTTCGTAAGTGATGCTCATGGTCATCGTGAGGAAATTGTAGAACCAAAAATTCGAAGACATGTGACATCCACAAACCCGCACTGGGCCCGCATGGTAGATTACAGCCCGCTCCCTCTCGCAGAGAGAACATTACCGGCTGATTATGCTATGCTCGCTGAACTAGACTGAGGAATGTCGTTATTTAATTAATTTGTAGAAATCGCCTACCTAAGAAAATCAGAGAGTCTTCTTGTTTAAAGTTCACTTAAGCAATAAGCATACCACGAGTAGTCATATTCTAGAACTATAAAATGAGGAAAAAGGAAGGAAATTCAAGCAGTCGGCCGCAGTCAACCACGTGCACACAGTAGTACTACACAAGTACATGCTCGAATCAGTAGATCGTACTTATTGCCTTATCAGTAAAGTCTTGATAGAGTCTTTATGAATATTTATACAGCATACGAATGTTAAACGTGGTTTAACTTCTTAATGTTTTGTGGACAGCTTTATTTTCTAGTCATTTCTCAATTTGTTTATTATGTAGTAGTTTGTAGTAGTTTATTAGGAAGTTTATGTATTCAAAAGCTTTAATTACGTTTATTATCTTACCAACCAACCACGTTTCTTTGAAGTTTTTTTGAGAATCAGCCATTTTTGAACGTTATTTTTATCTCTTTCCTCTCTTGAATCATAAGGTTGGCATTACTTAAGAAAGAGTTTCCTAAGACTACTGTGGCCGCCACATAGCGTCTGCAATTTACCGTCCAATGGCGCTGATACGTCATAGAATAGAATACAATACTCTTTATTATGTTCACCTTAAAAATTACAGATATAACTGTAGAAATTTTACAAAGATTGACACAATGGGCGGTCTTATCGCTAAAAGTTATCTTTTACAGATAACCTTTGGATGGATTAAAGGAAGAAGGAGAAACAATATACAGGTAGTCAGTGCTGTACCATTTAAATATACAATAAACATACAACACACACATACACATATCCTCACACATATATTACATCTCGTATATACGTCATAATTATGATAGTGAAAGTATATTAGTGTGTTTCTCTGGACAGCGTTTTTTGACAACTGGAAGTCAAACCCCGGTGCTATAATTTACATGACAGCTGTCACTGCTACCGTTCACCGTTCACCGTTCACCTTCCCCTAATACGTCTAAAATATACCTAGATATTTGTTATCTGCTGTTGCTATGGTAACTTCGAACCACCTGTGGGCCTAAAATGGACGCTTTGGCAGAATCATATAATAATCTGCGTACAATTAATATCCCGCAATTCATCTGTTTGACGGTTTTGTACGAGGTTTCGTAAAATAGTCCACAAATTATGCATTGCTTTAATGACGTCTAATGTCAAATAGCAGCTGTCAAATAGATGAATTGCGGGTTAAACAAATTGTACGCAGATCATATTATGATTCTGCCAAAGTGTCCATTTTAGGCCCCCTGAACCTGTATAGTACTTTTTATGACTTTAGTCATCTGTCGCAGCTCACTGAACACAGAAGAATGGCTAATCATTATCCATTTTAACGTCTAACTGATTAAAATTAAGAGTTACGTCATTTGGTTGTATTTGAAAGGTATGTACTTAATGCTCCCGCAGACAGGCGCAATGCGACGGCAAGACACGTTCTGGTAGAACAATTTCCATGGAGTTTTCATTGAAATAGTTCTACTGGAGTCGCGTCGCGCCAGGCTTTGGGAGCCTTAATGTATAAGCTATAGTAAGTTATGTCAGAGGTAACCTTGAATGGTCAAGCCTTGATTAAGTTCATACCTTCGCTTTTCTTGTCGCACGAAGGTATATATAACAAGATTTGTTTGTCAACGACTTCATTATCATTATCTTAAGCTATAAGCATATATTCTCTCGTAGTAATCGTGGATTCTGCGAGGTGAAGTTTGACTTGCGTCTGTGACTTACGGCGAATATCATCATTTAAACTGTGTTCAAGAGCTGTCAGTGCATCATTGTTGTCGAATATTGACACTGACAGCTCTCTAAACGGGGTTTAGATGTTGTACCGTCAAACGGGGTGAATAGGGATGCAGGGGTGAATTGGAACGAAACTTTAAAAGGGATTTTAACATTGAAATAATACAGTTTGTTGTCAACAAGGACACTTAATCGTTAATTATAAAACAGTTAACACATTAGAGTATTTTTTGGTAACAAACTATATTATTTCAATGTTAAAATCCCTTGCATCACCCCGTTTGACGGTACTAATAGCCTTCATTTTAAAACTTTTGACTACAAAAGAACCACAATTCTGAGTTTGAAGTTGTAGGTGCCAACCTAAATACCTGTTTTGCTTCATTTGGGATTGTTCGGTCCATCTCAAAAATTCATCATACATATATACTGTAAAAGCATACCGACTGTCGTTTGGATAATAAGTCGTTTTGCTATTGGGCTAATCTTCTTTTAGGACCTTTTGGTAGGGAAGATTATTTTGTAGTAATTATGCGGTACTTGCTCCAGGACCTGAATAAATTCCACCACGAAGTTTCTTTGTAGCGTGAAATACAGATTTGATTTTAAAGAAGAGTTCTTCGGAGGTCTATGAAACTAGTGCCATTTTTCAGAGGTCATGAACCTATTTTAATCAATCATTTTTGACTGCTTTTCACGCTATAAAAACTTTTTTACAAAAAAACAACCGACTTACAAAAACGAAAATACAAAACCAAAGATACCGATTTCCGAAATTAAAGTTATTTTTCACGTGTTTCAGTGTTTTTTTTTGGAAGACGGTTGTTTTTTTTGTAAAAAACGTTTTTATTTTTCACTGTTTAGTTGCGGTACGTACCCCAAACAAATTCGTATACCACTAATTTGTATGTAAATAACAGTGACAGGAAATTATTAACACATCATCAATATAAACTAAGTGGAAAAAATATGCAGTATTAAGGATAACTCAAAAACTACTGGTCAGAACTTGATCAAAATTAAATGGGACCACATGT
Source organism: Griposia aprilina (assembly GCA_916610205.1). Taxonomy (NCBI): domain Eukaryota; kingdom Metazoa; phylum Arthropoda; class Insecta; order Lepidoptera; family Noctuidae; genus Griposia; species Griposia aprilina. The sequence continues at coordinate 3,445,643 of OU744295.1, read as the reverse complement.
GAAGCACCAGCTATCAAATAAAAAAGAATCATCCAAATCGGTTTACCCAGAAAAAAGTTCTGAGATAACACAAATTAAAATTAAAAAAAAAACATACAGTCGAATTGAGAACCTCCTCCTTTTTTTAAGTCGGTTAAAAAGCAAATGCTACTTCAATTTTTTTTTTCATCATCTACAAGATTTTCCAAAGAATCGTCAGTCTGACGTAAACGAGTTGCTATGGGGCTTGTTAGCTGCCTGCCAACCTGTCATTATGCACCTATTCAGTACAGGTCTTTAACCCTTCCTGTGCTGTTGTTACGTGCATGGGAATGGAAGCGGTTTCTTTGTATCTAGGTACTTTATGACTGACGGTCGAAAGACGTCGAATAGTTTTTTGGTATCAGCAATGATTCTTTAGTTCAGTTTATTTTGGTGAGTCTACGCAAAACTTGTAGATAGGATCCCATTGAATGACAATTTCATAAAATTTCAATTAATATGATTATATGAACTTAGAGGGTTGTATTGATGATTTTAATGATTATAATTCTGTAAATACATATTTGTTACGGTCGCGAATCATATTTTGTTCAACATACAACCTGACACTGACCTGCAAATTGCGAAAAACGTACGAAAATTTTTATTTGGCGGGCAACCTGGCGCTTCCCCTTAAAAATATGTTATTCATTTAGGAAATTCTAAATAGTTAGCAGCAGTACGTTGGTAGCAACCCGGAGAGCTTGGCGCACACTTGGATAAAGGGTGGCACAAGTCATAATAATCCAAAATCGAGTTATTGCGACTCTCGGTATCTGTATGACGTTGTATATTATTTTACTAAGATATTAATTGAGCAAATTAATATCTAAGTAAAATAATAAACAACATCATACAACAATAATTTTAAATCGGTAAAATAGAAAAGGAGTAAAACATTTTTTGCTGTTCCTAAACAAAGAGGTATGTATTTTGAGTTGTGCTACTCTTTATCTAGGTGTGCGTTACTACTGTGTGCTCTACTTCATAGTACATTAATAAAAAGGGTGAGAATACACAGACTAATAAGGTATGCACTTCTGGCTGACCCCGTGTGTGATGTTATCATTAACTAGGTTTCACCTGCATAACTCTCCATTCATTGGGAATATCGGGATAAAAAGTATCCTATGTTCTAATACAAGTCGTGGTCTACCCATGTGCCAAATTTCATCCAAATCCGTTCAGCCGATTTGGCGTGAAAGCGTAACAAACAAACAAACTTACTTTCGCATTTATAATGTTAGTTAGAATAGTTTAGATGATTGAAAAAAAAATACATCAAAATATAGAAAACAAGAAGCTAATACATTATTCTGATGCAACGCTTTGTATCTAGCTTTTGCATTGGTTTAAATTCGACGGTTTACATAAGAAATAATAAAATCACACTTTCAAAGCGCAGCGGTACCTGAGCTTAAGTGGACATCTTCATTTATTCGACACAACATTCAAAACTTTCCTTTGTGCATACTTATAGCACTTAGGTATTGTCACAAATGCTAAGTGGGATGTGAGAAAATTTCCCATGGCTTCAAAGCTATACGAGTATGCGATTAAGTTATGAATAGGTATTATTTTCCGCGATTTTCGTGATGCGAAAAAAAATCGTACAATATTCTAGCTGTTGTGATGAGTGTTATAAACATAGTGGGTGTAAGTTCGACTGCTAAAAGAAGGTTCCTAGGTTCGATTCCCAGGGGATATTTTTCAGTATCAGCTTGGACTCTGGATTTTAGCCAAGCATAATGTTGTTATGTTTGTTACTAAAAATGATCACATACCGTCTAAACAAATGCCATATAAATGACATCATCTTTAACTTAAATCGTAAACAAATGACTATTAAATAATGACATAATGTTGAAAGGTTAACAGTCGACTCGGAGGCCCTACGGATCTTTGTCTTATTAGTAAGACCTTTAGTTAATACCTTTTGAACAAATGAAGCATTGGACATAGTACAAGATTTAACGTAGAGGTAGCCATTAGTGGTCCAATGATTGGGCAATTGAAATATAATACATAAATTCAAAACTTAAACTGTTTTTGCATGTTTTTTTTTGTCTGTATGAACAGACTATTTAGGTTATTATATTTAGGTTCCGTACCACCGTACGTTATTTAACGCTACTTTTTTTTAAACACCTTGTATGGAGACTGATCAATACTCAATTTAATTTTTAACTTCATGTTATTTTTATAATTTGTTGTTATATAGCGGCAATAGAAATAAACTGTCTACCTATTACGATTCAAAAGATACACAGCCCGCTGACAGACAGACGGACGGACGGACGGACAGCGAAGGCTCAGTAGTAGGGCTCCGTTGGCACCCTTTTGGTATGGAGCCGTAAAAAATACGGAGGCTAGGAATAAGGTTTGCCCAGTGTGGATGCAGGTTTCACTATTATTCATATTCCGCGGAGTTTAAGAGTGTCTCTTTATCTACGAATAGGCTATATGCAAATCAAACATTTTAAGGGGCATGCGCAAAGGTAGCCCGCGAAATTCAAAACTTCTTACGTTTTTTGCAATTTGCAGGTCAGTATCAGGTTCTATGGTGATCTAAATAGGATTCGCGACCGTATCAAATATGGGTTTACAGAATTATAACCATTAGAATCAGCAATACAACTCCCTAAGTTAGAATTGCCCTCAAATGTCATGATTTCATGAAATAGGGTAATATGAACTTATAGAGATGTATTGCTGAATCTAATGATTATAATTCTATAAATCCATATTTGTTACGGTCGGGAATCATATTTTAATCAAAATACAACCTGACAGTGACCTGCAAATTGCAAAAAACTTAACAAAATTTGAATTTCGCGGGCTACCCTGAAGGTTCCGCCTTAATATTGAGCCAAAAATTTTACGTAGATGCAATCAAAATCGTACTACTCACTACAAGAAGAAACAGATATCACACTTAACCCGTAATTTCTCGGGATATTTTTGCCCCCATTACCAATATTTATTGTTCCATCACTTCAAACGAAGGGTTGTAAACGAATCATTTATTAAATTGCAAAAGCAATTGCAATTTGTGTAAAGAGAATATCCATGCCTATAACCCTGAGGGCATGAGCAGTAATCATGTTAGTCAGCACACAACTAAAAAGGAACGAAACTACTTGGCCCAAAGGCAAGATAGAATAATATAGATAAATATTATTTTAAAACCGAGACTTTTCATTAAAGTAAGGGATCTTTAAATAAATAATACTCTCACAATAATATGCAAATTATTTTAATATTAACTTGTTGTTTTAATAAAGTGAGAATATACAGGTTTTACGGCCTCGGCGCCTTTATAGACTAAAAAAGTAATTTCCTTCAAAAAGGTTTCGTTGTTTATGAAGGAGCCACTTTATTAAAAAAGAGTCACGGCTTTTTTCGCTGTAATAAAACATAATAACACAGCATTAAACACATAACCTGCGTCCAACGTAAAATTTATCAAACCTTTAAATGTATCCCTTGAATTATACACGGATACCAAGGAAAACCATAATTATTCCGGTATATCCCACAAACAAATGAGGAATGATTTACATAACACATGATGGTACGCGAACACAGAATCGGTCCTCAGTGCTCACATATTAAAGGAGACAGAGGGTGACCACCCACCGTGGCGCTATGAGGCTGTGAGCATCACAAATAGAGAGGGCCAATTTCCAATTAAAATCACAGCAGGTGGTCTAGCTAGAGGGCAGCACTAGAAAAATAAATTGCTCCGGTCTCCCCGACCGCGGGCCGCATTCACGGGTTGAAAATAAAAGAAAAACTTAATAACGTTGTCAAATTAAAAATATTCATATAATTAGTTAGGGTAATGGTCGTTTTGGGTTACGGAACGAGTATCTTAATAGATATGGCTACAAAAAATGTAAAAGAAACGAAAAGGCTGAGGAATAGAGTCTCCTGGTGAAATGGAATTGGTTTACATGAAGTTACCTACTCTGGGTGATATTGTTACTGCTTCAAAGTCCAATGGGTTGATTGATAGCAATACTCTGCAATCAAGAACCAGCAACAGACAGAAAGACGACATGGCTGTCTACGGACACTTGCACCTAGGGTTGGTTGCCAACCTTACTATATAATATAGTATCCTACAATATTATAGGCCTAAATACTATATAGAGTAGTGGTGGCCCAGTGGTATCGACCCCGACATACGAGTTGTAGTTCGTGGGTTCGAATCCAGGCAGGCGCGTTACTTTGTGTAAATAATTTCATCACCACGGTGAAGGAAAACATCGTGAGGAAACCGGCATGTTCTAGAACCAAAAATTCGAAGACATGTGTCATCTACCAACCCGCACTGGGCACGCGTGGTTGATTACAGCCCACTCCCTCTCGAAGAGAGGAGGCCTGTGTCCCAGCAGTGGGAACATTATAGGCTGATTATGCAAACACTACTTATATAAAAAAAATATATAGTACTAATATATTTTCGATGAAAATTTTAATAACATTACTTATTTTATTAAAATAGTAAAGTGCACAACGAAACGCAGACGTAATTGTATTTGTTGTGTATTCAAATAAATCAGTTTAATAAAATTTTGACAATTGCTCTTTCTGACCAAAATGAGTTGCTAAAAATCTACTGCTGAAAATTGGCAACAAGCGTTGTTCAGTGATTATGACTTTTCTTATATTTTCAAAATAGTATCATTTCTTCTTTCTATACTCGTACCAGCAACTTCAGCGTTTATTGAGCGCATATTTTTCAGTGACGAATACAAAATGGCGAGGTGAGCGAAGTAATACCTTAATTTCGAAAAAGGTGAAATAAATAAATATTTTGCAACTACAATTTATTTTTAAAGTTTAATAATAGTTATGAGACATTAAAAAAAGCCTGATAATAAAGGCACAAATAAAAAAATTGGTACACCTACTATAAATATTTTTTTTACCATCTTCTCAAGGCAGTGGCTTCGAAAATGTTATAGATATTTGATATAAAAAAGTTGGCAACCTTACTTGCAACCCTAACGCGAAGACATATGTATAATACAAAATGGATAGTCATATTCCTGTTATTTCACCGATGCCTTTCAATTTATTTATTTTCTAAAATATGTCAAAGTAAAATTATTACCAATCCTTTGGACTCTGTTTTTCTATTTTTTTTTTACTAACTCAATGTACATTTAAAACACATAATTAAAAAATATTTAAAAAATAGTGGCTGCCGGTGTCGGCAGTAGAGTTCGAACTAACGGTGCTTAGGGCTCCAGCAACAGGAACCTTCTCAAAATGCAAGCCGTATCGAGGAGTACTACCTTCTGAATCAGGCCCTTCATCCTTATTAATATTATTTATGACTAGCTTCTGCTCGCGGCATCTCCCGCGTGCATGCCGGAAATTATGCCACGAAAAGGGGCTACCAGCACAAAAAGTACTTTCGAATTTATAATATCAGTATGGATATTTAAGAAGCATTGTTCCATTTGGCAGCAAAAGTAGATATCTGTAGTTAGCGTATCGAACGAACTCAAGGAGCTGCACTTACCACTAAATACTTTGTAAACATGACATGTACAAGCAATGTTGACAACTTGACATGAAGAGCTATGGCGCCAGACTGATAGTTTCTAGTGGCTGTACTGTGATAACAGCTGATAACGGTCTGCAATATGAGAACACGTGTCGTGACCCAAATACCTAATACTATACAAAATAATTACCTACTATTGTTATTGAGCATAAATAAATATAGCCTAGGTTAGATGTAGGTAAGCAAACATCATTTGTCGACTGCATTAGATAAGATGAGGATGGGATACGAACTCAGTAATTCGGGCTGCGGTCCGCAACTCCTAGTCAATGCGCATATTGCGTGCGATACGTACTTAATTACATATTTGACGATCACCAGACAATAAAAAAGCAAACTTTTATACTGAGGAGGGGGTTAAGCTAAATTACTATATTTTGAACCTGTAATAAATTTAATGACAGGAGACAAGAACATAATGATATTGTTGCATTTCTAAGATTTGTTGTTGATTTGATGATTTGTTGATGCAGTTTTTACTGACATCAGAGAGCGATTTGAATAGTCCACATAATACAAAGGATGACAATAGGATAACAAGAATACAATTGAAAGATCATCAAAACTAAGATATCGTGACTTTACGACATTACAAGTTACTAACATTATCTTACTAAGCCAAGCAAATACCGACACAATACATGTCACAAGACCTAAACACAAAAGAGTCTAATAATTTCTGTAGATAAGCCACTCTTAAATCTTACCCGAATTTCTAAAGATATAAATCAGCTTTCTCCGTTACCAATAGACTACAAATCAATACAATAAATAGGAATAACTTTGTCGTTAGGTGAACTATCGGAACAAGCCATAGATACTCGATATATGCGGGTACCACAAATTTATTACCAAGCGTTAAGGCTTTGCTCACATCGCGTGATGTGATATTTTTCGCTTTTGTTGTAGTTGATTTGTTTATTGCAGTAGCGTGTATGTTCGTACCCTATAATATATACTGTAGTAGTAAATCATCTTTAGTGGACGAGTATTGTGCCCTGCGGAACACCTATGATTTCCATAAATTTTGTTTGAAATACTGCTTGAAAGAATTATTGCTACACGTAACACTTAAGTAGTGGTATATAATAACTGAAGTACCTAATTGCTTGTCTTAAAATGGTAAATTGCTCTGCGTTAATGTTTTCTCGTTCCATAGAAATATAGAACGAGATAGAGAGTAGTAATTCATCTTCATCATCACCATCATTTCAGCCGAAAGACGTCCACTGATGGACCAATAGGCCTCCCCCAAGCACAGCCACTTCGACCGGTTCTATCCTTCTCGCATCCAGCGTTTTCCTGTGGTTTTGTAATTAAAGTTGTAATTACTGATAACCAATTACCAAACTTATTGAGAACTACATCTTACACTATACATTCTTATAATGGTTTACATAGACATTTGAGCCTATCAATTTGCAGCCAACTTTCTTACTGTCTAAGTCTCATCTATTCTATAAAAAAAAACTTTAATGAGTAACAATGACAATTTTGTTATAATACATCGCTTAGCTTTCACTGGTGGACCCAAAGCGATGATTTACGATGCATACATACAAGATGATATCGCGACGCTAAACTTTCTCTGAGACGTATAATGTCCGTATTATTAGTTTATTAGTAAAATAATGTAATGATAATATTTATGTGACAAGTGATGAGTTCAGTCGCGCTTTTGATGTTAAGGCGGTACCCCGACCAAAACCTTGCCATAATGCGTTCTTCAGAGGCTATTAACTCATTCACTATGGGTGATAAACTACATCTAAAAGCACATTATTAATGTTCGATACCCTATCATCATATTGCACGTTCTTATTTGTTCTAAGTGATAAACTCGTAAATACATTTAAAATCTCCTTGTAAAAAAGTGACTAAAATTATTGATTGCATGCATCTTTTGCTAAAGGTGATGTTCTATTAATTTGAGGATTACACTACAATGGATAGATAATTTAAAAATCTAAATAATTCACGTTTTATTTTATTTCAAAACATCGCTTGTCTTTTTTTTTCTTGTGTATTCTATAATAAATGAGCGTGCGCAGGGAGCGAGACGGAGTAAGACTCAGCGACGGGACAGAGAAGGACCGAACGCTCAAGGTCGTTTGGTCGGGAAAGCGCTTTAAAGGGGTAAGCAGAACAGACTCCTACTGTACGAAGATAACGTTTATGATCACCATATTTGAAAGAAGAACAAAAGGTCTCCTAAATGTATCAGCTAGGTAGATAAACAACGAATCATTCCGTTATTTAAATCGACCACAAAAACAATAATAGTTCCGAAAACAAATCAAATCTAATTGAAAAAAACAATGATAGACTAAATTATAATTGTCTTTGACTTATTCAATTTTAATTAATGCCTTCATTAAACTCTGCTCTAAAAGCATACGTTAATTGAAAAACAACTTATTTAGGGAGCGGTCTTAAATGAAACACATGCAAGTCACTATAGAGACATTAATTCTTTGAACATGGAAATTAATGAAATTATAGTATAGTGAGTTGTGTGACCGATTCAAGTAATTTACATAATTACTTCAACAGGCATGGAATACGTTCATATAGGTGCATGTCAAAGGTTTATTTAAATCTCGAAATAAAAATAAATGATACTATGTTCTATTTGAGGCAGATAGACAATCTGCCTCAAGTACAACATAATATCACTTATCAGATAGATACTGCATAAGACTACCCTGAAACTATAGCAATCAACGACTTCGAGCAGGTACTTACGTACATTGTTTTCATATCTTGTAACATTATACTGCAATATTCCTGATATGTAATTTCAGTAGTCAGCAGCTGAATGTTTGTAGTCCTAAGACACAGGTGACTATCATCTACAGTCCATAGACTTACGTAATGGTGTAAATGCTACTCTAATAATAGCTAAAATATCATCTTCCAATCTGTTCACAGCATATTATAGAGGTATGAGGAACAGGGTGTAAAGCTCACTCATATCTCCATAGAAAAAGGAGGCTCCTCCGACCAGACGGGTGTTGTGTCTGGTGGGCAACTGCCTGACGGATGATGTCGCGACGTTGTATATTTACTAGTCGCGCGGTAAACTCTGCTTGCGCGATGCAGGATTTGCGTGACGTCAGTGTGACGTGTAGCTCGATTGTAGCGGTGTAGATACCGCTACAATATTATTAATGGCTTCATTCATCCATTTCCCAACAACTTTGGAAACCAATTAGTGAACCCTTCGAAACTCCATTTCTTTCTCGTATATTTCTAAAGACTGTTTGAATTATACAATAAATTTCACACGTTTTTAGGTCTTGCTAGTTAGCTAAATCAAGATTTCAATTGTGAATACCTTCAGCTTTCTCTCAGCTCTTTGTTCGCTTGTTCGTTAAACTCAAAAGGAACATACGATTCTGCAGATAAAAAATCCTAAGATCTTAGTTTCCAAAGAAAATTGATTTCTTTTCAACATCTCTATATGTTAAAATACAACTATCTGCGTCCAATAAATCAGCAGCATCATGTATTTACCATTCATTACCAATATATACTCTTCGTTTCATGCAGAACAAAAAACATTTTTCTCAACACCTTGACGGTTGCCTAAGTAATTCGATACGTACCTAATTTGCCTGTATGACTTGCATTACCGTTTTTTGCCGGGACCCTAACCCGATACTCGTACATTAGCTGACTCAGGCGTCAGCAAAAACTGCACTTGGTAACGGTATGAGCGTGTATATTTTTGTAATGTTTGATTTGCTGTAGGAACCTGGGTTTGCTTATGTTAATCTCATGTTTAGTACCTTTTATTTGCAAAATATTATTTACCATAACGGTTGTGTTACAAATTGTACTATTACTGCATTTATTAAACTTACTGCCAGCGTTCTTCTTTCTTTGCAAAACTTCACCGTTATTACGCATTAAGCACTTGGAATTTAAGGACGTAATTTAAATGATACCAGAAGATCTCGGTGCTATACAAGTATATTAGTTATATAGCTGCGCCCCGCGGTTTCACCCGAATAAGTCTCGATCCCGTAGGAATATTGGGATAAAAAGTATTCTATGTCCTAATCCAGGTCATGGTCCACCCATGTGGCAAATTTCGTCCAAATCCATTCAGCCGTTTTAGCGTAAAAGCGTAACAAACAAACATACATACTTAAATCTTTTATATTAAAATCTTTTCTCTTTATAATATTAGTTTGGTTTGGATATACCTACTCACTATCTTTATCAAATATGCATTAGGCAGTGTGTATTGTGGAGTTACTATGCGCTATCAAGCCTTAGCAATGATATTACGAGTATGTATCAGTGTCCATTTTATCAAGACTACATTGTTTAAGCATAAAATAATCATGGACTTACCTGCTGAAGTAGAAAATTATTCCTGTAGTTTTTAAATCTGTTGTGAGTGTTTTTTCTAATGATTTGCAAGAAGAAAATTCACGCTTCTTAAATCGGCATTATTTGAAATTTCATTGATATCCAAATCACTGGAAGCAACTCCAATTGTGCAATTCTATACCTATATAGATTTATTATATATCCATAAGCCTATTTTAAAATATTATTCAAGAAACAGACGTCCTCGTAACAGTTACATCATAAGGATTCACTTCGACTTTGACACATGTATCGACAGGTAACTAATCTTCTTTATGTGACACGATAGTTTAAATTTTCAGTTTTTGCTCACTAATGACTTCTTGTCTGGTGTTGTATATAATGAAGATATTCTAAGTCAATTTAGTCCGGGTAATTTCTTGACAGAAAGTAGATGGTTCTACATATTCTGACAGGTAATTCTGCACCATATTTTACGCAAATATGGTGCTGAACTCAATCTGGAACCCTAACTGCGTAAAACACTATCAATCACAATTTGAATCATTTTGAAGCCTATTGCTAATACATTGCTTCATATATTCGAAAAATTTGTCTGCTCAACAACGTAAATAACGCAATGAATGTTGTCGAACTGTCAAAATGAAAGCCATTCCTACTGTTAGTGTGTTACGCAATTATCCCGTTGATTGGTAATTATAGCTCGTTGGTCAAGTTTTCGCAAGCGATACCGCTGAGGATCAGGTCGTGTTATTGTTTTTCCACCAGGAATTTCTCAGTAGCAGCCCGATGGCTTTCTTCGATGGATTTATTCTGGATTTGTGCCCGTTGTACATGGGACTTAAACATAACGGGTGAAATGTGGGTGTACCTTCTATAGGTACGCCTCTGCCAAACCTTTCGAGGATCACAGGCGTAATGTTATGTTTTATAATTATTATACCTATTTCTATCATTCATACCTACATTAATGCTTATCAGGAATGGATGGCACCGAGCGAAATAGGTTAATTCAGGAGTTTATTCTCTGAAGTGGGATGTTTGGAGGCTGTGGGCAACATCAAGGTAATGATTATCGCATTGCTTTGTTGTCTAAATCTGTCACATACCTATAATTACCTGTACCTAGGTTGTACATGTGCATTCAGCTATAGATGTAGGCACCAGTACGTACTGTCCGGTGTTTGGATTCAAATAATTGTAGGTAATAGACAGACATTTTTTTTAAATTTTAAACATAATTTAGTGCGAGAGCTAAATGGCATCGAGTGATTTAGGGGCAATAAATTTTAAATTGAGTGCTATTGATGTCTCCTAACTAAAGATCCATTTAAAAATCCCAGAAGTATGCTCTCCGAGTCTATAATATTGAAATAATTTATCCGCTTCAAAGAATTCTATAGAATCCAAAGATCAAATAGAAGTAAGTAACCGTAAATCTATTTCTACTATTTCATCCATTGAGTCTGTCAACAGTCACGCGTTTGTCTGCAGCCGTGCCAAAATTAGTCCGAATTTAGATGCAAAAAATTCTAAGGAATTTCCGACGTCCAGTTTAGACATACCTACTTACAGTTTAAAAGAGTTCAATATTTTGTAATGTCATCAAACGAGTCCATTCCATTTTCAAAATGATCAAAAGTAACATTCTCCAAAAAGGAAGCGGTTTCAACTAACGCGACCTCAATAATGTTTTCCTTAACATCATTATCTCTACTAACTAAACAAACTTACCTTTTGGGCTTCCACCGTTTCATAAATACTCCAAACATTGTGTTATCCTCGGTACAACTCACAACAACAACAATCACTCCACACAGAAGCTACTGATAACGAGTCAACGACTTCCGTTCAATCAATAACACAACAACCGCACGTAAATAATTGCACCAACGATAAGATAAACAACGAACTCAGGCCCGAAAACGTCTGACCTAGACACACTGACTGAGAATCCTGGGAACACTGTCCTACTTCGCGAGCATCTCTAAAATCGATATAATCCTATAACTTTATTGCATATAGCAAAGTTACGCAATCGTCTTTAGGATCTCACTCCATTATTTGTTTATTTGGTGAATGAAACATCGGCATCGTAATCTTTCGTTAATAATAAACAGTAAACGCGACGCTTCCGTCACTCGGTCTTGGCGCAACTGAGTCATTCGTTTTGACTAGAGCAGTGAGACTAGCGAGTCAGTGTTGAGTGTGCCGGTGCGCTTCAGGTGCGGTCGATCAGCTGCTCGCTTGTCGCCATCTTGTTTTGCATTTGGCGCCATCTCGCGGTGACCTTTCAAGTTTGGAACATGGCTTGTGTTGTTTATTGGTAAACATTGCACACCCCTTTTAAATAAAGTAGCGGTAACAAGTGTTACACGTCGTGTTCATGTCCAATTTGCATGTGATGTGTGATTTATGCAATACCGAATACCTAATGTGCTTTAATTTTCGAGATTTACTTTTCTGTATGGGTATTTTATTAATTTCAATGTTGAATCGGTGAATTATTCTTAATACAGGTAGTTACTAAATTCCCTATTGCTTCATCCGTGACAACATAACCATACATATAGTTCAAATAGACAGTTTCCTTTCAATAGCAGTTTTTGAACGTAAAATAAATATCTTCCATATTGACAGTATACCTAAAACCTACATACACCTATAATAGGTCGGTTCAAAGAGACACTTGTACAAACGTTGCAGAAGGAATGTTGTATGTATAATAAGACGTGAGGGAAATAATTTTGAAATATTTTTATTCACTCTGCTTCAGTAAAAAAAAAAAAACACTTGTTTAAATATTACGAAATAATTTAAAAACGTAGACTTGTGACTGGGTGTAATTTACTATTTCAAATCTATTAATATCAGCATCGATGGTTCAGTGGTAGAATGCTCGCCTGCCACGCGGGCGGCCCGGGTTCGATTCCCGGTCGATGCAATATATTTTTTGCATTTTGTTTTAAATTTTATTGTGTTATTTTTTTTTAGGTAACTTCATATAAGTAGGAGGTTCTCAATTCGCCGGTTTTTTTACATATTGTTTGGGCATAATTTCTTTGTTTATTAACTGATTTAGAACATTTTTTTTAGGTTCTGGTGAGTGGTTTTTGAGTTAGGTTCAATAAGTATGTATTTTTTCCACTTAATGTAAGTATGTTAAGATAGTTACATATATAGCAAGTAGTTATTGGTATGCGAATATGTGTGGGGAAGGTGCCACCAAAAAAAAAATACAAAGAAAAAAACGACAAAATTAAAGATATTTGTCACTTTGTAGTTTTATTTTTTATGGAAGTCTGTTGTTTTTTTTATTTATTTTTAATCTATAATGAAGTAGGTATATAGTTTCATAAAAAGTCTCCATCAAAAAATATCAATAATCGGTTGAAGGGCACTGAAGGAGACACAATAGATGTTTTATTGTTATTACGTCTGGGGGCGTTTAGACTCCCACAGTGTTTAGTAAAAATACTTTCTAAATTAGTAAAAAGGGACCAAACAATATAGGTCCACAACCTACTGTGAAATTAATCAAAACTTTCTATTTACAACATGGATTCAGCCCTCACAAACGACATTATAATTGGCTCCCCTAAAGAAGGGCTAAATTGGCCTTGACCTTTGTTCGTCCCACTGCTAGGGGTCGCCTGACCTTCGAGCTTCGAGGGACATAGCCATCTATTTATTAGTCATGGATTTCAGTAAAAATTGGCACAGCGCAGAGATTTAGCTCAGCTTTGTTTTATTGTTTTACTAGCGCCTCGCCCGCCCGCCCCCGATTATTACGACGACAAATCATCATAATTCAATCATCATTTTTTTTTTTTAATATTGCAGCATTATGCTGAGATAGGAACCTATTTGGCCTTTATTGTTGTGTAAGTTTAATGTACTTAAACGTATTATGCACATACATCTTCCGGAATAAATTCTCTAAATTACCGTGAAAACCACATCCACAAGAACAACACGGTCACACAGACGGACATCAAAAGGGATTTTTTATATTATGTATGTATAGATAATTATATAACTGTAAGTAGGTACCTAGTTATTTCTTCAGTATTTTCTCAGAACGAAAAGTAAGGAATTGTGCAAAGATTAAGTAACATCATGCAAAATTGATATCGTGAAATAGGGACTTACTTACATATTGAAAGTAGGTACAGTCAAGGGCAAAAATATGAACAGTCTACCAGTGGCGAAGGTTCGATTCCTACCGGCTTCCCTTTGAAAAAGGCACAGTCAGTAATCTATAGACAAATAATATAATCACATTAAAGATGGCATGTACTCCGGATTACCTTTTATAAAAATTGACCGACCCTTTGCTACTCCGGTCTACTACATCAGTTAACGTACCCGATACCTAATTATTGTAAGAATATAATTTCAGAATTTTAGTCGAAACTTTTGGAAAACATGGCATTTGATTATGCTAAGGGTGACTATGCCCTTGATTGTATAGACTGAAATAAACAAACACATTCATTTTGAAATAAGTACTCGTGGAACCCACTAAGCAGATCATCGCCACTGCTACCCCCATTTAAATCAACTAGCAAAGAGATAATCGAAAGATATAAACATGTCTGGAAAACCACCATTATCACGTCAATTACCGAGTTGAATCGATTGAAATCTCGATGCTATCGGTATTCGATCATTTATCGGTATCGGTCGGTGATATTGGAAGTTAATGGACTTGACTTACAGGGGTTATATCACTAGGATACGTCATTATTAAGTAAATCCTTATTGTCTGTCTGCACTGTATAGTAGTTCCAAAAAATAATTATAGGTAGCTTCTAAGCTGGAGACTAAATATTTTCCTCGATATATCAATTTTATGTACAACCAACCAGGATCAATCTAGCGTACAGTCAAATGTACGTCCATGGTAGCTAACAATTTGACATGGAACTTTGTAGCAGTAAGGATGGTAAAAGTGTTACCATTAAGGCGCTTCCCCGACCAAACGACCTTGAGCGTTCGGTCCTTCTCTGTCCCGTCGCTGAGTCTCGCTTTGTCTCGCTCCTTGCGCACGCTCATTTATCATAGAATTCACAAAAAATATTAAATTATTTTAATCTTTAATCAATACGTAATAAAATTATATTATACAAGCATATTCTTATGCCAATTTGGACGTATGGCATCCAACTTTGGGGCTGTACTAAACGAAGTAACGTCAAAATAATCCAACAATTCCAAAATAAAGTACTCAGGGATGCTGTAAATGCACCATGGTACATTAGAAATGACGACCTCCACCGTGACCTTAAAATGGAACTCGTCACCACCATCATCCAAAAATTTGCTGAAGCCCACGAACACAGACTTCACCGACATGTGAATATCGAGGCAATTCAGCTGCTAGACAACACGGACATAGTGCGTAGGCTAAAGAGAACTAAACCATTTGAGTTAGTGTAGTGTATAAATTGTGACGAATAATGTGTAAACAATGTGTTTTTTTTAATATTAATTTATCAGACTCTAAGAAAGTGCTGCGGGAGCGGAATTGTGTGAAAGTGCAATAGGACACTATTCTTAGTTATAACGTAAACTATCACGTAAAAGAATAAGTTAAAGTTAAGTTGCTTATTAGTCTATTAGGCTAGATTGTAATAAATTACTAAGAACTTATGTTCTTACAAAACAAAAAAAACAAGATTTTTAATAAAAGAGACATTTTTAATAAAACAAGACCAGCGATGTTCTAAAATAAAATAAAACGTGAATTATTTAGATTTTTAAATTATCTATCCATTAGTGTAATCCTCAAATTAATAGAACGTCACCTTTAGCAAAAGACGCATGCAATCAAAAATTTTAGTCACTTTTTTACAAGGAGATTTTAAATGTATTTATAACACATAAAAACAAATAAGAACGTGCAATGTGATGATAGGATATGGAACATTAATAATGTGCTTTTAGATGTAGTTTATTACCCATAGTGAATGAGTTAATAGCCTCTGAATAAAGCACTATGGCAAGGTTTTGGTCGGGGTACCGCCTTAATGTGCGGCTGCCAAAGACTACTGGCAATTGGTTGCATGGGTCTTATTGTTACTAGACCCACGGTCATAACTCGCGCGAGCTTCCAAGACTCTAAGCGGCGTGTGAGGGTTGAGACTGAGTCAATCCTCGGGTCTGGTAGTGTTGTTAGGTTTTCAATTACATTACGTGGGATATTACACAACTAGCTAAATAATATGTAGGTAGAATTAAAAAACCCCCGACACCAAAACAACTGATGACCTTGAAAGGGCCAAACCGATTTTGACAAAACGAGTCTAAGAACCACCGCTAGAAAACGTGCTTTCCAATTTAAAAAAACGCATCCAAATCGGTTCACCTGTTTAAGATCTACGGTGTCACTGACAGACACACACACAAATAGCGGTCAAACTTAGAACACCCCTCTTTTTGCGTCGGGGATTAAAATTTAGTCAAACTCAAAGCATTTATTTCAAATAAACCAATTACAGGCACTTTTGAATTTTCAAGGGGTCGGTCGGTCAG
Source organism: Griposia aprilina (assembly GCA_916610205.1). Classification (NCBI taxonomy): domain Eukaryota; kingdom Metazoa; phylum Arthropoda; class Insecta; order Lepidoptera; family Noctuidae; genus Griposia; species Griposia aprilina. The sequence goes on along the minus strand of OU744295.1, from coordinate 3,429,163 downwards.
AAAAATGAAGCTAGTTGCCCATTCCAAAGCGTCGTAGTTACCTATGGAGAAGAACAGGCAAGAAACTCCATGGACACTCTTTTAGATCAACTTAACGTTACAAAAAAATTTGGTTACATCATTCATGTTGAAATTATACATGTGAGAACGATGTAAAAAGACGTGCAAGTTAAAACCGTCCGTAATAAAAACGATAAAAACAAAAAACAAACAATTCGAATTACAAATAAGCCGTGGCAGCTAAGAGATGACCAGTCCCTACTGACAGCGCTCGTTCACGAACATAACGTATGGATCAGCACCATTCAGCTCAACCATTCTGAAGGAAACTTAATGATCCAACATACACGCCACCACCAGCGAGACATTTCAGTGAGCATGACATAATCTCAGCTCAGCCGCCAGGGCACATTCAAGTCAATGAAAGACGATCCTAATAAATGGTAGCTTTATAGTAGATACATAGTGCTCACACATGTGCTATGCAATTATATATAGTGATTACACTTATTTTTTGGTCAGTTGTGTATTTTTTTACAATAGCATTAGCTCCAATAATGTCGCTGTTTTGCGCTGTGTTAAAATTATAGACTGCTGCAAACAATTCTGATCAAGCTTCATGTTCTGTTCATGAAATTGGTGTTGGGATGCCAGATTTTTATTATTCCATCCGAGATAGTAAAGCAATTCGTGGGAGAAAAATGCAAGGGCAATTTGTTCCTTAACAATTTATTGTAATACCTATTGTCGAGTATTGCTTATTTTTGTGTTGGATGCTTTGGAATCGACAAAGGTTTACCTTTTGGGGCGGTCGCATCTGACGGAAGATGCGTCGCGTATCGCCTCGGTTGTGTAGCGCCAGAATGGACAAGTAGACAATAAAACATTCAACCTTGCACACTCAACCGATGATGCGTTAGTGCGTCGAATGTACTAGAAGTTAACGAAGTTACGCCCGACGCATCTTTCGTCACATGTGCGACCACCCTTAGTATTAGGGTACGCTGCCTCTAGCTAGACCATAGATAGCAATAAGGCTATTACAAAATAAAATAATTTTAGAACAAGTGGAAATGGTCTTAGGACATTCAAGACGTTATGACTTCGTCAAAGTGATCATTTGTTGTAATTTCTCCTGGAGCTTCAGTTGTTATTTCCTCAGTTTCAGTAACGCTATCAGTTTCAGTTACGCTGTCAGCCTCAGTTACGCCGTCAGTCTCACTTACGCCGTCAGTCTCAGTTACAGCCTCAGTTGTAGATTCAGTTTCAGCCTCTTTTTCAGTTGTAGCAAATAGGTCTTCTGTAATAATATGGTTCAGTAATTCGTCGATTACTTGTAAAGGCTCAGGTTTGTCATCATTTGATTTCGGTTCTATGCTGTCTTCGTTGCTGTGCGACTCGGATAATGGTATTATTCCATTGCAGACTGCTGCGCATTCATCATAATTTATAAACATGTTATGTGTTGGACAACTTCCATACCACGCTCGTCTGCAATAGCCATCTACGTGTGTAACAACAATCTTCTTTTCTCCGCATATACTTTGGTTTAGTGGAATGTTGCATTCTGAAAAATGAACATAGTTAAAAAAAACTACGTTGAAACCAGTCTTGAGCAAAAAGTCACACTATCATTCCGGTGACGTTACAGCATGTAGGTAGGTGACGCGAACCTATAAGTTTTGCCTCTACCAAAAATCGCTTATCGCGGCTAGAGAAGTTTTCGCTTCAAAAACGAAAATTTTCAACCCAAGGGGTTTCAGAATCCTGTACTGAATCCATGGCAACTTGTTGCTCGTCGATGACCGTACCATCCTGTATTGTGAGATGTTGCGACGTCCAATTATTATTTTGCGTACTGTAAATAAAACTAACTGAACCAAACTCGATCTGTCACATAAATTACATTCGTGGTTACATTAGAAGTTATTGATCTCGCCAAGAACTCTCTTGAAGGCTCGCGCACCGCCGCCGTCTGGCCGTTGCGTTGCGACGCAGTCCAAGCCAGCTTGCCAAGCAAGCTTCTTGTGTGCAAGCCTCATTGCACTGCAGGTGTAAAAACAGTTCAAGTTCAAATTCAAAATATGAATCTGTCTGAAACAATTACTGCGTTGTGTTGCGGCCCGCCGCGGCTCCCACTGTGCTTTGGCAAGACTAGTCACCTAAGGAAATAATGAAAACTTACGATCAACAAGATCATGTCCTTGTTTCATTCTGAAGATACAGTTGAGGGAGCAAAGGTATTCGTTATCAAACTTGTTGGCCGTGGGACACCCTCGCCACGTTTCTATTTCACAGCGGGATCCTGGCTTGTAGTAGGAGAACACTGTTTTCGGTGCCATATTGCAGTCGCTCCGGTTTAGAGGCGATAGGCAGTAGTCTGGTGGTACTGTGAAAATTCATGTAAGGTACAGTCCGACATCAATCTTAAAGAGCGTGGCGAAATAGAGAACTAGAGAGATGGATGGAGTGTGAGGATTGCTATGAAAGAAAAAGGAGTGGATGATAGAGTGGCGGTTGACAAGGGAGAATGGAAGAAGGAAACGAGATGCGACAACCCCAAGTAAGTATCATGGGACAAGCTCGGGATGGCGATGATGACAAATAGATCTTCCTTGACAAGCAGCGCCCCCACTTGGATTTTTTACAGAATACCTTCGTGTTACTATGGCCTCTGTACGAGCTATGCGGTACCTGCAACTAACTCGATCTACTTACAGTGTAACGTTGCAGTTTGTTTAATCCAACATTAATTGTACATTATTACCTAATAACATATTGTTATTTTTAGTAGCATTAAAACCTTTTTATCCATCGCTTGTCTACGCATTCAACATAACATCCCAATACACAACATCAACATAACATTTGCACTGTTGGGAGTTATGCCCCAACAACCTCTAATAAGGCAAATAATAAAAAATTCAAAAGTGTAATTGAAATACCTAAATGTTTTAAATATAAATGCTTTGACATACCTTAAGGGGCTTACAACAGCTAAAGCGCGGTCACTGTCGGATTCCATCTGGAATTTCTTAGTAGCAGCCCGGAGTCTGGGTTTGTGCCCGGTTGATGGCAATAGACTCGTCCCCTGTTACACGGGACTTAAACATAACTTGGCGAAATGTGGGTGTACTATAGGTGCACCTCTGCCTAAGCTATCGGGGAATACATCCGTGATGTTATATTATAAATAAAACATACCCGTTTGCACAATGTTTAGGAAACTTAACGTAAAAAATAAGTAACGTAAACACCAACTGAAGCTCATGTTGTTGGTAATCTGCGGCACAAAAATTCAATTGATTCCATTACGAAGTACCAAATTAACTTTTTCGTTTTATGGTTGATAGCGTAGTTATGGCTAATTGTTGAGTTTTAATAGTTTGCGTTTTTAATTGAGACGATAAAAATTAAATTACGTTACTCAAAAATTACTTCGTCGACCGGAAATCAAACCCGGGCCGCCCGTGTGGCTGGCTAGCATTCTACCACTGAACCATCGATGCTTAAGAGTACCTGTACCCTAATTACGTAACACACTATCTATCACAATCTGTATAATTTTGAAGCCTATTGCTAATCCATTGCGTCATAACGTGCAAAAAAATTCTCTGCTCAACAACGTAAATAACGCAATGAATGTTGTTGGACTGTCACAATGATAGCCATTCCTACTGTTAGTGTTACGCAATTACCCCGCTGATAGAAATTGTTATTAACTAATACCTACATATTATAAAACAAAGTCCCCCGCCACGGCTCTGCTGTCTGAATGCGCTAATCTCTGAAAGTACCTGTCGATTTTTTTTATAGACTATTTAACATCACCCTACGTCCCTTAGACTGAGCAAAAAAAAGAGTCAGATAGAACGCTAAGCGAAAATGAAGTAGGTAATAGCGTGGGCAGGCGATGCGCAGCGTCGCGATGGGTCGATTGCTCAAGTTTCACACGGACGAAGTCACAGGCAGGAGCTCTTATATACATAATTTTAAAGCTAACAGTCGTAAAATAATAATATGTACAAGTGCCTACATAAAAAAGGGAGGTGAAAGAATCATAGGGCATCAAAACATTCATTCGCATCACTGCCAACAGAAAAAGTACCCAACAGGCTGGCAGCATTGTCACATTGTATGGCAATGCTGATTCTTCGGCAAACAAAATTGACCAGCCAGGTCATGGGAAGTGTCAACCAGCCGTTTCGAGATTTCCTTAAAGAGAACATGAGCACTCGGACCCCACGGCCCGAGGGTTTCAACCCCAATCAGCACGAAAATATAATTACCAATAAGGTTATTGTACTTACGCCGCTTGAGGTTTTCTGCAGCCGTAGCAGCGGCGCGAGGTCAACATGTCGAGCCAGGAAGATGGGATGGCGCAAGAGTATCGACACACGTTGCAGCCCACATTAAAGTCATCAAACCTTTCATGAAGTCCGGTCTCTTGCCATCGTCGCGTGCCAAGCCATTGGGTTCTAATGCCGAATAGAGTTGGAACGACGACGGCGATTAGAGCTCGTCGGATGATGTCGTTAAAATGTTCGCGTGCCGCCCTAAGCGACCCGCAATTCGTCTGCAAGACAGGCCGTGAAGTCCGAGACTGTTCACAACTTCCCCACAGTGACAGCGATGAGGAGAACAGCATGGAGCTCCTAATCGTAATGCATGAAGCCATAGACCCGACTTCCACTTACCCACAGTCGGCAGGCGAGCACGCTCCGCAGTAGTAGCAGACGTGTTAAGTAAATTGTTCCGTAATGCTCCGCAGAACGGCTTATCCCAAAGTCTTTGGGAAGATGATTTATCGGGTAGATCGGAGTCCGAGCAAGCGAATCTCCAGGCATCCATAGCCTCGGTGAAGCACGGTACCTACCTACATCAAAATTAATCTGGGTGTAGGGTATGTTCCTGATTAATTTCTCAGTGCCGAGGACCGAGGATATGAAAGCCGGTAAACTAAAACTAGGAAATTTTGCGGATAGTTTAAAACTTATTAAATATCTTCGTTTGTCTGGTGAAATAATAATGTATACGAAAATTATGGTGTAGTTTACGCCATCTATCATCGTTTTACTAAAACGAACAGTAAGATAGAGGTGAAGCTGGTGTACAAAATGTTTACTAGATGGCAGCACCAACCACATTGCCAGCATTGACATTAGATGATTTCAATGTTTGTTTTTATTAAATAATTGTTATGTTGAAAATAATAAATTAGAGTCCTGTATAATTTTATAAAATACTTAGAAGTTTGTGGGTACTGTGAAGGTTACTTTTAGAAATTGTACCTATTTAATTGTTATGTATCAGTTAATGTAGTAAAATAATATTTTGTTTTAGTTGTTGGTTGGTATTCTATGTGGTAATAGTGATTAAACTATAACTCATTAATAATATCTACTCTCTGAAACAATTAAAGGAATAAAACATACCTAATTAAAAATTTTATTTCGTCGTTGTTTATTTTTAATATATATTTTCCTTAAAATAAATGCGATATTCACTATACATAATAAACATTATTTTTTCAAGGCAGATTTACACAGGGTCAGTGGCTGACTCCAACGAAAGTCAGTGCTGGCGCCGCGCCGAGGACTGATTCTCACTGTTTACATTCGGTCAGTAGGTACTCAGTCATAGTTATTTAAGCATGGTGTACGTATAGGTAAGCGCGTTATTTATTATCGAAAACAGCAGACTTTATTACGGTAAAATTATTTGTTGAGAAGATTTTCCTATCTGCTGTTAGAAGAGTTAATGGAAATGCTAGAAAATAAAAAGAAACGACTTTGGATGATAAAATGGATAGATCACAGAAATAAAATTGGAGGTTCTGCTTTGTTGTTGTCTTTATCACGGTAATTTTGGGATGTATGATTGGGATGTATGTACGCTTGAATTTTAGACACGAGTGACGCGACGTCATCCTACAGGTGCAGTGTCAACGACTGACCAACTGCTGACTTCTTCGTGCAGACGACGTCAGTAGTTACCACTGGTGCGGGTAGCGGGGGGAGCGAACTAACTTTAAAATATTCAAGCGGGAATATAGGTCAGCACTGACGCGACAGCGCTGTACAAACGAAATCAATTTACATGAAGACAGTAACGGGTCAGCGTCAGCGCAGACTTGGTTCGAGTTTGGAGTCAGCTACTGACCCTATGTAAATCTGCCTGAACATTTACGCAAGAAGTATCATTAATAAGAGTATAAAAAATTACCTGAAAATGTAGTAGGTACATATTATTTACAAAACATTATTAAGATAAATAAAAAAAAACCTGTTCAACAACTTACTTCAACAGTAATTATTTTTCGAGTAATTGATTTAATCAAATTTAAAAAATCTTATTATTTTAACAACCTAAAGTTTATTGTTGTAGTGAAAGTTAAATCAGGCCTTATAATGATTGCCTACAACGCCATCTAGAGTGAGCTCTAAAAACTTTAATTCTAAGGCGAGATCTCAACGGCCGCTGGACGATTGCTTGTTTTCGATGCATTGTAGATTTAGGGTTACATTACTGCAGTTAGTGAACAATGGATTACTTTGATGGCTCGTCTTCGTTCTGTTTTTTTCTTCGACTTAACACCGCACCAATGATGATAAGAAGTACCTAAAAAACATAATATAACTGAGAATGGGGAAGCATGTAATTTGTGTAGATAAATAAATAAATATGTCGTATTCGTAGCCCTTTCTTTTTGGCTGGGAAATCATCAAATGACTTCTCCCGCTCTGGGTGGAGCGGAAGGGCATCTCAGAGTCTTACTGACTAAAACCCACCCGTGTTCCTTCAGTTGCCTGTGCGCCAGGGCCACGGTAACTCTTTCGAACAATCCGCAACCCCGGCAGGCATCGGCCCTATCAGACCCCGAGACAATTTAAGAGTCTGACACGCCCTCCCGCTCCGCCCAGAGCGGAAAAGGTTATTTGCTGATTTCCCACCCAAAAACAAAAACAAAAGGTATTTGTAAACTGACCCTGTAAGTATATGTGACAGTTACGACTTTCCACAAAATCGAAATTTATAAAAAACTAGATGTGCCTTATCAACGGCCGGGTACTGTCTAATTACCTCAACAACAATCAGCAGCACAGCTACAGTGAAGACCATAGAAGACGTCTCCTTGAACACCATGAGCACCAAGTCTTTGCACCCTTCCGTGTAGTATGTCTTCTTCACCTTACACAGCTCTCTGTCTCTTTCTTGCACCAGATCGGACCTTGAGGAGTCGTAGGTCAAGCAGCAAGAGATGGGTACGTTCGGGGGGAAGTAGTACGGAAGCTTCGAACTGCGGTAGTCTTCGGGACTGTAGACACCGCAGCAGTTTAACTGAAATTAACGGTATTTTGTAAACAAAATAACAATGTACTTATTATCACACCTGTGATCCCCAAATGCAGAGGAAGAGATGTATATATAGTAGGTACACTCCCATCTATATTACTATTATGTTTAGGTTCCATAAATGGGGCAAGCTTATTTGCCTTACACCGAGCACAAGAAAAATCCAAGAATTCTAGCTCACTTTTGGCACTTAATACAATATTGTTAGTAACTTAAACTAAAGACGAATTAATGAGAAGACCGCCCATCAACTCCACACAAAGAGGAATGGAAACTAGGGTACAAGTCTTCTCACAAATTGTCTTATTATGGCAGAGGAAGTGTCTTCCGCCACAGCCTTCAGGATGCTATTGTAACTGTCTCTTATTCTGCTCAGGAGTGAGGCCGTTTTTGCGGATGATGGCATGAAATCCATCGGTATGGGTTACCGCGAACATTGCCGTCGGCATATGCACGCCTGCATATTATCAATGTTCTATGCTGAACCCATCATGCCCAGGGGATTTGCCCCTACTCATACAATGACCGACCGACCTTACTTGCTTCGTGGTGAAGCGCAGTAATGGCTCCTCCCCCCGGACATGAAACACAAAGCCGATTCCCGACACTGAGGTGCCAAGTGGAGATCTTACTTTGAAATAGTCTCTAAATAAATTAGCAATGTCCCCATGCTCAATAACCCCTCCCACGTCCGCCGCGAGACCAGGCTTAGCCTCCAACTTACCTGTGGACTTTCAAACTGCACAGAAATTATTTGCAGCTCGTTGTTCTGCTAATACGTCCATTTTAATTTGATCTTGCTTATTTTGACAGTAGGTTGTTTAGCCGGCTTTTGAAAATTTTATGCGTCTCGTACACTTGATCGTAAACAGTCCCAGAGGTTGGTCAATCAGATAAAACCCAGGCTTGGAATCTGAGCCTGGCCTCTCGGTGAGCGTATCGAACATGTTTGTTCCACTCACATAACAGATTACCCCGCTTACGTCTCTGGTCTACTTCATTAGATTCCCTCGCTGCCTCACAAAGGATATCTACAATATTCTTGTATAGATTATCAAGGACAAGTTTGTGATCATCCTATTAATACGCAGGGAAAAATATCACCCTTTTCAATTGTTATGTAAACACATAACAATTGAGTTTGAGTTTCTCATCTTGCGAAATATTTAATACTCGAAGTAATTGTCATTTTTATAATCTGGTGACGTCCTGAACTTTCTGCCTAGCCTTACGGGGAAAGGCGTGAATTATACACAAAACTTACATCGGATTGTGTCATGGCCCAAATCTTGAGATGCCTCGGGTTATCCTCCCTGGCCTGCCTGAAGGAATCTGCCAGCGACTTGAGGAGTTTGGCCTCGTCAGCCGGCTCCACGTTCACTGATATACCAGCGATCAGCGCCTGGACGATAGCGAGAAGTAAAAGAACCACTGCAGCCTGGAATGTATAAAAATTTGTTAAGTACAAAAATATTGGTCAGCAGTCAATTTTAATCAAAACGACGCTTTTTGTTTTGTCTACCGCTGTCAGATACGCTCGTGTCAAGTGCGCGTCACGCGGGCGCAATACGAGCGCATTCTACTGTTACGCGCAGATTCAAATATTACAAGAACACGATTTATCACTGAAACTTGAACTGAACAGGAATTCTGCGCTGCAACTTGTGACGAAGATATCAAACAGTGGAGCGGTGTGGATGATTCAAAATCAGGATGGCAAAGATATGGCACGTGCGAAAGTTGGTAATTCGATTATTGATTATTTTAAGGAAGTTGTTACTGTCGATCTCATGATCAAAGTTTAGTCAAGTGTAATGAACAAAAACATCAAGCCTGCGGTCACGACGCGACCAAGAAGTCGTCACAATTAGCCCTGTCAAGTTCGCGTGATATGCCAACGAGTTTCTATTGAACTTGAATATATAATATGGACTCCAAGGGCACGTGTAAGTTACCTTGAATCCCTTTTCTTGTGTTTGTAGCTTGTAACTTGTGGCACGCTATTTTTTTGCGAGACTCTGTTAAATCCTTGTTGTTAGCATTTTAATTACTAATTTGCGGCAATGGTTCGTTCTGTTTAAAGTGAGTGGTGAAACTAGACGGCTAAACCAAACCGGCGAATAGTGGGTTGCTTATTCTAATTTTGTAGAAAAACAATGTTAGTTTTAGTACGTCTATTAGGTCCATATCGCTTGATTTTGATATTTATGATTTTCGATTTTGAGCATAGGTCATTTCCGGTTGAAGAAAATGTGATTTGAATTGGTAGGTCGGGCACTCATAGTCTGAAGACAACGATGCTATGAATGTTATTGACAAATCTTTGCTGCTTTCATGAAATGATTTGCCTGCCACCATCCTTTCAGCCCCTTGTCAAACATTGCTTTTTTTTCGAAGTCTTTCGAAAGTTTATTTCCTTTTCGAAGTCCTTCTGTTGACATTGACGTCTGTCGATGTTAACTATGTACTATTAATACCATGTACATAATTATATATTATGATAGAATGCCCTCCACGAGTAAAGATAGATTAATAAACTTAGTTGTAAAATATTTACGACTTATTGTACAAAATCACACAGGTATTGTTCTAATGCCAATACTCTATCAGAATGAAGTTATAAAAAAAAAACATAAAATCATTTTTTTATTACCTACGTTTCCATAGAGAACACGTAATGTAATAACGACTTTAATTGATTTTAAGTGTATTTTATTGATAACTAGCTTTTGCCTGCGGCTTCGCGCGCGTTAATTTAGACTTTTGACAATCAATTCGGGTTACAATTCAATCATGATTCGAAAGACACGTGGCGCCATCTATTATCATAAGAACGTTATTGTTGTTTTCCTCGGAAACAGTACTTTTGTTCGTGATGAAAGCTATCCTATGTTCGTTTCTGTACACCTGACTACGTATATGCAAAATTTCAGGATGATCGGTTCAATGGTTTAGGCATGAAAAGGTAACAAACAAACAAACAAACTTACTTTCGCATTTATAATATTAGTTAGGATGATTTGATTTTGTAACATGACGCATTTCTGGGAATTTCAGTTTGTATTTTTTATTTAATAATGATAATAATATTTATTTATTTTCTCACCATAATATCCTTATAAAATAATACCAAAAAACAATATTGTCCGGTCAGGGCTTAAAGAAAAATATTGTGGGAGACTGGTGCCTAACTAAATCGAAACCTGTATTCAGGCCACCCTGGTCTCCGCCCCAAGTACATAATTATGGTTTCTCGTAAACTAACACTAGACAATAATTACCATTTTACTTATAGGAAGGAGTGTTCGTGTGGAGTATGTGGGTGTGTGAGTGTGAGTGATGAAGGAGTTGGTGAGTGTTAAACTGTTCGCTTAATGCCACAGTAGTATGTGTTTGTGGTAGAGATAAACATAGTCGGAATTTGGTGACTTTTTCGGGAAGAAAGTAAATTTTCGGTTGTGTCATAGTCCAGAGTCTGACCCATCCATTAAGTTTTTTCTTACTCAGGTGTTTTGTGAGTGGTAAGATGTTGTGAACTTTTTTTATTTCTTTATGTGTAATAAAGTATTATGTCATAAATACTATTGCAGTTATTTATGACGCTTGTTGGTTTAGATAAGATTCTATGTTCGAATGATTACACCTTAAAATTGTTTAAAATCATTAGGAATTCAAGGCTCAACTACGTACCATAGGTACTTATTAACTAGAAATGTAGTAGTCTTAGAAGCTCAAGAATGATTTTAAAATCAAACAATTTCGAGATTGATTCCTCATGCGCTTAGATCACCGCTTCCATCTACATACTGTTATTACTCGTATCTATTATTTTTGCTACATTCTCCTCATTTTTACACTGGCCGAAGACCACAACAGTTCAAACATTCTGAACGTTTTTCTCCAGCGAGGTAATTGCGTAACACACTAACAGGAGGAATGGCTTTCATTGTGACAGTTCAACAACATTCATTGCGTTATTAACGTAGTTGAGCAGACAATTTTTTCGAACATATGAAGCAATGGATTAGCATTAAGCTTCAAAATGATTCAGTTTGTGACTGATAGTGTGGTGCTGGATTGAGTAGTGACTTGTTAAATCATAACGCCACCTAACTATATATGTATATAATATTTCCTTTGCCTTTAAAGACTGCATTGCCAAAAATATAAAGAGCTGACTACCATGAAACCTTTACTAGTCGGAGAAACACAAATAGAAATAAGTACCTACAACTATGGTCAAGAAGTTACAGCGGAACATACAATGTATGCAACCTATCTTGAGGAAGTTATTGGTATAAAATTAACTTACAATATGAACAGGCCTCGATTGCTTCTTGAAGATAGCCACCTCGCCATAGATGATGACAGATATGGTAACGGTTGCCGACACAGCCAGCAGTACCATGGCCACCATTCTGCTGGACTGCTCCGAGTCATAAGCCTTCGTGGCTATTGATGTCAGCACTGCCAGGATTATTAAGGATAATGCTGCTATCTGCGTAAAAAATACAACACCATAAACATAAAAAACAACATCGTCTATCTCCATCGATTTTGTTATCATCAAGCACATAACATCTTTCTATAGGTATACCGACAATTCGAGGGTCTGTAATGACTATTCTTAAATTCTAAGAACGGTTGTCAAAAATTCTATACAAGGGCGGTGGTTCGAGTGAGTTTGATTTTTTGTTACAGGAAATTCTAATCCTAGTGCAATAAAATACAAAAAACGTATTAATGATAATGTCTATTGCAATTCTTGATTTCTGCAGAGAAACAGGCGTGACGCACACCTAATTTTAAACCCGTTACATCGTAATTGATCATCATTGTCATTGTCATTATCATCATCTACAAGACAATACGATATATACAACATAAGCCAAGAATCAGAGGCTACTTCAGAACAATGTAGTAACCTCTGATTCGTGGTAAATCTTTGTTCCTAGCTAGTGACCCGCTCCCTCTTTTACGACTTAACAAAACATCAAGATTTATTTATTATATGCAAGTTTAAGAATTCATGGATTATACACCAAACCATTCGGAACAAATTCTCTAAATGACGGTGAAAACCGTATCAAAATCAGAAGAACAACGCGGTCACAGTCAGACACGAAAAGTGACTTTAATTTATAGTATGTTTTATATGGTATTATTATACCTTTAGCATGGATGTATCCTTGCATCTTATTCTTGATATCATATAATATTATAATTATAAACTGGTTAAAGAAAGTCGTTTCAAAACTGATGCAATAGTATAGATAAGCATTTGTATCGCTACGTTCATGCAGACGCCTGAGTGCATCCGTATAATCAGAGAGTCATTTTGTCGAATAGCCTTGTGCAGCCATGCAGCCAGGCGTTCACGAAATGCGCAAACGCATCGATGCAAAAATACTGTAGGGAGTATTAGGAGCTTAGATTCCATAGTGTAGTGATAGAATAAAAAATAAATATGAAAGACGAAGTCTAAAAGTGCCACCGGTGACCAAGAAGTTGAGTGGAAATGGTATGGGCACGAGATGTGGAGGAATATTAATCAAGTCGAGAAGAAAGTCTTGAGTATTAATGTGATGGTCATAAGATTAGAGGAAGACCAAACAAACGATGGACGGATTGCGTGAAAGATGATAAGGATAGAAAGGAGATGACGACTGAGATGATGTCTAATAGAGATTGTGAGAGAAGTAGAACTGTTGCGCTTACACAAAATAGATTGAGATAAGGGCAGGACAATCTAAGGATGAAGAAAGAGAGAAAGAAAGAAAGTAGATAATTCAATGATAAACTTCTAATTTGAAGAGAATATCTCAAAGAAGTTACTTTCAGCTACTACATTTATGGTTATGTGGTTTATGGTGGTGCGCCTGGTCTCTCTCCGATCGTGTTGGATTGCTCTGTCCCATCGGGCTATGAAAGTGAGGGAAGAGAGAGTGCACAGATTTGTGCACTATAATCTCTCCCGCGCCGAAGACTAGTTTCCGTTGAGATTGGCCGCCATGGCCGAAATACGGTCTGGAGGACTATATACCTAATATATATACATTTATGGTTTGACTCGCGCTCTCACCGTCTCTGGTAATTTAAAAAATACTAGTTTAGTTTTTAATTAACCTATTGTAATAAAAGATATTGCCTATCCAGGAATGGCCAGGAGGCCTAAACATGACGTTTCTTCCTAAATATAACTTAGAGAAATATGATGTTGATGATTATATTATTAAACAGTGTACTCGGTATTGAGTCTACCAAATATAAAGTACTTATATTGCCTGCCATCATTGGTCATCGAAAACCCTGAGTGTATCTGAATTTTGGAAATTAGAAACAAATTGTTTTTATAACTTATTTATTCAAGAAATAAATAAATGAATAAACAATATCACTAACCACTCCAATCACTCCTAGGATCACGAACAGCGCCTTAAGGCATCTCGTACATTCGGGACGCGTCTTTTTTTCCTGATCTTCAGTATTTCGGGACTTGATCTCTGGCTTCTCTTCCACACTGGCTTCGATGGTGACGTCATGTGTGAGGTCTGATTCCTTAGCTGTGAAAAGAATGACCGTTACAACTACAGAAATGCTTGATTTCGATATTCTATGCGATGATTGTATTTGGAACTCTACTGGCATGTGTGCTGCACGGAATTACACTGGATCGCAAAAAATATGGGTCGCTAATAAAAACCGTGATATCTCCATAAATTATATGCCTAGATCGCTAGAATAAATAATATGTAGTAAGCAGGTTACTAATGCTTGTTCTCAATCTTTAAAGAGGTTTCATTTGTACAAGTTACAGATTTAAAAAAAAGAAACTGCTCTTTGAAAAATTTCAAAATTGAAAATTAAGAATAGATTTTTTTTTTAGCTTTTGTTTCAAACCGAGCTGTCATTATAAATGGTTCCTTGGATTGATCAGAGTATTCAGTGCAATATCATGTTGTTAACACCTGAAGAATGTACACGGATTATTGCCATGGTACAAGAAGGAAGAAGTCAGCGTAGCACTGCTAGAAGAGTAGGAGTATCTTTATCAAAGAGTACTCCAGCGATTTCAAGAGACATGAACATCAGGAGACCAGGAAATGGCAGGCCAAGATGCACAACTACACGAGAAGACCGATTCATCGTGAGCACTATGTTAAGAAATCGACATCTCACGGCTGTTCAGGTCCGAAACAGTCTTCAAGAAATTCACCACAACAATGTGAGCTCTGATACCATTCTGCGACGTCTTCGTAAGAAACTATCACGCCATTTATTAGCGACCCGGAATTTTTGCGATCAAGTGTAGGTATTTATATTATTATGATAGCTGAAAATGACTGCCCTTGTTTCCTGTTTTAATAACAGCTTTCCTATGCCATTACTGACAAATGCGTGCACTGACTTGACAGGGCCACTCAATCTGTGTGGTTCTTTGCTCAAAAGACCATTTCAGATACCAATCTACATGGTCTTCACATGATCTGGCCAAGATTATGTCTGGACTTTAAAAGAGACTGTGAACTCTGAGTTGTGACTGTGAGTGTGACTTCAGAGTAGTCAGATACGAAACGCCGACCTCATCTAGTTAAAAAAATATGATTGACGTGTAAAAGTGTTTGTACAAACCTACTTACAGAAATAAAATCATTTATCATTTATCATATATCATTGAAGTTTATAAAAAACGATGAAATATCACTTTTCAGCAAAAGTATGTATTTACAAAGTGACTTTCAGTTTCTTTGATTCTTTAAATCTAAGCATTTATGTTCGCTAAAGATCGGCGTTGTGACAAAATTTCAATTAACATTTTCTACTGCACTAAATAAGAACCAATTCTAGTGATTGAAGTTACAACTGTGGCATATTAAGTACTATTTAATTTACTGCTTCACAATAACGTAAACCAGGAACACCTATTTGGAGTTTTTTTTTAAATATTTTAATCTACAATCTAATGTCATCTTCTGTATCAATGTTTCCTTAATCCTAATCAAACATGCTAGGCTGGACTTACCCCCCTTCTCAGAAGTGGCCATGTCGTCCCCGTGTATGGGAGTGTCGTCCAAAATGAACAACGCATCCGGCGCACCTGAATATATAGGCCAATTAACAATACCGTGTGCTCCAATGCTCCAACGCACGGGTTCCATCACATAATGGAGCTGAATTCATTCACCATACTTTATGTCGCATTATGGAAAATCGTTTGTGTGTGCCAGAATGCGCGGGAATTGTTGAGATTAGCAATTTTTCGTAGGTTTCTGGATAAGTGAAGGAAAGATTATCTTGAGTAGGTATACTATTCCGTGTGATAGAAATAAGACCCATTCCAAGAAGGATATTGTTAAAAAAAAAAACAATGTGTTTGCACACCTCTAATGCTTAAAATATAGTCTTCTAATCCAATATTTTGTAACATCCCATAAATCTGTTTTATGCAAATAAATGAATTTGATTTTGCTTCCAGCAGGGATTCGACGTTGACCTAAAAAGTTTGGGTTCAGTCAGACGAAAATGCAGACATGTTCCTAAAATTGATTATTTTTGCTAGATAATTTTGGCATTTTGATTACTTTGACAGAATTGTTTTGACATTTTAATAATTCCTCATTTAGGTCTCACATAATTAGAGTATTAGGTAATAATTATGTAATTGTTCAATTTATTTTCTAATTTAATACCATAATTATGCATGAATTTCAAATATTTTTAGTAGACTTTAATTTTCAATCCTCAGCTAGATTTGCACACTATATTTGTACGCCTACTGGCATAACATAGCGCTCTGTTCATCAAACATAAGATCTGTATTTCTTTACCTATGTTAACAAATAAATAAATAAATAAGGTTCCCATAAATTATATTTGAAAAAAAATGGCCATACTACTAGAACAAGTGACGTCATTTTATGGGTCTGATAACATAGCAATCGTTATTATTTAGATACCTAATACTTCTTACTGTCAAGTCGGAAGACGTCCATATGATGACGCTCATCACTTTATCAGATAACCTATCTAATATTATCTACTTATGTAAAACTTGTGAATTCGTTTATGTCCTCAAATGTGTAACTAGCTTATGCCCGCGACTTCGTTGTCGTGAAATTTCTTGTTTTAACTTAAAATATATTCTATGACAGTCAGCAATAATGTAGTTTCCCAATAGTGAAAGAATTTTCGGAATCGAATCAGTAGTTCCGCCGTATTTAATAATTTATTTAATATTTCTCCTTATACATATACAGCGTGTATCAGAATTGTGTGGTCAAATTTAAGGGTGTGGTACAGACCATCAAATCGAACAACTTTCTCCACGCGACCGAACTTGTAATCTCAAAAAACAAACAACTGTCCTATACATTCGGGTCTAGTAAGTATAGGTATTGAAAGTAGTATTGAAATAGGTATTACTTATTTTAATTTAATTTCATATTTGAATTGTTTTTGTCTTTTTATTACGGACGCTTTTAACGTTCTGCATGTTCTCATATGCATAATTTCTACATGAATGATGTAACCAATATTTTGTAACCATATTTTGATTTAAAAGAGTTGTCCATGGAGTTTGTTGCCCGTTCTTCTCCAGAGGTACCTGCTACGCCTTGGAATGGGCAACCAGCTTCATCTTTCTGACTGAGTGACCCCTTGACAATTCAAAAGTGCCTTTAGTTGGTTTATTTGAAATAAATGCTTTGAGTTTGAGTTTGAAGTTTTCTGTGGGACAGTAGATAACTTTTTCGCGAGTATGATGTTGGTCCGATGGAGAAAGTTGTTCGGCTAGATGCTCTGTACCACACCCTTCAATGTGACCACATATTTCTGTTACACGCTGTATAAACTCACAAATTTGACCTCTTTATTCTATTAGTAAAGGTAACAGAGGCATCGTAGGTACGTTGCGATCCCAGAAATAAAGCTGAAATATCTCATGCCCTTTAAAACGGATCACATCAATGCTGCTTGATGGCAGAAATACAGGGTGTCTACTTCACAAAAAATTCTAGGTACTGCTAAACTTGATAATCTAGTGATAGCAATATATAAAGCGCATAAAAATGATCCTGCCATTTTCATAAAAAATTCAGCACCCGAATTACGTAACACACTACATATCACAATCTGAATAATTTTGAAGCCTATTGCTGCTAATCCATTGCTTCATATGTTCGAAAAATTTGTCTGCTCAACAACGTAAATAACGCAATGAATGTTGTTGAACTGTCAAAATTAAACCTATTCCTACTGTTAATTTGTTACGTAATTACCCCGCTGGTCTGTCTTACTTTAAGTGTCTGGCTAATAACTCTAAAACGACATAGGTGTACTTATCTTGTTAAGTTTTATTTTTTAATGGTTTTGTTCTATGGCTTGTATAATTATTACTAAAGTACTTACTATAGCCATCGCTTAAGAGGCCGCCTGCGGTTGGTTTTTTTCTTTAAATTGAAATTGCTTGACGCATCGGGTTGTACCTACGTTTGTCAAGTGCCATCTCAAGGTAACCCATAACGCGTTAGAGCATAATCCCGGGCCTGGCTAGCTTACACTGCTTACACCATAGACATATAAAAAACATTCTTACATCTATGGCTTACACCGTTACCGAGATATTGAGTATGCAATCGACTGGGAGGCGATCAATTATACCTGAGGTTATTTTTTTACTGAACATAGCTATTTGCTAAGTATTTGATATTTCATACATTATATTATTGCTTCTATAAAAATCAGCAGTCTCAGACGAATAGTTATTTTTTTATAAAAGACTAGCTAGGCTCCGTGGTTTCACCCGCATAAGTCTCGATCCCGTAGTAATATTGGGATCAAAAGTATCTTACGTCCTAATCCAGGTCATGGTCTACCCATGTGCCAAATTTTATCCAAATCCATTCAGCCATTTTAGCGTGAAAGCGAAACAAACAAACATACAAAAACTCAAATCTTTTCTCTTAATAATACTCGTATTAAGTTTAGATTTCCGTAAGGCTGTGCCTGAAGGTGTAATACTACATATAAAAGGTTAAATAGACATAATAGTTGCTCTGAAAAAAAAAAAACGTTTTGGGTGTAAGAAAAGAAGAATGCTTGCCTGTTAGGTATTTCGTATAAAGATACTCAAATTACAGTAAAAGTTTTAGGGTGCTAATTAAAGCAGCTTCTTTAAAATGTCATTCTCGTCTTCAAATATATTTCGTTGTCTAATGAATTAATAGCTCAGTGACGAACTTTTAGCGTCTAATAAATGGTTTTCAAGCGACCATATATTGTAAAACGAGCTACTGTTAATATAACGCAGCATGGTGATAATTCTTAAGCAACGTTATGGACCAAGTAATAAATAGGGGCATTATTCATAATGCCCGCGCATTGTGAATAATGACAAGCGTAGTCGACGGAGCCCCGCTTAGCGGGGCTCCTACTTCTGGGTGGTTTAAAAACAAATAACCACGAAGGGGATGGCGGGGTCAGAAAGACCCCGCCATTCCCTTCTAACCTAACCGGTCCGAGTCGGGGTGCCCTAAGTACTGAGCTCGCTTAGTAGCTCACTTACATCATTAGTCACGGAGTTATCAATTCAGAAGTAAATATATTTATCGGTAGGTCTGAGTCATACTAATTTACGTTCGTAAATTGACGCTGGTTTTTTGATATTCTGTTGGAATAGTAAAGATGACGAATTAATATAATTGAAGCTGTTCTATTAACTCGTTGCCTACATATAAAAAAAGACGCTAGGTTGCAGGTGCTAAAGAAAACTTTTGTTGCCGCACAAATAATTTCCCAAAGTTTTATATCAAAATTTCGATTTATAATAAGGCGATCAGTAATAAGCGGTGATAAAATATGATTTTTATTCTAGGGTTTCGCGCAAACGGTGCCAGCTATTGTCAAGTTGTTACATTTTCCTTCATGTTCAATCAAATCGTATAAATAGCCGCATATAATAATAATATTCTTTATTTTCGGACAACAATGATCCAGCGTGTTAGTAAACAGTATTATATCTTATTACAAGTGTTAGGTTAATATAACCTAGTTAAAATACAATAGAGAAGAAGACAGAATAAATAGCATTGTGACAATGACATCCTCAGATTAATGTTTAGTGATTGTCCTTCTCACAAAAATGATATCCTCCGATTAATGTTTAGTGATTGTCCTTCTCACAAAACTTTTAATAATTGGAGAGTCAATACTCTCCGCCATAGTTATTAATTAATATATAACTTCAACTACTCAATTTTTCAATTTAAATAAAAATCTAGACCAGCACCATAATTACGTAACACACTATATATCACAACCTGAATAATTTTGAAGCTTATTGATAATACATTGCTACATAAATATGTAGCAATGTATTATCAAAATTTTCGAACAAATGTCTGCTCAACAACGTAAATAACGCAATGAATTTTTTTGAACTGTTGAAATGAAACGCATTCCTACGGTTAGTGTGTTACGTAATTACCCTGCTGGTTATGAATGTCCAAACCCTGTGGGTAGCTCAAGTACCAATATTTTAAAATTTAAAGGTATTTTCATAGACATTAGAGTTTTTCAGAACATGATAATAATAGCGCTAGCATGATATAGCGCTTTCATCAAAAATTCGATCTATCTAGACTTTTCCCAACTGTGTTGGGGTTGACTTCCAGTCTTACTGGATGCAGCCAGATACCAGTATTTTACATGGAGTGACTGCCTATCTGACGTCCACAACCCAGTTACTGGGTAACACGACGTACCCCTTGGCAAGACTGGTTGGCAGACTTTCGAGCTTCTGACTACACATAACGACTGTCAAAGATCTACGAATGACAGCCGGGACCAACTGCTTAATGTGCTTTTCCGAGCCATGGCGGGATCTCGGTGAGTTATGGATGGTCACCCATCCACAGACCGACCTCGGAAAGCGTTGCCGTACCTTTGGAGATCGAGCCGTGCGGCTGTTATTATCTAGCCATGAACCCCTCGCGCTTTCATCAATTTTACCATAAACTATAACAAAAAACGTTCCAAGTTTTATACTACAGATTTAATTGGCGTCTTCAAATTTTGCTCCGTTTTCATCCTACGAATTAATCGGAATTAAGGAATTTTACTAACCTGAACAGTAGTACCTATACCGTACACTAACATTAATTAAATACTGGTAATAGGCGTACGCCACCGACACTTCACTTTGTGAACATTTTCCCAAGTTCCACTTTCTCGAAATATAGGATAACCCATCCAAAAAGGGATCAATTTTGATATTTTAAAGTATTTTTTCCTGTACGCGCGTCTTCAAATATGGTCAGAGCTGTGTACTGATACTGAAATTAACGCTACCGATTTCCTCCTCGACTTAATTAACACTTGCTGTGTCATAAAGTGCTAATTATTATTATAAGTAATCGTGATATTAAACATCGTCATTGTAGTTTTTCAGATATTTTTAACCGACAATCAAAAAACAGAAGGAGGAGTTACTTTATTCAACACGTATGTTTTTTTTTGTGTAATTACTTAGTTACACACACCCACAACGCTTACAAAGTCTATATAAAAGGTTGCACCAATACAATGTATGCATGATTAAACCGATTATTCGAAGATGCCTCAACCGGCTGAGTCGATTTGGGTCCTGTCTCTTACCTACCTTTATAACTAGTGGTTCTGTGAGTTATAGACCTCGCGAGTCCGTCTTTGCATAGCTTAAAACTAAATATTCACCGCGCACCTTAAAAAAAATCCTTAAAACAAAAAGCGCGCGTAACGTGTGAGAAATGGCTGAAATATGTATTTTTTTTACGTTTTCATTTGAAAATTTTCTAAAAACTGAATCGACAAAAAGTTCCATGTAAGTACCTGCTCACAAAATTTCACGAGAATCGGTAGACAAATGCGACCTGTGGAGGAGAACAGCCGGCCATCCGGACATACGAAAGCATTTTTGCCCAAGCTGAAACGGAGCCGCTTCGTTCGCGATATATACGGTAGGAGTATGAAAATGGATATAAGAGTGGGGCAAGACCAAAGAAACGATGGGGGATTGGTGAAAGATGATATTGTTAGAAAGGGAGTGACTACCGAGATGACGATTAATATAGTAGAAGGTATGGAAGAAAACGGGCATATTGCGCCGACCCGCTCACAATAATGATAATGTCCACAAGTCCACACTCCATCAAAATGCCAAAATTCTAAAAATAGGCAACAGCAAAAATACCAACACGGCTTCTAAGCGGACAGGGTATTAGCGGATTATCCCACGCAAGTGATAACTGTCCTCTGTAGGAATTGGACCATTTTGGTGTTAAGAGATGTTAACAAGCCGTGCGTCGCTTAATTATGATTTATTGACTGAACATTTTGGGCTAACGGCTTTTTAAAATGTTAATAGAGTTAGACAGTTTAGACTCTGCTCTGTCTAGTAGGTACTTTTTCTCAGTCCGTTTATCTTCACTGCTTAATATAGTATTTACAATGAGAAATCTAAATATTAGTATAAACGTAAAAAAATCTAGTCGCAATCTCATGTTACTGACAATCAAACTGGAATAAATTTAAAAAAATGGCTGAATATGTTCAGCCGTTTTTTTAAATTTATTCCAGTTTGAAAAAGAAGAAAACTATGGTTTTCTTCTTTTTTTAAGACAACAACCCTTTCGATTAAGTCATCTTTTAAACAAAACAAAAAAAAAACAAAATCGGTTCAGCCGTTTGGGAGCTACGATGTCGCAGACTGACACACAGATACACACATTAAACTTATAAAACCCCTTTTTTTCATCGGGGTTAAAAATCTGTAGAGTGAGATTAGACTACGAACGTTCTTAAAAATACGGGAAGTCGGGAATCGCTCTTCTACGGGGTGATCGTAACACACTAACAGTGGGAATAGCTTTCAGTTTGACAGTTCAACAACATTCATTGCGTTATTTATTTATTTATTTAACCATTTATGTATACACATATATAAACAGACAAGAAGAAAGTAACAGAAAAATAGGAACAAAGGTGATGCTTATTTTTAAAGAAATAGCGATAGGAGAGTATATTAAAGAGATGAAGACAACGTGTGTAAGAGTAGAAGGGAAAACAAAATACATAAAAACTAAAATAATTTTCCAATTTAAATATAAACATACAATAAAATAATATACTAACATACATACATACTTCTAAAATAAATATCACTAAAATATATAAAAATATAATGTAATTTAAATAATAAATATATAAGCAACTATGACAAAATGGAAAGATAGTGTTCTTTTACTCTACTTTTAAATACTCCAACAGTTTGGCAGTTCTTAATGCCTGGTGGAAGTGAATTCCACAACCGTACCGCGTGCACAGTGAAAGAGTAGGAGTAGAAGTCGGTTGAGTGGGGAGGGGATTTGAGGAGATTTCTAAGATGCGACCTGCAGGGTGCATCAAAAGGACGGGCGTAGGAGAAGCGTTCCTGCAAATAGGATGGCGTTTTAGGGTTGTGAAGTACGTTAAATAGCAGACACAATATCCGAGAGTTCCTGCGAAGTCGAATAGGGAGCGTCGGGTAGGGGGCGTTGTTGAGCAGACTAATTTTTCGAACATATACGCAATGGATTAGCAATAGGCTTCAAAATGATTCAGATTGTTATTGATACTGTATTACGCAAGTAGGATGCTGTGCTGTTTTAAGCATGAATGTCAAAGAAAGAGAAGTTCGCAGAAACAATAGTTTGATTGTATAAATGATGATATACTATGGCTAGGAAGGGGGTGAATACCGAGATGAAGGCTGATTAGAGATATATGGAAGACTAAGACATGCTGCAGCAACCCCAATTTTTTTCTTTACTGTAGGATAACGATGATTTTTATCGTTTCTCTTTAAAGCTCCCGCAGACAGGCGCGACGCGACAGCGCGACGCGGCTCTTGTAGCACAATTTCCGTGAAGTTTTCATTGAAATTTTTCTATTAGAGTCGCGTTGCGCCTGTTTGCGGGAGCCTTTAAATGTAAATATATCCATTTCCTGGATTTGTAGTAAAAAAGTGATTGTTTTCTGGCTCCACCAAAATCGGTGTAAAAGTAGAACTAATATTAGTTGTATTTTGCCTATAAATAATGTTACCAAAAGAAATTGGTATGGATGAACACGGCAGTTTTTACGTTTAGTGCCGAAGTAATTTATGATTTCGGTGGTGTGGGGAGCCGTAGAGAAAGTAAGTACCTATTGTTCTTTTTGGGGGTACAATCGCGGTAGCAATCGTTTTAGAAATTTTATTTTAATTATGCGCGAAGAATTACTGGCCCCTTCTACGTTGTTGTACTTAATTGATTAGGTATCTATTGTTATTCATATATTACACGGAAATAAACAAAGAACGTAATAAACAGATATTTTGATATTACAATCTTCTGGTTTACGGCGAACCGTAACAAGACCAATAATTATGATCATGTTCAACACAAAATCCACCAAATGGTGAAAATTTTCGTCATTTATATTAATAATGTTACTTTTACTCACCCTTTTTCCTAACAAACTTATAGGATAACACAAATTTAGTCGAAGAATCATGTACCATGCCTGAAATTCAGGTACCAACATAGGTACATAGTGTGACAAATTACGGTACGACAAGTACTTTTGACGGCGTCAGTCCGGCGATAGGTCATAGCTATCAGGCATGGCACAGGTTGCCACTCATTGCGCCGTTGTCATGGTAACCAGGCCACAACACGACGCACAAAGCCATTGACCACCCCTTCTCACCACTTCGCGCCAAGGACGCAGGAATTCGCGATTGTTCCATAAAGAATTTATTCAATTCAAAATAATAATAATTAGGCTGTAGGGCTGTTCGCAGTTTTCGACCTTTGCCTGTCAGTCTTTTCTTTTTCATTCTTCGAATCACTTATTTTGATTAAAAATGGGACCTAGGTTTATATTCTAGGTTTTTTTGGCACATTGTATGATAATATTATAAAACACATAGTCTCAAGGCCATTTTAGAAAGAAAAAGAAAAAGAAAGAAAAATAGGTTTATTTGTCACAGAAACACGTGCATACAAAAAAAAAAAAAATTTTAGAAATTATTATTGCGTGCTTGTATGACCAGCGGGGTAATTGCGTAGCTAACAGTAGGAATGGCTTTCATTTTGACAGTTCAACAACACTCATTGCGGTATTTACGTTGTTGAGCAGACAACATTTTCGAACATTATGAAGCAATGGATTAGCAATATCCTTCAAAATGATTCAGATTGTGATTGATAGTGTGTTACGTAATTAGGGTGCCGTATGAACGTACCTAAAGGAAGCTAAATGAGTATGTAAGGATCGTAGCAGGTGGCTTTCCGTAGTTTCTGCTTACTGCCATGGGCAGAAGGCGTCATATTATGTATGTTATTGCGTCTTAAAAGTCTTATTATCGCCGTATATAATATCTAGCCGTAGGTCATTCTAATTATTCAATATAAGTTAGAAATAGCGTTTGTAAGGGTCATTAGGGATTGCAATACAACGAATAGTAGATTGTTATACAAGGGGCTAAAATGACCCATTATATTTTACTCCCGTCCCGAGCTTTAGCGAGGGAGTAAATAGAAAACGAGTTTTAATGGGTTTTTAGCGCCATGTGTCACTCTACTTTTCACTACGAGTTTCCTTTTTTTTATTTCTTCTGTAGCCGCAACGCCATGCACGCATTCTACCGAAGAGATCGCCGCTTTTAGTTCGATTTTCAAAAATAAAATGTTTTTTTTTATGAATCAGTAATCTAATGTGGAGGCTTTATTCATGAATAATCTGCTAATATGAATAAAGACTTTTTCGTTTTTGTAGGGTCGTTGATATAACTATATGTCGGAGGCGGTCATTAATATGGACACTAAATGAAACGCAGTACGAGTTCCGGGAGGTGGCAGCACGAGACGAGTGAACACTTACCATTCTGCCTTCGAAGAGATCAGTACCTCCACCTTAGGAACTGTCACGCGTTCCGTACATGTAATTGTGTCGGGTATCTACAGCGTGTGATTCACTAGTATGATTAATTTGTTCGTAAATTATAATTTGATTTGAAGTGCCAACGGTTTTTCTATTTCGCAATAACCAACATTACCCATAGTACGCCCACAGTAGTTAAAATATGGCTGATAATAACGAGAGAGACATACCTTCTCCGTCATATACATTATGATAGGTGTACAAAACAGGTTTTATTTTGAAGCATACAAAGTCTAAAAAGGTTTATACGGGCACGTACACCCACACTACTAAATGACAATTCTAATCACAATCACTAAGCTGAAAGATGTTCAACGCAATGCAACCAATGGTCAAAGGAGTCCCACTACCTTCAAGCATGCCAAACCAAGCATAGTATTTAGACGTAGTTAAGATTATATTATAATCATACACACCATCACTTCACCCACTGCTAAGCTTAGGCTTCTCTTTTCTTGTGTCAATCCCATGCTCCTGTGACCTACGATACCTACTTATAAATTTTATTTTTAAGATATTTATCATTGCATAGTGAATATAATCATTGATTGTACTACGAAACGAAATTATAAAAGAAACTAAGTGATGACAGGAGAAAAATAGAACTAAAAATAACACGATCACTAACGACTAGATCAAACAGGAACTTATTGGATTAACACCTTCCACTAGCTCATCAAATTAAATAGGGCAAAACAACACACAAATACACCCCACAAATGTAGACCCACCCTACACTACTTTCATACAACACACCATGCGTTTGACAGTTACTAATGACACCCTATCGAGACACGGAAGTTATTATAGTACATCCATACATAAACTTATATCTATACTAATATTATAAATTCAAAAGTAATTCTGTCTGTATGTTACCTTTTTACCCTTAAACTACTAAACGGATTTCGATAAAGTTTAGCAAGGAGATAGATGGCCTCCTGTGGAAGGACACGCTACTTTTTGTCGACATATCACGGGGGCAACGCTGTGGGCGGAAACTATATAGTATATATTTTCCATTCTGATATTATAAATTCGAAAGTAACACTGTCTGTATGTTACCTTTTCACGCTTAAACCACTGAACGAATTTCGATAAAAATTGGCAAGGAGGTTGATGGCATCCTGGGCAGGACATAGGCTACTTTTTGTCCCAGTAGCACGTACCCCTGGTATAATTTCCGACATCCACGCGGGCGAAACCGCGGGCAGAAGCTAGTAATATTAGGTCTTTACCTATGAAATTGCCGTTCTGCAGTACTGGCCATTTCAAATCAAAATAATTTTTGTTTGGCTAAGAATTCTAATTTCAAATTAATTTTATTTTAAAAACATGGATTTTTTTTTCTAAAAGTAGTCATTTCTTTATTGATTAGTGTTACATTTTCATCGCATTTCAATCTTTTTCGTCATCATGGATACGTTAAAAATTCGAGTAATTATGGAATATGAGTACCGTCGTGGCAGCAACGCGGCACAAGCGGCACGCAACATCAACGACGTTTACGGAGCTAACACTACAAACCAACGCACCACCTGTTATTGGTTTGCTCGCTTCCGTTCTGGAAATTTCGACCTGAAAAATGAACCTCGCGGTCGTCCGAAGACTTTGGTCGACAATGACGAATTAAAGGCGATTGTGGAAGCTGATGATACACAATCTACGGCTGAATTAGCAGCAGCTTTCGACGTTAGCGTCAAAACAATATTGGTCCTTTTGCGTCAAATTGGCAAGGTAAAAAAGCTTGACAAATGGGTGCCCCACGAACTCAATGATCGCCAGCGCGAAGTACGCGTCGAGACGTGCCTTGCATTGCTCAACAGACACACAAATGAAGGAATTTTGAACCGCATTGTTACCTGCGATGAAAAATGGATTCTGTTTGATAACCGTAAGCGCTCAGCAAGTTGGTTGGATCCTGGTTCAGCACCTAAACAATGCCCTAAACGAAAACTTACCCCTAGAAAAGTGATGGTCACTGTTTGGTGGTCTAGCGCCGGTGTGATTCATCACAGCTTCTTACCAAACGGGGTGAGCATTACTGCAGATGTGTACTGTGAAGAACTGAACACAATGATGGAGAAGCTGGCGCATCTCCAACCAGCATTGGTCAATCGCTCGTCTCCGCTGCTCCTGCACGACAACGCGCGACCTCATACTGCACAGCAGACGGTCTCCAAGTTGCAAGAACTGGGGTTGGAAGCTCTCCGTCATCCGCCCTACTCACCAGACCTTGCGCCTACAGACTACTACTTTTTCCAGAATTTGGATAACTTCTTGGCGGGAAAAAAATTTAATACCCGAGAGGCAGTACAAAATGCCTTTGAAGAATTTGTTGCCTCCCGTCCAGCTGATTTCTTTAAGAAGGGCATCAATAAACTGCCACTGCGATGGCAAAGATGCATTGATTGCATGGGTGATTACTTCGATTAATAAAAATAAAAAATTCATGAAAAAAAATCGTTTAAATTTTTTCATACAAAACGGCAATTTCATAGGTAAAGACCTATTATATATGTAAACAAACTGAGGTAAATGACTTAGAAATTACTTGCGTGTTAATAGTATAGTAGATTCTAACAAATAAATTGATTTGATTTGATTTGATTTGATGGTATGGTAGATACATTCATATATTCATATGTACTTTCTAAGGTTATCTTTGACATCACTGAAATCGGTGAATGAAAATCGTGAGGAAACCTGAAGGCCTAGACAAAGTAACATTCGATTAGCGATGACGCTAGTAGAAAAGCCAAAAAATGTATGGGGTTGACATAAGCTATCGAAATGTCACGTGATTATAGGTCAACGAATAGAAATTAGCTAGACAATGTTAACATTCGATTCTATGAAACGATTCGACAGCGTCGGACGATTACTTCCTTGTAGACGCGTAGCCAAGTGGCAATTTTTGACAAGCGTTATCGCTAGTTTTCGATTCGAATGATGGAAACATTAACGAAAGCGATAGCGATGGTAGATATAGAATCGCTCCGAAGTGAATACCATTTGTCTAGGCCCTCTGGACCATAAGGTCAGGTCTTTATAGAGATTTCTGAAATCGCCATGGTCTTGAGCAAGCGTG
The DNA here is from genome assembly GCA_916610205.1 of Griposia aprilina. Lineage (NCBI taxonomy): Eukaryota > Metazoa > Arthropoda > Insecta > Lepidoptera > Noctuidae > Griposia > Griposia aprilina. Next base: position 3,400,716 of record OU744295.1, on the reverse strand, counting down.
GTGATCAAACGCATGCCTTCTCTGTATGAGAAGAGGATTTGGCCCGCAATGGGACAGAAGGAGGCTGGTATTATGATACCTACTCACTCTCCGTGGTGGATACATGTAAAATATGTGGCATCAGTAGAGTTTAACTGCGCCGTGGTGTCCTGGGTTTCGATCCCTTGGTTGAAAAAAGTTTTGGATTATTCATTGGATTTTCAATTTTTTTTTTTTGTTTGGATAATCATCAAATGACTTCTCCCGCTCTGGGCGGAGCGGAAGGGAGTGTCAGACTCTTACTGACTAAAACCCACCCGTGTTCCTTCAGTTGCCTGTGCGCCAGGGCCACGGTAACTCTTTCGAACAATCCGCGACCCCGGCAGGCATCGGTCCTATCGGACCCTGTCAATTATGCTAACATCTCTTTGAGGCGCGCGTGGATTGTGTATTTGTATAGCGTTTAGTGTAAAACACATATCCAAGGGAGGGCTCAAACTCAAACTCAAAGCATTTATTTCAAATAAACCAATTACAGGCACTTTTGAATTGTCAAAGGGTCAGTCAGTCAGAAAAATGAAGCTAGTTGCCCATTCCAAAGCGTAGTAGGTACCTATGGAGAAGAACGGGCAAGAAACTCCATGGACACTCTTTTAAATCAATATATAGTTACAAAAAACAAATTGTTTACATTATTCATGTTCAATTTAAAAATGTGAGAACGATGTAGAAATACGTGCACGTTTAAAGTATCCGTAATAAAAAAGATAAAAAAACAATTCAAAAATGTATATTAAAATAAGCCGTGGCAGCCAAGAGTTGACCAGTCCCTACTGACGGCGCCCGTTCACGAACATGACGCATGGATCAGCACCATTCAGCTCAACCATTTTGAAGGGAACTTAATGATCCAACACACACGCCACCACCAGCGAAACATTTGAGTGAGCATGACATACTCTCAGCCGCCAGGGCACATTCAAGTCAATGAAAGACGAGCCTAGTAAATGGCGGCTTTATAGTAGGTACATAGTGTTCACACATATGCTATGCAATTATACATTGTTAAGAAATTGAATTTATACAATGCAAAGATGTTGTTATTTTTACAATCTTCAGCAGCTCCAACAATATTTTCGAATGCTAATCAATTCATTTATGCCCCCCTGTGGAGCAGGACCAGCGTTGAGCCAAGCATCTTCGTCAGCGATGTAATCACCCAACTTATAATATGCTTGGCTGCATAGTGTGCGTTTTATACAAGATTTAAATTTTGTTTCATTCAGTTGGAGTATGTGTGGAGGTATTTTATTGTAACATTTTAAACAGGACCCCATGAAGGATGAGTCTACTTTAGCCAGTCTGAAACCTGGTTGAACTAATTGGTCCCTATTTCTAGTCATATAGTTATGTCTTTCACCTCTTTTACTGAAAAGATTTAATTTTTTTCTTACGTACATGATGTATCTAACTTCACACGCTTGGTAATACTTTAAATTGGTTGGTCCTTCGGTTAGTTTTACAGTCTAATTCAATAATTATGCAATAAGCACAAATCAATTGAAATTGCTTGTCACTCTATTTTACAAGCCATGCGCCCTTCAAAAAGGCGTGAAACGCGACACGAATCGCACGCCACAGAGGCACCGCTCGCCGCGCGACAGGCGGTGCATTTGTGTCGTGCGATCGTGTCGCGTGTCGCGGCTGTTTGTAGGAGCCTTTACCATCGGAACAAATGATGAACTTCCATTCAAACTTTCAGACTGACAACAGCTAAAGTGCGGTCACTGTCGGACTGCATAGAAAAGAAAGAGAAGCGCGATGACACAACGCCGGTAATTTATTGTAAAATATGAAGCAAATATCTATTTACAAAAAATCTATTGATTGGACTTAAAATTAAAACACTATTACATTAATATGTTGCTTGTGACAAAAATCAGAATGATTGCATGTAGGTAAGTCTTGTATATTATTAGATACCTTATTAGATACCTATGGTTTCTAATCGTTAAAGGAAATTTTTAGAGGTATCTTCGTGTTTTTTTTCTATCGCATCAAATTAGATGTGAAATGAAAAAAAAAAAAAACCCTAAGTATCTAACTAGCATTAATTATGTCCTGAAGAATATCATATATTTTTCTGATTTTGTTTACTGCAGTGGATCATATACTTTTAGGCATTAAAAAACTTGCATTTAGGTCCTGTAGTCCCCTTAACCCGAGATGGGCATGGATTTTCAAAAATCCTTTCTTAGTGCTCACATTCGTATAGTCGCCAGCACACAAGTTACCAAAAACTGACATATTTTCTCATTCGATTTTGAACTTAACCTTCTACATTTTAATGTTTAAAATCGTTTAGAGAAATTTGTCAGTCTCTTGTTGCTCGAACTGTTGACAACTGTACACGCGGCTACACATCAAGCTGTACATTTCCAGTAAAAGCTGATCTCGCATTATATTGGATTTCCGTACAATTAAAGGTCAGCTTATACTGGAAATGTACAGCTTGATATGTTGCCGTGTGTACAAGGAACACTTGTATAAATGTTGTAGCGCTAGGTCTAAGCTGAGCGTTGTCTGTCAGTAAATGATTTTTTAACACGTAAGAGATATGTAGATTTTCTTAGGTCGGTATTCTTTATAGTAAAGCAAACCCCTCCCCTCCCGCAAACAGGTGCGACGCGACTCTAGTAGAACAATTCCTATGAAAACTTCATGAATATTGTTCTACTAAAGTCGCGTCGAGCCTGTCTGCGGGAGCCGAAATACTACCGAAGATATATTAAAAGAATTTTAACACCTATTCATTTGCCAACCCGTAAGTTGGATACTTTATACTTACTTTAATTTCAACAATACACATAACATCCGATATGGTCTAGTGGCTAGGATACCTGGCTCTCACCCAGGAGGCTCGGGTTCGATTCCCGGTATCGGAAAATTCGTTTTGTGATTTTGTTAACTATTTCGCGGAAAACAAGAATATGCAGAAATCTTTTTATTGTAGCTCTACATTTTCATTTCAATAAATATAACTAATGCGTGTTCATTCGCAATATCCCAATGAGTTTTCATGAAAATTCACGGCACCAGTTGGCGCCACTTTGACAAGATGTCTACAATTTCGACAATGAATATAAAATATACGATGACGTTCATCATTCGTTTCATTCATTCGTTCATCATTCAGTCCCGACTAAAGAAAATATAAGCGCTTTGACACTTTTGAATGGCGCCCGGACCTGACGTCGTAGTCCTACCACCTATTGAACGTCATTACTGAAAACCCTCATTACTCAAAAGAATGAGGGTTACAAGTGGATGTTACAAGTAACATCTAAGTACATACAGGCTGTAAAAAGACCCATCACACAGCCGTCAACTACGCATTCTGTACATGAAACTAAGTAACATTGCACAAAAATAATTGCTGGGAAACGATTTCTATTTTTCGTGTGAAAATGTACTGTTTGCGGTAGTGCTCAATGTAACGCATGCAAAACATGGTGCTTATGGGTGCATGCAACGGTGCAGAGGTCGTGGGGGTATTAAAAGTTGTGATTTATCATTAAAAACTTGTTTTCGTAAAAAAAACGTCAGTAAAACTTTGAATTTTGACCTTCGATATCTCTATAACCAGGAGATTCCCAAGTCTGATCTAGTACAAAAAAAATGACATTGACGGGGAGTACAAGTGACTCTCAGCTTCGTTAAGCGTCTTTTTTCACCCGTTATAATTTCAGAAGCCCAGCTCTAATTCCTCGGAAAATGATATTTAAAAGTAGGTATTTTCTAAGTAGGTAGTTAGAATCATATAACCTTGGTTACCTAAGTTATAAATCCTATTCGTGTCAGGTTCAAAGCCATCGAACTTAGATAACTTAGAGCTAAGCTAGAACCTAGGGCCGATAAACTTGACATTATTCCTAACATGTACCCTAGGACCAGTTAATTTATCACCGGAAACTGACTGCTGAAAGAAAAGTGCTTTATTTTTACTTCTTTATAGAATTGATGGTAAAATTTATGGTTTATGGTTCCGTAGGAATTGTTTTTCGATTTTTTTGTGTTATGAATACGGAATATGGAATTGGGTTTTGTGTCGAAATTAACAAAATTAATTAATAAACTCAACTCTTCTACATAGCATTACTTTCAGCACTCTAATTGCCTAACACACTATCAATCACTATCTGAATCATTTTGATTAATCGATTGCTTCATAGGTGTACCTACTTACTTATATTCGAAAAAAAAAACTGCTCAACAACGTAAATAATGCAATGAATGTTGTTGACTCCGCAGGTCTAGGTAAATCTGTTGGAAAAGTTTGTTAAATCCTATTTTTAAGAAGCAAAAATTCGAACAGACAAATTACATTCACCAACCCGTACAGGTCTAAAAAAGTACATAGAATTTTTCATTCCCGGTCACAGAGGGGAACATTTTAACTTAAAGCTGATTTAATTAAGGGTCAGTTTCAGTGCCCTCTGAATATAAACTAACAACCAAATATAAAAAAGGGTTGTCTAAAGTTTACGGTTACAGAAGATAATTTTACGTGATAACGTCATCGCAGAACGTGACAATGAGTCATGCTTTTTCGTGCGTGCAGCTATAAGAAGACGACATCACATCAAAAAAAAAATGATATGGTATGAAATGATCGGCCAAGTAACTAAATAAATCGGAATTCAAACGAAAATGGTGAAACAGGTCCTGTCTTTTATTTAATTCTAATTTAGTGCCGGAAACCTTTATCAAAAAGAACTAAAGATCCCTAATAGTACGACGTTGTTACAAAAACATTGACCCTACCGCGCCAAGTGTTAACTAAAGTTACGGCAAAAGATTTTTAACCCAAGAGGTTAAAGTCCCCAGTGGTTCAACATTGGTCGCCATGGCAATCTGTCGTATTCATATTACTTACGGGCAAACCGTTTCATAATTTCTATGAAAACAAATTTAAAAACTCTTTAGCAAGAATTGCAACCTTAAATGTGTTTGTTTTCTAACAGTTCCAAAGTCAAAAATTTTATTTCAAATTTAGAATAGAAATAGAATAGAATACTCTTTATAATGTATACCATAAAATTTACAGACATAAAAAAAAAAAAAATGATGCACATAAAATACATTGTGAACGTCAAAATTTACAAGAAAATACTATTGATTGCCCCTTCCAAAAAGTAGTTTCGTGTGGAGAAGAATGGGCAAGAAACTCCACCATCATTCTTTTACAATGTTTTTTAATATTTTGTATACATTAACTACATAATTATATATTTCTTAATTGCTGTATAATTGATTGAAAACTACTAAGCACCTACTTGTACTTTCGTTCTAGCTGTTACCTCGTCTTCTGCCTGCCTTTTACCAACTATTTTGGGGTTACCTTCTAGTCTAACCGGATGCAGCTGATACCAGTTTTACAAGGAGTGACTGCTTATCTGACTTCCACAACCCAGTGACTGGGTAATACGATACCCCTTGGTAAGACTGGTTGTCTGACTTTCGTCTTCTGACGACCGTCAAAGTTCTACGAATGATAGCCGGGACCAACAGCTTAGCGTGATTTCCGAGATATAGAGGTAGGTATCTCGTTATGTAATGGATGGTCACCCATCTACGAACCGATCGCGGCAAGCGTAACTTAACCTTCGATCGACCCGTGCATGTGATAACATTTAGCCACGAGCGTTTTTGCTATATTTACTTACTACTATGATAAGATCTATTGCCAAAACTGTAGCTACATTAGCAACGCCACATGCGAGCTACGCGTCACACTGACGTTACTCAAAATCCTGCATCGCGCAAGCAGAGTTTACCCCGCAACTAGGATATATACAACGTCCCGACATTAATCGTCGGGCAGTTGCCCACAAGACACGACGCCCGTCTGATCAGAGGATCCTCCTTTTCTATGGAGGTATGAGTGAACTTTACACGCTGTTCCACACACCTCTATAAAACTATGTACCTATCATTTCTATGGTGATCACATGGTGATGTCCTTTTGTTTTTCTTTCCTTGCTTGTACTGCCAGTATTTAATGCTTAAAAGTTTTATAGGATTTAATGTGGATTTTTTGGATAGGTAAGAAAGTATTACTTATTCAGGCCACTTGACAAGCTATGAAACGAGTTATTTTCATTTCCTTGAAGCGACCCATTTGGCGCCGCCGTACTCGACTGAGTACGGCAATACAATCGAGTGTAGTCACTAAGATTTAAAAGCTATAATTGTTATTTTTCATTTATATTAACAGAGGATAGTAAGTTTATCAAAACAGGGACAATAAAATTGGCTACATTCAAAATTGGTGGCAAATTAATTCTGACTTAGCTCTAACAAAGTTTGTACGTAACAAGCACACTATTTCGTATTAAAAAAAAACTATATTGCAAAATATTTTTTCCGTGACTATTGCTGTAGGATATATCCCTATGTATAATTCAAATGGTATTAGCATGCTTTATAATCAATACCAGCTAAATAGAAATTCAGAGTGCAATACTACAGAACTCAGTTGAGTACAATGGCCGAATTCATGTCGTAAATGTCCATTATGTTCTTACGGTTTCTACAAAAAGTTTAAAAAAATTCAACGTTTCTTACAGCTACAAACACCTGACGGAAGCTGTTTCCCTTCCTGGAAAGTACTGACAGTGACGCTGATTATGAGTTGCTATCATACCACCAGAATCCTGCGTCATGACAGATGAATAAGGTGCCGACAGGGATATGCATGGCTACTGCTTCTTTACCGCAGGATCAACCTATTCAGGTGCAACGAGAATACAGTTCCAAGTTAGAACCACGATAGCCGTGATGATGCACCATTGGCTGCTAAGTGAGTTCGTCGACAGTATAATGCAGCTTGGTGTTATTCACGGATTCAAGTGGTGTTTATCTCCAAGATGGATTCGGCTAGGACCGATAGCCGTTGAAGCAGACGAGTTCTTGGTCTCTAAACCATTAATCGGTAAGCTTAGCGTGGCATGCACCACGGATCAATGAGCGTACACACAGGTGGCCGAAACAGGCTGATTGTGATAAGCCTTGACAAGGTCTTTATCCAGCAATGGATTGCGATAGGCTGCGTTGAACGAGATATTATGGCTATCGTAAATGCTTTGCATTTCCACGTTTTAGGATAAAGTGATCATATGGATGAGCTATAGCTCGGCATAGCATTGCGAGGTAATAAATACGACAAAAAAACACAACATTGGGTTCGACCATCTCGTCTCCGTTGATCCCAGGCTTGCCCCAATGTGTAGAATATTATCTTCAAGAGCTAAAGAAACAGTGCTCAAATGAGTACACCACTCTATAGGGCGACAGAATTATTTCCCCCTTTTTTCTTACTTTTATATTTATTTGGTTAGTTTATGATAGGAAAACAATTATTTCGTAAATAAAACACCATGTACTTTGTTTGGCGGTTAATGGGTTCAAATATTTTTTTTAAGTATTTTTTTTTTTTTAACCTAATATCTCGCCTATTTTCTCCAAAAGGTTAGGTAGAGGTGTACGTATGCTATTTAATAACTTTATTGCAATGCAAGCCTTTTGTCATAATTGAGTGAAAAAGAATCAGAGTCAAACCATTTTGCAGAACGCAATTTGGATGTCGGTCAGAGGACTGAAATGGCAGAATGACTAAGTATCTACTTGTTCTGATATGACTTGATAGGGCCTATTCTGCAGTGGATTGCGATAAAAAATACCATCTAAGACCATCTGCATGGTTCTCATATGGCTTGACCAAGATAATGTCTGGAGAATAAGGCTCAATTTATATCGCCCCAGAACGGAATGGAAGCGAATTTTTGTAACGAAATTGTGTGAAAGCATTATGAACTTTATGTCAATCCACAAGCTAGATATGAGCCAAAAAACAGCTCGCGTATCTTCCGGAGAACTCTTGCACTTTTTCGAAATTCCCGCAACTAGCAGCTCGTATCTAGTTTGTACCTTATACCATGGGCACAAAGTTCATTATGATTTGTAGAATTTCGTTCCAAAAAAGAACCATTTAGCACCCTAATTGCGTAACACACTATCAGTCACAATCTGAATAATTTTGAAGAAAATATTCTTCAAAATTATTCAACAAACAACAACAAATCACACCAAACAACAAACACAACACACAAATTTCCCGAACAACTTCAAAAACCTAAAAAAAAAAAAAAAAAAAAACGAATCTAAGTAGCAATGTATTAGCAATAGCTAATCCATTGCTCCATATATTCGAAAAATTTGTCTGTTCAACAACGTAAATAACGCAATGAATATTGTTAAACTGTCAAAATGAAAGCCATGCCATGCCTACTGTTGGTGTGTTACGCCATTACCCCGCCGCGCCGCGTGGATCGAAAATCGGCTGTAGAAGACATAGGATCTCGATTTCTTAAATGTTATTTTTTTTGCTGGAAATGACTTCTGCTGATCATTAGTGTTCTATAAAATGTCACATGAAGTAATTGTGTGCACAAATGGAAGAGTTATAATTTTTATAAGAAAAAAATGTATGGAGCTGACATGAAAAATGAGGATATCTTTGGAATCACAAGGTTGGCCATTATATCCTTGCACACTGTTATAGTACTATTTATTTGTGAATTTTTGACATACTTAATAACGCGGCAGCACTTGCGATTTTTTTTTTTTAAATCTTCAAAATTAAAAAAACCAAAACATTCTAAGAAATCACAAAGTAGGTAATACGACTTTGTGATTTCTTAGAATGTTTTGGTCTAAGCATAAAAAATATTGTAAATTACACTTGGTATAGCCATATTTAAGCATTAAAATGTATCAAATACTTTTTTTTTTTTTAATTTTGGAGATTTAAAAAAAAAAAATCGCAAGTGATGCCGCGATATTAAGTATGTCAAAAATTCACAAATAAATAGTACTATAACAGTGTGCAAGGATATAATGGCCAACCTTGTGATTCCAGAGATATCCTCATTTTTCATGTCAGCTCCATACATTTTTTTCTTATAAAAATTATAACTCTTCCATTTGTGCACACAATTACTTCATATGACATTTTATAGAACAGTAATGATCAGCAGAAGTCATTTCCAGCAGAAAAAATAACATTTAAGAAATCGAGATCCTATGTCTTCTACAGCCGATTTTCGATCCACCGCCGTTCCGCAGCAATGTAAATTAAGCTTAGAAGAGACTGTGACCTCTGAGTTTGTTTCAGTTTTTCTTCTCAGAGGACATACACATACATAAACTCACACCTTCCTCCCATGGGCGTAAGCAGAAACTACAGAACGCCACTTACTACGATCCTTACATACCTACTCCTTTTGCCTCGTTTATGTTTATACATCTGGTCATACACGCACGCTGGCACGCTGGTTACGAGTACTACGCACCTGACCTCTCTGAAGAACATCACCAAGAAGGTCACTATATGTCTTCCTAGGACGTTCCCTCCCGGCGTTTCCACTCGCATCTTCCTTGTAAATACCTTTTGTTAATCACCCTTCATTCATCCTCTCAACATGACCAAACCATCTAAGCATACTCTTTTCAATTTTTGTCACTAACTATATCTTCTTTTAAACCGCATCGTTGCCTTATTACATCATTCTTCAGCCTATCATGTCACACCACACATGCTTCGGAAGGAATGAGGAGGAGGACCGATTTTTCTTCTCAGAGGAGTCAGTTAGAAAACACCAAAGTCATCTAGTTTTAAGCAATAATTTATTTATGACGTCTAAAATAGTTTTTTTTTTAACCAATTTCCAGATATAAATGTTATTTATAATTTATCTAATGGAATGTTGTCGACAGTCATTATGACGTTTCCTACCTACAAAATAAACGTTACAACCGACGTTAAGTTATGTGTCAACATTGTTAGAAGCATGTAATTATCATCGTCATCTAATAATTATGAGTAGGATTAACAGCTGAGTATTATTCTATTGATCAGCAGGTTATTTATAGCAGGATTAGGATTTTTTGAGAGACTTAAATAATTAATCAGAACCATTCAGAAATTAGAGAAATTATGTTAAAGAAAAAAGACGAAAGAACTTCTTATTTACGACATCTGGCTTATTTTAACACAGGGTCTTGATTTTTTTTTAAATAACAAAAAATTAAACCGACGAAAAACGAAACTGAAAAGCAAAAAAAATAACCGTGTTGGCTAAGTTCCTAAATTTAGAGTCCGTTCTTTTACAAACAAAAAGGAATCATCAGATTCGGACTACTTGGTAAAAAGTTATGCGTGGTCATAGATAAATATATAATATATATATATATATATATATATATATATCCGACTTCCGAAAGTGTGTTCTAAAACATCGTTTTGTTGACGGAATCGAATCAATTCAAGCGTTGGATTCATTGGAATCCGATAGGTCCCATTTCTCCAAATCGATTTGACCATTAACGATGGTAAAAACTTTTAACACGTTCGGGGAAGCTTGGTTGGTAAAACATATAGATCTATTATCATATATCATGTACACGTAACGATTAAAAAATAAACTGTACTTTTTTTGCTTGTTTTGTCAACCATAGAGTGTTATCCCTTTGATTCGAATAGTGACAGATTCTAACAGGACAGCAGTTCTTATTTAAGATGAAAATAAATTCTGGAATCGGTATTACAATACAGATTCCAGAATTTATTATGTATATATTTTTTTCTCTCTACACAGACAAGAGTGAGTTGTAAAACTACAAGATCATTCTATCACGTCATTGGTCCTTGATGATCCATATTAACATATAATATTATGCATTATTGAATTAACTTATTAAGTTGTAAATAATTTGGTTCATAAAACTCAGTGCGTATATTCTTATATCAAAAGCAATCTGTACAGTCTACCATAAAAAACTGAAGGCTCTTAGGTAACTAACCGCTTTACAATCTTAGACTTGAGACGAATAACCGATCGCTAGTTTCAACCGATTAACAGTGATCTCTATCAGTGCTTTACGACGTCAAATTTGAGGGTCGAAGTAATTTGGGGGTGGTGCCAGTGCGTGACTACAACCCTCACGCGACTTCACACCACCCAACTCTTAGGCTACTAAAATACAAAACGGGTCGAGCCTCGTCGCATTCAGCCAGAGAGGCCAGACGCGAGCGAACGACCGAGTCGCTATAAAAAAAAGTTGAATTTCAAATTCGGAACACCCGCTCTTTTGTTTGTCATTGCATTCAGTTCGATTGGATTCGAATTGTAAATTCTGATTAATTTTGTGGTTTTCTGTGTTTATTATTAATTAAATCGATTCAAGATGGAGGGATGCGGAATGAGCTGTATTAAATATCTTCTGGTGGTCTTCAATGGAATATTTCTGGTGAGTTAAGTTTTTTTGTCTCTCATAATAATGGGCGTGGGTTAAAAGTTTGTTTCCAAATGGAATAAAGAATTAAGTAGTTTCTGCGAACACAAAACAGATGTTTCTTGTTTCTATTTCAATGAATGGTTATTTTTGTCACCAGTCGCTCGTTGATTTCGACCGGTGCAGCTATCAATAACTTAATTTACGTACGAAAAACGTCGGACGAAAACTTTTAAAACTAACTTCACTACACGCAGATAAATGTCTAATATTTTTAGGTAGGTAAACTGTAAATTGATCACAAAATTAATCATCGTGTGAGATTCGAATCTCGGTCACGTTATTTTTAAACGTCAACAAACGATATTTTCGTCTGCAAAATGAAAACCGGCGAGTTTCAAGGGTGATTCTGTAAGCGTGCGCTTCGCTGAAAATGTCAACTATGTGAATCAGAGTTCGTGTTATTTCAGTTGTTATTATTTTTTTGTGAAGGCTAATCTAAAGCAATAATGCTCATGTTAAATTAGGTAAATTGTGTACAAAGTTATGATTTTTCAACGGTGAGCATAAAAATTGTCGCAAATTCCTACTTATGTTAATAGGTTGGCTTGGCTCAGGCAGGATAGAGAACTATTAAAACTATAATAAAAATAATGAAAATGACGTAAGAAAATTTAATGTTAATTAAATAATTTATTGGGCGTTTATATTAAAAAAAAGACTGCGTAATTATTGAACTAAACCACCAAAAGAACGAAATAGAACGATATGTTAAAAAAAATATTAAGTAGTATTAATAATTAAGTATTATTTAACAGACTTTTATGGACGTATCTACCAGTCTTATAATTGAATAAATTTTGCAAAATATGTCGTTCGATACATTTTTATAAATTACTGCTTCATTAGCATTTTCTCAATTATGGTTCTTACATAAAGAGACAAGACAGATACGATCTCTAAGGCCAATCAAGGCCCACATATAAACTTAAATGGCCAGACTCGGCCAAACAAGTACTGTGAGAGGTCTGTACAGTTTTCATTTGTATAATGATGACTTTTAAAGTATTGTTGAATGAGTAGGTATAATTTACAATGACATTAAAGGATTGGAAGGCACAAACATGCTCTAATTTCTTTTTTATTACAGATTTTTTGAAGAATAGAATAGAATACCTACATAACATAGAGTTATCTATGTTATGTAGGTAAAGTATACGAATCTATACAAATAGATAAAATTGAAGTGTCTAATTGTAATGTCAAAATAACAGCTTTTTACTAAATGCATAGAAAAGTATAACCGGCACTTACAAAAAATATAAATTTTTAAAAGTTTTGTTTTCTCTCTCTGTTCCGGCTAATCTCCGAAATAGCTGCAGCGATTGTGACAGGACTTAGCTGATGTTATTAGGAGTAACATAGGCTTTTTGTACCGGTAGCACTTTTCCGTGGGATAATTTCCGACATCCACACGGGCGAATCCGCGGGCAGCAGCTAGTAACAGATATAAATGTAGAAATTACATATAAGACAAATACTTATAACAGAAAAAGGTAAAGCATGTCTTGTACAAAATGCCCAAATGTTTCACTAAAACTTTACGAAAGGTTTTAGTTGAATTGTTGATCAAAAGTCATAATTAAGAATATTAATAGAGGCGCCAAGGAGACGATACCAAATCTTAATATCTATTTAAACTGTAATACCAAACTAAAGCGTATGATTCACACTTTACCGGTTTTTTAAATTAATATTTTATTCGAGAATTTGACTACATTATTTTTTTTAATTTACGACACATAAAATACACTGGATCGCAAAAATTCCGGATCGCTAATAAATGGCGTGATAGTTTCTTAAATACATAAGACTAATTTGTGAAACTATTGTATATTGTAGATGACTGATTAAAATATATAAAAAAAATGTGTAACACGTTTAGTACACTATATAACTTTAATGAAATACTAAAAAACAAGAAAATTTCGCTTCTAATAATTTAATTTTTAATTTTATTTTTTTCTAATTTTTTGTGTAACATGATATTGCACTGAATCCATCCAAGGAACCATTTATAATGACAGCTCGGTTTGAAACAAAAGCAGAAAAATATTCATTTCCTAATTCTAAAATTTGAAATATTTCAAAGAGCAGAATGTTTTTTTTAAAATCATGTAACTTGTACAAATGAAACTTCTTTAGAGATTTAGAACAAGCATTAGTAACCTGCTTACTACATATTATTTATTGTAGCGATCTAGGTATGTAATTTATTGCCCCCTATTACAATAACTGGCGTGAAATGTGGGTGTACTATAGGTGCACCTCTGGCCAACCCATCGGAAAATACAGGCGTGATGTTATGTTATAATATCATAAAATAAAACTTACCCATTTGATAAAATTTATTCACTAAACTTCAACTATTCAACCAATATTAGGAATCTTTTTATTCATAGACACACTTTTTTTCTATGTCGTTGTCATGTTTCCTTATGGGAACTAACTATAACTGAGCGTTAATTTAAGACCAATTTACCTATATGACAAGTTTACAATTCAATTCCCTTTTGGTCACGGGAAACTGATATCAAACGTAAGATTTCCCATGGCTATTCAATCATTAATAAGGTGTGGTGGGTAAAGGGTTTACCTGTCTAAACGTCAGACTGAATGACGTTTATTAACATACGTCAGTAAAAGGTAAAAATGGTAAAATAAAGCCTTCCATATGTGTTCACTTTTCTAAAATAAAGCCTTCAATGCGTGTACACTTTTCTAAAATAATGCCTTTGATGCGTGTTCACTTATCTAAAATAAAGCCTTCCATGCGTGTTCACTCATCTAAAATAAAGCCTTCCACTCGTGTTCACTTATCTAAAATAAAGCCTTCCACGCGTGTTCACTCATCTAAAAACCCCTACGACGCGTGTCCACTTACCTAAAATAAAGCCTTCCATGCGTTTTCATTGATCTAAAATAAAGCCTTCCACGCGTGTTCACTTATCTAAAATAAAGGCTTCGATGCGTGTGCACTTCTTACAAAATATTAGTTACAGCTACTGTTCTGTTGTAAACTGTAAGTGAAATAAGGTTTTTTTAACGTAGTTCCTGTAAAAAAAAACTAGTAATCGAAATAATCCTGAACCGAAATCCAATTGCTCACTGATATACTTAGGATAATAAGTAGATATATCATAATTAAAAAGCCTACAGTGGTGTGGGTTGGTAATTATTATGTAGTTGATACGAAACTCCTTAGAAATATCTACAGCATTTTTCTATGTTACAAATGGACCTAGGATAGGAATGAAATTATCAAAGCAACACACACGCGAAACCAAACTGGATGTATGAATAAAAATCAATCTCACACACACGAAATCAAACTGGATGTATGAATAAAAATCAATCTGCCTGCCTTTTCCAAATATATAGGGGTCGGCTTCTAGACTAACCGGATTCAGCTGAATACCAGTATTTTACATGGATCGACCACTTATCTGACCTCCACAACCCAGTAACTGGGTAACACGATACCCCTTGGTAAGACTGGTTGTAAGACTTTTGGGCTTCTGCCTACCCGCAACGACTAATAATGGTTTTATGAATAGTGAACATGAAAAATAAAGTAAAGTAATACCTTATTCGGATCCGGATGTAGGTAACAATTATATGGCTTGGATTTAACCGATACTTCCTTAGACCGTCATGACTGCTAGAATATGACGGCTACATATCAAGCTATACATTTCCATTATAAGCTGATTTCGCTTTGTATAGAATTTCCGTACAATGAGAGGTCTGCTTATACTGGAAATATATAGCATGATATGCAGCCATGTGTACTAGATTATAAAATGTGCAAACATTAATTACCTATACCTAAGTTCAGTATTAGTCATACTATCATTACTTCGTGAAGGTACGTGATGATTATTCTGACTCACCATCTCGTTACCGATGGCCGTCATTAAATATCATTTTTCTATTTAAAATGGTGACGGCTTCCTTTACATCATGGAGTTACTATTTCCTTTGTTACCTTCCTCTTTTATACCAAATAGAGTTACGGTTGACTACTTCTAATGCAGATTAGTAGTCAAGAGATTCTTCATTTTAACACTTTTCCAGTGTGATCATGCCTATATTAGCAAGTAAACAGACGATCATTGTTTCCATGTTTTAAAAAAGAACAAAAAAAATCCATTCGTTGTATAACGTCTAAATTCACTACGTTTTTTCAGTTGAACCCGGCTTTATTTTTTATTAGCTGTTTCCCGTGACTTCGTTTGTTATCCAGGATGATAAGAAGCCTAGGTCCTTACCCAGGGCATGGTCTATCTGTGTGCCAAATTTCATTTAGCCGTTTTGGTGTGAAAGCGTAACAAACAAACAAACTTACTTTCGCATTTATAATATTAGTTAGGATTTATAACGGTACACCAACAGCTTCAGTAGTATATAATATATCTTGAGTACTGTACACGGGCGTAGCTACCGCGGTCATCAATACCTACAAGCCACAGTTGGACAAGAGGGAACCTCTTGCATTAATTTAGTAAAATCACCCAGAAAAACTGTCCTATCCAAGTCAAGCTCCAATTTTCGAACTCGCTTCGCTCGCTCATACATTTTGTTACTTAAATTACAATGACAGCTTAACCTTGTATCCCAGTCAGGATGCTCCAATTTTCTAGCTCATTTCATTTTCATCGAAAAGCGAGAGCGGTCCGCTCTCGCTCTTCGATAAAAATCGGATCCGAGTCAGGATGCTCAATATTCCTAGCTCACTTCGCTTGCATTGCATTCTCTTAATATGATCACAATGCCCTAAGCTGAATGAGCTAAACTTTCTATAGAAGTTTGCTATTTTATTTATTTTGTAAAACAGCAATACCCTGCTTTGGAGCTTCACCACAGGTGGGTAAAATGGGCCCCCAATAAACTTTGATACAGGGCTCCTGTAGGACTATAGGTAACAATAGCTTTGGACTTCACAATTACAGTTAAAAATAGTAATGAATAGGTACTCATTATTACTTAACGTAACACCATCATCATCATTCATCCATTCATCATTCGGCATTATGTTTCGAACCCGTACCCCACCTTGTAGCGTTTTAGACTAAGTGTCATTTAGAAGAGGCCTATGTGAACAACTCAAAAATGAATGAATTAATGAATGGGAGACCGAAGCTATAATCACTTCTATCTTGCATTTTCAATCATCTATGTAGTGCTAATAATTATTTTATAGGCCCAATGAATAACCAGTCGTTCTGGTTTATAGAGAGACGGACCCAGCTTCCTAAGGTTTGCTTTTTTCTACGGAAAATATTAATTAAAATACCATCAATTCAATTAAATATAGTTTGTTTATCTATTATGGTACACAAAATAAACATTATTTCTAAATGGCATTGTTGTCCTCAATGTTTATTTCATCCCAAGTAATTGCCGGACCTACGAAGTTATCTAGGTGCCTGCCAAAACCTAAGTACCTACCATAAAATGCAGTACACATACATGGAATGTCTGTCCTTTTCGCTCGCTGATTGTGTCTTTACTTATTATTGCTAGCCCGTGTCTCAAGCGCACAAAGTAGTTCGAATAAGAAATTGAAAACGTGCGAAAACGCGATCGTTGAATGGCACGTGGGGTGAATTCACAAAGAGTTTTCAGCGTATTTCAAAGTCGAATAACTTTTTTCTCCCGTGTGCTACAGAGTTGTCGCCATACAAAATATGTATGTATTTTTAAATACCTTTCGAATGGTACTAGTCTCAAATTGCTACAAGGTGGGTACGTTTTGTTCCATGTTCTTTGATTATCTTGCCATTGCACTCAAATAATACTGCTTCTAAATTATATTTCGGAAGCAAGCAATACCTTACAAACAATTTGGGTGTTTGAGAGTTACGCCGGAATCACTCGACCGTGCAGACATTTGAATCAGTCATGCATTCACAAGTCGGTTGAAGTTACCCAAAGGATATAATATATATAAATTACCTTTACACTATCTTCTCGAATAAAGCATGGCGAGAACGTAATACAAAAATTCTGTAATTAGGGTGGCAGGGACATCGACTGGCATCCGGTTAGTATGGATTCAATATATGATTCTGAACCCCACTGCGTTGAAATTTATCACTGGTAATTTTAAAAAAAAACTGTTCCATAAATTTTGACCGCGTTGGTATTGCACTTTTCTATTAAACAGTTGTTTTTTTTCTTTGCAATCGACGTTAAATTTCTACGCTAGGGGGTCTAGAATCATTTGCTGAATTCATGGTTACAGTTTCTCCATCGAGATGGCACCTTGTCCAATAAAACGGAACTTTGAGCTAACGTAACTACAGTATCTACGTAGGGGTTATATTAATTAACGAATTTTCTGTGTTAGTTTTTCGGGATTTTGATTGACTCGCTCTGACACATACGTTGTATCGTTTTAAAGAAACTCAATAGTTCTAATTATTTTCTTGGTTTGTAGACCACTAAGGGCACTTGCACCAATCATCAGTAAATGCGTTTAGTCCATATCATATTCAAAATATCATGCTGTCTCCATCATCTTCAAACGATTGACAGAAATAAAACAATTTTTTAAATTCGTGTAGCGCTAAACGTATTTAGTACTTTGTGCTGCAAGTCGGCCTAAATCTTTGCCGTGAGTTCTCAGTTAATGAAACATTCAGTAGTGAAATAGGATTCAAGATCATAATATGGACGTAAAAAAAATTCTATCATTGCTAGCTTAGAAGCGAGCGCGTCAATACGTCGTTCGTGAAAATATCTCCAAATAACAAACATAGTACCCAATTTAGTATTTGTATTCATAAAATGAACATAAATGAAAATATAACTGTGCTGAATGTTAGATAGTTAAATTAATTTTGTGCATTAGGTCTTCAATGGTCGGTTTCACTGCTTGTTTGCTACGCTAAAGGCTTAGCGCGCACTACGAATTTTAATCGTTGCGGATAATAATCGCAAATCTGTGAACAATACCAATATACTAGAGTCAACGCACTGCGGTAAAAAATCACTTGAGAATTCGCTTGAAAAAATATTTTCGTTTGTGATTTTATTTCGCAGTTTATATAATAATAGCCAAGATATAGGTATCCTTAGGCTATGGCATAAATAATGGGATTCTTCGATGAACTCTAAAAGCCTCAACAATGGAAATAGTGCATCTAATGTGATAAGAACAGGAAGTTAATGATAAAATCGATGTTATAGGTAAAAGCGTTGTGTGAAGTCACGCGAGGACTTAATTATCTGTGGGTTTGAACTGCCGTATAGTTGTGTTCAGGTTATGTAGGCTTAATGGGTTTGGTTTCTCATCGTATTGGTTCTGTTTTCCCGTTTTTATGTTTTGTGATTGTTTTTCCGATGCGTGGTAGGTAGGTACTGTCGAATTAAGGAACTCTGACTTGATTAAATACATACCTATCTATGAATATCCACTTCTTATCAATGAGCTCCTAATGGATTCCTTTTTATTGCCGAAGAAAATAATTCCATTGTGCAAACGATTTAAAATAACTATATCATTATTTATAAGCATGACAACATAATGTATGTAGTTCGATTCCCGTCTAAAATCATTGCGTGAAGGACGATCGCGTTTTTGTTGTACAGCCCAACAGACGGAATAAAGCCATTCGTTAGGGTTGGCACGGCTTAATATCTTTAACAAATTTTTGTTTAATTTAATGACTATTCACTAATAATAAAACAACAGCTGCTAGTCCCTAATACTGTATACACAAAATATTCAAGAATATCGGTGATACGCGTTTGTTGTTAAGTAACACAACAAAGCATTTTCATATCATTATTGGTAATTCAAACAAGGCTAATTCCTTTAGGTATCCCACGCAAGTTTACAAATGGTTTGTGTATACTTTTGTAGAAACTTTCTATTGATGCTGAGAGCATTATTTGTTGACTGTAGCGCCTCAAACTAATTTGATAATAATATAAGTAGTTAACCTTTTCTTAAGCATCTTTGGGGCTCTTTGAGTTCAGTTTATAATCTAATATGCAGCTGAAAATCAGAAGGTAGTGCTTCAATCTTTGGGCTTTTTATTAACTATATGGGTATAAATTTAAAAACTTGTTTAATACCTTATTATAACAGTTTTCGGTGTATAACAAGGTGGTTAGAAGAAGGTCTTAAATTTTCAAGTAAGACTCAATGATCTTCGAAAGTTTCTGTTTCAAACTCAAAGTTCTTGACTATCAGCCATTATTAATTAATTACCTTAAATAAAAATACCTATTATATTTCCACCGTACGAAATAACTAAATGTTAATTATGATAAAAGCTCTTACAAACCAAGGCGTTACATTTCAAAGTTCGGAAGTAATTGGAATTGATTTACCACTATAACTTTCCCATTTTGTCGTTCAATTTTACTAATTGATAGAACATTCAATTAGTTTTGTATCAATTTAATTTAATTTGTTATAGTTTTGAGCTAACGGTATCTAATATATAAATATTATCATCAATTAGTTTTTCATAGTGCGTTATTTTCGTGCGTGTGTGTGTTAAGTTGAATCATTTTACCAAAGCAATCCGTGTTATATCAGTCTTCTACTACTAAACAAAACACTCTTGTCTAGCTACGCCACCACACTTTCTATACTCATGGACAAAAGAGGAACGCAAAAAGAAGGTTTAATTTCTCCTGTTGTAATTATCGTGCGTACTGGCCACAAATATTAGCAAATGCTATAAAAAAAAAAAGGTTTTGGAATGTTTTGAATTTGAAATAGATGTGTAGTTTGTTTATTTCATCTTCCGTTACACATTTATCTTTACAAATCTGTATAAGTAATTTAATAATAACCATCATTTACCAAGACTTAATTACGTTAAATACTATTCGTAGTCAGCCTATTATTACCTTAGTATAGTCTCTAAGTAAATCACACCTGCGTGACCTAAACGACACATCTACTGACATGGAATAAACACTGCAATTACATTACAAGTACAAAACGTGACGTGTCTTATGTTTTCTCATGTTATTATATGTACATGCTATGTTGAAGGTGCGAGGAAAACATTTTTCAATTTGAGCAGTGGTGGCCCAGTAGTATCGACCCCGACATACGATTTGTTGGTCGTGGGCTCATAGGCAGACGCTTTACTTTGTGTAAATAATTTCATCACCACTGCTCTCAAAACGGTGAAGGAAAACATCGTGAGAACACTGGCATGTCCTAGAACCAAAAATTCGAAGACATTTGACATCTACCAACTCGCGATGGGCCCGCGTGGTGGATTACAGCCCACTCCCTCTCGAAGAGAGGTGGCCTATGTCCCAGCAGTGGGAACATTATACGCTGATTATGCTATAATATGTTAGTGATGACCAGCAGCAAACTCTAAAGTTGAAAATTGGAAAATAAGTTCTTTAGGGGCTGACAGGCAATGCGGAGTTCAAACAACTGTAGATCATGAATCTGGGGTTAAGTTCCGAGATAATTTGTCCACAGTAAAAGTTGCTACAGCTAGCAAGCTGCAGCCCACTCCCTGTCGAAGAGTGGAGGCCTGTGTCCCAGAAGTGGGAACATGCTGCAGGGTCATTATGCTATTATGCTTATAATAGGCACTAGCGACCTGCCACTGTTTCGCTCAGATGCAACGGCTACATGTCAAACAAATTAGATTTCTGCCGAACTATTCTGTAAAAATCTCACTGTAAAAAGTGAGGGTGAAGTGTTGTTGTGTTGTTGTTGTTGTCAATAATGACAATACCAAGCATCTGGTGGAAAACAGTTCACTTCAAGCTCACCATCACTGAAAACTTAGTTAGGTGAATTTAAGTTTTCACAGTGTGATTTCTAGTTCTTGGCTGACTCATGAGTCCTGACATACAGGTACACTTAGTTCAGGAGTCAGAGGCTTCAAACAAGTTTCGGTAACTTATTATGTCAATAAAGAATTATTATTATTATTATATTATAGTTCAGCTATGATCTATATCAAGATAATGTATTATACACGTGAACCTTCCGGAATAAATGCTCTAAATGATGGTGATAACCGCATCAAATCCATTGTGCAGTTTAGGAGATCTGAGCGGTCACACAGATAGTCAAGAAAAGCGACTCTTTTTTTGTTGAGAAATGTTTAGATTGTTTGAGTTTCAAAATCAGGGTTCAGGTTTAAGGTAGGACTTAGTTGCGTCTGCATTGATGACAATAACTTCTCTTAAGAGTTACAAAATAAATAAATAATGTTATGCTGCAAGATTTCATCTCACAACCTTATCATAACAATCCAATAACTAATTTAGCCTTGAATCGAAATCAAAACACTCCTAAAATTATTAAAATTAGAAAAATATTGCGTCAGCCCTGACCTGTTAGATCACCATTGCGTAGTCTACGAGACTAATGTCATAATGGTTTATTTATTCAACCGCTTACTCGAAGCGCCTCCACGCATCGATGTGACTCATTATGAGGACAACTACACACGACGACATTATGCTATATACATTAAGTATACGACAGGAGAGAGATCAGGCGCAGGACCAACGGCTAAACGTGCTTTCCGAGGCACGGGGGTAACACGCTGCCAGCTTCCAAACTCCGGGATGCTAATGAGAATTCCTAATGAAAAATGGGGTTGGGTCCCTGGATTATCCCGTCGGAATGCACCTGTGTCAGCACATTCACTTGTGCACTAAAATATCCTCGCGTCGGTGGCTAGTCTCCACTGAGAGTGGCCGCCATGACCGAAATTTGGTCTGGAAGATTATCTATAATAAAATCGTTATACATAATATAACAGGCAAATTTCCAGTATAAATAAGCTGAGGCTCGCATTGTATTGAATTTTCGTACAATGAGAGCTCAGCTTATACTAGTAATGTTAATCTTAAGAAGGACATGCGTTCATTTGATTGGAAGAAAAATAAAATTTAGGTCTGGCAACCTTGCTCGCAGTTTGAATTGCAAATATCGAACTTCAAATTGACGATGGCGACAAGAGATTTTTTACTGTATGTTTTTGCCATCTGTTTGATAATGTTGGTAACATAAAAGCGTAATATATATAGAAGGAGTGTTGGTGTAATTAATCAGATTTGATTTTAAAACGATTCCACACATCATCGTCTCTTTAACATGTGGCAAAAACGTTTCACAAGACACGGACTTTCAGATACAATTCAGACAAGCATTTTTCTTTAAAAGTACAGTTCCTCTTTTCACATAAGTAGCCAAAGAAAACAGAAGCACATTGTATTATAAAAAATGAAATAAACTATTTGTTTATGTATGAAACCATAGCGAACAATCAGTCAAATCAAAACAAACCTATCAACGTGATTTATAGTTGTTTATACGGTTCAATCCACACACATTGGGGATTTTGGTCATGTTAACTAACAGGGGGGGCATTGTTTAGAATATTAATGTAACACGTGGTTCAACAGTAGAGAGCCATGGCCACGAATCAACGAACGAATCAAGAGAATGAATGTGTGAATTGAAGATTGAAGAGAGTGAATTGTAAGAAACAACGCACTTTACACTTTTTATTTCTTTTCTTTTTGGAACGAAGTTCCTTATTGCACGGTACGGACTTGGCGGATGGGGGCTAGGCGAAAAAAAGTGTAAGAATTTTCCATCACGAGTTTCCGTCAAGACCTTTTCTTTATTTGTTTGTTTGGTTGAACGCGCTAATCTCAAGAACTACTGGTTGGAATTGAAAAAATATGTTTGTGTTGGACAGTCCATTTATCGAGGAAGGGTTTAGGCTATGTAACATCACGCTACAAGCAATAGGAGCGGAGAATATATGAAAAATGTTGCAAAAACGGTAAAAAAAGTTTCTTTTTGAGAGCTTCCGTTGTGTGTGCTGCGTAAACGGTTAAAGTTACGCAAAAATCATGTATGACGGAATGGTTCCCATTAAAAAAAAGTCCACAACAGCCATCATCACCATCATTTAAGGTAGACTCAATATAACCCTTTTAATGGTAATCAAATTTGTTCTATGGATGTTCTAAATATACTACGAAAGGAACTTCGTTCCAACCGAGTGTTCCAAGATACTCACGCATTTTTTTTTAATATTTCTTTATTACTTGTATATGTTGTGTTGTGTGCCTTGTAATGCTTGAAACACTTTGGAATGCCAAAGCGTTAGTCTTCTTCTTCGATCCATGTCCATCTGCCGTCGTCTTAGTATTATATGGTAAACTAGCTTTTGCCCGCGGCTTCGTTCGCGTGGAGGTCGGAAGTTATCCCACGGGAACGTACTACCGGAATAAAAAGGATCCTATGTGTTAATCCAAACTATAAACTGTCTGTGTGCCAAATTTCATCCAAATCCGTTCTGGCGTTTTTGCGTGAAAGAGTAACAAACATCCATCCATCCATCCTCACAAACTTTCACATTTATAATATAAGTAGTATTTTATTTTTACTTACTTCTTTGACATAATCTCATTATTTGACATTATATACTTCGGATTCTTATTTCAACTCCTTATTTAAGGCTTTTGTGGATAGGATTTTGATTCCGATTTGTTACAGTAGTAATGGCAATCGTGTCATTTAGTCCAAATAGGCTTTTATTTTTATATAGATTCTTTTATATTTTGTGAATGTGAGAACGTTTTAGACCTAACTTGTAGACTAGATTTGTGGACCTTTTTATATTTTGTTGAGTACATGTTACTTGTTGACAGGCCTACACTGTCCTCTCATATCTATCAACACTGTAATTGGAAACATTGTAAAAGCCCCTTATTTTTAAAAGAGTAACCGTGGAGTTTCTTGCCGGCTCTTCTCCATATGAAACAACCAATTGGAACCGTGCACCTAGCTTCTGACGATTCATAAGTGCCCATGTTGGTTTATGTGAAATAAAATATTTTGATTTTGATTTATTTCTGCAAATTGGTTCAAGCAAACACTTTTACACGTCAAAATTAAATTACGTTTTTAAAGCTAGATGAGTTCGGTGTTTCCTATCTGACTACTCTGAGAAGAAAGGCCGATACAAACTTAGAGTCACAATCTATTTTAAACTCCAGACATTATCTTGGTCAGGTCATATGAGGACCATTAATGTGTGAGCTGGTCTTTTGAGGAAAGATCCATATACGAGTAAATTTCAGAGAACTTCTCCAGTCTGTGCAGTAGTATTCATCATGGATGATAACTATGATACTTAAGGCTAGAAAGAGGGGGGTCTAGCTATCATCCATTCCATCACTCTCTCTCTTCTAACTTGTCGACATGAAAAAGGTGTAGTAATTTATACTTTTTACCTACTATTTTCGTTAAACATACAAATACTTTCTAGATATCGATTTGTTTCAGTCGGATAGTTCCCTTGACGGGAAATGTTCAATGATTCACCTGAAGGTATAATTTAATGTCCAAATGTCATTATAATTATTTCCGTGACCGGGTCATTGAATCCTTAGCATTCATTTTGTATGGAAGTATATGTTAATCACTCAGGGTGGTACGACCTGTGATGTGGTCATTAATTATGTAGACTCCATCAATCAATACTCAAATGCATTTCTAGTTCTACTTAGGCTGAACGATTTCTTATTCAGTAGATGCTTGGCTGATAGAAACGTTAGGTTAGGTTTTTCTTTTTTGTCTGTAGCTCAGTAATAGTTAACAGTTATTAATAATTACTTTGGGATCTTTCCGATATTTTTATTTTTATTCTTCATTTAATTAGGGACTTTTATGACGGCAATGCGTATGTCAGTCCCATTGTACCATAAATATACATACTGCTACAGATTACATTTGGGCCATGAACCTGATCAGACTCTTCGCATCATCACAATTTAGTTGAGACAAAATTTTATGAAATACGCCCTTATCAAGTCGGTTCAACCTCAAGACCCCAAACAGATCATTTCTTTGAGACTCATATCTAACACAATCCATTATTAAGTGATGTAAGTCTTCCACAACTCCACACTCCAAAGATCTTTCCGAAATTGCGCTACAACATTTGATGCTCTACTTGGCTACCTACCTAACGAAATGCTAAGGTTATCTCAGCTATATATTCATCAAGTAATTCATTATCATCGTCTTCCTTCTCTTAACCTGATTTATTTAGGGTCAGCGTGGCTAATCTTCTTCTTGCACATCCTTCTCCACTGCCTCCTCTTTGCATGGTTTGCTCAATACTGAGGGTCGTGACTACGACATGGTTTAAAGACTTTCTTCTTTATTATGTTCCTCCTTCTACTCGTACCTTCAGCAACATGCACGGCTTCTGAGGCTTTCTCCGCTCAAACACATAATTAGCACCATTACAATATTTTGTTACTTTATTCTAAAAAGATTTCTCCGAAATATTGAACATACTTACAATTTTTTATAAAGCATATAAGCCATATGAAAACATGAAAGCGGCTACAATTAAGCTAGGAGGTGTATTTTTAAATCGACACTATGACCGGGTCGTGAATTTAGGTCGCGCGCGCCCAAGAAGTAAGTACCTACCTATGACATTGGTCGATATCATTTTACTATACAATCGTGAAAAATAGTGGAAAATTATTTTATGATATTCTTGTCTATTGTGGTCTATGACAAGTCTACTCACTACGGGTAGCAGTTTTCTGATTCTTGTAAATAAGTATTGTTTAGCGATGATTCAGGTTTAATATAATAGTGAAGCCGGTAAAGTTTACTTAGTGGAACCATAAAGCATACCTAGTACTAGATGCAATGTACAGGAAACCTATAAAAAACATTATATTCTTTTATAATTTTCAAGAATATCAATAGAAGTTCATTGTCAACTGCAGGGTAATTGATTAACACACTAACAGTAGCAATGGCTTTCATCTTGACAGTTCCTCAACATTCAATGTGTTATTTACGTTGTTGAACAGTTTTTTTTTTTTGAAACTTTATACCAGAACAAATTGTGATTGATAGTGTGTTACGCAATTAGACTGGTCACTACATAAAGAAAATTAACGTGGTCGAACTTTAACGATTCATGATTAGTGCTTTGTTAGAACCAACACAATTACTTACTTTCAAGCTTATTACGTTAAAAGAGGTGTTACTCAGAAAACTGAAGTAATAATTATTAGTGATGACGATGATTCCAATCAGGACATTGTCATAATATAAGCTCAAACTCAAAGCATTTATTTCAAATAAACCAATTACAGGCACTTTTGAATTGTCAAGGGGTCGGTCAGTCAGAAAGATGAAGCTAGTTACCCATTCCAAAGCGTAGTAGGTAAGTTGGTCAGAACCCCAAGAGCATGGCATTCTAAAGAATTAGCTCTTGTGTACGACCTATTTTCTTTAATTTATGCTGTGAGCAAGAACAAAATAGGTTTGTTGAAGAGGCAGTGACGCAATTCTGTAAAATCACTTCAAATCTTCATTTAAGTTACTGCACATAATTAGTAAGCAAATTTACTTTAAAACAAATCATCGGAAATTCACACTTCGACTGCATTAGAATTTTCTAGTGGAATATCACCACAGTTTTACGATCACGTTTATGAAGTGGACATCAAAATAGAATAATGGTCCTGATGTCATGCGATGTTATCTTCACGCTTCTGCAACAATTAGACCAATTTACTCGAATACCTACCCAAGACAGATGTCTAACAGATTTTCAAGAGCACTTTTAATTTCAAGGCTCATTTCGTTAAAGTTTAGGGACGCATTATTATAATTGTTTACAGTTAAAAGCTTGAGTACATACATGTGTTGCGTACAACCACATCTGGTTGTTGCAGTCAGACATAAACTGTTATTTCCTCATCCTCTGATTGTTATTTAATACTTTTGCGTCTACGTTTAAAACTGCTATTATCCTTTTTAGGGTTCCTTAGTCAGCAAGTAAAGTAGTAAGAGTTTGGCCATGTCCGTCCGTCTGTATGTATGTCCGTGGCTTAGCCCAGAGACTCTTAATGCTAGAAGAAAGGTGTAATTTGACGCCGACAAAATGGTAAATAAAATCTAGAAAAAAAATATGTTTTTTTGGACAAGTCCCATGATGTGAAGTGTCGTTGGATAGGCCGTTCACAAATCTTGCGGGTGTGAAAAGCATTTTCCGATCCAGGGATTCGTTTGCGTAATATTTAGCGTTAAAGTGCTAATTTTTTTAAGAGTCAATTGTCCGCGTCCCCCCTGCCAGCTAAATGGTTGTGTCAACGTATGGGAGAACAGGTTTTTCACCTACAATATTAAGATTTTCCTTGGGATTAATTGATCTCAACTACGAAACCCCTCATTGTGCGTGTTCCAACACGCACTTGGCCGGCTTTAAGTTCATGATTTTTGATATAGAGAGTTTTAAGTTCCTTTACACTGAAACTGTACAAAGAACTTTATCTATAGTTTGTACTCGACTTTAACCCATATTTCTCTTGATGTGCATTTTTAAATTCTACTGGTATGCCATCGAGATCTTAACGGCACAAATTATTATTAGCGATTGTTTTTATGCTAACCAATAAATATTCATTAACTTTCCTCTCCTTATTTACGACCACATTGTCAATCAAGATTCATGTTTTTGGCCTGTTCTCATTACCATTGTATGTATGAACGAAAATTTGCAAAATGTTCCGTCTGGCTTGGATTGACAACACGTCTGTTTTTATTTCGTTTTCACTGTTTCATTTGCCGTCTCCTACTGCTTTAATTCTTATTTATACGTCAGTATATACAGATAATACAGCTGACAGCTTTATCTGGCTTGACTGAAAGATTATATTGAGGCCCCAGGACTTAGATTGATGATTATTGTTGAAACACAGGCTCACAGTACGGTGTAACTATACATTGTACCTACAATTATATGGCATATAATTATAACCTACTAGTTACTCGTACATGACGCAGTACACATCATTTAAGATTTGTTAATGGTGTTCAATTATAAAAACATGACACACGTCAAATGTTGCAATGGTCGCCGAGATACTGAGTTACATACTCTTCGAATTACCATTTAGCAAAATGATGTAACAGCTATATAAGATGGAAGATATTACGGAATTGATGACGTCATCCCTCGGAAGCTAGTTTTAGTAGCTCTGTCATAAAGAAATAAAGTCTGCCATAAAATAAGCTATCATGTCACCGAGCTGTCTGTTGTATCTTTATGGTTGTCGCACCTGTTAACTTGTTCTCTTGTTCACGCAATAATTGCATTATCGATTTTTCTATAAAACTGTGTTGTAACTGTCTTCAATTCATTCCGTAGGCGGGTCTAGTATTGTCATGTTTACTTACCATCTACACTTCAATTTTGTATTCTTTCAGGTTTAAAAAATGTTTCCTTATTTATATTCAACACATATTTTTTTATATTCCTCACCTGCATTCTAAGTAGATTTAATTCCAATTATACAAAACCAACAACTAAATATAAATAGAATTACTTACTATGTAGGACGCGCCTGTTGACATTGAACGAAATAACCATAGCAGTACAATACCTTGATGCCATGGAAATATAGTGACGTCATGACTGCATCCATTCATACCTTATTGATAAGGCATCCATTCACACACACATGCTCGTTGAAACAAGGAGATGTTACGACAATTTGAGAGTTATGACATTTTGCGACTGTTGTGTCATCTGACTCTATCTTATACAACTGCTACTCGTGATTTAAATGTACAATATAATTAAACGTTAATTGTGTTTCAATGGAATTGAGATATAAATAGGGTGTTAGTTTTTAGGGTTCCGTACCCAAAGGGTAAAACGGGACCCTATTACTAAGACTCTGCTTTCTGTCCAGCCATCTGTCTGTCCGTCCGTCACCAGGCTGTATCTCATGATTTCATGAACTATGATAGTTATAGTTGAAAATTTCACAGATGATGTATTTCTGTTGCCGCTGTAATAACAAATACTAAAAAGCAGAATAAAACAAACATTTATTTCAAGTGAAATGAGATTCGAACTTCAGTGTCAGTACAAAAAATAAAAATACCGGCCAAGTTCGAGGCGGACTCGCACACGGTGTGGTACCTACGCCATTATCTATAAAAACGAGCAAAAATATAACGTTTGTTGTAGGGGAGCCCCCCCCCCCCCCCCATACAACAAACGTGATATTTTTGCTCGTTTTTGCTCGATATTGATAACGGCAACAGTTAGACGCTTGAAATATTCGCAGAATATTTAGTTATATATTCACTTTAAAAATAAATAACAAAACTAAAAAAAAATGTAAGGGGGCCTCCCATACAACAGACATGATTTTTTTGCCGTTTTTATAGATAATGGTACGGAACCCTTCGTGCGCAAGTCCGACTCGCACTTGGCCGGTTTTTTATTTTTTGTACTGACACTGAAGTTCGAATCTCATTTCACTTAAACACATACACCATTTGAGTACCTAAATCAGCCGGGACCTAAAATCAAGCAACATATTCATCATAAATTAAAAAAAAATACATATAACTATGTATTACTGGATAAATAGAGCAAACAAACCAACAGGGGCAGGTGTTTTATAAAATCCACAATAAGTACACTAATCGTATGCATTAAACAAATGTAATGTGACGCACAGGAAATGTGCCTATCAGAACCGAGATTTGCGGCTGAATTATTTCCACAAGGTTGCCACCAAAGTGGATAATAACAAAATAACAACCATGCAGTATATTTCCATAAATTAAAGCTAGCTGCAAATTGTACAATATTATATTTTAGAACTTATAGAATCAGCAGTCAGATGCACTACAAATAAATTGAAGACAGCAAAAGTAAATCGAAGGATGGATCTATCAGTCTATTGCCGTTCCAAGAAACTCAAGAAAAGATATACCCAAGTACTTATAGAAAGAGCGTGTGTTCAAAGGACTAAAGGTACGAGTTCGTAGCCGACTGCATGCAGCAGCAGCAGACGACGTGTCGCTGCGACACTACTGGTTTCTATGCATTTCTATGAAATACCATTCGTAGCTAGCGACACGTCGTTTTCATAGAAATACATATAGAAATAAGTAGTGTCGCAGCGACACGTCGTCTGCTGTTGCTGCATGTAGTCGGCTACGAACTCGTACATTTACTTGTACAATAACCAAAACCCTGTTCGGTCCTTAAGGATGTTGATAATATTTGGTGCTAAGAGAAATTTTCAGAAAAAAGAAACCTCTGTTGAAAATTTATTTTCAATAGTACCTAATAAGATTTTTTATTACTTTTTGGTAGTTATTCAGTACCTACCTATGTACCCCTTTCGGGTCGGACAGATTTTTTTCTTCCATTTTGCATTATATCCCTTCAGACCAATAATAGATATTAGAAGCTGATACTATATGATGCTTATGATTTACATACACATTAGTACTTTTTACCAGGCAAATAAATCCTAACTTCTAATTACTGTACTATTTAAGAAATGATTTCCCAAGAAATAACCGTGACCAGCAAAGTTTCAACACTTTTGACACGAAATCGTCTATTTTATGTGGAGTTTATGGCCCATTTCCTTGGCCGCTCATACAACAGCTATAGGGCAGCGTGACCCATTTTTATGGCCTGTTATATCAAACTGACACAGTAAAACATTCAAGCCTGCGATGTTTGAGATTTATGAGAAGATGTAATCGTGTTCTATTCCGTCTTGATTGTTTTTAGTTGTAAAATTGTAGGCTTTTTTGTGAGTTCGTCCATTATGAATTACATAAAATGAAGTTCCAGTGGCCTCTACCTGTCTAGAAATAAATCTTAATCACGATATTGTTGTAAAAACGCAAATATCTGTACAAGTAATGTACAGATATTTTTGTTTTCAACTTTATTGAACTATCCATCTAGCACTTCATTTTATTTTATGCCTGCTGACACTACCTGTACTACAACAACACAGATGAATCTTTGATAAAGTCATATTTGGACTAACTTGTAGAATCACCTGAAACTCCGAATCGTCATATCGAAACTTGCAAAAAAGAAAAAACAAAAGAAAGAAAACACGTTTATTTGCGGTAAAACATGACGCAAAGAAAAAACACAAACACAAAAAAGAACAAGTTGGGGAAAATAAATATGCATCCAACTCAGGGGCTCGTCGACAAACAATTTATCATTTACTAAAGTACTTACACAAGGTATTACAATACTACTATAACTAGAAGAATCAACATCAACCCATTGACGCTATAAATCACGGTGTGAAAACGACGTGTGAACGTCAACGTAGGCGTTGCCAAATAGTAATCGGATATAGCTACTAATTGACAACTCCCACCTGAAGTCGGATGTGTGAGTGGCCGACGGAATTTGGAATGTACCGCGGTAAATGATGAACACATACCTTACCTAAATGGTGAACACATACCTTACATAGAATCATCAATGTATCCTAATTTAATTATTT
This sequence comes from Griposia aprilina, assembly GCA_916610205.1. NCBI lineage: Eukaryota > Metazoa > Arthropoda > Insecta > Lepidoptera > Noctuidae > Griposia > Griposia aprilina. The sequence continues at coordinate 3,368,967 of OU744295.1, read as the reverse complement.
ACGCGGCTTTTGTGGTTAAGTTCTCTGATCGTCTATAATATATTTTCAGGATTTGAGGATAATTAGTGCTAATTAATATTTCGAGGAATTGTAACATCCCACCAAACACTCGTGACGTAGATCGTGTACATTTGAATTTTTAAACAAATCCCACTAAAAACAACCAATTTATTATAAACTAAGCAGTAGTTAAATTATCTATTAAAGGATAAAAATATGTACACGGGATTTTCTTCTTATACTAAGTTAACTAACTAACTATTAAAATTAAAATATAATAACCCAATCTGACTAAAACTATTAACATAATAAAATAAAGCGCCGAAAAAAAAAGCAGTACCTTAGTTTTTTTAATACATAGTCGTATTTAAAGAATGATTATTTCAGACTAATATTTCTTTAGGAATGAGCAGTACAGATATATCGAGTTTTGGAAAGAGACTGTCATTTAGGTCACAAGTTTTATAAAGTCAAACTTTTTCTAAAAATAGGTAGGAAATGCGGTTTGAGTATCCAACTCTTGTCTTATTTCCTGTCTAAAAACGACTAAAATAAATACGAACTGCAATCAAAATGTAACCAAATATAGTATAATAATAATACCAGCCTGTTACCTATTGTCCCACTGCTGAGCAAATGCCTCTTCTCATACAGAGAAGGCACGAGCATTGATCATAACTCTTGTTCTAGGCGGATTGGCGATTTCAGACTTCTAAAAATGAAAATATATATTATAACCTACCTTTCTTTATTCCTCAGATCTTCGGCATCGTGATCATAGCAGCAGCATGCGTGGACATGGGAATGATCAAGGGGTTTGCTGGCATGGAGCCAACCGGCCACGAGACTGATGCTCTACTGATAGCCATCGGAGTCCTGATCATCATCATTGCTGCTTTCGGCTGCTTTGGTGCCTGGAAGGAGAGTCCTAAGCTGTTGTATATCGTGAGTAGCTATTTCTACGAGTATATCCATTATGATACTTTCATTGTCAACTGGTGAATGTAGCTAAGTATCGCAAGAACAGGTAACTAAGTACACCAAGAGTAACTAAGTTTTTTTTTTCATATACAGTAACAATATATAGCTAAAGCAATAATTTAGTCCATCGGATTCAAGGAATAAACACTGAAAGCTTCGAAGTTAAGAAATTAAAAAACTTTAACGTAATGATAACAAAAATAAGCAGTCACCAAGTCCTCAAAGATTGAAGTATAAATACCATAACAAGAGACAAAATAGGTGACGATATTTATTTTAACCTTGAAATAAATAATATGAACTGCGAATCACCAATAGACGCGTTAATTGACCAATAGAGTGTGACGAAAAATTGGTCATCAGGCGTGTCCACTTTGTGTGCAGTCCAAAGTTTTTATTTCATTTATTGGTTATGTATCCCTGCTAAATATACTTAGGCTCGGTATAATGTGAACAAAGACTGAATTCTATTTTGTTATAAAATTGGTGTCTATGACTCTCCCATATTTGTATTGCTCGACTGGCATATGCTTGGTCCCTTCTAAAATGGGAAATGACACAACTTATAATATCACCAGTCACTACATTAGGGTAATTAAATTAAACTTAAATCGTTACTAGGTCAATCCTCAACTCTATTCTTTGACCCACCTACTCAAATCGTGACTTCCCCCTATATTTCAATATTGACCCAAAAACATAATTTGTCATGGGCAGGCCTCACTATGGAAATTATGTAGGCCGCCTGATGAACTGTGGTGTCGGTAAATGTCCTATTGTTTTGTTGGCAGCATATTATTTCGATAATGAGCTTGATAAAGATTACGACGAAAATTAAGCTTGCCTGATGCTAGTGGCTTTAAATGGTTTGTTATGAAAGTTTATTGAAGAAGCAAACAATGGATGGCATCCAGCTTAAATGATCATGATGATAATAAAGACGGAGCGGTGGTTAATTCCGTCTTTAAAGACTGTGAAATGTTTAAATTACTTTAAACTGTAAAGAAAAGAAAGAAAGAAAAATAGGTTTATTTGTCACAGAAACACGTGCATACAAAAAAAAAAAAATTTGTTCAGGTAACAATTTAATAAAAATAAACAAACAAACTAGATCTTTAATCACGAGCACAAAACAGAAATAACAAGACTGTACTGTAACGAGTTCATTAATAGTTTTTTTTTTCTATGGTTGCATTCTGGTCAGAGCTTTTGGTTCAGTTATGTGTGGTTCACCTCAAGATATTTTGTGCCATCTTTCTTCATTAATCCTTTAATTTCTTGTTTCTATTTTATAATCCATCCATATCATTTACTTTCCCAAGTTCGTTGGCTGTCTGATCATCATCATTCTCTTGGAGCTGTCTGTTGGCATCGCTGCGGCCGCCTTACGTCCTCAGATTGAGGGTCAACTGAAGTCTCAGCTGCGAGCCTCCTTCATCAAGAATAAGTCTACCAAGGAAGAGGATTCTACCTACAGGGAGTTCTGGGACCGCATTCAGACCAGCGTAAGTGATCAATTACCTACTGCTATATCATCTAACATTTTGTAATAATGTGTTGCATCAATATCAAACAAGTGTCCATAACATGAGAAAAAATTGCTCTTATGACGTTTGACTAACTACTTATTAGTTGACACCTGGTATAGTTTTTGTCCTTTATTATCTAGACTTCCGTGTCATACTTTACTAAGCTCCCATTTCTCTCTAGCGTAGAGGAGCGACAGCTCATCAATATCATTTTTTTTTGACAAAATATTTTTCCTCTGCCAAACTGCAAAGCAGTTTTTTGGCAGACATTGCCCATTAGTATAGAGGTAAGATAAACAGGGTGTAAATTTCACTCATCCTCAATAGAAAAGGGAGGATTCTCCAACCAGACGGGTGATTGATGTCAATACGTTATATGTATATTATGATAGTCACACGGTAAACTCTGCTTGCGCGATGCAGCATTTTGGATGACGTCAATATGATGCGTAGTTTGCATGTGGCGATGTAGATGCCGCCACAAGTAACAGCCTGTTCATATTTACATAATACGTATATATCTTCTTTTTTTTGAGATTATTTTGCTCTTGACTGAACAACGGCGAATGACTCACATTTATTCGTCCAAAGTCTGAATAAAACTCTTGCATTTTCATCTGTCATATCATCTAAACACAGATAGCGGACTGAACATGACTCCTGCCAAAAAAACTACTATGAAACCAGATTTTCAATACAGTATCCTCCAAACATTACCCATCGGTCCAACTCATTATTTACCCTAAATTCTTCCTTTTTCAGTTGGAATGCTGCGGCATCACCGGCCCCGACAACTACGTAGCCTCGGAGCCCCGCATCAACCCTTCCTTCAGCTGTTGCCCCAACGATGGCACCGACCGCTCCGCCGAAATCAAACGTTCCGATTGCCTTTCATCTGAGAAGTACTTTAAGGAGGGATGTGAAGACAAGGTGCTTGGAACTGTGCATAGTGCTGGCATGACCGTCATTGTTTGTGGGATTCTCTTCTGCTTTTTGGAGGTCAGTATTCTATATGTGTTTATTTGACAGAGATAAGAAATTAAATAAGGAGTTGGGATAATATGTCCATGATCAGGCTAGCTTTTGGAGTTTTGAGCTTACAAATATCTTATACCAAGGGCTAATATCTTATACCAAGGGCTAGTATGACATGTGAACCATGCAAGGCCGCTGTGAATGTGGGTGTACTCCGTAATCATTAAGATTTAATTGTTCAGCTAGGCAGAAAACAAAGAGATAATTTAGAGAAGTAAAGCAAACTACATTTTCTTGTCGCAAGGCGATGGCGTTATTCGAGCGTTATTCTCATTAGTATTGATTAAACCACTTACATTCTACAGCAACATAGAAGTAATGAACTATTGATCGCAAAAATATGTTCAATAAAAATAATGGCTTGTACACAATCAACCCACTTTCTATACCACAGAACTTGACAATTAATTACCACATTCAGCTTGAAAATGACACACCCTCCATAACTTTTTGCTGAAGTAATCAGGAAATTATGCGTAGTCTGACATGAAATAAATATGTTCAGAGCCTTGAAATGTTGCTATATATGTAAACGCCTTACAAAGAAACTTTGCATGTTGGAACAACATTTACGTGGCGTGGATTTATATTAATTGCGCGACCAATCTAAGTCACTAGGTTATCATGAGTTAACTCACTAGGTTATCACGAGTTAACTCACTAGGTTATCACGACTGAAACTACGTGATATAGGGTTTATTAAGATGCTTTTTATGGGAGGTCATTTCAAGGCGTATGGACATAAAAAGTACCGTATATATTTTTGTCTGAAAGAAAAGCAAAAACAGACATAGTTAAAATATTTTTTTTTGCCAGAAACACGGTACGTAGTAGTATACTACGTAAAAAACGAATTCTCATTTGTATACAATTAAGAATTCGTTTTTTAATTCAATGGCAATCTAGTGGTTCACTGTAGTTTTGTGACTGTTACAAAAAAGAACAAAAATATTGAATTTGTAAAAAAAATACTTTAGGTAAAGTGCCTTATTTTCCTAGTCAAACTCAAACACAAACTCAAAGCATTTATTTCAAATAAACCAATTACAGGCACTTTTGAATTGTCAAGAGTCAGTCAGTCAGTCAGAAAAATGAAGTTAATTGCCCATTCCAAAGAGTAGTAGGTACCTATGGAGAAGAACACGCAAGAAACTCCATGGACACTCTTTTAAATCAACATATAATTACAAAAAAAAAAATGTTACATCATTCATGTTGAAATTATACATGTGAGAACGATGTAAAAACACGTGCACGTTAAAAGCGTCCGTAATAAAAAAGATAAAAACCATTAAAAAAGATAAAAATAAGCCGTGGCAGCCAAGAGATGACCAGTCCCTACTGACGGCGCCCGTTCACGAACATGACGCATGGATCAGCACCATTCACCTCAACCATTTTGAACGGAACTTAATGATCCAACACACACGCCACCATCAGCGAGACATTTGAGTGAGCATGACATACTCTCAGCCGCCAGGGCACTTTCAAGTCAATGAAAGACGAACCTAGTAAATGGTAGCTTTATAGTATGTACATAGGGCTCACACATGTGCTATGCAATTATACAATACTATGAGATTGAATTTATACAATGCAATCATCTAAGAACTAATCTTCCAAATTTTCTATCATCGCCAGTAGAAAGCAGTCTATAAATTTCTGAATTGAATTTGCCTTACAACAGCTCCAACAAATAAACGAGTTCGCAACCCTTAGTACCTCTCCTGACGTCAGAGGGGTCACGCTATACCAGAATTTAACGCCACAATCTCAGATCTCTAACCTAGGCCGAGGGTTTCAACGGCCTCACTTTATTGAACAGCACACTAATCTAGATGACCTCCTTACATGCCTAGGTATCGTAAAAGAATATTTATAAGGACCAGTCGTAAGATCTGGTTCGCTGATAGACAGTTTTCTTGTGTTACGTGAAAAAATTACCTAGCTTAGGTAATTTAGGAAAGGAATTGTGTTACTTAACGAATAAAGTAAAATTCTCATTATTTGCTAACTAAGCTTTTTAGCTTTTTTTTATATTTCTGATGTACATAATAAAGAGTTATTCTATTCTATTCTTTTTTTGATACCTACTTTATGTGTTTAAAAATTGTAACAAAAAGGTACCATGATAACCAATCGATACGTTTGTCAAGAGCATAGTAAGTACAGTAGGCCGCACGTCAGTAGTAACAAAACCAGTATAATCTGGCCGCATGCTTTTGTTAATCCGTACTACGCTAGGCCAGCTCAAAATCAAGGTGTTGCCACTGGCGTACGATCGACTGTACATTATGGATTATTTTGTATTAAAAAATCAGTAGTGAGCTTTATGGCCCATCATGATGGTAAGTGTAGCCCGCGAAATACAAATTGTCTTACGTTTTTTTTTTGGAATTTGCATTCAGTATCAGGTTGTATGTTGATCTAAATATTATTCGCGGGTGTATCAAATATCTATTTATAGAATAATAATAATAAAAATTATCAATACGACTCTCTAAATTCATATAATATTGAATGACTTTTTCATGAAGTCATAACATTTGAGGCCAATTCTAACTTAAGGAGTTCTGTAGAGCCATATTTGTTACGGTCGCTAATCATATTTTAAACAACATACAACCTGACACTGACCTGCAAATTGCAAATAAACGCAAAAAAAAAACGGGCTACCTTATCGAATTCCCTAAAGGTCATTGGTCCATCTAACTAGGGGGCGCCCAAACTAAGGCATTTCAATCCAAGAAAATTATTGGGTAGGTAACTCAAAGATTAATTAATCAAAGCTGGAAATTAAACGGTGTTTTCTGTCTATTCCAGGTCGCAGGTATCGTGCTAGCTCTATGGTTAGCACACTCCATAAAAACCCATGGTAAGAGCCGGGAGACCGCCTAATTCTACACCATATCACACCACAGCTACAGAGTATAATTTCATAAGCAATGCACAATACTTGTAAGTTAAAATAAGTTACCTTATTTATTTAAGTATAGAATCTATTAGATTTGAAAGAAGTCAGAATGTCAATTATTGTGGTGACGTCAATTATACAGTGTGACGTCTGACGCCAAGTTGACAATTTGACGTCGGAAAGTTGACGTTTGAATAAAAAGTGAATAGAATTTGTAACGTAATGGCTGGACTTCATGCAACCATTCATGGTGATAATTTATAAAAATGCTATTCTTATTTAGAATATTATAAGTATGGCCTACCGAACCATGTATTTTAAAGCTCTTTAACAACTGTACCCAACTTATTACTTTAATGAGGAGGCGTTTTGAACGCTACTTTTAAAGATATTATTCTAAAAACGAAGTTTTATTAATATTTTGAAGTTATTATCCAGCCTTAGCAAAGCTCTCTATAAAGTAATTAAGTAGGTATCTACATATTTTTTTTGGAAAGAACAGTCGTTAAAACCGCCATTACGTAATGTAGATGTTAGTTTTCTTATTGAAACCAAAGCTGTAATAGTAATTAACTTAACATACGAACATTATTAATGAACTTCTGAAAAATGTATGACATTAAAATATTGTGTGGCTTTTGGGCAACACCAGTAGGTAGACACATTGTATTGCGTACTGTGAATTAATTTCAAACAACTCATTGAAAAATATAATAACATTGACACTATTGAACTAGAACACAGACCTTAATTAGTCCTATAGAATCGCTCAATTGTAAACATTAAAAATGTTAAAGCCACTCAAACTTAATGTCGGATAAATAACGCATTTATTAAAATTATTTTAATAGAAAAACAGAGCCAATAGCGGTACAAAACACAAAAAAAAAAAAACGTAAATTACTTTAAAAACTATCGATGTCTTTAAAATTAGGCATTTTAATTCATAAGTTTAACCACCACTCTGTAAGTATTGAGAATGCTTTACTAGTCATTAATTTATTAACAGTATTTCATAAGTGCTATTGTGAATATTTATCCCACCATACTTTTAAATTCATTAGAAATATCATTCCTTGAAAGTAAAAAAAAAAAGGCGAGAGGTGTCGAAGAACACTTGGTCCGAACGAAATTCCTTTCGCTGTATACCTGTATAACAGGCACAATGAAATAAATTAACTTCAGCAGCTCATCTTGGTGTCACATGACTTTGACAGAATAGTCGATACCGGCTCAGTAGTCGAAACGGAAACAAAAAATCGTTACACAGTAACTAAATGAAAAACAAATGAATTCTTAGTATAGCAAAAGTGTCGTGACGGTGAAAATGTAATTTTTTTTTCGGTCCAGAGGTGCCAGAGGTCCTAAACAAATGGCATTCACTTCGCAGGGGTTCTATTTCTACAATCGCTATCGCTTTCGCTAATATTCCATCATACGAATTGAAAAACTAGCGGTAACGCTTGTCAAAAAAGTGCCACAAGGCTACGATCAGTATGGAAGTAATCGTTCGATCTTTCGATCCGTTTAATAGAATCGAATGATGTTAACATTGTCTAGCTAATTTCTACTCGTTGACGTATAATTACGTGACATTTCGATAGCTTATGTCAACCCCATACATTTTTTTGGCTTTTCTACTAGCGTCATCGCTAATCGAATGTTACTTTGTCTAGGCCCTCTGCTCTCATCCGCCAAGTGTGCAGAGTGTATCGTGCGATAAGGAATTTCGTTCCAAAATCTAGACGTTAAGTTTCTACTTTCTTGTAAACGTTCCTTAGAGATCGAATTTAACTACGGAACTTGCAAATACAATTTATTAAATAATTAAAATATTCCTGTAAAAGTTGCGAGTACCTACCGAAATACAACTGCTCGAATAAAAAATATATTTTAGCTAAGCATAAAGACCGAGCACAAACAATCTGCCTATCTTTTGCCCAACTGTGTTGGGTTCGGGTTCCAGTCCTACCAGATGCAGCTTAATACCTTTATTTTATATGGAGCGACTACCTATCAGACCTAGAGGTAACAAGATACCCTTTGGTAAGATTGGTTGTCAGACCTCCGGGGTTCTGATACCCGTAACGACTGTCAAAGATCTATAAATGACAGCCGGGACCAACGGCTTAGCGTGCTTTCCTAGACACGGGCCGGTCTCGGTATGTAAAGATGGTCACCCAGCCACGAACCAACCGTGGCAAGCGCAGCTTAACCTATCTATCATTTAGCCAGGAGCCCCTCGACCGAGCTCAAAAAAAACTTTAAAAAATAAAATATAACAACATACTGTATCTTCATTTAATAATTATGAAAACGCAAGTTCAGTAGTTAAAATTTTATAAAATGGCAATATTATTACTTATTATAAAAGTCTATTAGTGTTAAATGAATGTTGTAATAGATTTTCTTAAAATAAAGTATTTGTGTTCCATATTGTATAGTTTTATTTTGTAAAACATCCGCATCATTTTCAAGAATTTTTGTGAACTCATTCGAAACCCCCGTCATCTCTTTTATGTTATTGGTCTGCAAATAAGGAGGCGGCTGATGCCTGATACTAGAGGCATTGCATCTGGGATATCACCGGCAACTCCACATTCCAGAGACAATGTTACAATGTCTCATGCACTTGTAAAAAGCAGGCACAGCTTCCTAAAATCGGCAGCGTCCCTACCAGGAAACCCGACCGACGCCCGTTACAAAATGTGGCAGGATATTCTCCCTCCACCCACATTAGACTCTCGGCATCGGTCGCGAACGGTTGTGTGCTTGCGCTCTCCCGTTTTCGATTTTTGTCGAAGTTTAATTCTTCTCGCTGCGAACCTCGTAGCGCCCCCGCTGCCGCCCCGGCCGCATTCGATCGTCGAACAATTAATTAAATTTATTTAATTAATTGGTCGTATCAAGTGATCAATTAAAAACTGCCTTTTTCAAGGCAAGTGATATTTCTTTAACTGCGCGTTTGTGTGAGTAGCTTCACTAGGCCCCTTCTGGGCAAAACCACAGTTTCGTGGTCCTCGGTGGATACCTAGCGGTGTTAACGATCCGAGTGGGGTGTTGTCCCAACACACCCGCCGAACCCTTTCAGGGTGAGGCAGTCAGTTGGACGGGTCCCAGAGCTAACCGGCCTTGGGGGATCTCCTAGTCGGCTCTGGTGACAGTTTTCCTTCCCCAGCTACTCACCTAGTGTCTCTAGGGTGTGTCTACACCCTTCGCGCTAGACTGTCAGGGCCCCGTTCGCACAATAAGACTGGCGACGGGTTTACAAGCTTAAGGCTCACCATAGGTACTCACCTCCCTGTCTATACCCGACAGGGAGGGTAACTCATCCCCGGGAACACCCACCCGGGGAGTTAGGCATAGGGAATTTTTTAGGCTGGAATCTTAAATTCCAACATCCCCCCCAAATAAATAGCCCCGCACCCCCCAACCATGGGGGATGCCATTTTATTAACGTTCCTCAAGGAGGTCCTCCTAAAGGACCCCGAGTTCATCGCCAAATATGGCGCTAAGTTCGCTGCTTTGCAGCCCCCCACCCCCTGTCCTTCCGACAACTCTGCCGCTATCGCTAACTTTAGCGATGCACTAGAGGCCCCCCCCCCGGTGCAAACCGCCCCCCTCCCCCCCGTACCGATGGAAACCGACCATCGGACAACAACTAGACGCCCCGTCTCCCCGTACTCCTCAGGCTCGGAAACCCTGACGAACTCCTCCTCCGAGGATGACGGTTTCCAGACCGTCACCTCTTCCTCCAAGAGGAAAAAGAATTTCGCCTCTTCGCAGGCAAACAAACTTAGGGACCAATCGGTCACTCCCCCGCCCACCCTTGCGACACCGACCGCCGTCGTCGCCATCACGACCGGCCCCCCCCCCGCGTTAAGCCCCCCCCCGGTTCTCAATGCTTTACTTGAAAGCAACCCCAAAAAGACCCCCACCCCCCCCCCCTGTCTTCATCCAAGACAAAGCAAAATGGACTGAAGTGTCCAAATGGTGCGTCGATCTCAGGATCGGCTTCACCAGTGCCCGTTCAACCGAGCAGGGCATCAAAGTCCAAGTCCCTAAATCTAACGATTATAGGGAACTTACTAAGCTCCTCAGAGCACGTGGTGTGTCCTTTCACACGTACTCCCTCCCCGAGGACCGTCAGACCCGCGTAGTCATCAATAGGATCCCAAAGGAGATAGCTACCTCCGATCTTAAGGAAGACCTTGTCTCACAAGGCATCCCTGTAGCCGAGGTGCACCGCATGCACCGTGCCCGAGGCGGCGAGCCATACAACATGGTCCTTGTTGTATGCCCCCCCGTCGAAGGACACCACCCGATCTTCAAGATCAAGTCCCTTTGTCATCTCACTGGATTTGATATCCAGAAGCCCCGCAAGACTGGAATAGTTGGCCAGTGTCACCGCTGCCAACTATACGGTCACTCCCAAAAGAATTGCCATGCCACACCCAGGTGCGTCAAGTGCCTGGGTGGGCATGGCACTTCCGAGTGCTCCCGCCCAAAGGACCGTACCCTATGCACGGAACCACCCAGCTGTGTGCTGTGTGGCCTCTCCGGGCATCCAGCCAACTACCGTGGCTGCCCCAAAGCCCCTAAGGCAACGAACCCCAAACTGGCGAAGCGTACGGACGCTCGTCAGGGAAGGGAAGCCCCCTCCACTCAACTTCCCGAGCGTCTGAGTCCCCAGAGACCCAACGCTTGGAATTTATCCCAGCACCAACAGGCCTTCCCGCCCCTGGTACGCAACCAACCCCCCCCTCCGCCCCTCATCGCTCATCAGATGGACCCCCGCATTCGCGCACACGCGCTCGCGGCCGCGCCCGCACCCGCGCCCGCGCCCGCGCGCGCACCCGCGCCCCTCGCTACTAACCCCCCGGCTCCTAAAGCCACCACCCCCGCCCCAGTCGCGCCCGTTCCTTCCTCATCCACACCCGTGGCTGTAGGCCCCAACCCCATGGATCCGTTCAACGTGATCTCAGGCACATTCACTGCCTTCCTCACCCCTCGCGCCCGTCAAATGGCCAATGAAATCGTTGCCGCCAGAAATGCCGGTAACCTTTATGCCATTCAGTGCATATATAACGCGTACCCGGACATTACGCACGCGTTACAGTCATTCGTAAACTCTCCCAATCCCACTAATGGATAACGGAATCCTCTCGCGTTTAAAACCCCGATCCCTAAAGCTAGGTTATTTCAATGCCAATGGCATCCAAGGTCAGCGCGACGAAATCGGTATCTTCCTCCGCGACCACCAGATCGATGTCCTCCTCGTACAGGAGACTTTCCTAAAACCCCACACGCGAACGCCGTCGATAGCGAACTATCGGGTTGTTCGAAACGACAGGACTCGGTGTCACAAGGGTGGCACCCTCATTTACTACAGAAAATCCCTCTACTGCATCCCCTTGGACCCGCCCCCCCTCTCACGACTAGAAGTCTCCATTTGCCGACTAGGCATGACAGGCCACCAACCGATCACCTTGGTATCGGTCTACCTCCCCCCTACGAGCCATTCAGAGAACTTCCAACTCTTGACTGACGACCTGACCTTACTCCTCGGCCTGAGTGACTCCGTTATCATAGCGGGGGATCTCAACGCCAAACATCACGCCTGGAATAGTACCAGAATCTCTACCCGAGGGAGACACTTGTTCGACCTCTGCACCCCTCTAAATTTCGATGTCATCGCCCCGATGACTCCCACTCACTTCCCTCACTTGGTTGACCATACCCCTGACGTGCTCGATGTATCACTTTTAAAGAATATCAACCTACGGTTGGATTCTATAGAGGTGATACACGAACTATCATCTGACCACCGACCAGTTGTGCTTAAGCTAGCCCCTCGCGTAGGCCTCCCTGACCCCGACCAACCCCCCTCCACCAAAGTGGTAACGGACTGGAGGAAAGTAAGCGAACGCCTGAAATCCAACACGTCCCCCCACCTAGACTCCATCCCCGACCTCTTCGACTCTATCGCTGACACGACGGCCGCGATCGACTCATTCACTGGACACGTACAATCAGTCCTGAACGATTGTTCAAGGGAAGTTCCAGCGACGGACGACCGTCGCTGGAAGTTGCCGGACGATGTACGTGAACTGATGACTGAGAAGAACGCGGCTGTCCGTGCGTACAGCAACTTTCCCTGCGACGCGAACCGAGCCCATATGCGCTACTTACAGCGAGCTGTAAGGACACGTGTAGCGGAGCATCGGGAAACGGGCTGGGATCAGTTGCTGAGCGAACTTGAGCCTACCCACCTAGCATTCTGGGAGCTTCAGAGGAAACTCAAATCCCGAGAAGTAGTCCCTATGCCCCCCTTGATCCGCCCAGACAATACCATCGCTTTCGATGATGTCGACAAGGCCGAGTGCCTAGCCGACAGTCTTGAGGCCCAATGTTCGCCCAGCTCTCAACCTGTAGACCAAGCTCACCTCTCTGAGGTCGACGCCGAAGTCGAAAGGAGAGCCTCCCTCCCCCCCGTAGAAGACCCCGAGTGCCCTCTGCCTCCCGTCACCCCCGACGAAGTGCAAGAGCTCATAAAGGGCCTTAAGCCCCGTAAAGCCCCCGGTTCTGATGGAATGACCAATAAGGTGTTCCAACTGTTCCCTGCCCACCTGATCATGCTAATGACCACCATCTTCAATGGTGCCATGAGCAATAACATCTTCCCCCAAGCGTGGAAACAGGCCACTGTCATCGGTATTCCCAAGCCGGGCAAGCCCAAATCCGCTCCCTCCAGCTACCGCCCCATCAGTCTCCTCAATGTCATCGGCAAGATCTATGAGAGGCTTATTTATAAGCGTCTCAGAGACTATGCCGAGACGAAAGGTCTCATTCCCAACGAGCAGTTCGGTTTCCGAACCCAACACTCGTGCGTCCAACAGGTCCACCGTATCGTCGAACACATAAGCGTTGGCTTCCAACGTGGTTCGTTGACGGGTGCTGTTTTCTTCGACATAGCGAAAGCGTTCGACAAAGTCTGGCACAATGGCTTATTATATAAGCTATACCAACTTAAAGTGCCAGATCGTCTCGTGCTCATCCTGCGAGACTTTTTGTCGAACCGCACCTTCCGATTCCGCATCGAAGGGGCGCTATCCTCCCCCCGTCCCATTCGCGCCGGAGTCCCTCAGGGCTCCGTGCTCGCCCCTCTCATTTTCACGCTTTTCACCAGCGATATCCCCAAGAGTAAAAGGGCTCAGTTGGCTCTGTTCGCAGACGATACGGCCATCTACTACACCGGCGTAAGCCCCGACGCGATATCTCGCACTCTCCAAACCACAGTCAACCAACTCGGTGACTGGTTTAGGAAGTGGAGAATCGAAGTCAATCCCGATAAGAGTCAAGCGGTTCTATTTTCGAAACCGAGACTCAACCCCACCCCTCCCCGTCCGATCACCATGTTCGGCAAGCCTATCCCTTGGGAGAAGCGAGCCAAATACTTGGGTGTCACTCTAGACCACAGACTCTCTTTCGGCGAGCACATAAAGCAGGCGCGTTTTCGCGCCGCTTTCGCTCTCGGTAGACTCCACTTCCTATTGAATGCACGCAGCAAATTGTCACTCAAGTGCAAATTGCGCATTTACACAGCGTGCATTCGTCCCATCATGACCTACGCGAGCGTGGTTTTCGCACACTCGAAACCCCACCACATCCATAGGATGCAGACCCTCCAAAACCGGTTCCTCCGTAGGGCAACCGGCTCCCCTTGGTTCGTTCGGAACGAGATCCTCCATCTCGACCTTAAAATCCCCACTATCCGTCAGTTCATGAAGCGCATTTCCAAGCGCTTCTTCGACTCCGCGGCCTCACATCGCAACCCTCTGGTTGTCGAGGCTGCCAGATATGCCCCCTCCCGCATTAGTCGTACCCGCCGTCCAAGGCATGCCCTGACCGACCCCGATGACCCCATAACCCTCCTCCAGGAGAGCAGTAGGGCCACCAGTACAGTGCACAAACACAGACCGCCATCGTTCCGACCTCGCCGCCGAGGTCCTACGCGACGCCCCCGACGTAATTGTCCCCCCCCCCGACCCTTGCTCGACGACGCGCCAGCCCGCGCCGTAGCTGAGCCTGTAGCTTTAAATTCCCCAGTATAATAATAATATAATTTAGATCCAGCCTGTCCCATCTTGCTGCCCTCCCCTCAGTGACGCCCTAAGCCGAGGTTCGTACCCCACAGGGGGTGCCCTTAGCGTGCGGTCACCTAAATTTAAGTATTGTTCGCCCCTGGCTGGAGGCTTTAAGTTAGTAGCTTAAGGCACCCACAGGTTTGCCCGGTTAAGTAGCCAGGACCTTAGTGGTCAAAACTACGAGCTGCCCAATAGGAAAAAAAAAAAAAAAAAAAAAAAAAAAAACTCCCTCCACCCGTACACGTTTGACGCCAAGCACCCAGCATAACATAACCAGCCTATAGCGTTCCCACTGCTGGGACACAGGCCTCCTCTCTTTGAGAGGGAATGGGCTGTAATCTACCACGCGGGCCCAGTGCGGGTTGGTAGATGTCACATGTCTTCGACACGCCGGTTCTAGGACACGCCGGTTTCCTCACGATGTTTCTCTTCACCGTTTTTGAGAGCAGTGGTAATGAAATTATTTACACAAAGTAAAGCGCCTGCCTGGGTTCGAACCCACGACCTACAACTCGTAAGTCGGGGCCGATACCACTGGGCCACCACTGCGCAGCACCCAGCTTATGGGTCGAAAAATAATTCGTTCGTGTACCCACAACCCGCATCCGAGTCGTCGCTACATGTAGCTATAGATTACTTCCGTTCATGCCCAGGACTCGACTAGCGAGACCAAATCTAAGTATGCTTTACCTACTACCAAGCGAGCAACGTCTCGCATAGTTCAACTTTCCGTGGAAGTCTCGGAACCGCGTCTGAATCCAAGTGGGAAGATGCAAATGCAATCTCGCGAAGTGGGGTTACGTCGAAGGTACGTAAGCAGGGTATGGATGTGGAACTGTAGCGCAAAGTATGTACAGTCACCAAATGTGATAAGTAACCAGGGTCGTCGGATATAGTTGAAGTCTAGTAAGAAACCGATGCATTTTTTCGAATGAAATTTAATTTGATAAATGACCTGTTTGTTTTCCATAAATTAAATTAAATTTTATTCGAAAACATTCATCGGTTACTTACTAAACTTCAAATATATCGAAGACCCTGGTTACTTATCTCTTTTGGTCTTATCCTCATAATGCAGCCATCGCGATCTCTGCGCTACCACCAACGATGCCGTGGAAGTGGCGAAGTTTTGGGCCATCAAAATTTTATATGTACACTGTCGTGCAATCGACAATGAAAAAGAAAATAACACTAAGAACTTGGCAATTTTTTTTTATTTTATTTTTTTTCCTAATTGGCAGCTCGTAGTTTTGACCACTAAGGTCCTGGCTACTTAACCGGGCAAACCTGTGGGTGCCTTAAGCTACTAACTTAAAGCCTCCAGCCAGGGGCGAACAATACTTAAATTTAGGTGACCGCACGCTAAGGGCACCCCCTGTGGGGTACGAACCTCGGCTTAGGGCGTCACTGAGGGGAGGGCAGCAAGATGGGACAGGCTGGATCTAAATTATATTATTATTATACTGGGGAATTTAAAGCTACAGGCTCAGCTACGGCGCGGGCTGGCGCGTCGTCGAGCAAGTGTCGGGGGGGGGGGACAATTACGTCGGGGGCGTCGCGTAGGACCTCGGCGGCGAGGTCGGAACGATGGCGGTCTGTGTTTGTGCACTGTACTGGTGGCCCTACTGCTCTCCTGGAGGAGGGTTATGGGGTCATCGGGGTCGGTCAGGGCATGCCTTGGACGGCGGGTACGACTAATGCGGGAGGGGGCATATCTGGCAGCCTCGACAACCAGAGGGTTGCGATGTGAGGCCGCGGAGTCGAAGAAGCGCTTGGAAATGCGCTTCATGAACTGACGGATAGTGGGGATTTTAAGGTCGAGATGGAGGATCTCGTTCCGAACGAACCAAGGGGAGCCGGTTGCCCTACGGAAGAACCGGTTTTGGAGGGTCTGCATCCTATGGATGTGGTGGGGTTTCGAGTGTGCGAAAACCACACTCGCGTAGGTCATGATGGGACGAATGCACGCTGTGTAAATGCGCAATTTGCACTTGAGTGACAATTTGCTGCGTGCATTCAATAGGGAGTGGAGTCTACCGAGAGCGAAAGCGGCGCGCGAACGCGCCTGCTTTATGTGCTCGCCGAAAGAGAGTCTGTGGTCCAGAGTGACACCCAAGTATTTGGCTCGCTTCTCCCAAGGGATAGGCTTGCCGAACATGGTGATCGGACGGGGGGGGGTGGGGTTGAGTCTCGGTTTCGAAAATAGAACCGCTTGACTCTTATCGGGATTGACTTCGATTCTCCACTTCCTAAACCAGTCACCGAGTTGGTTGACTGTGGTTTGGAGAGTGCGAGATATCGCGTCGGGGCTTACGCCGGTGTAGTAGATGGCCGTATCGTCTGCGAACAGAGCCAACTGAGCCCTTTTACTCTTGGGGATATCGCTGGTGAAAAGCGTGAAAATGAGAGGGGCGAGCACGGAGCCCTGAGGGACTCCGGCGCGAATGGGGCGGGGGGAGGATAGCGCTCCTTCGATGCGGAATCGGAAGGTGCGGTTCGACAAAAAGTCTCGCAGGATGAGCACGAGACGATCTGGCACTTTAAGTTGGTATAGCTTATATAATAAGCCATTGTGCCAGACTTTGTCGAACGCTTTCGCTATATCGAAGAAAACAGCACCCGTCAACGAACCACGTTGGAAGCCAACGCTTATGTGTTCGACGATACGGTGGACCTGTTGGACGCACGAGTGTTGGGTTCGGAAACCGAACTGCTCGTTGGGAATGAGACCTTTCGTCTCGGCATAGTCTCTGAGACGCTTATAAATAAGCCTCTCGTAGATTTTGCCGATGACATTGAGGAGACTGATGGGGCGGTAGCTGGAGGGAGCGGATTTAGGCTTGTCCGGCTTGGGAATGCCGATGACAGTGGCCTGTTTCCACGCTTGGGGGAAGATGTTATTGCTCATGGCACCATTGAAGATGGTGGTCATTAGCATGATCAGGTGGGCAGGGAACAGTTGGAACACCTTATTGGTCATTCCATCAGAACCGGGGGCTTTACGGGGCTTAAGGCCCTTTATGAGCTCTTGCACTTCGTCGGGGGTGACAGGAGGCAGAGGGCACTCGGGGTCTTCTACGGGGGGGAGGGAGGCTCTCCTTTCGACTTCGGCGTCGACCTCAGAGAGGTGAGCTTGGTCTACAGGTTGAGAGCTGGGCGAGCATTGGGCCTCAAGACTGTCGGCTAGGCACTCGGCCTTGTCGACATCATCGAAAGCGATGGTATTGTCTGGGCGGATCAAGGGGGGCATAGGGACTACTTCTCGGGATTTGAGTTTCCTCTGAAGCTCCCAGAATGCTAGGTGGGTAGGCTCAAGTTCGCTCAGCAACTCATCCCAGCCCGTTTCCCGATGCTCCGCTACACGTGTCCTTACAGCTCGCTGTAAGTAGCGCATATGGGCTCGGTTCGCGTCGCAGGGAAAGTTGCTGTATGCACGGACAGCTGCGTTCTTCTCAGTCATCAGTTCACGTACATCGTCCGGCAACTTCCAGCGACGGTCGTCCGTCGCTGGAACTTCCCTTGAACAATCGTTCAGGACTGATTGTACGTGTCCAGTGAATGAGTCGATCGCGGCCGTCGTGTCAGCGATAGAGTCGAAGAGGTCGGGGATGGAATCTAGGTGGGGGGACGTGTTGGATTTCAGGCGTTCGCTTACTTTCCTCCAGTCCGTTACCACTTTTGTGGAGGGGGGTTGGTCGGGGTCAGGGAGGCCTACGCGAGGGGCTAGTTTAAGCACAACTGGTCGGTGGTCAGATGATAGTTCGTGTATCACCTCTATAGAATCCAACCGTAGGTTGATATTCTTTAAAAGTGATACATCGAGCACGTCAGGGGTATGGTAAACCAAGTGGGGGAAGTGAGTGGGAGTCATCGGGGCGATGACATCAAAGTTTAGAGGGGTACAGAGGTCGAACAAGTGTCTCCCTCGGGTAGATATTCTGGTACTATTCCAGGCGTGATGTTTGGCGTTGAGATCCCCCGCTATGATAACGGAGTCACTCAGGCCGAGGAGTAAGGTCAGGTCGTCAGTCAGGAGTTGGAAGTTCTCTGATTGGTTCGTAGGGGGGAGGTAGACCGATACCAAGGTGATCGGTTGGTGGCCTGTCATGCCTAGTCGGCAAATGGAGACTTCTAGTCGTGAGAGGGGGGGCGGGTCCAAGGGGATGCAGTAGAGGGATTTTCTGTAGTAAATGAGGGTGCCACCCTTGTGACACCGAGTCCTGTCGTTTCGAACAACCCGATAGTTCGCTATCGACGGCGTTCGCGTGTGGGGTTTTAGGAAAGTCTCCTGTACGAGGAGGACATCGATCTGGTGGTCGCGGAGGAAGATACCGATTTCGTCGCGCTGACCTTGGATGCCATTGGCATTGAAATAACCTAGCTTTAGGGATCGGGGTTTTAAACGCGAGAGGATTCCGTTATCCATTAGTGGGATTGGGAGAGTTCACGAATGACTGTAACGCGTGCGTAATGTCCGGGTACGCGTTATATATGCACTGAATGGCATAAAGGTTACCGGCATTTCTGGCGGCAACGATTTCATTGGCCATTTGACGGGCGCGAGGGGTGAGGAAGGCAGTGAATGTGCCTGAGATCACGTTGAACGGATCCATGGGGTTGGGGTCTACAGCCACGGGTGTGGATGAGGAAGGAACGGGCGCGACTGGGGCGGGGGTGGTGGCTTTAGGAGCCGGGGGGTTAGTAGCGAGGGGCGCGGGTGCGCGCGCGGGCGCCGGCGCGGGTGCGGGCGCGGCCGCGAGCGCGTGTGCGCGAATGCGGGGGTCCATCTGATGAGCGATGAGGGGTGGAGGGGGGGGTTGGTTGCGTACCAGGGGCGGGAAGGCCTGTTGGTGCTGGGATAAATTCCAAGCGTTGGGTCTCTGGGGACTCAGACGCTCGGGAAGTTGAGTGGAGGGGGCTTCCCTTCCCTGACGAGCGTCCGTACGCTTCGCCAGTTTGGGATTCGTTGCCTTAGGGGCTTTGGGGCAGCCACGGTAGTTGGCTGGATGCCCGGAGAGGCCACACAGCACACAGCTGGGTGGTTCCGTGCATAGGGTACGGTCCTTTGGGCGGGAGCACTCGGAAGTGCCATGCCCACCCAGGCACTTGACGCACCTGGGTGTGGCATGGCAATTCTTTTGGGAGTGACCGTATAGTTGGCAGCGGTGACACTGGCCAACTATTCCAGTCTTGCGGGGCTTCTGGATATCGAATCCAGTGAGATGACATAGGGACTTGATCTTGAAGATCGGGTGGTGTCCTTCGACGGGGGGGCATACAACAAGGACCATGTTGTATGGCTCGCCGCCTCGGGCACGGTGCATGCGGTGCACCTCGGCTACTGGGATGCCTTGTGAGACAAGGTCTTCCTTAAGATCGGAGGTAGCGATCTCCTTTGGGATCCTATTGATTACTACGCGGGTCTGGCGGTCCTCGGGGAGGGAGTACGTGTGGAAGGACACACCACGTGCTCTGAGGAGCTTAGTAAGTTCCCTATAATCGTTGGATTTAGGGACTTGGACCTTAATGCCCTGCTCGGTTGAACGGGCACTGGTGAAGCCGATCCTGAGATCGACGCACCATTTGGACACTTCGGTCCATTTCGATTTGTCTTGGATGAAGACAGGGGGGGGGGTGGGGGTCTTTTTGGGGTTGCTTTCCAGGAAAGCATTGGGAACCGGGGGGGGGCTTAACGCGGGGGGGGGGCCGGTCGCGATGGCGACGACGGGGGTCGGAGTCGCAAGGGTGGGCGGGGGAGTGACCGATTGGTCCCTAAGTTTATTTGCCTGTGAAGAGGCGAAGTTCTTTTTCCTCTTGGAGGAAGAGGTGACGGTCTGGAAACCGTCATCCTCGGAGGAGGAGTTCGTCAGGGTTTCCGAGCCTGAGGAGTACGGGGAGACGGGGCGTCTAGTTGTTGTCCGATGGTCGGTTTCCATCGGTACGGGGGGGAGGGGGGCGGTTTGCACCGGGGGGGGGGGCTCTAGTGCATCGCTAAAGTTAGCGATGGCGGCAGAGTTGTCGAAAGGACAGGGGGTGGGGGGCTGCAGAGCAGCGAACTTAGCGCCATATTTGGCGAGGAACTCGAGGTCCTTAAGGAGGACCTCCCTAAAGAAGGTCGCGATTAAGGCATCCCCCATGGTTGGGGGTGCGGGGCTATTTACTTGGGGGGGATGTTGGAATTTAAGATTCCAGCCTAAAAATTCCCTATGCCTAACTCCCCGGGTGGGTGTTCCCGGGGATGAGTTACCCTCCCTGTCGGGTATAGACAGGGAGGTGAGTACCTATGGTGAGCCTTAAGCTTGTAAACCCGTCGCCAGTCTTATTGTGCGAACGGGGCCCTGACAGTCTAGCGCGAAGGGTGTAGACACACCCTAGAGACACTAGGTGAGTAGCTGTGAAGGGAAAACTGTCACCAGAGCCGACTAGGAGATCCCCCAAGGCCGGTTAGCTCTGGGACCCGTCCAACTGACTGCCTCGCCCTGAAAGGGTTCGGCGGGTGTGTTGGGACAACACCCCACTCGGATCGTTAACACCGCTAGGTATCCACCGAGGACCACGAAACTGTGGTTTTGCCCAGAAGGGGCCTAGTGAAGCTACTCACACAATCGCGCAGTTAAAGAAATATCACTTGCCTTGAAAAAGGCAGTTTTTAATTGATCACTTGATACGACCAATTAATTAAATAAATTTAATTAATTGTTCGACGATCGGATGCGGCCGGGGCGGCAGCGGGGGCGCTACGAGGTTCGCAGCGAGAAGAATTAAACTTCGACAAAAATCGAAAACGGGAGAGCGCAAGCACACAACCGTTCGCGACCGATGCCGAGAGTCTAATGAAGAACTTGGCAAGGCTTTTTGGCGGCATAAGTAGGTAGAGATCGACAATTTCAAAACTGTACGCCCCTCCACAAACATATATATACAAATATTTAAAATGTGTATGCAACAAGGAGTGCAGTTTTAAATTAGACGATCTCTACATAGATATAGTGGTATTACAGAAGTACTACTGTGGTAGAGCTCTTCTACGACGTACTACTAACAGCCTGAATAAAATTATTTGCAGTTCTGTAGGCAGTCAGAACATTATCGATCAGCAAGAGGATGTGCTAAGAAAGTTAGAATGGGACAGTAGATAGTCCCTCTTGAGATATTCGTAGTTATGCAGCGACTACTAGTCATCAAAAGGAAGTTACAAAAATTGAAAAGAGTATGCTTAGATTTTTTGGTCATGTTGAGAGGATGAGTGAAAGGTGACTAACAAAAGGTATTTACAAAACAGATGTGAGTGAAAAAGCCGGGAGGAACGCTCTAGAAGGACATAATATTAGTGACCTTATTGGTGATGTTCTTCAGAAAGATCAGGTTCTCGCAACCGGCGTGCGTGTATGAACGTAAACGAAGCAAAAGGATTATGTAAGGATCGAGGAGTTTATTGACCGTTCATCATCATAGGAACCTAATACTACTCTTTGGAATGGGCAACAAGCTTCATCTTTCTGACAGACCGACCTCTTGACAATTCAAAAGTACCTGTAATTGGTTTATTTGAAATAAATGGTTTGAGTTTGCGTTTGTTCGTAGCAGGTGGCGTTCTGTAGTTTCTGTCTACTCCCAAGGGAAGAAGGCGTGAGGGTATGTATGTATGTACTAATCATCCTTTATGAAATTGGAAAAGATTTACAACTAAACCTTGTATAAATAAAAATCCTCATTGCAGTGAAAAACATTTTATTAACAATACATTTGACAAACACTGTAAACATCAATTTTCAAAGTTTCCAATATACATAGAACATGTAAAATTTTGCCCACACGATGCCAAAATACAAAAAGGTTACAAGATCACATGACGATCACATTGAGTGCTTTAGAATTAGTGTCTAAGAAACTACATTTTAGCATAATTAACTATTAAAGTGTGTTTTCTTTAGATGTGTTATTTGATAAACAAATACGTTGCGAAAATCACGAGTTTTCGGCTCAATCTTACATTATGTTTGATCTTTCAGACACAGACACACAGTAGAGGTGCATACCTGTACCAAAAGTGGTAAGAATTAACAGTTAAAAAACACATTAACTCGGCCTATCCACAGCTGGATATAAAGGTCTTCGTTCCAGCTAGTTCGGAGACGTCCCCCATTACGCTTGCCGATACGCGGTCTCTACTCCAGGACACGTCTGCTCCACCGGCCATCGGTCCTTCGACAAACATAGACAGCCCACTGCCACTTCAGTTTGCTTACTCTTCAAGATATGTGTGTAACTCCGGTCCTCGGTTCTTATTAGGTACACGATTTTTGTTTACCAAATTAGACTCAGTAAAGAAAATACACTTTAGAAATATGATTCAATCTTAAAGTTTACTTTCGATTCTTTCAAAGTCAAAGCATCCACACTGAAAGGGACAATAATTATTGGACTTGATTTGAAATATAATTTAGATAAAAGAAGGCACAATAAGGTAGCTAATTTCCTTTTACTTCTAGGTTACTTAATATTTTTTTAAATCACAATTTTAGTGCTCCTGTTTTTTTAATATCTTTTAAATTAAGTACATATTAAAAAGGATAAGTACAGCAGGTTATACAGAATTATAACCTTGATCCGCTCCATTTTATCACCCCACAGTTTACTTGCAAACTTGCACACGATCGGTCAAAAAGGTTAAAAATATTTAAAATCCTATTAATCAAATGTATGAATACTATACTTTACTAGAGGGTGATACGGAATGGTGCGAAAAATATTTCATGAGAGGTTATGAAATACCTATGTATACCTTAACACAAAATTCTTCTCTATTTAAAAATCTTATTTTCAATTGAATACTCTGCTAATTCG
Organism: Griposia aprilina; assembly: GCA_916610205.1. Lineage (NCBI taxonomy): Eukaryota > Metazoa > Arthropoda > Insecta > Lepidoptera > Noctuidae > Griposia > Griposia aprilina. Next base: position 3,345,514 of record OU744295.1, on the reverse strand, counting down.
GTACTGTAATGATAATTTTAGAATAATACACTTAACACTAAAAAAGTTATAATATTTTTGCGGTCAACATTTTAATAAAATATTACATACATTAAACTGTAATTATATCTAGTTATATCTAGATGATATTCAAACACTTAGGTCCCTATAGTGCGCACTTAATGCTATGGACGTTTTCATTGGTCCATAAATACTAAAATACTACTTCTTAAATCTAGTCGCTATCTTAGAACTACCACGCCCTACCCCTCCGAGGGCTGATTTTACCCTAATCGCGAATTAATAGGCAGAAAACAAGTTCAATTGGCAAGGAATAAAAACAGGGCTATTTACATGGTGTAGGTATATTTATAACAAAGGCAAGAAGAGTGGGGAGTATATTTCTAATTTTGGAACATTGAAAAGACAACATATAAACTCTGACTTACCCTTCAGGAAAAACAGGCGTGATATAATGTTATATGTGTAATGAAAACACATAATTTTTGTAATGATAACGCATGAATGTCGATGAAAGATATGTAAGTGTTGCGTTTGAGCAAAAAGGCGCGAATCAAGATGTCTTCAGCATTTCAGCACCCAGAATGTACGGGCTGAGTTTCATCATTTCCATGCTCAAATTATATTATAATATTTTTTTTATATTATAATATTTAGCAATACAATATACAAAACCACACACAATATTGAACAAAAACAATGGTCTGTTGTATATCAGATATGTTGTATCATGTTCAATATTTGTTAATGGATAGTGTACATTAACAATATGAGAATCAGGAAAATAATATATACAGAATGATCTGGAAACTTGCTAGAGTTGTAATACTTATATACAAACTTTACCGACCAAAAGTAAAGCCGCGTTGTCTTACGCCTAATAAACAAATTTTCATACTACCAATTCCCCGTAATTTCCATTTAAAAATGCGGCAGAAACGCAACTGGAATATTTTTTTGATATTCAAGTAATATACTTAAGTTAATACCTATATTATATTTACTTAGTATTATAGTTTTTTTATAAGTTATGACTTACTTACCTACCTAATTACTAATGTTGTCATGACCAAACTTATAAAAATAATACAGTATGTTTCCAAAAAAGTAGTACACCATCCCATAAATTATCTTTTAATTCCCTATTATGTTATTTTAAGTTATTAAGAGGCTGACAACAGCTAAAACGCGGCACAGTCGCACTGCGTAGAAAAGAAAGAGAAGCGCGATGAGATATCACTGGTAATTTATGGCTAAATATATAACAATTATCTATTTACAAAATATCTATTGATTGGGCTAAAAAACTAAAACACTATTACGTTATTATATTGCTAATAGAATTAACTGACTTAAAATCAGAATGATTGCATGTATATTAGTATGGTTTTATGTTAAATGAAATTTGTAGAGGTATCTTCGTGATTTTTTTCTATTGTATAAAAATTGCTGTATTATATTTTTAACACACTATGTAACTAGCATATATCCTGAAGAATATCATATATTTATATAAATTTGCTTACTGCAATGGATCTTAGATACTTTTAGGCATTATAAAACTTGCATTCGCCCTTAAGGCAAATGAATTCGGAAAAGGCGTGAAAACACGGAACGCAACTACGGTGTAATTGACATGATGGCCAAGTATAGAATCTTACTTTAAGTTTAAACCTATTCATTTAGAACAATCTTAATTTAAGTTTAAACCTATTCCTTTTATATCTAGATAGTTTTAAACTCTTACTAAATTAATTATTTTATAGAAATCAATCAACTTAACTAAATTTATACAAAGCAATAACGTTGCAAAAAAAAATTAAGGAGAAATACAAAATTGATACCTTATGTTAAAAAATAAACATTTGACTGATTCTATGTATAAGTATTTGATTTAAAACCCAGTGCCTCTAATGAAAAATGTCATATTTTTCATCCCAATTTTGAAATATAAAAATACACCTCTATTGCGAAAAAAGTAAATTATTTTATTTTTATAGTTAATTACTTCAAGGGTTTTTTTTTAATGTATGATATGGGAACCATTTTTGTAAATTGACTTTGCTCTGCATACCTTTAAACAAGCAACAAAATGGAAAAACTTAAAATGTCTACATTTTAAGCATACTAAAGTTCTTCCTCATAAAAGGAATAAGACACTAAGGCGCTATAAAGTTTATTGTACCCTTACATCATTTGCCTTCAATATAATTTACATTAAAATAATTATACACGATATTAACCCTATAGTGCCAATACAAAAAGTTGTGCATAAATACAACAAGCCATTTTATCGTCTTACAACGGTGAACCAGTTTATCGTCATCATCATTAGCCTATGGCTGCCCACTGTTCCATTACACAAAAAAAGAATACCTAATTCGTAAGCACAATATTTTTATACAATGTGGAGATGACAATAGGAAAATAAACGATAACACTGGCAATACTAAGCATAGGAGTATTTAGAAACTATCAAATAAATCATATTATTGATATTAAAAAGTGTTTTTTCTAACAAACTAAATAGCAGAGATGAGCCGACTCCCATAGTCGGCTCATCACTACTATTTTTCCAATTTGTGACTAGCTATACCTAATGGCTAAATTATTGGATATATTTAGTTGAATTTTTGTATGCAAACTGGGAGCGTCATTTTGTATACGAAGTTTCAATTGTTGTCGTATTGTCTCTACCTTGTAATTATACTACCTACACTTAAGGGTGGTAATTTGCTCACATTTTGTCTTTTGCCTAGCTTAGATCGGATACATTAAAAGGACCACCGTAGTAACACGATAAAATTGGCCGGTGTCTACAAAAATTAAGGTCAGTTTTAAAACCTTTAAAATCTATTAATTTCACTCATTGTCATCTCCAGTGGACATAGAACGTCTTAGGAGAAAAAAAAGATAATTTTCAATAAAACAGCAATTTTATTCTACTCCTGAATAAGTCGTTTTGGCTTTTTAAGATTTTACCATTTTTTTAGAATATTCCCGTAGTTACGAGTATATTATTAAATAATTGAATTAATATTTTTAAAGTAAATACCTAAATATACTTAGTACAGTATGTCGATTAACGATGAATTTTTAACTAACCTAATAATGAAATGCCTATAAAAAATTATGTGTTGATATTTTATAATTTTATTGTATTTTTTATCTCAAAAATCGTTTTATCAAAAAGTTTAATTTAATTTTAAGCACTCAGTTCGTTGATTTACATACTGTATTTTTACTAAATTATTATCCTAATTAAGGTATACATAAATTCAAGCAAATACTCTTAGGCCCACTTGCTCCACAAATCGCTAAACATATTTAACGCTACACGAATTTAAAACATCGTTGTGTTTTAGACAACTTTAAGAAGATGACAGAGACAGAATGATGTTTTAAATACTTTTAGCGTTACATTTAGTGATAAGTAGGTGGTGCAATGGGACCTTAAAATTCATTCGTGATTATTCAAATAATGCGTCCATTTAACACATTCGAAAAGGCGAAAATTAATAGATTGTTAACTGTTATTTATAAACTACAAATCATTGGTCCAATGGCTTCTGTTATTGATAGCCACAACTGATTTTTCACTACTTTTATTATCACAGATTATAGCTAAATCGACTCAAAACAAAATTACTAAACTATTGTACTCGTACCACTCATAGCATATCGTCGCTTAAATTCTAACACCGCGGAGGTCAAATTTTGAAGGCAATATACGTTTCGTATGTCATTCGATAGGGATTCGCAAGACGCATCGTTTTGAAGAAACAAACACGAGAGTTTGAACCAATCAATGGTGAGACGTTATTGAAAAAGACAAACTCTCGTGTTTGTTGACATACGAAACGTACATATTTCGTTCAAAATTTGACTTCCGCGGTGTTAAAACTTTTGTAGTATTTCGGAATTTGTAACAGACAAAAATCTAATGACAGAATGTTGACATGCTAATAAAATACCTGTAGGTATTGTTGTCATTGCCATAAGTTTTGTATATTGATATTAGTATAGTCTTATTATTATTTTTCATTCTGTGTTTTGACATGCAATTTATTGACTTTTTTTTCCCCTTTTTGGTAAGTACGTTGATTTCTATTGCTATTCATTAGTAATTAATTTGTATTATAAAATGTGTGATTCTTTAAAATTGTTTTTTTTTACCGTCCAGTCTTACTTTATTTAATTATTGAGACTTGGGTGGCTTGATTACTTAAATATAAACTTGCGTTGAAAACGTTGGAAAATTATAATTATTCTACACTGTGACTTATATTTTACGTAAAAAAATTACAGGTTTGAAGATTTGACATGTTCATTAGATTTTCAAAATAATTGAGTATAGTGATTTTAACTTGCAACAACATTCAATCCAAAAGTTATCTTAGTTAAGTTTTCCCTTCAAAACTATGATTTCTATGACTAATGTTAATAACTACAAGTGACTAGAACTTTTAACTTGGACATCTAGCTTACATACCTTACCTACCTATTTTATATACCTGACTAATATTAAACTACCTAATAAGTAATTAAATTAAATTGTCTTGTGGGAGGGGCTTTTTGACTTAATTAGATTAAGTATATTATTTAAGTGTTTATTACTCTATTATGATTCCAAATACAGTTTTACAGATTTTCTTGAATATTATTTATTTATTTACATTTACATTGGGTCAAAATGTCCGAGTTTAGAATGTACTTGAAAATCAATCAATCAACTCAACCCTGGCCCTAGCCTCCAAGTTTGCGTTTATCTTTTAATATATTTATTTGTCTTGTTTTATAAATAATACTGAAACCTGATACAACATTGAAACATTATTATACTGATTTAATAATAAAGGACTATAATACTGAATTTAATATGACTAGTTACCATAGTTGTTTATATGCCGTGGCGATGATCTGTGCGCCTGAGTGTGCAAAGCCTCTAGCTGCAGGGTGCTACTACTTTCATATTAAGACTCAAAATGCGCCTGTAAGTTCGCCTGAAGCTTCCGACGATCCGACCACACCACCCGAGCCATCCCGAGAGCCAACACGATGCAGAGTATCTGAGAGGTAAGATGTATTTATTATTTATGTCATTTAAAACTACAAAAATCTCTAAAAAATCCAAATTACCTCTACCAGAGCAAAAATTATTCCAGTTGATATGAAAATGTTTCCTTTGAAAGCTTTTTTGATGCGTAGAGCTTCCTCGCAGCCACGCATGTAATACGTCCGGTCGGATAGGCAGCTGGAGTGCAATTGCCGTCGAGCGCCGCCCTCGCGGAGTGGATGCGCGCGTGCGCAGCAGGAAGCAGGGATCTCGCGGTGGATAATGGAGTAGTCTTGAGGGCCGTCGACGCCGCAGCATTGATTCTGGATGGAAGAAGTTTGGATATAGAGGAATGATTCTCCTGTTTAGTTTTACTGCAGATTTTTTAACAGAACTCAGAATTTACTAGAGACCTTATCACCGGCGCCGGCGACCCCGTTAAAACTATAATTAATGTACATTTCCGATGGTGTCCACAGACCACAACAGCAGTAAAGCCCGCCAACCGTAATAACAGACCGCAGCGACACTTCTTACCGTTTTTTAAGGAACTCTATGAAAACGCTTCGGTCGATGGCGACAGTGCAGCGGGAGGCAATGGCAGTTGTCGATCTATGGTCGCCTTTAAAATTTTACGTTTAAGCTAATCTTGTAATTTGGTATGTTGATCTCTCAATAAAGTGTGTGCTGAATTCCAAAAAGGATCTAAACAGAACTTAAGGAAAGGATCTAAACAGAACTTAAGAAGAGGATCTGAACAAAGTCAAATCATTTATTTCAAATAGGCACATAAAAGGCACTTTTGAACGTCAACATTTACAAGAAAATAGAATTGATTCTAGTTGCCACTTCCAAAAAATAATTTCGTATGGAGAAGAATGTGCAGGAAACTCCACCGTTACTCTTTTAGTATAATTTGTGAAGACGATGCACCTAGAATAAAATTACTATAGCAAAACAGGTAAAAAGAATTAAATATAAAGCAATGTCAGGTAAATTAATAATGTTTACAATTTTTTATAATATTTTTCTAAAATTTTAATAAGTATCATATTGTGTGTGAGTTAAAGTAGTTACAGAATGTAAAATCAATGTTATAAAAAATATGAATTATTATACAATTAAATTAGCAACCAGTTTGATTTTGTCTAGACTCTAGATTATCCTATGGAGCAGGACCAACATTTTTTTCCAAGCATTCTTATCTAAGATATGGACTTTGTCTGCATTAATAAATAAATTATTATTATTATTATAATCCTCTAATTTTTAATATGCTTAATTACAAAGTGTACTTTTAATATGAGTTTTATATTTTCTTTCACTTAATTGCAATATAATTATCACAAGATATTTTGTTGTAACATTTAACACAGTATCCCATAAAAGATGTATGTACTTTAGGTAAACAGAACTTTAGGAAAGGATCTACGGGACTCTGGGCCCGCACACTTTGGTACACGAAGATTTAGGTCGTTAGGCTCACGTCACCCCAAAAGGCGAGATATCAGGCAATCTCTTTCTCAATTAAGGTGCCATCCAAACTAAAGAAAAGGTGAAAAATCTAAGACAGCAACGGGTCATATCAAGAAGTTACTATGTTGTCAAACTCACTTCATACTGAAGAGCATCCCAAAAGTCGTGGTATCTGGCGCTTTCATCTTCGATGGTGGTGTTCTTGTAGAACTGTACTCGCAGCTCACTACCTGGCCCTATCCACGTACTGAGCACCGCGCCACCCACACCCACTACCAGTTCCACAGTCACCAAGACTACGAAGAAAGCTGCGTGCTGAAAATAAATTATTATTCAGAAAAAAACTACAATCTACATATATCCAGGGTCTTTAGTCTGTATATCGTCGATATTACCAGTATAGAGGCATAAGGAACGGGGTGTAAAGTTCCTCATCCTCCACAGAAAAGGGACGATCTTCCGACCAGACGAGTGTTGTGTCTGGTGGGCTATTTTTTTGTTGGGTTTCTATATGTATATGTATATTCCAATCGTGCGGATAACTCCCCGAAGGAAAAACCTAAAAATCCATGAATGAATTATTGGCAAACTTCATTGTCTTCAACGTAGTATTTAATCTTATAATATGATTTTTATTAAGGGCAGGTTTGATGTGGGTTTTGAACTTTCCATCATTAAGTTCTGTAACCGGCTTTGGCAACTTGTTATAAAAGCGAATACTGTTTCAAAGCAATGACTTGCTTGTTTTAATTAATCAAAATTTATTTTTTATTCTATTTTCATTTTTATTACGTTTGTTTATATTATGGAAACTGCCTCTTATTTTGAAAAGTCCAAATTTTTTGCGAACATGTATACAACATACTTTCTAACATATAAAAGACAAAGCAGATTTAATTATATCAATTTCTTTGAATTTGTTTCTAAGAGACTCGTGAGGATCCATTTTATAGATCACACGGTTGCCCTCTTTTGTAAAGTGCAAATTGAATCTACGTCAGCTGCCGGTCCGCACAGCAGAACGCCTTAAAACATAGTACTGTGGAAATAAGCTAAGTATATTAACCTAGCTGTGGCTATATCTGTCAATTGCCTCATTTTTCTTACTGCATAAGCAGCTGAATTTAATTTACCTGAAAGAGCTCTAATGTGGGCATTGCAATTTTGAATCTAAAGTAATTCCTAGAAATGCAGTTTCGGTAATAGCATCTAGTTTCTTCAAAGTTTTAAATTTAGACACACTTGGGTCCATTTGGTAATGACAACTTAAGACATTTAATTTTGTTCGCATTAAGTTAAAGATTATTAGCTAGGAAACACTTCGAAAGAACAGCCAGACTATCGTTGACATGACATCCGTATCTTTTCTATCTATTTTAAAAATAAGAGAAGTGTCATAAGCAATAAATTTATATCCGATAAGTTAGCCATCATGTAAGAAAGGTCATTCATATAAACTAGAAATAGGAAAGGGCCAAGAATTGAACCTTGAGGCACGCCCATAGTAGCTTAAGACCCCGAGGAAATCCCCCCGTTAACGTTTACTTTTTGCTGCCTGTTTGATAGATAGGAAATAATACGATCAGCAGCTTGTCGACGAATTCCGTAGTGGTGTAATTTACAGATCAGTGTATTGTGGTCAACGCATTGAAACGCTTTTGAGAGGTTACAGAAAATACCAATTGCATCCTGAGACTTTTCCCAGGATTCCAAAATGTGACTGATGAGTTTTACTCCCGCGTTAGTTGTCGACCTACCTTTCGTGAAATCAAACTGGCGACCATGTTAATTGTCGATATGTTAGATCAACTTTTGTTTCACAATATCTGAAGGCCGTTCTACAAAACATAAATCTATACATACAGGGTGGCAGAGACATAGACGCACAACCGGTTACCATAGATGCAGTTCATGATTCTGAACCCCCCTGTGTTGATAATTTTCGTCGGTTATAAATAAAATAATTAGCTGTTCTATGAACCAGCAGTTTTTTATTTTTTTGATAACTGACGAAAATTTCTACTGTAAGAAGACTGAATTAAAGACCGAATTGTATAAGTAGTTTGCAACGAGTGGTGGCATGAAGAATTCTTAGCACATGTAGGTGCTGCAGATTTTGTATGTGACTTGTGTCCAAAATATAATTAATTATCAACTGCGCACTCTTACAATTCCCGCGCATTCTTATCGAATTCACTGCGTAATCTTACACGACCGGGAGTGTAAGAGGGCGCATTTCCCATTTTTTTAATTTTGCACTAAAACTGTTGATCTCACATCAAACGTCTTTATAATAATGTTACTTAATTACTAAGACATATAAAAAACTAAAATTGATTTTCGTAATACTTATTCGTTTTGGTTCTCTAACCTCTAATAAGTTAAGTGCGCAATCTTAGACTATCCTACCCTAACCTGCCAGGGTGGCGGGTTTGTCCGAAAGGGTTACCGTGGCCCTGACACACAGGCAACTGAAGGAACACGGGTGGGTTTTAGTGAGTAAAAGTTTGACTAGCCCTCCCGCTGCGCCCAGAGCGAGAGAAGTTATTTTATGATTTTAGACTCAGAAAGAAAACAAGACCATCCTACCCTATACAGGGATTTTTTATAAAAATGTTGCTGTTATTTTAGTACCTACCTATATATGGTGTCTGACGACATCCACGTGAACGAAGTCGTGGGTAGAAGATTGTAAATAAATATAAAAAAAACGAAAATTTCTTTCACAAAATATTAAATGCAGTCAATAAATAAACAGAAGTTTTTTTTTTACAATTTCTTTTTTCCATTAGCTAGATCTTTTAACAAAGGTATGTAGGTATGTGTCCCTCATGTTCGTCCTACAATAACTTTCTTTATTGACACAAATGTCAGACCGTAATTAAAATGTCATTAGAAGTAAATCTACAAAAAGTTTTAATTGTTATTGTGATTGGTGGTTTCATTAACTTCTAAAATTAATACTAAATTCTAAAAACTATAATAAGTTACCGACCCGCAAACGTTCTAACATTATCGTCTTCCATTCATCAGCAAACAAGTCCAATCCAGGGTTGATCTCCGCGAGCACGTTGAGCATCGCAAACATACTCGTACTTGGTATAGGGGATTATCATCCATATGTCCAACAGAGGAATTAATCTCTTTTTTTATGTTTGGGAAATCATCAAATAATTTCTCCCACTCTGGGGGGAGCGGGAGGGCGTGTCAGACTTTTACTGACTAAAACCCACCCGTGTTCCTTCAGTTGCCTGTGCGCCAGAGCCACGGTAACTCTTTCGAACAATCCGCGACCCCGGCAGGGATCGGCCCTAGCGGACCCCGTCAATTAGTGCTGACATCTCTTTGAGGCGCGCGTGGAACATAACGCGCCGTCGACGGGCCTAGTCCTTACCGGACGGCGAGCTACTCATTGCTCGCCGTCCGCAAGCTCGCAGCCTAAGGTGGCCGGAAATCGGCTATCGACTCCCGACGCCCAGGGTGTCTCCTTCTGCAGCAACTAGTGGCGTGAGGTCCAAACGATTGCCTTACGCTCCGTACCATGGAGAGGACTTAATCTGGAGAAAGCGCGACAAATTATTATTGCACGAAGCATTATTGTAAGACACTTGAATAGGCAACAGTTAACTTCTGTCAGTAGGAAAACTTAAAGGCATATATTTCTATATAAAAAAAACTGGCAAGAACCTCCATGATCGCTTACAATTAAATAAATAGCTTTTATTGAGATTCCTTATAGAAAAAACCCCTTTTCCGTCTAAAATAATTTTCTCACTTGTAGAAAATATTATTGGAATCATGTGTAAGCTTAGCTTTTTTTTAAATTCGCAAACACTTTTATTATAATTTTGCTAAACAATTTAATGATCCAGTATTTATTAGGAATTCGCAAGTGCAATGACTTGCAAATGCAATGAAGTGCAACTATTAATTAATATTAATACAATCAAAAGTCATTTATTCAAACTAGGCTGAGAATCAGAACTTTTTGAACGTCAAATTTACATAAGACAGTCCCCCAAAACGCCCCCCCTATCAATAGTTTTAAATTCTTGATTAATCACAAAGATATAATTCAATCAATGTAACTACATAAAATATTATTTCGAATCCTATTTCAAACTTCGCAACACCCCGAGTCGCAGTCCTCCATCAACCGTCAGTATTACGCGCGCTTTCAAAAATTGCCGAAACAAAACTGGTGCACTTACCACATAGAGCAGCTTGACATGCTCCCTCAAAGCTCCAATGCAGCCCAAGACATCTGTTACCACCAGGGCTATGCTCAAGGTGAGGAGGAACGATGTCAACCCCCGGGACAAGGCTGACTCCGGTTCTGGCGTTTTGTCCTTTATGTTGATCACGCATATTACCGCCAGGATCAAGCCGAACAACTGTTTAACAACAACACTTTGTAAATATAAACGTTGCTATATACAGGATTTTTTAACTGACTACTATCCTAACGTTACTTCAATTTATTTATATATTTTTATTTGGCAACCCTGTGAAACGAGATATATATTCCAGAACCATTATAAAATTTTGAAAGAACAGTCACGTACGTTTTACATTCGCAGTAATGAAAAGAACTATTTCTCAAAATTCTAATATTGAACACCTTGAAATCATTCATTCTAGCTCAGCACAGCTAGGATATCAAACATATATAATAGTTGTTTTAATAATCCGACACTTGAATAGGTAAGATGATCACTGCCATCAAAACAATTAAAAACACTGTCCACCGTCACCAAAGAAAAATACGGCGCCATTAATGGAAAAACTACAAAACAGACACCGGAAAAAGACAAACAATATTCACGTGCAAGAAATAGAAATATTGATAGACAAACTTACAATGCAAATGACATTAAAGAAAGTAATGAAGAACTTCATACAGCGAACGCGTCTTGACTTCATGGTGCTAAAGCCGATTTCAATCTGTATGTCCTGTATGGACGGAGTGGACATGGGAAATGAAGGCTTAGCAGGGCTATAATATCGATCAATGCATTTGACGACCTATACCGGTGATTACTGGGAACTTAGTGACGAGCGGAGCGGGTACAAAGCTCATTAAACATGCATGAACAAGGTTTTCCCCTTAGGGTCTTATATTTGTAGTTTATTTTCTTGCTCCCATCTTGTTTCTATGAGATATAAACTTTCAGCAGGCTTAGCACAAGCACCGTTTTGTCGGCGGAAGAATAGACAAAAATTACGTTTCGTGAAGACAGTACGACGGCAGCAAAGTAGAAAGAGTCAACTGCACTTTTTACGAAATTCAGTAATTTATTCACGTTTATCTTTTATTTTGCTTATATCTCGAAAATGGTGTGTCCTATCGCAAAAATAATTAAAATTTCGACCCCCTTTATGAAATCCTTAAACCCTTAAAACTCAACACGTAGGTAATCATTTTTCACATTTTCCATACAAAAATGAAAATTTCCTTTTTTCCTTTCCATTTTTATACTTTGTGGCCGTCGAGTAAAAAGTTTTGTACCGTCTTTAGCATGGCGATTAAAAATCAAATTGTCTTCACTACCTTAGACAACTGTCTTCTGAAATAGTCTACATTAAAAAGGACCTAGACAACGATTGGCAGAAACGGAAGACAAAATGACAGATTTTAGAAGGATTTTTACGGTGCGATGTCAAAAATAAAGAAACGAAATGTCACTTTGTATGGGAATAGCCGTCTCTATTCTTCGAAGAGATAGATAGCGCCTTGCTTAGCCCGCAGGTTTGTTGTTTGCTGTAGAAGCTAATATGAAATCAAGTTTAAGTTTTACTTTAACCTTAAAACTATATTTTTTCAAGCTGGTCTAAATTATCATCCTCTTGCCTCTGTCTCAATTAATTAGGAGTTGCCGAAGCGTATCTTCTTCTCCCATACATCTATATCAAGGCAAATGGTCTCAGTAGCTTCTCTGATAAAGTCAATTTCCATTAATTAACCTTCCTCTTTCTTAGAGAGTTACGGTTTCAAGTTGTTATTTTAAAAGTTTATGTTTCTCTCTTTCTTCAACTCCTTAACAATCCGCTCCGCTGCCCCCTCCACGTATGTTGACGTCACACTATTTAGAATGTGGGAACCCATGTGTCCACTTACCCACACTTCAGGGTCCATCTTCAGCACCAGCCTTTGTTTTTTTACCACCTTACTCATACATTTGTGTTGATTCTTATTAGATTGATCTACAGACTATATTCCTTTATTTCAACTATCAGTCTATGTTTGTTAGTTGATTCTTTGTTATATTAACTATTGTAACTTTGAACTTTTCCTTTTGGAGTTAAGGTTCAAATTTCTTTGTTTCAAAGATTTTATTTATAGTTTTGCGATGTATTCGTCCTCTAGTTATTAATTGACATGACATATCGACCGGCCCCTGCAAATACACTTTAATGCACTTTTTCAAATAGGTCAGTTTATTACTTCATGAAGAAATGGACGTGCGTGATTGGCTGTTTATTTCCGCTTTGATCAATAATATAAAATCACAAGGTATTGCTGCCGGCTGTCCTTAGCTAAGTCCAGCCCTATGACAAACCGCTTTACGTATTGAAAAGCCTGGTACATGCAGCTTACTTTTCTTTGTTCCGGTTTTCTATTTCCAATAAAATCGATGAACAGACATTTCCTTTGTTCTTTCTTATAAATATTTAAGTATCTTGCAAAGATGTACTGTTAAAGCTAAATAACGTTTAAAATATATCTATATATATTTTGGGCAGAGCAGCTATGGCTACAGCCAGATTAATTGCAACATAATTGCTAAATCTTTATAGAATGAGGATGACACTGACCTAAGCGCAGTTAAGTAAAAATCATGATCTGATTTACATTTTAGGACCAAAAAAGTAAAAAGACCAAATTTGACTCCCGCGGGATAGGTAATGGTGTAACACACTTACATACAATGGTAATTAATTCCTTTAATTTCGACAATTCAACAACATTCATTACGTCTTTTGCGTTGTCAAGCAGACGAATTTTTCAACCATTATGAAGCAATGGATTACCAATTGCTTCAAAATCATCGGATATTGATTGAAAGTGTGTTACATAATTAGGGTGCCGTATATATTCAATTATTATATTATAAACATTTACTGTTTCATCAACAACAACTTTACCTTCTCTTTAACACACAGTACCAAACAGTAAACAAACTAATAACGCAAAAATAAATATAACAAGCATCAGCGCATATATATTCAATTTAGTAATTGCATATAATTAGAGAGCAACCGTGTACCCCCACAGCTGCACGCTATTCTTCAGGTGGCCCGATACCCACAACGAGGCCGACTCTAACCACTAATCAATAAAACATTTAATTTTTAACGACCACCCCTTTCCAACGCACTCACAGACGACAATTAATGTTCATCATCTAACTTATGCGACTGGCTTGGAATATGAACTACGATAGTTTTCAGCAGTACCTAATAACTACTCACGAGGGTGCAGCATGTCTTGCGGAGGAATAAGGAAAATGTCGTCAAATAATTTTTCAGTATGAATGTGGATGGCTATACGAGTAGGGAAAGATCAAAGGATCAAAGAAACGATGGATGAACTGTGTGAAAGATGATATGGCTAGAAAGGGTGACTACCGACATGACGGCTAATAGAGAAGAATCTATGGGAGAAAAAACATATTGCGCCGATGCCGAATAAATTGGGATAAAAGCAGGAGAATGATGAAGATGATGTTGGTGATGATGACTTCTTCTTTCATGCATCTCTATTCTAAAATTCTTTTCCCAAAATGATTTTCCTTTTTTTTCAGTTCATCCAATGGTTGTTTGTAAGAGATTGTGATTAAGACCAGTTTTTTGTGCTGTACAATAAAGCGTTTAATAAATAAATAGATATTCCCCATCAGCCGTCGTCTCATCTTTCACACAATCTCTTCCCGTCCTGTTACAAGCAATCTCTCTTATCCTCATTCGAACAATTTTTTTGAATATGGAACATCAAAAAAGCTATGACCTAATAAAATTAACGATTCAATTTATTTAAAGGGCAAATTAATATTGTAGATTGCGCTGGCAATGATTGAACAAAAAAAGTTTCAGAAAGTTTAATTTTTATTGCACCATACTTTTTTATTGCACCGCGTAGGATCAGTAGATACTGATCCTACGCGGAAAATAAAAATAACATAGAGTTAAGTCTCTAAGTTATTTTTATTTTTAAGTTAAGGCATGAGATATGCGCCTTGACATTGACGTTCATACGTGACGTGACACTTCACAATGAAAACCTGTCACTTTTAGCAGACCGAATAACTTGCTACTTGAATGCAAATGTGAAGCAGCCAAAACTAGGTTTCTTGACTCATTCCTTGTATATAATTGACGACTATGAGTGCGGTTTAGTACCTTTATAGGAAATAGGATTGAGTAAGTAGTTAAGACTGAATTTAAAAGCTAAATTATTCACATGGTTCAGTTCGATAAGTCCAGAAATAGGAATGGTTTCTGTCCGCCTTCAGTAACAAACGTGCACTTTACAGGGTGCATCCTTAATGCAGATGGCTGAACAGCATTTTATAGTAGCACGGTAGCACCCTAATGTAATATGCGGCGCCTAACGTCTGTCTGTCAAGTTAAATGGCCTTAAACTTATCACTTTGAACACTATGAACTTTTATTTATAAGCTTTTCTGTATTGTTGTTCAATATTACAACAAAATAATTTGTTATATTTTCTAAAACTGCAAAAGTATAGATTTGTTCTCGGTTGATGGCAATAGTCAATTCAATTAATTCAATTTATTCATTAACAATTTACATTGTGTTTGAAATAATTCTTCATAATAAAAACAAAATAATACACTTAACACATTGGCCAATTAAAAATCAACAAAATAACTCACATCATAAACAATAACATTACTCAATGTCAACTCAAATAAATAAAAGGAATAATAATACATTTGTCATTTAAAAATAATATCCATAACAAACCTTATACAATAATTTCAGTCGACTTTAAATACATAACTACTTCAGTTGACAGGATAAAAACGCTTGGTCATAATATTGCGTCTGCAACGGAATAGAGACACTGATCTAGTATTAATGCTTGAAGCTTTGTTTTAAATGCAGATGTATAAGTCAGCCTTTTTAATTGTAGTGGTAACTTGTTAAATAATTGTACTGCTTGATACTGTGAACTGTGCTTCACAATGTTGAATTGGGGACTTAACTCTTATTTCTCAAATCCTTCCTACGTGTGCTCTCCCTAACCAGTCTTTCCTCATCTATCTCATATTCATGTATGTACTTCTTAAGATTAATCAGGAACGTAGAGACTGGGTACTGTAAAGATGTTTAAAACCAAGAAATATGGGCGACAACTCTCTGTTTGTGAAATACGGATAATGGTACGTTCAGCTCTTTTCTGAAGGACAAAAGCTCTTTGGCAGTTATAATTATAGCTCTTCCCTCAAAATTGTATGCTATATCTTAATTTAGACTCAATTAGCGCTTAGTATACTATTTTTAATCGTTTAATGTCTATTTCGTCTCGAAGGGTTCTTAATGCATAAACACACAGATGATATAGATGCATCTATGGCAGCTAGTTACTTTTTCCCGTTTAATAAGTCATCTATGTGTACTCCCAAGAATTCAGCTTCTCTCACGAGTTCAATTTTATTATCATTTAGTCTTATTTCCAGGGTGTCTTTATTACGAGCAGTTATTTTTAATAATATTATTTTGGTCTTTGTACTATACATTTTTAGCATATGAACAGTAAACTATGAATGAAGGAAACTTAGAGCTGCATTAACTTTTTTCGAGAGTTCTTTTGGTCATTTGCCTGAATAATGGCATTCGTGTCATCCGCAAAAACTACAAGTTATATGTCGGGTATAATTTTGTTTATATAATTCATTAACTCATTGGTGAACATAATTAACAATATGCCCCAATATCGATCCTTGCGGAACACCGACAGTAATATAAAAAAGTGATTTAAATTTTTGTCTATGCCCATCTTGCATCTCACTGATTTCTACAAACATTTTTCTGATTTTTAGGTAGGAAAACAAAAGTTGGTAGGCTTTGCCTCTCCCTTTATTATTATTTATAATTTATTAAAACTTCTCGCACACAATAGTATACAAAGGCGGACTTAATGCATTAGGCATTCTCTACCAGTCAACCAAGGATGGTGAAGAGATAAGATGGCAGGTGATCTGTATAACAGACGTTACTAATAATAATAAAATATATTAAAAAGATAACATAAGTATTTATAAATAAAATAGGTATACAATTACCTAAACAGGATATAAACTTATAATACACATACATACATATTTACTATAATATATACCTACATTATACATATACTATATAGTATATATAGTCTCCCTTCGTAGTGATTTAGTTTAGCTATGAGTAAATCGTGATGAACAGTGTCAAATGCTGAGCTCAAATCTAAAAGTACACCAGCTCTCTCATTTTATTGATTAAATCATTAGCAAGAATATATACAGGATAAATTTTTAACCAGTGCGCAAACTGAATTCAGTATATGATTCTATACCCCCTAGCATAGAATTTTGTTGTCAGTTATAATTTTTATTTATTAGTTGTTCCATAAATTTTGACCGCGTATGTATTGCACTTTTCTATGAAACAGCAGATTTTTTTGATAACCGACGAGAAATTTATTTATTTATTAAAATTTTATGCACAAGTAAAAAAAAAATACTGTACAAAGCCGGATTTAATGCCTGAGGCATTTCAATTCAAATTTCTACGCTAGACGGTCTAGAATCATGTGCTGAATTCATGATTACAGTTTGCGCACTGGTTATTTTTTCCTGTATTAACGTACCGGAAAACAAAAAGCTGTACATTGAATAACTGTATTTATCTTTCATGAAAATAAAATACATGGAATTAATTTTAATTACAAGCAAGTTGTATTTAGTAACCTTACGAAATTCAAACCGTACACGATGCAGCCAGTATTATATTGATCTCAATGGATTGGAGTTGGAAGGTTAATTAGAATTGATAATCGCTGATCAAAAGTTATTTTCCAAAAATTAATAAATAATTAAATAATTTTCCAAAAATATTTTGTTATATTTTCGAAAAATAAGTAAATTATTTTTCCTGTTTAAAAAGTTGTTATCTTTCCGACACGTGACCATGTTACAAATAGTTTTGTCCATGCACGAAACACGGAAACTTCAAGTTAATTCTGCAAACTTTCAACGACTGGCCTTGTGATTTGTTTATGGTCATGGCAAAAGCCAGACGCACAGATGATTGCAGCCGCATAAAATCGAATGGCAAGTCATTGGATGGTCAAGGATACGCGGAATGAAAACAACCTCTCCTTTGTATAGTCCCTTGATGATCGTTGCCTCGATGACTTTATTCATTCGCTTTAACACAGGCAGTCTCGTTCCATTGCATAGTCGAGGTTGATTAATGAGCAACATAATGATAACTGAGCCTACTTTTAATTGCAATTTGTGAGGTGGTAGTCTAGGCAATTCCTGCAAATTCAAAAATTCTGTTGGATAGTTGACTGCCTCATCCTTGTTGATGATTGTGTCGACTGATTTGAAGGAAAACAACTGTTCCGGAATGGAACTTTGAATGATCGCGTTGAGATAATCGACATCCTTGTTTTTTTTATTTTTTATTATCGATATTGCTCGTTCGCTGAGCCAATTATGGTTTTTGAATTGTTGCGCTACGTTTGGAAAAACACGCTGAATGAGCTTCTCCTTAGATTCTGTCAACTGACAGAAATCTGTGGGTAATGTGATGAGTTAATTCGAGGTGTAAACTGCGACTTGCCTATTACCAATGTCCAACAATTGCTTCGAAATCACATCTACACTTTGATCTTGTTGCAGAAAAGCCCTCTTGTTAGTCGTCAATCGGAGTGTCACACGCATTTACTTCGTCAGTTACAGTTGATCGGGGAATTACTGGAAGAGTCAACAGAATCATGTGTCCACCAAAAATGTTTTGGTTGTCGCGAAGATCTTTCAAAGTACTGTCCAGCGCCATCATATTTTCGCCCCAAACGATCAATATTTGCCTACCTGTAGAATCTTCGCGATTGAGCTGTTGGTACTGAATGAATGAAAATTTTATGTTCGTAGAATCATCTTCTCGCGTGCTCACACGCAGGCACTTTGTCAGGCCTGATAAAGATATTATGGCGGTCGGATGGCATCCGATCCAACGTAATTTTGAACATATTAATTAATTCGTTGCCCTGATGAAACAACTGTTGTATTTTTGAATGTTGGCCAAGAAATGGGTAGAATTACTTCACGTCCCAGAAACTAATTAACGTAATGGATCCGGTGGTGGGTAAAATTTTCGCATTTTCGCTTTTCCACACACACAACACAATCCAAAAGATTCACCGCTGTATTTCAATGCTTTACAATACAGACAAACGACTGACATTTCTCGGATTGTTACTGATCTGTCCGCACCGTAATCGATTTCCGGATCGTAATGGAATATTGCGCATTTCAGGTTCACAGGAGCACTGCGTCGGCGCAATCGCTCATGTTCATTGTGTCGTGCTCGCTGTTGTTGTATTTCAGTCACGCTCGAACGCAATTCCGATATTCTAATTACATTAAAGACTATTATCATTTAATAAATTGCTCAAAAAAATATATACAGAGTGACAGGGAAATCCCACCAAAAACATTCTGTACAAAACTAGCCAAGTCTCGATGGAGCTGCTTGTTTATCTCTAAAAAGTAATGAAATCTAGACAAAATCGTGCCAAGTCTAAGGTTCCTTACTGCGATTCCTTTATTATTATAGTTAATGTTGTGTGACTTGGCCGTTGAACATTCTTTAAACGTTAGTGGGTACAAGTCAATTTAGTTTACACGTAACGTTATATTTCTATTATGTGTCGCTCGCTGGTCATCAGTGCGGTTTGCACGTGAGGTAGCTCGTCGCACATTTGATTGACTTCGACGACCTATGTCAGCTTGTCTTCTCCTTGGCATTGTAAACAACATACGCAAACGACATGGAATTGTTTTCACACATTCACAGTCAATAAAATTTGTTAATTTAAGTTGGAGAATTTTTAAATGTTGAAAACCTCAAACTACTAAATTAAATGACATAACTAACTAACTTTACCTAACTAACTTAACTTTTTTTTTACTTTACTTTACTTTTATTATTTTTTATTATTTGTGTTTTGTGTTTCACGTACTGTGTCCAAATAAACTTTATTCTTTCTTTCTTTCTTTTCTTTTTCTTTAATAACTACTTTGTGCCTATTTAATGAGTTTAATTTTTAGGAAATTGTTTTAATAGGTAAGTCATTATCTAAAACGTTTTTATTCCAAACGTTGTTTTATGAGATAAAATGAATTGATTGTCTAATAATACGTTGTAAAAAAAAAGTTTGTCGGATAATTATATTCTTAAGTGAATTATTTGGCAACTTTTTGTTGTACGAGTATAATGATGAAATGACCAATCATGTTTTAAATGTTTTTGCCAATCGTTGCTTGTCAAGTAAAAACTTGTAAATTAATTTTCGGTGAACTGACAGGATACCTTTTCAACTACAATATCAAGTTTATTCTTGGGATCTGAGGACACGGTAGTACCCGTGCCAAGACGAGAAAAACAAAAAGCTATCATATATCTACAACATATCATATCATATACCATCATCATATACTACTATCATATACTATCTACGAGTATATTTTTCTTGAAGCGTTCGTCGTATTTTAAAACCCTCATAGCTCCGGCATGGATAATGCTAGAGAGCTCGAATTTTCGGGATAAAATAAAGGTAGCAGACTTATAAAACACACTCAGAGTCAGTTTCATGTGTCTAGCTTTTATACTTTGGATTTTATTAATACCTAAGATATGTCGATATTCTTCACTGACTGACTCACTCACTCACTCATCAAAACCTCTAGAGCACTTCCCGAAGGTCTAGAAAGCTGAAATTTGGTATGCAGGCTCGGGTTTGCATACTAAAAACAATCAAACAAATTAAGAAATCTGTAACTTTCACCCTCCAATCCACGAAATGGGGGGTGCAGGTCTGTATTTCTTACCGATGATAGGAACTTCTACCTACTTCCATTTGTTATGAAAGCTACATTGGCATGTACATAAGGTTTAAGAACAACTTTATTTCTCATAAAGAATTGCATACATAATTCACTTACTGAGAAACAATATCTAAAACCAAGATTAATATTAGAGCGCACAGATGTACGTTTATAAAATACAAAAACAAAAGAACAAAAAAAAAAAGTAAAAATGTGGGTAAACAGATAACATAAACACAATCGTAAGTTAACCAAACACAACATGGATGTATAAATTAGATTTTTACTAGATGTGGCATTGATGGCATAGCCTGTTATTATGACTATTTTATTTTTAGTTTATTATTCTATTTATTTATTTTGGGTACATACATGGTTTTGGTTTTACATGGTGGTTTTTGAGTTTTGAATTCTATTTGTTTTTGTTTAATTTAAGTTATTACTAATGTATATTTTTAATTTAGAGGTATATAGTTAATCTTTGAATTGTGTGTAATTTATTATGATAATATACATATATAATGCAGTTTTTTATTTATTCACTTATTTGTATGTATTAACTGTGTGAGTTTTTAGTAGCTTTTTGAACCGGGCATAACTTTGTTCTTCCTTTATTACTGATGGTAATTTATTATAAATTGTAACACCCTGATACTCCAAATTTCTTCTTCCATAGTTAGTTCTAGGGGGGCGGGTCACTAAGTAACTACCACGTCTTAAGTTTATCTTTCGTGTTTGTTGTTTTGTTACAAATCTTATATTGGAATGGATTTCCTTATTTAATATTTTACGTATTAGAATACATGTGTAGTATATGTATGTTTGTTTTATATTCATCTATTAATCTATTCTGAACTCGTTGAATTGGATTTATAATAGTCTTCGCTGCAGTACCCCAGATTTCAATGAGGTAGTCGATATGAGGCTTAACCAGAGAATTATAGATAAGATATCTTACCTTTCGAGGGAGACACTTTGTTATATTGCGGATTGCCCCTGTGAGTGGGCTTAGTTTAACTTTAATTTTTTCTAGGTGTGGCCTCCAAGTTAGGTTACTATCTAAGATAAGCCCGAGATATTCTTCTTTAGGTTTTCGTTCAAGTAGTTGGCCGTCTATTTTCAGTTATCATTTACTTTTTTATTTTTTGCTGCAAACATTACATAATTTGTTTTTGTAATATTGATAGTTAAAAGATTTGACTGAAACCACTCATTCAACAGATCAAGATCATTCTGAGCGTCGGCTATTATACCTTCGATTGAGTGTCCAAAGTAAAAGAGACTTGTGTCGTCTGCATAAAGGGAGATGTCTCCTTTGAGACCCAATTCACTGATACTGTTAATATAAATAAGGAACATAAGGGGGCCCAATATTGATCCCTGGGGGACGCCAAAATTCAGAACACAGGGATTGCTTTCATATTTACCTATTTTTACTATTTGTTTACGGTCCTCCATATATGATTTAAAAATTTCAAGTGCTTGGCCTGTAACACCAGTGAGTTCCAGTTTTTGTAATAATTTGTCATGACTAATGGTGTCAAAGGCTTTTTTAAGATCAATAAATATACCTAAGACAATTTGTTTTTGATCAATTTTATTTTTAATTTTGGTTACGAGATCAATTGTAGCAGCGAGAGTATTTGATTGAGCTCTAAATCCATACTGTTTACGGTAAAAGAAGCTTTTTGAATTAAGGAATGACTCTAACCGGTTATAAAGAATCTTCTCAAAAACTTTAGAAATCACGGGGAGAACTGATATAGGGCGGTAATTGCAAGGGTCAAATTTATTTCCGGATTTATGAATTGGTACAACTTTTGCAACTTTTAAATCGTTGGGAAAAATACCTCTTGCCATATAATAGTTAATACAGACTGTTAGTTCCGTAGCAATGATGTCTTTTACGCATTTAATTGATTTTGTACTAATACCATCAATGCCAGATGCAGTATTACAGTCCAAATTTTTAATTATGGTAATAACTTCCTTCGTAGTTACTCGTTTCAGAAACCGCAATTCCGATTATCATTTAGTCTACACTCTTCTAAAATTTGACTTACATTTGGTTTTTTAGAAATCATGTTTGCTAGGGTTGAGCCAATAGTCGAAAAATATAAGTTAAAACTTTCACATATTTCTTTTTGGTCCGTAATAGTACCAGCTGCCGTTTCAAGTTTGTCCGGTCCAGTTCTGTCATGCAGTTTGTTTTTCGACAAATCGTTTATAAGTTGCCACATTTTTCGTGGTTTACTTGAATTTTCTTCAAACCTCTTTAAGTAATAATCACTCTTCGCTTTTGCTATGCTGTGTGATACTCTGGCTTTTATATGTTCATACTCTGCTTTTAATTCCGTGTCCACCGCATTTGTTTTATATTTCTGCCATAGCATGTTCTTGTTATTTATCTCATCTAATAGTTCTTTTTTAATCCAGTCTTGCCGCGGAGGATTCAAAAGTTTAAATTTTGTGATTCTGCACTTATTTAAACAAGATTGCAATTTGTCCGCCAATTTATCATACTCAACGTCTTCATAATTTTTAGGATATTTTTCCAGGCACCGATAAAGTTTGTTGAAGTCTACTGCGTTGTATTTCTGTTTTATGATAGGTGGTGGTTGGTATTGCTTTATTTCTAAAAGTATTTGTTTGTGGTCAGACATTGAAGATTCCATAGTGACAAAGTGAAAATTATTTTCACTTAAGTTACAAGAAACATGGTCCAACATTGTCTTGGTTGAAGTTGTTTCGCGGGTACAGTGTTTTGGACTTATTTTGTTCAAGATTTTGTAGTTGTTCTCTTTTAAAGTGTTCTTATACTTCCGTGTCGCTAAATCCGGATTGAGTAAGTCCAGGTTGTAATCGCCAAAGACTATTGTTCGTTTCAATTTGTGTAATTGTTGTGAATATATCTCGAGAAAGTTGTCCATATTCATTTTATTGGGCTTATAGATAGCACCAATATTTAGAGAGAATTTTTTCACGTATACCCAAAGATAATGAGTATCATCCACGCATTGTTCTTCAACAAGGTGATGTTTGAGATTGTTGTGCACAAATATTGACACTCCACCTCCCCTTTTATTTTGCCTATAAGTATAGTAATGGGTATAGGAGGGTATCTGGAGCATTTTTGCCTCATCTTCACTCTTAATCCAAGTTTCCGAAAGTATAATAATATGTACAGTTACTTGTAGTGAAGCAATAATACATCTAAGTTCATCGAATTTTCCCGGTTTGACAATACTGCGAGCGTTGGCATAGAAACATTTGAGAGATTTTTTTGTAAAAATAACATCTGAGTAATTGTTGGTTATTTGGTAAGTTATTTTCTCTTTGGACGACGTCAGTTTTTTGGAGTTTCCTTTGTTGTTGTTTCTTGCGTTTCTTTAGATGTGACTATTTTGGGTATTCCCTTGATATACTTGATGTTAAGACCACTTTCTCCATTTGAGGAGCGTTGCTGAAGCTCTTCTTTTAAATTTTGAAGGTATTTCCGTTGATATGGAGTTTGATCCGAAAATATTTTGATTTGTTCCTCGTTAATCTTATTCCTATTACGTAGTATGTTTTTTGCTGTGTCCTCAGACGAGAAACATACTTTTATTGCACGAGTTTTCTCTGATTTATATTTTCCAAGACGAAATAGACTAATAGGTTGAGGGCAGCTATTATTTATTAGCCCAGTTATTCGCAGTATTTCTGCCTTATCATAATCTTGCCGACTGGTTGCAGTATCATTCTGGGATTCAGAAATTCCAACAACGATAATATTTTTGGCTCGGAAGTTTCGTTCTTCGATTTCGGTGAAGATTTCATCATGTGTGGTAACTGTTTGGGTAGAAGATGAAGGTGGCATATTTTTTAAGTTATTGACATCAGCTTCAAGAACCTCCACTTTCTTTTCTGTATTTTCGGCAGCAACAGATAATTTTGAGAGTTGGTCTTTTGTTTTTTTATTTTCTAAGATAATATTTTGCATAGTAGAGCTAATATTACCGACCTCAGCTTTTATCGCAGCAACATCTAGAGAGAGCTTATTTATACTTTCAGTTTGTTCATTCTTGGAGGATTTTAATAATGCCAGCATTTCAGACATCTGCTTTTTTATTTCAGCGATATCAGATTTGGTCTCTTCATTATCGTCGGGTAATTTTCGTTTATTACGAAGAGTAATTTGTGGTGTAGTTTCTTTATACGATTCAGACAAATTCGGATAAGATCCGCTGCGCCCCGCACATATGCCACCTCCAGGCGGTGAGCGTGGTGTGCTCATTGTAGATCTATGTACGAAATTACTCACGTGGGAATTGCGTGTGCGCCGCCGTCAGGTGCGTACGGTGCGGAAATACAGCGTTAGATATTCCGTCCTTATTACTCAAGGGGGTGAAGTGCGGTTACCGCGTCGATGCCGCGTTCTTTACTCGAAGCTCAAAACAGTTACGGTGTATGTCACTCGCGCTCGATTTTGCAAGAAGTTGTTGTAATTAGTTACCGTAAGGTTCGTAATTGGCTAAAGAACTTTTTTGAATTTATTTAAAACAAACAGCAACACGTCTGCTCTGTGCGCTCGTTGAGCGAGAAAAAAAAACTCTTTATCAACGAAAACAACGAAAAAGAAACTCTTTATCGTTGGCTATGAAGAAAGTAACTGCTCGCGTGCAAGAAATACCTTTTTTACCCGACTATGCTAGAAGTAAGGATTATTATATGATTTTAACATGAATGTGTAATATCAGTACAATATCACCGTTAAGATGAAAAAAAATAGGGCACTCTACAAAAATAAATAAAATAAGTAAAGTAGGTTGCCAAGACGTACATAACGCTTTCACTGTTAAAAAGTTATCAGATCTAATGCAGCACCAAGCCCCACACCTAATCTAAGCTTTTTTTTTTTGATCCGGAGTGGAAAATCCTCATGGATGTCCCCCGCCCTGGGGGGGCGGAGGGGTCTGTCAGACTCTTATTGACTAAAAACCACCCCGGTGTTCCATATCACACCTGTGCGCCGAGTGTCGCGGGAACGTACGATTCTTTCGCAACCCCCGACTGGTGCCGGCCCGCTTCTGCGAGCCCCGTCCGGTCGAGCGGGGGGAGTGAAGTGTTTGACTTCCTCCGCGACGTCTAAGAGGGGCGCGCGTGGAACTCTACGCGCCGCCACCTCGGGTCCTGTTGTGAAACCTAACCAAGCTCTACAAACCTTACATATTGGTCAAAATGTATGGCTTGGCCGTTCCATTGAACCATCCGTCACCATCATCCGTCATGTCGTCATCCGTTACATTAAAGACCAGTGACTTAATTTCTTAACATAAGCCCTTAGGAGTGTCCGTGCGACGGCCGCGAAACATTTTGACCCAAGTTGTAAGGTTTGTAAAGTTAGGCCTTGTAGAACTAGGGACTTGGCTCTACATTAGATCTGCGGGGTATTTGCGTCACTAACAGTAGGAATAGCTTTCATTTTGACAGTTCAACAACATTCATTGCGTTATTTACCTTGTTGAGCAGACAATTTTTCCAAACTTCAAAATGATTCAAATTATGACTAATAGTGTAACGCAATTAAGTTGCTGATATTTTTTTAACAGTGAAAGCGTTATATAAGTCTTGGCAACCTACTTTATATGAAACGTTTTCGGTGGCTAACATATTCATGGTACGGAACCCTTTCTACGCGAGTTCAACTCTCACTTGCCCGGTTTTTTTTTCAAACTACCCCTGTACTAATTTGAACAAAAAAAAAACTAATTAGTTAAGCCGCTATTGAGTTTTAATGAGACTAACGAACAGCAATTGATTTAAGTTTTTTTTTATTTTTTTAAGAAGATGGGATCCATATTTCTTTGTCACAACTTGCAGCTAGCAAACTAGGACGTTCTTGTAAATATTAGGTAGAAAATGAACTTGCTTCTTGTTTTTAAAAAGTTTTTATTTTTCACTTTTTAGTTGTGGTACCTACCCCACACAAATACGTATACCACTACTTGATATGTAAATAACAGTGATAGGAAGTTATTAAAACATCATTAATCTAAACTAAGTGGAAAAAATACCCATTATTAAAGATAACTCAAAAACTGGTCAGATCTTGATTAAATTTATATGGGAAGCCCCACATGAGAAGCTTTCAAATAAAAATGTTCAAAATCGGTTCACCTAGATAAAAGTTCTGAAGCAACACACAAAAAAAATTGGAGGTTAGCCGGAACAAACAGACAGTCAGAAAAACATTTTTTTTATTTTTTTATTGGGTACCGTATATACTTTCATGTGCATTTAATAAAAAGCTGTTATTTTGACATTACAAACAGACACTTCAATTTTTTTGTTTTTTTTATAGATTACGTAATATGGGTTTTTGCATGAATTAAACGTTTTATTTTATTTTATTAATCAATAACCAATTCAACATAGTCATGTATCCTATTATTTTTGTTTTCCACTGAAATCTAAGCTAGACACGTTTGACAAAGACCGGGAGTAAATCCATACATATTATGCTGGTATCCTATCAGTTGTGGGAATATGCAGGTGGAGTATTAACAATTAACAGTTAGTTAGCAACGTCTTCTTTTATCGATCGTACCTAAGTGTGTCACAGTAATCCGGCTATGTAAAGTATGACTTTCGCTATCAAATGTTTCATTTACAACGCATTGGTACACCATAGCGAATGAACAATATTGTAAAATTCTCTCTGGTCATTTATTCATTTATACATAAATAAATTGTGCTAAGAATAGCCCAACGATAGCCGGTGTTCCAAGAATAAGCTAAATAAAATAAACTAGTTTATGAATTATAGGTAAATCGTTAAGGAAATCTAGGTTCCTTGAGGGAAAATCCCAACAACAACAATTATGTAAATCGCCATGTTTGCTCGCCACTATAAATTGTGGGATAGCGGGTACCGGCTCCATCACGACCATTAGACTCTCGGCATCGGTCGCGAACGGTTGTGTGCTTGCGCTCTCCCGTTTTCGATTTTTGTCGAAGTTTAATTCTTCTCGCTGCGAACCTCGTAGCGCCCCCGCTGCCGCCCCGGCCGCATCCGATCGTCGAACAATTAATTAAATTTATTTAATTAATTGGTCGTATCAAGTGATCAATTAAAAACTGCCTTTTTCAAGGCAAGTGATATTTCTTTAACTGCGCGTTTGTGTGAGTAGCTTCACTAGGCCCCTTCTGGGCAAAACCACAGTTTCGTGGTCCTCGGTGGATACCTAGCGGTGTTAACGATCCGAGTGGGGTGTTGTCCCAACACACCCGCCGAACCCTTTCAGGGCGAGGCAGTCAGTTGGACGGGTCCCAGAGCTAACCGGCCTTGGGGGATCTCCTAGTCGGCTCTGGTGACAGTTTTCCCTTCACAGCTACTCACCTAGTGTCTCTAGGGTGTGTCTACACCCTTCGCGCTAGACTGTCAGGGCCCCGTTCGCACAATAAGACTGGCGACGGGTTTACAAGCTTAAGGCTCACCATAGGTACTCACCTCCCTGTCTATACCCGACAGGGAGGGTAACTCATCCCCGGGAACACCCACCCGGGGAGTTAGGCATAGGGAATTTTTAGGCTGGAATCTTAAATTCCAACATCCCCCCCAAGTAGTAGCCCCGCACCCCCCAACATGGGGGATGCCTTAATCGCGACCTTCTTTAGGGAGGTCCTCCTTAAGGACCCCGAGTTCCTCGCCAAATATGGCGCTAAGTTCGCTGCTTTGCAGCCCCCCACCCCCTGTCCTTCCGACAACTCTGCCGCTATCGCTAACTTTAGCGATGCACTAGAGGCCCCCCCCCCGGTGCAAACCGCCCCCCTCCCCCCCGTACCGATGGAAACCGACCATCGGACAACAACTAGACGCCCCGTCTCCCCGTACTCCTCAGGCTCGGAAACCCTGACGAACTCCTCCTCCGAGGATTACGGTTTCCAGACCGTCACCTCTTCCTCCAAGAGGAAAAAGAACTTCGCCTCTTCGCAGGCAAATAAACTTAGGGACCAATCGGTCACTCCCCCGCCCACCCTTGCGACACCGACCCCCGTCGTCGCCATCACGACCGGCCCCCCCCCCGCGTTAAGCCCCCCCCCGGCTCTCAATGCTTTACTTGAAAGCAACCCCAAAAAGACCCCCACCCCCCCCCCCTGTCTTCATCCAAGACAAAGCTAAATGGACTGAAGTGTCCAAATGGTGCGTCGATCTCAGGATCGGCTTCACCAGTGCCCGTTCAACCGAGCAGGGCATCAAAGTCCAAGTCCCTAAATCTAACGATTATAGGGAACTTACTAAGCTCCTCAGAGCACGTGGTGTGTCTTTTCACACGTACTCCCTCCCCGAGGACCGTCAGACCCGCGTAGTCATCAATAGGATCCCAAAGGAGATCGCTACCTCCGATCTTAAGGAAGACCTTGTCTCACAAGGCATCCCTGTAGCCGAGGTGCACCGCATGCACCGTGCCCGAGGCGGCGAGCCATACAACATGGTCCTTGTTGTATGCCCCCCCGTCGAAGGACACCACCCGATCTTCAAGATCAAGTCCCTTTGTCATCTCACTGGATTCGATATCCAGAAGCCCCGCAAGACTGGAATAGTTGGCCAGTGTCACCGCTGCCAACTATACGGTCACTCCCAAAAGAATTGCCATGCCACACCCAGGTGCGTCAAGTGCCTGGGTGGGCATGGCACTTCCGAGTGCTCCCGCCCAAAGGACCGTACCCTATGCACGGAACCACCCAGCTGTGTGCTGTGTGGCCTCTCCGGGCATCCAGCCAACTACCGTGGCTGCCCCAAAGCCCCTAAGGCAACGAACCCCAAACTGGCGAAGCGTACGGACGCTCGTCAGGGAAGGGAAGCACCCTCCACTCAACTTCCCGAGCGTCTGAGTCCCCAGAGACCCAACGCTTGGAATTTATCCCAGCACCAACAGGCCTTCCCGCCCCTGGTACGCAACCAACCCCCCCCTCCGCCCCTCATCGCTCATCAGATGGACCCCCGCATTCGCGCACACGCGCTCGCGGCCGCGCCCGCACCCGCGCCCGCGCCCGCGCGCGCACCCGCGCCCCTCGCTACTAACCCCCCGGCTCCTAAAGCCACCACCCCCGCCCCAGTCGCGCCCGTTCCTTCCTCATCCACACCCGTGGCTGTAGGCCCCAACCCCATGGATCCGTTCAACGTGATCTCAGGCACATTCACTGCCTTCCTCACCCCTCGCGCCCGTCAAATGGCCAATGAAATCGTTGCCGCCAGAAATGCCGGTAACCTTTATGCCATTCAGTGCATATATAACGCGTACCCGGACATTACGCACGCGTTACAGTCATTCGTGAACTCTCCCAATCCCACTAATGGATAACGGAATCCTCTCGCGTTTAAAACCCCGATCCCTAAAGCTAGGTTATTTCAATGCCAATGGCATTCAAGGTCAGCGCGACGAAATCGGTATCTTCCTCCGCGACCACCAGATCGATGTCCTCCTCGTACAGGAGACTTTCCTAAGACCCCACACGCGAACGCCGTCGATAGCGAACTATCGGGTTGTTCGAAACGACAGGACTCGGTGTCACAAGGGTGGCACCCTCATTTACTACAGAAAATCCCTCTACTGCATCCCCTTGGACCCGCCCCCCCTCTCACGACTAGAAGTCTCCATTTGCCGACTAGGCATGACAGGCCACCAACCGATCACCTTGGTATCGGTCTACCTCCCCCCTACGAGCCATTCAGAGAACTTCCAACTCTTGACTGACGACCTGACCTTACTCCTCGGCCTGAGTGACTCCGTTATCATAGCGGGGGATCTCAACGCCAAACATCACGCCTGGAATAGTACCAGAATCTCTACCCGAGGGAGACACTTGTTCGACCTCTGCACCCCTCAAAATTTTGATGTCATCGCCCCGATGACTCCCACTCACTTCCCTCACTTGGTTGACCATACCCCTGACGTGCTCGATGTATCACTTTTAAAGAATATCAACCTACGGTTGGATTCTATAGAGGTGATACACGAACTATCATCTGACCACCGACCAGTTGTGCTTAAGCTAGCCCCTCGCGTAGGCCTCCCTGACCCCGACCAACCCCCCTCCACCAAAGTGGTAACGGACTGGAGGAAAGTAAGCGAACGCCTGAAATCCAACACGTCCCCCCACCTAGACTCCATCCCCGACCTCTTCGACTCTATCGCTGACACGACGGCCGCGATCGACTCATTCACTGGACACGTACAATCAGTCCTGAACGATTGTTCAAGGGAAGTTCCAGCGACGGACGACCGTCGCTGGAAGTTGCCGGACGATGTACGTGAACTGATGACTGAGAAGAACGCGGCTGTCCGTGCGTACAGCAACTTTCCCTGCGACGCGAACCGAGCCCATATGCGCTACTTACAGCGAGCTGTAAGGACACGTGTAGCGGAGCATCGGGAAACGGGCTGGGATGAGTTGCTGAGCGAACTTGAGCCTACCCACCTAGCATTCTGGGAGCTTCAGAGGAAACTCAAATCCCGAGAAGTAGCCCCTATGCCCCCCTTGATCCGCCCAGACAATACCATCGCTTTCGATGATGTCGACAAGGCCGAGTGCCTAGCCGACAGTCTTGAGGCCCAATGTTCGCCCAGCTCTCAACCTGTAGACCAAGCTCACCTCTCTGAGGTCGACGCCGAAGTCGAAAGGAGAGCCTCCCTCCCCCCCGTAGAAGACCCCGAGTGCCCTCTGCCTCCCGTCACCCCCGACGAAGTGCAAGAGCTCATAAAGGGCCTTAAGCCCCGTAAAGCCCCCGGTTCTGATGGAATGACCAATAAGGTGTTCCAACTGTTCCCTGCCCACCTGATCATGCTAATGACCACCATCTTCAATGGTGCCATGAGCAATAACATCTTCCCCCAAGCGTGGAAACAGGCCACTGTCATCGGTATTCCCAAGCCGGGCAAGCCCAAATCCGCTCCCTCCAGCTACCGCCCCATCAGTCTCCTCAATGTCATCGGCAAAATCTATGAGAGGCTTATTTATAAGCGTCTCAGAGACTATGCCGAGACGAAAGGTCTCATTCCCAACGAGCAGTTCGGTTTCCGAACCCAACACTCGTGCGTCCAACAGGTCCACCGTATCGTCGAACACATAAGCGTTGGCTTCCAACGTGGTTCGTTGACGGGTGCTGTTTTCTTCGACATAGCGAAAGCGTTCGACAAAGTCTGGCACAATGGCTTATTATATAAGCTATACCAACTTAAAGTGCCAGATCGTCTCGTGCTCATCCTGCGAGACTTTTTGTCGAACCGCACCTTCCGATTCCGCATCGAAGGAGCGCTATCCTCCCCCCGTCCCATTCGCGCCGGAGTCCCTCAGGGCTCCGTGCTCGCCCCTCTCATTTTCACGCTTTTCACCAGCGATATCCCCAAGAGTAAAAGGGCTCAGTTGGCTCTGTTCGCAGACGATACGGCCATCTACTACACCGGCGTAAGCCCCGACGCGATATCTCGCACTCTCCAAACCACAGTCAACCAACTCGGTGACTGGTTTAGGAAGTGGAGAATCGAAGTCAATCCCGATAAGAGTCAAGCGGTTCTATTTTCGAAACCGAGACTCAACCCCACCCCTCCCCGTCCGATCACCATGTTCGGCAAGCCTATCCCTTGGGAGAAGCGAGCCAAATACTTGGGTGTCACTCTAGACCACAGACTCTCTTTCGGCGAGCACATAAAGCAGGCGCGTTCGCGCGCCGCTTTCGCTCTCGGTAGACTCCACTTCCTATTGAATGCACGCAGCAAATTGTCACTCAAGTGCAAATTGCGCATTTACACAGCGTGCATTCGTCCCATCATGACCTACGCGAGCGTGGTTTTCGCACACTCGAAACCCCACCACATCCATAGGATGCAGACCCTCCAAAACCGGTTCCTCCGTAGGGCAACCGGCTCCCCTTGGTTCGTTCGGAACGAGATCCTCCATCTCGACCTTAAAATCCCCACTATCCGTCAGTTCATGAAGCGCATTTCCAAGCGCTTCTTCGACTCCGCGGCCTCACATCGCAACCCTCTGGTTGTCGAGGCTGCCAGATATGCCCCCTCCCGCATTAGTCGTACCCGCCGTCCAAGGCATGCCCTGACCGACCCCGATGACCCCATAACCCTCCTCCAGGAGAGCAGTAGGGCCACCAGTACAGTGCACAAACACAGACCGCCATCGTTCCGACCTCGCCGCCGAGGTCCTACGCGACGCCCCCGACGTAATTGTCCCCCCCCCCGACCCTTGCTCGACGACGCGCCAGCCCGCGCCGTAGCTGAGCCTGTAGCTTTAAATTCCCCAGTATAATAATAATATAATTTAGATCCAGCCTGTCCCATCTTGCTGCCCTCCCCTCAGTGACGCCCTAAGCCGAGGTTCGTACCCCACAGGGGGTGCCCTTAGCGTGCGGTCACCTAAATTTAAGTATTGTTCGCCCCTGGCTGGAGGCTTTAAGTTAGTAGCTTAAGGCACCCACAGGTTTGCCCGGTTAAGTAGCCAGGACCTTAGTGGTCAAAACTACGAGCTGCCCAATAGGAAAAAAAAAAAAAAAAAAAAAAAAAAAAAAAAAAATACCGGCTCCAGTCATCCACTACTTCCCGTCGTGCGACAGTCGCATGAAATCAGAGTAACACTCAAATAATTTATTTCAAATCACTTCTGAATGTCAAAATGACCAACACGTGTGTCTTCGTAATTCTTCTAATCGGACTATTCATCACACCATCTTTACAAGTATCATGCAACGGCTATGATTTCCAATCCAGCCACCATTGTGAAGGACAATGCTTCGACGCCTGCGTAAACGGATACGCAAATGGTTGTTCAATGAACGTTTGCTACCAAAGTCTTGGGGGATCATGCCAGCATTCGTATGGTCTTCTGAGGGGAGCCACCGTGTGTTATTGTAATGGGCCATCGAAACCATGTCGGGTGAACGACGACTGGGACTAGGGTTCTAGAATCATCTGGAGCCGCAGATCCTTGTTTGAAAATCGACGCTGTGATTGCGATGGATGTGTTAATACTAGGACACATTCTCGTTTTTGTGACAAATCTGTGAACTGTGCTTTTGTGTATTTTGTTGTCACACTAACTAAATAAATGTTTTATATAGTATTTAATAACACTTAAAAAAAATTGTTCGTTTCATGCCTGTGTAACTTTTCTTTTAAAGAAAAAATAAATTTGATTGGGTGTATTTTAGTATTTAGGGTCTTAGTTATGACACTACGTTCATGCTCTGTATGATAACCAAGTGTTTTATTCCAAGTTCAAGCTTATTTTTGCATTGTTTATAAATCTATGGTGAGTTATTAATCCCACCACGACCATGTTTGGTTTGTTGTGAATAGTTGTGATCTTGTTGAAAATTTATCATTCTAATTATTTAAGTATTATAAATGTAATCCTGTTTCATTTTCCCGCTTACATTTTGGGCAATTCCTAATGGAAAATGACGCTGCCCTTATTGTTATACTATTGGGTGACCCATTCGGAAGTATACAACATAAACAATTAAGATTATTTTTATTCCAAACGAAATTACCAGATATTTTCCTATAATTATATAATACAAACTTGGTAATTTTGTATGAAAAAAATATCCGCAAAATCTCCAACTTCATGCTGGTTTAAAATCAGATCGCTTCTCATCGTGTTTTTCACATACTTCATTAGGTCCACTAATCCACTGGTAGTCCACTATCAGAGTCACAAATATTCTGCCTTTAGCGTTCAAAATTGACCACTACATCTCTTTAGATAACCCCACGGAAGAAATTCAGAACCTGTCTAATCAGGCGAATTTGGGGGTCAATTAATGTTAACATTTCTTGGATTTTTTTGTTTCGGAAGAATTCCTCTCAATGTTTCGATTATGTTTTTTGTACCGTCTTTTTGGAACCACGTCTTGTCTTACTGATTGATTTGATGAAATAAAAATCTTAACATTGTTGCGATTACCAGTCGCAGCAACAGCGACACCTGTCCTGTACACTCTTTAAGGCAGAATAGTGTAATTACTCAAAGACGAAGAGAATTCAGAGAGAGCAGTGGTGGCCCAGTAGTATCAGCCCCGATTTACGAGTTGTAGGCTGTGAGTTCGAACCCAGGCAGGCACTTTAGTTTGTGTATTTAATTTCATCACCACTGCTCTCAAAACGGTGAAGGAAAACATCGTGAGGAAACCGGCATGTCCTAGAACCAAAAAATTCGAAGACATGTGACATCTACCAACCCGCACTGGGCTCGCGTGGTCGATTACGGCCGGTCCCTCTCTCAGAGAGGAGGCTTTGTGCCCCAGCAATGGGTACGTTATAGGCTGATTATGTAAAGAGAATATCTATCGTTAGAGGTCCTACGTGGTCAATATGTTTTGTTCTTCTTCACAATAGTGAAAATTTAGTTTATTTACAAATCTTCTATGATCAAAATAGGACTAGTTACTCGTACTGGTTTGTTGAAAAGAATTGGGTCGTTTATCAAGCCGTTTAAAAACTTGAGGATACAATTACTGAAGTTAATGTAGTAGTCATAACTTTAATAATAATAATAATAAGCCTGATATAGTGGTGATAGATCGATTAGCGCAGCGCACAGTGTTTGTCGGTATTAACATTCCACATGACGAGAACCTCGTGAAAGCTGAGAAAGAGAAACAAATTAAATATCTCGACTTAGCACACGAGGTTGTTGCCAAGTGGAATGTGAGCTCGGCTGTCATTGTGCCGATCGTCGTATCGACCAATGACTTGATGGCCGAAAGCCTCGATAAACATCTCTCGAGGAACTCGATAGAAAAAAAAAAGGCTCTCGTTAGGCGATTAGATCAAGGGCCTGATTCAGAAGGCAGTACTCCTTGATAAGGCTCGCATCGTGAGGAGGTTCTGAGGAATATTATTAGTATCGATAAGTGTTGAACGTTATTTATTTTTCCATTACGAATTTGTTAGTACTGTTCTTCTGTAAATGTCCTATTGTATCATTGTTTGTCGATTCCCAGGTCGGGCAAAGTATTATTGGATTTTTCCATTAGGAATTCCTCAGTAGCAGCCCGGAGTTTGGAAGTTGGCGGTGTGATACCCCCATGTCTTGGTCCTGCGCCTGATCTCTCTCCGGTCGTGTCGGATTTCCGTCCCATCGGATTATGAGAGTGAGGGAAGAGAGATTGCACCTGTGTCTGCGCACACACTAATGCACTATAATATCTCCCGCGTCGATGGCTAGTCACCGCGCTGCCGCGCTGAGATTGGCTGCCAACGCCGAAATTCGGTCTGGAGGAAATACATTTTTTTGTAAAAATACATAAACCTGTATCAGCTATGTCGAATTTGAACTTGCATGTCTTTTGCTGGGGTATTTAGTTGATGAAGCTGTGTATACATTTACAAAAACAATAGTTAGGTATCATCAAGGACAAAATAAAATACCACTATATAAATTTATAAATAGTAGTTTTATTACTCAACTTATAAGGAAATAACAAAAATATATATACTTCGTAACAATAATGCATGTCTGTATTGTATGAGGGCTACAGGTAAAGAAGTAATAATTTTTATAAAGTGCGTTTGTGTCTAATGATAGCGCTGTGCAGCACAATATTTATATAACGTAAGTAATGTGATTTCTCTGATCCATAACAACTAAAAAGTTTTATATATTACATAATGTATGTTTCCATTGTAATAATTATGTCAATTTGTTTTTGTCCTAAAAAAAATATGTTTTATATAGGCGCCATAGTCTGCACAAAGCACCTAATCATAATGTTTAATGCTTTTAGAATGAGGCCTGAATATCATTTATCTGTTTTGTTTATTTTACAATAAATTAGTTTTAGATCACTCAAAAATACTTGTCTGTACGGGGCTTCAGGTAAAGATTATCATGTATAGTTATCATGTATAGATATATCTGATAGCTTATATAAATATTAAGTACCCACATTGTCTATAATATTACACATTACGTTCAATAAATCACTGATATTGTTCACTATATTTAGCTTAGTTTCATAATAATTAGGAAGGTACTATAAATAGATTATTAACTTAGCCTAACTTAACACTTGAGTAAAACTAAGTTTAAGATTTTCGTTGCACTTAAATGTCAAATGAAATGACAAAAGAATTTTTATATTAAAAAAATAAGTACTGACAAAAAAGAATGCTTTTTAATCTTGATTTGTAATCTATTTTAGAAGAACTGCGATTAGAGAATACATTGAAATTGCTATTAAAATATTGCTGGTAGAGGCTGAAGCTGAATTCCTC
Organism: Griposia aprilina; assembly: GCA_916610205.1. NCBI lineage: Eukaryota > Metazoa > Arthropoda > Insecta > Lepidoptera > Noctuidae > Griposia > Griposia aprilina. The sequence continues at coordinate 3,308,588 of OU744295.1, read as the reverse complement.
TGTGCAGGGGATTCTTCCCTGCAATACAAATAAAACGGTAAATTAAAAACAATTTATTATTCAAGCCCAAGTTCGCACGGGGCGTATTTTTTTTGCGGCGATTTTATTCGCCCACAAATATTTCAACACTGCTTAGCGTCGAGAATTGAAAATCGAACAGTGTGTTTTCTTGCCGCGCTGAGATGCTCTCTATTAGATGCTCAATGCTCAGCTTAATACCGAGAAATGAAAATCAACTGCGCGAAAAAAAATTGCCCGGTCGTAAGTGACGCTAGGCTAAGTGATTAATGTCCACCAGTCATACTCATAATGTATCTAACCCCGTGGCTACGAGCTACACGCTCAAGCGACACATGAAAAGATTGACGCGAAGAAGTCAAAAGAAAGAAGAGCCTACGGTTTCCTAGGAGAGTGGTGACCGCCACATAACGTCCACAATGTACAGGCGAGTGACGTTACTGTAACGTTATTTTGAAAGTAAGTCAGTGTGTTTTCCTCGAAAGCGTTTTTGACACCGTAAAGTCAAACCCCGCTGTCGTCACCACTCTTCTAGAAAGCAGTAGCTTTAGAGTATGCCACGAGTCACAGCGACGCGACTTACGGATCGACGCACCGACGGAAACAGATGACATGCGCGGGTGTCGCTTGACGCAAGTCGCTTCGCTCGAGGCCGTGAGCTGTTTCCAGTTTTCCTGGTAGGTAATACCAGGAAAACTGTCAGATGATTGGTTATAAAAACGATTTATGGGTTTTACATAGTCAATAGAGAAAACTTAAAACAATTAGCTAGAGAGAAACAACAAAACAACAAAACATGACCCATATACATTCATGGTAAGAATTATCAAATTGCACATGTGCTAGATCAGTTTGGACTGTGACTCGAAACTAGACGTTTGACTGTGTCTTGGGGGCCAGAAACGATAGACAACGCCTTTATCTCGTGGGAGGTTTTTGTAGTTCGAGTTCTACTACTGATACATGTATCACCATTTATTTATTTTTTAGATCATAAAATTCAATTTGTTAGTAATTACATACCCAACTTAAACATTGTTAGTTAGAAAGATCTTAAAACTATATTATTACAGCCTTACTAATAAAGATTTACACACTTCGTATACCGGAGTTATAATGCTAACTCTACCAATAAAAGATATTTAACAGTTCAGTTGTACACATCTGGTATACCGGGCGTTTTTATTGTATGAGAAGTTACACAACTGTTATTCAGTCCTCAACCCTTGTTTAGTGAGCGTGTAACCGTAGTACCGGACATCTGGCCGGCAATTTTACTAACTTTTAGGACAAAAATCGTTTCGATCTTTTTACTTTACGAGACACAGACTTTCGTATGAAATATAGATTCAGTAAAATATAAATGTATGGACGGAAAATACATAGTTGAATTAGTTAGAAGTGATATCGAACTGCAAGCTCGTGGTGGCGGGCTGGCTGTAGAACTTCAAGTTTCTACTGCTCTCAGGACGTGGGCTAGGCAAAAAGTTCAAGATCACGCAGCAGACATTCATGGACTTAACTATCAGTCCATTACGAATGTATGCCAAAGAATGGATCTCGCTTTGGCAAATAAAGCGGCACAATGTTTACGCATGCCTGGGACTCTTGAAGAGCAAGAACAAGTAGTTTCTAGATTTAGAAACATTTGTGGCATCAGAAAAATTATTGGTGCTACAAAAACACACAAAACACACACACACACAATCGATTGCACACATATTAAAATTGGGACACTGGTTTGACATTTGAAAGGTGCGTTCTTAAATGACGAGCTTAAAAAGTATGTTTCATTCTTTCTTTCGTTTTACCGTAAAAACTATACAATTATTTTTAAATATATTTTGAAACAACATTTCGGGCACAATTTGTATTATTTATTAAAAATAATCATTTTTTATGCTGTTTACAAGGTTTTCTAAATGTCTCTACAATTTGGTAATTTAGTTTCAAAACGTTTCCGAAGAATGTTGCCAGTGACTTTTGTTAAAACGAATTTATAACTATACAATGCTTACACACCCATTATTGGTAAAGGGACTGTGTAACTCTTATCCATAGCTTATACAATGTATAACTAAACAGTTGCTAAACAAGTGTGTTAAATATTTTTATTAGTAAGGCCGTTACACTACAGACAAAAGTTAACACAACTGATCTCATTGTTTTGTTAACCTTTGTCTGTAACAAAGGTTAACAAAACAATGATATAGGCATTATTTTTGAAAATAAAACAATAGAACATCAAAACAAGAAAAGGCAACACGACACTAAATTGATTTAAGATTACCCGGAAAAAAAAATCGCCGGGTCACCGAGCTACTACACTGACGTGCAGCTCAGTGAACCACCCGAAGATTTTGCTGTCAAGTCCCGCTGCAAACACCATCAATTAGCTATTAGAACTTCTCCAGAGCCTGTGTACGACTGAGGCCACTTTCTTTCTTACTATCCCATAAAAATCCTTACAGCTAACGCTCTACGTTCTCTTTCAATGTCCATAGCATCGTTCAAATCTTTAATGACTATATGACATAAGTCTTTAGTGACTATATGACATAAGTCTTTAGTGACTATATGACATAAGTCTTTAGTGACTATATGACATAAGTCTTTAGTGACTATATGACATAAGTCTTTAGTGACTATATGACATAAGTCTTTAGTGACTATATGACATAAGTCTTTAGTGACTATATGACATAAGTCTTTAGTGACTATATGACATAAGTCTTTAGTGACTATATGACATAAGTCTTTAAAATGCTTGACTCTTGTTAAGGCTGAACCGCCTAGCATCACTGGGGGAATAATAGTGTATGATTAAGGGTACCTCAACCTGAAAAGTAGTCTGTAAGTCCTATCTGAATCCTAGCCGTGGTCGCGTGCTATGCTAACAATAAGCTAGAGGTAGAAGGTAAAAAACCACTAGGTACTTAATTCCTTAATTATTTATAATTCAAAATAATCAGGCTGTGAGTCAGCAATTTTGAACTTCAAAACTGCCAAAATGTCAGTTCTTCGTCAATTCCTAGCGTTTTGGCTGGAACTGACGGAACAAACTCGGCAGCAACAATACTTCCACCACATTTGATTCTTACTAATACATGCTCCAATATATAATTAATCCTCGTGGGTAGGTACTACACAATACTGTGTAGCCATTTGCAAATACGATTAGGAACCTATTAATAAATTGCATCCATACCAGACAGAGTCGCAACCGTAGGTACAATGATTCAATTAGTATGACCTCGCTAACATTGAATAATGTCTGGATGCCTCATCGTCTGGTTTGTACTAAGTAAACTCGCTGAAATTCATCTCATATACCTTACATTAATTTTTATCATCATCGTTATCACCATCAACTTTGTCTATAGTAGCTATTGCTGATAAGAGGTCTGTCCAAAGTTATGCTGATGCACTCCATCGTCACCTTCTTCTCCTTACCCCAATTTATTTTCGGTCAGTGCAGCATATCTGCTTCTTCCATAATCCTATCAGCCGTCACGTCAGTATTCACGTCCCTTCTAGCCATATCATCTTATACACAAATACATTCATCGTTTCATTAGTCTTTCCTGCTCTCGCTATCTTTATTAACACTTAGAACTTTGCCATATTATCATAATTTATCAGATACCAATATCATGAATTCATGACAAGCCACGACACTCCCGCGGAATCAATTACCAAATGCAAATGATTAAAAACATATCTTTGTAATTGCAATATTTATGATCTATAAATGCACAAATTCACATTCTTATTCACCGATATTGTTGTCAGGTTTTTCCTGATATAGATACTCCTCGCAATATCTTTTAAGATTAAAAGAAGTATGACCTATAGATGTTTTACGTCCAAGTTAGGTGCAAATGTAAAAATTATTAATCGACAATAAAAAACTTACGTAACCTATGTAATTATGTGAAGGGGAAGTCCCTTTTCGAAGAAACAAAAAATCAACATAAAAAACCATCCAAGCGTCATATTTTTTAATCGTTTAATACTAATTATATTTTCGACAAAATTGACTCATCCTGTTATAAGATGTTTATCAAGACCTGCAATAAAAAACAACATTTATAAAGATAATTTATTTAATTTGGCTGAACAGAAGAAAACATGGCAGGTACCACCGTCAGTCCCACAACACAAGAACATATAAAAGTAGAAAACGAAGGCCGTCTTATCCTAATTAACAATGTCTACTGAGATTCTTAACAAGAACTATTTTAAGTTCTTCCTACGAGATACTTTGTACCTAATTATACCATAAGGTATAACAATAGTTGCCTTAATAGTACGGAGAAGAGCACAGGTGTTAGCTTGTTATTTTATTGCATTATTTCATATTGATCACTCCAATCGGTAGTATCGAAATCTCAAAGTTTGTTAGTAACATGGAATGTAATAGGATTAGTCCACAGAAAGATATAATACAGTCTAACAGATGTAGCCCGAGGAGTAATGACGCAAGATCCAACTAAAGCATGGCTGTTAGGTGATGAAACCTATGAAAGCAAAGCTATTTAATGCCAAGAAGTTAAGCATCAGTAGTAAGATCATTTGACTAAAATGTACATTCCTCCAGCCATTATTTCTCGAGAACATGATAGACATACATGGATAAAAAGCTCCCTACGCAATTCCAATGACTCCGCAAGCCACACGTGCTCCGGCGTTTCCAGTCTTCTTGGAGTCAGGGTGATCTGTCCTGCCGTAGTCATCCGTGCCTGCATGGAGGACCAGGGCCCTGCCGATGATGTTGTGCTTGCCATTCAGCTTGATCTCGTGGTCAAGGAAGTCGATGTTGGCCGTTTCCTTCTTGTCAAACGTGATGTTGCCGAGGTCACCGACGTGACGGTTCTCGTCATGGGGATGGCCGTGGTCATTCTGGAGATTTAATATTTCATATAAGTCGGTGGTTGTGACGAAGAATCTTATTTGGCGCTGTAATTTTAATACCCGTAAGATAGAGAAACAATGAAGGAACATTGGTTGTTGTATTTCAGTCAGGACTTCGTTTTGGCAATTTGAAACCCGGTTGAACAAGAGGTGCAGTACGCAGCCATTATACATGTAGTTTAAGACACAAACGACGTTCTACAAAGCAGAGCTTTAAAACTCCGTATCAATATGTATATACATTAATATATCCTATCAACAGCCGGGTCCTTTATTTCTTTGGTAGACTATTTAAGTCATGGCAATATTACAATAGAGAAAAGGAACACTTACTCCATTAGGGTTGAAGTGACCGCCGGAAGAACCGCAGCCCTTAGTGAGGTCTCCGGTCTCGTGGACGTGGAAACCGTATTCGCCGGCTGGCATGCCGGTCACGGTGCCAGTGATGTGCAGCTTGCCGTCGTCTTGCTGGGTGAAGGTAACGATGCCGGTCACGCCGTCACCGTTCAACTGGACGATCGCGCGCTTTACTTCCTGAAGTAGAGAAAAATGATAGTCAGTGAAATGACACGGAAAGACAGAAAAACAAAAAAGAAAGAGAAAACAGAAAGACAAGAAAGCAAGAAAAGAAGAGAGAGGATGTCAGATCAATATTTTGGCGGAACTAATGAACGCTCTCATTGACAGTGTGTAATTGTGTATAGACCGCGACAGAGATGCTGGGACGAGCAGAGACGCCTAGACAAAGTGACATTCTATCAGCGATAACGATGATGTCAAAGTCAAAAATGTATAGGACTGACATAAGGTACCGAAAAGCTTTTGCCGATCCTGTTGAAAGTCGTAGAAGAAACGCTTTGAAAACGATTGGTACTTATTATGCCCTCTGGATTGATTTTTAATACGGACTGGAAACCCAAAATTACTCGGCCTAAACGTAAAAACTGGATGAAAACTGAAATACGTCCTACAATTATATCCTAGATTTTAAAGAAATGCTTACTTGTTCTACTTCAGCAGGCGCGGCTGACGCCAACGCAACGGCCGCAGCCACAAACAGGAATGTCTTGAACATCTTCAATTTATCTGAAAAAAATAGAGCAAAGACCCTTTAGAAAAAGTAAAAAAATATACATATTGTTTATATATTTTTTTATCTTAATTTAATATTCAATATACAGGTTGTAAAAAGACCCATCACATAGCCGTCAACTACGCATTCTGTACATCAAACCAAATAACATTGCACAAAAATAATTCCGGGAAACGAATTTTATTTTTGGTGAGAAAACTCGCTGTTTACGGTAGCACGCAACGTAACGCACGCAAAACACTGTGCTCATGGGTGCATGCAACGGTAAAGGGGTCGTGGGGGTATTTAAAGTTGTGTTAAAAACTTGTTTTCGTAAAAAAACGTCGTTAACAGTTGGAATTTTGACCTTCAATATCTCCGTAACAAGATGGACCAGTACAAAAAAAAATATTACAATGACGGGGAGTACAGACGCCAGCAGGTCAAGCTACACGAAACTGTCAAATTTCTCCAAACGATTTTAAACCATAAAACGGTTATAGTTAAGCTCAAAATCGAATGAGAAAATCTGGCAGTTTGTGGTAACTTGATGTGCTGGCGACTGTACAAGTGACTCGGCTTCGTTGTGTTTTTTTTACACTCGTTATATGTGTATTATATTTCGTGATACATTGCAAAATTGTGTTAAATTTTAATTAAGAGGCTAAAATGACGAGAACAAATTAATAACTAATATATTCATATTTAACATAGCGCAAAATGGCGTTAAATCCATATTATCTGAACTAAGTACGAGTAAAGACATTATGGTTTCAGTCAATCATAGTTAGGAAAGAATTAAGTGAATTGGCTTCATATAGATTTAAGTCATTCTTCATAATTCAATTAAGTATTTACTATATCTTTAAAAAAAACTGTGGTCAGAAAGTATATGCTAAGGCTTCGGCGTAATGTGAAAGGTCCTTGTGACCAATTGAAGAGTTTCCTGTAAGACGGAGTCGGTTTCATTGCACACGGAGGAATATTGGTCCTCAAGCCCACTGATGTAAATTTATTATTTGTAAATTGTTGATGTAGTTTAGACGAAATTCAAATGTAATTTATGTTATTGTTTATACTGTAATTGTGTAATTTTTGTGTGTAACTTGTGTTGTAATTTTGTGTGTACATTCAGATACAAGTTATTTGTTAATGAATAAGTGACTATGACTATGACTATGATGTAGAAAATTTGACTTCCTTGGGAGGTCCGTTTCTACACAGTAAAAGCAGTGGTCAGGGGTAGGGCTGTTCTAAGTAGCATTTATCATGGACATATTAGACTTAGTTTAACTATACTCAATAGATTTTGAAATCCTAAGTAAGCGTAAGTAGGCCTGATGACCGTATTTGAAAACTATTTTGAATTCTAGGACGACTTGAATTTATAAATACACTCTTTAGCAAAGTTTACCTTGGCGAAATCAAAGTTAAGATATTTTATCGACATATTAGATTTCACCAAGATCTGTTTGACTACTTGGGGTGTTCACGTTCTAGCACCTATTTAACTTAATTACCTATATACTTAAGTTGACCACATGACAATGAATTATACACGTCATTTAGGTACTTTAATATTAGTAACTGAAATGCGTGTGTGGTTAAACATTCAGTCACAGAATATGTTGTTTTTTTTTCACATTGAGAGTGACTCAAGCCGTGGTACAAATATTGCCAAGTCAGTAAGGTGGTTGGAAGTGGGGCCACAGAGTGTTTTTAGCTAGCGAAACTCCGTAGACATGATAGGTATGTACCAATATTATCGAAACATGATTTAAAAAAATAATTTTAAAAAAACATTTTTTGTGGGGTCATTGAGCGCAATTAGCGTAATCACTTGAAATATCAGTTTGAGAAAATCTGTTTTTTTTGTGTGTAAACGTGATGGGTACCTATCAATATCTAAATACAATAAAACAAAAGACAATAGATTTTCTGAACTCATTCTTCAAGTAACCAAGTACCAGCGGTCGTTGACCGCCAAAAATACACTTTTTTTTATCGTGTCTAGATATCGATTCCCACCACATCTGCAGAGTTTCTCTAGCTAATTAACATTTCGTTACAGCTATTCATAACATTTCGTTACAACTATTTATAACATTTCGTTTCCAACTTTTGATCATCATCAGCAACATTTTCGATGCACTTGACTGGTTTAATGTGGCCATAGGTAATCTATTACTACATCCCTACACCTACAATAAAGTATGTACAAACAACCATGTTTTGCAAGCTACCAAATCGTAAGTGATATTATGCGTAGTAGGTGCCCATGCGCAATGGTCTATGAACCCAAAGTTATTACACCATATTTCGCAACTCTTGAGCTCGTATACAAGAACGATGCAAACATCAATCTCCATTTAATACAGACAGTCTTGATATTAATCTTTATGTATATGTACCAGTAGATAGATAGGTAGGTATTTAAAAAAAAAAACTAAAAAAAAGACTAAGTAAGTTAGTACTTGGAGATCAGATCAGTAAAGATAGATATTTATTTTACATTGTATTTTTTTAATAAATAGTTGAAGTTATTTTATCATCTCACGTATCTAGAGATCATGATCGAATGTCTCAATAACCGATAAGATAAGAAGAATTTTAATACAAGCATCTTTCATAAACACTTATATTTTCACGATTATTGTTTTTTTTTTAAACCGTATTTACCAGTTCTGTGACGCGTTAATAAATAATACCAGCCTATTATTATACCACTGCAGGGCAAATGCATCTTCTCTTAAAGATAAGACACGAGCATTGATCACCACACTTGCTAAAGACGAGTCTGTGTTGTTGACAAACAACATTAACGACAAAACACTAATATGACTCAAGCGCATCACGTTAACCCCACTCGAGCCCTTGATCATTACAAATGCGCCTACGCAGAAGCCGGTTTTATCTTTATTTACTTATAAAAAAACAAAACACTTAAAAAAAACCTACTGTATTTTGATTAAAACAGCTGAACTAAAATACTATTAAATGTTGAAAACACAAGAAATTACTACAGAATTAACTTCGTTCTAGAACATTCTTATTTTTCAACGCAGGATCACAACAACTAAAGATCAAAGATCAAAGAGAAGACACGTATCAAAAGCTACTCTCAGCAGTACATAACAATCGAAACAGCTGATAATATTGAACACAATAAGAGGATATTATCAATATTGTAGAAGTCAAGTTAAAAGTTTACAAACAAACGACTTACCTGAGCGGAGAGAAGCGGTGAATGGATTAGCTTGCTCTGTGCAGGGGACTATAGTGTTGAGACACATTCATACTCGATATATACTCTACTCGCTCAGCCACTAGCGCAGGGAAATCAGCAGAAGTTCCACTTTGAACCAACTTTGTGTTTGGTGAAATAAATTGGTGAGGAAAGGTCGGAATACCGAAATGTTTGGTTACATTACTTAAAATACCTAAATAATGTAATGAAAACAGATAGTTAATTATCCAAATATGGATATACGCGTATGTATATACCTAGAATAAATACATAGATAACGTAATAAACATAAACAGTAGGTACAATACAATTATTACACATTCTTATTGTATATTCGGGGTTTTCGAATTTGGTAATCAGCGTGACGTAGGACCTTAAATGGCTGTGGTTCTAATAAAATAATATAGCATTATAATAATTATCATATAATTTTTGCACAGTAAGGGAAAATCAATAACTACTGTTATTTTGTAGTGTTGCTTTATATACCCTAAACAGGCCGACATAGTCTTACAAGAGCTAAAGCGCGGTCACTATCGGATTGCATAGAAAAGAAAGAGACGCGCGATGACACAACGCTGGTAATTTATTGCAAAATATGAAGCAATTTCGGATTTACAAAAAATATAGTTCATTGGACAAAAAAAATAAAACACTATTACGTTAGTATGTTACACAAAAAATCTGAATGTTTGCATGTATATTAGTATGGTTTTTAATCGTTAAAATATTTTTTTAGAGGTATCTTCGTGATTTTTTTCTATCATATCAAGTTAATTGTATTATGTTTTCAACACACTATCTAACTAGCATATATCCAGAAGAATATCATATATTTTTCTGATTTTGGTTACTGCAGTGGATCATATATTTTTAGGCATACATGGCCTACATGACCTAAACGCAAGTTTAGGTCATGTAGGCCCCTTAAAGTAGATTATTCACAAAGGGATGAAGCTGTGTCTTATGTCACGGGCGCTAGTTTAACTTCCGAGCGTAACGAAAGATTCTAGTGCTCCTGAGCGAAGCGAGGAAGTTCAAAATTAATTCCTGAGTGAAGCAAGGGATCTAAGCTCGCCCAAGAAACCTTATTTCCCGAGAAGAATACTCTACTTTTCACACCTTCTCCGAGGTGATAAAAATAAATTCGATTTTACAATTAAGTATAATTTTTGTTAAAATTGTCATATGATGTTCTAAATTCAAATCACTTTATTGACCAACCCGTGGGTCAATAATGTAATTTGAATTATTGTAATTCAGTACAATATTGCCCGGCTGCACCGGCTGTAATGACTTACTTTGTATTAGGTTTGCATGACATATAATTTGACATTGGTGCCGATTCTCTTGTAATAAAATTCTATAACTAGACTAAAAATCACTAAAATTTAGGGTATTCCTGTCAAACGACGATTTCCCATTCTGAAATAGACTATAGTGACACAACTTAACTATATTTTAGTTTGACAGCACTAAGATGGCACTGAGTTAGTAATTTTGTGAAAATGGCAATTTTACTATTCTGAATTTGACGTTTTTCACCTAAAACGTTGGTTGTCTAACTAAATCTGGCTATCTTTAATCGCGATTAAAAAGGTGTGGAATAAAATTAGTTGTCATGAACTAAAATTCACCACAACACCTCGACTTCAGGTGCAAAAATAGTACTATATCTTTTTTATTTTATTTTGCTTATGTCTCGAAAATGGTGTGTCCTATCGCAAAAATAATGAAAATTTCGACCCACTTTATGGAACCTTTTAACCCCTAAAACTCTACATGTAGGTAATAGTTTTTCATATTTTCCATACAAAAAGTGAAAAATTCCATATAAAACACGTCGAGACTGCCACCAATGCGCGCCTCCTGCTCTGAAAAAAATTCACGTTGTTAGGCAAACAAGTACCACGTGGAGTCACGATTGTCAAATTAAATTTTTGTTGCGTCAAAATTATTTTGAAATTTAGAGATATTTTTTGCAGAATAGCTTTGAAATTCTCATAGCCAAAAGTAAGGAATTTTAGTGATAGGTCAGTTAATTTAGTTCGGTGTACAAGAGAATCGGCACCATTGTCGAGCAGGTGGTAGGTGTTGTGGCGCAGCCTGGGAAAGGCCTATGTCCAGCAGTGGACTGCGATATGCTGAGTTGATTGAGCAGGTGGTGTATATTTTTAAAAGCAATCTCTTTATTTGTTAAACCGATGAATGATTACAAAAAAACATGACATAAGCATTTAGTTTTCCTGCTTGCCTTATGCAATGGAATTCCCATCATACCTACGAACGGTACCACCTGAACTTCTGCTCATCACCTGTGTTGCGTGTCACCAGCTCCAATAATGAGAGGAAACAAGGAAAATTGTTTAGTAGTCGAAGAGAAGAACCAGTTTTTACTTTTTATTTCATACGTATTACAATTTTGGTAAACAAAATAAATGACATACCATTTCATTAATTCATTTGATATATAATGAAAATACTTGTAAAATGACAAAGATTTCGCTTACTCAATATTAAATTGTCCTGAACATGTCGACTGTCTCTATGGGGAAAATGGCAAAGAACGGATTTCCAAAAGTTCTTGAGATACATCATATCTTCAGCCCAAAAGTGTATAAAGCTGAACAGAAATGAGCCCCCAAATAAACGTAACAAAAATGTACCTGGACATCAAAAGTGACCGCCATTTGATTTTTGTTTACCAACTCCTCATTAGCATTCTTACAATTTATATTCTCTTCAAATCTGATACTGATTCTGACAATGTTTTCTGCCAACCCTGTTGCTGAAATTGGTTTTCCGATATCTGCCGATGGGTAAAAGAATAAAAAATCGTAGTGTCATATGATTATGATTGATTCTACCATTATAGTGACCTTATTGGTGACGTTCTTCAGAAAGGTCAGGTACGTAGTACTCGCAACCGGCGTGGGTGTGTGACCAAATGTAAACGAGGCGAAAGGAGTATGTAAGGATCGTAGCAGGTGGCGTTCTGTAGTTTCTGCCTACCCCCATGGGTTTGAGTTTATTTATGTACGTATGATACTACCATTTACCATTGGCTGATGCCAATATACTTAAACAACACCGTTAATCAAGCGCAAACCTGACCATCGCCACTGTCAATACAAGTCATCAAATCTAATCATGATCAAACGTTAGGGATCCCTAAAAATGTTAGGAAATATATGTAGGTCTACTTATTTTTCCTTATTTAATGCAATTTTCCTGGTAATATTGTTAATTATATTACCAGGAAAATCGCATTTTCTCTATAGGTAAGATCATTCATGAAGATAAAAGTTTCGAAATGTAAAAACCTATTGGTCTATCTGACAGACATAGTTGATTTGGAAGTGTTAGGAAAGTTGGCAAGGAGTAGCAGTAGGTACAAGTAGTTCCTCAAGAATAACAAAGTTCATAAAATAAGTCTGTCTGTTTTTCGTGTTTCTTCTCAGAGAAGTAGTCAGATAGGAAACACCTAACTCATTTAGTTTTTTAAAATATTATTGACATGTCAGAAGAGTTTTTACAACCGAGGGACTTAAAAAAGAGGAAGAAGAAACATAAATATACAAAAACCGGCCAAGTGCGAGTCGGACTCGTACACGAAGGGTTTCGTACCACCATGCAATATTTAACACTACATATTTAAAGAAAAACACGTTTCTTGTATGGACCCCCTTTGATGTTTTACTTTATTTTATTTTTATTATTTACTGTTGTTATAGCGGCAATAGAAATACACACTCGCGTATTCGGTAAAAAAATCAACTGTCTGCCTATTACCTAACCTATTACGGTTACAGGCAGACAGACGGACGGATAGCGCAGGCTTAGTAACAGGTGTGATGTAAGTAGGGCATTACCTAATAAGGTGAGCAAATATTTACATTATTTTTAATCTAATTAATGTTTATTAAAATCATAATAATAAATCTTTATTTTCAGACCAGAAATACATAATAAACAAAAAAAATAACAAGATATAATATAAATAAAAAATAAAAAATATTATACCCAAAAAATAAAATATAACTATTCAGAATCCTACTACAATAATGTCAAAGGTACAAAAATAAAAATTGTCAGATGAATATACATGTCATGCCTAATAATCAAATAAATTTAATTCAAATATTGGTCCAAATTAAAATAAAATTATACATACAGATTGAAGTCAAATTAAATTATTATAGCAGTGCCCTGTTCATCGAAACTTACAAGCCTTGTATTACAAGCATTTATCCTGTAAAAAAATTCATTATTACAAATATGTGTTTATCAAAACTACACGTGTATCTAATTTACGGGTTACAAGTGTCGTTATTTATTTCACAAGTATATTTTTACACTTGTATTCATGATTTTGTTCATCAAAAAATCCTTTGTTAGTTACAACCTGTACAAAATCATGGCGAATCCTGAGTGTCCGGCGACTCACCATTCCGTCTTACAAGTTTACGAGTGTCGCACTTAGTACCGCAATCAATTTTTAAATACTATTTTCTATTTTTAAATGTGGTCAAGTAATTCTAGTGATGAAGAAAATATTAGAATAACGGGACCGACAACATTAATATAAAAGAAGAATTGATTACGGTCTTATGGAGATGACCTATGAATTTAACGATAGGTTTCGTATTAAAGTTGAAAAATAGGAACATTTAATTAACATTTTGTGTAGCCATTTAGACAGAAATTAAATTAGGATCACAACGCCCAGTCAATCAAATTAATATTACAAATTGCTCTACATTGGTTGGGAACCAGAGTTCAATACCATGCTGTTTCTGATAAGAAAAAGCAGTTTGAGCAATGTTAGCCACAGACAATATACCATTCAGCCATGCGTATTACTATAACCGTATACTTTCAGAGCATCAATAAAAAAAATACAAATAAATGGCGGGAAAAGAATATGGCGGCATAACTTTTTGATTTTAGAACTTACAAGTAAAGTCTACAAGCGTTCAATTTTACAAACCATGTAGATTTCATTTGATAAACGTAATTTATTCGAACATGTAAAAACTTCCTTGTAAAGTGTAACTTGTGAGCGTGTAGACTTGTAAGTTTTGATAAACAGGGCACAGGTCTCACTATTTGTATTGTAATATTATTCAGTGTCAATAAATTACACTTACTTTAAGTATATATCTATATTTTTATCCTGTAAGTACTCCTTGACATTATAATAACTTTTATTTACTAGGAATTTGTGTAGCTTCGACTTGATGTGTGTTACGAAATTAGGGTGCAGAATATCACCCTGCATTCGATTAGACATCACGAGGTTTATTCATAAACGTTGCATAAAGTTAAGTAATGATTAGCGACTGTTTAACCATACTTTTTTGACGTTTAAACATCCATTAACCTTAAGCAACGTTTATAAATAAAGGGGTAAGATTTTAGGAAAACTCGAAACAAAACATTATGAAGGTTTTTTGATATTGGTTACAGATCTCTAACTCGCAAATTATTTGGACATCCATCGCTGCAACAAATGCTTGGGGTTTCACACCTCAACAATCCATGTGAAGCTAAAAGGAAATATCGCGGGGAATCCTGCATACCGGTGATTATAAATGCATATATGTGAGCTTTACATAATTTCTGTATATAGGCATTAGGTACTGCATTGTTTGCCAATACGGGATCGCATGTCGTGTGTGGATGAGTGACATATCGAGTAACAATTCGGCGTAGTAACTTGCTTGAAATTGCTCAAATTGTTTAGTGATGTCTGTTTGCATCATCATTATATCCCGTTTAAATAGTTGCTGTTATGTGTATGTAAATTAATCTTGTCTTTCCTAATTAGCTTGATTGTTGCTTTGGTAGGACGTGTGCAGAAAATTCTCAGTTCGTTTCCTGTCTGGTTAGTGGCAATTTGTCAACTTCTAAGTCCAAAATAGTCCTAAGACCGTTCTCAGTGTTTCGCATTTTTCTCCTACCTATCACATCTCTACAATGGTATTGTCGTCATGTAAGTCTTTGTTTGATTCAACTTGCTATAGTCACCATGTTTCATACGTAGGTAGTCTCATTGTTGTCAATGTCTGAGTACTTGTAATTATTATTTAATGTTATTAAGTGGGTACCTATTGAGTTTTCTGTGTCGAAAAAAGTTACTTTATATCCTCTCGCGGGCACTGGGCGACCTCTCTGCCCAATCCCATGAATATTAGCTACATCGTTTAGTCGTTATACTTACCTAATCAAATAAAAAAGAAACCAGTTTTAATTGCACAACTAAATATGCCAACGCAACCTTTTCAATCGATCGGAAACACTACTAAAATAATTATTGATCTTTTTAAGAAATTACTACTTATCGATTTGTTTTTTTATATAATAATTGATAACTAAGAATAATATTATTATTAAGCAATATTGTGTTATATTTGAAACGATATATCGCAATGTAAATTGTCATAAAGTAAACTACGATAATGTTGTTTTCGTTGCCGATAAGAAAAGAAAGTCAAGCTGCCGATACTGCTGTAAACTTGAATCATCTAGAGTTCTTACCCTAATTACGTAACACACTATCAATCACAATTTGAATCATTTTAAAGGATATTGCTAATCCATTGCTTCATATTTTCGAAAAAAATGTCTGCTCAAAATAGACGTAAATAACGCAATTAATGTTGTTGATAAATGATAAATGATTTTATTTCTGTAAATAGCTCTGAACAAACACTTTTACACGACGTCAATCATATTTTAAAACTAGATGAGGTTGGTGTTTCCTATCTGACTACTCTGAGAAGAAAGGCCGAAACAAACTCAGAGGTCACAGTCTCTTTTAAAGTCCAGACATAACTTTGGTCAGATCATGTGAAGACCATGTAGATTTGTCTGAAATGGTCTTTTGAGGAAAAACCACACACATTGAGTGGACCCATATTTTATTTTCAATTTCTTGGAAGAATAGATTCTTTTTCTATTCTATTTCTATACAAAGAGACATTTCGTTTCTCCATTTTTAATATCGCACCGTAAAAATCCTTCTAAAATCTGTCATTTTGTCCTTCGTTTTTACCGATCCTTGTCTAGGTCCTTTTTAATGTGGACTATTTCAGAAGACAGTTGTCTAAGGTAGTGAAGACAATTTGATTTTTTAATCGCCATGCTAAAGACGGTAGAAAACTTTTTACTCGACGGCCACAAAGTATAAAAATAGAATGGAAAAAAAGAATTTTTCACTTATTGTATGGAAAATGTGAAAAATGATTACCTACATGTTGAGTTTTAGGGGTTTCTGGGTTACATAAAGGGGGTCGAAATTTTCATTATTTTTGCGATAGGACACCATTTTCGAGATATAAGCCAAATAAAAGTTCAACGTGAATAAATTACTGAATTTCGTAAATAGTGCAGTTGACTCTTTCTACTTTGCTGCCGTCATACTGTCTTCACGAAACGTCATTTTTGTCTATTCTTCCGTCAACAAGACGGTGTTGTGCTATGCCTGCGGAGAGGGGAAAAAAAACAACAATGACCCACATAATCTTCACATTCGCAATATTAAAATGAATATCGTGTATTTAATCTAGCCTGCATGATACTCTTTAAATGTCATCAAAAATATCTTAATATGTTATGTCATGTAAATCAATAAAAATGACATTATTAATTCTAAAACACATAATCACAGTATAAAATGGTTGAACCTTCGATCAAAAAGTTGGTATTGTTGATCGAAGTATTGAACTGTCAAAATGAAACCCATTCCTACTGTTAGTGTGTTACAAATTACCCCGCTGGACTGAGACGAGAGTGAAATAAATACAACGATTTCTACTTGGTTCTCTCATCTAAACATGCAAATGCATATCATAATGTCACAAATTACCAGTTCTTCTCCTTAGAACCGTGCACCGCTTCTCACGTTTCAAGTGCTCATGTAGGTTTACGTGAAGTAAAACACTTTGAATTTCAATTGCTGCTGGTGATAACACCGCCCTTGCAACACTATTTTTATGAAACATGTTTGTGTTTTCTTTCCTCAGTGTGCAATAAAGATTCAAACTCAAACTCAAAGCATTTATTTCAATTAAAACAATTACAGGCACTTTTGAATTTGTCAAGAAGTCGGCCAGTCAGAAAGATGAAGCTAGTTGCCCATTCCAAAGCGTAGTAGGGGTTTCTATGGAGAAGAACTGGCAAGAAACTCCACGGACAATATTTGAAATCAAAAAATTGTTACAAAATATTGGTTAATTTAATATAATATCCACCTATATCTCTACTTTTGAATTACATTTGCATACTTCTATAAATAGGAACTCCGTCGAGCTTGTTGCTCCGTCTTCAAGGTCAACAGGACATTGGCGCTGGTCATTCTGGTATGTGAGACCTTGACGCAATTCGCACAAACTTATAGGTAACGTCATATAATTTTTTTGGATTTCAAATAGCTTATGTCCAACAGCATCGCGATTCGCGGCAAAACCAAGAATAGATGGCGGGACAAGCTTAACGCCTATGGGCGGGATTGGTCGATTGACTCAGGAGGTCAACTCCCTAAGCACGATATCCTTAGTATCGGCCAAAGTTACGGGCGACTCCTACTCGGTATCGCCTACGGACATAAGATTACTTTGGAGCCCGAACTAAGAATGAATGACAACACGATTTGCCAGTTTTCCCTGCTTGCGATGTGTTTTTGCCCGTTCGAAAAATTTAATTCGGGTTTTTTTTCGGACAATTTATGAAGACAAAGATCTTAGGTACTTTTTAGTTCCTTATTAATGGATGGCAAAGCATCACACGGCTCATCTCATGGGTAAGTGATCTCCGGCGTGTATCTGCAACACGAGATAACGTAGGAGCGTCGCCATTAGGGTTGCAAACTTCAAAAAAAAAAAGTATTTTCGAAGCCATTGTCTGTAAAATATAGTAGATGGCGAAAAAATAAAAATACTTAAAATAGTAGGTACTTTACGTTTTTTTTTTATGTATATTTTTTGCTTCCCCGATTCTTTAAAAAAAAATACTAATAACTATATCTAAATTAAGTTTACAAAATACCATTAATTCAGGGTTTATGAGATTAATACTGGCCCTATTGCGCTTATTTCACCATTTTGTATTGAAATGAAAATATAGTAGTTTCGCCTACAATATATATGTATATATTTCTTTTTAATATATTATTTAGGTCTCTATTAAAGTAGGATACTATATTATATAGTATCCTGAGACAAAGCTGCATGTCACTAGTGCCTGTAGGTCCACCGGCACCCTTCAAATGGAAACACAGCAACGCTGCTTGGCGGCACTCTGCAGTACTCTATACCTATAGTGGTGGATGACTGGCGAGGGGCTCGTGGCTAAATAATATCAGCTCCACGGGTCGATCTTTAAGGTAAAAAAACGCTTGTGAGGTCGGTCCTTATATATCGACCTCTCCATGCCTCAGAAAGCACGTTAAGCAGCACCCGGCTGTTATTCGGATCTTTGACAGTCGTTACGGTTATCTGGAAGCCCGAAAGTCTGTTAACCAGTCTTGCCAAGCCATCGTATTTCCCAGTAATTGGGTTGTGGAGGTCTGATTGGCAGTCACTCCATGTACAATTCATTCAGCTGCATTCGGTTACACTGGAAGCCAACCCCAGGAAAGTTGGCAAAAGGCAGATGATAAAGGTGGTAAGTAGGTAGAACTTCCCCGGACAAACTCTTTCACATGCAGAAAGCCCTACTAGTTCTCTTGGCTGGTTGCTTCTCTTTCTTGTTGAACCAGTCCAATTTATTACATTAGCCCGCGGCGTACATTGCCCTCTCTATGTACAAACAGATCTAGCAATGCTACAGTTGATAAACTTGACCCAGTAAAAGTACCTACAACTACACTCTTGCGCAACCTTAACGCAATGTTTAGATATGGATTAAGTACTAGTAAAGAAAAACTAAGCTTCTTTAAATGTGAATGCTGTTAAGAGCGCATACACGGGTCCACTAGCGCCACTCTTTAAAAAAAATATGATCTCGTGACTGAGAATGTATTTAGAAAAATGGCTCAATAAGCGACCTCGGTAAGTCTGCCTAGAATTTTCTAATACCTTTTATAAACTTTCCTATTGAGACACGAACCAACAGAATACGATCTAAATGAATGTGGCCGCTTTTGTTTAGATCAAAATTTGTTGCTTCGTGTCTCAATATGAAAGTTTATAAAAGGTATTAGAAAATTCTAGACACACTTACCGAGGTCGCTTATTGAGCCGTTTTTCAAAATTCCTTCTCAGTCACGAGATAATATTTTTTTAAAGGAGTGGCGCTAGTGGACCCGTGTATGCGCTCTTAAAGAATGACACAAACAATGAAATTAAGTTCTTGAATGGATGTTATAAATTGTCTTATGGCTTAAAGTCTCATGATCAACCAGGTATATTTTTTGTAGAATTTAGACCTGCATTGGACTATTTTCGGATTTTATAAAAAATACACCTTGAAGATGTTTTATGGCTATCAGCGCCTCATGTAACTTTAAAACCTTTGATTAGTAAACAAGCCATGTTCGGATTGCATACAGCTAACAAATAAAATAATAAAACTGTCTGACATCATAGTCCTTGAAAATGATTTAATTGAAAAATTCATTAAGGCACTGTTTATTTGTATACACAGGATATTTTTTTAACCAGTGCGCAAAGTTTAACCATGAATTCAGAACATGATTCTAGACCCTCTAGTGCAGAAATATCTTGCCGATTATCAAAAATAAAAATCTGCTGTTCCATAGAAAAGTCTAGTAAGTAGAACAACTAATAAAAAATATATATAAATGACGAAAAAATTTTACGCTATGAGGTAATGCTGAATTCATGGTTACAGTTTCCGCACTGGTTAATAATGTATCCTGTATTACTTCTCGCACACAATAAGGTGCATAGGGGGACATCATTTTCTACCAGTCAATCAAGGGTGGTGAAGAGTTAAGATGGCAGGTGCTCTGTTTGAGAGGAGATAACAATAATAAAAATAAAAAAATAAAAAATCTGTTGTGTTCTTTTTGTTCTCTCTTTGACTATAATTTAGAAATGAATGTCTAGCAATGGACCCTTCACATTTTAATCCTGACCCGCACCCTATTTAGGAAACACACTATCTATCATAATCTAAATCATTTTGAAGCCTATTGCTAATCCCATCCTTCAAATTATGTTCGAAAAATTTGTCAGCTCAACAACGTAAATAACGCAATGAATGTTGTTGAACTGTCAAAATGAAACCCATTCCTACTGTTAGTTACGTAACCACCCCGCAGTTATGAGTTAAGATCATCCACCAGATAAAATAAGATCGTCACGATGATGTGATTATCCTCTAGATATTAAGATCATCAACATTTGGAATTTTCCGCCTGATAAGATATCCTGCCTTTGTATATTCACCACGCAAGATAATCAATCTAATCTGTTTTTTTCCACCAGATCATCGACCTGAACTGATTTTCCACCAGATGTTCACATAACATCACGCCTGTTTCCCAAAACGGTAAGGCAAAGGTGGACCTGTAGTAGTATACCCACATTTCGTCAGTTATGTTTTCAGTCCCATATAATAAGGTCAACGTCAAATCATTTATTACAAATAAGCACATAAAAGGCACTTTTGAACGTCAAAATTTACAAAAAAATAGAATTGATTCTACTTGCCCCTTCCAAAAGGTAGTTTCGTATGGAGAAGAATGGGCAAGAAACTCCACCGTTACTCTTTTAAAAATGTTTTACAATATTATGTATACTATAATTATATGTGAAGATGGTGCACCTAGAATAAAATTACTATAACACAACAGGTAAAAAGAATTAAATATAACGCAATGATAGGTAAATTAATTATGAGATAGATACATGGAGCTCACATATTTACAAATATTGAAAAGTAAATGATTTTTCCAAAATTTCACAATTAATAATTTAGTGTGTGAGTTAAAGTAGTTACATAATGTAAAAATCAATATCATAAAAATTATAAATTATACAATTAAATTAGCAACCAGTTTGTTTTTGTCTAGGGGGTGAGCCTGTTGCCATCAACCTGGCACAAATCCAGACTCTGGACTGCTACTGAGAAATTCGAGATGGCAAAACCGAATAATACTTCGCCCGACTTGAGAATGGAAGCCAGGACCTCATCTCAGCAGTAGCGCTTGCGACTAATCCACCAGGACGAGGCAGTCCACCAGATTACAATAAGATCACACACCCATCACCAGATACGTGACACCCACAACTGACTACTTGCATTATTGTCTCTCCTTCTACCTTTAATCCATCCAAAGGTTGTCTGTAAAAGATCGCTTTTAGTGATAAGACCGTCCATTGTGTCACCCTATGTAAAATTTCTACATTTATATCTGTAATTTTTAGGGTGTACATGACATAGAGTATTCTATTCTACTCGCCAATCATCATCCAGTTCCATTATCCACCAGAAAGTTCTTTCGATCATCCACTTGACTCGACCTACCTGCTCTACCATGCAGTACTCAAAAAGGTTAATATTAGTTACAAATACGAATTAAAAATATATTCAACAGCATAACAATTTTACAGTCTCAGGGTTCCCATTAATCATGGTTTTATTAATTTCGATAAGAGATTAGACAGGGTGGTATAAAGGATGAAGGTAAAATAAAACACGTTACTCAAACTAAATTTAAACCTATCAAAATGGTGCGCAAACCAGCAGGTATCTTGTGAGGACGTTATTAAATGCGTATCCTTGTTAGCGCAGGTTCACATGGGTGATTTTATTACACGGCGATTTTATATGGCACACTTGATTTTGAACTCCCGCATCCCAGCTTGACAAAAACACAAACTGTTGGATTTTTAATTCTCAGTGCTAATTCAGTGCGTTGAAAATCCAGTGCGCGAAAGGAAATCACCCGTGGGTACGAAGGTTTATTGAAGGGCGAATATATTATAATTATATCTTCTAATATTATCACAGCAGAAACGAGCATTGATCATCAAAGTTTAGTTTTGGTTTTTTTTTTTGGTGCCATATTTCTTTTTATGACGTTTAGTTCTTGATTTACAGTGTTATGACCCTGAACATATCGAACATCTCCCAGATTTAGAGGAAGGGATTGGAGTATCTGATGACTGGTTTTGCCCAAGTATATTCCCAATACTTATTTGGAGATGCGTTGGCAACTGTACCCAGGGGTAGTGGAGTATCCCAAGCGTAGCGTACCACGACCACACGCTCACTTGGACCAACACGACACAGGACTTGCGATAGCGCGAAAACATCGGTTCAGTAATAAAAAGTAATCGCAAGATATTTTTTTACTTGAACCTCAGGGTACGTTTCAAGGGTTAATCCTAGTTTTTTACAGTTCAAAATCAATCAAAAGCAAAATATTTTATTTCACTACCTACATGGGCACTTCTGAAACGTCAGAAGCTAGGTGCACGGTTCCAATTGGATGTTTCCTATGGAGAAGAAGATGGTCAAATCTTGCAAGCTGAATTAAAACTACTTCCTCTTATCCTACGGGGTAGAAATTTTAAATATTGATTCTGTTTTGAAGACAGTGCCTTTTTGCATAATGGATGACCTGATTCTACATCCAGGATTGGCTCCAAACGAGGGAACTCCTTAACGGTCAACTGTACAGACACGAAATTAAATATACGATTTCATTACGATAGTTCGGTCTAAAATCCGCCATGACCTGGTTGCTGCACCCAGGATTGGCCCCAGATGAGGAAACTCCTCAGCAGTCAATAGCACATACACAAAATTTTGTTATACGCATTAAATTATGATAGTCCATTCAAAAGTCAATCATAACCTGGCTGCTGCACCCAGAGTTATTTCCAGAAGAGGGAACCCCTCAGCAGTCAACAGCAGAGACACAAAATTTTATATACGCATTCAATTATAATAGCCCGTTTCTAAAGTCCACCATGACCTAGTTTCTGCACCCAGGGATGGCTCTAGACGACGGAA
Organism: Griposia aprilina; assembly: GCA_916610205.1. Lineage (NCBI taxonomy): Eukaryota > Metazoa > Arthropoda > Insecta > Lepidoptera > Noctuidae > Griposia > Griposia aprilina. The sequence goes on along the minus strand of OU744295.1, from coordinate 3,285,348 downwards.
CTTCTAAACGGTCAACCACACAGACACAAAAATTGATAAACGCATTCATACACCATGACCTGCCTGCTGACCCAGGATTGGCTCCACACGAGATATCTCCTCAGCGATCAACAGCACAGGTACGAAATTTTGTATATGCATTCAATTATGATAGCCCGTTCTTAAGTATAGACTTCGGTAGTGGAACTCAGTGGGCTTCACACCATGAGTTGTGTAAAGACATATTTAGTTTCGCTGGATTTGTCTTTACAAGTATCTTTCAAGTGAAGACAATACAACAGATATTTAAACAAATTCTAATGCTAAAAAGTACAAAATAAAGTTACGTAAACATAGAACTTTAATATTTTCTTAAAAGCTTGAGGCGTGAACGTTCTTCTTACACTTTAAGATTAACCTCAAGCTTTTAAGAAAATATTAAAATTCTATATTACGTAAGTTTTATTCTGTACTTTTGAGTTTAATAAAAGCTTGTTTTTAAAAAGGTTTTTACTTAAATGTTATTTAAGTTCGCTTATTCTTGCGTAGAGTGCTTTACAAATCATAGCTCCATCTCAGATCATAGATGATATGAGTGAGAGATTGAAAAAAAAAACTGATTGGTAACGTGATTCTCTCCAGGGTACGAACCCGCATCGTTGTCGCAGCGCCTTAACATCCGAACCATCATGACTGAATGTATCATGTTCATGATAAACACAAATTATCCTGTTAGGTAAGTAATCAATAACAAGTGATCAGCGATTTTTAACAACCTTAACCGTTTGCAGTATGTAATAGTAGTACATAAAACCTACCTTAGTTGCATGTGTGTTCATATACATATAACATAAACATGTATACACATGGACATGTATACATGTATACATATTATAAATTAAATTCGCTTTTCGTGTCGGTCTGCGTGACCGCGTTGTTCTTCTGAACTTCGCAACCGATCTTCATCCGCTTTTCACCACTATTTAGAGAATTTATTCCGGAAGATTTATGTTTATAATAAATTCTTATTTAACTTAGATATGGCACAAAAATCTGCATGTATTGTCAAGTCGTAGAAACCGTGGGAAGCAGGGACGGGTCGCTAGTACTTATAACACAATTATGTAAGTAAATATACCTATACTATACAAGTTATAAGACGCATCTTGCATTGCGTCCGTTTTACCTAGACACGCATAAGATTGGTTTAATTTAATCGTATCCATGCCGCAAAGCAGTGCTCTACCTTCGCCTTACAAAGAACAAGACAGTAATTCACACACAAACGTCAAGAAAAAATACTAGTTTCAACACTCATGTTATTTTCAAAAGACATTTTGCTATATAAAATAAAAAAAACTGTTAAAAAAAAATATTCTATGGACGTCTGTGTGTCTGTATGTATAGATCCTGGCGTGGTCACGATACCTCCCAAAAAACTTAACTAATCGAGTCCATATTTTTTTTCAGTATTATCGAGAACTAAGTCCTTTCGAAAATCACGGTCTGATTGAATGTAGTTTAATTGTAATTAGTAATATAAAAATACGACTGAACATTTCGTTCGGTCTATATTTTTTATAGAATTGTCTGATTTGTATGAGATTATGAGGCGTGCACTTTTGGATTTTCCAAATATTTTTATAGTTTTATCTGGGACAAGCATGTGCCCGATAAATACAACATTTCATCCCCTATTTAATTCCTTTAGGGGATAAATTTTCAAAACTCCTTAATTCCTTAGTTTTGAAATTCGTTATAGGTATGAGGAGATCAGCTGCAAAATAGAGACAGGCGCGACGCGACTCTAGTAGAACAATTTCTATGAAACCTTCAAGGAAATTGTTCTGCCGGAATCGCGTTGCAACGTCGCGTCGCGCCTGTCTGCACGAGCCTTTAGTTTGTGCGATGTCTGTCAGTCAATGCATTTGTGATTTTTATTAGGTAAGTAGAGATGGCAACACACCCACGATGCCTATTGTGTTTCAGAAGTCCGTAGAGGACAGTGACCTGTCATGCGGGCTGCACGCTTGTACCTATGCAATAATAAGCACGCCTTATTAAAAAGTACTGCTACAAGATGCCAAGATATACTGGCTACAACGCTATAACTGACGAATACTGGCAACACAAAATCTACCTTTTATAAACTGCGAAGTTTTCCTTAAGCGATATTTTTTCCGCATAAAATGCATGTAATCAACATAGTTATTATGCTAATTTAAACGACCTGATTAGATTAAAAAGACTCACCTATATCCAAGGAAACACCTCATAAACTATCGACCTAAGACCAATATATTTCTCAAAATAAAAAAAAGGATAAAATCACCTCACCCTAGGTAGGTATGTAACTTTATCAAAATATCACACACAAACAATAATCAGACACTGATTAGAAGTGATAGCACCTGATCTCTACTAACTAACTCACTGAACTAAATAAACTACCAGCAGTATTACTAAGACGTGACAAGTCTGACTACGACCTATAGTCACGTTCTGACCGTGAAGCTACGAAGGTAGAGCTTGTCAATGTCACCAGTATTAAATTAATAGCAATTACTTTCAAATACTACGGATGACCTAGTTTGCAGATGGAATGAATCTCTCTAAGAGAAAGATGGCGCGAAACTGAGAATTACGTGATAAAATCTGATTATTGTATGGTAATGGAGTTAGCGGCAATGACCGCATTTATTTTGCTTGAAAATTACAGATTTGTGTAAGTACTTATTTATTTATTTAAAATGCATTTAATTTTGTCATAAAAGTTGAAGTTATCTTTCATTTTCAAGTTGCTAAGGTTGGTAAGGTGGTTTTGTTGTATGGTACTTTCTTCTTCGTTGACATCTTTTTCCTTTTCAGGGCAGCTCTAATAGGCATCAAATCAAAGCACTAATTTATTTTAACACCATCTATGCACGAGATGAAGAACTACAACGTGCCTGTAAATTACAAAATGTTCTCGTTCATCACGAACAGCGTGTGGTAATAACGTAGCTTACCTACTAGTAACATGGGTTACGGATAGATGTCAGTAGTAATATATCTTTCTCCGAACATGAAAAATAAAGGTAAAAATTTCATTGCAAATTAACTTTATCTAGACAATAATACAAAATATTTATAAAACACTGTACAATGATTAACGTATAAAAACAAATAACACTCTTTTGCTGCTCAAATCTTTTTTCAAGCAAAGCTAAACAACTATCCACACATTTCAGGGTCAGGGCGTACTGGGCTTAGTGTCGCATCATCATCATCATTGATAGCCTTGTTCCACCCACTGCTAAGTATACCTAGGCCACCTCTCGTTTGTGTCATGCTTTCCTAGTCTGTGCGAGTCTCATCCTGCACCCTAATTACGTACCTAACAAACTATCTATCACAATCTGAATCATTTTAAAGCTACTCCTTGCTTCATATGTTCGAAAAATTTGTCTGTTCAACAATGTAAATAACGCAATGAATGTTGTTGAACTGCCCAAATGAAACCCATTCCTACTGTTAGTCCCAGCGAACTTCTGTAGGTGTCTTCAGTGTTCCCCATTAGAGATGGGGAAAAAATCGCTTTCACACATTCTGAACATTGCTAAGCGTAGGTACTCCTTCGTAATGCACATGCTGTGAACCCCTAACCCGGAACAGTATGATTAGAGCTTCATACAAATACTTAATACCAATCCTTGATTATTAAAATCGTAAATTACAGACCGAGTGTACTACCCAGTCTGCATTCACCTGCACCCCATTGCGTAACATACTTTAATTAACAATCCCAGGATTAGGATTTTTCATGTTTGAAAGATTCGTATGCTCGACAACGTAAATAAGCAATTAATGTTGCCGAATTGTCAAAATGTGTATATTTGCTAGCCCGTTACGCAATTACCCCGCTGATTTAACGTTTATCACCTCACGATAGATATCTTGAAATTATTTAAAACCGAATGTAAATATCTATTTACAATTAACTCAATAAACTTATGGGAATAACATCAACGTTTAGAAATCGAATTTGCAAGTTCTATACAATGATCTAATGAGGCAAGACGAACACGCATGGCAGACTGACAGCTCATAGTAAGAGCTTGATATTCTGCACCTTTAAAAAACTTAGCTCCGTCACATGCAAAAATAACGTTGCCTAAAAAAATATTAAGCCTGAACTGCGTCGTTAATTTGATAAATTCCGTCTCATCATCATCAAAGCCTTTATCGGATAAAAATGAGTAGCTCATGGTAGGACCTACCCGCAGGATAAAGTTAGACAGTGGGCAAGATTGCCCAAGCTATGCCTGAGGAGGCACGAATGGCAAAAAGTTATGCTACCCAGTGGACATCGCGACTCGCTAAACGAAGCACGCACAGCCAAATAAAATGACTCTGGTAAAGACAGATGTCAAGACCTATTGCGCTTTGGCACTGTCTAAACTCGAAGATCCAGAAATCAATAGACCAATTTTTACGATCGATAGCCCAAAAATCATAAGATAACGATATTTTTACAGATAGCTACGTAAATCCAAAAAAAAGCTGGGATCAAGACCTAAGACAATTCTCGCACAGTTTAGACCTACGTGTGAATAAACACTTGATTCTGATCACTCAGCCAGGTTCGGAGGAGTGTGGCTGGTATTCTGGCAGGACTGGCAGCACCGCTGGTTCCCCCTGAAGCTGCGACAGTGCACATCGCACGGCTGACAGTGTTTCTGGCGTCTGCTTGCGCCCGCGCGGGGCGTGGGGTCGGTGCGGGCGCGCCATTCGCTCGACTGTCGCTGTGGATTCTGTTGAGGTAGAAAAAAACTGGACTTAGTGAGCTTATATTTAAACAATAAACAAGCGAGCAAGCATGACAGTATAGCAATGATATTTTAGCTAGGGTATAAGTATTTATATTTCCAATAACTTCACCGATAAGTAACTGGGACCTTGCCAGGATTTCCGGATTATGTTAAGACTGGAAAGTAACATTTTCATACACTGATGTACAAAGTCAATCTCTGGAATAACTGTACCAACTAGTTGTTTATTAATTACAGACATTCGACTTAAAATTCACATAAATGTCAGGAAATCATTTAGCAAAACGTGTAACCAGTCAGATTCCTTTGTTAGCAATTTATCAATGTTATAGCTCAATGATGCACAACTCACGATAACATCTGAGTCATAAGTTGTACTCTCCATAAATTTTGCTACTCGTATTAGGTACGCCAGTAAATTTAGACTTGCTATTCATTTTCAGACATTATGGAGAAAACCTAAACAAGTCATGCTGAAAAAAGATTTCGACTTTGTTAGCAGCTGTTACTGTAGGTACTTTCTTAAGATCTCCACCGCGACTTAACCCCAGAGTTCATGATCTACAGTTGTTTGAACATCGCCGTGCCTGTCAGCTCCTAATGAACTTATTTTCCAATTTTCATCTTTAGAGTTGACTGCCAGTCACTAACATATAGCATAATCAGCCTATGTTTCCACTGCTGAGATACAGGCCTCCTCTCTTCGAGAGGAAGTGGGCTGTAATCTACCACGCGGGCCCAGTGCGGGTTGGTATGTAACATTTCTTCAAATTTTTGGTTCTAGGACATGCCGGTTTCTTCACGATATTTTCCATTACCGTTTTGAGAGCAGTGGTGATGAAATTATTTACACAAACTATAGCGCCTACATGGGTTTGAGAACCCACGCCGCTACCACTGGGCCACCACTGCTCCACTAATTTACGTACATCTTAGGAACTCACGATTAACTCTAGCCCTCTCTCTGTCGGGGCCTCCATCCTCAAGTCTCTCGCAGCAGTTGCAGAATTTGCACGGCATACCAGGCAAACCGCAGCACAGCGCCCCCCACAGCCACTTGTTCAGGGTGCTGGCAGTCCTTGCCCATGCACTCTGCCTGTCCTGAAGGTATACCGAGTATTAAATTATCTGTGACCATTCTCCTATGGCAGTTCAGTATTAGACAGAACGTAAACTAAGCAAAAGGAGTATTTAAGGATCGTAGCAGATGACGTTCTGTAGTTTCTGCCTACCCCCATGGGAAAAAGGCGTGAGTTTATGACGTATTAGACAAAAATTCAAGTGATAGGCGTGCCACACACTTGAAAATCAATTATATTATAGCTTCGAGTCGACACATTCCATTCGACAGTATCTGTTGTTCAGCAAACGAGCCCAACAAGTGAGGAGCACCCCCTCACGCAATTTTGTGCCGTGAGCTTACTAACTTAACTGTCACTTTGGTCTGCCCTACACATCACCTGCCGTGCAATTGATTATTATGGTAAGCCACAAGCATGTTACTAAAATAAACAATTCAATGCTTTTGCACTTTTCTTGAAAGCAAGATTTGTAATTTTGCAGTTAATTTGTTTCTAGCATTTGTAGATACCTTGAACCTGATTTGTTTCGGTGTTCTACAAGCGAAGTAGCTTATAAAATTAAATGAGATACAAAAAAAAAGGACTACGTTATCCTGTTCACAGGATTAACCAATTCATTTCAGTTATTAACAAGTGGATACCTAGCTTAGATATTATGGTTGTGTAAGTAGTCCAGCAAGTTTGAACTGTGTGTAGCTAACCTGACATAACAAACAATCATTGTTGGCACTAAACAACTTACCTTGAACAAATGAGGATTGGTTCTCATGATAAGCTTGAACCCTCAAAAAGTGACCATTCAACCACTGTCGAAAAAAAGCTGATCAAAAAAGGTATTGCTGACTATGCAAATAAGAAACAAAAGGATAATAATATGGCCTCTTTCAAGCTTTCAAGTGCGCTCTCCCATTCCAAAACAAATCACAAATTTACAAAACATTTTTTGATCAGTTTAGTCATGCCTCAAAAGCTATAGTTAAAAAATATTTACATCTTCAGGCATGGCGCCTCATAGCTGAAAGCAACCAACGGATTACTTTGTCCTTTAGATACTAATCAAGTAAACTTTTTTCAGTGATAAAAGTAGCCACACGTTGGGTCCTACTCCCGAACAACAGGAACCGACGCCACGTGGTAGGCCCAGTAGATGGCGGGACGAGTTGAGCCTCTAATTAATGGATAGGCTTGTATGCCATAGACCGAGATAAATGGAGACGGTATTTTTGCCCTGAAGAGGCCTACAACAGGCTCATAATCGTAAAGACAATGGGACATTACCTGTTGGTGGTCGAACACAAAATTCCTGTTCATCACAATTTCATCGTTGCTGGGCTCTCTCCGTCATACGACAAGTCTTCGCAAGTAACTTTTGTGGAAGAGTCACCACTATTTTAGAACTATTATAGACCATACGAAAAGATATTTCGTGAGGTGTGACGCTGCCACGATGACTGATGGATGACATCTGAAGGATTTTAACTTTTTCGTCATCGCGTGTCTTATGGTATCGTTGTACGGACAGTGAAGTGGGACAGTTATAAAAATCATTTAAATACTTTTTATAGTCTAATTTATGGTCGTGATCATTAAGGAATAGTTTTTTTTTTGGATCCTTTGATTTTTGTATTGTATGTGGAGACGAACTTGATATGCCTATTCAATCTAATGAACCAACCGTTTTTGCATAAATATCATAATTTAGTCCAACTCAATGCGCACCTCTACTACTGTCTCTGGTACTCTTTAATTCGCATTAACGTTGGAACAACCGAATTATTGATGAAAGAAGTTCAGCCAGGAAACACTTCTAAGTTCATAGGACAACTGGACCGTCCGGATTTATAAGCGAATCATCAAACGCATTATAGGTCACCCTCTGAGTAGGTTAAGCTAAAGCCCGGGCAAAGATTCTCGCATGGTGGCTGGTAACGAATGTGTGAGAGTCACTGAAGATCGAGCTCAATGGCGTGCAATAGGGAGGCTCTCGGTTTTGTGTTCACCAATTGGCGCCACTTGCATTGGCGATTAAGGTCCGGTCAGTATATCACTGTAAACGCTCGTGCACACTGGCGCAACGCGACAGCGTGACACAAAGGCACCGCGTGCCGCGCGACGTGCGGCGCCTTTGTGTCGTGCTGTCGCGTCGCGCCTGTTTGCGGGAGCCTTTATTGGATATGATTTGGATATGTTTTGGTACCCATAACTTCATATAATGAAGACATTAGTACAATGATTGCAGAATACATGAAGTAGACCTATATTATTCTTCCTACAAGTGCTACCAAATAATTATATTCTAAGTTTTACTTAAAATCTTGATCCATAATTAATCAGGAATGGCATAATCATTAAGCACTACAAATTATGCTATATTAGCAAAAATCCGCGAAAAAAAAACTCGCAAACAGTGAACGTTTAGTGACATTTAACTTGTCTAGAGACCTTAAGTCATCCTTTTGTACTCTACACGCGTCTCTGGTGGTGAATGAATGCAGGCGCCATTCATTTGAGCCGTTCTTGTTTCACAGTGAATTCCCATAAGCTGATGATGACGATTTGATTCTTCATGAAGAGACTCGGGGACTGTTTAACTTTAGCAACAGAATGACCGTATCTCAACACGTGATGATAATGATAGTACACTCGCCAGCAGGTTAAGCTACACGAAACTGCCAAATTTCTCTAAACGATTTTACACCTTAAAATGTTGATAGTTAAGTTCAAAATCGAATGTGAAAATCTGACAGTTTGTGGTAACTTGATGTACTGGCGACTGTGCATACTAAGCATACCAAAAATCCAGTTGAAGCTAATTAATGGGAAGATCTAAATTTAGACAACATTAGCAGTCACTTCCTTATCGTACATCATTCATGTCTTACATACTGTTTTTTGTTACCAAATCACAATCACATGACAATCAAAACCACGTACAATCCCAACGATTCAAGAACAACGTAAAATTACATCGAAACAATTTTAATTAACGATCTTAACATTAAAACAAGTTAATACTTTAATATGGCATTCATCATCAACCTTCGAAGTTAATGAGCGTTCACCATACGAGACACGAGCCTTCTTCCAGGCGGGACAATGCCGTAGCTAACCTGCCATTAACACACGGTTATATCATGAAGCCTTGGTTACCACCACTAACTGCGATTTGCCGTATCTTCGTCTAAAGCTATTCATTAGGAAAATCAGCTGATAGACGCTTTTTGGTGTGGTTCCGTATGTGTTGTAAAATATGAGAGAATACTTTTTCAGCATCCAGTTCTGGTGATAGAACATCGGAAACATCATCAACATCATCCCATCGAGATACACGTTCTGTTTTATAGCAACGACCATGTATTTATATCTGGAACGGAGAGCGGCCTTTATGTCGTAGGAGTTTATAGGCTCAACTTTGTGATTTTTTCCATTTCAGTCAAAAGCTTACATTGCTGGACAAAGGCCTCTCTCCTACTATTTAGCTGTGCCCGATTGGGGCCACAATGACCACGTATAATTTTAAGTAACAGCTTCAGTACACATTGTGGAATGTTAAACTATTGACGATTGAGTATTGAGGCCTCCCCCAAGCACCGCCTCAACAATCATTCCTGCTCATTTAGCCGATTTCTGTGACCTTCATTAGGTCGGCAGATAACCATGGTCAGTAGTAGGTCGTGTAGTCAAAATATCACTGAAACAACGAAGTTTAAATCCTAGGGGTGGGTTTAGGTTTTTTAGATCTTGTTGTATCACCAAAAATCGCATTAAAAAAAACTTTGAGTTTGACTTTAAAAATAATTTTAATCTTGAAACAAACTTGGTAATTTGGGAATGAAAACTCACAAATGAAAAATTTCTATTTCAGACTCGCGGATCCCTAAAAAAGAGCATCATTTGCAGCCCAACACCAAGAAGTCAAATCATTGATACCTAGCCTCTGGCGAAGTTCACACGCGTGATACAAGAAAACGAACACTTTTTCATATATATTTTTTCGAAACAGTTTTTATCAAAATGAATTTGCGACTCCATGTGTTTTTCGGCCAGTTCCTGTGGCTGCTGGCGGCTTTGAACGGGAAAACGATCCAAGGGATACCAGGGTATGGAAGGAACCTGCTCATCAAGACCTTGCCAGCGATTGAAGATTACCAGAGCAACATTTATGAAGTGTTCATGGAACCTTATTTGTATGTGAGTACCAATTTTTATTTTCACGCGTGATTTGAATAATTATGACAAATTATGAAAATTCTCTTTCAAGTGCGTCTTTTTTGTAATGCAACCAGGAAGGCTTATGAGACTATGAGTTATGTCATGCGCAAATGCTACCCATTCAGGGTCAGGGGAAATAGTAACTTCAGGCTAGATGATAGAGTGACAATTTTTTCTGCGATGTCATTACAGGAAGCTAGTCTTAATGATTAATGCCAAATGAATCGGGAAAAACACCATTACATTATCTGCCTACAATTTTCTACTCTTGGACTTAGGCCTCCTACAGAGAGATGTCATTAAACCACCAGACCACGGAGGCCAATGAGGGCTGGTTGATGAACCTCAACCGACCAACATAATCTAAGTTTGTATTCTAGAAAAATACAAACACAAACAACTATGAGTCTCTGACTGGAAGAAAATGCCTCAGGCATTAAGTTCGCCGTTGTACAGCATGTTTTTACTTTAACAAGTTTTAATAAACAAAACAAGTTGGTCAAACTGACCGTAATATAATTAATAAAAAGTTAATCATGTGTGTCTGTCATATATAAAACAAAAGAAGCATTAGCTTCAGTTAGTTTCTTCATTCAGAATAATTTTAATCCTTCAAGGTAGGTTATTAATAACCTACACAACTGTATTCATAATAATCAATCAATCACTGGGTAAAGCATTTATTCATGTGTGTGAAAATATTATTGCGCGGAACATCATGAATTTTGATATTATTACATACTTAACATTTAAACAATATAATATTTCACTTGAATTCCCACAAGGCCACAAGGACTTTTAGGCTGATAAATATCTCTTTAAAAAATTTGAACTTGAGAAAATTCGAAATTTGACTGGCATACTTTTCACTAACTTTATTATAATTTATTGAATCTGAATTATAATTTATTGGAGCAGTGGTGGCCCAGTGGAAACGGCTGCGACTTACGATCGTAGGTTCAAACCCTGACAGGCGCTTTCAATCAGCTCAACCTATCGCAGTCCACTGTAAGACATACGCCTCTCTTGGGCTGCGCCACAACACCCTGTCCTCCGCCTTCCACATCGAGTCTGTCCCAGCCACCAGGCGTTTCACGTTGTGTAAATTATTTCAATTATTTCGCAAAACGGTGAAGGAAAACATCGTGAAGAAACCGACATGTCCTAGAACCAAAAATTCGAAGACCTACCAACCCGTGCGTGGTGGATTACGGCTGACTCCCTCTCTCAGAGAGGAGGCCTGTGTCCCAAGAGTGGGAACACTATAGGCTGATTATGCTATGCTATTGGATCATAATTCGAAGCTGTACCTAATACGAAGTAAGTAACACAACCTTCTTGAAATAAATAGGTACTACTGTAACCACCTCATAGAAATGTTCTATCAATCAATATATAAAACACAAAAAATGTTTATATCTATGTCCGTTATAGACTTTGAAACCATCCAACCGATGTGCCCTAAACCGGTTTTATTAGAAAGACAATAATGCGAAAATAAAACAATGGAAAAAGCTTCATGTATGGACCCAATGTGCCTAATGCATTGTTTTATCTGAGTAGCACACGCCGGGTATTCGCTAGTGATCAATAAAAGCTATCTTCTGTCACCGGAAATACATAAATATGATTGATGAGGATAACGATACAAAAACATTTGATGACAAAAAGCTGCAGCAGTACAGGGTTATTACATTCATAGAAATTATCATACTCGACGACTCCATTCGCTCTAGAATTTGTTTTTTATCAAAGCAATTCTTCATATTCATGAGGTGACAATTTTAGTTTTTATATTTCATCTATTTCGATTGTAATATTAGGTTTAGATACCTACTAAAGAATTTAAATGTATCGAAGTGTGGACTTCAATATGACTCTATCAATAATGAAGGTAGGTAATATTGATAAATAGTTTTTTACTAAGACATATTATAAGTTTGTTGAACTGTTATTTATTTTTGGTTAAGTAGTTATTTTTTGTCTATACATTAGAAGTTATAGGTATCAGAATGAATTATGTAAGCGAATAAGTAACAATAATCTTCATGAGAAATAATCAGGATTTACATACTGCGCACACGCACAAGTTTAAACCATTGATGCTTCTAACAATAAAGCAGATATTTTCAGGAATTATTAATAATACTATCGATACATACCTGCTAAGCATGGTCAAAAGGTATATTTGTTTAATTGTTCCAACATACCATACACACTGGCTTTTACATTTATTTTAACATATCACAGAATACTGAACAAATGAGTAAACAGTGCTACAAAGGCTGTATAGGTAAGTCAACACACACTATCGAATACAACAATATAAAGCAATTTGTATAACTTCAACAATCAGTGTTGTTGTCAGTTATCCAGCATTGTATTATTTAGTGGTGAAATCAAAACAATAAGAAATGAAATAAGAGATTATTCATAATTTAATCGATTTACATACCAATACATAATTCCCACGAGAAAATACCCTGTAACTAGGACCTCACTCTACCGTATTGTGTGTAAGTACTTAAGTACCTAGGTAATTATTATATTTTCAATATTTATACCTATCGAAAACCTTACAGGGCAGGAAGGCCTTCATAGCCACACTGATGTAGAGCGACGATAAGGTTAACCATAATATTATAAACAAACATTAGGATTAGCCACTTTTGTATCGTGAACTAAGGCCCGTATTACAGAAGCTCACTCATTAGTTCATGACTCAAGCATTATTTAAAACTATTTTAGAGCAATTTGATTGGTTGAAACTAGTTTGAAGTAATGCTTAGGTCGTAAGTGAGGTTCTGTAATACGGGGGCCTTGGTCTCGTTAAAGATTCGTAGAGTAAAGACGTATCGTTTTATTTAATTAATTATAGACCCTTTCTTTTATATATAATATGAAAGTATGGATTAGTATGGATCTTCACGAAGATACACTGTAACTTTGGTTCTAAAAGACGACCTATCTACAGAGCCAAATAATGAATAATACTAACAACTAAGTACCTAAATATATTCCACCCTCAGATACAACTCCTGTTTTCTTATCTCATTTCAGGAATACGGCCACCAAGTGTACCCACCAGGAAATCGCGCTGAAAAGCAAATAGAATACGTTGTCGTAAGTATTTATGACTTTTATATAAACATCTTCAAGTTTATAAATAAATATTGGTTAACTCCGAAAATTGGGATATTCCAATAATTACAAATTTCAAGAAATCGCGGCAATATTATTTGGTCTAGCAGCATTCACCTAGCCGCTATCTTAGTAAGCTCCCGCGCTTAAGTTGGCTCAAGACGCTATGAGCGAGGGGTCGTGTGCCACGCGACATTTTTGTGAACAAGTGATATTTCGCGGGTTTTTTGGATTATCGGATTTATCCGAAGGTCTATAATTACGAAATCAAGTAAGTTTTTTAACTGGTTGTTTTTTAATTCGATAGATTTTCGTTTTAGTGCACTGTTGAGTAGATTCAGGACACCCTAGTTCAAGATTTGGTTATTTTTTTTCGGAATTGTTCGACTGGATAATTCCGAATTATGAACCATTCGGATTTTCCCGATATTGATTTTCCAAAGAAATAGTCAGTGGTTTCCAATCTTTAAATTCTATTTTTTAAATAGATTTTTTTAATTGGTATTTTCATGCAGTTATGCCTATTCAATGTACACTAACCTATTTTAAATTGTCTACTTGTTAAATGAAAGGATTTGTTTGATGTGATAAGTAAATATGTGGGCTTTTACATAGAGACAATAGTATACAATATACAATTCACATATACACATACAAAACACATTCATTTATTAAGATTAAGATGTTAGATGTTTTTGGGTGTATTTCTAATGTAAGTAATAAAAGAGCTTTGATCGATATGACTGTTAAGTGTTCTAACTAGTCAGAACACTATCTTTTAATAGTTTCAGGAACATGCCTGATAAATATACAGACTGTAAGGGACAGCCATCCACAGACTGATGGGGTGAATTCAGTATATCATACTAACATGACCGGTACATGAAATTATTTCAGGAACGTTATGGGAATCTAATAAACTTGATTTGTTTTACTACCTCACACGCAATATATCGTTTCGTTCGCCACGGGGTCAATAGGATCTACCCCCAAGCGCGCTCACGCCAAGGTATTTATTACGTCACATTGAAGCGACCGAGAGCGAACAATTGAGCATATGGCCGGGTGACGTACAAAAGAAGTATGCGGTGAGTTCGATGAACTCTATAGCTAGGCAGAAAGTGAACAGCTGATTTCTCGCGTCGTTCGTTAGAGAATTTCAACATCCATTGCTTTTTTTTTATTTAAGCTGTTTTATTTACATAAATGAAGTACGCAGCGTACCTACAGAGAATGTAATTTTACATTGAAATAAAGGAATAAAAACTAAAAAAACGATAGTTTTTTTTTATCTTAACTTACTTTTCTTTTTAATTTTTGAGTAGGTATTTCAAACTACTGGAGGATACATTGTCTGCTTTAAAGCTATTCTAAAGTCCTCATTTCATTTTAAATACTTAAATAAAATACTCTCTTTTATTTATTAAGGTAAAAGTTCGTAATTGTTTAGCCTAACATAATGCCATTTATATATTTATTACGCTTACATTAATGTATCTCTTACTATTATATCTTTTATGTTGAATCTTAATGATTGATTCCATTTACCTACTTCATTTTGATTAAACCTTATTAAATTGAATTTTTACTTTAATTTCAAACATCTTCATAACTTGTACAAATGGTGTACCTACTTACTAAAAGTTTGACTACCGTAGACAAGTTGTAGGGTAATTCCGAAATTCAACTATCATATAAATAACTTTAGGCTACTCAGAGGTCAAAATCGAGAAATATTTCTTTTTGAAGGTAATTCTGAACGAAAAGGGAATATGGTCCTTATGCTAAAACTATAAGAAACCCACTTTTAACTGTCATTCAGAATTACCCGAACATAGAATTACACGTGTACAAAATAAAAATAATCAGATTTTTAAACAATTGTATCTAATTAATACCGAGGATATTTATAAAATTCTTCGAAACAGAGCTTTAGGTTGTCTATTCAAGTAAATGACGTGACCTTAATTAGTATCATTAGCTCCACCAATTCTGAGTGGTATATTAAAATATGAACACCCCGCCAATCCTTTCGTAATTACCCGAATGCACCTTACCTCATTAACAAGCTTCATTATTAATTTGTAAGAATGTGTGAACCTCAGATAAACGTAGTGAAAAATTGTTCACCTTGACGTGTTTACCGAATCCAGAATCAGACTGTTTCAAATGTTTTATTATTTCATTCATATCACTAAGAATTTTTCGTGAAGTAAGATACAAACACCCTAACAAGGCCATAATAGTAGATTATGCACTAAGGGTATAAAGCAGTGTCTTGAGTCACAGGCACTGTATTGAATCCCGAACGCAACGAAGGATTCTAGGGCTCCCGAGCGCAGCGAGGCAGCTCTGTGTTTAGACTAGAATCCTTAGTATAGCTAGGGATTCAAGCTCGCCCAAGATGAAAAAACGTTTATCCCCAAGGAGAATACTCTAAATTACGTTATACAACAGCGGGTCATAATGTATCTAGTACAATATTATTGCCCGGCAAGTGCCGAGGGCTGTATTAACTTGCTTCTTAGGATTGCATGACATGTAATTTGACATTAGCGAGCAGATGGTGTGACAAAATAATTGTTTCGTGCGGGAATCGAACCATGGCTCAAAAACTACGCCTAGTCGCCTACAGATGGTATGCGTTGTGGTTGGTACGGTCGGTACGGGTACATAAAATGCAAACTTTCTGAATTGCAATTTATTGCAATCCGTGCATATGAGCCTGAAATAGGCTAAATCAGAATAATCAAAGCTCTTAAGTCTTTCCAGACTCTAAACAGACAATCAACAATTCGCAAACAAAATTAAACTTTGAATTAAACGAAACGATTTTCTAAAATGTAAGCCACAGTTCACGGCCCTTTTAACTTCCCAGTTTATTAAAATTACACAGTTATGCATATTATTAAAACATAACTAATGCACGAACAGCGTGACTTGTCGGGCGTAAACAAGCTCGAATCTGTCTGTCTACGCGATCTTCACGATGTTGTAGTTGACGTCACTGAGGGCCAGATTCTCAGATCGCACTTTGACTATACCAAATT
Organism: Griposia aprilina; assembly: GCA_916610205.1. Classification (NCBI taxonomy): domain Eukaryota; kingdom Metazoa; phylum Arthropoda; class Insecta; order Lepidoptera; family Noctuidae; genus Griposia; species Griposia aprilina. The sequence continues at coordinate 3,269,073 of OU744295.1, read as the reverse complement.
AAATAAGCATCTCATAACTACGAATTTGACTTATTTTTTTTATCGTTAATGTTGATATTCGTACGAAACGCTTACTCACATTCGTTTAAACAGTTATGATCATTATCTAATTACTATAAGGTTCATATTCGTATGAGAAACTTACCTAGTTTCTCAGCACAGTATAATCAAAGTGCGATTTGTGAATCTTGCCCTGAAAATTAATTGTTCATCAATTAACAAGTTCGTTTAAACGTTTAAGATCGTGATGCCTTTAAGATTGTACTTCCTTGCTCTTGAGAACTAGGATGTTGTCCCTGAAGATTGTGGGCAAAAAATCTATTCACAATGACTTCCTGCGATCGCAAGAAATTAGCATTTTGCACATCATACAAATATTGATGAGCAATGTGTAATTTTACCAGGCATGCTTAGCTCATTAAACTCATTTAAACCACAAGTATCTACGTACCTACACAATCATACAGAGCTGGACTACACTAAAGATCACCAGAAGACACCAAAAGATGTATAGGATATGGCTGATTAGCTGGATTGTCTGAAGGTGTCAAGAAAATTCTCTTAACTTATTTTTGTACGATATGCAATACAGTACTTACGCACTTACTTTCAAGATCAATTGATATCTAATGGTTCATGTAAGCAGGTAGCCCGGTAGGTAGCAGGAACCTATTTCTCACAAAAACTACAAAACGGTAGGTTATAGAAGGCAGTAGGAATAAGTAAATGATTGATATATCATTAAACATTAAAAAAAAACAAAAGTAATTAATAAAAACCGGCCAAGTGCGAGTCGACCTCGCGCACGAAGGGTTCCGTACCCATTATCTATAAAAAACGGCAAAAAAAAACACGTTTGTTGTATGGGAGCCCCCTTAAAAAAATATTGTATTCTGTTTTTTAGTATTTGTTGTTATAGCGGCAACAGAAATACATCATCTGTGAAAATTTCAACCGTCTAACTATGACGGTTCATGAGATACAACCCGGTGGCAGACGGACAGACAGACGGACAGCGGAGTAATAGGGTCCCGTTTTACCCTTTGGATACGGAACGCTAAAAACCATAGGTATTCATATTATAAGTATTACCTACTATAGCGAGTTTAACTCCTCACAGCACGAAAAGGTTATATTAATCAACAAATTAATCGATAATTAATTAAGTTCGTACAACCTGTTCATTGAGCAATAACAGTAAATATTTAACCACATTAATAACAGATCGTTAACTTACAAAAACATCGTATAGTAAATAATTCTTAATAATTGCAGACAATAATCGTCAGATATCACGGAAGTGAATATGACATAAATGGAGCTTGCAAAAAGTATACTAACAAAAAGTTTAGAACAACGCGCGTGATATGATCACCGACGGATCGTTAAATTCGAATAGAATAGAGTCATTAAGTTTTGGTTATAACTTAGTATTTAATTTGTTTATGAAGTTATTTATGCACTTGACGTTTTCATAAATTTATGTTTGATTTATTGTCAGATGCAAGCTTACCTTGGGTGCGGAAGAGCACAAGATTCATGTTTTCTGGCAGGATCAAGCCCCGCTCGGGTAAAATTTTTGTACGGTTGACCGTACAAAAATTTTTAAATACAAAGAGCCGAAATATCTGTAGATGTTGACATCTACATATATTTTGGCTCTTTGTATGTAAGATTTGTGTTTTTAAACGCATGGCTCGAGACAGGAGAAATGCGTACTGTAGGACAACAGTTCCTTTTTACAATTTTTTATGTCCCATGTATGTTTATGTCCGACTTTTAGGCTGCTCAACATCATCAGGCGGGATGATCCCCAGCTTAATGGAACGTTGTCTGACAACTGTGGCAACGTCGCCAAATTGTCGGTTTTTCTGAAACACTATCAGCAGTAACGATCAAACCAGCAGAGCATTTACCATGAAACGTAGTAACCATAGTATTAAGTAATCAGTGCCACGCAGCCTGACAATCAATTATGTACGATTACATCATAATATGTACGTGGTACAAAGCTACCATAAACGCAGACATGACCTCTCTGTTTAATAAAAAGTTTTTTTTTTTACAAAAAAAACAACCAACTTCCAAAAAAAATACCTACTACAAAGTGAAAAATAACTTTACAAATTTTTTCACTTTGAAAACACTACAATATTTTTTTTGGAAATCGTTTTTTTTCTTTTTTCTTAAAAGTTTCTTTTTTTATTTGTTTAGTTGTGGTACCTACCTACGCCACACAAATTCGTATACCACTACTTGATATGTAAATAACAGTGACAGGAAATTATGAAAATATCATCAATATACTAAGTGGAAAAAATACGCATAACTCAAAAACTGCTGGTCACATCTTGATCAAATTTATATGGGACTACGTGAGAAGTACCAGCTATCAAATAAAAAAAGAATCATCGAAATCGGTTTACCTAGAAAAACGTTATGAGATAACACATATTTAAAAAAAAAACAGTAGAATTGGGAGCCTGCTCCATTTTTTGAAGTCGGTTATTAATAGGCGACAGTCGGTTTATACCTGCTTCTTTTTACCGCATGAACAAACAATGGGTCACTAAAACACTGGTCTTGTTGTTGTTGGTATTGTCTTCATGTGAAGGAGGCCCGGGGCAATATTATCATTATCTGACATACCTACGTATCTACTTATCATCAAACTGTGCTCACCAACAATCCGTTCGTCAAGCGTGATGATAATGACAATATCCTTAGATAAACTTGGTTTACCTAAGACAATATCACTGTTCCTATCAGCGAAGCACAGTCCACAGGTTTTCATGCCTTGACAGGATAGGCCAATGCCAATTTATATTTTGCCTTCAATATTTTCAATTTCTTATCAGACTCCTAATCTGCACCAATAATTATAGTCTTTAAATGTGTAGTTTCAAGAGCTCTCAATTGACATAAACATGATACCTATCGTTAGGTATACCTACTTAAGGGGATCCTCAGCTGTAGCTCGCCAAAATCAAAAATTTCATTTGTTTTTTGCAAATTGCAGCTCTGTTTTACGTCGTATGTTGATCAAAATGCGATTCGCGACTGAAGGAATGATGTATTTACTGAATAATAATCATACTTAATATCAATCGTCAAAATTTGGAAATTTCTTCCACCTAAAAATCTTTCAGTATATTTCATATGAAAATTCTTAGGTGGAACAAATTTCCAAAAGAAAATTTGAATTTAACGGGCAACAACTAAGGATTTACCTTATGAACCCCTAAAGTTTTAAGGACGATGCGCCAAATAGTCTAAAAATACGTTTAAAAATTATTTATGTAGCATTTCAAAATATCGTTACTAAAAATAGGTAAAAACTCGAATGCTGTCGGTAATCCGTAACCCATTGACATTAGTGAGTAATTAAATAAGTCCTTGGTGTTCGTTGCCGGATTCGACACGGCATCCATTACGGACACGCAACGTGAAGACGTGCTTATTAGGAAAAAAACTTATGTCTATCTGATCTATGAAAATTGCTTTTGTGAGTTTACTAAGGAATACGTTCTACACTTTTCGATCCAAAATCTTGAAGTTGTAAATCTAAACAGTGGAGCCCTTTTGTCCCTTCCCACTGCAATTTCACTTTAGAGGTGGAAGCGTTCTTCTATTGCATCAGCCTCTCTCTACCTATTGAAGTTAGTATCCCTTCCCGCTTCAGCGTTGGTAGCGTTCATCCATTGCATCAGCCTCTCTCTACCTATTGAAGTTAGTATCCCTTCCCGCTTCAGCGTTGGTAGCGTTCATCCATTGCATCAGTCTCTCTCTACCTATTGAAGTTAGTATCCCTTCCCGCTTCAGCGTTGGTAGCGTTCATCCATTGCATCAGCCTCTCTCTACCTATTGAAGTTAGTATCCCTTCCCGCTTCAGCGTTGGTAGCGTTCATCCATTGCATCAGCCTCTCTCTACCTATTGAAGTTAGTATCCCTTCCCGCTTCAGCGTTGGTAGCGTTCATCCATTGCATCAGCCTCTCTCTACCTATTGAAGTTAGTATCCCTTCCCGCTTCAGCGTTGGTAGCGTTCATCCATTGCATCAGCCTCTCTCTACCTATTGAAGTTAGTATCCCTTCCCGCTTCAGCGTTAGTAGCGTTCATCCATTGCTTCAGCCTCTCTCTACATATTGAAGTTAGTATCCCTTCCCGCTTCAGCGTTGGTAGCGTTCATCCATTGCATCAGCCTCTCTCTACCTATTGAAGTTAGTATCTCTTCCCGCTTCAGCGTTAGTAGCGTTCATCCATTGCTTCAGCCTCTCTCTACATATTGAAGTTAGTATCCCTTCCCGCTTCAGCGTTGGTAGCGTTCATCCATTGCATCAGCCTCTCTCTACCTATTGAAGTTAGTATCCCTTCCCGCTTCAGCGTTAGTAGCGTTCATCCATTGCATCAGCCTCTCTCTACATATTGAAGTTAGTATCCCTTCCCGCTTCAGCGTTGGTAGCGTTCATCCATTGCATCAGCCTCTCTCTACCTATTGAAGTTAGTATCCCTTCCCGCTTCAGCGTTAGTAGCGTTCATCCATTGCATCAGCCTCTCTCTACCTATTGAAGTTAGTATCCCTTCCCGCTTCAGCGTTGGTAGCGTTCATCCATTGCATCAGCCTCTCTCTACCTCTTGAAGTTAGAATATAAAGGTAGTCTTTAGAATATAGCGTTTAGCCTATGTGTTTGTCCCTTCCCACTTCAATTTCACTTCAGCAGTGGAAGCGTTCATCCATTGCATCAGCCTCTCCCTACCTATTGAAGTTAGTGTCCCTTTCCGCTTCAATTTCCCTTCAGCAGTGGAAGCGTTCATCCATTGCATCAGCCTCTCTCTACCTCTTGAAGTTAGAATATAAAGGTTGTCTTTAGTATATCGCTTTTAGCCTATGTGTTTGTCCCTTCCCACTTCAATTTCACTTCAGCGGTGAAAGCGTTCATCTATTGCATCAGCCTCCCCTACCTATTGAAGTTAGTGTCCTTTCCCGATTCAATTTCCTTTCAGCAGTGGAAGCGTTCATCCATTGCATCAGCCTCGCTACCTATTGAAGTTAGAATATAAAGCTTGTCTTTAAAATATTGCTTTTAGACTTTGTTATTTTTAACCCCCGACGGCAAAACGGCTAATCAAAACGCCAAACAGATGAGGCTTAGGCCCATTTTCACCGCCAATCACTAAACACGTTTAGCGCTAAACGTGTTTAAAACATAATTCTGTTTCTGTCAAATGTTTGAAGATGACAGAGACAGAATTATGTTTCAAACTCGTATAACGCACGTGTTTAGTGATTGGTGGTGCAATTAATGGGCCTATGCCTTGCCCCGACGCGACGACGCTACGCGACGCTTCGATCAAAATATTACTTTCAACTTACTTAAGACTCAGAACAAAAACAGGTGCGACGCAACAGCGCGACCTGGGCCCTATCCAATAAAGCTGACAATCCGACAAGTCCGACATATGTCAAAAAGTGACAACTCGACAATTTTTCTGTTTAATAAAACTTACAGGCGACAAAATTGTCATGGTGGAAAATTCACAAATATGTCGGACTCTTTTTTTTTCTTAACATTTTTCTGTTTTATAAAACTTTATATGCGACAGCTGACAGGTGACAATTTGTCGTGAAAAACTTGTCAAATCTGCTTTATTAAACAGAAAATTGTCGTGACATGTTGACATATTTGTAGAATTGTCCGACAATTCTGACAGGCGCGTTACCCTCTGTCGCGAAATCATATTTTGAATTTTGAAGGTGTAAAAAAGTGTATTGAAAAAGTTTATTACAAAAAAATGGTACTTACATCGAGCAGTGAGAGTAGTGATGATGAATACTTGGAACAAATACAAACGAGGAGGCAACGACGATCATTTAAAAGCAGAATCAATTTCTCCTTCTCAATTACAGATTTCTGCTTTAAAGAAAAATTTCGGGTATGTAAATCTACCGTAGAATATTTAATTGATAAAATTGCTCATCGACTTCAACGCGGTACAAGCAGAAACCAAGCACTTACACCCGATAAACAAATTTTATGCGCTTTGCATTGGATGGGTTGTGGTTCACAGTACCACGTTATTGGTGATGCACATGGGCTTAGTAAAACAACCGTACATAATTGCATAAGAAGGGTATGTGGAGCCGTGATTACTGAATTACTCGGAGAAGAGGTTCGCTGGCCTGATAATTGTAACCGAATACCAACACTTTTCATGAGGCATAATGGGATACCTAGAATATCTGGTATTGTGGATGGTTCGTTAATTCCTCTAGATGCGCCTTATCAAAATGAATCTGCGTTTGTAGACAGGAACGGAAACCATTCAATTAATATTATGGTGGTGTGCGGGCCAAACTTAGAAATTTTCTACGCATCTGCAAGATGGCCTGGCTCTGTTCACGATGCCAGAGTGATGAGATGCTCTTCTTTAGCACGGACATGGGAAAGTGGATGGAGACCATTCCCAAACGCAATAATCCTGGGAGACAGTGGATATGGTTTAAAAAAGTGGCTTATGACGCCTAATATACCAATACAAATACCAAGGACAGCATCACTGGAAAGATTCTTGCGTGCTTTTAAGTCAACGAGAAGATTGGTAGAAAATTCTTTGGGATTCATAAAAGAAAAATTCCCGTGTCTAAATCACCTTAGAGTTCAGCCAATAATTGCAAGCAATGTAATATTATCTTGCATTGTTATGCATAACATTGAAAACCGCTTAGGCTCAAATGCACCCTATTTAGAACAAGATATTAGCGGAAATGACAATGATACAGTTGTAGATAATAACAATGTGGACGAAGTATTTGATGAGGAAGCGATTGCAGTTTTACAGTCATTAATACAACTATTTGAATGAATAATTTTTTTAATCCTTTTAATAAATGCATGATCGATTATACTTAAAGATTTTCATTCATAGCACTTATTATAATATCGTTGACTTGTTCATTATCAGCACCCGACTCTGTTGTTCGAACAATTTGTTCAATTTGTTCAGTACAAACATCAATAACCCGAGCGTTTTGTAAATACAAAGGTAGTGTAAATTCTGATGGCTGTATGTTTAATTCTTTTTCAAGTTTGAGTAGCTCCAAATCTAGCTTGTATTTTTCTCTTTTTGCAATTTGAAGTTTTTCTTTAGCAATATCTACTTCTATTTCCATTTTTTGTTTCTTAAAATCAAATAAGTCATTTGATAAATCAACTGGGGGATGTGATTTTCTTCGTATTGGATTTTGAGGTTGAGGTGGTGTTTCTGCTGTAAAAACAGGCACGGATACCTGTGTTTCATTTGATCCTGAAGATTCTGGTATTTGAAGTCCATCTATTGCTGGAGAATCCTTTCCTATGATTTTTAGTATCATTTCATCAGAATCGTCATATTTGCATTTTTTTCCTCCCCCAGAACCAGTCTGCAGACGATTATCTCTCTTTTCCTGAAAGATTTATCGTACCAGTATATATAAAAACGACAAAAAAATCATGTCTGTTGTATGGGAGCCCCCTTAAATATTTATTATATTCTGTTTTTTAGTATTTGTTGTTATAGCGGCAACAGAAATACATCATCTGTGAAAATTTCAACTGTTTAACTATCACGGTTCATGAGATAACGCCTGGTGACAGACGGACAGACAGACAGACAGACAGACGGACAGCGGAGTCTTAGTAATAGGGTCCCGTTTTACCCTTTGGGTACGGAACCCTAAAAATCGTTTCCACATACACAATGCGAATATTTCATACATACCTACACAATATAATACATCATATCTAATTGATAACTTCTTTATTGGTTAACGGTCTAAATAAATAAAAAAAAATTACGGATTGATGAAGGATAAACTAGTTAAAATAAACTAAACCTTACCATGGTCCTTTTGCGCCAATTTTGCCATGTAGTGTCACGAAGGTATTTCCAGTCTTTATTGAAAATACCTAATGTTCTTAAGTTTTCGGCTATTTCCTTCCATTTATTTATTTTTACATCGTGGGTCAATTGGTCACTAAACTTCCCAAAAAGTATATTTTTACTTTCGTAAATAAGGCCCAAAATGGTAAGTTTTCTGTGCATTTCCATCTTACACGCGATCATAACACAATCGAAGTTACACTAGTGATTGTTTTATTCTTGTACTTTGATAATATCTTTTTCAATTTTACCCTCATCCAGCTTCATAAAACAAAATTCTTTGCAAATATATTATGTCAAAAGTCAACATAATTGTCACGACAATCCGACAATATTGTCACCGACAATTGTCAGAAATATTGTGACTGTGGTTTTTTGATATGTCGAGTTTTATTAAACGTGTTTTTACATTAAAAATATGTCAAGATTTCACCTGTCGATTTTTGACATATTTGTCACGTTTATTAAACAGCTTAAGCGCGACAATTCTACAATTTTGTCATTTTTTGACATATATGTCGGATTGTCAGCTTTATTGGATAGGGCCCTGAATATACTATAACAAGTTCTATGAAAAGTTCATGGAAATTGTTCAATAAGAGTTAAACTCCTTCCTCATTCCTTCTTCCTTTATGTTAAACTTAAAAGACCAATACATATGTACTTATTATTATTTTACTTTTCAGAAGTTTTGTTTGTATCGGGGTTTTATTTTATTTTGTACATTTATATTATCTTAATTTATATGGTGTACATAATAAAGATAAGGTATTCTATCTATCTATCTGTTATAGGTATGCTAGGCAAGTAGATACCTAGTATTCAATAAACTTTATCAAGCAAGTTAATTTTCAATGTTTGTCAGCGATAACCTATTTTAACGGTAACTTTAAGCAGGTTTATGTCACAATTAAAAGGTTCCTTAAGCCTAATAAACCCGTTATCAAGCTCTTAACATTTTTTTTATTATAACGCCATTATTTTTTATTTATCCAGCCACACAGATCACCAGGTCTCCAAGCGATAGTCCACCTGCAAGCTGACGAGGAATCAGGCGTGGAGGGCGACCTCATCTTCACGCAGCTGGTGCCGAACGGACCCGTCTCCATCGAAGGCAACATCACCGGCCTGGCTGCTGGCCTACACGGCATCCATGTGCACCAAACAGGAGCCGTCAAGGATAACTGCAAGGAGATCGGACCGCATTTCCTTGCGTTTTATGTTAGTATTGTTTGATGTTGAAAAGTTGCTTACTTTAAATTTCGGGTTCTCTAATTTCACTATGCAGGGACACACAATATTGCACCCACAATTCAGTGCTAAAATCATCACGGACAAATTAGTCATTACAGTCAGAATACAGTGTGATGGTTTATAGTAGGCAAGAGGCCCCCGCTGCCTCCTCCTCCAGAATCCGCGTAAGATAATCTCTCAGTCGCCCAAAACTCCAAATTTTGGAAAACACTTTCTAGACCAGCATTCTAATTACGTAACACACTATCTATCACAATCTGAATCATTTTGAAGCCTATTGCTAATCCATTGCTTAATATGTTCGAAAAATTTGTCTGCTCAACAACGTAAATAACGCAATGAATGTTGTTGAACTGTCAAAATGAAACCCATTCCTACTGTTAGTGTTTTACGTAATTACCCCGAAGGTGAAATGTTGGTGTACCTACTATACGTATAGATACACCTCTGCTTAACCTTTCGGGGAATTTATGCATGATGTTATGATGATGATGCAATGACTTCCATCGTAGACCAATTGCAGGATCGCTTGATGGTAGATAGTGAATGAAATTGTGTAAATGGCAAAATGTAATTCTAGAAATCTAGAACAATCTGTCAAGTCAGTCGAGCTTTCCCCGTTACGGGGGATGCGCTAAGGTGGGCTACCTTAGAGCATCCCCCGTAACGGGGTACGGCGTAATTCAAATTTATTAATGTTTTTTGCAATTTACAGGTCAGTGTCAAGTTGTACGTTGACTAAAATATGATTCGCGATCGTAACAAATATGGATTTACAGAATTATAATCATTAGAATCAGCAATACAACTCGTTAAAATTTACCTCAAATGTCATAGTTTCATGAAATAGTCATTCAATAGCGTAATAGGAACTCAGAGCGATGTATTGATGATTTTTATGATCATAATTCTGTAAATAAATATTTGATACAGCCGCAACCTGTTACTGACTTGCAAATCGCAAAAAACGTAAGAAAATTTGAATTACGCTGGCTACCCTGGCGTTTCCGCGTTAATTTAAATATTTTATCTTATTTTTTTTTTATCCTATTCCCCAGGGTCGCCACGGTGGCCCCCGCGACAACGTTCGCCACGTCGGTGACCTCGGCAACATCAAAGCAGAAGAAGGACCACTAACAGTCCGTCTCATCGACCACCTCATCTCCCTAGCCGGCCCGCGGTCCATAGTCGGTCGCTCTCTAGCCATCTCTAAAGGCGAAGACGACTACGGACGGGCCAGCACGGAGGATAGTGCCCTCACTGGCACGTCAGGACCAGCTATTGCTTGTGGAATCATCGGTTATCTTTATTAAAGTTTTGTACTTTTGTACCTTTTCTACTTCTGTAAATTGTGATATTTAGTTTCGTACTTGTGTTAATAATTATATCTGTACGTATGTAGTGGTGTTTTATTTTGTAACTGTTTATCTTGTCGCTTTACACCCAGCTTTTCCGTTGCTCACTTTTGGCATAGCGCCTGTTGAAAAATTAAATGCAGGGCCGCTACTTTTAATAAAAGTCGCTAATCGCTCGCTCGACGATTAAGGACAACCTGGTGATTAATAAATGAAAACGCTTTTAAATTTTAAATACAGAAGCAATCGTTTAAAACAAAGCTACATTTTTTTTGGTCACAGAAGTCATTGTAGAAAAAGAACACAAAATAATGCCTATTCGATTAGCCATAGGCGCTTAGAATAATTATCATAGTCCCACTTCAGTACAATAACCATTTCTCTATTCTCTTATTCATAGATGATAAATGATTTTAATTCTGTAAGTAGGTTTGTATACTTACACGTCAATAATTTTTTTTTTAAACCAGATGAGGTCGGCGTTTCATAGCTCACTACTCTGAGAAGAAAGACTGAAACAAACTCAGCGGTCACAGTCCGTTTTAAAGTCCAGAAATAATCTTGGTCAGACCATGTAAAGACCAGGTAGATTTGTGTCTGAAATTGTATTTTGAGGAAATAACCACACAGCAGAGTGGACCTGTGTAGTCAGTGCACGCATTTGTCAGTACTTAATCGTGCAGCTCAACTCAGAACTTAAGGAGCTCAATGATTCGACCGTTTGACGAACAATACCAAAGAAAGGACATTTGGGTAGGCCGCATAAACTCCATGATTAAAAATTAAACAATGACCCACATAGTCCTCACATTCACAATAATTCAAATAATATAATACTTTTTACAGTTAATATTCATGTCTAAAATAGTTAGCAAAATAAAATCAACATTCACAGTGTAAATTTATTGGAGCAGCTCAATCCCGAGCCCTTTTGTCCTGAATATAGTCTTTCACAGTATAATAGGCTTTCTGGCATAGTTTCCGCTTTATAAAAGATTTGAATTTATTAAAGCTTATGTCTTGAATGTGGCTAGGAAGTTTATTATATAAACGTATACATTGGCATCTAAATGAACCACCTATTTAAGAAAAAAGGTGGTGGTGGCTCAAGAGAGCCTGGTTGTAGAAACAAAATTACAACTCAGTATACTTTGTTAATTATTATTCAAAAACAGGGTTTGTACCAGGTACCAGCACCCTACATTTTATGATATGATATGATCATGGTTTATGATATACCTATACATCATCATAATCATCATCAGCCTACAGCAGTCCACTGCTGGACATAGGCTTCTCCAGTTGCACGCCGTTCAGCTCGATTTTCGGCAACTCTCATCCAGCTGCTACCAGCCACCCTGCGAAGAGCGTCGCTCCACCTAGCCTGTGGGTGTCCTACCTTACGTTTGCCGATTCGCGGTCTGCACTCAAGAACACGTCTACTCCAACGGTCATCGGTTCTACGGCTAATATGGCCGGCCCTCTGCCACTTCAGCTTGCTTATTCTGTGAGCTATGTCAACCACTTTGGTTCTCTGTCGGATCACCTCATTCCGGATTCTATCCCTCAGAGAGACTCCAAGCACAGCTCGTTCCATATCTCGCTGAGCGACCTTGTATTTATGGACCAGCCGTATCGTGAGTGTCCACGTTTCGGCTCCGTAAGTCATAGCAGGCAGGACGCACTGATTGAAGACTTTAGTCTTTAGGCTCTGCGGAATTCGCGACGAGAAAACTCGACGAAGCTTCCCAAACGCTGCCCAGCCCAGACGAATTCTTCTGTTAGCCTCCTTCTCAAAGTTGTTCTTACCAAACTACAGTGTTTGCCCGAGGTAAACGTATACTCGAACAACTTTGAGATCACCGCCATTGACAGCAATCGATCCCGGAGTGACGTGTTCGTTGATCATAACCTGGGGTTTGTCCAAGTTCATCCGTAAACCAATGCGTACAGAAGAATCAACTAGGCCGTCATCTGCTACAAGCTGCAAGTCATGCAGCAATTCAGCCAGTATGACGATGTCATCTGCAAATCTCAAGTGTGAGAAGTACTCGCCGTTGATGTTAATGCCGCGTCCTTCCCAGTTCAGCATCCTAAACACATCCTCCAATGCGTCAGAGAACAATATAATATTTTTGTATAATAGATATACCTGTACAAAAATATCTAATCTAAAGCGGATTAAGATTAGGTATCATAAGATTTCCATTGCCATCGACCACGGACGAATCAGATTTAATAGATAAGTATTAAAAATCAAATCCAACGGTAAATGATAGTGAACTTGATATCACAGATTCACAGATTACTAATGTTCACGCATCAACTGAATTACACTCAGGGAGGAGGTTTTTTGGTATGATGGCTTTAGCAATTTTTGTATTATGCCAGGAGTGTTAAATAATGTAAATGTTGAGGCTCGAACTCAGAACCTTCAGTCTGCGCCTTAAAACTGTTAGGTTAATGCCTTGGTAATGTATATGCAAGCTAACAGACTTCAAATAATATTAATAATATGTAAATGTATATAAAACAGAAGGAATGGAATCAGGCATCAAAAAATTCGTCAGCATCGCTGTCAACAGGAAAAGTGCCCAAAAGGCTGGAAGCATTGCCACGTTGTATAGCGATGCTGATTCTTTGGCCAAAAACTAAGCCAGCCCTCTGATCACGTGAAGAACGACGACCAACCACTTGGCGAAGTCTCAAAAAAATGTATGGTTAATGCATTTGAATATCATTCTATTTACTTGTACATAGAGTACAAACAACCTTTACATAACTATAACTAACGAACTACTGTTTGCACCCACGATTGATAAGTCACAACGTATCAATGAGTCTGTTCTGTCCATGATTCTGTCTACCACCCTTCACTACCACATGGAGAAACCGGATTACGAATACTGACGTCTTTATATAGCCGTCGAAATTCGTACAGCTATACCCAGGATCTTTAGGCGCTCGAATGACGTTGACAGGGTGGCGCTGTTGGTAAACATTTGTGAAATTGTTTTGTGAAGTCATTACAAATTCATTTAAAAACAAGATGGCGTCGTTAAAACCGACTTTGGCCACTCGCCAAAAGAACTCTATAATTAAAATGTAGGTACAACTTGTTTTATGAATTGAATGGAATGTATGTCTGTTCAGATTTTAACATACATAACTAGGAATAAAGTAAAACACAAAATTCAGTAACCAACGGATATAATTCATGTATAAAAAAAAAAATTTCAACAGAAATGCAAAATACTAGACAACAAGAATCAAACATCACCGCATACCAAAAAGTACGTAAGAATCGAATGATTGAACAGAGGTATATATTATGTATCCTTACATTATGTGATGTTTACGCTTAATTACTAGCTATTTGTGCTTAAACCGAAGTAATAAATAATGATTTCATGAGAAGGACGGCCTTATCGTAGATACATATGAGATACTTGGTGATAATTGTGCTGTATTTAAGTTCATTTAAGACAGCCGTATTTGATTTCCAGTAAAATTACAGCATTTTATGATGTTGTATTGCAGGTCGGAGAAAAGAATAGTTGTACGAATAAGATGGTGATAATTTCAGATAAAACGGTTAAATGCAAGAACATTTTATTCGTGAGAGAGCTTACTAAACTTTGACGAAACAAAAACGCGTCGAAACGAACTTAACCCTGACACGTTCCGCTCCATTGCCAGACACGTTTGTAACCAACCTGGCTCAACTTTCCCATGATTTTAATACAAAAAATAATATAGTTGTTTCTTTTTTTCATATATAAAAGTTTTCACACTGATTTTAAATTACATATATGCTAATGTCAGTCACACTAAAGTTATTTACTGGAGGCCGATGGCGGCAACGAGTTTCTCGACCTTTGCGATGTAGGCCTTCTGTGCGTCCTCCTTTGACACACCACGCTGCTTGCTCCAGGACTCGAACTTAGCCTTGCCCTTCAGGTCCAGGAAGCCGGGGGCCTCTGTAAATGAAAAAACAAAACATTTTTGAGTGCGTTGTTTGTACAAAAAGACTAGCACCCTAATTTCGTTAACACACTTTCAAATCACATCCGAGGATTTCAAAGGAAAATATTTCTGGTTTGAAAAATTCTTCTGCTCAACAACGTTAAAAACGCAATGAACATGGCTGAACTGTCAAAATGAAAGGCATTGCCATATATTACCTACGATTGCATCTGTGTTACGCAATTACCCCGCCAATCATTGGCAGATAATTCACGGACTGGTGGTTATGGGTCAATAAGGATTTCCGAGTAGGCGTTTCGTTTTGCCTCCTGTTAACGATCGAGTCGGTCAAAGGTTATCAAATTGTACGTTCTATTTACGTGCTATATTCACACTTTTAGTGGTGTTAGTGTAAATAGTAAATACCTACCTACTGTCCTGTTCTACTATTCGAACTACTACTATTCTAACGTTGTTTCGAGAAATTCTTTAGCTATCATTGTAGTGTTATGTCTGTGGTTATAGGTACAAGTCATGGAATTAGTAAGTAGGTAGGTACAAGACTAATAAAAATCGTGCTTCAAATAATTGTCATTTAAATGGCGGTATAATGACAGTCCCCAGCTACGCTACGTTGAATTAGTAATTAAGAAATCCGGCTAAGATCACGTAGCAATTAATTAAGAAACAAAACACGATTTATTAACATTATCAAGTGCTCAGTGCTGCTTATCTTACAAAAGAACAATAGAACATTAATACCTTAAGAAAAAATATCACCATGGCGCGACTAGGTATATTCAACTAGTGAATCATAGGATGACTTTAATAAAATTTATACACTATTTTCATGCATCTAGAACTTGAAATATATTGCAGCTGTGTATCCTAGGTATTTGCGACTAGTCGTGGTAGGAAGTGTAGATAAAGTTTCTGACACAATTTCATGCAATTTATATCAATTGATTCAACCTAAAAAGGAGAGGGAGTCGTCGCTAAATAATAACTGCGGCGGTCGGTTCGTGGATGGGTGACCATCCATTACTTATAGTGACCCGTCCATGCCTCAGAAAGCACGTTAAGCAGTTGGTCCCGGCTGTCATTCACAGATCTTCGTCAGTCGTTACGGGTAGTCAGAAGCCTGAAAGTCTGACAGGTGTATAGTGTTACCCAGTAACTGGGTTGTGGAGGTCAGATAGGCAGTCGCTCCGTGCAAATACTGGTATTCAGCTGCAATCGGTTACACTGGAATCCGACCCCAAAATAGTTGGAAACAGTCTAGGCAGATTGATTGATTCAACCTAAATATTTGCGTGTTACCAGCTCATGTTCTTTCTTATCAAAGATTGAGTCATTAATGGGACATATTATTATTTAAATCGTGATTTATATCTACTTAAATGATTGTGTTATGTGATTAGTAGCTAAATGATAAACGGATTTAGACATAATCGATTTATTTATTGTTATTTTTATTCATGGCTTCCTAGGTAGAACTGTGGGGTAATTACGTAATCCACTAAAAGTAGGAATGGCTTTCATTTTGACAGTTCAACAACATTCGTTGCGTTATTTACGTTGTTGAGCAGACAAATTTTTCGAACATTTGTTATAAATCAATGGATTAACAATATCCTTCAAAATGGTTCAGATTCTGATTGATAGCGAGTTACACAATTAGGGTCCTGTTTTGGAAAACTTGACACAAATTTTAAAACTGATAGGGATTTTACATGAGTGACGACGCCATCATCATAATCAGCCTATATTCGTCCACTGCTGGACGTAGGCCTCTCCTAGTAAACGCCACTGAGCCCCGATCCTCGGCTCTCCTCATCCAGTCTCTGCCAGCCACCTTTCGCAAGTCGTCACTCCACCTGGCCGGCGGGTGTCCCACACTACGCTTGCCTAAATGACGACGACACCGTGTACTTCCCTAATTATTGATGACCATGCAACAATTTATAAATGTAACATAACATCACAATATCAGGCCTATTTCCCAGGTTCACCTATAGTACACCCGCATTTCGCCAGCTATGTTTAAGTCCCGTGTAACAGGGCGCGAGCTTATTGCCATCAACCGGGCACAAATCAAGACTCAGAGCTGCTATTGAGAAATTCCTGATGGAAAAATCAAATAACACTGCCCGACCTGGCAATCGAACCCAGGACCTCGTGCTGAGCAGTAGCGCGACGACCAGCTCGCGACCAGAGAGAACTCACGCCTTCTTCCCATGGGGGTAGGCAGAAACTACAGAATGCCACCTGCTACGATCCATACATACTCATTTTGCTTCGTTTACGTTCATACATCTGGTCATACACGCACGCCGGTTGCAAGTACTACGCACCTGACCTTTCTGAAGAACATCACCAATAAGGTCACTATGTCCTCCAAGGACGACCGCTCCCGGCGTTTCCACTCACATCTGCCTTGTAAATACCTTTTGTTAGTCGCCTTTCACACATTTTCATACCTTTTAAGCCATTATGTTTTATGATGATACACAAATCGAATCAAATTCTTTGTCACGTTCGTGTTTGGCAGTCCAGTTTTGTTTTTCACATTATAACAGGACTTAAACAAGCCATATATAAGCAAGAGCACGAAAACGTATTAGTAGGTGAGTATTCACAAAACCGGGTCACATTCAATTTTACTAAGAAAGCAACGGGTTAGGCCATTTTGCTGAAAGCCTCGTAGAAAAGAAAAGATGGTTTATTCTTTTAAACAAGACGCTCCTTACAAAAACAAGTCATATTAAGATGGATCCTCAGCTCTAGCGCGCCAAATTCAAATTTTCTTTGTTTTTTTTGCAATTTGCAGCTCTGTTTTACGTCGTATTTTGATCAAAATAAGATCCGCGACTGTAGGAATGATATATTTACTGAATAATAATAATCATTCACTCAAAATATCATTTCAGATACCAATCTACATGGTCTTCACATGATCTGACCAAGATTATGTCTGGACTTTAAAAGAGACTGTGACCTCTGAGTTTGTTTCGGCCTTTCTTCTCAGAGTAGTCAGGCAGGAAATTCCGACCTCACCTAGTTTAAAAAATATGTTTGACGTGTAAAAGTGTTTGTGCAAACCTACTTACAGAAATAAAATCATTTATCAAAATAAAGATTTGAAATTTGCAAGGTTACTGGTTAAAACAACTCGATATAAACTGCAGTCATTAGATCAGAGGTGTCAATTCTTAGTCAAGGACCACACCACAATCAGTTCTGCAAATACGGATAGCCATCTAACTCGATTATCATACAAAGGACCGTTTTGATTTTCACACAATTATTCAAGAGGTTATTGTTATTATGTAATTATTCTTAGCGTCAAACAATAGACTCGTGCGCAGAACTATTGAGGTCCTCTGGTGAAGGCCATCAGTGCAACTATAAAACGTCACTATAGAGACTTCTCAAAAAGTATATTGTCACAGCAGCTGTGTCTAATTTTATGTTATTTTTACAAATTAAATAAAAATAGGCCATAGGCTAAGCTCATGGGACTTTTAAACATAACCAGCAAAATGTGGGTGTACCTACTATACAAACCTCGACCCCTGTCATACAGGACGTCCTAGTTCAGGGGTCGATACCTCGTTGATGTAACGTGTACTAAAGTTTGGAAATAAAATTAGGGAAATTATATGTGCGGCAACAAAAGTTTTCTTTAGCACCTGCAACCTAGCGTCTTTTTTATATGTAGGCAACGAGTTAATAGAACAGCTTCAATTATATTAATTCGTCATCTTTACTATTCCAACAGAATATCAAAAAACCAGCGTCAATTTACGAAAGTAAATTAGTATGACTCAGACCTACCGATAAATATATTTACTTCTGAATTGATAACTGCGTGACTAATGTTGTAAGTGAGCTACTAAGCGAGCTCAGTACTTAGGGCACCCCGACTCGGACAGGTTAGGTTAGAAGGGAATGGCGGGGTCTTTCAGACCCCGCCATCCCCTTCGTGGTTATTTGTTTTTAAACCACCCAGAAGTAGGAGCCCCGCCAAGCGGGGCTCCGTCGACTACGCTTGTCATTATTCACAATGCGCGGGCATTATGAATAATGCCCCTATTTATTACTTGGTCCATAACGTTGCTTAAGAATTATCACCATGCTGCGTTATATTAGGTCTTTACCTATGAAATTGCCGTTCTGCAGTACTGGCCATTTCAAATCAAAATAATTTTTGTTTGGCTAAGAATTCTAATTTCAAATTAATTTTATTTTAAAAACATGGATTTTTTTTTCTAAAAGTAGTCATTTCTTTATTGATTAGTGCTACATTTTCATCGCATTTCAATCTTTTTCGTCATCATGGATACGTTAAAAATTCGAGTAATTATGGAATATGAGTACCGTCGTGGCAGCAACGCGGCACAAGCGGCACGCAACATCAACGACGTTTACGGAGCTAACACTACAAACCAACGCACCACCTGTTATTGGTTTGCTCGCTTCCGTTCTGGAAATTTCGACCTGAAAAATGAACCTCGCGGTCGTCCGAAGACTTTGGTCGACAATGACGAATTAAAGGCGATTGTGGAAGCTGATGATACACAATCTACGGCTGAATTAGCAGCAGCTTTCGACGTTAGCGTCAAAACAATATTGGTCCATTTGCGTCAAATTGGCAAGGTAAAAAAGCTTGACAAATGGGTGCCCCACGAACTCAATGATCGCCAGCGCGAAGTACGCGTCGAGACGTGCCTTGCACTGCTCAACAGACACACAAATGAAGGAATTTTGAACCGCATTGTTACCTGCGATGAAAAATGGATTCTGTTTGATAACCGTAAGCGCTCAGCAAGTTGGTTGGATCCTGGTTCAGCACCTAAACAATGCCCTAAACGAAAACTTACCCCTAGAAAAGTGATGGTCACTGTTTGGTGGTCTAGCGCCGGTGTGATTCATCACAGCTTCTTACCAAACGGGGTGAGCATTACTGCAGATGTGTACTGTGAAGAACTGAACACAATGATGGAGAAGCTGGCGCATCTCCAACCAGCATTGGTCAATCGCTCGTCTCCGCTGCTCCTGCACGACAACGCGCGATCTCATACTGCACAGCAGACGGTCTCCAAGTTGCAAGAACTGGGGTTGGAAGCTCTCCGTCATCCGCCCTACTCACCAGACCTTGCGCCTACAGACTACTACTTTTTCCAGAATTTGGATAACTTCTTGGCGGGAAAAAAATTTAATACCCGAGAGGCAGTACAAAATGCCTTTGAAGAATTTGTTGCCTCCCGTCCAGCTGATTTCTTTAAGAAGGGCATCAATAAACTGCCACTGCGATGGCAAAGATGCATTGATTGCATGGGTGATTACTTCGATTAATACAAATAAAAAATTCATGAAAAAAAATCGTTTAAATTTTTTCATACAAAACGGCAATTTCATAGGTAAAGACCTATTATTAACAGTAGCTCGTTTTACAATATATGGTCGCTTGAAAACCATTTATTAGACGCTAAAGGTTCGTCACTGAGCTATTAATTCATTAGACAACGAAATATGTATATTTGAAGACGAGAATGACATAAAGCAGCTGCTTTAATTAGCACCCATAAAATTATACTATTACTATTACCTCTGCCCAAACCTTCGGGGAATACATGTGTAGCGGTATCTACATCGCCACCTGCGAGCTACACGTCATACTGACGTCACGCAAAATCCTACATCGCGCAAGCAGAATTTACCGCGCGACTAGCATACCTATATACAACGTCCCGACATCAATCGTCGGGCAGATGCCCACCAGACATAACACCCGCCTGGTAGGAGGATCCTCCCTTTTCTATGGAGGTATGAGTGAGCTTTACACCCTGTTCCTCATACCTCTATACTGGTGACCCCGAACATGAACGTCAGCGCAGCCTTCGTGCAACTACTTCAGCGTGACGTACATACATGACGTACACACATACCTCTATACATGCTTGATGTTATATTGACATTAAATTTTAAAAATACATCTTATACTGAGAACAACATTATCATCTTCTAACCTTTTCTTAACAATGTTGGGGTCGGCTCCCAGTGTAACTGGATGGAGCAGACTACCAGTATTTTACATGGAGCGACTGCCTATCAGACCTCCACAACCCAGTAACTGGGTAATACGATACCCCTTGGTAAGACTGGTTGTCAGACTTTCGGGCTTCCGAAGACCCGTAACGACAAATGTACCCGTATTGAATCCGCCCGCCCAAAAATTATACAAGAATTTACTAAAAACCGGACTAAACTAGAAGACTGGTTAAATGAACCTGATGTTAGTTATTCTGGCTCAAATGTGGTAGCGTTGGCTAATGCTGCAGTAAAAACGCCGCCACATTCGAACCAAATTCGTGTACATTAACATAAAACATCCCATATACCGGTAAAGAATGGATAACCTTGAAATATCATATTAAATATACATTATGGCCGTACCAAAAAAAAAAAAAACTTATGGCCGTTCTAAAAAAATACAAACAAAAAATATCCCAAGTAGTACCTACCCAAGATAATTCTTTTTTGAAAAAAAATACTGTGCAATTTCTAGACACTATTTACTGCCGCTCTGTCCGACAGTCAACATTCAATATTATAACAACAAATAACAGAAGGAATTCATTCATTTGTGATCGGAGTGAAGAATGTACAAAAGTTTTTTTTTTTTTAGATCTGCCATACGGGCAATTATACCCTATTTCAAGGTTATCCATTCTTTACCGGACACCCTGTATAAGTAGTAGGGGATGAATCAGGTTAATGGATTAAATTCAGTATTCCTATACATATATATGTTTGTTCAGCGACCGATCACGAAATGCTTCCAATACACACGAAACGCTCATTATGTCTAGGCAGACTGAAACTAACATATTCATGATAATTACTAGGTAGTCGACCTTACTATTAATAATACTTTAGCAAAAGTTAAAAATAATAGCGCTTCTGGTCTATTCCGTCCTAGACTTGGCTATCATAAAATTCAAATTAGCTTCGTAAAAACTAAGTCTTATAAAAAGTTAGGATTTTCCATCCACTTCAGTGTTGGCTATTCTTAATTTTCAGATTGACTCGCTAAAAAACTTGTACCTACTGAGATATTTTTATTAAAGTAAATAAAGGTGATTTCAACAACAAGTCACTGCTGTAATGGAAACTTTTTCTGGTAGTCAAATAATAAAAATGATTAATCCTAATAGAAATTCAAGTCATTTCAATTTTATGGAGTGAACCGTGTAATATGAAATTATAAACTCAATTATGTGGTCAAATAATAAATGGATGATTAAAAAAGACACATTAGTCATTGCCTTATTTGATTGTTTGATAAGCTGAACACGGTATAAAAAACACTGCGTTATTATCGCATTTTCAACTATTCTGTCATTACGTACTGTAAGTGAATAAATCCTAGGTTTTTACTATGTATATGGTGTTAGTGCTATAACATCACCTTCCCTGTATACTAAATTGGCTAATTATTCCTAACAATGTAAATTAATGTCTGATACCCCAGCTTACACGTCAGTCATTATTTACCTGCGTATAACAGAAGTAGGTAATAGGTATCTACTCGTTTAAAGTCCAAGGATGTTATTTTTACAGCTATCAAAAAGTGCTAAAAACATTATGGTCTGACATTTTAGCACGTTTCTTAAAATACTTTGACTGACATTACGTTTGTGGACACATTAAAACAGTTCGATAAACGAATCGATTTATTAATACGTTAAAAATATATACAATACTGCATAAACTTCATATAGTTACTAGTTCTCTTACAATAACATGAACGATAAGAAAAACATTAAACATTTGTAAAGAAAACCTGCACAACTCGCTATGGTAAGATTTGCTCTTTACGATACCCGAGTAGTCTTATTTTCTTAATAGCAAATATATGCAAATAAGATTACTTTTTGCGTTATTTATTGCAATAAATATTAATACTTGGACGTCCATGAACGTCGAATCCGAGAGTAGCAGGAAAAGGGTTAACTTAAACTCTATAATTATTAATAATAGCAGTTTACAATAATGGTCCCCTGCTCTTAAGATAATTTAATAATAACAGCCGCACGGTTCGTGGATGGGTGACCATCCATTACGTATCGATTCCCCCGTGCCTCGAAAAGCACGTTAAGGTCCACTTGCACCGCCGATCACTAAACACGTTTAGCGCTTAACGAGTTTTAAGGGGACTACATGACCTAAATGCAAATTTATAATGCCTAAAAATATATGATCCACTGCAGTAACTAAAATCAGAAAAATATATGATATTCTTCTAGATATATGCTAGTTAGATAGTGTATTGAAAACATAATACAATTAACTTGATATGATAGAAAAAAAATCACGAAGATACCTCTAAAAAAATATTTTAACGATTAAAATCGTACTTATATACATGCAAACATTCAGTTTTTTTGTCAGAATATTCTACAAGTAACATACTAACGTGATAGTTTTTTTTTAATTTTTTAGTCTAATGAATAGATTTTTTGTAAATTCATAATTGCTTCATATTTTGCAACAAATTACCAGCGTTGTATCATCGCGCGTCTCTTTCTTTTTTAGGCAATCCGACAGTGACCGCGCTTTAGCTCTTGTAAGCCTCTTAAACATCATTCTGTCTCTGTAATCTTCAAACATTTGACAGAAACAGAATTATGTTCTAAACTCGTTAAGCGCTAAACGTGTTTCGTGATTGGCGGTGCAAGCCGGCCTAAGGCGTTGGTCCCGGGTGTCATGCGTAAATGTTTTACAGTCGTTACGGGTAGTCAGAACCCCAAAAGTCTGACAGTCAGTATTGCTATGGGGTATCGTAATACCCAGTAACTGGGCTGTGGAGGTCAGATAGGCAATCGCTCCATGTAAAATTCTGGTATTCAGCAGCATCCGGTTAGACTAGAAACCGACTCCAACATAGTTGAGATACCAGATACCAGATACCAGATTATACAACGATTATAAAATTATAGTGGAATTAATACCCACCTACTAACTTCTACAACAGAACGAATTATGTATAAGGTACGCTGCACACTTATCAGAGCGAAACGAAGCGCATAAATACCGTTTAAAGATTTACATACTCGACTAATACGAGCATAATGCATATAATTTTCTTATTAATAAACTTATTAAATAGTTGCTTGTAACTTGTACGTGTTATAACCACCGCCAAAACAGTGCATTAGGTTGACTTACAGCGAAGAAAACTAAACACAGGGAATAATTTTAATCGACTTCAAAAAGGAGGAGGTTCTCAATTCATCGTTTTTTTTTATGTTAGTTACGCGATATCTCCGGCAATTGTCGATTGATTTCGAAAATTATTTTTTTAATGGATGGAGTTTGCCTCAGGGATGGTCCCATATAAATTTAAATAACTTGGCTTGGGTAGTTTTTCAGTTAGCTTCAATAATACGTATTTTTTCCACTTAGTGTATATTCACGATTTTAAAATAACTTCTTGTCACATAACAAGTATATGAGTTTGTGTGGGGTAGGTACAACAACAAAAAAATTAAAATAAGAAACCTTTTAACAAAAAAAAAAACAACCGACTTCCAAAGAAAACACCACAAAGTGAAAAACTACTTTAATTTCGGAAGTCAGTGGCAAGAAACGAAAATACAAAACCAAAGACACTGAGTTCCGAAATTAAAGTAATTTTTCACTTTGTAGTGTTTTTATTAAATTGACTTGTTCTGTACAGACAGCCAAAACGATTTCTGCTCTACGGTACCACAAACTATTTAACAATGGCTCATGCCGACATAAAATTATTAGCCGGAGAGCAGGCTACCCAGGATGAGATAACAACTGAATGACGTAAGCTGTCAACCGATCTATTCTGTAAAAATGTATCCGTGAAAACTTAAGTGAAATGACGTCAACTGTCATTCAAAATGATGCTAGGAATTTACACTATTGACAACTCGTTTCTAGCTCAATCCGCCTCAGGTTTTGAGATGTGCTACTCACTTGAGGGGTCAGAGTCTCCGACGGTAGCCTGCTTGAAGTAGGCGTACAGCTCCAGGAGGTCTGAGTCGCTGGGGAGGGACTTCAGCTTCTTAACTTCTCCGGCGGCCTTGTCGAATTGCTGGAAGCAAACATACGCTTGATATTATACCAGGTTACGTCTTCTCTTTTTCAAGTCGATGGATTTGTATTTAGTTGGGCACATTAGGTGGACACGTTAATCGCGGCATCAGTGGAGTTTTTAGGTCCTCTAAGTCAAAATTGCAAGTGTAAAGACACATTGGACATGAAAGGAGAGCGAGATATTTTGGGATACAAGAATGGAGCCTCCCCATAATCGTACTGCGGTTCAAAACGCCCGGCGCACCCTGGACAGCTAGCGCTCGATAACGTCTAGCTGACCACCAATCCTTTCACCACGATGGTACACCCAATAGGTCATGTAACCTTAGTATTGAACCTGGACGTCAGTTTTTGTCGGTGTTAACAACACACGAGGATCGGCAAGACATGTTACAGCATGTTGGTATCATGTCTACAGGTACGGAGGTGTTAACACAGTCTCAAGGCACTGTACGGCTATTTAGATGTCATAAGAATAAAACTTCTGTTGTAATTCGGTATTTGCGATGATTCTGAGGAGTACAGGAAGACTGGAGCAAGTGGCATTCTGTTAAGTTTCTGCCTACCCCCATCGGCAAATACGTGAGTTTGTGTCTGAAGGTATGTACTTAATTTACCTATGTAAGTATTTATTGTTGGGTGTCAAGTTCCCAGTAATAATACCTTGCTTACTAAAACCTCGGTGTGGAATATTGTGGTTTGCCATCGGCTCGCCACAATAGTGAAATCGTCGCTAGACAATATTATAAACGAAATAGGAAATTTCCATTTTGCCGCTTAAACATAGGTATCCAACTGAAGGCCATTTACTATAAATGTAACATACAAATGGCCATGGGGTCACGGCCAAGGCTATTATGGGGAATCCCAATATGGACGATGAACTTTGTACAGTAGGCTGCACGTTAGTGGTGCCCTTGAGCTGCCCTAGTGAACTACGGGGTCCACACAACATTGTAAAATAATTTCAAAGAGAACTAGGTACGGAGTTTCTTGCCCATTAAACTCCATACAGAACTACCTTTTGGAAGGGGCGCGGGCGCCGAGAATGAATAAAAATTTCTTGTAAATTTTGACGTTCAAAGGTCCGGTTAATGGCCTACTTAGTTGAATTTAAATGATTCCACTTTGACTTTGACTTCAATAGAATAAGAGGCCTGCTTATACTAGTATTGTTACCACGGACGATCGGCTTACCCTACTACCTGACCTTTGTTATCTAACAATGACGTGTAGAAAACTTTGTATAGCTAAATATTACGCATATTCAAAAGGTTTACTGGCGTATGTAAAACGTTAATGAACTTGATGAATTATTAATTTGTTTAATGACTACCTACGTAGGCAGAAACTACAGAAGACCACCTGCTTAGATCCTTATATATGTACTCCTTTTACTTCCTTCACGTACATACATCTGCCTAACCCCCTGGGAAGAAGGCGTGAGTTTTATGTATGTATACTGTGCTCGTCTACGTACCTAATACAACGGCATGCCAGTAAGGCTTATGTTTGGAAAAGGTAATAAATAATGTAGACTGCTTTTAATAATAGGTATGCCGCCTACTCCTTAAAATAAATAATCTTTCTTGTATTGGCTTGACATTAAGGGTAATAAAATACTTTATCTAGTAAATACAGTGAAACAATCATAATTTATGTAACTTCATTATTTGCATGCAGAAGCTAAGAAAAATAGTGACTTGTCAAGTTTTTGTGTCAAAAAGCAAAGTTAAGTTTATAAATATTTCCACAGAATAACTTAAGGCGACTTACTGTCATGTTTAAAAAATATCATAAATAGTGTTCATGTACCAATTAAGAACATTTGTGTTTGTCAAAGAATAATGTGCTTTGTCAGTTGAATTTGTGCTAACACTAAGTACATTGACGTCGTGCTCGTGAATAGGCTAGCCATAAGTTTAATTAGTCAGGACTGTTCCGGTTTACAGATGGTTCAAGTAATTTAAAAGTGGTCAACTAAAAAATAAATAAATAGATACCATTAGTAGGTAGGTATCATTTAAAATCTGATATAATGCTTTAGGTATAATATTATCCGTCCAAAGGCTGTCTTGAAAAGATCATGTTTAGCGATAAGAACCATTGTGTGAACCTATGTTAATATATCTAGATTTATATCTGTAATACGTAGGTATGGTGTACATAATATAGAGTTCTATTCTATTATTATTTAATGAAGACAAAAAATAAAACAATAAGTAATTAAGGCATCTTTTCCCTCAAAAAATCTTGCTAATTGGTACTTAAGGGGGAAGCGCCAGATTGTCCGCGAAATTCATTTATGTACAGACAAGAAGAAAGGAACAGAAAAATAGGTACAAAGGTGATGCTTATTTGCAGGCCCCAAAGAACCCCCCTTAAAAAGACCCACTGACCCAGTGACAGGTTGTATGTTGCACAAAATATGGTTCGCAACCTTAACATGTATGTATTTATAACCATTAAAATCATCAATACAAACCCTCTAACTTCATATATCCTATCATATATCCTATTGAATGACAATTTCATAAAATATCAATCAATAGGATTCATACAACCATACAGAGGTGACCAAGTGAGGTGGTCAATCAAGCAACCTGACCTGCATATTCCAAAAAACTTAACAAATTTTAATTTCGCGGGCAACCTGGCGTTTCCCCCTTTCTCTGTTATTTCATTATATTATACACTCAGGGATAAAATTACAAAGGAATAAATAACACTTTTTTTTTAGTTTTATAATAGTGAACACAATAATGCATAAAAGTTTTATAACACCACTGCACTGATGGAAACATAACAGGCGAATTGAGGGTGTACTATAATATAGGTCCAACTCTACCTAACCGTTAGGTGAATGCAGGCGCGATGATATGATGTGTGTGATTAAAAACTCAAGGCTTGCCTGAGTTAGCAATCACTCAATATTTATCTGAACAACTAACCATGTTTATTATTAAAACCCAGTTCCTCAGATCAAAGTAAGTTTGTGAATAGTTTGTAAATCTAACACAATACCAGCAAGTTATGGTTACAAATAATATCCACATGCAGTTGCTATGGAATGTGACAATGACCAACTAATACTTAGTAGGGAAGTTTATGTTATTTTGTTGATAGTAATAAGAATTTACCACTAAGTACGCTGCCACTAATTCAAAAGTTTGACCTAAGTTTTAGTTGATTTTACAATCATGATAATTTAAACACCCCTGCCTACCCCGCCAGGGTATTATATATATACAAAATTATTCGGTTTGTTACAAGAATCTTCTTCTTCTTGCAAGCAGAAAGATTTTTTATGAATGTACTATTGACAAATTGTGGGTATGTCTAATGCTTCAATTAATATATAATTATCTAAGTAGTTGAAATTATTTTACCTGTATACAAATTCTTGTAAATACTTGGAAATAGAATGTAAACTTGAAAGAGAGTTTAAAAATAGTTCTGTTTATGTCATTCACTTGCCAGGTCGCACCAAGGTTAATATTATGTTAATAATATGTAATTATACAGAATGCTGATAACACCCTTTGGAGTCTGATAGACAACAAAATTGTGCTTGCAATTATTTCTTAAGAAAATAACTTTATTATTTACTGTCAAATTAAAATGTGTAAGGACTACTATGATAGAGCACACATAATTATTTTGAATAGACTTCTTTTAAACAAAAGTTAATGGATACAAAAATAATCACTTAGTTTTACTTGGCTAACAATGTGCTAGGGTACACAAAAGTCAAGTGGATTCTGTGTAAAGTGTGACCCAAGCTGCATATTTTTTTTTTTTGGGGGCAACTGGCATGCGTTTCCATCCTCAAAATTCTGTATAAAAATCTATAATAAGAAAATAACTTTATTATTTACTGTCAAATTAAAATGTGTAAGGACTACTGTGATTGAGCACACATAATTATTTTGAATAGGCTTCTTTTAAACAAAAAGTTAATGGATACAAAAATAATCATTTAGTTTTACTTGGCTAACAATGTGCTAGGGTACACAAAAGTCAAGTGGATTCTGTGTAAAGTGTGACCCAACCTGCATATTTTTTTTATTTTTTTTGTGAGGGCAACTGGCCTGTTTTTTCATCCTCAAAATTCTGTACCTACCTACATTTAGTTCGCAATAAATAATTTGAATTTGAAAGTCAAACCAAGGTCATTTGTAAGTTAATCAGGCAAACATAGATACTAATCTATACCGGATATTTATTATCTGATTCTTCAAGTAGCAATGATTTATTATTTTGTCTTGAAAAAAGAATTTCAGAAAGAACATAAAAACTTGTGTTCGAATAACTGACTGGCAGACTGGTTTCTAAAGCCATATTTTATTTAACAAACAAGATCAGAAACATTATTAATTATTTATTCCCCAAGCAAATCTTTACTATGTGTCATGTCATCGCACATAGTGAAGAGAATCTTCAAAATGAATTCAAGTTAAATAGTTACATTGTAGATATATCGTCATCGTAGACTACCAAGAACATAAAACAAAATATTACTTCTATCATTAACCTATTCAATTATGAAATAGGTTGTGGGTATCTAAATAAAAATGTTAAAGTAGGTAGACAGAAATATTGTGAAGTATAGCAAGTTGCCAGTCATCCTCTAAATAATTTCACCTCATGAATGTAGGTAAATGGCCATTTCACTTTCTGAAATAGTTGCTAACTAATGCATGGAACACATAGCCAAGCAGGTTAGCAAACTATTTATAGTTGCTACAAAATAAAAATATATGTTCGCAATGAGAAACTGACCACTGGTAAGCGAAATAACAAGAAAATTGAAGCAAGATCTCAATGATTTCGCTATATATAGACACTAAATAAACTTAAAAAATACTCACTTCTTGGAGAGACATGGTGATTGTTGTTTGTTGATACAGTTAGCTAACCTAAAAACACAAATAATAATGTTAAAACACGAAAGTTGCAAATCAAGTGTAGTATTGGGGGTACAACGTGATAGCCGGCTGAAAATAATGACAAAGCTCATCTAAAAGTTTAAATTCGGAAAAGGAATGCCATCCATAAAGAAAGTTCTAATTGATCTAATCAAAACAAAAGAAGTCATAAATTATTACTGAACAAATTGATGAACTTTCAAGATAATTTACTACTTTAATCAGAAATACACGTCACTAACTTACAGTTAAACAGAAGCGTGTGATCGGCACGACAACTCGTTAGGAACTGGTCGTGCTAACAGACTTTAGCAAGCAAAAAACGAACGAGCAAAAAAAACTAATAAAGAATGTGGTGACGAATCGACTATCGTTAACCACGTAATGCAAATGTTATCCTTATCGTATCGTATCTTTGATCAGTAAAAAATACATTATTATTATAGTAATTCACCTTAAAAGTTTGTTGCCTGAAATCGCTCCTATCTCCTGAATTATTTGATTTGACTTAGAATATTTTGACACTGACAGAAGGAAAGAATTGATTGACGGGTGTGCACTGTGAAATTTGGGAATAGGTAGTGCTTGGGATTCCCAACCACTATTCCCAAATTTCAAAATTCTCGACTTGGGAATATAATTACTTTGATTTGGACTGTTGGAGACATTATCAAGTTTGAGATGAGGAAATGGGAATTTTTAAGGGTGACGCTGACAGATGGGCTGGCCCTGGCTGGAATGTAATCTTTACGTTTTGCTATGTTTTTAGCTCGCATTCAAATTTTAGTATCTCTGTATTTTGCAAGCGACTTTCTAAACATAAATGAATGTAGTTTATTTACTTTTGGAAAAAAAAAGAATATTTCCTTTGAGTAAAAATTTATAACATTACTATTTAGGTTACTTCCCCTCCAAGAACGGCTTCAGATTTTCTCCCAGTATATTCGCAATAATCGCAACCTAGAAAAAAAAAAATATATACAGAAAGTGGAGCGGAGCCGGCAGGAGAGTTGTTCAAACTTGATTTAGAGCCTGCACCCTAATTGCGTAGGTAACACACTATTAATCAGAATCTGAATCATTTTGAAGGATATTGCTAATCCATTGCTTCATACGTTCAAAAAATTTGTCTGCTCGACAACGTATCTAAATAACGCAATGAATGTTGTTGAACTGTCAAAATGAAAGCCATTCCTTCTGTTAACGCAATTACCCCGCAGAATAACACATTTGTGTTGACCGTGTTGACTGCCGAACACACCAAGGCTCCTGCAGACAGGTGCGACGCGACAGCGCGACGCGACTAGTAGAACAATTTCTATGAAAACTGCATGGAAATTGTTCTACCAGAATCGCGTCGCACCGTCGCGTCGCGCCTGCGGGAGCCTCGAGTGGTAACAATTTGGCATTGACAGTGGCCTTTATGTCGTAGCAGTAAGGGTGGTTTTCGTTGTGCAAGTGTTACGTTACAACTGATGTGCCGTTGTCTGGACCTGTCGCAAATGTTTAAGAGGAAATCTAATCTATCTAGGCAAAATGATAAAATATCTTCATGGAAATATATGGTTGAAAAAAAAAAACTTGTCTATAAAACAGAATAATTCTAGCGTATGCGTAAACAACCTAAATGAATTTCACACACTTTCTTCACTTTCATAATTCTTTCATGCCACTGCGTAAGAGCAACGAATTTTGAGACTTGCAGTAGGACTTTCATTTTTACTCGATTACATCATTTTTACTCGATTACAGCAAAGTCAAAAGGAGGGTTAAGATTTTTAATTAAATACCAATGACAACGCATTCTTAGTAAAAAAAATCATAACCCTCCTTTTGACTGTACTTATGTACTTAACGAAAAACTGACATAGCAATTATGCAGTGATATATTTTTAAATTATTTTGCGTCTGGCAGCTAATGAACTGCCAAAAATAAATCTAGTTCCGATATTAATATCTAAATGCCTCTAGAGTACGAAGTACACAAGTTACAATATGGTAAAATGAAGCAATGAATGGAATATTATATTGAGAGCTCCTAGTTAGTTACGATAGGAGACTTGTTTGCAATTTATAATACCAACTTTCATAGTAAAACAATAGACATTCAAATGAAATTCAATACTTAGTTAAATTGTGAAGCGTTTATTGTTATTAATTTGTATTAAATTAAGAAGTTGCTTAAAACATAATTATGCGTATTTAGGGGCGAGTTTTGCGGCCAAGTCGACGTACTGCTTCTTGGCGTCATCCTTGGAGATTCCCTTGCGGCCGGTCCATGCCTTGAACTTGGCTTTTTCGATTATACCGCTGGGCTCAGCTGGAACAAATACATTCGGTTAAGAATTTAATTATGTAAATAGTTATTCTATAACACTCCGAGGCTCTCTGTAAATTCGTGATCCTAATGATGGAAGATATCATCCTATTCTCTGGAAAGTCACTTATAACAGGTCAGCGGGATAATTACGTAACACACTAACAGTAGGAATGGCTTTCTTTCTGACAGTTCAACAACATTCATTGCGTTATTTAAGTTGTTATGCAGACAAATTTTTCGAACATATGAAGCAGTGGATTAGCAATTGGCTTAAAATGATTCAGATTGTGATAGATAGTGTGTTACGTAATTAGGGTGCAGGTCTTTTACAGTTCAGTTGGTCTAAAAGTCACAAGCTGCTGAGCGTAGCGTAAAAGTTTTAGACCTAAAATGCTTAGTAGGCCAGCCTCCATTTTGGATGTGTGCCCGCTGTGCCCAGTTAGTGATGATAGGCCCACTTGCACCACAAATCACTAAATTACATAGGTTAGCGCTTAACATTTTTAAAACATCATTCCGTCTTGATCATCTCCAAACGATTGACTGAAAGAGATTTTTTTTATATTCGTTTAGCGCTGAAATTATGCTATTGATTTACGGTGTATAAACGGGCCTTAGATTTAGAACATCGATTTTTCTCCATTTAAGTCTTAAGGCGGAACCTTCAGGGTAGCCCGCGAAATTCAAATTTTCATACGTTTTTTGCAATTTACAGGTCACTGTCAGGTTATATTTTGATTAAAATATGATTCGCGACCATAACAAATATGGCTTACAGAATAATTATAATCATTAGAATCAGCAATACATCTCTATAAGTTCATATTACCCTATTGAATGACTATTTCATGAAATCATGACATTTGAGGGCAATTCTAACTTAAGGAGTTGTATTGCTGATTCTAATGATTATAATTCTGTAAAGCCATATTTGATCGGTCGCGAATCATATTTAGATCACCTTAAAACCTGATACTGACCTGCAAATTGCAAAAAACGTAAGAAAATTTGAATTTCGCGGGCTACCTGGGCGCATGCTCCCTAAGAGTGATGACTGATGATAGAATATACCTACGCTTCTGCCATTTCCCGCCCTTTGGGGACGTACTGATGTAAAGTTCCTATAATTGAACGTTAAATAATTAAATTACCAATATTGACGTCGCCGAAGACGGCCTGCTTGTACAGGGAGTACAGGGCGAGGTTCTCATCGTTGCTGGGGGTGGTCTTCCAGTTCCTGACGTTGCCGGAGACGCTGGTGAATTGCTGAAAAATACAAAAATAAATCCTGTTTTATAGATTTTTTGAAAAATATGACCTCTATATCCTAACCTATAAGGCTATATGGGTGGTATTTGACGACAGGAAGTCACAAACTTAAAAATAATGTCCAAAAATAATATGAAACAATTATTTTGAGGTGAATTTGCGTGGACGCTGACTGTTTTATTTATGAATCCACGGATAATTAGGGAATCGTAAAGGCAAAGCTTAGAGAATTTTATGGTTTCCTTAATTAATTGATGAAGACAATACCGTCTGTATGTAGCCTACCCTACGAGGCTCAGGCCTGCAGATGTAAAAATTTAGGAATATATACCTAAATATTGTGTAAAATTATCTATTAATAGGTATTGTAAGCAAACATAATTTTCTAGGAGTTGGGTACATTTGATTGGTGCTGATTCTCTTGTATGTACACAGAAATAAACAAAACTATGACCAGAATTTCTAATGTTTGCTTTAAGAGAAAACTTAAAGCTATTCTGCAAACAAGATTCTCAGACATGAGAACAATTTTGACACAGCTAAAATCGAGCTAGACAATCGCTATGTTGAGTAGACCATAGACCAATATTTGTCGGAAATTAAAATAAAGACTGAACTTCGCTTCCATAGTTATTTCCAAACTTACAATACAAGACTCCAAACTTTCAAGAACTAGTAGAGAAATGTGCTTTTTAAATTTTAGTTCATGACAACTAATTTTATTCCACTCCTAGTCTGATTTAGGACTAATTTCATCATACTTTTATACCTAGAATAAGTCCTATCCTGAGAAAAAGTTTTGAATTTTTGACAGTTTTTCCATACTAGAACTGTCAGACAAAAATTTTTTTTCACGGATAAATTTATCTGACTTTGGTAAAATCAGCCCTCAGTTTGACAATCACAATTTTTGGTGAAAAACGGCAAATTCAGAATAGCAAAATTGCGATTTTCACTAAATTAAATAACTAAACGACATTAGTGCTGTCAAGCAATAATATAGAGTTAAGTGACTTTAGAATGAGAAACGACGTTTGACAGGAATAAACAAAATTTTGGTCATTTTTTGACATTTTTGTGACAAGAGAATCGGCACCATTATCTCCTATTAAAAAAAAAATGGGTGTACCTTCTAGGTACACCTCTGTGCGGCGAATACATACGTGATGTTATATCTCTTATTCATTTCAAATTCAAACTCTTTAAAAAATCAATCGAGCCAGGTGAAAATAAGTCAATGACTCAAAGCAATTCATATTCAATTGATCAGTCTGTAATTGGATCAGAGTAATAGTATACCCTGGCAATTATAACTTCATTTCTAACTGTCCGATGTCCATTTCAAAGAGCCGTTATTACCTTTACTACGAGGGTTATTTATTTCCATTATTAAGGAGGAAGCGCCAGGGTAGCCCGCGAAAATCAAATTTACTTATGTTTTTTGCAAATTGCAGGTCAGGTTCAGGTTGTGTGCTGATTAAAATAAGATTCCCGACCGTAACAAATACGGCTTTACATAATTATAATCATTAGAATTAGCAATACAACTCCTTAAGTTAGAATTGGCCTCAAATGTCATGATTTCATGAAATAGTCATTCAATAGGGTAATAGGAACTTAGAAAGACATCTTGATGATTTTTATAAATATAATTCTAAGTATAAATAAATATATGTTACGGCCGCGAATCATATTTAGATAAACATACAAGCTGATATTGACCTGCAAATTGCAAAAATCCTAAGAAAATTTGAATTTCGTGGGCTATCCTGACGCTTCCGCCTTAAGTACATAATCACACTAATAAGTTTCATGCCATTCATTTTTTTTCAGGTCATGCCATTTATTATTTACTGCAAAGGTATTTTAAATGATATTCAGCTTAAAAGATAAGACCTATAAACTTGACAAATTATATTGATCGGTTGATAATTGTAACGTGATTAACATGCCATACCTAC
Source organism: Griposia aprilina (assembly GCA_916610205.1). Taxonomy (NCBI): domain Eukaryota; kingdom Metazoa; phylum Arthropoda; class Insecta; order Lepidoptera; family Noctuidae; genus Griposia; species Griposia aprilina. Next base: position 3,233,967 of record OU744295.1, on the reverse strand, counting down.
CAAATGTGATTAGTATGGTTTCAATACGACGTGCAGTAATTTAATATGAATAAAGTCCATGAATTCATAACTTGATATTATCATAAAGTAATTATCATACCTATCTATTTAATAAGTTCAAATTGTTTATATTTGTAAAGTAGCTACTAATTTACGTAGGTGCTGATTGTAACCTCACTAACAGAGAGTTAAGGCTCCTACAAACAGGCGCGACGCTCGACACAAAGGCACCGCTCGTCGCACGACTGGCGGTGCCTTTGTGTCGTGTCGCGTGTCGCGCCTGTTTGTGGGACCCTTTGCTGTTTTAAACCTATCTAGGACATGTTTGCTAATCATGCGATCATTATGATACCTACCTAAAATATACAATAATAATCCACCCGACCGAATTTCGGCCACGGTGGCCAATTTCAACGGAGATTAGCCGAGTACGCACGAGATATTAATTATAGTGCACAAACACAGGTGCACCTTCGACTCCCTAGAACAGGCGGGACATGCGACGCGAATCGCACGCGACACAAAGGCACCGCCTGTCGCGCAACGAGCACGCGAGTTATGCCTTTGTGTCGCGATGACTTTGATTCGCGTCGCGGGTCGCGCCTGTTTGAAGGAGATTTTACTCTCACAGTCCGATGGGCCGGCAATCCGCCACGAACTGAGAGAGATCACGCACAGGACTATAACGGGTGTAAAAAGACACGAAACAAAGCCGAGTCACTTGTACTCCGTCATTGCAATTATTTTTCTCTATTGGACCATACTTGGGAACCAACCAATTTGAACCGTGCACCTAGCTACTGACGTTTCATAAGTGCCCATGTTGGTTTATGTGAAATAAAATATTTTGATTTGATTTGATTTGAACCTCCTGGTTACGGAGATATTGAAGGTCAAAATTGCAACTTTTACCAACGTTTTTTTACGAAAGCAAGTTTATAATGTTATACCACAACTTTAAATACACCCACGACCCCTGTACCGTTGCATGCACCGATGAGCACAATGTTTTGAGTGTGTTACATTGCGCACTACCGCAAACAGCAAATTTTCACACCAGAAATAAAAGTCGTTTCCCAGAAATTATTTTCGTGCAATGTTAACTAATTTGATGTACAGAATAGGTAGTTGACGGCTCAGTGATAGATCCTTTTATACCCTATATATACTATATACGCTTAACGTGCTATTCGAGGCACGGGGGCTGCATAGTACCAACTTCCAAACTCCGGGCTGCTACTATGAAATTCCTAATCGAAAAACCCATAATACTTTGCCCGACCCGGAAATCGAAACCAGGACTCCACGCTCAACAGTCAATCAAAGTCAAGACAAGTCAATCAGTCAATCAATTCATTTTCTTTCTTGCTTTTTTTTCTTTTAACAGTCGCGCTTGCGACCAGGAGACCCATTTACCTACCATTAGAAACGGCTTGATTAAGGCGAAAGCGTCAGAATAGCCCGTAAATTCTATTTTTCTTACTTTTTAAGCAATTTGCAGGTCAGTATCAGGTTGTATGTCGATCTAATTATGATTCGCGGCCGTAGCAAATAATTATTTATAGAATTATAATCACAAAAATCGTAAGTATAATTGAATGACGCTTTTAACGTTCTGCATCGTTCTCACATGCATAATTTCAACATGAACGATGTAATCAATATTTTGTAACCATTTTTTGATTTAAAAGAGTGTCCATGGAGTTTCTTGCCCGTTCTTCTCCATAGGTACCTACTACGCTTTGGAATGGGTAACTAGCTTCATCTTTCTGACTGACCGACCCCTTGACAATTCAAAAGTGCCTGTAATTGGTTTATTTGAAATAAATGCTTTGAGTTTGAGTTTGAGTTTGAATTTCGCAGGCTACCTTAGCGCATCCGCCTTAACCACAGATTATTTAGTAAGTACCTATGATAATTATTGTCGGTGGACTTATGTCCGAGACTAACCAAGCTGAATTTGAGCGGATTAGTCAAAAATGGGAACTTACCTCGTCGAGAGACATGGTTTTTGATTATCTTTGAGATCTGTAACAAAATAAATTCTATTGTAATTTCTTAACAAACGTGCACCTTGTACCAAAACAGAGATAGAGATTTTCCATGTCTTCGTGATAATGTTCACGCCATAGGGACAGTTGACCACAGCTCAGAGGTAAATAAACGAGTATAGACACGCCTCCTATTCTTTTGAAATTGAAACTCCGAAGACACGCTCAAGATCAAAGTTTTACGATTGACGTAGGGGCGATTATACCTATGTAGGTAGCGATAGAGGGCCTTTAGTATCTAGACCCAAACCCATTGAAGAGATTAAAAGCTATCAACATTGGTAATCTTAATTCCTGCCTGCGTAAAATAAATCTTATGCTAGATAGAAATTCCTACCTACGGTAGGTACCTATGTTAAATTATGATAGACAAGTGTCATATTGGACACAAACAAGTACTATTTAAAATATATCTCATGCTAAAAAGAAATCTTGGGATTTAGAAATCCCGCGAATTAGAATTAAGGCTCCTCCAAACAGGTGCGACATGCGACGCGAATCGCACGCAACACAAAGGCACCACTCGTCGCGCGACGGGCTGTGCCTTTGTGTCGCGCCTGTTTGAACGAGCCTTTAACATACCATAATAATATGTTATATTTATGACAACAACTACTAAATTAGTATCCCATTGGATACAATCAAGTATTTTTAGTGATTATTTTAAAGCATGTAAAGAAAACAACGTAGAAGACCACGGATTCCCAAAAACAAAACAAATTGAACAAAGGTCCAATATTTGCGGTGTGCAGAAGTGTAGACATTGAACGCGTGGCGTGCGCTCACGCATTCCTCGGGTTCATCGACCGGTATCAGCGGAACTGGAGCTGTCGAGTGCACTTTCCAGCGTTCATTGACAGTGGATCGCGGTGATGTGAACTATGTGGAGGAAATCCGGCTAGATTAGCTGCTCGCTACGGGGGAGGGAGATACAGATCACTAGGAAGAATTTATTAGAGGAATGAATTAGAAATGTCTCTCCTGCTTTGCTTAGACCATTTCGTTGATTTTCCACCGATAGTGGAAGTGCCAAACCGGTACTAACAAACGGCATTCTGCAGTGGAGAGGTCAATTAGGTACCTACCTAAGAAAACAAAAATCCGTTACATTCATTTTCAAACAACGTGATAAACTGACACACTTCTGAATACGGGTCTGCCAGTCTTAGCTAACCTAACATTGTGGAGTCTTTGGCACTTAGGATTCACAACTCACAAGAATTGATACTAGGAAACACGAGTTTACTTAACTAATTCAATTAGGTAACAAACAAAACATTCGATAACAAAGGTACATTAGGCAGACTAGGTACTATGGGCACAAGATGTACTCAGTTCACAGTTTGGTACATCATGAAGGTACTTACCACGAGGTAGAGAAGCTAGGTCGAGATCGCAGTGGACACTGAACAATTTGATGTGAGATCCTTAAGTTAAACTTCGTCAAATTATATATGGCATGAGTAGCCAGGGTTGTCAATATTTTGATTACGATAGCGTTGACGATAAATATTATATTTATATCAATAACTAGTCAAAACTGTAATGAACGATCGATATTATCAGATCAGGCCTATTGTTAATGATCATCAGTGTTTTGATTTTAATAATTAGCAATTGTGAGTCATTCTGGGTAGGTAATTAAGTGGAATTTGCACCAAACCTTGCCTAAATAAAGCGGAGTTTTTAGGACCGTGGACAGTCTTAACTGTTTGTCTGTCTGAACTCTAAACAGCAACACGACTACCTATGGCAGACCATTTTGTAGTGTTACCCAAGTAACACTACAAAAGGATATAAAAAAAAAATATATGATGAAAAATTTTGGGATATTTAGTGACCTACTAAAGTGCAACTTCCAAAAGTTGCACTTTAGTAGGTCACTAAATATCCCAACATTTTTGAAACATTAACACATTGTGCACGCTTGCTGAAGAAGATGTAGGTACTATTCAAACCACGCTAGCTGAATGTGGATGCCACAAATCAAATATTTTAGTTGCCACGATCCCACAAATGAAATCATTATATAATGCTTAAATGAAGATAAATAGGTTTACAAGGAAGAATAGCTAAATAAGAACAATTTATTTATACGACATCGATGCGCGACACGCGACGCGACACAAAGGCACCGCTTATCACGCGATGAGCGGTGCCTTTGTGTCGCGTGCTATTTGCGTCCCGTGTCGCGCTTGTTTGAAGGAGCCTTAACAAAGTCATGATCACTTGTTTTGATTGACTTGCAATTCCTAATACCCAAACTGGTGATAAGAATATCCTAAGATACTTAAAAATCTGATTTAAACTTATTATATCATAATAAGGAGTGTTTACAAAAGGTACATCACATGGGAAATATTATGTTTCCCATGTCATGTACTAAGCAAGACCCCCTGAATATCCCGGCGCCTGGGGGTCTTACTTATATGACAAAATATCATGTACGAAAACAAAAAAAGATTCTCGCTAACAAAAAACTGTGTCACTCAAGTCGGCTAGCTCGCTGTACGCACACATTCACACATTAGTCGGCCGACGCGTCGAAACGGTCAGCTATTAAGACTCCTTCCTACAGGCGCGACAAGCGACGCGAATCACACGCCATCGCCACACAAAGGCACCGCTCTTCGCGCGACAGGCGGTGCCTTTGTGTCGCGCTTGTTTGAAGGAGCCTTTACGCGCGCAAACGTCAACACACACATACCTAAATATATTCACAAATAAACGGGACTCAGTTCTGTCTTAGCGGAGTTCCGGCCGACTTTTTTTGTTCGTCCATGACAAAATATAATAAAATAATAGATGAATAAATATAATATACTTAATGTATAAATCCTATTATAATTAGAAAGGTGAAAACCCTAAGCAATGAGCAATATAAATAAACGCTATCATTCAATAAAATATTGAATTTTATCGCAGAGCCATAAATCCATCCGAAGATTATCCAATATGGTCCAAATAAAACTCTAGGGTGGGGTATAAATTTTTTGTACATTTACTTTATTGAAATCCGCTAAGATAAGTCTTGTACTTACCCTGTAGTCGAAGAAACCAGCAGTGCTGCTTATTGAAACAAAAATCATGGATTTGGGAAGGTACCAACTCCTAGACTAAAACAAAAGAATAATAACAGTTGCAAAAAATCTCTCAAGTAGAATGAATTTAGGTAAGTTAAGTACCTAGTTGATCAAGTCATCATTAGTCACAGCCGCACTGGAAGACCGAAGGTTAACCTGAAAGAGAGAACGAAGAAAGAAACATTTTTTTTTTGACCCAGGTACACAATATTCACACAAAATGGAAAAAAATAAAACCTAGGCTTGCCGAGGTCCGTCTGTGGATGGGTGAACATTCATTATATACTGATAAAACTCCGTGCTCCGAAAAGCACGTCCCGTCTTCAGATTTTAGATCTTTGAAAGTCGTTACGGGTAGTCAGAAGCCCAAAGTCTGAAAACCAGTCTTATCAAGGGGTATCATATTACCCAGTAACTGGGTTGTGGAGGTCAGATAGGCAGTCGCTCCATGTAAAATAATGGCATTCGGGTGGATCCGGTCAGACTGAAAGACGACCCCCGAATTGATTTAGTCATTAAGATTAAGTTACTATTTTTTTCTATTAGCATTGTTTCTTAGTCATCTGCGGTAGGACCTATCTAACCTTGGCGTTGGAGATCTTGCAGGACGTTTCAGACATGCCATCGAAGAAGGTATTTTAGTGGCTTCTTAGAGCAGTATCCAAGGGGTAATGGCCGCGTCTTACTAGTTGCAGGCAGTGTCAGCGTTAGGGCTGTGCGCGGCTGGGCGGCCGCCCAGGGTGCCAGTGGTGAAGGGGTGCCGAAGGGGCTGTGACTAGGCGCTCCGAGTACTTGTTTTAGTTCGTTTGGAGTTCGAAAACCAAAAAAAACAATTGAGATCTCTTCGCTTGTTATTGAATCCGACATTCTCTGAATTCTCAAACTTTTCTGCATAATTTAACAAGGCTAATTATTTTGCAGACGACTAACAACTTAAAGGGCTACTAACTATTTGCTACTAGAAATCATAGGCGAGGTACTAATGAAATGGTGACTAATATTAACAGTAGGATAGGATGCAAGAGCGAGCGAAGCGAGCTCGGGACTTGGGGCACTCTGACTCGGACTGGTTAGGTTAGAAGGGGATGGCGGGGTCTGAAAGACCCCGCCGTCCCCTTCGTGGTTATTTTTTTTTAAACCGCCCAGAAATAGGAGCCCCGCGAAGCGGGGCTCCGTCGGCTACTCGATGCCAGTTTAAATTAAAACAAAGCTAACAACTGATTATTAAGCTGCTACTTTCTACTTAAAATTATTCTTCACTGTAGCTGCCAACCTACTATTTTTGCTACCGGCTTTAATTATTTTTTAATCCCTATTTCAGATTAATTCGTCGCCGCGTTAAATACATGCCATTTAACAAAGTAACTCTATGTCTTTATGGGGTCCCCTATGTTGTTTCGAACGCCGCTGTTGCGACACACGCTGTTGCGAATTATTTTTCCACTGCGTCACAGGTTCGAAAGCTCATGGACTCGAATGAAGTAGTCGCGAAAGACGCTGTTTCGAAAAACATTTTCACTGCCTCATACGCTCGAATGCTTGTGATTTCGATTTATTTAGTCATAAAGTGTACAGAAAAGTATTTAAGCAGTAATTAAATAAAATCAACAAATTCGGTGTCAACATCATCATTTAATATTATTATTAACAAAGTAACAATCACCAATCAACCAACCATCAATAATTAAAGCCGGTAGCAAAAATAGTAGGTTGGCAGCTACAGTGAAGAATAATTTTAAGTAGAAAGTAGCAGCTTAATAATCAGTTGTTAGCTTTGTTTTAATTTAAACTGGCATCGAGTAGCCGACGGAGCCCCGCTACGCGGGGCTCCTACTTCTGGGCGGTTTAAAAAAAAATAACCACGAAGGGGACGGCGGGGTCTTTCAGACCCCGCCATCCCCTTCTAACCTAACCAGTCCGAGTCAGAGTGCCCCAAGTCCCGAGCTCGCTTCGCTCGCTCTTGCATCCTATCCTACTGTTAATATTAGTCACCATTTCATTATTTATAGTACCTCGCCTATGATTTCTAGTAGCAAATAGTTAGTAACTATTTGCTACTAGCAAATAATGCTGCAATTTGCTATTTGCAGTTTAGTATAGTGCGTAACTTTAATAATAATATTAAATGTTGATGTTGACACCGAATTTGTTGATTTTATTTAATTACTGCTTAAATACTTTTCTGTACACTTTATGACTAAATAAATCGAAATCACAAGCATTCGAGCGTATGAGGCAGTGAAAATGTTTTTCGAAACAGCGTCTTTCGCGACTACTTCATTCGAGTCCATGAGCTTTCGAACCTGTGAGGCAGTGGAAAAATAATTCGCAACAGCGTGTGTCGCAACAGCGGCGTTCGAAACAACATAGGCCTGCCGTCTTTATGAATGGACAAAAGGAAACCTAGGCGGAGTGCTGAAATTTTTCACCCCTCTCTACTCTACAAGAGGGGCGAGGGTCGCTGCCACCGAAATTTCGCTCCGGGCGCCTTTAATGTTAAAACCGGCACTGGTTGCAGGTCATAGTTCGAGCCAGACTGGCGCTTTACTTTGTGTAAATTATTCCATCACCACTGCTCTTGAAACGGTGAAGGAAAAACAACGTTAGGAAACCCGCATGTCCTAGAAACAAAAATTCGGAAAGGGAATGTGACATCCAATGACCCGCCGCCGCCGCCGCCCGCGCCGTCGTGTTGGATTACGATCTACTGTCTGCCACAGAGAGGAGGCCTGAGTCCCAGCAATTGGAAATTTATTGGCTGATTATACTTAAGGCTCACACAAACAGGTGCAACGCGACTCTAGTAGAACAATTGCTATGAAAACTTCACTGAACCTATTCTACAAGAGTCGCATTGCGATGACGCGTCGCGCATGTCTTCGAGAGCCTTTATACTCATGCGTAGTAATTATGTGTCGTAGGTAACTACAACACTACAACTAGATAGAATTTAACCTATAAGTTACAATTAAGAACAGCTTTAGGTACCAATTCTTAAAACAAGTAAAAATGGAGAAGATCTGACAAATCCGGAATGGTGAACTGTATGTAGGCATGTAAGTGATTTTAGTGTGAATTCGGACTTTTCAATGAATCAAAATTTTTGAACCCGCGATGCCGCGGTCAATGAGTTCGTTGTATTTTTTAGGTAGGTAGGTACACTTATTAACTATTGATTAAAGTTCGAAGTGAACTTTACAGAATATCACTAAGTATAAGTACCTAAGTAGTTTCATACCTACTCATTCATGTAAGAAGTACAACCAATGTCTAAACTGACCTCTCGCCTGTCGGTTTCCTCGTGGTGTAGGTAAGTAGTTTTCACGCAAAACCTTCGCTACCTACTAAATATAAAAATAAATAAATAAAATGTACGAAAACCCTCAAGTACCCAATAAGTATTCTATTTTAAATTAGAAATAGGTATGTACGAGGGCGGGTCAATAAGTCCGTGACTTTTTGAATTTCTGACCTCTTTACTGAAACAGCAACACTGCTCCTGTCAACAGGCATCTGTCAGTTGACTCCTGTCAAAATTTAAACTTGCTGCGTCAGTTAGTTTGTGTTTGACAGCTATTTTTATCAGAATACTCACTAATTTGAGGAGAAAATGGAAAAAAGTGAATTTCGTGTGCTTATTAAGCATTATTTCTTGCGAAAAAAAACCATTACCGAGACCAAGGCTAAGCTTGATAAATACTATGGGGACTCTGCACCATCGATTTCAATGGTAAAAAAGTGGTTTACTGAATTTCGTTGTGGCCGTACAAGCACTGAAGATGCCGAACGTCCTGGACGCCCAGTTGAGGTCTCTACACCCGAAACAATCGAAAAAATTCACGATATGGTGTTGGCCGACCGAAGATTGAAAGTGCGAGAGATTGTGGAAGCCGTAGGGATCTCGCATGGCTCAGTGGTTTCAATTTTGAATGATCACTTGGGCATGAGAAAGCTTTCCGCAAGATGGGTGCCGCGTTTGCTCACAGTCGACCACAAACGCAATCGTGTAACAACTTCACAGGAAGGTTTGGCGTTGTTTAATCGCAATATGGAGGAGTTTTTGCGCCGTTTTGTAACCGTGGACGAAACATGGATCCATCACAACACACCAGAGACCAAACAACAGTCAAAACAGTGGGTTTCTAAGGGTGAATCGGCGCCGAAGAAGGCCAAGGTGGGTTTGTCAGCCAATAAAGTTATGGCGACTGTTTTTTGGGATGCACGCGGGATAATCCACATTGACTACCTTCAAAAGGGAAGAACAATCAATGGGGAATATTATGCCAACTTATTGGACCGATTCAATGACGATTTGAAAAAAAACCGACCTCATTTGGCCAAGAAAAAAGTTCTTTTCCACCAAGACAATGCAAGGGTGCACACATGTGCAGTTGCCATGGCAAAAATCCATGAATTGGGCTATGAATTGCTCCCTCATCCGCCCTATTCTCCAGATTTGGCTCCGAGCGACTACTTCTTGTTCCCAAACCTGAAGAAATGGCTTGGTGGAAAAAGATTTGACTCCAATGATGAAGTCATCTCGCAAACAAAGGCCTATTTTGAGGACCTCGACAAATCATTTTTTTTGGAAGGGATAAAAAAATTGGAGAAGCGTTGGACAAAGTGTATAGAGCTCAAGGGAGACTACGTTGAAAAATAAAATTATTTTTTTATCAAAAAATCTGTGTTTTATTCCAAAAGTCACGGACTTATTGACCCGCCCTCGTACTTATGTATTTTAGATATTCTTGGTAAAAAGCCGGAACTTTACACCTAATCACAATGATATAATAATTTAGATAAATAACATTGATAACGAATGTTTTATTTTTCCAATCATAAATCGATGGCCTTCGTGTTTCCAAATACCAGCAAATCATTTTGTAGTGAACCTAATGATTGGTTATTTTGACCCGTCAATCATAGCTAAGAGCCTCATGCCAATCAATTTATTTAGCCGGGTTCTGCGTGACACAGGACACGAAACAAAACTTAGGTATAATTAACCGCATATCCGTAACACTTGCACTACGAAAATCGCCCTTACGAGCTACGACATAAAGGCGCTGTCAATATCAAATTATTATCGTGTGGGTTGACTGTACCTACCTACTTAAATCATTTAATGAATTAGATAAATTGCATTTAACTTACTTAGGCACCGGCCCAAAGCGTGCCTGCTAAGTGCTAACTTTAAAATGATTGCCCAAAGTTGCCCGCGAAATTTAAATTTTCTTACGATTTTGCAATTTGCAGGTCAGTATCAGGTTGTATGTTGATCTGAATATGATTCGCGTCCATATCAAATATTTATTTATAGAATTATAATCATAAAAATCATCAATACATCTCTCTAAATTCATATTACCGTATTGAATGACTATTTCATGAAATCATGACATTTCAGGCCAATTCTAACTTATAGAGTTGTTTATAATTCTGTAAAGCCATATTTGTTACGGTCGCGAATCATATTTTAATCAACATATATTACCGGACACTGACCTGCAAATTGCAAAAACCGTAAGTAAATTTTAATTTAGCGGACTACCTTAGTGCATCCCCCTTAATAGCCACATGCATCATGCCTATCTATAAATAGATAACCTCACTTAATCATTATCTGAAAAACATAATCGCCGAGTTCGACGGCATTATAAACTAAATCCAATAGTGTCGTTTGCGCATTTTATCAGCTTTAGAAATAGGTCGCGATTACAACTGTTTGCAAATAAAATTACATGTTTCACTTTTCAGTCGAAAGGGATACGGTCTTATCTAGATCCTATAAGAAATTTTCCATTCGCACACCTTCCGCGCCTTAATAACCGCCAACTTGAAAAAAAAAAACAGCACGTTTTTTACTTTGAATCAAACCTGTTTGCAAATATGAAGGTAGGGAAGTGGAATTTAGAAGAAAATGGCTCATTATGCCGATCATTATTATGACTCCTTCAAACAGGTACTACATAAAGGCACCGCTCGTCGCGCGACAGGCGGTACCTTTGTGTCGCGTCGCGCGTCGCGCCTTATACGTAACGGCTGATGACGGGCTGGTGACCATTGAGCCTTGACGAACATTTCAGTCATGAGATCTTGGCCCAGCCGCCAATCGTGGGCCTCATTCAGAAGGTAGTCCTCGATTTCGCACGCATTTTGAGGAAGTTCCTATTGCTGGATGGTGCCCAGCTGTAGCTTGGACCCTGTCCTTGACACCGGCGCATCCCCAATATTTTGTTTCATTGGGGAGACCTTTATCCTGCAGTGGACACCCGTTGGCTGATGATGATGACGGCTGATAAGACATAAACTTGCTTTCACTGGAGTTACTGGTCCAATGGCCCATAGGAACACCAGCTATTCAGAAACAATTGACAAGCGTCAAGTCACTCTTTATTATTTTCGCCCTACTTTTGAGCCACATAACTCAACATACATAGGCTAACCGATTGATATAATAAATCTTGAATGTGTACGTTCAAAGAGTTCCGTGCTATAAGCATTAACATACATAGCTTGCATTCTTTAGACGCAGGTTAACGCCTGTACGGCTATGGGTCAACTATGGCACTTCACTATAAGTAACAACTTAAACGTACGGTAAAATTGCAACCTTCCCTTTTACCTGTGGTATGTTACCAACTACTTTGATTTATTATCTAAAGAAGTGATTTTGGCTGATTGGTCAAGAATGAGGGAGGTTAAAGTGTTGCTGACTTTCATTCAACTAGGTATTGCTACTGGAGCTGAGGGTCGTTAGCGTGTAAATGTAGTTCGGCAAAAAGCTGTTTGGATTCTTGGTCGAGGCAAAAGCATCTATCTTGATTCGTAATCGTGATTATTTTATTTTAAAGTTTGAATTAGGTAGTACCTATTACTTATTGCTCAAAAACTCTTCTTCTAGTAGGTACTTTCCTTAAGCCTGGCCCAGCAAGTCACAAGAAAAATACGACTGACAGTGGTAGGTATACTTACGCAGAACCCCGCAAGATTACGAAACTGTGCATCACTGCATCTTAAGAATCTATGAGCAAGCAAAGCATTCTTCAGCATCTTCGCATCGCTAAAATCTTGCAATGCAATTAAACTAGTAAATAGGCGAGTTAGCAGGTCATTATTACAGTCTACATAGCACGGTACGTTTGTTCTTTGATTATGTGCCATGATATCACCTATCCAATGACGGCAATATTTTTCCACGAAATAATACTACAAAACAGATAATCTATATTTACGCTTCCTCGTTATTTTACAGTTTAAATCTTCGATAATTTTATGATTCACTTTGATGACTCTTTGCTTTAAGATACAGATTATAATGCTGACTTCTTTTCTTACTCAAAGATACGACGCAGAAACGCTATATAGGGGGTTCCCCGGAGAGTTCCTATCTACCTTTAGACTTCCGGGAGTTGAAAACTGAAGATGAGTTATGGGAATATTAGGTTCTTGGCACCAACCTGAAAATCCAATAAATTAATTGTGAAAAGCCTGAAAAAAATTCAAACTCCGATCAATCATGGTCTGAGGACAGGACGAATTGGACCGTTTTGGGTGCTTTGAAAGTTTGAAACGCACACCGTTTTAAGGCTCGACGCGACAACGCAACACAAAGGCGCTGCTCGTCGCGCGACGAGCGGTCCCTTTGGGTCGCTTGCGATTGGCGTCGCGTGTCGCGCCTATTTGTAGGAGCCTTTAAACGGTTGATGGGCTTTTCTGAAAGGTCTCCTTAGTACTGAGGATAGTCTCAGTACTTAAGAGGTCTTTCAGAAAAGCCAAATCAAAGTTTGAACCTGAACCACCATAGTTTTCTAACTTCAGTAGGTAACGAGGATTGTGCCTTCGTGACAAGTACAGAAGATGCTAATAGTCTATGTCCACCTATGGCCCGCAGTCTAATTTGGAGACATTTGTTTGAATGTGTTATATTTAAAAACAGAAAAAAAAACTTAGTAAAATAATTAATACGACGAAGTACGAGGCCTTTGGGCCAAAGGCTTGGCTGCTTTTTATTAATTTGTATAAATTGTCTAGTCTTTTGTAATGTGTGTCTTGTTTGTGCAGAATAAACATGTTTTCTTTCTTTCTAATAACTTTTTTTTTTTTTTTTTGTTTATTTATTGTGTGCCTTAACATGGGTAAAACAATTTTATTTTCCGTCTAAATATGTGCGAGAATACGAAGATCCCTTTTCTACAATATGCTTTCCTCTATCAATATGCTTTAAAAAATTATAATCCTATATTTAGTATCTAAGTAGAATTTGTAATCAGCCGGCCGGCGTCCGTCGCACCGCCAAGATAACAAAATATGGCGCACTAAGTATTTATTTATCGCCGATTACAGCTATCGATAAATTATAGGAATACGCTTGATTAGAAGTCGGAGCCTCGATTATCTTCAAGTTTAAGCTCGATTATAACATTGTCCCAACTTGACAAAATAAGGTCGTTGCCAAGAGGGTGGTTAGCGGGTACAGGGTAAACTTAGTACCGTCAAACGGGGTGAATAGGGACGCAGGGGTGAATCGGAACGAAAATTTATTGCCAACAAGGGAATTATAATACAGTAGACACAGGAGTCCTTTTTGGGAACAATATATATTATTTCAATGTTAAAATCCCTTTTAAAATTTCATTCCGATTCACCCCTGCATCCCTATTCACCCCGTTTGACGGTAGGTACCTAAGTAAACCCTAAGAAATGATGAATCCTGATCACTCAATATTGATCCACATTGTTGATTGCTTCGGTTAGTAACCTAGCTAATCATGTTTTAGCTGTAGGTACTTATCTAATGTTATTGGCATCCTTGGTTCGATTCCGTCGCGTTCCTATTTCTCACCTAATAGCAAACAAAATTTCATCGTACTAGCCAGTAAATATTTTGCCCGTCCCACTGCTGGGCAAAGGCAAAGGGCTCCATCCATCATAATTCACATCCTAATTATTACTGTTCTGAATCATTTTGGAGGATGTTGCTAATCAATTGCTTCATAATTATATTCGTAAAATTTGTCTGCTCACTAACGTGAATATGCATTATATGTAGTTGAACTGTCAAAATGAAAGCCATTCCTACTGTTAATGTGTTACGCAACTACCCCGCAAAAGAGCACGTACATACTTGAATAGTAACTACTTATCTATTACATCATGTCACATAATGCGTTAATCAAATTATGTACTTAGTACAGTACAGTAGGTAATTTGAATAAATTAGCGTCCATAAGCCAACTTTTCACGTCATTCCTTAAGTACCTACAGTGAACCGCACTTGTGTGGCCTACGAAAACCATCCTTACTACTACGACATAAAGACCCTGTTAATGCCGAATAGTTACCACTGATTTTTGGTTGTTGTACCTATCCTAAAAGTGTGATGTGTTGTGTTTTGAACATTTAGGTAGATTCCATTAGTTATTAAAGCTGGTTTGGAAACTTAGAAGACCGGTATGGTTTGACCTATTGTTGTTTTTAGCCATAAACAATCAACAACATAACATCAAGATTGTAATCCCCGAGGGGTTAGACAGAGGTACACCCACATTTCACCAGTTATTGCCTATTGCCATCAACCGGGCACAAATCCATTTCGGAATTACTACCTTCCAGGTTGGAAATTTCGTTTATGTATAAATTAAAAACAGCCGCTCAACGTATGCATAATGTGGGACCCAGTATACTGCCCTGCATAAATACTTATTTTATAGGAAGCTGAGACAGTTGATGAGATTATCAATTTTACCTGAGACATTCCTGATGAACGGAAATACATTTTGAAAACCCAATAATACTTTGCACGACCTGGGAATTCAACTCAGGACCTCATGCTCAACAGTAGCGCTTGCGTAAACTAAACCGAAATACACATTTATTTCATTGGTAGGTATGCCAATAATACCTCTTAACCTAGCAAAGGCGTTCGACACGGCTCCAGTGGATTTACTTCTTAAGTTCTTAGAAAGGTGGAGACGCTAGGAATCCGAAGAGTCACTCACGACTACTTCAAAGTTATCACACAAAACGCAAGCAATTCATGAGAATTAACCACCTGGATTGAATAATCTCATCCAGCACGCATCAGCCATCTCAGTTTTCTGTAGACTATGGAGTGCCCCAGGGCAGTATACTGGGTCCCACCCTTTTTTTTCGCTATAGGGACAACATAAACGGCGTCTTCTAGCAGAAAATAAATAACGTTATTATTTCATTATTATTATTTTTATTTATTTATCATCTAAGTCTTGTAAGTCTTACAAGACTTAGGTTGATACTGCATGGGATCCGCTTTATGACAAGTGTTGGGGCTTTGTTTCTACTGCCGTGTGCCTAAGGGTATGATCGAACTATGAATTCTCCCACAGTCTACTTACTTGACTGATTTGTTACCCTATCTACCTATGTCAAAATCATAACCCAAGTTTTTTACTAAACAGAGCCAACATTTTTAACTACTCTATTGGTCTAAGTAATTAACTAAAGGTAAACAAACCGTAAAAAGGGTTTTTTAAAGATGAAACTTTCTTGTTTATAATAGTTATAACAAAGTTTTATTTTCGATTTTTACGATAGTTTCCCCTTATATGTAAATATGTTAAACTTTATAATTTATTCTTATACAAATCTTCGTAGATGTAACTACTTGAGCACATTTTTTTTTTTTGTTAGATTTGTAATATAATTATAATATTTTCATAATCTGTCTATTTTATAGAGGTCAAAAAGATAGGTTCCCTAAACCTTTAAAAAAATAGAACGAATTTTATTACCGTTGCTAAAGCGTTAAAGAGTAAAACTGTGACGTAGAATCACAACTGAAGTGGTGACAGGTATGACGTTCAGTCGGTTTTTTTTTTGTTTAGTATAAATTCACTTGAAACATTGCCGGTTATCATGCCCCTGGCTGGAGGTTTTGGAGTTTCAAATCAAATCAAATCAATTTATTTGCCATAAGTGTTGGTACAATTTCGGTCTTAACATAAATAATTATACAGATCCATAACACTTAGTCATAATACTGTGACATGCAAACATTTGGGTATATAATTAGTCATGATGAAATTATATTTATAGAACTTATAATTGAATTAAAATTAAAATTGAGTAGAAATATTATTATAATTATGAGACTTCGTTCAAGGCAGCCACAGGATAGTCCGATTAAGTAGTCACGACGACGAGACGACAAAACCGGTTATCATGTGAAACTTTTGACGTTTTCTTTTATAAAGCCTAATTATAATATGAATAACCTAAAATAAGTTCGTTAAAAGTGCGTGTGGGCTTTGGTTTAATTTCGGTATTTAGGCTTGTAGCGTTGTTCAATAAATAAAACGATTTTCAAATTTGTAATCAAAGGTTTAGCACCCATTAATCACGTGTTTTTTTTTTTGTTTACCTTTGTGTAACTACTTAAACCAACGGAGTATAGCTCTGTCGGAAAATGTTTAAAATTCAATTGGGGTTAAAATACTTGTAATCATTTTTTGCTTACCTACTTAGATTAGGTATAGGTACATCTTATCATGGCGATTAGTGCGATATCTCTTAAAATGTATTAGTAATGCACTTATACACATATTATGTTCTTAGAAAGGTGCCTAATGTAGGTAAATATACTGAAATAAAATACCAGCCTAATACTGTCCAACTGCAAAGCACATGGCTTTTCTCATACAGAGAGAAGGCACGAGCATTGATCACCACGCTTGCTCAAAACGGGTTGGCGATTTCATAGTTACATTAAGTCCAGGTTTCCTCACGCTGTTTTCCTTCACCGATATCAGTATCAAATGTCCAAGATAAACTCAGAAAGTACATATGAATTGAAAAGTCATATTGGTCACTTGCCCGGATTTGAGAACCCACAAACACTTGCATGAGAGGCGAAACCTAACCACTGGGCCATCACGCTCTAACTAAACCTAGAATTAATCGTGTGCATACCTCTGTGATCTAATCCTTCATTTCTTTTATGCTATTTACGAACAAAGGAAATCAGCAATTTAGATTTTCTCCCAAAGAAATACTGAACTCGCAAAATTCGTAGGAATGTGGGTCCTAATTTGTTTCACTTCGGGTTGCTAATTCAGGGGAGTTAAATGTATCTATCTGTTGCTGCGGGTCTGTAAGTAAGTCATCAATAAACCACCTGCGCTTACAAAGTGTTGAAATAATTTAGTGCACTCCATATCTGGCAACATTTTTATTATTTAAAAAGATGTTAAATATTTTAAGTGCTGGTGACTCTGTCTTCCTTCCTTCCTTCTTCTGTCAACTTTAACCTATGCATTTTGTGCCTCGTCTATTTTTCATGTAAATTAATTGATAGTATTGGCATTAAAAGAATATTCTGCCCAAGTGTCGTTTAAGTTTCATTTACTGCACCCACAGACAACTATGTTGTCATACTCACCAAGACAAAGGCTAACTATTGGCATAATGATTTACCTACTATTAGTGGAGGTACCCACCTATAACACCAATTACCACCGATTGCCTGCTTACACAAAAGGTAGGCACTTAATCAAATCATTAAAGTGTTAAGTTTAACTACAGTAATTAGTACTACACGTAGCTACCTCATTTCCCTCAATTGATTTACAATGATGCAGCTATTACCTACCTAGTAGGTAGGTAGGCTAATGTTTATATTTCCTGCTTTCCTTGAAAAACATGGAACGTTTAATTTATCCACCTTGGACGCGAAAAAATATATATGTAGATGAATATTCTTTTTTTATATTATTTTAGATGGGTTCGCTCTTGACTCTAGCTAGTCTAGATCAGAGATGACAGAGACAAAGTCGACGATGGAGTGAGCTTACCCAGAAGAAGCATGTTAACTCTCACTTTGAAGAGATTTGGGTTGTATGCGGTCGGAAACACAGGCGCAGGTAGAGAATTCCACTCTTTTGCTGTGCGCATTATAAAAGATGTTTGGAAGCGCTTAGTGCGAATTGGTGGCATAGCAAGTAGGTAGGGATGGTAACTTGCAGTGCGCCTAGATGTTCGATGGTAGAAGTAGGGCCGGTGGAATGAGGTCGTGGAGTTCTTGGGCACAATCTCCGAAGTACAATCTGTAGAAGACCGACAAGCAGGCAACCTTGCGGCGGTGAGATTCTAATATAATAATTCAATAAAGGAGTAGGTAAAGATCGTAGCAGGTGGCGTTCTGTAGAGTCCGCCTACCCAAGAAGGCGTGTGTGAAGGTATGTGTGTATTTTAATTGCAGGTACTGTGTAACCTGGATAAGTGGGATCTCCAGGAGTTTAGAATAGCTTAACACTTAAGCTTTTCATTTACCCAGTTTCCCAAATAGCACAGTAAATAGTCAGGTAATAGTAAGTAATAGTCAGTAATAGTAATAGTCAATAAATAGGCCTCCCGCTAAGACAGGTCGAAATATAGATACCTACCTTTTTCATTAATAATAGAGGTGAAAATGTATTTTTTTTAAAATTTAAAATGATAAATTATTATTATTTCTTACTTAACAGGCTATTGAACCACAAAGTCCCAATTATAGGGGAAGAAATCGAAAAAATCTAACAAAATACATTCTCAGTTATAAAGGATTAAAGAGGTATTTCATTGCAAAGGTGTCGGAACCTCATTGTAATTATCCGTAGTAGAGGTTTTTCACATATCCAGCACCCTAATTACGTAACACACTAACTATCACAATCTGAATAATTTTGAAGCCTATTGCTAATCCATTGCTTCATATGTTCGAAAAATTTGTCTACTAAACAACTTAAATAATGCAATGAATGTTGTTGAACTGTCAAAATGACAGCCATTCCTACTGTTAGTGTGTTACGCAATTAACCCGCTGGGTACTGTTTATATCCTGTCTACTCTTGATTTTGAAGTCAGATACCACGTAAGTCCACGTATACACGCGTGAAAAGATAAGGTAGTTCTATATTCTATCACTTTATCGAAAATTTTGAATCCTGGGCTTTAGATTAGTCTGAACTGATTATGCAAAATCGATGATGTCCTTTAGTAAGGTCATAAGTATACTTACGTAAGTCCCTACTAAAATAATTCTGCATTTTAGTCCTATCAGCACCCTAATTACGTAACACACTATCTATCACAATCTGAATCATTTTGAAGCCTATTGCTAATCGGCCGCCGCCGGTACCCCGTCGCTCGAGGCAGTTAAGAGGGGACGGGGTTGCGTGGCAGCACGGTTCGGGGAGATTGTTGTCGTAGGGGTGTACTTCTCCCCGAACCGAACTCTCGCCGAGTTCCACAACTCCCTTGCGGAGTTGAGAGTCGTCGTCGTCGGGTACCATTCCCTCCCCGTGCTCGTGCTCGGGGACTTCAATGCCAAGAACACGGCTTGGGGTTCCCGGTATACTGACGCGCGGGGTAGGATGGTGGAGGACTGGGCTCTGGAGACAGGCCTAGTCGTCCTAAACCGGGGTTCTGTCCCCACGTGTGTGCGGATGCGGGGTGAGTCAGTGGTGGACATCTCGTTCGCCAGCCCCGCTCTGTCGCCGCGTGTCATTGACTGGCGCGTCATGGAGGGGGTGGAGACGTATTCCGACCACCGGTACATCCGGTTTGACGTCTCCGCCCAGACCTCGAGCGCGCTGGTCCGACAGGCCCCGAGTGGTCCGCGGTGGGCGCTGAAGCGGCTGGACCGGGAGCTCCTCCTGGAAGCCTCGATCGTGCAGGCCTGGGTGTCATCACCGGACAGGCCTGCTGATATTAACGACGAGGCGGAGTGGTTCCGGGAGGCCATGTCCGAAGTATGTGACGTGGCAATGCCCCGGGTCCAGCCTGGACGCGCCTCGCGCCAGGTGTACTGGTGGTCGCCGGAGCTAACGTCTCTGCGCGAGGCGTGCGTTGCTGCGCGACGCCTGTACACCAGGCACCGCAGGCTCCGTGTCCGTCCTCCGGATACGGAAGCCATTCAGGCGGAGCTGTACGAGGGTTACAGAGCGGCGAAGACCGCCCTCCGAGCGGAGATACTGCGGGCCAGGGGACTGGCCCGTGAGGAGTCGCTGGGGACTCTGAACAGGGACCCTTGGGGACGCCCATACAAAATGGTGCGGGAGAAACTCCGCCCATGGGCTCCCCCACTAACGCAGAGTCTCCGGCCTCAGCTCGTGGAGGGCGTGGTGAGCGCTCTGTTCCCTTCGCGAGGGGAGCGCACTCCCCCGCCCATGGCTCCGCCTCCTGCGGTGCCCACTGTGGACCACATAACCGACGACGACTACGATTCTCCTGAGGTGACCGAGGTAGAGTTGAGAGTGGCGGTACGTAGGCTGAGCGCCAAAAATACCGCCCCAGGACCCGACGGCCTACCTGGAAAAGCCTGGGTCCTGGCCTTGGAGGCTCTCGGGCCTCGACTTCAAGGGCTCCTAAGCGCATGCTTGGAAGGGGGCCAGTTCCCACTTCGTTGGAAGACGGGGAAACTGGTCCTCATTAAGAAGACGGGGCGCCCTGCGGACTCTCCGTCCGCTTACCGGCCCATTGTGCTGCTCGACGAGGTGGGCAAGCTCTTTGAAAGAGTCATTGCAGACCGCCTCGTCGGGCGGCTAGTGCGGGTGGGGCCGGATTTGGCGGAGAGCCAGTTTGGTTTCCGCAGGGGGCGCTCTACGGTGGACGCCATCATGCGCGTGCGAGCCCTCACGACGGGGGATGCTGTGGCCCGGGGTGGGGTCGTCTTGGCGGTGTCTCTAGACATCGCCAATGCCTTCAATACCCTGCCCTGGAGTTGCATCAGGGAGGCACTCCGGTATCACCGGATACCGACCTACCTCTGTCGCATAGTCGAGGCCTATCTGACGGACAGGGCCGTCATCTACCCCGGTCACCAGGGAGAATGGAACCGGCGAGAGATGTCGTGCGGTGTCCCACAGGGATCAGTCTTGGGGCCGCATCTGTGGGACATCGGGTACGACTGGGTGCTGCGCGCCGACCTCCCTAGCGGCGTCAGCGTCGTTTGTTACGCTGACGACACGCTAGTCCTGGCGCAGGGGAGGTCGCACCAGGCGGCGGCCGAATTAATGACACGCGGGGTTGCGACAGTCATTGAGAGGATTCGGCAATTGGGACTCGAGGTGGCCCTGCACAAGTCCGAGGCCATGTGTTTTCATGGTCCTCGGAACGCGCCACTCTCGGGTTCCCAAATAATGGCGGGAGGGGTTCACATCGGCGTCGAGTCGACGATGAAGTACCTGGGACTCGTCCTCGACAGTCGGTGGAACTTCGTCGAGCATTTCCGACGTTTGGCTCCCAGACTGGACCGGGTTGGGGCTGCCTTGAAGCGGCTCCTGCCCAATCTAGGGGGTCCAAACGCCTCCTGCCGGAGGCTCTACGCGGGGGTCGTGCGGTCCATGGCCCTTTACGGGGCACCGGTGTGGGCGCGTTCATTGAGGCTCCGACCAGCACGCCGTTTGAACGCGTCCCAAAGGGTCATGGCCATCCGGCTGATCCGGGGATACCGCACGGTCTCCTGCGAGGCGGCGAGCCTCCTTGCGGGATTGCCGCCATGGGATCTGGAGGCAAAAGTCCTCGCGCACATTTGGGAGTGGCGCGAGGAGGCGAAACGCCGGGGCGTTACTCCGCTGCCGCGAGAAATCGCGGCACAGCGGACAGAGCTCCGGCGGGATCCCATGGCGGCATGGAGAGTGCGACTGTCGCAACCCAGCGCTGGGCACGCCACAATTGCGGCGGTAAGTCCCCTCTTTGAGGAGAGGCTTGAGAGGCGCCACGGCGTCCTCACCTTCCGCCTGACGCAGGTCCTCACCGGACATGGCTGTTTCGGGAGGTTCCTGTTTCGGATAAGGCGGGAGGAAACGCCCGGGTGTTGGCATTGTGTGGATCGACCGGAGGACACGGTGGAGCATACGGTGGAGGTCTGCCCGGCTTGGGCGGAGCACCGCCGTGCGGCGATCGGCGGCGGCGATCTCTCGCGTCCGGCCCTGGTTCAGGCCATAGTACGGAGCGAGAGAGAATGGGAAGCAGTCACCTCCTTCTGCGAAGCAGTAATGCTCGCGAAGGAGGAGGCGGAGCGCGTGAGGGAGAGGCAATCATTGCGCCCTCACGCCCCTAGTCGCCGCAGGAGGAGACACCCTGGGCGTCGGGAGTCCATAGCCGACTCCCGGCCACCGTAGGCGCGGGCCTGCGGACGGCGAGCAATGGGCAGCTCGCCGTCCGGTAAGGACCAGGCCCGGGTCGACGGCGCGTTGTGTTCCACGCGCGCCTCAAAGAGTTGTCAGCATAATTGACGGGGTCCGACAGGGCCGACGCCTGCCGGGGTCGCGGATTGTTCGAAAGAGTTACCGTGGCCCTGGCGCACAGGCAACTGAAGGAACACGGGTGGGTTTTAGTCAGTAAGAGTCTGACACGCCCTTCCGCTCCGCCCAGAGCGGGAGAGGTCATTTGATGATTTCCCACCCAAAAAAAAAAAAAAAAGCCTATTGCTAATCCATTGCTTCATATGTTCGAAAAATTTGTCTGCTCAACAAGGTAAATAACACAATGAATGTTGTTGAACTGTCAAAATGAAAGCCATTCCTACTGTTAGTGTGTTACGCAATTACCCCGCAGGACTCGAGTGTTGCATGCATTTAGAATAACTGGGTAGGTACCTACAGTCAATCAATGCAACATCAACAAAAAACATTATTCACATCGCCTCCTGTATGTCGTAGCTGTAACAAAGGGTGGTTATAGTAGTGCAAGTGTTACCAAACTGAAAGACTTACCTATAGTTAAGAAAACGTGAGCAAGTAAGTATCCAGTTAAACGCTCTTGAGCAAGCTTAGCTTACTCGTATAAATCCGTGGAAAAAGGTAAGCCTGTCAGAAGGTTTATGGAGCAGAAATCACGCGCGGTCCCGGGGACAGGTGGAGGATCACAGGGCCCCCTTGCCTTCCGAAATTATCCAAGATGTCAAGAGCCTGTATGATTTACACCAAAACAAAAAATTAAGGGTGTGCATATGGTGCTGGCGCCGGGTCCCAAAAAAATCAGCCAGCGGCTACCGGTGGTTGCAAGAGGCTTTACCCAGCACTCGGAAAGCTTACAGAAATTCGTGTAAATTGAAATATCCATGAAATTGTGTATTCTAACTTATTAATGGTGCCGATTCTCTTGTCACAAAATTCTCTAAACTAGACTAAAAATCACTAAAATTTAGTTTATTCCTGTCAAAAGACGATTTCTCATTCTGAAATAGACTAAAGTGACACAGCTTAACTATATTTTAGTTTGACAGCACTAAGATGGTACTGATTTATTAGTTTAGTGAAAATGGCAATTTTGCTATTCTGAATTTGACGTTTTTCACCAAAAATTTTGGTTGATAATACAACCAAAATTTTAGGTGAAAAACGTCAAATTCCACAAATCCACCCAAATCCAAATCCAAATCCCAAATCCAAATCTCCAGTTCCCAAATCTGGCTATTTTGAATCGCGATTAAAATGGTGTGGAATAAAATTAGTTGTCATGAACTAAGATTCACCACAACACCTCGACTTCAGGGGCAAAAACAGTACTGTATTTTAAAAAAGTGAAAAATTCCATACAAAACACGCCGAGGCTACCACCCATGCGCGCCTCAGGCTCTAAAAAAAATTCACGGGGTAGGGCAAACAAGTACCATGTGGAGTCGCGATTGTCAAATTAAATTTTAGTTGCGTCAAAATGATTTTTAAATTTAGAGATATTTTATTGCAGAATAGCTTTACGATTCTCATAGCCAAAAGTACGGAATTTTAGTGATAGTTTAGTTCGGTGTACAAGAGAATCGGCACCATTGTGTGTGTACTCACACACTAAATTATTAAATGTGATATTTTGGAAAAATCATTTAGTTTTCAATATTTGTAAATATGTGAGCACCATGTATCTATCTCATAATTAATTTACCTGTCATTGCGTTATATTTAATTCTTTTTACCTATTGTGGTATAGTAATTTCATTCTAGGTGCATCGTCTTCACATATAATTATATAATTAATGTATACTGATTATTGTAAAACATTTCTAAAAGAGTAACGGTGGAGTTTCTTGCCCATTCATCTCCATACGAAACTACCTTTAGGAAGGGGCAACTAGAATCAATTATATTTTTATGTAAATTTTGACGTTCAAAATTGTGCCTTTTATGTGCCTATTTGAAATAAATGATTTGGCTTTAACATCAAGTTAGGTATTTATCATTTAATAAAGTTGATCTAGTTAGATCAAAGATACGCACAATTTCATTATGTAATTGCAAATTTAATTAATTCGGAATATGAATCAATTCTCCAGTGCCTTTTATGTGCCTATTTGAAATAAATGATTTGACTTTGGCTTTATTCGACCACAACGCATTCTAGCAATGAAGAAAACAAATCAAAAATCGAAATCAAAAGACATTCATTCAAAGTAGGCTGAGAAAGCACTTTTGAACGTCAACATTACTTATGACAGTCCCCCAAAACGCCCGCCCTTCACCACTTCGTAGTGCTATATCTGGGGAGAAGAAATGGCGCCAGAACTCCCCAGCAGCACAGTTGTCTATTCAGCTAAAAGAATTTGATTCTATACAACAGTAAGTTAAACCTACCTAATTAATATTACGAAACTCAAAACATTAACAGCACTAAGGGAAAAGTTACATGCTCTGTGACTAAGGGGATAAAGTCGCAAGTTATTTTGAATCCTGAACGCAACGAAGATTATCTCCTGAGTGCAGCGAGGGATTCAAGCTCGTCCAAGACGAAATCAAAATTAAAATATATTTTTTCACATAAACCTACATGGGCACTTATGAAACGTCAGAGGCTAGATGCATGGTTCCACTTGGTTGTTTTCGAAGACACCTTTATCCCCGAGGAGAATATTCTACTTTCCACACTTACTGCGAGGTGATAAAAACCAATTCGATTATTGAATTAGTAGTTTATGACACTGTTAAATAACCGGGGAATATCTAGTTACAGTTTCATACACTATTTACCCGACTATGTGATAGCAAAGACTTTTGATTTCCCACCCCAAAAAAAAAAAAAGGGTTATGTTTTTCATGATAGGGACCTAAGTATAATCTATGTATCTTTGTACCTATGTGGAATTCTTTATACCCTCGAAGCATCCAAAAGGCCGGATGGATTTGAATACACGAAGTATCTATTGACTCGTGTGGGTCACGCGAAGGTTTTATGCTAGGTTTTGTTTTCATAAAATCAAAATGTTATATTTTAGACGTCTAGAAACGTCTTGAAATAAAAATTGTACCATGACTATGACTATGTATATCAAAATAAAGTGCTTGAAGAGACGGTGCCAAAAACATAACACACTAAAAGTATTAAAATAAAAATTGACAAAATCAAAAAACCCGACTGCAACTAAGATTCAAAACAAGCTCACTGTTCAAGCAGAGCAGCCTGATGCTGTTGGTGGCATAAAAACTGAGATTGAACTAAAATAACTTTATTGCTTGTCGGGTTTTTGACTTTTTATAGCAAAAACACAATAAATAATATCGTCAATAGGGCGTCAGCCCAAATCCAACATTCGTACGCGGGGGTACCTACACGCTACAGCAACCGATCATTTTTTGTCGACGGCAACTACGATAAAACCAACTTTTTGAACTTTTTTGAGAACTTTTTGGTCGAGCTGCAGTTTTTTTTTTTTTTTTGGAAAATTTTCAATAGCTCCGTGAATGCGGTAACTCATTATTGTAGTGTGTGTAAGACATCGCCACTTGACATTTTGTCAGTTGACATTGACAACTAGTGTGCGTGAAGATTGTGTTACCAGCTGCTCAACTGTTACCTGAGTTAATGGGAAAAATATTTTATGCTGTGGTCTATTAGTTAAGTTATAAATGTAGCTCAGAAAATACTTAAAAATGAACAATCAATTAAAAGCGAATGTATAAATATATTTGTGTATACGTGAGATGTAGGTTTCTTCTGTAGAAAAATGGAAGGTAGATATGTATATCAATGATTAGAAGATAAAAAACCATAAAAAAAAAGATTCTAATGTGTTCTATCACGTATCCTTCATCCCCTCGAATATTTTTTTCGCATGAACATGAGTCGAAATACGAAAAATAAAGTTGGTTTTCCCGTAGTAAGTCAATCAGCTGATTGCGCATTTTTTATGGCAAAACGGTTTTTTTTTAATTTGTCGGTCCATGTTCTTTGGGGAAAGTTGTTCAGTTTCATGGATAGAATCACCCCTTGAAATAGTGTCAGCAAACATGTTTACACCTTATGTGTATAGAATACAAAAATAAACATTAAATAATTTATAGAACTAGGTTAAGTATATAATAAGTAGGTTAGATAAATGAAATAAGTTATATAATAAAATACAAAAACAATAAATTCACATTATAAAAATCTCATCCACGGGGAACTTTATTCTTGTATAGGCGGCAACACTGAATGGCGTTTAGGGTTCATGTTATTTTATGTTGAAATTTCGAAATTATACGATACTTAATGATGGTATGTGATCCCAGTGTCCTTCTTATTTCTTGTACTATTATTTTTATACAGTTTCACTACGCAAACTGGCATTTTACTTCGGATTATGCCCAAAATTTAATAAAACATTTGGCACATACACGTCACACACAGCTTGCAGTGTGACTGGCTTGGGTACGCCGATTACGGCGTAGTATTTTTTGGCCCAATTGACAAGTACTGCGGCGGTATCTAGTCGAGCGCAGCGAGACTAATCATTTATCTATGGATGTAACGTTTGACCGGATCTAGTCGAGGGCGCTGATGAAAAATTAAATCCAAGATGGCGTTATTTTCATGGTTTCCAAGGGCGCTGATGCCGATAGAGTGGTCAAAATGCAAATCCATGATAGCGTAATGTCTTTTAGCTAAATAATCAAAAACTACTTTTTCTAAATACCTACGACGCGCGACGTACAGTTTGTAAAGATATTATATCATAACATTGTAATTACTAAACCCACAAAATCGTAGTCGGCTATCGGGTCAGTCCGTAACGTTAGCCTTGATAACGTGCAGATAACTCTATCCTATTCAAATCTTTTAATAACATTATCTTAATGGACGTCATAAAATACGTAATGTTATATAGTAAAATATTTTTACTATGATTGCCTCGTTGGTCTAATGATCGCAAGCGCGACTACAGAGCTTGAGGTTATGTATTTGCTCCCGGTCCGGGAAGCTTCGATGGGTTCTGCTTTAAACAAACTGTAAGTTGCTGACCAGAGTTGGCAAAGAATGGTGTATCCGTTAACTATCAAGAGAAAAAGAAATTAAGTAAAACTAAGCGAATATAATTACCTGAATCTGTATTTACAGTGTAATATCAATTAAATTGTTGTGTTACTGAGTATTTGAATACATTCCCGAACAAATATTTCTGTTAAAACCCGGCTTACACATTAGTCTTGCATGCTCATAATTATCTCCTTAAAAAACGGGTAATTAATAATACTTGAGATTTAACCTCCTTTAAAAAGTACGCCATCTTTAACTCACACTACAATTACCATCACTAGCCAACAGATGGCGTTAAACCAAATTTAGATACATTAAAAAGCATGCTAACTTACTCTACTACTACCATTACTAGCCAACAGATGGAGTTAAAACCAACTTAGATATAGCCTAAGTCTTGGTCGTCCAATTATGGTCTTCTTTCTCCTCGATGCCAGCAATCGCTTGCATTTTATCAAAGGGTAACATCATAGGGTCTGTAGGTGGCATTTGTACCGTCGCAGCGAGTACTGGGATCTTTCTACCCTCCTTGAGTAATAGAACTTTGATCAGGGATCGTTCTCCGCCCTGACCGGTTATTGGACGGAACAAAACATCCGGGTTTATATTGTCATCGAATACTTCTTCGATTTTCGTCGGGAATTTCAGCTTTCCACCCGGTGAGAGGAGAGGTACCTGTAATTTTCTTACTCTTAAAAATATTATTCAAAAAAAAGCTGCAAACACACTAAAAAACAGTTTACGCACAAAAATACGGGACGACTTGAGAACCTCCTCCTTTTTTCGTCGGTTAAAAACTATAGCGATAAGAGTTGCAAGGATTCAGTATCGATCATGATAACATTTTGCGGATAATTTTATATATCTTTGTCCTCAAAAACAAGCGCAGAATGCATTAGACTGCGTTTTTATCTAAATTTCATAAAATATAGAATAAGGTTATCAATAAGTAAAGTCGCATTGACATCATTGTTAAAAGGGATAAGTAATGTTATTCTTTTATCTGCCGACAACATCATACTACGATCATCAAACCAAACCAAGTAGAGATTAATTAAAACCGATTTTTGCAATGAGTTTGAAAGTGAACTAAAACAATTCTTAAAAAAAAATGCGTGTGTGTCGTGGAACACTCGGTTGGAACGAAGTACCTTTCGTAGTATATTTAAAACATCCATAGAACAAATTTGATTACCATAAAAAGTGTTATCGGGTTTTTCCATCTGGAATTTCTCGGTAGCAGCCCGGAGTCTGGATTTGTGCCCGGTTGATGGCAATAGGCTCGCCCCCTATTACATGGGACTTAAACATAACTGGCGAAATGTGGGTGTGCTATAGGTACACCTCTGCCTAACCCTTCGGGGAATACAGGCGTGATGTTATGTTATGTTATATTAAAAAGTGTTATATTGAGTCAACCTTAAAAGAAAAGATAGACGTAATGCTGTCGCGGACTTTTTTTAGAACTTTTCAAGGGAAACAAACTCAAACTCAAACTCAAAGCATTTATTTCAAATAAACCAATTACAGGCACTTTTGAATTGTCAAAGGGTCAGTCAGTCAGAAAAATGAAGCTAGTTGCCCATTCCAAAGCGTAGTAGGTACCTATGGAGAAGAACGGGCAAGAAACTCCATGGACACTCTTTAAATCAATATATAGTTACAAAAAACTAATTGTTTACATCATTCATGTTCAAATTAAAAATGTGAGAACGATGTAGAAAGACGTGCACGTTTAAAGTATCCGTAATAAAAAAGATAAAAAAACAATTCAAAAATTTAAATTAAAATAAGCCGTGGCAGCCAAGAGTTGACCAGTCCCTACTGACGGCGCCCGTTCACGAACATGACGCATGGATCAGCACCATTCAGCTCAACCATTTTGAAGGGAACTTAATGATCCAACACACACGCCACCACCAGCGAAACATTTGAGTGAGCATGACATACTCTCAGCCGCCAGGGCACATTCAAGTCAATGAAAGACGAGCCTAGTAAATGGTGGCTTTATAGTAGGTACATAGTGCTCACACATGTGCTATGCAATTATACATTGTTAAGAAATTGAATTTATACAATGCAAAGATGTTGTAGTTTTTACAATCTTCAGCAGCTCCAACAATATTTTCGAATGTTAATCAATTAATTTATGCCCCCCTGTGGAGCAGGACCAGCGTTGAGCCAAGCATCTTTGTCAGCGATGTAATCCCCCAACTTATAATATGCTTGGCTGCATAGTGTGCGTTTTATACGAGATTTAAATTTTGTTTCATTCAGTTGGAGTATGTGGGGAGGTATTTTATTATAACATTTTAAACAGTACCCCATGAAGGATGAGTCTACTTTAGCCAGTCTGAAACCTGGTTGAACTAATTGGTCCCTATTTCTAGTCATATAGTTATGTCTTTCACCTCTTTTACTGAAAATATTTAATTTTTTTCTTACGTACATGATGTTTTCATAGATATATTGACAAGGTACCGTCATGATGTTAATATCTTTAAACAGTTCCCTTAGAGAATCGCGCCTGCGGAGGCAATATATTGCTCTGATGGCTCTTTTCTACAGAATAAAAATAGACTCGATATCTGCAGCCCGTCCCCATAGTAAAATACCGTAAGACATGATACTATGAAAGTAACTGAAATAGACTAGCCTCGCGGTATCTACATTAGTAAATTGACGGATTTTTCTCACAGCATATGCTGCTGAACTTAGCCGTCCTGCAAGAGATGTTAAATGAGGACCCCATTGCAGCCTTGAGTCGAGCGTGATCCCCAGGAAAACAGTTTTATCGACGAATTCTAGTTTCTCTTTATTCAATACTATGTCACAATCATTACTTTTAACACTCGGTAAAGCAAATCTTATGCATTTAGTTTTATTCCCATTTAATACTAAATTATTAGCAGTGAACCAATCATGTACCTGCAGTAGGGCGTTATTTACGTCGTCAAGATTTGATGCACGTCTATTTATCTTAAAAATTAAGGAAGTATCGTCAGCAAATAACACCATTTGTGGTTGGTTTTTTAATAAATGGGGTAGATCGTTAATATATACTAAAAAGAGGAAAGGACCTAATATTGAGCCTTGTGGAACACCTATTTTTACTTTTAAACCACGTGAATTCACACCATTTATTTGGACTTTTTGCTGTCTATCATTTAAATAAGATTCTACTAAGCTAAGCGCAAGTTTATCTAGTCCGTAATGCTCAAGTTTTAAGAGCAAGGTTTTGTGTTCAACACAGTCAAATGCCTTGGAGAGGTCACAAAAGATTCCTATGGCATCCTGGGCCTCCTCCCACGCTGTAAATATGTGTTTTAATAAAGTGACACCGGCGTCAGTCGTACAACGTCCTCTAGTGAAACCATATTGCTGATCGTGTAAGATTTTGTTGGTATTAAAAGGATTAAGCATCTGATTGAGCATTACCTTTTCGAAAACCTTGCTGAATACCGGCAACACGGATACTAGTCTATAATTGTTGGTGTCTTTGCTGTCCCCAGATTTAAAAAGTGGTATAACCTTACTGTATTTCATTAAATCTGGGAAGACTCCTTGATCTACACACAAATTAAATATCAAAGCTAGGTAAGGTGCTATAGTCTCGATTATGGATGAACAAACTTTGATTGACATTCCCCATAGATCTTCGGTCAATTTGATTTTTATTTGCCGAAAAGCTTTTATAACTATCATAGGGTTAATATGTTTAAATTTAAATTTAACCAGGCAGCCTGGAACGTTCGCTCTTAATAAATTAATTGAGACATCCGGTGAGGAATTTAAACCTTCCGTCGTTTTATATGGTATATCGGTAAAGAAGTTTACAAATTCTTGAGCTACTTCTAAGTTAGAGCTTATGGCACCACGTGAAGTCTCCAATGTATAATCAGTGCTTCGTATTTTTTTCCTACTAGTTTCGTTATTTATAACTTTCCAAACTGTTTTTATTTTATTTTCTGCGGATTTGATCTTGTTGCTAATGTACAGGGCTTTAGCTATCTTGCAGGTATTCCTAAAAGTTTTGGAATATTTAGCAACATACTTGCTGAAAGTTTCAGTGTTAATGTAAGGCTTAAGGCCATACAGCTCGAACAGTCTTTCCCTGCTTATCCTAATACCTCTAGTTGCCCAGTCACTAAATATAAAGTTAGGGCAAATATTTTTTGTTTTCTTTTCAAAAGTTTTATTGAACAATTCCGTCATACATGATTTTTGCGTAACTTGAACCGTTTTCGGAGCGCACCCAACGGAAGCTCTCAAAAGGAATATGTTTTTCCCGTTTTTGCAACATTTTTCATTTATGCTCCGCTCGTATTGGTCATAGCGTGATGTTATATAGCCTTCCTCGATAAATGGACTATCCAACACAAAAATATTTTTTCAATTCCAACCACTAGTTCCTGAGATTAGCGCGTTCAACCAAACAACAAAAAAACAACCGACTTCCAACAAAAACACTAAAAGATGTGAAAAATAACTTTAATTTCGGAATTCGGTGTCTTTGGTTTTGTATTTTCGTTTTTGGCCACCGACTTCCGAAATTAAAGTTATTTTTCACATCTTTTAGTGTTTTTGTTGGAAGTCGGTTGTTTTTTTGTAAAAAAGTTTTTATTTTTCACTTTTTAGTTGCGGTACCTACCCCACACAAATTCGTATACCACTACTTGGTGTGTAAATAACAGTGACAGGAAATTATTAGCACATCATCCATATAAACTAAGTGGCAAAAATATGCAGTATTAAGGATAACTCAAAAACTACTGGTCAGACCTTGATCAAATTTAAATGGGACCACATGTGAAGCACCACCTATCAAATAAAAAAAGAATCATCCAAATCGGTTCACCCAGAAAAAAGTTATGAGCTAACACACATAAAAAAAAAAAAAAAAAAAAAAAAAAAAAAAAAACATACAGACGAATTGAGAACCTCCTCCTTTTTGTGAAGTCGGTTAAAAAAATAAAGAAAGGGTCGTGACGGAAACTCGTGACGGAAAATTCTTACACTTTTCTTTGCCAAGTCCCCATCCGCAAAGTCCGTACCGTGTGATAAGGAACTTCGTTCCAAAAATGAACATTAAATTAAACATTAATATTTATTTAATTATCCTGGTTTGGCTATAAACCAAACCAGTATTTTGTACATGAAAGCAAATAAATAGTCTTTAACAGGCTATCATCATTATCATCTGCCTTTTCCCATCTATGTTGAGGTCAGCGTCAAGTCTAACCAGATGCAGACAAATACCAGTATTTTACATGGAGCGACTCCCTAGTAGGCTAATATACTGATAACTATGATGAGACGCCTAATACCTTCGGTATTCCTTGCGGCGTCAGTGGGGACTGGTCATTTCTTAGCTACCACGGCTTATTTTAATTTAATTAAATATTTGAATTTCTTTTGTCTTTTTATTACGGACTCTTTTAACGTTCTGCATCGTTCTCACATGCATAATTTCAACATGAACAATGTAACCAATATTTTGTAACCATATTTTGATTTTAAAGAGTGTCCGTGGAGTTTCTTGCCCGTTCTTTTCCATGGGTACCTACTACGCTTTGGAATGGGTAACTAGCTTCATCTTTCTGACTGACCGACCCCTTGACAATTCAAAAGTGCCTGTAATTAGTTCATTTGAAATAAATGCTTTGAGTTTGAGTTTTATAAAAAAAAAACTGGGGAGAGAAATACGTTGTTATTAAACAGCTATTTATTTAATACCTATTAAGGTATTAAACAAATAGCTGTAGCGGTAGCGGAACTAAAAAAATGGTTTAGCGTCTAAACAATAAACAAAAACAAAGAAAAGGCACACAGTGTTGTTGTTAACACTTTTTTTTGTTATGTCTATCTTGTGTTTCACGAACTGTGTCCAAATAAACTTTATTCTATATTTCTTTCTAATGTAGGTAAGGTACATTAGAACCTAAACCTTATGTTTTCTACAGTACTAATGATGAGGTTACAAATGATATAATTACCTTAATATAAGGATTGGACACTTTATAGTTGACTGTATGCACGTGGAACAGAATAGACAGCCCTATCACCGCCTTGTCTTTAGAATTGTTCTCTATTATCAGCGTAACACGAAACACGGGGCCAAGGCCTTCCACCTAAAAAAAGAAACGAATAATTGGTAAAATTTAAAATAACCCGACACAAAAATGAGGTGACCTTGAAACGGCTGAACCGATTTTGATAAAACATGTCTAAAACCACCGCTTGAAAACCTGCTGTCAAATAAAAAAACTCGCATCCAAATCGGTTCACTCATTTAAGAGCTACGGTGCCACAGACAGACACACACACATAGCAGTCAAATTTATAACACCCCTCTTTTTGCGTCGGGGGTTAAAAATATACGTTAGGTTGATATCACACTAGCATTTGTTAAGGGTAAGCTAAGTGCTAAAGAGTGATGCTATTCAAAATATGGCTCTTAGAAGTGTCAAGCTAAAGTCAGGATTCCCTCCGAAATTTTCAAGCGCTCGCCATTTGACTCCATCTTTGGCTACTCTCACCCGGCTAGTAAAGTAACCACTAACCACCCTTTTCTTTTGGGTAGGAAATCATCAAATAACTTCTCCCACTCTGGGCGGAGCGGACGGGCGTGTCAGACTTTTACTGACTAAAACCCATCCGTGTTCCTTCAGTTGCCTGTTCGCCAGGGCCACGGTAACTCTTTCGAACAATCCGCGACCCCGGCAGGCATCGACCCTATCGGACCCCGTCAATGGTGCTGACATCTCATTGAGGCGCGCGTGGAACACAACGCGCCGTCGACCCGGGCCTGGTCCTTAACGGACGGCGAGCTAACCTCTAACCACCCTACGAAGTTCATCGCTCCGACTAATATGAGAACAGCGACCTAATTGCGTAACACGCTATTAATCAGAATCCGAATCATTTTGAAGTATATTGCTAATCCATTGCTTCATATGTTAGAAAATTTGTCTGCTCAACAACGTAAATAACACAATGAATGTTGTTGAACTGTCAAAATGAAAGACATAAAATGCAAAAAAAAAAAACACAAACCTACATGGGCACTTATGAAACGTCAGAAGCTAGGTGCACGGTTCCAATTGGTCGTTTCCTATGGAGAAGAGCCGGCAAGAAACTCCACGGTTACTCTTTTATAAATAAGTGGCTTTTACAATGTTTTCAAATTACAGTGTTAATAGGTATGGGAGGACAGTGTAGGCCTGTCAACAAGTAACAGGTACGCAACAAAATAGAAAAAGGTCTAAAAATATACACTGTTCAAGACGTACGCAATTACCCCGCAGTTCTTATTTAAACTGATGGGTCCTATTGTAGTTCTCACCTCAGCAGTTAGTCTCATAGACTCCATTGGTCCAGTCCCTACTGAGTTATCAGACTTTTCATGCGCTTCCAGTAACGTCTTCGCAGCCAACAGGCGAAGTCTATTCAACTCATTTTGAAATGTCTCGTGCATTACTGCAATGTGGTTAAAAAATATATTACAGCCATGTTTTTTTTTATTTAAGTAGGTATGATTTAATGGTTTGTGGTTTCTACATGTGCTTGTTTTAGGATCTCCTGAGTAGCTTCGCTTTCAAGTGAAGGAACTTCAAGTTAGCATACGATGAACTTGCAACCTCCGCATGAGCATCTATATAGTTAGTAAAGGCTGCTGTTCTCCTTAAAGTTTCGATGACTATCTACAGGGTGGCGGGGACATCGACGCGCAACTTGTTACCATAGATTCAGTAAAATGATTCTGAACAGCCTGTCTTAAAACTTTGCGTCGGTTATTAATAAAAAATAATTGCTGTTCCATAAATTTTGACCGCGTAGGTATTGCACTTTTCTATGAAACTGCAGATTTTTTTTTTTGATCCTAAAAATTTATAAGCTAGGAGGTCTAGAATTATATACTAAATTAATGGTCACAGTTTGCGCGTAGATTTCCCTGCAACGCAGTGTACTGTGTCACACCAGAACATTACCAAAAGATTTCCGAGCAAACTGGAAACATGGAAAATTGGACACTGCTATACCAGAGGCATCGCAATTTTGTTTTCGACCCTAGAGACAAAAATTAAATGTCTTGTCTGCCTGTTATTACACCGGGACGCATCAACTTGGAACACAGCAACTTTGAGGCAGAACTAGGTATGGTGGTAGTACTTCCTCCGACGTGCAGTTCCACAAAGAATCGTACTTTTACTCAGAAGTAGCATAGGACATCTGTACACGTAAGAAAGAGAAGGAGTATACTCACACGTAGCGTTCTCCCGCTCTCTCATAGATTGTTCGAAGAACAGCTTGGACTTCTTGGGAATGAGCCGGGGCTTCTGTCCGATCAATACGCTGGGTGACATCTGTACACGTAAGAAAGAGAAGGAGTATACTCACACGTAGCGTTCTCCCGCTCTCTCATAGATTGTTCGAGGAACAGCTTGGACTTCTTGGGAATGAGCCAGGGCTTCTGTCCGCTCAGTGCGCTGGGTGACATCTCTACCCCTGCTGCGTGCGCACTAAAGTCGGCTGTGCGCTTAAGTATCTTTAACATAAGGTTGCCGCCTGCAAATTTATGAAACGATACTATTATTCAAATTGGGAAGATTACCACGTTTTCTTTTTTGCTTATTTCGGTACAAAATGAGATTCTTCATTATAATAATATTACAGAACCCGTGAATCCAGGAATAATGAATTTATTTAGAAGGCTGTTGGACCTAAATTTTACAAAAAAAAAATGTCAAAAAAATTACTTTACTTTTATGGCTTCATAATAATAATAATAATAATATGCATCACACACGATCATCGGTAATGAGACTGTATATCCCGCGAAAGTGTGGGGGTCGAGGCTTTTTAAATGCTAAGACCCTCCACAATCGTGAGATATGCAGTCTTAGGGAATATTTCTTAGAAGCCGACGTGGGGATGCATCGAGATGTAGTCACAGTGGACAAGGGCCTCACCCCGCTCTCCTTAGCTAAAGAGAACTGGCGCAAACCTGTTGTGCTTGACACTAATGATCGCATGGAAGTATGGCAGAGTAAGGAGCTTCACGGACGCTTTTTTCGGGCCCTACATGGACCTGATGTAGACCAATTAGCGTCCGTAGCCTGGCTGCGTTTAGGTGACCTCTTTGGAGAAACCGAAGGTTTTGTCTGTGCAATTATGGACGAAGTTATGATGACAAACAATTACCGGACATTTGTTGTGAAAGACGGCACGGTTGACATCTGTCGGGCATGCCACCGTCCGGGTGAACCAATCAGACATATTATCTCCGGATGTTCTCGTCTAGCTAACGAAGAGTACTTGCATAGACACAACCTTGTAGCCAGGATTATCCATCAGCAACTTGCTCTGAAATACAGCCTTGTAGAATCGGAAGTGCCGTACTACAGATATGTGTCCGACCCAGTTCTCGAAAATGGGCATATCACATTGTACTGGGATCGATCCATCATCACTGACAGGACTATTGTTGCCAATAAGCCTGATATAGTGGTGGTGGATCGATTAGGGCGGCGCGCAATGATTGTTGACATAACGGTCCCGCATGACGGGAACCTCGTGAAAGCCGAGAAAGATAAACAAATCAAGTATCTTGACTTGGCTCACGAGGTTGTCGACATGTGGGATGTGGACTCAGCGATCATTGAGCCGATAGTCGTGACAGCCAATGGCTTAATAGCCAAGAGCCTCGACCAACACCTGAGGAGGCTCTCGTTGGGCAGCTGGATCAAGGGCTTGATTCAGAAAGCGGTACTTCTAGACACGGCTCGCATTGTTAGGAGGTTCCTCTCTCTTGAGCCCTGACCGCCGGTAGCTTGGACCCTGTTCCCGATACCGGTGGGCTACTATTTTTTATATATTCATATTCATATTCATATTCATATCTTTATTTGCATTCCATAATGTAGGTATAAGGTGTTATAAAGGCTTAAAGCTAAGGTACAATTACGGACCCTGACATAGGGCACAGCAAAAATTATAAAATTAGTTCATAAAATCAAATAAAATAAAATTAAAAATCAAATAAAATCGAATAAAATTAAATTAGAGATAAAATTAAAATAACAAATTAAAGTAACAAACAAAAAAATTTAAGTATGTTCTTATCATTAATTGAGAT
The DNA here is from genome assembly GCA_916610205.1 of Griposia aprilina. Taxonomy (NCBI): domain Eukaryota; kingdom Metazoa; phylum Arthropoda; class Insecta; order Lepidoptera; family Noctuidae; genus Griposia; species Griposia aprilina. The sequence goes on along the minus strand of OU744295.1, from coordinate 3,196,447 downwards.
CCGTTAATAATAATTGTTTGATAAGGTCTATAAAATTAAACATAATGTCATATTATAATATTTATCTATGTCTGTATGAATGTATCCTTGACTAACTGTGTATGGTGTCTGTTTGTGTTAAATCAATTTTTAAATGTTTTTATATTTTTTATATTCTAATATTTAAAAATGTAATTTATATGTATATAATGGAATAAAGGAAATAATATATATTTACCAAACTAGGAAAAATGATGATGTGATGGTGTGTGATATGTACCTACGTGTGTGTGTGAAGTGTTGGTATACTCACCCCCAGTTATTATAATGAGCACATGTTCCTCTTGCCCCAATTGACCAAACTTCATTACGGACACCACATCTGAAATGTTTAAAAGCAAAGATATTATATATAATTAAATAATCTTTTATATATTAAATAAATAATTCATCAATATATAAAATATATTATTCTGTGACGCCCAGGTCCCGCACCTCTCACAAACACGGTGTCTCTCCGCGCTTTCCCGTCATACAGATGCACGTGACCCGACGCCAGCGCGACGCCCGTGAGCGTGACGCCCAGGTGTAGTACTGGTAGTAATGTCATGGCTACTGGACGGTGTTCTAGGGTTAAACACCATTGCTTTTTACCCTGAAATATAGTTGTATTTAATGACACATTGGCCGAATACAAAGTATTGAGAAAATACATATTGGAGGTGGAGAAACTAGGTAGGTATGCAATTCCTCCGTTAAAAGCGGGGGATCCTGGGCCGGCAGTCTCGACATAGATAGCGACGCTGTCGCAAACAACCGATCGCTAAATATTAAGGTGAAACCTCAGTTGTAGCCCGCCAAATTCAAATTTTCTTTGAATTTGACGATTGATATGAAATTGATGATTATTATTCGATAAATATATAATTCCCACAGTCCAGAATCGCATTTTGATTAACATACGACGTAAATCAGAGCTGCAATTTGCAAAAAACTAAAGAAATTTTGAATTTTGCGGGCTACAACTGCGGATTCACCTTAATATTTAGCGGTCGGTAGTTTGCGACAGCGTCGCTATCAAGTCGAGACTGCCGGCCCTGGTGTGATGTCTGTTGTCCTTCTGCCGGATAGTTGGTGGGTTGACGAAACAAGCAGGGATTCATAGGTTACACAACATAATATCAAGCGTTGTTTCCCGGAATGGTTGAGCAGAGGTGTACCTAAGTATAGTACACACACATTTCGCCAGTAATGTTTAAATCCCATGTAATAGGGGGCGAGCACTATCCAGGCACAAATCCAGATAGAAAAACCCAATAACAATTTGCCCGACCAGGGAATCGCACCCAGAACCAGTTATAGATTACTATTCCTTAAACGTCCAGAAAATGCGATGTTGCTAAATCAAATAATACTTATAAGGAAGAGGCAGTCTGGGAGTTATTTCGATAGGTTTCAAACAACGTTAAAAAGACAATGTTTACAATTATTTTCCTTTAATAAAAAAACAACGTAAAACTAAAGATTTCTGAGTAACTCACCTTCTTGTTATAACAGGCCATGGTGTGATCAGCACATATGACCATGACACTGCTGTCAGCAGTCACCACCTCTATAGCAATGATGTGATCATCAGTGTTGAACAGTAACCGACCCTCAGGCCAGTCTCTTTTTAGCACGCATACTGACTTCTCTCTGAAAAGGAAGAATACGAATTTTAAAATATGCTTGAAGCTTTGCAACTCTTCTTCTCTAGTATCGAGCACAAGACAAACCCATGCTGTGGTAGAACATTTCCCTGTCAGGAAGATGATAGCTGACTACCTAGGATTGATTACTGCCTAGGATTTTATTGCATTTTCCTTGTTCTCGTTTCTAGCTATGATTTCCAGGTTGGGCAGTGTTCTTGGGATTTTCATCAGTAGCACACCGCAGTGTGGATTTGGAGCCCCTTAATGCATGGGACTTAACCATAACTGCTGAATTGTGGGTGAACTATAAGTACACCTCTGCCTAACCTTTCGGGGATTACAGGCATGCATAATGAATAATCAGCCTATAATATTCCCACTGCTGGGACACTCGCCTCCTCTCTTTGAGAGGCCCAGTGCGGGTTAGTAGATGTCACATGTCTTCGAATTTTTGGTTTTAGGACATGGCGGTTTCCTCAAAATGTTTTCCTTCACCGTTTTGAGAGCAGTGGTGATGAAATTATTTACACAAAGTAAAGCCTGCCTGGGTTCGAACCCACGACCTACAATTCGTAAGTCGGGGCCGATACCACTGAGCCACCACTGCTCTGCTTACAGGCATGGTGTTATGTTATTTTACTAGTTTTACAAAAACCTATAACTCCATTACTTCTTGACTAAACCATTTTTAGCAATACACTACATAATCTAGAAGTGCCATTAACATTGTGCATAGGTGTGAAATAAAAGCAGTGTTTGTAAAAGTGCCTTCAAAACTTGAATAGCAATAAGTCACACCTTGTAGCTATCGTTATTCTGTAGTCAACAGTATACAGTCCAGTGGTTATCATTTGGTATGGCGTTTTCTTTACCCCACATATTTTGGCCTGGACAAATCAAATAAAATAATCATACAAAAGCTAAATTGCAAAATTGCCTCATTATTTCCCTGTGTTATAGGAAGACTTGGACACACTTAATTTAAAAAAAATATTTTCAAAATGTCTTTTGTCTAGCAGAAGGACCATAATTTACTTACACTGTCTTTAATAATGTAATTTTTATTGAATTACATGACATAACATATTATGATTTTTTGATGACATTTAAAGAGAAACCTGTCTGTGAATGTGAGTAGCATGCAGGCTAGATGAAATACATGATATTCATTTTAATATTGTGAATGTGAAGACTATGTGGGTCATTGTTGGTTTTTTTTTTCCCCTTTCAGGAAGTTTTATTCTTAGTCTGGCATTTTGAGTAATTTTTGTGGCCTACCCAAATGTCCTTTCTTTGGTATTGTTCGTTGAATCGTTGAGCTCCTTAAATTCTGAGTTGGGCTGCATGATTACTGACAAATGCGTGCACTGACTGGACAGGTCCACTCAATCTGTGTGGTTTTTCCTCAAAAGACCATTTCAGACAAATCTACATGGTCTTCACATGATCTGACCAAGATTATGTCTGGACTTTAAAAGAGACTGTGACCTCTGAGTTTGTTTCGGCCTTTCTTCTCAGAGTAGTCAGATAGGAAACGCCGACCTCATCTAGTTTTAAAATATGATTGACGTGTAAAAGTGTTTGTACAAACCTATTTACAGCAATAAAATCATTTATCATTTATTTTACTTAGTTTTGCCCAACCAAGCCCAACTCACGCCAACTAGTTTGTCCAATATAGCTCCAACTCACGCCAACTAGTTTGCCCAATATAGCCCCAACTCACGCCAACTTGTTTGCCCAACACATCCCAACTCACGCCAAGTTGTTTGCCAAACCAAGACCAACTCACGCCAATTTGTTTGGCACACTTACTGTGCACTTTAGCAAACAACTTATCTTTTCATTAAGTCTTCCACTGAATCGTTTAACATTACCCATTGATAAGTAAGAATTCTTATAAATACCTGAGACAACTGACTAAAAGTCTGTGGATCCAATAAAATCACATCTCCATCTTCTGTAGCGATTACAACACAGCTCACAGAGCACTTTTCAATGGAGTGCATCTTCAGAGTGCCAATGCATACAATCTCCGCATTGCTCTTACGCGGCAACTCTGTATTACTCTCCAGGTATTCTATCTGTCGTTCTGGTGTAAGTGTTAAGATATACTGGGACTGCGGTGTTAGAGTTTCGTGAGGTATTGCTTTGAGGCTGTCTATGAGCGGTTTTATTGCATCCGTGTTGTGGTTTATTTGGTTTGTTAACTGCAAATATTAAAATACATTTAAACAAATTTAAAAAATTCCACATTCTCTTGCCAGTAAGAGATAGATTTCAGTGAAAAGACTATACTATATATACACCAAGTACAGTCACAAGAATAAATATGTTACACTTACACAAGATTGAAAAGCGGTTTGCTCCTGAAGTATTGATATAAATTGTATGGTATTATGAACATAGTACTCGCAAAACCACAATTTTACAAGAAATTCACTTCTGAATGTAGCGTAACTGTAAATTATTTATGCTTGACTATACAAAACAGGAGTAAAACAAAAAGATTTTCTGCTTGCTTTGTGGCTATGATCTGAAGTCTTTGCTAGTGTTTTCTTCGTTAAGACTCTTTATTGGACCTCAAATTAGTTTCCTTTGCTGAATAAGTCAATAATTAGGTTGTTGCAATCAGTGGTAGCAGCTATGACCCATGTTTTATTAACCAAAATAAAGTACCAACCTGTTTCCAAACTTCCATCTCACACATACTAAGCTCAGTGGATGGTAGATAGTACTTATAGAACAACTTCAAGTTCCGGTACATAAACACACAAGAACTGTATGCTATAGCCACTATGGGGATGGACCGTGGTACCGTCTCATTAATGTAGAAGCCTACTACTCCCAGAGGTAGGTCTGGTAATACTATGTCTGATATCTGCATGGCACCTTTGAACACCTGCAAATGGAAATAAGATGTTGTTTTAGGATTTTTCAAGAAGTCAATTAATGGAATTTAACAAAAAAAATGTATTTGTGGTTTGCTGTTAACTTAGAAAGGAGAAGAAAATCATGCCGAAGGAAATATGTGCTAGGCAGTAAAGTAATTTACTTAGAGCAATCGTAACGCTACTTTTATTGTTTTAATCAACATCCAGTATCTGGGCTTGGCTTGAGTTCTAAGTTAGAATATGTATGAAAGACGGTACACACCGATAGTATTTGGTTGTGAGTGACTGTATTTCACAGAACATGTATACTGTTAGAAAGTTTATATTATTGCTGTATTCGACTTACCTTCAACTTAGGTCCTTCCTCTCCTCGTCCAAAGTCACCAATAAGGAGTTTGTATTCGTTATCATTATGTAAGTCCAGTAAAGCCAAGTTTTGAGGCAAAGTATTCAAATCTATGTCATCTGTTCCTACTTCTACGTCTAACCAACGAGTCATGCTTCCCATGTTTCGCATTACATTAATAATTGATTTGGTTCATAAATCTTTCAGTCTTTCAGAGCGCCGTTTATTTACGTTTATTGTTGTCATAGCAACTGTTTGAAAGTAATTATAAACTTTTTGACACTACTGACATTTGTCTAACTTGACTTTACTTGACAAAGTTTTGTTCTTTAACGTACTCCAAAACTTTGAATAAAAACTGCGCGTAAACTTAACAATATACAAATGAAAAAATCCTCTTTTCTGTAGAATTTAATATTTTTACATATTTTGTTGTAAAGACATATTGCAAGGAAATAATTTACATTATAATTGGTTCCTACTGCATGCATTTGGCATGCACAGCTACTTTCGCAAACACACCTAATGTGGTGCGTTCAGAACATAAATAAAATTAAAACAGTTTAAAAAAAGCAATCGTACATATACAAAATATCGCGATAAAATTAACTAAAACAAAACTGTAGCAAAGAAAATCAATGTTTTTGTAGCAAAAAAATATTAATCGATAAAAATAATGGTTTAATCATTGATTTTGCATATTCAGGACAAAATTTGTTTAAACAAGTTCCAGGTTTTGAATTTCTGTCCTTGTTGACGTTTATTTTTTCTTTGTTTGTGATTGTTTATTTTTTACAATCGCGCAAGTATTGATGTGTGCATATTGTACAAGTTTTAACTGTGGTTTTAACACTCAAAAAATTATCTAAAAACTTTATTTAGTGATATGGGTTCTTGGTTTAAGAATTTCTAATAACTTTCTTGTTTAATTTTTGTGGTTCTTCACGTATTGGCGTCGAAGGTAAGTTTGAGTTGTTTAAACTTTTTGATACAACATTGTGTTTATGTTTTCACAATAATTAAGAATTGCAATCGTTTTAATAACATAAAGACATGCTATAATTATAGTTTGCAACAGTTGGCAACAATATCATGATTGTTTTATTCATTTGAAGCTATTTAATAAGCTAAAACGAAGTTAAAAAAAGTATTGTAGAACCAAATTTATAAGATTATGCATCGGGAAAAGAAGAGACAGAAGAAGTAATAAAAATAATCATGTAAGTAGACTAAAATTACACAATAATGGAGGGCTAATGTCGAATAACAAATAACTTAGTAGTTGTAGCTGGCTTCAAAAAAAAAAAAATTGGAATAATAACATTTTGCACATTAAAATTAAATATATGCACACCATATGTAATGGTAGAATGTAAAGGGGCCACTATAGTTTTAAGACCATAAACCTACATTCTGGCAAATAAATGGATTTGATTTGATTTGAATGAAATGATTTTTTTAAACATTGGTTTCAAGTAGGTGTAAGTAAATAAATCACATAATATAAGATCAAGCATGATACTGATGATTTTTATCATGCCTAAATTATCATAACCTTGATATACTTCCTGCACACAATTAAATATTAATTTAAGTACCTGCAAGCACCTATTTAAATAAGAACATGAAATATTACTAATCTTAGTAACATTATGAGTAATTTATTCTAATAAGTGTTTAGTCCAAATGAAAATATCATGCAGCTGTTTAAACAGTACTAACATTAATGGTATTTGCCTACAATCAATTAGATACCAGAAATATTATATATAGCTTCTGCCCGCGTCTTTGTCTGCGTGGATGTCGTAAATTATCCTACGGGAACGTGTTACCAGCAGAAAAAGTATCCTATGCTCTAACCTGGGTCATGGCCTACCTGTATACCTATTATCCAAATCCATCCAGCTGTTTAAACGTGAAAAGTAACAGACAGACAGGTAATAAATCCCATATTTTTTTTAATAATCATTTTTATGATTCTAAATGTATGATATAATAATTCATTTTAATATTATCACTATTCATTGTAAACACTAGCATCGCCATTGACCACCAATTAATACCTACTTATTAGCTTGAGTTATTTATTAACTTCACATTGTAATAATAATAACTTTTAAGAGGGTGGGCCGATTTTAATAAAAATAAATACCTATTAAAATAAATATTACCTCAAGATACAGACTCTGACTATATTCTTATTTTTTAAATCCCTTAAAAAGAGGTACACAAAGAAATTCAATAAAAGTGAGTATTTTAAAATCATCCCCTAATTCACCCCATTGTGGGACGGTTTTACAACAACGCTGAAACACGTAATTTTTTTGTTTCTTATTCAAAGCATAACTTTAAATTTTCATATCCCTAACATACAAAACAGTGATAGTGATTAATTTTATTCGAGTTTAGCCGTTTTATTTTTTTGTTCTTTTGTTTTTGAATAGGTACATGTTTTTTGTACTTTTTTCGATAAACATATGTATTTAAATTATTATTATACGTTAATTATAAATGTTTTAATGTTTTATATAGGAAAATTAAATGGAAAATGTACTTTTGACTTACTTTTTTTTCATTATTCCGAACCTCATAACTGTTAAAGGGGCAACTATGGGCGCGCGCTGATACCGTAGAATTATAGCCAGCACGTCAAAGAATAAGAATATAGTAGTTTGAAAGCCTGGTCTTTCAAGACATGGCCAAATTTAGCAGTTTCTGTTTCATTCCATACAAAAAAATCTAAAATATTTTTTTCCGGGCAAACTATCAGTTTTAGAGAAAAACATGTAATGACAATTATTCATCGGAATAACGAGATCTTTCGATAGGTATTTAAAAATAATGAAACTTGTAAAAAAAAAACGAATGTCCCTCATATAGCAGTTTCGATCCACTGTGGGGCGGCGCCTTTGTGTCGGGCTGTCGCGTCGCGCCAGTGTGTACGAGCCTTTAAGCGTGGAAAGGTAACATACAGACAGATCCATAATAATAAATTATAAATTCGTAAGTAACTCACTTACGAATTTATAATTTATTATTATGGATCTTTAATTTTACTTTAAAATTCCTTTTAATACCATAACTTGGCTTATTAACAAGGTCTGCTATGCTTAGAAGGATTGCCTAGTTAATTTATCAACAACAATACTTGCAATTTGTTTATTGATGTAAAGCTAAAACTTCAATTTTAACTTCTCTTACGGCTGAGGATGATACCAGATCTTTTTAACCGACTTCAAAAAAAGGAGGAGGTTCTCAATTCGATTGCATTTTTTTTATGTGTGTTAGCCAAATAAGTTTGATCAAGTTCTGACCTAGCTTTTGAGTTATTTTTTCCACTTAGTTTATATTGATGATGTTTTAATAATTTCATGTCACTGTTATTTACATATCAAGTAGTGGTATACGAATTTGTGTGGGGTAGATACCACAACTAAAAAGAGAAAAATATAAACTTTTTTACAAAAACAAAAAAACAACCGTCTTCCAAAAAAACACTAAAACGTGAAAAATAACTTTAATTTCGGAAGTCGGTGGCAAAAAACGAAAATACAAAACTAAAGACACCGATTTCCGAAATAAAAGTTATTTTTCACGTTTTAATGTTTTATTTTGAAGTCGGTTGTTTTTTTTTAAAGTTTTTTGTAACAACTTATTGGGTTATTTTTCTGCAGGAGTGAACTGTATTCTGATATTAAATGATTAAACAAAACACACATTAAAAGACAGTCTTGCTTGTCATAATATCTTTGTTCTATTGTGTGGACAGATCTCTAAATTACGTAACATTGATTGTCCATATTACATGAACCATAGTTATCCATACTAATATTATAAATTCGTAAGTAACTCTGTCCGTGCATAATCAGCCTATAGTGTTCCCACTGCTGGGACACAGGCCTCCTCTCTTTGAGAGGGAATGGGCTGTAATCTACCACGCGGGCCCAGTGCGGGTTAGTAGATGTCACATGTCTTCGAATATTTGGTTCTAGGACATGCCGGTTTCCTCACGATGTTTTCCTTCACCGTTTTGAGAGCAGTGGTGATGAAATATTCACACAAAGTAAAGCGCCTCCCTGGGTTCGAACCCACAACCTACGACTAGTAAGTCGGGGCCCATACCACTGGGCCACCACTGCTCAACTCTGTCCGTATGTCACCTTTTCACGCCTAAACCACTGAACGGATTTCGATAAATTTTGGCAAGGAGATAGATGGCATCCTGGGGGAGGACATAGACTACTTTTTATCCCAGTAAGTAGCACGTTCCCGTGGGATAATTTCCAATATATTTACTAAAAACACATAAATTATACCTTGCCTTGGTTTTGCCATGAGTTATTTCCTCTATTTTGATGTACCTAAAGGAAAAACCTGCAATTTTTATATACCTCCTATGTTTTGATGCGTGAGAGGCAATATTTACGCGAAAGCCCGCCAACCGATCCCCCTTTTTCCTGTTGCTTGCAAAACAACAAGCGCACAAACGCAATGCAACCCGCGGGTGCAGAATCTCTCTGCGATCTCGGCTGCGGCCGGCAGCTATACAAAACAAAATATCATACTTTTAATAAGACACTGTTTCAATAAGTGGCATGCTTGATTTTTGGGAATCTTCTTGTTTGACAACTACATTGGTTCTAGTAGAACAGAAAGAAGAGCGCGGGCTCATTTATATAGCACACCGCACATGGCTTTTAATAGAGTATAGAGCATAGAATAGAGCATAGCTTTAAATAGAGTTTTTCACACAGTTATGAGTGACAGGGTTGACACTCTACAAAGCCGAACTTAACCATGTGCCATTTAAATGCATGCCGGTAATTTCGTGTTTAATTGCATCAATTCGCGCCTATTTTATTCGAATGATGGCTGCTCCTTTTTGAGACATATTTGGACATTTAGTATCCAGGAAACTTCACATAAAAAAGTCATCTACCTTCATGCAACACAGGTGTGTATCAACAGGCTTTGCAACAATATTATTCTCGGTTGCAATCAGAGAAATTCCTCGGTGACTCATCGTGGTGCGGAAAATGGTCGCTACTCGCTAGGCGAGCGAGTGGTTCAGCGAGTTTACTCTTAGTTTATTTGGCCTTTCTGTCTGGACGCTGCTGACTCACAAACCTGTTTTGCTATCAAGGTGTCGCGCCTATTTTTGATTTTTAAAATTAATAAAGCTTTTATTTTATTGCGCTTATGATTCGTCACTACGCGCGTTAATATTTCGGAAAAAAGACGCTAATTTTGAAACACAAATAATGTGAGACAATTAATAAGAAGAACTCGCTGATGCTTCGCATCATGAGTCGTGCAAAAGCGGTGTTGAAAAGTCTGAATTTTTGCATTCGTATCGAGAGGATGAATTGTTGCAACGTGGAACGAAGTCCAAAAGTCTTAAAACTCAGATGATTAGCTGTATTTTTAGGTCCTTACACTTTACCGCCTACGCTGTAACGGTCTTAGGCCCTAAATCGTTCTTAATCACAGCGTGAATCTCGAAAGACCCGTTAACTAAATCAAAATTCGTTAAGAACAAAAATCAACACTCCCAAAAACATCTTCACAATCTTGCCTCAATAACAAACTGTAATTAGAGAGTTGGGTATTCTTGTCAGTTTCCTAAAATATTAATTAGGGTTCTTTAAAGTTTCACCAAAACAATGACGCTGGTCGACGACCTCGAAGACCTTGGACAGACATATTTGGATGAACGGTCTTTTACATCCTACGCACGTGGCGTGATACCAAGTTTGCTAGTGGTTTGTACTTGATAGACAAGCAGACAGACCAACAAGAGTCGCTGGAATTCACTATCGTTACGTGTTGCTTTTACAAAACACGAAGATTGCATTTGAAAATGTTGCATTGAAATTACCAACATTTTATGAGTTCCGGATTCACTATGCAGGCTTTATTTAGTTCAAACCGCGGATAGTACAGAGTCCGTTCCTCAAACTCTTTCATTAGCAAGACTTAAGTACTTATTTGCTCTTGCTCTTCAGGATTGCTCCTGTGCCATTACTGAATATGTTTAGGTGTACGTACATAAAAATTAGCTGGGCTTGGCAAAATGCGCCTCTTGTTGACCGACTTGTTATGAAATTCTTGGCATTACATAGGATACGTACTGATTACGGTACATCTAAATAGTAAGATTTACCTTCACAATGTTCAAGTTCACCATGTCCAACCCATCAGAGATACACAATCAGCAGTTGTAGATGTTACATTAGATTACATTGACTATAATTAGAGCACATGTGGGCATCAGGCATTATCAACGCTGGCTTGCGGGGGCTTACCAAGGAGACAATGAGAAAGCGGCCTCGATAACACTTGTGTAATAGACCCGCCGACGACCTTACCCTTGTTTATATAGCTATTTGTTAAAACCTTACAATACCTACGTAATTGTTACAAGATTTGGTGTTTGAATGGTAGCGGTAACCTGCTTAATTAAACCTCGATTTTCAATTTCGTTTGCCATTTCAGGTTCTATCCAAAGCCTGTTCAGAGGAATTATACTTGTACCTACCTGCCTTGTTTTCGCATTATCACACTGAAGCAAGATTTTTTTTTAGGATTTTCTTGTTTCCCTTCTTAGTTGCACGAAACTTCGTAATTCCTTAGGGACACCAGATGGCCACATAATATTTCAAATATTGTTTGTAGTTTACCTATCCAAGCACAGTTCACAAACTAAATAGGACTCTGGGTGGATTTTCCAACTCAAAACTGAAGAAACGTGCAAAAAATACGAATTTCCACGGCGTGGAATTTTCCAACAACGATTCGTGTGAAGTGTTTTCGTTAATTATCTTCGGCTGACCTTTGCTTGCTTGAATGCTCCGTGAAAAATTAATTTCACAGATTTTAATTTGGTTAAGTTTTTACACATAGAGTAGAGCCAGGGTGTAAGTCAAGGGCTTTCGTCTTGTACCCTAAATAAATGAATACACCTGTGTCCAAAAAGAAAATTGAAAAATAACCATTTAAGATGAATCCTTAACTATAGCCCGCCAAATTAAAGATTTCTTTGTTTTTTTGCAAATTATAGCTCTGTTTTACGTCGTATGTTGATTAAAATGCGATTCGTGACTGTAGGAATGATATATTTACTGAATAATAATTAATCATCAATTTCATATCAATCCTCAATCTTTGGAAATTTGTTACACCTAAGAATTTTCATATGAATAATACTGAAAAATTCTTAGGTAGAACAAATTTCCAAAGATTTCGTGCCTACTATTATCACGCGTAAACCTACTGCACTTGTCCAGTTGAGCATTTAGGTCAGTCATGATCACAATGGATACCTAATACATAAAATATTTTAACAATTACTCATGTTCTGTAATTATCTTATTATCTACCTAATGAATGACTAATAATCTAAGTTTATTATCTATTAGGTATAGGTCCCGTCAAGTAGAAAGAGCGCTGGCCTGTAACTGCGCACTGAGCGATTAATTTAATTCTAGCCTATTCCAAAGTAGCTAGTAAAGTACATAAATTATGATTCTTATATTAAACAATTACACTTATATTATAAGTATTATAACACAATAGCCTTTATTAAATTAATACAGCTCTCTTCGTCTCCTAACTTATTTAAAAATTTGCTGTGCCTGACAGGGTCCATAATCGTTTCTATTATATTCTATTTACCACCTGCAAGTGTACATTATGGATTGCAACAAACGATTTGAGATTTAAAGTAATAGTACGAGTATATAACATTGTATAGGGTTGCCATATTTGGCAAGGCTCGTGAATAAGTATAAAATATTATTTAATAAAAAATAATACTAATTCTAATCTATGGAAGCAGTTCTAGACGTAGCTTGATCATATTTTGCTGCAGATTTTACTTTTTTGTGTGATTCTTTCTTTCTTTTTACATATTTATAAAAGTCCGTGCAAGTCATATTGAAGTTAACCTGGCACTGTCTCGGGCAGCAGGCGATTTCTTTCATCGGTCCACTGGGTCTACATTAATGAAAATACCCCTTTCACAGTGGCGTTGTGGCCAGGTATCGCAAACAAATATTGGCACAATTTGAGCAATTGGTATTTTCTTTCAATTGCCGTGACCACGCGATAAATCGGGACGAAATAGTGCTTTGCTGGGACGTCGGGACAGAGGGCCTAATGACGGTGACAGTCCTGATATATCGGGACGAATGGCAACCCTAACATTGTAACACGTCCCCTCCATGTCGCTCAGCGTTCTTTTTATGGGTCTATTCCCACCCAATACCAAGAGCTAATACCATTTGGTATTAGTTTATTTCCGAATTTATTTTCTATTCCCAACGAGTACCACATTTTAAAACCAATACCAAAACAAGGTTGAAGAAATCAGATACAGTCAGGTTCAGTAAAATTAAAATGCTTTGAGTGATTTTAAGTAATGTTTAACCTACCTACCTACCAAATTAACTTCCAGCGGTCGATCTCTGGTTGACTGTAATACTAACAGCTAAGCTGTGTTAAAATGAATTACCGAACTAAGTTTCCGAAAATATAATAAATGTTCCCGAAAATCCTAACCCTAGACGGTCGACGTCAGTGGCATCCCGAGGTTCGGTTGGTTAGGTTCCTTTAAACCCTTTAGACAGAAATAGGAGCCCCGCGAAGCGGGGCTCCGTCGACCAGCTTATTAACCCTAACCCTATATTTAGATTACCCTAGATTTCGGTAAAACGCAATTTAAATAAAACTTTGTGTAGCTGAGTGTACAAAAAGTCACGCTTTGGTATTCGTTAGTAATAGATTTTATATTTAAAAAAATGTGGTACTCGTTGGGAATAGAAAATAAATTCGGAAATAAACTAACACCAAATGGTATTAGCTCTTGGTATTGGATGGGAATAGATCTTTTTACGTGACGGAACCTGTATGATAAGCATGAAATCTTAATATATATAAGCACCTACTTAACTTTAACTCCGTAGCTAAGTGTTGCGAAAAAGTAAAAACAATTTGATTTCTGCCACTCTGCCAAGGCTGACTACTGTTTTCTTGAATGCCGATGTCTACGTGCCTACGTTATTATGTCCCAAGATTCAGTCACGGCGCACTCCTGATTAGCGACGGTTGCCGGCACAATCATGATGTTACACTATCCAACGTATTGGGAACAATGGCGTTGATCTAAAGTAGTGTAATTCGCATTGTGATCGGTACGATGTTGTATGAAGAAACCATCATCAGAAAGTTTTGGATTTCTTCTTCTTTCATGTTGATGGTACGTCTTCAAATTATTTGGGCCCAGTAGGTGTACACCTTAATAGACACGTTTTACGTCCTCTCAAGTGCAGATGTAAGGACACTGCACACTCCAGCAGGTCGACCATGGTCTAGCACCGCATTCGATAGAAGTTACAGCTACAAAAAATTAAAGGCAAAGTTTAATGTTACGCATCATCTTATTACTTCGCAAGGAAACTAAATAAAAACTAGTAGACAGTTCTTCGAACATGTACCTATAGATTTCTAAACGACAATCTCGTAGAGTCATCGTAGGAAAATCTGAAGATCAATACTTACGAAACCAATCTTTTTATACCGGTAATCTAAATTGCCTACCTTCAATCCGTTATTTGTAGCTGTAATGTGCCATTAAAAATATTAGCAACGCATCACGATAACTAATATAAAGAAAAGCGGACTGCTAGAAGTAATTAAAGTAACTGTTGAAACATTCTGTGGTTAGTCAATCACAACAGAAAAGATGAATGAACTTCGGAAAGAAGATGGCGTATCAACGGACGGAAGCTTTGTCGTTTCCGCTTAATGTAAAAAGAAAAGCAAAGGAAATTACAACGTTCATCCTATGTAGGCTGATGATGTATTGTGGATGTGAGATCATCCACAGTCCATTATCTGTATGTATACTAATACATTTTATATGTACCTATTTGAAAAATAGTGTTTTGGGAAATCCTGACGGAAATTATACATTTAGGTTCTACTCGTACATACTGGTTTACTAATTAGCGTACCTACTGAACGTGAATAGAGCTACCTATTCGAAAAGGTTTCCTACAAGAAGAGTTTGAAATTAAAGGTTTTGTCATTGTCCTTTCACTATTGACGACAAGTGACGAAGCGTGGGCGGCGACCCATAAAGCGGAAACAGATTAATCGCTGAGATTTAGCACATGACTGAATGACTATATCCGTGCTAGTTTGTAACAAGATAAACAGCTGTGAGCTTGGACGAAATGTGTGCCTACAACACATACTTTTAAGCGCCATTTAAAGGCAGTGAAATAAATGTCGAAGGCACTTTAGTTCATTTCAATTTGGACATTTCGAAAAAAAAAACGATTCTCAAAAAGGTCTATGGTTGACTGGTAGAGAATGGGCTCGTGGCATTAAGCCCGCTTTATGTTGATACTATAGAGGTATGAGGAACAGGGTGTCAAGTTCACGCATACTCTATGGAAAAGGGAGGATCCTCCGACCAGACGGTTGTTGTGTCTGGCGGGCAACTGCCCGACGGTTGTTTTTTTTTTTTTTTTTTTCCTAATTGGCAGCTCGTAGTTGTGACCACTAAGGTCCTGGCTACTTAACCGGGCAAACCTGTGGGTGCCTTAAGCTACTAACTTAAAGCCTCCAGCCAGGGGCGAAAAATACTTAAAAATTAGGTGACCGCACGCTAAGGGCACCCCCTGTGGGGTACGAACCTCGGCTTAGGGCGTCACTGAGGGGAGGGCAGCAAGATGGGACAGGCTGGATCTAAATTATATTATTATTAACTGGGGAATTTAAAACTACAGGCTCAGCTACGGCGCGGGCTGGCGCGTCGTCGAGCAAGGGTCGGGGGGGGCCCGACGGTTGATGTCGGGGCGTTGTATATATGCTAGTCG
The DNA here is from genome assembly GCA_916610205.1 of Griposia aprilina. Taxonomy (NCBI): domain Eukaryota; kingdom Metazoa; phylum Arthropoda; class Insecta; order Lepidoptera; family Noctuidae; genus Griposia; species Griposia aprilina. Next base: position 3,180,654 of record OU744295.1, on the reverse strand, counting down.
CGCGGTAAACTCTGCGCGATGCAGGATTTTGCGTAACGTCAGCATGACGTGTAGCTCGCATGTGGCGATGTTGATACCGCTACAATACTACTAGATACTTAAGAGATTTTTACCTAAAAAAAAAAAAAAAATCGAAGAGCAGAGTAGTTTTAACTAAGGCAACCCTTACTTCCTTTCTATCGACCTGGTCTCGTATCATTCACGCATGACTACCAGTGACAATGAACTTAAGAAATTATGCAATTCTATCTGTGTCGCTTTTGTTTCGCGTCATTACCTATAGTTTTTTTAGCTAATTTGAAAAGAATGAAGCCTGCGAGACAATGCCCTCCAAAATCAGAATTTTTTGCAGCTGGATTGGTAAAAATTACCTTGCTTGTAAAAGAGAAAAACCACAAGTTTGGGATTCATTATTTAAGTTTTGTAGGTAATAGTTATGTCATGTTAAAGTTGAAGATAAAAATCTGAGAAAAGTGCGGATATTTGTCAGTTTTGCTGTTAAAATAGACTTTCCAACCCGTTTAGGGCAAACAACTTAAAACTGAAAGTTGCTTAAATGCAGTTGCAAGCATGTTACGCTTATGTTGCAAAAAATTACGTATGCTTAATATGTCTTATCAGGTGCTTATCTTCTACTTGAAGAGAAAGAGGTACCATTTGCAAGTACAGTAGTGTTACACTTTTAATATCCTTAGGCTTTTAAAAGTGTAGGTACTAGGCAGGCACTCTTGATTTTTCCTTCTTCTTAGGACAGTGTTCCACATTTAAAATTAGTCCAGCTTTCCCACTTCATTAAATCGAGAACTGGAGCTCTACCAGAATATAGCTAATTTCAATCATGTTCCAGTATTCTGAAGTTTTTTATTATCACTCAATCCTATTCCTAACTATACTCGAAAGGTTTAGGTAGTTAAATAAAGGTAAACAAATCGTAAAAAGGGTTTTTTATAGTTGACACTTTCTTGTTTAAAAATACGTTACAACAAAATTAAAGTTATTTGCGATTTATACGATAGTTTTCTCTTTTATTAATGTATGTTAAACTTTATTATTTATTCGTAAACTATACTCTTCGTATATGTAATTGCTTGAGCACAATTTTTATGTTAGATTTATAAAATAGTATAATATTTTGTAATCTGTCTATTGTAAAGAGCCCAAAAAGACAGGTTCCCTAAACCTTTTGCAAATACAACGAATTAGATAACGTTGCTAAATTGAAGAGTACACCTGTGACGTAGTATGGCAACTGAAATAGCAGGTATTACGTTTAGTCGGTTAACCAGATGCCTTATAAGTTGTGGATGAATTAGAAAAAATGTTATATGGTGTCACTGTGTATTGCGGCTGCCACCATACCACTGTGAGCGCAATTCAAATGAGTTAATATGGGCTCAAGTTAAAGGGTTTGTAGCCGAGAAAAATAAAACTTTTAAAATGTCTGACCTAAACATTATTTTGCCAGAGGCTTTAGCTAATGTGACTGCTGAGAATTGGAAATTTGGAATTTTAAAAGAAAAACAGAAAATGTTTAAATTAGACAAAATAATTGATAATATCACTGAACGCTTTATTATTAATGTGACAGATAGTTCCTCAAATTCAGATTCAGAATAGAGCCTATTATTATGGGACTCAAAATAATATGATTTTAACGTTTGAAATATAAGGTTTAACATCTATGAGTCACGTGGTTTATTTTGTTTACCTTTATTTAACTACCTAAACCTTTCGAGTATAATATTATAAATGCGAAAGTAAGTTTATTTATTACGCTTTTATGCTAAAAAGGCTGAACGTATTTGGATGAAATTTGGCACATGCAGGGGAGTATTTACCCTAGAGCCAAAAGGGCCATGGCCAGGGGCGGCAGACTGCGAGGGGCGGCGCAAGCAGAAGCTCGCGCAACCTAACTTAACTTATAGCCAACTTTAGTTATTTAATAAACAAAAGGATTTGAAGGAAGCATTTCCATATACTTAAATAGCATAACGCATATTTCTGTTCACTGCGGTGACAATTTGTAGTGCGGAACATTCGTTTTCCGTACTTTAAAGAATAAAAATATATCTACGTTCCCGTTTATGCGAAGAACGTTTAAACAGTTTAGCTATTCTTAGTATAGCAGCTGACTTGACAAAAAATCCGTTAATTATGACAGTGTCATTGAAGAATTTGTTAACCAATCTATCCATAGAACGCAACGGATATATTTAAATAATCGTGTATAAATGGTGTGTATTTCTTTGTATGGCCTTTTTCATTCATTATCATCATGCTCTTGCTCAGCCCACATCAACACACTGCTGGATTTTATTTTATAATTAAAATTTAAGTGTTTGTTTTTTCCGTTAATATATTGGGCGGCAAACCTTATAGGCTCAGGGCGTTGAATCTTAAAATACGCCACTGGGCACATGGGTAGACCATGACCTGCAGTTACATAAGCGTCTTTTCATTCTGGATCGCAGACGAAGTCGCGGGCAACAGCTTGTAAGATTATAATTAGCACAACATAATCAGATTGCTGGTACTAATTAGAATAATCTATTTGCGTATCCGTCAATGCATGGTGAACACGTATGAAATCCAACCATCCTTGGCCTATTAATTAATTTGATTGTTCTACGCGATCCGTTATCACGGCTCTTCCGCTGTTGGTCAGGAAGTAAAACGTACAAAAAGGTGCAATTTAGAGGGCAATTGTGAAGAGTTATGTAAACAATTTTTGATTGATTGAAGGCTTATTATTAGGTAAGAGACGTTTGACACGCTATTGTAGCAAATGTTATTCCTTCGTTTATGGCTTGTTAATAAATCGTTTTGTAACCGACTTCAAAAAAAGGAGGAGTTTCTCAATTCGACTGTATTTTTTATTAATTTGTGTTACGTCAGAACTTTTTTCTAGGTGAACCGATTTTGATGATTCTTTTTTCATTTGAAAGCTGTCGCTTCTCATGTGGTCCCATATAATTTTGAACAAAATCTGACTATTAGGTTTTAAGGTATCCTTAATGATGATTTTTTTTCCACTTAGTATTATATACGTATATATATATATAGGTATATATTGATGATGTTTTAATAACTTCCTGTCACTGTTAATTACATATCAAGTAGTGGTATATGAATTTGTATGGGGTAGGTACCAAAACTAAAAAGTGAAAAATAAAATCATTTTTACAAAAAATAACGACCTACTACCAAAAAAAAAAACGAAAATACTAAACCAAGGACACCGACTTCCAAAATTAAAGTAATTTTTCACTTTTTAGTGTATTTTTTTTGACGGCGTCGATTGTTTTTTTTTTTGTAAAAAAGTTATTTTCTAGAAAAACATCCCTTCTGGGGGCAGTCTGGTTTTAATCTCATAATTTGTGGTACAATTGTTTTTTAAACTTCTTTAGGTGCATCCGGTTCGACTGGCAACCCCAACATAGTTTGGAAAATGCTAGACAGATAATGAATTGTTTTTTATTTTATTTATTAGAACATCTATCATTGATGGTTTTGAATTAATGAAAGTTAAGCAACGTAAAACAGCAGTTTTTGGCTTTCCCTCAACCCGAGTATGTATATACGATTCTGTCGAAAATTATACGCGCGTCTTATCATCGCGCTACACGCGGTGCCTTTGAGTCGCGCTAGTGTGTACGAGCCTTAAGTACCTAATCTTTTATTTATGTACGGTACCAGTCCGTATGGGTCGCTTCAAGGACGGCTCTTAACCCATAACAGTAATAATACCTCAGTCAACTGAAAATACTAGTTCCTACATAACATAACACAACCTCTCGCCTTGTTTCCCCAAAGGGTTGGGCAGAGGTGTGCCTATAGTACACCCACATTTCGCCAGTTATGTTTAAGTCCTATGTAAGTAATGGGGGGCGAGCCTGTTGACATCAACTGGACGCAAATACAGACTCCGGACTGCTAGCTACTGAGAAATGGCAAATAGGAGAACCCAAAACACTTTGCCCAACCTGGGAATCGAAGCCAAGACCTCATGCTTAGTAGCAGCGCTTGCGGCCACTAGACAAACTGAGACATTTACAATAATGTTTTAATACATTGTTAAGAGTTGAAGACTATCTAAAACTCATACCATGGAAATTATAAAAGTACTTGGTCCTGCAGAATGGACTGGCCATAGAGGTCTAAGCCTTATGTTATTACTATCCCTTGCTGTTTTTTTACATGATCACGATGTCGCAATTAGGACCTTCGTATACTCTTTCCAGTTTCCAATGTTAATAGATGCCCAATAAGCTAATCATCATTTAACTCGCACACTAAAATATTACATGTTAAAATTTTAGAAAAATCATCTTTTTTTCAATATCTGTAAATATGTGAGCACCATGTATCTATCACATAATTAATTTAGCTGTCATTGATTTTATTTTATTCTTTTAGCCTAATGTGGTATAGTAATTTTATTCTAGGAGCATCATGTTCGCATATAATTATATAATTAATGTATACAAACTATTGTAAAACATTTTAAGAGTGACGGTAGAGTTTCTTGCCCATTCTTCTCCATACGAAACTACCTTTTGGAAGGGGCAACTAGAACCAATTCTATTTTCTTGTAAATTTTGACGTTCAAAAGTGCCTTATATGTGCCTATTTGAAATCAATGATTTGGCTTTGACATCAAGTTATTTATCAATTAAAGTGTATCTAGATAGATCAAAGATACACACAATTTCATTATGTAATTGCGAATTCAATTAATTCGGAATATGAATCAATTCTCCAAACTTAATTCTCTTTGGAATTGGAACTCACTGTACCGAGATATAATTTATTATTGATATTAAATTAATTAGGTGCGGAGCTGTTGCAGACAAATTCGATTAGATAATTTAATTGACATGGACTGACATGGTATGCATCGATTTGCATATTATCTAGTATTAGGTAATTATAGTATCATTCGATTGCTGTTCTCGTGACGTCATTATTTGAGACACCTATAATATTGTTATTGTATTGTTCTGTATAAAATAATCGACGGTGTATTTAATTAGTCTTGCAAAACGAAAAGGCAAACAGAAAATGTGTCCTTAGGAACGGACAAATGTCGTAGCAAGTCTGAAAAAGTTATTATAAGCCAGTTTATGGCTATACAGAAGTGCCTATAATTATTGGACCTTAATATAAGAACAAGTGCTGATGGCAAGCTGTAAAAAGCTCTCAGGTAAACTTTAAAGCTCTCTAAATCAATAAAAACGCAAAACAATACCAAACCGTACCAAAAGACCACAGTATTTTGAGTAGACAGTTGCCCTTAAATGAGCTACACCGACGTAACTAGGGATCAATATCCTCAGCTTATCTGTTAATGAACTGCAGTTATATCACGAAATATGAACATCAAAGGACCAATCTATCAGCGAAGTGATCAGCGCAATCGAGCATCAAATTGCCTCTTGCCGGATGTCTGCGCAGACGCACCACAATAAAACTTAGTGCAGACTGCAGGCTCGTGAATTGTAGACAACAAAATAAAACATTTGCAATGAATAATGTAACAGTAATGTTTCTAATAAATATGTATTGTGTCATATAAACAATGCGATTAAGCGTTATAATGCGGAGATTATGTTGTTTCAGAATAATGAGCATGTTTTGTCACTTGCATTAATGTACCTACAACTAACTGAAGTTTTCAGCTCCTGAGCCCTTTTGATGTACCGACCTTACAATGAATTGACCGTTTTCCAACCCAAAAATCCTCTACGCACTCTAAATGTTCTTTTAATTTCTTTCTGGCGTGTTCGCGTCCTTTGTAATTACATCTGCTTTTGTTAATAAACGACAGTATCCTTTTTCCTTTTTCTTTCGCTTGTCTTCCTAATTTGCTGAATTAGCATTGTGTATTTACGGCCAGTGCCCGGGTTAATGACCACGTTGTACTGATGCGCCTGCGCGTACGCAATGCTGCTACAATGAAGAAAATTCGCAAGCAAAAATATATTTACAGCGTTCAGCAATAGAGATTATAGTTGTGTGAAAAGCACCTTTATAGGCCTCAATTATATCATCAATTGTTTAGATGCATGCTGATAGTAGTAATGATTATAGTTTCAGTTTCTATTGATCAGTAGGTATCTTTGAGTTGATGGCGGTCAGTTAATGAGGAAGGAACTTATTCATCGGTTATTTAAGGCGGTACCCCGACCAAAACCCTGTCAAAGTGCGTTATTCAGAGGCTATTAACTCATTCACTATGGGTAATAAACTACATCTAAAAGCACATTATTAATGTTCGATATCCTATCATCACATTGCACGTTCTTATTTGTTTTTATGTGTTATAAATTCATCTGAAACCTCCTTCTAAAAAAGTGACAAAAATTATTGATTGCATGCATCTCTTGCTAAAGGTGACGTTCTATTCATTTGAGGATTACACTAATGGATAGATAATTTAAAAATCTAAATAATACACGTTTTATTTTATTTTAAAACTTCACTTGTCTTTTTTTATTCAAGTAATTTCATTATTTTTGTGAATTTTATGATAAATGAGCGTGCGGAGGGAGCGAGACAGAGCGAAACTCAGCGACGGGACAGAGAAGGACCGAACGCTCAAGGTCGTTTGGTCAGGGAAGCGCCTTAACTTCATTATTTGGTCAACCTCTTATTACCGGATGCTACTTGAACACTTCAAAGCTTACTTGTGTATTAACTTATTCAGTATTTATAAATTTTCTGCAAACTGTGGTGCTCTTCCTCTCATCTTTGACTTGGTCCTCAATCAGCCGTTGTCTGTTTGGCTTGTGGGTTTTGCTCTCTTTTGTCACCAGACTGTACGTTGATGTGCACTCGTACCACAAATTTCAACCACCAGAGATTGATTTTTGGATGTCACGTGACACGTTTTAATAATAATTTTAACCAACCATATAGGCATATATTGACACTGAGTTTCAATAAGGTTCAAGGAAAACAACCAGTCTCAAGTATGATCTAACTAGCATATTAATTCTGTTTCTTACCGTATCTCAGGAATGCTAGCGGTAAGCGACATTTATGTTCAAGAATAACATTATTTTGCTAAAATATTCTGCCTACTAAAGATGGAAACTAAAGAGCTATGCTCAAGTTACGGAATGTTATAAACAAGTGGACGTAACTGTTGTCTATTTGTCATTTTGTTTCGCAAACCGTGACATTGATGACAAGACGAGATATTTCTGAATTTGGCATCTACGAAATTTACCTTGACCTCTCGAGTAGCTTACAAACAAACAAACAAATGCTTGCAATGACTGGACAGGCCCACTCAAATCTATGTGGTTCTTTCCTCAAAAGACCATTTCAGACTCTAATCTACATGGTCCTCACAAGATTTGACCAAGAATATTTGTGGACTGTAAAAGAGACTGACCCCTGAGTTTATTTCCCCTGAGAAGAAATAAAAAGTAGTCAGATAAGATATTTCGACTCTATCTACCTTATTTTTTTATGACTTGTAAATGTGATTCCGATGTCCTATTTACAGAATAAACAATTTCATTTAATTTAATTTCGATTTGTTTGAAGTTGAAACTAAGCATGATTTTGATTACCTTCTCAGATTGGTTCCTGAAGTGAAGAAGGTTTCTGGGCAAAAAACAGTGATAGTTCAGTGCAGCTCTAAACTTAATAGAGATATAGAGTAGAATAGTGGGGCCCGTCCACAAACATGTTTGTTGTGACGTGATCGCGAAATCATTATAAGGTTAAACACCGCTTGTTGACTTCTCTAACATATTGTTTTATTATGCTAGTATTGGTTATACATTAAGACCACGTCATACCACATAAAGTTACACGTGTCAACAGAGAAAAAATTGGCGCTTTTTTACTTTGTCGCTGCCATAAACTTTCAGGCACCTACTGAAGTTGATTGCAATACAGCGAGGCAATTACATAACACACTAACAGTAGGTATGGGTTTCATTTTGACAGTTCAACAACATTCATTGCGTTATTTACGTTGTTGAGCAGACAATTTTTTCGAACATATGAAGCAATGGATTAGCAATAGGCTTCAAAATGATTCAGTTTGTGACAGATAGTGTGTTACGTAATTAAGGTGTAGGTTCAATATGTAAACTAGTGCCTTAAATGAAAATAATAGACAGCATTAATCCTGGTGTAATATTGACAAAGAATATTGGTTTCATAATTTTATCGCTCAGCGACTCGCTTGGAATCAACAGTATTTTAATTAAGTAAGACGAAGATTAAATGCCACATCTAAATAATTGCCAAATAATAAATGGTAAAAGTAACATTTACCTACCTCATATAATTATGTTAAGTTATTTTAGATATGTGTACCTATTGTATATTAAGTATTCGCGCATATAAATAAAGATGTCGGGACAGTTGTGCGCAGAACTTTGCTACTTCTTTTTTCAAATCTGACAGATGTCAAACTATAACTGATGAAGACCACCTAACTTTTTTTAAGGGGAGTAGTACCGTGATTTATGTAGCTATGCCTTTTTATCTAACCATTCGCAAACATTAATGATACATTTTAATTTAAAGTAACCTCGAATTCTTTATGCGCAGCTTGTAGACAGTAAGGCTAATCTCTGTTTACGATTACATAAAATGTATTTAAAAAGATGAGGCTATTTATGTGTAAACTACAAAGAGTCCTTCCTTCTATTATATTAAAAGAGTAAAATCGTGACGATATTATCGTGAAAGTCTTCGTCCACGTCCATAAAATATATGGAAATACGTGCACGTTAAAACGTTATCATGGACGCAAAATTTAAAAGCGACTTCACATAATTTCCATACATTTTACTTGCCTATGTTATCGTGATGTCGTGACGTGGACGCCCACGATAATATCGTCACGTTAGAAATTATAAAAGTGCACATTGGATTTTAATTGTTCAATCACGTGAAAAAAGCCAGCAGCGGTTTCGATAAAAATGGCAGGGAAGGTGAATCACAGCCTGATTTTGTAACGTATGGAGCCAGTATCTTTCCGGATTACTAATCCACTTCTAGCAATTTTACAAATCCAAGCACGACTCAAGAATTTATATTAGTGATGGCATAATCTTTTTTAATGTCCTTTTCCATCATGGCTATCATTTTCGCCAGGCTGATTTTGCATTTGTCCACTAATATTGTACAAATTACACGCTTTAATAGTAATCGGATTAATTTGACTAGATTCAGCTGCAAAAACGTCTTGTGGCTTCAAGCTCAGTGGCTTGTTCTCTTTTCTGCATTTCACAGTAGGTAATCGATTTTCTTCAGTTGCCATCATTGACTAAAATGAATTTTGGCGTAAAATTGGTAACTGTACTGGTGGATTCCAGTTAGTTCGATTGGATAATGATTTAGATTTAGATGTTAAATACAGAGGTTTTACCTAAATAAACAGATCAATTCAAAAACCTACGACCCGATTGGTCATTTGCATCATAAGCTCCGGTTATGTACCTAATGGAGTAAAGTTGTGATATAATGATACCCAAGAGATGGCAAAAGGAACAGGGGAAGACAATGCAAAAGATGGGAAGACCAATTAAAGCCCACAGCGGGTCCAAATTGGAGAAGAGTTACTAGAGATAGGAAACAGTGGAAATAGTTAGAGGAGGTTTTTGTCAAGAGGCACACTGAACTAAGCGATATTCTGTAAACCATTACTGAAAATAACACAAAAATAAATCTGTTGTAAGGCTTATATTGTACTTACCTAATGTAATGAGAATTGCAACAACCCATCGCTTGAACATGTAATTTATAGAACTTGCATGGGCATGGGTATTATGGAGGCTGTGAACGTAAGTAGGTGAATGTCTGTGCTCACCACGGTGGCATGTCTCGGTTGTCCTTAGGCACAGATGCATAGATGCATACAAGTTTTACACAGACTGCGGCATGACAACATGGTGAAAATATGTTGATAGGCTTGCAAATGGGTAAAGACAAAACGATTGATTTGAATATGCAAAAAAGGTTTGCAACGATGATACAAATTGTAATCTAGGTTTTTTTAAAGAATCTATTGCATGTCAAAAGTTTCCATTCGTCAGTAAACCTTTTTTCCTTATGTATTCTCATCGAGTTCGTTAACCACCACATAAGTATATCCGTGTCATGTTGAGTGCAAAGTTCGCAGTAAGATACGTTTATTAATAAAATAACAATATCCACCAGTCACGTACAATAAACTCGCCGTACATAATGAAATGTAACTCGACACACAAAACAAATTCAAGTGACAAAAAGACAGTTACCACGTAACAGTTGGCACTATAATACCATAAAACTAAACACATCAAAGAACAAATACAAATAAGATATGCACAGGACATCGTCCGTTACGATCATTGTCTTGCAAAATGTACTCGACATAGCTTTCGACTCCTGCGCAAGGACATTCTTATTTCAAACGATTGATTGTGATTCGTCGCCCGTCGTCCGAACAGCGAATGACGTGCGTGTACGTGATCTAACTTAGCATGAATTACTAGTATTAATTATCGCCTTTCCAGCATAACATAGCTATCAAGTGAGCACTTTCGTTTTGTTCTCAGACGATTTTGACAAGTAAAAGGCGTAGAGAGGTTTGTTCAAGGGTGGTTAGTGAAAGTGCTTGCATAACCATTGTTTGCTCCTTAAAACCTGTAAAATACCAGTTGTTTGACAGCAATTTACAATTTCGCACTTGTTGTTTTGGAAAACCCGTTATCTGCGTCTTGTTATCTATATTCAGTGTCCGTTTGTCCACAATGAAGTCACCGCGCAAATCCAATTTGCTGTGTTCTGTGTTATTAGCTCAGCCGTGTTTTTGACTTGATAAAATCTGTATTCAAGGACATGTCTGTCACGGCTTCTTGATGGCTTTGTGCTTCAGCTTGTTTTATCCAATTATGAAGTGCGAAGCCTAAAGAATTAATATTTATACTCTGACTATACGCTTGTCCGTATGCGAGTGTGTCTGTATACACGTAATCACCCAGTAAACGACAGAATCCATTACGATACACAAAGCATGTTGCTTGACGACGAACGGAGGTCCTTGTTTATGTTGTCCTTTTTGTAACTTACTATTGTATTAATTTAAGCGCTTTCATAGGGCTCTCTGCGGCTGACTATCGAGACACTAAAAAAAAAAAAAAAAAAACCCCACCTCTCTTATAATTATAAGTGCTGATCAAGTTTTTACTTGTTTGCCATGTTGCCAGCAAGCGGAGTCAAATTAGTCATTTCAATGTTTGTTATCATGTCCACAGGACATGTTTGTATTGCCAGCGACTAGCGAGTTGTGTTCAAAGTGCACTTTATACCTAGATACTCCAATTCCAGCTCCATTAAAATATGTTTCTTGTTTAGATAATAACCTTACAAAACATAATGACAAAGCATAACTATTTGAAGCTTTTAGCGAAAGCTTCAACTTCTTCAGCTTTTTCAACTGGGTACATGTTCCATACAATTTTATTCCAACCAAATGGTGACGATGCGAAGGGTTTGTTCAAATTCATGGCCCATGTCTTGTGAAAGCTAAATTGTTTAGGATACGATGGGACTGACATACGCTATGCGTAAAAGTCCCTATAAATAAATAAAGAAAAAAAAAATACTGGGTACCTACTAATAGTTATAATTCTTCCCTCAATGATAAATAATCTCATGTTACCACTTTAGTAAAGCAAGTCTTCCCAAATGAGTCGTCAAAATCTTGTTGACCAGTCGCAGCCGTCATCGCACGGTAACCTTATTAAATGAATCAAAGTCTAAGCACCAAGGAAGCGGCTTAACAGCGGCTTATATATTAACGCATCTTTGAATGTGGGCATATAAACCCCTTTAACATCTTTGAATTGATCAACAGAGTAATAAAAGAAAGACAGTCCTTTATAAAATGAGACATCGTACGTTGTGACGTAGGTTTCGTGCCAGCTTGTGCCAAGTTGCTTGCAAAAATAAAGGAACTCGACCACAGTAGCGTTCCCGTTAATCATAATTCATAATATTGATCTTAAACGTGATCTGCTGCTTGAAGGAATAGGTACTATAATGTATCGAAGAGCTTGACGTTCATGTAGTTACTAAAGCGTAGCTATAATGTGCATTTAGTGCACCTACAATTTAAAAATTAATTTTGCCAAACTCACTTACCTATTTGTAACAATCCAAAGAACGAAACATGGTGGAGGTAAAGAGCCGCCTTAGAATAAAGTCAAGTATATTTCTAACAGGTAAAATATTCACAGTTTAAAAAAATTGCTTCTGAATCTCTCTGACATGACACCAGCTTACTAACATTTAACAACGAAATTAAAATCGAATCATTTTCTTTTACATCTACATAATTTTACATCATAATTCCATTAGTCGTATGCAGTTTGGCGTATGACGAACAAGTTTAATCCGGATCGATGACATTTTAGGCAACTGGTCAAACTGCATTGTTGGGTAACCACCTTTAATTAACGCCTTATCGAATGCTGGTATGAGCATATTTATTTTATTCGTGGAATTGTCTTTGGACGTCGAAGAAGGAAAAATATTTGTTACCTCGTGGAGTTGATGTGTCCCGATGAAATTCGTTGATGCTGTCATTGATTTCGGATATAAGATTCACTCTGAATGGAGTTTTCTTAACACTTTTTTTTTCTGTTCGCTGTTGACCTTTACTGAGACATCATCTTCAGTAGCAGTAGCACAGACGCTCCAACATTATTAACCCTTAAAAAAGCTGTCACGAATAATTACAAACATAGAACAAACAGATAGTTGCAAGCCTTACTTCCAAAAACTCAAAATACTCACCTTATTTAGTATTTATATTTTCGAATTATGTAAACTAGTCCGCAAATGCCCAGAATCTTACAACACACGGGAAAACATATAAACAAAATATTCGTCGCGCCATAAAAACAAATTAAATCTGCCTCCCGCCTTCTAGTCCATAAGCTATTTCAATAAATGTATATAATAAATTACCGGAAAACATAAAACAATAAAACAAAACCAATATTTTTTTAAATAAATTAAAACAATTCTTAATTAATAAAAGTTATTACACAATAGACGAATATCTAACGGCTAAATTCAATAATGAATAGATACAACTGTTTAAGAGTTATGTAAAATAATAAAAATAAATGAGTTAAAATATATAAATACATTAAGTATTAATTTAAATATATAACTATATTGACTACATTAATTGTAATACAAAATATTTAACGAATAATTAAATAATTCAAACTCAAACTCAAAGCATTTATTTCAATTAAATCATTTACAGGCACTTTTGAACTGTCAAAGAGTCGGTCAGTTAGTCGGAAGTTGAAGCTAGTTGCCCATTCTAAAACGTAGATCTCTAAGGAGAATATTAATACATAAATTAATACAAAAAAGAAATTAATAGATTGACTTACACATATTATATTCAGAGAATAAACAAATGAGTGTTAATATATAATAACTAATACTGTTGCAAAAAACAGATATATAGGAAATAATTTAAATATTTAGTAATAAGAAAAATCGTAAAAGCGCTCTTCCTCTCTCCTACTTATTTAAAATCTTGCTGTGCCCAACAGGGTCCATAATTGTTTCTATTTATTAATACTTACCACCTGTATACATTATGGATTGCAATAAAGATGAATACATTGATAATTGTTCCTAATCAATATCCGAAATCTTAGTCTTCTCAGATTGATTACCTTCCTGTATTCGTTGTACTAGTACAGCGTACCGAATATTGCACCTGCCATGTTTTGTCTCTGCATCACCATAAGGTTGACTGTTAGAAAATCCCTCAGGCATTAAGTCCGCCTTTGTACAGTTTTTTTTTTTTACTTTTAATAAATATTTAATGTCTCAAGAACCAAATTCCGGAAAGGATTATCTGTTTGTTTTACAACAAACGTAACTTGGCAAACTCAAGATCCTACAGATAAGTGATGACTGACAGCAGCTCTGGTTCCCAAGTACAAGGAACCAATTGTGACGCAATTGTTTTACTTTTTATTAACTCAATGGAATCTGATATTATTGCTTTCACAACATCATTGATTGACATTAACTTTTTTATTGTAGATCTCGTTCCCAAAGTCTTGTCTTTCATTTTCACTTACTTTCGATTGCTGTTGAAATTATAATTTTATAGCAGTCATCATCATATACCTAATATGAATATTGATTGGCAATTCATTTGGGTAGAAAAAATATGGAGATATAATTCAATGCCATTTCTATAGCTTGTATAATCCAGCGTATTGAATGAACGTTTAAATTCATTTACTTTGGAGTCATTAAAGGTTAATAACAAATTTCACGCAGACGAAACCTAGCTACAGCCAGTAGACTTATCCTGTATTTCCTCAATCAACCCTGTTTGTTTTACGTTCATAGACGTGTAATCTGATATAGAGCTCTTTAGCTCCAAGAGCCTATTGACAATAACTTTATCTGAACTCTTCAATCACAGACCACTTTCAGAGCAAGTTCGCTTTCTTTGCTTTCCAATACCCCGGTATGTTGTTCTATTATCATTTGCAATTTCTTGCTAAGGCTACGACTCCAATCAATCATATATTGATGGGATCAGCCAGCACCTTTTTTGTAACTGATTCAAAGATTAATCTCTTTCCGTATTTGGCTTACCAGTTGATCTCGTTGTGTAAGGGTCAAAGCTTTAATATAAATGTGTAATGAATTTCGAGTTCATCTACTGCTTGCGATGGAGTAAAAGTATATTATATCTTACATTCCAATCTCTAGCGATATCGTGAGATGATAATGTGTAATTATGATTATGAAACGTTTAATGGTAGGAAGTCTTGAGATAATTAATACCCTTACTATTACTCGTATGAATGTTATTGGTTCCTCGTCTTCAAATACTGAAGTAACTGCATCTCGACAGTCTTGCTTGACAGTGTGGGATAAATTAAATGACGGAGTCATATCAAAATTTCTAAAAATATTTTTAATTTCGAAATCATTTATTTAATTAGAAAGTACGATCTTCGTATGTCAGCTGTCTTTACGAAGACGGATATAATATAAGAAAACTACATGACTTCACTATTTCTACTACATAACTAGTACTGTATTAGCACTTAATCAGTTCGTACATCTTTGTCCTCAGTTCTCAGATATTACGAGCACATTGCATAAGTCTCGTATGTTCATTGTTTTGGCTATATTATCCAGAATGAGATAACATTTAATTCTAACGAGTCTGGGAACACTTCTTTGCCACTTTCCATGTTATTAACAAAGAATGCGTAACGTCCGTTTTGTAGAGATTTCGTAGAATGTTGACCGTTTCTGTTTTGTTAGTAGTTAGCGTGGCTTTGATAAACTGCATATCGTTGTAACAAATTATTCTGCATCCTCGTTTAAGTGATAGCTTATGAATAAATTGCCAGTATTATACGCCTTATCTTCGACAAACTAAATTAGTACTTACACAGAATAGAAATCAGTCACCACAATATCACTTTGCAATGATAACAACGCCAACGGCATTGCCTTCAAACGTTTGAATACGTCTTGATAATTTGTTGAAACAGATTAGTTCTAAATTCCAAGCCCACGCTTCTTCGTTCCATATCGACGCATTCACAAAATAGTGCCTATCTAATACGATTATCCAAATGTTGTTGACCTCAGCTGTTGGTTAGCGCTCTGCAGTGTCTACGTCATTGACACATGCATGCAACACTCTGTAATAAAACCTTCATGTTTATCTTTAGATCTGTTGTTTAAAAAAAAAAACCTTTTTTTTGTGGTGTTATTTTTTTTAAAGGATACTATCTATTGAAAGATAAAGCAAAAGAAATACATAATACTTTGCTGTTTGTCGTGACACGAGGAATTTGAGCACGGCTCTTGCTTGACCCTTTAGATTTCTTCTTCGACAGCGAAGCCAAAATCTGAAAGCACAAAATATTTATTATCTTGATACTAGAGTTATTGCTATGAGAATCTTCATGGATACAAAATTGACGCAATTCTGTTTGAATTTTTACATCTATCACATTTTACTGACCACCGCTATATTTCCATTCAGCTGTTGGTATAAAAGATTCTGTCCCCTTCTTCCTTTAAAATAAATTAGCAAGTCTATCATCGTAAAGATTATTACATCCGTGTAATATTTATTGTAAGTATTTGTACACGCCTGCTAATGCTAGTAATTCCGACTTATTACGTCTGTCAGCTATCGTTTGTCTTGCGAGGCTTTCTACGTCGCTGTGCGAGACGTGACTTTAATTCGTTTGATTACGCTACTTACTTACTGCCTGTGTACCAGCAGTGGTTCGATGCCAAATGATGGTTTTACTGTAAATATTGTGTCACGATGCTACATCCAGTGCGCGATAATTGATGTTGAACGCATTGCTGCACTCCTTTGTAGATTGCGGACGTTCTTGTTTAGACAGGAGCTTTCCAAGTTAAAGTTTAGCTTAGTGATGGATTCTATGACATACTGAGGACCATCATTCGTAATCTAATGTGATCTTCTTTTAGCCTTGATACGGTGTTAAACTTGCGTTTTACCTTTTCTCTTGAGTCTGTTATTTAATCAAATCTAAAAAGAATATTTCGTGGCCGTTAGCAAAACGCATAAAAAGAACTACACTCTTCTACGAACAGAAGACAAAATTTTCAGTTGTACCAAAAACAATCCCACGGCTCTGTCTCTACCATTGTTAAAATCACATAGAACAATCATTATATATCAGAGATATGTCGTATTTGTGTGGTCATTAAAATTCTTTTAATATTTAAATATATCATTAACACTTTTCGGTAGCAACAAGAAGCCGTCAGCATTATCTTGAAGGACTTCAACTCTTGTCATTACTACTTAATTCAAATCGACGTTTTAGACAATGAGATAAACACAATAGATTTTTTTTTATTGAACAATACATTGTATTATTATTGTTTATTGCATGGCGGTTGAATACGGCATGATTTGGAAAGGCTAATAGGCTGTAAGTACCCCAAAATTATGTTTAGTGGCATTAAGACAATGGGATCTTCAGCTGCTCCTTACTAGGTACCGTCAAACGGGGTGAAAAGAGATGCAGGGGTGAAATGGAAGAAAACTTTAAAAGGCAGTTTAACAATGAAATAATTTAGTTTGTTGCCAACAAGAGCGCTTAATCATTAATTATAATACAGTAAACACATTAGAGTCCTTTTTGGCAACAAACTATATTATTTCAATGTTAAAATCCTTTTTAAAGTTTCGTTCCGATTCACCCCTGCGTTCCTATTCACCCCGTTCGACGATATTTAGCTAAGCGGAGTGTCGAGGAGTATTTGCACTCAATGTGTGTTGATAACATTCATGTGCAGGTGTCGCAGATGCCGCGAGGACGCGGTGATAACGTAAGCCGCTATTTCTAGTGCTTAGTGAGGCGCCATTTTTATACAATTCGAAATTAGAACGAGTCGATCATGCAAACTTTTGGCTAAACTTTGAACTTTGGAATGTAACGGAAATGTCGAAGAGACATGCTCTTGGCTCAGCGTTGTAAAAAAACGTAGCAACACAATGAAGACATTTTTCAGTTTTTGTTACCGACTCAAAGTATTATTATGATTTCCCGTTTGATGACTTAAAATAGGTATAAGGCTTATTTTTGTTGTTGGATGCGATATTAAAAATATAAAGGCCTAGCATAAAATTGTAATCGAAAAGTTGGTCAATTCCATTCATAGTGCATTCTTGACCCCAACGCACTTTCCATAAAATAACCAACTGGTTATTTATATACCTATTCGTAAAACGTTTCAACTTTTATCTTACTTTTGACTTTGTTTTTTTTTACAACCAAATTATGGAAAAAAATATAGTAGGTATTACCTATTGCTTAATTATTTGAATCGTCCTATCTACTGGTTAGTAGGTAATTAGTAATTAGTTGAAGAAAAATATAAAACAGGCTATTGGCTACATAAATAGCTATTGCAAACTATTATGATCTGCAATACACTGAGAAACTTCTTTACGACTTCTAAAATAAATAGCTACATGTCCGCAACTAAAGTCATTCGCTATCCATTAACAATCAACTTTATTCGAGTTTATCGAGTCATAAATTAAATCGATCGCATCGGACCAATCGGCATCGGTTACGCAAACGTCTCGCGTCCTCATCTCTAGAGCTACAGCCTTCGATTGAAGCCTGTTTGCCAGTGCCAGTCCGTCGTAGTCGGTGCGCCCGCGCACAAGCGCGACATACATTGACGTTCGATAGTCAAATTCATCCAGTCGATATTAGTGAAGTGCTCCTGGTTTTGTGTTTGTGTTCTTATCTTCTCTTTATTTAAGCGATAGAGGGATAGATCTGCTGTTAGAAACAGTTTGGTTTTGTGCAAACTTTGTGAAGGATTTATGTTATTGCTTCGCGCGGTAAGTTCTATTTACAAAATGATGTCAGAGGACCGTATTTTTTTTGTGGTTATTAATAACTTGTTAAGAAATAATAGGTAGATGGCCCAGGTGGCATATTTAAGGAATTTATTCGGCAACATATGAGTTTTCGGTTGTCCAACGTCGTCAATACATTTGTTTGTTCAGCTGTCAGTTTTCAGAATTCAGACCTACAACACAAAAATGTGACTCATTGAGTAAAACCGTAAACTATGCATTATACCAGAAAGGTATTCGATCATGTCATTACAGGAAATCGTGATTCGGATCACGGTTAGTAGCCTACATTTGGACTTACAATTCGAACACAGCTATTCACCCAAAGTGGGTCCATATGTCCAAAACTGTTTTTTGTCCGAAATAATGTAGAAACACATGTACTTACTTTGAGTCAATATTTTAATGTAACTTACGTGAAAGTAGACTTTACACTTGTTTGTCACAACGAACCTACATATGAGATGTTGACCCGAAACTTAACGGTTTGATGGTGTAAAGGGCCATCATTATGAACAGCTTTTCGATTTTATAGATGCATGTGATTTCTAAATTTTGTTGTCAAGAATATTTTTGTGTAGAAAACGTTTCAAGTTCTTAAAGACTATAAGCACTTGTCGAGTAAGCACTTTATGAAATACTACTACACTAAAAAAAAACTTTTATTTTTCAAACCTTTGTTGATCCATCGTTAGGTTAGGCAAAGATCTCCCCTACATTTTTTCTCTATTCCCCGTGTGTTGCCTCCTCCGGCGAATCTGCCATTTATAAACGCCTGTAAGTCACCACGTCAGCGTTTCCTCGGTGACTTCGCCCGTTTTCTAATCTGACTCCCACTGCGTAACGACATATTCAATACTCCTAAAATATTACATCAATCTAAACATGCATGAAACCCGTGAAATATCACATTTTCCGCTGAAGAAATCCTTCACTCTTAATGTCCTTGATATTGATAACCATGAAATAAAAATGTAGTACACCATACGATCTATGGCTGATAAGCTTTAAAGCCAAAACCGTAACAAAGAAATGCTACTAATTGAAGAAATTGAATAACCCAAACCAAATGATGTTGTTTTTCTTCTTCGCGTTCTTGACTCTGCTTTGACCAAACTCTACCCAAGTCTTAGAACAACAAAATTGGTTGCAGTTTCCTGTCTATTTGGTTAAATTGTAATCCACTCTTCTCCACAACCAAGCATATTTGGACAAGTAATGTGCAAAATGCAACGCGTCCTGGTACATTAGAAACAGCGACCTCCACCAGGACCTCAAGATGGATGTCGTAATCATTGAAATACAAAAATATGCTGAAGTTCAGGAACACAGACTTCATCATCCCGTGAACTCCTTGAAACACTGAATTAGCTCGAACAAGTACATAAACTGCAGTGTTTGTGCCGGACTGTTATAAAGAACACGTGAATCAAATGTCTTCCCCTGAACATAAATTGAATAATAAAGACGTTAATGGACGATTTCTTAACTGTATAATTAGTTAGCAGTTTAAGTTGAATTTAAATTACTTATTAGCTAATAGGCTAGATCGTAATGTGAATGAAGTATCACCAACTGTGATACATAACAAAGGAAAAAAAAAAGTCGTGTCGAATTTTCAAGTAGGTATGCATTCTATGGGGATGACCCCAAAATGCTTGCATCATCTCTAAAGCCGTAATCTCACACAATCCACCGTCTTTACTTTGTCTGCTTCTTTCCATATAGCCAATAATACATTGCATAACAATATATACATATATATATATATATATATACGAATCGTAGCGAAGTCAAAACAGCAAATTGTTTTTTTTAAGTACCGTGAAACCTAGCAACTTTGCCACTTTACGGTGGATAAAAAAGTTTGAAACGGTTTTTCTTAAAAAAAAACTCTATGGTGATATACAAAGCAACCAATCAGTGCATAAATTTTATGCATTTTTGAAACACAATCTTAAATCTATTGTTTTCTCATTCTTTAGTGATATTTTAGTCCAAATACCTTTTAGGGCAAAGTCAACCACCACTTGTGGTAAGATTGCCATCCTAAAATTTTGGGTAAAATTAATAGTATCACCATAAAAAATCTCACTCATCATTGCCACATGCCTGGTCACAGTAAAAATATACTACAATTCTATAATATTTTGCATTGAAAATGGGTGATTTCCACAATGTGGCAAATTCACACGCCTTGTTTCGATTTTTTCTTATAAAATAGAAAGAGCTGTCAGGGTTGTCAAAAATTAAAATGTTAAAAGATTAAAAAATTCTGAATAAAAGATTTATTGCAAATAAAACTTTAAAACAAACATACTAAAGATAGGTAACATAGTACCTCTTATAACATAAACAAGCTTAAAAAAATGTTTAAAAACTTAAAATCTTTGAACATAACATCAAATATAAAAAATTCTTAACGCAATTTATTGTGAGACTGACATAAATCTCTATAATATGTCCATGTAACATGAAACTATTTTAAAATAAACTAAAATTAGGTTCTTCAACTCTTATGACTCAATAACACGACCACTATAATCAAATCAGTCAACAAGTGGTGCGACATAGCTATGCGGTATTTAGTATTTCTGGTGAATAATTTTTGTAGACTCTGCTCCCCAATTGACGCCTCAATCGATCTCCCATTTTCTAAAAACAAATATAAGTAAAACACAATGATTAGGTAGGTAGTATAATGAATATTCTATATTTAACTGAGGTTTGAAAAGCTTACATACTCAAACTGAATTAAAAAAATAAGTAGGAAACAAAACTTAACAAGATTATTTTGAATATTTTTGTGACCACCTTAGCATCTAAGAAAACATGGCAAAGTTGACATCACTAAAACTTTGCATCGGTTTGGTATATTTGCCAACAGTGATTTCTTAGGTTAAATTGCTTAAATAGATGTAAATTATCATGATTTCAATTAAAGAATACTAATAAGAACATGGTATTAAAATTTGACTTACCTACACAACGTTTTTCCCACTTTTTTTCATTAAAGTTTCGGAGCACGAATTCACTCACAGCTACTATAGGAAAAAAGTAACCGCCAAAAATGACAGTTTTATGACACTTGGTTTGACATATAAAATAAAATGTTGCCAACCAATTATTCAAATTTGGTGTAAGGGTACTACAAACGTTAAAAAAACTACCAGTTTTGACGTAATAAATTATTTTGCCTTGTAAGGCGGTCTATGGCAAATTTAACTACCTTTGGCAAAGTTGCCAGGTCTCACGGTAATTGTTGCGAGGTTAGGGAACGAGTCTAACGCCGAATTTTTTTTTTTTGAATTTTTGTCTTACTGAAAGTTGGTTCCAGCGTCACGCAAAAACTACTGGATAGATTTTATTCAAATAAGTCTCTTCAGTTTTTAGGCTATAAATTATCACGCTACTTTCTATGGGGGATGAGCAATATTGCAATTTGTTCGTATTCTCCTATAGTTTACTGCAAATTGTAAAAAGACAGTCAAAACATTGCAGGTAGTTACAGATTTAACCTTTTAAATGATTATCATCACTATACCGTTATGTAGCTAAGCAGTCAATCATGACATGGGTGGATTTTTGAGTTGGGGCAATAAGTGCAGGTACCTTAATCGTTGTCGCTACAAGAAAACGGTCTTAGGAGACTGTTCTTAACTTTTTGAAAAACATTGATTTGCATTCACAGATTTTGAAAAAGAAATACAGTCACCAAAAAAATGGGCAATGTTTACAAAACATATTTTTTTTTGCGAATCTATCCTGTTTCTTATAAGGATCAAAAAACTCTATTGGACCAACTGAGGTTTGAGTACTAGAAAAGGAAAAAATTGGATGTTATTTTAGTACATTGTGGTGTCTTACGACTTCCACGTGAACGAAATCGCGGGCAGAAGCTATATATGTTTAAATCAGTCCTGCCTCCTGCAGACATAATCGTAACATAATGTATTCGTGTCTCAAAGTTAGTAGTATTTAAGGAAATCAGATGAATCCTTCCGCGTTATCTAATCAAAGGAAACCTGCTCAATCTATGCATGTTTATATGTATTTCTAGTTTCGAATTTTATTATCACTATCTAATTTTAGATAGACAATTAAATAACTTCGAACTCTTGATTATTGCTTTTGCTAAATGTGAAATAAATAGCGATAAGGCCAGGCCGCCCATGTTTTGTAGTGAAATGTATTACTTTTTTGTTATGTATTTTCTGGTGTACAATAAAGTATACAGAGTGGCAGAAACATCGACGCGCAAACTATAACCATGAATTCAGCACATAAATCTAGACCACCTAGCACAGAAATTTTTCGTGGGCTATCAAAAAATAATCTGCTGTTTCATACAAAAGTGCAATACCTACCTACGCGGTCAAATTGTATGGCAGAGCATTTTTTTTTTAAATTACCGACGAAATATTTCAACTCAGGGGTGTTCAGAATCATGTAATGAACACAGGTTGAACAGGTTGTGATTCGATGTCCCTACCACTCTGTATATTAATAAATGTGATATTCTCAAAGAAGCAATATTGAAGGTTATCTGAAATAGATGACCATTTTGAAAAATGATATTTAAGAACCGAAAAACGGTAATTAATAAAAATAAAAGAAAGAATGAAAAAGGACAAGGTTGGTAGAAAAGAAAAATAGGTTTATTTTCGTAACCAAAACATGCCTCACTCTAGCTACTACAAGAGCTGTGTAGAGCGCAGTCAAACGCAACATAGAGCATAGTAGAGTTTACAGCAAAGATTAAATTCATCTAGAAATGGAAGTTGGAAAGAAAAAAGATGTCGTTTAAAGTCTGGGTCTCCTGAAATCTATCGTGTCAAGTATGTAACACCTCTACAAGATAGTTAATAAATCCCCAATTACCAGTTATGTCCAAGCGAGCAACATTACTCTTAAATTGCTCACAATAACATTACCAACCGACCAACCTACTGAACATTCCAAAGATTAACATCCGATTTATAGGCACGTGTAACACTACGTTATTACGGTTTCCACGTGAAAAATAACCGCGGCGAATCCGGCAGTTAGCAAAGACGTCGTGATAACAATAGTTCTTGTCAATCTTTTTTTGCCGACTTTTAACTATTTTGAAGTATATTTCTTTTAGCTATTTAGAGATTTCTTCTAAATTGGTCTTGTTTGAAAGAAAGTGTTATGTTGTTTTTATCTTACTGCGGCTGTCATAGTTATTTATGATACTAGTGCGGTAAGTTGGTTTTTACAAACGAGTAGACGAATGTAAGCCCGAGACGAAGTCGAGGGCTTACCATAGTCACGAGTTTGTAAATATCAATTTCCGCACGTGTGTCATACAACGTTTTTCAACACATTTGCGAGAAAACAGTACAATATTAATATCGGATTCCTTGCAACAATCTTTGACGTTTCTAATATGAAAATGGCGCGATTTGGAAATGGCGCCACGTGCGCCTGGTGAAAATTAGAACTACATCTTTCGTTTCATTTTCTCTTTAATATTAAATTGAGACAAACGTATTGAGCTAAAGCTCTTCCAAAGAGGTTCGATTATTCAGCTTATTTATTCTCGTAATGTGAAACTCCTTGGTGTAGTTCTTATATATTTTTTATGGAAATTAAAAATAAACCGTAAAGGATACGCATGGCGTATACAACGGAGTATGCGGTAAAACAAGGTACTTAGGTGTGAGTACCTATTTTACCGCACGTTCTGTTGTAAGGTGCGTAATTTTTAACTTTCGAACCAATATACAGGCATCGTAAATGCATTTTTTGAGCAAATGTGTTGAAAAATATTTTTTCTTTCTCACACTTCCATGTTCCATTCCACAAAAATATTTGTGTCTTCTTAATCACCTAAAATTCAGTACCAGGAGATGGTAGCGGCATTAAATGGGCACTGCCGTTGTAACTGATAATTTCTAACCATTTTTGTTTTAAATAAATGAAATCCACCAATGTTCAGTTTCTTTTAGAAACGTGAGTGCAGAACTGCTTCATTAAATAATGAGTCAGTTAATTTTTCCGAGAACTTCGTCATGTGAAAGGTGCTATTTCACAAACTTAGTAAAACAAACATACTCGAATATGCATAGTATTTGAAATCTCATGCAGTCTTGAAAAACTTTTGTAAAATTATACGAAGATCTCGAAGCGACTTCCATAAAGTTTATCAGAAAACTTGAGAAGCTTCATAAAGTGAAAATATTGAATAGTCTCAATGCATTTGCTCTTTAATTACTGGTTCTGCAGCTAGACTTCCGTGTCTTCTTTGATTGTCTATTCGTGTCAGAAAAATAATTTCGATGGGAGTCCAATTAAATCCTTCACCTCCAGGAACGAACATCTACCTAGGAACTGCGTAATTACTTTCACCCATAACTCTTAATGCCGTAGGCGTAGATGTGACGTTCCTGTTATAATAAGCATAATTTATTACATCAAAGATTTTGTAGCAGGTACTGCAATATTTTTCGTGTCTTGTTCAAAAGAGAAATTTTAGATTCTGGTGATCGATGATGCGTTCGTATATTGTCGTTCACTATTTTTTCATGTGACAATGTTTTATCATTCTGAAAGCTTTTCTATCTTAAAACTTGATATTGAAACAGACTTCATAGACAGAACTATCTATTTTGTGGTACAGTTCTCATAGATTCTTCTATTTATACAGCTACAAAATTATTGCGATTGAAAATCCATTAAATGAACATTTCTACGTAAAATACAATATTGTAACTGTCTCCACGATGCCATTGTTATCTTTAGTGCAGGGATTTCCACGAATAACGCTAACATTTTTATTGGGCGCACGCAAACTGTAACATTACGTATCACTATATATACAGATAGCACATTCCTAATGATATTGACCATAAAGTTTGGTCTCTTGGACCGTAGTCTAGTGGTCCTAGATTACTTCAGCTTGCTTTCAGTTCTAAAAGGCGTCACTTTGTGCGAGTTTTTCACCATGTTCTGGTATGTTTGTACCTTCTTTACTAACTTATCTTGTCTGTAGCTTACACTTCTACGTTGTATTAACATTCTTCAAGCATGCTAAGGAAGGCTTCGTCCTTTGATTTGGTCCTACTTTTCCGTGTATTGCCAATCGACTTTCCTTTAGTTTGACATTAATATGTGTGTTTACCGTAGACCTTGAGGGACTTTGTTTAATGAATCTTGATTTTGTTTGTTATCAAAATATTTGTATTTCAAGGTGAAGAAACGAGTGGCCTTTATTTGTTTCACACTTTGGGTGCGTTGGTTTTGTATGGCCCCTCCATGAAGACTTAAAATCTTCCGTAGGTTTTCATACATATTTGTGTTTCTATGCTACGGCATTTAGTTCTAGTGCTACTAGAACAGCTAAAATGTCAAGGCTTTTAGTTTCTAATAGATTATTATTCTCGTTTCTCTGACTATTAGGACAAGAAGGGTTATTCTAGAGTCGTAGCCTCTTGCAGTCCAAAAACTGAAATAAAATATTTGTTCACTGATTATGTAAATCAAAAATGGTGCAATCTGCAAGGACGTCATAATGATCAAACAAAACATTTTCCTTGATGAATAATTTAAGAAAAGGAAACTACGTCAATGTGGCAGGGAAACCGACGTGCCACCTGTTACCATGGATTTAGAACATGATTCTGAACCCGTTGAAATTTTTCTTAGGTTTTTTTTTTTTGACTGCTGTTCCTTACATTTTAATTGCGTGGCGTTGCACTTCTCTATGAGACAGCAGTTTTTTTTTTATGACCTGCGAAGAGTTTCTAAGCTAGGGGGTCTAGAATCGCTTGCTGAATTCTCCAATGAGAGAGATGTTTGCAACATTTCTAAGCAATATTCCCAACAGCTCTTTAGCCACAACAAGTCATGTGTATGGTCTAAAAGGAAGAAAAAGCCTTTAGACATTCAAGTGACTAGGACAATAGTGAAGTGAATACTACTATATCGAATACAATAGTGTTCGTTTGCACGTATTCTTCAGCAGTCATTGGCAGTTTTTCTGCAAAAGCTGGTCTGATTTCCTTTAGACAAAACTGACGGATACCGCCGTATTCCCATACAAGGTTTGTTGGTAAAACTAAGGTGTAAAGTATGAAGAATGTGGTTTTCGCTCCGTCATTCGAGTCACGATCGTGAAACTGCAGGTTGGATGAACTTGGGCATTCCGCGCGGCTGTCGACGTCCCACATCTAAGCTATGCCGTCCACTTGAGGTTGCATAATAAGATGCATCGCCCTGCTTCTAATAGAATGCGGAATTTTGTTTTAGATGGCCAGCGAAGTGTAGCCGTATTTACTAAGTCGGTATCTGTTTTAGAATTGGAAATAGCTACGATCGTCTATCTTTATGGACAAGAGCTACTATGTTGTGTTGAAATATCTTTATTCAATCCGCTATTTAATATTGCTTTGGTTTTCTCAACAATTTTGCGTTTTCTCCTTTCAAAGGACACTTTGAAATGGTTCCTGATTTTAAGGTCACAGTATTCTGGATATGCAGGAGGTTATGAACCCTACTAGTTGAAATACGAGTACATATCAATTAACCGCATTCG
This sequence comes from Griposia aprilina, assembly GCA_916610205.1. Classification (NCBI taxonomy): domain Eukaryota; kingdom Metazoa; phylum Arthropoda; class Insecta; order Lepidoptera; family Noctuidae; genus Griposia; species Griposia aprilina. Next base: position 3,153,646 of record OU744295.1, on the reverse strand, counting down.
GTACAGTACAAGTTACAACTGTAGTAGGTACGTCGTAATTGTAACTGCATACACTCCAGTATTTCAAAATATTTTGTAACTCCAAACAATTGTCGGTGTTATTGTATCGTCAAAGTCTGTCCTCGGGTGTGGCACAGACAACGTTTGATATAAAGCCCCACTGCCTAGAAAGTTGCAGCAGACAGGAAGACTTTCTGTAATGGATTCCTATTCATTATTCCGGCTTTTCGATTAACTCGAGAAGCGTAAGTACTTGTTAAATTCCCTTCGTTTTATGGTATTATAATTTTATTGCATGAATTGTTAATGTTACAAAAACGGGTGAAGACACTGACTCCTGTAACACAGGTACCACCTAGCACAGGAGTCAGGGCTTCAAATGAAAATGTTACACTTTTTTAAGTCAATAAAACATTTATAACTTTACCCGGCCCGGCTTCGCACAGGTAGCACTAAGTATCTAACACCTACCCTACCTACCTACCTATCCTACCCTACCCTTACTACTCTACCTAGCTGACCCGTCAGACGTTATCCTGTCAAAATATTTCCTTTAGGTTTTTCCTATTTCAAGCCGTTTCTGAGTTTTAGCGAGACTAACGAACAGAAATTAGCAGTTAATTTTTATAAATATAGATTATTATTTATTACTTGTTTTGCGGTTGTAACGAACAAAAATAGGTATGTCCGAAAGCGTACGTACAACGACATATCAAGCTATACATGGCCAGTATAAGCTGACTTCTCATTGTACGAAAAGCCTATAAAATGCGATGTCAGCTAAAACTGGAATAGCTTGATTTGTCGTCGTGTGTACCTAATAAATATAATACATATTTATTTGTAATACGTATTGGAACGAAGTTCCTTATCGCGCGTTGCGAAAGGGGGCTAGACGGAAAACATTAAGACCAAAAGTTGTAACGACACTTTTTGCTATAGTTGTAAGCCGTGCGGCGTGCGCGTGTTTCTCTGTCTGTCTCTCTCTCTCTCTCTCTCTCATAGAAAGCAAGCCAGTTTTTTTTATTTTTTTAATGGAACTTCGTTCCATCCGGGTGTCCCTTGACACCTCTCAAGTTTTTTTATTTTATAAACAACAACGCTGCTTGCGTTAACGTAAAGTGGAAACAGACTTTACATTTTTGGTCTGCTTTTAACCACATTACCTAATGTGGTTATATCCTAGTCATTGAATATAAAAGAAGAGGCTTCTATAACATCACGGTTAATCAGGCAGGCCATATATGTGACGTAAAAAGGCTCTAGGCAACAAACTGCTTAGCGTTATTTGCGTGTAACTACACATTCTGACAGGTATCAATCAAGAGTTTATTTTTTGCTCGCAGAACATAACGTTTCGTTCAACAAGAATACATTTGAATATGATTGAGACCACGCCCGGCATTCCTACAATAATTATAAGTTTAGACTGTTATGTCATAAATTCATGATTCGTGCTTGTTCAATCTTAAATTAGTTTTCTTTTTGGGCCTACCTGTCTGGTTATTACCTAATGGTTTTTTATGCTATTTTGAGCAGCTTCGTTCTCTTCCATGATCTTTCATTTCTGCATTGCAAATCTATTACTATTCTATATCTATTCTATTCTATATCTATTATACTTGAAATGACACTTGACAGCAGTCGAAAGTGAACTGATTATTACCTTTTCGAACCGCCATCGTCAGTTTAAATAAAAAAAAACATATTTTTCACATTTTTTTAATTTAAGTAATAAAGTTAATCAATATATCGTGTCGTGGAAGCCTCTACTTTCGAAGTTTCAACGGCAGTATGTATTACGAAATTCATGATGAATGATAAGCAGCGCCCGCCCAGATAACATCGCGCACCTACATGATTTATTGTCCGTTCAATTATCGGCCATTATTATATTATTAATTTACTTACCTGTACATTTTTGACACTCTTATCTAGATTATGCGCATATTTCTTTAGAAAGTATATAGTTTACTATGTACTAATCAATCAAGAAAAGAATTGATTGCAACACATGTTTTGGCCGGTAGGTTTCGCTGTAAAAATTGTTTCTTTGCTTTAGTTAGGTCATAGGTTCCCAAACTTTTATGGACTACCGCCCCCTTTACAAGAAAAAGAATTCCAACACCCCCTTTTAAATAATAGTTAATTATACCAATGTTATATGTCTGTCTATTATCTATTGATAATCACAAATTAAAAATTAATTCTCTCTCTCTTTTTCTCTCTCTCTTTTTTTCTCTCTCTCTCTCTTTTTCTCTCTCTCTTTCTCTCTCTCTCTCTCTCTCTCTCTCTTTCTTTCTCTCTCTCTCTTTCTCTCTCTCTTTCTCTCTCTCTCTCTCTCTCTCTCTCTCAGGGGATGGTACCGCCCCCCTTGAGAACCTATGGTTTAGGTCAGTGCTATGATGACTAGACGATGATCAAGACGATGAAAATGTATATGTCCAAAGGAACCCTATCTTTATTTAAATTGATTTAGGTGGGTACACAGAAACTGAAGAACATTATTATTCCAGAACAACATTCGGGGTAGCAAGCACTGCTTTTCATAAGGTGCATCAACACCGGAGTTATGTTTGTGGATCATTGTTTGTAAGCGTTAGTTAGCAACAACGCATAACAAAAAGTTATAGCAAAAGCTGCAAAAGCTTTTCATGTTGCTCTATCAAAAGTAACTTCGGTGTGGATGCACTTACGCGCGCACTACGATTTTTAAACTGCGTAATGAAATCGCAAACAAAAATAGCGAATGCTCAAGCGATTTATACCGCAGTGCGCGGACTCGAGTATATTCACACGGGTATATTCTCGGGTATTGTTCACAGATTTGCGATTATTATCCGCAACGATAAAAATTCGTAGTGCGCGGTAAGCTTTACCCATAATCTACGTGGTAAAAAAATATGAAGCAGGACTAATTATAACGTTCTATGTTATCTACATCGATCTAGTGATTAGTAATTAAATTACGAAAGATAAAACACTTCTCACGCAAGTATAGTTGAGTGAAATGGGTCAATTAGTTATAGAGAGCGGCGACGGGTGGAGCTGTCTATTCAAATTCAATATAATAATGTCGTAATGTACTATCAGAAAATGTTCACGTAGATAAGACAGGGTTAACGAAATATTTAAAAAAATGTGTAGTTAAAATTTTTAAATTTTACGCAGCCGCCATCTTCGATTTTCATTTTGACTTCACTATCGGCTGCAGCACCATCGAAAACCATAAAAACTATCTTTTGCTCTCTGTCTCTTTCTATTCATCATCGTCCGACTCCATAATTGCCCCCAGCTAATCACCAGTAAAAAGGTCAGATGGCCTATTACAACCATAGACTATCCTGGGTTTCTACTAGTCTTCACGGGTTTGTGCTTCCACTGCTTCCCTCAATACAACATGGACGCATTTGTTGCATCACCCAGCTTACATATCTATATAATATTTTGATGAAATAATCATATCACTGTAACCAACCCACTTAGTTAATGTTTGCGATAATTACAGTAATAATGACATTGTGCAGTTGTTTCCGTACAAAAACATTAGTACAACGTTTAGGAAACTTAAAGACTTGCATAAGCTTACTACTAACTTAGTTTGCAGTAAAAAAAGAATTTCATAGTAATCGTGGTGATAAAAGAATTGCAATGTGTGGTGGTGTATTTAGACGACATTGTGATATTTTCTGGAAAACCACCTCGTTTCATTTGAGAATTAAAAATACTCCTCGGGTACTAAAACACGTTCGGTGCATTATCAAAGCATAGCATATTTTCTCACGCTGTTGAACAAATTCTGTTATAGGCATGCACTTGGGCAAGTGCAAAATGCAACATTGCTGAAGCTATCAGTTGACATCCGTTTAATTATCTCTAATCATTTTCGTTGGTATTCGTCATATCTCGCTGTAATTAGTTACATAATTACATATTATTACATTGTCGTCAGCTATGGCGGATCCAATATCAACGTCATAGTTATTATCGACCTAGAAAATTACAAGTTTGGCAATCTCTCTGTGATTCATATTTTTCGAGCGCAAATCGACAGAAAGTTTGTTAACGTCTTCACTGAGAATCGAAACCTCTTTTGATTGACTTAAGGTTTCTTTTTCTGTGTTTACTAGTTGTCCATTCATGTGTAACGGAGAAATGAATGAATCATTTGTCAGTAAATATTTTGTAAACTCAGCAACTAGGTTCTTTGTTTCGGTGACAAGGTCGTCCTCAAGACATCAGCTGTGTAGTGCTCGAATTACGTTTAATTTTGCCATCACCATTTAGTGTCAATACTAATATGGTTTTGCAAGATAAGGACTTTTCAGGTACGATGACCTTCAGTGTATTAATTTTCCTCGCGTCAACTTAAGGAAGTTCTTGTGCAAATATGTAATTGATTTTTGATAGAGTCTTGTCCTTGTAGTTAACCTTCTTAAGTAACTAATTCTCATTTATCTGCTTATCTAGGGATTTCCAACCAATCACTACATGCTTTTGGCATTCTCATTTTACAATATCTTTCCTCGGCACCTCACCTTTTAGGCGCTGAGCAGACGATGAACAATTTGTCCACTACCATAGAACGTATCTATGCAATAACGCACATGGAGGACAAAACGAGCGCGCCGGATGAGCTCTCTCGTGGTCATTCTCGGTCATAATTACCACAGTCTGCGGAGCGCCTCAGTTGACTTTTAGTTCTAGAGAAGCAATTTTATAAAATTCTATCCTTTTTGCCATACGTAAAAACAAAATCTAAAGCTTTATCCCCACAATTCTCCACCGATCGAAGTTAAAGACGAATTGACGTCATTCATGAATAAGTTATGTCTAAGCTCAACAACACAGGCATGGATAGGTATCGACGGACACAAACCGCGAACACTGAACTGACGGCCATATGCGGCGCAGGAAATACAACTGTGTATATTGTTGTTATTAATTAAGTGTGGTCCGATGCTCTGCAAGAATTGCAGAGTAATTCCATGTTTGCCTCATGTAAAGCTTGAATTTACTTATCCTAAAAGATTGCTAGGGATACGCTGGAAGCAGATTGTTTATAATATGTGAAATCCACTTTCCTTGATTCAAAGTTATGAAGTTTTGTTATAGGTATGTGTCGACTACTTTTCAGGTACTCATAGAGTAGAAGTTTTTCCCAGGTCCATTATCATCCTCCTACGCTTATCCCAATTTATTTGCAGTTGGCGCGGAAAGTATTTTCTTGTATATGCATCTCTATGCCGTATTTCTACCGTCGTAACTCGTAACCATATTATCATCTGTCCCACAATCAGTCCATATTTTCCTTGGTCTGCCGCATTTCTTGACCCTTTTTTGTCACATGCAATGCACATGCTCTTCATTTCTCCTACTCCACTTCAGCTGAATAGTTTTGAACTAAAAATCTTAGAAGAGTTACAAAACCTCAATTAACGTTTATAATTGTCGCAGTTTTATTAGAATCTGTTGTTTCTTTTAGTTGTATAGGAAAGTACCTAATGAATGGCACGATGGTAATTCTGGGTCAATCATTTAATACATTCATCATTTATTATGGTACATATCAGAAGGTAGCGTCCCTGGAGTATAAAGAGCAAAATGACTACCAAGTTAGCACACAATCCTTCGCATGCGATAGTTTGTGTAAATAAATAGTATAATTGCAATAATTTGCAAACGGCCGCGGTTTGCGCAAGGCGTAACGAACGGTTTACATAGTAATGGTAACTTCGCGCCAAAATCGGTCAAGTACATACACTTACAAATCGTGAGTTCTATGTTATGAGTTGTTGAGACGTTACCTCTTTGGTTCATCAATAGATCATTTTATGGTTTTTAGCTAGCACGACTTTAGAACTTTTGCATGCTCCAAGCCAGTTACCAAATTTGAAAATCTTATTGTGCCCACGCATAAACGTAAAACCCCACTTTCGTCTTGTTAAAAAATTAAAGACACTCATTCTGGTAAATAATACCTGTGATCGACTTTACGTCTGCACAACACATCATACTTGCATCACAGCCATAACTTCATGCATTTACACACACTATTACAAATGCAGTTCTCTACAAAAAACAACGTTCTCTTTAACATTACGACAGTAGTATCTAATGCAGTAATGAGAATTGAATAGAATACTCTTTATTATGTACACCATAAAAATTACAGATATAAATGTAGAAATTTTACATAGGGTGACACAATGGGTGGTCTTATCGCTAAAAGCGATATTTTACAGACAACCTAATTAATTACCTAATTGTCATTTCACGTAAGCCATAACACTCAATTAAGGGTCACGAGTGATTGTTGGCAAACTGTCACTACTTATATACTCACAGAACAGATAAAACCTCTTTTATCTGTTCTGTGTATATACTAGTGCGATATATCACTAGGAGATAATAACGTCGAGGTAACTAGGTATTAGGTAAGCTGCAATAATGCAGTAGATTCCGAGGCTGCAGAAGCAGATTTAAACTTACATGACGGTACCGTGGAGACGGGAGACGTAATTGAGTCTAATAATGTACCTTACAGAAGGAAATCTGGCTAATGACTTAATATAAATTCTGTTACGTTCATCTGGGAGATAATGCACATTAAATACAGGGCTGGATTTCCAGATCGACGTAATCGGTGAAACAGGCCTTGATAATAACTCTGTTATGTAAAGCGTTTATCGTACGAAGTTACAGCCCTTAGTGCATCGATCATAGAACTTAACATAATTATCGTTTTGAAAATTGATACCCAAATGCTTTGCATGGGCTAATCCCACGTCTATAAAACTTATAACCGTGAGAAGAGCAATAAAATGGCAATTTTAAACAAGAATCTTTATGGCCCTTCAAAACAAACGCTGCTAACTCTCCACCGTCTTCAATTTAAATCCGTTTAGTATCTAGTTATTGACTAAAGCCTAACTCATATGACTATCTTCAATCCACGTTGCAATAATGTCAATAATTTTATTTAATCTCTTCGTTACTCACACCTAACTATAAACTTTTTACATTGCAGTCTTGTGTATATATATTATGGGAAATCGCTGACTCCCACATTTTACTATTGTTGCGTTATCTAAGTACCTTATGTAATGTTACAATAAGCATTCTCGCCTTTGTGACACATTATGCAGGATTTTTGTGCTGATTGGCTTATTAATATTATTTAGATAATATACGTGGTTTTGCGATTAGACCACAATTTATAGTAATTGTTTTATACACCTGAGACGGTCGTTGTAAGATTTGTAAGGTATATTACCTGCGCGGTTTTCCAAAAACGGATTCTCAATTACTTAGATGATGAATCAAAGAAGGAAACAAAAACTAATTGAATTATTAGTTTTCTCTGTACAGATGAAAAAAATCCCTTTAATTAAGAAAAACAGTAATTTAGGTTGTCATTGGAATGGAAGGAAATCCCCAAAACTTTTATGAATTACTGATTCACAATTTAGATTTAAATTAGTTCTATAGACGTCAGAGGATCATTGGCTAATTCATGTTTCGATGGTAGTTTTCCCCAAGATGTACGTGAAACATTCATTCATTTAAACACACTCATTTACTTAAACACGTCAATTGAAAAACTAGGTAACACTGTCTCATAACTCCTTAGGTAGTATCAAAAATCAATAAACACAAAGACGTGACAGTCCTTACGGAAACGTCAACAACAAATAAACCAATTATATACTCATACTTATTATTTGCTGCAGTTACAATACAATGTTTAACAATGGAGGAGCTTCATTCGCTTCCTCACGGAGTAAAACATGGATTCCACGTAAATTACGCGTGTCGTTCGCTAAAACGAGTGCAGTTTTTGTTATGATTAAACGCGTCTTGTAATGGTTTTTCTTCCGTAGATGTATTAACTTCCTTAAACTTCCATTATCTCTTGTCTTTGATTTGTATCATATTTCGTTGACGTTTATAGTTATCGGTTATTTAAACTGTGTTCTCTTCTTTGGCAACCACTGTAAGCATTGCAATTGTCAGTTTACCTACTGATACCAGTACTTAAATGTTAAATTTTAACAACCTTATTTCTATTGTTTCAGAATCTGGAGTCAGTGCACAAATAATCTGATCAGGTAAGCTTAAAGACATTCTACTACTTCTCATTTAACTCTTTAACACTCCTCGTTTTATTAATATCCTCATTTTATTTTCCCTTCATAAAACTTTCATTTGTTTCTGTATTATGCTGCCATTATCAATCATTATAATCACTACAACTATCTTAAGATTAATTATTATTAAATGGAAGTTGTACCTCTAATTATGTATTTCTACATATTTCTCTTAGTAGAGGTTATAACTATGCGGGAAAGCAAGGCTTATGACTATGGCATTGTTTTCACTTATCCCAGATTATTATGTAAATAATATACACGAGGTTTCTATTTAACTTGACACATTATGAATATATTTTACTCAGCCACTTGCTATCGCCTAACATTTATGATAATGGACTTCTTATAAATGTGACTCAAACTCAAATAATTCTTCCACTTCTCCAGTCGTGTGCTGATTTTTACCTTTTATGGTCACCCATCTAATTTTCAAGGTCGTCATTTTCAAAATAATCTCTCATTAGATCGTTGTAGCTATCTTCATTGTTGCCAAATTTAAAAAAATGCTGTAACTAAACCTGCTGAGCAGGGGTTTAAAATCATTGTTAAAAATAGCATAAACACGTCTTAAATGTCTCTTCAACTTATTATCAAATGATTAATGAATTACGTATTCATCATTCATTCCGATTTTAGTCATCAATTTTATCCTAAGCCAGATTAAATGACGAAACTGGTACGACCGGTTCTATTTGGTTGGCGATAAATTCACCGCCAAACGCGGCAGGGTGACCATTTAGCGGAAAAAAGGACCGATGATAATCAAATAACATCATTCATTGGTCGGCCAATAAGGTTCCAATATTTGATCCTTTTGGATTCGTTGTTTGTTTATGGCTGGAAGTATTAATGAATGGTCTTTGACATCCTAATGAAATGAAATAAAACCGTTTAGTCTGTAAATAGGATATCAGAATCAGTTTTACACGACGTACCGTAAAACGGGGTGAATAGGAACGCAGGGGTGAATCGTAACGAAACTTTAAAAGGAATTTTAACATTTAAATAATATAATTTGTTGCCAACAGGGACACGTAATCGGTTAATTATAATACAGTATACACGTTAGAGTCCTTTTTGACGACAGAGTATAATATTTCAATGTTAAAATCCCTTTTAAAGTTTCGTTACGATTCACCCCTGCGTTCCTATTCACCCCGTTTTACCGGTACCAGTTTTTTTTTTCTTACTTTAGATGGAATCGGCATTTCCTATCTGATTACCCCTGAGAAGAAATGACGAAACAAATTCAGGGGGGCGGGGGGTAGTGCCCAGATTGATTTGGTTCTAATAATGATCCTATTAGTGTTGATAAAAATTCGTTAAAAACGTTTGCGACACGAGAAAGCTTTGACACAATATTTTTTTTGTCTTACGCTTCCCTTTCGAATCATGCTTACATAAACTTGTCACCACTATTATTTCTTTTCGCAAACTTGAATAAATGTCAAAAATAATTTGATGATACTTAAAATGTTGAAAAAAAAAACTCGTATGCAATTGATGGGCTCATACAACTTGCCTGAACAGCCCAACTTGAAGCCGACAAACCTGCTTTACAAGAAGTAATAAAAACATTTTGAGAGAATTTTTGTTTTTCACATTTTAATGATCCATCGGACGTCGTCATTACACACCAATAATATTTACAATTAATTGATTAAGGGTCCACCCAGCTTATATAAAACAGTTCTTTACGTAATTCTATATCATCATTCATTGATGCATTAATGTTTTTCGTTCATTTCCTCGTGTAGTGAAAGTTTCGCTCATAAAAGTTGAGATTAGCTTTCTGTTCCGTAATTATCTAACTACGTCATTTGCCAGACGACAAAGGCGTAATTAATTGAACAATTCATTATAATTATAGACGACTAAAAAGCACATCTAATGACGTGACATTGAGATTTACTCTGCAAACGCTTTTCATTTTGTCTTGCACTAGTTTATAAGCTTCTACAACTTCTGCCTACCCTCGTGAAATGCTTATCTCTTCAATTTTCTCCTGTCACTTAGGTTACCTATCTCCCTTTTCATTCATGGCATCCCCTATACTATCCACTTCTTTCTTTTTTGTTCTTTCTCTTTCTCTATATTCATCACTTTCTTGTCTTCTCACATGTGTTTTATACCATGCCCAAACCAGACAAATGATTTCCTTTCAAGTCTTCTTCAAGTTTTAGCGAATTCTCAATTACAAACTTAGTTAAGTACAGCCAACTTAGCTCTAGCATCTATATTATGAATGTCCCTTTTGTTTCTGACAAAATAGTACTTTCTCTTCCGTCATTACTGTATACTATTTCATCAACACTGTTAATTGCCAGTAATGTTTGAGTACTTACATTGTTAACTGCCAAAGGTAATCTTATTGCAATTCCAGTCTCTTTTATTTTACTGTTAAAATAACGGCCTATTAACTTTCTCCGGAATATTGCACACGCGAAAACGATTTAACCAATTCAACCACATATGATTCGATATCACCATTCGATTAATGGTTATGATTTGAATCGATATTACTTTCGTATTGGCAGTATTGCACACCTTCTCCGTGTTAATGATAAAATAGTCTTCCATCAGTAGTTTTCTTAAATTAATTTCGTGTATCCAGTAGGTTCTTACACTTCCCAATATAACCGTGGCAGATCATTTAATTTTAAATTCTGTTCAATTTTAAATTTATCAATCTGGTTGTAATTGGCTGGCTACGGGATACCGTGAAACATGCCCTTGATATTATTTGTTAAGAAATAGTCAACTTTCCCATATACTGTAAGATCTGGTTCTATCCCGTTAAGATCTTACTTGAATTAAGTATTCCCACTGGAAAGCGATCGGTATTCAATATTGAAAATATATTCAATTTCAGAAAACCATTCCTATAATATTTCTCAGCAGCTAGTTGCATCGAGTCGAGCTACAAAGAGTCTCAATTTTCAATTCTTATGGCGAATTTTAACAAACTTTTACACCTAGAATAGGTGCTAATAGGATTTTTTTTTTGAATTTTTGACATTTTTAGAATAGAATAGAATACTCTGCTCTTTTTCTTTCTCTCTTTTCTCTTTTTTTTTTGTTTTTTTTTATTTTTTCTATACTAGAACTGTCAGACGTCAATTTTATTCCACGGATAAAAGATATCTGACTTTGTTAAAACCAGCACCATTAAATTCCACATACATACGTATTTTCAGATATGGTTAACTTGAGTGGACTTTTTTAAGTAGGCAAATAGTTACCGTTGCTCTACCAGTAGATGCAAATACTTAATGGAATATGGTAGTATTTCTTTAAAAACATGATGATCTAACCAATCTTCAATGTCGAGGTCAGGACCAACGTCAATCAATAAAACATTATTTACTGATTGAAAAATAATAAGTATAAATGACATAGACACCGGCACAGCAGTATAATAATTTATCAAGTAGGTATTGATTATAATAACAATCACAATTATATAGCTATTTATAACCACAAATAATGATACAATCATAAATCCTACCTAAATAAATTTGAACACATTACAAATCAATTTAATTCTATGTATGTCCCCAATACAGGAAAAGTATGCTTTACCTATGTGTGTTCCAATGATCATAGGTAGGAATTTTAAAACCATAGGTTTTTTCTTTTAGAACAGCACTTTTGACATAGGACATCAATCATAGGTATAGTACGATTCAAACTTAATGGCGGCTCGGAATATGAGGCGAATCGCTGCGCAATAACCAATTGACGTGTCAGCGGGGGTGGGGGTGAGGTAGTGCGCAGCGAATAGCGCACTTCACAGCCGCCATTAAGTTTGAATCGAACTGTAGGGTCATAGGGTCTTATAAAAATTGGCTATTACCTAATATACTTTATAAACAACATAACACCACGCCTGAATTCCCCGAAGGGTTAGGCAGAGGTGTAACTAAGTTAGACCCTCATTTCGCCAGACATGTTTAAGTCACATATAATAGGGGACGAGCCTATTGCCATAAACCGGACATAAATCCAAACTCCGAGCTGCTACTGTGAAATTCCAAATGGCAAAACGCAATATCACTTTGCCTGACCCGGGAATCGAACGCAAGATCTCATGCTTAGCAGTAGCGCTTGTGACCATCAGACCAACGAGGAAGTTTATATAAATAAATCATAATCAATTAAGCAGGCTGGAAGAAATTTCTTAAGAAATAAGCAGTACCTGTGTACTCAGTACTAAAATGCCGTATCTGTATATTGTGTATCTGTGTATTACATGTATAAGCATATGTTTTATGTATGCATATAATTATTGTATATGTAAATGGTACACCACTGACTACCTGCATTATTGCCTCTCCTTCTCCCTTTAATCCATCCAAAAGTTGTCTGTAAATATTACTTTTAGCGATAAGACCGCCCATTGTGTCACCCTATGTAAAATTATATCTGTCATTTTTATGGTGAAAATATTATATTCTATTCCGTATCTATTTTACTGTGTGTACATAAATAAATTAACTAACTGCTGATGCAGAGGAAGCTTCACCCATGAGGAGTCTGCCATATGATGGAACGGCCTCATACATCATAATCCACTTAATATTACGTCTAGAGAAACAGCTTTTACAAGCTTTCATATACTTCGTTATCTATAACCATAATCGCGTAAAATCATTTGTCACTTTTATTACTTATATATAAAAATAAAAAAGTTTTCTGATGCCTCGAATATACAAGTCACTTTCAATTATATTGCAGTAATAGCTTTAAAGGCTGCTGTTTTAAGTAATATTGCGTTTAAGATGGAACATTAAGATTAATAGCTCCATTCGAAACAACATTTCCAAATGGTTCCTTATGTGTGTCTTGGCTTGAAAATAACTTTATATTTGCCGTTTGCTTCACTACAGTATTATTGACTTCTAATCTAAGACCTCATTCCAGAAACTGAGATAAAACATAGATCACATAAAGTTTCGTCGGTATTTTTAACCACTTCATCAAAAGTTGAATAAAACGAATCCCTTAATGTCAAGTCAAGGCTCTAACACGCGACGGGACACAAAGGCACCGCCTGTCGCGCGACAAGCGGTGTCTTTGGTTTGCGTGCGATTCGCGTCGCGTGTCGCGCCTGTTTGAAGGAGCTTTCAAGTGTAAGAATGGAACCGGTATCGCATTGGGAGAGATTGATTTGTGAAATCGCGAACCCATTCGTTAAAATGTCAGTTACAACAGGTGCAGGTCCATTGACCCTTCCAGTCACTTTCCCTTGTTCCTGGGTGCAACCTGAACGGCAGACGACATAATACAACCTTTTAGACTTAATTGGCGGCAGGGCCGGACCGCAACCGGTACGGGCAAGCTCGCTTACATTAGCCGTGCCCATTGCGTCTAGTTTATTGACTTTTCAGCAACGATGGCACATCCTGGTCTGTTTGGTTTCACTTTTCTTAGAGCATTAATTTGTATTTAAATAGAAATAGTTTTAAGTAAAAGTATATCCGGTAAATTACGTGTATTGACTAATGAGAAAATCTCCCGTTTATGTAAATTGAAATTTGCTACAATGTCTTCGATGCCTCGGTATAAACTCCTCCTGGTGTCTTATTAAATCTTGTTGAAATTGTCAAACAAATTGTTGTTCGATTTCTTCCTCTTCGGCAGCTGCAGTATCAGGTTCAATAACACATCTTCGTTCAAGTTCCCATATACCCTTTCCTTCCCCATTCGCAAGGAATTCGTTCCACAGTTGTCGCGTCAAAGCATCTGATTTATGCAGTTTTTACGTGTTTTTACTATAGTTTCACAATTCGCGGTATTGCGTGCACACCGCATAGTATTAATATTGACGCCCATTGTGCGCCTGCGCTGGGTAAATGTATCATATTTAATAGTGTGTGTGTTTTACGTTTTGTAATGTTACGAGTATATTTCTTAAGTAAATCATGTTGCCTAACAAATATGCAAGGTTTGTTGCCCAACTGACAGTTTAATTCTCATCGGTCTCTGCTTTACATTTTTTGTTTCCTATTAATTTGTTGTTGGTCTACTGCAGTGTCTAATTGTCTAGTCTAAGTATAATTATTAATGTTAGTAACTTGCCTTCTGTATTAGCCAGCGATAAAGTAACTTGAAACATTTTGATTCGAATAATCTTCAAATGGTATATTATTAAACGGGAAATGGAACACATTTCCTACAGCTGTTGGCCCGCCTTCATTGTCTTACACATGTGCAATATGCACGCCCGCATGCATATTACTCAGTCGAATTACACACTTCAAATATGGTTATAAATAATCCATCCTAGACTTAATTGATATCTTTAGCTTGCTCTACAACTTGTAGTTTGAATCCGATATCAAACTGGGTCATCTATGATATACATTAATATAACAATGGTCCGAGAAACATGCATTTGAATATGATTGAAACAGAATATGTTCTCAGCTGGTCTTTTTAAGGGTTTTGGAGAATTTAAAATGCCAACAGGTGTAATTTATCATCACTGTTTTTCGAGCTAGCTTGCTTCTTTATCAAAGTCCATTTCACTTTCTATTATTATAGATTTATCAATGAAAATACTTGGTTTGGTTACATGGCTTATTAATAAAATAATGAAACAAGTGCACTTGCCTTTTCTTAAAAACTAACGATCAATGAAGTTATAATGAAACTTAAGACGGTTGTAATATCCGTTTCAAAGAACATTCTCTTGCATCATTAAAATAAATAAGAATCCTGCCTCAAAATCGAACGTATCGATTTAAATAAAATATGTAAATCGAGATTCGGAAGCCGTACTTGTTGTGCAAGAATTGATTCCTAGTCACAAGGAAAGAAACCCTATAGCGGTAGCTTCCGTAGACTCTCCTCACTATTTAGGATTCTCGTCTGTAACGTAACACCGCTCGATAACACGACTTTACGTAGGTATTATATGACTGTCTGGACTCTAAAGATACGTCGTGACTCAGGTTTCAAGTTATGTCTGAACTCTGAACAAACTCTGTCAACCAGATGTTGGTAATTCTGAATTAATTTTGGTGTTAATGTAACTTGTGAGCATATTTTTGCTGGATGCATATTTCTTTAATTTCTGTTTTCATGCTCGTTTCTATGCATTTCGTTCTATATGCAACGAGTGAATTTTAAAATTATGCAAAATGTTACATATTTCACAAGCTCTTTGGTAAAATTTAGGATTATCTTTGCTTATTACTCTGCTTGTGTCATGATTATCTCGAATGCAGTCTTTTAAAAGTAGTTTTACAGATTTAAGCACAAGGCTATGTCCGTTCCACACTAGTTGAAGACTTTCTGTTATCATAACATTACATTCAAGGATTGTACTAGTGTCATTAAAATCGTTTGTATCTTCATAAAGGTCAGATTTTTTAACCACGTGCAATATGCACTGGCCATCGAATTTCAATTTAGTTTCGACTGGAATAGCTTTGTCCAATGAGCATCCACTTATCTCTGACATTGACGCTACAATTACACGGCACAGGTCATCACTCATTCTGCCTCTAGTCTATGGTGTTCACAAAAAGTTGTCAGTCTCCTATAGATACCGGTTGTCTTTGCTCAGGAATGGTGTTGTGTAAGCATGTAATTCTAATTATTGTGTACGCCAGTGATAGCCTTGCTGATGCTTGATTCTGTATACGCCGCAATTATGTTATGCCCTTATGGATTGATGCATCATGCTAGTACGTTTGTTAGCTAAAAATAATGACTATGTTGCTGATATGCTGTACTATATTCGTTTTCCTGTTTGTGGAATAGCGAACATATTATTCAGTGTTTGATCTTTGCGTTTACACACAGTGTGTAAACGCACTCTATCTTAGTTTATCTGAAAATGTTGTAGCCTGCATGATTATCTTGCCTTCGATAACAGTAGCATAATTTTGTGGAGAACTTATTTATTGTATCAGCTCCCCTAAATCAATCAATGAACTCAGCCTATCGCAGTCCACGGCTGAACATCGGCCTCTCCCATGCTGCGCCACAACACCCTGTCCTCCGCCTTCCGCATTCAGTCTGTCCCAGGCACCTTTTTAAGGTCGTCGGTCCATCTAGCTGGGAGGTCTCCCACACTACGCTTTCCGAAAAATAAATATTATATTCAGGATAATTTTTTAACCAGTGCGCAATCTGTAACCATGAATTCAGCATATGATTCTATACCCCCTAGCGTAAAAATATTTCGTCAGTTGTTTTTTTATTTTCTACGAAACAGCAGATTTTTTTTTGATTATCCACGACTTCCACGAGTAATTTTTGCGCTAGAGGGTCTAGAATCATGTGCTGAATTCATGGTTACAGATTGCGCACTGGTTAAAAAATTATCCTGTATATAAAATAACTAATTACCTAGTCAACTATCGGTTAGTTTTTATAGGTAAGCCTGTAAACAGACTCTGACTGTTATATTTTGGGAGAGGATAAACTACTTATATAGTCAATAAAATGTTCATATTAACATTTATTATTAATTAATGGTTTATTAAACTACTTCGGTTTAGGTATTGATGTGGATTTTAGATTATACCTATTTGAATGTACGTGTTAAGGTTCCCACAGTTAGACGCGACTGACGGTGCAACGCGATTCTGGTAGAAAAAAATCCATGAAGTTTTCATATAAATTGTTCTACTAGAGTCGTGTTGCGCTGTCGCATCGCGCCTGTCTGTGGGAGCCTTTGCGTTTAACGACCTAGATATTCTTTGTTAGAATACTTTAAAATAAGATGAATCTAATTATTTTCAGTATTAGATACCGCAGAAGGAACAATAAATTAACCATTCGCATTTACAAGATAAGAAAATATGAGTAATAGTATTTTCAACTAATTCTTATGCTTCAATAAACTCACACGCAACGTTTTACAAAAAAATCCTATTGATTGACGTTCACGTTATCCAATAGCTATTTGTCAAAGAAATAATGAAGTCGTCGAAATAACAAATAACTTACTTTTTAACGTATGAAGCAAAGGCAAGTGACCCAAATTCCTTCGTAATTGGATGTATAGGAGCGTGCGCGGGCAGGCACGAACCGATAGCATTATTATTGTCATTATTTCTGCATAGAATAATGGTTTCTTTATCTATGCTCATGCTGCCAGTTACATTAGTGACGTGACCAAGGTCGCGACAAAAAGGTTTTCTGGTAATCCTTTTTAGATTGAGCCGGTTATGGCAACGGGAATTAGCTATTGTCCGGTGACCTGTCGATGTCCTTTCATTTCCTGACGCGATTGTTCTTTCAAGATGGGAACCTCCTACCTCATAAAATCAACTTGGGCATTTATTTAAAAAAAGTAGTACCATACCTATAAATTTTACTTTTTATTAGCAATAAATATAATTTGATTAAGTACCCATAGCTGTTTGAACACAAATTAAAAAAAAAACTACTCAAATTATTGAATAATATTCTCATTGATTAGCATAAATGGAACAACTACATTTTGGTAGGTGGAACTTATCGAAACGCGTATAGTTTAACAAACATTTCACAGCTGCTCTACATAATATTATGAATCTTGTTAATATATACACAAGTAATAAAATAATGGTCCTTCCCCACACGCAGCGTTGTAGCGTAGGAATCAAATGCTACTAAAGTACCCAACTCTACAAAGAATATACAGCCTCAAAAATATTTAGCCAGGTGAGCCCACGTCCGTTCGCTTCACCCAATTCCACCAGGTCATGTCGTCACAACACCATCAGACGTCAGTGACAGCCGGTTCGTCCGCAGTGGCAGGCGTGTAGCGTGCGCTCCGACGCCATTTTGGATCGCTCCGATACCACCCGCAGAGAAAACGTTTATAAACTGCTAATAATAACGTCATTCATCATGGTATTACTTGATGACTCGCGAGTTGTGACGTAAATTAATACTATATTAGTGCTTAGTGGCGTTCTGTGGTTAGTGATGTGCCCGTTCGGATTTGCCAAACATTGGATGACGGTAATAAAAACAAATAAAATAATAATTTAAAAGTCTAGAGAAAGTAAAATGAAGTTAGAGCTGTGCGAATAACTATCTGGTATCGATATCCGGCTCTCGACTATTATAAACAATAATAATAGCTTTTTAATTATTGATTCTGCACATAATCGTTTTGTGTGCAGCTTTCGATTCATAGGCTCCTATTAATGGGCAGTGTTATGTCATTTATGTAACTTGCAAACATAGTAAATAGAACTAGTTTCTAAATTATATTGAACCGTTACAGCAATTACATGAAATAAATTCCATTCAACACTTATACGTACTAAAATTGCATAATAATAGAATCAATTTTCCACTTCATTGTTCTGTATTATTGAATTTAATGTGATAAAGTGACTTAAAAATAAAGTAACAACGAGTTGGAAGTGCAGTTACTCGTGCGTAGAGTTAGTTAAGGCAATTGAAAATATTCAACTAGCAAGTAATCATTTCCATCATGATGGCGTAGCGAGAAAAAATGTAAATGATAACATTGTTACAAGCGATAGCACTTATTATGCAGTTTTACCTGGAGGTATACAACGCATTAGCAAAAAAAAATATTGCAGCATTGAGCCTTGAATTATCAAAGATCTCAAGGCTGCAGAAGATGAAACCAAATCGTCCACTGTTTTGTAACGAACTTACACTCAGTTACTATAAGGCATCTTACCGCCTTTCCCAATCCGTGTTTAAGATTTTTCCCAAAAATTAACAAAAACTCTATACTCATGTTAACAGCTGTGATGCCCTGGCCAAAGGAACAACAGACAATCAAATTACTGGACATGAGATATTATAACATTTTAAATAAAAAAGGCTTCTATAAACCCGTGGTTGAAGTCCTATGACGACCATCAATATAATGGGTTATCCAAAGGATATCCGTGAATTAAAAATTAAAAGTCTGACCAAAAATCAAACGAGTTACAATGTAACATGCTCTGCTGCTCAATAATTGCCAATTGTGGACATAATAAACGTAATACAAGACAGTAATAATGACACATCGACTGCAGCCATAGACAATTCATATCGGGATATTTTCAAATCGACTACGTGAGTTGTTTCATAGTCAATAAATCGAGTAGGGACTCGATTACAACAAATCAGTTACCTAACCATGGAAAGCGATCAAATTCTCTTGAAATGTATTATTCGTTTGTCTATACAACAGTGAAAGTAGTGCTATCATGGCGGCTAAGTCGGCCGAGTTCAGTTAAATAGCCAGTTAACGTTCATGTAATTTGGGTGTTTAAGTTTTATGTGTAACGGAACGTGAGATAACTATCATAACGAGATTATCATTATGTAGTTGCTGGTCTTTTTCCACTACTTAGATGTTGTCAAGATTTTATTCATTTATTATGGTTCTAAGCTGTTTGGTGGATAGAGATCTCTTCAAGTTACGCCTATTTGAATAAAGTTCAAAAGTCAAACTGTTGCCGCTATTGCAGTCTTAGCAACCACATTGGCATTTCCAATAAAATTCACAACCGTCTAATTAGTAAAGTGACTAAATTATTGTTGATATCGATTCTGCATTTTTTTTGTTTCTGAACGATATTGTGCCCATTCGATTAACGAAATATGTCGAATGAAATTGATTGCATTTAGGAGAACTATGAGAGTGTCACTTGAATACACAGCCATTGCAGGGATGGTTATGGTGCTTCTCCACTTACTCAAAATGCCTGCTCGATGAATTTTGTTGGTGGAGAACACAGATGTGGCGATTCACCTCAATATACCCACTACAAGACTTACAGATTACCTCGGGCGGTGTGAATGAGATCATTAATCTTTCTGCAACACTGCACAGTGTTCGCGTGACTTGTTTTTGCATATGCTTTTACATTCCGCTGATCGTAATCATCTTGTTCTTATATTGGCAGTTCGTTTTCCTCTAGCGCTTGTTCAATACTCATTCATCAATTATAATTAACATTTATCAAAGAGAAATGGTGACGGAGAATTGAAAACATTGTTCACACTCTTGTTAGATCATTAGATAGATTATTATCATCGGGTTTTTCTTTACTTCTACCGACAGTAGCACTTTAAAATGAGTTTACATTTCAATCATCTGAGATATCCCACAATACGGATTTCCTTCCATCAAAAATACGTATTGTAGAGTCCCCACTTGTTCGATAGTACCAAGAAGTAAAGAGAGTTCTGTTTTTAGGGTTCCGTACCTCAAAATGAAAAAACGGATCGCCTAAAGGATCACTTCGTTGTCCGTCCGTCCTTCTGTCAGTCTCTCAAGACCCATTTTCACACGAACTCGTGGAGGTATCAAGTTAAAATTAATATCAAATACGTAGGTATAGGGTCCCTCGGAGCTATAAAAAAAAAGTTTCTAAGTCGAGCAATAAAAAAAATACGCTCATTTATGCGACATTTTATGATACTCGCAAATAAATTAAAACCTATATGGTACTTACCTAATTCCCGTTGATCTCGAGTCATGAAATTTGGCAAGAAGCAAGGTCTCATAGCACAAGTAAAGGAAAAAGTCCGAAAATCCTGCATTTTCCGTTAAGTGATTACCAACTTACATTTGCAGTTGGAGAATTGACCGTGACGTATATCGACGAATGGAAGAACATTTTTTCAACTACAAAGTTAAATTTGTTCTTGGGATAAATTCATCTCAACTACTGAATCCGACATTGTGCGTGGTCCGACATGCACTTGGCCATTATTTTATAACAATTATCAATCATATAAAAATTAAATATTATTTGGATATCGGTATTTTATTCCACTTGTTATAAACATCGATGAACTGAAACAGCCTGCTCAAGAAAACCATTATTCTATTACGGATTCTATTCAAATCTTATGCATCTTATATTACCATACGGACGCGTGTACGAATATTAAGTTAAAAGACTGATGAAAAAGTAGAAAAATATGCACAGGCCATTGACCATATAAAAACTCATGGCTACTTTGATATAAAGAAACAGAAAGTGATTTTGAATACAGCGTAGATAATCAATAATCATACTTGAATCTATACTCATGTATAACATCCGATCCTTTTTCAATCGTTGGCAGAGATCTCAACCTGCAAATAAAACTCATAAATAAGAGTGTAATTGAGAATAAAAGAGAAAAATAACATAGGTAATTAAAGTTGGCTGTGTATGCTACGTCAAATATTAAGGTCGGTAAGTCACGCGCGAGCGGTCGCGGTCGTTTGCAATTATTACTTTAATACCAACTTCACATGACGCCGGTGAAGTAATGTGCTTGTAACAAACGCAACGATGATTGCCGTCGACAATTTTCATCCTATATACTACTAGTTCTTTAAAATCTCAGAAGTAAGGCACATTGGGAGAACAATGCGAACGTAAATTACAGTACGGACTAAACCATTTGCAAATATCCAAAATTACAAGTTGGGTTTTAATCCTTTTGCAGAAGAGATAATAGATAAACGCTAACTACTGAAATAAAATATAACAACCGCCTCTATTACGTGTGTAATACAGGTGGTTGTTATATTTTATTTTTACGGCTTCGGTGTTGAAGCCGTATAAATAAGCATTAAATTCAATGTTGCTAACGATATAACGAAGTTTTAATAGATATTAGTTTCGCCTTTGTCCAAATTTCCCCACAACTTTACCAACATCTACACAAATGCTGTAAATTTCGACTGACACGGTATCCATCGCATTGTTTCACTTAACAATACACTCATTGTAAAAATACACGTCCGGCTATGTATGCAACCTTGGGCATGGGAACCATTCCTCAATTCATATTAGCTGTAACTGGTTGATCGCCCTTTCCTTTGAACTCATTAAGAAATTGCTGGTATTCGGTAATCCCTTTACCTGTGGTATTAGGTATCCGATTATATTACTCGTAACTTTTTTGTAATCCCAACAAATAGTATTTAAAAAATGCCGTCTGAATAGATTATATGGATGGTATTCTCAGTAATTGCTTCATCGTTTATTCATTCTACATTGAAATCGCTTTTGTTAATAATATCTAATAAAGTAGTCTCTCCAACATTGATAAGGTTTCGTACTGACAGGTCTAATGAGTGATAGTAATTTCACTGTCATTATTAATCATATTTCTAGTCACATCGCATTCGAGCTGTCGAGTATAGTCAGGTGCGATACAAATTGAATAAAATGCCCACTAGGCGTCATATATAGTTACGTAGTTAGGCATTGTTTGCATAATATCATTATCATTGACTGTTTACGTCTTTGATTTGATAAGCATCTAATTATATCTATGAGGAATATCTAAGAATAATAGAAGTGAGTAGGTACAGACTTCAGCCATTGTTATTAATATTTGTTATAACGTACCACTGAAGACTTCCCTACTCTCTTTTGATTTGTCTCTCTACAGCTATTTGCTTTCTCAGTTATTTCAGCCAGACCAAAATTATTCTCATTATTCTGAATTTTCTGTAATCCTTACTTAGACTTGGCTACTTACCTTTTCACTATAACCAATATGTTGTTGATCCTAAGATGATTCAAAACAACGTCCTCAAGTCGAGTAGATTATTCACAACAGCTTTTCTTTTAGTGACCGCAAGTAGAGAAGAAGAATTTTACTAGAAACAACCAATGAAAGTGATGGTAACAAAACCACAGAGTAACAACTACCCATATGATTTTATTATACCACCGATCACGCTAAAGAAAGTGATACAGTTTCATTGAGCACTCTGTGAGAACTTATTAGTTCCCACGTCCGCATCCCACTTTTACTGTAAAATCAATTAAAAGATAATGAATTTTCGATTACTGATGTAATTATTAAGTATATGGTTAACAACGTTAACAATTATACAGTTATGGCTAAAGTTGCTGTGTAGAAATAATTGCTTGTAATAATTTGGTTAATGTCAATATCAAGTTACATTGCAAATTCTATGATAACTTCGCTGAATTAATTAATTTCTTATCTACTAGCAATTGGAAATTGGCTTGTAACTCCGTCTCTTAGTGCAAATCCCAATTTTCCAAGACAGAGATTTATCAAGTCCTGTACGGGTCGCGGCAGTTTAGCAAGATACCCCATTTCCATACAACGGACCTTGCTACTTTATCACAACATCAAGCAAGGCTAAATGGATTTTGAGGAAATATCTAGCAGCCTAACCTAGCCATCCTTCTTCTTCTTTTTAACCGACTTCAAAAAAAGGAGGTTCGCAAATCGTCTGTATGTGTGTTAGCTCAGAACTTTTTCTGGGTGAACCGATTTGGATGTTTTTTTTTTTATTTGATAGCTGGTGCTTCACATGTAGTCCCATTTAAATTTGATCTAGGTCTGACCAGTAGTTTTTCAGTTATCCCTAATACTGCATATTTTTTCCATTTAGTTTATATTGATGATGTGTTAAAAAGTTTTTTGTATTAACGGTACATCTATGTATATTAAACTAATTGGGCCCAATAGGTAGCCACGTTTACCATTTAGCATCCGGAAATGCATAAAGCGAATGCAAGCATCGATGATCACTTGGAATAATTTTCATCTGAGATTTTTTTTCCCGAGTTTACCGAGTTATAAGCATAGCAAAACTAGCTTCAATTTGAAAATAAAACAATATCTTTGTGCGTAAACTTCCTGTCATTGTGTCAGGTGGACGCACAAGTTGTTATAACTACCGTGTCCAATTCTGAAGAGACCGTAGACAGAACAATAGGTGTTATTTAATTAAAACACGCCCTTCTTTGTTTAGAAAGAAAACTATATGTGCTCATTATGATTATAATGTAAGAGTCCTTGCAGCTTAAGTATAGTAGGTAGTAACCATACTACGCCGCGACATTATACCGCCATTTCCACGAGTAAACCTTATCGTGCCATCCATCAATTTCTATACCTAATTAAAATATATGATGTTACTCAATCAAATTTGATAGCTCAACAATAGGCATTATTTTTGACTTTTTAAATGTTCGCTTTTCTTTTTTGCGTAGGGGGATTTTTAAATTTTAAATTTAATTAAATGTTTGTTAACTTAGAAGTCCGTCTTTTATAGACCGATTTGAAAAAATCTTCTTTTGTTTGAAAGGATGTGCTTATAGAGTGGGATTCCATATAAATTCTGTCAAGTTCTGATGAGTGGTTTTTGAGTTAGCTTTAATAATACGTATTTTTTCCACTTAGTGTATGTTGATGATGTTACATTAACTTCCTGTCACTGTTATTTAAGCCTCGTCTCCACTAGGCAACATTTGATGCGGGACATGATGCACAACATGTTGCTCATCATGTTGAACAGCAACGAGGAACTTTTGTATTGTAACGTCGTCATGTTGCGCGCCAGCTAGCAACGTCGCGCGTTGTTGTGAAACGTTGCCGAACATGTTGAGCGCGTCAAATTTTGCCTAGTGGATACGAGGCTTTACTTAGCAAGTGAAGATATACGAATTTGTGTGGGGTAGGTACCACAACTAAAAAGTCAAAAATAAAAACTTATTCCAAAAAAAAAACACAACTATGTGAAAAAATACTTTAATTCCGGAAGTCGGTGGCAAAAAAAGAAAACACAAAAACCGAAGACATTCCGAAATTAAAGTTATTTTTCACTTTGTAGTGTTTTATTTTGGAAGTCGGTTGTTTTTTATATACTTTTTTATTTTTATATGTATTAGTTCGTGATGATACGAGTGAATAAAACCGACTTCGGTACGGACTTATGTGCTGAGTTTACACTTAGCACAATTTGCAAGTGTATATTTGTAGTCTTCAGTGGGGTAGAGTAAATTATCGTTTTACATTTCAATAAAGTACAAGGAATAAAGTATTACCGGCTGTGATACTTTATAGATAAAAAAAAAACATTGGAAGCCTTTCGTTTATCTCTGATATAGTTCTTTCTTTAAACATTACTGGAACGAGTGTGTATATTATTATGATAATTAGCAATGACTGACCTACATTAATGAGTTTCATTATTACAAACTGTACTGTTTATTGTAACATCGGATCACACTTGCAAACATTCATATAAAAGTAGAGATTGAATTAATTAACAAAGCTTACTACTTGTTTGAAAAGCTTTATCATTTAGCTTAAATTCATTAATTCAAATGTAATTTCAGAGAAAGCTTTTACTTTTACAAAAAAAAAAACTCCTGTTTCTTCCAGATTGCAGTCATAACACTATGATACGAGAATCTACGTATTTAAGGTCTACTCAATTGGTAAATTACTGTAGTATGTACATTCTAAAGTTCAAAGGTAACGTGTTATTACGGTGTTTGTGTGCTAACTACCTGACTCTCGTAACCGGCATGCTCTTGTACATTCTACGTGCCCATTCCTTATTTCAACCAAGAATTGGTATAAAAACTGGCTAAAACTGAATTGACAATCTTCTTCTTTTCGTTTCGACGGTACATCCATCTTGCATACAGGGTTAGTTTTCAAAGACCAGCCAAATTTAAGGGTGTGGTACAGACCAGCGTACTGAACAATTTTCTCCTTGGGATCAAAATCGTAATCACGAAAAAAAAATCAGCGGTCCCATACATTTAGGTCAAGTAGGTATTGAAGTTTTTTATGGGACAGTTTATAAATTTTTCGCGATGATGATATTGGTCCCATGGAGAGAGTTGTTCAGTTTGATGGTCTGTACCACATCCTTAAATTTGGCTGGTCTTTGAAAACTAACCCTGTATACTGCTCGGGCCCAGTAGATGACCCTGACCACGTTTATTGCGGCGTCAGAGGCGTTGTTCAGATCGTCAAGGGTGCAGGTGAACAGACATTTGGGACACTCTAGCAGATGAGGACAGTCTGTTGACTTAACGTTTTAATAGTACTTGGGACGATAAACAATCCTGTAAAAATTAAAAAAATAAGAAGAATAACTCACTTCTCTTATGAATACAGAGTGGCAGCCGTGCCAGGGACATCGATGCGCAAACTGTAACCGTTAGTAAATCACACGATTCTAGACCCCCTATCGCAGAAAATTTTGGTAGATTATCAAAAATAAAACTGCTGTTTCGTAGAAAAGTACAATACAGTACCATGTACTGAACCCATGGTAACAGGTTGCGCGTTGTGTTCCACGCGCGCCTCAAAGAGATGTCAGCACCATTGACGGGATCCGATAGGGCCGATGCCTGCCGGGGTCGCGGACTGCTCGAAAGAGTTACCGTGACCCTAGCGCACAGGCAACTGAAGGAACACGGGTGGGTTGTAGTCAGTAAGTCTGACACGCCCTCCTGCTCTGCCCAGAGCGGGAGAAGTCATGTGATGACTTCCCAACCAAAAAAAAAAACCTGTATATGTACC
This sequence comes from Griposia aprilina, assembly GCA_916610205.1. Taxonomy (NCBI): domain Eukaryota; kingdom Metazoa; phylum Arthropoda; class Insecta; order Lepidoptera; family Noctuidae; genus Griposia; species Griposia aprilina. The sequence continues at coordinate 3,127,199 of OU744295.1, read as the reverse complement.
TATCTCTACTTTTATCTGCGCTATTATATGATAAGCGCTACTGCTGAGTATGACGTCCTGGGTTCGAGTCCCAGGTCGGGCAAATTGGGTTTCTCTATCTGGAATCTCTCAGTAGAAGCCGGGAGTCAAAATTTAGTGTGTTATTTTCTGAATAACCCACTTCTCTTATGAATATAGGTATCTCTACTTTTATCTGCACCATTATATAAGTTTTATCATCTGAGAAAAATCTGCAAACAGTCATAAAACATAACGGTTCTAGGTTTATGAGTCCTTAGTCTTTGTTTATTCTTCAAAACCCGATATAGTTGGCTTGACACAGTTATCCGAATCGTCATTATACAGGGTAGCAGGGACATCGACGCGCAACCTGCACCCTAATTACGTAACACACTATCTATCACAATCTGAATCATTTTGAAGCCTATTGCTAATCCATTGCTACATATGTTCGAAACATTTGTCTGCTCAACAACGTAAACACCGCAATGAATGTTGTTGAACTGTCAAAATGAATCCCATTCCTACTGTTAGTGTGTTACGTAATTACCCCGCTGGTGCTATGGATTCAGAACATGACTGAACCCTGCCGCGTTTAAATTTTTCAACGGTTTAAAAAAAAATGTTTGTCCATACATTTTGACCATGTTAGATATTGCAGTTTACTAAGAAACAGCAGATTTTTATCGAATTCGAATTGATTTTTGCGAAATTATACGGGTCTAGAATGCGGACGGCGAGCAATGGGCAGCTAAACGTCCGGTAAGGACCAGGCCTAGGTCGACGGCGCGTCGTGTTATACGCGCGCCTCTACGAGTTGTCAGCATCATTGACGGCGCCGATAGGGCCGACGCCTGAGTATAGTCCCAGTCGCCCCCACATGGATTGCCACCAGGTGGCAATTGGGAGAAAAAAATCCCAGTTGCCACCGGGTGGCGACTGGGACCTTATTGCCCCCACTTCAAATCGCTGTACATTGCGGCGTGGATTAGCACTAAGAATAATGATAAATCCTAACCCAGACGACGATCGACGAGATCGACGTCAGGGCACCCCGAGGTTCGGTTGGTTAGGTTCCTTTAAACCCTTTAGACAGAAATAGGAGACCCGCGAAGCGGGGCTCCGTCGACCTTGAAATAATCAAATCGACCTGACCAACAAAACCTCGGGGTGCCTGACGTCAACCGGCTCGGGTTAGGGTTAATAAGTGATTAAAAGCAACTACAATAAAGAAAATCTTGTTTGTATGTCCCTAAAAATTATCACATATCTACTAATAAAACCACATTGGAAATGTGACCGCCAACCCCGTCATCGCGGCCGTAAGAAATATAGTGATGAGGGGGTTTGGCGATCCACGCCGCAATGTACAGCGATTTGAAGTGGGGGCAATAAGGTCCCAGTCGCCACCCGGTGGCAACTGGGATTTTTTTCTCCCAATTGCCACCTGGTGGGAATCCATGTGGGGGCGACTGGGACTATACCGACGTCTGCCGGGGTCACGGATTGTTCGAAAGAGTTACCGTGGCCCTGGCGCATAGGCAACTGAAGGAACACGGGTGGGTTTTAGTCAGTAAGAGTCTGACACGCTCTTCCGCTCCGCCCAGAGCTGGAGAGGTCATTTGATGATATCCCACCCCAAAAAAAAGGGGGTCTAGAATCATGTGCTGATTTCATGGTTACAGTTTGCGCGTCAATGTCCCTGTATTATGGAATATAATAATATGTGAAGCATTAAGAAATTAAATATAGTGGAGTCTCTCCCTTCTCAATGGTAGAACTCTCGTTCCTCCATTTGAAATGAAAATAATTGGCCAACCTCATTCATTCATTAAAACGCATTTATGATGGTAAAATAAACACATTTATTCGACAAACTATACTTAGGCTTATTTCAATATTATAGTAATGTCGCAAACAATGTCATGTCACTAAAGTGAAAGTCGAATACATAAATATTATTCGACTTGACTATTTATATATTCGTCAGTCGCCATCGTTTAACAGCCCTTTGTGTCGTACAATGCTAGAGAAACATGAAATTATGGGAAACTCGGCATTACGACAAACTCGGAAACTTCACAAGGTTGGATAACTCGGACTGCAAGACGAAAAACGCTTTCTTAAGTGTCATTGTATTTAAAGACTGCTGCTTGATGACTTCCTGTCATTTCAGGTTAGTGTTCAGTGGCCATACCTCTCTTATATCACAATACCTAATCAAAGTGTTACAACGTGACCAGTTTTCCGCTCGCAATACCTAGATCGGAGTAAATAACTGACGTGAGTACCGGTACGCGGGCAAAAACGTTAAGGGGGGTGCGCAAAGGCAACCCGCAAAATTCAAATTTTGTTACGTTTTTTGCAATTTGCAGGTCAGTATCAGGTTGTATGTTGATCTAAATATGATTCGCGGCAGTATCAAATATTTATTTATAGAATTATAATCATAAAAATCATCAATACATCTCTCTAAGTTTATATTACCCTATTGAATGAATATTTTATGAAATCACGACATTTGAGGCCAATTCTACCTTAGGGAGTTGTATTACTGATTCTAATGATTATAATTCTGTAAAGCCATACTTGTTACGGCCGCGAATCATATTTTAATCAACATATAACCTGACAGTGACCTACAAATTGCAAAAAACTTAAGTATTTTTGAATTTCGCGGGCTACCTGAGCGCATCCCACTTAATGAAATGTTATACATAATATTATTCAGAATTGAAATTAATCAATATATTGGAAACGCCTGGCTTTCGCACAAAGGCAATTTAATAATGAAGCGTTTATCATAAATTCATAACATAACATTTAAATAAAACAGTTCTACATAAATTCTATAACTGATGATAAAGAACAACAAACTGCATCAAAATCTGTCTAATCGCAAGTAGAGCGAAAAAAAAACACATACACGTCTTCTTACATACACTATTCAGAGATATGCAATACATTTCATTCTACCCCACTGTCCGCAATCGGATATCTTAGCATTCTCTCGTCGATAACATCGAGTGTTTGCGATGCAGCGTGCGCGCATGCCGTTACTGACAGTTATTCAAACTGGGCAATGGGCTCATCACTCACACCTTGCTGCCAACATGCCTATGACCTTTAACGAACACCGAACATTGCCAATAGTTGTACAATGGTTACTTAGGGATTCCCATCCGTCAAATGTAACAATCCTTCCTATTCAAGATGATGATGTCAAGATATCTACATGTTTCAAATATTGATGACACAGTTTGTGGTCACGATAGTTTAAAAAACATGTATTGGTTGGCACAAGTCACGTTAAACATCTCAAGGTCGCAGTTGGCGTGACATAGCCGAAATAAAAAAAAAAAACGTATTTCTTCCGAAGACCATGGGCATTCAAAACAGAACTTAGCTAATAAAACATCTCATTAGAGCTGATAAGCTAATTGCTTTAATCCTCGTAAGCTAATCATCTTAAGGGGAAATACAGTAACCCCAAAATCCGAAAAACGTGCAACAAGCAGTTCCAAATCTGGGAAGGACCCACTTCCAGAATGTTCTCGTACTTTATATGAATCCCATCTTTTGTTAAACAGATAAATAGGTTTCTGTGTTATTCGTATTTATTTGTAAACAAAGCTGTATGAAAGACTTTCTTTTCAAATTGGTCCACTTACTGGGTAATGGCACATGAATGGCGCAAATACCAAATTAGCTAGTTTGCGCTTGCGCTGAATAGCTGTCCAAGAATTCAAATGTGTGAATAATTTTGACGGAGCCTAGGACTTTCCCATCGTTTATGGTATTTTTCTGAAAGATAATGAGAAATAAAAGACATGACAGGTTTGCGAGTATTTTGCATAGCTAATGGCTAGGTAAGTAGGTCAGTTCATCCATAAGCTGCAAGTCGGCTAGAGGGTCATAGTTCTCATAGTTTATACATAATATGTTACGCAAGTTAAAGAAAAGGGAAGGGTAAGGTAGGGTGTTCTAAATCCTTCATCCATGGTGGTGTGAATAATTGTGTTGTACTCGTAGTATTATGGGACCTGCTAATAGACAACTAAGAGCGAAGACCTCATTCGCAAAAGATGATCAGAAAATAATGCAAGTTTGACCTAATTTCTTACATAAATAATGCTTCAGGAGAAAAGTGACCATTTTTTTTCCATAACTTGTTTCGGGAAATCTCAACGTTCTCTAAATATAGCTCCTATTCAAACACGCGATGCTGACAATTAGCCTTGATTCGAAAACTGTTTTCTAAATAAACATAGCCATTAGATAACTATAGTGTTGCACTATGGTGTCAGACGTGTTCTATGTTTGCTATGATTTCCATCACGTATTGTCGGACTTTCTAAGAGGTTTGCGCAGGCGCAGGTAATTTGTAAATGGAGTATCGGAACGCGTCGCACGCGCGCGCCTTTGTGTAACTGTTACAGAAGATTTATCGCTTTATGGATTTGTTAAACACTTCCCGATTGTTATGTATATCTCATTTATATCCTAAGCAGACTGAATGGAACATCATTAACTGTCAGGTAATCGCTACTGAGTCATCCGACGTATTTTCCAGGCTAATTGATTTTGTTTGAAATGGAACAGTGAGCGTATTAGCAAATCGTCGGGATAGGGGGCATCCATTAATTACGTGAGGCGATTTTGCCGATTATTCGACCCCCCCCCCCTTTTCCCCTTGGCGAGACGTCGTGAGATTTTGCTCGACGCCCTCCCCTAATCTCACGTGAGATTTCTCAAAATGCGTATTTTTAATGTAAATAAATGTGCTTGGATTTACAAAAAAACATAATTTCCTTAATTCTTTTTATTTAAGACTAGTATTTAAGACATCTAAGAAAGTACCTAGTCTAGAATTACAGTGAGAATATCGAACAATAAAATACTTAAGTAGAAACTACTAAAATTCGTAAAAGAAGATTCATTCTAATTCAGTCCACGGAGACACGTATGGTCTCAAGAGTGACTACTGGAACCAACAGGCTGCTAAACAATCGAGGGCCTACTGTGCCACTTTATGGCGTTTGCATAACCGCGATAATTATTATTATATATTACTTATTCACGTAATTAATGGCCGCCCCCATATCTGCTTGTTAGAATAAAGGGTAATGTTCCAAAAAAAAATGTGGAAAGGAGGTTATTACGTCGCTTCGGGCTCGGGTACGCTCGATTGATGTCACCAAGCTAAATAAGATTAGTAATGAATCATTACTAATCTTCCTTCCGAGTTCACTATCGCAAAAGGTTCGTGGCAAATTAAATGCAGTTTTGTATAAAAACCCCGTTCTTGAAGGAATAAAGAAAATTGATGCATTTATCAACGGCACCGGACAAACTCTGCCTGAAAAGATCTCTTCAGAAATGGCGCCAAATTTCAAGTTCTGCCCGGTAACGTCAGTTGACGTCGAAAGGTCGTTTTCAGCCTATAAATTAATAAAGTGACAAACGTCACAAGTTTGCTGCAGAAAACCTGGAAAAATATGTTATTGTTTATTGTCACAACAATTATAATATATGTATAACATATAAATATAATATGAAAATAAACGTTAATTCTTGTAATAAATGGTTTTTTGATTGTGCATATTTTGTGCATATTTCGCCCTTTTTTAGTGCATTTTGATAGTGCATATAATCCGATGTCTAGTAATGATCATAAAAGCACTGGTGTACAGGTTCTCAAACGGTTATATTTATGCAATTATTTTTATATAATTTTATATATTTATATAATTTTTTATGCAATCGTGATCAACACACTATATCCAGCAGTTTCCGTACATCAGTTTCTATTTCCGCACCGTTCAAATATTTGCATTGTCTGTTTCTAGATAGTTGTTTTGGCACCGGAAGTTTGGGCATGTGAGATTCGTGTTTATAAATGGACCCATAAACCACGAAAGATCGTAGTGGCTACGGCTAGACTGTTCCTTAGATATTACACCATTTTGGACTATTTGCAAGACTAGTTCCTGTGTACTATAGGTGCACCTCTGCCAACCCTTTCGGGGAATACAGGCGTGATGTTATGTTATTTATGTTATGTTAGTTCCTGTACTAGTGACTGCCTAGTTGGTCTCGTGGTCGCAAGCGCTACACTGCCGTGCATGAAGTCCTGGGTTCGATTCCCAGGTCGTGCAAAGTGTTGTTGGGTTTTTCTGGAATTTCTCAGTAGCAGCCCGGAGTCTGGATTTGTGCCCTGTTGATGGCAATCGGCTCGCCCCCTATTACATGGGCGAAATGTGGGAATACTATATGTGAACCTCTGCCTAACTCTTCGCCGAATGAGATGTTATATTATGTAGTTCCTGTAAGAATCTAACGTCTTTATAGTACCAATTAATTTCTAAGTTTTACGATCCACAAGTACGTTGATCATAACATTATTACCTACTTCTTGCAATACCGCTCCACTAAAGCCTAAGTTACACAATCACGTTCATCTCACTTTTACCCAGGTCATAAACTAGTTCTCCAGTATTTTGCGATTCTGCATGCACGTTTTGGAATTGTTGCTAAACTTAGGTAATTGCTTGTAAATTAAACCGTTCCAAACTCTCTCTTGAATTTGCAACTACGGCCTCTCAAAATTAATGTTCTATTAAAACGTTTGTTTAAAAGACCTGTTATTATTGTTCCAACATTTGCTTTCTATGTCTTAACAGCATCTTAGATATCTACATTTTTACAGTTATATCGTATCGTATATACAGGGTTATTGGTTATATGTCGGCAATCCATTAAGGGGATGTAGGAGAGGTCATTTGCAACAAACTGACCCCTGATGATGCATTGTCAACATAATATGCGAATATTAACCATTTTCGAGTAATTTGACATTTTATATATTTTTAGCGGTACCTCCACAACTTTGAAATTTTATTTAAAAGAACAATACTTGCATAGTGATGCATGAGATGAAAGCACATGCGATAGGCGCTCAGCCTGTTTAAATTAAAATTGCATATGTGAACTGTACTAACACTAGGCTAAGTTTATTGTTACTAACACCTATGGATGTAATTTTTGAGTCCGAAATGAATATATTTGATTTGATTTGATAGTACTCGCAACCGGCGTGCGTGTATGACCAGATGTATGAACGTAAACGAGGCAAAAGGAGTATGTATGGATCGTAGCAGGTGGCATTCTGTAGTTTCTCCCTACCCCCATAGGAAGAAGGCGTGAGTTTATGTATGTATGTATGTAGAATACATAATAATCAACCATAAAATGACAGTTATCTTTAATGGCTTTACTAATCGTTACAATTTTCTATCATTTTGATCAGGTTATTTGACTAAAACAGTTGATGTCTGCAAAAAAACACGGAAGTACTTTATCGGCAGAACATTCTAAAAACATTATATACAACTTCCCAGCTATCCAACGAGATACAATAAGACCAGATATGTTAAAAAAAAATTGAAATGTCAAATTACTCGAAAATGGTTGACATTTGCATAGGTGTCATCACGGGTCATTTGGTTGCAAATGACGTCCCCTACATACCCTTAACGGATTGCCGACATATAACCAATAACCCTGTATATCGTATCGTACCAACAAAGAACCTTGTCGCTACATTGGCAAAATCTCCAAATCGCTTTTTCTGCTTGCTTCAAAATTAAGAACAAATTGAAGTAAACACACGGCATAATTAAACCTAGGTATATGACCAAGGAAAATAATGATACCGCAAAGAATAAGTCTTATTTTCGTAAATCATGGCCTTAGCTCTAAAGCTAGCTAAGATTATACGTAAGTAAACAAAGGAATTGGTAAATCAGGTGTGATCTGCGACGCGTGCGCAGTTCCCACGCGGTGAAAGCACTGCCCCGCACGCCATGACCCCTTGCCTTATTATACTCGTATTATGTTCCTAGAATAGGCCCAAACTAAGGCTAGAGTGTAAATTATGGTACAGAAACCGAAAGTACTGATAATGTTGGGAACTTTGGAAGGTATGAGGAGTTGAGGACCTTTAATATTGTGTGTGTTAACCTAACAGCAACTCATAGGTTAGAACTTCAAAAATACTAAGATGCCTGATCCGCAATGCAAGATAACTAAATAATTTATCCTTCAAACTTCTTCCTTTTCATTTAACTTCGCCTTGAAACAGAGAAAATTTTCTTTGACTAAAAGAACGATTCCCACTGATTCGTTAATTGCGTACATGCCTCGAACTATACCCACTTACATGTTTAGCAAAGAATGGCTTGTCGCCTAAATACATATTTAATGCCAATTGCTGTCTTTTATTGTCCAGCACGACTCGCCATTGTGTCATTCAAACAGCCGTGAAATTACCGCCAGTAATAATATTAGCGTGTTGCATGCGTAAGGAGGACTTGTAACTTTGTAAGATGCCAAGAACCTCCGCCAGTACTAAATAGATCACATAAAAGCTTTGCTAATAAGAAGAGTTGATATATTTCAAGGTAATTTTTTGTTCCGAGAAGTATTTTTTGGTTGGTGATTAGGCATTGTCCTATACTCGTATTTGTGTTTCTACATGCAGCATATCTCACGGTATGACTCTTTCTATGTCCGCTACCAATTGGTTTGAATTACAAATACATTTCATTCTATATCAGTAACACAATCTCGTGGGACACTTATGGCAGTAATGAGCTATACAACTTACACTCAGGGAAAACTGTGCAAACAACGCGTAATGACAATAGAAACTCGAACAATCGCCTTGCAACAGTTGCAGCCGACCATTGTTATCTACATCGATGAACTAAACCAGATTTATAATCCAATAATTAATTTTAACACTGCAAAATTCGTGACATAATCTGTATGAATGGTCTGACACTTATCTATAGCTTTCGGGTAATCATACCTCCATCACGCCCATTTGTAACTACTTCCTACACCATAATTTGCTACAATTTAATGTTTCTTCTTGGTTACAGATGGCGTAGTAAAGCAGCGACAGATATCCCATCACAGATGTTAATAAACCTGATGGAAGGCGACACGATAACCACGAACACTCTCATATCGTCGATAAAGAAATTCAACAGCGACGGAAAACAACACGGCACTATAAAGGCTCTACTGAAAAACTTTATTTTACCAGAAACAGAGATGGCTATAAAAGAAAACCAAAATAATAGCAACAAATATATTTACACAGTACCTGTCAAACCCCCTTTACCAACTTTGACAGAACGAATGAAGTCCATCAACGACGCAAAACAGGCGTTCCTTAATTCAACTGTCAGCTCATCTGTTGCACCTACAAGTTATGAAACTAAAAAGGAAAAACACACAGTCCACTACGCACAGATAGCAATAACAACAGAAAGTGATGACACTAGGAGCACAGGCGGAGGCAGGGGTGGAAAACATACGTGTGCAGACAAAGAATACAGCATTCCAGTTAATGTATCTCCGAGTATAAAGAAAACAATGGAACAGCATCAGAGGAAAGTTAGCTTTAAAATTAAAACCGCCGCGACATCCCACAAACGACCGCCTCTGGCTAAAACGATGACTATAACGAGCAATAATGTTGCAGAACTGACCAAAAAATTCAACAACTTACAAACCGAGACATATATTGGATCACCCAAACAATCAAAACTAGTAAAAACTTTAGAAGAATTACAATCTGCATCACGATGTTCAGCCAGTAACAGCTCAACGCCCTCTTCCACTCTCAGTTCGAGTCCAAACATAAAAATAGTTTTACGACAAAGACGAGGCTCCAAAAAGCGCAACAACAGAAAAAGGTGCTCAAGTATGGATTCAATGGACGATTTACTTATTGCTGACAGTTCAAATAAAATTCGCGTAATCCGCTCAAAATCAGACGGTACTAAAATACCAAAAACTTCAAAGAAACGCTTAAAATATCAGGATTCAAGTGAACAACCGAGTGGATCAGATTCTGTTGATGGTAGTCCAGTTAAGGCAAAAGAAGTGGAATCAAAGAAAGATACAAAACCGATAGAAAGTACTGTAGTTAAAAATGTTATTAAAAAGTTTGAATTTGAAATAACGGCTCAAACTAATTCGAACAATACATTAAAAAGACAACCTGATAAAACAAAGAGTACAACACCTGTAAAGGAAAAACCAAAAGTACCTGAAAAGAAATCATCTTTAGTATTAACCAAAAATCTTGTTGTAAAAGATGGCATTCCAAAAATTAAAACGATCAAGCCTGTAGCAAGCGAATTAGCAAAGCTAGAAAAAACAACGAACCAAAGCCCGGAGGTCGTGAAAAGGAAAGAGCCTATATACGATCGGAAAAGATACAAAACAAACTATATACACTCGGAGAAATTATCTCTTAAGGTCGTCGAAATAATTCCAGAAGATATCCACGAAAGTAATACAGTGACGGTTACAGTCAACAATGAGCAAAAAGAAGAAGTTCCAATGATAAGCATTGTACCTGATAAAAGTGAAAAGGTGTATCAAGAAATTAATTCACCGATAACACCTAATGAATCATTTTTATGGCGCCGAAAAAGTAGTACTCAAATATATTCGGACTCTGAAAAATCTGATAATTCATACAGTTTGGTTAGTGTAACAACAAATGGCACAACTATTCGTTGTTCTGATGAGCCACACGAAACTGCACAAGAGGAATCTCAAGTAGAAACAAACGAATCTCAAGTAAATATTTCTACATGTGAACAGCAATCTGATCCTAATTTGGATTTCGAAAGTAATCTTGTTGAAGCCTGCAACAAAGAAATTATAGTTGGTTTCACAACAAAACCTAAGCAAGAAGAAGTTGAAGACTATTATGAACCTTTAGAGCCTAGAAATGATGAAAACATTGTTATAATTCCTATAAAAAGTGTGGACAGATCTTCTAAAATAAATTGTCCTTTGCCGGAAATTCCTAAGGTTGAAAATGATAAGAACGAAGATGACTGTACAGACAGAGACAATATATACCAATGTCTACTAGAAATGAGATCACATCCCGAAGGTGATGAGAGTAGTCTTCACAATTATGAACTTTGTGACAACGATCTTGAAGAGAGAACGCGAGGTGATGGCGATAGCGATGATGGCTATGAATACTGCAAGTCACCTCCTATTAAACCGTACTGTTTAACATCTAGCTCTGGTATACAAATAGCTGAAGATTATCAACCATTTGCTAAAAATAACAACAAGAATTACGCAATAGCAAAGTCAGTAAGCGGTGCATCTACCGTTAGCTACGAAAAGATAGGACCGGCATCAGAGAGGATTTATGAGAAAATCCCGGCTCGGCCGCCAAAGTCCAAGGACAGCAGTCCCACCTACAGTAGTAGACATTCCTTTATATCCGACTACACGGTGTACAACGAGAACGAAAATATATATGACACGATAAAACATAGCGACGCGACGTCACTATCGCACTGCTACGAAAGCATACCTAACAGCCCGAGTATGGTGAAGCTACGGAACGATATGAGGAAGCAGGTGGCGTCGAATGTGCAGAAGCGTCTCTCGTTTGACACGGTGTCGAACATCAGTCAGTCGACGATGTCCAGTGAACAGAAGACGAACAGCCTGTACGGACAGAGGTCGGTGATCAGCTACAACGGGCAGGAGATCGCGTTCCAAGTGCCAAGCAGTGAGACCAGTGTCAGCGACAGGAGCGATCGCAGCGACGACTGGGTCGATGTGTCTGATGAAGAAAAAAACGAGCAAAAAATTATCATGTAAGTTTAAATTGTTTATTTTTTCGTCTTATCATAATCATATTTGATCTAAGCATTAGTAAGATTTGAGAAAATCCAGAAATCTGTTGAATCACACGTAGGTATTTTGTGAGAATCATTTTCGCAAATAATGGAATCCGCCATGAATATCACAGATTATGATACTAAAGCTCTTACGGAAACAATGAAAAGCAAATAGATGTCGAATTACAAATCTAAAAAAAATGACAAAATACCAGATACCCTATTAACTGGTAAAAAAAGGATATTTCAACTTTTTCAAATTATCAAACATCAAATTATCATTCACTTGACCTAAAAAAAACCTATACCAGTTTCCAAAGAGTAGTACAAACACTGTTATCGGCACTTGATATGAAATTGTGTTTGGCGGTGGCTCAGTGACAAAAACGCAATGAAAAGGGGAACACGTTTAGATAGTTACATAATTTTTCTTTTGGTAAAAATATGGAAATCCTTAATTACAGTGTACGCGAGAGAAGTCGCGGCAGGAAGAGTCCGATCAGCTGGTCGCAGAAAGTTCGACATCAGTGGCAGAAGTCACCGAAACCGAACAGCAAAAATAAAGGTTAGTTGCTTTAATATTCTACTTTTACTATAAATAATTTTCCCCCAGAAATTATAATGCAAAACCATATTGCAAAATTCAAACTTAACAACGAACTAAGACTGTGTTTATAAGCATTGTTAACAGCGCCATCTATGATTACACAAGCTAACTACGTGCTACTAATTGTAATATAAGTTCTTATAGATCACGATAGATAGCGTTATAAACCTACAAGTAACAAACAGTATCATTGCAACAATTGTATAGCCTAGACATTACTTCCAATACTGATTTATAACTTAAAACCTAGTATTTTTCAGCGAAATATGAAATAGGAACAGCCGTTGGAATTGTTGATTGAGTTTGCGCAAGCGCGCGCTTTAGCCACTGGTTGTGCAAGCTATGGCGACAGGCGTCCTACGCGCGCATTCCGGGCGCCTAAACAATGCTTGGCTCGTTGTTTGTCATTTCCTTTTTTTGACAGTTCGCTTGGAACTTGGAACACTGCGCAAATATTGGTCAATGTCTAGAGCCTTATAGAGAAGTCATAAGTGCAATATTATTTTTAACATTACAAGGCAAGCTCATTTACATACGTGGTAGCTGGGTTACATATTCTTAATTCATTTATTATATGACCTTTTAAATTCAAGGTGCAAATGAATCTTATCAAAACGTTAATTCAATTTTGGGAAGAGAGTATTTGACTAGCTGCTATCAAAAATATACATTAATTATTACTTATTTTAAAGATTTTACTAAACAAAACGATTTGTAAAAAAAAATTACATCGGAGGAAAAATGGAAAAGTTACCCACTTTTGAAATTATTCTTCTATCCTTGACACGCAAAATGATCATTGTAATGATTGACGTTCCTGTGTTTGGCCGTCAGGTGCTAATAATGCTGTCTCTGTCTAGTATCGACGTTAAACCGCATAGAACTTCGCCATTTTAGAGATATTTTAGCAAGTTTTTTTTACTGTGGCTTAATATTTCTCTAGGTTTCAATAAATCAAATAACAAAAATACAATTAAATTGTCTATTATTTATTTTAAATATATTAATTAATATTCTTATAATACAATTATTATTATATTAATTAAAGAATTTTTAATCCGGATAGGTACGAGTGATCTGTTGGCACCTGTTTTATAAGTATCTCGTACAAATAGATTAGATAAAACTTTCTAAAATGGCAACAGAAATATCGGGTATAATTCTACTGTAGTACTGTAAACCTTAAAGCCGTCAATCAATATAATGGAATCAGAAGTAACAATCATTTGCATCATTGGCTCAATTTAAACATTGAGAATAAAACCACAATTTAATATTATCTAACGAAATCTATGCGGTTTCTAGGATTTCGTTAGCTTAATATCTATAAACTACTTAGTCCTAATCGAATCATTTATTTTATTGCAATATTGCGCTAATGCAACGTCCGATCACACCGCAATCAATTCCATTAGGTATGAACAATCATTGTTCAATGCTTTCGACGGCATGCATTCTTGGTAAGAACCTCAGTTGAACTAATACATTAGTTCATCGCCCATCGTTTAGAAGAACTTGAGAATGTTAACACTTCTGAGTTTTCTAAACGAATTCCCAAACTGCTATACGGCAGATTGGGTTGCTCTGAGAAAACGCTCGCCTTCACCGACTGCTAGGAGTTAATCTAGGTTGACTGTGGAAGTAGGTGGTAGTTTCTGTAAAAATCTCACCGTTAAAAGTTAACTAGAGTGAGGTTGAAATGAGCTGTCAGTCCACCTGATGCTAGGAATGGTGACTATTAACTGTTCACTTCAAGCTCTCCGAATAGATAGGGTGGTCTCTATCCACAGTTTCGATTAGTTCATATTCAAATACGTGTATATATACTATTGTCTAAATACAATTCTATACAATGGCAAGTGTGGGCCTACATGAGCTACAAGTTCATGAACCGCTTGCGCCCCGGTGGGCGGCCGCTAATTGTTACCGGATTCCTGCGTGCGCGCCGCCCGCCTTGTTGCCTCATGTGTTGTGTCTGTACTAGATGTATCTTGAAATTACAAATATGCAGATAATTTTACATTTAAATTGTTTATCTCAGAACTTTTGGTATTTTTATACACATAATTATGCACTGTTAACCTTCGACGTGTTGTGTCCTCAATATTCTACGACAATTTAAATGCAAGCGAGAACTGCTAGTCTTTGAGTTTTAATACATTGTATTCGCAGAAACACTGCAATCTTCCAAAAAGTTGGTTGACTAAAAGTAAACTCTTTCCTGTCCTCTTCTCTAACGAAGTCTTATAGGTCAAACAGTTTTTACATACTTTCTTTCTACGCACCATATACATCCATGTGTATATAATAATATTCCACACTAATATTATACAAGCTAAAATAAATTTGTCTGTCTGTCTGTTACCTATTCACTCCTAAACAGTAAACGGATTTCGATGGGCACATGGGTGGAATAGAACATGACCTGGGTTAAAGGATACATTTATCCCAGCAGTACGTTCCCCTGGAATTACCCCCGACCTCCATGCGGACGAAGCCTTGTTATAGTATTATTACATTAGTGTTAGGTACAGCAACTTTAGGTCGGCCACCCAGTAAAAACTATTGATTTTTCGCATAGGGTGGTTGAAGCGGTCGATATGATATCTAGCGACCTAGTTTGATAACCATGCTTAACATATTGCTAGGCTTCGGTTTTATATGCTTTAAGATAACTAAGTTATTTGCTGGGGCCTAACTTTGCCATGGAGCCACTTAGTTCTAGCTAAGTAGGTTTCCAACGATCGGTTTTTCATTTTTCCAGCTGTTAAAAAGTTTGAAAAATTAAACATTTCCTAGAAATCATAAAATCAAACCATAGATATCCGATAATAATAATAATAATAAGGACCTGATGTAGACCAACTAGCGTCCGTAGCCTGGCTGCGTTTCGGTGACCTCTTTGGAGAAACCGAAGGTTTTGTCTGTGCAATTATGGACGAAGTTATGATGACAAACAATTACCGGAGATTTGTTGTGAAAGACGGCACGGTTGACATCTGTCGGGCATGCCACCGTCCGGGTGAATCAATCAGACATATTATCTCGGGATGTTCTCGTCTAGCTAACAAAGAGTATTTGCATAGACACAACCTTGTAGCCAGGATTATCCATCAGCAACTTGCTCTGAAATACAACCTTGTAGAATCGGAAGTGCCGTACTACAGATATGTGCCCGACCCAGTTCTCGAAAATGGACATATCACATTGTACTGGGATCGATCCATCATCACTGACAGGACTATTGTTGTCAATAAGCCTGATATAGTGGTGGTGGATCGATTAGAGCGGCGCGCAATGATTGTTGACATAACGGTCCCGCATGACGGGAACCTCGTGAAAGCCGAGAAAGATAAACAAATCAAGTATCTTGACTTGGCTCGCGAGGTTGTCGACATGTGGGATATGGACTCAGCGATCATTGTGCCGATAGTCGTGACAGCCAATGGCTTAATAGCCAAGAACCTCGACCAACAACTGAGGAGGCTCTCGTTGGGCAGCTGGATCAAGGGCTTGATTCAGAAAGCGGTACTTCTAGACACGGCTCGCATTGTTAGGAGGTTCCTCTCTCTGGAGCCCTGACCGCCGGTAGCTTGGACCCTGTTCCCGATACCGGTGGGTTACTATTTTTTATATTTTTAAATGTTTTTATATTTTTATATTCTAATATTTAAAAATGTAATTTATATGTATATAATGGAATAAAGGAAATAATAATAATAAAAGCCGTTTATTCAGACCGATATCCGATAACCGTGAATCAAATCAAATGAGTAAAAGTCAATAAAGTAATGTAGGTTTTCTAATAAATAGTTATCAATGTGTGCGTCCATTACATTCTACACAATGTTCACAACATTTAGTTTTATGAATATAACAATTAAAACTAATTGCTTTGCGGCACGTCGCAACAAATTTACACTCGTACTAAATGTTTTTAATTTTCACCTTCACTTTTTAATGTCTTCCGACTTACCGTTATTAGGATGTATGCACAATAAGTAACTTTTACTACCTATTACTTTACTGTCCGTTTTCTCTAACACTAGGCGACACTTAAATGAATGCCTAAATAATAGTGCGCTATTAGATTTTGAATGCTCAGTTTAGCACCAAAAGTTGTAAAATATTTAGGCATTCAGTTAGGTGTCATCTAATGTTAGTGAAAACGGGCATACATCCATTAAGTATAGTTACCGTGTTATGTATAAGTATGATACTTCCTGCTGGATTATCATTCACTCTTTTTGAAGAGGCTGACACACACAAAGGCTTTATTGTGGTTTTAAGAGCAGATGCTTACCAAACATCAGCGGTCTACAATAAAGACATAAATCTAAAAGACAATATTAAACAGGATTGAGGTTAAAAAGAAAGAAACGAAAATTACGCAAAAATAAAGGTTCAGGGTTCGATTGAGGAAAATAGCTATCACAGAAGTCTGAAACAAAAAAACAACTTTGAACGCAGTCCAAATAGTAAAGTCATTATAAATATGCTTTTACAGAAAGCACAAAAAGAGGAATTAAGATATGTCGAAATTCTTTCTCATGGACAAGCCAATACTCACACTACCATTCAATGCTACAGTGTTCCTTTACATATTAGGTCTTTACCTATGAAATTGCCGTTCTGCAGTACTGGCCATTTCAAATCAAAATATTTTTTGTTTGGCTAAGAATTCTAATTTCAAATTAATTTTATTTTAAAAACATGGATTTTTTTTTCTAAAAGTAGTCATTTCTTTATTGATTAGTGTTACATTTTCATCGCATTTCAATCTTTTTCGTCATCATGGATACGTTAAAAATTTGAGTAATTATGGAATATGAGTACCGTCGTGGCAGCAACGCGGCACAAGCGGCACGCAACATCAACGACGTTTACGGAGCTAACACTACAAACCAACGCACCACCTGTTATTGGTTTGCTCGCTTCCGTTCTGGAAATTTCGACCTGAAAAATGAACCTCGCGGTCGTCCGAAGACTTTGGTCGACAATGACGAATTAAAGGCGATTGTGGAAGCTGATGATACACAATCTACGGCTGAATTAGCAGCAGCTTTCGACGTTAGCGTCAAAACAATATTGGTCCATTTGCGTCAAATTGGCAAGGTAAAAAAGCTTGACAAATGGGTGCCCCACGAACTCAATGATCGCCAGCGCGAAGTACGCGTCGAGACGTGCCTTGCACTGCTCAACAGACACACAAATGAAGGAATTTTGAACCGCATTGTTACCTGCGATGAAAAATGGATTCTGTTTGATAACCGTAAGCGCTCAGCAAGTTGGTTGGATCCTGGTTCAGCACCTAAACAATGCCCTAAACGAAAACTTACCCCTAGAAAAGTGATGGTCACTGTTTGGTGGTCTAGCGCCGGTGTGATTCATCACAGCTTCTTACCAAACGGGGTGAGCATTACTGCAGATGTGTACTGTGAAGAACTGAACACAATGATGGAGAAGCTGGCGCATCTCCAACCAGCATTGGTCAATCGCTCGTCTCCGCTGCTCCTGCACGACAACGCGCGACCTCATACTGCACAGCAGACGGTCTCCAAGTTGCAAGAACTGGGGTTGGAAGCTCTCCGTCATCCGCCCTACTCACCAGACCTTGCGCCTACAGACTACTACTTTTTCCAGAATTTGGATAACTTCTTGGCGGGAAAAAAATTTAATACCCGAGAGGCAGTACAAAATGCCTTTGAAGAATTTGTTGCCTCCCGTCCAGCTGATTTCTTTAAGAAGGGCATCAATAAACTGCCACTGCGATGGCAAAGATGCATTGATTGCATGAGTGATTACTTCGATTAATACAAATAAAAAATTCATGAAAAAAATTCGTTTAAATTTTTTCATACAAAACGGCAATTTCATAGGTAAAGACCTATTATTACAATCGTGACAGTCTAAAATAAGTAAATCTAGTTAATATTTCAGTCTTATTCGTATGCAAGCTAGTCAAGTGTGAATTAAACTAGAAAGTTTCGTACCTACCTGTCAAGGTCTACATGGTCTGTGTATAAAACATAATACCACAGGTTGATTAAGTAGGTACGTATAATATGCTGAGATCAATAACATCACTGGTATTTTGTAGCTTAGAATAAATATATATTCTCTCTCTCTACATGTTCCTGTTCCGTCATCATAGTTTCTTTTGTTGCATTTTCCTTGTCAATTTTGATACCAAGCTTTCTCATGGTATATAATCTTCTTCTAGTATTCTCTAGTAGATATAGTCAACTTGAAAGTATTTTGACAATAGAAAACCTTAAAACTTTTGACTCGGGATAAAAACAATAATGGATTTTCATCTTAACGACTCGTGCAAAAAAACTGCCACCAACCAAACACCGTATAGAAATTTTAACAAACCTAAAAGAGAAGTTTACATAGATACATTTAACACCTAAAATAGCTAATGCGATCTGTCAACAATAGCAGTAATTACAGCGCGAACACAATGTTTTCAACAATACAGTGATCATATATCTTTTACATAGTCATTGTGCAAAGCGACTGGAGTAGACTTCCTTATTGGGCGCAGCCGCCCTTCGACCCGTACGCACAAGCCGTGACTATAAGGCCATAAGCCATTGTTACGAGCTGCGAGACAGTTGGCTACTTTACGACCTGATCAGGGCTGCCTTATATTTATCTTTCTTCAATAACTACATAGATCGATGGAAGATTTCTTACTGTGACCAATGATTCTCCTTATTCGTTTAAATTACGACTTTTCTTCTATGCATTTTTTACTAGCTACTGCTTAAATGCATATCAATTTCCTGGGCTTATCCATTGGTTTTGGAATCAGCAGCTGCCCTGCATTAGTCAATCATATTTTCACTCCAGAGTTTTGAATTTCACTTTTTTCCAAAGCCTATCTAGTATTCTTCTTCGCTGGTCTAATGCACATCTGGAAGATTGTCAACCCTGTCCAAGATTGTCTTCTGCTGACAACTTTATGTAGGCCCCTTTAAAATTATATTGTTAAGCTTTTTCGTATCAGATACGTCCATTTTATGAGTACTTTCACCACAAACGGATGTTGCAAACAGCTCTGAATCATTGTTACCGGTACAAATTGTCACCTGAATTGTGGTATTGTGTGGTTTATTATTCGAAGCTATGCTTTAACTGCAAAAAGCTGTACAGTCGAATTGATTCATTTAGGTAATTCACTTGTTTAAAGTATTCTTATTTACAACATCTGATGAACACCATAACAAAGTTATTGTTGAAGCCTGCTTATTGATGAATGTTTTAGTGACAACAACACCATTGTTTGCTATATTTAAACATCTTCGAACAATAACATTCTACGCACTGATCCGCAGCACTATACACATGACAGAGAGATAATGGTCGATTTAATTTAAAGTCCCTATTGACTTCCTGCTCCGTTTATTTAAAGAGTATAAATGAGAACATATTTGGTCCCAATAACCATACCACTAGTTTCAACATTCCATTTACATGAGATATTCTTTATGAAAGCTTTGCTTGCAAGCCCACATTTTACAAATACTTCATTAGGCCATATATATCTGTCGTGTATTTAAACGTACTCTTTAATATTGCGCGCGGTGTCCGAAACAATGCAATAAGCTCGGCCCACGGCTGGCTACACGATTAAATGATGATACGCATCAGTGCACGCTTGCGTTTAAGCCATAAATAGACACCGCCTGCTCGAAAGCCTTATATCTCAACTCGGCTCCGAATGAACCCATTTACGCTATATCCTACGCAACTTGGGATCAAGTTCCAGTTTCCTAAAATGTTAACCTCACTTACCTCTTTGAACTCTACTGCTAACCTAGGGGGGCTTTCACCACCCAGAAATAGATGAACATAATCATAGAAACTCTAAACATCAAGGGCCAACATAACGCACTGATAACACAATACTGTTGTAACTCAAAATATGTAAAATTTGAGATAACATCATATTAAAAGAAATAATGAAGTGAATAACCGTTTTTTCGTCGATTCTGGAAAAAAGTCACATTTTGAGTTACAACAGTATTGTATTATCAGTGCGATATATCAAAATGACTGGTGTAAGGGTTGCGTCTGGTTTTAACATCCTCTTCAAAGTAAGCCTACATTTAAGCCAAGCTTAAGTCAAGCCTAAATTTCATTAAAAACTCATTCTAACAGTAGACTGCACTAGCTGTTTACTACTACACCCTTATGTAGTCACAACAAAACATGTCTTTGTCTACCAAGGCGTGTGGAGCGAAATATTGAGTGCTTACGGTGTCTGTGCATAGCTTCATAAAAGATTGTCATTTTCGTCACATGAACACGAACATGATTCGCCAAACTATTATGTCGTAATAGTGTCATCAGCAAACATTGCAAATGTATGTCTAGGTCATCTTGCATTGAGCTTATGTATAACAAGTTGATTTTGGATTTTTAGTATTTTTTTTTACCTTGATGATATATGTAGACACATCCAATCAAGCTTGAAGTTCCACTTCATTACTTTATCAAGCCGAACAGTGGTCATGTGCTTCTTCCTGCTCAACAAGTTCGTGTGTAAGCAAGGAACAAGTGTTAGCATCACAAGCCACGCTCTATTTGCACTGCGAAGTACTTTTCCCTGCGGAAGAAACTGTATTCACGTTCTTCACAACAAGTATTTCCTTATGACTTCCGCTTTTATAACTCCAGTTAAAAACAGCAGGTGCACTTATTGTAAATTAATTAAAATTAATGAGTTCCAATACTGCGCTTGGACTTTTTCAACCACAACGAGGACAGATGACGTAAGCTGTAACAAAAAATGGCGTCTTGTTTACGTATGAGGTAAAGTAGTGCCCATGAACATAGGTGAATGAGATAAGATCATACATGTTATCAAACAAATCCGCACGACAAAAGAATTCCTCGTCAAGTATTGTCATTCAACGCATAATAAACTTACCGTCTCACGTTACGCCGTGCAGTACTTATTACTCATCCTTGACCGTAAAAATATATGAGCTTAAAACATTATTTACGTGCAGCCGATTTGAAGAGACCTGCTGAGTACAAGTTTGGTATTACAGAAACCAACGACAGAGGAGATATTGATGTGGACGTTAAGGATGGCTTGCATCATACCTGTGATGATACGCATATTTAACATGCATTGAAGGCTCAACTGGCCAATTCAAATCAAATTGAACAAGTAGGCATGTCGGCTTTACACTCAATTTAATGTTTGTAAAGTAATAGGTAAGAAGATAAATTATGCTTCTAACGCGAATGTAACATCTAATGATGTTTTAATGAAAGGCACTTTCAAAAGTGATATTTAACGCTTACTACTTTTTAAATCCTATTGTATTTGTGATCTTGTGAATTGCAAGACACTTTATGGAACTGGTTACCGAAAAAATGCATACAATGTTGGAGCAAAAACTGTTAAATGATCAACACATACGCGGGTAATTATTAATATCTGTTTCTTTGAGGAAAAGAACAGCAAAATGGTGTTAACTATACCCGATGAAACAATATCAGCTGATTGGCAAAGCGTAATCAATGATTCAGAGGATGAATGAAGTATTTAGCGAGAAGCAACTTTCAGAATTTTACACGATTTCATTAAAATTGCGAAAATAATTTGAAGCCATTATTGCGGCTTTCACTGAACAATTTTTAGCAAATAACAGATAAAGACGTAATTGTGGGAATTATTTTGAATGCAGATAACAATGCATCGGTTACGTTGCCTGAGGTCGTAGTTATCATTGTGTGGGTCGTGTGTGGTCATCACGACTGTCAGCAAAACCGTGTGATTTCCGAATTTACGGCATTTACGCACCTCCCACATTTACAGCAAGTGTTTAACACCCCAAATAGTGAAAATGTTTATACAACTATCCTTCGAGCTAAAAAACCAAGGTTACAAAAATGCAACTATGAAACAGCGGTTACTGAGCTAGAAAATGTATCGAAACATTTCGCAGTGTTCTAAGTATTATAGCCGAAAGGCGATGCTATCGCCAATTCCTTGCTAACCTTCATTGCCTAACACACGAAAAGCCAATCACTCGTCACACGTCTGGACTGAATTCAAGGAAACTAAGTGCACAGAATCTTCAATTTTGTAATGTAATTACAAAACATGCAGACAAAATCACCGATGAAGTCGAACGTGGGATCAATTATTTACCTGCTCCACTTGCGGCTACTCCAACATTATGTCACTACCCAGTAACGAGTTCAATGTTCTAGATTTCTCGCACAATTACCGACTATTTACCCAGCATAGCCAAGTTTTTCAGCCGATCTAACCAAGTTGCCTTACAGTATTGTTTATCGATATCTCAGTTTCGTTATTCGCTAACAACACTTTGATTTATAGCTTCATTGATAGCGTATTGCCCTAAATTCTCGTGGACAGACTCACCAGACCAGTTTTCTAAAATGTAGCTTTTGCTGAATCAGTTTGCTCCCTATTCTTGCTGACTCTAGTCTAGATTGTATGCCAGATAGCTGGAGTAGGTGTTGCTTCTAAGCCATGATTATTTATAATTGTGCCTTTGTTCACTGATATGTTTTTAATCAGAGAGTTTTTGCGCGCTGTTTTGTCTTATTTCAAGCCAAACGACCTTCTTGCCGTTATAAGTGCTTTTAAAGACTGTGATGACGTCTGTCCTGTCATTTCTGCATCATTTTGCTTCGTTAATTATTAGGGGTGTTACTTAAATGGCGTTTCTGGTACACCTACACGTTTGCTACAGTTGCCACAAAAGGTTCTCGCGTGGGAGAGAGACGGCGGCGATGGCGGCGCGCGCGCGCGCGAGTCAGCCCTGCGTCCGCGCAGCCGAGCGCACGCGTTGCCGCCACCGGCTCTACACACCGCGACAGTGAAAGTGCTTCTTTCGTGTTTACGGACTGTTAATATGTACTGTGAATGTTCATGAAAACCTATTACTGTAAACTTCAGAAAAAACACTCGTGTTAAAATTGTTTTCTTTCATGCTGTTGTTTCGTTAATCTACGACATCCGTGTACACTAAGCTCAGCCGGCCGGTCACTTTTTGCCCAACAAACAGCGTGACAACTGTTGCGAAAACTTACAACTACAAAACGTTAGGCGAAAAATAATATGAATTAGCTTGTATGTTATATAGTTTTTACTTTCTAGTGTTTCTTTATCGCTACTTAACACATTATCTTAGGCCACGCTTCGTGCGGCTCCATCAAAATCAACAGAGTCAGAGTTATAAGCGGTTGCTTCACACATTTTCATGTATTCTAAACGCTTGTCCACCTTGAAGTATCTCAACTTGCTGTTTAAATATCCTTTCATTTGACATCTAACTAAATTAACAATTTGTCAATGTAAAGTCATCCTTCATGAATAAAATGTCGTATTTCTGCAATCCTATTAATATGCATCCATATTTTTACATCAGCTTAAGTAACATTGTCTTTAAGATACGATTTTTTAACAATGACCATCAATGTTCTCACGCTAACATATCAACAATCAAATGTTCAGCTTCAAATTTAATAACACTGTTCTAATGAATACGGAAGATGATACGAGTAAACCGGTTCCTGTAAATAAAGCATGCACTGATACACCAAGAGAATGGTATGAGGAAGAGTCTCCAATATCTTCTAAATTATATGAGGGGAATGTAAACGTTTAAATAGAATTTCCTAAAGTGACCATACTAGATGTATATTAAAACTTTACTTTAAACAATTGTACAGCAGATCCGTGACTCGTGAGCTAGTGTAGACCGTCGACCCGCGATGTCTGTCACCCAGCCGGAACTGTGACCACTGCTCAACGGAATTCCACTTACAAATGCTACCTTATTTAGTTAATCCACATTCCTGGCATTCCACCGCACTCCCTCTAATATTCGACTCTAATACCCAACTATTATACAGCGTTAATCGATCTGCATGTAACTTGAAACAATCGGTTGGAGCGGCAAGTCTGCAATATTTAGACACGGTCGTATTTACAATCGCGTTAACGATATTAATGGCAGTAGTCTGAATATATATTGTATATATCTCAATAAATTCCATTGCACCTCATCTACTATACAAACATCTAACTTTATTTCATTTCATGGTTTATTTATTTTCGATTTCACATTAATATTCTTGACGAAACATTCAATTCGGTGCGTTCCGCGGCAAAAAACAAGACAAAGCTGGTATTGTCATTCTATCTGTTGATCTAGAACTAGAAAGTGTCTCCGACTAGATGTAATGTCTCGATAATTGAAGCTATTTAAGTGCTGTTATGTGCAGTTGTTTAGTAGTCTACTTATCTGATAATGGTGCATCGCCTACCGGTACATCTTGTTACACATCTTTATCTTTAAGAGTAGTGTCATGACAATCTTCGGCCGTTAGTTTTTTGCGATCATTCCACTCGGTTATTACACAGATTGCATGTTGATTACCCGATAGAGTCAAGTCATTCAGTAACTGCAGTAAGTAGCGCGCGTTCCACGTAGCCTGCTCAAACATGCAGCTCAGTAATGCTACAGTTCTCGTTCCGCGGAACAGATTGTGCGCCGCGCTAGGCCTTCATTGTTTCGCAAGCCGCAATGCTCTGATTGCAACGCCATATATACAAACACACAACTCGTTTTGCAATTACACCATAACTTATGGTCATAAATATTATCTAACAGTTTCTCCGGTGACTCGTAACATCCTTCTGCCCGAAATAGAAAAATGAAAACTGTCCTCTGTGAGGACCGTCACGTCATATGATCTGGCCATACAGCGTTTAAACTTTGAAGTGATTGTTTACAAAACAATAATATTTTATAACTAAACACTTTTGTGCACTGAGGCGTAGCTAACGATTTTCAAATATCAATTTAGGTGCATTAACCACGTCCAATGTCAGCCGAACTGTTACAAATGTTATTTGGCTCGTTGCGATACCGCGGCGCTTAGCATTGAAGCAGTGAAAAAAGCAGCGGTTCTCGATTCTAGTAGCGATACAAACGTCGATCCGTACAATCGTGGACCAGTCGACCCTGAGACGGCCGGCAACGCAGCTGCCGACGACTTGTTTCGCTTTTTTTATAACTTGATTGCGCGGCTGAGTTAAGGAAGCCTGTTTTAAAAACTTAAACTTCAATTGGACATTCGGTAATTCAACGAAATCAGCAGCATGAACGAATCTCTACAGTGGTACGTTGTTCGTTGACAGTGCAAGCGGATGTCTGATCGAACGTTCTTTGTCCAAAAAGTGCTCGTAAATCAAAGTGAAGTGATGTGATGCCGTGATCCCGGTGATGATGAACAATGATCTCCGAGAGGCCTCAGGTGAACGGTGGCGTCGGGCCGCCCGCGCCGCCGAGGTTAAGGACTTTTCGAAGGAACTGCGGCGATCAAGGTGCACCAGGCCGATTAATAATCACAATTTTTATTCGATACACGGTCAACATTTTAACTTGTTCTGACGTGACTCAAGATTGAATTTATTCTTAATTGCTAAAAATCCTTGCATTGAAGTGGATAAAACGTGTTTGTTTAAAATAACAAACATGTTTCGCGAAATTTGTAACATACTTGAATTACCATAAAACATTTTTAGCATTAGTGGTTTGGCTTTGAAAAATTTCGATAATAATTACCATGACCGCGGCAATTTCACGGTATCTTGAGTCGTGATCATGAATCTGTTGATCTTGGGTTATTTGGCCTGTTGTCACCTCGACCGTCAATTGTTGTAGTGTTCGTAACTTCACCGACGAAGGTGTACATCGACACGAGCGCCAAGTGCTCGTACTACAGTGAGAACGATGAGCGCACGCGCAGGTCGCGGGATGACCTGGGCGACAGGGTGAGGCTGATCGATGTGCTGGAGAGGACCTGCTGGCTTAACATCAGGACCGTGCTACAAGATGGAGAAATCGAAATACAAGATCTCATCGCATTTTTTGGTATTAACTGTTTTGTTGTTCTGTTCTGATGTTAGTTTTACTGCTGAAACTATACCATTTCGTTTTCCATGCATACTGCAAACTTCTTTAGGTGCAGAATTAACAACAATAGGTACTCAGCATGGATGGTACAGGTAGCGAACTCAAAACAAATCCAATCGGAAATGAAAACAACTGTTGAATGGGGGATGTTAAACAGATCAGTTTAAATTGGAAAAATATTGCAAAATATTATTGTCTCAATGTTAGTCACCATCCCTCGGATGTCGGGACTGAGTGGCATCGTCTTTATGTGCATGTAATAACACCGTGTACCGTGTCATTAGCTGTAGAACGGCTCACGGCTCGATCACAGTGTTCACTTTCTAGCTTTCTACTTGATAGACGTGCTCTTCTAGATCAGGTGGTAAAAAACTATATATAATTAATGAGTATGAGATGGTGATACACACGTTTGTTTTTGACTGTTACTTTGGTGAAGTAATCCGAAAGAAACAAAAGAATCAGTCTAGCGCTGGCTTCAGAAGTCGTAGAATTTCTAAACTATCAAACATCAAAAGTTGCCCTGATCTTAATTCTTCATATTCTAATGGATGATTCATTTAGAGGCACTTTTTTTTTAATAAAAAATAATATAAGAATCCCAATTTTATCGGGTTATCTTTATTATTATACAAAACAACCATTCTTGGCATTTATTTTTTATAGATTATTTATTTCAAATGTTGGCCGCAACTGCGGTTAACTTGGTCCATTCTGAAGTTCCAATTTTCTATGATGCGTCCGAGCATTTCGACTGGTATTTGGAGAATAACGCAAGTAATTTTGGATTCTAATACCTTGCTGGTTGGTTGATATGACAGCATATTTGAGATTGACTACAAATACAAAATACAACTGGTAGATAAATAAAAACAGCTGTGATTAAAAGCTATTTGTCTTACCCTAATTCACATAGACAGTTTCTAGTACCTATAATTAAATCCATTGAATAATAGCTCGCGTGTATCACATAATAGACACATTTGTCTCTCCAACTACAACTGACAAGAAAGTGAAAACACAAAAACGCATTCATGACGTATACTTAACTTATTACTTACACAACTTGATGTCACTTTTCGCGTTTTTCAACTTAAAATGTTAAACGACGTGTCCTATGATAAATTGTTTGCGATGTGTCTAGATTTCTACTTCTCTGACGTCACTTGTCCGTAGTACCTAGTCTTACTTCCAATAACTAAATGAAGTCATGTTCAGTACCTGTTAGTCTGAACCGGTTGTAAATGTCAAAGGCATAGAGCATTATCGTGGTCCAATAAAGTCATTCCACTACCTCCAGCTTATTTGTAGACGCAAGGGCAGATATGATAGGTGTATTATGCACTTCTTGCTGCTCTATGACATATTTGTGGTTGTTTCCATGGTCATATACCGTTACGGGATTAGTAAATATCCATGCAGTGTGTGCATGCAAATATTTTGTAATGTATATTGCGGATAAATAGAATAGAATAAAATACTCTTTAAATAAATATCTATTCTTTTATCTCTTTTTCTCTTTATATTATAACCAGTACTTATAATTAAGGTCACTCAGGGCTGTATTTGTGCACTTGAAAAACTTGATGATGAAGATGGAAAGTTCAAATGGGATAGTAACACTAGGTATCTCGCTTAAGACAGATAAAAAAGAAATTGTATTAGTCAATATAACAACGCGAATCCTGGCCCCAGGGAAAACCCTGGCCGCAATATTTAAAGCACACATGGATGACATTCACTATACATATTTGTTTGTAGGTATAAAAAATATATTCGTATAGCATACGTCACCCCTAAGAATTTTGAGTGTGACTCAAACATGTCCAAATATAAAGTAATGCAATGCTTCAGTAGATCGATTGTATCTTTTCAATTGGGCAACTATTCGCTAGTCATTACATATCCTAATCGTTTTTATTACGATCACATTGTTTATGAGTGACTTTTGAGTTGCTTAATGATCGTATCATTATTTGTTATTTACATTACCAGTGACATTAACTTCTTCAAACCGTTTTTTCCCACTGCTGGGAAAAAGTCTCCCCCACATTTTTTCACTCTTCCACCTTCTCCGGCCAATCTCCCATAAACGCCTCTAAGTTATCACGCCATGTTTCCAAGTCTTACTTTATAAATATGATTTGATAATAAACTCTTATTGGCTTTTAATTTTTAATTTTTGCCTATCTCCAATTTATATTTGCTTCTTGCCTCAACCAACCTATTTGGTAATGAGATTGGATTCGTGAGTCATGTTCATCCATTAAATAATGGGAAACTTGAATTTAATGTCTGTAGAGCAATTTGCTATTAAAGCTCTTCCGCACTTCATTTTAATAGTTCCCAATAACGTGTTAGTGGGCTCGAATACTACATTAAATGTTAATAGTACGAACGCTTGATTTCATACCAGATAATATGTAGAACTATTAAGGAAATGCGTGAAGCAAGAATTTCGTAATAACTTTCATCTCAAATTAGACTGGGATTATTTTCTCACGAAGCACATGAATCTCTCCGCCCTAGGGTAGATAGTGAACTATGTTGGAATCCTGCCAACGAAGAAACCCATGCTCCTTGTTAGCACTGGAAGCTTCATCATTTTTGTCGGATATGATAGACCCTGTCGGCGGGGTCCCGATTATCAGTATGTTGACCCCACATAACGTAACTCCAGTGCACCAACAATTACACATCGACAGAGCTAACACATGATGCAAATCTTTGACTCAATCAGTCATACGCTTGTTAGTCGTAACTTTGTAACGACCGCCTGTGCATATGTCTGCACGTTATGCAACAGTTGCTACAGAACCTGTCGGTGACCAATTTATATGGGAGACCTTTTTTGATCATCAAAATGCTGTGTGCCATTCTGGCCGGTTTTATTCTTCTGTTTTCCTTAATTCGACCGAAATTATTTTATTCCACTCATTATCCTTATTGGTAAGTAAAACACCAATTTAGTAAATAACGACAATGATTTAAGAGTTATGATTAGTAGAAAATGTATATAAATATCTAGTATTTTATGCCACCGAGCTGAATGGATCCTTAGCGAGAGTTGTTTGAGAACCTGCTAGTGATAGTGTTGTGTAATTATGGGATTTGGAATTGACGTTGATTCATTTCTTTTTCAGTCTTGTAAAAATCCTGTAATTGTACCGAGTTTGTTCGACTTTCATCTCTGACAAGTTCATAATGTTGACAAAGATGCCAAAAGCATCGTCAGAATATAGTTTTATATTGAAACTATTATATACCTTGACACTAGGCGAATTCAAAGGTTCACCCAAATTCTTTCTTTCTTGTCGACCTTTATCGAAGGAGTGTCTGTCGATCCGGTTTCGGTCGATCTTTTCATTTTCCTTCCTTATATCTCAGATTACGTTGATGTTCCAACCTGCCTTCCAATTATGTGTTCAAATAATTGGTAAAACTTTGTCGTGCGATGCAGCAACACATGACACAAATCCATAAAGCAATGCAATCACTGAAAACTGTACTCACTCTCGGTGTTTCATCGACCGCAGCTTGCGCAAGAATTGCTAAACGAACATGACAGATGCAGCGATCCGCTTATGTAACGAAGTGACTAGAGACCTTGACATTCACTGCTTCTATTGTTAAACTGTTAAATTGTTTTATTTCACTGATGCACAGGTATTTTTGGAGACTCTTCCGGAGCTCGAACTTTCTATATCTGCTTTTTCGATACCACCAATGCCCCAGCATAAATTTGAATGATATCTTAATAGAAATAAATATGCAACTGAATTTGCAACAAGCTAAAGCAGCGTATTTTGCAGTAGTCATGTTAAATACCACTACAAAACAGAATAATATGTTTGTCTACAACGTTATCTTTGTAACCAATCAAATATTCGTCCGGACTCCGTATGACTGTTTTAACAACCACTCTTGCGCAAAAAGCTGTCGTGCCTACCTGCGTGCCGGATGCGACACCTCGGTTATGTAACGAGGGTCACCGAAGACCTTGACCATACGCCATCCGCCATTTTGCTGTTACAATATTATTATTATACTATCTGTTGCCCGCGGCTTCACTAGCGTTAATTTAGAATTTGACAGTCAATTCGGGTTTTACTCTGCTTGTTGTTTGGCCGTTGCAATCATGGGCTCAGAACGGAGCATTATTCTAGGACTCTCCTATACACAATGTTGTGTGTCCTTCTATTTGGCGCTAATACGTATAAATTCTGGGCATTGGACACACGCGAACATGCTACATATAGCTGGCCATGGGAAAAGTATGGCTTTTCCAAATGCACCCCTCCTACTCTAGAACTAAAAATAAAACTCTTAACATACTACTAAAGTTTCTATACTAATACAATTCAATCATGTTTCGAAAGACACGTGGCGCCATCTATTATCATAAGAACGTTATTGTTGTTTTCCTCGAAAACAGAACTTTTTTTCGGGATGAAACGTACCCTATGTCCGTTCCTGTATCCCTGACAATGTATATGCAAAATCTCAGAATGATCTGTTCAGTGGTTTAGGCGTGAAAAGGTAACAAAAAAACTTACTTTCGCATTCATAATATTAGCTATGAAAGTTGGGAATACCTAAGAATTAGTTAGGATTGTCAGTTGAATGATTTATTTTGCATATTTTTAAGATTTATGTGTGCTTTTATATTGATTGGCTGCTTCGCGATTTAGTAAAAATCTTTAATTTGTTGAAAGTAGTTTCTTTTTAATTTAATTTGCAATGATTGGCTGTCTAATTAATCGTGTCTGTTGTTGAAATCCACTTTCTTCTGAATATTTACTTTTTTCGAGATCGAAGCATTATAGAGTTTTATCCTCATTTATATTATTATAAATGATAAATGATTTTATTTCTGCTAGTAGGGCAATCATATTTTTTTAACTCGATGAGGTCGGCGTTTCCCATTTGACTACTCTGAGAAGAAAGGCCGAAACAAACTCAGACATCATAGTCCCTTTTAAAGTCCAGACATAATCTTGGTCAGATCATGTGAAGAACAAGTAGATTAGTGTCTGAAATGGTCTTTTGAGGCAAGAACCACACAGATTGAGTGGACCTGTCCAGTCAATGCACGCATTTGTCAGTAATCGTGCAGCTCAACTCAAAACTTAGGGAGCTCAACGATTCGACGAACAGTACCAAAGAAAGGACATTTGGGTTGGGTAATTTGGGCATAAATTACTCAAACTGTCAGATCATTATTAAATCTAATTGAGAAAAAAAAAAAAAAACTATGACCCACATAGTCCTCACATTCACAATAATTAAAATAATATAATACTTTACTAAGTAAATACACATGTCATTGTACATAATTATATAACTATATATAGCTTCATTTCTTCAAGATTATATTATATTGTAAGATTGCAGTAATTTAACCAACTTAATTTATATTCTTGTGCTTGTACGCTTACTGTTTCTGTTTCGACGAGTTGCCCAGGACGACTAGTGACAAGAACTTACTACGAGTATCATAAAACTTTATTTATATAATAAGTACTTAATGCAAATATTTTTATATGCGGCGGCTAGCAAGTAGCGAGTTTGACACTACGTAAAGATACAAATTAATTCCCGCTACCTTGATAAATGGTGTTGTACATTCTGTACTCATTTCTGAATCGCGCTATGGTTTCGTTACCGCGCGAATGATATAAAGCCGGCCAAACTATATCGCAGTATCTCTGGTTTCCCTTCAAAACACATAAATCTTTCGCCTTTTACTAAAGGTTTCCTTGGAGGGGAACACTCACATGAGTCTATAATACTTTGCTTCGGCAGACTTATAAAATTTTGTAAAACTCCTTATTAAATTATGCTTGGAAATTAGCATATACCTATTTTTTTTTCGTATTTTGTGGGACATTTCCAACTCATAAAATGTGGAAATAATTAATATGGAATACCTACTTTAAATAAAGACCGGTCAAAAAGAAGTATTTGACTTGGAACTTCGTGAATCTTTTGTAGCATGCAAAAAATTCCAATTTACCCAAAATCACACAGTTTTTGAAGTTTTGAGATGATGCTGTGCTAGGTAGTTAGCAAACATATTTTATTTTACGATGTTCTAAAGAAACTCCCTCATTGTTAACAGAATGCGACAGCAGCGATTCGGGCCACCTCTACGAGTCGCTGGAGCCGGCGCCAACGCAGCCACACCCGCCACATGCACCCCCACCCCTTCCGCTAGAAGAAGACTTCGACTCCTTTGACAGTGACAGTGACACTGATGATCACGACAAGGTATGTTGAGTTTTATTTGTTTGGACACTTGGACAGTTGTACGATTAACCGCAGGCACTTCAATAGTACTGGTAACACTTGAACTACGGATAGTGCCATTACTCCTACGACATAGAGGGGCTGTCAAAGTAAAATTGTGACACCATCGACGTGAGGTTGACTGTACCCACGATACATTCTTATGAATCTCTGAAATTAATTTCAGAAAATAATTATAAATTACTTATATCTTTTGATTTGAATCAATATCAAGTTATTATTTATTTTTATCAGTATTAACGCGTTGGTGTTTTAAAAACAATGAAGTTTCATTTTGAAGTGCATGAACAGTGATGACAAACGGTTGGATATTGCGTAATTAAAACATCCAACAAAATCAAGAGAAGTTCCAACGTGCAGCGCCCTCTGACGGACCATGTATGAACTATTTGTTCAAGCTAACCATTTAAATACCTAAGTATTTGAGGAAAAAACATGCTAACATTAATGTATGTCTGATTTTAGAGAAAATATTACATATTTAATTAAGTTTTAAATGTATTACGTGTCATTTATTGCATTGATTACTTTGTGTCGTTCTGACTTTGAGCAAACACGCGTTATAACATTTTATTAAATTCTATAATTGATTTATAATGACTTGTTTTTATTCGGCAAGCACGCAAACTGTAATTTTATATCTTCCAAAAAATGGTTACAAAGAGAATAGAAGTGGGTACCAAAATGATAATAAGATAGAAGTCAGACTTATGGCAAACATATAAATAACTAAACAATTATACTATAGCCACATTAATACTGTTTAAATTATCTCAAGTCTATATTTATTTATTGTTATAAATTTGATTTTGTTCTATTTTCAGTCCACGTACGCCCCGACAGCGCCGACGTTGCCGGCGTCGAGGTTGCCCAACCCGCCGACCGGTGGTGGGCAGTACACTCTGACCAAAATAGCCAGCGCTGCTCAACGGAAGATGAGGCAAATCAAGAGAAACCTTACCAAAAGATATTCTGGTAAGCAAAAATTGTTTTTAGAATTGCAAAAAGTATTTTCCGATACCGGGAATCGAACCCGAGCCTCCTGGGTGAGAGCCAGGTATCCTAGCCACTAGACCATATCGGATATTGAATAGCATGCCGAAATTATATGACTGTCTCCCCGACTACGAATGTATTAAAGCATTGAGTTTGTTTTTTTTTTCAATAGATAATAAAATAATAATAATCCCTTTCCTCTAAAAATTAACAGCTTTTGTATGTTGTATTTCATTAGTTCTCTTTGTTAATTACGTTTTTCCTTTATGGTGAATGATGTGTATATCTATAGAAGGCATACCTACATACCACTACTGGTATGTACCGCTGTTGGTGTACCAAATAAATAAGTAAATAAGCTTTGGGTTATAAATAGTCATGAACTCTTGTCACTATGGCCATAGAAATCACTATGGTCACTTCGAAGTCTTAAAAACAAACTAAAGCAAAGTTTTCCGTAAAGCCAATAAAATATTAAAATTAATACTATTTGTGTCCCAACAGTAGACTGGCCTTGATTAATGCAAAAATAAATACAAAATTCATAGAAAGTTATTATCTACGATAACATTGAATCACAATCAAATTCAGTCCACAGTATCTGTCGATATCTTTAAAGATAAACAGTGACCTACTTTCATCATCTCAAAGAAAGGCACCATATTAAGCAGTCATTCTGTTTACAGTGGCGATGGACGGCAAACCATTCACGAAGACAAACAACCAGACCACCATTTACGACACTCCCAAGAAGAAGTCGCCAATATACGCCAACTGCGAGCCTCAGGACCCCGTGTACACAAACATCAACTTTAACGACACGCGGTCGACGTTAAATAAGACTGAAATTCCCTTGGTGTATGGCTCGTTGAAGGAAGAGTTGAAGACTGTTATTTCGGATAAGCGGGCGAGTACTGGGGATGTACCTCCTCCGTTGCCTGAGAAACCTCCTCCTGAGAAGCCAGTGACTCCGACAAGTGAGGCGAGCAAGAAGGACAGTGGGACTTTGTCAAGGAAAGCGTACTTCTCGTTTAAGTCACGATTCAGACGGGCGACCTCACTGGCTGTGGACATCGACTCGGACATTCCCAATGCTTTGAAGATCACCAACTCGACCTTCTACTTGACTGATTCTATGGATGGTGACTCTGGATTTAGCAATTGGTGAGTTCGTCTCATACCTATTTCTTTTTTAATAATAATCATTTAAGTACTTATAGCATGGTTTTATCTGAGAAGTAGTCAGACCTGTCTGCTTTTGAATAGATTTTCTGTACCCTATGCGTTCGAGCGCACTGTTACACCATAGTATAAGTGAAAGTGCGGTCCAACGTATTCAAGATCCATTCAGTTCCCTTCATCATTAAGTCATGTTCGTGAACGGGCGCCGTCAGTAGGTACTGGTCATCTCTTAGCTGCCACGGCTTATTTTAATTTCTGAATTGTTTTTTTTAAATCTTTTTTGTACGGACGCTTATAACGTGCACGTTTTTTTTTTTTTATATTGTTCACACATGTATAATTTCAACATGAATGATGTAACTAAATTCTTTTTGGAACTATAATATTAGGTTGGGGAAAAAGTCTTTTCGCATTATAGTATGTATGAACTTGTAATAAAATCTCTTTGGCTATACTATTTGTATCTGGCTGGTTTTGGTATCATTGAAAGTTTAAATTTTATAGAACATAATTCCAAATTCAAATTAGGAAAATGTGTGATTTTAATTTGTTTTTCGTACTGTCAAGATGAGTGAATCTAATGAAGAAATTCGATACATTTTAAAAATTTACTACAAAAAAGGTAAAAATGAAACGCAAGCCGCGAAAAAAATTTGCGATGTTTATGGACCTAGTGCAGTGTCTGTGAGGGTAGCACAAATTTGGTTTAAGCGTTTTCAATCCGGTAATTTTGATGTCAAAGATGCACGTCGCTCTGGTCGCCCTATTACGGATTAAATGGATGCCATTTTTGAAGAAGTGGAGCAAGATCGGCATATCAGTAGTTACGACGTAGCTGAAGAACTGGGAATTGACCACAAAATAGTTTTGGCACATTTGAAAAAAACTGGGTACACAAAAAAGCTCGATATTTGGGTACCTCACGAACCCACTGAAAGAAACCTAATGAACCGTGTACTCATTTGTGATTCTTTATTACGACGTAATGAAACCGAACCATTTTTGAAGAAGCTGATAACTGGTGATGAAAAGTGGATCACGTACGACAAGAACGTGCGAAAAAGGTCGTGGTCAAAGGCCGGTCAGGCTTCACAGACTGTGGCGAAACCCGGGTTAACTCGCAACAAGGTTATGCTGTGTGTGTGGTGGGATTGGAAGGGCATTATTCATTATGAACTGTTACCACCAGGCAGGACCATCGATTCTGAACTCTACTGCGAACAACTGATGAGATTAAAAGCGGCCGGAATTAATCAACAGAAGGGGTGTGGTTGTTCATCATGATAACGCTAGACCTCACACATTTTTAGCCACTCAGCAAAAATTAAGAGATTTTGGCTGGGAGGTGTTAATGCATCCGCCGTATAGCCCTGACCTTGCACCTTCAGATTTCCACCTGTTTCGGTCTCTTCAGAATTCTTTAGGCAGTGTCAGGGTAACATCACGAGAGGACTGCCAAACTGCTGAGAGGGCTGTCGCGGTATTTTGATCAGAAGCCCCAAAATTTCTATAGCAATGGGATCATGTCCCTACCTACAAGATGGCAAAAAGTTATCGAACAAAATGGTACCTACATACTTTAATTAAATGTAAATAAACTATACTTATTAAAAATGTTTTGAATTTTCTTAAAAAATGCGAAGAAACTTTTTCCCCAACCTATTATGTTGATTTAAAAGGGTGTCCATGGAGTTTCTTGCCCGTTCTTCTCCATAGGTACCTACTACGCTTTAGAATGGGCAACTAGCTTCATTTTCCTGACTGACCGACCCCTTGACAGTTCAAAAGTGCTTGTAATTGGTTTATTTGGAATAAATGCTTTGAGTTTGAGTTGAGAATATATAAGGTTTGAGGATATTCTTGAATACGGCTGTTATAAGTCTGACGTTAACCTTCCCAAAACTAAGTTTATAATTCTAAAATAAGTTTGGAGGCGGTAGAAACAAAACTGATCTATCGATATTCTTTTTTTCATAGGTGTATCATAACATATTAGTGTTAGGGACGACCTCCCGCCTCCAAGTCCCTTATTATATATCTTATCTGGGTGTTCGGCAGTGCACCGCCAAGTTCTAACCACGATTATTATTGTTAGTACGTAAGCATTAATGTTCAAAGTGTCATGCATTCGTTTTTTGAACAGCAGCGACAACGGACAACCGGGCAGTACGGAGACGCTGTCTCCCTCTAGCGGACCGAAGCGGCGTGACGGTAGGCGGCGCCTCGCCGACTCGTCCCCCTGCCTGTGCCCCGCGCGCCCCGCGCTGCCCCCGCCCCCACCCCCGCCCGCGCCCCGCGCGCCGCCCGCGCCCGCCTCGCCCCCGCTCGCGCCCTCACCGCCTGCAACTGACTTTAGCGCTGTCAACGAAGGTAACGCACAGCCGTCAACTGGACCCGGTGTGGAGTAGCGCTAATCATTTACTATATTTGACCCTTGCTGAGTGACAGTTAGAATATCGCTTTATTAATAATATTTAATGCTAAGGTTTTCATAAGCTTTAGATATTATGGAGCTTTTTTCCTTTTAAAATAATATATAGGGAACGTTTAAGACATATTGAAAATCGATCCAACATTAACGCGGGCGCAGTCCTCGGTAATAGTCGGTATATATCTTAGGAGCCAGAAATAGAAAGAAAGATATTTCATTTGGGACAAGCACAGGAAATACAAACATTAGAAAAAAATAAAATAAAAAGGAGCATTTAAAACTAAAAAAAAAAAAAACAACAATAAACAAATAAAAGGACCTGTGCTAGTCCAAAAAGGCTCCTATCTCTGCAGAATGCTGCGTTGATAAGGCCCGCTGTGATGTCACGGACACACCTATGGACATCTATAAATCCCACTAGGAGATTACGGAAATACGGTCCGTATTGAAGTACCGGTAGTCTATGCCCATATCCGAAATCATTTGGATAGCGTTATCGTCATCAATATCACTTATCGGCTGTATTGCCGCTCTCAGCTTCTAATGGTGTAATTATTTATGTTGGTTCGATTTCGATATTAAAGATAAGATGCATTTTAAGATTCTAAGATAATTTAAGTACTTATAATATAAGATCAACTATGACCAAGATAATAATTATTTTCTTCTTCTGAACGATGTCTTTACTATAGAACTTTGCCCGGCACACTACCATGTGCCCGATTATATATAAAATATTCTAATATATAAAATCATCTTTATCTATCTCCGTATATACCTAGGTACCGAATATTTCTCATAATTATCTATATTCCAAATGCCATGTAAATAGATATTTCAGTTGACGTCTGTCCGTATCGCGTAATAATGCCCATAGACTATAGGTTTATGGTTTGGCCGAATAGTTTTATCGTGGCCATTGGGCTTACGACGATGACAGCGCTAAACTGAGGTCAGTGCTACCGACATGGTGGGAATAACTATTTAAAATATTAACTTGTAGATATTATAATGAATAAAAAATATTACTGACATCAGTTACCTAGTTAATGGTAGGATAATACAACTACACAACTTTTGTCAAGCAACAAAAAGCAATACAACAAAACAAACAAACACAACAACAGGAAACAAAAAACAATATCATGCTTATGATCATTAGCACAATGCTTATTGCAGATAAATGAAATTTGAATTCCTCCACAGTGGCTGAATTGTGGCCTCCACTGGCACTATTCTGGTTTACAAAGACTTCTTCGTTCTGTACCTTTGATTGGCACATGATGATATTTTTTTTAAAGGGTGCGAAGTGTTGGGTATCACGCAGAGCACGGTCCAAACTAAACGCGAACATGATTTGGATCCCACTCGAATGGCAGGGTCGCCATATAAGAACGAGATTAAAGACAATGAAACATCTCGAATGCTGGTTAGACACTGCATATATTTGATCCACACAATGACAATATTAATGCACACACGTTTACTGTAATATTATTACATACTACACCACACTGATTTGTTTCTAAAGATTCGTAATACAATTAGTTAACTACAGGCTCCGGAACGTAAAATTCGCGCTTTGACTGATACCAGCCCGTATTACCTATTACCTAGGTACAGGCTCTCATAAAAAGGTGTTTTTGACAAATACTTGATAAGAAAACCTAAATGAAGAAATAATAAAACTGTGTAGAATAACCTTAAAAATATTGGCCATAACTTTCCAGTTGATAATATACAAAGAAAAGAAAAAATAGATGGTCATTCAAAATGTGCATTTGCACACAATAGTGGTGATTATGAAACTTAGGTTGTCCTATTCAAACTAGACATAATATGCCTTCCATTCAAAAACTAAGTAAGTAAATAGGTAGCTACCAACAAAATCTAAATTGTTGTAGTATTAATGAAAATAATTGATCAATTCCTCCATTTTGTAGTCATTATTAGCGTAGTCTAGTCATTTGTACTGAACATAATTTAAATGATATTCCTGTTAGAAACAACGCCGCGAATTATTGTAATTTTCCGCAAGTCATAACTATTAAGTATTGTAGGCTGGCAACCTTGAAGTAATAACTGAACTGACGTTATCCGCAAGAACATTGTTCTTAATGCAGGCATGTACTTGCAAGGATCGTTGCACAAGACAAGATTTCTTTGTTTTTTCCTCAATTACGAGCATGCATTATTATTTTGTAAAGAAACTCTTTGGTACCGGTAGCCTTGTTTGTTGGGACTTTTACCGGTTCAAACTGTCAAAACATTTGTTTTTCTACCTTGAGAAAATTATTATATTATTATGTTACCGTTGAGAACAAGAATTGTAAGGAACAGTAAACTGAACAGAATCATCACTAAGCATTTTATCACTATTTAATGTAAAAATATTTTAGTTTTTAAACTCGTTAAGCATACGTAGATACATATTTTGCAGCCCATTGTTAGATATTAGACAATATTACAGTTCTATGAAAAACTACAAATTTTGGTATTATTTTAACATTCGTAACATAATGGTGGCGTTCGTAACCACAAGTGAGTCAGTGTGACGTATTGAGTCAGTTTAATAAAGATTTTATTACTTAAAATAAATAGTTATTCCCACAGCGAGGAGGTCGAGGATCCTGCACTGTACACGTCTTTATGTTTGCACTGTCTTGCGTTTTTAACTAAGAATTCCTGTACAAAATGGCGGAATAGTCGACTTATTTTTTATATAAAAGGTTGCGAAGTGAAGCCATTTTGTATTGGGGCCATTAATGTTTTATTATTTCCTGTGGTAACCATGTAGTAACAATTGGTTAAGGCTTGTAACACTTTCAAGTATATTTTTTTAATTTTCTTTTCACCAAATTACAAAAAGACTTTACCTAGATCATTTTAATTTTCCTACCTAACGGTCAACGACCCTAATAATAGTACCGATTGCCATTATGCATTCTCAAAGTAACTAGAAGTAAATTCTAAACCTAGTGACAAACAAAAAAAACTTCAAACTTACATAAACTATTTCTTTACTCGAACTTAAGCTACCAATTCTATAATTAGGAACTAATGTCATTGAACAATTCTTATTTTGTCGCTTGTTCTACCTCTACGTAGAAGAAGGCCTCAGGAGGCCAAAGTGTTGAACTCTATGCAACCCACATTGACAGTGCCAGTGTTCCATTCATTATATTATTTACCCCACGCGGGTATTCGTTCTAAAATCTAGAACATAATATCCAAATAAACACTTCCTGCTCTTAGAGTACCCACTCAAGCAATTTATTTCAATAAAACATGACAAAATCCTACTAATAGTGCGCATAAAATGTCATATTCTCAGTAATGTGGGCCTTTCATAATATCATAATAAAACACTTTACCTACAGCAGAACATGTATTTAACATTATGTATGGTCCCAGTCAGTCTTGAAGTGACCTCCTATAGTTATTTTCAGTGTTATTTTATTTAAATCCCAGTGTTTGATCACCAAGTAGGTATGTTGGCAATTTCAATAACAAAGTGGTAACAATCCATGGGTGGGTCTCATTTCTATAGGCTGTATACAAAGACTATATTCTCTATGGGTGTATACGACTATACACTATTGTGTGTATTGTACAAAGATGTTTATATATACCATGGTGGTGACGACAGCGACCTTTGCACAATTTACTTCATAGTCTGTTAGTCACCACTGTGAGCGCCGGCGCAGTAACTCGTGTCTAAAGCTCTACGGCTAGCGGCTCTAGGCTCTACTCCCGCGCAATTCGTGAATTCGTACGTCTCTTGTGATGTGTTGCACTGTGTGATGGGTCGTGAGTTCTATTCTCTTCCTCTACTTTATTATGCACGTTTTGTACTGAATAATTTACGCACGAATTTATTTTGTCTAACATGAAACGTATTATTATGAAAACGTATTAATATGTATGCAAATTATTATCGCACTTATGATAAAATCATGTAACTTATTGTTCCAAGTTCACGTCCCACATTCATAACGTTGACTGCAATTATAACTGTTTCTTTGTATTCTTTGCAATCATTTACAATGCACAAAGAAATATAAAGAAGTAACCATTCAAGATCAGTTATGAGAGGTGAAACAGTTAGAATCAATGAGAATCAGGAAAAATAAGTCAGCAAACAATTGCTCGTTTATTTTATTTGATTTATTTGATGTTCATCATGTCCCACACGTTTTCATTAAGCTTTGTAATTGACAGCACAGTTGAAACAACAAAAACGCAACGATTGCATGCAACTACTCATTATTGTGGTTACAAGGAGGTGACGTAGATAAATATTTGTACTGATGCTTGACTTCCCCCGTAAGGTTCGTGTCACACGCACACATGCATAACTTTGTTTGTCTACAATCAAATCCGAGGGTTCGCTGGGGAATCTACTTTGAACATATTGAATAAATAAAAGGGCCATCCTCCACAACTGTACAAACAAATTGCATCCATTATTTATGCTATCGTATATAATAGTTGTGAATTTGTATCCCTTATAGACAGTGATCAAAAATTCACCTAATGTCCATAGTTAATTAGTCCCAAATCGTTTGTCCATAACATATTTTAATGTTTACTGTTTACCAAAGAATTCAAGCATCTTTACAAACAATTTACTTAAAGAATGGCATTACTATTCACCTCTCATTCATAAACAACACCCAAAAGCGAGACATTATTTCTACCGCCATTCTATAAGTAAACACTAATCTCTATTGACTATGAGTTGTTGACGTAACGCGTTGGTGTGCAGAGTTGAAGCGGTTGCTCCCGACGTTGTCGCGCAAGGACAAGAGTCCGCGCGCGCGCACCTCGTGGTACGCCGAATGTGGTGCGGATACTACGCCCAACACCTCGGCCAACACTACGCCTAACACCTCCAACACGTCTTGGTAAGTAGACTTTAATTATTTAATAGTTTAAGGAAGTCAGCTTGAGTTTGAATGTAGAGGTCTTCTTGGATGTGTTTAAGGAGATCTCTTCATTCAAACAATTTTACAGTCCTTTTACAATTATTTTATTTCTGACAGCAACCTTATAGCATCGAGATTAAAATACACTGTGAATCAAAATCAGAGGACAAATTCCTTTCACTAAGGCGCCCATTACACTATCATAATTATATTTATCATTAATATATGATTTCATA
The DNA here is from genome assembly GCA_916610205.1 of Griposia aprilina. Taxonomy (NCBI): domain Eukaryota; kingdom Metazoa; phylum Arthropoda; class Insecta; order Lepidoptera; family Noctuidae; genus Griposia; species Griposia aprilina. The sequence continues at coordinate 3,084,793 of OU744295.1, read as the reverse complement.
TCTGTCAAATTCTATGATCATAGTTAAATGATAGAATGATATCAATACGTTATGAATCATATTTAGTTTACACCGTCATAGGTTCTTCATATAAAAATGACTCGTACATATCTGATCATATTTATATGATAGTGTAATTGGGGCCTAAAAGGACTGTTAACTTCACTGTCAGCTGTCAAAAGTTTGAATTCGCTATGGATAAAGAGATTGATACTGACTTTTTGTCATAGCAGCTAAATTATTTCTTATCGAATAAACTAAAGTTCTTAATACGGTTAAAATATTTTTAGTTTCTGAAGTTGACAACCCTAGTAGAGGATATCCTCAACCCATTAAGTCTAATTAGTCACGCCCTAATATAGGGCTTGGCCTAAGTAGTCTAGGTAACTATGTTTAATGTGCGTGTAGGTAATTCCATCACTCCTGCTACATCCTGTTTCATTCACAACAACGCACTGTTTTTACCCGTGTCTACGTTAATATTGTCCCAGAACAAGTTTACTCATACCGACATTTACTTTGATTCATTAGTCAGAATTTCAGCGAATTTCCCTATAAGTAGGGCTCCAACTGTTCGTAACTTTAGTCTGCAAACTCCTTAATTCAATCGAATTTGCCTATATTTTTATTGACAAACTATAGGTAACTTTTCTGTGAAAACTTTTGCGTAGGTATGTACCAACCCCACCGAGTGATCTCAGGGAAGACGGCATACAGTGGTCACGTGCACTGTTAGATTTCGGGCAGACCCCTTTACAGTCTCCCCGGGATGAGCCCTGACTGGCGTTGCACAGAGAGGGTTTCGGGTCTTTGAGTAGTAACGGTGCCCTCTTCCATGTACAGATGGTAACCACCAGGGTGGTTTTAGTGAGGTAAAAATCTCACACTCCCCGGTCTTATCCCCGAAGCCCGGGAGCCGAAAGACGGTATCCACCGAAATAAAACTTGTCGAACTTAAACTTGACAGTCAACAAGAAGTTACCCTTATACATAAAATTACACGTTCACAGTGAAACTTGACATACTTAAGAGACATATCTGAAAGTAGATACCTAACTCTTGTCTGTCTGTCTGTTACCTTTTCACTCCTTAACGCCTTAACAGTTAGACGGATTTCGATTAAACTTGGCACGGTTAGGACATAGGGTACTATTTATCTTCGAGGAACGTTCCCGTGGGGTAATTTCCGACTTTGTCGCGGGCGATACTGCGGGGAGCAGCTAGTTATTTATAATGTACCATTGCAATCTGATTGGTAAAAGCGGCGGGGTGCATGGTTGCGTAGCGACGCGACATTTACGCTACAGTTACGATTGCGGTCCGTTTGGCATTCGGCTCCGCTTGCGAGTTCAAGACAAAGGTCAACTGCGACACGACATCTTACCCTGTCCCACTTGGAGAGGTTCAAAGAAACATAGCCCACTTACTACAACATGGTTTCGATAGGCAATATAAACCACACTCACTAAAGTTAGTCCTGAATTTTCCAGTGGAAAGCAATGATCAATAAGTCTTTCGTGGCCACGACAAGAACTAAGTACCTTTATGTAGAAAACGACAAACCTCTTTTATGTCGAAAAGTAAATAAAAGAGGCTTCACTCATAATTTTTATCCTACATGAACAAATAAAGCTAAAATCAATCATATCATACGGCACATAATTGCTAAGAACCACGATGACGGAAGAGCGAAATAATAAAAATAAAAATGGTAAGAGTCAATCCGAAGTGACCCACAAAGATGTTCCTGGAGGTAGCTGCGATCTTCGCCCAGACGTTAGTCAGTATAGTGGCGCGAGCGCATGACGTCCACCATTATCCACGAAACCGATGACTCATAAGCCAGTTTTCCGTACCACCGTTAGCGCTGTGTGAGCTGTGTCCCAATACATAAGCAAGCGATTTTATGTTAGTTTCCGTGCTTTTAAAGCTTCAAATTAATACCCAAAGAGCAGTTCTGTTACTTTATTCGTGCACTTTGCCTTGTTTATATACATTTGAAGAAAATTGAGTATCTTTCAGTTTATTTATCGTATTTAAAACATTATTATTAACTCTTTTAGCGTTCAGACTCCTGTAAATCGCTTATCAAATAGCAATTCTCACATGTTTATATGCCTTTCTCTGACTCGCTCGCCGGCTATGTCTTGGGACACCTCATAACTTTAACTCCGCTATTATGCGCACGCTCAGAAGGACGTTGGTGGGATTTGAATCGAATGCGTTGCTTCGCGGCTTTTAGCGCGCAAATATATTTTATTTAAATTGTTCCTCGTGCTAATAAATACATAGTGTGTGTTTACATAAAGTGAAATAGGGAAAAATTATAAAATTGTTATTTCTGAAAAGTGTGTTGTATATACATAATATATAACTAATACCTATAGTGGACAAAAAAGTGAAGTAAAAAAATTGTGCAAATTTTATCTACTAAATTGATGGAAAGATAAACAAAGGTAATCATTTTAACTTTAAAAACATTGCAACCCACATGACATAATGTGTACAAAATTAACGCCTACGTTCTGTTTGTTGAGTTTGAGATCAATGTCACCTTGGAATAACTTCTAAAAATCTGATTATCAATCAATGCATTTCAAGTTCTTACCAAAATAGCGCAGTCAATTGTTTCTTCTTAAATATGCAAAAACAAAGCTACCATATTCAACCTTCTTGGAACATACTTAATCTTGTAAGAGGGGTCATAATAAGAAAATTATTTCGTTGAGCTGTCAGGATCTTCCTTACATCATCATAGTAATCTTAGGTGGGTACTAACAACTCATTTTATGATTAGTCATAGCTGATTAGCCACACATTATTTGTGATTTATACCGCACTCGTAACACTTATATCTACTTCGTGGCTATTTCTACATACATTAGCTATAATCAACATCTGCCTAGGCTCCTTCCGACTATATTGGGGGCGGCTTCCAGGTTGAATATCAGATGCAGCTTAATATCAGTCATTTACATAGAGCGACTGCCTATCTTACCTCCACAACCCAGTTTCTGGATAATACGATACCGATACACATTGACAGTGACGTTATGGGTAGTCACCTGTAACGACTGTCAAAGATCTACAAATGACAGCCGAGACGTGCTTTCGGATGCACGGAGGGGTCCCCATATGTAATGGATGGTGACCCATCCCCGGACAGACCTCGGTAAACGTAACTTAACCTTCGATCGACCCGTGCGGCTGTTATTATTTATCCACGACCCCTCACATACATTTGCGATAATTTCTTCCTCTAACATTAGCTAGGTACATCTATTGTAGGTAGTAATTATAGGCTATTTGATAAGGCGTTATCAATCCTTATATGGAAAACCCAAATCATGTTCCTGTCTCTTATCTGGCTTAGTAGTTAAGTTGTTCGAAATTTCACAGAACTAGGGATAATTTAATGTTCATTTTTGGAACGAAGTACCTTATCGCACGGTACGGATTTGGCGGATGTGGGCTAGGCGAAAAAAAGTGTAAGAATTTTTCGTCACGACCCTTTCTTTATTTGTTTTTTGGTTGAACGAGCTAATCTCAGAAAAAACTTTTTGTGTTGGATAATCCATTTATCGAGAAAGGCTTTAGGCTATATAACATCACGCTACGACCAATAGGAGCGGAGCATAAATGAAAATTTTTGCTTAAACGGGAGGAAATGATTCCTTTTGAGAGCTTCCGTTGCGTGCGCTGTGTAAACGGTTAAAGTTACGCAAAAATCATGTATGACGGAATTGTTCCACTTTAAAAGTTCAAAAAAAAAGTCCAACCCTTTTTATGGTAATCAATTTTGTTCTATGGATGTTCTAAATATACTACGAAAGGAACGTCGTTCCAACCGAGTGTTCCGCGACACTCACGCATTTTTGTAAACTTAGTATAAACACTAAACATGTTGGAAACATGGTATGGTATAAACTTGGCTATAAGAGTAAGGGAATACTTAAGAAACGATGGATGAACTGTGTAGAAGATAATAATGGCTAAAAAGGGAGTGCCTACCGAGACGACGACTAATAGAGAAAGAAGTATGGAAAAAAAAGACATGTTGCGCCGACCACAAATAAATTGGGATAAGGTAGGAGAATGATGATGGAATGATGATAGGTAACATGACAATCATGCGCTCAACATCTGATTTATTCGCCAATCATGCATGTAGGTACAGTCACCAGCACATCAAGTTACTACAAACTGTCAGATTTTCTCATTCGATTTTGAAATTAACCATCTACATTTTAAGGTTTAAAATCGTTTGGAGAAATTTGACAGTTTCCTGTAGCCTGACATGCTGGCGACTGTACCTACATAATAACTCCTAGGTCATAGAATGATGACACTGATTATACCTAAAGACCTTGCAGCGTTGATTTTTCTCACGCTATGCTATGCGTATTTACATTACATAATATGTATATTCTTGTACTACCTATATACCTCGCCCCCTATTACATGGGACTTAAGCATAACTGGTGAAATGTGGGTGTGCTATAGGTACACCTCTGCCCTACCCGTCGGGGATTCCAAGCGTGATGTTATGTTATGGTATATACCTACACACACTCCACAATACAGACGTTAGTTGGACGTAGATAGGCTTCTCCGAAAGCTGTAACCCAACTGGATCCTTAAACAAACTATTATTGTCTACCTCGCTGGTCAAGTGTTTCATTACCAACGTCACAGTAGCAGCCCCAAGTCTAGATTTGTGCTAGGTTAATGACTAGACTCGGCCCCTGTTACCTACATGGGACTTAAACATAACTGGCGAGATTTCCGCCTATGCCTACCGACCCAATCAGCGTCAAGGGGTCGTACCTAGTGTTGTCATCTCACATTATGTTGAGCTGAGACCTTTTTGGCAAAGGTAACAATTGGACGTAGTTAAACGAAAAGGATCCAATTCACAAATGGCCAAATCACTCCTTGTAGTTAAAACTTTAATATTACGAAAACAATCCAAGTAAAATTTATCGCATACACGTTTAAGTTCGTATACACGTGTTTTGGTGTACACAATTAATTTTTGGCCATTTATGGGTTGGATCCTTTTCGTTTAACTACGTCCAATTTTTTTTTAAGTGAACATTTCTTTAGGCGCTTTGAGCACTTTTTGGGTGAACAGAAATCATGGAACTCGCGTCATCGTCACCGAACGCTTAGACGATACCATTCACAAGTTACTTAGTTTTCACTTCTATCGGCGGTCCCCAAAGACAGACCCGCATTTTTTTTTAAATAAGGTGTTGTATTTTATTTGTTATGCCAAAAAACACATTATCTTATTTTTCCATCCCTTCAGAAAATACAGACGAGTTTTTGTTGCTATGGTTTCACCGTATTTCATTTGCCCCCAGGTACGCGGAGGCTGGTCTGTACCAGGCTGGCAACATCTCGTCATCATCAGGAGCGTCGTCGGGCTCGCACCCCGCCAGCCCCCTCCCCCACTCGCTGTTCACACACGAGCCACTCTACCAGTTCTACAACGCAGCCAAAGTTGAGGTCAGTGCCACAAGTTGGTCTATTTGGGAGAACTCCTTTCGAAATGTTGAATGGAATTTTCCGTTCGGTTCGAAAATAACAACATTTTTTCGAAGATTAATCTGTGTCAAAACATGTTCGCCTTCGATTCACTCTGGTTTTATTTAGTTAAAAGTTAAATTAGGTTTGATTAATTTAAGTCGGACTTCTATGAGCATTATGTTATACAGAAATATTTTTTTACCAGAGCGCAAACAATAACCATGAATTTAGCATATGATTCTAGACCCCCCCAGCGTAAAAATTTTTGGTTGGTTATAAAAGTAACATTGTTGTTGCATACATTAGTCCGCGCAGGTATTGCACTATTCTATGAAACACCTATTTTTTTTCTAAAATCATGCTATTTCATTGTTACAGTTTGCGCAATTCCTTTCTTCCACAATTTCTTTCTGTATGTAAGTAAAATTAACCCGCAGTCGATCCCCTTGATGGATTACTCCTCTCTTGGAATGATGATCTTAATCGTTGCAATGGAAATAATATCAGCAGATTAAGCAGAACTTTTATATTGACCCCAAGCATAAACAAGGACTTGCTCACAGACTACAAATACTACAATATTATGAACGGTCGTACGGTCTTATCTCACGGAAGGAGGCACCTCGAGAAATGGGTTACGAGCCCGCAGACGATAAGCCTGGCTAACGTACGCACTGCATAATCTTTACAACACCTTTTACTACCAATATAAAACGTAATGACGCTGTCATTAGAACGGCTCCGCCGCTGCTTGGGTCTTCCGTTAACTAGGTATTGCCAGTGGTTACATAAGTCTGTAATTTCGTTTGACGCCATAATTTTAGCGTGTTGTAAATGACGACAATACGCAAGCTAGTTGTGTAGCCAGTGACTAGCTTGTAACTACTTGTGCAGGAAATATTTTGAAAACGTTCCTTTTTTCACCCATACTATAAAGCTCTACCAGTCATATTTTTTTTTTGCTTATGGCTTCGCACGGTTTATGCATTCAGCCAATGTCACGTTTAGTTTGTTTAGTATGAAGTAAACAAAGTTAGGGAAACGAAAATATTATTATTAAAAATTATACCGGGATTTAGGATAGGACGGTTACATCTATAGGATCAGTATTATTTAATTACAGTGATATCATATTGAATAATGAGCTAAATACAATGACGAAAACCTACAACTTAATATTATTGAAAGTAATGAATGAGACTATGCATTTATATACAGGAAAACTATTTGTACAAAGTAAAGAAAGTATTGAGGTAGGAAAATGAGTACGGAGAGACAAGAGGTTACTGAGAAAGGATGAACGGTCATATAAAGGACAGGAGAACAGTGTCATCTTAGTTTTCATGCTAGCCATATCAGCCTCCATCCGTCTTTTCTTTAGTGAGCCTTTTCAAGCCAGGCATAGTTCAGTAACGTAGAATAAGAAGTCTCTGGATTTTATTACATAACTTACACAGTAATGTCCTCGGCATTCAACGTCATACTCGATGATCATCCTATTTCCATGTTTCCCAAAAACGACACTTGTTTTCCCGGGATTCGTGTGCACCCGCACAAATATACAACACTGACGTATGTTTAAGGAAGTAAACAATTTAATTACACTTATCCAGCGCGTTTTCAATTTTAGAGGCGGCGTGTAAACGATCGGCGCTAATTCTGCCTCTAATTGGTCATAATTATAGTGACCTTCGAGAACAGGCCAGACTTTGACTTGCATGACCAAACAGCATTGCAAATACCTAGTGGTCAACGGACTTATAGCGAATGATTTCCGTACTGTCTCGTTGGTCTAATGATCGCAAGCGCATGCAGGTCCTGGGTTCGATTCACAGGTCAGGCAAAGTTATTGGGTTTTTCAATCAGGAATTTCTGCCCGGAGTCTGGATTTGTGCCCGGTTGATGGCAATAGGCTCACCCCCTATTACATGGGACTTAAATATAACTAGCGAAATGTGGGTGTACTATTAACCTCTGCCTAACCTTTCGGGATACCCTTTAGAGAAGTGTGATTTCGAACACCGCGTTTTGTTTTTAAGATCCATCAGTAAGGTGAACAAAATTCATACAATAGTGCGTCTCACAATATCTAAGGAAAACAAATTGATGTAATTCCACGAGAACAATCGCATCGGTTTGTCTCGTGTTCTTGAAATGTGTTGTGTAAACATTTTCATCGACAATTATTGTTTTTGTAATTATTCACAAGTGCGTACTAAGAAACTCTTTCTATTGTCATTGCGCGGATATTTACGATACCCATCATAAGCAAATTGTACGTTTAAAAACTAAACCTCAATAAACTACTAAATACAATAAATTGTTTATGTAAGAGTTAGGTATGATTAATGAAAACAAAGCAAGGAAACTAAAATTTCAGATGGGCCTATTTAGTCTAAAACAGAACACCCAGTGAGCAAGCGGCTCATTTTCTTAGCAGTTCTGAAAGTTACAAGTTTTCCACCATTTACAGTAGCAACAGTGTGTTCAGTACTTAACGTTTTTGGATTGATATGATAACAATAATAAACAAGTAAAAAAACCCTGTGTGATGTTAGGTGTATCGTGCTAAGAGTATATTAAAGTGGTCAATTTCAGTTAAAAATAAATTACCTTTTTTTTTTGAATAAGCCTTTTTATCTGGTAACACAGGGCGCGGGCGACAGTTGTGTACCGGGTATCTACAATTACTAACTTTTCGACCTCTGATAAAAAGTGACTTTTTTATGAAATTGGCATAACTTTGGTACTATAATCGTGAATTTTAAACATCAATAACTTTTTATTTTTAACTATTAAACATATAGGTATATAATTTTGACAATGTATTTGGAGTACCTAGCTTTGTGCCTATTTCGGATCAGACAGCGTTTTTTTACCCAAGCATGCATTATTACTATCGGGGCCGGCCATGTTAGCCGTAGAACCGATGACCGTTGGGGTAGACGTGTTCTTGAGTGGAGCCTGCGAATCGGCAAACGTAAGGTACGGCCTCAGGCTAGGTGGAGCGACGATCTTCGCAGGGTGGCTGGTAGCAGCTGGATAAGAGTTGCCGAAAATAGAGCTGAACGGCGTGCAACTGGAGAAGCCTATGTCCAGCAGTGGACTGCTGTAGGCTGATGATTATTACTATCTGACCTTTTTTTTTCTAGTCGGTGTGCCGCGAGACCGGCGACTCAGACTCAGACGCTTACGACCCGGGGTCGCAGCGCAGCGCCAGCACCTCAGTGAGCGAGACGTCGGCGCCGCCGCGGCCGTCCGCCATGGCGCTAGTGGCGCCGCGCGGCCCGTCGCGCACGCTGTGGTGCGAGGTGCCTGAGGTGCTCAACTCTGCTGTGCTTAGTAAGTGTTGTTCAATTACGTCATTATTTTAGTAAGCGAAGAATACTGTGTAGATTATTTAATTTCATACAGACAGATTCTGTACCATTAAACTGGCGTATAGTGCCTTTTTAGATACTGAAAAAGGCCTTATCCTTTCTACTTATTTATTTATTTGTGTTAAAAAGTTTATGTACACACATATAAACAAACAAGAAGAAAGAACAGAAAAATACGAACAAAGGGGATGCTTATTTCTAAAGTACAATACAATACAATACATTATCCTTACATACATACTTCTAAATAAAATAAATGTCACTAAAATACAAATACATATAATTTAAACATAATATAATAAACATAAAATAGTAATAATAATAATAAAATTGTTTATTTATCCCAATAAATAATACACACAGACACAGTTCATAACAATGCGACAAGAGTACAGTGAGCATAAAAACATAACTTGTGTACAGAAGATTTAGGTTTACAAAAAGAAAAAGAATAAAGTCTATGCATACAAGAAATAATGAACCCTGTCTCTTAAACTAGGAAAATATTTGATTTTGTGTTTTTGTTGGTTAAGCTTTCACGCCTAAACGGCTGAACGGATTTGAATGAAATTTGGCAGTTGGGTAGACCATGACCTGGATTAGAACATAGGATACTTTTTATGCCAATATTCCTACGAGATCGAGACCTATGCGGGTGAAACCGCGGGGCGCAGCTAGTGTATTATCCATACTAATATTATAAATTCGAAAGTAATCGTGTCTGTATGTTACCTTTTCACGCCTAAACCACTGAACGGATTTCGATAATTTTTTGCAAGGTGATAGATGGCATCCTGGGGAAGGACATAGAATACTTTTTGTCCCGGAAGCACGTTCCCGTGGGATAATTTCCGACATCCACGCGGGCGAAAGCGCGGGCTGAAGCTCGTAAAATAATAAACACACATGCAACTATGACAAAGTGGAAAGATAGTGTAGTGTAGTGAAATTTATACATTTATATCTGTAATTTTTATGGTGTACATAATAAAGAGTATTCTATTCTATTCTTATTTGTTTCTAAAAAGTAACTCTTCTACAGGTTCTCTAGCGCCCGCGCAGAAGCGCCTTCAAGAAGCGAAGTTCGAGCTGCTGACGTCAGAGGCATCGTACCTGAACTCCCTCAACGTGTTGGAAGCTAACTTCATCGCGCACCCCGCGTTCCGAGACCCGCATGTGATGCCCCGGCATGATTGGGAGACCCTGTTCGTCACTATACTACCTGGTGAGTAGCCATGTGGATTTTGACAGTTCACTAATGAACAATCGTTGAATGAGTCTTGAGTTATTGATAACAGTGTGATATCATATACCGACACAAATTGAATGCAGAGAAAGGAAAGTTTTTTGAAGTGAAAACTTCTTTAGGCGCGTTGAGCACTTTTTGGGTGAACAAAAATCATGGAACTCGCGTCCTCGCCACCGAACGCTTTCCATGAGCTATATGTATGCTGTGTATATACTCGTATGTGTACTTTTTGGGTGAACAAAAAGCGGGAAACTCGCGTCATCGTCACCGCACGATTCGACGATACAATTCACAAGTTACTTAGTTTCCACTTGTATCGGCAGTCCCCAAAGGCTGCCCCCCATTTTTTTTTTGGACAGAACTCTATAAACGTAGTAAGATTTTTGCCGTCGGTTGGGACAAGTCAACTCAAAGCTGCAATGGCTATTTCTTCAAAAGGCATTTCTAAACATGGCCCTGCATTCTTAATGATCAATCTGCAATCTTAATGATATAGGGGTTTATTTATAAACGTTGTTTAAAGTTAAGAGGCGTTTAAACATCAAAAATTATTGGTTAAACAGTCGCTAGTCACTACTTAACTTTAAACAATGTTTATAAATAAAGGGGATATTGACTAGGCTATAAAACTACTATAGGGAACTATAGGGGATTATAAATTAAGGGGATATGATTTAGAGTTTAAAAGAGACATGACCTTGGACTATAAAAGAGACGATGACCTCTCAGTTTGTTTCCGCATTTCTTCGCAGGGATCAGTCAGCTAGGAAATGCCGTCTCGTTTTAAATTATTGACCAAAATTTACGTGTAAAAGTGTCCTAAAAGATCTACTTACAGCAATAAACATCATTACATTTCTTTACGAAATATTAATTTGTTATGAACATATTCAAAGTGCGATTAATACACGGTGTCACATATCGACGCGCAACCTGTTACCATGGATTCAGTACATGATTCTGAACCCCAATGCGTTGATGTGCTGAATTCACGATAACAGTTTGCGCGTCGATGTCCCTGCCACCCTGTATAATCCCCCGGGATTTTGACATTTTCACCATTAGTTATGACATTTTCACCACTTTATGTTACTTATTTCCTTGAAGTTTAGGTAAATAATTATACTCTACCTAATTACGTAACTAATTACTTAACGTTTCTTAATTACGTAAATGAAGTGAGCCTTTTGCCACTAACTAGACACATTTCTAAACTACGAGCTACTACAGAGAATTGCCAATGGGGAATTCTAAAACATTCCCGTGTCCTGGTATCGGTACGAGTACGAGTACGAGTGGTACGATCACTTGACCAACAAAGTCTGTAAGTATTTTTTGCCATTGTTATTTAATCTTTATTTCCTTGTCCCACAGTCCGAAAATGCTCTCAACTCCTAATGAACGAGCTAGAGAAGTGCTGGCAGGACAACATCCTGCTGCAAGGCATCTGTGACATTGTGAGACAGCATGCAGAGCAGCACTTCGGCGTTTATGTCAAGTACTGCGAGAATCAAGCGCTCATGGTCAAAGCGCTGCAGCGGCTGCAGGCTCGACCGGCCTTCGCGAATGCTCTGAAGAAGTTAGTTTTATTTTTAGTTTTTTTTTAAACTTTGTTTAAGGGATGTTTGTACACATAAACGACGATCTCAAAACCCATTGTAACAAATACTGGAAATAGCAACTTACTCCTAAAGTGATTTAAATAACCAGTTTTCTATTTGAGCTGTAAGTGTAAGAGTAAAACAAGAGTACGTGTTATCCAGGTTTCAGAAGCAACAAATATAATTTTTTAACCAAAATTAACAATACAATTCCGACCCTTCCATGTATTCTAAAACAATTTGCTTTGCGAAATAAATTAATAATAAATGTTGTATTACCCTCTTACCTCCGAGTACCAACTCAATCGACGCTGTTAAAATCCTTCAGCCGCTTGTGGGCGCTGCAGTACTCCTGTGTGACGTACAATACGTGATATTATAAGACTTAAGGGGGAAGCGCCAGGTAACCCGCGAAATTCAATTTTTCTTAAGTTTTTTGTCAATTTCATAAAATATCATTCAGTAGGATTATACGAACCTAGAGGATTGTATTGATGATTTTAATGATTATAATTCTGTAAATACATACTTGTTATGGCCGCGAACCATATTTTGTTCAATATACAACCTGACACTGACCTGCAAATAGATAAAGACGCAAAAAAAAATGAATTTCGCAGGCAATCTGGCGCTTCCCCTTAAAAGCCTTTTGTCGCTTGTGGGCGCTGCAGTACTCCTGTGTGACAGTCAGATATTAAGACTTAAGGCAGCACCTTCAGGGTAGCCCGGGAAATTTAAATTTTGTGAAGTTTTTGCAATTTGCTGGTCACTGTCAGGTTGTATGTTGAACAAAATATGGTGATGATTTGTTCCCTATGATTTATTTTTTAGCGTAATTAAATTAATGTTACAAAAAATAACATGGAAAAAGAAACCGATGTCTATACTAACATGACCGTGGTTGATATAATTATGTAGATTGTATCGTAAAAATATTTGCTCAGAAGAATACCCAGGCAGAAAACAGAGGAATACGTGTACATGGAATGAACGCCAATGATCATATGACCACGTTTCCCCTTACCGGTGACTTCACATCGAGTTGCTAGTTTCTTGAGTAGGTATATGGAACTTTCATCGATACAAATCATATCTCTCTCTAGTACCTATTATAAGCTAACTCTCTCGTATTCCCGCAGACTGGAGAGCCACCCGTCCTGCCAGTCCCTCTCGCTGCACTCGTTCCTGATGCTGCCCATGCAGCGCGTGACGCGCCTGCCTCTCCTGCTGGACGCCGTGCTCAAGAACCTCAATAGCGAGGACCTGGAGTACCACGCTTGCGCTCGAGCACTCGTCTCGCTCAACAACGTGAGTATTCCATTGGTAGCACCTTTCTACTGAATAAGTGAAGATTCTGCTAATAAATATTATCCGTTGAAAAAGGGTCAAAGTAACCAATTATAAATTTTCAATCAACCTTTCTTGTGATCATTGAATTTTCAACCATCTTTAACAGCGTAAGGGATAAATGCTGTACCTAGTTTCTCAGAAGCGACAAATGAAATCAAATGAGTTATGCATGAAGAACATTACAGTTTTTTTCTTTAGACAATTTACCATTATTATATATTTTATAATCTTTCACAGTATGTATCACAATGTAACGAAGGCGCTCGCAACACAGAGCGTATAGAAGAGATGTACCGTCTGTGCAAGATCATCGAGTTCCCGCCGCACATACGCGACGCGCCCGCGCTGGGGCCCGCGTGCTCCAAGCGAGATCGAAGGTAAATAAATAATAACTATAATAATCCTAACATTATAAATATGAAAGTTTGGATGTTTATATTTGTATGTTTAGATTTGTTTGTTACTCAATCATGCAAAAACGGCTGAATGGATTTGGATGAAATTTGGCTCACAGATATATAAACCTGGATTAACACATAAAATACTACTATTTTCATCCCGGTAGTACGTTTCCGTGAGATAGTTTCTGACCGCCACGCGGGCGGAGTCACTGGCAATAGCTAGTAACAAATATCAGTCTTTTTATTTGAGCATGACTCAGTTTTGGTTTTATAAAATTTACGAGTATGTCAGTAAACACTGACATAAAAGTTGTTAAAGTTTTTAAAAACAAGCTTTTACTGAACTCAAAAGAACAAAATAAAACTTACGTAAACATAGAACTTTAATATTTTCTTAAAAGCTTGAGGCGTGCACGTCGTTCTTAAACTTTAAGATTAGCCTCAAGTTTTTAAAAAAATATTAAAGTTCTGTGTTTATAGTACAAGTATTTTCTTAATGTCCCTCGGGAATCATCGCATTTCTCAATACAAACGAATGCTAATTTCCTTGTCCATCAATTATTAGATTTATCGAGTATAAGAATTTGAATTCAGAATTAAGTACTTTATTGTTAATTTCGTGTTTTGTTGTTTTGTTAATGTTATACAATGTATAACTTAAATAACGCACAACCTCTTTGGGGGTCATTGTACTCATCATTATGAAAAACTTTTACTATGGGACCAAACCTGAAATCGCGAAAAATAATCAGCTGTTCTCTACATTTTGACGAGTTATGCGAACATAAATGTAGGGAACAGCTGATTTTTTTTCGTGACAAGGAGCCAAGTCATGGTAGACTTTAGAACGGAATATCATAATTAAATGCGTATATTTAACTTCATGTCCGTACTGTTGACCGTTGAGGAGTTCCCTCGTTTGGACCCAATCCTGGGTGTAGAATCAGGTCATACATTATGCAAAATTATATTGTCTTCTAAACAGAATCAACATGTACAATTTCAACTCCGTAGGATAAGAGGGAGTAATTTTAAGTCAGCTTGCAAGATTTGACCAATACATACTAACTAACTAACTAACAAGACGAGAAAAATAAAAGCTCGTTATAACCAACAACCAACATTCTCTTTGCATTCTAGACCTGTCCGCTGGCTGGTCCGCTCTGGCGAGATGACGCAGCTGATCTGGAAGTCGGACGAGCTGAAACTGACATTCGGCAAGAAGTTCCACAAGCTGCCGCTGCATCTGTTCCTCTTCAACGACCTGCTCGTCATCGCCAAGAAGAAGAGGTATGACATATTTTTTTAAATCGATAAAAAATTACATTTCCCTCGTAATTGTTAAAAAAAAGTTAAAAGTTAACTGAAGATTCAAAAATCGGCTATTATATTTTATTTTTATTTTGTGTCAGGCCTTTTGAGAATCTGTTTCCAAAATATTTGACGTAATTAACATTATGATTTCCTTTCAGCGAGGAGTTATACGTGTGCGTGGACCACTGCGCGCGCTCCTTACTGGAGGTGTGCGCGAGCGACGCGGGCGCGGCCACGGCCAAGCACGCGCTGCTCATCACGCTGCTGGAGAACCACGAGGGGAGGACGCTAGAGATGGTATGCTATCCTACACTAACTTACTAATAATATTGACGACCAGCTTCGCACCACTTGGTTATCTTGCTGTTGCTTAAGACACCTGTCTTGTATGGATCAGAATGTTGGGCCACAAAGGAGTTAATGAAAGGCAATTGCATGCAACTGAGATGAGACAACTGAGGAAGTCTGAAACTGGCGCCGGTAACTGAAAAGTTGTGCGGAGATCAGTTGTCGTGGCATGGGTATGTGATGCGGAGGAGGAATGTCGTGAGGAATGTTTTGAGTATGAATGTCGATGGCTATAAGAATAGGGGAAGACCTGGATGGACTGTGTGGAAGATGATACGGCTAGAAAAGGAGTGACTACGGAGATGACGACTGATAGAGAAGTATGGAAGAAAAGGATATGTTGGGCCGACCACAAATAAATGGGGATAAGGGAGCAGAATGATGATGACTTATGACCAGAGATCGGATATTAGGATACATATTTACCTAAAGTTAATTTTTAGCTATGAAAGTATGGAAGCAGCTTCTCATGTAAAAGAAAACCCTGGATGCCATGAACACCAGGAATGCAATCGGGTGTATAGTATGGAAGAGAATACCAAAAAAAAATGATTTTTTTTAAATAACCCCGGATTCTTTGATTGCAGAACTATTCAGATGCATATTTATTTAAAATTAACCCCCGATTCAAATACATATGTGTATGTAGGATATAAGAGGAGGGGTGGTGTGTGTTAGTTAAAGTTAAGATTTTCGATACAAAAGCTCATTCCATATTAGCCAACATCTCAACTTTAGGTGAATATGCATCCGAATATCCGACCTGTACGGATATTCGGATGCATATATCGGAACATTTTTTTTTTATCTTTTTGAAAGCAAATAACTGATCTATTTTTACTTGAAATTGTAGTGACTGTCCTCGAAAAAGCCTCAGAAAGTTGGCCTAGCGTTAGGGATAACTTGTAGTGCATTATCTTATATCGATGTATGCTCAGTGACAATTATACCCTTCTTGGTACTGCCATCTCATCATCCAGGTTTTCATGGCATAAATACCCTGCGGTGTCCGTAGGACCTGTGCCTTAACTTTGTTCTGTTGGTTGATAGACAGCTAGTCTGCCAATCCTTACCACAATGTGATGCCTCTCGATGAGGACGAAAAGGGGTTGATGTTTGTAGACTCAAGTTCTTTTTTCATAACACATCATTTTTGTCGTACCATCATCCTCATCCTGCCTTCAGTCAGTAACCCACTGCTGGATATAGGCATCTCTAATCGCCCGCCATTAGACACTCCTCGATTGCCTTTCCTACCATAAAATAAAATAATTTCCTGTCCCACAGCTGATGTCATGTCCGAGCGAGACAGAATGGTCGCGCTGGTCGGAAGCCCTGCTCCCTCCCAGTGCGGGCGCGGAGGGCGAGGCGGTGTACGCGGGCTGGGACTGTCCGCAGGTGTGCGCGCTGTACGCGTATGCGCCTGCGCAGCCCGACGAACTGACGCTCGCTGAGGGGGACGTGGTTAATGTTACTAGGAAGACTAGTGAAGGTATGTCATGTTCTATCCAAACAATTGTTACAAAGAGAAAATATTAGATTTTTTTGTATTTGTTTGTTTCTTAGGCTTTCACGCTAAAACCAGATTTGGATGAAATTTGGAGCATGGGTAGACCATAACTTAGATACTTTTATCCCGATATTCCCACGGTATCGAGACTTATGCGGTTGAAACCGCAGGGCGCAGCTAGTATTAGATAAACTGTTTTTAAGTATATTGGGTGGGTTGGTATAGTATAGTGTATGTGTGATGTGGCTTAGTTTTAGTATTTCACACTGAGCTCCATATAAACACCAATTTTACGCTTGTAATGTGTTATTCCTGGCCGTGAAAAAATCCTTTATAATCTGAAGTAGAAAAGAAGTTTTTATCAAAAATAACTTATAGTACTAATGCCAGCTTTATTGAAGTCCTATCCTGTAATCATAGGTCCCAAACAAACTGATTTCGTCTTCTGTTTTTTTTCCTATTGAAAACTTATTTAATCAGGCTGGTGTTACTTACTAAGTACCTAGCTATGTTTCGTAATGAATATTTTCCCCTCTAGGTTGGTACTACGGCGAGCGCACTCGCGACGGCGAGGCGGGTTGGTTCCCGGGCGCCTACACGGCGGAGATCGCGTCGCCGCACGTGCGCGCGCGCAACCTGCGCCAGCGCTACCGCCTGCTCGCGCTGTCCGGGACCTACCTCGGCCAGAAGAAGAGGACGCATGTATGACCCCGCACCTAGCGCTAGAAGGGGACGAAATACCTCTTAAAAGACAGTTTAAGCGATTTTAGAGCTATGACGTCGTTTTAGCGGTAATCTTGGATTAACAAAAGCCCATTTGAGTGTTCTATCGTATCGCTTTTTCTCTAAATCATTCCGACTTTTTTTAAAGAACATTTTTATTATTGAATTCTTATCTTTTGAGGTGAACACTCAAATGATAACGGTTTATTAATACGCAACTATGACCCCTATTCCAAAACGATGCTCAAGCATGGATCTTGCCTTGCACCAAGAGTTTTGCATAATTTTCTGACGGATTAGAAGAACTGATTCATGCATGTATCGTTCTGGAATGCAGGGCTACGTGTGACGTCACAATAACGGTGCTGAAGCTGCCTACCTACATACAATGGCAACTGTCTCTTACGCATCTAATGCAAACCCGCACGGTATTTGTTTGTTGTAATGTCGAAGATAATATTGAATGGAAAAACTAAAAATGTAGAAGTGTATTGTTCGCTATCATCACAGTAATGTTGTTAGAATCTCACAATAATGTCAGGAGATTGTCTCAAAACTTCTTCCTTGCGTTGTTACTGTACAGATAGATATTGATAATTAGCTATCTTAGACGAATATTGATTGTCTATGAAATTGTTTTGTTTGTAAAAAGACGAGGTCCGTCCAGTCACTGCCTTTATAATGGTATGGAGAAACATGGTGTTTGTTTAATGGATTATTTAACGGTTCGTGTGGGTCGAAACGATCCGACACACTAGAAGGTGCTTACTTGTGATAGTTCCGCTCTATTCGATGAACAAAATCATTTAGAAATCTACGAAATCGAGTTTTGTAACAACTCTTTTTAAATATACTATAAAATTATTTTAATGAAGTATTTTCTTGATTTAATAATACTATATTTAAAGACAGATTATAAATAATGAATCAAATATCAATCAGTTATTAATTATATTTTATTGTAAGTAGCATTATTTAATTCGGACGTGGTCCGCTGCAGCGTTTCGTTGCAGGCTGTAGCTCGCGAGTGATTGAACATAGTTAATGATAACAATCAAATTGATACCGCGAGTGAATTCTGCTTACATTAGTTTAGTACCTACGTAGTTATAATCGTCAAGTGTACAGTTACGTATGAGATTCGCAGCAGTTTTTGTACAGTATAACATTGTAAGACATTTACTGATTAGGTTAAGATATATAGTATCACCAAGTAACGCTTCACTTGCCCGCTGTATTCTAAAATTGCCTAGTCATAACGAGCGGATGAGTTGATCATGAAATTATCATGTATTTTAGTCAACATTCCTTGGCTAGCACTTAAGTCTGAATTACATTACTCTAGTTGGCCGCTCATATAATGTCGGTAAACGAAGCACGGCCATAACTAACATGTGAATGTAATTCCGGCTATAACTTTGCACCATATCATTAACAATTAAATCAAGTTACGATTGTATTGTACTTAAGTAAATTATTGTGTATATAGAATTAGAAACAAATGTAACAAATCATGGATGTTATATATTTATGGTATGATAATAAAATGTAATTATATAATGGCATCATTTTATTTCCTCTACTGAGCGCGATACAAAGAATTATTGTTCAGGATAATAATTATAAAATTTATTTTAGCTACTGTTAACCTGAAAAAAAATTCCTCATGAAATTAACTTTGGATAAGTATTAATAAAATAATGGTTGTTAAAAATGCAACATGTCACTACAATAATATGTCCTACTCAGTTTTAGTAGCTACAATACCATATTATGATTATACAACAATAATCACATACATATCTACTTGACCCACCTAGATATGTAGCTCGTGAACATGATATAATATGAACATGAGCAATTAAATAGGTTATTCCGATAAACTAAAATGTTCCTTCGAGACCATTCCAATGCATGATCATCATTTTGGCAGATCGCGTGGCATAATAATTATTTATCATTATACCCGGGCACCAAAAAACGCGTAAGTAGGTATAACTTTGAATCTCCGTTTTGAGTTTTTCGCAAATATCTCGAAAAACGTCCTAGGTCAAAGACGTCCTAGGTAAGAAATGATGAAATTTTCATCTCTCCCCTTTTATAACATCTCCTGGAATGTGAGTCTGCGGAATAATAGATGACCTTAAATTGACCTTAACCTTGTTCTGTAAAATCAAAACAAGGATAGTCGATTACTAAACAGTGTTTAACTGACACAAACTGAACACTATTAGGTGGGCATTTACCGTATTACAAAAACATGGTGATTTCACGCAACGGGTGTGTCGAATTGAAAGCAGAGTGGGAAATACGCGTCTCTGAGATGGTAAAGCACCTGCGATACTTGTGGTTATGCACATTCCATACTCCCATTGCGTCGGTGCTTACTATCAATATTTATGACTGCCCGCCTCATTGGGCTTCTATCTTCTTCTTAGCGTATCAATGGCAATCTAAATGGACTCTGCCCAGAAATCGCCTTAGTGTTTGGCGCCATCACTAACGTTCATTAAATCCTGTAACGTGCAGCTGACAGGACCCGCAGGACATGATATTAAGTGTCCCATCGTTTGTGGAACAGCACCACATTTACACTCCAAGGCGGAGTCGTCTATGAATCTACACCTGGACAGGTTTTCCTTGCTTCGGCCAACCTGGGTCCGGAGTCTGTTTAAAGACTTCCAGGGTACCCAAGGCAACTCATGTCCAGGTGGGAGCTCTTCAGCGGGTGGAACGAATAGTTTAGGTAAGTAAGCACTGTCTCGTCACAGCTTCATTCTTACTTTTGAAAGGAGCCTCTCCGAGCGACGTATCTACAGAGCCACTATACGTCCGGCGTACCCTGGGCAATTAGCGAATTTCCACGCTGATTGGCTGCTCGCTGATTTCCTTTCACCACGATGGCAATCCAAAGTTGGGCTTCTATTAAAACGTGAGAAACGTAAGTGATATCGGCGAGCAATTCCAATATTTTGTAAGAACGTTCGAAGTTCGAATCGTGAATCTGTCAAATATACCTCTAATTTCCTTACATTTTTGACATTGATTATCGCTGAGATGAGATTGCGATTATAATAGATTTTGAACGTTTTTATCAAAGACATTAAGACATGGCGCACACTTTGCGACATACGTCTCCGACAGCTCGGCGACTAGACGCCAGGACAGGCTGCGGATAACAACTTTCATATACTTTGTTCAAAGCTCACTTGGCGTCTAGTTGCGGAGTCGCAACTACAGGCTAGGTAGGAGTCGCACGTTCTAACTTCTTGTCGCAGCGAGTTGACGCACGGTGCACGCGCTCACCCAACTTCACTCGCATGCGACAGGTCAACGTCAGTCTTGCTGTAAGCGCTGAGGAAGAAGGTGCACGTGTGTTTGTATTGCGAATCTCAACATGGATACGTTCGATGTCGATTTTTTAAAAGCGGTCTTCGAAGCGCGTCGAAAACTGAAAGAAAATGATCGCTTCCTGCACAACGTCTGTTATAGTTATAACGACTAGTCGCAGACGCATACGACTACTCTTCGTCTTGTTGCAGTGACTAGACGCAGCGACTAGACGCACAGTGTGCGTTCCCACCTAATAACTGAAATCTCTTTGGTTTTTAATTACGGGAATTTATTGTCCTTCTGAGCGTGCCGAGATAACCACACGAGAAAACGAAAGACGTGGAACAAAGGATAGTAAAAAAGACGATATTTAAGTACTTAATATTTCAGTTTATTAAAATTATGTTGGTCATTCATTATTTCAAACACGCCGCTTGTATGTCTTTGCTTACATAAATAATATTAAAATTCGTTAAAAACTAAAAAAAAATATAATTGTCAAATAGCAAATTTGAATAAATAATAAAAAAATACAAATCCTATCGAAAATATTTAATAAGGTCGTTATTATTATCAGATCTATTAATAGCCACTTAATTAAAAAAAAAAACTGGAAAATTAAACTTATTTATTCTAAATTGATTATTTGTAAACAATTTAATGTCTTTTTTGTATAAAAATGCAAAAAGCGATTGAACTTAACTAAAACAATATATTTGTGCGCATTGTTGTTTCTTTAAATTTTGTGAGTGTTTTCAGAAACAGGTATATTAAAAGTATGAGAAACATAAACGAGGCAAAAGGAGTATGTAAGGATCCTAGCAGGTGACGTTCTGTAGTGTCTACCTACATCCATGGGAAGAAGGCGTGAGTTTATGCATGTATGTGTGATAAACAGGAAACTAGTAAAAAGAATCTCGAGTACTTAATAATCTCAGAAGTAATCAGTAAAGTGAAAGAATATTATAAGACAATTTGCCCAATACCTAACATAACATACTATGACTCCTACATATAACAGAGCTTGAGCCAACCTATTGTCTAATATTATGCACCAATGAAAACAATTAATAAGCTTATAAAACAAACATGGAACAAGAAGAGAGATCAGCATAAATTTGAGTGGAATGGAAGATCAGTCAGAGAACAGTAACAGTTAGTAAACAATTTCGTCTTCACGGGCAGTCGTAATGTGATCAAATTCTTGTTTTGGAAGAATTCTCCTTGACTTCAAACAGTTTCCTCACGAAGTACACCTGTAGTGTTGCAGTTGCCGCTATGGCCAGGATTTGGACGATAGACCACCTGGAAAAAAAAAACATTATCAATATAAAAATGAAAATTAATATAATCCTATTATGTGATTACTGATATAAGTTTTTACATTAAATCAAAAGTGGCAAACCAACTTATGTGTTACTGTAAATAGAGTAGGTCATTAAAACAACAGTGTTGGAAAAAAAAAAAACAAACAGTTTTATAAAAAATATTTTCATTTAAATTTGAGTTAAAAGTTCAAATGATAAAATCATCAGTGCCAAGATTGTTTTATACCACTTAATTAAATTACTTCCTTGTTACGTCATCATCATGGGCTATGAACCATTTTTATGATTAATAAAATTGCCGCTTAGTATCATGAATTCACCATTACCATTTGGCGTCTATACTATGCATTATTATCTTATCAATGTAGTAATAAATTTGTATACCTTATATTGCAATAATGTTACTCTCCAACATTATGAAACGTCTATCTCCACTTAAATGGATAACTAATAAGGTGATAAGGGATTCCTGTAATAAGGGTGCAAACACACTTTCAATGCCAAATCGGCTTGAGCCGATTACGTATCACCACACTTGTCGCATTAAGCTCGACGAGTGTTGATTCGCGCCATCCGAACCGTAAGGAGGCGAATAATGTTTTATTGCATGGACATCCTCCTATTGTTTCCTCTTCCTGACCCTAAATTCCTAATATTAATGAGGAGTTACAATACCTGAGCACATAGATATTATTGTCTTGCAGCAAGTTGTAGTCTCTGGACTCCCGGGCTCTGGAGTGGTACTGGTACTGAAGGATGTCATTGATGTTCCTCTCCACAAACTGGATAGAGGTCTGCAACAACAACGTGAATAAAATAAATACTGGCAATGAATAATGGCTTGTTTTACTGCTTCTGACTAGTTCTCCAATCAAGTTATCTGGTGGGTAATTGGATACAAATTCTTAGGGTCAGCGTAAACTGGTGGATGGGACCAACCTTTGAACATTGCATACCTTATTTCAAATGAAATAGCATAAAATAAACATTGATAAATTAATTATTCTCTGCCATCCCGTCTGCCAGTATGTATTGGGCCTTATTCATTATTTATTTACCCTGTGGTTTGTGCCTTGAGGCCATTTCTAAACAAGCGCTAACCAATCATTCTAAAATGGTGTAATAGAATAGAAGAAATTTATTGGTCATGTAAACACCTATTGTATAATATGATGTAGATATATGTATTATAATGTAGGTATCATTTTACAATAGGTGTATACAAGAATATTTATGTAAAGTAGCATGCAAATTATTGGTGATGATTGATCAAATGTGTAGAAATGTCTATAGGGACCAACTTCCTTTGCCTGAACGTTTACCTCTATACAAAAACTTTACATCATAATATTACTATAATTAAATCAGATAGCAGTTACTTACTCGTAACAGATTATACCACACCCAGATTAAAAAAAAAAACAAGTTTTAGCTTTGATTTCCATGATTTAACATAATTTAAACATTATGTATGTGTAAACGTTTTTAAAAAACAGGACAGAATTTTCTACAGATTAAGAGCAAACATAGCCAAATATTATCCAAGTCAATTGTTTGACTGAAGTAAGAGTTTGTTTTAAAGTTTTTTTATAACAGCAAGCTATAAATAAAAACTTACAGTAAAATTCTTTATATTCATGTCAAGCTCCTCCACTTCCTTGGCATACTTCTCCCACATATCGTATCTTATCACTGAGAGATATAAATTGACTAGTTTCCCTGCAAATCTTGAGAACTGGTTATCAATGCACACTGCATAGTACCCTCCTGAAGAAGACTGGTCCGCGTACTCGGCACTCTGCCGCCACTCATATGGGTGCACTATCTGGCCATTAGGATGCCGCACGGCGAAACCACACATGCCATCGCCGCCTTTCAACACCTGTTGACAAAAAAGTTTGAGAACTATTTATGAGTGAAATACACAAGCTAAAGGTCAAAAATGGTTCGTTATCATGGTTCCAAGCCATTAGCATCGTTATCTGCAATTGCTGCTTAGGTTTCGTTACAGAAATCCTAATTAATTACCTGATAGCTGGCGTAAAATGTAGCACCAGAAGGGACATATTGATAGTAACAGTCTTCTTTGCCCGCGTCGATGTGAACTTTGTAGTCCATCGTCACCGCAGGCATGTTCTCGTACCAGGGCGCTGGCGACTGCGAGAAAACATCTCCAACAAGTGATAAAACTGTAAATATTAAAGTTAACACCGTAAACATATGCCACGTCCGTTGTGCCATTTTTGACTGAAATAATGGCAAACAAATTGTGAAATTGACATTTCGATGACATGGACATAAACAACTGTCAAAAAAGTGAAAGGCTCCCGTTTAGAAATCGTGACGAATCGTTGAATTTTCAAGTGGTTTCAGTTTCATTGTGCAGTCGCCAGCACATCAAGTTAATACAAACTGCCTGATTTTCTCATGGGATTGTAAACTTAACCAGCAACATTTTAAAGTTTAAAATCGTTTGGAGAAATTTGACAGTTTCGTGTAGCTTGACCTGCTGGCGACTGTACATTCGACTTTTTTTTTTAACATTCAGTTGAATAGTATTTTTTTCTGTTCATCTAATGTAAAAGAAATAATTTTGGTGAGTTTTTTGTGATGGTTTGGACCTAAATAGGAATGGAAGTCAACGTGTGAACAGAAATTATGGCGTGGACTGAGTAAGTACTACAAACAAAAAAGGACTCTTTTTTTTTTTTTTTTTTGGTAGTAAAAGCGTACATAAACGAAAAACGAACTGATAGCAAGCTTCCCCCGCCCGACCCTTGCTCGACGACGCGCCAGCGCGCGCCGTAGCTGAGCCTGTAGCTTTAATTTCCCCTTATAATAATAATAATAATATAATTTCGATCCAGCTTGTCCCACCTTGCTGCCCTCCCCTCAGTGACGCCCTAAGCCGAGGTTCGTATCCCACAGGGGGTGCCCTTAGCGTGCGGTCACCTAGTATTTAAGAATTTCGCCCCTGGCTGGAGGCTTTAAGTTAGTAGCTTGAGGCACCCACAGGATTGATCGGTTAAGTAGCCAAGACCTTAGTGGTCAAAACTACGAGTTGCCCAATAGGAAAAAAAAAAATAGCAAGCTTGGCTAAGTCGAGTTGGGAGTCCATATTTTTAATACAGAATGATCATAATATTAGAAGCACCACGTAAAGTTTTAAGTTGCGGGGGGGGGGGGGGGGGGGTTGTTGTTGGGTTGTGTTAAGTTGTTGTTTTTTTCTCGTAAACCATTTGGTTTACGAGAAAAAAAAGAAATAAAATCGTAGAAATGTACAGTCGCCAGCAGGTCAAGCTATACGAAACTGTCAAATTTCTCCAAACAATTTTAAACTTTAAAATGTTGGTGGTTAAGTTCAAAATCGAATGAGAAATCTGACAGTTTGTGGTAACTTGACGTGCTGCCGACTGTACCAATATTTTGTCACTTTTGACATTTTGTCTCTCCATTGAACGTTCCGTTTTAAGAAAGGTCAACGCACTAAAATGTATCACATCATTTATTGATGAAATAAGCACGTATATTGCACGCAGCACGTAGCACGCAGCACGTATAGTGATTTAGATACTTTTTATGCATATTTTATTACATTACACACATTTCACTGATTTAAATTAGTGCTATTAAATTAACACCTATAGACATGGAGCACACCGCCCCCCCCCCCCCCTCCCTGGCTCGGACAGGTTAGGTTCGAAGGGGATGACAGGGGCTTAATTGAGCGAGCAAAGCGAGCGTACGAGCCCCTGTCATCTCCTTCGTGTTAGGTTTCTTTAAACCCTGCAAACAGAAATAGGAGCCCCGCTTAGCTGGGCTCCGTCGCATACACCTTGGGAGGTCTCGTCCCCCTTCTTTCCCACTCCATCCCCCCATAAATCAGGTATTACGACCTTTAAATCGATGTCAATGCAAGAAAATTCGAAACTTGGGTTAGAATATTAAATAAATCATATCTCAAAAAGGGGGGGTTCCACAAATTTTCCTTTAAAGGGGGTCTACACCTTCCCCCCCCCCCCCTTACCTCGCGGGCTGATTAACTAAAATATTACCCGTTTAAATTATAATGATAACGAATGAATGACAGGCAGCTGACACTGACAGCTAACCTAACCTATAGCTCTGGGCAGTTAGAGGTTAGGTTAGCTGTCAGTGTCAGTTTTAAGAACTTCTTGAGACTGGCTCATGTTGAGCTATTGAAACTAATTTAGATGTTTTTTAAATGAAAACATTTTTAAAAACCGTTGTGGAAAAATATAATGAAAGCCAGATATTTATCATTCTTCTCTTACATAGGGACGCCATTCAGGTATGTTAGCTTGCTAGCAGTTAGCATTTATTTGCATGAACAATAATATAATACAAGAATTTCACTATATTGCAGGTCTTCGGAGAAGATATGGCTTAAAGAAGGACGTAATCACCCCGATCCAGAAAGTGTGCAGGGTTTGATGGAACTAGCACTTCTGCAACTTAGATCGCTGAACTACCCTAACATTGTTCTTTCGAGCCGGTAAGTGAGCCCTACTCACAACTACCTGCTTAAATAAACGCAGGGATAATACCCCTAATTGATCTCTTTGTGGTGCCTAACTGTCTAGTCTTTCAGCTAAATTACTGTCATCATTACTGAACTACATCACTTTTATATAATCTGAGCTGACAGACATTGTCCTGTTGGGACAGGACAAAATACAAAAATCCTATAGAAAAAAATACTTACAAATACAAAAGTTTATTTCTTTTAAAAGGTTTGTACTACATAGCTTGTGATAGAAGTGTCCTTTTAACTTTCAATTATTCATTCCCTAAAAACCTTAATTGGATGTCATTTTTTATTTTATTTTAAATACCCATATCTGTCCAGCAGTTCCCAAGTGAATAGCTTAACTTGCCAACAAACAGCATTTCATTTTTTATATAGATTTAAATTTTTTAAAAGTACTGAAAAAAGTTATTCTGTTAAATATCTTGTTACAGTACAGATGGTGGAGTCCATGCTCTGAAAACAAGTGCACACTTTGACTTAGAGAAGTACGGCTCCAACATATATGATCCTGACGGTGTTACATACAACCTGAACAAATTCTTCTACAAACACAATAATAGCATTTATGTTAAAAAGGTTATTAGAGTTGCAGATAATTTCAATGCTAGACATAATGCTATTGGTAGGACATACTTATATAGGTAAGTATCATTATATAATTTATTGCTTACATTGATTAAGAATCCATTTACAATAGCCATTCTATGACATATTGGAGCCAGTATTTTTGGTGAGAGAGAGCTAAAGATAGCTTTTGGAAGGATAGAAATATCCCATATGCAAATGAAATTGTAATGGCTTTGACAACAGTGTGAAACAAGACATCAAACTCATTTAAATACGAGGGCGGGTCAATAAGTCCGTGACTTTTGGAATAAAACACAGATTTTTTGATAAAAAAATAATTTTATTTTTCAACGTAGTCTCCCATGAGCTCTATACACTTTGTCCAACGCTTCTCCAATTTTTTTATCCCTTCCAAAAAAAATGATTTGTCGAGGTCCTCAAAATAGGCCTTTGTTTGCGAGATGACTTCATCATTGGAGTCAAATCTTTTTCCACCAAGCCATTTCTTCAGGTTTGGGAACAAGAAGTAGTCGCTCGGAGCCAAATCTGGAGAATAGGGCGGATGAGGGAGCAATTCATAGCCCAATTCATGGATTTTTGCCATGGCAACTGCACATGTGTGCACCCTTGCATTGTCTTGGTGGAAAAGAACTTTTTTCTTGGCCAAATGAGGTCGGTTTTTTTTCAAATCGTCATTGAATCGGTCCAATAAGTTGGCATAATATTCCCCATTGATTGTTTTTCCCTTTTGAAGGTAGTCAATGTGGATTATCCCGCGTGCATCCCAAAAAACAGTCGCCATAACTTTATTGGCTGACAAACCCACCTTGGCCTTCTTCGGCGCCGATTCACCCTAGAAACCCACTGTTTTGACTGTTGTTTGGTCTCTGGTGTGTTGTGATGGATCCATGTTTCGTCCACGGTTACAAAACGGCGCAAAAACTCCTCCAAATTGCGATTAAACAACGCCAAACCTTCCTGTGAAGTTGTTACACGATTGCGTTTGTGGTCGACTGTGAGCAAACGCGGCACCCATCTTGCGGAAAGCTTTCTCATACCCAAGTGATCATTCAAAATTGAAACCACTGAGCCATGCGAGATCCCTACGGCTTCCACAATCTCTCGCACTTTCAATCTTCGGTCGGCCAACACCATATCGTGAATTTTTTCGATTGTTTCGGGTGTAGAGACCTCAACTGGGCGTCCAGGACGTTCGGCATCTTCAGTGCTTGTACGGCCACAACGAAATTCAGTAAACCACTTTTTTACCATTGAAATCGATGGTGCAGAGTCCCCATAGTATTTATCAAGCTTAGCCTTGGTCTCGGTAATGGTTTTTTTTCGCAAGAAATAATGCTTAATAAGCACACGAAATTCACTTTTTTCCATTTTCTCCTCAAATTAGTGAGTATTCTGATAAAAATAGCTGTCAAACACAAACTAACTGACGCAGCAAGTTTAAATTTTGACAGGAGTCAACTGACAGATGCCTGTTGACAGGAGCAGTGTTGCTGTTTCAGTAAAGAGGTCAGAAATTCAAAAAGTCACGGACTTATTGACCCGCCCTCGTAGCCCAACATACACCCCTGAGAGAGAACTTTCCTAAACTAGTCTATAATTAAATGGCTCCAGATCTATTTATAACAGTATTTTTCTGTATTGTAATACAGTAGGGCCTCAATAATCCAAACACCAAAAATTTACATCCTGTTCGGATTAATGAGGCATTTGGATTATAGTATGTAAATATTTTAAAAGGTGTTTTTTGAAATGAAACTGTATTGTGGGTGCGTTTACAAACATTCAAACTCACATACACAAACAGCCAGACCCGGAACAACTACTTGTGGGTCATACAAATATTTGTTCCGTGCGGGAATCGAACCCGCGACACGCAGCGCAGCAGTCAATCGCTTAACCACTGCGCCAACCGTGCCGTCAAATTGAAAGTGAATACAAATTTTAATCATTAAGTATTTTACACTTTAAAAAAGTCTAGTATATGACTTTGACGCAAAGTGAATTAACACTGAGTGTCGCTGCGATACTCTGTGAGACAGAGGCTTGCGCGAGCGGGAGGGGGTTGTTCGGAATACACAGGCGTTCGGATTATCAGGGGTTCGGAGGCTCTACTATACTGTAATGACAAAGTAAACATAAACATTCTCCTTATAAATTTCAGATTGGCAGTGAAAAAGGATGACATAGTTTTCCCTGAAAAAACATCGATATCTTCACACATACCTATAGAAGAGTGGAGGCGGTGTCACTTTGTAAGGTAAGGTAATGTTAGTAATCTTTACTAGAGTTCAGTTGTTGTCTTTGTAGACCATGTTGATTTTTAGTTTTATTTTAATACACAAGTAATCAGTATCTGGAATGTCGCTTGACCTAGAAAATCCTAAAAACGTTGTTTACTACATATATATTACGGAAGCAGTGGTTGCCCAGTTGTAACGGCCCCGACTTATGAATCGTAAGTCGTGGGTTCGAACCCAGGCACGCGCTTTACTTTGTGTAAATAATTTCGTCACCACTGGTCTCAAAACTGTGAAGGGAAACATCCTAAGAAAACCAGCATGTACTGGAACCAAAAATTCGATGACGTGACATCTACCAACCTGCACTGGCCCCGCGTGGTAGATTACTCCGTGCAGTAGGAAAATTATAGTCTGATACATAATATATAATATTACTATGGGAAAATATTTTTTGAGTCAAACTATACAAGATTTTAAACCTTATTTCAGGATACCAGGCTTCGACATAGAGAAATTCAAAGAAGCCGCCAAATACTTCGTTGGCTACCACGACTTCACGACATTCAAGCGTTTTGACAAGTTGAAACAGCACAAGCACAACAGACGAGAGATTCAGTCCTTTGAAGTGAGGCCAGGGAAGCCACTCGTCACCAGCTACTCTATAGAAAAAGACAGTATATTTGATTACTGGGATATTGTGATTAGAGGGAGAGGATTTGTACATAACCAGGTAGCCGTTTCCTTAAAACTTACATATAATTTTAATTTTTAGAAACCGTATATGTACGAAAAAGTAAAAATTGTTGGGAGATTTGCGTCACACACACACACTTTGCGACACAGTCCACATAAAATGGAAGTACACACTTACTAACTTGCAAAGACTGCAATTTGCAAAAAACCAAAGAAAATTTGAATCTGGCTGACTACAGCTGAGGGTTCACCTTAAGCAGACTTTCTCCCAGTTTAGTTTCCCAATGACCCATTGTACTAGTGCAATAAAAATTGTTGGAGAAATAGAGTCTCCCTGTCAACTCCTCTTCTGACAGGTATAGAAGGTCCAGTCGTCTCCAATCTAATCCTGCTGTTACTATTTTGATATAGATGTTGTTTCCATAAATTGAAAATATTATCGATTCTGAATCATCTCTGAAAATTTGGCAGGTCTTTGAAAACTAACTCTGTATAAAACTCAAAATAAAAAGGTATGATACAATCTTTTACATCCAAATTATCCATTCCAGATACGCCGCATGGTAGGAGCTCTGAACTCTGTAGCCATAGGCAAGTTGCCTGCTGAAGAAATAAAGGTGATGCTACAAGTGCCTTCGAAGCACACGTGGCACAACAGCATCCAATCAGGTCCCCCCGACGGTCTGTACCTGTGTGAAGTGCATTACAAGCCAGAGGATCTCGTCTACGACCCGGAGAAGAGTCAAGAGGGAAGAGAGGAGGACGATAGTGATAGTGAATGTGACTGAAAGAGATAGAAAATAAACTATGGCAGGTATAAGGGCCAGTTTTGAACTGTTGTAGGCAAGGAAGATAGACATTTTAGGGAAAACGTTGAAGGAAAGCAGTGCCTAAATAGAAAACAGGCCCAATAAAAGGTTTTTAAAGCTTGACAGTCAATAGATACAATTTTAATCTTTCATTTTTGCATTTAACATCACATATAGAGCTGAAATATTTAACAATGAGTTTCCTCAATGAACTAATGAAACAAAGAAATAAGTTGAAAGTTACAGAAACAGTTGTTACAAAAGTCGACGGACAACGCTACGTCGAGAAAGACTTCACTTTAACTGCTATAAGTCCGAATACCTACGGATTCGTGGTTGATACAAAACCCGATAATATTCCAGTATTAATCACTGAATTTCTGTACATAGGTTCACAAGATTGTACTGCGAATAATGTCATAGAAACTTATAACATCAAACATGTACTAAGTTTAGGTATCAATGTTGAAGTTGCAGTCAACAATAAGTTTATAAACTGCTTAGATTTGCCTGAAACTAATATCAAAGAGACTTTATTAGATAGTTTACCGTTCATTCGAAAGGCTGTGGACTCCAAAGAGAATTGTCTTATTCATTGCAATGCCGGCGTTTCAC
Organism: Griposia aprilina; assembly: GCA_916610205.1. NCBI lineage: Eukaryota > Metazoa > Arthropoda > Insecta > Lepidoptera > Noctuidae > Griposia > Griposia aprilina. Next base: position 3,053,227 of record OU744295.1, on the reverse strand, counting down.
GGACGTCTATGGTCGGAATTGCTTATTTAATGCATTATGAAAGGCTACAGTTTCAAGAAGCTTATGATTTAGTGAAGGGTAGAAGACCGGCTATACAACCTAATGATGGGTTTAAGAAACAATTGAGAACTATGAAGCCTGGTGAAATAATTTAGAACTACAGTGCAATTTTAGACTTTACTACTTTTGTTATAAGTGTTAACAGAATGCTGTGTTATAAGAAATGTAGTATTGATGTAGATAGTACTGTATAATTGTAAAATATATTTGAAACTGATCAAGTAACTTGTTTAATTTCTATGACTAAGTACATCCTCTTTTCCCTTTCCTTGGTAAAAAAATCCCTCTATACTGAAATATTCAGTCGAATACTATAGAAATAAAACAACACGATATACAAACAACTAATGTAATAACTAATAAATGGGGCAGTTTTAAGTACATGAGCCAAAACGCGTGTATAACATACGGCCCTATGAATGGAAGCCATGACACGTTACAATTTATTATTATTATTACTATAGCACCAAGTTCAAAGTTGTCCGAAGCACTTAAACTTAATCAACACGTTTCATATAAATATTCGTATATACAATTGTTTATATTGGGAATAGAAGCTAAGTTATTTGTTATTATCATTTATTTTGGCAACTGTATGGTCTTAAACTATAGGCAGAGTTGTAGTACGTTACAAACAGCATTCTCATTTACTAGGTGTCAAAGTACTTAAACAAAAATGATTAGCCTACTTCATTTGACGGACTTCTTAAGTTTGATCACTACCTACTTATTGAGCGGGGTCCGTAAAAAAATTCGCTTAAAAATGGCAATAAAAATCTTAAAAGAATTGTCTGTTGGGTGACATCACGATGAGGAATATCAATATAAAGTACTCCGCGTTATGTGCAAAGGTTAGACAATAAGGGAGATCCTTAGCTGTAGCCCGCCAAATTCAAATTATCTCTGGTTTTTTGCAAATTGCAGCTCTATTTTACGTCGTATGTTGATCAAAATGCGATTAATGATATATTTACTGGATAATAATCATCAATTTCATATTAATCGTCAAAATTTGGAAATTTGCTTGACCTAAGCATTTTCATAAGAAATATTCTGAAAAATTCACATCATGATCATTCCTACAGTCGCAAATTGCATTTTGATCAACATACGACGTAAAACAGACCTGAAATTTGCAAAAAAAAAACAAAGATAATTTGAATTTGGCGGGCTAGAGGATTCACCTTAAATATTTACCATAATACCACAGACTACTTTTGATCGTAACAAAGCCGTTGTGACGTCCTACAAATCTGAATAAGAATGGACCCTGGCTTAACAATACGTGTACCTGTAACATTATGATAATTAAGACTTCTTATAATTAACTGGGCAGTTTACATGAAGGTGAGATATATAACTACAAACTGTATTAAATATACTCATACAAAGATTTCTCCTGTTTGCAGTTCATCATTTAAAGTAATACATTAAATATTTCATTTAAATTCGGTGGCGTTTTCAGGCGTTTCTTCAATAAAATCTGATTCAATTAGATAACAATACAATATATTTACATCTAAATTATATTATAGTTTATAACTTTATAATGGACGTTATTGTTTTAGTTTATATAAGTAATTATATAATTCTGAAGCACCTAGAAGCACAAGTGGGGGCCCAGTACCGAATGATGAATGTTAGGCATTTAAAACACTATACAGTTGTTCTATCTCACGAAGGCGGGTCGGTCTTAGTTGTGTGTGTAGATACACATTGCTTCTGTATGTATATGTATAGTATAGTAATGATTCGACAATTATTTTTTTCACAATTAATTTTATTTGTAATAGTAATAATAATAATAATTTGTACTAGTAATAGTATGTATGTAAATAAATATTGAACACGAAAAATATTTTTATTTCATCACTAAACACAAATCTAACTACCTACAATACAACTATTTTCTTAATTTCCCTCGGGAATCATCGCATTTCCGAATACAAACGAATGGTAATTTCCATGTCCACCAATTATTAGATCTATCATGTATAATAATTTGAATTCAGAACTAAGTACTTTATTGTTGTTTAAACAAAACTTCAATAAAGTACGTAGTTCTGAATTGTTTATATTCGGAAATGCGATGATTCCCGAGGGGCATTAAGAAAATAGTTGTACTGTACCTACTTATATTATTTTGTTCAATACCGATGAACTTGCTAACGCTACCTGCAGTTACGCACACAAGAGCGCGTGTCTATACACATCACAACTATAAGTAATGCGCACCCGCAGTTCCGCAGTGAGATATAACAACTGTATCTATTGTTCATGCCATAATGTTCTCATACCTATCTTTCCGGAAGGTAGATCAGGTTAGGCCTGTTTCATCCTTAATAGTGGGCCCCAATTTAAGCAAGCTCGTTATGTTACATAGCATTAAACATAGTACCTAACAAAGAAACAATTTGGTTTACCAATGAACACTTGATTTTTTGGTGATAGCAACCTCAGGTTACGATAGTGACAATTAACTAACGTTAATAAAAATCAGACTCAACTAATAACTAGGTATTCCAAAACATGATAAATTTGTGCTTTCATAAAATGCGAGATGGCAAGTTAAGTACTGGTTTAGATCTTAAAACTAAAGCAAAATTGTGGCGAAAGCTACCGATAATTTTAAAATGTCTTATTTTTCATATTTTTTTTCTAGTCACTTTCGCCATTTGTAATTAGTCAACTTAAAACTACTTAAGACTAATGTCATTCGCGTTACAACCATTTATAATGATTTTTGAGACCACAACAGTACGTAATAATTTTATTATTATTTCGAAGCACTGAACAGGACACGAATGTTAATTTTGAATCACAAATTATTTAAACAAACATAATATTAATGTTTGTGTGTTTTGACGCGTCCCTCAATACATAGGACTTGCTCCAGAAATCGAGACAAATCATCTATGATCCTCAAATTGGTTATTAAACGAATGTTCAGAACGTATTTTGTTAATTCTGTAGTATTGTATTAGTCTCTCACACAGTCAACAATAAGTAGCTATGACCATTGACCAGCTTTCAGTCTTCTAACTTTATTTCTTCATAAAATCTCAATTTGTCAAAAAAACTTATAAATTATTCTGTATAATAAATGTTGAATAAAATTATTAATTAACATAAAACAGTTAAGAAAACGAGTCATACCTCGCGTGTCAACATTCTTCAAGATGCGTGTACGCACGGTAGTGCATTGTTTTGCGTCAAGTTCATAATTTCAATGTCCGGAAAAAAAATCGGCTTTGCGTAAGTCACATTATTATTATTTAAATATTTCTGTAAAATACGGCGAGCTCCTGCGCATCTTTTTCAATCCTTCAAATAAAACGGACGGATTCTGTGTCCCGCTTAAATATCTAATCAAAACTAACTCAAAAAGTGCCTACATTACTAAATAACTTTGTTTCTTACTTCCGCTTGTTTCCTCTGAATATCTACTACTAAACCAAAATTGTAAATGTCCATGTACTCTTAGCGCAATAAAACAAATACTTATTATGTATAAGGCACTAAAATATTGTAAATAATTAAATAATTGACTTCATGAAAACAAGTGTCACTCGGATATTTCGTTGACACTGATAGAGACAGGCGAAAGATTTACGCCATTGTAGTCAAACCGTTGCAGCCTAGCTGCTTGGTGTATTTTCTGCATTACCTTCACTTACAAAAACCGTCTTCATAACTACCAAACTGCGACCTTACGTTGTGGTCATAAAGTTCATTTCAAAGCATAATATTTAAGTTAATACAAAATTCTATAAACAGGCCATAGAGATTTATTCCATATGCAAATTATTATTTTACCGCAAAAGCGATTGATAAACGCGTTATATAAAAGAGAATACATACTAAATAAGTACATATTATCATGTAATAACGTACAGCTAGCAACACAATATAATATGCCGCTGTTCGAAACTGACTATACAAAATAAAAAGATTTGTTGCAAACTGTACGCTTATGTAAACATTCGATAATTTCATATAAATAAGGACGAATATAAAAAAGTCTTAAAACAACCTTGTGTCATTCCCGATTTTGAAGGAATGTGGTTAAATATTCTAAAACTTATTATATACTTTGTGAGCATTTTCAATTATCAACATGACTGTACCGTCACAACAACCATAAAGCTGCAAATACACATGCTGTAAGTTGCACAAAGGTTTGCAAGTTCATACTGTGCATAACAACTTCAGATTGGTTAATTTCACAATGGTATGCAAGTTACTTGCTTTTGTGAAAGTAACTTCCATACTTGTATGCAAGTAATTTGCATACTTTTGTGAGAGTAACTGGCATACTTTTGTGCAAATAACTAGCATACTTTTGTGAAAGTAACTTGGATACTTTTGTGCAAATAACTTGCATACTTTTGTGAAAGTAACTTCCATACTTTCGTGCAAGTAACTTGCATACTTTTGTGCAAATAACTTGCATACTTTTGTGAAAGTAACTTCCATACTTTCGTGCAAGTAACTTGCATACTTTTGTGGAAGTTACAGACACGTGTACAACGTGTTTAATTACGTTGACTTACGCAGGCCGCTTACTAAGTAGCCTGTGGCGTCAACTAATTTTAAATGACGATTATAAAGCCCGCCAACGTATAATAAAACCGGCTTTATTCAAAATCTTACGTAATATAAGAACCACTGAAACATTATGCATTTCAAAATATCTTACATACACAAGCAGCATACATATTGCTAATGAACATTTTCAATATTTTTACAGAGTAATATAATATGTATACAAAATGCACGTTTCAATACAAGTCTTATTTTCAGTCACATTTTATATGTATTTATTTAAGTATATGGCTGTTGTTATATTTTAATATTTTATTTTATTTATGCAGACGTGTTGTGTAACCATATAGGCAGAAAATAAGTGAGCAAGTTCTGCAAGATTGATCTACTGTATGTATTGATCTTTATTATCATATAGAATTTACTTTTACTTAGCGCTAAATCAAGTCAATTGTAAGGTCAATAATTTAGTATAACAAAAAAAGTTGGGCAACTTATTATTTCTAGACCTGTTTCACAGTTTATTATGATTTAGAAGATTTTCGCGGTACGGTGAAACTCAGGAATAAAGACGTTTTTTTGCGGATAAAAAACAAATAAAACTTAAGCCCCGAATTCAATAAACAAAAGTTTCACAACATTCCGCAACACAAAAAGATGTTGAAAACTTTTGTTACCGATTTTGCATTTCACAGACGCATGTAAATCATTCAAATTTATACCTTATTACAATGACATAAGTCATAAAACGCGCGCTCATGAATTGCATTATCAATAACCATGAATACGAGGCTTTATATTACCTAGATACTCCTAGAAGCTCTTGAGCGTGAGTCCCCTGGCTGGCAAACTGTTCGCCTTGGCTGGCGCATCCCTTGCTTGCGAATGTGCGACCGCAATGCTAAGACACTGCACCCATTCTTCGGCATTCTTGCCGTCTTTAGGCTTCAGGATGAGAGTTTGGTCTCCCGTGAAGATCTCGAACGCTTTGGGAATGTTGCGCGCGCCGCGTGAGACCTTTACTGAGCGAATCTGGTTTATATCGATGCTTTCGCCTCCGCTCTGGAAAGGAAATGGTGAATTTTGTGGTTACGAAGCGTACTGACACTTTGTCGTTAGTACACTTGATGGAAGCGGGACGTCCGTGTCTGAAACTTGTTCGTCTGTGACTGACATTTGATCCCTCTTGTCTGACAGTTCAATGTGAGGTTCTGACACTTCACACATGAAAGGAAAGCGTGTCAGATACTTGATCGTGAGTGTCTGACACATGTGATAGTGAGAGAGTACTTACAGATCCCTTGCAGGAGAGGTGTGCTCCGGACAGCGTGAAGTATCTCGTCCGCCAGCGTCGGAACAGCCTCCAGCGACCCTTCTTCTCCTTAAGCTGACCCTCGATGACGGGAACTCCATCCGCGGCTAGGAAGCCTACTGCACGCTCAGGGTGCGTGCATAAGAAACAGCCCCACGTCGCCTACACGGAAAATAAGTATTATTACACAACACAGGCATATAACATCACGCCTTATTCCGTGAAGGGTCAGACAGAGGTGTACCTATAGTACACCCACATTTCGCCAGGTATGTTTAAATTCGACGTAATAAAGGGCGAGCCTATTGCCGTCAACCGGCCACTAATCCAGACTCCGGGCTGCTGCCGACAAATTCTAGATGGAAAAACCCAATAATATAAAAGTATTATTCTCTACATTTTAAACGAGAAGAATAAGTATTTCCATGGACGAACAAAAACAATCGGACGGATTCTCGCTAACAAAACACTGTGTCACTCAAGTCGGCCAGCTCGCTGAACGCACACATTCACACATTAGTCGGCCATTACGCGCGCAACCGGTAAAACACACATAAATATATTCACACAAAAGCGGGACTCAGTTTTGTCTTAGTGGAGTTCCGTCCGACGTTTTTTGTTCGTCCATGTGTATGTCTATAGTTCCCACGACGCAGTTGTGCCGCGCCGAACTGATTTGTCCGAGCAAGCCCGCGCACCCGGGAACCTTCACGTTCCCAGGACCGCGCCACCACGCGCTTGGTCACGCCTCCTCGAGTGACACAATTCCTCTCTTGACTCGTGATACAAAAAAAACAGTTTTTTTGTAGGACATGTACGTAATATTTTCACTTTTTAGAATAAAATAAGATGTACCTTAAAAAAATATAGAATATTACTATTATAATAGTAGGTACCTGTGTGGGCGGCAGGGCGGCGCCGTCGTTCCGGCGCGCGACCACCTCGAACACGTCGAAGAAACCCGCCGCACGCAGCTCGTTCAACAGCATCTCTTGTTCCTAAGAACAAATGTTGATCAAATTAGTGAGAAATGTTTTAGTCGGACACGAGGGGAATGCTTTACATTTTAATTTGAAACTGGGATACGAGTCAGTGATACATACATAAACTCACGTCTACTGCCTATGGTTTAGGGATAAACTACAGAGCGCCACCTGCTACGATCCTTACATACTCCATTTTTCTCGTATACGTTCATACATCTGGTCACACACGCACGCCGGTTGTGAGTACTACGCACCTGACCTTTCTGAAGAACATCACCAATAAGGTCACTATATGTCCTCCTTAGAGCGTCCCCTCCCGGCGTTTCCACTCACATCTGCCTTGTAAATACCTTTTTTTAGTCGCCCTTCATAGGATGAATGAAGGGCGACTAAAAAAAGGTATTTCAACATGACCAAACCATCATAACATACTCTTTTAAATTTTTGTGACTACATCTCTTTAAACCGCACCGTTGCCCTATCACATCATTCTTCAGTCTATCATTCATAGTCACACCACACATGCTTCGCAAGGAACGCATTTCCACAGCATTTATTCCACCTTCATGTTGCTTTTGCCACACCCAACACTCACTTCCATACATAAGGTAGCTGGTAGGTAGGTAGGTAGCTGTGATCGCCTCGTAAATAAATAGATAAAAATATCAGCCTCGGATCTAGATTTTTTTCGGGGCGGGGCAAAAACTACCATCTGCCGCCTTTCTGCCGTCCTTTAACCTTTTCCATGAAGCCTTATTTTTTTTCAAATAAGTATACTTGGACATGTCGAATATTTATTTTAATTAGGATAGGACAGGATAGTTTGAACGAAATCGTGAGATTATAGCATACTAACTTCTGCCCGAGACTTCGTCCGCGTGAAATTTCTGCGCATCGCTCGCCCGCGCTGTTACTTCGTTTCGCTTAGCGTTCTTTCTGACTTTTTTTTTTTGCTTGGCTTCTAAGGTTCGCAGCGTGATGTTAAGTCCCTATAGCTTTCCTTAAGAACCGTTTGTTCTGCATAAATATCGATGGCCTTCTCATGCTATGATCTTAGCAATGTCATTGCGAGACTCGACTTATGCAGAAAAGTTCAACACCAATTAACACAATCTAGAATGACTCTTTCATTCGAGATTGTGTTAATTGGTGTTGAACATTTCTACGAGCGAAGCGAGCGCAACCATTTTAGCACTCTGATTCAGGTAAGTTAGATTTTTTAAGTACTTAATCGACTTATACTGAAAAGTTTTAATAGAATTAAAAGTCGCTAGACTGTAATTTCGAGCGAACTCGAATATTTTGCCAGCAACATATTAGTCAAATTTTTCGATCGATAACGCTCCAATCCAAAAGGGGCCAGCGCTATGGTAAAAAAATAAAGGAAACCGTATCGCCTTTGCATTTTTATATAGGAGGTGCCCCGCTACGCGAAGTAATATTTCTAAAATACAAGGATTTTTTCCTTAAATTTTTGACCACAGAAGCGCTCATCCGCCGCTAGTTTGCCGTGATATAGATCTGTTGCAAGAGATAGAAAGCGACTTATGCCTGCGTTAATCACGTAGTGATTTCCTCAGTCGTCCCCCCCCCCCCCCCTGCAGTGATAGATAATCACTGCAGCGCATCTCATTTATCACCAAGTAGCGCTGCGCTGGGCGGTGCACTTGTCTGACGCTTGAATATCCCGTCTGAACTTGCCGCCCGACCCTTGGGTCACGCGTCCGGATAGACGCCCCCACCTAGATCCGGGGCTGAAAAATTTAGAGCTTCAACGAAGACAGTACGTTCTTTATTTAGCCGACAATATTTGTAGCGCTGCTTTTCTCCAGCTTAAAATATAAGCCTGAAGGCTGTGCGATTTCGACGGCTTGTTTTTGTAATTACGACTCTTAAAGAAAATTCTCAAAGCATTATTGTTGCATTTTGCGATGGCGTACATGTCCTGTTTAGCTCCACTCCTTTTTTGAACAGGAACAATAATGACTTTGATATTTCCCATTGGGGTCCAATGAGTATCTTTGAAAAAGTTAAGAAATGATTTTGAAACAAACCTTGATCCCAGGGAAGGCGCCAGTAACAAGCGTGAGGAAGGTCTTGTTCTCACACTTGAGGATGTCCCAGCAGTGCTTCAGCGAGGCCACGGTGGGGTCGCGCGACGACAGGGCGGCGTCGTGACGGGCTTGTAGCGCTATATATATATTGGATATGCTTTATAGTACACCGAAATTGTAACACAGCTGATACACAGCGACAAATTAAATTAACTGGCAAAACTTCAGACACGACGGGTCCAAAGAAACAAAAATTAATTGAATTTCATAATTCGTGCTTAGTTTTGATATCGATAACCCGTCAGTATCTGTGAAGTTTCGCCAATATTTTTTCGGACCCTCCATTTTTACAAATTATACTATTATTTTTAAGAGTACTGCGGTGGTCTTATCGCTGAGAAGGATGTCGATACATCCTTCGGATGGACAGGAAATCAATATTAAGTAAAATGAAATGGTACTGTACCGCTATTAAACTACATACCTAGAAACATGAGGTGTATCCAGACGCGCGGCGCGCGCGTGCGCATGGAGAAGAGCGCGCGCGCGTACAGGCAGTGCGCGCCGCGCCGCCCGCACGCGAACTGCAGCCGCGCTTGCTTCTTGGAGCGCCGCTCTGGGAGAGGGACAGCACTTTCATACAACTATAGAAACAGTACCGAACGCCTACTGCTGATCTAATTAAACTGTAATTATATGACTGTGTTCCCATACAAGCTTACGAAACATCACCATCCTATGTCAAATTCGGACCATTCATTTCAATTAGACCACCTCTACAGTCAAGGAGTCAGTCGGTTAGTCAGGGTGCTACTTTTGTACTCCATACGTAATCGAGGTCAAAGTACGTTCAACAAAAAAAACTGTATTGAGCAAATGTGAATAGCAATTAAAGGGCAGCTCCTGGATCGGTTCATAAATTACAAAAACTAAACTAGTATAATGCAATTAACAAAACACTTACCCTCAATAGTACACTTAGCAGGCGGCGGCAACCTCAGCGACACGTTATCCATATACGCCTTGATCTTATCCAAGTGCTTCTCACAGAAGTGTTGCACGGTGTCACGCATCGGATACGGCTCGAACACGCTGATCCGATGGTTGGACGACGTGTTGTTATTACCATTGTTCGTATTTATCATCGTAACACTCGTATTATTTGCACGTCGTGACGTCACCGTTACCGGTCCGGATATTGGTATCGGGTTGGTCGGACTGACCGATATCGGACCAGAACCTGGCGTGTTGGATGTCACGACCGACACGGTGCCTAGTGCGGTGTTGGAGTGTTGGATAGACACGGCCGACGTGATTGGTGTGAGACCGTCCGATGACTTGCCGGACGTGAGCGGGTTGACAGATATTGATTGTGTTGCTAGAGGCGGGCCGGATATTATTGTTTGGTTGTTCTGGAACAAAGTTAAAAAAAAAACTATTATAGGTTTCGAATGTCGTTAAAATAGGTTACAATTCAGTGGTCATTTCACTAATGTAGCTCAATATTAAAACATTGTTGTCATGAAAATGTGAAAATTGGTCGACATGAGTGTCATTTACATTGTTTTCGGGGCGTGCAAAATTCCGTCAAAAGCAAAATACAAGTTTTTTTTTTTTATCACCACATGTTCGTCCGCAATAATATTCAATTCAATTAAATTTTTATCCAGGAACAATTCACATTGTGTTTGAAATCATAAATAAATAAATAAATAAAAACACGTTCATTAAAATTATAAAACTAACACATTCATAATACAATAAATTATAGAAAATAATAATATTATAAGAAGTTTATTTTCGTAATCGACAGCTAACAAACTAACTGTGGCAAAGATTCTGAGATTGTGGAGTTGATTTTTGGGGGGTGCTGACTTACAGTACAAGTGTTAGCTCCAATAAGTATGTTGTGGTGATGATGTGACCGTGGCGTGGGTCGCAGCACTCGGGGAGGAGATATGCTGGTCACTGTGATAGCTCCACTTGATCTGCCCACCACACCGCTTGATGAAGGTGATGGCTTGCTGTTTGACACTGTGCGTGAATATTTTACATTTAATAATAATATCGTGCAAAAATACTTCAATTTTAAATGAATGTATAATCACTTATTTGCTAAAATATGGGATATTACATGGTGGGGGGAATTTATTTAATCATGACGTTTTGGTCGTACAAATATTAACATTAAGTCGATTACAAATGCAACAGATTTGTAAGATTATTTGTACCTCTCTTTTAAACATGTTTTCAATGTGACTTGGATTACAATGTAGCCAGGATTACTCTTGAGTATGCTTCGTTTTGTATTTACCTGTATTAGTGGTCCCATTCGGTGGCGTGTTGATTTGCTGGGAAGAAGACAACCGCGTCATACTCTTATGAAGGCCACCTACTGAACCTCCTGTAAACATTTTTTGTTTTAAAATCATAAATAAATGCAATAAATTTAGGTTTGCTAATATTTGAAGACCTTGATAGTAAATTACAATGCTGGGTGACCTTTGAAATACGATAAATGTCGAGAATTAAGATTGATTGCCTTAATATATGTGGTTTGTGGATCTATCGTCGAATGCTTCATTCATTATGCTTCAAAACAAGGCGTGAAGGATTACCAGCTGAATGTTAACTAACAAAAATAAATCATTGTACTTATAATTAATGTCAAAGTTAAAGCATTTATTTCAAATAGGCACATAAAAGGCACTTTTGAAGTCAACATTTACATTAAAATAGAATTGATTCTACTTGCCCCTTCTAAAAGGTAGTTTCGTATGGAGAAGAATGGGCAAGAAACTCCACTGTTACTCTTTTAAAATATTTTGTACACATTAATTATATCATTATTTGTGAAGACTTATAATAAAATGAATATACCACAATAGGTAAAAAGAATATACCACAACAGGTAAAAAGCAACAAAAAAAAAATAGGTAGGTAAATATAAAGCAGTGACAGGTAAATTAATTATGTGATAGATATATGGTGCTCACATATTTACAAACATTGTAAAGGTATACGATTTTCCTAAAATTTTAACAAGTAATAAGTCGGTGTATGAAGTCATCACAGAATGTAAATCAATGTCATAAAAATAATAAATTATACAATTAAATTAGCAACCAGTTTGATTTTGTCTAGACTCTAGATTGTCCTATGGAGCAGGATCAGCATGTTTCCAAGCATTCTTATCTAGGATACAATCCTCTAATTTGTAATATGTTTCTTTACCAACTATTTATATGAATTTTAAAATTTATTTTATTTAATTGCAATATATCACACGGTATTTTGTTGTAACATTTAAAACAATACCCCATTAAAGATTTATGTACTTCAGCTAATCTGAAAAATGGTTGATCTGTTTTATCTTTATTTCTAGATACAATACAATACAATTCAAGATGAATCGACAACCGATCGATCGGGTCGGATTCGTAGATTCAATTTTCATTTGACAAAAGAGGGCAATCCGCGCGATCTATAAAATGGGTCCTCGCGAGTCTCTTAGAAACAAATTCAAATAAATTGATATACTAACTCTGCCTTCTCTTTATATCTTAGAAAGTTTCCCTTAGAAAGTTTCCATTAGAAATACAAGTAGCAAAAATGAAATTGTAATACCCAAATTTAGATTAACTAAAACAAGCAAGTCATTTCTTCTATACAGTATCCGCTTTTATAACAAGCTGCCAAAGTCAGTTACAGAACTTAGCGATGGAAAGTTCAAAACCCACATCAAACGTATGCTTATCAAAAATACATATTATAACATTAAAGACTACGTTGGAAACAAGGAAGTTTGGCAATCATTCCTTCTGCACATGTGGCTTCCCTGGTACCTCATTAACGACATCACTATGTAAATGTCTATTAACTGCTCCCAAATTACGAAGTTTATTTAAAAAAAAAAAAAATTTTGTTTATTTTACGTTCTTATTTGACATAATCTTCACATTATTTGACATTATATACCTCTAATTCTTATTTCAACTCTTTACTTATGGCTTTTGTAGACAGGGTTTTAATTCAGATTTGTTACAGTTGTAATGGCAATCATGTCATTTGGTTTAAATAGGCTTTTATTTTTATATAGATTATTCTATATTTTGTGAATGTGAGAACGTTGTAGGCCTAACTTGTAGACTGTAGATTTGTAGACGTTTTTATATTTTGTTGAGTACCTGTTACTTGTTGATAGGCCTACACTGTCCTCCCATATCTATCAACACTGTAATTTGAAACATTGTCCACATACACACATACATACACATACATACATACATACACACACATACACGTACGTACATAGCCCCTTATTTTTAAAAGAGTAACCGTGGAGTTTCTTGCCGGCTCTTCTCCATAGGAAACAACCAATTGGAACCGTGCACCTAGCTTCTGACGTTTCATAAGTCCCCATGTTGGTTTATGTGAAATAAAATATTTTGATTTGATTTGATTAAAATTATGTAAAATATTATAACTTAATTTATTAAAAAGATGTAGATTTTTTTGTTACATATATAAACATTATCATAAATAAATTGGCAAGGTACCTTCATAAATAAATTGGAAAGGTACCCTCATAATTTTAATCTTTTTAAATAGCCCGTTAGTTAGATGTTAAATACCGTCAGAATTCTAAATCTTTCCCCCAATAATTTACCTTTCATTCTATAGATTACCTATAGAATACATATAAACCAATTTCAAACACAGAGAAACGAATTATAAGATAACGGAGCAAAAAAGTACCAACACTACTTATATACTTGACTAAATAGTCGGAAGTAAACAAGCATACTTCCATTCTGTTTCGTCCAGCCAAAGCTTCATTGACATTAGATAAACTTGAGAACGCCCAGTATTTCTACTCGCTATGTTATTTCTTGGTTGTACGAAACAAAACGCAAGCAGAGGGTAATTAGGCCCTTAGCAAACAACAGATACGTATAATGAGTAATTGAGTTTTTTTTTTTTATACATACAATATTTAACACTACTTTTTTTTAACACTTATCTTGTATGGAGACCCCCTTTAATTTTTTACTTTATTTTATTTTTATTATTTGTTGTTATAGCGGCAATAGAAATACACACTCTGAGAAAATTTCAACTGTCTACATATTACGGTTCATGACATACAGCCGACGAGCTGACGGACAGACAGACAGCGGAGGCTTAGTAATAGGGTTCCGTTGGCACCCTTTAGCCATGGAACCCTAAAAACAATGTTTGTCATTATTTGATACACTGAGCATTGGATAAAAGATTGTGAAATGTTAATTAACAATAAGAATTATAGTGTGGCCAGTTGCTTTAACCGAAAATCAATGCTGCGTCGTGGTTCACTAATCCTAATTAAGTTGTATTAAATCAAAAACTCGTAAAAACATAATTGAACTATCGGCTGGACATTCGCGAAATTCAAATTTACTTACGTTTGTTTTGCAATTTGTAGGACAGTGTCAGGTTGTATGTTGATTAAAATATGATTCGCGACCGTATCAAATATGGCTTTACAGAATTATAATCATTAGAATCAGCAATACAACTCCTTAAGTTAGAATTGCCCTCAAATGTCATGACTTCATGAAATAGTCATTCAATAGGGTAATATGAAGTTATAGAGATGTATTGCTGATTCTAATGATTATAAGTCTGTAAAGCCATATTTGTTACAGTCGCGAATCATATTTTAATCAAAATACAACCTGACAGTGACCTGCGAATTGCAAAAAACGTAAGAAAATTCGAATTTCGCGGGCTACCCTGAAGGTTCCGCCTTAAATCATTCAATTTGTGAAATGTTTGCAGAACCAACCCGAATACTGCTACATGTATTGATAATGTTTTTTGTTGCTGCAACTATATAGACAAAGTTATCGTTAGTTAATTATCTCCCTTCCGATCACAGCGGTCAAACAGTAATTTTTGAGTCCAACATACCAATACAGTAATAAAAAGCTTTTAAGCAACCAAGATCAAATTGAGTGAAGTCAGTAGGTACCTACTGTTTAAAATGTTACAATAAAATACCTTCGCCCATACTTCAACTGAATGAGACAAAATTCAAAAGTTATAAAACGCACACTATGCAGGCATTAATATTATAAGTTGGAGGGTTCATCGCTGATAAAAATGCCTGGCTCAATGCTGGTCCTGCTCCACAACCACAACTAATTGATTAACACTTGCAAATATTGTTGGAGCTGCTCGAAATTGTAAGACTACCTTTGCATTGTACAAACTTAATCTCCTTTGTATTATATAATTGCATAACTCAGGTGTGAGTTCTACGTAATAAAGAGGTACCATTTACCGGGTAAGATGTCTTTCATTGACTGGAATGTGCCCTGGCGGCTGATAGTATGTCTCGCTATAATATCTCGCTGCTGGTGGCGCGTGTGTTGTATCATTTAGCTCCCTTCAAAATGGTTGACCTGAATGGTGCTAATCCATGCGTCATGGTCGTGAACGGGAGCCGTTAGATGGGACTGGTCATCTCTTAGCAGCCACGGCTTATTTTAATTATTTATTTTTTGTTTCTATTTGCTGTATTCTGGACGATTTTATCGTGTACGTTTTTTTTTTACATCGTTCTCAAATATTATTATAAATTCAACATGAATGATGTAACTAATATTTATGCAACAATAGAATTTAAAAGACTGTCCATGGAGTTCCTTGCGAGTTCTTCTCCATAGGTACCTACTACGTTTTGGAATGGGTAACTAGCTTCATATTTCTGACTGACCGACTCCTTGACAATTCAAAAGTGCTTGTAAATGGTTTGATTGAAATAAATGCTTTGAGTTTGAATTTTGACTACCAAAGATACCGTTTATAAGTTACTACAAGTACAAGTTATAATTTTAATAACTGAAAACTCAAATTGAACTCATCATTATGAACAAATTTTAGTATCGGACTAAACCTGTGATCATGAAAAAAGAACAGTAGACCCCTTTCAGGTTTTCAGTTATTTTAATTACATCTTGAATAAGGAAGCGTAAGTATGCTGTTGTATTTGTTGAATAAAGTAATTGTGTATAGTTTACCTGCGACGTTGAGCCTGGTCATGCTGCGGTGCGGCGCGGGCCCGGGGTGCAGGCGCCCCGTGCTGCGCGAGTCGCCCAGCTTGGCGCGCCGCGCGTAGCCGCCCGCGCCGCCCCCGCCGCCCCCGCCGCCCCCGCCGCCCCCGCCGCCCGCCACTGTACAGGAGATAGCATCACCAAATAGATACGTAACCAATGGCTCCATACCAAGAGCGAAACGCTTGTACACATATCCAAATTAATTTATTTAACTCACACATAGTTCATAAGTAGAGACCGAATTATATGCAACTGATAATGGTCGAAATATGCAACAAAATCCCTAAAGTGCCAAAATATATAACTTCAAATTTAAATAAATACTTCAAAATAAAGTCACAAATCAACATAAGTACATAGAACGTTGATATATAACTTACCTATAACTTACTACATTTTCAATGAGATATTATAATTTTTGTTCTAAAAAATGTTTCAAGCACTGTACCAAATGCTCGGAAGTCTGGTATTTTTATAATAGGTAGGTATTTCATGTGTATACATTTTTGTATTGTAGCGGTATCAACATCGCCACATGCGAGCTATACGTCATACTGACGTCACGAAAATCCTGCATCGCGCAAGCAGAGTTTACCGCGCGACTAGCATATATACAACATCCCGACATCAACCGTCGGGCAGTTGCCTACCAGACACAACACCCGCCTGGTCGGAGGATCCTCCCTTTTCCATAGAGTATGAGTGAACTTTACACCCTGTTCCTCATACCTCTATATTATTTTTCTACTTAGATACAATGAAAACTATAGAAAACGTGCTCAAATATAAACGATCAGTAGATTCTAGATTCAATATGCAAACATGCATTTGCATAAAATCCAGACTCTATTCATAAATAACACGGAACATGGAATGACATTCTAACAAACAGAAGACATAACTCGAAAGTAATGAGTACAAACCTGTAGTACTGCTAGCCGCGCCAGCCCCGCCCCCCTGCGCGTGCGCACCGCCCAGGCGCACGATGGTGACGCCCGTCGATGTGCGGTTCACTTCGCTCTGACTTGAGCCGGACTTTGGGCGGTTGCTGCTGCAGAAGGAAGACAAAAACAAAAGTTTATTTTGACAAGCATATTTCAATCTATTATATTATACAAGTCATGTGCCCAATGGCATTCCCAACGGAAAAATTACGAACTTCCACAAACTTTCATTCCCTATTTAACCCCTTAGGACCCGAATTTTCTAACCCTTAGTGCTCAACTTCGTTGTGTAAGAAATTTTTATCCAAAATTTAAGCTTCTAGACCCAGTGGTTTAGGCCGTGCGTTGTTTATCAGTGAATTTAAGATTTTTAAGTGGATTTCAATATTTACTTGCGCCATTCTGCAGTTCTATTGATCCAGATCATATTATTGACTATACTAAACGCTAAACATTTGAAAAATCTAAGCTGTCCCACATAAATACACAGTCAAGACGACTGCTACGTCACATCGCGTTACCTGGTGTTAGCCCTGACGGCTGTAAGTAGCTTGTCAGTAAACAAGGCGGGGAAGGCGCTACACAGTGACGTGGCGTCCCTCAGGAGCGCGGCCTGTTGAGCACGCTCTGCACTCGACAGCCGCTCCAGTACGAAATTCAACGCTTCTTGGGCGCGATCCTGTTGAATGTAATTATTTTATTAATTTGCATTTTATTTTATTAATTGGCGAAACATCACAGACTAACAACGAGCCGTGCTCTACTACCAGTGTCACGCGGTGCGAGGGTTGCTACACGGTGACATACATACCCTGCCAGTATACCCCAGCTGCGTGAGTATGTTAGCGACGAGCGTGACGGCGTGCGGCGAGCCGTGCGGCGGCCGGGCGGCGCGCTTCACTAGCGAGCCGTGCTCTACTACTAGTGTGACGCGAGTTCGGCTTAGGCACGCTATCACCTGCACAATAAACACACATATTAACTACACTGAAAAGGAATAAGCAATTAAGAACAGAATTGGATTCTCTGCAGATGAGTATTGGTCAAATCAATTGCTGCAGCTTTTTTAATATGACTTTTCTTACAACACAAACTCATTAACACTAACCTGCAGTATATCAACACACATGCACCCCGGATCGTTCTGGCTGGCAGTATTTGGACACAAGTACGACAGTAGCTGCGGCACACATGTCTTCAACGCATCGGGCTTGCGAGCCGCGATGTGCTCGAACAGAGTGAATAGAGAGCTCTTCTCTACGGGTTCTGCGTGGGGCAGGAGTGAAACGAGCGCTGGGGCGTGCCCCTCGAGAGGCTCTGGAGATACCTCGTAGAGATTGGTCAGGATCCGACAGAGGGGGTAGTTACCTAGACAACATAATAGTAATTCTCAAAACTTCAATCAAATAGGGTTGTTCCAAATGATCTGTTTAGCACTGATTGTTTAAATAACCTGTGTTACTATGATTGTTTAAATGACCTGTTTAACAATGATTGTTTAAATTACCTATTTAACAATGACTGTTTAAATGACCTGTTTAACAATGATTGTTTAAATGACCTGTTTAACAATGATTGTTTAAATGACCAGTTTAACAATGATTGTTTAAATGACCTGTTTAACAATGATTGTTTAAATGACCTGTTTAACAATGATTGTTTAAATGACCTGTTGTTGATTATTTAAATGAACGGCGGGGTAATTACGTAACACACTATCAGTAGGAATGGGTTTCTTTTTGACAGTTCAACAAGATTCATTGCGTTATTTACGTTGTTGAACAGATAAATTTTTCGAACCTATGAAGCAATGGATTAGCAATAGGCTTCAAAATGATTCAGATTGTGATAGGTAGTGTGTTACGTAATTAGGGTGTTGTTTAACAATGATTGTTTCGATAATAATATAGAAATAGGTTTAGAACCATTCGCTTCCATATGTTTGCTTAGATGGCAGGCTCTTTTCACTTCTATAAGCATGCAGTATGTATCTAAAGGTGTTGTCATATTTAAGGGTGTGGTACAAACTATCAACCCGAACAACTTTCTCTTATTGAAGTTTGTATGGGACAGTTGATAACTTTTTCCCGATTATGATGTTGGCCCATGGAGAAAGTTGTTTAGTTTGATGGTCTGTATCTCACCCTTAAATTTAGAACCTACATTTTTCACACTACAGAAATTAGTACAATTAGCATTTGGCTTACAGTTCCCAATACACAAAATGTTTTTTAGTCTCCAACTATTTCTTGACAATCTACTAACCTGACATAATAGAATCCATGATAGTCTGCACATGAGGCTTCAACAGTACCGCATGATGGACAGCAGCTAGTGAGAGGTACCGCGCCATGTGACGCGATATCTCGCGGTTGCCTTTGTGCAGGAACTGCACCGCGACTGGTAGGAACAGCTCCATCACGCTCTTGTTGGCATAGTTCTCCTTGTCGGATTGGAGAGGGAATGATACCTGGAGAAGATGTTATATGGAATGAGTGGAAAAGATAGGATAAAATTGTACCTTATATGTATACTCGTAAGATCATAGTTCACTAGAAACATGTTCTAGCCTATTGGCTAGACAACAAGCTTGGCTTGGCTTGGCTTTGATTGGTTATATTTGGATTGGAGTTTACAATTGTTTTTAAATATCTATTATTATAGACATTTAAAAACAATTGTAAACTCTATACTAAAGGAGTTTATTTTTTATTTGAAACCATAATCTGTTGATATATAATTTGACATTCACATTGTATGTGGCAAACTAAATTACTCAAATCTGAAAGTATAATCTCATACATGAATCTGAATAATAACAGAATAAATACATCTCAAGTATTTTAAATAGCATATCTTACCAAAACAATGCATGCTATAATGTCTGAAGCAATCTTAGCATGAGGTGGATCATCATCCCGGAGGTGACCGGTTGGCATCAGGTTGTGGTGCAAGCAGGACTCCAGCAGAGCCACAAGGGCTCCACAGTACTTGTCCAGAGTACTTGTCTCTTTCACACATGACGTAACTCTTGCAACACATATTTCTATCAGAGCCTGGTCTCGGTCGTTCCGACAGTAGTCTGGCCGTGAAGAAATCTCTGTTACTTGTTTCAACTGCAACAAACATTTGATTTACATAACATAACACAACATCATGCCTGTATGCCCCGAAGGGTAAGGCAGAGGTGTACAGTGACCAAAAGAGATAACTAACCAGGGTCGTCGGATACAGTTGAAGTTTGGTAAGAAACCAATGGATGTTTTTGAATGAAATTTAATTTGATAAATGAACTATTTGTTTTATATTAATTTAATTAATTTTATTCGAAAACGTCCATCGGTTTCTTACTAAACTTCAACTATATCCAACGAACCTGGTTAGTTATCACTTTTGGTGACGTACCTAAATAGTACACCCATATTTTGCCAATTATGTTGAAGTCCCATATAATAGGGGGTTAGCGTATTAACATCAACTGGGTTCAAATCCAGACTCCGGGTTGGTCTGTAAATTTCTCTGTAGAAATTTAAGATGTAAACCCAATAACACTTAGCCCGACTCGGGAATTGAACCCAGAACTCAACCTAAGCAGTTAGCGCTAGCAACCACTAGATGGACAAGCGAGTCAGTCGAGATTTTTATTTATATGTACAATATTATCTTATCAATAGTGACGTAAATCTATGATTTACAACAAATGCACTGTCATGATAAGATTATCTTGATAATATTAGTTGTATCTATAAATACACTGGTTCTGATTCAACAGTGACCCAGTATTATAGTACAGGGTGACAGGGACATAGATGCACAACCTGTTATCAGGGATTCAGTACATGATTCTGAACCCTCATACGTTGAAATACTTGAAATATTTCATAAGTTTTTTTTTTTTTTTCTGGCCATTGGCGGATTTGCAGTCTTGGCTGGCCTATTCCCCCCAGGCCATGTATTAAGTACCAGCCGCCCCTTTCTCAGCACCCATCATATTCTTATATCATCATCATATACTTTTATCAAAACCGATTCAGAAATGTAGCCCGCCAAATTAAAATTTTCTTTGGCTTTTTGCAAATTGCAGCTCTGTTTTATGTCGTATGTTGATCAAAATGCGATTCGCGACTGTAGGAATGATTTATTTACTGAATAATAATTATCAATCGTCAAACTTTGTAAATATTTCGGTACTTTGAGTTATTTCTTGTTATCATCAGTGATTTTTTTTTGTCACAATTGGCCTTAATATCTGGCCGCCTTAAGCCCGGGCCTACTCGGCCTTAGGACAAATCCGCCACTAGTCCTGCCATACAATTTGACTGCATAGGTACCGTATTTTTTTTATGGGACAGCAGTTTCTTTTTGTGTTAACTAACAAAATAATTCTACACTAGGGGGTCTAGAATGCTGAACTCGTGGTTTCAGTTTGTGTGTTGATTTTCCTGCCACCCTATAAAGGCAAATGCTGTCAATCTCCCTATAGCATTTCTCTTTTAAAGATAGATTATTTATAATAATATAACTGTGTATTGTTAATTACTTGTTTACATAGGTGACTGACTTGACTATAAATAATATAACTCGATAAATCTAAAAGCAAATGGTTTACAGGAAAATGATTATTGCTAGGAATAAGGCTATAATAAACAACAATTATTATTTTATTATTGTATAAATACTCAGAATTTATGATTCATGCTTATTATTATTCAAGTAGTAGGCACTACCTTGGCTGATACTTGACTGCACTTTGCAGGCGTGACTCAACTGTAATTTATATACTTTTCTAATTCTTGGTAACGCAAGCGAACAGGCTGTACCAGTTCTATGTACATAGCGGTAAGGCCAGGCTCACCACTTCGTTGAGGTCGTCAACGATATCCGCGTCGGGGATCGCGAAGATGTCGCCGGCGCGGGTGAGGTCCCGCTCCGTCAGCACATGCTTCAGTAGCTCGTGCATCGCGCCGCCACCCCCTGCGCGTCCGCCTCGACGCACCTTCACCGCACCGTAAACAACATTCACCTACAACGGCCCATCAATGGACACATCAACAGCCACCGCTACACAACCACCATACCACCATTATTCAATACAAGTAACATTTATAACTGGTTTTTAACGTCCCATAACTCACAAGAAAGCTGTACGAATATATAAAAATAAAATAGTTTGAGCGAAACACCGAATTAAGTGGTCTTTTTTTTTTTTTTTTTTTGGTTTATGGCTTCGCACGGTTTGTGCATTTAGCCAATGTCACGTTTAGTTAGTATGAATAAAACAAAGTTAGGGAAACGAAAATATCATTATTAAAAATTATAACGGGATTTAGGATAGGACGGATACATCTATAGGATCAGTATTATTTAAATACAGTGATATAATAAAGGATAATGAGCTAAATACAATGACGAAAAATTACAACTTAATATTATTTAAAGTAATGAATGAGACTATGCATTTATATACAGGAAAGCTATTTGTGCAAAGTAAAGAAAGTATTGAGGTAGGAAAAGGAGTACGGAGAGACAAGAGGTTACTGAGAAAGGATGAACGGTCATATAAAGGACAGGAGAAAAAAATGTGATCTAAGTCGCCTACGTCTGCGCCACACAGGCAAATGGGGTCGTTGATAATATGAAGTTTGGCAAGATGGGCGGGAGAGCAGACATGACCCAGTCTCATCCGTATTAGAATGGAGGTCTCCATCTTGCCAAACTTTGCCCTGCTAAACCACGGTTTTTCCGGAACGTCGGGTTGAATAAGTGAGAAATAACGACCCTTCGATTTGCTTCCGATATCCCAAGCCACCTTCCAGGTGTCCCGAAGAAAAGTCTTTGGTAACGTCACGAGGTCACAGCAAAAATTAGTATACGGAACTAAGTCCCCACACTGCACCGCATCACCGGCGAGTGTATCAGCCACTTCATTGCCATGGATTCCAGCATGAGCCGGGATCCACCCAAATTGTAGTGAATTACCCTCTGAGATGGTTCTGTACGCAAATTCTCTTATTAAATAAATTATAGGCAACTGCGATTTGTGTTCGAATGGGGATTTATTGATGGCTAGAAGAGCACTTTGGGAATCAGTAAAAATAATAGTTTTTTTGAGCTTTAAAACACGGATATATTCTATGGCCTTTAAAATGCCGAAACATTCCCCCGTAAAAACAGAAGTCTCTGGAGGCAGTTTTATTTTTTGTACGATGTTGTATTGGGAATGGTAAGTACCTATTCCAACACAACCCGTCGGAGAACGCTTGGCAGCGTCCGTAAATATATGGTGGTACTCTAAGTGTTCAGCTAAAAAATTATTAAAACTTAAATGGCAATCGGCATCTGATTTACTTACACAGTTATATTTTATGATGGGACTGAATTGTAAACTCTCATAGCTACTATTAAATAGGGGAAGTTTATTGGAGCGGTGAATAGGGGAAGAAAGAGAAAGGAATTTTTTATAGCTTACAACTAAACAAGGAGCACGTTTATGGGACCAGTAATTTGAAGATTCAATTTGCAACACTAAAGAGTCCAATTTGGGAATGAGAGGATGGGTTGAGATCTGAAGAATCCGGAACAAATATTTGTCAGATAAGAATTGTCTTCTAAGATATAAAGGAGCTTCCCCGCATTCAACTTGGAGTGCATTAATGGGACTAGACTTCATGGCACCCGAAATAATGCGTAATGCCTTAGACTGGATGCGATCCAATTTTTTAAAAGCCATAACACTAGCAGGTTCTAAAACGAACAAACCATAATCCAGAGTGCTTCTGATGATTGCGTTGTAAACGAGTTTCAAAGAAAAGGGATGGGCACCCCACCACACACCAGAGAGGCATCTAAGCATGTTAAGGTGATTTTCACATTTGTTGACAATATAATCACAATGAGGAACACCACTTAATTTAGAATCGATTATTAAACCCAGGTATCTGAATTTATCTTTTACTGGAATAGGTATTTCCTTATAAAAGAGATTTACTTCGGGAATATTTCTCTTCCGGGTGAATAAAACAGCTGCGCTTTTAGACGTGGATAAATCCAAACCGTTTAGATGTAACCATGACTCTAAAGTAGTTAAAGCAGAATTGATAACAAAGGTAGCTTGTTCAACAGATTGGCTTGAAGAATACAATAACAAATCGTCGGCATATTGAAGGACCTTAACATGGTTAGTCAAGGAGGAGTCCAAATCAAATGTATAAATATTGTATAGAAGGGGACTCAGCACAGAACCCTGTGGGAGACCTCTCCACACAAGACGAGATACCTCATGATCTCCTATTAACATGTTAACAGAGCGTTCACTCAGGATATTAATAATGAAATTGGACAAATTTAATGGGACTTGTAAGGCTATTAATTTATTTTGTAAAACTGATAAGACAACATTATCATAAGCTGCATTAATATCAAGGAAAACTGCAACGGTAGAATGGTTGTTAGAGAAGGATAACCGAATATCGGACGTGAAAATACTTAAACAGTCAGTTGTACTTTTACCTTTTCTAAAACCATATTGTGATTCTGCCAAAAGACCCTTACTTTCAACATACCATTCTAAGCGATTTTTAATTACGTGTTCCGCTAGTTTCATTAGAATTGAAGACAAAACTATGGGACGGTATGAAGAAACATCAGATGAAATTTTATTTGGTTTAAGGAATGGCAACACCATTTGACGTTTCCATTCAACAGGGATGTTACCTGTATTCATAATAGAATTAATAAGCTGTAGATAATATCTGAGGATGTCATCATTTAAATTAGCAAAAAAGGAATACGGTATGCCATCAATGCCTGGCGCAGAATCCTTAGTTTTATGAATAACACCCTTTAATTCAGTGAGAGTGAATGGAAGACCTAGCGTCGTATGGGTGTCTTGGATATTGGATACGAGAGACAGGTTAAGGTTAATACCCTCAGGAACAAAAGGAGGAGCTAATTTATCTAAAAATTTACTGGCTAAAGAATCGGGTATAGGAGAAGGGTTGTTATAAATGGACCTAAATCTACGAATATTGCGCCAGACAATCGTAGGGTGAGTATTCGGTGAAATTGATGAGCAAAATGTACGCCAAGATTCGAATTTTTTCTTCTTAAAAACTTTATAAGTTTCATTTATTAAGTTAGTAACTATATCAAAATTAACATCAGACATGTGAAGGTTATAATTGTATTCAGCCTCTTTACGTTTGTTAATCAATTCTGTGCACTCTGAGTCCCACCACGGAGGCGAAGGGATTGCAGTAATATTGTTATTTTTTACAGGAAATACTTCATCTGCCGCTGCAATTAAAATGAGTGCTAAAGCTTCAGCACAACTATTTTCATTGCCATCAGAAATAACAGGCAAGGAGCAAAGTTTTCCGTCTACAATGTTTCTAAATTTGTCCCAGTCATTACAATTTCTATTAGGAAGTTTATGTTTTAAGCTTGATCTCCTTAATGGTGTATTTGATTTGGGAAGAGGATAAGAAATAACTATTGGAAAATGATCACTACCATACGTAGAGGTTAGAGTATGCCAAGTTAATGAAGAGGCTAAGTTTGGAGAACAGATAGAAAGGTCGATTGCGCTTCGGTTCTGATTGGGATCTGAACGACGTGTGGCAGCTCCTGAGTTCAAGATGCATAAGTTATGTAAGTCTATTATATCTAGTAATTCATCGCCATAACAATTAGAAGTTGAACAACCCCATGATTGGTGATGGCAATTAAAGTCTCCCAATATTAAGAATGGCTTTGGAAGAAAGGAAAAAAGATTATTAATTTCTTGAAGAACAGAAGAAGAAGGGTGAGGAATGTAAATAGAAACAAGACAAGTATGATGCACTTTAATAGCTACAATTGAAATTTCCTCACTATGAGGAGGCAAGGTAATAATAGAGAAAGGGATAGAATTCTTAATAAGTATAGCTACTCCACCATACCCATCAGATCTATCCTCTCTAATGGTTAAATAACCGTTAATTTTAAAAATATGACTAGGTTTGAGCCAAGTCTCTGCTAAAGCAAAGGCAAATGGCTCATGTTTATTTAAAAGATATATAACATCACTCTTTTTGCTTATGAGACTGCGGCAGTTCCACTGGATTATTTTGGATGTGTTGTCCATTATGGGTGGAGTGAGAAACATTAAAAGAAGGGGCAACGTTGGACGGTGAAATGTTGAACTGAGACAGAAGATTGTGTAATGCGCAAAGAAAATCGTTTATGGAAAAATTTGTGTCTTTTGTTTCATTAATATGATTATTAGAAAAACCACAACCATTTGATGGTTGAGGAATGTCAAAATCTTTAATAATGGCATTGTGAGCCACCTTATTATAACCTTGTACAGATTTGGGGGGAGAGCGTGGTTTGAGAAAGACAGTCTTTTTATAGCTACTTGAAGCGGGCATTCTATTAGCTGAAGAGATTGACGGAGAATCTGCAAATTTTTTGGAAGGTGAAGATAAAAGTGTATCAGCATATGATTTAGTTACAGGTGCATATACTTTAGCTGCTTCAGCATAAGATACTGAACTTTGTGCCATGTATGATTTAATTAATTTTTGCCTAGAAAATTCTGGGCAAGACTTATTAGTAGCATAGTGATAACCCGAGCAAAGGCAGCAAGATGCACTTTCTTGTTCTCTTTCGCAACTGTCCCCAGTGTGGCCTTGGCCACATTTATAACAACGAGGTTTCGACCTGCACTGAATTTTAGTGTGACCAAAACGACAGCAACTGAAGCACTGTACAGTAGGGAAAATATATAAATCTACAGGTAATGCATTATAACACATAAAAATCCTTTTTGGTAGAACCTGCCCATCAAAGGTAACAACTATGGATTGGGATGGTTTCCAAAGAGTTGTACCATCAACAATGGTTTTAAAATTGAGGCGTCGAGCTTTTAAAATTGGACCGCAACCAATTGGTACTGTTATATTATCAATAACTTCCTCCGGAGACCATTCCGCAGGAACACCACGCACTAAACCCATTCTAGTAACATTAAAAGTAGGTATAAAAGCTTTATAATTATATGTCTCAAGACTATTGTTCGCAATAAAGGAATTTGCGTCCAGGAAATTTGAAAAAGATAGGGATATTTTATTGCGCCCTATTTTTTTGACGCTACCATTTATTACATTTTGAAAGGCATTGTGTTTTAAGAACTTGCCAAATGTGATTGGGTGCAATGTCGTTCCATCATCTGGTGAAATGGTTTTTTTTTGAACATGAATTACAAACGGTGAGCTGTCAGTTTTATCATAAGTTTTTCGACCTATCTGGGTGGGAACAATTATGGACGGAGCAGGAACATCAGATATTGTATTATTAGGCACATCGGTGGAAACAATAATTTCGGTGCAGTTAGGCTGTAATGTAGTAATTGGTGTTGAGTCCGTGCAACCACAACCCGAAGACTCAGAACCGTGGTTTTTACGGGTACGGCGGCGTTTATTGCAGTGTTTGCAAACATGCACACGACTTCTTTTTAAGTGACGAGCCGAAGACGACCCATCGGTATCCATGCCCGATTCATTAGAAATAGTAACATAATTGCCTGCCGGGGGCACAAAGACCCCCGGGTCAGGCGGCTCGTTCATTTTCCCGCTAAATAACAAAAAAGAAACTTACCACTATCGAAGAAACTAAATAAAAATATAATGAAAATACAAGTAAAAGAAAATAGAACACTAAAAACTACAACTACTGATCTTATAAAACAGGTTTTTTTAAATTTTAAAATTAATCTCAAAAAGGACGCGTCCACCAAGTTGAAGTTTCCCGCGCTTTTTTTCTAAGTGGTCTTTTGATGCAATGCAGTGCAGGCGAAATACGTTTCGTTTCGTTCGGAAATATGATTGTCAATCAGTCAATGAACTTGTATAGGTTATATTTAGGTTCATTGGAATTTTGGTGATGCGAAATATTGGCATGCGAAGCAATAAAATGAACACGCAGACAAAAAACGGGTTTTCAGCTAGGCTGTAGCCCTGTCGAAAATCAATGCACTTTTTAGACGATGATAAAAAAACCGACCAAGTGCGAGTCGGACTCGCGCACGAACGGATCCGTACCATTATCTATAAAAACGGCAAAAATATCACGTTTGTTGTATGGGAGCCCCCTTAAATATTTATTTTATTCTGTTTTTTAGTATTTGTTGTTAAAGCGGCAACAGAAATACATCATCTGTGAAAATTTCAACTGTCTTACAATGGGCGTTTCTTCATTGGCCGGCCCGGCCAGACACCGATACCGACACCGACATCGGTGGACGCATAATTCTATGAAAATGTAGGGCACGCTGTCTCATTGACCCGGCCCGACACCAACATGCCGCGTCGGCGCCGACATGTCGTCTCAACAAGTCTTCCACTTGTGTTGGGGTGGCATCGTTACGTATGTGTTGTGTACCTACGCAAGCTTCCGTGTGGGCGTGCATGCAGTGGCGTGAGGTCTGTGCTGTGAAGTAGTCCTACAATGTAGCTGTCGGTGCAGTGTCGTTGAGCACTGTTGGTGTCGGTATCGGTGTCGGACCGGGCCAGCCAGTGAAGAAACGCCCTATCACGGTTCATGCAATACAGCCTGGTGACGGACGGAGAGACAGACGGACGGACAACGGAATCTTAGAAATAGGGCCCCGTTTTACTCTTTGGGTACGGAACCCTAAAAAGACAAGTGTCAAGATAAAAAATGGAATATACAATTATTTCATCATCATACTCTTGCCCTTAATCCGATTAGTTTGGGGTTGGGGCAACAAGTATTTTTCATGCATACTTCTTTAATAGCCGTCATCTTAGTAATGACCAAGTTTCTAGCCATATCATCAATGGTGTAGCTAGTCCTAAAGAGGCCCTGTATCAAAATATGTTGAGGGCCCTTTTACCTGACTGCGGCGAATCTTATAAATGGAGGGTAATGTTTTCACAAAATAAAGAAAATTGCGTACTGACTTGGAAGGTTAAGCTGTCATTGTGATCTCTACTAAGCGAATTTAAAAGCGAGATAGAAAACTGGAGCATTCTGGAGCGGGATAGGTTTTGTTTCTAATCATTATTATTTGGAATCATAACCAGTTTGCTATATTTTTAAAGTGATGAACAAGGAATACCTATATGTTACAATGTTATAATTATGATCCACAGTGATGCATATCACGAATTCGGAGCTGCAGTGCCTGGCAAGAGAAGCAAGTGATTCAAATAAACAACTTAGCTTTTTTATACAATTATATCGATATTGAGTGCCAATTACAGTCCCACACTAGTCTTGTCAAAAAGACCAGCTGTCGTCATGTCATGATGATCAATGATGTCAACAGAACAGATGTCAAGTGTCGTCACATTTTTCTAAATATTTGAGGTTATTTTGGCGAAATCATAGCAATAATTTATTATAAAATATAAAAAAAGAGATTTTATGTTAACAATACAGTGTGAAGTACCTTCAGCTTCTAGTTACAATACATAAACGTTTAAGCATTGAATACTGACGATACCTCGTTACTACAAGTTGTTATTATCTGGGATGTTATCTCCTGTTTACTTTATGCATATTGTTTTTAAAAAAAACAAGTAAAAGTTATTATTTGCCACTATATAATATTAAATCGCTACACTAATTATTGTAATGCCTGTACCATGCAGAAGGGGTTGTGGCAACAATGCAGTTTTGAAGGTAACTATTGTAATATTCATGTAATACTTAGAAACAGTAAGTCTTATGTACTCTACCTTTTCTAATTCATTGAATTTTATTATTCTAGCGACCAAAAACGGGTGATGCTCTCTGCAAAGAATGTTTTTTCTGGGCATTTGAAACAGAAATCCACTACACCATCACAAAGGCAGAATTATTCAACAAAGGGGATTCAGTTGCAATTGGCGCGTCTGGCGGGAAAGACTCAACAGTACTTGCGTATGTACTCAAGACTTTAAATCAAAGGTACAACTATGGGTTGAACCTCATGCTGCTGTCAATAGATGAAGGTATCACAGGATACAGAGATGACAGTCTTGAGACTGTCAAACAGAATCGGGATGACTATGAGATGCCTTTGAAGATACTGTCATACAAAGATTTGTATGGGTGGACTATGGATGAGATAGTGGCTCAGATTGGCAGAAAGAACAACTGCACCTTCTGTGGGGTGTTCAGAAGACAGGCACTAGACAGAGGGGCGGCCATGCTGGGAGTGAAGTGTATAGCAACAGGACATAATGCAGATGATATTGCAGAAACTGTGTTGATGAATGTTCTCAGAGGTGATATTGCAAGGTTGAAGAGGTGCACAGCTGTAGCTACTGTGAGTCTTTCAGTGATAAACTCTATAAAATACAACACCAACCTATAACTTCAACATGATTTTAAATAATAAATGTTCAGTGCCCCAGAAAACTAGCAAAACTCCCTTAGCCTGAGAAAATTTTGAGAATAAAAATTTAAATTAATATTCTCTTAAATTAAGGGGGATGCGCTAAGGTAGCCCCCAAAATTCAAATTTACTTACTTTTTGCAATTTGCAGGTCTGTGTCAGGTTGTATGTTGATTCAAATATGATTTGTGGCTGTAACAAATTAGACTTTACAGAATTAAGGAAATAAAAGTGGGAAAGTGTAATTGATAAAATAAATAAATAATAATAATAATCATTAGAATCAGCAATACAACTCCTTAAGTTAGTATTGGCCTTAAATGTCGAGATTTCATGAAATAGTTGATCAATAGGATAATATGAACATATAGAGATGTATTGATGATTTTTGTGATTATAATTTTATAAATAAATATTTGCTAGAACCGCGAATCATATTTAGATCGACATACAACCTGCTACTGACCTGCAAATTGCAAAAAACATAAGAAAATTATTTTCGCGGGATACGCTTAAATAACAAGAAGTGATTCAAATTACATTCTTCATTCAAATGTACCTATTTAACATTCTTTTTATTATCTTCCAGGGCAGTGAAGGCACAATACCAAGAGTAAAACCCCTCAAGTACACCTATGAGAAGGAGATAGTGATGTATGCACACTACAAGAAGTTGGTCTACTTCTCCACTGAATGTGTGTTTGCTCCCAATGCATACAGGGGTCATGCACGGGCTCTGCTCAAGGATATGGAGAAGATCAGGCCTGCATGTATCATGGATATTATCTACTCAGGTACGGTTATTTATTTAATGTTTTAGCCACAAGTACGAATTACACAGATGGCATAACGAAATGCCTATTTAGTTATGCCGTCTTGTGTAATTCTTACTTGCTACTCTGTGTAATGCATTCTCTACCACTCTTGACTAAATACATTCATTGTTTAGAAAACAGTCAAAAATGTACACCTGAATTACATTCTTACTATCTTCATTATTTTTGAAACAATTTATCAAATTAAAGCCTATTAAGGCTTTAATTGGTGCTTTAGCGAGATAACATTAATGGTCATATTTAAAGATACAATTTATGAATTCCAGGTGAAACCATGTCAGTAAAGGAACAAGTCTCCCTCCCCACACAGAGGATATGCAGTCGGTGTAAGTTTGTGTCCTCACAGGAGGTCTGCAAGGCATGTGTCCTCCTTGAAGGACTCAACAAAGGCCTGCCCAAACTTGGCATTGGCAAGAGTTCCAAAGCAAAGAGGATGCTTGAAGAATACCATGCTAAGCAGGCAGAAAATGAATCTGGGACACTACAGGATGTAATTAAAGATTTGAATGATACTAGTATAGCAGTAGATAATAATAAGAGAATCAATAAGAATAATGCAAACAAAGAGAATGCAAGCAATAATAATACATGTAATAAGAACAATTGCTGTGGAGGAAACTGTAAAAGTAAAACTAATGTGGATCCAGCTACCAGTAATAAGAAACTTGACATGCTATTAGAACAATATGGTTTAGATGAGACTAGTGCAGAGAAACATCCTAGTAAGGAAAATGGAGTGACAGATACAAATGTATCAGATCATTCAGACGATGAGACTCCTTTCAACAGACAGGAGGAAGATGACACGTGTTCGGCCTCATGCGGTGGTGTCAGTGTGGGTTTTTGACATCAATAAATCAACATAAATATTTTACAAACTTTAATTAATTTCTTTTATTACATCACTAGACTTAACAGTATATTTTCTACCCTCGAGGTTCCAATCCATGTTTTAAATTTATTTTTAGCCACACTTCAAACAAGGCAATTGCATTAGACTTTTCTAGCTATGAGCACCTAGGCACATTAATAATACCTGTACAATCACTGACGAAATGACAACATCACAATTTCCTATTAAAAAATACACATCTGATCAAAGGTTATAATACTTATTATGTATTTATAGTATATAATCTGTTATAAAATAACAGTCAATTATGCTATTACTGAGAATCAATATAGCACCTATACAAAATATGGTGCAGCCAGTGAAATTGTACCACTAAAATATAGCAATCTGTGCTGTACAAACTGTTATAGGTGCTGTGGTGGTGTATTTCATGAACGCGCGTCTATCATTGCCATTTTTGACGTAAGACTCATGACGTATGCTCGTGAATTGCAAGGACTATTGCGTGTTTACGTCTACGTAATGAAGGCTGGTGCTCTGGACTCTATCCTCTCACGACAGATGGGACAATGGTCTGTGATGTTGTCTGAACAGTCCTCACAGAGGCACACGTGGCCGCAGGGAAGCAAGATGATCTGGAAGAAAGTATTATGTTAAAGTTTAATACCTATTTGTTATCTTGGCCCTGGGGTTCTGCTTAAAAACTTACAGTCTGCAACGAAAGACGATTCAAACTGTCAATTTTAGATTTCATCTAAGTTGACACAAAATTATTCAAGGCCCTGCGTAAAGAAGCGTCCTAACCTAAGCGATCGTAGCGCTCTTTTATATATTGCACTGATAATACAATACTGTTGTAACACAAAATATGTAAAATTTGAGATAACGTCATATTAAAAGAAATAATGAAGTGAATAATCACTTCTTCGTCGATTCTGAAAAAAAGAGCTTGTTCCCAACGAGTCACACCTCAACGGGTAACAGTGTGACTCGTTGGGAATGTTTTGGATAATAATTCCCAACGAGTCACAGTTACTGTTACACTGTTACTATATCATCTATCGCCACGAAATATTTTCGTTCTCAGATAAACAAAAATTGTTCCCAGGTATTTGGTACAACTTGGGGCACCCCGACTCGGACAGGTTAGGTTAGAAGGGGACGGCGGGGTCTGAAAGACCCCGCCGTCCCCTTCGTGGTTATTTTTTTTTAAACCGCCCAGAAGTAGGAGTCCCGCGAAGCGGGACTCCGTCGGCTACGCCTCATTATTCACTTCACTTATTATTCGCTTCATTATTTAGCTTAAATGAT
Source organism: Griposia aprilina (assembly GCA_916610205.1). Taxonomy (NCBI): domain Eukaryota; kingdom Metazoa; phylum Arthropoda; class Insecta; order Lepidoptera; family Noctuidae; genus Griposia; species Griposia aprilina. Next base: position 3,019,842 of record OU744295.1, on the reverse strand, counting down.
ACCCTAAATCAAGGTGGGATCATCCCAACGAGTAACAGTGTAACAGTAACTGTGACTCGTTGGGAATTATTATCCAAAACATTCCCAACGAGTCACACTGTTACCCGTTGAGGTGTGACTCGTTGGGAACAAGCGAAAAAAAGTCACATTTTGAGTTACAACAGTATTGTATTATCAGTGCGATATGAATATGACATACTCGCGCGACCAATCAAGTCTAGTATTTACGTCATTATTTAGGTAAACGATCGCGTAAGTATTCGCGCGACGAAAGTCGCTTCCGATACGGACGCGGCCTTACGACTTTTACTCGGCATTTTACGTTATTTGTGTTATTCCATTAATATTACATCTGCTCTGGTATTATTATTGGATTATTGTTTAATTAATATACTGCTAATCGTCTTTCGTTGTTGACTGCCTAGAGACTAGGCAGTCAACAACGCCCTAGGTAGGCCCTAGAGTATTCCGTGGTGCCTACCTCTTTCGGGTTTTCCGTGCACACTACACACAGCTGCACATCGGCGAGGTTCTTCTCCCGCGCATGCGCACGCCGCTCCCGGCGCCCGGCCGCGAGTTGTTTCTTCATGGAGTCCTCCTGCGCACGGCGCCGGCGACGCTTCATGTACTTGTAAGCCACGCGACAAGACGCCGCCGCCGCTACCGTGCCGAACATTACTAGCAGTACTCTGTGAATTGAAATTGAAACATTTAATAAGACAAGACCAATTATATTGCTAAGTACCTTATTAGGCGCTTTCGTGCTTATCATATCTATAGAATAGCCCATGTTCACCATACCAATACCTACGTCGCCGACTTTACGTATTAGTCAATAGTTTATTTAATGTTTGTTTTTACATTTTTATGTATTATATGTATAGTTTATATTATATTCTTTACATTTGTTTATTGTATTTCTATGTGCCCTAATTGCTTGAAATAAATGAATGAAGTTATTATTTATTTACGTTTTCTAAGCTCCATTCCTCTTTCAATCACAAACCCCATCCCCACATACCTACAATAAGTTAGTATTTTTTCATTTATCTACCAAAATATTCACTAGAAATAATTAATATGGCAAAACCGCGTTTTCCGTAGTAGTTTATAAATATTCTTTACAATTTTTTATTGTATTTCTATGAGCCCTAATTGCCTGAAATAAATGAATGATAATAATACCTCAGAAAGTCCCTTGAACTGGCCAGCCGCTTGAGCAAACTTGATTTAGTAGCTGTTGTCAGATACAAAGGGAGCCCATCCTTAGGTGGCTGTATCTTCATCTCGCCAGTGTTACTCCGGCTGAGCTCTCCTATGGCCGTGATGTAGGAGCCATCCCGAAGCATCTCCTCCATGGTCTGTAGACCACGCTGACGCACGCCAGAGAAGAAACCCCACACGTGGTCTATTACACCAGGCGACATCGGCTCGAATTTGTCTGAGATGACGTCCATGTCTGTCAAAGAATAAAAATAAAACAAACTTGGATGTCTTGCCTCACCAAGAAAAAAAATGTAGGTAAGAGATGTGATCGTATCTAGCGATCCAAACTAAGATAAACGAGGGGGAGGTGGCTTGAAGATCTGGATTATATTTGTAAGGTAACATTGCCAGAAATTGTACAAAATAGAGGATTGTCTCTGTTTTGTAGCCTAAGGAGTGAGACACAAACTAAGCTAGTAAAACACAGGCACATTGTCATATTTTTTAAACAATTTACTTACCAAGTAATTCAGCAGTGAGTGCATCCACTACCTCGATGCTGTACTTCCCATTGTTGAGCACGAAGGGTGTGCAGTTGCACACTTCGTGTATAGTGCGTGTCTGGTCGGACCAGAAGCCCGCTGACGTCCTGGCTATCACATGCTCTTTGATTGTGAGCCTGAAATTAGTAACATAGGAAAAATAAAATATGTACAGTTTATTATTAGACAATAATAGTTTTTGAAATGTTTATCACAGGTAAGTACTAAGTACAGATGGTCAATTGTAGTTTTGTTTCCCCTCAAGACAAGTTGTTATGATTAATTAATCTATTTGGATAACAGTTTACAGAAGTGTGTGAAGTGCTCATATCATAAGTCTTAACATAAATGTGATATATTTATTATGCACACACTTCACAACCTTGTTACTGTTACAAGAGTTAATAAATAGAATAGTTCATGTACATTATTTCATTCTATTTTTGATGAATTTTATCACAGTATTGTAACTCAATCAATCTGCCTACCCATTTCCCAACTATGTTGTGGTCAATACTCAATATTTTTATTGCTTTACCATAATGTGTACTTAGGTGGTAATAATATAATTGAGATCATTATGGACCCTGTAGGGCACAGCAAAAGGGTAGGAGAGAGGAAGCCCCGTTTTAGCAGATCCTTAAATTGTTATATAATCAGTCAAGAGATCGTGAATAAGATAGTAACATTTCGCTTACATAAGTATTATTTTATCTGCAAATGTACTTCAATATTTTAAATTATTTTTATATACCTGTACCTACATAATGTATTATAGTTGTAATGTCAGCTTCGAGACTAACTGTATGCAGTCAAATACCAGTGTTTTACATGGAGCAACTGCCTATATGGCCTCTACAACCCAGTTACTGGGTAACACGCTACCTATTTATTGGTAACACTGGTTGTCAGACTTTCGGGATTCTGAGTACCCGTAACGACTGTTAAAGATATACAAATGACAGCCGGGACCAACGGCTTATAGGTATGTGGTCACAAACCGACAGCGGCAAGCGTTGCTTAACCTTGAAGATCGACCCGTGCGGCTGTTATTGTTTAGCCACGAGCACTATAACTATGTCACAATATAGTATTAACTATCACATGCAATTATTCTAGCAGTCAGCGCTGATACTGCCTTACTAGTTAGTTGACACATAGATATAATATTTCTATGAGTTGGCATATATTTCAAACCACAGCATGAGCTAGCCTTGGAAGTTCATTCAGATACAAGAAAAGATGAAACAAACATAATCAATTCATACATAATGCAATATAGCTAATTATAACATTAGAACCTCTTGATAGTATGAGGTTTACATGCATTGATAAGACCCAAAAGGATAAAACTAAATATTAGGAACTTATTGGTGACTTGTACAAAAAAGTATTTTTTTATTAATGTACACTCTCCCACTGCTGGGCAAAGGTCTCCTCCATACTTCGCCACTCATCTTTGCCTGCTACCGTTTCCGGCCAATCAGTATCATAATGTATTAACAATCTATTTAATTTTTTTAACTGCCAATATTGTAATGGGATAAAGATTATTTTTAATTAAGATTGATAATATATTATAACATATTCCAATTACTTTGAATCCATCTAATTTTATCCTTATTGATTCAATTATTTGCAATCTTGTAACTAATATTTGTTTACCAGTTAATAGTGAAACATGTAGACCTTTTCCTAAAGTATGAAAATCATAAGTACTGTTTCTGACAAATAAGTTACTTAAGTTTTTTTTTTTTTTTATCTGCAACGGAATTACTCCTTACCTCTGCACCACACCTGTCACTGAGTTGTTATAGTTGCTGGTGATAGGGTTGCCGAGTGGCTTCACCAGCCCTCTGATCACCACATATGGGATGGTGTTGTTGGAGTACTTGTTGATCTCCCTGTTCAGCGTTGAGTCTATGTCCAGCACAGGAGCTGTCTGCAACGTTTTCATGAAACTGAATTACTTTCAAATCTGAATAACCTGTTCTGTTTTTGTGAAAATAAAAGAAAGGTCAAGAGCACTAGTGAGTCAACAAATATTCATGGGCTGGAAAACAAAAAATGCAAATGTTTTATCTTTCAAGAAGCTACACCAAAGAGTATCAGCAATATGATATACTTAACCAAGGTTTATATTAGGTAGAATAAAACTGTTGTTACAGATTATATCCAGTCGTAGTAATCAAAGGTATTGTGTTTACCTGCAAAGCATTCAGGATATGTTTACATTTGCTCAGCTGTTTCACACAAAAGCCCAAAATAAGGGTATCTATTCCAAGGATTACTGTTTCGCCGATTATTTCCGAAAAGAAGTCCATGGCTCTTCAAATTTATTTTGTGCAGTTTTACGAGAAATTATTAGAAGTGTTGCGTAACTTATTACGCTGTTTCACCTCATTTTATTCCATAAATTTACGTATTTTTAGTAAAAATCGCCAATCACAGAACACAGACAAATTGAAAGATTGAACAGATTCTCACTTCGAGTTTTTGACATTGACATTAACGTTTCGTTACAATAATTTATCACATCAAACTGATCCTCCCATAATATTATTATACTCTTTGAACTGATCCCTCCAACATTATCTAAAAGTACTCTGTGCATCCAACCAATTAAATTGTATTAACGCATAATTGCAACGAAAAGATAAAAATACTATTCTACAGGGTGGGCCAGAAAGGCGTACGATTTTAAAAACACTCTTGCGTTTGAAGCTTTAGAGAGGGGACTGCGCGGGTGGTGGGGTTAAGTAGCTCGGTTCCCGGAAATTTAGTCGCGATGGATCACTTCACCGGAGCGCAACGTGCATTCTGCGTTAAACATTATTACAAAAATCGCGATTCGTGCGTTATTGTTCGGCGTTTATTTCGGCGTGAGTTTGGATAACATGACCTAAATCAGTGTCCGAAAGAAAGTGTGATTCGATCGTGGGTCAGAAAGTTCGAAGATACTGGTTCGACTCTCAAACAGAAGCCTGCGGGACGCCCAAGGTCAACAAGAACGGAAGACACAATTGAACAAGTTAGAGCTTCAGTTCAACGTAATCCTGCTCTATCGACTCGAAAGCGTTCAGCCGAACTTGTGGTATCCAGAACATCTTTGCGTCGCATTTTGTTGAAAGATCTGAAATTGCACCCGTATAAAATTCAACTTGTGCAGGAATTACAGCCAAATGATCCAATTTTACGACGAGCTTTTGTTGAAACAATGTTGGAACGCTTTCGGAGTTTCAACAATATTTTGTTCTCCGACGAAGCTCATTTTCACATAAATAGGCATGTGAATAAACAGAATTGCCGTTACTGGGCTGCAGAGAACCCACGTGCAAAACATCAAAAGCCTCTGCATTCGCCGAAAGTAACCGTTTGGGCGGCCATGTCAGCGCACGGAATTATCGGACCCTACTTCTTCGAAAATCGACAAGGCCAATCTGTCACTGTAAATTCTGACCGATACATAGCCATGTTAAAGGATTTTTTCTTTCCACAACTGCAACAATTTGAAGCCTATAATCGTGCGACATGGTTTCAACAAGATGGCGCGACATGCCATACAGCTAATGCCTCTTTGGCGGTCGTAAACGAGATGTTTGCTGGGAAACTGATATCGCGCCGAGGTGACATTGCATGGCCTCCTAGAAGTCCGGATCTAACGCCACTGGACTTTTTTTTGTGGGGATACCTAAAAAGTAGAGTCTACTCCAATAACCCAGCCACGATTAACCAGTTGAAGACCAATATCCGGGAAGAAATGGCAGCTATTCCCCGTGCAATGTGCCAGCGAGTTTTTACCAATTTGAGGTTCAGATTCGAAGAATGTTTGCAGCGGGATGGTGCACACCTGGATGACGTTATTTTTAAGAAATGAATTTCCCAGATGTAAATTTTTATAAAAATAAAAATTTGTATGTGAATTGTACTAAGTTTTTTTTTAATCAATTTTTCAAATTCGCATTTCTTTCTGGCCCACCCTGTATAACAATAATGATACGCGAATAGTTTTAAAAGTGAATAAATTCCTGTTTTTCTCTGATGCAAAGTGACCGATATTTATATCAGTAGCTGAAATGTCCAATAGGGGCTACCCTGCTGATAAGACATGTCACGTACTTAACTATAATAGTAGTGTTTTTAAGACGTAACAGGTAACCCTTCTGGCAAGGCGACAGTTCCCGACTGTAATATTGCGGCCGTTACAATGAGTTTGTTTTCAGGCATATTCGGGGACGGATTCGATTTGCATGATCGTATAGGAAGATGTAGACTACATGACGTAGATTAGGGGCCAGGGTTGGAGTTTAGACTGTAGCCTTATTAGGGGCACTATGGAGTGAGGCCTTTTTTTTGCAGTATCAGGTTAACTGTCTGTAGAAACCATTTAGCTTTTGCGAACTTAGGATGCAAGAGCGAAGCGAAACGAGCTCAGGACTTGGGGCACCCCGACTCGGACAGGTTAGGTTCGAAGGGGCTGGCGGGGTCTAGTGAGCGAGTGACCAAAGACTCCGCCATCCCCTTCTTGGTTATTTTTTTTAAACCATTCAGAAGTAACAGCCCCACGTAGCGGGGCTCCGTCGTCTACGCCTACGTGCGTCTTAGGGCTAAGCTGCTCAAAACCTAAATGGTTTCTATGGTCAAGGTTAACCCCATACTGCAATAAAATTGGTGGATTTCCGTTTTTATTTTCCTAAAGGTACTAAGTTGAAAAAAAAAAAAATACCATATATTTTTAATTTTTTCTTTGCTGCTTATTTGCCCCTAAGCGTAAACTGCAACTCCTACTAGTCCGCCCCGAAGACGATCCACTGACCGGGGCCAAAGAGTGAACATAAATGGATAATAATAACCTAAATAAAACAACATTTCGCATTCCTTATCAATATATTTTGAAGTAAATTAGATCTAGCGTTAGCAGTAGACAGTTTAATTTCTTCTCCTGCGTACTCTTGATATTCTCCAGGCGTTCGGTTCTTCGTACTTGTTGTAGAGCGGCTCTAGTCTCTGGTTCTTCTTGAACTTGGACAGTTTGGTGGGGTCGGAGAACTTGAAGAAAGCTGGCGCGAACTCTACCAGCCACTTTGGGTCGATGGTGGTCACTTCGCGCATGTACTCCTTCGTAGTTTGGACAAGCTCGTGGTAGATTACCCTGATTATGAAAAAAAAATACATTAGAAAAAAGCTTGAGTTTATGTATGTAAATTACATTATTATAATATTGAAAACCATAATAAAAAGTCTAGGCGCCCATAGGTTCACAACTTTTGGGTTTTTTTGCGAACCCAAAAATCCCGGGACTGAGATATGTTTTTATAGGACATGGTGTTCTTTGTCATTAAGTGTGACATTAAGTCCCAGACACTCCCTCAGAGATTAATATAATTACTGTGCCTTCTCAGTATATTTATGAAAATCTTTTGTATGCACATAAAAATATTAATCTGTTTAAAAAATACAGTGATATCCACAATATAAATACTAGAAACAAACACAAATTTATTGTTCCTACAACCAGGCTCAAGAAAATAGGTGGCTCGCTTAGATGCCAATGTATACGGAAACTATGCCAGAAAGCCTATTATACTGTGAAAGACTATATTGAGGACATAAAGGCTTGGGATTGAGCTGCTCCAATAAATTTACACGGTGAATGTTGATCTTAATTTGCTAGCTATTTTAGACATGAATATTTACTGTAAAAAGTATTATATTATTTTCATTATTGAGAATATGAGGACTACGTGGGTCATTATTTCAGTTATATTCTTGATCTGGCAGTTTAAGTAGTTTATGCCGCCTACCCAAATGTCCTTTCTTTGGTATTGTTCGTCGAATCGTTGAGCTCCTTAAGTTCTGAGTTGAGCTGCACGGTTACTGACAAATGCGTGCACTGACTGGACAGGTCCACTTAATCTGTGTGGTTCTTTCCTCAAAAGACCATTTCAGACACCAATCTACATGGTTCTCAAACATTATGTCCGATTTTTTATATACACATTGACATTGTTGAATTTTATATACACAATGACATGAGTATTTACTTGTAAAGTATTATGTTATTTAAATTATTGTGAATGTGAGGATTATGTGGTCATTGCTTTTTTTTCGCAGTTAATTTTAATCATGATCTGGCAGATTGAGTAATTTATGTGGCCTACCCAAATGTCCTTTCTTTGGTATTGTTCGTCGAATCGTTGAGCTCCTTAAGTCCTGACTTCCTGAGTTGAGCTGCACGATTACTGACAAATGCGTGCACTGACTGGACAGGTCCACTCAATCTGTGTGGTTCTTTCCTCAAAAGACCATTTCAGATACCAATCTACATGGTCTTCACATGATCTGACCAAGATTATGTCTGGACTTTAAAAGAGACTGTGACCTCTGAGTTTGTTTCGGCCTTTCTTCTCAGAGTAGTCAGATAGGAAACGCCGACCTCATCTAGTTTAAAAATATGATTGACGTGTAAAAGTGTTTGTACAAACCTACTTACAGAAATAAAATCATTTATCATTTATCTTTTTTAAAGTATTTATTAAATCCAATATTTAAAATCTTACCATTCCGGCTGCCTATTGAAGAGTGCACTAGAAGGATGTATGTAGACCACTTGGCTGTCCACCAGAGTTCTGTACCCCTCCTGAGGGTCCTTCTTAGCCGCGTTCCTGAAGAAACCGGAACATATCGTCTTCTGGATGCGCACCGTGTTCTTACCCGCTGATACAACGTCCAACTTGTGCCTGGCGAAAATATAAATAGGAATTTAAGTTGGATGTGAAAATAAAGAGAGTTTTCAGAAATTATACAGGATAAGGGGCTGGATTTGCTTGATTTTGTGATGAAACAATAAATGAAAGCCTCAGATAAAGTATTAGTAATAAATAATAGTGGCGATTGATTAGAGGAGAAAGTGAAAACCGGATGTTCTAACAGTAATTGGTTCAGACCTTATCAAGCAATTGATTTCGATGGGTTATATCATTAGTGGGATTGTGTGAGGCATGACATGGATGAACTAAGAGTGAAAGATAAAGTAACGGCTGACAGGAAAGACTCGGGGAAACTGCGCCGACCTCTAGTGATAAAGAAAATGAACCGTTATCACAACTCACCTATCCATAATACCAAGCAATTGTTTCCTGACATCCTGAGCTCGTTTCAACGTGCGTATCTGCACGAAGTTCTCATAGCACCATGCGTTAGAGAACTTGTTGTTCCTCCAACTATTATACACGGCCAACAAGGTCAGGTGGTCGCCTTCCGGCTGGTTGAACTTCGCCTTCTTCTGGTCAGCCAGCGCCTGCTTGTCTTTGGGTCGATAGAACACGTTCTGGACGCTCAACATTGACACTATGGTCAGGATCTCGTCTGAGCATTGTAGTGCCACAGACATGATGAGGATTTTTGAGAGGTTCGGTTCGAGCGGAAATTCGGCCATCTGTAATTGTAACAAAGTTTTATTATTTAGTTGGGTGCTTAATAGAGACTTTTTGAACTTCAACTAGTCATTGCCATTCACGAGCTCGTCTCATAAGAATTTTGTCTTTGCCATTTATTTATTCGCAATTATTGCAAAAATTATATCTCTCATTTTAACCCAATTTTGCACAACATAGAGCTTATTTGTTTAGCATTCCAATGTTTCAAATGGGCTTCATAATTAGTTTTTTTCTAATATGTTAAGCGTCGATGGTTTTGGTCTACATACCCTTCGACCAAGCCTGGTGAGCAATCCTTCCGAATCTAACGCGGACAACGAGTGCAGTTGTTCTAGCGCCATGATGAGCGACTCCACCGGCGGCGCGTCCATGAAGTCGAAGTGCAGCAGGTCGTTGATACCCATTGTCTTTAGTTGCAGTACCTGGATACAAAACATGATGGTAATGTTAAACTTACAGACAGTTTCAAAAACACGGGAAGCCTGGCAGATGTGAAACATACCGTTGTATAGCGTGGCGACGTATCAATCGGTTTTACCCTCGGCTATTGATGTTCCACATCAATAAAGTTTTAGTATGGCACCCAATCCATTCCCAGATATACAAAACCTTGTAAAATGTTATGTTAGGATGCAACTAGATTGCAGTCGTTCGATATCAACCATCAGCATTGTCTCAAAATATGCGACCTTCATTATAATATAAAATGTCTCACCACAGCACCTCAAGACATCGCCACGTCGTCGATTGATCGCAGTCTGCTGTCTAGGTAGTTGCATTTTTTTTTTTTTCCTAATTGGCAGCTCGTAGTTGTGACCACTAAGGTCCTGGCTACTTAACCGGGCAAACCTGTGGGTGCCTTAAGCTACTAACTTAAAGCCTCCAGCCAGGGGCGAACAATACTTAAATTTAGGTGACCGCACGCTAAGGGCACCCCCTGTGGGGTACGAACCTCGGCTTAGGGCGTCACTGAGGGGAGGGCAGCAAGATGGGACAGGCTGGATCTAAGTTATATTATTATTATACTGGGGAATTTAAAGCTACAGGCTCAGCTACGGCGCGGGCTGGCGCGTCGTCGAGCAAGGGTCGGGGGGGGGGGGGGTAGTTGCATCCTGGACTGCTGTGTTTTATACGCAATGCACCTCAATCAGAGACAACAGAAAAGAGAAACTATGGAGTAAGGAACTCCATAGCTTCTCTTTTCTGACGTCTTCCTCATTTTCCTCCATACGAAACTTACCTTTTGGTTGGGGCAACTAGGACCGATTCTATTTTATTGTAAATTTTGACATTCTAAAGTGCCTAATCGAAATAAACGATTGACTTTGAGAAATAAAGGGATTTTAGAAAGTTTATGGAGTTGTTCGTAACAAAAGCTCGAAATGTATACAATGTGTTTACGTACAGTGGTAGCAAGATTAGTGCGCTGTATCTCAGGCACCGGCGTAGGTAACATCTCGTCCCTGTAGGCTCGCTCTGTGTACAGGCGGTAACACTTGCCGGGGCCCGTGCGACCCGCGCGACCTGCTCGCTGTTTTGCTGCTGCCTGTTAACAAATGAAAACCATAAATAAAGATAAAAAAAAAATAAGGTGTTGAATTGTAAGCAGCGAAAAGTATAGTAGTAGTATAGTATGAAAATATGACTTAAAAACCACTTTTTTATTATCACGATTATTTAATTTGACCATGGAGTATTTACCTGTGAAATAGGCGTCACAACCAAAGAGTCCATTCCAGTCTTCGAATTATAAACTTTTTGCTTCACAAATCCAGGATCGACAACATAATAAACTCCGTCTATGGTCAGCGAAGTTTCCGCAATGTTGGTAGCTATGACGACCTTTCTTGAGCCGGGCGGTGCTGGCTCAAAGATACGCGTTTGCATTTCAGAAGGTAGCGCAGAATATACTGGTAGAATGATTAGTTCTGGTACATCTGGGCCTAAAGACTTCATTCTCTCATACAGAATCTCGCATGCTGTATCAATTTCCTCCTGACCAGTTAAGAACAGTAGAATATCTCCCGGAGGTTCCCTCAAATGTATCTGCATCACAGTTATTAGCGAAGCATCCAGATAATCAGTTTCTGGTTCTTTGGTGTACATGACTTCAACAGGGAAAGTTCTACCGGGGATAGTGAAGATGGGAGCTTCAAAGAAGTACTGCGAAAACTTGACGGCGTCTAGGGTAGCTGAAGTGACGATCAGTTTGAGCTCTGGTCGTTTCTGCACGGCTTGTTTGAGTAAGCCGAAGAGTACGTCTGTGTGAATCGTGCGCTCGTGAGCCTCGTCCAACATGATGACGGAGTAGGATTTGAGGTCCAGATCCATGAGGCACTCGCGGAGTAACATACCGTCTGTCATGTATCTGGAAATGGATTTGTGTGTTAGTATATTGTTATGTTTAGGATAATTATATGTAACAAGCTGACCCGACAGACGTTGTCCTGTCTTAACTATGAATGTCATATGTCGTTTAGTTTTGACTATTGACTAAAACTAAAACTATCGACTCATTTATCAACCATTCCATCTGTGTTAAACGATATTTGTAGCGCGCATTCTGTCAATCGCTGACAATTATTTCAATTAACTGACAGTTATGTAAAATTAATATTGGCGTTAACTTTTCTTAAATTTTGTAACGTTCCGATCAACTTCCTTATTTTTTATTTCATAAGATCCTTCTCCTGAAAATAACGAACACAATTTTTTTTTTTTTGTGAAATCGGTCCAGCCGTTCACGCGTGATGGCGTGACCAAGGGAAATAGGGATTAATTTTTATATATATAGATTATCTAGAGAGATATTATGTATATGTATATACAGAAAAGAATATTGCATAAAAGTTATATAGAGGTATGAGGATCAGGGTGTAAAGTTCACTCATCCACCATAGAAAAGGGAGGATCTTCCAACCAGACAGGTGTTGTGTCTAGTGAGCTGACACCCGACTAGTATGTCAGGACGTTGTATATATGCTAGTCGTAAACTCTGCTTGCCGTATGCACATACTTCGCATGTGGCGATGTAAATGCCGCCAGAGTTATAAAGGAAAGGCAAACTTTTAAATAGGGGTGGCCATATGCAAATCCATGGTAACAATTTGACATTGACAGTGTTTATGTAGTTGCGGTATACGGAACTACGTAAACCGGTCGGTTTTCGTAGTTCAAGCATTACTGTTGGTGGCAGTGGGCAGTTCTTATAACGGGCAGTTTCTTCTGCATTAAGCAATCTCTGCCAGACCTTACAAAGTAATAATCAGACAGAATATTAAGACGCCAAAAGTTAGAAATATGATCATCAGAAATAATCTTGAAACCTTAACAATTATAATAGTAACACGTACTTGATAACAGTCTCAGGACTCGTACAGTCTTCAAACCGGATGGTGTAGCCGACCTCCTGCCCCAGCCGACACCCGAACTCCTCGGCCACTCGCTTGGCCACAGACATGGCGGCCACACGACGAGGTTGCGTGCACGCGATCTTACCGCGAGCGGTCAGGCCGCATTCCGCGAGGTACTGCGTGATCTGGGTTGTTTTTCCCGAACCAGTCTCACCAATTACTATCAGGATCTGGTTGTCAGCTACAGCCTGGTTTGGTAAAGAGAATGAAGTCAGAATTTGTGATAACAGTAAAGTGAATGGCAATAGAATAGAATAGAATAGAATACTCTATTATGTACACCATAAAAATTACAGATATAAAAGTAGAAATTTTACATAGAGTGACACAATGGGCGGTCTTATCGCTAAAAGCGATCTTCTTTTTTTTTTCATCAATTAATAGTAGGAAAATTTAATCATTAGGTTCAAGCTATAAAAATAACGAAGCTTTTCTTACGATAAGTATGTTCCAGAGTTATTTTGGACAAGCAATTGGTTTTGGGTATTAAATGATACTTGATAAATTATTTCATATCTGTAAGTAGGTCTGTACAAACACTTTAACATGTCAATCATATTTTTTAAACCAGATGTTGTCGGCGTTTTCGTTCTGACTATTCTAAGAAGAAAGCCCGAGACAAACTCAAAAGTCAGTCTCTTTTAAAGTCCAGACATATGGTCAGATCATGTGAAGAACATGTAGACTGTTGTCTGAATAGGTCTTTTGAAGAAAGAACCACACAGACTGAGTGGACCTGTCCAGTCAGTGCATACATTTGTCAGTAATCGTGCAGCTTAACTCAGAAGTTAAGAAGCTCAAGTAGATAAACATAATTACATCTACTAACCAAATTGAAATCTCTAGATTGTAAGTCAATTCATACACACCTTAGTCAATTCATCCCTCAACTTATAGATGGGTAGCGACTGCCTCTGCTCCAAAAGAGACAAATTCGTCTTCTTGCCAAAAGAAGACTTCTTTCCACCAATAACATGCTTCTTCCACTCTGGTAGATCTTGAGGAGTTATACCTGTCCCTCTCATGTTTGCAGCTAAAGCTCGGCCATCACTCTCTGGTAGTGGATCTATCCAGTTCTTGTTCAGTCCCATGGGTACGCTCTCCATCTCTTGCTCCCTTTGAATCATCTTCTGTTCTCTTCTCTCTTTTGATAGCGCTGACTGCATCATAGCAGCTTGGGCAAGAGAACCGTCTGGGTTCTTCACAATTCTGACAGGTGACAGGTCGTGTAGCGCGCGACCGTGACCTTGTAAGAACGGAGGTTCATCTTCTACTAGTTCAATCTCGATGTCAGCTTCGCCGTCTTCGTCTTTCGGCAACAAACCTGTCTCATCATCGAAGTCCGGCAACTCGCTCTTGTCTATGACGCCTGATGATATCATCTGTGGGGTAGAAATGAGTTTATTAATGGGGTTAAAAACTGAAAGCTTGTTATAGGGGGCAGGACTGTTCACCGTCTACAAGCCGTCATTGTTTTATTTGTTTACTTTTGTGTTGATCACAAATTAAACGAAACCTAGATAAATATGTATGCGACATGGAGTATAGTACTATTATAAGACGAGCTAAGGAAAAGGGAAGCCTCTAACACTTGTAAAAAAGCAGCTGTAGTGGAAAAGTAATAAAATATGAACACTTTATAATTTTTACATTAAGTATGTTATGTTTGTTGACTTTAAGTTTTTTTTTTTTTGATGATGACGTTAGGCGAACGACATGAATAACCTGATCAGAGTAAAAACCAACTCGAGGATGATCTTCCTGACTGAAAAACTCCAGATGTTAATTCTAGTATTGATCTAATATTTGATAATATAAACTCACACACACCTTTACTATAATTATATAATATCACACACAAGTGCCTGTAGGTAATGAAAACAGATTTAGGTCTCTTGGGAGCAACACCGGTACACAAATTTCTCCCATAAAAATCTTCAGGTTTAAAAAATATAGCACATAGTTTCGACGAGATACCAATTTTTTTTTTCGGAGAGCTTTCATTCACTGTTTTCGTCTTTTGTTTTCACAAAAGTGTGTTCTGCTTGGCGCATAATATATTCAATCACATTCCGCCACACATTAAAGAATTGAATGTTAACTTATTTAAGAAAAAAATAAAGAACTTTCTATTTCAGAAAGCCTTTATTTCCGAGTTTTTAACAGGCAAAGTATTGATACAGTTTTATTTTTTATTCACATTTTATTAAAACTTTTTTTTTGTCTTGTTTTGTGTGTTGTTTGTTGTTATATTCAAGTAAATTAATCTGACTCGTGTCAAATAATATGTAGATTTTTTATTCCTAATTACTTTGACTCTTGACTGGCTAATTTTTATTTTACTAAACATTTCTATGACGAGTTTATGACACTATTCTATAGTATATTTATTATAATTTGAATGATTAAGTTTATTTTTATATGTTCATTTTCTTTGAATAATGGACAAATTTATAACTATTTTATGTTTATATCCTAATAAAAATAATCAACCTGTTCATATGTGTAAACCGTGAAGGCAAAATGTGACTGTGCTATAATTTTTTATCTAACATCTTGCATGCCATGTGTGGGTATACTAATGTTTTGGACAAATAAATGATATATTCGATTCTATTCTCCCATGATATTCTTTAATTAACATATTTGTGAACATAACAGCTGCGCAAAGGTTTGTATTACATAATTATTCATAAAAGAAGTAGCTTGTTTACATAAAATGTATGGATAGTTACATCCAGCAGTCAAATTCATGGTCTAGTGATAGTAAAGACACCTGAAGTAAGCAAGTGGGAGTTATTATACTCATTTGGCCAACATTTCATTAATTCAAGAAGGGCGAGAAGAACAGACTTAAATTTTTCGTACCTGTTTGATCTCCCATCGCTCAGGGCTAGAGATCCTGGTGACCCTCTTCCGGCTGGAGTCTTCGTCAGGATCGAGTCCACCCTGCAAGCCTGCCAACACTGTGGCATTTGGCGCGGGACGGTCTGGATTGCGACCTTCGCGTTCAGCCTAATATTTAGAAAATATTATCATTATCACAAAAGAACTTCACATTGAACAAAGATAAACATTTAAAAACACATAAACAAATTTTAGTTTATAATTTACCTCCAAATGTGCATGTGAAGCTGGGTTCAGATCTTTGCCAGTCTCTTGACACACATCCCTCATTGTAAGAGACACTTTCTGACCAGTTATTGACAACACTTTGACCTGAAACAATACAACAGATAAAAAGATAACTAGTTGTTCAGTGGAGAGTATAGAAATATAACATCTTGAAAGGCCTTCAAAAGTTAACACATAATATGCAATAACAAGAAACACACTCTCACCAAAATAAGATTGCATGACATCAAACAAGTACCGTAAAACTGGGTGAATAGGAACGCAGGGGTGAATCGTAACAAAACTTTAAAAGGAATTTTAACATTTAAATAATACAATTTGTTGCCAACAGGGACACATAATCGGTTAATTATAATACAGTATACACGTTAGAGTCCTTTTTGGCGACAGACTATAATATTTCAATGTTAAAATCCCTTTTAAAGTTTTGTTACGATTCACCCCTGCGTTCCTATTCACCCCGTTTTACCGGTACTTAAAATTTTCATACCTAGTTGTAATCACTTCCATTAAATATTTCTTAAAGCTTGTCTTATACCATACCTTAACTTTATCCCCTCTGTTGACGACATCGGAAACGTTGGTGACGCGGCCCTCGGACCTCAGCTGAGAGACGTGCACCAGACCCTCCCATCTCTTCCTCACACCCTCGATTTGTACGAAACAACCAAATGGCACTATATTCGCTACCCTTCCACTATAGATCTGAGAAAGAGGAGAATTCTCAAAGTAAAACTAAACAAATTAAAAACTATTATTTCAGTATTTGCAGTACTGCTTATAAAACTATTGTCAACCAGATAAATTTGAAACATTTTTTTTTAAATTAACATTTTTTTCTTTTTAACATAATGGCATATAAAAATAATTACATAATAACTAGTACTTTGCCCAGAAGTGGGACAATACAGGTTGAATACAAAAACTAAAAAAACTGGTACTTACTTTCCCAGGTTCAGGGTCATCACTCATCTCAACTTCAGGGCTCTTCTTCCTGATCTTCTTGCCATAGTCACCATACTTGTGTTCTCTTTCATGAGATGGTGACCCCCTCCCTCTTGGGGGTGATGACCTTCGTTTAGATGGGGATGACCTTCCTTTACTTGGGGATGTCCTTCCTCTAAGTGGGGATGCCCTGCCTTTACTTGGAGATGTCCTACTTCTAGATGGGGATCCCCTTCCTCTAGATCTTGATCTCCTTTGCCTGTCTCTCGACCTATGGCGACTAGAGGTCGGGCGACTCCTGGATCGTTTTCTTCTATCTCTGTCTTTATCTCTACTTCTACTCCTACGGTCTCTACTGCGGCTCCTCTTGTCTCTACTCCTGCTACGCCTACTTTTTCTATCCCTTTCTCGCTCTCTGGACCTACTTTTTCTATCCCTATCCTTTTTCTCTCTAGATCGTTCTCTTTTTCTACTTATGTCTTTATGCTCAGGGCTTCGTTCTCTTTTTTTCACATCAACTTTAATATTTTCTTTCTTTAAAGGTTCTTTTATAGGAGCTGCTTGTGATGGTGCCAGGGCTTCCAACTCAGCCATAGCTTGATCAACCACAGCATCACTTGTTTTGCTCTTTGATTCATCTTTGAATATTTCTTTTGCTGTTAGTCTTTTGTTTTTTTTATCATCCTCTTCTTCCTCACTCTCTTCATCTGATGAGAATGTGGGAGGCTTTTCATTGGGAATAGCAAGACCTGGAAACTTATTAGCCATTGGGTCTGAGCTTTCATTGCTAGTTTCACCTTTCTGTGTGGTGTTGTTGGCAGGTTTCATGTGCTGTATGATACGCAATAAGTTTGTCATAAAAGAATCTGAAAACTCAGCTCCATTTTCAATGAGTGCCATCTTGAAGCAGTCAAATGTAGGATTCTTGTCAGCTATGTCAATGATAAATTCAGCTGAAAAATTTATGATAAAATTTAATAGAGTTGGAATAGGAAATATGGGAATCGCAAACACTCCTTTAAAACACATTAACATCTAATGTTTTCAGAGACTTGTACGTCACATTCGCTGACCAATGGCGTCGCTCTTCAAATATTTGAATTTCGTACATTTTATAGAACATTAAAAAAAAAAAAATATGTTCAAAAATATTGATAGAGGCATAATTTTGAAGTAACACAGTTTATTAAAAAAAAAAAGAAGTTATTTGAATCACATGCATATCCCCTATTCTGGTAATTGTAGTTTAACTAGTTGGCAATATAATTGTTGGGAGTTATTAAACAAACAAAAAAAAAACCTATAAAATGATGTGGCGTTTGCTGGTTTCCACGTACACCCATCGTGAGTGAGATTATTTTATTTCATTAAAAAGAAATTGTGTCAGCGACCAGGACAATAGGCATGCGGTAGTGGATAGCGGTTCTAGGAAGTGGGACGCAGTGCATTCTTGAATGAACATGCACAAGATTGAAACTAGGAAATTCTACGCGAAGTGCATGGCCTGAATCCACAAACAAAAGCCCAGTACAGGTAAAATTTAATTGCATGTGGAAGAAAACCAATAGAAAGCATCGCCGTTATGTTTAGACGTTAAACTTACCTAAATCTTTATCATTCAATCCTAAATGGTTGTCCAGCTCAGTGCAGAGTTTCGACACAAGCGAAAGATGTTCTAGTTTAGCAACTTCGTCCATTTTCTGTGAATTTTAATTAGAAATTCTCATAATAAACAACGCCACACCATTAACCATTTTACAACCAACTTGTCAAAAAACATGTCAAATTTTGTCAAAATGACAGCGTTGCCATGTTTCTTTTTTTTGTAAATTTTGTGATCTGGCTACTGAGGCCTTTAAGTTAGGTCTTGTTTCTATAACCTGGGAGTGCTCGATATAAATCGATATGTAATAAAATATCGATACATTCATTTGATATATCGAATTAATTCGATACTATCGAATCATTTGAAATCGATATATTTTATCCGATATATGAAGTTCTCTAAGTTTAGAAGAACAGAAAATCTGTTCCGTGGGTTGAACAGATTTGGATGTTTTTTTTTGTCTATATCAATACTAGAGTTGTCCAAGGGAAGCGCATGGAAGTATAAACGGTCGGACCATAAAGCAAATGCTCTAAGGGTCGGACTACTGCATTAAAATGACAGCTTATGTGTCACCACATAATTGTTTCTTTCACTGACCAAATTATAGGTCAATGGTTTCTTTACTAAAACGACAGCAGTAAGAAGTGTTATTTTACTGCAGCTAATTAAAAGTCCGGCTTTTCACCATCATTGAAATTTCAGTGTGGGGACTTTATACGATCAATCTGACATTTATTTATTCAATCCATGATCTTGGTTACTTTGTTGCCAGATTGATCGTCGTACCAGTGGTGTAATGCAAAATAACGATTGGCGCAAAATCTCACAAAACATCCATCCAAACTCAAACTCATAGCATATTGCAAATAAATAAACGAGCACTTTTCAATTGTCAAGGAGTCGCTCAGTCAGAAAGATGCCTATTCCAAAAGCGTAGTATCCATAATGAATCTGAATCAGATTAACGGGTTGGTCGTCTAAGGTTTCCCTAAGAGCACATGCCAGCCCAAGAGAATCAGCATTGCTTGCCACTATAAAAATACGATTATAATGTCAGACAACAATGGACCACAGTGACAACATTATAGTGTACTCTGTCGTGAGAATACATATGATATTATTAATCTGTGATCACATATTTCACCAGCTATTGACATTAATAGTCTGGTATTTTTTTTTGTAAAATTAGGTTTTAATTTATTGATAGCGTTTATATCTAGGCAAGTGCGTTTTTTTCATTTGTGTACAGCTCATGCCACCTTCATACGATGGAAAATAACACTGATCATTCTGAACAAAACAACTTTAGTCCTATATCTGTGCAAGACGTAGATGTAGATTTCTTACCGATTGTTTACGAAATAATACGAAGGTACTTTTTACAGTGCTCTTATTTTTAGATTAACGTCATCATTTATATCACTGTATAAACTTATGTATTGTAAATATTTATATTTTTTAGTGTTGAGAGGGATTTCCATGACAACTCTGCCAAAGCCAGGGAGTCACAAGACTGCAGTCAACGGGTGCTCGAATTACAAAAGAAATTTGATATAGCGCGTACTCAGGTAATAATGAATATAGTTCCTAAATCATGTTAACATGCTATCTGTTCAGATTATAATTCATTTAGTGTTATTAATATTGTAGGTTAGTTTATATAACTGAACACTCTGAGATATTGCACTATGGTTTCTTCCAGATAAAGCGGTTGCCTGGCATAGATTACAACAAGCAGGACCAGTTGAAGCAGTTTGAAATCCTGAGAACACAGCTAAGGCTGAAGCGAGAGCTCTTACAGAAGTATCGTAATATGTGCTCATTTGAAACTTCATTCAAGTGACTTATCTCAACGCAATGCCTCTCAGAGCTTTACTAAGATACCTTGCCAACAATGACCACCTAGTGCAGAAGATTGCGGAGTCGTACCCTGTGAGACGCGCTGCACAGATGGCAGTGTCCATGTTCTACAGGAGTAAGGAGAAATTGGCAGATATGGATAAGTTAAACCCTGAACAAGTTAACAGAATAATGTCATTCTTAAAAAAATTAAATGAAAACTTAAAGGAAGGGATTCAGGATGCTAAGAAACAATTGAAGAAATAATGTAAATAATTTTAGTTTAGTTGAAAATTCTGCTACCTGTGTATTTAGCTATTACATTTTCACTTGTAGGCATTAAATAATACTGCATTGTTAATCTGAGATAGTTTTATTTTACTCACTCTGAACAAAAATATTCATTTCCTTAAACTACAAAAATCACATAGTTATGGTACTGTGAAGTAATCAAAATACTGAGTCATGATATGGAGCAGAGCAGCTAGTCTCACTAACACTAATATTATTGCATTATTTGTAATAGTTTCAACCATAAAATACAACAGATTCATCCCTCTGTCACTCACTGCTGCTGCTCAAATTAACCAACACTCATGTTGATTGAACCTGGACTGCTCAATGAAAAAATCAGTACAATCGCGCAAATTTAAAATAAAATTATAAATTCCAAAACAACAGTATTTCTCAAGAATGTTACATAAAATAATTAGAATTTTAGTAACAAAAAATAACAATTTGATTAAAAAAATATAGAAAATCAATATGCAAAGCTTGCATGTTGTGTCTGTTGTACTAATATAATGTCACATACAGTTATATTGTTGAACTATTAAAATATATTTATTATAAACTTGACAAATTTTCAGAAACCTTACATGATAGATAAGAGACCATCTATAAAGTTTAAGTATAGTTTAGTCAAAAATATGTAGGTAACTGTTGTCCAAGAGTGTGTACTAACAGTAAACACACACTACGCTAGATAATTATATAGAACTGTACCGCGTACGCTACACCTAGTGACGCAGCATCGACTTGAGACCTAAGTACCTTGTACTCTGATTCAGTGCTTTTGGACCGGATTAGCTGCGCTAGGGAAGCTATTTAAAAATAATTTCTTAGAGCTATCGAGAAAAATATTTACAGGAGTACCTTCAAAGTTCACACTTCTGACATTCGTAATTTTGAATTTTTATTATGATCTGGCAATACCGTCATAAATTCGGAGAATATTAAAAATGTCACTCCCTAACGCCCGTCTCTTGTACTGCTAGAAAATATCTGTAAACCTCCCGGTTCGGGCCGCTCGGCTCTGTGTAGACGGCCTGGCAAGTGGCTGCGCTCAGATACTGGCCGCTGGGTGGGGATGAGTGCGCGCGCGCTAGTTGGTATCGGCGGGCGCGTCGCGTGGCTCGTCGTTACGCTTACGGGCGCGTCAGGCGGCTCGTCGTGTCGCTTACGGGTGCGTTGGGCGGCTCTTCGTGTCGGTTACACGAGCGCCGCCCGGGCCTCCGCCCCCTCGTGCGCGACGCTAGTTGGCGGCGGCGGTGACGGCGGGTGCGTCGGGCGGCTTGTCGTGTCGCTTGCGCGCGCGCCGGCCCGCTCCGCCCGGGCCTCCGCCCCCGCCCGCCGCGCCACGTTTGTCCGCCTGCACCTCGAACGGAGAGTCTGTCGCTGTTACGTCACTCTCTTGCTGTAAAATAAAATCACACAATGGTTTCTAGTAATAATCTCTTTGGCTTATCACATATTTTACACATCTAGACAAATATTTTGGAATTTGGTTTCATGTTATTTACGGGGTTTGATTTTGAAACGGGGCTGTAAGGGCTGGTTCCTTAACCGTTGTAGAAAACGGTTTTAGGAGACTCTCTTTAACTTTTTGAGACATTTTGATTGGCATTCATAGATTCTGAAAAAAGAAATCTCAAAAAGTTAAGGACAGTCTTTTCAAGTTAATTTCATGTAACTAATGAGTAGCCATCGTACCACATGCGTGGCGTGCGTGTCGGGCTTTTCTTGCGACTGCTGCGCGCGTCGGTCGTGCCGCGTGTTGGTGGTGCGCGGCTGCGCTTTGACGGCCGCGGGCTCTGGTCGCAGTACGTTGCCGACTGCCTTCGTGCGACCCTCACGGAACACCTGTACGACACATCAATGCATGCATTACATTTACATTTGCAACATTCTGAAAGTTGGCAACGTCGCAAATGGCTAACCACAATCAATATTTCACAAAGATGGCATATTTTATAATTTTATTTAGCCATATTGATTAAATAATCAAAACAGCAAAATATTTAACAGTTATACTTATGCGATATTGTTAAATTTTAGAATGCACCCTTCTAACATTTGTTTGAAAGTACACAACAAACACTATAACAGCAACAGACTATTACTTTTACATAATTATTATCTTTTAACTAAATAAAAGGACACTTTTTTTTTGTCAGTACGATTTTTGTTATCATCTGATATTATTTAAAGGGAATTGGCCAGTTTGTTACGGTGCTCTGGCTTGAAGTGGGCATTAAGTATGATACGAAATGAGTTGCGTTTTTAATATTTCATTCCTAATAAATAGAAACGAAATATTATAATAAAATTGCAGAAAGTTACAAAAATGTACCATATTTAGCATGTGTAATATTGTGATCTTGTCGCTGAAAAACGTCTAACAAGAGTATTTATTTTCCAAATTAATAATAATAATAGTAAAGATGAGTCTTTCTTTTCTAATATAAATTATTATCACATAACACATAACATCACGCCTGTACTCCCCGAAGGGTTAGGCAGAGGTGTGCCCATAGCACACCCACATTTCGCCAGTTATGTTTAAGTCCCATGTCCCATTATTATCGTTTAATAAAATGATATTAACTTACATATTTGTGCAATAGTAACAAGTTAGGGGAATATGAGTGGATAAAACAAAACAAGCAGCTATTATTTGTTACAATGGTTTTAATTCCAATTATAAATAATTAAAATATTGTCTAAAACTGGGCGGGTGGCGTAATATTATTCTCGTGGCTTGCCCAGCTTATATACCACATTATTGCCATGACTTCTACACAGCAACCTACCGTTTTTTCGGCCTACAAGACAATTGCAACAATACTGAAGAATTTCTTCTCTGCCCTGCTGTTTACCTATTATATAAAATATAAACAAAATTTTTTTTTCGGCTTATGTGCTTTGTATTATGCCTCTTAATAATGAAGCATTGCCAGCCAAGAGTAAACCTTCTAGGAGGTTGCTGGCTCTGTCCATGCTTATTTTAATAGTGTAGGAACCATCGTTCCTAATATGATCTCCATAATACGATCGAGCCTGTTTCAAACTGGTATGTTTCACAACCAAGTGTGTACAAGGGGTCGTTCAGCTACTGATTGAACTGTGTTGAACTTTTTGGACATATTTATAATGCATGGGAAGATGCCTTGGGGATCTTTTGTGATATGTCCAAGGCTTTCGACTGTGTTCTTCATGAAAAGTTAATCAGGAAACTCCGCCACTACGGAATACGGAACACCGCTCTAGATCTTCTTACTTCATACTTGAGTAATAGGATCCAGAGCGTTGACGTTAATGGAAAAAGATCTCGCGGATCTATAGTAACAATGGGAGTCCCGCAGGGCTCAATTCTTGCTCCTTTCTTGTTTCTCATTTATATTAATGACTTGCCTTACCTCATAAAGGATAATCAAGATATAGTGATGTTTGCGGATGACACTTCACTTTTGTTTAAACTTAAACGCCAGCAGCTGGTTACTGACGGTGTTAAATAGCGCGATCTCAAAAGTAGTTTACTGGTTCAATGTTAATAATTTACTTCTTAATGAAAACTTTACGTTAGACAAATGAAAACTAATATATTGATGAAGGGCGAAGAATTTAATCCTGATGATAGCGCAGTATTCTTGGGCTTAACTTTGGATGCTGTCTTAGTGGAGCCCACTTATAGATAAATTGTCAAAAAAAGCTAAGCTCCGCTGCATACGCTGTTAGAAAAATTCGTAATTTAACGGACATAGAGACAACCCGTTTAGTGCCGTACTTTAGCTATTTTCATAGTGTTATGTCGTACGGTAATCTGTTGTGGGGAAATGCCACCGACATTCAGACTATCTTTGTTTTGCAGAAAATACGTACTTGATCAATTTATAAATTAAGTCCGAGACTATCTCTCAGAGAGAAATTTAAGGAGATTAATGTAATGACTGTGCCTTCTCAGTATATTTTTGAAAATCTTTTATATGCTCATAAAAATATAAAATTGTTTAAAAAATACAGTGGTGTCCATAATATAATACTAGGAACATTTGTTGTACCTACAATAACGCTCAAGAAAATAGGTGACTCGTTCATATGTCAATGTATACGCTTTTATAATAAACTTCCAAGTCACGTTCAAGATGTATACCTTAATAAATTCAAATCATTAATTAAACGTAAGTCAGAAAGCCATTTATACCGTTAAAGATTAAAGGCTTGGGATTGAGTTGCTCCAATTTTTGCATAGGTACTGAATGTTTTTTAATGCTATTTTTAAATTTTGATTTTTTTATTTAAATTACATAAACTTTGACATTTGATAAATATTATATATACAATGACATGACAATTTACTTTGTGAAGTATAATATTATTTAATTATTTTGAATTTGAGGACTATGTGGTTCACTTTTATTTTTTATATTTTTCACTGTCTCATTTGATTTTAATGTTAATCTGGCAGTTTGAGTGCTTTATGCGGCCTACCCAAATGTCGTTTCTTTGATATTGTTCGTCGAGAGGTTGAGCTCCTTAAGTTCTGAGTTGAGCTTCACTATTATTGACAAATGCGTGCACTAACTGGACAGGTCCACTCAAATCTGTATGGTGCTTTCTTCAAAAAAAACATTTCAGATACCAATCTAACATGGTCCTCACATGATCTGACCAAGATTATGTCTGGACTTTAAGAGACTGTGATTTCTGAGTTTGTTTCGGCCTTTCTTTTCATAGTAGTCAGATAGGAAACGCCGACCTCATCTAGTTTTAAATATGATTGAGGTGTAAAAGTGTTTGTACAAACCGACTTACAGAAATAAAATAAGTTCACCGTATCCCAGTCTTGGAAATGATACAGAGTGCGTTTACTGCGATGCATAAAATTGATGCCACAATTAATTAACACATCGCAGTTCTTCTTCATTACCACACGAGGACACAAGACGATGCGCAGAAGTGTCTGATTTCGTGCCAAGGATGTCGCTTAAAGCAGGTTCAATGTCCAAAATAATGCCAGGCTCAACGTTTGCAGCAGATGTGTACAAAAGTGCAGTGTCCAATAGTAAGGCCGGGCCTTCGTTAGGTGCAGTATCGGAGTCCATTACGAGTATAACACAAAATAAACATTCGAAAAAAAACAACACGACAACATTTACAACACGGAAGCATAGGCAAAGCGAATAGTTTCATAACAGACATGCAGTTGGTGATGCCAGGTAATAAAAAAATATGTTTAATAATAATCGATTTATGGATTCGATAATCGGGTCTATAATCAGACGTACATTGAATCCCATAGAGAAATATAGATGTTTTGATTGTTTTCATCTAACACAGACAAAAAAAAAGAATAAAATATGGTCCAAATCACTTGATCAGTAAACTTGGTCAAGAAAGAACCACATTTTTTTAAATTCATATGCTAGAAATAGACTTTCTTATCGAATAAAAACTGAAGTCACATTATTATTGATGAGGAAACCCAGAGCCAAAGCCACGAGAGCCTGCAACCAAAAATGTTGGTGCTTTGCGCGTGCAATCAGCGTGAATACTTATAATCAGAGATCGGATATTCAGATGCATATTCACCTAAAGTTGAGAAATTGGCTAATATGGAATGCGGTTTTGTATCGTTTTGTTTTTACGAACACACCACCCCTCCTCTAAATATACATATTTACATCAGGGGTTAAACATTAATTTTAAATAAATATTCATCAGAATAGTTATGCAATCCAAGAATCCCGGGGTTCTTTTTTATTTAGAAGTCGCTTCCATACTTTCATAGCTAAAAAATTACTTTAGGTAAATATGCATCCGAATATCCGATCTCTGCTTATAATACAACTCTTTCCTGCGACGAGGTTTGCAAAAATGTTTATTTTAGAATTAATTTTATTGATAAAATATTTTTACTGAACAGCTTGTCCACGTTAAGCCGATATTGGCGATTCCCTTTCGTGTTCTATCTCTTTGATTTTTATTATTGAAAATATTGAATTTTTAATCGACTTTCGATGCTAACGATACAATAAGTCTTCAAACATCCTCACCATCCTCTGCCCCCTCTTGAGATACTCGGGATGCTTGATGAAGCGGAAGCGCACGAGCGCCTTGTCGCCGGTGCGCAGGCAGTCGCGAGACATCGTCAAGATCGACGCCGTCTGCCGGATGCTGCCACAGTGCACTACGGAACAGGAACATAACAGTTATTTATGCAACTGTTGTATATTAAGGGGCATTAAAACACGAATTTGGGTTTAGTATCACATGAGTGTTTCAATACCTAATTATGTACAGTTGCATACAAGACTTTATCTACACACATGATATGAATCCTCTATAAAAGGTTCTGAAACCAAAGGGTGTAGTAAAGTGTTGTAACTATGTAAATTCATAGAACGTTTTCGATTTCTTCGCTGTATAGCCTTCTGCTTTACGTTTTAACAAGGCAATTAATTTTGAATATTTTGAGATATCCACGTTGTGATTAATACTCAGCGTACTTTTGAGCATTGAATAGAAGGTCCATAGGGATGCAGTTTTTTTTTTTTCTGATAATTGTTGAAAATATACTAATAGCACATCTTCAGAAAACGATGTAGGTACTTTGATATTTTCCAATTCATGAAATGTGGGTACGCCTTTTCATATTGTTTTCTCGACTTTTCTGATAATAATTGGTTAGAAATGTCCTTTGCTGCATTAGAAATATCTGGTGGTGTGTTATCACTCATTTTTGTAAATAACAAAGTAATAAATTTTTGCAATACTAATATCGAACAAAAATGGCGGAATACAACGTGAATTCGAATAACCTATAAGTTTATTTTTTTTAATTACGGCGCTGTGGTAGTGAATCGCGCGTGTATGACAATGTTCTTTTTTTGAAAAGGACTGGCATAATGAAATTTAGTACAACATTATAACACTCGTTTGGATGATATTATCGCACCCCCGGTGCAACACTGTCACTTTTGCAAAAAATGCAAAAATGAGTTAAATATGTCATAATTGTCCTAAAGCACCCCTTTACTTGGTGCAATAATGCTACTTTTGTAGTACGCATAGTTTCCGTATGAGGGCGTGAGTGTCATTGTCGTTTTGGCGAAAATCACGGCGACGCTGGAGCAACATCGTTTTATTGGTAATTTGTGCGCGGTCCCCCCGCCAGTGAACATGTGTCTTGGAGCTACATTGTTACTAAGGTAATTGTGACATAATATTTTTTTTTATTCTGGAGCAATAGTGACCTAAAATACAGTTGTGACGTTATTTCCCCAATATTCAAATATCTTTGAAAGTTTAGTTTTGTACTACACTAACCTTTGTTGATAAATGACTTTGTTTCTCCAATCCTTCCGTTTTTAAATAAATGTGCCACACAATTCACACCAATCACCTGGTCCCAAACTAACAAACTAATGTTTTCTTGGTACTATGAGAGCCATTGTGCCAACTAGGTCGTATTGCTTGTAACAGCGTCGGATATTTATTTATTTCAATTTTTTTAAATGTCGATTACATATCGACATTAAAAAAAATTGATGTTACTTAATGTGAGACTGCGGAAATAATTACTAGTATGTAATGGAAATGGAAATATTAGCTGTAATAATTAATTTTTAATTGTATTGTTTTATTTTTATTTTATTTTACATACATTGTTCCAAGAAGAAGCACCCATGCGACTATACACGGATGCATGTAGCCTCGGATTTGGTGCAGTACTTGTACCGGTAATGGATGGATGTCAACATGCAGTTGCTTTTATGTGTATGAGAACCACGGAGTCTGAAAGTCGCTACCACTCCTACGAGTTGGAGACACTGGCAGTGGTACCTACGTGCTATAAAACACTTTCGCCAGTATCTGTATGGGCGAAAATTCACCGTGATAACGGACTGCAACGTAATAAAAGCATCCAAACACAAAAAGGATCTCCTGCCGAGGGTTCATCGCTGGTGGGCGTTCTTGCAAAACTACGACTTTGAGGTTGAGTACCGCAAAGGTGAACGTCTTCAGCATGCTGATTTCTTCAGTAGAAACCCAACTGCTTTGGCAGTCAATATTATGTCAAGAGACTTAAACTGGCTTAAAATTGAACAGCGACGGGACGAGGAACTGCGGCCAATAATGGACAGCCTCGGTGACAATAACCCTATAGAGGACAACGTCTTAAAGAAGAACGGCAATGATCCTGTCTTCGGTCAGCAGCTTAGTACAGTCGTTCCCAAGTCCTTTCAATGGAGTATCATCAATTCTTTTCACACGGCATTGAAACATCCCGGCTGGGAGAGACTTTTTACACTATTTACTTTTAATTTCTTGATTTTTTTTATTGTTTTTGTACTACACTAATGTAGAAATGTTAAGAAGTACAAAGTTTCTTATGTTTATTTTGAAGAGTTTTGACTTGTTTTATTTCTTTCGTTAATAACAGTGCATATTTGTGGTTTAAAATAAAACTTTGTAAACAATTTCTTCTTGTTTTCTTTTTAACTCAGTGTGACATAACTACAGTTATAATTTTTCGTTAGAGCCACAACGTCACTTCTGAGGGGGTTGGAAGGTTTAAATAATGGTATAATATATTTTTTACAATATTAAGTGATCATTATTTATCCAAAAGTAAAGTTAAAAGTTGACGTTGTAGTATAAGCTATTCATCTCATCTATATCTTCTAAAGTCATTATTTTGTGAGGTGTCAAAGTTTTAAATGCTTCTCCTGAAAAACTCCATTTTTGCATAAGTGACAGTGTCGCACCGGGGGTGCGTTATGGTTACTATGACACTGGTTGTTTTAATGTTGGCAATAAGCTAACTGTTTCCGATTTTTTTATAGGATTTATAGCATGGGTGTTGATAAAGGCTGTAAAAACGCTTAACGTAGCCGAGAGTCACTTGTACTCCTTCTAGTTACGGACATACTGAAAGTCAATGTTCAAACTTTTTTCTTCTTCTCGTAAACTAAATACTTACCCTCACAACTCCTGCACCGATGCAAGCACCCATAAGCTCAATGTTTTGCGTGTCATTGCGCGCTACCGTGAACAGTGACTTTACACACCAAAAATACAAATCGTTTCCCAACAATAATTTTTGCTCAATGTTACTTAATTGTATATACAGAATGTGTATACGAAGGCTATGTCATAGGTCTTTTTACATCCTTTATAAGTATGGGTGCTTTATTGTATAATGAATCGAGTTTTTGTCCCCCTGAATAAGCATTTCGTAAGTGTCGTACAAGTGATATAATTATAGTAAACAGGGCCTCTTTGTCAGTTTACAAAATAAATAAAACAATGGAATACACACAAGTTAACCGGAACTTACGTGAGGTATCGTTGGATCCCATAATTAAAAAGATTATGAAGTTTCTAAGTGTAAGAGTGTTTTTCGACATTTTTATTAAAATAATTAATTTTGATATACTTAAGGGATGTTTTTCATCATTTTTTTTGTCTCTAAAATACTATGAAATACAAAACTTATTTTTGCGTTCGATAAAATCAATATTGTGAATGCGTAAATATTCATCCCAAATTCGGAACCCTTCACAGTGCGTGATACGAGACGTACTTCGCAGGTTTAGTTATCGATTAACAATTTTAATTCTTCCTTTCCTTAATGCTTCGCTATTTTATCCTGTATGTATACGTACCCATGGCCTGGTAGCGTGAGGAGATGGTGGTAGGATGGTGCAGCACCAAGATCTCTCCCTCGAACTGCCAGCACGCTTGAGGGTTCAGCGCCGGAGACACCATCACCATGCCCTTGCGGATTTGTGATCGCTTTATCTGTACAATAATATTTATTTTAGTCACGACGGAGTTTTAAAACCTTGGTGAAGCAAAACACAATATTACTTGTAAAAGTAACAATTGCGTTCCGAGGTATTGACCAAATCATTAATCTGTACCTCCTAGGTTCCCCAATTTTAGAAGAAAGCTTTTCTCATTTCGTCGACAAAAAAATTAAAAACTTCAATGAAATTACGGGCAGACTCTCCAAAATTAATTTACATTCGGCACTGACCCTGATTAGATACTGTTGTTTTGGCCCAAATTTTATTTATTTTACACGTTTTTCCCCTTTATGGAAGCAGCCACATCTGTTGGACAAACTTCACCAAATTATTCGCAGCAAACTAACATCCATTTTAAAATATGTGGGTTTGGACGTCAGAGCGTGGCTTCTAGTCACACCACCTATCCGTTGGCATCGGCGTCCTCAAAATTACCAGTATTAACTTACCGGCGTTCCTGTCTTCTGTCCACAGCACTAAAAAGTTGACTGGGAAAAGTGAGAAGCAGTAAGAGCGCAGGCCGGAAAGCAGCATTAATGGCATCATCCGTCGTGCTCTTGTCACCGCCGGGGTGTTAGCTGTTCTAGAACCCAATGGCTTTGCACGCGACGGTGGGAAGAGCTCTGACGGAATGACCATAATGCCTTGGTGAATTTCTACTTTTTATTCTACTAACCTTCTTGAGAGCAAAGCTAGCAGTCTGGCCACCCCTGACCTCCGGAACAGGCATCCTCTTCCTATGGATGCTCTTGACGGTGATTGGCTGGAAGCGTCCGAGCGGATCGGGCCCTAAGAGTAGCGTGTCGTTGAGGCGGATCACTCCCGCCAGCGTCGTGCCTGATACCACTGTGCCTACACCCTGGGAGAGGAAGGAAGTACTTTTTTAGAGAATAGAGGATCAATCACACCGGCGATAATTTTGACGTGTTTGTTTGTCATGATAGAATAGGGTATTATAAATAAACACATAACATAAAATTAATGGGCCCTGAAGGGAAACCAATTTAAATCCTTAAGATAGATTATTTTTTTAAAATAAAGGAATGTTTCCTTTAATCTATCTTAAGGATTTAAATTAGTTTCCCTTCAGGGCCCATTGTTTTTTTTCCACCCTGTATATAAAAAATGGCGACGTTCTATGCGTTTCAAAACATATGCTAGGCAGAGACAGCACTGCTGCGATCAGACGTAACTCAGGAACGCCGTTGTAATTTCGCGCCATTCAGTACAATGATAATTTTGCGTAACAAGGATAGAAGACTAATTTTAAAAGAGTGTGTAACTTCTCCTTTATGCTACGGTTTTTTTTTTTCACAAATCGTTTATTTAGTAAATCTTTAAAACTAGTGTCAATTCATGTACATTTTTAAAACTAGTCAAAGAGCCTATTACGAGTTTAAAATCATACTTTGAAACCTTTGAAGATTTAACTATACCCGAAAGGTTTAGGTAAATAAAGGTAAACAAATCGTAAAAAGGGTTTTTTATAGTTGACACTTTCTTGTTTAAAAATACGTCACAACAAAATTAAAGTTATTTGCGATTTATACGATATTTTCCTCTTTTATTAATGTATGTTAAACTTTATCATTTATTCGTAAACTATACTCTTCGTACATGTAATTGCTTGAGCACAATTTTTTTGTTAGATTATAAAATAGTATAATATTTTGTAATCTGTCTATTGTAAAGAGCCCAAAAAGACAGGTTCCCTAAACCTTTTAGAACATACAACGAATTAGATAACGTTGCTAGATTGAAGAGTACACCTGTGACGTAGTATGGCAACTGAAGTAGCAGGTATTACGTTTAGTCGGTTAACCAGATGCCTTATAAGTTGTGGATGAATTAGAAAAAATGTTTTATGGTGTCACTGTATTGCGGCTGACACCATACCACTGTTAACGCAATTCAATTGAGTTAATATGGACTCAAGTTACAGGGTTTGTAGCCGAGAGAAACAATACTTTTAAAATGTCTGACCTAAACATTCTTTTGCCAGAGGCTTTAGCTAATGTGACTGCTGAGAATTGGAAAAGTTGCGAGGTTCATGTAATAAAAGAAGAACAGAAAATGTTTAAATTAGACAAAATAATTGATGATACCACTGAACGCTTTATTATTAATGTGACAGATAGTTCCTCAAATTCAGATTCAGAATAGAGCCTTTTATTATGGGACTCAAAATAATATGAAATTAACATTTGAAATAAAAGGTTTAACATCTATGAGTCACGTGGTTTTTTTTGTTTACCTTTATTTAATTACCTAAACCTTTCGGGTATAGAGAAACTTCTAACGCGATTGTAAAGTTTCACCAACTAATTCAATGTGACCATGTATACCGTACCGGTACTGAGTACGTGTCGTCGATCTGGAACTCCGCGGGCTTGTC
The DNA here is from genome assembly GCA_916610205.1 of Griposia aprilina. Taxonomy (NCBI): domain Eukaryota; kingdom Metazoa; phylum Arthropoda; class Insecta; order Lepidoptera; family Noctuidae; genus Griposia; species Griposia aprilina. Next base: position 2,987,225 of record OU744295.1, on the reverse strand, counting down.
GTCCTGCGAGGGCATCCTCGTCTTCAGTAGGTTGAGGAACATCGTCAGCAGCTCCAGGTTCTCGCCAGATACGTTTGATACTTGGAAGATTGGACATAGCCTGAAATAACACTAATTGGTATAGAACCTGCTGAAGATATTGTAAATTTTTCGTGGTTTATCATGAACCTACGAGTCCTACGTCACTATATTTTCATTTACTTGACGGAGAAGGTACGTGTCTCTCGTTATCATCAGCCATATTTTAACTACTGTAGGCGGAGCATGGGTAGTGTTGGTTATTGCGCAATAGAAAAACCGTTAGCAGTTCAAATCAAATTATAATTTACGATCAAAATAATCACACACTGTAGGTACACGAACACGACACAACTATATGAAACGCGCGACAGTTTCTAAACGTGTTCACTGTTTAGCCGCCAATAACAAACTCTGCTTTTACTCTGGTCAAACGTTATGTTATAGACTCTGTCAAGCGCCACCTAGTGGCGCTGGCGTCCCGATTAGTAAAAGTCAAACGATTGATATAACGTATTTCCGACATACGTTTATTTTATTGACACCAGTAAGTATCTTTATTTTTAAATGACTTCATTTTAAAATATAATACTATAACATTTCCAAGTGTTGTTTGATATTACAAGAGTTGCAACACTTTAAAATTAGCATTGAATGTTGCCAACATACCTCTGTGACACGAAGTTAGTTGCGCTAACAATGACGTCATCTTTCGTCTTCACCATGACAGGTACTTTTCGGCAGCCAGAAGACTTGAGGATCCTGATAAGTAGCTTGAGGTTGTCTTGCAGAACATTTGGGGGACACATGTCGATCTTGGTCACTACCACGAACACTGGCACGGAGAGGGCTAGCGCAAGACCTAGATGTTCTTTTGTCATGCCAACTATACCTGCGTTGGCACCGATCTAAGGATATGGAAGGATACGTCACAACATTTATATTTAAAAGAGTAAAACTCCACATCAGCATGCGTAGCATGACCTATTCTATATCTACCCTACAAAGAGAAGACAAATCACTTTCTTAACAAATATTCATTCTTTTCTTGAATTTAACATCGCGCCGTAGAAATATTTCTACAATCTGTCATTTTGTCTTCCATTTCTTCCGTGTCTATGGTGGCCATGCTACGCAGGCAGGGATGGATAAAAATACGTTTTTTTTTAGGGATGTTGAATCATGTTTGCGGCTCATAAGGTCAACCGCACGTCAATGGTAACACACATGAACTACGAGGGTAGTCCTTGTGCTACGACATAAAGGCCCTGTCAGTGTCAAATTGTACCCACGTACAGTACGATTCACGAAAGATGACCACGGCGCAGAAGGCATATTTTAGGTCCCTTTGGAGGTGCGAGGTGAGGCGCGGGCGGAATGCGTCAAGACCGGAGCGACGCCATTGGTGCGCGCGCGTCTCGTGATAGGCTGCTCAGTCGCTATTCGTCTATCGCGGCGTCGACGCGCTCACACTGCTCTCGAGTACAGTCGAAAAGAAGTGTTTCTTTGTTTTAAATTGTTTTTTATTTGTTAAGTTTTCGTTGTTTGTTAAGTTTTTTGTTGAGATTTGTTATTGTGTTGAACTTATTTGCTATTTTAAGCCATCACAATGCCGCGAGGAAAAGGCAATACTTTGAATAGACAGTCGAGAAGTTTGGTGTACAACGTGTTTCAATATTTTTCACAAGATTTTAAAATACTCGAAGCTTACAAAAAAACTTTAATATGGAACCCGGCCCCAGTTCCTCAAGTTCCACGATTCCCTCAAGTTCCATGATAGAGGGAATCATGGAACTTGAGAATAGCGATAGCGACTAAATGTGTTTCACATATTTATAATATTTTTGGTTCAATTTATTTTAATAAACATTTAAAATTACTTACGTTTGATTTATTTGCATAACCAGCGTTTACAACATTACACAAATTATTTAACCAACATTAAAATATTATTTTGTCTTAAGTCTTTTCTTCATGAGTGTACGTGCGCAGACGGTCGCCATTTGTGGTCATCTTTCGTGAATCGTACTGTAACAAACGTGCGATTGATCCAGTCGATAAAGAAAACGAGGATGTATGTCACGATATCTTCAATCCGCAAAGTTTATTTCTTAAATAAAACCAAAAGTTACTCAGTAACACACTCATTGCAAAAAGATAGCTATTAAACATTTAGAAAGTCCTCTTCTACAGTTTAATTAAACAGCATTCTACTTGATTCATTTCAAAGTTATTTATTATACCTCTGATTTGGCACCACAGTCATCTTTATTCGCGTTGATTTATGGTTGCTGTCAGAGACAACATAGTGTACAATACTGTTAGGTATTATAATGAAGTTTTATGTTATTTTAAGGCCCACTCGCACGTTTAGTCGGGTTAAATGAATAAATGTAGAGTTGTAAACTCGGAGGTAAGTAATTAACATTTTAACTCTTATAACGCGCTGCGCCACTAAAAAGCATTTCATTTTAATCGCATTGTATGTGGTTTCCATGGAGATTTAGTTTATTAATTGACGAAAGCGTCAGATAAGGAAAAATATGTTTTAAGTTTTTTTTTTATAATTTTTATTTATTTTTATATGACTTCACGAATATATTACCTGCTGATATACTGCTACTTAGTATCGAATTTTCCACTTACTCTAATGTCGAACAATATTATAAAACACAAAATAAGTTATCAGCGGTAGGTACCTCATAACGTCAATTTGTTTTGACATTACTAACACTAACCCAGAGTTTAGCGACTAACTCTCCCACATCGGTGGGTTTAATATTTTAAGGTTTATCTCTAACTCTTGGTGGCGCTAGATGAATTATTTGATTAACCCTGAGTTAGCCGTTAGCTCCAAGTTATTTAGAATAATAACCCATGAACACGCAAGTGGACCTAATTGTGCTTTAGTCTAGGTACAATATGTTTTCATTCTTTCAATATAACTGTGAAAGGACTGTACGAGCGACACCAAAATTTTTAAGCTTTTGCACTTACCATAAGCATGCCGAAGTCGGGAGCGTGTCCGGTCATGCCGAACACGGTGGTCTTGAGGTACCGCTCGTGGCCCGCTAGGTCGATGAACGTGATGACCTTGGAAGACTTCTCGCAGATCTTCACCCAGTCCAGGGTGCCGTGGTCTGGCTTGTTTACTACGTTACCTATATATAACGATTATAACATTATTCTACATCTTGTATGCTAATAATTGAGGCTGCCTCGTTCGGCAGGCAAAAAGATATTGGGTTTTCCAACAAGAATTTCTCAGTAGCAGCCCGTCTGGATTTGTACCCGGTTTAACTGGCGAAATGTAGGTGTTCTATAGGTACACCCTTCGGGGATTAAAGACATGATATTATGCTATAATTGATAAAGCCAGGATACGTTTGATCGAACGTATCCTGCCGCATGAGTTTAGCCGACACCTAGGGGTTTGCCAATGCGATCTGAAAGATGGAATTAATGTTAGAATGTCTTAGGCGCCTGTAAATTTACCGATACTTCTCTGAAGTAGATAAAGCAGCATGTCGTTTGGTGGTAAAAAAAATAGGAATCGTAGGTACTTAGTAGAAGTCTTACTTAACTAGACAAGCCCTTTGATAAAGAGGCTTACTAAGTGGTAAGGATCTTAATAGGCTCTGTTTGGTATAACTTCAAAAGAACATCAATTCTCAGCCTTGCTCATGTAAAGTGAAAGTAATTTGTATGTATTAAGTACATGCCTTTCTAGTTTCTTATCATGAAATTAGAAAGTATTCAGTTACATGATGTGCAAATGCCTTCGTTGTTTTAGAAGATGACTGTAGCTGGGCTAACACTAGTTGAAATAGGAGGAAATCCCTTGTTCTTCTACTCTTTGGTAAAGACCAAAGAGTAGAAGAACAAGGGATTTCCTCCCCTTTTGGGGTTGTTATTTCATTAGACTCATCCGATAAAGATCGGATGAGTCTAATGAAATAACACATACAATCACGCCTGTTTTCCTGAACGGTTGGGCAGAAGTGTGCTTATGGTAGGTACACCCACATTTCGCCAGCTATGTTACGTCTATGAAAGAAATAGTGAAAAAAACAAATTGGTATGTGTAGTAGTTAGGTACTCATTCATAGCGTACGACGACGTTGCAGTTATCGGACGGTTACATAAGTTAATTGCATAACTAGATAAGTACTAACTACGTCCGTTTATCAGTGATCGTTGAAGTTCTATTAATATCACACTATTTACTACTTAAATGAACTAATATTATACCAAGTACGAGTACCGAGTTATATGAATATGCAAAGTATACATCGCATTACAAGCAAGTTTCAACATCGATCCAATTATTGTAGTATTACGCCGTAACGCTTTGAAGATCTCGATAGAAACAACGTGTAACCACCAACCAATGAAAAAAAAGGAGGAGGTTCTCAAGATGACACGTATATATGTTTTTTGTTACCAGAGTACGTTATAACGAAGAGTGGCAATTACTATGAAACCTTCATATTTCTGATCGGTCTATAATTAATATCAGACAAAAATCTTGCTAAACGTGATTTTTCAGTTACTTATATGAAATATGAGGAGAATTTGCTTAAGTATGAAGATTGGAAATCGTATTGGATATAGCACTATCTTGTTATGTACCTACGTATAGAACACAAGGAGCATATTGCTGCCATACCATCGATCACTAATAAGGAAGTTCTTTATTAGTGATCGAAGTGCCATACATAAACCTAGTGGCCTTTCACAAAATACGAGAGTGATGAATGTAGCTTTTTTAAAGCAAATCTAAAAAGCTTGAAATGGGGACGGGGACCATCACGGGACACTGCTCGCTAAACAAACACTTCCACACAACAGGCATAACGGACAGTCCTCTATGCAGGGCCTGCATGGAGGCTGAGGAAACCGTTGCGCATGTGCTCTTTGAATGCACATGCGTCACCCAGATTAGGACAGAAACCCTCGGGGCACCCATATCCTACACAGACACTCTCAGAAGACCAGGAGACATCATCAACCTCTGACGGGAGGTGGGTTGGTCGGAATAACCACCGACGGCCGCCATGGCCCACGCACAATGGTCCACATGAAGGACTAAACGCGGAAAGAAGAAGAAGCCTAGAAAGCATGCAGCTGGTTTCAGTAAAGTTCAGTTATTGTGAAGAGTTTACTGGTAAAACTGAACTGCCACTTAAAATTCGCTAAGTGGATATAAAAATGCAATATTGCATGACTAATTTACTTATTACTTTTATTAGATTAGGTAATTTTGCTTCGTCGTCGAAGTAATCGTACTACAACGACGTATAGTTTTCTTATCGTAATCATTGATCCAAAGTTCCCAACCACATTTTACCTTCTTATCTTTGTTTTATTTAACTGTAGTACACTCGGTGAAATTTAATTAAAAGTAACATGATTAAATCGAAAATAAACAACCATATTTTTATTTTATTTAAACTAAGCCTTCTTCTTTTTTTAAGGGTTTTGGTTTCCGCACTTAGTCCTTCATGTGGACCACAGTGCGTGGGCTAAACTAAACCTTCGTATGAGCACCCTTTTCATCACGGGCCTTGTACGGACAAAGAGATTTAGTGCGATTCCAGCAGTCAACTAAAATCCATAAAGCTGCATCAGTGGGTCTACCCGGACCACAATTTTTCTTTAAATTCATACACGCGGAGATTTTAACTCTCCCGGAAACTACTAAAGAATAACATCCTACAATTTAATACAAACTATTTAGGCACCTTTCATATCCAGCGTAGGCGTTCGTCGAACACATACGCTGCGCAAACGTCGCGTCCACATCGCGACGTTACCCAATGCCATCCAGTTTTTTTCACCGGCTTTTGTTTCAGTATCTACATAGTACTCACCCATGCTATCGAAGCCCAGAATATCATTGCCCACAGAGCTGGTCCGTCCGCTCTCCATCTCATGCTTGTGTCGGAACAGCCGCTGTCGCGCGTACCCACGTCCGTTGTCCAGTTCACCGTGAGTTAGTACACCCAGGAGAGTTGACTTGCCCGCGTCCACGTTGCCTACAACTGCCACTCTATATTGTGAAAGAGTACAATAATTAGTTTGAAAATGGTTCATGGTTAAAGTAGTACAAGAAATAGCAGAAAAGGAAAAACGCCAGAACCAAGACGTACATTATCTTATTTGTTATGTTATAGTTTGACAAACAAAGGCACCTATGGACGTCAGCAATACCAGAGTTATCAAATGGCAGGTGCGTTTCAATCCTAAAGATAACCCTGAAATGTCGTATCGGTTTGAAATAACACAGGTCCGTTGGGGCCACGGGCCTAGATGCGGTCCGGTTGGATGGGTATGGTTTCTACCTTTAAAATCAGAACACAGCACCACTGTTTGGCAGCAGAAATTAGTATAGTGGCACATTTCCGGCGACGAATATTCTTCCACGAACATCCCGACTACGGCTGATCACCACCATATTCCACCTCTGTCACACCTGATCTCCATGAAGTCGGTGTGGTCGAGCTCGGCGCGCAGCAGGTACTGGCCGGTGAGCCCGCTGCCGCACTCCCAGCGCCGCAGCTCCACGCATGACACGCGCTCGCCACTGACCAGCGACTGTAGCGTCGCTACTGATGCGCTGTACTCGTCCACTGTTAGACCGCGCCCGTCTGCACAGATGATGAACACATTATGACCAGCGGTCAGGGCACCAGAAAAGACTTGCTAAATTATCAGCTAAGTCACGCCCAGAAATCTAATCTTGTTTTTTACGAAGCGTTACGATCGCGAACATTCGTTCACGAGCGTTCGTTTATGAACATTCGAAAGCGTGGTATCACGTAGTTAGGAGAACTCCACTGTGAGCCAATCGTTTGTGAATAAATTAAATTCATTCGATAGAGCGGTGCTCCTTAGAACTTAGGGCCACCAAAGTAATTTCGTGTTAGCGAACCAATGCTCGCATATGAACGCTCGTGATCAAAAGCTCGCGGCTCGTTGTCGACTAGTATAGCCTAGCTAGGGTATAGAATACCTAGGCGCCTTGAGCTAAATGTGTACATTAGTATAACGAGATTTGTTAGTGATATTTGCAGGAAATACCTATGATAGACAAACTAATTAGTTCCTAAAGTGGTACAGGCGCTTAGAAAGAGGATTTTGTTTTATGGATTGAATTCCAAATAGACGTTATCAAAAATTAAATTAAAATTATATGGCTGATAGGTCTAGCGTGCGCCACTCAACTTTGTTTAATGTTTGTACAGATTGGATATGGCCTTGACACGCTGAGAGTGTTATGTTTAACTTAACTACAACCATGTGGTATTATAGAAAAGGAATACTATGTTTACAAGTTGACGGCTGCAGAGGAGTAACTTTACCTTATTATATAGGTTTTTAAGTAGTATTTCAAGTATCTCGTTATTAGATTTTACCAAGTTCAAGGCGTAGGTAAATGCGGTGTAAGGATCATCGACGCGCCGGGGTCGGGGAGGCAACCGCCTTGGCGCCTAATGCGCCGAAATCCACTTACCGAACAAGGTAGGTGGACCTTTGGGGTCGCAGGCGTACAGAGTGGGGACTCTGTCCGCCCACCGAGTGACCCCACGGAAGACGGTGGCACAGTGGCTACGGTGAGACCCCAAGGGGAGGGCCCCTTAACAGTCTCCCCAGGGATGTGCCTTACAGGCGTTGCAAAGGGGGGGTTCCGGAATTGGTCTTTTAAGAGGAACCGGGACCCCCCCCATGTGCTGATGGTGATCACCGGGGTGGTTTTAGTAAGGTAAAAATCCCACACACCCCGACCTCCGTCCCCAGAGGTCGGGTGCCTTTTGAAGGTTTCCCCCGAAAAATAAAAAACAAAAAAAAACGTAATACGGGCTGGTGTCCGCAACTCCGCGTCAATGCGCGTATTTTGCGTACGGTGGTCGATGTCCCTTACACCGTGTATTCCTGCAGCTCTTAACTTGGAACTATATCGTGCGTGAATCATTCAATGGTCGTCTGCACATATTCGTATTACATTTGCGGTAACATTAAATGCACTATTAAAAGTAATCGATATTACCACATTACCGCATGCACGTGCGTCTGACTGATCACGTAGATAAGATAATACACTTGCAAGTTGCAACATCTGTATTATCTGCTTTTACATGGTATTTATGAAATTATAAATTATCTTACATTTTGATTATCATTAAATTATTTGATGACGTAATTAACGCCTCGATGATGACTCAATCTAAGGGCCAGTACGCACGGTTTTCACTGCCATAAACTTAATACCTATCAACATTGCACCCGTTTGAAATAAAGGCGCGATGCACGGCGCTTTGGCAGGTGTGCGCCGCCGCGCGGCCCAAAGAATCGATGGTTCCAAGAATTCCCTTAACTCCAGCCAAAGATTTGTGGAATCAAAATATTTTCACAGATTAAATGCGTGACATATTATCTCTTATTATTGTTGTGTAGTCCGCTTCTGCAGAAGGAGAATGATGAAATGTTGAATAATACATGATTTTCCTCTTCGTTTTGAAACAGGTAAGTAGATGTGACTCATAAATTAATGAGCAATACTATTGTACTTACACAATAATATAGTTATGAAGTATTGATCAGTATAATAACAGCACAGTTACTGTAAGGTAAACCACAACATGTTGATTGAATCACATTTGTTTACATCCATCTCAACGAGAGTGCAGTGGTGGCCCAGTGGTAGTCGCGACTTACGATTTGTAGGTCGTGGGTTCGAACCCAAGCAGGCGCTTTACTTGTGTGTAAATTATTGCATCACCACTGCTCTCAAAACGATGAAGGAAAACATCGTGAGGAAACCAGTATGTACCAGAAACAAAAATTCGAAGACGTGATGTGACATCTACCAACCCGCACTGAGCCCGCGTGGTGGATTACGGCTGACTCCCTTTCACAAAGAGGAGGCCTGTGCCCAGCAGGGGGAACATTATAGGCAGATTTAAAAAAAAAACATCTCCAAAGGATTAATTTCTACTGCACCGTAAAACAGGCACTATTTTATTAAATTGTTTTGTGGTTGTCAATCAGTATTGTTATCAGCTACAGTGATAATAGTTTATTTAGTCACAGAAGGACTTTAAATTATGTATATCTAATTTTTTTTTTTATCTGTACTTTTCATGTTACTCGCATTTATTTTTTCACTCTATTTTCGAGTTACATTACATAATTATTATAAAATGAAATTGTTACCTTCTCCATGCCCTATGTCGTATATTATCTCTCCATTGCCTGACTCCAGCCTCTCCAGCAGTTGCTTCCGGAGCAGCTCATATTCATCAGATGTAGGGCTCACAAGCACCATCTAAAGAAAATAATGTTAAATTACTTAATGGCAAGCCTTTCATACACTGAATATTTTTATAAATATATTATGTACATACTATTTTGAATTATTGGAACAAAGTGCCTTAATGCGGTTTGCAGTAGGAGTTGACTAGTAGAAATCAGCATGATTAAAAAGCATTATGCCACTTTATGCTCTTTGTGTTATATACAAGTATGTGTGTGCGTGAGAGTATGGCGGAAGGAACTTCATTACTGACGGGGATTCCCCGACCACACACATACACATTTTTTTTTATATATTATGGCCTGCACGCAGCAGAGAGACATTCATTACAGGTTAAATAGTTAGATGGATATTATGTACTGCATCTGGTAATATAAAATTGAAATATTGTTTTGTGTTTTGGGTCCATTTCTTTTATCCATACTGTTTATTCTAGACATAGTCACTTAATTGCAAGGAAAGCTTCATTCATACATAACACAGATTCAAAATACTTATAGGTGATGCAATATTACTCAACGCAAAGCTCTGTAACATTGATTTGACTTTCTATTTTATTTATGCATTTTATCCTAATATTATTAACAGGATAGTGAGTGTGTTTGTCTGATCTGTTAAAATATCTTTATGTATATAATTCTACTGTATGTGTGTATGTTACTGAACTCCTCCTAAACGGCTGGACTGATTTGAATCAATTTTTTTGTATGCGTTTGGGTGGCGCCCTGGATGGGTTAGATTCACAATTGGACCCGATAGGTGGCGCTGCAATCTAGTTCTAGGAAACAGGACAATGTCTGTCCGGTCAGCTAGTTTAACTATATAATTTTGATTTGGCAGCGAGCTTTGTTCTTTATAACCAACATTTATTTACATTGATAGAGCTACGGTCAGTTCTGTAATTAGCTATTTATATGTATCTATAGTATCAAGTTGTATTGATTGATAATGATAACTAGTTCATTGAAGATCCTTTTCACATATTTTGCATACATACCTATGTGTGCATAGAATGCCAGCACCATTTATAAACAAAGTGATGTAATATTGTTACCGTGCTAAAACTTGTTTGACAATAATGCTTTTAGTCCATTATTTAATACAATTTGAATTATTATCCTATTTGATGAATTATAATGGACAAATGTGTTTTTAGTTACGAAATTATAGTTTTAATTATTTATAAGTAGGTACTCTAACAAGGGTTTTTTATTACTTTGATGTAAGTATTTGATATCATGAAGTTCCTATGTTAATTCTAGCTTGAGAATCAACAGATTCATCACATTCATGCAATAATTTAGCAAGGACGGGTAGAAGTGAATAAGCGACTTTTTCGCGGGAACGAAAATGTTGGTAAACAAAGACAATATTAATGTTTACCTTTCCTCTGATGCTTGAATAATCCGTCTCGTTCTCCAAGAAGCCCTCGGGCTCCACGATCGGGATCAATTTCACAGGTGACTCGGGAATACTATCCATGTTTAATGACAATCAGCAACAACAGCAACAAACTATTACACCATTATGTCATCACGTTACTGTACCGAAAGCACTTCCCTGGGGTTACAGTTCCTATGAAACAAAACAACGCGAGATTTATTAACACAAAGACAACAAAAGATAAAAATTAATTAAACAAATAGCTACAAATTCTGAACACAGATGCTTTAGGTGTTACACGGAATTTAACGATCTTATGAAACAAAGAACTGCTTCTGTAGCACGGGTTGCAATATAATGTATGTTTTCTAAATATTCAATAAAATACGACAGATACCCTATTATTATCCGCAGAATGAGTTGAAAATAGATTTTCTAAATAAAACAGATGGAGTAAATGCCAACTTTTTGACAACTCACATGCTAAGTGTTGCTAGTAATTTTAGTATTTTGCAAAATTGTATGAGCTCAAACTGAAAAAATACAAAAATACATCATTATTATGGTTTATAAATGATATTTTTCATTTTTTTATAGAATGTAATATCTTTACATTCTTTAAAATTACATATTTAGCTTATTTGGTCTAAGAAACGAATTTGAAATAAATGTTGTTTATTTTCCAAGAGGATCTGTAAACGAAAATAAACTGGCAACTACTTTTAATGTTGCAAGCAACACAAATCGTCTTCCTCCTATGGAAGGAACTGCGAGAAGGAAAAAAAATATACAAAATAAATACCTAGACCTAAAGCCTTGCCTGGCTAGGCTAAGTGTCATTCTCCATGGAGGCGAAGTTTCATAGACGCGTATTCGTCAGTGATTCGTCAATATACGCTTGGTGTACGCCTGCTCGCAGCTTACATACAAAACTATGAAACTCTGTCGATGGAGCGGCAACGTCGTGCTTGCGTCGCTGAATGCAGACTTCATGACGCCTGTCGTACCGCATGTCATACGCCGCTGGGGCGTACATCAAGCGAAAGCACCTGTTTAGTTTTGTGAAAATGGCGGGAACGGCTGTGAAATAGTTCAGATATGTCCGACGACATTGTAACAAATGATTGAAAACGTACGCGTATAATACGCCTCGTGGACAGGGTTCAGGACGCTGGGCTGCTCAAGCTGTTTGGCGTATTTTGAAGCGTCTATAGCTACATCTCCGTGGACAGTGAGCCTTAGTTGAAATGTCGCGAGACAATCATGTATCGCAACTTTTCACCAGATACGTCTCCCTCACGATGTTTGTTCTGAGACAACCGCCGCGCTCCGTCCACTTTACCCTCATGATGTTTCAGGAAGAAGTACTATTATGTTCACTGTTGTGCTGCATTATGTTAGGTTGTACTAGCTATGTCATGGTACACGTGCACCACACGCAAGACAAATCTCACAACGTCTCTGGCCTTTGATGTCCCGGTAAAAACCAACAGCTTTGGTATAATGGAGCCAAGGTGGTTCCAAAATCTGAATTTCCAGATCATTCACTTGCTGATTACAGAAAGGCATTTAGATTTCGATTTCCGGACATTTGCGCCCGGTCTCATGTATTATTATTAATAGAATAGCTTTTTAGATACGGAATGTATGGCACAAACGTGAGGAGGCGAAGCATTATATACTCCCTCAGTAATGGGTGGAAGAAAGCTGCCAATGATGAGGATAATGATGAAAATCGTTGTGTATAATTATTACATATTGATCTCTAAAGCCGAGTAAAATGTGATTACCGTCATTTACCAATACTACTTAGTATTCTAGAATTCTACCGTAGGGTTTTTCGTCTCGCGCTGTCACTGTCACCCCTCGCTGCTCGTCGCCACTCGCCATTGGCCATTGGCCATTAGTAATCTGTGCATTCGCCATCGGTGATCCGTGATTGTATCTTTTTCTTTCGGTCAGAATCGATTGTAATATCCATGCAATTGTGAAGTGTAAATAAATATCTGATAGTGTATTTGGTACCGTGAATAAGTTTTTATATTGTCGAATTCGTTATGGTTCTATGGATACGTCTATCCTTGAACAATCAATATGGGTGATTTGAATTCATCTGATTGTTCCTGGAAGAAAATGGTGATAGCGAAAGCAAATAATGAGTGGATCTCTACTGTAAAATCTGAATATTCCAAAATGGACAACACGCTTACCGTTACAGATATGAATTCTGAACTTGAACTAATATCTTATGATAATGTCAAAAAAGAGTATGATGAAACTAGTTGTGATAAAAATTATGAGATGGATGACTCGAATTCGATGTCATCGACACAGGAGTTGGACCCGCTCTTGCTGCTGGAGCCCGGCAAACGGAGACGTCGCAGAGATTCGGGTCCGAAGTGTGAATCACCTGACGAGCGAGCATCGCGGTTAGCAAAGATGTCTGCTTATGCCGCACAGAGGCTCGCTAACGAAACCCCTGACCAGCGTGCCAGCAGGCTGAGGCGCATGTCAGAATATGCAGCCAAAAGATTGTCGAAGGAGACCAGTGAACAGAGAGCTAAACGCTTATCAAGAATGTCTGCCTATGCTGCCAAAAGGCTGGCCAATGAATCACCAGAGCAGAGGCAGGCCAGACTAGCTAGAATGTCTGCATATGCGGCCCGGCGACAAGCCATGAAGAAAGTTTCTGGTCCCAGCACCTCTGATGGTTGTCATTCAGAAAATTCAAATTACAATATGCAAACAATGCCTAACCAAAGCTGAGAATACTTTTTATTCAAGTCAATTATCATAATAATATTATTAGAATACAGACTTGATTACTTTTATACAGATTTTTACTCAAAATTGATTTATGTAAATAGATATATTTTTAGTGTTACGTCTATTTAGTTTTTTTTTTAAAGCATTATTATTTTTAGTTTTATTAATATGCTGTAGTTTTGTATTAATCAGCTTATTAAAATATAAGTGCAACAACATCACAATAAACTTCTATACTAAAAGTAGCTTCATTTAAAATGTATTCTGCCTTGTTTGTAGATTTGTCATTTATAGAAAAAGTCTTGAACATAATTAAAGTTTATTTTAATCAAACAATACACTTTTTATACAGCTTAGTAAGAAAATGTTAGTGAGGCTATAACACACAAAAGTATGTGCAGAAATATTTTTACATAATTCATATCATTGAGATTCTGCAGAAGAAAAAGGAAAAATTAAAGGAATGTTCTTAATCAGTCTATGAATAATGTCCTACCCATTAGATACTCAAATACAATGCATCCTATAATATCAAATATCTTACATTAATATACATTTCACATTATAACTACCTCCTACCTACACCATTACAGATACCACGCTTCATACAAGCACTTCTTGTACAAAATAAACTTAATTTGAATTAAATTATGGTATATTTTATGTTGTGAAATAAGGCATATATTTACACAATTCACCAAGTGTAGTGCAAGGGTAGTACATTGCCTGATTGCCTGAGAGACCTTTACATGAAAATGTATTGGACATGTACCTCATTCTATAGAAGCTGCTACAGCAACATTGATAAATATATATTTTAATTTAAAAACTACCATATACTTTTCATATTATATTTTACTATGAGAACTATACATTATTTATTTTTAATTACATTTAGAGATTATTGACATCATACTTTTAAAATAATATTGAATTTAGATTGCTGCCTTAAAAAGCAAATAAAATAAAAAAATTGAGCAAAAAGTTAAATAGTGTTGAGAAAAAGTAAAGACAGTCCAGTCCAGCAAATTTCGTCATGTTTCGTCAATTCGTCATGTCCAGCAAATACGCAAAAAAGGACGGATGTTACTGCTATGATTGCAAATATATACAGAACATGATCAAAATTCCCCCACATAGAATAATTTTCAGCTTTACTTATGGTAAGTTTGAGTTGTTTACTCAAACTTTCTATGAGTAAAGCTGAAAAATCCTGGATTTTACATTTTTTTATACCTTATTCATTGTTACGAAATCGAAACGGTGTCACCATGCGATCAGAATATAAAAAAATACGTAATATGTACAAAGCTTGACTAATAAATTCAGAAGCAACCTATTATGCAAAACAAAGAAAATACAATTTCAATAACATTATTTTCGGTATGCCCAATTCAAGGTGATATTTAGTAATAAATAAGCATTCTACTGCTCAGTTCAGTATTACAAGTTGGGCTCACACCATTGAGGCAAGGTTGGTTCCCGGCCAGTAGCCTAAAGGCCAGCGCGTACTGCACGGCCGGAACTGCGGAGCACTGAAATATATACAGGATAAATTTTTAACCAGTGCGCAAACTGTAACCATTAATTCAGCATATGATTCTATACCCCTAGCATAGAAATTTTTCGTCAGTTATAAAAAAACAAAAGTGTGGTTCCATACATTTTGACCGCGAAGGTATTGCACTTTTCTATGAAACATCAGATTCTTTTTTTGATAACCGATAAGAAATTTCTGCACTAGTAATGTGCTGAATTCATGGTTACAGATTGCGCACTGGTTCAAAATTTATCCTGTGTGTACTTATTAAAATATTAAATATCCTCTGCAGTACCGTCCGCCAATGTGCACTGGCCCTAAGTGAACTTTATGTGAGAGGCAAAATGATATCTTGCTCCAACAAAAACCTCTACAATACCAACTTTAGCCTGTGCTAAAGCAGGGGTTCACTTACAATGTTAATTATATTATTATTACTTAAACCTATAGCTATACATACGTAGATACATAAATTCACGCGTTCTTCTCATGGGGGTAGGCAGAAACTACAGAACGCCACCTGCTACGATCCTTACATACTCCTTTTGCCTCGTAGCTATTACATACAATAATATAGGTATACAACCTGGAATATAGCTGCAAATCAGTCACACAGTCTAATTTGCTTATTACTAAATAAAGCCACTAATATATTAATTTATTACTTATACTGTTTTTACGAAATGTTACGTACGTATGTTGCATACGTCGTTTAGGTTTGTAAGGTCGCTTATTCACCGTACACCCGTTGCTTTAGGCGTTGTACACCCGTTTAATATGGCTTTATTTAATGGAAGCAGCCACATCATTCGACCAGTCACAAGGAAGCTCAAGTTTGGAGC
The DNA here is from genome assembly GCA_916610205.1 of Griposia aprilina. Taxonomy (NCBI): domain Eukaryota; kingdom Metazoa; phylum Arthropoda; class Insecta; order Lepidoptera; family Noctuidae; genus Griposia; species Griposia aprilina. The sequence goes on along the minus strand of OU744295.1, from coordinate 2,971,360 downwards.
ATTCCTTAGTAAGGTGGCAGCGTGTATTCGACATGGTTGTATAACTGCGTCGGTTGGTACGGATGAGGTTTGCGACGCGGCTGTGGTCGCTAGCAAGCGGTGTCCGTAGCGAGTGGCGAGCCAGCTACTGGCGCCAGTAGCTGCCGGGTGGATGATGTTGAGCTGTACGAGTCGCCCGATGAGCGCACGCTCGACTGGCTCAGGGGTGTTCCTGGACAAATGTTATTTGATGTAATGGTGCCATAGCCTATCAAAGATCACGACTGGACAAAGGTGGTCACCGCACGAAACTTACGGGTAAGCCGCAGACTCTTGTCCCGCAATCCGTATTATGTGTCGGAATACAGCGTCATATTCAATTAGTTAGCGAAATTCCGCAGTAGGTAACTACACTTCCAGGGGTCGTTGACCCCCCAAAACAATTATCAAAATATGATATTTTTGAGTGAAATTTCTTAGGCGGCGAGTTGATAATTTGGACGAGAATTAAGAATAAAATTTCATGGACGCGTCACGTTTAGGCACATTTCGTTAAATGAGGGAGAAGAAAGATAACTCTCACTGTCTCTCACACTAAATCTCTCTTATTCTTTTTTTTTATGTTTTAAGAAGTTTCACTTCTATCACGTGTACGGTGTTGCACGCACATATTTTTTTATATCATTATATTTAGGTATCAAAAACCCATCGCGTCAGTTGAGTTTCGCTAACTAATTTAATTTGCCCTATAAACTTGGTTTATTTGCATGGTAAGTAATTACACTTACATTATTTTTTAAGCTACATACATACCAGGTAATGACGTGACGTGATGCGGTAAAGCCCAACGCTGGGGAGTACAATCTCCATTGTTAGTCGGCTCCTGTAACAGATAATTATATTAGGACATGATGGTGCAGATTTAAAAACCAGATTTCTAATATTATGCGCATATTGTGGCCAGACTAATGAAGTTTGTTTTAGATCATATTTTTTTTCGAAAAGTATGAAATTGTATAGTGATATGTCCGGCAATAATATGCACATGTAATTGCGTTTCAAAAGCCCCGCAATGTCTTGACCTCAAGCTACGTTATGTGATTAACGCAGTGCATCGCTCGGCTCCTGCAACGTGCCAGTGTGACCTCAACAACATTCATACAATACGGATGCAGTACATGATAATAATGAAAGTGCAAATTAAACACGACGCGGAAAATAAAAGAACATCGCGTAAACCAAAACCGAATTAACACGCACACAAACAAAGCTCAATGATGACGTCACGACTACGATGACAGCTGATGCAAGATGGCGGACTTACTGCAAGTTTGTTCATCTTAGGAACGGTCAGAATGGTTGTGTTGGTGTCTTCCGGCGTGAAATAATCTGAGTCCTCGGCGACTGCCGGCGACTCCACATCGTTACGAGACTGTGTTCCGCTCGCTGCGTGCGATTTTACACCCAATTATCAACTGTTCACGGTGACACTACTCCTGTCTTTGCTTTTGTATGCCCTAGGTAGGTCGACGCGCGCTCCCTTCTGATAGGATGCGATTAAGTTCTAATAACAAGCATGTCGATTTTATGGATGACTGCTATTATTGGTATAATTAACTAAAGCGCCTTTTTACGATATATTATTATGATTAAATGCTATACTCATCGATTCTATAATCAAAACATTTGAGACATTATATCGATGAAAATCTAAGACAGCGTGGTTTAGTTTTAAACATGCTTCAAACACACTATGTATGGGGAAAGAACTACCCTAACACAATTTCCCTTAGTTTAGTAGGAGTATTGCGTTTATCTAAAACTCACTTTATAATCTTCCTAACTAATTATCCTAAATCATACATTTGAGACAGGACGATTACTGAATAACGAAATGAACAATCACCTCTATACATTCAAAATGGGCATAGGGAAAAATCATACTAGCGTTCACTTGGCTGCTAGTGCAATATCACCCTTATTTCCAAGCAAAGCTTCCACGTAATAATATCTACAAATTGAAAATTGGTTGAAATAAATAGCGGCCTACTAGCGGACGTTCGAAGTTTGAATTTACATGACTAGTAAGAGCATGAGAAATATTATATTAATAGGGTGTCATTGTGTTGGGTAGACACGGAGTAGTATACAGATGGAGTGCCAATATACAAGGACAAGGCGGAAGCGAAAGTGGCAAAGACGAAATGTCATAATATGTTGAGGCGATCTTATTTAGACATAATATTTACCGATAGGGTGGGCAGAGGTGTATAGTAGGTACACCCACATTTCGCCTATTATTTTTAAGTTATATAAAGTTTATAAGTTATATGTGTAAGTTATAGTTAGTTTTATTATGCAAAAGGTTAAAGTATATTTGCAGTTAGTGGCTTGCATATTGGCAAACCATCTGTATACCATCCCGTGACACTAAAACAATGTATGTTTGTTATTGTATGTATGTCTGTATGTGCGTAGGTGTATATTAGATTGGTGACTGGCATACTGACAGTTGTGCTTGTGGTCGGGCTCGTCGCTGTCGGTATCGTCGATGTGCGCCAGTGCGGGCGCAGACAGGCACAGCGCAGAACTCATCGAGTGTTTGTTATTGCATGTATGTGTGTTGGTGTATGTCTGACTGGCATACTGACAGTTGTGCTTATGGTCGGGCTCGTCGGTGTCGGTGTCGTCGATGTGCGCGAGCGCAGGCGCGGACAGGCGAAGCGCAGAGCTCACGGCGCGCATGGTGCCCGGGGACCCGCTGCCCAAGCTGGATACTGTCTACACATCAAATTAATAAAAAGATTAGAAGATAGGGCCAAGTTACCGAAATGCATGTCGAGGATAGAGCGAATAGGCCAAACAAACAACTAAAATTTAAGGCAAATCTGCGAAATTAATACCAGATTTATCACCGGGATTGTGTTTTAAAAATGTTGAAAAAGAACCCTACTAATATTATAATTGTGAAAGTTTGTGAAGATGGATGGATGTTAAGAATGGGTAAGAAACTCCACCGTTACTCTTTTTAAAAATGTTTTACAATATTATGTATACATTAATTATATAATTATATGTGAAGACAATGCACCTAGAATAGGATTACTATACCACAATAGGTAAAAAGAATTAAATATAATGCAATGACAGGTAAATTAATTTGAGATAGATACATGATGCTTACATATTTACAAATATTGAAAAGTAACGGATTTTTCCAAAATTTCACAAGTATTAATTTAGTGTGTGAGTAAAAGTAGTTACATAATGTAAAAATCAATGTCATAAAAATTATAAATTATACAATTAAATTAGCAACCAGTTTGATTTTGTCTAGACTCTAGATTGTCCTATGGAGCAGGACCAGCATGTTTCCAAGCATTGTTATCTAGGATAAAATCCTCTAATTTGTAATATGTTTACAAAGTGTACTTTTAATATGAGTTTTAAATTTTCTTTCATTTAATTGCAATATATCACAAGGTATTTTGTTGTAACATTTAACACAGTACCCCATAAAAGTTGTATATACTTTAGATAATCTAAAAAATGGTTGATCTATTTTATCTTTATTTCTAGTATTAAAATTATGTCTATCACTTATTTTATTAAAAAGATGTAGATTTTTTCTTACATACATAATATTTTATTAAATGAATTGGCAAGGTACCGTCATAATATTAATCTTTTTAAATAGTTCCCTAAGAGATTCGCAGCGACGTAGAATGTAAATGGCCCTGACAGTTCTCTTTTGCAAAATGAAAATGGATTCAATGTCAGCAGCCCGACCCCACAGTAAAATGCCATATGACCTAATGCTGTGGAAGTAGCTAAAATAGACCAAACGCGCGGTTTCTACATCTGTTAACTGTCTTATCTTCCTAACAGCATAAGCGGCCGAGCTTAACCGCCCCGCAAAAGATGTTATATGGGGTCCCCATTGTAATTTCTCGTCTAGCGTGATTCACAGGAAAACCGTCTGATTAACAAATTCTAGTTTTTGTCCATTCAATATGATGTCACATTCGCAACTTCTAACATTTGGTAATTGAAATCTAATGCATTTGGTTTTTTTTTTTCATTTGGTACCAAATTATTTACCACAATCCAATCTTGGACCTGAAGAATAGAGTTATTCACGTCGTCAAGATTTTGTGACCGTCGGCCTACTTTAAAGATGAATGATGTGTCACCTGCAAATAACACCATCTTCGGTTGATTCTGCAGTAATTGGGGTAAATCATTAATGTAAACTAAAAAAAGGAATGGACCCAACATCGAACCTTGACGAACGCCCATTGTCATTTCAGATCCTAAAAAAAAGGATACCTACCTACCAAATGGTTACTTTTACTATTATTGTTTATGTTACCCGTATATAAAAAATAAAAAAAATAAAAATTAATTAATTAAATTTAAATTAATTTTTAATTTAAATTAAGTATATACATAGTAAGGATATTCATTATTATTATTATAGTATAGTTAGGTACTTTCAAGTTCTGGTTACAAGGTTCGGTTTAGCTTTGATAAGTATAGGTAGGAAAATATTCAGATTAATTATTCTTTAAAAGAAGACAACCCTAACGTAGTCAGAAGAGATAAGAATTTCGTGATAGAAAGGCAACTTCTAGGTGAATAGAACTGTAGACAATTAGCGCTGTGCGACCTGAAATGCACTTTATTTTGTCGTAGCAAGAGTCGCTATTTATTTAAATGATTTTGCGGAGTGAATCTTCTGTACTTGTACTATTATGTATTCTGTTGTAAAACTAAAACTTTACGAGTTTTCCAATAAACTGAGTTTCAGGACCTTTGACAGCAATTTCTTTTTCGCACATGTCTCAATGGATTTATCACACAGTATTTCTAATACTTAAATTAAGCTAATCCCCGTGAAAAATCTTCACTAGGATTTTTTCGCTGAAAATATGTTAAGGACGCTACCACATATTTCTACCAATTAAATGAATAGGAAACACAACTGCGAGGCAATCTTGTTCTCAAATTAGAGATACTATATTCATCTCCAGAATGGCACCGTAAAATTTGTATGGCCTCATACAAAATTTTCACTCCAAACGTTTTCACCACCACATTAATCCCAGAAAATGAAAAACAAAATGGGGTCTGAATAGACCAGACCAGTATAGCTAGATCAACAGCATATTTTTAAATATAAAATAATAAGAAATTGTGGCTTATACGTATAGTCCCTTATACGTATACTAAATATTTTGTACCATAATAACCTTTTCATTTATGAGAAAAATTAATAATGGTCTGAAATTTCTTCATACATTTTCTACTCGCGGTTTCACATTCCAATTCCGCGCGCTCAGAAGCGCGGGTGTATCGCTTTTTTGTAAATAAGATATACGATCAAAACAATAATAAAGTGAGTGCTGTGCTGTATACTGTGGTTGGAAAAAGTTGATACTTTTCTGACCAAAAGTATGAGTACCACATACCATGATGGCTAACTTATCGGATATAATTTTATTCGCTGATGAAACTTCTCTTATTTTTAAAATAGATAGAAAAGATACGGATGTCTTACATGTGAACGATAGTCTGGCGTTTCTTTCGAAATGGTTCGCAGCTAATAATCTTTTACTTAATGCAAAAAAACTAAATGTCTAAGTTTTCATTACCAAATGTACCCCAAGTGGGTCTAAATTTAAAACTTGATGGCAAGAAACTAGATGTTATTACGGAAACTGTATTTCTAAGAATTACTTTAGATTCAAAATTGCAATGGGGCGCCCACATTAGAGCTCTTTCAGGTAGATTAAGTTCAGCTGCATATGCAGTAAGAAAAATAAGGCAGTTGACTGATATAGCCACTGCTAGGCTAGTATACATTGCTTATTTTCACAGAATTATGTCTTATGGCGTTCTGCTGTAGGGATTGGCAGCTGACGTAGATTCAGTTTTCATTTTACAAAAGAGTTCAATCCGCGCGATCTATAAAATGGGTCCTCGCGAGTCTCTTATAAACAAATTCAAAGAAACTGATATACTAACTCTGCCTTCTCTTTATATCTTAGAAAGTATTTTGTATGTTCGCAAAAACTTAGGACTTTGCAAAATAAGAAGCGATTTCCATAATATAAATACACGTAACAAAAAGAAATTGTAATACCCAAATTTAGATTAACTAATACAAGCAAGTCATTTCTTATAAACAGTATCCGCTTTTATAACAAGTTGCCAAAGTCAGTTACTGAACTTAGCGATGGAAAGTTCAATACCCACATCAAATGTATCCTTATCGTCTTCTTATCTTGAAGACAAGGAAGTTTGGCAATAATTCCTTCTGCACATGTGGCTACCCTGGTACCACATTAACGGCATCACTAAGTAAATACGAAGTTTATTTAAAAAAATGTATTTTTTACGTTCTTCTTTGGCGTGATCTTTTCATTATTTGACATTATATACCTCTAATTCTTATTTCAACTCTTATGACTTTTGTAGCCAGGGTTTTAATTGAGATTTGTTACAGTTGTAATGGTAATCATGTCATTTGGTTTGAATAGGCTTTTATTTTTATATAGATTCTTCTATATTTTCTGAATGTGAGAATGTTGTACGCCTAACTTGTAGACTGTAGTTTTTTAGACTTTTTATATTTTGTTGAGTACTTGTTACTTGTTGACAGGCCTTCACTGTCCTCTCATACCTATCAACACTGTAATGTGAAACATTGTATATGACCCTTATTTTTAAAAGAGTAAACGTGGAGTTTCTTGCCGGCTCTTTTCCATAGGAAACAACCAATTGGAACCGTGCACCTAGCTTCTGACGTTTCCTAAGTGCCCATGTTGGTTTATGTGAAATAAAATATTTTGATTTGATTTTATTTGAATATCCTGGGCTAGAAATACAGGAGAGAGTGAGGTAAGGAAGTTTGAGCCCATCATCATGTGAGACTGTGGGACTAGCAATCAGGTTGATAAACCAGGAGATGGTACATACGTACAGGGATTCGAGTGAATCAAATTCCACCGGAGTCGTTGCGCCATTTAATCGTCTAGCTTTCGACTATCACCTATCTAAGGATATACCGTCGCTCGTCTAAACAAAATATGGCGGCATGAAAATTTTAATTTCAAAACCAAATATAAAGTTATAATAGGTACATAAAGAATTTATACAAGTATCCTCACCCCATTAGTAGTAGGGTGTGTGAGCAGCGGCGACAGTCGTTCGGCGTCGCTGTCAGGCTCCGGATGTGTCGCTCTCGCTTCATCATCTGAGCCTGACGCTTCTTGCACGGACTCCATGTCGCCAGGGTACTCCAGGCTCAGGGATGACTGTGCACCATAAAGTAGAGTCATATAAAATAAAGAATACGTCGGAAACAAAACTAGGCGTGTCATACACCCCGAAGGTGTAGACTAATAGCGATGCCTATTTTCAAAGCGTTCGAGCCGTAAGACCTGGAGCGGATTTCGGTGCGTTTCTGTTAGAAATAAACCCATTTTTCTTTCTAATAGCCAAGGTTGCAAAAGTATCAAACGCCCTGAAACTGTAAGGTTTCGAAGTGGTGAATGGGAGTTTCTATACGAACTATGTCATTTCGATTACAGAAACATCCAAAATTGATCGTGTTATTTTGATGCCAATTAATGTAAATTATTTGATATGACTACACATACCTTAGAGATCTTGTCTCCGTTGACGATCTTGTGGTTGTAGAGCAGCGGACTGTTGGCGGCGGCGGCCTTGTCCTCGGCGCGCTTGGCTTCCTCCTCGCGCGCCAGTAGCACTGACATACGGAACTGCACTTACACAACATTACTTAAATATGATAAACCTCCGACTTTGTGGGCAATACGTTGAAGAATGTGAGAATCATTCTAGCCTAGTTATTCCCAATATCCTCATTGTTGTTGAAAACAGACGAAAATAGCTTTGTTTTTGGCTACTGTATTTTTTTGTCACTGATTCAGACCACATTTATGTTAAACTAGTTTTTGCTCGCGGACTCGCCCGCGTGGAGGTTGGAAATTATCCCAAAGAAACGTACTCCCGGGATAAAAGTATCCTATGTTAAGACATAGGACCCAGGTCATGGTGTACGGTCTGTTTGCCAAATGACGTCGAATACCGTTCAGCCGTTAAGGGGTGAAAAGGTAACAGACAGGCAGGGTAACTCTCGCTTTTATAATATTAGTACAGTATAGATGGATATATTTTCCTCAGTGCAAGTAAAGAACGGGTCAGAAATGCCTTTTTTTATCTTCTTTTTATATCGTTCAACCTCCCCCTACATTGGCGGCCAGGAAGCCCGGCAGGGTCCTAGGGAAATGAATCTACTGTCTTTGAACTCGCAACGAAATCAACCAGAACATTGGAATAGTAAGAAAAACCGTAGTTTCCACTATCAAAACAAGGACATTTATCTCAAATGAGTACACACCTCAGGTGTGACAGTTTGCGCCGCAGATCTGTCACGCACACTCTTGACGTCATCCTTGGAGCCGCTCTTGGCCTTCCTGCTGCCGCTGCTGCCCAGGCTCGTGGACGAACTGCGCTCCAAGTTGCAGCGGTTCAAGATTTCTGCTGCCTAGGAAAATGAACACAATTTAAAAAATATATAATACAATAAACACTGATTTTCTGTGTTGCTGGCGTGATATACCTACAGTGTAGACGCTAATGTTTTTTTTTTATATTTCTATATTGTATAGATTTACACAAAATACAGTTTCACATAAAACTTAGTTCAATAACATTCCGATTAGCAGAGTTCATAAATTTTTACGTCGCGCGTCGGACTGACCTTCAGACATTAGTACTCCATTTGTTCACTATTCTGTGACAAAAGTAAACATTTTACAACATTCATGTTAGTAATGTGTGGTACTTTATTTCTTTCGTTTTTTTATCTTAGTTCACGCAATTTGTTATCATTTAATTGTCCTTTTGTGTGCACTAAATTAATGAATGATCTATCTGTCTATAGAGTGTATAAAAAGTGGTGAAACTATACCTGTGAAGCAGTATCGGTGTCAGGGCTGGCGATAGCAGGCGCAGGTCGCGGAGGAGGCAGCGCGCGCGCGGGGTGCGGCCCGTTCAGTGCCTCCAGAAGTGACACCGGCTCGTAACCTGCTGGGATGTTCTCTGTGCTGCCCTGTATAAACATTATAATACCATTGACATATTCTTTAGAAAAAGATCCATAGATTTAAAAAGGAAACTTCTCTTTTATATGTTTTAAAAACACCGCAATACAATACGGATAATTCATAAATAACTGTAGTATTACGGTACCATTTTATATAGCGTATTTGTACAAAATATTCTTAATATTGAGCAAATGAACTTTATTCCAATAGAGCTAGGGTTTATTTTGTATTAGCGCATATTTTGCGTACCTACAAATGAAGATTCTGTATTAGGGTTAATACACCAAGTGAGATTCCAAAATGTTACTTACATCATTGGCCGCAGCAGGAAGGGCGGGTGCGTTATCAGCTCTCCGCTGCAAGGCTCGTATCTGCAGCAACGCGCGGAAGGGCGCACGGCATATGGGGCAGTTGTTGGCTTGGTAGCGCAGCGAGTCGGCGCACGAGTTGCACAGACAAAGATGGCGGCACGGCAGGATCAACGTGTCCCGCACGTCGCACATGCAGATCACACATTCTGAGCCACCGTCTTCGGTCTCTTCGTCTGAGCTCGGCTGTTTGTGAGAGAGATAGAAGATTTTTTAATTTGGATAATACCCTATTGAACAAGGACGACGTACTACCGCGATTTCGATTTCGGTAAATTAGTTTACGACACAAATACATTCCAACATCATATACCGCCGGTATCCCAGGAGGGTTAGTCAGAAGTGTTTAATACACTCTCATTACATTTATTTTCACCATAACAAATTATTATAATTTAGTCACCATACTGATAAGATTTCTTATGTTAAATATTGTTAAAGCTCCAGCCGCCTGTGATACACGATTATACTATTCCAATCATCTAACATCGTAATACCTGTATTATTTATCTTAGATTCATATCGTATTTTACCAACTTTCTTCTGAATAGATATAGTTCTGATATAAATTTATTATTTACTAGCTGTGCCCACGACTTCGTCCGCGTGGAATAGTGTCTGTGTGTGTAGTGGTGTGACTCCGTAAATGTTACATCAGAATTGCTCTAACAATTTGTCTCTTGTCGCAAACTTATAAAACATTCACATAAAGCTTACATATTTCCATACAAACCTTCACCCCTATTCCCTATTGTTATTTTACACCCTTGAGGTTAAATCTTTTACAAACTTTGAATGTCATATTTATTTATATCGAATCATCAGCCTTAAACATAAGTTTCAAGCTTTTAGCTCTAAAAATGACGATACTTCCATACAAATTTTCATCCCCCCTTTCAACCCCTTACAACCCTTTTTTCGCATTAAAAACTAGCAAGCAAGTCCTTTCTCAGGCTCTAGACTATCTGTGTACCAAATTTCATTTAAATCGGTTCAGAAGTTTTGTTGTGAAAGCGCGACTGACAGACCGAGTTACTTTCGCATTTATAATATTAATAATATTAGTAAGGATTTCGCCCGTTATGTTTGTTTTGGTTAAAGAGCTGTTCTATAATACTTGTATTCATTTTTATTTAAGCCCCCCCAGGAAAGTCTTACTTCGAGTATGGCAGTATTACCACCTAACCCAGTTCGGCAGCTACTAACCTTGGTGTCGAGGTTCTTGTTCTCAATACCGTATATCTCCTGCAGCAGGTAGCACAGGCCATCGACGAACAGCTTCTGTTTGAGCGCCTTGAGAACGTAAGTGCCGTCCGAGTGCTTCTCCACCACAGCTATCGTCGTGTGTGACTGCCTTATTTCAGCTGGAGTCAGAAAACAGAACTGTGTTAGAATGTTAAAAGAGGTGATAATTTTGAAATGCATGTATGACCAGATGTATGAACGTAAACGAAGCAATAGGAGTATGTAAGGATCGTAGCAGTTGGCGATCTGTAGTTTCTGCCTACCCCCATGGGAAAAAGGCGTGTTTGTGTGTGTGTATGCGAGGGTGTGTGTGTGTGTGTGAGGGTGTGTATATCTGTGTAATTCTGTAATGATAGCTTTTGATTCGCGCCCAAGGTAAGCCACGGATGTGACTAATAGGTTAATAGAGATTTGTACATTCGAAACGTCTCGCTTCGTGCCTTACGTGATTTAGTTGGCGGAGTGAGACATCCAACATCTATCGCGAGCTCTCATGTAATTGTTTTCAAAAACCTCACTCAAGTAAGTAGTACTGCTCAATAGGTCACCAAGTAGTCTTTATCTTCTGATTCTTAATTTTTTCGACAAACGAAGAGTGATATCATAAACGTAGCTAGATAGATAAGAGTAGGTATTCTTTATAGGTATACACATGAAATAGACAGTTTAGTACCTACAATAACTGGCAGTTTAGTCTACCTACATCAGACGAAATAGTACAGCTGTATAGCAATCATTATCGCGTCATCTTGACGTTACGTGGATCAACTTAATTCATACTAGGAGAACAGAGTACCAGTGCGTCAAAATGGTTTATTGACCGAGGCAAAAATGCTTTCCTATGTGTCCGGATGTCTGTTCTCCTCTACAGGTCGCATTTCTCAACAGATTCTCGTGTAATTTTGTGAGTAGGTTCGATAATTACGAGTATAAGGAACATTTTCGTTGTTTCAGTTATTCGACATATTTCGAAATGGCGCATTTATGTGGGTTGAAAACGTAAAAAAAAACATCATTCAGCCATTTCGCGCTCTTTTATTTTAAATAGCGCGGTGAATATTTATTTAGTTTTAAGCTATGCAAAGACAGACTCGCGAGGTCTTCAGTTTTCACTAGAGCCACTAGTAATAATTAAATGAATACCTACCTACATGTTAACGTGACCTAGGAGTCACGTAACAGTTGCCGTTGATCTAACACTGCATATCACGTCAACTGGCACTGTAATTTAATTTCAATCGCAAACAGACACCCGCCGATTGCGATTAAAATCTAATTTCAACACAGTAACATAATCAATTGTTTAAAGTGCCACTGATGAAAAGCAGAAAACGAATGTTCATAAAATAACTGTTGCGTTTTTTAGCAATCATTTACCTAATTAATTTATGCAAATGTTTAAGGTGGATCATGACGAAAATGGTGGTTTAGTTTTGCTATACCATCATGCTAAATCATGATGATTAAATATTATCAAATATGACCATGTAAAGTTTTGGATGAAGTATCTATTAGGGAGAAGGGAAATCAATACTCAATGTTAGATATGGTATTACCTTCCTGTCCCTCGTCCACAACACAGTATATAGCGATAGGTATGATCTCCCTGTCCGCGTTATATACCAGATCCTCCTCAGGGTGTTTAGAAGGGTCGAAAACATGCGATATCTGACAGAACTGCTGATTCGCGCCCTTTTTGTAGTGGTACGTCTGGGAGTTCATTGCCGGGTCGCGCGGGTAGTAACTGTGGTAGAAAAGACAATAAATATTAATCAAATAAATAGTTATTAATAGAGTTTCTAAAAGGATTTGGGGGAAGCCTCTGCCCAGCCATGGAACAATATAGGCAAAAAAATCCAAAAGTGCACGCCTCATAATCCTATAAAAAATATACAACAACGAAATGTCCAATCGTTTTTTTTTATATTACTAATTTCAATTAAACTACATTGAATTAGACCGTGATTTTCGACTTTGTTTTTAATAATACTGAAGCATTTAAAAAACAAAATGGATTCGTGAGTTATCGTGACCACGCCAGTATCGATATATACAGACACATGGACGTCCACAGAATATTTTTTTAAACAGTTTCTTCATTATTTTAAATAGCAATATCTTTTGAAAATAACATGAGTGTTGAAACTAGTGGTTTTTGTTGATGTTTGTGTTTGAATATTATTCTACAAGTGCAATATGAAGTAAATAGAGACATTTTTAGCTCAAGGAATTACTTGTTCTTTGTAAGGCGAGAGTAGAGCACTACCTCACGCGTTTCGCTTATGAGGCGTGCAATATATATTGGGAGGTACTTGTTTCCTTATTGTAAGCTTCAGTCAGCTGACTGTCTATTGAAGCCATTGTTGGGATGCATAAATTTAGCTTATAGGATTGGAATATTTTAAAACTAGATTTAAATGAATGAATCATCAGATTGTCAAACAAAATTATTGTTTTCCTGACATGTTTCCACAAAATAACAAAGCAATTTGATGACAATAACAAAGTGATACGCAGACAAGGTCACATTACCATTCATTAAAATCAACCCAAGACAACCATAATGACAGTTATTACAGCTCAATTGTAACAAAACAAAATAAAAAAATGGTACTTACACAACGCCAGTGGGAGTGACTTCCTCAGTACAAAAGTAGAACACAGTAATAGCACATCTTGCATCACAATCAAATGTGAACTCAATATTGTAATACGTCCCTTTGCCATTATTATCCACAGACTTGATCATGCCATCTCCAATCTTGTTCTCTGCCAACTTGCCCACAGGCTCAGGGCAGCGTACGAAACGTAAAGACTCCTTACGTATATTTACTAGACTTTTTAATGTTTTAGTAGGCTCATTAGACTGTGGTGGGGGGTACGGGAACTGAGGACATGTCAATTGTTATTAATTTAATTGTGATAAATCAGGTAATGATAGAACAATACATAGATTTATTCCTATTGTCTTAGTCATGAAGTACATAATTCATTTTAATTTTCCTTGTATATTTCAAAATCAAGTAAATAAATATTTTTAATGAATAAGTTGTTTAGTTAGATGACCTTAGTGGACTTACATTCTTATTAATGTCAAATGTACCCAGGGTACATTGTGTCACTGACATTCTAAGTGCGAATGAGTTTAGAAAATTCTAAAAAGTTTAAAAAAATCTTATGTTGATTCCTTTCCTTTTTTTTATTTACACAACTAGCACTTTTATTATTTCAAAATATCATAAAACTTTGATGACTTGATTTTTTTTTAAGTTCATTATAATTATACTTACTGGTGTGGGTCTGCTGCCAAGGAAATTCAAGTCTGCATTTTCTCCAAATAAATATGCTTCCGGCTGAGGGGTGTCGAATCTCTCGCCACCCATGATGAAGTGGCTCCCGAAGTAATTACCTGCATCATCAGTTTCTAAATGTTCCTTATAGCGTTAACTTACTTAGAAATTAGAATGTGAAAATGTAATAGTAGTATTCATTTACTAAACTTTCTATAACAAGGTGTAATTTGATAATCGATTTATATAATTATTTATGACTTAAGATTATTCTTTATGAATTGGATCTACATTACAAAATTGGACCCTGATTCTTTCTGTCAATCATAGTAAGTTAGACAAATCAAGAAATCCAAGTATTCCCATGGCTCAAGTTAGCTAAATAAACTTTATTGTAAAAATAAACATTTAGAATGAGAATTGATCAGGCTTTTTGAATACGACACCACTTTAGACAAAGGTAATCGAATTAGAGAAGTCCCATTTACCTGATCTAGGCGGATATTTATAAGCATGATTGGACACTACATCGGCTTCTTCGACACCAGCGTTTTGCCTACTTGTTAAAGCACCCATTTTCAACAATCACTTAATAAAACACTCTCATTAGATTAATTTTACGCAATAATACGTCTGTTTTGTTCTAATACAGCTGACATTTTTCATCAAAGTTTTGACAGTTTAGTAATCGTCTAAGAACTACCGGAAATACAAAAAACTTTCTTGCAAGTTCAGAAACAGCACCGCAAAAATGTAAAAAGAATAAGGCTGGTAATACACGGCGAAACATAAACGTTTTACCTAATAATGCGTACATACCGGCCCAACTAACGCCAATGACCGATTGTTGGCGTTTGCTAAACCGTCCCCAGATAGGGCCAACGAAGGCCAGTGAAACACATTCATTGGCGTTCGTTGGGACGGTGTGTACGCAACATTAGACTATTTAAAGTCTAAGCAGTTCGTCGTAATTTGTGCTCTTTTTTATGCACCAGCAAGTTATCATTTAGATAAAGTCCTCTCAGAAGATAAAAGGTATCAGAAGCAAGCTAAAGAAAACCCTATCAAAACCAAAAAAACACCATTTGGGCCATGGATTTGGGCACTTTTTTCCTTGTGTAGGTCTTTGGTTGGCCTTGTGGTTGTGGTTAAGGCCGCTCATGCACGAGGTTGTAGGTTTAAAAGTCTTTGTTAAGTGACTTTTACAATTCATATCTACTTTCTGAGTTTATTTTGAACATTCTTGACATCAGTGAAGGAACACGTTGTGAGTCTAGCGTTGCCGGAGCGAAATATTCCGAAGTATTCCCGTCGAATTATTCGCGAAACATTCGGAAGTATTGAGTAGTATTCGGAATTATTCCCCGAGAAGAATTACAAGGCAAATGTCTAGCTAAGTAGGTACATGTTAGACTAGTTAGAATGAACCGCTGAGTCACGAGGCGATGTGCCACAGTTGCCATAATATATAATCATGCTGGCCGACATCGGGTAAGTAGGCTACTTATTGGAGCACCTGGTAGAGTTCGACTATTGACCGCTAGATGGCGACGCAATTACCATTGCAAATTATATATGTTCCGCGCTAGTGATTGTGTATTCATACTTACGAATCTTCCATCCTTCCTTCCTTCCTAACTTTGGTCACTGCAGCAGCAGAAAGCGCACGCAGGCGAGCACTACCGACGGAAGTTGTACAGTTACAGCTTTTACTTTTACCCGCTAGACGGCGTTACTGCCAGTGACTAAACATTACTACACGTTCATTCATAAAAATGAGTATAATACGATTTGAAAACTTCCGAATATTTCTTTCATCTACTTAAATATGTACTTACGTAATAAGTTTATGTATGCGGTGTATTAGGTGTGAAAGTGATAGAGAGGTAAATACATAGTTAGATACTAACATAAGTTTATAAGAAAGTAATTTATGTTATAATAGGGAGGTACCTAACAGAAAGGATAATCTAATTATTAAGTACTTATGTTATTTCAAATGTCTCTTTATTGATCAATTGCGGTTGAACACTACATAATGATTAAGTACTTAACTACTTATTGATTAATATTGGTTGAACACTATTCTACAAAGAAATATATTTTTTACGACTATTTGTTTTACCAAAACATTTAAATTAAGTACTTACGTATCTAGGCCCTGGATACGTACCTAGTTTTATCTTAACTAATTATTTATGTTTTTTCCATTAAATCGTAAAGCAAAAACATTTTTACGAAGTAAACTAAACCTGTAAATAACATCCGTACAAAATCGGCCCATTCTAAACTCAATCATAGTAAAAATAAAATAATAAGTAGTCACAAGTAGATAACTACTTACAGGGAAATATTCCCTCGTTGTAGGTACGTAGGAATCGAATAATACTTCGTTGAATTTATGAATGAACAACGGCTGCGGGGCTTGGTGGGTAAGCTATTGTCACGTGCAGGCGAGCGCTGCCGCTGGCGTCGCCGAAGGATTAACGAGGGAAGTTCTCCATTTATAGTCTACTCTTGCCCGCTAGATGGCGTTAATTTAAGTAACGGCACGGCGAAATATCTGCTAAATGTAACGGCGAGTCTCCTCAAGCTACCTACGCACACGAGTACATTCGTAACTACTGGGAATAATTTAATTCTTATGTAATAAAACGTAGGTTACCTACTTCATCCTTACAATATTTATTTTACGCTGCATTTTTGCTGCGGTAGTATTCCTTCCAATCGAAGTATTCTTTTGAATGTTTCCGAATTATTCCGAATACTTCAGAAGTTTTGCAACGCTACTAGCGTTGCCGGAGCGAAATATTCCGAAGTATTCCCGTCGAATTATTCGCGAAACATTCGGAAGTATTGAGTAGTATTCCGAATTATTCCCCGAGAAGAAATATCTAGCTAAGTACATGTTTGGCCACACATAGAGTAGGTAGTTGTGTAGGTAGTTAGTGGTAATGAACCTGCTGCGAGTCGCGGGGCAGGGTGGCACTGCCACGTGCAAGTGTTCGACTATTGATCGCTAGATGGCGACGCAATTACCATTGCATATTACATATGTTCCGCGTTAGTGATTGTGTATTCATACCCACGAATCTTCCTTCCTTCCTACCTTCCTAACCTTGGTCACTGCAGCAGCAGAAAGCGCACGCAGGCGAGCACTACTGATGGAAGTTGTACAGTTACAGCTTTTACGTTTACCCGTTAGAGGGCGTTAATGCCCGTGGCTATAAATATATTACTACACGTTCATTAATAAAAATGAGTATAATACGATTTGAAAACTTCCGAATATTTCCTTTCATCTACTTAGATATGTACTTACGTAATAAGTTTTTTTATGCGGTTTAGGTGTGCAAGTGATGTTTTGCGAGAATACTATGTACATAAAGGTAAATAAGTAGGTAGGTACTAAGATGAGTTTATATTATATATTATTATTTACCGAGATAAATAGTAAAACGGTACCTATTACCTATATTATTTCAATTGTTTCTTTATGTATGTACTTTAGTAAGATTTCGGTTGAACACTACCTATTCTAAAAAGTAGGAGATAATCTTTTTGGTAAAACATCGTCGTAAAAAAATACGTAGGTAACCCTAACTTCTTATTTTTTTTTTAAACCATTAGGTAGGTAAAGTACTTAAAAACATTTTTACGCTTGTACATAACATCCGCACAAAATCGACACAGTTTAAACTCATCCATACTAAAATAAAATAATAAGTACCTAGTCATAAGTAGATAACTACTTACAGGGAATTATTCCCGCATAGTAGGTACGTAGGCATCGAATAATACTTCGTTGATTATTGAATGAAGCGCTGGCGTCGCCGTGCGACTAACGAGGGAAGTTCTCCATTTACAGTTTTACTCTTGCTCGCTAGATGGCGTTAATTCACGTAACGCACCGACGAAATATCTAATACACGGCGAGTCTCCTCAAGCTACCTACGCATACATTCGTAACTACTGGGAATAATTTAACTCTTAATAAGTAATAAAACGTAGGTCATCTACTTCATCCTTACAATATTTATTTTACTCTGCATTCTTGCTGCGGTAGTATTCCTTCCAATCGAAGTATTCTTTTGAATGTTTCCGAATTATTCCGAATACTTCCGAAGTTTTGCAACGCTAGTTTTGACGAAACCTGAACTTACAGTACATTATACATAGGTATAGTCACGGACTTTAATTGATGAGCCACTTTCAAACTTTTCATGTTTGCAGTTTTATATATTCACGAAATTAAACGATTAAACACGAACTCAAACCGCATGCTCGTGGACAAGATGACAAATGACTAATAATTGGAAATAGTCTTATCCATAGAGGTTGAAGGTTGACTACTAAGTTGTTCAAGATAAATCAATAAAATGTTGCATACTTTTATCCAACCTATTTGATACTGACCTTCTTTGAATAAGGTCTCAATAGATACTCGTTATTTCTGAAAACCTGTTATTCAAAGACAGTGACTGATTTTTTTAGTTTAGGAAATTTTATGACATTTATAATAGCTAAAACAGAAATAGTAAATAAAATTCATAATAAATTGTCCCAAGAAGGCGGCAGTTAGGTGTTACTTTGGTTTATGTGCAAGTTATCATAATTGTCATGAACGTCATCTTGGACGCTACGCGTTCGAATAAAATCGTGGGTCCGAATTTTTCCGATTTCAAAATGACCAATCATAATATTTTCGTACGCTAACGTTACTATCGCTACGTTAAAACAATTGTCGCTAGGTAACGGTTGCTAGACCTGCAATTGGTTGATTTTGGGTAGTCACTCTGTACTATGTACGAGTATAACCGACTAAACCCGATTTGCTATACACGGCTAAAATACGAACAGTGGCAAGTGGCTCATCAATTAAAGTCCGTGACTGTACGCACGCCTTCTGTTGGAGTTTGCATGCAATGCTTCACAGAGAATAATCTCTATACTCTGTTGCAACGGAGTTTTTGATGTGAAACATTTATAGCCGCGGGTAATACCGATTGTTGGCGTGGCGACGCGTTGATGATGTTGTCGTTGATGGTTGGTTTCACATCAGCCAGGAAAAAAATTGAGCCATCACGGGACCGTGACGCCTCAATTTTTTTCCTAACAGTTCTGTCACATTCCTATAATATGTACCTAACTAGCTACCAATCTATCACCTTCTCCCTATGGGGGCAGAAATTACAGAATGCGTCCTGCTACGACCCTTGCATACTATAACATAATGTCACCGCCATATCTAAACTTCAAAACTAATAAGGGTAGGTAGGTAGGTAGGGTATGTATGTAGGGTAGGTAGGTAGGGTAGGAGTTAGATACTTAGTGTTGCCTGTGCGAAGCCGGGCCGACTAAAGCTAGTAACTAATATTATATAGAAAAAGATTTGATTTTTTGTATGTTGGTTTCTTACGCTTTCACGCTAAAACAACACAATTATACACATGGGTACACCATGACCTGGATGAGCACATAGGATACTTTATATCCCGATGTTCTCACGACATCGAGACTTATGCTGGTGAAACCACGGGGCGCAGCTAGTAGTTAAAAGTCTGAAATCACTTACTCGTTTTGAGCAAGAGCGGTGATCAACGCTTGTGCCTTCTCTGCATGAGAAGAGACCTTTGCCCTGCAGTGGGACAATAATAGGCTGGCTTTAGGCTGGTATTATTAGATCTTTGGCAGTATTTTCTGAAATATTTTTTCGGCTTGCCACACCTTTTTTGATGTTACGTCAACGTCAAACCAACTTCCGTCTGTCTCTTTTCGTGGAAGTGGTGTCACTTTGTGAAGGTGCTGATCATTTATATTATTTAAAAATCTAATGTAATCTTGAAAAGTGTTGAATATTATGCTGTAGTTTTACAAAGACGTGTAGTGTAAGACGTACTAAGTTTAATTTTTTATTTATTTCAGATCACAATGGGGCGCCGGCCAGCGAGATGGTAAATAATTTACAACCTCAAAAGTTGTGTTTTGATCATTATTTGGACTGAGTTCTAATGAGTGAAATGTGTTTTTCAGTTATCGGTATTGTAAAAACAAACCGTACCCTAAGTCACGGTTCTGTCGTGGTGTTCCCGACCCCAAGATCCGTATTTTCGACTTGGGTAAGAAGAAGGCTACAGTGGACGACTTCCCGCTATGCGTGCACCTGGTATCTGACGAGTACGAGCAGCTGAGTTCTGAGGCTCTGGAAGCAGGCCGTATTTGCTGCAACAAGTACCTCGTCAAGAACTGCGGCAAGGATCAGTTCCACATCCGCATGAGGTTGCATCCATTCCATGTTATCCGCATCAACAAGATGTTATCGTGCGCTGGAGCTGATAGGTAAGCATCCTTAATGTTACTTAGTTATTCCCCTGGCCAAAGTTATGAAACTTACTAACTTTATAAAATTGCATGCAAGATTAATTTGTACACATAAATCAGGAATACAGCATCCTTGGTGTTACTTAGATATTCCTTTAACCAAAGTGTTAAAAATTTGTAAATTTTCTAAACTTGCATGCTGTAAATGATTACATTCTATGCATATGGAATGATAGATTCAATAAACTACAGACCAGTGCTAATCTGCTGCCAGTGTTGGTCAGTAAATAATTTAGTAAATATTCACATGTGGAAATAGTAAATAACCCATAGTCTTGGTCTGTTGTCTCATATAGTAATAGTAACGTCATAATTTCCAACCCTAAAGTAAGATGAAAATGCTATAGCAGTAGTTGCTTGAAAAGAAATATTAAAATTAGGTACTTAGACTAGAAT
Source organism: Griposia aprilina (assembly GCA_916610205.1). Lineage (NCBI taxonomy): Eukaryota > Metazoa > Arthropoda > Insecta > Lepidoptera > Noctuidae > Griposia > Griposia aprilina. The sequence goes on along the minus strand of OU744295.1, from coordinate 2,950,564 downwards.
AATTTTAGTGTAGATAGTCACACTAGCAAGGTATTTAACTGATTTGAAAAAGTTAGGTTATAAATGTATATATTTTCTATAAACACTATTCGGTTGGAGTGTAGCCTTAGGGGCGCTATGGAGCGAAGACTTAGAAAATGTTTGTTTTTTTTCCGGAAATTGTCTAATTTTATTGTAAATAACTCCGCCCCTAAGACGACCCACTGACCCACTATTCAAACTGGTTCATTCACAAAACATGACCAGTTTCATCTTATACCCTGATGATGGCAAATCATTAAACATTTACCTCCTTATTAATAAATGCCGAGTTAAGTTATGGCAAACTTATTATTAAGCCTGTGTTTTCCCACTGCAGGTTTCCCTACTCTCCTTTCACTCCTCTATTAGGGCCATATGCCAAACTTAAACCTCGAAAATGTATGGTAAATTTAAAGTTGAAAATTTACTACACATCTTTATGTAAAAGTTCAAGTACTTAAATTCATTCACTGAGAGACAATGTACAGACTAAACTGCTAAGGGTTCTTTATATAACGAAAGTATGCACTAAAGCAGAGTTTGTATAAAAGTTTGTGATTTTTGGCACTAGGGAAAACTGGCTAATGATCAAAACTTTTGGTTTGCTACTTTTCAATTTGGTCAGTTAGACATAGTGCATGGTATACTTTAATTATTATGCAGAAGGCAATTGCTACAAAAGGTTGTCTTGATTCATCTCTGTATCTTTATTTGTCCCATTTTACCATGATTTGTTAGGTAGTCTCTATTTTCGTGCTAAAAGAAATAAATAGATATCAGAAAAAAAGTTGATATTTCTATCGTAAGCACTAGGTAAACCTGTGTTAAAATTTGATTCTGTCAACATTACAACAATTCTGTAAACAGTGATAAACAAAATGTGTCCAAGTCATGGTTGCACAATGTTGTGATATTCAAACTCAACAATAATATTGTGCTACTCATGTTATCCTGTAGTGTAACTCATAGGTCATAGCACTAATCCTCAGTGACTTGCAAATAATAAAATGTCCTCTATGATAAAGCAAGATAACTTACTACACACGTCAAAGTATCTAGGGACAAAGGTATTTTACAAAAATATTTTATAGCCCTATTAAATTACATAAAAATGTCTATTTAGATTGATTAAATAAAATGTTTTCGTATGTGTAAATCGACGAAGTACTTTCTGCTTTTGTAATAATAAAGACTTCGCAATTTTTGCTTATGCAAAATTTTTCACCTTAGTTAATCCTGACATTAGAATGCGATAAAAAGATAAAAATAAAAGTTTTAAAGGTTTTTATTCTGTAAAATAAACGATTACTATAGTCCGTATTTCCGGCCTTAACGCGTGTAATACAATCGCAGGGATTCGGCATACTCAATAAATGAGTTCATCCAAATCACGTTGCGGAATAGCCGCCCACGTCCGTTGTACTTGTAACAGACGAAAAAGCTCTTCTTTGAAGCATATTCCATGCATGCTCAATGGGACTCAAGTCTGGCGATTGAGCAGGCCATGGTAGGAGACGTTGATATTAGCTGCGGCAAGTGTGTTTGCAACAACTCTGCCAGTATGTGGACGTGTATTATCATGCATAAGCAGAAATGAAGCACCAAATTGGGTCCGCACAGGAATGACAACATCTGAAACAATCTATTCAGCGTAAATTGCTCCGCCACTGTATGCATGGACTATGGCATGATTTTAACCTTTTAACCGCCTACGTCGGATTAATCCGACAAATATTTTCTGGCCCATTTCGCCAGAGTCGTATATTTCCGACCAAAATATCACTGCTCGTTTAATCAGCTTTTTTTATTTAATTACGCTGTATTCTATCAAAATTATGTTTATATTAGGTAAATAGTTAACTAAGTAATCATTTACAGTTTAATACACTTTAGTCTCTTAATTAGAAGTCCTAAAAATAAAGTCCAAAGTTAGATGAATTACTAACATTATTTTTAGAAAATTGTATTGATGTGCAACGCCCATGACGACAAAATCCGACATGAGGGACGGGACATATGCCAAGATTTACTGATACAAAAATAAACATAAATCAAAATATTTCTCTTTATACTGACTAATTAACTTTAAAACAAATACAGCAATTGTTAATAAAACATGTTTTTACAAATATTTGTGAGTATTTCATTTAATTCCTTTGAAATTAAGTAAACTTACTTGTGAAATGTCAGCAACTGAGTTGATGGTTCCCATCCCTAGCCTACATCTTCCGAAACTTACTTTGTTAGTACGCCCAGCGCCACGGTCTGATAAAGACGACCGCTTCGTACGTCATAAACGAGTGCCGACTTCTGGAATTTTCCATCAGTGTTGTGTGTTTCTATCAGTTTTACGTTCGTGTGTCGATAAATGTGTATTGAAATTTATCATGACCACTCATTAAATATTTATTTTTAAAGACTTTTGTTTGTATTTCATAAAACCAGTGAATAAAACTAAATTGTGATTTCAGACTGTTGTATTATTTATTATACTCAAGTTTCTATAATAAATAAGTACCTACATATTTACTTTCCATTTCGAAAAAAGACGGCATTAAATACATTAAATACAGTGAAAAATTCTGCCGTTTAGATACCTACGGTAAAAAACGTTGACTGAAGTAGTTGAGAAACACGGTAGTAGACAAAAATAGAAGGAAGAAAACCAGGAGTTGTTTTTGTTTCTTTGGTACTTATTTACACTGGTATTTCTTACTAGTGGATAATGTTAAATAAAACAAATATCAAAATATTTACTCAGTTGTTATTTATATAAAACGAAATATCGACATCGAAAAATTGTAGGTATTGCACATCCCTCTTTGTTGTAGGTATTTATTTTTCGATTCAATGTGTCGGGCGCTGGGGGCACGACAACTGACATAAAGTCGGGCGGTTAAAAGGTTAAACATTATTGTAATTCTTCTGCCCAATTTGTGTTCGCAAACCCATAGTAAACGGGCTTGGCGATTGCGGGGCTCAATACTGCCCACCATACACTAAAGTGCAGTAACAGCAAAATCACGATTTCGAGTAAAACGCATTTAAAGTTAAGAATTGATTTTAAAAAATCAACAGAATGTATAAGCAAAAAAATTTGAATGCAGAAAGGTTGTAAAGGCATAGGTTCACACGTTAAAGCAATAAAAAAAAATTTATCTTAATAACTGAATTTATTATGGCCATTTATTCTTTTTGGTGCCTATTACTGCATAGCCTTTTTTGTAAAAAATACCATTTTAAACTTAGTAAAATGCAGCAAAAAGCCCTATTACTGCGTTTGGATCAGTTATTTTGTCAAGAAACCCAACTAACATGCAGTAAGGTCAAAAAAATACTGCATTTTAGTTAGTTTTTTAAGAAAAAAGTGTTCAATTTACTAGTGCAGTAAGAAAAATAGCTAGTTCACATTTTAAAGACCGTTTATTTCTTATTATTTAATCACAATAATTCAACTCACTTATGTAAAATTTACATATCAAAAATAAAAAAAAACATCTAATTAATAAAGGACCCTGCGCAGAATGCACAACCTCCTTTGACAGTTTTCTCTTAATATTAATGCAGTATTTAAAACATTAACTGCACTTTAGCTAGGAATAATCATATCTGTGTCATTATGCTATCCAAACTAATCTGCAGTAATGCTGTATTTTACTGCGTGTTAGTCAGTTTATAATGATAAAAGAATGTAAAGTATTCACAACTAAAATGCGACAAGCTTTGATTTTACTGCATTTTAGTTGGGAGTTCGTGACAATAAATTGTATTTTCTTAATTTGCAGTAAAAATAGCTTGTATGGCGATAAATTTTACTGCGTATTAATTTTTTTTTTAATTTTTTTCCAGAAATATAAAACTATCTAAAGAACTGTAAAATTATATTGCTTACTGCATTTTAGTTATGAAACCTTAAAATTTAATCTGCAGTATAATTTATACTGTATTTTAGTTGGGAAATCACGCCAAATTGTTAATTTTTTTCGTTTGCAGTAAGTGAAAACTGTTAAATAAAAACCATTCTAATAGTCTTAGAAATAAGTAAGTTAATTCAATAGAAAGCTTAAGAAACCCGCTTTCAGAATCACTAATAAAACGAAAAATCACAAAAGGGCTGTTACTGCTCTTTAGTCTCTGGTGGGCAGAATAGATAGTACACGTAGCGGCCTTCCGGAACGGAGATTGAGTTCATGCAAGCGATCGATTTATACGATTATTAACATCCCTGAAGAGCTATGAAGCCTCATAACCAACATCATCAAAACGTGCTTGATCTCTGGACACTTTTGACATGTGTATAATGAGCTGCCTAAATATTTAAATATTATATATTTTATAACTGTAATGGAACCTCTTATATCAGCATAAATTAACTATTGTAGTGACACGTAAAGATATCTTAACAACGTAAACTCGTGTTATGCCTTTATTTTACAAATATCTTAGCATGCACCATAGACCTAGGAAACATTTTAAAATGTAACTTTGTTTATTATCAATATTATCTGAATTGGCCAGCTTTTGACTTCGACTAATATCCATAAAGCAAGGGACTATCTATTAATTCTTGCTATAAATGCTAGAACATAAAATAAATTTTAACAATGAAAATGTACCCTCTTCAGGCTCCAGACCGGGATGAGAGGTGCTTTCGGTAAGCCGCAAGGTACCGTAGCGCGTGTGCGCATCGGACAACCCATCATGTCCGTGCGCTCCAGCGACCGTTGGAAGGCTCAGGTCATTGAGGCTCTGCGTCGTGCCAAGTTCAAGTTCCCCGGTCGCCAGAAGGTATGCTAATTTCTTATTCGCCCATATCCATTTTCTTTTTCGGAGAAGGAAACTTGCAAACTGAGAACCTATCGAGTCCTAGGAGGCAAAAGCCTGGAAATAGTGGAAAGAGTGACTCTGCCTTAGGCGATAATTCAGAACCACAATCATCATATTTGTATAATTTTAGTTTGTATCTTGGGGCCCTCAATTTAAAACATGCTAGGGGGGTTACCTGAAAGTTATTCTCAGTCCTAATTTGACAATGGTGCCGATTCTCTTGTACACCGAACTAAACTAACTAAACTATCACTAAAATTCCTTACTTTTGGCTATGAGAATCTTAGAGCTATTCTGCAATAAAATATCTCTAAATTTAAAAATCATTTTGACGCAACTAAAATTTAATTTGACAATCGCGACTCCACATGGTACCTACTTGTTTGCCCTACCACGTGATTTTTTTTTTAGAGCCGGAGGCGAGCATGCGTGGCAGCCTCGGCGTGTTTTATATGGAATTTTTCACTTTTTGTACGAAAAATATTTTTTAAAAAAATACCTTCGTGTAGAGTTATATGGGTTTCAGGGTTTCATAAAGGGGGTCGAAATTTTCATTATTTTTGCGATAGGACACACCGTTTTCGAGATATAAGCAAAATTAAAAAAAAAATACAGTACTGTTTTTGCCCCTGAAGTCGAGGTGTTGTGGTGAATCTTAGTTCATGACAACTCATTTTATTCCACACCTTTTTAATCGCGATTAAAAATAGCCAGATTTAGTTAAGACAACCAAAATTTTAGGTTAAAAACGTCAAATTCAGAATAGCAAAATTGCCATTTTCACTAAACTAATTATTCAGTACCATCTTAGTGCTGTCAAACTAAAATATAGTTAAGTTGTGTCACTTTAGTCTATTTCAGAATGAGAAATCGTCTTTTGACAGGACTAAACAAAATTTTAGTGATTTTTAGTTTAGTTTAGAGAATTTTGTGACAAGAGAATCGGCACCAATGTATCATTTCAGATCTACGTCTCGAAGAAGTGGGGCTTCACCAAGTACGAGCGTGAGGAGTATGAAAAGCTGCGTGATGACGGCCGCCTCGCCTACGACGGCTGCAACGTCAAGTACCGCCCCGAGCACGGACCCCTTGACGCCTGGAGAAAGTTCCAGAATGAGATCTACGCTGCGTAAATCTTGTTAACACTATAATATACACTTTTCAAACAACAAAACTGTGTTTCCATTCCATTTAATATCATAAGTCATTATTTAAAGAAAGATTCAATAGGTCTACACGGTATTTTATTCTTCTGTACTGGAGAATTCGATTTCCGTTTCCTTTTTACATTAGTTCCAGTAAACAAAGGATTGGTTTTCTTATTTAATTCTCTATTTAACTTCTGTGCTTCATGGAAATCTAAATGCTCCCCAAATCTTTCCAAGGGAACTTTTTTACCACATTCTGAACATGTGTCTGTTGGAACATTTTCATCGATTTTTACTAAAAAGCTAACAATAGAAGATGTAGTTTCATTTCTTGAATTGTTTTGTTCTTCTGCTTGCTTTTTCTTTGTTCCCTCATTCTGTTTACTTTGTACAACATAATTTTTGTCTTTTATTTCTTTGCGAACCTGTTGCCTCTCCTCTTCTCTCAACTTCAAAGCAAGGTGGTAATCTGAATGTTCGGCGATCTCATCCATAAGTATTGATTTGCTACATTCAGGACAGTTAAATGTCTCAACCTGTGGTGGTTCAATTTGAGGAAAGACAGGTGCAACTGCATCGGCATTTTGTTCTGGTTCTGAAACAGTGTCAGAGCCATCTTCTTTTCCTATTCTGGAGCTGCTCATTAACTCTCTTATATTAGTAACACGAGCGACGTCCTGCGGGTCGTTTTCGAACAGCGCGACGCTGTTGTTTATTTCGTCTACAATTGTTGATCCTGAATAATATGTCTCATTGCTATCCTCCCCAAACGTGACCACATCACAAACGGGCGTCGTTGTCCGTCCGTCATTCAATTCTGAGTCTTGTATTTTACTCACACTGGGATCCAACTTGTTCTGATTCAAGATTTTTGCAAAAAATGACTCCTGTCTATCTAAACAAGCTTCTAGAATAACTGCATCATTTCTTTTATTGCGTTGATTGAAGTTCTGATTTGATAAAGATTGAGTTTGGCTCATTTGAGGTTTTTCACACACTTGGAAGAATTTCTGCATGATGTAATCTTTGCCATCATTCTTAGTTGTAGTTTTATTCTTCACAACAGACTGATCACTGGTAACTTTTTCTTGTTTAATACTGTCTTTATGTTTATCGGAGACGTCTTTTGATGATCCAGCACAAAAATAATCTAATATTTTCTTAGTCTTTTTTACTTCTGTATGATCTTCAAACTTTCCAACACTTATTCCTAGGAATTTTATTGGAGCTTTCATACTCCTATTGTCTTCACCTTCTGGAAAAACAAATCTTTTTATGTCATATACAATAATAATATCAGCACTTTGTGATCACAAACACATATGAAATCTGTAAAACTTACCTTTTTCTTTGACTCCTTCAGAACTTTCTAAAAGAAGTTCTAAAGCTTTGCTTGAAAATAACTCTGCGCTTAGTTCGTCATCAGCTACAAAATTATATGATCTAGAACTACTTGAATCTCGACCATTCGGTAGCTGCGTAGAGTAACTAAGGACCATTTGTTTCGGCGTTCTGTTATTTTCTAACGCGTCCTGATCGAGTCTGTCGTCTATTTCGTCGCCGAGGTCTTTGAGCCACTTACGAACGCTCTCTAGGTCAAGGAGCGCAGCCTTGCCTCGGAATTGTTTGCAGCAGCCAATACTCTTAGGGTTAAATCTTGCTTGTACTGGTTCCAAGTCGATTCCATGCGCGATATTGTATAGCCATGTTCTGTAAGAAATAAAATTCATATTTTATTCAAAGAAGTGGTAAATAAGAATAAAACTTCATTTAGCATACCTACCCATTTTTTTCATCAAATCTTGATTGTAAGTCTTTTTCTGTAAACTTTTGGAGCTCACCCATTTTTTGGATTTTCAATATTTCACAAACAGTATATCCAAACTTTCCTCCAAGGTGTTTTACTTTTTTCAAAGGTAACGAGCTGAAAGTCAGAATACTATGAAATGATAAATTTATTTTTATTACAGAGAAATTACCATATTATGTATCCAAATTTTAAAGTGAGATGGTAATGTGACAAAACAAGTCTGTATCTATCGTCATCGGTAACTTAGGCGCAACTTTTACAAACACCAGGACACCATACCTGTACAGTATATCAATACAATGTTTAGGTAGAACTGTCTGTTTGTTAGGCTTGTTCATGCCACACACCAGTTTAGCTAATATCTTGTTGTGAGCTATGCCAGCTGAACATCTGTAACCTGGAATACAATGATTGATGAACATATGAATATTTTGTATACATTATGAGACTTTCAGTAGGTGAATTTGTCAATTTTTGTCATTGTGATCATACCAGTTTCTTCATAAACGTCAGCCCTAATCTCACTGACTATGACGGCGCCTACAAGCAACCGCTTGGCATGCTCATAGTCAAACTCAATGTTCTCAATACCACATGTGTGTACATCTGCTAGAAACTCCTCCACACAATCGTAACCCAGGGCAAAGGTGTTGGGCATCATATCTGTGTGCACTGTGTTTACGTTTAGGGTCTTTAGTCTCTCTTGCACCTGGAAGATAAAAATTGTGTAATTTATCAAATGTTTTAAACATTGCATGGTACGGTGATATTCTGAAATAACTTTGTACTAGTTTTGCTCTTAGCAAAAATGTTGTCAAAAAAATAGAAAACAAGGATATTCTAACAAATTTGGAATAGATTTAAAATACACTGAGTTACTGACAGCAGCAGTGATGTCCAGATAAGCTTCATCAATTGAAGCTCTTTCCAAGAGTGGTGTGAACTTCTGCAACACTCTCGCTACTTCTTTGCCTGCTTCTCTATACCTAAAATATAGATATTATAAAAAAAAAAACATACATATATATTACTAAACTGAACCAAACAGAACATAGTCTTAATTAAAACATAATCTTGTAAATGTGGTGACAGCATTAAGGTTACCACTATGGAGTCGGTATTACAACTATTTCTTGACTTTGAAGTTAGTACCTAAGTAGTTGGCTTTTGTAGGCTAAACTAGGAAAGCTGAAAATCCTGTGTAATAGTGCCAGTTTACAGACATCTATGAAAGAAGCAATAAGAATAGTGGACTTAAATGATTAATCTAACAATCTGCTTACTTGGAAATGTCAGCTTTGCCCCTAAGGCACGGTACAGATGGTAACTCTATATCAGGGCACTTCTCCTTGGCTTCATCTCCTCGCATGTGGCGGCCAACGCCTTGAGCTCTAGCGACGTAGTTTACAGCTATGATCCTGATACATTGGCAATGGGACTTGTAAAACAGCATTCAAATACGAAAAGTATGCAATTGTAAACTACATGGAAATTGTTACCATTTCTGTACGTCACTTACCCTCCGCCCTTCCAAGGATTGTACTGCACTACGGCAATAGGTTTTCCCCTTAATTCCGGGTTCAGTTTCTCTTCTACTTGGCAATAAAAACAGTCCATGTCTATGAGCACAACAACACGATTATCTTGATCCATTTTGACTTTAACTTATTGCATTACAAAAGAATATTGTTTATTTCATTGATTAGAGAGACATTTAGAACAAAGCTCCTCAAATACTTTAAATGATTTCTGGTAAATAAAAATAACTCTGATCAGAGATCTAAACCAATAAATCTGATTAAATACGCGCCAAAACTCTACACAGCTGATTGTTGACATTGACAATACTACTGTCAAGTGTTTGTGTTACTGTCATCGTGACAGCTAGGCATAGATAAACGAAAGAAGGTTACAGCCGGGAGTAATGCGTGCCTACTGTTCGTCAAAATGTAACAAAACAGTACATAAGCGGACGTAGTTTCTTTTGCAAGTTTTGCATTACCAATATGGTCTTGAAAGGACATTCGTGTTTGTTTTCTCCACGTTCTGGCTGAGCTATGGCTATGTCGGACTTAGGCTGCATAGGCTGGGTTATACAGGAAATAAAGGGATAGTCTAGATCTAAATTCTAGAACTTAAATAAGATTTCAATACAATAAACAAAAAATCAGTAGAAATTTATAATTTATTAAAATCCTTGGCCATAAGTTGTGTTCCATTTCACATACTGTCCTAGGTCAGCTTGGGACACGCTTGGCCTCACTCTTTGTAAGGCATTCACAAAATCTTGTATACAGACGGGGCGCACCTGAAATAATTTACAAAATATGAAATTGTCACACTAATATTACGATTCGGACCTTTGATGTGGATCTTTATTTTATCAGATATACATATATACTAATAATAAAGCTGAAGAGTTTATTTGTTTGAAATCGTTAATATCTGGAACTACCAGTCGGATTTGAAGAAAAAATTGTTTCATTTGATAACCCAATTCTTTAGGAAAGCTATATGGTACTTAACATCACGAAGACCTTTAAGAGCCGAGCTAAAACTAAAAAAAGTCAGACAGAACTCTGAGTGAAAACGATGTAATAGCGCGGGCTGACGATGCAATGCGACGGGGTGGGTCGGGGGACAAGAAATTTCACGCGGGCGAAGTCGCGGGCAGAAGCTAGTACGGTATAAAATCGCATAAACAGTGTGCATGTATATATTTATTTATTTGCTACATACAAAAAATTAAAACACAACAATAACATAATAAAAGTACTGGTATGTATGCCTATACACACACACACTATGGTATACACAGTACACATGTCAGTAAAATCATGCACTGTTTTAAAGTCTCAAGCCATAGTATTCAGTCTATTGGGGAGCCTACACTTTTTCATATCTACCTTGTTTCTATCAATGCTGACGATTTGCGAGAGCGGCACGGAGCGTATTGGCCCCATGGCAGCCTCCGAGCACAGAGACTTCATGTCTGCGCCGGAGTAGCCGTCCGTCTGGCTCGCGATATCTGATATGTGCTGTTGTGTCAAGTCGTTGTCTTCATTTGCGAGAAGATTTGTTATTATCTGATTGCGCGCCTGTAGAGTATGTGAGCATGTAATATATGTCTGAAATCACCAATCCGCCTCGAGCAAGCGTGGTGATTAGTGCTTGTGCCTTCTCTGTATGAGAAAAGGCATTTGACTTGCAGTGGGACAGTTACATATTGGTATTATAAATTAATATAAGTGTTGTTTGATGAAACTAGAGGAAAATATTCTCTGAACGAAGAATATGATAATTATCTACTGTATTAGTAAAGTGATAGTACCTAGTTTGGCGTAATGTATTAAGTTCTTGATTAAATCGCAATCCCTATTCTCTAAATTAACTAAAATAAAAATATCTTCCCTTTTTTTAAGTTGGTTAAAACATACTGTTTGAACCAATAAAAAAATGGGAAGATAATTTTCTACATAATAATCTTCAATGGCTACTAACTTCGCATCATAATAAACTCACATCAGCATCAGGCAGTGGTATGTACAGTCGTTTGACGAGGCGCCTGCGCGCGGCCTCGTCCAACTCTTGAGGACGATTGGTTGCGCCCACTATTAACAGACGATCTTCTTCGGCTAAAACGTAAATATAAGATGAACCTTTACCAGGAAACTCTTCGAAAGGTGTGGCAAAAGTATGATTAGGATTATTATGGCCATGAGTTTTATGGTTTGGGCAGCGCCAGATCGGTTTGGGAGATACTTGGAGCAAGTCCATTGTGACAATGATTTTCATGTGAAAGCTCTGGCCACATTGAGGCGAATCCCACGCGGGACGTCTGCGCTCGTCTTTTTTTTATGATTAGGAAGTCACGCGTCTATTCGCACCAGTTTGAATACCATACGCAATTGACATAATCGGCGCGAGCGAACCTCGTCCCGCATCACGCCCGGGATTAGCTTGTTTAGCCAAAGCTTGAAATCTCAACCCATGCTAATCGTAAGCATAAAAATATTAAGCTATAACATATTATTATACGATGAATACATGACGTGGTTCTGTAAGGTTGAGAGCATCATTTCCAATTTGAACGGAATGATAATGATTTTAGGCGACCTTAACTTAAAAAGTGCATCTGTAAATGTTAATAATTATTACTGTTATTTCCTAAGCTTTTGTAGTCTGACTGAGATGAATGAAGTGGTGAATATGCGTGGGAGTAAGTTAGACATAGTGTTGGTTCGGGAGGGTACCGAAGTAAACTGCGAGCATGTCAAAGGTACAGAGCTGGTCCCAATTGATTTGTATCACCCTCCGTTAGATATTGCGATTACCGTCACATCACATAGGTATAGTGAAAAATTGGACCCCAGCAACATTGACCGTAGTAGGAATTGGAACTTTGTAAAAGGGGACTACGCACTTTTAAGCGATCTAATTCGTTCTGCCCCATGGCAAGATGTTCTTCGGTGCAACGACGCGTTGTACTCAATTTTCAACAAATGTCTACAGAAAGGTGTCTTTCCCACCGTGTGGAAGCGAGCATTTGTTACACCAGTGTATAAAAGTGGAGATAGGGAGAATGTGGAGAATTATCGTCCCATATCAATTATTTCCACCTTGTCGAAGCTTTTTGAGAGACTTGTGCACAGTGCTCTTTACCCTCAATTACATAGCCTTATTATACCCGAACAACATGGATTTGTTAAACGGCGATCGACAACTACCAATTTAATGATTTTCACTAACTTTCTCTTTGAAAATATGGATAGGAGAGTCCAGGTAGACGCTGTGTATACTGACTTTCGGAAGGCATTTGACAAGGTGGATCATTCAATCCTTTTGGAAAAGCTTGCCTACAACGGTATTCGAGGCAATTTACTTCGATGGTTTGCATCATATATTTATAACAGGACACAAAAGGTCGTTATTAATGGGTTTGAATCTGAAATTGTGATTGTCGAGTCTGGCGTTCCTCAAGGGTCTATTCTGGGTCCTTTGCTTTTTTCCTGTTTATAAACGATATAAAGCAGTGTTTTATTCACTCCAACTTTTTGTTGTATGCGGATGATGTAAAAGTTTACAAAGCCTGCCAAAAATTCGATGACTGCCTACTGCTCCAAGAGGACCTGCACAGACTTGATAACTTCTGCAAAGAAAACAAACTCTTTCTTAGCCTTCCGAAATGTCATAGTATATCTATTACTAAAAACAAAAACAAACATAAGTGTTCGTATATACTGAATGGCCATCATTTAAATGTGGTAGAATCCGTGCGCGACCTTGGTGTGACCTTTGATTCGTGTTTGCACTTCGATTTGCATATGGAGAACATAATAAATAAAGCCTTTCGGATGTATGGTTTCGTCACGAGATCCTCGAAAGACTTCGTGCGACCCTCTACTTTTTTGCTACTATATAAAGCGTTGATAAGATCTCAATTAGAATACGCGATTCCTATCTGGAATCCGTTCTACCTCAAATATAATATTAAATTGGAATTAGTGCAGAAAAAGTTTTTACGTACTGTAAACTATAAATGTTATCATTCAAGGATTCCTTACACACAATTATTACAGCAATTTAATATTTTAAGTTTAGAATCTCGGCGATTACTTTTGATGGCCATGATGCTACATGGTTTGTGTAACAATAGATTTGACTGTATTGAAATCACAAATAAGTTGCGCTATACAGTGCCTAGAACTGTTATCAGACGGGCAGCGCGCGTGCCCCGGCTGTTCCACGTAGATTCATGCAGGACTAACGCCGGGGCACGAGTGCCCCTTCGTCAACTTGTTGAAACCTATAACACGCACTTCATGGACATAGATGTCTTCTCTCTTTCAAGTAAAAAATTTAAAACACTAGCTATAAATACTCTTTCACCACAATCTTAACCTATCAATAATTTTTAAATTCAGTTAAACATAATAAGATACTATGGTATATACATTTCCTGAGTTATTCATCTATTAACTCGTGGACAATGGTGTGGGTTATATGTTTACCTATTTGTGTTACGACTCATAATTTGAACCTTAACATGTAACTGTTTTTTTGTCCCTAATAAATAAAATAAAAATAAAATAAAACGACGCACCCTCGGCTGCTGGTGAGTTTTACAGAATAATGTATGACTTATTTGATTCTTCCATTCCAAAGAAGAAGAGAATGGTCACTGGAAATAGGCGTTATCCAATCTGGTTTACTAAAGATATTGTAAACGATACGCAGCGTAAAACCAAACTACATAATAAATGGAAAGTCTCACGCTGTGATCTTATTTATGCGGAGTTTAGTGCTCTGCGATCGGATCTTAAAGCAAGAACACAGAACGCCTACAGATTGTATTGTAATAGTTTGGAAAATACCATAGGCAAAAATCCGCGACAGTTCTGGCAGCATATTTCTAGCCTGCGATCAAAGGGCGGTTTCGAGCCAAACGTGGTGTACAATGGTGAGACTTATTCGGGTGTCAATGCGGCTGAGGCATTTGCTCGGTATTTTGCTAGTGTGTTTCTGCCCGATACACCTGAATTGGACCCTAGACATTTCAATGTGAGTAGTGAGGGAGATAACATTCCTCTTCCCTTTTTAACCCCACCAGATGTAGTTAAGGCGGTTGCTAAACTCAAACCATGTAGCTCGGTTGGCCCTGATAACATTCCAGCCTTTACCCTTAAGGGATGTCATGATATCTTGGCACCCCCTCTATGTCATGTCTTTAACTTAGCCCTTCAGTCCGGCGTATACCCCGAGCAATTGAAAACTTCGCGAGTCACTCCCATCCCTAAAACCAGTGATAAAACATCAGTAGAGGAACACAGACCTATCGCTATCCTGCCAACCATTGCCAAGGTTTTCGAGCATATACTCCACGCTTTCATTTACAAACGCGTAAATATGTCCTTATCTGATGCCCAACACGGTTTTCGCCCGGGTCGTTCCGTAAACTCGAATTTACTGATTCACGTAGACTACATAGCCCGTGGCTTGGACATCGGTGGGCAGGTCGACGTTCTGTATTTCGATTTCCGGAAAGCATTCGACAGAGTTGACAACGACGTGCTTTTGAAAAAGCTGGGGGCCATCGGTTTCTCGTCCGGTCTTCTTAACTTCTTTTCGGACTATCTGCGCGATCGCAAGCAGTTTGTAAGACATGGCTGCTTCGAGTCCAAGCCTTATAATACACGCTCGGGTGTAAGTCAGGGATCCGTGTTAGGGCCGCCTCTGTTTCTGATCATGATAAATGACCTTATAAGTAATGTTAAGTTTGCTAAATGCCTGTTATATGCAGATGACCTTAAGCTAGTCGCACAAATCCGAACGTACGAGGATTGCAAACTCCTACAAAGGGATATTGATGTCATCTATGAATGGAGCATTGAAAACAAACTATTTTTTAATACAAGCAAGTGCTACGTCATGACATATGGTAGAGGGTTGCGACCAATTCATTACGACTATAATCTGGGTGGTGAAGTAATTACTCGTGTCAACAATATAAAGGATTTGGGAGTAACTTTCGACCGCTGTTTGACTTTTAGAGATCACGTTTCTACCCTTGCAAAGGAATCTTTCAGGCGCTTGGGATTCGTTTTGCGAAATGCTCGTGACTTTCGTAGTCCAAATGTTATTAGGCTGCTGTACACCGCTCTGGTTCGAACCAAACTCGAGTCCAGTGCCTGTGTTTGGCACCCCTATACCGCGACTCAAACACTGATGCTAGAAAAGGTGCAGAAAACTTTTCTAAGATGCCTCTTCCAAAGGTTATACCGTTTCTTTCCTTATATGTACCCAACCAACTATCTTTTAGGGACTTTGGGCTTTAATTCTTTGGAGGTGAGAAGAGGCCTTGATCAGCTCACGGTAGCCTGTAAGACCTTACGGGGACGTATCGACTGCCCGGAGCTCCATGGCCTTTTCTGCCGATTATTTGTGCCCGACAAATACATCGGACACCGTCAGAGCCGCCGCCACAATCTGTTTGCGCAACTGCCATCCAAAACTGTTGCCAGAGCCGAATCCCCAGTCTGTCGTACTCTGAAGGTGCTAAATGCCCTTCTGAATGCCAACCCTGAATGTGATGTGTTTGCGGATGAATGGAATAAACTTATACATATTTGTCTGGTGTTCTGTGAGAGAAAGTATGTAAGGGAGTCCACTGTTCCATGTTAGTTTTAAATTAGATTATATACAACTTATTGTCAACGTAATAATTGTTTCTATGTTAATTAATGTAATTGGTGGTTTACCGTTTTAATTAACTATAAATAAATAAATAAATAAATTATAGTTTACCGGTCGCTGCGCCGTCGAACTGCACCAAGAACTCAGTCTTGATCCTCCTGGTAGCTTCATGCTCAGTATCGCTCCGCTGAGTCAGCAGAGAGTCTATCTCATCTATGAATATTACCTGAAACATCATAAAAATATTTTTTTTATGTTTTAATTAATCCTTTTCCCATCTAAAGAGGCAAGGAGAAGTGGCAGACACTAAATTACAAAAACGTCATTCCTTTTTTGCAAGCCTTGGTTTACTGTTGCTGGATTTTCTATTGGAAATCACTAGCCAAAGTAAGTATTGGTTGATAATTTGCTTCCGTAGTCTGGTAATAATAGGAATATAGGACGAAATTATGGGTCTCCTGGGCTGCTTTCTAGAACCCAGCAATGGACTTCATAAGTGATTGAAAGAAATGAAGACCTGTCAATACTAACTGCGGGCTGGTGACACCTGGCAACGGCGAAGAGCGCGCGCACCATCTTCTCTCCGTCGCCGATCCACTTGGACGTGAGCGACGACGCCGAAATGCTGAAGAACGTCGCGTTGCATTGCGCCGCGACACATTTACCTAGTATGTAGAAACTTCTATGAAATAATAAATTACACTTTATGCTCTAAAGATACCATGGATCTTTAAACGTTGAATCACTATCACGTGTTATTAACCAAAAAGTTGAAACTATCCACAGAGTAGTTTTTTATACCTATACAAGTTGATCCAAATAGTACGGTCATTAAAAAAAATTGATTCGAAATTACCCCATGTATGTTCCGCGATTCTTGATAGTTTTCAAGTTATACATATGATCTGACCAAGATTATGTCTGGACTTTAAAAGAGACTGTGACCCTCAGAATAATAACTAAGTTATTGTTCTGAGCTGTGACCCCTGAGTTTGTTTCGGCCTTTCTTCTCAGAGTAGACAGATAGGAAACGCCGACCTCATCTAGTTTTAAAAAATATGATTGACGTGTAAAAGTGTTTGAACAAACCTACTTACAGAAATAAAATTATTTATCATTTATAATTACTTTTTTAATTTCTTGAAAATTTAATGGGAACCGCTTTCATAAAATTTTATTTTTATTTTCACACAGCTTTTACACATTGTTTTTTTTTCTATTTTCATTGCTATGGAATTCTCTTTCAGACATAAAATAATCATCTTCCTATCATTAATTCAAGATAAAACAATTTTGATCGAATTAGCTTTAGAGGAATGATAGATAAATCAATTAAATAATTATTTTAATAAACATAGACTCCTAAAAATAAAAAGACACAAATGTCTTAAACCGACAACGCCCGTCCCAGGTAACTCATCATATTATCATAACCGGTTTATCGATTCTGTATCACTCGAACTCAGATCAAGTAAAAAAAGGTAGATAACGCGCCGCCTTTGTTGTTAGTGAAGCCACAAAACTCAGCTCCTCCAAGTAAACACACGCGCTCACGCACACATGTGCATCAAACTAAGCTCTTTTTCGTTAGTATCTCATGGGGCGCCGTGCAGTAAGTTTGCTTACAAAATGCCGTCCTGTGTAATTAAATGGCGCGAAAACAATACAAAAGTGAACAAACAGTCTGAAGGAATATCGTTTCACACGTAAGTACACATAAAACTATTTTTTATTTTGTCATTCCAACACTATTTTGAGGTTATTCGGAACAGATAATGTCAATGTCCCGAAATGACGTACCGGGAGAGTGTTGCTAGTAGTTCTTATTTCTATTAGCCCAAAATGTGGGTAAGTAAATTGTAGGCAGTAATTGAAAAAATAATAATTAGAGAGTGGACAGAACGTTGTTTTTTTAATCACGTGATTTTATTTTACATTAATTGAAGTCAAGGTAAATATTTATTTTGTAATTTGTTTATGTTTTTGTTGAAATTCTTGAGTACTTACTTACATATAATAATATGTACCTTCTGTTTTACTATGAAATATTATGGTTTTAGGTTTCCAAGGAATATTTTAATAAGAGATGAATGGGTAGCTGCTATAAGACTCGGCCGAAATGAACCACAATGGCAACCATCCTCATTTAGTGTGGTTTGTTTTTAACTCATTAATTCCGAATTTTTTGTATTAAGATATTTTTTTTTATATAAAATTGTTTTACTTTTTGCTGTATTTTTTCTCCCTGCTCACACACCCACTGGACTATCTATTTATAAAGTGATAAAAACGTGTGAAAATTCAAAGAGATGTTGAACGTAGGAAATACGTTTTACATATCTTTGATTTTTTGACGTTAAAGAATATTGTTTCCAGTAAATATAAAAATATAAACAAACAGACCGACAGATTTACTTTTGCATTCGCATAATACCTATTTTTATTATTACGTAATTTTCAGGGACTTTTTAAAAAAAAGTGGCAACTCTTCTTTGACTCACACATAGTTAAAAAAATGGTTACAGTTTCCTATTCTACGTGCGCTAGCTACCTTTTTTTACTTGATCTGAGCACTCGAACGTAAATTCCTCCGTTTCAATCAAAATGTTTATATTACTATTATGGAAATCGCTTCTTATTTAGAAAAGTCCTAAGTTTTTGCGAACATACAAAATATTTTCTAAGATATAAAGAAAAGGCAAGAGTTAGTATATCAATTTGTTTGAATTTGTTTATAAGAGACTCGCGAGGACCTATTTTATAAATCACGCGGATTGCCCTCTTTTGTAAAATGATAATTGAACCTACGACAGCTGCTGCTCCTAACAGCAGAACGCCTTAAGACATACATAACACTGTGGAAATAAGCAAACCTAGCTGTGGCTATATCAGTCAACTGCCTTATTTTTCTTACTACATATGCAGCTGAACTTAATCTACTTGAAAGAGCTATAATGTGCGCGTCCCATTCCAATTTTGAATCTAAAGTAATTCCTAAAAATACAGTTTCCGTAATAGCATCTAGTTTCTTGCCATCAAGATGTACGCAAAGTTGGTCTAAATTTAAAATTTACACCCACTTTGGGTACATCTGGTAATGAGATCTTAAGACATTTAGTTTTGTTCGCATTAAGTAAAAGATTATTAGCTGCAAACCATCTCGAAAGAACAGCCAGTCAGTCTATTGTTGACATGTAAGACATCCGTATCATGTGTCTTATGCGAATAAAATAATATCCATCCAATAAGTTAGCCATCATGTAAGGAAGGTCAT
Source organism: Griposia aprilina (assembly GCA_916610205.1). Taxonomy (NCBI): domain Eukaryota; kingdom Metazoa; phylum Arthropoda; class Insecta; order Lepidoptera; family Noctuidae; genus Griposia; species Griposia aprilina. Next base: position 2,931,291 of record OU744295.1, on the reverse strand, counting down.
TAATATAAACTAGAAATAGGATGTATGAACGTAAACGAGGCACACCGAGTATGTATGAACGTAAACGAGGCACACCGAGTATGTAAGGATCGTAGTAGGTGGCGTTCTGTAGTTTATGTATGTTATGTATGTGTAGAAATAGGAAAGGGCCTAGAATTGAACCTTGAGACACGCCCATTTTAACTAGAGACCCCGAGGACGTCGCCCCGTTAACTTTTACTTTTTACTACCTGTTTGATGGATAGGACAGAACAAGATCAGCACGCGCTTGACCACAAATTCCGTAGTGGTGTAATTTACAGATCAGTGTATTGTGGTCAATGCAGTCAAACGCTTTTGAGAGGTCACAAAAAGTGCCAATTGCATCCTGGAAATTTTCCCAGGATTCCAAAATACAGACTTCTACTACCGCGTCGTCGACCTATCTTTCGTGAAACCAAACTGGCAACTATGTAAATTCCCATTTGAGTTAAAATGTGACAACATTGGGTCTAGCACGATTTTTTTCATAGATTTTACTCAATGCTGGTAACACAAATATAAGAGAGATCACTCTTACTACCCGATTTGAAAATTGGTACTACTTTACTGTTTCATTAAATCAGGAAACATACTAGTAGTACTGTCTAAACGTTGATTAAATATCATCGTCATGTTAGGACAGGGTCAATGATATCTCCAAGAACCGTAACGGAAATCCCCCATAAATTTCAAAGCTTTTTATGTTAAGACTTTTAATGCTTGTTTAATTGTGCTTGAATTCATAACTTGGAATGTCCTTACTGAATTTTTCTTTTAAGACATAACATGGAAGATTTAGGAAAAAAATAAAATGGAGCTACCAGAAACATTTACAAAAGTAGCACTAATGGAGAGTACATCAGTCTTGTTAAAGATAAGAGTATTACCTATCAAAGTTTTCCCCGTGCCCGGTGGTCCAAATAAGAGTATTCCTTTGGGTGGCCGCCGCAGTCCAGTGAATATGTCAGGACGAAGCAGAGGCCATACAACTGCTTCTTGTATTGTTGACTTGGCATGGTGTAGGCCAGCTATGTCATCCCAACCTGAAACAACATTTTACATATTAGTGTAGTGCCAACAGAAGTGAAAACCCCAAAATGTACACAAGCCACTGCGCATCGCCTGTCTGTCGTAACATGTTGTGTTACCAAAAATCACTCAATGTAGCCAAAGAAGTTTTCACTTAAAAAAAACTGTTTAACAGATTTTGTGGTAATAAAAGTTTTTAGATGACTCAATTCTTAGTCCACTAAACCTTGTGGATCAGTAATTTAAATTGGCCTGATAGGTAAGAGTTCACTAAGTTTTGTTTCTACTAACCTATTGGTGTTCCCTTATCAATAATTTCACTTTCAATCAACTCAATCATTTTAGGATCAATATGTTTAAGTCGTTCATCAGTGACTCCTGGCTCAACTGCCTCCAGTTTATCCCTGGAAACAAACATATATAAAGGTACAAAATACAACTTTGGTAAATTATCAGGTATACTAAGGAAAGTTGTGACTTACTGGGCTCCAATCATAGGTGACACAAACTTAGCCTGAGCTTTTCTTGATGTCCCCAATGTTCTTTTAGCTGCAGGGTTAGAAGCTAGCAATGCTTCCTTGGCTGTCTTAAACATTATCTTTGCCACATTGCTCTTATGAGCTTTGTTCTCCTCTTCTTCTTTTTCAAAGTCTACTTCCTCAGCTTTGGGAGTACTTGATATTAATGGTTGGTTGCCATTCTTGCTGAGATGCTTTGGTCTCCCAAACCTTGGTTTAAAAACTTGCCTCTGGTCATCCCCAGATCTTGACTCTTGACTTGAGTTTTCTGAATTCAAATTCTTCACAAAATATGAATTGCTTTTAGTCTCTGTGACTTGTTTAGAAGGTTTATCAGTTGTGTCAGCTAAGCCAAGGTTACACATGCATTTGTTTTTTTGAAACTCATTTATGCCGTTTTTTGTACTGGAATTACATTGATCGCAAGCTGATAATGTCTGTTCAAGGAAAGATTCGGCATCAAAATTGCTGTAAACAATACATATTTTTTTTATTGTAATGTTGAAATCAAAGCAATTACTGCCACAAGATAGTAATACTTACTTTAAACAACTTTTCCATGTTTTCATTTGGCTCGTGTCGGCATTTTGTAGTAGAACATTGGCCGAGTTTAGAATGTGGTTAACAGCTGCATCATTTAACAACTCTTTATTGTTATTCCAAATGTCGTTCAGCAATACAGTAGATGCTATATTTGATTCTCTAATAATAGGGAATAATGGTCAGTCAGAGTTTAAATTATTGTTCTGATAAATTAAAAGTTTGAGCGAGAACACTTTACCTAAGCAGAGAAAGTTTGTACTGTTGAAGTGAAGATTTATTAATAGTGGATAAGTTGTTATCAAGATCATCTTCAGGGAGTAAACCTTCTATTTGATCTGTTTCAAACATTACGTCTTGTTGTAAGCCTGTTTGAATATATTTAAGTTAAAATTTAATTTGAAACTTTTCCAATATATTTTCAATATTTTTGTCGAACTGTCAAGTGTCAAACTTGAAATCAAAAGCACATTTCCCGCCATAAATTATACTTGACCCACCCGATACTGGATGTTATTCTCGCACCTGTGCCTCGCCAGTGGGGACCTTTTTTTACTACATTAATCTATCTCCAGATCCTACCTAGACCTATCTCTAGATCAACCAACATGAAGGACTTGGGTGTCACATTTGACCAGAAGCCTACTTTTCATGACCACGTCTCTGCTGTCGCCAAAGAATCATTTAAAAGACTAGGATTTGTTCTCCGCAATGCTCGTGACTTTCGCAACGAGCAAGTAATAAGGCTTTTGTACAGCACACTTGTCCGAACCAAGCTAGAAGCTAGTTCTTCTGTGTGGAATCCGCATGAAGCAAAGTATGCGCTTCTTCTTGAGAAAGTGCAAAAAGCATTCCTGCGGTTTCTCTACAGGAGAACTCGCGGTTATTATCCCTATCTATATCCTACCAAGTTCCTCCTAGGATGTCTGGGATATCATATGCTCGAGACCAGAAGGGCATGCGACCAGGTAGGCGTAATGCTTAAAATTTGCAGAGGGATAACGGATGCTCCTGACATCCATAATGAGCTGATTCGACTCCACACACCGGATAATTATCTCCGTGGCAGAAAGCATCAGCTGCTAAGTTTACCGTCGCGCCGGACTGCAGCCCGTGCTGCGTCTCCCGTACTGCGCGTATTGACCGCGTTAAATAAGCTTGTGGAAGCCAACCTGGACTGCGATTTATTCGCAGACAAGTTTGTTGACTTAATGGTAATGTGCCTGCATTTTTGTGAAAATAATAGTATTTAATTTATTGTTAGTAATTTATGTTACCTATACGTCTGTTCTTTATTATAGTATATATTTTTTTTTTTTTATTGTAAATTTTTTATATCTTTAACTAATGTAATTGGCCAAGGGCCGTTTTTATGTTAAAGTAAAATAAATAAATAAATAAATCTCACTCACTCTGACCACTCCCCCCCCGACCCTTGGTCGACGACGCGCCAGCCCGCGCCATAGCTGAGCCTGTAGCTTTAAATTCCCCTTATAATAATAATAATATAATTTCGATCCAGCCTGTCCCACCTTGCTGCCCTCCCCTCAGTGACGCCCTAAGCCGAGGTTCGTACCCCACAGGGGGTGCCCTTAGCGTGCGGTCACCTAGTATTTAAGAATTTCGCCCCTTGCTGGAGGCTTTAAGTTAGTAGCTTGAGGCACCCACAGGATTGACCGGTTAAGTAGCCATGACCTTAGTGGTCAAAACTACGAGTTGCCAATATAGTCTCGTAAGGCCCTTTGTACACGGCATGGGTTCTATAAGGTATATACGTATAAACCGCGCCGCAGAAAAACAGTGTCTGTCAACAACCTTCCATAGTGCGTAAACACGGTAAATAAACCATAGGTTTTCACGGCAAGAAAAGTGTGTGTACACATTCAAAGACCTTAGCTTTCCATCTTTTTCTAGTTATAAAAACTCATGACTGGAGAATTATAACATTTCTCAGTAGCGGATTTTGTTGTACATAAGTCGACAAAGTTACTCGTTGGATGAATGGACAAACGAAAACAAACTAAAGTTTTGTTTAGAACATACTAAATCGTATTTTGTGTTCGCGTTCCCTGGACCCAACTCTAATGGAACAGCTGTCAAGGGCGTAATTCTTTAACTAAAGACTTGGCTAAAAGGTCTTAGCAACCAGGCCATAAAAATAATTATAAAAAAAAAACGTAGTTCTATAGGTAGTCTGTGACTCTGTGCTGTCAAGATTGTTGTCAAAGAAAATTGTTGCGTTAAATTCAGCGATTAAACTAATACAAAAACCTTTGTATTATATAGAGAGAACCTTTGTAAATAGCTAAATTCCTGCTAGTAGATACTTAAGATTTCGTTTGGGAAGATCATGAGCCTTGGTTCAGAAGAAACTCTTTGAATGGGACGTGTACGCGATGAGTTCGAAACAAACAATTTATCATGAAAAACAGGTTAAAGAGTTATGCGCTTTACACGCGCTTAACAATTTATTCCAGGTAATTATTGAATTTTAATGAGTGCTACTGTAACACGTCAAGTCTGTCCGTGAAGAGCGCTATCATTACACAATTCAAAGTCACTCAAACATTATTCTGTTTGTTTGATATTTGGCTTGTATTTTAGAGTAAATGGTGTATATAAGTATGTTACGATTAATTGTGTTGTGCTTCCAGACGCGGGGTACGTATTCGAAGACAGAGTTGGATGCAATATGCAGCAGGCTATCACCAAATGTGTGGATCAACCCGCACCGCTCTATGTTGGGGCTTGGTAACTATGATATCAACGTGATAATGGCAGCCCTACAGAAAAAAGGCTGTGAAGCGGTCTGGTTTGATAAGAGGAAGTAAGTATAGTTTAGTAACTGGGTACTTTTGGCTATGACTCTCTTGAGCCACTAATCTTTGAGGTACCACTAATAGTTGAGGTAAGTCTATTTAGGCACTGTTAGCATGGCACAGTATCATGTTATAGTACTATCTATCTAACTTGGATTAAAATAATTTTAATCAATATTACTCAAACCCCATTGTGAAAGCAGAAAAAAAATTGGGGAATATTTAACAAATATTTTCTTTATTTCAGGGACCCAGGTTGTTTGGACTTGTCAAACATCTGTGGCTTTATCCTGAATGTGCCATCGGACTACAAGCTGGGGTTTGTGATGCTGCCACTGCGGCGCCGGCACTGGATCACCATCCGGCAGATACAAGGCAACTTCTATAACCTGGACTCCAAGCTTGAAGCCCCACAGTTAATAGGAAGGGTAAATATTATTTGTTATTATTAAGGTTCTTCATTCATTGATGCAACAAGTCTCTTGCGGTCAAAAGGCCTTTAATGTGTTAAAAAGACTTGATAATAAATAATAAAAAACTATTTTCTTCAATTTTCAGAGCAGTGATCTAATAGCGTACCTAAAAGAACAATTGGATAGTAAAGAAAAGGAACTATTTGTTGTGGTGAGCAGGGAGGTGGAAGAGAAGCAGCTATGGATGCACCAGTACACTGTACAGAACAGTAAGGCTCCACAGAACCCTGGAATCATGTTAACTGACAGTCAGTGCGACAGCCCTGCTGACAGTGTGTCCTCACTATCACACTATGACTACAGAAATCGCGACGCCATGTGCCTCAAAGTGACAGACGTGAGGACCATTGTTGCCAGTGGGGAAAATGATTTTAATGCGTGAATTTTAGACTTGGTAATACTTTCCACAGACTACTTGTGACCGCATAGCAATTTATAATGTGTTCACAGATTTTTATTGTATGTGTGTTGTGCATTGAAAAGAAACTTTCTTATGGTTTGGTGTCGGTTTGTAACTGATAAGGAATCCGGCTGTTTAGACATAATTGCAGTCTGTTGTTTCAGTACTTAATAAAGTATTGTTTAGATTAATTTATTGATAATATATTGTTTTTATATGCACTTTATTTTTGTTTTGCACAAATCTTGATGATTGCAACATATTGTTGTTTTTATTTAATTATATTTTCGTGTTACATAAGGCCTAAGGTTACAAATAGTAACAAATTTAGTGAATAGATAGATCTTGCCTTAAATAATGGTCTTTCTATAGCAATATGTTAAAGACTGTGAAATTGTATATGCCATCTGATCTTCATAGTGATTTCGATACTACTATAGGTCTTGATCTTTCTAATAAAATAATAATAGAAAGCAGTGACAGCAATAAATAGTTGTGATAGTAATTGTCTGTTAAATGTTGCAATGTATTATACTGTTTCAATACTATGCCAAATATGATAACCAAACTGTTTCACTATATATTAAAGAATAACTTGGCCAAAATAATAGATTAATGTTGTTACAGATAACTTCTAACTCTATTTTATGTGTTTTACATACTTTAAGTATTTACTTATACATTCTGAAGGCACTTAACTTAGTTTTATAGCACAATTTATTTGTCTATTCTTGTTTAACATCTTTACAAATACCTACTTATCATCACATGGGTTCTGTTCACATCAAAACTAGATTGTCTATCATAAAATGTAGTCTAAATAAAATCATGCCATCTTTTATGAAGTTATAAGATTTTTCCTATTTTTGAATTTATAGTATTGACATTGAACAGGGCTTAGTTCTTCATCTGTGGTATGACGCTACGTGATAAATTTCCAGCAGATGATGATTCCTTCAACTTCAAATTGAATTGTTGTTGATAATTTTTTTTGACTATATTTAACTTTACTGTAAATACAAGATATTTTTCCAAAAAAAATAGAAAGTGTGATGATGGACCTGTTTTATTTTATTTATTATTCCCCGTCTTATTTACTGGTTGTAATAATACGAAACATTATAATATAGGGGTACCTACACTACATAAATACGAAAAACTTTATTTTGTCCGTCACAAATACGAATTTCAACATACCGATTTTCATAATTGCGATTGGTTCAAAATTCCTAATATAACATCTCCGATTTATCATTCATCCTATTTGATTATTCCTAAACTATTTTTTTTTTTGCTTATGGCTTCGCAATTCAAAAATTTCAACACTGCTAAAGTTTATAATTTTATTACCTACTATTCTCAAAATACCGAGTTGAAAATAGATCGAATAACAAAAAGTCAGAGTCCTTAACCCGAAACATAAAAAATACGAATTCCGATGATTAAAGTACCCGAAATAAAAACGCCTTGTAAAACTAAATAAATAAAAAATATTTTCTTTCGCTGGTCACAGTTCTAACCTAACCTAACCCAAATGGTTCACCAACAATAGACATTACTTACAGATTTTGAATTTATATACTTATATAAATAGAAATAAAATGAATATCATACTAATTGAATCAGAATCTATATTTTAACAGTGTAATCGAACTAAATCAACCGATTTCGAACCAAATCAGAATGTTATTTTTCGGACCGAGAACCCATGGAGTATTTGATTCTTCGAACGTAAGAAAATCGGAATACAAACAAATCGCATTTAGGTACGACTTTCGATAAAATTAATTTCGTGATTTTTACTGATATACATTATAATTCTTAGGTTTAGAAATTCGGACTTTTGAAAATTGGAACATCGAAATTCGGAATAAAATATTTCGGAGTATTTGGGTGTGCCCATGATGTGGCCATAATTTGTGTTTCTTAACAAAATGGCGAGCCGAATTTATTTTACGGAACGCAATGTAAAGCTCTACGCACACTTGGGCGGGCGCATTGCAATAATGCTCCTCCATTCTTTTCGTACACTTTTTTATACTATCGCACACTACACGCGGGCCGTAACCCGTTTTGTTTTGTATTGAAATGCGCTGCGGCCCTGTGCGGCTGTAATGTGCCAGCCTTTATTATTTGTTTGATAGTGACAACCGCGCTTCGCATGTTGCGCTGTGTGTGAACATTCGATATCTTGCTAGTAAATTGTCCAAATAAAAGGCAGAGATATAAATCTAAACTTTATTATCAGCGATGTTGGTACAGTTGTTGTTCTTGGAGATGATCAGTCTGTCGGGATCCAGGTGAAGCTCCTCCATGATGGCGTAGATATGCGCGCGCACCGGCGCTTCGATCTCTCGCCGCCGACCCAGCACCCAAATGTGATCTGAAAATAATGACGTCATGTTTAGCTATTGATAATAGGAACCCAAGCTATAATAATAATTTCTTTATTCAGGCAACCACGACCCACAGAGTTTTAGAAATTAAGTCAAAACTATATTAGTAAACATAAAAAACAAAGACTTAAATGCCTAATCGAGCCGGTGAATGTAAACCTCTATCAGAACTTTTTAGGAAGTTTTCTTCCTATTTTTGGTCAAAATATTTTGAGTAGCCTGACCGATACCGCTGTACCACGCCTTAGGTATGCGCGGCGAGGCGGGGGGCGGGACGCCGTGAGCTTTGACGAATGAGCGGCCTGCACTGCCCCCCTGTCTCGCCGCGTATATACCCATAGAGTTTATTTAACTATAAAGATACTACCACATTGACATTACATAAATAGGTACCAGTACCTATTAGAAATCTAAGATGACTTTTTTGTTTAACGATACTTCGCGCTGTAGGTACTCATACCAACTCAAATTCTAAAGGTAGCTTAGCACGTGTGTGCATAGTCATGCATCACGGTAGGTAGTTAGGTACCTATACCTACTCGTTTTGTGTTGAGGTGCTGATCCACGCGTCATGCTCGTGAACGGGCGCCGTCCCACGGCTTATTTTCAATCTTATATTTTGAATTGTTTCTTAATTTTTTGTACATTGTTCTCACATATAGAAGCAACAAGAATAATGTACCCAGGATTTCGTAATATTATTATCTTGATTTAAAAGAATATCCTTGGCGTTCCTTGCCCGTTCTTCTCCATACAGATCTACGTTTTGGGATGGGCAACTAGCTTCAACTTTCTGACTAACTGACCGACTCTTTGACAATTCAAAAGTGCCTGTAAATGGTTTAATTGAAATAAATGCTTTGAGTTTGAGTAAGTAGGTACTAAAGTGAACAACGCCTTTGTGTTTCTAGTTTATGAAAGAAAGAACTAAATAGGTAGGTACTTAGGCAGTCCATCTGCTAATGCATCATCGTTAGGTATGTCATATTAAATATCGCTCATTTGGAGAAACAATAACGTAAATGTAATTTTTCGCAAAAATGAGTTGTTGATATTTGTGCTCGAACAAATTTTCAGAGGAGCAGACGAGTGAAATATTTAATATGTATTGGGATTTGTCAACATTTCAGGACTAGACTTTACCGTTTCGTTCTGAAATGTTGAACCCCATTACAAAAAAATATCCAATTTAAATCACTCTCCTGTTAGATTTGAAAAGCACCAGTTACGTCGTTGTTTCTCCAATTCTTCTAAAAGATCATCATATTATTATTATGATGATCTTTTAGAAGAAATGCGGAAATAATAAAAGTCATTCGACCAATAGCGAGGTTGTGGGTTCCGGACGGAAAAGAACCAATGTGAATTTCAATTCATATGTACTTTCAAGTTTATCTTGGATATCACTGACATCGGTGAAGGAAAACATCGTGAGGAAACCTGGATCTTGAGCAAGCGTGGTGCTCAATGCTCAATGCTCATCATGCCTTCTCTGTATGAGAAGAGGCCTTGCCCTGCAGTGGGACAGTAACCGGGTGGTATTCTTATCATTATAATAGACAAAATACCTGAGTGTGCGATACTGACGCTGGTACAAGACCACAGGATGGCGAACTGTTCGTAGTCCGTGAACAGCACGTGGTAGACGCCGGCGCCCGGCAGCATGCGGCCGATGATGTACGGCACGCGGTTGTTGAGCTTGTAGCGGAAGATTGAGGACGTGTTGTGGCTCGGGATACCGATGCCGTACGTCGTTGATGGACCGTTGGTCCTGAGGTTCGAAAAATGTTATTGAGTCTTCTATACATACAAATAAATAAAATTGGAATGTCTGTTTGTAATGTCAAAATAACAGCTTTTTACTAAATGCATATGAAAGTATACACGGTAGGTAGATAGGTATAACAAAAAAAAAAAAAAGTGTATCTGTTTGTTCCGGCTAATCTCCGAAACGACTGGATCGATTTTGATGTAATTTGGTATAGGGATACATTGAACCCTGGGGAAGGACATAGGCTACTTTTTATCGATATACCAGGCAGGTATAGCCGCGAGCGGAAGCCAGTATAAAACAAAAATAAAAAACTACGAAGTCACTCTCTTAGCCATATAATTATTTGGACAATCAACCCATCGTTTCTTAAATCTTCTCCTTCTTCCACTCGTATAGTTATAACCATTCACATTCTTACTCAGATCTTTCATCACATGTCCCTCAAGGGAGCAAGTGTCAAGCAAGGGCAGATTCAGGCGGGGGGCACAGGGGCACGTGCCCCCCCCAAACGGCTTAAGTGAAATATAATCGAATAGTTTGGATGGACTGGCCTGAATGCATATCCATCATGACATTGCTTCAATGATGAACGCTGAAGAAGTACACTATATCTTTAGCAGCAATGGTTTTTTTTTTTTTTTACTTATTCTTAAATGTTATTGAAAAAGAATAAATCCCAAAAAGAACATAGTGCAAATAATAGATGTGGGAGACCCTTCTTGACTGTCTGGCCCATGTACCCCTCCCAGAAATAAATCCTGGATCCGCCCTTGCACCCAAGGACAACCCCCGGTTGTTGTCGGACTATTGTAGGATATGGAAACAAAAATAATTATTGAACTATGGGTTGCAGTGGCTAAGATGATCTGGTTAACTATGGAACGGCTATGGCCCCTGCCAGACCAATGTTTTATATATAAAACTTTTTTACAAAAAATGTCAGTGTCTTTGTATCTGTATTTAGTTTTTTGCCACCGACTTCCGAAATTAAAGTTATTTTTCAATTCGTAGTGTTTTTTTTTTGAAGTCGTTTGTTTTTTTTGTAAAAAAGTTTTTATTTTTCACTTTTTAGTGAATTAGTTATTAATAAATCTAAGTTACAATAGCTTAATGTCAACTGCACGATCTTTTACAAAATATTCGCGGGCGCGTTCATTGAGGCTCCGACCAGCACGCCGGTTGAACGCGTCCCAAAGGGTCATGGCCATCCGGCTGGTCCGGAGATACCACACGGTCTCCTGCGAAGCGGCGAGCCTCCTTGCCGGATTGCCGCCATGGGATCTGGAGGCAAAAGTCCTCGCGCACATTTGGGAAGGGCGCGAGGAGGCGAAACGCCGGGGCGTAACTCGGCTGCCGCGAGAAATCGCGGCACAGCGGACAGAGCTCCGGCGGGATCTCATGGCGGCATGGAGAGTGCGACTGTCGCAACCCAGCGCTGGGTACGTCGGACACGGTGGAGCATACGGTGGAGGTCTGCCCGGCTTGGGCAGAGCACCGCCGTGTCCTCGTGGCGGCGATCGGCGGCGGCGATCTCTCGCGTCCGGCCCTGGTTCAGCCCATGGTACGGAACGAGAGGGAATGGGAAGCAGTCACCTCCTTCTGCGAAGCAGTAATGCTCGCGAAGGAGGAGGCGGAGCGCGTGAGGGAGAGGCAATCATTGCGCCCTCACGCCTCTAGTCGCCGCAGGAGGAGACACCCTGGGCGTCGGGAGTCGATAGGCGACTCCCGGCCACCGTAGGCGCGGGCCTGCGGACGGCGAGCAATGGGCAGCTCGCCGTCCGGTAAGGACCAGGCCCGGGTCGACAGCGCGTTGTGTTCCACGCGCGCCTCAAAGAGATGTCAGCATAATTGACGGGGTCCGATAGGGCCAATGCCTGCCGGGGTCGCGGATTGTTCGAAAGAGTTACCGTGGCCCTGGCGCACAGGCAACTGAAGGAACACGGGTGGGTTTTAGTCAGTAAGAGTCTGACACGCCCTTCCGTTCCGCCCAGAGCGGGAGAGGTCATTTGATGATATCCCACCCCAAAAAAAAAAACCCTCTATTCATTTCTGGAACATCTCTTTTGCATGAAAAAAGTTCGTCACTTTTAGTGATGGGAAATCTCATCGGGCACATAGGTTGTATGTAAATTAAGTTACAAGCTTGACTTACCATTTGTTTACTGTATTGATAGTGATGAGCAGGTAGCCCCGCTCGTTGAGCGCTACGTTCAGCTCGGTGCAGCTTGCGGTGATCTCCACCAGGTAGAACGATCGCTCCACCTCGTACCAAGTGCCGGTCATCTGGAACATGGCGGATTAAATTATTACAAACTTTACACACATGACATAACATCCCACCTGTTTGTCCAAAAATGTTGAAGGATTAGGCAGACGTGTACCTGTAGTACCTAGGTACACCCGCCAATTATTTGAGTCCAATGCAATTGAAGAGAGCCTGCCAACAACCGGGCACAAGTCCAGACAAATCTAGAATCTAGATCCGGGAAAAACCCAATAACACTTTCTCCGACCAGGGAATCGAACCCAGGACCTCATGCCCGGCAATAGCTTTAGCGAATACTTCACTAACGTCGCACAAAACACACCTTTACCCTACACACAACACTATGACAAAATTGGGTAATCTCTGGAACTACCATTCGAATTTGATAAATTCTCTTTGCATTTGATAGCGCAATTCTTGAGGAAGGATATAGGCTATTTAACATCACGCTACGACCCTTAAGAGCCGAGCAGAAAGAAAAAGTCAGAAAGAACGTTAAGCGAAAACAAAGTAACAGCGCGGGCGGGCGATGCGATGCGACGGAGTGGGACGGGAGTACCTACAATAACTTTCACGCGGACGAAGTCGCACACAGAAGCTAGTATTTAAATAATTGAAAACTTTGAGGAGTATGAGGAGGAGTCTCAGCGAAAATGACGCTAGGTTTTTGGCGTGGCGCTTATGAAGCGAATTTTAAGTAGTAAGTACCTAGGGAGTATGTATTAATACATATATTCGGTGCTGTGACATCATACTCAACACCTAGTCACCTACTAAAACAACATGTTGTTGATGTAAACAGTTACCTACTAGTACAATGAAAATTGAAGGTCCGTGACACTCTGTTACTTTGGAGATTTTTTAAAGAGATTTTCTCTCTAAAGTTTTCATCTTAAATTTAGGATCTTGGATAGGTATTTATAATTAAATTGATTCTGTTTCGAAATAACATACCTGGAACACAGACCGAAATATGAACTGTCTGTAGACGATATGCAACCGATATTGTATTAATATAATTATCATTTATATTCTGAAATATAGAGTCTTCTATTGTATTCGTGTGGGTAGCGACCCTGCGACCCATAGCGCGGCGCTGCTCTGCCGACAAAATTTTCAAGCAGTGTAATCGGAAATTATGAAGAAACACATCGCCTGCCTGACCTCTATCACTTTCTATGGACATCACAACAATCGTATTTCCTTTTAACATTTTAGTTTACAAAGTCATGACGCATATCACATTGTATTCAATTCATACTTTTCATGTAGTTAAGTAGGTTTATTTCATCCGTTCTTTTTAAACTGTAAACTATGCATGATTACCGAGTGGCTTCATCGTCATTGTCCTGCACTTATTCCAATTTATTTTGTTCGACGCACCATGTCTTTATCTTTCATACTTGTCTATTAGTCGTCATTATCTCTGTAGCTACCCCCTTGTTAGCCCTATCATCTATCACGCAGTCCGTCCATCGTTTTTACGGTCTTCCCCTCCACTTAGACAAAAGTTTTGAGTATAATCATATTAACCATAACCATTTAGAACGGGGTCGTGGTCTTAATGTGGATGGCTAGTTTCCATCCACATTCATACTTAAAACTTTCCTCACGACATTTTCCTGATTCCTTAGCATCGCTATGCCCATATACACAACTGGTTACAACAGATTTCCAAATTATCAGTCACCTGTGCCCCTTTCAGACCTCCTTCTTATTCTATCCATTCGCGTAACATCACACTTCCCCCTTAGCATACCTATCTCAGCTGCATGCGAGTACCGAATGGCCTGTTGGGCGTTTATTGATTTCTGCAGATTGCAATGACCGATTGTTATTTAAACTAAATATGTTACTAAGAGAAAAGATTTGTTTTTTTTGTTTATTACTCGTTCACGCTAAAACGGCTAAACGGATAAGGATGGAATTTGGCACTTGGGTAGACCGTGACCTGGATTAGGACTAAGGATACTTTTTATACCGCTACTCCTACGAGACCAAGATTTACGCGGCTGAAACCGCGGGGCACAGATAATACGAAATTATATTTTTTGAGTTCAAATTCGATTGCAACCTAATTCTATCGACCTTTTTTTTACAAAATGTCACTCAAAATTCAACTTAGAATACATAATTCTAAAATAGATGTTGAGTGTGTAGGCGTAGAAGATTAGATTATGAACTGAAGTGATTCTTTTTTTTTAATTCCTCCCTCTAAATTCTAGAAAAATGTTGCCACACTGGGAATTTCTCCTGTTTACAATCATAATTGAGAGAAACGAACCTGCGACATGTGCCTGTGTTGCAGCTGCATTCAATCGTACATTCACTGAGCCAACTGTGCCGCAAGATGATGGGCTATATATGTACCATTGTACGTTGCGGATTCAACGTTTTTAACCAAAATCTGGATAAAAACGTTGAATCTACAACCAAATTTATTAAAATAATTTAATATTTAACACTATTGGCCTGTGAAAGCAGGAAGATAATTAATTTTATTAGTCGATGCAGCGTAAGAAAATGAGAGTCTTTAATTTTATTAGTCAAAATCGTTACTGGTTAAATTTTAAATGATTAAAGTTCGTTGACCAACGATTGAATTGAATATTTATACGGTTCAGACAGGCCCATTATTTCAACCCATTTTTGAGGAAAATACCTATGATAGTATTAGTGAGAAATGTTTAGATGATTAGTATCGTTTCCAGGGAAATTGTGACAGCGGCGAAAAGGTTATCGCTAATTAGTAGGTAAATACTTAAATCAATTCCATTAATTTCCAGAAAATCTTCCATAATTGCTTCAGATAGGTACAATAAATTCTAATTCTAGACATCGTCAAGCATTAGTCGACGCTTCACTTGACCAGACGGCTGGCCTATTTTTTGGCCAAAGAATCAGCATCGCCATCCCTCGTGGCAATGCTGCCAGCCTGTTGGGCACTATTCCTGTTGACTGCGATGCGGATTTTTTTTTTGATTCCGTTTGATTATTTCCACTCTCTTTTAATTTTTTTTTTTTTTTTTTTTTTTTTCTTTACATATTATTATTTTAACTGTTAGCTTTTTAAATTATGTAAATATTATCTTGGAAATTGAAATAAATGTTCTGGTGTAAAATAATATCTACTTTTAAAGTTATACATTACATAGTCGTATGTTGTTTTACAGAATTCATTCATATACCTAAGCATTAGCATTTAGTTCTATCAAAACATAATACAGGGTCAAATTAAATTAGCAAAACTCCGCAGACATGATGGGTACTTATCGATATTTAAAAATGACAAAACACAAAACAAAGCATGCATTTTTTTTGGGGTTAATGACCTTACTAATACTACATTACACATTACATTAGGGGGTAGGCTGAAACGACAGAACGCCATATAATATAAACTTGAATATTACCTTACCTATGTGTACCAATTCAGTTTCTTACTGGTAGTGAAAAACTCATGACGCATAATAGAAGTTGGTGTAACGTTCTGAATTCTAGTCGCTTCCTTCCGATTTACCTGGTAGGTACCTATAGAGTGTTTTGCATTATATTAAACGTATGCATGGCTGCGTGTTACCGCTTGACATTCGGAATTAAGCAGGTTGTAAGGTGACTGTTTACAATGTCGGAAATATATGCAGACGGAGCGTCTACGCGTTAGATTCGGACATATCGGGAACAGTCCCCATGTGTTCAAATCTAACGCGTAGACGGTCCTTTTAGGAGTACCAATTTAGACTATAGCCCAGATAATATAATCCTACTAGCGACCATAGATGCCATAGGGTCTAACTTGGTCCTTCTTATCTTATTACTTATGCCCCTTGTTTGCCTTTGGAGTTCCTAAAAGCTAGCAAATTATTTTGTACATTAGGTACTTTTCATTTCTCATACACGGAAAGTAGTGTTTGTTTGATCCGAATAGCGGGTGGAAGACGCTGCTCCCCGCCCCAGGGCGGGAAAGACTCATAGTAATTACTTCCTCCCTAGGGTGGGAATGAATTTAAAAAATAGAAATAAATTTGGTTAGGTAGTCGCCTACGATTTTTTTTACATAATTAAGAAAAATACCGATTATAAAAATAAATGCCGGGTGCTTTGAGAGTGTATAGGTAAACAGCCAGTGTGAATTAAAAAAAAACCTATTAAGGGGGAAGCGCTAAGGTAGCTCGCGAAATTCAAATTTACTTACGTTTTTTGCAGTTACCAGAAACACAACTGACACAGAGCATCTATTTGCAAAAAACCAAAGAATATTTGAATTTGGCGAGCTACAACTGAAGATCCACCTTAAGCCGGACGGCCCGCGGCGGTACGCGGTGTGTTCCATATTTAAATGATTAAAAAGACTATAGTATAATTTGGCGGGATACTAACTCTGTAAGCTTCCCTAACTTTGTTTTCTTCTTAATAAATAAACTACCTAAACGTGACATTGGCTGAATGCACAAAGCGTGCGAAGCCACAAGAAAAAAAAAACGCTGTAAACTGTACCGAAATTCAAAATATCAGTTTTATAGACTAATATTTGATTAAAATGAGTCTCTTGTTATTTTTTTTTATTTTTTTTTAGAAAAACTACTATTTTTACTTTCCTTACATTCGAAATGAAAAGTAGAGTGTTTAACATGGATGAAAGTCATCAATTCGTTTCGACCCTTGTTTATCAATCTACTATTCTTACGCGGTTTTAAATGTAATGAGTAGAGATAATTTAACTTCTACATTTTCTGCTACCTACCTACACGTATACCATAATAATATGTCTGCGGACAATCAATTAGCGCTCTTTGTTAAAACTGGAATGTATGGCCCCAGGTATATGTCTCAGACTTAAAACAATGTTATTATATCTGCTCATTTAATAAAGATGCATTAATGAACAGTAAAGACGACCACATAGAATATCTATATACACATAGGTTTCAGGCGTGCTAACATAGATTTCTTCGAAAATTAACAATATCCTTGTACCATCTATATACTAATCTATAATTCTAAAGTATTTGTCTGTGTATTATCTCTGATGTGTAAAGAATAGATAGGTAGTAAGATTGCTACTTGCAACCTGTTTAAATAAATAAAACATACATATGTAACTCATTATTATTTTATTTGGTAGACAAAAACCAAATTTTTGAATGAAAGATATTTCCCGCAACGGCATTGATCGAGCTTTTTTCGAGTCGATAATTTCACGCAGTACACATTGTTCATAAAAAGCCTGCAACGATCAAACACAGCAGCGGTCGTGGTTTACGATGTTCTAACACGCACACGTTAGCAGCGTTGACACGACTAACGACGCACACGATAGTATCGGCACGGCAAAGAGCGCAAAATCAACTGACATAGGATTCTATAATTAAATTAATATTTTTTTAATATAGTTTAATTGTATGATCCAAAGACGATTGAAATAAATAAATAATAAATAGGTCCGTCCTCGAAAAGCGTTCGTGCGATACTTCACATCGCCGGCGGGCGCGGCGAAATATACAGTGCTTTTATTTTATTCATAAAAATAAAAATAAGCAATTTAAAAAAACACAATTACTGGTATTGTTTAAGCAAATGTTGGAGATTATTTTGGTATAAATACTACGTAAAAATGATGTAGAACTTCGGAGATATTCAGACTTGTTTCCAAACCTTTTGAGCAGTTTTTTTTTTTAGGCCCAGGCGTTTTTTCTTTATATTAGGTCCTTACATATGAAATTGAAGTTTTATATGGAAAAAGCAAAAATTTTTTTTTTTTTTTTTATCAATCAAAATATGTACCGTTGTGATCTGTGCACGTTTGTCATTTTATAGGGAGTTCATTGATTCCTTTGCTGAAAAAATTGCGGGAGCTAGAATCAACAATTTTTTTTTTTCCAATTAAGAAAGTATCCAAATTCCGAAAAAAGTGGTAATCGGTTGGAGCAAGGTCCGGGGAGTATGGTGGGTGACGGAGACATTCCAATGTGTGTGTGTGTGGTCTAGCGTTGTCCTGAAGCAGTAGTGGGCTAGAGCGGTTGACCAATCTCGGCTGTTTAACGGCTAGCTTTTCCATCATGGTTTCTAATTGTCGACAATACAGATCTGCCGTAATCGTCTGATCAGATCTTAGGAAGCTGTAGTGGATGACACCAACGCTGGTCCACCAGACACTAACCAGTACCTTTTTTTGAGTCAACTTTTGCTTGAGGCAGGATTTAGCCGGTTCCGATTATCGTATAGGATCCATTTTTCATCACAAGTAATGATACGATTCAAAATCCCCTCGTTATTGTGACGGTTGAGTAACATGACGCAGCAGTCGACTCGTGTTTGTTGGTTTGCTTCACTTAGTTCATGCGGTACCTACCCATTTTTCAAGCTTTTTCACTTTTCCAATTTGTTTCAAATGATTCAAAATGGTTTTATCACTCAAACCGAAGCCTGCAGCTAACTCTGACGTGGTTTGAGATGGATCTGCTTCCACGATCACTTTCAATTCCTCATTGACAACTAGGGTCTCCGGCCGTCCACGAGGTTTGTTCTGGAGGTCAAAATCGAGGCGAACGAAAGCGTTGGAACCAAAAACGTACTGTGTTTTCTTTTACAATGGCTTCTCCGTACACATTATTAATCCTTCGAGCTGTTTCTGCAGCGCTAGTGCCACGATGGAATTCGTATTCAAAAATAATGCGATAATTTATGTTTTCCATATTGAGCACAGAACGACGTCAAAACAAAAAAAATGGCGCGAAAACAAATGAATTATTACATTCGAAACACAAATAGACACGCTTTAAATCGAAATAAATTTGAATTTGGAATTCTTAACCAAACGCCGGCTTTTTGAGATCAAAGTGGCCAGTTCTATAAAACATCAATTTCATATGTAAGGACCTAATATTTATAAAAGGCATATAACAAAAATGAATTCTATTATTATAAAAGTATAGGATATTTGTAATATGAGAAAAATAGTTTTGATGGATTATATTCAACAGCATCTGCAAATTAGGGCTCTCAAATCAGCCCTCCATGAGTTTTTGCGTAAGCATGCCTCAGGAGAACGATTATAGTTAAATAAATAATAAAAAAAATGCTTTATTATTATTGTAGAAGAGAAAACGAACTATTTTTACCATGTGAAGTTTATTCATACCAACCAACGAATAGTAATCAATTTCAACGAGGAAATCATGCATCTACGTGCATTTTTGTAACCCTCCTCAGAATGTACTGCTAGATCATGGGGTATCGTGTCAACTGTTTTGGAGGTCAGATAGGCTCAGGCTCCATGAAATAGTAGATTGTTATACAACGGTCGAAAGGAATTGAAGACTTTCACGCGTGTTAAACACTCTACTTTTCATTTCGAATATAAGGAAAGTAAAAATTGTAGTTTTTCTAAAATATTTATTAATAATAATACCATAAGACTCTTTTAAACAAACATTAGTCTATAAAAACTGATATTTTGAATTTCGGTACAGCTTACAGTTTTTTTTTTCTTGTGGCTTCGCACGGTTTGTGCATTCAGCCAATGTCACGTTTAGTTTCTTTAGTACGAAGAAAACAAAGTTAGGGAAGCGTACTGAGTTAGTATCCCGCCAAATTATACTTTAGTCTTTTTATTTTTTTTAATATGGAACACACGGAGTCACCGCCGCGGGCTGTCCCGCTTAAGGTGGATCTTCAGTTGTAGCCCGCCAGATTCAATTATTCTTTGTTTTTTTGCAAATAGCTGCTCTGTGTCAGTTGTGTTTCTGGTCACTGCAAATTGCAAAAAACCTAAGTAAATTTGAATTTCGCGAGCTACCTTAGCGCATCCCCCTTAATAGTTTTTTTTTAATTCACACTGGCTGTTTATAAACTCTCAAAGACCCCGGCATTTTTTTTTATAATCGGTATTTTTCTTAAATAAGTAAAAAAATTCGTAGCCGACTACCTAATTACTGTGAGTCTTTCCCGTCCTAGGGCGGAGATCAGCGTCTTCCACCCGCTATTCGGATCAAACAAACACTACTTTCCGTGTATGAGAAATGAAAAATACTTTTACGCTGCTGCACCCGGTTAGACAGGAAACTGACCTCAACATTTGGGGAAAAGCCGTGCAGATGATGATGCGACTGCGAAAGAGTCTGTTAGCACGCTAGAGATCAGTAACATACTGCCGCAGATATGAGAAGTGTCTCTCTGGTAAATATCTACCTACTTATCAATTTCTTAGGCATTAACAGTTTCTTATTATTAGAATGCGTGTACCTATGTGTACATATCAGTGGAGTGAACTAATTTACATATTTAGTGAACTCTATTGAAATTAAGTTCCCTACAGTAACTTCAAGCCAGCAAATAGGTACGTACCTACCAATACGTAAATGCACTGTAATGTACGGCACACGTTATAATGTGGAATTACTCACCCGCTGTATATCGAAGTTGGGCAGGGGCGGGTAGACGGGGCACTTGCCCAGCCCCGTACTGATCACGGCCTTGATGATGGTGCAGAACAGAATACAGTATATCCTGGTCACGGTGATGCTCGAGCCTTCCATCGCGCGCTAGTGCCGCGTGTCGAGGAGCGTTCAGTGGCGCAGTCCAACACTTGTTATGTAAACACTAGACATTATTTGTACAACACAAGATTGGTCGCCGCCGCGCCCGCACTCGCCACTGCACGGAATACGATCGATAGCTGCGATCGTTATTCATTAACCTACGAGCCGACTCACACGTCACGAGACGGTCGCGGCACGGTAACGGAGCGTGACGTGATTCACGTAACTGATTGCAATGTGATCAGCGCATCGGAACTTCGCAACTAGGATGAGTTAGGCACGGTCAGGTAACCTAACTAAATATTTAGTAAACAAGTTATGAAGCGTGTCATAATTGCATGTGTGCTGAAATTACTTAAATAAAAGTGAGCTCTAGGAATGTTGCACGATTGCTTTTTACAAAAAACTTTTTTACAAAAAAACAACCGACTTCCAAAAAAAGCACTAAAAGACGTGAAAAATAACTTTAATTTTGGATGTCGGTGTCTTTGCTTTTTGTATTTTCGTTTTTGGCACCGACTTCCGAAATTAAAGTTATTTTTCACGTCTTTTAGTGCTTTTTTTGGAAGTCGGTTGCTTTTTGGAAAAAAGTTTTTATTTTTCACTTTTTAGTTGCGGTACCTACCCCACACAAATTCGTATACCACTACTTGGTGTGTAAATAACAGTGACAGGAAATTATAACACATCATCCATATAAACTAAGTGGATAAATACGCTGTATTAAGGATCACTCAAAAAGTACTGGTCAGACCTTGATCAAATTTAAATGGGACCACATGTGAAGCACCACCTATCAAATAAAAAAAGAATCATCCAAATCGATTCACCCAGAAAAAAGTTATGAGCTAACACACATAAAAAAAAAAAAAAAACACAGGCGAATTGAGAACCAACAAAAATACCTAGTACTTTTGTTTCTGTAACAAAAATTTTCGTTAAGAACTCTTTCACACTAATTTAATTTTGTAAGCTTAATATTTTCGAAGATTTCGTAAGAAGATACGATCACGCTCGATTATTGATCACATAATGTTGCTAATGCATAATAATTCCTCTACAAAAACGATAGTGTAAAGAATCTGTCATATGAATAGGTTTTCATCAACTTCATTATCATCATTGGCAGCTTTGTTCCACCCACTACTGAGTACAGGCCTCCTCCCTTTTGTGATACTCCCCCCCCCCTCTATTGTGGCTCCCTGGTCTGTGCGACTCATCCACGTCTTCCCCGAATATGAATAGAATATGTTTGGGTTTATAATAATTAATGGAGATATTTTCGTTCTATATATATACATATAATTTGAGCGGTCCCCTTCAGTGAATTGAATATTTGCTTCAAGTTTTTTTAACATTATCGATACCACAGGAGTTCAAGCCAAATCGTCAGTGATGTCACGATGTCATGGCGGAGTAAATCATTGGCATCAGTGTGGGGATCCTAAACATGAATAGGAAATACCCGTCACAAAAAAAGCAGCACTTGGTTGCGTCACGGAGGGTCATCCATTTACCTACAGTCACTTATAAAGGAAACCATTAAATATTTATACCTAGTGAATAACTTTTACCTACATATATGCAAATAGGAAATGGACACAAACTCGACGTTTTCAAACAAGTGTATTTGTTCTTACAATTAAATCGTGATTTTTACAACTATGGGTCATTCTATAAGCAAATATACAATATCACAACATAGCTTACAGCTAGAGACAAAACAACACAAAAATGATGTAAGTAAGTATACTCAACAACACGATTATTTCATCTGAAAATAATTACTGAAGTTTCATTGAGCCTCTGGATATCTCATACTTACATGCAAAACACCACCATAATTACGTAACACTCTATCTATCACAATCTGAAACATTTTGAAGCCTATTGCTAATCCAATGCTTCGTATGTTAGAAAAATTTGTCTGTTCGACAACGTAAATAACGCAATGAATGTTGTTGAACTGTCAAAATGAAACCCATTCCTACTGTTAGTGTGTTATGTAATCATCCCGCAGATTATAATACAGGCTAGCAGCAACATCGACGCTCAACCTGTTTTCCACTCAGTATATGATTCTGCAAACCCTGCCTTGAAAATTTTCGTCGGTTATAAAAAAAAAAATGGTTCTTCCATATATTTTGACCGCGTAGGTATACTTTTCTATGAAACAACAGATGATTTTTTTGATAACAGAAGATGTTTTCTACCCTAGGGAGTCTAGAATCATTTGCTGGATTCATGGTTTCAGTTTGCCCGTCGATGTCCCCCAGCTGCCAATCTGTATATACATATATAAGTTTTTGTAAATGATCGAATAGAAAAGTTGTGTGAAGAACAAATGACATTAATGTGTTCATAATAGTACCACACATATGAATGGTGTGAAAACAAGAATCAGGAAGTTCAGTATAAATATTTTGCTTACTTGTAACACACAAGTAGCGTACAGTGCCGTTTTGTAAACTCCGGACGCCAGATGACCGAAAATGAAGTATATGGCAAGGTAAGTAAGAAAGCTTTCACACTAACCCGCCCAAATTGCCTGGCTTACCTGTAGGTAAATTCCGAATGCGACTCGCGCTCGTTTATATAAATATGACATAGGTACTTCAAGTCGTGTATGCGCGCCAATATTCAGGTAAACGATCGCGTATTCGCCCGATATTCGCGTTCGGTTAGGACTCGGGGTATCCGGAACGTGTGAAAAGACACTCCCTAAACTTACACTAACGTAAACTAGGTACCCGAGACTTAATTTGACACAAGAAGCTTTAGAAAGAGACTGTCCACAGACCACATATAAAATGACAATTGATCTCAATGGGTTTCAGTTTGACAGTTCATCCACGATTATTTACGACACACAATAAACAATGGATAAGCAATATCCTCCAAAACTCTTGGGGTCATACCAACGAAAACGCTCTGCGGAACTTTTTCTAACACTCGACGTGCTATATTAACGGCCGGGTACAGCAGATCCATTCCACGAACGCGCTCAAATTATTCCAATTAATACCTTATTACAATCACATAAGAGTCACATGACGCGCGCTCGTGAATGACATTATCTACAGGGTGTAAAAAGACCCATCACGAAGCCGTCACCTACGCATTCTGTGCATCAAACTAAGTAATATTGTACAAAAATAACATAACATACCATAACATCACGCCTGTATTCCCCGAAGGGTTAGGCAGAGGTGTACCTATAGTACACCCACATTTCGCCAGTTATGTTTAAGTCCCATGTAATAGGGGGCGAGCCTATTGCCATCAACCGCGCACAATTCCAGACTCCGGGCTGCTACTG
Source organism: Griposia aprilina (assembly GCA_916610205.1). Taxonomy (NCBI): domain Eukaryota; kingdom Metazoa; phylum Arthropoda; class Insecta; order Lepidoptera; family Noctuidae; genus Griposia; species Griposia aprilina. The sequence goes on along the minus strand of OU744295.1, from coordinate 2,907,196 downwards.
AGAAATTCCAGGTGGAAAAACCCAATAACACTGCCCGACCCGGGAATCGAACCCGAGACCTCATGCTCAGCAGTAGCGCTTGCGACCACTAGACCAACGAGGCCATTATTTACATTGTTAAGCAGACTTTGTCGAACAAATGTAGCAATGGATTAGCAATATCCTTAAAATGATTCAGATTATGATCGATAGTGTTTTACGTAATTATAGGGTGCTGGAGTTATGGGGTATTTAAAGTTACACATAAAAAACTGGTTTTCGTAAAGACCGTCAAAAAAAGTTGGAACTTTGCCCTGCAATATCTCCGTAGCCAGAAGGTCCCCAGGTTTGTTCCAGTACAAAAAAATATCACAATGACGTGGCGTACAAGTGACTGTCGACATCGTTAAGCGTCATTTTACACCCGTTATACTGTTTCACAACCAATCACCACTTAATGTTAAGTGCTATATCTGATTTTTCGACAGCATGGTAGGTTGTGTGCAGCATAGCTCGCGCCTTGTCCGATTCCTTGCCATCAAGCCATTCGGCGTACAGCTTGCGAACCAGCTTGCTGTCGGATGGAACAGCTAGAGGCAGCTGAGAGTACATGGTCTCCAGTTGAGCGACTAGCTCGCGGCCACTCTCGCCGGAGACTGGCCGGACTTGCGCGCCGCCGTTTAGGCATCCTAGAATGTTTAAAGTATAGGTTACCATCATTACAAGTGGTTTGATTAGCCATTTTTCTAATTTACGCGCCACCGCTTTTTATTTGGACCACAGTCACTAAAGATTTCATCCTTTCAAACGCATCATCTTAAAAATATGTCAAAATTTAGAAGGTTTTGGAAATTCAAAACCCTCGTATAGTTTTACATATGTATATTATGATACGAGAAATAAAATATCATTATCATTGATTAACGATGTTCTAAAAAAACTTTTTTTTTAAAAACTTTTTTCAATAAAACAACCGACTTCCAAAAAAAAAACACAAAAAGACGTGAAAAATAACTTTAATTTCGGAAGTCGGTGGCCATAAACGAAAATACAAAAACCAAAGACACCGACTTCAGAAATTAAAGTTATTTTTCACGTCTTTTAGTGTTTTTTTGGGAAGTCGGTTGGTTTTTTGTAAAAAAGTTTTTAATTTTCACTTTTTAGTTGCGGTACCTACCCCACACAAATTCGTATACCACTACTTGGTATGTAAATAACAGTGACAGGAAATTATTAACACATCATAAATATAAATTAAGTGGAAAACATAAATGATAAATGATAAATGATTTTATTTCTGTAAGTAGGTTTGTACAAACACTTTTACACGTCAATCATATTTTTAAACTAGATGAGGTCGGCGTTTCCTATCTGACTACTCTGAGAAGAAAGGCCGAAACAAACTCAGAGGTCACAGTCTCTTTTAAAGTCCAGACATAATCTTGGTCAGATCATGTGAAGACCATGTAGATTGGTATCTGAAATGGTCTTTTGAGGAAAGAACCACACAGATTGAGTGGACCTGTCCAGTCAGTGCACGCATTTGTCAGTAATCGTGCAGCTCAACTCAGGAAGTCAGAACTTAAGGAGCTCAACGATACATATGCAGTACCTATTAAGGATAACTCAAAAGCTACTGGTCAGACTTGATCAAATTTAAATGGGACCATATTTGAAACACCAACTATCAAATAAAAAATGATTCATCCAAATCGGTTCACCCAGAAAAAAAATCAGAGCTAACACAAAACAAAAACAGATGAATTGAGAAGCTTCTCCTTTTTTTGAAGTCGGTAAAAAAAGTCGATTTGACAGATTGCTGGTTCAATTGTTCTTTTGCGAATGGCTTTTATTACCAGCTGATATTTACCAATTATTTATGAAATATCGATAACAAATACGCAATAGATGACCCTCATTCATACTTTTGAGATAACTATTTATCTGTTCTACTTCAAATGCCAACTAAACTGAATTAGTTACAAACCTGAGGGGCACGCCATGACCTCTACGTAGTGGTAGGGCGACTTGCCGCGCTTGAGCTTCTGCACCAAGTTCTGAATGTTGCGGAAGCCGTTGGCGACTGCGAACCGCAGCACCTCCTTGCCGTCCTTCTCTAACGTCACCTCGCGGAAGTCGGGGTTCCTACGGAGATGACATTAGTATAACGCCCCGCTTTCATTTTCCAACAGGGTAGACAGATGTGTATCGTACAGCACACCCACATTTCAACTGGCGTCTCGAGTAAAATTAGGCCTGAAAGCAAAATATTGGGTTGCTTGCTATTGAGAATTTAATAATAGAAAATTCTGATAAGACTGCAAGACCCGGGGGGATCGAAACCAGCACCCTAATTGCAGAACACACTATTAATCACAATCTAAAGGTTTCGAAGGAAATTCATTATCCATTTGAAAAATTCGTCTGCTCAACAACGTAAATATCGCAACGAACGTGGCTGACTAAAAATGAAAGTGGCGTGTCAAAACGAAAGGCGATCTATTGTAATGTGAAGTGTGTTACACAATTACCCCACATTACAGGCTTAGCAATTTAACAGAAGATTCCGTTTCGCCTATTATATTATTACATAAAGCCTTTTCTACACGGCACCGTTTCTTTACGGTACGGCGCATAAACCACGCCGTAAAAAAAACGTGTTCGTCAACAAGCTTCCATAGTGGTCCATACAAAACTAACGACCGTGCCTACACCCGGCGAATAAACCGTAGTTTTTCACGGCAAGAAAAACGTGTGTGTACCTACAAAGGGCCTTATTCTTTGCCCGGCGTGGGATCGCGACAGGTCAGGAGCAAAGGTCTTCAATTTTAGGTCGCGCAGCAAAGTTATGCACTCGAGGAAATAAACGAGTGCAGTGTTTGCGTCAGTTGTAAACAATGCGAGGTTGGCCATTGACTACTTAGTGGCACACCACACAATGGTCACACTACCAACTTTGACGCTGGGTGTCGTACGATACTGTTGCAACACTCAGTAGACATCGTTTCCTATTGATTTTAGGGATCATTAATAGATCCGCAATCTCTGTAATCTACATTAATATTCTTCGACTTACTTTTCTTTTAGGATTCCGCAGTATAACAAGGAACCTGTCTGTCCGTGTTTTAACTCAGAGATTTTTGGTACTAAAAAGCCGTAATTTGGCATGGTTATACATATTAATCATGCCTACAAAGTTGTGAAACAGAAATCGGAATATTAAGCTCGAAAGGGGTCAGTTTTGATACAGAATCACATGTCCCCCGAATGGATTACTCTAAGCGGAGACACGTACAATTGTACTCCTTTAGTACTACCAATGTTTTTCGTTTTACCTAGGTATGTTTGAAGTCCAATTTCTCCAAATAATGTCTCGAAAAGTACTTATTTTTGGAACGCTGAGGATTTGTGAAAGTTTTTGAAACTACTTTGGGGTCATTGCACTCATTACCAACGTTTTTTCTTTTTCTTTTTTACGGACTAAAAATCTAGAACGAATCTTGTCGGGCAAAAACTATTCCTTTGAGCTAAATTTTTGTCACTTTGGGTGATGTTTAGACAGATAATATTTATTATCGATCGTAAACCATAATTCAAGGATTTTTAATCAAATAAATATTTACATGAAATGCGACCCAGAAAGAGAAAAATAAAAATGTCTAAAGTCAAGTGAGGATTTCCCTAAAAATATTAAAAACCATCTAGCTCCTAAACAATAAATAATCGCTGAACATACATGGGGGTGTTTCGTGAAGCCCTTGGAGAGAGGCTTCTAAAATATTGCTTTGGACCTCGTTTTACGGCCCTCCCTGTATATGTAGGTACCTAGGTACTACTACTATAACTTTATGCTTTACTTTGCATGGTAGGCAGAGAGGATCGAGTGGCTCAAAAGCGCGTACATATCACAAATACGGAACCCTTCACTAAGCGTGGTCCTAAACGCATTGTCCGGTTTATTTATTATATCTACAGCAACCAATATTTGTTTTACTAATTACTTGAAGACGTACGACTGCTGCGCTACCGCATGTTATGGTCCCTCCTTCACCAGGAAAGTCGTAAAGTGGAATAGGGATGAAATACTCCATTCATCAAATTGATTCTTTCTGACAAAATTATATAAAAACAATAAAAACATGTTATACCTCAGATTCCTATAGACGAGCTGCGCATTACTCTCCCCAAACAGTTGCTCGGCGGCATACAAGAACACATGGTCTGCGTATCCTCCCGACCCAGTTCCGATGTGTCTGCTGAGCGCCGGCGGGGCTTCGCCCAATGCGTCCCACGGCCAATCCAGTTCCGCCCCCGTAACGTCACTCAGGGACTTGTTGCTCAGGTCTAGCATTTGTTCAAGTTCGACTAGAGGGTTTTCAAAAAATATATGATTAGAAAGACAGGCTAAGTTTTGGGAACCACAAACTCAATTTCATACTCATAATAAAGCTCAAATTCCATTGCAATCAAAATATTTAGGATTTTTATAGTACAAATGGTCACTGAAAAATAAACGTAGATTACATAACGCTAAAGTTGATAGTTGAATAAGTGGCGCTGGCTTGTCCTGTCCATCTTAAGTTCCTGAATTTAAGTATAATGATAGGGTCTTGAGGATGAACAGACTTCGTTAGAGCTACGGCTACATTTTCGCGATAACGCGAACTACACTTCGCGCGCTCTCTCTCGCACACCACTCGATGTCTCGCTGTACAAATAGAGAGCGCGCGAAATGTAGTTCTCGTTATCGCGACAATGTAACCGTAGCATTAGGCACATTTCATAAAATTCTGTCTCCTAGATTGTAGATTGATTGTGTATTTAGGGTATGATGGGTATGATGGGACTGACAATATAGTAGCGATTATAAAGTTCCATAATTAAAAAAAAAAAAAAAAATTGGAAAATCCAAAAGTGCACGCCTCATAACCTCATTCAATTCTATAAAAAATATACAACGAACGAAATGTCTAGTCGTGTTTTTATATTACTAATTACAATTAAACTACATTGAATTAGACAGTGATTTTCAAAAGGACTTAGATTTCGATAATAATGAAGCAATTAAAAAAAAAATGGACTCGATTACTTAAGTTTTTCGGGAGTTATTGTGACCACGCCAGGATGCATACATTCATACATACAGACACACGGACGTCCACAGAATAATTTATTTAAACAGTTTTGTCGTTATTTTAAACAGCAAAATGTCTTTGGAGAATAGCATGAGTGTTGAAACTAGTGTTTTTTCTTGACGTTTGTGTGTAAATATTATTCTACAAGTGCTATATGAAGTAAATAGAGACATTTTTAGCTCAAGGAATTACTTGTTCTTTGTAAGGCGAGAGTAGAGCACTACCTCACGCGCTTCGCTTATGAGGCGTGCAAAAAGTATATTTATACATACTAGCAGTAATAACGCAATCCACATCGTGACAGCTGAGCATCTCACTGTAGAAGTCTTCCCGGGACGCCTCTAGCTTCTTATCATAGCATGGCATGAAGGTGACGTGGTATATCTCCCCCGGAGTCAGTTCTCTGCACTTGGACAGGTACTGCTTGACTAGGGAGCCCATCACTTGCTGCGGCGACTTGGAACTCGATATATATGGTAGGATGAAGTTACCGTGCGTCTTTTCCGCGTAGCATACCCAACCTGTATGTAGAGAGTATGAGGTACAGTTAGCAACGAACGTTAAGGCGGAACTTTCAGGGTAGCCCGCGAAATTCAAATTATCTTACGTTTTTTGCAATTTGCAGGTCACTGTCAGGTTGTATTATGATTAAAGTATGATTCGCGACCGTAACAAATATGGCTTTACAGAATTATAATCATTAGAATCAGCAATACATCTCTATAAGTTCATTTTACCCTAAAGAATGACTATTTCATGAAATCATGACATTTGAGGGCAATTCTAACTTAAGGGGTTGTATTGCTGATTCTAATGATTATAATTCTGTAGAGCCATATTTGATACGGTCGCGCATCATATTTAGATCACCATTCAACCTGATACTGACCAGCAAATTGCAAAAATCGTAAGAAGATTTGAATTTCGCGGGCTACCTTGGCGCATCCCCCTTAAACACTGTAATCTTTTGAACAATCACCGTACACAAGAATATTTATGTGTGAAGTGTTGACTATTACATGCAATCCTGGAAAGCAGTGCATTGGATAATTAGAATAGCGCGCGCTTACTTAAAGACGCCCCACGAGCATTTTTATGTCTGTGTTGCTGGTTTACGTGTGTCTTTGCAATTTATGACATTTAGCTGTAACTTTTACACTTACACTTTTAGTATAAGGATAATAAGCATATAATGTTCCCATTGCTGGGACACAGGCCTCCTTTCTTCGAGAGGGAGTGGGCTGTAATCTACCAAGCGGGCCCAGTGCGGGTTGGTATATGTCATGTGTCTTCGAATTTTTGGTTCTAGGACATGCCGGTTTCTTCACGATTTTTTCCTTCACCTATTGAGAACAGTGGTGATGAAATTAGTTACATGAAGTAAAGCGTCTGCCTGTGTTTGAACCTACGACTTACAACTCGTCAGTCGGGGCCGTAAGCACTTTTAGTATAAATAGAGCAATTTGCAAAGTTATAACCTATCTTCAGGTGCCTATGCCTACGTACCTGGACAAGAGCTAGCAAGCATGGGCATGTTCTTGGAGCTGGGGTCGGTCTGCTGGTTCTGATAGCGTTGCAGGAACTCCTGCTGTGCCTCCAGGAGTGAGAAATCCTCCGCTATCGTCATGTCCAGCACCAGGTCGGCACCTAAGCTCTTGAAGTACCCTGGACAAGTTACGGCTAGTTTCATTGTAAGTACTACATCTTGCAAAATGTTGTGTACCTTTCACATGCACTTATTAAAAAGTCTCATAAAATGAGCAATAGTCTGTTGAACAGATGAAGTCAGCTCATAAATACAAACAGTTCTTAAGAACTGTACATACGCATAGTATGTACAGTGGAGCACTGACCTGAGGATATTTTCTGATGACATTGAATAATAAACTTTTTTATCAGTTTGTACAACTTACTCAAAAGATGCAACATCCTACAATTAGATAACTTGTAGTGAGCTTCCGTGGGATTTGTGCCCCGTTGATGGCAATAGGCTCGCCTCCTATTACATGAGACTTAAACATAACTGGTGGGTGTACTATAAGTACACCTCTGCCTAAACCTTCGGGGAATACAGGCGTGATGTTTATGTTATGTAGTGAGCTAGTTTACTAATAATAGAGTTGCTCCTGATATCCTTATCAGGAGCAACTTTTCCCTGCCAGGTATCCTACAAAAAAAGTAGTGGAAAATTTTGGACTTTATGTTTATATACATAAAGTGCATTATTAAACGTCGTCAGACAATCCCCTATTATACATTCTTTTCAGGCTATGCAGAAACCATACTAAACTTAGAAACTCCAGCTATGTTTAGCATGTTTATTATCTTATTGATATCATAAAATAATGCTGAATTTTACATTATTTTGCTGAGTCTTGTTGATAAGACATTTTATTATTATTTTAAAATAAGCAGTATGGCATGAAAACTTTGTCAATTTTAGTTGTTTTACATTGACTTCTGATAGATATAAAATATAAAGGCACCTGCTAACTTGTGAGTGGCCTCCTCTGGTGTCAGCTTGTACCGCGCTGCAAGGGAGAGGGTTGGCTGGGGTGACAGTGATATCACTATCAGGCTCACATCCTTACTCACTCCCTTGTTGTCAGTGTACTTCCTCTCAGAGAATACTCTAGAAAAATATAAAGAAAATAATTAAGAGTAGAAATAATTTTGCAATGGTTTTGTAACTTCTTGAGATAAATGATACATGAATAAATGAGGATGATAAATAAACATTGAATTAAGGAAAAATAGCATGTGATTTTTGCTGTGTCATTAATTAAATATTTACTCAGAAGCTTCACACAAGTTTACTCATAAATTAATAGTGTTAGATTACAAGGCTAACCTCAAAAGCTCCTCCTGACTCTGCTTGGTGACCAGCACACTCTCCGCAGACGTGATACATCCACTGCAGGCCAAGCAGTCTGCCAGGGTAATCTCCACTTTCTGAAGTTTCTGCTCCCTCCCGCTCGACACATCAAAGTATCCATCTTCACCAATCTTTATCTTTGCACCAGTTTTTGTCTTTGTTTTCTCGATTTTTACAGGTTTTATACATTCCTGTTGACATAAGACTTTTGAAATACCGAGAATGATCACGATGATAAGTGATATTAAGGCAAACCACATAGGAAACTTTTTGTTTATTTTTGTTAAGACCAAATAAAAATGACTTGTTCTTTTACTTTATATCATGCTAAATTGTATAAAATTACACTCGCATATTTAAAAAAGGGCAGAAGCGAATAGGAAGTATAACAAAACAACTTATTTGTTTATAACATAGGTTATGTTATGTTACTCACTTGCGAAGGTGTTATAAAATCGTCGAGGTCGGTCAATTGTAATGCGCCACTAAAGCGGGAAGCCATATTTTTTTATCCGTATTCTACTGATTGCAATGTGCAAAACACTTTAATTTGAGTTTGTTTCAGTATATATTATTTTACTTCCGCGAAAATCAAACACACAGCGACACAGCTGATTTTGACATTGCTTTATTGTTGGTTGATTGACAGTGACAGCTGTCTTAAAGCCAATATTGGTACGATGTAAATTAATTTTCTACCATGCACTTTATTTTGGTAGATTACAACAACAATTTGCTGGGTGCTATCTGAATGTACTGATGAAGAAGCTTATTAGTTACTGACTGTCCACTTGAACAGCATATTGATGAAACTTGGCAATTTGCTGTTGTAAGCCGTACACGCAAGTTGATGTTTAAGACAAATGCGTATTTATGACTGCAAAAATTAAACGGTGTATTTCTACATAATTCAGGTTTTTCTAGTAATAAAACTGTCCACAAAGTATATGGGCTATGTGTCTACGATTTCTAAAAACATAGGACTCGCAACCCAAGGGCTAAAAGTGAAAGAAATAGAACGTGCTAAATATACGAACCGTGGCATATCTAAAGGACGTCATAAAAACAATATTATAGGTAAGTTCGCTAGCTTATGGCGACAATAAGTGCCAGCGACCTTGAGCGAGTGGGAGGAGCATGCGAAACTTTTAAGCGAATAAAATTGTACAGAGCGTTAGCGTTTACCCGAACATTGGTCAGCGATACACTGCCGCCCGTCGCCCGCAAGAGCCCCCGCTTCAACGCGCATCAAGTTTATTCGCAAAAACAACCCACCTTGATTCATCAAATACAATACAAATAAAAGCCGTATACAAAAATTTGGGTAATTAAATTGCCTTTTAGATGGTGCGGATTTCATGAAATTACGCCCGATAATTTTTGTGCGATTATCGTTTTTGTGTTCGCGTTAGACATTACTTTACAAATTAATGACACTATGTTATATAAATATAATTTCAAATGTTCACATATTAAATTACGAAGAAAATAGTCTAGTTTATCATATTTTTTTTTTCAAACAAATAAGACTATTCGTTTAGACGTGATGTTCAATTTGAAATCATTAAAAGTCGTATATCTGCGCCTTAACTTGCTATTCAAAATAATATTGAACTACATAATTAGTTCATACTTACCAGTTTTGGCACCTTCCATTAAGTTGATCAATCTACCTATTAGGATAATAATGTCATTATAATCAAAGGTTGAAGATAACTGGCAACCACGTTACAATGTTGCTAATTGACTCCCACGCGCAATCTTGGAGGACATGCTCATTATTTACTATTTTACTACCATTAGTAGTTTAGTTCCCAGCGACACTGGTTGGCCACGCACAACCGTGCCACAGTGCACTGCGCTGAGAAAAATCAATCAGAATCTTCCCGCCTCCGACGGTTTCCAAGGCAACGGGTAAACAGTGGGGAGACGTTGCATTGAACGGTCCACGGAGAGACGTGTCGTATTTCGACAATTTTGTGTTGTGTAGTGTTTGTGTATATTAGCGAATTTTATGGACAATGGCAGAGGAGGGTGCTGCGGCTACAAAATTGGCGCCAGAGAAAGTGATACATACCTATCCTCTCATAAGGGTAAAATATGGATTCTTTAAACATCAGCGTTTCTTCGTCAATGCTATTGTTCGCTGCTATCTATTATTGCCTTGGTAAACAAAATACCGATTGGGATACATACTTACATACCTACCTACCTCAGAACAAATAAAAATATTTGTCCTAAGCTACCTCTAAGTAGGTACCTAAATATACTACAATTATTAGTGAATCCCCATTGGCTCAATAAATGAATGTCCTTTTATTCCCTAGGATATACCAGGTTCGATTACCAACTGAAAGTAAATATCATTGATAGTAGGAACTATTAAACACGGGCTAGCCCAAAACACGATTATGAACTTTTAGGTATACTTTTGACATCTTTAAGAAACAAATCATAGAGAGACCTAAGTGTATACACACTTATTTATGAAACAGTCAAATGCGCCCTTAGGGGTAACGACTTTCTAAACTGAATATCATTTCTATCTAATTAGGTACCTATCTACTACCAAATCGTTGTATACTAGCGTGATATTGATCAAATGATGTGGATATTAAATTTCGGCGGAGTCAAGGCCCGAGAGCGGCACGACTTGGCTGGCTGCAACGCATCACTCGACCGGAACCCTTCGCTATAGAGTTACATAGGTAGGTGTACCCGTCCAATGATCTCTCTGATGGATGATTAAAAAACCTAGAAAATACCCAAATAGTAAGTATCTATTCTTCGTCTCGTTTGAGCAACTCCAGTCCAGCCTATTTTAATTTGACGCAGAAAGGGCTTTTTTAAGCTCCAGTCCAAGTTGTTGCATATCAGTGGCGTAGTTAGTCCTAAATGGGCCCTATATCAAGCATGTTATAAGTTCCGACTGTCGAAGAATCCAGTTCAGTCCAGTCCATCTCAGTAACTTTCTACAAAGTTCAGGTACCCCCCCCCCCCCCATTGTAAGTTTCTAGGAAATCCTCCACTATGTCATATCTTGTCTATTTGCCATCGTCTTCTTTCAACTCTAGAATCATTATTTTGCAAGTCAACGTTCGGTAAGAAATTTCTCTCGTCCAAATATCGCTATCAATTACCGGCTGGCGAAAAGTAAACACGTTTGTTTGTTCGCCGACAGCTCTTGCGAGTGTTCGATCACGGTGTTTCATCTGTTTGTTTTGGCAGGTGGACCCAATCTCGTACTATCTCCGTACTACGCGTGTTTGGACAATCGGTTATGTAAACTGTAGACAACTTCTTTAATAATGGATTTGCGTTTGGAGACTGATGAGGCGTGAATTTGTGTACCGGAAAATATTTTTGTATTTTCTTTGTAAAACATTGTTGTTTGAGGTAATGGAACTGAAAAACGATATTAGATTAGATGCAAACGATTAGGTATACCTACAGTTAAACATTTAAGGCATTGCAATAAGCTGAAATGAATTAGTTACCTAGTGACTAAAAGCGCGGCGTTGGGCTCGTCCCCACGCAAGCTACAGGTTCGATTCCCGAATTGGGATTATCATTTTTTGCGAAAAAACGTCTAACAAACCCATTTGTTCACAGCATTCAGACATGTCAGAGGAGATGCGTGTCGAAGCCGTTGAGTTGTCCGTCACAGCTTGCGAAAAATTCTCACAAAACAACGAGCTGGCCGCCCGCATGGTCAAGGAGTCCATGGACAAGAAATTCGGCCCAGCCTTCCACGTCGTCGTAGGCGAGAGCTACGGCTTCGAAGTCACCTATGAATGCACCAACATGTGCTACATGTACTTCGGAGGAAACCAGGCCATCTGCATATGGAAATGCTCGTGAAAACCACAGTAATTTTAGTTAGCCTTACCAAATGTTATACCGAAGAAGTATCTACTTTTAGTTTATTTATGGATGTGAATAGTTTATGTTAATAATCAAATAATGGGAATATGGAAAAGATTCCAATAGATTTATCAAGAAAACCCTAATTAATGTAGATTTAATGCCATTCTGTGTCTTTCAATTATGATTCCGTACAATAATGTAAGTTGTCTTTGAAACCGCGTAAAACCTAGTTTGTAAAACTGTTTAATCGATTTACATACTTCATATCTTAACATAAACATTGTACATAGCATTTCTTCCGATAGTAAAAACGTTAAAATTCTGTTCCAGAAAGTTGAGCACGTTTTATAACAAAACAATGGCGCTGACGTCGCAGTGTCGCGTTTCATATGTAAAACAGTTCTTCACACGCGAGCTCAGTTTTTATTTCACAAACATTTATTTCAAAGAAACTATTAACATAAACGCGGAAAACTTTCTGTAGCCGGGTTATAGGGCTTCTTCACGTGCCTGAGCTGTTATGCAAAGTTTAGACTTTATTGTAGTTTTAAATGTACCTACCTACGAGTTCGCCTACTAATGAATGCTAAGTCAATTTCTTGAAAAGAAAAAATTTATGAAACGAAAACGTTATTTTCTCTTTTAAAACACTTGCATGGCTTTCCGTCGCGTACAAATGCAAGTTATAACTAGGTTAGGTAAGTACTTATAGCTTATTTATTAATGTGTTTGACATGTAATAGATTCAATAAATCGAAAGTACGCGCGCCTTGAACCCTTCACACTCGTGCCACCATAGGGCACAGGGGCTAGAGTCGCCATCCCCAGACAGCCTGACTCTTTTAGTAATTTGCTCTCCACACGGTTGATTTGTAAGGGAGATTTTGAAGGGCGATGGTCCCTAAAACCAGACATATTAATAGTTACCTATACATATGTCGAGCTACATAGTTAGCCCTACATACCTAGATACATACAAAATTGGGATAAATAAAAAAACGCCAGCTATCTACCAGTTCTACTACCCAGATACTGACTAGTGATGGCAGCTTTTCTGGCGGTAGGTAATTATAGTTCAATGATCAATAAATCTTCACGCATTTAACGGCTGAGTGTTTGTAGAGATAACATTAGAAATATTCTTGACTGTGGGCATACATAGTCATACGTCAGCTATGCGTTCATGCTTTAAAACAAACGGGGTCAATGCGACTTGGAACAAGAGCCAAAATACACATTAGCAGCCACATAAAAAAAATATGCTCACTGATATTTTTTTTTCGCCTTTTTGGGTAGGTACCTATTAGCAAACCAACATTTTAGTAGGTATTCCAGTTTTTATTTTGGAATCATTATTTATCTTATTTACTACAGTTAGAAGGCAAACGTAAGTTCTAGGTCTTTACTTGAAAATGCTAAGTATAAATTAATGCATTCTCAGATAGAATACAAATAAACAGTGGGATATCAACGTAGGTTGATAGACTCTATTGTTGAGTAATGTAATGACCATGGCAATTTTGATACCTTGATAGCAGAATCGTCCTTTTCTACATCTATCACATTATTTTCATTTAGTTACAACCTATACCTATTTGGTCCTGCGAAAGATCGCTTTACCTAAAGCGCGGCAGTCCCTAAGTAAAGCTTCATTCGACAAATGACCTGATTATGAAGGTTACTGAGCTTCATTAACTCCTTTAACTCAGTCGTTATATAACAATGCTCGGTCACAATATAGGTCAGTCCAAATAATGCTCACTGCACTGCCTTATTTAAGTTGGCACTATAGAGCCTAGTAGAGAGCCTATTTGAAAGTTTGAAACCCATTTAAGTAATTAAAATGTGATTGAGGAAAGCGATTTTTTTCTGTTGTCATCATTATCTTATTACCAAGTCAAGGTCAAACATGGTACTTATCTTATACCTACTTATAATAATGTGTAATGAAATCATTTGTGCCGAAACAATGAACGCTGTAATTGTTAGTACCGTCGGAGAAAAATAACGAACGAGTAGGTATTTTTATTTCCCTAAGTTTTTTGTTAATTACACTCTAGCCTTGAGCGCGTATACTTGTAAACACCAACAATGCTATTGTTCACTGAGCAACGAATGAGTTTAGCAATAAGAGTAGCTAAAGAATAATTTTGTCAATTACATACAATTTTTTTGCTGTAATTAAGTACTCTTGTTTTAAACCAGACACGCGATTTGAAATGTAATGTACAAAATAAAATCGAGGCCATATTACCAATCTGTGTTGAATATAACGTCATTATGTTTGTAATGATTATTTAAAAATACACTATTACGAGCGTGAGAAAATTTTATAATAAAGAATATTTTACATTTTTTTGTTGTTTCATTTGTAAAGTCATTTCGTTGGGTCGTTAGTTGTTTTGAAATGTTAGCTTTGTTATTTCACGTCGTTGTTGCCCAATTATCCTAGATATGTTAAAATAGATTGTGGATGTCTTTAGTAGTCTAGTTCAGCGAAGGCTACAGAATTACCTTCTACATCGCGTGCTATTGGGGTGTCCCCTAGGGAGTTAACTGCCCGTTAACGACGCGACGTGAATCCCATAATCGTCAACTAACGTAGTAATAGGTACCAACCTACTATGTGTCTGAAACTGTTTAATTACCGTGTATCGGTATTTACATCGCCACATGCGAGCTACACGTCCCACTGACGGATGTCACGCAAAATCTTGCATCACGCAAGCAGTTTACCGCGCAATTAGCATAAATACAACGTCCCGACATCAAACATCGGCCAGATGCCCACTAGACACAACACCCGTCCTGTCGGAGGATCCTCCCTTTTCAATGGAGGTATGAGTGCGCTTTACGCCCTGTTCCTCATGCCTCTACAACCATGTACTGAGCGAGAGTGTTATTTTTGAGCACACTTTCCCGTATTCCTACCCAGAATAACGTTGGAATGGTAAAGTTATACGATTGTATCGTCGCATTATTTGACTTCCTGCACATAGCTATGCTGTCACGATTAACAATATAATGCCTTGATGCAGGCAAGCATTATGCGGGGTTAAGGTGAGATCAACCAGGGTACCAGCACAGTACAATACTTTATTATACTGTGGGACCCGTTACAGCTACGCAGTGTAGTACTTTGCTACGTCATTGTTGTCGTGGCGGGCAGAGGTCGCGGGCGCGCGGACACGCCCCCCCGTCCTGCGAATACAATCGCCGATGACTGCGCATGATTCACATGATTGGCTGGAGACAAGCATTCTGGATTATAATTAGCTACTTGTGCATATTACATAAATTTATTACTTTGGCGTGATCTGTACCTGTACGGTCTGCAAAACAAGTATTAACACTGTTACTTTTACATGTAATCTTAAAAAAGTATAGGCCCAAAATTATTAGATACATTACATTTAGGTATTTTATGTAACAGCTAAGAGTTTTCTATTATCTATCTGAATTTAACATCTGATACATTTTTATTTTATTTTTAGGTTGTGCTCTAAAATAGCCTTTAATAAAACTGACGTGTTTATCGACTTGTTGCTGATTGTAACACATATTTTGTACTCTAGACACTTGTAAATGTGCGAATATTGAATTTGAATGTTTTGTTATTTGACCGTGGTTCCGTTTGGACGTTGCATTAAGATTACAGAAATGAAACAAATAATTGATTTCAAAATTAATAATATAATAAATTTCAATATGTTAAACGTTAAAAATTTCAATAAATTTCATACGAATCAGCTTGAGATCATGTTTCCGTAGCTAGCTTGATATCTATTCAGTGATTAGTATAATTTTTTATATAAATAATTGCATTTATTTTAAATGTTTTATTGTGATCCAGCGTGTTCCGCAGGTGCTGCATGAGTACGTACTAAAAAGGAGTGAGTACAGTACTTCACGCCGTAATTATTCGATTAGCGAATTCGCCAAGGTTGTTCAGTCGTTACCAACTCGTAACGAGACATGGCAGGCATTGTAGAGGCAGTTATTACCAGTGATCGGAGTAGGTAGATTGATTTTTAGTACTTGTATCATAAATGCACACAGAAAGAATAACATGGATAAGCCATTTTTCCGGAAAGTAATTCCGGTATTTCCGGATTTACTATTTCCGGCGGGCGTACGCATTGTTCTGATAACCGGTTATTGTACCACCCATGATCCTTTGTTCTAATTGGTCGTTGGGTTTTGTCAAATCGTGACAAAAAAAAAATAGGAAGAATAATAAAGAATAAAATTGCTCATTTTATTACAATTCCTACCTTTTTTTTGAGGATGGCAAATCATCAAATGACTCCTTCCACTCTGGCAGAATACAATTCCTACATAAGTTCCGGTTTTTTTTTAATAATCCACCAATTCCGGAGGAATGTCCATAGTAATATATACGTTTCGGATCAATGACCCCAGTTCAATCTACCTACTCCGATCACTGGTTATTACACTCCCGGACTCCAAAATCGAGCACCCTGCAATTTTTTTCGTCGTGAATTCAAATAAAAAATGATTACACCAAAATGACGGCCAGTATGCCGGCTTCAAAACTACACAAAAACTTACTCTTTGACACAATCATTATTTTGATGTTTGAGGCTTTTAACCTAAAGTGCACGGTGGCTCCATTCAGGTGTCCGAGAGTGTAATTACAAAGTTGGTCACGGTCTCTCATGGTGTCGTACGCACTCAAACACACCGTCTTCGTAGTTATTATAAAGTAAAGCTATGTATGTCGTGTTGGTGGGATATTGTAAATATGTACAAAAATACAGAAACAGGATCCCGTCGAGTACCACTTACTATTCTACGTCTTTTACATAAACATTGGCACATAAAGTGATCACATAATACTCATACGTATATTAAACATACTATACATAGTACGAAAGCTAATATTGTTATACATAATATAATAACCACAATAGTAAATCCACCTTGTTAACTATACAATACCTATCTAACAACGTAATATAGATTATTATGAAACGTTCATATAAAATCTAAGAACCGATCTAGGTACTTCTAACAAATGTATGAATATAAAAATTTTAGGCACAATTTGTTATCAAGTTCAGTCTGTACTGGGTACAGAGGAGCACTGGGATGGGGAAACTATTACGTATCGAGCACCTCTATGTAGGTATCGTGAGAAACTGGCTGCTCTGGGAAACGTGTATGATAAGACAAGAATAAAACAACGGTACAGGGGTCACTTGGCGCGTGGCTAAAATCGGAACTAACGCCGCCATTTTATTTTTTCAATACCGTTTCTGTGAGAATTTCACAAATGTTTACCAACAACGCCCCCTTGTCAATGTTATTCAGATGCCAAAATATCCTGCAAAGCTCTATGTGTACAACTGTATTAAAGAAAACCCTGAGATACGGACTATATGATATGATAATAATCAGTTGACATTTATTAAATCATAAGTCGACATTGATATTTTTTTCTGTGTTAATATTCTTGATCTGGAAATACGCGATATCCCAAAGCAACCAAACACTTCAATAGAACAAAAATACTGTAATAAGATAAAGTTAACATAAAGAAGTGGAAGTATTATGAATATATCTAGAAATATGACAATATACGATAGAACACATCGAATGGAATGACACAGTGTAAGTAGAAAATGCAGATTTGTGACAGTAGAGTAATAACGAAGTACGAAAAAGCTTTGGTTATACCAGTTTGAAACAAGTGAAAATGTTTAATACCCCTGTTGGGCATGGCACTTGGGTTAACCACAATATGATCACATCGTGGTCATTCTAGAACACATAACTCGACTGCGCGCGCTCAGACACTACTTAGAAAACAAAAGACTTATTGGGAAAACAATTTGAAAATTATGTCAGTCATGAAAAGTAATTTTTAGTACTTTATTTTTATTAGTCGGACGTTTAGTTGGATAATTACTAGTCAAAAGCCTTCAGAAATACTTGCAAATTTACAGCATTTTAACACAAAAAGTGCGCAGTCGCGTAATACAATAATACACAATATAACAATAATTTCGTCTAATACTTGTCGCACAACTCAACAGAAATGCTATACTGTTGCTTCACTTTCAAATTCATTAATGTATAACGCGATCGTTAATTATTTAAATACATCACTAACACCATTCATTTGCTACCTAGCCTCACATAAACTAGGCTCTTAATATAATTTTCGACCTTAAACTAAGGACATAAGGTTCAAAATTACATGTTTCCCTTGACGTTACTTTTAACGAGATTGTACATATTTGAACTTAATAATTTTATACATTTCTTCTAGCTAATAAGCGCCGCAGTTGCATTTAGGTACATCGAAAGCGTCAAGCATTTTGTATTATTTTGTCATTATTTTATAAATTGATATAAAGTAACAACAATTTTGTGAACAATATTATTATGTAGGTACCTTTTTACCATTTATTTGACGAAATATGGTAAATGAATAATAATTATAAAGCTATGTCCAGTTGCATACAGTTTATTCAAGTCAGCCAATGCTACAGTTGGTTGAAATTGCTCAAAATATCCGACTTGCCTAAACTATGTGCTAAGACACTCTTAAATTCAATAATATTCATATTTATTATATTTTGTCCATTCTCGAGATCATACAATTACTAGTTATATAATATACTGTCCCATTTGTTTTGCTTATAAAATCATATAGAATCGTAATATAAATATCTATATTTCTAGCTGGCTAGAGGAGTTTTTTTTGAAGACATTACAATATATTAATATTTGTTCAAACTCCGTATGGCGTTTAGAATCTCATTGGTTTTATATTGGAACACGTTTGAATGATAATGAACCAAGATTCTTAAGAGCGCTTACACGGGTCCACTAGCGCCACTCCTTTAAAAAAATATTATCTCTTGACTGAGAAGAAATTTTGAAAAACGGCTCAATAACCGACCTCGGTAAGTGTGTCTAGAATTTTCTAATACCTTTTAAAAACTTTCATATTGAGACACGAAGCAACAAAATACGATCTAAATGAATGTAGCCGCTTTTGTTTAGATCGAATTTTGTTGCTTCGTGTCTCAATATGAAAGTTTATAAAAGGTATTAGAAAAATCTTGACACACTTATCGAGGTCGCTTATTGAGCCGTTTTTCAAAATTCCTTCTCAGTCAAGAGATAATATTTTTTTAAAGGATTGGCGCTAGTGTGTAGTAGTGGACCCGTGTAAGCGGCTCTTAAAACACGATTTATTAATAAATTTACCCCGCTTTACTCTAGGAGGAAATCCTGGTGCAATATAAGGGTCACGAGGACTTTTCTAGCTCTTGCACTATTTTACATTGGTTTAATGTAACATTAACTAACGTCTTGAGCAGTTATGACCACTTTTCATAGTCATAAAACTTTCGAGATATCTTCGCAATATTTGTGTCTGGGTTCAATATTATTTGTAAGTATACGTATATACGCGTAATAACCCGATTTATTTAGAAACGATTTTGTAAGCCAATGTTCTATATTCCAATTTATTCACACACATCCATTATAATTATAATAATACAATTAAATAGAGAGTTACCTTCGCTGCGGTGACATTGAGCTGCGATATACAACCGACTTAAAGGAAGACAACCGATTAAATAACGTAAAATAATTTTAAATTCCAATTTTCATAACTAGACAACGTTAATTATTTTTGTTTGTATACTTTTGTAAGTCGATCACATGACCTTAATTCCTTTTATCTATATTCATTCAATGTCCAATTTGTGGATATAGCCACCACGGGTTTGTTTGTTCTGTTCAACCCTCAAAAATGCATTCCTAAATGCATTAATTAAAACACTACTCTCGAATGTAATAGTAGCTAATCTTTAACAATACTAACTGTTACATCTCCTTGCGCACATGCAAGTGAAAACTAGCCGGTGAACTGATGACAATGTAACAGTCTTTACCTAAATCATTTTGCACTTTTCCTTAGAATTCTCGACTCTTTCATAGTCTATAACTGCACTTAACACAATAATAACACGAACACTTTGAGTCACTTACTATCTTCACGAGAAATACTGAAGTCTTGCCCTACACGGTGGTGTAGTAGCAGAGGGGCGAACGCTATGAGTCGGATTGGAAGTGCGTCACTAACAATTTGGTGGCCTTGGCGAGGTCGTACGCGGCCGCACGCACCTCGTTGAGGGGCGAGGGCGCTGAACACGCGAGGGATACTTCCTCGCAGGCTGTGCGTAACTCGCCTAATACTAGCATCAGCTCGCGGTCAGAGCTCGTCTGTTGGAAAGAGGTTTTTGGTGAATATTTGCAATTATAGGTTGGTCCCACCTGGGCGCCATTAGTTTGAATTTCACTATTGGCGCCCAAGTGGGACTGGTCTTCGAATAGGTCGAATACAAGCGAAATTGGCTGGTTATTAGATGGTAGTTTTGATGCATAATTTATTTTCCAGTAGACTAATATTGATGACAACGTACCTGCGGGAAAAGCGCCAGTAAAGCCCTGACAGCATGTCTGATAGAATCTCCTCGCTGTTGCAGTCTTGGGTGCTGATCGCGTGCAGCGGCCCACAACTCGGAGATTGCCCTTGTCACAGCCTCCGCGCGACGCTGCACCAACTCGGCACGCGGCAGGGCTCCGCCCTCCGCCACGTCGGTACCTTCGCCGCCCAGGCATAGTGGAGACAGCGAGCGCTCCAGGCTTGATAGCGTTGTCAGCTGATCAAGAAACTTGGGTTAGTGGGATTGATACGCGTACTGATAGATTATCGCATGCAAGCGTGTAGCGCATGTCAGTTTGATAATTTTGTTTTGTTATAATTTGTTGGTCAAAATAGATATATAGAAAAAAAAACTGTTTAAGTATGGGCAGGGCAATAGTAATCAACGGAGCCCGAGGTAATAAAACATTCAATATTTACTTCATGCATTTTTATATTATTAGCGCCCAACGGTTTACGTGTAATATCATCACGGCAGGTACCCAGATTTTAGTCTTCAATTGTTATTGGTTAGCAACACACTGCCCATTGTCCAGATTTTTATTATTTCATTTGTATCACTATAATTATTATCGTGACGATTAATTTTACAATATTTGTGGCTTCTTAGGACTGCACTAGTAGCTAAATATCCCGATCAATATTATTAAGAGACAACTTCTCATATTTCCTATAATCATATTTATTAATTATCTTCTAAAACTTAACTCAGTTAAACTGATATTAATGAAACTAGACACTACTATTATCACCTTAATACTACCGTGTTAGTACGAGCTCTAAATAAATTAGTGTAATTAATAACGATTAGTACCTGGTGTTTAGTAACCTGCCAGTTATTCTTTGGTCCCTCCCTAGTCTCATACATACTGACCGGTCGCTGCGCGGCTTTCAATAACTTCGCATCAACTTCATCTGCCCGAGAAAAATTTTCTGTTTCTAGACTCTTCCCTCTTTCTTGGGCTTTGGAAGATTCTAGAACATTGCTAGAGCTGTCATTTATCGACATCTGTGACGTCATACTCTGATCATCGTCGACGCTGCTTGTAGTTTTCAGGACACTATTTTCCTTCGTCAGTTGTTCAACAATTGTCTGTAAGCTCTTCAATTGATTCTTTAGTTCGGTGATGGTGGAGTCTTTAGTGTGTATTTCTTTCTTCAAGGTTTCGATTTCGGGGTTCTGTTCGGGTATGGCGGAGTGTGCGAAACTGCACGGCGATTGAGTGCGGCGCATGTCTATGATGGAATTGTGCTCTATGGGTAGCGATGGGTTGTATGTTGAAGATACTGTTTCACCTGCTCTGGGTACCACGGTCGATAGCTGTTGAAGGACAAACAGATTTGATAAACTTATGAAAAAAGTCATAAATTAAGATGCTAAAGTAGGTACGAGGATGAAAATCAATAATCTGTAAGCACGTTGAAAGTTTTGTGGCTGGTTCAATAACTCGTAGATTATTTCATACAAATACCTTCCATATTTGTATTTTTTGGGCAGTACTTATTCGGACACTGAAAGAGGCTATTTCACTTTATTATTTTTCAACTAAAACTACATCGATATAATAAAATAGTACTTACATCTAAATCTATAGGAGCTAGTGCGGCGTAGTCTTCATCCGAAGCCACTGAGTCATATAGAGGCTCGTCGTCCGACATCTGTGAGAAATGCTTGAGGTGACTTGCTGAAAGCAGTGGGTTCAGCAGGGATGTAGGCGCTGGAACAATACCTCGATCATCAGTATATCATAGAAAATACTATATCGCACCTTTAAAGAAAAACCGTTACTACACTAAAATATTAAATTTAGCACAAGAGCTTAAATAAAATAAATGCACGGCTTTTTCGCAATAGAATTTAAGATTATGGTGCTTTAAGCTATCTTTTGAGGTCATAATGATGGATATTTATTTACATTTAACATAAATTATATTGCGAAAAAGCCGTGCATTTTTTTTATTTAAGCTCTTGTGCTAAATTTTTTATTTTCGTTTAGTAACGGTTTTTCTTTAAAGGTGCGATATAATTATACAGCGTGGCGCTACAATGGCGACATTAATTTAACATATGGGTAGGGCTAGTGGTCAGAAACAATAAAAAAAAATCGTGAAACACACATACAAATAACAAAAAATTAAAGTGTTAACACTTTAATTTTTTGTTATTTGTATATATACTATTATTATATATATAACAACAGTGTGTGCCTCACGGCTGCGCCAAAAAGGTTCATTTCAGCATTAATCAAATCAAATCATTTTTATTTCAGGAATACACCCATACTGAAATTAAACCAAATTACAAACTAATTTTAAAAAAATACAAAAACTTTCTTATTTTATTTTTTATTGTTACTGGCCATTAGCCCTACCTATGGTGTTAAATTAATGTCGCCATTGCACATTGTAGCGCCACGCTGTATACTATTGAATGGGCGTATCATACGCCCTTAAACATACTGGTTTTACTAGTCAGGATTTACACAATAAAAGTTTTCATATCTACTCAATTTAACCAATTTTGTATTACAAAAGCAGTCTTGTTTCTAATTAAATACTAAATAATGTATAGTTTACACATACGTCTCGGCTGTAACGTAGCAATGTGCTGCCTTCTCGTAGCGTCTACGAGCACGTCGCGTAGCAGCGTAGCCATCTCTGCAGTGGACAGCCTGGCTAGCTTCTGCCGCCCTTGGTTACGAGGCGCCGACAGCGCGGGGTTCACTGGTAGGAACACTACGCCGGAGCGCTCGAGACCCGTCGCGCTTGTTTGCCATACTGAAGGACATAAAGAAAATAAACATAAACTTATGATGTAAGTAATTAAACTAGTAAAGTCGTACGAGGGCTGCACTAAAAGTATCGGGAAAGGAATATTTCCACTGTTCCTGTCATATTAAAATCTTTTTAATTGAAAACTCCTTGGTTTTAAAAATCGAATACCATTTATTTATTTAAAAAAAGTTTCTCGGTCTTGTCACAAGGTTTTGACAAACTTGTTTAGTCGTTGAGAAAATGGAATTGACTCGAGAAAATTCAAGAGCGATGATTTATTATGACTTTCGAAGTGGTTTAACACAAAAACAGTGTGTTGACCGGATGACTTCTGCATTTGGTGATGAAGCCCCATCCAAAACCACAATTTATCGCTGGTTTGCTGAATTTCAACGTGGACGTGTCAAGCTCAGTGATTATCCCCGTCAAGGTCGTCCAAAAACTGCCGTCACCCAAGAAAACGTTGATGCTGTGCGTAAGCTGATTGAGGAAGATCGACATGTGACATACCGCGAAATTCAGGCAACTTTAGACATTGGCATGAGTCAAATACAAATAATCTTGCATGAACAATTAGGTGTAAAAAAGTTGTTTTCCCGATGGATACCGCATTCGCTCTGTGAAGAGCAAAAAGCGGCTCGCGTTACTTGGTGCGTCAGAACTCTCGAAAGATTCCACGCAGGATCCACAAATTCTGTATACAACATCGTACCAGGTGACGAATCCTGGATATACGCGTACGAACCCGAAACAAAAAACCAGTCACGAGTTTGGGTGTTCGAAAATGAGTTAAAGCCAACAAAAATTGTTCGTTCACGGAGTGTTGCAAAAAAAATGGTGGCCACGTTTGTCTCCAAAACCGGCCATGTTACGACTATTCCTCTTGAGGGACAAAGAAAGGTTAATGCAGAATGGTATGCTAGCATTTGTTTGCCACAGGTCGTTTCTGAACTCCGTAAAGAGAACTGCAACCGCCGCATCATCCTCCATCACGACAATGCGAGTTCTCACACCGCGCACAGAACAAAAGAGTTTTTAGAGCAAGAAAACATAGAATTATTAGACCATCCGCCGTACAGCCCCGACCTAAGCCCTAATGATTTCTATACTTTCCCTAAAATAAAGAATAAATTGCGTGGACTGAGATTTTCATCACCTGAAGAAGCTGTGGACGCCTACAAAACGGCCATTTTGGAGACCCCAACTTCCGAATGGAATGGTTGCTTCAATGATTGGTTCCATCGTATGGAAAAATGTGTCAAATTTCGAGGAGAATACTTCGAAAAGCAATAAATACATTTTTAAATAGTAATCTTGTGTCACTTCTTTGATTCCCGAAATTTTCAGTGCCGCCCTCGTAGACGGTAAAAATGACGGCATGGTTGATATAGTGGATTGACAAATATTTGTATAATCTAAAGATAGGTTTACGGTCTGTGAGACTTTTGTTTGGAAATGCACCTACGATACAGGAAAAAATTATATTACTCTAATCTGTTTTATTTTTCAGTTTCTTGTTCTTTGTTTTTTTTTTTTTTTATAACTCCGTTGGCCCAGAGTGGGCCAAGGGAGTTATAAAATAAAATAAAAAGTTAGGCTAAAAGCTGCGGGTTTGTGCAGGAACTAGCTATACTTATTTTGTACTTACTAGCTTCTGTTTCTCTGCGATCTATTTCATCGTAGATGTCCATCACGAGTTCTTCAAATAGATGATTTGGTAGCTGAAAACATAAAAGACTAAATTGCAAAAATGTTGCATGACTTATACCATGTTTCCTGGTGTTTCCCAGCTTTTCACTATTATTTATTTATTTAAATTACAAATATAAGACCCTCACAGACTCATCCAAGGCGATGTTATAAGTCACAATGTCTAAGTACACAAAGGGGTTTGAACCTTTGTGGCATATCCGACCCGACACCATTTCTTTTTTGCAAATCTTCCGCGCTCTATGAATGATACACGAAATATTTTAAGAGATACACCTATAGCTGATACAGAACCTATAGTCACGAAAAAGTTTTTTTTTGTTTTTTATGTAGGTGTTTTTTATTTTACCTAATTATTATAATTTTAAAACTGCTCGAGACATTTTGCATACAACCTTTACTCTCTATCCTATGAAAGACACGCCCGATGCGGCGAGGGTGCAGGACCCGCGCCGCCGCCGCTTCGGTGCGTCTCGTCAATTCTGTGTCGAGCAGTGTGTTGGTGAGGTTGTGTTCGCATGCATGTCTCCGCGCGACCGCACAAGCATGCTAGTTATTTCGCGTCCTGGCGGTTACCGCACGCCACAGTCTGTGTGCTGCCGGACGCAAACACCTGCCCTCTCCTCCTATTACTGGTGGGTGAACTGTAGTGGTCGTACGAAAATACACCTCTGCCTATCTCTTTGGAGAATGCAGGCGTGATGATGTTAAAAATAAACCAAGGTAGGTAGACTTCGTAACTCAATGTAGTCTTATTTTAATAGCTTATCGCTTACAATAATAATAAATGTGAATTTAAAATACAAAACCACCTAAACCAAAGTAGGTAGTTACATTATTAAATTCCCTCCTTAAAGTTTTGCGAAATGGAGCCTAAGTGAGATTAAAACACATTTTAATCCTAATCTACAGTACCTACCTACACATCTGTAAACTAGGTAAATACTAATAAACAGCTGATAGGTGCAACTCGATTTCACATAAGTTTGCACTCGTAACCTCTGTCAGGTTACGTTAAAATCAAATAAAAAATTTAAAAAACCCCCAACGCAAAAAAGAAAAGCAAACATTTAAAAAGTCAAAAATAATACCTATCGTTGAGCTATCAAATTCGATTGAGTAACACCATATTTTAATTAGGTATAGAAATTGATGGATGGCACGATAAGGTTTGCTCGTTGAAATGGCGCTATAATGTCGCGGCGAGGTACCGCCGCTTATGTAAGTCAGACGCTTCATTTGATTGACTATCTATTAATTTACTAGCATTTCCAACCAACTTGCTTCGTTACGATATTTTTTTTGTAGAAAATCTAGTTGGGTGTTAAATTGTTAAGTCTGGGAGCGCTGTGAGTAATGAGTATGCAATCTCCTATTTTAGCTATTTTTATTGCTTTAAGCTTAGCGGTACCCCGCCGTGACAATATAGCGTCATTTCAACGAGCAAACCTTATCGTGCCATCCATCAATTTCTATACCTAATTAAAATATATGGTGTTACTCAATCGAATTTGATGGCTCAACGATAGGCATTATTTTTAACTTTTTAAATGTTCGCTTTTCTATTTGCTTTGGATGTTTTTTAAATTTTAAATTTAATATTTATTTTAAAATTTTGAAACTTAGTTTTGTTTTGTTTATGAGTTAACAGTTGTGAGCGTTTTTCAGGGTATATTTAGACACTACATCAAATAGCTTGTTGTGGCGTTTACTTAATCCCCAAACACGACATATTGCTATTATTTTTTCAAGAGTGTACTAGTGTGCTGGTTATCCTGGCTGCAGCATCGGACCAAGAATTCCATAATCTTGCATATTTATATAGCGTACATGGGTATTTCAAATTTTAGGTCACACATATGTTTGAAAGTAAAGTAAATACCCATTATGCGTCTAAGATCCTTACCGCAGCTAACAAAAGAGCTGATTACCTTGAAACGGCTGTACCGATTTTGATAAAAACATGTCTAAGAACCATCGCTAGAAAACCTGCTTTCAAATAAAAAAAAACCGCATTCTAATCGGTTCACCCGTTAAAGACCTACGGTGGCCCAGACAGACACACACACACACACACACAAATAGCGGTCAAACTTATAACACCCCTCTTTTTGCGTCGGGGGTTAAAAATAAACCTGGGCAATATTATCTGAATACAATGGAATACGTATACACACACAATTTCTGCATTTTTAATGATTTTCATAGTTCTCATATAACGATGTGCGACGCTTGCGCTCGGTTTCGTTATAAAATTCCTCCCAGAAGTCACGTATCTCCATTTTTCAACAGACACTTTGATTGAGAATGAAATCGAGACGCAAGCTATACTTGGCGTGCCTCTTGTTCGGTGTAGTTAAATACCAAAAACCGAACTACATGTACGACAAGCTGAGTTGCATAGCGAGTAGAAGAGAATGTGGGAGAAGGCAATGCTCGCAGTAACTCTCGACCCAGTCGCACAGTACAGCCGCTTTTAGAGGTAGCTTCCGTTATGCGGCTTCCAAAGTGTGGAATAACCGCCACCACCTATTCGAGCAATTAACACGATCGACACATTTAGAAGACGCCTACGGCAATACCTCATAGATGCGCAACGGAAGCTAGACATGATCAATGTATATGTAGTTATCTGTTATTTATTGACGACAGTCCTTTGTTTCTTATGCAACAACCATACCATTTTATTTCTTTCTCTATACACCACTATATTATTATCTAAGTATAATTATGTTTTAAACAAATATCTAATCGATTTTATTATTATTTGTTACACATACAGATCTATTTTTTATTTAAATATTTACACAACGGATTTACATCCGTAAGACGTCCTCGTAGAATAGAATAGAATAGAATAGAATACTCGTAATATAGGTTTCCGTTGAAACCATCGTCAGGCACTAGTTGTCTTGGGCACGCCACAATTGCGGCGGTAAGTCCCCTCTTTGAGGAGTGGCTTGAGAGGCGCCACGGCGTCCTCACCTTCCGCCTGACGCAGGTCCTCACCGGACATGGCTGTTTCGGGAGGTTCCTGTTTCGGATAAGGCGGGAGGAAACGCCCGGGTGTTGGCATTGTGTGGATCGACCGGAGGACACGGTGGAGCATACGGTGGAGGTCTGCCCAGCTTGGGTGGAGCACCGCCGTGTCCTCGTGGCGGCGATCGGCGGCGGCGATCTCTCGCGTCCGGCCCTGGTACAGGCCATGGTACGGAGCGAGAGGGAATGGGAAGCCGTCACCTCCTTCTGTGAAGCAGTAATGCTCGCGAAGGAGGAGGCGGAGCGCGTGAGGGTGCGGCAATCGTTGCGCCCTCACGACCCTAGTCGCCGCAGGAGGAGACACCCTGGGCGTCGGGAGTCGATAGCCGACTCCCGGCCACCGTAGGCGCGGGCCTGCGGACGGCGAGCAATGGGCAGCTCGCCGTCCGGCAAGGACCAGGCCCGGGTCGACGGCGCGTCGTGTTCCACGCGCGCCTCAAAGAGATATCAGCATAATTGACGGGGTCCGACAGGGCCGATGCCTGCCGGGGTCGCGGATTGTTCGAAAGAGTTACCGTGGCCCTGGCGCACAGGCAACTGAAGGAACACGGGTGGGTTTTAGTCAGTAAGAGTCTGACACGCCCTTCCGCTCCGCCCAGAGCGGGAGAGGTCATTTGATGATTTCCCACCCAAAAAAAAAAAAAAAAGGCACTAGTTGTCTGGCATTTATGCTGAACTGGGCCTATTTGGCGCAGCCGTGAGGCACACAATACTGTTTTTTATTAAGTTTTTTTACTATTTTTTGATTTTGTGTGAATATTGCTTGCCACAACCTGGGTCAAATAAATTTATTTTCTTTCGATGTTTACCTAAAAACATATCGGAAACGTGACACTTTAGGGTACCAATAATACCATATGGCTTGACATTTTTTCTTTGTATATGTGTACCCTACACATATCATCCATTGTGAGCGGAAATAATGAAAAAAAAAATGGCGACGGGTGGATATGCCAGCTTTCATAGAAAAATGATCGAACCCTTTTACCAAAAATAAAATGAACCGTAAGCAAAATTACAAAGAATAAATTATATTCTTACTAATATACAAATTATTGTAAAAATGACAACGTTTATAATATCAGACCTAGTGACCATTTTACTTAAAAATTATACAGGGTGTGGCTCAATCCTTAAAAGATCGAGTCTACAATCAAATGGGATCGGGATGATTGATTGTATCCTATTGAGAGCTTACCAGTTGCAGTTTGCCCCGCGCGGCCTTGGCGACGTCGGTCATCTCGTGCGTGTCGTGCGCGCGCGGCACTATGTAGTGCCGGCCGGACGCGTGGTCGGGCTTCTCGCCCGTCAGGAAGTAGATCATGCGGTCTGTGGCCTCGTACACCAGCTCCGTCAGGCGGTCCGCCAGCTCAGTGTGGCCGCCCTGTCTGAAGAAATCACATCGAACATTGGGGTTAACGTTACACATCTCATCTATGGTGCAGTCGGAGTCTGCTCCGACTGCACCATACTGACCGGTCCTTGGTCTAGTGGTCACTAGTGCTACTGCTGAGCATGAGGTCCTGGGTTCGATTCCCAGGTCGGGCAGTGCTATTGTTTTTCCATTAGGATTTTTTTCATTAGCAGCCCGAAGTCTGGATTTGTGACCGGTTAACGGCAATAGGCTCCCCCCTATTACATGGGACTTAAACATAACTGGCGAAATGTGGGTGTACTATAGGTACACCTCTGCCTAACCCTTCGGGGAATACAGGCGTGATGTTATGTATGTTATGTTATCACACAGACTAATAATAATTATTATTAATATTGGTCAAAAATAGCCAATTTTACTGAGCCAATAGATGAGATTACTTAAAAGTCGAAATTAAGTACTTTAAAATTAACGAGTACTAATGAATTTACGTAAACCAAAGATCGTAGAGTATTTAACTGTTGCTTTTGTTTGGTTCTGTGGGAAATGTTACTGCGTGGAAGACACGGTACACAATATTCTTTAGAAATAACATCCCCTAATCGAAACACAATACCCATCAGAATATCTACCACTTCCTTTTCTTATTGCAGATATACCTTCTTATAACTCTTGACCCAGTCGCATAGTACAGCCGCTTTTAGAGGTAGCTTCCGTTATGCGGCTTCCAAAGTGTGGAATAACCGCCACCACCTATTCGAGCAATTAACACGATCGACACATTTAGAAGACGCCTACGGTAATACCTCATAGATGCGCAACGGAAGCTAGACATGATCAATGTATATGTAGTTATCTGTTATTTATTGACGACAGTCCTTTGTTTCTTATGCAACAACCATACCATTTATATTTGTTATGCTTTATGAAATACTAGCTTCTGCCCGCAACTTCGTCGGCGTGAAATTTCTGGTTCCCCCGACCCACCCCGTCGCACCGCATTTCCTGCCCGCACTATTACTTCGTGTTCGCTTAGCGTTCTTTCTGACTTTTTTTCGTTTTGCTCGGATCCTAGCGTAATATTAATATCCTTTCTCAAAAATTGGGCTATCAAATGCAAAAAGATTTTTTGAAATCCGACTGGTAGCTCCAGAGATTACCTACATACAAACGAACAAATTTTACCTTTTTGTTATATTAATACATAAATTTCATTTTAGTTTCATTATACCATTTAAGCTTTCCGAATACGACATTTTATTTCATAATCACATTAACATTTCAAAAGTATTTTCTAAGCTCCAAATTTTTGTATTGTAGGTGTAAAACTGCAGTGAAGACCTTGTAATAGCCTTATACATATACAAAGCCAAAGGTTACCTCTATTCTAGTGTTATGATCGCGTTGGCAGATGATAAATGAGCTCCGAAATAATACAAAGCAAGTATTAACAGTCTACACTAAATCATTGGAGAATTAAATATGGTTGATATTATGTATTCACATCGAAAACGAAACGAAGCTCATCCTACTAGTCCTACTAATATTATAAATGTGAAAGTTTGTTAGGATGGATGGATGTTTGTTACTCTTTCACGCAAAAACTTCTAAACGGATTTGAATGGAATTTGGAACACAGATAGTTTATACGAGGGCGGCACTGAAAATTTCGGGAATCAAGGAAGTGACACAACATTACTATTTAAAAATGTATTTATTGCATTTCGAAGTATTCTCCGCGAAATTTGACACATTTTTCCATACGCTGGAAGAACCAATCATTGAAGCAACCATTCCATTCGGAAGTTGGGGTCTCCAAAATGGCCGTTTTGTAGGCGTCCACAGCTTCTTCAGGTGATGAAAATCTCTGTCCACGCAATTTATTCTTTATTTTAGGTAAAGTATAGAAATCATTAGGGCTTAGGTCGGGGCTGTACGGCGGATGGTCTAATAATTCTATGTTTTCTTGCTCTAAAAACTCTTTTGTTCTGTGCGCGGTGTGAGAACTCGCATTGTCGTGATGGAGGATAATGCGGCGGTTGCAGTTCTCTTTACGGAGTTCAGAACCGACCTGTGGCAAACAAATGCTAGCATACCATTCTGCATTAACCGTTCTTTGTCCCTCAAGAGGAATAGTCGTAACATGGCAGGTTTTGGAGACAAACGTGGCCACCATTTTTTTTGCAACACTCCGTGAACAAACAATTTTTGTTGGCTTTAACTCATTTTCGAACACCCAAACTCGTGACTGGTTTTTTGTTTCGGGTTCGTACGCGTATATCCAGGATTCGTCACCTGATACGATGTTGTATACAGCATTTGAGGATCCTGTGTGGAATATTTCGAGAGTTCTGACGCACCAAGTAACGCGAGCCGCTTTTTGCTCTTCACAGAGCGAATGCGGTATCCATCGGGAAAACAACTTTTTTACACCTAATTGTTCATGCAAGATTATTTGTATTTGTATTTGACTCATGCCAATGTCTAAAGTTGCCTGAATTTCGCGGTATGTCACATGTCGATCTTCCTCAATCAGCTTACGCACAGCATCAACGTTTTCTTGGGTGACTGCAGTTTTTGGACGACCTTGACGGGGATGACACGTCCACGTTGAAATTCAGCAAACCAGCGATAAATTGTGGTTTTGGATGGGGCTTCATCACCAAATGCAGAAATCATCCGGTCAACACACTGTTTTTGTGTTAAACCACTTCGAAAGTCATAATAAATCATCGCTCTTGAATTTTCTCGAGTCAATTCCATTTTCTCAACGACTAAACAAGTTTGTCAAAACCTTGTGACAAGAACGAGAATCTTTTTTTAAATAATAAAATGGTATTCGATTTTTAAAACCAAGGAGTTTTCAATTAAAAAGATTTTAATATGACAGGAACAGTGGAAATATTCCATTCCCGATACTTTTAGTGCAGCCCTCGTAACCAGCATCCTAATTACGTAACACACTGTCTATCACAATCTGAATCATTTTGAAGCCTATTGCTAATCCATAGCTTCATATGTTCGAAAAATGTGTCTGCTCAACAACGTAAATAACGCGATGAATGTTGTTGAAATGTCAAAATGAAACCCATTCCGACTTTTTGTGGTTTACGTAATTACCCCGCTGGATTAACACGTAGGATACTTTTTATCCCGGTAGTACGTTCCCGTGGGATAATTTCCGACCTCCACGCGGGCGAAGCCGCGGGCAAAAGCTAGTCCCATATAATTATTTATGGGATGAGTTTCGTTCATGTATGTTCAGTTCCTGGTTGGGGCCTTTTGGTCCTCCGGGCATACTTGTTCATTTACGAATGTAAATGTTTCGAACCTCAGTCTTTCATAACATGTACATTCGTAAATGCATTTGCGCGTAGACCCGTAAAACACTGGTATACTACCACAAAATTCTTTATTGGCCGTACTTGGGACAAATGCCATAATTATAAACCAATGTTTTGTACATGCTAGTAAAAACATGCACATTCTAAACATTAAGTCTGTGGCAGTATATTCAAGCCATAGTCTATAATGTTGCTTAAGTTTTCAGTGGTTGCTCTTGTAATGTTTCGTTACAAACCATTATCTTCACTATTTATTTACGTAACTGAAAAATGACTAAAACCGTGACGCGGGCTTACTTGGTCCAACCTTCATAAGAAGTGTGACTGATACTAACTGATCGGATTAGTAAAAGGTCAAGTCATCGTAGGAGCCCAACTACAAGTGTAATCAATTATTTGTAGTTTAGTAATTAGATCAAGTGAGACAAACCGACTGTCAACCAATCGCTTCAAGTGAACAAGATCGGCGAATAAGAGGTACCTTAGTTAATTGGCTTTAATAAGATCCTATTATTTATCCTTTCTAGTACTGCCTCATTGGTTTAGTAGTCTTGGTTTCGATTCTGGCGAAATGCGGGGGCTCTATAGGTACACTTCTGCCTAACCCTTGGGGATTCCAGGCGTGATATTATGTTATGTTATTATAGTTTACCTGGCGCAATCAGCGGGCGTGTGCCCGGAGTGGTCCCGCGCGGTGGGCTCGGCGCCCCACGCCACTAACAGCTCGGCCTGCGCCGGCTGTCCTGCGCGGCACGCCACGTGCAGGCAAGTTGTGCCTTTCTCCTGTACGAATTTATTTAACGACTTAGATTGGTGGCTGCAATGGTGATTTGTAAAATATAAAAAGGGAACATTTTACCTCATAAACGTTACCTTTGTTAGCATCACAGTTGACAGTTTTAAATGCCCTTAAAGTTTTCAAAGGCCCTTTCTATTTTATTACTGGTCAGTTTTGTCCATGCAGTCAAAGATATCAAGTATTAATTGATTGTTACTTGTTATTTAATTACTGTCTTGGGTACCATTAATTACTATGGCTAATTACTCATTTATTAGTCATTATAATATTTATAATTTAAAATAATGGACAAAGCAATATTATAACATTTGTACTTAACATAATATAGACAAAGAGCCTGAAACAATGGACATATTTTGCAAAATAAAGACAAAACATTCCTGTTTGTTCACTCAATAAAAAATTGGGATATTTATAATGTTGTTATATGTAGGAAATAAATCGCTTTTCCATTTATTTAAGGAAGGAAAATGTAATATCTCCTAATTGTACAGTTAGGGGACACTAACTGTACTTCAATGTAATTTATTCAAACTATACAAAATAAAATACTGCTTTATTTTATTACATTCACCAACTTGGTTTCCCAATTGAATAAAAAATAAATTGATACTGGCTACTACTATCTTAAAACTGAGCTAAACTCTAGTCCCGTTTCTATTTAGATTTTACCCATTGTTGGCCCATGATGGCTGATACAATCATTTTTATTGGGTTGATTTATGTGATGTAACAATTATTATTGTAATCAATCTACACTTATGTAATTTGCAAGTGGTGTTAAATTCAGACCATAAAAATGTCATTCACATTGTGAATGATACTTTTAGTGGTCACTAGTGATCAAACTGCTACATTAAATTTTCTGCAGTCTACTCACCTGATTATAATAATTAGGATCAGCTCCCTGAGCCAGCAGTCTCATTGCGGTGTCCAGTGAGGAGCTCCTGACTGCACTGTGCAGCTGTCTCCCCAACTCACTGGGGGGCTCATCTCTGCGGGCTCTCAGCACATACGCTAGCCTCAAGTGCTTTGCCAGAATGAACTCTGACTTTACTGGACTGAAAGTGTATTTCAAAATGAGCTTTGGTAAGGTTAAGCTCCATATTCTTGGTAAACAAATGTTGAGTAAATATTTCTGTGTTGCCTAAAACATGTTGCTTTATCAGGTAAAACATATGTAACAGAATTTGTTGGAAACAAATCGCTGCACTCATGCAGACTGACTATGAGGGCAAGAAAGGTTGATATAAACATTTAATGGTGCCTTCAAAAATGTTGCTAAAACTTTATTTACCATGAATGTGGGCTCTTTTAGATATTTGTGGTTTAGTAACTTTGTATTTATTTCTCAAGAGTTATTTCAAATGAAATAAGTTTAAATTATTATTGCTCTAATTCCAAATCAGATAATTTTGCAGCTCTTTGTTACATCTAGACTTATTTGCTGACATACTTCTGTTCATGAGATAACTTATCAGAGAGTTAATAGTTTGATTGATGTAATTAACACAACTAAAGATAACTGAGATTATACTTACTGTAGCGGGTCTTTGGCCTGTGGTTTCTTGCGGAGATGCTTTGGGGCCGATGTGTCCAGTAAGGAATGTTCCCAAATGCAGTTTACATTCTGAGCAGTCAGTGCTTGCACCATCTGGATGGTTTAACAAACTCAGAAAACACCCCTTAAAACACACATAGATTGAATTTTGAATAAGTTTCAATCCTATGCAGAGATGTTATATTATCTCTTTAGTTTTGTTTAATTGGTTGAAAATTTTGCTAGACATGTTTCTAATTTGACCTCCTACTCAGAAGCTAATTGTTAAATTCATTGTTCAATTAAACTCATCGTAATCCAGATGACTAACCACTGAATTAAAACCATATCTATTAATACAATTGTTAATCTAATTAGGCCAATATTTCCTTTCTTCATTAATGGTCTGAGGGACTGAGGTACATCTTAGGATAGTGGCAAAAAAATATTATACATACTGCCAATAGCGATGGTGGCCAGGAACCCTGCCGCAATGATTTTACGTGAGAGATGTGCCGTCCCATGCTACGGTGAACACTACAGCACTCCGCACACAACAGCAGCCCACGGTTGATCGATGCCCATGACGGATCTACGACCAGCAAACAACACAAAATACACTTAACAACTAGTACCGGAACTATTAAAATTAATTCTAAAACTGGAACATCGCCCTGACCTGATGCACCGCAGTCCGCGCACACTTCCACCGATGAGCGGTGCTTAGACCGCGATATGATCATTTTGTAAACACTTATGGAACACTGCTTGATGAAATGACCACTCCGTACGTCTGACTTTACTTATTTAGCTAAATCCAAGAGCAGGTTTTCGATACAAAAATAAATCATTTTACGAAACGTCAATCAAAATAAATTGACGCCACAGATTGTATAAATCTCCACTGCTACCAACTGCAGCAAAAAAAATATCTATGGCTAGGTACGATCCACAAGGCAATTTCATTTTTCGTTCTTGGGTATTGTGGGGTGTCACATATGTAGCCAAAACACTGCCACACTGGGCCTGTTACTTGCACATGAACAAACTAGTTACTTGAACATTCTTTCTAGCTAAGCTATGGTCATGTGTAAGTATCAATGCGGGGGAAATGGTTCGAATCATCGAATGTCTCATCGAAACGCACAAGCATGCATAGCCACATATAAAAGTACTCTGTGATAGCCACAGAACAGCGCCCCGCGACCTGTTAGCGGACAACTGACCCCATCCACCGGACTGGACTCCCGAGTAAGCTGCACACAGGTTACACGCGGCTTACTCGACTCAACTGAACTCTACACTACCTACACGCATCCGTTGCGTAGCGTGTTCTAAGTTAATATAGGCACGTTACGTCAGCGTACTACAGACACTCACGTCTATACATGCGACCATACTCACACGCGTAGACGCCGCGCGGGCGGGCGGCGACTCGCGTAGACACTGAGCGGTGTTACACACACTACAATACCGCTCACACACTCACGACGACTCCTTAGCCCGGACCGTAACCGACTAGCTCTGGAAGCGGGGCGGGCGGGGGTCGTACACCTAATTCTATAGGAGCGTCGAGTCCTACGAGTACCTCTGCCACTGGTCGTCCTCGCTGGGCCTCCCCTGGGTAACCAGGGATCTCACCTGGCGGGGACTGACCGCCGAGGTGTCGTGTAGAAAGCGGCGCTATGTATTAGCGTCGTGGCGCGCCTACAGAAAACAAATAGCAATCACACACATGGGTACGCGTCGCAACACGTACCCAATCTACCGTAGGCCACTGTAGCCGACGCAATGAGGGGCCCGTATTTACGGGTCCCATATATGACGCCGCGGCCGGGGGGCATAACGCCCTGGCACCGCTCGCCATTTCGCTTGCCATTTCTCCAATGACAGAACAGCACTATTATCCTAACGGTGCATGTTATCTGTGTTCCTGGCCTCAGGGCCAGTGGGTACTGGGTGGCGAGTCACTGGCACTGACATGCCAACTTGCCCAGTGTTTTACTGGCACGTATTCAAAGCCTTTATTTCCATAGAGAAATATATGTATTTTTTCTCTATCTTCGTCTGTCCGGCCGTCCCATATTGTCTATAGTATTTACGTACACGTCATTGATTGAATTTTCTAGTGCGGTCAAAATACGAGCCAAAAATGAAAATTTCACTAATTTTAGGAGTTATAGCTAGCTTTTCATTAGCATTAGCTGAACAGGAAACACTAGTTCTTGTAGATAATCTTAGCATAAGGGAAACCCACTCACAGTTCTTCAAATCGTTGCAGGGTAAGTAGAATTGATGAAGGCGATGGGACGCCGGTATTTTATTTTGATATCGTGTATTTGAAGCTAATATAACTTTAACGTATTAAATCTACATAACACACAAACCTTAAAAGTCAGAAAATGTTTACCGAGTTATTTCTCAGCAACCAAATCTCTTTTCAGATAGGGGTTACAGTCTCACATACAAACTAGCTGACGACCCTAACCTAGTGTTATCAAAGTATGGCGAGTACTTATACAAGAACCTGATCGTTTTCGCGCCATCGGTGCTCGAGTTCGGCGGTCAGATTGACACGGAGGCTATCACGAAGTTCATCGACGATGGCGGCAACCTTCTCATGGCTGGTAACGCAGCCGCCGGCGATGTGTACCGGGAGATCGCTTCTGAATGTGGATTTGAGGTAAACAACCTCTACTACTTATGATATCTTATAATTACAATAATGGAGGCTAATAAATTTAGCTCTTATTATGCTAGCTAGCTCCTTTATGTGCCTCTTTATCCTTATCATATGGACTCGGATGTTAATTTGCAGTTTAGTATAATAATTTGTTTAAAAGTGAGTTTGATACAGTAAACCCCATGTACCTTGTCCACGCATAATGGTCTACTTAAAGGCCTATGTGCAGAAACAAAACCATTAAACATAGAACCTTAAGTACCAACTTCCCATGAAAATGTGAAAAACTTATAAACTGGTTTAAAGAATCCTTCTTTGGTACTTTAAACAATATTCTCTCTTTCTAGATGGATGAAGAATCTGCTGCAGTGATTGATCACTTCAACTATGATGCGTCTGATGATGGTGAGCACACCCGGATCGTGGTGACTCCCAAGAACCTGATCTCCTCTCCAACCATTGTTGGAACACAGAACACCCAGCCCCTGCTGTTTGAGGGCACCGGTCTCATTCTGGATAAGGACAACAGCCTGGTCCTGCCTATCCTGACTGCTGACTCTACTGCTTACAGCTACAATCCTAAGAGCCAGGTATAGTGTCACATAAAACAGTACTACCCTTAGCTAATTCTGGTTAGTTTGTTTAATTTCTAACAGACATGCTAATTAAACAGTAATTTAAATAGAAATGCTGCTGCATAAGCATTATACCATTGTTGACTATGCTAATTTATTTCTGTACTGTGCTAATTATTGATAAATATTTTATGTAGCTTTATGATTCTTTTAGTTAAAATGCAGTCGGTCTACATATTATATTCGGTGTCACATCATTAACTTTAGCTGCACTTTATTAACTATAAATTGTAATTCTCTTTATCATCTTCTTATGTTGATGGTAATCTAAATTGAGTCAGCGCATTTGGGCATGAGTTTGGAGCCTTTATAAACATGAATGTTCTAATAGGTGAAGGAGTACCCCCACGCCGTCGGACGTAAGACCGTGCTGATTGCCGCGCTGCAGGCTCGCAACAATGCACGCATCGTGTTCAGTGGCTCTCTGTTCTTCTTCTCTGATGAGGCCTTCAACTCTGCTGTTGCTAAAGTTCATGTAAGTACCTAGTATTTATTCATGGCTTCATTTTTAAGCTTAAAAAAGAAAAACTGTTTAGTTATTTACAAATCCATGAAAAAGATATATTGTGCTTAAGTGCTTGAAAAAGATATACAAATTCTAGGTGTTTCTTTTCAAACCAGGGTGGGTATGAAAGGAACCATTGATATTTTAGGCTGATCATTAGGCCATCCTACGAAAAAAAATCCTGGGTTTATTGCCATTTAGAAGCTAAGTATGACTGCAACCTGTCAATCAATCAATCAAAATATTTTATTTCACTTAAACCTACATGGGCACATATGAAATGTCAGAAGCTAGGGGCACGGTTCCAATTAGTTGTTTCATACTTAGTCATACTGTCCGTTTTAAATAAGTTTACTTAAAGAAAATCTTCAATTTTTTGTGTTGATGGTACTTTGATTGAATATTATTATATTGTTAGAGCCCAGTAGGTGGCCACTTTTATTGCAGCATCAGTAGCATTCTTTAGGTCATCAAAAGTGCAATTGAATTGGCACCTAGCATATTCCAGCAAGAGGGACAGGGTCTGATCAGTAGCACAACTAACAAGGATATTTATTTTTATTTCAAATTTATTCACACAGGGTGACAAGGTGAGCTCCGGCCAGTCTGGCAACAAAGCTCTAGCCGTGCGTCTGAGCGAGTGGTCATTCGGCGAGGTCGGTCGTCTGCGTGTGCGCAACGTGAACCATAACCGCCAGGGAGAGAAGGAGTCCTCCAACACTTACACTATCACTGACACTGTTGTGAGTATTTATGATTTTTCTAGTATTTACTTACTATTACGTACATTACTTTTTGCTCTAGTAAGAAAAAGGTCTGTCCAGGAACTAAAGATCTAAAGGAGAAGAGTTACTAAAGTTTCTGAAATGATCACATAATATAAAGAATAATTTTATTGGACTTGCTTGAAGTAAAATTTCATGTTGTTGTGTTGTTTGTCAAGTTTAAATAAAATGTAGAGAAGATTATCTTAATTGATATACCTCACAGACTATACATTAGGACAATTTTATTAACCATGTGTAACTTACCCAGGTATACAGAATCGAAATTGAAGAGCTGAAGAACGGCAAATGGCAGCCATTCGACGCCACTGACGTGCAGCTGGAGTTCGTGCGCATCGACCCCTTCATCCGTACCACACTACAGAAGAAGCCCAATGGAGTGTATGAGGCTATCTTCAAGGTGCCAGATGTTTGGGGTGTCTACCAGTTCAAGGTCGATTATGACAGAATTGGATACACTAGGCTCTATCACGCGACGCAGGTCAGTTTGTTTGCTATATTTTTTTATTGCTTTCTTTGTAAAGTTGAAAGAGGTATTTTAAAATGTGACATGACAAAAAATATACTAACTACGGTAAATGCCAGAACTGTTTCGAGGTGGCGCAAGAAAAGAGTACCTGCAAAAATATGGAGTAGGCCTTTGCCCAACACAGAAATATTCTCGACCACTGTAGAGCCGCGTTTACATTGCTCGATCTATAATTGATGACATATAATAACATAACATTACGCCAGTAATCCCCGAAGGATTCATTTCGCGAGTTATGTTTAAGTTCCATGTAATGGGGGGCGAGCCTATTGCCATCAACCGGGTACAAATCCAGACCCTGGGCTACTGAGAAAAGGAAAATTCCAATAACACTTCGCCTGACCTTGGAATCAAACCCAGGTCTTCATTCATAGCAGTAGCGCTTGCGACTACTAGACCAACGAGACCTATAATAAATAAAACTCAATAATATTGTCTAATCGTTTATTTAATTTTATTAATGCCGATAAAAACGCACTTTTGAGAAGTATGTTCAACAGTAGGGTACAGTATTGACCAACTGGTTCCATTGCAGTATGATGTATGTAATTTACACATACATCACTACTGATACAAAACATTTATGATCTTTAATTATTTCTGTATTTTTATCCCAGGTGTCCGTGCGTCCCCTTCAACACACACAGTACGAGCGCTTCATCCCGAGCGCGTACCCCTACTACGTGAGCGCCTTCTCAATGATGGTGGGCGTGTTCCTCTTCTCCTTCGTGTTCCTCTACTACAAGGAAGACACGCCCAAGACTAAGAGCGAGTAGATTACTCCAATTTATGTTTCATACACATAATTCTGTGCTTAGTAGCACAATGTTTAGAAAACATCTTGTAACAAGTATGTATGGAAGTGTGGGATGCATTTATACAATGTTTGAAATGTGAAATCCAATAAATATTCATTATTTAATCATGTGTTTTATTATACATCATTTTCGTTCTTGACAATTTTGACAGTTATCTGGCAATCCCTCACCTTACTTATTTGGGACCTCTTGTGATATATCGGTGAATGGAACTTTTCAAATGCGACTATACACATCTCTGCCTACCTCTTTCAGATTTAAAAACGCAATGGACCTTAAAAACATGGCAACACCGCGTTACTGATCTAACGTGAAAAATGCACCAAAAAGGAGAGGGATAACATAAAAATATCTTTAAAAACTGAATTTCGAGTTCCACTATTTTGTGAGCACTACAAATACGGGGTCTAATATTAGTTTGAACAAAGTATAAAATAACTGAACGCTTCCATTAATTTAACTGACATTCCAACGGGCTATTCTCGAACGCAACGGTTTTAAATAGCAATGGCATGCATGTCATACATGGCTTTTGTAAAAAATATTTTTGGAAAAATGGCTTATTTTACGATTTTAACGATAAATAAACTATAGAATTGACTGTATGAATTGAAATCCGTGCCAAACAACCTATAACTTTCCGTGTAAAGTGTGTAATTGACGCATAATCAATGTGATTCGTGTAGGCAGTGAATTGGTGTCGCCGTATTTCCTAAAATATTGCAATTTTTTACGTTCCTTTTGCGCTTATAGTTGATTAGCATAACTGTGAGATCGTGCCGGGACTGATGACCGATAAGTAGGTGATAGTGAGCGTTGCAGTGATGTGTTTACATCTGTAACTGTCCCAGTAAGTATGCAATGATGTCATTGTAGTGCCTACCATAAAAAACTGTGTTGGCTTTGTGCCCACCCGTTTTCCTGGTGATCGTGACTCCAATACGATTTTTAGGAAACAAGCATGTGGGATAAGCGCAATGAACCCCTTAGGTTATAGACAACCTGTTTTTAAATTATGCTAATTAGTTTCTGATTGTGGCCAGCCAGTGGCCACTCTGTTTATGAATATTAGTTGTAAAATACCCGTGCGGCGATTGTGTTGTTTTATGTGATACATTATGTGACTGATGAGTGTAACAATATTTATAAAATTGTGTCAACATAGTGGTGTTTCTATATAAATAGAATTAGGTAAGAACCTCCAGTAGGTCACTGGTAGTAGTGCATGTGATTCAACTCTAGTGTAGACACATAATAGTGTTTAAAATTGTTGATCTGTATCTTAAGTCTATTTGTGTCAACATATTTAACTAATCATATCTTTTGATGCCAAATTACATCTTATATTTGTGATACTATCAACAATCTGGTAAACTATTTGTTAGTGCTAATAGTTTATGTTTAATAGATTGGTTCTAATGTACAAATAACAGGAAAATCTAGCATTTTAAAATGCTTACTATAAATGAATCACATTATTCAGTCTATTAACATCTAGCAGTGGTTAGGCATTGGCCTCTTAATCAATAGAATTTATGTAAAATATAATATACTAAGCTTTCTAAAAGGCCTAATAAAAACACATTTAAAGTTTTAAAATAAGCATGTCTTGTTATCTAGCTATGTATTAGTCAGCTAAAGTTCAAGTTCTCATTATTAGAAAATTGGTGCAAACTTTGGGATATACCTATTTCAGATGTCTTTAATTTCTAAATCTACCAGCGGGTTTATGAATATTATAAGAAATGCAAATATAGTTTTACAATTTCTCATTTGACCTGAAGAGTCACAAATTATAATATTTTATTGTTCATCTTAGTAACAGAGTAAGTTAAGCCACTACAAATGAACTCGGAACTCAGTGTTTGTCTGACGAAAATAATAAGTAATTTAAACAGTAGCGGAACAATGCTTGTCTAGAGATAACCTTGTTGTTGGTAGCTCCCGTTGATAATGCTTGCATCTGACACATTGGTGTCGCTCCATCCATTAATCCAAGGTTACGTCAGCATACAACGCTGTTGCTTATCACTGGTGTTTAGTTACTATTTCCAATAATAACTATTTGTTTTACTTATTCCATTTAAAGATTTTATGCTAAGGTACTGGCATTGCTTGTATATTTAAATAGGTTTAACTCTTTTGAGTCCTGAGGTCGCAATATTGAGTGAGGCACAATAGATAATTATTGTGTCTCATTACGCAGGATTCAAGAGGTTAATTTAATATTCTAGATTTATATGTTTAAAAAAGTATTCATTGTAGGATCAAGGTTATGGTTACAGGGATAAATTACAAAATATTTATCCTCTTTGTATTTACATAATCATTGTTAAACTAGGCTAACAATATTGATTATACTTCCTATACTAATCCACTGTGATGAATAGGCTTGTACAAGAAGAGGCTCGGCTCCAGCCCATTTGATAGGCCAGTCATTGTTAATCACACACAGAAACTTGAATTCTAAATGTTTCTAAATAAATGTTATTTTTGTGTACAGAGTGTGAAGTGTGTTGACCGGGATGGATCCGTCGCGGCGCCAGCGCACGCAGACGAAGGCGACGGCGGAGGAGCAGGCCCTCGACCAGATCGCCAGAGAGGTGAGTACCTACTATACCTGTACTAAAGATATTAGGCATTGATACAACACAACTCTTCCTGCAAGATGGTTTTGAGCTGTTTCTTGATTTATCAGCCAAGTGCAAATGATTTAATGCCTGTGATAAATTGCCTGTAGAATGTAGACCTGCAGAAATATGAAATAATAAAAAAAAAGGAGAAGTAAGCATACATACATAACTAGCACACAGTAACTAGAATAAAAAATAGTGAAATATATCCATACCTTACTGCTGTCACCCCTATTGGTCTTGTACTTACTGAAAAGAACAAGATTTGTGACAAGTTTTGAATACATGTCAGTAAATGGATTAGTCTCGATAGTCTCCTACGGACAGTTAATCATATTATTGACATGTGTAGAGCCCATGTGACTTATTAATCCTTCTGTCTAGAATAATAATCTCTTTGCCTAGAAGACTTTGAGCCAATTACAAGTGCTCAAGCCTCTTGACTCGTTTCTAGAGGTCAAATGTATCAACGCATCTTGCAAATTTTATGCACTGACATTAATTTTATTGTTTGTAAAAAAACTTAAATGTTGCGAAAAGTAGTCAATAGGTGGCACTCCTAGTCAGAAGTTTCAAACTACCTACCTGTTACTTATAATTTCTAGTTTATGAACATTAACACAAGTTGCTTACTTGAACTTTGTTTATTCAGGATGCTCACATAACTTGAATTTTTTATTATCACAACAAATTAACATTTTTACTTCACTACATTAAAT
The DNA here is from genome assembly GCA_916610205.1 of Griposia aprilina. NCBI lineage: Eukaryota > Metazoa > Arthropoda > Insecta > Lepidoptera > Noctuidae > Griposia > Griposia aprilina. The sequence goes on along the minus strand of OU744295.1, from coordinate 2,862,960 downwards.
TAAATATCCAATATCAAAGCACAATACAGCAAACGTGATACAAAACAAAGCAAAAGTGCTAATTACATCCACAGTGATGACTAACGAAACAACACTTGATTATCGTGTGATAACTCGTAAGATAAGGAAGGGAAGTATACACTGATAGCACACACTTCACTAAGATTGCCTTGTAGTGCTAATAAAGAGTGTTTATGATGCACAATTCGCCTCACCTGCTCGTCCGACCGTCGAATATAATCCACATCGCTGACTGGCCGTACTGGCCGTCCTGGCAGACGGGTCGCCTCGCACACGGCGCACCAAAACTCCGCACTCTGTGCCAACTACATGATGCTCTTGGAAAAAATACGGAGTACGTTATTTGCATTGGCATTGATTTGTGATTATTTTATATGTTTGGGGTTATTTAGAATTAGCAGAAAACCTAACTATTTGGTAATACTCTATTAACTATAGCTGTTCACGCCATTTAATTTACAGACAGACAATTTAATTGTATGGATTTATTGGCTAAACTACAATATACATAATTAATTATGTATAGTAACTGTAGCCATCATTAGACACGATGTAGGATAAGCGGCTAATCACCGTATGTTCCAATAAGAATTTTGGGAATGGATTTGTTAGGTCTTAGGTTAATTGGAAATATTATAATGATCGGTGTAAGACCATAGGTATATCCCACGAATTCCACCCAGCTCGCTCTGTGTATTGGCATTGCGGCTTTAATAACTATTATTTTGAAAACTGCCTATTTTATTTTATTCTATTCGGGAAACTTACAGCTAACTTATACAGTATTCCTAAACAATATGCAATTGAAGGCCATTTACAAGGTTCCACTGAAAACACTAGAATTAAAAAATCCAAAAAAAAAGAAAAGGTTGGTACAAAATACCTATAACATAAATTAGGAAATAAATATTACACGTTTGACTAATAAAATCTAAGAAACATACAAACACTTACTTTTCTATAAAGAAGCTTTTCACCAACAAATGCTTAAGCCGAGAAACACTGGTATTGAATATATCCACGTGTATACTCCGTGAATATATCCAAATCATGTTCACCAGACAGTTTATTAAAATTTCTGCTCGCACAGATTTAAAACAAATTCTGCATGTACGCGGACTTGGAATGAAGGACATGTGACCAGCTAGGTTTGCGAAATATTTTGTAGTGTGTAACTAATCCTATATTGCCTAACAGCTCAGGGCAATCTATAGTACCACTTGCAATTTTAAATAAGTTCGTCAAATCAGCAATGTGCCTGCGCTCATGCTGTGGTAAGATGTGAAACCTTTTACATCGCGCTATATAATTGGGAGTATATTTAAATTTATAAGACTATAACTTATTTAATGTAACATCCAAGCTCTCCTTTGTACCAAAAAGTAGTTCAATCTCGTTTGTATAAAAGCTCTATCTCCTCGAAGCACTGTGTAATTTGCCACCTGTTAACGGTGGTAGTAAAATAAGTCGTGATCGAAATAGACTTCCGTGTGCGACACCTCAGCGACCGACTGACTTTACCGATGTCGCCTTTGATAGCATACATGAGTAGATACAAGAAACATAGTAACGGCCAATTGTGAAATAATTTGTTTAATTAATAGCAAATGAAAATATGTATTCATTAGGAACGTTGACGAAACGAAAGGAGTATGTCAGGATTGATCGTCGGCACTTGATGTTCTGTGAGACCTATCTGCTTAGTGTCTACCTATGTTGGGAAAAAGCGTGAATCTACGCATACTTACTTCACCCGGATTTTATTTAACAAACTATCGTTTGATCCTTTGAGCCATATCCTTTTTGGGTTTTGCGAACTATTGCCAGATGATGGATGCTAAATCCTTATGTGTTATTTTTTTAGAAAGATTCATCCTTGTTAGTCCGGTGATGAGAGATCTAATTTTTCAGGTGTAAAATAAAAAAGCATCATAGAATATTGCTTTTCACAACTCCATGGTATAACAATACCAGGAAGCTGTTACTAATAATGGCACAATCAATAGTACTGACTGTAGTCGTAATCTTTTTCTGCCAATTACTTATATTTGAGCCTAGGTTTAGGAACGTAACAACTGTAGGTGAAGATAAATCAAAGCATAATTTCCTTTATATTCCTAGTAGAGCGAAAATTAAATAAACATAGGCGTTTAAAGTAAAACATAAACTCAGTAGGTGGTCAATAACAGCGATGCGTACCGTAAGCTAATATTATCGAAACCATAAATTATGTCTATCATCGCGGGGTATCCATTATAAAATATTCGCAAATTGAGTCGAATGTGTGCGCGAAATACCGCTGAGCTGATCGACTGTATCGGGAATCCATCTAATCCGATGATTATTGCTTTATGAGCTGTGAATTCAATAGGGTTACCAGCACAAGGTTGACAACGAAAAATATACTATTTTGATTCTATTCGAATACAAGGGAATAAGTTTCAGTCAGACTCAGTTCAACATGTTTTGGACAATATAGAGATTGAACTGCAAGCAGCAGCAACTTGAACAGGCTTCTTTCTAGATAGTTCACTACACAATAGTCGCTTCGCCTACCGATTTTTAGTAACCTGTCTTTTATTCATACATGTATGCTAACATAACATGTATAAATTGAAATATTAGTGGTTCTCTAATCAAAATATAAACTACAAATGATTGTTTTAAGTTATCAAAAACTGCACTTGTTTCTGCAATGTGCAATGTTATCCATCATACAAACTATTGTAAATATTTAACTTCGATAATAGGCGCAAATTTTATAATGGGCATTATTTTATTTATTTTTATAATTTGTCACAAGGTTTACGAATAACTAAGATTAAACTACTTGACCATACTAGACATGATACAAGACAATAACCTCAATTTTTACCACACATTTATGTAACTCTAAGCAAATGCTGTTTTATAGACAAACTGTAGCGGTATCAACATCGCCACATGCGAGCTACACGTGATACTGACGTCACGCAAATCCTGCATCGCGCAAGCAGAGTTTACCGCGCGACTAGCATATATACAACGTCCAGACATCAACCGTCGGGCAGTTGCCCACCAGACACAACACCCGTCTGGTCGGAGGATCCTCCCTTTCTATAGAGTATGAGTGAACTTTACACCCTGTTCCTCATACCTCTATAAAACTATAGCAAAATATCCAGTCCATTTTTATGCCCTCTCAAGCACAATGTGTGTCAAGTATCAATACAAAATCAAAAAGATATCTTTAATAACTAGCATATTACTGTCCCACTCAAAGGCAAAGGGTTCTCCCCATAGAGGGAAGGCATGAGCATTGATCCAACGCTTCGTTAAGGCAGATTGGTGATTTCAGACTTGCATTATGGGTTCTTTACGTTGATTCTTCTTTATTCTGATGCAATAGTAATGATCTAAATCATCAACATCATCATCATTCTCCTTCAAGCATCGCCACAACGAATAGTCCAGTGCCTCCCGCATCCAGCGGTTTCCAGCGACCTTCTCCACTCCTACACTACGCCTTCCGGTACGCGAATTTCTTCGATAATTAAGTAGATCTCAGCTTCTGCCATCCCTGAGTGATGACATGAATATATTAATGCGTAAGCGCATACAGCGTGCATCGGAACGCGGTGCGAAACAAAACGACGCGAGGCCGAAATAGATGCGGCCTCTTGCGGCCCGGTCGCTGGCGCTATTTACGAATATTCGGAGTACGGGAGTTGGGACCCTTCGCGACATTATCTGGTGCACTGCGTCTGCAAGTGATGCTCTAGCTACTGCAGTTAATTACGGTCGCTGTGGCCCAGAAATGTTTCTAGGGATGCGCCGTCTTCGTTTACATTGATACTTGGTGCATGTGTGCAAATTCTAGTCAGTCTTTCTAACAGTATAGCTTGGTCTTCTTCATGTGACGGTTCCTCATATCGTGCGTCACGCCTGCTAGATTTCCTATCATCATTGTCCCCTATTCGCTAGGGATTTTGCAATCATGTTACACTTCGTCCGCTACAAACATCCTATTTTTAGACATATACAAGGATGTCCGTGTTATTACATTTTGTTCCATATTCCTCTAATCCATGGGGGTTCACAAATTTATTTTGCCCACCCACTTTGAGTTTTTTTTTCTAACCTATCTTTTTTTACATACCATCTGCCGCGAATCTGAAACAGCTATTTCCACGATTATTATATTTAAACGTTTATGATAATGATAAGATATGATTTTCTGTGGGTTTTCTACTGCCCACTGAAAGTCTCAAGTATCAACGAGGGGGCGTTATCGCCCACGTTGAGAACCTATGCTCAAATCTTTCTATTGATATTTGAATGAACAAACATCTAATTGGCAGTAAGAGAGTGTCGAATGGAAACATCAATATGACGTGTGTCTCCCTTTATTAGGTGTCCTGTTCGATGTTCATGTTCATTTACATGATAATAAAACCGGTCAATCGCAGCCAAGACTCATTGCTCGATGGAATTTGTTTACTATTGTAGGCAGCCGTATTGATATTTATTAATTAGATTTGGTATGCGAACTATTGTTTATGATAGCTCGCTGATTGAAAGTAATCAACAGTCGAATTTATGAATGTTGATGGATGTTAGATAACGTTAACATCCCGAAACGAATTCCGTTTCGAACATGAAATATTTTCAACTGCTTGACGATTCAACTATAATCTATTTTGAATTTTTGACCTACTGAGAACGCGTTGATTGATGGCAGAGGTCGAGAGTTCAAATCGAGCAGGATTTGAATCAATGGCCTCTGTTGACCTGTTGTGGTGATCCTATCAAAGCTGGTCGGTGGGTCGTCTTAGGGGTGGAGTTGTAGGAGTTGAAGTATACTATTAGGGGCACTATGAGAAGCAAAGAAAACAAAAAAAAAAATGGGTAAAAAAAAAATTGGGGCAGTTGTTTTTTCCCTCGGAAATCTACCAATTTTATTGCAGTATCGGGTTAACCTTGACCATAGAAACTATTTAGTTAAAAAATGCTTAAATGGTTTCTATAAACAAGGCTAATACGATACTGCAATAAAATTGGTAAAAGACATGGCCAAAAATTGTATAGGCTTATACCCCAGAATGTACAGATATAAAATCTATGTCATTTAATAGTACTGATCTTCTATAAACAAAATTAAAAAGGTGCATATTGATCAGCAGTAGTGTAAATTATTCGTAACCTAAATCTAATAAAACATCTTTTTTGTATGTTTTCTTATCTATAAATTGAACCATCTATGACTGAATTTATATATATTAGTGCAGTTACGGGTAGGATTATTTCACGTTATTACCGTCAACACCGCCGACTAATGTCAATTGTCAACTCCTCTTTGACGTTTGCGCCGGGATTTCTTTCGGTGTTCGTTCGATTCGAATTGTGTTTATATTTTCGCTTATAGGTTTATATTTTATAGTGTCGTGGCCCACGCGAGTGCTCCACTTATTGTAAACTGTGTAATACGAAATCGCTCATTATACATTTTATATTTTATAGTGTCGTAGCGCCACGCGAGTGCTCCACTAATAATTATTGTAAACTGTGTAATACATACTTATGGAAAATTGATCTTTTACAAGCGTGTATTAACTGTGGTATCACAATTAGAGAATGCATCAGGCGGCATGTATTATCATCATTACCCCTGATGTGAATGTTCTTTTATCGGAGTGGTTAACTTTTGAGTTAACTTCTAGTTTCAATAGATAACTCTAACTAAAATATTTACGAGAGGTATTATGTACCCCATATTCTCACGTCATGGTCAAATCTTGAGACTAATAGGTTCTTAATTTACCTTCACAGTTATCACCTTATAGCTGTGTCGGTGGTGACTGCTATGACAATATAACAAGATGCCTTGCAACCAATTCAAGGGAAAGACAACTTTAACTAAAATACTATTTATATTAAATACTCTACAAATATTTACACATTAATCAACATAACTTACCTTAGCCGTAGTGCAAAAATCAACTTTTTCAAACCCTCATAACTTTTTTCCACTACTGCTGATCAATATGCACCTTTTTAATTTTGTTTATAGAAGATCAGTACTATTAAATGACATAGATTTTATATCTGTACATTCTGGGGTATAAGCTTATACAATTTTTGGCCATGTCTTTTGTATGCGTCTACAAAACACGACACGCGTTGCTGACAAGATACAGTATCTTTAAGTATGGACGTAGTTTATGGCCCATTCGGCGAGCAATAAGATAGTGATACGACACGGCTGATTTTAAATTTCAAGATGATACAAATGTGGACCCAGCTTTACGTTCGTCGATTCGTCTCTGAATCGATTTCCGTGGTCCATGCAAAAAGGTCAGCGATGCAAAATGCAGCAAGATGAGGCACGAGCCAAGTAAGTCCGTTAGTTCGCGGAAACAACTGACCTACTCCATCGTTTCCTACGATGCCCGAGTATGGGATTACATGCGACTGCCATTGCCAAGTATTGTTGAGCTAGTTTTAATAGCTTTTCCAATTGGCGCCCGTAAAGCAATTTGAAATATATCTACATCTTGTGCCAAAAGGACCAACTTTTTTGTAGTATTTTTCATGAAAACTAAAATTAGTCCTTTTGGGAATGTTTTATTTATAATTCGCTTTATGTCAGAAGTACTAATAATCTTAATCCTAGACTTCTACCGCCCAGTCTACTTTTTCTCGTCTGATTTGATGAAAGGCGTTTCAGCGTAAAGTTCCTCTACATATTTTGGAATAAAGCTCATTAAGAGCTTGGTTCTAAAATAAGTCAAAATTCAAAGTGTCAACGTCTGCGCATTTCAAATTCAAATACAAATATTTATTCTATAAACCAATACTCTTTGGCCTCTAGAGCAAAGCAAAGGGAGCAATCCCTTCTCTGTAAATCAACTTATTTCTCAACAGAACGGAAATTAATAATAAATCTAAAAGGCGAACATACCAAGTGGGTTGAATTTTATCCCATTTAAGGATTGTCTACATCCTAGAATAGTAACAGCACCTTTATGTATACTGATTTGCAAATCAATGTCTTCGTCAGCAGTATGTGAAACTGACCTTTGTCATTACGATGCAATTAAAAGGTTTAATAGACTTTTACCTTTAGTGGACTTTAAAGCCTTAAAGTGTGTAAGCGTATCTTTGTTCAACGTAATCGAAAGTGATATTTGTAAGCAAATGTCTAGGTTTGAAGTAAACCAGTCACTAGTCAGACATCTAATTCATACTTTCCAATTTAGAAATCTACTACATAGACGACAATTTTAACCAAGTTCAAATCTTCTAGTCATCACTTTAAAGCCTTAAAGTATGTAAGCGTATCTTTGTTCAACGTAATCGAAAGTGATATTTGTAAGCAAATGTTTAGGTTTGAAGTAAACCAGTCACTAGTCAGACATCTAATTCATACTTTCCAATTTAGAAATCTACTACATAGACGACAATTTTAACCAAGTTCAAATCTTCTAGTCATTTAGATTATATTCTCCAAAATTGGCTCCGATATTAATTTCAACTGGTTTTGATTTATGTGGAAATAGTAAATATAGGTCAGATGAAACCTGGTGGTTGGGTTCGTCGCCCTATCGATCCGCGTCCCACTTCCACGCAGCCTCGCGGAAGCGGCCTGCCCTCCTCCTGCTTGTGTTATGTAAGGACCACTGTACAGTAACTTCTTACTATACATTCAGTTTTTATGCGCCTCTGCAGTTTAGTTAGATAACCCTCCTGTGGAGTAGCTTTTGAAAATATTCTAGCAATAGGTGGTAGTACTAAATCTGCTCAAGATCTCCATTGGCAACAAAACTGCATGGTAACTACAACTAAGCTACATTTCTATTCAATTGCGGGCCACGATCCTTAGCAATGAAGAATACGAAGGAAAAGAAGTGGATCCGAACCAATAAATTAAAACTGTCTCCAAAGTCAAAGACTACATAGTCTAGTATCATGTTTGATCGACGTGATCGAGTTTATATTATTGTCTCAAATAAGTTTAAAAATGCAAAGGAATTAAACGTTATTTTGTTAATGTTTATTTTAGGCGAAGGTTTTAATTAGCATTCCTAAACCTGTCTCGGCCACAACAACCAGCTTCCTTTGTTTGCATTTTGAGAAGATTTTTGTCCTAGATCTAGTCTTAAGGCTGCTAAATACTGCTCCTGAGGCTGATCTAATGAAAAAATAAACAATAACACTGCTAGTCCTAAGTTTCAAACAAAGAACCCAATAGAATGTTGCCGCTCTTGCAACCATTTGATTAAAGTAAACCAACGACACATCTTGATATCCTGACTATCTAAAAGGATTACCTACTTGATTCATAAAGAAACCCCTCTTGCCCATAAAGATCTTGTTTTATGGAGTAGAGGACGATGAGATAAAGAGAGTTAATAAAATCTCAGAAAGCTATACCTAATATAAATAGGATTGTTGTCTGCCCGCCCCTAGTCCGGCGCTATTGACGTCAGCAGCAGCATCGATCGGTCTGGTTCCATCCCCCTCTGCCTCACGCCGCGGCTGATGCAACTCGGGAACTTATTGCGATACCATGACCATAGTTTAGTGGTTTAGATTTTGGTCCTTTTTTCCGGTATGATGATGCCTCTGCTGATGTTACAGCTATTGGGTACGTATTTCATTGTACATAAATTTCCCTGTCACTATAAGTAAAATTCCGATCTGCTTATCGATCCCGCTGCAGTCCCGCCTCCCCACCAATCCTGTGGTTTCTGTCTTTTGCAAATGCAGGTTGCATTACTGGGCCTTTGGCATATTCACGCCCACTGCAGATATTGTTTTCTAGCTTTGTGCTCCTTTAATCTTATGACTTGATTAGAAAGTTGGAAAATAAAGTATTACAATCATACATATTCATACGGAATATTGCAGATTTTGCTTTACAGGAAGCAACGGAAGTATGTAATCATTATGAAACCAAGTTTATAGGTCCGTTACCTCATTTCTTACGGTCTTGTTTAAGAAATTCTATTTGAATACCTTGTTTATGTAATTATTCCTTAAAGTCTATTTTACAACGTTGTTTTATGCAGTTACAATGTTCCTTACCAAATGCTTTATTGGCTATTACAAGTATTGCATACATGCCTGACCTAGTTTACGACACCAGATTGCGCTAACGGTACTGAAAGTCAATCATTTTGTGGTGCGCCTCGGATTCGCCGCGGGAATTAAAAATAAACACAATTGTGAGCAGCTTCTATATCCATTTCTAAGAAGCCCTTTCAGCGAGCGGTCATTTCGCGCGACATTCTATTGCATGTAGGGCTAGGGGGGTTGTTCCTTTTGGGCGGGCGGCTGGAGGGGCGCCTGGGCGGCTCGGCGGGGGGCTCCAGCGTCAACGACCGCCACTCGACTGTCTGCGATCGCGAGGGAACACCGTCCCAAGCTGCACCCGGACGATTCAACTTTCAACTTTCGACATTTTCAATAACGCAGTTTCACAAAGCGTTCAATTTCGCGCGTGTGCCCAGCTCCGGGTGCCTCGTGTAGTCGTCTGTGGAAATTAGCAAGTGGATTGGGAACACTCATTCGTTTGGCACGATGCGTTTCGTGCCGGTTGTGTCGCCTACCGTCGGTATACCTGGCATTTGGCACGTTGCACAACTTTGTTAACCATGTTTGTGTGGAGTATTAACTTTGATGACTTTGATAACTGTGATGTTTTGTCTGCCGGTGACACGTTGATGGATAATCCGTGGCGTCCGCTCGCCGGTTTGGTGACACATTGCATGTGTGAAAGTGTGTGAGACTGCATCCATCTAAAATAGACGTTTTTATTTAAGAACAATGCTGTAGGCGAGCGTCAAGCGCTTCCTGATGCGTTGAAGTTGACTATGTCTTGTGAAACAAGTTGTTTTGTGTTTGGATTTTGACTGTTAACTCGGCATTATGGTTCGGTTGGGGCTGGCGATGGTAGTAGGTGTGGCGCCGGCGCTGGTGTCGTGGTGGCGCGGGCAGGGCAGCTGGCTGCCGCCGCCGCTGGGACTGCCCTCACCGTGCTCGGAGAAGGCTCCCAAGTCGTGGCCGCAACTACGCTCGCCGTCCCTGTCTGACTGTCTGGAGAGCAGCAGTGACGAGGACTCGTCGGCTCGATCGATTGTTTGTCTTGTTAGACCTAAATTAGTGAGTACTCAATTGGGAAAACTAGAAGCTTGAATTTAACATAATAATTCTTGTTTTTTTTGCAAAATCTCTTTAGATTTACTCGTAATCATTGATGTTGCCTTGACAATTGCCAAGAAAAAAGTAAGCAAATCTAAATAAATACGGAAATTCAGTATTAACATAAAAGACCAAAACAATATTAATCTAAAATCTGTTTCTAGTATTTCTAATTAGGTAAACATTTATTATATCGTAGACAGCTACGTAAACCTTTGTTAATGAGGCACTCTTATTAAGTTAATTGCAAAACTAAGTGCAGACGGATTTGCTGCAATAATCAACTGGAAGTATTACAACATCGGATAAGGATATACACAATTACTGAAACAGGTTAATACAATAACAGACTTAACGACGACTGCATAAGCAGTTTAATGATTTGGAGATGTAGCACAGATAATCTCGACCGGTCCGCAAACTGCGGTGAAAGCAGAAAATCTGCATAATATGAGACATATTGTTACAAGTTATAGCATGCAACATGCTGCTTCATTGCAATAAACTCTACACAGGCGAGGAACGCGTGTGGTCCCCACAACACGGGCGCCTCGCCCATGAATCACACAGGACACTTAAATAATTCTAAAAATAAAATCGTCTCGTAAAACTCCCCTATCGCTTCTTTTGATTTAGAGCGAAATAATCGTTAACGTTAATTGACTACGCGTGTCCTCGTTGTTAAATATTATCGACAGAACCAAAGCTGTGTAGTATTTATTCATGATAACGACCAGTTGATACTTTAACCCCTTCTCGATTTCATGTTCGAAGCACTTGATTTTGCAGACGGTAGCAATGGATATGCTCCATTTCAATGTCGCGCCGTTGTGTGATTGATTGTATCAATATCGTTTAATGTTTTATCATCGTTACTAAATAGTCGTAAAATCTAAATTAATTTAAAATTAAAATAATCTCGTTAGTAATAGCCGAGACATCGATCATTCACCTTTGCTATTACGAAAGCGCATCTCACGTGCGTTGGCGACGGCTCCATAGCAGCAGATGCGTCGCAAATGTCACGATATTTACGTCCGCGTACCGTCGCGTGCGCTCCTCGCCGTCCATCGATCCCGTTCGTTCGATCTCTTAACAGTTAATCGTCCGCAATCGGTTTTTACGTAGTAGCTCTCCACGCCAGTCGCGTGGCACCTATCTCAATTATTTTTCCCGCGTGTGGTCAAGTTGCGTTTGCGCAATTTTTTCGTGTGTTCCTTACGTCTCGTCTGGCCGAGTGCTCGTCAATCAGTGTTAGTTGAGTTGTGGTTCAGTTCAGTGCGGTCTGTTGATACAAAATGCGCGTGCGATAGCTGTATCAAACGGTTTTAATTTCAAATAAATGATATTGTAGAATGAGTGACATCCTCATCAGATTAATTGACGCATTTATACCGGATTTATTTATTCTACAAAACTGAATTAATAACATAACATCGATATAATTATCTCTTAAATGTAACGTTTCTAATTTATTCTTTAAATATATTTTTTTTATTACAACAGGCGCGGCGGCGGCGCATGATTATAACGTTGACTGTGATCGATTGCTTGATGGCCATCATTGTAACCTATGACCATAAAATAAATTAAAGGTCGGGAATAAAATTTCTACATTTTATTCTAACAAAACGGTGTCAAGTAGTAATTTTGAATGGAAATAATAAGCATAATATACGCATTGCCCCAAATATAGCCCATAATTAGTTGTAAATATTTTGAACTAGCTCCTGCCCGCGACTTCTTAGACGTGAAATTTATTGTTTTAACATAAAACATATAACCTATGACACTCGGAAATACTGTATCTTCCCATTTGTAAAATATTTTTCGGAATTGGATCAGTAGTTCCAAAGACTACCCCTCACATTCAAACTCACAAATCAAAGATTAAAATAATTGCACTTTTATTAGAAGATTTTTATGTTTGAAATGTGAACCTTTTGATGAGGATTCAAGAGACTTTTAGAGAGACGCTAATGACGACTATTAAAATACATACATTTCCGTCGATCTTCACCTTTCCACTGCTCTATTATTATAACCAAGAACTATTAGTGTACTGATCTAAATTGCACCTTCAGTTAAGGCCATAAGGACCAATAGCAGCTAGAGTCTGGTTTAATTGCATATTATTAGAAGTGTAGTGTAGGGCGGGTATTGTGTCTGATAGTGCAGCCGTGACGTCCTTGTACCTTTGTTTGAGGTCCGTTGTGTGACCTCGGTCACACAACGGACCTCACCGACCACTCTACGGACAGCAAGACAGCAAGCACTCTTGGCGACAGCAAGTCCACGGTATCATTTATATCACACCGGAAAGGGTAATGGTAGAAATTAAGTGTGAAATCATAGGGTTGTATTCAGTAAAAAACAAAAAGACCAAAAAAAATTTTTTTTTGTGGTAGGTACGCATCCGAATCATTTTCCTGTGATAAAAAAATCAACAACAATAACGTTTTCAAACATTCAATACAATGTCTTTAAACCATAATTATTAGAATCTTAAATTCTTACAGAACAGAACAGGTTTTAGGCTGTACTAACCTTCATTTATTAACCTTCAACTTTCGGCCTTCGCTAGTGGTTTTGCGATTACAAATGCATAATTCAATAAAGGAGCATAAAAATTGCATGACGACTTGCGCTAAAGTTGGCTTTACAACGCACTAAGCAACAAGACTACATTGACTCGCTAACTAAACAGCTACAGCACAGCATTGGCCTTAGCTGATGTCACTTTAAACCTTTATGTTATGTCTGTACTCTTTTACGTAAATGGCATCATGGAAATCGTACCGTGGCTGCCTAGTGCATTATCTGGCTTTTATAGGAAGTAGTTGATGTTTGTGTACGCCATAATTTTCAAAAGATAATGGCCAGACGTATTCTCCGCCTCTAATAAAATACTATTTTCTGGTATCACCAATCTCTTCGCCCCCAACGTGGTTAATTCTTGCAATGTTATCTGACGTCTATAAGGTGACGTGGGCCTTAGGTATTAAGCAATAACGTGATTGTGATTTTTACTTCTAACAAACAGAACATTAAAAGTCGCTGCTGCAGTGCAATTACTTAAAAATAAATAAAGAAAGAAAGAAATGGGGTATTTTACGACCCGCAATACATACAGCTTGGTTAATCAGCCCGCAACTAAACATACGTAACCGTAGTGCCCGTGGTATTGCACCATTTTAACTTCCTGTAGAAGATGCCCATACCTTGTCCATGCTTGGAAGGTGCTTCATATAACTTATATGTACCTACTAGCGTGTCTTGATGTAATAAGCGCAGGTTTTCCCAACAATTTTACCGATTTTATAGCCCTCGTAAACAGAATAAGTTCTACTCACGAAAACTATTGATGCGTGGCCGATTGTTATCGAAAATCGAAACCTAGACTAGTCAGCCTAAAGGTAGTCTGAATTTCACTACGGCATATACTGAGGACCCAAAAAATCCATTCTTTCATCAACAGAACCAATTTTTCCGCCCGTAGATATTCACCGCTTGGTGAAGGCCTCATGTTCCCACTGTTTTCTTCTCCACATAAATCTGAGAAAAGAATATCATATAGTTTATCTAATTGCAGGTTTAATTCCACAATAAAAGGCTTTTTACTTTTACTGTTGAAATCGAAAGTAACACAGTTGATCAACAAACTAAACACGAACAAGACGAGAAGTTTCGCTAGAATGATTATTATTGGCAAACCACATTTCTTCAGCTGATGTTTAGCTTCCCGGATGAAGCAATTACGTATACTGTTGAAATTGATTTTTATGCTTTGTCTTGGATGTGCTGGGAGACTTTCTAATTGTTCATAGAGGTGGGGATCCCAATCGCATTTATGAAAAAATCCCAATTTAGGATGTTAATGGCATGCTTAACGTCCATTATCAGACAATCCAGACAGGACTTACTTCTTGGTGCATCCTCACATCCTGAAGTTACTGACTACGTAAGTAACTCCTAATGATGAATACCCGAACCAATGTGTGAGCACACCCCTATTAAGGGTTCTCTCAGTATGGTTTTTTGATCAGAATCATATCGGAACATTCTTGAAGTCATCGTTGGTCAATTCTTAATGTACATAGCGATTTATACAAAATTGAGAGAAACCTGAGACTCCGAGATTGATTAGGAAAAATCTTCATAACTGCGTACATAAATATTTTATTCATAAAAATAAATATGACACGCTTACGATATGATTGCTTATCGGCAATTGAATGTAACAAGTTTTTCCTGTGATAAATTCAATGTCACTATTATTAGAATTGTTTAATTGTTCAGTCACTCGTCAGATCAACGATTTAAAAACATTGTGGTTTTAATACAATAAGTAATTACAGTTTTTTATTTAAAGCTATTGAGTACATGATTTTTGGGGCTTCAATGACACCGAACTGAATTACCTTCCCTAATGCAATCTAGCACGGATTCAAGTATCTTGAAAGGATAACGACAAACTTATTTTTAAAGGCTGTTATTTTTTTGTTTACTGCTAACCAGAAAACAATTTGTTATGTGATTAAGCACCATAATATTATTTCCTCGCCGAGATTTGTTTTGCTGACCAAAACAATGTTTAATTAGTCAATACGCGTCTCACGCGGCTGAGTGGAAGATGCTCGGACCGTCTGCGCATAGCATTCGCTTCGCTATGCAATGATTCAACGACTTGAACATTGTTAGGAGTTATTCGAGGATATACAACATAACTAATACCCATTATGAATGCGATACATTGTGCTATGCTTCAGCAAAGAGAAACGGCAACATTAATGCGGCACATTTGATCTAGGCTCTCACGCAGTCTGGCGTGGACTTGGTCTTTCGCTCCGCATTTGTTTGGATTAAACACTTTTTGGTTAGAAACAGCTGCTCACAGAATGTCTAGTGTTTAGCCATCGGGATTTTATAGTTCCGACATGTACATAACAATGCGATTTATAACGAAAGCGATAGCTTATAGTGCGGTGTGACGTGCGGCCCGAGCATGGCGGTCACTCACAGTCGCAGTACTCGCAGTCGGTCGCAGACATCGCCGCAACCACACGCGTGCTGGGTGCCCTAATGTGGCAATTATAACGATCGCGCGCATAACTTGTCGCGTTCTCTTAATGACTCAATTCTATTGTTCTCTGAGATACGTAAACATACACAAACAATCATTGTCATAAGTACTTCTAAAAAAAACTATTTATTGCTATCAAAATAAACATCAGTTAGGTTGACGCTAAAATAAAGAATGTTGGTCAAGGAGCGTTTAATAAAGTGGAAAACATCGCCGATAAGATAAAGCTATTGTACCGTGACAATAAATGTTATCGCGCTTCGCTATAGAGTGCAGTTCGAGAAGAGCACAGTGCAAAAATTGCGTCCTTCCTTTCTATTCAAGCGGCAGAGGCGATGCTGCAATCTAGTCGCCTGCGCACACATAACATTTGTTGACGCGTGCTGCACATGTGAGAATTCGAAAACAGCGCGCGCCTCCTGTTGTGTGTTTTCTACGAATAAGTGCAACAATACCTGACGGGTAATCAGTGACTTTCATCATGGGACAGCGCTCCGAAGTCGCCACGCCTGACAATAGTGACGAGGAGAGCGGGGACGCCTTCACTGATGGAGATTTTGGTGATTCCGATGATGAGACGATCGTCGAACGCCTTGATGAAGCCAAACCTGCTCACATACCGATCAATGAAGCTGTAAAAGATGATATTCAGAAGAGTGCGGCTACTAATGGTCACTCTAATGGTAGTGTAGATGAGCAGCCCAGGATGAATGGCCGTAAAAATAGTGAAGCTCATTCGAGTGATATGGAAAACCAAAGCTTAGTATTATCGGATTTGCGCCGAGATTCACACGGTGATCAGAATCCTTCAATCGTTGGCATTCTCGGCGATCAACAGAATCATGTACGTACGGAAAATTGTTAAATGTTGACCTCATAACCTTCTTTGAATTTTGTATTGTGTCATGCTATATACGAAATCTTTTCCGTTTCCCAAAACGATTTGCAGGTGAGTCACGTCCATATGCTTGTGGCTTCCCTTCCCTTTACTTACCATATGATTGTGTATGTGTACTTGTAGTAAGTAATTTAAAGGTTAATTTAGTTAATGGCCCGAAACACGCCTAGTTGGGAATTATCTTATCTCACTATACATATTTCGCTACGTTCTGTGTAATTTGAAGGTCGCAACCTAATATAAAGTTTTCTCAGGTGAATATCGTTTACTGTAGTCGCCAGGTTGTCAGTAATGTACTATTGAAGTGTTTTGTGGAAAATAGTAAAAGTTGGCACATTAAGTGTTACTAAACGTATAATATTGTCGTGACTGTGTGATTTGTATTGTTACGATACTCTAGTGGTCAGAGCTCTACTCTGTATTGTATAGTATGTTCGTAATCGCGCCGGTGCTGCGGTGAGATGACCTCGTGCTGCTAGATTGCATCGATATGACGTTTCCGGAGAGCTTGTTAGCACTCGGCTGCAAACTCTTGGTCCTTTATGTAAGTCACCTTTTCTCCTCTAAATAAATGAACTAGACTAACGAAGCAACGAATTTCAATAGAATTTCAGTGGGGTATTGTTTCTTATAATATCTTCCTTAGACTTGTAGTATGTTGTAATTCATTATGTTTATTATAATGGTCAGTACACACGTGACATCAGCTATGAACACTTGTGTGATGGTATTGTGACGCCTGTGGTGACCTCATAGCGCAGACAAAGGTTTACCATGTCACCGCTGCAGCTACTTTTATGTCTGGCCACTCGTTTTTTGATCCTTTATGTAAGTAACTAAGCCTTGATTAAGTATATTACTGACGTCTCGAACAAGTTTTTGCGGACGTATTAATTACACACGATCTTGTGACTGTTTGGTCAACCACAATAGTCATATTTATGTCGTTGTTGTCCTTATTATCGTATAGCTAACTTTAACGATTCGAATGATAATGAAGAGTGTCTGTCTTCATCATATTTTTTAAATCTTGGATGTTTATCCGTAATGTGTTAAATATTTATCCGCGTAGGTGTTTATTTTAACTAAAATATGTGTTGTGGTATCTCTTCGACTAGTATGAATTCAACAATAGATTTACTGGGATGTTTTCATTCAACACGTGTCCTTTGCTTTAGCAACATGTTGATGATGTGTGTGTTCGCTCACTGCTCGCTTTCATGTTCCGAGTCCGACGCATCCTTGAGTTATATGTTTGTATAACAATATAAACAATTAACGTTAAGCTAAGCAACAGCGACCATTTGTCACGCGGTGTTACCCGTTGTCTTCCCAAGTATGACATTCATTCTTCACAGTCAAATGACTCTGTTTACAATTCCAACGACATATTTCAAATTGGTGCCAATAGCAGACGCCACGCATTTCTGTCCACGTATTTGTAATGATTTCTTTTTTTCTGACATCGTAGATACCTAAAATAAAAACAATAAAATACATAATTATGCAACAGGTGATTAGTATGTATAAAACATTTCATTTCGTTGAGCAATCAAACAATTACCGGAAATGAAAACAGTGTGTCAAATGAACCAACAACTCGCCAAATAAACAGTATTTAGCTAGCATTATGCGACGGTTTTGTGGTTAAAATCAAAAGTGAATTACAATTTGGCAATAGGCTATTAGAGATAAATGGAATGGGACCATAATCGCTTTATCTTTCAATCAGTTTGAAGTGCATTAGCAATAAAAATGTCGACAGATTGGTAAACACCAGTGACAGGACTGGAAAACTGCCGCTACGCCCGCGCCTGCTCAGGATTATCGCCCTTTAATTGGAACACCTCTGTTTATCCTTGCTGGTCAATAACTATCATTTCTATTTACAATTAATCAATTGGTTTCTAACGGTGCAATACTAGTACATTATTCATTTATCGTCCATATCGGGGCAGCTACTTTACCGTTCAAATCCTCGCAAGTCATCACCTCCTTAAAGCGAATGCTCCACATTTGGCGTGATAGCTTCACCAATTGACTCGTCCACGTGTTTACAAGGACTGTGGGAATGACCGTCGTATCCTCAAAGCATTGTGTTCAAGGATGATGTCACCACCGCCGGCTACACACATTTTATTTACTTGGTGCCATGTGGTGTGAATCACATTTTTAATGAATATTTTGTATTGTAAATAGGTATTTGATGGCATTCGCTATGACGTAACCCGTAAGGAATCTTCTACAAAACTTTTGTACAGATTTTCAATACGTTTCTTCAGAAGGTTTTCTAGCATTTTTTCGTTATCTATCACACTTGGGTGAGCTCATTCTGTAATCGATTCGTGCATTAACCGATTACGATATCTTTTGTTTTTAGGGTTTTAGATCGTCTTGCTTCTTGGCTTGGGTACTTTTGGTGTATTGACATTGTGTCGTACACTTTTTTTTTATATTCGTTTCATAATTTTGGTCTTTGCTATGTATGAGCCACAATTTTAGTTATGGTAAAAGTTAAGTTCTCGCGTTGAGTGTACTATGCATGCCGGTTGGAAGTGATGGTCGGAAGACTCAAGATAAGGCTGTAATAATAGTTGACTGCGTTGCGAACTTAGGAAGGGCAGGCAGTGTTATCGCATAGTTACGCCACTACTTCCCGTCACCCGCATTTTACTGTTACTTTAAACTTCACGCCCGTATGCATGAGGTCGACTGCGCATAATTTTCACATTATAACACTAACTATTAAAACACTTTACACTGCATATATTTTTGCAATTTGTACTTGAAAAATTCTGTCTCATTCTCATTTAAACTGACTTTAACTGACACTGCGTAAACAAGGACCAATTTGTTTAGATGTTTATCTGGTCTTTCTACCCATGGTTTTCCGATTATTGTATTTTGAATATCCATTTAGTAGTATTATGAATTTAGTCTAAACTGACGACTGCAAATGACACAAGGGCCAATAAACAAAAGCTAGAAGCTGGCTGACAATAGACTGATGTAGATACTTACAAAAAACTTTTTTACAAAAAAACAACCGACTTCCAAAAAAAACACTAAAAGACGTGAAAAATAACTTTAATTTCGGAAGTCGGTGTCTGGTTTTGTATTTTCGTTTTTGGTCACCGACTTCCGAAATTAAAGTTATTTTTCACGTCTTTTAGTGTTTTTTTTGGAAGTCGGTTGTTTTTTTGTAAAAAAGTTTTTATTTTTCACTTTTTAGTTGCGGTACCTACCCCACACAAACTCGTATACCACTACTTGGTGTGTAAATAACAGTGACAGGAAATTATTAACACATCATCCATATAAACTAAGTGGAAAAAATATGCAATATTAAAGATAACTCAAAAACTACTGGTCAGACCTTGATCAAATTTAAATGGGACTACATGTGAAGCACCACCTATCAAATAAAAAAAGAATCATCCAAATCGGTTCACCCAGAAAAAAGTTATGAGCTAACACACATAAAAAAAAAAAAAAAAAAAAAAAAAACATACAGACGAATTGAGAACCTCCTCCTTTTTGTGAAGTCGGTTAAAAAGCAAAATAACTTTCTCATGTCCCAATGCTATTGTTCCAATGTATTGTTTAAAATAAAATAAAGAATTGATGTTTTTTTTTTGTGGGCTTTTCGACCGCAGGTAGCGTAGGCATTTGAAATATCAATTATATAATCAGTTTTTTTTGTGTAAACTTCACACATGTGATACGTATCGATGTCTAAACACGATAAATACAAAGAAAACAGATTTTCTCAACTCATACTTCAAGTTACAACACAAACAGCGGTCATTGACCCCCCCAAAAAAGAACATCAAACCTTTATTTTATTGTATTTTATCGTGTTTAGAATTAAATTAGCTAGCGAAAGTCAGCAGACGTAATTTAATTTGACCCTGTATATGTCCCCAACAATATTATCACAATAAACGTTTAAATATATAGATACAACAACTAGGGAACCACTAATGGACGCGTGTCTAGGGCAGGAATTCCCCAATCCGGTGTTCTGTGAATTATGTGATGTGTGCCTTGGTCTGGGCAGACCGTGCGTGGCAAATCCACGTCCACACCTACGCTGGGCTATGCTTTAGGAACCCATCATTGTCTCACGCCATCAAAACACACTTATTTAACTCTCCAAAATTCGCTCTTCATATTATCATCTCTAATGAATCTCTTGTTGTGAGAGATTCTGCCCCAACAAATTTAATTGCCATCATTCGGCATTACTTTTAGCCTTATTATTTGTCGTAATTATGTCAATTTTGCGTCATACGCATTGTTCTAACAGGTTGATCTACGCACTAGTTAGGCATGTTTTAAAACTAGTTCAATCGTAATACGTATCAAATTCAACGGCATCGAACTAAATTGCCTATTATTTACAAATGCGATCACATCGTTTGCAAATTATGTATGTTGGGCGATTGTTGTTAAACCAAGTCAAATTAAGGTTATTTTGTTGTTATGTAACTGTAATTTTTAAATAGAGGTGATTTCTTGGCACAAATGTTTTTGAGATTGTACTATCTACTTGAAAAAATCTTCCTTCACCGAAATCTCCTCACGTGATTGACAGCATGACAAGCTAATCTCCACATCGGAGTACATTATGACGTTCACCGTTTCCTTCCTCATCGCGAGTTGTAATTAATGGCTCCTTCCTCTCTTTCAACACCTTTTCATATTAATGATGTAAGGTCGTTAGCGACCTTACATGGCGACGACATGTATGAATTGTGTACGATGTGCTAACACTTTGTACACAATTATTACATGTTAGTTCCGTTTTTACTTTCGTTGAGAGAATATTTACGTATATTGAACCTGAAATCAGAGCAATGAACATTTTGTCTAACCTAAACCTAATGGTCCTTTGAGACGCAAGGCTTAAAGAAGGTCCATATCTGTAAGTGATGCGATAGGGTGAGTAAATGATTGAGCCCTCTTGTTATTAGTATTGTGTTTCAGATTAATTGTGCAATAGCAATAACTGACATCATAGGATATTTATAGATTCAACATGTTTTGTTAATCATATGGCAAAACGGAAATCATAAATATCAATAGCTCTTGTCTTTATATAACGACAATAGTAGGGATGTGAGTATCTAATGTAAACATTCAGTAATCATTATAATTATTATAATTACGGAATTCTGAGCGAACACGTGTATTCAAGGGAAATCCTTTTCACATGTTGTCCTTCATGGACTAAAGGACCAGACGAATAAACCACTAATTAAAATCGATAGGTATACATTATAGGCAGCCAGTTAACTAAAACACATAATAACAGAATATCCGCAAAGTCTATAGCATAAATAAAACACATAACACCTTCAACACAGATTACACTAACCGGTGTGCGTGCTAATTGGAGACGCGTAACTTACGACCACGATGTTCCGCCCACATTACAGTTTGCGCAAGCGCAGCCTCACTGCTGGCAACGCTTTGAAATATCATATTTAATTAATTAATCAGTCGTTAAGAACTAAGCTTGTGTTTCGTTCCCCTCATCGTTTGCTGCCAATTGATTTAGTTTGAATCATCGATGATCTGAATTTGTCTTGTTCAGTTTGCTAGACGAGACGTCAACGTCTGCCCGGGTAAAGCGGCGACCAGCTAATATTTTTATTCAATTTTGTATTAACGAGGCAGTTTTTAAGTAACTACTTCAGCAGAACCGGTAGTAGGTACGTTTGAGGTTTGGTATGAATGAAGTACGGGACAACTTATTGCACCAGATAATTCTCCCTCTGTGCCATTGTCAACCGAATAATTTGGCTAATCCCTCGATTCCTTGGTTGACCCTCGTATTTAAACTCATATGCACTAAAGGTTTCAAATAATATTGTTTACGAATCACCTATAATATCTAAACTTGTCGTGTATTTCTTCCAGGCGGAGCAGAGGTTAGCAGCGCGACGAGCAGCGCGGGCTGAAGCGCGAGAAATACGCATGCGTGAGCTGGAGAGGCAGCAGCGCGAACAAGAGGACCATGCCGACAAGGCGTACGATATGTATGCCGGCAAGACACCAGGTATACCTATAGGTTCGGCTGTGTGACCTCTTAAATGGCTTCAAACTATTGCCATGCTGTAACTTGCAGGTGCTCAAATAATAAATACAGTGCGACACGGATCTTTAAGCATTTGAATGATGTTTACAGAGGGGCGCTGTTGGTTTACATTTTTGAAATCCTTGTACAACTATAGCAATAACGTTTTCCTTGGTTAAACTAACTATTTATCAGACTGGCTAACAAGTCTAGCAGCAAATGCCACTTCCTAAAAAACAGCCGTTGTTTGACTGTTGACACTTTGACATCAGAAGAATTTGACAGTTCATCATTCATCTTCACATCACATCTTTTTTATTTTAGCACTTTTTCTACATCCCTTCTTGTTAGTACGAAATAACAATAAACAAGCATTGTGCCTTATGAACTGCAAGATTAATGTATCCCTGGTCTACGATGATGATGTGTTCCTGATTGCAGAGACGGTGGGTCGTCGCGGTGCGTCGAGGCTGACGGCTCTCAGCCCGGCCGTGCACTCACCGAGACGAAGCTCTGAAGACTCGGTTGATGATGGCTTCAGCATCAAGGATCTTAGGGTACGTATCATTCATAGACAACCCTGAAACTGTGTATGTCTAATATTGCCTAATGCTATGTGTTTGCCAGGTATTTGCTGGGGTATAATTTAAGAGGTTCATGGTGAGGTTCTCGCCACTTTAACCAACGTCTTTCGCGGTTCTTACATATCACTTGCAAGGCGAATATTGGTCTGCAAACTTATGATAACAAAATCCGAGAATTGTTACTGCAACTAATCATAAATGCTTTAAGCATTGACTCTTATAATATACTTAGCTGGCTTTCCAGATTCCTGGACAATAAATGACAAAGGTTTAGCAATTCGTTATCTACATCCAAGCCGGGCGCCCGATAAAATTTCCCAAAAATGATGAACTTCCATAAAAACTTTTACTTAACCCTTTAGGGGATGAATTTTCAAAAATTCTTCCTTTGTTATCACCTTCGTTGTATAAGGAACTGTTGTGTAACATTTCATGGTTCTAAACCAAGTGGTTTATGCTGTGCATTGTTGGTCAGTGTATTAATGAATTTAAGATTTTTATCAAGTAGAATATGACTTTTTTTTAAACTGATCTAGCTTTCGTGATCCCTGGAGAAATCAGTGAAGTACATTTACCAATTTAATATTTATTCAACTAATAAGGTTCCTTGTGTTTCCAGCATGAGTTGAAGGAGGTGGAGGAGAAGTTCCGCAAGGCGATGATCCTGAACGCGCAGCTGGACAATGACAAGGCGGCGCTCGGCTATCAGCTAGAGCTGCTCAAGGACAGGATAGAGGAGCTGCACGAGGAGTACGCGCAGCTGCAGGTAACAAACATGTGATAATGGAGTCATAGGTTATTCCATATAGTGGCAGGTCCATAGCCTTCAAAAATTAGGCGGAGCATGACCACTTTATGAAGAAGCCAATTTTCAAAAGTCAGACAAACTTTATTTCGATTGTGATAGATTTCCGCAAAGTAACTTTTGATAACATAACTAACTTTTAAAAGATTAGTACTGAAAGCTCTCTCTTCACTTCTGCCTCGGGTTTACATGGACTATCGTTGTCTAGGCATAGACTGAAAAGTTGATTGGAGTGAGTAGAATTTGGAGACACCAAATATGCAATCTGATGCAAACACTGTTCTTTAATGTTGTTCTGAAATGTCTTTGTAATGTTGTTTTTGTTTTATGACGCCAGATTACGGTACATTCACCAATAACACATACAACTCTCGTTTCCAGCGCGAACACAGAGAAAAATGCTCATCATTCGAGCGTCTAAAGCGGGAACACGAGTCTGTATCACGCGAGCTAAGTGCGGCACGAGACGCGGTGCGAGCGCGAGATGCAGCGGCCGCGGGCGCGGGCTTCGCCTTCGTGGACGCGGCTGCGCTGGATGCGGCGGCGCGAGATACCGCGGGGGCTGCGGTCGGGGCCGTGCCCGCGCTCGCCTTAGTGACGCACCAGGCGCATCAGCTGCTCAATGATGCTGGGGAGGGCACGCTCGGTACGTAACACATGCACTCTAGAAATCTTACGGAAACTCACGGCTGCTTCCATGGGAGTAGGCAGAAACTACAAAACGCCACCCGCTACGATCCCACATACTCGTTTTACATTTTAAGTATTACGCACTTGACTTTTCTGAAGAACATCACCAATAAGAGATTCATCCCCAAAAATATTTCTAAAAATTCTTTCCCATTTATCCTCGCACAACATAGTCTTAAACAGTATTGTTGCATATCATAATCACACTGTTCTCGCATCGTGTGACCTGCCTCGGGCTCGTTAAATGCAACAACTTTTTGATAACTAAATGTGATATAAATAATTTAGCTGAAAAAACGCAGTAAGTATATGTCCCAGATTAATTTCTTGCCGAATAACACCCAAATAAAACAAACCAAGTAAGAGTTGACCTCCTGAAAGAACAAAAACAACGTTGTGATGCTCTGTATGTGATCTACGCGTTAACAATGTCTAACTAGCTACAAAAAATAACGAAAACAATTCATGTCTCCAGATGTGCGGTTGCAAAAGCTGTTAACCTCGAAGCAGGCGCTGGAGTCAGAAGTACGCAAGTTGAAACTACAGCTGAACGAAGAACGCGCCGCCAGACAGAACGGAGTCACCAACCATCACGACCAAGAGTACGAGAATGAACGTGAGTATACTAACACTCAAACTTCAGCGCGTCACGAGGGCCATGACCCCGTGATCAGCAGTTTTTATTGATTGTAGCCTTGGTTCGTCTGGGCAATCTTTTTGAGCGACGATTTTTTTTATTGCGCACTGGATTTCAACTCTCAGTATTGAACTGAGCATTGAGAATCCAATAGAAGCCATTCCAGCGCCTCAAAAAAAAATACAATGCTGGATTTACTACTCTCGGCGCTAACCGCTAAAAACGCGGCGGTAAATATTGTCCGAGGGTATGTGCGTTTAAAGAGTTGGAGACATTTCACAGACGTGATACGATTACATCTGTAAAATTTCGCCCATGAATTAAAAAGGACGTTGTGTAAAGTCAAAATCCAGCTGCCTGCCTTTTATTAACTGTTGGGGTCGGCTTCTAGTCTAACTGGATTCAGCTGTATTTTACATGGAGTGACTGCCTGTCTGACCTCCACAAACCAGTTATCGGGTAATATAATGCCCCTTGGTAAGACTGGTTGTCAGACTTGAGCTTATAATGACAAAGTGAAAGGACCCACAGCACTAGGCATCATGAAAGATGCTGAACTCATTGATGCTATAGTTCTTGTTCTCTTGTAACCGCATGAACTATAATGACAAAACTTATAAATATGTCGGAAATATGTTAAATTAATCGTTTGACTTATCGGGACGTCAGCGCCACCAGATGGCGCTCGACAGTCTATAGCATAACGTTTGACCAGAGTTAAAGCAGATTAGTAGAGTTTCTTGTTGGCGGTTAAGCAGTGAACTTAATTAACAAAGCATCAATGTTTCTCAGTGGAAACAGTCCGCAAGGCGGTGTCCGACGCGAAGGGGCGCGCGGCGCGCGCGGAGGCCGAGGCGGCGCTGCAGGCGGCGCACGTGGCGCGCCTGGAGGCGCAGCTGGCGCGACTGCGCGCGCGCCACGAGCTGCAGGACGAGCATGAGGAGCAGCTCAAGCAGGAGCGACGCAAACTGCAGAGAGAGGTAACAAATAGCTTTAAAATAACTACTGTAACTGTCACCGTATTGTACCGTCTCCAGCCAAATGATATTTAAGGATCTGCTGTTTTCAAAACGTGACGTGTTTTAATAAATCGACGACAAGGGCATACTTATTTTTTTCCAAGATTTTTGTTTATACTAAAGCCTCGTTTACACGGGAGGGAGTCGCTCAATTTTCGACAGGTGACAATCTATGTTCAAGCGAGACACTCTGGCTAGAATCGCCGAACGATTCTCGCCTATGAGTCTCGTCTCCAAAGACAAATTTAAAAATAGGTTACAATCTAAACCTAGGTTTCAAGAGCTACGCGCCGAGATCATAAGACAAGCTTTAATCCAATTATGAAGCCAACAATAAAAGAAAACACTGGCAATACTGGTGCGTAAGAATATTTTGGAACTATCAAATAAATTCTAGCATCGAAATAAAGTGGTTTTTTTTTTCAAACAAACTAAATAGTAGTGATAGGCCGAATATGGATTTTGGCCAACCTTTGACTAGCTATAGTGACTGAATTATTGGATAATTATATTAAATTGAATTTTCGTATGCAGACTGAACGGCATTAGACATAGGTACGCAGTTTAATTTATTGTCGTCTCCACATTGTACATGCAATGATTTGATTTTCAGGAAGTCGTTGACTTCTGGGCCGTTATCAATAATGACGACAGTTAACGGTACAGTCGCGCATACCTTACTCACGGAGTGTGCTACCCTAAACACGCAACCGATACCTACGTAATGCTCTGCGCCACATAATACTGTGATAATAATATATACCTCACACTCCTGTGTGCTCAATATCGATCAAATGCTAAATGTTTACTAAATAATATGTAAATATAACGTTTTACCCCTTCTGCATGTTATATTATGTAAAATAAAACTTCTATTTATTTATAAAAGCGTTGTAAAATACAATAAATTAAACGCTCTTTAACTATATATTGCTATACCGTTTTTATGTAGATGTCAAGTTTTACGATTAAATCTGTACATAACGCTGCCAACCTCGTTTGCGCGAATTGCCACCCTACGTCAACATACTAAGAGTTATAATTAAATTGCAGGCCCGGGAAGCACTCAATCGGGTTGAAGAGTTGGAAACTGAGAACAGCCACCTCACGAAACGACTCGACAAACTCAAGAACGCGAAGTCTGCACTCCTCAAAGATCTGTGACAGAGATAACATAGCAACTTATGTAACGATGAAATGATACGGCGAGCTACTGCGCAAACGCAGGGAACGTAGACAGCATGTGTAAGAGGTACGAAAACTACCTATATGTACTGAAAAAGGAAAAACCGAGAAAAAAAACATTCTTGTAAATGTTGTCACCCTACATTTACAAAATGTTTCATAGGATTTGCATGAGGCATTCAGAATACCACGTAATAATAACATTGAAGTAATCAGTGGATAATAATATAATATTCTCAACATAATAATTTGATTTTCTTATTAATTCTAATAACTTGACATTTTATCATTTCGACCTGTATTATGTTGATCATAAAATAAACGTTATCTTTTATATGATATTAAAAAGTCGGACGCACGCAATACATTTTCACGCGAACTGCTATGTGGTCTGGAGATGCCTGGAAAGTATTGCGTGTATATAATGAGATTTTAATAATTGTGTAGGCGAGGTGGTAAGTACGTGTGGCGTATGTATGTCATGAGTGAAAAGTAGACTAATTCATTAAGTTTTACTTAAAACAAAGTATATAAATATCCAATTATTATTCATATTATGAGACCAACTAATACTTGGTGAATTAGTACTATTCTATACAATGCTGGCATTTCCACTTGAGATGTAATAAGTCATTCAGATGAAGGCTAGGCGAAGCTTTCGTCGTCTGTAAAGATATTATTGTTCAGTTGGCTCAGACGTGGCAGCGCTAGGTAAGCTGCACACTAGATTTATGCGTCTATATACATTTTGGATAGTTATTAGAGAATACGTAGGAAAATGAGTCGGACTGAATGCAATGCTGGCGCATCTGAACCAACACATATGGCCTGACAACATTTTTGCATATTTAAATGCTTGGAACACACTATCAATGAATTATCACAGCACGTCACAGCCAAGCAAAAATGTTGTAGGATAGCCTCTGTAATGCAAATAATATGGTTGTATTATGTATAACCGTTATATAACTATTGTAAATCGCTTTTATAATTGAATATTCCCTGTAAAATATGAGAATAATGTGTATAATTAATGTTTTGTTTAATTTTAATAAATAATTATTTATTTTAACTATGTTCGTATTTTCTGTATAGGTATTATATTATATGTAAGAGTTTTATTTAGCTTGCCGAATTCATTCGCTTTGTTAATAATAATAATAAATTGGAGTGACCGATTTGTTACTTGCCATTGGTATCACAAATTCAAATAGTTAAGTTTTGACGCAACTGTTTATTAATACTTTGTCGTTCATGCGATTTTAATTATTTATAATGCTTTTATCTGTAATATAATTGCTCAAAATTGTATCCCATGAGTATGTGATAGTCTATTGAGAAGGTAAAACGTCCAATAGGATTAGGGACTCGAAGACGGGAGTTTTCGTGGGACTGACCATTGTATTTTTTATATTTCGAGATTTTTTATTCACGATTCTACAAAGTTACCATGCTGATGCTGTTTAACTGATATCATTGTAAAATTAATTTTATCTTGTTATTGTGGCATTCTATATTTACAATACTGTGAACATTTCGATTAGATCTCGAACTAGTTGAGTGTAGAAGGAGAAAAACTGAATAAAACGTAGTAGTATGTAACGATGTACAGGAGATTATCGAACTTGTCGCTTATATATAAATATAGTTGTTAGTGATGCTCACGTTGACGTACAGTGCCATGGCGCACCAAAATGTATTAGTAATACAATAATATGAGAATTGTAGTTACGAGTAGTAATGAATTGGAAATGCGGGTAGCAGTAGAGACGCGCGCTTGTCAGATGTTTATGTGTACTGCGCATGCGTGTTACATGTATGTATATCTGTAGATTTTTTATTAAAATGTTACTCTTACGGCGTTAAATTACAGCTTTATAGTCAAATTTGTTTTGTTTAAACACGCAGGGCTTTGTGCTGGCTGCATGTGGAAAATATTGTACAAATTGGTGTAAAAATAGATTAGTTTACTATGACCAGATAAGAACAACACACCACCGACTTATCACTCTGGTTATAGTCAGCTGCCAATTTGTATCGAAACTGATACTAAGCCAGAACTCTGCGTGTTTGCTCGCCAACATTTTCACAGTTATTATTAATAGTGCGTCGCACATTTCGATATACCTTAGGTCTGTATGTCGGCGGTAAAGTAGTATGTATAGTTGTCATGAATGTATTATGAGGATAGTGTGTCGCCCACATACAGACTCGAGCGCATCTCTGACGGCCCGACGGTCAGTGTTTCTTCGGTCTGCGTAGTAAAGATCAATGTCAGTATAATTTGTAAGTAGGAACGTAATTTTTTTAAGTACGATGTATGTATTTTGGTGCTGCATTACTAATTTATTTGTTTTCAATTTAACTATGAATGACCAACTGTCTTTTTATATGAAGCGAAAACAGACATAATATTGTATAAATTTGAATATTTTGATTAAATTTCGCTCTGAATGTGTTGTTTTATTTATAGACCGAGTGAGCAAGAAGCGTCTCCGTTTCAGCTTGGCAAAAAATGCTTTCCTATGTCCCGATGCCCGGCTGTTCTCCACTACAGGTCGCATTTCTCATCCGTTTCTCGTGAAATTTTGTGAGCAGGTTCGATAATTATATGGTTTTTTGTTCGCTAAGCTTAAAGCAATAAAAATAGCTAAAATAGGAGATTGCATACTTATTACTCATAACGCTCCCAGACTTAACAATTTAACACCCAACTAGATTTTCTCCAAAAAATTGATCGTATCGATGCAAGTTGGTTGGAAATGCTAGTAAATGAATAGATAGTCAATCAAAAAAGGGTCTGACTTACATAAGTAGCGGTATCCCGCCGCGACATAGCGCCATTTCAACGAGCAAACCTTATCGTGCCATCCATCAATTTCTATACCTAATTAAAATATTTGGTATTACTCAATCGCATTTGAGGAGGAGTGGTGGCCCTGTGGTATCGGCCCCGACTTACGAGTTGTAGGTCGCGGGTTCGAATCCAGGCAGGCGCTTTACTTTGTGTAAATAATTTCATCACCACTGGTCTCAAAACGGTGAAGGAAAACATCGTGAGGAAACCGGCCATGTCCTAGAACCAAACATTCGAGGACATGTGACATCTACCAACCCGCACTGGGCCCGCGTGGTGGATTACAGCCCACTCCCTCTCAAAGAGAGGAGGCCTGTGTCCCAGCAGTGGGAACATTATAGGCTGATTATGCTTATGCTACTCAATCGAATTTGATGGTTCAATGATAAAGCATTATTTTTTTGACTTTTTAAGTGTTCGCTATTCTTTTTTGCGTTGGGGGTTTTTTTTTTTAATTTAATTTTTCAAATAGATTGAAGTTCTATCCAATCTGGTGTAGGTAGAAACACAGACCCCCGATGCAGATGATAGACAGATCATAGGAACTTCAGAATCGCTTCGCGTGCCTAGGCAGCTCCGTGGACAATTATGACGTTGAGTTCGTGAAAACGACGATAAGACCCGTCGTACAAACGGAAACCAGAAATTCTCTGATCGTACATTACAGTTCATGGAGAAGAGGCGCAAATGATACTGCAGTCTTCAGACGATGCGCTCAATAGACGGATCTCTTAAGTTCTTGAAAAGTGACCTTCACCACTTCGAACAAGGGCTCTATTGTCTTTGCAAGCCATCTGTCTATTGGGCAGAGCCCGCTTGCGAAACTGAATACCGATGATGGCGGAATCGTATTCGCCAAACCTGAACTGTTGAGAGAAATCGAGAGGTTCTATGGACACTTATACACGTCAACCAGTAACCCCGATACGAATCTGGCAAACGACCCAAGAACTAGATTGACCCGACACTATACCGACGACATCTTGCACGAGATGAGGATGGCTCTGAAGCAACTTAAAAACAACAAGGCGCCGGGTGGCGAACTCCTGAGGGCCGGTGGAAAACCCGTTCTTAAGACTCTCCAGAAGCCGTTCGATTCCGCCATACTCGAAGGTAAGAAGGCATGAAACAGTAGTGTGGTGGTACTCTTCTTTAAGAAGGGCGACGATACTGCCCTGCTTAAGAATTATAGGCCCATCTCACTTCTGAGCCATGTCTACAAGTTGTTTTCAAGAGTCATTACAAACCGTCTCGCGCACAGGTTTGGCAACTTCCAGCCTCCCGAACAAGCCGGATTCCGTAAAGGTTTTAGCACCGTAGACCACATTCATACGCTGCGACAAACCTGCCGCTGCCTGCGCTGAAGAATGTTGCTACTCGGGACTCTTCGTTCTTCTGTATAACCATACAGAAGACCGAAGAGTCCCAAATAGCAACATTCTCATGTAGTAATGGACTTATAAGACTAAACATCATATAGGAATCCAATAGACGCATTGACCAGATCACCGATCTTACAACAGCGTTTTATGAAACGATTTGGGCTATAGGTGGGTATAAAGTCGCCAGGACATCAAGTTACCACAAACTGTCAGATTTTCTCATTCGATTTTGAACTCAACCTAGGTTTAAAACCGTTTGGAGAAATTTGGCAGTTTCGTGTAGCTTGACCTGTTGGCGACTGTACTTATGGTGAAGCCACCATCAGCTCCATTTCACCATATGCATTGTGACGAGAATAAAATGCTTAGCAACCATAATAGATTAATCGAATCGCAACCCGTGTAATACCTACTTATTATTGAGTAGTTCCGGTGGCCACCTCTGGTCTTAATCATCAGCTCTACTTCACCGAATGGTAGATACTTACCTACTTTCGAAGAGCAAATGCACGAGTTACTATAAAAAAAAAAACTAAATCGCTATAGGTGTGCCTATATAATTTGAGGATTTCCCTCGATTTCTATGGGATCCTTTCATCAGATTCTGACTTGGTGACAATGGGAACACATCGAGAGCATAATTAAACGATTTTTTTTTTTCAAAATCTGTCCATAACTGACGGAGAAATCAGTGAACATACTTACATAAAAAAATAAAATTAACAAAACATACAAACAGCCGAACATATAGCCTCCTCCTTTTTAGAAGTCGGTTAAACAATAGGTACATGCTCCTAGAATACGTGACCACATTTTGCTACTTGCGGGATAACCTGCCTCTCTGCTTAGCGTTTGTGAGCTACGAGAAAGCCTTCGATTCGATAGTCTTGGACTTGGTTTAATGGGCTGTACTGCAGCCTCTCCAGCGGTGCCAGCTTGACTATCGGTACATCAAGGTGCTGAAGTATTTGTATGAAAACGCTACTATGTCAGTCCGAGCCCAGGACCGGACCTCGAAACCTATCTTTCTGCAGCGAGGGGTGAGACAGGGAGGCGTAATCTCCAAAACTGTTCACTGCTGCACTGGACGATGTCTTCAAGGTCCAGGACTGGAGCGGAGTTGGCAGCAACATCAATTACATCACTCACCCTAGGTTTGCCAACGATATAGTTCATGGCAACTATATCGAGTACCTATTGACTTAGGTCCGAGACCTCAGTCAATACTCGATAGCCTCAGTAGAACTTCCGAAAGAGTGGGCCTTAAAATAAACATGGACAAAACGAAGGTCATGTCAAATGCCCATGTAACACCCCCCTCATGAAGATCGGAGACTATAGGTACTCGGATTAGTGAACGATTTGGTTTACCTACCTAGGACAAACTGTCAAGTTGGTAGGTCCAACTTCGAAAGAGTTCAGGCGTTCGGGAAACTACGCAATATCTTCTCAACCCACGTACTGCAGTGTCTAAAGACGAAAATCTTTGACCAGTGCGTGTTGCCAGTGATGAGTCTGATGACCTATGGCACTGAAACGTGCTACAATGGGCCTCATTAGAAGGTTGAAAGTTATCCAAATGATCGAATCCGAAATGAAGAGATCCGTAGGAGAACCAAGGTAACCGACAGAGCCCGAAGAATTGCCAAACTTAAGTAGCAGTGGGCAGGGCACATTGCTTCGCAGAACAGATAACCGATGGGGCCAAAAGGTTTCTTGAGTGGCGACCGCGTACCGGAAGACGTAGTGTTGGAAGGCGTCCCATAAGGTGGACCGACGACCTGGTGAAGGCCGCAGGAATTCGCTGGATGTGAGAAGGCCAAAACCGGTCGAAGAAGCGGTGCTTGGGGGAGGCCTATATTCAGCAGTAAACTTCTTTCGGCTGAAATTATGAATATTCTTGGGCCCAAACCCAATAGCACGAAATTTTATTTATGAATAAATAAATACTACCCTTTTCCAAACTGCAGGGAACAAGCTTATTGTCATACAGAAAAGGATATGCTTGCTCAGTGCAGGTTGTCGGAGAGTATGGATAGTTGGCCGCTACATCAACGTAGATGTCTGGCCCAACTTTCAGAGAAAGCGCAACTAAGAAAATATAGATTGAATGGAGTCAAGTCGACATCCCCAAACCCAATAAAGAAAACAACACCATAACGTTCTATCAAATTTATTACGTCTATGACAGTGGTAGACTGGTAGGTACTTCTTAATCATAAAGTAAAACAAAATGATGTATGAATATTTACAATGAATCTCAGTTTAATGAAAATAAGAGCAAAGAAATCTAACAAAATGGTAAAATGAATGTTTATTACTGTATAAATGTTACTTATTACTTAATTTCTTATGAGTCAAGCCCAAAGAGATGACGTGAATTATCCTAAGTTTAGACAAATCAGTTAAATTGCTTTATCTAATGAACGATTTTATGTAGACACTACAGTCCTTTCAGTCTGCTTACCCAACAAGATTTTGGATTTAAACCTGTTTTACAGTTAGATAATTGCAAGTGATGGCATAATTTATGAAAATGATTAAAACAACAATTTTTATCATTCCTACAGAAACTTATATAAATTAAGACAAGGTTCAAATAGGAAAACTATAGCTTTTTGGGATCATTTAAAATAAATAGTTATTCTTTCAGATACTAGGTACAATATATTTTTAATATCCAGCCCATTTTATCTAGCATCCGTCACCATTTACAAATCTATTAAAAATATAAACATTACAATCAGTTCAGTTCTTATCATTTTTTGTAACCAGCAATCTTTCAACTATCCTTAATGACCTTATTCATAAATAATTCTATTACTAAAAACTATACAAAATGATCGCCGGCCGGATGAAAAGAACGGCTGTGATAGATGAGACTCAAGAAGTGGTTATAAACGTTGAGCTATGAATGAGAGGGTTACTACATATTTACAATAACTGCAGCTTTATCACCAAAAATGATGCAAGCTGACCAGCCTAGCAAATATATCAAGAGAATATATTTTTGGTTGCAGCCCATTTGTTGTGTAACTGAGTAATAAGACTATATGGCGCAGTCTCTTTGGGCTCAATAGCTTCAACTGACACACTACGGTACTATCACTTAAGGTATGGGGTGCTGGCTGGGGGTGAGCCCGCCGTGCTCGGGACTATGCTTTTGCTTTTTCCTCTTTTTCTCCTTTTTCCGTTTCTTACGTTCCTTGTCATCATCGTGCCGTTTCTGCTTTTTGTGTTTCTTCTCATATGTGTCTGGGTTTGAGGAATCTGTTAATGTTACAAAAAATATTAAATAGTATATACTTAAGAACATAATTATGTTTAGTGTACTGCAAGTCTCAGAATAGTTGCCCTTTGGAATGGGAAGAATAAAGAGAACTTTAATACTCAATTATGGCAAACAGAGACACTGCAGTCATGGTATGAAAATCTTGCCATCTATACTAATATAATAAAGGTGCAGCGTCTCTGGAACTAAAAGTGAGATTTGAAAAATTATTTTTCTTCTGCGTATTTGATAGCTTAATTCTTGAAGAAGGTTATAGGCTATTTAACATCACGCTACAACCAATAGTAGCCGCACAAAAAGAAAAAAAACAGGCGTACAAAGTCGCGGACTGAAGCTTGTCTAATATAATGCTGTAGTGGCTTAAAACAATGACAAAAAATAATAGTAGGATGGTGTGGTTTAGAAAGCCACAATGTAGTGTTAGTAATCATTCTTATTCTACTTACACTTTAAAATCTAGCAGTATTCTAATCAGATTCAGGCTATCCACTCATGTCTGATTGATGACTTGACAAAAAAAATACTGAAAATCCTGGCAATTATAAATTCCTCATAATGGGACTACCTATAATAACACTTTTGTTTGAAATCAATTGAGAATAATAATTGCAAAAATCTATACATATACCTACGTATATGTTTAAAAAGTTGTAGAAAAACTGTTTCGTCTTTAGTTACAAAGTCATTGTTTATCATTGCATAGCATCATCATCACCCGCCGATCCTTTTCCCTAATTATTTGGGGTCAGGTTCAGTCTTATCAGATGCAGCTGAACACCAGTATTTTACATGAAGCAACTGCCTATCTGACCTCCACAACCCAGCAACTGGGTAATACAATATCCCTATCACCATTGCATAGCATGATTAGATAAAATCACAGCACCATGCAACAGAAAACCCTGAGGGTATTTGCAGATTGTAGACAAAAAGTGATGGAAGTTCTAAGGTAGAATAACTGACAGTGTAGAATATATGTCATGGTTAACTAATTTAAATCATAATTTACTGGGCTTTTGTTAGATAGACTGAACTTGACTGAAGTCACATGTATGTGCAATGCTGCTCACCTTGCAGTGGTGTCTCTTGTCCTGGGGGGACTCCATCCTTGTGCTTATGTTTCTTATGTTTGGTCTTATGTCGCTTTGGTGGGGTTGCACTTACATAGCGGTACTGTTCAGGTAATGGACCTGGGTGCAACCGGAAGCCAGCCAGCTGGGCACTCGTTAGTAGCAACAATTCCTTACCACCTATTGGCCTCTTGGCTATCACCGATCCTAATGTACTGTTATCTTCCTGTCCAGGCCCATCAAGAATACCAGGTAGATTAGGTAGAAAAGAAGATAAGGATTCTTTAAGTTTTTTGCCATTAAATTTACTATAAGAGTGCTCAAGTCCATAATAAGCCATTAAATTA
Source organism: Griposia aprilina (assembly GCA_916610205.1). Classification (NCBI taxonomy): domain Eukaryota; kingdom Metazoa; phylum Arthropoda; class Insecta; order Lepidoptera; family Noctuidae; genus Griposia; species Griposia aprilina. The sequence goes on along the minus strand of OU744295.1, from coordinate 2,826,826 downwards.
GTTGCTCCTGTGAGTTCACATTCTCCTGTAAATAATATTGACAATAATGTTAAAGCTTGTAAATAAATCATTACAACAGGATTGATAAGGAGTAATTCCGTACCTGGAGGTTCTTTCATCAAATAGAATGGTCCACTATGCACTATAGACGGGTTCTTGCCGAGTGAGATGGTAGTTTTGAGTGTTCCAGAGGAATCCTGACGAGAAACCACTGGTGACCTCGCGCCTCGCGGCGAGGACTTCGGGGAATATGGTTCTACTTTTCTAAACTGATCAGACATCATCTTGCATCTGCATTGTCTACATAACAAACGTAAAGAAAAGAAAATCTCACTAAAGAAAACGATAAAAACTTAACACCCTCACTTCGAACGAAGACCTTCCTTGACAAATTTGCAAAAAAAAAATCATAGTGTGGAACGTAAACGCAGCAACTATTTCACTATTTAGTCGATTAGCAGTTTATGGGTGTCGTGTGGATAAATGGAATGATACGAGAAGATGTAAGTCAATAATAATGACAAAGTTGAAAACAGAAATATTAATTACAGCTGTGTAAAAACGTATGTATTTTCAGAACTGATTTAATCAAAAATATCGACATGATTTTATTCGACTAAAATACTGACAAGAAAGAATTAGTATCAAAACAAACCACTAGCAAGTGAAAGGTTTCTAGAATTCGGATACACGCTGGTGCAATAATTCAAGACGAATCGTACTTTTTTGTAAAAATTATAGTAAATGAGAGTAACTTTACAAATCAATCGAGCAATATTATTACGTGGGAAATCTCGGATTCATTTTATTTCAGTATTTTTTTAAAAATCTGTCTATGGTTAAAAACCACGTGTTCATGATTAGCGCCATACTCAACCAGAGAAGTTTAAAAAAATAGAATTTAAGAAGTAAAAATTTAGTTTATGGTTCATGAATTAGCTTCTCGTAATACGCTACGATTTTCGATAATGTGTTTGGAAATAAACAATATATTGGGGTTAATTTAGTTTTGTTTGTGTTCAATAGTGTAATATAAAACCTGAAAAATGTTCGTGAACAGTGATTTGAGTGGTACAAATAAACGGCAACGCTTTTGATATCACGATTCCTCGCTGTGCGGAGTGACGCCATTTTACGGGAATGATCAGCCCGCGGCTGCCTCATACTAAGCCTGATGTAAGGATTGCTCTGTTCAAACGGATGCATGGAAACAAATCTTTATTCTTGCACTCGTGCTGGACGGACGAATTCCGAGGTAAAGATTGTATATTTATATTATTGTTGATACGATGATAATTTAAATCATGTTTCGATTTCCTCTTATTTGAGCGTCTTTTGTTTCCTAGTAGTCAAAAGCACGTGTTTGTATTTTTTCAGAAAACTATGGAAGATGGTAATATTGTCAATACGAAAGATGATAAAAACACAACAGCATCATTGACCAACTTGTACGGCGAACGCTCAGTGAAATTAACCGCTAATGGGCACGAATTCGCTGGCGAGCCGTCTAGTCCGCCTGACGAGAAGTACGAGCAGTGCCGGCAGCCCGCCGACACTTCGGCCGACGACAAGTTCAAACAGCGCATCAACCCTCTTAGAATACATCTTGGTAAAAGACCTTTTGTAGATAACTCTCTTCAATACTACAGCACATGCAAGAAAAGAAAGCCTTCAGCAAATAAAACTTTTGATAGCAGCACCCCTGCCAACTCAGTGCCCAGAGTGCCCAAACTTATCCCTAAGCACCTAGACCGTAGTCAATTTCACAATGTCTCATCACAAGCAGAGAGTGATGCCATCAGTGAACGAGACAAACCAGTGCCTCGGCTTGTGCCTAAAAGCCAGCTGTTACAGTTCAAAAAAGGTAAAGCAGAAAAAGGAGCCCAGTTGAAAGAATATGCACAGAGTTTGGGCCTGCAACCTATGGTGAAGTTTAAGTGTCGAAAGTGTTGTTCTATGTCATTTAAAACCTTAGCCATGTTGAAAGAACATCAATTGGTATGTCGAGCACAAGCAAAAGAGCCTGCACTGAGCCCCGAGGCAGCACCATGTCCAGAACCCAATACCAGTGGACCATCTAGAGTGACTAGAAAGGTATACTTGTGCTCAGCTTGTGGAACTTATTATGAGAACTGGAATCTCTTTCTTCACATGAGAGATGTGCACAATAGACATATTTGCCTGTTTTGTTTGGGTATGTTTTCAAAAGCAGAGAAGCTGTCCTCTCACCTAACAAATAAACACAATGTTAAAGAGTTCAGCTATGAAAGTAAAGAAGAGTTCTTCAATGTTTACAGTGGTACTTTATATTTGATGTGCTGTACATGTGATGAAATATGCAGTGAACAAGATGATTTTTTCAACCATGATTGTAATAATGTTAAGCCAAAACCTGTGCCTGTTCTTATTAGCAAAAATGCAGTCAAAACAAATAGCATAAAGAATGCTAAAACTTTTAATGAAGTATCAAGTAATGGACCCTCAAGTGTAGCAAAAGATCTATTAAAACAAGTTTGTGATAGGAAAGATATTGATGGTAAACTTGAGACTGTCACATCTCAAACACATAAGCCTGCAGCTATAATTCCAGAAGCAAATGCTAGTGAGCCAGCTATCAGTGATACAAGCATCAGCTCTGACAGTTCAGTTATAACAACTAGTAAAGACCACGCAGCTGATTCAGGAATGGAACTTGAAAGCTCTGATACAAAGCCTGTATCAACTCCGGTGCACCAAAATACGTTTAGTCCGGACAGAACCACACACATGCTCCACAATGGCGACGAGAGCTTAGAACATTCGGAAGAAAGTGACTCACCTGTTTCTGATGAAATTAATGAACCAATGACAGAGGCTTCACCTGTTAAAAAAGAAGATGCAGTTGGTGTTCCTTTAGAAAAAGAATGTGGTATAAAGTTAAAATTAAGTTTAAATAATGCAAATTCACCTGTTATTATAAATTCCACTGTAGATCCCACCATTGGAAAACTAAAAGTACACAAACCTCCAACACGTACAAGAAGACCACCAAAAAGATATGACAGAGATGCACATGCTGAGCCAGTAGGAACCCCTAAAACTCCCTCAATAAGAATGACAATATGTGATAGAGCTGACAGTCCTTTTGTTAAGACTACCATATTTGAAAATAATAAAGAGACAACACTTAAAACGCTCTTGAATAACAATTTTGAAACTGCATCTAACACACCTGAAATTAAGTCAGAGAGCACAGTTAAAACTACAATTTATGATAACAAATTGGAAGAAATCAATACTATGAACAGGGTACCCAAGTTAACCGTGAGAGTTCCCAAAGAACTTTTGGATAAAGATTCATCTAGTGATTACTCTTCTGACAGTGATGTTAGTGATAAACTGACAGTAGATGACAATAACACTGTTAAAGAAGAACAAGATAAAACTATAGATGAGTCACTAATTGAGCATCCACCTATCGAACCCTTGACACCACCTGCTGAACTACCTGCTGTGAAAGTAGAAGAAGAATTGCAAGCAGAGGAAGATGTTCAAGTAGAAGACGACGAGACTGAAGACATTATGCAGGAGTCCAAGCCAGAGCCACCAGAAATGGAACCAGAGCCACCTGCTGAGCCAGCAGTTGAGGAACCAACAATCCCTGTAACAGAATTATCTCTAGACAAACCATTAGATAAATATCCCCTTAAAGATTTACTAAAAGTGTTCTTATCATCAACCGTTTACAGTTGCATATATTGCAATCATGTACGTAAGATTGCAGTTAATTGTGAGCAGCTTGCTTTACACATGGTGTCACAACACCGCTTTGCAGCAACTGTAGACAGCATTACTGCAGAGGAGCTGATGCCTGAGACCATAACGGCTAAATTGAAGACAGGTGCTCCAGAACTAAATTTGGTCTACATAAACTTGGACTCCTATGACAGTGTAGAAAAGTGTGATGAAGTACAGTATGACTATATGTTTGAATGTTTTCAGTGTTACTTCAAAACTGCTATCCATAAAGATCTCTATTTACATAATCGTAAAATGCATCAAAAAACTATCTTACTGTGTGTTATGTGTAAATCAAATTTTTATAGTTATAGTGAATTAATATGTCATATATGTCCTGGAACATATGATTCTGAGTATGAAATTAAGTTTAGATGCTGTTTGTGCAATGTAGATGCTATCCCATCGCCGTTCAGATTGATGGTACACCTGCGCAAGATTCATAATACCTGTGATGTCTGTTTGGAACTTTGTCACAACCAAGCTCGCTTGTCCAACCATGTTTGGAAACATAAACTGCACCACTTATGCTACCGATGTGGTATTGCATATAGAAATAAGCCAGACATAACTAATCACTTATTTTGGAAACATGGCACTGAAAGTGTGATGTGTAAAAAATGTTTACAGAAAAAATGGCCCCATGTCTATCACTTCTGTACACCTCCTGCTATATTTGTTTGTGAAGAATGTAGTTTGCAATTTACAAAAGCAGTATACTTAAAAGTTCATAAAAGATTTCACACCAATGAGTATCCACATGTTTGTACAGAAGAAGCATGTATTGAAAAGTTTGTTTCTAAGAAACTTCTTAACAAACATTTAGATGAACATAGGAAGAAATTAATAGTTGAAGATTTGAGTGAAGTGAAGCCTTGTGTGCCAACTGAAGTTTTACCAGAAACATCTAAAGAACCTGTCCCTGTAATTGATTTGGTAGACATTAAACCAAAAGAGGAAGCTGGTACTTCCGAGCCGAAAGCCGAGTCTGGAACTGAGCAGCTAACCAAAAAGGAAAAGAAAAAGAAATTAAAAGAAAAGGATGCCCTTTTGCTTGATGTGAATTTGCCGGCACTGAATCTTTCAGAAAGCGATAGCAGTGATGAATCGGATAGTGGTATTCCACCGACAGTTAAGGTTGAGAAACTAGAAGAAAAGGTAAAGGAGGAAGATGCTCCTAAAGTCGAGTCAACGGAAACAGATCACGCGGATATTGAAGTGACTCCAAAGACTGAGGAGAAAACAGAGCCACTTGACGAAAAACCATATGAGCAGCAGGTTCTAGACATATGGGATAACTTCAAAAAATATCAAGCAAAAGTTGAAAAGACAAAAGAAAAAACTCCTCCTTTAGTACCTATCAGAAAACATGTCTGTGAATCTGATCACGATTATTGTTTGGTACCAACTGATATGAATGGAGATGATGATTTGTTCAACAGTAGTGATACGAAAAAGAAAAATAAGAAATCTCCTAAGAAACAACGTGGTGCTGGTGACTTATCATCAACTAGTAGCAGCAGCAGTGATTCTGATTCAAGCTGCTCCTGTGGCTCCAACTGTAGTTGTTCATCTAGTAGTGGCTTCTCATCATCGAGCTCTTCCGACTCTGATTCGTCGGATGATTCAGGAAATGAGAAAGAGAAGAAAAAGACCAAGCGCGTTAAAAAAACGTTACCCAATAGGAGATACAGCACTGGCTCTAATGTAGATGTGATGGGCATGTCTGAGACTCCAATATTAATTCCTGAAAAAACTGAGCCTCCTATTGCGGAAACAGATCTCGAAACTGATGAAAGTGAAACAGATGAAGAGTTTTATGATGAGCATCCGCAACGAATAGCCAACAAGTTACACGAAGAAAAACGTAACCAGCTGATGAATCTATCTTCTGTGGCGCCCTCAGACGCCGGTTCTATTTCTGGTGAATTAAGTCGACCTACAACACCCGTTAAGGAAAAAGAAGAAGAGAAGGAAGAAAAAGAGCCTAAAGAAGAGCCTGAAATGAAAGTAAAATCAACCAGTAGTAAAAAGAAGAGCAAAAAGAAAAAGAAATCTAAGAATTCCAAAAAGCATGGACCCATAAAAATCAACATTCCTAAAGATGTCATATCGAAAGCTGAAGTTGACGCAACACCGCCTTTAATTCCTAATAAGATAACAATATCGTTACAATCTAACACAGTACAAATCCCAGAGGCACCAAAACCAAGCCTAATCTTGACAGAAGTGAGCTCTTCAGCCGCAGCGGCTGAAAAAAAACGAGCATCAAAAAGAAGACGAGTTCCTAACAAATTTTATGGATACTCTAGTGATGAGGAAGCACGGCAACAGGCTCCAGTAACACTTACAGCATTAAAACCGCAACAACCGCCTAAATTAGAGTGGAGAAAGGAAGATTTGCCATCTCCAGTGACACACAAGGCGAAGAAAGAAGTACCATCAACTGTGATTTCTAGCAGATTGTATAATTATACAGACCCTATTAGGTTGACCGCCCCCATACCTGACCCCGAGCCGCCGCGTATCTTAATGAATTCTGAATCTATGGAGTCAAGTGAATCTGATTCGAGCGACGAAGGAAACTTAGAAATATATCAGCCTGGCGGTCAGAGCTCTGTGCCGCCGCCTCCAACTTATTTGAATTCGGGCACCTCCAGCTTGCCGTACGCGTTCCAGCGACCCGCGGTGCGGGAGGCGCGCGAGGGCGAGAGCGTTTACTGTTACTGTCGATGTCCGTACGACGAAGTGTCGGAGATGATCGCTTGCGACGCCGAAGGTTGTCCCATCGAATGGTTTCATTTCGAATGCGTCGGTATCATGGTACCGCCTAAAGGCAAATGGTACTGTCCCGAATGTAGGAAAAATCATAGTTTCTCAGGTTACAGATAATTCTAATTAAATTTAAGTGTATATAACATTGCTGTATTGTTATTATATCTGTATATAACTTATTGACGATTGTAGATAATTTAGGCTTTACCTGTATATCTTTGTAGGTAGTTTCTGTAAGTTTTAGGTTATTAGGTCTGAAAAAAAATGTATCATTGTTATAAAAAGTACACGTTATGCTTGATACCGGCTGTGCGGCCACATCTGTAACCTGGCAAATTGCTAATGACATTAACTTACTGCAGCAAACGGAAATATAAATCCGATTTTTGATACCAATTCAAGCAGTTTCATTTACCAACCTATACCTAAGCTCCTATTAGGCTAGAAAAGTGCCTTGCCATGGTCTAAGGGTCAGCGCACACACATCAGCATAATGCTCCAGAAATTACATTGATAATTAAATCACAGCTGTTGGTAATGACGTGTTCGCTTCATTCGATTTCACATCGGCAAGCCCGAATATGTCGCGAAACGATATCGCTGCTACGTCGATATTTTGTATTCGATACATTTGATATCGATATTTTATAAAAGTACTCTGTGGTGTTCGCGTATGCACGCGTACGTATCTATAATAGGTAGGTACATACATATTATTTTGACGACTTGGAACACGCTTGATTTATTGTGCCGTTCAGTGGGCGCTGATTCTGAGCGGATAATAAAACAAGAGGGCCTCTGCAAAGCATAGATCATAGACCCATCCTACAAGGCTCTAGTTCGTTACTAAGGCAAAGGGTCTTGGTAATGACGCATTAGTTTCCTCCGCGCCGCTTCAATGGTGCGAGTCATAACGGAATACCTACATCAAAATTATATTCTGAAAGGTACCTACTCACCCTAATCTGATATTAATTATCCCCTGTATTCTCGAAAGGTAGGCTGATGTGCATTATAACTCCTGAGTAAATGTGTTCTGTGATTATAATAGTATAATACCTAAAGGCAGAGCGACCTCAGTTAAGGGGACTACAGGACCTAAACGCAAGTTTCATAATGCCTAAAATGTCCTTTCATAATGTCCAATCAGTAGATTTTTGTAAATAGAGAATTGCTTCATATTTTGCAATAAATTACCAGCGTTGTGTCATCGCGCATCTCTTTCTTTTTTATGCAGTCCGACAGTGACCGCGCTCTAGCTGTTGTCAGCTTCATAATTCAAAAATAATTTAATTGGGGCGAGTCCATTGACATACAAGAAACGTGACTTTATAACACACTGGAATTTCCTAATGTAAAAACTAAAAATCCAATAAAACTGCCGCCCGCCGTGCGAATCGACGCGGGAATGGAACCCAAGACGACGAGGCGAGTCGAGCGCTCCGTGTGGACGAAGTGTTTGTTCGATAATACTTTACCTAAGTAACATAAAAAACACATTAGAGCTGGAAGCATAGACTAGGGTTTGAAGGCTCAAAGCTCGTTAGCTTGCTATTCAAAATTCGTTTACGTGTAGACCGAGGTACCTATGTGTGGCGAGCATTCTCAACGCATGTATGTTTGGCGGTTCCTCGAGCTGTTGTCTGGAGATCAGATCTGGACGTGTCATAAGAATTATGTAACGGACCTACAAAGCTGATGCGCCACCACAGTCCGAACACCCCGTTTTTGATGTTTTTCAAATTAGAAAGAGTAAGTTTACTTCGGCCTATTTTCATTTCACTAACTAAGTTACAAATCTATGGTTAAATCAATGTCATGTCACAAAGACAGTCACACAGGTAAAATGCCAGTGTTGTAAAATAAATTTGCAGCAGCACGATAACCAACTAAAAGCAACAATAAAAATGGATCTATCGAGTCTCTGTCCTAATAGGGATCAGTGCAACATGTTTGGTAAGATTCCCATTGTATTCAACTTTAAAAGTCTAATAAGAAAGAAATGCATAGACACTTGTTTACGACACAATCCAGTAAATTCTGTACACAAGTTCCTGTGTATTAAAATTATATGAGCGTACCTATTAAAGAGGTAATTAAATGAACCATGTCGTGTAAGTTTAAATAATGATATACACTAGTATTATATTATCCGTGCTGGTACTAACCGAAGGGTGGTTACTACTGTCCAATTAAGATGGTCCACTTTACCTACCTAAACCTATTTACCGATGCTGCGAACTTTAGGTTCCGTTGTAAGTAGTCAGTTACACATGCTATGTATTAGATCAACTAATGTCTTTCTCGGAGATACATTGTCGAATCCGCTGTTTTACAAAACAGCTCCGTTATGTAAGATAGCTGAACGACGTTTAACGGTTTTACATATTTACTGAATTACACGCAGAATTGCATAAACGTTTTGCATTTATGAATGCAGCGGGTCAACAATTAGAGGTTGAGTAAAATAGCGAGACATAGAACGTTAGATTGTAGATTTTAGTTAAACTTTTTGTCGGTCGTGGCTGTGTGTGTCATAAAACAACATTATTGGCATCCAAAACAGACATACTAAAATGAGTGAAAATGACCAACTGAAGTCAAAACAGTGATTTTAAGGACACTTTAATAAAAAAATATCAGAGTTTTCTGAAAGTCAGCCCTAAAACTACTTTAAAGCCAAGTAACTGTTACCAACTTGCAACTAGCGCTCGCTCGGCTCGCGTGCGGTTGATCACAGTTCTAACCTAACCTAAACCAATTGGTCAGAGTATACCAGCAGAGTTACTGCGACCAATTCGGTATTAGAAACCACACCAAACGCTTATTGTGATTGCAGATAAGCCATTCTGCATTACGTCTAAACGTGGGTAGCAGTTTTATTAAACGTAGCGTAATTGCAATCCAGCTGAATGTCGTTCAGCTGTTTTACATAACGGAGTTGTTTTATAAAACAGCGGATTAGACAATCCATCTGCAACTTCTACACACAAAACCGACTAGTCATCACAGGGTACCTACCTACCTACAAGTTTATTTATTTATTTAGACTTCTGGCACATACTAAGGTACAAAGGCGTAGTTAATGCCTTAAGCATTCTCTACCAGTCAACCAAGGGTGGTGTAGTTATGTTAGGTATGAACATTCAAAATGTGTCCGCTTCATTTAACAATCATCATTAAAATTTATGAAACACTTGTAAATAGGCCGCTTATCAAAGAACATTGGTTTATGTTCCACCTATTTGATATTATCGTAGGATTTGGTGTAATAAAATACTTATTTCCTTATTTGAAACTCCCATTGGTTTAATTATTATCTACGCGCGATAGTGGGCTGGTCAGCTTTTTGTTGTATTTTTACACTATATGGTGATTACCAGATCAGAGTTTGGGACTACTATCATTTAGGGTCGGTTAACAACCACCCTTTGAGACAACTCCTCCATACGGAATAGGACAACCCACAGCCCTGTGTGACTGGGCCCATACTCCATCCAGTACCTTTCTATTGCAGAGCAGTTAAGCACAGAACAGGGCAAGTTAGCGGTACCTATAACTTATAGGTACCTATAGTTGCACCGCACAGGGTTCAAACTACATGGCACCTCGCATTGCGACACACGAACAAGCGCGACAGGCGACGCAACACAAAGGCACTGTCTCGCGCCTGAAGGGCGACGAGCGGTGTCTTTGAGTCCAGTGTCGCGCCTGTCTGAAGGAGCCTTTAAGTACTAGACTTTATGTCAAACGTTGACTGTTTATTATTAAATACTGAGTGCTTGGTTATTTCTTAGGACTATTGCCCAGCAGGGTCTGTGTAGTGTAGACCCACAGATCTTCAGACTTCATTTACTTTTACCTACCAAGCCGTGTTAATATTGTGCGTACCATTTATAAAACTACAAAGAGTTTTCAATTCAAATCAATCAATTTACATAATTATTTAAACTTCGTTGACCGGCTGTGCGTCGAGTCGTTCGTCATTCGTGGCGCAGGCGCTGTGTCATCGACGCTGCATGCAGTCGTGTAGAAAATGTACCTCTGCTGGATACATAGCTGATAGCAATAGTATGTCATACCTACTTACATATTATTGTAGGAGGAATCGATCGACCACTTTATAAATATCTTAACCTACTTAGGTAGGTACTTTTAAGCACTTTTGTAAATGTAACATGTGCCTGTAGGTAGGTATGTCGATACCTATGTTTAACTCAGTAGGGATAATATGAAAACTTTCATTGTATAGAGCTGCTCTTAAGTTTACTCAAAGCATTCTACTTACAAAACTGCGGCATTAAAACCTAATAATAAGAGTGTAAAATAATTTCTACGCAAGCTCCGCCCACATGCACCCCGCCACTCATCGCTGCATGTCCCGCGAGCGCCCGAGCGTCGCCGCGTCGCGTCGCGTCGACGCAAAATTCTAACTATAATTAATTATGTATATTGATTTTAGAATAGGGAACATAGAAGGAATAGAGACAGACACCTTTATTTCTTTTACAATATAAAATAGTTTTTGGAATTATGTTTTTTTGGGAATTGGAATTGAAAATGGTAATTTTGCTATTCTGAATTTGACGTTTTTCACCTACAATTTTGATTGCCTAACCAAATCTGACTATTTTTAATCGCGATAAAAAAGATTTCGAATAAAATTAGGGGGCGTCCATTAATTACGCGAGGTGTTTAGGGGGGAGGGGGTCGAGCCGAATCTCATCCAATCTCACGAGGGGGAGAGGAGGGTTTCGGCAAATATGACGTAATTTTTTTTTTCCGCTAGTACCTTGAAAAATTGCTATAGATGACATTATACATTATATATTAGACAAATGACTATAGACATTACTATAATATTATTGCAGCGTCAATACGCTATAATAGGTACAGCTACTTGGTATGACTTAACATCGTAGTTACTTAATCAATACTTAGAATCTTCCACGGTGACTAATCATTACTCTACCGATACAGTCAGCACTCGGCAGCTAAAAGTAACGGTGCAATGATTTTTATTAAATCTAAAATTACTGTCAGTTTTCTTCCTACCTACGTTGCACACCGCTCCATTCGCATCAGGAGACGAGTTTTATTTTTGCTGTCTTACTAGTACCCGCGGCTCCCTTTATTCGAGCTTGTGCAAAGTGACGGCTGCACACAAATAGGGCGCACAGACCGGCTTCTTCGTGTGTTCTGTTATTATTCAATTACTTAGGCCATAAACGCATATGTGTCAGAGGAGAGCAGTCTATGCGATGCGTCGATGTTTTATGTAAAATCATGTGGTATCTGATCTACATACTAATACATATCGGGAATTCGACGATGACATTCTAGCATTTCGTTTTGCTATGAATTACCTAATCCACAATCCCACTACCTAAATTTTCCCAAAATGCAATGAGTAACGTTTCTACATTATAATGTAACTAACACTACGGTCTACACTAGACTACTAAATAAACCGCTCTCTTTGAAGAGTTTCTTAAGCTTTTGGTTCGGTATTAGAACTACTGGATTTGATACGTTTTTGACATCCTCTGCGCCGCCATCACGTTCATTGTAGATTGATTACTGGTGACTCGTAACTGCCTCGGTGGTCCAGTGGTCTCAAGCGTCAGCGTGGCTTTGCATAAGGTCCTGGGTTCGATTCCAAGGAAAGAGACACTACACCGAAGTGACACAGGTGCACATGTGTGTGTCACACTCACTCTATAATATCTTCGTACCTATAAATCTCCGTTGAGAGTGGTCGCCGGCCCGTGATCGAAATAAGGGGTCAAGAGAATAGAGCAGAACATAATATTGTTTAGATCATAATAGAGAATACCTACATAATCCATGCCAATTTGTCGAACTCTATGCTGAATCGCAAATTTTAGGTGTTGCGACGGTTAGGCCCACTAGTACCGCCAATCACTAAACACGTTTAGCATTCAACGAGTTTAAAACATAGGTTCTGCTTCTGTCAAATGTTTGAAAATGACGGAGACAGAATGATGTTTAAAATCGTTTAGCGCTAAACGTGCTTAATGATTAGCGGAGCAAGTGGGCCTTAATCTGAGCAATATAATAACTAATCTAACTAATATAATTCATTTGCCTCTAGTGTAAACGAGTCCTTAGTTTTCAAACATCTAAACAATGATAACGAGTAACCGCACGTGGCGTCGGCTGCGTTAATGCGCCGCGCGGCGGTAGACACTACAAAACTTTTAACAATTACCTTCTTATATTTGTAATGTTAACACTTTAAGCTCCTAATACTCCTGGACAACAAAAATATATAAATTAAGTAATTTTTAGTATTTATTTCTGTAAAAGTGATTTGTAATCTTTAGAAATAAATTAATTCTAACCGTAATATTCTATGTATGTCGGAACTGTAAACTCACTTTTTCTTACTGTTTGCAGTTTCACCTAAAGGAGCCAGAAAGTTTATACCATCTTGTTTGAGCACGGACCTGAATACGCATGCCGGTTGGCAAGGTAAGTAAGGATAAGTAGGTTTGTACTTTTTATCATAAAATCCTCATAAATGCCTGAGTTAAATGGCTACAATTTAAATGCTCACCAAAATAATTTTTTGACCTTATGACGACTACCAAGTTAAATATGTTAACTTCAAATAAAATAAACCCACTCTATACCGAGGTGCCTAAAGAACAACGTTTTAAGTTCCAAAATAATTATACACTCATCAGAATATTTGTACATGTTGTATTTATATTCTTTTTAGGCACCAAAATGGATAAATGCTCACCAAATCTTGTTTAAGTTGCTCACCAAAAATAGGCTTGCTTTAAAATGCAAGGGTGGGATATGATGCAAGAGCGAGCGAAGCGAGCTCGGGACTTGGGGCACCCCGACTCGGACAGGTTAGGTTAGAAGGGGATGGCGGGGTCTTCCAGACCCCACCCCCCCCAAGCGGGGCTCCGTCCACTACTCCTTATAAATAAAAAAGGAAAATAGGTTCATTTCCACAATACTTTATGAAACACAATTTGGTGAGCATTTATCCATTCTGGTGGACACAATTAGGTGAGTATTTCGATTTTTTTGGTAGTAAAATAGGTACTTTTTTGGTAGGCGTTTAAACACAAGCCGAATTAAATATGAGAGTAAGACACGACTAAGCGACTAAATTAAATTAAATTGATAACATCCTTCCTTGATTATTATTTAGTGGTTGAAATTAAACAAACGACGTACAAAATGGAATAATATAATTATTCACGCTGAAACTACATAACTGAATATTTTTTTATTAATTACCACGGAAGTTCGGAGCCATCATAATTAAGGAACTTTCCTGTATCGTTCTCGGAAAGTTTGTCTATGGTCTTAAATATCCCAAAGACGCTAGTTTCGACATCGAGATGAGCATTCTTGCCACCCATATCTGTCTTTACCCACCCTGGGTGCATTGAGGCCACCAGAATATTATCCTTTTTCAAATCGACACTCATTGATTTTGAAGCTGCATTCAACGCTGCCTGAAATTAACGAAGAATGGATCAGGTGGTAGGCATACTAATAGAAATACATTGGGATAACTTTACTCGTGTGATAGTGTTGTACCTTAGAACACCTGTAAGGATAAAAACCTCCTTGATCATTTTGTGAAATGGACCCGAGAATAGAGCTCATGTTGATGACGGCTGCACGATGTCCTCCCATGGGCTTATCACTGTTGGAGTCCGCGGCTTGTTTGAGGATGGGCAGTAAAGCCTGGAAATAATAAATAATAGTGATAGTGTATCATCTTACAGGTTCTGGAGGTGACGTGACCCTTCCGTTATGTGTTTCTAAAATTATCATAGACTAGCTTGTGCCCGTGGCTTCGCCCGCGGGTATGTCGCTAATTATCCCACGGAAACATACTGGTTTACTATAGTAGACCAGTATGTTAGACATGGTATGGTATGGTCTGTGTGTATGTATAGTGATATGCATAAAATATATTGTCATAATTTACATTGGCATAACGAAATTCAGCCTAATGATCATTACGCTTATTATTACGCATAAATGTTTTGACATAAATACTGTTGGCATAATAATAATGAAGCATAATTTTATAAAGCATAATGTTATAAACGCATAATGATATTTACACCTAATGTTCTTTGGAATAAAGATAATAAACCCTAATAAATAACACCTATTGCTCCAATGTAATGCGTAGGCGCTTTACGCGGTGGCGGCGCGGCGGCGCACAGTGGTTCGAAATCGACGCTCCGTGGACATTGAAATCAAAATTTCTTTAGACGAGAAATAAAAATCGGAATGGCTTTATTTCAGTATTATTTATAATATTTGGTAATATGACAGCTATAGACAGCACCATCTCCGAAAAAAAAAAAATTTAATATTTTTTTGTATGAAGAAAAACACAAAAGTCGTTTTTTCTCATAACTTAATAAAACTTAAAGCCTGCGGCTTATATGGGGTGTTGTCCTACATGAGGCGATTCCGAAATGCTATAACACGCACACCCATGCGCGCCGCTTCACTCACAGCAGAGTGTTGAATTTCGAGAAATTCAGTTAGAGATTTTTACGTTGATTTATGTGTGATCTTGAAAATATACAAAGTAATTGACTTTAGTTTGCTAATTTGATTAGTTATAATGAGAAATAATGGAATATACAATATAAAAATACTAAAAAAAACACTCAAATTGAGACTCATTTACAATATAAATAGATTTTGCAATCTTTCTTATAATAATTTAATTCGGTGTTAGTAGATACACAGTTTGACTTCTTAATTAACATTAAAAAAAAAAGTACAAAAACTTATAACTAATACAGAAAAATACTAAGAATAAGCAATTGTATAATTGAGAAATATATAAAATTTACACAAAAACATCAAACATTAAAATTTTGTCTACTGAGTTTCGTCATCGCTATCAAAGAATTCAAAATCAGAATCCATCATACTTGGCACCTCAACAAATTCAATGTTTTCCTTATCCATGGTATCCGGGTCAATTAAAAGAAGAGACTTCATTTCTTCAGTTAAATCATTTCTACTCTTATTTGTCAGTTTAGGTCGAATGCTTGACAAATATGGGTCTGAGGATACGATGAAACCATTAAAGATGTCTTGGTTTGTCGCTCTGCGACAAAATTTCCGCGTATGATGTTCCCTGAGTTTTCTAAAATCTTTGTTTCGGGCCTCAGATGCCTCTTCTGATAGCTTTCCTATAGGCAAAATGTTGAAATGTTTTATTATTTCAGCTCCATGCAGCAGAAGTTTGTGGATACTGGAAGGCATGAAATACCAGCCATACAGTTCCACATACAGCTGCGCAGTTTCGTCGAGATAATTGGCAAACAAATCAATATTAATAGACTGTCCTGATGATACAACACGGAGAATAGTTGCGAATTTTTGGATGAGCTCCTGACTCAATCCAGTGATATTTGCAGTCTTCTCAGGACACTGGAAAAATTTTCTAGCCGTGTTGCCATCATTCGTGGTCCCAGCACCTTTATATAAAAAATACTGATATGAGAACATTATAAGATAAGTTTTATAGTATTACACTAACTAAAAAACCCTTTGATATTATACAAAATAAATAAATCAACTAACCTTGTTTTACGATATCCACCAGGAGTCCCATTTCCTCTCGAAATTTTCGCTGTATCGTCTGTTTGCGACTTTTCAAAGCTGCTTTACTAGCTTCATCTCTGGCTTGCCATTTTTTAAAATCTAATCGGTAAGCGATATGCAGCAGGCATTCCATGGATCTGATCCATGCATGCAAAGTCGACAAACCGTACTTGTAAATATCAGATGATACAGATTTCCTAAAATATGAATAAAAAGGTTAAAAGTGTTTTTCAATAAGAAAAAAATAAAAAAAAATAACATACATTTCCAATATTCAACTTACATGTGAATCTTCTCCAAATCATTCATTTCACTTGGTACAGCTTTACAGATGTCACATGTTTGCATAGAGGTTTGTGACAGGTGAGACGTTATTTTGCCATCTATCATGGTCATTAACATTGAATGTTTAACTTGTATATTATTTTCAATGATAGATGGCTTCAATGCTTTAATTTCAGCATCGATCAAACCCATTTCCTCCTTCATGTCCAACTTATTTTCGCTGACAAACTTGAAATAAATTGGTCTGCAAAGCATTGTAGAAGAAGGTTTTGGGTTTTCCCAGACCAAATCCTCACCACACATCAATTGCAAGGGTACAAAAGAGCTCATAAAAACACTAGAGTCGTCTTCATCTGCATTCATGCATTGCTTGTAGTTGCTTTGATTTGACGCACCATCGAAGCCCCATTTGCAGATTAAGATCAGTTCTTTATCTTGCAAATGGTCCAAGTTTAATGTTTTGGCAAGTCGAGTGACAGTGATGTCCAAAATAGCTTGAAGTTTTACTTTAACTCCTCGTTCGGTCACTTCAATATCGCTCTCAGGAGGATAGCATGCCTTCTTGGCATTTAAAACCGAATAATATGATGGGTACAAATCTACACCACTTTCTTTCGCAGTTTCCCTTAAAGTTATATACTGCCACTTCGACAATTTCAAAGAAATAAATATACCCAACGCTTTCTCTGCTGAATACTTGTTAGTAGTTGTCTTGCCTTTCAAAAAATTCTTGATCTGTGCTGCTTTTTCAGGATGCTCGGTAATATATTTTATTAAATCTTTCACGTCCTCATTCTCCTCACCACATCTCACTGCAGTAGCATATGCAAGTTCCTGAGAGTCGTGCGTTAAAAGTTCTTCTATTCTTCTCTTCTTCTGTTTTTGGCATAATTCTGAGAAAGGTTTTCTTGGGCTCCTTTTTAGTGTTGTAGTGCTAACAGTACATGTAGTTACTTTGGACGTGGATGCACCATCATTTATACCACTAGCACTTGAGGTTGAAGGTTCAACAGTATCAGTAACAGAGTCGATTGATACCAATCCAATTTCTTCACTTTGTACAAATCTGTCTTTAATGAAGTTGGGCCATTTGATCTCTTTTTCTAGCCATGTCTCATACTTCTTGACAAATGTATGCATTGTTCGATTACACGATTTCCAATTTCTATGCAAAACACACATATACACTTGACAAAACTGTTTTAATTTTTTTTGTTCTTCTTCAGACAAATTTGTCGCTTTGGTTAGAAGTGCTTCTAACAAAATACTAGGCTGCGAAAAGCAACTTTTTGTTTTCACAAATATGAATATGTCCAAATTTGTATAAAATCCTTCCATGATAATAAGTAAGTACGTAAGCAAGAAGTTAATGTTATAGCGCGAACAGTTGCTGACAAAAACTAATGATTTTGACGATGTTGTCCCTATTTATATAAAAGTACCCTCTTAATCGTATCTTAATTAATAGTAGTTAGTTAAACACTTCGTAAAAATAGCCCTTAACTAATGTATCTTAACTCGTTAACAATATTTGCAACATGCACTAATGAGATGAGACTAAATTACCATCATAAGTTAATTAGCATGCATTAAGCATTGATTTCCTGCTAAACTTGAGATTACGAACAGCTTACATCAAACAATCATTACTATGTAATTATCGTTGCCCATTGGTATGTGCACCTATCCCAAAGATATCAAATAATATAGTATTAAATTCCTTCGAGAAATCCACTGAATTTCTTGAAGTTCATTACTCTGCTCTGAGTGAAGTGGTGAAATAATATATTTCTCAATTATACAATTGCTTATTCTTAGTATTTTTCTGTATTAGTTATAAGTTTTTGTACTTTTTTTTTTTAATGTTAATTAAGAAGTCAAACTGTGTATCTACTAACACCGAATTAAATTATTATAAGAAAGATTGCAAAATCTATTTATATTGTAAATGAGTCTCAATTTGAGTGTTTTTTTTAGTATTTTTATATTGTATATTCCATTATTTCTCATTATAACTAATCAAATTAGCAAACTAAAGTCAATTACTTTGTATATTTTCAAGATCACACATAAATCAACGTAAAAATCTCTAACTGAATTTCTCGAAATTCAACACTCTGCTGTGAGTGAAGCGGCGCGCATGGGTGTGCGTGTTATAGCATTTCGGAATCGCCTCATGTAGGACAACACCCCATGTAAGCCGCAGGCTTTAAGTTTTATTAAGTTATGAGAAAAAACGACTTTTGTGTTTTTCTTCATACAAAAAAATATTAAATATTTTTTTTTTCGGAGATGGTGCTGTCTATAGCTGTCATATTACCAAATATTATAAATAATACTGAAATAAAGCCATTCCGATTTTTATTTCTCGTCTAAAGAAATTTTGATTTCAATGTCCACGGAGCGTCGATTTCGAACCACTGTGCGGCGGCGGCGGCGGCGGCGGCGGCGGTAGACTGTTTGTAGGTATCACAAACTACACACATCAAAAAAGTTTATGCAACATGTACGGTTTTGAAGTTTTGAACCATTTTTACTATTGCAATATATTTATATTTCTTTTTTATACAATAAATAAGCATTTTTTGATGACTAAAGCAACAAAATCCTTCATTTAATCACAATAATTACTTAACAATATGTGTACCGTGACACACGTAGTATAAAATAAAGTTAAAACGAAATTAAACTTTTCATGTTTTACAAAATTAAATAACGACATTTTTTATAATTTGGTAATCTTTACATAGTATAAAACGAAGTCGCTTTTTTAGTCTGTACGCTTAGAATTTTAAAACTACGCAACGGATTTTAGTTCGGTTTTCACCAATAGACAGAGTGATTCAAGAGGAAGGTTTATATGTATAATACGAGTACATGCATAAAATAGTAGAGAAAAACCGAGAATTTCAAGGATTTGTATGTGATGTCTTAAAAACATATTTTTGTGCGCTTACAATGCTAACGCTAGAGACAGATCAAAATAATGTACCTAGGTACTTTCTACGGAATTGTATATCTTAAAAATATCTGCAAAAAAGTCCCCAATGGCATATGTCTATCTCCTAAGGATAACCCACAGTAACTATTTTTATCTTTTACATAGTACAAAAAAATAATGGTATATTTACGAAGCTATTTTTAACCCCCGACGCAAAAAGAGGGGTGTTATAAGTTTGACCGCTATTTGTGTGTGTCTGTCTGTGGCACCGTAGGTCTTAAACGGGTGAACCGATTTGAATGCGGTTTTTTTTATTTGAAAGCAGGTTTTCTAGCGGTGGTTCTTAGACATGTTTTATCAAAATCGATTCAGCCGTTTCAAGGTAATCAGCTCTTTTGTTAGCTGCGGTAAGGATCTTGGACGCATAATGGGTATTTACTTTACTTTCAAACATATGTGTGATCTAAAATTTTAAATACCCATGTACGCTATATAAATATGCAAGATTATGGAATTCTTGGTCCGATGCTGCAGCCAGGATATCCAGCACACCAGTACACTCTTGAAAAAATAATAGCAGATATATCGTGTTTGGTTTCGTTTTGATCAGTATTTAATTCTACATACAATACAATGGTGGCAACATGATGAGCTGATGTGGCAGCCAGGATATCCAGCACACTAGTACACTCTTGAAAAAATAATAGCAGATATGTCGTGTTTGGATTTGTTTTGATCAGTATTTAATTCTACATAAGTGCAAATGGTACAATGCAATGGTGGCAACACGATGAGCTGATTCTGCAAAGCTATTTGATGTAGTGTCTAAATGTACCCTAAAAAACGCTCACAACTGTTAACTCATATACAAAACAAAACTAAACTAAGTTTAACAAAATTAAATTAAAAATAAAACCCCCAACGCAAAAAAGAAAAGCGAACATTTAAAAAGTCAAAAATAATGCCTATCGTTGAGCCATCAAATTCGATTGAGTAACGTAACACCATATATTTTAATTAGGTATAGATATTGATGGATGGCACGATAAGGTTTGCTCGTTGAAACGGCGCTATAATGTCGCGGCGGGGTACCGGGGTAATATGGGACTTAATAGTCACTCCACACAGATACTACATTGGTATCTACATTGCAACCGTGCGAAGCCTGGCCGGGTCGCTAGTTCAATACAAAGTGTGACCGCCTCTGTTGTTTAAAACTTGTCGGCAACGCTTTTACATTGAATTTATAAGATTGTTTTTCTGATCCTGCGGCAATCGCTCCCAATGGAATTTAATCAAATCTTTCAGTTGTTGCCGACACTCCGTCCAGGTTCTCTAGAACACGTCTCTGGAGCATGTCCATCATTGAGGTCTGGCGATTGTGCAGGCCACGGCAATACCCGGATGTTATCCATTACCAATTACTCTCTGGTCCTCCGAGCTGTGTGCGAACCCGCATTGTCATGCATCAGCGTGAAATCTGAGCCAAAACTTTGTGCAAATGGGTGAACATAAGGCCCGAGGACATTTTCAACGTAACTTTCAGCGTTCATATTGCCATCTACAAAATCGAGCTCTTCTGTTCTTCATAATTCTCGCCCAAACCATCACTGTGGAGCCACTGTAAGGGTGCACTTCCTGGACGCATCTCAGCTGTTCAGCATTTCCGGGACGACGATACACTCTTACCCTTCTAGTATCAGGCCTAAATCCAAACCGGGACTCATCGCAGAATAAAATTTTATCCCATTGTTCCTGGGCCCATGTCAAGTGTTCCCTACACCATTCGTGTCGACGGGCGCGATTCCTATGGCGTACAGGTGGAAACCTAATTGGGCGTCGTGCTCGTGGGCTCGTGATGTGTAGTGTCGTAGCGCGTGAGGGTGCGGCAATCGTTGCGTCCTCACGCCCCTAGTCGCCGCAGGAGGAGACACCCTGGGCGTCGGGAGTCAATTGCCGACTCCCGGCCACCGTAGGCGCGGGCTTGCGGACGGCGAGCAATGAGCAGCTCGCCGTCCGGTAAGGACCAGGCCCGGGTCGACGGCGCAAAGTGTTCCACGCGCGCCTCAAAGAGTTATCAGCATAATTGACGGGGTCCGATAGGGCCGATGCCTGCCGGGTTCGCGGATTGTTCGAAAGAGTTACCGTGGCCCTGGCGCACAGGCAACTGAAGGAACACGGGTGGGTTTTAGTCAGTAAGAGTCTGACACGCCCTTCCGCTCCGCCCAGAGCGGGAGAGGTCATTTGATGATTTCCCACCCAAAAAAAAACCGCTTGAGAATTGTAGCTTTAAACGGGAACCGATCACTTTTCCGATTTTCTTTTTGTTCGAATTTCATTTTACCGAAAACTATTGACCCACGTCTTTTTAACCGACTTCAATAAAAGGAGGAGGTTCTCAATTCGACAGTATGTTCTTTTTTTATGTGTGTTAGCTCAGAACCTTTTTCTAGGTGAACCGATTTGGATGATTCTTTTTTTATTTGAAAGCTGGTGCTTCACATGCGGTCCATTTAAATATGATCAAGTTCGTAGTTTTTGAGTTATCCTTAATACTGCATAATTATTAGTGGTATACGAATTTGTGTGGGGTAGATACCGCAACTAAAAAGAGAAAAATAAAAACAACCGACTTCCAAAAAAAGCACTAAAAGCCGTGAAAAATAACTTTAATTTCGGAAGTCGGTGGCCAAATACGAAAATACAAAACCAAAGACACCGACTTCCGAAATTAAAATTATTTTTCACGGTTTTTAGGGTTTTTTTTGGAAGTCGGTTGTTTTTTTGTAAAAAAGTTTAGGTACAAAAAAAGTTTTAAACTACCTACCCGATTGTATACCAATCTACTTTGTTAAGAAAAAAAATAAAGTAAGTATCAATGAATAAAACATGCAGTTTCTGTAAATGATGCGTGTTGCTTAGACTTTTATGATGTGTGTATTTAGTGATTACCTACTGTTTGCTGGCAGTGGTACAACTTCCGAATTATAGTATAATAATAAAAAAATGGAAATTAAGGTGCATAGGTTCCAAACCACAAGAGGAAGTGTTAAAATAAATATAAACGGTTTCTTAAAGGAAAAACATCGGCAATATAAAAACAAATATTATTGGGTGTGTGTATTACGTCGCAACGTGAATATTTTAAATGGAAGTCTCGCGTAATTACAAAACTAAGTGACGAGCAAAATCACAAATTGATATCACAACAAATACCAAATCACAACCATGTACCTCGAGACCAAGTAAATATTTAATTTATACTTTTTACGTTGTAATAACTCCTATCAAAAAGAAACATGTTCGCGGCTCAAGGGTGGCCCAAGGGCCACCCCCACCACACCTTAATCTAATCCAATAGATAACTGTATTTGTATTTCATTACCTAGTACCTAACATTCAACATAAATTGGCTACATACACCCAATCACCCAATTACGACTTTTTATATTTATGGCTCATGAAGTCATGATCAATAGACGAATAAATATTATGCCTTAAAAATTATGCAACTTCAAATTATGCCAAAACAAATTAGACCAAATGACAGTTCTGGCTAACCATTGCATTATGACAAGTATGATTATGCCACAGTATCTAAGCTAAGCGAAAACGTTATGCCAAACAATATTATGCCTTAGATTTTATACCAAGAGGGCGATTCCCGAACATACTAGGTACCTACTGGGTTTTAAAGTACCTTAAGTGTCAATCCAGGATATAAACTATCTGTGTGCTAACTTTCTAACTTTTGAGTTTATCGCATTCAAACAGACGCGGCGGAGGTACCTACTTTGTTTTATAATATTATATAGTTATGTAGTGATAGTGATATTCGAAAGTCCCAATTTATTGGGGCCCACCTGGCTTCTCCAAATAAATTAGGATAAGGGCGCAGTTCATCTTTCTTCCGAATATCTCTATCAGCCACCAGCAAATATTCGAATGATCTGTTATTAATTTGTATTTCACAAACCTTTGTAAGCATAATTGGTGCAATCGTGTTGACGGTCAGGTTATCCAACAACTGTTCAGCTTTCACGAATGGCAGCTTTGTGAACTTAGTGGTAACACCAGCATTGTTGATCAACAGGTTTAACCCCTGGTCGCCAACAACTTTGCTTATTTTCGTGGACAAATCACCGAAAGACGACGTATTCTTAACATCTGAAACATTTCGAAATTGATGATGATGATAATTTAAATGAATTGGAAATTATGGAAAAGTATAAGAAAATTAAAATATTTTTTGTGTAAAGAAATGAATGAGCGCAAAACAAAAAACAAAAATATAGAATAATTTTAAAATTACCCAAATTCAAAATAACCAGGTTTTTATTCTCTCCCGATAATGCTTTCAATTCCTGAAAAGTTATATAAAAAGTTATTTAAGAGGCAGAACTCATCATTATATTGGAGCCTGAAGTGGCTGAAGTTAAGTTTTGGAGTGAAGTTAATTAGTTTTGGTATGGATAAGTATACGCCAAAAAGAATTCGAAGGTGGCGCCATCAGCAAAAGCAGTAAACAGAACGATCGTTAGTTTTCTAAACACGAGAAAAATAAACGGTCTTGGTGTTTGATTGGTTTTGGGTGGAGTCTCTGAGTGTGGCAAATGCTGACTATTTACATTGCTATATTGGGATCCCACCTGTAAAAACAATGTAAATGATAATAGTAAATAAATAATTGGACATCGAATATGCAGCATTGAAGAAATAAATAATTATAAAATATCAATTAAAACGGATTTAAATATTTGACTTGCGTTGAGAAAAGATTGTGTGTTTGCTGTTTGTGCTGCTAGCGCCGCTAGTGGTTAAACTTGGCAGTATCTCAACCATTTTCTACTATTAAGTATCAAATATCTTCTGCCCGCGTAAAATTTCTTGGTCCCTCGACCCACCGCGTCGCATCACATCGCCCGCCCGTACTTTTACTACGTTTTCGCGTAGCGTTCTTTATGACTTTTTTTCTTTTTACTCGGCTCCTAAGAGTCGTAGCGTAATGCTAAATAGCCTAAGTACCTATAGCCTTCCTCAAGAATTGTGCAATCAAATGCAAAAGAAGTAGTAGTAGGTAGTTCCTGAGATATAGCGCGTACAAACGAACAAACAAAAAGTCAAACAAACTTCAGCTTTATTATCTAAATATATAAAAGTCAAAAGTGATGGCCAAACCTTTAAGGTTAGAAACTTAAAATTTCGCACACGTATTCCTCTTATGACGTAGGCATCCACTAAGGAAGGATTTTTCAAACTTCAACCCCCAAGGGGGTGGAATAGGGGATAAAAGTTTGTATGAAACTTTTTATTCCTTGGACGTATTTGCATGAAATTTCGTATGAATTGAGTACGGAAAAAATAATGAGTTACGTATTTCAGCGTTTTCCAAAATTCAACCCCTAAAAAGATAAAATAGGGAATGAAAGTTTTAAATAAACACACAGGTCAAACCCTAGGGCTAGAAACTTAAAATTTCGCACACGTATTCCTCTTATGACGTAGGTATCCACTAGGGAAGGATTTTTCAAAATTCATAGGGGATGTACTTAAGTTTATATGGAACTTTATATTCCGTTAAAAGGCTTACTTAAAATATTTTATACATGAATAAAATTCAAATTTTAGTAAAAAGAATTAAATGAAACCTCAAGCGTTTTATTTAAGTATTTTAAAGTGGGCATTGTGCAAATACGTATATGGACAATGCACTCGATCTGTTTTGCTGGGCGAAGAGGCAGGAACTTCAAGTCGTCAGTTAGTAGGTACCTGTTTTTTAACCGACTTCACAAAAAGGAGGAGGTTCTCAATTCGCCTGTATATATATATATTTTTTTTATGTGTGTTAGCTCATAACTTTTTTCTGGGTGAACCAATTTGGACGATTCTTTTTTTATTTGATAGGTGGTACTTCACATGTGGTCCCATTTAAAGGGAAGTCGGTGGCCAATAACGAAAATACAAAACCAAAGGTACCGACTTCCGAAGTTAAAGTTATTTTTCACGTCTTTTAGTGTTTTTTTTGGAAGTCTGTTTTTTTTTTTATAAAAAGTTTTTATTTTTCATTTTTTATTTGCGGTACCTACCCCACACAAATTCGTATACCACTACTTGTTGTGTAAATAACAGTGACAGGAAATTATTAACACATCATCCATATAAACTAAGTGGAAAAAATATGCAGTATTAAGGATAACTCAAAAAGTACTGGTCAGATCTTGATCAAATTTAAATGGGACCACATGTGAAGCATCACCTATCAAATACACAAAGAATCATCCAAATCGGTTCAACCAGAAAAGAGTTATGAGCTAAAACACATAAAAAAAAATAAAAAAAAACATACAGACGAATTGAGAACCTCCTCCTTTTTGGGAAAGTCGGTTAAAAATGCAAAAAATTGTAAGTGCCTACTTACCATACACTTAGGTATAAAATTGATTAAAGATGTCACCAAAGCGGTAAGTGATACATTAAACTATAGTTAATTATAGCAATAATTAAGTTCAATCGTCTAAGTATTGATTACAGTATTGGCTGGTTCCAAAGTGACGGTGATCGTCGCCGCTGTTGAACAGCGCGCGTTTGAAATTCAACACCGCGGTCCAGCAGCGTCACTCAGGAACCAGCCGTACAAAATATTTGTTATTTGTTAAATAATAAGGCGCTTTATTATTTTTCAGATAAATTTATTTTTTGCAATAAATCATGGACTAATATGAAAAGATGCCTCGAGTGAGAAGGTTTACTAGGGCCACAATGGAATTATTGTGAGCTTTGTGGATCACAGATTAAGCGTTTTAAACGCATACAGCGCGCCAAAAAATTTTCTTTATGTGCAAAACGGCTCAAACTTGCTGAACCTCAGAATGCTGAACGTCCAAAGTCACTGGATATTTTTGGAGAATTTGATATCACCTTTAGTGACATATAATTATGTCTCATCGAAGAAACGATGAGCGTCATTTTTGAATACGGTACCTATAAAGAAAGGTTAAAGAAGTTCTAACATACATAAAAATAAATAAAATTAAAGTGTCTGTTTGTAATGTCAAAAGAACAGTTTTTTACTAAATGCATATTGAAGTATAAACGGTACATAAAACAAAATACCAATTTTTAACACTTTTGTCTGTCTGTCTGCCTGTCTGTTTGTTCCGGGTAATCTCCGAAACGGCTGGACCGATTTTGACGGGACTTTCACTGGCAGATAGCTGATGTTATGTGGAGTAACATAGGCTGCTTTTTGTCCCTGTAGTACGTACTCGTTGGATAATATCCGATATCCACGCGGGGGAAGCCGCGGGCAGCAGCTATTAGTAGATATATAGATTTAGTCTAAGTTATGGCAATGAGTTACTTGTAGGACAGTCCTAACATACCTAACAGAAACAGAATCCCTACCCTAGCGATGGAACAGACTTCCATGAAGCTTCCATCATTATAAAGTCAATAACGTTATTTTCTTTAATAACCTAATACCCACCCCAGGTAATCTTACTATTATAATACTACCTGTTATACACATAAACATATATTCACGCTTTCTACCAATGGGGGTAGGGCGGTAAGCAGAAACTACAGAACGCCCCACCTGCTACGAAGTGCCCAGTTTGTGGCAATAGACTTACTACTACATGGAACTTGAAGTTATTTAGCTGAATGTGGATGAACTGTACACTTCAGCCTACCCCTTCTGGGAATACAGGTATGATAATTGTTACGTTTAGGTTTGTCTGTGTTGGAGAAGAACGATTGTATGATGTTCAAGTTCTGTTAATTCTATTTGTTACCCTGGAATTATCCCGATGCCGATGTCGAAACTCCACACTAATGTCCAATTAGTAATAATATGTCTGGTCTCACTCATGTTGTGATGACATCTTTAAAAAAGCAATACGTCACGATCACAGCACTATTTTCAAAGTCAGTGACGTCACCTGTCGCAGCAGTTCGCTGTCAAACGACACTGGTTCGCTATCTCTTTCACACTCTCGGATTGTTGGCTTGCTACAAAAAGCACTTTACGCCTTTGATCGAATAGTATTTGATCGAGAGACGTCGTACAGTTTCTTTGCGCTACAATTACAATCAAAAGTAGACAAAGTGTGGATATAACTTGTGTTTAGAACAAATATTGGAGTGATGGCACCTATAGGTCAGTAAGAAATAAGATTAGCATACCTCGGACACGGTCCGGCACGTCGCGATTATTGTCTTCGCGATGTTCTGATTAGTGAGATATTTCACCATCCCGAGGCCGAGGCCCCTGTTGGCACCGGTGATCAACACTGTCTTCATATTGTGAACTGAACATAGATAAAACGCCTTGACTTTTGCTAAAGTTATCTTTTACAACCCCCAAAGGTCCGGTGTGTGTATTTTTCTTGTCTCTGTCACATTTACGTCAAAATGACAATACTAGGTAATTTTGTAAGGATAAATAATTTCTTAAAACCTATAATTAAAACTGAGAGAGCGTTCACATTGTGCCAACGAACACTTAGTTCTCGTAAGTAGTCCATGATTGTCTATCTTTTAACCTTGAAGTGCAGATAATTGTCTAACCTCACACTCGATTGAGCAACTCATACAACTCACTTTTTGTAACTTGGTTTTTTACCTGTTACTAGGGAATTCCTTAAAACTTGTTATTTGCATGCCTATTGTTTGTTAGACAGCAAATAATTTGTTTTAAAACAGCATCTGCAAGAAATTATTTGCATCCTTGGGATGGTGGAATCAATCCAAATGTCTAGCATATTCATATTCTAGCATATTCTATTGCACAATATTTTATTTTATTTACCAAGTTCATAGTTTTCATGAAATATTTCATATTTTTTCCTTTATCATGCTACAGTTTGAATTTGTTTGGTGATATCAGGCTGGCTGTGTTGTAGCCGTAATGCCAAGTTGGTTGCTCCTATAGACAATACCCCTGAAGGTATGAACTCTGTCAAACCTTGCAGTAATATTTGTCATGCACATGCAACATCAACATACATCAGCATACATCTATGGGAAGGAACAAACAGTAGTTACAACTGTTACAACATGGGTTGCTATAATTAGATATGTTTAGTTAGATGATTTAAAATGTTTGCACTTTCAATGTGAATGTCAATGCTATCCACAGGGAATGGTTTGGCCATCAATTGCTTAAAAAAACAAGCTTCCTTGTATTAATTTATACAGCTGGTGTATCTGGTTACAATATATTACAAAAGCACTCAGTCGCAGAAATGAAATTTTGGATTTTATACATAATGTTATTAGAAAGAAAATTTCATTCCAGATTCTTGATTTATATATACCTACACTGTAACCTGTATAAGTGGGATCCCAATGGACCTAGGATTATTTATTGCATATAGAGACTTAACTCACCCCCACTCACCCCACTACCACAATTCAAATTCAAATCATTCAAATAAAAAACTTTTTTTTTATTTTTTTTTTATTGATTTTATTGTCATGATTGATTTGTGATTCAAATTTTGTGAGTCAATTACCCCGTTTCCAAAATAGTCAGTTCTCTCATTTATAGAGGCACATGCTAAGACAGGTCGAAATGTACTGTTTTTTAATTTATAGAGGTGTAAATGTTCAAAAAAATTAATAAAAAAAATATATTTTGTGATTAGTTATTATTATTAGTTGTCATACTTAAACAGTCTATTGAACTACAACATCCCAATTATAGCGGTAAAAATCTAACAAATGCATTCTCAGTTATATAGGTTTAATTATTCCTAGTAACAGAGGTATTTCAATACAAAAGCGACATCACTGTAATTATCAGTAGTAGAGGTTTCTTACATATCCAGGGCCGGCAGTCTCGACTAGATAGCGATGCTGTCGCAAACTACCGATCGCT
Organism: Griposia aprilina; assembly: GCA_916610205.1. Classification (NCBI taxonomy): domain Eukaryota; kingdom Metazoa; phylum Arthropoda; class Insecta; order Lepidoptera; family Noctuidae; genus Griposia; species Griposia aprilina. Next base: position 2,797,535 of record OU744295.1, on the reverse strand, counting down.
AAATATTAAGGTGAATCCTCAAAAGTAGACCGAAAATTTCAAATTTTCTTTAGTTTTTTGCAAATTGCAGCTCTGTTTTACGTCGTATATTGATTAAAGTGGGATTCTCGATTGTGGGAATTATATATTTATCGAATAATAATCATCAATTTCATATCAATCGTCAAATTCAAAGAAAATTTTTAACTTGGCGGGCTACAACTGAGGATTCACCATAATATTTAGCGACATAGATAGCGACGCTGTCGCAAACTACCGATTAGTTTGCGGCAGCGTCGCTATCTATGTCGAGACTGCCGGCCCAGGGCCCACTTAACAAGGTTACATTTTACATTTCACATGATCTGATAGTATTTTGGATGTAGTGACACTTGTATTAAATGAGTGTTTTTTATCCATTTGTGACTAATTGAAGCTTCTTCTTTTAGTGCTCTACTACCGGAGCTCTGGGCAACCGGCTCTGTTGTTTGAGTTCCAGCTCATAGCTAGAACTATTAATGGGACTTCAACATGATATGCAAAATATTGGCGGGATAATTTTCACTTCTGTTACTGAATGCCTAATGAGGATCATGCGCAAAATCAGATCTTGGATTTTTAACGACGGTACCATGCACTACAAAATACTGATATTGTTACTTTTTTTATGATCAAAATCCATTAAGAAATGGTGAAGTTATTACAAGTTTTCCAGACTGTTCTAAATCTAAAATGGGCAGACCTCGACCTTGCTTGTTAGTGTCCATTACGGTTTTGTAGACTGGTACACAAAAATTGCTGAATCTTCGTTACTTTTAATCCAATTTCAATTATTTTTTTCACAGTATTAGGTTTGTAGTTTCCATTTATCTGAATAATTTTGTATTGTAAAAAACGTGCCTGATCCTCATTAAAATATAGTGTTTTTATTAAAATTGTATGCATCTAATGCTGGCCTAGGTTGAGGTCTTAAGAGTCCAACATAAACATGTTTAGTAACATCCAATAATATCATTACTGACAAGATTGTTATGTCCATTTTAGATGGAAATTTCGACTATGACCTGGCCGTTATCGGTGGTGGTTCGGGAGGGCTTGCGTGCGCGAAGGAGACCGTAAACCTCGGCGCGAAGGTCGCGGTGCTGGACTACGTGACCCCATCGCCGCAGGGCACTAAATGGGGGCTCGGCGGCACCTGCGTCAATGTAGGCTGTATACCCAAGAAGCTGATGCATCAGGCTGCCTTGTTGGGAGAAAGCATCCATGTGAGTTTTTTTCCCTTTTTTTTTAAACTTTATATTTTTCTCAATAAATTATTTAAATAAAACATGAAATCATTTAAATTCATCAGCAACATTCAGTAAAATTAAATTGTTTAAATAACATCCATGAAAAAAGACAGAGTTTATTCTTTGAATACTTACCTAGTATTTATTTTTAGTATCAAGAGATATTAGTGTTTCTACTTTAATTTTATTAGGGCTTCAATCATAATGTTACATAGGTTGTTTAATTTTTTCGTAGGTGGTAAGTTTCCTGGCTCTTATCCTATGCTACATATACCTGAATCCTACCCACATCCTACAAGAAACCCTGAAACTTGGATTTTTCCACTTTGGAGATGGTTATACAATTTTTTCTTTGTTTTGTAGTTAGTTACCACAAATTATATATTTGAGTTAACACCTTTAGGGAAAACAAACAAAAATAATTCAAACAGTAGTCAAGGGGTATACTAAAATTGCTGCAGAAAAAGCGCATTGATACAGTTAATATTATGTATTATAATAATTAATCTAATCTTTTTCCTGATATTATTAGTATTTCTCCTGTAATTAGTCCTAAATAAACATGTATAATAAAATCATAATTTTATATTTTGCAAATCTTTATGTAGTTATCAGTTAAGTGGGATGAAATAACATGTATTAGACGTATCGCTGACGTTTCGTAACTTAAGTTTTAGGACACATGCCATTGCTAAAATTTTATATACCCCAGACTTTACATAGGAAGCTAAATAAACGCTGGGATATGTGGTTGGTGCTCTATAAACGCAACGAAATCGAATAGGCGCCACGAAGTAGAAAAAGTCTGTTTCATCCCTCCGTATCAAAAAGCCCCAGAAGCTAATGGTCCTAATAGCAAAACGACCTATAATCAAAACGACAGTTTAGCGAAATGTCCTATTAACAAATCGTCCTACGAGCAAATGGTTCTAAAAACAAAATAACGGAAATAATACAGTCATACCCATAGACACGTAAACTTATATCTATGGTCATACCACACATAAATATGAGATTTTTAAAGGAACAATTTTATTTATAATCTGTTCGAGACACTAGACGTAAAAATAAAATAAACTTTAAAAAGTAAAAACTGACATTGTGAAAACAAAAAAAAACGTTTTTTTTGCGTTATTCAGTTCAGAAAATAGGTACGATACTTACATTCACACACAATGTATTTGCAAGGCTTACCTATTGACAAGCTACTACAGCAATCGTTGCTAATTTGCTGCCACTCATTTTTTCATTCTCTATCTCCGAAGACTTAATAAAGAAACACTAGGTTATTTGGGCCTCTAAGCATTTGAATTTGAAAGCTACCCCCGCCCGCGCCCTCGGGAATTTGGCGCGACATATTTATTTACCGTCACCCACCCATCGCCGACCCATCTCACTCCTGAGCCACGTGTACAAGCTGTTCTTGAGGGTCGCGGTCGTCACGAACCGACTGGCCAGGAGGCTTGGTGAGTTCCAGCCACCAGAACAAGCCAGTGTGAAAGAGCCTGGTATCATATTGGATTCATGCAGAAGCAACAATAATTATACAAATTATTAATGCATAAATCGGACAAACATAAAGTACTCTTTCAAACAAATAAATCAAATCAATGCATATTAATTGTGATATACAGTTTGCCACAGTACGATCGCAATCAAAAAAAAAAAAACCTTCATAAGTTACCTAAGGTAAACTTCACTTTTTTAAATTGGTGTAGTAATATGACGATAAACATCGATAAGAGATTTTTCAGTATTAATTTATTGTAGGTACTTTACAAATAGGACGTTTTGCTAATAGCACAAACAGCTCGTAGAACGATTTGCTTTATGGATATTTTGCGGCAGTGTCGTTTTTCTATTAGGACCATTTGCTTTTAGGACTTTTTGATCAATAGTGATATAATAGGTAAAATAAAAAAAAAACGAATCAACCACCGTTAGAAAACCTGCTTTCAAATAAAAAAACCGCATCCAAATCGGTTCACCTGTTTAAGAGCTACGGTGCCACAGACAGACACATATTGCGGTGAAACTTATAGCACCCTTCTTTTTGCGTCGGCGAGGGGGGGGGGGGGGCATCAGATGCGCAATAAGATATTATGAAAATTGGTTTAAAATATTTTTATCCCTTCCGAAACATATGACTTGTCGAGGTCATCAAAGTAGGCATTTATTTGTGAGACGATTTCGTCGTTGGAGTCAAATCTCTTTCCGCCGAGCCATTTTTCCAAGTTTGGGAACAAGAAATTGTCACTCGGGGCTAAATCTGGAGAATAGGGCGGATGAGGGAGCAATTCGTAGCCCAATTCATGTATTTTCGCCTTGGAAACTGCACATGTCCTTGCATTGTCCTGGTGGAAAAGAACTTTTTTCTTGGCCAAGTGCGGTCGTTTCTTTGTCAATTCCTCATTGAATCGACAAAATAAGTTGGTATAATAAGTTGGTATAATATTCGCTATTGATTGTTTTCCTCTTTTGAAGGTAGTCAATGTGGATTATACCGCATGCATGCCTTATCTTCGTGTCATCAGTACGGAGCATCGTTGGTTCGTACAATGTAGGGGGACTTGTACAGTTATGTTACATGTGCTAGCGCCGCGCGCCGGCATTAAGGCGGTACCCCGACCAAAACCTTGTCATAGTGCGTTATTCAGAGGCTATTAACTCATTCACTATGGGTAATAAACTACATCTAAAAGCACATTATTAATGTTCGATATCCTATCATCACATTGCACGTTCTTATTTGTTTTTATGTGTTATAAATACATCTAAAATCTCCTTGTAAATAAGTGACTAAAATTATTGATTGCATGCATCTTTTGCTAAAGGTGACGTTCTATTCATTTGAGGATTACACTAATGGATACATAATTTAAAAATCTAAATAATGCACGTTTTATTTTATTTTAAAACTTTACTTGTCTTTTTTTATTCAAATAATTTCATTATTTTTGTGAATTTTATGATAAATGAGCATACGGAGGGAGCGAGACAGAGCGAGACTCCCCGATGGGACAGAGAAGGACCGAACGCTCAAGGTCGTTTGGTCAGGGAAGCGCCTTAAGTACATGTTTGGATTTGCCAACATTGTTGCGGCTATTTGCCATTGCCCATTTAGTTTAAGTTTTGCATGTTTACATTTCAATTGCATACGTTAATGATAGGTGGAAGCGCGGAGTGTCCTAAAACAAGCAATTCCTTGCTTAAAAGGTGATCTCCAATAACATGTATCGAAATGCCCTTTGTAATTGAAATAAACATTTTATTTATTTATTTAGACTGGTTTCCAGACATCTAAGTTGCTTTTAATAAGTGTAGAGACACAAAAGGGGATTTTAATAATAATATTATTATTGTTAATTTTAATACAGCCTTTACCTATTTTTCATTTCAGCAATTAGTAAGTCTTGCCAAATCGCGAGTCAACTGTTTACCATCTGGCCCTAGCTTTACCATCCCAAAGCATAGCACAGATCTGTGCCTAAAACCATCTATTTGCTTTGGCTATAAACACAAATAGCCCCTGAGACCAGAAATCGATAAGCTATGCATATTTCAGATCAGACTGCATTACATTCGCAGTCTCATCTAAAACGTGTTTTATTTAGTTTTTTGTTTTCCTCTTGAATTTAAATGACTTATAACGGCTTCGATTATTGATCGTAGTGATTTGCAGTTTCGTGCACAGTATAGAATCATTATGAATAGTATGATACTATTCATAATGATTCTAAGTAGTAAATAATTCCAACTTAATGAGTCATCATCAAAGTCATTTGTTTTAATTAATTTTCTGGTTAAACCGTTTAATGCATCTTCCTGGTAGGGATACACTTAAACTTTTAAATTAAATTGCTCCATGGTTTCCTGTATTCATGACTAATGCTGCAATGATTCAAATGTCTCTCAACGGGTTGCATTACAGAGCAAACATAATACGTACTTAAAAGCGAACCTAATGTTTCGCTGCACTAATCACCTGAATTCCATACGTTTTTTACTAATTAGGTACCTAAGTATCTAAAACTGCGCACACTGAACAATAATTGCGTTGACTACCGTGGGAGTTGAGGCATAATATGAACAGCGCGGCGCCGCGGCCGGCGCGGCCGATCTGTCTAAATGCCCCGGCCGCCTACATCTTTTGCAATAACGAGGTCGATCTTATGTTCAAAAGGAGACGAAAACTGAATGTGGTATATTATGTTTAGTGGTCCTTTCTTAGAAGTAACCCGCTTTTTGACTATAAGAATTCTACATTTTTATCGACACTTAAACAACGCTCTTTATAGAATCTTCAATGTTCCAAGAATCCTAGACAAAAGATAAAATAAACGTAACGCCTTTTCTTCAAAACATTTTTATCGAAAACAATTCAAGTTACATTGTCTTAAAATTCATTTCTCTCACATTATCTATTTAAATTTGCGTTGCGCAGACATCGTTTCAGAAAATAGTAGCAAAAAAATGATAGTGGTTGTTCCATACCATTAACTAATGTGGAATTCTGTAGCTTCATGGTATAACGCTCGGAACTAATAGGTTTATTCTATGCACAGTATTCAGAGGTGACATTGTGTATGTAAAACTAGAAAAACAGTAGATCACCTAGATAAACTTTAAGTTTATCTAAGATCGAAGATAAAAAGTTCTTGCTGTACAACTCAGAGGGGCAATTCTCTTCTTCTCTTCTTCTCTTCTTATTCTCTTTTTGACATTGATTGTAGCTGAGATGATATGGCGACTAGATTTCGAACGTTTTTAACTACGGGAATTGGTCTTCCGGTTTCCTTCAGGATCCAAGATTTAGCATATAAACGTGGTTATGGCGACGATTTACCAAATAACATCTCTTTGGTAGGATTGGATACTTATACTTTCAGCAGGTTCAGCAATAGCTTTTGGTGCGCAAAAAAAACCAGTCTTGGCAAAACCGGGAACTTAATCAAAAATGCTGTTTGAGTTTTCTCCAAAATCGAGCCTATGGCGTATGCTTCTGTGCTCTAGTTGTCATAGTTTTCTATTTATCTCTAACTCAATAACTTTCTTTAAATCCGGGAGTCCGATTCCGAAAACGGGCCTGTAAGAAATGAGTAAATGTCATAAAATATTGCAAAGCTTGATTTAAACGAGGCACCATAAGTTTTAAGTGGGCCGGAACTTTCGTGTGTTTATTTCGGGCCAAGCCCTTCAGTAATAGTACGTAACCGTTGACCTCAGTCAGCCGCAAGGTCGCAAACCGATCATAGCAGTCGAGGTATTTCCCATACATATGCCGTTAGCGACCAGTCGATCAATACTTTTGATGAATGTTTTATGTTTACTAATACATCCACTGCAAAGACGTGGTGACAAAGTTATGGAGTTTAGTTAAAACAAAGAGTCGTAAAGAAAATGAATAATTATCTATACTCTATACAGGTAAATAAAATTGGAGTCTGTTTGTAATATTAAAATTACCGCTTTTTACTAAATGCATCTGGATGTATACACGGTACATATACCAAAATAACATTTTTTACATTTTTTGTCTGTCTGTCTGTTTGTTCCGGCTAACCTCCTAAACGGCTGGACCGATTTTGACGGGACTTTCCCTGGCAGATAGTTGATGTTATAAGGAGTAACATAGGCTACTTTTTTATCCCGGTAGCACGTTCCTGTAGGACAATTTTCGATGTCCACGCGGGCGAATCCGCGGGCAGTAGCTAGTCTACAATAATAAAGTTTGTTTTTAATATACTAGAATAGGTACTAGTTGTAAGTGTTTCGCGGACGAATGTGCTGTTAGGCCTCAAAGATAAGTTCATGGACAGTACTGTCATCGGTGGGTAGGGCTATACGATCACTGTATAGCTAAAATGTCCAGGGACCAATGTATTGTGGACTTTATTTTGGGACATTTGATCCATGGAGCGTCCATGGAGTTTCTTGCCCGTTCTTCTCCATAGAAACCTACGTTTTAGAATGGGCAACTTAACTGTATCTTTCTGACTGACGGGCTCCTTGACAATTCAAAAGTTGCATGTAAATGGTGTAAGTTAAATAAATGCTTTGAGAGCAGTGCATAGTAGAGGTAGCTAAGCTATAGCTATACACCATCACGGTTTATGACAGTATATTAGTCAGCAAAACAAGAACTAGATCTGCCAATAGGTTATGCATCGCCATGTGCACTAGGTACTATAATTATATTTAGTTCATACGCCCACGATGTTGGGACTAACCTGGCAAGTCGACCTTCATATTAATACATGGTTTGCAATGACTTAGAAATATGTTCATTAGCATGTTTAAATACTCAGAGCGTTGCGAAGTGTCGTGAAATCTCGCGAGTCGTCTTTCATTCTCGCATCCCTTCGAACTCCTACAGAATATTTTGTGTTAAATAGTTAACTGCTAACTTATAGTATATCCTGTTCCTATTGTAATCTTTCGTTATCGTGATAAGTCCTATTGAATGTGTAGTGACTGATAAAGTGATAATATAATAATCATTGAGCTAACAATGCAGGCACTCGTGTTATTATTTTATCAATCATTTAGGGAGTACGAGTATCTGCCTCCATTCGTTGTTTGAAGAAATTCGCTTGATTCGACCAATTTTCCTTTTAGTCCGTCTTATCATCTCTTTACTGACCGACAGTGACTTCGTGATATTGATTCTTTAACGTAAGCTAAAACGTGACTAAAGTTATGACAAGTATAATCAGAAAGTTAAAACTTCATGGGGTGTAAAATCATTAGTGTTTCATAATTCTCCTGTCCATATCCCATTCTTTATGTATCCTCCCCTAAGAGATAGATGTACTGAAACAGTCACTAACGCTGCGACCAGAAAACAATAAAGATTTCACTATGTTTGTTGAGGTGCTCAATGTTTCACACATTCCGACATTCAATGGTCACCTATTACCTACATGTAACACGTGTATTCCTATTACATGATATCTTACGAAGATAACTTGGAAATAACGCTCCAAGAGTAATCTGAGTACTACCGCTACCTTACTGCGCTATAATATTATAAATTGACTTCACTTTAATTCCTGTTTTGTTTATATATTTTTTTACGTAATAATTTGCACGCCGCCGCCGTAAGGTAGACTGTAGCCGATCTCATTAATTTATGTAGGTACAACATCTTTTAACTGTTTACCTACATTCATAGGAAATAGAGTTCTGATTCTGATTCTTAAAGTAGCAGCAATTATTTAGTTTTTATTATTCCTTGCATTTTTAAGTTCATCTAATATAATTATTGGTAAAATATTTAATCGCTGCCAAGTTTCTTTTTGGTAGCAAATAGTCAGTAGCCCTTTAAGTTGTTAGTCGCCTGAAAAATAATTAGCTTTTATCATTGTTTACTGAAGCTTTGAAAATTATACTATGTGATGTGATTTCTATCTCTGTTTTAATATAGGAATTTAAGAACATGAATATATAACTTTTATTTGTATTAGGTAAGTCTGAAAGCGTCACATTTATTAAAACGTTGGCTACTAACATTACAGGAGGCCGTCTCTTACGGTTGGGAAGTACCTGCCGTGAAGGAAATCAAAATAAACTGGCCGGCGCTCACAGAGTCCGTACAGAACCACATCAAATCCGTCAACTGGGTGACTAGAGTTGACTTGAGGGATAAGAAGATCGAGTATATCAATGGTCTAGGGGAGTTCAAGGATGCGCACACGATTATCGCGACGTTGAAGAATGGGTCTAAGAAGGAGATGACTGCGAAGAACATCGTGATTGCTGTGGGGGGCCGGCCGCACTACCCTGAGATCCCTGGGGCAGTGGAGCACTGCATCAGCAGTGATGACATCTTCAGTCTCAGTAACCCCCCGGGCAAGACGCTCGTCGTTGGCGCTGGATGTATCCTTTTCAAATATACTCATCCTCCTGCACTTATCCCAATTTATTTGGGACCGGTGCAGTTCCATAAGCCATCTCTAATATATATCATTTCCGTATTGACCGTCATTACCTTCACAAACTTAACAACTTAGAATAGTATGATCATTGCGTGATTTTCAAATTACATAATCGCTATCGGCAACACCAATCTAATTCCGATAATCAAACCGATACATCACTACAAGCAAACATGGATAGTAATTTTTAACGGTACCAAGGTAATAAGGTCTGAGTCAACATGAAACTTCATAGTTAACTTTCTGCTCCGTTTACATTTCCTTTTACGTTACTTAGTCACACTGAAAAGGGAAACTACCATAGTTTACCTCATTATTTTCCATGGCAATAGTAACACGTTTTCTGTGTAAAATAAAATTAACTGGCAGCTTAATAAGCGGTATAAAGATACAACCTTGTGACATAGGTACAGTTCGCGCAAAAACTTTATGAGCTCTCGGAAGTTGGAGCGAGTGGCTGCGCAGTATGCATAATATAGGTTACCGAGGGCACTCTCTCACTTAACTGTACCATGCGCGGTTTCATTCTTGGGCCTACGTTCAGAGGACTCATAAAGTTTTGAGCGAACTGTACAGCCAGACGGCGCGCGTTAGGTTTCCGTTGGACCCGGAACCTCAAAACTTGGACATGAACTTGCCTGTTTAACAGACGAAAAACTGGAAGAGGTTCTCAAGTCGACGCGTTTTTTTTAGGTGCCGATCCAAAATTTGTAACTTACATTAATTTGGTAGCTGCGAAACTTTTTGTTAAAAGGTTTTTTAAGTACCTATCTATCTATCAAAGCTAGGCCCACAATTCACCATAGAACTTTCTTAATCCAACACAACAGACATTGGTCTCGAATGCGCCGGCTTCCTAAACTCGATGGGTTACCCGGCCACCGTGTTGGTCCGCTCCGTGCCGCTGCGAGGCTTCGACCAGCAGATGGCGCGCATGGTCACCAACGAGATGGAGGAGAGGGGCGTCAAGTTCCAGCACAGATGCGTGCCGCTGTCTGTGGAGAAGCTTAGTAGCGGACAGCTGAAGGCGCGTTGGTTAAACACGGAACTTCAGGAGCAGTATGTGATTTCTTATATTTGTCGAGACATATAATAGTTTCTACCATTTTGAGGGATTTCGGAAGCAGAAGAGCTTCTCTGTTAAGGAGCGTTGCTGTGTTCCGGGTTGAAGGGTATGTGTGCCGGTGAAATTTCAGGCGCATGAGACATTTCAGCTCTGTCTCTTCGATGGCAACGCACCTACCATGCCACTGGATGGCTTTAGATGGCCATATAATAGGCGGCACTTACATGCATTCAGAATGACAGAAAAACACTTCTCTAAAAATTACGTTAATTAGTTGAGTAAATAATTGTCGTGTGTTTCAGATTCGAAGATACATTCGACACAGTGCTGATCGCGACCGGTCGGTACGCGCTCACCAAGGCACTTAACTTGGACGCCGCTGGAGTTACCGTGAGTTTAAATTAAATAACTTAAACTTAGCGATCTGAAATACCTCAGTTCAAGTGCATAATTTTATTAAATCACAGTCTCTTGTAAAGGTGCTTTCACATCCCCAGCATTCGTGCGAAATCTGAATAACCGCTACAACCATTTGGGCGGTGAACGCTTGCTCACAAATGCTCGTTGACAAATCTTGACTGTGTAAATGCTCCTTATTACTAAGATCCAAATTTGCCTGACAATAGACATCTCTAATTTGATTGGATAGGCTCATATGGGAAATACTGCAATTGAGCGCCTAATCAAGTACGACAACCAACTGTTTCCTATTAGTTTGTCCACAAACCGTAACTTTCCGATACGTAAACAAAAAAAGCTTAATATTTGGGCGCGGTACGAACGACTAGACTAGGTGAGGCCGTATCGGCAATAATCCAAATATAACAAGACATAATAACCACCCCGGGGATATCTAATGGACTTGTACCACTAATCACTTAATACGTTTAGCGCCAAACGAATTTAAAACATTGTTCGGTTTCTGTAAATCGTTTGAAGATATCAGAAACCGAATTCTGTTTTAAATTATGTTTAGGGTCAGTGGGTCGTCTTAGGGGCGGAGTTTTATCGAAGAGTGTCGAGCCACAACTGTATGCAGGTTCTACAGATATTAGACACATGTAACATTGATAATTACGTTGTATTATCGTTGTTATCAAATACTTTAATGTGTAACCTTGTACGATATGAAGTATTACTACATTTTCGAAGTGGATTAAAGTTCAATAGGATTTGGATTAAAAAAAAAAAAAAACTATAGCAGTCCCGCGTCTGGAATTGTACCAACTGCCTGATTAATGGCGTTAGACTCGCCCTTATTGCATGAGGCTTCTAACTCGTGGAATGTACATAGTTCCTAATTACTGTACACCAATACTTCATTCCGGGAAATGCTGCTACCCATCGATGATGATCATAATATTATGTTGGCCTTGGTTAACTCATTGGCACCCTCTTATTAATTAACGCGGACTCAAGTTATGCCACACTTAATCCTCGAAAAATTTATGATTTATCTGAAAGTTATACTGGTTGTAAATTTACTCCGTGTTTATTAATAAGGGAGTAGAAGTAGCGGAAGGGTTTGTATATGTATACTACATCTTCCTGATGCGAAATCTTACCATTTTACATCACGCTTTCAACTTCCAGTTTCAATCCTATTTGCCACAAACATGTTTTAAACCGAACATCCCTATTTGCAGTGTATATCGGAGAACGGTAAGATCGCCGCTCAGACCGAACAGACCAACGTACCGAACATCTATGCTGTGGGTGACGTACTAGAGGGAAGGCCAGAGTTGACGCCCGTGGCCATCGCCGCCGGCCGCCTGCTCGCGCGCAGAATGTTCACAGGCGCCACACAGCACATGGACTATGAAAATGTTGCTACGACTGTCTTCACACCCCTCGAGTATGGTTGCGTTGGACTCAGCGAGGAGACCGCTACGCAAAAGTATGTATAACTAGTTTAAACATGTGTTTGAAAGAAAAAGAAAGAAAGAAAAATGCATTTATTGGCATTGCAGCAACAAAAATACACCTTAAAACTAAAAAAAACACGGAAAACACAGTAGGTTTGTTTGTATGCTCTTTCTTCTATCAGGCAGCAATGGAGCAATATATACATGTAATTTTTTACATAGAGATAGGCTATGGGTCGGAGCAACGTTTTATCCCGGAAGATGCAATACAAAACTCGGTGTGTCTTATTTACGGTAATGTACTTAAGGCGGAACCTTCAGGGTAGCCCGCGAAATTCAATTTTTCTTAAGTTTTTTGCAATTTGCAGGTCACTGTCAGGTAGTATTTTGATTAAAATATGATTCGCGACCGTAACAAATATGGCTTTACAGAATTATAATCATTAGAATCAGCAATACACCTCTATACGTTCATATTACCCTATTGAATGACTATTTCATGAAATCATGACATTTGAGGGCAATTCTAACTTAGGGAGTTGTATTGCTGATTCTAATGATTATAATTCTGTAAAGCCATATTTGATACGGTTGCGAATCATATTTAGATCACCATACAACCTCATACTGACCTGCAAATTGCAAAAAAACGTTAAAAAATTTGAATTTCGCGGGCTACCTTGGCGCATGCCCCTTGACATGTTTTATTCACGTGTTTGCTCGACTAGTTTCGGCTTTGAAAGGTCATCAACACGAATACATGGTATACATTGTTATGTATATATGGTTCACCAAAGTTAAAATATAAAAATATTTAAACACAACATGTAACAAGACATCAAAATAATTATATGCGGTAATTTTATCTATAGCACAACAGACACAACGACGCCAGACACAATGCTCCTCTCATTATGAGTAAGAGTGTCCTCAAACTTACTATCTTGACATTCGGATTAGTTAATGTAACGAGAAAACAATTGAAGATCACGTTAGTATTGTTTGAAATGAAAGTGTTTCTAAAGATTTCAATCGTCAGACTTGCCCTCACTGTACTTATGTCGCGGAGAAAGTGTCCATACTGAAAAGAGCCTCAGAGGCATCGAAACGAAACAGAAACGTGACCATCTTTTGACGCGGTAGGACGAATCTAACGCTTTCAATCTTTGGATTCTAAATCCAAGTTGAAGTGTGGAAATACCTTGTTATGGTCGACATCGCAATGCACACTGTGAGATGGCATCACTGATCACATTCTATCGCTCTACACAAATTGAGAATGTATTGATAATATTCAAGGGTATTAGCATAGCTTGATAGAAACACGTTTGAGGATTATATGATTGTACCTTGATAAGCAAATCATTAAAGTATGCACTCCAATCGGTCGACTTTAATAATGTCTAGCGTGTAGCTAAATTACTGTATTATCTTTATTACCATCTGCTCGATCGAAATATTTGTTGCTATCTTAATTAAAATGTGCGCGAATTAGAAATTATAAAATAAAATCTAACGTCACGATATTTTCGTGGACGTCCCCGTCATCGTCCAGAACATGTATGGAAATACGTGCACGTAACGTTATCGTGGACCGAAATTGACAAGCGTCTTCATGTATTTCCAAACATTTTACTTCCCTGTGTTATCGTGATGCCGTGCCGTGGACGTGGACTTCCACGATAATATCGTCACTTTAGAAATTATAATAGCGCATATTGGAACACATTGCAGTTTTCAACATTTTGAAGTCCATACAGCCATTAGTTATGACAGCCTCAAGAGAATTGAAACTGACTGACCACAAACCTCGGAAATTTGAATGGGTTTTTAGCGTTTCGCATTATACAGGGCTTGCTCAATAAATTACCAAGCGGTATCTTATTCCATTCCTGACTGGGAGAAATAAACAGGCTTAACCACTAAGGAATAATCAACCCCTAAAACAGTGAGACGGGTTGATTTACATAGGTATACCCATGGTATAATTATATATACTTCGCCAGGTATAGCATTCCGAGACACAGTGGTCACGTGGGAGACACAAGCCTGCGTCATCACCGCTGTGTTACCAGTAGTGTGTAAATGTGTTCTACTATGCGCTATTATAATTTCTAAAGTGACGATATTATCGTGGAAGCCCACGTCACGGTATCGCGATAACACAGGGAAGTAAAATGTTTGGAAATACATGAAGACGCTTGTCAATTTCGGTCCACGATAACGTTACGTGCACGTATTTCCATACATGTTCTGGACGATGACGGGGACGTCCACGAAAATATCGTGACGTTAGATTTTATTTTATAATTTCTAATTCGCGCACATTTTAATTAAGATAGCAACAAATATTTCGATCGAGCAGATGGTAATAAAGATAATACAGTAATTTAGCTACACGCTAGACATTATTAAAGTCGACCGATTGGAGTGCATACTTTAATGATTTGCTTATCAAGGTACAATCATATAATCCTCAAACGTGTTTCTATCAAGCTATGCTAATACCCTTGAATATTATCAATACATTCTCAATTTGTGTAGAGCGATAGAATGTGATCAGTGATGCCATCTCACAGTGTGCATTGCGATGTCGACCATAACAAGGTATTTCCACACTTCAACTTGGATTTAGAATCCAAAGATTGAAAGCGTTAGATTCGTCCTACCGCGTCAAAAGATGGTCACGTTTCTGTTTCGTTTCGATGCCACTGAGGCTCTTTTCAGTATGGACACTTTCTCCGCGACATAAGTACAGTGAGGGCAAGTCTGACGATTGAAATCTTTAGAAACACTTTCATTTCAAACAATACTAACGTGATCTTCAATTGTTTTCTCGTTATATTAACTAATCCGAATGTCAAGATAGTAAGTTTGAGGACACTCTTACTCATAATGAGAGGAGCATTGTGTCTGTTGTTTTACGTATTTTATATATATTATTATATTTATAATTTACGTATTTTGAAATGAGGAGGGTTATGTCCAAGTTACAACACTTGGATAATTCATTGTATTGCCTACAGAGTCTCGGGAGAGCGGAGAAATGTCACAGATTAGTTTTAGATCCTGAGACGTAAAATAAATTGAAGCTGCTTTTCCGCGGCAGACGAGATGGGTCGTTCATATGCAGTTTGCCTAGTTGTTCGCTGCAGGCTATGACTCCATTGAATACTAGTTGCCCATTCCAAAGCGTAGTAGGTTTCTATGAAGAAGAAAGGGCAAGAAACTCCATTGACACTCTTTTAATGAGTCGCGATATCGAGCGAGATTCATTAGATAATAATTGTGCCTCATTACGCGGGTTTCAAGAGGTTATCAAATAAAATATATATAGCTAATTATAACTTGCCCTCTTCAGATTCGGCGCTGATAACCTGGAGGTATACCACGCCTACTACAAGCCGACGGAGTTCTTCATCCCGCAGCGCAACATCAAGAACTGCTACCTGAAGGCCGTGGCGCTCCGCGAGGCACCGCAGAGGATCCTCGGACTGCACTTCGTGGGCCCCGTCGCTGGGGAGGTCATTCAGGGCTTCGCTGCTGCTCTCAAGTATGTATTGCACCATATTAGAAATTAATTAAAACTCTAACATTTGAGAAGAGAAAGTTACAGTAATTCCAAACTATGTAGGTTTATCTTACGCCTTTTAACTCTCACATTTTGTCAAATTATATAAATATTTTAAATGAATTTGGAAGTTGTCCTAATAGTCTCGTAGGTTTCTGGACTTTCTGGGTACGATCCACAAGTTGGGCAAAGTGCTTTTGAGATTTCCGTTAGGAGTTTCTCAGTAGCACCCTGAAATTAAGCAATAAACTCGTCCCCTATTACATGGAACGTAAACATAACTAGAGAAATGTGGGTGTACTAAACTGCCTTCCCCCTTCGGGGTACTTGCGTATGTTTCCTAGTCTGTCGATTTATTTTAACGAATTTGGAAGTTATTAATTTATTGATATGGCATTTCAACGACTAATTCACTAAAACATACACAAGCGTAAATGGCATATAGTTTTAGGTATTGAGAATTGGTCACTTACAGAAGTGCACACAGCACTAGCAGAGAACTTAATGATTAAAGGACGGTTGATATCGTTAGTTGAATTATTTAAATCTAAAACAAACCGAAAATGAGCTATGGCAGCACAGATACGATAGGAAATACAGAAATATTTAGCAAAATAACAGAAAATATATAATCTAAATTTAATTTCGTTTGTATTGTAGATGCGGCATCACAATGGAGCAGCTCATGAACACGGTGGGCATTCACCCGACCGTGGCGGAGGAGTTCACGCGCCTCAACATCACCAAGCGCTCCGGCCGAGACCCCAACCCCGCCTCCTGCTGCAGCTAGGAACCTGCTCCTGCCGCTACTGTTCCACGGTCAACTACACATGCACCCTGCCCGCAGCAAGATATAGTGAAACATGACGTACTTTATAGTGTTAAAAGTTTAAATCATCATTTTAACTGCGAAAAAGGAATGGAGTTATTCGCAGTGTAACTCTATCTCTATAGTGAAATACACGTAGTTCTAGTAGTACTTCTGATTGCTTACTATTACTATTTTGTCTCGATAGTCGACTTAGACGGTTATATCGATAAATCGACTTAATTAAAACCATTCTTCACTAACAACAACCTTCGCAAGTGATGATCAAATAATTGATATGATTTTTTTTCGTATTTGAATCTATTTCACTATTAATTTGTTCTCGCTATATCATCGCTGTCGGCAGTTTTTCTCCACTGATGTTGTTAAAGAATTCGGTCCAAGAGTGCGCCCCTCACGATATTAATACCGATTGTTTCGATACTTGTAACGAAGAAATTTAGCATAATTGTAGATTTATTTGTAGTTGGAGTGTAAGGGGTAAGGAATGTTTTGGTTGAGGTATTAACACTTTTAAAATAATATTCTTCGCTTTTATCCCCTTTATTTTTAGTAAACACCTAAAACCTTCCCTTCAGCTACTGAATTAAATACTACCTACGTACTAAATTACCTTTTATGTATTTTGCAATGTTTTCAGTAATTGGTTGTTAATATTTGATCAGTTATCTTAATTATATTAGATAAGACATACAATGTCTCAGAAATCTACCTTCTGGTGCTTTGCCATCTACTAGAACACTTCTTGTAGATGGATTTACTTTCAAATTTTATATAGTACAAATCCTTCGAAGAGTATGAATATTGTTGTCTCAAAATATGTAGGAACAAATGTATTATTGTTACTATGAAGAAAATAAAATGGTACAGTATTATTGATATTATCAGTTATGCTCATCTCTGCAATCGATGTTATGCAACATTCCGGACGACTAACAGTAAATCAATCAGTTTCATACTATTGTATACTTTAATTTATGTAATTTTGAACTTAAATAAAGTGATATATTTTTAATGAAAAACTAGTTGCGTTGATTTTGATTTTTATTGATTGGTTTGGGACGTTGTTACGAGCTCTTTAAGCGGACATTGTAGCACACAGTGCAAAATAATGAAGTCCTAACATGGCAATATTATCAAAACACGCATTAGATTGTATTATATTACGTTTTACACACATATTAACAAAATAAAACTGCGAACTATCATATCCGGTGAATATAAAAGCAAAGGCACGCACTCATTCGTCCTTCGATCAGTGGACTGGTCAGGGCCCATCGTTAGTGATGTACCGGTCCATGTCGCTGGTGGTCTGGCAGTCGAACCAGAACTGCGCCGTCGGCAGCGGGTAGTACTCGTGGGCCTGCACTAGCTCGTTGTCGAAGCGCCAGAAACGAGGCCCTTGGAAGAAGTAAGTATCTGGAACGCAAGGAGATCCAATACAAAAGAGGGAAAGAAGAGTATGAAAAACTAAACTGAAATAAGTTGCAGGGAACAATGTTTTATACAGGGTCAAATTAAATTAGCTAGCGAAACTCCGCGGACGTGATGGGTATCGATATCTCAACACGATATAACAAAAGAAAACAGATTTTGTCAACTCATACTTCAAGTAACGACCAAACCAAAAAAAAAACCAGCAGACGAAAAACCCCAAAAAAAACCATCCAATCTTTTTGTTTCTGTTTTATTGTGTTTAGACATCGTCGCCCACTGTTTTTTTTTGTCTGGTATCGACCCATCACGTCTGCAGAGTTTCGCTAGCAAATTTAATTTGACCCTGTATAGTTTTATTTCAAATGCCGTCTAACAGCTATGTTCTAACAGGATAGATAAAATAAATACCCTCGTATCTATTGCATTTTTTGTCAAGGGGCGTTCATGTCCGAAGATCTCTCCCCCCCCCCCCTGACTCATGGTAGCTTCATGGTAGTGGTAGGAACCGTGGGTTTTTAGTTAAGGTGTCCGACATAACCCGCCGTTCTCCTTAGACTTGGACGGAGCGTAGACTCGAGGACATCACAAAATATAAAGTTCCACTTTCCCTAGGCGAAAGATCATGGCTACCCTTTCTAGGAAAGGCGATAGGTACCCATCCACAAGGAGTAAAAAGTTGTCTTTAAAAGATCGCTTTTAGCGATAAGACCATTGTGACGGCCTATGTAAAATTTCTACATTTCATATCTTTAATTCATATGATGTACAGAAAAAAAGAGTATAATATTCTAAGCTCTATTCTGCTGAAGCTGTTTTACCTCCCTTCCACACAATAGCAGCATCCACAGGATACGGCACCTGTCTCCACATGGACATCTCCTTCGGGTACCGTTCGTCCATAGTCCCGTTACTCTCGTCATACCGCCAGTACCTCTCCTCTTCAATCAGATACGTCTTATTGTTGTAATTAGAGAGGAAGACGGTAGTCAGCTCCGGGACCTCGTCGGGGATTGAGTAGTCAGATACGGCGCCTTTCTTGATGTAGTGGAATGTGGAGTCGAACTCCCAATAGCTTTGGCCTGCAATTAAATGTTCGTTTTTGTGAGAAGACATGAGCTTTACTAAACTGTGATTTTGGCAAGGTAATCTAATGGTAGTCGTGATGGCCCTGTGGTTAAGATCCCGCCTCTCATAAACGAGATTGTGGGTTCAAATCGGAGCTAGTACCAATGTGACTTTTTCATTTTATAGTTATGTACTTTCTGGGTTTATCTTGGGCCTTATTGACATCAGTGAAGAAAAACATCGCGAAGAAACCTGAGCTTGTAGTAAATATAAGTTTGAAATCGCCATCCCGTCATGAGCGAGGGTGGTGATCAAAGCTCATGCCTTCTCTATATGAGAAGAGGCAATTGCCCTGCAGTGCGACAATACTAAACCGGAAACTAAACCTTATGAGTAGCTACACATAAGGTTTAGTTTCCGCTGCAACTTTTATATTTTATAACCTTCAGTTGTTCTGAAATAGATAATTCAACTCAACCATTTGCATCATCAACAGCATATACATTAAACATTGGCTTACAATAGCATTTCGAAAAGGTAATACTTACTGCTAATATTTACACAAATTATAAGTACATAACATTGATGTAAATAGCATGCATTGTAACAACCATTTGCATGTACATTACCATAGGTCATGCTTTGGTGTAAAGATTTGGCAAACAGCTGTCTGTCCTATGAGCGTTTGGGAAACCTACATTCTATAGTCTCTCACTTAAGCATGACCTATGTATGTGCTTCAATATTACGCAAGTTCTTGATTAGGTAGCTACTTGCCTGAGAAAATGACAATATTTCTGTCCTGTTTCTGGTAAATGGTTTTGATGATGTTGACGTCCGAGGGTAGTCTTCGGAACACGTCGTGGAAGCGCTGCGGGTAGCCCCTCTCCATCTCGTGCCTGTCGCGCAGCACCCACACCCACTGGGGAACGAATGCGGAAATTAACTTTACTATAATCCTGTTCTATCAAACATTGGAAATACCCATCGCTGCGTAAAGTAGTATGGATTTCCATTTAATGCTCTGTCGTGAGACGCGATCGTAATTGGATACGAGCATCCAACGGTTACCCTCGACCGTTACACGTTCAATTTATCTGTTCTGCTGGAACGTCAGTCCCTAACGCTCTATTCAGGACTAAGCCACCATTCTCGAATGATTATAAGTTCTGATCGCTAAAACTAAAAGTTTCGGAAGTGCAAAGGTAGTAGACACTAACCTCCTCCTCAAACACAAAGATCTTGCCGTTGATGACCTGCAGCGTGTCATAGTTGGTCATGCAGAGGTCGGGCATGTAGTTCTCATCTTCGTCGCTGCTCGGCTTGGTGAACCGCGGCACCAGCGAGGAATGCGTCACAGGGCTCTCCGTGCTCTCTGCGATTTCCTCTTGGTCTTTTACTGCGAACGATTTTAATTCGGGATGTAAAAAGATTCATCATGGAATCCGTCATTTACGCATCTGTACATAAAACTAAGTACCTAACTTTGTGAAAAATGATTGTTGGGAACCGACTTTTATTTTTGGTGTGAAAATTCGCTGTTGGGAGTAGTGCGCCCTGTAGCACACGCAAAGCATTGTGTATAGTATATGGGTGTATGCAACGGTACAGGGGCTTATGGGACAAGTTTTCGTTAGTAAAACAAACATTTCTACAAAAAAAAAAAAACACTACAAAGTGAAAAATAACTTTAATTTCGGAAGTCGGTGGCAAAAAACTAAAATACAGATCCAGAGACATCGACTTACGAAATTAAAGTTATTTTTCACTTTTGTTTTCTTTGAAGTCGGTTGTTTATTTTTTTTTGTAAAAAAGTTTTTTATTTTTCACTTTTTAGTGAGTCAGTTATTAATTTATCGAAGTTAAAAAAGCCTAATGTCAACTGCTCATCACCTTTTGCAAAATATTCCTTTCCCCGATGCAGGGGCTTTAATTGTTGAGGCGTTCTCCAGGTAAGAACCAAAAGAACTGCATATACATTGTGACGAGCATAAATTGCTTAGCAACCTTAATAGAGTAATCGAATCGCAACCCTTGACATACTTATTATTGAGTAGTTCCGGTTGCCACCAATGGCCTTCATCATCAGTTCCACTTCCCCGAATGGTGCTTTCCGAGAGCAAATGCACGAGTTACTATAAAAAATACCCAAATCGCTATAGGTGTGCCTATAAAATTTGAGGATTTCCATGGGATCCACTCATCAGATTCTGACTTGGTGACAATCCCAGATAGCAATTTAAACTTGAATCTGACTGGCAATAAGTTTGATGTATCAAAAGTGAAGGTTTGATCCAAATTTGCCATGTCAATTATATACACTTGAGGCAAGTTTAAATCAAACTTTCTAGTTTCCCAGCAACAAACTTGCATAATGTCTGTTTCTATAAAGTTTATGCAACTTCGACATTTCAAACTTGCATGATGTCTGTTTCTGCAAACTATACAAAGTCACACGGACATTAACACATTAAATAATACCATGTATACCACATGGCATGCTTTGACCATTAAAAAATTTTGAATGAAATCCATTCATTAAAAAAATCTGCTGTTCCATACATTTTTTTAGGTATACGAACAACAGACTTTTTTAAGTGAATAATTTCATTCAAATTTTGTATATATGGTCAAAGTATATACCATGTGGTATACGTGGTATCATTTAATATGATGAGGTCCGCGCCACTTTGTATACAATGTTGACATACTTGCTTTTCTTTATTGCACATTCTTTCAAGGCTTGAAGGCCTCTAGATAACAGTGGTCGCTGAGTTGCAACAAGTAATCGGTTAATATTCGGTATTCGGCGTATGAAACTGAACGCGATCAGCACATAAAATACGTTTAAGGGCTGTCAGTGTCATTATTTTCTGTGGAATATTGAAACTGACAGCTCCTGAACGCGGTTTAGATGTGCTGATCGCGTTCGGTATCATTGGTGAAATTTTCATTAAGGCGGAACCTTCAGGTTAGCCCGCGAAATTGAAATTTTCTTACGTTTTTTGCAATTTGCAGGTCACTGTCAAGTTGTATTTTATTTAAAATATGATTCGCGACCGTAACAAATATGGGTTTACAGAATTATAATCATTAGAATCAGCAATACATACGTTCTGTCTGTTATTCCCCAGCACGATAAGCAAATTACGCGCGTCCCTCACGCACGCACAACACAACAGAAGTACTCTCATTATATAAGTCTATGATGTGTATTGGAGTGTAATATACTTAATCCACTGGGCTACAGGCACAGACCATGGTATAATAATATACTTTAGACCATGGCACAGACTAACTAATCGTGTAATTACATATAGTATTGTATTGTAAGCCATCATGGCGTCAAGTCAAAACTCGCCTCGCCGACGGTGAGTATTATTCTTTGGTCAAAACACGCGAGATGCGATGCGTCAATAAGTGTCACGAATGCGATTGACAACGTCACACTTTTTAGCCAATCATAGCGTGCTGCACTCATACAGTGCACGCGGCGACCAATCATGTTTATTTGCGCCCGTCCCACCTCTTACCCCGCTACGCATTCCTATCTTCCTGTGCCGATAACGGAAAACTCAAGTTTGTACCAAACTTAAAACAAGTTTGTACCAAACTTAAAACAAGTTTGATACTTTCATCTTTGAAATATAACGCAAAATTCAAGACTGCTACAGACTTACCTTAAACTTCAATCTTCATCGATAAATTAACAACCTTGCATTAATATTGCCTTTAAACTTATTTTACCATATTTGAGGTGACAATTTAAATTCAAATAAAAATCAAGTTTGTAGCAAACTGATCTGCTATCTGGGATGGGACCATCTCGAGAACTTACCCTTTCGAACAAAAAAGAATTTTGCAAATCCGTCTATATATGACGGAGTTATGCCCGAACATACATAACAAAAAATAACAAAAATATAAACATCCGAATTGATAACCTCCTCCTTTTTGAAGTCGGTTAAAAAACGTCATAAGAGATGGAACTTTGACCTTCAAAATCTCCGTAACCAGAGGTTTCTTAGGTATGGTCCAGTACAAGAAAAATATCACAATAACGGGTAGAACAAACGACTCTCGGCTTCGCTAAGCGTATTTCTACATCCGTTACGGTAGAGACTTAGTTCGCCCGAAAGTTAGGGCTTTTAAGCTTTTTACATAATACATAATCACCCTATAATGTTCCCAATGCTGGGACGCAGGCCTCCTCTCGTCGAGTGGAGTGACGGGCTGTAGTCTACCAAGCGGGCGTAGTGAGGGTTTCCTTACAATGTTTTCCTTCTCCGTTTTGAGAGCAGTGGTGATGAAATCATTTATACAAAGTAAAGGGCTTGCATGGGTTCGAACCCACGACCTACAACTCGTAAGTTCCCCAACTTACGAGTTGTAAGTCACCCGTGAAGCCCCCCGTCACTAGTGGGCCACCACTGAGCTTAAGCTTAAGTCATACATACACTCGAGAGCAATGAATCCGGGTCACTTAAAGAATCCTAAAAATCTCGGAAACTAAAAATGCTAGGTTAATGCAATAAATTGTATTTAATAGACAATGTAATACTCCTTAAATGAAGGTATTAAAACTTCTTAGTTATTGTAAAGTTATATCATAAAAAAAACAAATTTGAAAAAGGGCCACTTTCGAAGATGGAACTACGAAATTACAGCATTTGGTTTTGCTTTTGTTTGTAATCTGTCATTTATGTGGGTACATAAACCATGTTGATAGTGCTCTATATTCATTATTCAAGCTGAAATTATGTCGCTTACGCCTGAAGAATGCACCAGAATACTTACAATGCTGGAAACCGGCCGGAGTCAGCGTGATACAGCCAGGACTGTCGGTGTGTCGCTGTCAACAGTAAAAAGAGTTCTCCGACGTTACGAAGAAACTGGTTCTAACCTACGCAGACCAGGAACGGGCAGAACCAGGTGTACCACAGCACGAGAAGACCGATACTTGGTGAACACCATGCTTCGAAATCGCTTTCTCACAGGAACTGAACTCACAAATCAGTTTCGACGCCTCGGAGGAAGTAACCCAAGTGCATGGACAGTAAGACGTCGGCTTGCTGAATCTAACTTAAAACCCCTTAGACCTGCAAACGGCCCTAAACTGGAGCGTGGGCATCGTATTTCAAGACTAAGATATGCCCAGAGCCACGTAAATTGGAGTATTGAAGATTGGTCAAAAGTTATGTTCTCCGACGAATCAAAATTTATGCTCTACAAGCACGATGGAAGACACAGAGTGTATCGAAGACCAGGGGAAAGATTCAAGCAAGCATGCATCGAAGAAAAAGTAGCCTACGGTGGTGGGTCTGTACTTGTGTGGGCCGGAATTTCTTCTGAAAGTCGCACAGAGCTGGTGATCATAGAAAACGGCTCTTTAACTAGCGTAAGATATGTGGAAGAAATCCTCAATGATCACGTTGGTCCATTTATGGTCAATTTAGGTGAGGATGCTATATTTATGCATGACAATGCCCGACCTCATACAGGTAGGATTGTGAATGACTACCTTCAAGAGATGAACATTACTCGTATGGAGTGGCCAGCGCGCAGCCCGGATATCAACCCGATCGAGCATGCTTGGGACGAGCTAGGCAGATGCGTAAAACAACGAAACCCTCCCCCAATCACGCTTCGTGAGCTCAAAATTGCTCTCACAGAGGAATGGGAGAATATTCCCCAAAATCGTATAAGGAACTTGGTGTACAGCATGCCAAACCGCGTAAACGCAGTAATGGAAGCACGAGGAGGCAATACGAAGTATTAAAATTCAAGAAAATCGTAATAAAGTTCAAAAATTTCATGTTTCCTATTTTTGTTTTAAGGAGAGATCAGCAGTTTTTTTCTTTATGTAATTTTGTGTTAATAAAATGTATGGTGACTCATATTTTTTTTACTTTCATTTAAGGAGTATTACATTGTCTATTAAATACAATTTATTGCATTAACCTATCATTTTTAGTTTCCGAGATTTTTAACATTCTTTAAGTGACCCGGATTCATTGCTCTCGAGTGTATAAGTTCCTTATGAACTTTCACTTGCATAGGCAAACATTGTAATAAAATTAATATACTGAATTGCAAAAAAATAAATGTAAGTTGTATAGTGTAGATATACCTAGTCTTGCCATAAATATAGCCACGAAGAAAAAAATCTTTTTCTTATTGCTAATAATAAATATTACTTTTACAGTGTGTTAGTTTAATACATAAATATAAAACAATTTAAAACATAAAAAGCTTATTCGAAGTGGTCTCCATTAGCTGCAATACAGTCCTTTAAACATTGATGCCAGTTATCAATAGAAGCACGCACTCTTTCCATGGGAAAATTCTTCACTGCCAATCGTATGGATTGTTTTAGGGACACCAAATTATCATGGCGTTTAGAGCAAGCCATACTCTCTAAAACTGACCATAAATCATAATCCAGCGGATTAAGATCGGGACTAGACGACGGCCAGTCTTCAGCTCTGATGAAGTCCGAAACGATCACTTCCAACCAAGACTGCGTGGACCGACCTTTATGACCCGGCGCCGAGTCTTGTTGGAAGGACCATACTTGGTTATTGAACATGGTGTTGTTAAGGAGCTTAACTACCTTCTCAAGAATGGTATCTTGATACACTTGTGCCGATGTTTTCATACCTTTTTCACAAAAATATGGCTCAGTCACTCCTTCATAGCTAACACCCCACCAAACCATCACTGAAGTCGGATAATGCCCACGAAATATTGGGAAGCTTCCTTAGAGCTTTGAGCATACGGTCATTTTGTTTGTTAAAATGTTGCTCAACTGTAAAGATTTTCTCATCCGTATACAAAAATTTTCTGTGACCTCCCTTTGCGTACAGCTTCAGTAGTTATTTCGATTTTACCACCCTATTCTTTTTTAAATGATCAGTTAAAAAATTGCCCAGTGCATCTCTTATAGGCTGCAAGTCCTAAGTCATCTTTTAAAATACACGACATGGTTCTGGGAGCTATCTTCATCTCCCGAGATAACATCTTTTGCTTTCGGACAGGATTTCTTCGAATTCTTACCCTTACTGCTTTGACCACCTTTTTCGTACGAACACTACGTGGACGGCCAGATCTTTTTCTGTCACAAACAGAGGAGGTCTCATTGTACCTATTAATAGCCCGGTACACAAACGTTTGACTAATACCAAGCGTATGGAGAGTTTTAAAAATTGCATTTGGCTCCATACCAACTTTGTGTAATGCAATCACAGCGATTCGGTTCTCTTTATCACCCCACTCCATTTTAGTATCGCAAAATATTGTACAATGTATTGGCGCCAAAATTAGAAAACTCAATGAACAATCGTATAAAAATGACAGATTCCAAATTCAAGTGTAATATCTTTCTTATTTTTAACTGTAACAGTATTTATGGCCAGACTAAGTATAAGTTAAATGCTCGCGCCATGGTATTTTGATATGTATCGTGTGCTTTACAATTTTCCAGTGGTTGACCCACATAAGATTCACGCCCACTATTTATCTTAGATACCTATTGTGTCTGCTTTCAAGAGCCAGACAGCGACAGCGAGACGCTGACAAGTGGTGATCAACTCCATAAACAACACAACGTGCTAAAGTATGACTTTTATCATTTATAGATAGATATGCACTAAAACTAAGTACTCACAATACAGCTCTTGCATGCCTAAAATATCATCTGTGTGCAGTTTTTCAACCGGCACCTGGTAGTAGGGGTACATGACCGACGCCTTCACATTGGAGTGCGACAACCCTAGCGCATGGCCGATTTCGTGGATAGCGACGGCGAAGAAGTCCGTGGCGTCTTCTTCGTCTTTCTCAGGGTTGTCACCCCAGATCTCGTCGTCGTCGAAGTGCATGGCGCCGTGTGGTGGAGGGAATGCGTGTGCGACCACGTGACCTGGACCGTCGAACGGAAATCTGTGGAGGTATTACTGGTGTGGTGTTCTGATATTTGGATATTTGGACCATCTTGTGAGGACCAAGTGCAGGATGGACACGGTCCTCACATGATCGAACCAAGATAATGTTTGGACTTTAAAAGATACTGTGATCGAAGAGTTTGTTTTAGTGTTTCTTCTCAGAGTAGTCGGATAGGGAACGGCGACTTTACCTAGTCTTAAAAATATGATTGACGTTTATAAGTGTTTGTACAAAACTACAAGAACTCAAATAAATTATTTATCACATTCACTTGTCTAAATATTAGGTCTTTACCTATGAAATTGCCGTTCTGCAGTACTGGCCATTTCAAATCAAAATAATTTTTGTTTGGCTAAGAATTCTAATTTCAAATTAATTTTATTTTAAAAACATGGATTTTTTTTTCTAAAAGTAGTCATTTCTTTATTGATTAGTGTTACATTTTCATCGCATTTCAATCTTTTTCGTCATCATGGATACGTTAAAAATTCGAGTAATTATGGAATATGAGTACCGTCGTGGCAGCAACGCGGCACAAGCGGCACGCAACATCAACGACGTTTACGGAGCTAACACTACAAACCAACGCACCACCTGTTATTGGTTTGCTCGCTTCCGTTCTGGAAATTTCGACCTGAAAAATGAACCTCGCGGTCGTCCGAAGACTTTGGTCGACAATGACGAATTAAAGGCGATTGTGGAAGCTGATGATACACAATCTACGGCTGAATTAGCAGCAGCTTTCGACGTTAGCGTCAAAACAATATTGGTCCATTTGCGTCAAATTGGCAAGGTAAAAAAGCTTGACAAATGGGTGCCCCACGAACTCAATGATCGCCAGCGCGAAGTACGCGTCGAGACGTGCCTTGCACTGCTCAACAGACACACAAATGAAGGAATTTTGAACCGCATTGTTACCTGCGATGAAAAATGGATTCTGTTTGATAACCGTAAGCGCTCAGCAAGTTGGTTGGATCCTGGTTCAGCACCTAAACAATGCCCTAAACGAAAACTTACCCCTAGAAAAGTGATGGTCACTGTTTGGTGGTCTAGCGCCGGTGTGATTCATCACAGCTTCTTACCAAACGGGGTGAGCATTACTGCAGATGTGTACTGTGAAGAACTGAACACAATGATGGAGAAGCTGGCGCATCTCCAACCAGCATTGGTCAATCGCTCGTCTCCGCTGCTCCTGCACGACAACGCGCGACCTCATACTGCACAGCAGACGGTCTCCAAGTTGCAAGAACTGGGGTTGGAAGCTCTCCGTCATCCGCCCTACTCACCAGACCTTGCGCCTACAGACTACTACTTTTTCCAGAATTTGGATAACTTCTTGGCGGGAAAAAAATTTAATACCCGAGAGGCAGTACAAAATGCCTTTGAAGAATTTGTTGCCTCCCGTCCAGCTGATTTCTTTAAGAAGGGCATCAATAAACTGCCACTGCGATGGCAAAGATGCATTGATTGCATGGGTGATTACTTCGATTAATACAAATAAAAAATTCATGAAAAAAATTCGTTTAAATTTTTTCATACAAAACGGCAATTTCATAGGTAAAGACCTATTATTTAAGGCTTGTTTTAAATAACAATGCGTCAGTCGCATGACTGAAAATTGAAAAACTTTTTTCAAAAATAAACAACCGACTTCTAAAAAAAAACCACTACAAAGTGAAAAATTTGGTAGGTAAGTACTTTAATTTCGGAATTCGGTGGCAAAAAACTAAAATACAGACGTCGGTTGTTTTATTTGTAAAAAAGTTTTTATTTTTCTCTTTTTTATAGGGTCTGATAATAATTTATCTGAGTTACAATAGCCTAATGTCAACTGCCAATAACCTTTTTACAAAATATTGATTTTCCCTATGCAGGAACGTTAATTGTTAAGGAGTTCTCCTGGTAAGAACCAGAAGAACTGGAGCTGATGCTGAAGCGACCATAAGCTCCATTACACCATATGCATTGTGACGAGCATAAATTGCTTAGCAACCATATTAAAGTAATCGAATCGCAACCCGTGAAATACTTATGACTGCGTAGTTCCGGTGGCCACTTCTGATCTCTATCATCAGTTCCACTTCACCGAATGGTGCTTTCCGAGAGCAAATGCACGAGTTACTATAAAAAATACCCAAATCGTTAATAGGTGTGCCTATAAAATTTGAGGATTTCCCTCGATTTCCATAGAATACCCCATGAGATTCTGACTTGGTCGGTGAAAATCCTTTTTTTTTTTTTTAAACTTACGTACGGTGAACATATAACCTCCTTCTTTTCTGAAGTCGGTTAAAAACAAATGATTATGTCATGCATACTGAGCACCAACTTCTTTCATAGCTTATTTGGGACCCTAATAGTCATTAGGGTCCCAAATAAGCTATGAAAGAAGTTAAATCATTAAATTAGAAAAGTTGGCATGTAATGTATTCAAGAACTTGACTCTCTAATGGTTTCCAAAATTTCAAGGTAGGTAACTACGGTAACTGAACTATAAGAAACTATAAGAAATTAGGGTAAATAACACAAGCGTCACTATATTACCCGTCTCCATGGTCGCCACTAACGAAGGAGACCTGGATGTCTGCGTGGCCCTGGTCTATGGGACTGAAGCGCAGGTGGCCGTGGGGGGCCCATATTTCCAGTCCTAACTCCATCAGCTCCTCCACACGGGTCTTGTCCAGAGTGCTGGAGCCGTTCACCACTCTGCAACCATCACATAAGTAGTTAAAACAAGTGTTCTTTCGAGATGAATGAGTTCGAAGGCAACCAACATAAGTTTGGAATGTAGATACAAGAATAACTCAATTAAATTTTGGCAACAATTTGACTGACACGACACCGAGAAAATAAAATGTTGATAAGTATCAAATAAATCAATCAATCAATCAATCACCACATCGCCCCTTTTCTAGCAATTTTGTTTTCCTATTTGCCATTTTTTTGCAATTTATAGGTAACGTGTTATACCCGGACGGAACGGAATGTCAATTTTTGGATACATAGTTTCATAGACAATGTATTCGAAAGAGCATACGTCAAGGGTGCATCCCAAGGGACGGGAAAAATATCGTCGGTGACGATGTTTAGCACGACCTGGCACGTCCACCACGTCCCGTCCATGGTTCCGTTGCGTATATACACAGTCGCACCGGTCGCTCCGGAGAGCTAAGTAGTGACCAAATTTTGTTGTTGTTAGTTTCTCGTCACTGTTGCGGTGAGTATGCATTAACCATCCTTCTGCCGTCCAGTATGCAGCGACCTTAAGGCTGCTTTTCCACCAGAGATGTGCTATGCTACGTGGCTATAGATGCGTTTGATATCCACCAATCGTATTAATTGGTCAGCATAGCATAGCACTGGTGGAAACGAGTTCAACTAAGCTATGTTTTTATAGGGAAGGATGCGTGCTATGGATGGGAGCTATGGAAGCACGAGTGGTGTAGCTATGTGCAGAGCAGAATTCCGTTCCTACAGTAGCTCGAACTGCGCATCTTCCACGCACAGCTACCTCGCGGCGGCGCACCTTCATAGCACATTAGTGGAAAGGGTCACATAGTTTCGTAGCTTAGCTTTCATATCCTCGCAGCATAGCACATCTCTGGTGGAAAAGCAGCCTTACTTTTCCATTTAAGCGCATCCTATCAAATACTTTGCTTTTTACCTGTACGATATGAACCGCTTGTTCCATGCTTGCTGTACGATGTATCTCCGGCTCCTCGCAGATGTGGAGGACGTTTCGATGTCTTTCACCCCACACCGTTTTTTCTTGAAGAGCTAGAAGCCAGGCGTTACAATGAACACGTAATAATATATTGAATCCAATCAAACCACAGGTTTTCTTTATGGCCCTTGGATCTGCACAGACCAAAGAGAGGCGCGTAGTAAAAGATTTTCTGATGGCTTTGATTTCAGCCACCGATGGCACTTTATTTTTGTGTTATAGTGTTTTACGAAAATGCGACGCAGATATCAACCGGTCTGTCAGTCGTCATATCACGAGCTTGGTAGCACTTTACAACAGTCGTTTAAGATATATTATTTATTCAATGTCATAAGCAAATCCTCCACTCTGCGCTCATGTGTGGTTCTTCTCAAATTGCTCCCAACTAAATACCTGTTTGGTTTCATCGTCCAACGTGCCAGTTTCAGGGAGACCAGCGAAGGCTTGCATCTTCTTCAACGCTTCGGAGATGGAGGTCAACGTGTAGGCAAAGTCTGCGTCGGTTGGCACGTCCGGCAAGTAGCCATATTTCTTTAGAAAGCTGAGCTGTAAGTTAATTAGTATGTAGGTAACTCAAACTTAAAGCATTTATTTCAATTAAACCATTTACAGCCACTTTTGAATTGTCAAAGAGTCGGTCAGTTACTCAGAAAGTTGAAGCTAGTTGCCCATTCCAAACCGTAGATCTCTATGGAGAAGAACGGGCAAGTAACTCCAAGGACACTCTTTTTAAATCAAGATATTACAAAATCCTTGGTACATTATTCTTGTTGCATCTATATGTGAGAACAATGTAAAGAAAATAAAAAATATAAGTATACTTAATAAAAATAAGCCGTGGCAGTTAAGAGATGACCATTATATCATTACGTTGTTGGTTTTTGTGCTGTCAATGAATACGCATACGTACTTATCAATTAAAATACTCGTAATACCAGTCAATTATTGTCCTACAGAAGAGCAAAGGCTTCTTCTCATGCAGATAAGGCACGAGCATTGATCACTACGGCCACGCTTGCTTATTTATCAATTAGATTGTTTGAATTTTTTTATACACATTATCAGGGGATAAGAAAGACTGACTTATTAAGTCTTGCTTGTTAATTTGATTGATAGAAATAAGTAATGAACATACGAAACGTCACCGTCAACACCTACCCACCCACACTAAAAATAAAATGTGGCTACTGGACTACATTTTACACCATAACTGAGTGTATTTTCTTTTAAAATAAGTTAAGAATCTATAACCTCATTAAGAATGTTTTAGTCAGTGAAATGTCAATTACTCGAAGTGTCGTTCCTACGTGAAACATTAAGCCGCGTTTTCACTAGGCGACATGTCGCAGAGACTTATCGCTCGACATTCACGTAGTTGTGTTGTGGGACAATGTCCCGCGATATATGACTTTGTTCACACTAGCCAGTGGTGATCAGTATGTCGCCCGAGGAGGTAGTCACGAAGGATAGGAAAGTCGCGCGTGTCGACGCTCGCAGAGCAATGACTAGCGACAACTGGCGCGACCCGTTAAATGTCCCGACCCGTTAAATGTCCCGCGCGACGTCGGGCGACATCGCGCGGGACACGTGAATTTAAAAAATACATAAAATGACGTTCTTTTTTTTTTTTGAGATGGGTTCGCTCTTGTCTCTAGTCTAGGTCAGAGATGACGAAGACGAAGTCGACGATGGAGTGAGCTTACCCAGAAGAAGCCTGTTCAATCTCATTTTGAAGAGATTTGGGTTGTACGCGGTCGGAAACACAGACGCAGGTAGAGAGTTCCACTCTTTTGCTG
Source organism: Griposia aprilina (assembly GCA_916610205.1). Classification (NCBI taxonomy): domain Eukaryota; kingdom Metazoa; phylum Arthropoda; class Insecta; order Lepidoptera; family Noctuidae; genus Griposia; species Griposia aprilina. The sequence goes on along the minus strand of OU744295.1, from coordinate 2,765,036 downwards.
TGCGCATTATAAAAGGACATTTGGAAGCGCGAATTGGTGGAATAGCAACTAGGTAGGGATGGTAACTTGCAGGGCGTCTAGATGTCCGATGGTAGAAGGGGCCGGTGGAATGAGGTCGTGGAGTTCTTGGGCACACTCACTGAAGTACAATTTGTAGAAGACTGACAGCAGGCAACCTTGCGGCGATGAGCCAAGCTGTAAAGCTTGAAGATTCTTACTCAGAAGACAAGCCTATCATTGTGATGTTACTATATAAAATAATACAATCTTGTATATCTTATATAGTAACATTGCAATGATAGAGCAAGCGAAGGGAACTAAACTCGGATAAATTTTCGATGAAGGGCGAGTGAAGCGAGCCCGAAAGTTGGAGCAGTGTGGACTGGGATAGCTTTAGCTCTTATTGTGATTTAGATAAGAGAATGCAAGAGCGAGCGAAAATTGGAGCATCCTCACTCAGATACTTTTTGTGTGATTTTACTAAAAATCTCTCTTCATTCAGAGCTTGAGATATGGACCGCAAATAAATTACTTTTATTTTCACATTTTTAATAATTACGGGCCTCTGATCAATAAGAATTTGAGATTTTGAAGAATATTCTACGAATGCGTTACGACGCTTATACGGGTTGGGGGCCCCTGAAGCTTGGGGCCCCGTATCATTGATACGGCGGCGGTAGCTACGCTCCACTATGGAAAAAAAGGTCTGTTTCTGATAAAAAATCAATAACTTTTTTATTTCTGAATAAAAAAATAAAATTTTGCACAAATATAGAATAGTGTATATGGCTTCAAATGGAATGTAAATTAGCATGACTGAATTTAAAACCATACATAAAAAAATAAAACAAATTCAAAATTATCAAATATTTCCAATATTTATTATCTAACAATTAATAGATACTATTATTTTAATGTTTAAAAAAACCAAATATCTTATACTCGTTGTACATCAAAATAAAAATCAATTTAAATAATAAAAACATTTAAAAAATATATGTGATTAAAATCGAACACAGATTAATTAATTAATTGTAATGTTTAATAGATGGTATGTTATTTATACTTGATGAACTTCGGGATCTAAAATTAATTCGTTCACTTTCAAAAGGTCTAAGGTGTCTTCATCAAGTTCCTTCACGTTTTTAGTATACGGTTTTCTAATAATAATAATAATACCATTTATTTCAGGCGACACAGGCCCATAGAAAAATACCTTAACCTAAGCCTATATATTTTTATAAAAACAAAAGTTGTGTTAGTAAAAAGCTTAAGACTATGTTAGTAGCGCTTCACTTTGCACTAGCTTAATTTTATGCTGTCCAGTGGAACTTGTCCGCGGAAGCGACGGAACACCACGTCCTGCGGCCAAAAGTGCTCTTCCATGACGAGGGGTAGATAACAGTTCGGTACACGCACGACGAACGCCTTGAAGTTGACGTTCCGGTGCGATTCCAGTAACTGTACCCTGGGCGTGTACCTCATCTTTTGGCGCACGTACTCAACGATGTCCTCCGCCTTAGTGGTGTAGTGCAGGCGGGAGATGTACACCGGTGTGTTTGGCTTTGCGGCACGCAGGCTCACTTCAGGCTCCGCAGGAGCTTTGCCACAGCGGTTCTGGTTCGTTCGCGATCGGCGCTTGCTCCTTTGCACCGTCACGAAACCATCATCATTACCAGCCCTATTCGGCGCCTTCTCTGGCATGGGCTTTATACTAGGAGCGCCACGGGCACTCGCGGTGACGCTAGCGAAATCCCTTTGTAGGGGTTTCGTCGGGGCTACAGACACTGGCAGCGGGATGGGGCAAGGGGCGCGGGCGGCATTGCGAGGAGGAGCCGCGGTGACGAGCACGGGGCTGCGGGGCGCGTCGGCGCGGCGCTCTGCAAGCTCAGCAATCGACGTATGCGCTGGCGACGAAACTGCTGACGCGGAATTCGACGACGATATATCGAGGCCGGCTTCGCGACATGCATTTACGTTTGAAGCATCGACACCGATCGGCATCGATTGCTGGTTATGTAAGGATCTGAAGTATAAAGAAGAGTATGAAATACATCCTCGTTTGTAGCGGATCTTGAGCATTTTCTCCCATGATGTAGACGAAATTTTTTATAATCCTTATTACGAGATTCATGCGCATCTTCCGAAAGTTGACCAATAGGAAGTACTGCAAAATGCTTTATGCCACTATCTCCATGAATCAAAATTTTGTGAACTGAAGATGGCATGTAGTACCATTCATAATTGCTCACATAGATCCTGGCAGTCTCCATAGCATAACTGCCAAAATTTTCAGCATTTATCACTACACCCGATGAAAGAGCTTGCAGAATTATGTAAAGTCGTTTAATCAAATTTATATCCACTCCTGTAATTTCAGCAGAGCAGCTTGCATTGTGAAAAAATCTTCTGGCAGTATTACCGTCATTAGAATTACCACTTGTCTTGGTTTGTCGATGATCAATCCTAGCTCTTCACGGAAACGCCTTTGTACCAGGGTTTTCTTCTCTTGCTTTAGTCGTTTCTTTTCTTCGCTTGTGGCTGACCATGTTTGGAAAGACAGATTATAGGAAATATGTAAAATCATTTCCATACAACGAATCCATGCGTGTAAAGTAGACAGTCCGTATTGATAAGAATCTTCATTTTTAACCGACTTCAAAAAGGAGGAGGTTATCAATTCGGATGTTTATATATATATATATATTATGTATGTTCGGGCATAACTCCGTCATATGTAGACGGATTTGCAAAATTATTTTTTTGTTTGAAAGAGTATACTCTCGAGGTGGTCCCATTGTCACCAAGTCAGAATCTGATGAAGGGATCCCATGGAAATCGAAGGAAATCCTCAAATTTTACAGGCACGCCTATAGCGATTTGGGTATTTTTTATAGTAACTCGCGCATTTGCTCTCGGAAAGTACCATTCGGTGAAGTGGAACTGATGATGAAGACCAGAGGTGGCCACCGGAACTAGTGTACTAACTACTCAATTATAAGTATTTCACGGGTTACGATTCCATTACTTTAATATGGTTGCTAAGCAATTTATGCTCGTCACAATGAATATGGTGAAATGGTGCTGCTGGTGGCTTCAGCATCAGCTCCAGTTCTTTTGGTTCTTACCAGGAGAACAATCAACAATTAACGTCCCTGCATCGGGAAAAGGAATATTTTGTAAAAGGTGATGAGTAGTTGACATTAGGCTATTGTAACTTAGATAAATTAGCTGACTCACTAAAAAGTGAAAAATAAAAAACTTTTTTACGAAAAAAAAACAACCGACTTCAAAAATAAAACACTACAAAGTGAAAAATAACTTTGATTTCGAAAGTCGGTTGCAAAAAACTAAAAGACAGATTCAAAGACACCGACTTCCGAAATTAAAGTTATTTTTCACTTTGTAGTGTTTTATTTTGTAGTCGGGATGTTTTTTTTTTGTAAAAAAGTATTTTCAGGCCTAGCAGTCACTTTAGTCAAATCGTTCATTTGGCGTGGAGTAGCTCCACATATTGTACATGTGGAACCCGAAGGCGTATCTGTTAATACCTGAGCTACTTTGCCATCTATCATTGTAAGAAAGAGATCATGCTTTACTTGCACTACCTCACCTTCTTTGATAATTAATGATGGACCCAAAGAATTTATTTGACCTTTTATTTCATCCACAACAGCTTTAGTTTTCTCTGGAGTTTCTTTGCAAAATTCTATTAATATATTAATAGAATTTCTATAGCTGAAGATGGTGGATAGCAAGTAGTTTTAACTTCTTGCACTTTGTACCTAATATGGTGGAAACACAAAACATTTTCGTTCGTTCGTTAATTTTCTCAAGTACAAATATTGTGCTTTAGTTAAATCCAAGTCAATAAATACGCTCAATGCTTCTTCATCCGTTAACATTTTTGTCTGCCTTGCGTCTTCATGAGACTCGAGAATAAGGTCTTATTTTTACTGTCAGCAAACCTTAATGTTTCCATAAGTTTAGCTTCTGTTCCTTCTCCTATCAAACGTAACCCTTGAAGATATGCATTATAGACGTGTTCAAATCCATATTCATTACGTAACATTGTATTTTTTCTTCTTTTACTGGATTCTGACAAGTCTGGATAAGATACGCATGGTCTCCCACGTTTTCCAGAAGAAGTAGATGGTGTGGAGACGGTTGTAACGTCTTCAGAGTTCGGTAAAGTTACTGAATATTCTGATTCCAACCAATTACTGTTTTTCATTAAAAATATATCCTTTTTCCGTGAAGCTTCTGTCCATCGTTTATTAAAAGCGGGAATAATATCTCTTCTAATATGAATAATATGAAAATCACTGAGGATGAAACATAAGTTGTCTTCAGATACATGATAATTTTCTTTTAAAACTGTTGATAATGCCTCCAATGATTTTCGTTTTTCGATATACGAAAGTATTATTTCATGTTTAGAACACTGTATTCGTAACAATTACACTTCTGTTAATTCACCACTATTTTGTTATTTACAATGAAATGAAACAACTGTTTTTATACTATATGAAATATGAGGGTAGTGTGCATCTTGTTGATTAATATTTTCACACGCAACATGAGTGCAAAAAAGATAAACGCCACTATCTATGATAAATTACAAAACTTACCGCAAACTATTGATGTAAACAGCAAAATTTCAAACCGCAATAGATAGCGAGCGGTTTTCCGTTTTCTGACTTTTATCACGTTTTTACTAATTACTCCGAAAACCGCAAATATCCGCAGCTTTTTTTTATTTGATCATGTTTATGGATAGCTAGGCTACAAATCAACATTAAATGTAATGCAGGGGTAAACGTGGGCCACCATGGGATCTGGAGGCAAAAGTCCTCGCGCACATTTGGGAGTGGCGCGAGGAGGCGAAATGCCGGGGCGTAACTTCGCTGGCGCGCGAAATCGCGGCACAGCAGACAGAGCTCCGGCGGGATCTCATGGCGGCATGGAGAGTGCGACTGTCGCAACCCAGCGCTGGGCACGCCACAATTGCGGCGGTAAGTCCCCTCTTTGAGGAGTGGCTTGGGAGGCGCCACGGCGTCCTCACCTTCCGCCTGACGCAGGTCCTCACCGGACATGGCTGTTTCGGGAGGTTCCTGTTTCGGATAAGGCGGGAGGAAACGCCCGGGTGTTGTCATTGTATGGATCGACCAGAGGACACGGTGGAGCATACGATGGAGGTCTACCCGGCTTGGGCAGAGCACCGCCGTGTCCTCGTGACGGCGATCGGCGGCGGCGATCTCTCACGTCCGGCCCTGGTTCAGGCCATGGTACGGAGCGAGACAGAATGGGAAGCAGTCACCTCCTTCTGTGAAGCAGTAATGCTCTCGAAGGAGGAGGCGGAGCGCGTGAGGGAAAGGCAATCATTGCGCCCTCAAGCCCCTAGTCGCCGCAGGAGGAGACACCCTGGGCGTCGGGAGTCAATGGCCGACTCCCGGTCGGAGTCTGACACGCCCTTCCGCTCCGCCTAGAGCGGGAGAGGTCATTTAATGATTTCCCACCAAAAAAAAAAAAAAAAGGTTTAAACGAAACTGTCAGTGTCGATGAAATTTAAAAAAACCTTTTTCTTCACCATATTGCACGACTCATGATGCGAAGCATCAGAGAGTGCTTTACGATCAAAATTTTTTTTTCGCCTCATTTTGGCGGCTATTTTTATTATTATAGCCTTGTTAGTTCACGGAATCAAGATATTTTGCATACTATTGTCGAGATAATTTAATGGAGATTAATTTCATACTTTTTAAAAATTGATTTACTGCAATATAATTGGAAAAAACACCAAAATAGGTCAAAAAAAAATCCTGTCCGTCATGTGTGAAACCCGGAAACACTGTAACTTGTGAAAAAATCCATTATTTGAGTTATTTTTTTTTTTTAAATTCTAATCGACGATTGTAGGTCACTGAATGCGAATGATTAATTAATTCAGTGTCGTTTAATTGCAATTAATAAAAAACGAAAACTACAAGACTGTCCATAGAAAATTAACATATGGATGGTGATATATCTATAGATATTATGTACATTTATTCCACCAGGGGCGCTTGTGCAGTACCTTCTTCCTACTACAGCTGTTTTTTCGGCAATTAATTTTGAACGACTTAAGTTTTTTTTTTTTATATTTCATAATTAAATGAGCATTATGAGTTGTGCACTTTTGGATTTTCCAATTTTTTTATTTTGCAATTATTTTAAGGTAAACGTTAACATAATATTAAATATATATTAGTTGTTTCATATTCTTCAAAAACGAGGTTTCCAGAAATATATAATGCATTATACCTTTTTCTGTAACGTTTAACAATAAAATCAATTTGAAAGTGATGAAGTGAACGGGCTTAACATGGACGGCCGTCAAAACTATAAAGTTTGTGGTGTTGTAAAAAAATCATTTCATTTATTATGTATAATTTTTTGATATTATAGTCTAGTTTGGTCCTTAAACTATTGAGTAAAATAAAAAAAAGCCTGCCAGTAGCGACATTGACAATAACCATTTTTAATCAGCAGCTGTTCTACGATTTTCCACAGTGCGCCCTGCTACAGCCAGAACAGAAGTTCACCTAAAGCAGAGGCTAATTAATAATTGTGGGTGTGCTTACAAGGTATAGGTACAGTACCACACCTCTGCGTTGTTATGTTATTGGATCCGGATCATCATGTTTTATCTCTCAAGGCTCAGCTATTAATATAAATATTGAGAAACCCTGACCTAAAGATTGCAGTGACTCTCAGAGATTGAACTTTTACCACAAGTCCTTGTGTGAAATAGTATCTCCGTTTAAATGTTTTTATCGTTTGCCCAATATACAGTTTGGAGTCTTCAGACTTTAGAGAGAAAACCAGTATCTACTCTGTTCATGATAGAGCTCAAACTCAAAGCAATTATTTCATTTGTTTTTAATACAGGCACTTTGGAATTGTCAAGGAGTCGGTCAGTTAAAAATATAAAGCTAGGTGCCCTATCCAAAGCGTACCTACTCAGTAAGTACCTATGGAGAAGAATGGGCAAGAAACTGCATGGACACTCTTTTAAATTTAAAGTTGAAAATAATTTTAACTTTAAATTTAAAAGAGTGTCCATGGACGTCTTTCTACATCGTACAAGTACAAGTATAAACTTATGAGAACGATGTAGAAAGACGTTAAAAACATAACATTACATTACACATAACGTGCACGTTAAAACCGTCTATAGTAAACAACAAAAAAGAACATAAAAATAAGCAATGGCGGCTAAGAGATGACTGTCGGCGCGGCGCACATACGGCAAAATGACCAGTTTAGTGGGTCAAAAATAGATTTTTCTACTTAAATATAAGGTCTAAAATTGCTTGTATTATTCGAGTCAGTTAGTTGTTCCATCGTGCTGGCCATAAATATTCCTTGGTTATGTTATAAAAAAGGCGCCCGAAGCTCCGACAGGTAAGCGTTGTGCAGTTTACGGCTAGTTGCATACGAAACCCGAAAGCATTATAACTTGTTATTTTCGTTCACCTCGTGCAAAAATCCGAAAATTCATTATGGACATAAAAGTCATAGATATGTTTGTTACTAACTAGTTATTTATTGGACAAGTTTAGTGAATATAAACTGGAAATGTTAAACGTGCTTCTTGTAGAAACGATCGAAAGCAAGGATGATGACGAAGAAACAATGGATGAGCATGACGGCAGTGATAGTAATTAACTATTATATATCTGTTTACAATATAATTGATGTATAATTGACAATTATGTGGTTTAAGTAAAATATACTAAATTTAAGTTGCAATACTATTTTATTTTTGGCAATAAATACCTGCAGGTAGGTACCTACTTACAAAATCATCTCAAGTCTCAACACAAAGTAACCATCATAGGTCATAAACATTTATAAGTATAAATTTCACATCTTTGATTTTTGACCCCCTAAATTGGTCATTTTGCCGTATGTGCGGCGCCCGCCGCCGGAGCTTCGAAAGTTCAATTCAATATAGACTCTATTGTGGATCATAGGTAGGTACATAATACTGGTCTTAAATTGCTAAATTCTGATCAGCTACGTCCCGCCCAGGCATACAATAGTTACATAAAAAAAAAATACAATTATTGTTACAAATTATTATTATTTCACATACGTCTCCTTTGCTTTGTTTCGCTAATCTATTGGCTATAATATGGATGGTTACAAAACGCTGCAGTAGTTAGCTGAGTTATGACCGTACCTACACAAGTATGATCAATCACACTATTTAATTAGGTAGATTAAAAGGGTGTCATGTATTATGCAGATGGTGCATTCCAATAATATCATCATTGAATAAAATCTTGTTTATTTAAAAAACAAGAAGTAGGTCGGTACACACAAAAAAAAATGTTTTGATGACACGCGGTTCACAAAAGGCTAGAGATACTGTAGTAGGTAGGTATGTAGATTACACTGACCTGTCCAGTAGTCGGCGAATTTGGTTCCACATAGATAGTCCTGCATGTCACTGTGTAGCAAACTATGCTAAGTAAACACAAAACGCTCTTTACGAACATACTAGTGTTGGTAGAATGAGTGGCGATAATGCCAAGCGGGTTGTACTGGAGCGACCTTTGGCTCCAGATAATGAATCATTAGGTACAGATGCGCGGTGATCTGGTTAACGACCTTCGGCGGAAGATCTGTTACTCATTTGTACAGAAAACAATATTGATAATTTACTATCCATTTATGGTTCAGACTAATTCACCGTAGGGGCTCATACACACAACGTTTTTTTGAAGTGAAACTCGATGAAACGAAAATGCGTCACGACAAAGAGACAAACACTGAAATATATAGGATAAGTCGGCGAGAGAATGAGATAGAATACGTTACATAGTATTTTACAAGCTTTTATTTAATTTGCAATGTTTGTATGTAGGTATGTTTGTTCGGGCGAAATCTTGCAAGCTGAAATAAAACCACTTCCTCTTGTCTTAAGGAATTGGAATTTCACACGTTGATTCTGTGTCGAAGACAATGCATTTTTATGATGCATGACCTGATTCTACACCCAGGATTGGCTCCAGACGACGGAACTCCTTAACGGTCAACGGTACAGACACGAAAATTTAATATAGCTACGTATTTAATTATGGTAGTTTCTTCTTAAGTCCACCATATCCTGGCTGCTGCACCCAGGATTGGCTTCATACGAGAGATCTTCTCAGCGGTCAACAGCACAGGCACGAAATTTTGTATACGTACTCATTAAATTATGATGATAGCCCGTTCTAAAGTACCTAGAGCATGACTTTGATAGTGCAAGTCGGATTGCTTCACACCATGACTTGTGTAAAGGCGTGCTTGGGTTCGTTGGATTTATCTTTACAAGTACCTTTCAAGAGAAGGTGATAGAATGGATATTTAAACAAATTCTAATGCTAAAAAGTACAAAATAAAATGTAATTAAAAACAAGCTTTTAATGAAATAAAAGTACTAAATAAAACTTACGTTAACATAGAACTTTAACATTTTCTTAAAAGCTAGGTGTGAAAGTCCTTCTTACACTATAAGATAAGCCGCAAAAGTTCTATGTTAACCTAAGTTTTATTTAGTACTTTTTAGTTCCTTAAATGCTTGTTTATGTGCTATGCTTGTCTAAGCAGATTGGACCATAGTAATTCAGTTCTAATTGTATCAATTTACATTTCTCCCAACCAATCAATAAATATAATCAAGCAGCGGCAGTCACTGCATACGAGTACTATGGTTATGTCGATTCTATACTACTCTACAGAGTCACGTTTTGGGGTAACTCACACTCACACAGGAGTTACCCCAAAACATGACTCTTTTTTGCAATTTGAACACTATATCCTTAATAAGGAATAATTGCAAAAAAGATGCATTAGAGCTATTACCGGTATAAAAATAACTTATAGCTGCAAACTATATTTTGTATGGCTAAAAATAATGACTTTATCTTACTTGCACATATATGAGACTGCTTTATTTGTTAAAAAGAACATGCATCTATTCAGAAAAGCAGAACATCGCTATAAAACGATTACACAAGAATATAGACATGAACTATTCGTTCGATCATCAAAGACTGCCTTGATGCACAAAAGCATACTTTGCATGGCCCCAAAAATATTTAATAAATTCCCAAATAGAATTAAGGACTTAAATATTATTCAATTTTAAAACAAATTAAGACACCTAATATTGGAAAAATGTTACTATACTATTGACGAATTTCTTAATGATAAATTGTAAGTTATTCGACATTGTTTTTTTTTTTTTTTTGACATTGTATTATTATCTTTATTTCCGTTAATTATTTATATGTTCAATTGTTAATGTTTTGCTTGTTTTTATTTTTATTTTAATATGTTGTTTATTCTTTTTTAATAATAATTACTAATATAAATGTGAAAGAGTGTACACCTTTAAGGTGGATTTTTGAGGAACGAATTATTTATTATTAAGATCTCATGTAAAATGTACCAAAAATCACACCACTAGATGAATTTGAATTTTAATTCATACACGAAAATTTGATCAACTACACCACTGAAGTATCGAGAATTCTCAAAAAAGATTACGATAAAACTTTTTTACAAAAAAAACAACCGACTACAAAAAAAACACTACTTGTAGTGTTTTTTTTTTAAATCGGTTGTTTTTTTTGTAAAAATGTTTTTATATTCCACTTTTTAGTGAGTCAGTCATTAATAAATCTAAGTTACAACAGCCTAATGTCAACTGCACATCATCTTTTACAAAATATTCCTTTTCCCGACGCAGGGACGTTAACTGTTGAGGAGTTCTCCTATTAAGAACCAAAACCGCTGGATGGTGAAGCCACCATTAGCTCCATTTCACCATATGCATTGTGACGATCATAAATTGCTTAGCAACCATATTAAAATCGAATCGCAACCCGTGAAATACTTATTATTGAGAAGTTCCGGTGGCCACCTCTGGTCTTCATCATCAGTTGTGCTTTCCAAAAGCAAATGCACGAGTAACTATAAAGAATACCCAAATCGCTATACGTGTGCTTATAAAATTTGAGGTTTTCCCTCGATTTCCATGGGATCCCCTAATCAGATTCTGATTTGGTGCCAATGGGACCACCACGAGAGAATACCCTTTCAAAAAAAAAAAAAAAAACAAAATCGTTCCACAATTGATGGAGAAATCGGTGAAAATACATAAAAAAAAAGAAAAAAAAAATACATACAGTCGAACATATAACCTCCTCCTTTTTGGAAGTGGGTTAAAAATTAGGGACTTTAATGTGAATTTCTCATCAGATGCAGCGCTCCTTTTAATTGAGTTCCTCGACACCAAATTTAATTTAAAAACTAGTCAAGTGCGTGTCGGACCGCGCACAATGAAGGGTTCCGTAGTTGGGATGAATTTATCCGAAGAACACTAAACATTGAAGTTGAAAAACATGTTCTCCCATACGTTCCAACTGCAAATGTAAGTTGGTCGACTAATACTCGTAAACTTGTAAAGCCTACTTAGCTGTGATAGTTTTCCTTTTAATTAAGTTCCTACTGCCGTGAATTTTATCACATACCTATCCAAAAGCAAGCATTTAGCTGGCAGGGGGGGGGGGGTCGGACACTTGACTAACAAAAAATTGCAATTTAATGCATAATTATAGGCAAACGGATCCCTAAATCGAAAAATAGTTTTTTACAGATCCGGAATATTTTTGAATGGCCTATACAACGATACCCCACACAATGAGATAAACGAGAAAAAAATAACGTCCCCACTTTACGTATACAGGAGGTACCTACCATACAAGTTTTTTTTTTTCATGATTTGTTTTACCACTTTGTCGGCGTGATTCATATGCCAAATGCAAATTATGCTTTCTAGTTCTAAGAGTATCTGAGCTAAGCTGCGGACGGACAGACGAACATGGCGAAACTTTATGGATTCCTTGTTGACAACAGAACAGCACCAGTGTGCAGCAGTGCAGCAGTCGCACTCAATCAATAACCAAATCGAAAACAGTAATGTCGCTGTATTTCAAAGATATACACCGTGTTCTTTACGTTAGCCATCCTTTGGCAAACGCTTCTATAGCTTTTACAAATCAAATCTATCAAAGGAAGTAGTACTTAAAAAAGCTTCGTAACAAGTTTTAGTACGTAATATGTGCATTGAGCTATCTTTACATAGTATAAAACAAAGTACATAGCTTTTTTATTTGTACGCTTAGATCTTCTAAACTGCGCAACGGATTTTAATGCGGTTTTCATCAATAGACAGAGTGGTTCAAGAGGAAGGTTTTTTATGCATATTATAGTAGAGAAAAGCCGAGAATTTCAAGGATTGTAATGTGATGTCGTAAAAACATATTCTTGTGCGCTTACTTTGGAAACGCTAGCTAAACCTTGCGAGATAGACTAAAATAATGTACTACGGAATTGTATATCTTAAAAAAAGCTACAGAAAAGTCCGTGATAGTACTTATATGTCTATCCCCTAAGGATGGAAGGAAGGAAGGAACTCACAGTAACTATTTTTATCTTTTATATATTAAAAAAAAAAATGGTTATTTACGAAGCTATTCTAAATAATACAGTATTATTCCTTATCCCCAATGAAATAAGTTAGATATGCTGTGCATTTGATGTAGGTCAAAATTGCCCTTTACAGCATATCAATAAAATTAATAGGTATCTTAGAGGATATCAGAGATTTAAAATGTGGGAGCAGAGCGGTCGGCAGGTCAGGCTGTAGGTAGGTCCACAGGACATATATATCCTAAGGTACGTCCGTCCCGGGTGGCAGCGGCCGGCGGGCGCGGCGCGTGCATGTAAATCAATCCATTATGTTACTTATTGGTAACATAATATTATTAATCACTCCACACTGACACCACATTAGTAGCTACATTGCACCCGTGCGAAGCCGGGGCGAGTCGCTAGTACATAATAATAAAGACGTAGTAGGTATGTAGCTACAAACCAAAACCTTCATAGTATAAAATAAAACACAAAATGACAGTTATTGTCAAGGTATTGTTGGTTGAATTCACTGATTGAATTCTTTTCATATTGGTTATTTCAATTTGAGCACGATTTTACTAGAGAAAAGAAACTTAGTATATATTCAAAATGCTGCAAAGACAATCAAGAGAAAAATTTATGGTTTCTAGTATGTTGACAGTGCGGGCGGGATCCAGAATATTCCAAAGTCCGTCCAGATTATTTTCAAAATACCAGGAGGAATTCAGTATTAATGCATCATTACAGAAACCTAGTCCTTTTGTAAGTGCTTTTTCTAATTTATTATACAAGTATAAAAATTAGTACCTATAAAACGCTTTCTGCGGTTGTAACCGAGAATATTCCATAACTCAAAAACTTTTGATTTAAGTAGCATCAAAGTAGCATAGTCACTGAGAAACATTATAATCATTTTAATTATGGAATCCAAAGATGTCCCACATTCTATCTGCATTGAATTTTATTTTTCATCCCTTGTTTACATTTATGGAGACTAAGGGGGAGTGCCACCCTTGTTTTTGTTTTCGTAATTTCGCTACACCATTGTTTGGCAGTACACAGAACACACCTTTCCAATTTTCATTGATGTATTGCAAATAGTCTCCGAGTAAAATTACTGCGTGGGTTTTTTTTTTTTTGGATCGGAAATCATCAAATGACCTCCCGCTCTGGGCGCTCTCCTGTCATTCGACAACAAACGAATCACAAGTTTTAATTTTAAAATAACGTTAGGTAAATTTATACTTGATAAAGTTATCACTTTACAAACTATTCTTGCTGTAAATAACTATTTGACAAATAATTGAAAGACAACATCTCATTACCTACATCAAAACATAATTTGACAAACTAATATTTTTATAATCATGTTATTTGGTAAAACAACGCAAAGCATAAACGTTTGACAAAATGCATTGCCTTAGTAGGGTAGGTCAATTGATCAGAAATGGCTAGGTTTACGTTAGGTTAGAATTGCGGCCACAATGCACGAGCCGAGCGAGCGAAGCGAGCGTGCCGCGGAAGCGGCCGGCGTGTGCCATAACCGAAATCTACCTATTTTACTTGGTTAGGGCAGCGTGTATTTTTTTAAATTGACTATCAATCAAATGGTATCACTATTTGTGTATGTAACAATTTAGCTACCATCATTTTGTAAAATCGCAAGTTTGACAAAAGAAGTACTTGGTAAAATGAATATGTTTGCAATGATATTGCGATGTTGGTCAAATGATTAGTTTTTATGTTATTTTTTAAATGAACATTTGTCACTCGTTTCTTGTCAAACATCATTGAACCGATTATAATACTGTGTGATTGTTTAGGTACCTACCGGACAAACGGACATGACGAAGTTATAAGGGTTCCGTTTTTGCCAATTGGCTACGGAACTCTAAAAAGGTAGAAACAAATAAAACGATAATAATAATGCTCAAAGGGTACGGTTTCCTAGAAGGGCGGTGGGCGCTATACAGCGGCCGCAATTTTCCGGCGAATGACGTCACTGCAACGTTATTTATGAAAGTAAGTTGGTGTGTTTTCCTAGAGAGCGTTTGGTTCCAATGAAGTATATGAACCGCGCGTGCGAAGTTACAAATAACTTCAATTTCGGAAGTCGGTGTCTTTGGTTTTTAACCGACTTCAAAAAAAGGAGGAGGTTCTCAATTCGCCTGTATGTTTTTTTTTTTTTTTTTATGTGTGTTAGCTCAGAACTCTTTCCTGGGTGAACCGATTTGGATGCTTCTTCTTTTTGGACAATAAAAGGACATACCTCAAGGGTGGTCCCATGATAAGGAAACCAGGATCTGATGACGGAATCCCGGAGAAATCGAGGGGAACCTTCGAAAATCGTAGGAGCGCCTAGTACGTTTGTTATTTTTTTCATTAAGTATTTTAAAGAACTACAATTTAATGAAGGTCTGGAATCGATCTGATGATGGAGCCGAAAGACAGTCGAGGGAATTCCTCAATGATTTACAACAGGTACTTTGTGTTTGGGCTTGATTAATTTGTATTTATGAGAACTTTACACCTGAAGGGTTGTGATAGTCATTAGGGGTCTGATGATGAAGACGAAGGACAGTTAAGGGAACTCCTCAACGATTTAAAGCAGTTACCTTGTGTTTGGGCTTGATTATTTTGTATTGATGAGAACTTTACACCTAGATGGGTTGTGACTGTCATTAGGGGTCTGATGATAAATACGAAGGACAGTTAAGGGAACTCTTCAACGGTTTACAGTAGCTACCTTGTGATTCGTTTTAATTAATTTATATTGATGAGAACTTTGCACTCATATGGGTTATAAGTGCTATTACAGGTCTGATGATGGAGACCATAGACAGTTGAAGGAATTCCTTAACGATTTACAGCAGTTACCTTGTGTTTGGGCTTGATTATTTTTTATCGATGAGAATACTATACCCAGATGTGTTATGACTGTCATTAGGGGGTCTGATGATGAAGATGAAAGACAGTTAAGGGAACTCCTCAACGGTTTACAGTAGCTACCTTGTGTTTGGACTTAATTCATTTATATTGATGAGAACTTTGCACCCATATGGGTTATAAGTGCCATTACAGGTCTGATGACCATAGACAGTCGAGGGAATTCCTCAACGATTTACAGCAGTTACCTTTTGTTGGGCTTACTTCATACGGTTCAATATTCCAAAATATTCAGGTCGTACAAAAATAATACCCAATTAAGATTGAAGTTTTTCATAGGGCAACCACTACCTACTAGTCATGCTGATGCGTCAATTTGAGACTGAATTTAAGTTGCGTAATCGCGTCATCTCTAGCAATGCTCTTTCGTTGGTTGCTAAGCAATTTATGCTTGTCACAATGCATATGGTGAAATGGAGCTGATGGTGGCTTCACCATCAGCTCCAGTTCTTCTGGTTTTTACCAAGAGAAATCCTCAACAATAAACTCCTCCATTCCTTGCATCGGGAAACGAAATATTTTGTAAAAGGTGCTGAGCAGTTGACATTAGGCTATTGTAACTTCGATAAATTATTATCTAACCCACTAAAAAGTGAAAAATAAAAACTTTTTGGCAAAAAAACAACCGACTTCCAAAAAATACACTACAAAGTGAAAAATAACTTTAATTTCGGAAGTCGGTGGCAAAAACTAAAATAAAGATCCAAAGACACCGACTTCCGAAATTAAAGTTATTTTTCACTTTGTAGTGTATTTTTTGGAAGTCGGTTGTTTTTTTGCCAAAAAGTTTTTATGTATTTTCGTTTTTGGCCACAGACTTCCGAAATTAAAGTTATTTTTCACGTCTTTTAGTGTTTTTTTTGGAAGTCGGTTGTTTTTTTGTAAAAAAGTTTTTATTTTTCACTTTTTAGTTGCGGTACCTACCCCACACAAATTCGTATACCACTACTTGGTGTGGAAATAACAGTGACAGGAAATTATTAACACATCATCCATACAAACTAAGTGGAAAAAATATGCAGTATTAAGGATAACTCAAAAACTACTGGTCAGACCTTGATCAAATATAAATGGGACCACATGTGAAGCACCACCTATCAAAGAAAAAAACAATCATCCAAATCGGTTCACCCAGAAAAAAGTTCTGAGCTACCACACGACTTTAAAAATTCTACTTATGTATAATTCGTACATTTTACCACAGAAAATGTACGAATTTCACTCCTAGGTAGTTCCGTTTTACGTTTAGACAAAGTGATAGCGGATTTTAATGGTTTTTAGTATAAATATAGAAAGTTTTTAAATTTACGTACTCAATGAGAACTTAGGATGCAAGAGCGAGCCCAGAAAGCTTAAGACTTAAGGCACCTCGCCTCGGACAGGTTAGGTTTGAAGGGGATGGCGGGAGACCCCGCCATCCCCTTCGAACCTAACCTGTCCGAGCCGGGGTGCTCCCAGTCCCGACACATCTCGAATTAGTAAACAGGCAATGAGAATTTAGGAAGCAAGAGCGAAAGTAACCATAAAGCCAGTGCTGCAGAGCGTTTTTTGGCACTGCAAAGTTAAGGCAATAATCAATAATCAATAATAATTTATTTTGTTAAACATAGGTATGGTTACAGGTAGTATATTCTCTAAAATATGTGCACTATGTTTTACCAATATATGGCGTACAAAATTAACATTAACAAGCAATTACAATAATAAGGTGACATGCAAATAGATTATATTACTTAAAAAAAAAAAAAAAAAAAAATATGTCAGTTAGTTAAACAGGTCATTACAAATTTAGACAAATAAACACACACTTAATCTTTAAATAAAATCATAAATGTCTAATTAGCAAGTCGGACCCGTCATACCTCTGTTTATCAGTAGTAAACTCAGTGATGGAGTAGTAACATCTATCTAAAAGGAATTTAAACAAAGACTTCTTAAAGGATCCCAGACACTCTTTATTCCTAATCGCTGCTGGTATATTATTATATATTTTTGGGGCCATGCCTAGCACACTTTTGCCGAAAAATGCGGTTTTATGAGAGGAAACATGAATGGTATTCTGATAACGGCGAGAGCGCAGTTTTTCATATAAATGCAGGTTACAACGAACAAACACTCCCATTTCATATATGTACATAGACGGTAGAGTGAGCAAACTAAGTTCATTAAACAATGGTTTACAACTATCAATCGATTGTAATTTGGTAAACGATCGCAAGCATTTCTTTTGAGCTTTAAAAGCAATGTCTCTGTCAGTGGAGTTGCCCCAGAAAATGATTCCGTACCTAATGCCAGAAGCCACATAAGCATTATAAGCTATTTGTACTGTAATTCGGCTAACCGTTTTTGAAAGTTTGTACAGAGCATACGAAAATTGACTAAGCTTCTTTGACAATGCGTCGATATGATGTTTCCAAGTCAGATGACTATCTATGTAAAGGCCCAGAAATTTTGTGATGTCACTTTCAGAGATTGTTACATTACCATATTTTATGTTCAGTTTCGGTTTATTTGTTCTTTGATTAAATGTCATTATTTTAGTTTTGTCAAGATTTATTTTTAGATTATTATTAACTAACCAATTTATTATATTTTTAAGATCGTCATTTATGTCATTTTCAAGAACATTAATGTCATCACTAGAGAATAAAATAGTGCTGTCATCAGCAAATAAGACCATCTGATGCTTACTGATCTTAGGCATATCATTTATGTAAACGTTAAATAATGGAGGGCCAAGAATGCTACCTTGGGGAACACCATAAGTAGTTTTCCTAGGACGTGACATGTATGTTCTTTCAACTTTCGAGCTCGCACATAGCCTATCAAGCGTTGTAATTTGAGTGCGATTAGAGAGATAAGATTGTAAGAGGTTTAATGCAGTTCCTCTAATCCCATAACGCTCTAATTTGTTTAGCAGTATACCATGATCTACATGGTCGAATGCTTTAGACAGATCCATAAACAAGGCCGCTACTGGAGTTCTAGCATCAACACAACAAACAATTTTCTTGATCACGTCATAAATCGCCATATTAATGGATTTACCTTTCCTGAATCCAAATTGTTCTCTGGCTATGAGATCATGCTTTTCAAAAAACGACGAAAGGCTATTGTATATCACCTTTTCTATAATTTTGGAAAAAATAGGAATAAGTGCTATCGGTCTATAATTACCCATGATACTTTTATCATCTTTTTTATGAATAGGCTTAATAATAGTAATCTTTAATTTGTCCGGGAAATGGCCATATTCAATGCAAAGATTGATGATATAACTCATAGCAGGTCCTATTATTGGCGCTACATTTTTGACCACTTTTGTAATGATGCCATCATATCCATGGCTATTGGTATTATTTAAAGAGCGAATTATTGCCACTATGTCTGCTGGTACTGTAGGAGGAATAAATATGGAGTTACAATTAGTCTCAATATTTTTATAGGAAGGAGTTGAATTATTCGGTTGAATTTCGTCTACAAAATAGTCATTAAAAGCTTGTGCAATTAGTCGAGGTTTATATATTTTATTGTCATTTATTGTTACATATTCAGGTATATTTTCTCTAGGATAGTTAATCTTATTTTTATTGATAATGCTCCAAGTCGCTCTAGATTTATTCCTGGCCGAATTTATGTGAAAGTCATTCTGAGATTTTTGGGTCAATGTTATTATTTTCTTTAAACGAGCAGTATATTGCTTTAATAAAAGTTTATTTTTAGAAGTAGGGGCTCGCCTGTATTGCCATAATATTTCTCTTTTACGCTTACTACTAAGCCTAATTCCCTTGGAAATCCAGTTTGATTTTTTACGCAGAGATATTCTTACTTTCCTTAAAGGAAAACAGAGGTCATAAAAAAGCATAAATAGGTCATAGAAACAGTTAAATGCTTCTTCAGGATTGTCGTGTAGATAGACTTGACTAAAGCTAAGATTATGAAATGAGTCAATAAATTTAGTTAAGTTTTCTTGACAATAGTCGCGCCTTAGAGTATACAAATGCTGAATGAAACAGGTTTTTTTCACAGGGCATTTGATCACTTGGGCAGTATGATCAGATAGCGCAAGATCAAGTACTGCACACTTACTACCTCTGATATTATACACGATATTGTCTATGCATTTACCACTAGCTAATCGTGTAGGCTGATGAATTCCAATTTTTAAGTCATAGTTTAAAAGGAGAGTTTGAAAAGTATTAGATGGTTTTGATTGTGTCAAAGTGTCTATATTAAAATCACCACAAATAACCACTTTCTTTAATTTTCCGAGGCTACACATTCGCAAAATACCATCCAAGTTAGCAAAAAATAGTCCTAAACAGTCATTTTTAATTTTAGGTGGTCTGTAGATGCAAATCACTATTAAATTATGTATTATTAATTCTATTGCACAGCATTCGAGGACGTTAGCTACATAGAATTTACTTAAATCAATGTTTTTATACTTATGCATACGATTTATAAGAATGCAAGAACCACCACGCCTAGTATTCCGCATTGAAAACGTAGCTAATACATAGTTAGGGATAGACAGATGGAATTGATCTCCACTCAGCATATTGTGTTCAGTGATACATAATAAGTCAATGTTTTGTCCCTTGTCCCATAATTCTTCTAAATGGAGAGTAAGTAGGTCCGATTTACCAATCAAGCCATTAACATTTTGATGGAAGATATTTACGTATTTATACACGAAAACAATTACTGCTACCAGCTTTAGGCACTTCGTCCATACACACAGACAAGTCGCAGTTAATATTGTCATCAGGAATGTCACAAGTTTGAGTGGATTTGTCACAAGCAGTAATAACAACGTCACCAAGTAAATTACAAGTTTGAGTTGATTGGTCAGTTTTTAGCATAGTAAGAATTCGATTTTGCTCAATATATGTCACAAATTTAGTTTTGAAATCAATATGTAATATTTCTTTCAGTAAGTATCTACAAATATTAACAGTAAGATGACGCTGTCTTCGTGGTACAGATTGACTATATCCCATATTCACAAATAGACCATTATATTTATTACATACGTGGCGTAGCGAACTATTCAAGCTCTGTTCATTTAAATGATTATTGTAAGGGACTTCTGATACAATAATGTTGGCATTTTTAATACTTCTAAACCAAACACCGAAGTCAATTTGAAAATCCAAAGGATTGGTATCATTAGTGCCTGACAAGATAATAACATAGTCATTTTTGGTTAGAGAATCAAAGTTATAAGAATTAATTAAGGCGCTTCCCTGACCAAACGACCTTGAGCGTTCGGTCCTTCTCTGTTCCGTCGCTGAGTCTCGCTCTGTCCTGCTCCCTGCGCACGCCCATTTATCATAGAATTCTCAAAAATTGAGGAATTATTTTAATAAAATAAGACAAGTGATCTATGAAATAAAAAAAAACGACAATTATTTAGATTTTTAAACTATCTATCCATTAGTGTAATCCTTAAATTATTAGAACGTCACCTTTAAGAAAAGATGCATGCAATCAATAATTTTAGTCCCTTTTTAACACGATTTTATTATTAGGTCGACCTGTATGTAACTAACTATGTAATGGAATCTAAGGTAACTAATTTAACCATCTTCCAAGGGTCGTAGCGTAATGAAAATTGGCAGCTGTATGTAGTTCTGATGACAATACTATTGTACACACATTGTACATTGACTTTGTGTATAACTTGCTGAGAAATCAAGTTAAGCGATGTTACGGGAAGCAGGTTACACAGATTGGCGCTCTAACTGGAATTGCAGCACGACTAGTAGGTGGCTCTACATTAAACAGTCTGTTCAAAGTACCAGTTACCAATACTTTCCTGTTCCAGCGCCCCACGCTTTTACAATCAAATATTATAATTAAAAGCACATAGTTTACACTTCAGCCCAGAAATAGAGACAACTTTAACGATCCATAATTTATTTTTGGTTTTACGTGCATTTATAAAAGCGTGTTTTTCTAGTGTTTTTTTTAACTATTCATTTTTTATAAGGAGATTTTAAAATGTATTTACAACACATAAAAACAAATAAGAACGAGTAATGTGATGATAGGATAACGAACATTAATAATGTGCTTTTAGATGTAGTTTATTACTCTTAATTAATGAGTTAATAACCGCTTAATAACGCACTATCGCAAGGTTTTGCTCGGGGTAGCGCATTAAGGCGACAATAAGTGCCAGCGACCTTGAGCGAGTGGGAGGAGCATGCGAAACTTTTAAGCGAATAAAATTGCACAGAGCGTTAGCGTCTACCCGGACATTGGTCAGCGATGCACTGCCGCCCGTCGCCCGCAAGAGTACCCGCTTCAACGCGCATCAAGTTTTTTCGCAAAAACAACCCACCTTGATTTATAAAACATAATGCAAATAAAAGCCGTATACAAAAATTTGGGTAATTAAATTTTCTTTTAGATGGTGCAGATTTCATGAAAATACGCCCGATAGTTTTTGCGTCATTATCGTTTTTAAATTAATTACACTATGTTAGAAAGATCAAATATTCATATATCAAATTACGAAGACAATAGTCTAGTTTATCATATATTTTTTTCAAACAAATAAGACTATTCGTTTAGACGTGATGTCCAATTTGAAATCATTACAAGTCGTTTATCTGCGCCTTAAACCCCGCTGCTATCGTTTTCATGACAGCCGCCACTGCGGCCGCTATGTGGCCGCCACCTCTCTTCTAGGAAACAGAGGATTTCAAAGGCTGTTTGGAAGCTTTGATAACATCAGGCCTGCATTGCCCTGTAGTATATGCAGCGCACCTACATCACTACATGTAGCCAAATCGCCAGTTATGTACCTACTGTTTAAGTATCATGTAATAGGGGCGAGTCTATGCCATCAACCGGGCATAAATCGGCTGCTACTGAGAAATTCCTAACGGAAAAACAAACAACTGAAGTAGATCTGACAGTTTTTTCTTACCACACTGTTAGCTAAGTAGAGGATATCCTACACAGGGTGTGAAACGACACATCACATACCTGTCTACTACGCATTCTGTACATCAAGTAATATAGCACAAAAATAGGTAATTGCTGGGAAACGAATTTTATTTTTGGTGTGAATAAACGCTGTTTAAGGTAGTGCGCAGCGTAGCGCACTTAAAACATTGTGCTTATGGGTGCATGCAGCGGTATAGGGGTCGTGGGGGTATTTAAAGTTGTGTTATAATACTATCTCAAAGTGAGAAAGTGAGTGAGTGTCTCTTCAAAGTGAGAGTGAACAGGCTTCTTCTGGGTAAGCTCACTCCATCGTCGACTTTGTCTCTGTCATCTCTGACCTAGACTAGAGTCAAGAGCAAACCCAACTAAAATAAAATATTAAAAACTTGTTTTCGAAAAAAACATCACTAAAAGTTGGAATTTAGACCTTCAATATCTCTGTTACCAGCAGGTTCCAAGGTATGGTCCAGTACAAAAAAAAAATACAATGACGGGGAGTACAAGTGACTCTCGGCTTCTTTAAGTGTCTTTTAACACCCGGTATAGCTCGAGCCGTCAAGGCAGACAGCCGCCGGTCACGAGATGCTTGCTGGCAAATTTACTAGACGTTACGTAGACTTGAAGCGAACTGAATAGTACATACGCTGACGTAAACTTTATGCTGCAGAAACTGCGCTGGATGAACGGCTACAACCATAAAGTAGGAGTGATCAACTTGAACGATATGGGCAGCACCACGCTGTTCTACTCAGCCTCAAACTGCGGGGTGCTATACAACTGGACGACGCATCAAATGTGGCTGTTGCAAGGACACGTATAGATCAGATATCCTCCTAGTAGTTTGTTCTCCATGTAGTTCTCTGGATCTTTGATCATGGTCAGACCGATTTGGAACGGGCACCTAGTAGTTAACTTTCTGGCTAACTGACCGACTAGGACTCCTTGGTTCTTAAAAAGTTCCTGTAAATGATTCAATGGAAATAAAACAAAGCTTTGACTTTGACTTGACTTAAAAAAATGGTTACTTACCTGCAGTGTTAAATCCGAGAAGTTTTGTTTCCTTGCGGAAAAATTATACTCATATCCATGCTGTATAACTCCATCTCTCTCGCACTATGAAAATGATGTCCTTCCTAACTACATCTTATACTTACCACATTAAATTCTTCTAACAGCGACACATGATAACATGCATAGCATCTGACGAAAAGGGTAAATGGCTGGTGACAGCGGACTCCGGGCCAGAAAACGTGATCATAGTGTGGGACTATGAGGACCTGTTCCCGCAGAAGACATTCTTCTCGCCGCACGGGAACGCGAGGATTGCTAAAGTGGCACTAAGCGCTGATGCTAAGTACATGCTTACTTTAGCTTACCCTTCTGAAAAGATGGTTCTGTTTTGGTGGATATGGTCTTACGGACAAGATACTCCCCACGGTAAGTTCTACACATAGTGTGTGGTAGGTAACGATCGGCAATGTTGGAGGTGTAACAAAGGTCAACTTTGTTTATGCTTTAGTACCTTACCTATAGGATACTTAGACTAATCTCTTAGTTCTCTTAATCACGAGCAGCACGCGCCAACGGCAGAGCCAACTGCAGCCGTCAACACGTCGTGTCGCCGCTAATGTATGCGCAACTGCACCCGTCGACACTCGTCGGAGGCAGCCGTAGACGCGTCGACGGCTGCAGTTGCCTCTGCCGTTGGCGCGTGCCGCTCGTGTATATGAGCACTTACTCGTATATTTAGAAAGTTAATGATGTTGATCATAAGTCTAGTTATATTTGTTTTTCCAGCGACATTTGAAACATCCAATATACCTCGAGATGGCGTCGTAGAAATAGGGTTTAATCCATCGAGAACAGATCAATTTCTGATAATGACCAGAAAAAATATTTATATCGGCAATTCGAGCGTGAGTACCCAAGAACTACGTTATTTCCCAGAAAAACATTACCCTCCTTCTGGGGCAGTCAGGTTAAAATAAGGCTTCGCAAGCTTCGAATCAAAAGTTTGAATCATAGGCACTAAATTAAGCCTTATCACTTCACCTAGGCACTGACTACGACAGGCTTAGGTATCTGATTGGTTGACTGGAACAGTACATGTCACGAGTAATGATTCTTAAAATACATCCAACGCACACGGACTAATATTTTAATTACGGCATAAGCTATCCTTATTATGTATAGTTCAACTGTCACAAGAGAAGTAGAATTAAAAAAAACAATCAATTACAGAAAATCAAAGTGGTTGAGCGAGGAATATTAAGAGTGACAGACCGCTGGCAGCTAAATGTTAATGCTCAACACGATGTGAACCCGGAGTATGGGAAGCTATTGTGCTACACGTTCGTGAAGAGCACCTCTCAGATCATAGTGGGTACCAGTCGTGGGGCCGTGCTGCTGTATGGATACACCATGGAGTACAGCATGAATACGGAGCCTGAAGACATCGACAAGTTGAGATACATCAAAATGCTGAAGTTGAATAAGAGAATGATCCATGTCATTAAGAATGTTGATGGGTTAGTTCAAAATAAATATTTTTTATTTGTTATTTGTTATTTGTTAAAGAAAATTAGACGAAAATTTCTACATGAAACTTACGGGAAATGTGTCGAGTTCTGTTGAATGCTGGTACTCATAGTGCATTCTGCCTGACTAGATCTTTAGTACTTAAAGAATAAAATCCACGAAAGCTGAGACGGGTTCACAGACATATTTATAAAAACAAAACTTGAGAGGTGTCATGGGACACCCAGATGGAACGAAGTCCCACTAATAAACAAAAAAAAAATGTGGCTTGCTCTCTGTTAGATACGGTACACAAGTAAAACAACGGCGGCTGTGAACGCACTAACGCTTTATTATG
Source organism: Griposia aprilina (assembly GCA_916610205.1). NCBI lineage: Eukaryota > Metazoa > Arthropoda > Insecta > Lepidoptera > Noctuidae > Griposia > Griposia aprilina. Next base: position 2,739,739 of record OU744295.1, on the reverse strand, counting down.
AACACGCGAGCGCTAGCCCGCGGAGGTGGCGCGGGGTGCGGGGCGCGGGGCGCTGCGCGGCACCGCCTGCGCAGGCAGTCCGTGTGGCCGCGCATCGCTACACATACATACATTTATAACTCTCTCAATGAGAGAGAAATAGACAGACAGAGAAAGACGCGCACGCCGCACGGCTTACAACTATAAAAAAAGTGTCGTTACAACATTTGGTCTTAATTTTTTCCGTCTAGCCCCCTTTCGCAACGCGCGATAAGGAATTTCGTTCCAAAAAAACAGTTGCAATAATTAGCGGTGTTGGTTGGCGGACCGATGACCTAGTGAAGGTCGCGGGAATCCGATGCATGCAGCAGGCACAGTAGCAGTCGTTTTAGCGATGCTCGAACAAAGCCAAATCCAGGAGCCATCTTTCAGCTGACCGATAATGATTTAGGCAACCAAGTTCTCTTCCCCAGAGTAATAGTGACGGGCAACAGTTGCGGCGAGATCCACTTCTATGATGACCAGCTCAAGCTGCTGTACTGGGTGCATGGCTTCACGGTGGACCGCGTGAAGGGGCTCAGCTTCAACATTTCGCATAGGAGCTTCATGGTCCTCGACCCTGCTTGTAAGCACACATTAATTATTGTAAGAGCAGTGGTGGCCCAGTGGTATCGGCCCCGACTTACGAGTTGTAGGTTGTGGGTTCGAACCCAGACAGGCGCTTTACTTTGTGCAAATAATTTCATCACCACTGCTCTCAAAACGGTGAAGGAAAACATCGTGAGGAAACCGGCATGTCCTAGAAGCAAAATTCGAAGACATGTGACATCTACCAACCCGCTCTGGGCCCGCGTGGTGGATTACAGCCCACTCCCTCTCAAAAAGAGAGGAGGCCTGTGTCCCAGCAGTGGGAACATTATAGGCTGATTATGCAATGATTGTAACAAATATTTTTTAACAATAATTTAAAAGAGGGTGGACTTTTTTGCCTGTTCTTCTCTAAAGGAACCTACCATAGCTGGGCACCGTTAATCAAATGGTTCATTTCGTTAATGGTGAATCCGTTACTAAAAAAAGTTAACTTCGTTAAACTTAAAGCGTTCCATTTCGGAAGATTTAACGGAAATTAACGTTACTCGTTAACTCGTGATAGAAATTGCATTTTATATGTCGATGCATTAGCACGAGCAGCACGGGCTTAAATATAATCCTACTAAGAGTGAGCTGTTGGAGTTCAGAAGATGAAATAAAAGTCCCTCACGTAGAACTAAACGGTTCACCTTTGCAGAGGGTAACAATTTAAATATTTGGGCCATATTGTTACGAAGGATCTTAGAGATGACTTAGATATGGAAAGAGAGCACAGGGCAATGGCTGTGAGGGGAAACATGCTAGCTCGCAGGTTTGCTGGTTCTTCAGTTCCGGTTAAAATAACACTTTTTAAGGCGTTTTGTCAAATATTTTACACCAACAGTATGGCTAATCATACCCAAAAAGCAGACAACACACTGCGCATTCAATATAACAATGCCTTCAGGGCGCTGTGGAGGCTTCCGCCCTACTGTAGTGCGTCAGGGATGTTCGCTGATGCGCACCCTGACGATTATTTCGTGATCATGCGCAAAAAAGTGGCATCAATGATGCGCAGAGTGAGGGGGAGCAGCAACAGCATTCTGAAGGTTTTTCAGATAAGCTAGAAGGGCCTACAATGGATAGGTTTATCAAGTTACATGTCACACATGGGGCTTGATAGATCTTCCTCTAATAGGATGCTGTATTTTTTTTTTGTACTTTTGTGTTTTACTACTAACATAGTTTGTAAGTTTTTTTGGTAATACTAACACGCTATGGGCCTTCGATGCCTGAAAATAAACGATTTTTATTTTTATTTATTGTTATTATTAGCAATTTACTTATTAAAAAAAATGGTATCAGCTATGGAAGTTTAGGCTGGACACGAAAAAAATATAAAAGAAGGGTCATTAGAGTTAGTAATAATAATTATTTAGAGATCAAAGACCAGCTCGAACGTATGTCAGAACGGGTTTTATGCGCCGCGACGCGACCCGCGCGGTGTCCTTTTAGCAAATAGTAGGTACTTAATTAACGATTAGCGGACTTACGGAAACTTAACGGAAGTTAATGTGTCCGTTAACATTTTTAAAAGTTAAATTAACAGTTAATCCGTTACTCAAAATGTTATATTCGCTAATTAACGGATTAATGGTCTTGTGCCCGGCTTTGGAACCCACCAAGCTTTGAAATGAGCCACTATGGTTGTCGCGTTTTAGCATGGCAATAGAGTTTATGTCCCTTTCCCAAATATTTCTCCGTGGGAACTGAAACAATAAACTATGTGCGGTTTTTCGTTATTGGAATATGTTAAAGATCACGTTAGATATTGATTCAGGATGTTAACGGACTTTAATTCTGATTTTTTTAATAAAAAATGCTAGATAATGGTTCAGTGCCCGCTATTGCCACGCTATAGCTACATCTTTCTGACTGATCGAAACCTTGGACAAATTAAAAGCGTCTGTAAATAGCTTAATTGAAAAAAAAGGATAAATTAAATATTCAAATCTACTGAAAAAATGTATCTCTAGTTCCAAAAAGAACGCGAATATAAGCTATATCAATAAGCATGATTACAAGTGTAAAGCGACATGGAACGTCATACAAAACGAAATAATAGAGAAAGTATAAAGATAAACGATACTATGGTAACAGACCCTGTAGAGATAGCTTCGGTATTTAACGACCATTACGTAAACCTTTCACCCTTACCTACACAAAAAAATGTCGACCCAAGCTTTAGGAAAAATAATAATAGTGTTAACTTAATGTTTCTGAAACCATTGCTGTGAAGTGAGGTGAGCCAGGAAATAATGTCACTCCGCAACACCAGAGCGGAAGGCTACGATGAAATAAACACTAAAATCATAAAGGCTTGCTGTAATGAGCTGACTGGTGTTTTAACTCATTTAATTAATATGTCGTTTTTGATCGGAGTTTTTCCCCGAAAAATTAAAATTATCAATAGTAAAGCCCTTATTCAAAAAGGGTGATATATATGATATCAATAATTACCGTCCCATTACTATAATACCTATTTTATCAAAAATATACGAAAAATGTATGTATAAAAGACTGATTGACTACTGCAACAAATTTCAAATTATAAATAGCGAACAGTTTGGCTTCCAAAAAGATAAATCCACTACGTTAGCTATTTACCTTAAACAAGCTAACTAGCTAGATAAAGCTAGTTAGTTTAGCTTATGAAAATTACACTCACAAATATTAATAATAACTATCTGACTACAGCTCTATTCTTTGATATGTCTAAAGCCTTCGATTTGGTTTCACACGATATACTGCTTCAAAAGTTGGAAACAATTGTACTCCAGTGGATATCATCATTATCATCGTACTTAAGTAATAGGCAACAATGTGTTATTATCAGTAAAATTAACGAAACCAAAGACATCACATCATACTCATCGGAATATAGACATAATAAATATGGCGTCCCCCAAGGTAGCGTACTAGGCCCAATATTATTCCTTTTATATATAAATGATATCATAAAGATAACTAATCATAAATGCATCTTATTCGCTGACGATATATCCATAACTGTGACATCTGATAAAAAACAAAATACCGTTATAGATCACGAGACTGACATTAATAATACTATTGACATACTCATAGATATCCGAGAGATATGCCTTCACTCTAGATTTGCTCAAGTTTAAGTGTCGCCACCTTTTCCCCACTCCTGAAACTCACACATAAACAAATGAAATAGATACGGCACACATGATTCTTTTTTCGCACGCAAACAAGAAAATATGCGTAACACTTTTGTGCTATTTTATTGCACATATGCTCAAAAGGGGCGGGCACTAGAAAGTATAGTTATAGTCACTGAATGCACACATACAACTCTAGCATCAACTAGGGAAGGGGATTGGTATAAATATTTGATCGATATAAATATCGATGAAAACCGACTGCAAAAAGGGTGTTTTTTGGACGTACTTTGTATCGTTTATTTTTTCTGCTTTTCGATGTGGAATATTAAAACACCAATAAAAACGATCCAAGTAAAAATATAACATTTTAGTTTACATATGACATTTAAGTAAACCAGTTTCTTCAGTTTGTCTCTTACTTAAAATTAAAACTGTTCAACTATCGCACAAAAAACAACAATTCAAATAGGTAGTTATTTAACATTATATCTGACGCTTACACAATTTAGGTGTTACATTCTTATCCAAAAAATGTAAGCAAAAATCAATATGTTATTCCATCACGCATTTTGTCACTTGGATAATATGACTATCCATCGGGTCTTTCTCAAACTGGTGAAAATCAGTTGATGGAGAAAATATTTGTATCGACAAAGTGTCTAAGAGCTTTTGGGACTGGCAACGTCTTTATGAACTTTGAAGTCACTTGAAATTTGTTTGAGGGAAACCAATTATTTCCCTGCATTTTGCATCTACCCATTTATGTTTAATTTCTCGATCGTTCGGGAAACTGAAATAAAATGTATTAATTCTTAATATAATTTATTAATAGAGCAACTAACAATAATTATCGATATCCATATCTCAGCGCTGCGCACCACTAGTGCATCGTTTTGACATGCGTCAGTCATTAGGCAAAGGCTGTCGCATGTCAAAAATATTTCACAACTAGATAATTTGTAAAATACTTAAATATTATAATTAATGCAGTGATTTTTTATTTATCGGTGGTAAGACAAGCCACTTGTCCTAAGGTTTGTTGTAATTGTGCTATTTTTGTAATAAGGACGGAACAATTCGGCATTTCGTAAAAATACCAAAATCACATTACTCGTTCCGATGCAAACATATGACTAAACGATGCTCACTGCTAGGGTCGCTAGGGATCCGCAAAAAGTATCGATACATGAGTAGTATCGATACTTTCTCTTCGATACCTAGTATTTTTGTACTCGACACTTTAGTTCCCATACTTTACTAGGTATCGATACCTTTTCACATACCTACTCGATACTTTTGCTACTCCAATTAAACATTGGGTGGAGATGAAAGCAGTTTTTCCAAAATAAGCAGTTTTTACAAAATTATATTCTTGGCAACTAGGTATTTAATAATACCACTTCAGTTCCATCTGAAAGGCTTTTTTCGAAAGCTGGGGTGACGGTGACAGCGTCGCGGAACCGGCTCACTCGGTCACGTATAGAAAAAATACTTTTTATGTCGGACTGCATCGAAGAAGATGGGGGTTTAAAAAAATGACTGAATTTTAATACAAGAACTTTAATTTTAATTTTACAAGTACCTACCGATATTTTCCTCTGCAGTGCTGCAGTCCGACAGAAACAGTAATTTCATTGAACTTAATATAAAAATAATTTTGTGTTTTTTTAAATAAATAAATAATTACTTAAGTATGTACTTGTTTATTACTGTTTTTTGCGATAATATACAATTTCTAAGGTGATCAAAAAAGTACTCGATACTGAGTACTTAAGTATGTACTTGTTTATTACCGTTTTTTTTTGCGATACTATACAATTTGTAGGATGATCAAAAAAGTACTCGACACTGAGTAGTATCGATACTTTTGGTTCGATACTTTTATCGGTATCGATACTTTCTTCTGCGATATCGGTATCAAGTAGGTATCGATACTTTTGGTTCGATACTTTTATCGGTATCGATACTTTCTTCTGCGATACCGGTATCAAGTAGGTATCGATACTTTTGAATTTTTGCGGATCCCTACTCACTGCCGTTGGCGTATTTCGGGTCAGTTTGACCAAATGGAGGCGACATGTGCCACGCCTCCAAGCCATATCTCTCGATATCCGTGGACATACTACTACACTGGCTCGACATACACCATTTGAAAATAAATATAGACAAATCCGTATAAATACAATTTAATCAATCTAATAATAATAAAAATAATATCAAACTTAATATAAATAAAATTAAACAAGTAACACATATTGATCAAGATATAAACTGGAAGGAACACGTAAATATCATCAGTGGTAGAATTAATAAATTCGTATACGCCTTGAAGCAAGTCAAAAATGTAACAAACATAAAAACTGTTATTATATCTTACCATGCATATGTTGAATCGTTACTACGCTATGGTCTAATAATGTGGGGTAATAGCACTGATCTAAATAGAGCGTTCATCGCTCAAAAGAAGTGCCTAAGATCAATTTATGGACTTCAGCCGGAAGATACATGTCGGCCAATATTTTAAAAACTTGGGTTGTTGCCGCTTCCATCTCTCTATATTTACGAAATATGTATGTTTGTGACTAAGAATAAACAATTATTCAAGACGGCAAGCGATGTACATCCTCGGAGCAGACGTGATCCTTATGGACTGGTATTAAATGAATTACAAAAGCTTACCAAATATAATAAAAGCTGTCTAGCAATGTGTGTGCGTACTTATAATAAAATACCTAACAATCTCAAACGATTAAATTTAAGACTATTTAAAAACAAATTATTCAACTGGCTAAATTAATGTAGCTTTTATAGTTTGAAAGAATTTATGGATAAAAAATATTGACATTATATGCTCTCTAACATTATTGTACTTAATTATAATTTCCCTGTAACATTAAATTTTTGCATGCTATGTTATGTCTTAGCTAAACATGTTTGTGCCACTCTGACCTATGCTTAACACCATTGTATACCATGTTTAACGCAAATAAATTATTTTATTATTATTATAAAATCACGCCAGTACTTTTCGGAAATAGACACGTAGGCAACCACATTTTACCAGTAATGCTTAATTCAAATTTCCATGTAAATGGTCCATGTGGGCCGAGCCTAATAACATCGACCGAGCACAAATCCAAACACAGGACGGCTACTGAGAGATTCCCGATTAAAAACCCGATAACACACTTTTTCCGACTCGATGACGTCGGGACCCAGGATTATATACTCAGCAGTAGCCCTTGAGACTACACCTCTACTCAACCCCTCGGGAAATACATGCGTTACGTTATGTTACGTGTTGTGACTTTCAACCCAGGTAACAAGCCGTGCCCCTGCTGGGAGCAGGTGGAGCTCCAAAAGGACCCAGGCACCGGCGAGACCAAGCAAAAACTCATCAAGAAGCGCCTGCCGACTGACGCTTCCGTCGGCTGCCAGCAATTCCTCGTCAGGGACTTTGTTGTTTGTAAGATAATAAAATTGATTTTCAAACAAATTAAGTGTGTAATTACGTAGTACATATTTTGCAACATAACTATCATGTTAGCTCTTAGTTAGTCTGCTGGTAAGTGGTAACGCTGCTTATGACACCTAATGCATGAACGTTGGGTTGATGCCACGTAGATGAATCGTAATAATTTTACAAACGCCCTTCGTATTCGTGCTACGCCGCACGTCCTTGCTACGCCGCGTCTTCTTGCTACGCAGCACTTCCTTGCTACGCTGCGTTACGATGCTACGCCGTGACTCCTTGCTACGCAGCTCTTCCTTGCCACAGCATCTATGCAGCGCGTAGTTACATTGCTACGACACACGCTCATGCTACGCCTAACATAGTAGCGCTACGCGGCTTTTTCCTAATCAAACTTATTTTTCTATTTACGAGTATTTAGAGACAGTTTAAAGTTTTGAACAAAGGCAGCAACAATGAAATAGCACTGAATCCACAGCATTTTCCTTTTCCAAAGTGAATATTTGTCAACAGGCACATATAACCAGGGAGTGGGCTTTGTGGACTTTGTCACCGAGAAGTACCACACTATTCTAGATAATAAGAGATCTTGCGTCCTAGCCCTCGCCGTACATCCGGAGAAGTGAGTTCTGTTCTTTATTTCATTAATGTTTCTGTTAGGAGATTTAAGTACGTCAATAGGGTGCAACCAGCGATATTAATCGTGAAAAGAGTGACGATCAATAATTTATTTGCTTGTTTCTCACTGATGTAGGTAAGTATACAATAGTAGGTAAATGTTTTCTGATACATTTTAGAGATCATCAACAGAACCACAATTTAATGTTCGTTTCCTAATGGATGTCTCATGCCTAAAGCAAACTTTCGAACTCAAAATTGATCAGCAATCCCTCTGAACTTAGTTAATTGTGGTTGTAGTGTAAGGTACGTATGTGAAAATCATTGCTGTTCAATTGAGGTAATCATTGACCACCCGCAGGTTCCTGATGTGCGTGGGTTACAAAGCCGGCGTGGTAGAGCTGTTCAACTTCATACGCCACAAGCTGATCAAGCGGCTCGACCTCCGGAGCCAGTACACGATCGTGGTGCCACCTGATGACGAATCCATCAACTGCAACTATGAAATTACCGTGCCGGAACTATCTGTCACCTGCCTGCAGTACTCGCCGTCAGGTGAGGCCAATTCATCATCATCATTTCAGCTAGAAGACGTCTAATGCTAGACAGCCTTCTCGCATCCAGGGTATTCCCGCGACGAATCTACAAGACTTATAATAATTGCTGTTTTAAAACATATCTATATATATATAAATAAAAATGAATCCCTATTTCCCTTGGGCACGCCATCACACGTGAACGGCTGGACCGACTTCACATTTTTTTTTTTTTTATTGTATTCCTTATTGTCAGGAGAAGGGTCTTATGAAATAAAAAAATAAGGAAGTTGATCGGAACGTTACAAAATTTAAGAAAACTTAACGCCAATATTAATTTTATATAACTGTCAGTTGTTTGAAATAACTGTCAGCGATTGACAGAATGCGCGCTGCAAATATCGTTTAACACAGATGGATCGGTTGATAAATGAGTCGATAGTTTTAGTTTTAGTCAATATTCAAAACTAAAACTAAACGACATACACAACAAAAAATCATATTAATAATTCATAGTTAAGACAGAACAACGTCTGTCGGGTCAGCTTGTTAAAAATAAATTAAACGTGTCGCTAGAACAAAATCAGTACAACATCAGCAATTTTTATTCGAGCTGTCACCTTTTTGTGTAGTTGGTAACTAACTATGTATAATATAGTAAGGGTGCGGTCAAATTTAGAGCTATGGCTGTTATTTATTGACAGCAATAGCTCTCGATTTGACTGCGCCCTTACAACATAATTGTTATTGTAGCTATTATATTAGCAATATAAATAGCTTATAAAAACTAGTAAGATGCATTCAATAATCGGGGTGACATATTCTTAATGGACAAAAACCCTGTTAAAATGGCTACTAGCTAATAGTTAATACCTCTAAATTTTACTGCGCCCTAAAGCATAAAAAGTGTGCGCGATTTAATATATTATGTGAATTCAACTGAAAATTGGTTGTAGGTTTGCACCTCGCCTGCGGTCTGAACACAGGCCAGATCCTGTTCTTCGACCCCACGACCCTGGAGATCTTGAGCCCGTCACCTTTTTTCGACACCAAAGGCTCTATCAACTACATTAATTTCAGTGAAGACTCCAAAAACATGGCTACTGCTGTAAGATAACTACAATCCAAGCATATTTACTATAGAAAGCATATATACTAGCAGCTAAACGAAGGTATAGCTAAACTAAAAAAAAAATCTCTTGACGCAGGACGATAACAGAACAGTTTGCGTTTACAAGTACAACTGTACATTGCTACAGTGGCTGTTCATCGGCAAACACCGCTCGCACTACAAGGAAATTACTGCTGTGACGTTCTTGCCTGCCAGGACGCACGGCGGAGAGTTCAAGCTGGTATCACTGGGCTTGGACCGCTGCCTGGTGGAGTACGACATCGGGGCCAGCGGCAAGGGCCTCCTTGAGATCGCCAGTCTGGACCGCGTTGACCAGATTGCGATGCCACTGGCTGCCATGGTCTGGCCCACGCCCGAAAACTTAGACGCTACAGAATATAGAACTCAATTACCGATAATACTCATAGCCAATGATGAGGTAATTTGATTTTTGAACAGGAACACTTTTGCTCTATAGTCTGTTTTATTTTGGAAACTACTACTTTTGAGGTGCATTTTAATTTAAAACGCGATTTGCGCCTTAAAGTACTATTCACAGCAATTCGAGCACATTTTGCACTTGAATTAGTTACTGTACATAAGTTTCGCGAATTGAAACAAACATTTTTAGGTCATCGATTTGGCTGGCACCAAAGTCCCATCTTTAAAATCCCACAGTTCAAGTACAAGATAGTGAACTACGCGACTAACGTGACCCTCGCGACGGTGCTGGGTCCTCGATACGACCACCCTGTCTCAAAGATGCAGCTGATCACCAGGAAAGAGGGCAAAGAGATAGACAAGTACCTTCTGTTTTCTTGCAAGGAAGTCGTAGGCTTGCAAAAGATGCCGCTCGACGGTAATCCCTGGAAACACGTCGGGTTGCTGGCACATCCAACTAAGGTACCTCTACATTCTACAGGTTTTTTGTTTACTTTAAATAATAGGTAAGTCCTTTGGTTGATAAGCTCTATAGGTGGATGCGGGCAGGACAGGACCGGCCTTTGACGCGATTCCTGTTGGGGGTCCTACGTCGTTCCCGTTTATAACGTTTATCATTGATTTGCAAACATCAAAAGTAATGAAAACTACGGCAGCTTGGAATCTTAATAGTTAAACCCCGTATACACCAGAAACAATGTTCCTCCAAAATTTGATGTTGCGAGATGCTTTTTTGTTTACCATAATGAATACGGAACTTTACCATGTTGACAGTATCACCGCAACAGTCCATGTGGCCAGCAACATTGTTTCCGTAACTTCATATAATAAAAATGCATTTTGGATTTTCAGGTTTTACATATGTGTTTCCGCGAAGACCTTGGGATTCTGTTCACAATCGGTGCGAAAGACACTATTCTCTCTCAATGGTCCGTTCAATACAAGTGTGTAATATTTTTCTTGATTACCTACCTCTTAATGTTAAGCGTAGTGTAATGTAATATTTTCGTCGTATTCCTACATAGTACATAGGTATATCAGGTAGTTAGTCAGTATCCTTGAGGCTCTTCCATCCGAAAACCTTAAAAAGTTACCTGTATCCGAGATGAAATCACCAGATCTGTAGACCTGACAGCAAAGCGTGGTGGAATAGACCTGGATCCTTACTACTGCCTCGTGGACGACGGCCGGCCTGGCTGGCTGTTCCAGGAAATACGAGACCTGTTTTACTACATCCAGATCCTGTGCCAAGGCACCTTCTCCCCGGCAAGGAGGCAGGTCAAGGATTACATACCGATAGATTCGTTGCCTGATCTGATGAGGGCTTTGGGATTTTTCCCGTCGGAATATGAGGTAACTAAACAATTTTGTGGTTATACTATTTTGTGTCCGACCACAGTTAGGCGCTTTGGTTGGGTTACGGTTGCGATACGTATGAATAGACCCTAAATCTAAAGCTTTTAATATTATCTCTTATGCTAGACATAAGTTTTAACTTACGTCTACCATCGAAATAACCTTTACCCACTATTTTGAAATAATTAGGTAGGTACCTATTTATTTCAATCATAACATTTTTAGGTGGAAAATCTGATAATCGAAGCTAAATATAAGGTGTATCTCCGGGAGCCGGTGACAGAGATAGACTTCGAAGAGTTTGTGAAGCTGTACCTGAACCACCGGCCGGCGTTTGGCGAGAGTTTCAAGCGCCTGCGTTCCGCCTTCCGCACCTTCGCTGACGTTGCTGCAAATCAGCCTGAGGATTACTTCATGAAACGAGAAGACTTCATCCAAATGCTCTCTACGAATGGTAAGGCTGCACAAACCTATGAAGCTTCTGTCTCCAGCGGAATAAGTGTGTAACATAAATTCTGAATTGGATAATGATGTAACTAACTAATATTTTGTAATGGTACAATTTAAGTGTCCATGGAGTTTCTTGCCCGTTCTTCTCTATAGGTACCTACTACGAAAAAATATAAATAAATTAAATACTTACTATCTAAAAATCCCACACTACCCCTGACCTCCGTCCCCAGAGGTTGGGTGCCTTTAGAAGGTTTCAGCCAGAAAACAAAAAAAAGGTACCTACTACGCTTTGGAATTGGCAACTTTCATATTTCTAATTGACCGACTCCTTGGTCCCATGCCCGTAAATGGTTAACTTAATTGAAATAAATGCTTTGAGCTGTTTGAAAAATATTCATATTGGCTGTGAAATCTTGGCGTAATCGTTTGTTCTCGAGAGGGCTTCCGTAGGTTTCCGGTGACACGCGCCTCCTAGTAGTTTTCAAAGCTGAGATGAAAGTACGGCCTATCCGACTTGAATCTGGTAATATTGGAGAAAAAAAAGGGGTTTTGTTTACTTTTTATTGCTTTACAGGTGAATTCTTTTCTCGCGAATTATGCTGGTATCTGCTGACCATCCTCGCCGGCCACAGCTTCGAAGATAGAGCACTAATGAATAAAGACGACTTTTCATTTTTACCAGAGGTTATTGTCACTTCCCTATAATTTATTGATAGTATAAAATACTATGTATAAGCTAAAATACCATAACGGTGCTATCAGCCGCCTTAATGACCGACCCACTGAGGACATCGAGTGTGTGGTATCTATACCTCGCGGTACCGTACGCAAAATACGCGCTTTGACGTGGTGTTGCGGACACCAGCCCGTTAACTATACTACTACTATTAAATTAGGATCTATTTGGGTACACTCACACTTATACTACAAACTTGGCTTGACGTCGTGGACCGGCAGGCGACACAAGACGCGAGTTCAATTTTAACAGTGAATGTAGTCTCTCTAGGAGAAACTTCATAATTACTATTATTTCTGACTAGCAGGCTATTAACTAATTGCAATAATATTCTCTTTTCAGATAATAAACTTCAGCCACTTTGTAACTGAAATAATTGGCATACAAGAAATAGATAATGGGTCGGTCCCATCTCGTGAATCAATGGCTTCCTCACATGGATCTATGGATTCTGATGAAAATTTAAATTAATAAGTTATATATCTTTATTTTTATCTTATTATTTACTATAATATTATATTACATTAATATATAATACATTAAATTTACATTTACAATAATTTGTTGCATTATTTGATAAAAACAAAACATTCAAAATTCTATTACCGTATGTAGGTAATTTAGAATGTTTTGTTTTGGTGATTTATGAACTGTAACACAATAATAATTCAATATTTAAAACATAAATGGCATCAATCTCACACAGCAAAATTAATGTCTAAGAAAAATTAATGGTTTAAAAATTTCATATCTTGAACACAACCTATGTTGTGTTCAAGATACGAAATTTTTCAACATGATGGAAATTCTCTAAAATTATTGTCAATAAATTAATAATCAGCGGTCACCATGGCGTGCTGCTGACAATGTAAATATTGGCCCAAGATAAAAAGGCGTACATAACTGAACTCTATATTCAATAAAAACCTTTTTACTTGCACAATGATGAACAAGCTCATAAAAGGTCTCACTAAAAGATAATAAAAATTAACATAGGCTGTTTATAGCACTTCTCAACAAAACCTAATGGATTTTTTATCAGTACAGAAAAACCACCAATGTATGAGTTTAGCAATAAGCAGTATTATCAATACACAAGCCACTGCAAGATTTTGTACTGAGTCACATAGAGGAAGAAAATGTTGTACAAAAATTATTTATGCTTTTCCAACATGCAAATACAACTTTATGTGATAAATATCACATTTTGCAAACACCAATCTCAATCCTTATGTTAAACTTAAAAAAATAATATTAAATTAATTATATTGCTAAAATTAATCTACTTAAGTCACATTTTATGAAACTGAAACCATATTTACAATAGAAAAAAGACCTTGACCTAGCAAAGTAAATATAACATGCTAAGTTCAAATAAAATTACATCACTCTCGGTCATAGTGACCAAAATTAATTAAGAACACATTTTTTTAAATTAATGGTCATAACTTTCTAAAAGTATAAAACTAAAACACTAACGCATTTGTAGCGATGAGTGGTGAATTGATACTCCTTGAATGCACACTTATGAAATAAACTCACAGCACATACCAACAAGTCCTTAATGTTTGTTCAATGTAAGCACAGTCTCTAAGTGTGAAGACTTTATGTGTTGAGCAAGCCTCAGTCAGTTTTTAACCGCTTGGCAGGCGTTGTGGTGCCGCTACTCTGAGAGTTTGAGTCTTCAGAGAAGTTCATGGTTGTGGAGGTGAACTCTGTGGGCCCTTGGGAGTCGCTCACTGTTGAGAAACCTGAAAAAATAAAGACATTGTTCTTCATTACTCTGGTCAGCTATATTATTGTTTTAGATGGTACAATAACATTGTAATTGAAGTAGAAATACTTTTCGCAATATATATAGAGCTCTGTAACTTATTTCAAACACAAAGTAACTAATTAAAAGTATGCTGCAGATTTCATAACAAGAGATATGAACCCTGACCTACTTGCTTAGACCCGAAAATCCACCATCTTAAAAACTTGAAACTATTTTTTTAGGAATTAATTCGTAAGTATTGCTTTAATTAGCAATCATGAACATTGTTTACTTACATGTGTTAGAGTCTTCAGCCATGCCGAAGTTGGAGTTGGAGGAGTCGTGGACCTTTTTCGGCGTCAATGTGTTCTCCTTATTATTCTCACGTTTAGCCGCGTGTTTCTTCTTTTGCTCATTTGTAGATATCGGAACCCATTTATAGATTTTCATGGTCGTTTCACCAATCGTCACCCATTTTTTCTCCCTGAAAATGAGCACGGTAATAATACATAGACTTTGACAAATTACAGAAAATATTTGCTACGAATGTCCAACTTACCAATGGCGAACTTTTTCCACAGCTTGCATGACTCTTTTGATATCATCTTTGACACGATTCCTCGTTTCCGCTCGGACAGAACGAGACATTTTTCTTCTTTAAATGCGCTTTTAGTAAAAGAAATCAGTAACACCTTTTTAAAATAGAAAAGAATATTTGTTTACGAATAAACTGAACTGAGTTTGCTTCTACAAGCGGCTTTCTTCCTCTTTTCATTCATCCGCCATTGACTTTTGTAAAATTTGACATTTGGATTATGATACGTTTAGTTGCGCTTTTTGAGTGTTTAACGCTGAAGCAATCATTTCATCATCATAATCATTTTTATAACATTATATAGTTATAAAAATAAAAAAAACAGTCTTTGTTATAATTCTTATTATAAAGACGACAAAACAGTCTAAGAAGCTGACTTTCATTGAAATAAAATACCATATTTCATTACCACAAAGCTACGGAAAATAATAAAACGTGACTGAACAAATTTATTTTGCACGCAGCACGTCTTGTTTCTGCAAAATCTGGCTGAAATCTATAAAGCTAAATGTAACGGTTATATTATGGCATTATTTATACATAGAATTCACTTTAAACTACGCTAAAATTTTATCGACATTATAAAAAATTCTAGAAGCACTGATTTACCCTAGGTTTATTTTTCTTGCTAAATCATTGAACATCATTAATAATGGAACATATGTAGTGATTACTAAACGGAATCGCTTGCATAATCTTACTTGCGTTTGATTGGTTGTAAAATAAAATTATACTATTTGATTGGTGCCTGATCCGATAGATGAATAAGAAAATGTAATAGAGAACGGAACAATTCAGCGGTCAGGAAAATCGAAAACTGAAAACAGGGAAACAAATTTAGGAAGAAATTAATTGGTAATTCTGCCGAAAATAATTTTAAATAAGGAGTAACATGTCCATTAATATGCTTTAATACATAGGTAAGTTGTGTTATTGATGCTCGCTGTATAAAAGTGCAATATTTAGGCGATGGGCTGTATTTGTTAATTTTATCATGAATGAATTTTGACTTATATTTAGCGGCTGTCAGTTGTTTTACGTCTCATCGTTCATTATTTTGTTCATAATTATTTATTTCTAATGTGATTGCTAAAGTGTAAACAAATTTTCACGCGGCTTGAACTACAGGGATGCGCATCGATTGCGATGATGCAACGAGATGATAAGGTGCAAATTACATGCATTTGATAGCTTTTTATTGGTGTTTTGCTTTTTCACACTTTCTTCTTCTTTACCCTCAATGTTTTGTCCGTAAATGTGTTTGTTTTACTTCGTTTGATCACAAACATAACCTCAATACACTTAGCCACTTGATACTCGAGTACATGGCACCAGTGCTTGTGTCAGTACCTGTGCTGCATCCTGTCAACAACTAGGGTAGATAGAACTGCTCTTGCACTAAAACTAAAACACAAAATGCTTATCTACTGTCACAGTCTCCTACGCTATCTTTAAAATATTTTTGTTTCATTTATCTATAAAATCATCGATAAAATTAAAAGTTGGGATCAGATTGATCAGCAATCGCTGCTAAATGCTAAGTAATGGTCAGAATCAAATTATTACAAAACTTTATACAATCACTAACATAAATTATTTATTTCAATGCTAGTGAATCAGACCAACAGAAGTGAAATAAAGTCAGCCATGGTCTAACAAATAAGTAATGCTTAATAACTGTAGATATAGGCAATAAAAAGAAATAACTAAAGCGGTCTAGTTGTTCACAGGCTTTGTGTACAGAAAGCTGTATTTTATTGGTCTAAATGTGAGTGGTTGACCAAAAAGGGACCTCAAGGGAAAATAATTGATTATGATAATTCTGGTTAGACCAAAACAAAGCTAAAAGACAAAAAGATTCAAAAATTAAAAAAAAAAAAAAAACGGTTTCCAATCCCTCCAGGTCCCTTTTTGGTCAACCACTCACAAATGGTTTTTTATTTTCTTTGCAATTTTTTACGCCTTGTTGTTTTTGTTGCAGTTTTACCGTGCATGTATTGTTAAAACTGTAGAAGTGATACAGTAACTATATTGTTGGCTTGTCTGGCGTAAGGTCCACCTAACGACAAACGTGAATATTTCCTTCCCGTATGGCTGCGTATGTTAACCGTACAATATCAATGATGGCTGGCGACGGGCCCCACAACGTTGCAATGCTGAACAATGGCGCTGTCCGTGTGAACATGTCAAATGTGGACTCGCCGCTACAGATATTTGTGAGGGCCAAGAAGAAGATCAATGATATATTTGTTGAAATTGATGATTATGTTAAGGATGCTGTCACTTTTATGCATGGTAAGCAAATAACATAGTTTGTTTCTTTCTTTTAGTGTGTAAGAATACTATCAATAGCCACCATAACATACATCATTAACTGGAAACTGCTAACCCTATATCTACTTCTTTGGAAATAATATTATTGCTGCAATAATCAGCATTATTAAATTCCTGACCAACTAGAATTTCAGAATGCTATTGTTTATATAAAATTGTAGTTAGAATGTATTATAGTGCTGCAGTGAGGCACAGAGGGGTGTAAAAATCACTTGTCTGTGTTGTTGTCGTACTTGCTGAAAGACATCTACGAAACTTGAATAAACCCTGACTCTGCATCAATGATAAACATTGTATTTTTACCAACTTTACCAACCATTAAAGATCTCAAAATATCTTATTTGCTGATCTTATTAGATTCCGACAAGTTTATTCATAATCAGCCTATAATGTTCCCACTGCTGGGACACAGTAATCTACCACGCGGGCCCAGTGCGGGTTGGTAGATGTCACATGTCCTCGAATTTTTGGTTCTAGGACATGCCGGTTTCCTCACGATGTTTTCCTTCACCGTTTTGAGAGCAGTGGTGATGAAATTATTTACACAAAGTAAAGCGCCTGCCAGGGTTTGAACCCACGACATACAACTCGTAAGTTGCGGCCGATACCACCGGGCCACCACTGCTCTGACAAGTTTATTATATATTACAAAATAACTCACAACTTTTTACCTGTGGATAAGAAGGAATCTATTATTTTGTTTAAAGACTATGACTGTGTGTGTACGTGTGCGTGTTGTGTGTGTGTCTAAATATACACATGAATGCAATAAAGAATTTGAATTTAATCCCTCTGCACAGCAAAAATCAACAAGTTTAATTATTAGTCTAAAAACAAGGCTAAACCATCCAGACCTGAAAGGAAACACTAACTAATAATGTGTTGCAATAAGCACCCCTTACAAAGTTCAGCAGCCATTCAATTAATAACTCGAATTAAAAAAAAATGCAGACAAAAATTTCAAACCTCACAAGCAAGACTATCAACAAAAGCATCACATGTGACATTTAAATGTCAGCCAGACAAAAAAAATTAAACGAAAAGATAACAAACATGTGAATGACTCCTAAAAATAAAATATTCAAGAATGATAAGTGATACTGTAGGAACTAATCTTATTGACGAATCAAATCCATTTTATCTGTAGAATCTTATATCTACGATCGATCTATGAACGTCTTGTTAAGGTCGCGTGCTAATGTATACGGCTTATTTGGATAAAGGTCATTATCATTAATATTTAATTGGCCTGTAGAGTACTATGCGCCGTATGGCTCCCCGTAGACAGGCCGAGGCGACGGTGCGACACGATTCAGATAATTTCCATGAAGTTTTAATAGAAATTGTTCTACTAGAGTCGCGTCGTGCCTGTCTGCCTTTGAACTAGCGCGGGTGTTGTATGCCTAATAGAATTATCATCATCATTCACGTGCCCTGATCTCGATTTATTTGTGGTTCGGCGCAACATATCCTTTCCCTCCATAGTTCTCTATTAGTCCTCATCTCGGTAGTCACTCTTTTTCTAGCCATATCATCTTTCACACAGTCCATCCATTTTTTCTTTGGTCGTCCTAATAGAATACAAGCCATAATTAATATTCGGCCGAATCACTTTGAGAGAACAATTTCATTTGGATTTATATGTATAAAGTTATTCCTTATCTTTGACAGTTCTCGATTTTTAACTCCCGGCTTAGCGCCGAGGGTTGGAATTCCAACTGTTATTTTTTTGACGCGCTGGGTGGCGATTTGTTGGATTCTCAATGCTCGACACAACACCGAGAGTTGAATATTTATTGCGCGATAAAATCCCGCCGCGATATTTTTACGTCCGTGCTAACGTGAGCTTCTTTCTATTGAGCAGAAGGGAATGCACACGCCTTTGTTAATTTTCTAATTTACAGTACCATCGATTTTATATCTATTTAAACCGTGGCAAAAAAAACATTTTTACGAAAACCTCGCACTGTCCTGTGCAACACAGTGTGCTCCGTAGTGTGGGGGTCTTAAATGAGAATCTAGGCAATGTCTACTTGCCCTGAATCTATACTAATAATAAAGCTGCAGACTTTTTTTGTTTTTTTGTTGGAGGTCGTGAACTCTGGAACTACCCGTCTTATTTAAAAAAATATTTTTGCATCTGATAGCCCGATTCTTGAGGATGGTTATTAAACATCACTCGATGATCCTTAGGAACCGACCAAAATGAAAACAAAAGTCGGAAATAACGCTAGGCGAAAATTAAGTAATAACGCAGGCGGGGAATGTGGCTGTTATTTTAGTATATTGTGGCGTCTTACGACTTCCACGCGAACGAAGTCGCGGGTAGAAGCTTGTCCATCATAATACTGCCACGTGTACCACGTGTACGTACAAATGCAGTCAATTTATCTAGTAACATGATATTTCATATTTTAGAGTTGATTGTTGTGTTGGCGTGTTTCCAACTAAACTATCACTTGTTTGTATATTACATAGTTGCATAACAACGTATATATATAATTGTGTAATGTTTACTGAAGGCAAGAGGTGTGAGTTCTACTGACTCATCAGAATATACGGACGCGGGTCGCCAGGCGGGACCAAGCGTTTTATATTAGGTCTTTACCTATGAAATTGCCGTTCTGCAGTACTGGCCATTTCAAATCAAAATAATTTTTGTTTGGCTAAGAATTCTAATTTCAAATTAATTTTATTTTAAAAACATGGATTTTTTTTTCTAAAAGTAGTCATTTCTTTATTGATTAGTGTTACATTTTCATCGCATTTCAATCTTTTTCGTCATCATGGATACGTTAAAAATTCGAGTAATTATGGAATATGAGTACCGTCGTGGCAGCAACGCGGCACAAGCGGCACGCAACATCAACGACATTTACGGAGCTAACACTACAAACCAACGCACCACCTGTTATTGGTTTGCTCGCTTCCGTTCTGGAAATTTCGACCTGAAAAATGAACCTCGCGGTCGTCCGAAGACTTTGGTCGACAATGACGAATTAAAGGCGATTGTGGAAGCTGATGATACACAATCTACGGCTGAATTAGCAGCAGCTTTCGACGTTAGCGTCAAAACAATATTGGTCCATTTGCGTCAAATTGGCAAGGTAAAAAAGCTTGACAAATGGGTGCCCCACGAACTCAATGATCGCCAGCGCGAAGTACGCGTCGAGACGTGCCTTGCACTGCTCAACAGTCACACAAATGAAGGAATTTTGAACCGCATTGTTACCTGCGATGAAAAATGGATTCTGTTTGATAACCGTAAGCGCTCAGCAAGTTGGTTGGATCCTGGTTCAGCACCTAAACAATGCCCTAAACGAAAACTTACCCCTAGAAAAGTGATGGTCACTGTTTGGTGGTCTAGCGCCGGTGTGATTCATCACAGCTTCTTACCAAACGGGGTGAGCATTACTGCAGATGTGTACTGTGAAGAACTGAACACAATGATGGAGAAGCTGGCGCATCTCCAACCAGCATTGGTCAATCGCTCGTCTCCGCTGCTCCTGCACGACAACGCGCGACCTCATACTGCACAGCAGACGGTCTCCAAGTTGCAAGAACTGGGGTTGGAAGCTCTCCGTCATCCGCCCTACTCACCAGACCTTGTGCCTACAGACTACTACTTTTTCCAGAATTTGGATAACTTCTTGGCGGGAAAAAAATTTAATACCCGAGAGGCAGTACAAAATGCCTTTGAAGAATTTGTTGCCTCCCGTCCAGCTGATTTCTTTAAGAAGGGCATCAATAAACTGCCACTGCGATGGCAAAGATGCATTGATTGCATGGGTGATTACTTCGATTAATACAAATAAAAAATTCATGAAAAAAATTCGTTTAAATTTTTTCATACAAAACGGCAATTTCATAGGTAAAGACCTATTATTACGTAAAGTATGCCTACCACGATTTATTACCCGCTAAATAATTGCTTAGTAAAGTTGGCATTTAGACTCAGCAGTTATCCAAGTATGAAAAATGTAAACCAAGCAAAAATACGATTCGGAAGACAAGTTTCATACTGTACTTGGATGTCTTGGGTACTGAACTGTTATTTATTAGGTACCTATTTCATTTTGAGTTTACGGTTCAAACCATTTTAGTATTTTTAAGTTTTGGCACACTTCATCTTTGTCAGACTAATACGTCGTAAATCGTAATCGCCGTATTATTTACGCAGAGTGACCAATTTGATTATTGCAAAGTTCTGAATCATCAGGAATAAGTCGCCACTTCATCGTTATAATCTAGGTACATAATTATAATCTATCTATCATTTAAATTATATTGATGCTTTCGTCGCCATTAGCAACGACAAAGACGGAGGACGCTCTATTTAATAAGCATTTAAAAGATAACTATATTAATTTTGGTAATTAAATATTGTTACAAATAAGTAATAAGAACAAATACTGGGCCATTTAGAATAAACAAATTATTTAGTATGTAGTTATTGCGTATTTGTTAGTTACTGGGCTACCTATAATAATGTTGAAATGCTTACGCTCATACTAATAACATGCACTATATTGTAATTAAAATAAATCAAGAAACTAATATGGATCTAGAATAAATCATGCAATATATTTCCCTATTGAAATACACCATAAAGACAAGATGCAGAATTGCTAACTGTATGCCATTTTCTATTTGGTCATGAACTTTATGTTATTTATACTGGGTGGCAGAGACATCGACGCGCAACCGGTAACCATGGATTCAGTAAATGATCCTGAACCCGCCTACGTTGAAATATTCCGTAGGTTATAAAAATAATAATAAAACGTGTTCCATACATTTTGACCACGTAGGTATTGCACTTTTGTAGAAAACAGCAGATCTTTTAAAATAACCGACGAAAAATTTTAACGCTGGGTCTTCAGAATCATTTACTGAATCCATGGTAACAGGTTGTATGGCATGTGCCTGCCAACCTGTATTACATAGCCTAAGCTCAACTCGAATGCAGATGCCATCCGAATTTCGAAACTTCGTTACTGACCACTGATGATGTCCTAGCTAAGACCTGCGCCCTAATTACGTAACACACTATCTATCGCAATTGGAAACATTTTGAAGCCTATTGCTAATCCATTGCTTCATATGTTCGAAAAATTTATCTGCTCAACAACGTAAATAACGCAATGAATGTTGTTGAACTGTCACAATGAAACCCATTCCTGCTGTTAATGTGTTACGTAATCACCCCACTGATAACAACTTTGTTCAGTGTCTTTAGAAGAAGATCGCTCGTTTAGAACGAAGTTTAGAAGTTGGCATGCGTTTTAAGCTTGTATAATTGTTGCAGCGGTCACGGGCGAGAATGGGATCGCGACGCCCCAAGACCTGGCCAACGTGGAGGCCTATGTATCCAAGGTGCAGGCCATACGGGAAGTGCTCAAGCGAGATCACATGAAAGTGGCCTTCTTTGGTCGGTAAGCATATTCCTAATGATAACGAAAAAATTTAAAAAGTATATCAATCAAAAATGGACCCATATATAAACTCGCAAAATAATTCTTTAGAAGTAGAAGTTATTTTTGTATTTATTTGTTAAATATTAGGTCTTTACCTATGAAATTGCCGTTCTGCAGTACTGGCCATTTCAAATCAAAATAATTTTTGTTTGGCTAAGAATTCTAATTTCAAATTAATTTTATTTTAAAAACATGGATTTTTTTTTCTAAAAGTAGTCATTTCTTTATTGATTAGTGTTACATTTTCATCGCATTTCAATCTTTTTCGTCATCATGGATACGTTAAAAATTCGAGTAATTATGGAATATGAGTACCGTCGTGGCAGCAACGCGGCACAAGCGGCACGCAACATCAACGACGTTTACGGAGCTAACACTACAAACCAACGCACCACCTGTTATTGGTTTGCTCGCTTCCGTTCTGGAAATTTCGACCTGAAAAATGAACCTCGCGGTCGTCCGAAGACTTTGGTCGACAATGACGAATTAAAGGCGATTGTGGCAGCTGATGATACACAATCTACGGCTGAATTAGCAGCAGCTTTCGACGTTAGCGTCAAAACAATATTGGTCCATTTGCGTCAAATTGGCAAGGTAAAAAAGCTTGACAAATGGGTGCCCCACGAACTCAATGATCGCCAGCGCGAAGTACGCGTCGAGACGTGCCTTGCACTGCTCAACAGACACACAAATGAAGGAATTTTGAACCGCATTGTTACCTGCGATGAAAAATGGATTCTGTTTGATAACCGTAAGCGCTCAGCAAGTTGGTTGGATCCTGGTTCAGCACCTAAACAATGCCCTAAACGAAAACTTACCCCTAGAAAAGTGATGGTCACTGTTTGGTGGTCTAGCGCCGGTGTGATTCATCACAGCTTCTTACCAAACGGGGTGAGCATTACTGCAGATGTGTACTGTGAAGAACTGAACACAATGATGGAGAAGCTGGCGCATCTCCAACCAGCATTGGTCAATCGCTCGTCTCCGCTGCTCCTGCACGACAACGCGCGACCTCATACTGCACAGCAGACGGTCTCCAAGTTGCAAGAACTGGGGTTGGAAGCTCTCCGTCATCCGCCCTACTCACCAGACCTTGCGCCTACAGACTACTACTTTTTCCAGAATTTGGATAACTTCTTGGCGGGAAAAAAATTTAATACCCGAGAGGCAGTACAAAATGCCTTTGAAGAATTTGTTGCCTCCCGTCCAGCTGATTTCTTTAAGAAGGGCATCAATAAACTGCCACTGCGATGGCAAAGATGCATTGATTGCATGGGTGATTACTTCGATTAATACAAATAAAAAATTCATGAAAAAAATTCGTTTAAATTTTTTCATACAAAACGGCAATTTCATAGGTAAAGACCTATTATATCATGAACAAGTTGTTAATTATTCGATCGATGTATTTCGTGAGGCGCCGAAACGTTATATTTTTTTGTTTGATACAACTTAATAAAGTTCTCTAAATATATAAAGCGCGATTCGAAGATATTTCTACTAAGGCGAAAGCGCCAGGGTTGCCGGCGAAATACAAATTTTCTTACGTTTTTTACAATTTGCAGGTTAGTAGTTGAGAGTTGTATTGATAATTCTAATAATTATAATTATGTTAATACATACTTATGACTCATATTTTTCTCAACATACAACTTGATACTTTCCTGCAAGTTGCAAAACACTTATGAAAATGTTAATTTCGTGGTCACCTTATCGCCTCCCCTTTAAACATTCTTCTCTGTTTTTTCTCCAGGACGAGCAATGGCAAAAGCACAGTGATCAACGCCATGTTGCACGACAAAATCTTACCAAGCGGTATCGGACACACCACCAACTGCTTCCTTCAAGTCGAGGGCTCAGACACCGACGAATCCTTCTTGCGAACCGAGGGGTCCGAAGAAAAGCTGAACGTGCAGGTGATTGTAGCTTCTATTTGTATGTTTATTTATTTATTTATATATACTTCATTTTACACCAGAAAAATGGGCAGCCTTATCGCCTTTTACGGTCTCTATGTATTACATAGTTGTTATAGTTTAATATTGCGTGTGTGATACTACGCCCTATTCACTAGCCGTTTTTACTCGTAGATGGCTCCGGAAATTAGCTTATTATTGATAATCTGGCCAACATGTCATAGTTTTCTATTTGGTCCTGCTATGATATGGCTGATTACCTACTTCTCTTATTCTTTTATCCTCTTTAAAACCTCCGCTGTGTTCCCAATTTCTAAATACTGGAGTTAAATGGTTTTTTTTTTATTTCCAGTCTGTAAGCCAGTTGGGCCACGCACTATGCGCGACGCGGCTGCAAGAGTGCTCGCTAGTGCACGTGTACTGGCCGCGCGAGCTGTGTGCCCTACTCCGCGATGACGTGGTACTAGTGGACAGTCCCGGCGTCGACGTCACGCCCAACCTCGACGAGTGGATCGACAAGTACTGCCTGGACGCCGACGTGTTCGTGCTGGTCGCGAACGCAGAGTCCACGCTCATGGTCACCGTAAGTAACGTGTAACATGTAACGTATCACGTGACACACAACCTCGACGAGTGGAGTATTTTAATAAAGATTTACGCAGGCACTTACGTTGTGCTAAAATTTTATTTTCTGTTTACAGGAGAAGAACTTCTTTCACAAAGTATCGACAAAAATATCGCAACCGAACATATTCATACTGAACAATCGATGGGATGCGTCTGCTTCCGAACCTGAGTATTTGGATCAAGTGAGTTCACTTTAAAATATTTTGAATTATAACTGATACATGGTCAAAGTTCAAGGTGTTATCGGCCACGGGTCGCGTCTACTGTAGGGTGGTCTTTTAGTTGTTTTTTTTTTTGGTTTTTGTATTTACAAAAAACTGAAGTGTAATGCTTGCCCCCTATTACATGGGATTTAACCATAACGTGCGAAATGTGGGTGTATTATAAGTACACCCCTTTTTTTTTCTTTTTTTTTTATGGCTGGGGAATCATCTAATGACCTCTCCCGCTCTGAGCGGAGCGGAAGGGCGTGTCAGACTCTTACTGACTAAAACCCACCCGTGTTCCTTCAGTTGCCTGTGCGCCAGGGCCACGGTAACTCTTTCGAACAATCCGCGACCCCGGCAGGCATCGGCCCTATCGGACCCCTTCAATGATGCTGACATCTCTTTGAGGCGCGCGTGGAACACGTTGCGCCGTCGACCCGGGCCTGGTCCTTACCGGACGGCGAGCTGCCCATTGCTCGCCGTCCGCAAGCCCGCGCCTACGGTGGCCGGGAGTCGGCAATTGACTCCCGACGCCCAGGGTGTCTCCTCCTGCGGCGACTAGGGTGTGAGGGCGCAACGATTGCCGCACCCTCACGCGCTCCGCCTCCTCCTTCGCGAGCATAACTGCTTCACAGAAGGAGGTGACGGCTTCCCATTCCCTCTCGCTCCGTACCATGGCCTGTACCAGGGCGGGACGCGAGAGATCGCCGCCACGAGGACACGGCGGTGCTCCGCCCAAGCTGGGCAGACCTCCACCGTATGCTCCACCGTGTCCTCCGGTCGATCCACAACATATATAAGTACACCCCTGCCTAACTCTTCGCGGAAACAAGGCGTGATGTTATGTTATTATTATATTATGAAGTGTAATGGTTTTTGGGCGTTGAGCCCCGTGAACAGCTGTAGTCCCTTGAAGTTATCATAATTTCAGATCATTCAATTCCCATTACATTGTAAAGTTTCGCTAACACATAAGTGACGTCGTATGATGAATCTGAATAACGTTAAAACGGTACAAACAAATGACATTTCCTCTTAAATTCAATGTCTTATCTATCTATATCTTCTATATCTATACTAATCTATCTATCTATCTATATCTATACTACTAATAATAAAGCTGAAGAGTTTGTTTGTTTTGCTTGAACGCGCTAATCTCAGGAATTACCAGTAGGATATGAAAAAATATTTTTGCTATTGGTAGCCCCATTCTTGAGGAAGGCTATAGGCTACTTAACATCACGCTTACGACCCTTAGGAGCCGAGAAATAACAAAAAATGTCGAAAAGAACGTTAAGCGAAGTATAGCGCGGGTAGGCGACGGGGTGGGTCGGGGGAACAAGAAATTTCACGCGGACGAAGTCGCGGGCGGAAGCTAGTTTATTTATATAACAATTGCTTGCTGCATTTACAGTTTACAACAGAGTGTGCAGCAAGCCAACAACATAACATTTTAAAAACTGCATGCAAACATCAAGAATAGATTTACTGCTATACATGTATAAATATATCGACATCTGGTTCCTGAGGAGTCAGGGCATTCATTGATCGCCTTGTCCTACCATGAATCTGTTCTTGCAGGTCCGAACACAACACGCGAACCGCTGCGTGGACTTCTTGTCTCGTGAGCTTCGCGTGTGCTCGCCCAAGGAGGCTGAAGAGCGCATCTTCTTCATCTCCGCCAAAGAAGCGCTGCTGACGCGCATGCGCGAGAGAGAGAAGCCCGTCTCGTGTGAGTAGAGTTGACCTTATAATTGCTTTACCATTTAAAAATAACTCCCATTAAATTGAAACTTCACTGAGGTTAAAACTATCTAACAGTAAGTTTTGCCTATTTTGAGTACAACGTGGACTTTCCGTCGCGAGTACTTGGCACTCGCTTCATCCTTTGCTCGTGACCATGCATTTGTTTGATACTAACTACTTACATGGTTCCACGGTTGGCGATGACTGATCATATTTGCTATAAACTAGGTGAATAAAAAAAATGGTTGTAAATTCTTGCATACTATAAAACAGCTATTTCGGTACATCACACTAGCCCTATGTGTATAAGAATACCTTTGGTTATAAGTTATATTTTGAATAGCTTGTCCCGTTGAAGTCATAGCTGCCGTTCACAGCGCGTGTACTGTACGATATTTTACGGTAAAAAGTTAGGATCACACGTCAACATACCACTGTTGATAAGGTTAAAGGTACTGACAGTATGAAACTGCCATAATGCTCCCAAAATCGTACTGATCAACGCCATGGGAGGAGGGCGGCCTTAGTCCAGATTTTAAGAACATCATACTCAATTTGATCCTTTTTTTCCAGCGCCGATCCTAGCCGAAGGTCATCAAGTCCGCTACTTTGAGTTCGTGGACTTCGAGCGCAAGTTCGAGGAGTGCATCAGCAAGTCCGCAGTACGCACCAAGTTCGCGCAGCACTCGCGCCGCGGCAAGAATATCGCCGCTGAAGTCATGGCGGCTCTAGAACTGGTGAGGACCCTGTTTGATTATCATCATTGCATTAAAATGCCCTCGATGAGTGGCGATACTTGAAATTGATGCGGTGCACCGTGGGCCTGTAGGTCTGCTACACGATTGGCTTATATTGTGGTATGATTTGACCTACTCTTGTCCAAGGTGTTTTTATTAAAATAGTTTTAGGGTGACGGAATTTATCATAAACCGATGTAAAGTGCTGAAAGTACTTGTAACTTTGCCTTTCGATAGGTTTATTAAACTAGAATTATAAAAAAAAAGAACAGCCTTTATTTATTTTTTCTGTTAAGGACCCAGAGGGCCTAGGCAAAGTAACATTCGATTAGCGATGACGCTAGTAAAAAAGCCAAAAAAAATATGGGGTTGGCATAAGCTATCGAAATGTCACGTGATCATAGGTCAACGAATTGAAATTAGCTAGACAATGTTAACATCATTCGATTCTATGAAACGAATCGACAGCGTCGAACGATTACTTCCATAGAGATGCGTAGTTAAGAGGCACTTTTTGACAAGCATTATCGCTAGTTTTCGATTCGTATGATGGAAACATTAGCTAAAGCGATAGTGATTGTAGAAATAGAATCGCTCCGAGCGAATGCCATTTGTCAAGGCCCTCAGTTTAGCCAGCTATCGAACCTGTTCCTAACG
Organism: Griposia aprilina; assembly: GCA_916610205.1. Taxonomy (NCBI): domain Eukaryota; kingdom Metazoa; phylum Arthropoda; class Insecta; order Lepidoptera; family Noctuidae; genus Griposia; species Griposia aprilina. The sequence goes on along the minus strand of OU744295.1, from coordinate 2,711,225 downwards.
CCCTGTAACATTACGTTGCAGGTATACAACACAGCCTCGGACCAGAAGTCAGCGAAGGTGGAGAAGCAACGCGTGCTGCACGAACAGCTGTCTGCGATCGAGGAACAGCTCACCACCATCACGCGCCAGATGAAGGACAAAATCAACCGCATGGTGGAGAGCGTCGAACACAAGGTATGCGAGACCAAACAAACACAAATACTTCGTATTCAAGCGATCCGAACGCGTTCAAAATCGTGCAATTATTCTACAGTTTCGAGGAGTATACGCCTCTAAAAAAAAATCAAATTATTATACACGATAAATCTATTAATTGATGCGATATGGAAATTAGCATTCGTTTGTAGTCGGAAATGCGATGATTCCCGAAGGACATTAGGAAATAGTGGTACTGTACCTCTTTTTACTTACAATATCATTGGTTGAATGTGTCATACGCTTCAAACGCGTCCGAATAGTATTAGTTTCAGGAGTTGATGCGTCCAGTTTCGTTTCTATAGGTTTTATTCTCATGTTAATTTATTACCTAACATCAAGTCCTACCGCCTCAAAAGATCCGATCCAAACCTTCTCTATCTTCTATCTTTACATTATGGCTGTGCGATGTCGGAGCCTGTAGATCTAAACATTACCCATGCTTTAATATCGTGCGTTTGCGAGGCCCACATGCTTCAATGACGGCTATCACGCTTGAATTCGCCACTAGAGGCGCTAGTGTAGCTTAAGGTCTCTAGAAATGTCAAATGTCACTGAACATACACTTTATGTGGGAATTTTTATCGTGGATTTTTACTAATTATTCATAATTGTTGTAAAGATTGTGAGATAAAGGTGCATTTATTTGTATAAACATGTGTAACATGATACATATATATGCACATATGGATGGAAACGTGTCTAACATTGCTGGTTCTACATGTTTTGCCATATTCGGCGTACAAAATAGTTATAGAGGAAATAAATAAGAAATAGAGTAGGAAATAAATGTCAAAATTCAATAAATTCAAATACATAATTACAGTCAATACAAAAATATACAGTCAATACGAAAATATAGTCAAGAAATTCAAAATAATTAAAACAATAAAATTAAAATACCTGAAACATGCTTGCCAATTTTAAGAACATTATAATGTAAATATTCATTTGAAGTTCAAAATGTAACAAAATAAACAATAAATGTAAATAAGTTATGGGTACATACTATTATAAGTACTGATATGACTGGCCAGTAGCGTTAACTGGTGAGCATAGCAACAATACACCCCATTATTTGGCCACCTTAGTAATTTGCATAACCCTTATCTCATCATAATAGTCCATAACGTTTATCCCACCTTCCATTCAGGTTTCCGTGATAGTAAGTGAAGAGATCCGTGACCTATCCGCCATAGTAGACGAGTTCCACCCTCCGATACGGCTTGTACGATCATCATTTATATTCCAAATTAGTAGTATTTTAGTATTTACAAAAAAAATTGAGCACTCCGTATGAATGAGGGCTATCGCGCTAGAATTAGCCGCTAGAGGCGCTAGTGTAGAGTAAGGTCTCTAAAAATGTTATATGCTACTGAACATTCAATGTTTGCGGGATTTTTGATCGCGAATTTTTACTAATGATTCATAATTGTTGTAAAGATTGTGCCATTCTTGATTAATTATGACTTAAGATTTTAAATAACAACTTAGGATCTAATTTTGATCCCACTTGTTTACCAAATTAGATCAAAAGAATAATATTTGTCTGCTTCATGCTTGTTCAATTTTAGGTAACATAATTATGTAAATATTCATTGGAAATAATAAAATGTAATAAAATAAACACTACACAAAGTTGTGGGCAAAAACATATCAAATAAAAGTACTAACAGGACCTTACTCGGCAGTGGCACCAACTGGTGAGCACAGAAAGGAGAGACCCGTACTTGTATTCTTCAATCTGATCTCATTCTTATTACTACTGAATGACCCAGAAGCTCTATTTGTTTTATTTATGTCTTCTTTTAAGTACCACTGTTACCAGCACTCCAAATATGAAACCAATCATTTTGATTTCAAAGCTAGTCGGTATCCCAAATATGTAGAGAAAAATATCGCAGCGTATCCTATAATGGCAATAGACTCGCCGCCGAAATGCGGGTGTCCTAGATGCCTGTGGCTAACTCTGTGCTGTGTATGTCGCAGTCCCATGCCCTAGTCTTATTATCATCTATTATACTAATCTCGCCTAACCTTGTTTCCAGGTATCGCTAACCCTAAGCCAGGAGATACGTCGCCTGTCCGCGTTAGTCGATGAATACGACACGCCTTTCCGCACGGAACGCGCTCACTTAGACCAGTACAAGCGAGCCTTACACCGGCACGTGGAGGCCGGGCTTGGGTCGCGCCTCAAGAAGAGATTGTCGGCTGATATTGGGAATGAGATGGACCAGGCGCAGAAGGAGATGGCTGGTAAGTGAAAATAATTCTTCGCGTGCAAATTATTTACTAACCGACTTCAAAAAAGGAGGAGGTTCTCAATTCGACTGTATTTTTTTTGTGTTAGGCAAATCTTTTTCCTAGGTGAACCGATTTGGATGATTCTTTTTTTATTTGAAAGCTGGTGCTCCTCATGTGGTCGCATATAAATTGATCAAGTTCTGACTAGAAGTTTTTGAGTTATCCTTAATACTGCGTATTTGTCCACTTAGTTTAGATTGATGATATTTTAATAATTTCCTGTCACTGTTCTTTACGTATCAATAAGTGGTAAACGAATTTATATGGGGTAGGTACCACAACTAAAAAGTGAAAAGTAAAAACTATTTTACCAAAGAAAAACAACTTCAAAAAAAATACTAATTTCGGAAGTCGGTGGCAAAAACCGAAAATACAAAACCAAAGACACCGCCTTCCGAAATTAAAGTTATTTTTCACTTTTTTTTGTAAGTCTGTTGTTATTTTGTAAAAAACGTTTAATTATTTGAAAAAAAATAACAATCATGCACAACATTACAGACGTATATGCAAATTAATGCACTGTTAAATTTTAATATAAACAGACATATTTGTGATATGAAATAATAATAAAGATTACAAAAAAAACAAATAAAACTAGAAAATAATAATCAAATAATATTGACATAAAAACTCAGCTTTCGTCCATCATCTCACAGAATCTCAAACATTCACGACATACGTCTATTCATTCCATCTCGTGGCAAACAAACGCCATAGAAAAATAAATAGTATTTCGTGTAGAAGCAATGCGGGCGTATCATAGGTCAGAAACAACGGGTTCTTACACGTTTGGAGTGGGAATTTCGCTTTTATATAACATATATCTTTTTCTTCGCTAATTCTGTGCCACAAGCCAGGCACAGGGTGCGACAGAGGTACTTTAGTATCATGTCCTGAAGCGTAATACACGTATCTATTTTCCGAATAGGCTGAAGAACATAACGTCTTGGTTGATCCTGATAGCTAGTTAGACAATGTGATAGATCAGACGTAAAGTTGAGCTACACGATTACTGACAAGTGTGCATTGACTGGACAGGTCCACTCAAATCAGTGTTGCTCTTTCCTCAAAAGACCATTTCAGACACTAATTTACATGGTCCTCACATAAATTTACATGATCTGACCAAGATTATGTCTGGCCTTTGAAAGAGACTGTGGCCTCTGAGCTTGTTTAGGTGTTTCTTCTCAGGGTACTCAGATAGGAAACGCCGACTTAATCTAGTTTGTGAAATATGATTAACATGTAAAAATGTTTGTACAAAAGAAATAAAATCATTTACTATTTATCGGACAACTTGATACTCAGTACTACAGCATTCGACTTTTATCTTGTTTGTTGCAGACCGCATGTACAACATCCTGCCCATTCACAAACGCGCGGCCGCAGCCAGCTACATCATCCCGCACCAGCAGCCCTTCGAGGTCCTCTACCGCCTCAACTGTGACAACCTCTGCGCTGACTTCACCGAAGACCTCTCCTTCCGCTTCTCGTACGGCATCACCGCGCTCATTCAGCGCTTTCAGGGCAAGCACACGAACAAGATTGCGCTCAAGAATCCCCCGCAGTACACACAGGTACCCGACTATTAGGTATATGGTGTATGTTGTACGGGTGGAACTACGACCACAGATGTCATGGAACATGCCAGCCAAATTTTGTACAATAAATTCAAATGCCGCTCTGTACGAACGCGCGCCTAAAGATTTTTCTATCAGCTATACACCGAGAACTAGACCGCATATCTTTCCCATACAGGGTGTTTGAGACATCGACGCGCAAACCGTTTCCATAAATTCTAGACCCACAAGAGTTAAAATGCTTCGTCGGTAATAAAAAAAAAACTACAATTTGACCGTATAGGTATTGCAAGTAAGTAAGTAAGTAAGTAAAATTTTATTTGTTTAAACATGGTGTACATGATATATTGCATGCAAGATAATAAAAGATACAGAAAAGTTCTAACATGTTCAGCCGCATAAAGTGGCGTACAAATTGGTAGGAAGAGATGGTGCTTATACCGTGATAATATTCATCAAAATTACATTATTGAAATTATATAGGTACTTATTAAATCATCAGTATTCATTAAATATTAGGTCTTTACCTATGAAATTGCCGTTCTGCAGTACTGGCCATTTCAAATCAAAATAATTTTTGTTTGGCTAAGAATTCTAATTTCAAATTAATTTTATTTTAAAAACATGGATTTTTTTTTCTAAAAGTAGTCATTTCTTTATTGATTAGTGTTACATTTTCATCGCATTTCAATCTTTTTCGTCATCATGGATACGTTAAAAATTCGAGTAATTATGGAATATGAGTACCGTCGTGGCAGCAACGCGGCACAAGCGGCACGCAACATCAACGACGTTTACGGAGCTAACACTACAAACCAACGCACCACCTGTTATTGGTTTGCTCGCTTCCGTTCTGGAAATTTCGACCTGAAAAATGAACCTCGCGGTCGTCCGAAGACTTTGGTCGACAATGACGAATTAAAGGCGATTGTGGAAGCTGATGATACACAATCTACGGCTGAATTAACAGCAGCTTTCGACGTTAGCGTCAAAACAATATTGGTCCATTTGCGTCAAATTGGCAAGGTAAAAAAGCTTGACAAATGGGTGCCCCACGAACTCAATGATCGCCAGCGCGAAGTACGCGTCGAGACGTGCCTTGCACTGCTCAACAGACACACAAATGAAGGAATTTTGAACCGCATTGTTACCTGCGATGAAAAATGGATTCTGTTTGATAACCGTAAGCGCTCAGCAAGTTGGTTGGATCCTGGTTCAGCACCTAAACAATGCCCTAAACGAAAACTTACCCCTAGAAAAGTGATGGTCACTGTTTGGTGGTCTAGCGCCGGTGTGATTCATCACAGCTTCTTACCAAACGGGGTGAGCATTACTGCAGATGTGTACTGTGAAGAACTGAACACAATGATGGAGAAGCTGGCGCATCTCCAACCAGCATTGGTCAATCGCTCGTCTCCGCTGCTCCTGCACGACAACGCGCGACCTCATACTGCACAGCAGACGGTCTCCAAGTTGCAAGAACTGGGGTTGGAAGCTCTCCGTCATCCGCCCTACTCACCAGACCTTGCGCCTACAGACTACTACTTTTTCCAGAATTTGGATAACTTCTTGGCGGGAAAAAAATTTAATACCCGAGAGGCAGTACAAAATGCCTTTGAAGAATTTGTTGCCTCCCGTCCAGCTGATTTCTTTAAGAAGGGCATCAATAAACTGCCACTGCGATGGCAAAGATGCATTGATTGCATGGGTGATTACTTCGATTAATACAAATAAAAAATTCATGAATAAAATTCGTTTAAATTTTTTCATACAAAACGGCAATTTCATAGGTAAAGACCTATTATTACGTATCATTACATTTCAGCAAGCACATTTTTTAGATAAAATTAAATGTCAAAGTAATCATTAAATAAATTAGTCAATAAAAAATATGAATTACTGTCATTAAAATATCAATTCCAAATTACAATTATTCCACAAAAAAATACAATAAATCACAATAACATGTCAATAAAATACAACATCGTCATCTCAAAAATGAAGAAAAATTATCCTCTTTCATAAACTCTGCTATACTGTAAAATGCTCTTTCGGTTAGTAAACTCTTCAATTTACTTTTAAGAGCAAATATATTTAATGTTCTCCATGATTTGGGCAATTTATTAAAGATGGTCGGACCCATGCAAAAGATGCTCTTACGCATAAGAGTGGTTTTAGCGCCATGACCACAGAGTTTGAAATTATCACGTCTATTCCTAGGGACAGCATCAGACAAAAGCTGAAATAAACGACTATTACTATTCGCTTTAATGAACATTACTGTTTCCAGGATATATAATGAGGGTAACGTCAATATCTTACGTTCGATAAAATAAGATTTACAGCTGTCCGTTGTTTGCAGTCTAAACATCGATCTAATGCACCTTTTCTGTGCCCGAAACGCTATTTCATTGTCCGTGCTATTCCCCCAAAAGATGACTCCATATCTAAGAATCGATTCGGCTAAACCATAGTAAGCAGTAATTAGCGCATCTGTGTTGAGAACCACAGCAAGCTGTTTCAGAGCGTAGGCTGCACTACTCAATTTTTTACTAAGTTCCCCTATTTGAGGTTTCCAATTCAATCTAGAATCTATTATTAGTCCCAGAAATTTTGTTGTGTCAGCTTCATTGATATTTATATTATTAAATTGAATATTAAGATTGTTTATTGTTTGTGTACGTTGTCTAAAGTGCATTATGTTAGTCTTTTTTAAATTAATTATTAAATTATTATCATTTAACCAATTTATAATAGATATTAGTGAATTATTGATGTCATGTTCATATATGTTTATGTCATTACAAGCTATTGTCATAGTGCAATCGTCAGCAAAAAGTGTCATCGGTTGTTCAGTTACTTCAGGCAAGTCATTTATATACAGGGTGAACAACGGAGGCCCCAATACACTGCCTTGAGGTACTCCGTACATAACTTCGCGTTCCTCTGATCTTGAAGTTTCTTCACGTTTACTTTTTTTATTTATTGCACTGATTTCTGTAACTTGTTTTCGATTATGAAGATATGATTTAATTAATTCTAAAACGTTGCCTCTAACACCATAGGCTTCAAGTTTCTCTGCCAGGGAATTATAATGGACGCAGTCAAAGGCCTGTGTCATGTCGCAGAATATGGCACAGACTGGTGTCCTCTTATCTACATTTAGCATGACAATATGTAAAAACTCATAAATAGCCAGATTAATACTTTTATTTTTACGAAATCCCTTTTGTTCGTCACTTAATATATTATATTTTTCTAAATAGGTATTCATTTCACCATATATATATTTTTCGAATACCTTAGACAAAACTGGTATAAGCGCGATCGGTCTGTAATTTATCATTAACTCGTGATTATCTTTCTTGTGTAGCGGTTTCACTATAGACTTCTTTAGTGCATCAGGAGGTGCACTTATCAAGAACCATGAATCACGAATCATGTAAAAGTGTTTAAACATTTCATTTCATGTGCTGAATTCGTAACAGTTAGTTGCGCATCGATGTCTCTTACATCGTGTATAACAAACATTATTGTTTGTCATGGGAGCTGGGCTTCAATGATTCACCATGTCTTGCGATTATCGTCTAATCAAGCAAAAATCGATCTTCAATTAAATTTAAAAAAATAATTAATATTAAAAACAACACTGCCTCGGCTGCGCCAAAAAGGCCCATTTTAGCATTAATGTCAGACAGATGCTATGCTGTCTGACGCTGTTTTTCTAATGAACCTTTAGGGACAAAGGACGATTACTTTACAGTTTCAACTTAATTATTTTTTTAAATTTACGTTCCAGATCCCGCCGTCCGTGAGCTCAGTGCCGTCGTCGATGGAGGTGGTGCGAAGTAACGGGCCGTCGCTCGGCAGTCACGTGGGGCTGTCGGCCGAGGAGTGGGGCCTGGTGTCGCGCTTCGCTGTGGGAGCGCTCACGTCGCAGGGCACCATGGGAGGGTTACTGCTGTCTGGACTAGTGAGTGTATCTACGGGGAAAATTAAATCCAGTCCCGTCATCGCTGAAGGTGGCACACTGGTCTAGTATGTATTTTTAAAGGGTAATGCCCTCTACTATGTGGCACCCTGAACCAAACGAAAAGTCCGCTGTCACAACCAGACCTAGTGTATTTTGAGGAGAATGCAATGCTCATCCTATATTTTTAACAATTTTTTTACATGGATTTCCGCAATTTTTATTTATTTGCCATTCATCTACATAATATTTTGAGGTTAGGTTCGAGAAAATGATTCGTAATTGTGGATTTGGTGGTGATATTGATCATGTTTTTATTCTTGATTTCGTGCTGGTTTTTCCTAATGGATGATTATTACAATACATCACTCATAGTCAGTAATAATTCTTGTTCGTCTGCTTTTTAGGGTTCCGTAGGCAACCGTTATAATTTCGCTTTGTCCGTCTGACCGTCTTTCCGCAGCTCAGCTCAGTCTTAGCACTAGAAAGTTAGAATTTGGCATAGATATACATATGAATCATGCCGACAAAGCGGTAAAATAAAATCATTTTTTTTTAATGGTATTTCCTGTACACTTAAAGTGGGAATGTTTTTTTTTCTCTCGTCGTATCCCTGGGTATGGGGTGTTGTTGGATAGGCCATTCATAATTATTATGGGTCTGTGAAAACTATTTTTCGATTCCGGGATCCGTTTGCGAAAACTTAGCTTTAAATTGATTATTTTTTGATAGTCAAGGTTCCTCCAAGCCCGCTTGCCAGCTAAATAGCTGCTTTTGGATAAGTGAAAAAAATCACGGCGCTAGTATGTGTATACAACGTTAAAAGGAAAACTATCATAGCTACGTAGGCTTTACAAGTTTACGAGTAATAATCGACCAATTTACATTTGCATTTGGAACGTATGGGAGAACATGTTTTTCAACTACAATGTTAAGTTTGGTCTTCGGATAAATTCATCACAACTACGGAACCCTTCATTATGCGTAGTCAGACACGCACTTGGCCGGTTTTATTTATGTAAGGATTATCTATAATCAAGTAGGTACCCGCAGTAAGTGCAGCTGGTCGGCCGAGCACGCAATCGATTTTGTAATGTGTTTACTGATTCATAATAACTTGAAAACATAACATTAGGCCTGTTTTCCCGTAAGAGTTAGGTAGAGTTGTATTTACCCATAGTACATCATATTTCGAACTTGAAACATTAGTAATAAAGGTATATCAGAAATATAAAAACGTAGATATGATTTAGAAATTAATAATTTATTTATATTTACTAAATGTATAAAACACACATAAAATATACCTAATATTAAATTAGCTTCTTCGTTTAAATGTTTGTTGGCAGGTACCTATATTTTTGTAAGTAGTAGCAACATTCTGAAATGAAGTGCAATAGCAGTGACTGAAGCTGCAAACAGCTCATAGGCACGGTTATGGCTACAGGAGTGGGTCAAACAGCCTGGTTGGTTGCTGCCATCGTCGATATAGAAGTTTACATGACCAGTGGAAAATGCGTACAAAAGTAAAAATAATACTTTTATTTTTGATGTCCGTAATCCGGGCATCTTTTTCATAACAAAAACGTAAAAATAGGAGTAATTTTATGAACTACATTTGGTTGTGACCAACTCCCTCGCAAATTGGTACGGCCCCATGGCATTATCTTGTATGATATAGGTATTTCGTGCCGATCTTTTTCGATTTTATTTTGGTGTTTATCAGCGGAAACTTATAAATGGCTTTCTATTTTATAGTTATTTTAAACACCGTAATTATGTTAGTTGTACGTTTCTGGATTAGAATAAAATAAAATATCTCAACTCATTGATTCTTATCTATTCGCAGCTACTAAAGACAGTGGGCTGGCGCTTCGTCGCGGTAACGGGAGCCCTATACGGAGCCCTGTATGCGTACGAGCGGCTCACGTGGACTGCGCGCGCGCAACAACGCGTGTTCAAGCAGCAGTACGTTGCGCACGCCAGCAAGAAGCTGCGACTCATCGTCGACCTCACCTCCGCCAACTGCAGCCATCAAGTGCAGCAGTAAGTACTTCATAAATGATAGATGATGTACCCAAATGCAGCAGGGTGTGGATGTGGAGCTGTGTCACAAACTATGCACCACCTCCTTGTCATACACTATGATCTACCTCCTTGTCACAAACTATGCTCCACCTCCTAGTCACAAACTATGCTCCACCTCCTTGTCATACACTATGATCCACCTCCTTGTCATACACTATGATCCACCTCCTTGTCACAAACTATGCTCCACCTCCTTGTTATACACTATGATCTACCTCCTTGTCACAAACTATGCTCCACCTCCTAGTCACAAACTATGCTCCACCTCCTTGTCACAAACTATGCTCCACCTCCTTGTCATACACTATGCTCCACCTCCTTGTCATACACTATGATCCACCTCCTTGTCACAAACTATGCTCCACCTCCTTGTCATACACTATGATCCACTTCCTTGTCACAAACTATGCTCCACCTCCTTGTCATACACTATGATCCACCTCCTTGTCAAAAACTATGCTTCACCTCCTTTCTTGCACCTAAACATGCAGCCAAAGTGACCTACGCTGCCACCGATAACGCCGAGGAAGTGGCAAAGTTTTGGACCAACAAATTTTTAATAACTGTCGTGTCAGCGGCGTCACGAAGAACGATGATATTTATTTATGTAAATCATAACATAACATCACGACTGTATTCCCCGATGGGATAGGCAGAGGTGTACCTATATTAAACTCATATTTCGCCAGTTATGTTTAAGTCCCATGTAACAACACAAATCCAGACTCTGGGCTTGTTATTGAGAAATTCTGGATGGAAAAACCAATAACACTTTGCCCAACCCGGGAATCGAACCCAGCACCTCTGCATAATGTGTGTAGGCGTTATGTCTGTTAAAGCAACATGTTCTTGCCAGGGAGCTATCCACTATGTTCGCGCGCCTGTGCCGGCTGATCGACGAGGCGACGACGGAGATGGACTCCGAGCTTAGCGAAGTGAAGGAGGCCACCAAGATGTTGGAGCACGCCTCCACGTCCGCCAAGAAACTGCGCAACAAAGCCAACTACCTGTCGCACGAGCTCGAGCTCTTCGACGACGCCTTCCTCAAGAGCAACTAGGTGCCGGCCGGCGAGGTAAAAAAAAAAAGGATTATTTGTCTCATCGCGCTACCGCTGAGAATGGCCCTGGGTTCGATTCCCGGGTCGAGAAAACGATGGAGATGGACTTACATGCACTATTGATAAGCACCAATAGTTTCGTATTAAAGTATTACTTATAAATGTTATCGCACTCAAAGGTGACTTTATAGGTCAGGTGCGTAGTACTCGCAACCGGCGTTCGTGTATGACCACGAACGTAAACGAGGCAAAAGGAGTATTTAAGGATCGTAGCAGGTGGCTTTCTGTAGTTTCTACCTACCCCCATGGGAAGAAGGCGTGAGTTTATGTATGTATGTTATCGCACTCAGCCTTGAAAACAAGTAACGAAATTAACTATAAAATGCAGCACACGCATAGTTGGTGATGGAAACAAATGTAAATTAAAAAACAATATTGTGTCAAATAAATCGTAATGGTGCCGGTTTTTTTTTTCAGTGGAAATTACAAGAAGCGTCTCCTGACGCTCGGCGACTGCAGAGTCCGAGCGCTCCACTACTGCGTCTGCGTGAGGAGCATTTCAGCTGTGAGTCGTGTGCGTGTATTTATCGCGTGAGTGGGTGCGGCGCGGGACAGTGTCGTCGGCGTGTACGTGTGTAGTTAAGTATTGTTTGCGTCACAACGCGTATCTAGTATAAAATTAAACATGAATGTTACGGTTTTTTCAACGTTTCCTCTATAGAATGTTCTCAAAGACACGCCGGTGTCACTGCTCCGATGGCTCGCTGTCTGGTGACATGACAACCACTTAGGTTCGCCGCAGTCGAGCTCTAGGAAGGTAAACATATTTCATGTCGATGTATAGTTGAATGATATACCTCTATTGTACATTAGAGCTTTTGTTGTGGTTTTAAAGTTATTTATCAGTTTTTATATGTTGTATCACAATGAAATCACGCGTAGACGAACGTCTTAAAACTTGTTATGACATTAATTTGTTATATTGAATTTATTTTAGTTTTACATGGTTCCTGACAATTTCTAATTTACTTTTAATGTTTACCTTCCCTGTATATACATGAAGATCTAGGTGCTACCAAACGGATGTATTAAAATACAAATCTAACAAACGGAACGTTTGTAGACACGAGTTGTATAATATTGTTATTACTGATAAATTCTACATGGATATTGTCTTATGAAATATTTACTATTCGTGTATTTATCAACGCTATATCTATACGCTTTGACAAGTTCTGTGAAACATGTTGGTTATTTATAATGCGAGTGTTTATATAGTTATTGGGTACTCATTAAAAATAAATTTAATCTACGAATCGATAGCGTCACCCTAACTAATTAGTTACCATTCACGACATTCTCCGCTTCGGAATTCCGCAATATCGACTATGCGGGCTGCCCTCATGTTTGTATAATCTGTGATATTCCTCATTTTTGTTTCAAAATTGTTTTTATCCATTGGCACACTGCACAGGAACCGCAGTGTATTGAAAATGGAGCATTTATTATGTGTATCGGTAACTCATGAATAAGCAAAAAATCTAATTAAAAGTGTAGCATTGCATGGTCAACATTGCGGATTACAAAGAAATTATTTCAATATAAGGATTAATTTATTAATGGTGTTGTAGTGAAGTGGAGTGTGGTTCTCGGCTGTTGTTATAATATAATATGTAGGCAAAGCTGTTTTAATATTTTGCTACAACCTCACTACCTGTATTACATTGTCAGAGGACTGTCACCATATTTTTCTATATGAAATCATTAAGAGAAAGAACTATAGAATAGAATAAAATAAATTAAGTATCAATTATTGCATGTAAAATAAATAGGTAACTATGTTTCGGAACTACCCTCACTTCTTTGACAGTGTAATATTTTCTAACATTTTGGCTATTTTTACATTATATTGTTATTATTATGTATAGTATAAATAAATGAATTGACGCCACTCTGGTGACGTTCTCATTAGTGTCAGATAGGAAGGTATACAGCTTACTTATGGAATGAATTGGACATTGGGAGCCATGCAACCATTTGATATTAGATAGATTTTGTTGTCCATTGTAATTAGTTATTGCATAATTAGGAGAATTTTCTTATGTAAATAAAAGAAATAAAGGATTCCTTTATAAAATAATCGTTTTATTTGTGGGAATACTCTGTCATCAGTTTAATAATCAATAATAATATAATAATTAAGTAGGTACTATAAAAAAATAAATGCTATTTTGGCGTAGTGTAGGTAAAGATATCCATTATACTTAAATCGAACTTTTCCAGTATGTCCTGAGGTTTCGATGTGTTCTAAAAGGGAAAAATAAATAAACAGTTCAAAAGAGCTCTTTTTTTCTCGTTACAAAGCATAGCAAAATAAAGCTAAAATGTAAAACAAGAATAGGAAAAATACAATCTTACCAAAGCAGTGTCTGCTTTGAACTCAGTCTTATCGAACCGCACAGCGGCTCCCTCTACTTTGAGTCCATAATGCGCGCACGCTGAAGCCGCGTCGCGTTCTGTTCTGAAGCACAACCACTGCGCAAGAGTCGCGCTGGGCACCGTCAGGAGCTTGTTGTTATACGCGTGGCTCAGTACCTGAAGGGCACGTCTGGAAGAGTTTAGAAAGTTAACATTTCTCTGGGATTGTATTGCGAGAGCTGGGAAGCGCTAGTGGTCTTGCGGTATAGAATATTATAGCTAAGGCACCTGTCCCACCGCCGGCGATTAACGAGAAGCAAGTAGAGCTAGCAACTAAAAACGAGCTGCCGAGCAACGAGCAGCGAGTGGGCGACGAGCGAGTACTCGCTGGTATACATATGTAAGCGTCAGTGAATGTTCTGCCCGCCAAGCAAGCGTCGCTAAGTGAGTACTCTCTTTAATAGGTCTTGTCGCTGCGACAAACTAGTGGAGAGAGTTTTCGCCAGCATAGCAGTGCTAAGAATCAACGATCAACTATTATAAAATTATGTATCGCTTTTACTTACACGGGACCTACAATCTTTTGTACGTTTCTTGAGCTAGAAAATCGTTGATAGCTAGACGCTTCTTCGACGGCGCGCGACGGAGGGACAGGTGCCTAATAGTCACGGGCGGGTGCTGTGTCGTGTTGTGTCGTGACGCGGGATACACCAATCAAACTAATCAGTTGAGGACTACGTCAAATCAAACTAATCAGTTGAGGACTACGTCAAATCAAACTAATCAGTTGAGGACTACGTCAAATCAAAACGAGTTTTGACTGGCTGACACTGCGTCAGAAGGCGTCACGACACGGCACAACACAGTAATATGAATCTGGCTTAGGTAAGGAAATATTTACCGTTGTAATGTGGGTAAGTAGGTACATAAGGCACAGTATGAGAGAGGGCACAACTTGTCTGACAGCTTACACACTCTTAAGTAGTTGCCTTGAAAATTTGCTATTGCTATTTCGTAAGCTAGTTGAAGATTCGGGTGTCTGAAAAAAAAAACAAATTACTTAAACCAAATTGCCAAAAGAGCTTGTTCATGGAAATTATACCAACATACCTAATACTTTGTCTAATCTATGGTTCAATTAGAAAGGTATGGGGGCCAGAGTTACAGACACATGAGACATGAGGCTTTGTCTCAGGCACCACAATGCGCCTGCGATGCTTTTGGTATTACAGATGTCCAGGCGGCGCAGACCACCGACCATCACGTGGACTGCCTGATTGTTTGTCAAACAGTAACAAACGAAAAAAAAAAACAAGATTTAAATGATTATGAATACTTTCTCACCTCTTAAATTCTTTAGACAAATTAACATATCTGAAGAGTGGATGTAAATCGTCTAGATTGCTCAAAATGTACAGACTTTCCATCAGCACTTTGTCATTGACGAGCTTATTTTTCTTATCCTTGCCATTCAAATTTAGGTTTGAGAGGAAACCTGTTAGGTGGTCTATCTTCCCACACGTGTTGGCTATGGTTTCACAGCATGAGAGGTACCATTTTATACATTCCAATAAGTACTTCTTGTTGAGAACTGGGTCATAGTGCTTTAAGGGCAGGCTTGATAACCTGAAATAGATTTGTTACAAGTTCTAATGGGAAGAGAATAGAGTTCATTTTATAAATAAACTAGCTTCTGCTCGCGACTTTGTTCGCGTGAAACTTATTGCACCCCAGCTTTTGCTTCATTTGATTCACACTATGCTGCCGCTTAGGCGCACTAGCAAATAGCCACCATTGTCCGCTTGCTGACATGAATTCATTGTCACTGTCATTATCGAGAGATAGCATGTTCGTCTGGAGTATAACACACGACCTGCGCAACTGAGCTTTCAGGTGTGTGACTGAACCGACGTGTTCGCACCGCCATCCATGTAGAAATAGCGAGTATCGACATCGAGATAGCGACCGCGATCGCGAGCATTTCGGCATATAATCACCCTAACAATGCTGTGTGAAAACTCCATGAAGAAATCATGTAAATGGTCTCGAATATCAGTTATTTTTTCAAAATTGTCCATCAAAGACTGGTTTTACGTCAATTTATGTTTCGACAAGTTTATCACCACATAGTTGAAAATAAAGTCGCTTCCCGCTGTCCGTCTGTCCCTATGTATGCTTAGATCTTTAAAACTACGCGACGGATTTTGATGAGGTTTTTTTTATAGATAGAGTGATTCAAGAGGAAGGTTTATAAGTAAAATACATGCATAATATAGTTGAGAAACACTGATAATTTTAGAGGTTTCTAATGTGATGTCGTAAATAAATACATTTATTTGCGGTTACTTTGCAAACGCTAGCTGAACCCTACGAGATAGATCAGAAAAATGTACTACAGTATTGTACACCTTAAACAGGTCTACAAAAAAAGTCCGCAATGGTATGTGTCTATCTCTTAGTGATAACCCACAATAACCATTTTTAAACCTTTACATTTTACGAGAAATAATGGCTTATTTACGAAGTGATTTTAAGCAATGCAATATTATTCCTCATCCAATTAAATACATTAGATACGTTGCGAATTTAATGAAGCACAAAATTGCCCTTTACAGCATATCATAAAAAGAATATCTTAGAAGATATCAGAGATTTAAATTGCGGGGGCAGAGTGGCCGTTAGGCTGTATGTCCGTTCCGGGTGGAACCGGCCGGCGCGGCGCGTGCTTATAAATGAATCCAATATGTTAATCCTTTATATAAATATTTAGTAACACAATATTAATAATCACTCCACACTGACACCAAATTATCTATATTGCACACGTGCGAAGCAGGGGCGGGTCGCTAGTCTCTGATAAAATTCTGCACAAGCAAGTCCTCTACCAGATTCACAAGGCTATTAAAAAAAGAAAAGTTTTTGCTGTTAAAAATTGTTATGAAAACACTTACTTATAGCCATAATACACATAAAACCTGATCATAGGCTCTAGAAGACAAGCACACTGTTCAGGAGGTAGCCTCTGTATGGTGGCATCTTGTCTCACGGCTCTCAGGCGGTCATTCACATAGTCATACACCACCGAGGCAGGCACATCCACTCTTCTTGTGATACTGGAATATTACGAATATTATGCATAATGAGCCTATAATGTTCCCACTGCTGGGACACAGGCCTCCTCTCTGTAAGAGGGGATGGGCTGTAATATACCACGCGTGCCCAGTGCGGGTTGGTAGAGGTCACATGTCTTCGAATGAATGATTCTAGGCCACGCCGGTTTCCTCACGATGATTTCCTTCACAGTTTCGAGAGCAGTGGTGATGAAATTATTTACACAAACTAAAGCGCCTGTCTGGGTTCGAACCCACGACCTATAACTCGTAAGTCGGGGCCGATACCACTGGGCCACCACTGTTCCATGACAATTATTATTGTCTTGTAACTTACAATAAGAGAGCCTTATGACCAGCAGTGGGCAGAGGTGTAGGTTACTCACATTCAGCCCATAAAGGCTCCCACAAAAAGGCGCGACGCGACAGCCAGACGCAAAAGCGCCGCTTGTCGCAATAAGAGCGGTGCCTTTGTGTCGCGCGCGATTCGCGTCGCGTGTCGCGTCTGTTTGTAGGAGCCTTTATATTGTAAGTTAAAAAAAAACGCCTTAAATAGATAATGGTTAATTAATGAAATTGAATAACTGGCGAACTGTGGGTGTAGACATGTAGTATAGGTACACCTGAGTCTAATCCTTCGGGGAATATAGGCAGGATGTAATGTTTGTGTAATGAAATTGAAATGCAAACAGTCTTACTCCATCAGCAGATACTGTACAGTGTTGGTGAGCACAGAGTTTGGCCGCAACAGATGTGGAACAGCCATGTTGGAGTCTGCTGCAGAGCGGCTGTAACTCTTCACTAGTTTCCTCTCACTGCCCCACACTTCTAACACATGGACTAGACGCTCCACCTCGCGCCTTAACAAATTAATCTAATGTAAAGGGTCCACTGTACTTAGATGCCCATGCGTGACAAGCTAAAAAAAACGCTGGGACAAAATGAACAGTGCTTCCATTGACTACTTGAATCAACCAGAACAATCCTTCGTAATTATTCAATAAAGTGAAAGTCAAATCATTTGATCCAAATAGGCACATAAAAGGCGCTTTTGAAAGTCAAAATTTACAAGATAATAAAATTGATTCTAGTTGCCCTTGCCCCTTCCAAAAGGTATACTATTATTTTAGGCACTTTGTAAATCTTTTACATAATAATATTATGTTATAATTATGTATAAGTTACCATATAATTATGAACATAGTTAGTTTATAATCTGGCTCACAAGATTAACTATAGAAAAATTTTGAACTGCAACAAACCATTTACAATTTAATTCAATTTTTTTCGATATTTTTTGATCTGTTCATGGCAAACCAACAAATTGTGAACGAACCTGCACTTACCGACAGGATTCACAATCTGTCCAATTTTATCACCCGCAAAATGGTGAAACGTCCCTGATTAAACTATCGAAAATTAATACGTTATGTTGTAAGCAGTATGGTAGGTACAGATCACAATTTAGCGACAGTTTACAAACTCGCGAGATAGAATATAAACTAACGGTGGTCTCAATCATACGGTGACTTAATATACCAAACAACATAGAAATGAAGAATAAGATAAACAAGGATGATTTATCTTCTACCACCAATGAGTTCCTTAAATTAGGCAGGTTAGCTAAAGTACAAATGTATTAAGAACATGTGTCAGAGTATTTTTATAGGTGTGTAAACGTACAGTTTAACTTCTTCTTCGGGACACATTGAGTAGCAGGTGCCTGTAATGCGGTCTCCATTCTGTGCATCTTCACTTTCTATGTTCTTACAAAAGAAATCGAAGTAGGAAGACATCATTTTAGTTTATTAGAACGTATTTTAAATCATGTAAACTGCCGGTTTTTCGTGTTTTGTTCACAGATGACGGAAGAATAAACTATTACTGTCAATGTTGTCAACCAGTGTCTACTGCCAAACAAAGTGTCAAGACAACAATAATCTATAGAGCTCTCTGCTCAGAACATTACCTAAAGCATAGAAGGAAGGAAGGCTAAAATAAAAATTCAGTAACTGCCTTTAGTCTCATTCTATCTTATGGTAAGAAAAAGGATGTTAGAATGAGATCAATGATTCGCACTTTGTTTTACTTTTTTGGCTTGTTACAAGATGATCTGTCATTTTGGTTAAATTGCTTATAACTCAGAATAATAACTAAAGCATAGAAGGAAGGCTAAAATAGCAACAGAACTCAATATATTTGGTTAATTTGGACTTATGGAGGCTGCTGATATGTTAGAGAAGGACACGCATACAAAAGACATTTCGAAATTTTGTAGGTTGTCACTACTTTTATTCTGAATAATGATGTGACTCACGCACTTTCAACGTCGATAAATTTATCGATGACATGCATTAATTGCCAAAATGAATGTCTGTGATGTGATATATTAACATTTCTTGAAATATATAAGTTTTAGCAAAAATCATGAACAATGACCACAGGGAGTTGTTAATCTTAAAATAAATCAACAGATATTACGGGAAAGTAAATTTATTTTAAAATTCGACTATTTGTTACAGTTTAAGCTCTAAGGTTAAAATGTAATGGACGACATTTTAAGTAGAACAGGTAGTTACAGTCGAAGTTCATAAGTGCAGACCTACATTAACTTGTAAGTCTGAAAATTTAAAAAAATAACAAGTAAGTATATGTAGTGGGTATAAAATTATGTTTGTATTTACAATAATAATGTCCAATCAGATATAGCTTTGATATTGTTTACAATAGCTACTCATTATTTAAAAAAAGTATAATGAGACGTTCATGGACCACGATGATAGACCACATGATGAAGTAAAGTCAAATAATTTATTACATTATACAGGGTGGCAGAGTTATCGACGCACAACCTGCTACATATTTAATACATGGTTTTTAACAAATGGGGTAAATCATTAATATATACTAAAAAGAGGAAAGGACCCAATATCTAGCCTTGTGGTACAAGGCATATCAAGCATACTTCCATCTGCCTGTTAAAAATCAGGACAAAAATGGGCTCCATGAAAATCATAACGAGCTTATCACTGACATGATTACGATTTTTTCCATCATCGGATGTAGAATGCCTCTGTGGGAGTCAGGCATACCATACAACATCAAGCTCAAACGACTGACCCGCGCGGCTCGCGAACCGACACTGGCGACGCTGAACGCTGCCTAGCCTACGGGCCATAAGGAGGGTTGAATATGGCGTGCGTAACGCTGATTGGCTGACCACATCAGCAGATCTCTAAGACAACTGATCAGCCAATAGAATGTAAGCAGTGTTTAAGTGTTTAAGAGTATTGTATAAATATTAGTTTAGAAATAAATCCTTTACCATTCCCAAACCGAGTGTTTTACTGAACGGTTCAAGTAGAACCCCATAAGTGGTGACCCCGACGTGATTTTAATCAGTGGTTTCTTGATACGTATTTAGTCATGAAACATTGTGACGACGCCGTATCAGAAAAGTGCGAAAAGGAAGTCTCTGCTATTGCACTGCAAGCGAAGATCCCACAATTCTGGCGAGCACAACCAAGGCTGTGGTTTGCTCAGTTCGAAGCCGTGATATCGCCATACAAGACAAGCGATGAACAAAAATACAACTTGGTCATTGCAGTCCTGGAGAGGAAAGACATCGAACAAATAAGTGATATCATCTGTAAACCACCCGAGTCAGGAAAATACAGTGCTCTGAAGAATCGTTTGCTGTCGGTTTACGAAGAGTCCGAGTCCCGTCAATTCCAGAAGCTTTTGAGCGGACTAGAATTAGGAGATCAGAAGCCTACACAACTCCTGAGGGTGATGCGGGAGCTGGCTGGAGAAAAGGTACCTGATAACGCGCTCAAAATTTTATGGATGGGCCACTTACCCTCCCAAGTCCGTGCTGTACTATCCGTTAACACGGAATCTCCACTTGATACCCAGGCGATGATGGCGGATAAGATGATGGAGCATACAGAACATACTATCGCGGAGGTCAGCCAATCTACACCTGCTCCAAGCATCAGCACCAGTCCAGATCTGCAGTTTCAAGTACTGACAAAACAACTCGAGAAGCTGACGCTTGAAATTGCCACACTAAGGAAGGAGAACGTGAGTCATCGTCGTACATTTCGCCGCAGCAATTTCCGTTCAAGATCACGGTCCCGCTCAAGAACAGGTTCAGGAAAGAGACCAGCTGATCCAGACTGGGAGTGTCATTACCATTACCGATTCGGAGACAGAGCTAAGAAGTGTGAACCACCATGTTCAAGGAAACCATCGGAAAACTAAAGACTACATCGGCCGTGGCGGGCGTCGGTGTAGCAAAGATGAATAACCGCCTATGTATAACTGATCTAAATTCAAGAGAACGATTTCTAGTCGACACTGGTGCAGACTTATCGGTGCTAGCCGTAAAAACTAAGCGAACACCGATAGAAACGCCTTTCAAGTTATTCGCCGCAAACAATACACCGATTAAGACATATGGGGAAAAAAAAATGCAAATAAATCTTGGACTTCGACGCAACTTCAAGTGGACGTTCATTATGGCGGATGTGAAGACGTCAATTCTTGGTGCCGACTTCCTGAAGCACCACCGACTTCTTGTGGACCTACACAGCAAGAAACTCGTAGACAGTCTGACCGAGCTTTCAGTTAACACGATGACGGTAAATACCACACAAGATACTACGCTGTATGTAGTCGAACCAGGACACCGTTATCATGCACTTCTTCAAGAATTCACTGAAGTCTTAAAACCTATGACACCTACGAAGGAAATCAAACATAATGTAAAGCACCATATTGAGACTACCGGCCCTCCACTTTTCGCAAGACCCCGCCCACTGCCGCCGGTTAAATATAACGCAGCCAAAGCCGAGTTTCAAGCAATGATGTCAATGGGAATATGTCAACCATCCAAAAGTCCTTGGGCCAGCCCAATGCACGTTGTAACAAAAAAAGATGGAAGCCTTCGCATATGTGGTGATTATCGTCGCCTGAACTCAGTAACACTTCCAGACCGCTACCCGATACCAAGGCTTCAAGATTTCACTTACCAATTAGAAGGCATGAAGATATACTCGAAGATAGACCTGAAGAAAGCATTTTTTTGGATTCCGATTGCTGAAAGTGATGTTCAAAAGACGGCAATAACGACACCTTTCGGTCTTTTTGAGTTTCGTTGTATGCCATTTGGTTTGCGTAACGCGCCACAGACATTTCAACGATTTATGCATGAAGTCTTGAGAAACCTGGATTACTGCTGCTACTGCTTTATCGATGACGTACTTGTCTACTCTAAAACCCAAGAGGAGCATGATAAGCATTTGCGACTTGTTTTGGAACGTTTATCGAACTACGGAATCGGAATCAACCTAGAAAAGTGCCTATTTGGTCAAGATAAGCTAAACTTCCTGGGCTACGAAGTTACAGAAAAGGGTATCGCGCCCACTGCTGAGTGCATTCAAACAATCTCCAATTACCCGAAACCAGAAAATGTTCAAGATCTTCGACGTTTCCTTGGAATGGTCAATTTTTACCACGATTGTTTACCCAAGCAAGCAGAGAGTCAAATAGAATTGAATAAGCTCCTTCATAATAAAAAGAAAAACGACAAAACACCTATCATCTGGAACCAGACATTAGAAGATGCTTTTAATAATTGCCGTCAAAGCATATTGGAAGCTGTACAATTAACACACCCTGTTCAAGGTGCCACATTATGCATCATGACAGACGCCTCAAATCTAAGTGTAGGAGCAGTCTTGCAACAGAAAATAAACAACATATGGAAACCACTATCTTTCTTCTCGAAAAAGCTCAGTGACACCCAAACAAGATACAGCGTATACGATCGCGAGCTAATAGCTATCTATATGGCTGTCAAACATTTTAGAAGATTGATTGAAGGAAATGATGTCGTCGTGTACACGGACCACAAGCCCCTGACCTACGCCATGGTCAAATCAGCGAGCGCAAGCGACACTCCAAAACGGGAAAGGCAACTCCACTTTATCAGTCAATTCTGCAGCAAGATTGAGTACATACACGGAAGGGACAACGTTGTTGCTGACGCACTATCTCGCATAACTGCAATTGACTGTCCTTCTGTCATCGATTTCAATAATCTGGCAGACGAACAAACACAAGACGAAGATTTAACTAACCTGTTAAAGCAACAAAATCTCCACTTTATCAAGATATCACTGCCTGGAATAAAGAAACAAATCTACTGCGAAAATACAACAAAAACACCACGTCCGTATTTACCGAAATCTTTTCGTGAGACTGCCTTCAAAGCATTACACGAAATGAGTCATCCCGGTATCCGAACGACAAGAAAAATGATTACCGAGAAGTACTTCTGGCCGGCAATGAATAGAGACGTTTCTGAATGGACGCGATACTGCATTACATGTCAACGTGTTAAAATTCACCGACATACGAAAACTCCGTTAGTACAGTTCCCCGAGTCCAGAAGATTTGAACACATACATGTCGACATTGTTGGACCACTCACTCCATCAGAGGGATATCGATACTTGATCACAATTATCGATCGATACTCCAGATGGCCCGAAGCAGTGCCGGTTAGCGACATAACCGCTGAGACAGTCGCCCGAGTCATATACGATACATGGATTACTCGCTTCGGTTGCCCACTGCGTATTTCTACGGACCAAGGACGCCAGTTCGAGTCATCATTATTTCAAAAACTAATGAACAAACTGGGTGTATCAAGAATACGCACTACTGCTTACCATCCGCAATCAAACGGCCTCGTAGAAAGATTTCACCGTACCCTCAAGACAGCATTAACCGCAAGAGGGAATAAACAACAATGGGTTCAAGAATTATCGACCGTACTATTTGGATTACGCACGGTCATTCATAAGGAGACAAACTACAGTCCCGCTACAATGATTTATGGCACCTCATTAAGACTACCTGCAGATGTTTTTGCATCTGCGAAAATAGATAATGAAGACCCGTTAATGATACGTCATCTAACAGAATCAATGGCATCACTTAATGAGTCCTGCGCACGTGCACCCACTCGACAACAACACACGACCTTTGTACCGAAGCAGCTGTCGACATGCACCCATGTGTTTTTACGTGTAGATTGTGCAAAAAAATCATTATCGCCGCCGTACGAAGGCCCCTACGAAGTTATTGAGAAACATGACAAGCACTTCAAGATACGCCTGCCCAACCGAGAATCAGTGGTATCATTAGATAGATTGAAGCCTGCCTACATACTGTCAGAAGCCACAGATGAAGAGGTAGAAGAAAACCCATACGTTACCCGTTCCGGCAGGACCGTTAAACCTACAAAACTTGTACGGTTTTCTTGAAGGGGAATACTGTGGGAGTCAGGCATACCATACAACATCAAGCTCAAACGACTGACCCGCGCGGCTCGCGAACCGACACTGGCGACGCTGAACGCTGCCTAGCCTACGGGCCATAAGGAGGGTTGAATATGGCGTGCGTAACGCTGATTGGCTGACCACATCAGCAGATCTCTAAGACAACTGATCAGCCAATAGAATGTAAGCAGTGTTTAAGTGTTTAAGAGTATTGTATAAATATTAGTTTAGAAATAAATCCTTTACCATTCCCAAACCGAGTGTTTTACTGAACGGTTCAAGTAGAACCCCATACCTCTAAAGATGCACATGTTACATTCTCATTTGGATAAACTTAAAGATAGTACGGGGGCTTATTCGGAAGAACAAGGGGAATGCTTCCATCAAGATATAATGGAATTTGAGAGACGTTACCAAGGCCAGTATACTGAAAGCACGATGGGGGACTATATTTGGGGTTTAATAAGAGAAACTTTTACTGAACGACAGGAAAAGTAATACCTACTGTTCATTTTTAAATATTTGGACTCTATTTTAAAACTTCTATTGTAAGAATGAATCATAAATGGATGTTCGGTATCTTTTAATAAATCATCACTATGTCCATTTATTATGTATTTTCATTGATTTGAAATTTTCAATTTTTACACATAAAAGCAAATTCAGAACTATTTTTTGTTCTTATTCTTATTTCTAGATATAATAGCAATAAAAATAAGGTAGGTATGTATAACCCGTGCGCAAAAATGCTGTAGACTGGTGTTTTGTAGGAACCGCATCTTCTCTAAGTCGTCTCCATTTTGCAGTTTCATTAATCATAAATGAATCCAAAGTAAAATGCTTGGAGCAAATGTAACTATGCTTTTTCCATCATTCATCATTCATTTATGGTTTATTTCGTTAAAATCTGACAAGTGAAATTTAAATTCGACTTAAATTATTTAGGCTAAATAAACATACATACCTACAATATGGAATGGATATGGGTGAGGAAAATAAAATACAAATCGACCGACAAAAAAAAAAATAGATAATATAACTCAAAGATAGTTTATTTTTATTTTTTGTAGCGTGTGATATGTGTTTTCGTGCCTTCAATTTACTGAATTAAATAGAATGTAGTGAATGTAAATGTAGGCGTATAAGAGTGAATTATTTGCACTTCATTCATTCAGGGATTCCTGGGGAAGTACCCGCTACAAAGACGTCCCGGAATTCCCCCAGCGTACGCGTTCAGCAAAGTTAACAGAATATTAGTACCGCGCAACAAGTCTAGATGGCTGTAGTGTTTTGATCTTGATGAAATTATGTAGGTACTAAACACATTTTTAAGGTCTTGTTTAGGTTTTGATCAGGGGAACGTGGAGGCATTTGGGGGCCCCCCAAGACCGGAGGCCCGGGGCGGGCCGCCCCTTCCGCCCCCCTGTTAGTCCGCCACTGTCCTTACTACAGCGCTTGCATGGTAGTGAGTGTGACAATAGCATCCTGAAAATGATAGCTGCCAGACCGGACTGTCCCTTCCAGAGACACTGGGTAGGGACAGTCTTACGTCAACATAAATAAATAATTTCTGAAAACTAACAATACTAACCTACCTATTTAAGCATCATTGTTACTAATACCAAAATACTAACTAAATTATGGACCTTATAGTCTGAAATAAAGTATTATTATTATTTCATAAAATAAACAAAGTAGTATGTATTTTCGCCGTTAACGCGTATAACACAATCGCAGCGATTCCGACATACTCAATATGAGTTCATCCAAATCATGTTGCGGAATGGCCGCCCACGTTCGTTGTAACAGGGAAAAATGATTTTCTGGTGTGTGTACGGCACCCATATTTGGTAAGTTCTTCTTTTGAAGCAAATCCCATGCGAGCTCAATGAGATTCAAGTCTGGCGATTGAGCAGGCCATGGTAAGACGTAAAATTTTGCTGCGGCAAGTGTGTTTGCAACGACTCTGACAGTGTGTGGACGTGCATTATCCTGCTTAAGCAGAATTGAAGCACCAAATTGGGTCCGCGCCAAGGAATGACAACATCTGATACAATCGTTTCAGCGTAAATCTGTGCATTGAGATTGCCTCTGATCCAAATCAGTTTGGTTCTTCCGCCGTTACAAATACCCGCCCATAAAGTATGGGCGGGGCCATAATAAATGATTGTTACACCACTGTATACATGGGGAGTGATATTATGAAGATTCGAATGACGTTCTTTCGAAGCACGCTATTTCGAAAAGAATTGCGAATTCGAAAGTCATAGTATCGAAAACCACTGTTGCGTTAATTTGTCTGGGAATTGAACTCACGACCTAGTGTTTACCAAAAACTACCTACGATACGATATTTTATTTATTTAAAGTAAAACTACATACCTATTATACTTGTTCTACTATAATACATACATACTTAACATCACGCCTGTATTCCCCGAAGGGTTAGGCAGAGGTGTACCTATAGCACACCCACATTTCGCCAGTTATGTTTAAGTCCCATGTAATAGAGGGCGAGCCTATTGCCATCAACCGGGCACAAATCCAGACTCCGGGCTGCTACCGAGAAATTCCAGATGGAAAAACCCGATAACACTTTGCCCGACCCGGGAATCGAACCCAGGATCTCATGCTCAGCAGTAGCGCTTGCGACCACTAGGCCAGCGAGGCAGTCAGTTCTACTATAATATCTCTATTAAATAGCGTAATTTAACCCTTTAACCGCCATCGCCGTAATATTACGTGTTGTAAGAATAATACCTCAGTCGCCACGTCGGAATATTGCGTAAAAGTCCTGTCATTTAAAAAATGTTCAATAGATGTTGAATTTGCTTTCTAAATCTTAGTATATTTCGTGTTATTACTTTATTTTTAACAGTACTAGATACATATTTTAGCTAATTAAATGAAATAATTAATAGTTCTCAATTCGTGATACGTCTTATTATCAACCTACTTCGCCGAACCCGTGATTTCACGCAGACTAGTGTTGTACCACATATGAAACTCCTGATGCTAAATTAATAAAAAACATCCTGTGTTTTATCAAACTATCAACTAAACATTCATTCAAAGGTGAACGGCAGATTTCGTACAGCATACTTTTTTTGTTGTTTTGTTATAGAATTTGTACCACTTATTAAGGCAACTAAACCATTTATTTTCATGTAAGTGTACTATTTTTAGAACTTAGGATTAATTAATAAAATCAACAAAAAGATTTTAATAACTAAACGTAATAAAATCGTAAACTAAACGCAATTATGTATTTAGAAGTTGCCACATGTAAAATAACACAAATATCAAATGATAATTAGTTATTTAGAAATAGAAATAACATTAAATATAATTAAAAACTTATATATTATACCTAAGAATGCATAATTGTTGCATGAAATCATAATAGTTAACGAAAATGATAGGAATGATTTTCGGCATCAATAGTTTTTTTGTTCATATGGCAATTATTTATTGACAGGTAAAGCAAATCTGACGGCTGACCTGTCTTTCTGTGCTTTCAGACTTCAGTTCAGTTCTTTGCTGTTGTTTTGAATTGTGGTTTTGTAACTCCATCTGAGCAATTTAGCGAATTAGCTGGCCGTTTTTACGTTGAGTTGAGCAACTGCTCCTCCGTACCCTATCTCTTGATAGTAGTTTCGCGAAAGGACGCTTTATTAACTGTGCTGTGTTTGTGTGTGCTTTAATTAAAATGACGAGTTTGCAATGTGTTAATTGCAACGTTCGCTTCTCCCGAATAAGAAGGGACGCTTTATGCGATGAGAGTGAAGATCTCGTCAATACTATTCGACTGTGGACATATCCTAGAGATGTAAGTAGTTTACGAATAACATTATGCATAATGAGTGGGCTAGTGACGAACTCTGTGTTGTTTTGCGTGTTGAAAAGTAGTCCTTACCATTTAAATCACACCATAGCACACTAAAATATGTAAGTATGTGTCTGCTAAAAACTAATCTCAATACTATTCGAAAAACTAACAAACATGGTTAAGAGTATGTATAACATACAAATAGTTATTTACATGTATCTTTACTTTGTTTGCTAAGAGTGTAAGAAAAGGAATTACTCTGTTAGTATGACTGCTGAAAAGGAGAAGAAAGTATATAAAATAATATTGAACAGTACTACAAATCATTTTATTATTTCCAGGTAACTCATGCTGACAATGTTTGCCATGCATGCTGGCAGCTAGCTACTCATTCACATTCCTCTGACAATATGCCAAGGAGACGAGTTGGCCATCAAAGTGTTTGTGTTGTATGCGGCCGATCCATACTAAGAATTAGTCGACGCAGGATTTTGATTGAAGGGGCAAACGAAGAACAGCAAAGTGTGGCTAATACAGTTTCTACTTGCATCCAACCACGAGAGGTATACAAAACATGTACCTACTATAATTGTTATTAATTATCTTTATTTGACTTAAACTAAGAAATAAAATAATATAAATAAGTTTCCACTATTACCATGCATGTTTGAATACAAGCTTTACTTTATTTATATTTTTTATTTTAGCTTTGTTCTGAAGATGAAGCTTGTGTGCCATGTTGGCTAAGAGCTAGAAGAACTAGGATTGCTCCACAAGTTGAAGATATTCAACCGTCTTCACCTGATCACGTGGATGGTGATCATTCTGCTTTAATGTGTGCTGTATGTGGTCAGAGTCTGTCCACCACAACATCAGATGAAGAGTGGAATCCCGACAACATTGCCCGTTTGTTGGAGCATCAGCAGGTAAATATGAAATAATCTATTTATAGTAACTAGCTTATAAACACTCCATGCAAAGGGCATTACTCTTATATGTTGCTAACTCTGGGACACTCATGAGGTTGGCTCTACTAACAACAAAAGGATACTGGTCCTTCCATTGTCGTCAAATGAGCCCTTCTCTACTCTAATGAGCAATAAACTTATTCACTCATAGTAACACAACATAACTGTTTGGTAAAGGTTTTCTGTAAGGTGAAGGAAACCAACTATTGTATCGCAAGAACCATTCTCGAGCTTGTGTTGCTCAAATTCAATCGGGAATCTCGCTGTGACCTACCTGTTTTGTGTCCTTTCTTTTTTGTTTGTGTTTCTTTTATGCTTGAAAATGTTGGGCACATGTTATGTCTATCAAACTTAGTGTTTAATTTGTATTTCATCAATGCTATTTTGATTATGGCCATCTCATGAAATTAATTATTTACAGATGTCATCCATGAATGAGGTTTGTGGATTTTGCTGGGACCAAGCTCGTGAGCTTACATGTTCCAGAAGGACCACAAGAAGAAAGACGCCGGCATATTGGGTTGCCTAATATAAGAAGAGCGGCTGAAACACCAATGCATTGCATTTTTCAAGAATGCATGGAACCAGAACGAAACGTTCTGCCCGAAGAAACCAGGCGAGAAGTACTAATTAGGTATCAATATTTTATACCAAGAGGTGCTCGTATTTGTTCTCTGCATAGACAGGAGGCAAATTATGGAAATCTCTATACTGCTGAGTATAGCCTTAATGACTTTACTTCCATACACATAGAAGAGATTATTTTTATATTAATGGAAGGACTTCATAACATCTCTTATGAGAATATTCAAAACTACCCTGATAACCAAGTGCAGTACTTTATAGGCATAAGTAAACAAAAACATCAACAAATATTAGAAGCAACACCCATGCTTAGTAATATGCATCGGGGTAGTTTTGCATTAACAGCCTTATTGTGCAAGTTAAGGACTGGAGATTCGGGAGATAGATTGTCGTGCTTATTTCAAGTACCAAGAAGGACCCTAGAAACATTAATGTCTGTAGCAAGAAATATCTTGTTAAGAGACTATGTTCCACAATTTCTTGGTTTTTCTCATTTAAGAAGGGAGCAGGTGGCAGCAAAAAATTCCTACATTGCAAATCACATTTTTGGTGAGCCTGATGCACCAGCTGAACAAAAACCCGCAATTACAATAGCTGATGCAACATATATATATACACACAAAAGAGCAGTAATTACATGTTCCAAAAGGATACATATTCCCTACATAAATATAGGAATTTATTGAAGCCATTTATCCTCTGTGCCTCTGATGGACATATCATAGATGTACGCGGACCATATAGTGCCACTACAAATGATGCGACCATAATGAATGATTTATTAAACGAAACGGAATTTAATGATTTTTATAGAGAAAATGATGTTTTTATTCTAGATAGAGGTTTTCGTGACTGCATGGATAGTCTGCATGAAAAAGGATACATAGGTCATATGCCTGGAACTAAAGAAGACGGCCAATCACAGCTATCCACTCTTGAAGCCAACAGATCACGCTGTGTAACTATAAACAGGTGGGTAGTAGAAGCTGTGAATGGCCGTTTTAAGAGAGATTTCAAAATATTTCGCCATGAATATTTTAACCGTGGTTGTCGCAATCTAATGGCAGATTTTAAAATAGCAGCTGCTCTGCTGAATGCGTTTACTCCGCCATTCGCAGAAAATGTACATGCTGAGCAGTTTGTTTCAATTATATTTGAACGCCTGTTTTTAACTAATAATATAGCCGAGTTAGTTATGGAACATAATTTAAACAGGCGGGGTTCCTGGTTGGTACCCATAAATGCGACAACCCTATCTTTTCCGCGGCTATCCATGGAGGAATTGATTTTATTTGCATGTGGTGTATACCAAATTCGCCAGGCCCGTTCATATGTGGGTGAGCATTTCCGCTTTCATGGAATATATACGTTAGAGGTATCCCGAGAGAGAATAAATGGTTTAGAGGGAATAAACCCAATGTTGCTTCGTGATAAAATAAAGTCCCGCCATTCTTCTGCTAAAACTTATTTTGTATTTATAGTTGTAGAAACAAACATGAATGGTCGGGACGCTATCAGAAGTTATTGCTGTAACTGCATTGTAGGTTTAAGAACAGTGGGATGCTGCTCACATGTCATGAGTATTATTTGGTACCTAAGCTATGCTCGCCATGAGGGTATAACCCGACCTGCACCCTTCTTAGATGAAGTAATATTAAGAATGAATTAATTAATTATAAGTACCATAAAATAAATGTAGCTACTTACAAAAACAAAGTATTGTTTTATTTACCTACAGTCAAAACCCCATCAGAACTTCATCATTATCAAACTGTTGCAGTCCGCTGCTGGACATAGGTATCTCCTAATGCACCCCACTGAGTAGGTACGATCCTCATCTCAATCTACCTACTTAATGGTAAGTATAACACTAGAAAGATAGCGAGAAGCAATCTAGAATATTTACTTTGTCACTAAAGCAATGTTTACGTAACTACATATAACAATCTACATTGGTACACTAGTACATAACCTTCAAAAATAGAACTGGTTATAACTTTTACGTCCCAAGTTCTAAAAATCTAAGAATTTAAAAAGGGCTTGTCTATCATATTACGTACCACTTAAAACACAAAATATCCCAAAACACGAAAATTTTTAGCTGTACGAAATTCCCCTACAAGCCTGCCGTTCGCCTTTAATAGTTTATTAACGATTTAATTATTTATTCAAAACCCAATAAGCTTAAGTGATATAATATGTAGAAATCAACAAAGAAATATAAATTATCGACTTATGCCAGTACGTCACTAGTGCAGACGATCCGCGAACGCCATCGCCGTAATTTTACGTGCGGCTCAAGGTCAACTAAAGTCATATTTTGAATAAACGTCAGTTGCGCTAGCGCCAACGCCGTGATAACACGTGCTCTCTTTGTTATTATTTCTAAGCTAGTGTCGAGAAGTTGTCGATAATGTTATAACGACGAAGAAGAACTATTAAATATATTGCAGCAATCAATTAATGATATTAGTAGTCGTGGCAGTTCAACGGATAGTGATAAATTGATAATGAATCGGTAAATCACTGTTTTGTTTTTCTAGTCTGTTTATTTATGATACAGTCAAAAAGACAGCTAGATAATAATAATATGTGTATTTACCTATTTATTTTGTTTTAAAGAAAAAATTAAGTTGATTTATTTATTTTATTTGTTGTTAATATTATTTGTGAATATTATTTTTTTATGAAGACTTAACAATCAAGACCTACCTAACGTATGTTTGAAGACTGATTAACGTATGTTTGAACAAAGGAAAGAAATAAACCTTTGATTAAAAATGAGTAAGTTTTGTTTATTTCATTAGTTTGTTTATCGATAACTGTATTTTACAACATTATACAAAATTGTACCTAAAGGTTGCTGGCGCTAGATGCACTCCACGCGAATTATGACATGGCGGTTACAGGGTTAATTATTTTGTTCGTCGACGGCAGCTATGAAGTGAGAACTCTTTAGTCAAGCTGTACCTACTAGAAAAGTTTTTTTTTGGTTAAAGTTTTCTTACGATTTTTTTAGTACTTAGAGGTTCCAAATTCAAACCACAAGCACCAGCGGTCATATTGAAATTCAGTTCAATATTGGCTTATCTGTGATATTGGCTATAGGCCATAGACATATCTCAATGCTATAGGCCGACGTTTTCGTTTCTCAGTATTAATATATATTAATCTATGTTTTCGTTGGTGGCAGTTCTCAATTGTTTATCCGGGTTACGAAAGCCGAACAGCGGGGGTGTTTACAAGTGTGCAGGCTGCGGGACTGCCCCGGGCAGGAGCATGAGTCGCACATCCACATCGTCATCACAGGCGGCAATACGTGTTCTCAGATACAGCTACGCACAATGAGGTTATATAATGCTAGAGGAGCAACGTCGTACTAAAAAAATCAGAAAAACGTAACCACTTACGAGTTTAAAGTCGTAGCTTTGAAACGGATACTATTATGTCAATCGGTCAAAATAATCTATGTTTGTCTCATTTTTTCTATCGTCAAACTAATTACATTGGAATGAGACAAGACATTGTTACGAAAAACGGCCAGAGTTGCCAATGATCAACATAATTTCCCTTATTTTCATCAACGTATTTATTGAACCAATTAGGTACTATATAGTTAGATAGTTTGTATTTTGGAACATTCAATAGATTAAAGATTTAAAGAAACTGACAAGGATTAGGTACATATAGGAAGAAGAAAAACAAATGCCTCTCAATTACCTCCTTCCCTTTTTGTGTATATTTATAGTATATGTATAATGTAGATATATATTATAGTAAATATGTATGTATGTGTATTATAAGTTTATATTCTGTTTAGGTACTTGTATACCTATTTTATTTATAAATACTTATGTTATCTTTTTAATATTTATTATTATTATTAGTAATGTCTGTTATATAGAGCACCTGCCATCTTATCTCTTCACCACCCTTGGTTGACTGGTAGAGAATGCCTAAGGCATTAAGTCCGCCTTTGTATGCTATTGTGTGCGAGAAGTTTTAATAAATAAATAAATAAATGCGTAAAAGTAAATATTATATTTCAAAACTATTAAGATCGTGTCAAATAACTTTTGTCTATAATGGAATGATATTATTTCTATGTACAGTCATTTATACAATATATATGTACTGTACAATATATATGTTTATACCGAACAGACTATAATAATAATTTAGACTTCCAGAACATGCATTCGTCGTTCACTAAACTCCCAACAGTCTGGCAAAATCAAAATCATTTTTACAGGTAACTCTGATGGTAAAAACAATGTTTGATAAATTTATTTCGTTTCGTCTCAGATCAAGTAAAAAAAGGTAGATACCGCACGTAGAATAGGAAACTGTAACCATTTTTTTAACTATGTGTGAGTCAAAGTAGAGTTGCCACTTTTTTTTAAAAAGTCCCTGAAAATTACGTAATAATAAAAATAGGTATTATGCGAATGCAAAAGTAAATCTGTCGGTCTGTTTGTTAATATTTTTATATTTACTGGAAACAATATTCTTTAACGTCAAAAAATCAAAGATATGTAAAACGTATTTCCTACGTTCAACATCTCTTTGAATTTTCACACGTTTTTATCACTTTATAAATAGATAGTCCAGTGGGTGTGTGATCAGGGAGAAAAAATACAGCAAAAAGTAAAACAATTTTATATTAAAAAAAATATCTTAATACAAAAAATTCGGAATTAATGAGTTAAAAACAAACCACACTAAATGAGTATGGTTGCCATTGTGGTTTATTTCGGCCCAGTCTTATAGCAGCTACCCATTCATCTCTTACTAAAATATTCCTTGGAAACCTAAAACCATAATATTTCATAGTAAAACAGAAGGTACATATGTAAGTAAGTACTCAAGAATTTAAACAAAAACATAAACAAATTACAAAATAAATATTTACCTTGACTTCAATTAATGTAAAATAAAATCACGTGATTAAAAAAAAAACAACGTTCTGTCCACTCTCTAATTATAATTTTTTCTATTACTGCCTACAATTTACTTACCCACATTTTAGGCTAATAGAAATAAGAACTACTAGCAACACTCTCCCGGTACGTCATTTCGGGACATTGACATTATCTGTTCCGAATAACCTCAAAATAGTGTTGGAATGACAAAAAAAAAATAGTTTTATGTGTACTTACTTGTGAAACGATATTCCTTCAGACTGTTTGTTCACTTTTGTATTGTTTTCGCGCCATTTAATTACACAGGACGGCATTTTGTAAGCAAACTTACTGCACGGCGCCCCATGAGATACTAACGAAAAAGAGCTTAGTTTGATGCACGTGTGTGCGTGAGCGCGTGTGTTTACTTGGGGGAGCTGAGTTTTGTGGCTTCACTAACAACAAAGGCGGCGCGTTATCTACCTTTTTGTACTTGATCTGAGCGTGTCGTAATGTATTTTTCGATAATCTGAATAAAATTGAGCAAACTTATTTATAAAATTAAATACCAATTGCTTTATTAATCTTTTCAGACCGTGTCATACAAATATTAATCGCATATGTTAGGTTCTTTAAGAATTCTAGTATTTAATTTGATTTTTAAAGTTATTTTTATGGCAACATTTGAACACGTGCTAGTCCGGAAGTAATATTAAATATCGTTTTAGAATTAAGGGTGGGGACATTATGGCGGCAACAGGGAATGGGATTCTGACTTGAGCTCTTGTGGAGTTCGGACGTAAGCCTTCGAGTGTTTCTTACGAGTGCTGAACTAAATAATTGATCTGTGGATACCGATTAAGTGATGATTGTTAAGAAATTGATTATTTCGAGAAATAAACGAGTGTGATTTGAAAAGTGAGTATTATTGTTCCTTTAGTAGTTTTCCTGCAATGGGCTGTATATGAATTTATTTGTCTACCTGTAACTTCCTTGGTCTAGCCCTTTAGTATTCTAGTGTAATCTAACATATCAGAAGTGGCATAAACCCATTTGCTGGCCTGGTTTTAATTTTTTTTCATGTTAATAAGTGGTTTTAAAATCAAATTCTATCTCTGCCAATACAACCAGCCCTGATATATCGTGGGTAGGATGGGGTATGATGAAAATATTCTTTATTTTTAAATAGTTTGTTATTTATAGATTTCCTCTTTGTTTAATACGTTGTGTTCCTGAGTTCGTGTTTTGTTGTTTGAATAAATACATAGGTGCCCTGTGTGTCTGAGTTGCAGAATAATGCCGCGTGATGGTAGTTAACTGCGGCGTCAACTGTCGACGCCTGAACGTTGTCGTTCGAGCCTGAACAGAGACCCGCCCCGGCGTAGTCATGCTTGGCACGAGACCAGCGACGACCGCAGCCAAAGCCGGATGCGGAGCGCTGATCGAGAGCGTGAGCGAAGTTGCAGCTGCCGACATTTGGAGCGCAAGCTGGATCGAGAGAGGGCTCGCATTCGTGTGCTGGAGGGAGAAGTACACATGTGGCGAAGCCAGTCGCAACGTGCCATCCGCGGAAGGCTGAGCACGAGTGGTGATCAGCAGCCGTGTCAGAAGGAAGCCAGCAATCGTCAGACCGGCAGTCCAACTGCATAGCAGGCATCGTGATCAAAACGACACTGGCAGCTATGGCCTACGAGACCGGAGGAAACAACAGGTGAGACAGTCCCACTTTTTGTCTAAAGATGTGGTAGAATTATTGAGGTCCTTAGGACAAGGTAAGAATCAACCGCCTACATTAGTTACTTCATTACCTCACAGCGGGGGTATCAATCACAAAAATATTGTACCTGATTTTGATCCGTCCTCTAAACACTAGCGAATTGATACGAGTATGTGGTTGAAAAAGGTTAACGAGTGTGCTAATGTATACGGTTGGGATGAAAGAACTACAGTCCATTTTGCAATGCAGAATCTCCAGGGATTAGCCAAAACATGGTACGAGAGCTTGAATTCAATATTGTTTACTTGGACGGAGTGGTAATAAAAACTCTGGAATGCGTTCGCTTTCGAACATAGTTATGGCCAGTCCCTGGAAGACATATTAAGAAGACGCAGTAAATTCGGTGAATCTTTAGAAATATACTTCAATGAAAAATTGGCTTTATTAAAACAATATGATATCCAGGGCAAGCGAGCGGTAAACAGTTTAATTCACGGTCTTAATTTCATAACGATGCAATCAAGTGCTAATGCTCTGCATTGTACTGAACCTGAGTAACTTCTACAGTTTTTAATGATGAGTTGGGAAACCTCATCGCAAGATAGACGTAACTTCACGGGAAAACCTGCCAATGAGACTAGTACGGTCAACAAATCTATAGATAAGACTTTTGGTAGTCGGATGCAATGCTTTAATTGTAAGGAAAAGGGGCATTCACATTGCATACCCTTATACAGTGCAGTCATAGGTTTGATCATAAAATTGTAGGTTGTTCGGTTCGGATTGAAAACACCGCAAACTAAGTCAAAGAAAGCGTTCCAAAAACTATGCGCATCACAACGTCAGCTAGCAACGCTAAGTTCATTAAGGAATGCAGGGTTAACAATGTTGTGATGAAAACATTAATTGTTGACTTTGGTAGTGAGATTTCTTTAATATCCACATCTGCTTTATCCCAGTTAGGCTTGATTGGTGACCACCATCCCGTCGCTATGAATGGTTTTGGTAACGAGTTCGGTCATTCATCGGGAGGTGTCGTTGTCAAGCTGAACATTGATGGGGTAGGTGCTAAAGTACTTTGCTAGGTGGTTGAAGATAAATGGGGTGTAACGTTTGAGATAGTGGCAAAATTTCTAATGATCATATGACCTAATTTCATTGAATATACTTTTTTTTAATATAATAATGAAATGATATAATGAAATATTGATATAATTTCATTTTGCCTAATATTCTATGGTTTAATGAACATTTTCTATAACGCACATTCAAATTAATATTCAATTGGTATAATGTTCAGTTACTATGATATTCAAAATCTTTAAGTAACGTTTGATATAATTTAGAAACGTCCTTTGTTTTGTATATTTTTGCAAAAACTTGTCCTGACCTGCGTCAGATACCATGAACTGTTATTGAATCATTTGGGTTAGGTTAGGTTAGGTGCCGCGGCAGCGGCCGTCGAGCGCCAGATCCCCTCTATTGTTGGTGAATAATTTGGGTTAGATGAGGTTATAACAGTATGATGTCTTATTCGTTACAGAATTTTGGCTGAAAATTAGTAAATATGTAAATTGGGTCAACTGAACGTTATAAAAGGAGAGCATTATACAAATGGAAGATTGTGTGAAGTGAGGGTTACTAAAGGGTCACTTAGGGTATACTAAGTGTTGATGAAGCAAAGGAGAGTTATATGAAATATAATATAGGATCACATGAGATTGGGTTATTTGCTTTTACAGCATATGAAAATTGTATCATGTGAACGTTATTTCAAATCAAATCATTTATTCGCATAGAATGTAGGTATTGTACAATAAATTTGTTATAAAAAATATAGTGAGCCGGGTACATCCTGACTGAGTTTTGGCGCAAAATTTAACAAATAATGTCAACATCAATAAGCTCATGAGCAAAGTAATGAAATAGTTAATAGATTAATATATTATTTTAAAAAGTTCAGATCATGAAATAAAAAAGTGTATCAAATAATGTCAATATTATTAAATTGTTGAGATGACACACGTATTTCAAGTGATGTTATACTATCTTTTGTAGTGCCATATATTACACACCCAAGATAAATACCTCGACGTGCCCATATTGCTGGGGCAGTCTTTCACGGAACAGCCACATATATTAGTTTATAAAAATTCAAATGAATTGAAATTCCTTGATATATATAGGTCATGAAATCCCCTCCATACATGATGATGAGATTGTTTGTGCACCAACAGTCATATCTGCGGTTGCTGACGTCGTGGTTTTTGTTCCTGCGTCGGTTAGAGCTCGTACTGAGTTTATCGAGGACTGTAATATTTTTGTAAAAGATAATGTAGTCGATAACCGAATCAGCAGTTCGTTGTTTAACGGGGGTGTCCATCAATTCAAAAGTGGATTCACTAATGTTTTAATTACGCCTTTGTGTGGTAGTAGTAAACTGTTAGGAGGGATGAGTTTCGGTAGGGGGATTAAGGTGCAGGTGGTAAATCGTATTTTATCAATTACAGATAACTCATTGTGTAATCTCGATATAGATGAGTCCAAAGTTGAGATAGGCGAGTCCATTGATACAGCACATACACAATAGTTGATGGCATTACTTAACAAATTCAAACACTGTTTTGCGTCGTTGTCGAAGTAGCTTGGTTGAACTAGTGTCATTAGTATAAACATTGAGTTAACGAACAAAAGACCTGTGGTGTATCATCCCTATATTTTGTCACACAAGGAACGCGGGGAGGTGCGAGAGATGATTGCCGACAGGCTGGAATAGTTAGGGAGTCGATCTCTGAGTATGCTAGTCAGACTATTGTTGTTAGAAAGAAGAAAAAAATAAGGATGGGAAGAGTAAGAAAGTTCTTCCTTCGTATGTTGGCCCATACCAAGTAGTTGAGGTGTTGAGCAATGACCGCTATAGACTAGGTGCCAAACCGGGTTTAACCTGCACGAAAAATAAGCGAAAGACAACCGTGGCTGCTGATCGCATCTTGCCTTGGGTACATATAGCCGCTTTGAACTTGAATGATGTAGACAATGATAGTGAAAGTGAGATAAATACAGATAATGGAAAAGATTAAATTACAATATTATTATAACCCATAGTTTACGATATGATTTCAGTTGCAAGGTTGATTTAAGTTAATTTAGATTTTGTATGATGTGTGATTCGTGAGAAGGAAGGGTTCACGATCGCTGGTTGATTTAAAATGTGCTATCAGTGAGAAGGAACGGTTCACGATAGCACATGATAGAATACACGTGTGTTGTCTGCGAGAAGGAAGGGTTCGCAGACAATGTATACGGTGTTAATGACTAACGATATGATTTCAGTTGTAAGGTTGATTTAAGTTTAAAGTATTAAGTGTTGAGTAAGTTGAAATATGAATGTTTTAACTAGGTATGAAATTCAAATTATTGTATGATGAGTGATTCGTGAGAAGGAAGGGTTCACGATCGCTGGTTGATTTAAAATGTGCTATCAGTGAGAAGGAACGGTTCACGATAGCACATGATAGAATACACGTGTGTTGTCTGCGAGAAGGAAGGGTTCGCAGACAATGTATACGGTGTTAATGACTAACGATATGATTTCAGTTGTAAGGTTGATTTAAGTTTAAAGTATTAAGTGTTGAGTAAGTTGAAATATGAATGTTTTAACTAGGTATGAAATTCAAATTATTGTATGATGAGTGATTCGTGAGAAGGAAGGGTTCACGATCGCTGGTTGATTTAAAATGTGCTATCAGTGAGAAGGAAGGGTTCACTATAGCACATGATAGAATACACGTGTGTTGTCTGCGAGAAGGAAGGGTTCGCAGACAATGCATGCGCTAATAAATGTTGGATAATGAGTAGGAAGGGCTCACAAAATAAGTTTATACAGTTCATCATGAAAGTATGTAAAATCATTGTTTTTTTTTTTTGATGTTCTTTGTGGTTTTGGTACGATGTATCTAATTTGATTGAGATTATATATAAAATGTAAAGCTGGAGTCAGAGTGTCATACTAGCCGAATGTTAGGTTGCATTTCACAGCCAAGAAGGGCCGTCGTGACTGCGTGCATGAGGACATGCACGGGGTCAGGATGGTCGAATGTTAGGTTCTTTAAGAATTCTAGTATTTAATTTGATTTTTAAAGTTATTTTTATGGCAACATTTGAACACGTGCTAGTCCGGAAGTAATATTAAATATCGTTTTAGAATTAAGGGTGGGGACATTATGGCGGCAACAGGGAATGGGATTCTGACTTGAGCTCTTGTGGAGTTCGGACGTAAGCCTTCGAGTGTTTCTTACGAGTGCTGAACTAAATAATTGATCTGTGGATACCGATTAAGTGATGATTGTTAAGAAATTGATTATTTCGAGAAATAAACGAGTGTGATTTGAAAAGTGAGTATTATTGTTCCTTTAGTAGTTTTCCTGCAATGGGCTGTATATGAATTTATTTGTCTACCTGTAACTTCCTTGGTCTAGCCCTTTAGTATTCTAGTGTAATCTAACACATATTTCACCATTTTGTAATTTTTTTGCGCTAAGCAATCGCTCACTTGACGTCAAGCTGACGACTGAAGTGGGATATGCTTGCGGACATATACGACGTGGCAACGCATCGGCGCCGTACACTGCTGATCTAGTCCTATATAACATCATTGGCTACGCATCTCAAAACAAACATGATAGTACTACCCAAATATTATTTAAAAAAATTGGAGGTCAAAACAAACAAATTACCATGTAGGTAGATAGACAAAAAGGAAAAAATATAACATGCTCGTCTGAACATATCAATCACCAACTTAGACCGTTATTACACCTACCTATACCAACCCCAGCTTTCGATTGCCCACCGATGCCATGCTTCCATACTTTTTTGATTTCGCTGAAGACGCAAATTATTATTACGTTCAGCCAAAGAGATTTAAACTTACTAAGTTGGCTGACTAGGTGGAAACAAGGGTTGCATTCGTAATATTTGAATTTTTCCATCTGATAAGCGAGATTTAAAAAATGTTTATTTTCATCCTGTAGTGAATACCCCCAATAATTTTGATTTCTTGATTTATTTGTTGATTTGTTAATACTTAAGGTAATTAAATAGTTATGAATACTTTTCATTGCTCTTGTTTCCCAAACTCAATCCAAAGAGGAGACTTGCTGGACCTGGTATGATTTTAAACGTTACTATAATTCTTCTGCCCAATTCCTATGTTCACGAGCCCATTGTAAACGGGCTCTACGATTGCTGGGCTCAATAGGTGATACACGTAGCGGTCTTCGGGAACGGAGATTGACTTCATGCTTTGATTGCATTTATACCTGAAGAGCTATGAATAATAATTGGCCAAGCGAGCTCGAAGTTTCTCCGTTTCAGTTTAGGCAAAAATGTTTTCGTATGTCCGGATGTCCGGCTGCTCTCCTCTAGAGGTCGCTTTTCTCAACCGATTGTCAAGAATTTTTGTGAGTAGGTTTGATAATTATATAGTTTTTTTTTTTCGAACCAGTTTTTCGAAAATTTTCAAAATGGTTGTTGCTGAAATATGTTTTTTTACGTTTTCAATCCCCCAAAACGTAAAAAAAAACATATTACAGCCATTTCGCGCTCTTTGCAAAGACAGGCTCGCGAGGTCTACAGCTCACAGATCCACTAGTAATAAGTTTATTGTACAAAGAGAAAACACATACTTACTTAAAGTTAGTCATACACTTAACATGATTGTACAAGTGGGGGTTAGAAAACAGTTTGGACAGCTGGCTCCTGAACTAAGTAAAAATATACTTATATCTCAGGAGCCAAAGTTCCTTGTATTGATTAATTCAACCTGAATGTAATCAAGTTAAGTGACTCCATTATTACATGTATGAGTGTTGAGAGAGGTAGAGGTGATCAAAATATTTACTGTATTGCCGTAAGACAAATTCTGCAACTAATTTGTTAACTTTGCTTTGGGTCGATCAGGTTAGTTTTTCATCGATGTACACACCTAGGTATTTGATACTCGAAACTAAGGAGAGTGTAAGAAAACAGCAGCTGATATCATGTACTGATCAGGAATGGGCTTTTACGAGTACTAAACTAGATTCGGTAGGTAAAAGAATAGAACTCGACAAGGAAATACGTAAGAGTTTGGTCTTCTCAATATTGAGAGTTAAAAGATTTGTTAAAGCCACTCCATCACAAGGCGGAGAGAGTGTTTCGTTCTTTGCTTGGCCTTATCCCAGTCTCAGTTGACATCGTACACAAAAAGCGCTGTGTCGTCAGCGTAAGTGAAAACATCACAGTTGGGGACAGACATTTTGCACAAATAATTTATGTATATTAGAAACAAGGTAGGTCCTAATATACTTCCTTGTGGCACCCCATAGCAGATACATTCATCTTCATTGACAAAGGAATTGATTTTTACACACTGAGTCCTTCCATACAAGTAATCGGTGAACAGTTTTAGCGCAAAGCCACGTATTCCAATATTTTTCATCTTCAAATGCAGTGTGGGGACAGAAACCGAGTCAAATGCAATGCATAAGTAAAAAAAAAAACACCATAGCATTTTATCTTTTTATCCTAATTAGAAACAACGCTGTTTACAAGGTCTTGGACAGCGTCTTTAATGGAAATTCCCTGTGTAAATCCGTACTGATTATTGGAAATTATTTTAAATTTGGAGATATATGAAGTTATGGATTTATTTAATATTTTTTCAATGATTTTAGACAAAGAGCTCAAAACAGAAATTGGTCTATAATTGCTTCTGTCCCCACTCTTATATATTGGATGAACTACGGCTTTCTTAGATATTCTAGAATAAATACCGGTATCAATTGCACGATTACATACTACGTGTGTTATTGGTGAAGGGAGGATAGGGCTGGATTGCTTAAGTATTTTTACTGGGATGTTGTCATGACCAGTGGCACAGTCTGTTCGTAAACTACAAATTATCCCATACACCTATGATTAGTCCACCGGCATGATAACAAGGGAGTTTGGCGGAGTCGGCTAAGTTATATTATTGAAGGGGGAATTACGGGGAGGCTTAATATATAAGGCTAGGTTTTCGCCCACGCTCACAAAGAAGTTATTTATTTGGTAGATACATGAATTTACATCAGTAGAGCCCAGTATAAGATCATCGGAATATATATGATTGCATTGATCCCTGAAGAGCTATGAAGCCTTGTAACCAACATCATCGCGGTCATTGTACGATTTCGTCGAGCAGTATTATGTATGTAACGATTTTGTCGGCGTGTGGTGATGCGAGTTCGACTTCCATGTCGCTCTGCCACGCTGCCAGTGTTGCGGTAACATGTCCAAAGTCCACTTATACACTCTGCGTAGTGCCCAGAGCGATTGCCACAGCACGTTGCCGAGAACCCGCTTCCAACATTCCCACGGCTCAAATAATTTCTTCTCGGCTCAAATGACGTTTTCTCTCTCTAATAAAAGTTCTTTTGTATCGATTCCCCTCAGAACTATGGCAGAAATTTGACTGATTTGATTCTGATATTATACGATCAGTTCGTTATCCATCTGTATGTCTGTCCGCGGCTTCGCCTGCGTGAATGTCGGAAATTATCCCACGGGAAAACGCTACCGGGACAAAACCTAGCCAAAATAAGTGTTCCAAAATGTATAGAGCCTGGGCCAGGCCACACACACACACACACATACACATACAACCACACACACACACACACCCCCTCACACACATACACAGACCCACACACACACACACACACCCTCACACACACACACACACACACACACATCCCGTTATATACTATACTTAAAAAAAGGGAAACACATTTAATCAAAGCTATCCAATTACTTTAAAATGACTTTGTTGCTGGTAAACCACAAGAAATTACACTTGGAATTTATAATATCAGTATGGATAAGTACGGATGTCTTTGGCTATGCAACTCATCCTTGTGCTAAGCAACTAATCTTTGTCATTATTACACGTTCATGCCTAATCTTGTGTATCTATCCTAAAGTCATACACAGAGAAAAAAATAAAAAAATAATTAAGCACAACTGGTAATTTTTTTATAACGGACAATTTCAATTGCAAGGTACAGTAGGTTTTCAGATAAACGCTAACGAAAAGTGTAGGTATATGTAACAAAATTTATTTTCACAAAATACGATTTAGTATTCTAATGCCGGATACACATTAGTCAAACATGACAAAATTAAATATTTCACGTTACATTGCACCGGTAAGGACGTGTCATGCACACTGCAAATTAGTTTCAAGGTTTTCTTACATTTCACATAACTGTACGTCGCATGGTATAATGTCATTAATTTGCAATAATCTTAAAAAGGTAAGGTACAGTCGCCAGCACATCAAGTTACCACAAACTGTCAGATTTTCTCATTCGATTTTGAACTTAACCACCAACATTCTAAAGTTTAAAATCGTTGCGACTGCCTGTTGGCGACTGTACCTATTGAATACATTAGCATCATGAGCAGTCTTTTAAAATGGCTGCTTTTAGGTCTTTTAATTCTTTCGTGTGCATCCATTTGATACCCGTCGCCGATGCTGCACTTGATGGTCTTGATATGC
Organism: Griposia aprilina; assembly: GCA_916610205.1. Taxonomy (NCBI): domain Eukaryota; kingdom Metazoa; phylum Arthropoda; class Insecta; order Lepidoptera; family Noctuidae; genus Griposia; species Griposia aprilina. Next base: position 2,666,572 of record OU744295.1, on the reverse strand, counting down.
AACTGAGGGCAAAAAGTAGTTAAGTATACTTCAGAGACCCTTGTATCACACCAACGTGCGTCGTAAACGTAACGTAAATTCGATCGATTTTTTAATCGAAAAGACAACTATCCTAAACCTATCCTAATCCTCCGGAAATTGTATACCCATCTCTTTTACAGTACATTACGATACGTAATACTTTCATGTCTATAAATTTTATATCATGACATTTAATTTTAATCGTATTGTGGTTTCCATGGACATTTAGTTTATTGATTGACGAAAACGTCAGATAAGGAAAAATATTTTTTAAGATTAATAAATAAAAATAAACTTATAAACTTACTATTTATAAAAATTAAATTAAAGTAAATAAAATTAAAGTAAATTATTTTACGTTACAATTTATAACCACAATGTCGAACAATATCAAATACAAAATAAGTTATCAGCGGTACCTCATAACGTAAATTTATTTTGACGTTACTATGGTCAACTATGGTGTAGCACCGATCACCATTGCCTGAACATAAGAATCATACGATGATACGACCGCATCAGTAAACCATAGACAATTTCGAGCGGCCACATTGTTGTTTACATGTTTCGAATTTATGAAAAACAAAAACATTTTTACAAAAATAAAACTGACTGAAAAAACACAAAAATATTTTTAGTTGTGGTAGGTACCTACCCCACACAAATTCGTATACTTACCACTACTTGATATGTAAATAAGTAACAGTGATAGGTAATTATTAAAACATTATCAATATAGACCAAGTGGAAAAATACGCATTATTGGGATAACTCAAAAACTCCGGGTCGAAACTTGATCAAATTTTTAGGGGGCCACATGAGAACCACTAGCTTTCAATTAAAAAAAAGAGTCCAAATCGGTTTACCTAGAAAAAAGTTCTGACACATAAAAAAATATTAGTTTAAAAAAACTAAAAAAATACGCTTTTATAGAAAATCCAACTAAAAAATTGAAAATAAATTTTAATAAATTTGATTGGATTTTCTATAAAAGCGTATTTTTTTAGTTTTTTAAACTATTATTTATTTTTCATTTTTTTGTTGAATTTTCTATAAAAGCGTATTTTTTTGTTTTTTTAAACTATTATTTATATAAATTCCGTTTCACCAAATTTCTAATTCGTAGTAATTTTAACAGTTACAATAATACAGTGAAACACGTTTCTTATGTGTTCTCTTAAATACTAAAATCCTATTTTTTTTGTAAATACTAATAGATCATTTGTTAAATAGTAATAAATATTTCGTTGGTACTAAAAAATAGCCACTAATAAATGATTTATTAACTGTTAATAAATATTTGTTAAAAACCTTTCCTCTAACAAATCATTTATTAACTATTACCTAACAAATCTTATTAGATACAAAAAAATCCTTCTATCAGTGTGTATGTTAGAGTATTTTCATGGCAAGTATTGGGACGTGTGAGAATGTTGGCTAAGTTTGAGGATCGAGCGTATGTTAGTGAGTCTGAGTATTTTAATAGAAAATATTGGGTCGAGTATAAGTAGTGAGTAAGTTTGGGGTTCCTAGGGGTCCGAGAGCAATCTCGGTGAACGAAGTGTGGCGTAGATAAAATAAAATTGTGTACCATCTATCGTTAATTTATCATCAAGAAAAATCTACGTTACCTACTTTGTCGACGTATGAAATAAATTTTATATGAAATGTAAAAAAAACTTGATATTAATTACATCAATTTACTATTAAAGTAGATTTTGAATAATTATTGGCTGCAGTCGAAATAAAATCGATAAATATTGTTTTTATATCTGAACTCTTGAAACGTACGAAATTACCTGACTTTTCTGACGAGTAGTCATATGTTTATCTCAATAAATAGGTCATGTATGTCTCTAAGTGTGGCTCAATTTTTTTTTTCATTACATCAATTTACTACCAAAACAGTTTAAGTATATATTGGCTGCTTTTAGAATATATACTCGATATAGCGAGTTGACGAATTATACACACAATATTACACAATATTTTCGATATCCTAAATAAAATTGGGTCATCATTGATGTTTATTCTAAGTCTGTAACTTATCCGATAAATGGGTAAATTGAGTGCCTACTGCCTTCCTTGGATGAGATAGCCTGTTCTCAGGTTCCCTCTCCGAACATTTTATCTTTAATCACAGTCTGTAACTTATCCGAGAAATAGGTGATCGGCCCGCCAAGCAGTTTCCTTTATTGGTTTTGACGCAGACACTCCGAGTATCAGGAAAACAAAAAATCGCTAGTCCTGAGTATCCTAGTAAGGATAACGGGTCAAACTGTTTAAAATATTGAATTGTCATCGGTCCTTAATAAGTATGCCAAATTTCGAGTTAATCCGACGTTTTGAAGGGGGTCAAAATCATGTTCGAAGATTCCGTTACATACTAACATACGTATGGAGCTAATAAAGGCGTATTAAAAAATACAGTCGAATTGAGAAGCTCCTCCTTGTTTTGAAGTTGGTTAAAAATAATGATATTTGGTTATAGCATTTTGGTAATTTTTTGTGACAGGTACCCATAGATATAAATAGAGTCTTACTTAAAACTAAGGACGACGCATTGAGTATTTTCAAATTTAAAACCATTCGAATTTACGTTACATTAACTCCGCGCATTCGTGGTACGCCAATTTTTCAATTTTCAGATAACTTTTATCAGAGTGAATCTTTCACAAAATCTGTAGACAAGTGTCGACGGCGACGACGGCTGCCGTCGACGCCAACACATGTCAATGGCTGCCGTGTCGCGTCGGCAGCTGCAGTTGGCTATGCACATGGTCTAAAAAAACAAGGTCTGGCATTCCTGGAGTGACACATGCTTACGTCACTATCCAGTTGCCACTTTATTGCAGCAAAACACGAATTATGGAAACATTTTCAGTCACCATTCTGTTAAAAAAAAATATAAACCATTTAAATTGTCTTTTCATTTTTCTAATCAAACGAAACAATTCAATTTAAACAATAACGACGTAATTGTTAGTTAAAACCTTTTTGTTTTGTCGGATTCGCACAGGTAATAAAGGCGATTGGGGAGTTATTATTACACACTACTGGTAACACAGCGGTGATGACGTAGGCTTGTGTCACCCCCGTGACCGGAATGCTATACCTGGCGAATTATTATACCATGCTTATGCCGTTGACGCGTGCCGCTTGTGTGTATGAGCACTTAGGATTTTTGTACGCGGCACGGTTTCTTTACGGTACGACGCATAAAACGCGCCGTAGACAAAAAAAAAACACGACACAGATTTACGTAGCGGAGGGGGGCGCGCAATAATTATACCATCACACCTGCTCATAAATACGGGAAGGGTGTGTGGAATAGTTAGGTGAGAATGATACAGGCGGGTATGGTATCTACCATCACCCTCACTCCAGCCAGGCAGAGAATGTTGTATTGGTGCGGGTGGCGAGGTAAGCCTAAGTCCTAACGTTTTGATCACTGTACCGTTCTGTACTTACGTCATTTTCGTTTCAAAGAGGTTCTCCATGCGAACTTTGACGAAGAGCCAAGGACCCTGGTTCTTGTGCTCCTCCTGACACCAAGCCTTCTTCGCCTTCTCGTATTTACAGTACTCCTTGAGGATCAGGTCGTAAGGGAATGGGTACAATTGTTCAATACGACACACGGCGAGTTTTGATTCTAGTTTAGCCTCTTTCCGTATGTCTTCAATCTTTACCGCGACGTTGCCAGAACAGAAGATTAGCTTCTTGACACAACCGGGTTTCTTACTGGCTGGCCCCTCTTCTGGGATCACTCTGTCGAAAGCAAACGTAATAACATGTATGACAGTACGCAGGTACCTGCGCGGGGCTACGTGAACTCTAGTTACCGTTTACTTTTTCAGGTTGTCGATTGTGATATTATTATAGATGTTATTTTATAAGTATTATGATCATGGACTATCAATAAGTCGCTTGCAAGATACCGATAGCATTTAAAGGGTAGCAGAACAATTGGGCGAAAAACATTTCCGCGAATGACACTTGCGCGAACTCACTTACGCAAAAATACATTTCCGTGAATGTACTTTTGCGCGAATGGACATTTGCGTGAAAGACACTTGCGTGAATCCACTTGCGCGAAAGACACTTGCACGAAAGACACTTGCGCTAAAGACACTTGCGCGAAAGACACTTGCGCCAATCAGCTTGCGTAAATCAGATTTCTTCATAACATCACGCCTATATTCTTTCAAAAGGTTTGGCAGGGAAGTGTGGTTTGAATAGTACACCCCCAATTCGACAGTTATATTATGTTCAAGTAGACTGGTGGTCAATAGTTTTTATCAATATCAATCTCAGTGTCTAATTGCTAGTGGTGTGATTAAGACGTGTTTATCGCACACTCGTGATCGGTCCGATACTTTGCTATAGTATATTAACTTCGGCTGTCCGGCGGTGGCGGCACGCACGGGTGCGTATCGCCAATTGCCAAAATTAGTGTTGTGAGGAATGATACATCTTGTGGCGACATGAATGAAGACGCAATGGAGAATGACATGGACGGTCATACTCAGATCGATATGGACGGTAGACGTAGAACTTTAGAGGACTTAACACAAAATGCTGAACAGGAACAAATTGATGCCGAGATTGACACGATTAAGGATGCGAATGGTCGAGACAGACAAGTTGGACAGTGGACGGTAGTGGGAGCTCAGAAAAAAACCAAGGTCAACAAAATTGATGTCAGTTTAGCTTACAAAGATAAATTACCAAAACAGTTCGCCTTGGCCAAAATGTTTAAAGCTCAAGGAATTTCTGGAATCAATTTCGTGAAATACATAAATCCATTTAAAGTTTTAGTTAGTTTTTCTGACGAAACATGTTCGGAGAAGTTAATGAACTGCCAGGAATTTGAAAAATTAGGTTGGAGAATGTTTATGCCTTGGGAAGTTAATGTGTCCTATGGAATAATAAAAGATATTGACATCGGATTGTCTGATACTGAGTTATTAGAAAGTTTATCATGCAATGGGCCCGAAATCCTTTCAGTCAAAAGATTAAACCGCAGAGATTTTGAGTCTTCTGGTTGGCAAGAGAGTGAGACAATACGAATTTGCTCCAAAGGGAAGTCCCTGCCTCAATATGTATACATTCATAACCTGAGGATCAAAGTGGAAAGTTACATATTCCCCGTTACACAATGTTCAAGATGTTGGCGTTAGTTATGGGCACGTATCAAAATTCTGTCCTTCTAATAAGGTTATTTGCCCTAAATGTGGTAAACATCATATAAATTGTGAGACTACTTCGTATAAGTGTTCGAATTGTCACGGAAATCACATGGCTTTAATAAAAACTTGCCCAGCATATTTAAAGGAAAGGAAAATTCGGGAACTAATGTCTCAATTTAATTGCAGTTATAGACGTGCACTGACATTATATGTTGCACCTTTTTCTCAAAGGCGTGTTGGACAGAATACCATAGATGAACGCCAGAAACTCCCGCATCGTAGTGGTTCCCCAATATTACCTTCGTGTTATGCATCAGTTACAACATCAAAAGTCAACCCAACACAAACAACGCAAGCAAACAAGAAGAAAAAGAACAAAAAACGGAAGAAACATGCAAGTACAGTAAGTGGGTGTTCAACTTATGAATCATCTGATTCCGAAACACACACTAATATGGACAATGGGGAAGGCGGAGCCACAGAGCCGATCGCTGCGTCGAACGACAGCGGTGGGGACACAGTCGCAGGTGCAAAGACTCACCGCACTCAGTCCCGGACGAGCCGAGCCGATGTGAGGTCAAACAATATTAATAACGATGTACACCCGGACAACTCTGATTCGTATGACACACCTCATTTTAGGTTAAATACCAACAATACCTCGTTTAAACTGCTGGTTAGGAAGTTGAGTAGAGTTTTATTTGCTAGTAACAATACATGGACGGTTAAAATCGAAAAAGCGATTAAAATGTTTACCCAATGGTTTGTATCGTTTATAGTGACAAGTTTTGTGGACTTATCTGGGTTAAAAAAGATGTTTAATTTTACTCCCGCTGCTAATGAATAGTTACAATGCCGGTAGGAACGTTAAAATTAATATATTGCAATGGAATTCACAAAGTTTACGACTGAAATTATTGGCTTTTGAAAACCTGTTATATCAAGAAAAAAATCATATAGCTGTAGTGAGTGAAACGTGGTGGAATTCGGAAAAGGCTTTAAGGATCAAAAACTATAATGTGTACAGGGAAGATCGGGGCGATAGTTATGGTGGGATTGCGATATTAACACATATATCAATTCGGTCACAGTTGTGTCAAATGGAAAATAGTAATCGTGATATTCAAGTCATAAATGTTAAGATTTTATATTGTAAACATAGAAGAGAATATTGTTGGTATCTACTGTCCGCAATGGGTTCACACTAGGCTTCGGGATTGGGAGGACATATTTTCTCAATTTTCTAATAAGTGTCTATTTCTTGGAGACTATAACGCTCACCACTCCAACTGGTCACATAAAACAGACACAAGAGGTTCTCAAATCTACGATGTTATAAGTGAAAATAATATTTGTACGCTTAACGACGGTACATTCACTCGTATTAAGTTGGTGATGAATCATTTACAACAAAGCAGCCCCGATATTTCTATGGCCTCGTCCGATATTGCGCATATGTTTGATTGGCACGTCACTAATGAGTTTTTGGGGAGTGATCATCTGGTAATAAAAATTTCTTTTGCCAAGACATTGACCTCATCATTTTATAAAAAAAGGAATTTGAAATCATCCAATTGGTCGGAATATAGTAAATATTTAGAAGAATTATTTATGGATTTTCACTTTCACGAGGACCCTCAAATATCTTATGATCAGTTCATTGACAAATTAAATAAGGCTGCTGACAAATACATTCCAACTGTTAATTTTTGTTTAGATCCTACAAACGAATTCAAACCAAAACCGTACTGGAACTCTGAGCTGTCCCGTTCAGTAGCTAGAAGAAGATTGGCATTAGCTAAATTTCGAAATAATCCTACCCCCATAAATTTAGATATATTAAATGAATGCAATGCGGAAGCTCAGAGATTTATAAGGGTAGCTTCAAATAAGAACTGGCAGGAAGTTTGTGATTCGATGAGTGAGATCACTTCCTCTGCAGAAATGTGGAGAAAAATGAGATGGCTGAAGGGTTACAGATGCCAGAGAACCCATGTGGATGAAGATAAAGCCCAAAGTTTACTTAATTGTCTCTGTCCTGACTTTGCACTTCCGGCCCAACCTGTTTTCACCTCCAATAACTTAAAATTACAGCTACCTATCCATATGCATGAACTGGAGGTATGTATAAAACCAAAAGACACTGCTCCAGGCCATGATGATATTTCGTTTTCTATGATCAAACACCTCCCTCCGTCAGGAAAAACCGTTCTAGTAAAATTATATAATTATTTCTTGTCCTCGGGATTTATTCCTACTCAATGGAGAGATATTAGTGTAGTCCCTATTCCCAAACAAGGCCGCGACCCCTCTTTAGTTTCTTCTCTTCGACCAATTTCTTTGATTTCGTGTGTCTGTAAAATCCTACATTTAATTCTCAATAAAAGGTTGGAATGGTTCTTTGAGAGTAATCGTATGTTTTCAGAAGAGACAGTTGGCTTTAGAAAGTCTAAATCTAGCTTAGATAGTTTAACACGTCTGGTTTCCAGAATTCAATCAGGATTTTCAAAGAATCTTAATACCGTTGCATGTTTCCTTGACGTGGACAATGCCTATAATAATGTTGATTTAAGAAAACTTTTATTTATTTTAGATACATTGGGAGTTGGCTCAAAAATATGTACTTATTTATGGAACTTCTAAGTTTAAGATTTCATAAAATTAAATTAGATAACTTGGACGTCACAAGAAGTACCGGTCGTGGTTTGGCTCAGGGTGACCCTTTATCTCCCTTGTTGTTCAATGTTGCGACTTATGATATTTGTAATTCAATAAATAATGCGTATGTTTCTCAATATGCAGATGATTTTGCTATTTATGTTATAGATAAAAATATTGAATCTGCCTGTAATGTTCTCCAATCAGCTATAAACATAATGGTTAACTTATTGGAAGAATTAGGTTTAAATGTCTCGCCCTCTAAAAGTAACATTTGTGTTTTTAAGAAAGGTCCAAATAGATCCCAAGTCAACGTTGTGATTAATGGCGTGCAGTTACAAGAACAAGTAAATGTTAAATATTTAGGTCTTTGGCTTGATCGGTCTTTACGGTGGGGAAAGCATATAAATGAGACATCCGAAAAAACGATGAAATTTTTAAACATTTTTAAAGTGTTGGCTGGTCCGGGTTGGGGAGTTCACCCTAAACATCTACGACGATTATATATTTCAATTTTAAGAAGTCGCTTAGACTACGGTAGTTTTTTATTTGATAATAGTTGTCATTCTAAATTATATAAGCCGGACAAATTGCAAAACCAGGCTATGCGCATTATCGGGGGATACGTAAAAAGCACCCCTATCCATGTCATGGAAAGTCACTTGTGCTTGCAGCCACTATATATTCGCAGAATGTATTTAGCTGGTAAATTTTGGGTGAAATCCAAGTCCCTGACTAATAATCCTACCATTTTAGTGCTGAACGAACTAAGTTCCCTTGTAGATAAAAGATACAGGAGGCGAAAAAAGATTCCTACACTTATAAAGATTCACAATACCTTTAAAGACATGATAATTCATTCTGCTGATTTGTTAGAAATGTACACATTTGACTATTGGATAAACTACTATAATATCACACACATACTCAATCCACGAATAGACATCATCACCTGTCCAAAGAGATTTTGTGATACTACAACCTTACGAAATAAATGCATAAACTTCCTTGAAAGTCGATATAAAGGATACTTTAATAAAATATTTACCGACGGGTCTAAAGAAGGCAATAATTTCATGGGAGTAGCATTCTTTGACCCTCAATCTGATACCTCCATGAAATTTAATATTTCTGGCAATATTTCGATCATGTCTCTAGAACTTTTAGCAATTAGTGAAGCACTGTCATATATAGAATCTATTAAACATACCGATTTTATCATTTTAACAGACTCTAAAAGTTCAATCCAACATTTAGCTCGGTGTACATCTGGCTTCAGAGGAACACCGATAGCTTACAAAATTATAGACTCCCTTATCAGATTGAGGGCCAATTCAAGAAATGTCATCATACAGTGGATTCCCTCCCACGTGGGCTTAGTAGGTAATGAAAGGGTAGACCAATTAGCTAGATTAGCTTCAAGTGACGGCATGCCATTGAACATTCAGCCTTTTTATACAGATTGCATGAGATCTATACGCGAACATTGTTTCTTAAACTGGCGGGAACACTTTGATCAGAGATCTGTGGAGAAGGGGGTGTGGTATAAAACAATAAAACAATACAGGGAGAACCATGGAAATCGCCATGGTTTGATTCATGTCTTTTAAGTAGAACAGAAATTGTAACAGCTCTCAGACTTCGTTCTGGACATATACCTTTAAATAAATTCGCCTATTTAATGAAAAAAGTTCCTTCCCCCAACTGCACAGAATGTGGGAAAGTTGAAGATGTTCTTCACATCATGGTGGAGTATGCCCGGAACGAAGATCTCAGAGCTGATTTATTAATTCATTTGAATGAATGAATGAGGTGGGCAGATGCAACAATATTTTGGCATTCCCCTTGTCAAAAACAGCAAAACTATTGTACAAACTCGTGCGGATTGGTATTCGTAGAAGATAGTTATGAGTATATATATAAAGACTGTATTATATTTATAAAATAATGTATTTTATTATAAGAAAGCTTTACGGAGCGACTTATTCTTGTTGACCAAGCTCCTTAAATAAAGATTAAATAAAAAAATTAAAAAAAAACAATCTCATAGTGTTTTTTTTACCTTTTTGTTTTTAGAGCTTTTATTTATATTCGTTATGGGTGTCACTTTCATGGTTTTCGAGGGCGCTGACGATAATGACATCAAAATCAAAGTTCACCATGACGCCACAAAAAGGACAGTCATGTCCAGTGGCATGATGGACGATTGCCTAAGCAGTCAATATCAATGTTCAGTATAGATTGTTATATTTTTATAGCTATTACTTCTAGTTTATCAATTAGTCAGTTTGAAGAGTTAGGAACTTACTCAAACTGATCAAAATACAGTTTATACTCGTAGGATTTTAGTATGTTTTTTTTACTATAACGCCATCTGTGAGTAAACATAGGTACTAACTGGTGGTACTTATGTGTTAGATCAGTGAAATATTTTATATTTTGTTGGCCTGCACAGATTTTACAGTTTTGTGTGTAAGGGGGGTGCGATAAGGTAGCCCGCGAAATTCAAATTATTCATGTTTTTTGCAATTTGCAAGTCAGTGCCAGATTGTATTTTGATTAAAATATTATTTGCGACCGTAAACAATATGGCTTTACAGAATTATAATCATTAGAATCAGCAATTCAATTCCATAAGTTAGAATTGGCCTCATATTTAATGTCATGACTTCATGAAATAGTCATTCAATACGGTAGTACGAACTTAGAGAGTTGTATTGATGATTTTTATGATTATAATTATATAAATAAATATTTGATACGGCCGCGAATTGTATTTAGATCACCATACAACGACCTTCAAATGCAAAATAACGTAGGACTTAGATAAAATTGAATTTCGCGTCAGCCCTGATGTTTTCGCCCATTTTTTTATTGTATCGCGAAGCATTTTATTTATTATTGTGTATTGTGTAAGTATTTACTAAAATAGGTAGAGGTAGGTATAGGGCTAAATTTAATTAGCTGGTGAAACTTCGTAGACTTCATGGGTTTCGAGGGTTTTGGGGTCAATAATGATCACTGCCCTGGTATTTACTTACTTGAAGCACATACTTTTTATTCATGGTCTTGAAGTATGCGAAAACCAAGGGGTAATTGCGTATTGGTTTATTGTACTAATAGTAGCAATGGCTTTCATTTTGACAGTTCAAACACATTCATTGCGTTATTTACGTTGCTGAGCAGACAAATTTTTCGATCATATGAAGCAATGGACTAGCAATATCCTTCCTTAATGATTCAAATTCTGGCAATTAGGGTCCAGTTGTTTGTTTTATCGTATTGAGACGTCTGTGAAGTTTACACAAAATCAAGTAAGTCGTAACTACTCTACCTAAGATCACTGACCCCTAAAAATTCATAAGACCAATCATTTTCTTTTCACTCATGTTAGACTACCATATTGTCTGCGGAATTTCGCTGCTTAATTTAATTTGACCCTGTAGTTTTCTATGCTATATTCTGCTCACTGCTCAGTGCCGTATAGTTTAAAAAGGTAGGTATTTTGACCAGACATGATAAAGGAAAGAATTAGAAAAACTGGTCAAGTGCGAGTCGGGCTCGCACACGAAGGGTTCCGTACCACCGTACAATATTAAACACATTTTTTTTTAAACACGGGTCTTGTTTGGGGAACACTAGCAAAAGTTTAAACGTATAAAAAATTGTTTTTTGGTCGACTCCTTTTTATTTTTAACTTTATTTATTTGTTGTTATAGCGGCAATAGAAACACACATTCTGAAATTTTTAACTGTCTACCTGTTACGGTTCATGCGATACAGCCAGTTAACAGACAATCGGACGGATGGACGGACGGACGGACTGACAGCGGAGAGTAGGGTCCCACTGGCACCCTTTGGGTACGGAACCCTAAAAATTACGAAGATATAAAAGACTGATTGTACTTGAATACATGAATATGAACAATTATGACCTCACCTCCTGAAGCGGGTTCCAGGTAAGAATTCACTGAACTTTGACCGATAAAAGGGGTGCTTGAGGCCAACTTTAGGCGTCATGATGATGAGCGGTTTGCGGAAAGGCATGGCGATCTGTCTTCTGATCATGTGGAAATAGTTTGCTGGGGTCGTCACGTTGCACACGATCCAGTTGGCCGCCCGCAGCTGATTCACTATTAAGAAGGCAAAGATTCACTATTACGTAGGTAATGGTGGCAGATCACGGAAACAATCTGCGACTCCCGCATTCCCCTTAAACTTAAAGGGAAGATTTATAAAACAAAAGTTAGACCTGCTGTCTTGTTTGGCTCAGAATGTTGAGCCACAAAATTGATGAATGAAAGACATGCAGCCTAGATGAGACTGCTAAGAGGGATGTGTGGTGTTACGCGAATGGATAGAATAAGGAATGAGTACATGAGAGGAGTCTGAAAGTGGCACCGGTAACTGAAAAGTTGTGCCATGAGAAACCATGAATTCAGGACACATGGTTCTGGTCCCCCTAGCGTAGAAATTTTTCATCGATTACCTAAAAATATATGCTATTTCATAGTACCTAAAGTGCGATACCTACGCGGTCAAAATGTATGGCAGAGCAATTTTTTTTATCAACCCACGAAAAATTTCGACGTACAGGGTTCAGAACCATGTACTGGTGTATAAATATTGATATAGATAAGTCTGACATCGCCAAGCCGTCTTGAGCAAGCATGGTGATCATTGCTCGCGCTTTCTCTGTATGAGAAGAGGCCCCCTGGCTCCCTGGCCCCCCTGCCCCCCTGGCCCCCTGTCCTGTCCTTGGAGTGGGATAATTCTTCTTCTTAGCGTGTTGATGGTCATCTGTACAGGGTGGCAGGAACATTGACGCACAACCTGTTACCATGGATTCAGGACGTGATTCTGGACTTCACTGCGTTGAAATTTATCGTGGGTTGTTTAAAAAAAAATGCTGTTCCATACAAATGCGCGGTCAATTGAAACAACAGATATATTTTTTTTAAACAGACGGAATATTTTGCATCCTGAATCATGTGCTGAATCCATGGTAACAGGTTGTGCGTCTATGTCTCTGCCACCCTGTAGAAAGTCAGCCCAGAATGTGGCTACGAGCTTGGCACTTTCAGTGGCGTCCATCACTGCCCCATTGTTTGTAGGACAGCACTACATTTACACTCCAGGGCGGAGTCATCTGTGAATCCCCACCTGAACAGGTTTTCTTTGCTTCGACCTATCTGAGTCCGAAGTCTATTTAAAGACTTCCAGGTAAGCCAAGGCAACTCATGTCCAGCGGGCTTAGCATGACGCTATCTATCTCTTCGATGAATAGAGACGACACGAGAAAGTGACATTTCGTTTCTCTATTTTTGACATCGCACCGTAAAAATCCTTCTAAAATCTGTCATTTTGTCTTTCGTTTCTGCCGATCGTTGTCTAGGTCCTTTTTAATGTAGACTATTTCAGAAGACAGTAGTCTAAGGTAGTGAAGACAATTTGATTTTTTAATCGCCATGCTAAAGACAGTAGAAAACTTTTTACTCGACGGCCACAAAGTATAAAAATGGAAAGGAAAAAAGGAATTTTTCACTTTTTGTATGGAAAATGTGAAAAATGGTTACCTACATGTTGAGTTTTAGGGGTTTAAGGGTATCATATAGGGGGTCGAAATTTTCATTATTTTTGCGATAGGACACACCATTTTCGAGATATAAGCAAAATAAAAGATAAACGTGAATAAATTACTGAATTTCGTAAAAAGTGCAGTTGACTCTTTCTACTTTGCTGCCGTCGTACTGTCTTCACGAAACGTCATTTTCGTCTATTCTTCCGTCGACAAGACGGTGCTTGTGCTAAACCTGCAGGTGGGAGATTGTCAGCAGGTGGACCGAATGGTTTGGGTAGGGTAGCACTATCTGCATAGCACATGTGTGAGCACCATGTACCTACTATAAAGCCACCATTTACTAGGCTCGTCTTTCATTGACTAGAATGTCCCTGGCGGCTGAGAGTATGTCATGCTCACTCAAATGTCTCGCTGTTTGTGGCGTGTGTGTTGGATCATTAAGTTCCCTTCAAAATGTTTGAGCTGAATGGTGCTGATCCATACGTCATGTTCGTGAACGGGCGCCGCCGTCAGTAGGGACTGGTCAACTCTTGGCTGCCACGGCTTATTTTAATTTAAATTTTTGAATTGTTTTTTTATCTTTTTTATTACGGATACTTTAAACGTGCACATCTTTCTACATCGTTCTCACATTTTTAATTTGAAAATGAATGATGTAAACAATTTGTTTTTTGTAACTATATGTTGATTTAAAAGAGTGTCCATGGAGTTTCTTGCTCGTTCTTCTCCATAGGTACCTACTACGCTTTGGAATGGGCAACTAGTTTCATTTTTCTGACTGACTGACCCTTTGACAATTCAAAAGTGCCTGTAATTCGTTTATTTGAAATAAATGCTTTGAGTTTGGGTTTGAGTTTGAGTTATCTCGCTACAGCTTTAGCCTTTCCTTAGACCGTTCGCCAGTGAGTGGGAGGACACATTTAAAAAGATTTTATTTTTCAGCCTTGTGACACGAGGATGTTAATATGCTGGAATGATTAAGTACCGATGTAGTACGAGTATCTATGATAGAAGACTTACACTCTAACTGCTTGTCGTCCAAGTTTGGTATGTTATCCTCGTCGTCATCACATTGCTGCAGGTATCTCTCAACGCGCCCTGATGAGTGCTCGGGACCCTGATAGTGAACAAACTAATGAATTAGTGGTTTTTGATTCTGGTGCATAGTCTGAAATACACGGATGAAGTAATGTTTTCGATGTTTTAAGCATAAGGGGCGGCTGCGCCAGAGGCTAAGTTTAACCAAAGGGGATAACAATATGTAGACCTCTTTGTTCCTTGCAATTAAGATCCATATTCTTGTAGTTGCATTAGGCTTTTTTATATCTTTATTTAAGTAGCTTGGTCGACTTTTTCTTTTTGTGTTTGTGTTCTTTCTCTGCGTCATGGTTACCGCAAAGTAACGTATTTTCTTTCTAAAGCTGAGTCACTTCGTAAGTAAGGCCCTTTGTACTTGTACACACGTTTTTCTTGCCGTGAAAAACTACAGTTTATTCACTGAATCCAGGCACGGTCGTCAGTGTTGTATGGATCACTGTGGCAGCTTGTTTGACGGTCACGTTTTTTTACGGCGCGGTTTATACGCCGTGTGTAGGCACAGTTCGTCAGTGTTGTATGAACCACTATGGAAGTTTGTTGGCAGACTTTTTTCTACGGTGCGATTTATACACCGTTCTGTAAAGAAACCGTGCCGTGTACAAAGGGTCTCAGGCTTTCTTATAATATTATCCCACATAATTTCATAGTTGCATTACTAATGCCTAAGGCCTAAGTCTAAGGACCTTTGTACACGGCACGGTTAGGTTAAAATATTAAATCTCTAAGCTTAGCCTAATGCCTCGACGCTCGCTGAGAAAAAACGTGTACGTCAACAAGCTTCCATAGTGATCCATACAACACTGACGAACCGTGCCTACACACGGCGTATAAACGGCGCCTATGGGTGGTCGCACATCTGACGGAAGATGCGTCGGGCGGGCGTAACTTCGTTAACTTCCAGTTAGACTCGAAGCACTAGACTATCGCATCATCGGTTGAGTGTGTAAGGTTGAATGTTTGTCTATTTGACCGTTCTGGCGTTACGCGACCGACAATACGCGACATATCTTCCGTCAGATGTGCGAATAAACTTGTTAACAAAAATGCGGTCTTATAAGGAATACTCACAGCGCCGTCGATGCCGTGTGGCAGTTGTACCACCACGCCGGACTGGCTCACCCACTTGCTCTCACCATTTGCGATGAACGTGTCAAACATAGGCTGTGCCGTGTCCGCAAAGTCACCGTACTGCGCCTCCCATATGGAGAGCAATTTCGGGCTTGAGTACGAGTAGCCGAACTCGAAGCCCAAAATGCCTAGCGACGAAATAACGCACAGAATAAAATAATAATAATGTTATAGGCGCCAGAGATGATGTAGGTAGGTACCTATTCTCTGACCGCAAACTTGCGAATTACAGCTAATTTTGGTACTTACCTGTCCGTTTATAATAGTCGAGTGCAATTGGCTTAGCAAAAAAGAGTATTGCAATATTCAAAGTAAATCCATATTGTTACCAAATTCGGAGAGCGAGCTGTTGTGTAGTGAGTAGCGCGCCTGGTCGGGATACAGCGTGTCCAGCACTCGGTACGTGGCACCGTCCACGCCCTGGTGGTGGTACACGTGGTGCCTGCAATATACATGCTACTTATAAAATGTAAATATACAAAGCAAACACATATTATGGCGTCCATCCATAGCATGTCTATTATAACACGTTCACGTTATATTGGGATCGATCTATCATCACTGACAGGACTATTGTTGCCAATAAGCCTGACATAGTGGTGATAGAAAATAGAGCGACGCGCAATGATTGTTGATATAGCGGTTCCGCATGCCGAGAACCACGTGAAAGCTGAGAAAGATAAGCAATCTAACTTGACTCGCGACGTTGTCGACATATGGGATGTGAATACAGCAGGCATTGTGGCGATAGTCGTTACGGCTAATGGCATAATAGCTAAGAGCCTCGACGAACACCTGAGGAGGTTCTCGCTAGGCAGTTGGATCAAGGGCTCAATCCAGAAAGTGGTACTTGTGGACATGGCACGTACTCGACGACTCTCAGGAGCCCTGACCATCGGTAGCTTAGACCCTTTTTCTGATACTGGTGGGCTACTATTTTTTATATTTTTAAATGTTTTTTATGTCACAAATGTAATAAAGGAGATGAATAAATTAAACAAAAAACGATTTAAAGTGTAAAGTATTTTATGCTTGTGACTGTACCTGTGCGCCATAGTGCCGCGCTCCACGTCCTCGCCAGTAAAGCGAATGTGCACGTTGTCACGCAGCAGCGAGCCGTACGCCAGCGCCTCGCCCATCGGCCAGTCCGCGATGCCGTCCTGCACCTATACAACACACATACCAACCTGTTTAACTAACCATTTGCTAAACGAAACTCATCATCATTCATCACCATTCAGCCAAAGGGGACGGGACGTTGGCCTCTCCTATGCACCACCTCAACGACTGGTCCCGTTCGTTCCGCATCCAGCGGATTCCTTCAGACTTCACCAGATCATTGGTCCACCATACCTTGCTACCCACGTTGGGAGATTTAGACAAATTAAACACATCCAATTACTCACTTCAGCCATAAAATAGACAAACCATTTTTTCTCGTAGTTTCAGCATCCTAGTTATACCCTTGTGAACCTCGAACGCCCACGGTTCCGGTGGCGTGGCGAAATGTTTTGCTATGCTATTTATTGATTGCTGGGATATTCCAGTTTCTTGAATCTGAAAAAATGGCAGAGATAGCAGTACTAAAGCACAGTTTATTACCAGGTAGTCTGGACCGATTTCTGACTTAATCTATTTTCCATACTAGCTTCTGTCCGCGACTTTCTCCGCGTGAAATTTCGGCCCCCGACCCGCCATGTCACTACGCATCGTCCGTTATTTCTTCGTTTGCGCTTAGCGTTCTTTTTGACTTTTTTCTTTTTACTCGGCTGCTAAGGGGCGTAGCCTGATATCAAATAGCCTATAACTTTCCTCCAGAATTGGGCTATCAAATATAAAAATATTTTTTAAATTCGACTGGTAGTTCCAGAGATTAGCGAATTCAAACAAAAGAAACAACAATCTCTTCAGCTTTGCAGCGATTAATATCAGGGATAATTTTAGGGAGTATTGGACCTAAGCACCTTGCTAGGGTCTACAGCTTCAAAGAAGCCAGTCCAGGGCGTATCGATCCACTCCCTGATACTGAGCTTGGTTATTTTCTTAGCGAGATCAAAGTGACTGTTGAGCGTGTCCAAGTACTCCTTCTCCCATCTTTTGATGTCGCTTTCGCTGGCAACGCCATCCGCTTTCAGCTTGTCTGCGTACAGTACATCCACTGCAATCAGACATTAGTTCTTTTTAGTTTCAAGAGATATTTGTTTACATTGTTAGACTTAAATATTGTTGGACCTTAAAAGAGACTAAATAAAACCAAGTAAAACATGATGTAGGATAAAACCTTTTTTGAAAAAAAAAACAACCGGCTTCAAAAAAAACCCACTACAAGGTGAAAAATAACTTTAATTTCGTAAGTCGGTGTCTTTGGATCTGTATTTTAGATTCTTGCCACCGACTTCCGAAATTAAAGTTATTTTTCACCTTGTAGTGGGTTTTTTTTGAAGTCAGTTGTTTTGTTTTTGCAAAAAAGCTTTTATTTTTCACTTTTTAGTGAGTCAGTTATTAATTTATCTAAGTTACAATAGCTTAATGTCAACTGCTGATCACCTTTTACAAAATATTCCTTTTCCCGATGCAGGGACGTTAATTGTTGAGGAATTCTCTTGGTAAGAACCAAAAGAACTGGAGCTGATAGTGAAGCCACCATCAGCTCCATTTCAACATGTACATTGTGATGAGCATAAATTGCTTCGCAAACATATAAAAGAAATCGAATCGCAACCCTTGAAATATTGAGTAGTTTCGGTTGCCACCAATGGCCTTCATCATCAGGTCCACTTCACCGAATGGTGTTTTCCGAGAGAAAATGCCCGAGTTACTATAAAAAATACCCAAATCGCTATAGGTGTGCCTATAAAATTTGAGGATTTCCCTCGATTTCCATGGGATCCCCTCATCAGATTATGACTTGGTGACTATGGGACCACCTCGAGAACATACCCTTTCGAACAAAAAAAGAATTTTGCAAATTCGTCTATATATGACGGATTTATGCCCGAACATACATTAAAAAAAATATATATAATAGGTCGTTACCTATGAAATTGCCGTTTTGTATGAAAAAATTTAAACGAATTTTTTTCATGAATTTTTTATTTGTATTAATCGAAGTAATCACCCATGCAATCAATGCATCTTTGCCATCGCAGTGGCAGTTTATTGATGCCCTTCTTAAAGAAATCAGCTGGACGGGAGGCAACAAATTCTTCAAAGGCATTTTGTACTGCCTCTCGGGTATTAAATTTTTTTCCCGCCAAGAAGTTATCCAAATTCTGGAAAAAGTAGTAGTCTGTAGGCGCAAGGTCTGGTGAGTAGGGCGGATGACGGAGAGCTTCCAACCCCAGTTCTTGCAACTTGGAGACCGTCTGCTGTGCAGTATGAGGTCGCGCGTTGTCGTGCAGGAGCAGCGGAGACGAGCGATTGACCAATGCTGGTTGGAGATGCGCCAGCTTCTCCATCATTGTGTTCAGTTCTTCACAGTACACATCTGCAGTAATGCTCACCCCGTTTGGTAAGAAGCTGTGATGAATCACACCGGCGCTAGACCACCAAACAGTGACCATCACTTTTCTAGGGGTAAGTTTTCGTTTAGGGCATTGTTTAGGTGCTGAACCAGGATCCAACCAACTTGCTGAGCGCTTACGGTTATCAAACAGAATCCATTTTTCATCGCAGGTAACAATGCGGTTCAAAATTCCTTCATTTGTGTGTCTGTTGAGCAGTGCAAGGCACGTCTCGACGCGTACTTCGCGCTGGCGATCATTGAGTTCGTGGGGCACCCATTTGTCAAGCTTTTTTACCTTGCCAATTTGACGCAAATGGACCAATATTGTTTTGACGCTAACGTCGAAAGCTGCTGCTAATTCAGCCGTAGATTGTGTATCATCAGCTTCCACAATCGCCTTTAATTCGTCATTGTCGACCAAAGTCTTCGGACGACCGCGAGGTTCATTTTTCAGGTCGAAATTTCCAGAACGGAAGCGAGCAAACCAATAACAGGTGGTGCGTTGGTTTGTAGTGTTAGCTCCGTAAACGTCGTTGATGTTGCGTGCCGCTTGTGCCGCGTTGCTGCCACGACGGTACTCATATTCCATAATTACTCGAATTTTTAACGTATCCATGATGACGAAAAAGATTGAAATGCGATGAAAATGTAACACTAATCAATAAAGAAATGACTACTTTTAGAAAAAAAAATCCATGTTTTTAAAATAAAATTAATTTGAAATTAGAATTCTTAGCCAAACAAAAATTATTTTAATTTGAAATGGCCAGTACTGCAGAACGGCAATTTCATAGGTAAAGACCTAATATATAAACATCCGAATTGATAACCTCCTCCTTTACGAATAAAAAAACGGCAACTGATAAACTAACCAGTCTTCATAGTCTTGATCTTCTTGTACATGAAGGGCTGCGTGAACATGGGCTCGTCCTCCTCGCTGTGGCCGTGTTTCCGGTAGCAGACCAGGTCCAGGACCACGTCTTTCTTGAACTTGCATCGGTAGTTGATGGCCACACGCGCCACGTGAGCCACCGCCTCCGCGTCGTCGGCGTTCACGTGTAAAATTGGCGCGTCGATAGCCTTTGCTATATCTAGATCAGAAAGAACGCAAGAAAAGTAAAAAGTCGGTCCAATACGTTCGTAGAACGTAATATAGATACACATTTAGTGATGGGGGGATGGTAACATACCTAGAGAATGCAATTTCGATCTCTAGCCTTTTTTCGAGATTAAATCTCGTGGGCAGATAATCTCGTTCTAGAAACCTCGAACGAAAATTCAAGATCAACTGCATTTTCGCGCGCGTCTTAGCTCACTATGCTTGAAGCCATTTTCAATATAATAATCAATGGATTTACACTGTGTGTGATGTATGTGTGTTGATTTGCTGCGTTATGTAAGCGTAGTGCAGTTGCGTAGTGCAGTTATGTATTTTTATTAACGTAGCAATTTTTTTTTTTGTTTCACGATTCGTTTAATGTTTTTTTTTTATTAACAAAATATAAGTAACACGATTAGCCAAAGCAGGTGCCGTTTTAATTTTAATTAGGTCATTATTTTTTAAATAAAAAGTTGCATTAAAATCAGAAAGTTGGTGATCCCGCGATCTCGAAAATCTCGAAAACGAGATTTCACGTGATTGCCGGACGAGATCTTGAATAGTCAATCTCGACTCGAGAATTATTCCCATATCATACCCGAGCAGTACGGGGTGCTTCTGGAGAAGCGCGGGTCGGTGGTGTAGCCGATCTGGTTGTTGCAGATGATGTGCACGGCTCCTCGCGTGGTGAAGTCAGGCAGGTTGCTGAGCGTGAATGACTCGTACACCACGCCCTGGCCGCACATGGCCGCATCGCCGTGCATCACGATCGCCATCACCTGTAACATTACACTATAGGATTTGACCATCATTTTCTTGCCCTTATTCCAAATTATTTGGGGTCAGCGCACATGTCTGTTTCTTAGCATACTTCTCTATTTATCGTCATCTTGGTAGTCACCCTCTTTCTATCCATAATATTATCTTTCACGCAAGCCTAGACTATAGAATTTGACAGTTATTAAAAACGGTCAGGATCATTAATTGGCGAATTTGGCTTTCCATTAATCGTATGATACATTAGGTAATAAGCGAATTTTATTAGCGGAAAATTATACTGCATATACATAGTGGCAGCGCCGGCCCTGGTACCCCAGCCAGCCCCTTCAGCACCAGCAGGGTGGTGGCCCAGCGTGTGGAGCGGTTTATTTGGCTATGCACTTTATGCAATAATAGAATTTCGTCACACCTCACACTCCTTAAACCATTTTGAAAATTTTACATGTAATTAATTTCACTTTTCGCAAATGTAGAGTTCCGTGAAAAAAGGCCCGGGCAGTTATAATTGACGGATAATTTGAATTTAAAAAAAAATGTGCATGTTGCATACCGTTACAATGGGCACGAACCAAAGATATTTTCCTAGAATTAGAACTGCTCTATCACTCTTGTTTTTTTTTTAAACGCATTTCAAAGTCGGGTTTGCGGTATATTTTTTTAATTTGTTCGAAGTTTAAGGGCTCATATTTAACTTTCAAGTAACCATCTGCGTCAAATACGATTTTTATAAGATTTTACAATTATTCTAGAAGTAAACTAAAAACAAATGTTGCCAGTTTTGTTATTTTTAAAATAAAATATTTTTATAAATGCGTGTGGCCTGGGTGTTGTTATTGGGCCTAAACTCGTAGCAGACGGCCCCACGGATCCGCCATTTTCGTATGTTCAACCGTCTGCCTAACAATTTGTATAATAAATTTAATTTTCAAAAGCATAGATTTTAAGTACATATTTATGATAAAATAACAATATACATATTTATTAATAAAAATCTTTTCTCCGAACTTTCTGCGCCGCAAAAGTATCAAAAACATCATCAAAGTTTAAAGATCGGGCCATAGAATTTTCAATAGACAGAATAGCTAAGTTCGTAGCCTGTCTTGTCCCATAGAGTTCCTAATTGATTTTAAATACTTAATAAAATTTATATTTTTTACGAATTTTGTTAAAAATGTTAGGTTACCGGTTGAAACCGGGGGCCTCTCGGGCCGGTGGGCCCGTGGCATTTTTCCAGTCCTGCCACCCTATAGTTACGCCATTCTCACTTATCTATTAGGGTCGAATTAAAAACAGGTTGGATATGGGAAAAGTGCAAATTATTAGTATATTTTTTTGCGCATAGAACTATTTCATTGGCCTATAAAAGGAAGGAGAACCCTGATACATTCACAGTAGTTAGTCAGACATCCAGTTGCCCTAAAAAGCAGTTAATACTTATTTACAAATATTCGCAGAAGTTGACTGATTTGAAAAATGGGTGAATTTGTTTGTAGCAAACGCAATTGTGCAATTTTTTGATAAATTGGCATAATATAAAAGACTACTTACAGGAACATTTCAATTCGACACCAAAGGATAAGGCTACTGTGATTTGCTACATTCAAAGAAACTTGGTATTTAAATGTAAAGAACGCTTGAGAAATGCATCTCGGACAAAATAACGCTTTGAAAGTCAGAACGTCAACTGGTTAGATGGTCAATTACGTGTTCCACTAGTGTCGAGTCACGGTTAATGACCCTAATACGTCTGGAAGTACTGGTGGCAGACCTTCGAAACCATACGAAGCATCTTCAGAAAAAACAAAGAAACGAAAAAACATGGAATTAATTCAAGAGTACGGATTGGACTGTGTGCTTAATGCATATGCTCAGGACTTACGGTCTATGGGTGAGACGGAGGAGGCAGCAATCGTTACTATTATACGAATTGCATCTAAAAATAAGAAGAGAAAAAGGAACTTAAATACTTATCAGAGGACCCTGAAGACGTTACACCTTTTTCAAAGGAAGAAGCACTACGGACATTTGTTGACTTAGACCTTAACAAAGAACAGTATGGGAGACTTCGACTTTGTTTGGCGGACAAAAACTGCTCAGTGTTTCCTTCGTATCCAACTTTAGTCGAAGCGAAGGAGATGTGTTACCCACCAGATTCGAGGATAACCATTACTAACATAATTGCAAAGTCAATCTGCAAGACTTGTCAGATCCAACTGTGCCACGTATGTATATTACTAATTGGTTCAGTTTACAAAAACGATTTAAAAAAGTTGAAACTATTCTGTAAATGGGGTTGTGACGGGTCATCCATCAGGGCAGAGTGAATACAAACAAGTTTTGCCCGAAGAAACCGATTTTATATCAGATGCAAACCTTTTTATTGCTTCATTTGTACCCATTAGACTCATAGATGAGACAACTAATTCTGTAATTTGGAAGAATGAAACTTGCTCATCTGCGGACCTATATCGTTAGAATTTGCCAAAGAAACTCCTGAAAAAACCGCGTTTGTTGTGGCTGATATCAACAATCAAAAACAAAATCTGTCTCCTTCCCTAATAAATAAGAATGGTGAGGTACCTAATCGAAATTACTCATGACCTATTTTTAACCACGATTGATGGTAAAGTGGCACAAGTTTTAACTGAAACTCGTTCGAGCGCTTCTTGTACAGTTTGTGGTGCTTGACAAATTAATAACTTAGAGGCAGCTAAGACACGAGACGTGAACGAAAGTTCATTTCAATACGGACTGTCAACACTACATGCTTTAATTAGAAGTACGGGTGACGCAGGTGCTCTCGGGGCATGGTTGCTTCGGGAAGTACCTGTGTCGCATAAACAGGGAGCCGTACGCCCGGTGTGTCACCACTGCGTCGACTGCCGGGAGGACACGGCGCGGCGCGGCCTACGCTGGCAGAGTGTGCCGCTTGGGAGGAGCCGCGCCGTGCCCTCATCTCAGAAGTAGGCAGTGACCTGTCGCTGCCGGCCATAGTGAATGCTATGGTCGGCGGTGACGAGTCCTGGGACGCGGTGGTATCCTTCTGCGAAATAGTAATCTCGCAGAAGGAGGCTGCGGAAAGGGCGGGAGAGATCTCATCCTGTCACCCGGCCCGCAGCAGGCGCACCGAGCGTCGGTGGAAGGCGGACAACGCCCTCTTCCAGTCCCCGTAAATGGGTCCAGGGACGACGGACTTGGTGACGTCCGTCACCCCCAATACGAGTACATCAGGACCCGAGGCGGCGGCGCGTAGTGTTCCACGCGCGATCCCCTCTTAGACATCGCGGAG
This sequence comes from Griposia aprilina, assembly GCA_916610205.1. NCBI lineage: Eukaryota > Metazoa > Arthropoda > Insecta > Lepidoptera > Noctuidae > Griposia > Griposia aprilina. The sequence goes on along the minus strand of OU744295.1, from coordinate 2,642,224 downwards.
GGAGTCAAACACCTCACTCCCCCCGCTCGACCGAACGGGGCCTGCAGAGGCGGGCCAGCACCAGTCGGGGGTTGCGGAAGATTCGTACATTCCCGTGACCCCCGACGCAGGTGTCAGATGGAACACCGGGGTGGTTTTTAGTCAGTCAGAGTCTGACAGACCCCTCCTCGTGGATGTCCCCCCAGGGCGGGGGACATCCACGAGGATTTTCCACCCCGGACCAATAAATAAAATAAAAAAGGAGTATGGAGATGATCTTACATATTTCATATAACTTGTCTTTTGAAAAGTGGTCAATTACTACACACGAAAATAAAAAAAAACAAAGACGAAAAGAAAAAACTGGTACAAATGCGGTTTAGGGAGGAAATGGGACTGCATGTCGATTACCCTCGACAAGGCACTGGAAATAGTAATGACGGAAACACAGCTCGGAGATTTTTTCAGAATAACTCTTGCTCTGCAGACATTACAGGTGTAGACGTAGAACTTATAAAACTAATGTACATAATACTACAAACTATGTAATCTGGATTGGCTATTGATTCAAAACAGTTCGGTGAATACGCACATAGTACAGCCCAATTGAACGTAAATATTTATAATTGGTATTATATGCCTTCCTCTGTCCATAAAATACTTATTACCTACTAGTACCTATCTCTTTCCTTCAATTCTCGTACTTTATGCGTGTCTCATTCTAATAGTATTTATTTTTGTTTTAATTTCATTGGTGCAATAGAATGTTCCGTGACGCCGACAAATGACCACTGCGCTACGTACAGGTTGCTCCAAGATAATATTTTAGAAAATTGTTAATAAATCAATAAATAATAACGTTTAATGAAAATATAATTTCGCCATAAAATAAAAACGCGAAATCGTATACGTGTGTTAAATTAATGTCGCCATTGTAGCGTCACGCTGATGAAAAGTGCGCCGAAAGACGATCTCGCTCGATCGTGATCAAAGGCTGGGGTCGGCGCTGCCTAGTGGTGATGAGGTTAATTATCACATTCAATAAGTAATAGGTACAACGGTTAAAACAAGCTCATATATAATAATATGTCTATTACAATAATCAATATAAACTAAAAGTAAAAAATGCATTTTTCAAACAAGATAAACAGTGAAAAAATGTACATTCCACAAACCATGCTACTATTGGACACATGAGAGTAGTGGTGGCCTAGTGGTAATGGCCGCGACTTACGTATTGTAGATCGTAGGTTCGAATTCAGACGGGCGTTTTACTTTGTGTAAATTATTTCATCACCGCTGCTCTGCAAAACGTGATGAAAAAAAAATCTTGAGGAAACCGGCCATGTCTTAGAACCCAAAAATCCTAAGACATGTGACATCTGCCAACCCGCACTGGGCCCGCGTGGTAAAATATAGCCCACTCCCTCTTACAGAGAGGAGGCCTGTGTCCCAGCAGGGGGAACATTATAGGCTGATTATGTGAGAAGCGGAAACTTTCTGAAAAGGATTCTAGCCTTCGAAGTGTAGAAAACTTGTTGTTCTTACACACTATTGTCCACATTTCTTTTCATTTCTCCTTTCGCAGATCTGCTGGAATAAATTTCTCAAGAAATAAGCAGTACTTTTGTATTCAAAAGTCAATTATGTCGTTTCTCAATGTATTTTACTGTGTATACATTAATAATAAAATAAATAAATAAATTATAAATATGTAAAATAAGACTACGTAGCGTAACCGATGTCAAAGACGTAACATAGCCGACACGCTCGACGTAACGTAACCGACGTCTACGGCTTAACGTAGCCAATTTCTACGGCGTAACGTAGCCGACGTCTACGGCGTAACGTAGCCGACGTCTACGGCGTAACGTAGCCGACGTCTACGGCGTAACATAGCAGACGTCTACGGCGTAACGTAGCCGACGTCTACGGATTAACGTAGCCGACGTCTACGGCTTAACGTAGCCAATGTTTACGGCGTAACGTAGCCGACGTGTACGGCGTAACGTAGCAGACGTCTACGGCGTATCGTAGCCGACGTCTACGGCGTAACGTAGCCGACGTCTACGGCGTAACGTAGCCGACGTCTACGGCGTAATGTAGCAGACGTCTACGGCGTAACGTACCCGACGTCTACAGCTTAACGTAGCCAGTGTCTACGGCGTCACGTAGCCAATGTCTACGGCGTAACGTGACCGTCGTCTACGGCTTAACATAACCGACGTCTACTGATTAACGTAGCCGACGTCTACGACGTAACGCAGCCGACGTCTACGGTGTAATGCAGCCGACGTCTACGGCGTAACGTAGCCGACGTCTACGACATAACGCAGCCGACGTCTACGACATAACGCAACCGACGTCTACGACGTAACGCAGGCGACGTCTACGACGTAACGCAGGCGACGTCTACGACGTAACGCAGCCGACATCTACGGCGTAACGTAGCTGACATTTACGACATAGTATAACCGTCGTCTTCATAGCAAAGAATTTCTACGGAGCGTAGCCGCAACACGTTAACTACTAAGTTTTTCTTGCCTGCTGTGACCGCTTAGATCTTCTAACATGTAATCTTTTACAATGGATTCTTACACACAAATCTCGATATTTTGTCCATTGCACTTGTGTGAACCCGTGGGGCGGGTTGTAGTATAAAATAAATTAAACTGACCTTGTCTCCGGTGTCATCACCAATCCAGAACTGCTCTGCCCTCGCCTTGCCCAACACGACGGGGGTCACGACCTCCAAGTGGGAGGGGTTGGCGCTCATCGTCACCTTTATGTACTTGTTAGTCCGCCGGATGAACCGGTGGATGCACGTGCCCAAATGGTACTTCACGTCGCCGGATACCTGTCGGCAAAAGGTAGGAAAGTTCAAGTTCTCGGCTTCTAAAAAAGACGCCAACCAATGATAAATAAGTACTCACATTTTCCATGGGCTCAATCAGCTTGAACTGAGCAAAAACGTCACACAGCTGCTTGCGACACACATTCACCAACATGTTTAGGCGACCTGAATGAAAATCATTCAATAAGATACTAATTATGTAGATTCGAAAGTGGCAGAGAGACTTTACATTCCTTTAGATAAATCAGTTTCAAAAATAATTCAGTTCTTATAGTAACTATTGTAACGTTGTAATGTTCAATTATTTTAATAATCATAGAATACATAGAATAATGAGTAAAACGTTAAACTTAGGCTTCTTTTAGGCATTAAAATATTTGTTTACTTTTAATAAAAACCAAATTGCCTACGTCTATATTCAACGCGATGCGCTTGACCTTGGGGTCGCCACAGGATATCTTGTTTGATTAGCGATCTCCTGTTCCCTCTCCCCAGTCACAGCCCCCGGCAGACTTGTCAGGCCCGGCTGTCGATCGTGCACGCCGGGTCGTCACACTGTCATATGCTGGCTTCGGGGGCACGCGTTCCCGTCGCTCTCTCTCAGCGGCGCGACCTTCATACGTGTACCCTCCGGAATAGCCACGGGCGTCGCCGTTTGTTTTTTTTTAAATACAAATATGAGTCTATTAAACTCAGTTTAAACCCCATATTGGGTAAGTGTTGAACGTGTGTTAATGTCGCCTTTTTATTTTGTGTACCTACACAGCTAGGTCATCTTAGGGCAAATGCCTTTTTGCTCATTACCACTTATTGTTTTAAATTATTATGCTTTCTGCTTAAATATTTATTAAGCAACCTAATTGCCTTTAGCTCTGTGCATTATATGGGAATGCTCCATATTTTTAAAATGTGCAAGTCATGTCGTGCTTCTCACTTTCTTTTGTAAACTCCGTAATGATTGTGACAATCGCACACCATTACCGCATGGTACATCTCGCTTTGCTTACGCTTTAGTGTCACAATCAGCGGAGATAACTTATTGGCCATCAAGTGACATGCTGGACGTTATATTTCCAGGGTTCAAAGTTCCGGCTCACCATCTTCCAAAGTTCCGGCTTACCATCTTCCAAAGTTCCGGCTTACCACCTCCAAAGTTCCGGGTTACCATCTCCAAAGTTAATCAGGAATTATCGGAGGCAACCGGGAGCTAGGTTTCGGGCCACCAACTTCCGGAAAATCTGTGCAATAACGAGCTCCGCACCGGCTACCTATTTTCGAGCTCGCTTCAAGAATCTAGCAAGCCCATCCGCCGACCGTCACCTTTCCTGGCGTCTGCAGCGTGGCACACCGCTGCGGTCATCATTACACCAGGCAGAGGCATGACAGTACTGCGCTACTCCCAAGGGAAGTTAAGGAAACTTGTGACCATAGACCTACCTACCCCCTTTTCTCATTTTTATTTAATATACTTTTTATTTTGACAAGCTACGTGGTCTCATTTATATCCACCACGTAAACCTCTTCCGTCACGCTATCTTCTACGAATACTAATCCGCACAAGTTTATATCAAAGCCTCGCTGTTTTTGACATGTGGGATGCTAAATATTATTGCATCTTCCCACCACTTAAACATCAACACTCAAGTGTATTAATAAGCCAGCTCTGAGATCTTCGTTCCGAGCACACTACACCGTCATGTGAAGCACCTCTGTCCCCGCCGCCTTTGTACCAACACCAGACCCACTATAAAGCCGTTGAAATCCCAGAGACAAGCTGAAATGCCACATGCGCTTGCAACCTGCCCTTCTCGGAACGCAGTAACGCTGTTTTGCGGCAGAAATAGTGCAGGTAGTACATCTAACATCCCCAGACGAGCTGACCCACAGGGAGCTCTATTAGTCTAAGATCCAAAGTGAGATCAAATTTCCTTAACCTTTAAGCCCACATATGCGGGCAAGATAGTGTGACTTTGCTCAAGAATATGGCAGCCGAGCAGAGCCGGATCTATCACGCTATTTAATGCGATAGGAAGACCGGGCAGTAGGATTCGCGTACTCTACCGGCACAACTGCGTCGTTTAAAGAAACAGCGCGGCAACAGGCTCCCGTTAGAACACAGGGCGGAATAAGCAAAGAAAATAAGCGCGTATCTGCCACGTATACGGCAGCTAAACGATCTAGCGAAGAGGAGAGGCAGAAAACGTGCTTGTGTTGTGGCGAGGAGCAAGTCACGCCAAGTTGTAAGAAACTCATGGCTATGACCGTTCAGTACTGGCTCATGTTGGGTAAGTAAATATGATCATGGCTATAATTAATTGTAAATACCGCAAGTAATTGTTTTTTTTTATTATTTCTCTGACTTGTTTACCAAACGAACTATGTGTTGTGTACCTAGTTACCGGTTTTATTTTAATTTTTTATTAGAATTGTATTCTAATTGAAACTATAAAAGTCTATAGCATACAGATCATTGTGACAGTTAGGTTCCTACCTTTTCTTTTTTTATTTATGGTCTGGATTTGTGTCCGGTTGATGGCTATAGGCTCGCCCTCTACCCCTATTACATGAGACTAAAACATAACTGGTAGAATGTGGGTGTACTTTAAGTACACATCTGCCTAACGTTTCGGGAAATACTGGCGTGTGTGTTATGTTATGTTTAATATCGGTAAAGTAACCTCGATGCTGCATGGCCATGACGATGGACTTCACGCCGAGCTGCGTGCTGGTGTCAACGATCTCTTCCAGCATCGCGATCATACTCTCGCCGCCTTCCAGCCCAAACCTCTTCTCAGCAGGCCATTTTGTTGCGAAGTACTTTTCCAAACTACATCAGAATTTTGATGAAATAACAAATTTATTACTGCGGTTGTAACCGAAAATATCCCATATGTCAAAAACTGACTTAAACAAAAAAGTCACTTGAAAACATCATAGGTATGTAATCTTTTTAATTATAGGGTGCATTAAATTCAATGGTAACAGTTTGCGCGTCAATGTCCTTTACACCGTGTATTATACACGGTGACATTTGCATCACATTTTTGCTAGAACAAACGTTATTCAGACCACGTTCTACTACCATTCGATAGCATCCAATAAAAAAAACGTCATCGGTTTTCGAATAAACACAAAAAGTTAAAAGTTAAAAAAGTCGGGATTATTGTTACTCCCTACAACACAGACACTGCGGCGCTCTCGCGTCTCAAAGTTGTTGCGGCGCGGCGCGCAGCTCACGCACGGGACACAGCATTTGTCTACAGGGAAATGTACCTGGTCTCCATAAACGAAATAGTAAGCACTTATTTTTGTACGTCTTACTAGAAAATACCAAAGTTTAAAGTTAACTTCGGTAGGTACGATTGCATGATGCGACGCACCGTACCGACGACGGCACGGCAAGGTGGCTGACCTCTAATTTTATCATTTCGTTCTTGGTGCGAACTTACTGTAGGTACTATCAGACATGGTTTTAATAATAATTCTTTCCTGTATACTAGGTACGGGATACCTATCGTATCTAACGTGAAATAATTAGGTGTTATTTATTTATTGGGATATTAGAGGAACAAGATAAAAACAAAACCGTGTGCACCAAGACAACATTGACTCTAATTTTGGTTTAAAGTACCTACATGTGACTAGCTTCCACCAGATTTTCACCAGCAATTGCGTAAAAACGCCCCATATCCAACCACTCCAAGTTCGAATAGATCGAACTCATTTTCACAAAAAAACACGCGATGCGTACCTGTGACGTAAATTCATCGGATACATACGCGTCGCTCGCTCGAGAGATTTCGGCAGACTGGCTACCGCTCGCGCGGCTTGAGCAGCCCGCGGCATTTAACAAAAGAAATGGGCGGAGCGGTACTTCGCGCAATTACATGTCATTGGCTAATGATTTATTTGCATTTCGACCCGCATTGGCCGGACATCCTTGTAGTCCACGTGCACTCCTCATAACTCTTTTGAATGCCATATCGCTACCGCGATGAGTACTTTGATGTTACAGTTAATGTTTGAAAACGTTTGAGCGACATAAGACTAATTTGAGAACGCCTAGTTTAGTTTGTTTTAATAACATATTTGATGCTATAGAATGGTAGTAGACCATGGGTCTGAACAACGTTTGTTCTAGCAAAACTGTGATTCAATTGTCACCTTGCATATCACATTCAGTCTCATTTGGGACTTACTATAACTCGGTGTGAACAATCAGCGATCAACTATTAATATTCATATGTATCTCTTTTACTTACACGGGACCTACAATCTTTTGTACGTTTCTTAAGCGAGAAAATCTTTGATAGCTAGTCGCTTGCTCCACCTCGTCGGCGCGGGCGGTGCGGCAGGTGCCTTTCCCTAAGCAAACTAAATACTTAGTCGTTACAAAACACTCACAACACAGCTTTGGTGAGCCGCCGCATGATTTGTTTTTTCTGCTCGTTGGATATGTCGAACGCTCCTGGCGGCTCCATTTGTTGCCTGAGGTATTGTACTTGGTCTACGTCATACACGTGCATGTACTCTATGCCAATGGACTGACAGTACACGTTCTCGAGACGCCGGATTATTTCCCTGATCAGATGCATAAATAAATCAATAGGTTTACAGGCTGTCTGGTTATCAATGGATAACCTTGAAATGGAATATACCTGAGTGTTAATGAGGTTTCTTTGCCGCCAATGTCGGTTCTTGCAGGCAGCGTGAATGTCATGTCCATATGTTTTTCAGCTAAGAAATAATGCATATATCAAGTTTCAAGTATTGATTTAAAGTAGATATTCAATTAGCTTAATTGAAAGATACTGAATGGTTGAGCAAAAAATTGGGACAGTTTTATTAACGTCGTGTCCAAATTTCAATAATTCGTACAAATACCTCATAGAAAATGCACGTTCAGTTTTTCCCGAATGTGGATACTTTTATGAATCAAAGAAATTTCTTCACATTTGCCAAAAGGCTCCATCAATCCGTCAGATATTTATATATTCCCTATCAGGACATAATTATAACACTATTGCACAGAATAACTTTTATTCGCGCTGAATATCCTTTTAAAATTGTCCAGATCTGAGTTATCAAAGTCGTCAGGTGTAGGGAAAGCCCACAATTTATTCAACAGATTTGCCTATTTAAGTCATTAAGACTTAGGCCGCACACCATCATAAAAGGGTAATATTAAAAATAATTGTACATTTTAACATACTGAAATGTCCATGGTGGGTTCTATCGAAATAATGCGTATCTTTTATAAAACAAGTTATGATACGTAGACAAAGTATTAGGGATGAATAATATGAATTACAAAGCATAATTATAGCATATAGTTTTTAAAATGCACATTTTTGTTTCGGGATATACAATTTTTCTCCCATGTAAATAATTATGTCCTCGAAGACTTGTGCGTTACAAAAGAGTCTCTAGTTTTTTACGTGCTACATATCTCACAAATTCAAGCTAAAAATAAACTTTAGTATTATTAAGACTGTGTAGATTCTGCATTTTTTTTTCAATAATAAAGAAATAGATAATTAACTTAATATCAAATCTGCGTCCACGATTTGTGTCATTTTTGTTATTATATTTTGTAACACCAATATTTGGTAGTTTTTAAAATGATGAATTGGCAACGCTGCGTTTTTTGTTAGCAGCCCATCAGGTAGCTCTAAATAGTAACAGTCAGCCATTTTGCTACGTGCATTTTTCTGAGTGCAGTGTATTTATGCCAGTGGTGATTTTTTTCAACAATAAAACGTTCCTTTTGTACGCTGGTCTGTTTATCAAACTGCAATTTGTTGATTTACTATTTGACCAACACAAAACAATTTGTCTTTCATCTTCATGTTTTGTGTGTATTTTTTTGTGTATATACCTAAAGTTTTCGAATAACACGAAAATTAATAATTTATACAAAAAAAACAACTTTATAACTGCTACATTTACTACTACTAAACTACTACTACTTACTACTTTTTTATTTTTTTATTTATTTACTATGTATTAAACTTAAATGTAATTTTAAGTGGTTAGATCTATAATTAGACTAAACTGATTGTACTGTAAATTAGTTTAAGTAACATAACAACATGATTGTAGTACTCATAGTAACAAACTCCTTCCCAAACGAAACATTTTTTATGGCATAATCGTAGTTCTGCAATTATTTGCAACAATTTTAATCGTTTCTTTGCGAAAATTGTTTGCCAGTACCTACTATTATGTCACATGTATTTAATTTTCCAACATTAATTACCAGTAAACAATTTTGCAGAAACAAGGCGTTCTTTAAAATTTTTTTTTGCTAATAAATTTATCTATCTAGTGAAAACGGTTACTTACCTAGTATTCTTCGTCAACGACAAGAGTCGCTCAGAAAAAAGTTAATTACTTAAGAAATGATTATAAATACAATAATGGGCCAATAACATAATCATGAAACTGATAAACTGATCTCGATTATTAATTAGAATAAGAAAAAATATGAAACCATTAAAAATGTGACACTGTACCTGATGTTATTCAAGAGTTTCTATCATACAAAAACAACTTTTGTATTATTAAGAATTCAGATGTACCTAACCAAGTTGTATCTAACTATAGTTCAGTTATCATAAAATAAAAATAAAAACGGTAACCTATGATGTTTTGTTCATAGTGTGAAATAACCCTATTAGTTCCTTTTTGTTTCCTTTTTGTAACACTTATCATTTTGGTAACGAAATTCATTTTCGTTTCTTTTTGGTAACTGTACAATTATTTTTAATATTACCCAAAAATCAACGGCTCTGAAGATCACGTTATATTTTGTCAATTTACGAAATCCGAAAGTGGCTTCCAAACCACGCAGCTTCTATCTGAAACTTTTCAAATATACCCAGGGTTGCAGGGACATCGACGTGCAATTTTCAGCTTGCGCGTCGACGACTCTGCCACCCTGCATTTTCTGAGTTCTCTCCTCATGCCGCACCTCCTCAGCTATTAACTTTTCACCCCGCATATGCTTGCTCAAAAACACTTGGGGTCCCCTACCATAATGACAGGTGTGATGTGTGTCATATTAAATAATTTAATCTTACACAACTCCGAGCACAACTCCCGGGCTACTATATGGCTTTCTACTCCCTTGGTGTCGAGAGGCACATTCTTGTAATTTGCGAGAAGCCTGGCTGGCACCGTCAGGTTCAGCGGGTCTGTCTTCGCGAGCAGGTGACCCCGAGCCTGTAGCAACAATGTTAATAATAATAATAAATAGTTTATTTCAGACCATGGTGTCCATTTTGTTAGTAACAATGTTCTTATAGACTAGTGTTAGTAATACTCCAAACTATCCACAACAAAACATAAAAAAGAAAATAAACTCAACAATCACTACTGCGCCACTCCATGACAAATGGCGCAGCAATGACTGATGTAAACACAGTCCAGCCGACTAGCGATCATGCTAAGGATGCTATTGGCGCTGCCACGCACTCTACACACCAGGGATGCGCACCTTTTACGCACCATAGCGTAACAGCAGTCTACGCGATGTTCAGCAAACATCCCTGATGCACTATAGAATCGCCCCAGCCCCATCAGCACCCTGAACGCATTATTAAATTGGACTCGGAGGGCACTGTAAGACTTTTGAGTATAGTCAGCCCACAGGCTGCACGCGTAGAATGATGTACAATAATACCAAAAAGTGTAATTTAGACTTCTGTCGAACAACGTGCAAACCTGCGAGCTAACATGTTCGCCCGCACTGCCAGCGCCCTCCGTTCCCTCTCGATGTCATCATTATCCCTGAGGTCAGAGGTCAGCATATGTCCTAAGTACTTAAATTGGGACACCCTACGCAAAGCTGTACCATTAAGCGTAATGCTGGGAAACACGTTACCTGTACTGTTTCCTCTGGCCTCAAAGACCATGACTTCACTTTTGAGTGGATGATATTTTAATCCGTGTTACCTGGCATAAGCTTCACAGATAGTAAGCAGTTTCTTAATGCCACAAATTGATGCACTCAGTAGCACCATGTCATCAGCATAGCTTATGTTGTTTACATTAATGCCGTCTACGTGATAACCTAACCGGGTGCTAGTGAGTGCCACAATAAGATCGTTCATATACAGGTTAAATAGGGTTGGCGTGGACAACCCCCCCTACCTCACCCCGCACTCAACCTGTATGACTGCGACATGGTTCCCGACCATCGCACGCCATTGACCTGGTTTCCGTATCAGTACTTGCAGATGTTGACGAGTTCTATTGGTAGATTAGTGTTTTCTAACTTTTCCCATAAAATATCATAGGAAACCAGGTCAAAGGCTTTTGAAAGATCAAGAAAGCATGCATGAACTGATGTTTGACGTTTTGTGTAGTATGTGACAGCATTCTTAACACACAAAACTGCACTTTCACTGGATAGTCCGCCCCGGAAGCCGAACTGATTGTCATGAAGTACAATGTGTTTGGTCAGCTGCGAGTTCAACATGCTGTCAAATACCTTCGATACCACTGTGGCAAGAGAGATAGGCCTGTAGTTGTTCCTATCCGATAAATCAGCTGTCTTATTTTTAACGATAGGTACCTATAACAATGGTTTTAATCATCTCTTCAGGCAGATATGAGTGGCTTAGACAAAGTTTAAACAGCATAGCCAACAATCTCGGTAATCTTCGCTATCATCGATAACTAGGTATGGGCCGAACGTGATTTGAACCCAATACGAACTTCAGCCAAACATTCTGGGAAAATTGAAAGTTCGGCCGAACTTTGGTTATTTTCACCGTACTTCCTAGAGAGTCACACGTCGAATCTCGTTTATGCGCTCACTTGAATTATTGGTAAACACCCCGCCCGTCGTTCGCGCAACGTTCCGCGTTTCTCCAGGCCGGCCAGTCATGAGCTAATACTTTTCATTCCTCACCATCCAACAACGAAGATAACACAAAACGTTTTGGAGCTGCTACGAGGAACTGGCAGCAGCAAAGCTTCTCAATTTAGTAGAAATGAGAAGTACAATTGCATCAGAACTAGAAAGATATCTAAATGTTGTTTTGCTGCCTAAAGGACAATTGCGTATGGCTGGTGCGCTAAGAATAATCACAAGTTTCCCTTGCATGAGATTTTTGGCACGAATATTTTTATCGCCTCCTGGAAGCTCCGTGTATTCTGAGCGACTGTTCTCAGAGGCAAGAAATTTATATCTAGGTACGAACAAAAACTTTAGAAGGCTCCTGCCAGATAACGCAGAATCCTTGGTGCTATTGTACCGTAACATGCCCTTGGTAAATTTTATTTCAAAAACCAGTAGGTGGTAAGATTTATTTAAACACTTTCATAAAAAATATAACTTGTGATTTTTGGCGATAATTATTTCAATGTTTAGATGTCATAATTCTGAAAGAGCATTTAATTGTTAAATAAATAACAAGTAACAAACAATTAGTTAATGCTTAGGTATAATCGTATTTTACTGTTTTAGATTTATTATTTCAGTCAAAACAGTTGAGTTATTTTAATATTTTCTTGTATCGAATTTTCGGCATTTGAACAGAATTTAGGCTGAATGCCGAAGTTCGCTTAAATCGAATTTGAAACGAATTTCGGCCCATCCCTCTCGATAACACATTCAGCGTCGCGCTTGCGAATAGATTTCGCTTCATTTCATAGTTGAGCGCTCAAGCAATTCGAACGTTAGCAGTTACGGACGTGGCTCATTGTCTCCTTACCCTCTAGAGACTAAATCGTACACATATCAGCCGGAGCACCGGATCGCTATCACCTCGCCTCGTTGGCTCGTCGTCCACCCAAGCCCAATGTACGCACGTATTCGAATCGGCTCAGCACTTCGATGCTGATCCGTTAGGTACAGAGCTTATATGTGCGATGACCTTAATTCTAGACAAAAGAATCATTTCATAATTTCCTAGGGATGTAGAACTTGCCCTGCGTAGATAAGTACATAATATAATTATAATGCGTGTCGGGAACCGTACGCTTCTATTCCGCACTCACCTGGTAGCTTCGAATTAGGCCCGCGACAGCCATATTCAGTTTAACTTTTTCCTTAAAGTCAGACTCATTTTTGTCGGAACTCGACTTCGGTTCTGTAAATATTTAACAATTGTGAAACATTGCTCACTGAAAACGGTCAATCTTACACCAACATAAAGTTACAATTAAATCAAATTATTTTCCACTTACGGACTGTTTTAGGACTAAAATCATCTTGCAATTCCTCGATCTTTAACGCTGGACCGCAGAGGCTATCGTAGAATCCATCCCATGACTGCAAAGAATACATATTCTTATGTGAGACATCGTGGGCCGTGGTGAACTGGTAAGCACGTGGCAAAGGCGGGTATCACACAGCGATCAATTCCGAGGCGATTTACAAAGACATTGCCACAACACTCGTTCTCAAAGCGTGATTATTGTAGTAACGTCACTTTGTGCGGAGAATTGATCGTTGAAATGCCACAAATGTGGACACTGCAGTTTACAAGAAAAGGGAGTCTTCGACGCCTAATAATCGCACTACTACTAAGTACATTAAAGAGTATAGTTGCGATTTGCTAAACAGTCCCTGTGCATAGTTGGCTTACCCAGGTTTTCTTAACTGTGCGTCATTAGCCATCTCAGATTAACTTACTGAATCTACCGATCCCTTAGATTTAGACCACTCCAAAAACTGGGCTTCGAGAAAATTTGCATTTGTGCCGCAAAGGAACGATTCTGCTGTTGAAGATAGGTCCTTCTGTTGTAATAGCTGGTACTGAAACATTTTACATGATAAGCAAAATTACTACTTAGTGAGTAGGTAATGTGGGTATGTTAGGGCCACAGACAGGGCTAAGTTGTCTGTGGTTAGGGCTCTTCGAGGTGGATGAAGCTATCATTGACTCTTTACAGTTACACGGAGATCAGCAGTACCTAAAGGCGTCTTTTCTATGAGCGTTTATACTTTTAATGCTCTTCTTCTTAGCGTCTCGATGCCAATCTACATTGACTCGGCCTAGAGTTTGGCTCTTTCAGTAAGTAGCTCCTATACAGTTTCAAGACCAATGTCATTTTTTTTAATCATAATCGTCATACCTACGCACTTACTTAACCCCTCTGTCTCCAAATATGAGGCTCGAAGTTGTATTCTATCTATCTAATCTTTTTTGTCGCTTCCCGATTTTAGTCTCAAAATAAATAAAAAGAATAAGCGCTCTATTGGAAATAGGTTTACCAGCCCTACTATATAATATGGTATCCTATAAGTTTCGATTAAAATGTAAATAACATTATTTTATTAAAATAAGTGTAAAACGAAACGCAGCGGTAAACAGTTTTTGAAATTTGTATTCAGTAAATTCTGGCTATTGCTCTTTCTAACCAAAAATGTGTTGCTAAATCTAGTGCTGAAAAATGCCAAGTATTGCTCAGTGATTCTGGCTTTTCCCATATTTTCAAAATATTACCTTCTTTATACCAATTTCAGCTTTTATTGAGCGCATATTTTCTGTGATGAATACAAAATGGCGAGATGAGCGCAATAGGGCCAGTAGGTACCTATGAATCTAGTATAAGGTGAAATAAAGGTATCTTGTAAACATAATTTATTTTTTGAGTTTATTTATAATAGTTAGTTTAAGTAAAAAAACATGCATTTAATTATATATATTTTTAAACATAATTAGTATACTTTTTTATTGTTTCGCCATTACTATATTTTTACCGGCAATGGCTTCGAAAATACTATATTTGATATAAAAAAAGTTTACAACCCTAATTGGAAACCAAAACCAATAGGTCTCTTAAGTTAATGAAGAGAATGTTTCAACTCACCACCGAATTGCAAGCAAACTTATAGTTTTGGGTAGTTCTCAATAAAGATCGTGCCAAAGACATTGTAATCTGAAATTAAGCGTTATCATTTATATGTATAAAATAACCAGTAACATTAACATCACGCCTGTATTATTCGCCAAAGGGGTAGACAGAGCTGATAGTGAATAGTAGGTACGTACATGCAAAGACACGCCACTATAGCGGCGATAAGACCCTTTATGAGGGAGTGGCTGGAGAGACGGCATGGCGCCCTTACTTTCCGGCTGACACAGGTATTGTCCGGTCATGGGTGCTTCGGAAAGTACCTGTGTCGCATGGCCGGGAACTGACACCCGGTTGCCGCCATTGAAACTGCCTCAACGACACGACGCAGCACATCCTTTAGGAATGCCCTGCTTGGACAATGCAGCGCCGTGACCTCGTCGCGGCAGTTGGTGCTGCGGATACTCTCTCGCTTCCGGACATGGTCCAGTCCATGGTCGGAAGTGAGAGCACGCGGGACGCCGTCCCCTCCTTCTGTGAGGAAGTGATGGTCGCGAAGGAGGCAGCGGAAAGGGAGAGAGAGGATACAACCTCCCTTCCAATCCGTAGCAGACGCACCGGAACGATCTCCGGCCGCATTAGAGTGAGGGCTGCAGGCAACAGACTTGGGGAGTTTGTTGCCTGAACAGTGAAAGGCCCGAGGTGGCAGCACACCGTGTTCGGCGCGCGCTTATCTCTAAAGGAATTGCGCCCGTATGCGGCCGCTGAGGGTGACGGGGTCCGCATGAATTCAAGCGGGCCAACATCTGGCCGGGGGAGCATGACGAAATGCGCGAGCACTCCAGCACGCAGCTAAAGGTAGAAGCAGAACACCGTGAGGTTTTAGTCAGTAAGAGTCTGACAGGCCAGTCCACCACCCCAGGGTGCAGGACATCCTAGAGGATTTCCACACGACAAAAAAAAAAGAAAAAAAAGGTACCTACATGCAATCACATTTTGCGACAGACCTCATGTGAAAAGGGAAATTGCGAAACATCATCAGCCCTACATGTTGTCGAGTTGTCAGCAACTACATTATAATATTTTTATTTTACCGTTAAGTTTCAGAATAAAATTTAAAAAAAACCGAAAAACATGCGATATCGTCACTCATACGCATAAGAATAAAGCAGATTTATTTAGATGGCTTATATACCGCGGTAGCTACGCCCCTGTTGGGCAGAGCTGCCTACTTCCTTTGAAGAATGAGTTGATTCTGAAGCCTAGTCAGGCCATGTCCACGTCCTTATGTCTAGGGCACAGGGACCTCGCACATAACGCGGCCATGACCAAAACTAGTTGTGGACGTGGCCACAATTTTGACCGCAGCAGTTCCAACGAAGATGTGAACATTCACGACCAGCCGTCTGATCAGAGGTCTGTATGTATGATCAGAGGCCTGATGCAGAGTATGCTTTAGTACCTATGGACTGGATGAAACTGCCTATTCACAACCCAAGGTGTTAGCGCGGGGAGCAATGAAAGAGTGGTTTGTATAAATAGGCAATGGTTTATTGCCGTGCTTGTTACAAACTACCTTTAAACTTTCCCGGACAAGCAATTAATAAATTAAGTTAGGAGTAAGTATCGTCCGTCGCAGTGGAGTCCGTTGAAGCGAGTGGTCACCGGGCCGAGCCCTGTCACGGCAGCGCCGCGCCTCAGCTTGCCGGTGACGCGTTGATCACGCCGCCTGCTCATGCAGACCGCGCGCAAGGTGTTGGGGTCGAATCCCAACACAAGGCCTATAGTCCTATAAACCTCACATCCTTTCTACTGAAAACCGTCGAGAGACTCTGTCTCAGACCCATCCAAGGTAGTTTTACCCGAAGGGGTCCCCCTTCGGGTAAAACTACTTCACAAACAACAACATGCGTACTCCACAAGCAGATCAACGAAATCCGCGC
Organism: Griposia aprilina; assembly: GCA_916610205.1. Lineage (NCBI taxonomy): Eukaryota > Metazoa > Arthropoda > Insecta > Lepidoptera > Noctuidae > Griposia > Griposia aprilina. The sequence goes on along the minus strand of OU744295.1, from coordinate 2,625,637 downwards.
TACACAGCGTGGTATCCAAAATTGAATGCGCAGTTGGCCACAAATGCTCAGCACTGGCCGCCTTCATTGACATCGTGGGCGCCTTTGACAAAACCATGTTTAATAGCATCAACATGCCCCTTAACAGACACAGCAAGAACTCGACTCTAAGCGGGTGGATCACCAATATGCTCAAACTGAGAGCTGTACAAGTCACAGTGAACGACACTACAAGGGCCATTGTGGCGGAGGGTTGCCCGCAAGGGGGCGTCCTGTCGCCGCTTCTATGGAACCTGGTTGTAGACAGCGTCATCAAAACACTAAATGACAAAGGCTACTTAACTGTAGACTACTGCGATGACATAACTATAATAATAAATGGCACCCACGAAAATACCCTATGCAACCTTATGCGGCAAGCCTTGAAAATAGTAGAGGATTGGTGCAAAAAACACCAGCTATCAGGGAACCCTACAAAAACCGAACTAGTTCTCTTTACAAAAAAGAGGAAACTGACGACACTTCAACTACCTCGTTTCTTTGGAACTACCCTAAGCCTTTCAACCGAAAAGAAATACCTGGGCATCTATTTGGACAAACAGCTGAACTGGGCAAAACACTAACTACATCACTACAAAAGCCAGCATATCCCTGTTGCCACAGTGCAAGCGAATGCTTGGCAGGAATTGGGGGATTAGCCCCAAGGTCACTTACTGGTTATATACCACAGTCATCCGACCAATTATCACATACGGCTCACTAGTCAGTCAGTCACAGCCCAGAGACCTCTAAAAACTGCAGCGGTTCACTTGTGTATCTATCAAAAGCTGCATGAGAACTGCACCCACTGCTGCCCTACAGGCAATGCTTTGACTGCCACCTCTACACCTTATCGTGCGGGAGGAGGCCGCTCTGGCAGCCTTTAGGCTCTATATATCAGCGACCCTAAGCAAAGACTCTAGAGGCAAGAACATACGCATTAAGGAAGATGCGATCAAACGACAAGGAATGATAACATCACCATTCGACAAAGTCCCGAAACTACACTATTTTCAAAGGCATTACAACATAATACTTACAGAAGAATGGTGTGACTACTCAGGCCCGAAAGAGTTGAGAGTATACACCGACGGATCAAGGACCGACTCCAGAACCGGAGTCGGAGTTTTCTCGCACGACCTTAACATAAACATATCCAGCCCGTTGGGAATGTTCAACACCGTCTACTAGGCGGGGTGTGTGGGCATCATACAAGCGGTGTACGCCATAGAAGCCAGGAGAGTTACGGACACCCATATACGTATACTCTCCGACAGCGCCTCAGTCCTCCGATCCATGGGGAGAAATTATATTACCTCGAGTATAACACTAGAATGTCACAATGCTATAGAACGAGTCACGGTATCTAACCGCAACACAGTGACACTGCAATGGATAAAAGGACACAGTGGATCACTGGGTAACGACGCAGCTGACGAACTGGCTAGAAAAACATCCAGTGCGTCAGTCTGTGGATCCGAATCCATCGTGCCCATCCCCTTCAACCAGCTACGCAGGTGGCTATAGGAATTCACCCACTCACAAGCAGAGAGCTGGTGGACCTCGACACCAGGCTGTAGGCAGTCCAAGGAAGTTTTGTCATCCTTAGCTGGCAAGCTAACCAGACGTTTATTACGCCTGAACAGGAACGGCCTGCACCTGGTGACGGGGACCATCACGGGACACTGCTTGTTAAACAAACACTCCCATACAACAGGCCTAGCGGACAGTCCTCTATGCAGAGCTTGCATTGCAGAGGCTAAGGAAACCATTGCGCATGTGCTCTTTGAATGCACAGGCGTCACCCAGATTAGGTTACAAACCCTCGGGCACCCAGATCCTACACAGATGCTCTCGGCAGACCAGGAGAATTAATCAACTTCTGGAAGGAGGTGGGCTGGTATAATAACTACCGACGGCCGCCATGGCCCACGCACAATGATCCCCATGAAGGACTAAGTGCCGAAACCAAAACACCTAAAGAAGAAGAAGTACCTATGGACATTCGCACCTTGGTCTAAACGCCAAAGTTCGTTAGGTCTTAGGTGGTGAGGTCAATAAACGATACCAACCGCGATTCGATAAGGCAGGGTAGAATAACCTGGCGAAAAATGAAAACTCTAAAAATAAAAACATACCTTATTCTAAAATGTATCCTTGTATATTTTCTACGACATAAATTTTCCACAAGATGTTAAATCAAATTAAAATAAATGTATAATTACTATAAAATCCAGAACGCCTTTCGGTTCTGGTTTTTTATTTATACAATGTCATTATTTTGCTGAAAAGTCATCACAAGTTACAGATTTACTGACAGCCTATACTTATTTATCTTTAGAAGTAAAAACTTTTTATGCATCAACTTTGGTCTATGGGAAGGTCGGTCAAAGCTAATTGTAGATGGCGTTACCATAGCTAGGTCCTGATGTAGCGTTATCTACATCCCCACATGCGAGTTACACGTCACACTGACGTCACGCAAATCCTGCATTGCGTAAGCAGAGTTTACCGCGCGACTAGCATTTATACAACGTCCCGACATCAACCGTCGCGTCGGGCAGTTGCCCACCAGACACAACACCCGTCTGGTCGGAGGATCCTCCCTTTTCTATGGAAGTGTGAGTGAACTTTACACCCTGCTCCTCATACCTCTATACTGGTGACCCAGACGTGACGTGACGTGACGAGATTACTGCCTACAATAAATTTGACATTTCGTTAATTCATAAGTTTGGCTTAATTCCACTATTTCGTTATTTTCGGTGATTTCATTTCAAACTAAAATTTATTCGATATGGAAAGTGTCAGAATTAAAACCCTGAAATATTGCTTATTTCCCCGTAATCACTTTCTACAAAATGTGTCCGCTATAACCTCGAACTCTAATTTAATTAAAATAATTCCCTACGAATAGCTTTAAATCACACTCTTCTAAGTTTAAGGTCTTTCATAAAATGGTAGACTCCAATTTCCGAGCATTTAGGAACATAACAACGAGTCAGTTTCGCAAAAAAATAATAAATACCACCTCACACCTTGCATTATTAGCTTGTTTTGGGAACTAGCTACGACAGCGCCATTTTGACAGTTGCCTTCCCCATTAGATATCAATCTTCGACCACATTCTTGATCGAAGATAGGTCAAGAATCAACTATCAACCAACCAAAGGCCAACTTTTCCATCGTGGAAGTAGAAAAAACCTAGTAGAAACTTTATATGTATAATTACACAGCATCATAACTTCACGCCTGTATTCAGCGTACGCCTGTATTCAAGTGTTAAGCAGAGGTGTACCTGTACAAACTGCCGGATCTGGTTATGTTTAAGTCCCATGTAATAGGGGACGAGCCTATTGCCATCAACCCGGCACAAATCCAAACTCCAGGCTGCTCCTAAGAGCCACTAAAGTTGGTCATATATAGCCACTAAAGTTGGACATATATAGCCACTGAAGTTGGTCATATATAGCCACTGAAGTTGGTCATATATAGACACTAAAGTTGGTCATATATAGCCACTAAAGTAGGTCATATATAGCCGCAAAAGTTGGTCATATATAGCCACTAAAGTTGGTCATATATATCCACTAAAGTTGGTCATATATGGCCACTGAAGTTGGTCATATATAGCCACTAAAGTTGGTCATATATAGCCACTAAAGTTAGTCATAATTATAATATTGCCACTAAAGCGGCGGTAGTTTTGTTTTTTTAGCTTTGCGGTGTTGAGGGTAGCGTCACCTGCGGAGATATTGGGCAATGGCCAATACCATGTTAGGCTGCGTTTCTACCAAAGATGTGCGAAGATGCATAGCGAGGAATGTGTGTGAAACTATCCAATAACATCGCTTCATTTTCATAGCTTGAGCTAAGCTAGCGCTGTTATTGTAAACCATGCCCGGACCTGATGTCTCAGTGCTGCCACTTAGTGAAAATCATTTCAGAAAACCTGGAAGGTTATATCAAAAGTGGTAAAGCAATTACGAGATTGACTATACATTGACGTTCGTTCAGGAATCAGGAGTAATAGTATGGTGACAGAAAAACTGAAAATCCTATTAATCACACTTTGAATCGCACGGATCGGCATTTTTTTTATCTCTATTTCTTTCTGTCACTTAGAGGCGTCATTCTCTAGAGCGAGAAGTGCATCCGTACATCAACTGGTTTTCATTACGATTGACTTTGGATGATGCTAAACCATGCTTGTAAGAATGAACACTATAAGGTTATTAAAAAGACGTGTGGCACTCGGGGACTGCCGCGGTAAAGCTTTTGCATAGCATTTTGTATCAACTTATGCAATTATAATTATTTATTTATTTTACATTACATTTATTTAGTCGTACATTTAAAAACTAATAATACTGGGTCCCGGACCCTTAGTCTGAATACTCTAATTATCCTAAATATTAAAAATAAGTTTTTTTTTTAATCTAAAATAAATTTAAAATGGGGCGCTTTACCCTAACCTTATCGGGGCCAAAAGATAGGCCCTTTACTGCCGATTCCAAAGACCCCAAACTCGATACCTGTACGACCTCCGGTTCAAAAGTTAAGACCCGGGGGGGTGAAGTAGCCCTGGACGGGTGGAGGGGTTGGTCAAAAGGGGTGACGCGGGGGGGTCCCGGGATCATATATAAGTGGGATTGATTTAAATATAAATAAATATAATACAACTTAATATTGGGGTCGAAAAAGAGGGGGTCAAAAAAGGGGGGTCAAAGGGGCTTGTCTGTATGTATGTACTATTTGAGAGAGGGGGGGGGGGATTTGGTCAGAATTTTGATATTCCCAGCCGTTTCCGAGATATTGGGATATTGAGTTTTAAGATAGTGGTGATTATAATAAATGTATGGTGTCCGACTGGTAAATAATAAATGGTACGAAAGTAAATGGAAATAAATATTAATTCAAGTTACACTTTTTGATAAATACCTATCCACCTATATGCTTTCTCATAAACAGCTGCTTATGCATTCGTCCGATTTCGGAGCAGCTCGTCTCGATTCGTGCGAGCTTCGTAGAGTCGTACAATACGTCTAGTTGCACGCACACAAACACCGTGTCGAAGACTGCCGAAAAGAAACGACGTTAGACGGCCTAACGGCCTCCAAGCCACACCTCCATGCCCGTCGGAGTGGGGAGCGTGAGGTTTTTTTCGTTACGGAATTTCTGGATTCGGTCCCCGCGCTCAAGGCCCGCGATAGAAGCTAAGCAATAGCTTAAAAAAAACATTTGTGCTGCATATCAGTCACCTTATCACGACTTGGAAAAAACGTCATCCTGTATGGTGGAGGCATTTTATATGTATGGTATTTTGAAGATATTTATATTATTATGGAATAAATAATAATGTTTTAAAATATAAATATTAAATTAAAACGTTTGATTTTCTTATGAAAAAGTTTACTTCATTTTGTTTCACAATCTCACAGGTTTGATATCACATCGCATCGGGATAAGTTTCAAACACGACAACTGTTCATATATTACAAAGCAAATTAAGTTTAATGCACAAATACAGCAAAAGAGGTAAATGGTCAAAGATCCCCGGTTTCTGAATGACTGATTTTGCCGCGTCGCCATATTCGGAACTAAGGCCGCCATTTTGTTTTTAACCGACGAAAAAAAGGAGGAGGTTCTCATGTCGACACGTATATTGTATCGTGTGTCGTGTATATATTTTTTTTGTCAATACAATTTCTGTGACAATTTCAAAATTGTTTACTAACAAGCCCCCTTCTGTCAATGTCATTCAGGCGCCAAAATATCCTTGTAGCAGTCTGTTCAGTTATTTTACCACAGAGTTTGCATCACTGTCAAAATGATAGTGATCTTTATTGCCGTTGCAATAAGGTTGCTGTTGGGTTGCCACCATTGACAAGTCTGTCAAATTCAAAATGATCTTTATAATCGTCCCAATAAGGTTGCTATTGTGTTGCTGCTGTCAGAGGTACAATAACTGCGAATGTACTGTAACACATGCTGCCAAAACTCATGATTGGTTGGGAATAACTGTAGCCAATGAGCCAACCGAATTACTTAACATTTGACAACAGTAACCAGTAACTGATGAAATTCGATAGTCTTTCAGAAACCGGGAGTAAATTGGTTGTTTTACATTGTCTATGTTTTGTTAATTAATTGAGCCGTTTAAACCATATCGGTCTCATTACAAAACAAGGTTTTTCTGTTGACATGATTTAAAACATCGAGGAAGTTATTGTATTTTCAACTTTACCCTAGTTAGAATAAAGTTCAATATAAAATAACTGGCTCGATGGTTTGGGCTGGGACAGAAGTTAACTCGTTTTGTAATGAGACTGTATAAGAATCAGAAAAGGTTGTTGAGCATTTAAAAATAAGGATAAATTATTATCATTGTTGACTTCAATCAACTGTGTTGGTCTCGGGTTCCGATTAGACCGACATAATTAGAAGAGTTATTTTCACAGTTAATAGATTAGGTACATGATTAATAAGTTTAAAAAAATTAAAAACTGGCGCAAGTTATTTTTCTAAATTCGGTAGTGTTCATCTCTTTGGGATGTTATCATTACATGATAAAAGGTAAAACACAGGACATTATAAAAAATAATCAATCAATCTTAAACAAACTGTAAACAATTTATTTTAAAAACTATGTCTTATGTAAAATGGAAGCTCACGATCGAAAGTACAAATTCAAGGTAAATAATATATTTATATTTGATTTTACAGTACATTGTATTATTTATATTTATCAGTAACAATATAAAAATCTACCATACATAGTCCTTCAACATTTAAAAACAATAAAATATACTAGGGGCACATGAAATCACAAAATAGCGATATATCGGTAATCCAAACGTAAAGGGGTGATTACGTTGTGGCTTTTCAGGACATTACTAATATTAGATAATGCCTGAAAGTGTTAATGAACCCTTGTATAATAAATTCATACCCCATTCAATTTCTCTATTCTTAACTAATTCTAACATTACAGTCAGATTTTTCGTAGTTGACTTTTTATAATACAATAATATGTTTTGTGTGTCCGTTTTAAAGGCGTTGTGTACACTTGGTGTACTAAATGCTGTCGAATACACATACAATCATCGATATTCTTTCATAAAAAAGGTTTACATAACACGACAACTTAGAAAAACCAGACTCGGCCTACTCACTAGCGAGGCAACAGTGTGTTTCGTCCTAACTATTTGATTTAGTCGGCTTTCTTGGATTTCGGCTTCCGTTCTTTGCCCTTCGGTTTGGAAGGGTAGATCACGAACAGCGCCAGTTGCGATCCGCAAAGCACTACAGCGACGAGATTTTGTACCTGTAAAATATTTTAAAATAATATTAAAGGTCGAAATAATATATAATTTCCATTTTTTTTTAATTTAAAGTCTAAATATTTTATTTCACATAAACCTACATGCGCCCTTAAGAAACGTGAGAAGCTAGGTGCACGGTCCAAATTAGTCGTTTTTCTGCACAGTTACTCTTTTTTTAATGACTTAACAATATTACCTCGATCATATGAGTGTAAGAAGGCTTTAACACAAAAGGCGTAGGCCATTGACAAAACCCGAGGAAATGGGCGCAATCATCTTCACTGTCCTGAGATCAATCAGCCAAAAGGTACATCCCAATATTCCAAATGTGATACATTCTTCTCCATAGGAAACAACCAATTGGAACCGTGCACCTAGCTTTTGATGTTTCATAAGTGCCCATGTTGGTTTATGTGAAATAAAATATTTTGATTTGATTTGATTACAAATCACCACTTAAATCAACTATCTACTTTAGCGAACACACACACCACCCAGGCCACATTCTTTTAGATCTTATTTTGTTGCTTCGTGTCTCAATATGAAACTTTATAAAAGGTATAAGAAAATTCTAGACACACTTATCGAGGGTCCTTATTGAGCCGTTATTCATAATTCCTTCTCAGTCACGAGACAATATTTTTTTAAAGGAGTGGCGCTAATGTACCGTTGTAGGCCCCCTTAAATGATTTGTTATTTTTTTATTTTTGTTTCTGTTCGCTCTTATAGAGAGGTCTGGAAAAAAGGCATTGCAACGCATGCTGGGCAGTAGCTAGTTCTGAATAAAATCTCACCTAACTTGGTGAAGCGACCTGTCATTTCTAATAATAATATATAGATAATATTGTCAGATCGCTTCACTTAGTTTTCACGATGAGGTTTTACAGAATAGATCAACAGAGGGCCTAGACAAATGGCATTCGCTTCGGAGCGATTCTATTTCTACAATCGCTATCGCTTTCGCTAATGTTTCCATCATACGAATCGAAAACTAGCGACAATGCTTGTCAAAAAGTGCCACTTGGCTACGAATCTCTATGGAAGTAATCGTTCGACGCTGTCGATTCGTTTCCTAAAGTGGAATGATGTTAACTTTGTCTAGCTAATTTCTATTCGTTGACCTACGATCACGTGACATTTCGATAGCTTATGTCAAGCCCATAATTTTTTGGCTTTTCTACTATCGTCATCGCTAATCGAATGTTACTTTGTCTAGGCCCTCAGGTAAGATTGTGCTTAAACTTCCTACATTATTATCATCATTGCACACGACTATGATAGTTTAGATAAGCTAATTTTCAATCTCAATAAGATTTACGTTACGATGTTACTCAATAATTGGAATTGTTATGAAAACAGGTCATTAGCATTATATGCGACGTTTTAATCTTATTAATTCAATTAAAAGTACTTACAAGTACTATGTAATACCCACAACTTAAAAGTATACGTAGCGCGATGAAAATTGCTGTACTAGGTGGGTATTAAAGTTAATTTTCTAAAAACATACTTGCTCACATGTTTGGATGCTAGATAGCAAACGCAGGATACCTATATAAAAATCAGTCGTGCAACACAAGATTCTATTCAGAGGGTCTACTCTCTAAGTCCGTCAACGAAGATACGGGCCCGTCCAAAAGTAGTTGATCCGTCAAAACAATTGACAAATTCAATTTTTCGAACGGGCAAATAACATTGCGAGTAGGGACAACTGTCATTCATTCTTAGTTCGGGCTCTGAATTAATCTTATGTCCGTAGGTAATACGGCGTAGGAAACGCCCGTAACTTCGACCGAAACTACAGACTTAGGGAGTAGTCCCCCAGAAGCTAAAGCCAAAGCTAAAGTAATAAAGTAATGATTGACAATACTAACAATAAGGAATTTATTCCTGAGTATAATGCCGTACAGCAGCCACGCAAAGGTCACCACGGACCCTGACAGGATGATGGGGAACGGCATGCCCGCTGTGCTCTTGTTCTTGATTATTTCTTTCTGTAACACACAATAACAGGTTTATTAATATAATTTTTGCAGACATTAAAAAGTGACCTTTCACTTCGAGTGAAAGACGCCGAGTGAAAGGAACAAATAAAGAAAAAGTGAAGCGTCTGAATTCTGATATCGACCTTAGGGCGGTCGTTATAGCTCTCAATTTTATCGAAAATACTTCTTCATAATACAGCAATAGATACTGGTTTAATATGTATTTTTAATATATCAAATTTCATCGCAAATGAGACCCCATTTAATTTATGAGGTCACTTGACGCCGATATCGAGGTCGTTGGCTAACAATATTTGTCAAACATTGGAGCCTGTATCAACTTTATGGTCATTAAACACCCTCTAATCGAATGACGAGAATGAACTCCACTACAATAGGTTTAGATAACAATGGCAAGTTGATTGCATCGCGATTTCATGGACACATCCTGAGCGGAATCCGCCTCCATCTATTTGAACCTATAAGTTATTTGGAAACTGCATACTGGCGCCGTCGGTTGAGACCTAGGTGCCAGAGCTTAATTTTTTTTTTCTTTATTTAATATTTTTACATTGTTCTCACATATAGAAACAACAAAAATAATGTATCCAGGATTATGAAACCTCTTGATTTAAAATGGAGTTCATTGTCCGTTATTCTCCAAAGAGATCTACGTTTTGGAATGGGCAACTAAATTCAACGTTCTGACTAACTGACCGACTCCTAGACAATTTAAAATAACCTGTAAATGGTTTAACTGAAATAAATGCTTTGAGTTTGATTTGAGAGAATGGAAATGTTTTTTTTTTTTTGTATTAAATGTGTAAGCAGCTGAAATAAGTTTAGTGTGGGCTCCGGCTTTTTGACAGGACTTTTAAATTTCAAAATGGCAACCCTACCTACTTCCCAGTGGGGTGCAAATGGCAATAAATCTGAGACGATAAGGAAATAAGTTATGCAGCACTACTGTATCATACAATGTGTTTGATATAATTATAATCTGAATTGTTATATAAACTCAAGTACATAAGTGTCTGTAACACTGTGTTATGATATGAGATAACATAGTAATATTATATCTACAAGAATTAAGTAGTACGTGATGTATTTAATGATCGTTGCGTAATATTTTGAAGAACATTAATAGTATTTAATATACCTACATTAGGGGCAAGATTCGCAAAACACCCTTTGATTTTACTTAACTAAATCAAGTAATCGATTCATATAAATATGAACCTTATCCTTCTACTCATAATGTTCCTATTCGAATAAGCGAATGTGTGGAAGTGTTTTATACGAATATGAACATTAATGTTAATTTGATAAAGTTCACGTTCGTATGAAACGTGAAATTTACTAAGCAAAGCGCTACAAATCAATATGACGAAAAGTATAATCTATCAAGGTTACTCATTGTTCAAGATCAGAGGCTGATTAAAATAATAACTAGCTTCTATCCGCGACTTCATCAGTGTGAAATTTCGGCCCCCGACCCGACCCACCGCGTCACTGCGCATCGCTCGACCCCGTTTGCTCGGCTCCGAAGGTTCGTATCGTGATGTCAAATAGCCTATAACCTTCCTCAAGGACTGGGCTATCAAATGCAAAAGTAATTTTTCAAATCCGACCGGTGGTAGTTCCAAAGATTAAAATCGAAGATTAGTAGAGACAACCGGTTTGCATATTGTTGCAAGTCATACTCGTCGTGAATCTCGGAATGACAATAATCTGCATTCAAGGTTTACAACGTTATGTAATAATGTAAGGGTCTTAGCACGAGGCCCTCTGTAGTTTCTGCATAATAAGGTTTCGTCAAAATCATGTAAAGACTATTCAAGTTCCTGTTTCCAATTAATAAAATTTCCACTTAAACGAATATCAAGTTTTATATCGTTAAGGATTATATTGAGGACAAAAAGGCTTGGGACTGAGTTGCTCCAATTTTTGCATACTGAATGATTTTTATTTATATTATTATATTTTATTATTGCTATATTTTTTTATATTTTATTTTACATAAACTTTTGACATTTGATATTTATTATATTTATACAATATCATGACAATTTACTTTGAGAAGTATAGTATTATTATTTCATTATTGTGAATGTGAGGACTATGTGGGTCAGTTCTATTTTATTTTTTACTTTCTCAGGTAGTTTTAATGATAATATGGCAGTTTGAGTGCTTTATGCGGCCTACCCAAGTGTCCTTTCTTTGGTATTGTTCGTCGAGTGGTTGAGCTCCTTAAGTTCTGAGTTGAGCTCCACGATTAGTGACAAATGCGTGCACTGACTAGACAGGTCCACTCATTCTGTGTGGTTTTTCCTCAAAAGACCATTTCAGACACAAATACATAGTCTTTAAAAGAGACTGTGACCTCTGAGTTTGTTTCGGCCTTTCTTCTCAGAGCAGTCAGATAGGAAAAGCCGACCTCATCTAGTTTTAAAAATATGATTGACGTGTAAAAGTGTTTGTACAAACCTACTTACAGAAATAAAATCATTTATCATTTAACTTCAGGCTAGTGTAAATTAAGTTGATTTCAGAATGATCGTACTGACAAAGTCTTAAGTTAGAGGTTTTAGAGCAAACTGAACTTTATGTGTGGGTATTAAGGTGGTTTTTCAAAAAAACCCATTTATTTACATATTTGGAAACTAAATAGCGAACGCAGTATACCTAACTATGTACGGTGCATAATGCATATCTCCTCCTTAGGCTAGGTGTTAGTGCAAGCACCATTCTCATATTGGTTATTTTAAAATATAAAGCAAAGCTAATACTCGTGTGTTCATTATTGTTTTCCGTAATTGACTGTGAATATGGAAGAAACGTCCCATGAAAACAACGTTTAATTTTTAGGGCATATAGAGGGTGAGACTGAGAACCATAGCTAACAGAACAAAAACTATAGAAAACATAGACTTACCAATCCAAAGAGCGGCGAGGCGATCAAATAGAACATGAAAGCAGTAATGATACTTCCAAATCTATTTTCCACTAATTTCGGGTCTTCCATCTGGGCATAACCAATAAGTGCAGCAGAGAAGGCTCCAGAAAGACCTATCTGTGCCCAGACCTTCATCTTCTCATGAGTATATTGGAAGTAGACCATGCTGTAGACGATGTTAATTGCCAAACCGATCAGGTTGACCTGGATCATCTTGTCGTCGCGGAGAATGTAGCCGAATTTCAAGTTGAGGATGCTCCTGTAAGAAAAAATTAAAAGTTCACAAAGAGAAGTGTCACCATAGAATTTGTTTTAATTAATTTTAAAAAAATAGTCAAAAATGTCCATAGGCAAGGCAAGGTTATTAGTAACAAGAATTTTGCTTATAACTAATGTTAGTAATTAAAAGTAAAAAGAATAAACTAGACAGATCGTCCTATTTGACTGTCTTGGAACTTAAACGACATTCATGTTTTAATAGGACATTTCTGGCGAGTGTCTGCAACTCGGATATCGCAGTGTTATCATAACCATTTACTTTTGATAGAAAGAAATGGTGCTTATTTTTGCCTTTTTTTTAAAATACCACTTGAAAATACCAGGATCATGGAGTATTAAAGCAAGCACAAAAGAGATGATGGTTGTTCGCCATGTATACCTCCATCTTTCTCTAGCACTGGAACAATGTCGCTGAAAACGAGGGCTGTGGCTCGTTTTCACAGCATTATGCTGAGCGATGGCCGTTTCGCGTGGATGTGACGCATAGCATCCCCCAAACTGTTCTTTTTAGGTTTTTGTGCTTTATTTTATCTTTATGCGTCACGTTTAGTGCAAATAAATGTATGTTCCTTCTATCTTTTTTCTTTAGTTCTATCACCCCAGCATTCCTTTGCCGAGTTATCCAGGTAAAGCAATATACTCACATAATAATACCACCAAGGAAGGGCATGATGCCAATGCCCCTGGTGCCTCCCTGCTTGTAGATATCCCAGCAGATGAAGGAACCAGAGAACATCTGGCCCACGGTCACAACCGCGGCCGTGGTCCCCACTATCTCCTTGTAGGGCTGCAGGACGTCGGCTAGGAGATCCAACATGATGAGTTCTGGGTGAAAAAAAGAGAAGAGTTTATTAGCAAGAATAATGTATCCAGGATTTTGAAACGTCTTGATTTAAAAGAGTGTCCTTGAGGTTTCTTGCCCGTTCTTCTCCAAAGAGATCTACGTTTTGGAACGGGCAACTAGCTTCAACTTTCTGACTAACTGACCGACTCCTTGACAATTCAAAAGAACCTGTAAATGGTATAATTGAAATAAATGCTTTGACTTTGATTTGAGAGAATGTTTTTTTTATTTGTATCAAATTTGTAACTGTGTAAGCAGCTGAAATAAGTTTAGTGTGCATAATAAACTGCCCCGTTTCCGTAGCGCATCCGAGATGTTTGCTCAGAACCGAACTGACGGCTTCCATGCAGTGATTTGCAAAAAAGTCGCATCACTGATGCGTAGAACGCGGGTCAGTGACAATAGTATCCTGAAAACAGTGGTGGAGCGCCCTTACTCCCCTTCTAAGAGGCATTATGTGAGGAGAATGGTCAGGTAGCATATTCCTTGCTTTGTCGTTTTCTGCACATCCTGCTGCAGTCACCAGCTACTCTTATCCTTGTTTTGTGTGCTACTAACACTAGTAATAAGGTATTTTATTTACTAACAAATGTTTGACAATTCCCGTGACCCAAGGGCTGGATTTTACCTTGGCCAGAGGCTAAGCATTGCCATACAGCGTGGCAATGCCGCCAGTCTCTTGGGTACATTACCAGTCGACAGCGATACGGAGGAATACTTCAACGCCATCTTTTAATTTGTTAATAGTTTTAGTTAAGTTAGGTTATTATATTTTAATTGTAAATATTATTCTATTGTTGAATAAAATAAATAAGTATATAATTTTTTATTAGACTAGAAACTTCATGTTCTAACAAATTGGACCATGTTGTTGTCCGAACTGAATAAATAAATAAATAATGTTTTGACTAGTTTAAATAGAATTATGTAGATGTGGATACATGATGCCATGACGTAAATGAGCCATTATCGTATTGCAGTGTCAAGCGAATTTAATTGCATTTCACTAAAATTACTTAGTATCAATTCTTGACCCGTTAATCAGAAAACAGTCGTCGCAACAGCTTTTTTTTCTTTACTTGGATTATTCTAAGAACTAGGACAAATTGGTAACTATAAGAATATTTAGTCGTTTTTCTTCAAATCTACCTATTTCTGGCTAAACTACATTCTTATTTATTAAGTTTAATTGTATTTTATTGGCCCCAAGGAGCCAGTGGTATGGTTGTACCTCGTTCAATAAATTGAAACATGACACTACGGACATTTTTACACTTGTTATACTCTACTATACAATTCCTAGCTGGAGCATTCGGATTCGGACAAGTTCGAATGTATACTACTGATGAGAATTCCTACTCCATAAACGCACATCAAGGACATATAGTGACATCTCGCGGCAAGAAACAATAAATACCACACGCTACGTCATACTAATGTCGTTGATAGGTTTTATTTAAAATATTGTTCCCACACCCCTCTCCTTGAATGTTGTAAGTAAGATGGCAGATACATAATTTTGTTTATCATTGTAATAACTCCTCAACACAATCTATCAAACACCTGTATCATAAATAATCCCATTGATTGATATTTTATGAAATCGTCATTCAATAGGATTATATGCACTTACGAGGGTAGTATTGATGTTTTTAATGATTAAAATTCTGTAAATACATACATACTTGTTACGGCCGCGAAATATATTTTGTTCAACATACAACCTGACACCGACCAAATTGTAAAAAACGTAAGAACATTTTTTTCACGGGTAACTTGGCAGTTACCCCTTAATCCCTTAACCTTTTCTCAACTATGTGGGGGTCGGGTTCCTTGCCTATCTGACCTCCACAATCCAGTAACTGAGTAACACGATACCCTGCAAGACTGGCTGTCAGAATTCGGGCTTCTGGCAGTTCTGACGACCCGCAACGACTGTTAAAGATTTACGAATACGTAGAATAAGCAATTAATTACCTACCTCGTTCTTAAAGAACCACGTAAGTATTTATTATACGTTTAAATAAACATACCAACGTGTTAATTTTGGCGGACCGTATGCCAAGTCATTGCACTCATTAGTCATTACAATATAAGGTGACGTCACTCCATCTTCGTGTTTCGTCAGCTATATAGTATTCAATCAAGATTACCTACCTACCTGACATGATCACTTTACTATTACGTAGGTACATTTAATTGTGGTATTGCATTAGGTATATGGTTTCCTAAAGGTATTTTTGATGTTATCGCATTAGATAACGGGATAGATTGTCAGCATTAGTTTAGAGTAGGTACCAACATTTTACAAGGAACATTCCTATTTGACCTCCACAACTCAGTTACTGGGAAATACGATACCCCTTGGTAAGACTGGTTGTCAGACTTTCGGACTTCTGACGACCCTTAACGACTGTCAAAGACACGATTCATGAATGACAGCCGGGACCAACAGCTTTACCTACGTGCTTTTCAAGGCACGCAAGGGTCATGGTTTGTAAAGATGACCAACCGCGGCAAGCGTAGCTTAACCTGATCGATCGACCCGTGTAGCTGTTATTACTATATAAGTTTATTACTTACCACGAGAGACTGAAAATTATGTTCGTTTTTTTCACGTGATTTTTCGGACATGGACTAATCTACATTAATACTGTAAAGAGGTCAGGTTAAAGTTTACGAGTTCTTTTCGAATACCTCGGCAGACAAACCAAGTAAAGGCTCCCACAGACAGGCGCGACGCGACTCTTGTAGAACAATTTCCATGAAGTTTTCATAGAAATAGTCGCAACGCGCTGACGCGTCACGCCTGTTTGCGGGAGCCTTTATTCGGCCGATATCGAGTACTACTCTAAAAGGGCTGAGATTCCGAGTACCGAGTAATAAACGAGTACCTAGGCACTCGGCACATCTCTACAAATAATAATGTATTGGCATAAGGCATACCTACCTACGTTACCTATACGTAGATATGCATAGCGGATGTAGACAGGTTATCCTAGGAAAAAATTACCAAGGTGAAAAGGATCAGCTAAACAATACCTATGAATAAAATTTTGTGGTTGATTGGGTCTTCATTTTAACATAGGTTAGAAAGTGCTATAACTCTGGGCGCAGGGTCGATACAAATTGCTCATTTTTATTTGGCAGATTGACCTCGCCTTGGATTCACACCTAAGATACTTTTAATCCGAGGAATTCCCCCCTCCCCTCCTATGCTTACGTCAACGTTGCCTACATATTTTTTTAAATTAGTTCAGGTTTCTCTATATTGTTATTCATGAGTTTACAAATAAGGAATTTATAGACTATAAAGGAATTTAATGCCCAATTAATATTTATTCAAGCAAATTATTAACATCGTATTTAAATACGTATACATAATATACGCGATATTAAATATTTTTTTCAAAATATTGCTGACGTAGGTAATCACCTTCCATTCCCCCCGTCCCCATGTCATCAAAAACCTCAAAAGCAAAGACCCCCCCCCGCCCCCCCACCCTCCTTTGGTGCTTACGTAATATTTGAATGGTCCCCGAGAAGGCGAGGATGACAGAATCGGTTTGAATTGAGATTTATTACGTTTCATACATTTATATTCAAATCGATTAAAGTCAGTGACTGCACCAACGGAAAATAGCCTCAACCGGCCCCAACCACGTCCATGACCCTACTGTCTTCCAGCCCGCACGTAGCTTAGGCTCAATAACGAACAATCACAGCTCACTAGTTAGGTACTTTATTGTAACAAATTGCTTCTCAATTGGTTGAGCGTCATACGCACACCCACCGGTAGCTGTGACGTCAGGCACTACCATAGCCAATTGTTTCATTACGGAGACCGTTAAGTGAAGGCAATTCAAAGGCGGCCTAAACAAAGTGCTGAGATATTAAATTGTGAGGTCCTCATTTGTACATACAATGCAGTTGTGACTTTGGAATAGAAGGGAAATTATAGAAATATTTTACTTGTAGGGAACTCACGAATACACTTTGTCCCGGGTATGGTGGGTTAAGTTTATCGGACTCCTATCGACTAAAACCCATTGGCAGGAGGAATCACAATTTCCATGGGATTAGACGTGGGATTTACCCAAGAGTTTCCTGACGTAGACGTGGGATTTACCCGGGCTGGTGCTTGTATTTTTTTCTGGTTTTGATTAGTTTCCTTACATTCTGCCAACGAGATTCTGACCACGCAAAAATATTATTAGCGTTCTTAAAAAAATCTGGTAATTTAGTGGACAAAGGTCGCGCACGGAGTTGCGAACGTGTTTCAAGGTAGGCGACCTTCGCTAGCATCATGTTCAGAAACAAAAATTAACATAATTAGGTGGCGTTAGAACTGCTTATACCTACAAAGTTAGCAAGGATGAACCGTAGCTATCAATGACGATGAATCGAGGTAGGTACTACATATAAAACTCAAAGCATTTATTTCAATTAAACCAATTACAGACACTTTTGAATTGTCAAGGGGTCGTCAGTCACAAAGAGGAAGCTAGTTGCCCATTCCAAAGCACCGTAGGTTCCTATGGAGAAGAACGGGTACAAACATAGTATGAGGGTCACTATGCACTTAGTTGGGGCGATAGCAGGATACTTGCGCATTATAGCCACTTTACGCGAAAGGCCATTTGCGGAAAAATACTCGTTTGAAAAACTGCGAAAGACATCCTAGTTTGAGCAGTCTTGACTGGATTTATCAAAGAGCACTCTTTTCTAGCTCTATTGTTCTATAGTGGACGAGATAAACATGCTACTTAAGCAAGTATGTATTAATGTTTCCAAGTAGTAGGTACTTATTGGCTCTATTATTCTGTTGTGTGTGGTTCTTGGCAAGAACTACACATAAAATACAATAAGTAGTTTAACCACACTAACCACACGAATGCATGTAGCAAATCAATTGTTATAGCTCTACATAACTGCCATTTGTTGTGATAATAAACAAAAGAATATTTAGTAACTCTTTTTTAAAGTTAATGCAAAAAATAAATTTTTATTTTGACGTAAATATGTTTCTTACTCCTTAGTACCGTAAACGGCTGAATTAGGTGTGGAATAGTGTCTGGATTCTAAATGAATACCAACGTACATACAAACCTATGTTTATAAGTAAGTTGGTATTAAAAAAAACTACGCCTATCAAATTACCCCACTTTCACGGTACTATCCTATGATAGGAGCGTGAAAGTGGCGTAATTTACAAAACTGTCGTTCTTTTAAGGAATTCTCAACAGGCCGGAATTTGGATATATGCCCGGTAATTAACAAAAAGTTCGCAAACTATTTACATGCGCCTACATATCGTCTTCTGCGGAATATGGGTGTACAACAATACATTCTCAACTCGGTCATACATGGAATATTGGCAGAGTGACCGTGTTTTTTTTTACCATAGGTACAGCCCTAAGGCCGCATTCACACCAAACGTGCGTTACGTAATTTACGCCTTCTCCATACATATTCATACCGACAATACGATATTACGAGCTATGCGCTAGTGGTCTGCTGACAACTAGCGGCTGAGTGTACGTTAGCTGAAACGCGGCCAAAGGCTTCAGCCAGTCCATAGTATTTAGCGTAACATTTGCGTAAACGAGTTTGTTGTCTGTAATATGTTTGTTTGTTACATTTTCAGTCCTAAACAAGCAAACCAGTTTTAATAATAGAGAGGTAGCTTAGCTTTTGCTTTCCAGATAGAGAAGAACAAAACAATGGTAGTTTTCGTTAGGAAAAATAAAAATAGCAACATGTAAAAGAAGCAAGATAGCAAGTTAACAAAAAGAAAGTCATATTATTCAAAGACTGTTTTGTTTAAGACTAGTAACCTCTAACTAGGTCAATGTGACTGAGTAAATGTAGAACAAGTTCTTAACTTTTGTTCAAGGTTCAATACTATTAAGTTACTAATAAAAATTATTTGTTGGTCTTTGACTTTAATTGTATTAAGGTACAAGTTCGTAGCCGACTGTAGGCAGCAGCAGCAGGCGACGCAACTATTTTCTATGCATGTTTATGAAATACTTTATGTAGCTAGCAACACCTCTTTTTCATAGAAATACATAGAAACCAGTATTGTCGCGGCGACGCGTCGCCTGCAGCTGCTGCCTGCAGTCGGCTTCAGACTTGTACCTACACAATAAAGAGTTAATAATATCATAATCATCTGAATAGAATTAGATATCCAGGGTCCAAAATTATCTTCCAAAACAAACATTTTCCAATTTTCCGTTTAGTTTTCTACATGGTTAATAATCAGAACTAATAATAAGTGTTACTCCACGACATTAACATTATAACCATAAATTAATCATAGCCCAATCCCAGTCAGAGATTACAATATTATGTAGCCTTGAATGATAAGAACAGGTAATTATCTAATCTTACACTAGTTTTTAACACATTACGCTAACTTATCTAATACTTATAGCAATTTAAGCTTGTTTAAGTATTTTTAATAGTAGCAACTATTAAAAATACTTAAACAAGATAGTACAGTATTAAGAAATATTTCATGCAGATTTCAGAAGTCTGCAATCAAAAATTTTATACAACAATGGATATAGGTAGATAAATTATTATTTTAAGTTATATCCAGACCTCTTTTCTGGTACAAATAGTATGTAGGTACTTTTCCTATTTATTTTTGTCACTGAATTATTTAATGTCTCAGCTAATGACAACAAATTGGAAAAAATATTGGAAAGTAACAGGACTTGAAGTGACCAATGAGATAAATTGCATTATGTCTTCTTTAAAAACCAATTATTTAATATGTGCTACAGATAAAAATACCTTAGTGTCCTGTTTTTAGACAAATATAATATTGCATTTGCAAATAACTAAGATATGGAAAAATATGTATTAAATTAATAGCTTTTCCTTAGGTTTAGTAGTCCATTAAATGTTAGTAGGTATTATTATTCTATATTTAGCATACCTAGACAATTCAGTAACAAAAACCTGATTAGGGATTATCCTTTTGAATTATTCATTCTATGTAAAGCTTATTACAATATTCATATTATTTTGTTCTAGGAAAAGATCGAGGAAGCGGTCACTTTAGCCACGTTAAACTACTGGGCTTTACTCATAGTTCTAAATTAAACTTGAAAAGACTTCTCACATGGTGGGAATGTTTATACTAGGTTGGGTTTTAAATCTTTAGTATCTTAATTATGGTAAGTATTAGCGTTTAAAAATCGTAACTTAGCTAGTTTCATTTAAAATATTAAGTGTAGGTCAAACAAAAGTTCGTATTACACAATGCAAACATAACCATTATCATTTATTTACATTAAAACTTTCACCATCATATGATCTTAATAACATAAAATTAAGAAAGTAACAAATACTTGCCGGTAAAAGTAGAAGATAAATAAAAGTACGACTGCTGCTTGTCTAGCACGATAGTTAATTTAGAACTAATTCACAACACGGCTATACACAAGGAAAAAACAACAGAACTGAAATTGAATCGCTGAAAGTGAAAACTGACAGACGTAACATTTGACAGCCGGCGATAACAGCGAACGTGACGTGGTCCTCGTCGCCAAACGTAGTGATTCCTTAAATAAAAAAATAGCCATCGATTGTTCAAATTCATTTTAATGTATCTAAGTAAATAAATCAAAACTGTTTACAAATCTCAATAAAATCACAAAAACTGAAAAACCAGTAACTATAGTGCGACAGTCCCAATAGGTAAAGCAGTTGTCCTCTGATCACTGAATCAATTCAATGTTAACAGATTTAATTTACGATTAATAATCCACTCTATATGTTTGTGTTTATGTTTCGGCTAATAGAACGATTTTTGGAATAAATTCGTTAAAGTATATAATATCCTGCTAAAATACTGATAACCGAAACTCTTGTTTATCCATATTTAGTCTAGTACAGTATTAAAGTAATCAAAAAACAAGACTGGTAGAAATCGATTGGAATCGATAATATTTGCAAGAATTGCCCATCCCCTATCGTTTCAATCATAGACTTATACAACTAAATATATAAAAAAAAATAGATGCAATCTATTCTGATTGAATAAGTTTATCTAACGTAAATTAATTATGATAAACTTTCACTATCCCATACCTACATTAAAAGTTATGTCGATAGTAAAAATTTAAACAAACAATACGAAACCACAAGATGAAAAATTAAAATTATTGATTAACTCCATGCTTTTCTAGCTATTGTCTTTGCTATTTGCGCAGAAAAACAACAAAATTCACTATGGTTTGGCCCAATTGACATTTTGTAATTTTTGTGAGGAGATTTTAGAATTTCACGAATTTTCAGCCGTTCTATTTTAAGACAAATGACTGATAACAGTTTTTGAGTTTTCCGTGTTAAATTAACATACAACAGTCATGCGTTCCATGGCCGAGTGCGGGATTTTGCTATGAAAGTTATCTTGAAGAGCACGAAGATTTTATTCGGAAGAGTTGCTAAAGAAACTGTTTGGTAATATGCAATGGAAATACAAGGGTTGGAAAGGGCGATGGCTGTGGGCGGCACTGGTGCTCGCGTTGTGTCCGCTGGTGCTAGCTCAGAAGATCGGTGACCCTTATAAAATATTGGGGATACACCGCAAGGCTAGTCTTCCAGAAATACGCAAAGCCTACAGGCAACTGGCTAAAGAATGGTATGTATTTATCCATGCTCTACAAAGTACAAGCTTGCTATTTATCGTGTAGTAAATACTATGTATCTGTGTTTTATCACTCTGAAGTTCTATCCTTTATTTACTTATATTGTGGTGTTGTTACGGAGATAAATACTGTATCATGTATGAGATATGAGGTGTATAATTAAGCATCACATTGTGCTTTAGGTTAAGGGACCATCCTCTAAACATAATTAAACTGCCTGCAATACAAAAACTTAATTTACACAAAAGTAAAATTGCAGTGAAAGCGTGGTTGATGGAAAACAACTACGACAAAATAGAAAACCTATTCTCTCCTACTCAATACAAACTTCTCATCTTCATACATACCTACACTTGACACTTTACAAACTCACATTACTTCTATAATGGGGGAACACTGACTCCCAAGTCATAGGTAACCAATGTTGACACTTTTTGTATTTTTTTTTTTTTTTTTTTCATTTTTTAAAATGTAATATTTATATAGGTACTGTATTGTCAAGCTAATTAATTAATGGCTAAGTAAATATGGAGATGAAAGAATATTAAATTTCTTCAGAAATTTGTTGCATTTCTATATAAAAAAACTCTTCAATTTTAAAATGGCCTTTAAGTGTACATATAAAAATATAAGGTTACTTCTCAATATGTTAAATAATGTCCCATTTCAGGCATCCTGACAAAAATGTAGACCCAAATGCGGAAACTCGTTTTGTGGAGATCAAACAAGCATATGAGCTGTTGACAGACACGGAACGGAGGCAGGCATATGATTTGTATGGCATTACGAACGAAGACGACCACCTCTACAAACCCAGACACGACTACAGCCAATATGCAAGATTTAGGTAAGTTTCCTAAATACGTTTTACTTACAACATTTACCAAAAAACCAAAAGAAAAACGATCTGTACGCATAAATACATTGTTCGTTTTTGTGTTGCTTGCAACACATTATGCATAATCGCCTATAATGTTTCCGCTGCTAGGACACAGGCCTCCTCTAGGTGAGAGAGAGTGGGCTGTAATCCACCATGCGGGCCCAGTGCGGGTTGGTAAAGGTCACGTCTTAAAATTTTTGGTTCTAGGACATGCCAGTTTCCTCACAATGTTTTCCTTCACCGTTTTGAGAGCAGTTTTGATGAAATAATTTAAGTACACAAAGTAAAGCACCCCTGCCTGGGTTCGAACCTACGCCCTACAACTCATAATTCGCAGCTGTTACAACTGGCTAGCACTGCTCTCAACACTATGAATTCTTAATATTTGTTTACACAGCATGAAAGTATAGTATTCCGAAAAAGTCCTTAAGATAATCAAGTCCATTGGGTCTCAGATTAAAATCCCCATGAAATACTTCCTCAAAATGGTATTCTAGCTACAACCATGATGAGTAACAAGCAAATAAATTGTGTATAGATTTCAAACATACTTAGAACTAATATAAAAATACGTCTAGACAATAACACAAACCAGCTGTTTACATTCCAAAGCTTTTATCACTCATGAGTTAGATCAATGCAGCAGCTGAAGTAATAACTCTTGCTATTTTACATGTTTGTATATCTTAAAGAGTGCTATAAAATAAACTTACTAAATTGACTGCAATATTGGTGGTTTCAATAAAATGTGGATTTTCTTAGGATTTAGTCCAGAGAAAATAAAATGTTCAAGTGCCATTTGATTGTTCTGAGCGATATTTGGTTGCCTGTCATATAAAATTGCTACTTAACTCATACATAACATTTAATTTCTACATTTTTTGCTTTTATTATATCAGTTTTTGGTGATAGGATTCACCAAAAAATTATTAATATAATAAATAAACAAATATTATGTTGCTGAATTTGTACTAAATTGGCCTACACTTCAATTTGAAAACAATTCCTAAATTATGTGTTCACATCAATTTATTAATACACAATAAACGCATGAATCAGAAGTCACAACAATGTTATTCAAAGTGCAATCCTGACGAGATTTACGATCCTTACACATGAGTCACTGGATTAATGTTTATGGTAGTAGGTTGGTGCTGGATGGTGCGTAAAATCTGTGTATCTATCGAAGGAATGCCGAATCTAGAAATTTAATAGTCTAAGGCTCAACACAGACCTCGCAATGCGCAGCGCACGTGGCTTTCACTACCAAAAAAATCAACTTTGTGTGTAAATAAAGTCGAATATCCTTAACTTTCAAAGTCAAAAATTTATTTGCAGATAAATACGGTTACAAAAGTTCTTACAATGGTAGTATAATAGTAGCTTAACATATTTAATCATAACATAATGACATGCAAAATTTTGGTACTGATACAATTAGATCATTTTAATTAAAACTGAAGAAATTCTCAATTAACGAACTGCGTAAAGCCCGTCTGAAGCGGACCATTGGAAGTTCTTTAATTTGGTTAGGAATCTTGTTATAAATACAAATACACATAGTACAGCAACTTCGCCCATATGGTTCCGTTTTCATTCTAGGAATAATTAATCTATTAGGATATCCAGTTTTGGACTTACATTTTATTTCCCAGTTTTTCAAAAACATTGCAGGGTGAGATTTGGTAAATTTACATACTTCCTCAATATAAATACCCGTTTATGTAAGTATTCTAAGTTTCCTAAACAGTGGTTTACAGGATGTAAGTGGGTCTACATTACAAATAGCACGTAGCTCTTTCGAGAAGCAATAGGCTTCTAGTATCGCATCTATCCAATTTGATACATGTGCTTTGAGTAAGAAACGAGCAGAGCTTTGCCAGATGTGTTCCTTACAAGTTAGTTATCTTGCTTTCGCAATTTAGTTTTCAATCATATACACAAGCATTTGTGTTTTTAGAAATATTAAATAAATATCTTTTTAATGTGCATCGCTGTTGCATTTCACAGTTCTATAGTACAAAGTATTTATTTTTCGGTAGCACCTGGTAGCAACATGAAGCTAAATGCTGCAGGTACGAGCGCAAAAACTTAGACGCCTAACTAAAAACATAAAAAAAAAACTATAGATAATTTGAATATTTAAGCAGAACCTGGGTGAAAGTCATACGCCTTGAACATGCGTAACACACTTTTTTGTTGCAGTAACGATCCCTTCGAAGAGTTCTTTGGGACACATTTCCGAACGCAGGACCAAGACATAACATTATTTCACAAACTTTCTGTGACCGCACGGTAAGTGAAGACTCAAAACCAGAAGCCAGAAAAATCTTATCTTGTCTCAATTCATCATGGCATTACCATTTTCAAAATTAAATTGCTCAATCTTACAAAATAGAAGACAAAACTATCAAAAAAAAAAAATTGTTTGGCTTTGTATGAAAATTTGAAAGACTAAAAAAAAATAAGAAATCTCTTTCGAAAATTAACTGTTTCCTTCCAGCCACTTCGAAAACAACATAGTAGAGAAAAGCATCCACACGCCAGCCTTAGTCCTGTTTTACACTGACTGGTGTTTCGACTGCGTGCGCTCGGCGGCCTCCTGGCGGCGGCTGGTGGAAGCTCTGCAGCCGCTCGGCGTTACCATGGCAACCGTGCACGCGGGACATGAGGCTAGTCTGGCGAGACGAGTGGGGGTACATGGAGTTCCTTGTCTGACCTTCGTGTTAGATAAACATGTGTATTTGTATAAGGAGGGGTTGGTGTCGCTGCCTAAGATTTTAGGTGAGTTCTTGTATATAAAATATTTGTTATTTCAGCTTGTGTGAATTTAAGATGACTATAATATAGTTTGCCATAGGCAGGTACCAAGAAACTTCTGTTTAAGAAACCTGTTGTGTCGTTTAATTACACTCGTTACTTAAGTATCACATCCATCATACATCCTGAAAAGTGGTCTTTTTTAAGGACCACTTTTCAGGATGCATGTAGCAAAATGTACCAAACGCTGATCAGTCAAAGTGGTTTATTTACCCGAAACACGGTACATAAGATGTTCACTCATTTAAGAAATGATTACATGCTTCACCATTAACTGGTATCTAGTCAGTTCAGATAGATTGCGTTGTTTTCCGTGCACAGAAACTCTTGTTGTATTAAACCTCAATTTACGCGCGCAGTTGCTAGAACGCAACTAAAAAATAAGTAGCAACTTCAAAAAGCTAACGGATTTTCAACTGTATGTCCTCATACACAGAGTTCATGCGCTGGAAGTTCCCATACAAGCTAGTAAGTGCGATCGCGGACGCCAACGTGGACGGCTTCGTGTCGGACTTCGAGGACAACAAGGTAAAGGCGCTGATCTTCGAGGAGCGCCAGACCATGCGCCTCAGATACCTCATCACTGCATTCCACTATAGAGATAGAGTCGCTTTTGGGTGAGTACCTTTAGTTTACTAAGCTTTTATTAGACCTTTTTTTATACCGATTCACTATGCTTAGTAGTAGGAAGAGAGTCCACATTCGCAGAAAAATATGCATTTTAAATACGCTTAAAGACTAGATAGATTTCTATCTTCGAATATTTCTATTTTTAAACGGTTGGCATGGCTTTCGTCTGCCAGAGCGATCTGTGATCAAAAACTCACCCTGTATAGCAGAAGTACACCAAATCTATATTGGTTGAGGAAGTACTGCATTTGTTTATGCTAGCCTGTTGTGTGCAAACAGCACTAAGACGTACTTCGGTCAGATAGATTGCTCCTGATCTCGAGCGACGAGAAAAATATCTTCCTCCCAAGTCCAGCTAGTAAAGCATACCTACCTGACACCAAAAAATCTCTCCAGTTTCATAGACATGCGTTCCCACGACACCACAAACGTGACAGCCCGCTACAAGGTTCAGCGCCACATAGACACTATGGTGCTCCTCAAGGAGGACAGCATAGAGCCCGCGGCCACCGTCAGCACCACCGAGATCCCCACACAGACGCTGCACCAGCTCATCGAGGCCAACCAAATGCTGACGCTGCCGAGACTGTCCTCGCAGGTTTGTGACCGAATCACCTCGAGAATTATAGTCGGTTCCCAAAGTATCTGATGAAAATGTAAAAAAATTAAAGAAAGAATAACATTATCTGGCAACAGTTCGTGAAACACAAAATACAAATTAATAAAAAACTTTTTTACAAAAAAACAACCGACTTCCAAAAAAAAACACTAAAAGACGTGAAAAATAACTTTAATTTCGGAAGTCGGTGGCCAAACACGAAAATACAAAACCAAAGGCACCGACTTCCGAAATAAAAGTTATTTTTCACGTCTTTTAGTGTTTTTTTTGGAAGTCGGTTGTTTTTTAACCGACTTCACAAAAAGGAGGAGGTTCTCAATTCGCCTGTATGTTTTTTTTTTTTTTTATGTGTGTTAGCTCAGAACTCTTTCCTGGGTGAACCACTTTGGATGATTCTTTTTTTGTTAGAAAGGACATACCTCAAGGGTGGTCCCATGATAAGGAAACCAGGATCTGATGATGGAATCCCGGAGAAATCGAGGGGAACCTTCGAAAATCGTAGGAGCGCCTAGTGCGTTTGTTAATTTTTTCATTAAGTATTTTAAAGAACTACAAAACCTTTCGCGTGTTTATGATGCACACGTGTGCATCATGCCATCACCTTTCGCGTGCATCATAAACACGCGAAAGGTTAATGAAGGTCTGGAATCGATCTGATGACGGAGCCGAAAGACAGTCGAGGGAATTCCTCAATGATTTACAGCAGGTACCTTGTGTTTGGGCTTGATTAATTTGTATTTATGAGAACTTTACACCTGAAGGGTTGTGACAGTCATTAGGGGTCTGATGATGAAGACGAAGGACAGTTAAGGGAACTCCTCAACGGTTTACAGTAGCTACCTTGTGATTCGTTTTAATTCATTTATATTGATGATAACTTTGCACTCATATGGGTTATAAGTGCCATTACAGATCTGATGATGGAAACCATAGACAGTTGAAGGAATTCCTCAACGATTTAAAGCAGTTACCTTGTGTTTGGGCTTGATTATTTTGTATTGATGAGAACTTTACACCTAGATGGGTTGTGACTGTCATTAGGGATCTGATGATGAATACGAAGGACAGTTAAGGGAACTCCTCAACGGTTTACAGTAGCTACCTTGTGATTCGTTTTAATTCATTTATATTGATGAGAACTTTGCGCTCATATGGGTTATAATTGCTATTACAGGTCTGATGATGGAGACCATAGACAGTTGAAGGAATTCCTTAACGATTTACAGCAGTTACCTTGTGTTTGGGCTTGATTATTTTTTATTGATGAGAATACTATACCCAGATGTGTTATGCTTATGACTGTCATTAGGGGGTCTGATGATGAAGATGAAAGACAGTTAAGGGAACTCCTCAGCGGTTTACAGTAGCTACCTTGTGTTTGGACTTAATTCATTTATATTGATGAGAACTTTACACCCATATGGGTTATAAGTGCCATTACAGGTCTGATGATGGAGACCATAGACAGTCGAGGGAATTCCTCAACGATTTACAGCAGTTAGCTTTTGTTGGGCTTACTTCATTCGGTTCAATATTCCAAAATATTCAGGTCGTACAAAAATAATACCCAATTATGATTTAAGTTTTTCATAGGGCAACCACTACGTACTAGTCATGCTGATGCGTCAATTTGAGACTGAATTTAAGTTGCGTGATCGCGTCATCTCTAGCAATGGTCTTTCGTTGGTTAATAAGCAATTTATGCTTGTCACAATGCATATGGTGAAATGGAGCTGATGGTGGCTTCATCATCAGCTCCAGTTCTTCTGGTTTTTAACCGACTTTCCCAAAAAGGAGGAGGTTCTCAATTCATCTATGTGTGTTAGCTCATAACTTTCTTCTGGTTGAACCGATTTGGATGATTATTTTTGTATTTGATAGCTGGTACTTCACATGTGGTCCTACTCCTACACTATTTTTCCACTTAGTTTATATGGATGATGTGTTAATAATTTCCTGTCACTGTTATTTACACAACAAGTAGTGGTATACGAATTTGTGTGGTGTAGGTACCGCAACTAAAAACCAAAGGCACCGACTTCCGAACTTCCGACTTTGGTTTTGTATTTTCGTGTTTGGCCACCGGCTTCCGAAATTAAAGTTATTTTTCACGTCTTTTAGTGTTTTTTTTGGAAGTCGGTTGTTTTTTTGTAAAAAAGTTTTTTTTTGGAAGTCGGTTGTTTTTTTGTAAAAAAGTTTTTATTACCAATTGAAATCCTCAACAATAAACTCCTCAATTCCTTGCATCGGGAAACGAAATATTTTGTAAAAAGTGATGAGCAGTTGACATTAGGCTATTGTAACTTCGATAAATTATTATCTAACCCACTAAAAAGTGAAAAATAAAAACTTTTTGACAAAAAAACCAACCGACTTCCATAAAATACACTACAAAGTGAAAAATAACTTTAATTTCGGAAGTCGGTGGCAAAAAACTAAAATAAAGATCCAAAGACACCGACTTCCGAAATTAAAGTTATTTTTCACTTTGTAGTGTATTTTTTGGAAGTCGGTTGGTTTTTTTGTCAAAAAGTTTTTTTGTAAAAAAGTTTTTATTTTACACTTTTTAGTTGCGGTACCTACCCCACACAAATTCGTATACCACTACTTGGTGTGTAAATAACAGCGACAGGAAATTATTAACACATCATCCATATAAACTAAGTGGAAAAATATTAAAGAAAGATAACTCAAAAATTACTGGTCAGATTTTGATCAAATTTAAATGGGACCACATGTGAAGCACCAGCTATCAAATACAAAAAGAATCATCCAAATCGGTTCAACCAGAAGAAAGTTATGAGCTAACACACATAAAAAACAAAAACCTACAGACGAATTGAGAACCTTTTTGTGAAGTCGGTTAAAAAAGTGAAAAGTTTTAACAACAATGTGTGCCTCACGGCTGGCCAAAGACTTCCATTTCAGCGTTAATGCCAGACAAATGCTGTTTGACGCTGGTTTTCTAATGGACCTTTAGGAACAAAAATGGATCAGAAAAAGTACCTGTAGATCTGTAAGTGTGTAATTTGTGGTGCCATTTACAAAACGAGTGCTTCGTTATGATTATAAGAATACTTAAGCCCGAAATTTTAATTTACCGTGACCCTTGGTTTTGGTTTTTCATTGGACAATTGAGGTTAATTTTATAACCTCAATTTTCGTTGACGATTTTTCAATTACAATTTATTAATGTTATTCAAAAGAAAATTGTTGGAAATAGTGGTGAGATGTAATGTTGAAATATACTAAATACACATGAATGTGTTATTAATTCGCTTTAGTGAACGATTGCGTAAGAATTTAACCTGAATAGGGTTTATCTACACTTTTATGAGATACTTTTGGAACCGACTCTACATAGGTTCACCTACGTGCCATCAATCTTTCCAGGGTTACTTGACAAACACAGTATCTATTTTTAGCACGGTCTACGACTGTGAAGGTGCATTTGCTAAATTAAATTACGCTCCTCTGACTTGGCTGAACTTGGCCATTGTTTCCGAGCGGGATAGTCTTTCTGCGGATTTCGTGAACTTTATGTTTGAGGAAAGTGGATACTGCTTTTTTTGAGGCTTTAGGTATCTTTTGTAACGTACGACTTTGAGAGATGTCGGTCAAGGTTGTCTTATTCGTATTAGTGCTGTCGCACTACATGCTGCTTGGGAGTTTGTTGCGCCACTTTTTCTTCTCAGCTAGAGCACTAGGAAGTGGTGAAGGGCGGGCGTTTTGGGGGACTGTCTTATGTTATTTTGACGCTTAAAAAGTGTTGATGCTCAGCCTTTTTTTTATAGAAACTTTGCCCCACACTAGGAATTTCTCCTGTATTCTGGGTGCGTTTACAAACATTCAAACTCACATACACAAACAGCCAGACCCGGAACTTTTTATTTGTTTCGTGCGGGAAACCGCGACACGCAACGCATTGGTCAATCGCTGAACCACTGCGCCAACCGTGTCGCCAATAAAAGCCTAATTCGAAGAAATTATTTTTGATTTTGAGACGAGTTTCCTGATCCACATTTTCTCGGATTCGGATCGGACGCCTTTAGATGTTTCATTTGATGTTGTGTTTTCTCTTATAAGCCTTCCGAGATAGTAATCGAACGATAACCTTGCAGAGCATCCTAGAGAGCGTGTGCCCGGTGGAGTGGCGCGCGGCGCGGCGCCGCCTGTGCTGCGTGCTGGTGTGCGGGGGCGGCGGGGGCGCGGGGGGCGGCGGCGCGGGCGCGCGCCGGGCGCTGCGCGAGCTGGCGCGCGCGCCGCCCGAGCGCCTGCACTACGCCTACGTGTATGCGCACAAACAGCCTGCGTTTATACATGCGCTGGCTAACGGTTCAGGTGAGGGTCCGTGTGTAAGACATAAATTCTATGCCGATTTCGGCTACGGTGATTATCTCTATTTCTAACAATTGTAGGTTACGAAGCATAACATACTTGACTTGCTACAGACCGATGTTCACGAGCACTTTGCTTCAAGGTACACCACCATACTATGGCCCGCCGTATTACGAATAACGCAGCTGTAGCCCGTAGGTTACAAAAACCTGTCCCTTTTCCATTAATGGCATATAAAATCTCACTTTACCTAAACTTGACTAAAAAAAATATTAACTTTTTTGTATGAGAGCAGTGTTGGCCCAGTGGTATCGGCCCCGGCTTACCGAGTTGCAGGTCATGAGGTCGAACCCAGGCACGAACTATACTTGTATTTAATTTCATTACCACTGCTCTCTTTACGGTGAAGGAAAACATCGTGAGGAATCCTGCATGTCTTAAAGCCAAAAATTCGAAGACACGTGACATCCACCAACCTGCAATAGGCCCGCGTGGTGGATTACGGTCCGCTTCCTCTCATAGAAGGGAGGCCTGTGTCCCAGCAGTGGGAACAGTATACGCTGGTTACTTATTATATTTTTTTCGTGTGTCTAGCCCAGAAGGCTAATTTAACTATGATTTAAATCTTGGTTGAATCTTGCTTTTAAACTACCGTACTTGTTTCCTACACCCACAAATAAACCGCAAAAATAATCCTAATCGAACCCTCCACCCAACAGGCAGCGACATATCAGCAATGGAGCATCGCATCGTCATAATCTGGCGTCGCGAGGCCACGCGCATACAATACGAGTGGCTCAACGAGACGTGGCCCAGTTGCACCCACGTTCACTGCGCTAACGACCACTTTCCTTCTGACCCGGCGGTTAGGGATGAGCTACTGAAGTACCATGAACGGTTAAATGAGACTAAACGAGCGTTAGATCAGCTGATTAAGAGGTTGTTGAAACCGACCGAGGTTATGGCGTATGAAGCTCATGTACAGGTTAGTGACCGCTACTTTTGTTCTGCTTGACGGAACTTCACCGAAGTGATGATTTAAAAACAAATTACTTTTAATTTCGAAAGATGTATAAATTCAGTAAATTACAGGTAACTCTATTGTTATATTGCAATACACTACCACAGTTTAACGTTGAACCCCCTAAGAAAAAAATGTTTTTAATTTACGTAAGTTGCAATTATAAAGCGATTTCATTTTATATCCATGTGGAGGATTACTGGTATAAAAAGACAGACAAGGTTTTTCAAAGAAAAATATAACTCAAAAAAGAAAGAAATGAAAGAGATGGTAAAAAGGAAAAAGAAAAAAAGTATAACAGGAAGTACTCTGATAACTTCAGGGCCAATGTTAAGCTGTTCTGGAAACAGGTAAGATTAGCTTGCGGAGTGACAGGAACATGTAACAAGAATGTAAGGTCTTGGAACGCTGGAAGGGATATTTTGAAAGTTTATTTAGATGTCAGGATAGTGTGCAAGGTGTGGGTAACTGGGCAGACGCTAGTTCTGAAGACCCAAGCTCAGATGTAGATGTAGAGAATGAAATAGAAATAAATGAGATCGTAAGAGCGTTGAAAGGGATGAAAGTTGGGAAAGCTGCAGGGTACGACAGAGTGTCTTCTGAAATGCTGAAGGGCGGTGACGGGGTGGTAGCAAGCCTGTTGTGCCCGATCTTTAATATGTGTTGGAGATATGGCCGTGTGCCGGATGATTGGTGTAAGGCTGTAATCGTACCACTATACAGGGTGGATTTTTGAGATGGGGCAGCAAGGGCGGGTGGTGCCGCGCGGTTATGTATGGCAGAGATGGTTGGGTGTGGCAAAAGAAGCATGAAAGTAGAATAAATGCTGTGGAAATGCATTCCTTGCGAAGCATGTGTGGTGTGACTATGAATTATTGGCTGAAGAATGATGTGATAAGGCAACGGTGCGGTTTAAAAGAAGATTTAGTGACAAAAATTGAAAATAGTATGCTAAGATGATTTGGTCATTTTGAGATAAGGATGAATGAAGGGAGACTAACAAAAGGTATTTACAAGGCAGATGTGAGTGGAAACGCTGGGAAGGGACGCTCTAGGAAGACATATAGTGACCTTATTGGTGATGTTCTTTTGAAAGGTCAGGTGCGTAGTACTCACAACCGGCGTGCGTGTACGAACGTAAACGAGGCAAAAGGAATATGTAAGGATCGTAGCAGGTGGCGTTCCGTAGTTTCTGCCTACCCCCGTGGGAAGAAGGCGTGAGTTTATGTATGTGTATGTAAATATAACTCTGAAAATGTGACTAAAACTCACTGAAATTGCGCTTAGTAAAACACTAACTTTATTTTAATACTCTTGTTCAGGAGCTGTTAGACGAGGCAGCTTTAGGCACAGTATGGCGCGCAGTGCTCAAAGTGTGCGAATGGACGGAGCGAGCAGCCGCTGCCATGCGCACACAACGAGCAATATCTGCTCTATCTGTGCTCGCGACTGTGGGGCTTGTGCTTGCCGCTGGGTATCTCATGGCGTACCTCATGTATGTACACTTCCACTTAATCAAATATCAATTAAGTTGTCAAAATGTTTTGTAAGAATGAAAAGTTCATAAAACTGAATGTATAAGGACTAAAGTACTACTAAGTAGTTAGTACTTAGTTATTGCTTTTTCGAAATCATATAAATAAGAAACTAAATTTATCTCACGAAACAACGCGCGTTTTACTTGTGGTTACCAAGTGTACAAACACGCTGTGAATGTGTGTGTAAGCGCAGGAGCTCTCGGTACCGTCCTAGACAGTGGCGAAGTTGGAAGTGTCTGTGCGTGTGCTGACGCAACTCGTCTTCACGCACACATTCACAGCGTGTTTATTATACACTTGGTTGCCACAAGTAAAGCGCGCGTCGCGTCGTGAGATAAAAATACTGTAACAACAAAAAGCTCGTTATCGTTACTAGACATTTTTACAATATAGTTTATTAAACCTACATTCCTATCCCCTTTCACAGCCGCGTAGAAGAAGAATCAGTACAGCGTCAGAAGGAAGAGAGAAAGAAACAGAACTGCACTGCTAAGAAGAACAACAACGAGCAGAGTTCTGAACTACGACTGCATGAGTTACGAGCTGAGAAGTATAACGGACTGGTTAGGTATGTATCCGTCGGAAATTAGAAGCGATGTGACGTTGTTTCTTGCCGGTCACATTGATAAAAAAAAAATAGGAATTAATAAATTAAAAAAAAAAAACTTATATTTCGTATAAACATTATAATGGGCGTATTTTTACGTCCCGAAGCTATTGGTTAACAGTGTGATTTTGAAGGCGTTTAATAAGTTCAACCAGTATGTTTACCCGGTAAAGTTCTAACTGTAACTTTAGAGGTCAGTGAGGGATAATTTTTGAAGATAAAACACCATGGTCTGTTGAAAGGCACTTGCCACGATATTGTTGTACTTTTTACCTAAAACGAAACAACTTCTTACAATACAACTATTTCCTTAATGTCCTTCGGGAATCATCGCATTTCCGAATACAAACGAATGCTAATTTCCATGTCCATCAATTATTAGATTTATCGTGTATAATAATTTGAATTCAGAACTAAGTACTTTATTGTTGTTTTGTTTTGACGTAACACTACAACGACTATAAATTTCAACGCTAGGGGGTTCAGAATAGGCGCAAGGGAGAGGCAATCGTTGCGCCCTCACGCCCCTAGTCGCCGCAGGAGGAGACACCCTGGGCGTCGGGAGTCGATAGCCGACTCCCGGCCACCGTAGGCGCGGGCTTGGGGACGGCGAGCAATGGGCAGTTTGCCGTCCGGTAAGGACCAGGCCCGGGTCGACGGCGCAACGTGTTCCACGCGCGCCTCAAAGAAATGTCAGCATAATTGACGGGGTCCGATAGGGCCGATGCCTGCCGACGTCGCGGATTGTTTGAAAGAATTACCGTGGCCCTGGCGCACAGGCAACTAAAGGAACACGAGTGGGTTTTAGTCAGTAAGAGTCTGACACGCTCTCCCGCTCCGCCCAGAGCGGGCGAGGTCATTCGATCAATTCCCACCACATAAAAAAGTGGTTTCAGAATTATGTACTGT
The DNA here is from genome assembly GCA_916610205.1 of Griposia aprilina. Classification (NCBI taxonomy): domain Eukaryota; kingdom Metazoa; phylum Arthropoda; class Insecta; order Lepidoptera; family Noctuidae; genus Griposia; species Griposia aprilina. The sequence goes on along the minus strand of OU744295.1, from coordinate 2,590,202 downwards.
AACCATGGTAACAGGTTGTACGTCGATGTCCCTGCCTGCCTGTAAACGAGTGAGTGTGCGTGCGAGTATTGCGTAAGGAACTTCGTTTAAACACGTTTTTTTTTTAAAGTGAGTTACGTTAGCCAGATTTCCTTCAACTTGATCCTTTTCTTGCAGACTATTGAAACCTGGGTGTCGAACGATCGTGTTGCTGGTAGACGTGCAGAGTCGCGTGCAACTGTTGTCCAAGTTTCATAAGATTGTGTGGCCTTACCGCAAGTAAGTACAGTCACATCCAAAACATGTTCGTCACCTTATTTTTGTCTGCGCATTCCACGATAGAATCTATTTTACCGGCTCAGTTTTATACAGCGTGAATTTTTCAGCTGATGCGCGAGCGAAGCATCTCCGTTTCAGCTTGGACAAAAATGCTTTCATATGTCCGGATGTCCGGCTGTTCTCCACTACAGCTCGCATTTCTCAACCGATTCTCATGACATTTTGTGAGAAGATTCGACAATTATATGGAATTTTTTGTCGAATCAGTATTTCGAAATTTTTCAAAACGGCCGGTGTCCGCCATTTTATTGTTATTTTTTTCGATTTCAACCCCCATGTACATGGCGGTTGAAAATGTAAAAAAAAAACATATTTCAGCCATTTCGCGCACTTTGCGCGCGCTTTTTGTTTCAAAGTGCGCGGTGAACATTTGTTCAATTTTAAGCTATGCAAAGACTCGCTAGGTCTACAGCTTACAGAGCCACTAGAAGATAAACAACTCCATGCAATTCCAAAAATCTTTTAAAAACTTTTAAGTGACAAAAAAGATCTGCGACCAGAGTAGGTAACCCGAACAAAGAAAACTTCAGACAAATGCGCAATCATTGGTGCACTACTGCAAAGCGCGGCAGTACAAAACCTAGAAGCATGGCATCAGTGGACGTAGATGGTTACTTTGTGGCGCGACGTTCGTGCTAATTCGGAAACACGAAGTTTACCGAAGCGCATAACCCTTCTGGTCGAGCTGTAGTTACCGAGTCCCCGGCCGGCAGGAACAAGACGCTGGTGTTCGCGTACCTGTGCGTGGAGCGGCACGCGGGCTGGTTCGCGCGCGTGCTGCAGCTGTCGCTGGGCGGCGCCGAGCTGCGCCTCAACGCGCGCAACTGTGTGGGCACGGTGCTGGCGCTCAACCCGCACCGCAAGTACTTCTGCATCTACCACGCCAAGCACCCCGAGTGCACCAAGCCGCACAAGGTAAACTACACACATTGATTACAGTTAAAGCATACATATGCAGGTACTTTGGTTGATGGCGTACGCAAATCCAAGGGACGATCATGTATAGTTGCAGGTTTTTCTGCGTGAGTATCGACGCTGTACTTTTCGGGAACAACGAATATATGTATAAGCCCAAAATCCAGATTCAAGATACAGTACTTTATCTCACGAAGCGACACGTGGTTTACTTGTGGTAACTAAGTGTACAAACACGTTTTGAATGTGTGCGTGCAGACGAGTAGCGTCAGCACATAACATACACACACTCACAAACTTCTGACTTGGCCATTGTCTCGGACGGTACCGAGAGCTGCGCTTACACACACATTCACAGCGTGTTTGTACACTTATCTAAATGAAAATACCATAGCCGCCGTGAATAATGTGATGTACCCGTGACGTAAATGAAGATACAAAGTTGGGTTGCTAATATTAAAAACCCTAGTCCTTCTAGTAGTACAAGCGTTACTTATTTATCCATTTTACCAACAGCTTCTGTCTACAATATTTCATAAATATAGGAAACAATTACAAGTTAACCAGCATTCTCAAAAGTTACGTTAATCTCTTTGGCTGTATTGTTGGTAGCTGGCTGGTTTTGATACCATTAAATATATGAAACTTAAAAAAAAAAACGTAAATTTAAAAAAAACAGTCACAAAATAGAGCTGTTGACCTTGAAACGGCTGAACCGATTTTGATATACATGTCTATGTACCACCGCTAGAAAACCTGCTTTCAAATAAAAAAACGCATCCAAAATTGGTCCGTTTAAGAGCTACGGTGCCACAGACAGACCCTTTTGCTATTGTTTTCCAGTCCGCCAAAATAAGCGAATCTAACGAAGAAATTAGATACATTTTAAAGTTTTATTACAAAAAGGGAAAATGCTACACAAGCCGCGAAAAAATATGTGACCTTTATGGGCTTAACGCAGTGTCAGTAAGAGTAGCACAAAGTTGGTTCAACCGTTTTCAGTCCTGGGATTTTGATGTCAAAGATGGAGCTCGCTCTGGTCGCCCTGTTACGGATAAAGTCGAAACCATTTTTTAAAAAGTGGATCAAGATCGGCTTATTAGTAGTTACGACATAGCTGAAGAGTTAGGGGTTGACCACAAAACAGTTTTGACCCATTTGAAAAAGTCTGGGTAAACAAAAAAGCTCGATATTTGGGTGCCACACGAGCTCTACGTCTTGAATTTGTATATGAAATACGAAATAACTTTTTCCCCGACCTAATATGTTGTTGTGTTCTCAGCGAATGAGTCGCATGACGCGGTCGCTGGGCGAGGGCGGCACGTTCGACCCGGAAGCAGGCGCCTTCATCGGCTTCCACACGTCGCCCGACTCCTCCTCCAACGACGAGGGTTCCGACCCGCCCGTGCTCATGCAAGGTGAGCACTACACATAATTTAGAAACTGCACAGTTTTGCTAGGCCCAATCACACCTGTGAAGTTTGCCTAACTAACGCAGTAAATTGGTACCTACAAGTATAAAGACCCGTCACATAGCCGATATCCACGCATTCTGTACATCAAACTAAGTAACATGGAGCAAAAATGATTGTTGGATAACGCGTTTTATTTTTGGTATGAAAAATCGCTGTTTTATGGCAGTGCGCAATGTTACTCACGCTAAAGTGCTTATGGGTGTATTTAAAATTTGTTTTCGTGGAAAAAAGGGGACTTTGACCTTCAGCATTTCCGTAACCAGCAGGGTAATTGTGTAACACACTAGCTATAGTAATGGCTTACATTTTAACAGTTCAACAACACTCATTGCGTTATTTATATAATAGGTCTTTACCTATGAAATTGCCGTTTTGTATGAAAAAATTTAAACGAATTTTTTTCATGAATTTTTTATTTGTATTAATCGAAGTAATCACCCATGCAATCAATGCATCTTTGCCATCGCAGTGGCAGTTTATTGATGCCCTTCTTAAAGAAATCAGCTGGACGGGAGGCAACAAATTCTTCAAAGGCATTTTGTACTGCCTCTCGGGTATTAAATTTTTTTCCCGCCAAGAAGTTATCCAAATTCTGGAAAAAGTAGTAGTCTGTAGGCGCAAGGTCTGGTGAGTAGGGCGGATGACGGAGAGCTTCCAACCCCAGTTCTTGCAACTTGGAGACCGTCTGCTGTGCAGTATGAGGTCGCGCGTTGTCGTGCAGGAGCAGCGGAGACGAGCGATTGACCAATGCTGGTTGGAGATGCGCCAGCTTCTCCATCATTGTGTTCAGTTCTTCACAGTACACATCTGCAGTAATGCTCACCCCGTTTGGTAAGAAGCTGTGATGAATCACACCGGCGCTAGACCACCAAACAGTGACCATCACTTTTCTAGGGGTAAGTTTTCGTTTAGGGCATTGTTTAGGTGCTGAACCAGGATCCAACCAACTTGCTGAGCGCTTACGGTTATCAAACAGAATCCATTTTTCATCGCAGGTAACAATGCGGTTCAAAATTCCTTCATTTGTGTGTCTGTTGCGCAGTGCAAGGCACGTCTCGACGCGTACTTCGCGCTGGCGATCATTGAGTTCGTGGGGCACCCATTTGTCAAGCTTTTTTACCTTGCCAATTTGACGCAAATGGACCAATATTGTTTTGACGCTAACGTCGAAAGCTGCTGCTAATTCAGCCGTAGATTGTGTATCATCAGCTTCCACAATCGCCTTTAATTCGTCATTGTCGACCAAAGTCTTCGGACGACCGCGAGGTTCATTTTTCAGGTCGAAATTTCCAGAACGGAAGCGAGCAAACCAATAACAGGGGGTGCGTTGGTTTGTAGTGTTAGCTCCGTAAACGTCGTTGATGTTGCGTGCCGCTTGTGCCGCGTTGCTGCCACGACGGTACTCATATTCCGTAATTACTCGAATTTTTAACGTATCCATGATGACGAAAAAGATTGAAATGCGATGAAAATGTAACACTAATCAATAAAGAAATGACTACTTTTAGAAAAAAAAATCCATGTTTTTAAAATAAAATTAATTTGAAATTAGAATTCTTAGCCAAACAAAAATTATTTTGATTTGAAATGGCCAGGACTGCAGAACGGCAATTTCATAGGTAAAGACCTAATATTAAAACTTTTTGTTATGTTTAAACGCCTCTTAACTTTAAGCAACGTTTATAAATATTACTGATCGCAATTTTACATCTTTCTTTGCAGAGAACCTTCTAGACGGGCTTGAGAACTGGCTGGACCGACTATTCGAAGGCAGTACCCACCGCTACTACATCAACTACTGGCCCGACATGACCACCAAGTGAGCCACTGCGAGCCAATCACAGTGAGCCACGAGCTACAGTGAGCCACTCAGTTTTGTTTAGTCTGTACACGTTGACGCTTTGGCGTAACTGGGAATGAGGGAAGAAATGATGTAAAAGTTTTTGTTATGAGGTTGGCATACCGATTGGTTTGACAGACAGCGTAGGGTTGCCAACCTTAGAAAGTTGGAATGTCTTGTGTGCCTGTATTTTCATGTTTGTTCGTGGAATGTTGGCTTGAAGATAGTTAAGAGGTGTTTGATTCAAGTATTAGCGGATGTCCTACTGTTATTTCACGTAACATATTTATAAGTATTATTTTACAATATCCTTTCGGGCTTCCTTTAAATTGACGATAAAATTAAGTGAATGCGAAGTTTTTATTGTAACAAAAAGATAAATATCAATAATATTCCTAGTTACGCCAAAATGCAACATGGTTCACCAGTTATTTTAATAAAATTATTTCTCGTATTTTTTTCGTCGTTATTAAGAAAATATACTGCCCGGTTATTGCCGTTTTCGACCATAGATTATAAATAAGTGTGATAGTTATTCGTAACGGTTTGCCTTAGAGCTGATACCCACGATAAGAGTTTCGACAACTCTTCTGAATCGCACTTCGAAAAGATACTAGGGACATTGTAGATTAACGTTAAAATTAAGTTCGGAAATCCTCTCGATGTACGAATCGGACAGTTGCGAAACAAAGGGCCTGTGTCGACACCTCCAGATGAGTTCCGGTTAAATTATCTGGTAGATAATTTAATACAAGTTCGGTTCCATTTTAGGGTTTCGTAACCAAATGGCAAAAAGAAATCTCTTATTATTGAACTGAAACTTCCTATGGGGCGATTAGATAATTGGACGAGTATTGAGAGTGAAATTTCAAGGACGCGTCACGTTTAGGCACATTTCATTACATAAGAGAGAAGAAAGATATAACTCTCTGTCTCACACTAAATCTCTCTTATACGTTATATTTTAAGAAGTTTCACTCCTATCACGTGTACGGTGCTGCAGGCGCAATTTTTGACGTGATAACGTCTTATAAATCGATAAACGCCGGCTGCACGTAGGTAAGTAAAAGCATGACTCATTGTCACGTTCCGCCATGACGTTATCACGTAAAATTATCATACGTGAACCGATTTTACAGACAACCATTTTTGATTTTCTTTTTGATTCTGACTATCCGGAGGTGGTGAAATAAGTCCTTAGTATTGGGTTATCACGCTTTCTCGTAACGTGGTACTTTCGTTGTGTGGCTGTACGGTGAGGAACTATAGATTCGATCGATACAGTCGGGTGGACAAGTGTAATAATGATCAATCGCTCTGGGTACACTTCTGTTGACAAGGGCTTAAAGTTAGATCGAACGTAGCGTTGTGAAATATTGTGTGTCCTTTGTTAGTGATTGCCATTTAATGATAAATGGGTTGAGTATGACGATCGGTGCCATTGTGTCGCGTGCGACTCGCGTCACGTGTCGCGTCTGCTTGAAGGAGTCTTTACAAGATTTTGAATATTTCTCTTTTAATTTCTCCTCGTATACAGCGCTAAGTAGCAATGGGCATTATATACAAAAAAATAATAAGAATAACGTTTATTTGGAAACGGTTCATCAAACTCAAAATATAAATACAAAAGTGGAATGTTTTAACAAGTGTGTGCCTCACGTCTGCGCCAAAAAGTGAACGAATTTTACGCAGCGCAACTCAAAAGAAAGGCCCGAAATTTTCTGGTCTGTAACAGATCGCAAACGTGACTGCAGAGCGTGAGGTCTGGGTTGATCCCCAAGTCGCGAAGTGTTATTGGATTTTCCCTTGAAGAAAGTTCATGCCAATAGGGTAGCCCTTTATACTCCATAGGACTTATATCGTAACTGGCATAATTGTACATGTGCTATACACATTTATGGGTGTGCTATGCACCTAGCTACTGACTTTTAATATGTGCCCATGTAAGTTTATGTGAAATAAAATAATTTGAATTGGAGAATCTCTCTGCCCCTTCGAGGATTGCAGTCGATGTATTAGTACAAACGATTTCTAGCTACATCACAATGGTCCAAATGCCCTTAGTCAGTAGAAGTGTACTTAAAATCCTAGGCCAAATTGTATTAGTGCCTATGTTGGATAGTTAGGCGAACTGAGTCTCCTACTATAGGTATTAGCTTTATTCTAGCTCGGATGTTGAGATTTAACGTTCGGAGGCCGGTGTCTATAACTCAATGTAAGAAAAGTAAGCAATTTTATTAATTGGAATTATAGGTGTACAAGGCTAGGCGCATGGGCAACATCGGAACTAACGACGCCATCTTGATTTTGAAATACATTTCTTAAAACAATCTTACAAATGTTTACCAACAGCGTCCCCCTATCAACGTCATTCGAGCGCTAAAAGATCATTGAATGACTATATTTTGATTTATGTTTGTAGAAGTTTTGAAATGTTTCCTGTTTATTGTAAAATCATTAAAATTTCACGCCCCCAAAAAAATGGCCAAACGAAAAAACCTTAAATCGTCTAATAATTTTTTTAAACTTGATGAAATTTAGGCAAGTGCACTTCAGGAAATGTAGGCGTAATTAACGTTAATCACCATTTAAACCTGCCCAGAGCTTACACCGGCCCTGTTCGATTAAAATAATAAAATAAAAACAAAATATTCACACTTTTGTATTAATAAATAAAATTAGCTGTAAATTAGCAGTTTGTCTTCACGATATCACAATAACTAGTCTTATAGAGTACCTACGATAAAATAAGGTCAGTATTACGGCACTGCACCTCATTAATGGTAAACACTATGCTATTACATGACGTGATAGACTCCGATGTCTATTGCTATCACTAGGATAAATAGAGGGTTAATAGAATAATTGCCTTGGATAACCTAGAAGTCTTTAAACAGACTCCGGACCCACGTTGTCCGAAGCAAGGAAAACCTATCCAGGTGGAGATTCATAGACGACTCCGCCTTTGAGTGTAAATGTGGTGCTGTTCCACAAACGATGAGACACTTGATATCGTGCGTGTGCTGTCAGCTGCACGTTACAGGATCTGATGGCGTCAATCACATAACCGAATTCTGAGCCGAGTCCACTTAGATTGCCATCGACACGCTAAGAGGAATACAACAAGAAGCCGCGTGCCTGACGGGTTTTCCCATCGGCAAAAATGAAGTACTTTCATACACTTTCATCCCCTATTTAAACTTTATAGGGGATAAATTTTAATTATGCTTCCTTAGTGATCACCATCGTTATAAAAAAGAACCTTAGTGCTAAGTTTCATGCTTCTAGACTCAGCAGTTAAGGCCACATGAATAAAAAACCGAGCAGAAAGCTTCATAATAGAGCTCAAAATTCTTACCTACTTTCATAGGGCTGTCACTCGGTTATTAAACATAAAAAAAAACCGGGCATGTGTGAGTCGGGATTCGGCAATGAGCACGGACGGGGGATGGCCAGACCGACAGACGAAGAGACGGACAGGCACTGTGACTGAGGTGATTCCATAAGTTTTCCGTTTTCCAATTTTGGCACGGAACATTAAAAATAGTGTAGCTTTGAAAGATGAAATGGTTTATAATGTTAAGTTTGTTTAAAATTAAGTAGGTACAAAAAACCAAAGTAAGTTAAGTAGGTACATTTAATTCCTAACCAAACGCCCGACATTTCAGATCAAAGTGGCCAGTTCGACAAAACGCGAATTTCATATGTAAGGACCTATTATTTGTAAACACAGTACTACACAGTCTGGCATCTTTAAAAACAATTTAAAAAACGTCCGCGTCGTATTGCTGCCGGTGGCACCCCTTAACTTTCCGCTTGCTGAGCAGGCTCAAACCGCGCGCCTTGTCGATGACAGTCACACACACATAGCTATACTTGTAGTAGTGTACCCGCGCACGGCGTTAGTATGAAGCTTTCCTTCTGCTCGGTTTGTTATTCATGAGGTTAAGGCTGTGCGTAGTCTGTCAGTGAATGAATTTAAGTTTTTCATAAAGTAGATATGTAATTGTCTCGATTCTCAGCTTGCTGGTCATTTCGCTCGAAGTTGTATTATTCATTCACAAGAATCTCATGGCTGCCTAGCCTTCCCCAACTATGTGTAGCTCGGCTTAAGTCTAACCGGATGCAGCTGAATACGACTATTCTAAATGGAGCGACTGCCTATTTAAACTCCACAACCCAGTTACTGGGTAACATGATACCCCTTTGTAAGACTGGTCAAGAAGAACCAATGAAAAATCTCATTTGGGTAAACAGTAAATCTTGGTTTTTTATTTATTACATATCTCATACATAATGTTACTGATTTAAAAGAAATTTGGGATCAACAGAAATACAATCAGTGCCAAAGCTCTCAAGCATCGCACAGTATTAACTTTTAATTTAGTAAATAAAGAACAAACATACTGTGCCATAATTTCATTCTAAACTATAATAATGTTTATAAAGGGGTACAATTTGAGAGTTTGTATATCTGCGGAACTACTGACACAGTATTGCAGAGTGTCATAAGATATATTTTATATTAAAATAAGGAATTTCACGCGGAAGAAGTCGCGGACAGAAGCTGATTAACTTATAAAATAGCAATAGAAATCGGTGTCTATCACGATATGTAATAGCTACTTTACACGTTTTTAAATCTTTATACATTCTACCTGGTAACATTTGATTGAGCTTCGTTAAAATTGTCTGTTTAAAGCTAGACAACAATATTATTATAATGCAGGGAAAAGAGGTCTTGATTATTAAAAATACAACAGTCGTTTCTCTAACCAAGTTTTTTTTGATCTGGAAAGCTATAAAACTTTAAAAAAAACTACATATTGGTAGAATTAAAATTAAAGCAACGATTGGAGACATTGCCTCCAAAAACTCAATTAGAAATCAAACAGGTCTTCAGATGTCCTCGTTTGCTGTACTTTGCCCTTTAAGACACTTAAAAATAACATTCTCTTTCCAATGTCATCTAATAATCCTGTGATCTACACTGAGCTAAGGATTTCGATAGACATAATTCATGCAAAACTTGGTTCAAGTAACTACTAACATTTTTTTTCGGATTGCCAGACAAATCGCTAAATTATATTAGTATTGAGATAGTTATTGTAGTATTATTATTATTATTATACAATACATAACTTTGTTTATATTTCAATCAAAATGTTATTTATTGATCCTGTGAGTGAAATCGGCTGTCCCGAACGATGTACTAGTCAAATGTATTACCAAATGTTATATTTTATAATTTAGCTAAATATTATAGTTGTCGCCATTGTAAGTTTGAACGTCAGTCATGAGAAACTCATGCGCACTCGACTAAGTTTTGTCGTCGCATTATCTCACGCTGGACAGGCATGGCTATACAGGTTGTAAAAAGAAGCATCACATAGCCGTTATCTATGCAATCTGAACATCAAACTAAGTAATACTGAGCAAAATTTTTATTTTGGGTGTAACAAATCACGCAAAACACTTATGCAACGGAACAAGAGTTGTGAAACTATATTAAAAAGTTTCGTGGACAAAAAGATAAGAACTTTGACTTTTATTTTCTCCGTAACCAGTAGTGGTCGATGGACTCTACCCGTTATTTAAGCATAGTCATGTCTCGATTCGGCGCGAGATAGCCACAAAATTTGTCGCACGCAGGCGCATGTTGGCCCAGATGGTCGAAAGAGTGTTTATTTAATAAGATAAGATATTTACAATCTTGTGTTCAAATCGGAATGATAAATCGAGTTTCACAGGTTTTCAAATGTGTCAATAATAATCATGAGGTAGTTATTTATAAGCCGTTGTGGGTAATTATGTTTTTTCTTGCCAATTAAAAGTATTTTTGTCTTGTTTCGTAGTTCATTATCTATGATAGTACAGTTATAGTATTTCGTTCACATATATTTAAATAATTTAATATCTTTAAACAGAATTTATCTCCGTACTTCTGCATGACAATTACATTAAAGAATCTCTTTTGATTTCCTATTTTTCGATCGTGTGTATGATAACAATAAAGTGCATTTTATTACTAAATTAAATTGTTTGATAAATAAAAAGACAAATTTGTATAATCCTAACAAAATGTATAAATTAGTGAATGTTTTCATTGTATTTGTTCAATGTTGTTTATTGGTGGGACTTGTTAAAATGTACACATTTATTTGTTTGTTGCATATGCCCATTATACAACAAACATCCATTCTGAATGTTGATTGGTTAAAAAGAACGTCTTTTGTTATTTTTGTAGTTGAAACGATAGATGTACCTATAACTTTGTTAATCAAGTTACGATTAATTAATTTGTATTTATACATCATTGTTGTTATGATTGCACTTGTTGAATGTTTACTTTTTAAATGTCACAGTTCCATGTTGCTGTAATATCTTTTTTGAGGAAAAGGTGATATTTAAATAAAGGACCAGTCTTCATTATATTTGAGATACGAATGCTCTATCTCTCTCGGAATGTAGCTGTTTCGTTCCCCCAATACGAAACCGCATAGATGTGCTGTTTAACCTGTGTTGCCATGTTTTATAGTTATTAATTATCACCACGTTGGGTGTCTGTATATGGGTTGTTGGTAAAGCTTGTCTATTCATACTAAAATATTATTATTGTTGTATTTAAATTATTTCTATTATTAAGATACTCTAAATCTATCCTTTATCTTAATTCCAGTATCGATTTGTACAATAAATGATTAAATATTGTTCTTTATTTCTGTGTTTTATTTTATCTTGTTTACATAACCTGTGGTCTCAACACGGTGAAAGAAAACATCTAGTGAAAACTGGCATGTCCTAGAACCAAAAATTCGGACATCCACCAACCCGCACTGGGCCCGCGCCCCACGTGGTGCATTACGGCCCTCTCCCTCTCGCAGAGAGGAAGCTTGTGCCCCAGCAGTGGGCACATTATAGGCTGATTATGCTATTTTTTCTTAGCGAAATATTCATGTCGTTTTGCAGTTGCTTGACAAATGATACGTTTTTTTTAGCAGTAATGCTATGACAAAGTCAACACCTAACGCTTCAGAATTTGGTAGCTGGATTTGGGTGGTTACCACGCGCCATGCTCCGGTGCGGCGGACACGCGACCCCGCGCCTGATTTCTACACAAATATAAGGCACATTACACAATGCAACGCATCACGTGGCGGAGCGCAGATAACACGCCCCCTCGCGCGATATTTTTCATACAAATTCAATAAAAACGCGCATCCGCGCGGGGAATTTATCTCCGTTTCCCGCGCCCCGCCGCATGATGCGTTGCAGTGTGTGATCCGCCTACTGAAAACGCGTTTCCGCGCGGTGCATTAGGCTCGGTTTCCCACGCCATGTTATGTGGCGCGTTGTAGTCCGCCTCAGCAACATGAACGGTCTATAATAGCCACTTTGTAAGCCTTTGTCTCAGGAACTCGGCAAATGTAAGGTAGGACGCCCTCGGGCTGCGTGGAGCGACGATTATGGCAGAGTGGCTGGGTAGCAGCTGGATGAGAGTACCTACCCGTGGATCTCGTTCAACGACTTGAGATTAGAGTAGTACCTGATGAAATTACACTTTAATCAGGTACCTACTTTTGCGAACCCTGTTCAGGTTAAATTCGTACACAAGGACTAAAGGGATTTAGTAACACTTTCATCTATCTAGAAGGTTTAATTTTTATTTCTCACCATTTTATTCAATATTAATTGTTTGATTAACATTATTAAATTGTAATTGAAAAATCATCGACGAAAATTACAGTAATAAAATAAACCTCAATTTGTACGTTACTGATCCTCTATTTGTTTACGTTTTCATCCATGGACGAACAATAAAAGGCGGACGCAACTCCGCTAAGACAAAACTGAGTTCCGTATGTGTGACAGTTGCCGTTTACGCGCGACTGTCGTCGGCCGACTAAGGCGCGTTAGTCGCATTTGCAACGCGCTACTGAAGCGATGCCAACGCACTACTAACGCGCTTCAGCATCGCGTCTGTATCGATTCAAACGCGCGACTGTGTCGGACGACACCGGGGAGATAACGGAGGGAGGGTGGCGCATGAGTGGGCATCAGTACAACAGCACAGACTAAAAGGCTGTCGGCTGTCCACGCTTCGGTTGCTTGCGTAAAAACAGCACCAAAGACAACGTGACTAATGTTGCCTCAACGGAGTCCATCTTGCATCTGTGGCATTTTTGTGCCGTTAGTGAATCGCGTTTGCATCGTGACTGAGAATCGTGGTGTGGGCGAGAGCAAACAGCTAGCGACCACATCGCGACTTTGTCGATGCGAACGCGCGACAGCATCGCTACAAAAAGTCGCCATGGGCGAGTGGCCTTATGTGTGAATGTGTGCGTACAGCGAGCTGGTCGATGTGACCTGAGTAACACAGTTATTTGCTAGCGAGAATCTGTCCGATTTTTTTTGTTCGTCCATGATTTTCATCATATACTTTTAGAACAATCCAAACATCGGGCAGTGGACTGCTATAGGCTGTTGATAATGATGAATCCCTCACATGGCCATGGTCCTGCTAAGCCAGCCAGCCATCCATTAAATATTTGTTTGAAATTGAACCATAATAGGATAACAATAAAACAGCTTAAAATAAGTTAACTGCATCTATTTCATAATATTATTGGTCTATGTAGTTGTCAGTTTGTGCCACAAATAGTAAATGCTGTAATAGGTGTTCCTGAGTGGATGCTTCTTCTTGTCTTAGTCTTAGATATTCATTTCATAGCTGTAAGAAAACAAAATACAGTTGACATTATGATCTATGTAGTGGTTCTTGCTGGTTAGTGGTTTTAACAATTGCTTCACCATAAAAAAAAGATTGTTCTACAAAAACATATTGGACATTATATTTCCATACATTAGTCAGAAAGATTTTTTGATTAGATTGAATTCAAACTGCAGAAAAGATAACAAAAAGTTTCTTTAAATTCATTTATGATAAGTTCACAAACCTTTGGATGAATTTCTAAATCATACATATGTTTGAAACAATGTTGTAAACAGGCTGGGAAATGGGAATGAACAGTGGTCATAATTCCAGGTATATGAACAGGGGTCATAAACCCAGGTATATGAACAGGGGTCATAAACCCAGGTATATGAACAGGGGTCATAAACCCAGGTATATGAACAGGGGTCATAAACCCAGGTATATGAACAGGGGTCATAAACCCAGGTATATGAACAGGGGTCATAAACCCAGGTATATGAACAGGGGTCATAAACCCAGGTATATGAACAGGGGTCATAAACCCAGGTATATGAACAGGGGTCATAAACCCAGGTACATATATGAACATCTAAATAGCAAGTTCAGACGATTGATTATTATTATATCTTAATAATAATCTATCATCTGAACTTGCTATTTTAAGTGATAAATACCTTAATATATTCTATTTATGTGCCCCAGGTTTGTGTCGGTTACACCATGTCCACCTGTAATTTATTTATTGCGATAAGTACTTGCAGATTACAGATTATTTTTCTTCTTACTTATGATGATAAATGATTCATTTCTGTTTGTTTCTTTGTACAAACCTACTAACAGATATAAATCATTTAAGTAAGAGGAAAAATAATCACTCCAGATTTCAGAAGGCTTCCAATCTTTAATCAAGGCTTTTTAGGCAGATTCACATAAAAGCTGCTTAACCAAGTCAAGCAGCTCTTAAGTAAATCTATTGTCAGGGATATGGTTTCCTGATCTCTGAATAAGGTATTGGATAGAACCAAATAGTAGCTACTGTAATTACAATTGCAGCTACATGAAATTAATAATGACATTCTAATTAAATTCAGTTGCAACTTGACTGCGGTTGATCAACATCAACTAATGCCTTAACATATGGCACCGCATTACCATATCTCAATACAAGTCGGGATGTTGTAATCAACTACAGTTTGGTTGCAACCTAACACTAGTAACTACAAAAAACTTTCAATTTACTTACAAGGACTATGATTCTTACTTCTTTCTATTATAATGATGCCTACCTGTCTGACAACTGTAGACCCTACATACTAATTATTTTAAATAGTATTCTTTCTAGGATTTAATTCATACTGGCAGTTGGCGAAAGAAAAACCCATGCCTATGCCTAAGCCAGTTGTGATGGGCCACCTCCTTTTAAAGATAAATATTGATGCGATTGTACCAAGTAAAATACCACCACCTGTAATGCAAAAGGTGTAATCAGTAGAGAACAATTATTATTAAAAACACATCATATTTACGCATATCAGCAAATAGATACTCCTGTACTTTTTAATTACTAACACACATAAGATTAGGATTTTATGTGAGGATCTAGACTGAGTGTGTACCATACTTGACTTGATAAGATCTTAAAAATCACTGCTGAATATCCGCCACATTTCTCAGGGTAAGGGTTTATTACCATGATCCATGATAGGTAATCCGACACGACAAGTAGACAAGGGTGCTGCTGTATTTCCTCTGATGGGTATGACCGAAGGGTTTCGGTCACCCGCCCGAACAATGCTGGACCGTACCGGATCTTTACGGCTAGTCCAAAAAATTATCTGTATTTTAATATTTACCTCCTTTTACAATGGCATCGGTGATGCACATGTCCAATTTTTTCCTGTATGCGTCTTCAGCATCTAGTACTGTTTCTTTTGCCATTACGTACTTTGTATTTTTTTAAATACAAAACCAAATATACAAAAACAATTTAGATTGTCCTGTATTTATTCTTTGGATCGATCACCGAAAACTGAGATTATTGCGGAATTTGTGGCTTTTACATAATTCGTAATGAAAATTGATAGGACGGCACGACAAAAAAGATTTTCATTTAAATGACACTGACATTACTGACACTGTATGTCATTGATTAGTGTCAATCAACTGTCAACTGTCAGATCAGTGTTGCAAGTTCAAATCGCCAAAGTTGAGTAAAAAGGTGGGTTTAGAATCCGCACCATGAAAGAAGTCCCGTGGCTTTAATAATCATTATGCTAGCGGCTTGGTGTTTATCTAGCATGCGTGTGTCCAAAGCCCACGTCCACACACAGATTCAGCCATAGCTGGCGACAAATCGAATGCCAAAAATGTGTGTGGGATGTCAGATTTTGAAGTCGCCAGTGATTTATGTCACTGCGTAAATACACACGGCTACATAGCAAGTTGTAATTTCCAGTATAAGCTAACCTCTCATTGTGCGAAAACCCTATACAATGCGATATCAGCTTATATTGGCAGCTTGCTGCTGCTTGCAAGTAGTTTACTCAGAATAAATATTTTTTCATGATAGAACTTTTATTTATAGCAAATAATAGAATGCTCTTTATTCTGTACACCATACAAATTTCAGATTACAGTTATGTAAAAAAAATACATAACATTAACATAGGTACTACCTAACCTGAAGATTGTTAGTGACTTCTTGCTAAAAAAGCTTTTTTACAATAAAACAACAGACTTCCGAAAAAAACACAAAAAAAGTGAAAAATTACTTTTATTTAGGAAATCGGTGGTCTTTGGTTTTGTATTTTCGTTTTTTGTCAACGACTTCCAAAACTATAATTTTTCACTTCTTTTTGTGGTTTTTTTGGAAGGCGGTTGCTTTTTGTAATTTATTTTTTATTTTTCACTTATTAGTTGTAGTACCTACCCCACACAAATTCTTATACAACTACTTGATATCTAAATAACAGCGATAGGAAATTATTAAAACATCATCAATATAAACTAAGTGGAAAAAATACGCAGTATTAGGGATAATTCAAAAACTGCAGGTCAGAACTTGATCAAATTTATATGGGACCACATGACAAGCACAAGCTTTCAAATAAAAAAGAATCATTCAAATCGGTTCACCTAGAAAAAAGTTCTGACCCAACACAAATAAAAAAAATACAGTTGAATTGAGAACCTCCTCCTTTTTTTTTAATCGGTTAAAAAGTAACAATTTGAGTTCTCTTCTTCAAACGATGAATTCCATGCGCCTATTCTTACTGGCTAATGGTTAATTACATCATCGACAGGACCATGGATAGGACAAACAATATCAAGGGGATTAGGGGAGCGTTCAACAGAGGTGTGACACCGGCAGCAAAACGACGCGGACGTTTTGTTTTAATAATTTTAATGCCAAACAGTTGTACTGTGTGTACAAATAATGGTAGGAAAACCAAGAAGATTTGTTTTTGTATATCCCCAGGAACTTTCAAGTAATTATCTAATGGGTCTTCCAATAGGGACTTACGAACTTTGACAGTTGATAGCAGACATATTGTTGAAGCTGCATTTGTCAAATTGACTGTCATTTATTCAGTCTATTTTGCCCTCAGAACGATTAGTTAGTGTTCTGAGGTTTGCCAAATTACCATGGACGGTTATAGCGTTCTATAACACGTGCAAATGATTTGTTGAATTGTTTTATCAAAATGTGTGTATGGATGTTCTGTTCGGGCAACGCTCCGCGCGCTTCGCCCATAGGCTAGCGAGCGGTATAGTTCAATGATTACCAACTTTTTTGGCCTGAATTGGATGATATGGATACCAACGACATGACTGGTTTCAACAGGAGGGCGCTAAGTGCCTCACAGCTCATGCCACATTGGACATTCTGCACGAGCGATTTGAAGGCATGGTCATTTCACGTGGAGGTGATGTGAACTGGCCACTGAGAACGTGCGATTTGATCCCGTTACACTTTTTCTTGTGGGGTTTTCTTAAGTCGCAAGTCCATGCGAATACGGCACAAACCACAGCGGCCCTCAAAGCCAACATACTCCATGCCTTCGGTCAAATTCAGCCTGAATTATACGCCAGAGTCTTGGAAATTTTGACATTTCGGATGCGCGCCTCCCAGCGAAGCCGCGGTGGACATTTGAACGATGTCATAATTCTATACAATCATAATGGCATCGGTCTAGCTTTCAAACCAATAAAAAAAATCGATGATATCTCACACACACTTTGTTTTAATTAAATTTAAAGATAGGAAGCCCTTACTGAAAGACCCTGTGTAGCTACCTACACCTACATATTTTTAATGCTTATTACAGAAGGATTTAGTTACGAGGTAGGTAATTTATCTAATATGGTGGGTGATAGGTAAGGAAGGAATCACCCACCATCTTAGATAAATGATCATAAGAAGATATCATAACAATGATATCTTATTTACTATTATTATGGTTTACCTACCGCCTGTACTAATGTTCGTTTCCCTTATTTGTTTCATACTTTTTTTTTAGTAGGTTTGATCACATTTGACCTTTTCTATTAGATAGGTACTTAACTTACCTTCGTGAAATAGTAAAACAAGGAAGGAAACCTTATACTCGTAGTTTCGCCATGTCCCGTCTATCCGTTCGTTCGTAATTCATAGTAATTTTATAGGTCCTTATATGTATATAAAACTAGCTTCTGCCCGCGTCTTCGCCCGCGTAGTTGTCGGAAATTATCCCACAGGAACATGCTACCGGAACAAAAAATAGCTTATATCCTTCCCTAATCCTAGGGAACGATATAACTTCCATTGACATGATAACAACAACAACAAAACCACAACATAACAACATTCATGATAGATAGCATCCGCTATCAATCTCCTTGCCAAATTTTATCAATATTTGTTCAGTGGTTTAGGCGTGTAGGGTAACATACAGACAGTTATTTTCCAATTTATAATATTAGTATAGATTGGCGTTTTGTCGAACTGGCAACCTTGATCGCAAATATAATTTGTAACTAACAATAAATTAATGTAGGTACCTACCTACTTAACTTTCTTTGGTTTTTGGAAGATCCAGTGCGCGAAAGAATCCCGCCGCGACATTTTTACATCTGTCCGAACGTGGACTTATGGAACTTGGTTCCAAAAATTGTTGATGTGTTTTTGTTTCAGACTGTTGTTTGTTATAGCTACATTAATTGCTTATTCTTACTACATATAATAAAGTAGGTACATAAAAATAATAAAAACGCGTTGACACAAGCGTCCACAAGTCCTCCTAAACCTTATTAAACGAAAAAAAAAGAAAGGAGATGGCTTTGTGTTTCTAAGCTCCTGCTTTGCCGTATTTCCGTGCCTGAAGCACGACTAAACGTACAGAAAACATGCTCGCGCAATAGACGCCACCTAACGAAATATGTATTTGGGAACTTGAAAGATTCTAAGATAAAACAGAACGGTATCTGATTGTTATTCATTCAAATAAACTCTAGCTAACTATAAATTGTGGAACTAGCTACCATAACAATTAATGAGAATCTAATGATTACAACAACAGCAGAATCTACAATGTGTAAATAGCATGATTAGCTTACTGGCAGTTGGCCCATGAAAACCCCATGCCGATGCCTAACCCAACTATGATGGGCCACCTTTTCCGACTCAAGAAAAACATAGACCCTACAGTACCTATTAGAGCGCCCGTGCCTGTAACAAAATGTAATATATAAATAAATAGGTAGCATATTCAAATATGTATAGCATAATCAGCCATGCAGTAGTCATGTTCCCACTACTAGGGACATAGGCCACCTCACTTCGACAGCGACTGGGCTGTAATCTACCACGCGGGCCCAGTGCGGGTTGGTAGAGGCCACATGTCTTCAATTTTTTGGTTCTAGGACAAGCCGGTTTCCTCACGATGTTTTCCTTCGCCGTTTTAAGCGCCTACACGGGTTTGAACCCTCGACCTACCAGTTATAAGTCGGAGCTGTTACCACTGGTCCACCACTGCTCCCCTTTCTTATTCTTCTGTACTTCGAAACCTAGCCGAAGAGGGCTGAACGTATCCGCCTATATACCAAGCTAGCCAGCCACTGTAATCAGGTATCTAATCAGGGCCTTATCAGACTCAAAACTTACTTTTTCATGATGGATAGACTGGCCATTAGAAAAACACTATACCGAACCCGTCTCAGATTTTGGGGATTCCCTGATACAGCGCGCCACGACACGTCGACACCCGTCAAAGTCAACGCGGACTTTTACGAAAACGATCCCGATCCTTCAAGTACTTACTATGGAAGCGTACACACTGGATGCGAATTAATCATACGTAAGTATACGTGCGTTTAATACCGACGAGATCCGAAGGAGATCCCAACTTGTTGGGATATTTTGTTGCCGTACGCGTCGCCGTCGTGCGTTTGAAATATAAAATGGACATCGAAAAATTGATTTAGGTACCTAATTTGGTTTTCGAAATCAGAGTGATTTATAAGACCATCAATGCAGGTCTTGAAAAGAAAATAAAAAAAGGGTACCTACTTTGTGCATGTGAACTTTTTTCTCGTTGATGAAAATCAAATTGTGGAGGCCCCTTCCTTGTGGAGGCCCGGGGCTAGAGCCCCTGTTGCCCTGCCCTAAATCCGACCCTGTATTTAATACCTTATCAATATTGGGAGTTATCAGGTGACATGCATTTCACTATGGTCAAAGTGGTGAGGAGGATCGAGACCGTACTTATTATAGCATACTACCTCCAAGTATGACTTGGAAAGGCTAATACCTAGTCAATCAGATCAGGCAGTATCTTTTTTGTGCCAGAAGTATTGACTAAATGGCTGTGCTTTAGCTAGGTAGCGTGAAAACAACTAGAGCCGACGTGATGGGTTGAAAGTTATTTCCGCTAGCTAGTAACGCCTACAACCTTGTTAATGTTATGGTAAGTACCCACATATTAGTAAAATTGTGATTGTCTTTAATTACCTCCTTTCACCATGGCATCACCAAAGCATATGCGCAATGTTGTTATGACACGTCTGTCATCGGGGTCCGGGTGGAATTTTTTGGCCATTTGGTATTCTGTTTAAAGAAATCACAAAGAGTAATTTCTATCACCACCTTCACCAAACACCAAAAAATTTAATTCTTGTAAATATTGCATTGTTTACGGGATCATTATTATGTAAAAGTTTTTTAATTTCTGTATTTATTTCTAATGGATTTCCATAATCTCTAGGTGAGTATGTTCATCACAGAACATAATTTCATACGTAGTATCTATTATAGTGTATTATCTATGGTAGTATCTTTAAGTAGTCTGTGGTATGTTCACAGAACTTAAATAGATACTCTTCCTTGTTTTCTACCAATGATCAGTCAGCGGTCCAATGATATTAATTTGACTTGACTGTTATTCGAAGCTTAGATAATGAGATAGGCTGTACGGTTCCCGCCTTTGCTATTCCTCTCTTTTTCTTATATTTCTATCTCTTTCTAATACGTCACTTCCACTTGGCAGTAGAGGGAGCCTTGGGAAGGAGCCTTGCCATTTTGATTTCATTGGCGTCTTGTTTCCCGCCGTGGTCGGTCCAACTGTCGTGCCGACCGACACTTGGCTGCAAGACCTACAAACCTTAATTAATTAAAAAAAAAAAAAAAAAACTGTTGTTCTGCACTTAAAGCGGTTAACGTAAAGAGTATAATAATAATATGGGTTAACGTGCGTTTAACCTAGATAAGAGTTGCTAAAGGTAATATTTTCGGTGTTTAATATGGCAGAATCGTGTAATAAGGCCGAGAAAGCTGTTATTGATGTAGTTCCAGGCCCTCCTTCACCGTACAAGCGACGAGCTCGGTCAAGTAGTTCCAGCAGCTCGAGTTCCAGTAGCAGTTCCTCGTCGTCTAGCGGAGGTAAACCGAAGAGGAATCGCCATAAGAAGAGAAAAGGGGGTAATCGCAAGCTACACTCTAATCTTAAGATTCGAAAATTAACTAAAGAAGTACGTGTTCTTCGGCAGCAATTTGTTCGCAAGGACAGCGATTATCGCGTGAGTACTAATAATAATTATGATAATGATGGCATCTCACTTATGTCAGGTGTTAATGAAAATCATTACGAACAAATGCTTCATGTTGGCCCTGATAATATTAATGCACGTGGCGATGAAAGTTTTGCTAATAATAGTGCACGTGGCGATGAAAGTTTTGCGAATAATAGTGCACATGGCGATAAAGATTTTACGTTAACTTTTGAAACTAAGCTGAAGGAACCTTCGATGCCCAAGACTTCTGAAACATATTTGAAATTGCTATGTGATTTACAACATTTAAATAAAAGTGAATGGGACGGAATTAGGTATACAGACACTCAAAAATTGTACAATTATTCACCGGGTTATACAGATATTGAAATTAATGAAGAAGTTAAAGCGTATGATTCTCCTCGTCACCTTATATATGCTGATAAGACCTTTGCAGCCCTGACCATGTGCGTGCTCAAACAAAGAGAGGCACTGCAAGGAAGCCTTCAAGAGCTGTTGAAGTGGGCAAGGAATAGTAACTCGCTAGATTATGACACCCTGCTTCAAAAGGTTAATGACCTTTTTTCCACAGGGGACTTTAATACGTGTTCCTCAGATTTATTACAGATTGTCTGTGGACATCGTGCTGAGATTCTCCAAATGCGGAGAGACTGTGCACTAAACAGGCAAAGGACCCCCTGATGAAGGCCAGTTTAAAGAAAATTCCACCGACATGTACAAACCTGTTCAACGCAGAGAAGTTTACTGCTGCTATCGAGAAAGCTGGCGGCGTAAGAAAATGTTTTTGGCCTTTGCAAAGGGCTAATACGTCTTCTGCCTCGCAGGCGGATGCAAAAAAGTCTCGCGGCCTCTCGCAGGGGTCTAAGCTTTATAATAAACCCTCGCAGGGTGTTGCTCGTGCAGCTGCGGTTTGTCAACACAATAATGCGCACGCACATTGCGCTAGCAGTAACCCACCTCCGCAAGGTGGATGCAGCAGCGGTCCCCCACCTCCGCAAGGTGACAGTATTGCTCATGGCCGTGCTGCTCAGTATAATTCGGTCGCATCGAATAATCGTAATTGTTTTCGAGGCCGGTCAAATGCTAGACAAAACAATCAAAAGTACGGAAGAAGACGCGCGTCCTCGCCTCCCCAGCGGAGTAATGACAGCAAACGACGTAAGTATTGACTCGTTCAGAGCAGGCCGCCTCCTACAGTTTCGAGACCAATGGGAACAAATGAATGCTCCGGATATCATTCTAAAAATGATAACTGGGTATCGCATACCTTTTTATCAGAAGCCACCACTTGTTCATCCAAGTGTTGTCGAAACAAATCTAAATGTCCCAGAATCTGCCGCAATGACATCTGTAATAAACAAAATGATAGAACAGGGAGTTCTGGAACGGTCTGTAGTTTCGCCAAGTTTCCTTTCATCGATATTTCTTGTTCCCAAAGGCGACGGCTCGACTCGACCAATATTCAACTTGAAAGCACTGAATTCTTACATCATAATAGATCGATTCAAGCTAATAAATGTGAATCGCATCCCCGACTTTCTACAACCGCGGGATTGGTTATGCAAAATCGACCTCTCGCAAGCGTATTTTCATTTCTCTGTGGCTCGCAGCCACAGAAGGTTTCTGCGCCTAATTTATCGCAAAGAATTGCTAGAAATGACTTGCCTGCCTTTTGGCCTAAGCACAGCGCCCAAAACTTTTGCTACGCTCACAAATTGGATAGCACAGACTCTCAGGCAACGAGGTGTAAGAATAATAGTTTTTCTCGACGATTTCCTGGTCGCACATCAAGACAAAAACAAGCTTCGAAATCATGTGAGCATGGTGCTCAAAACTTTGGAAACGTTGGGCTGGCTAATCAATCACGAAAAATCGATTATTACACCGTCGAAAAGACTAGTGTTTCTAGGAATTCATTGGGATCCATGGTCGAATCGCAAACGGCTTCCCGACGAGAAGATTCCTGTACTTTTGGACAAAATAGGTCAGATGCTGAAAAAGCAACGCACAACACTCAGAGAACTTCAGAGCCTCGTGGGTCTATTAAATTTTGCCAGCTTTGCAGTTCCGAAAGGAAGACTCAACTTTCGAGCGCTTTTGAACCTACTGAACCAAATCTTGAAGTCAGATCACAGGACATTACACACCTTACCTCGTGCTGCTATAGACAATCTAACGTGGTGGCGCCAGAATTGTCAATATCCGTCGGCCATACATACGCTGCCGCCTTCTCATTTCCTCACAACGGATGCATCGGACATCGCGTGGGGAGCTCGCCTAGACTATCTCTCACTCTCTCTTCAGGTCTTCAGGGTCTTTGGTCAGAGGCCGAGAAGGATCTCCATTGCAATCAAAAAGAAATGTTAGCAATCCTAAGAGTTTTGCAAGATCACTGTCAGCTCCTGAGACACAAAACTGTTTTGATTCAGAGTGACAACAAGTCGGTAGTCGCATATCTCCGTCACGAGGGCGGCACCAAGTCTGCTCCTCTCCTGGACTTAACCTACAAAGTTTTCCAAATTACAGAGAACTCCCACATTCAAATGAACGTCTTTCATATACCCGGTATATACAACGGTCATGCCGATCACTTGTCGAGGTTTCGGGCGACTCCAGAGTGGCATGTAACTCCAGAATGCACGAGCAAAATATTCTCCAAATGGGGAGTTCCACTGATCGACCTGTTTGCGTCCAACCGAGCGCATGTAGTGACGAATTACGTGTCCTTGGATCAGAACGACGACCAAGCCCTGTTCTACGACGCGTTCTCTCAGATGTGGAATTACAGCCTAGGGGGTGTTTCCTCCACCTTTTCTAATCCCCAAGGTCCTAAGTTATCTCAATCAAGCACAGGGAACATACCTAATAGTAGTTCCACGATGGGAACGGGTTTTTTGGCGACCCGACATCAAATTGCGTGCCCTAGCAGCTCCATTCATTCTTCATCACCTAGACAAAGTCCTCCATCGACACGACAACAGGACTACCTCCATCGAACGTCCACGACATGACTCTGGAAGTGTGGAAATGTGGGGGTGGTCTGAGATGCTAACATCCTGGAATAGTAGTCAATTAGAACTTCTGGGGAAGTCATGGCGTCCATCAACACGTAAAGTTTATAGCGTTGCTTGGAAGAGATGGCTAGCTTGGTGCGAATCTCACCAGGTTAATCCTTCGACTCCAATAGCAAGCGATTTGGCTAGATTTTTGTCTGATCTCCATTTAGTTGATAAATTATCGTACAATTCTATTTTGTTACACAAGTCTGTGGTTTCCACCCTTAGTAACCCAGAAACATCCGGCCACTTAGGTTCAAATGTTCTAGTAAAACATGTTCTAAAATCAATAGCATTACATGAGCCGATCACCCATGCCAAGCCTCCAGTTTGGAATATTGACGAACTCGCTGTTTTTCTAGAGGGAAAACGCGTTGATGAAAATAATATTTTTCAAGTGCAGAGACATACTGCTACTCTACTTCTCCTATGCTCCGGAAGACGAATCCATGATTTAACTTTGCTTAGAGTCGATTCTAATAATTATTCTAATCAAAATCATTTTGTAATTTTTTGACCAATGTTCGGATCAAAAACTGATTCTGTGAATTACAGACAATCCGGCTGGAAGTTAGTTTCTAATCAAAATAACAAAAACTTAGACCCAGTCTACTGGACTCAGCAAACAATTTCGCTTCTTGAGAATCGTAGAAGTACTGCAAGATCTAGTAATTTGTTTATTAATATAGGAAATCAGGTTACGGGCGTGAATTAGAAAAAGCAGTAACTTTGAATTTAAATTATATTTACTTTAACGTTCACAGGGAAGGTTTTATGTCTGTCTCCTAGCACAGCAAATATCGAAAGAAAAAGGGAGGAAGGCGTTTTTTTTTTTTTTTTTTTTTTTTTTTTTTTTTTTTTTTTTTTTTCCTATTGGGCAGCTCGTAGTTTTGACCACTAAGGTCCTGGCTACTTAACCGGGCAAACCTGTGGGTGCCTTAAGCTACTAACTTAAAGCCTCCAGCCAGGGGCGAACAATACTTAAATTTAGGTGACCGCACGCTAAGGGCACCCCCTGTGGGGTACGAACCTCGGCTTAGGGCGTCACTGAGGGGAGGGCAGCAAGATGGGACAGGCTGGATCTAAATTATATTATTATTATACTGGGGAATTTAAAGCTACAGGCTCAGCTACGGCGCGGGCTGGCGCGTCGTCGAGCAAGGGTCGGGGGGGGGGACAATTACGTCGGGGGCGTCGCGTAGGACCTCGGCGGCGAGGTCGGAACGATGGCGGTCTGTGTTTGTGCACTGTACTGGTGGCCCTACTGCTCTCTTGGAGGAGGGTTATGGGGTCATCGGGGTCGGTCAGGGCATGCCTTGGACGGCGGGTACGACTAATGCGGGAGGGGGCATATCTGGCAGCCTCGACAACCAGAGGGTTGCGATGTGAGGCCGCGGAGTCGAAGAAGCGCTTGGAAATGCGCTTCATGAACTGACGGATAGTGGGGATTTTAAGGTCGAGATGGAGGATCTCGTTTCGAACGAACCAAGGGGAGCCGGTTGCCCTACGAAGGAACCGGTTTTGGAGGGTCTGCATCCTATGGATGTGGTGGGGTTTCGAGTGTGCGAAAACCACACTCGCGTAGGTCATGATGGGACGAATGCACGCTGTGTAAATGCGCAATTTGCACTTGAGTGACAATTTGCTGCGTGCATTCAATAGGAAGTGGAGTCTACCGAGAGCGAAAGCGGCGCGCGAACGCGCCTGCTTTATGTGCTCACCGAAAGAGAGTCTGTGGTCTAGAGTGACACCCAAGTATTTGGCTCGCTTCTCCCAAGGGATAGGCTTGCCGAACATGGTGATCGGACGGGGAGGGGTGGGGTTGAGTCTCGGTTTCGAAAATAGAACCGCTTGACTCTTATCGGGGTTTACTTCGATTCTCCACTTCCTAAACCAGTCACCGAGTTGGTTGACTGTGGTTTGGAGAGTGCGAGATATCGCGTCGGGGCTTACGCCGGTGTAGTAGATGGCCGTATCGTCTGCGAACAGAGCCAACTGAGCCCTTTTACTCTTGGGGATATCGCTGGTGAAAAGCGTGAAAATGAGAGGGGCGAGCACGGAGCCCTGAGGGACTCCGGCGCGAATGGGACGGGGGGAGGATAGCGCTCCTTCGATGCGGAATCGGAAGGTGCGGTTCGACAGAAAGTCTCGCAGGATGAGCACGAGACGATCTGGCACTTTAAGTTGGTATAGCTTATATAATAAGCCATTGTGCCAGACTTTGTCGAACGCTTTCGCTATGTCGAAGAAAACAGCACCCGTCAACGAACCACGTTGGAAGCCAACGCTTATGTGTTCGACGATACGGTGGACCTGTTGGACGCACGAGTGTTGGGTTCGGAAACCGAACTGCTCGTTGGGAATGAGACCTTTCGTCTCGGCATAGTCTCTGAGACGCTTATAAATAAGCCTCTCATAGATCTTGCCGATGACATTGAGGAGACTGATGGGGCGGTAGCTGGAGGGAGCGGATTTGGGCTTGCCCGGCTTGGGAATACCGATGACAGTGGCCTGTTTCCACGCTTGGGGGAAGATGTTATTGCTCATGGCACCATTGAAGATGGTGGTCATTAGCATGATCAGGTGGAGGAAGGCGAGGGCAGTTGTTGGTTTTATAATAATCATTTAGTGACAATGTTGCCATAATTAAAAAGTAAGAAATAATTAGTTTTTGCACATTCAAATCGACTAAATACCAACACGCCCCCTCAAAAAGTAATTATTAATCACACATAAAACATAAGCTAAGTTGTTACAATACGTATACAAAGTAACCTAAATAATCAGAACACAAAAGCCTTCCAACTGATTCCTGGGAAAATAACAATATATTATGGCCCAACATTTGTTGCTAGGATTAGGAAAACCAGGAAAACCTAATCAGACCATTTGATCAAAATTAATAAATTAATGCAATAAACAATTAACACATTAACAATTAACATAAAATCATTGTTTATATAAACCAATTTCATCTCTGTGCTGGTTAAACGTGACAGCTGGTAGCGGTTTTGTCAACACATCCGCTATTTGTTTACCTGTGGGTACTTAATACAATTTTATTACTAGAGATGGGTTAATACCGATATCTAACAGTATTAGCTAATATGAATATATTCATCTAGTAATATTATAATATCTTAACTAATATTTGAGTATCAGTAATATTAAACTAAGACCTAATATTATGTATCAGTGGCGTATTAAATTAGTGTTGAATAGACGGTATCTCGGTATTTATTATTGATAGCTGGTTATTGATGTTAAATTGTTAATACTGTTACTAATGAATAATACAAAATTTAACATATCGTATCGTGGGGTCGGAATAAATAAAAAAATATCTCAAAAATTTAGTTTTTATTTGTTTTTAAAAACATTTTTTTTTACTTTCTCTGATGATAGCCGAATACGTCGGTCGGAAATCAGCTCTCCAGATTTAGAAAAAATCCTTTCACAAGGCACTGAAGTCGCTAGTACACAACAGTGTTTTTTGAATAATTTGCTGAGGTTAGGATATAAAAAAGAATATTTACGCCACCAATCATTCGGGCTCGCGTTTTTGGGTAACATTTTATCGTTCAAATATCTTTGAACCTCAGCAATTGCAATGACCAGTGGTGATTCCAGTGTATGGACGTCTTGTACGTCGATATCTGCCCAAATATCAATGTAATTGTACGGCTTGCTAGCATTTTCACAACTTCTGGCATCCGATGTAGTAGTTGGTGCTGTTGCCAGTACCGTTGGTGTTGAAGATATCACTATAGCCCATTGTTTATTTATTTCAAAGACAGCCATTTCGATAACCTTCTTCTTAGCCGCATCGGCTACTAGTTTGTCCAAAAAAATGCTGTTTTAAAACGTGGGTCAAGGAATGTACCTACGCTAAAAATACTAAAAAATCAGTAGCAAATTTGGAGAAGTTATTGCTATAATAATAATATGCTCAATATTTCTATTATAATATTATAATTACAATTAATTAAATGTTTGAAAGTCAACTAGAGCGTAAGAAATTTTATAACAAGTGTTAATGTTTGAAATGAATTTTTAAAATCGCCACCATCATGACTTTTTCTCGCCCGTAGATATTCGATCCGCAGATCATTTGGCATTCGTTCACTTCACGAACAGCAAGCAGAGTGCCACTAATATTATAGTAATATAGTAATCTGTGGAGTGAATCCGATCCGTGCCATGTGAAATGAATCCCAGATTAAGTGAATATTAAATATTAGCATATGATAGCTCGTCGGATCACTAATACGTGAATCCATAGAATATTACTAATCTCTTGACTAATACCAATATATTAGTCACACGCCTATTTATTACATTGTTTTCAACTTGTTCTCTAGAAAAGTGATACTTGATGTCAATGTGTTTGGACCTTTTGTGACTGGTCGGGTTATTTGCTATACTAATACAACCATTATTGTCTTCATAAACAGCAATTGGATTGACTATATTAAGTTTAACACTAGTTGCAAGAGACTTTAGCCATAATGCTTCTTTTACAGCTTCAAATAATGCCATGTACTCAGCCTCAGTCGAAGAAGCCGCAACTGACATTTGCCTCTTTGTATTCCAGGTTATTGTACAACTATTAAACAATTTAAATAAATAACCCGTTGTACTTTTTCTATCATTGACATCATTACCACCCCAATCTGAATCTACATACCCACATAAGATATTAGCAAAATTATTACACCTGTTGTATGTTAGTTTTAATTCTATTGTGCCTTTCAAATATCTAAGTACTCTTTTGAGACATTGCCACAACTCTTTATTATTGTTGTTTGTGTATCTGCTCAAAATATTAACACTAGCACTTAAATCTGGACGAGTACATAACATAACATACATTAAACATCCAATAAGATTGCGACAAGGTGCATTATATTCACTGTCTATGTTTAGAGCTTCGTAATTAGGTTTAATTTCTAAAGGGGTACTTATAGGATTGCAATCAGACATACCAAATTTGTCTAAAATTGTCTTTATATACATACTTTGATCTAAAGTTACTTTATTTTGATGTCTAATAATTCTAATGCCAAGAAATAATTTAATCTCATTTAAATCTACCATTTTAAATTTACTCATAAGGTAAACCTTTAGTCTGTTCATTGCATGATAGTCAGAACATATCAAAACAAGGTCATCGACATAGAGTAAAATATAAATATTTTTACTAATATCACCCTTATCTAAAATATAAATACATTTATCAACTGAGGAGTTTACAAACCCCTTTTCTTTAAGACATTGATCGAACAATTCAAACCAACATCGAGCAGCTTGCTTTAGCCCATATAAAGCTTTATTTAGTTTACAAACATAATCATGTTTACTAAATACCCCCTCTGGAACTTTCATGTAAATTTCTTCCTTTAAAATTCCATTTAAAAATGCGGTTTTAACATCCATGTGATGAACTAATAATTTATTTTGATTCGCAAAACTAATCATGAATCTAAAACTAGCTATACGAGCAACAGGGGCAAAAGTTTCATTGTAATCGGTTAAGTACTCTTGACTAAAGCCCCGAGCAACAAGACGCGCTTTATATCGTAATGGATTACCAAATTCATCATTTTTAATACTAAAAATCCATTTGCAATCAACTATATTTTTATTATTAGGTTTAGGTACTAATGACCAAGTATCATTAGCTAAAAGTGAATCTAATTCAACCTTAATTGCATCTTCCCAATGAGTTTTATCATCTCGATTTTTTATTTCATGAAATGAAGTAGGTATTTTGCAATTGATTGATTCAGCACATAATAAAACATCAGCCATTTCTTTATAGGATATAGGGGGACGATCTTTGAGCCTATCACTCCTTCTTAACTGACAAGAATTATCGATATTTTTATCAGTGCAACAAGTTTTATTAGAACTTGTTAACTTGCGAATTTTACTACATCGAACTAATTCATCAGATTTTGAATGATCTGATTTGTAATCGTGTACTATAGAACTATCTGATTTTAATTCCACTGATTTTGAACCATCCAATTTTGAATCATTGGATTTAGTTCCATCAGTTTTCGAAGTATCAGATTTAGGACTGTCAAAGCTTTGAGAATTAATTGGCACTGATTTTGACGTCACGTCAATATTATCAGTTTTGTTATGGTAATGTTCGATTTCATTTCCATTAAATTGTAACGCAGGCCTCGACTGCAGAAAACCAACTTCATCTACTATGACATCCCTAACTGTTTCATATTTTTCACTTTTTATGTTCCATACTTTATAACCATTTGGTACATACCCTACCAGAATACCTTTCCAGGACTTTTCATCAAATTTAGTTTTAGTGGTTTTATTATGCACATACACGGTAGAACCGAAAACCTTCAAATATTTAATAACAGGTTTTTTATTGTGCCACAATTCAAATGGTGTTTGAGTTTGTTTCAAAGCGCGGGTAGGTGTATTATTTATTAAATATACTGCAGTTAACACTGCCTCACCCCAAAAACACTTGGGTAATTCAGCACCGTTAATTATAGCGCGGGCTTTCTCTGTTATTGTCCTAACCATACGCTCTGAAACGCCATTTTGTTGTGGTGTTCTAGGAATAGTAAAGTGATATGAAATTCCTTTAGAAACACAGTATTGTTTCATTTCATTGGACAGATATTCCCTGCCATTGTCACAATACAAATTAACCAATTTTAAATTAAATTTAGCCTCACTTTTTGCTACGAAATCTTTAAAAACCGTGAAAACATCTGATTTATACATTATCAAGTATGCCACACAGTAGTGAGTAAATTGATCAACAAACAAAACAAAATAACTTTTATTATCGATTGTAGAAGGAGTGACGGGCCCACACACATCAGAATGCACAACAAATAACGGCCGTTTAATGTAACTTTTATCTTTAGACGAATTAAATGGCAGTCGTGTCTGTTTCCCGTTTATGCATGCTTCACACAATTTATTGTCAGGCGATACTGTTTTAATTAAGCTTACGTCATCAACCATAGAGTTATTTTTCAATTCAATAAATTTTTGCTTACTAATATGACCTAATCGTTGATGCCACAAATCGTAATTATTATCATGACTTTTGCATAGTTGAGAAACAGATCGATTAATTTTCACTTTAAAAACAATAGAAATTAAGTTGTTCACAGCCATACCTTGCATTATGATTTTACCGTCCTTACTGATATTGGTCCCGTGTTTATCGAAGGTGATTGTCATACCGGCCTGTTGCATCCTCGTTACCGATAGGAGATTGTAGGGTACATCGCGGCAAAATAACACATCTTCCAGCGTACCATGAATGCCAGTGTTGCTGATGACTTGCAATGTGCCTTTTTTGGTAGCTGAAATAAAAGAGCCGTGTTTAGCAACTGAAATTTTTAAAGGAGTATTTAAATTTGTGTAGGTACTGAAAAGGTCTTCCCTGTTAATAATGTGATCTGATGCTCCAGAATCCAACAGGAAAGTTATTTGGTTACCCTTCATGACACCTGGGTAATTACCAAACATGAATGCGAAACCGGAAACTTCACTGGAAAATGTTGCTCCTTCAGTAAGCTCCACTGCTTGAACAGTTCGCGATTTGTCTGAAGGTTTACGCCGTTTCGATTGTTTGTAGTAGTAACAATCATATTTGACATGACCTTTTCGTCCACAATGGTGGCACTTGACGAAAGACTTCTTCTTAGCCTTGAACTTTTTCTGGTGATTTTTAGGTTTCATAAACTCTGATTTCGTTTGGTTAAAATTTTGAACAGTGTTTTCGACGTGTAGAATCTTATTAACGGTATCACTACCCTCATTTCTCAATTTGACCTCGTGGTCCAATAATCTGGTCTTGACAAAGGCCAAGGTCAAATTATCTTCAGATAATGTCTCTATTGCAATTATAACACCGTCGTATGAAGTTGGTAACGTGAGAAGTAAGTGAGACACCTTGTCGGTTTCTTCTAGTTTCGCTCCAGCCGCCAGCAATTCCGTAATTAAATCATCAAAAACAGTGAAGTGCTTAACTAATGTAATGTCACCTTGAAGTTTTAAACCCAACAGCTTTTTACGTAGCGCCAACTGAGTTGCCAAACTTTTTCTTTCGTACAATGCATCCAAGTTTTTGAAGATTTCTCGTGCCGTAGAATCGTCTTTCGCAAAACCGAGGAATGAATCTGCCAAATATTCAACAATAATACTTTTCGCGATTCGGTTGCTCTTCACCCAAGCCTCCGATCGTTTTTCTGGTTCCATGTCGATATCTTTCATAACGTCCATCTCAGTCAACAACGCTTTAATACGAAACTTCCAAACGCTATATTTTTCACCGTCGAACGGTTTAATGTTTCGTTTCACCTTCAAATTCTCCATAGTAAAATATGTTCAAATATAATAGTCAGTGCCACGTGTTTTTATTTTTGAGTAAACACGAAATACAAACGCACTAAACACTTACTTGATTAGCACAGTACTTAATAAAGTGTAACTGGGCCCATAACCTATAGGAAATCAGGTTACGGGCGTGAATTAGAAAAAGCAGTAACTTTGAATTTAAATTATATTTACTTTAACGTTCACAGGGAAGGTTTTATGTCTGTCTCCTAGCACAGCAAATATCGAAAGAAAAAGGGAGGAAGGCGAGGGCAGTTGTTGGTTTTATAATAATCATTTAGTGACAATGTTGCCATTATTAAAAAGTAAGAAATAATTAGTTTTTGCACATTCAAATCGACTAAATACCAACAATTGATATCAGAGGGGAACCTAAACCTGCATCAAAAACCCTAATTGCGGGTTGGATTAAGTCCTTATTAGTAGAAGCTGGTATAAAGGCATCTCCTGGGAGTATCAGGTCAGCTGTGGCCTCAAAAAATTGGCTCGATAATTACCCTCTTGATGAGATTCTTGCTAGGGGTAACTGGCGTTCGCAAAATACCTTTTGCAAATTTTATAAACGTGAGGTTATGCCTTCCACTGTTAACCGACTCTCGGTACCCTCTTTATTTAATCCAGTTGATTAAAAATTCTATTATAAAATAATTGTAAACGCAAGATATGTATTTGTTTGATTCAATATATCAGTGATATGAATTTCGGCTTCTTTTATTTATTGAATAAGTACCTTAGCCTAGTAGGTACCTATCTGCACTTTAAAATACACACCAGTTTAAAACATACACTACCTTTAAGTACTCTCACATTGGCGTCTCCGTCACTTGCACCAGGCGATAACAAACACGTCTCATTATATAAGCTTCGAATAACGGTCAAGTCAAATTAATAGAAACGTTTTACCTACCAATAAAACGCTTATTAATTTACTTACCTTATTCGAAGCTTAGAGTCAAACCCTGCCTGGTAATTAGACTCAATGAAATCAAAATGGCAAGGCTCGCTTCACAAGCCTCCCTTTATTGCCAAGTGGAAGTGACGTATTAGAAAGAGATAGAAATATAAGAAAAAGAGAGGAATAGCAAAGGCGGGAACCGTACAGCCTATCTCATTAAATAAGCTTCGAATAAGGTAAGTAAATTAATAAGCGTTTTATTGGTAGGTAAAACGTTTCTATTATTATATTAACCTCATTGCAGCGGTCGGTCAGCGATGTATATGGAATTAGTATGTACCAAAGAGTATAATAAATAATAATAATATGGGATTGTGTAACATACAAATACGAGGACGATGTATGACATCTATGACATGTCTGTGTATGACATTGTCTTCCTCAAGGCTCGGATACCGGTTAAATTTTCAAACCGTTATTATGTACTTGACGCAAAACCTTTACATTTTGTTTTCGTTCGAATAAGCCGATTATTTTTAACCGGTATTTGAAGGAGTCTTAACATAAAGGTTTTTTGAGATTAAACGGTTTAGAGCAATAAAAACCGGTTAATACGGACGCACGATATACAAACGACGCCGTTCAGTTTTTATTCGGCAGTAAGAAATTATTGGTTATTTAATTGCAATATTCAGCTCCGCTGCAAAAAAAATCAAATTGTTAAATATCTAATATTCTTATGGTGAAATTAAGTAGATTATATGCGCGAATAAGCAAATTCTAACGCTAATTTTGCGGTTGGTGTTACAAAAAACAATGGATGACGTACAATACTGTTTGGAGAGAAAATTAGGCGATAAACGACACTTTGTGCAAAGTAAAGGGTGCACAGTACCCTATTTGATGCGATGAAGGCCTGGGGCGACGACACGTACGTATGCTATTTCCACGAATTTTACTTGTTTCTTTGAGTTTGAACGCACGAGATGCGCGAGCGGTGCGGTTTCGAACACACATGAAACGCTATATTTTTTCTTGTTTAGTTCAAAACGGTGTGGAACGGTGTGGAAATCCTCATGGATGTCCTCCTCCCTGGGGCGGGTGGAGGTGTCTGTCAGACTTTTACTGACTAAAAACACCCCGTGTTCCCTCGCACACTTGCACTGGGGGCTACGGGGGCATTTAAGCACTCTTCAACGCAGTCCCCGACTGGTGCCGGCCCGCCTCTGCGAGCCCCGTCAGGTCGAGCGCGGGGAGTGAGGTGTTTGACTCTCCCCGCGACGTCTAAGAGGGGCGCGCGTGGAACATTACGCGCCGCCACCTCAGGTCTTATATGATAGGGGACGGCGGACGTCCCCTAGTCCGCCGTCCCTGGATCCATTTAGCTGGAAGAGGGCTTTATCTGCCGTCTGCCGACGCCCGGTGCGCCTGCTGCGGGCCGGGAGAGCACTCGAAATCTCCCTCTCCCTTTCCGCTGCCTCTTTTTGCGACATGACATTTTCGTAGAAGGAAATCACCGCGTCCCACGACGCTGCGCCGCCGACCATAGAATGCTTCCCAGTTCCGAAACGAGGTCACGGCGTGGCTCCTCCCAAGCTACACACTCTGCAAGCGTATGGCCACGCCGTGTCCTCCCGGCAATGGACGCAGTGATGACACCGAGCGTCCGGCTCCCTGACTATGCGATGCAGGTACCTGCCGAAGCAGCGTGCCCCAAGAGCACATGCGTCGCCCTAAATGACAGGGAGCCGTGCCTCCTCCCGAGCCAGTTGTCGAGCACCGGCCAAACCGCCCCGATGGTGACGAGACCAGCGGTAGGGCGCAGAAGCCTGTCCCGCCATTTCGCCACCAAGACCTGACGGAGCTAAGACCGGCGCAGCGTGTTCTCACACTGCACCGTCCGCGCCTCCTCGCGCCACCGATGTAGTGACGCGAACTAATACCCTAACCTAACCAAGTAAAGCATACGCGAGCTACTGATAAGGTAACGATCCAGTTGCTGTTTTCGCCCGAGCTATACGTGTTACTCCCGTGGAATCAGGGAAAACTTCCTCCACGACACTTAGCGGCCAGTGGAGTGGAGGTGAATTATCAGTTAAAAGAATCACGACTGGACCGACAACGATTGGTTCGACTGGCGTATTCCATTTACGAAGTGACTGTAGAATGTGGAGGTAACCTGTTCTCTAACGCCTCCTTAAAGATTGAACTAATTTGTCTAACAAATCATATCTTGAAAGATGCTTGAAAGTTGGAGAAATACCTAGATGAAAATTTAAATTCATGAAATTTTCATCTAGGTATTTCTCCAGCGGGTAAATACTTTAAGGGCATGAGATTCAAAAAGTGCGCTAGAGTTAAAACAAAGGTTCCGAAGGATCGTTGGACAACGTTCTACATAGAGGTCGAGTATTCATAACGGATTCAATTTGAGCAAGTACAGTGCGTAACTCTTCAAACGACAATATTGTTTCACGTATCACTCGATATAAGTGAGGTTTTAATTTGAGGTTTATTCCCACCAAAAAGGCTAGCAGCCGGGACGTTGAGGGCCCAATCTATACGATTTTCAGCTAACATATGACCAAATTCAGTACTATGATGTTTCTTTTCCTCTGGCGTGTTCGACACAGCCGATGGGTTAAAGGGAACAACAGGCGACTGTGAGACATCTGAGCGAGCCCACATGGGCCTCGTGAACCAAAGGGGATGGCCGATAATTTGCGATGGTTTAAGCCCACGTGACAGACAGTCGGCTGGATTCTCAGTACCAGACACATGAAACAAATTTTTAGGCGATAAATCATTTGAATTCTCGATACCCTGTTAGCCACAAAGGTGTTCCGCCGATGCGGCGATGCATGTGCCCAACAAGCAACTGTTGAGTCCGAGAATGCAAATATATTTCTAAAACTAATGCGACTTTGATAAGCGACGAGAATATTTTTTATAAGTGGAGCGAGAACGAGAATAGCACAAAGATCGAGTCGAGCGAGTGAAATAACCTTTCGAGGAGAAACCTTCGATTTAGCTGTAATTAAATTTATTGTATTACCACCACTGTTCTGCGCGTGAAAATAAACGACACCTCCATATGCCTTTTCGCTAGCACCTGCGAAACCCGAGATAGTAACGACACTATCAGTGACAATGCCTACGTGACGTGGGATCTTTGTTTTGACCGCTATATAAAAGATCGTTAAGTTATATACCATTAGTAGTTTTACAACTACCATAGAGAACAACGAGTAATTTTGTAGTGATCTTGTCCTCTCGGATGACTCCGTGATGTGGTATAAAATACGACTCCGAAGTTCCTAACCCTTTTCTGAACACTCGCGAATTACACTATCATACGCCACCCTTAATTTTGGTGACGCCTGCATTTTCCATTCCAAACAATAAAATCGTCGTTCGCTTGCATGTCAGGAATTGCCAAGCGAGTGTTCATCACCCTTAAAGGGCAGAGTTACAACATAACGACCATCGCTATCACGAGAAGTCGTATGAGAATAAAATTCTTCACATCTTTTGTCATCTGGGCTAAGTTCCCAGAATTTTCGAATAGCTGAGTCCAACGTATCAGCTGTACAACAATAAGACACGGTCTCGTTTCCATAAACGCAGACCGGAGCGTCACCTACAATGACGTAGCCAAGAACCGTTTCTAAAGCATGAGACGAAAGATGCGGGGCCTGTCTTTGGACCATAAGCGATAGAAGCAAATGCGGGAAAAGCGAAGCACCGATCAGATCTGAATTGGGCCAGGGGAAGAATAAGTATCGTCAGCCAACGACAAATTAATAAAATTCGACAGATAAGAAGCATTTGGTAAATATTCGGTTATTTTATCGACTACTAACGACTCGATATTATAATCAACATTACAATCAAAACGAGAATAAAACTTAGCTTTACGGAACTCTCAAAATGTTTGCTCGAATTAGACCTACAATCAGAAACACGATTACCACTACTCAAACAATTAATGCATAAATGATTTGCTTTTTAAAAAAAAACTTTTTTACAAAAAATTAAACCGACGAAAAAAGAAACTGAAAAGCAAAAAATAAAACTTTCAGTCTAACTAAGCTCTTAAATTAATGTAAATTACAAATTTTGAGTCGGCGCCAAACAATCACCGCAGGTCGATTAACGACGATCAATCAAGCTGCCATAAGTTTTCATGGCACCTTGTATGTTTGGCGCCGACTCAAAATTTGTAATTTACATTAATTTAAGAGCTTAGTTAGACTGAAAGATTTATTTTTTGCTTTTCAGTTTCTTTTTTCGTCGGTTTAATTTTTTGTAAAAATGTTTTTTATTTTTCGCTTTTCTGTTTCCTTTTCAAATAAATGAACTTATTTATTTATTTAGGACTACCAACAATGGCTTACCCGACAGATATCTTTAAAAAAATATGAAATTAAAACTTAGTACAGTGGGTTAATTAGGTACTTTAAGGTAAACACCACATTACCCAAATTAAATTATGTTAATTGACAACTTGGGTACATGACAAGTTTTCAAGTGTAGGAACGCTGACACATTCGTTTTGTATTCATTTGTATGTGCAGCGATCGGCGACGCTAGTTCGCCCGTAACCACCGCCCGCTATAGACGCAATTATCATATATCGTATAAGTATACTGTGTAATACGAAAGGTGATTAAAAGTAACATCCAAGGAAACCAAAGTTTAATTTCTCTCCGTACACACACACACAATATATAATACAATACACGCAAATACTAAACAAGCAATCTTAATACCGGGGAAAAATATGCTAGATTCAAAAGTCATCATAAAGGTTTCATAACAAATCAGACAAACAGTCAAGAATTTTAGATTTCAGCTTAGGGAATCAAAGTGTAAATCGATTAGATCGCTATTACATAGTAAAACCTTGCAAAACCTAGCATATAGACAATTGTCTATATGCTAGGTTTTGCACGTTCAAAAACGCTTTGATTGAAAATCTGTATAGCATATAGTTATATGCTATACAGATTTTCTCTGTGGAGGAATTCATGACGGACGGAGCACGCAAGATATTGAGCGCGAGCAGTGGAGGTTAGTCGATAATTCCTTTAAGAAATTTACATACAAACATTGCGTCCTTTAAACATCTTCGTTCTTCTAAAGTGTTGAAGAAATTCAAGCTATTTTATTATAAGAAGATGTATTTTTAGCTATGCCAACAGAAACAGCTAGATGCCAATCAAAGCGTTTTTGAACGTGTTCTAGACGCAAACTATTCGTAGTATAGTGCGGCCGCCACATCATATTACAGTATTCTGCTACATATCAGCTACAAAGTGTAAAGTACACTGTCTTATGACAAAAACCCAGCATCTTGGACGCTTTTTTGGGGCTTGTATTTAAACGCCTACCAGAAAAGTGCCTATTTTACTACCAACAAATTCGAAATACCTGCCAGAATGGATAAATGCTCACCAAATTGTGTTTCATAAAGTATTGTAGAAATGAACCTATTTTCCTTTTTATTCTATGCCATAAAGATTTATAAACGTCTTTTAATTTCTTACTACCTGCCAAGATAGCTCGACGGAGCCCCGCTTAGCGTGGCTCCTATTTTTGTAACCCACCAAACCTCGGGGTGCCCCTGACGTCGGTCGGCGTGGGTTAGGGTTAATGAGCAGGTCGACGGAGCCCCGCTTCGCGGGGCTCCTATTTCTGTCTAACGGGTTTAAAGGAACCTAACCAACCGAACCTTGGGGTGCCCCTGATGTCGACCTTCTATGGTTAGATTTGGTGAGCATTTATCCATTTTGGTAGGCAATAAGAATATAAATACAACACGTACAATTATTCTGATGAGTAATGATAATTATTTTGGAACTTAGGGCGTTGTTCTTTAGGCACCTCGGTATAGAGAGGGTTTATTTTATTTGAAGTTAACATATTTTACTTTGGTACTTAGTTTTAGAGTGATATTTTGTATAACTGTTTGTGGTACGTACTTGTAATAAGCGCTTGTTCCCAACGAGTCACACCTCAACGGGTAACAGTGTGACTCGTTGGGAATGTTTTGGATAATAATTCCCAACGAGTCACAGTTACTGTTACACTGTTACTCGTTGGGATGATCCCACCTTGATTTAGGGTATCATTTAAGCTATCACCAATTTAATTAGTTTTGTGTTTCTTAAATAATAGGGTTTGTCCTCAAAATAGTAGATCTGTCACCAAAATGTAGTCACCAAACAATGCAAAATCAGTTCCACAATAAATCACCTAAAATCCTGAGATATAAGGTCTAGTACCAAATAAATGTTTTTGTACGTATTATAATAGGTGTGTCCTAATAAGTATTTCAACAATAATGAGGCGTAGCCGACGGAGTCCCGCTTCGCGGGACTCCTACTTCTGGGCGGTTTAAAAAAAAATAACCACGAAGGGGACGGCGGGGTCTTTCAGACTCCGCCGTCCCCTTCTAACCTAACCTGTCCGAGTCGGGGTGCCCCAAGTTGTACCAAATACCTGGGAACAATTTTTGTTTATCTGAGAACGAAAATATTTCGTGGCGATAGATGATATAGTAACAGTGTAACAGTAACTGTGACTCGTTGGGAATTATTATCCAAAACATTCCCAACGAGTCACACTGTTACCCGTTGAGGTGTGACTCGTTGGGAACAAGCTGTAATAAGGAGTGTTCATATCTTGTATGAGTTTATATTTGAGTGCTAGTTTTTGATGGATGACTTTTGCTACCTGATTGTGTCTATGTGTATAGTCTGTTTTAATATTATTATTATTATTACTTTGTCTTTAATTATAAGATTATTTGTTCCTGTTTATTTAACGTAGTAACACTTCATTGAGTTCTTGCTTAGTCTTTGAGCTATGACGATTACCTTGGTTCTCTGGTGGATAACGTCGCTTTGGATTTTAACCTTCAGAGAGACTCCAAGCATAGCTCACTCCATAGCTCGCTGAGTGACTTTAAACTTACGGACCAGTCTCACCGTGAGTGTCGACGTTTCTACTCCGTAAGTCGTAACCAGTAGGACACACGCGTTGAAGACTGTCGTCTTTAGGCACTGCGGTATAGACGACGAGAAGAACTGATGAAGTTTACCAAATGCGGCCCATCCCAGCTGAATCCTACTATCAGCTTCCCTCTCAAAATTGAGTTGGGCCTATAGTTTTTATGTTGAAATTGTTATCCCATTTATGTATAGTCACCATCTTTCCCACTTTCCATTTTATAGGGAATATGCCAGAAGTTAAGGATTTGCTGTTTATAGCTGTAATAAATATTATCTTTATTAATTTATAAGCTTTTGAATGTTTTGAGTATGCTCGCACTGCTAATATTTAGAAATCGACTGCCTTCCGTACCCAACATCACACCCTCTATGACAGTCATACTCCAGCTAGGCTTAAAGTTCTCATCAAGATGAATGAAATAAGCCCAAACACGATCTAACTGCTGTCAGCTGTTGAGGAGCCCTCTCGACTGTCTTCCGTCTCCATCATCAGATGATCTTCAGGTCTCTTTTTTATTGAAGCATCATTAGAACTACGCATATGTGCCAAGTTTCAACAGAATTGGTTCACAAGGGAACATTCTGTAGGTGAAAAATCATTTAACCCCTATTTTTCTACCCTCAGCGGTGGATTTCGTTTTTCAATTTTAAATGGGACCAACTTTGGGGTATACTCTTTCCATTAAAAAAAGAATCATCAAAATCGGACTACTCTGTAAAAAGTTATGCGTGGTCATACATAAAAAAAAAAAAAATATATATATACGGGTCGACTTGAGAACCTCCTCCTTTTTTTTTCGTCGGTTAAAAACGATTATTTGGTTGTAATTAAATCCACTGCGCAGACGTCGACTTATGAATTGGATGAAAAGAAATAGCGTACGTACCGCGCGCATCCTCACACGTTGTAACGTGATTAAACGACACGCCACTCGTCGAATAAACCGGTTAATAAAGGTTAAAATAAAGTTCTTAAAACGTTCGCGTTCATAAGAAAAGTTCGGAGGAAAACAGAAATAAAACGGTATTAACCGGTATTTTTTTAACCGGTTCCGAGCCTCTTCCTCACAGAGGTTCATCTCGAAGTGCGTATCGTTTAAGTCGACCTACCACTGCTAGATGTGGACGGAAGACACGGAGTGGTCAACGTTAGCTGCTCACTGCGCGGTTCATTTGTTTGCCATCCACGGATTTGTGCGTAGCCTGGCCGTGGACCGTGGGTCACAGACCACAGTGGATGATCGCGAAGCAAACTTATAAAGCGAAGCTAAATACCCGTACGTGGCTTAGCCGTGGTATGCTGTGGAGCAGCGCCTTTATGAGGAGCGGGACAGCCGCTCGCTCCATAAGCGCCCGCCCGCTAATATTCTTGATTAAAAACGTGTTCTAGACGATTTAATCAATTAAGGCCAGACGTGAACTTTTGTAAAAGCGCAGCAGCCGTGGGTGGCATACGATTCATCCAGCCATGCGCTTCGGTCTTGCTACCTAGATTGCATTCATAAGCGCATCCTTCACGAATATTGACGCGCGGGGCTGCCTTGCGTTGTTGATAGATACTTGACAAAAATACGCGGCTTTTCTTCTCCTATGTTTTCTGACCTTGTCTATGACCAAAGATATTATATTATTGTCCATACAAGGCAACGAATACAAGCACATAAATACAAGGCTTTTGATTTTGCTATTAATAAAAATAGTGCTGTCCTCTTTTAGTTTGACTCTGACCTAAGTTTTTTTTGTTCTTTGAGCTTTCATTCAAAAAACTTGCTAATAAAATATATTTATCAAGTATGTATAGGTCTCTCGTCATTATTTATTTATTTAGCTTATGTAGTCCTGCTGCAGGGCAAACGCCTCCCGTCCTCTTCATTAAATATTATAAAAAGGGTGTTTGATAATGCTGGCAAAGATCGAATTTGCAAATTGATGAAATTTAAAAAAAAAAGTGCTATTGTCGAATTAGTTTACTGGTTTATGCCATCCCACTACTTTCTAATCTCCCAGCAATCCATCACACATTAGGTTAGGTTAGGCACCCAATCAGCTTTTGACTTGTCGCGATGCACTTGGCGCTTTTTTTGCGTGTATTTAAACATACAGCGCAAATATATACTCTAATAGATCGACGCACGTCGACTTTTTTTATAAAATTAGGTATACAAGGGTGAATCACAAAATTCTTGGAATCAATTTTAAAAAATGCAAAGATTTAAACAAAAATATTTTATTTTTTACATAATCATCCTCCAATGCAATGCATTTAGAATAACGCGTTTCTAACTTCCTTATTCCTTGTGGAAAAAAAAATGTTTTTCTTGCCACTCGACAAACTCCTCTACGGCAGCCATAACTGCGTCATTATCGTAAAATTTTGTTCCACGATAGTCCTCTTTTAATTTTGGGAATAAGTGAAAATCACTTGGGGCTAAGTCCGGAGAATATAGTGGGTGGTCAAGGAGATTGAAGCCAGCACAGCGGATTGCGTTGAGCGCAACTTCCGATCGATGAGCAGGAGCGTTATCTTGAAGAAACAACACGCCCAACGATAGTTTTCCACGACGTTTTTCTTTAATCGCTTCACGCACTTTCGGGATTAGATTTGCATAATAGGGTCCAGTAATCGTCTGGCCTTTTGGCATGTAATCAATAAAAAGGATTCCTTCACTATCCCAGAACACCGAGGCCATAACTTTGCCAGCGGTAGGAGCAACTCGAAATTTCTTAATGTATGGAGAGGATGGTCGTTTCCAAGACATGCTTTATCTCTTAGTTTCAGGATCGAAATGGTGGACCCACGTTTCATCCATGGTGACAAGGCGACGGCAAAAAATCTCCGAATCAAGCTGGAAC
Source organism: Griposia aprilina (assembly GCA_916610205.1). NCBI lineage: Eukaryota > Metazoa > Arthropoda > Insecta > Lepidoptera > Noctuidae > Griposia > Griposia aprilina. The sequence goes on along the minus strand of OU744295.1, from coordinate 2,546,678 downwards.
ATTTCGAGATTACGCTTAGAAATTTCCAAACGTCGCTTTTTGTTTTCGTCGGTTAACATTCGTGGCACCCATCTTGCCGACACTTTTTTGAACTCCAGTGAATCAATTAAAATGGATTGAATGCTACCAAATGATATCTTTAGGTTCTCAGCTATATGTTTTATAGTTATTCTTCTGTCTGCCAAAACCAGATTCTCAACCTTTTTGACATTTTCTTTCCTAACGGAGGTTGAAGGCCGCCCAGAACGCGGGTCATCTTTACAGCTTGATCTACCTCTTTTAAATGCAGCCACCCAATACGCAACCGTAGAATAGGGTACAGCATCATCCCCTAATGTCTGCTGAATGTCCGAAAAAAATTCCTTCGTAGACATTTTTTTCAAACTGAGATATTTTATCACCGCACGTAACTCACTTTTATCCATAACAAGCTGACCCGACAGACGTTGTCCTGTCTTAATTATGAGTGTCATATTATGTCGTTTAGTTTTAGTTTTGACTATTGACTAAAACTGAAACTATCGACTCATTTATCAACTGATCCATCTGTGTTCAACGATATTTGTAGCGCGCATTCTGTCAATCGCTAACAGTTATTTCAAACAACTGACAGATAAGTAAAATTAATGTTTTCATAATATTTGTAACGTTCCGATCAACTTTCTTTATTTTTTATTTCACAAGATCCTTCTTCTGACAATAACGAACACAACAAAAAAAATAATTGTGAAATCGGTCCAGCCGTTCACGCGTGATGGCGTGACCAAGGGAAATAGGGATTCATTTTTATGTAAATAGATTATGGGTTTTTAGCAACTCGTTGCACAAAACAATTTATTATGTGCGAACGAATTGCCAAAAACAAGTGACAGTTTGCATAAATATTGTGTGATTAACACTCTTTAATTTGAATATCGAACTTCTCCCAAAAAGGTTTTATATAAATGCAATTCTAACAACTTTTTGATTCCACCTCGTACCTAGTTACACAAAATTTCTCAAAATGCGCCAGAACATGAATTCTTAAAACTTTTTAATTCTTCAATTGATCTATCAATCAATTTTTAATTAGCAACGAAGGCGTTTCCGCCTTCGTTGCTAATTTATTTGAACATTGACATTGACAAAGATTAATATGTAAACAAAAAAACCAGCCAATTGCGAGTCGGACTCGCACACGAAGGGTTCCGTACCAAAAGGCACAACACGCCGAAAAAATCACTTTTTCTGTTTCTTGTATGGTATGTATGTAAAATAAACTAAAGTGAATAAAAATTAAAGGAAGACCCCCTTTAATTTTTATTCACTTTAGTTTTATTAATTGTCGTTAAAGCGGCGATAGAAATACACACTCTGTGAAAATTTCACCTGTCTACCAATTACGGTTCAAGAGATACAGCTTGCTGACAGAGAGACGAATGGACAGTGGAGGTTTAGTAATAGGGTTCCGTGGGTACCCTTTTGTAAGGAACCCTAAAAAAATGGGGCCCATAGTCGATAAGTAATGCCGAAAAAGATAGAATTGGTAATTGTTGAAATAAAACCAGAAGCTGATTGCTGTTGGTTCATGTTTTTCTTGTCGTGAAAAACTAAGATTTATTCGACGTGTGTAAGCCACGGTCGTCAGTGTAGTGTGGATCACTATAGAAGCTTGTTAACAGACACTTTTTTTCTACGACATGGATTGTACGCCGCCGTACCGCCAAGGAACCGTTCCGTGTACAAAGGGCCTTACTCTTCTTGTACCTAACCTCTGTCTTGATAACTTTTGAAAAGAAATTAGTTCGTGTTCCGCTGCATGTTTTAATTTTGCCTTAATACTTCTACTGAACTCGAACTGTCGAGTATACAAGGCTTTTCATATGATCCCAAACATAACTATCTAAAGGAGTAAGCTCAGGCGACGATGTCAAACTATTAGAATAGGTATTACGTGCGCTGTATGTTTAAATACACGCAAACTAAGCGACAAGTGAACCGTGACCAGCGAGTAGACCGTGAATCCTTTTAAAAACTTAGAAGCCGTCCCGCTACTTGTGATTGGTCATGATAACCTGGGTGCCTAACGTGTGATAGACGTATGATGAACAGCTGGGAATTTACAAAGCAGTTAAATGGCATAAACAAAACTTACATTTATTTGCAAATTCGTCCTTTGCCAGCATTATCGCCTGTTTCATCTCTAAATATTTTTTTACTTTTTGTCCTTCGTTAGTTAGCTTCTTCCCCGTAATTTGTAAGCTTGAAGTCATGGTAAATTTTTGAGATAATCTAGTGTCAAAGTTCATGTACGTAGATAATTTTTGTAAATGGTTAACTAACTTCTTCCTTTATTGATGTGTAAACATCTTAGCGCTCGATCTACGGTAGGGGCTAGCTGGGACTTCGAGCGTCAGACGCGTAAGCGTAAGACTTCGAGCGTCAGATGACGTCAGCGTAAGACCCGTGTCTATGTGAGCAAACTGATGCGAGCTCACATGTTTACACATCAATTTTCGTGAGTGCCAAACCAACTCACACCGATTTTCTTTTAACTCTTTGATGTTTTAGAACATTTGGTTACATCGAAAAGTGTGATAAAGTCTGGTATCCAATGAAATAGCAATAAAGACCATAATATTCGAGACTTTATAGAAAAGTGCAACTAAGTGACGAATCCGGGAAATTTAAAAAAATACTTTAAAATTCTTTCTTCTCGAATCCTATGAATTTTCGCCTAGGCTCTACGGGGTGCTTAATTGGTGCAAATGGGTCATACTATCACGCCCCGGAAGGAATTCGTCAAATTACAAGTCACCGATCCGATAGATCCCTAAAAATTTAAATCGTAACGGTCATCATCAGACATAATACTAAGTTAAGCGAGTAAGCATGCAATGTACACATAAGTGCTCACAAAAGGTCTCGCTAATGTGTTCTTCGTGGCCGGCTGCCTTGGCGTGCGTAGTGGTATTTTTTTCTAAAGTGAAACATTCTTTAGCCTGATGTGATTTGAAACTCTATAAAACGTAAAAGCAACATTAACAAGAGACAAACACATATGTACGTACATCTATATTTCGCTCACCTAGTAATATATTGGCACATCTACGTTTTTCACATTTTTTGTTTCTGATCAATGAGCCGCTGTTTTACGCGCCATGCGGGGGGAAACAACAATAATGGTATAATGACACTAACCACCTCTCTCGATGAATACTGAAATTACCGTTGTGCCGTTTTGCCACTTTGTAGATTATGCTTAGATAATAAGTTAGTAAAAAAAAAAAAAAAACATTTAATTTTGTTTGTAAACCTAGCAATTATTATTTTATTATTTTTATCCCATAGTTAATCTGTGAACAGCGTTGTGGGCTGCAATATTGTATATTTGTTTTGTGTATTCCATATCTCATGTTTTATATTGTAGCTGTTTGTTGTTCTATCTTAATAAAAAAATATATAAAAAAAATGCATTTTTAAACACAGGCTGTATAAACTCAATTTCGCATTTTTTGCAGATGTGGCAATATATTACTAGGTGAACGATTTTTTTAGACCTTGATCGAAGTAGATATATGCACCGAGGTCATAAGCACTTGGCAACACTGGCTTGAACTGTCACTGTTCCTGGGTTCACAGCTGATTTTGACAAATTGATAGTTTGACTGTAATACAAGTGCTCATAATCTGGTTCAGTGGCTTCGGTTGCTTACGCTTAATGCTGCTGTGCTGCTGCAGCTATTAAACACTTTGGCTGCTGCTGCTGGTCCTATGCTGTAGCAGTTTGTTTCTATTTAAAAGTGTTCGAAAAATGTGATAAGCAACTATTAAATAAATATACTTAAAAAAACAAAAATGATATCGAATAGAATTATTTTAAAGCTGCACAAACATAAACCATACTTACTTGCCGCAAGAAATACAAGTACTACGCAAGAAACGAAGTCGATTCAACCGCCGAATCCTAAAAGGATTAGTACGGACATGGTGGGCCCCCCTGATCCTGTGTCGAATATTAGGAAGGTCATATTTAGAATACCGCCCAACGAAACTGATTTAGAAAGAAAATATAGAGAAATGAGGTCAGAAGTACAAGAATGGAACCAGAAGTTTTGGGAGAAACATAATTCCCAATTTTATCAGGTATTTTTTTGTTATTAATAATCTAAGCCAGAGCTCGCTTTTCTCAACTGCCTCTATGATTGATGTAGTTGACTGTAATTGATAATTATCTGACGATAAACATTCTGAATGCTGATCACCATTGGTCATGCTGTCATTAAAATAACATGCTTTGGATTTATAATCACAATTACTTAAACCCATATTACAAAACCTCACTCAAGACTCAAGCGTTACTTAAAAACTAGTTTAGAGCCATTAGATTAGTTGAAACTAGTTTTAAATAATGCTTGCGTCTTGAGTGAGATTCTGTAATATAGGACTTAGGCTGAACGAAACTCAGTAAATGTCATAATACATTAGCAAGTCTTGTTATGTAAGTAACTATTATTATAAAACCAAGCACATTTTCATGTTGGATTTACTCTTATTGGAAATAGTATCTGGAGTGCCCTCGGACCAATTATCGTATGGACGGAGTCATTACTTGTTGCCGCTCTTGCAACCATGTATCAAATATGTTATTGTTTTCTCAGTGTATTATTGCACTGAGCATAAGTATGAGTAAAAGAGTTAGTTGGTGTAATGTTGCACTGTCTGGGTGAATCGTTTCACTAGCTGACCTCCTAGCGTGTCAAAACATTCCATTCCGGTGTAGTATTGACTACTGGTGACTTGGCTCAAAATTAACAAAAAAACGTGGAAATAGATCCTGTGCAGCTGTGTTTTGTGCATCGAGAACAACAAAGGGAGTAAGTCTTTGAATTCAATTTTTATACTAAGATTTTCTCAATTAATACTGATAAAAAGCCATGTTTAATTGCATTAATTAGTATTCATTGATGCAGTGGCGTAGCTAATAAAAAAAGACAATGTCGCAAAAAAAAAAATGGTGCGCTATCTAAACTGGTTAGGTTATAAGGAGTAAAAATATTAAATATAAAAAATACTTTAAATGTGGAAAGCTAATTTATCATCAGCTCTTTATAGTGCACTACAGGGCACAGCAAAACAAAGCGACTTACTACATATAGACAAACAGACCTCTTCCAGAACAACTGTGAAGATTTTAGGAACTGCCGTAACCAGAAGACCGAAAAGAAACGTAGTACATAATAAAAAATTAAACAATGACGACGTAGATTACAATTGTGTGGGTATTATTAGGCAATAAAACATGAAGAATAAATAAATGTGAAGGTCGGACCTACCAACTGACAATAAAATAACAATTTATTTATAATCTTTTCTCCTAGCTTTAGTTTTCGCAAAAGTATTAATAACTTCGATTAAATCTAGGCCTGATGCGGCTTTGTTTTCAATTGCTATTACTGATAAATGTCGGAGTCGAGCTTGAGCCCCATTATTTGTTAAATATTTTTAGTTTGCTAAATGATTTTTCAGCTCCTGTAGAAACGACAAAAATTGTATAGAATTTTTTAATATTGCTGTATATTCTTCGGCTTATTCCCAAAATCCCCCCTGAAATCCCCCCTGAGGGGAAAAATGGGACTCTAAAAAAAATATGTCTCATATTCCCCCCTGATAATCCCCCCTGGGGGGAAAACGGGAATCTAAAAAAAAAGTCTCAAATTCCCCCCTGATAATTCCCCTAACTGAAATCAGTAAAAATCAATGTCCAGAAATCTCCATTGAGGTCATTAAAATGTTGGGAGTGTCTCTGCTACCAGCGCTGGTCGCCGATTTGGTACGCCGCGATGTGGTACTTTCATGGTTGTTTATGTTACATGCGCCGTTTTAGCTGATGACGCAAGAATAAGATATTAGTTGGATCTGAGTTCTAAAAGTTTAAACAATTTTCAGACTATGTGTTAAATGATAAATAACTTTTATTTCTGTAAATAGTTTTGTACAAATGTTTTTACACGTCAATCATATTTTTTAAACTAGATGAGGTCGGCGTTATTTCGGAAACAGTTCTTTATATAAAACATTTAGTAATGTATAACATTTTTGTTACTTTTACAGGTTTCCAAAATGGCCTGAAATAAGAAGTGAGAGGATTAAACCTGTAAGACGTGAGAACTGGGAACGAACAAAATACTTACTACTGGGCTTTGTTCCAAACACTTTGAGAAGTCTTGCTATATTACTGCATTAAATATAAGAAAACTAAAGTCTGGTGCGGTGCTAACAATATTCAAAGGATATCCTAATATTATAATCTAATCATTATTCCTACAATAAACAAAAATAAATTGCGTGTGTATTTATTTAAATTATACCCTGTACGTTTCACCCATTACCGTAATTTTATCGACATGCTTTGAAGCGTCGACCCTTCCCTAGTCACGCACACTAGTACAGACCTAGATCTGCACACTAACAAAAAATTACTCTTAAGATTTCATCTAGTGCTCCGTCCACAGGATAATTGTTCCAAGGGAGTGCCTATAATACATATACTGAATATCTGATCTAGAGTCAAAGTTATTGGGCTTTGACAACCATTTAATTATCCCTACCTATAAAAAGCTAGAAAAGTTTACCAGTTATCTATGGATTAGCAAGAATAAGTATGTTTCCAGCAGTTGACATCTTTTGGTAGAAGTTAGGATGGTGATAGAGAAAAGTCTCTATTATAATCGTGGCTGAAGATCAATAACTATGCCTAAGTACTATCTCAGTAACAAAATACAAATTACATTGTCTTTGTAGGTATGTTCAATGACCTTACTTGTCATTTATTTGACATGTACCCGTATCCATATAATCTGCCTTTTACTATCTGTTTCAATAAACTTACACATGCCAATTTTTGAGGTCAAAAGTTCAAGTTATTTTTAAAATATTTTTGATAATGGTAAAGATTACATAATTTTTTGAGTAAGTAATTAATGGAAAGAATATGGGGTCAAAATATTAACTTAATATCTAATTATTATTTATTCATAATTCGATTTTTTTTATAGGTACCTAATATTTGTGTGACGATGATTTGTATTAATATGTTTTTATTTTTTTAATTACAGGAAAGAGAAGAATATGTTAAGAATAATGTACCCGCGGATAAGCAGAACCTCACAGCAGATGAAATGAGTGTGTTTTACAAAGCTTTCCTGGACAAAAACTGGAAACTACACCTCAACTACAATAAGGAATGGTACAAAAAAAACTTTGCTCTATTAGGATTAGCTATAAGAGTGAAAGTAAAGAAACTACTTAGAATTTAAGATTAAGACCTGTTATGAGATTTTATACCTAGTTCAACTGTTTGGAAATGAAGAATATTTATTTTTAATTATTAAAAGGGTGTTAAAAATATTTGGTTTTTTACTGCAAATCAATGGACTACTAATCTGATAAGCTGAATTTATAGCAGATGAAGAGTTTCTGATTTCTGATTTGTCAGAGATTTTGAAAAAACTAAGATAAGGACCTCATTTTTAATAAGTAGAGGCTTTTTTTTTTTTTTTGGATGGGAAATCATCAAATGACCTCTCCCGCTCTGGGCGGAGCGGAAGGGCGTGTCAGACTCTTACTGACTAAAACCCACCCGTGTTCCTTCAGTTGCCTGTGCGCCAGGGCCACGGTAACTCTTTCGAACAATCCGCAACCCCGGCAGGCATCGGCCCTATCGGACCCCTTCAATGATGCTGACATCTCTTTGAGGCGCGCGTGGAACACGACGCGCCGTCGACCCGGGCCTGGTCCTTACCGGACGGCGAGCTGCCCATTGCTCGCCGTCCGCAAGCCCGCGCCTATGGTGGCCGGGAGTCGGCAATTGACTCCCGACGCCCAGGGTGTCTCCTCCTGCGGCGACTAGGGGCGTGAGGGCGCAACGATTGCCGCACCCTCACGCGCTCCGCCTCCTCCTTCGCGAGCATTACTGCTTCACAGAAGGAGGTGACGGCTTCCCATTCCCTCTCGCTCCGTACCATGGCCTGTACCAGGGCCGGACGCGAGAGATCGCCGCCGCCGATCGCCGCCACGAGGACACGGCGGTGCTCCACCCAAGCTGGGCAGACCTCTACCGTATGCTCCACCGTGTCCTCCGGTCGATCCACACAATGCCAACACCCGGGCGTTTCCTCCCGCCTTATCCGAAACAGGAACCTCCCGAAACAGCCATGTCCGGTGAGGACCTGCGTCAGGCGGAAGGTCAGGACGCCGTGGCGCCTCTCAAGCCACTCCTCAAAGAGGGGACTTACCGCCGCAATTGTGGCGTGCCCAAATAAGTAGAGCCTGGGATAAGAATTATAATTATGCTAATTCGAACATAAATTGGAATTATATGTGCCTGCGCGACCGGGCTGCCCGGCTAGTTTGCTACGGGGCTGCACGAAACTTTGTTTGGGACAAATGACCAGCGGCGCTACCTCTCGGCACTTGTGGTTGCGAACGGCTTAGGGTAATGAAAATATAAAGTTCGCTTACTTAGGGTGATCCAAGGGAGAAAAAATAATCAAAAACACCCCAAGAATAACATTTAACTCTGTCTTTTACTGTCGCGAAGTCGAGGTATTTTCTTTTTCTTTTTTATATTTGTGGAATGATCTTCCCAAGCCCTTTATTTTGATACCCTACATGGTCATGGTACAATTTTATTTTTTCAAGACTTCAAAATGATGTCTTAAACCTGTCATCTTGCTTTAAAAAAACACCTAGCCTATATCCATCGCGCGACCTGGACGAGTTGATAGAAATCTCAGGTATTAGAATCCATCCAGTCGTTTAGGATGCTTCGACGGTATAAAATATTATATAATCCCACATACAAAAGTTATATAATAATAATAATAAAGCTAAAGAGTTTGTGTGTTTGTTTGTTTGCGCGCTGACCTCTGCAACTACCAGTCGGAATTGAAAACATATTTTTGTAATAATATTGATAGACCAATTCTTGAGGAACGCCATAAGCTAGTAAAAAGAAAAATATCAGAAAGAACGCTAAGCGGAAACGAAGTAATGGGCTGGCGATGCGATATGACGGGGTGGGCCGGGAGTAGACGAAGTCGCGGGCAGAAGCTAGTATCTACGTAGATACGCGTGGAAAACTTAACCCTGTCTTTGCTATCGCGCACTACGGGCAAAAGGTCGGCGAGCCATAAGTATACGTAGGTAAGGCGTAGGTATAGGTACCCACAGTACAACTATTTTCGTAATGTCTCTCGGGAACAGTGATGCCAGACTGGGGGGAATCGCCCCAAATTTGGGGGTATTTTATAGTTATGGGGGGATATTTGGAGGTTAAAATTTGCGTTTGGAGGGAATTGGGGGATTTTTATTTCCAAAACTGTAGTCCGGGAAATGCCCGCGGCTAGACATGATGATTAAATCGGTAGTTTCAAAAGACATTTTGCGCAGCGTTATCAATTACGTTTTTACAGCTTCCGGCTGTTTCTAATTTATGATTTTGATCCATGACATGAAAGAAAATATTACCAACACAAGTTATTAAAATCTTCAGGCATCCAATTAAATAAATAAATAATCTAAAAGCTTTAACAAGAATACACAGTAATGGAAGCTATTGCTGAAATAGTATAAAATTGTACTTCATAAATAAATATTCGAAAGCTTTAACAATAATACACAGTAATGGAAGCTATTGCTGAAATACTCGTAGTATAAAATTGTATTTCATAAATAAATAAATATTTAGCCATTTTTGGGGATTTCTTCAAAACCTGAATTTTGGGGGTATTTTGGGGAAAGTTTGAGGAGTAAACTGTTGCTGAAATATTATAAAATTGTATTTCATTCCTAAATTAATATTTTGCCATTTGTGGGGGATTTTTTCTTCAAAACCTAAATTTTAGGGGATTTTGGGGAAGGTTTGGGGAGAACGCGAGACGGTCATCTGGCAACACTGCTCGGGAATCATCACATTTCCGAATAGGGGAGACCAGTTATAAAAGTAACACGGGATGAACGTAACAAATGAATTTCTGAACGAATTATGTTGACTGCACTGATGGCTGTATCACCGATGTGCGCCATTTTGAACCCCCCCTTCGCTGCAGTTGCGCTCATGGCGGTGTGCTGTCAGGTTGTGTACGTAGCGAGTCGGTGTCGCAAAAATACCTCCAAAGTAAGTTTTACCCGTTTTTTTCAACTGTGTGTTTTTATTAGGGTAGGTTTAAGCTCGCGTGTCAAGTGTCAATAAAGTAGCATAACTATTCGTCTTTCTAGTTTGACGTTCGAAACAGTATCTTTCTAATGGTTGTTTACGTTATAGGCATGTGTTTGTCGTATTCGGTAAAATTTAAAGATATTAGGTATTAGGTTTTATTATTTAGAGATATTTAGAGTTTTTTTTTTGCTCGATAGCTCTAAGCATATTTTATTGTGTTTTTATATTTTAAAATACCTAACACAGATTTATTTTCTTAATGCAGAATGCCTAATATACATAAAAGAACGACCAGTAGAGGTTTAGTTACTGCAGAAATCATGGATTTGGCAGCAGAAGAAGTACTTCTCAGAAAAGTACCATTTTGAGACGCTGCGAATTCATATCAGCTATGCCATGTCACTTTATATAGATATGCGCAAAAGAAGAAAAAAATGTACAAAAAAGGTTCATCAAGTCTTCTAAATGTAGGCTGCGTATCGAAAAGAAGAGTTTTTACCGACGAGGAAGACAAAATACTGGCCTAGTAGGTATTTACTACCAAATATACCTATCAAAAAAGTACGAAAGCTAGCGTTTAAATTAGCAATTAAATATAATAAAGAAGAATTCCTTTATTCCAGCTCGTAGAGTTCCAACGAATGTGCTAGTAACGGTTTAAAAAAATAATGTTGATTATTTTAGTTAGAAGATTGTTGTTTCCTAGAAATGTATTTTTTTTATGACTAAGACTATTATAAAACCTAAAAGGCTGATTATAAATACATACGTACCTATGTATGAAAAAACTGGTTATAAATAAATATATTGATTATGAAAGTAACTTTGCTTTTATTTAAAATGTTACAACAATCCCTTTACACTGTTACAACCAACCCTTATGGTACGGATGTTTGTAATAAATTTCACTTTTTTCATTTGGTCGTTTTTCTCAACATCTGTAATATCTGTTGCATTTAAGCTGGTGTTAAAAGATAGCGGAAGACCAATCTACCGTGTGTAATGTTTAGAATTTTGATATTAACAAAACTCTGTGAGATATTATGAGAAAATTGCAAATTGTTACTTTCATCCCTGGTCTCCCCTACAAACGAATGCTAATTTCCATGTCCAGCATTATTAGATTTATCGTGTAGGTATAATAATTTGAATTCAGAACTAAGCACTTTATTGCTGTTTTGTTTTGATGTAACAAACAAACTTCAAAATATTCAAATTAAATCAAAATAAATAAATAAAAAAAACTAAATTCAAATCAAATTTAATCTGAATTCAAATTATTATACACTATAAATCTAATAATTGATGGACATGGGTACTAGGTAGATGCACGTTATTCACTAAGAACGGTTCAAACTGCATGATAAGCTCACGCTACATGCGTTAGGGGTTATCCACCAAATCTCGCAGAAGGAGGCTGCGGAAGGGGAGCGAGAGATCTCATCCTCTCACCCGGCCCGCAGCAGGCGCACCGGACGTCGGCGGAGGGCGGACAATGCCCTCGTCCAGCCCCCCTAAACGGGTCCAAGGACGACGGACTTAGGGACGTCCGTCGCCCCCCATACATCAGGACCCGAGGCGGCGGCGCGTAGTGTTCCACGCGCGCCCCTCTTAGACGTCACGGGGGGAGTCAAAAACCTCACTCCCTCCGCTCGACCGGACGGGGCCCATTGAGGCGGGGGCCGGCACCAGTCGGGGGTTGCGGAAGATTCGTACGTTCCCGTGACCCCCGGCGCAGGTATGAGATGGAACACCGGGGTGGTTTTTAGTCAGTAAGAGTCTGACAGACCCCCCGCCCCCCCAGGGCGGGGGACATCCATGAAGATTTTCCAAACCCGATCAAAAAAGAAAAAAGAAGGTAATCCACCAACAGCATAGACAGCTTGTGACGCGGCGGATCAACGGAATGTTGAAGTGTTGTGCGAACGACATGTCCAGTCGAAGACATGCAAACACTAAGCAAAATTCTTAGGGTGAGTCCTCAGCTGTAGCCCGCCAAATTCAAATTTTCATTGGTTGTTGCAAATTGCAGCTCTGTTTTACGCTGTATGTTGACCAAAATGCGATTCGCGACTATATTTACTGAATAATCATTAATTTCATATCAATTGTCGAACTTTGGAAAGTTCCACCTATGAATTTCCATACAGTAAATATATATTTCCTACAGTCGCGAATCGCATTCTGGTCAACATACAACGTAAAACAGAGCTGAGATTTGCAAAAAGCAACGCAACGAGTAAGGCGGAAGCGCCAGGTTGCCCGCAAAGTCCCATGTCACACGATTGGTCTGATTGCCATACCAATGCTGAAAAATTCTACATACTTCCGCGGGTATACCCCTGCTTACCATCTTTTCCCAGAGCACATTATACGAGACAAGATCGAAGGCCCTAGAATGATCAAGGAAACAGGCGTACACGTCTAGCGATCTATATAGTTTTGAATTGTATGCTTGAGACCTAAAATAACGCTTTCCGTTGAAAGTCCGGGACGAAACCCGAACTGCGCATCATGAAGATGTTGTATAGTCATTTAAACAAGTATCAAGCATACCATCCAACACTTTTGCAATTATTGTCGCAAGAGACATGGGACGGTAGTTACCCTTGTCCGAGATATCTCCCGTCCTGTTCTTCACAATGGGTGCCACAATAGTCTTCATCAGATTAGCAGGTAAGTACGCGTGACTAATACACATTGTGGGAAACATAGAGAGGACGCGCGGTAGATGTACACCTGCATGCTTCAGTTGCTCAATACTGAGCCCATCATGTCCTGGAGATTTGCCTCGGCTCATACCGTTTATGATGGCACTCACTTGTTTAGCCGAGAAAGGCGTCAGAGGTTTCACTCCACGACTGCTGGGCTCAGAATCTTCCATCACGATTGAGGGACCGAGAGGGGACTGAACTTGAAAATGCTAAAAGTAGTCATTTCGACCAATCTCCTACTTTTCGGGATGCATCTGTTCCTGTAACTGATTGGGTCGAGCTCCTAGGCATGGAGTTGATATCTGGTCTCAACTTCGGTGCCACCATCGAGTACAAAGCCCAAACTGCGGTCAAGAAACTAGGCATCCTAAATAGGGTGAAGCGATACTTTACGCCTGGACAGCTTTGAACCCTTTACAAAGCGCAAGTCCGATCCTGCATGGAGCATTGCAGCCACCTTTGGGATGGCTCAGCTAAATACCAACTTGCCGCGCCTGACTCGGTGGAACGCAGAGCTAAGAGGCTCATTGGCGACATAAAACTGGTGGATGCCAAGTTCCCACAGCTTGGCTCATCGCCGCAAGGTCGCCTGCTTGTCGGTCTTCTTCAAATTGTACTTCGGTGAGTGTGCCCAAGAACTCCACGACCTCATTCCACCGGCCCCCTTCTACCATCGGACAACTAGACGCACTGCAAGTTACCATCCCTACTTAGTTGCTATTCCACCATTTCGCACTAAGCGCTTCCAAATGTCCTTTACAATGCGCACAGCAAAAGAGTGGAAATCTCTACCTGCGTCTGTGTTTCCGACCGCATACAACCCAAATCTCTTCAAAGTGAGAGTGAACAGGCTTCTTCTGGGTAAGCTAACACCATCGTCGACTTTGTCTCTGTCATCTCTGACCTAGACTAGAGTCAAGAGCAAACCCATCCCAAATAATAACAAAAAAAAAGGCTCTTTGAACATATCCGCAATTCCCCGGGGATGACTCAACCCTCCCACACTCGCAGAGAGACCTGGCTTCCCATCCAACTTACCAGTGGAGTTCCAGAATTCGCCAAACGCAGCGCTTCTCACGCATTTTATCATAGACAGGACCTGAAGAGAAACGTTAGTTAAGTATCCAAGCCTCAAAACTACATTTGGCTTCGAGATGAGCGTCCCTTACGTGTTCGTTCCACCCACACACACGGTTATCTTGTCTCGGTGCCCCCTCGTGTATCATTTTAGACTGCCTGGCTGCCGCACATAGTATTTCTACAATCTGTTTGTACAAATTGTCCAGAACAACTTTATGTTCAGCCAAACTGTAAGATCCTCAAACTCATAAGGGAAATCAACGTCGCGTAGCTGACTGTTACAAATATTATGGTAATTACGCGTTCCTGTCTTAGTTCTTTCACCCCATACAACAGAATTGCGGCAGGTCCTCCGAGTCAACAGTTTAGGCCGCACTACTTCTAAATTACACTCTACACACATTGGTAGACGATCCGACACGTAGGTAAATATCCTCGGATACATCAACATATACACAATTGTACGCCAAGCTGCTACAGATACCAAGCAGTGATTCAACCACCTCCTTTTCCCGTAAACATCACTTATGAAAGTGTACGTATCTTTATCAACCCCCCGTTTCTCTATATCAGCACAAATCCAAGATTTGTCAGTGCAAAAGTTAATTAACTCTCTATAGAACAACTCATGACGGTGGGCATTGAAATCACCCAGCATAAAAACATTTTCTTTACCACAGCTTGCTATGGTAACACTTATCTCACTTAACACATCTGTGAAAATAGTTAAGTTGTCTGAACAATTTGTAGGCATATATACAGAGAAAATAAGAATAGTGCGACCCTTAGACGAGGCTGTGATGGCCACTAAGCGAGGGCTAGTACAGTCAACAACAGATACCGACTCAAAGATAACCCTTCCTCCAGAGAATGGCTACCCCGCCATGAGGTCTTCCTCTCAATAGGCCCTCGGAGGTGTCTACAGCCGACTTACCGGTATATTCGAAGTCTGAGCTTATTGATCCCAACATTGGAATATCATGGGAAAGTAGTCAGGTCTCTTGTAGGGCCACCCACATAAATCTCTTGTATTATCTACGGATCGTTTAGCCGATTTACAATGAAAACTACTAAAATATTTTATGTGTCTATTATTTTAATTAGGTATACGTGTCAATCAAATCTAAGAAACTGTATAACTTATAATACATAAGAATTAATATGGTATTAAAGTACGTAACTTACCTTCCTACTTACTAACCTAACCATCTGCGTAGCTGGTTGAAGGGGATGAGCACGATGGGTTCGGTTCCACAGACTGACGCGCTGGATGCTCTTCTAGACAGTTCGTCAGCTGCGTCGTTACCCAGTGATACACTGTATCCTTTTATCCATTGCAGAGTCACTGTGTTGCGGTTAGATACCGCTACACGTTCTAGAGCATTGTGACATTCTGGTGTTATACTCGAGGTAATATACTTTCTCCTCAAGGATTGGTGGACTGAGGCGCTGTCGGAGAGTAGGTATACGTATATGGGTGTCCGTAACTCTCCTGGCCTCTATGGTTTACACCACTTGTATGATGCCCACAGACTCTGCATGGTAGATGGTTTGAAGATTCCCAGCGGGCTGGATATATTATGTTAAGGTCGTGCGAGAAAACTTCGACTCCGGTTCCGGAGTCGGTCTTTGATCCGTCGGTGTATACTCTCAAGTCTTTCGGGCCTGAGTAGTCACAACGTTCTTCTGTAAGTATTATGTTGTAATGCCTTCGAAAGTAGTGTAGCTTCGGGGTTTTGTCGCAGGGTATGCCAATCATTGGTTGCCGTTAGATCGCATCTTCCATAATGCGTATGTGCTTGACTCTAGAATCATTGCTTAGGATCCCTGATATTTAGAGCCTAAAGGCAGCCAGGGCGGCCTCGTCTCGCACGATTAGGTGTAGACGTGGTAGTTCAAGTATTGCCTGTAGGGTAGCAGTGGGTGTAGTTCTCATGCAGCCAGTGATTGCTACACAAGCAAACCGTTGTAGTTTTTCGAGGTCTCTCTGGGCTGTGCTCAAATCTGTCCTGGGCCACCGACTAGTGAGCCGTATGTGATAATTGGTCGGATAACTGTGGTGCCTTTATAGCCAGTAAGTGACCTTAGGGCTAATCCCCAAATTCATGCCAAGCATTCGCTTGCTTTGCCACAGGGATATGCTGGCTTTTGTAGTGATGTAGTGACAATGTTTTGCCCAGTTCAGCTGGTTGTCCAAATAGGTATTAAAGTACGTAACTTACCTTCCTACTTACTAACCTACACAAATCAAAAGAAGCTTGTGATCACTAGTAAAAGCCGACATATTTTTTAAATTGAACTTTATCAAGTGTTCTTCGTCTTCTTCTTTAGAGGCCTTGGTTTCCGCACTTAGTCCGTCAAGTGGACCATTGTGCGTGGACCATGGCGGCCGTCGGTGGTTATTCCAACGAGCCCACCTCCGTCCAGAAGTTGATAATGTATCCTGGCCTGTTGAGAGCATCTGTGTAAGATCTGGGTGCCCCGAGGGTTTGTGACCTAATCTCGGTGACGCCTCTGCATTCAAAGAGCACATGTGCAAAGGTTTCCTCAGCCTCCATGCACGCCCTGCATAGAGGACTGTCCGTTATGCCTATTGTGTGGAAGTGTTTGTTTAGCGAGTAGTGTCCCGTGATGGTCCCCGTCACCAGGCGCAGGCCGTTCCTGTCCAGACGTAATAGACGTTTGGTAAGCTTGCCATCTAAGGATGGTATGGTTTCGTTGGACTGCCTACAGCCCGGTGTCGAGGTCTACCAGCTCTCCGCTTATGTGAGGGTGTAGTCCTGTTACCATTTGCGTAGCTGGTTGAAGGGGATGGGCACGACGGGTTCGGGTCCACAGACTGACGCGCTGGATGCTAGCCAAATTACAGCTTTCTAGTACTAAGTCTCTAAGCTAAGCCGCGGACAGACGGACGGACGGACGGACATGGCGAAACTATAAGGGTTCCATGTTCACTACGGAACCCTAAAAAAGGAATTCGCCTACGTAATTGTAAAGTCACTAAAATGTGATCGATCAGTAGGTAGATACCAATGATGTATATTTGACGGAGAAGGTAGGTCTCTCTCGTTAATATCAGCCATATGTTAACTACTGTGGGCGTACTATGGGTAATGTTGGTTATTGCGCAATAGAAAAACCGTTTGCAGTTCAAATCAAATTATAATTCACGAACAAATTAATCACACTAGCTAATCACACACCTAGGTACACGACACTACTATACGGAGCGCGAGACAGTTTCTAAACGTCTTCACTGCTTAACCGCCAACAACAAACTCTGCTTTGCTCTGGTCAAGCCTGAGCGTTATAGACTCTGTCCAGCGCCACCTGGTGGCACCGGCGCGCGGCGTCCCGATTAGTCAAGTCAAACGATTGATTTAACATATAAATTCCGACATATTAATAATAAGTACCTATATTATTATATTATCATTTACTCCTGCTAGGCAACCCCTATGCGCTATGCTGAAACATGCATTTCTTCATAACCGGGGTCTTACTAAAATATTGCAACTTTCACATGTACATTCGAAGTAGCCATCATATTAATAATAGCGTGCGGTTTCAGGTTTAGAACGAATATGGCTTAGATAAATGATTAGTCTCGCTGCGCTCGAATAGATACCACCAGAGTACTTGTCAAATGCGGCAACAAATAGTACGCCGAATTCGGCGTACCCGAGCCAGTCACACTGCAAGCTGTGTGTGACGTGTATATGTGCCAAATGTTTTATTAAAATTGGGCATAATCCGAAGTAAAATGCCAGCTTGCGTAGTGAAACTGTGTAAAAATAATACTACAAGAAATAAGAACGACACTGGGATCACATACCATCATTAAGTATCGTATAATTTCGAAATTTCAACATAAAATAACATGAACCCTAAAGGCCATTCAGTGTTGCCGCGTATACAAGAATCAAGTTCCCCGTGGATGAGATTTTTATAATGTGAATTTGTTGTTTTTGTATTTTATTATATAACCTATTTCATTTATCTAACCTACTTATTATAACTTAACCTAGTTCTATAAATTATTTAATGTTTATTTTTGTAATCTATACACTTAAGGTGTAAAAACTACTGACACTATTTCAAGGGGTGATTCTAACCATGAAACTGAACAACTTTCCCCAAGGAACATGGACGGAAAAATTAAAAAAAAAACCGTCTTCCCATAAAAAAAAGCGTAATCAGTTGATTGACTTACTACGGGAAAACGCAACTTTATTTTTCGTATTTCGACTCATGTTCCTGAAATGTAAACTTCGTGTCTGTACATCAAAAATATTCGAGGGGATGAAGGATACGTGAGAGAACACATTAGAATCATTTTTAATAATGAATTAATTATTAATTTTTTAATCTTGTAATCATTGATATACATACCTACCTTCCATTTTTCTAAAGAAGAACCCTACACCGAACGTATACACGAATATATTTATACATTCGATTTTAATTTATTGTTCATTTTTAAGTATTTTCTGAGCTACATTTATAACTTAACTAATAGACCACAGCATAAAATATTTTTCCCATTAACTCGGGTAACAGCAGCTGGTATCACAATATTCATGCACACTAGTTGTCAATTTCAACTGACAAATGTCAAGTGGCGATGTCATCTAATACACTACATTAATGATTTGCCGCATTCACGGAGCTATTGTTTATGGATTTATCTATGGAATATGGTCACAGAGTACATTATTATTATGGAGTACTGAAAATATCTCATTCATCATAATGTCATCATGTGTCAATTTTGACATAGTTACTATTTTTTTGGGTGTGTTCACTTTATTAGCCTAGATAATTACAAAGGATTGTTCGGTTTAGGAGTGAATTCACATTAAAATAAAAAATAAAACGATTTTGCTCAATATTGGAGGTCTTTAAAAATTTATGATATAAAGTCAAAGTCAAAGTCAAATCATTTATTTCAAATAGGCTATGTGCCTATTTGAAATAAATGATTTGACTTTTGAACGGCACTTTTGAACGTTCTAGTTGCCCCTTCCAAAAGGTAGTTTCGTATTAGTATAGGATCACACCTTATAGCAACCTTCACCGAGCTGGTCAATGAATGAAAAGTATTTTAAATTCAATTAAATATGTCAATAAATATATTACAAATCTAAAAAAAATCAGTCCAGAATATGATTAATTAACATTTAAAAAATTGATTTTTCAATCGAAAGTATGAAGCCCATAGAATATGCAAACGTTAGGTTGACTATTTTTTTCCCGTCACAACTCTTGGGTAGTCAGGTATAAACCGGTAAATCGATACTAGTAACTTGCACCGGTCTGGTTAATGAATTAAAGTTTAATTAAAATAAAGATTATTTCTTTACGAACACGGTGTTATAGGGTTGTCTGCAAAAAATCAGTCCTGAGTTCCTGTTGTCTAATTTAAAAAAGTGAAATATTGCTGCGAGTGAATACATGCGAGAGAGAGGTCCCAGTGAAGCATCCCATGCGATAGAAGAGTACACAGCATTGCAGCTGTGTGTAGTTCGTCCAAAATGCACAAAATTTCTGAAATTTGGCTTGCCAGTTCAGCAACAAAAAACAACTAATAACCAACCTGTTGATTGCACTAATTGCACCGATTTAGCGTTGAAGTTAGGATTCAAATTATGCCAAAGTCTTCCCGCCTTCCATGCGTTTACAGTAGGGCATGCAAACCGGTTATCCGGATAACCGTAAAAACCGGATAACCAACTGATTTTGAAACCCGGTTTTTTTCGGCTTCTTCGGTTTTTTCGGTTATGTTTCTCCTATGTAATTGATTTAATAATACTGTAATTTTCCCAAACAAAATGTAAAATTTATCACTGACAAACGTTGACAGGACGGCGAGGCGGCGTTAGTTTAGTTCCTATTTCAGCCACGTTAATTCAGATCCTTGTTGCACTACTAATACAACTATGCCACGCTGCCACCATTTTGTTTTTGGGTCAGTCTGTGTATAGTGACATGAGTTAGTGAGACGAGTGCACGTGTTGTGTTTGTCGGTGGTTAGTGGTTACATTACAGATATTATTTTTATCAAGGTAAGTTTGATCACATTATTTTGTATCGCCCGCTAATATTAAATGAAGTGTATGACCAAATACTGAAATGTAATAACAGCAGGGATGTTTTGCATATTTAAGTAATAAAGTAGTTTTGTATATTAATACATAGCTAAGAAGTCTTACAAAGAGTGTGCATTTAACTAGAATACGTCGCCTAAAACTTCCTTCCAGTTGCCCGTTATTATTTTCAAGATTATGATCATGAACGTTTGCTACAATGGCACTTAATATTTACAGAAAGAAAAATCATGAAGAGGGCTGGCGAATCTACATCTACAGATGGCCGATACAGCAAAGACTAAATATGTGGAAAATAAAAAATCTGCTGGTGATAAATCATCAGTATGGTTTTATTTTTGCGTGCCACGGACGGAAGCACTGCCAAATGCAAAGAATGCAATAGAATATTAAAAGCGGCAGGCAGTTCTACATCAAGCTTACGAAACCACTTGCGCAGTAAACACTCAATAGATTTAAAAGAAAATGCCAAATCTACAACAGATCCAACACCAAACACAAGTGCAGTAGACCCATATTTTTTTAAAGATAGTCAAGATACACAAACACATCGTTCAAAGCCAAAAAAACAAAAAAATACACATTTTTTCACAAAATCACAAAATAATTATTTTGATCGCATTTTACGTACTGTTGATTTTGCCTGTTTGTATTTTATGACAGTTAAATTGTTATTTAATGTTCTGTGGTTTTAGACCTTTGTGTGCCTACCAAATGTTCCTAATTTTGTATGTTAAGTTTTGAAGAATATGTTATTTTCCTAAATAATAATCTTTATTCTATTTAATGTATAAAGAAAAGAAACTTTTTGTATTGTTACTTAGTATTCGTAGCTTATTTCAATCCAAACTAATGCTCATTATTATAAAAATAAGTGTTAACAACGTAAAAAAATACATATTTTGATTAGACTTCAGCATTTTCATTTCGTTACACACATACTTCTCATTTTTTTAAATAAAAATGGAAAAAAAAACGAAAAAACCGATTTAACCGGTTTCTCCGGTTTTGTAATCAAAAAACCCGAATAAACGGTTTTTTTTTAACAACCCGGTTTTTGCATGCCCTAATTTACAGGTTGCGATTACACGGCAGCATTTTATACTAAAGGAAAAGTAAAACCTTATCAAACAGTTTTTGCATCACGATCAGATGAAGCCGATATTTTCAGTGACGAAAAAATTAACACCGTTCAAGAATTTACTGCTAGTATGTATGGCATCAAGAACTGCACCAAAGTGAATGATGCGAGATATCGCATTTTAAAAAAAAAAAAAATCTGCTAAAGAAGACAACGAGCAGTTGACATAACGGTACATAGAAAAAAACGCGGGAATCATCGAATTTGGCGGGCGTGATTTTTCTTTCGTTTTATTAAAAATTATAAAAAACGTTTGCGATTGGAGATAAGTTGTGTAGATTTATGTAAATATTCATTAAATTAGATAGTGTAATTATTTGTAAATATATTTCTTCATATTTAGGGTAAGTCTTATTTTTATTTTTTCTGGCCAGTGGGCATAATGGACAATGAACCGCCTGATCCGGGGGGCACAGTCCCCTCGGTTGGTCATAATGTTATTATTTACGAATCCAGTATGGATACAGACTCGTCCTTAACCAAATCGGAGCGGAAAAGGACTAGAGCTCCACGCAAAATATGCAAAAATTGCAATAAAAGAAGACGAAATGGTCACTCAACAGGAATAAATAACTCCGAAACCAATTGCTATTGTGATAATGACTCGGTAGTCACATTCAGTCCAAAAATAACATCAGACGTACCGGTACATTCATTTTCAGTTCACCAAGAAGCCACTCCACGTTCTGTGGATGGTCCCCAGACTGAAAACCTCTTAAAGTCAGATCTTCCTCAGAAGGCGCCACAGGTTGCTAGGGCTTTGTACGAAGCCACAGACCTGTCACCATACGTTGTACACATCCAAAAAAATGTTGATACACCAAACTCGGCTCAATCATTACACCCAATAACTATAGGGCACTTTCTTAAAAAACGCGGGTTTAACAACATCATTAACGGTTCATTAAAACGCATTGGTCAAAATAGAATATCACTAAGCTTCTCCCGTTACGTAGATGCAAACTCTTTTCTAAATGACCCAAGTTTGGCTAAGGAGAAATTAAAGGCATTTGTTCCATCAATTAATGTGTGTCGTATTGGAATTGTTAAAGGCGTACCTACCGAATGGTCTCCTGAGGAAATAATGGAAAATATATCTGTCCCCGCTGGATGCGGGAAAGTCATCAAAGCTAGGCGTCTTAATTACAAAATACACGAACCGACCCCTGTGTGGAAACCATCCCAAACAGTCGTGCTCACCTTTGACGGACAAATTTTACCAAAACGTGTGTTTTGTTGTTACAATTCCATGTCAGTGGAATTGTATACATTCCCAACAATTCAATGTTATAATTGTTGTCGTTTTGGCCATACAAAGGTACAATGCAGGTCGAACCCTCAGTGCTTCAAGTGTGGGGAGAAACATTCTGCTGATACTTGCGGTATTGAAGACGAGACTAATAGTAAATGCTGTCATTGCGGTGGCACTCATTACGCCATCAATAAAAAATGCCCAGAATTTGAGAGACAAAAATCAATTAAGCATTATATGGCCCATAGCTGCGTGTCGTATGCTGAAGCATCGCAGTTACATCCACCAATCTCAAAATTGTATGCAGATGTGGTAACATCTGCCCCATCACATACCACAAAAAATTCTTTCTTTTCACAACCTTTGCCCCAATCACTTAACACACCAATTGTCTCCTCACAAAGAAAAACGGTATTTCTGAAACCTCGGGATCCTCCAAAAACAGCTAAGGGGTATGACCGGGCAGCTCATCAAGCATTAATCAGTAATGAAGTTTCTGTGTCAGGGAATGGTGTTGCATTCCAAAATAAAACAACAAATAATAATGAGAGTCAAATTTTAAATTTAATAATCATGTTAATTAATACCTTATCTAAAAATAATAATATTGAACCGTCCAACGTTGCCACTGTAATTGATACACTGTCTAACTTATTCAACCATCATAATGGATCCAAATCTACCCAAGATTGTCCAGTGGAACTGTCGCAGCATTGTGAATAAAAAATCTGATCTGTCCTACATATTGAACAAATACGATCCCTTTGTAGTCGCTCTCTGTGAGACATGGCTTAAACCAGGTTTCTCTTTTAGAATTCCTGGCTATGCGTGTCTAAGAACAGACAGAAGCGATGGGTATGGCGGCGTCGCCATACTTATTAAAAATAACTTGTCTTTTCAAGCTTTTTCTCTTCCAAGTCTCAGTGACGACATATCTGCTGTTGCTGCAATTGTAAATAAAATCTGTTTAGTATGTATATATTATTCTCGTCCCACTGTAAATATTCTTTCTGAAATAAGTAATCTTCTTTCAGTTTTACCTAAACCATTTTTGGTAATGGGCGACTTTAATACACAACATCAGTCCTGGGGTAGTTCTAGTTCCAATTCCTATGGGGAAAAGTTATTAGAAATTCTAGACTCTAATAATTTGTGTATTTTAAATACATGTCTCCCAACACGCCAATCGAATCCAGATGAGGGAATAAGTGCCCCTGACCTCTCAATCTGCACACCTGAGTTAGCATCGACATTATCCTGGTCTCCTTTACCGTCTTCTTATGGTAGTGATCATTACCCTTTAATCATTTCTTTTCCACATAAAAAACCAGATGCTTGCAATCCAACACCACGATTAAAGTATAGACTTCAAAATGCGGATTGGGATACATACAAAAATTGTGTAGAAGAAAGAATTCTTGCTTTAACTAACTCCTTACAACTACATGATCCTCAGTTATTATCTAATCAAATAACAAGAACTTTAATAGAGGTGGCTGATAATACTTTCCCTATTAAGAATGGTGCTACAGGCAAAATTCCTTCACCACCTTGGTGGGATGCTGAATGTACTCAGGCCATTAAAAAAAGACAAGAAGCAGAAAAAAATTATGGCCATACTATGACTCGTCACAATTTTGAGATATACCTAGATGCTGCTCGTACAACTCGTAAGCTCCTTAGGAAAAAGAAATTTGAAGGTTGGCAAAGATTCTGTGCATCTATCTCACCAGAAGTTAACGCATCTCTAGTATGGCAAAATATTAGGAGATTCAGGTCAGCATTCAGTGACACAACAGCCTCAAAACTCCCATTAGAATTAGCCAACGAGTTTATGGATCATTTAGCTCCTCCGTCAGTCCCAGAACAGAGATCTTTAATGCACTTTCCCTATGTTCCTATTCCTAATTCTGAGTTGAATTCCCCGTTCACACTAAGTGAGTTGAAGGGAGTCCTTTCACATGTTAAGGATTCAGCTCCTGGTGAAGATGGTATACCATATTCATTTATAGTTAATCTGTCCGACTCTGTTCTTTTAATATATTTAAATCTCATCAATACAGCTTTGATATCTGGCAACATTCCATCAAGTTGGAAGTCTCAAACAATTATTCCTATTCTGAAACCAAACAAACCTTCTTCCAATGTTACTTCGTACCGACCAATTGCACTTTCTACAGTTCTTGTTAAAATTGTTGAACATCTCATTAAGCATCGTTTGGAGTGGTTTTTGGAAAGCAAAAACTTGCTAGCTACATCACAGTTTGGTTTTAGGAAGGGTAAAAGTACGATGGACAGCCTTAGTGTGTTCACAACTGATATTCGCTTAGCCTTCTCTTCTAATAACTCTGTAATTGCTGCTTTCCTTGATATTAGCTCAGCTTACGATAATGTCCTGGTATCAGTCCTAGAACAAAAGCTGAACTCATTACAAGTTCCAACAATGCTGTCTAAGTTCATAATTAACATGCTTTCAGAGAGATCTTTAAATCTTCATATTGAAGGGTATTCATTTACCCGTTTAGTATGGAAAGGTCTCCCTCAAGGTTCTGTACTTAGTCCAATTCTCTACAATATTTACACTTATGATTTGGAATCCTCTCTAAATGAGTCAGTACATGTCCTTCAATATGCAGATGATTTACTTCTTTATTTATCTGGTAACTCTGTTGCAAATATTTGTACTTCCTTAACCTCTTCTTTATGCTTACTCAAGACTTGGCTAGAAACCAATGGTCTACACCTGTCAATTGATAAAAGCAACATTGTGTTGTTTACTAGAATGCGTAAGCCTCCTATAGTTACCGTAAGGTATAATAATATCCCTATGCCCGTTAAAAACCAGGCTAAATTTTTAGGCCTTATTTTGGATACACATCTTACTGGTTTACCACACTGTGATTATATAGCTGCTAAATGCGAACGAAATATCAACATAATTAGATGTCTTGCTGGTGTTTGGTGGGGAGCACATCCCTTTTCATTAAAACTACTGTACAACACCTTGATTAGAAGCGTATTGGATTATGGGACTTTTTTGCTGGAACCTGCTAATGTTGCTGGTCTTAAGAAACTGGACAGTGTTCAGTCCAAGGCACTTAGAGTGGTTTCAGGTGCAATGAAAAACAGTCCTATTAATTGTCTTCAGGTGGAATGTGGAGACCCACCACTTCATTTGCGACGTCAATATTTGGCTGATAGATTTATGGCTCGGTGTTTTCAATTTACATATCATCCTTTGCGAAATAAACTTTCCACTCTCTCTGAAGAAGTAATTTCATCCACTTACTGGAGGCACAAAGCTACTCCGTGTTTAGTTAAAAGTTTTAGAAAATACAATTTAATTGAAGCTCCTTGTCACCAATCTGAATTTCTTCCTATATTTCACTGTAATTACAGTTCATTAATTATGTCACCAAATATACATTATAACCTTAGCATTTACCGAGATGACGTATGTCATAATCTTAACTTCAACTTCACTATGGATAGAGACTGGAAGGGCTGTCAGCTCTTGTTTACAGATGCTTCGAAGCATGGAAGAGACTCATGTGTGGGAGTAGGTGTATACCACTCCCAATATAATATTGTCCAAAAAATAAAGCTCCCGCCCGAATCATCTGTATTTACGGGAGAATGTTACGGTCTATTCAAAGCTGTCGAATATATACTTGTGATGGGGTTACGGAATTCACTCATATTAACTGATGCAAGGAGTGCCTTGCAATCTTTGGCCAGATTCCCTTTCTATTCTCATAATCCCTATATTATATTTGAAACACGTGAACTCCTATATAGGTGTTCTATTAAGGGGTATTCAGTGCATTTTGCGTGGATACCCTCGCATTGTGGCATTCTAGGTAATGAGAGAGCTGACCAGTTAGCTAATGATGCCGTATTGTGTGGAGACGTTTTCCCGTACAAAAATAACACCCAAGATCTGGCAGCTCTGCCCAAGGTTTATCTACAGGAATCCTGGGGTCAGCTTTGGTCCGGGCAATCAGTGAAAGGGAAATTTTATCGTACTATTCAGCCATCCATTTTTGTTAAACCTTGGTTTAGCAAGTACAAGCTAAGCAAAAAGATTACAACAATATTCATACGTATGCGATTGGGTCACGTGTGCACTCCTGCTCATCTTGCCAGGCTTGGCATTGTACAGAACCCTGCGTGTGAATGTGGCGCTGAAGTGGGAGATCTGAACCACCTTATTTTTTCCTGCTCCCTCTATGACCACTCCTCACTATTCCAAAGTCTTGTTTCCCTCCGAGTCCCTTTACCCACTTCGATCTCATGTATTTTATTTAATTTTAATGTAGATATTTATAAAACAATAGCTCTTTTCCTTGTAAATAATGATATAGCTATTTAAACACTAATTTATGTACTTACTTAATTTACCATGTAGTTCTAAGTTTTTGCACCAAGTCGGCCTTTTTGTTGGGCCACCTGGTGACGTTAAATGGTTACAGTTTTCTGTTGTATTATATTTCCCTACAGTTAACTTATCATAATTTATTAATTTTATGTAATAACAACTAATCTCCTTTCCATTTCCAAATTTCCCGTTGTAATACTTTATCATTTCGCGAGTACTTGTTTCTTACGTTTTTGTTATTTATTAAAATATTGTTAGTGGCAATAAGCACGAATAGTGCAACGCCAAAGGAAGAAAAAAAAAAAAAAACGAGCAGTTTAAAAAATAAATAAAAGGCTTTGACTCCAATTCTAGGTACCACCACGCTGTCCGGATATCATTGACTCAAAAAAAAAAAATACGAACTATTTTCGTTAATTCCATGTGGCTTAATGCAACGGATCCGGTATGCGTGAAACTTCAGACTGAGAACTGCGGTTGGTTCTTAGATGAATATTTAAAACCAGTAGGGTTCATTGGGGATCATACACCTTTAAGGATAGAAGACATTGTCGAAAGAACTGAAACAGAAAGCGATGTTCAGTAGTTGTAGATCACAATTATAATATGTCCGATGACTCTGTCCTCCCATATCTATCAACAATGTAATTTGAAACATTGTAAAAGCCCCTTATTTTTAAAAGAATAACCGTGGAGTTTCTTGCCGGCTCTTCTCCATAGGAAACAGCCAATTGGAACCGTGCACCTAGCTTCTGAGGTTTCATGAGTGCCCATGTTGGTTTATGTGAAATAAAATATTTTGATTTGATTTGAACTCGGATCCTGAATAATTTGAAATATTTCAAAACTTTTGTATTTATATTTTATTACAATAAAAAGAAGATTTTTTTATTTTTGTTTTTGTTTTGTCTGCTAATAATAGAAATAAAATTTGCAAGATTAGTATTTTAAATGTATTACTATTACCTTTTTATTTACTAAAGATGTATATATACTTTAATGTCACATAAAATATATACACACAAACATTGAGTTATACCTATAACTAGAGAAGCAAACCTCATTAAAATGTGTCAAAAAAAGTGTACGTAACGCTCAGAATAATAACTAAAGCATAGAAGGAAGGCTAAACTAGCAACTGAACTCAATATATTTGGTTCACTTTGACTTCTGGAGCCTGCTGATATGTTAGAGAAGGACACGCGTACAAAAGACATTTCGAAATTTTGTAGGTTGTCACTAATTTTATTCTGACTAATGATGTTACTCACGCACTTTCAACGTCGATAAATTTATCGATGACATGCATTAATTGCCAAAATGAATGTCGGTGATGAGATATATTAAACTTTCTTGAAATATATAAATTAAAGCAAAAATTGTAAATGAATTAGCACAGGGAAAATATTAATCTTCAAATAAATCAACAAATTTTACGGGTAAATTAAATCTATTTTAAAATTCGACTATTTGTTACAGCTTAAGCTCTTTTTTTTGGGTTGGAAATCATCAAATGACCTCTCCCGCTCTGGGTGGAGCGGAAGGCCGTGTCAGACTCTTACTGACTAAAACCCACCCGTGTTCCTTCAGTTGCTTGTGCGCCAGGTAACTCTTTCGAACAGTTCGCGACCCTGGCAGGACAGCTTAAGCTCTAAGGTTAAAATGTAATGGACGACATTTTAAGTAGAATAGGTCGAATCAGTCGAGGTCCATAAGTGCAGGCCTACATTAACTTTAACTTGTAAGTCTGTAAATTTAAAAAAATAACTAGTAAATGTAGTAGGTATAAAATCATGTTTGGAATAACAATAATAATGTCCAATCAGATATAGCTTTAGCTTTGTATATTGTAAGGGCACATTCAAGTCAATGAAAGACGAACCTATTAAATGGTAACTTTATAGTAGGTACATACAGCGCTCACACATGTGCTATGCAATTATACAACACTGAGAGCGTGAATTTATACAATGCAAAGATAGTTTTTACAATCTTTAGCAGCTTCAACAGTAGTTTCAAATGCTACTCAATTAGTTTATGCGCCCTTGTGGAGCAGGACGAAATTGAGCCAAGCATTTTTATTAGCGATGTAATCCCCCAACTTATAATAAGCTTGGCTGCATAGTGTAAATTTTATACAAGATTTAAATTTCGTTTTATTCAGTTAAAGTATATGGGGAGGTATTTTATTGTAACATTTCAAACAGTACTCCATGAAAGATGAGTCTAGTTTAGCCAGCCTGAAACCTGGTTGAACTAATTGTGTCTTTCACCTCTTTTACTAAAAAGATTTTTAGTTCTTTTTTTAAAGATTTTTCTTTACGTTCATGATGTTTTCATAGATATATTGACAAGGTGCCGTCATGATATTAATATCTTTAAATATCGAAGTCGTCTCCATTTTGCAGTTTCATTGTAAACATAAGTGAATCCAAAGTAAAATGCTTGGAGCAAATGTGACTATACTTTTTTTGGAGTTCAATTTCTTCTACCAATGCGATTTACCCATATATTTTTTTCACATCGTCTTTAGGAAATCTGTAAAATAAAAGTATCGACGATATTATTTACGTCACTATGCATATTTATGATAACCTCAAAGAAATTTCCGAATAGTCGCTAAAACTTCTACTGAAATAGTTCTTACGACTGCTTTCCACTACAAAGTGATTCAGCAAACCTTGTTTTATATTTCTAATCGGTTATCAGCTCGCATTAAACAAATAATATGACAAAAACTTACCGATGGAAAGTCAATAGTTGTTCGTTATTTTCTTTTCGTAAAGAATGGGACTTGCAGCCCCCAACCACACAAGACATTATACCACAGAGTCCGCACACTCACTATGTATATTTATACAAAGATTTCGTGCAATCTAACAACAGAATTATTATAAAAATATCAAAGACATTAAATTATTATAACAATAGACGGGACATAACGAACAAAATCGTAATCCGATACATTTGTCCTAGTGGACAAGAGTCGCTCAGTCTAGTGTGGTACGCCTGCATTTCAAGACTACTCAAGACTGTCAAGTCGCATTCGTGTCCACCAAAATAAAAATATTTTCTAAGAAAATATGCTGATTTACGCATTGCGATATTGCAAATCTCGTTAAGGTAAAACGACTGGACCTAACTTCGGTTTATTTTCGTACGTATTTTTTAAAATTACTCAGTAATTAGAATTAATTAATTTTGCTATTCAAAGCTAGATGGTGTTACTGACGCTCGAAATCAAAGTTTGTATGAAAATGTTCCCAATAGTCGCTCTAATTTTGCTATATTATGCTAGATGGCATCACTGAGACGTGGGATCACAGTTTTTCTATGACATTTCTTCGCATATCCTCTCTATTGTATCTATCTTAAATCTCTTTGAAAAATATCATGTAACCATGGGAGTTTACTACAAACTCATGAACAATGAACACGCGAACAAGTCAAATTGTTCAATGACCGAACTATCACACTCTAAAGCAAAGTACTACTTAATTTGGCCGGGTTGAAATAGAACCAATATAACCAAAATGACAGATCATCTTGTGACAAACCAAAAAAATAAAACAAAGTGCGAATCATTGATCCCATTCTAACATCCTTTTTCTTGCCATAAGATAGAATGAGACTAAAGGCAGTTACTGAATTTTTATTTTAGCCTTCCTTCTATGCTTTAGTTATCGTTCTGAGACCTAACCACTATTTAAACGCGACGACGTAGCTTTGAAACCACTAAACATTTAAAAGTAAACATATATCTGTCTCACATACACACCTAGCAAGAATAATACCGTCGCTTATATTAGACAAAGACAGCAATATAAACATGCAATGGCGGGATGGGGTTGCCTACCCATGCGAAATTTTACCCAACTATTTTAAGCCATAACAAACGTTTAGTACATTTAAGATAAATATTTTATTAAATATTTGAATTATGTATTTCTTATTGGATGTATTAGAAGTTTATAACTAATCAAATAATGAAGATATTTTATTTTTGAATATTTATTATTAACAGTGATCGGAGTAGGTAGATTGATTTTTAGTACTTGTATCATAAATGCACACAGAAAGAATAACATGGATAAGCCATTTTTCCGGAAAGTAATTCCGGTATTTCCGGATTTAGTATTTCCGGCGGGCGTACGCATTGTTCTGATAACCGGTTATTGTACCACCCATGATCCTTTGTTCTGATTGGTCGTTGGGTTTTGTCAAATCGTGACAAAAAAAAAATAGGAAGAATAATAAAGAATAAAATTGCTCATTTTATTACAATTCCTACCTTTTTTTTGAGGATGGCAAATCATCAAATGACTCCTTCCACTCTGGCAGAATACAATTCCTACATAAGTTCCGGTTTTTTTTTTAATAATCCACCAATTCCGGAGGAATGTCCATAGTAATATATACGTTTCGGATCAATGACCCCAGTTCAATCTACCTACTCCGATCACTGATTATTAATGAATTCATACTCCGCTATGTAACATTAGTTTTGTATACATAAGTTTTGTGTGCCTATTAGACTCTTTTTTGTAAGTTGGAGTGAATAATTTGCTTTCTTGATCACGGAAGTGCTTCGAACAAATGACAGTAGATTTACTACCTAGGTAGCCAGTCAGTCTCTTTTCTCAGCAATCGGATTATTTCTGCCCATTTATCACGGCGTGCTGCATCTTTAGGCACCTTGCAACGTTGTTATTATAAAAAAGAAAAACACTTATTCCATAAATTAAAAACTCTCCCACAAATGTGGGAAACTGCAACTAAGTTTTTAGTGGTAACACTGGACCTAATTTACAAAATACTACATTTTATTTATTTTATTGCGTTTTTACGTTGATATAAACACAGAAACAATAACATAGGTATGGGTGGAAAGTAATTCCGGTTAATTTATTATGCTTTCGTGATTTTGAATCGCACTTTTTCACTACGCATATACACATTTGTCACTCGCTTCATTTCGGTTGGCATCACACAGAGCACTGAACTGACGTTAGCTCAGTGTTGCCAACTTTATTTTTTAGATGATCTTACCGGACGCTAGGAAAAATCGTATTTTACCAAGAAGTTTGGAAAAAAAATAGTACGCATGAAAATTATAATACAACAACAGTAAATGATTTATAAGCGAAATGTAATTATAACTTCTAAATAACATTCAATATTTGGCATGTAGATATTCTATTTATAATAGATTAGCAAGGATAACAAGAAGTAGTTTTTTTAACCTTGGTTATATCATCTCTTTTATAGGAAAATACCTGTGACATGTAACATTTCCAGTTACGAATTTGTAGGCGGATGACAGCTATCCCAGATATTCTACAAGATTATACGTTATAAGTTTTTTATTTATAAAAAAATAATCAAATGACTTTGGAGAAACCAATGCAGCCAACATAAATACAAAAATTACATGAAAACGAATATGTTAAGGTGGAACCTTCAGGGTAGCCCGCGAAATTCAAATTTTGTTACGTTTTTTTGCAATTTGCAGGTCATTGTAAGGTTGTGTTTTGATTAAAATATGATTCGCGACCGTAACAAATATGGCTGTACGGAATTATAATCTTTAAAATCAGCAATACAACTCCTTAAGTTAGAATTGGCGTCAAATGTCATGATTTCATGAAATAGTCATTCAATGCAGTAATATGAATAGAATAGAATAGAATACTCTTTATTATGTACACCATAAAAATTACAGATATAAAAGTAGAAATTTTACATAGGGTGACACAATGGGCGGTCTTATCGCTAAAAGCGATCTTTTACAGACAACATTTGGATGGATTCAAGGTAGAAGGAGAGACAATAATGCAGGTAGTCAGTGGTGTACCATTTACATATACAACAAATACATACATACATAAAACATATACCTATCTACATAATATAATATATACAATAATAAACATGAAACAAGAGTAAGGAAACTAAATGTAATGACAATGTTTAAGGAGAGAGGAAGTGTTTTTTAACCAGAATTTTAAAAGTGGACAAAGATTGAGCACGCCTTATCAACATGGGCAAGGCATTCCATAACCGTACTGCTTGAACTGTAAAAGACTTGTCATAAAAACTGGTGGAATGCCTCGGCATCTCTAGTCTTAAGTTTTCCGATGACCTCAGGTATCTATTATGTGCGTCATGAAGGAACTTGAAACGTTCTTGAAGATAAGAGGGGGTTTTAGGGTTGAACAGAATACTGTAGAGCTGAAACAAGGTATGAGAATTCCGGCGAAGACGTATGGGAAGCCACTTGAGCTTTGTACGAAATTCAGAAATGTGATCATACTTGCGCAGGCCAAATATAAATCTTATGCAAATGTTTTGAAGTCGCTCAAGTTTATCGAGTTGCGCCTCAGTGAGATCGAGATAACTGACATCAGCGTAGTCAAGGATGGGAAGTAAAAGGGATTGTGCAAGCGCAGTTTTAGTGGCAGTGAACTTACGAACTTACTAACTTATAACTGAGAAATGTACGACTGATTTTTTATAAGGAAAAGTTTTTTTTTTGTTTTTTTTTTTTGCTGTGTGTATTAAAAGATTTGAAAAGGTCGTATATTTGCGTACGATTTCTAATTAACGATCGTACATCGTATCAAAGCCAAAAAGGTCGTATGAATACGATTTAAATCGTACGGTTGGCAACACTGCGTTAGCTACGCATATGGCTGGTGGCCTTATGTCTAGTAGTAACGCCTTGGCGCGGTAATTACTAATCTAGTAATATATCAATGTACACACATATATAATGAATTTATTAAAAAAATTAAATAAAAAAACATTCCTCTATTTTAATACTATGTTTTCTATTTTAATATTAAGCTACTCCAAAATGATGCGAAACATGTACGAGTCTATCGCTATCCTTTTCATTTTCAAGGACTAATAGCATGCGCACTTTCTTTCTTTCAATGGACGAACTACACACAGCTGCAATGCTGTGTAGACCTCGCTGTCGCACGTATTCACTCGCAGCAATATTTCACTTTTTAAAATTAGACAACCGGAATTCCGGACTGCTTTTTCGCAGACAACCCTATACCACCGTAATCGTAATGAAATATCTTTATTTTAATTAAACTTTAATTCACTAACCAGACCGGTGCAAGTTACTAGTATCGATTTACCTGTTTATACCTGCCTACCCAAGAGTTGTGACGGGAAAAAAATAGTCAACCTAAAGTTTGCATAATATACCTACGGGCTTCATACTTTCGATTGGTATGGAATTTGTCTATTAACCAAATCAGTGAAATGTTAAAAAAAAAAAAAAAAAAAATTGTTTATTAATCATATTTTGGACTGAAATTTTTTAGACAACTCATTTGCAATATATTTATTGACATACTAGCTGGTGCCCGCAACGTCGTCTAACGTCGTCGTCGTCGTGAACGCTATACAGCACCAAAAATACCTACGATTGTACTTACCTTTTAAAATAACATTCATTTACTTACCCGTTTCTTCTTTACATTTCATATCTACAGAAAGTGCAGTAACAGAGGGAGACTGTC
Organism: Griposia aprilina; assembly: GCA_916610205.1. Lineage (NCBI taxonomy): Eukaryota > Metazoa > Arthropoda > Insecta > Lepidoptera > Noctuidae > Griposia > Griposia aprilina. The sequence continues at coordinate 2,512,267 of OU744295.1, read as the reverse complement.
TTTTATAAAATTGACCTTCAAAAAGTGCTGATTTTCAGCTTGCTTTGAATAAATGACTTTACGGTGATTCTGCTGAATTAAGTCATAAGTTGTGACTGAAGCAGATGTTACTATTTATTCTGTACTGTAAAAAAATGAGCATGTCTTATCTTTGAGATATACCTAATTATATGGCATGCTTAATTTTCCTCTTTCTTCGTTATTTAGCTCAAATTGCTTACAGCGTGCCGTTTTCGAGTTTAAATTTTGTTATAAATTTATGCAGTTATTTTTGAGTTCTGATTGTTATTACATACAGACAAACTCGATGAATTTTATAAGAAGTAGATGAAGCAGCTTAAAACTTATATAAACACATATTTTTAATTGTCTTTCTCATCTCTGAAACGAATTAACGATACAATTTTTAAGCAGAAAATGCACAACTCCATCTATAACTCTTAAAAACAACTATTAACCTCGCCAACATGATCAAATTTAAATTATTTATATCCAAAAAGGGCTTACACATGTAATTCGACTTGATGTTTTTGAAATCTCATAATTGGCGCTACTTTAAAATTGTCTTGATACTACTTATATTCATTTAACGGCCTAAGTTACTTATATTGCGTGATTTTTATAGTGTGAAGCTAGCTTATAGCATGGTTAACATAATAACAACATTCAAATATGTGTCGTTAGACTACACGTTGTTACAGAATGCGTTGAAGAAATAAAGGTTCACTGCTCGTTCCCCGTAGGTGATAGCGTGATAATATGTAGCCTATATGTTGACCCGACTTCTTAATAATATTCGTGCCAAAGAAGTAAATCCATGCAGTACTTTTTGAGTTTATCCCGGAGATACACAGAGACAAACAGGAAAAAATTCAAAAAACTATATTTTGGGCTTCAGTATCGATTGTAAATCACACCCCAAGTATTCTTTAAAAAAAATATTCAATGTACAGTTTTGACTTTCCTACCATTTTATTATATGTATAGATTTTAGTGAATATAAAATACTTTTCATCCATTAACCAGCTCGGTGAAGGTCGCTTTAAGGTGGGATCTTAGACTTTAGGGAGAAGAATGGGCAAGAAACTCCAGCGTTACTCTTTTAAAAAGGTTTTACAATATGATGTATACATATAGTTAGAACCACTAGTTTTTGGGATGTCTATCGAAATAATGGTTAGAATGATTGAATAATAATAAAACATTTTTGGACATGTCCTCATGACTTATTTCTTATCACATCACAAATTAAGACGGTTTACAAGCAAGCAAGCAAGCAAGCTAGTGTTATTCGAATCTATATTAGAACCTATTAGAACACTGAATGCCCATACTCAATACCTACATGTTTAACCTATTTATCCACGGAAAATCATACTGGTTGTCAATAAATAAAATTATTTCGACAACGTAACAGATACAGTGAAGATGTCATATTCTACTTTGTCACAAGTTCTGTAATTTGCAAAATATGGTTTCGATAGGTAACTATAAATTCACGGTTCGATATCAGTGGGACTATGATACTATAGTACAAGTAAATTAATTTGATAACTTATTATTAATCAATATAATATTAAAATGTATATTGCTTTCAAATGGCTACTTGGCTTGACCCTCGCCATGTGGATATCAATGTGCACCATTGATGTGATAGTCAGAAGAAGTTTTGAAATTAAACAGGAGGGTGAGTAGGGTTTCTGGATGTACTCAGGAGAGAGTGGCATTTAATACTCAGTACAAATTATGTATTGCATAACAAATTGTTTTAGGTTTCAACCAAAAGATGTTAGAAAATACCAGGAATACAACGATTGTAAATCGTAAAGTAGAGTTACGGAGAGATAGATATTTTAAGCACATAAGTGACAAACCCCACAATGTCGCCTTTTTACCTCTTTTTATGTTTCTCGCTGGAGCTCTTGTTATGTCTTTGTATAACAGGAAAAAACGAATTGTACTGTTTACAAAAAGGAAAATTTGTGAAATCTACATGAGCGATACCATTGAAAGAATACAAGTATATTCTAAAATAACCGTTAGCCGGACGTGTGAGTGCTTCATAAAAAACTGTAAAATATTATTGGTACACATGAACAATGCAATAATAAAACTATGGAACCACTATAAATACGCTTTCATAATGCGAACAGAATTACAAAAACCAAGAATAAATATAATTTTACTTCAGAAATTACAGGAAATTGGCAAAGAGAGAAAACATTTAGGTCAGCTTTTGATTGCTGCTATCCATGAGAACAAAAACATTAGAATGCAGTATGAGTTGGAAAATATGGCAAAAAATAGACTAGTTCGGCACATTGAACAGACGCAAAAGGTTATTAAAGAAAATAGATCTAGTTTCGTGAGTTTTCAACAGTTATATTTAGTAACACACCAAGAAAACTCGTTCTTGAAGTCTCGGATTCAGAAACTCACAAAGGAAAAAGAGGAAGCCGAGAAGAATCTGTTAGAAATAATGAACGAAGTGTACAAGTCCAAAAACACTAAACTTAAAGCTTTTTGCAGTCGATTTATTGTAAAGACTCCGGATAATTTATTAAATTTAGACGTAGGCGCAGAGATTAATTTTTTTTTGGAGAAGTCTCGAGCACCTTTAACCACCACATCAAATTGGCAGCTAACCGAGCGTCCAAATGTCAAAGTTAATTCAACCAGCAGCTGGCCGATTTGTGCTAATACGCGCTTTGCAAACATCATCCAAAACGATACCCTCGTACCTTTTGTATCTGATGCACCCAAACTCAAGGGGCTTCCCGGGGAATTCGTATGGACAGTCAAAGATAAAGATGGTCTTATTTCAAAGTTGTATGAATACGATTTTACGTCGGATTTAGATGACGGAGACACGATTCGAAGAATCAGACAGTATTCTGTTTATTTCGACAAAGACTGTTTATTGGATTCCATAATGTATGTGTAAAAAATAAAATATTTTAGTAGGTACCAAAAGTATGTAGGTACTCCTCCAAAATTCAATAATTTTATGTCTTCGTTTCAGTTCAAGAACGGTTATCAATAATGAAAGTAATGAAACTAGACCAGCACCGCCACGGCGGTACAATCGTCAGTATGATTCTACAAACTATCCAATAACAACTCAAAGGTTCTTAACGGGCTCACAAGCGTTCCAGAAATTCATGAAAAATAACAAAAATGTAATAACATCAAAATCCACAACAAGGTTGCCCGGACCGATTATTGAACGATTGGTTTTATAGAAGTTTTGCGTTTGGATGAGATTTTATTTTAGAATAAAATTGTTTTTCTTTTTTAACTTCGTCTATTTTTTAAACGATCTCGACGCTAATTACTTGCTACCATAAAACGTAAGATATTTTTTTGATGAACTTGGTAACATTGGAACTTTAATATTTATCTAACCTCAATTTGTTTATGTCACCTGTCACCTCAGCTCTCAGCATCACCGTCTAATTTTTGCTTCAGTCATAATTCGTTGTCGTTCAGCGATTCGCATCAGAGAAATTAAACTTGCATAAGTAAGTAAAGACAGTCAATAACATTATAAATAGATACCTGTGTTCCTGCTGTAAATATGAACCTGAACCATTTTAAATGTAAACAAATAGGAAACATCAATATTACCTATTATTTTTTTAATAGCAAAATCGTCTAAAGTACTCTGTGAGCAGAATGTTGCCATACATAGGTACTTGTGATCTCTACATTAACCTAACCGTTTTTAGGGATGGAAAAATTAAAAGAAATCGACGTGAACACAGTGAGTTGGAAATCAATTAAACAAGATGGACTTGATATAGAGTATGCTGTTCCGATACCAAAGGATACTGCAAGTAATATTTTTCGAGAACTAGAAACCAAGTTGGAATATTTTAGCGGAGATTTGTCTAAAATAAAGTAAGATTAAAAAATACAGGTGGATTACCTTTTATTAGCTGACAGTATAGGTATATAAAGTATGTATATTCAACAGTTCACGTAAAAAATCCAAGGTAAAGCTAATTGAAATAACTGAAAACCTTGTTAAGGGATTATTGTCCTCATCATTATGAACGACTTTTTCTATGGGACCGACCCCGAATGGCCCAAATTCGGTGAATTTCGAGAAATCGCGAAAAAAAAATCAGTTCGAGCAGATTCATTTCGGTTTTGGTCGCATGTTGAGTACCTACCTACCCTCTTTCAGTTATTTCAATTACACCTTGTAAACCTCCTACAGGCGAATCGAGCAGTTGCCAAAATATTGGGAGCAGCAATTAGAGTACCTGCTTGTGTACCTAGCATTACCTACATAAGGATTTCTTCCTCCAAGTTTATTATTTTACGTGTGTTCAGTAGGTGGGTAGTTCGAAATTTAGTAGCGCTAACGATAGATATATAATTATATAGGTGTTAGATTAAATCTTTACAAATATTTTTCGCGGTTTGCGGTAGGAGTGGAGAAGGAGGACTGGTAGAAGTCGTCACTTAAGGAAGAAGCGGTATGCGACTTATTCTCTCTCTGACTCTTTCTATTTTATACGAGTGTGTGCGTTCGAGTATCGCGTAAGGAACTTCATTCCTGACGGGGCGGGGGGTCACCCGACCGCACGCGTTTTTTTAATATTTATAAAAAACTTCAAGCACACAAATGTATTGACGCGGATTTAATGCATTAGATATACTAATGCCCAGTAATACTTTTACCGCCTTATTAATAAGGGGGGGGGGGGGGGGCGCAATTAGTCGTTCTATATACATATATTCATAATCCAAATTATAAGTGTATACCTACCTATCTATTATAGCTGAATTTGCACTGAACATGAATTATATCTACAAAGCTTTTTATTTTAGAGTATTCGGCAAGATATATCCTCTACCACGGCAGCAAGTTGCTTACGGCGACCCTGGCATAACGTACACATATTCTGGAGTTACAGTTCCGGCCCTGCCTTGGCCGGCACCCGTCCTGGCTTTGCGAGACTTTCTTGTAACACTTGGAGGAATTAAATATGACTTTGTTTTAGTAAACAAGTAAGTTCTATTTCTTTAAAACGAATTGATAATGCTAAAGAATCTCAGGGCTTAAATGAACACTAATGAAGTAGATAGAATGCTAAAACAGCTACCGGAACAACAAAAAATATTAGAAAACTTAGAAAAGGTATTGCTACATTTCCGATACATTACTTAAATTAAAACACAAGAATTTCCGTTGTATTGATACAAAAGTAACCCATCACACCACACATTATAAAACAGACATTGCAGATTCTCCCATCCGTAACCGTGGGTTTCAGCTCCTTGATTATTACAGAACGCAAAGTCACTGTTAATGGGGCTTTTGCCACTGTAGCAATCTTTACGTAGAAACCACTATCGACTTTAAAAAATAAGAAATTGTCTGGCTAGTGCTGTACTAGCATTAGCCATATTAAACATGAGTGTGGTTTACCTCGTTAAGTTAACTAGCCTTTGACCTCACAACTCACTAGATAAATTCAACATTCTCAATTAGTTTTCTACCTACTTAATGAGTCCATTTTCTTTTGTGCCCTCATCAGTTTCCAAAGAAATATATAATAATGCAAAGAAACACTGTAGTTTTGATATTTTTTTATTAACTAGGTAGTGCGTAGTGATAGTAATCATAGATCTATGGATCGTAACGACTAAGGACGTCAACTGGCGTGATCGACGCAGAGTCGTCATCAGATTACTTATCTAATTAAATTATTCTAGTAATCAGTAAAATAGTGTTTCTGTGCAATATTTATGAATAAAAGATTGATCAGACAGCCAAGGCATTAGGCTATTAATTAAGCATGTGTATCATCGTAGGAAATATGGGATTAGGGCTTTCAAATGCATGCACAGGTACTGATACCAAGAGGTTGAATATAAATCATTGCATGTCTTCGATTCGCAGTCTTGTTATCTGAACATTCCTCTCATAGATACAGAAACGGTAATGATCATATGGGCGAGCACAGGGATAATGAACCAGAATTAGATCCTACGTGCCCCATAGCCTCCATATCCCTCGGACAAGAACGAACGTTTGTGCTTAAACACAGAGATGCTAGAAAACCAGGAAAGGACAAAAAACCAATACCTCCAGGTAAGCATTTATTTTAAATCTTCATATTTATTTATAGTTACAGAGTCGTCGATATTCCTTAACTTGTAGAACATGTAACGCAACAGCCTCGCCTCATACGTTACCGTCTGTTTAGCCTTAGTGTGGGCGTCTTCTTCTTGAAATGGGTTCTCGATAACAGTACTCACGCGTCGCCCGTATGTCTCGCAACCTTCGAGAAACTGCAGACACTCCTTTATAGTGTTATCTTTGACAACAATCAAGTGCTTGGCTAAGTTCTCCAGGAAGGATAAAAAGCAACGCTTTGCGTAAAACCAAGTGTCGGTACCAAGACGTTTGTTGAAAGGTTCCAGAGATTTTATTACTCTTGATATCCCAAATTCGTAATTACCCTTTGCACAATACAACGTGCCAATGACTAAGTTCACGATGCAGAGGTGATAGAATTTCTTTTGAGGGTCCTCGAATATCTGTTGTTCTTCCTCTTTTTCAATTTTACGCATGATGTCCTCAGCCTCTTCGTTCTGCGATGTCATTATGTGAGATACACATAGGTTAGCTAAAACAACTGCGCTTACATCTAGAATATTATCGTACTGTTTCTTTACAATAGGCTCGTAGAAACTAGCGGCTTCCTTATACTTGTTTTCTTGCATGAAAAGCACATGAGCAACGTTTAGCCGCCACACGTCTGACTCGTTGCAAAACTCGACAGACTTGCGGAAAATCTTTTCTACTTGTCCATAGTTTTCCATATCCCAGTAGATCTTAGCCTGAGCCATGACCACTGGGATGTATCTTTCAAGAGCTTCCTCGTATTCAACGACAGCTTTTTTCACTTGATCGTTATCCCCTTGAGAGCGACTTTCTTGCACCACTTTTGTGAGCTTCCTTAGTTGTTCTGCGTGCTTTGAGGCAATATCTTCATACTTCTGGAATGCTTCCTCTGGGGACGTCTGGCTAGTTATTATGGCGTCCAAAAAATCGTAAAGATATGGTGTTAAATACTTGTATGTGAACTGTGCATTTTCAGCCAAAACGTCAGCTGCTAGATCGAAATATTCAAACTTACAATATAGAAGCAGAAGGTTGGCAAATGTTTCTGCTGGGAAAGGGTCTTGTTGAAGCAAGAAATGTAGTTTCTCAAAGCCGTCTGTTGGCTTTATATCTATAGAAGTTAATGCTAGGTTGTGTAATGTTACCGCATCCAGCTCGTGTTCATGCCTGGGTGGCATATCGTTGAGAGCTTCACGCGCCGCTTCTATGTTCTTCAACTGAAACTCAATAGCAGCTTTCAGATTGAATACTTCAGTCAGTGCAGTTTCGTGGAGGGTCAGCGTATTTCCAACAGATTTCACTTCTGAAGTTTCTACTTGCATGCCTACTGCTAGCTCGGGATGGTCCCGGATTCCTCTTTCAATCACTAGAGTTATATGCTTTAATGCTTGAGGGTACTCTTTAAGCTTAAAGTAACAAAGTGCGATATTATAATGAAGATGTGCATTGAATCCCACCACGTTGAGACTTCGTGAAAACTTCTGTAACGCCTCCTCATATTGATTTTCTTTAAACAGCAAGCATCCAAGGTTTATGTCTTTGTCTGGATCTTCTTGAGGATACGAATCTACCAGTGCTTTTGCAGTAATCGTGTCTTCCTCGCCGTATTTAATCGCAGATTGTAATTTAATGACCTTTCGTTCAAGGAGAGGGGCGGTAATTTGCACTGTGACTTTGTAAGATTCATCATACATGGAAGCTTCATGTAGTGCTTGGGCGAAATAGAGTTTATATTCAGGTATATCAGGATGCATTGCTGCTAGCTGTTCGTAGCAATTGGCTGCTTCAACGAATGACTGTGTTCTAAAATAGCAGTACCCGAGGAGAGAAAGACCAGCGCGGTTGGGGCTGAAGTTGATTGCGTCATTGAGAGCCTTGATTGCTTCATCGTACCTCGCTTCCTTTATCTGAAACAGTTCAAAGGTCGTTGTTTCAGAATCGATTAATCAAGTCGATAAACTGGGCTCTAACGCAATAACGACTTCTTCAACGATTATCTAATTAGATTATTCAAATTATAAGTGGAACATAAAAGGACATGCTACAACCGAGTGTCCCTTTTCATTGTTTATCGGTTGAAATACTTCGTGCCTTGATAACACATGAATGTCCTTATAAATCTGAAAATAGGTTATCTAAGTATTCATAATCCTTAACTGTTCACGGTGTATGTTTCATCGACAAGATTCATGCCCAAGCCTTTGTCTAGAACTTGATTTATCACACGATCGAACTGATTGAATCAATTGTGAAATACGTAAACAATTCAAGGTTCGTTCCCTTTTTATGTAAGATGATAATTAATAATAGGCAATGATAACATAATAATGTGGAGTTAATCATGGAACCTAGTGCTGAAGTCGCGACTGAAGTGCATTCCTTTATAATTGGCAACTAATCAAAGCGTGTCCTCTGTAGGAAACTCTGTGTAAACTTTGCATTGCATTGGAAATTCCTCTTTGTTTACTGTTACTAGATCTACCATTCTTATCGGCTTAATAGCACATTAATTTATATTCAAGGAATTTAATGTTATCAAATTCGTAACGAAATTGGCACAATTATGAATATGAATAATAGAAGCATTTTTGTTTCTTTTTTTTGACATAAACTTTCATCCTGAAATAATACATTACTGCAGCGGCCGACAACAGAGGCATTGATGGACGAAGGTGGAAATGTTTGTCGAGGCACACAGGTACCTACGTGAGGCCGTAATGCCCTGGTTGCGAGTCTAGCGTTGCAAAACTTCGGAAGTATTCGGAATAATTCGGAAACATTCAAAAGAATACTTCGATTGGAAGGAATACTACCGCAGCAAGAATGCAGAGTAAAATAAATATTGTAAGGATGAAGTAGATGAACTACGTTTTATTACTTATTAAGAGTTAAATTATTCCCAGTACTTACGAATGTATGCGTAGGTAGCTTGAGGAGACTCGCCGTGTATTAGATATTTCGTCGGTGCATTACGTGAATTAACGCCATCTAGCGAGCACGAGTTAAACTGTAAATGGAGAACTTCCCTCGTTAGTCGCACGGCGACGCCAGCGCTTCATTCAATAATCAACGAAGTATTATTCGATGCCTACGTACTTACTATGCGGGAATAATTCCCTGTAAGTAGTTATCTACTTATGACTAGGTACTTATTATTTTATTTTAGTATGGATGAGTTTAAACTGTGTCGATTTTGTGCGGATGCTATGTACAAGCGTAAAAATGTTTTTAAGTAATTTACCTACCTAATGGTTTAAAAAAAAAAAAAAGAAGTTAGGGTTACCTACGTACTTTTTTACGACGATGTTTTACCAAAAAGATTATCTCCTTCTTTTTAGAATAGGTAGTGTTCAACCGAAATCTTACTAAAGTACATATATAAAGAAACAATTGAAATAATATAGGTAATAGGTACCGTTTTACTATTTATTTCGGTAAATAATAATATATAATATAAACACATCTTAGTACCTACCGACTTATTTACCTTTATGTACATAGTATTCTCGCAAAACATCACTTGCACACCTAAACCGCATAAAAAAACTTATTACGTAAGTACATATCTAAGTAGATGAAAGGAAGTATTCGGAAGTTTTCAAATCGTATTATACTCATTTTTATTAATGAATGCGTAGTAATATATTTATAGCCACGGGCATTAACGCCCTCTAACGGGTAAACGTAAAAGCTGTAACTGTACAACTTCCATCAGTAGTGCTCGCCTGCGTGCGCTTTCTGCTGCTGCAGTGACCAAGGTTAGGAAGGTAGGAAGGAAGGAAGATTCGTGGGTATGAATACACAATCACTAACGCGGAACATATGTAATTTGCAATGGTAATTGCGTCGCCATCTAGCGATCAATAGTCGAACACTTGCACGTGGCAGTGCCACCCCGCCCCGCGGATCGCAGCAGGTTCATTACCACTAACTACCTACACAACTACCTACTCTATGCGTGGCCAAACATGTACTTAGAATCGGGGAATAATTCCGAATACTACTCAATACTTCCGAATGTTTCGCGAATAATTCGACGGGAATACTTCGGAATATTTCGCTCCGGCAACGCTAGTTGCGACCGAGCCTGTATAGTACTTTTCTCAATAATGCGCGGAGATACAAACTAAGTAAATTAATTATAATTTCAGAATCAATGATCAAAAACGATAACTTATTTTTTTTGTTGCTTATGGCTTCGCACGGTTTGTGCATTTAGCCAATGTCACGTTTAGTTTGTTTAGTACGAAGTAAACAAAGTTATGGAAACGAAAATATTATATTATTAAAAATTATAACGGGATTTAGGATAGGACGGTTACATCTATAGGATCAGTATTATTTGATTACAGTCATATCATATTGAATAATGAGCTAAATACAATGACAAAAACCTACAACTTAATATTATTTAAGGTAATGAATGAGACTATGCATTTATATACAGGAAAGCTATTTGTACAAAGTAAAGAAAGTATTGAGGTAGGAAAAGGAGTACGGGGAGACAAGAGGTTATTGAGAAGAACGATAATTTTTCTCGCGCCAATATGTCCATTTGTTTCTTTTTCACTTTAGAAAGCTCTATTTGCCAAGCCAGTTCGACATTTAAATAAAATCTTTGTAAAGTAACCTCCTACTTACTTACTTCGACCATTGGAAACCATCCAAGGGTCGAAGTAGAAAGTTCGTTCTATTTTTAAATACACGACAAATACGAGATTTCATAATAATTTATTCGGCCACTAATCACGACGGATAATAATTTTCATAGGTAGGTATTAACAATGCCGGCCGCTAAACACGACAGATATTATCGATTTTCATACCTACTTACATAATCGGCCGCTGCTCGTATGTAGGTATTTGACTAGTAGGTACAGTATTTTCGATTTATCTCGAAGAAGGTTGTCAAAATAATTCTCGAATATCCAAGCATGTTTGAGAAAAAGTAGTTTTCCTGCTTGAATAAGATGACCTACTTCATCGATTGTGTTATTTATATAGGTATCTACAAAATCATGTTGTATTGAAGAAAGTAGATTAATTTTGGTTGAAATTATTACAATTATCTTTCACTGTCGTTTATCTAATCATTCCGTCGTTATACCTACACAAATGAACGTCGGTGCGCTAAATCCAATAGACTTATCTTTTTAACGGCGCGTGTTGCAGATAATTTTCGTTTTTACTTTATTTTGCGAATGGGCAGCCTTGGAACATAGGCATTTCCTTATTTATATCGATGGGTTGGGTTTTATAATCTTTTGTTTGTGTGAAACATTGTGTTATCGTTCTACTTAATTGAGGAAAAGATTTGCTTCCGTTACTTCCGAAGGTCAAACATGGGACTTCTTGAACTATCTAACACGTGCCTGGATTTAGAGTTCCGGAATTCCGGATATCTATGTGATCTCAAAGACATGTAGGACATGGGTGACTATACCTATCACCGCTTTTAAAATTATATTTCCGTTATCAGACATACTGACATCCTCACATCCCTGACACACCACACACATGACTGACATTCCTGCATCGTTGTCGACTGTCGTCAGACATTTATCATCCGAACTTATGTCTGCGTGCCTTTATATCGTTCTCGTGCCTTCAGGCATGTTAATCACGTGATCACAGTTGAACTGAAGTACCTATGCCTATTATTTGACCACTCCACTCGAATGGTTAACACTTAAGTGTTTTAAGGCTACATACCTACCTACTGCTCGGATTATACTAAATGAATTTCAAGATTCAAAGATTTTAATGGGTCAGGTGAGGTCTGTAACCGGCCATATTAGCCTTATAGGTAGCCTTGGTAAACTGAGAAAGGGAAAGAGCTGAGTTTTTCAGTGCTTCACTTTTCCGCTAAGTACTAACTACTCCATGACCAGTCTTATAAAGGGGATCGTATTACCCAGCAACTGAGTTGTGTAGGTCAGATGGGTAGTCACTCCATGTAAAAATACTGCTATTCAGCTGCATCCGATCCTAACATAGTTGGGGAAAATCCAACCAGAAGATGACTAACTACCTACACTAAGTACACTATGAAACATACATGCAACTACGTAGGTACATACTTGTCATGATTGAAACTGTGCAAAGTGCATAATATTAGTAACTATACCCACTTCACGCAGGTAGGTAGAGCAAGTATTTCGTTTCTTACCATAGTATAAATAGTTTTCGTGTACTGTCCATCTTTAATTTGCATTGTCATATCCATTTTCAATAAACTGGAAATTATCTAATTAAGAAGCAAAAATGTTACTCGAGATTGTCCCCTTGTTTATTATTTTCATTACCATTTATTACCATAGCAACCACGTACATGCGTCATTTTGATAACTATGACGGACGGCAATAATTAAAAAAACGTTTTACATAGCTAAAAAGCTTTAGTAAATAAGTTTTATTAGATTTGTTTACGAGTGCGATGTACGAGCAATAATTTATAAAATTATTTCGGTTTTTTTTGCAGTGAAGATTGAATTGGAGCACGGCAGCATCCTGCTCATGAAACCGCCAACTAATGAGATATGGTATCACTCTTTACCAACACGAAAAAGGTTGATGGGAGCAAGAATTAATTTAACATTCAGAAAAATGCGCCTCAAACCACAATGTCAGATCAGGATTTGAATGGTCGAAGTATTTTTTAGTATTTAAGCTGAATGCCATTGTTCCTATGTCAATGTAGTGTATAATCTATGTCAATGTCGATGACGTTAAAAAACAAATGTCAAGTCAATTGTCATTTGTCAGACGAAATAAAATGATTTGTTGTGTGCCGATGTTAGAACCCTTTTTGTTATAAATAAATAATACTTAGATACGAGGTGTTGTTAAAATATTGAAGGTGAGTGTCTGTTACTTCTAGTATTCATTAGCTATACATCACACCATCTACGTAAACATAAATCTACGTGTAGATAGATTCATTTGGTTATCAGATACTCGAGTAAGTACATTTTCACGATAAGCGGTGCCTATATAACGGAGGAAATCGTTGAACGTCCACCGTTAACGCTGCATATTGAAATGAATACCGTATTTCGCGCTAAACCGCTCTCCGTTCTCGTAAATTGCCAAACATGGGCTGAAAATAACGTGGTTGAAATTATTGGGAGATTAAACGAGTGCAGGGCTCTAAATGTTGACTAAATTGTAGATTAAATATTGTTCGGTCGTTGAACGACGCGAGCGGGGATTCGGAAATAGATGGTTGATGAAAAATAGTTGAATATCTCTCCAAATCATATTGTTTTGTAAATTGTAACTGTGACTATGTGGTTTGGTCCAAATCTGCAGAGGTCTTACAAGTATATGATGTTTGCGTCCAAGATGCCGTCGCTACGGATAGACCAGAGTGACCTGAAGTGTAAGAATGGCTGTGATTACTTTGGCAACCCGCAGTGGCAGGGTTACTGCTCCAAGTGTCACCGGGAACAGATGCAACGGCAGAGGAAAGCCGGTGAGTCATGCGTTTTTGTATTCACACTTTCAAATTAACAGCAACTCCGCCCCTAAGACAACCCACTGACCTAAACAGCAAATTCAAATCACATCTTACATGCTTTTCACAAATTTAGACTATAACTCATCAAAAACACAGTTTACATTTTAATTGTTTGAACAATAATATGCAACAAATGTTTTCTGATGTGATATCACAGAAAAGAAAGAAAGAAAGAAAAATAGGTTTATTTGTCACAGAAACATGTGCATACAAAAAAAAAAATTTGCTCAGGTAACAATGTAAATAAAAAAAAACAAACAAACTAGATCTTTAATCACAAGCACAAAACAGAAATAGTCGACAGCTGCACGTCATGACTGTGACAAGAAGGCTTCCACTCAGCATGATGCTGTGCTATGGGGGACCCACAGCACGGCGCTGGTTTTCAGTGGTTACCCAAAAAGGACATACGGATACCAAGTCAGGTGTAATGATTGGTACTACATCTACAGCAGGCTTCTAGTAATAACATGATCTGAGTGCAATCAAGGAGTCAATTTATTTATTTACATAGGTACAACCTGCTGACAAAATACATTGTGATGTGTTGAAATGTAACATTCAATTTCATATCATCATATTAATGAAATATTGGGTTGGTGCAACACTTTTGGTAGCACAAATGTTAATCTAGAACATAGGTTCCCAACCTTTTTTTTGACTAGCGCCCCCAATACAAGAAAAAGAAATCAAACTCTTTGCATAATATTTATTTATACCAATTTTATATGTCTGTCTATTATCTATTAATAATCACAAATTAAAAATTAATTCTCTCTCTCTACCTACCACCTCCACGAAAAGCTCCAGTGCCCTCTAGGGGGCGGTACCGCCCCCGTTGGGAACCTATAGTCTAAACCATGAACCATTTAATAAATCTGTATCTCTAATAGATATACTGAAAGAAATTGTTTTTACTTATTGGTTCTTGTTTCTTTTCTTGTTTTAACTTCAAAATAATTATAGTTTCAAGATGAAATGTCTAGACAAGCAATACTTGGGAAATAATACACAAGTAAACAAGTGTATAAGCTTTTATTGAATGAATGCTTTTGTTCTTATAATAAAATAAATAATTTATGAGCATAGTTAAGATTCCACAAAGTAAATAATTCACACCTCATAAAACTAACATTAATCATAAATAAAATATTGGTTTATCACAACATGCCTTAGAATCATGCTTTATAGGGTTTTTGGAATAGGAAATAGCAATAAGTTACAACATAAGAAACCAATAGAATCCTACTAATATTACAAATGTGAGGATGGATGGATGGATGTTTGTTACTCTTTCACGAAAAAACTACTGAACAGATGTGGATGGAATTTGGACCACAGATGGTTTATAACCTGGATTAACATGTAAGATACTTTTTATCCCTGTAGTAAGTACCCGTGGGCGTGGGGTAATTTCCGCCATCAACGCGGGCGAAGCCGCGGGCAAAAGCTAGTACTTACATAAATACCGGCCGTACTTAAGTTTGTTATAAGGGGCTATTTGGATTTTGTTCTTTGTGTAGTAAACCTGCTTCTCCAGATTTTCGTTTGATAACAGGAGAGATGTTAAGTCTTATTCCAATTGAGAGTTATCTGCTCATTTCTTTATCACACCATGTCCCCATGAGGGAGAGTAATTATACTATGCTCTCATGAGTTCGGGTTTTTAGTTTACCCTAAGTCTCCATGAGGGTCTTAGGGTAACCCATGAGATTTTCTTTTTGGTATACCCTAAGTTTCAGTAACGGGCTATTTACCCTAAGCTCCCATGAGATTTTGTTTTTGGTTTACCCTAACCCTCAGTGAGGGGTAATTACCCTATGTTCCAATGAGGCAGGGTTTTTACGGTAAGTCTTGCTGAGACAGGGTAAGTACCCTAATGAGACGTGAAGGGCTCTTTGCACATTGACTCTTGTGACAGATCCATTAACAGATTTCATGAACAATTTGTCCTTAAAATATTACTGACGCCCATTTGTAATAAAAGTTGTTTACACAAACAGGGTGCTTTCGCAACAATTATTGTGTAACATGACACAATATTTGAAATCAAATTAATCAAAGATAATAATTTTAACTAAAGGTGTTTATACTTTAACTGTTAGATAATGTGAACTTCACCTTCCTGACAGTTATCTCAGTGATAAACATGGTTTTTCACATAACATATAAGATAGTAAGTGATTGAATCGTCAAGGTAATTTGGTTGGGTGTGCCGCAATATCATGTGATGTAATGTAGAAAATAATGTCAGAATGTCATTGACACAAAATGGCCCCCAACGTAACTTTATATACCTATATATATCACGCTACCATGAAACACTTTAGAATGAAGAGGCTACAAGACGACACTGCAAGGGCCACTGTGGCGAAGGGCTGCCTGCAAGGGGGAGTCCTTTCGCCGCTTCTATGGAACCTGGTCGTAGACAGCCTCATCAAAGCACTCAATGATAATGGCTACTTCACAGTAGGATGCTTGGCGATGCATCATCGATCACAGGCGAAGCTTGGACTACCACCTCATACACCTCATCGTGCGATAGGAGGCCGCCCTGGCTGCCTTCAGGCTCCATATATTAGGGACCCTAAGCAAAGACTCTATAGTCAAGCACATACGCATTAAGGAAGATGCGATCAAACGACAACCAATGATGGCATCATCCTGCGACAAAGCCCCGAAACTGCACTACTTTCAAAGGCATTACAACATAACACTTACAGAAGAACGGTGTGAACACACAGGCCCGAAAGAGCTGAGAGTATACACCGACGGATCAAAGACCGGCTCCGGAACCGGAGTCGGAGTTTTCTCGCACGACCTTAACATAAACATATCCAGCCAGCTGGGAATGTTCTATACCGTCTACCAGGCAGAATGTGTGGGCATCATATAAGCGGTGTACGCCATAGAGGCCAGGAGAGTTACGGACACCCATATACGTATACTCTCCGACAGCGCCTCAGTCCTCCAATACTTGGGGAGAAAGTATATTCCCTCGAGTATAACAATAGAATTTCACAATGCTCTAGAACGTGTAGCGGTATTTAACCGCAACACAGTGACACTACAATGGATAAAAGGACACAGTAGATCACTAGGTAACGATGCAGCTGATAAACTAGCTAGAAGAGCATCCAGCGCGTCAGTCTGCGGACCCGGGCTATAGGCAGTCCAGGGAACCTATGCCATTCTTAGATGGCAAGCTAGCCAAACGTTTATTATGTCTGGACAGGAACGGCCTGCGCCTGGTGACGGGGACCATCACGGGTCACTGCTCGCTAAACAAACACTTCCACACAATAGGCATAAAGGACAGTCCTCTATGCAGGACCTGCATGGAGGCTGAGGACACCGTTGCACATGTGCTCTTTGAATGCACAGGCGTCAGCCAGATTAGGTCACAAACCCTCGGGGCACCCAGATCTTACACAGATGCTCTCAGCAGACCCGGAGACATCATTAACTTCTGGAGGGAGGTGGCCTGGTCGAAATAACCACCGACGGCTGGCATGGCCCACGCACAATGGTCCACTTGAAGGACTAGTACGGAAACCATAACCCTAAAGAAGAAGAAGAAGAATGAAGAGGCTGAGGATAGTTTCATATAATAAAAAAGCTTTTATGCTGTTTATGGCATTATGTAAAAAGGTTTTGACCTTGGGATCAGATTTAAAAAAAAAACGACTTGCAGGGGAAAACCAGTATGGAAAATACTGGTTTTCACCTGTTTTCCCTGTAGTTTTTTTATACCCTTCATGTTGTCTCTCTAAAGCCCCATTAACACGATGCATCAAATTAAAGCAATAAAAATCACAACTTTTATTGTTGCTTCAACGGTATGCCACAGGCAATTAAATCGCACCGTGTAAATCTGGCATAATTGTTGCTGATTACATTATTTGATAAACTTTTCAATTGATTACTATTCCTTTAGCCCAAACATCAAATAAAATAGAGTTAATAAAAAACCAAACAGGTATAATATCTGGGAGATTATTAGTCGAAGATTTGGTGAGTTTTGTTGCATCTGGTATTTTCGTCAAGTTTTAGTAGCGCATCAGGTCCTTTACATGCCATTGACCTTTTAATGTTTATAACACACGTGATGCTGATACCTAACGCTTTTAAATGCTTACTATTATTTTAATTATTTGATTTCAACCAATATTTAGTATGTACAAAATAACAAATAATAAAAATAAACTTCATGGAAAAGTCATTCAATGGATTATAATTATGAACTTAGAGGGTTGTATTGATCATTTTAATGATTATAATCCTGTAAATACATACTTGTTACGGTTGTGAATCATATTTTGTTCAATATACAACCTGACACTGTCAACCTGAAAATTGCAAAAAACGTAAGAAAATTTCAATTTCGCGGGCTACCCTGGCGCTTCACCCTTAAAGAAATATGTACATTAAGTTTATAAGAATAAGGTTGATTTTTGTATGAAACATTACTTAGCTTGCTTGCTCTATAGATATCAACCTTAGTGCATCTTACGGCGCACATAAAATAAACTAAATAAGGTATCCACGTGTCGCCGTACATTGATTCGAGAAATATTTACATAATATTTTATGAATAAATGTGTGCACAGGTACTAATCTATTTTAAACGCAATCTATGATACTGTTTGTTCTAATGATTAATTTTTAGCAAATATTGTGGTTTTAAATAATTTGTATTCAGTATAAATTTTGTGATTGGCACACCATTATCAAAATCTACTTTAGCAGTTACTCAGATAAACAATTTTAATACTTGGTTTCGTAAATTCTTTTTCATAATCAAGGATACAATCAATAAATCTGCTTTAATATGGCACTGCTATACGAACTGGATGACCAAAATACATCAACACAATTTTATTTCTGTAAATTAGTTTAAAAAACCGGCCAAATGCAAGTCGGACTCGCATACGAAGGGTTCCGTACCACCGTATGGTATTTAACACCACATATTAATATAAGAGCCCATTCCCTCTCAAAGAGAGGAGGCCTGTGTCCCAGCTGTGGGAACACTATAGGCTGATTATGCTATGCTATTAATATAAAAAGTTACTTGTATAGGAACCCTCTTTAATTTTTTTATTTTTTGTTGTTACCTATAGGGGCAATAGAAATACACACTTTGTGAAAATTTCAACTGTCTACCTATTACGGTTCATGAGATACAGCTCGCTGACAGACAGACGATCGGGCAGCGGAGCTTTAGTGCTAGGGTTCTGTTGGCACTCTTTGGGTACGGAACCCTAAAAACACTTTTACACGTCAAAAATAAATAGGTACTAATATTTGAAAACTAGATGAAGTCGGTGTTTCCTAACCGACTGCTCTGAGAAGATACATTGAAACAAACTCAGAGGTCAGTCTCTTTTTAAAGTCCAGTCATTACCTTCGCTGGGCACGCCACAATTGCGGCGGTAAGTCCCCTCTTTGAGGAGTGGCTTGAGAGGCGCCACGGCGTCCTCACCTTCCGCCTGACGCAGGTCCTCGCCGGACATGGTTGTTTTGGGAGGTTCCTGTTTCGTATAAGGCGGAGGGAGGAAACGCCCGGGTGTCACCACTGTGTGGATCGCCCGGAGGACACGGTGGAGCATACGGTGGAGGTCTGCCCGGTTTGGGCGGGGCACCGCCGTGTCCTCGCAGAAGCGATCGACGGCGGCGATCTCTTGCGTCCGGCCCTGGTCCAGGCAATGTTACGGAGCGATAGGGAATGGGACGCCGTTACCTCCTTCTGCGAAGCAGTAACGCTCGTGAAGGAGGAGGCGGAGCGCGTGAGGGAGAGGCAGTCGTTGCGCCCTCACGCACCTAGTCGCCGCAGGAGGAGACGCCCAGGGCGTCGGGAATCGATAGCCGATTCCCGGCCACCGTAGGCGTGGGCTTGCGGCCGGCAAGCAATGGGCAGCTCGCCGTCCGGTAAGAACCAGGCCCGGGGACGGCGCGTTGTGTTCCACGCGCGCCTCAAAGAGATGTCAGCACCATTAACGGGGTCCGATAGGGCCGATGCCTGCCGGGGTCGCGGATTGTTCGAAAGAGTTACCGTGGCCCTGGCGAACAGGCAACTGAAAGAACATGGGTGGGTTTTAGTCTGTAAAAGTCTGACACACCCTCCCGCTCCGCCCAGAGCGGGAGAAGTCATTTGACGAAATCCCACCCAAAAAAAAAAATGTTCGTACTAAGCGTTTCCAAATATCTTTTACAGTGCGCACAGCAAAAGAGTGGAACTCTCTACCTGTGTCTGTGTTTCCGAACGCATACAACCCAAATCTCTTCAAAGTGTGAGTGAACAGGCTTCTTCTGGGTAAGCTCACTCCATCGTCGACTTTGTCTCTGTCATCTCTGACCTAGACTAGAGTCAAGAGCAAACCAATCTAAAGGAATAATAAAAAAAAAGCTTGGTCAGATCATTTCAGGACCATGCAGATTGACAACAGAAATGGTCTTTCAGCAGCCGGTAGCACCGATTCCTCTTGTCTTTTGACCACCATTCCACCAAAATTTTATAAGGCTTTTAATTTCCAACAGAAAAAGCATCATCACTATCAGCGACTTTACCCAGGCCAGAAACAAAGAAACCGGAGCGAGGGCTGAAGATCACCTCCAATTCCTCGTTCTCCAAATTTGAGGAGAAGCGCCATCGCCAGAGCGAGACACTGAAGAAGGCTAACTTGCTGAAGTTCAGCGTTTTCAAGAAGAGTAACACAGGTAATTTTATTTTAATTTTAACAGGTTTTATTATGTCTGTTGTGCTAGCTTCGTGATGCTGAAATATTTTGAATGTGCGTAAGCAAATAGATGGTTCCATGTTCAAACAATTTCCTAACTTTTTTATTTTAGACAGAATATAAATGATCTTTCAACACTCCTTTTCAGTTTTAGTGTGCTTGTACAGGTATGAAATATTTAGAGATATTTCTTGAGCATTTACAGGAATACCAATAATGTGCAAACATTGCTATTGTTCTTGCAGATTGTTGTGATCTATATTTTAAAAGAACACCATGTTTTTAATCAGTAGCAATGAGGCTTATCACAACTAATATTTTGTAACAACATATTTTAAAAGAGTGTCCATGGAGTTTCTTGCCCGTTCTTCTCCATAGGTACCTACTACGCTTTGGAATAGGCAACTAGCTTCATCTTTCTGAATGACCGAATCCTTTGACAATTCAAAAGTGCCTGTAAATGGTTTAATTGAAATTAATTCTTTAAGTGTTAAGTTTGACTGCCGAAATGTACCTAAGCCTACCCTTCAGGTAGTACAGGAGTGATATTATATTTTTCATCTTAACCTATTCACCAATAATATCTCCAGATGACCACGACCACACAGCAGAAAAACGTCCCCCAGAGTTCAAGATCCCAGGTCTGGTCAACGAAGGCATGAAGCGTGATTTCCGCGTCCGTTTCTCACAGCTGGGCTCCGCAGTGGACCGGGACTCGCGCGTGTTTGTGCACAGCTTTATCATGGACGTCATCAAGTACGCTAATCTCATGAGCGTTGATGAGTTGTCGGAGAGGGTCCAGAGGCAGTACCAGGTAAGGGTTTAAGGATTATATATATAGATCAATACATCTAGAAGATTTCACGATGTGAAGTTTCGCTAGCAAATTTTCGACCCTGTTTAAACTAGACGTTTACATCATAAGACCGCTTATATCATAAGACGATAATTTTAAAATGTTTGCGGTTCTGTGAGACTACAGAATGATAGGATAACTTAGTATTGATGGCTAATATGCTGTACTAAATATCATAATTAATAAATAATTACCCGCAAAAATAATCGACTCCTCATTAGTCAACATCGGATCAGTCGTTTTTGGGCTACGATCAAAAATCAAATACATAGCCTGTTTCCAATTCTTTGCTGTGGGGCGCTATCAGATAAAAATTTATGTAAAATTCTAATACGAGTATGTCCATTGTTTGGTGTCGTAATTATTAAAATATACTTATATACATACGAGGGTGAATCAAAAAGTTCTTAGAATTGCATATATATAAAACCTTTTTGGGAGAAGTTCGATATTCAAATTAAAGAGTGTCAATCACACAATATTTATGCAAACTGTTACTTGTTTGTGTCATTCGTTCGCACATAATAAATTGTTTTGTGCAACGAGTTGCTAAAAACCCAAAATTATGGATAAAAGTGAGATACGGTGATAAAATATCTCAGTTTGAAAAAAATGCCTACGAAGGATTTTTTTTCGGACATTCAGTAGACATTAGGGGATGATGGTGTACCCTATTCTACGGTTGCGTACTGGGTGGCTGAATTTAAAAGAGGTAGATCAAGCTGTAAAGATGACCCGCGTTCTGGGCGGCCTTCAACCTCCGTTATGAAAGAAAATGTCAAAAAGGTTGAGAATCTGGTTTTGGAAGACAGAAGAATAACTTTAAAACATATAGCTGAGATCCTAAAGATATCATTTGGTAGCATTCAATCCATTTTAATTGATTCACTGGGGTTCAAAAAAGTGTCGGCAAGATGGGTGCCACGAATGTTAACCGACGAAAACAAAAAGCGACGTTTGGAAATTTGTAACGGTAATCTCGAAATGTTCCAGCGTGATTCGGATAATTTTTGCCGCCGCCTTGTCACCATGGATGAAACGTGGGTCAACCATTTCGATCCTGAAACTAAGAGAAAAAGCATGTCTTGGAAACGACCATCCTCTCCATAAATTAAGAAATTTCGAGTTGTTCCTACCGCTGGCAAAGTTATGGCCTCAGTGTTCTGGGATAGTGAAGGAATCCTTTTTATTTATTACATGCTAAAAGGCCAGGCGATTACTGGACCCTATTATGCAAATTTAATCCCGAAAGTGCGTGAAGCGATTAAAGAAAAACGTCGTGGAAAACTATCGTTGGGCGTGTTGTTTCTTCAAGATAACGCTCCACCTCATCGATCGGAAGTTGCGCTCAACGCAATCCGCTGTGCTGGCTTCAATCTCCTTGACCACCCACCATATTGTCCGGACTTAGCCCCAAGTGATTTTCACTTATTCCCAAAATTAAAAGAGGACATTCGTGGAACAAAATTTTACGATAATGACGCGGTTATGGCTGCCGTAGAGGAGTTTTTCGAGAGTCAAGAAAAATGTTTTTTTCACAAGGAATAAGGAAGTTAGAAACGCGTTATTCTAAATGCATTGCATTGGAGGGAGATAAAAATAAAATATTTTTGTTTAAATCTTTGCATTTTTTAATATTGATTCCAAGAATTTTTTGATTCACCCTCGTACTACTGTTTGTCAATAAGAGACAGCGATCACTCCATGCTATATATATAATACTATATAGCTTTTGCCCGCGGCTTCACCCGCGTGGAGGTCGGAAATTGTCCCACGGTAACGTACTACCGGGATGAAAAGCATCTTATGTGTTAATCCAGGTTATAAACTATCTGTGTTCCAAATTCCATCCAAATCCGTTCAGTAGTTTTTGCGTGAAAGAGTAACAAACATCCATCCATCCAGCCATCCTCACAAACTTTTACATTTATTATATTAGTGGGATCCTAAATAATATTATAATTGCGAAAGTAAGTTTGTTTGTTTGTTTGTTACCTTTCATGCCTAAACCACTGAACCGATCATCCTGAAATTTTGCATATACGTTGTCAGGTGTACAGAAACGGACATAGGGTACCTTTCATCCCGAAAAAAAGTACTGTTCCCGAGGAAAACAACAATAACGTTCTTATAATAATAGATGGCGCCACGTGTCTTTCGAATCAAGACTAAATTATAACCCGAATTGATTGACAAAGTCTAAATTAACGCGAGCGAAGTCGCGGGCATAAGCTAGTAGGATTATAAATTCGAAAGTAACTGTCTGTATGTTACCTTTTCACGCCTAAACCACTGAACGGATTTTGATAAAATTTGGCAAGGAGGTAGATGGTATCCTGGGGAAGGACATAGGCTTTTTGCGAGCTTTCTGTCCCGGTAGCACGACCCGTGGAATAATTACCGACGTCCACGTGGGCGAAGCCGCGGGCAGTAGCTAGTAACCCTCATATTTCTTTCAGTGTGGTGATTAAGATCTCTCTATCAGCATTTGATCACTGTAGACCAAGGCAAACAGCAAAAAAGCCTCGTCCTTTATTTCCACAATGAATAACCTTATCAATTTAATTATTATTAGTTCAATAAATCGGTGCTTTGAGGGCTATCGCAATGCGGTACTTTTTGGCGGATGTACAACAAAGATAAAAGCACTCATATATTTAGTGACTAATGGCTCCAATCCCAAACATAGTTTACGTCGCTGTTTGACGTTTGTGAATGATTCAGTTGCTACATGGGATAAATCCCTAGCTAGTGAGAGGAAGTATCAAAAAAAACCCTGGCGATTATTTTTCTGTTACTAGTCATGCCGCCCACTTCTTTTAATAACCTGGGTGTTTTATTTCTGAAATCATTCATTTTAATTACCCTGGTGCCTCTATTTTTGAAATTACCCTGGCACTTATGCTTTTGAAATTACCCTGGCATTTTATTTCTGAAATTATCCTGGTGTTTCTATTTTTAAAATTACCCCGGCCTTTTACTTCTGAAATTACCCTGGCGCTTCTATTTCTGAAATTACGCCGGTGCTTCCATTTCTGAAATTACCCTGGCGTTTCTTTTGAAAGTACCCTTTTCAGTCCCTTTGAGACAACCCTGTCACTTTAATATCTAACGACGTACTGTCTCAATTTGCAGCGTTTCATGAAACACATGGACACATCGTCGCACTTCACGAACGTGGACGCTGACACCAAGGAACTGCTCATGGACTTTGTGGAGAAACATGCCATGACTTACTTGCACGAGTAAGGAGCGCGTATTTACCTGAACATTATGACTACGGGACGAAATAAACATTTGATTTCTAATTTATTATTAATTTCGCCGTTCAGTCATGCTCTGAATTTCACTTTAGAATTTGGGGGTTATTTTAGTCAATCAATCAAACCAGACATTTTAGCTCATCCATAGTATAAAACTAAATCGAGGTTTCGTTAATAATTAACTTAAAAATAGAAATACCCACTAGAACATTCTTTTTACGATTACTTTGATATTTTAATGCTGGTTCTAACGCATACTGTTTAACTCCTTAGGTTGCCATCAATAGTCTTCTCTCCAAGTGGAACCGAAGACGAACGCCTAGACCGCGCCATGTCAGAACGTATCCAACAGTTGAGCTGGGTTGGCGAGCGACACCTGGAGTGCAGGCTCGACAGGAACAACGCCGAGTGTCGACAGCTCCTCTACAAGGCCATCAGTGGTGAGTGTTCTGTACAGGAACAACGCAATGAATCTATACTATTCTATACTTTCTATACTTATATATATGTATTATATTATATAATATTATAAAGCTGAAGAGTTTGTTTGATTGTTTGCTTGAACGCGCTAATCTCAGGAACTACTGGTCCGATTTGAAAAATTATTTCAGTGTTAGATAGCTCATTTATTGAGAAAGGCTATAGGCTATCTATCATCACGCTAAGACCAATAGGAGCGGAGCACCAATGAGGAATGTTTCAAAATCAGGGTTTTTTCTCCTTTTGAGAGCTTCCGCTGCGTGCGCTGCGTAAACGGTTAAAGTTTCGCAAAAATCATGTATGACAGTATTGTCCCCTTTAACATTTCAAAAAAAAAGTCACAGACAGCATATTATGCCTATCTTTTAAGGTTGGCTCACTATAACCTTTTTTATGCTAACCAAATTTGTTCTAAAATAATGCATTATTTACGAAGGTGTTTTTATGAACAGGATATTAGTCCTTATCCAAATAAATACGTTATTCATCACAAGTATTTAATTTAAAACAAAATTGCATTTTACATCATTTGATTTCAATGAATATCGTAGGAGATACATAACGCAGTTTTAAAATAACATCGTAGCAAAATAACGATCCAGTGCTGCGCGAATTTTCATATGAAATATTCTCAAAAATTCATAGTGGCCCTTTCCAAAGTTTGACGATTGATATGAAATTGATGATTATTATTCAATAAATATATCGTTCCCACAATCGAGAATCGAATTTTTATCAACATACGACGTACAACAGAGCTGCAATTTGCAAAACACTAAAGAAAATTTGAATTTGGCGGGCTACAGCTGAGGATTCACGTTAATATTTAGCGATCGGTAGGTTGCGACAGCGTCGCTTTCTATGTCGAGACGGCCGGCCCAGCAGGCTCAGCACGAGCACCGTTTTGTTAACCGACTTCACAAAAAGGAGGAGGTTCTCAATTCGTCTGTATGTTTTTTTTATTTTTTTTATGTGTGTTAGCTCATAACTTTTTTCTGGGTGAACCGATTTGGATGATTCTTTTTTTTATTTGATAGGTGGTGCTTCACATATGGTCCCATTTAAATTTGATCAAGGTCTGACCTGTAGTTTTTGAGTTATCCTTAATACTGCATATTTTATCCACTTAGTTTATATGGATGATGTGTTAATAATTTCCTGTCACTGTTATTTACACACCAAGTAGTGGTATGCGAATTTGTGTGGGGTAGGTACCGCAACTAAAAAGTGAAAAATAAAAACTTGTTTACAAAAAAACAACCGACTTCCAAAAAATAACACTAAAAGACGTGAAAAATAACTTTAATTTTGGAAGTCGGTGGCCAAAAACGAAAATACAAAACAAAAAAACCGACTTCCAAAAAATACACTACAAAGTGAAAAATAACTTTAATTTCGGAAGTCGGTGTCTTTGGATCTTTATTTTAGTTTTTTGCCACCGACTTCCGAAATTAAAGTTATTTTTCACTTTGTAGTGTATTTTTTGGAAGCCGGTTGTTTTTTTTGTCAAAAAGTTTTTATTTTTTACTTTTTAGTGGGTTAGATAATAATTTATCGAAGTTACAATAGCCTAATGTCAACTGCTCATCACCTTTTACAAAATATTCGTTTCCCGATACAAGGAATTGAGGAGTTTATTGTTGAGGATTTCTCTTGGTAAAAACCAGAAGAACTGGAGCTGATGGTGAAGCCACCATCAGCTGCATTTCACCATATGCATTGTGACAAGCATAAATTGCTTAGCAACCAACGAAAGAGCATTGCTAGAGATGATGCGATTACGCAACTTAAATTCAGTCTCAAATTGACGCATCAGCATGACTAGTAGGTAGTGGTTGCCCTATGAAAAACTTCAATCTTAATTGGGTATTATTTTTGTACGACCTGAATATTTTGGAATATTGAACCGTATGAAGTAAGCCCAACAAAAGGTAACTGCTGTAAATCGTTGAGGAATTCCCTCGACTGTCTATGGTCTCCATCATCAGACCTGTAATGGCACTTATAACCCATATGGGTGCAAAGTTCTCATCAATATAAATTAATTAAGTCCAAACACAAGGTAGCTACTGTAAACCGTTGAGGAGTTCCCTTAACTGTCTTTCATCTTCATCATCAGACCCCTAATGACAGTCATAACACATCTGGGTATAGTATTCTCATCAATAAAAAATTATGAAGCCCAAACACAAGGTAACTGCTGTAAATCGTTAAGGAATTCCTTCAACTGTCTATGGTCTCCATCATCAGACCTGTAATAGCACTTATAACCCATATGAGTGCAAAGTTCTCATCAATATAAATGAATTAAAACGAATCACAAGGTAGCTACTGTAAACCGTTGAGGAGTTCCCTTAACTGTCCTTCGTATTAATGATCAGACCCCTAATGACAGTCACAACCCACCTAGGTGTAAAGTTCTCATCAATACAAAATAATCAAGCCCAAACACAAGGTAACTGCTTGAAATCGTTGAGGAATTTCTTCAACTGTCTATGGTTTCCATCATCAGACCTGTAATGGCACTTATAACCCATATGAGTGCAAAGTTATCATCAATATAAATGAATTAAAACGAATCACAAGGTAGCTACCGTAAACCGTTGAGGAGTTCCCTTAACTGTCCTTCGTTTTCATCATAAGACCCCTAATGACTGTCACAACCCTTCAGGTGTAAAGTTCTCATAAATACAAATTAATCAAGCCCAAACACAAGGTACCTGCTGTAAATCATTGAGGAATTCCCTCGACTGTCTTTCGGCTCCATCATCAGATCGATTCCAGACCTTCATTAAATTGTAGTTCTTTAAAATACTTAATGAAAAAATTAACAAACGCACTAGGCGCTCCTACGATTTTCGAAGGTTCCCCTCGATTTCTCCGGGATTCCATCATCAGATCCTGGTTTCCTTATCATGGGACCACCCTTGAGGTATGTCCTATCTAACAAAAAAAAGAATCATCCAAATCGGTTCACCCAGGAAAGAGTTCTGAGCTAACACACATAAAAAAAAAAAAAAAAACATACAGGCGAATTGAGAACCTCCTCCTTTTTGTGAAGTCGGTTAAAAAGACACCGACTTCCGAAATTAAAGTTATTTTCACGTCTTTTAGTGTTATTTTTTGGAAGTCGGTTGTTTTTTTGTAAAAAAAATTCGATGGATGAATAGACAAAATGAAGTTCCGTGAAGACAGTACGACGGCAGCAAAGTAGAAAGAGTCAACTGCACTTTTTACGAAATTCAATAGTTTATTCACGTATTTCTTTTATTTCGCTTATATCTCAAAAATGGTGTGTCCTATCGCAAAAAATAATGAAATTTTCGACTCCCTTTATGAAACCCCTAAACTCCTAAAACTCAATAAACAATTTTTCTCATTTTCCATACAAAAAGTGAAAAATTCCATTTTACATTCCATTTTTATACATAGTAGCCGTCGAGTAAAAACTTTTCTAATGTCTTTAGCATAGCGATTACAAAATCAAATTGTCTTCACTACCTTAGTCAACTATCAGTTGTCAGTGTGACTTTGACAGTTTGGGATAGAAAACTTTCTTTCGAAATAGTCTACATAAAAAAGGACCTAGACAACGATCGGTAAAAACGAAAGACAGAACGACAGATTGTATAAGGATTTTTACGGTGCGTTGTCAAAAATGGAGAAACGAAATGTCATTTTGTATAGAAATAGCTGAATAATCTTCCAAGAAATAGAAAATAAAATATGGGTTCATGTTTAATCCTTGGGCCATAAAATACAAAGATGCTTAAGTAGAACCTAAAGACTAAATTTTGTAGTCGAAATGCATGTGGAGTGAAAAAAAATTAACGTTAAAGTACAAAAATTAAGTTACCAAGTAAATTTTCTTGGGTTTGCGCATATGGTCCCGCGTTACTGCAGAGCCCCAGTAAAAATTCATAAACTCACCAGGAATATTTCAAGAAATCTTTTCTCCGTGTACCGATAAAAGCGTGATGTACCTAAAACTGCTCCTTAACGTAGGAATTATTTAAAAATATTTTCACCTTCTACGTAAACGAAGCCGTGGGTTAAAGTTAGCGTTAGCCACAAAGTAACTATTCCACGCGGACGAAGTCGCGGGCAGCAGCTAGTCTAATATATAAAAATCTCGTATCACAGTGTTTGTTATCGAACTCCTCCGAAACGACTTGACCGATTTTTGTTTTTTTTTTGTGTAAGTTTGGTAGGTCTGAGAATAGGTCGTAAAGTATATTTCATACCGCTGCGGGTGAAACTGTGGGGCACAGCTAGTATTTACATATTATGTTTATTTTGGGAATTCCAGAGTAGGTCCCATAGTCAAAGTTGTTGACATTCATGAGTATTTTCGTATCATACTATCTAGCGGTGACTTGACTTTATACGAACTTCAGTCTAATGTCTAAAATATGTACGAAATAGTACGCTAAATGTAAAAAAATGTACAAAGACTTCGCAGAAAACAATAATCAACGTGTCACCGCCAGGAAGTATTTTTTCTAGCGGGCGCTGTATATTTCACTAAGTAGTGTTCCACATTTAGACTTTTATGGGCCAAGAAAAATTTGTACGGAAAGTGTATGTTCAATTCCTTTAGAGTCTTGGGTATATCTATGGTCATAAGTATATTAATCGGGTAGTGAAGCATTTAAATGGGCTGTATTTTTGTTATGGGTACATAAATAATTTTGTAAATATATTTATACATAAATAAATAAAAGAAATCCTAATCCTAACTAATGTTATAAATGCGAAAGTAAGTTTGTTTGTTTGTTACCTTTTCACACGCTTAAACCACTGAACCGATCATCCTGAAATTTTGCATATACGTTGTCAAGTGTACAGAAACTGACATAGGGTACCTTGCATCCTGAAAAAAAAGTACTGTTTCCGAGGAAAACAACAATAACGTTCTTATAGTAATAGATGGCGCCACGTGTCTTTCGAATCATGATTGAATTATATGATTAGAGAAACTTTAGTAGTGTGTTAAGAGTTTTTTTTTTCAATTTAAGTACCTAATACATTTTGTGAGTCTAGAGTGTTGATAAACCGGTTTTTTATCCTCCTAACTATAATACTAAAATGCAAAAGTAAGTTTGTTTGCTTGATACCTTTTCACGCCCTAAACCGCTGAACCGATCATCATGACATTTTGCACATACGTTGTCAGGGATAGAGGAAAAAATACTTTCCCATGATTTAAACGGTCAAACAACAAGCAGAGTACAACCCGAATTGATTGTTTAATTCTAAATTAACGCGAGCGAAGCCGTGGGCAAAACTAGTAATTTATAAATAAATACGAGATAATTATTTTTTGTGATAAACCAAATTCCATGCAGACGAAGCGGTGAGCAATAGCTAGTTATCCATAATTAAAGTAACCATTTATAGTATAGACCAATGCGCTATGCTGACAGTTTATCAGCACATGGTAAATAGTTTCCTTTTTTGTTCCTAATCACTAATAAATAATTACCTACTCTCGCACTCGTCCTGCGACAAATAATATAATAGGCAGGGGCGTAGCTACCGCCGTATCAATTATACGGGGCCACCCATCTACAGGGGCCCCCAGACGCGACGTTAAAATTCGTAAAATATTATCCGTAATTTTTATTGCTATGAGGCCCGTAATAAATAAGTACCTAATGAAAACAATCACATTAATAAAATTGGTTTGTGGCTTCAAAGTCAAAGTATTGATTTAAATTAAACCATTTACATTTGAATTGTCAAGGGGCCGGTCAGTCAGAAACATGAAGCTTAGTGAGTTGCGCATTCCAAAGCGCAGTAGGTATCTATGGAGAAGAACGGGCGAGAAACTCACAATAATAGTTTTACTTTCCAAGTCAGTGTGCTATTTTGTAAAAAACAATACTTAAGGTAGGTATTATTTTTTGAAGCTTCGCTGCAGTTGGTAAAAAGGGCCCGCAACAAATTTTGATACCGGGCCCCTTTAGGACTAGCTACGCCACTGATAATAGGGCGTGTACTGAGAAAACTTAACACATAACACATATTTCCTATCGACCATACTAGGTGGCGTATAATAGATACGACATGTGGGAACTATTTGACGATATGGCCAAAAAGTATCAAGATCAACATCCAAGGCGTGTCATTTATTAATGTACAGTACAACTATTTTTTTAATGTCCCTCGGCAAACTTCGTGTTTCGGTAGTCGACGGATTTCTTAAGTTAAAAGAGTATTAATAACTCTATATACTTCCAAGTCGATTGAGAGCGTCCGGTCAGCACCAAGTGCAAAGGGCAACTGCTAGAAATCCGACGACTGACGAAACACGAAGTTTGCCGAGGGATATTAAGAAAATAGTTATACTGCACATAGGAAGATAATTGAAAAGTAAATAGTTATTTATAATCGAATGTTTAATTAGCAAATTAATTTACCTAAGAGTATAGATATACCCAAACTGTTATAGAAATTGAATATATTCTTTCCGTACATTTTTCTTAGCCCATAACCAAGTCTAAAAGTTAGTGAAATATATAGCGCCCGCTAGAAAGAATACTTTCTGGCGGTGACACGTTGATTATTGTTTTCTGCTAAGTCTTTATATTACATTATTTTTAATTTAGCGTACAATTTCGTACATATTTTAGACATTAGACCGAAGTTCGTATAAGGGTATGTCACCCCTGGTAACCACCGAAAGTATGACACGTATTTTCACCCCCTGGAGGAATGCCAATAATTTTAATTATACCCTGTATACATTGCTTTTCGATATCATAGTTGTACAAGGATCTTTTGGCACGTGGTCTAAATCGGAACTAACGCTGCATGTCACAAAATGTTTACCAACAGCGCCCGTTTGTCAATGTCAAGGGCCAAAAGATCCTTCTTGCACTGTACCTGAAATAATGAATGATTTCAATTCCCTATTTAGCTATTTTCTTCCTTTCTTATCTTTTGCATAAATAAAACATTCGTAACCTCTTTCAGAATTACTAGGTATGGACAGTGCCCTATCCCCGGGCGACAAGTTGTCGCGCGTGCGTCGTTGTTGCCGCCACGTGTTGCGCCTGTGTGGCACCGCGCCCGCCTCAGCTGACGACCTACTGCCTGCGCTTATATTCACTGTGAGAACATTATATATACTACATCTTGTAATAAATACGTCACTCCATAGCTATACTCCATTTGAAATAAGATTAGAAATTTATATAAACCTTTTTTACAGTCCGTTCAACCGATTTTGACTTCTACCCCATAGGCATTAAAAGCAAAAACGTGGTTACAATACCAACTGTTTACTGCAGCTGCCATTTGTCATACCACCAACGCAATATAAGTCAAAATCGGTTGAACGGACTGTAAAAAAGGCTTATTTATTTTTCTAATCTTAATTTAAATGGAGTATAGATACTTTGATACTTACGAATTTTACCAATGAAACTGAATGCTTGGGCTGTCAGTCTGACGTCGTCGTCCTGAAATACATACGAGAATGGTTTCATGTTGACAGTTCAACAACATTCATTGCGTTATTTACGTTGTTGAGCAAGCAAATTTTTCGAACTTATGAAGCAATTAATTAGCAATAGGCTTCAAAATGATTCAGATTGTGATAGATAGTGTGTTACGTAATTAGGGTGCAGGTTACAAGTTTTTTTTTCATATTTAGGAATTGACCCCTATTATATCTGTGAAGTTTCACCAAGTAGTTAAATTTAACCCTGTATATATGCGCGTATAACTAGAATATATCTCTTTTAATTCTATTTTATACAACACGTGAAACAAGTGTTCTCCTTAGCATTAGTAGTAGTAGTAATTATGGAAGATTTTATTGGACGATTTCTTAAAGAATGATGGGCATTTGTTTAATGAAGCCCGGTCTGATGACCAGTAGAGTTCTAATGCAAGTCAACTTATTGATTATAACCGGCAATTACTGTATCAAAACATTTTATCTCACAAAGCAATTGTACTGTTATGAGTCAATAACTAACATTTTTGAGAACTGCAGTACACTAATACACTGCACTAATACGTTTACATGGTATTTGCAGTTCTCATATCTCTTTACATAACATGAAATTCTCTTCTGCATATTATGAAAATTGATGCTTATGATAAATAAACAATAAACTTTTATTTGATGTATTAGTGGTTTTCATTGGATATCGTGACGTGACCACCACCAAAGTGACCCGTCATTCTTTATAGTTATTTAGGAGTTTCGCATAATATTTAAATTACTTATTAGCCAATAGGTCAGATTGGAATGTAAATAAAGTTTGTCACTTGCTGTGATATGTTGTTTTTTGTTAAAAAAGATTGAACAAGAGAGATTTAGTGTGAGAGACGGAGAGATTTAGTGTGAGAGACGGAGAGATTTAGTGTGAGAGACGGAGAGATTTAGTGTGAGAGACGGAGAGATTTAGTGTGAGAGACGGAGAGATTTAGTGTGAGAGACGGAGAGATTTAGTGTGAGAGACGGAGAGATTTAGTGTGAGAGACGGAGAGATTTAATGTGAGAGACGGAGAGATTTAGTGTGAGAGACGGAGAGATTTAGTGTGAGAGACGGAGAGATTTAGTGTGAGAGACGGAGAGATTTAGTGTGAGAGATGGAGAGATTTAGTGTGAGAGACGGAGAGATTTAGTGTGAGAGACGGAGAGATTTAGTGTGAGAGACGGAGAGATTTAGTGTGAGAGACGGAGAGATTTAGTGTGAGAGATGGAGAGATTTAGTGTGAGAGACTGAAAGAGAGAGAGAGAGAGAGAGAGTTATATCTTTTGTCTGTCTCATGTAACGAAATGTTAAACGTGACGCGTCCATGAAATTTGACTAAATTCTCGTCCAATATAACGAATAGCCGTCAAAAAGTTTCGCTTTAAAAAAAAACTTAATGTTACATAGTAATTACCATACTTTTTGTCAACAATATTTTATTAAAAATGATTGTGTTCGTGTTCAGGTGCTGAAAGCCAACCCACCGCGCCTGGTGAGCAACATAAACTTTGTGACGCGATTCTGTAACGCGCAGCGACTCATGACCGGCGAGGGAGGGTACTACTTCACTAATCTCGTAAGTACAATATTACCCTATGTTCACAAAATTAATAAATGCATTTAGATGTGGATATTAACCCTAACGAAAAATAGATGGGCAAATTGTGTTACCGGAAATATGTTTCAGATTTTAACTACGAAGACGACGACGACGATAAAAAAAAATCTTACTTATAAAGTGTGTGTATGTGTGTATAAAATGTTGCTAGCATTAAGTTTCCCGTAACACAAAAAATGTTGCTGAAAGAATGTTGTATAACTTTTGTTTACCATGAATACGGAAAAACGTCGAGGAAATATCTGTCAGTTCCTCCGAAATATTTTGCAAAAATTATAAAGAAATTGTCTAAAACGACTCCAACTTTGCACTCTTGACTATCCTACTCGTGGATTTTCATAAACAAAATTAAGTATAGTCAACTGCTTTGGTTTAGTGTCAAGCGATTGCCGAGCGTGAGATGCTCAGAATCAACGTCCAGAGTTGCTTGAGTTGTTATTGTAGTTTCATTGCTCGTGCCGACAAGAAACAACAATCATAGATGTACTGTCAATTTTCTGTATTGTTTGCAGTGCTGCGCAGTCTCCTTCATCGAGAACCTAACGGCTGAGTCTCTGAACATGGACAAGACGGAATTCGATTGTTACATGGCCATGCCGGCAACCATTGGTGGCAGTGCTTGGGTAAATATGTGGATATCTATATCTATACTCTATACTAATACTAATAATAAAGCTGAAGTTTGTTTGTTTGCTTGGACGCGCTAATCTCAGGAACTACCAGTCGGATTTGAAAAAATATTTTTGCTATTGATAAGCCCCCATTCTTAAGGAAGGGTATAGGCTACTTAACATCACGCTACGACCCTTAGGAGCCGAGAAATAACAAAAAATGTCGGAAAGAACGTTAAGCGAAAACGAAGTATAGCGCGAGTAGGCGACGGGGTGGGTCGGGGGAACAAGAAATTTCACGCGGATGAAGTCGCGGGCAGATGCTAGTTTTTATATAAAACTTTTTTGGAACTTGATAATTATGTAACTTCAGGGCGAAATCTGAAACTGTCAGTAGTAGAGCAAAGTGGTCAAAGGAATCACGACCTTGATTTTGAAATTTGAAAAAAATTAATATGTTAAAATGCTTTAGTAGTTTTTAGGAAAAGCTCGGAATCGACAAAATTTTGCAAAAAATAAGGAATCTGCCCGAATTATTATAGCAATAAGCGAGAGTAAACTGATGAGGATTATATTGTTTTTACAAACGAATACGTTTTTAGTCATCTCGATATCTGTTCATATGAAATTTATATCATCATTTCAGCCGACTTCTACTATTGTACATAAGCAACAAAGATTTTTTTTAGGCTTGATAATTAGTGCAATGAAGATTTTATTGTAACCACCAGGCGGCAGCACTATCGCTGTGCGGCGCGGCTCGCGAGGCAGACGAACAGCGAGCAGTCGCGCACAAGCTGCTCGCACACACGCAGAACATACACTCGCGCGCAGACCAACTCGCTGCCAACGCTCTTAGCTTTGAGGTAACCAACTGGTCAATACAGGGCCTTTTTACCCGACTGCGCGACAGCAAAGATAGAGTTATGGTATATCTTAATACCCTCGAAGTGTCTTAACAGCTGTATAGATTTGAATTCACGAGGTGTCTAACGACTCTTCTAAAGTCGCTGATGCAGTTGGTGGCATCAAATCTGAGATTGAACTAAAATAACTGAAGTCCGTGACTACCGCAGGACCGCCAACGCCAATCGCTTCCATATTTGGTAAATAATTAGTACTCAATTGGTACTAATTAGTACTCAAACAACAAAATTGGTACCTTAGTAGTTTTCGAGAAAATCGTCTTTGAAGGTGGTCCTGCGGTAGTCACGCTCCCTTCAGCAGGACCATCACGAGCGCCGAAACAGAGGGCATGCTACAGCAATTCTAAGTATACAAATAATTAGTTCCCATAAATGTGATTCATTTAGTAAAAAAAAACAGAACTGAAACATTTGTATTTACCTAGAAATCAACGATGATAACTTTCGCGCGCTCGTTCAGCAGGACCACGACTTTGAATATTGATTCCAGATTTCAGGAGCTTGTCGCTTTCCTCAAACCTACATAGAAAATTAGTACCCTGCTAGATAAAATTTGTACCCAAAATTCAAAATTAGTACTCCAGTAGTTTACGAGATATACCGTGCCATTAGTGAGGTGGCAGTAGTCACGGTGTTAAATTATCATTTCAAGATTTCCCTATTAAAAACTCTGGGATTTTTTTCCAAATTTTTACAAAAAATAGTACTCCTAAAGAAGTTATAGTGACCAAAAATTCAGATTCCTAAGTGGTGTATTTTAAGAGAAATTAGCTTTCATTACTTTTCCATACTAAATCTCCGCGTATAACCAGACCAACTTAAGTTGTCAATGGTATTGAGCTGTTTAGGAGATGTACACTAGTGCACATAAAGTTAAGGATGTCGGAATAGTATTAACAACAGTTCAATATCTATAATTTTTATACCAACTGTGTACCTACCATATAGGTACATATCGACGGCAAAGTGCCAATAACTCCTAACTGACATATTTCGAGAAATTTACTTTTTTATCGTTTTGAATTTATAGGCGATAATCGCATGCTTTAGTGAAATCTCCTAAGTGTATTTTTTGTTGCAACAGCATTAAATTAAAATGTGGAAATACCTCCTAACTTAACCAACGTATCTATTTTATGACTATACCTCCTAACTTTTATGGGACACGTCTATACCTACTAAACTATCATAAATTGTACGAATTCAGAATAATATATAAAGCATACATTATTATTATTCTAAATTAATAAATGTATTAACTAATTTTTAACTTATTTATCAAGAAATTAAACGTTTATTCAGTTTGTGTAATTTTTTTACTTTGTCAGTTAGGTGTTATTGGCACTTCGCCGTCGATATTAAGAAAAAAAAAACCAATCGTTACCCATGTATACCAATTAATAAAACTTTTTCGATTTATACACCTACTAGCTTTAACGAAATAGGTA
This sequence comes from Griposia aprilina, assembly GCA_916610205.1. NCBI lineage: Eukaryota > Metazoa > Arthropoda > Insecta > Lepidoptera > Noctuidae > Griposia > Griposia aprilina. Next base: position 2,475,171 of record OU744295.1, on the reverse strand, counting down.
TTGAATAGGTAACTAAAGATACACCCAAGGTAGATAACGTCGGTGGAAATTTGATAAAATCGACTTCAGGTATTGAAAAAATACATACCTATTACTTATGTAATCCTTTTACACTTACGTTATTAGCAACATATTGTTACTGCAGTAAATTAGATTTTTAATACAAAGGTACTTAGGTACTCCTTGCACCAACGGTAAATTAGTAGGAAATAAATAAATAAGAAATACCTATCGCTCTTTAATGATATTCATATAACAACAATTAACAATTATTTGATTACCTACCTACCCACATCATTAACAAAGGTATCACAAGCCATGGGTAACGATAGGTTTTTTTTCTTAATATGTACTCTATATAGGTTCACAGTTGGTATACAAATTATAGATATTGAACTGTGGTTAATACTATTCCGACATCCATAAATTTATGTGCACGAGTGTACATCTCCTAAACAGCTCAATACCATTGACAACTTAATTTGGTCGGGTTATACGCGGAGATTTAGTATGGAAAAGTTATGAAAGCTAATTTCTCTTAAAATACGCCAATTAGGAATCTGAATTTTTGGTCAATATAACTTCTTTAGGAGTACTATTTTTTGTAAAAATTTGGAAAAAAATCCCAGTTTTTAATAGGGAAATCTTGAAATGATAATTTAACACCGTGACTACTGCCACCCCACTAATGGCACGGTATATCTCGTAAAATACTGGAGTACTAATTTTGAATTTTGGGTACAAATTTTATCTAGCAGGGTACTAATTTTCTATGTAGGTTTGAGGAAAGCGACAAGCTCCTGAAATCTGGAATCAATATTCAAAGTCGTGGTCCTGCTGAACGAGCGCGCGAAAGTTATCATCGTTGATTTCTAGGTAAATACAAATGTTTCAGTTCTGTTGTTTTTTACTAAATGAATCACATTTATGGATACAAATTATTTGTATACTTAGAATAGCTGTAGCATGCCCGCTGTTTCGGCACTCGTGGTGTTCCTGCTGAAGGGAGCGTGACTACCGCAGGACCACCTTCAAAGACGATTTTCTCGAAAACTGCTAAGGTACCAATTTAGTTGTTCGAGCTCTAATTTGTACCAATTGAGTACTAATTATTTACAAAATATGGAAGCGATTGGCGTTAGTGGTCCTGCGGTAGTCACGGACATAAATAACTGCCACCAACTGCATCAGACTATTTGAAAAGTGAGCTTGTTTTGAACTTTTCAGTTGCAGTCGGTTTTTGTTTTTATTTTTTATATCCTATTAGCACGGACTAGAAAAAAAGGAAGGACTCCGCGCTACGCGTATCGAAAGTAAAGTATCTACTAAAGGACCGTTTGTACAAACATGCTTCACGCACACATTTACATTATAAGGTGCCGATCAGGCGCCATTACGCGGCACTACGGCGTCATTGTAGGTACTGTTTTCGTCAAGTAATAAAATAAATGCCTTCTTGTGTTGTGAAATGGTGTAAAAATAATTCTACATCTCAGAAAAAGTGTCAAGGAATGAAAAAAACATAAATCACAAGTAAGACACAAATTTACACACACACATATATCGGTACGGTGCTTACTTTCGATTTGCGTGGCGTGGAGTCCCTTTTTTTTCTAGTCCGTGCCTATTAGACGCTGATTCCCATTACTTAAGCCTATGGAGTTTCACCAATAAATTAAAAAGGCCCCGAATATTGCGTTCAGGGGCAAAATGTCCAATGCTGTCAAAATGTCCAATGGACAAAAAGTTCATCTCCCAAAATGTCCAATTCCCAAAAAGTCTAATCTTTGAGAATGTAGCAAATTTGTTCAATAACTCATGTTGCTTGCTTGTAACTTATGTTGATTATAATAATAAAAGAATGCTTGTTGATTATAAATAAAAATTATGTTGATTATTACTTGCTTGACTAAGCAAGGTAGTATTGTTTATGTCTTACCTTGGTTATATAAAAGTATGTTTAGATTAATGTATTTTTTTGTATTACATTTTGACAAAAATAGTGATTTCGGGTGTTGTGGTCTTCTCTGGTCTTTTAATTTGTTACTTATAAATAACACATATTTTGATTAATTCAGTTTTATGTATTTATTGTTTGTCATAAGTATTAAAAAGCGCTTTGATGAGTTATTGAACAAATTTGCTACATTCTCAAAGATTGGACATTTTGGGAATTGGACATTTTGACCATGGGACATTTTGACAATTGGACATTTTGGGATTTGGACATTTTGACTCCGTTGGACATTTTGCCCATGAACGGAATATTGTTACGCTGTTGTCGGTAGCGTAGTCTACCACAATTCCAGTTTGACTTTGAAAACGCATTTATTTCTTAGCAGTGGTTTTCGTGATTCAAATGTTACTTCTACCCACCCATACGTCACGTCAGTCCCACGTATTATACGAACATACATTGTGGTCTATGAGTACTAGTCTGTGACGCTGACCGGCTGTCGATAGACCAACCTCTCTTACGCAATATACGTCGGCGTTACATTGTTTTCTATTTATCTCTCTGAAATTGCGTAATTTTGTGGTTATTTGTCATATTGGGGAATACCATAATGTGTAATTATTCATTTTAAATTGGTTTCTGTCCAGGAAAACCAAGAAGGAAAATTGGACTATCATTTTCTCTTTCCCCTCTATATTACCCGTCCGAAAGTATAATAGTAATAGTGACCTATGACGTGGATAATTAATGACAAAAAAGAATTGATAGTACCCAAATTAAATTATTTTAAAATCATTTTTAATATTTACAGGAGCAAATCGCCAAAAAAGTACAAGACGTCTTAGCGAAGACGCCTTTAGAAATAAAACCACGCCGCGAGCTACCACGTATTGGGAAGTTCAAGGAAATAAGTACTGCACCACTCATCGACTTGGGCATCAGCCTCGCCCACGGAGAGCCCCAGCCACCGCCAGAGCCGAAGTTAGAGCCTCAACAAGGACCAGCAGTCTCCACAGAACCAAACATCACCATACAACCCTCAGATAACGAGCCAAAACTCAACATCTTAGGTTTCGAAGTCATTGAAAGACAATCCCCATCAAAATCACCACAGAACCTTGATCAAACGTGGGATCTGAAGCAGGCCAGCTCACTGGAACTGCTAACTCCATCGCCTTTAGGATTCACACCTTTCGACTCCCGATCCATCGACGAGTTGATGACTCCAGATGACTTTGGAGCAGACCAACTGCCCCCAGGGTTGAGCAACATAAACTACGATATAGATCTGTCAGACTTCAGCGGAGACAACAGCATAGCCGAGGACGCACCCAAATCCGACCCGAAGGACCCATTCAGCCCAGAAGCATTGAAGAAACCAACTTTCGACCCGTTCGCACCACAAACTTCAAGGGGATACGAAACAGCTCTAGACTCGTTTGACGAATTCAGTTTTGTTGATCATCGGAAGCAGGAGACTGATCCGTTTGAGGTTATACATAGAGGTCAGGATCCTTTCAGCCCAGTAAATTTAGAAAAAGATCAGTTTTTCAGTCCACAGAAACAGTCGACTTCTATTTTAGACGATCATGACTCCCCGACCTCTGGCTGCCTCCTACCGTCGCCGATGCAACCACAAAGCAGCGGGAAACCAACTTAGTTGGTGACCAACTGAAGTTGAAATATAGATCTATAAACCAAATTGGTTGGTGCTAAAGTTGAAAGTCTATTATTGATTTGTTCTTGTATATTAATTATTTATTTAAATCATAGTTTAATGTGTCCCAGTCGAAGTAATAAATGGCCTGGCAGAAACGTTTGCGTCATTATTGATTAGCCAAATCCCTTTTTAATTTACACACACACACATACATACAAACAAACTCTCGTCTTTGTGTGATTATATACTAACATGTAGATGACATGAAATGCATTAGAACTATTCTAATGTGATAAGATGGGTGCATAATCAAAACTACAACATACATTACAAAATTTATTTCAACTAGAATTTCTCATAAAACTTTTATCAGTTTATTCTTACATAGATATAGAAGAGATTTAAATAATAAAGTTACAGCCTACGTCGCTCAGCGTAACACAGATGTGAAGTGATATAGATGAGACAATTAAAACTACACAATTAAGTAACGGTTGGTATAAATAAATGAAGCTAACACTAAAAAATTACATATACCTACAATATTCATTAACCATAACAGTCACGACGTAGAAAACAATATATTTCTGGTAATCTTGAGCTATTGTTCTCAAACAAACTTCTGACGAAGCTACGTACACTGGAGAGCAATTGAGTAGCCGTCGATTTTCTAAGCTTTTCTTGTGGTCTTACAGAAACTTGGCAAGTCCTTTAAAGAGTATTCCAAAGCATCCTGAGTTTTGGAATGTAATCTTTATTCGGCATAGCAAACTGAATGACACAAATCCAATACTCCTTAATATCCTTTATCAAGTTGCATATTTATAAAAATAAACACTTGTAATGAAAAACTTACACTATCAAGGATGTGCTATTTATTTGCTCGCCAATGTAAGTACTGTATAAAGTATGCTAAACACAACTTATAAATAAAATCAAAGATGATGGTGTGACGGGTGTCTCAACAGATAATGAAACATTCCAACCCCAAGTGCACTAGGTAATGTATATAACTACTTCATAAGACAGGCAGTCTGGTACAGACAGAAAAAGAAATTCAACATATCTGTCTAAATAACTTGATAAATATCCAATTATTTTGAATAAACTGAATTCATAAATGCATGCATGAAGACAGTTTATTTCATACTATATAAAGTTACTGTATTTTTAAGTAGGTAATCAAAATATGTAATTCTCAGGTGTTTGATAATGCATACTTCACACTTTGCATCTAGTATTCTTGGTATAAAGCCTAAGTTCAAAATGGTTGTATTGACACCATTCTTTAGAATTTTATGTTGCAATGTTTGCTAAGTTGACTTGATAAATCTAGTTAGCACTGGCAGTGAGAGACTGATGGTTTGCGCAAATGCAATGAAATGCTGCACACCTACACAACAGCTTCATGTGAACAATATCTCTTGCTATCTGGCACAATGTGAGATATCATTGCATATCTGATAAGTGCCTTGGGAGTCAGTCCACTCATTGTGACCTTATAACTCAGGTGAAGCACTCCATGAAGCAACATCACTGTTTCTTAACATAAAATATGTTTATGTTCCTATATACAAATGATTATATTATGTTAGTACAAATTTGTTCAATGTTTGGAATAAAATAATCACTTTCTCAGTCGAGAGGTCATAATTTCTTTATAAACTATGCTGACAAGGCAATTCTAAAGTGAATATTTTATTATTCACTCTGAGAATTTTAAACTTTCCACTACTTAAACTCTAAAGTTGAACACACATTTACAAAGTAATGAGATTTAAAAAAAAAAACATTATTTTTGGCTTACTTTGATGTTGATTATTCGATATAAAGTCAATATAAAACATGTCAAGTCAAAATTACATCTTAGACACCACAAACTGTAACAAAAATATGGATTCACTTTAATTGCAATATGTCTATGTTCTTTACTATTTTAATATTATGTATATTGTATCTACTATATTGTGGTTAAAACTCCATTGACTTGAAAACATAATTACATTATTATTAACAGCCAATGAAAGTCACTCGGGTTACTTTACTGTGCTATAAATTATAACAGTGTGGTAATGATTAGGCAATAGATATTGTGACATTTATTCCGAGGTTTCCATTATCCGCAAACAATTGTGCAAGAGATGTGTCAAACACAAGACAATCCGAATTCATGATGGCAGACGATACTCCTTCATGGATGGAGCGAGGCATGGCCTCCCATGTGAGTCTCCTGCGATGCCCATTCAGCTCTAGTCTGTAAGCAAAGTTCTCTGCTTCTTTTCGTGATCCTATAAGTTGCACAATGGCAAAGAATTGTTGATGTCCATCAAACTTCTCTTGTTTTTCAAGTACTAACATAAAATGATGATTAAAACATGACTGCATCATTACCCAATCTACAGCTCCGGGGAGGTTGATGTCCGTTGCCAGGAACACTATATCCTCACCCTGGAGAGTAGTAATACTTTTGTGTGACATCATAAGGTGCGGCATAACTTGGTCAAGGCCTCCTTGCCACTTGCACGATGCACCGGGGCAGGGACATGAGTAAGGCCTGAACTCACAAGCTTCTTCATGCTCCGCCTTCTCTGTGTGCACTAGAGTGACAGTACAGCCGGTGTTGGAGTGTTTACAAGGGAACATAACATTGCTGGCGACTTTCTCCATGGCGAGGTTGCGTATGTTGCCGAGCGGGCCGCGGCACGTGGGGCAGCAGGACAGCTTGGGCCGGCAGCTGGAGCACACCAGGTGCCCGCTCTGGCACTGCAGGATCGGCGGCAACACATAGTCGAAGCACACGGGGCACTCGAACAGCGAGGCGAGATCAGCAGACATGGCGTTCGGCGCGTTCACCAGTGCAGGCACCCCGGGGACAGAACAACTGGAACTGCTAGCTCCGCGCCGCTTGTTGTTTGTGCTCATGTCACCGTCACGCGCATATAAAACCCGTCTGTCGACGATCACCTTCCTTCGCCGTGATTCAAAAAAGTTTCGCCGCTGGATGTATCATTTGTAGCCCTCCTCAGCTGATTCTTTCCGCCTAGAGGTCGCGGTGAAGTAAGTTTCCATCACAGTTCTTGAGGCCAATGTTATTCAGTACATACGACGTGATTAGAGTGAACTATTCTCAGTGAGATTTGGGGCCGGTTGATACAATCAGTACCACTTTCGAACTCTTATAATTTAATACATATTTACCGTGTTGTGTTTGTTTAAATAAAAATCAATTTATAGCAATTGTTCTAGTTCATCACAAAAAGACGAAATTCGTCGTAAAACCCAATGACGGCCAATCGAACAAAACTCACAAATGACATGATGACAGCACCAACCAGGATGTCACACCATAGAGTACATGTATATACCTATAGACCAGCTGATGAATTTGATATTCTCGATATATCGACGCAACATGGTAGAAAAAATCTACCATCCAATAAATTATAATCTATAGTTATTTTGGCTAATGAATGTGTGCACGTTTAGAATACAAGCTTTTGCCCGCGGCTTCGCCCACGTGGTGGTCGGCAATTATCCCACGGGAACGTACTACCGGGATAAAAAGTATCCAATGTGTTAATCCAGAACTATCTGTGTTCCACATTCCATCCAAATCCGTTCAGTAGTTTTTGCGTGAAAGAGTAACAAACATCCATCCATCTATGCGTCCTCACAAACGTACACATTTATAATATTAGTAGGATAAGTATCATAAATCACGCAATTTATCAGACAGAAAAGTAAAAAAAAAATGCCCGTCATGGGGACTACTGACAGAAGTGTAAACCCCAAAATGTAAAGCGCCACAAACTTAACTGGCCGGTGCACATAGGAGTATTTGTACTAAAAATCTGGCCAATATTATTTTGTGACAATTTGTGTCGTGGAAACTATAAAAAAAAAAATGATAGTTTTCCAACGTTTATATAATAATATTAGTAGTTAATACAAAAAAAACCATCATCGAAATCAGATTCATCGCTTTCATCTGTTGCTGTTGTATTGTGTTCTTCGTCATTGCTTTCTATTGATGCATTTTCTGCGTCAGGGAGCAAAAGATTTATGGTTTCCGAACAGAATGGGTTACTTTTCTTCCGTGGTGGTTTTCTAGTGCTACTTAAAAATGGGTCTGACGTTAGCAACAGTCTATTTAAAATATCCTTACTACATTTAACTCTGTCAAATCTCTCTCAAATCTTAAGTCTTTGTAACTCTCATTGACTGTTCTACTGGATAGCAATCGGTTTTTGCTTTTTTATCAAAGAGTAGCACGGGTATATATTTTTATTTGCGCTGTGTAAAATTTCCCACTGTCTTCTACTAAAATCTCCTTCGGCGAAAATAGCAAAGGCTTCAGATGGTGAATGCTTTTTTATTTTACTTTGATTATTTGAAGAAATTACTTTTCGAAACTTTGTAGCTCTTGTTGGAGTCAAAGTGATGTCTTTTATTATTTTAGATGCATCCTTATTTCCTCCGGCACGTTGACTCATTTGAGCAGCATAAGTCAACTCATCTGTCGATACAGTGTCTCGTAGACCTTTTGTTTTTCTTCGCTTTGATCTATCACTGGATTCCTCGAATTCCTTTGAAGGACGACCCGGTTTTCCTATAGTCCAGAGAGCGAATTTGAGAGTATTTTGAAGCCATTGTTCATTGTTTTTTAGAAAGCGGTTATGCTTGTAGTTTGCTGCTACCCGTTTTCGTTTAAATTCACATTTGAAATGGCTCAACGTATGTTTTAATGTCTCCAGCTCACTTTCTGGACATTTTGTTATCTGTATATATTATTTTTTTTCCAAAAATAGCATCTTAGCATCAATTTTCTTGTCAGGGCATTCTTGCACAATATCATACAATTGCTTATTCGCCATGTTCTTGAAATTCCCAATGGAATCTAAAAATAAAAAGAGAATTTACTGTAAATAATCTTTTTTTAAATTAATTGTCCATTTTGTTTGAATGAGTGCTAAACAAAATGGCGGAACAAAGCGGAATATTTTATTTGACAATGCTCTTTAGGAAAGTCTAAACTTTATTTAAAATAATAGATCATTACTCGGAAATGCTCGGAACACATACAAAACCGCTCCTGTTTTTTTTTTTAATAGACAACGATATTATTTTGGAATCCTTTACGAAATTAAAAAAAAAACATTTGTGAGTCTATAACTTAAATTAAATTATATTATTTATGTTGTAACATACCTTGAACTTCTATATTCGTCGTGTTTATCCCACTAATTATTAACAAAACGACTAAAACAGCAAATTTTAGGAGCACAAAAAATAAGGTTATCGAGAAAACAATGGACCGCACTGGACGACGACTGAGTTCCGACTACCCGTGTGCCACGCGGTGAAGGGATAAGGGCGCGAGGGGTGCGGTACGTTATGAACAGGTTATTTAGCTGTCAGAAAGTGATGGTTGGGTAAATCTTTCAAACGTCAGATATCATTATCCTCATAATTTTGCATTTTTGACAGATTTTGTACGGAAAATCTGTTGCATTGAGTTAAGCCACACTTCGAATATTAGACTTATGGCCAGGTTTTTTATGCCAATACTCGTATGTGCGGTGATGGTGGCGCTGTCAGTAAACTAAGAATGACAAAACTTGTCACTTTGCATAGTGATTTCGTTAGTTCCAATTATATAATTTACTCTGTGGTTCTAATTTAAACCACCGGGCCAGATAAGCTTGCTGCACTTTATACAGGCCGATGCGCGTCGCGCCAATCTGGGTTGGTCTGGCGCAACACGTCACATTCTCATGACGGTGACGATGAGGCAGTGGCGTTACTAGGGGGGGGGGGGGGGGAGGGGCGTCGGGGGCGGTCCGCACCGGGTGTCACCGGTTCCGGGGTGACACCCGACTGTATAAAAAAAATACACAAACTGTCACGTTTATTTATGACAAATAATTTGGGTTTGAAGCTATTTTAATCAAGTTATCCCAACAAAATAATTTAATTTATCAATTGTGATTATTTATACATGCAGGTATTATTTGAAATAAATGTTAACAAGAAATTATTCACTCTGACCACACATTAGACCATGATTTTTTTCCAGTGTACACACTGTTATTTTTATATTCATGGCTCTATGGCGCGATCGGTCGGGGATCCCCTCAAAATGTTGTCGTTTTATTTAGCCCTACTACACTAACTATGATTGGGGATTCCCCTGAAATAGTCGTTGCTTGTCATTATGAAAGACTTATTTGTAACAATTAAATAAAAACATTCGATACGTTTATTTAATGTTTATTCATTTTAACAGATTTCATTCTTGGGTGACAACACAATTATGCGCACCCGGTGCCACCCATGCTAGCTACGCCACTGCGATGAGGTGACGATATATAGTTATTATACTCTTTGCTGTGACTTTAGCATAACTGGACCTAGTTTAACAGAAAGGACTCAACCCACACTTTGGTCCAAAATGAGTTGTATTATGCCAAAGAGGTCCTAAAGGTATTCTTTCACGCAGCAAAAAAGATCCGTGATACTAATAAGATAAGGTTGATTTTTTAATAATGCTAACCAACCTTCAATTCAATATTAATTTAAAAAAGAAAACAAAAACTATTTGCCCAAATTTTTTGTTCAGTGACTGGGCAACTAAGGGTATTAGGAAAAGTAGGGAGAAATTATTTGAGCTGTATGGCCTTAAGCCTTATATTAACTCTGAAACTTTTAATAAATGCGTTGCTACTTACTCTAAAACTTTTAAAAATACCTGCAAGGTAGCTAAAGCCTTGTACATTAGCAACAAGATCAAATCAGCCGATAATAAAATAAAGACGGTTTGGAAAATTATCAATAATGAAACTAACAGGCATAAAAGACATAATAATGATTTCAAACTCGAGACTTCTCGTGGTCCCATAAGCACTAACAAAGAAGTTGCTCAAGAATTTGTAAATTTCTTTACCAGTATCCCACTTAAAACTACTGAAACCTTAAACTCGTCACCCTCGCGTTCTATTGACATATTAAAAGCAAACGTTTCATCCTGCCCGACTGAATTTAAATTCAAGCATATTATAAGTTGGGGGATTACATCGCTGATAAAAATGCTTGGCTCAACGCTGGTCCTGCTCCATAGGGCGCATAAACTAATTGATTAGCATTTGAAACTACTGTTGGAGCTGCTGAAGATTTTAAAAACTTACCTTTGCATTGTATAAATTCAATGTTTTTAGTATTGTATAATTGCATAGCACATGTGTGAGTACTATGTACTTACTATAAAGCTACCATTTAATAGGTTTTTCTTTCATTGACTTGAATGTGCCATGGCGGCTGAGAGTTTGTCATGCTCACTCTAATGTCTCGCTGGTGGTAGCGTTTGTGTTGGATCATTAAGTTCCCTTCAAAATGATTGAGCAGAATGGTGCTGATCCATGCGTCATGTTCGTGAACGGGCGCCGTCAGTGGGGACTGGTCATTTCTTAGCTGCCACGTCTTATTTTAATTTAATTTAATATTTGAATTGCTTTTGTCTTTTTATTACGGACGCTTTTAACGTTCTGCATCGTTCTCACATGCATAATTTCAACATGAACGATGTAATCAATATTTTGTAACCTTTTTTTGATTTAAAAGAGTGTCCATGGAGTTTCTTGCCCGTTCTTCTCCATAGGTACCTACTACGCTTTGGAATGGGTAACTAGCTTCATCTTTCTGACTGACCGACCCCTTGACAATTCAAAAGTGCCTGTAATTGGTTTATTTGAAATAAATGCTTTGAGTTTGAGTTTGAACCCACATGAGCATGGGTATTTTTCTACAAATCTCTGTAATAACTCAAACTGCTTGGGTCGTTTTTAATAAATCCAACTTAAGGACGCTATCACATTTTTCCACAAATAACAGTGCTTTTCAGGTACCATTTTAATGAATTAGGGTCACTGTTGCGAGGATATCTTGGTGTCAACTTAAAGATAATATATTCATCTCCAGAATGAACCCATAAAAATTGTACAGCCCCATACAAAATTTTCATAAAAATAGGTTTTAACCATCACAATAACACCAACAAATTTAAAAAGATGGGGTCTGATTAGGAACCAGTACAGCTAAATCCACTGCATTGTTAAACTTAAAAATAATAAGAAATTGTTGCTTACGAGTATATAGTCCTCTATACCGGTAGCTAAATATTTTGTAGGTAAACAAATAACTTGTTCATTTATGAGAAAAAAAAGAAACGGCCTCAAATTTCTCCATACATTTTCTTCTTGCGATTCGTCATTCCACGCTCAGACGCGCTCGTGGAAGCACGGGTGTATCAATTTCTGGCAGAAAAATTTTACGTAAAGAAGTGTGTACTGTATTGTATACTGTGGTTGGACGAAGTTGATACTTTTTCGGAGATTTCTGATGGAGACGCCATCGCCAGTACCAATAACTGTTTACTACCAGAACTATGTAGTTGATCCTCGATACGCGAGGTCTATGAATCTTAGAGATCAGAGCTCACACATACGCACAAACATACTGACGGAAACACATAATGCGCAAAAGGTTCAACAATATTCCGTTGGATATGGTTGGATAATCCACATTTTTATTTTATTTTATCAAATTTTTCACAGTAAGGTAGGTACACTACTGTGTACATTTTGCGATTGTTAACCTGCTTTTATACAATATAGTATACTTTTTACTACCTACTTTTGTTTTAATTTTTATGAAAAATACTGAGCACGCGCCCCAGTCTCAGTAAATAAAATACTTACTGTTTTCATAAGCGAATGATTATTTTTAAATAAAAATCTAATATAAGAAAATCTAGGATAAACTCCCACGCTAGTATTTGATTATGTAATGCTCCAACAATTGTCAGCAAAAATAATATTTACAAGTACTTATATCTTTTCTAACTAAAAGTAGCCTGGGCGATAATCGTAGGTGATCCTTGTAATAGTAAAATGAGTTTAATCCATATGGCCAGCGCTTGAAATTTTTGAGTACCTACCTACGTAATTATTATTGTTTTTTTTTTTTTTCAGAATAACCTTCCATACATTGTTAGTAAATAATACTTCTATGTTAGTAAAAGTATTAATTATTATTATTGTTTGATCAATTTCAAAAATATTAAAAACATGACTATCACTATATAAAATTAGATAGTACTTAGTCACAGTTACCAAAATTTGATTGCAAACTTACAACTAACTTTACTCAATGAATACCAGTAAAATTAAAAAATAATACCTTCAAGTACCAAGATTAGATAAGTTACCTATAAAATCGAGCGGGCAGCGGTTTCAATGTTTGCGTGCGCGTAATGTTGTTGTGTTGCGACTCAAATGCCTGAAACTTCAGTGTTTCAAAAATGTGATAGCGTCCAGGTCGTATATATTTGCCCATTAGTGAAAATATTTCAAAATATACGAAATACAACATTATTGCAGCAATACATATATAAACTTAAAACCTCGATAACTCAAAAATGACTTTTTGTGGGATGAGTCCTTTTTGCTAAACTACGTCCAATTATACTTACAGTAAGTACTCTTTGCGTTAGCATGTCGGTGACGTGAACCCGTAAGTTTTGCCCGTACCAAAAATCGGTCAACGCGGCTAAAGAAGTTTATTAAAAAAAACAACCACAAATGCTGTTATTTGCTGACGATAATTCCTTAATTTTTAAGATAAATACACGTGCATCAAATCTTGACGACGTAGATAACGCCCTACTGCCAGGTACAAAATTGGTTCACTGTTTTACTGTTTAAAATGTTACAATAAAATACTTCCCCACATACTCCAACTGAATGAAACGAATTCTAAATCTTGTATAAAACGCACACTATGCAGCTAAGCGTAATTATAAGTTCGGGGATTACATCGCATCACCGACAAAAATGCTTGGCTCAACGCTGGTCCTGCTCCATAGGGCGCATAAACTAATTGATTAGCATTCGAAAATATTGTTTGAGCTGCTGAAGATTGTAAAAACTATCTTTGCATTGTATAAATTCAATCTTCTAATATTGTATAACTGCAAAGCACATGTGTGAGCACTATGTACCTACTATAAAGCTACAATTTACTGGGTTCGTCTTTCATTGTCTTGAATGTGCCCTGGCGGCTGAGAGTATGTCATGCTCACTCAAATGTCTCGCTGATGATGGCGTGTGTGTTGGATCATTAAGTTCCCTTCAAAATGGTTGAGCTGAATGGTGCTGATCCATACATCATGTTCGCGAACGGGCGTCGTCAGTTGCGACTGGACATCTCTTAGCTGCCACGGCTAATTAAAATTTCTGAATTTTTATTTTTTTGTTTTTATCTTTTTAATTACCGTCGCTTTTAACGTGCACATCTTTCTACATCGTTCTCCCATGTATAATTTCAACACAAATGATGTTACCAATTTTTGTAACGTTTATTTTATTTAAAAGACTCTCTGTGGAGTTTCTTGCCCGTTCTTCTCAATAGGTACTTAGTTACTACGGTTTGGAATGGGCAACTACTCGTAGCTTCATCTTTCTAACTGACCGACCCCTTGACAATTCAAAAGTGCCTAAACTTGGTTTATTAGAAATAAATGCTTTTTGAGTTTTGAGTTTCACTTAATTTTTTTACCCACTTCACAAAAAGGAGGAGGTTCTCAATGCGCCTGTATGTTTTTTTTATTTTTTTTTAATATGTATTAGCTCAGAACTCTTTCCTGGGTGAACCGATTTGGATGATTCTTTTTTTGTTAGAAAGGTCTTACCTCAAGGGTGGTCCCATGATAAGGAAACCAGGATCTGATGATGGAATCCCGGAGAAATCGAGGGGAACCTTCGAAAATCGTAGGAGCGCCTAGTGCGTTTGTTAATTTTTTCATTAAGTATTTGAAACAACTACAATTTAATGAAGGTTTGGAATCGATCTGATGATGGAGCCGAAAGACAGTCAAGGGAATTCCTCAATGATTTCCAGCAGGTACCTTGTGTTTGGGCTTGATTAATTTGTATTTATGAGAACTTTACACCTGAAGGGTTGTGACTGTCATTAGGGGTCTGATGATGAAGACGAAGGACAGTTAAGGGAACTCCTCAACGGTTTACAGTAGCTACCTTGTGTTTAGACTTAATTCATTTATTTTGATGAGAACTTTGCACCCATATGGGTTATAAGTGCCATTACAGGTCTGATGATGGAGACCATAGACAGTCGAGGGAATTCCTCAACGATTTACAGCAGTTACCTTTTGTTGGGCTTACTTCATACGGTTCAATATTCCAAAATATACAGGTCGTACAAAAATAATACCCAATTAAGATTGAAGTTTTTCATAGGGTAACCACTACCTACTAGTCATGCTGATGCGTCAATTTGAGACTGAATTTAAGTTGCGTAATCGCGTCATCTCTAGCAATGCTCTTTCGTTGGTTGCTAAGGAGTTTATGGTTGTCACAATGCATATGGTGAAATGGAGCTGATGGTGGCTTCACCGAGCTGGTGGTGATTAGCAGTTGACATTAGGCTATTGTAACTCCGATAAATTATTATCTAACTCACTAAAAAGTGAAAAATAAAATCTTTTTGAAAAAAAATACAACTGACTTCCAAAAATACACTACGAAGTGAAAAATAACTTTAATTTCGGAAGTCGGTGGCAAAAAACTAAAATAAAGTTCCAAAGACACCGACTTCCGAAATTAAAGTTATTTTTCACTTTGTACTGTATTTTTTGGAAGTCGGTTGTTTTTTTTGTCAAAAAGTTTTTTTTAGCTTGATTTTTGTTCCCCAGTTGGACAGGGGCCTCTTCCTTTTGCTTTTGAATCTCTCTTGTGAGCGATTTTTAACTTTTCTGCTCTGTAAATTATAAAAAACGTCGAGATCGTCATTAAATGGTATGACGACTACCTCGTTATGACAGTGAACTACCAACGCTACAGCTAAAAAGCAGGCACAACTTCTTGAAATCGACAGCGTATCTAACAGGAAACCCGGCCGATGCCCGTTGCAAACTGTGACAAGACACTATTCCCCTCCCACTTACTATCTACCACCAAATGAGCAACTTCCTGCAGGGTGTAACCTTTCGTGGTTCACTTGGAAGTCCCTGAACCGTCTCCGGACACAAGTGGGAAGTGTAAAGTGGGGCTACCTCGATGTAACGGCTGCTGGGTGCGGATGTGGAGCTATGTCGCAAACTATGCTCCACCAAACGATCTTGCCATCTGTGTCACAAAACTTGCAGTCAAAATGACCTCTGCGCTGCCACTGATGACGCCGTGGAAGTGGCGAAGTTTTAGGCCAACAAAATTTGAAAAAAGTGGTGCCAGCGACACGAAGAAGAAGAAGACTGTTTGAGGGAGTGGTCGGACCCAGCAACAGCAACATCGGGAATCGAACCCAGCTGCTGGGTTGGCTGAGTTTCATTGTTTTAACATACCAACTGTTATTATGTACACATTATGGAATGCAATAAAGTATTGAGTATTGAGTTCGATCCCCGAGTCGCAAAAGTGATAATAGCTATTAATTTTCTGATCGTGATGTCACTTATGATTACGGGCCACACTACACCGCGATCACGGTCTTCCCCGCCCGCCATTCACTCGCTTGCGACATGCGTAGGTACACATCGGTCGTCTCATCGTAATCAGTTCCCAAGAAATTCAGTAGTTACTTTTCATAATCAATGAAATCCAGTAGTTTTATTAAGAATTCAAGACCACCAGCAGCACGCCTGGAGCTTGATACTCAACATTTTCCATGACAGATCTTGATTCTCGTTGCTATAAAGTTACTATAAGTCGTAAAAAAAACTGAAATGACTTTACAAGACATCCTACATGTTACAGTTTTTTTTATCACATCTACTTACTTCCCTGTCCCGGGGCGAGTTTAGAAATATAGCACGAATCTTTAAAAAATGTGTGAGTGTCGTGGAACACTCGGTTGGAACGAATTTCCTTTCGTAGTATATTTAGAACATCCATAGAACTTTGATTACCATAAAAAGGGTTATATTGAGTCAACCTTAAATGATAGACATATGCTGTCGCGGACTTTATTTTAGAACTTTTAAAGGGGAACAATTCTGTCATACGTATCTTTAACCGTTTACGCAGCGCACGCAACGGAGGCTCTCTAAATGAATCATTTTTTCGCTGAGATTAACGCGTTCAACCAAACAAACAAATAAAGAAAGGGTCGTGAAGGAAACTCGAGACGGAAAATTCTTACACTTTTTTTCGCCTAGCCCCCATCCGCCAAGTCCGTACCGCCAAAAAAATCCTACTGTGCCGCTGCCGCTATACTCACTTAAAACAGTTAAATCTTTTACAATGTTTGGTATTTTTTTTTTTGATTTCATTGTTCTCAGCTACATGCTTTTCATAATTACCGCTGGGAGGGTCACCATTGACGTCACAATATTAGCGGATATATTTGACGCACGCGATTTCTAAGAAGTAGGTATCGTGAATTGCGCTGTTATCTCAACAAGCCAACAATGGTAGCAAACTCGCGTTTCTAGGAAAAGAATTTACGAATTTCACTTGGTATCAAATCGGTGCCCATAGCTTGCAACATGTACATCCCGATGCAAACTGTATTGCAGCTCTGAGTCTGAACACGAGGCAAGTAGCTGCGCAGTAACAAATTCATGAGACCGCGGGGGACGGGGTCGGGGGGGCTGGGTACCGTACAGCGAGTAGCCCAGTTCAGAACCGCCATAAAGATTGAAGCTCACTGCCTCACTGTATCTTTCTATATAAAGAGCGTGCCATGGAATAGTGGGGACGGCCGCACGTACAATATTCCTGCAGTTTGTTTCATCAACACTGCTTTTCAAACTGTAAACGAAATATCGTAAGGAAACCGGCATGTCTTAGAACCAAACATTTAAAATCGAAGACATTTGATCTGGGAAAAACTAATATAGTCCACTGGCATCAGGAACAAGGTCCAAGCTGTCGGAGGCGTCACGTCAGTCAGGGCTCTACACCGAGGAATCTTCAAGGCGCCATCTTCACGGGCGGGAGAATCGTCATGTGCGCGTCGTGCCAAAAACTTCAACCAAAAACGTTCAAACGTTCGTAAAGTTGAATTTGTGAAGATTGCAATCTCCACACGGTGATAGTTCGGTGGCACGGCATGACTATCGCCGCGAGTCTCTCTCCGAAACGCGTCATGACCATATAACTCTTTTCTGTGTAAAGCCCTAGAATGCCCTTGATCCAACTGCCTAACGATAGACTCTTTTGCCACATTCCACTAACACTAGATGGCACCTAAATGAATGCTTAATTAAAAGCACACATAGAAAATGTGCGCTTTTATGTGCGCTACTTCTGGCGTTGAGAAGATTCATCAATAGCCAGTAATATTTATGCGTTCATTTAAACGGGCATGTTACCCGCGAGGCTCTTGTCTAAGGTCATTAGCTGTAATGACTATCGGCATCATTACTGCTGAGTCCATATCCCACATAATCACTGTGAGTAGTCTCAAGGTTAGTTTATGGTTTTGTGAAGGTTACGATGTAAAGTCTAATCTGAAGGTCTGACAGGAGTCTGTATTTCGCAAGGAGTACTAAAAGTTTTTTTTTTTTAAATTATTTAAGAACAATATAAGGTAGTAACTAAAGTAAGCGTCTCAAACGAATGTGAACTTTATTTGTAATTATTACATTTATGTTCATAAATTATTCGTAAGAAATTTTCAAAACAATGTACATATAATTTATACGGATACGAACATTATTTAAAATAAGGTTCACATTGGCATGAAACGCTTACTTAGCAAAGTAAAGTCAAAGTACGGTCTGTGAATAATGCTCTATGAATGCTTCGTTACTGTCTTTCCAAAGTCTATGTTAATCGTTCGACTCATTTATGTTTATCCAATAAAACAAGTCTCGTGCTTAAGATAATTTGCTGTCTGGATTGGTACCTACCGGAAATAATTATGGCATGGCAGCAACCAAAATTGTAGTATAACCAACTACTTATCATTAGAACTTAAAATCAGAGATCTCCCAGCTTAAAACTTGCAATGTAATGTAATTTCATCAGCGTCGTAACAAAATAGAAGCTCCACTTTTGACACAACGGATTTTGCAAGCGATCGGAATTTTCTTCAAAAATTAGCTTGTCACTATTATCTGACAGTTACTCTTCTATACGTCGAAATAACCATTTTATCTTACAGATAAAGGCATCAGTTGATTCATGGAGCTGTTTAGGCGATAACAATGACAGCGGAGTTGCAAAAGTAGATAATTTAAAATGTGGCGCAACGCCCTTTTCTATTTCAACATGAGATGAATTCCAAGCCCTATTTTGATTCAAATTCTGTTCACCTAGCCACATGTTGAAGTGACTAAGGCACTTGTCCTACCGCCGACGAGGAAGCGACCAGCTACCAACAATTTTCTCGCTCAAGAAACGTACAAAAGATTGTAGGTCTCGTGTATGTAAAAAAGATACATATAACAATTATGTAGTTGATTGCTGACTGTTCACACCGCCAGCGAGCACTCTTTTGTCGCAGCGACAAGAGCTATCAAAAAGAGTACTCGCTCAGCGACGGTCGCTTGGTAGGCATCTCGCTAAGAGAGTCATGCTTGGCATACCAGCGAGTAGTCGCTTGTCGCCGCCGCGCAGTTACTGCTAGATACACGTTTTTAGTTTCTAGCTCTACTCGCTTCTCGTTAATCGCCGGCGGTAGGACAGGTGCCTAATGGTAGCATTGTGGTCACAAAGCATTTAGTTTGTAAGTCACAAGTCGCAGTAAAGACTTCTGGGTGTTGCAGACCCATTTTTAGACCTCTCGCCAATAAATCGTGGCACAAATTCAGACGCCTGATATTTGCGGAATCAATCATACATTTCTATCCTGCACAAAATTATTGTAATTGTATGTAGTTGCTCACATATTTCCTACAGGTTCAAACTCAAGATTTTCTTAATAGGTAGAGAGAGCTGCAATTCGTTCGGGAATGACCATTCATGACTAAAGACCCAGGGTGGGACCAGGGAGGGTACCCAAATAAAAAATAATTAAAAAAAGGTAGAGGTTCAATATTATCTAAGCGTCCCGGTGCGGGAACTGAACTTGCGACTGGCTACGGCTTGGAAGCCGACTGCGCCATTGGTAACCGGGTGGCTTAGAAGAAAAAAAAAAATTACCTAGCTGTAAAAGTTAGATACTGAAATCTTTTATTTTACAAAACTATAGGTACCTAATTTCTATGTCAAGAACCCCAAAGGATTAAACGTGGGGTCGTTTAAATAAAAACTTTGCAGTTCTCTCTATTTGTGTACCTAATTATCAGTGATCGGAGTAGGTAGATTGATTTTTAGTACTTGTATCATAAATGCACACAGAAAGAATAACATGGATAAGCCATTTTTCCGGAAAGTAATTCCGGTATTTCCGGATTCAATTAAATATTGTTAATGTTGGTAGTGATATTATTACTACTCAATTCAAAATTTAAAGGAAGGTATCAAAACTAAATTAATTCATTAAAGTAGAACTACCTGTAAACGAGTGAACTACCTGGCATGTCGTCGGCGGGCGTACGCATTGTTCTGATAACCGGTTATTGTACCACCCATGATCCTTTGTTCTGATTGGTCGTTGGGTTTTGTCAAATCGTGACAAAAAAAAAAACAGGAAGAATAATAAAGAATAAAATTGCTCATTTTATTACAATTCCTACCTTTTTTTTGAGGATGGCAAATCATCAAATGACTCCTTCCACTCTGGCAGAATACAATTCCTACATAAGTTCCGGTTTTTTTTTAATAACCCACCAATTCCGGAGGAATGTCCATAGTAATATATACGTTTCGGATCAATGACCCCAGTTCAATCTACCTACTCCGATCACTGCTAATTATCAATTGCTTCATTCAAATAAGTCATACAATGGTCATACATTACCTACTTTCCATGATCTTAACAGAGTTAACGTCGCCGGTCAAACGTTATTTTTTTTTCCATGGAAAACATTCTACTAAAAAAAACAATACCTTCGCTAACAAATCAAGTAATCACACGCATAGTTACGCAACGATTTGTAAAAGTAAATAAATGTAACAAAGTTTGTTCGCGGCTCACAGGTATTTGTCTTGGCCGGATTGTATACAGTCGGAGCCTTCGGAGGGAAAAATAAATTAGTCTATGGAAAGTGTTGTTGTTGAACGCACGCTGCACCGCACTCGTGGCGCGAAAATTGATGAACAATTCGTAATTTTAATCGATCTTATTAATCTTCGCGAGTGTCTGTTATATCAATATTCAGTGGTATTAGTGTTTCAAAAAAATATTTTAGGCATTTTAGTGTGTTCCTTGGATTTTTGTGACGTGAAAAACTTGCTGATAAAAAGTTACAGGTAAATAATGTCAGCAGATGTTGTACCTACATTTTCTTTTTTAATTTTATGAGAGTTTTCATTCGTGTTTGTTCAATGAAACCGTTATGCGGCAACAGTAGAAAGTTATTAAATTAACTCGTCTCGTTGTTTAACAACCTATTTTGTTAATATAGTAATTAAATGAGATATGTAGGTACTTAACGGAACAACCGTATTGTTATACAAAACTTTTGCTTTTCATTATAACCTATAAAAAAACTCAGGCCGGGTATCCATTTAGGTACAGAAAATTATAATCAACAGAGGTAGAGCATATCCAAAAAAAAAACCAAGCATTTAGTTTAAATTTCAGCGCATTGTCGTCAGTGTTTCTCGAAAACAATTTATTGCTTGGCCTTCATTAGTTTTTTCTTAATAGAAAATGCATTCATAAAGACTGCTATGGGTTTTCCTTTTCAGGCAATGACGTAGGCACGTACCTACCTAGTTGTAGGTACCTCACTGAATGAATCGCTAATTCTTTAACTTGAAATATTTATGACATAGGTTTTTTTTATTTATCTTCCTATTCTGTATGAGTATGTGTCTATATACCTACTTGTACAAACTAGATTAAGGTATTTTTACCATCACGTAATGATTAGATTTAAATGATTAGATATATATTTAGATACGGTTAATAGATCTGGGAAAAATTATCGGTTCTGGTATTTCCCATTTTAGGTATTTAGGTATATCATTTAGGCTTATCGCTTTCTTTAATGCTTTTTCATCCTATCTACCATGTGACAAAAACTGGATACTTACTGAATGCTTGTGTATAATTGGCGTTTTATGTCATAAACTGATAAAAGATTAGCCATTATCGAACAAATTATCTTTACAAGTAAATTAATGATTTAGTAGTTTATTATTTACAGACGTTTTAAAAATATAAGCTATTATTTCAATTAAAACATTTACATGCACTTTTGAATTGCCAAGGAGTCGCTCCGTTACTCAGAAAGTTTAAGCTAGTAAGTAGTTAAACAGATTTTTGTCCACATTACGAGTATACTTACGTGATTTTTTATTTAAAGTTTATCCGACGCTTGCAACGTTGCACCAGTGCCGAAAATGCCGAACGGTCTAAATAAAAAAAACAACCGACTTCCAAAATAAAACACTAAAAGACGTGAAAAATAACTTTCATTTCGGTATTTACCAGTCTTTCGTTTTGTATTTTCGTTTTTGGCCACCGACTTCCGAAATTAAAGTTATTTTTCACGTCTTTTAGTGTTTTTTTTGGAAGTCGGTTGTTTTTTTGTAAAAAAGTTTTTATTTTTCACTTTTTAGTTGCGGTACCTACCCCACACAAATTCGTATACCACTACTTGGTATGTAAATAACAGTGACAGGAAATTATTAACACATCATCGATATAAACTAAGTGGAAAAAATATGCAATATTAAGGATAACTCAAAAACTACGGGTCAGACCTTGATCAAATTTAAATAGGATCACATGCAAAGTACCAGCTATCAAATAAAAACAAGAATCATCCAAATCGGTTCACCCAAAAAAAAGTTCTGAGCTAACAAACATAAAAAATAAAAATAAAACTGACAGACGAATTGAGAACCTCCTCCTTTTTTTGAAATCGGTTAAAAAGTAAATGAGTACCAAAATCTCTTTATTTTCTGTAAAACTGTCGAAAGTTATGGTGGTGGTGCACTGTCAAGTATCATAGGTACCTACTTGTCAGTGTGATTTTACTTCACATTGTTATAGTAATTTCATAAATTACAATCATTTAATAGATTAATTTATGAAATGGCCGTTAATTAAAGGATAATGAAACAATTTTGTTATTTATAACATCAAAATCGTCATATGAACCTAGTTATCCCTGAAAAGGGTGGTGGAAAAGGTACCTCACGGTCGGTAGTACCTACCCACGTATCAGTAAGTTAAGTTTTTTTTTTTGAAAAATGTAATATTAAAAATTACATAAAATAATTACTTACATCACTTGTTTTGAATGGTAGCTTTATAGCAAGTTATAAACAACTGTAGTAGTTGACCTGATAGACGTTGTCCTGTCACAAATAAGGATTCATATAAAAATTCTCGAAATTTAAAATTTTCGGGACCTTTTCAAATTTGTCTTTCCATAAAAACCTAATTTGGACTACATAAACCACATTTATTTTGATACCGCATATAATGTCCATCAGCCCGCGAACAGGCGATCCAAATTAGGTTTTTATGGAAAGACAAATTTAAAACATTTCAAAACAATAAATAGCCAAATCGGTCCAGCCTTTATCAAGTGATGCGCTTGCCAACGAACATTAATTCATTTTTATTTGTATAGATAGTTGTTAATTTCAATTGTCAACAGCCGTACTCAGATTTCATTTACCTACCTATTATAACCTAGTTTCATGTGTAATGCAAATTACTGTTACGATAAAACATTTACACGAAGAATTTTCCTGACCTTATATATATATTTGCACCTAATTTTGCCAACTGTGTCAATCTGCGTCAGCGCATTATATTGATTGGGTATGCGTATGGGTTGATTATCCTAAACACCACCAATTAATTTTTCAAGAGCATTCATATTTTTTGAATAAATTACCTGAAATCCATAAATACAATAATTTTTTGATGTGGCCTATATAGGTATTTATAACATTAAACAGTTTACGCATCATCCTCACCTGATTATAATTATATATTTCCTTAATCAATATTATTTTATCATTATATCATTAGGACATCTGCGATTTATTAGTATTATTTATTTATACTTATATTCTGTTTTTTTCTTTTCTTTTCCTCTGGTATAGCGTTGCTATCCTAAAATTATAACTGAAATGTCTCTTAGGGCCGGTATTTACAGTGACACCCCTCATCTGCCCGCCTTTCCCCAACGATGTTGGGGTCGGCTTCTAGTCTAACCGAATGCAGATGTATACCAGTATCCGGGACCAACGGGTTAACGTGCTTTCCGAGGCACGGAGGGGGGTCTTGGTATGTAAAGATGATCACCAATCCACGGACCAACCGCGGCCAGCGTAGATTAACCTGATCGATCGACCCGTGTGGCTGCACTGACACCCATACTCTACGAATAAAAGCACAGCAACGCTGTTTGGTGGCATTAATACCTAATTAGTCGGTACCACTAGGAACTGATTATTTTTTTCATGATTTATTGGATTATAAGCGACCCACGCCTGCGTGTTTTCCAAAGTAAATAATCGCTATAATTATGCCGAAAGTGATTAAAAGTGCTGGCAGGGATATAGTCTTGAAGGTCAAATACGCGCGCAGACTTATCTTGCGCGCACTCTTTAAGTAAGTTTAATATGAATGCATTTTACACAAACCTTCCGGAATAAATTCTGTAAATGATGGTGAAAACCGCATCAAAATCTGTTGCGTAGTTTGCAAGAACAACGATGTCATACAGATGGACACGAAAATCGACTTTAATTTATAATGGGCATACAGAGTGGCGATTAGGTTATCACATTATATAGTCAAATAAGTAGTAAATTACGACAAGCCGTTAGATAAATGCGGGCGCTATGGCATTTGGGGTCCGGCACTAGATGGGCTCCGAAGCTATCTCTGTGGTCGGACACAGTGCGTAGAAGTGACTCGCATAGACAGAAACTTGACATCAACAACCCACAGATCTCACTTTAGGAGCAGTCGGTCAGGTGTACCACAAGGTAGTATTTTAGGACCTCCTCTATTCCTGCTGTACATAAACGATTTACCGAATGCCACCAATCATAAATGCGTGATGTTTGCCGACGATGTCTCGATGATTGTACCTAACAAAAATAATACTCAAAACCACTAAAAAGAAGTACACGAGACAATAAATATCATAGTTGGTTGGTTAACATTAAATGGCCTTAGGGTGAATTTGTCCAAAACAAAATGTGTACATTTTAGCAACTACAATCAAGTTAAAAAACATAATTTCAACATTACATTCGAAGAAGAAAAAAATAAATAGAAATGAAAATATTAGATATCTTGGTATTACCTTAGACGAGCACTGCAATTGGAAACTAAATATAAATACAGTAAGCAAGAGACTCAATAGATTCGTTTACGCTTTAAGACAGTTATGGAGAACAGTTAGCAAGACAGCAGCTCTTACTGCTTATCACGGCCACGTAAGCTCTTATTGTTATGGGGCAACTCGCCACACATTAGCAGAGCTTTCATTATACAGAAAAAGTGTATCCGAGCGATAAGTAACGTCGGGCTTTTTGATACATGCAGGCCACTTTTCCAAAAACTAGGAATACTTACTCTTGTATCTATGTACATAATGGAAATTGGGATGTTTGTAAGAAACCAAATACATTTATTTGTGGACAGTAATGGAAACCGTAAATATAAGTCAAGAGACCCCAGTAAATTGAACATTCATACTTCTTGTGGAACTGCATTGCATAAGAAAGATAGTTATATGATGTCGATTAAAGTATACAACCGTATTCCACGTGTGTTGAGAGAACTTCCCATATATAAGTTTCAAAAGCAAATGAAATTATGGTTAATTAGAGAATTGTTTTTATACCTCCTTTACTTAAGACTATTTATTGATCTGTTATATTTATGACATATAATATTATGCTTTGACTGTGTTTAAATTTTCGCATGCCTCCTATAGGTGAGATGTGTAAAGCTCTATACTTTCTTGTAACACCCATTGTACCATATCTTTGGCGAAATAAATGATTTATGATTTACAGCGGTTATTACACGTTGTTACCATCTGTTAAAAAAAAAAAAAACTAATTTTTTTAAACAATAAATAGCGTAAAAATTGGCACGAAATAAACCACCCTTGATAATAAGGTACTTGACACGCGTGGGGCGATGGTATCAAAAAATCAACACCATCTTTATGGTATTGTTACCATATAATCACAAAATAAGTTAAATGTTGTTAAAGACTAAAACGAAAAAAAGAACCCACGGCTAGAATGTTATTTGTAATTAATTATTTTAATTGTGTATGTTTAAAATACGTAATGTAGAAAACGTGGTTTCAATTAATGCGATAATGTAATCGCCACACTGTAGAAGACACACGTTTAAAAGAAATATGTTAGTAGTGTAACAAAACCTAACGTTCTTCTGCTTGCCTAACATTAGGGTTAGTCAAAAGACTGACAGATAAATCTTGATATTAGCTGTAGAACATAAACTATGGAAATCTTTAATCCTGTCTAGCAGAGACATTCTGATAAAGTCGTTTCAGGAGCTCAAAACGTAACGTAACGTTCAATAAGTAGGTACGTTAGTAAAAACTGTATTGCGCGTAGACGCCGAGCAATAAAGTTTATCTTGGGTTTTCTTATCAGGAGCTACAGAATTAGTTATTTGTTAGTTTCTTACTAGGTAACGGTGTTCGCAAATTCTCAGAAAAACAAATAATACATGACTACGACGTCATTCATGACGAACAAGAATCATATATCACTCCAATGATATTTATTTCACTTTTGTTTGATCAAACATTTACAAAGTGACCGAGGACTTCTGGGAGACAATATAAAATAATTAATTATGCCCCATTAGTAGACGCTTGAGTTATTAAGATTTAAAAAGTTATTTACCTATTGACTTTCCCGTTTTAGACTCTTGAGAGTAATCCGAATACGTTTGTAAATACATGTACATGTTGTATGTACATCTCGAAGTAAATAAGCAAAATATATGACATAATGATGATAGGGGGCGAGCCTCTTGCCATTAATTTTCTACAAATCCAGACTCCGGTTTGCTACTGGTAAATTCCGGGTGGAAAAACCCAATACCACTTTGCCCGACCCGGGAACTGAACCCAGGACCTCAAGCTCAGCAATAGCCGTAGCGACCACTAGATTAACGAGGCAGTCCCAGTATTAAATATCGATTTGAGTAAGTGGAATGGAATGTTGCAATTCTTGACCTTCTGGTTCCTAGAATTGTTTCCCAAAGGTGCGGTAACATTGTCCGGTGACTAAGATCATTTTAATTTCACATTGGAAGTGGTTACAATACTTTTAAAGAAATTCGTATGACAAATAATGCCACACGTAACACCCGACAGCAGGTAATCATGCTAGGCTTATCATAAGCCAACAACGTTAAAATTTACTATGCTTACTAAGTAAATATGGCATTGCTCATAAGCCATATATTTGTGATAGTAGAAGGATAGATAGCCCTTATTCTTGATATCTATATTATAAATTAAACCGGCCAAATGCGAGTCGGACTCGCGCACGAAGGGATCCGTATCATTATCTATCTATAAAACGACAAAAAAATCACGTTTGTTGTATTAAGTATTTGGTTGTGCTAATTAATGCTCCCTTAAATATTTATTTTATTCTGTTTTTTAGTATTTTTTGTTATAGCGGCAACAGAAATACATCATCTGTGAAAATTTCAACTGTCTAACATCACGGTTCATGAGATACAGCCTGGTGACAGACGGACAGACAGACGGACGGACAGCGGAGTCTTAGTAATACGGTCCCGTTTTACCCCTTGGGTACGGAACCCTAAAAATTAAATGCTGTTCGTTGGTAAGCGCATCACTTGAGAACGGCTGGACAGATTTGATTAATTTTCTTTTTTAAATGTTCGTTACACTTCGAAAAAGATTTTCAGGGAAAGAAAAATTGGAAAAGTGAACCGGAAATTTAAAAAATTCGGGAAAAATTTAACGTCCCTTTTTTTCTATGGGAGTTTTGCATGAACTAAAGACCATATTGAAATTTTGACAGGTTAACGTCTGTCGGGTCAGGTAGTTCTTAGTAATTTTGTTTGTGGAAAGAAGCCTACTTCATATAGACAAGCACAGATGAATTAGTCAGTAACTCTGAGATTACAGGCACATTACACTTTTAATTTGGCTGTGAGTCATCTCAATATCCTCTTGCCCATCATCACAATTTACTCATTTGGCTTTGACCATTGGCCCTAATTAATGACACGTTTAGGTAGGACACATGTTATGATGGATGTGGTGGATGAGTTAGAATGACGTAGCATCAGTAGCCCAGTGGTAACGGCCACTACTGACGAGGTTTTTTCGACGTTTGAGGGTCGTAGGTTCGAACCCAGGCAGGCGGTTTACTTAGTGCAAACTATTTCATCACCACTGTTCTCAAAACGGTGAAGGCAAACATAGTGACGAAACCGGCATGTTCTAGAGCCAAGCATTCGAAGACATGTGACATCTACCGACTCGCACTGGGCCCGCGTGGTGGATTACGGCCCACTCCTTATCACAGAGAGAAGGCCTGTGTCTCAGCAGTGGAAACATTATAGGCTGATTATGCTATGCTTGAAATGGCATTATAGGCTGATTATGCTATGCTATCAAATGAAGCATTTATCGATTTGGTAGTCCAATAAAAAGTCTACTGTGTTTGAGTATTGCTGTAACATAAAGCGCTGCATACTAGTAACTGTTAACTGTCAGGTGGGTTTGTCAGCCTGATCGCCTTTGTTGTAAAAGTAAGCCTCCATTATATGCAAAGTAGGGCCGCCCCTAATTTATACTGCCGATGCAAGTTAACCTTCACATCTCGACTGTTTTATATTGGATCCGTGTTATACATGTACGTCTATTGGTTTCATCCGGTGGTCCAACAGTCGAAATAGACATAGGTAATAAATTAAACCAGTTTCAGTCACCTATTTGCATATCCGATTAGTTTTGGTAATTAAACAATCATCCACGAGAAGTGACTAAACTTAAATGTATGTCCGGCGCAATCTGGTCAGTGAGCCCCTTTTCGAAATTGCTGGCTTGCCAAATTTTACCAGGGTATTGGCTATACTTATGTTTGTGCCGGTACGATAGCAGTTCTACTCATAATCAGGGGACTTCTAAGTCTGTCAACGAAGATACGGGCCCGTCCAAAAGTAGTTCGATACTTCGAAATGAATCTTAGTCCCGATTAATTAACTATTTCGTACGGGCAAAAACACGTCGGAAGTAAGGACAACCGTCAAATTGTGTTGTAATCCATTCTTAGTTAGGGCCCTGAACTAATCTTATGTCTGTAGGTGATACGCAGTAGATCACGCCCGTAACTTCGGTCAAAACTACGGATTTCTTGCTTAGAGAGTAGACCCCTAAGCCTGAGGTCCGTGATCTCTGTTAAGGGTAATGTAAGTCCAACTTAGTGTTATTGTCTCCTTTGATTGCTCAATAAATTAGTAAAGATTATGAGAGGATAAAAAATCCACTATAAAAAATTATAAATCTCTCTCTAGCCCTTATACCAGTTGTCACCCCCTTTAGAGCCATATCATCTTTCATCACTGTACATCCATCACTTCTTTGGTGTTTCTCTACATAAATCCACTATAAAAATTGAATAAAGCAATAAACGTGTTAATAATAGAGCACCCAGCAGCACAATAATCACTTTGTTTGAAACTGATATCTTTACTAGCCCATAAATGCTTTGTTCAGACAAATATGGGACTATTTTTTTAATGTATTTATGTATTCTCATCCATATTTATACAAGTCTCGATTGGTCTTGCCTCTCTCCATACCTCGATGATTATACTTAAGCATTACTTATAATACGACAATAAGGCATTTTACCAGTAAGGGCACTCCCATTTAGATAATGTTTATATTATCTCTAGACTTTAGAGGTTCATTCATAGGTACGAATGTAAAAAAATATGAATTGTTTGCTTGTGTAGCTAAGGAAATGTGTATGAATAAAAATAAACATTAAATGGAATAGAAAGGTATAGTTATTTCGTATTCAGAGTCTATTGAATCCCGTGGATAGACCAAAGTGATCGTAAGTAACGGATCTGCAGGCTTAGCACAAGCACCGTCCACCGTCAATGGAAGAATAGAAAAAAATGACGTTTCGTGAAGACAGTACGACGGCACCTAAGTAGAAAGAGTCAACTGCACTTTTTACGAAATTCAGTAATTTATTCACGTTTAACTTTTATTTTGCTTATACCTCGAAAATGGTGTGCCCTATCGCAAAAATAATGAAAATTTCGACCTCCTTTATGAAACCCTTAAACCCCTAAAACTCAACATGTAGGTAATAATTTTTCACAATTTCCATACAAAAAGTGAAAAATTTAAATTTTCCATTCCATTTTTATACTTTGTGGCCGTCGAGTAAAAAGTTGAGTTGAGTGTGGTTGAGTTGTGGTGGCGATTAAAAAATCAAATTGTCTTCACTACCTTAGACAACAGTCTTCTGAAATAGTCTACATTAAAAAGGACCTAGACAACGATCGGTAGAAACGAAAGACAAAATGACAGATTTTAGGATTTTTATGGTCCGATGTCAAAAATTGAGAAACAAAATGTCACTTTGTATGGGAATGGCCATGTCTATTCTTCGAAGAGATAGACAGCGTCATGCTAAGCCCGTTTGCATATGATCTATTCTCTTTTTATTTATTTATGCATTCAATAAGTACATCAACAGCATACTTACAATAATAACATCAGCTTAAAACAGTATGCGTCTTCTTAGCATTATTATTGACTAGCTTTTGCCCGCGGCTTCGCTCGCGTTAATTTAGACTTTGACAATCAATTCGGGTTATAATTCAATCATGATTCGAAAGACACGTGGCGCCATCTATTATCATAAGAACGTTATTGTTGTTTTCCTCTGGAACAGTACTTTTCTTCGGGATGAAAGGTACCCTAAATGTCCGTTTCTGTACACCTGACAACGTATGTGCAAACTTTCAGGATGATCGGTTCAGTGGTTTAGGCGTGAAAAGGTAACGAACAAACAAACAAACAAACTTACTTTCGCATTTATAATATTAGTTAGGATTATTATTATTGATTTCACTAAAAATAGCAATCTAGAAATCCCATTACCTCCAAATAATTATGTTGAGCCACCTTCAAATAATAATTGAAAACATCATTATCCAAGCTAAATGATGGGGTTTCTCATGGCTCATTGGAAACTGTCCACCGTGGTAAAATCACTCGTAAAACGGTTCCGCATCAATTTGAATTGCCTTCGGTCACAGCACCGTAAACCTCGGTAAACTGGCGTTAATAATTGACTTACTATGTTTAACTGATGACCGTGATTTAACTGCACAGTTGAATGGTTAAAAGATGCCGCTTATCGAATGGTGCAGCGGGCGGTTCTCAGGCAAACCAGTTATATTGTTGTTTTAGCTTAAAAGTGTTGCGTTGGGTTGCTGTTTGACTGACTGTCCAGTGATTTTACAACTATGTTGAGGTCAGTGCCGGTTTTAACTAATGTTGAAATTTTGCTCAGGGCGCCTGGAGCCGGCGCCCTGAGCGAAATTTCGGCAGCGCCCCTCTCCCCTCTTGGGGAGTAGAGAGGGATGAAAAATTTCATCACTCCGCCTAGATTTTCTCCATTCATAAAGAAATAGGAGTTACTTTGTCCGCTTATGCAGAAAAGTTTGAGAACTCAGAGAATGTCAGATGCAAGAGCTAGCGAAGAGAGCTCAACCATTTTTTTTGGTTTTCTAAATCCAAACGAACTAAAACAAACGTACTCTGCAGGCGCCAAAGGTGAAGGGGCGCCTAGTCAGAGCCCCTTCGGCGCCCCTTTACCTCTGGCACCCTGGGCGGTCGCCCAGCCGCGCCCTACCCTAACGCCGGCACTGGTTGGGTAGGATGTCAGTTTAATAGACACATCTGTTAGTATTTTATATCTATATTTAGCAACAACTTTTTTATTTTTTGGTTCGGAAATCATCAAATGACCTCTCCCGCTCTGGGCGGAGCGGAAGGGCGTGTCAGACTCTTACTGACTAAAACCCATCCGTGTTCCTTCAGTTGCCTGTGCGCCAGGGCCACGGTAACTCTTTCAAACAATCCGCGACCTCGGCAGGCTTCGGCCCTATCGGACCCCGTCATTGATGCTGACATCTCTTTGAGGCGTGCGTGGAACACGACGCGCCGTCGATCCGGGCCTGGTCCTTACCGGACGGCGAGCTGCCCAATGGTCGCCGTCCGTAAGCCCGCGCCTACGGTGGCCGGGAGTCGGCAATCGACTCCCGACGCCCAGGGTGTCTCCTCCTGCGGTGACTAGAGGCGTGAGGGCGCAACGATTGCCTCACCCTCATGCGCTCCGCCTCCTCCTTCGCGAGCATTACTGCTTCGCAGAAGGAGTTGACGGCTTCCCATTCCGTCTCGATCCGTACCATGGCCAGGACCAGGGCCGGACGCGAGAGATCGCCGCCGCCGATCGCCGCCACGAGGACACGGCGGTGCTCCACCCAAGCCGGGCAGACCTCCACCGCATGCTCCACCGTGTCCTCCGGTCGATCCCCACAATGCCAACACCCGGGCGTTTCTTCTTGCCTATATTGAGCAACTGCTGGACCTATTGCTAAGGATTTGTCGTAAATTTTCTGACCGGCCGTCTGCCTGATATTTCACCAACTAAAGTATTCATAATGAGGGTTGAATGCGTTGGGAATGCATTTAATGAATACCGTGATAACGCGTACGGCAGGTAGAGATGTATGAAGACATGCCATGTTGACCTTAAATAAACTGGGATAAGGCTTAGAACGATTGCTATTTGGAGTAAATGTCTGTCAGATTTTCTGACTGATCTGTTTAATAAAAAGTATTCGTGAATGGCAGCCGAGACAGAACGGTGTATAAACTGTTTTCCCATGCATTGCTTCGCTAGAA
The DNA here is from genome assembly GCA_916610205.1 of Griposia aprilina. Classification (NCBI taxonomy): domain Eukaryota; kingdom Metazoa; phylum Arthropoda; class Insecta; order Lepidoptera; family Noctuidae; genus Griposia; species Griposia aprilina. The sequence goes on along the minus strand of OU744295.1, from coordinate 2,442,480 downwards.
ATAAATGTGACTACAATAGAATATAATACTCTTTATTATGTACACCATAAAAATTACAGATATAAATGTGGAAATTTTACATAGGGTGACACAATGGGCGGTCTTATCGTTAAAAGCGATCTTTTACAGACAACCTTTGGATGGATTCAAGGGAGAAGGAGAGACAACAATACAGGTAGTCAGTGGTGTACCATTTACATATACAACAAAAACATACATACATAAAACATAATGATACATAATATAAAAATAAAATAAAAACCGTATTTCTACACTTAGATATTTTACAAATTTTAATAATGTGTGTTTTGATTGTTTTCATTCTATTATTCAGCTCAGACGAATTATTACCTATTATCTTTTCTATAGAACTCATGAATTACATGTCTAAGCGTAGGTAAACATGTTTAGTTTTATATCGTTATCTAATCATCACGAACAATGCATTAAAAATGAGTAGATTAAGAGATCATTTGCTCCGCCAAGCATGACTGTGAACAAATTAGAACATTATTGTCTTTATAGAACCTTTCAAACAATTGTGTTGTGGGAATTCCCTTTTGTTTCGTCTGCTTGTAAAGTTGTGAATTGTACTTGTCATTGAGTACTTTATAAAGAAGAGAATGAGGTAACCCACCCGCAGAAATGTTTTTCTTAGCTGCGGATCCAAAATTCTTGACAAAGCCTCGTTAGAAATCGTCGATTCAACCAACTACAGATGATTTTCGTCGAAAATAAATACTAAATTAAAATAAAAAGGCATTTATGGCATTGTACTGTACTCAAGTGTTCTTACCATGCAGTGGCAGCAATCAGAACCCAATTGACTACTCAATGTCCAGTTACGATTATGATAATAACATTTCCCACACAGAATTTTTGTATTTTACTTACTTATTTCTTACCATATTTCTTAATGGTTCTAAAAGCCGTATCCCCGATAGGGTTTCCCATTGGCAAAAATTACGAACTTCCATGAAATTTTCATTATAATTTTAATCCTCTATTTAACTCACTTAGGGGACGAATATTCAAATTAAAATTCAAATTCATTTTGTGAACATAGGGTAACATTATACTATTGTCATATCAAATAATGTTGGTCCATACTATGTCTCGCCAAAGGGCATACAATTTCAAAAATTCGTCGTAAGTTCGTTGTCGTCGAGACCTTCCATATGAGAGGAACTATTGTGCAAAATTTCATGCCTAGACCCGAATGAATTTATGATGAATATATTAATTTTCTGCTCGGCTAATGCTTTTTTATTATAACTCAGTGAAAATTTAGATCTGAATCATAGATAGGTAGCCTTTTATGATTGTTACTTTAAATACGAGTGAACATATGTATTTCACACGACGCGATGACATGTAGAGTCAACCTTATACTCTCTAGATTCTATAAGCCAGGAGTCTAGATTGCCCGGTTGATGGCAATAGGTTCGCCCCCCATTAGATGGAACTTAAGTTATGTTTAAACATAACTGGCGATATTTGGATCTACGATAGGTATACCTCCGCCTTATCCTTCGGGGAATGCAGGCGTGATGTTATGTTATGTTAGTTTCTATTAGATTCGCAGAAGGTAAGGTAAACACGCCTTTATCAGAATCACATCGTCGTTTATACCGGCAGTGGGCACGTCGCGCCCATTAGAGACCAGCGAGGTCTCATTATGCTGTTTAAAAAGTTTGTGTACGTGTTTTTAGATACGGCAATAGTATTCGGTGATGTAGTGTTTACTTTTTGTTTGTTAAAATTAATTAATGTTTTCTTTTTTACATCTTCCACGCCTTTTGTTTTATCTGTTCGTTAAATTATGATTCGGTTTTTAAAATTGACGCGCGTGTGAAATAACTTTACTTTCACTTTCCTGGAATCATATAATTTAAGTAAAAATTGTTATCTTCCTATAATGTCTCAGGGGCGAACCTATTTTTTGTCATTTGCTGTGCAGATTTTCGCAGAGGAATGGGGCGGTTTGCTGGACATGGGTGCTGGTATAAGTAGGTACTGATAGGCAATTGAGATATTTCAGCTTTGTCTCTGATAGGTTGTATGCATCGCATCATCAATGCCTCAATTGCAGATTTTTAAACTTGTTTGTTTTTTTGATTAGATATATAGACTTCTCGTTGTTGTCTTGGCAAATGGCGGTATTATTTTTAATTATGATGTATGTATAATAAGCATGATAATAATAATGATGAACGTCCCGTGCGTCAGGAAGATAGTTATTTATTTTGCGGTATTACCGCGAGTGTGCCAATGTCCGGCAAGAGCAGCGTGTGCACGTAATTAACTATTTTACGATCAGCTATATTTGAGCCAGCCTATTTGTCTGAATGTTTACGATATTATAATGTAAAATAAACTGTAAATATCAGAACTATTCGTGATGTACCTATGACCTTGTTAAAGTTCACTTCTGATGTTGTGTTTTCTCCCACTATTAATTAGGTACGATCGTTTATAGCTGGCGAAACGTGGGTAAAATTCAACTCCATCAATCCTTTCGAGGAAAGAGAAGACGACGTGATTCTATCTGATTCTTAGTCATTAATTACCTTTATTTAAGCTCGGTGGAGCTGCATAGTAGTATCTCTTACCTATCTACCTGAGTCAACATTTAAAATTAGTTGCTCAATCCCACTTCTGCTAAGCAAAATACACATACCAAAAATGTCTAGGGATCAAGCACAGTTTTGCTAGTTACAAAAAATCTGGTTTTTAAATTATATTTTTTGTAAATTCTATGGATCCTTTTTCCGACATTTGAAAAGGGAATAGTTTTTGAATTTCGGTCAAAAGATGAAATCTGCTCTCAACTCGTTTTATTCTTAAATAATCTTGCAACGCGTTTGAGGCTAAATCAGTAAAATTTAAGCCATACTTCTAGGTGGAATCAATACAAAAGAACGTATTTATGGAGAGAAGATGTAATTTGAGCTGAGAAGAAATGGCCGGAGCCGTAGGAATGTTGGAAGCTGGTCCTCGACAACGTGCTGTGGCAATCGCTCGTGCCAAGAGCGATTGCCAGATATGATACTGATACGCAGAGTGTTACAAGTCGACTTTAGTCACGTTACCGCATCACTGGCAGCGTGGCAGAGCGACATGGAAGACGAGCTCGCATCATCGCACGCAGACAAGATCGTTACATACAAATTACTGCTCGACGAAATCGTACAATGACCGCGATGATGTTGGTTACGAGGCTTCATAGCTCTTCAGGGATGATAATAAGCGATAAAACCATAAGAAATCGCTTGCAAGAAGTCAATCTCTGTTCCCGAAGGTCACTACGTGTACTACCTATTGAACCCCGCAGAGCCCGTTTACAATGGGCTCGTGAACACATTGCAGAAATTGGGCAGCAGTAGAGGGGCGTTATGTGTGTTTTTCTGACGAATCTCGCTTTGGTATGAGGCCATACTAGACGTACACGTTATTGGTAGACCCCTGGACGCCAAGAACGCTTAAAATCATGCCAGGAAGTCAAAGTATACAGTGGTGGAACAATAATGATTTGGGAGGGTATTTGGATCGGCTGAAGAACCGAACTGATTTGGATCAGAGGCAATCTCAATGCACAGATTTATGCTGAAACGATTGTATCAGATATTGTCATTTCTTCGCGGACCCAAACGTCCTACTATAGCTGTATCAAAATCGCCACAGGCGAGCTACACGTCATACTGACGTCACGCAAATCCTGCATCGCGCAAGCAGAGTTTACCGCGTGAGTAGGATACTCGTATATACAACGTCCCGACATCAACCGTCGGGCAGTTGCCCACCAGACACAACACCCGTCTGGTCGGAGGATCCTCCCTTTTCTATAGAGTATGAGTGACCTTTACACCCTGTTCCTTATACCTCTATACTACCATGGCCTGCTAGTCGTCAGACTTGAATTCCATCTGCCAAATATGGATGCCGTACACACCAGAAAATATTTTTCGCCTGTTACAACGGACGTGGGCGGCCATTCCACAATTACGTGCTTTGGATGAACTCATATTGAGTATGCCGAATCGCTGAGATCGCGTTAATACGCGTTAACGGCGGAAATACAGACTACTATTTGTTATTTTTACGCAATAAAAACCTTTAAAACTTTTTATCACATTTTAATGTCTGAATTATTAAATAAGGTGAAAAATCCAGCATAAGCAAAAATCACGAAAAGTCTTTATTAATGCAAAAGCAGAGAGATCTACACAAACGATAACATTTTATTTTGAATAGGTCAATAAAATATATTTTTTAAATACCTTGATCTCTAGATACTTTTGATGTATGTAGTTTGCTTGATAATAATTCGTGCACAGTACCAAATACGTAAAGACTTTCACTTTCAAAAAGAATACACGAGAATGTGAAGAATCTTAGGTACCAATGTTAGGTCAGGTTGACAAAGGTTGGGCACGTCACAATTGCGGCGGTAAGTCCCCTCTTTGAGGAGTGGGTTGAGAGGCTCCACGGCGTCCTCACCTTCCGCCTGACGCAGGTCCTCACCAGACATGGTTGTTTTGGGAAGTTCCTATCTCGCATAAGGCGGGAGGAAACGCCCGGGTGTTACCACTGTGTAGATCTCGCGGAGGACACAGTGGAGCATACGGTGGAGGTCTACCCGGCATGGGCGGAGCACCGTCGTGACCTCACGGAGGTGATCGGCGGCGGCGACCTCTCGCGTTCGGCCCTGGTTCAGGCCATGGTACGGAGCGAAAGGGCATGGGAAGCCGTCACCTCCTTCTGCAAAGCAGTAATGCTCGCGAAGAGGGATGCGGAGCGCGTGAGGGAGAGGCAATCATTGTGCCCTCACGCCCCTAGTCGCCGCAGGAGGAGACGCCCTGGGTGTCAGGAGTCGATAGCTGATTCCCGGCCACCGTAGGTGCGGGCTTGCGGACGGCGAGCAATGGGCAGTTCGCCGTCTGGTAAGGATCAGGCCCGGGTCGACGGAGCGTTGTGTTTCACGCGCACCTCAAATGGATGTCAGCACATATTGACGGGGTCCGTCAGAGGCGATGCCTGCCGGGGTCGCAGGTTTGTCCGGAAGTGTGACCCTGGCACACAGGCAACTGAAGGAACACGAGTGGGTTTTAGTCAGTAAAAGTCTGACTCGCTCTCCCAGACTGCCCAGAGCGGGGGAAGTTATTTAGTGATTTCTAAACCAAAAAAAAAAAAAAATAGTTTGACAAAGGTAGTCCTTGCGTCACTTCAGGCAAAGAATAGGTGAATGGTGATCACAGTTGATATTAATAAATCGTTTACATTATTGTTAGTAATATAAAAAGAAACAAATTCCGGGAAACGTTTCCATTTTTGTCACTTGAAAACCTTATTTGGACATCGTCATTGTCCAAATAAGGTTTTCAAGTGACAAAAATGGAAACGTTTCCCGGAATTTGTTTCTTTTCCCTTACTTATCCCTAACTACTGCTATTTGTTACCAATCCTTATGAAAAAAGTCGAGTTCGTCCCGCCATCTTCTCCCGGGCTGCCGCGTTATTGATTACTTAGTACTATGATATGATGAAGTGATATTTTAAAATTAAATTTTTACCATAATAATACTATCTTACTGATCTGACTTAAAATAATATAAATAAAATGTACATGTATATAAAAAAGAGGGAAAATAATTATAGGGCATCAATAAATTCGTCCGCATCGCTGTCAACAGGAAAGGTGGCCAAAAGGCTGGCAGCATTACCACGTTATATGACGATGCTGATTCTTAAGATTATTAACAACACATTTGAAAATACTTCCAATCATTTAGACTAACTAACTAAACCTGTACAAAGAAGTGGTAATTAGTAATTGTTACTAATACGGCCAACAACAGAACTAATATAAAGTCTATAGTCTAGACGGAGCTAACATTCACTTAGAATTACAAATACCGGACCAGTACATGATTATAAATTACTAAATCTGATTATGTACCTACTCCAAGTGAATTATAAATAGCAATAAGGGAGGTTATTGCAGTAGTTTCGAATAACAAATACCGTTCCCTAATGAATACTGAATGTAATGAATGAATGAATGTAATAATACCTTTGAATAAAGGCTCCCGCAGACAGGCGTGACGCGATAGCGCGACGCGAAAGCTGACGCGACAGCTCGACCCGTCAGCGCGACGCGTCTCTAGTTGAACAAAGTCTATGAAAACTTCATGGAAATTGTTTTACCAGAATTGCGTCGCACCCTCGCGTCGGTCGCGTCGCACCCTCGCGTCGGTCGCGTCGCACCCTCGTGTCGGTCGCGTCGCGCCTGTTTGCGGGAGCCATACCACAGCAAATATTTCCGTTTGTTAGCAAAGCGTAGCTGTGGGAAAGAATGTGATACGGTGAAATATATATTTGATTGTTTATCATACTGTGTTATTCGATTATTTTCTGTTGGTAAGTAGCGTTGCTGTAAGATTTAAGTCGGTCTTAGGTATTGCAAAATAAGATTTATCTTTAAACCCAGGTTTAAACTACGGAGACGTTTTAGAATTTTCGTAATAAAATATTATTTTATATAATAAAATATACAAAAGATTGGTGTATACCATGTCAAAAGATGTCAGTTGTTTTTTTGTAAAAAAGTTTTTATTTTTCACTTTTTAGTTGCGGTACCTACCCCACACAAATTCGTATACCACTACTTGGTGTGTTATTAACAGTGACAGGAAATTATTAACACATCATCCTTATAAACTAAGTGGAAAAAATATGCAATATTAGAGATAACTCAAAAACCACGGGTCAGACCTAGATCAAATTTAAATGGGACCACGTGTGAAGCACCAGCTATCCAATAAAAAAAGAATCATTCAAATCGGTTCACTCAGAAAAAAGTTCTGAGCTAACACACATAAAATAAAATAAAACATACAGACGAATTGAGAACCTCCTCCTTTTTGTGAAGTCGGTTAAAAATTTAATTAAATGCTCAAATTATTTTCTGCTGAGTTTGTTCTTATCCTTGCTATTAAGGAGTTCCAGAGATTTGACAACTTGACGACGTCATCAGTAGGTCAAAAACTTGCTGCGAAGTGGTTTATCTTTAGTATAGCGCGGCGTAGGTGAGGACGATGATATTTTTCTGCCCGTAACTTTATCCGCGTGAAACTTGTTTTAACATAAAATATACCCTATGACACTTAGCAACACTGTAGCTTCAAATTTGTTAACGAATTTTCGGGATCGGATCAGTAGTTAGTTCCGAAGTTTACCCCCTATAACAAAAAAATTACCTGTTTTTAACTTCAGTATCTAAGACTAGGCAACAGTCGCTACAGTAGTTACTGTTTTCTATAGGCACTTAGTTAAGTCTGTATACATTAGTGTATCGTGTCTATTTACCCTTGATAACAATTATGGTGCATGCGAAAATGAATCAGTCAGACGTAAAAGCATGATGATAATATATTTTCTTTGTCTTTACTAGGTAGGCTGTGATATTCTTAAAAGTGACATTTCCTCCTTTGTGTATGGTTTTATTGTTATTTCTAAAAGGTACGCCTGCAGGTATTGCGTGGCTTCCAACAATAATACCCCTCCACCCCCACTCTTTTGATGGGTGTCGTAAAATGTGCGTACGTCAACACAGGTTGTATGTAAAGCATTCCTCAGAGGCATGGTATCATGCATGATCTATGGTCTTCATATATCTAACAGATAAAATTAAGGTTTCATTGTGTTTGATTTATCATTTAAAGTTGTCGGTCTCTTGGGCACATTATTATCAGTCGACAGCGATGCGGAAGAATTTTTTGACGCCATATTTTTGTCTTTTACTAGTTTTAGTCAGGTTAGGATATTTTAATTGTAAATACTGTGACACATTTAAAATTAAAGTATATTTTTTTTATAATTTCAATATTAATGATGATTTTGACTATTTTTACTCTCTGCCTCACAAACTTATTTTAGTTATTTTTCAAGTTGAACATTGACGATCAAATTTGAATGACGTAAACCCACGAGCATGTTATTGCAATGTAAATCTTATCTCTGTAAGATAAGGTATAAATTAGAATGATTGCCGAGAGTTTTTTATCAAACTCACAGCAATCATTCTAATTTGAAGGTTTTACCACAAACTGAAGATTGACATCAAAGTCTATGTAACATAAATTCAGTAAATTAATTATATTGTAAGTAGTTAAATTATATGATCACAAGATTAACAGCAGTATGTTGTAACATTTACACATAAACATCAAAGTCAGTACTCATGTTTGTAAATAATTTGTCTTCGTACAATCTCATATTTCCGTCTGTACACGTATATGCAGCTTCCGGTGGAGTTTATGAGGATGACGTCTTTGTATCTACATAAATTATGACGTCAGTAAATATCTGTTGATAAATCATCTCGTGGGTAATATTTGGAGATATGTGGAGAAAATACAGAAGTTACGTATGTAACTATATATATATATATATATAACTATACCTACTTCGATTCTTTTTGCCAGGAGGAATGATGATGTGACATTTTTTAAAGGTTTCTGCCCTCTTGGCTCTCTAACCAGCTTTCTCCCCGGGAACTATGTGATACTAGTATTGTCAGTAGTACCTCCTCTGATCTTTCTTTAGCTGGCAGAAAACCATGTTTTGTTAACTGTGTAGGGAATTTCGAATTCATGACGCCAAAATGCAAGCAATCTAAGGCGTGAATTACACAGAAACGTTCAAAACGTGTCTTTGGATCTTTATTTTAGTTTTTTGCCACCGACTTCCGAAATTAAAGTTATTTTTCACTTTGTAGTGTATTTTTTGGAAGTCGGTTGTTTTTTTTGTCAAAAAGCTTTTATTTTTCACTTTTTAGTGGGTTAGATAATAATTTATCGAAGTTACAATAGCTTAATGTCAACTGCTCATCACCTTTTACAAAATATTTCGTTTCCCGATGCAAGGAATTGAGGAGTTTATTGTTGAGGATTTCTCTTGGTAAAAACCAGAAGAACTGGAGCTGATGGTGAAGCCACCATCAGCTCCATTTCACCATATGCATTGTGACAAGTATAAATTGCTTAGCAACCAACGAAAGAGCATTGCTAGAGATGACGCGATTACGCAACTTAAATTCAGTCTCAAATTGACGCATCAGCATGACTAGTAGGTAGGTTGTCCTATGTAAAACTTCAATCTTAATTGGGTTTTATTTTTGTACGACCTGAATATTTTGGAATATTGAACCGTATGAAGTAAGCCCAACAAAAGGTAACTGCTATAATTCGTTGAGGAATTCCCTCGACTGTCTATGGTCTCCATCATCAGACCTGTAATGGCACTTATAACCCATATGGGTGCAAAGTTCTCATCAATATAAATGAATTAAGGCCTAACACAAGGTAGCTACTGTAAACCGTTGAGGATTTCCCTTAACTGTCTTTCATCTTCATCATCAGACCCCCTAATGACAGTCATAACACATCTGGGTATAGTATTCTCATCAATAAAAATTAATCAAGCCCAAACACAAGGTAACTGCTGTAAATCGTTAAGGAATTCCTTCAACTGTCTATGGTCTCCATCATCAGACCTGTAATAGCACTTATAACCCATATGAGTGCAAAGTTCTTATCAATATAAATGAATTAAAACGAATCACAAGGTAGCTACTGTAAACCGTTGAGTAGTTCCCTTAACTGTCCTTCGTATTCATCATCAGACCCCTAATTACAGTCACAACCCATCTAGGTGTAAAGTTCTCATCAATACAAAATAATCAAGCTCAAACACAAGGTAAGTGCTTTAAATCGTTGAGGAATTCCTTCAACTGTCTATGGTTTCCATCATCAGACCTGTAATGGCACTTATAACCCATATGAGTGCAAAGTTATCATCAATATAAATGAATTAAAACGAATCACAAGGTAGCTACTGTAAACCGTTGAGGAGTTCCCTTAACTGTCCTTCGTCTTCATCATCAGACCCCTAATGACTGTCACAACCCTTCAGGTGAAAAGTTCTCATAAATACAAATTAATCAAGCCCAAACACAAGGTACCTGCTGTAAATCATTGAGGAATTCCCTCGACTGTCTTTCGGCTCCATCATCAGATCGATTCCAGACCTTCATTAAATTGTAGTTCTTTAAAATACTTAATGAAAAAATTAACAAACGCACTAGGCGCTCCTACGATTTTCGAAGGATCCCCTCGATTTCTCCGAGATTCCATGATCAGATCCTGGTTTCCTTATCATGGGACCACCCTTGAGGTATGTCCTTTCTAACAAAAAAAGAATCATCTAAATCGGTTCACCCAGGAAAGAGTTCTGAGCTAACACAAATAAAATAAAAAAATAAAAAACATACAGGTGAATTGAGAACCTCCTCCTTTTTTTGAAGTCGGTTAAAAATGTAGGTAGGCGACACGATGTGAATTATACTCAATCGGCGTGGCGCAGGCACGTCGGCGTCGTTTCGTCGCCTGTTCCGCGTCGCTAGCAGTCGCGACTGGAGAGGCCCGCAAGCAGCACGACTTTTGTTTATACAGTAGGTGCAGAAAAATGCGTGACGATAGTGAGTTTAATGTAGAGTTCTGCGAGATAATGGTGCCGATTCTCTTGTCACAAAATTCTCTAAACTAGACTAAAAATCACTAAAATTTTGTTTAGTCCTGTCAAAAGACGATTTCTCATTCTGAAATAGAATATAGTGACACAACTTAACTATATTTTAGTTTGACAGCACTAAGATGGTACTGAATAATTAGTTTAGTGAAAATGGCAATTTTGCTATTCTGTATTTGACGTTTTTAACCTAAAATTTTGGTTGTCTTAACTAAATCTGGCTATTTTTAATCGCGATTAAAAAGGTGTGGAATAAAATTAGTTGTCATGAACTAAGATTCACCACAACACCTCGACTTTAGGGGCAAAAACAGTACTGTTTTTTTATTTTATTTTGCTTATATCTTGAAAACGGTGTGTCCTATCGCAAAAATAATGAAAATTTCGACCCCCTTTATGAAACCCTTAAACCCATATAACTCTACACGAAGGCATTTTTTTTTTTAATATTTTCCGTACAAAATGTGAAAAATTCCATATAAAACACCGAGGCTGCCACCCAAGAGCGCCTCCGGCTCTAAAAAAAAATCACGTGGTAGGGTAAACAAGTAGGTACCATGTGGAGTCGCGATTGTCAAATTAAATTTTAGTTGCGTCAAACTGATTTTTAAATTTAGAGATATTTTATTGCAGAATAGCTCTAAGATTCTCATAGCCAAAAGTAAGGATTTTAGTGATAGTTTAGTTAGTTTAGTTCGGTGTACAAGAGAATCGGCACCAATGACTACTTGCGGCGTCTCTTCGCCTCTTTGATATAATTTAAATCGCGTCCGTGTCTTGTCTGTTACACGCCTGCTCTGCGCCTGCGCCGCGTCTTCACCGTACGCCGTTCCTGTGTAATTCGCGCCAAAAGTGACCTTAAAATATTATTTGATCACGAAATCTTCTGTTTCAGTCTCTCTAGTCACTTAACACATAACATAACATCACGCCTGTATTCCTTGAAGGGTTAGGCAGAGGTGTACCTATAGCACACCCACACTAGTCACTTATACTTTACGTATTGACTACACCTTCGTGTTTTGTCTGTGTTGTGTCAAGTCGCTGTCTGCTGTTACTGTCCTATAGTTTACGTTCCACATATGGGCAGGAGAGTAAGTCCTACTGTGTGATTATTTACGTGTTTTATTAGCACACCGACTGCTGTGAGTCTTTTATGGCTGTCTTTACTATTGTCGGTAAAAACAAACTCTATTTGCACATGGTTGTATATAGTTTCAGCTTTCCTCGGTTTTGTTCAGACAAAGTGTTATAGGCTCTAGTGAAGCTGTAGCGGTATCTACACCGCCACATCCGAGCTACACGTCACACTGACGTCACGCAAATCCTGTATCGCACAAACAGAGTTTACCGCGCGACTAGCATATATACGACGTCCCGACATCAACCGTCGGGCAGTTGCCCACCAGACACAACATCCGTCTGGTCGGAGGATCCTCCCTTTAACATAGAGTATGAGTGAGCTTCACACCCTGTTCCTCATACCTCTATAAAGCTATAGAAACTCTTATTGGTTTACCGTGGTCATTCCCACTCTTGGAGCATTTAAATTTGAATAGGTAGTAATGTGTGTTTCTAAAGTATCTGATCAAAGTGTAAACAAACCTGGCTCTGATTTTATTCTTACGCAATCATTAACTAAAGGGAATTAGTAGGTAACACATTCATCTGCATTTCTAAGGTTTCACTTGTTATTTCTTACCACTTTTTCCAAGAATTATTATTTGAATGACATTATTAAATTGTTATTGAAAACTCATCAAAGAAAATTGAGGTTATAAAATTAACAAATAAGAAACATATTTACGAAGATTTAAAATTAGAATTTTGGGTTTAAGTATTCAAATTATCAAATCCAAGCACTCGATTTGTAAGAGGCACTACAGATTAGCGTCCACGGGTTCTTTTTCTGATCCATTTGTTTAGGTACATTCTCATCAATTACTTTTGGAACAGACAATACGGTACAGGACTTGTAAACTTATTTTATGGTCCATAAATAAATGGACTATAAATTCATTGCGCTGGAGTATCATCACAAAAACTTAGTCTATCGATATTCTGTAGACTACTTAGCTAAACCAAATTTATTTTGATCAGCCACTGTACCTACTTTAAGATATTGCTTAATATTGCAATTCTATTAGTATAATGAGAGTATTTAGATTCCACGTGAATTGGAGTATCTAAGTACGGAATATATCAGCTGCGTGTTTGTAGTAAAACAGATAAAGGAGTACCTACCTAAGAAGAGATAAAATTATCTTAAACATCGGATTTTGTCAGAATTGTCACCTTGTATTTTTAACGTAAAAAATTGTACAAGAAACGAGGTAGGTAAGTTCAATAATTACCAACAAAAAGTGCATTAGTTTCAAGTATAATAAATAATACTTAATATTCTTTCTGCACCGCTGATCTAGAGTGCGGAGGTCGAAGTGCCTCGCTCTCACAGTCACTTGTCCTGACTTAACCTTTGCCCGACTCGTCTTGAAGCTAGGGGTGTCAACTACAAGACTGACCTTGATGATCCAGGCTTCGGTGTAATCTATTTTTTTTGTGCATCATACTATAAATACTTAATCAAAACAAAATGTGACAGAGTATTCATACTTTGCTTTGTTAAAGTATTTATATCCTTGGGGGTATCCTTGGTTTTGGAGAAAAATATAGTACCTAGTTTACAGGCAAAGCTGGAAGTTTCATCGAAACGATTTTATCTAACTTCCTTTGGGAAACGCGTAAACATTAAAATAGGGAAACTGAAAATTACGCATAAGTGCTAAGTACCTAGTATTTTTGTGTAATTTTCAGTTAATGACTTAATACGAAGTCGTTTCTCTTCAAGTCAAACCTTATTTTGCCCGCAGCTTCACCCGCGTGAAGGTCGGAAATTATCCCACTAGGAACATACTACCGGGATAAAAAGTATCCAAGGTCCTAACCCGTGTGTAAAATGAAAACATAACAGACAGACTTACTTTCGCATTTTTAATATTAGTACTTAGTAGATCTTCGTGTCACACAAATACGACTTATTTTAAGACAGTTCTGTAGCGGTATCTACATCGCCACATGCGAGCTACACGTCACACTGCCGTCACGCAAAATCCTGCATCGCGCAAGCAGAGTTTACCGCGCAACTAGCATATATACAACGTCCCGACATCAAACGTTGGGCAGTTGCCTACCAGACACAACACCCGTCTGGTCGGAGGATCCTCCCTTTTCTATAGAGTATGAGTGAACTTTACACCCTGTTCCTCATACCTCTATAGGTCCATTAATAACGTTCCTCTTTGCAAAAAATATTTATTCTAATGACACATGCAGTTTGCAATAAAAAACTTAGATAAAATCGTATTTTATGAGCTCACAATGTAGAACAAATTAACGCTGTCACGATTTTATTTAACAAACTTTTATGAAGTGAAAACCCTACACGTTCATTACACTCTCAGGGCCGCCTTATAATTATTGTAAGATTTTTTGCCACGATCAGCAATGCATTGTTGAGTCGCTACTAACCATCAGTTGCTTGTTGAAGTTATGAACAACGAATGGTAGGTAGTCCCATTTGCATCATCTAATTATGCATATGCGAGTTGCGACTTCTATTGCATGCTATTAATGTTTTATGACCATTTTATGAATAGTTTTAATGAAATCGAAAGTTATGGTCTAGTGAGACATGACGTGGCTTTAATTGTGGTTCTTTAGAATATAGTCATCATTTTGCATTTAATTATCTAGTAACCAATGTTGTGGAGTTTTCTATGAAACTTTCTGGGAAATAATCCCACTTCAGTCAAACTTGCTCATCATTAATTTTTTTGACTTGGACATTTAATTTCAGCTAAAACGAAATCTCTAAAATTATGTCGCGTATAAGTTACAGATTTTAACAACTTTTTTTTATTCAGAGTCCATCGAGGCGCTATCTGTCACTATTTGAAAGATGGGTCTCGAATCGAGCGAGACTCATCGTCGTCGTTATCGCTGGCTTCTGGCTTAATAGTTTTGGCCAGATACTGTGGGGAGACCGGAAGAAATAACTAGGACGATTTTAATCACGCAGTTACTTTCATACAAGCGAATCCACGGACACTTAATAAGTCGGATGCGACATGTTTTTGCTCCCCGCTGAGCGCAGTCATGCGTCAAGATGCGCAGTCACAATAATATGCACTTTCCTTCTGTTACACATTTTTCTTAACGGGTTTCAACACGTAAATACTTGACGTTCTTAATTAATATGCTAATAAATCTACTTAATAAAATTCTTATACTCACTGACAGCCCACGCACAGGTCGAAAAGCATTGATTTTTGAGATGGGGCAGTAAGGGCAGGCACCTTATAACCGTTGTAGCCACAGAAAAACGTTCTTCGGAGCCTGTCCCTAATATTTTTGAGGAATTTCTAACTGCATTCACTGATTTTGGTAAAATGGTACAGTCAGCGGCTAGAAACACGCAGATGAGTACTGAGGAAGAATTTGTGAAAGTTCATTCGTTACAGGGTTAAATACCCCCTAATTTATGTTTAAAGTTTGTATGGAAGATCGTTATTTTGGCC
Source organism: Griposia aprilina (assembly GCA_916610205.1). Lineage (NCBI taxonomy): Eukaryota > Metazoa > Arthropoda > Insecta > Lepidoptera > Noctuidae > Griposia > Griposia aprilina. The sequence continues at coordinate 2,427,314 of OU744295.1, read as the reverse complement.
GATGGGAAATCCCATCCGGCGGCACACGGCTTGTAGTAAAACAATTGAGGATATCTTGGCTGAAAGAGGAGAGACTATCCCATCTCATTCTGGTGCTATACAGAAAACTATTATAAATTAGAAACATGTATATAGAATCGCCAACTGCTCAATTTGAAAAAGAAATCTACGGAACCGAAAACTAACTATAGAACCTCCAAATAACGATTTCAACTACAAAGTCTCGATCGAAGCTTTAGATTAGCTGAGGTATTCAGCTGCAGGAGTTCCGTACATTTCTACTGATAATATCGTATCATTTGGAGAGGTCAATGACTCAATGCAATGCTTCGAAGGATGTAGGAACTCATATTATTCCGCTTACTGACTAATTTAATCTTCCGATTTACAAAGCGATGCCCAATCGATTTTATTTTTGTTTACGAATCTAGTTGCACAAGTTGGCGGCTGTGCATACATTGCATAGATTGTAGCAATGCATCTAAATCTTTGCACTGTTGTTTGTACAGTAGATGATGATTTAGTGAAAATAAATGCACTTTGGTGGTCCCGGTTGAAGAAACGTATCAGGTTTCGTATGGTCGGTTATGACGTTAATTATGGACGGCGACAAATGATTATTTATTATTTGTAAGGTGAATGAAGAATCCAAAATTATTTATTTGCTAAAAATACAGGTGTAACCAGACAGGCCGGACTTAAGAGTCTCAGGGCCCCTAGTTACTTGACATTTGAGGCTCCCATCCCATCCTGAAACAGTTTATTTAATTTAGCAAATAAAATGCACTAGTACAGAAAAAAAAACCGACTTTAATTTAATTTAAAATTTTAATTACTTACTATGAATAAGTAAACATCAGAAATAATGCAGTCTATATCAACAGTCGTTGGAAATCGAAGTTTCTAAACAAATTGGTTCTTTCCTCGTATTCCTTAACACCGAAGTTACCTACTTGAACCAACGTACTTTCTTTTAACAATACTAATTACAGTACTTTTGTAAAAATCTACATTATTGTTTGAACGGTGAAGTTTCTAAGAGAACTTTGGATGCAAGAGCGAGCAAAGCGAGCTCGATAATTTAAGCACCTCGGACAGGTTAGGTTAGGTTTCTTTTGACTATTCATACAGTAATAGGAGTTACTTTGTCGACTTTTGTCAGAAAACTTAAGATTTAAGAGTACCTAACTAAGATGCAATAGCGAGCAACGCGAGCCCAAAAATGTTTAACACTACGCCTCAAAAAGGAAGATTTATTTTGATAATTTAAAACGGAAATAGGAATTGCTGTGTCGACTTATGCAGAAAAGCAGAAGAAATAAGAGAAACTATAATGTAGGAGCGAGCGTAGGAAGTTCGATCCCCCGTCAGGCAGGCAAGCTACCTGGTCGGGGTAGCTGGGTGGGGCCCTTAGGCTGGTTGGGTCCATAGGCCAGAGCCTTGCAGGGTGGAAATCCAAGGCTGTAATTAGTTGTAAAAGTTGGTGGTTTATGTACAGTCCATATTTTGCCTGTTTAAAACTAAAGGTACTATGTATAATATTTTTTTCTTTATATTGCAATAATTCTTGTAATGAACAATAACGATTTTCTATTAACCATTTACGCAGATTAATTTTAAAATATTGAAATGGTTGTGATAGTGGTAGGAGATCAGTCAGCTAGAAAAAGTATGCGTAGTATGATCACTTCTATCTCTACACTACGAAGAGAAGACAAATCACTTCCTTAAAAAAAGTCATTCTTTTCTTGAATTTTGACATCGTGCCGTAGAAATCTTTACACAATCTATCATTTTGTTGTATGATCAGTACTCACCATGGAATTAGTATGTACTATACCTATAAGTAGCTAAGCTCCTTGGTACTCACATACCTTTCTTTGATCAAGAAGTACAGTCATATTGACGCATTTGTTTATACACTGTGTTCCAACTCTCGTGGGACTATAAAGGGATCCTCGTTCCCTTGAAAACCAATTAAAACAAGATTTATGTCGCCCAAATTAGGAAAACGGCTTGATCATCGACTTTTACAAGCAATTCTGTTGAATGTATCTGCTTTTTGTGTTTTTGAACATAACATGTTGCTACAGACTCAAAAACAAAAGTAGGCGTTGTATCTATGTAAATATCTATACAGGGTGATACGGACATCGACGTGCAAACTGTAACCTTGAATTCAGTACATGAGTCTGAGAACCCGCTGCGTAGAAAATTTTCGTCAGATAACTGATGAAAAAGTAATTTTTCTTTTAAATAATAAAAAGAAAAAAACTTTTTTACAAAAAAACAACCGACTTCCAAAAAAAACACTAAAAGACGTGAAAAATAACTTTAATTTCGGAAGTCGGTGCCTTCGGTTTTGTATTTTCGTGTTTGGCCACCGACTTCCGAAATTAAAGTTATTTTTCACGTCTTTTAGTGTTTTTCTTGGAAGTCGGTTGTTTTTTTAACCGACTTCACAAAAAGGAGGAGGTTCTCAATTCGTCTGTATGTTTTTTTTTTTTTTTTTTTTTTTTTTTTTTTTTTTTTTTTATGTGTGTTAGCTCATAACTTTTTTCTGGGTGAACCGATTTGGATGATTCTTTTTTTATTTGATAGGTGGTGCTTTACATGTGGTCCCATTTAAATTTGATCCGGGTCTGACCAGTAGTTTTTGAGTTATCCTTAATACTGCATATTTTTCCACGTAGTTTATATGGATGATGTGTTAATAATTTCCTGTCATTGTTATTTACACACCAAGAAGTGTTATACGAATTTGTGTGGGGTAGGTACCGCAACTAAAAAGTGAAAAATAAAAACTTTTTTACAAAAAAACAACCGACTTCCAAAAAAAACACTAAAAGACGTGAAAAATAACTTTAATTTCGGAAGTCGGTGGCCAAAATCGAAAATATAACACCAAAGACACCGACTTCCGAAATTAAAGTTATTTTTCACGTCTTTTAGTGTTTTTTTTGGAAGTCGGTTGTTTTTGTAAAAAAGTTTTTATTTTTCCCTTTTTAGTTGCGTTACCTACCCCACACAAATTCGTATACCACTACTTGGTATGTAAATAACAGTGACAGGAAATTATTAACACATCATCCATATAAACTAAGTGGAAAAAATCTGCAGTATTAAGGATAACTCAAAAACTACTGGTCAGACCTTGATCAAATTTAAATGGGACCACATGTGAAGCACCACCTATCAAATAAAAAAAGAATCATCCAAATCGGTTCACCCAGAAAAAAGTTATGAGCTAACACACATAAAAAAAAAAAAAAAAAAAAAAAAAAAAAAAAACATACAGGCGAATTGAGAACCTCCTCCTTTTTGTGAAGTCGGTTAAAAAAAGGCTGTTCCATACATTTTGACCGCGTAGGTAATGCACTTTTCTATGAAACAGCAGATTTTGAAATTTGGTCAGGACAACGTATGTCGGGTCAGCTAGTTTTATAATAAAATAGGCTGCAAGAATTTATCAATCAGATTTCTTGTTAAAATGTGCTTGGAAATTTTTCCACTTTCTGAGGTCTTTATTATTTTATATTTAGTATGTAGGTACGGTCACCAAATGTGATAAGTAACCAGGGTCGTCGGATATAGTTGAAGTTTAGTAAGAAACCGATGGATGTTATTCAATGAAATTTTTGAAGTTACTTATCTCTTTTGGTGATTGTATATCGTCGCCTTGGAGGGCAATGGAGCTAAGCCACATTTTTGCGAAATGGAGTTAAGTGCAATAACGTGTTGAGAAAGAGCCATAGTTCAGTGTAGTCAATAAATCTAACAGATATCATGACTGACATGACGTTATTGCACTGAACTCCATTTCCAAAAAAAAATACTTAGCTCCATTGCCCTCCACGGCGACGATATATGGGCAGAAATACTAAAATACCACGTAGTACCAGTACCTAAGTGTGTTTTTATCTTTTGGGTGCGCTACAATAGCCTTCATAAGAGACGATCGTCAGGCGCACCCTGCACAATCAGCCCTCTTACTGCTTACTAACCAGCTACTATTTTCAGTATGGCATCAGTTATTTTTATAGTTCCTGTCAATACGATACAATTTTCTAGTCTTTGATTGTTTTAATTTTAGGATATTTTAAGTCCATTTACAGTTATTTTACCTCTGACAGCAGCAACCCAATAGCAACCTTATTGGAGCGATTATAAAGATCATTGTGAATTTGACAGACTTGTCAATGGCAGCCAACAGCAAGGTTATTGCAACGGCAATAAAGAACACTGTGATTTTGACAGTGATCCAAACTCAGAGTTAAATAACTGTGAAAAAAGAACTCAATGCATTTATTTCAATTAAAACACTTACAGGCACTTTTGAATTGTTAAAGAGTCGGTCAGTTAGTTAGAAAGTTGAAGCTAGTTGCCCATTTCAAAACGTAGATCTCTATGGAGAAGAACGGGCACTATGTATCCACTATAAAGCTACTATGGTCGTCATTACTAGGATCGTCTTTCATTGACTTGAATGTGCCCTGGCGGATGAGAGTATGTCATGCTCACTCAAATGTCTCGCTAGTGGTGGCGTGTGTGTTGGATCATTAAGTTCCCTTCAAAATGGTTGAGCTGAATGGTGCTGATCCATACGTCATGTTCGAGAACGGGCGCCGCGCCGTTTGTAGGGACTGGTAATCTCTTAGCTGCCACGGCTTATTTTAATATGAATTGTTTTTTTTTGTTGTTTTTCTTACGGACGCTTTTAACGTGCACGTCTTTTTACATCGTTCTCACATGTATAATTTCAACATAAATGATGTAACCAAATTTTTTTGTAACGTTAATGTTGATTTAAAAGAGTGTCCATGGAGTTTCTTGCCAATTCTTCTCCATAGGTACCTACTACGCTTTGGAATGGGCAACTAGCTTCATTTTTCTGACTGAACGACCCCTTGACAATTCAAAAGTGCCTGTAATTGGTTTATTTGAAATAAATGCTTTAAGTTTGAGTTTTTGAGTTTGAACGGGTAAGAAACTCCAAGGACACTCTTTTAAATCAAGATATTACAAAATACTGGGTACATTATTATTTTTGCTTCTATAAGTGAGAAAGTGTAAAAAAAATGAAGAAACAATTCAAAATATAAAATTAAAAATAAGCCGTGGCAGTTAAGAGATGACCAGTCTCAACCAACGGCGCCCGTTCACGAACATGACGCGTGGTTCAGCACCATCCAGCTGAACGATTTTGTAGGAAACCGAATGATCCAACTGAACGGACAGTAGTTGAAATCGTGCGATAGCTCCTGATTTTATAGCACAAACACGTACGTACAGTTGAACGTACGTTGGAGGTAACACCTTGAGCTGGCCTAGCGTAGTACGGAGTTACAATAGAATAAGAGGACTGCTTATACTGGTTTTGTCACCACAAACGTCGGTCTACTGTACGTCCATCAGACAAACTTTGTTTCTATAAAAAAAATAGACCAGGGTTTTTTATTAGTGTTCCTAAGCCAGGCCTAAATCTAGGAGCGTTCATTTACAGGCAAATATGATAATGATAGCTACCAAATTAGACCTTCGCGTGAGTAAAGACATTATAGGAAGGTACCGGTTTATGATTTACATAACTACTAATAATGACGTAATATAACGTAAAGATAGTGACAATTAATTTAATCAAGCAATGCATATCAGGTACGGGTTTGACGGTATAATTACGGTGTGAGTTAATTCAAAAGTGTTCATATGAGAACTTGAAATAACGCCTCAAGGGCATTCCGGTGTTACACGTCTGTGCTTTCTCTTAATCCTAATTATTTATGACTGCCTCATTGATCTATGAGCATGAGGCCCTGGGTTCGATTCCTTGGTCGGGCAAAGTGTTATTGGGTTATTCCATCCGGAAATTCTCAGTAGCAGCCCGGAGTCTGGATTTGTGCCCATTTGAGTACAATAGGTCCACCCCCTATTATGTGGAACTTAAATATAACTGGCTAAGTGTGGCTGTTCTAAAGGTACCTATACCTCTGTCTAACCCTGTGGGGATTTCAGGCGTAATGTTATAAATATCTAATGTATTTATGGCACGTCAAACTACGCTCAAATCAAATCATAACATGCTTGTCACAATGTAGACACAATATAAAGTTCCTATAATTTTGAAATTAAACCTTGTCCAGGTGAATGTTGTCTTGCAATGTTTTTCAAACAGGTTGACTGAACTGCTAAAAATCTAGGGTCAGACAAAATGACGCTATTATTTTAAGGACGCTATCACATTTTTAACTCACTCAATTATACGAGTAGGTATCTGAGTCGCAACTTCTTAATTTCATGTTAACCTTCTTGTCGGTTTTGGATATTGTTTTGTACATGTTTTTTAGGGTTCCGTACCCAAAGGGTAAAACGGGACCCTATTACTAAGACTCCACTGCCCGTCCGTCTGTCCGTCTGTCACCAGGCTGTATCTCATGAACCGTGATAGTTAGACAGTTGAAATTTTCACAGATGATGTATTTCTGTTGCCGCTATAACATCAAATACTAAAAACCAGAATAAAATAAATATTTAAGGGGGCTCCCATACAACAAACGTGATGTTTTTGCGGTTTTTATAGATAATGGTACGGAACCCTTCGTGCATGGGTCCGATTCGCACTTGGTCGTTTTTTTATGTCGTCTGGTAACTGCAGTTCCGCATTAATATACCTGTGGCTATTTACTACTTAGGTAGGTACTTGTTAAGGAAGCATGCAAGGAAAACCCTTCCAGGTGGGGATTCACAGAAGACTCTGCCCTGGAGTGTAAATCTGATGCTGTCCCACAAACAATGGGTCACTTAATATCCTGTCCAGCATGTCCTATTGCCTCCACGTTGCAGGAGATGATGTACGCTCCTGAGGGTGCCAATGTCGTAGCCCAATTCTTGCCTAACTATATAGATTACCATCGATAAACTAAAAATAAGGTACTTGTTGGAGGCACAAATACGCAAATTTAATGCAATTTTATCTCCACATGCCAAGCATTAACAAACCATCTCTCCAGTTTAAATCTACTCAGAAAAACAAATCAATCCGCTCTCGTTATTGCGAAACAATGCAATAAACAATTATTTTTTAACTGCCACATTACCGTTGTCTAAAACAATAAAAATAGCGTGTGTACAATGCTTAGTATTTCACAGGGAAGTGAATTTTCCGTGAGAAACCGTGGCATTATGGTTTGTGTGATCGTACGGCTCTGCGCTTGCGCTTCCTCAGTAATTAAGTGAAAGGCGGTAAATATTCGTAAGTTATTGTCTGTCATCGAACAAACTGCCGGTAATTGCCTTATCTTTGGTAATAAGACAGTATGTGTCTCATACGCGGTTTTTCTTCTTTAATTAAAGATCTTAATATGTACGATGTACCTGACGTTTACATGAAATTCTCGTGTGTTATGGAGTGAGGGCGAAAAAAGTTTTAATTGTTCCTGTCTCTTTACTAATTACAATCGTGTAATTTTAAGTATCTAGTAGTTATTAATGTGGGAACTTATCATCATTTACAAACTCATGTCTTGCGCGACTGATTATCAAAATCTCGAATTTATGTCAAGTTTGACTTTGAAAATTCTTTCAGACAACACAAAGATCAAATGGATACCTTATTAAATAAACAAACAATGAAATTCCAGGGAATAAATGTTTTGTTGTACAATTTCAGTGCTAAAAATAGGGCTCTTAGCGGCACGCCACTGATTCGAGGCTCATCTTTACGACCCATTTACTTGCGGACACCTTGAACGAATTCTGCCGAACATTCGCTTTGATATTTAGGAAAACAACTGAAAAACATCCAATGTCTTGTGCCAAATACTCAGTTTGTTTTGGCTCAATTAAATATTTAGCACGAAAGTCCTTGATTGCGAAGGTGGGCAAATATTTATGAGAACTAATTCTCAGTTTTCGTTTTAAGACTTAAGTGTGGCTTCAGATTCACAGTTACATGGCAATAAAGCATTTGCAAAGACGTCATACTTCTGCACATAGAGTAGGTCATTGCTTGATTCGTCTCCTGTAAATTATGTGATGCAGACGGCCTAGACCTGGTGGATACGATATAACATGACTAATTTGATTGAGAATAAAAAAAAACCCTTAGTATCAGAAACATAGCCACTAAAGCGGGAGATTGAAGACAGTACTTACTAAAAGTTGTGTACGGTTTTTGAAAAAGAATTAGTAATACCTATTCTTTCATTCTGTGACTACAGTGACTAAGTAACTGACCTAAGACAATAGGCTGGACCACATTTCGTGCCAGCAATCAATCAAACCTTTCATTATAGGAGTCAAGACTAAATACAGTTTGCATGTGACCCATGTTTAGCAACTTATATATGTAAGATATAAAGAACAAAACCACCTTTTTTATCTTACTAATCGACTGTCTCGTTGTCTAGTGCTCGCAAGCGCTACTGCGGAGCATGGGTTCGATTTCCAGGTCGGGCAAAATGTTATTGAGTTTTCCATCTGGCATTTCTCAGTGGCAGCCTGGACCATGTATTCGTGCCCGGTTGATGGCAATAGGGTCGTCCCCTATCACGTGGGACTTAAATATAACTAGCGAAAGGTGGGTGTACTATAGGTACGCCTCTGCTTAACCCTTTGGAGAGGATAGGCGTGATGATAAGTGTTATGTAAATTAAAATAAAACAGGAAAAGCATCAAACTAGCAGTCGGTAGGTACTGTATACTTCATTATCGCAGTCCTTATGTTTATGACTGTTCAAGATTCATGTCCAATATGCTAATACCGTATCGCGCGTGTTTAAACATCGGTATCTTTATATAGGTGTTCAGAGGTTGTGCTGTGAAAACTGTGGTTTTAATAGTAGTAGTTCATGAATATATTTTCCTATGATTATTTTCTGAAATAGTGGTTTTCACTTTCGAATAGTGAAAGTTGTATTGTGACAGATAAAGGCTCATCAAGTGTTTGTATGAGTGTTTTATCTCAGTGGCCATTTATTATTATTATTTTTGATGACCAATCGTTCAAGGCTAATGTTATTGTATTTGTTGTTGTACAATTGTATAAAAATAAAGATATATTGTTGCTTTCTGGAAAACAAAGTGTTATAAGATAATCCACCTTCTTCTTCGTGTCGCTGGCACGACTTTTTAAAAATTTTGTTCATAGTCAAATCATTTATTTCAAATATGCACATAAAAGGCACTTTTGAACGTCAAAATTTACAAGAAAATATAATTGATTCTAGTTGCCCCTTCCAAAAGGTAGTTTCGTATGGAGAAGAATGGGTAAGAATGTGCAATGTTAGTCCAAAACTTCGCCACTTCCACGGCGTCATCGGTGGCAGCGCAGAGGTCACTTTGACTGCAAGTTTTGGGACACAGAGGGCAAGATGGATGGAGCATAGTTTGCGATAATCTAATCGATAAGATAATCCATGCTAACCATACTTATTTACTAATATTATACACTAGCTGACCCAACAGACGTTGTCCTGTCCAAATTTCAATACAAAAACCCATAGAAAACAGTACCTACTTTCAGTTTTTCCCGAATTTGAATATTTTTCGGGCAACTTTTCTAAGTTTTCTTTTACTAAATAATTATTCGGAAAATAAGGAACATTAAGGAAAGGGTATAAAAATGCCAAGTCGGTCCTGCCATTTCATATTTATTTATGTACATATATGTAGATACTGACTCTGATTTGTGCCCGGTTGATGGCAATAGGCTCGCCCCCTATTACATGGGACTTAAATATAACTGGCGAAATGTGGGTGTGCTATAGGCTCACCTCTGCCTAACTCTTCGGAGAATACAGGCGTGATGTTATGTTATGTTAAGAAGAGAAAAAAATAGAGGGTCAGTTCGGAGCATGGAATCAGCATAGCATAATTATTACGGAAAGCTGATAGCACCTGTCTGAATAAATTGATCTCTAGGAATAAATTCGAGATAATTACCAATCAATAGGTACGCCTTTTATTGTCCCGGTACCTACGTCAACATTTTTTGATTTATCAGATTTACTGATAAATGTTATCGATTAGCCCCATGATAATAATGTAATTTTGAGATAATTATTGTATACGAAACGACCAATTGGAACCGTGCACATAACTTCTGAGTGCCCATGTAGGTTTATGTGAAATAAAATATTTTTATTTGATTTGATACCTTTCCAGCTGTTACACGCACATAAGGCCAATCCGTAAACACTTACTGTCACAATAAAAAATATAATTTCTTCTGTTGATAAATGAGGTGTGATGTTACTCTGATAAAAAGGGATGATCCTCTGGCCAGGCGGGTCATTCTTTGGCGGGGATTTCGGGCACAAATAAAATTAATGCCTATATGATCTAGTCTCCATCATAGCAAATAATACTCATCCTATTCTGCAGGAATGCAAGGCATGGAATGTAATTTAATTTAACTATAATAACTGCGTTTCTTTGCACTTCCATAATTGTTAAGTACTTACTATCCCATATAAAGAAAGAAAGAAATAAAAAGAACATATTGGACTCGCACAGGAAGATCACAAACTTAACTAAACACACTCATAGACACATAAAATATGAAAAAACGAGGCCAAAAGGCTCATATCAATCTCGTTTTCAGAAATAAATGCGTTGTTATTATATTGCTATTCAACTGCACCTGGATAGACTCTCCATACCAGCACCAACTCAACTGGGTATTAAGGACTTGGCAAAATAAAGCCACGACACAAACAGATCTGGTAATCACCAGGAGAATGCAGATGTTCAATCTCTTGACAATATCCCTAAGTCACAATTTTCATAAGAGACAACTTTCGACAGCCATGGGAATTATTATGAATCTTCACATGCTACGTAACGTTAACGTAAACGTTCACGTTCTCTATAAAATAGCCCAGTAGTAGACTGAGATAATTGAGCAGTTACATGTCAGGGTTTTTATTGACTTACTAATAATAATAGATTGATCAATGCAATCATTACGTATTTGTCGACGATTATGACGTTAGTAGCTGTAATTCCCGATGCTGATTTCTTAGGATTTCTCGTTTCTAAATGAGAATAAAAACCTTCTCTCATGATGAATTTTATTGTTCAATAAATAGATAAACTCAATGATAACATCTAATGACTACTATTCATACACGTCGACGACGTCAACTACGTCTGTGTAGTATATGTAGACTAAAAACCAGAAATAAATATCAGTTACGTATAGATTGTAGAAAACACACCCGCCTCTTGTAATACGTATAATTTTGATAAAGAAGTGCACCGAAATTACAAATATATTAAAACTAAAAAGACAGTCAACATTTTAGCAATCAAATCATAATCAAAAACAATGCAGACATAGGTTTGTCGATATTTTTTCGTCGTTAATACCTTTTAGGACGTGCACGTTAAGTGTAAGGTTTCTAGGAAATATATTGTTTGAGAGACGGCGCTAAGTTAAACCGTGGTCGTGGTACGGACTTAAATTAAGAAGAAAAAGACTTCCGATACTAACGCGTGATAAAAATTATTATGACTAAATACATTTTCAACAGTGTAGTTTAGAATAATAACAATATTAATATCTGAAACATCCACCAATCTTCATGCGCCGTCGTGACAGGATCACGAGGTGTAGTAATGTACTCTCGTTGTAAGTCGAGAGGTTATTTCATTACGACTCACAGGTTTGACATTTAGCCCGGAGGGTGAGACCGAATAATAACTTCATTGATTCGACTGATTACCGTTAATAAATCAAAATAGATTATAGTTCACTCGAGGAATTTTGGCATATTTTTCTAATCAAATCTACCCATTAGGTTTATAAAAATCTGCAATGACATCCATTGTAACAGGTCAAGCGCAAAAGTTCTAAACTTAAAATTAATTGCCGGTCAAGTAAAGCTTAAAACAGGTTGAATATGTTTTAAGCGAAGGAGGAATATTACAAAATTTTTGATGCAGGTATATAATACTGCAATATGCATATTAAGCATAATTGAGGCCTATAAAATTAAAGGCAGCTAAACGCCATAAAGTCGTAAAATGAATTAACTATGGCACCATCTAGTTTAGGCAGTTGGACACGCATTGGCGTATTAATTTTTACTAACAAATGCAGTCTCTAGCAAATTCAGTTCAAAAATAAAATATAGAGTTGCTACCTTGACAAAAATATCAGTTTTTGTCAAGGTAGCAACTCTATATTTTATAGTTGAGGCCTATAAAAACAAAGTCAGCTTAATTCAAGAATTTAGCTGACTTTGATTTTATAGGCCTCAATTAGTCTATAATGTTCCCAATGGACCCAAAGGACGTCCCAAAGGACACGGGTAGGGTTGCCAACTATTTTATATAGAATATAGTATTTTCGAAGCCATTGCCTGTAAAAATACAGGGTAGCAGGAACATCGACGCGCATACTGTAACCATGAATTCAGCTCATGATTCTAGACCCCCTTCCTAGGGGGTCAGTACATGATTGATGAATCCATGATAACAGGTTGCGCGTCGATTTTCTTGCCACCATGTATGGTTGATATATGGTTGTATGAAATAAAATAATATAGTAGGTATGTTTTTTTCTTCTTTGCGCCTTTATTAACAGGTTTTAATATTTGTCATGTGTCATAACTATTATTACACTCTAAATTAAGGTTACAAAATACCATTAATTCAGATTTTATGATATTAATACTGGCTCTATTGCGCTTATTTCGCCATTTTGTATTGAAATGAAAATATAGTAGATTCGCCCACTTTTTTTTTTTGAAATATTGTGTTAAGGGCTTTAATATTGCAAGGTACTATATTAGGTTGGCAACCGTAGACACAGGCCTCCTCTCTGTGAGAGGGAGTGGGCCGTAATCCACCTCGCAGTCCCAGTGCGGGTTGGTGGATGTCACATGTCTTTGAATGTTTGCTTGTTTTCTTCTTGTTTGTTTGTTCGTTTGGATGTTTGTTTGTTTGTTTGTTTGGGCATGCTGATTTCTTCACGATGTTCCTTGTTTTCTTTCGCTGCTCGTAAAGTACATAATTGTTTATCTGGGTTTGAACCTACTTACGACCTACAACTCGTAAGTTGCGGCCGTTTTCACTTGGCCAACATTGCTCATGCTCGCTAATATCATTAGACATTAATAATGTGGATGTATTGTAGGTACACTTCTGCCGAACTCTTCGGGAAATACAGGCGTTATGTTATGTTATGTTATTAAAACATAGTTTTTCTGATTCACTGATATGCTGAGTAAAAATAAAAATAAAGTTGTACGTAGTTTTAAAGCGCACATCCCATAAAGATAATACCTAAGTGCGATTTTTATGAAGTACTTCAATATAAAATATTATCCTATGTAGATGCTGTTTATTCTCGCTGTGACGTCACAAACATTTATTCAGCGCAAGTACGCTATAAAAGCGTCGATCTAGCGAGCAATGTGCTGCACCTATTGCATGAAGAAGAATTGTGCAGAAAACCCACTTATGATAAGAAAGAGACGAACATATAAAAACGAATCTTTTTCTCTCTTGTTCATTTGAGAATAGCTCAAACTATGGATACATGGAAAACTGAGAAGCTTAACATTTTTCCACAGGATGGGCAGGGTCGCCAGACGTACAGTCAATCAAGATTTTTGGCATACAGGCAGCTAACTTACAACTACCAAATACCAAACGTACCAAATAGCTTGATCAACAGTCCTTCAGAAATGACACTTATGAAAGTTTACCTACCTTTCATAACAGCCAACATAACGCTTAACATCGTACCAGCCTGTTGACACTGGTTTTTAATAATAATGGGCTATAATATATTCCCCACGATCACCAATTTGTATTCTGCTGCGTCCGTCTCAAATATGAGACAAAAATGTGGAACTATATAAGTCTTAGCCTAGTCATACATAGCTTGTAACTGAGTGTACATTATGCAAATACTTAAATAAAACGCGCTGTTATACTTCATTTTTTTCGTCTGTCTGCCTTGGTCTCAAGTTACTTGTGCTCGGCACAATTCGTTTTTCCGTTCCCCTTGTCAGCTGCCATCTTATCATTCACAAAATGATCATTCGAATCCTCGGGATCACACAATCCATTCATGTTTTCTTTGGTCACCGTCATTCCCTCTAATTATCAACATTTATTCCCTCCACTAACATCGATTAATCTTATATCAGTTGGCGAGTGACTTGGTATTTCAAAATCTAAAGTTATTTATTAAATGTCCATATATTAGCTTTTGCACGCAGCTTAACCCGCGTGAAGTTAACCTCATCTAGTTTTTAAAATATGATTGACGTGTAAAAGTGTTTATACAAACCTATTTACAGAAATAAAATCATTTATCATTTATTTTTCATGAAGGCTGGAAATTATTCCACGGGTTACGTACTACTGGGATAAAATGTATGCTATGTCCTAACCCAGAACTTGGTCTACCTGTATTAGGAATTATATTCAGCCGTTTAGGCGTGAAATGGTGACAGACAGACAGATAAACAGAGTTATCTTCGCAATTATAATATTGCAATTATATTATTTTTTATTACATAATAAATTAACTTACTATTCTTAAAACTTATGTTAAATATTGTTAGGAAATCGGTTGTTCTAATAGTAATCGTAAAATGTTATTCCGGCTGTGATACAGGTTTATCTTAGTACAGGCATCATACTATAATTCTAAGATTTTTACAATATTAAACCACGTTTCATTTTTGAATAAATGATAAATGATTTTATTTCTGTAAGTAGGTTTGTACAAACACTTTTACACGTCAATCATATTTTTTTAACTAGATGAGGTCAGCGTTTTCTATCTGACTACTCTGAGAAGAAAGGCCGAAACAAACTCAGAGGTCACAGTCTCTTTTAAAGTCCAGACATAATCTTGGTCAGATCATGTAGATTGGTATCTGAAATGGTCTTTTGAGGAAAGAACCACACAGATGGAGAGGACCTGTCCAGTCAGTGCATGTATTTGTCAGTAATCGTGCAGCTCAACTCAGGAAGTCAGGACTTAAGAATAAATATTTATTATTTTATTTTATTGACTTAAGTGTAGGCAATTGTAAAGATATTCTTTCACTATCGTCAGTATCCATCTTATCATTCTAGATTCCCAGTCATTTTATGGTTATTTCTTGTCGTTTTGCTCTGGTTGGGCCTTCTTCTTCTGCCAATATATCTGTCCATTGGTTGCTTGCTCCACCCCATAAGTACTCCTAAGTACAGCTCATTGGCTTGGCCTTGTTCAAATGTTTTTATCGTTGTGTTTTTATTGACCAATGTCTGTCCATCCCTAATGGTTGCTTAATGTAACTAAATTGAATTGAATTCTCAAACAATTCAAGCTATGACTGTGTATTGTAAAGTGATAGTTTCCATCTAATTTATAGGTTCTCCTTTAGGTAGCATAATTATCTGGACTGTGCTAATGTTTTAGTAAAATGTGAGCAGGGTTTTGATACTTTTCAATAACAATATATTTATCGAATTCCTGCTGATGTTGACTTTCATCAAATTATTATTATTATTATTGTAACACTAAAAATAACCCACAATTCTCTGTACGGTACTTAATTAGCACATTTAAATATTAAATAGAGTAATATATAATTCGAACAGTCCATACGGGAATTCCATCCAATGTCGCCTGTAATAGCATATTAGCAATGATGTGTGAAGATTGAAGACCTAGTTACCTAGGCATAGTTGTATTTACCTGATGTTAATGAAAATTTGGTTATTAACCAGTCACGTTTCTAGAGATGTGAATACAGTTAATTTCGAGTAGCCTGTATGCAGAGCCGAGTTAAAACTGTCTTTAGGCAGACTATTATAATCAGCCTACAATGTTCTCACTGCTGGGACAGAGGCCGCTCTTCGAAAGGGAGTGTGCTGTAATCTATCACGCGAGCCCAGTGCGAGTTGATAGAATACGACACATGTTTTCGAATTTTTGGTTCTAGGACATGCCGGTTTTCTCACGATGTTTTCCTTCACCGTTTTGAGAGCAGTGGCGATGAAATAATTTACAAAAAGTAAAGCGCCTGCTTCGAATCCACGACCCGACTCGTAAGTCGGGGCCGTTGCCACTAGGCCGCCACTGCTCAGACTGACAGACAGACTATCGCTCTATAAAAACAATGTTGGTATTCGTAACAAAACGCAGTCTCACAGTTCACAAAATGTACTGAAAAAACTGTTTTGAAACGAAACAAAAATCATCTGTTTACAAAAGTGTTTTGACTCGTGTGCGCACTGTCTTACAAATCGTTTTCAACTGTATGGGTTTTTGTGGCAAAGGTTCTACTTCCGCATGGTTTTTATGTGACCTCTTTGTTATTTAAATCAAAGGAAATCCTTGTCCGATACTTCTAATTCTATTCTCTTCTCTGAATGCCTGTTAGTCACTTATTAGAAATTATGCGGAAGGAGTTTTAGGTTCTATGAAATGTGTACCTATATCTTTGATCTATTGGGCTTTCCTATGTACCCGAAATGAAGAAATACCAGCATAAGCATAATCAGCCTATAATGTTCCCACTGCTGGGACACAGGCCTCCTCTCTGTGAGAGGGAGTGGGCCATAATCCACCACGCGGGCCCAGTGCGGGTTTGCGAATGTTCTAAGTCCGAAATACCAGCTACTGTTACAATATTTGTTTAGTAACGATAAGGCATAGTTTAGTAACGTTATTTAATGCCTGTGAGTTTGGTTAGTTGTGTAAATAAAGTTTTTTATTTCATCTAGTACGTACACTGTGCAGTCCGTTGTGTATTTGCCATTCCAAGGATGTGGTTGAATTGAATTAATTAATTTGCATCATTGTATTCATTAACACTCATTGTTAACTAGCTTAATTAACATTAACAGGTGTTAGGATCGACTATCAGCTAAACTGCTACAACAGACACTGGCAAAGTAGAATTTATGAAGTTTTCATCCTACCTACTACACGAGATCTTACTTGGTGCCCTGCTTTAAGGCGAAACCTTCAGGGTAGCCCGCGAAATTCAAGTTTTCTTACGTTTTTTTGCAATTTGCAAGTCACTGTCAGGTTGTATTTTGATTAAAATATGATTCGCGACCATAACAAATATGGCTTTACAGAATTATACGAGTAATCATTAGAATCAGCAATACATCTCTATAAGTTCATATTACCCTATTGAATGACTATTTCATGAAATCATGACATTTGAGGGCAATTCTAACTTAAGGAGTTGTATTGTTGATTCTAATGATTATAATTCTGTAAAGCCATATTTGATCTGGTCGCGAATCATATTTAGATCACCATACAACCTGATACTGACCTGCAAATTGCAAAAAACGTAAGAAAAGTTGAATTTCGCGGGCTACCTTGGCGCATCCCCCTTAAATACACGATGGCACTGACATGGACGCGCAAACTGTAACCATGAATTCAGCACATGGTTCTAAACAACCTAGCATAGAAATATTTAGTCGGTTATCAAAAAACAATCTGCTGTTTCATCGAAAAGTGCAATACCTACTTAGAGGTGTGTGAAACAGCGATTTTTTATAAATTACCTACGAAAAATTTTAACATGTCGATGTCCCTGCCACCCTGCATGTGTAGACCAAAGTTATTGGGCCTGGTTAAGAGGCTTACAAGAGCTAAAGCGCGGTCACTGTCGGATTGCATAGAAAAGAAAGAGGCGCGATGACACAACGCTGGGAATTTATAGCAAAATATGAAGCAATTGTGGATTTACAAAAAAATTATACATTGGACTAAAAAATTAAAACACTATTACGTTAGTATTGTTACTTGTAGAATAATCTGACAAAAAATCTGAATGTAGTATGGTTTTTAAACCTTAAAATATTTTTTTAGAGGTATCTTCGTGATTTTTTTCTATCATATCAAGTTAACTTAACTGTATTATGTTTTCAACACACTATCTAACTAGCATATATCCTGCAGAATATCATATATTTTTCTGATTTTGGTTAGTGCAATGGATCATATATTTTTAGGCAGTATAAATTTGCGTTTGGGTCATGTAGTCCCCTTAAATGGTTCCGCAATATTATTGATTACAATGAACGTTATGAACTCTTCATGCAGGTCGGTGACCACATGGACCAGGCACGCATCGCAGAAGAAAGCCAAAAATAACCTAGTTACCATCAGATTCAATAAATACTTTCTTTTTCAACCATCTTGGTTCATCGGAGCTGGCAAATAGAGACTGATGAAGTTCAATTTCACACCCAGTCGGTAATTTATTAATTAGATGGCACAGAGCCAAATCATTAATAACGTATAGGTATTCAGATTTTTGATACAAGTGCATGTGTGTGTAAGAATTGTTTAGGTATATAGAAATAGATATCAGGTACCTCAGGGCTCCGTTCAAAGACATCAAAAGGAAAGGCTAAGAATAAATTAAATTACTCATTTTTGCATTACCTATCTTTAGATTCTTTAGGTAAACATTATGACAGATTCTGGAAATTTGTTACTAACAAATACTGTTATCTCAAATAGAGGTGTTGAGATTGTGTCGTCATATTATCTAGAGAAAATATTTCTCAGGGCGAAATGAATCATAGGAGACGGTGATCACGTTATGATTCTGTTATCATTCGCACATTGTTAACTGGAGATGTGGTTTTCAATCGTGTTGGTTTGGTTGAAGAGGCGTTATTTTTTGCCCATGACTTTAGGTGAGCTTTAAATAACATTAGCTGGCAGTAGCCTTTGAGCTCTTAATAACATAATCTATGCTTAGTTTGATCAAGCAGGCCACAATGTTTATCTGTGGGGTCGTAATGATACGAGTATTCCGCCATTGTCAATCCGTGGTACTTTTGAAAAACATAATGTTTTTTCGGCCATCCTGTGAAGAAATCCATATAATGTTGGTTGGCTGGAACAGAAATTAGAACTCGTATAAAATCGTTTCTCACAACAACAAAAATAACAATAACAACAACACAACACAACATAGAAAAACATTATTGATTTGTCCACTCAATAATGGACTTTTTTTTTTCTGCTTTGTTTTTTATTTATCTTTAGACAAAGCAGGCAGATTTTTGATCCACGAGAACGTACAAAAAACTCACAAAGAAACGCGAATTTTCCACAAAAAAATGTCCTTGACATAGATTTAGTTCCATTAGAACATAAGACACTACTTTTGACCTTTGCTATTAGAATATTTCTTTTCCCAAACTACCGTCCTAATGAAAACCGATGACGTATTCGGATCATTTCTTTCAATTAATTGATACTTATCATGCTACAGATATTAACAGGTATAGTTGCTACGCGAACTATGAAGCTTGAGCATTCAAATTACAATTTTAATTAGTAGGTTTAAAGTTGTATATTCTAAGGATATTTATATTTTCATTGTTATTACTTTGGTTATCGATGAATTCATTTATATTAGTACCTGACTATGATTAAATCATTGATATTTGATAGCGGAAACAGTAAGTGTCCATGAATGATTTTTTTTTCATGTTGTATTTTATCACTGTAAGGCTAAATTGTGATTGTGGAATTTTTCAGAGGAAAAACGATTTACCATACGGCCTAATAGGCTATACTTTTTATTATAGATATTTTGTTCATATAAATTCATAAAATCGCGCATTTCTTTAAGGGTCTCAAAATACCATATGAGACACCAATCTACATGGTCTTCACATGATCTGACCAAGATTATGTCTGAACTTTAAAAGAGACTGTGACTTCTGAGTTTCTTTCACCCTTTCTTCTCAGAGTAGTCAGATAGGAAAGGCCGACCTCATCTAGTTTTTAAAATATGATTGAAATGTGTTTGTACAAACCTTATAATAATCTAGCATTTAAGCTATCTCGGCAAATGGTTAATCATCTACTTGGAACAGACCTCTATTCTCGTAGTTAAAGTGAAAATGAAGCTCCACAACACAAACATCACACACAACACATAACTACAACGCTGAACTACATTTTATTTGGTGCAATTGCCAAACACAGTTCGCAGTCGGGACCGAGAGTTCAAACTAGCAAATGACCACTTTTTTACACAATCCGGATATACAGTGGGCCTGCTTATCTTGTCTTAATCAGACGTATAATGCCACCCAGCGTTGATTTATGGGTACAAAAGTTAAGGCCCCAATTAAATCATGATCCCTTGACATCTGACGCGACACCTAAGAAGGTTGAAATACTCGCATTAATAACACTCTTTAATCTTTTCAGACGAAACCGCAGAACATTCGAGTACCTACAACGACGGTTCAATCAAGTTTGGACGGTAGTTTCTAAAGGATAAAGTCTTAAATGGGACTGTAAGATGAGCTGGCACAGAGGACAGTTCGTCATTCGAAGTCAAATTACTTAAAGCAATGAAGGTGACGGAACATTTTTTGTTAATTTATTTTAAACTACTGATACTTTGTAACTGCACTTACGCAGACAATGAAGGTATCTTTTAAGGATTTTTATTTATTTTAATTACGTGTTATCAGCCTGCATTAATCGGGAAATCCAATCACAATCGGGGCTTGATAACAGCTGTTTGTGGTTAGCTGACCGTGTGTCACAATCAGTCAGTCACCTTAGCGACTGTCTGCTAATTAAGTTAGTAGTACCTAATATGGACGGTGGGTTTACTTAATTCAATACCTACCATTTCATCTAACATTCTGCGTGGTGCTATGGTTACCCATAACGACTGTCATGATTGAAGACAGAAGCGGTTTGCTGATCACACACAATATACATAGTTAAATATTCGAGGAGATGTACGGATATGATGGAATTGTATCCTGCGGTTGAAAAGGCTGAAATTTATGTAAAAATACTTAGGTACAAGCCCTTTTTAGCACACATGACGATAACTTATTATTAAAACGTGTAGGCCAAGTACGAGTAAACATATTTTCTTCCTACGACTTTCGAAGAATCGACCTCCTTCCTAGAAAGAAATCTAGTAAGGAGTTCGATTCTTCGATATGGGTCATTGCTCTTTTTTTTTTTCGCAGTTAATTTTAATCGTGATCTGGCAGATTGAGTAATTTATGTGGCCTACCCAAATGTCCTTTCTTTGGTATTGTTCGTCGAATCGTTGAGCTCCGTAATTCCTGACTTCCTGAGTTGAGCTGCACGATTACTGACAAATGCGTGCACTGACTGGACAGGTCCACTCAATCTGTGTGGTTCTTTCCTCAAAAGACCATTTCAGATACCAATCTACATGGTCTTCACATGATTTGACCAAGATTATGTCTGGACTTTAAAAGAGACTGTGACCTCTGAGTTTGTTTCGGCCTTTCTTCTCAGAGTAGTCAGATAGGAAACGCCGACCTCATCTAGTTTAAAAATATGATTGACGTGTAAAAGTGTTTGTACAAACCTACTTACAGAAATAAAATCATTTATCATTTATCGAAAGTCTATAAAAATAGCATTTGTAACTTCGAAACAAGTGCAATTTTAGTACGACTCAAAAGTAGACTTTAAACAGCTAAATAAACAAACAAACTGTTTAACACAATCGCCGTAATATAAAACGGACCTCGTTTTCATGATTAAGGTCATTGGAATTAAGTCAGAATTACGTCGGCATTTTTTGTTTCGCTGTGAATTTAATTCAATCTCGGACTAAATGCTTTGTGGATTATTTGTAACGTTAAAGTTAATGGAGGAATGCCACTGCTTTTAAATATTGTACGTGTTATAATTACTTACATGTTTTGGTAAGAAATTCTTAACTACTACTTTAGCTATTTATTCGATATGTAAACAATGTCACATTCGCACAAGTAATGAGGTAGCTGCTGTCACTAATGTCATCTGTCAGTCACCATGAATGGCGGGAAAAGTTAAAAGTGAAGTGGCCCGGCACGAGAGATTTGGTGTGGTAGTGAGCCAGTGTAGTGATTTATTCAACATAAATACGAGATCAACAGGATTCTACACTACTATTATACAATAATGGTTTGATAGTCATATTCTCTGGGTGTAACTAGGTGAAATGGAGTTGTTAGCGATCCTGATGAACTTCAAACAGGAAATACCGGATTAAAGGTTAGGCAGAACTGTGTAAACCCCATTTTTAATAAAGTTGAAGTCCCATTCCATTGAGGGCGAGCCTGAGGACAGGATCATATGAAGGGTCTCCAGCGGGGCATCCTTAAGAATGAGCGTGATTTTGTGAATACTAGTAAATCCCTATTACAAGTTTTTTTTGCCAAAAAACTAAAGAAGCAAATTAACACATAAATGAGTCAGTAATAAGACCATGTTAAGAGTAAATGAAAGCATAAAGATTATGACGTGTGACACATGAGTTCCGCCCTAATCAATCAATGGTGACCTAAACAGGGTTACGATACCGGGCCACGAAAAAAATGTGTTAGATATCTGTTTTTATTAATTAAGTACGCGGCATGTTTGAAAGATGGTCTACCTGATATTTTGAGATAAGGTACAAATTACTGCTTTTAAACATAAAGATGGCGCTTAGAAACTTACATTTTTATTGGCATCTACTTTACGCGCGAAATTTAGTAACACTATTTTAGAGCTGAAGTAGGTATAGGGTGGGCCACAAAATGCTCATTGTATATTGTTATTTAAATTGATTTTCTTTGTTACAGAAACTTCTTATAAGTAGTCTTTCAATGTTCTTAAAAGCGGGTGAGAAGTCCAAAACTAAACATGTCTTGGTAACAACGATTAGGCTGATTTTATAAATTTTATTTTTTCAGTGATTGATATGAATAAAAGCAAAATTTAAAGCATTAGGTAGGTACAATAAAACAGCAAAGAATCAAAGTCTGTAGGAGTGCAAACTCAGCAATGCGGGTTAATACATAATTATGTAGTCGTTTAATTAACAGTCCCAGGGCATTGATCGCAGAAATCATCTTTATTAGCAAACTTAGCGATAGGAATTTGGATTAGTAGGTCGGCTCGTGTTTCTACGATAGGTATGTTTCTAGCTTTATACTTTGCTAATTTTTGTCTTTGTCGAGAGGCACAAATAATCGATGAAGTAGAATTTTAATGACTTCTTGCATACACCGTGTACAAAATCAGAGGGTTCCCCTGGACTTTGGAACGACTTTTTGTGGTCAGTCTTACAATGTCCGTATAAATAAGGCATGGCTCTGGGGGCCTACTCTTTAATTCCGTCAACGAAGAAACGGGCCCGTCTGAAAGTAGTTGGATAAGTACATTGGAATGAACCCTACTCCCGAATATTAACTTTGTCCAACAGGCAAAAACACATCGGCGGGGTAATTGCGTGACACACTAACAATAGGAATGGATTTCATTTTGACAGTTCAACAACATTCATTGCGTTATTTACGTTGTGAGCAGACAATTTTGTCGAACATGTATGAAGCAATGGATTAGAAATAGGCTTCAAAATTATTCAAAATGATTCAAATTGTGATTGATAGTGTGTTACCCAATTAGGGTGCTGGAGTAAGGACAACTGTGAAACCGTGTTGTCATTCATTCGTAGTTCGGGTCTCAAAGTAATCTTATGTTCGTAGGTGATACGGAGTAGGAAACGTCCGTACCTTCGGTCAAAACTACGGATTTCGTGCTTAGAGAGTAGACCTCTAGTACAGTATTGCTTCCGTCTTTGAACGCCAGCGTACCGTGATACTTGACTGAACATAACTGATTTTACTCGCCCGCTGAATCGGTTAATCGGTTACGTCTTTGCAGACGTAATCGATTTAAGCTAAAATAAGTATCAAAAACAACTAAAACCGTTAAAAAAAAAAACTAGAGGCTTGAGTTCTTGCACTTGCATAAGTATGAAAATGTCTTTGAAAAGTGCAATACGAGATTATTATTATGAATATGTTATAAAAATAATTTGTCAGAGATTTTATGACAAAGATACCAGCTTTAGCAGAGAAATTCACGCAATCAGCTATGATAATGTCCATACGGACATTATCATAGCTTATTGCGTGAAATTGCGATGTATATACATCGGTAATAATGTTGAGTGCTACACTGTCGAAATTATCTTTAGACAGGTTCACAGTGAGATAAGATCGTAACAGATAACTGATCCATACCAAATTTCTAAATAATGAATGTATACAGGAAACGCTCTATAATTATTTTTTTGTGGGAATTTCTCTCTTTGGATTTTTATTTTATTTGGGAAAACAAACAATCGTACATTGTATATTATATCTAGATTCACAGTACGCTTTAAGTAAATGCATAATCCACTACGTTTCCACATGTTACTAGCGTAAAGATGCAGTTTTGGTAAAATGAAATAAGATAAATATATAACAACAATACAAGTATTTCGTAATCTTAAAACCAAATAGTTAAAATTTTAATCCCCTTTCGTTTGACTATTTTTGATGAATAAAACCTATATAAAAGAAATAAAAATATTTTATTAGGGACACGCACAGGAAATACAAACATTAAAAATAAAAATAATAAAAGGAGCATTACATGTAGGAGCATGTAATGCAGCAGCCGTATTAGTAATTTCATTCAAGCCGTAGAAAGATTTCAATACATGACACATGTTTGTGCAATTGATCCCTATCACTTACTTGTTACTCAGTTTGAGCAAAACTGACCTTGGGAGTCGGATAAGTTAAAAGTAAATTAGATTTAAATTAACACTCTACTTCATTCTCGTTTCAGATGGTCCAACCTTATCGAATACCCACCGTAGCTACACTAATACTCCTGTTGTTACTACAACCAGCACTAGAAGCAAAGAGATCAAAAGGAAAAGTAATATGTCCAATAGGATTCCAAATAGCTTACTCCAATATCAATGGAGAACCATTATGCTACCGATTAAAAGGCCCAGAGAAACTATCAGACAAATACGTCGGGTGTACCGGTAACCTATACACTTCCAAACTGTACAACAGTTTGAATCTGACTAAGTCTGAGTTAGTATTATGGACAGAGTACAAATCATTGTACTCTGGGGGACCCTTTATTGATTACTCGTTTACAAAATCAACAGGGTCTCTTTTAGAAACCACGTTTGAAGTAGCTAACCCGCAAAAGGGTGTTGAAGAAGAGCTATGCGTAGTGATAGACCCAGTAAGTAATTTTACAACTACGAGATGCGACGACGAGTTCTACAGGTACTGTCTGGTAGAGCCTTATGTTGATGAAGATGCAATGTCGAGCGAGGGTTGTGATGAATTCAAAGGCTCTTGGAGGTTTTGGTCTCCTAAAGCGACCTGCTTGTCTCCTGCCACTGCTGTTGGAGGAGGCGCAGTTAGAGCCACTTGGTTTCAATCAAAGGAAATATGTGAGAAAAGAGGAGGTACAGTTCTTTACAATGGGTGGAGATACTCAAATAACCCACTGTTACGCATCTCTGGATCGCTTCCTGTTTATCCGCTGGGCATTACGTACGACCCTCAACGTCACAGTCACATTGTGAATGAAGATGCTACGGTGAGTTACGATTTCATTCAATCTTGTTTAGCTCATGTCCATCAATGTTACTTTGACTTTGATCTTGAAAACATCTATAAAAGCATTCTTAAGTATTCCCAAAAATAATTTGTCTGTCTATGTGTAATATTTTCTACAATACGTGTATAATTTTTGTGAAGTGTGGAATATTATTCCTTAATATCGATTAAAACTCATTTCATATTTCTAATATCTGTTATCTTAAAACTTAATACTTCCATAGTAATATTAGCTAGTGTGTAGTGTCTATGTTCTAGTCTCAAAAATGTTGTTGAGTATTTATTAATATTGATGTTAGTTACAAACCAAACACTGCTTTTGTTGTTTTAGAATGTTTTGTTTTTAATAGCTATTGGACTGTGGTGGCTGGTTTCCATTTGTATCTCCTTCGATCACACAAAGCCCTTTTGAGCTCGAAACATGGGGCTGTTGTAGGTATGATACCAGAAATCCAGAATCATGCAGTCACAGGCTGCCGCCGCGAAGGGTTGCGCAACCCGTATTCCGGGATGTGTGGGTGTTGGTGCGAACTTTTTCAAATTTTGTTTCATTTATTCAATAGTCACTAATTATTTTGCATGAATGAAATTTGGAATAGCATATTATGTGTTTAAAAATACATTGCTTAGCTTTTAACATCATGTATTCGTAAATAAATGTGAGGCTTCTCGTAAGCTTATTTTTTTAAAGCTCAGTTTTTGGAGAATTTATGTTTCAATTAAATCATTCTACAACTCTACCACTATCTTGTTTAATAAACTGTCTATTATTTATAATGAATGAATGATGATGTTTTTATTTATGCCCAATCAAAAATTCATCAACTCAGCCTATCGCAGTCCACTGCTGGACATAGGCCTCTCCCATGCTGCGCCATCAAAAATTGAGCTTCTAATAATTTCTTCTAAAATATTTATTGTTTAATGTCGTGTATGGCCCGTTTATGTATCGCTTCATACAAATAATAATTACTAATCCTATTGATTAATACGCATAATATTCACCTTGCAGACGCCACCAGCGGAATGGGGCGACAATATTGGAATGATGAGTAGCAATGAAACTTCTTACGGAGCTATAAGAAACGGTATATGGGACTTGGTGAACAGTTCCTACATATTCTTCGACGTAATTTGTGAGAAAAACGTCGAATTAAGAAAAGTTGAACTAGTAGTTTCTGCTGATGAGTGAGTACCTTCTTTAAATATTAGTAGATATTAAAACACATATATTTCATTGATAACATTTAAAAAAAATACTTCTGAAATGTATGAGTAATTCAGACTACCGAGCAAAGATTACGTACAGAGTCAGTTACTATCTAATATCTTTGTATCATAAGTCCAAACCGTTTATTTTCACAGACAAAACAAGTTGATATTGACTATAGGAGATAACGTCGATGAAAACAACATCTACTGCTTCACTGATTCCGAGACATTTTCCCCAACTCCTGTCAAGATTAGCTTCGATGATATATACAACAAGTTATTAACCTACGTCCTTAAGCCCATAGGTGATGGCTACTATTGGTGTGTTCATATAGATTCTAAAAGATTTCTCGTCTCAGAATCTAACAGAGCTCTCTGGGTAAGAGAGGAACAATCTCTCCGATATAATTTCGCTGTCAAACTTGCCTTAAAGAAAGAATACAGATTTGAAAGCTTGGAAAGACTGAAGAAAATATGGGAGAAGAAGTTAAAAGAATACATTTTCTATTCGACAAATTATAATAAGATTAATGGAGGGTTAGAACAAATTCAAGATCCGAAAGCCTTTGAAGGTATGTTGAAAGACTTCAAAACTTCGCATCCAGATTTGAATCCGAAAGAGAAAGAAATACTGTACGGGTTAAAGTTGAAGAAATTGTTTTTGGATGGGAAGACGGTGGTGTTACATTTAAACCTGAATCCTAGGATGAAACCGGTGCAACCTGGAACTTGGGATGACATTGAAATCGTTTATATGAAGCCTGTTTATTATTGTATAGCTGGTAACCATGAATTTGGTGAGTAGATTCTTTTGATATACTAAGTATCGATCTCATTCTTGATTGGGTAAATCCCGTAATTAATTACCTCTCAAATTCTATAATACTTTCTTATTTATTTGTTCATTGTACACCACATAAAACACAAAAAGGGCTTCTGACCTTTTATTTTCCTCGTATCAAATTGGCGGTATCCTATAAGAGAAAACTTGCTCGGGATCATATCTGATATAACTTCATTTATAGGTGTCCTAATTAGTCTTATTATATCCAACTGCAGAGGTTAAATAGTCCGACAGACGCTCGCACCGTCTGTACTGATAGGAACAACATACGAAGGTACCTACATACTTGGTTTTGTTACGTCTACGATACCTACCTAGGTGTTAGTAGCTTGGTTTTAAACAATCGTGGTTGGTTCTTTATAGGAAATGGATATTAATCAATTAGATATCATATTTTTTATAATCTTTACCTTGTTTCTATAGACATGTCATATCTTGTCTCAATGTCACTGCAGATCAGAGAATTAAATCATCAATTAAGGATAATATCATTCATTGTTGACGGCAGATCTTGTAAATTAAAATGTCTTTTAAGTCTACATTGTCTTGGTTAAGTACTCGAGATTAAACCTCGGGATTTATCTGTGGAGAAGTAATTTGATCGTTGACTGATAAGCCGGATGACTTTTTATCACTCAGCAACCTGGCTGTGGTGGGGTCCTGGTTTCAATGCCTGGGCATAGTAGCACAGCATAGCATAACAGCAGCCCGGTTAAGAGGATTTGTGTCCGGTTAATCACGATAGCCCCGTTAAGGCTTTCCCCATCACATGGGTCACGCATAAGTAGCAAAATGTGGGTGCACTAGTGCTTTCTGGAAATACGATCCAACTCTATGTCTATCTTTTCCAGTGGAATCAATAAACGTGCAATGCCAGATCCACTCCTGCGTCGGTAATTTCAACGACGGCGTGCAGGTGGTGACGACTATCGATGAGAACTGCTTTATGTCCACCGAGCTGCCGGCCCTGTTAAACAACCAGGTCTCCATGCCGACGCCTGCTGGTGCAGTTAGACCTGCAAACCCTGTAAGTGTAGTAGTGTATATGTTTACTATAATTAACGTTAGCAGTTGGTATCTGAGTGACTATACAGGTTGTAAGGGATATTTACGCAGAAACTTTTACCAGGAATTCAGTACATTATTGTAGATCTTGTTCTAGACCCACCAGCGTTGATTTTTTTCATAGGGAAAACAAATATCAGCTGGTTGAGCATTTTGACTCTCTAGGTATTGCACTTTTGTATGTAACAGCAGATTTTTTAAATCATGTGCAGAATTATTCATGATAAGAGTTTTCGCGTCCACGTTCCTTACACCGTGTATGGTGAAAAGTGTTTTAGGAGATTTCGGGATTATAATATAATTTATATCTTGGTTCAGAGGAGCTTGGCAAGGAAAATTATTATATGATATTATCTGCTTACATAGCCAGAGGAATTGAGCAATTTCATTGTTTGTTTTTCTAAGCAGAAAGCTATAAGTAAGCTAAGCTATAGGTACGATATTAGAACTTAGAACGTACAAAATTATAACTAATAATAGGTTTTAACATGTTTCTATTTCGCAATTGTTGACTAACATGCATAGTCACAAACTAATTCAATATTTTGTAACTAACTACGTATGTTTTAATCGTAACATAAAACGTACATAACTCGGTCAAATTCTGGCAACAGTATTGATACTTATGTTTCCGGTATTTGGCTAGGTAAACTAACGTTACATGATCATAAATAAAACATTTAACTGTAAATCTAACAACTGGCTTATTTCTATCCCACGCAATCAGTGATATTAAATTATCATTACTCATTACAAAATAGTTCATCAAGTAGATACTACAACCCAAATATCCACATCTATTTTGGAAGTAAACGATTTGCACTGAAAATCAGCAGATTGAGAATATAGGTCTGAATATATGCAATATTTCCGGAGACGTAGGACTCTGCCTAATATGTTGTCAACTTTCAAAGGTTGAATTAAGTAGCTTGACAATAATTTCTCAAATAAACCAAAGAAATACAGTTACCTCATCTTGTACGTTATTACTTATCCTAATCTTGAGGATTTAATTCTGAATGATTATACCAGTCTAATTAAGTAGAATACAATAAATAATTATACCATTAAAAGGAATCAAATGAATAATTCAATGATATAATAAATAATATATTTGAAAACAAAAGTCAGGTTTAACTTACTCTTAATAGTTATAGCTGTATTTGTAATAATTATATATAATAATTGCACTGAACTCATCCTGCCCCGCACTAACTAACGAACTAACCATTTTAGGTCGTCAAGCTTCAAATGGATGACCAAGGTTCAGACAGTTCAGAAGAGGGACTGACTACGACTTTCACGGTGACGCCTACTACAGAATATGTAGATACTCCCCGAACAGCAGGTCTAAACAATATTTCTACAGCAAATAACAATGATGAGGAGAAAACACCGGCTTCGACAACAACATCGACATCAACTGAAACTCCTCGTATGGTTTATACTCCTCCTGTTGTTACTCCTGAGACAATTAGAACTGAAATACCGGTAATAATAACTCCAGAATGGATTACTACTACTAGCACTACTACAACTAGTACTACGCCTGCACCATGGACAGTTCCACCAACTCCGCTACCAGTAAGTCCTGATACAAGGTGGGGCAAAAGCAACGTCATAATGTGAATATGCCATAATTTTTGCAAAAGGCGTCATTTGGTCATTGTTATTATATACATTATGTTGTAGACAGATAGAGAATTAGTTGACAATGCAATGGAGCGATACACACAGTCACACAGCTCAGGTAACGATGGATATTTTGAAACACCAAATTTTGGGGCTGTGTGATCTCCGTTTTGGCGATTTGAACTGGCCGTCTAGATCGCCAGATCTGACGACACCAGATTTCCTTCTTTGGGGCTTTTTGAAATCTCGCGTTTACCATATCAAACCACAAAACTTGCAAGTCTTAAAAGCCAACATTGAAAAAGAAACCAATTTGGAGGATGCTTTGCGAGCAACATATCAAAATGCTGTAAAACGAGCACAAATGTGCATCACCTCAAGAGGTGGTCGTTTGACCGATATCATTTTTTCGACATAATATCATAAATTTTACAGCCATAAATAAATAAACTTTTCGTGAAAACAGATCCCAATTCTTTTAATTTCCTACCAGATGGCAGCCAATTTATATTATGACATTACTTTAGCCCGACCTTGTACTTGTTTGTGGATATCCCGTAGTTAGTTTTGTAAAATCTGCAAAATGATCTACGAGATACAAAGAAAGGGTTTCTAAAATTCTTGCTGAAGGGAATGAGGCATATTTAATGTTAGACTGAAAATAAAGTAGCGGTGTGTTTCAAAGATTATATGTAGGTAGGTAACAATTTGAATATTTACCATTTATCATTGCATGAATCATTTGCATGAGCTGCATTTGCATGAGCATAATTATATTTAACACAATAATTTGTAACAGAAATGTATTTGGTGATGTTTCTCTATCCACTAATAATATTTCGGTCTAAAATTGTTTGTATTATCATAACTATATAATGTTTCCAGCCTTCAGAACAACTCCAACAAGTAATGGATGATCTGCAGAACCTAATCAATAATGACTCGGTGCCCGTGTTAAACGAAGATATCAGAACAGCATTTGACCAGGTAAATATTCACTGACGCTACTTTGACCACTTGAGATCGGAACAAGGATTAATAATAAAACATCCACAACTAAACAAATTGTTATTATGTACTTGGTCACACCAACCATCATTCTATTGGCTAGCTTTTGCGCTTTTATGAGCGTTGGGAAGTGAGTGATGAGCAGGACCCCATACCTCTTAACACACACCTTTGTCGTACCCGGTACAATGGAAATTGCACCCACCATAACCAAATTCTTGCTATTTCCAGGTAGATGGACTTCTAGCAGAAAACTTGGACTTGTCTATCCCAGGTGAACTTCTTCACCTCTTAGACGGGATCGGATCTCGACTGGACCTGGAAGGGTCTGAGAATGCGACGACTATCAGAGATAATATAGCGCTGTTGGTGACTGATGCTGATCCCAACCTACCCGTGAAGGGCCTCAGGATCGCTGCTAGGGAGCTAGACACTTTCTCTGATGGAGCTTTTGAGATTCTCAGAGGTATGTATATCTGCTGTGATGATCTGTAAGATGGGATATATAGAATAACTGTAAATACGCACATTTTAAGGTACAGTTACCTGGATTCGGACACCTAAACAGTTTTGCAAATTCATTTAAGAGTAATTACGACATAAGGTTTGTCTGATTGTCTAGTTTACTAGCTTCTGACTAGTCTTTGTGCCAATGAAAAAAACTCTTAAACAGACATACACAGAAACTCACGCCTTCTTCCCATGGCGATAGGCAGATACTACAGAACGCCACCTACTACGATCCTTACGAACTCCTTTAGCCTCGTTTACGTTCATACATCTGGTCAACGTTTTTCAATAAGCATTTGTTCACGTTTTATGACGCACGGCATTGAACGCAACGCCGAACTAATTTGAATCAGTTGTAACATGTGTGCCGGAATTATTGGCTGTTTAATGCAATCGTCGTGGAAATGATACTGTAAGGAAATAAGAAATATTATGTTGCTGTATAGTTTTTAGTTATATTCCTTGTTATGAAATTAGTTTTTGTCTTATGATATACAATAGAACCACGATTACTAGGATATTTTACTACTACTACTGGATACTTTGGCAAACTTAATTTTTATCTTGGTTTCAAAGTAAATCATTTAAAATAATTACTGATTGCGATCGCCACTAAGTTTGTCATGTGTTCCGATAGATACTTAATCCGTGGCAATGAGGCACATGTTAACAATACCATGATATTTTTTACCTAACAAGACAAAAGAGATATCCTATAACAACCTAAACCAAAATGTCTTTACTAGGCATTTTAAGGATCGTACGAAGTGAAGTTCTTTAGTTTCTGCCTAACCTCATGGGAAAATGGCTTGAGTTTATATACGCATTTTGTTGAAGCCAAAAAAAAAAAAAAAATTTGACTCTTATAGTCTAAAAAGCTCTAATTCATTAATCTATAAAATGTTTAAGAATGTCGTTTATGAGAGCATTTCGGTCGCTTCCTATATACTTTCCCTCCCATAATGATTGAGTGACAACATATTTTCTACGAATGACATTTTGCCTCGGGACACCGCTAAAGTTACATATTCGTGATTACGTGAGTGCGCGCGCAATTTATGGAACTTTTATAACCGCTATAATGTAGGGCTGCTAATACTGCAACCTATTAACTTTGGGTGAACATTAATCGTGAGTAAAGTGCAGTGAGCTGGTACCTGAGCTCATGCCCGACAAGTCACTGACCAATGAAGTCACGTGGAACTAGCTGAGCCGTCCACTTCAGTATTCCTCGCCAGTTCTTACCCCCTTCCTCAGAGACGATGCTCTCCGCGAACGCGTCACGTAATTAATGAACCCGCGTACAGTACCTAAAACCTCACCGCAAACATAATATTATCATAATACAAAGTAGCCACCACATTTTTTTTAACGCTAACATCCTATGACCATACTTTTTTTTCTCATTTTCATACCTTTATTTCTGTATACTTAAATTATAAGCAAATAAATTATTTATATTTCTAACGTTTAAAACCTATTACCCCACAGAAGAATTCGACTCAGCCAACTTACAATTAGAAAACAGTGAGGCAGTAGTAAGGCTGCCTGACTCCGTGGCCTCATCATCTCGTCGTATCAGCTTCGTAGTCTTCCGTAACGACCGCGCCTTCCACACCCAGAGTTCTGATGACTTCTTCGTCAACAGCCGGGTGCTCAGCGTAAACGTTGAGAATGTAACTGAGTTTGAAGGGGGAGAGGTGAGTTTCGAAATACTTCTTATTAAGTTTTAGTAATAAAAGAGAGTTGTTTGAGATGAGACTACGGTTTCCTACGGACCATGAGCTCAATTTTAGAGAAATTAGTACTGCGTTTTTAGTTAGAAAAGTATTTACAGTAGTCCATTCTATGTAGTTTTACGTATTTATCAATGAAATACTGTTCTCAATTCTTAATCTTTATTACATTTAATTAATAACCATAATTATTTTCTGTTTTGCAGACGGTGGACATCCACTTCAGTTCTATCGGCGGCGGTCCCGAACGGAACCAAAGTCGGGCCTGCGCCTTCTGGCATTTCCTGGAGGGCGGCCAGGGCTACTGGTCGCAGGACGGCTGCACCTTCATCCGCGCCACGCGCCCAGGTATGCTCGACACCTGCCGCTGCAACCATCTCACACACTTCGCCGAAATACTTGTCCCCAGAGCCGTCTTTTCCGAAAGAAACGAACAAGTGCTCGAAATACTCTCCGTCATAGGCTGCTGCTTATCCATGTTCGGTCTTATCATTATAGGTATCACTGCCGCCCTCTTCAGGTCTTGGCGAAGAGACTTCAGCAACAAAATCTGGCTGCAGCTCTGCATCTCTATACTACTGCTCATCGTCTGTTTCTTAGTAATAGTTTTTGTAAAGTTCGACCATTACGGTATAACCTGCATGTTGGTGGGAGTGTTGTTACACTACTCTGTGTTAGCATCCTTCTGCTGGATGTTAGTGGCCGCTGTGATATCATACAGGAGATTGGTAATGGTGTTTACTCGTGACGCGTCGCACAAACTGTTGCGAGCATCTGCATTTTCTTGGGGAGTTCCCTGTGCTATAGTCGGCATCCTTCTTTCAGTCGCCCCGCAATCTTACGCGGGACGCTTCGAAGAGAAGACTCCGACGGGAGCTTTCTGCTATCCTTCAGGGCTCGGGCTCTGGTTGGCCCTGTACGCGCCGATCGCGGTCATGCTACTCGCAAACTGGACGCTATTCATTCTGATAGTGCGTTCCGTGTTTGCTTCTAACAGAGGGATAACGAGGCACGGCGATTCTAACGAAGCCATCCGCTGTGCCTCCGTCAGTTGTTTACTTGTGTTCTTGTTTGGTCTTCCGTGGATATTCGGTTTGTTTGCTTACAACATCGTGTTGGCTTACCTGTTCGCTTTGACGGCTACTTTCCAAGGTTTTGTGTTGTTTATATTCTTTGTCGTTGGCAACAAGAAGACGCGAGATCTTTGGCTGAACAAGTTAAAGATCAAGCAGACTCGCAAGATTCCAGTGACTTCTTCGACCTACACCAACAGGAGTACAGGTCCTGCCTTCCGAAGCGCGCCTCAGAACTCAGTGGAGGCGAAGGTTTCAAAGCCCAGGTCTTTAGCGACTTCTGACGACTCGAGGTTCTCTTGACGAAAGCAAGCAAGGTCCTCCAAAACGGGCCGCTTGAGGAAAAGGTCTAGTGACATTTCTTCCCAAAATAATAAGTAGTGATTTCCTACAAGAATTGAATTTGTAGATTCAGTGCAGATGTTATTTCTTTTATCTTTTGAGAATATTAATGCATTTACATTCCAGGAGTTTTGCTTATTATTGGGGATATCTTCAGATCCTATGACGACATAGTTCCTTCTGAGCTGGTTGTTAAATGTTTCTACTTACATACTGTGTTATAATAATATAAAAGTCTGCTTTCCTTGAGTGATATGCAGCAGCCTATTATTTTTTTAATTTATGCAGACAAGAGAAACGAGAGATTTCTTGTACGTTTCTAATTTTATTTATAAGACTTCTGTTACCTTTTTCGAGTATTAAGTATGATTGTATTGTAGTAGATCATATTACGTAATTTAATCGTATCTAATAATTATATAATTCGACTTTCAGTTGATAGTCTGTTTTTTTTTGTAGAAATTATTTCTTGTTTAAATGTATTCTTACTATTTGTATATATCCTGTAATTCGTTCATCGCTCATCAATTTCTATCTTGAAGTGTATGGTTTAATCACAAAGTGGTGAACAAATCAGTTAAGGCCCAGAACTCATTCTCATTAATCATCAAGATTATCTTAGCCAAAAGAACTTAGGTACGAATATGTATTATTAACACATGTTTCAGTCATAAGCTTGCCATGCACAAGGCTATGGGTCTGTTCAAACGTGCCATAACCATAGAAGTTCCACAACGACAAAATAGTGGTAATGTAGTGCTATTAATAAAATCAGTATTTTAATTTATTTACCTATGCTCTATACATATATCAAAATATTTGAATCGGAATATGTATTTGCAATCAGCGGGGTAATTGCGTAACACACTAACAGTAGGAATGGCTTTTACGTTATTTACGTTGTCGAGCAGACAAATTTTTCGAACATATGAAGCAATAGCTTAGCAATATCCTTCAAAATGATTCAGATTGTGATTGATAGTGTGTTACGAAATTAGGATGCTGGTCGCAATATAGTTGCAAAATGGTCGTCATGTGGTAGGCCGTCGTGAGTGGTTGCGTACTGGTGAGCACACGATCGCAACATCCGTTGAACGCAGCTGCGAAAAAAAGTTCATAAGTGTAAATGGAACTTTTGTGCCTGGATACATTTTTGTCGCTGCGGTGTGGTTATAGGTGTAGCAAATATGAACAGACCCTATGTATCGTCAGATTTTAAACGATAAGTTGTCAAGTTTAATTTTCATATTCCCTATATCTGACGATATCAGTATTATATGTGCAAGGTAGGCTTCATGAAATTCACTTTCTAGTCTGTCTAAAATGCGTTCTGTTCCACGCTTATCTTTAAAAAAGTCAGTCAAGTGACTGATTACTTGTAAAATTGCTTCTAGCTTGTAACGGAACGCAACGGTAAGCATCAAAGATAGTTACCAAATAATTAATTTATATCTAGATATATGCTAGTTTGATATTTTGAGTAGAAGAGCTATTAATGTATTAGAACTTAGATATTTAGTACTGAGTACATATAGAGTATAAGGTTTGTAATGTAGTATTGATTTTGTATTATTATGGCATAAGAAAAGGTCACAATGAATTGAAATATCCTAGTTTAGCGGTTCTACTGACGACTAATGCCGGTTTTTACTAACGATCATGACAGCTAAATCAATACCTAAACAAAAGCATGCTCTTTGGTTTTTCTACGCAGAGCCGAGCGTAGGAAATCCAACAGTGCATTTTTAATAAGACATTTTTAGGTGTTACCTAGTGTTGGTGAAAACCGGTATAATAGTAAGTTATACTAAAAATAAGAATAAAACAAAGATATTTTTAATATATTCCATTTATGTTCTACTTGCATACATTATGCTAAA
The DNA here is from genome assembly GCA_916610205.1 of Griposia aprilina. Taxonomy (NCBI): domain Eukaryota; kingdom Metazoa; phylum Arthropoda; class Insecta; order Lepidoptera; family Noctuidae; genus Griposia; species Griposia aprilina. The sequence goes on along the minus strand of OU744295.1, from coordinate 2,390,554 downwards.
GGGCAAAGAACTATGATTTCAGTAGATAATATATAATTGTTTTAGTTTAGTATTATAGTTGATACCAAATATAAAATTATAATTATTCGTATTGAAAAACCTATGTTACGAATAGTTTTAATATAAAAAAAAAACTTGTAAAAACAGAAGCGGCTACCCAATGAGGTGTAAGAAATAGATAGCTTGAGTTAGAAAATTATTAAAAAAAATATGTGAAAAAGATTACTAACAATGTGGACGCCCTTGGGGTGCCGTACCCCAAGGGCATCCACATTGTTAGTAATCTTTTATTAAACACAGACTCACGCTCAGGTTATTTTTTTTTACTTGAAAGTTAGTTTGATAGAATCTTATACCTACTGTATTGTAAAACTGTAAATATAAAGTAGATAATGTAGTAGATTGTATATAAAGAACAAAATAGATAAGAGAAAAGACTAGAAGACTATATTCTCTTCATATTAAATTTTGTTGAGTCTAATACATATTTTATTATAATAATAACTAGCTGCGCCCCGCGGTTTCACCCGCAACGGTATGAAATATACTTTATGATCTATTCTCAGACCTACCAAAAATACATTAAAAAAATCTTAAAAATCGGTCAAGACGTTTCGGAGGAGTTCGATAACAAACACTGTGACACGAGAATTTTATATATATTAGAAGATAATAATTTAAAAAAAAACCTTTTGCAACTCACATATACGGCGTGTATCAGAAATGTGTTGTCATATTTAAGGTTGTGGTACAAACCATCAATCTGAACAGCTGTCCCATACATTTGGGTTGAGCAGGTATTGAAGTTTTGTACTTACAGCTTTCTTTATAATAACCGTTTCACATAATGCTATTTGCATCTATGAATGCTCGAATAACAGCACTGTCTTTCTGGTCAGGATCCTATTGTACTATTTTTTATAGTTAAATATTTATAATCTTAATCACAGAGGCATTTACTATACTATGAAATTATTTAATAAAAATATTTTAAGATATCGCATGTGTTTTATTGTAATGGTGTTTTTTATGTCACGTGCGCAGTTTTCGGCTATCATCATTCTATCCCGATTTATTAGCAGTCGCAGGAGGTCTTTTCTTCCCTACTTCGCTAATAGTCGTCATCTCGATAGAAACCCCTTGTCTATCCATATCATCTTTCACACAGTCCATCCAGTGTTCTGCTATATTTACCAGATTCTGACTCAGACCACCAGGATCACCGATCTCTGGTGCACCAGCACCTAATTGCGTAATATACTTTCAGTCACAATCTGAATGATTTTTCATTTTCTTGCCCTGATAAATAATTTATCCCGTAGGTGAGATTGGAGCGATGTCTAAAACTTATCGATTAAAAATAAACTGGCTACACACGTTACATGCATGCTACCATTCCTGTATAAATCGATACTTCAACTTATTAACACTCGAGCGACTATCTAGGACCTTCACGATATTATTAATTATCCAGCGATGTAATCTAATATATACCCATCCTTTGCGGTGGCGAGCCGTTCACGCGTCAATCAACCCGTAGGCTACGAGTGCATAAATAGATCGTAACCATGGCAACGCCCCGTTCGCTTAATAAACACGGTCCATTGAGCGTCGCCATGACAATGACTTTCATTTACTTTCATTCCATATCTGTCACCCGAGGCGACAACACAAAATGTTCTGGGGCATCAGTCCTGCTATCGATTTGCAAGAAGAGTACTTAAAATACGGCGATAAGAATGCATACGAGCTCAACTTCCTCGTCATCGGAGGCTGCGATGGTAGACATCTCCTCAAAACGTTGGCGCAAGCTTACCGACAAAACAGGCGGTATATGAACTTGTTTGTCGTCGATGGGTGTCCCGAGCTGGTGGCCAGACAACTCCTCCTTACATCGTTGGCGCTCGAGAAGACAACACGATGTGGTCTCTTAGAGAAAACCCGACGGTACCTGGAAGTCTACGGTAATATGTTGTTGCGACCTGCCACGTCAAGGTATTTGATCGCTAAGTCTCGTCAGTTAGCCGGAATGGTTACTAACCCTGAGTACATGAACTGCCTGCTACCCAGCGTCTCGATTGAGCAAATGAAGTATCGCGAACGCGATTACATGGAAAACCTCATCAATTTCTGGACAACTGGTAACACTAATCAGTTTAATGCTTGCGAGCTCTGGGAACACCGTGTGAGACATAGTCTTGGTATAAGATACGACTCCAGAATGGGTGTGTACGACTGGGATTATCACATGAGGATGAAGGAAATCGGAAGCCAGATTTGTTATCCGGAATACAAGCATTTTCGTGAACACGGTGTGGCTTTTACATGGCTTGAGACAGAAGTGTGTCGACCAAATGTGAGCCTTGCTGCAGGTGTTTATAAGTGCGGTGACAGATACCTCCACAGGGGCTACCTAGGAGACATAGTAACATCTCCTTATATAGGGTATGGTCTCAACTGTGAAGATACGGATATGTTGAAATCCTCCCACGGCGTCAATTACAAACGTGCAACGGATATCGCGGAAAGAAATGTAATGAGAATGCTTTACGAACTAGAAAATCGTCAAGAATTTGACGCCGCCGCTTTAAACTTGGAAACAGAAAAGAATTTAGGTATGGTGGTGCTAGCGCAGATAGATGCGAAGATATCCGAGAGCGGACCTGAAGCTCCTTTACTATTACGTGAAGATCGCGATACTTACATACATGTGGAATATGGGAAGGTACACTTTTTGTCTCTGTCAGCATTGGAGCATTATCCTCATAAGCCGCAGTTCCAGGGTCTGTTTCATGGAGTGTTTGTGGGTCATAACATGTTGCCTCGTGTGAAACCGAGTGTGTGGTCGATGGCGCGTGACGACGCGGTGGTTCTCATGGAGTCGAGGAAGTATTTGGTGGAACAGAAGAGAGATAATGTGAAGGCTTATGGTGAACAGATCCAGCAGGCGGCCACAGCAGCCCAGTGCGAAAGGATCACTACGTTTGATGCAGAGAAAGATGATTTTGCCAGGTTTTTGATTAAACGAAGGAGTGAGAGTACTGATACGAATATTTCGTTTTAGATTTTTTCTTAGTATATTTTACTTTCGTAAATTACTTTCAAGTATTTTTTTTTCTGCTGTCGCCAGTGACGTATTCAGGAACACGTTGGTTTTGTTTTTAAATAACTGATGAGTTTAGTCTTATAAAAAATGTGTACCTACTTATTAATAAAAACGTTAATATAGGTGCCAACTGTTTCATTTTCAAAGCATACTGAATTGATTGCTTGGATGTATTTTTGTGTAGTTCAACTGGTTTTGGCTGTAACAGGCAACACTTTGGTTGTTTCAAGGTTTAAGTACATTATAAGATGTATGTGTAATGTACCTGTAAGCACCCTCATTGCGGGGCAAGAAAGGCCTCTTCCCAAACAGAGAAGGCACGACCAGTATTCCAACAGTAATTTTTCCTTTATCCATGTTATTCAATGGCAATATTAAATTGCCTGTCAGTACTATTTTTAGCCCATTACTCATTCCTTGCCTTCCTTGCTTCATTTTCTTGCCCGTCTTTGGTGGATTGGAACCCCACATTGAAGTATGATAATATACATATTATGTTAAAGGGGGAAATAAAGTAAAAAAAACAAACACTCAAAATGTGTCATCTATTTTTTCATTAATAATATGTTACATTCATTTAGTAAATCATATAGCAAATTTATTTACAAGACAAATCAAACGGAAAAAATTACAACGTCTTAACGTTTTTTTTTCGTTTAAAATTCGTATTTTTATTATATTATATAATATCACTTAAGTTTAACATTTTCTAAATCAGTAGTTCGGTAGTGGTGAACGGTTCCTACGAATCGTCGCAACTTCGCGATTGAGGAGACGAAACTTCATTATTATTGAGCCATTCCTCGTTGCTTGTGCGCCGCTTTATTATAAGTACAAAACATTCAATATTCAGTGTACACGATTAATTACTGTTCGATACATACAATGCTTACTGCTGGTTACCCGTGACTGTGCTATGCACGTTATCAAATAAGTACAGTTAGTTTCTAGATCTAATTAACGTATTATAGCACTCTCGCAAGTTAGTCCCCACGACATAGTTCACAGAACAGCCCTGTGGGAAGTCAAGTGTTCCACAGTTGATCATTTCACAGAGCTGTGTGTGACGACGCCGGGTATGACGTCATAGCACAGCACGGTAAACTACATAACTCCGATACATTAGTTACGAGAATTCGTATAAAGAACAGAGCACTACCGTGAGCAATGGCGGCGTCGGTCGCCGGTCGCAATTGACGTGTTAGGCCTACGCTTGCAGGCGGCGGTGCGCGGCGCGACACGAGCGACACGTGCGACACGCGACACGCGACCCGCGCGCCCCGCACCGCGCCGCACAGGACGCGCGCACGCGACGCCTACTGGGTGCTCCGCACTCGCGCTGCGCCGGGCCCGGGGGCACACTGGACGACAGGTAGCGACAGACACGACACGTGCTGCCGGAGCGAGAGAGTGACAGACGGTGCAGTGCGAGGTTCGCCGGCGACTCGCTTACAATATCGAGAGGCCTCGGGAGTCGCGGCCGACCCCGCACTGCGGCCGGCGAGTGCCACACCCAGTCACAGAGTATTGCAAATACATCTACCCTGTACGTGTTCATAGTTCCTATTTAGACTTACTTAGGGTTTAACGATTATCTAGGAGAATAATTACGAAAACACTCGGCGTCAGAGAACACCGTACCAGTGCGATGCAACCATACACGGCCGCTCCACTTTACTTTATTATTCAATAATTTAACTGTAAGTCAACTACATAATGGGTTTATATCCGTGGCCGGGCCACCTAGCCTAGCGTAAACGCGAATCAAACGATAACTTTCTAAATTATCACAATAAAATAAACTTGAAAACTATAACATATTTTTTTAACATACATCCTCTTCTAACTGTATCGGCATAAATTCGTTTTAAGTCAATACAATAATAATAGATATTCTGATAAAATCGAAATAACTTTTATTCACATTAAAGTTTTAGAATATGTGTACGTTAATGGCTAATTAAATTATGTCATTATGTCGTGCACGGTGATACGAGATCGCTGAACTGTCTAGCTCTACTCACTGACGCGAACACAACACATTATAACTATAACACAAGGATGGGGTGATGACCTCATTGGTGTTCATAATCGTGTCAAGATCGCGATCGTAACAAATGGAACACGAAGTTGGGCGTATATTCGGAGAGGTGATAACAGTATGAAAGCGATAGTTGTTGCTCTCCGGGGACGGTTGCATGTCGCCCACCTCCTGACATGACGATGAGACAATCTCAGACAACTTAACTACAACCACCAGCGAATGATACGCTAGAGCCTAGTCTAGGACAACGTGACGTCTAGACGCGACGTCGAGCTCAGCCCTCGCTTCTCCCGCTAACATTGTGTTACATTAAAGCTTCGCTTAAGAATTAGCTCAATTTGTTAATCGCCTATCTAATTTGCAAGCTACTTGAGCTTCGTCTGCCGGAAGTGAAACGAAATCGAGCTCGACGCGTCGGAGGACCTCGGCACCGTACAGTTTCACTTAACGCTACGTTCATACACCGATGAGTACTTAAAGTTACTTTAGACATACAATCTGCCGCACCACCGCCAGGGTGTGGTGAGTTATAAAGCGTATTGATTGAATGAACGAATATAATATGAAACACGTCAACGTAACAGATGCCACCCTCCGGCGGCGCGGCAGGCAACACTTCCAATCGAGACTTACATTCGACTGTAACTCTAAATCGTTTATGAGTACGTTACAAGTTCAGTCATATCTTTTATGTGCACTTAATATGTACGTCATAGGTCAATAATATTTACAAGTTACTGATTCGCTAACGATAACTACGTATTCACAAGCGGCGGCGCGCCGGCCGGGGCCGACGCCGGCCCTACGTCCGATCACTATACCTTTATTAGATTAACTACGCGTGAAGATAATTATCGTGTTTCTTACTAACGGTTAAACTAGTCGACGTGCTTACCCTAACAGTGCAGACAGAGCCGGATACATCGATATCTAGTAGCCTAGGACGCGCGGAGGGGCCCCCAGACGTCAGTGCGTGTACTCGGGGAAGGAAGCGGGCGGCGCGGGCGGCGCGGGCGACGCCGAGCTGTCGGGCGACGGCAGGTACCCGCGCGGGCCCGCCGGGGCCGGGCCCACCGCCTGCTCACTCGCCCACCGGGCTAACTGTTGTTGAGCTTGAATAAATTCATCACTAGAAAATGATAGAGAAGAGGAACGGAGAGTCGAGGCGCGGCGCGGCCCCGCCGGGCCCGAGCGCCCCTGGCCCCGGGGGCCAGGGCGCTTCGAGCCCGCGCAGCGCGCCGGCCAGTGTGTCAGTGTAGTTACAAAGTGGTGATGACGTGGAAATGATTCTAATCAACATATCTAACGAAAACTGAAGCTTAAATTAATCATTTTAAATTCTAAGGTGAATATAATTTTTCATGATCTGTTGATAGCTTTTGACTGTGTTAACCACAACACATTGATCAGTAGTCAAAATATGTTGTTTGCCGTGTCATTCCTTATTTTCTTACAAGATAAACTTTTAGTATAAAATGCTACCTTACAATATTGGTGTACCTCAAGGTTCAATTCTCAGACCTTTATTATTTTTAAGTATCATTTCCACGTCTATTAAAATCATACTTGTGCAGTGGGTAACCTAACGGAATTTGAAAATAAAAACCTGTGCGGTCTGATAGCCAATTGGGAGTGAGAGTCCAGCAGAAAGCCGGTCATGATCAGAAGCGACGCTCACCTCTCACTGTCGGGCGCGTCCCGCAGACGTTCGGCGTCGGCGGTCTCGTACAGCGCGTCGTCGTCGGGCGGCGCGCGCGCGTGTGGCGGCAGGCCGGCGTGCGCCGCGTGCGGGGAGTGCGCGGCGTGCGCGGCGTGCGGGGCGTGCGGCGGCAGCGGCGCGTGCGGCGCGTGCGCGGGCAGCGCGGCCGCGGCGCCCGGCGCGGCACCTGCGAACAGCGGCCCGTGGTGTCGCCCCGAGCCGCGGAAGCGCGGGTAGCCGAACCGCGACTCCTCCTCGCCGCCGCCGATACGACCGCGGCATCGACTGGAAACAGATAGAGATAGTCATCGTCATGAGTCAATCTAAAACTGGATGGTATTTCAGAACGAATGCAATGAATGAAGACCCACTTAGCTATTATCAGTGAAACATGGCTGAACATGGTTACAGAACTTAGCGGTAGTGACTACCGCGTAGACAGGAAAGACAGGAAAGATTCGTAAGGTGGTATTGCTTTTGTAATACACAAGTCTCTTAAGATACAGTCGCAAGTAATTAGATCAAGTAATATAGGAATTGAAGTTTTACAGCAATAAAATGATAACAGTGAGTCGAACTCACCACCTTCACTAAAGCATTACCAGCTCCCTAAAAGTATATATGTTCTGTGATTACCAGCAACAATCTATTCTCGCCTTGCAAAATAATATTGAGTACGCATTCTATTTTCTAGAGAAGAACGTCTGTTTTTATATCTACAACTTTTATTAATCGTTTATCATAGAGAAATTTATTCAAAAATATATGATTCGTTTAGGTTTGAATTACGTCAACAATACATTAATATGTCAAATACTGTCACTACGAATAATAGAGCACAAAAAAGAAATGGCGTCGAATTGGAATTGTGAAAAAAGGTTCGTGTTTACCCAACTACGGCAAAGCCAAAGGAGGGTTGTGATTTTAACAGGGTTTGGAATTATGTTTATCTGTTTCGTGATAACTCCTTAACAACTATGCGACACCCGGTTCCGACTCACTGGAACCTCAACTGGCCCTGGCAAGCATCGCAAGATACAAGATTCAGCCCACTATCGACCTCCAGTCTCCGGGGGGGAGTGATGTAGCGGTATCTACATCGCCACATGCGAGCTACACGTCATACTGAAGTCACGTAAATCCTGCATCGCGCAAGCAGAATTTACCGTGCGACTAGCATATATACAACTTCCCGATATCAACCGTCGGGCAGTTGCCCACCAGACACAACACCCGTCTAGTCGGAGGATCCTCCCTTTTCTATGGAGGTATGAGTGAGCTTTACACCCTGTTCCTCATACCTCTATAATAGTAGGTAAGAAGTGAAAAAAAATAATTAATGGTCATTTACCAAGCCAGTGTATCGGTGAAACGGTGTTACGAGTTTATCACTCATATATACCAACATCCATTCTTATATAAATACCTATAGAAGATTTACTAACTGTTTTTAATTTCACGTTGTAGGTATATCATTAATAAATATTTTAGTTGTTAATTCAATGTTTTGTATTATTTGTCTACTGCATAGTTCGCTATGTTCAAAAATGTATACACCGAGATAAATTAAACGTTACATAGCACGCACATTTTTTAAGATATGTTTACGTCTTTATCTTGCAGTTCTAGTTTGACAGTTGTTTGACAGTGACAAGAATAATGCTTAGCCTACATGCAAACAATTAACATAATATACTTAAATAAATACATACTACCAAAATATATAAACATAAATAAACATATAACTTCTCACATTTAAGAGGAAAGGTAATGCTCTTTGAATTGAGAAATAGATTTAAACCCTATTATTAGCACGGTGGATAATTTGATACGTTGAAATTTTTGAAAATCTAGAGATATTCGGCGATGTATTTACAAAACTTTTATTATTTAATCTACTAGAAAATATAATCATAATTCTACCAAAAAATTCAATTTTATTACTTGTAACACCGAGAGGCAGTAGATCGCAAGATGGCGGGCCGGTCGAAGGCGCGTCGCATGGTAAAAATAATCAGTTTTTATTGCATTTTGGTCAAACTGTTTTCAAAAGCGGCTTAATTCGAATAGGTTACAATATTTGCTAGTTGGAAACACTATTTTAGTGTACCAAACGGGATTGTAATCGTGTGTAGGTCACTATTTTTATCGAGTGTGGCAGATATCCTGCACTGCCGGATAGCCAGCATTCTAGACATTTTTTGGTATGTATCCAATTCGCGACATTGCTTGATTTGTACACATATATTTATTTGTAAATTTTAATAATAAATAACCATATATTTCATATTATTATTATTTATTTGTAATTTTCTGTCTCTGGTGCTTTATCAGCTTAGTATGCAGCAACAAAGAAGAGCTCGGCAACTTGTGGTTCTTGTTGCGTTGCCGGGGGCAAAATCGGATTTGGACGAAAGTACGTCGTCTGAGAATGAACTACTGTACTGCTTCTAGCTGTCGGAGTGCGTTGGGTGCGTACCGGTTACTGAGGCGATATTTACATTTTAGTGACAATGTGATTGACGATGGCAATAGATATCACAAAGTGTGGCCACTTCTTCAAGGGATCTGTGAGAACTGTTTACAAGTAGAAGAAGAGACGCGTTTCAGTATTGATGAAATTATGGTTTCACATAAAGAAACTAGAGCAGGCAGTCGCCAACAATATATCACATGATGTGGTGTCACGTTCACACAATTTGGTGTGAATGATGTATTACTCCTTTGTTTATATGGTGCCAAAGGCCCGGTCTTGGTCCAATAATGTTACTAATTCTTTGTTAAATGAACTCAGCGCTCTTTGTTCAACCAGGTATTGGCCAAATAAAAATTAAACTTTTAATAATTATAGCGTTCAGAAGAACTATAGAAGATATGTTTTCCAGCTGTCCGCTTTAAATGTTAATATGAATACTTGGGTTATCAACATTCAAACATATAATATTATCAAGTGTGATTTTGAGTCCAAATATATATTCATATAAAATATATATAATATTTGATGTACTTAAGAATTAAATTTTATATGAATGGTTACTACTAAACATGATGGTTGATATAGAATATTAACAATAATAATTTATCTATAATGATATTGGAACTTACTGCAATGTTAGAAGCTCTGACATTGGTGAAGACCGAAGGTTACAATAAGGCTATAGGGAAAAGAAGGTAAGTCGGTCTCTGCAGGTACAAAGGTCCACCTAAATAATTTTGAAAGGAATAACGCCATCTCTGAATGTGTGGTGTCATTAGGAAGCCCTTCATGCTCACTCTCTTGGTCAACGTACTGGACGCCGCCGTCCACGTGACCACTGTTTTTGCAAGGAAACTCTGTCTTTCCATGTTTTGATAATCGGGTTGGCGATTTTCAATCGAGCTACAGTTTACTTTGGCTCACTATAATTATATACTTGGGGTCTCTGTATGCAAACACAATTCAACCCAATTCATTCCAATTACATGTGGAAAGAATATTTTGATAAAAATTGTCAAGAAACAGGTATAATTTGGTACAATACAGTGCAATGCGAATCCTTATATTCCCTGGTTTGCCGATGTGAGAATCAGTTGAAAATATATAGTAGCAGCAAAAAAGTTGAGGACAGGACACATAGTATTCGACAAGTTTGGCTTTATATTGAAAAAGTCCAAAAATGTCCCAATTATGAAAAGTGCGGAACTGCGGCGGATGTGCAACACTTGTTGGTGGAATCTGTCCGTACTAACAGAGAAAGAGACGCGTTGATGACCGAATTAAACAGCAATAGATCTGGAGATTTGGGTGCTTTTCGAAGCGTCGTCGTAGCGATTCCACGTAGTATTGAAGCTATTAAAATTTTCAAGTTTGTTTACAATTCTGTTACCTAACATATACTGTAGTAAGTAGTAATATAGTGTTTTTTTATCCCGTGTGTGTCATGATAGGGCTGCCATGATTATGTGTGTGATCAAAAGCCTCTAAATTAAATATAAAAAAATATAAAAAAAAGAGTATCAATTACTCATTTATTAAAAATATCGGTTCCACCCTGATTGTTTTATACTGGTTTGCGGGTATAGGAAAGTAGAGATATCTAAACACGGCAAAGGCATTATTAAGCAATAGAAGCTCAACACGTCTAGGGCCGAAGTTAATTTGACAATACTATCAACATACTGTTCTACTACTTCGAAAAATAAAGTACTTACGAAGATGCCATATCACCAGGTTCAATTCTATAATGTCTATCGGCCTCCGTCTCCGACATTCTGATGTCTTCGGAGCCGGACGGGCTCATGTGCCTGCTCGAGTGGTGTTCGAGCTGCCGGATGAGGTCCTCGAGGTTCCTGATCCTAATAGGGCCGCACTGCGGCGGTTCATCCTCCTCGTCGTCGCCGGCCCGCTGGCGCCGCAGCTCGGCCTCGTGGATCTTCTCGGCGGAGGGCGCGCGCTCGCGCTTGTACTCGTAGTCCTGCAGCGCGCGCAGGTCGCCCGAGCCGCCCGCCGCGCCCGCGCTGGCGCGCTGCGCCGCGGCGGTCTTCAGTGCCACGATTATGTTTTCGTGGTAGCCGTTCAGGTCCTGGAAGTGGCAGAGGTGGAACTTAGTAATGTGTTATGTTATTACACAGCGTGTGTCAATTATAGTTTCAATTAATACTAATCATGAATTATTTAATTAACATAGACTTTTAAATATATTCAAGTCCTCTGTTATCCCAAGTTACGGTATCTTTTATCATCTTAATCAAGGCCAACAGCCACTCTTAAGCTCCTAGTCTTTCCCAAACATTCCTCTCATCACCATCATCAGGCCATAGCAGGTCGTTCGCTCTCCTAACTCACCTTAAACTTATATTCCATATCAGCGACGGCCCCGGCGGGTTCCTGTCCATCAGACTGCGAGCCTGCCTCCAGCTGCTCCGACTGTGAGTCGTCGCCCCACTTGTCCTTGCCGTCCACGGCGCCGTAGCCGTGCTTCTTCAGGATCCCCTTCTCTGGGAGCTTCGCCATCGAGTTGGCTGCCACGTCGATGAACGCTATGTCTTCTTCGCCTGGAAATTCAGGTTGGCGCGTTTAAAATATGTACTTGACAAGAACTTAGTAAGAAGGTTCAAGTCTTAGTGGCAAAGCAAAATAATAAGACGGGAGATTTTTCATTCGTCAACGCTCACGGCGTCCCGCCCCCCGCCTCACCGCGCATACCTAAGGCGTGGTACAGCGGTATCGGTCAAGCTATAGTAAAATCTCTTTGACTGTACTATTTTGTGACTATTTTGTGTAAATAGGCGACATTTTAAAAATTAAAAATAAAAAGTATAAACGATTTTCCGCCATTATGCAATTGTTTTTCCGTCCGCCGAAATGAGTGAATCTAACGAAGAAAAGAATTTTGATGATTTATTACTAAAAGTCAAAAATGCTACATGGGCCGCGAAAAAAAAAAGGGGACGTTTATGGACTTAACGCAGTGTCAGTAAGAGTAGCATAAAGTTGGTTCAAGCGTTTACAGTCCGGGAATTTTGATGTCAAAGATGCAGCTCGCTCTGGTCGCCCTGTTACGGATAAAGACGATGACATTATTGAAAAAGTGGAGCAAGTTGCCGCTTAGTAGTTACGACATAGCTGAAGAGTTAGGGGTTAACCACAAAACGGTTTTGACTCATTTGAAAAAGTCTGGGTATACAAAAAAACTCGATATTTGTGTGCCAAACGAGCTCTTAATTTTGAATTTGTATATAAAATACGAAATAACTTTTTCCCCGACCTGATATGTGTAATAGAAGGTCAACTGTAGATATATATATCGGGAAGTCAGGAAGAAGAGGAATCTATTAAACATTCTGAGCTTGTGATCAAGGGAGCAGGGTTATGAATACAGAAAGCTTGAAATAATATTTCTTAAAAGCATCACAAAAAAAAATAACACCCACCTGAATGTGTAGGCTCATCTTCGCTGCCGGAATGAACTCGTTTCATTTGCTTGTGATCTCTGAAATAATAGAAAAAAAATCCATGATTTAGGGATCCAACCAAAGGCAATAACGGAAAGGATGATTTTAATTCAATTCTGAAAAACGAAAACGAACTAAAGGAATGATTATATCTGTTGTCTTTCAGAGGTTTCCATGCAATTTCACTTTTATTACACTGACTAGATCGTGGAGTTGCCTGGAAATCTAAGAAGCTACTGGATTTATTTTTTCGATGGTCATTTCCATTTGGACACATAAATTGCACTTACGGATATCTACTGCTACTGCCAGAGCCTGACATGTGGTTGCCATGCCGGAAGATCACACGCGTCGAGTCTCCACGACTGTACATACAAATTACTTTTAGTAAATATTCTTTTGCCATACTTTATGATTAGTAGTACTATGATGCAGCGTCAGATGTCAACTTATGCTATGATACCAACGCGAAAAACATCATAAAATGGTTTGAGTGACCCAAAAAGCATGTACTTTTCATGTGATTTTGCGTTTGTAATTGAGACTGCAATGTGGTATGTAGTTTAGCAAATTATTCACATATTATGTACCTACTATTGTTCTGAAAATCTGTATGCTTAGGTATATAAAATAAGAAGAAATTGAGGTGCAAAGTGTGGCTAAGTATGGACTAATCTTTTTTTTTCTATCAACCAAAATGGATAAAGAAAAGCGTGTTTTGTGTGAGTGCTCTCTCATGTTGTGAACACACAAATAAAAATTGCAAAGTTTGCTCAAAGATCTGCTCTAGTCCAAAGCGTTTGGGACTTAAGCTCAGTGTAATAAAAGCGAAAATCGTGTGAGCGGAAATAAACAGCGGTGCGCAGTCCAATCCACGCGAAGCTTTCGACATACCTTAAAAGATTTCTTTGAGTAGACGAGTTCCGTTAAAAAGAGGAAAGAAAATTTTAATTTTAGGACATATATTGCGTAGCCACCCATTTACCTTTTATATTAGCAACAACGTTTGATAAATCGGAAAAATATTTGGTTGAACCAGCAATTTATTGAAATATTCGGAAAATGGGTAACTACGTAGACGGAGAAATAAAAGGGGTTTATAATTTATAAAAATTAAAGTTAGTTTGTTTATTTTACAGAAATTAAAAGAGTTGGAGTTTAAGAATACCTTTCAAGGAATTTAAAACATTTTAGTTATAGACACCAAGACATGTAAAAGGAACTTAGTTTAAAAATAGCCGTTTGGATTTTAACATAATGCTGCCATTCATATCTGTCGAATATATGAAGGAACCATTTCAAGATTCAACAATATTTCTCTTTTTAGTTTTCTAAATGGCATCGTTAAGTTCTTTCCAAACGTCTTCAACCGTTCAAACCTACCTAAACGTATTATTGAAGGAGTGCATCTTCCCTCCGTCCAGGGAGATGTCTTCCTGTGAGTTGTTGGAGGTCGTGGACCCTGCTGCGAAACTCTTCGCAATAGGCTTCTTGACGTAAGGCGGGTCGTATTTCCGTGACGTACTCTTTTTCCTGAGGCAGGCGTGGCGGGGGAACGCACACTCAGATCAATCGATAAAGTTTACGAAATCGGAGGACGGTGACGTACTACTGCGTTGTCGTCACCGAGGAGCAAGGCGAGGAATACAAGATGATTACATACCTACCATTTCATACGTACCCAGAAATCTGGATACAGCAGAGTTATGGCAAACATTAGTGTTAAACGTGAACGAGTATAACTGGTTTTTGTAAAACTTTTGATTTGAGGGTCACCTTATATTCCTCAAATGTATTTAAAAATTGATTTGACAGCAAAGACTGGCGCTTTTGGATATTACAAAAACAAAGTTATTTTTATAAATTTTTGAATTGGACTTTAGAATCAACTTTTCGTTTCATTCCTCATGGGAAATGATGTCACATGGAAATTATTATCAAGAGATCGATCTTAGCTTAGTGATTGTAGGCTCCTTCCAGTAAAATAAAAGCGGGGGACATCGGGGGTAATTTTTTACTTCCAGAAGCAAAATATTGAATTTCTGCTCGGCTTAGCAAAGGTTAGCATTGTTTGCTGGAAAGATCCTTACGTCTTAAATGTAACAGTAGGCGTTGCTAACTAGATAGACAGCTGCTTGAAAGAAGAATCCGTGCATCGCACATTCGCTTCTCGTGCAAAAGTTAATAGAATTTAGTGGTAGTGGTAAGTGATTGGTGACGTTAGAGTCGAGCGATCTATATCTTCTCCGGTTTCATAGTAAGTGTTCTGTACATACCTCGGCGTGGCACAACACCACGTACCGTGTGGAGCGGTCTCTGATCTGTAACTCGCGCGCAAACGTATGAGTGACACATCGGAAGATATAGACGCGAGCGCGTCGCCGGGCCGAGTAGAGCGCCCGGCGACGCGAGCTCCGACCAAGAAAGGAAACGAAAACGAGTCACAGTTCACATAAGCCAATGCATACATCCAAGAGCCCAGAATCTTAAGGGTTTGAGTCGAGGTGTCTCGAGTACAACGAGGAAAGCCTTGTCGGCATGCAGCGAGGCGGCCGGACGGCGAGGCCTCAGCGGGTACCGCGCGGCCCGGCCGCTCGCGGACACAGAACCACAGATCAAATGCAGTTGTGGCGCGCCAGCCAGGCCGACGCGCCACCCGCCAACTCTAACTCTACGACCACAAAGTAAACGACATAAAGAACGTATGTCCAAAAGGAAAAATAATAAAGTAAATGAAAACCAATCGCCGACGTAAAAACGAACAGAAACACCAACGCTAACGTCTAAAATAAACATACAAGTATACGAAGGTGACGATTTAAATTTCTTCTTAAAGACTACCTTTGGTCTGTTTTCTGCTCACTAACCTTAGGCACAGGGAGAAGTTTTTGTGTACTACGACTGACCTGTAGCAGAGAGCGCTCAGGGCAAATACTATGAATACCCCCCCTACCACAGACATGAGCACCGCCACGAGGAAAACCGTGTTCGAGCCGTGGTAGTTCTCTGCGCCCAAACAGAACGAAAGTGAGTCACGGCCGGCGCGGTCGGTGACGTCACGGGTAGCGTGACGTCAGCGAGGCGGGCGGCCGGCGCCGGCGCCGCGGGGGCTCGCGGTCGGCGTCGACACGACACGACACGATACGATACGACACGACAGGCACGAGCGACACACACAGTGCGACAACACCGAGTTACCGTCCGTTACCTGAAGCAGTACGCCATCCAGGCGAACCCCACGAACACGGACAGCACGACCGCGAGCAACAATATCACCATGTTCATGGTGCTCATCTTATTCCCCTCGTGCTCACCTGCAAGAGAGGGTCCCGCGCGTTAGTGCGCCGGCGCCGCCCGCCGCGACGCGCCCTCCGAGCAATGCTCCGCGCGCCTGCGCGCCGCCGCGCGGGTACCGACCGTCTTACGTAAATTGATGAACACTAATCAATAAGCTCACAATGGTTTTTTAATAACCCCATAATGGGCTTGTAGATGACCCCTAGTTGGGTTTGCAAATTACCCCAAAATGGGTTCAAAAATAACTTTGAAATGGGTTTACGAATAACCCCAAAAATTACTTTGTGAATGACTCCAAAAAGGGTTCTATCTACATAAAACATTTAAAACAATGAACACGTTACATCATCATCTTACATTAGACTCGGTAATCTCTACATTTTTACTATTGATGACC
This sequence comes from Griposia aprilina, assembly GCA_916610205.1. Lineage (NCBI taxonomy): Eukaryota > Metazoa > Arthropoda > Insecta > Lepidoptera > Noctuidae > Griposia > Griposia aprilina. The sequence continues at coordinate 2,374,077 of OU744295.1, read as the reverse complement.
ATCGCAATTTCCAAAAGTTAACAATTCACGACTCGATCCGACGATAAACGCTTGGTTTAGCGTAATTTTGAAAAGCAGTGCTCGGATGTAATGGCCAATTGATTTAGTTTAAAGTAGGGGGAATATTAATAGAATACAGTACAAAAACACCTGAAAACATAAACATGAATTATAGTAAAATTATATAAGTGTTAGAAGTAGTAATAGTTTTAAAATCAAAAGAAAAGAGCTGAACAAGTTGACTTGTACAGATTTTGTCATAAATATCATGTATTTGGTTTTTTGCCTTCTCTGTGTGGGAAGAGAATTTGCCCAACAGTGGGACAAACATAGGCTGTATTATTACTATTTATTTGGTACAAATTATCTAGATAGAGTTTTAAATGCTATTTGGATCTTTATCAGCGCTAATAAAGCTTAAAAATTGCGTGTGCGCTTTCTTTTTGTCTAATACCTCCCACGATGTTAGGGTTCTGTACCAAAAGAGGTAACAAAGAAACCCTTACGGTGTTTTCTATTGTATAGGTTCGCGTTTAACCATTAACTCCACTGATTAATTTACGATTTTCTTGCACCAGCGAAGGCTGGTTAACAAAATATATTTTTGTGCACCCAAGAGTTAAGAACAATATTTTTGTTAAAATTACACAAATTACTCAGTCTTTTTCCAGTTGCAGAATTTTTCCTTGGGTTGGTTATTGAATTGTTAATGGATTGATTAAAAAATTTGGGTGAGTCGGCATTCAGCATTATGGTAATAATGTATAACCCACAATGTTTAAGTTAAGGTTGCAGAAGGCTGCAATAGATATAAGAGAAGTAGAGAAGTAGGTACAGAAATAAATAACAGTAGAAAAGATAAATAAATAAAGAAGGGCCAAATTATACAAAGGTGTAAATTTTCTTAAAACTAAGATCTTAGTCTAAATACTAAAACTATTATCGTCAAAAAATTTCGTTGTGAAAATGAATAACTAGATTACTATTTTTATGTTTCTTTTATCGAAACTATCTTTATAAATTAAATTGATTGACGTTATATTATTATTGACAACATTATGAAGTATTGCCTTTCAGCAAAAAGGTCGATAAATGCTTAAAAATCCCTATATGACACAAAATATTTCTACCTAAAATTAATACTAGCCTTAACTAAAGCGTATATAACTGGTTTCGACTCACCATACGGTGTTTCCTTCTTGGTCATGTTGTAGGCAGCTTTAGTGCTGTTGTCGGGTACGTAGGGGGTGGGGGAAGGGGGGAGCGCGTCGTGGTGCGAACAGTCGGGGCCTGTCCAGCCACGGTTGCATACGCACTTGTTCATGTTTGAACATGCCTGGAATTAAAGAAAAGGTGGTGATTAAAATGGTGATAAAGTTTTTTTTTTTTTTTTTAATAGGCTGTTTCAGTGTAACACACTCAGCAGGCATAGTTACATTGATCAAATTCAACTGCAACAGATGTAGAGGCGAAAACGAATTTCAGTTGTAAAATAGCTTCATTGGAGAAATCTTATTGCCTATAACTGAAGCAAGCACATCGTATTGAGATCCTCAGTGGCGTTCAATAAATCTCACTATGAAAATCTCACAATACTCACGACAGTAATAAATTGGTTTTAAAACTCTCCTTATAAGCCTTACACATCAATTTCTAAAGCCATCAAATAAAACGAATCTAAACTTATCCCATTCGGCTCCACAAACATGCTCTGTAACAGTCTAACTTAGTATCATCGAATCAATTCTAGACTTAGAACAAGTTTCAATAGTATTAAGGGAATTAATTTCGCCGTGGAATCGATTCGTATTACCTAACTACCACAAATTGGAGTCCGATGGTAACTACTATCGGTAACTCGTTGGCATGTGAAGTGCTGTGGGAGTAATGTTTTTGGTTATTACTTTTGATATTGGTGGGACTTTCGACATTATCGTCATACAATCTTTAATCAGTGTTTATTCTACTTTCAGTGATCATCTCAGTTTTCAAGTCTTGCAAAGGTTCATCACATTTCACATAATATTTAATCTAATAATCCTCCTTTTCATTGATGTGCCTGTTCATATCTGCATTACTATCCACGTTCGCACTCAGAAAACGACTCAAAAGTTTGCTCTCAATAGCTATTAATAATAGAAATCCAAACAAAAATCTATATTTACCGAATTATCCCCAAAAACACCGATAAATAAATCACTTTAGTAAGTTCCAAAGGATGCAAATGAACAAATTAAAAGCGACTTTGAAGCGAGTTGCGTCAGTAACTCGATTCCATGCGGATTGAGTTTGGGCACAAATCGTCGTCTGCCAGTGCGGAATCGTGTTGAATTCCTCTCCTCGCCACTCGAACGGAGGTGAAGAACGATTGGAGGACAATTATTAAACTTTATACGAAATTTATTCATATCAAAAAGTCCTATTAAGTACTTTGTTCCTTTTATAATTTCAGATTTCAAACCGATTTGAAATTAAAGGTGGATTTGAGCGATAAGCGCTCGTGCTAGTTGGAAACTTTTGATTTCGTTTTTTCTTTCATAAGTCAATAAGTGGTTTTTATCTTTTCATGCAGTTTCATGAACAGTAAAGTCTTCCTCAAAATAGATTTAGCTGAAACGGTTCTACTACATAACATGACGCCTGTAATCCCCGAAGGGTTAAGGTCATCACTCAATATAACAGCACCGCTCTTACACAGCAAATAACTTGTCATTCAATGATTTTAAATCAAATACATTAAAGTAAATTTTATGATGACAATACAGAATAGTGGACGAGCCGTCACACGTCGCGCAGATCGCGCGCTTGAAGCGAGCAGGCCACTGCCCAGCGAAGAAACGCCAGTAAGCGGTATGTATACCGGGCGCCTCGCCGCCCACGCGTGCTCCTCTCGCGGCTCCTTTTAACATGTTATGCACCAAATATATCCTTAAGTTATTCTTTTCCTCGTCAAGTGCAAAGCTATGATTGCCAGATCGCGTAAACTGAGACATAACGTGGAAACGCGTGCTTCTCAAACGAGATCACTCTTTAAGGTTCGCCAACCAGTCTCTAAGCTGAAAACTAACCGTTGGTGCGTGGACGGCGAGCTACCAACTAGTAAGCGGTGAACAATAAGCTGTCACCTCACCGTTGGAATGCCAGCAGCCAGCAGTCGTCTTGCTGAGGGCGCGTTGGTGACAAACGGGTGGATTTTTTGGAGGCGGTGCCGGGCCGTTACTGCGCTGGAGCGGTGCAGTTATAATGAGTAAAGACCCTTAGGCAAAGGTGTACCTATAGTGTACCCATATTTGCAAGTTATGTTTAAGTTCCATGTAATAGGGGCATATTGCCATCAACCGGGCCCAAATCCAGACTCCGGGCTGCTACTGAGAAATCGGCTGTGTTAATTAATTACAAAACTGATTCTCAAATAAAACCTCAGCACCGTATTCGTTGACATTTCTCTTAAACAGCCAAAGCAAACACACTCGTAACACAAGTTACGAACAAATCTAGCTCCGAACTCTCCTATGAAGCTACATATTTAACTAAAACCGTACGGAGTTACTATTTAAACTATTTACGTGCTAACTCGGGCCGTCGGACCCAACTATTCGAGGCACGGCTCGTGCGACCAATCCGATTTTCTCGGGGGCCGGGCGTCCGTCACACCGAGATTTAGTTAAGGTCTACGGAATTTCCATACGTTTCCTACAACATTTTTATGACATGGTTTGTTGTATGACGATCGGGGAATATGACGTTGTAAATGCTGTTTTTAGTGGAAGAGAGAACAGCGGTGGATTTATAAGACCCTAAGACCGTAAGACTAGTGCCAAGAAAACAAGTGCTTGTGAAGGTGTGAAAATTGACGAAAAGGTTTTTAATAGAGAAATTGGGCAGCAGCATTGTCGGTTAGCGTTCAGTGTTTGCCGTAGCAAAGAATGATGATAAATGCTGAGTACCTCATTCCGACACTAACATTATTGATATATGAACTTATATATTTTTCAGAAGTAGAAATAGCAAGTTAATGGTAGATTCCTGTTACATTGTAAATACGAAACCCAAGGACTAACAGCTGCACATAGCAAATAACGCTATTATATTAAGCAGAGCGCAGTCTTGAATCGGATGCGAATATGTGATGTTTCTAATTCCAATTTGCCTTCGGAAACAGGGAACTCGATAGCTCGACCATTGTCGATACACATGAATCTTCGATAGCTCCTCTAATACTTTAGCATAACTTGAGATATTTGATATGGCATAGACAAGCGCGGCGTGCTGAAAACTCGCGTTATCGAAATGTTATACCCGAATCGCTTTAACGAGGCAATAGCGGTCATTGCCCTTTTAAATATCTTCTTTCAAATATCTTTCCTTAAGAACCCAAACAATAAACAATGTATGATTTTTCGGTTGAACATCACGACAGATGTTGATTCAGGACGTTAACGGACTTTATTTCAGTTTTTAAAATAAAGCATGCTAGGAAAGGTAAGTGGGTCAATGACCACTATAACATTGCCACGTTAAAGCGATCCGGGTATAGTAAAACATCTTTTTTACAATGATTGTTAAATTATTACTGTTCAATCTGACCATAGGTTCTCAACGTGGGCGATAACGTCCCCTCGTGGGCGTTTGAGACTTTCAGGGGGGCAGATGACCCAGAGAAAATTTGGGGGCGTTGAGATGGGATCTTACGACTATAATCTAATATTACATGTTTAAATATAATCGTGGTAATTAATAGCTGTTTCAGATTCACGACAGATTGTAAGTAAAAAAAATATACTCAAAGTGGGCGGTGAGCAAAATAAGGTTGAAGGTTGAGAACCTAAGGTGTAGACAAATCACTTTTTATTTGGCCTTGGCCTTTGTAAATGACATCAATGTTTTGTCTATAGGGAACGGTAACATTTTCCATGAGAAACTTCGGAAGTAACGATCAAATTATAAATACACTAGTGACCCGCCCCTGCTTCCCACGGTTTTTACATCTTGACATAATATCGAAATTCCTTTAATATGTGTAAGTTTATTAGTAAATAGCTGACTTGACAGACATTGTCTTGTCCAAACAATCGTCCAAAAATCCCATAAAAAAATGACGTTCAGTTTTTTCCAATTTTTCTTTCCGTAAAAACCTAATTCGGACTATGACGAACGTTTTAAAACAAAACTAGCCAAATCGGTCCAGTCCTCAAGAAATCGGTTCGGATGCGCTTACCAACGAACTGCATTTTATTTTTACTTTTTTATGTTTACCTATGTTCTCCCACTGCTGGGCATAGCTCTCCCCCATATTTTTCCACTTTTCTTTAAGCTGTGCGTTCTCCGTCCAATCGGTTAGGAACGAGTCCAAATCGTCACGCCAGCGTTTCTTAGGCCTGTCTCGATGACGACGCCTGTCTTCAGTCACCCACTGAGTGACGATCCTGGCCCATCTGTCTGGGTGCATCCTATAGGTATGACTCGCTTCAGCCTCGCAGACTTATCGCCATCATCGGCGATGACTGTCTTGGAGCGTATTGTGGTGTTGCGAATTTAGTCGCTGAGTTTGATTTTTAAAATGCTACACTAATGCTACGCTCCATCGGTTTTTGGCAAATCTTGAGTTTGGACTTCTGAGCCTCAGTCAATGTCCAAGTCTAAACGAGGTAGGTTAAGATAGGCAGGATACACCATGTCGACGAGCTTGCGCTTTAGTGAGATAGGAAGGTCGCCCTTCATTCACGCTGATAGAGATGCACGAAGGCTGCGCTGACGTTCAAGTTCGGGGTCACCAGTATAGAGGTATGAGGAACAGGGTGTAAAGCTCACTCATACTCTATGGAAACGGGAGGATCCTCCGACCGGACGGGTGTTGTGTCTGGTGGGCAACTGCCCGAAGGTTGATGTCGGGACGTTGTATATATGCTAGTCGCGCGGTAAACTCTGCTTGTGCGATGCAGGATTTGCGTGACGTCAGTATGACATGTAGCTCGCATGTGGTGATGTTGATACCGCTACATCTTCATGGACCAGTAGCTCCTCCTGGCATTTTCGACTCGACGGTCGATCTCTTTGTCCTGTCTGTTGTGGAAGAAAACTAGCTGGCCCAAGTAGATAAATTCGTCGACATAGTGTATTTCCTGCCCATTGACCTCGACCTTATATTTAGCGACAATTGTCATGACTTTAGTCTTTGACCGATTCATCGTCAGTCCAACCTCAAGGCTTGCAGTGCTCAATTCATGGAGCATTTGTTGCTGACGATCTGCGTAGACGCAAAAAGAACGATATTGCCTGCAAAACCAAAGGCTTGACAGCATTTTATCGCTGATTGAAATGCCCATGTTTCTGCGAGTTTTTTAATTACCTCCTCGAGGGTGCTGGTAAATAGTTTAGGAGAGAGCAGATCACCATGTTTTACCCCTTTGTCGATTTTGAATGTTATATCTACAGTATCCAGTTTAACATTGGCCTTGCTTTTATTATAAATAATCTTTAGTAGTTCTATAAAAGTTTTCTCTGTCTTGACTTCGTAAGGATGAAAATATAAAAAAAAAACATTTTTTTTTTAAATAACCAGTCAAAATCCGATGCGTGGTTTAAAAGAACAACGCGGTCACAAATACGAAAAAAGCGACTTGAATTTATAATATCTGTAGACTATTATTTAGATAGAGAAGCTGCATTCAGCCAAAATTGTAGCCCACGTGTTAACCCTTAGTTCATGTGTTTTTAAACACGGCTAGTAACTTGGACGCCTCGCTCCGGTCACTAATTACAATTTTACGAATTCACTGGGCCCTGCTAATTATCAAAGCGTCTGAAGCGGCCTTAACGGGACAAGTCACAAGAAACTGGGAAGTGATTAATATTGTGTCTTGCAAGAGCAGTTTTACGAGTAGTGAAATAAGAATTTCAGGCATTTTTTAAAGCTGTTTGTTTCCAAAAACAAGGTTTAAATTGTAAAACTAAAATGGATATTTTTGTCATAGGAAATAGTTTTTCTCTATTATTTTTCGTTTTGAATTTTAATCTCTTCAAAACAGAATAGAATATACAGAATTACTTTGAAAACAATCGACGAAATTTAGGGGGTGTTCTACCTATCAATATGAACAACTTTTACTATGGCACCAATTTCGAATCCGCATTAAAAAATACGACCTTCTTAAACAAAATCGTCCGACCAATTTAGAATTCACATACAAATATTCGACGTTCTTATACAAAATGGTCCGACCAATTTCGAATTCGCATAAAAATATTCGACCTTATACAAAATGGTCCAATCGGGTATGTACCTTTATATGGAAACGTCATGTTTTTTTGCGAATTTGAAATATTTGCGAGTTTTGGTCGGTTGTTTTCAAAGTCATCCTGTATACTCTTTATTACGTACACCATACGTATTACCGATATAAATGTAAAAAAAAAACCTGTGTTGACACAATGGGTGGTCCCATCGCTAAAAGCGATCTTTTAAAGACAACCTTTAGATGGATTCAAAGGAAGAAGAAGAGACAATACTGCATAGTGTCTGTGGCACCACTTACATATTATACAAATACATTGTAAGTTTTTGGAACAGTTAATGAAAATTTATAGAAACCCGGACATCAAACAACAAAAGACTAAAATAAACAAAAACTAGATAGCAATAATCAAAAAATAAAAATATCATTCATTACATATACTTTTCTCGCTTCCTCTCCTACCTTGGCACATAATTAAGGCAGGCGCACATCGTCCAACTTATAATTAACGATGTCCAAACTATAGTGCGCGCGGCCAATTAAATGATATTGAATTAAAACTCCCCGTTACGGAACTTATTAATCCCACTCTGAATAATATTACTCCATTTTGAGGGATGTTCCGAGTTAATATTATATTTAATTTATTATATGAAATGTTCTGGACACTCGAAGCAGTAATTAAGTTTAAATAGGTGCTCATGAAACTGAAAAATTTTAAGGAGAAACATGTTGCTTATTTTGTGATACAAAATTAATATTAATATAATATGTTATAATATTTTATTTATTATGGTTAGTGAAATATTAACTGCATCAAATGTGTTTAAGAAAAACGCGACCATATAGATCAAAGTAACAAAGGATGGAAATGGTGTTTTCTACATAGATATTATGTAGGCATTTCACATTGACATTCATTATTATTATTATTTTTTATAATTTTTTTTTTTCATTGTTTTGTTAGACTTTGTGATATTTCCAAAAGCAATTATGATTCCTTCAAAATATTGGTTTCTACGTCTACAAACCTAGTCTTTTGCTTTAATTAGCATCTATTACACTTTACAATAACGTATCTTTTGTTAGCCATTCCCTCCAATAACACTCTTATAGCCCAGTTACAAATTTAACACATCTATATACAGGATGGTAGGGACTTCGAGGCGCAACCTGTTACCATAGATTCAGTAAATGATTCTGGACCCGTCTGCGTTGAAATTTTTTGTCGGTTATTAAAAAAGAAACTTTCTGGTTCATACATTTTGACTGCGTAGGTATTGCACTTTTGTTGGTAACAGCTGACTTTTTGATGTAAAACATCTATAGCCGCGGGTAAAACCAATTGTTGGCGTGGCGACGCATCCCGTGGCGACGCGTCGTCACGCTATATTTTCTATACAAAATAATTTCGATGTTTTTCATTATCTCGGTTTTTTATAGTGAGGAGTGAGAACATGAAAGGCCCTCTTAACAAAAACAATTAGTGTCTTAGAGCTCAATTTTATGCCATTTAAAAGTGGACCTTGAACAGACAGGGTAAATAAGAATGAATTTGCAATATTAAGCAGCGCTTGCTCAGGTCAGTGTTTGGATGGGTGACCATTTTGATTATATCGTGTTTTACCTTGAATAACTCGCAAAACTGAAACCGCCAGGTTAAACAGCGCTTGCCAAGGTCAGTCTTTGGATGGGTGACCATTTTTCATGTTAAACATCTATAGCCGCGGCGCGGGTAAAACCGATTGCTGGCGTGGCGACGCGTCACCACGCTATACGATGGTATGTTTCACATCTGCCAGGCGTCCTGTGATCGCTCATTATTTTTTCAATTACTGACGACATATTTTGACCGCTCATTGTGTCACCCTATGTAAAATGTCTACATTTATATCTGTAATTTTTATGGTGTACATAATAAAGAGTATTCTATTTCAACATAGGGAGTCCATAATCATGGTACTGGACCTATGGTAACAGGTTGTGCGTCGATGCCACCTGTGTAATAATATAAGAAAGCTGAAGAGATTTTTTGTCTGAACGCGATAATCTCTTGAACTACCAGTCGGATTGCATAACATGCATAACCAGCTATAATGTTCCCACTGCTGGGACACAGGCTTCCTCTCTTTGAGAGGGAGTGGGCTGTAATCTACCACGTGGGCCCAGTGCGGGTTGGTAGATTTCACATATCTTCGAATTTTTGGTTCTAGGACATGCCCGGTTTCCTCACGATGTTTTCCTTCACCGTTTTGAGAGCAGTGGTGATGAAATAATTCGTATTCGTTCAGTCGTATTTGCCAGCAAAATTCTTAATATTACTAATACGCTATTAGTAGTCGAGCAAAAAGAAAAAAGTCAGAACGGTGGGTGAAACAGCGGGGCACAGCTAGTAAAAATATAATTTTGTCAATGACGGTAAAATATAACAAACTATTTTGCTTGATTGTTTGTCCAAACACATCTACTGGAAACCTTTCTAATCATTGCTACTTTTAAACAAATATCTCCAAACACTCTCATTAATTAATTACGTGCAATTTTAAAGCTATTTCTTGCTATCCAAGTGCCATCACGAGCAGATAGTAATCGGAAATGGTGAGTATTTTTTTATTTATTAGATTGCTTAATAAATAGATAACCTACCTACATCTTAAAGAGGAAACGTGGGAGAACCAAGGTCTCCAACGTAGCTGTATGAATGAGAACGTTAAACATTTCAGCCTGTTCTGTTTTCTCTGCTCACAAACATTGGTTGTTATCAAACTATCACTATCCATTCGGTTTGATATTATTAAATGCCTCAATACGTAGCATAGCATTGGCTTTATGTAAAATATAAATTTGTATCTGGTTAGCCAGGACACTGAGCTGGAGCTGGTGGTTTAGATGATGATAAATCAACCATCACTCTGAATATGGTGGAGGGCGGGCATTTTGGGGGGCTGTCTTATGTAATGTTGTTGTTCAAAAAGTGTTAATTCTCAGACTAATTTGAATAAATGACCTAAATCCAGATGAAAGTGTCAACAAGCCTCGCTCAGGTTAAATTCTTAAAATCACTCACTAAAGGGATCCAGTAACACATATATATTTTGTATTTAGCAGGTTTTATATCTCACCAGTTTTTCCAAATTATTGTTAAATTTAATAAGATTAAATTGTAATTGAAAAGTCATCGATGAAAATTTTGATAGTAAAATGAACCTCAATAAATTGTCAAATAAAAAACATCTTTAAGGTCATTTAAAATTAGAATTTTGGGTTTAAGTATTATATAATCAAATCAAAGCACTCAATTTGTAAGTGGCACTACAAATTGTCCTCCACAGGTACTTACGTTTTCTGATTTGTTTGTTTACATTTTCATCAGAGCCTTTAGGAACAGACCATACCTAGATATCGTAAGTACGTTGTGTATGATATTTTTATATGAACGTGGGGCTCGCGGAGTTACTTTTTAATAGTTTGAGTGGTGTCCCGGGCGACGTGTTATTCAATTTTTGCTTCGCCGCGGCGCTGTTAGATTTTATACGTTTAGTTATGATATGTGCACGTTTACGAATGTACGTATGGAGGTAGGAGATTAGATTTTTAATGTGGTACCTACGAAGATATGACGGGGTATTACTTATTTAAAGATAAAAACTATTTATCATGGTCGGATCTTTGTCTTTAATGAAATCGCATTTCCATTTTCCGGCTCCGTTTAGGAGTAGCTATCTAACTCTAACCTCTAAATTGATTTATTTGTATATTTTTAAAATATTGTGTTGTCATAAAAAAAAAAAGTGTTTTTGTATTACGGGAGGACACTGGCTCCTGCAACACAGTTGAACACAGCGCAGGAGTCAGAGAATTCTATAATTTTTTGTATATCTTGTTTTATGATAATTAATATTTTTTGTATTTTATTGGGTATCCATAATATATTCCAGTTCTTCCACTCATATTCAGTATTAAACCACAAAGAGCCTCGTTTTCATCACCATCCTTAATTATGTTCTGTTGCCTTACTATGACGTGCTAATACCATCATGGTTCCATTGAGAAAAAGGGATAATGCTATCGGTCATATATAGCTCCATCGCTCTTTCACGTTGGAACAATGATGGCTTTTAACACGTCATAGTACGGCCTCTGATCATTTTACTTTCTCAATTTTCCGCCACATCCTTTTTTTAAGTTTCAAAGTCAGTTTTTACCAACTTTCCATTATTTTTACTGTTTTAATGTTAAACTAAATTAACCTAAGGTACACAGGTAGGTATAGAGGTACAGTCAAACGCAAGTCCATGGTATCAGTTTAACTTTGGCAGCAGTAAGGGTTGTTCTCGGAGTTCAAGTGTTGTTACTGACCTGAGTTTGACCTTACTGACAAAAAAACCTCCAAGCAGGTAGTACTCACCCCTTTCCCAGAGCACTCGTTGTTGTTGTGGTCGGTGGGGCACTTGGTGTGGTCGATGTAGGGGAAGATGGAGGTGCAGGTCTGGTTGACGCACACCAGGTTGTCGCCGCACGGCGTGCCGTCGCGCACCAGCCCCAGCGGGGCGATCTCCGAGTGCTTCGGCAGACCTGTTGTGGCTCTGGAATTGTGGGGAGAGGGGGTTACAGGTTGCCTTTGATATAATGGTAGAGAGATTCGGAAGCCTTGAGAATGTTGGGTTGCCTGAACGGGTAGTTTTTTTTTAAAGATCACATGTCACACGCGTGCCCAGTGCGGGTTGGTAGATGTCATATGTCTTCGAAGTTTTTTGGTTCTAGGACATGCTGGTTTCCTCACGATATTTTCCTTCACCGTTTTGAGAACAATCGTGATGAAATTATTTACACAAAGTACAGCGCCTGTCTGGGTTCGAACCCATGACCACGACTCGTAAGCCGGGGCCGTTACCACTGGGCCACTGTTCAAATGTGGCGTATATATCATACCTACAGTCGCGAATCACATTTTGCAAAAAACCAAAGAAAATTTGAATTTGGCGGCCACAGGTGAGGATTCACCATAAAGGACCAATACTCACTTGCATTCATACTCGTTGCCCTTGATACTGATGACGGTCCTGGTGTAGTACTCGTCCATACCGGTCACTATGGGGTACCGGTTCCCCTGCTGACACTGCAGGGAGCCGCAGCGGACGTTCCTGGTGAAGGAGACACGTTACAAATTGTGTCCGTCAAAATATTTTGTTTCGCATAGCATCGGAATGTGTTTGTGACACAAACATGCAGAGACGATCTTCACGATGTTATTATTAATAATAATAATTTTATTTAGGCATTTAAACGTTTTGTAGTACACGAGGGACTTACAAAGTATGCACATTACACGTGCATTGTGTGTGTTGTTGTGTGTACATTGTGTCTACATTATAGATTGCAATAAACAATTTGAGATTTGCATTAATAATTACATGGTGTAGGTACAACGAATTGTTGGGTGAATCGCTGCTCTTCTAGCTAGATCGCTGAGTAATCTAATAAAGCCAAAATCTCAATAAAACAAAATCTAATACATTATTGCTAATATAATTGCAGTCGCTAACTAAGGCCTGCTCAATCTCTATAATTAGCGCGTTATTCATAGAATGTGACAAACCTATACAACAATGATATCAACATATTCTTTGCGTATCAATCTAGCCATCGAACGAAAGAATTCAATACTTTGTTTTGTTTTATAATATGACTAGCTTCTGCCTTCGACTTCGTCCGCGTGAAATTTATTGTATTCCCACCCCGTCGCATCACATCCCTCGCCTGCGCTATTGCATCGTTTTCGCGTAGCGTTATTTTTGTTTTTTTGTCTGTTCGACTCCTAAGGGTTGTAGTGTGATTTTAAATAGCCTATAACCTTCCTCAAGAATTGGTCTATCAAATGCAAAACGTTTTTTTCAAATCCAACTGGTAGTTCCTGATATTACTTACACCTTACAAACAAACAAATACCTCTCTATAATATTAGTAGATATAGATATAGATACAACTGTTTAATATCTTAAAAACAATAGTCAATAGTTATAACAATACTCACTCAATCTCACACTTAATAAAATGGCCGTTGCCATCCTTCCCGCAGTGGCCCGTCACAGCTCCCTTGGAGTTGAACTGGTCGAAGCACTCCTTGTCGGCGCCCAGCGTGCCCTGCCCCCAGATGCTCTCGCACTGCAGCGACAGCGTGGGGCACTGCCCCGCGAAGCAGTACCCCTTGCCCTCCTCACAGGACTCGCCATTCTTTCGGTGCGCGTCCGGCGGACAAGAACCGGACGTTCCCGTGCACGTCTCGTCGAGGTCACACTCGTTTGTGGCGTCCCGGCAGGTCACGCCGCGTGGTTTTAGCTAGCGAGGTGAAAGGGAAGATGCTGTAATTCTGGCTGTTGAGATTAGGCTAAACTGCTTGCAATCTAAATCTTAGCACCAATAAAAGGCCTGTCGGGGTCGCGGATTGTTCGAAAGAGTTACCGGGCCCTGGCGCACAGGCAACTGAAGGAACACGGGTGCGTTTTAGTCATTCTGACACCCGCTCCGCCCAGAGCGGGAGAGGTCATTTGATGATTTCACACTCAAAAAAAAAAAGCACCAATAAAAGAAGTAACTATAGCCTTTAGCACATAGGAAATAAATCAGGGTTAGGTTAAGTCTGAAACTTGCTCCGGTAATCATTATGTTAGGCACCGTTCGTCTGTAGCGTAGGCGTTCATGGGACGTATTCGTACGCTAAATGCAAAGGCAACTTACGATTCACTGATATACCCTCAAGCAAACAGATTTACAAATCTATAACAGAAGAGGACTGGACAGTTAGTAATAAAGCTTTTAAAACCTCTCTTCCCCATTCCACAACATTTCAGTAACATACACACACATAATTATGCTCCATCCCTAATTTCCAACAAAATCTCTTTTTGCGGTTCCAAGCGTTACATTTGCATAGTTATCCAAAACTTTATGTGGCATTAACTTTGTATTATTCAACATTATGACACACAGCGGAACATTAATCAGTTTGAAAACTGATGAAATTCAGACGTAGCATTGTAAATTAGTCAGAATATATTATATAAATGCAAATATGTTTCGACTGTAAGACTTGTATTTAAATGCGCTAAGTGGCAGTTGTTTTGAGGAAACTTGGAGCTGTACATACTTTAAGACCTAGGCTACAGCTCGTTGGAATCAGAGAGGTAACTGTAATGAAGGGACTTGGAGGTAATTAACGCATGACTTATTCCTGTCCGTGTAGCGAATCGTATCAATATACAACAGGTCTAGAATGCTTCGTTGAATGTATAAATAGAACTAAGAAACTCTCTTCGGTAAATTAACCTTAATCGTATTCAATCGATGACAGGATTTGCTTTGAAGATGGCTTAGTTCGCCATCTATTTTTAGCATTCTTAGCAAAGCCTGTTGTAAGTTAAAATGGCAAAATAAACAAGACATACACAACCAAAACGAGCCGACTTATCGTAAGCGACATTATTACGAAAATTCGATTTTTATCAAGAACTATTAGTTTTAAATATCGTTTACGATAAAAATCGCATTTTCGTAATAATGTCGCTTACGATAAGTCGGCGGTTAGGGCTCTCGAAAACATGAAAATGACAACACAAAATTAGCTCCCTATTTATAAAAAGATCTCTGTTGTCTGTCATATCATATGATCATCATTTTATTTCAGAATTGATTTTACATCCATGTTATTAAACTGAGGATATAATATATCAGTTTTGAGATGTTATTACTTAATACTGTCAAATTTATATTAAATTATTCTTGAAATTCTACTCCCAGGCGCTAATTCGAGACAAATTCATTTGATACGGGTCTAGGCATCAGTGAGCTTAGTTATTTCAAAATTTCAGTTATCAAGTCTTCTCTTACCTGACACCTCTCACAGCATTCTCCCGAGGCGCACTGCGACTCCTTAGTCAGTCGACACGTGAAGGGGTCGCAGCAAGGATTGGTGTTCTGACACTCCGTGATGGTGCCGCAGTCGCATTCCTCGCCCTCGTCCAGGCGACCGTTGCCGCACTGGTGGTGGATCACCAGCTGTGGGAATAGGAAGTAATTTTATTTGTACATATTTGATACGTGGTTTACTCATGACAAACGCAGGATGGCAACTGGGTGTTTGGAACCCAGACTAATAACCGACTATCAGCTATTCATTCGTTATATTTCCTCAATCTCCATAACCACATAAAATAACAAAACGTCCTATCTTAAGAAAACCTCAAAATAGAAAAGGAAAAGCACACGTATCGACACACGATCTTCATGTCAAACTCAGTCAAAAAAGCATTAGTCATACAAGAGAAACTTTTCAGAATGCCCAATGGGTTTGGTGAGCGTACACACATATTGAATTTACATCAGGAATCGAGATTCGTACTGTATACGTAGGTAAAGTTAGTATCATGGACAGGAAGGTAGATGAATGCCATATAAGAAAAATGATAGCAATATTCAAAGGAAATAAGCTATTTAATTTGTTAAATGAAGTATGCTTTAATAGGTTTTGAGGAAATTAAACATAATTAGTGATGGTGATGTTCTTTAGAAAGGTTAGGTGCTTGCATAATATCTACACGTTGTGAAACTATTTAATTTAATTTAATTCTGCTTAAAACTGCTGAGCTGAAAGACGTCAACGCGTATTAAAAAAAAACTATGGATGTATTGGCAACTAAAGGATATTATTATGATGTTTTGTTTAATCGAGTTCTCGATATTTCAACGCTGCATGTTGTTGCAAGCGCCATGATCGCAGGGTGTCTGGGGAATGTGGGTGATGAATGGTAAAAAAGATTAAGTGCAGACAAATCTGTCTACCCCCTATTTAAGGAGATTGCAAGTGGAATCATGTGCTGTAATTCCAGAACTGATAAGATAACAGCATCAACGGAACACTTCCGATACCAATCGCCAACAAATCGCGCATTACTATGAGCAACCGCGAACTGCTACAGGAAAATAAAGACATTCGCTTACAATCATCCCTCGATAAATATGTAAACGTGAGAAATCGAAGGGGAGAAGCAGGGCTCGGCATTATCATTCCTGACTATGCAAATTTATTCCAATAAACCCTGGCTGGCGTTCGCTCCTGTTATTATATATTCGCAAACGAAGAGATGATTCAGAGCGCGAGGGCAGCCTGTATTACCATAACTTTTATTAAAGGAGAGGGCCGTAGCGCGGGTGACGACAAACAATACGACAGCCTCTGATTAATTTTCAACGTGAAAATCTGTTTTGAATTCGAATGAATTCTTGCGTGGAAGTGGTGTGGTGGTGACGAGCTCATCGACACTAAACTTTTGTCGTTGAATCTGTGGTGCGTTGATTTCTATGTACCTACGAATTATCAAATTAAAGGTTTTGTGATCCCTTCAAGCAGACATCGAGTCATCGACTCTCCTTTCAATGAAACCCATCGTTTTTAATCGAGAATTTAAAGTGATTTCACTCGAAGATCTTACTGGATGGGATTTGATTTTACGATTCCGAGTTAATTAAAGTTTAAATAGGTAAGTTTGAGGACTTAAATCTGATTAATTTCAAATGGAATTGTAAAATGAGTTTTTAAACAGATTAAATGGTATTATGTTAGTGAAGGTTCAGAATTGTGTTTGGTGGAACACAATTAATCCATACTAATATTATAATTTTGAAAGTAACTCTGTCAGTATGTTTTGTTTAGCTTATCACGTCTAAACCACTGAACGGATTCGATAAAATTTTGCGAGGAGATAGAAGGCATCCTGGGAAAGGATATGCGCTATTTTTTGTCCCAGAAGCACGTTCCCGTGGTATAATTTTCGACATCCACACGGGCGAAGCCACGGGCAGAAGGTAGCAGTTAATATGTATGCATTTTAACAAACATTTATTAAATAAAATAATTGATTTCAGCTTAAATGTGGATAATTCTATGTAAGCCAGTAAACGTGCCACAGCAGCTGTTGCTGGTCATTTGATAAATAAATATAATTTCAGTGTAAAATATTTTGGTGGGTTCGTATTTTCAATTATGATATGAATAGTTCATGAATTATTGTTTAAACATAAATAAATTGAATATCTGTATTTGTACGAGTTGTATGTTATCGTTATGTTAAAAGTTATGACTCGAATAAACCTGTTCGGTTTGTTGAGCTGTACATAAAATTAATCTTATAGCCTCATATTTACAGCAGTTGTAAAACTTATAGAGCTGTTCTGTTCTGTGATGACTCAATTTATTAAGTTATGAACTATGACTATGACTCAACATATTGTTATTTACTTTTACAACATATTACGATTACTGACAAATACGGCCCAGTCCCTCTCACACAGAGGAGGCTTGTGTCCCAGCAGTGGGCACATTATAGGCTGATTGTATGAGCTGCCAGAATGGTTTACGCTCAACTCCCGTTAAAAAAGTAATTTTTAGAGGCTGTACATTACATACATAAACTCACGCCATTTTTCAATGGCGATAGACAGAAACACCAGGGTCAGTAAATTATCATCTTTTATAGGGAAGCAGTGAATCAATGTAGTAGGTACAATTAATGTTAAACCCTGCCTCACTTATTACCTGGTAGATTTATATTATCATTTTACCGTATTTTCTTATAGTATTTTCATTTATCGTATTTGCTTACTCGTAACTGAAAACTCAACGTACCTCATTAGGTTTGTTGAGCAAGCACAGTCCCTGTCCAACTCGGAGCTCATTGATGTAGTCGTTCTTCGAGCAGTCAGAGAACTTGTAGGGCTGCACGTTGTCGGACCCCACGATGGACTGCGCCATGATGCAGCCGTGCCAGTCCCGGCAGAAGCATTGCTCTCGGCCATCGTCGTGGCCCATGCCTGGGGAAGAATGTGTCATTAGTAAAAATATGGTGAAAGGTGCAGTGAACAAAATTGTATTGTAAGCTGGCTGAAAATACACTGGCTGGCTGTGTATTTGCACTACATATTCAAATTTATTGTGTTAGTTAGCTATCCTGCTGCTGGTTCTGCTATCGGTTTAACCCTTAACGTGGATCCACGCGAGACACAATGGCTTTGGCTTTTAATTGTTTCTTTAATTACAGCATTCAACCAGTTAATGATAACCCTTCTTTTTACTATGTGTACTGTCTACTGTCATTTACTTATTTAAGATGCCTGTGTCTCCAGAAAATGGTAATTTAAATCAATGATATAACAGTAGCAAAAAAACATTGTATCTTAGGAAAATAAACGAATTCTTATCGGTATCAGTGTCGAGATATTTTGACGTAACGAAAAGACAAAATGTGACAAAAGTTTTGTCAGCCAACATTTTGCTGTCATCGATTTGTTTACATCTCAGGTTTACATCGATATTGCATTGAACAAGGAAAACTATTTCTAACAATGTCAACTGAAGTTCGCGAGACATATATTTTTGTTAAACATTACTAAAACTTGTGATAAAGCAATAGCATTTGTTACATAAAATAATACTTGTGTTAAAAGCTTCGCTACATTTTAAATTTTCATTTGTGAAACCATGCTTAAGAAGCGTAAATCATTTAAAATGTAGCGAAGATAAAGCGCATAGATATGCATAGAAAGAAGGTTCCACTGTACCACAGAGTAGCTATGCAATGCATATTGGCTAGTACTTTGTTGGTTTGGTATGCTACTACAAAGCAACAGGCTTAGCAAGAACTAGAAGCATTTGCTAATTGCCCTCAACAGCAGTTGTGGTACAAAGCCGGGCCACCGCTACGCTAGTCGAGACTGAAACACGCTTCCTACTGTTTGCGAAAATCGCTTCGTGTAAAACCACTCTGAAGTCTGAACTTATGCACAGTTCCCGGTCGTTTATATTGTCCATCGAGATTTAGAAAGAGACACACAGTTATGACAGACAGAGAAGACGAATTATGTCTGACACTCGATGTGCTTCTTATGTCCCGACGTCACGCGTCGTAAAAGGTTACGCGCCATTTCCGATTGTTCTTCAATTATTTTACTGTAATTGGCTGGTGCAATATTGACATCTATGGTCTAGTGGCAGTGTATCCAACACAATAACGTTAATTTTTGACATTTTGGACAAAAATTAACGTTATTGTGTTGTGTATTGTGTTATTGCGTTACGTTCTTGTGTCATTATCCAATCAAAAAATAAACAAACGCGAAACGGGCGTTTGATGGGCGTAGAGTGCTACAAGAATCTTTTGGCGCCTGCATGACATTGACAGGGGGGCGTTGTTGGTAAACATTTGTGAAATTGTCACAGAAATTGTATTGAAAAAACAAGATAGCGACTTTAGTTCCCATTTTGGCCGCGCGCCTAAAGAATCTTGTAGCCTTGTATTCTAAAAACTTAATTTATTTGACTAAAACTCACCTATGTTATGTCCAATCATATGTGCCATGGTCCCGGCGAGTAGGTGCGGTTCATAAGTGTTGGTGTCCACGGATATTCCCACGGATTTCGGCGTGCACAGCGTGTCTGGGACAGATATCCCCGACTCGCCTCCAGGGAACGACAGACCACTGGAAGTGACGTCACGAATTAACATGGCGGCTGATAAAGTATTTTTGTGGTGTACATGGTGTTTTATAAATGTGGAAGAGATAATATTTATGGAAAATGAAATATGAATATTCATATTCAGTTGTGCCTGGCTAGAGAAGCTACTAACCCTTCATTTTATAGTTTAAAATAAGCTTAACACGAAGTGTTCCTATGCAATAAATTACTTAATATAGGGTGACAGGGACAAGGGCTTACAACCTGTTACTATGCATTAAGTACATGATGCTGCACCGCCCTACGTTGAAATTTTTATAGGTTACTAATTAGGTGGCTAGGGGGCCTAAAATTATGTGCTGAATTCATGTTTTCAGTTTGCCCGTCAATATCCCTGCCAGCCTGTACTCGTATATTAAAATACAGTCTATGTTTTATTAATACTTAGAAAACAAACAATTTCTTAACAATAAAAGCCTAGCCTTGGTTCTCTCGTAACTATTCTATAAAAAAAATCTACAACTCTTTCATCCATGCAAACCACTCTCCATATCTTTTGTGTGATCAGTTTTTATTTTCTTTAATTACCGCCATATTCATGAATAATTACTAAATAACCCGCCAATTAATAAAACATCTGAACTCATTCTCAACCGCTCGGCCTCATCATTTATTTACTAAAAGGACAATATACCGCACATATGCCCTTAATCCGCCTTATGACGGTATAATGGCCTGAAACGCTTGATTATTATAATTTTTATGGCCTAACAGACGTAGCTAATTGTTTTAGAGGCCCCAATTTGGCAAAATCCCTTTGTTATGAGAAAATGCGTTTATTTTTTAATTAAACATTTAAATAATGATCTAATTAAGGTCGGGAACAGACTGTCTAGATAGTACACATTACACATTCACACATAAACTCACGCCTTCTACCCGTGGGGGTAGGCAGAAAAAGCAGAACGCCACCTGCTTACCTACCATAGTCATACACGCACGCAGGTTGCAAGCGCACCTGCCGTTTCTGAAGAACATCACCAATAAGGCACTGCATAGCATAAGTAGTGCATATTATTCGTAGCATAATAGCATTATAAAGTCAAATTGCTGTTCACTTCCTTGATAAACATAGCAACAAATGAAGTTGTAAATGAAAGTTGCTTAAGGCGCTTTCCTGACCAAACGACCTTGAGCGTTCGGTCCTTCTCTGTCCCGTCACTGAGTCTCGGTCTATCTCGCTCCCTGCGCACGCTCATTTACAATAAAATTCACAATAAAATGTAATTATTTTAATAATAAAAGACAAGCGATGTTTTGAAATAAAATAAAACGTGAATTATTTAGATTTTTTAATTATCTATCCATTAGTGTAATCTTCAAACTAATAGAACGTCACCTTTAGCAGAAGATGCATGCAATCAATAATTTTAGTCACTTTTTTACAAGGAGATTTTAAATGTATTTATAACACATAAAAACAATTAAGAACGTGCAATGTGGTGATAGGATATCGAACATTAATATTGTGCTTTTAGATGTAGTTTATTACCCATAGTGAATAAGTTAATAGCCTCTGAATAACGCACTATGGCAAGGTTTTGGTCGGGGTACCGCCTTAAACATATCATATCATCCGTAATAAAAGGAAAACTCGCACAAATGTAACTCAAACAAAATTAAACATGAAATTAAACAGGTTTCATGCAAAGAACATGGAGCGCTGTATATAGACGTATGTGCAACTATTCTTACAAAGATTCATCGCAGTTGAGATTCAAGTACACAAAGTTAAAGCGTCCTACGAATACAGTCGCATGTGCTACGTATACGGGAGTATGTGCTACGTGAACGGGAGTATGTGTAATATGTACGACGGATAGAGGCGTATGTGGATCCTTACTTTATAATATTCTAGTTACTTTGAACAGATATGTTTTGCAGGAACGAGTAGTTTCTAGATAAAAGTATGTAAATTTAAACTAGTACGTGAACCCTTATTTAACTTACAAACTTGCGTTATATGAGCTCTGCCTTTCAAAAAGACAATTAAAAGTGATAGTAGAAAGTTAGTTGCATTGCGCTTTGACTAGAGAAACGTCGTAACTTGTCGTTGTAGTTTTTGTGAATGTTTGAATTAAAAATAGGACTTGGTTTGGTATTGTTTATCTAAGATTATAAGAACGGTTTACTCGCGGTTTACGGTATCAAAGACTTGGTTTCCAAGTGACATTTAGTCATAGAAATATCAAGAAATCCCGTCTAATCTACCGATATCTAATGAAATTTCTGAGAAAAATAGACAGAAGTTATTATTTGGAAGTATTTGTAATCGCTTATCGAGTTTGTGATCGAACGCGAATTTGACAAACTTGGTAACAGGACGCGATAACGTCAGAACTTTGGAAATATTACTTTTTGAAACATACTGATCAAGCACAATGGGCGTGCCTGATGTTCAAGTAGTTTTGCTAGGTATGTAAGCTTTTTCTCATCTCAACTAATAATTAAGTAAACATTAGAAAAATGACGGCAAAATAATGACAGTTATTGTGTAGTATTGTTGAAATTGTGCACTTTTGACTCATTTTTCTAATGTATATGGTTAATAGATTACATTACTTTGTATTTATTGTGAAATAACGGAGTTTATTATAGGTTTATATCGAAATAACGAAGCGGTGATAGCCGTTATTTTTCTAAAGTTATAGTAAATGGAGTATAGGTTGGTTGTTTCTAACTGGCTGGAACGCTCAATAAAAGTTGAAATTCAGATTTCATATAGTGGAGCTTAGCGAGACACTGCATAAAGTAATAGGACTTATACGCCGTCGACAAAGACACTGAATTGGACAAGCTGTTGATAGCTTTATCTATAATAACATAAGATTCCTCCTACAATATATTTCTCAACATCTATCACTAGATCCAAAGTTATACGCGCCACAATAAATAAAAAAGTGCAACACTAGTTGGAAACATTCACTCGAGCACGCCACGCCTCTCTCTCTGTATGTTTTCAATCCGTAGAGCACTTCGCGACGCAACTTTCAAAGGTACACTCGATGCTCAAAGAGCGGGCACGCTTCCACGAGAACCGATTCGACTCGGATATCGGAAATTATAGTTGAATTACTTCGCCAACAAGCGATAGCGCTGACGTCACCGCCGCCATCTTGGATCCTTTTGTAACAAACGTTAAGAGATAATTAGAAAAAAGAACTCTGTTTGTGGATTGATCTGATTGATTTTGAAATTGAAATCTTTTGTTTTTATTAGGTTTATAATGGCGTCTTTTTGAGCTGTGACATGGATGAGACTATGAAATCAGTAAATCAATGGCCAAGCTTTCAGCCACAATAGCTTTGAAATCTTTATATTGTCTATGTTATTGTGTTACAGAATATAAAAGATTAGAGGCCCTTGACTTGCAGTGGAACAATAATATGGCTGGTATTATTATGTCTTTCAATATAAGTTTGGTAAGAGACCGTAAAACAGCCTGAATCATCATAAACAGAGCTCTAAAAAAGAGAAACGACACCACCAAGGACTAATTAAAGAAACACACTCATAATGAGATACTAAAACCTCACCCAACTTTTGTAGAAATATCCATAAATCCAGCCTACCGTATAGGCATAAAACTGCCTACTTTTTATATCTATCTAATCAACCTGCGAGGGTGCCATGACCGGGTGCCAGTCATAAAACCCTGGCAATTGTGGCAGGTATTCGAAGCACGTCGAGAAGAGAGCTTTGGAAACCAATCACTTAGATTTTTGAGCCTAGTTATGCGGTGTGCATTAGTAATATAGGAGTTAAATTCGCCTCAACGTCTTTAGGGCTCAGGAAATTAGGTAAGGAGTTCTTAAAATGAGGGGTTTGATGATCCAGTTAAGGCTAACCCTAATCGAATCGGTTAGGTTAGGATCGGTTAGGCACTTTATGTTGGGTCTTGAAAAGTTTAAATTGATGTCGAAATGTCTATGTGAGTCCTTGATATTCCGGCACAAATTTACACGACAAGACATGCTTATGAAAGTAGCAGTAGTAAACAAACATACTTGTCATGATGATAAATTACCTACTAGCGTATAATTTGGACATCTGACAATATCCAGTCCAATAGCTAAGTGTGATGCTGATTCTAGGATTTTCAAGACAATTCCTCGTGGTCATCTAATGTTCAGCTTAATAGATCTGACAGATAGAATAGAATAGAATAAAATAGGTCTTTATTTGCTTAGAATGTAGGTACATAAAAATAAGTTGTTAAATTATATAATAAGATCCTTGTACATTCTGCCTTAATATAGCATAAATGTGATACAAAGTAGAGGATAATAAAGATATTACAAAAAAATGTCATTTAAGAAATCCTGCACAGAATAATAACATATATCTACGAGTAATTCTGTGAAACGTTTTTTAAATTGTTGCAACGTTAATTTTTTAATTTGGTCAGGTATTTTATTAAAGATTATAGGAGCCATACAAATCACTAATAAGCTAGTTTTAAATACGCCCGTGTATAATATATTCTGGTATTGAGATCTCATAGCTGTACTTAGTTTTCTAGTTTCTAACAGCCAGATAATGATGATAATAATCTAACAACCAGTCTTAACAAAGGGTATCGATTACCCGGTAACTGGGTTGTGGACATCAGGTGCTATACCCGGCTAGATTGGAAGCCGACCCCAAAAGAGATGTGTAAAGGCTTGGCAGAAGATGATGGTGATGAATGATGGTATTAAATTAATGTACCACTACAAACGTAAACGTTAAACCGTATACAACCATAAAGTTTACCAACGCGGCCTCTTTCGAACAAATCTCTTCATTTAGAACCATAGAGAACCCAATTAGTTTACATAGGAACATCCGACTCCGTACATAAAGAGACGTTGGGAATTAGATAAAATTCCTGTTTGTCTATGCCCCGGAGCGAAAGGCTCGGCGGTCAGACTATTTAATTTTACTGCAAACTGTTATTGCGTTAGTCGTGTTTGAGTTGTACCCGGGAATTACATAAATTAATAACATTGATTCGGTTTGTGTGATTGCGTGTCTTAATCGTATGTTTGGTTTACCAGGGCAAGTGAAAATAAGGTCATAGCTATAAGAATAGCAAGAGTCGACATAAAATTTTCATTTGCACAATTCTAGTAGGTTTAGACTTATGTATTTCTAGCATTTAGCAATGTTTTATTTCATGAAATAGTTATTTTATTCTTTGTACGGACTCTTCGCATGGATATAATTTATTATGTCGTACACTTTGCTAACTACACCCATAAAAAGTGTCTAGGGATCAAGCACGTTTTTGCTCGTTACAAAAAATCAGGTTTTTTTATTATATTTTTTGTAACTCCTATGATTTTTTTTTTTTTGTAAATTTCGTCTTTTGAAAAGGGAATAGTTTTTGAATTTCAGTCAAAAGATGAAAATCTTCTTTCCAAGTCGTATTCCTACGGTTTTGAAGTCAAAACAGTAAAATTCCTGCCATACTTCTGAGTGGAATCAATACAAAAGAACGTTATTATGGAGAGAAGACGTTATTTGGGTCGAGACGAAATGATCAGAGACGGGGGAATGTTGGAAGCTGGTTCTCGGCAACGTGCTGTGGCAATCGCTCTGGGCAATACGCAAGTGTTATAAGTCGACTTTGAACACGTTTGCGCATCACTGGCAGCGTGGCAGAGCGACATGGAGGCCGAGCTCGCATCACCACACGCAGACATGATTGTTACATACATATTACTGCTCGGCGAAATCGTACGATGACGGCAATGATGTTGGTTACGAGGCTTCGTAGCTCTTCAGCTATGTTAATAAGCGATCAAACCATAAGAAATCGCTTGCATGAAGTCAATCTCCGTTCCCAAAGGCCGCTACGTGTACCACCTATTAAGTCCCTCAAACACAGAAACCGTTTACAATGGGCTCGTGAACACATTGCAGAAATTGGGCAGAAGAGGGGCGTTTTCTGAGTTTTTCAGACGAATCTCGCGTTGGTATGCGGCCAGGTACTAGACGTACACGATATTGGAGGACCCCTGGACGCCAAGAACGTTTAAAATCATGCTAAGAAGTCTATGCCTACAGTGGTGGAACAATAATTATATGGACGCGAATTTGGATCGGCAGAAGAACCGAACTGATTTGGATCAGAGACTATCTCAATGCACAGATTTACGCTGAAACGATTGTATCAGATGTTGTCATTCCTTTGCGGACCCAATTTGGTGCTTCATTTCTGCATACGCATGATAACGCACGTCCACACACTGCCAGAGTCGTTGCCAACACACTTGCTGCAGCTAATATCAACGTCCTACCATGGCCTGCCAATCGCCAGACTTGAATCCCATTGAGCACGCATGGGAGACGCTTCAAAGAAGAGCTCTGCCAAATATGGATGCCGTACACACACACCAGAACATCTTTTTTGCCTGTTACAACGGACGTGGGCGGCCATTCTGCAACGTGATGAACTCATATTAAGTATGCCGAATCGCTGCGATTATGCTATACGCGTTAACGGTCTGACTACCAATTGTTTATTTTACGTAATAAAAACCTTTAAAAACTTTTATTTTTAACTTTTTATCACATTTTAATGTCAGGATTAACTAAGGTGAAAAATTCAGCATCAGCAAAAATCGCGATAAGTCTTTATTAATGCAAAAGCAGAGAGATCTACACACACGAAAACATTATATTTAATCAATCTAAATAGATGTTTCAATGTGTACACACGGCTACATATCAAGCTATATATTTCCAGTATAAGCTGATCTCGCATTGTATAGGATTTCCGTACAATGAGAGGTCAGCTTATACTGGAAATGTATAGCTTGATATGTTGCCGTGTGTACATGATAGCTATCCTTATAATAGCACTTAATACCAGAATATCATAAATATATTTCCATGGTTCAATGAACAAAGAAATACAAAAATACGAACACAAAGCACATAGTTGTGTTACGTCATGCCACGTCATCGATCTACTTGGCCAGATTCCTGAAAGCTCACATCGACACAAAATGAATATGTAGATTCAGCGATATCCCAAAAATACGGGTAATAAATGCCAAGACCGCATTGTTCGACTGTCAATCCGTTTTCTGTCAATTCTTTCCCGAAGGATCCCAGCCATCTCAGGCTACAGCTATCGTAAATATTTGATAGACATCAATCATTCACACGACAAACGCAGGAATACACCCCGAATCGAATCGGAGACAGTGACGCTCCGAGGATATCCACTTACATCTGCAGCTGACATCCTAAATTATGACAGAATACCGCCTGTCGGAAACATTACCGTGAATTCGTAGTAATTTGTAAAATTAGAGCGATAATAGCCGATTATATCTTGCGGGTCGTAACTCCACGCGAATGTAATCCCAAAAACTAGGACATTAAAGTTCAAAGCGTGAAAACATAACCGCTGTAACGCTTTTCGTCAAATTCGTTTATCGCTCGAATTAATTCTCGACCTCGGTTCGCTTTCGAGATTAATTTTCAAGCTGTTTAGCGCACTGCTAACTGTCTATCTAGCAATTTCGTTCGTTCAAAGTGAAAAGGGTTTTGTAAGCAGATTTGAGCCTCGCTCGCCGTTGAAACGTCTCTTGCGAAATATTTGTATTACTTACTTTACAAAATGCAGGCGAGGGACGCTTTAATAAAATGCAATGTAAGGAGTGTTATCGTTCTCTGTATTTCTGCACGTTGTTTCTGAATGTTGAAAGTAGATCTAGCGGCTCTGACGAGATTATTTTCGAAAGATGGATTAAAGCTGCAATGTAGTTTTGTTTCTGGATGAGCGTTTTATTGGAGTAGGTAAATTGGAATAATTATTTCATGTTATTTGTGTGATCTAAGAGGATTATTCTTATTATGATCACAATGTTTCACAATTTTAGGCTTAAGTTTCTCAATAATACCAGTTGACTTTAACACTTTCTTTAGTTTTATACCTGTTAGTTATCGTTGGGTCTTCAAAACTTTGTTTACAGGTTTTGCACCCTACCCAGACGTAACTGAATATCAATACCCAATATAACATTACTTAACAAAGTCGACCTCGTTATTGCTTTATCATTTTTGACAACAATTCCTATTAAATTGAAACTTTACTAAGTTTGAAGCTGCCTAACTTTCACGTATACACCTTGTCGTTTTATGACGTGCAAATGACATTCAACCGAAGGGTGATAAAGCTATTACAAGGTCAACTATACTTCCTCAACTTAAAGTATAACTCACGTGAGCAGCTGCGTTGTATCCTTCTCAATCTTGAAGAGTTTCCTGGCGGTGTAGTCGCTGAACTTGTGGATGGCTCGCGTTATGTCCTGCTTCCTGTCGATGTCCGCCTGGTCTGCGCTCTGCCAGGATTCGATGTACACCAAGGACACCCGTGTGTTCAGGGTGCGGAAGTACTGGAAATGAAGAACAGGTTTAGAGAAACAGAGTCAAGTTTTGGAAGCAAGAGCAGCAGCTGGCGGCTTTAGTTTCCGTGCGATTCATTTGTGCAAATTGAGCTGTTTTTCTTTATTTCTTCTATCCTAGAAAGATCCCGTCTACACTGGTTTTTAAAAGCTTATAATGACGATATTGTAAATGTCTTAAGTAGATTAAGTATTTGTCAACACCAATGTGAGAAGCTACTCTAGAAATAATTAGGAACAGTTCTCAGTGTTCATTCAGCCAAAAAGTCTCCCAAACACTTCACAACAATATTTTTACCACTCTGCTCGACTAGATTTTGACATAAATGACATAAATTTAAAAATTTCAAAATGGCGGTGTAA
Organism: Griposia aprilina; assembly: GCA_916610205.1. Taxonomy (NCBI): domain Eukaryota; kingdom Metazoa; phylum Arthropoda; class Insecta; order Lepidoptera; family Noctuidae; genus Griposia; species Griposia aprilina. The sequence continues at coordinate 2,345,509 of OU744295.1, read as the reverse complement.
AAAAAAACATATTTCGGCCATTACGCGCCCTTCGCGCGCTTTTTGTTTTAAGGTAAACATTTATTCAGTTTTAAACTATGCAAAGACAGACTCGTAATATTTTGAATGATATTTGTCACATATTAAATCGAATCTACCTGTGTGTGGTATGATTTGTGAAAAGTAAAAATGTAGACACGCACGATCGATCGGTGCGAAACTTCGACTTTGGATATAAAAACTTCAGTACCACTACTTATTTAACTTGAACAGTGGATGAATTCGTCAAATAATTAAATAATTATTCACTACCCCTGTAGTGGAGTGTGGATGTTCGAAATCTAAAATTTTTATGTATTTTAGCCTCGACTACCACTGTCATTAAAATGTCGATAATAACATGTATAGACTTGGATTTTCTATGGGTAAATGAATAAACTTGCGCGCTAAATATGTAAGATTGAATGGCGTTAACTTATGCGCTTTTTATCCAACTCTCTTAATTAACGCACATTCAGAAGATTTGATGGGTGGCATAATAAATATTTACATAATCAATTTAGGGTGTCGACATACGTCATTCTCGGGTCCGATGGGACCCGTTACCGCGCCGGCGGCGTTGGTTCGTGTGTTCGGGTCAAATCGGGGGCGCTTCCGAACTATACGTTTAAAACAACATTTTTCGTCCATTTGTGCCACGAACGGTCCTCTTTCGGAAACTAGCGCTCCCATAGCTCCCATATGTAGGGACAACTTCGTTAAGCACAAAATTGGCTGTTCGGCTCTGTTCTAAAGCGGAATACGGTATTATAACACAGCTAACAAAACGTTTTGATTAACTCAAAAATTGAATTTTGGACAGGCATTACTTATTTTGAAGGTAGGGAAGTTTTAATGAGATTAGTTACAGAATCCGCTGAATATGATTGAAACTTTTCGAGTTTTACGCAACGTTTTTGGGATATTATTATCATCTCGGTTTTACAGTTTGGATATAATTCTTGTTCGCGTCGAGGACTTTTTTATCCGGGGTTACTTTATGTGGGGCGGCTTTTATGAAATGTTTTGTGCTACTTATGATTATTATTATAATTTTAATATTTTAAATCGTCTGATAAATACAGAATTACTTGAAAGCATTCAATATTTTTGGCAGTACCCATAGATTTTTTACCAATAAAAAAATACACGATAGTATATTTATTTTATTTGTAGACTGGCTGATTTCTCTTTTAGGTAAACTTAACTCCACTTAAATATCCACAATAATATAACCCAAAAGTATAATTCAATAAAACATAGACAAAACACCGACTTCTAAAGACTAATTAACAAGCAGTATAGAGAGTTATCTATTTCAAATTCAATTTTAAAATTAAATTACAACAGGGTGTTTCAAAATAAATGGAATCTGTTGATTTGATTGACGAAGAAGATTAATGAAGGCACCGCTTAGTCGAAATTACTCTTTGTGTCGGTTTATTAATTGTAAATAGATACAGTAAATTCTAAGCACTTGTGTCGTTTGCGTTTAATTTAAATGAGGAGATAAAAGGGAGCATGCTGTATCAGGGGCTGGAGTCATTTCTAAGAGGGAGGATTTCTATGAGGATTATAAAGGATTGCTTTGATGTTTCAAGTTAAATAGCTACATATTTATATAGATGGTTTATTAACATCTGATTTAACTTGTCAATATAAGATAATAATAATGGCTTATTGATTTATGATTATAATTAATAATTTATTTTCCGGATAAACATTCCATAGATGGTTCGTAAATACATGTATAGAACTATGTTATTAAATTAATTGATGAATTATATTCATTACTTAATATAAAAACAAAAATCTATAAAAAGTCCTTTAAAATAAATGGAGCAAAAAACAGACAGCAAAAATTAATTTATTATTCCTTCAACATGAAAAATAGGTCCAAAACAGGCACTATACAAAAAATAATACATCTTCATCAAAAAAATACACTTTATCCAAAAAAAAGGGGATCTAATCCTCAAGTGTTGGCTGTCAGGTCCATCTCCAGAACACTGGAACGCTCATCATAATTTGTTTTACCCTTCTGTGACATGTGCCACGCGTAGTCGCGTACTTCATGACATGTGTCGGGACCCGCGCTTTTTATTGTTCAGTGCTGCTGTAATTAGGTTCCGTAGCTCCTAAAGTTTATAAGGATATTGTTCAGTTTATTTTTATCTAGACTGGGTTTGGGTGGTCATTTCGAGTTAGTAGTAAACTTAGGACGTAGGCATGATTACTTGTCGGTCGTAAAATGTTGGTTACTTTTTTAAGTAGTCATTAAATGTTGGTATAGACGGTTGGGCGGAGTTTTTGTTACGAGTAGTAGGACGTAATTTACTATTAAGAATTTGTCATGTAAGTTAGCCTACGACAGTATTAGTAACCTCGTGTTTTTCGACATGCCAAAAATAAAAATAAAAGTCTGAAAAGAGTGTTTAATAAATAAAATCCAAGTTTACCATTTAGTAACTCACACTGTCTAGTTAAGGCTTGTAGTAATGCCAATAACCTTGAGCATTTGGGCGGAGCTAACGACCAACTGAATCTAAGGACGAGCTCGGGGGTGACGTAGACGCAGTCATTAATCGGACGCCTTTTTAATTTATTACAATAAAAACGATACATATTTAAAAAAAAATAACAAAACTAAATCATTTTCCTTTGTATTGCAAAGCAGTAGATATTTTTTTTTTATACTCTTTTGATAAAAAACGAAGGAGTAAAATGGTTTCATCTCAATGATTCGGAGGTGATTTGGTGTATTTTTATTTTATTTTGTGATACTGATAGGAAAATTATGGCTAAACCAAGTTACGTATTATATCATGTAGATTACTAACATTTTTTTTCAGATGTAATTTCTCGGTAAATGCCGACGAAAAGTTGCTTAATTTGCATGCTTTTTTCAAGCTTTATTCGAGAGAGCAGCCTTAAGGGGCCCCCGTGTTAAGTAATGCCGACAAAATAAATGGCTCTTCTGATAGAAGTATGGAGCCGACACCACTGACATTCTCCTTTCGGCCGGGTTATAATGTATTTTGTATACTAATTACGAAATTGCGACTTGAATATTTTTACGAGAATCAAGTTTGCTGATTTGTGTTTTGTCTGTACTTAAAATGTGGAGTGTACATTGAAATTGGTCTTGATTCATTTGAAATATTATACAAAATAATAGTATGGCCATGTGAATGAAGATTCTAAAAAAAACTTGATTATGGCGGGCTAGTGGTAATGATCTAGTTTAGAGTTTATGCTCATTGTATATCTCTATGGCCTGTAGACATTGTTTGCATTTGCATGACAGACCGACAGTTTACCGTTTTCTACGAAACTAGTCCATGGATGTGTTTCAATTTTTTAACAAAAATCTCTGGCATTAAACAACGTCGCTTGATCAATCGATGCCATTGCCAGAAGCCGCTCAAATTACATAAATATTGATTTCACTCACCAAATCAGCAATATTAGCTACTTGTATAGCATCATGGACGACCTCCGACCTGGTGCTCCCATTCCTCCGATCAAACATTGCCTTGTCTATAACCAGGGCTGTCTCGATGTACTTCGTGGTCTCTCTAACGTCACGCCTCCGTCGGTTGAGGGCGCGCAGCCCTGCATCCTGCCACCAGCGCCAAGCTCGCTCTTCTTTTGTTCTTGTTGTTGAGTCCCTGGGAAGGAAAGATGGTGGTTAGTTTCGGAATTAAAGACGCTTTATGCGGGTCATTGATATTGATGTTTCACGAGATAAAGAGATATAGTCAAGATTTAATTACCTATGTTTTTAGAGAAAACCATAGGTAACTTTGTGTGCAATAACAGTCATAAAATAATCGGGAAAAAGTTATTAATAATAATCACACAGATTGTTCTCTACGCGAATATTAAATTGTACAGAGAAATTGTTACTTTCATAACAACAACAAAAACTTTACTGAATTTTTACATTACCTACATTTATCATTTCGGCATATTACCTTCCCACATAGAAAACGAAATATGACACGGATTTTTTATTAATTTCAAAAAATCACAGCAAAAACTGTCCATTTTTTTACACGGCAAAGTAGTTGACTCTGACGTGTTAAAAAACGCGCCAATTCGCCAAAGGCACACTCTATGATCGACCACAGATAATGACAAGCCGGTGCGTATTCTTAAAAATCGGTTTTAAGGCTGTTGGATGGGGGAGTTTTTCCCCCGTTTGGATAGGGGGAGTGCTTAATCAAGTTTATCAGCCCCTTCACGCCCCCATTATTGGGAACTAGGGAAATTTTCCGGACTCGCCCGGGTAGATTGCTTCCGGGTCTTCGATTGGAGTATTGTAAATAGAAAATGTTTTCCTTGCTGTATGTAGGATGGATGTGTGACGTATTTATATGTGTAACGTATTTTTTCAACGGATGTATATCTGTGAAGTTTGTCTGAATGGAGGTCGCTATGATGTGAAGTCACTATGATCATTTTATGGTTGGTTCGTTGATGCAGAATCGATATTCATTTAATTGTTGATAAAATAACTGTTTTAACGAAAATCTGCACTATGAAAACATTTCGTTCATTTTCAATTTGGCAAACAAACCAATTTGGGTTCTCGGTGTTGAGCACTATTTTTTTCCCATTTTTATAGTCAACGTATTGTTACAATGATTACAATGGTTACAATGATATGAAAGAAATTGGAATAAAAAATGCCTGCGCAGAAAATACCTCAAATTCTCATAAAACAAAAAACCGGAAACCGAAACAAATTGACTTAAAATATATTAAAAACAATTTAATGTTCAAGATTAATTCCTTTTTGGATTGCTTTTACGGTGGATGAGTTCAGGGGTAGGACGCGGGGTGAAGAGCGAGGGGAGTAAACTAAGGGGATTTGTCACTAGAGAACCGCATGTGAAACCCAGCAAAATATTTGCCATCCCGTGGATGTTGAAAAGGGCTATAATTAGGAATTATGTCGAAAGTATCCTATTGTCAGTTAACAGCAACAAATTGCAAATACCTCACAAAAGTTACTAAGAAGCCTACGTCCAGAGTAGGTTCTATCATCAAGAAAACACGTCTACTAATTCTGGTTATGAATTTCCTATCCATATTAGCAGCCAAGATAATAATGATAATATTAAATTTTACATTATACGAATTTTCTTTTCATTAAAACCAGCGTCGAAGAAACTTTTTTCCATTGAAATTGAAACTCCGTTCCAAAGGAGACGCTCATTGTAACAAAATTCTTGAAAATCGAACACAAAACCTTCACATAATTAATTAAAACTTCAAAACGTTCGTTTATTCCGTTCGTTCATTATCTTTCTGAAATCAAATCATTCGGTAAGCGACACTTTTTGAATGTCTATGCTATCATTAAAATATTGCTGAGACATCAAAGTGAGTGAACGAATGAATAGGAGTGGTGGGGAGAACCTTTGAGGAAATTGGTTTTGTCATCGACTTTTATAGGAGTTTAGGTACTTTGCCGATAAGCTACTTTGTCTAGTTATCTTTGAAAGGTAAACTGGTATAATGATGGTTACAATGTCGGTCTTTAATATCCAATTGTAAAGGCCTCTTTTCATACGGTGAAGAAATATACATTGGACACCACTTCGTTTCAGCAAGTTTAAACCATTTTCAGACCGTAATACAGTAAATTTGTGGTATTTATGGTTTGTCTGCAGTTTTGTGCTTAAGAAGTACTTATTTTAACAAAGAACTTCCCTGATAGGATTGTACAATGTGTAGTGTACCTACAGATTTTGAACACAAACGCTCCACGGCAAGAAAAGACATCTTACTTTTTGTCTCTTGCAAATCGAGCTTACAAACAACCACAAAAAAAAATGACAAATAAAAAATCGTAATCTAAATCTGTTATTTACGACTCATACGAGGACATGTATTGTGTAGACGGCACTTACACTCAATAAATTATTCAGGAAGACCCAATTTGCAGAGACTGGTGAATAACCCCTAAACACACGATGTTTCGAGGGATATGGATTATGATATGGATATGGATTATCTTGTATACAGCCAACTGGGGGTAATTTTAACTGTTTCTCACTATAGAAATGATTGTCTCCTGTATTTTTTGCAGGATTAATCTTAGCGTGTCGTTGTCAGATATTGGTTTGATAAATTTCCGGATATCTGAGGACTAATTGAGCAGTTTAACATTTTTTGGGGTATCTTGAAAGTGCCAAACTTGATCTATGAAAGGAGATAATTTTATTTGGACACTTTTAAATGATGTAAAGAGCTCTTGGGCTATAAAAACAAACCCATAACGCTAAGGCCTGCATTCGTCCTGCGCTGATGTCGGTCACGTACGTCGGTAGCGCGTACAATTATACATTGTTTTTGATATAGCACCACACTGTGACGCTAACGTCAGCGGCGCGTACGTTGCTACGACTGTACGCGACCGACCGTACGTGACCGCCGACATCAGTATAGGTGGAATTCAGACCTAAGGAACAGTCATGGGTATATTGTTGAATGAATCCGCAATTTGCATGAAAAATATTGCAGGAAAAGATGTCTGGTGGATTTCGCACCTTTTCTGCTTCGGACTTATTTTGAATTTAATATTCTGATAACAAATTGCAGCTAGAGTGATTATCCTTTAGCTTTTCACTATTACAACTCAAATGCCCATACCTGTAGAGTTGACTATAATAAAATGTAAGTGCGTCATTTTGCCCATCACAGAAGCTTTGTCCCACGAATCTATACCCCATATGAATACTTACCAACACAGTTCTCAAAGTAGGTACTGTCATCACAATGTCAGGCGTGGGTGTCAATAATTAATTCGAATTAACGAACCGGTCGCTGCGGTGACAATTATCGTGCGCCCTACATATGGATAAATATGAGGGCGCCGGCATTTTGGATTTTGTGTCCATCAACAATCGGTCATGGCAAATTAAATGATATGAAAGTTGTGGTGCGTGGTAGCAGGTGTTTGTTGATAGTAAATTGGAAACTGTGTTCTGTTTTTAATGGCTCTATGGGGGTGAACCAAAATGGGACCCTCCTTTTGGGGGAGGCGGTAAAATGATAGTTCTCTTGTGGTTATCTATAGGTATCCTGATACTGAGAGAGTCCTATCGATCATCCAACGGCCTTAAGCATCGTCGTCGTATCGTATTATAAGGATGCATATTTTTACCAGTTATTGTTACTATCGTAGTTTTATTGCTGATTGAAGTTAATAAAGGTAAAAACTATATTTTCTTCTCAACTCTTTGTCTGGAATTTTATCTAGAGTCTTTAAAAACGAAAATTCTACTGTGGCTCCTAACAGCTTCCCGAGAGTCACAGTTAAACAAATGCATAATAATATTCCACGAAAACGAAAATATGGAGAACTGCATGACAAAGTATTTCCCTTTGTCGGCCAAGTTTAAATTATTTCTCGAACAAATTCAAATATAATTCAGAAAGAAAACTCGCAGTGTGTATTCAACCGGGGGAAAAAACTCCCTGCCAACTTGGCACGCTGCATTATTCACTTTTCACTTGGCCTTGGTTTGGATGACATACCTATGATTAATAGATTAAACTTTTTTCTTTTTGAAGTCCGACTTAGTTTTATAACCGACAAGTTTTAATTTAATTGGAGTTCTATGGGTGACGGTTTGGGTTCACATTCATCGGTTCCTTGATAATTCACAAGTACCTGTAATTGGTTTACGAAATAAATGCCTTAAGTTTCAGTTTTTCTTTTCGTTCTTCTTTGGGCAAAAAAAAAAAGTCGATTTAGGGCGTTTTCAAAAGTTCGTTCAGAATAAATATGACGGTTCTTACCGTTTTTGTATAAATAATATGTCAAACTTTCATATTTATTGATTGGTAAGATAAAAGTTTCCTGACTATTAAAAAAATAGTTCTAAGTAAAAAATATCCTTCACCTCCTAATTATGTATACATTTTGGGCTTGGCTGCTAAGGTGAATTCTTATAATACAATATAACGTGTTTCTGTTAAACGGCAACTTGGTGTATTGTTATCTCAATTTTCACCAGTTCGAAGTTTTAGTCGACAATATTGTAAACAACAATAATAAATTGCTAAGTATTATATTGATTATTATGAGGTGATAATAACACCTCTTAAATACTTCAATGCCACGCTAAGCAAACAGATTTCAAACCACAGCAACTTTCAGGAGAATTTCTACCTCCTAACCTAGAAATATAAACGCTTAGTTAACTTGACGATACCCATGGGTCTCTTTAGAAAGATTTTCCGGAACCATAAATTCATTATCAAGATTTTAATACCAAACAATTTAAAGATAAGGAAAGACCAAAATATTATTTTACCTTTATTGACTGCGGTGGGACGAAGTGTTAAGGATGTTTCTAAGGAAATGAATAGTCGTCCGTAACTTGAATTTTCGCCCGGTTATTGGAAATAATATGCTTGCCACCTCTATCTATACCCAAATGTCCTTTCTTTGGTATTATTCGTCGAATCGTTGAGCTCCTTAAGTCCTCACTTCCTGAGTTGAGCTGTACGATTACTGACAAATGCGCGTACTGACTGGACAGGTCCACTCAATCTGTGTAGTTCTTTCCTCAAAAGACCATTTCAGATACCAATCTACATGGTCTTCACATGATCTGACCAAGATTATGTCTGGACTTTAAAAGAGACTGTGACCTCTGAGTTTGTTTCGGCCTTTATTCTCAGAGTAGTCAGATAGGAAACGCCGACCTCATTTAGTTTAAAAAATATGATTGACGTGTAAAAGTGTTTGTACAAACCTACTTACAGAAATAAAATCATTTATCATTTATCTATCATAGAATTTCTAATAGAACTGGCAAAATGTGACTGTGCTTACAGGTCTGCTTACCGCTTCGGATACCGGCGTGATGTTATTTATGTACATTTAACGTCGTAGACGCCACTGGGTCCGTGGGTCGTCACAAATATACGAATGGTTCATAAACAAATAATTGGCTTAAGAAGGTATCCCTGTTGACGCTTCAATAATTCAGGGAGATGACCCCACGACCCTCGAGGGTCCGAGACGGACGTCTTTACACTTGAATGACTCAGATGTAATCAGCCAATTATTGTGTCAATATTTTGTAGCTACAAGATTTTAAATACGGTGGATAATAGAAAATAACTTCTCGCAATAGATTATTTCTATTCTGTGCTGTTTGTTTTCTGTTGTGTTTTTGACTGAGGGAATAAATATAGTAACAACTTTATAACAAAGTGATAAGCGAATGAATCGACCTGAAAATATCCTTGGAGTTTCACTACATTGTCAGAGAAAAATCGTGGGATCTAGACTATCAATGTAATATAGAACACAGCTCTAACTTTGCCAAAATGAACTTTGAATTAAAAGGTCTGAAATTGCTTACATTTTGTAACCAATTAACGTTACGAACAATGCTTGTTCCGTTTCTGTGATAAGTGGAGAGGTGTTTGCCATGGTGTTGATTGAATGAAAGGCTGATTATATTAAAAGGTCTCGGGCCTCTCATAATTAAACTTGAGTTGTATGTTTATAAACCTACATTAAAGCCTACTTGTAAAGTGTAAGCAGTAATCAAAACATGCACAACATAATCTTTTCCCAGCCACATGAAACAAAGTTAGCTGCAAACATTGATTTTGAAAACTTGTTCAATAATTGAAGCCCTTAAATTAGGCGAAGTCAGTAGCCACGTGTAATCCTCTGCCTTCCTGTTATAAATCGATTCGGTAAGTACTTGTTACAAGTTAATTCCTCGTACTTTTCACTTAAGACTTGGTGCTTAAATTGTTTGGATCGGATTTTGAAGTCGCTTCATTAGGGAGATAATGTGCTGCGCTGATAAGCTGCTTATGTCAGTGCCCATCAGATGTGTTTACGTGCAGTATGTTTTAGTCTGGTCTACTTTTAGAATTTAGTGTCTAGTTTAGAATTTAGTGAAACTAGTGGTGCCTATAGGTTTTCGGAGCGCTAGATATTGAGATCAAATCAAAATGACAATTGTTAACATTCATTGGCATATTCCTGTATGGAAAAAAGGCTTGAATTAATGATGCCTTGTGTAATGTTCGGATACGCACTATCTACCTACCGGACAAATTACAGCATGGAACTGAATTTGTAAGATTTTATTATTTAGTTAGTTTTTGTTTCTTAATAAATAATAAGTTTAACAACTCACGTATTGCCAGGGTCATCAGCGAGCGGCTCCTCGACGTAAGGCACGTGCTTGGTCCGCCGGCTCTTGGGCCTGAACTCCAGCTTGTTGGCACATCCCTTGTTGGCCTTCGTACGCGCCTCAAAGATCACATGTGGGTGCTTCTGCTGAAACGAATCGGTAAAACGTGTTCTGATTAGAAGAGGCCTTAATCATACCAATTTTATTAAATGAAATTTGTGCTGTCATGGATATTGTATCAATTTGTGCGAGTCCACAATAATGATCGTTGATAATTATAGAAACAAAATGAAAAGTACCTACACTAGGAACTGCTTAAAATTAAACCGTTTGATAGACACGTCATAATTATTGAAAATATCAAAAACAATTAAGATATTTCGCGCCCAATATTAAACCCTTTTTTTAAATATGTTACAATGATATTATTCTAAAAGCCCAAGCGATAACATATGTTGCTGCCAAAAACTATCACGTTCAAACAAGGAAGAAAAATCTCATAAAAGTCCAAGAAAACTCAACTGCAAGGAAGTAGAAGAAACGCTATATCGTCAAAGATAAGTAGCAGTAATATCTAGTTAATAAGCATTACGTCCCATACAACGACACGGAATCGGCGCCGGCTTACGTAACAACATTTTAATATTTTGCCCACTAAAATTAGTTTCATTAATCTCATTTCAGATGTCTGTCGGTTGAACGCTTACTAATTTAACAGTTGAATGATGCACAAGTGAACAAACTTTGAATTTAGATTGCTGACTTTTTTTTTGGTCAGGCTGTTTTCAATAATCTAAGACTTATCGATAAGTTACAAACCAATCAGGCAGCCATCATAAACTTGTTACCACTCCCAAGATACAAAGTACAATGTAAAAGAAAACGTTATCAAGTTTTATGAAGTGATACGGGGCCTTAGGGACACTCGACCTCTTTGGTATATACTTGACAGTAGACAAATAGATGCACTTGGTTCTCCACGAACATAACCAGCCAGTGTCCCTTTTACAACACCCGTGGGTGAGAATGAGTGAAAGAATATTCTTAGAAATGAAACCATTTAAATTCTATTCTATGGTATAATAGTCGCAAGCACTACTGTTGAGCATGAAGTCCTGGGTTTGATTCCAGGGTCGGGCAAAGTGTTATTGGATTTTTCCATCTGGATTTGTGCCCGGTTGATGGCAATAAGCTCGCCTCCTATATTACATGGGACTTAAGCAAAATTGGCGAAATGTGGGTGTACTATAGGTATATTTTTGCTAAACTCTTTGGAAAATACAGGCGTAATATTATGTTATGTGAATTAAATTCTCGATGAAATAATTTGCAGTAGCTCTCAGCTCACTTGCAGTGTCTCTCTCTCTCTCTCTCTGCTCTCTCTTGCTCTTTGTAGTACTCTCTCTAGTAAGGCACAGTTACTGTTTGTGCATTTTCTGTGAGTAGTCATTGTCTCCCAAAGGGCGATATTAACAGTTCATATGAGGTCTTTACATTAATGGACGATATTTTTGGGATCTTCCGTCATCATGTCGTTTATCGTAAAAAGGCCTTGGTCGTAAAAGATTAGAGAAAATAGCAAAAGAGCGTTGATAGGTGCTTTAAATTTGTGAATATTAGTGTAAGAATAGAATAGAATAGAATAGAATAGAATACTCTTTATTATGTACACCATAAAAATTACAGATATAAAAGTAGAAATTTTACATAGGGTGACACAATGGGCGGTCTTATCGCTAAAAGCGATCTTTTACAGACAACCTTTGGATGGATTCAAGGTAGAAGGAGAGACAATAATGCAGGTAGTCAGTGGTGTACCATTTACATATACAACAAATAAACCAATAAACATATACCTATCTACATAATATAATATATACAATAATAAACATGAAACAAGAGTAAGGAAACTAAATGTAATGACAATGTTTAAGGAGAGAGGAAGTGTTTTTTAACCAGAATTTTAAAAGTGGACAAAGATTGAGCACGCCTTATCGACATGGGCATGGGGTTTAGCGGTTAAGGATACATATAAGAAAAACGGGGCAAGTGCGAGTCGGACTCGCACACGAAGGGTTCCGTAAAACACGTTTATTGTATGGAGACCCCCTTTAATTTTTTTAAACTATATTTCATTTTTATTTGGTGTTATAGGGGCAATAGAAATACACACTCTGAAAATTTCAACTGTCTACCAATTACGGTTCATGAGATACAGCCTGCTGACAGACAGACGGATATACGAAGGCTTAGGAATAGGATTCCGTTGGCAACCTTTGAGTACAGAACCCTAAAAACACAAGCTAAAAATACGCAAATTTTTCACGGCTTGGAAATTCTGATGCTTTAAGTTTAAACGCTCCTTAAATAAAAACTTTTAAACTATCGGGGCCAATGAAAAATTACAATCTTAACATTGAAGTATAACCAAGTTTAATTTGAAAAATCGAAAATAATTCTGAATGAAAAGCTCAGTCAGATATCGGATGGCAAAACCAAAATGCCGGAACCACTACCATGCATCATCTTTAAAATTCCCGACTTCAACAGTACTACTAATCTCCCAGCGATCCTTTTTGCAAGTACTTCACTTAAACAGATACAATGGACAGAATTCATTGTAGAATGAACTCAGGAATCCCCTATTGACAATTTGGCGCAATCAGCTTCCGATGAGATTAACTTCGTTTAGAATTGAAAGGAACAATGAGTGTCCTGACGGGTTCTATTGATTAAAGGTCCTGTTAGATAAAAACCGGGTCAAGCTAATCTGAAGTAATCGGACAGGAGTCAAGAGTCTTCACTTTTGTGACGTTTGCACTGGCAAAGATATTGGTTAAGAGTTTTTGGGGAATGACACTTTTGATTTGCCTTGTGACAAAAGTTAAAAAATCGAAATGTGTAAGAAGTTTTGGTCTTCAGCAAAATGTAATGTTTTTAATTAAGAGTATTCTTTTGTAAGATTATGATGGAATTCTTGTATATTAGCTCTTGCGCGCGGCTTCGCCCGTATGGAAGTCGGAAATTACCCTACGGTAACGTACTACCGAGATAAACAGAATCATATCTGCTAACCCAGGTTATGGTCTGCCTGTGTCTCTAATTTAATCTTGAATCGAAATCCGTTTAGCCATAGAGGCATGAAAATGTATTATAGAGTTATGAAGAACAGGGTGTAAAGTTCACTCATCCTCTGTAGAAAAAGGAGGAGCCTCCGATCAGACGGGTGTTGCGTTTGGTGGGCAATTGCCCAGCGATTTATGTCGGGACGTTGTACGAGTATATATGCTAGTTATGCGGTAAAGTCTGCTTGCGCGATGCAGGATTTTGTGTGACGTCAGGATGATGAGTAGTTTGCATGTGGCAATGTAGATGCCGCCACATTATCATACCAATTAAAATCAAAACCAAAAGTCATTTATTTACACTAGGCTGAGAGACAGCACTTTTTGAACGTTAAAATTACATAAGACAGTCCCCCAAAACGCCCGGCCTTCACGGCAGCCAGATAGAGTTACTTTCGCATTTATAATGTTATGTATGAATTCATAATATTAGTATGGATGTATTTGTACTCACTCATCCTCCTATTGAAATAAGTTGTAGCGGTATCTACATCGCCACATGCGAGCTACGCGTCACACTGACGTCACACAAATTCTGCATCGCGCAAGCAGAGTTTACTGCACAACTAGCGTATATACAACGTCCCGACAGCAAACATCGGGCATTTACCCACCAGATACGACACTCGTCTGGTCGGAGGATCCTCTTTTTTTCTATGGAGGTATGAGTGAACTTTACACCCTGTTCTTTATACCTCTATAAAGTAATATTATACTGTCAAATGTTTTGGGAGATATTTATTTCTATTAGATCAACTCTTTAGAATCTATCTTTCGAACAGTTCAATAAAATTACAATTTGTTAACGTAAAGGTGCTTGGGTTTTCAGTACGAATAAAATAATGATTAACTTAATAGTCAATTTGTTATAAAAAGCATTACATTTTTAGGGTTGCGTACGTTTACTAAACTGTGTCAGTATTGACATATCAAATACTATGTATGTAATAAAAATAATTGAACCAAATACAAATAATATCTATTTTGTCTGTATAAAAAAACCCAAGATCTCAGATTACTTAAAAAACAACAAAAGTCTTCAAACAAAAATATTTTTGCTGTTGGAAACCTAAGGGGGGTATTTTAAGTTTATTGGTCTCAGTCTAGCTTCAAACCAATCTTGGGTGTCCTATACGGCCTTGGCAGTACTTACGTTCTGAAGGGATTGTCTGAAGTCAGACTAATCATATTTCGATAAAATCTTAAGAAGGCTGAGAAGACTTAATAATTAAAATTTGAGAATAATGCAGAATTAATTTGATAGACAAGGGTTTTGAGTGCTTTTGAGTTTTAAAAGTAACAGAGGACCGATTTTGACGACGGATCAGAATAATTGATTGTTATATTGAATGTTCGGGTACCGATAAACCTATATCATGATTGGGAAGTAACGTTTAGTAATAATTTAACGGCTGGTATAAAAAAATATGTCAAAGCGAGAAAGGTATTTGGTTCTAAAATTTAAAAGGGACCAAAAATATGTACCTAAAATAATGTTTTAAGGACTTGACCACAATATTTTCTTGTATTTCCTCAAAAACATTTAAACAACATACAAAAACCCGATTATTTTAACGGTAATTTTGTTTCAAAGCAATATTTTTGCCGTTAAAATATTGATACCATTCCTAAAATAAATCCTGACTACTCCACTAAGAAACACCCTTTTCAACACCACTTTACCACCATTCACTCTAATCAAAACATACGTAAAGCCTCACCACGGGCTGTAATCTAATTTCGCCGTCAATACCTTAGAAAGGACTATTGAATGGCATAGTGATGGACCGGCCAAGCGGGCCAAGACACGTTGCCAAGCTTAATGATCTAATAAAATACGACTGGTCTACTGTACGTGAGGTGAGAGCCAAGTGGTATGCGGATATAGATAGACGCGACTTGGCTGACGCTCGGTCCGACTTGGCAGGCGGTGGAGTGGTTAATTTAAATCGTGGAAGTTGTAGTGTGAAGTGGTGAAAAAAATTGAATTGGGTGATTAGGATTTTGGACGTATTTAAACGAGGTGATGCTTGAAATACATTTTTTTTTTATTGGACGTGAAAACTTTGACAGACTTAGGACATATTGGGAGAATTCACTTTGATTTGCGATATTTATCGCTTCATTGAGGCCTTCTAACAATTCGAAGATAAATAGGTCACTCAATTGCGTAGCAGATCTGCTACGACTACGTAGCTTGCGTAGCGGTTACACCTACGGCGTAGCGGTTACACCTACGTCGTAGCGACCGCGTAGATTTTTCAAAATGGTTTCTTCTATTTGCCTACGAAATTACCTCCAATTTTAAGGTCCATTAAAAAGTACTATTGGCAACTAAGGTTACTAGAAAGATTCACATTTAACATCTTTTTTTTTTTTTAAATATTGTAATCTTACAATCAGTCGGTAGACTATGAGCAAATGAGATGAAATGAGGACTTAATATAAAATAAATGGTCGGTCACTATTACGTATCGGTCTTTTCTAGCACTTTGTATCTGTGTTTCACACATTCATAGTTGTAGATAAGGAACAGAGTTGATCGATGTAGCCGCCCAGCCAATAGTGATGGAGGGCAGCTGGAAAATCGTTTTATCCAGATCGTATTGTGTTTATTTATTTTTACACTTCGTTTTGGTTTATTGGTTAGGGAGTAATAAAATAGTTTTTATTACTGTTTGATAAAATTCACTACAAAATACGACTTACTTTGTAAGTGATATAATTTATCAATATCTTGTAAGTGATATAATAATAGTTGAGCTCCTTAAGTCCTGACTTCCTGAGTTGAGCTGCATGATTACTGACAAATGCGTGCACTGGCTGGACAGGTCCACTCAATCTGTGTGGTTCTTTCCTCAAAATACTATTTCAGATACCAATCTACATGGTCTTCACATGATCTGACCAAAATTATGTCTGGACTTTAAAAGAGACTGTGACCTCTGAGTTTGTTTCGGCCTTTCTTCACAGAGTAGTCAGATAGGAAACGCAAATATCACCTAGTTCAAAAAATATGATTGATGTGTAAAAGCGTTTGTACAAGCGTTTGTACAGAAATAAAATCATTTATAACATTTATCACTTACAAATTAAAACCGTATTTTGAACTGATTACCGTAATTATGTATCTTGAAGACTTAGACATGATAATTTATTGTCATATTAGTTTTAAAGTCATGTCATTAATATACTGTAACAAGGCAGGAATTCTATTGAATTCCGTCTTGTGAAATGGCCACGGCCGGGTTACAAAAAAATGTTCATGGTTCACTTTGTCATTAAAAGTTCAACCTTTTCAGCTATCATATCCCGTGCACTCCCAAAACTTTTCACAGATCTGCATACAAACCGAAAGTAAGTCACAACTTTCACAATAATAAAAGTAAAACCCCCAAACATTATTCTTACGTTTGGTACCTCGAAAGATCATTTGGTTTTTCCCTTTCGGACGAAAACTGGAGTAAAAACAGCATACTCTTAGTAGCAAGAGGTTCAGCCGTGAGAAATATCCAATTTAGCTGCGTTTGCCCTGTAAATTGACGCCATTTTTCATTTGGACCGGTCGCCATGTTGTGTAGTGGCGGCGTGCGAGATGGCCGAGCTCCGCGCTCCTACTCAAATATTAAACAAATAATAATAGAAATGTTTTAGAAAATAGTCCTACTTTGTTTAGAGAATTAGGCTTTTTGTGTTGTAGGCTGATTCTTTTTGTTTATGAGGTCATTTAAAAGCAGGTATAAAATAAGACTTATATAATGTTACCTACCTATGTAACTTTTTGTATTTTGATATGGCTTATTGGTACATGAAGGTCAGTCACGAATCAACAATAGAGTTTAAAAAAAAAAAAGTACACCATAAGTCTATTTCACTATGTTATTAATATTAAGCGTTTCAAAAACAATTTAATATTCAACAACAAATTATCTTCACAAAGTTATCCATTCAACGTTTATTTTGTCTAATTCTAAAACCAAACGCATACCGAACGTGATTGGATGCTTAATTTGTTTCACACCTGCCAACCCGGCTAAGTGGAAAAGTCCCAATTTGTATACACCAGGGCCTTTCTCGTTACCTATTGTACTTGGCTGTGTAATACGTTTTATTTATTACCGAGCGATGGGAATTTATCAGTCGCATACAATTATTAGGAGGTTGAACACAGGATAATGTTTTTTTTTATTGTGGTGAAAGGGTTTTTGAAGTATTCAACGCTGAATAGCTTTGGTTTCAATTTATATCCTTGGTTCATTGGTTTCTTTCGGAATTTTAGGTCTATGCCTCTGTTTATGTTTAGTAGTTTATGGGAAAAATATCCCATCAATTATCAAATTACTACACCATTAAGTAATTTATGAGATGTTACAAGTAAGTTATGTACGGCAAATTCCTGTCTCACCGTATTTTTTTTCCTCGATTATTAGTGGTATTTGATTAGGTAACTGTTCGAATAGAAATTTTTGTGAGCCAGTTTTAACTTTCGAAGTTGAAAATTATTATCTACAAACTCCAGCCCGCGACTTCGTCCGCATGAAATTTCTTGTTTTAACATTAAATATATCCCATGACACTCGGCAATATTGTAGCTTCCCATTAGTGAAAAGATTTTCGAAATAGGATCAGTAGGTAGTCCCGAAGATTACCCCTACATACAAGCTCAAAAATGTTATCTCTTTATAATATTAGTATAGATAACGCGAACAAGATAGTGTCATTGTCTTTCGCAAATAACTAACTAAATTGAAACGAAAATTTGTCAACCAGGCTCTTGCTATGATTTCTTATTCCTCGTGTTGTTAGGCCCTTCGCACCATTGAATGCCAGTATTTTTGCACTCGCAAAAGTATGTATGTAATATATTTTGTAAATGTGTTCTTGGGTACTGGAAGCCCCATAAATATCCATCATGAGAAATGAAATATTGCCTTGTAAGGTACAAAATATAAGAGTAGTAGATGTTTTTGTGCTACGAGGTCTACAGGGCCTCATAAATGGCACGTAATTTAGGAAACCTAAAAAGTAAGGGTCAGTGCTTTAGTTGGATTGGATTCTACACAATTATTATAAGAGAGAGCTTAGCTTGTCTAGATTAGATAATAAGAAAAGGTCTTTGGACGGAAGATTCAGGGCTTAGGGGATTATGATAAGTTCGTTATTATGACAAAAGATTTTTCTACACAAGTATAATAATTTCTCTAATCTCCCTAATACATGTTTTTTGATATTTTTAATATATTGTACACGAGAGTGATTAAATTGTAGGATAAGTGGTAGCGGTTGAAAGTAAAAGGAAAATCTATAATTTTATGACGTCAATAAAATACAATCAGTTTATTTTTATTTTAGTAGGTAAATAATACCTGTATTAGTAGTAGTAGTAAATATAAATTTCAACCCATATCTTTGAAGTACTCTACAATATAATGATCAAAGGGCTATTTTTAGGCCAAAGTATTGTTGCCTCATTGTATTGCAATGCAACGTGGCAATGTTGGCTGCCTTTTGGACACCATTTCCCCTGCGGACGAATTTTTTAATGCCAAATGAGCTCTTCCCTTTTTTATATACTTGTACATAATACAATATATTTTAGTGTTAGCTTGTACTCGTATATTGTATTTACGATGACCAGCTATTGATTGAAATAAATAGTAAACACATGTGTTTTTACTATATAATGGTGATGGTGTGTGAAAATTGATTATTTCTAATATTTGAAATAATCAATTTTCACACGCCATCGTCTCCAATACTCGATCCATTTGATTGCCTTTACTAAGAGTTGGATGTTTGACGCAATTACTGAAGTCTTAATACCCGTCAAACTTCTTGTAACGAGGAAACTTTCACCAATGAGACCAGAACATATTATTTCTTTTTTTTATATGACTTCTATTATGACTGTTCGGTCAGTTTGGATTTTGATGAGTTTTTTTTTACTCTAAAGCCATTAGAGTAAAAAAAACCTCATTAAAATCAAAAAGTAGACTTTTTTTAAAGGTTTCATGAGATAAGATAATGATTTATTTCTCACCACAATATATAAGTACACATACATACATAAACTCACGCCTTCTTCCAATGGGGGCAGGCAGAAACTATAGAACGCTACCTGCTACAATCCTTACATACTCCTTTTGCTTCATTTACGTTCATGCATGAGGTCATACACGCACACCGGATGCGAATACTACGCACCTGACCTTTCTGAAGAACATCACCAAGTATATAAGTACATTTTCAAATTATTAAGTACAATACATCATAATTTTAATTATATTGTGGGAGACTGGTGCCTAAGCTAGGCGTAATGCCTGTATTTCAGGACACCAGGTCTCCACCCCTTCGGAAGCAGTTACATTTATATTGAATTATGTGCTCGTACACAAATGCGATAAGTTATATAAGACCAGAAAAAAGATTACACTATTGGTGGGTTAGCATGTGTGTCTGAGTGTATGTGAGGGTGTGAGTGTGTATGAGGAAGTGTGTGTGTGTGAGCGTGTGTGTAAGGAAATATGATAGGAAAAGTGATGGGCTGAATGCACAGAATGGTGATATGTATAAATATGGTATTTTTTTTATTTATTTATTAAACATCTAAACACGTGCGATAAAAAAAATATACATATATATGTTCGAAATACGTTAAATCAATTGTTTGACTTTGGCTAATCGGCACGCCAGCGCCACCAGGCGGCGCTCGACAGCTGGTCGAGCATTATGTTGTAGGCAACATAATGCTCGACCAGAGTTAAAGCAGAGTTCAAAGAGTATGTTGGTCGGTGGCGGTCAAGCAGTGAACACGCTTAGAAACTGTCGCGCATTCTGTATAGTTGCGTCGTGTACCTACAGTATGTGAATCGCTAGTGTGATGAATTTGTTCGTAAATTATAATTTGATTTGGACTGCAAACGGTTTTTTCTATTGCGCAATAACTAACATATCCCATAATAGTTAAAATATGCCTGATGATAACGAGAGAGATCGACCTTCTCCGTCATATATATGAAAGTATAAATACATTTTTGTATTTAAACAAGCAAGTTATACCGGGTTAGTTAGAAGTTTTCCATTAAAACTAAAACAAAACACAAACATTGAAAATAAAACTTAATTCCTGGAGCCAGCTCCGAGCCTTGATTTTACACTTAGTTTTGGTGAGATCATAAATCAAGAGCGTCCTATTTATTTTATTTTAGAGAAAGCGACCAAGTTAACAAAGGAAACGTTTGGAGAACATTGCAGTAAGTCGCTTACCGTGGCGATCTACTGCGTCAAAACGTCTTTTACTTCGTAGCAGCGAGGAGTTGAAGGTAAGGAGTCCATGCTGTTTTATGGCCGTTTGTGGAACAAACAGCTGACATACAGTTAGAACTTTAGTCTCTTTATATGTATAAGAGTGCTGTGGGATATTGAAAAGGTAGAAAAGAAGATACATTTAAAATATCTCTGCGGTCTTTTCAATTGTATAATTGTGTATTTAGGTGCACCGCCCAATACGTTATACAGTAGGTTAATAGGGACTGCGCGAGGGCAAAGTAGAGTGATTTAATCTGCCTGACGTTAGCCACATGTCATAGTTTACGCAACCTATTGCTGAGGGTGGTAATGTGTTGATGACAACTCCAGTTGCAATCTATTATAATTCCTAGGTACTTACACTATTTGCCTTTTGTAGGCGGGTGCAGTCACATGTGTTGTCATTTTGGTAAGAGCAGGAGTGATGACGAGGATTGTACTTTTTTGGAAGTCTGAATGACTTTGTGTTGATGGAAAAAAAGAAAGGATGAAATAAAGAAAGAAAGAAAAGCTATTTTTTGGGACTCGCACAGGCACATCACAATAAAAAAATAAAAAAAATCTTCAAGTAGATCTTCTAAGACATTGTTACAAGTAAATTTTGGTCAATATTTTGAAACTAGATGGCGCCGGAATTTCTTATCTGACTGATCCTTGAGAAGAAATACCGAAACAAACTCAGAGTGGTGTTTTTGGACGTGACCAAGCAAAAGGAGTTTCGGTCTTTGTTTTGTAAGTAGTTTGGTAATGATTCGAATGTTTACACGCTGGAACGGAACTGCTCTAGCACTCATTTAGAGACACTACATGTCGAATGCTGGAGCAGTTCTGTTAGGTAATAATATTTCAGCTAGACAAAAACTGTATATTCTCTGACGAGCAACAAATATATAGTTAGGTATTTACCTAGACTATTTTGTTTCAAGTCTGCAAATACCTTTGAAAGTTATATTCAAATATTTGTTGTCAATATTTTGTCATTCCAAATAACTCTAGGGCTTATCTGTTGTTTATTATAACGATGCTTACTTATCTTGTCTTGTTTTCATATTTAAATGAAGCAACCTTCAAGAAAAATATACAAGGCACTTAAATTTTACTCCTAAAGTAACTCCCCCATTTAGCTAATGATGCTTACGCGTCAAATTTAAGACTTCCTACCATTCATATGCATATTAAGTTGATGGCACCCAAAATATATAGCCATTATTTCATATTAAACGGCGTATGGTAGATAGCACTTCAATCAAATCTTAGCAATATGGATTGGAATAAATCACACCCTCGCAGAACTCTAAAATTTCTACCAGCTCGGCAAAATATGACCCCATATATTCACACAAAACAACCAAAACCCTACCTTATATCACCGTGGAAAGATCTAACACGACCGCATGTTAAATTTGTATCGCCGGAAACCATTGCAAATATCATTTTCATGCGACACAGGGGAATGTGAGTCTTATGCTTACGGTGTAAGGTTCGATAAAGGTGCACAGGATATTCGGTTAGCAAGGCATTTTATGGCGAATACAATATTAAAGCGAATGCTATTTCTTCATAAATCGTTGCAAGGTGTCGGGCCTGTGTGGTGTCTTTAAAATATTTTGCGTTAGGTGTAAAATATTGGATGCGGCTTTAAGGCTTGCCATACACTTTACGATTTATCGCTTCGATATCGGAACGAATTTGATACTGGCTGATAAATTGTTCTGTACACCAGGCTAACAACATTTCGCATTACGTTCTATTCGACCCACCTAGATGGCAAGGCATTTTATGCTTGGTTTCCCAAAGGGATAGAAGTTGAGTGCTTCAGACTGACGCACGTTATCTTAGACAAGTGGCTCTGATTCCTATTGTTATGCTATGGTTGTTCTAACTAGAGAATATGTATCTAGCTGACCTGGCAAACATCGTACCGCTTCAGAATCAGTCAATGTTGTGTTAACTTATTAGTGCATTTTTCCCATGTTTTAATAGTTATTCTGCTGTTCGGGGCGGATAAAAGACCAACAAATAAAAGATCATAAAAATCGGTCCAACCGTTCTTGAGTTATAAGTGATGTAACTAACCAGACTTTGTTTTATTTTATTTATATATATATATATAAATATATACACATAGAAGAAGATAAATAGATAGATATTCTTAATTTTGGCGTATTTTAAAAATCTATTTATTTATCTAAAACCTCAATCAATTTAGTTTACACACAACCGCTTAGTAGACCGCAGAACCGTTTAGACAATAGATTTACTTAAATTCGACCAGTTTTCCAACAACGGCGGTAAATGAGGCCTTAATAATTGATAAATACCAATAACATAGCTTCACAAAACGAGTGTAGGATCAAAGCAATTCCCAGTAACTGAACTGAAAAAAAATGTATTCAATTTACAAACCTTCCAGCCGATTGAAAACCTTTTTTTACTGAATTCCCATTCGCTTGTTAACAGAGAAAAAGTTTAAAATAAAAATAAAGCTTTTCACTTTGCTTTGAGCTGGTAAATTATTTTTTAAAGGACCCTGGAATACGTAAAACCTAATATGTTTTGAACTTTGTTAAAGTGGCTCTGTTTGGTACAATTGATGGTGGCGCCAACTCAGGATTAAATGGAGGAATGGTACACGAGGTCTTGGGAGGCTTGTGTAGGAGTGGATGTTTAAGAGATGGTGATGAAGATAGCAACTGATGGCCAATTTTGGCGAAATTATAAAGACAGAAGAAAGGATTACATATCATCTATATATCTATATACATATTATAAATTGAAGTCGCTTTTCGTGTCTGTCTGTGTATCCGCGTTGTTCTTCTAAATTACGCAACGTATTTTGATGCTGTTTTCGCAATAATTAGAGAATTTATTCCGGAAGGTTTATGATTAAAATAAATGAATATTAAACTTACATTATAATAAAGAAACCTCGATTTTTTGTCTAGTCGTAGAAACCGTGCGAAGTAGGGTCGTGTCACTAGTCGAAGATAACTGAAATAAATAAATATGCCATACCCTAGTTCATATAACCACCAAATTACCCCACCTAACCACCTAATTCACCACCACCTAATTATTATAAGCACCTTATTGTAAATACCTACATTCTGAGCAAATAAATATTCTATTCTCTATTTATAGGTTGTCAAGCTTATTTTGCCCACCGCCCACTTTGAGAATATAATTTTTTCTAGAGCCCCCAATTTTTTTTGCTCAGTGTCTGTCCCGTATTTACGTACATTTATTGCTACGATTATATTTAAACGTGTAATATTATATAGTCATAAGACCCCATCTCAACGCCCCCTGCTTTTCTCTGCGTCTTCTACTTCCCCCCTGAAAGTCTCTAACGCCCACGTAGAGAACCTATGCTCTAGTTGCATCATAAAAATACTTATCATCATTATCTCGAAAGTTTACTGCTAAAAATTAGCATGTAAATGGCTGCCATTTACTACTTCGAAATATGAAATATACCACCAATTTGTACTAATATTATAAAGAGATAAAAATTGTGAGTTTGTATGGTGCTATCTTCGAAAATACTAATCCGATTCCGAAAATTCCTTCACTTACGGGAAGCTACAGTATTCCTGAGTGACATATCATATATTGTATGATAAAACCTGAAATTTTACGCGGATGAAGTCGCTGGCAGAAGCTAGCCAGCTATATTTTAGCTCAGCTTATTATATCAATGTTCTAACTAACTGCATTAAACGCCCCTACTAAAACCCGTGACGTCATTCCAACTTGACGTTTCACACAATATGGCGTCGAATCAAAGCGCACTTCGAAACTAACTGCTGTTAGAATAATAGAAAGTTAATTAAACCAAAACTTTTGGATAACTATGCTAATTTTATAGTTAGTGACATTAAAAGTGTGATTTAGTGGCATTAGGAGATTAGGACGTGTGTGTTGGGGTCTTAAAATTCGTGGATGTTGTAAAACTAATGTTGAATTTGCATATAGTTGTAAGTTGAGGACAAGTTTGGATATAATATGCTTAATATACGAGTATGTATGGTAACTTATCTTTGAGTTTGTTTCTCAAATAAGACAAGCTCAGAGAGTTTGAAAACTGAAATGAACATGATGGCATTCATTTTAGGTTCTCCATTTTATAACTATTCCTGAAATTAATCTAAGTTCAATTTAATTCAGCTGAGAATCGCTCTTTTAGGTACACGACTTGAAACAGCTTTAGAAACAATCTTTGGGCCTTCGAACTTCAATAGGTTCATTCAGATTAGGGTGAAAACTAATTGAAAATCCCACAAAAATGTTTCAACCTCTTCATTGACCCCATCACAACAATAGGTCCAGTATACAAAAAAAAAAAAATACAAACCCAGTCGTCAAACTTTTAACATCCTTTACAGCTATTTCTACAAAAGAATCACACCGCACTCTCACATATGTATGAATAAAATCTTTTCGGTAACCAGCACCAAGGAATATTTGCTAGAGATTACATTATTCAGCCATATAGCCGTATCTTCGACTATAAATAAGTCACAGGTGGGGTCGAAGCAAATGCACCACTTAAATCCACTGCTCCTTTTTAAATTACATCTGCTGGTGTAACAGAGATGGACTGGTACGCTGGTGAGGGTGCAAAACAAAATAACTATAGTGTGAAAAGCTTTTGTAATATCAATTATTATTTTAATGTTTATTTGCTGTGGAAAGAAATAATAAAAGTAGTTTAGGAATGATATTTTTGTAGTAAGGTCGAATTGCAACAATTTGGATTTATCAGTTTGCAGAAGTAAACGTGTAAACGGTGTTCAAAGGTTTAAAATACACAGCGTTTCAATTTTTAATAAGCCATGGTTCACGTTTCAATACTGAATTTATGTTTTAATTAAAATTAAATTGCTTTTTAACTCATAAAGCTGTTAATATTAAGTGCTTTTCAATTCAGTTTTGTGTTATACTAAATTTATTTTAAGGTCATTCGTTTTTAATCTTTATACAATGCCAACGATGTAATACGAATAATTAATATACGTTTTAAGCTACCCTGAATGTGTACGTATTAAAAGCGAATTGAAAACAATAGTTCAGCGTTGCTGGCTTACAATACAATACAAATAATGTTTTACTGTGCACCATTAAAACAAAAAAGATGTGCATGCCAATGATCTGTAGTTACGTAAGCTGGGTTGTGTGGTGATATCGCTAAATCTCTCTGACTTTGAAATATATAAATACTGCTGAGAGTCAGTATTAATGAATGAGAACAGTTGTAATTAATGAATAAGCAGAACTAAAACGTGTAATTCTAATGTATATCAGGTATTTTTGCGAGTGTCAATATGCAACCCGTATTACCGTCCTATTTCGACCCTGGTATCAAAACTGATTCTCTGGGTATTGTCTCTTCTAGTTTTTTCTCCGTAACATATTGGGGGTACATAAATCGAGATGCTCCTTTTAGATCGAGCACTCTATCCGTAGCGAGTTGTATATTTGTTACTCTAAGAAAAATGGTAAGATCCAGCTTTCCTGCATGTTAATTTAATCCTAGACAATTTTGTTGTAAATATAAGGAATACCACAAAAAGCAGAGAGTTTAATGATGAAGAGAGTATACGAGTCCTGAAGGAGGTCTGGAGGAGGATTAATTAAAGTTTTGAGATTGGAATCAAATCCTGATATAATTAATATGTTATTTTCAATGTCTTATTGATATGGCTCTTCTGACTTATGATGAAGGAAAATGTAGTAAGAAAATGTGGACACGTGAAAAATCGTGGCAATAGTTTCATTCACTATGATAATGATGTGTTGGATCATTAAGTTCCCTTCAAAATGGTTGAGCTGAATGGGCGTCGTCAGTAGGGACTAGTCATCTCTTGGCTGCCACGGCTTATTTTAATCAAACATTTTGAATTGTTTTTTTTTGTTTTTATCTTTTTTATTCCGGACGCTTTTAACATGCACGTATGTCTTCATCGTTCTCTCATGTATAATTTCAACATGAATGATGTAACCAATTTTTTTTGTAACTATAATTATGTTGATTTCAAAGAGTGTCCATGGAGTTTCCTGTCCGTTCTTCTCCATAGGTACCTTCTAAGCTTTGGAATGGGCAACTAGCTTAATTTTTCTGACTGACTGCATAAGCATAAGCATAATCAGCCTATAATGTGCCCACTGCTGGGACACAGGCCTCCTCTCTTTGAGAGGGAATGGGCTGTAATCTACCTCGCGGGCCCAGTGCGGGTTGGTAGATGTCACATAATATCTTGGAATTTTTGGTTCTAGGACATGCCGGTTTCCTCACGATGTTTTCCTTCTCCGTTTTGAGAGCAGTGGTGAGGAAATTATTTATACAAAGTAAAGCGCCTGCCTGGGTTCGAACCCACGACCTACAACTCGTAAGTTGGGGCCGATACCACTGGGCCACCACTGCTCTCTGACTGACTGTCCCGTTGATAATCCAAAAGAGTCTGTAATTGGTTTATTTGAAATAAATGTTTTGAGTTTGAGGTGAGTTTGAGTTTGATGTTTGCTCTGTATTTGTACAGATAACATCATCTTTTACCTGCCTTTTCCCAGCTATAATGGAGTCACCTTCCAGTCTAACCAGATTTAGCTCAATACCAGTATTTTACATGGAGTGACTGCCAATCTGACCTCCACAATCCAGTTACTGGGTAATACGGTACCCCTTGGTAAGACTGGTTGTCAGACTTTCGGGGTTCTGACTACCCGTAACGATTGTCAAAGATCTACGAATGACAGTCGGGATCAACGGCTTAACGTGTTTTCCGAGGCACAAACTGACCGCGGGCAAGCGTTGTTTAACCTTCGACAAGAAAAATGGAGCTTTAAATTTTTCCTTGTACCATACGCTAAAGGCCACGTTACCAGCTTGGGACCGGCAGAGACAATTATGTAAAGTGCGCGACCCACCGATACCGAGACAAAGGCATCTATTTGGCGAGCCTCCTGGAACACCAAGGATTATGTTAAAATCTTCGTAGTGATGTAACATGGTGATACGGTTTCAGATAAATATAACACATAACATAACATTACGTCTTGTTTCCCCGAAGGGTTGGGTAGAGATGTGCCTGGTACACCCACATTTCACCAGTTCCATGTAATAGAGGACGAGCCTATTGCCATCAACCGGGCACAAATTTAAACTCCAATATATAAATTCAATAATTTTTTTCAATTATCGAATACGGTTTTTAGTTTTACGTGAAAATTTATCAATTATTTATTTTTCTGTAAGTATTTTTAGGTTTTTCTTAAAGCCATGCTAGTCTGACTTGTTTAGTTCTCATAATTAAAAGGACAATATTTCTGAGCTGTTCACGCGGTGAAATCGCAAAAGAAACTTTAAATTATAGAAATAAATGAATAAAATATAGGTTCTCAAACTCTGTCAATTTTAGCATAAAAACAGTTATATAAAATGGTTTTAAAATGTCTAATATAAAACAATGTCATTACGTACAACAAAAGTAAATTCCAGTTTAATGTAAATTAGAAAATGTCAAACTAGTTAAGCCAAATCGTTTTTGTTTTAAGCCGTTTAGTTAAAATCTTATTAACGTTAATTATTTTAACGTTAAGTCTTTATACAGGCGTTTTACTTTGAGAGAAAAATAACATTGAAGGATCTTTTTGGCTAAAGCTTGACACTGGATAAATGCTATGGGTCGCTGGTATCTAATAGTACATTATTGCAGCGGCCGTCAACAAGCAATTGATGGACGAACGTGAAAATTTGGGTCGAGGCGAAGCCGAGGCACACATACGTAATACTTTTCTCAAATATTGCGCGGAAATTCAAACTAAGTAAATTAATTATAAATTTCATAATCAATGACGAACAACGATAACTTTTCTCGCACCAATATGTTCATTTATTTCTTTTTCACTCTAAATAGATCTATTTGCTAAGATAGTAAAATCTTTGATAAGTTACCTCCTTGGTTGCCTTGGCCCCAAGTAAAAAGTTCGGTCCATTTTTAAACTACACGACAGATATGAGTTTTCATAGTAATTTATTCGGCCGCTAAACACTACTGATATGGATTGTCATACTAACAATGCCGGCCGCTACTCGCATGTATTTGATTGACCAGTGCAGCATTTTCGATATATCTCGAAGAACGTTGTCAAAATAATGCTCGAATTTCCAAGCATGACAATTTGAGCCATCTTGAGTATCAAATACGATGAACTTATTTCAGTGCGTGCGTCTTATATAATATTACTTATACACGTTTACACATTAATGTTTTGTGTCGATTGATTACTGAAGTTACTCTGAACCTAACTGAATCAGTCACAATAGCATCGATATTAAAATCCGACACCCAAATCACATCACTACCACCCCTAAAATACTCAAAACCATACGTGTTACTTTGCATGTGGGTGTAAGTAATACGTTTCCATGTGTGCGTTCGGCCAATGAGGGCCCTTCGATCCCGTGTCCCGTTTTTATCATTGTCAGAATGATGAATTGGGCTCATTTGTTAGGACAGCGAAGGCCTAGATTTTAAGGTACTTTAGGATAGAAGGTACTGTGTTGGGTGAAGGTATTTTGTAGGTATCGGGAAATAAGTGGTTTGGTTATGTGTTGCTAAAAGGAAAGTAGGATTAATGGGGAGGTGGAGGTTATTTATGGGGTGTGTGTTAGACTAAAATTGTATTGGTTGGTTTCTGCTGTATCTAATAGGTGCCCCTGTAATTCTCCGAATTATAAAGCATCGCACGTTACTTTGTAGTTTTTGCGGATAAAAGTTTATTAACTAGATGCTTAATTTTAATAAATACTTATGACTTATGAATTAGGTAATTGATAAAAACAACAAAGTTTTCAACAAAGTTAAACTTATAGACTTTTACCAGAACTATTTAGCCGTGATTAAACCTGTTATTTCATTTTTCGTATTATTTAACTTGGGACGTCCAAGCAGCATAACACCATTAAATCCAAAATTGATCGAACAAAATCGGGTCTGAAAGTTAATAATTTCTGTACGATTTCCTAAGATATATTACACCCCACTTCTAAGAGGATGAGAACTGATTCTGAATAGTTTGAGATATTCACTCGATTTATCGTCTTAGGAACCGGATTCTACACGTTATAGTCACCTCACTAGAGGTGTAGGGTGAAGGAATTGGGACTTTATTAAGCTCAATGTAGAGTTGGTATTTGTATGATGTCAATGTGATATACGGCTCGAATAAGGCTGATAATCCATTGTTTTTTTTGGTTTATGACGTCAGTTGGTGTAGTATTCAGGTTTAATTATTTTGAAGGTAAATGCTATTGCTAATATCTACTTAATCAAAATCTGACATTCATTCATTCGCTGACAGACAACGCACAGCGTAAACTGCTGGGTCCAGAAGCATGAAATTTTGCGAAAGAGTTATATAGCGATAGTGAGCGCTAAGGACGGATTTTGCGAAAGAGTTATAATAGCGATAGTCAGCGCTAAGGACGGATTTTCCGAAAGAATTATATAGCGATAGTGAGCGCTAGGGACGGATTTTCCGAATGAGTTATATAGCGATAGTGAGCGCTAAGGACGGATTTTGCGAAAGAGTTATATAGCGATAGTGAGCGCTAAGGACGGATTTTGCGAAAGAGTTATATAGCGATAGTGAGCGCTAAGGACGAATTTTGCGATAGAATTATATAGCGATAGTGAGCGCTAAGGATAGATTTTTTTAAATTCACATTCGTTTAAAGGGCATTAAAGTTTATAAGGAAAATCGTAATTTTTACAGTTGGGAAATCGCATCCGGCACACGGCTTGTTGTTAAAGATTTTTGTTGACCAAAACTGGTTCTGCACTACTAAATAAAATTGATAATTACCTTCCTTACCCAGTAACCCGTGATATGAATGATGTCTTGTAAGATTTTAGAGAACACAGGGAAAAAAAGCTTCGTTACTAAAAACACGCTTGGGGTAAAAGTTGTAGCCCTATGAGTACATGTGCCTGTATCTAATACCATTAAAATTAACGTATGAATAACACATAATCGACGTAGAATTAAGACGTAAAAATGGCGCAGATATCGAGCCTTTGTTGGCAAGTCAGATCACGTTCCTATATAACACACATCAAAGGGATTTAGCTCGAACCTCTCGTGCTACTAAGTAGTCTTCAAACAGACTAGAGTTAATTTCATTTAACACGTAGATTAAGATATTTCTAGGAAATGCTGTTGCTAGAAGTGTCAGTCGTAGTTTCTGAAATCGACGAAGCGTTAACAGTAATTTGCGACCAGTATTTCTGTAAAGCTGCGAAGTTATACTTGTAGAATTCTCTCTGCTAAAATTGACTCAATACAAACGAATCGACATAAAGATAATTGAATATTGCAGTACATAAAACGATTCAATTGCCAAAGGAAAGCATTGGAGCTCTCACTTAATTAAAAAGAAAGCGAAGTACTGTACAAACTGCATCGACTTGAGATGCTTTTAAAGGTAGAGGAGGAGATGCAGACTGAAGATGTACGGGTAAACACCAGAGGTATAGATTTAAAGGTATAGGGTATACCTTAAACAAACTGCAGTCCGTTAACTCTGCCTAAGTGGAGCACAATCCCGGGTCAACAGCGGGGATTGTGCGAATGCAAATTAGCTTCGTTTTGCTCCCGAAGTTGCCCGAATGCTTCCGAGCCCACCCGAGCGCAGGCTTGCTTGTCATGTAAATTGGGAATTAAAATTATGGGGAAACGTGCGGGGGATAGATATATCATGATCTAATAGAACGTGTAAACTGGGGTAAGTATAAAGTTTGTATGGAGTTTTGAGTTTGGAGATGGTGTTATACATTATGGGCTTGGGTATCACTTCTTGAAGATATTTTGAGAAGGGTACGTATGGGGTATGTGTGTGATTAAGGGTTTAAATGTTAACAGTTTATCCTAAGCGCACAAAATAGCCACGGCGCGCCGTATTTCAAAAATGCGCCAAAGCACGTTAGGAGTTGCAGCGGGCCGCACTGCAACGCACTAGAAGCAGGCCGCATCGCATCGCGTAACATCGGCTATAAAAATAAGCCTGCCGAGCGATCCACGAGTGCGTTGCGGCCCGGTGCAGCCCGGCTATAGCGTGCGATGCAAAATATACAAACATGATGCAGGAGGATTATTACAATGAGTTGCGATGCGGTGCGGCCCGCCCTAATGTGCGCGATAACAGCCGTCTGTGCAGTCTCAGAGACCAAAATATAATAGAAGGTTGCAGCTAATGTCGAAAAATGCATGAACGGAACTTTCATAAATTCTACACTCTATTTACTACATTTTCCTAATTTACTTGGAGTTCCAATATTACATAAACAGCCTAGTTCTCTCCTGCCCCTAAGGTTTTATATTTTTCAGCGCCAAAATTACAGCTGTTCTTCATGAACGAAGCTGCCAGCAGATTTTTGACGTGGATACTTCTTTAAATTTGCTGTCATAGTGGGAGACAATTCAAAAAACTGATGATAACAAAATCGGGGGATAGAGTTCGGTGTTGCAGCTACATATCTATCATCTACATCCAAAATATAATTACACCACTCGATAGCTAAAGAATCAAAAATTTTGTAACGTTGAAGTCTGGAACGCACGCAGTGGACTGGGAGGCGCCGCCATTTTGAAGTAATTTCGCTGTGTTACATAATTTGCATTCAGTATAAACTTTTACTTGGTGAAGCTACGATACTCATTTGAGTTTCAATCGTCAGCTCTCGTCAAGATCTATCGACTGAGTATATAAAACATTAGTGTAAAATAGTTGAAGTTAGTATATACGGTGTAAACGTAAAAACAATTAAACTAAATAGTATAATGTCAGCATATACTCGTCAAAATATAGGAGTCGTATACTGTTGGAAACTGCTTCTCAAGAGCTGTCCAGTGATACCCGTAAAACACCATACGATAGAGGGAAGCAGTGCCGGGAACGGAAAACAATGAAGGCGTCCGCACGGATCAACGACGTCTCCATAACATCTGCAGCTGGAGCGACCGAGCGTATGCAAGTGAATGATGTAATCGCTTCTTTATCAACGCTGGAAATATTACTCATTACGTTCACGTATTCACGTATAATACACGGCCGTGTCCACGACACAGCTACACCCTTTTTTTGACCAATTATCAGTTTTCAGTAACTCAGAAAATCTTTCACATTTTTTTCAGAAATCCGCGACAAGTTAGGCAGAGGTGTACCTATAGTTCTTTATAACACTTAGTAGTTATTTCCAAGCAGTTTATGTTAAGTAAGATTACACTATGTGGCTACATGAACCTCAGTTCTAAGCTAGAATAACGGTAGCCCGCTAACTCGCAACAAACTATCGGTTAAAGGTTAACTTAAAGTTAAGTTGTTTTAACAAGTTAGGGTCGCAGTTATCGGGTGAAGATAGTCGATAGTTTTGCAGATGCTAACTTTTGTTCTAAACTGTTTGTTCAACGGAGAATGGGCAGGGAGTAGTAGGCATTTTTCTAAGGTTTTGCATTCATTCATAGGTACTAGGAACTTGCATTGCCATACAACGTGGCAATGTCGTCAGTGTCTTGGGTATATACATTACCAGTCGACAGCGACGTGGAGGAATTTTTCAACGCCATATTTTAGTTTGTTAATAGTTTCAGTTAAGTTAGAATGTTATATTTTTATTCATTATTTAGGTGTAAGTTCTTTAATTTTTTGTTTATTTATTCAGCTTCGGATAGCAATATAATCCATCTTGTTAGTGAAAAAATACCTTATGCCCATTTCATTTTAATTCTGTATAAACTCTTATATTAATTCCTAGGTATCAATTTGTTTGGCAAGTTCCTACCTACTTGTATTAATTTATTAATTCAATGCCAATCATTTTGTCTGCTGTGAAAACAATTATTTGGCTTGTATTTTAGGATGATCCACAATTAATCTCAATTTAAAACAAAATTTCGAAAAAAATCGTTTGAAATGAAATCTGTGACTTTGATTCATGTTAGAATACGTTCTGAAATTCATAACGAAATGTACAAAACAGTACCACAAACAACCAAAAACTATATTCACCAGCACGTTCTACCAAGCATAAGAAACCCTAATGAAGTCGTGGTTCCGTCCATGCTCCAAGTATTCCGCTTTATCACCGAAGATAGCAGAGTCTGGCCGAAAATTTACGAGAGTTTTATCGCGAATTTAAAGGGCTTAATAATTTAAGCGATGCTTAACTTGTCCAGATTGTATCGTTCCCCTATAATAAAATTTATTACGAAACCGACCACAGATTTTGTAAAAAAAGAAGAAGTTTGCTTAGTAACCCGTTATTTTTAAAGGGAGGAGAGGTCATGTCTTGTAAATGATAAATGATTTAATTTCTGTAAGTAGGTTTGTACAAAGACTTTTACACGTCAATCATATTTTAAAAACTAGATGAGGTCAACGATTCCTTTCTGACTATTCTGTGAAGAAAGGCCGAAAACACTAGATGAGATCGGAGTTTCCTATCTGACTACTCTGAGAAGAAAGGCCGAAACAAAGTAAGAGGTCACAGTCTCTTTGTCTGTATATTTTGTTTTCAAAGGTTTCTATGTAAGTATAGGTACATAAGTACATAAACTCACGCCTGCTTCCCATGGGGGTAGGTATAAATTAGAAAACGCTACCTGCCACGATCCTTACATACTCTTTTTACTAACTTTACGTCCACCGAGCACCGAGTTGCGAGTACTACGCACCTGAGAAACATCACCAATAATGTCAGTATAATTATGTCCTTCTAGGGCGTCCTCTGCCGGCGTTTCGACGTACTAAGTAGGTGGTAGTTAATTAATATTTAAGTTATTAAATCTAGATTATAATAAAATAATAGTATGCTGATTAACGTAATTTCTTCTTTGGTTTTTCACCAAAATTGTTTTTGAAGAGCCAGTTTTAAGCAGTGGTCTGAAAAGCACTTCTTTACTATGTGCTCATAGGACCCAATCAATAGATTTTATATACCTGCGGGCTAATTGCGTAACACTATCAGTAGCAATCGGTTTCATTTTGATAGTTCAACAACATTCATTGCGTTATTTACGTTGCTGAGCAAACAAATTTTTCGAACATTTGAAGCAATGCATCAGCAAAATCCTTCAAAAAGATTCAGATTGTGTTTGATAGTGTGTTACAAAATTAGGGTGCTGATATATATAAGTAAGTACATAATATCATCGTATACGAAACTTATGGCTTTGCCAAGTAACTCCTCTTCGAGCTATAAATCTTGGCCATGACTTCGATACTTGGCTGTTGTTAACTTTTGACTTCGACTGGGCTGGACTGAACGACGTGTATGGATGGGCTACGGTGGATAAGTTTCGGATATATCCGAAAACGGGGAATTGTTGCGGATAAATTACGTAATAGCAGTATAAATATCTTACTCGTCCAATAATGATTAAGTTCTCTGCTAGTGCACTTCTGTAAGTGACGAATTCACAATACCTAAAACTGTATGTGATTTTTGTTCGTGTATATTTTAGTGAGTTAGTCGTTGAAGTGCCATTTCAATAAATAAATAATTAATAGCTGCCAAGCTTCAGCTACAGTTTTAGATTTCATTTCAATCTATAATCTTACGGTAAACGGCAATTAGGTTACATTATGATTATTATATACGTCAGTATTTAGAAGACAGCAAACTGATTCGAATAATCTGATATTTAAAACTGCGTAACATTTCTAAACTTACAAGCTCTAATGTAACTATAAATATATTCCGCAAATAGGGCGCTGGGAATCCAAGTACAGAAGGCTCTCGATGTCAACGACACCTACACTTCAACACAAATCCTATATCCACCTAAATCTGGAACACAAAACCTGCACCCTCTGCAGCGTAACGCCAGCATAAACCACGGCATTCAATTGTGAGCTGAATAAGCGTCGGTCCAGAACTTATTCTGCCAGTGTCCGGCGGTTCACGTAAATTAGTTTAGTTCGTCGGGTGAACCGCCTCGGTAATCAACGCCAGGGTGCAGCACTTGTAAGCCACAGAGTAGAGGAGAATGCAAGATTACAGACGCGAATGGTCAGTACTTTGAGAATAGTGTGGAGTTGCTAAATGCTTATCGAAAAACAATGGCAAAACAAAACTATAAAAATAAAACTCTTCGATTTGTGTAAGTAAAAGTGTCAGTGTGTTCGTAGGCGGCAACAATGCCTTAATAAGTATTAACTATCTAACATTTAAATTTTGTATCAATAATTAAACCATCGACGTTATGTTGTTCAAGAATAAGTGCTGTCTGACATATCAGTATTGTCACATATTTAATGTTATGAATATGATGACAGAAATGAATATTTTTCAGACACGCACTGTAATTTACCAAAGTTATGTGCAATAATGCCGTAGTCTTACTGCAATTCGTTAGTCTGTGAGAATGGCTAATCTGCAATGCATGCAAGAACTATTTGAGTAACTAAATAGCCTCGCGCCAGCATTTTGGTAACTGGACGTGAGATACTTTAAGTTCTAACATTTATTTCGGAAAAGAGGAAAACTAAGGATAACAACTTTGTTTTATTTAATCTAAACAATTATGGGTATATTCTCATTTAAAAGGGTGAATGTTCATAAAGTATGAAAATTCAATCTTTTGCAATGTTTTCAAGTAGAATATTGTTAGTGAACTGGATCTGATTAGGCGTGAGGTGAACCCTGACGTTTGGCACTAGCTAGGCGGATGATGGATGTCTCCGAAGAGAAACTGATTTGATTAAGATTACAGCATTTTTTTTTGGACCATGATTTATCCAGCTTTTGACGTTATACTGAATTTCCTACTAGGTTCCCAACGGGGGCGGTACCGCCCCCTGGTAGGCGCTGGAACTTTTCGTGGGGGCGGTAGATAGAGAGAGAGAGAGAATTAATTCTTAATTTATGATTATTAATAGATAATAGACAGACATATAAAATTGGTTTAATTAACTGTTATAAATTAAATTAAATTCATTTATTTCAGGTACCATTTAACCCATATTAGATGTTTGAAATTATTCAACAAACGCATGTAAAGGGGGGCGTTGGATTTTTCTTCTTGTAAAGGGGGTGGGGTAGTCTATAGAAGGTTGGGAAGTCACTCTAAACCATGTTAGGTACATTTACTGTCATAACGCCAGTCTTAAAATGAATTACTGTTTTCAGAGAAAAAATATCGACGCTTATTCACATGGATAAGGCACACAGCATTCTAAAATATTTTTTAAATCACAATGCAGTCTACCACGGCCTACCAGCCACTTCAACAAAAACTATTCGTACAACTGAATAGTTCCGACTTCGATTTGTTAGAAGCACGTGAGACTCTACAAAAGGAATGAACGAATGTTGTAGAAATGTTCATTCGCGAAGGAATGGAAATGTTCGTTCAATTCAATTGATGAAATGGATTTGTTGAGTTCAGTTGTGCTTTTAGTGTTAGCTTTTTGTTCGAGAATTAGGAACTTTTTATGTTTTAAAAGCGGAGTATTTTTGCGACGCTGAACTATTTATAAAATTGGATGCATAGTCGGGCAAAGTGCTATTACGCTTGGGTTTTTCTATAGGCATGCCCAGTTTCTGACAATAGGCATGCCCCATATAACGTGGGACCTAAACATAACTTATTACTCAATCACGCAAAAACGGCTGAATGGATTTGGACCAAATTTCGCACACAAGTAGACCACGACCTGGACATATAATACTTTTTATCCGGGTAGTACATTCCCGTGGGATAATATCGACCTCCACGCGGGCGAAGCTGCGGGCAAAAGCTAGATAGCGTGCGTGTTAGTTTTACAAGTGACAATTAGGTTAGGTTAGCGTGTGTGTTTGAGCTATATGTTGTGATTTTGATAAGTCAATATAAAAATCGCAACGTATAGCTCTTAATATTATAAGGGTAGTAATAAAAGCTCCGAAAAAGAATTAAAATATGAGCGTACTCAAAATATGAAATTTACTGCTTTAAATACTAACTTTCCGACAGCTTATATGCGAATACAAATAAAGAAACGACCGAATAAAATACTGAAAATTCCGAAAAATTCATACAATATTTGCTGACGTAAAAATCTACAGGTAGTCATTTTTATTGTAACTTACCTATTATAAATTCAGAATCAACCTTACACCTAACATACCAAACCTCGGGGTGCCCCTGACGTCGGCCGGCTAGGGTTAGGATTTTCGGGAACATATTATATGTTTTCGGCAACTTAGTAATTTTTTCGGAAGATTAGTGTTTTTTTTCGGAAATTTATTTTATTTGAAAGTATAGATTATTTTTCGTAGAATTATAATTCGAATAAGTTCATGTTTGTTCGTTAAATACAACATTTTTGTCGGTTAATTTTGTATGAATTTTTCGGTAATTCATTTTAACACAGCTTAGTTAGTATTATTGTCAAGCACAGATCGCTGGAAGTTAATTTGTTTTTCGGAAGCTTTATTATTTCCCATATTATAATTATTAATATTCCCGGTAAAACTATTGAGGGGCTTCCATTAATGAAATGACATTCGATTGAAATGCTTTTAACTATTAGTTAAATTAAATTTTGTTGATAATTCACCGAATATTATGCTATTTGGCTAGGCCTTTGTTATTCATAATTAATTTTAACGAAATATTGTTCACATTTAGACATGCTATTATTTAATGATTTCCTACTAACATTTTGTTTCCAATTCATAATTGCATAGAGCGAGCAAACGTTTTACGGGAAAAATAAGTTTTGCGGCTTAAATTATTTCGCTTATCGAATACGTCATATTAAGAAATAAAAGAGTGAAAAATAGCTCGTCATTTCCTTTTGAAAAAATGGATACTCAAGTTCTTTATTTTTAACAGAAATCAATAGACTTATTAAAATAATAATAAACCTTTTACTGTCCCACTGCAGGGCAAAGGCCCCTTGTTATACAAAGAAGGCACGAGCATTGATCACCACGCTTGCTCGACACGCGTTGGCGATTCAGACTTATATTACTAGAAGTAGACCTACTACGATTGGAAAACAGTAAATGTAAAATTTTACATTTTGACAGTAGACACCTGTCAAAATGAAAAATAACTTGTAAAAATTTAAACTCGACATAAAAAGCACAACCCTAAAACGCGCCGGTATTAGAGGTGTGCACCGGTGCCTCTTACCGGCGGCGGCGTCTGACGTAATAATTCGTCGGCGGCGGCGTCTGACGTAATAATTCGTCGGCGGAGGCGTCTGACGTAATAATTAGTCGGCGGCGGCGCGGCGGCGTCATCAGCGTAATCGGCGTGGACTGAGAAATACCACCGACACACACACAATTGATGATAACCGAATTACAACCGGGCGGGGCTCTAATCGTGAGAGAGCTTGCGATTCTCTTCAATTCCTTCACCCAAGAAGGAACAGCGCCTGGGAGGAGGCACAAGATGCAATGGTTCTGTTAAAAATACCATAAAATCTTGCTGAAGAGCTCTTTAAAAATAGAGCAATCACACTTCAGAGCCAAGTGTACCTGCAACTGTTCTCAAGAGTCGTCATGAACCGACTCGCCAGGAGACTTGTGTATGGTGACCAGAACAAGCCGGGTTTTGAAAAAGCTTCAGGACTGTACACTACAATGTGGTCTACGGTGCTGAAGCCTTTTTTTTGTTCGATAAATTGTACAGAAGACCGGAGAGTACAATCTGCCGCTGTGTGTGGCATTTGTAGACTACTAGAAGTACTCCATTGAAGTATGGGCAGTTCTGGTCTCTCTGCAACGATGTCGAATTAACTGGCGCCTCATCGAAGTGTTGAGGTGTTTGTATGACGCTGCCACGATGACGGTCTAGGTCCAGGATCAGGAAACCAGCCCCATCCAACTGCTCCGGGGCATGAGACAGGGGATGTGGTATCCCCGAAATTGTTCATCAATCTGTTGTCTTCAAGACACTGGACTAGAAAATCAACGTGAATGGCGAGCACATCTTCACTTTACCGATGACATCGTCATAATGGCAGAGTCGCTGGTTTAGTTAGACCAGATGCTGCATACTGCATAGCTTATAAATGGAATAAAACCTCTGGGCTTGTGATTTAAGTCTTGTCTAAATTCACGCCAAGGTTAACCAACCATGTCGTGAATTTAGACAAGACTTAAATCACTTACAACTTTACGTCTTGCTGAGTCCAATCCACATCGAAGGTTCGCTACTCTAAGACGTGAAGGAGTATGTCCATCTGGAAGTCATGATCACTGCTTCGAGAAAGATGCTGGTAGAAAGATCCAGTTGGGTTGGGCAGCGTTTGAAAAACCTCGTCAGGTCTTCTCTTCGCCCATACGACAATGTTTGAAGACTCATGTCTTCAACCACTGCGTCTTGCCTGCTATTTAAATTACGCTCATATAAAAAAGTTTTATTTTTATTTTTGCGTAGACAAATACGTCGAAATAAACCAATATAATTATATATTTAGACATTTATACGAGTATAATGTTTAGTAAAACTTGAAGACAACATACTTAAACATTGGCGCAGATGACGCATACAAAAAAGTCGAAGTCGGCAGCGTGACCAATTTTTCCGGTGGCAAGCGCCACGTGCCAATCGGCGCACACGTCTAGCTGGTATCCGAACTACGATCACCGCCCATTTGATTAAAGCGACTGCAATCCTGTAGGCTGTGACATCAAAATTTATTCCAGAGCAAAATTAGCGTGTTTCGTTTATATGTGCACCGCAGTCACGTCATTGAGGACACACGGTGGGTGTCACGCTGTTGATAGAGTGCTGACAGCGTGATTGATAATGGTCGAGGTGAAAAAGGTTTTGCAGTAATATATGGGGTGTTTTAATTGTTTTTAAGTTTTTTTTTTGTGACTTATTTCACAAAAAAAAAACTTAAAAACAATTAATATGTTTGGTTATTTTTTGTTAATCAACTTCATGTGTCTGTTAGAGAGTTTGGTAAAACACGTTTTAAAGTCCAAAAATAAAGATTATTGCTAACTAATATTTTATAGGCATTTGGTTTTGCATTTTGATTATTTGAAGAACAAAACAGATATAATCGTCAACAATCTGCAGTGAACCAGAGCCCAGAGCCCGAAGAACTATTTCTAGCAGCTCTGGGCATGTGAAGCTAATGAACAGTTCATGAAAAATCATAGAGCGGCATTATGTTTTTAATTACGACTAATTGTAATGTAGAATATCTAGTTTCTCTGACCTCATAATGACATAAATTCTCCATTGCATAAGACCTTTCAGCTACATCAAACAAAGAACCACCCAACCACAACAGACAGTACAAACCCGCAAATATTTAATTCTACATATACATTTGTATAACACTTGATTTATAGTCAAAGATTTGCGTCGGACGTATGAATGCATCTTAATATGTCTCTTGTGCCAGGGGATTAACCCTTCGTCGCCCGATTGACGGGGACAAAGTTGCTCCAATGGCTTTACAGAACGACGGGTTTCTAATGATGTTTGAGGGTTATGTAACTTTTTTTTTTTGCGGTTTTATAGAGCTTATTGATGTCTTATTTGTCTCAAAAGAAAGTAAGTAATTTAATAGTACCGAAATAATATTTTATTAATTTATTTTATTTTATTTATTAGCAATAAAAACAGTTACATGCTAAATAAAATATAGAAAATTCTTAAACTATGGTAACAAACATATAAGAGACACTATTGTCCACCTATTAAAAAAAAATAAAAAAACTGAAGGACTGATTTGAGTATACAAAGATATCTATCTGTGATAGCTTAATTTAAATATCTAACTTTATATTAAGCAATATCTCTATAGAAATTTTCATGACTTTGTATGAATTTGGTTTGTGAAGAGCTTCTCTCCAAAAGCCTTCAAGTCGTTTACGTTAAATAGCATAATATAGGTAGATTGAGCATCACCTTATGATGATGTACCATCTAAAAACAAAACATAGTAACAGAAAACCAATAATGTTTCATCCCCCGGGTAAAACGATAGTAGTGACATAAAAATATCCTCTCAACAGATTTCGGTCACGGTCACCAATCTCAACGGAAATGAGTCAGGTGCGCAGGAGATATATTATAGTGCACAAATATACGTGCACTCTCTGTTCCTTTACTCTCACAGTCCGATGGGGCGACAATCCGACACGATTGGGGAGAGATCAAGCGCAGGGCCAACGGTGACACGTACTGTCCGAGGCACGGGCGTATCACACCATCAATTTCGAAACTCCGGCCTGCTACTGAGAAATTCCTAATGGAAAACTTAATAACGAATCGAACCCAGGACCACACGCTAAACAGTCGTATTTGCGACCCCGGCACTAACGGGGCAATAAAAAAGAAAAAAGGAGTAACAAAAAAAAGTTACAAACCCATTTCGCACATTAAAAATAAAGCACCCACTTCACACTTTTGTACAAACAATATTATAAACAACAATTTGTCTAAAATAAATCCGTCGATCCGGAAAGTCTAAAATAAAGTTGGAGCTAGGTCTTACCCCAATTTGGGGGAGGTAGGGGAAGTTATGACAAACGATGCTACTCCTAATCCCGATGAAAATTTACACAAACATTTGCTTGGAGTTTCATCTTTCCTGGTACGCTTTATAAGCGTAGGTAGGTATGTTTTCTTGTTTTTGTGCTCCCACTTTGGGCGCAGTTGGTAGAGGATTTTAGACTGTGTGGCATA
Source organism: Griposia aprilina (assembly GCA_916610205.1). NCBI lineage: Eukaryota > Metazoa > Arthropoda > Insecta > Lepidoptera > Noctuidae > Griposia > Griposia aprilina. The sequence continues at coordinate 2,303,166 of OU744295.1, read as the reverse complement.
TATTTGTTCAAAGCTGTATCATTAAACACGTAGTACGAGTATTATGCAACTTTTTAAGTACTAATTTGTACTTCACGCTCGTGTTTTTATAAATAAATTATCTCACGTATAATTCCGGCATGATTATTCATAAGTTAATCATTTCTAAAATCAACATGCCATAAAACCCTGTTTACCCCTCTGCAGCCATAATAATTACAAAACACCCTACTCTTTTATTTAAAACCCATCTTTCATCCCCTTTAGAACCCCCACTTAAAAAGTGAACACGGACAAATTGGCAAAGCGGCAAGCGAATTCTAAATTCCTTTACACGTCAAATCAGTTGAATCGTAGGTGGATTGTTCGAGTGCATTACTGACGCGATAAGTGGTTCAAACGCGTCGTCAAAGTCAAGGCGAGTGACTCGGGAGAGTTATAGGACTCGGCCAATAGGCTGACATGACAGCTGATGTGCCAAGATGGATGGCGGGCGAAGTGATTGGTGTACTAAGTCCGCGTTAATTTGAGTGAGTACTGATTTGTGTGCCAAGTGTAAAGTATATGACTGCAATGTTTTATTGGCTGTGACGTGATGTAGGTCGTTCGGATTATGACCCCATTTTTAGGGTTCCGTACCCAAAGGTTGCCAACGGAACCCTATTACTAAGCCTCCGCTGTCCGGCCGTCCGTCTGTCTCTCAGCGGGCTGTATTTAATGAACCGTAATAGGAAGACAGTTGAATTTTTTCCATAGTGTGTATTTCTGTTGACGCTATAAAAAAAAGTTTAAATTTAAAGGGTTCCCATACTAAAAACATGCATTTAATAAAATATGCAGTATTAAACATTGTACGGTGGTACGGAACCCGTCGTGTACGAGTCCGACTCGCACTTGGCCGTTTTTTTTCTGAAAATCCTTTGGATATCTACATCATATAAAGGATTAGGGGCATGCCATTTAAGAAGCTACAAGTATTTGAGGTGATCCTGTTAGCTTTGTATCAACAATGGTGACATTTATACAGTGTTTACTGTACACAACGTTAAATATTATAAACTAGCGACTCGCCCGTGCTTTGCACGGTTATTACGACTTGACAAATCATCGGCATTTCTTTTTCATAAGTAAGTTTAATATGAATGTACACATAAACATTTCGGAATAAATTCTGTAAACGATGGTGAAAACCGCATTAAAATCCGTTGAGGAGTTTCGAAGAACAACGCGGTCATACAGAAATAAGTACACGAAAAGCGAAAATAGCGAAAAATAGTTATAGAAGTAATCTTATTTTATCTTCAACAACTTCAACACCAGCGAATATTCTCATAGAATTCCATCTTCAATGTTGAACAAGACAATGAAATAACACCACATTCTTCAAATACTACAGTATACCCACCATCTTAAATATTACATCCATTTAAGTAACGTCGCCACCACAGCAGCTCGTGTTAATATTCCGAAACGCATAGGAATGCACATGTGCCGGACAGATTTGAAACACGCTCCAAAATTAAACAATGTCAGTTTAAGATATTTCATCTGTGGCATCGTATGCAGCGAATGCAGCTTGAAATATTGTCATTGTCACGGCGGTGTCACGTGACTGTCACGCTGACGTCTCCGGCCGTCCGATAGCGTTCCGATGTCGAATGCGGTTTGGATAAGTGCTTAACGATTCAATGCTCAATCAAATTCGTATTCGGGGGTCGGATATCGAATAATGTGATTTGATAGTCCCCGATTATGATTGCGCTGGAGTTGTGTTTCGAATTATAATTTGGGAGATGTTCTGTCTTGTTTTCTAAATTGCAGACTAAAAGTAATTACGTTAAAATAAAATGCCTGAATTTGATTTATTGTACTTATATAGGTACTGCAGTTTTTTTTTAAATAAACAATTACACCAAAAAATTATGCTATCTGTTTCTGAACAAGAAGCTCAATTAGTTAGTTAATTATTTTTTAACAATCAAAATTTTTCCTCAATAAAACTCCAAAACATGTAACAATTTACCCCACGCTCACCAATAAAGTTGCTATCGACACAACATGCATAAACAACTAATATTTTACGAGTAACACGTGCTGTTCTTCTCATGAGCATCTTTATCTCGACTAGAGCTAAAATATAAAGGCTCGGGCTCACTAGCTGCTTGAAAAATGGGAACCACCGGCTCGGGACATCCACTATTTATTGGCGAATACTTCAAGTGAATGGGGCTCTTAGCGGCGCCCTTAGTGAGAGAACCGGAATTGTTTATTCTATTTATAATGTGCTCGGACTTTTACAATTGTGGTGTGTTCTTGGGTTAGGAATTCATGGTAGATAGTTTGAGGCGACTGAATAGCGTTGACAGAATTTAAAGCACATTTACACTCGAGATTGTAGTGTACTTTATGCACCCTCGAGATGAGAAGATTAGGGATTGCGGTAACGTTAATGTTGGTGTAAATATCTGGCTACTAATAGTAGAGTTGTGTGTAGTTTGTGTGCACTGCAGGCCTAGACAAAAAACTTTTCTGATAGCGTTAACGCCAGACGCTAACGTCAAAATGTATGGCAATGACATTACCTGTGGAAAGGACACGTGTTAGGCAAATGTCAACTCCATACAATTGGTTTTTCCGTTGGCATTAACGCTTACAGAAAAGGGATTTGGTCTAGGCCTCCAGTGCAGGTACACCGTTGCCTAATGATTCGGGGATAACGGACGTGCAATTATGTTCTGTTATGTATGTAAATATAGAACTTTTGAAAAGAGCAATGCTGCTAAAAAAGTATGTACTCCTCAAATTGGGGTCTAATATTTCAGCAACCTAAATGCGTAACACACTGTAAAACACAACCTGAATCATTGCTAATCCATTGCTTCATATGTTTGAAAAAATTGTCTGCTCAACAACGTAAGTAACGTAATGAATGAAGGCCATTCCTACTGTTAGTGTGTTGTGCAATTACCCCTTAGTTGTTAATAAAAACAACATTTTGCCGATTTTCTGAGATGAGAATGCCCAGACAAGTGGCAATCGCTTGTAAAATTGTTTCGTATTTCTTGTGGAAATGTTTGACTTTCATAAAAACTGACAGATCTTTCGGAAGTTTTTGTCTTCGACATTTCCATCACCAAAGAAGTTAACTTTGCCGCAGACATGTGCGACGCGACAGTGCGATGAGATTCTGGATGAACAATTTATATGAAGTTTTCATAGAAATTATTCTACTATAGTGTCGTGTCGCGTTGTTGCATCGAGCTGTCACGTCGCGCGTGTCTGATGCCTCAGACTTAAAGGTCTCATTTTCTAGTCTTCCTTATGTATCTGTAGGAGTGATAAAAATAACAGTATAATAGTATACAGCGTGGCGCTACAATGGCGACATTAATTTAACACATGGGTAGGGCTAGTGGCCAGTAACAATCTATACATGTATACATCTATATCTATACATCTATACAGATAAATAAAATGGGAGTGTCTGTTTGTTAATATTAAAATAACCGCTTTTTACTAAATGCATATGGATGTATACCTACACGGTACATATACCTTTTTTACAATGTTTGTCTGTCTGCCTGTCTGTTTGTTCCAGCTAATCTCCGAAACGGCTGGATCGATCATGACGGGACTTCACTGGTAGATAGCTGATGTTACAAGGAGTAACATAGGCTAACTATAGGATTTTTATCCCGGTAGCACGTTCCTGTAGGATAATTTGCGACGTCCGCGCGGGCAGCAGCTAGTAAAAAACTTAATATGAAAGTTTTTGTATTAATTAAATAATTTATTTTTTAATATTTTTTTAAATAATTTATTTGTAATTTGGTTTCATTTCAATATTTATTTATTTATTTATTAAAACTTCTCGCACACAATAGTATACAAAGGCGGACTTAATGCCTTAGGCATTCTCTACCAGTCAACCAAGGGTGGTGAAGAGATACGATGGCAGGTGCTCTGTATAACAGACATTACTAATAATAATAATAAAATATTAAAAAGATAACATAAGTATTTATAAATAAAATAGGTATACAAGTACCTAAACAGAATATAAACTTATAATACACATACATACATATTTACTATAATATATATCTACATTATACATATACTATATATATACACAAAAAGGGAAGGAGGTACTTGAGATGACTCTACGCTATTTATTTTGAAAATAACTCCGCAATTTCCGCTTAAATGCATACCGACTGGTAGCCGTCCTGATTTCAAGAGGAAGCGCATTCCAGAGAAGAATGGACTGAATATGAAAGGAAGAATGAATAAAATCAGAAGTATGAGAAGGACAGAGAAGGAGAAGATTGTTGGAAGAACGCAGATTCTTAGCGTGTGAAGAACATAGATATTGAAAGTGAGACATAAGGTAAGAGGGAGGGGTGGGAGAGTTGAGAAACGAGAAAAGCGTGGTCAAAGCGCGCAAACTTCTCCTTTGGCGGATGGACATCCATTTGAGCTCAGTCCTGTAACTAGACACATGGTCATATTTCCTGAGGTTGAATATGAATCGGATACCATTGTTGAGTAGTCTGCCAAGCTTATCCAGCAAAACCGCATTCAAGTCAAAGTAGCACACGTCACCATAGTCAATGATGAGGAAAATCAAAGTCTGCACAAGCATAGTTTTCGTCTTAGCGGGCAAAAAGTTTCTCAAACGATACAGGGATCGCAGAGTAGCGTTGACCCTTTGACTAACACTAGAAACCTGGCGCTGCCAGCTAAGCGTTGAGTCAAGATGCAAACTGAAATCTTTCACCGTAGGGGTAATAGGTATGATGGTACCATTAAAAATAAGAGGAGGAAGAGAGCTAAGCGCCACCCTACCGATCATCGGCGGGCTTCCAATTACAATGGCCTGACACTTTAAAGGGTTTACTGATACCCCAAAACTATCAGACCACTTCCCTGTCTTTCACTGTATTCCTGAAATAAAAATGATTTGATTTGATTAATGGTGAAATGAACCTTTTTGGCGCAGCCGTGAGGCACACACTGTTGTTGTTAACACTTTTTTTTGTGTTTCACGAATATGTTTTATTGTTACTGGCCCCTACCCTACCCATGTGTTAAATTAATGTCGCCATTGTAGCACCACGCTGTAATAAACAGTACCATTTACTACGACAATAATATGTGTTCCTTGATCCCGCGGGGAGTGTTCTCACAATTCTTTGCAATGTTACGTGGTCCTATTCAGGAGTGATAGCAAGCTTTGTTATGTTAAAATATTTGAGTGCAGTTCTCAGACCTAATATATGATTTCTTGTATATTTTCATTTGCTTCCATGACACTATTCTTAGTTGTGACGTAACATACCAAGTAAATTAATTGTTGGAATTAAATTGCTTACTATACTAAATACTATTAGGCTAAATTGTAATAAATGATCAACAACGAAGTTCTTATATAACTACAGAAAAAAAACTGCTTCCATGAGTAAATTCCGTTGTTTTAAGCTAGTTTGTTCTAAGGTGAAACGATACTGAATTCTTTTTTAAGTATCTGCTTGGGAGATCAAAAGCGATGAAAACCATAAGAATCAATAACATACATGGGTACGTTTTAGTATTAAATTATCAAACCGCTGACCTAGCTTCACTTGTTCTAAATAAACCTACATTACATTGGCGGCCCATCAAACTTACGCCATTTTGAATTAATTCTCTTTAATGGCATTCGACATGGACAGTGGTGCAATTATTGTTCGTTGAAACTGTACATATGGGTCAGTCAATATTCTACTTAAGAGTATAATGTGACATTCTAAAATAATTACATTACTAACTTTACTTATTATGTTGGCCTAGAGGCCTATACTGTCCTCCCATACCTATTAATACTGTAATTTGAAAACGTTGTAAAAGCCACTTATTTTTAAAGTAACCGTGGAGCTTCTTGCCGGCTCTTCTCCATAGGAAATAACCAATTGGAACCGTGCAGCTAGCTTCTGACGTTTCATAAGTAGCAAGTGGAATAAGATATTTTGATTTGATTTGTCGTGAACTTTTGGTACATAGATAAGTAGTGTGTGGTGAAGTCACGGACAATTTTTTTAAAATAAGTGATTAAAGTGAAGTAACTAGACTTTGTAACATGAATACAACCAAACTTTTTGAATAATTATGGAGGCGATTAACCGTAAAACCAAATACTTAGGTATAATTATGTATAATTAGCTGATGCATAAAAACTCCAAAATAAGATTTTAAATCATCTCCATTCAAATACCATTTGCTCACAAAGCAATACCAAATCATTGCAATCGACAAACAAGTCCCTTTACACAAACGAAAAAAACCCATTTACCCGTCCGCTAACCCGCGGATGCTATCGATACCCAAGTTATGGCCCACTTCATAAAAGGGCGCAAACACGGCAATATTTCGCCGGACACCCAGAAAAAACCGGGACATGCGGCCACGGACCGTACCGGCCGTAAGCCGTAAGTCAAACGTGGCGCCATCTAGTTATTTATCGAGCTATGATTGGATGGCCTTGTTACATTTTATATTTACTTTATGTTTCATGTTACATTATGTCCCTATTATATTTCGGAGTTAATGTCCCACTCCAAATTGAGTTTCGTTTATTTTTCTCTCCGCGTTGCCTTTTGTTTTATATTTTTTCGAGATGGCGGTCCACTTGTGAGATGTTTAGTTTAGTTAATGGTAACAAGTTAACGTTTCGAGGTTTATGATGATGAATTTTTCCAAGGAACTAAATGGTTTCTGAGTATTTTAATTTTTGAAATACTTCTATTAAGAATTTTGCGTACTGTATTTTCCATCGGTGTAGTTATTAAAAACAAAGGCATCAACACATATTGCTTGCATTTGGGAACTACGCTGTAGATACTTCTATAAACAATACTATTTATGTGTATTATTCATATTCATACAGATATTACCTATATGTCAATGTTTACGCTTTTATAATAAAATTTCAAGTCACGTTCAAGATCTAAGCCTCGATAAATAAAAAAAAAGTCAAATCATTTATTTCAAAGAGGCACATAAAAGGCACTTTTGAACGTCAAAATTTCCAAAAAAAAAAAATTGATTCTAGTTGCCCCTCCCAAAAGGTAAAGGTAATTCAAATTATTATTTGTTATAGTCTATGGTTACAGAACGAAGTGATTTATGTCAATTGTCTTTGACGAAAAACTGACGTTGCCATTCTTACTTTTACCGCGTTTCACGCATGTGCTTTTGTATAACTACAATTACAAGAATCATACAAAATTACAGTGTTTCATTGCTATGGTTGCAGTACGATAAAATATTATTAAACGTAAGTTGTGCCAGAAAACCTTTTATACCGTTAAAGGCTTAGCCAAGATTGAGCTGCTCAATTTTTTTTCATACTGAATGTTATTTTATAATATATAAAAAAAAAAAACATATTTACACTTTGACTTTTGATGATTATTATATACACAATGACATAAATATTTATTTTGTGAAGAATAATAATATTGTTTTAATTATTATGTGAGGACTATGCGGGACATATTTTTTTCTCTTTCTCAGTTAGTTTTAATGATAATCTGACAGTTTTAGTAATTTATGCGGTCTACCCAAATGTTCTTACTGTGATATTGTTCGTCGAATCGAGAGAGATCCTTAAGTTCTAAGTTGAACTGCACGACTACTGACAAATGCGTGCACTGGACATGACCACTCAATCTGTGTGGTTCTTTCCTCAAAAGACCATTTACATGGTATTCACATGATCTGACCAAGATTATGTCTGGACTTTAAAAGAGACTGTGACCTCTGAGTTTGTTTCGGCCTTTCTTCTCAGAGTAGTCAGATAGGAAACGCCGACCTCATCTAGTTTTTTCGGCCTTGCTTTTTAGAGTAGTCAGATAGGAAACGCCGACCTCATGTAGGTTTTTAGGCCTTTCTTCTCAGAGTAGTCAGATATGAAATGCCGACCTCATCTAGCTTTTTTGGCCTTTCTTCTTAGAGTAGTCAGGTAGGAAACGCCGACCTCATCTAGTTTTTTCGGCCTTTCTTTTTAGAGTAGTCAGATAGGAAACGCCGACCTCATCCAGGTTTTTTGGCCTTTTTTCTCAGGGTAGTCTGATAGGAAATGTGGACCTCATCTAGTTTTTTCGGCCTTTCTTCTTAGAGTAGTCAGATAAGAAACGCCGACCTCATCTAGTTTTTTCGGCCTTTCTTCTTAGAGTAGTCAGATAGGAAACGCCGACCTCATCTAGTTCTTAAAATATGATGGACGTGTAAAAGTGTTTTTACAAACCGACTTACAGAAATAAAATCATTTATGTTTCTATCATTATCATCATTATTATTTACCCGTTAAGCAGTTAACCATAACAAGATCCCCAACTTCTAAGTTTCCTCGCCAACAATATATTTTTTTTATCCAAAAAAACGTTAGAATAGGAAAAAAAGGCTAACAACTTTTTCATGGCACGCAATACAAATCACAAACACGGACCGACCACCATAAATTTCACCTCAGCGTATTTTTCCAAAAAATACTCGGGTATTTATTCACAACATAAGTTCATATTTTCGTACGTATAACGTCTGGTACGGGAAGCCCGTGGAACTCATTTCCTCAATAAATTCCCGGTAGAGCAGTGAACGGGTTAAATTAATGTAGAGGCCCTCAGTAAAGATCATTTTTAGGTCAAATGATACATTGATATTGGCGTGAAGTTTACCTTATGTACATTTAAGGGTATCGCCGAAAATATGATGACAATAACTGAGTTTTCTTTTTGGGCGGGTGAAATTTTGGAGCTGAATTACTGTACGTTCAGAAAAAGAATCAGATATTTTTGTTTTGAATATTTTACGCATTTATGTGGACTTATGTTAGTAAATGGCCATTTACACATTGTAAGCCACTTGCAAACTCCTACTGTCTGCGCAGACCAACGCATTAGAATGATAATTATGTTATATGTTGCAAGATAATATTTTGTTACTTGCAACTTGCTTTCACATTACTTGCATAGTAATTAAGAGGTTTGAAGTACTTCGAAGGTCGCTCGACGACGTGACCTCTTAGTTACGTAAGGTTATCCAATATTTCAGCTCTTCGAAATAATTTAGATACTAAAGAAGCAAAAAAAAAAGACAATAATTCACCCCGAAAAGATAACCCAGACCGATTGTAGGAAATAAACACAGGAATAAAGGACGTTTTGCGTTATCTAGGCTGGAGCAAAAAATATGTGATCGGCCCGAGCTGATAGCGAGTGTACCGGCCGCTTTTAATTACTTAGACTTCTTTATTTATGGACATAATAGACTCTATGTATTGTAGATGGTGTAGGTACTTTTAATTTATTGTACGAAATTAAGAATTTTAAGGTAGTGAGGATATGAAATCTTCTGTTGGTTGGTTTTCTGTTGGTGTTGTTAACTAGAAAACCAATTTAGTAAGCTGTCTGCCAAAGATTCTTTGCAGGGTGTTAGCAGTGAGTTAAGTGAGTGAAGCCTTTTTTTAATCGAAAATGAGGGGTATGGTGATCTAACCCAGTAGAAGAATATGTCACCATGACGTGCCCACGGTGGGTTACCTCTACAAATTTACCTTTAAGAGGAGGAATTAAGCAAAATTGCCTATCGCCAATTTGATTTTTCATGATATTTCTATGACTTAGGTATAAAATGAAAATGATATAAGGATTACATTATATTTCCAAACTTTTTGTGGAACAGAAACACAAAATATTTATTTATTTATTTTTAAAAATTAATTTACAAAATATTAAGATACCTCTGAATTGCACGTATTTTCGATTTATAGTTAATATGCTAATGACTAATAGGACAAGTCACTTACGGGAAAAGCGATACCAAAAACAAGAAATATTAAGGCTTTAGACATACCCAAAGTAGGTAAAATGTTTCTTCAAACCATGTTACAGTAACCAAAAAGCCTAAAATAACCACGAAGAAAAATATTTCAAAATTAAACATTATTTACGAGCCATGGTGTATTTACGAGTCTCACAAATTGCTTCGCGCTGAAGGAACATGGATAAAATTTTACTCCAAAACTTTACTCTTTTTAAGACTAAACTCAAAGTTTGGGCTGTTTGTCTCAAATTCTGTGAGGTTTATTGCCCCCTCATGTAATGGGGTTACCGTAGTTTTGAATCTAGGTGAGGGTAGTCTGTTTGTGAACCGATTCTGGTTTTAAATGAGACTTTGTTAGAAGGGAACTGTTTGGCGAAAGATTCTTTTGTGCCTTGGTTGTTGCAAAAATCAGATTTTGTTTAGAAATGCCCTGAGCAGCTTCGTTACCATCTTGCTGACTAAATACTATTTTCACCACAGCATAAGCTATCTCATACTGTTTGTGCCTATATGAGACAAGAATATATTTATGAGCAATGTATAATATTAAAAAATATTTATTGACATAAAACAAGACATGCCTACACCAAATCATGGAACTCTCTGACTCCTGCGCCAGTTGAAGCTTTGTCATAGGTGCAAAATAGCTATAATATTTTCAGCGAGGTTCCAGGCTTCGTATGAATCAACTGTAAAATGGTCTTGAGAACGCTGCGGAAAACCACATCTGCCAGGATAATTCTATCAGTGCAAGAGTAAATAATTCTTCCCAATCATCCCACATCCATCCCCACCTTTTTACAAATCTCTCAAAACACGATGGGAACCGTTTGATTGGCAGGAAGTTTATCTAAATGAAACAGATCGTTAACGAGTCTCAGTTTTAACTACGGGAACTATACGTCAACAGCAATTACGTCAGTTTCTATAATACAAAACACGTGCGCACACTGACCGGTAGAAGCGGGTAGAGGCCAGAGTTAATGCAAATTAGTTTTGTTCGCCCAGCAGTTGTTAACAATACTTGTACATGGAATAATGGTATGTTGAGAGTTCGCTGCAGTTTATCTGGAGTCCTAGTTCTGTGGTGAATTTGGGTAGTGTTTGTAATGGCCGGTTGGTAAAATAGAATTGATTAACATGACGATTTATGTTTTTGAGTCGAAAATGTTAATTGGCCATGCCTTTTCAATACCGTATATAATATATTAGTCGTCGAACCGTTGCATCTCAAAAGCTTCGAAATGTTTCTTCATTAAGATGAAAACTGTAAAATTTTAATCACACTTAAATAAATTCACGACATCAAACTAATCAAATACTCGAAAATGCAGTGCATATTTTTTTTTTCATGGTAGATTGAAGCGTTCTATGAAATAAACATTTACTGAGTACAAACGTCTATGACCAGCCATAAAGTGTCCTAATTCGTAACTAAAACATCCTCAAAATAACATTAATTACTCCTAAAGCAACTTGCTGCCGAACTACCAAGACATTACAAAAAAAGAATATTTCTTCGTTCCATATGTGGGTCATCGATGTCAACTTCAATCATCAACTATCGCATCCCAACACTTTTCCCATAAACTTTTTCAATCGAACAACACGAGGCGGCCATTTGTTATTGTCTGTCGCCACTGGACGTGAGTGTGTCACAGGCTTTATTTTGTAGGCCTTCTTCGGTCAGTTCAATCTTTATCTTCTTCCAAAGCGTTGGCAAATAAGAAAGTTGTGAAGAAAGTTCAAATATTACTGTTCACGAAGGAACAAAAGATGTTATAGTTGATTATGAAGATTGGCCAGATGAAATCATAGAATTTTGTAGTTGAAAAAAAGGTATGAATAATAATAATAATTACTTTTAGAGTACAATATTGGAAGTAGGCTTAGTTTAAATTCTAGTTACCAATTTGATGAGATGAGAGGAAGGAAGAGAATTGAAGGATGTGAATTGTCGCCATTGCGTTCCCCTCGCTAGTGATGTGCATCGTCGGTTGGTTGTTGGGCTTGCTTAGTCGATTAGCAGATAGTGGCGCGAAAAATTATGTTTGGCAATTTTTATAAAATCAATATCGACCCACCCCTACTTCACACGCTTTCACGACTTGACAAATCATCAACGTTTCTTTGTTATCGTTATGTTTAAATATTAATGTATTATACACATAAACCTTCCGCAATAAATTCCCTATCTGATGGTGCAACATAATTAAAATCCGTTGCTTAGCTAAGAAGAACAACGAGGTCACACAGACAGACACGAAAAGTGAGTTTGTTTTATACTATCTATACATCTACACACCCAATAAATAAAATTGAAGTGTCTGTTTGTAATGACAAAATAACTGCTTTTTACTAAATGCATATAGGTATTTTGGCTTGCGTTGTAATATTTGATAATTACATGAACTATTAATTTACCACCAAAAAACTATGAAACAAAATCATAATTTTAAATCATTTTCTTTAGCATCTAATTCAATATACAAATCTACATTTTTTCGACAAGTTTTTAAATATTTGTCAGTTAAGCAGTCTAACTTAACGTCAAACGGAAGCTTAAAACTGGGAATCAGGCTAAGTGGCTTACTTAGCTTGCTGATGACGTCACTTCGCGTAGAACTTAACTGCCAATCTTCATTGGCTGAACATTATACTAAAAAAAAAGTGCTTTGATTTGTATTTTGATATCTTCCATATTATTTTCTAACTAAAACTATGTTGTGCGATATTATTTTAATGTGGGAATTTTTCTATGATAATTTTATCTATCTATGCTTATAGTTTTTTTCTCTCGGAGTTTTAGCAGAAAAGATAGGTACTTTATGGACTCCGCGTCCTTATATTATCGGGGCGAAAAAATAAAAGGCGAACGTAGTATTAAACGCGTAGGTAATAATTTCTAAAAACGATGTTTTTCATAATATTACATCGTGACGCGTACTAGCTCAGCAGCTCTTCAAGCTAATCCTTCATTATTTTCTAATCTTCTAAATATTTAATATTCATTATCTCATCGACGTCTCATATAAACTTATAAAATATTCGCGGACGTCGGTTATCAAAAACAAAACCAACCGGACAAGACCTCTACAGCACCTACCAAGGTAGGTAAAAAAAGCCATGATTTGACATCATGTCTGTTTTTTTTTTTCTGCAATCGAGTGCAAACTTTACGACCTACATATCTTCTTATCATGATATCATATAACCCTTATAACACCCCCTATAAACCCTTAACGGCCTGAAAATTGGAAAATAACCGTTTACCATTGAGCAATTACTCGTTATCCCTAACTTATTGCTCAAATGGGATAAAGTAGGCCCCAATGATCAGCTCACAGCGGTACGGAGGCCCTTAATGGGGCCTCCAGTGGTAGACAGGGCCCTATGAAGGCCTAATGGCGCCGTATCTCAACTTTTATCACTGAATATAAGTTTTAGAGTGACGATATGGTATCGTTTTTCTGTTATTCATTGATAGTATGGATCTGGGTCGTAAGTTATATGACATGAAGATGCCGCCGGGCCACCGTTTTTGTATCTTGAGAATGAGAAAAGGGTGATTAACTCCAAGAACTCATTCAGACAACCTGCCTTTTATTGTAAGTTACGTGGAACTCGTGCAGAACTGTTTTAGAGGGATAGGTTCGATATTAACCATGCTTAGAAGAATCCAATAAAGTTCTTAAATCTGTTAATTCCAGACTTTCAAATTAAAATTGAAAATGCGAACAATTCTCGGCCTATCCAACCCTAATTACAAAATCAAAATTCTAAATCAAACAAAACGAACTGTAAAATTATTTAAATGAAAATGTTAATTCACCACCTGCCACGCGATCACGTCTTAACACTGTCCGAAAGTTGGTGCGCTCACCCCACAAACTCGTGATTAGCGCCCGTTTAGCGTAGGGTAGAGTACCCAAAAGTTGTCCGCGTGGACGTGAGTGGGTAACGAGCCGTAAACATTTTTACTCCGGCCGCGCGACAAGATTGTTGTTATGCTTTAATTTGAAATCAAATTAATTGTAAACGAATTGCCACCGTGTTGTAAATAAATTGGCGGAGAGTGGATTATGTTGCGGTTTATATTAATGGAATATCTATGGGCTTGGAAATTTATTTAAATGGGATGTTAGGGAAGTTATGATTTTTTATCACGTAATTAATTAGTTAGAAAGTTTGTTTGGCGGTAGGCCAATAGCTAAGCGTAGGTCTGGTAACTGAGAGGCCACAATTCGAGCTTGGTTATTGAAATATTGACGTGAACCAACGTACTTACTGTTTACATATTTTATGTTTTAACCTTTACATTAATCATAGACAACCCAGCCATGTCAAAACACTAGCTAAATTAAGCTCTCTTTATCACACACACACACACACACACACACACACACACCGCTCATTGACACAAAAACACACAAGCAAACAAACACAACATCAAACCGTGCCGACACCACAAATTGGACCCGTGTCGTTCACGTCTCGCGCAAGTAATTCAAATCAAACATGCCGCATGGATCCGAATCTAATTTCCCATTCGAATTAAATAGCGTCGCGATTCGCTGGATTGGATTAACGTTATGGTAAACATTTGGTGCGGTTATCCTGCTATGTAAACAGTGTTTGTTTATAGTTGGATGCCGAGGATAAAAGAATGTACTAATTAACTCCCAGTTTTTAAGTCTGTGAAGTTTTTGGACAGTACTGAAAACTGCTGTCAAATTTCTTAACTTGAACCTTAATAGGTGCATTTTAGGTACATATTAGGACCTCCAAGATACAAGCGCCAAATACGCAAAAGTCGCCCAAAGCCTTCCTTTACCAACACATACCTATAATATGTCACATACCTACGACACGGTGTGACCGGGTTTTCAATACCAAATTTGGTTTTGCTAGTCATCAAAGAGCTTACGAAAGAAAAATATAATTAAAATCGGTCACTATCGCCAGATTAAGGTGAAGAGGACTTTATATAATTTGGGAGACAGCGGTCAAACCAAAACAATGTGATGTAATAAAATGCAAGCTTATTGTCTGTCATCACCTTTTTGTTTTTTGCCAATAAAGCTTATTGTATTTTTTTGTATTTAAATCTCGGAGCCACCACGACCGTTTTTAATGTTATCATCGCTTTTTGTAATTGCCAATTAGTCAACGTTAAGCATTCTTTAAATCAAGATATTAACTTTAAAAAAATAAAACATTACTTTTAAAGCTATATAAAATGATAAAGTATTCCTATAACCTCTGTCAACGTTTCATTACACAAAGTGCTGGCTTACGGCCCTCTATTTTTTGGTTCCAAATCAATTTGTTTAATGCTTCAAATGGCAGTTCCAGAGGTATCCATGCTGAACTGGATGTCTGGTTCCAGGATTATGGCAAGATCCGATATAGATTGTAATTGGTGCTTTGATCAAGGCGATTTGTGTTTAATTAGATTTCGGTTCGTTTCTGGAGTAGGAAAGGTAGGTAGTAACAATTTTATAGTTAGTAGGTATGTCTTCTTTGACAAGCTTATTTCTTATAGTATTTCTTCTTGTGATCGGTCATTGAACCGGTCCAAGAGACGATTCAGTCAGAGGGCTTGTATAATGAGGTATCCTACGTTTTTCTACTTTTAGTCTTAAATAAACGCTATGTAAATGGCTAAAATATCTAATTAAAACCCTGATTAACATACTCCGCGCTAAAAATGAAACCGAATCATATCATATAACTTTAATAAAACAACGATATAATAATTACTAACGTGAACTCGGTAAAAATTCGCGGCCAAAATTTACCACGAAAACTCCGGCAGCAACCAACAATATTGTCAAAATTAATTCGTACGGCGCTCGCGAAATAAAAAACCCATCAGGCCATCATGTCGTTCGTTAAGCGAAGCCCCTTCGGAATACTCGGCTTCGTAAAAAAAAAAAAATGGCAACTTCGAAAATGAAAAGTCAACTGAGTGAATTTGCAAAAATTGCTGCGGGACCATGGGAGACGAATGTAATGTACAGCCATGGAATTGCGTTCATGTATATATATTAAAGTTTCAGGTGCATTAACGTATTTACATGAAAGAATTTTGTGGGGGTAACGTTTTTGGGAAAAATAAATGTCTGCCTACCCCCATGGGAAGAAGGCGTGAGTTTATGTATGTATGACATGTATGTGTATGTAAATGTCTGAAAAAAGAAATTTAAGATTTGTAATAAAATACTTTTGGTACAGGGAATGTGATACACCCTATCAATTAAATTTGTTTTCTTGTGTTTTTTAATGTTTTCAGGATTATCGAAAAAAAGATCAGTGATTAACCCAAGGCACGAAAAATTATGTGCACAATGTCTATACAAAAAAAAACTTCGGCTATCTTTTTATGGTCAGCATATCCAATCCTCTGGAGATTTCTGATCTCAAAACAAAATAAATACCATCAGCATTTAAACTCACACAAAATGGGAACGAAAAATAAGAATTTCAATTCGTGGGAAAGATTATCTGTTTGAAACAATTACGTCTTCAGTGGGCCGTTGTAATCCTCGTTTTTTTCTGAAGATGCCAACCGTATCGCTCATTACATCAGCCAACGGTGACTTTCGGGAAGAAATTGAATTATTTCGGGGAATCGTATTACTTTTCCGATTTATCGGGGAAGGAGCTTCGATGCTTAATGGACGTATCTGGGCAAAGGTGGCTAAGAATAGAGGCTTCGTGTTCTTTAGGCACGTGATTCGACTTTGATCATGTCGAAAACCATCTAAGATTGTAGATGTCAACAAAAATGTTTTTCACTGAGATTTGCACTAACGTCTGTGTAGGTATTTGCATATATATATATATATATTTATATTTCCATTTCGATTTCGGTTACGGTGACTATTTCTGTTTTTAACGGCTATGGGTTACGAGCGTGTTATGTGGCTTATGTAGCCAGCCTATCTAGCTAAGTAATATATGATATAATTACAAAATCTATAATATTTACAAGATGTAACAACTGAATCTATAATTTAATTTAATATAATGATCAGTTAATATAATAAACGATTGATATAATTTTAAAATAAAAAACTTTTTAAGCATATCATACATTAAATAATTATACATAAAATCATTAGATATACCATTCAAAAGCCATAAAACCTATTTAGTCTACTAATAGAGGGGATCTGGTCGTTAATGGTCACTTTTCTAACCTAACCTAACTCACATGGTTCACCAACAGTAGAGGGAATCTGACTTCTAAACTAACCTATCGGAGTCAGATTGCTCTGAATCGGGGTGTTAACTATAATGATGGTATCAATATATATTAGGTCTTTACCTATGAAATTGCCGTTCTGCAGTACTGGCCATTTCAAATCAAAATAATTTTTGTTTGGCTAAGAATTCTAATTTCAAATTAATTTTATTTTAAAAACATGGTTTTTTTTTTCTAAAAGTAGTCATTTCTTTATTGATTAGTGTTACATTTTCATCGCATTTCAATCTTTTTCGTCATCATGGATACGTTAAAAATTCGAGTAATTATGGAATGAGTACCGTCGTGGCAGCAACGCGGCACAAGCGGCACGCAACATCAACGACGTTTACGGAGCTAACACTACAAACCAACGCACCACCTGTTATTGGTTTGCTCGCTTCCGTTCTGGAAATTTCGACCTGAAAAATGAACCTCGCGGTCGTCCGAAGACTTTGGTCGACAATGACGAATTAAAGGCGATTGTGGAAGCTGATGATACACATCTACGGCTGAATTAGCAGCAGCTTTCGACGTTAGCGTCAAAACAATATTGGTCCATTTGCGTCAAATTGGCAAGGTAAAAAAGCTTGACAAATGGGTGCCCCACGAACTCAATGATCGCCAGCGCGAAGTACGCGTCGAGACGTGCCTTGCACTGCTCAACAGACACACAAATGAAGGAATTTTGAACCGCATTGTTACCTGCGATGAAAAATGGATTCTGTTTGATAACCGTAAGCGCTCAGCAAGTTGGTTGGATCCTGGTTCAGCACCTAAACAATGCCCTAAACGAAAACTTACCCCTAGAAAAGTGATGGTCACTGTTTAGTGGTCTAGCGCCGGTGTGATTCATCACAGCTTCTTACCAAACGGGGTGAGCATTACTGCAGATGTGTACTGTGAAGAACTGAACACAATGATGGAGAAGCTGGCGCATCTCCAACCAGCATTGGTCAATCGCTCGTCTCCGCTGCTCCTGCACGACAACGCGCGACCTCATACTGCACAGCAGACGGTCTCCAAGTTGCAAGAACTGGGGTTGGAAGCTCTCCGTCATCCGCCCTACTCACCAGACCTTGCGCCTACAGACTACTACTTTTTCCAGAATTTGGATAACTTCTTGGCGGGAAAAAAATTTAATACCCGAGAGGCAGTACAAAATGCCTTTGAAGAATTTGTTGCCTCCCGTCCAGCTGATTTCTTTAAGAAGGGCATCAATAAACTGCCACTGCGATGGCAAAGATGCATTGATTGCATGGGTGATTACTTCGATTAATACAAATAAAAAATTCATGAAAAAAATTCGTTTAAATTTTTTCATACAAAACGGCAATTTCATAGGTAAAGACCTATTATTTTAAACGATACACCTAATGATTTTCGATTAAATAAACGTTATGTCCAATAACGTTATACGAAATAAGTTTTAGAGTATATAAATGTTATATGTAAAGAAATTACATCAACAGTTGGTATATCTCACGTTTATTAAATCTTGTGAACGTTATTGAAATGAAAATATACCAAAAAACTTTATATGATATGAGACGCACCCAGCCTATCTTGGCTCTGAACGTACGTGGACAGTAAGAACACGTTAGAATATCATTTTGGTAATGGTATTTGCTTACTCATCTTTTATTTTAGTGATTATATACTACTGCACGCCTAGTATTATAGGTTCTTGTTTAAGACTAGAACCGACGGTTTTACGTCCTATCTTAAGGCACAGATATCTCGAAATGAGCGAACCGCGGAAAATGTACCTCTACCACACAATTTGATTGATTCTTTGAGCCCGTATCAAAGGAGGCTATCAATAAAAAGTAATCAAAGCGATAAATCAAACGAGGTTAGGTCAAAGGTCATCGTGTAGGAGTACTCTGATGATCTTTAATATTTATGAGGTCTTATTGTGTACCTAAGTTATTTGTATAAAAAGTTACGTACCTCTTGTGGTCTCAGGTGCTTTCAGAAAACAAAATGGCCGAACGTATCAATGCAACTTGGAAGCGTAAAGGCTGTCTACAATTAATAGTTGGGCTCTAGTTGTTGTATAATTAAATAATTGTAAGCCTTTTCTTTTTCCTTTTATCTGCGATTTATCCGTAAGTCTCCGATGAAAGTTTTCTTAAAACCTTTGGTAAGAGACGAGCCCGAAACTCCGAAAGTCAGACAAACAGTCTCATTATGGGGTATCGTATTACCCATTAGCTGGGTGGTGGAGGTCAGATAGGCAGTCACTCCATGTAAAATACTGGTATTCAGCTGCATCCGGTTAGATCCATACATCATGTTCGTGAACGGGCGCCGGCAGTCGGGACTGGTCATCTCTTAGCTGCCATGGCTTAATTTAATTTCTGAATTGTTTACATTTTTTTGTTTTTATCTTTGATTACGAACGCACATCCACGTCTTTCTACATCGTTTTCTCATGTATAATTTCAACATGAATGATGTAACCAATATTTTTTGTAACGATAATATGTACCCCTTGACAATTCAAAAGTGCCTGTAATTTGTTTAATTGAAATAAATGCTTTGAGTTTGAGTTGTTTTCTAGTCCTACCCAAACTCAAAGCATTTATTTCAAATAAACCAATTACAGGCACTTTTGAATAATTGTCAAGAGGTCGGTCGGTCAGAAAAATGAAGCTAGTTGCCCATAACAATGCATAGTAGGTACCTATTGAGTAGAACGGGCAAGAATCTCCATGGACACTCTTTTAAATCAACATAATTATAGTTACAAAAAAAAATGGTTACGTCATTCATGTTGAAATTAAAAATATGAGAACGATGTAGAAAGACGTGCACGTTAAAAGCATCCGTAATAAAAAAGATAAAAAGAAAACCATTCAAAAAATTAAATTAAAATAAGCCGTGGCAGCCAAGAGATGACCAGTCCCTACTGACGGCGCCCATTCACGACATGACGTATAGATCAGCACCATTCAGCTCCACCATTTTGAAGGGAACTTAATGATCCAACACACACGCCACCAAACATATGTAGTTGGGAAAGGCTAGGCAGATTGAATGGTAAGAGACGAGGTTTTTGTCATGTTTTCATCCTCATAATCAGGCCTCCTTTGACTAATAGCTACTGGTAACCTAAGGGCCTAGACAAAGTAACATTCGATTAGCGTTAACGCTAGTAGAAAAGCATTTATAGGGTTGACATAAGCTATCGAAATGTTACGTGATTATAGGTCAACGAATAGAAATTAGCTAGACAATATAAACATCATTCGATTCTATGAAACGAATCGACAGCGTCGAACGATTACTCCTATGTATATAGAGATGCGTAGACAAGTGGCATTTTCTGACAAGTGTTATCGCTAGTTTTCAATTCGTATGATGGAAACATTAGCGAAAGCGATAGCGACTGTAGAAATAGAATCGCTCCGAAGCGAATGCCATTTGTCTAGGCCCTCTGGTTCGATCAGGGATTATTTAGCATACCTTTAACCATGCCTAGTATTACGTAGCTCCACTAACAACTCATAAACAATTAACTTACTGGACTACCAAGTTTGATAATCAGTTCCAATTGTTTAGGCACAATCATCAATTCCATTCACACTTGTAATTTTATCATGAATTAGCTCTTCCCCGCGGTTTCACCCGCCGTGTAATATTTTCTGCTGTTTTTTTGCTCGTCTCGTAGTGTGGTGTTAAATAACCTTCCTCAAGAATTGGGCTGTACTCGTATTTTTTTAATTCCAACTGATAGTTTTAGAGTATCGCATTCAAACGAAAAAGCTTTATTTTATTAGTATATAATATAGATTTGGATTAACATTCTCAAGTGGTTCTTGCAATAGATTTATATCATTAGTACCTATTCTATCTTCTATTTATACACACTATCCCTGTTAACCACTCCAATTAAGCTAAATATACTGGTAATAGGAGTAAATTCACTTTAATAATGCAATGAAAATCCGAACACGAATTCTCGATATCAAATACTGTTATCGTCATTAATCGATACTTTAGCTCACATTCGATTATCGTGTCACCATTAAGTCTATTGTGTATAAATCTCACCGTTTAAACTAAGGTAAAGTGTACCTCATGATAGGGATTAACACTATGGACAGATAACTTCATGCTCACTCCCTCCACCTAAGTTTTCACGGTAAGACTTTTATGGAATAGTAACGTAGTATAATATAATAGCTAGAATTAAAAATACTTCCAACATAAAAAAGAGGTGATGACCTTGAGATGGCTGAACCAATTTTGATAAAAACCTATCTAAGAAGTACCGCTAGAGAACCTGCTTTCAATTTAAAAAAAACGCATCCAAATCGGTTCACCCGTTTAAGAGCTACGGTGCCACAGACAGACACACACAGCGGTCAAACTTATAACATCCCTCTTTTTGCGTCGGGGGTTTAAAAACCGATCACGTGTGTGTCAAACTCACGTACTAAGGGTGCCACCAAAACTATAGTATTTAACCTTACCGTGGCACAAGTTAGATACACTAACTCTCGATCATAAATCCCAGCGGTCGCACTCCAACAGTTGCCGCTTCATTAACTTCACTCCTCATAAATCCGCTCAAACGAACCCAAAGAGTGCCAAACGAAGCCTAGACTTAAATCATCCTAATTAAAATCAATTTCAACTGACAATTGCGAACACACTGTCAGTGAGAGGCTTATCAAAATCCACAAATCACGGTCTAGAAACAAAGAGCTAACACAATAGACCACCTTCACAAAGAAAATCTACTCGTTGCTTGAGAAAGGATACGATATCACCAGCATATCTTGGTCTTTCATACTTCATTACATCATCGCCTCTTTCGCCTGTATCACTTCCGCGGGGGAGGGGGTGGGAGTCCTACATAGTTGGCCGTTGGTGCTATCGTTGAATCTAGATAATTGATAGATGAAGATCTCGGGAGGTTGGACGAGTTGTGTTTGCGTAGCTTTGGATTAAACACTGTTTTTTATCAGTGTGATTTATGTTAAAAGTTTTTATTATAGTTGTCTGTTATTGTAAAGCGCCCCATTTATGGTCACGTCGTAAAAATTGGGTAAAAAGTTTTGAACAATTTAAATATGTATCTATATAATTATATAAAATTCAATGTCCTGACTGAGATATCAACGCACAGCTTAAACCGCTGGTACTAGAGACATGAAATTTGGAGAGTGTGTTCTTTATAAAGAGTGAGTATCCTAAGAAGGGGTTTTTCGAAATTCCATTCCTAAGAGGGGAAAAGGGGGGTATTTTGTTTGTATGGAAAAATCTTATTCCTTGAGATAATAAACTTGAAACTTGGCACGAATACTTACCCATATAAATTATGAACTTTGTCATATTTAGTTTCGAGTCGATTGATTCGAAAATTTGTACACATACTCTTCAATTAAAATTATGAGACACGTGTATCACAGTTTTTACAAAATCATCCCCCAACAGACTCAAATAGGATCTTTCTGAGGTAGAGGTGTATCAGTAATGTGTGATATCCCGATTTTCGCGTTGGCTCGTGATATGCGACATTGATAATGCCAGTATACTTATATGTATAAATAGATTTAATGAATCATTGTCGTCACCGGTGTCCAATCTCAACCAAGGTATCAAGATGTATCAAATATGTAACTGATATTACTACGAACTAATATTTCCATTTTTAAGTAAGTAGTGGTCGCAAGCGCTGCCCGGTCCATGGCAATAGGCTCGCCCCCTATTACATGGGACTTAAAACATAACTGGCGAAATGTGGGTGTACAAGGGTCTGCCCAACACTTTGGAGAAACAAGGCGTGATGTTATGCTATGTTATAAGTAAGTACATGTGAGGAGCTCGTGGCTAAGAAATATATAACAGTCGCACGGGTCCATCCATTAGGTTAAGTTACGCTTGCCAGGGTTGGTCTGTGGATGGGTGACGATCTTTACAAACCGAGACTCCTTCGTGCCCCGGAAAGCACGCTAAGCCGTTGGTCCCGGGTGTCATTCATTGATCTTTGAGAGTATTTATGGGTCAACAGAAGCCCGAAAGTCTGACAACCAGTCTTACCGAGGGGTATCGTATTACCCAGTTACTGGGTTGTGGAGGTCAGATAGGTAGTCGTATCATGTAAAACACTGGTATTCAGCTGCATCCGGTTAGACTGGCAGCCGACCCCAACATATAGTTGGGAAAAAGGCGGCAGATTGATTTTTTTAAGTCTTTAAGTACTTGTAAAGAAACGCGTTTGTTTCTGCGTAAAATTAAATGCTTACACTAACAACATATTCTTTATTACCTATTCAACTGTACAAGTAGAAAAATAAAAGATATAAAAACTAAAACCCAACTACGACAAAAGTCAACTAAAAAGGTATAAACAAGACACATCACAAAGAGAAGATCTTTTCACACACGCTTTCAGTTCTGTTAAAAACATATTACTCTCACCCCAGAGATTAGTTTTACGGAGAAATTCGTCCTTATTGCTTTGTTTGATATTGTCAGTTTGTATATTCAATTGAGATAGTGAGAGCGCCTATAATGTTTGTTTCTGAAAAAACAAAATGTCGTTTGTTTCCTGTAGGCAACGCAAACGAAGCCGCGGGCAGAAGCTATATAATTATTATATAAATTGGAAAGTAACTGTCTGCCTGTCTGTATGTTACCTTTTTACGCCTAAAACACTGAACGGATTTCGATAAAATTAGGCATGGAGCTAGATTGCATCCTGGGGAAGAACATAGGCTTTTGTCTCAAAAATAATCCTAAAAAAGGGTGATACAGGGGATAAAAGTTTGTATGGGCAACTTAGCATTTTTTATGTTAGGGATATAAAAATCGATGAGGAATCAAAATCAGAATCAGAATCAGAACTTTATTAGCTATGATTGTAGGTACAGGTATAAGGTGTTGTACATAAATTAAATAGATCGGCTACAGTCTACCTTACGGCGTGCAAATTATTTCATAATTTAAAAAAAAAATACATAAACAAAGGAATGTCAACAAACAAAACAGAAATTATAGTGAAGTCAATTAATAATATTATAGTCATATATGTAGATAAGTCTTACAGGGTCAATTTTGGAATTAATTATAGTAATCATAATCTGGACAAAATCTGGAGCTCGTGGTTAAATAATAACAGCCGCGCAGGTCGATCCATCAGGTTAAGCCACGCTTGCCGGGGTTGGGCTGTGGATGGGTGACCATCTTTACATCCCGAGACTCCTCCGTGCCTCGGAAACTTAAGTCATTGGTCTCGGCTGTCATTCGTGGGTCTTTCGCAGTCGTTACGGGTCGTCGGAAGCCTGAAAGTCTGACAATTAGTCTTACCAAGGGGTATCGTATTACTCAGTTACTGGGTTGTGGAGGTCAGATAGGCAGTCGCTCCTTGTATAAGACTTCCCGACATCAATTGTCGGGCAGTTGCCCACTAGACACAACATCCGTTTAGTCGGAGGGTCCTCCATTTTCTATGGAGGATGAGTGAACTTTAAACTCTGTTCCTCATGCCTCAAAATATTTAAGGAATTGGAATTTAGTCAGAGTCCGTATTTTGAGGTAATATTTAAATAGGTAGCGTTTATTATGTGCCTGTCTGTCTGTTTACTTTTTCACGCTTTCACGGCTGAATTTGGATGATAGGTAGGTTACGGATAGGCCATGACCTGGGTTAGGACATAGAATACTTTTTATCCCAGTAGCACGCCCCCGTGGGGTAATTTCCGACCTCCACGCGGGCGAAGCCGCGGCTAGAAGCTAGTTCTCTATTAAGATTCAAGTTTTGTTAGTTTGTAATTTAAATAAGTCAAATTCGTTCGAATTCGTCTCTAATGTGGTTTCATAACGTCCTTCTGCAATATTCAAAACTACGTTATGTTTGTTTACAACACATTTCCTCAAAAAATGCATTTACGATGCCTCTATACATGGTTCGAAAGTTAAAAATTACGCACCATACAACGGAACGTGCGGTAAAATAGTTACTCACAACTAAGTACCTATTTTACCGCATACTCCGTTGTATAGCGCCGTGCGTATCCTTTACGGTTTATTTTTTTTTTCCATAAGAAATATATAAGAACTACACCAAGGAGTTTCACATTACGAGAATAAATAAGCTAAATAATCGAACCTCCTTGGAAGCGCTTTTGCTCAATACGTTTGTCTCACTATATTACTAAAGAGATAATGAGACGAAATATGTAGTTCTAATTTTTACCACGCGCACGTGGCGCCATTTGCAAATTCGTGCCATTTTCATATTGGAAACGTCAAAGATTGTTGCGACTTTCCGACTGATATTTATAAACAAAATAATATAATGAGTTCAAGCGAGGAATGTGATATTATTGTACTGTTTTCTCGCAAATGTGTTGAATAACATTGTATGACACACGTGCGGAAATTGGTAAGTACAAACTCGTGACTATGCTCGTCTACTCGTTTGTAAAAACAACTTACTGCACTAGTATCATAAATAACTATTCCCTACTGCAATGTAACATTAAATATTATAATTTTAGTAATAATTGGTAACCGTAATAAAAGCGATCAAGAATTACCCTTGAAATTATAACACGAAAACATCACGCGAAAACTATAATAGAACCACAAAATATTATATGAATGCATGAGCATTCATAAGAGTACAGTCAAGACCATCAATATTTAAGTATGCACTTAGCAAAATTCTAAAGCGATTTTCTTATAAAGTATTAATTGTTACAGAAATAGTGTAATGGTTATTTTCGAACCTATAATAATACACAGTCCATACATTCATACATACATAAACTCACGCCTTCTTCGCATGGGGGTAAGCAGAACCTACAGAACACCACCTGCTACGATCCTTACGTACTCCTTCTGCCTCGTTTAAGTTCATACATCTGGTCGTACATGCACGCCGGTTG
Source organism: Griposia aprilina (assembly GCA_916610205.1). NCBI lineage: Eukaryota > Metazoa > Arthropoda > Insecta > Lepidoptera > Noctuidae > Griposia > Griposia aprilina. Next base: position 2,277,168 of record OU744295.1, on the reverse strand, counting down.
TGAGTACTACGCACCTAACGTCTCTGAAGAACATCACCAATACAAGTCACTATATGTCTTCCTAGGGCGTCCCCTCCCAGTGTTTCCACTCACATCTGCCTTGTAAATACCATTTGTTAGTCGCCTTTCATTCATCCTCTCAACATGACCAAACCATCTAAGCATATTCTTTTCAATTTTACCTATTAAGTATACATAGGTACAGTATTAGGTATACACAGTAATACCAGTTTATTATTGTCTCACTGCATGGCCAAAGGCCTCTTCTCATACAGAGAAGGCATGACCATCACCATGCATTCTAAAGGCGGATTAGCGATTCCAGCCTGATATTAATAAAACTCCCAGTTTTTCTCACGATATTTACCTTTGTAGCGGTATTAACATCGCCACATGCGAGCTACACGTCATACTGACGTCACACAAATCCTGCATCGCGCAATCAGAGTGTACCGCGTGACTAGCATATATACAACGTCCCGACATCAACCGTCGGGCAGTTGCCTACCAGACACAACACCCGTCTGGTCGGAGGATCCTCCCTTTTCCATAGAGTATGAGTGAGCTTTACACCCTGTTCCTCATACCTCTATACCTTCACCGATTGCATTGATGTCTGAGATAAACTTAGAAAAAAGTCACATTGGTAGATGACCAACCTTCACTTGGTTGGTTTGAAATCGTCCTTATCTCAATGGTGCAATCATTATTTCACGAGAGAATCACTTTTGAATTTAGCTAAGTAAAAATAATAATAATTATTTTATTGTAAGGCAACTGAGGCCCATAGATACTCGTAAAATACACAAATTACCTACAAAATAACAAACTAATACATAATAAAACTAAAACTCGTGTTAATTCATTCACTAGCTAATTGTTCTTGTGCTGTCCTGTGGTATTTGCTCGCGGAAGCGACGGAAAGCTACGTCCTGTGGCCAAGTCTTCTTCCAAGACGACGGACAAGTAACAATTTGGTACTCGCACCACGAACGCTTTGAAGTTGACGTTGCGTTGCGACTCCAGTAACTGAACCCTCGGCATGTACCTCGTTTTCTGGCGCACGTACACCACGATGTCCGCCATCATGTGTGTGTCTAAGTGTGCATGTTGATACTCACGACTGTACCGGAGTAACCTAATGACATGGATGCGGGCATCGCCGAGTAATGCAGTTTGCTTAGCAAACAACTAGATCCAGCACGGTGGAACCGCTGGTTACTCGATATAAAGAGGTTCGTTTAGATTTTCGTAGAAGCAAATGTTATTTTTGTTATTAAATAAACTCTATTGTTGGAGGATAAGGTATTATTTTGTAAGACGACTCCTTAATTGCAAGTGAAACAACTCCATTGAAAAAATATTGAAATCAAGCAAAGAATGAAGAGTGTTACTGTAAAATAACTAAAGTAAGGTAAGGGTAAAATCATTACCCTTTCTGGGCTTTGTCGTAGTCGGGTAAAAATATATTACCCTTACGAGACTAAATCGTCACTACTTTGTTACCAAGTCTTAATTTATGGAGATACCGAAAAACTCACCATTTATTACAACATTGGCGCATTTCAAATACAAGCACTGTTTCACGCAGTGGCACTCAATCCCTTTCTTTTATTCAACACCCGAAAGAAAGAAACCAATCTAAGCAAAATTATTCAAAAATATTTCCTTAGAAACGAAAACGTACAATAAATTTTACATCCATCCAGATAGAATCAATCTATCCGAGATGGCATCATCTAAATTCGTAGCCGCGTAGCGCGGCGTAGCACTTTCGTAGCGCCGTAACCCTCTACGCTACGCAATGAATGGGGTGCCTCTATCGAGACCAATCGACGGTGCTCGGGAATCAGTGAAGGTTCTATTTCTTTGTTGAGAATTGGAATTCATGTCTGTGTGACGTCATTGGCGTCTGTTGGTGGAATGGCACACTTCGCTCGCGTCTATTGGTTGTTTTTGTAGCAATGAAATTTATGATTAAAATTGTGTTTTTATGAGCAAATTTTTGGTTGATGTTTAAGAGGCTGCTTATTTCATGTTCGCATGACTCTCACCTATCAGTGAATAGTTATTAGAAGTTAATGTCAACAAATGGGTTATATTAACAGTCGATCCTATTTGTAGTTTTTTTTTTTAGATTATATCAATAACTACAGTATGTTTCAGGGAAATTATTTTTAGGTGGCTGCTGGATATATGTGAGAGTGCGAGTTATTTTCAAAAGGCGGTTCAGTAATTTAATATTAGTCTGCAACTGTGTTAACTTTTGCACAATTTCTCAACTTCATCTCTTCTTCTCTTTTCAACTTTTGCAACTTCATATGTATGAACTTAATATATTTGTGAAAATCAATGCAACCTAATCTATGAGCAATGGATTAGGCTAATGAACACCGTGTACCAAATATCAATGTTTGCATTACAAACGGTGCTATCCAAAGATTTAAATAGTAAGATTCGCCATCCCACGTCACTGAATGACCACGTTTCGGTTTCATTTAAATAGTAGTGTCTCGCTTACTCATACTAAAAGTCATATCTACGGTTCCATGTGGTACGTGTGAGTTCACTCTTCTCAGTGTAAACACTTTTTCGCGCGACCTAAGCCCAGGTTCGTACGGGAAATTTTTACCGCGGTGCTTTTTTGACGCGCTGGGATGTGCTCAGTTGGATTCTCAATGCTCAGCTCAATACCGAGAGTTGAAATTCTAATGCACCATAAAAATCGTTGCGTTAAAATCGCCCGTGTGAGCCTGGGCTAAGTACGGTGAGGGCAAATAACATTTAAGTTAGCAGAGGTGAGGGCATATCTAACGATTTAAATCTTTGGTGCTCCCTGTGTCTGGTTCAGTGCATCATTAACCGGTCCACCGACCGTGACGTCACGCGGTCACGCCATCTTGGATTACTCTCAGTGATGTGTTATCGACGAGGTTACGTCACTGGTGTAATTATAGATTACTTATTGATTTGTGGTTAGCACCTGCTGAATTCCAATTCCCGTAATTAAAAACGTTCAAAATGTAGTAGACGTAATCTCATCTCACCGACCGCGACAGTCAGTGTTAATATGTGTGTGTGTGTGTGCCGTGCTTTACTATAATTTAGATACTTGCGGGATCTATAATCAATGACAAAGAAGAGGATACACAAGAAGATACATAAGAAGATACATAAATAATTACAAAAAAAAATCCAAAAATGTAATGAAATTAGAGATATTTTTGTCAGATTGAGACTACGATTAGAAAAAAAATATTATAAAAAATACGGGACTTGTCGCTCAGGCACCCTTTTGAATTATATTTAGGTGTAACTACACACTTCTGATGACTAGTTTTCTTACAATTCTTCTTTAAAATGACGGGAAAAATATTGTTTTCTTTCTTCTATTCTATGATTTGGATGACCCATAAAACATGAGTCTCACTTAGCCTTAAATGTAAAATGCTTTTCTAAGTCTTTAATTGTGCATAAAAGGTATGGGTGCAATAATCAAAATTCTGAGACTTTTTTTTTTTTTTAGTTTTCTATAAAATTAAGAATACATTTTTATATCCTCCTCTAATCGACACAAAGTTTCTCAACATATAACATAAATACATAAGCAAAAGCATAAACGACTACCTACTTTCACAACGGTATACAAAAGTACATACGCGCACAGTACGAACACTCCACGACCATAAATGCTTTGGCTTGAAAAATACGGTGAACTCAAAGACAGAGTTGCTTCGTTGATATTAATCACGGGAATAAGGGGAGCTCTGTACAGCGTGATTTGCACTTTCACGCTTTTTCTCATATAAATATACATACATTCAAGTCACGTTTGTATAATTACGCTCGAAAGTTGAGCAGAGCTGTACCTATACTATTGTTAATTTACAAGTCAGTGACTGATTAGTCTTTTGGAATATACGCATGCCCAATTTTTATGCACGTCTATAAAAAGGTTACTTTGATATTTATTTTTATGTTCACATAGATTATAATCGTTTTTGGTTGGCACAATAAATTTAGTCAACGTGCGGTTCCGCGAAGCGTTCCACCATTCATGTGACATTACAATATGTATGACCCCAGCAGCTGCCTAAGGGAATATAGAATGTGAATTTTTTGCCACAAAAAATAAATATTCATTATCAACGACCGCTAATAAACAAACACGTTTCGAAAAATAGTCAACACAAAAAACCATGTATCGGATACAATTTTTATCGAAAAACACTACAAATTTACATACAAAGAGACAGTCAGCGTGATAAAAATCTAATTTCAAACACAAAGGGTATAGAGAAAGGCGAGAAAATTATAGATAGCGTGACCACATAATTTTGTGATACATGTGTTGGGCAAAACAGAGTTGGGCTGTGCGGGGCAGATTATCGTCGGCGTGACAAATGTAGCCCCAGCGTGACAACAACACGTGTTATACAATACGTCACGCTGTTATTACGCGAGCAGTTTTAGGGTTAACGTCACCGTGCGGTGCTGTAGCAGTTTCGGGTTATTACTTTCTTTGGAGTGATTGACGCTTAATTTTATGCATGGGGATTTTTAGAACGATGTTTACCTGCGGGGAGTCATAGGGGGCGGGGTGTGGAGTTGACAGTTTATGTTCACGTGTGGGCTGTCAAATACAGTATCCGTTTTCGAAACTGACTGACAGAGTAGGTACCTAATGAATGATGAAAGTCTCTGTGTCGACTGAACTGACTTTGATAATTTTAATCGAGTTGAGAAGTACCAGTATTCAGGTCCATAAGTACAATTATATCTAGTCATTATAAGCACGAAGTCAGTTACGGAACGCCGCGACAATAAAAATTAGTTATGAGAGTAAAAGAGAATACCGGAAAAAAGGCGACTTTGATATCGAGACGAGAGGTACACGACTAAAATGCCGCCGAACTTAGTTGACAACAACAATAGACTCCAAACGTTTGATATCTATCTGTTCTCCTCCACCCAAATCAGAGGAACAATTGTTACACCGAACACACTTGCCTTTTCCAATTCCATTACAAAAAACAAAAGCTACAAAAAAGGAAAACAGACTCTATCCGAAAAACAATAGAATTGTTTTATCAAAAACTCAATTGGGATCTGTGAAGGACTTAAAAAATGGCAGTAATTAAGAAGAGAAGGGTTCCCTAAATCCGTATAAAGTAAAGTACTAATACGATATGGTTCCGTACACAATTGGAATGTTCTCAAGGAGATTACGGTAAGAGGATCATAGGACAGGACGACGGACCCAGAATATTATTTGTGAAATTAGTTTTCCTCTGTATTTCCGTATTGTCAATTGCTTTCCTTTTGTGAGTGGGTTCTCGAGGATTTTGATTATGTTGTGAGGAATTCTGATTGATAGTTGTGTGTTTGTGAAAGGTAAATAGAGAGTACTTAGCGATATAGTTTATGTTTAAGTCGGAACATGTTTTGGAATGCCCGGAGCTGTTCATAAGTTTACTAAGTGCCTTGTGTAGTTTAACTTAATTGTTATGCTTGTACTTATGTTACCAACTGTCGCTTTATATATTTAGTACAAATATTTTGACTACATTTTATGCTCTAATAAATACTTCAATAATTCTGTTGTTGTGTATTGCTATTTTGTTGGCATTTTCTCCTCTTTTTTCGTTCGGATTTTGATGTTACTGAGAGTGTGAGATAAATATATCAGAATAGTAAGATTTTATTAACTTGTTTCTTTCACAATATTTAACACAACTAACTATTTACACTAGGTACTAAATTAAATGACCAACTAACTAACTATACAAATTAAAGGTTAGGTTATTATATTTTAATTTTAATAGTTTGTTTAGTTAATTTAGTATAAGAAGTTTATCCAGGGTATATAAAATTGATATGATTTTTTTTCATGCCTATTTAAATAAAAATACAAAAAAGAAGGACACATAAGCGTCGCAGTACTCGTCCGCATCGCTGTCATTCGGAAACGTGCCCAGAAGACTGGCAGCATGGCCACGTTGACTGGCAATGCTAATTCTTTGGCCAAAGAACGAGCCAGCCCTCTGGTCACGTGATATGTTGACCAGTCGACGAGAAATTTCCTTAAAAAGGAGACGCGCACTTGGGCTCCATTACCCGAGCGTTAATATTTATATAAATATATATATATATCAGAATAATAATTATAGATCCATTATCAAAAGCCCAATCCCACTTGCATTTACATAGTTACAATACTCGTACTTTCTACCCTTCAAAACCACATCACTATCCAAACTGCTTACCCTGACAAAAGCTCCGACCTTATCGAGTTAACGCCTAATATGGTGGCTGTTCGTACAACTTGCAGGAACTTAGCTAGACGCTCTAACTTTATCTAGAACATCTGAATGCGCTCCTAAGCATGTGGCGTAAGTATGAGCTAAGTTAAGTCCGAGTTTAAAATAGTTGCGCCTGGTAGGTAATTATTCTAACGTGGAACTACTTGGAAGTACTGTCAATGGGTTTGGAAAGAAGAAAATGTTTTTAAATATATTAGCTTTTGCCCGCGGCTTCGCTCGCGTGGGTGTCGGAAAATATCCCACGGGAACGTACTACCTGGATAAAAAGTATATTACATGTTATTCCAGGTTATAAACTATCTGTGTTACAAATTTCATCCAAATCAGTTCAGTAGTTTTTGCGTGAAAGAGTAACAAAGATCCATCCATCCATCCTTCCTCACAAACTTACACATTTTTATAGTGTAGGATTATCATAATTATACAGTATGTTAGGGATATCGAGGCTGAATTCATGGTAACAGTTTGCTCGTCGATGTTTGTTACAACCTGTATTTATCACCTACAGGCTAGTTGGCGAAAAAAAACAACCGAATTCCAAAAAACACTAGAAAATAAAAATAACTTTAATTTCGGAAGTAACTTTGGTTTTGTATTTTCGTTTTTTGCCACCGACTTCCGAAATTAAAGTTATTTTTCACTTTGTAGTGGTTTTGTTTGGAAGACGGTTGTTTTTTTTGTAAAAAAGTTTTTATTTTTCACTTTTTAGTTGTGTTACCTACTCCACACAAATTCGTATACCACTACTTGATATGTAAATAACAGTGACAGGAAGTTATTACAACATCATCAAAATATACTAAGTGACACACACACACACACAGTGTACTAAGTACACTAAAACTAGTGGTCAAATATTGGATCTAAAAAATCATTCCAATATTCCATATCAAAATCGATTCCCCTAGAAAAAGTTCCGAGGTAACACGAATAAAATAAAAAATACAGTTGAATTGAGAACTTCCTCCTTTTTTTGAAGTTCGTTAAAAATTAGTTTTATCAAACAGTAATACAGCAATGTTGCCATTTGATAAAAATATAAATTAGTAGTGGAAAGGCCATATCACAACGAGCTGGAAAGGATAAGGAGGTTGGCTGGTTGATTCCATGATCATGAAGTTCTCTCCTACCGTTTTTATGGTAGAGACATGCCACCAAAAAAAACCTTTGGTGATCAGAACCGATACAAAAATACTGTTGATTCCCATTATTTTTTCATGATTCTTAGATAACATACGTTCCTAGTTAAATACTGTACATTCCTTTAATATACATATTATTCGTCCAATTGTATCTCTATATGAAACGTGATAAAACTTCACAATCCTTACACAGAATGATTTTGGACTTGGCAAAATCCTGGCACACTTCCCGCCAAATACAACCTCATAATGTGTTTTTAGCCGAACATTTTAAGCGAAACTGCCTACATAATCTCAAGTACAGATACTTGGGGGCCAATCCGTCGAGTCACGAAGTACTCAAATAGTAAGCCTGGGAGGCGAGGACTCATCTAAAAGTTGGTAAAATGCTAGTCACCGAAGGCGTCAGTTTCTTCGCCGCCGTGATTAATGTTCCAACGGTTCTATTCTGTTGCTAGGGAATAATGTTAATCATTGAGGGTAGTGTTGGATGTGGTTGTTACTGGTATTTAGTTATGTTTGGGTTTATGGTTTAACTAGTGTAGGTTATGAGTCAGAAGAGTTAATGGCTTGTAATTTTCTCCGAAGCGTATTATCTCTTTCTTCTAAAAAGGCATGAAATAAGTTAAAGTATTCCCACCATGCGTACTAAAAGAAAATAAAGAATATACATTTATTGAGCACAGACTATAAAGCACACAACACAACATATACAAGTAAAAAAGAAAAATAAAACAAATAAAAAGTGTAAAGTTCGTTGTGAGAATAACAGGAAAGTGTGCCTCGCGGCTGCTGTACTGCATTTTATTATAATGCTATCAATAATAATGATAAATCTACTATTGTGTCTTAGATAACATCGATAGTTAATCTCTATTAGTACATATTATCAACTATAGTACGCCAATCGAATTCAATACGAGTTAAGCCATAATTGAATAGAGGCATATTATGTCAACACAGCGTTTGTCACGCCGCGTTTAACTGTCACGCCGTCGGTAAAACACAGAATCGTTCCGATGGGTACTAAAATGACGATCGCAGCCATAATTTTAAAGTGCCATTTGACGTGATCAGCACTTGACACGTCACGGCGTTTGTCATGGTGCATGGTGGCTGTATGTTGTTATCGAACGTGCTATTTATAAAAATAAAATTAGATTTTTCATAAAAGTAAACTGATGAAAATATACAGGATGGCAGCTATCGACGCGCAACCTGATACCATGGGTTCAGTACATCATTCTGACCCCCTAGGGTTGAAAATTTTCGCCTGTTATTAAAAAATAAATTAAGGCTTCGATACATTTTGGCCGCATAGGTATTGCACTTTTCTATGAAACAGCAGTTGGTTTTTGATAACCGATGACAAATTTCAACGCAGGGGGTTTCAGAATCATATTACTTAATCCATGGTTTCAGTTTGCATGTCGATGTTCCTGCTTCCCTGTATTCTGTTTATTTAAATAATTGTCAATCTAAGTTACTTCGAGCTTCGCTAGTGAGTAAGTATGAATCTTTTTTTATTTTTTTTAAACCAGCCAATATTTTTTCCAATTACGTTCTTTAATCAAAGTTGTCGTTTTAGATTGAAAACAAAAATTTAAATTTCCTATTTCTTTCACCAATAAATGGTAAAAACATTTAACTGTGAAACTTTTTGTCGAAAAATACATCAATGCCGCCGGTTTTCAGTTCACAGTAATTACTTTCCTGTACGTTAAGCTAATCACAGGGCGTCCGCGAAACGACTGTAACAAATATTCGAATATTCACAGAATTAATCGTTCGTATGTGTAAATCGTTTTTCCTAATGAACTGGTGGATAGGCAGATGTATCAGCGGGGTCTGGTAAAAAGTAGTTTATTACAGTGGTTTGTTGTTATAAAAATCATATAGGTACCTTAATGCAAAATTTATTGTTTACGGTCATATTCAACTACAAATATTAAGCCCTATATTTTTCGGAACCATCATTAAAGTATTTGTAGGTTCTCATATGATTTTTCACATACATATTATTAGTACCTAGTGTCTAAAATATTTTGATACGCTCACACAAAAATAACATTTCATCATCATCAGCTTATATTTGTCCACTGCTGGACGTAGGCCTCTCCTAGTGACCGCCACTGAGCCCGATCTTCGGCTCTCCTCATCCAGTCTCTGCCAGCCGCCTTTCGCAAGTCGTCACTCCACCTGGCCGGCGGGCGTCCCACACTACGTTTGCCTAATCGCGGTCTCCACCCTAGAACTCGTTTTCCCCAACGATTGTCGGTTCTGCGAGACCAGCCCATTGCCACTTCAGCTTGCTTAGTCTTTGGGCTACGTCATTTCCTAAAAGTAACATTTAATTCATTTTTATGAGACTAGCTGACTCGACAGACGTTGTCCTGACTTAACTATGCATGTCATTATGTCGTTTGGTTTCCGTTTTGACTATTGACTAAAACAGAACTATCGACTCATTTAGCAACCGATCCATCTGTGAAAAACGATATTTGCAGCATTCTGTCAATCGCTGACAGTTACGTCAAACAAATGACAGTTATGTAAAATTAATATTGGCGTTAAGTGTTCTTAAATTTTCTAATGTTCCTCTCAACTTCCTTAATTTTTTATTTCATAAGAACCTTCTCCTAACCATAATTAACAAAACAAAAAAAAAAAATGCGAAATTGTTCAAACCGTTCACGCGTGATGCGATGACCAAGGGAAATAGGGATTAATTTTTATATATAATATATATAGATATAATATGACCAAGGGAAATAAAGAGATTCATTTTTATATATAATATATATATATATATATATATAGATTACATAGCTGTACCAAGACAATGTACCACCAAATCCCCTCTACATAGTGACAAGTACAACTTGTCTCGTACATGGAGATAAATACTTGTCACGAGAGGGGCTGACACTTAAATATTTTGTGCTCAGTCCTAATGAGGAGTAATCTCGACAATTATGCTGGCACGTACGCTTTGGAGGTCAACGATATTGTGGGGAGACCCTTGCTTTTACGGAGAGGGTGATTATCTTTCTAATTTTATTTTAACTGCACCTTGTTGAAATTGTCGGTAATTGATGTTGGAATGTTCCATGGTATTTTAGCTAAGCTAACTTCTGAAACAGCAAACATATTATATACTTTTGTTTTTTTTTTTTTTTTTTTTTAAGTTTTTTGTGACTAAGCTTAGTTTATTTAGTTTAGGAGTAAGTTGTTATCTGTAAAAGCGCGATGGGATTGACATCGTCGCATATGATTACAAAAATCACTTAAATAAATAAAGAGTTAATAAAAAATATACTGAACCTTTTTATTGTTTTGGGAGAATAGATGCTGGCACAAAGGCGAAGAAATATTTAATAGACGCTCTTGTATAGACGCACTATCATTAAATATGATTAAATATTCCCTAGGTAAATTATATTTTTTCAATGATTACAACGAGCGTCATCTTTCAGACTGACCAACTCCTGGACAGTTCAAAACTGGTCAATTGGTAAATCATTGGCTAATCAATCATTGGTTAATTTTTAATTACATGCTTTGAGGTTTGTGTTTTGGTATATTCCAAAACAGAAAATCCTACACTTACACCCTCTTCGTCTGAATCAGCCTATACCTATAAGAAATCAGAACAGACATGAAAACAAGCAGCGTAACGTTATAACTCTTTATTCCACACGGAACTAACTTTACAATGCACTGACATGTGCTTTTATACCTTTCTACATCTAATAACGGCAAATAGGGATTATTTTTTATATATATAGATATAATATGACCAAGGGAAATATAGAGATTCATTTTTATATATAATATATATATATATATATATATAGATTACATAGCTGTACCAAGACAATGTACCACCAAATCCCCTCTACATATTATGATGCTAAGTACCTTCCGGAAATAAAGTATGAAATATTATTTTAATCCAGTTTGCAATCGATTTCCGTTTACTAACCGGAGACAGTATTTTTAGCACCAGAAGTCGATTGCAGAAAGTTTCAAATAATTAAATAAAGCATTTACAAAATAAACTGTACCCAATCAAAAAGATTTAGTTACATTAAAACGAAAAGTTAACATATGCATCTAATTGACAAAAATAGATAAACATTTGTTAAAGCACATGGCGAAACACAAAAAAAAAGTTAGTGTAAGAATTAGCCCCACAATTAAAAACTGGAACGCGAGTCTCACAACAAACACAAATGCTAATCCTTATCATTTTCTCATCAGCTAAATCCAAAACAACAATAAAGAAAAAAAAATACAAAAAAACCCCAACACAGACTAAATTACAATTGGGCACATTCTGTAATTAACTGTAATTCGCGTGGCGGCTTTACTGAAATTTACGAGTTTTAAACTGCTAAATAAATAGGCAATAACGGGCCTGTGGGTGACTCTGAAGTAATGGCTCCCAAAGATTATGTTTTCATGGCGTCGGCTTAATGGGAATATTAAAGAGACACATGACTCCACTAACATGCATTTATCAATCTTTATTATATACTGAGTTATCAGTAAAACTGATGTATTTAAGTAAAAGTGGCGCCAAGATTAAGGTAATCTATCTACCCAAAGTTAAAGAGAGTCCATGGAGTTTCTTGCCCATTAGAATAGGATAGAATACTCTTTATTATGGACACCATAAAAATTACAGATGTAAATGTAGATATTTTACATAGAGTGACATTATGGGCGGTCTTATCGCTAAAAGCGATCTTTTACAGACAACCTTTGGATGGATTCAAGGGAAAAGGAGAGACAATAATGCAGGAAGTCAGTGGTGTACCATTTACCATACGTCCTATTCGTCTCCATAAGAATCTACAACTAGCTCCATCTTTTACCGACACAGTGCTTGTAATAGGTTTAATTGAAATAAATGCTTTGAGTTTGAGTTTTATAGGTTGTAACAAAAGTCTGCAATGAATGCTGTTTGCATGGCGTTCTACCAATTTTTGTTGATGGTGCATTGGTACAAAATTTCGACTGGAAATATGCCCACATTCATGACTTGTTTCACCGCATCTATCAGTAAGTTTGATACAACAATAATGACAATTGGCAAGCAAGCGATATTTTGATACAAATTACTTTAACAACATAGGAATTAGAAGACCAAAGCTGGTTTCTACGTTGGTGCTATGAAGGGAAAATAATTATGCTACGTAGGACATGTCATGTGGTTTGAAGACTGCAAGTGACACTTACTCTAAAGTAAGACTAAAGTAGGACTCACATTATTATATTTATGTAGGCATAGTAATGTGGATACAAAATAATGTACTCGTACGAACGCTGAAATAAATAAGGCTACCATTTTGTGCAGCACATAGCTTCTTATTTTTTAGGAACTATTATTAATTTATTCCTACAATTACAATCTACTTCAAAAAACACAAAAACAAAAAAAAAAACCGTCGAAAATCCCTCTAACAGGGTTGACAGTGTGTCATAAATAATAAACGGTTGATCCCAACAATTTGTTAGAATATTACGGCGAGCGGGCGAGAGCGTGACGGCAATTACATCGCGGATTACAGCCGGCGTGACAAACGTCGTGACGGGTAGACGGGTCAAGTGCTGATGACGTCATATGCCACTCTAAAATTATTGCTGTACTCGTCAAATATTTGATTTTACGGGGTTTTATTGACGTCGATAAACGTTCGTAAAAGGACGTGTATTTCCTACGTAGCTATGACTGTGATGATAATATTTATAGCCAGCGTGATAAACATCGTGACGTGTCAAGTATTTATCACGGTCAACGACACCTTAAGGTTATGGTTACTACCGCCGTTTTAGCAACAATCGGAGTGATTTTTTTGTTTACCAGCAGCGTGACAAATCCACGCAGCGTGACAATCGACGACATATGCTACTGTAAAAACAAATATGACTATGTTCATGAAATATTCGGTTGTGATATTTTGTAAAAGAACATAAAATGTATTAAACTAATTAGGTCAAATACATCTGCCTTCCCCTCCGAGTATAACAAGCGTGATAATATAAATCATAAATACGTTATTTTCTACTCATACCCATAAAAAAAGTTTATGAATGGTTTTTGTTTATGTATGCACTGATGTTTTGCAGTTCTTCCTTAGTTTATATTATTACGTCGTTTCTCCCCCTCGGTACCTACTGGTATTGTTATAATTTATAGCGTGAACATCGCAAGGGATTTCTTTGAACCAAATAGGCATCGAAAATGAGGGCAGTATATTATAATGTAGTGAAAATTTAATATGCTTACAAATTGTAAAAAATATGATATTTACTTTACTGATTGATTGATTTTTTACTGATTTTTGATTTTTATCTTACTTGACATCCTTATATTCAATTTTGATTCAAATGTTTTTGAGTAACTAGTGGAAATGGATAACGGCTCGGTTATGGCTATGAAGCGGAAGAGAAAACGGTTACATCATAGAAAAACAGCAATAGGTATGATAGGCAAGCGTTATTAATGACTAATTTAACCCTCATAGACTTTTTATCTAACTAATTCAGACCTAAAACCCTACCACACCACTAAAGACAAACTCCTCTAGACAAAATCCTCAGACATTACAGCTCTTATTAAAAAAATACTACACTTCCAAGCCAAGTGTCACAGTCCGCAGGCGTCCCGAACGTGCCAAATTTATGGCACTAGCACGATAAGGGTCCGGATTATCACGTCCCCTGCACGTCCCGCGTGACAAGCGGGTCTGCGGGACGGCGGCGGAAAGGACAGGCGAACTTAGTACCTACTTATTTGATGTGTACTTATTAGGGGCGTAAAGTGACAGAGAGTAAACGCTGCTGTTCAAACGATGGTATAAATCAGTGGATCTTCTTCTTGAATAAAGGTGCTTGCGTGAAGTGGAGGAGTAAAACTTCTATCGAGTTTTTTGGGATGCTGTTGTATTCTGACCGGAAATTGCAACGACACTACTGACTGTAAATTATTAAATGAGAAGCCGTCTTGGAATTCGGTCTGACACATAAGACAAGAAAAATAAAAGTGAATAGAAACATGACATGTAACACACGTTGAAACAAATTCGCCTAGTCATTGTGATACATTTCATGTTGCATTGCTTTGCTTGTAGCTAAGTTATAACAGCTGCACGGGTCCATCGATCAGGTTAAGCTACGCTTGCCGTGGTTGGTCCGTGGATGGGTGAACATCTTTACATACCAAGACCCTTCCGTGCCTCGGAAAGCACGTTAAACCGTTGGTCCCGGCTGTCATTCGTGGCATCTTTGACAGTCAGTACGGGTCGTCAGATGCCCGAAAGTCTGATATTCAGTCTTACTAAGGGGTGTTGTGTTATCTGGTAACTGGGTTGTGGAGGTCAGTTAAGCAGTCGCTCCATGTAAAATACTGGTACTCAGCTGCATCCGGTTGGACTAGAAGCCCCTACATAGTTGGGAACAGGCTAGGCAGGTGATGGTTGCATAAATTAGGGCGGTACGTTTGTGTTACATTTCATGAAACGCTTCTTCAATCTTCACCCAGCATCACACTATGTTATCATTGGTGAGAAAACAACAAACTGTATCTCAAACTCAAACTATTCAAATCATCATATAACCATCATCCATATCATATATCATATTTTATCATAAATTTCAATTAAACCATTTACAGGCATTTTTTAATTGTCAAAGAGTACGTCAGTTAGTCAGAAAGTTGAAGCTAGTTGCCCATTCCAAAACGTAGATCTCTATGAACAAGAACGGGCAAGAAAGTCCAAGACACTCTTTTTAAATCAAGATAATTATTACAAAATCCTTGGTACATTATTCTTGTTGCTTCTTTATGTGAGAACAATGTAAAAATGTATGTATATTAAAAAAGAAATCAAAATATAAGAATGATAAAAATAAGCCGTGGCTGTTAAGAGATGACCAGTCTCAACTGATGGCACCCGTTCACGAACATGACGCGTGGATCAGCACCATCCAGCTCAACCATTTTGTAGGGAACCGCACACGCGCCACCAACAGTGAGACATTTAAGTGAGCATGACATAGTCTCAACTGCCATGCTTTCAAGTCAACTTATTTGTCTGGGTTGTAGACTGTAAGAAAATGCATCAAGGATGGAAGGTAGTGTAGAAGGTTTGAAGATAGTCAATGATACTGCTGCGTTTAAGGTAAAATAAATGTATATTACGGACCAAAGGCTATAATATAAAGGAGCGAGGGAGTACACGCGATGACCGCTAATTGTGTAATAATTGCTAAGGTAATATTAATTAATGAAGTTACGTAAAAAATGCTTAGTCGTCGAAAGTGTATGGTTTCATCGTACAGGTAGAAAATACGTATTTTGTTGATAATTTGAGACGTTTATTCCTGTAGTTTACTGCAATAGATTTGGTCGTTCGTTTTAACACTAATGCCTAATAAATACGTCCAGTAAAGTTATTTACAAAAATAGGTACATAAAACGACAACACAGGCTCCACTAATCGCATTTCCCATCCAAATTCTATCCTCAGAAATAATCTTTAGCTGATACGAGTACAAAACTCAGCTTGATACTCAACATCAAAGCTTCCCGGACAGGTGATCATAAGGCTCGGGTACAATAACGGTGATCTATTAATCTTGTCCCTCTGGCGCTTTTGTTTAGCGGGTCATGGGAGATAAGGGCGCTATTGTCTGTGCCAAGCCTTATAGCTATAGCTGTCAGTGTGTGTATCAAACTCTTTGTTTGTGTGAGGATGGATTATTTATCTATTGAAATTGCTTTTGAAGTTACTGTTATAAGATTATGTCTTTATTTTGTGAGGTGCTTAAGGCCGACGTCACACCTGACATTTATATTTTACCAGTCCATTTAATATTCCCCATGTTATATTATAGGGGGTATTTATAGAGCACAAATCTTGACACCGGGCTGTTCTTGATAATTTATTTGTTCGATTCAGGAGTCAAACTCTGTACATCGCGCTCAGCAGTATCGCGCTAGACTTACGTAGCATTCAGATATTATTTTTGATATAAAAAAGCATGCAAAAAGCTGACTTTTTGACTCCTAAAACCGTATCGTCACCATAAAAATTATTAAGAAAACTCAAACTTGCTTATCAGTATTAATACTTACACTTAAGCTACCTCTGTAATTATAATACAATTAATAACAGCGCAGTAATTTAATTATGATAAAATTATGTACGACACAGCAGTCCGCTCGCGTAATTAAGTATCAATTATATTTAATTGTGTCTACCTATGTAGTACGAAATTACTGACATATTTTATTAGATGAATTTTTAATTACATGATGAAAATATTTTGTAAGTTATTAACATAGATTACTCAATCTGTCTAGTTTTTTTTCAACTACGTTTTGGTCAGATTGTAGAGTCAAATTCAAATTCTTTATTGTATTCATGTGTACATTTAATTGTTACAATATAAGTAAGTTCCAACATGAAACCCGGTAAAGGCACGGCGACATTTATAATAAGAGTATGTATGTGTGCGTTTTTTGACTATAATAAATTATGCAATTATTTATCTAGCTATCATATTTACTAAATATTTTGTTCTAGGTATTCTACGGCCGAGTAAAAGCATTTTTGTGTTAGATATTCTTTTAATTTCCTGTTAAATTTATTGAATTTGGTTTCTTCTTTTATTTGTTCCGGTAATTTGTTGAATTTATTTATTGCCATGTAATATGGGCTATGGTAAAGCATTTTGATCCGAGAGGGTGGAAGATGTAATCTATTTACATGGCGTGTGTTTAACTTATGGACATCTTTCTGTCTAACCGAATGTAGCTCAATACCAGTATTTTACAGGGAGCGATTGCCTATCTGACCTCCACAACCCAGTAACTGGGTAACACGATACCCCTTGGTAAGATTGGTTGTCAGGCTTTTGGGCTTCTGACTACCCGTAACGACTTTCAAAGATCTACTATTAACATTGATTAGGTATTACGCAAGGTAATTAACTAATTCGTATTGGGCTGCATGGTGGACTACGGCCCACTCCCTTTTAACAAAGAGAAGCCTCGAGTCCTAGGAGTGAGAACATCTGATAGTCCGATTATGTATCAACAAGATTGTAGAGTGACCAACACATACACATACATAAACTCACGCCTTCTTCCCATGGGGGTAGGAAGAAACTACAGAACACCACCTGCTACTATCCTTACATACTCGTTTTGCCTCGTTTACGTTCATACATCTGGTCATTCACGCATGCCGGTTGCGAGTACTACGCGCCTGACCTTTCTGTAGAACATCACCAAGCTAGCATATTTAAAATTAAAAGCCCATTTCTCTCACAGTTTGTGGCATAAACTGTGGTTTCTTTGAGGCAACGTTTTGCCAATTTCTGAGCCCCTATATGCTCCTGTATCCCTATACCT
Organism: Griposia aprilina; assembly: GCA_916610205.1. Lineage (NCBI taxonomy): Eukaryota > Metazoa > Arthropoda > Insecta > Lepidoptera > Noctuidae > Griposia > Griposia aprilina. The sequence goes on along the minus strand of OU744295.1, from coordinate 2,259,277 downwards.
CGTGCCCTGTAGGTGTTTATGTGTTACCCTGCAATCAGGGTTCCGTGGAGCGTGAATGTGTTATACTTGTCAACGACAAATTTGTGCGCGCCCTTAATAAATTTCACTTTGGGTTAAGTTATAAGAGGAGCAAGTGGTGAACTAAAGTAGTTCAGCCGATCTAAAGTTAGTTGAAGTGAGCTGTCATTAGTTTCACTCCCTAGTATAAAGTAGAATGACAGCTCACTTCAAACTCACTGCACCTATAAGTTTTCACGGTGAGATTTTGACAGAATAGGTTTCAGGTCAAGATTTTAATAAAATAGTTAAAGGTATCATTAATGAGATTTGCCAAGGAAGTTTTCAGTTTTGTTTTCGTTATTATAAATCCATTTACTTTGTGTTTTAGTTATAAACAAAAACTCTGACCAGCAGGCGTAGCCTAATAACCATAAAAACGGGTTTTGTCGACGGAAGAATAGCAAAATGACATACTGTTGAGAGATTTTTAAAGATTTTTTTCTACAATCTGTCATTTTGTCTATTCTTCCGTCGCCAAAACCCCTTTCTATGTTGGTCATTCTACGCGTGCAGATATTAAATTGTAGATTAATCTTATAAGTTTGTTTTGATTTTATGTTATCTCTCGTTTAATGATGAAATCCACAAACACATTCAGATCTCCGTTCCCGCTTCCTCATAAAACTCACACCAAACAATCTTGAAAGCTTACAAATGTAAACCATTTTTTTATCGAAAGTAGGCACATGAAAAGAATTCGAGTCGTTAAAGAAAATGGTCGTGAATAACATAAATAGCTCTTTTTGACGCGTTTTTACTTACTCATGTAAGTACTCGTGTATTGCTGAATATTTTGCCAACGTATTTTGTTATGGAAGTCGTTGACAGGTCGGATATATTATAATAATTTATATGGGTTTATGAACTCATCATCTTAATCAATCAATCAACTCAGCCTATCACAGTCCACTGCTGGGCATAGGCCTATCCCAGACTGCGCCACAACACCCTGTCCTCCACCTTCTGCATCCTGTCTGTCCCATTGCAGCTACCTCTTAAATGTCATCAGTTCGCTGGGGGGCGTCCCACACTATGCTTGCCGATACGCGATCTCCACTCCAGGACCCACTATCTACGGTGGAGAATACGGTGGAGGTCTGCCCGGCTTGAGCGGAGCACCGCCGTATTCTCACGGAGGCGATCGGCAGCGGCAATCTCTCGCGTCCGGCCCTGGTCCAGGCCATGGTACGGAGCGAGAGGGCATGGGAAGCCGTCACCTCCTTCTGCGAAGCAGTAATGCTCGTGAAAGACGAGGCGGAGCGCATGAGGTAGAGGAAATCGTTGCGCCCTCACGCTCCTAGTCACCGCTGGAGACGCTCTGGGCGTCGGGAGTCGATAGCCGATTCAAGGTCACCGTAGGCGCGGGCTTGCGGACGGCGAGGAATGGGCATCTCGCCGTCCGGTAAGGACCAGGCCCAGGTCGACGGCACGTTGTGTTCCACGTGCACTTGAAAGATATGCCGGCAACAATTGACGGGGTCCGCTAGAGCCGATGCCTGCCAGGGTCGCGGATTTTTCGAAAGAGTTACCGTGGCACTGGCGCACAGGCAACTGAAGGAACAGGGGTGGGTTTTAGTCAGTAATAGTCTGACACGCTTTAAAAAAAGGACTCATTATGTATTTACTACCATTATCAACAGGCTGAGATTAGCTTTGTAACCAGATGCGGATGAAGAATATTTTATCGACTATTCCGTTCAGAAAATACCTACTATAAAATAAGGATGAGTCAATCCAATATGGTAGTAAGCTCGCCCTCTATCTATCTTTAATCAGGCGATGTGGATGTACCGCTGTCTATCCCTTCGATGAATACAGGCGTAATGATCCCTAACTCATGATGAATAAATAGTTAAATCAATTCTGAGGTCTGACAGAATTTGTGAAAACCTTTATTCATTTTGAACACTGCCTTTGCAGTAAAGTAACGTCAATCCGATAACATAGTAACTGCCTTTGCGCACATACCCAAGTAAAAAAGAAAAAAATGTACTACATTTTTAGCACGAAAGCCAAGATCCATCTCAGCTTCCAACCAATACCACATAAAGCTCAAAATAAACCTTTAGATGAAGTTTCTTTTTAAGGCGAGACAAAATGCTTGAGATAAGATTGATCACCCACTGAGGCACAAACTAAGGACCGCGTGGATTCCACGCAATTTTCCCTGATTGATGTAAACCGGTGCTGGTTCCAGATCGGTTTTTTTAATGTGTGTCTCTACATATGGATCAGTATGGAAAGGTGTAAGGTGTAGAGGTTTTACGCAATTTCAAAAGAGAAATAACGCCGCCTAGTTTTGTTTAATTAAATTAGATTTAATTTAATTAGAACGGGTAAATATCAGTTATAATAATTAAAAAAGGATTTATCTAACTGTTTTTCTTCCGAGCTACTTGAGAATACATGACATCGTGCATGTATTGTCCAAAAGGGGGCTGAGGCATACCTATACCACGTTTGGGGAGAAGTTTTTTTTGCCAATAACCGAAGAAAAAAATGGGAAGCTATCAAGACCTCGAGTTGCCACTAAGAAGATTCTAATAAAATATAAACCAATAACAATTTGATGGACCCGAGTATCGAACCTACAGAACAAGACGTTCAGCATTCGCCCTAGTTAGTAAATCTAGCTCAACCCGCCCTCAAGTTTGAACTTTTTAATTAAAACGCCCGTTAAATAAAAAACTAATCTATTACTCTTAAAGTGGACTATTACTGGAGGAGATTACAAATAAAAAGTATTTTTTAATTTCGCTCTTCTAAGTGAGGCCGTAGACATGCTTATTTGAAGCCGACTTGAGGCCAGGCCAAGTTAAAGCCCGATTTTAATTATAGCGATAATAGGGTGTAATGACTTAATCGTAGTTGCTATTACGATTAAAAGTAAATAACGTAAATTTTATTGGAAGATGTTAAGCTACAACTTGATTGTATTGAAACTGGTTCACAGGTTCTATGGTAGTGCTCGTCGAATCGTTGAGCGCCTTAAGTTCTGAGTTGAGCTGCACGATTTATGTCAAATGCATATACTGACTGGACAGGTCCACTCAAATCTGTGTGGTTCTTTCTTCAAAATAAGACTTCAGCCACCAATCTACATGGTCTTCACATGATCTGACCAAGATTATGTCTGGACTTTAAAAGAGACTGTGAGCTCTGAGTTTGTTTCGGCCTTTCTTCTCAGAGTAGTCAGATAGGAAACGCCGACCTCATCTAGTTTTTAAAATATGATTGACGTGTAAAAGTGTTTCTACAGACCTACTTAAAGAAATAAAATCATTTATCTTTTATCATTAAAGGGTTTCATTATTCAGGGGTCACGAGTTTAAGATACTATTATCGTTTATGTGCTTCATTTAAAATATATTGTTTAGACGTGATCTTTGAAAAAATGGCAGCAAAGGAATCGTCATAACCAACACCGTCGTCGCATTCAATTCATTTTGTTCGGCGAACCCTAAGACGTGGCCGCGTCGACAAAGGGCGCGTTCCGGCTTTCCGAACAAATAAGTGCCATATTATGAACGTGATGATTGCTTATTCGCGCGAACGATCTTCTTGGTTAGGACGCGGGGTTATAATTGTTCTGGATATCAGCGATGAGAAATTATAAATCGAAAAAAAATAGGGCTTTTGAGGTGGGGGTCGACACCATCGTTACGTTTGGATGGGAATAATGCATGGCTATGGTCTATGAGTCACAAAAATATGAGGATCTTTAATTAATCCAATTACGGTCAGCAACTTAAGAGCTATAACAAAACTTAGACACTACAATACATCTTCTACATAAATAAAAATCAAAGTTTGTTTGTTTGTCCTCTATAGACTCCGAAAGGGCTGGACCGATTTTAATGAAACTTTGGTGAGTTTTTCTGCATACGCCCGCAAAAGTTTAGGGGTAGGGTAGGGTAGGGGTAGGACACCACGCAAACGAAGTCGCGGCAGGCAGCTAGTTTAGAATAAACTTTACCCATTTCTATTCGGTTTACCATATAAAATTACTCCGATCATAATAAGGTTTTAACGTGTTGACCATAAAATATTTTACGTTTCCAAACTTAATAACAATTTGGGTGAAACAAAACTTGCGTTTATAATAAATGAGTTGGTCAAGTAATACGAATACTGAGAGATGATTAAAATTGTAATCAGTTCGGTTGAGGTGAAATTAATTATGCTTCGTTATCAATTTTTACTGAATGAAATTGTGGGGTGTAAAAAATTAAATAACAAAGAAAATGCATGTGTTGGCGTAATATTCATGACGACTTTATTTTTCGAAGTAATTTTATTAAGAACATACATTTTAATGATGTATCAAAATAGCTACAATAACTTTTCTTAAATCAAATTACTAAAGAACAAATTTACTGTGGAGCGGGCTATGCTCGGAGTTTCTTTGTAGGATAAAATCAGATATAAAATTATCCGAAAAAGAACCGGAGTGCCTGACATAGCATATAGTAAGCATGCTGAAGTGGCAGTGGGCTGGTCATGTTTGTCGAAAGAAAGGCAGGCGGTGGAGCAGATGAGTCCTGGAGTGGAAACCGCGAGCGTAGTGTGGGACATCCCACAGCTAGATGGACCAACGACGTTAAAAAGGTGGCTGGGACAGACTGGATGCGGAAGGCGGAGGACAGGGTGTTGTGACGCAGCGTGGGATAGGCCTATGTCGTATGTCAGTGACTGAGTTTATTGAACTAAAGAACTTAGCGTAAATTAGTATCATAGAATACTACTCAGTATACAATTTAAGCTCTTTTCGGTGAAATTAATATTGCCCACATTTAAGTACGAAAATACTATAATTTTCAAAGAATGACTCCTTAATGGAGCTGAACAATAACAGGAATAACTTAATGGTTATTTGAAGTTACGATTATTTTAATTTTGCAAATTTATTTCATGATAATAAGAGTCTTTGCAAAACTGCTTTCATTAGAAGACGGTGAAAATATCATACTTGTTAGCAAAAGGTTGATAACATCTCTGCGAAGACGGGTTATAAATAACCGCCTGAATTATAAATTATTCCAATAAGCTTAAGTTATATTATACGCATTGACTGACATACATAGAATAATTAAAATCTTTATAAAACATGACGTGTCCATCAAACTCTTCATAATATTTTTTTTGAAAACTTGAAAATGTAACTTTATGTTCTACGAAGGATTACAGCTAATATATACAATCAATGGCTCCAAACAAAAAGGTAACTACTCAAAATTATACCAATAGAGGAAAATAATAATTTTTTAATTTTACTTATTCAATTGCTTGCACCTTCTCTATGGGAGAAGATAGATACCTTTGCCCTGCAGTAGGGCAGTAACAGGCTGTATAATATTTAAAATAGGGCAGTATTTTAAATTGACTTCTTTTTAGGGTTCCGTACCCAAAGGGTAAAACGGGACCCTATTACTAAGACTCCGCTGTCTGTCCGTACATCTATCTGTTCGTCTGTCACCAGGCTGTATCTCATGAACTAGTTAGACAGTTGAAATTTTCACATATGATGTATTTCTGTTGCCGCTATAACAACAAATACTATAAAACAGAATAAAATGAATATTTAAGGGGCCTCCATACAAAAACCGTGTTTATAGATAACGGTACGGAACCCTACGTGCGCGAGTTCGACTCGCACTTGGCCGGTTTTTTTAAACTAAGCTAGTTACTAATTTTTATAGGTAGCCTTTTTGTTGATAATTAAAAACACTTTGTCAATTAATCTTTTGTTACCTTCGTCTAGAGCCACTTAATTGTTTTTTTCAAACCTGAAAATTACACAAAATCTTTTATATAAAAAGTTGGTAAAAAGCGTTACTGACCGACAGATCGCCCCCGTAGAAGGGGTGAATTACAAAGGTCTCGTTGCCGATGTGGATGACGCCCGACACTCCATTGCACGTGTGGAATGCTGCTGATGCCCCTGGGTAGTCCTTTACCGTGCCGTGATAGTAGCAGTGTTCGATTTCCTGGGGACAAAGAGATGTTTTAATACAGTATCTAAATAATTTTCCTCAGTCGCTCCAATCAAAGGTAATTAGTTATAAGACGAGGTTTGTTGTAAGAGTGTTTCCTGTTTACAGCATTCTGCAATACCTCAAACATGTTTTTTGAAGTGAAAACTTCTTTAGGCGCGTTGAGTACTTTTTGGGTGAACAAAAAGCGTGAAACTCGCGTCATCGTCACCGCACGCTTCCCATGAGCTATATGTATACTGTGTATATATGTATATAGATATACCTCCGTGTGTTTTTACTTCTATCGGCAGTCCCCAAAGACTGTCCCGCATTTTTTTTTTAATAAATAAAGCACTAGCCATTTCTTAGGAGCCTCTCTAAACATCACCGTGAGAACGCTCGTGAAACGATGCGCATGCGGCTGAGCTGCATGATTACCAAACACATTGGTTTGCGTTTTCTGATTTCATTAGCATATGAAACGTAATTAGCATAATATTTTTCTAGTTGTCTCCAAAGGTTTTTTTTATAGAGTTTTGGCAAAATCTAGTTTGCGTGGAGTCTGACTAGCACGAATAATTTATATTTGCACGATTTATTAAACTATGAGAGTGAAATCATATCCCCAAAATACGAGATCCAGAATTTAATCGCAAATCAGTACACAAAAGCTGGGATTTCCATATAGACATTCTAAATATAGCATCAAATATGGTCGCAATATAAAAGTGTAGGAATTCAATAAAATATTCTTGTGGAGCAATTTCGTGCGCTGAGAGATCTCTTAATTTGTCATTCACGAGTATCGTCCTCTACCAGAAGGGAAAAAGATGCTATGTAAGTCTGGGGGCCTGGAAACCAGCGATTAGGAGGATATTTGACTGTAAAAATGGGCGATAGACATTTTTAAAGTAACTTTTAGCTTTCCTTTCAGGGGTACAACACATTTACCAAACTAAGTACATCTCATGAATAAAGACACCAATAAATATAAATCGACAAGCTGACCCGACAGACGTTGTCCTGTCTTAACTAATTATGTCATATGTCGTTTAGTTTTAGTTTTGACTATTGACTAAAACTATCGACTCATTTATCAACCGATCCATCTGTGTTAAACGATATTTGCAGCGCGCATTCTGTCAATCGCTAACAGTTATGTAAAATTAATATTGGCGTTAAGTTTTCTTAAATTTTGTAACGCGTTCCGATCAACTTCCTTATTTTTTTATTTCATAAGATCCTTCTCCAGACAATAAAGAACACAACAAAAAAAAAAAGTGAAATAGGGATTCATTTTTATATATACAGGGTTAGTTTTCAAAGACCAGCCAAATTTAAGGATGTGGTACAGACCATCAAACTGAACAACTCTCTCCATGGGACCAATATCATCATCGCGAAAAATTTATAAACTGTCCCATACAAAACTTCAATACCTACTCGACCCAAATGTATAGGACCGCTGATTTTTTTTTCGCGATTACGATATTGGTCCCAAGGAGAAAATTGTTCAGTCTGATGGTCTATACCACACCCTTAAATTTGGCTGGTCTTTGAAAAATAACCCTGTATAGATTATAAAACTTTGTTAGCTTGATTGAGGGTAAAACTGTGCTTTGTATTACGTAAATATTTTAGAAGAAAATATTTAGTCAAAAAGTTGGCAAGTTACATTGTAATATAGTCTGTTATAGATATAAAGAAACTTAATTAAAAAATAATTACAACGTGTTCTCAAACACTATACAACTGGAAGGAAATACGCGGTCGGTATCGCCCGGTGTGATAATCTATGTATTCTTCTTAAACGCTGCGCTAGCCCATCCCGCTAATTTCGTGGCCACCACGTAAAAGCCTCACTCGCAATTAGACCGAGTTCTTTTTTTCGCTCAGCGGCGAATGGAACGAATGAAAGACCGGACCGCACGCTCACAAGAAATCGGAAAGGTTTTCATTCATTCCATGTGAATGGTACACTTCGAGTGACGTTGTTTTGACATTTTTTTTCGTACATTTTATTAATCTAATCTTGTGATTAATTATGTTTATTTTTAAGTTTCAAAATGTAGACAACACAAAGAGAGAAGAGATTTATGAAAGAAATGTTTTTCCGTTTTAATTCACGTAAAGAATTTTCACATAGAGTTGGTCCAATAATATCTTAATCCATGCAAAGGTTGTCTCTATAAGATCGCTTTTAGCGATAATACCGGCCATTGAAAAATTTCTACATTTATATCTGTATTTTTTATGATATAAGTACATTATAAACAGTATTCTATTATATTCTATCTTGATAACTGTTTGAAATTGGATTAATTACCTACTGTTACGATAACATACTTACCTAGTTTTTATTATTATTTCGTAGAAGGTAATTAATGCATGTAATCTCGCTGTGTTATTTATAGTATTTTAACGTTAACAACTGCATTTCATTATAGTTGAGCCAAATTTAAAACTGACCATTTTGGGACATGACTCATTTCATCAGAACTGTTGAGTTTCAAATATATGGCATACAGTTACAATACGCCTGTAATCCCCAAACAGTTAGGACAGAGGTGTTCCTATAGTAGGTACATCTGCATTTCGCCAGCCTATTGTCATCAACCGACCACAAATCCAGACTCCGGGCTGCTACTGAAAAATTCCAGATGGAAAAACCTAATATTATAGATAGTTGACATATCAGATTGTGAATATTCCATGAAACTGTTTTTATTAGTAGCCTTCCTAACCAAAATTGTCTCTTGTCTAAGAAACATGACGACATATAATTTCGCCTCCATTTCAAGTATCTAATACCTTTAGAAACATCATATCTTACAGTAACAAGACGGTTCTCACTCGGGACGGTAGTTATATCAAAATTCTTTCGCCTGCTCCTTCAGCGCATCATCAATCATCCCAGAAGTACTTGGTCCTTGTTTTTCTTTTAACACAATATCGCGGGTAGATGTAAAAAATATTTCTTTAGCGCAATTGCTAAAGTGGTTAGTCATTGTATGACGACTAGGCTATATAAAATTGGCTAAAGCTGAGCTGTGCTACTTTTGACAACCTTTTGTCTTCAACGCCTAAGTTTCCTTTTGTTTTTGTATTTATTTGTATAGTTAATATATACATTCATTCATACATAAACTCACGCCTTCTTCCCATGGGAGTAGGCAGAAACTACAGAACGCCACCTGCTACGATCCTTACATACTTCCTAGTAAGTTAGTTAGTCATTTAATTTAGGACCTAGTTTAAATATGTAGTTAGTTGTTTTATATTATTGTATACAAGATTTTTAATGTATATGAAATAAAATAGTTAAATGTAAAAAAAAAAGTATCTACGAACTTGAATCACCATGGTCTTCACATGATCTGACCAAGATTATGTCTGGAGTTTAGAAGAGACTGACCTCTGAATTTTTTTCTGCCTTTCTTTTCAGAGTAGTCAGATAGGAAACGCCGACCTCATCTAGTTTTAAAAATATGATTGACGCGTAAAAGTACAGAGCTACTTACAGAAATAAAATCATTTATCATTTATCACCCTTTTATAACCATGTCGTAAAATGCAACTATAGGTTTTGATAATGTTAAAGCATTGATGTATAGTAGAATATTTTTGGCATTGTAGTAGGTACGCATAGTATGGTTGTTTACATGCTATTTGCTATAATTCATTCGATTATTTTAATGATGAAATCACTGATGTTGTATGTGTTATTCCTTCTGTAGAAGTAGTGTAAGTATACAACAAAGTTCATTAAGTAAATTCTGCTCTAGTCACGTCTAAACTTACATTACTTAAGTTTGTCTGATTATTTCTCAGTGAGTCCATAAAGACTCACTGAGAAACTATATGAATTTAATTTATATTATTGATGGCTAAAACCAAGAAAGAAATTTACAAGTGCCGTTTGTCCCGAAGATTATAGGTTTATTTTCTTGAAATCTAGATTAGCCATAGTAGTATTCGATGCGTATTCCTTCTAAGTATGAGAAGAGGCTTTTGCTACAGTGAAATAAATTAACAACTTAATATTATTAACTACAAGAAGGTGATACTTCAACCACGTTCTCCATCCACTTATCAAAAAGAATTTCACGGTGTCACAGCGTTCCTAGTTGAAAAACATTTTGTGACGCGACCGCTTCCATTTTTCATCTCGTAAGTACTGTGTTGTAATTATCACCCCCTCCCTCCTTCCCTTGCTGTCCGTTATAGGGCGAGGGGGTGTGTATTTTGTTGGCTAGTGTATGTTTAATTTTTTATATAGAGGTGTAGGAGGTGTAGGTATTACGTTCAGGGAAATGAATTGTTTATCAAACTGACACACTACGTCCGTCAATTTGTCGTGCCATAACCATTTCATACAAATGTTAAAAATTGACAGTTCTGATGTGAATATATGGACTTTCAAGCTGGTAATCACAATGATAAACAATTAATTTCCCTGACTTTACCCATGTTGTTTTATGACACTGGTGGTATTTGTCGAGTTTGTGGCGGCATCTACATTACCAAATGCGAACTACGCATCCCACTGACGTCACACAAAATCCTGCATCGCGCAAGCAGAGTTTACCGCGCACCTAGCATATATACACGTACAACGTCCCGACATCAATCGTCGGGCAGTTGCCCACCAGACACGACACCCGTCTGGTTGGAGGATCGTCCCTTTCCTATGGAGGTATGAGTGAAGTTTACACCCTGTTCCTCAAACAATCGCTTAATATTTAATTTAGGGTTATATTAACGAGTACGATTGTATAGAACCAGTTTGGAAAAAGTTTAAAGTTTGCGAACGCAGTGTACTGCGATAGAGCTTCCTACGTGGGCTGTCAATTTGTATGATGACTAGTTGTTATGTTCGTCTCATTTCATTTAAAAGCTCAGGTCTGTATCAGGCGTTTAATATCCATTCAAATAATAAATTGAATTATTTCAGTGTGTCTCTACGTGGCTGAATCTTTTCACTTTCCTTTTATTTTCATTTTCATATTTTCGGTACAAAAGTTATAAAAATTTGATTACCGACACAAGAAAACACTCCAACAATATCTCCCAAAATTACCTTCATCATCAATTGAGCTGAAAATTACAAAAAAAAAAAAAAAAAACTTGCTCAAAACAGAGGGTATCGCACTTATACTAAATTAAACAAGGTGTACGGAAAATTCAATCTAATCTAAACTTCCTTCAATCCAATTTGAATTTCCTCACCTTACCTCTCCCCTTACTACCCCCCGGAATGGTCCTCCTTGCAATTTATCCTAGTCCTTGCTGTCAATTCGTACGCTGACTTTGAGACACCTAAATACTATCTATTATATAGAACTCTGGGCATACCGTACTACTAACTGTTTGTACCAACATATAGTGCTTTGGTATACACTTAATTCTGTGAAAGATAGAGTCGGTGCTATGACTAAATTGGATTTATACACCACAAAGGGTATCTACTCCTTCTCCTATATCGCCGAACACACCTTTCGTGTATTAATAGGATATGGAATATCTACATGTATTGTATATGGTAAAAGTTAAAGTCTCGAATTATAAAGGAAATAGCTATATGCATATAATCACTTAGTTACAAGAAATAGTAAACTATATAACTAACTTATTGGTGAAATGTATGATGAAATGATAATGGTTTTGAGTGTGTGGTGTCTCTAATAAGATCTGAACGCGAACTGGCCCACGTTTTGGTGAGCGAGCAAATGTGCATAACTGCGTTCGATGCAATCATGAATTTTTGCTCATATTCCCGAGAGCGAGAGGAAATGCGGCATGATAGTTAAAACTAAATGATATGGAAATACTTAAACACATTAGTTTCTAGTAATCTTAACTGGTAAGTATAAATCATTGATTAGTAAAATCAAAAACAAAAGCGAGGTCTTCTATACACATTTGAAGTATTTTGAGCAGGTACTTTACTGACTAAACTTGCTGCCTAGTTCTCTAGTTAGTTTCACAACGTCAACTGGATTCGTAAGTACGTGCCAAGACGAAGAAGAGGAGTTTTCACAGCTGAGTATTCAAGAATTCTGTTTTAGAGAGTAAAATGGGCAATACATATCATAAAAGTGTGCTTTTAAATTTTTGAATCACTTTGAAAGTATTTAGAACTAGCTGTTGCCCGCGACTTCATCTGCGATCTGGGACGAAAAGTAGCCTATGTCCTTCTCCAGGTCATAGTCTACCTATGTGCCAAATTGTATTCAAATTCGTTCAGCCGTTTTACTTTAGCGTAAAAGCGTAACAAATAAACATACAAACACACCAAAAATCAAATCTGTTTTCTTTATTGTATAAGATAGAATACTTTAACATTAAAATAACTGGACGACACGTCAAGTGTATTTGTTTAAAACTTTGTAACAACTTATGAATTTCGATGCGGTTTCCACCGTTATTTAGGTGCATAATTTACAAGACTCATTTGATATTTGATCGACTGTGCGTAGCCCGCCATCCTAGCTAGTTTACTAACAAAACATTATTTAAAAAATAATCCACGTACAGAACATCAAAGATATTCTTGTTTACTGAAATGCAGTACATTAACTGAGCACAATAGTGCATGAGAATATTACACGTACAGAGAACAGAGACGTATCTGCTGGCTGCGGGATCACGTATCCGAATTATAATGTAGATACGACACTATGCGGTCGACCGTCGGATGTCGTATCGCTGTTGTTGTGTGTTTTCGTACAAAGGTGTAAATTCGCATTGCAGAGGAGGTATGCTATGCGATGGATATTGTGCTTTGTGTGCATCATAGGCAAATTATTTGAACCAAACCACAATTCTGTAATGTTTTTCTGTTTTTCTTTTTCCCTAAAAGGTATCGATTCAGTCAGACACCACGGAGCTAACTGGTATGGAGGTATAAAATGAAGAAAAAAAAACATATTGAATCAAATTGAGCTGACTAATTGTACTTTCGAAAAGTCCAAATTGCAATGGACACTTAATTACCACAGGAAAGAGCTATTTACATATTTTATATAAAGTAAGTACCTATTTACACTAAATGTTTAAATCCTTGTCCCAAAATTACTGTATGTTAGTCTCAAAGAAATGCAATACAAATATTATCCTTGAACAAGCACGTATTAGCCAGTAGGTACATGACTACGGTCGACGCACCGTCTTTGTCGCGACTTAAAACCTAAATGATGAGTCCCGAGTATTTTGCTGAGCTCAGTATTTTGTTGAGCTGTATTTTGTTGAACTATATCACTCGTAATTCTGTCTGGGTATCTTGCAATAATGTGTCGAGTTTGTCGCTTTATTTGTTTTTTATAGAAATTCTCGAAGGATGCCATTATGTGTATAAATAACATAATTGTGGAAGGTGGATAGAAGTATTTATTTAAAATTCTGTCTGTGTGGTTAGAGTTTTAATGATGGCACATTTACACTAGATATTATGGAGTTCTTTGAACTGAAAAACAGTATCATGCGTATTTTTATTCGATCTAAAATAAAATGTACCACATGGGAGCGACAATACGACAACAATGAAAATACTGATAGGTACTCGTACTATTTTGAAACCATCAACTACATCATCCAAGCAACGAAATAAATATAATAAATAGTACTGTTGAACCGACTATGGGGTTTTTTCAATCAGCCTACCCCCACTGGCTATTTTAACTTAGTGGGTATCTGTGGTGTCTGGTATTATTGTATTTATTTATTATTATTTAAAATTTAGTTTATTGTTGTACTCTGTATAACTCCTCTCCTTTCATTCTACAACACAATACGATTCTAGTAATTCCTCAAGGCTGCTTCTTTCGAGAAAAATCCTGACCAACAATAGTTTTCTTATCCACATCAGTAGCTCATGTGTGCCCATTTTATTATGGTATTTCAATTCCCACGGGCAAGCCCCGTGATTTATCAGTTACGTCTTTACGTGGTCATAAATTATATAGGCGTTTAACGCATTCCGGGTTCCGTATTGTGAAAAGTGGCGACTTTAGTGGTGGTCTGTCAAGATAATTTATTGAACCCTAATCTCGGAAAAGCAATTTAAGTTTTACGATTTTTTATATTTTCTTTTATCGAACATATTTTTATGGTTGTAATTTATGGTTTTGAGGCATTGTGGTTTTAAAACAAATGGGTAGGTATTTTTTTTCTCAAGTGTAACTTTGTACAGTACCTTTAAACAAAGTAGGTACCGAACCGTTTTGCGGATAAAAATGTATGTAGGTATGCGATTCGGTACCCAAAACAATAAAAACGGATAACTTAATCCAGTTTCTTAACCCTGAACAATTTTTTGTCTGTCTAGACATTGGAAAGGGTTAACATAAAATGTTATAGCTATTCTTAATGTACCTATTCGATGCTTAAAACAGAAAAATGATTTAAAAACGTGCACTGTGCAGTTACAAATGGTGATGCAACACAGCAGTATAGTTTGTTGCCAAAAAGGGCACTTAATCGTTACAGTAAACACATTAAAATCCTGTTTGGCAACAAACTCTTTTATTTCTATGTTAAAATCCCTTTTAAAGCTTCTTTCCGATTCATCCCTGCACCCCTATTTACCCCGCTTGACAGTACCCTAAGTTTAGTGTCATTTCAAGCTGATATGCGCATTATGGAAACTAAGGGAAATAGTATTGTTGCCATCATTGATCCAATCTCAATGTATGCGGACTATGAAACTGGCCAATCCTTTTTTTAATTTAATTTTTTCTAAAGCATTTTGTGTTTTTAATAAAAGGGGTGAACTTAATTGTTTTCGTTGCGTAACGCTTTTGAAATAAGAATTGTGTTTTAACTGCGGGCGTATTGTTTGATTTTAAAATACGATTTTATTTAGAAAGCGTTTTGTACGCCGCGAGTATTTATTTTTGTCTGAAACCCTTATTAATTTATGACAAAATACCTGATGTCATTCAATTAAAAACAACCTCTCTTGCAATACCTAAACAGCATTAACACCTACCTTTTCCCATACAAAACCCCATGAACACTGCCAAAGAATCCACCACAGCTATGCGATAACTTCCAACCGATGGAGCTCGCCTAGCCAGCGATACAGTTTTACGAGGACCTTATCTACCGACGTTTGCATAGAAAAGTACGAGTTTCTGAGCCGTTTCCCTCGGCAGATGTAAGGTTAGTATTCTCAGATGGTCTCCCGATCGATAGCTGTGAATAGGGATTTTTTAAGATTCGTATATTCAGTGTGTACAAAGATGCTCGTGATTTGTTGAGCTGTGCGCGATTGAGGGTTGAAGCGATGTCTTCAAGTGGGGGATTAGGGGTTATGATACGTTATTGCGAATGATTTCATTGCTGGGGTTTGAAAGATTATTGAAAGTGTGTCAGGTGTTTTTTTTGTACACGGAAGTAATTTTTTCTTGTATGTGGGGCAAAATGGGTGAATTTGTGTTTCGTGTTAATTGTATGGGTCATGATTACATATTTGGGAGATTGCACAATACTAGAAAGGGAACGGCTGCCTCAGAAGGAGGGTCATGTCTTCACCGACCATTTTTTCAACTAACTTGATCGCAAATAACAAAACGATCCAATCCCATTAATTCCTGACACAAAACAAAATAAAATCGAATCCAATCCGCGTTCAAACTTAGAATTCCAAGATTATTTTTTAGCGAAAGCGCTGATTAATCTGGAACATTATCATCCACCTTTTGAAAAACTGCTAAGCGAGCATCTCGGTTCATCCGCCATCCTCCTCCTGTTATGCAATCGATTTGTCCTCACGGCGGGCTATTTACCCGGGACCCGAGATCCCGGCTAGTCCCGGGCTTAATTAAAGTCCGTACTAAGTCGATGCGATAGCATTGCCTACGTTTAATTGCGACACCGGATTGCGTTCTGTTTTTTTAAGCGATGTGATATTAGCGAAGCGCTTTTGTTTTTTTGGTTTCTTGTTTCGTGTTGTTTAGTATGGTCAAAGATGAATTTTGAGTTAGGTTGGAAGAAAGAAAGAAAGAAAAATTGTTTAATTGACACAGAAATACGTGCATTTGAATAAATAATTACGGATGCGTTGATATACCTATTTTCAGTTGTAAGCTGGAAAAGGAAACTCTTCTCTGATTGGTGATAATTTTTTATCCATTATTAGTTGCATTGTTTATGTTAGTTGATATTTTCGGAAAATTGTCAAGGATACCCTCTTATTATATCATTTCATTTGATTCGGACATTTTTCAGTATTCATATGAACACAATATTACTCTGCTTCACCATTAATTACTTCAAAACTTAAAGCTTTCAAATTCAGCAGATGGATACCTCAACATAAAACTCTGAATTAAATTTTACCTAAAGCAGCACAAAATAACTATCCAGCGATCCATCAGTCTTATTTATCAATTAAATTTAGTTTCCATCCTTAGACAGACATTTACCTGTCTAGATGTTCCAACTTGGTCCATTCATCAGTAATACAATTAAAATATTGGAGAATCGCTTTTAATTGAGTTTTCAGAAAATTTAAGACTTACTGCGGATTGAGATTGAACGGCCACCGATTGATTTTCGATAATATTTTAAAATGGCCGTCTTGCCTCGAGATTTGTGTTCGACATTTTATTATTTTGAGTTTGGTTATGTGCATGTGTAGGGTGACTAAGGTAGGGCTTGATATGTGAAGTCCGATTTTGTAAGTGATTTTGGTCTGTTAATGATAAATGATAAATGATTTTATTTCTGTAAATAGGTTTGCACAAACACTTTTACACGTCAATCATATTTTACAAATTAGGTGAGGTCGGCGTTTCTTATCTGACTACTCAGAGAAGAAAGGTCGAAACAAACTCAGAGGTCACAGTCTCTTTTATAAAGTCCAGACCATAATCTTGGTCAGATCATGTGAAGACCATGTAGATTTGTGTCTGAAATGGTCTTTTGAGGAAAAACCACACGGATTGAGTGGACCTGTCCAGTCAGTGTATGCATTTGTCAGTAATCGTGCAGCTCAACTCAGAACTTAAGGAGCTCAACAATTCGACGAACAGTATCAAAGAAAGGACATTTGGGTAGGCCACAAAAATTACTCAAACTGCCAGACTATGATTAAAACTAGCTGAGAGTGAAAAAAAAGAGCAACAATGACCCACATAGTCTTCACATTCACAATATTAAAATAATGATAAGTTAAGATGGTTATTGAGTGAAAAATAAAATGCAATGAATAAAACAACAATTAGCCCTTAAAATTTGTTTTGGTTCGGTTCTTAATTATTTCTACATCCTTTTTTTTTGGGTGGGAAATTATCAAATAATTTCTGACAACTAGTTTTATGGAAGTCAGGCAGTCGCTGTCATGTAAAATATTAGTATTCAACTACATCCGGTTAGATTGATAATTTTTTCTACCAGTCACAATTTTTTTTTGTCGAATCTAGAAAGAAAAGCCGAATTTACTTTTGTTCCAGGATCATTTAAAACTCGGGAACCTTATAATCGTGTGGACTTCGCTACGCGGATACGCTTCGACCCGTTCATGAAAATGGAAATACTCTGTTAAAAGCCAGACGTCAATTAAAAATAAATAGTTTGGCGTTGCTGTTAATTTCAATTTGAACATTGATTGATCAGCAGAACCTAACTCCACGAGAAGAAGGCGTGAGTTTATGTATCCATGGTCAAGAGAAATAATACTCCTATACAACCAAGGTATTTTGTGAGGTATGTCTATTTATAATGTTCGTTGAAATACATTTTGAGGTAATTTTTTTAATAAGGTGCGGTACACTATTATGTGTTCGAATTCACACATGATTTTCAGGCAGGATAAAGTGAAGTTATTTCTTTTTAGAGTTTATGGTACTTTGGATAGATAGTTTAATAACTATTCTTCGGCCGTCGAGAGAATGCGTTCTTGACACCTGTCAGTTTCATACAAATGAATACATACGTATATGGCGAATTTGATATTTATTATTTACTAGAATTGTCGCATCGACAGGTATCAGGAACGCATTCACTCGACAGCCGAACTGTAAGTATGATTTACTCTGTAAAATGAGGAAGTGTATGTAACTATTTCATCAATAACATTATGAATATTTCATAGAGCACTCACTTCAACTCTGGCATTACATTGTTCAACATTGTCATTTATTCCCAGATACCTAAACAAAAACAAATACAACAAAACTCTTTCATACTAAAACAATAAAACTACAAACTAGCAGCACAAACAACAATATTCCGCGCAAACAAACGGACGGGAACATGATAATTAAAAATTTTCACATCGACACTTAAGCTTCTAAAAGGCGTGGAGCAATTGAAATTAAACAGTCACTGTTTCAACTTAGAATCGTTAAACAAAGAGCTTGTTACAACTTGGATATAACTTGGCACTTAACTCGAATAGTCGACGGTAAAGCGCTGGTCTTACAGGCGGCGAGTCAGCGGCGATCGACTACAAACTTGCAAGAAACTGGTAAAAATATGAAGCGATATGGCCATCTTGGTTTTGAAGTAAAAATAGGAGTTTAAGAGCCTGTTACAATACTTTCTGATAAGTTAATGGAGCTGGCGCATTACGCGGCGACGACCACGACTTCTCGCACGACCGGCTGCAATCTTGGCCGTAGAGTCTCCGACCGGCTGCGGCCGAACTTTCTTCAAGATTGCGGCCAGTCGTGGTCGTGGCCGAGTATTGCGCGGGATCCCTTACGGTTAACGGATCTGGCCAAATTCTATTCCCCTTTAGAAGTTATCTGATAGACCGTTCTAGACATTGTGAAACAGGCCATCCTACTAATCCTATCCTACTAATATTATAAATGTGAAAATTTGTGAGGGTGGATGGATGGATGTTTATTACTCTTTCACGCAAAAACTAGTAAACGGATTTGGATGACATTTGGCACTCAGATAGACCATGACTTGGGTAAGAACATAGGCTACTTTTTATCCTGGATCGCAGACGAAGTCGCGGGCAATAGCCAGTAGGTCATAAGCCAAGCAATACATTGATCTGAAATGGAAATTTTGTAGCAAAGAGACAAAAATTCTGAACAGACTTGCCCAGTGTTAAATCTAGCTTATACTTTAATTTTGACCTCGCTCTTAGTAACTTACCAAGTTTCTGCTAGCTACCACTGAAGAAAAAATCCTAAGACCACGTTTTCCAGGACATCGGACGAAGGGACCTGTCCTTCGATACCGAGAAATGCTCAGAATAAATAATATAAGAGTCAGAAATAATAATATAAATAGACAAAGAGGACGATAAATATTACATCTAACGTGGGCTTATTGTATTTGTTACAGTATCCGGATATATCAGCTGTGTGTGAAGTTTTCAACAATATTTTAGAGTGCCCGTTGACATTTTAGTTTCAAAGCCGAACTGCAAAGCAATTACTTGGGAAAGTGATGGGACTCAAGAACATGATATAGGTCAATACTTGGATTCAAAAATATCGATATGAACGGATCTATATAATCGGGTTATCGTCATCAACATCGTCCCAAATTCTGTCAAGTCTATGGACTCCGATTGCCTGAATTTAGTCAGGCAGTTTTTTTGTCAAACTTGGGCTTCTTAGTCTAGTCAGACTCTCTTAGTCGAGTTTGACTATCTTTGTCGATTTAAACCCTCTTAGTCGAGTTAGAAGCCCTTAGTCGAATTAGACTGTCTTAGTCGAATAAGACTTTTTTAGTCGAGTTAGACTCTGTTAGTCAAGTTAGACTCTCTTAGTCGAGTTAGACTCGCTTAGTTAGTTTGTGATAGTTTTCTCTGTGTGGCTTTATATAGCTTTTTAGATTGAAAAAAATAATTTTTGAGGTGAAACCTATTCCAATAGATTTTCATAAAAGAACGCCCCGTACCTACCTCTTTGTTCTAACCGTAACCTACAAAGTTAGTATATTAAGCTCACTCTATTACAGGCATCGGAATTTGGATTTATGAGTCACTAATGCCTTTATGTCATTTTGCAGTCGCGTTGCAACTTCCTCGTCTGAGTTATGTACCTTACCGATTCAATGGCGGATAGTGGTTACATTGTGTTCAATGAATTTTGAATTTATGACGCATTACCTTCAACTTGTACCTTGATTTAGTGTCTTGTTATCGTTCGTTGTTTCACGTAAATTATCTTTAGTAAACCAACTCGCACACTGCGACATACGATTGTGACAGCTCGACGATAAGACCCTGACCTGTCGCGTGCGACTGTCTTAGGGTGTGTGCGTGCACCGTGCGTCTAGATGCTGCGATAAGTAGCGAGAACGTGCGACTCCTCTAGCCTGTCGTTGCGACTCTGCAACTCGACGCCAATTGTGCGGACATTTGAACAAAATATATGAAAATTGTCGGCCTCAGCCTGTCGTTGCATCTAGTCACCGAGTTGTCGCAGTCGCATGTCGTATAGTGTGCGCCATTTCTAAGTTAGTCTACCATCAAAGCAAGTGATTTCGTCAAGACAGCATTACAATTTGAGGCTCTATTTTATTTTTTTGGCAATCTTATTTTGTCGGTTGCTTCGTAAGATTTTGGCAACTCAACCTCATTTCTTAAGTTGTGGCCCGACAACCTAACCGAAAACATATTAATAACATCTCCATTAAGTTAATAAAATTCAATTGACCAACAATAATAATGTCTGTCTTGTTATTTCGCTGCCGCTTCGCTTTTTCTTAGGACGTGGCCTCGACTGAAGCCTTCAATCCCGCTAGTGCTACTTCAGTTGAAAATCCGTTACATTTTGATGGGCCTCGACTTTGTAAGGAACATTTGTTTTTGTTAAAATTCTGTTTAGGAAAAGTCACTTGGGTAATATAATTTGTCGACATTTTGTGTTGAAATTAAGTCAGTCTAGTTTTGAAGTTTTGCATTTTTCTTTGTAGTTAACTTAAATTGTTATAGGTAATATAAAACATGATGTAATTTTATAATCATGTTAGAATCTCTACGTAAGTAATATGAATTTAATTTGTATTACATACCTACTTACACCGTTTTATGAAGCAAAAACTCAATACATAACTGAAAGTGGTAGACAAACATCCTTTAAATAACAGCCCTTAACCGAACCAATATTCCAACATTAGACCTTTTACGGCAAAAAAACGAAGCTTTCATTCCAAAAATATTCGCTCCTTTGCAAATATATCGCGAAATTCTAATTTCACGCATTTCCTTCGGGGGTGGGGGTTGATCCCACAATAAGAAATTTGTATAAAGTAGGGGGAAAGATTCTGTAATATTTTTCTGGGACCTCTGAATAGGATGCAAGGATTTGTCATCTTGGTCCACCTCTGTAGGCGGCTTTGAGTTTGATGTTATAACAGAATACTACTGTCTGTTCGACCGAGGAGTCGTTTTAAAGACGGATAAAGAGTTTTCTTTATTTATTCCAGCCATTCGTTTTTTAATCTGATTTTGAGAGGGAAAGTAACTGTGAGGGTTTTTATTTGATTTTCGCAGGATGTGTTGATGTTTTATTGGTTTGTGATGACCTTTAGCAATGTGTGTAGAGTTATAAACAAACTTATGTACGTGGGAGAATCAAAAGGAGTACGTAACGATCGTATTATTTGGCGTTCTGTGTAGATTTTGCCTTTCTTTTGTGAAAAGGGCGAGAGTTTATGTATCATGATTTATGTGTATATTTCACTTGAGGTTAGTCCTAGGCCTGGAAAAGGCTTCGTAGTCCTTTTTTGTTCGTGTCACTACAAGTGACTGAGGGCTTAGATCTGTATTTGAAAGAAAGGTCGCGGTCTTTTAGCAAAAACATGTTACATTGTAGGAAAACAAGATTGTGTAAATAGTTTGTTCAGGTTTAGATCTAGATGTTCACTGAAAAGTATTGTTTATTGTGATTGCGTTTGGCAAAGAGCATAATGATAGTAGTGTTTTCATAAGTAGGTACACCAGGGTTGGTTTTGGTGCCTATTGATAAATAAGGCGGGTAGGTGTTCTAGATTTATGTCTTATAGACACACTGTTTTTTTGTTTTCTTTGTCTCTTATTTTCATATGTCAATGTCATATCTGTTATTTGCATGGTTACTGAAATGCCAATTTTAGATGTTATTTTTATTTTTTTAAAGTTGCCCTCACTAGGAATTTCTCTAGTATTGTGGGTGCGTTTACAAACAGTCAAACTCACATACACAAACAGCCAGACACGGAACAACTACTTATAGGTCATACAAATATTTGTTCCATGCGGGAATCGAACCCGCGACACGCAAGCAGTCAATCGCTCAACCACTGCGCCAACCGTGCCGTCAAATATGTTTACTTGTAAGTGACTGTTCTGTTGGTGTGCTTATTCTAAATAAATAAGACAGAGGCCCTCCACAGAGGCATTTCTGATAGCCACAGCCACTTATGGGCCACTTATAATGTGATTATGATGCTTCACAGAGACATTTGTCTCATAATATGCCCATCATGACCTACAAGTATCCAAAATCGTAACAGCTTACCATGATACCTTACATTTTCTACTTACTAAATACTTGAAATCGAGCAAAAAGATAAGCAAAAAGTTCTCTTTTTATACAGACAAAGTCGCGAGCGAAGAGCAAGCGTAGAACAAATTCCGACGATTCTGTTATCGTTCACGAAAGTTCTCGATTCTGTTTTCTCGTACATTTTGTCGGTAGAAAGAGCAAAATATTCAGCCAAGCATTTCTGTAGCACAAATCTTGTTGAATTTCTCCGATATATTCCTATCTTTTGTGTGAGACGGTGTTTTTATACCGCTGTAAAATAAATAGTATAATTTACGCTTACATGTTTATTTTATTTCTGTGTTCTTGTGTTGAAATGTTTTTGAATTTCGTCTTTTGTGTACCTCATGTACGGAGGTATAGGTACGAGAGAGGCAATGGCCTTGTAAAGGTCGACTGATGAATGAAAGGTCGTAAGTTCCAACCTCATGCTTTGCATGGTCTCTCTCCCAGCCATCACAGCACACTCATTCATAAGTAAATTGCGTATTTTTTATAAACTCACGCCTTTTTACAATTTTTTCAGTTTTTTTTTTTTTTGTACGAACTATTATAGTGTGAGCAAAAAAGCAAGTATATTCTTGAATTGACTACCATTTTTCAAAGGAAATTCATTGAGGTAGGTTATGAAAAATTATTTACCTCAGAAGACGCGAGTATGCAAAATGGACTCAATAATAATCAATTCCACTTCAACTGAAATACTCGTTTAGCAGTAAATAGATATCACTTTATAGTATTCTATTCTATTCTATTCTAGTACAAATTCCGCGAAGCTAAAACATACAGCGTGTTCCAAGAAGCATCGTTTGATGGAGCGCACACTTACAACTTTGTATCCGACTTGGTTGCAACGCAGTAAGTTTGCAATTACAGAAAACTGCACTATTTTATCCTAAGTGCAGTTTTCTTGCAACTTTACTAGAGGAAACAATTCATTCGCTGCCCACTTAATCTCCAAGTTGAAACTGTCTGCGAATCGCCGGGACTATTTAAAAAGTTTTGATATAAATCCGCGAGGTGGCGCCGTGGCCAATCGCGGTGTGTCCGGTAGAGATGTGGTGAGTTGTGACATTGTTGGGAAGATGTAAGTGTAGGTATCCGAACTTGAATGTTATGGAGTACTAACTCTTTCAATAGTGCAACAAAATATTATTGTAACACAATGGCAAAATATACGTGTAAAAGAATACCTAAAAGGAGGTACCTATACCAAGACATCTACTTCTGTGTGTTTTTGGTAAGCTTTACACTAAAAATTTCAACAGTCACTGCAAAAATAATAATTGAAACTTTGTTTAGTGCCACAATAGAAAAACTTTGTGTCTTTGATCAACAGTGACATTTTTTCTACAAACAAACCAATTGTCCTTAGATATTTTACCGCAACATTTTTCACATCCCTATAAACAGCAGTTGCCAAAAAATTGCTTGTTCTGTCAAAAATAGACGTGTCGCTGGTCGAAGAGAGATTGTCCGCGGTCACAGCGTCGACCCCCAGCATTGAAATCAAGGCAATTTTTGTTTTTACACTTTTATTCGTTCACCAAACTTTGTTTCTAGTTTTGGCTGTGAAATAGGCTGGATTGGAGCTAGATTTTAGCTGTGTGAGAAACAAATGTAGGTTTGTGTGCTAGATTTATTGTGGAGTCGTGTGTAGATTGGCGATGACATACCAAATTAATTAAACTGTTCATATCGTTTCTAGTTGTCTGTTTTGAAAATGCTAAGCGCTTTCATATCTACAACGTCTAAGGTTATTTGTGCTTAGACTTGTTATCCATAATATTATATTATAATAACGTTTATTTTATCTAATATATAAAAATATCATGTCATAGTATTTGTTATCGAACTCCTCCGAAATGGCTTGACCAATTTTTATGTTTCTTTTTTGTATATTTGATAGGTCTAAGAATAGTTCGTAAAGTATATTTCATACCACTGCGGGTGAAACCGCGGGGCGCAGCTGGTTATATTATAATAATGTTTATTTTGACTCAACAAAATATAGCCTGATACAGATGTATTTACGAAGAACTAGGATACAAATTATATAAGAGAGTAGACTGCCTATGGCCTACCTTAAGAATTGGGCTATCAATTGCAAAAATATTTTGTTCTAATCCGATTGGTAGGTCCAGAGACCAGCGCGTTCAAACAAAAAAAAAAAAAAAACTCTTTAGCTAGTATTAGTATATAGATTTAGATAAATAAGTATTCGGCCAATTTTTAAGTTAATAGACCAGTGCAATAAGATTTTTCAAAATAAACAGTTCCTCCCTTTTCACCACGACAGGGCTTGTTTTAAAAAAAGCGTTTGGTACGTTTCCATTGTATGATTTAACATTATATATACCTATTTTCGAGTTAATTGAAGCAAGCAATAAAATCCAACTTTATTACCCTTTTCCACCCCGTTAGGTGTTGTTTTTTGAAAAACCCTGAATTGTGTAGTTTTTATTTTTTGTCATAAATATTAGTACTGAGTTTCAAGTTACACCGACAGTGCCTTTACTTACTAACTTTGACACCCTCTTAATCCTCTATAAGGTACTGTTTAAAAAAACTTAAAGTGCCAAACTTTAGTATTTATTGAGGAAAATACTGCCAAGTTTCAAGTTTATTACCCAAAGGAATAAGATTTCATTCAAACAAAATCCTCCTTTTCACCCCCTTAAAGGTTGAAATTCTCCTTAGTGGATCCGGACAATAAACCCCCTTCTTAGCGTATGCCTACGTCATAATAACTATCTGTTTGCCAAATTTCAGCCCAATCCGTTCAGTGATGGATAGATCAGTCAGTCAGTCACGGTTTCCTTTTATGTACAGATATTATGTATCTATAGATAGAAACAGCAGTTCTTGTGCTTCTAAATTGCCCGGTAGTCGCCAAGTATCGGGCAAAGTACTTCGGGAACCCAGGTAGGTACCCTACGTGAGATTATCAGTAACACCTTGGCGTTGCTGGCCTTCCTCGTGGATCGAATAATCGATTTTCCCATCCGTACGCAAAATACGCGCATTGACGTGGAGTTGCGGACACCAGCCCGTTGTACCTATTACCTATATCCCTAGATACTCAATTCGCTCTTGATTCCCAATTTCAGCATAAAATATAAACGGATTTTCAAATAAGTTCATGTTGACATGCCCCATTTTTAACAATGGTAACACAGCTGTCTTGTTTTTTGTTTTGAACTGAACTGAAATTGGAATCTAGTCAAATATTTGTAGTTTAAAATAACTGTGCATCAATTTCGGATGGTACTCCCACGAAAATTATAGAAAAGAGGACGAAAGATGAAATAATTGTTGAAATTCAACAGTTTTGAGGCAAAGAGTCGTTTTTAATATTTAATTGTTTCGAATGTAACTATGAAAATATATATATATTAAATTGTCTAAGCCTAGACAAATTACGAAAAAGTTTTTATACATCTTTGAACGCGATACATAATATATATGTGCTATAAAAAATGTCGCAATGAATTTAAAAATAAATGATTACATTTATTGTTAAATTCATTGCGACATTTTTTTACATACTGCAAAGCGAATATGCTTTGCGTTTTTGTTGATTTTTGTGCTTTGTTTGTTGAAAGTATACAGATCATTGTTTTCTAATTAAATGAAGTATGTCCAAAGATACTTACAGTTCTGATGTCGCTCTCGGCACCATTTGCTAAATATTGTGTTTGTTTTAAATTTGGCGCTAGCAGTTGCCTGTGAACAAGAGAAAAAGACATTAAAACACGAACTATACCCAACAGTTCTTGCACACAGATTTATATTGTGGTCTGTTTAAATAAACGTGTGAAGCACTGTCTCAAGCTAGACAAAAAAAAAACCGGCCAAGTGCGAGTCGGACTCGCGCTCGAAGGGTTCCGTACCATTATCTAAAAAAAATCGCGTTTGTTGTTATGGGAGCCCCCCTTAATTTTTTTTTGTTTTTTTTGTTTTTAGTATTTGTTGTTATAGCGGCAGCAGAAATACATAATTTGTGAAAATATCAACTGTCTAGCTATCGCGGTTCTTGAGATACAGCCTGGTGATAGACAGACGGACAGACGGACGAACGGACAGACAGCGAAGTCTTAGTAATAGGGTCCCGTTTTTACCCTTTGGGTACGGAACCCTAAAAACAGTTGCGAGAAGTGTAGTGGAACACCTCCAGGGTAATTGCGTAACACACTAACAGTAGGAGTAGCTTTCATTTTGTCAGTTCATTATCATGAGTATTGCGTTATTTACGTTGTTGAGCAAATTAATGTTTAACCGATTTCCAAAAAAGGAGGAGGTTCCCAATTCAACTGTATGTTTTTTTTTTTGTGCTTGCTCAGACCTTTTTTCTGGGTGAACCGATTTGGATAATTCTTTTTTTATTTTATATCTGGTGCTTCACATGTGGTCCCATTTAAATTTGATCAAGGTCTGACTAGTCGTTTTTGAGTTATCCTTAATACTGCATATTTTTTTTCCACTTAGTTTATATTGATGATGTGTTAATAATTTCCTGTCACTGTTATTTACATACCAAGTAGTGGTATACGAATTTGTGCGGGGTAGCTACCGCAACTAAAAAGTGAAAAATTAAAACTTTTTTACAAAAAAACAACTGACTTCCAAAAAAAAAACACTAAAAGACGTGAAAACTAACTTTAATTTCGGAAGTTGGTGGCCAAAAACGAAAATACCAAACCAAAGACACCGACTTCCGAAATCAAAGTTATTTTTCACGTCTTTTAGTGTTTTTTTTGGAAGTCGGTGGTTTTTTGTATTCGAACATAAGAAGCAACTAACTTTTGCCGCGTCTTTCCCGCGTGGATGTCGGAAATTATCCCACGGTAACGTACTACCGGGATAAAAAGTATCCTACGTAGTATAGATAAAAAGTTTCCTAACCAGGTTATAAACTATCTGTGTTCCAAATTCCATCCAAATCTGTTCAGTAGTTTTTGCGTGAAAGAGTAACAAACATCCATCCATCCATCCTCACAAACTTTCACATTTATAATAATACTAGGATGGATTAGCAATAGGCTTCAAAATTATTCAGATTGTGATTGATAGTGTGTTACGTAATTAGGGTGCCAGTTGGAATGAAGTTCCTTTCGCTTCGACCTTCATAATGTTAAATTTTGTTAGGTCTAGCTCTCAATCGCTAAGTGTCCAGAGTAAAAAGAACTTCGTTCAAAAAAATTCTGCAGTCATATCTATTTCATAAATACCGAGCTCAATAACAAAATGATACACCAAAACGTTTTAAACAACAACAAAATACTCCCTTCGCACAGTCGGTTAGGTGATTACTTTAATTTGTAGCCAAAAACTTTTTGTTATAATTTGTTAGACGACGCAAAAGTTTTCGGTTTTTGGCGCCTGCTTTACGGTCGCCCTTGACTGCCCAACACACCCTTGTTTCGATTTTTGGGTTAAGTATAAATCTCTATGGTTGCACAGGATTTTGTGGGCAAGTATTTATGCCCTTTGTTACCAAACATGGCAAAATAACGAGCCAATTTACGGAATATTAAGGGATTTGTTTTCGGTGTAATTAGTATACTTAATTAACTTGATAATTTAACGGTGTGTGCTTCTTCGGTTTCAGTTTCACATGTAGTGCGTAAAACACTCAACACACAAAATAAAAATCAAAAGTCATTTATTCAAACTAGGCTGAGAACCAGCACTTTTTGAATGTCAAAATTACATAAGAAAGTCCCCCAAAACGCCCGCCCTTCACCACTTCCCAATACTTTAGCTGGGAAGAAGTGGCACCACAAACTCGCTACCAGCAAAGCTGTTTGTTAAGTTGGAAGAACTAGATTCTATACCAACAAAACACTTCTCTGTCGTTTACACAAAAATATGACCTGCACTTGTGCCTTTAAGAAAGCCACTGAACCTGTTTTTTTGAACTTGCCGTAACCGATACCTTCACATCAATAATAATAATAATAATGTACAATTTTTTTGAAAGCTTATTACGCGTAGTAAGTTTTATTTACTTGAATATAAAAAATAGAATACAAGTGTTAAACGATAATACTTTTTAACCGACTTCAAAAAGGAGGAGGTTATCAATTCGGATGTATAAATATACATTTTTTTTATTTATGTTCGGGCATAACTCCGTCATATATAGACAGACGGATTTGCAAATTATTATTTTGTTCGAAAGGGTATGCTCTCGAGGTGGTCCCTTTGTCACCAAGTCAGAATCTGATGAGGGGATCCCATGGAAATCGAGGGAAATCCTCAAATTTTATAGGCACAACTATAGCGATTTGGGTATTTTTTATATTAACTCATGCATTTGCTGTAGGAAAACACCATTCGGTGAAGTAGACCTGATGATGAAGCCCATTGGTGGCAACCGGAACTACTCAGTAATAAGTATTTCACGGGTTTCGATTCGATTACTTTAATATGTTTGCTAAGCAATTTATGCTCGTCACAATGTATATGTTGAAATGGAGCTGATGGTGGCTTCACCATCAGCTCCAGTTCTTTTGGTTCTTAGCAGGAAAACTCCTCAACAATAAACGTACCTGCATCGGGAAAAGGAATATTTTGTAAAAGGTGATGAGCAGTTGACATTAGGCTATTGTAACATAGATAAATTATTAAATGACTCACTAAAAAGTGAAAAATAAAAAACTTTTTTACAAAAAAAAAACTGACTTCAAAAAAAACACACTACAAAGTGAAAAAAAACTTTACTTTCGGAAGTCGGTGGCACAAAACTAAAATACAGATCCAAAGACACCGACTTACGAAATTAAAGTTATTTTTCACTTTGTAGTGTGTTTTTTTTGAAGTCGGTTGTTTTTTTTTTTGGAAAAAAGTTTTTTATTCAAATTCAAATTCATTTATTAATTTTGTGAACACAGATTAAGTTCTATAAAAAAGTTGTGGTCCATACTATGTCCCGCCAGAAGGCATCCACGTCATGTTCTAATGTTTATTTACAGACCAAATAGTCATATCACCAAAAATGTCATCATTTATTGAATGAATTGAATTCAATTTCACATTACATTACAAACTGTAACTCGGTACAGCTATATATTTTAAAATCCCCATTGAAAGCAGTATTAATGAAGTCCGAAGCGCTTCAGTTTAAATGTGATTATTGAGCGCCTTTGTTTTCGCTCCGTGCTGCGATCAGCTGTGATTGTGTATGGCGGCCATGTTGGATTTAGACGTTTTCTGCACACCGCGCAGGCTAGCGCTGTTTTGCAACCGTATTTGTGACGTTCCGTGTGTTTTGACTATCAGAACTCAAACTCGACGCATGGAGGTAGTGTGACGAGATAACGAGTATTGATTTCCTGCTGCTTGAAAATCTTGCTGCAAATGCTAATAGTTATGATGAAAACTCACCAGAAAAATAAAGAAGATAACATAACATCACGCCTGCATTCTCCGAAGGGTTGAGCAGAGGTGCACTTAAAGTACACCCATATTTTGCCAGTTATGGTTAAGTCCCACGTAATAAGGTGCGAGTAAATGAAGAGGATTACAGTATATAAATAAGTACCTATGTCGTTAACTCTACTATGAATCGGTAATTAACAAAATATAAACGTGCTTATATGGCATCAAAAAACCTCGAATTTCCGTATGATTTTAAATCGAAAAGCAGCAAACATTAAATGACACCGTACTTAATAAGCTACTTAAGTCTAATTATGCATTTTATTCGTGGAACACAGCATTAATCTCGTTTTTCAGCTCATTAACGGGTTTCACAGCGGAATATTTTGCTGAAGTCTTTTCACATCATTGGTTAGTGACGTAATGCTTTCAATTAGTGTTAATATGGCGTGAATTATTGGGTCACGGTTTATTTAGGTATTTATTTGGTCATGTAGGGTGTATCAGTGTGCCCATGTAAGTATTTTAAACTATGTTTCTACTTTGAACGCAGCTTCGTTCGTGTGGGGAGTTGGGAAATTATCCCATGGAGACGTACTACCCAAATAAAAAATAACCTAGTGTTAATCCAGATTATAAACTACCTGTGTGCCAAATTTCATCCAAATCCGTTTAGCTGATTTTGCGTGATTGCGTAACAAACATACAAACTTTCACATTTACGAGTATAATATTAGTAGGATTAGTGACGTTTGTTAGTCATAAGCGTTGCTTAGCCTATTTTATATGTCATAGGTTGTCAAACAGAACCACCCTGATCCAAAGTGGTACCCGCCACCTGTAGACAACATAGCATCAAGGCATAGGTATTATTTGAAGTGCTTGATATTTCACAGGTTCCATAATTTTCAAAGCCATGTATTTAATCGAACCTCAAATAATTAACATTTGGCTTTCCTAAGAACATTATTACTCTTCTTCTTCCATCACTTAATCCCAGTTCTATCTTAGGTCGGGTCTTCTTATAAAGCGGCGCCAAGATGATCTGTCCTGGGTTGTCATAAGTTCTGCGCTTTCATCTCCCTCTCGATACTGGACCACCATGTGGCGGGGGTCTTCCTTCCTGATATTTAAGATTGTTTTTACTGAGAAACTATTATCTCTTCTCATTACGTGACTGTACCGTGTTTTAATCATGATCTGGCAGTTTGAGTAATTTATGCGGCCTACCCAGATGTCATTTCTTTGGTATTGTTTGTCGAATCGTTGAGCGTGTAGGGTACATACCTAACACCTTTTATTTATTTATATATTATAAACTTACACAACACAACACATTTATAAACACAATAATAATATTTATTTATATTAAATATTTAGTATCATTCACATTCACCTTTAATCAATTAATATTGTTTGCATCAATCATGAGCCGTGGAACGGCAAATTATATTGATGCTATGTCGGTTGATGACGGGCCACCGGTAACGTAGGCTACTGGACTCGCGCACACCGAGCTACGTCATCGTGACGTAGCCGGTGGGTGCCGAGGTGGGAGCGCGAGGTGTCGAACGATCGTTCACCTTCCGCGACCTTCAGTCGAATTTGCGCGCGCGCCTCTCGGCTACGTATGATTTAATGGAACAACGTTCGCCTATTGTTTATGTTAATACTCCATACTATTGTTACTAACTTCTTGTGCTGTGACTATCGTGATTGTGTGCTGTTTCT
Source organism: Griposia aprilina (assembly GCA_916610205.1). Lineage (NCBI taxonomy): Eukaryota > Metazoa > Arthropoda > Insecta > Lepidoptera > Noctuidae > Griposia > Griposia aprilina. The sequence continues at coordinate 2,227,626 of OU744295.1, read as the reverse complement.
CCTTCTGACTGTTTTCTGTGTTGTGTGTGTATAGCTCAATAAACTGTGAGTATTAGAATAGCAGATTGACTTTTCATAACACCTCTGCCTTCTACACACCCTAAACAACTATATTGGTGACCCCGAGTAGAACACTATTAAAATGAGTGATAGTGAGTCCGAGCACACCGCGTCGTCGCAGCCGCCGAAACATGTTACCCATAGGGCGCGCCACGCAAAGCGCGTTTCCACTGAACCCGACATTTACCGTGTGCCGATAAAGTTGCCACCATTTTGGCCAGAAGAGCCGGACATCTGGTTCGCTCAAATAGAAGCGCAGTTCGAGAATGCCGGGGTTACGAATGACGTCACAAAATTTAATTATGTAGTCGGCCACCTCGAACCCCAATTTTCAAAGGAGGTGAAGGACGTCATCATGTCCCCTCCTGCTACCAACCGGTACGGCAAGCTGAAGACCGAACTTGTGAAGCGTCTCTCAGCCTCACAGGAGAAGAAGGTGAAGCAGCTGTTGATGCATGAGGAGCTGGGAGACCGGAAGCCGTCGCAGTTTCTTCGACATCTGCAGGGGTTAGCTGGACCAACCGTGCCCGAGGATTTCGTACGCACTATTTGGAGTAGTCGACTCCCCAGCACTATTCAGCCCCTCCTGGCATCGCAACCTCTTAGCACTTTGGAGGCATTGGCTGAGCTGGCAGACCGTGTCCAGGATATCGTCACGCCATCACACCACGTAGCCTCCACATCGGCAGCAGGACCCACCGTGAGCGAGATGGCAGCGGAAATCGCGGAACTCAAGCGTGCGATGAAAGATCTCACAGTGCAGCTGCGTGACAGTCGACCGCGAAATCGTTCGCACAGCCGTGATCGAGACACGAGACGCAACTCACGCCAACGATCCTCAACCCGCTCCAACTCCAGCTACCGGAAACACCCAGAGTGCTGGTATCACTCAACGCACGGTGAGAAAGCCAAGCGTTGCATCAAACCCTGCGACTATAAAAAGGGAAACGCCGCGGGCAGTCGGTAATGGCGACAGACGATTGCCCCACTTCTACTGGTCGCCTATTCGTCGCAGACCGAAGCACGAAGACGCAGTTCCTGGTCGATACTGGAAGCGACCTCTGCGTATACCCTCGTCGTCTGCTCAGCAATCGTCGTGCACCTACGAACTACGAACTCGTGGCCGCCAATGGGACACGCATTCCGACGTTTGGTTTCCTCGATCTCAACCTTAATCTTGGACTTCGTAGAGACTTTAAGTGGCGTTTTGTGGTAGCTGAAGTTACAAAACCGATTATCGGAGTGGACTTTCTGTGTTTTTACTCATTGACTGTTGACTGTAGAAATCAACGTCTAATTGATAGTAGCACCAATGTATTTGCTTTAGCCTCGAATCACTCAGATTCGTCTTTATTTTCTGTAAAGGTAACTTCTGGTGATTCAAGGTATCACAAAATTTTAGAAAGCTTTCCCGACATCACCCGACCCGCCGGTACACTACGCACTACACCACATAACACTGTACACCATATCCGCACGACCCCAGGCCCTCCAGTATCTTCTTCATTTCGGCGATTAGCGCCCGATAAATTAAAAATTGCACAGCAGGAGTTCCAGCTGATGTTGGCCAACGGAACAGCCAGACCCTCGGAGAGCCCATGGTCATCCCCACTCCACCTCGCCCCGAAAAAGGACAACGGTTGGCGACCTTGCGGAGATTACCGTATGCTCAATGCACGAACCGTTCCTGACAGGTACCCGATTAGGCACATCCACGATTTTGCACACAGCATTTCAGGCTGCCGAGTTTTCAGCACTATTGACCTCGTGAAAGCCTATAATCAGATACCGGTCAGCCAGGACGACATCCCGAAGACGGCGATCACCACACCGTTCGGCCTGTACGAATTCCCGTACATGACGTTTGGTCTCCGCAATGCAGGCCAGACATTTCAACGTTTTGTCGACGAGATGACGAGAGGACTGGACTTCTGTTACTGTTATTTAGATGACTTCTTGATCTTCTCCAGGACAGAAGCAGAGCACGAAGAGCATCTTCGCAAAATTTTCACCAGGATGAAGGACTTTGGCATGTTGATAAACACGTCCAAGTGTGTTTTCGGTGTCCCGGAAGTAACTTTCTTAGGTTACCATATCTCCGAAAAGGGCACCAAACCACTTGACACTAAGGTCGACGCCATCAAGAACTTCCCCGAGCCTAAAGACGTTCGTCAGTTGCGCCGATTTTTGGGCATGATTAATTTTTACAGGCGTTTCATGCCCCACGCAGCTCAAATACAGGCGCCACTTCATAACCTCTTGATCGGCAACATAAAGGGCTCGCATCCTATATGTCTTGCGGAGAATACTTTGCAGGCATTCGAGGACTGCAAGGAAAGCCTGGCTAATGCAGCTTTATTAGCTCACCCCGATTGCAATGCCAAACTCGCATTGGTCAGCGATGCGTCGGATACTGCAATTGGCGCGGTGTTACAGCAGCTTAGCGACGACGGATGGCAGCCATTAGCTTTCTTTTCCCGGAAGCTCATCTCTTCGCAAGCAAAGTATTCTCCTTATGACAGGGAACTGCTGGCCATTTACGAGGCCATCAAATACTTTCGCCACATGCTGGAGGCTAGGCATTTCGTCGTATACACGGACCATAAGCCGATCAGTTTCGCATTCCACGAAAGGAAGAAAAACTGTTCGCCTAGGCAATTCCGGTATCTAGACTTTATTGCCCAATTTACCAGCGATATAAGACATATCGCCGGCAAAGACAATGTTGTGGCCGACCCCTTATCTCGCGTGGAGGAGCTACAAGCTCCAGTCAGTCTCGACACCCTCGCAAAGTCACAAGCCACAGATACAGAACTGAAGAAACTTCTTCAGGATGGATCTTCACTTGTACTGGAGAAAGTGCAAATCCCTGGGGAGCGTTCAACTGTGTACTGCGACGTCAGTACAGCGTCCCCCAGACCATTTGTACCCAAAATGCTGCGCAAACCAATTTTTGACAGCTTGCATTCCCTCAGTCACCCAGGCGTCACAGCGACTGCCAAATTAATCGCAGAGCGCTTCGTATGGCCAGGCGTCAGGAAGGACTGCAGGGAGTGGGCACGAGCTTGTCTCGCATGCCAGCGGGCAAAAGTGAGCCGTCACGTTTCCGCGCCGTTAGGGACGTTTCGTCTCCCACGCGCCAGGTTCACCACGATCCACATAGACCTTGTAGGCCCGCTACCAATTTCGCAAGGCTTTAGATACTGTCTGACGGCAGTCGACCGATTTACCAGGTGGCCAGAGGTCGTACCTATTGTCGACATTACTGCCGAAACAGTAGCTAAGGCATTACTATCCGGATGGATAGCCCGGTTTGGCTGTCCTACTGACATTGTTACGGACAGAGGTCGTCAGTTCGAGTCGGCCCTGTTCGAACAATTGTCCAAAATCGTTGGTTTCCACCACAAGCGGACAACGGCATACCATCCATCGTGCAATGGCATGGTGGAGCGTTTTCACAGGCAACTCAAGGCGTCCATCATGTGCCATGCCAATGACAAGTGGACAGAGTCCTTGCCGTGGGTATTGCTTGGCATAAGGAGCGCATTCAAAAAGGATGTCCAAGCGTCTTCCGCCGAACTAGTTTATGGCGAACAGCTAAGACTCCCAGGAGAATTTTTCACTCCAACTGATGACGGCACGACCGATATCACGGAATTTACCGCACGCATCCACAAGTTTGCCCAAAAACTACAGCCAACTCCAGCTACCCGTCACAACAAGACGAGCATTTTTGTTTTTAAGGACCTGCAGACCACTGATCACGTTTTCCTTCGTGAAGACGCGTTACGTGGCTCGCTGCAGCCAGCCTACACAGGTCCTCATAAAGTCCTACACAGGAATGATAAAGTTTTTAAAATATTATTTAAAGGAAAAGAGGTCACGGTCTCAATAGACCGCGTAAAGCCAGCCTACATATTGGCCGACAAAGCTGACCCGGTAGAAGATACTCCAGCCGACGACAAAACAGAGTATACAACTAGATCCGGTCGTCGTGTCAAATTTCCCGATTTTTATCGCCCTTGACGGTCTCTGGAGGGGGGTGGTGTAGGGTACATACCTAACACCTTTTATTTATTTATATATTATAAACTTACACAACACAACACATTTATAAACACAATAATAATATTTATTTATATTAAATATTTAGTATCATTCACATTCACCTTTAATCAATTAATATTGTTTGCATCAATCATGAGCCGTGGAACGGCAAATTATATTGATGCTATGTCGGTTGATGACGGGCCACCGGTAACGTAGGCTACTGGACTCGCGCACACCGAGCTACGTCATCGTGACGTAGCCGGTGGGTGCCGAGGTGGGAGCGCGAGGTGTCGAACGATCGTTCACCTTCCGCGACCTTCAGTCGAATTTGCGCGCGCGCCTCTCGGCTACGTATGATTTAATGGAACAACGTTCGCCTATTGTTTATGTTAATACTCCATACTATTGTTACTAACTTCTTGTGCTGTGACTATCGTGATTGTGTGCTGTTTCTCCTTCTGACTGTTTTCTGTGTTGTGTGTGTATAGCTCAATAAACTGTGAGTATTAGAATAGCAGATTGACTTTTCATAACACCTCTGCCTTCTACACACCCTAAACAACTATAAGCGCCTTAAGTTCTGAGTTGAGCTGCAAGATTACTGACAAATGCTTGCACTGACAGGACAGGTCCACTCAATCTGTGTGGTTCTTTCCTCAAAAGACCATTTCAGACACAAATCTATATGGTCTTCACATGATCTGACCAAGATTACGTCTAGACTTTACAAGAGACTGTGACCGCTGAGTTTTTTTCGGCCTTTCTTCTCAGAGTAGTCGGAGCAGGAAACGCCAACATCATCTAATTTAAAAAAATATGATTGACGTGTGAAAGGGTTTTGTATACACCTACTAGCAGAAATAAAATAATTTATCATTTACTTTATCTTTTACTTTTAGTTTGTCCGTTATTAGGGTCACTCCGAAAGATCCTTTCATGTGCTTATTGCGTATTCTGTCCAGACGCGTTAAACCGCCCGCCCAGCGCAGCATCTCGGCTGTGTGGAATTGCTCTTATCTTAGAGCTTTTTTCCTATTGTCCAGCAGTCCGCTCCATACAACATTGCGGGTCGGACAGCCGTCTTGTAGATTTTGCCCTTAGTTCGTACTGGCATTCGGGTGTCACAGAGTACTCCAGTTAGAGATAACCATTTCTGCCATGAGGTGTTGACTCTATAGCTAACATCTGCGTTGACGCGGGCCAAGGTACTTAAACTGGGAGACTCGAGGTAGCAATAATGTTAACGTTGCAACATGTCTCTTCATCACCACCGAAGTCTGGATCACCTTGTACTCCGTTTTTGAGCTACTGACCTGTAGGCCGTGCCGTTCGACCTCATACACCCATTTGCTGAACGTCTCCTGCAGATCCATTGTACTCTTCGCGATGAGGATGATGTCGCCCGCGTATAACATGCACCATTGTATTTTGCATTGTACGCTTTTAAGAACATTATAGCTTCCTAAAGACATTATTGAACACTCTAATGTAATAATTGCACCTCTATTTCTGAACCTCAAATAATTTCCATTTTGGGATTCTAAAAATACTAAATAGCCAAGTATCTGCGACCAACGTGGATGCAGCGCTCACCAGCAGCTGCCACGGCACCGCTCGTTTTGTGCATCATAAGATGCCTATAAAGTTTTTAGAGGTTCATTAATAAAAAAAGTGTGCATAATTAGAAGGTCAAATCAATTAAATATTTAGAATTTTCAAACTGAAACACGCCATATTACTTGGTGGCATTTACGTAGGTACCTAATCACTGAGAAAGCACAAGAACTTTGTTCTGATTTGCAAAAGCCTTGTTACAAACACAGCGAACATTGTAAAAGTACCATTTAAAAATTTAAACAGAACAAAGTCTCAAAAGCATAATTAAAAACTGGAATTTACGTTAAAACAGTACCCAGGTACCTACAGTAATAATCAACTTTGAATACACGCCGCGAAAGCGACCAACTTTGTATGAAAGAACAAAGTCATTGTATGTTTTAATTTATCCGTCATAAACATAAATAAAAAGTTGGTACATGTAAACAGCTTTCGGTCGGGAGTTAATATTTATAAAACGCATGACGTACCGACGTGGGGATATTAAAAAGTTTCGTTTTATTCCTACATTAAAATACGTATGACTCTGGGAACTGTAAAAGATTTTCTGAATTTTCTAACTGAGGTTCATATTTTTATATCATGATAAGCTAAAAGGATAAGGAACAGCATGTTGCATTTTATTAATAAAGCATTTTTACGAACAAATAAGTATTTGTAACGCAGATTTTTTATAGTTTCGGCTTATTTGAAACTTTACTCTTGCAGGTCAGTTTGAACTTTTAAACAATCTTTAAATTATGAAAGCAATGGATGAGTTTGAATAATATCATGACAATCACGATAGTAAAAAAAAATTTGGGCGTTTTATTCTCAGAGCTAGTCAAATAAAAACGCTGATGCAATCTTGTTTAAAAATCAAAATAGGTAACTATGTACTTACATATTAGGTACCTATTTTTTTTTTAAATTTGAAATTAACATGTTTTCCATATAGGAATAAAATCATTTATCACATTTGGATACCAAAACATAGCTAACCCCTGAACCAAATACAAAGCTCAACGAACGTGATTGTCAATACGCGACGTGAGCCAAGCGACACGCCTCGTTGCACGAGTCCGAAGGCAAACACCACCTCTGTGTCATTGTACCCTTGTAGTTACATGAGTGGGTATATGTGACAGATATCGAGCTTACATTCACGCTGTTATAGGTATAGTAGCCCTCGTTATGGCTTTACCACTTTTGACAAAAAATCCCAGTAAATTGAAACTACACTAAGGTCGGAACTAGCCAACTGTCACATAGACAAATAAACCTTGTGGTGTTATGCCATGCAAGCGACATTGTAGCATAGGGTGATAAATCAATTACGAGGTCAAATATATACTACCAAACCAATTCTTGGAACTCACACGAATTGGCAATTTTGAAAAAAATCCAGAAAATTTAAAGTACACTAAGGTCAGAACTATCCAACTGTCACATAGACAAATATACCTTGTTGTTTTATGCCATGATAAATGGTAAATGATTTTATTTCTGTAAGTAGGTTTGTACAAACTCTTTTACACGTCAATAATATTTTTTAAACTAGATGAGGTCGGCGTTTCCTATACTATGGCTGATCTGAGAAGAAAGGCCGAACCAAACTCAGTGGTCACAGTCTCTTTTAAAGTCCAGATATAATCTTGGTCATATCACGCAAGTGACATTCAACCATAGGGTGATAAATCAATTATGAGGTCGACTATATACTACAAAACCGATTCTTTGAATTCATTGGCGGTGATTGATTCGATTTTGGTACTATCAAAATCGAATCATTTTTTTTTTCTCGAATTTGTTTACAACCTTTAAGTCACAGGTTTGATGAGGAAGCTTTAGTGTCAGTCAATGTTTTGGAACCGGCACGATACCACCGTGTAGTAATAGGCGAATCTTGCGTGGTCTCTGATACATTCTTGTGTTTGAAACAGTGGATCATAATATCCGCTCAGCTGGTGCTTAGGTCTACAAGGATCTTACGGATCTTGTTATTTTACAAATGTTTACTAGCAGACTCCCAATTAATGACATTCAAGCGCCATAATATCATTGTAGTACTGTAGACAGAATTTCCCGTTTTATCTACCCGTCAAATGTCACTACACCACCAAAAACACTAGTTTATTAATTTTCAATTACTGGCTGTCACTGTTATAATCCAAACACGACATAAGTATTATCATTTTGATTGAATACAGTGTACAATCGTAATCGTTATCGGAAATCGATCTAATATCGAATATCGATGTCAGTAAAACTTTTTTACAAAAAAACAACCGACTTCCAAAAAAAACACTAAAAGTCGTGAAAAATAACTTTAATTTCGGAAGTCGGTGCCTTTGGTTTTGTATTTTCGTGTTTGGCCACCGACTTCCGAAATTAAAGTTATTTTTCACGACTTTTAGTGTTTTTTTTGGAAGTCGGTTGTTTTTTTGTAAAAAAGTTTTTATTTTTCACTTTTTAGTTGCGGTACCTACCCCACACAAATTCGTATACCACTACTTGGTGTGTAAATAACAGTGACAGGAAATTATTAACACATCATCCATATAAACTAAGTGGAAAAAATCTGCAGTATTAAGGATAACTCAAAAACTACTGGTCAGACCTTGATCAAATTTAAATGGGACCACATGTGAAGCACCACCTATCAAATAAAAAAAGAATCGTCTAAATCGGTTCACCCAGAAAAAAGTTATGAGCTAACACACATAAAAAAAAAAAAAAAAAAAAAAAAAAAAAAAAAACATACAGACGAATTGAGAACCTCCTCCTTTTTGTGAAGTCGGTTAAAAACACTATGAAATTCCATATCGGACAATGCTAACGGCAGGTATTTCATACGATATACGTTCTATTTAGTCGAGTGCATTGTCCTCTTACATAATAGTGACGTCACATAACTATAGGAGCTTCAAATCACAGTACATCATTCGGTGCACGCATCCGTACGAAGCACTACTGTGGTGCTGTGCACATTGGACCATTCTGTGTTAGTCTGTGGTGAGGTTCTGTTTACCTGTATACCATCGGTTTGCGGATGACAAACTCTCGTTTGAGCTAGGAAATGTAGTGTTTCATTGTTTTTAGGACACTCCTAGGTTATTTAAGGCATTTTGCTGAACTAATTTAAATTATTTGTCTGTTCCAACAGTATGTGATGAAAGTGGAAATAAACCCCTGTTTAGGTTAAATTCTTACGCAGACCATTCCAAGAATAATTGACAAATCATCGCCGAAAATTAAAGTTATAAAATCAATTTAACCTCAATTGTCGAATGAAAAAAATCTTCAAGGTGATTAAAACATTAGGATTTCGGCATTAAGCACTCAATTTGATTTCTGGTCCATTTGTATACATTTTTATCATATCATTTTGGAACAGTCTATAGTCGTAAAATCAAAGAAGAAGGGTAGAAAAAGGTGACCTCTTTCCACTGTGTTGGCTTTTTTGGATAAATGCCAAGAAGCGTTAATACTATGACTACCAAGAGTGACACAAAAACAGAGTCAAAATATTATTTTCATTTATCTAGAACTCCATCGCGCTAAGCCTAGGTGACTATAAGTTTACGACACGAGGATAAGCAGCGTTTTCCAGCAGCATTATTACCTTACAAAGCTTCGTGATAATGACAATTCATCCTTCCACCTTAGACAGTACCAACTTTTCAGAGAATCATGTCAGGTTTTAAATATCTACGTGCTGACATTACGCCATGACAAGCGTTTCAAAACAACCAGCACCATAACATACAACTTCGTCTCAACTCATAATCCATCACTCCATTTTCCGAGCACAATTCGTACATACTTTATTATATTCTTCCCGGCTTATTACACCCTCATTTTAACATCCCATAATTTTAGCACATTAAACGGGCGCGAGGAAATTTGACACACAAATCAGTGCAAAAACAAGAAAGCAATAAGGCATGCAGTATACAACAAATGCGAGCGACGCGACCGACGCGACGCGGTAAACAATTTTCGACAACATATTTTTCGTGTATAGCGAAATGTAGGTGATTCGTATGTTGTGGCGTAAGTTATGAGAGATACGAAATAAGCTTTGAAGTATATTTCTACGGGTCTACATATTTTAGAAGTATTGCTAAAGGTTCACGGCTCGCATTGATTGAACTGAGAGGTAAAGCCATGCTAACCATGATTAATTCACGAATAGGTGTGTATTTTAAACATGGATATTCTCATAGTCTTTGAAAGAAATGATAAACCATTGCTTGCTTTCTGTAGGTAGAAAGACAGTTGTCGGAAACATAATTTTAGACCAGCAAAAATGAATGGTGAAAGATGAAAGTAAAATAATCACCATCACGTTGGTGGAAGGACACAGGACATATTGTGATATTATTCCTTGATCACCAATATAAGAAGAGAAAAAGGAAGGTTTCCCACTGGACTTTAAGAGATGTACCAGAAGTTTCCTACCCGCTACAGCTTCTAGTTTATACAATTCTGCTTGTCATACATATTTCACGTATTCCTCCCTCGTCGCCGGAGGGATGCATAAGGTACGGAAATCGCTAAATTGATGCCCAATGTAAATGGTTTCTGGCGATTTTTTTAAAGTTATGACGCCATTTCCGCGCGTTAGTCTTCGATTTGTGTTCGGGAAACGACCATTTTGTTGGTTACGCAGTTTTTATCTGATAGATTTAATATGTTATCGGATGATTGGATTTATTTGATAGTGAGATGAATCACGATTTTGGTGGTCGAGTTGTTAGGATGGTTTATCGTGAGAATTGAAGTGAATTTTGAATGGAAAGATATTGAGAGAGTTTTTTAGTCCATTCTTTAAGTTAGAGATGGTTTATTCTAGTATTTATTTCAGCATCAACTACAGCAATAAGTTCAATATAAGTAACTAACTTTGACACTGTGACGTACTGAAAGGGAAGAGATTGTTATTCCTTAATACAGGTTATTGTATAACCTAGTTAGGAGAACAGTACTTCTCTCACCTGATTGATCCATACTTAATATTATTAATTCGAAAGTAACTCTGTCTGTCTGTATGTTACCTTTTCACGCCTAAGCCACGGAACGGAATTCGATAAAATTTGGCAAAGAGATAGAGGGCATCTTGGGGAAGGATATTGACTATTATTTGTATCAAAAATAATCCTAAAAGGGGGTAATATAGGGCATATAAGTTTTATGTTTTTTATAAGTTTTTTTAATTTTTAAAAGGTTAACCGTGGAGTTTATTTCCGGCTCTTCTCCATAGGAAACAACCACCGTGCACCTAGCTTCTGACTTTTCATAAGTGCCCATGTTGGTTTATGTGAAATAAAATATTTTGATTTTGTTTTTTTTTTATTTTGATGGATAAAGGAAGTAAGGAAGTTAAAGAAGTTAGTAAAAAGTAAAGTAAAGTAAGGAAAGTTAAGTTAGGGATATAAAATTTTAAATTTATGCTCTTGGTAAGAAATAAAAAAATATTTGTTTCGGCGTTTTTATAAAATCATCCCTCAAGGGGGTAAAATATGGGGTTGATTTTAAAATTCACATGATTTTTGAATGTTTGTGTACCTCTTTTTAAGAGATTAAATGAATTGGAAATATCAGAACCCGTATCTTGAGGTGCGGTTCATCCGCTTAAAAGTTATTACAATATGAAGTTATAAAATAACTTAGCTAATATGTAGGTACGTGGTCTATGGCGGCGCTAGAGTATTTCAAATTAATGATAATAATATTAAAATAAATTATTATTATTTTTAAGTTAGACATTTAAAATGATAAAAACCTGTTTAATAAAAATAAAAAAAGATTACTTGAATTTATTATCTGTCTGTCTGTTACGCTTGTTTCACGCTTTAACGGCTGAATGGTATGTATTATACGATACTGTTTATCCCGGTAGCACGTTCCCGTGTGATAATTTCCAACATACACGCGGGCGAAGCCGCGGGCCGAAGCTGGTGTTATGATGATGTTGCATAACTCCGAAAAAAGCTACGCAATTCTGAATTTTTCGCAGCTTTGGCTCGATAGATAACTAAAAAAGAGAAGCCTAAGTAGCCTCATTTAAGTAAAAGATTCTAAACTGTCTCTTTCTCTTACAAAATATTTCAATCTTCTTCGTCCTCTTTGCAAAAACAATTTGCATACATCAGAAGTTATAGAAACCAATCTACTTACAACAAGCACTCAAGCTGATGCACTTTCCTCAAACAATGTATTACACATCACAATTAAGTTCAACCTCCTTTACAAAATAAATGCTATTTATGTCATGGAACGAAAAATACTCGCTGCATTTCCTTTTACACCTACGCCAATAAAGAAAATCATAAAGCGTGCGTGTAACGAAGAGTTATGTGTCTATAGTTAGGAATAAATCTTTAAGTTTTACGAGGTTGCAGGTAGTGGGGAGACCTATGTGGGTTGGTCTTGTTTGCGAGGTTAAGTGAGGTTTTTATTTGGATCGGTTATCTCGCTTGTCTTTTTAGCCGACTGCGGCCAAGCTTGAAAGGAGGGTAATACTGTTATTGTTAACCTGCATCATCCCACTGCTGGGCATCTGCTGCTCCATCTCCTCATGACTTCCAGTTCTTTCGATCCAGGGCTAAAGTGCACCACTGGTCGTTTGTTTTCTCTAGCTCGTCCTGCCGTCTTCTACGGGGTCTGCCGCGACGCCTTCTGGCTGTCAGGGCTCCACGTAGTGGTTATTTTGGCCCACAGCTCATTGGGCATACGGCAGACGTGGCCAGCTCAATCCCACTTCAGTTTAGCGGCTTTTTGAGCAACGTCAGTAATCTGTGTTTTGGAGCGCAGTGTGGTGTTGTGAATATGGTCTTGTTTTTGATTATTTATTTTTCTTTCAGGTGCATAACTAAATATTTTACTAGTGGCGAAACTTACATGAACATTCAGGACACTTTGGGCCAGCCCCACCACCCCCCTCCACGCCTGTCTGGCATATTGATGTCTGGCAAGCATTTTCAGTTGCTTGATAACAGTACTCATAGATCATCAAAAATCCTGATTAATTGTCGAAGTTGGTTGACATAATCTTTGGAGGGAAAATACTAAAGAACCTAATTATCTCAGAACACATCACATCGCAACATGTGTCCTGTCAGCTGCACGTTACCGGAACTGATGGACGGCAATAATGGCGCCAAATACTTAGCGAATTCTAGGCCGAGTGCATTTAGATTGCCATGGACCCGCTGAGAAGATGACATGAAAAAGTTTCCATATATTTTTTTAATTTAAATATTTACACACACTATAAAACTGATTTACATCCGTAAGACATCCTCGTAACATAGGGTCCAGTTGAAAACCAGCATCAGGCACTAGGTGTCTGGCATTTATGCTGAACTGGGCCCATTTGGCGCAGCCGTGAGGCACACAATATTCAGCGCGCCGTCCGGTAAGGACAGGTCCGGGTCGACGGCGCGTCGTGTTCCACGCGTGCCTCAACGAGATGTCAGCATCATTGACGGGGTCCGATAGGGCCGATGCCTGACGGGGTCCGATAGGGCCGATGCCTGACGGGGTCCGATAGGGCCGATGCCTGACGGGGTCCGATAGGGCCGATGCCTGCCGGGGTCGCGGATTGTTCGAAAGGGTTACCGGGGCCCACAGCGCACAGGCAACTGAAGGAACACGGGTGGATTTTAGTCGGTAAGAGTCTGACACGCCCTACCTCTCCGCCCAGAGCGGGAGAGGTCATTTGATGATTTCCCTCCCAAAAAAATAAAATGCATACAATACTGTTTTAAGTTTTTTTTTCTATATTTTTTTTGTGTGAATATTGTATGCCTTAACCTGGGTCAAATATTTTTTTTTTCTTTTTTTTCTTTCTTACATATAGATAAAATTATACCTAAACCAAGTATAAAGCAAGAAAACGCTACCTGTCTAAGAATCCATGTTAATTCTGTGCAGGGGGCGACACTTAATATGATAATCAAGACATTACCAGTTCTAATACACGGCTTTTAATGAGAAAGCGAGGAGGCGTGGCTGTGGCGGGACTTACGACTAAGTAGGATGGCAAACGGAAATATATACTGAGCTGCTTTAAGAGGTAGGTAAAGGAAATTATGATAATTTTAAGCTGTTTATTTTTAACCCCCACCGCAAAAAGAGGGATGTTATAAGTTTGACCGCTATGTGTGTGTGTCTGTCTGTGGGACCGTAGCTTTTAAACGGGTGAACCGATTTGGATGCGGTTTCTTTTATTTGAAAGCAGTTTATCTAGGGTGGTACTTAGACATGGTTTTATCAAAATCGGTTCAGCCGTTTCAAGGTCATCAGCTCTTGTTTGTATCGGGTTTTTTTTTAATTTAACCTATTATTATAATTATTAAAATTATTGAAAAGTGTCTTAAACTACGTATTTACAGGTATGAGTTTTCGGTGCCTATCCTCATGGTAAAATCTGGTGAAACTGAAAAACGTTTCACGTAGGACATGCCAGTTTTCTCACGATGTTTTCTTCGCCGTTTTTGAGAGCATTGGTGATGAAATAACTTACACAAAGTGAAGCACCTGTCTGGGTTCAAACCTACGACCTACAACTTGTTAGTCGTGGCCATTACTACAGGGCCACCACTGCTCTATAGTAAAAAGCATATGAATCAAAATCCAAATACCTCAGCTAAATCCCAGCTTCCGTGTGTCAGCAAATGAGAGTGCGAGCCCCCATATATCCTAGATGAGTTGTACATACGTCTGCGGCTGCTGCCAGAGATTTTTGCTACCGTAAGCGCTCGCGGTCTTTTGAATAATGATAAGAGGGTGCGGACCGGAGGACCAAACTATCCTCGGAGTAGTTATATATTTTAGTAGTGGTCTGTAGATGTGGATGGAGAAAAAAAAGATTTTAGTATATACTTAGTCTGGCCATAAATCCTGTTACAGTTAAAAATAAGAAAGATATTACATTTGAATTTGGAATCTGTCATTTTTATACGATTGTTCATTGAGTTTTCTAATTTTGGCGCCAATACATTGTACAATATTTTGCGATATTAAAATGGAGTAGGGTGATAAAGAGAACCGAATCGCTGTGATTGCATTACACAAAGTTGGTATGGAGCCAAATGCAATTTTTAAAACTCTCCATACGCTTGGTATTAGTCAAATGTTTGTGTACCGGGCTATTAATAGGTACAATGAGACCTCCTCTGTTTGTGACAGAAAAAGATCTGGCCGTCAACGTAGTGTTCGTACGAAAAAGGTGTCAAAGCAGTAAGTAAGTAAGTAAGTAAGTAAGTAAGTAAGTATATTTATTTGTTTAAACATGGTATACATACATTGCATGCAAGATATTACAGTAGAAAAGAAAGTTCAAACATGTTCAGCCGCGTGCCGTGGCGTACAAATTGTTGAGTGGCGTACAGTTGCTGGGTTTTAAACCGGGACTACACTTATTAAATTCAAAATGATAAAATTACTATAACAATCGTACTACATTATCAATACAATTCAATTATCAATTCTATTCAATGTCAGTTCAATTATCAATTCAATTCAATGTCAAGTTAATTATTAATTCAATTATGTCAAGTTAATTATTAATTCAATTCAATGTCAATTCAATTTAATTATCAATACATTATACAATAAAATAAATTAAAATACATAATCATCAAGAAAAATTATCCTCTTTCATAAATTCCGAAATACTATAATAAGATAGTAAGGGAAAGAATTCGAAGAAATCCTGTCCGAAAGCAAAAGATTTTATCTCGGGAGATGAAGATAGCACCCAGAACCATGTCGCGTATTTTAAAAAATGACTGAGAAACACTGGTCATTTTTTAACTGATAATTTAAAAAAGAATAGGGTAGTAAAATCGAAACAACTACTGAAGCGGTACGCAAAGGGAGGTCACAGAAAATTTTTGTTTACGTATGAGAAAATCTTTACAATTGAGCAACATTTTAACAAACAAAATAACCTTATTTATGCTCAAAGCTCTAAGGAAGCTTCCCAATTAGCCGACAGAGTGCAACGTGGGCATTATCCGACTTCAGTGATGGTTGGGTGGGGTGTTAGCTATGAAGGAGTAACTGAGCCATATTTTTGTGAAAAAGGTATCAAAACATCGGCACAAGTGTATCAAGATACCATTCTTGAGAAGGTAGTTAAGCCCCTTAACAACACCATGTTCAATAACCAACTATGGTCCTTCCAACAAGACTCGGCGCCGGGTCATAAAGCTCGGTCCACGCAGTCTTGGTTGGAAGTGATCGTTTCGGACTTAATCAGAGCTGAAGACTGGCCGTCGTCTAGTCCCGATCTTAATCCGCTGGATTATGATTTATGGTCAGTTTTAGAGAGTATGGCTTGCTCTAAACGCCATAATAATTTGGAGCCCCTAAAACAATCCATACGATTGGCAGTGAAGAATTTTCCCTTGGAAAACCTCATGGCCTCAACGTTTAAAGGACTGTATTGCAGCCAATGGAGACCACTTCGAATAAGCTTTTTATATTTTAAATTGTTTTATATTTATGTATTAAACTAACACACTGTAAAAGTAATAAATATTATTTGCAATAAAAATAAAAATAAATTCTTCGTGACTATATTTATGGCAAGACTAGATAATGCAGCCTAGTGGAATCAAGGGCTATAGTTTGCCAACAATTATTAATTATGTATGGACGAGGAACGTGTTATCAAAAACTATTGTTATAAAGAGAAAATATATGATTTTATGTTTTTAGGTTTGTCTGTAAGTAAGTAAGTATTTATTTCTCAGTATATGGTGCATTGAGATCTTACATTAAACATTGTTTCACACATACTACCATTGCTGGTGTCGAAATATTAAATAATAAGCTAGGTACATGCAAATCAGAACTAGGTAGGATAAAGTTATGAAATTTTGTATTGAGTTTATGAATTTATAATGTCAAAATATAGTAGTAAAGTAGTAGTTAAATAATAAAATATAAATCCTATTGTCAAAAATATAAATCCTAACGTCAAAGACAACATCGTAATGTCAAAATATAAATCATAATGTCAAAATAAAAATTACAATGTCCAAGAATTCATAATAATATCAATAATGTCATTATCTTAATTACAATAACAAAAAGTATGATTTAAAAATTCATTGACAGAATAAAAACACATTATATAAGAACCAAGCAATGTTATACTTTCACACTAAAATGGCTAAGCGGATTTGTATGAAATTTTACACATGGGTAGACCGTGACCTGGATTAGGACATAGGATACTTTTTATCCCGATATTCCCACGTGATCGAGACTAATGCGGGTGAAACCACGGGGCACAGCTACTTATCTGATAAAAGAGCAATCCAATACTTGCATGTTTTGAATTCATTTGGTGTGAAGACGTTGTCATTGTTTTTGCATAATCAAAGGTGAAGATACACACCACCACACCGCTACATAAAAAGTATGTCCTGTGATGATTAATCGAGGCGTTTTATATTGGCAAGATGAGTTTTTTTACAATTCATCGGTTAGAACCTTGTGGGCTATAGTTCTTAAGCGAGCAAACGATAGGAATATACAAAATAATGTAGTAGGAGTCAAAAAGAAGAAAAAAGTAAACCAGCACGACAAAGTTACAATGTAATTTAATTGTTTTTTCGCTCATTTACAGCCTTATTTTTATTTAACAACACCTCGAGCCGACCGTTGACTTGCAACTTCTTTAACAAAAGATTACAAAGTACTCATAGTCAAAGGCACCTGTCCCGTACGCCCCTTTGCTCTGAAAGCAAGAAACTCAAAGAAACAAATCAAAAGAAGGAAAAAAACACAAAAATACTTATTCCGTAACCAAGTTTTCTTAAAAGATGACGATGTGAAAAAATTCACGGCCGAAAATTTCCAAGTGGAGTCCCAATCAGATCAACTGGAAACTTTTCCTTAGGCACCGCGGAAGCAGTAAAAGAGACCTTTTGTAAAAAAAACTTGGTTCAAAACACCTTTAAATGTGTATGGGAGAAACTTGGCGCTACTTGGCGTGACTTGGCGAGACTTGGCGTAACTCGGCGGACTTGGCGAGGTAATCAGTTAAGTAAATACTTAGTTAGGTGACGATTGTCAGAAATTTTCAGTAGCAGAAAGTTTTTTAGTTACCTGAAGGCGTTTGTTTTGTGTCCTTTATTGTAGACCTTATTCCATTATAATTATAAAGTCTTTTCTGCAATGAGTCTATTTTTGGAAGATCTTACCGGGAGCTCGTTGTGTTGTTTACGCAGAGATAGTACTTATCTTAAGACTTGACTTCTATTTTTAGATAAAGAGCGGAGGCGGAGGTAAAATAAATCTTAATTACACTGCATACTTTCTAATCTAAATAAAACTAAACTCTTGAGCGATTGTAATGCGATATTGTTGTGTTTTGAAGGGTTAAAGTCAATCAAAATCAAAATATTTTATTTCACATAAACCTACATGGGCACTTATGAAACGTCAGAAGCTAGGTGCACGGTTCCAATTGTTCATTTCCTATGGAGAAGAGCCGGCAAGAAACTCCACAGTTACTCTTTTAAAAATAAGGGACTTTTACAATGTTTTCAAAAGTTGAACAACAATACAATACATACGCACACTAATTGACATTACATCACAATAGACTTACGAAATGCATTTAGGTCACTAAAAACACCTACTTATTGAGTCGTTTGTACGCAGGAGATTTACTGCTATAACAATTATAACAATGGTTCAAAACGAAGAATTGTTTCAGTTATATAAGAGACTTTGCATCAAAAGCATTAATTTTAAATCACGTCACAATACAATTCTTTAGTACCAAAAAGTGTAACAAAAATACGTACGCAGCTAAGCCATAAATAATCCGACCTTTTACAAACCAAAACAACCTTATATCAGAATAAATCTTTTCACGCGAACCCTAATTAAAGCCTTCTGTGAAAAAACTAACCCTTCTTTGCAGTCGGGTAAGAACTTATTGACACGTGCACGCATATCTTTTGACAAACTGCTTACTTGAGTCAAAAATCCCTGGACGCGTAGGAGCGAAAACATTAAGTAGCTATAAAAAAGTCTATCTGGTTCTGTGGTGACCGAATTGTTAGGTTAGGTATGCAGACTTGACAATATCCAACTGAATGAAACGAAATTTATATCTTGTATAAAACGCACACTATGCAGCCAAGCATATTATAAGTTGGGAGATTACATTGCTGATAAAAATGCTTGGCTCAACGCTGGTCCTGCTCCACAAGGGCGCACAAACTAATTGAATATGTTGAAGCTGCTAAAGATTCTAAAAAATATCCATTGTATAAATTCAATCTCTTAGTATTGAATAATTGCATAGCACATGTGTGAGGACTATATATGTACCTACTGTAAAGCTACCATTTACTGGGTTCGTCTTTTATTGACTTGGATGTGCCTCGGCGGCTGATAGTATGTCATGCTCACTCAAATGTCTCGCTGGTGGTGGCGTGTGTTGGATCATTAAGTTCCCTTCAAAAAGGTTGAGCTGAATGGTGCTGATCCATACGTCATGTTCGTGAACGGCCTTCAGTTGGGACTGGTCATCTCTTAGCTGGCACGGCTTATTTTAATTACTGAACTGTTCGTTTTTTAATTTAATCTTTTTAATTACGGTTGCTTTTAACGTGCGCGTCTTCCTACGTCGTTCTCACATGTATAATTTCAACATAAATGATGTAACCAATTATTTTGTGACAAAATTTTGATTTAAAAGAGTGTCCGTGGAGTTTCTTGCCTGTTCTGCTCCATAGGTACCTATTACGCTTTGGAATGGGCAACTGCCTTCATCTTTCTGTCTGACCGACCCTTTGAAAATTCAAAAGTGCCTGTAATTGGTTTATTTGAAATAAATGCTTTGAGTTTTGAGTTTTTTGGAACTATGTCTTGGAAAGCCAATCCATACTTCTATCCATATCTAAACTAATATTATGACTGTGTAAGTATCTCTGTCTGCCTTTTACCTTTTCTCACCTTAGCGGCTGAACGGATTTCGATGAAATTTGGCACATAAGTGGACCATGACCTGGGTTAGAAAATAGGGTAGTTTATTCCGGTAGTATGTGAGATAATTTCCGTCTTCTACGCAAGCGACGCCATGGGCTACACCTGATCAGTTTATTATATGTTCAGTATATTACGGGATAAGTGATAGAATATCCGTTAAGATTTGCTACTTACTGTTTCATACGAACAGTTTTATTTAGTCGGTGTTAAAATTACCGAAACTTTGTCTTACTTCAACAAAAAACTGACAAAGTTTTCAAATAATATTTTCAAAGCGACCGGATCAGCTATTAAAAAGTTTCAACTCTTAAATTGATTTCCTTCGTAGAAAGAAGGACTATTGATAAAAACTACTTTTACATCTTGTGAACTTACTTTTTAGGAGCGATATTGCATGCATAGCGCTACCACCTTTACGAGTACTTTATGTTCCTAATGATTGAATGGAATTTAATATCTATGACATTGTATTGACTGATTGTTTACTTTGTATTTAATCATTCTTGACATTATATTTAATAATACTTGACATTGTATTTAATAATAGTTAACAGTTTCCTTACCCTTGACATTGCATTTAATTTTTATTCTTTGAAATATTTGTACGCCGGAAACAGCAAAATATATGGACGTCTTATTATTTAATTTTGTAACACCTCGTAACAACAATATTCTAACAAATAAATTAATTTGATTTGATTTGAATTCAAATTATAATTACAAAAAAAAAACTTCAGCTAATCTTTCTAAAATCATTCAAAAAAACTAAAATTAAAATGACGATCGCACAACCTCGCCTAGCGTAGCATAAGCATTGACCTACAGCCACACTGCGCCACTGAATTCAATACACTTTTACATCTAATTCAATAGTGTTCTTCCTCTCACATGGTTTGATATCAAAGTCCGTTGCCATAGCAACAGTCCTCTTTCGAGCCCAACGGACCGAGGATAACTCGGCCCGAGGTGAGGGCAGTCGGTACCCGTCTTCGGGATTCGGGATTATAATATTTCGAATAGAAATAGAAATTGTAGCGAGGTTGGATTATAAGTTGTAAGTAGCTGTATGGTGGAATGGATACATTGTGTGCTGATATAAAATAGAATGTATTCTCTTTTCATCAGACAATGGTTTGACAAGGTAAGTATATTGATTGTTTTATATATTGTGAATGTGAGAACGTTTTAGGCCTTGTTTATTGTAGATTTGTAGACCATTTTCTATTTTGTTAACCGACTTCCAAGAAGGAGGAGGTTATATGTTCGGCTGTATGTATGTTTTTTTGAAGTACCTGGTACTTGTTGACCGGCCTACACTGTTCTGCTATACCTATTAAAACCGTAATTTGTAAACATTGTAAAAGACAATTACACTGATGAGTAATATAAAAAAGGCACTAAGTTACTATGAAATGATTCAGAAACCATGCAAGATAGCTTCTTGAAGTGAAAAACAACATTCAAATGCATTTAATAACGGAATAAGAAAACACCAAAATGAAATTTAAAAAATGTAAATTAATGTTTCAAAGAAAGAAAATACTTAATAGGGCCTCATTTGGACAAAAACAATTAACTCTCAAAGTGGGTTTACGAAATTGAATTTAAATTTTTTAATCATTTAATATGTCGTATTGCCTCCGCGTGCTCTTAATATGGCTTCTACACGGTTTGGCATTCTGAGTACCAGATTATGCTGAGGAATATTCTTCCATTCTTCAATAAATGCATTTTTCAGGCCATGAAGTGTGACTGGGGGTGGATTTTGGCTTCTAACACGTCTGCCAAGCTTGTGCCAGGCATGTTAGATAGGGTTTAGGTCAAGGCTTCTCGCTGGCCACTCTATTTGATGGATTCTTACGTCTTGAAGGTACTTGTTTACCGCATGATCTGTGTGGGGCCGGGCATTATCATGCATAAACAATGCATTGTCGCCCATATTGACCAAATACGTACTCATGTTGCTGGAGAATCTCGTTTACGTATATCGCAGCGGTCAGATTGCCATTTTCTATCGGCACTAGCGCCGTGCGACCATCTGATGAAATACCAGCCCACATGTGTACAGAATCTCCCCCGTATGGGACTTTTTCTTCAAAACATGCTTCACACATTCACGCATTTTTTACACTTTGTTTTTCCTGTGCGTGTTCCAAATAAAATATTTTTCTTTCTTTCTTTCTTTCTTTCTTTCTATATTCTCCTGGCCGTCTGAACACTCGACGTCACCCGTCATGATTATGCAACACGAATCTCGGTTCATCAGCGAACATTACTCTGCCCCATTCGTCCTCACCCCATTCGATGTGCTCACGGGTATAACTTAATTTTACAACTTTATGATGCCGTTCGAGTTTTGGGCCATTTGCTGGCTGGTAAGGCTTTAAATTGGCTATTAGAGTATTCAATAATATTTTTAGGAGCGCAAAATGGGAATTATTAGAGGTTTCATAAAATACATGCCGTTAAAAACAAATGAATGTATTTAGTTTCAAGCGCCCTCCATCATTTAAAACCATACATATTTACAATACATTATTTGATCACTGAATAATTATTTTGCATGCATGATATTATCCTCTTTCTAATTAATAGGATAAAGACAAACAAATGACTACCCACTTTTAAAATAATTGTTTTGTTATGAGTCGTCGATTCTGCGAAATACAAAAGGGATCATGAATAAATTATTAATCTTTCGTATCTCTGAATATGAAGTGGTTTATTGAACTAATTCTCGTGATAGCTCCCTCTTGCTAAGCTGCAATGCTATTTATAAGAATTGTTTTTTTTCAATTGTGTTAAGGTCAATTTAGACCGAACGCGCATATGCTCATTTTATCCTCACATTTTTGTGTAAACAAGGACAGAACTACATTGAATATTAAAAAAAAGTAATTGATACGAGATCTGGGAATGAGACTGATGCCGAAAATATAGTTTTTAGTTTTTTTTCCCGTTTGTCAGTCTGACTGGATGTATGTTCCGGATTGGCACAAAAACGGCTCAACTGATTTGGATGAAATTTGGCACACAGATAGTTTATAACCTTGATTAATACATAGGGTACATTTAATCCCGATAGTACGTTTCTGTGTGATATTTTCCAACATACTCCTACTCGCGGAGGCGATCGGCGGCGGCGGTCTCTCGCGTCCGGCCCTGGTCCAGGCCATGGTACGGAGCGAGAAGTACGAAGTGAGAAGCCGTCACCTCCTTCTGCGAAGCAGTAATACTTGGGAAAGAGGATTAGGAGCGCGTGAGGGAGAGGCAATCGTTGCACCCTCACGCCCCTAGTCGCCGCAAGAGGAGACACCCTGGGCGTCGGGAGTCAATAGCCGATTCCCGGCCACCGAAGGCGCGGGCTTGCGGACGGCGATCAAAAGGTAGCTCGCCGTCCGGTAAGGACCAGGCCCGGGTCGAAGGCGCGTTGTGTTCCACGCGCGCCTCAAAGTGATGTCAGCACCAAATGACGGGGTCTCCTCGGGCTGATGCCTGCCGGGGTCGCGGATTGTTCGTAAGAGTTACCGTGGCCCTGGCACACAGGCAACTGAAGGAACACGGGTGGGTTTTAGTCAGTAAAAGTCTGACATGCCCTCCCGCTCCGGCCAGTGCAGGAGAAGTTATTTGATGATTTCCCACCCAAAAAACAAAGTCATGGAAATCGCTTAAGCTTATAACTTGCACCGCACTGCTGACGCTGAGTGCGGTGTGGTTGCGGGCCGTAGCATCATCAGCGCTGACGTCATACATAACACCTACATTAGAAACGGTGGCATATTATACCCACATACAGATGTGCATGTGTGTGTGTTAGATAGTGAGCGAGCGTGTAGGAGTTAGCGTGCAGCCAATCATGTGCATTCTTTGGAAGCTACCGCGACCGTCCAACCAATACAGTGCGTTATTTTTGTGTAGGAAATGCAGCGTTTTTTGTTGTTTGGTCTAAAGTGAAATAGATATCTCAGAGTAGATAATAGAATATATTCATTATATTATAGTAGAAGAATAGAATATATTCTCAGAGTAGTCAGATAGGAAACGCCGACCTAATCTAGTTTGAAAATATGATTGACGTGTAAAAGTGTTTGTACAAACCTACTTACAGAAATAAAATCATTTATCATTTATAAGGGTGATACGAATTGTGAAAGTTTCGGTGTTTTGATCAGGCTTGCTGATTACTCGTTCCTTTCTTTAGTTTTAGGAGAGTAGTTGCCATGCGTTTCAAGCAAATAAATTATTCAAGGAGCCTAGCCAAGCAGCTGATGTAGTTGGCCTGTGAATTATGATGCAATCAAGAAGAATAAATGGTTTTATGTTTTTAACTTTTGTCACTCTTGCTAATCACCAGACCAAAAGCAAACGAAACTTAAAAAAAAAAACATTTTTAATTTTTATTTCGTTTAACCTTCTGTCGCTTATGCCTCGTACCGTTCCAAGTAGAGTGCGGTGCGGTAGTGAGCCACGTCATCACGGTTGTATGACGTCAGACCGCAAGAGTACATTGAAAGCGATGCGAGCCTGCGCCAATAACGAGCCACAGTGACGTATTCATTACTTGTTCCCGTAGTGGTAGGAGGGATGCTTTTAATTGATTTTGTAACACAATGGGAGTTTTAATTTGTTTATTTATTTTTGCTACTACTGAGCATGAAGTCCGGGTTTTGAAATTACTCAATAGCAGCCCGGAGTTTGGATTTGATCTCGGTTGATGGCAATAGGCTCGGCCTCTGTTACATGGGACTTAAACATGAATGGCGAAATGTGGGTGTACAATATGGGACACATCTGCATTACCCTTCGAAGATTACCGGCGTGAAGTTTTGTAATTTGAAGCAGTATGTGTATTTTTTTGTCTGATTTCGTTTGCCATACCTATGATAAGAAAATAATGGGGGCGTCCAGACCGTATTTCGGCCATGGCGGCCAATCTCAACGGAGACTAGCCTTCGGCGCAGGAGGTAGAAAGAAAAACACGAAATACGAAAACGAAATACATACTAACCCTATTGTAGTTATGAAGCAAAACGAGAATAGAATATAAAACAGAACCATCGCTTGGATTTGGAACTTGTAAATAAGTGAGTTAAGCAGTGCAGTTTATCCATTCTCGTATTTAATCCTTTTTTTTTTGTCGAAACGATTGTTTGAAGGTGTTTTGTTTGCGCTGTGTTTGGTCTTTAACCAAATTCAAAAAAAAAGAAGGAGGTTCTAAATTATACTGTATTTTTTTTAATGTGTGTTTATCACTCAGAACATTATTCTAGGTGAACCGATTTTGATGATTCTTTTTTTATTTGAAAGCTGGTGCTTCTCATGTGGTTCTAAATCAATTTGATCATGATACGCAAAATACGCATTATTAAGGATAACTTAAAAACTGCTAGTCATAGCAGTTTTTAAGTTATCCTTAATAATGCGTATTTTTTCCAATTAGTTTATATTGATGATGTGACTACCTGTCGCTGTTATTTACATATCAGGTAGTGGTACTTATACGAATTTGTATGGGTGAAAAAAGTTTTTATTTTCCACTTTTTAGTTGTGGTACCTACTACCACAACTAAAAAGTGGAAAATAAAAACTTTTTTACAAAAAAACAACCGACTTCCAAAAAAAACTACAAAGTGTAAAATAACTTTAATTTCGGAAGTCGGCGGCAAAAAACGAAAATACAAAACCAAAGACACCGACTTCCGAAATTAAAGTAATTTTTCAGTTTGTAGTATTTTTTTTGGAAGTCGGTTTTTTTTTTTAATCGAATTGTTTTTATCGGGTACACTTCTGCCTAACCCTCGGGTATTACATGCGGGATGTTATGTTTTGTTATTTTTTTAAACAGATCGTTTAGTATAGGGATTGTGTCCAACAGTCACTGCGATAGATTTATTGGTTGGTTTAAAAAGGCTTATAATCGTATCCTTGGATTTTTTGTACGTTAGCTTAGTTGTTTTATTATTACTTCAGTCAACCCAGGTTAGCGCAGTCCTCTGCTGGACATAGGCCTCTCCCAAACTGCACCACAACACCCTGTCCTCCGCCTTCCGCATCCAGTCTATCCCAGCCACCTTTTTGAGGTCGTCGGTCAATCTAGCTGGGGGGCGTCCCACACTACGTTTCCCGATACGCGATCTCTACTCCAGGACTCGTCTACTCCCCGGCCACCGTTCCTTCGACAAACATGGCCAGCCAACAAGTATTCTCTAGTATTATTACTTGATAATTTACAATCCTTAAAAGATACATTATTAGTTCATGCAGTTTTCAGAACGGGCATGACAATTTAAATGTGAACATCAGCTACAATAACCGAGTCTCGCATGACAGTACTATTCTCATATATCTCGTGATCTCGAGAGAAGTAAATTTGTCTGGAATTGACCGGGTTTTGAAATTGCAACAGGCTCCTTAAGAATAACATAGCATCATTCTTTGTTTCCCCAAAGGCCAGGGCACAGAAGTGTAAGTATAGTATACTCACAATTCCCCAGTTGTGTTTATGGCCCATGTAGTAGGGGGCGAGCTTATTGCCATCAACCGACTCCGGGCACAAAACTAGACTCTGGGCTGGAAAGAAAGAAGAAATTCCAGATGGAAAAACTCAATAACACTTTGCTCGATACCCAGGTCGGGCAAAGTGTTAAATATTGCGTTTTACTATCTGAAATTTCTTCTTTTAGAACGAAGTTCCTTAACGCACGGTACGGACTTGGCGGATGGGGGGCTAGGCGAAAATAAGTGTAAGAGTTTTACGTCACGGGTTTCCGTCACGACCCTTTCTTTAGTGTAGACGGCTATCCATAGCGCGTGTGCTATTCGCTGTACCCAGTCATAGGTTCACGCTTATTGGTTGAAGGCAGCCAGTAGTTTGTTTCTTTTTTTATGTGAATAATTTATTTTTATCTAAAAAAATTATATTACGACTCTCTTATTTTTTATAGCCAATTAATTGACAAATTGACTGAAAAACTACGAAAGGAACTTCGTTCCAACCCAGTGTTCCATGAAACTCACGCATTTGTTTTTTCAAGAATTAAAGATCCATGAACCTCAAGGCCACCACGGATCCAAAAGAAAGTAAAATTGAATATTCAGAACTTCTCAAGACACAAGCTAACATTTGAAATCGCAATCCCGTACGTCATAATACCGCTCATACCCCGTAAGTCATAAAACCGCTTCATAAATAATACCGCTAGGTGCGGTACTCAGAGCTCAGAGCAAGAACCCGCGAATAACGCAGTCCGTTTTTAATAATGTTTACTGCACGGATAAATGCAAGAGACAGAAGGATCACTTTCATCAATAAATTAGTAACTACACGAACGATCACAGAGCAAATCCCCAAAGGTTGACTGGTAGAAAATGCCTATGGCATTTAGTCCGCCTCTGTACATCTGTGTGCTTAAAGTATTATATAAATAAATTAATAAATCTCAGTGTCAATCTTTCAAAAAATGTTTTTCTTAGCATTTAGTTATTAACACTTTCTTGTTCATCTCTTAAAACAAAAGAACGTCTAACTATATTTTTGATATTGATTGCGACTATACTTTTATTTAAGAAATAAAATGAATTGGCCTTCAGTGGTGCTAAACGTATTCACTTAGTTGCCTCAAAGAAGTTTATCTTCTGAAGCATACACAGTTGTAATTGCTTTGAAAGATTTGTTTGGTTGCGTTCAATCGAGAAAAGCGCGTTGGTACTTTAAAGTATGTTGACAGGACTTCCAAGAGGGAGTCTTGAGAGACCCGTCAAAATACAGGCGCAACCCATCTAAAAAAATGCCCCGCCCTGGAAAATTCAAGCATTTGCATTTTTTTAATCAAAGCTACCAATGTTAACCCCCGTTTCATTATTTTTAAGCACCGCACTTGAATCTTTGGTGACATATTTTTGCTCTATTTCACTTAAAATTATTTCAGTGGTGTTTCTGGCATTTCCGTACTCTGTGACTCAACCGATGTGAAACTAACAAGTGGTTCGCAGGGTTGGCGAGTGGTAATGTGCAAATTCATTGTATTTTTGGCAGTGTGATCTCAATAACGACCTTCATATAACCTAGATGCTAAACAATGGGGTATTGAGAGTAATTCCGTTTCAGGACATATGTGTTGTATAGTTACTATGATTAACAAAAGTTAGTTAAATATAATATACTAGGTACTTATTCTTTCAATCTAGATCGCTCTATTTCGCTCGATAGATCGGTTTTAGCGATACAACCGCCCATTCTTTCACCCTATGTAATATCTGTAATTTTATGGTGTACATAAGGTCACTTCTTGTAGTTAAAAACGTTCAAATTCAAGTCACAAACGACAAACAATAACTTGTCAAAATTTTTGTTTTTTGGACAGATTGAGATTAGAATGCAAATGTTCCTAAACATACGGCTCGTTAGGAACTGGACCAACTATTTATAATTAGTTGGTTCTAGTCTTGACGGGCTGTATTTCACGTTGGTAACACAAATATTTGGTTTGTGTGCGAATCAAAGCCCCAAGGAGAACTACAGTTGGCTTGTAATTGTGGTTGCCACCTGACCATTTCTCACTGACTGAGCACCAAACGTTTTCGGACTTTGTGCTTTTAGGTGGTAGTACTATTCGACGAGTCAATGCAAGTTTTCGCTGAAAATTAGGTCTTCAGTGCTTCTCTGGTCTGCAGCATTATGCTGAATGTATCATTTGATACTTTGATGTACTACACACATCAAAAGTGTCTAAAGATCCAGCACGTTTTTACTAGGTACTAAAAATCTGATATTTTTATTATATTTGTTTGAACTCCTTTAGATACTATTTAGTAAATTTCGTCATTTGAAAAGGGAATAGTTTTTGAATTTCAGTCAACAGATGAACATCTTCTACGAGTATCAAGTCATATTCCTATATAGCCCTACAACAGGTTTGAGGCAAAACGAGTAAATTTTCTGCCATACTTCTAAGTGGAATTAATACAAAAGAACGTTATTATCGAATCATTTCGTCATTTCAGCCGAGAAGAAATGAACAAAGCCGTGGGGATGTTGGAAGCCGGTTCTCGGCAACGTGCTGTGGTTATCGCTCTGAGCACTACGCAGAGTGTTATAGGTCAATTTTGGACACACTTCCACATGGGGCGTGGTAGAGCGATAGAGGACGAGCTCGCATCACCACACCTAGACAAGATCGTTACATACAAATTACCACTCGACGAAATCGTACAATGACCGCGATGATGTTGATCACCAGGCTTCATAGCTCTTCAGGGATGTTAATAAGCGATCAAACCATAAGATATTGCTTGCATGAAGTCAATTTCCGTTCCCAAAGGCCGCTACGTGTACCACCTATTGAGCCCCGCAATCGCAGAGTCCGTTTACAATGGGCTCGTGAACATATTCTAGAAATTAGGAGGAAGAAGAGTAGTGTTTTGTGTGTTTTCTGACGAATTTTGCTTTGGTATGAGGCCACATACTAGACGTTCACGGTATTGGAAGACACCTGGACGCCAAGAACGCTTAAAACCATTTTCATCAAATTGTCATTTTTATTTAATTTCAATAGGGCAATTTTTTTTTTAACTCCTTCCATCCCTAAACACTTTTGATGTGTGTATAGCGATAGATTTTCTTTCATATTAAGTTCAATTGAATATCTAGTTGCCTCGCTGGTCAGCATAAGGTCCTGGGTCCGATTCCCGGATCGGGTAAAGTGTTATTGGATTTTTCCAACAGGAATTTCGCAGTAGCAGCCCGGAATTTAGATTCGTGCACGTTTGATGGCGATAGGCTGTCCCCATAGAAATATAAAAAAAACAGATCTACGGCTGACCCCCTATTACATGCGACTTAAACATAACTGGCGAAATGTGGGTGTACAATATAGTACACCTCTGCATTACCCTTTGAAGATTACAGGCGTGATGTTATGTTTTGTAATTTCAAGCAGTATGCGTATTTTTTTTCTGATATAAATTGCCATACCTTTGATAAGAAAATAATGGGGGCCTCCAGACCGTATTTCGGCCATGGCAGCCACTCTCAACGGAGCCTAGTCTTCGGCGCTGGAGGTAGAACGAAAAACACGAAAAACGAAAACGATATACGTACTAACCCTATTGTAGTTATGAAGCAAAACGAGAATAGAATATAAAACAGAACCATCGCTTGGATTTAGAACTTGCAAATAAGTGAGTTAAGCGGTGCAGTTTACCCATTCTCGTATTTAATCTATTTTTTTTTTTAGTTCAAACGTTTGTTTGATAGTATTTTGTTTGCGCTGCCTTTGTTCTTGTCGGGGAGTATGTGGAGAAAGAATTGCATGCAGACTCGCAAACATTCTAGAAATTTTCTCTTGCACAGCAGCAAATACAGGTATAAGTACTTTGCCTGAACTATATTTAGCTTTTTCAACATTTTGGGAATTTATATTTTCGAAATATTATATTAATATTTTATCTGAACTAGGTATTTAATTTAAAATATATTGTATTTGTATAATATTATTAATATTTTTTCAAAAATGTACAAATTCAGAATATTTCATGGATGGATATGGATATGGATGCAAGAAACAACTTCACTAACGAAGCATGTACTTATTAATGAGTTTAAACGAAGTATTTATCATACATTGAACAGTTCTATTTCACAAGACATTTCAAAATATGTATTACTAATGTATCCCTACTTGTCTCTATGAGATACAAAAGCTCTATCTCCTATGGTCCAGTTAAGAGATTAATCTTCGTGTGACGCTAAATTTAGTCTCAATACCTACTTACAATCAAAACATACATATACAATGGTAGACTAAGAGAGACTAATGTAGACATTCAAGTGGATTTTAGAGCAATGATAATTGAGGTTTGTATTTTAATGAAAACCTCTTGATTGTAATCACTTAAAAATAAATCTAAACCATTCTGAAGGAATGGAAATATTGTAGCAGCGAGTGCTACGTCGTACCTATATTGCTACGCCGTAGCACGCCTCTACTGGCGATGTATTTTTTTCAATGATTTAACGATGTTTTTACTCAACATAACATAACGGTCACAACATCACGCCTGTATTCCCCGAAGGGTTAGGCAGAGGTGTACCTAGATGTGTAGATTTTTTTATAGTAGCTTTAAAAACCAAACAGCTGTAAAAAAATAGAAGACTTTCTCTTTTGAATACCTTAATATTTAATAATCTTGAAGAGCTCTAAGTTGGTGAAGCTCTCAAGTAAAGCTTATGAGTTCCTACTTTAATACAACCCGGATGCAAGGAAGCCAGGAAGTCAGAACATGTGGCGAGGAACATGCAAGTCTTGTTTTATTCATAAAACTTGCAGCTTCATAGTAACAACGTCTCATGTGACTCGTGAGGTCGCGTACTTAAAATATAAGATAGTTGCCATTTTATTAAAATCGAAACGTATTTTTTTTATGGTATAACATAATCAAGAGTATTATATACCTATTTATCTATCTACACGTCGAAAACCATAATTTAAATTATGAGAGACTCATGATCGAATAATTACTGATAAATTGAGATGGTAAATCTATTTAATGAAAATCTGAAATTCATTCGTTCACCGACACACAACACAACACACACCCCACACAACCTAAACCACAACCCCCACAACACACAACCTAAAGCTCTGGTTAAAGAAACAAGAAATTGACGCAAGAGTTCTTCATATAGCGAAAATGAGCTCTAAATGAAGGATTTTTGAAAGTTCATCCCCTTCAAGGGTTTTAATAGGGGATTATTTATTTCATTTTCAAAAATTTACGTTTATGATCCACTGGAAAACAGTTTTAGAATATAGCATACTTAGGCTATAATGTTCCCACTGCTGCGACCCAGGTCTCCCCTCTTTGAGAGGGAGTGGGCTATAATTTACCTGGCAGGCCCAGTGCGGGTTGGTAGTTGTTACATATCTTCAAATTTTTGGTTCTTGGACATGCTGGTTTCCTCACGATCCTTTACCATTTGAGAGCGGTGGTGATGAAATTATTTATATAAATTAAAGTAAACATTTAGAATTTAACCTTTTATTGAAGTGAATACTTCTTTAGGCGCGTTGAGCACTTTTTGGGTGAACAAAAATCATGGAACTCGCGTCATCGTCACCGAAAGCTTTCCATGAGCTATATGTATACTGTGTATATATGTGTAGTTATTGGGTGAACAAAAAGCGTGAAACTCGCGTTATCGTCACCGCACACTTTGACGATACAATTCACAAGTTACTTAGTTTTCACTTCTATCGGCAGTCCTCAAAGACTGCCCCGCATTTTTTTTTAACAAAACTATCAAGTATTACTGTACTCATTTGATAAATGTGCGCTCACGACGTCCATCGCTTTTGATTTAATACTAACAATTTTATTACATGAGAAGCGGGAAGTGTGCTAGTGTCAGCTATCGTAATATTATGGAAATAGTGGAAGAAAACCGTGCTATTTATATTATTTTCCTAAGAAAAATAGGTACCAAGAAAACGAGAACCGCGTGAGGCCATTAATTTGTACACACAAGTTTTTCTTGCCGTGAAAAACTACGGTTTATACGCCGTGCCATAGTGATCCATACAACACTGATGACCGTGCCTACACACGGCGTATAAACTGTATTTTTTCACATCAAGAAAAACGTGTGTGTACAAAGGGTCTTAAGAAACCGTAGCAGATGGCGTTCTTTAGTTTCTGCCTACCCATATGGAAGAAAGGCGTGAGTTTATGTGTGTACGTATGAACAAGTGGTTGCAATCGCTAATGCTTACCATGAGGTTCTGGGTATGATTCCCAGATCAGGCAAGTGTTATTAGTTTTTTCTTTCATCAGGATTTTTTCAGTAGCAGCACGGAGTCTGCGTTTGTATCCGGTTGACAATGACAATAGGCTCGCCCCTATTGCATGGGACTTAAATATAACTGGCGATATATGAATGTACTATACGTACACCTCTTACCCCTCGGAGTAAACACGTGTAAAGTTATCTTATATTATGTGTTAGAATCACCAAGGTCGTTATACAGTAGGACTAAATATAAAGAATTCATAGCACTTTAGAAATGTATTTTTTTAAAGACATCTTCAGAAGGCCAATTCCTGTAAACGCTATATATTATGACAGATTGACACTGAAATTAGGTTAAGCACGTTCTTAAAAATACAGGAATAGCCGCTCAAATTAATGCGTCGCGTTGCAAAAAACTTGAAACATGATTCGAACGAAATATTACCAAACCCCATTGCAACTTTAAACACAACATGATATCCCATTTTTTCCATCAACCGTCAACTATGTCACGAACTTATCCATTCTAAACCCACCTTTATCTCTGATCAGCCTCCATTATTAAAACATTTCCGACATGTCACGCTTAACACTTGTTTGGCTTGTACCTTCCATAATAAATGCTTGTTCAAACAAGGTGCTTCATTTGTACAGTCTCAACGTAAATTAACTTGTTACAGTAGATACGATGTGACACCAACTTGTCAACTTGGCTAATTATTTTAGTTGGAGGTAAGGGTGGGTTCAGGTGAGGAGAGTAAAGGCTTTGTGTGAGATGTTTGCATGTGTTTGAAGGCTTGTTGTTTGATATTTTGAAGGGAAGAAGATTTGAAGGAAGTTAGAGTGAAGTCAAAATGTTGAAACAATTCACCAGGGATACGGAAGGTAACGATTAAAATCGACAATTTAACCTAGAGAAAAAAATATTTCTAAATTCAATGGAAAGTTGGTCAAGCCAGCCTGTGTTTTGTGGACAGGTTCATGAAGTTCGCGCAGTTAATCTTTTTCACAACACGAAAGCAAAGGCCACCAGGAGTTCTTTAACAAAACCGACATCTGACCGGTGACCGTCGACAACCTATCAAATTTACAAGTTACTTTCATATATTTTCTACTCCATTTAATAGCACTTGTCAAAAAAATGTATCAATTTTGTAAAAAAAAATACAAATATGTCGCAGTGTCAGTTGTATTAAATAAGGCCCGGGACTCGCAAAAAAGTGCTCAGGAAAAACTCTTTCATTTCCTCACACAGACACCTTATTATTATAATGCCTTTACCTCAACATATATTAATCTTTATAATCTCTCTACTAACTACCTATGATACTATCTACACAGTACAGGCAAGTAAGCTCGTTTACCTCCGCGCGCTAATCGAGTCTAAACACGTCCTTAGTTTAAAACTGTTTAGGCTGAAATTTGGTTCCTCAAACTTAGCTTCGTGATTGGCTTTCAAAATTGTCTTATGGATAACGATTTAATATAGGTGTAATAATATGAGAGTTAGTACGAGTATTAGTAGGGAATCATAACTATGTATATTTGAATATATTTATCCGAATTAAGAAGAGCATTCAGCTGCAAAATCCGTTTGTAATCACAGTTTTGTAATTTTGGCAATATTCTTTGAAATTGACTTTGATTATTTTTCATCGAACTTGATTATTTTGATGCCTGGCTATAGCAAACATGAGCACCTACCTATGTTATATTTAATAAATATGTTAAGTATTGTTCTTTTTAACCCCTGATGCAAAAACGATGGGGCGTTATACGTTTAACTTGTCTGTTTAATCAAGAAGACAATTTGTCTCCTATACCGGATTTTACGGTAATACTAAGTACACACATCAAAAGTGTCTAGCGATCAAGGTATTTAAATAAAAAATGATTGCCAATGGAAGTTAAATAAAAATGTCTAATAAGATTGATTAAATAAAATATTCTTGATGTGTAGATGAACGAAGTACTCTCTGCATTTTCATTAATAAAGACTTATCGCGATTTTTGCTTATGCTGGATTTTTAACCAACTTCAAAAAAAGGAGAAGGTTTTTATTTTATGTATTTTACTTTCTATTTTACTCTTACACACGCTGTCTACATCTCTTATCTACTCTGTTTCAAAGTCTGTTCTTTCCAAGAGATTTCGTCATAAATCGTTAAATAAATAAATAAACCTTTCGGAATTATCTAAATGATATTAAAAGCCGCATCAAAGTCTATCGCGTAATTCAGAAGAAAAATGCGGTTACACAGACATGCAAGTGACTCCAGTTTTTAGTACATATACAGTACAACTATTTCCTAATGTCCCTCGGGAATCATCGCATTTCCGAATACAAACGAATGCTAATTTCCATGTCCATCAATTATTAGATTTATCGTAATTTGAATTCAGAACTACGTACTTTATTGTTATTTTGTTTTGACGTAACAACACAACAAAATAGTTAGTTCTGTATTCAAATTATTATACACGATAATTGATGGACATGGAAATTAGCATTGGTTTGTATTCGGAAATGCGATGATTCCCAAAAGACATTAAGAAAATAGTTATAATGTATAGATTTATGTAGATAGCTGAATGTATATCTACCTATTCATATCTCTAAAAACTAATATCATACTATGTACTCGTGTAATATATATACACTGCCAGTGATATTAATATTCGTTTCATATTAATATCTTAATAACATAAGTTTGTAAAGGCACTACATTTATAGTTGAGCAGTTTCTGAGAAATAAATGATGAGACATCTCATGCTCAAAGTTAAGTTGGAAGTTTAGTAACATCATCGATCATTCTGGAACCAAACCGAAGTTTCTTAATGTAAGTAAGATTATATGTTTCTTTAGAAAAATATATCAAGTATTTGCCAAGTTAAAATTTTCATGTGCTTAGCTTTTTAGAATTGGTTTCCTTTCAGAAAAGTACTTACTTTGTTGCTAAGAGTCACGGAAAGAAAAAAATACTCTATTTGAAAATATTTCTTTAACGAACCAGCCACACGGACATTATATTAATAATGTTTACTTTTTGTGGAAAATGAGAGCACAAACTACCATCCTACATCCTTTTAAAAAGTCAATGTCAAATCATTTATTTCAAATAGGCACAAAAGGCACTTCTGAACGTAAAAATATACCCATAACTTAAAATTTAAAAAAAAAGACCTTAGATTAATAATTATGTTTTTATAATATTTCTGTGTAACTCATCCTTGTGTACAATTAAAATATTTTGCATTGTATTCAAGTAACAACCAATTAACTGGCACTCTAATTGCGTATTACACTTTCAATCAAAATCCGAGGATTGTGAAGGAAATTTCGTGTCCATTGCTTCATCGGTTTGAAAAATTCTTCCGCTCAACAATGTAAATAACGCAATGAACGTGGTTGAACAGTCAAAATTAAAGACACGCGGCGGCGGAGGTTACTGTGGGGTAAATTGTGTAACACACATAGATGACAATTGATCGCCATTTTATGTGTGTGTCACAATTACCCCGCAGTAGCCAACATTCCAGCTATCACGCTCGAGTCCGAAATCCCCACTGATTGGGGGGGTCTACACCTTAGCACAGAGTCCGTAATTTCGGCCGAAATTGCGTGAATTTCCTACTCCGTATCACTTACGGACATACAAATAGTTTCAAGTCCGAACTTAGAATGAATGACAACACGATTTGATAGTTGTCCCTACTCCTGATGTGATTTATCCCGTTCGAAAAATTTAATTTGACACTCGTTTTACAAATCGTCTATTTTCGGACGGACCCGTATCTTCGATGACGGACTTAGAGAGGAGACCTGCAAAAACTGGCCTGGATTATTGTACTAGCGTTTAACAACTGAGCCGCGAGCCTGCGCATTGGTGAAGCGGGTAAGGACAGCTGAACAGAATCCTGGCATGATAGCCAATTTATAGCCATATGAAAAATGTGTTGGTGGCCGTCCTACCATCTACGTGGTGCTCACATCAGACCAAGATTATGTTTGGACTTTAAAAGAGACTGACCTCTGAGTTTGTTTCGGTCTTTCTTCTCAGAGTAGCCATAATATACTTTTGTGTTTCGTATTGTGTGGCTATATGATATAGCAGTGACAACGCAGGGATCAGATGAAGAATAACGTCAGTTTTAATAATATAACGAGTACATTTTGTTGGCTGTGGGTAATGAAAATTAACAATCTAGGTTAAGTACACTGGAAAGACTAAGTCAATGATATCCTAGAGGTAATGTGTTGCGAAAAAGTCATAAGAGATACAGCTGTAACAAGACTCACAAATAAAATCTTAAGTAAAACGTAATTTCCCTGCTGATAGCTCAGAGCTGATGCTTAGAGTTGATATATGACAAATTGTAACAAGAGAGGTGGAACTACGCGTCACAAAATACTATGCAAGATTCGTGAGATTTACTAAACACTTGTTGGCATATATTCCTATTTAATTGTCATGCAACATTTAGGTTATACAAGAATGGATAACTTTATCTTGAATAATAAATGATTTTATTTCTGTAAGTAGGTTTGTACAAACACTTTAGACGTCAATCATATTTTTTTAACTAGATCAGGTCGGCGTTTCCTATCTGACTAATCTGAGAAGAAAGGCCGAAACAAACTTAGAGGTCTCAGTCTCTTTTGAAGTCCATACATAATCTTGGTCAGATCATGTGGAGGCCAGTATCTGAAATAGTCTTTTGAGGAAAGAATCACACAGGTTGAGTGGACCTGTCCAGTCAGTGCAGACATTTAACAGTAATCCTGCAGCTCAACTCAGAACTTAAGGAGCTTAATGATTATAAATATAAGTTGTACACTTTGCAATTAGCGTACAAAGTATAAGTTAGTGAATCAATTAGATTCAAAAGCTTTTGAATTTTACACGAGAAAAATCTTGAGGAATTTTAAGTTATTTTACTGCAAAATAGCTAAAGAATTAGATTCGCAATCAAGCCGTAAAATTACACCGTACAAACTTATCGACGGACAGACCCTCTTACGCGTTTTAAATTTGATTAACAATTCCTACCTATTCGACGAATTCAGTTTCCACGTTCCCAAAGTCTCTGATTCCTTCTTATCCGAAAAACCATATTGCTTAAACACAATCTGACATCCCCCCTCTACCCCTCACCCCCATGAGATAGGGGTGAACACTGGTAAACCCTTTGGGACAAATTGAATCGACTTACCTTACAGGTATTCCGTACTCAATGCTTAGATCTCTTATACGTCGTGTTCTGAAAAAGCTTTTTGAAAAGATAGACGTATCGTATGTACGTCTTTGCAGGCCGAGCGTTTATTGACAGAGAAAAATTGTATTTACTGCTTAAGGATTTTGGAGAAATTTTGAAAGAAATTTTGGAGTCGTGTATCTACCTAATTACGTGCTCTTTTGTTTTTTTTTTAACTTTTACTTTTTATTCAGTCAAATTCAAAGTCAGTAGAAAGGAGTATGTAAGGATCGTAGCAGGTGGCGTTCTGGAGTGTCTGCCTACCACCATGGGATGAAGGCGTGAGTTGGGAGTGAGTAAGTAAAAATGGCCTCTATTATTTCTAAAACAGAATCCAAATACTTTATAAATGGTTATCAAAATAACCCGTTATTGGACACAGCAACCGACCATATTCCAACGATTATTTAAAACCTCAATTTGCATGAACTCATGGTACGTCGTCCTCAAAGATTAAGATGATACCAAAAATAAAAAAAAAGGAAAAACGTTCAAACCGTCGAAGGTAAGTCGACAAGGGAATATAAATTATGAACGTTGTCAATCGAACCTTTACTCAATGTACCCACTTGGTCTGAAACACCTTTGAGCCTCGTGAGTTGGGTGGGGGATTCTGTGATGTATCAATTGTGAGAACACTGGGTTGTACTCCCTCGGAGGGTAGGGAAGTGCAAATACTGTTATACGTACATCCTGAATTAATTAGGTAC
Source organism: Griposia aprilina (assembly GCA_916610205.1). Taxonomy (NCBI): domain Eukaryota; kingdom Metazoa; phylum Arthropoda; class Insecta; order Lepidoptera; family Noctuidae; genus Griposia; species Griposia aprilina. The sequence goes on along the minus strand of OU744295.1, from coordinate 2,189,138 downwards.
CACTCTGAAGCATTATCAATGAGAAAAAATAAGTGATAAATGTGTCTGTACAGCGTTTACCTTATCAAATCTGGTATCACTAGCGAAAAGCGTAACAGCTGAACAATTTTTTGAATGACGTCACACAGTTTGGAGAATTTACGTAAGCCAAAATCCTTAAAAAAATCTTCGATCCCGGCTGTCATTCATCATCAGACATAACAATCAGAAGTCTGAAGGTCTGACAACCAAATTACCGAGGAATATCGTGTTACCCAGTAACTGGGTAGCGGAGGTCAGATTGGCGTTCGCTTCATGTTAAGTACTAGTATTCAGCTATATCTGGTTAGACTAGAAGCTAAGACAAAGGCTTGGCAGATGATAAATGGGTATTTCATCAACCACTTTCCACTTTCTTTTTACGTAAAGATAAAGCAAATAATCGCACTCCAGAATACTTCCCCTCTTAGAATTATCAATCACAATACATTTGCGAAAAATCGGGTCAAAGTAGATGGAACATCAATTTGATACAAACTTAGTTTTGCGTAACGTTATACAAAAGTTATGTATGAAAAATGATTTCATCCGTGAGAGCGCGAATTTGTGTGAGCACTTATTTTGTTTATCATTCCAAGTTTTGGGGTGTCAGATTAATAAATAAGTTTTTTGTTGATGTTCAATGCTATGTTACGGGTCATTCTTGTAAATGAAAATATAGACAATACTAGCTGTGCCCCGCGGCTTCGCCCGCATAAGCCTCGATCCCGTGGGAGCGGTCTATGAAATATACTTTACGACCTAGTCTCATACATACCTGCCTACATAAAAAAAATCATAAAAATTGGGCGAGCCGTTTCGGAGGAGTGCGACCACAAACACCACACGAGATTTTTATATTTATAGATTAAATGTTTAATTTATTAACACTTAAGGTCATGCAAGGAACCACGAGCTCAGCATTTGCAAAAATTGATTTGGTGACAAACAATAAATCAATAGGCATTATACATTATAATAATAAATGTTTTAGGGTCAAGTTTTTCTCTAGTTGTGCAGCCTTTATAACTTTATTACCTGTATTACTTGTAACCTCCTGCTGTTCTTCAATTCATTCATTAGTGATGCACATCATAGCTAACCATCAGGTTGGATGAATGTCAATTGAAGGTCAACTGTTTTAAACTAGCGACCCGTCCTGCTTCGCACGGTTTTAACGACAAAAATCGAGATTTAATGATTATTAACTATAATATTATGTTAGTTTAAAGTTGACGTTTTGTACACATAAACCTTTCGGGATAAATTCTCTAAATCGACGGTGAAGTATAATATCTAATAACTAACATTTTAGTGATTTTCGCTTTATTGCATATTCGTAGGTAAAATATTAAAGACCTCGTATGTCCAAAGACAAAAGGTCTGACATCATTATCACCATCACAAGCTTTTCCTAATTTTTTTTTAAAATAATTAACTTTTTGATTCAAATGTTAAAAAACTATAGAAATTAAAAAAAAAAATCACCTCCTGTAAAATCATGGTTTTGTAATTATTAGATATTGATACTACATCGTTGAATGATGGTAGGTATAGTGTTTTTTTTTTTTTTTCTTTAATTTTCGTATGCTGCACTGATTGACGTCATCACGTCAAAACCAGCTATCACCACCAGCTATCGCTGAAAACCAGCGCTGGGGCTCTGTCTCGCATAGGGTCGTAGCATTATGCTGAGCGATTGACGTTTTGCGTGGGTGTGACGCATATTTTCCCCCAACCCGTTCTTTTTTGTATTTGTGGTTTTTCTTTGCGTCATGTTTACCGCAAATAAACGTATTTTCTTTATTTCTTTCTTTCTTTCTTTCTTTCTTTCTTTTATGGTGAAAACCGCATCAAAACCCGTTGCGTAGTTTAAAATAATAATGCGGTCAAATAGACAGTCAGGAAAAGCCACATTAATATACCTATAATATGTATGTATAGAAGAAAACAGAACGATAACAAACTTGAAAACACTTATCTTGTTTACAAACTCAACTTAATGAGGTTAAAGATGATTATTATTAAGAACAGCGTTATCCTTTCAGTGCTAGTTTTTATGACCAGCAGTAACAGTTAGTTATGATCGTGTTTATTCGATAGAGCTTCATAATTTTTGAGTGGGTACGTTACTTTTTAAGGAGAAAGTTTGTTTTATGCGCGTTTCGAGTAACTTATAATTTGGAATCTAAAGAAACGGTTTCTCATTTTCTCTCTCATCTCATTTAGATGAGACCAAATCAAAAATCAAAATCATAATATTTTGTTTTACATAAACGAACATGGGCAGTTATGAAACGTCAGAAGCTAGGTACACGGTTCCAATTGGTTGTTTCCTATGGAGATGAGCCAGCAAGAAACTCCACGGTTACTCTTTTAAAAATAAGGTGCTTTTACAATGTTTCAAATTACAGTGTTGATAGATATGGGAGGACAGTGTAGGCCTGTCAACAAGTAACAGGTATTCAACAAAATAGAAAAGCTCTACAAATCTACAGTCTACAAGTTAGGCCTACAACGTTCTCACATTCACAAAATGTATCGAAGAATCTATGTACAAATAAAAGCCTATTTAAACCAAATGACATGATTGACATTACAACTGTAACAAATCTGAATTAAAATCCTGTCTACAAAAAACATACATAAGGAGTTGAAATAAGAATTGGAGATATATAATGTCAAATAATGAGAAGATTATGTCAAAGAAGAAAGTAACAACAATAAACTTCGTAATTTGGGAGCTTTTAATAGACATTTACATAGTGATGCCGTTTATGAGGTACCAGGGAAGCCACATGTGCTGAAGGAATTATTGCCGAACTTCCTTATCACATTTTTTTTTTAAGTTGAAGTTATTCAAACTTAGATTAATATAAGTTCAAACAATGCCTCACCCCTTGTCGTAGTTTCTTTTCTTTATTTCTTTCTGTTACACCTGTACTGCACTATGAAAGATCTTTGTGAGGCCAATGCTAACGCTGTCGACATGATTGAATTCTGGTCAAAACTGCTATTATTAGGAATCATCGTTACGACAAAGTACAGTGAAATTGAGTGCAGATTAATGTTGTCGGCATGGATAGTAAACTGAAAGCCACGATCAACATCTCTCAAGGATCTTATTAGGCGGTTGGATCAAGGGCCTGATTCAGAAGGCAGTACTCCTCGATACGGCTGGCATCGTGAGGAGGTTCCTGTCTCTGGAGCCCTAACCACCGGTAGCTTGGATCGATACCGGCGGACCACTTTTTTATATTTTTAAATGTTTTTTTAAATGTGTTTAAATTTAAAACCTACTTGTACTTGTGCTTACTTTTCTTCTTCACAAGCAATACAAAGACACTTCAAAGCCACAGCCAGGGCTTAGTATAAAAAAAACCTGCATTACGGCAATACTCGTAGGCAATAACATTTGCACAGTGTTCCGTTTGTGTTCAAACTTCGGGATCGAATCTAATTTGTGTGGCTTAGACGCGCCGTGCGTCCCAATGTGCGCGCTTTAATGAAAATCTAAATTTAGATGAGCTGTTGTTTGGTGCGTGTGTTTTTTTAAATAGTCTTGTGAGAGTTGTTTCGCTGTGCTTCGTGATAAAACTAGTCTTTTAAGAATCTTACACTAGCTAGGCAAGATTTAATTTAAACCTAATTGCTATAAATGGCCACCTAAAAAACCTATTTTTTGGGGGGCAGACAAGACCTCCAAAGTGTTATAATTATGTTTTTGTGAAGAAAAGTTCTTATTACCAGCTAAAAGATTGGAATTATCGTTATCCTTGTATGCAATTTATTGACATCATGATGGTCAAATTGTAATCTACTTAAAATGAAGATTTTTTTCTCTCCACCCTGCATTACCATCTTAAAACATCTACAGCCCAATAAAACCAACCACTTTACAACAAAACCAACATAATGTTAGGCTTAAGACTTAATTGTAACGTGCGGTTACCACCGATTGCTTTCAGGCCCTCTGTCACAACCAAAAGAGGTCTAACCACACAGCGCCCTCTGCCGGCCGATGTGAAGTGTGCCAGGTGCGTCCCGATGGCCCACAAAATCGGTTCCGACCTCGGGATTTAATTTTCTAATGGGTAATGGTGTTCTGTATAAGACATAGCGGAAAAAGATATTATTGTGACGCTGACGTGACGTCATAGATCATAGTGTCAAGATTTATTTTAAAATCGTCTATTTACAAATAATGTAACATCATGACCGTTTTCATACCAATATTTCGCTAGCTATGTTTAAGTCCCATGTGATAGGGGGCGATCCTATCTGTTACATTTTGGTTTTCTTTAAAGTCCCTTCAATTAATGAGCGTTGATTGTCTGTTTTTAATCCAATCTTGTACATTTCATTGCAATAACATTATTTACTTTTCTTGCATTTACCATCGATCTTCTATTCCACACTGTGTGCCGGCTTTAAGGCAAATGTCCTCCATCTACTCCACTTTCTTTATTGCATTTAACCAAATAACCAAGTGTCCTGCTAGTCACTTTGGTCCTTTTTAGATCTTGTAATCTTTGCTTTTTCTTTAGAAATGGATAGAAGAAAGTGACTTTGGAATGAGCTATGCATTTAAAGAGTTAATTGTTATGTAAAGAATAAGAAAGAAACATACAAAACCCACATCACAAAACAAAAAAATGCGGGGCAGTCTTTGGGGACTGCCGATAGAAGTGAAAACTAAGTAACTTGTGAATTGTATCGTCGAACTTTTTGTTCACCCAAAAAGTACACATATATATATATATACACAGTATACATATAGCTCATGGAAAGCGTTCGGTCCATGACGCGAGTTCCATGACTTTTGTTCAACCAAAAAATTCTCAACGCGCCTAAAGAAGTTTTCACTTTAAAAAGTACATAAAATACATACATACAAAGTAGCCAAAAGCCTCGTATTCAAGCAATAAAAGTTAGTCAATGTTGTCCATTGCTTGATGTCAGGTCAGTAGTGATGTGTTTTATGTATTTTTTTCTTTTTAATGTTTTATTTTGGCCCGCAAAAGCCCATCCCTTAGGCCACACAATCATGAATCGTGCCTTTGACACGATCCGGCGCGTATTGATCGCTGTTCACAGTTTCAATCGCTACAACATTGATTAGCAACTTTACACCTTGTTTTTATGTTTACGGCTTCTTTGTGGAGGTTTTAAACTTTGTAGGAGTAGCTGTAGAAGAAAACTAGGTATTCGAATTGGTAAAATACACTCGAGAGCAATGAATCCGGGTCACTTAAAGAATGTTAAAAATCTCGGAAACTAAAAATGATAGGTTAATGCAATAAATTGTATTTAATAGACAATGTAATACTCCTTAAATGAAAGTAAAAAAATATGAGTCACCATACATTTTATTAACACAAAATTACATAAAGAAAAAAACTGCTGATCTCTCCTTAAAACAAAAATAGGAAACATGAAATTTTTGAACTTTATTACGATTTTCTTGAATTTTAATACTTCGTATTGCCTCCTCGTGCTTCCATTACTGCGTTTACGCGGTTTGGCATACTGTACACCAAGTTCCTTATACGATTTTGGGGAATATTCTCCCATTCCTCTGTGAGAGCAATTTTGAGCTCACGAAGCGTGATTGGGGGAGGGTTTCGTTGTTTTACGCATCTGCCTAGCTCGTCCCAAGCATGCTCGATCGGGTTGATATCCAGGCTGCGCGCTGGCCACTCCATACGAGTAATGTTCATCTCTTGAAGGTAGTCATTCACAATCCTACCTGTATGAGGTCGGGCATTGTCATGCATAAATATAGCATCCTCACCTAAATTGACCATAAATGGACCAACGTGATCATTGAGGATTTCTTCCACATATCTTACGCTAGTTAAAGAGCCGTTTTCTATGATCACCAGCTCTGTGCGACTTTCAGAAGAAATTCCGGCCCACACAAGTACAGACCCACCACCGTAGGCTACTTTTTCTTCGATGCATGCTTGCTTGAATCTTTCCCCTGGTCTTCGATACACTCTGTGTCTTCCATCGTGCTTGTAGAGCATAAATTTTGATTCGTCGGAGAACATAACTTTTGACCAATCTTCAATACTCCAATTTACGTGGCTCTGGGCATATCTTAGTCTTGAAATACGATGCCCACGCTCCAGTTTAGGGCCGTTTGCAGGTCTAAGGGGTTTTAAGTTAGATTCAGCAAGCTGACGTCTTACTGTCCATGCACTTGGGTTACTTCCTCCGAGGCGTCGAAACTGATTTGTGAGTTCAGTTCCTGTGAGAAAGCGATTTCGAAGCATGGTGTTCACCAAGTATCGGTCTTCTCGTGCTGTGGTACACCTGGTTCTGCCCGTTCCTGGTCTGCGTAGGTTAGAACCAGTTTCTTCGTAACGTCGGAGAACTCTTTGTACTGTTGACAGCGACACACCGACAGTCCTGGCTGTATCGCGCTGACTCCGGCCGGTTTCCAGCATTGTAAGTATTCTGGTGCATTCTTCAGGCGTAAGCGACATAATTTCAGCTTGAATAATGAATATAGAGCACTATCAACATGGTTTATGTACCCACATAAATGACAGATTACAAACAAAAGCAAAACCAAATGCTGTAATTTCGTAGTTCCATCTTCGAAAGTGGCCCTTTTTCAAATTTGATTTTTTTATGATATAACTTTACAATAACTAAGAAGTTTTAATACCTTCATTTAAGGAGTATTACATTGTCTATTAAATACAATTTATTGCATTAACCTAGCATTTTTAGTTTCCGAGATTTTTAGGATTCTTTAAGTGACCCGGATTCATTGCTCTCGAGTGTATAAACTAGGAATTTGAGCATGGATTTAATTTTTTGAGTGTACTAGTGAATTGCCTGTCATATCGTTATAATTGTGGCAAGTCTTAGACAGAAACGTTACAATTAAGTACGTTTATTAATTTTAGTGTACAAGATTGTATAATAAAGGCGTGGTCAAATTTAAGTGTGTGGTACAAACCATCAAATTGAACCACTTATCAACAGACTGTCCCATATAAAACTTCAATAGAAAGAAAGAAAGAAAAATAGGTTTATTTGCCACAGAAACACGTGCAAAGATCTCTAGAACAGAATTCTGGTAACAATGTAAATAAAAACAAAAAAACAAAATAGATCTATTATCACGAGCGAGATCTATAGTCGATACCTGCACGTCATGACTGTGACAAGAAGGCTTCCACTCAGCATGATGCTGTGCTATGGGGGACCCACAGCACAGCGCTGATTTTCAATGGTTACCCAAAAAGGACGTACGGAAACCAAGTCAGGTTTAATGGTTCTACGTAACAAAATAAAATAAAACAAACAGTAAGCACTAAGAATATGTACTCGACCCAAATGTATGGGACAGCTGATTATTTTTTCGCGACTGAGATGGAGAAAGTTGTTAAATTGTTGGTCTGTACCACACCTTTTTGGTAACACGCTGTATATTTCAATTAAGTCTTTTATTATTTTATTTTCAAACAAGATATTATTTACATAAGGTAACAGACTTAAAATAATAATAATATGAATATGTACATTTATATAAAAAGGAGGGGGGAAAGACTCATAGGGTATCAAAAAATTCGTCCTCATCGTTGTGAACAGGAAATTGAGGCATCTAAATAAGTAATTTGATAGATCTGCTATCCAATTATTAAACGTAATTGATAAGTTATCCAAGCCTTACCTACTGATTGGAACACGTTCTGTTTTTTTTTCCGAAAAAAATAGATGACGAATCAATAATTGAGATTACATGTACACACATTCTGATCACTTCTGAAGTTTTACCTCAAATTGAATCTATTTGTAGAGACTGCGTGTTACAGTAACTGGGTTGTGGAGGTCAGATAAGCAGTCGCTCCAGCGAGCGGGGTAATTGCGTAACACACTAACACTAGCAATGCCTTTAATTTTGACAGTTCTACAACATTCATTGCGTAATTTACGCTGTTTAGCAGTTTTTTTTTCGAACATATCAAGCAATGGATTAGCATTAGCAATCCTTCAAAATCATTCAGATTGTGACTGAAAGTGCGTTACGTAATTAGGGTGCACGTAAATTACTGGTATTTAGCTACATCCAGTTAGACTGGTAGCCGACCCCAGTCAAGTTGGTAAACGGGCAGGCAAATTGATTGAGTGGAGACAGTATTATCTTAGTTACAAATATCTATGTAAATAAAAATGAATCGCCGAAATGTATGTACGTGCATAACTTCCGAACGACTGCACTAAATTGGAAAATTCTTTTTTTTTGTGTTCGTTATTGTCAGGGCAAGGTTTGTAAGTAGGGTAGGTAGGAAGGGTACGGTAGGTAGGGTAGGGTAGGTAGGTAGGGTACGGTAGGTAGGGTAGGGTAGGTAGGTAGGTAGGTAGGTAGGTAGGGTAGGTAGGTAGGGTAGGGTAGGTAGGGGCGGTAGGGTAGGTAGGGTAGGTACTTAGATACTTAGTGTTCCCTGTGCGAAGCCAGGCCGGGTAAAGCTAGTTAAGCAATAAAGATATTGAGTATTAAGTATTACAAAACATAGACCCTCATCAGTCAAACTCAACCAAAGTAAGTTTTACATTTGCCATTCTTGGCAATAATTATGACAATTATTACAATAATACCTCTCGATTGTTCAACGTAGCAACTTATTAGATGACCCTAGTTTATAATAGATCACGTATCACATATAACTTACATAGGCCAACCGTTATATCACGGGATTACGTAAACGCTCCACAAACGCAATTCATAACGTCTTAACACGTCCACGCACCGCACCTTAGCTATAATACAACTTAGTAATTCAATTTTCAACATAATTGCCTTGAGAACTTCAACACATTGACCTGAGCGAGCAAACCACATACAGCTGTCTCCCTCAGTCATATACATAAGCTCATATGTGTCATCTCTCTCAATCGAGGTCGGAGGAAGTCGATGAAAAGTTTTAATTGCCTGTTCAAATTTTATTTGAAATGCTATGTAACATTGTTTTATGATTATGTGGGACGTCAGAATTTTGTAATATTATTGCTATGTGCTTGTATTTATTTTTGTCGGTTATAGAGCGATTTATTTGTATGAAAAATAACGATTTTGCAATATCAGTATTGGGAAAGCGTTTCAGTTAGTAACGGTAAATAAGCTATTATATTAAACCACAAATGCTTATTCAAATACACCACCTAATTAAGTCAGATGGACCAACGACCTGAAAAAGGTGGTCGAGGCTAGGGATGGGTCATTGACGGTTTTTTGGTTAATGTAATTTAACCGTTAATCATCAATGGTCAACAGGTTAAAAACGCTGTTAAATTATTAACAGGTTTTGAATGTTCAATCGGTATCGTTCGGAAGTATTCGTTTCGCATACTAGTTGATTCTCAGAAATCAATAAAATTATAGTGAAATAATCCGTTGAGCCGTTGACGTAATTTAACAGTTTATACTTTCAACTGTTTTTTTTTTTAACTGAGTAAAATAATGACTATGAAACTAATGCGTCTTGTGCGTTGACGTAAATTAACAGCTAATATTTTCAACCTGTTTTTTTCATTGATGATTAACAGTTAACTCGTTGACGAATGAAAAGCCGTTAATAAAACCAGGTTATTGCTTCAACGGCAACCTCTAGTTGAGGCAGACTGAATGCAGAAGGCGAAGGATAGGGTGTTATGGCGCAGCCTGAGAGAGTCCTATGTCCAGCAGTGGACTGCGATGGTCTGAGTTGATTGAATTATGACACTGTAGTTATTTTTAGGAATTGTATTTGCTCCCTTTTTTTTGGGTGGGATATCATCAAATGACTTCTCCCGCTCTGGGCGGAGCGGAAGGGCGTGTCAGACTCTTACTGACTAAAACCCACCCGTGTTCCTTCAGTTGCCTGTGCGCCAGGGCCATGGTAACGCTTTCGAACAATCCGCGACCCCGGCAGGCGTCGGCTCTATCGGACCCCGTCAAGGGTGCTGACATCTCTTTGAGGCGTGCGTGGATCACGACGCGCCGTCGACCCGGGCCTGGTTCTTACCGGACGGCAAGCTGATATATTTGCTCCCTTGATATCAGTTTTATTTTAACTTTGTGTCATAATCTTGTTTATTTCAAAAGATTTCTGCAATTTACGTACTTATAGTTTACAGTAGTACTTGAGCTAGTACCTACCTACTTATTATAACTTTGTAACTCGAATAAAAGCCCTCATTCCACATTCATACATCACAAGGCCACTTAAAAACATCATAACGAAAAAAATTATAGACCATTATGGCAATTATGCAAATATTCACCGATAAAAATAGATAGTATCGGTGTCGTGCGATCGAATCGTGCGATTTTATTATCGTAAAAGCACAAAATGATATTAATGGACACATTTACATTTAAGGGGTTGTTCCGTGTGAATTATGGGGTCCAAGTCGGGTACTTTTTGTAGATCTATGGGAGTTCCGGTTTTCGGTATTTTTATAAATTGTTTTTATGCTAATCTCTGTGGTGGCTGAGTTTTTAGAGTCGATTGAGAATGGATTGTTTATGGTTTTAGTGATTTTATAAGGTGTTTTCATTGTTGGTAGTGAAAATACGTCGTTTATTAAAATGGGTAAGTAGGTCATTGTTTTGACTACAGTTCTTGTGATTTGCTTCTATTACTAGTACCGTACCTATTAAGAAATATTATTGTTAGTATTAAAACTGCTTTAGCACCTAGGGATTGTTTTAGAACTTTCACAGGTGCCTTGATAAGTATCGGAGCAACACAAACATGTTTACAGTAAAACTATTTTCTCCCGGCCGGTTGAGACCGGACGCTCTCAATCGGCTTGAAATAAAATATAATACTCTTTATTATGTACACCATAAAACTTACAGATATAAATATAGAACTTCCAAGTCGATTGAGAGCGTCCGGTCTGCACCAAGTGCAAAGGGCAACTGATAGAAATCCGACGACGGAGGAAACACGAAGTTTGCCGAGGGACATTAAGAGAATAGTTTTACTGTACCTTGTGTGTGTGGTAAAGAAAGGTGGTGAAATAGAAATACAGACACTGCTTCTAATTTTACCTTCACAACACTATAATAATATTTCATCATTGACACTATTGACATAACACGGAGAAAGATAGAGATTGCACTTGGATTGCTATAATTTGTAAAGGTCTCACAAGTAAATGTACTTGACTAATGATTTTATGAATGAAAAGTTGACTTACATATTAGGAAATAATTATTTTATTCTCTTTTTATTATCTCTTTGACATTTCTTTAAATAATATTTGCCTAATTTGCAACTGTTATTATACTACACTATTTGTATAGTGAACTATGTCTAAGAAACTAACCAAAACCTTAGTACGTTTTTTTTCTGTTCCATTCTGTTTGTCTGTTTATATATGTGTGTACATAAATGGTTAAATAAATAATAAATAAATAAACAAAACCCTGAAAAATTATTTTTACGTCGGTAACGGCGGAATATTATAAACTTAAAATACCAACAATAACAAACAATAACAATAAACAAAAATATTTTGACAATTAAATGCACTATTACCACGGATATCTAAGACTACTACTATAACAAAAAAAAAACATTATGTTCCTGCTGAATTTCAAATACACAAAACATTTCTACCATTCCCGGGCTTAACACAATCATACACCACATTGGCCAAATCGATCTCTCGCCCAGTTTAATGAGCAATTTCATACGATCCTGTAATATCACATTTTGTAACTTAATTACTGCATCGTGAAATACGTCCCACTCAAATTCGGGATCCGACTCGAAATTTATGTTAATCGATTCTTATTACGAGTCGTATCGTATCGATGTATCGGTTCAATGTAATGAGTAGGTACGCAATAATTTTTTATTGGTTTTGAATTTAATTGTTTGAATTTATTGTTTTGTAAATTATTGTAATAAGCACGTAGCATATAAATGACCGTATCGTGCGTGACCCGATCTGATTTTTTTTCTTTGTACATTAAGTTCGAGCACTAATATTTTTACACTATTAAAAGTGACTGTAACCTACTATATTGATTGTAATTTTGTGTTTTTTCGAACGTAGTATTTTGGAACCCACACCATAATGAAATAGGTCCTAATACAAAAATTTTCTACAAGGAACCACTTTACAGTTTTGCTAAGTGTTATTTAATATTCATGCTCCTGACTGTATAGGTATAAAGTCAAAGTCAAATCATTTATTTCAAATAGGCACATAAAAGGCACTTTTGAACGTCAAAATTTACAAGAAAAAATAGAATTGATTCTAGTTGGCCCTTCCAAAAGGTAGTTTCATATGGAGAAGAATGGGCAAGAAACTCCACCGTTACTCTTTTAAAAATATTTTACAATATTATGTATACATTAATTATATAATTATATGTGAAGACGATGCACCTAGAATAAAATTACTATACCACAATAGGTAAAAATAATTAAACAAAACGCAATGACAGGTAAATTAATTATGTGATAGATACATGGTGCTCAAATATTTTCAAATATTGAAAATTAGTGATTTTTCCAAAATTTTAACAGGTAATAATTTAGTATGTGAGTTAAAGTGGTTACTTAATGTAAAAATCAATGTCATAAAAATTATAAATTATACAATAAAATTAGCAACCAGTTTCATTTTGTCTAGACTCTAGATTGTCCTATAGAGCAGTACCAGCATGTTTCCAAGCATTATTATCTAGGATATATTCTTCTAATTTGTAATATGCTTGTTTACAACGTGTACTTTTAATATGAGTTTTAAATTTTCTTTCATTTAATTGCAATCTAACACAAGGTATTTTATTGTAACATTTGACATAGTACCCCAAAGAAGATTTATTTAGGTACTTTAGATAATCAAAAAAAATGGTGGAACTATTTTATCTTTATTTCTAGTATTAAAATTATGTCTATTACTTATGTATATTTGTAGTATGTAATATTATCATTTTCGACGAGTATTTTATTACTTACTAATATAATGCAGTTATTTGATAAGTATGTGACATAGTAAATAAGTTAAATACTTAGAAAAGCAAAACATAACTGCTAGTAGGTATTAGGGTGGTCATAAAAAAAAAAATGTTTTTCTCTGATTTCGCGGGGCACCACGTAATTTGATTATATACCACAAGAAACTATTTCAGTAATTTTTTAAATGACCTTTTGCGGTCCAAGGGCTACCAAGGTTTGAATTTTAAATAAAAACTAAAAATCTGTATTTGTTCGATTATTTTATTCATAAAGCCAGGACATAAAAAATATTACAAAATTATATTTGTTGTTATGAATTAAGATATATTAATCATTTATTTTTAAACACGTTACTATGACTTTTACAAAAAAAACGCGTGCGCTCTCGTTAATGACTTATTAGAACAAGTGCAGGGCGGGCTAATCTCGATACGTCGGTATAGAAGAGGGGTCGAGGGGAGGAGGGGTTTCACTTGCACGTAAAATTTGATATAAACACTTAAATTAAACATTAGTGAAACCTCCATTTGACCTATCCATCAACGCTTTTTGTAAAAACTTTGACAGCCGGTAGCGACCTCTAACTCATAACAAAAAAAAAAAACAAATATTAAACTTATTTCATATTTAGATGTTTATAATCAAATGACAAACTGCACCGGGGATAATTCAAAAGTCGAAAAATAAGGACCAGCCTAGTTAATATATTCCAGTAACTTATTGCGTAATAATGTAATAATGTATTTGTAAGACAAAATATCCGGTAACCTAACTTAGTTCTAAGTAATTAAGAGCATGTCAACGTAGTCAGTATGTGTTGATAGTTTGTGTCAATAGCATAACGTGTAGGGGTTCACAACGTTCCACTCGCTCGAACGACGTCACACAACGTCATTCTCAAAATGCGAAATAAAAAATTCGAAAGGCGAGCATGCATACTGCATTTCCATTTCCGTGTCGTCATGAAAAATTGAAATACCTTATTTATTATAATCCAATGACGTAATAAATTGAAAAACAATTACTCATTTTGAGTAATGACGTCACAACGTAGCGAATGAGAAATAACGTGTGTAGTAAATAAAATGATTTATTGCGGCAAGCTGAGGTATTGGTGATAAGCGGAGCGATGAGCGGGTTTATTTGTGAAGATATAAGTATCTTTTGAGGGGTACAAGAGAAGATGGCGTATGTTTTTAGTAAGGTATGGATATTCATCCTTCATTGATAATATCCTTGAAGATATTTTTTATTTTTTCAGCATATTTTCTGGTTAGCGTCCGCTGTTGGGATATAACCATTTACTGGGTAGTGAAAAGAAAGAAAGAAAAATGCCTTTATTGGTATTACGGCAAAAAAAACAATTTAAAACAATAAAAAATATTGTGAGCCGTCACAGGAAGCCTGGCAGATGTGAAACATCGAAATAGTGGCGACGCGTCGCCACGGCATGCGTCACCACGCCCACAATCGGTGTTATCCACGGCTATAAATGTTTCACATCAAAACAGAAAACAATACTTGTAATGCCAAACGGGCCTCAGCCCAGCATAATCTCAGATGACAACACAAGGTGTACCACTGACGCTGATTTTCAGCTGCAGCCCACGAGTGCCATACGCTAGAATAATAAACCCACAAGGAAGCGTTTGTGTGTGTTATTACTAATGAAAAACTTAAATAGTGAGCCACCTGAAAGGTTACTATCACGACGCTTTTTTTTTTTTTTTTTAATTCGCCAATGTGAAGATACTTTCAGTTCATCGGGTCGTTAATCGATCTAGCAGTGATGACTTACAGGTTTTTTTTTATGCCATGGTTATATTAATCTGCCAGATTTTTCATAATGATTATGTAACAAATTCGACGTTCATTGATCGCTCAATCGCTTATCTCGATACCCACGCCCAACCTTAACACCTCTTGTCCACATGTTCATTTAATTCATTCACTCATTCGTTCAATTATCGCACTGACAATTACAAAGTGCAGTAAAAAAATATTTAATGTTGCCACAAATAAAATACAAAATATACTGAATGTTAAGCTGGTGGTTTTTATAACGCGGATTATATCCGTTTTATGTTTTTTAATATAAATAACGCGTATTTTTTTGGAAAATAGGTTCTATTTACTTTATAAACTGCTAGTCACTTTGGCAGCCATATTTTCATCACCGTTTTAAAATTGCGAGTCCTAGGAAGTTGTTGATAAAAAAAAAACATTCTTACATTCACGTAGTCAAGGAAATCAATTTGATTGCTAAGCAAATTGGCTACTAACTTAAATTGTCCATGAAATTCAAATCACAACTGTAATTTTTTGACAGTTGTACCTATGACATGGCAGTAGCAATTTAATTTTAAAGAAATCAATGAATAATTTAATTGGTATGAAATCGATGCCTACTACTTAATTCTTTTATCCGACTTTGTGAATAAACAACTACTATATTAATGCATGACTAATGATGGACGTTGACTTAAGACGAACAATGATTTTAATGTTAAATAATTATGGGACCAGCATTAAATATTGTACACCTTATAGGTATGTTACAGCGATCCTTTATAATAATTTTGAGAACTGATATTTCACCTGTGACAAACAATAAATGAATTTGAATTTGAACACGACAAATTTATGTAATGTCATTAAAAAACAACCCTATATACGCAGACATACAAAACAAAACACAAACATAAACAAACACACACACACACAAACTAAACATACACAAATATACACAAACACGCACATGCGTGCGTTTATACATAAACTTCGCATTTTTTAAAGACATACGGATTAGAGACTGACTAGGTACCCATAATAACAAAAAAAGTAGCTTATACCTAGATTTTACCACTTTGACGACCACCTTCCAATTCCCAAAAAAGTCGTACGGGCCTGCGTTCGAGCGCATGACCGTTAAGTTACCATGAAAGTAGCTAGGCACCGAGCTCCATTGGATTGAAATGAAAAAATTATTGATAGACTTTTTCGACACGGTCCATTTACCTCCCTACTAACCTACCCATATTCGACCGGTGCGATTTTAGAGACTTGTTTGTCAAAACGGATGGTACGGATTTATAATATCTGTCAATGGTTTTACGGGGTATAGCAATTTTCGATACATATTTTTTAAATTTTTGGTAAATAAATAAAAAATAAAAATTCAGCTCTCTATAGGTAGGTACTTTGCGTAGAGTATTTTTTTTTTCTCGTTGACTATGCTTTGTTATTGCGGTACGAGAAAGGTGTTAATAACCAAGATCATCATCACCATCATCATCATTCCAGCCAAAAGACATCCACTGCTGGACGTAGGCCTCCCCCAAGCACCGCCACTTCGACCGGTTCTGTGCTTCCCGCATCCAGCGTATTCCTGCGACCTTCACAAGGTCGTCGGCCCACCTTGTGGAAGGCCTTCTAACGCTACGTCTTCCGGTACACGGTCGCCACTCCAGAATCGTTCGGCCTCATCGGCCGTCTGTTTTGCAAGCAATGTGCCCGGCCCACTGCCACTTATGTTTGGCAATACTTCGGGCTATGTTGGTTACCATGGTTGTCCTACGGATGTCTTCATTTCTTTTCGAACACGTAGGGAAACTCCAAGCATTGTCCCCTCCATAGCCCTTTGAGTGACTTTCAGGCTTCTAATGAGGCCCATTGTTAGCGACCAAAATTTGCAGAATATAATATATGCAGTCGAAAAAATCGTACCTTTTATCTTTTTACCGATTCCCATAGTCAAAGAAAATGGACAGTATAATTAAATGAAACTACCAAATAAAAAAATCGAAAGAAGTTAATATAATATTTACCATTTTCTACCATCTGTTTTCTGTTTCAAAGAAAACTTAATTACTTTTAAATTGATCGTGAAAGCGGCCTTTGAGAAAACTAATTACAATAGCAACTACATATTCTATTTTTGTCTCTATTCAAGCAATTATATAATTAGAAGCAATTACCTATTTAATTGAAAAATATGAAATTCTAGAAGTGGCGATATAAAGGTATGTCCGTTGAACCCTGGGTCTACAGACAGACCTTCCTTTTAACGAAATAAATACTTTTATCGTTCTTTCTTTCTCACTGCCAGCTTAACTGGCTCTAAATACCACAACACTTAGGGTAAAAAAAATACACGCTAAAACAACAGTAACTAAATTACCAAAAATCATTATGAAAATAATATTAAATACTCTGATTAGTCCACAATTAAATTGAAAGTAATAAACATTTTCTCCGTGATTGTACGTCACGAAAGGATACGGGGTAATTCATCTGTAGGTACCCCAAAACAGTACAGTCGAGTAGGGTGGGGTATTTACTTCCCCCCAGAGTAGGCCACTCTGTCAAGTTGCGGAAATAATAAATAAAAGTACCGTGAAACCGGTTATTATACGGTTTTTTTTTCAGCAAACCGTTGCTATTTAATTGTGAGGAATAAAAAAGTACTGCTTTTCTTAGAAATTGATGTGTTTGTCTCAAAGTTATTTTTGTATACTTTTTCATGACAAATAAGGATTTGTTGAAGACTTTATATAGGTTAATGTAAAGTTAAATTGTGAGAATCGGCATTAAATACTTAAGTTGTAAATTAAATTAAGTAATACACAAACGCTTCTGTTAATCGTATAGCATTGTCTATAAATGAAAGAGTGATTAAAATTGTAACATTAAGCCAGAAACAGTGACTCATTTACAAGAACAATGCTCAAATTCCTTATTAATTTAAATCCCAGACCAGTCCGAAATTTAGTCCAACCTCATTACAATCTAAATTTATTTTTACTATTTAACTAAGTTCTCGCAACCGTAACTAACAAATATACAAAATGACGCAGAAAATTTCCCTTTGAATAAATTTCATTTCTAAGCCAAGCATAATCCTCGTCTTGTTAAAGATAAGGAGGAGCATTAATTTGAATTCATCTCATTACGGTGTTCCCGTCGACCACTTGTTCCGAATAAATTATGAAAGACACGCGAAAATGGTTTATTATCCCTGCCAACATTCCCTCTCGCTCCTGTTTTGGAGATTTGTATGGGAGTGAGAGAGAAAGACAGCGTTCAAGTGTTTCGTGTATGTGCTTTTGGTGAGTCCACATTTTTGTTCTTTTTTGCGTGGTGTAGATGAGATTGGTATACCGGTCTTGGCTTTGTAATTAAAACAAATATTAAAAAAAGAATGTGCAACATTAACTTAGGGGAGACTTTGATCAGCAGCGTTGTTTGTACAAGCTGATACAACACAGACATCATCTATGTTAATTAAAAGTAAACCAATTTCGGTGTTTTCAATTGAAGCTATCGTTCAATTTAGGTTATAACATTCCACAGACAGATTAGATTCTAAATATGCAGTATGTTTTCAATAACAACTATTCAAATTCACAAAACTTTTTTAATCATTTAGTATCAACGTTTGTATAAACCAATCATAGGCCCGAAGATAATCACTATTACACTTTCTAACTAAGCAAGTTCATTTGCCGAGGTCAAAGTTTGGGAGCACCCCATAACTACCAAAGAGTATTAAATCAAACAGAACTGACAGTCGTAGAGGCTGACAAATTCAATTTCCTGCGGGCCCTAAGTAATTTGTGCGTTGCTTTTAGTTAAAAGGTCTCTGTTAAAATTTGTTTGTGTAGTAGTAATGAAAATTTTAATGGAGTTTTGGTTTTGATGTTAAAATGGGAATTTAGAGGCATATGGAGGCTGGTAATAATAATAATAATAATTAGATGACGATAAAACCACTATGAAAAAATAATTTATTTTCTGTTTCAGTTTTTTCTGAAAATGGTCATAAAACACATATCTCACTTGTATTAAACAAAAAGAAAAACTTAACAAATACATAGATAAAATAATAATATTCAGTAACTTTCTTACCGCAAATTTTGCTTTCATATAGAAAAGAATAACTTTCAAGAACAAAACAACCCTCAAAGAATAACTAGAACGAAGAAAAACAGTACTAATCCATCAAACTTCGACGCGGTCCTAAATACTTAAAACTCCGTAGGCCATAAATACGGTAACGACAAAAGAAAAGCATTTGCCGTACTTTGCACTGACAAACATAATAAAATCTTGTACAAACCCATCATTCTCGCTATTTATATGGCCGCCACCGCCGCTGTATTGTTTTTCAATCGGCCCCCTTGTCTCCCAGGGAGAGATGACGTCACCGTAAACAATATGGCGCCCGCCCGAGACTGTTTTCGCAGAATTACGCTTACACGGTAACATTTCGGAGATTAACCCAAAATGAAGGATGACGTAACGATTTTTTTTATGATTATTTTTTAAAATTGAGATTAAGTTTTTGTATTTTGGAAAGTTTTTCCTTTGAAACTGATTGAGTGGTTTCCTGGTACTGCTATTTTCATTTTGTTTTCTTCATGATAATCTCGAGATCGATAATTTCGTTGTATACTTATAACTCGAAAGCGTTTGAAGCACTTGATTCATTTTGAGGCAGGGCCCGAGTTTTACCACTATTACAATAAAATGTCAGTGTGAGAGGGCTCTCAATGACCTACTGACTTAGTTAATTAGGACGTCTTAGTCTCGAGCTGTAGAGGGCAATTAATATTGCATTCATGAGCTATGGATCCTCAGTTAGAGCAGAAACTAAGACATTGATTTCACGATAATTGTGGGTGGGACTTACATTATTCACAAAAAGACTGGTACCTATTACAGGTCTGGCGGCATATAAGTATTAAGTATATTGTGCTGTAAATCTACTTAATAAAATGATTAAATTCACTCACTCATTCATTCATTCACTGACCGACAACGCACGGCCTAAACCGCTGGGTCTAGAAACATGAAATATTGCGCCAAATTCCCAATAACGATAGTGAGCACCAAATAACGATAGTGAGCACCAAATAACGATAGTGGGCACCAAATAACGATAGTGAGCACCAAATAACGATAGTGGGCACCAAATACCGATAGTGAGCACCAATGAACGATAGTGGGCACCAAATAACGATAGTGAGCACCAAATAACGATAGTGGGCACCAAATACCGATAGTGAGCACCAAATAACGATAGTGGGCACCAAATACCGATAGTGAGCACCAATGAACGATTTTAGAAAATTCATTCCATAAAGAGGTTAAATAGCGGATGAAAGTCAGTATGGAAGTTTGTCATTTTTACCGCTGGGTAATCTCACCTCGTACTTACTTGCACATAAATATAGTAGTTTAAACCTATGACAGGCAATACAAAAAAAAAACAGTGAACTTCAGCAAAGATTTAAAAGCCAGAAAATTTCTCATAATATTTAAGTATCAGAAAAAAAACACTACACTAAAATCCATCTGAGAGACTAATCAAAAATCCACCCGGTACAAAAACACCGGTTTGTTGGTTTGAGTCCAACAAAAATGAAAACTCAATTACTTCTGGCACTAATTAGAATGTAATACTCACTAGTCTACGACCTAATTCAGAAACGTTACCTGAGTCGCACAACCTGGTTGTGTCGCCTCCATGTTCCAATTTGAGTCCCAAATTCTGAGCCCTTCGCTTTCTGGAGCAGACGCGGTGCGAACTCGTCTAGATTGATTTGTGGGACAAAGTATTAGCGGAGCGACTTTAAAAATAATAAAGTGGATTGTTTAACCATGATTTACACACTTCGTTAAAAGATCCTAGCAAGACAAATATTTTTTACGATCAAATTAATCAAAATAGCGAATCACACACAATAAATCACAAAAGTATTTTTTTATTTTCTCAAAGAAAAAAAAATGAAATTATTTCTTGAACTAAAATATAGGATGTTTCACTGATAGTCGATTTTGAGAGCGACAACTACATCGAGTACATTATTTCAGTAGGTATTGGCAATTTCAATACTTTCTGACTTCACCGTCGTTTAAATTCACAACAACAATTTTGATGTCTTATCGTAATTTATCAATAGCTACACCCTATGCACCGACATTACCTGATGCATAGGGAAGACGGCATAATTCTAAGCCTTGACAGAAATGATGATAACATTTTAACAGTTTTTCCCTCTCTGTTCTTGCACCACACGGTCTCAGAAATTTGAACATAAACGCTACAATAATGTTCCCGCTAGCTATAATAACTTGTCCCACAAATACATTACCACGTCCACTGGCTTACGACAACTTCATTAAAAGTGCCTTATAAATAAATTGCACCGCCTGCATCGTGCAACGTTTTGCATGCTTTATATTGTGTAATTACTATTTTGTTTTCGTGCAAATACATTTAGAATACTCCCATATTTCGTGCGACACGCTTTACGCTTATTACTTATTCTGTCCTTTTTGGTCTGAACTTCATTAAGAGGTACAAACAAAATGTAAGGTTACACGCTTGTGGCTCTTTCTTTTACAAATCTTCTGTGCACTTTCAGAGGAAGACTTCGTTAAGTTTTGTATTTTGTTTAGAGCGTGTCTAACGTGATAACTTTAAAGTTATTTGTTTATTTATAGGAGAACTTACAGTTATAACAGATGGATAACAATTGTATATGAGACCTATAGCCAATTACAGGTTCTCACGGGTATAAACAGGAAAAGTCGTAGAAATCTTAGGATCATTAACAAGCACGATAGAAAATAATATACAATAAGCACTATGCACTTTAAAAAATAGTCAGCGTTCAGCCGAGTGCGTGCAGAATAGGTTTTGGTGGTAAATGAGTCAAATGAGAACACTTTACAAAGAATATTAACCGTATTGACCGTAAAAATTAGTCCGTACTCGCTCGCACTATTTATGAGTTTTGCCAGTAGTTAGAAGAGGAAAAGGAATGGATATAGGAGGACTATATCTAACTGATCTCTGGGGAACAATGAAACGCAGTTTATACAGGAGATCAGGACAGTCAATCTCGTTACTTATAATTTTTAAAAGAAAAGTGCAATCTGCTAGTCAACGACGAATTATAAGTGGCTGCAATTGAAATTTCTTGCAAAGATTTATGTAATTTTCAGAATGGTATGGTATACTCAGCCGAAAACATAGAAAACGAATAAATCTTTTTCGTATATTTCCAATACGTTCAATGTATTTGCCATAAAATGGGTTCCAAATTTGTGACCCATATTCAAGATGACTTCTCACAAAAGAGCAATAAAGAATCTTAAGGGTATTTGCCCTCTTGAAACACCCTTTTTTTTTTTTTTTTTAGGTGGGAAATCATCAAATGACCTCTCTCGCTCTGGGCGGAGCGGAAGGGCGTGTCAGACTCTTAGTGACTAAAACCCACCCGTGTTCCTTCAGTTGCCTGTGCGCCAGGGCCACGGTAACTCTTTCGAACAATCCGCGGCCCCGGCAGGCATCGAAACTCGAGGCTCTTGAAACACCCTGCGAATCTCATAAGAAAACCCAGTGACTTCAAAGATTTGCCCACTATTTGATAAATGATTTTATTTCTGTAAGTAGGTTTGTATAAACACTTTTACACGTCAATCATATTTTTAAATAGATGAGGTCGGCGTTTCCTATCTGACTACTCTGAGAAGAAAGGCCGAAACAAACTCAGAGGTCACAGTCTCTTTTAAAGTCCAGACATAATCTTGGTCAGATCATGTGAAGACCATGTAGATTGGTATCTGAAATGGTCTTTTGAGGAAAGAACCACACAGATTGAGCGGACCTGTCCAGTCAGTGCACGCATTTGTCAGTAACCGTGCAGCTCAACTCAGAACTTAAGGAGCTCAACGATTCGACGAACAATACTAAAGAAAGGACATTTGGGAAGGCCGCTTAAACTACTTAAACTGCCAGGTCAAGAATAAAACTGAAACAATGACCCACATAGTCCTCATATTCACAGCACTCCTTCACAAAAGCGTGTTTTGTATGGCACCTTTAATATATAATAAAATTCCAGAGGTTATTAAAAATATAAACCAGCCAAATTTATTCAAAAGAGAACTTAAGAAGTTACTCACGGAAAAATGTTACTACTATGTTAAAGATTTTTTAAATGATAGTTTCTAATCTATTTGTGTTATATTTTAATTTTGTTATGCTTTTTTTATTTCTTAATTGTGTTAAATATATTTCAAGTGTCTATAATTCATTTTGTACGCCAATGGTGGCAAAACATGTTGAAACTCTCAGATTTTTGCACTTTTACATCCACATTTTCATGTAAATGTATAATGTTACACATGTTTACAAACAAATAAATATATCAAATATAATATTTTTTACAGTAAATATTCATGTCTAGAATAATTGCCAAATTAAAATCAACATTCACCGTGTAAATTTATTGGAGCAGCTCAATCCCAAGCCTTTTTGTCCTCAATATAGTCTTTTACGCATAGTTTCCGTTTTATAAAAGATTTGAATTTATTAAAGCTTAGATCTTGAATATGGCTAGGAAGTTTATTATAAAAACGTATATATTGGCATCTAAACGAGCCACCTATTTTATTGAGCCTGGTTGTAGGAACAATAAATTTGTGTTTGTTTCTAGTATTTATATTGTGGATATCACTGTATTTTTTAAACAGATTAATATTTTTATGTGCATACAAAAGATTTTCATAAATATACTGAGAAGGCACGCAAGGTAATTATATTAATCTCTCTAAATTTATCTCTGAGGGAGTGTCTTGGACTTAATTTATAAATTGAACGAACTGCCCTTTTTTGCAAAACAAAAATTGTCTGGATATCGGCGGCATTTCCCCACAACAGAATACCGTACGACATCACACTATGAAAATAACTAAAGTATACTAAACGGGCTGTCTCTAAATCAGTTAAACCATGATTTTTTCTAACGGCGTATGCTGCAGAGCTCAGTTTTTTTGAAAATTTATCTATGTGGGGGACCCATTGAAGCTTGGTATCCAAAGTTATGCCTAAGAATACTGTGGTATTTTCGGGTTTCAGTACTTCACCCTTTTTGCAAATAAACGCTTGGAATCATGAAAAACGCCTAGGTCGCGTACACTGTCTCTCGTCTGTAACAGCTTCCCTTTAAGTTTATAAGTTGTAGAGCCCCGAGACCCGTTTTCTGCTAAAGGAGATTACTGAACATTTAACAGGGTTAAAATGTAGTTTGTTAATCAAGCAATAAACATCCCATCGCGCCAGGTCAGATTGGAGAGCATCCATTTTATCATCTGATGATATTGCAGAAAATATCTTGATATCATTAGCAAAACAAAGTAAATTTGAGTCGTGGAAACACGAGTCAATGCCGCTTACATAAATTTATTTATTTATAGTTAATTAACGCGGTACAATACCAATTACTGTGAGATATTGTGAGAACGATGTAGAAAGACGTGCACGTTTAAAGTATCCGTAATAAAAAAGATAAAAAAAACAATTCAAAAATTTAAATTAAAATAAGCCGTGGCAGCCAAGAGTTGACCAGTCCCTACTGACGGCGCCCGTTCACGAACATGACGTATGGATTAGCACCATTCAGCTCAACCATTTTGAAGGGAGACATTTGAGTGAGCATGACATACTCTCAGCCGCCAAGGCACATTCAAGTCAATGAAAGGCGAGCCTAGTAAATGGTGGCTTTATAGTAGGTACATAGTGCTCACACATGTGCTATGCAATTATACATTGTTAAGAGATTGAATTTATACAATGCAAAGATTGTTGTTTTTACAATCTTCAGCAGCTCCAACAATATTTTCGATTGCTAATCAATTAATTTATGCCCCCCTGTGGAGCAGGACCAGCGTTGAGCCAAGCATCTTTGTCAGCGATGTAATCCCCCAACTTATAATATGCTTGGCTGCATAGTGTGCTTTTATACAAGATTAAAATTTTGTTTCATTCAGTTGGAGTATGTGGGGAGGTATTTTATTATAACATTTTAAACAGTACCCCATGAAGGATGAGTCTACTTTAGCCAGTCTGAAACCTGGTTGAACTAATTGGTCCCTATTTCTAGTCATATAGTTATGTCTTTCCCCTCTTTTACTGAAAAGATTTTTTTGTTCTTACGTACATGATGTTTTCATAGATATAATGACAAGGTACCGTCATGATGTTAATATCTTTAAACAGTTCTCTTAGAGAATCGCGCCTGCGGAGGCAATATATTGCTCTGATGGCTCTTTTCTGCAGAATAAAAATAGTTTCGACATCTGCAGCCCGTCCCCATAGTAAAATACCGTAAGACATGATACTATGAAAGTAACTGAAATAGACTAGCCTCGCGGTATCTACATTAGTAAATTGACGGGTTTTTCTCACAGCATATGCTGCTGAACTTAGCCGTCCTGCAAGAGATGTTAAATGAGGACCCCATTGCAGCCTTGAGTCGAGCGTGATCCCCAGGAAAACAGTTTTATCGACGAATTCTAGTTTCTCTTTATTCAATACTATGTCATAATCATTACTTTTAACATTCGGTAAAGCAAATCTTATGCATTTAGTTTTATTCCCATTTAATACTAAATTATTAGCAGTGAAGCAATCATGTACCTGCAGCAGGGCGTTATTTACGTCGTCAAGATTTGATGCACGTCTATTTATCTTAAAAATTAAGGAAAAGTCGTCAGCAAATAACACCATTTGTGGTTGTTTGTTTAATAAATGGGGTAGATCGTTAATATATACTAAAAAGAGGAAAGGACCTAATATTGAGCCTTGTGGTACACCTATTTTTACTTTTAAACCACGTGAATTAACTTCATTTATTTGGACTTTTTGCTGTCTATCATTTAAATAAGCTAAGCGCAAGTTTATCTAGTCCGTAATGCTCAAGTTTTAAGAGCAAGGTTTTGTGTTCAACGCAGTCAAACGTCTTGGACAGGTCACAAAAGATTCCTATGGCATCCTGGGCCTACTACCACGCTGTAAATATGTGTTTTAATAAAGTGACACCGGCGTCAGTCGTACAACGACCTCTGGTGAAACTATATTGCGGTCAATTCTATCAAAAGCCTTACAGTAATCCGTGTAAATGACGTCAAACTGTGCCCCATTGTCCATTCTGAACGTCAGCAAGTCATTGAGCAAAGTCAAATAAAAAAGTCTAAATATTTTATTTCACATAAACTTACTTGAGCACTTATGAAACGTCAGAATCTAGGTGCACGCTTCCAATTGGTCGTTCCCTATGGAAAAGAGCTGGAAGGAAACTCCACGGTTGCGTAAACTTGGTTGTAGACAACCGTCTCAAAAACTTTAGCCAATATGCACAGTTTGGAAATAGGTCCTAATTAACCATTTAATTTATGTGACCATTTTATTGCACCGGAGTTATATTAATATTGTCAACCCGTTGGTTACTCTGTGCTGCAACTAAAAATCTATTCGCTTATAGTTAGAAGTTACAGTATAGATCATTATTGTAGATACATACATCAATATGTATCGCTTATTATATAATTTCTTCACACTGTTATAGACACAGAGCATGACACACAATTAAATATTCCGTTATATTCAGATAGTCTCGCGAGTCGAGACAACTTTATTGAAAGCTACGCGTGAAAGTCGCTGCAGCGCAACACGCTTGCAAAGCTCTTTGTGTGTCAATCAACATTTTTGCTTCATACACAGTGTTACTTTGGTGACAAAATTTAATATTTCAGCAAAGCAGCACCTACCAGTTACACACTAGCTCATGTGTTATAAAATAAATATTACGTAACCATTGGGGATCAAAGAGCGGGACACATGAATGTCAGTCACTGATTGATTGAGAGATTCTACGTTGTGACAATATAATACCTTATGGTGAGAAGTGTCACGCTGCAAAATCCATGATACGATTAGCCACTATATTCGAATAATTTAAATAACACTGAGCTTCTCTGGCAGCGTGTAACTTGTCCCGCTCGGGAACCGGCCGCCCGTCGCTCCACTCGACAACTTAATTAAAAGCGCTGCGCAAGCAAAAGCAACTGCAATACGCTCATGACACTCTATGTGCCAATCAACATTATTTTATTGCACTACGTCAATTGACTAGATGAAACCTGAAAATTCCCAAAACTATACAATCATTCATGCGGATACAAAAAGTATGACACGTATTTTTTGCTACAACAGCGTGACACTTTTTTTTAATAATTTTGATATCAACTCCGAACATTGAAGGTTATATACTTATAACAAGATGAAGCATATATAATTTACTTCACCACTTAATTGAAATAACTATATTAGAGCACGCTTCTCAAGCAACTTTTTCTAGGAGCGTATTAGTTATCCCGCTAGTAAAACGTCCGCGTGTCGCTCCGCTCGACAACTTCATTAAAAGCCGCGCGCAAACAAAACGCAGCTGCAACACGGCCGCGACACTCTTTGTGTGCCAATCAACATTTTTGTTGCAAACACGTAGAAATAGTTGTTCTGTGATTTTCAGCGTGTTAAGCATCGTGTGTTCTTTGTGAAACTTATCTTGGTGTTACGATGTGTTTTGCCTTTAGTATACTCGTAGTTTATCCGGAGTGTGGTCTGTGTTGCGGAAATTAGCTATCGTGCTTCAGTATATTTTTATTTTTAGATGCAGAAGTATATTGATCAGATGCTCAAGCAGGATTTCTTTATAGAAATCTTTGCTCAAAAGCCATTGATTTTTTATAAAAAAAAGAATTATAGAATAAAATAGGTGGCCAACTAAACCCTTAAATGCTTTTTAACTAACCCAATTGAAATGAAAAGCTATTAATTAAAACAAAAATTCCACCTTTGATCAATCAACCTGACACGTCATAAACCACAGAACATTATAATATAAAACAAGAAGACTTCAATAAACAACTAAAAAAAAACAACTGGACACGCGAACAACGGAATAACACTCCACATGTCCGCAAACATTTTCATTTCGAAATGTAAATTTAAAAATGGAAACGAACATGTTTAAGCGGGTGCGCATTAATCACTGGCTGGACATGTTGAATATCTAACAGAAGTACCGGGACAAAGCTGGACATTGAAAACTTTAAACAATTGCGGAAAAATGACGCCGGGACATAATGCGGACGTAGGGTGTTATGAGGAGTCAGGGGTGTTGCACACACCTAGATTTGTTTCTAGTTTTCTAGAAAGAACGGCTGCAATTTTATCGTCCTTCCTTTTTCTCATTAAATACCTTATAAAATGCTTATACACAACATATAAGACAACTATTTACACTAGGTACTAAATTAAATGACTAACTAACTATACAAATAAATACAACATAAACAAAAGGACACCGCATCGTTGTCATCCGGAAACGTACCCAGAAGACTCGATGCATGGCCACATTGAATGACAATGCTAATTCTTTGGCCAAAGAACGAGCCAGGTCACATGATGTGTCGACCAGTCGGCGAGACATTTGCTTAAAACGGAGACGCCCACTCGGGCCCAATGACGCGTTCGTTTCGACCCCAAACGGCTCAAAACTTACAAAATAAGATAACCAAATTAATGAAGTCGTATACAGAAGGAATAATGAGATAAATCTAAATGAAATAAAAAAAAATAGTATTCCCTTAAAAAAAAATCATGTCGATACATATTGAAAGTCAAGCTCAAATTTCAGAACACATTTTTTTTTAATTCCCTTCTATCTACTTTAACAACGATAAATAAATTCAGCATAATTAGCATCGAATGTCACAACCTGTACCGTCACAGCCCTGGCCTAATAAGGCACACTTCTTATTCTTAAAGGTAAAATTTTCTTCAGTACGGAGAAGAATTTTCTTTACTTGCAAAGAAGAATATTCGCTTGTTCTGTGTTTTAACGTCTAACGAGCTTGCGAACTTTTCAACGGGCAACCCTATTATGAAGCTAAATGTTGAACTAAAGAGGTAGCTAGCGTTTTGTAGTACTTTATTTTAACATAGCATGAAGCTTTTATACTTAGAAAGAGTTGGCAGAGGTGTGGGACGTACGTGGGACGTACAACTTATAAGGAGGTAACTGGAAATCTGTGGGTATAATCCCACAGATTTCCAGTTACCTCCTTATAAGTTGTACGTCCCACGTAATGGAAAGCGTGCCTATTTTTATTAACCGAGCACAAATCTACGAGCTGCTACTGAGAATTTTCTGATAGAAAAACCTAAAATCATTCTGCCCGACTTGGTGATCGAACCAGCGACCCCGACTCAGCAGTAGCGTGCAATCACATTCAAAGCGTTTCGTATTTCTACAGAAGTTTCAACGGCTTATGCTTATTTGCTTAGCAGACGAGTCCTGGATTGGCGACTGTGTATCAGCATGCATAGTGTGGGACGCCCCCCAGCTAGATGGACTGACGACCACAAAAAGGTAGCTGGGATAGACTGAACGCGGAAGGCGGAGGACAGGATGTTGTGGTACAGCATGGGAGAGGCCTATATCCAGTAGTGGACTGCGATAACTTGAGTTGATTGATTGATGCTTATTTCAGCATTTTTTATTTATTTTTTGTGGCCTAAGTAATTAATTTCGGTACCCATTTAGGCACAATCCCCTCATATGGATACCTATCCATCTCCATTGGGAAGTGGGTCAATAGACGAGCACGCTGAAATAAAATACCCACGAACGAAATCCCCAAGGGCCGGTCGTATGTAAATATTTTACATATTTCCATATTGATTTCCGCAGCAAATTCGATGGAAGTGGGATTCTATGGTAATCAATTGACAAGGAAAAATGTTGGTGTGCTTGTTTAATATTCGGGAAATACAGAAACACGTAAAAAGACCGACATAGAGAATGATTTTATTAATTCTTTGTGATTCCCCGAATGGTTGGGCAGAGTTGTACCTATAGTACACCAACATTTCGCCAGTTATGTTTAAGTCTCATGTAATAGGGAGCGAGCATATTGCCAACAATCGGGCACAAATCCAGCGTTCGGGCTGCTACCGAGAAATTCCAGATGGAAGGCGCAATAACACTTTGCCCGACCCGGGATTTGAACTCAGGACCTCATTCTCAGCAGAAACGCTAGCGACAACTACACCAGCTAGGCAGTCAATGTGATTAAACTGCGAAAATATCTGCGTAATAAAGTAATAACACATCATAAGTGTGCACCAGTACCAAGACATAAACAATAATTTCGAAATTTCGAAAACTTTTCTTGGTATTAGTACCAAAATAAGGTAAAGATGATTTTCAAGTATTTCAAGGTAAGAATCTGTCTATAAACTTTTACTCCCAAATCAACCTCCTGCCCTCAATCCCCCATTTACCTACCCGAACCATAATATGAATTTTGCAATACGAGAACTCGTACAGAATTACAAACAGCTTATCTACGAAAGAAATCCAGCGATTCCCTCGGAATAGCGATTCTTTGAACGACTTCAGACCCTCCTTCTTTTTCTTACAAAGAGAATTGGTATATATCTATCTCTGTCTGTTTTACCTCCATAAGTTCCCATCAGAACATCCCTGTTTCATTTATGGTGCTGGTTCAAACTGTTTTCGAAGTCCTCCCTTGAGTTGGTACAATTTGTTAGCGTTTTGTACCATTCAGGTTTCTGTGGGTCGATTGGTGTATTTATTTTCAACAAATTGGAAAGTTTTTTTTTATTTTTTTGTTTGGCTCCTAGTTCGCGTTTGGTATAAATAAGATTGCGGTTCAATGGTTCCTGGATTAACAATTTGTGGGTGGACCAGAATTTTTATTTTCGATTAGAAATTGAGTTTAAGTAGGTAGATATTTTTCCACGATCGTGGAACTTTAGATGATAGATTCCGAGCATTATTTAATGTTTGCTAGTAAATATTAAGTTTACGGAATATTATCCTGCAAAGCAAGTATCTACATAATTGGATCTTATCAATTTTGATATGTCTCCGTTTATAAATAGGTAACATTTTCCTGAAATCGTTTAGAATAAACACATGGCAGATCAAACATTAACCACACAGTGTGACGAATTAAAATTTACTGTAGACAAACATCTTATTGTTATTACTTACGTGTTAAGCTCAAGATCCAAACGGAACTTGTGGTTGAAAGCTTTGATGAGAAGTGAAGTCCTATGAAAGTGTTTGCCAGTCTGAAACAAAGAAAAAAATAATTAAAAAATACGTTTAGATTTTCATTAAAGGACATCGTTCACCGTCCATACATTTTTCGGCTAGATGTGATTTTTACTGGCATATAAAAACGATAACTTAAATTAGATTACTATTATTCTTTTAATGTATGAACAGAAACGAGGCAAAAGGAGTATGTAAGGATCACAGCAGGTGGCGTTCTGTAGTTTCTGCCTACCCCATGGGAAGAACGAGTGAGTTTATGTATGTATGTATTCTTTTAACTATAACATGCTGAACACAGTATTTTTCAAACTACAGATTTGGTCCTATAATAATTAGTGATAACTGATAAGTGAAGAGAATAATACATTCTAACTGAATATAAAGTATTTTTTGTTTGGCCGGCAATTTCATAATTTAGCCCAAAATGAATGACTTCCTTTGTTTTATCTAGTTTAGAGCCTTACAGAAACTACGTGCTTAAAGCTTCAAACCTATAGGTACTTTTGTAGACATAATTACTTTATATTCTAAGTATATGAAAGGTTCATTATGATAATTAAAATATAAAAACAGGACGATTCTTTTCCACGAAGTTCTCATGTACCAAGTAAGAAGGTAAGTAAGCAGATACTTAGGTAAACAATATGTCTGTAAAATAAAAACACAAAACATAATATACTTACTTAATTTAGCTAACATTAGCAATATCCGAGAAACGGGATTGAGTTCGTTGAAAATTTTAAATTAGTTAGTGTAAGTTGGTAACTAAGATATACTCGTAGACTTGGGTTTAGGTACTCATGAAAGTTGATCGCTACGTAGTTATTATACATTCGTATTTTAAGTTATATTTTATGACAAACAAAAATGAAAATTGTCAGTCACAGGATGTTTTTTTTTTTTTTTTTAGATGGGTTTGCTCTTGACTCTAGTCTAGGTCAGAGATGACAGAGACAAAGTCGACGATGGAGTGAGCTTACCCAGAAGAAGCCTGTTCACTCTCACTTTGAAGAGATTTGGGTTGTATGCGTTCGGAAACACAGGCGCAGGTAGAGAATTCCACTCTTTTGCTGTGCGCATTATAAAAGATAGAAGAAATACAACAATTTTCATTTTAATCCAATGATTTATTTTAAAAGACAACTGCTCAGAATAATAAAGAGCATAGGAATATATAAAGCCTAAATTTCGGCACGAAATTGAGATTCTAGAGCCTTGGTAACCAGTTAGCTTCAGACACATGAAATATTTGTGATTACCACGCATTGCGACTAAAATTTATGCCTGAAATAATTTACATTTTATGCTTATTGTTCTAGAATATGAATGTTTTAGAGTTTTATGATTCTTACATCTTTTGAAAGCTAATAGAAAGTATGATGAAGTCGATGAAATAAAAATGTTTTGACTTATCAACTTTAAAAGATTGAATTATAATAGAATTCTCTAGAAATTGGATTGGTAATAATTGAAAAAACCAAGTCAAGTTTTTTATTAAAGGATAATTTAAAAATAATAAATATCCATTGAACATTATAATTTTCTGTGATTTAAATCAAACAATTGAAATGATCTTTTCGTAATGTTTGTCCAATTTAATACCAACATTACGCCCCTACGCGCACACATTGCTATAAACCTAACACACCTTTGCCCCCCCTAAAACCCCATTAAAACCTACCCCCGCCAATCCGTTCCATGGAATTTGTCAAAGAAAAGACCACCTGCTAATGGTTCCCCATGATGTCCCCAGTGGGCCTGCTGAAGGGTGGAACTACTCACAATGTGTCACAATCGCGTTATTAACGGTTTGAAACTTCGGGGCAACCGCAGGAAATGGTGTGTTGCTTCATAAAGTTGCTCACACGAGTTGTTGTTTAAATGGAAGGTGGTGTCTTATTCAGAAGGCTTTTGATGTAGAGAAGTTACAGTATTCAGACATAGATTTTGAATAGGTACTTAACGCTTCTTTTTTATTGCGTACAGAAAAATTTAAGTGTTTTTTTTTTGTGATTATTGGTAAGTGTAAAGGTCACAAGCCTATTCAATGTATAGTATTTTTAACTCACGAAGCGACGCGCGCTTTACTTGTGGTAAGCAAGTGTACTAACACGCTGTGAATGTGTGCGTGAAGACTAGTACCTTACACAAATAACACACACACTCACTTCCGACTTCGCCACTGTCTCGGACGGTACCGAGAGCTCCTGCACTGACACACACATTCACAGCGTGTTTGTATACTTGGTAACCACAAGAAAAGCGCACGTCAATACGTGATATAAGAATACTGTATCCATAGTTTATAATGAACTCGACATTACTATGAGTGTCGAGGTTAATAATTATAAGCTGTAATATTTTTGGTCATTGTTATTTTTTTGCTGACCAGTCATAAAAAAAATGGCAGATTCAGTCGATTTGTTATTTTAAGAAACCGTGAGCTAAGAAATTAGTACTTATATTAACCGCAGGCAAGTTCGTAAAATTGTTACAACAAAAGAGTGGCCACGGACGCGAAGGGGTCCTTAGGACCTTACAATATTTAACACCACATATTTAAAAAATAATAAGTAAAATTGTTTCTTGTATAGTAGGGCTTTAATTTTTAACTTTATTTTATTTTATTATTTGTTGTTATAGCGGCCATAGTAGTACACACTATGTGAAAATTTCAAGCGTCTACCTATTACAGTTCAATGGCACCCTTTGAGTAGGTACGGAACCCTAAAAACCTAAATATCCTTTATGAAAGTTATTGTCAATCGATTTGGCATGAAGCCATAGAGCTTTAC
Source organism: Griposia aprilina (assembly GCA_916610205.1). Lineage (NCBI taxonomy): Eukaryota > Metazoa > Arthropoda > Insecta > Lepidoptera > Noctuidae > Griposia > Griposia aprilina. The sequence goes on along the minus strand of OU744295.1, from coordinate 2,155,343 downwards.
CTTTTACTTTGAATATCTAGTTTTAAAGCAATAAAATAAGTTTTGAATCTTTCATAAATCTTTTTCAACCTACATTTTAAAACTTCGATAAATCTTACTACCTATTTTTCGTTTTAACTTTACTGAAGCTCGGAAAATTGTTTTACTTCGGTACTTTGAATTTTGATTAATATTTGTTTATTTTCTAGATTTGAGATGGAATAATTTACAGTTATGTTCCTTGCGTTTGCAGTATAACAACGCGTTCAGGAAGCTGCTGGTGGGGCTGCTGTTTTTTGTAGCACTTCGGGTATATTTGCTGAGGATTCATGGCTTTCATACCATCATTCGAAAGCGGTGTGCCTCGATCTTCCGCAGAATGTGTACGTGCAGTTCCCACAGAATACTGAGCACATTGTGCGGTAGGTGAGATTGTCCAATATTGCATCAATGCGTCGAACTTCCTACGTCTATGAGCTCGTACTACATACTACGCGGATAGTGTGAGACTCGGCTGCAGCCTTTACTTATCATAAGATTATTATTTGGATGAATCAAATCAAGTCAAAATATATATTTGCTTAAAACAGATAAGTATATAAACAGGTGTTACAATTAAATATAAAGTACTCTTACTTACTCTACTTAAACGAAATAATTATTAAAATAACATTACAAAATTATTACTCCAACATTAGTTTTAAGTTTTCTTTACTAACACTACTGTCTGGATTCATTGTGGTCTTTAAAAAAAGGTTTAATTAATATTAAGAATGTTGACAGTATTTCAGAAAAGATTAAAACTATTGTTTTCATATTCCCTTAACAAGTTTAGAAAACAAAAAGGCACCCCATAAAATCCGCACACGATGACAATAACGTTTCTTACAACACTTCCTTAAAGGAATATAAGCCAAAGAGGTGAAACAAATGGGTCATTCTTTAGGGAAAATAAGTTGTGACGGGTCAATGAACCGCACGGCTATATCAGTTGGCTGTGACGTAACCATTCCGCCAGAAAAAGCAAGGAGGCAAATATAATTATATAAGGTTGACTTCGTGATTGAATTTGCCAGTCCAATTGGCGTGATTTCCATTTTCTTTTTTATTATTTGTTACTAGATTCTTTTCGGAGGTGTTTTCAAGGTGGAACATTAAAGATAGAACGAAGAATTTAGTGTTATTTTTATCAATGTTAGGTTAGGATAGGACAGGCCACATGATGCGAGACACTAAAGCAAAGTGGAGCAAGGTAGTAACAGAATGGTATCCAAGGGATGGCAACAGAAATCAGGGAAGACAGCTTACCCGATGGGAGGGGGAAATAAAGCTGACAGCAGGTCCAAACCGGAGGAGGGAACCTCGCCACGGACCACAATGAAAATTGTTAGAGTAGGCTTATGCTATGAGGCACACCGAAATTGTTAGAGTAGGCTTATGCTATGAGGCACACCGAAATTGTTAGAGTAGGCTTATGCTATGAGGCACACCGAAATTGTTAGAGTAGGCTTATGCTATGAGGCACACCGAAATTGTTAGAGTAGGCTTATGCTATGAGGCACACCGAAATTGTTAGAGTAGGCTTATGCTATGAGGCACACCGAAATTGTTAGAGTAGGCTTATGCTATGAGGCACACCGAAATTGTTAGAGTAGGCTTATGCTATGAGGCACACCGAAATTGTTAGAGTAGGCTTATGCTATGAGGCACACCGAAATTGTTAGAGTAGGCTTATGCTATGAGGCACACCGAAATTGTTAGAGTAGGCTTATGCTATGAGGCACACCGAAATTGTTAGAGTAGGCTTATGCTATGAGGCACACCGAAATTGTTAGAGTAGGCTTATGCTATGAGGCACACCGAAATTGTTAGAGTAGGCTTATGCTATGAGGCACACCGAAATTGTTAGAGTAGGCTTATGCTATGAGGCACACCGAAATTGTTAGAGTAGGCTTATGCTATGAGGCACACCGAAATTGTTAGAGTAGGCTTATGCTATGAGGCACACCGAAATTGTTAGAGTAGGCTTATGCTATGAGGCACACCGAAATTGTTAGAGTAGGCTTATGCTATGAGGCACACCGAAATTGTTAGAGTAGGCTTATGCTATGAGGCACACCGAAATTCGCGACATTTTGTATTTTTTTTGTTGTAACCATTAATGTCAACTTTGCTGTCTAATTTTGGAATAAAAGGCTTTATTATTGGACCCTGTGCCTGATGTCGATGAGCTGCTATTTTTTGTATTGTTAAATGTTTTTTATAAAGACATCTTTTTAAAAATGTTAAAAATAAGTATTGTAAATGAAATAACGGAATTATAATAAAGAAAATGTAAAAATAAACTATGTAAGTAGTTAGACTTATTAAGGAGAGTGTATTATATAGATAACATACTTATTGTTGATTATTGATCGTATTCATAAATAAAGTAACAGTGTTTGCTGTCAGCAAATATTTTTAATGACATGAATGTAAGAAACAAAGAAAACACAATATTTATACTATAATAAATACTCCCTTGAAAAACCCAGAACATTTTTTAGGCAAAATATTTATATGTCATACAAAGACAGAGTTACACAGAGTATTTATGTATCCAAGTAACCCGAAACTTTCACAATCAAATGACAATTACGAACTCACGAAACTGTGACAAACAGAATTTTATACAAACGCCTCCTAATGAGGGAATATTACACGTGTTGTGGAGCTTTTGTAGTAAAACAATGGCCACTCACAAAGCTACAAAAGAAAAGATAACAACTCTTTATTATCAAATATGTAGGTTAACAAGTGTATAATGGGCAGAATATTGTACCTATGCACTTTAAGTACTTCACCACATACCGTTTTAAATGGATAGCATAAGCATAATCAGCCAAAAATATTCCCAGGATACAGGCCTTCCCTCTGTGAGAGGGAGTGGATCATAATCCAACACGCGAGTCCACTTCGTATTGGCAGATAATACATGTCTTTCAATTTTTGGCTCAAGCACATGCCGATTTCCTCACGACGTTTTCCTTCACCGTTTTGAGAGCAGTCGTGCTGCAGTAATTTACACAAAGTGAAGTGCCTGCTTGGGTTCGAACCCACGACCTACAATTCGTTAGTTGGGGCTGTTATAACTACGCCACTACTGCTCTAAATTGGATATTAAACATTAGATTTAACGCAATAAAAGATACCAAAAACTTTTTTGTCTGCGCGAAAATCATCGTTAGAGCACTGTGCGCCTCGGTAATCGTTTCTTCGCTTTTTCCTGAAGTGCTTTGTACATATTTATTTATTGCTGTGGCCCAAGTTTTTCCTTATACTTTTCCCTCATATTATTTAATTAAGCTGGGACATTATTGAATTTTTTTTGGTCTTATTACAAATATATAATTAAAATGGGCTTTTTTATATTTGGCCTGCGGGCTTGTATCCACGAATTTAAATATTGCTTTTATTGATATATTTTATAATGCTGTAAACTGATTTATTTATGTCAAGAGGATAAGCAGCATTCTTTTTTGTGATAACCACTGTCATCCATTATCAGTCTATCTGCTTAGTGCGGTGAAAAAAAGTAATAATTTGATCATCGAAATACCATACTTACAGCAGTCATTGTATTTTTGTGGTTTTGTTCAGTACTAGGTGTATGAGGGACACCTCATAACACTCCTCATAATGATATAATGACGGAGAAAGTATGTCTCTCTCGTTATTATCAGCCATGTTTTAACTACTGTGGGCGTACTATAGGCAGTATTGGTTATTGCGCAATAGAAAAACCGTTTGCAGTTCAAAACAAATTATTGCGAATCACACACTGTAGGTGCACGACACAACTATATGGAACGCGCGACAGTTTCTAAACGTCTTCATTGCTTAACCGCCGACAACAAACTCTGATGTACTCTAATCAAGCGTTAGCGTTAGGTATAGACTCTGTCCAGCGCCACCTGGTAGCACCGGTGTCCCGATTAGTTAAGTCAAATGATTGATTTAACGTATTTCCGACGTATATAATCATAATTATAATTATATCAAGTGAAAACAACAATCAAATTCAATGATACGTTCAAAGTAGTTTTGGTATTCAGCTGCATCCGGTTACACAAGAAGCCAACCTCGACATAATTAGGAAAGAGATAGTTGATGATGATATTGAAGTACAAAGTAATTAGTATAAATTGGGTTTCAATCACATTTATGTTTGTTGTAGGGGGTTGTAACTGGTAAAGTAAAACCGTCGTTTAGTAAAACAATATAAAACATTTTGTCTACAACTTCACAACATATATGGTATTAATCGTCGTTGACAAAATCAACAAAATCTTATTCTATATCGTTTGTCTAATTGGCCCAAGTGCTACAATTGAGCACGAGGTCTACTCTATAACATATTAAAACGAATTCTAGAACTTCTGTCATAAAATTTAAAAAAAACAATCATAGGCGGTAGTGATTTCAACGTAAATATTATATTAAGTTTGCAAAGCAAAACATTGTTAAACTTAATGCTAGAATATAAAAAAAAAAAAAAATATATAATAGTTTATTCGTCACAAACAAAACGCACAACAACCAACTTCACCAAACTAACAACTATAACTAACACTACTAACTAACTACTATAACTTCATCCAATGTATTAAAAAACCAACTCGAGTGACAAAAACCACTTCACCCTGACTTGTAATAAGTATTTATAAACTTTGACTCTGAATTAATAACTACTCAGGTGCAAGATAACGATTTTTCCGAACATAAAGGAATAATAGTAAACGTAAAAAAACTAGACGCCGCGACTACAGAAACAAATACTGTGAAACAAAACAAAACTAATTTTTCATTGTAAAAGCAGGGAAAAGATTAAATTTTCATTCAACGAATCAATTTGAATTTAATAATAAGCTTAGGACAAACCTTGAACGAAAATTAAAACTCATTCGAAAAACTTTTCCTCAAAATTTTAAATGACTGCATACCCAATAAAAACAATAAAACTAAGTCAAAGCAAAAGACAAGATTGTTTGAGAAGAGGCATTAAAATATCAAGGAACAATAAACGTTTGTTAAGAATTCTTACATATTACTCTAACAATCCTGTATTAACTAAACAATTTAAAATAATATGAAAAAAACATTAAAACAGATAGTCAATAAATAAAAAATCAAAAGCAACAAAATTAAATCCACGTGGAAAATAATTAAAGAGCGTACCAACAAAAATCTGTCGGAGACACAACAGATCATAACATTGACGTCCATCCGATAAACTTACGTCCGACCTAAAATAAGTTTCTAACTCATTCAATGATTTTTTCGCATATGTAGGACAAACAAGGCGGAGTGGGGAATCAGAGCCGGCCTGTGCTCCGACCAACAGAGAAAACTATGTTTTTCATCCACCTACACCGCAAGAAATAAAAAATATATTAAAGAACCTAGTCACGGATCAGACGAACTACCCCCTATATCAATAAAAAGGTGTGCTGAGGAACTAACATTATCATTTTATTATCTATTAATTTAACAACAATTTTCTGAAGAGATATTCCCAGTCGCGTTAAAAGAATCTGTAATAAACGTATTCATAAGAAACTCAGATCCGAATAATTACCGTCCTATTGCAATATTACTAACAATATCATCAAACAATTTAAAAACAGTTTCGATAATGTGCAGAAGCGTTTATAACATTTGTGAAAAGTTTAATGTTATCGATGAATGTTTTCAAAGTGGTTTTCGAAAAAAAAGATTCACGATTTTGGCAACATATAAAATTTACTCAACAAATACATAAAGTTTTAAATAATAAAAAATACGTCGGCGGAATCTTGCTTTACATGACCAAGGCATAATGATAAGGTGTTGTATAATATTTTACTAGACAAACTACACGGTATCACCGTCAGAGGAATAACTCACGAGTGGTTCGCATCCTACCTACAAAACCGAGAACAATTTATAGAAATTGAATATTGGGATCATGACTCTGGGGAATTCAGCCTTATACGTTCGAATAGGCTTCGCATTCATAATTCAATTCCGCAAGGTAATGTTGTCGGGTGTTTGCTATTTTTAATTTATATCAACGACCTCCTTATAATACTGACGGAGTCGTGTGTACTGTTTGCCGATGATATTTCAGTAATAACTTCCAGTAATGACTCTCAACACATAAGAATCTAAATAATATGATGTTAAATATACAAAATTGGATGAAAGACCACAATTTAGAAAAAAGCTTCTCGAAAACCAAAATTATGCAATTCCGGCCTTACCAAAAAAAACCCTTGACTATAAATGTTACGATTGACGGTATCAAATTGGAATGCGTAGATACTTTTACTTTTTTTGGTTTAGTCGTATTATCAACATGACCTGAGAAGCCCTTATACAAAAAGTTTACTCAAAACGAACTTGTTTTATAATAGGTCTTTACCTATGAAATTGCCGTTTTGTATGAAAAAATTTAAACGATTTTTTTTCATGAATTTTTTATTTGTATTAATCGAAGTAATCACCCATGCAATCAATGCATCTTTGCCATCGCAGTGGCAGTTTATTGATGCCCTTCTTAAAGAAATCAGCTGGACGGGAGGCAACAAATTCTTCAAAGGCATTTTGTACTGCCTCTCGGGTATTAAATTTTTTTCCCGCCTAGAAGTTATCCAAATTCTGGAAAAAGTAGTAGTCTGTAGGCGCAAGGTCTGGTGAGTAGGGCGGATGACGGAGAGCTTCCAACCCCAGTTCTTGCAACTTGGAGACCGTCTGCTGTGCAGTATGAGGTCGCGCGTTGTCGTGCAGGAGCAGCGGAGACGAGCGATTGACCAATGCTGGTTGGAGATGCGCCAGCTTCTCCATCATTGTGTTCAGTTCTTCACAGTACACATCTGCAGTAATGCTCACCCCGTTTGGTAAGAAGCTGTGATGAATCACACCGGCGCTAGACCACCAAACAGTGACCATCACTTTTCTAGGGGTAAGTTTTCGTTTAGGGCATTGTTTAGGTGCTGAACCAGGATCCAACCAACTTGCTGAGCGCTTACGGTTATCAAACAGAATCCATTTTTCATCGCAGGTAACAATGCGGTTCAAAATTCCTTCATTTGTGTGTCTGTTGAGCAGTGCAAGGCACGTCTCGACGCGTACTTCGCGCTGGCGATCATTGAGTTCGTGGGGCACCCATTTGTCAAGCTTTTTTACCTTGCCAATTTGACGCAAATGGACCAATATTGTTTTGACGCTAACGTCGAAAGCTGCTGCTAATTCAGCCGTAGATTGTGTATCATCAGCTTCCACAATCGCCTTTAATTCGTCATTGTCGACCAAAGTCTTCGGACGACCGCGAGGTTCATTTTTCAGGTCGAAATTTCCAGAACGGAAGCGAGCAAACCAATAACAGGTGGTGCGTTGGTTTGTAGTGTTAGCTCCGTAAACGTCGTTGATGTTGCGTGCCGCTTGTGCCGCGTTGCTGCCACGACGGTACTCATATTCCATAATTACTCGAATTTTTAACGTATCCATGATGACGAAAAAGATTGAAATGCGATGAAAATGTAACACTAATCAATAAAGAAATGACTACTTTTAGAAAAAAAAATCCATGTTTTTAAAATAAAATTAATTTGAAATTAGAATTCTTAGCCAAACAAAAATTATTTTGATTTGAAATGGCCAGTACTGCAGAACGGCAATTTCATAGGTAAAGACCTAATATATGCACTACGTAAACTCAAAAAAAAAAACTAAAGATTTAAAAACTGCCCTATCTACTTACTATACATATGCATACGCATGGCTTGAGTATGGAATAAATCTTTGGGGAAATTGTGTAGATAGCAACGACTCGTTTTCCTACAAAAAAAATATATTGGGTATATTGACAACGACGTAAGTTGTAAGCCGCATTTTAGGAAACTAGAAATTCTAACTTTGACATCAATTTGTATTCTAGAAATCTGTAAATTCAATTCAAAAAATTACATACCAACCTCGCCGATATATGCACCGCGTTCACATTTGGAAATACGCTCGTAATACCACAATCTATGCAAAATAACACAGCACAAGTCCTCATGTAACATGAATTAAAATATAAAATAAAATACCTAACGATTTAAAAATGGAACAAAATGATACAATATTATAACGGCTCAGAGAACTACATAAACGATGACATACAAATGGGATGGATTTCACCATTTTTTATTTTTTTTATTTATGCCAGTTACTTTTATTTGAATTTATGTTTTTATTTAATTTAAGTATCAGTTTTTTACTATATGATTGGAATTTTTGATATTATTTTAATCTATGACGTTATTATAATATTCATTTTTTTATGAATTGAATTTTGAAATGACACCTCATTAATATAATGTATTTACTTAAAATAATAATGGTATATTTTGTAATGACGATATCACAAAAATGTGATATTATTTCATTTATCTGAATTGAATGGAATAGGCTCGCCCCCTATTATATTGGACTTAAACATAACTGGCGGAATGTGGGTGTGCGGGTACACTTCTGCCTAACCTTTCGGGGAATACAGTCGTCATATTATTTAGAATCAATAAATTCTCGTATCAACAACAATAATGTCGCAACGTTATTGTTAGCAATAGGTTCAAATAATAATATGATACTTTAATTACCTAACTGCTTAAATATTTGGCTAATAAGCAAATATTATTACTGCCATACAAAATGCACGTAGTAACAAAAATATAATTTTACCTGAGCTATGACCCAGGTGGGGGGGTAACCGGGGGTAGCCCCGCGGGCGGGAGCATATGTGGACGGTGCATCGGATTATTGCAAGCCATCACAGAAATTTAATAAACCTTCGCTTCGGGCGATACACTAACGCGTCAGTTTTATCAAAAATAAATCACGTACAAAAAATATCGCAGGGGTAGAGTTTTATTTATTTGGCGACGTGTTTTTTAGGTTTTTGTGTACTCGCTTACGGGTTGTAGCACCATAACACTCTTTCTAAATGAGTTTTTAGAGCGTATTGGTTTACAAAAAAACTTACAACGTAAGTAATCTCATCACTATTAAATAGGAACACAAAACACTACACACAAACAAACACCTCATAACACACACACCCATACAACACAACTAACATTACACTTACGAACACGGAAACCGAAACCGAAATGCCGAATATAGTGAAACCCATAGATCATAAGAATTTGATAACTACCTATATTATTGCAAATAAATATATCATTCATTCATTCATTCACACACACCTCTCTCCCATTCACACCTCCACTCTTTCAACTTACCTGCATCCATCCATCCATGCTCAAATAAATCTAAAATTACTTAATCAGCTAACTCACATTTTTGTTTTATAAAAGATTATCATGGACACTCGAAACCTAAGGTCCATTATTAATTGACATTTCAGAACGGTCGAATCACTGTCTCCTAAGATACAGGCCATCCCTAGTTTAGAGACATGTTTTTTTTTTTGTTAATATAGACATTTATTTTTCTCCCCTTGTGTCCATTGTTAGTTGATTATGTCTTAGCATGTAACTAGTATACAACCTGCGTCTATGTATATCTTGGGATCAATAAACTTATTATTATTGTTTTATTTTTATGTAAGTTTCATACCCCGGGACCATGGGATCCCGGACCTTTGGAAGGCGTACGAGGGGCTGAGGCCAACTTGCAGAGGCCCCCTAAATTTTTTTAAATGGGATGAGGCACCAACCGATGGTTATCCCTGTATACACTGTGCAAGTGCACCCAAGGACAACCCCCAGTTGTTGTCGGACTATTTCAGAATATGGAAACAAAGATAGTAGACTATTGGTTTGGGTAGCTTAAGTGGACTGGTTATCTAGGACTATGGAAAGTCTATGGCCCCTGCCTGACCAATGTTTTAAATAAAATACAAAGATAAAATGGCAGGGGGTGACTTGCACACTCAATAATGGGCCCCCGAAAACGGTCGCTAGTACATAGTGTCGTAGCGACAAGGGGGCAACATGTTCTGAGGTGCTTATGAGGAGTCGAGAGGTATCAGGACAATCCCGGAATTACGGTCAAGATCCCTTCCAGCATCTTACTGGAATATTTCCTTCCTCCGAGCACGTTTACTCTTGCGAATCTCCACTCCATCCAGCCAATAAAGGCAAGCCAGAGGTGAGGATCAAGACTTCTCCCAGAAGATAGGGTACGTGGGGTCGGTACTACCCAACAGCTCGCCAGATGCTGCTCTGCGGGATTCTGTATCTCTCTTGGTCTGGCTCCTCACCCTAGACCTGTTTCGGCAAAGAAAACTCTACCGGCACAGACCCAGAGTTCAGGAGCGTGCAGACCCAGAGTTCAGGAGCGTGCTTATTGTTATTATTATTAATCAAGACTACCTAATTAAGTAATTTTTCCTGTATTCAAATTATTAAAACATAACATCACACCTGTAATCCACAGAGGGCTAGGCAGACGTACCTATAGTACACCCACAATTCGCCGTTTAAGTCCCATGTAACGGGGGACGAGCCTATTGCCATCAACCGGGCACAAATCCAGACTCTGGTCTGCTCCCAAGAAATTCCTGATGAACAATCCCGATAACCCTAATTTAGTAATCTTTCATTTATTCATATCAAAACTTGTTCAAAACATGACTATGGTATCCAGTACAGCCACGGGCGCAGCGGGTTTTTGCAATAAAAGATGACAAGCACCTCAAAACTAACTCCTTGCTAAACATGTAAAAGAACTTGATATCTACTACGGCAAAATATACTAACAAGAAGTCGATACGGTGAAAGTTGAACAAATTGCACAAACTTTAGACTTATTCACTTGATACTACAAGCTAGAGCGAGATAACCGTGTTTTACTAAGAGTTAGAACGAGATCTGCATGTTTTTGAAGTATACTCTGCAGAACAAGACACGGGAACACTTGAATAATTCCTTGGAATAGGTTATGACATGATTGTTTGTTAAAAAGTTGGTTAGAATGTGTTTCATGAGATTATAAATGTCATTTGGTTCTTGTAGGTTAAACAATAACATACCCAGATGTAATCAATTATAATGCAAGCGTGTATCAAAGGTGAATTGTGACTAATTTCGAGAGATAATTAGTGGGAATTTAGCCCGACACTGAAGCTGAAACAAGACGATGAGCTAAAACAGGGATCCAGTATTTGGGAAGACAGGACATTTGGACAGCTTTCGTTTTTCATTGCGGCCTATTCGTGCGTCCTAAATTCCATCTGAAAAGTCGATTGAGTCTTTGAAACATTAAAAGGATTGATAATATTTTTTATGTAGATCCCTCAATAATATATTATGTGAAAATGTGTTAGCTGACGCTATGCTCGGGTGTCTTAATTTAATACTTCCAATCCCACTCAATATTTAAACGAACAGCTACTTCAAAACCCATTCTATCCTCAATTTAACCCTATAAAGCTGCCGAACATCGTTTTAAATTCGCCCAAATAAATATTGGTCCCTAAAAACCCGTACATTATTACAGCCCAAAGTCCGGCCGTCAATGCGTATGTCACATGGCATTGGGAAGAGGGTCCCGGTTTAATACACAATTAGTGAATAAGGGTTAATGAGATTGTGCTGTCACCAGCCAATTGACAGCTACTGATAGATTTCCATATAATTGGCTTAATGCAGGGTAGTTTTGAGATTTGATAGAAATGTGGTTTTGAAAAAATGAGCTGTATTTGAAGCAATTTGGATAAAGAAGTCAAAACAATAATTGAAGATATGGAAAAAGTACATAAGAACAAGAAACAAGCTATATTCAATATTTATGAGCGATATAACTTAACAATAATTCTAAGTTAGAGATGCCAAAGTGAGTTATAGTTTTATGACTACTAAGTGACACCTGTCACAAGTTCTATCGCTCAAACCTATCTAGAACTTAACAATAATAAGCCACGAAAATTAAATGCCATCCTGAACCTACATCATTTTCAAGTAATCATTTTACAAAGTTACAAAGTCAAATACAAAACAACTCATACGCAACAAGTTAAAAACAAAACTCAATTGAAAACGTCTAACTTTCATTCAATGTCACAAAAAATTCAGCGAGGAATATATTTTTTTGGTCTGTAGTTCAGAACTAGGATAGGCTTATACCCTTGGGTCACACTACACCTAATTGCATGTTCAAACTACCCGCCATCTACAAACTACCAGGCACAGGTTATTACTGAAACTAATTAATTTTGCAATTACAGTTCACGTTCAAATGTTTGCGTTGCCATAATTTCACTATACATCACTTATATCGTTGTCAAGATCTTGTGTCGCCCTTGGGTGTTTACCCTTTCTCTGATAAAATGGGTGCTAAAATTCCATTTACGATACGGAGATTTAGTTTACCTATCATGCCCAATTTTTGTACTGATCCATGCCTGGGAACCGATTGTTTATGGAGATATTAAAGGTCAGTTTTTTTTTTACAAAAGTGTTTTTGTTATATTTTAAAGAAGTTTCCCAGTAATGATTTTTTGCCCGGTGCTACTTGATCTGATATACATTATGGGTATATTTCAGCTGCCTCTCGAAGGGTCAAAAATGTCTGCCATTATTTACATAGGCCTACTTTAAATGCCTCTTTAAACGGTGTCCTTTGCAAACGCTACCCTTTCGGTTGGGAAACAAGGTGTTGCCGAGAAATAAGATGCATGATTCGCTCTTTGTGGACTTGTATGCGAGATTTCTTCAAAACGGTGCGTCAGTATGCCTTGAAGGTGCAAAGAAGAATTGAAGTTATTGGGGCAAGCTACATGGGGTTGCTGGGGTATAAGAACATTAGTTTGTTGTTGATTACAAGACACTTTAGGAGATATAATACAAAGATAAGAGAGGTAGTTTAGTAGGAGTTTTAGATGCAAGTTGGTACTATAATGAAAAACTTTTTTGATGAAAGAACAGTATCCCAAGTTATAATTACACTTAAGCTTAACCACGCACAAAGTCGTACGAGTTCAAATTAACCCTATTTAGTTTTCATTCAAGCATCATTAAATCGCTAATCGATTCTACCACAAAAGTTCCAAATAGAGCTTCAAGACCCGAATCCGGGCCTTGGAAAAAAAGTGAAACAAAAAGAAAAAAACTGATTTCGGCTCCCGATCCTTTTTCTAAGGATTAGATACAGCTTAACGCTGCCAAGCATAAGCTCAGTAAATAAGTTCTTTGGAATGGATAAGCGAAGTTGTAATTGTAAAGAAATTAAGTTCCAATGCGATTATGAGTTTTGCTTATATTCTTTAAAGCAAATCGTTTTTTTTTTCTAACTTTAGTTTTCTCTTCGTCTAGTTTTTTTGGAGATAAAGCGGATAATTTGAGTGAGAACTTGATTTTGCCTATTTTTGGTATCCATCTAAGATTGAGGACTATTTTAGTGACATAATCAAATTTAATAACACCTGCATTTTTTTCACTGCAGACGACCTTCTTCCCCATCTCTTTTGACGGGATGTGTAGCTAAAAAAGATCAATTTTATTGTGCTTTAAAAAAATCTCTTGGGTTATAAGTGCTAATAATAGCATGATTTTTTCCTCTTGTATTCCATATTTACGTACATAAGTACACATGGACCCTCTTAAACGCATCCTTAACTACGCGGTCAACCCGAATCGGACCCGTCCCCAAACCAAAAAAAAATTGCAAGCACATTTAACACAAAACATAATGAAATATCCGCATCTATTCAAACTTTGGGTCCTCGTGGCGTATTTAGGAATGCTACTTCAAGCAAGCTCGGTTAGGGTTTCCATCTAATTCACTGACCCCCTGTTTCTGGTTGGTCCTGTAGTTTAATCTATTCTATTACAATGCAAAGCAAGTAATTGAGCAAAGCAAGTTGATTAGCTGCTGTTATTTCTGACAGTCACAACATGATGACAGATTTGATGAACAGAGTCTTACAAGAACTCACTGTTAATAAAATACTATTGCCTTACTTTTTAGTAACATAGTAAGTATTTAGTTTCATTGAACCACATAGTATTGTAAATATGGCAAAACGCATATGGCTATCACACATAACTTGCACGTATAAGGCCGGATACAGATTGGTGAAACACATCATGAAATATAACACACGTTGAAAAAAAAATAACCTAGTTGTTGTGTTACATTTTATATTGCATTGCATACGGCTCATTTGTGTTACGTGTCACGTTAAGTTTCACCAATCTGTACCCTGCATAATATTTGGAGTAATGCAGAAAGTATGTATTCCAATAAGTCAGTTTTATAAAAAGTTCCAAATAATATTAGAATAGAATAAAGTAGCATTTCTACATACGCTTCCGAGTTGTGGGTCAGGACAATCGAGAGCCACGCTGATTTAAGTAGGGTCTCTACGATTTTTTTAATTAGCAAAGAGCCTATGTATCAAGTCTTGTTTTTGTTCCAGCTGTGTGTTGAGGGTATTTTTGTTCTTGTGAAGTATGGCTTCAAAGTTTTCTGGTGTTTGTTTAAAGGCACTTTCTTGCGCTATAGGTATAACACGGTATTTGCAACTAAGCGGATTTTTTGGGATAATTATTCAAAATAACAAAACATAGACTATGTTTTGTACAAAATTACATAACGCCGAGTTTTGAAGCCTTTTTCTAACGATAACTTTTTCAAACGATTAGAAGTTGTTGAGAAAAACCGACATTATATTAAGATACATAATAGAATTAAATCTTCATACCACATGATATTTTGCCAACCCCCACAACACAACAAACGTTCCCTTGATTGTCATACCCATTTTCAAGAGAAATTAATCACCACTTTCAAGCGAGCAAATAAACTAAAAGTACTTGAATATAAATCTTTCGTAAGCGCAGGAAAACAATTTCCGAATGAGAAGCATACATTGCGTGTGTTGTTTGAACCGGCGGTAAATAGTGAAATCCTGCGAGGGTACAGTCGGCAATGTAACAAACACTTAGCGATAATATATTGCTTGTGCTAATGCATAGTATAGTGGCGCCCGAGATAATGTTGCCCTCTTTGTTGGCGGATAGAATTTACTTATCTGTACGCTGTTTTAAGTTTGTGAGTACTGTGCGTTACGATTAGGCCTTTTTAGAAAATTGCCTAAAACTACAGAACATTTAAAAAAGAACCAGTCGAAAAATCTTAATAATCTCTAGGCCTGTAAACCGAGTATTTAAACGAATAAGGAAAAAACATTATATGCTTTTACATAGATCTTTGTGTTGTATATAATTTTTTCCAAAACTTTATCAAGCGTTATTATTATTTAAAGACGTGTCTTCGTAATGCGTAGGAGTAACCGAGATACGATTGCGTAAAACTTACCGAAGTGTGCTTCCTTCGATAACATTGACAAAATAAACACTGAATCTTCATAACATTGGATCACGATAATGAAAAATAACATGAATGTGTAAATATTGTTAAGTATTTGTTTGTGAATGAATGAAAAATGGTATAGCTAAATGGCTCTTGGTATAGATAAATTACAAAATAACAAGATCTTTACTTCGTTTCAGATTTAGGTCTTGTAACAAAACTTAAATACACATCTCATTTAATTTCAAGTACAAAATCCTAATTGACAAAGACGACAACCAACAAACAAATCCGTTTACATTTCGCTCCCAAAACCACATTTAACGAAAAACTAAAATTCATTTCGCACACTAAAAGACTGGCCAAAAATCACAAATCGTAAGTGTGTGTTTCTAAAAAAATAACGCACTAGCAAAATGTCGCCGTCGTCGCTATAATAACTCAACTTTGTAACTATATTGCAATATCTTCAAGTGATAAATCATCAAGATATCGTGGGAGCAGAAACAATAAACGTCCTCGCGTAGTGTTGCATTGTTACCAGAAATGTGGTACCAATTTTAGGAACGTCGAGACTGGTACCACTGTTCTCCTTTATGATGTGTCGTTTTAATTAGTAATGTGACGTATGAGTGCATGGAGAGAAATTTAGACTTGCTCGTTTTAAATAGTTAGGAGATCTTTTTCAAATTTTTGAAATCTTCTTTAAGAGCACTTTGCGCTCTTTTTGAACAGTAAACGAAACTGAACCGTCACGTTCGGGTCGGTGAAGCTGAATCGGTTATACTCGGCTCCAGTCGGTCGGTGACGCTGAATCGCAAATACTCGACTCCAGTCATATCTTTTCTCATTTATCGTGTGGTCATAAACACACACAGTATTTTAAAAAGCTGATAAGCTTACTTTTATTTTAATGAATATTTAGATTATGGTGCTTATTTAAATCAAATGTAGTTAGTTGTTGTGTTTTGTAGTAGTACATTTGATTTAAATAAGCACCATAATCGTATTGTATCTTGTAATATTTTGGATATTTTTTTATATTATTAAACTTTTATTTTTATTTATTTAAATAGCAACGAGAACTTACTAAAACCACAACACCAAAGATCTCATTTAAAAAGATACCGAAACAGTTTACGTGTTTTTACCAAAATGGTTTGAATGTCCATCTTGGGTGAGATTCGGGCCCGGACCGTGCGAATAATGCATCTTTGGGGAGCTGTGTGTTTTTATTTTTTACTGTATCCAACTTTGAGGCCAGAATTTAGTATTTTCAGGCCCCGCTGGATAAAATTTGATTAAACATTTTGAGTGTTTCTTTGCATTTTTAATTTTTGTGTCGTAAATGGCATTAAATTAAGTAATTACAAAGTAGACACTGATTTATTAAGAAACCGCTGGTTGACACTTTCTGTAATCCAAGGGCTTTTTTGTTTTTTTTTTGGCTGGAAAATCATCAAAGTCAAAGTCAAAACGTTTATTGCGAACTAAGTGTTACAATGTTGGTGTTATCTTGTCATCAAATGACCTCTCCCGCTCTGGGCGGAGCGGAAGTGCGTGTCAGACTCTTACTGACTAAAACTCAACCGTGTTCCTTCACTTGCCTGTGCGCCAGGGCCACGGTAACTCTTTCGAACAATCCACGACCCCGGCAGGCATCGGCTCTATCGGACCCCGTCAATTATGCTGACAACTCTTTGAGGCGCGCGTGGAACACAACGCGTCGTCGACTCGGGCCTGGTCCATACCGGACGGCGAGCTGCCCATTGCTCGCCGTCCGTAGGCCCGGGCCTACGGTGGCCGGGAGTCGGCTACCGACTCCCGACGCGTAATCCAAGGGCTGGCTTTTACCATGGCTAGAGGCTAAACATTGCCATACCACGTGGCAATGCCGCAGGCTCTAGGGTACATTACCGTCGATAGCGATGCGGAGGAATATTTCGACGCCAAATTTTATATGCAAAGTATTATTTAAACTATGGCGTAGTTAAAGCAACATTTTATCCTTTGATTAAAACGTTGTTCCACTAACACTAGTCAAAAGTTACAATTTAAACAAATAATTTCCCTCTAGCCCAAAAGCTTCACCAGCCAACATAAATTGAATAAATATGACGGGCTGCCAGTGGCTCCGTCTAGTTGTGTTACGAAGTTACTAGGAACCACCGAAGAGGTCGGATAAGAGTGAAATTGACTGATTACTGTCACTCTAGCAAAGCGTCGCATCGATGGTTGCGTAGCAGCTGTCTTCCGATGACAGAAGAGGATGTCAAGGGAGCCGCTGTCGTACCATGTCCACGGCGAACTGCTATATCCGGCACAATTCTGATGATATTAAAGCTGCTAAACCACTAATATGATGACCAGTTCTATATTCCGCACCGGTAAATAAATACGTAATTTTATCATTACACCTCATTGCAGAATAACACACCCTCGATTGTCAACGTAACTTAAAGTATTAAACTCATCCGCTATATAAACTGGGTTTAATGTAATCCCGTGTCGGCTTATTTATGGAAGCACAACTACCCGCAAATAGTTTCAATAATTTGCTATCAACGTTCGTGCAATTAAAATTGTTGTATCGTTTGAGGTTCAGGGTTGAAATTTTAGTAGGGAGTGTGTATTTCGTACGATTTTAAATATAAATAAAAACATATTGAGCTGTAATAGAATCTCTAATGCAAACGCTTTATTTATTTATACATACATATATAACCTTCTTCCCATGGGGGTAGGCAAAAATTACAGAACGCCACCTGCTACGATCTTTACAAACTCCTTTTGGGTTTTATGTTGAAGATTAATGCCGGTTTTCACTAATACTAGGCGACACGCAATACCTAAACAAAAACACTCTGTTGGATCAAGACTTGATAATCCAACTTCAACCAACCAACTAATCAACCAACCAACCAAACCAACAAACCAACCAACCAACTTCCAATAATATTCAGTCATCACATGTATGTTTCGTTCGTGTTAGTGAAAACGGGCATTAGATACTTAAGTATGACAGATGGTACCCTATCTAGGGAATAGATTACTAGGACAAAGTACTAGGTTTAATATGGCTGTAATTTCAGAAGCATTCACACGCTTTAAACCAAGATACAGAAATGTTGCTTGGCGCCAAAATTAGTATGGTTGTACCTACTTAAGTAGCACTTTTCAGGATGAACTCTTCAACAAGGAGTTATACTTGGTGTGTGCGAGCTGACATATCTAAACTTGATATTACAAAGAGAAAAGATTTTATTTTTGTATGTTTGTTTGTTACGCTTTCACGCTAAAACGGCTGAACGGATTTAAATGAAATTTGGCACGTGGGTAGACCTAGAACTGGAGCAGGATATAGGCTACTTTCGCAGACGAAGTCGCGGGCAACAGTTAGTGGCAAATAATTTAATTTCATGTTTTGTGTTACTTTGTTTTGTAATTTTAATTACTTTATATACTACTACTACTATTATTACTATTACTATTATTATTATATTACTATTGTACAGAATCAATTTCTTCTGACTTAACAGACAGAAGTGCCGCTGGGGTTTCAGGTGGCAGTGTGTTTGCAGCAAAGCACTAAGAAGTGGTGAGAGACGAGCGTTTTGAAGGCCTGTCTTAAGTAACTTTGACATTCAAAATGTTCTGACTCTCACCCTAATTTCAATAAAAGCCTTTTGATTTGATTTGTACCACAACCACAAAACTTTGCCGTGTTTTGCTAAACCTGAAGATTCTAGAAAAAATAAGCATAATTTTAATGAATAAAACACTATTTATTGATCATTCATGTTACTCTATTTGCCAAACAATAAGCCATTAACCAATTTTATGCGTTTCAAAGTAACCCCTGACTTTTACCGTAATAAAATATCGGTAACAAGTTAATATTAACGTGTAAGGTAAGTTTGAATAGCTGTATGATAACGGTAGTTATGCCCTATATTCGAAACAATAGGTTTTTGGG
Source organism: Griposia aprilina (assembly GCA_916610205.1). Lineage (NCBI taxonomy): Eukaryota > Metazoa > Arthropoda > Insecta > Lepidoptera > Noctuidae > Griposia > Griposia aprilina. The sequence goes on along the minus strand of OU744295.1, from coordinate 2,136,046 downwards.
TATAGATGTTTTAGTATCGAGAAATGAAGATTAATTGGTCTCGAAATATGATAGTGCATTGTTTCGGTATGAGCTGACTGTCCCTAGAAATTCGAGATTTGCTCTGACATGTCCTCGCTGTTCCCTTACAACGGCTGTCGGTATTTTTCGCTTTGCAAGTCTTTGACTGGCATGATTAAAAAAGATAAGGCTAGGTTTTAGGGTTTGGTTGTAAAAATAGTAGGTAGTAGGTATACCTTTAAACTTTTAACTTCTTTACTTTCCTTTAAAGGGTGCAACGATTTTTGTGAATAGTAAAACTGCTCACAGACAATTTTTTTCAGAAAAAAAAAAAAGTAAAGGTACTTTATACCTTGTAAAATACTAAGTGAAATTTATCACTTTTAATCGAAATTGAAGACTAAATCTGTTTTACTATCATAACTTTCGGAGGACAAATTCATGTTTATTGTCAAACATACTAACTAACTAATGCAAAAAGGGGTGCCATTTTAAAACCGACAACGTCACGGCTAGACAGACAACCCCATACATATAAACATATCTAAATACCTCCCGCTTCAGATCAGCATAAAAATAAAATAAATGACTGTATCCTAGAAACGTCGATACCAATCAGGAATTTCGATTCAGCGAGTACGAGCGAGTTTCATTGGTCGCGTCGCATTCGATAGTTCGTATCGAATATTGTTACCGATTTACCAAATAGGGATGCGCTTTCCGAATGTGGTTGCGATTATCGATGCATTTCGTTTCGTGGATGGCATGGAAATGTGTTTTGTATAACGTTAGGGAATGAAGGTTGGTAAGAAATGCTGTGACAGTAGAAAACTGTAGGGGTGAAACTTAACTACCTACTAGCTCTCGATTTGCTCAATTTAATTACCTAAGTATGTGAAATTTAAGTTGTACATACTCGTAATATAGTAGCTTATATTTTTGTTGTTTCCGATAAGTGTTGGAGATGGCAATTGAATTTCGCAAACGAAACTATTGTACTATGAGTGTTTTCTATAGTTTTATGGACATGCGAAAGCGTTTCTAGATAATCATGTTGCAGTAATCCCTTTTCTGCAGAAATGTTGGTACAAGAAATGGCTGATCGCCTTCAAAATATTTCTACACAAGAATAATAAGAGAGAATATTCCCCCTTTCATAACTTTCCGTTGTTATACCGGTCTATTAAAATGGGAACTGATTGGCGTAGAACAAAATCTCGAGCTTCCAAGTTACTTCTTGGCTAACAAAAGTTTTTAATTTAAATCGCTAACCGGCCGCTTATTGATTTTTTGTTTGGCTGTACAAAATTGCGAATATAGACGATTTTGTTTTGTTCATGCAATTGGATTTTCATCGATCATCGTTTAAAAATACTGAAATATTGAATTTGACAGAGTTTTAGAAGATTTGGAGATAGATGTTGTGTGAAAATAAAAATAAAATTGTGATCGTAACAGCGTATGAAATTGCTGCTTTTAGTAAACGTATCATAATGATATGAATCTTTTAGTAAAATTGTACCATTTGTAAAGCAACACAAATCTGAGAATAAATTATGATGTTTTTTTAAGCGATAGAATCGAAATAGGTCGCCATGCGTCAAATAAGTAGTCTACCATGAAAAGTCAGAAATCATGAACACGCAGTAGATCAATGCCCACCCTTCTCTATTTGAGAAGAGGCCTTTTCTCTACAGTGCAAGAATAACAGTCTGGCATTATTATGGCTCTTACTCTTTCTATGCCCCTCTTACATAAGCTAAACAGAGAGGGAGATAGAGAATGTTAATTCTACCGAATAAAACAATTCTGTGCCGTCCAGTGAAGTCATGTTTTAAAGCAATGCAGTGGGCAGGCGGCCAGAATTTAATGTGTGTTTAATTTTAAATTCATTAACTAGTGGTCGCTGCGGTTGCGCGGGTCGTCCGCACGATTGGTGAGCGCCATTTTTGTGTATGACGTCATTAATTGTGAGTCTCCGTTGAATTCGAATGTGGTAAATACATTTTTGAAGTAGTGAGGTATTAGTTTATAACTTATGATAATTTCACGCCCGTAATTCGCGAAGAGTTAGGCAGAGATGTAGCAACAGTTCATCGCCAGTTATTTTTAAGTCCCATGTAATAGGGGGCGAGCCTATTGCCATCAACTGGGTACAAATTCAGACTCCGGGCTGCCACTGAGAAATTTCAGGTGGAAAAACAATTACACTTTGCCCGACCCGGGAATAGCTCATGCTCAGCAGTAGAGCATGCGGCTACTAGGCCAATGAGTATTAGTATGTTTGTGACATCATGCCGGTCATATCTAAAGGAGTGGATCGTGGTATTATGATACACCCACTGCTTCAGTAATATTATAAACCTTATTGAATTTGAGGCAATATTTCTATTAGGTAATCATTATACTTATAGTTTTAGTTAGTTAGGATTGGTTTAGCTTAGTTATTCAGGCAGGTCGATTGGAGAGTGGTTAAGCGCTTCGCATGGCTTTTTATGACCTGAAGGTAATTGTTTGGTCTATAGTATACACATATGACTGTTGGGGCCATGTATAAGAGCATCTGTCTGTCTCACTTTTCTCACTTAATATTTTTTTTTGTTTTCGGAGCGATACCTTCAAAAGGCACTCGGGCTTTGGAAATAAGACCGGAAAGTGTGGAATTTATGCCTCACTGAAATCAACCCGGTGGTCATCATCTGCACATGGAAGGTGCATAGTAACCTCTCAAAAGACCGATCCGAAATCCCCTCTGTGCAACGCCTGTTAGGGCACATCTCTGGGGAGACTGTAAAGTCTCCTCGAATCCTAACTGTGCACTGTCACGGGTGCTCAGAGTCCCCACTCTGAGCACCCGTGACCTCAAATTCCCGCCTGCCTTAAATGATGCTGGCGGGGTTTTAGGCGTCGAGGTGATTGCCTCCTCGACGTCTTCTTCTTCGAGCGGGATCAGCCCTCTCACGATCTCGCTCGGCAGCCTCGTTTTGGACCATCACAGTCTCACAGAAGGAGGTCATTTCCTTTCAGTTCTCCGACTTCGCCAGCATGGACCCAACTACTGCTGGTAGTGACAAATCTCGCCTGATCCTGGCCACCAGGATCTGTCTTTCAGAAGCCCAAACAGGGCAGTCCTCGAGCGTGTGCTGTACAAAATCCAAACTGCCTCCGCAATGGTGGCAATTTGCCATGGCTTCTCGCCCAATCTTGCTCAGGTACTCACCGAAGCAACCGTGCCCGGTCAGGAACTTAGTGAGCCTGTCTCTCTTAACTCAGCCTGTGTTTTTAATACAATAGAATGTTGTCTAATTTTCTTTAATTAACGTAATTGACGGATAGCCATTTTATGTTAAAGTAAAATAAGTAAATAAAATATTAACAGCAAAGTCTCCTTTTAATGAGAACAATATCTATAAACACACATACGAATCCAATCCTATCCTAATATCAGGAAACGTCTTGAAACAGATATTAAAATACAGCCAAGTTTCAGCACAAAGATGATCAAGCTACTAACCTAGTGCTTCCTACATTGAACCTCGCAGGAGGGTAGTATCAAGTTTTAATAAGAGCACATTGGAGGCAGTGCCGGCTCACATTTCAGGAGTTCTTCCCATGTGCAAACTTCACGGTGAGTATACTGAAACTTTTGACTTTACTTCGGGGAAGCGCATTTTCATTAGGTTTTTTTGTGCGGAAATTGAGAATGAAATGGTATTGGTGATGTTTTATTGGTAGTTGGTTTTATTTATTTATTAAAACTTTATGCACAAGTAAAAAAATACTGTACAAAGGCTGACTTAATGCCTGAGGCATTTTGTACCAGTCAACCTTAGGGTGATGCAGAGACCGAACATGTCATGTCATGTTTATTGTCGGTTGTCTGTTAATTATGATGTTTCACAGTAAATGGTAGTAATTTTATCTAGTGTCTTGTCTCGCTTAGAAGTTTGACTACTACTATTAGCCGGCATCATCCCACTGCTAGGCTAAGGCCTCTCCCTATGACTTCCAGCCCGATCCAGGGCAAAAGTGGACCACTGGTCGTTTGTTTTCTCTAGCACGGTGAAATTAGATGACAACCAGCCGGACCATGATTCTGTATTGAAAAAGAAACAAGCGACTGCATAATTATCTTATTTATTTTGTAAGTTTAGAGGCTATAAAATTTATATGATTATGGTACCAGTATTTTATGTCAATAAATAAATTATTTAAACATAATTAGTGTTTTTATCTAATGTGTATACTTTGTTTACAGAATAGTTTAAACAATTTATTATTTTTTTCTTTCTATATACAAATAGAACACTTAATCAATATTGTTGTGACTTGTTAAGTAGTTACAGTAACTTTGTCAATAATCACTTTAGTTACAAGTAGTACCTCAATTAATTGTGCACACGGCTCAAGCCTTATGTAGATGTTATGCTTTCCTGAACAGGTTCGTTTCACCTTGCAAGGCATATTCGATAACTGGTGAATTGAAGCGGAACAGATGAACTGAACATCTGTGCTTGCTGACGCACCTGTCTCTATCCTTTTTACATCCAACCCTTATTGGCCACCTCATGTCATTATAGTTTCGTACCCTTCAAAAAGAACGTAGACACTGCATAGCTGACAGTTCAAATTTTAATATGTAGTGGTCGTTTTTTACGAACCTTTTCCTGAGAAGTTCTAATAATACCTCTTTCTTTTAAACACGAAATCTCACTCAATACTTATTATTTAGTTATCATTATCACTTAAAATAAATTGTTTTTACAAAGACAATAATGTAGTCACTTCCATTTAGAGGACAAATGGTTTAGTGACACATCCTGGAATTCCGCCAAAAAGCAAGTAAAGAAGTTCAATCGGTAATAGTGCTTATCCGGGGACCGTAGCACAGGCCCTGAAACTCTTTTCATAATATGAAAATGGGTTTCAAATCGTAGGACACTAAATCTATATACATACATATAATAAAATCGTAGCGAAGTCAAAACTGTACATATATAGAATATATCTATGCCAAATTTGAACAAAATCTATCTGTTAGTACTTGCGTGATGCTGGAACATACATTCAGACAAACAGACAATAATTCTATAAACTATATTTTAGGCATTAAAATAGCTCCCAGACCTCGTAAAAATACTTTTTTTCAAAAATATATTTTTGAAAGTATTTTCGTAAAAATACTTTTACGAGGAATATTTTTACGAGGTCTGGGAGCTATTTTAATGCCTAAAATATAGTTTATAGAATTATTGTCTGTTTGTCTGAATGTATGTTCCAGCATCACGCAAGTACTAACAGATAGATTTTGTTCAAATTTGCCATAGATATATTCTCTTTAAGTTTGGTCAATCCATAGGCTCATCACGCTATTAATCATCACGCTATTTGCTATGGAGGATGAGAAATATTACAATTTGTTCGTATTCTTCTATAGTTTACCGCAAATTTTGAAAAGACGAGCCAAAAGGTTAGGATATTGCAGATAGTTACAAATTTAACCTTATAAATGATTATCATCACGCTATACCTTTAACGAGCTAAGCAGTCAATCATGACGTGATATAAGAACGGCTATTTTATACAACTTTCAACAAAGAAAATAATTTCAAGGTTCGACGACTGTTTTGCAAATCTAAGGTTGATTCCCAACAATTGATATTTATTGTGCTTGTTTTTATTACATTTTGTTATATTATTATAATATGATAATTCGTAGAACGTTCACAGAAAACATAAAGTTTAGGCCTCTTCTTTCATCTTTGGTTATAATAAAAATAAATATCCATGGTTAGGTTAGGTTAGACTGTTAATGAGAAATCCCGTGTGTTTAGAATTTACTGTTATATTATTTCAATAATAGCTGATCGCTAGGAATAATCTGTAAGAATGCATCAGTCAATGTATCAGTGTAGTGCCATTAGGTAGTACCTATATGCAGGAACGCAGGCGTTCATTAATTCACTATAAACGAAAAACGCAAGCAATGGGAAATTTCTACTGAATGCTGTGGGTGTCGACCTCAAGACGAGTTGCTTCTCACACGGACAACTGTACGTCGCTTGCTCCCGCGTCGCCAGTCCTGACTCTCTGTATATTTTGGCTGCTGAGACCAAAACTACAAACGTAGTATACAGGGAGGTTTTATAAAAGGCTGTTATTTTAGTATATTGTGATGTCTTACGACTTCCACGCGAATGAAGTCACAAGCAGAAGCTAGTCAACTATAAAGTTCTCTCAAACAAGTAACTGGGGCCACATGTCAAGCTATAAGGTCGTGTCTACACGACGCAGTTTGCACAGGACACTGCAAACATATTGCTCGTACACGGGGGCAATAAAGAGAACGGTTTTTAATAGCCCATGGAAAGTATTGGAGGGAGTGGGTATTGTTTGACTAAAGAAGCCTTTTTGTTTTTCCTGATACAAAAATTGGGCAGTTGTCTTCTTCAGCCTCTGCTGTTAACCAGAAATTGCGAAATATTCTTATAATTCTGTAAGCAAAAAGGTTAGCTAGGACTGTGCGGTCCTGGGGTAAATCCCATGTAGGGTAACATTGCTAATATTTTTGTAAGAGTTTTAACCGCAGAAATTCAAATGAATGTGCATGCTGACAGGTAAATTGATTTGCTCCTTTATGGTTAATTCAACGAAAATTTTATACCATGTCTTATTTTACTTATAAATTAAGATGTTTTGACAGTTTTTCCATTTAATTACACAACCCCCTATTCTATGGCGAATGAGAAACTTTCCGCCCTGTCCGTCATGCGTCTATAACTTCAAACAGCAAATCCTTCAGGGCATAGATAGCGCATCACAATTTACACTCCACACTGCGAATTGCACAATGTCTTACACATATTTAGACGTTATACACCGCCCAAGTTAGGCTAAAGCCAGGCCAGACTATAGCCAGGCTTGGCTAAGGTTTCAGCCTGTAACAAGGGAAATGGAACTCTCGTGTTTATAATAAAAACATAGGACACTCGGCAGCTGGTCTGTAGCAACCACCTGAGGACGTGTATTGTGTAAACTAGGCTTGAATTTACGTAGTCTACTTTATGTTAGCATGTAATGTTATTTTTAACCGACTTCAAAAAGGACGAGGTTTTTTCATTCGTCGGTATATTTTTTGTGTGTGTTTGTTACGCGATATCTCCGGAAATTGTTGATCGATTTCTAAAATTCTTCTTTTAATAGATAGGGTGGTCTCATATAAATTTTAACTTTGCTTGGGTGGTTATTCATTTAGCTTCAATAATACGTATTTTTCCACTTAGCGTATATTGTTGATGTTATAATAACTTCCTGTCACTGTTATTTACACAGCAAGTAGTGGTATAAGAATTTGTGTGGGGTAGGTACCACAACAAAAAAGTGAAAAATAAAAACTTTTCTACAATAAACTACCGACTTCCAAAAAAATCACCACAAAGTGGAAAAAAAACTTTAATTTCTGAAGTCGGTGGTAAAAAACGAAAATACAAAACCAAAGAATCGACTTCCGAAATTAAAGTTATTTTTCACTTTGTAGTGTTTTTTTTTAGTAGGCAATGTTCCTGTTCAGTGCAACTATGTCTGTTTGTTTAACCTCCAGTAAATGATATTCTATGTTTATTTGTAAATTTTTCCTCAATAAATTGAATTGAATTGATTTGAATTTGTGTTTCTGTATTTGTGTATGTATTTTGGTGTGCAAATTATAAATGATTTCATTTCTGTTAGTAGGTTTGTACAAGCACTTTTACACGTCAATCAAATTTTTTAAACTAGATGAGGTCGGCGTTTCCTACCTGACTACTCTGAGAAGATAGGCCCAAACAAACTCAGAGATCACAGTCTCTTTTAAAGTTCAGCCATAACCTTGGTCAGATCATGTGGAGACCATGTGAAATGGTATTTTGAAGAAATAAAAAAAATAACACAACATCACATCATTGAAGGGGTACTCAGAGATGTACAATAAAGCATTTTCTATCCATATATCTATGTAGAATTGATATTAATTGAGGTTATTTTTTGAGTTGGTTAATTCTCTTAATTTTTCTTCAAGTTCAATTCGAAGACTTTATTTAAGTAACATAATTTCGTAATAAAACGAGACATCCTACCACCATAAAACGAGGCACCATTGACGGGGTTCAATAGGGCCGATGCCTGCCGGGGTCGCGGATTGTTCGAAAGAGTTACCGTGGCTCTGGCGCACAGGCAACTGAAGGAACACGGGTGGGTTTTAGTCAGTAAGAGTATGACACGCCCTCCCGCTCCACCCAGAACGGGAGAGGTCATTTGATAATTATCCCTAGTAAACATTCATTAGCAAAAGTCTTATTAAAAAGAAGAAAAAAATACAAATACTTAACAGTCCTACAGTCTTCTTTTTATCTGTTACAAATAGTCAGGCTAAATATCTTTACAGAATTAGCCCTCGTCTCAGTGAAGACGGCAAAGCTCACAGTCTAGCCAAAAGAAAACAAAATAATTGCCATTAAATAAATACAAAGGAAAAACCTAATAAATATACTAAAGCCCATAATCTGTATGATCCTAAGCGAAAGTGTAGCAACACCAATTATCGTCCCAATCTAACGGCGGACAGGGGATAAATATCGGCAAACTCTAAATTATTGTCTGTCCGTCTATCGATATAGGCGCGCGGATGATTTGTGCCTTTTGCCGACAATTTTTCATCCACCCTGCCAGTACTAAATCACGCTGACAACTCCGCCCGGCTGAACTATCAAAAAAAAAAAACAGAAATTGCAACCTTATTTTTTAAGTTGTAAGGTACATTTTCAAGTGTACCGTTTAGGGTAAAGTATCCAAAGGTCGGCTCCTTATATTTGATATTTGTTTACCGACGTATAATAAAATCCATGTGAGTTATTACAGGTTGTGTTTGTCCCTTTTGTCTTGTTAAAAATGGTGTGAGAGTACATTTATCACGGGCTTATTAAAACTAAGGTGCTTTTATTCTTTTTTATTGTAGTAGATTTCTCCGGAATTGTGAGGGCGATTGCGAGCAGAGGGGCGTCTATCAATAAATTGAATCCATCGAGAACTCATGAGAATGCTATATATATTTTTAAACGACTCCTGTTTTACCATACGTATTAATAGTAGGTACTTGATACTATGTTAGTCCCTAACTAATATTAAAGCTATAGGACGATTTGTCCCATAGTCTATCTACCACAAATTCAATCAAACTAAAATGACAAACAAAAGAACAATAATTGAAATAAATTACGAAGGTCGATTGAAGGTCTTCCTCTCACAGAAAGAGCAGGCCTGTGTCCCAGTAGTGGGAATATTATAGGCTGATTATGAACTGAAGATCGATTTAGACCAAAGGAACAAAGAACAACTGTTAGAACATTCTTTTCTCGATTTTCTTGACTATTTTTTTTAGGTCCGGAATCCGGATTCGGAGTCTGGATTTGTGCCCGGTTGATGGCGATAGGCTCGGCCCCTATTACGTGGGACTTAAACATAACTGGCGAAATGTGGGTGTACTATAGGCACACCTTTGACTAACCCTTCGGAGATTACAAGCATTTTATGTGTATGTGTTTTGTATAGATATAGCGACGAATGACCTCCACTTACACAAAGAGAATTTGATAGAATAGGTATAGAATGGTCGAAACCTTTGGTCTTAACCCACCTTAAGATACCTATTTATCGATCATTCATCCCAACCAATAAAGAAACGATAATAAAAGACATGCTGTCCACTATCTCTCATAACCTCGAGTATATCAGATCTATGAAAGACCCATCCGTATTAAGGCGGCACCCCGACCTAAACCATGCCATAGTGCGTTATTCAGAGGCTATTAACTCATTCACTATGGGTAGTAAACTACATCTAAAAGCACATTATTAATGTTCGATATCCTATCATCACATTGCACGTTCCTATTTGTTTTTATGTATTATAAATACATTTAAAATCTCCTTGTAAAAAAATGACTAAAATTATTGTTTGCATGCATCTTTTGCTAAAGGTGACGTTCTATTAATTTGAGGATTACACTAATGTATAGATAATTAAAAAATCTAAATAATTTACGTTTTATTTTGGAACGAAGTTCCTTATCGCGCGTTGCAAAAGGGGGCTAGATGGAAAAAATTTGAACCAAAAGTTGTAACGACACTTTTTTGCTAAAGTTGTAAGCCGTGCGGCGTGCGCGTGTTTCTCTGTCTCTCTCATAGAAAGCAAGCCAGTTATTTATATTTTTATTTTTAAATGGAACTTCGTTCCACCCGTGTGTCCATTGACACCTCTCAAGTTTTTTTTATTTCAAAACATCGCTTGTCTTTTTTTTTTGTGTATTCTATGATAAATGAGCCTGCGCAGGAAGCGAGACAGAGCGAGACTCAGCGACGGGACAGAGAAGGACCGAACGCTCAAGGTCGTTTGGTTGAGAAAGCGCTTTAATCATAATTGCTAAAAGGAAGGAGGATGCTCCATACGTCAATCACATCCCTTCATCCACCTATATGGATAAATAATAATATTTATTAAGACAAATGATAATAGAATTATTCTTCGGACAAAAGTACGGCTAGGAAAAAAACATGTTTTTGATTTAGTGTCTTCTGCACTGCAGTGTTGAATGCAGTTTGCAAATAATGGTAGCAATTTGTTTTAATTTTGGGTGTCACCCAGTTTGCTTTATTTTTTTGTGGAGATTAATACGGCTGGCAACTTACAACAGATAATTGTTACTTAAACAATGTGTGTAAGTGCATCTGAATATATTATTCGCAGTGCTTCTTAATATTTTTAGAGTTGTCTTTCAATTGACGTTTCTTCACGGATACATAAAGTAAAAAATCTATATAAATAAAAATGAAATGCTGTTTATTGGTAAGCGCATCACTAGAGAACGGCTGAACCGAATAGGCTATTTTTGATTTAAAATGTGTATAAGGGTCCGAATTAGGTTTTTATGGAAAAAAATTGGACATTCTCCAGTATTTTTTTCAAATTCGGGAAATACTGAAAGTCCTTTTTTCTATGGGATTTTTGTATGAATTATTGATATTTGGACAGGACAACGTCCGTTGGATCAGTAATAAAACACGCGATTCGTGAAAACATGTAAATCAATCAATTATTATCAATGAAAATGCGTGCCTCACAAAAAGAAAAAATATAATTAAACACAAAAAATAAAGCTTTTCAATAACAACACCAATAAATATCAATAACTACAAAACACACAATGATTCTTTTGTAACCATTGTATTCTACTTGACCTGGAATCTAGATTAATCATTTCTAGTGAATAACTCAGACACTGTTCTACAAAAAGCACTAAGCATTACTGGCGTTAATTTCAATCATTAGTATAGTGAGCACGTTTTTGCTGGCTGTACCCATTCATCATTTGGTGGTGACGCAGTGGGTCAATATGAGTATTCGGAGTTCTATAACTCATACCAGGCTATTGTTTAAGAAGCTATACAGTTGTAGTTTAAGATTGTTCATAATAGGGAAATAAAATTAGGTAAGGCGAAGAGAAACACTATTTTGTAAGGGCCATACATATTCTAGTGCCTCTAATATTAGTATTTATATGTTAATTGTACCTAATGACAGATTTTAGTTGGTATTTTAGTACCTAACTATGCTTGATAAGTAATAGATACAATGCCATGTGAGTCTTATAAGCTCGTTACTGCGATAAACTACAATTTTATTTCACGTAACAAACCGTTTAATTATTTTAATTAATAAGGTGCATACCGTACATTAAATATAAGAAATTATTATCGATGTTTAATTATATTATTCAGGTCACAACTCTATACCACACAATTCTCAGTCATTGATAACATCACAAAGCCAGGCACTGAAGCGTAATTCCAACACCTATTAATAATTAATCTAGCTAACTGTTTTTGCTAACCATACCCATTTATCATACTAGCGAGCGATGACGTGATGAGGTCACTCGCGGCGCCGTCTCTCACTATCATACATTACTCATGACTATGTAAAGTAAACATCTTTGTGTACTTGATTTTGACTCAGTATAGTTTTTTCTAATAACTGGGTACTAATAATGTCAGTTTTTAGCATCAGTTTATCTTCAAATCATTTTTAATCGTCTAGTATTTTTACTAAGAGGATACAATCATTGAAAACACTATACGTAGTATAATATCTCACGCGTATTTTCAGTATTTAATTTCACAAATTCTTGAAACAGTAGATATTGCTATTGGTACCTCCACAGCATATTTTGTAGTAATCGGATTTCGAAAATAAGAACACATTGAAAACAATTTCGACCTAAATGGTTTAATTCTGGACGAAGATACGATTTATTTTACATCCCATTGTGTAAAATCGTTTTCTTGCGAAGGAAGCCTTAGCCACAGCTAGTTAAAAAAACCCTTATTCCAAGCTCTTATTTTATTATTACACCGCAATATAAAGAGATGGCTCTCTCGGAGATTACCGAAGTCTTGCAACGTCAATGGCAGGCTTAGGAGCTGCATCACAAAGAGACATAAATTGGAGGCACTCACAGCCTGATTTGAGGCGCCGCTGAACTATACTATAAGATGAAGCCGTGTTTAATGTTGTTCAATTATAATTGATTGCGGTTTTTGCTCAATTTAATTAGTTTTAAGTGTATCTCTTTAGATTAGAGTCTAAATCAGCGTTGAGGTTTGTGTCCCCCATTGCGTGCAATATAAAACCTAATAAAAATATAATTTAATTTGATCAATTTGATATTCTAAATCCAAAGCCTTCATACGAGTTGTTTCCCAGTATTTATTAGTCGGGCACAATCCGAACTTCAATTTAAAATGAATTCTCTTTTTCGTAATGTAAACACAAGTGACATTTAAAATGAAACCCATTTAACACCCAAAAAAAAGCGATACAATCTTCAAAGCCCCTTACACATTACACATAGAATTCTAAAGCCGTGTCCACATGCGAGTTAACACATCCAATTACATGGGCTAGCGGAGCGAGTGTGAACCGTCCGAGCTTCATTAAGCAACCGCTCGCGACGTCCTCAAGTGTAATCTTGCAGAAAATGACGTTGACGTGATCTGACATCTTTGACGTGACGGACGGACGTGTGTACTGGGGTTTAGATGCACTTGATGTATTGTGTATTGACTGTTAGATGCATTATGCTGTTGTGCAGAGTAAGATTATAATAAATCTGTTACTATTAAGTGAAGATATTGGTTCTAAACTAAGTAAGTAAACGTAGTTCAGAAAGGAAACGCTGTTACAAAGAACGTTCGGCTTTCTTAATGAAATTGAAAAACAACCAAAATAATACTGAAGACGATCTTTTTCATAAGCAAATAGAAGGGGCACTTATTTCTGTTAGTTTTTTAGGTTCTGTTTATCTTTTCGAATCTCCGAAAACAAACCTTTACACATAAAGTATAGAAGTTAATGAAAAGTAAAAACCGATACTCTTCCTAAGGGTAAAATGAAAGTAGTATAAACAACCAATCGAAGACGGCCTAAGAAAACATAAAAGAAAAAAAAAAACAAGTAATCCATCCAGCACCTAATCTAAAAAACCTCACGAGCACATAATTTGCATTCCATTGCTTGCCCAACAAATTTCAATCTCAGGAAATATTGAAAAAACACCGCAGTGAACATCGAACTAGTCGATTTCAATCAGCGATCCGATATCTGAGATAAGGTTGAGACTTCATTCCCCGACACAATGGATATTGAAAACTGATGCCATTGGTCTTTTGTTTGATATTTTGCCGTTTTAAATATTTTCGAGGAAATGGTAAAGATGGGATGGTACCATGAATATTGGGATAAGAGACGAAATTCTGATGATTTGATTCAATTATTGGCAATCAGTATTGGAGGAAAGAATTGGGATTTTTCTATGGTGTTTACGTTACATAAATGAATATTTGAATGTTGAAATGGTATGTTAATATAGTTAGGTAATTAATGTCTTCCACAAATCAGATGGTCGATAATGCGGAATCACATGGGTTGTTATTATTTCTTTTATCAGTAGTAATTCATATGGGCATCAATTTTAAATTAAAAACGTTACTAAATTGTATAAAAACATCAACTTCTATTGTGGTATAGTAATTGTTTTATTCTAGGTGCATCGTCTTCACATAGAATTGTTTGGATGTTTTCAAACCATCCAGAAACCCATTGAAATACACACACGAAATTTCATCCAAATCCATCCAGCCGTTTAGGAGGAGTTAGGTGACAAACACACGTACAGAAGATAAAAAAAACAAAAAGATAAAAGAAGGATAAGAAAAAGGAAGGATAAGGAGGGAGGAGAGGAAGGATAGGTTAAGATATTTTAAAACATTTAAAACGAGTAACGGTGGAGTTTCTTGCCCGTTCTTCTCCATACAAAACTTCCTTTTGGAAGGGGCAACTAGAATCAATAATATTTTTTTTGTAAATGTTGCCGTTTAACGTGCCTTTTATGTGCGTATTTGAAATAAATGATTTAATTTTGACTTTGACTGTGACACTAACGATTTTTGGAATAATTATATCGGCACGGTAAAAAAACACATCAAGATATCTCCTACATTTACAAAAACAAAACCTTCTCAGGAAAACGAGTAGCAATTTTAGCAGAACCGGTAGCAATAGAAATGTGTTGCACTAAACTAATGTTTAAATTCAACGCATCACCGCTCCGTGTTCCAGGGGCTTTCGAGGCGTTTGCAGCATCCATACGAATTGAAAATCTTCTGTGGAGATGCCGTAGAGGTAAATATTTAACACTACCTTATGCCCGCGACTTCGTCCGCGTGAAATTACTTTTTTAACATGAAATATATTCTATGACACTCGGCAATACTTTAGCTTCTCATTAGTGAAAGAGTTTTCAGTAGTTCTAAGAGGTTAAAGATAATTACATCGACCTCTTAATATACCTTTAATTGCGGCGCGCAAATTTTACATAGGTACCTAATTATTGATAAATGATTTTATTTCTGTAAGTAGGTTTGTACAAACAGTACTACATGTCAATCATATGTTTTAAACTAGATGAGGTCGGCATTTCCTATCTGATTATTTTAAGATTTTTTATTTTTTTATTACATGGAATAGTGGTATGGTAATATTAATTTTGGTACCTATGTTCAAATAATAAAACAGAATCTGCACTTAATAACCTTTTATTATTTGAAAAGTCGGTTAAAAAGGTAACGTATTTTTAATATTCAATATTTTTTTGAGTTAGAATATAGACGGGAAAACCAGAAATAGACACATGCCTAAGTGTTAATAACCCTAATCACTGCGTTAGGTCTATTAGCCTGTTATGGCGGCTGCAGGTAAAACGATTTAATTAGAACTAATTGAAATCATAGGTATTTGACTTATATCAGAGTATGCGTTGATGAAACACCAATTAGTAAATAATTCTATTGAACTGAATTTATAATTATGGGATCAAAATATATTTTCAGAATATAGAAAGGTGCTCTATTATTCAATTTTTATTTGGTTACATCTATATTTATTATAATAATAATAATAAAAAATAAAAAATCTATGTTTATTATAATAATAACAAATATAGACATTTATTTCAGGCGAATAACACCCATTCCCAAACATAAATTAATAGAAATCACATAAAATAAATCAAATAAAATCCCAAATAAGATCAAATGAAATAAAATAAAATTCAATTCAATTTAAACAAAATAAATCAAATTAAATGAAATTAAGCAATAACTGTTATTTATTAAATTTAAAGTATTGACTCTTTCATACTTATATATTTTTGAGGTTGCTGTATTTATTGAGAACAAATCAGTTTAAAAAAATGTCTGACATTAATAACCGAAGTCGACGGGCTAACAATAGCATAAGCTTCCTTAACATCCCACACAGCATTGATGTACAAAAGTGTATTAAACATGGCGCCACTCATATTTAACCACTTACCAGGGTCAATCAAAGAATTGAACTTGAGCTTATTTAAGAAACGGCTAAAATTCTTACTGGTGAAGAAACAAATTACAGTATTTCGGAATTTTTATCAGACAATAATCAAATTACAAAATGTTGACATGCTAATAAACATAAAATAAATGTATTGTTGTCCTTGAGATATGATTTGTATATTGACATTAGTATTGTATATTGCAGATGTGAGTGCAAACGCCGGAGGGGACGCTCGAGAAAGACATATTATTATAGTGACCTTATTAGTGATGTTCTTCAGGTGCGTAGTACTCGCAACCGGTGTGCGCGTATGACCAGATGTATGAACGTAAACGAGGCAAAAGGAGTACGTAAGGATCGTAGCAGGTGGAGTTCTGTAGTTTCTGCCTACCCCTATGGGAATAAGGCGGGAGTTTATGTATGTATGTGTATTGTATATTGACATAGTGTTATTGATTGTTTTCAGTTAGTGTGTTAACATGCAACATTTTTACATTTTATTTTGTTCTCTTATTATTGACATTGATTTCTATTGCTATTTATTACTAATTAATTTGTAATATGAAATGTGTGATTCTTTATAATTGGTTTTTTAATGTCCAGGCTTATTAGTTTAGTTATTGAGACTTGGCCGGCTTGATTACTTAATTACAATCATTTGTACGACCTCTGGCACATAGCGCACTCTTTATTATCTTTAAATACCGTTATTATTGTAAATATGTTAAATAAAGGAATTAATGACTTATGACTAAAGACTAGACGAAACGACGCTAAGTAGACAAAAAATATTGTATTAAAATGCTGTAACAAAGAATAATACCAAGTAAAAACAATCTGCTACGAACCGCGTAGCTATCGCAGGTAGCGGCTACGCCGCCGTAGCAGTCGTAGGCGACAGCTACGCCATAGCCACGTAGACCCTTTCTCAACAGAACGTTATTATTACCACATTCTTACGTAAAATAACAACCTACTAATTTATAGAAGGTAATAAATTAGCTTGTCATGCTTGTAATTTATGTCCTACACGTCAGTAATATAAGATTTTCGTGTGCGCTGTGAGAAAAATATATGATACACTACCCGCCCGGTTCGTATGGGTTTTGAAGATAAAAAAGGCTGAAGTTCGGAGAAAATGTGGCTTAATAACTTTTTTGTCAGCTCCTTTTATTTTTATAGTTGCTTGTTTTGTCCAGAGTTGGGAAAATTAAGACATGCTGCATCTTATTACGAGAGTAGAAACCCCGGGCGGTGACACCCTAGAAGGGCGTAATCACTGACCTTATTCGTGTTGTTTTTAGCAAAAGCAAAAGGAATATGTACGGATCGTAGCAGATGGCTTTCTGTTGTTTCTGCTTACCCCCATAGGAAAAAGGCGTGAGTTTTTGTAAGTATGCATCTTATTAAGTTAATTTAGTGAAAAGAAAAGGGAATAATTTGATTGTAACCATTTTTTTAAGTATCATTTTCTCTGTTTCTAAATACAGTGTCAGAAATAATGGTAAAGTAAAACCGACATTACTATTTATTCTTCCTAAATTTTGTGGGCAATATATATTTCCTGAATGCTTTAATACTGACTATCTTAGATTACAATCTGTGTAGTATCATCCGAGCGAGTCAACAAGTCCCTTAAGCAATCTGTCATGTAATTATCTTTATTTCGGCTTTCATAATAATGTGTCTATTATTTGTTGGGTTATTATTGTCTTGCTATGAAGATAGACTAAACATCACTCAGGTATTATATAACTGCTCTATTATATAACTGGTCTTGGAGAGTTACGTTAGTGGAATATCAACTGTACGATAAATATGATAGTTCGACGGCAACCATGAAAATGCTTAGACAAACGGCTTGTTATAGTATATTTTAAAATCTTAAAATATATCTCAACAAGCCGGGTACCCAATGGGGTTGCTCATCCGCAAGAATGACGACTTCCACACACCTTCCATCACCTATTTAACCCTTTAAGGATTTATTTTCAAAAATCCAATATAAAGAACTCTTGTGCAAAATAAAGACCTGTTGTGGAAAATAAAGAACTCTTGTGCAAAATAAAAAACTCATGTGCAAAATGTCATGCTTCTAGACTTAGTTGTTTAGGTAGTGCATTGTCTGCCAGTTATTGAATGAATGAATTTAAGTATTATTTTATTAAGTAGACAAGCCGTGTGCTCGATATCCTTCCAGGCTTATAGTTAACTCTTTATTTAATTACTCTTTTACCCTTTTTTTTTCAAATCAAAATTTGAAACACACACGCCCCGTACCCGCACCTTCACACGCCGTCTTTCCTACTTGAACATCCACTTACTCTTATTTTAACAAGAATCTACATCGTTAGGAAATCCGTTGAGAGACCTTATTTAAATTTTCTTTTAAAATCGCTGTTAAACGTACTACCTTGCCAAGAAATGTTAAGTAAATTGTTGAAGCACTGCACTATATCAGCTGCGAGTTGAGTTGCCGCTTCTAGCCAGACATTTTTGTGTAGTACCCCACTTTAGACGGTTTTTTGTTGAAAGGTGTGTAGTTAAGGGTATAGATCTGGCAGGAGGAGTGTTACAGCTTGAAGATGTTGTAGGACTAAATGCATTCTTACTGAAGCTGGTGACAACATCTAATATCCCATTTTGCACGGTTAAGGAGTCTTTTAGAGAAGGGGCGAGCATTTTAATCGTGAATTGAGAAAGTGTACAGACAAGCCTGGTGACAGTTTAAAAAGGTCCTGCAGTAATACTTGATATTTTATCTTTATCTTTATCATCATTTCAGCCGAAAGAGGTCCACTGCTGGACAAATGCCTGCCCCAATCACCAACACTTCGACCGGTTCTGTGCTTCTCGTACCCAGCGGATCATTACTTTGCATTACTATTAAGTAACAAAACTATTTTGAATAGCAACACCAATCGAGTTAACTATGATGGAACTACTGTTTCAAGACGTAATCATGAGAAGGAAATGCTCCAATTATCTTTCCTCTGAAAATAGAGTTATTACGCACAAGAATATAATCATCGCCGCCAGTAAAGCATGAAATAATACCAAAATAGGTACATGGATTATCTGGTCAACGAGTTTCAACCATACACCACAAATTCACCCCTGATTAATCCCTGCTTAACCCCCGAGAGAACGAGCGCGAACATACTGACTTTGAACATCTCACTCCCACAATCATCAATGATTCAACTCGTGAAGACATCTATGATTGAAAGACTTTTTGCCTCTCAGAGCAAAATAACTGGGGGTTGAAATAAGGGGTAGGAATAATTACGGCCGAGGGGCTTTGACCCCAGAGGGGGGACGTAATTAAGGAGGGGGAGGAGGATCATTTTCTCTTAGGTGTGCTTTTGTGCCTTGTGTGATGGCAAAAAATGTGCTAATCCGAAAATGTTTGCGACTTTACTTTTCGTTTATACGTGGGTTTTTGGCCTAGTGATTTGGGAACGAGAGAAATATGTTCTGCAGGTAATGTAAAATATTTCTAGATTATTCTATTTTGATTGTTTAAATGTTGATGTTAGTTTCCTTGTTTATGATGTTCATCATTTACTATGGTGGCTAGGTTTGAATAATTATACGAGAGCTAAACTGAATTTAATTCAATTTCCTAATTCACACAATCAATAAAAGGCTATCGTAATGTTATATTTGTAAAAAAATTTAGACAGTTCGCCAAAACTTGCACTGGAATCAGACCCCAGCGAATTCCTCCCTTTTATGACAACACGAAACCCCAAGTTTTTTATTCTCGTTGTCTGAGAAAGATAATAAATCCGCCTTGCAACGTCGTGTCATAACTATGGCAATATATTATGTTTAAATGCTCCCAAATTCCTTGTAATAAAAACAAACTTAGTTTGAGACATTAGTCGAAACTTCTGCACAAGTTACTAAAGACAAAATAACAAGATGAATAATAAAAAAACCACTCCTTTACTTCGAACGAAGAGAAACCTTTCTGGAAGAAAATTAAATTGTAATTAATATTAATACAGGAAGTTTTACTAAAAAGGAAACGCTATAAAAGGAAATTAATTTTATTTTGTGAAAAATATTTTTATTTGTGATTTAATATCATTTGAGGTTATTAACGTCAATTATAAAGTAGGCCAGCGCTATGCTTTCAGTAGTTTCTAGCTGCTAGATATTTTTCAGAAATTGGAAATTGCTTTAGAAGAGATACGTTATTCTCTTTATGTTTTTGTAGTATGATATTTCTGACTAAGTAATAGTTTATTTTATAAACCAAATATGAAAAGGTGGAGAAATACTATTCTTTTCGGGGGGTTAATTATTCATGAGACTAACTTCTGGTATGAACTAACGAAAAAAGTCTGTTATTAAGTAAAAATAAATGCCCTTTCAACCGAAAATGTAAGGAATAGAAAATGAACGAACCAATTATATAGAGTGTAAAAAGACCCATCACATAGCCGTCCACTACACATTCTGTACATCAAACTAAGTAACATTGTACAAAAATAATTGCTGGGAAACGAATTTTATTTTGGTGTGAAATCGCTGTTTACGGTAGTGCGCAACGTAACGCACGCAAATCATTGTGCTTATGGGTGCATGCAACGGTACAGGGGTCGTGGGGGTATTTAAAGTTGTGTTACAACATTAAAAACTGGTTTTCGTAGAAAAAAGGTCAGTAAAAGTTGGAATTTAGACCTTAAATATCTCCGTAACCAGAAAGTTCCCCGGTATGGTCCAGTACAAAAAAAAATTACAATGATGGGGAGTACAAGTATCTCTCCGCTTCGTTAAGTGTCTTTTACACCCGTTATAATAGGTATATTCAACGATATCCAAGTTATTTGTTTATCTACTAGGTTCATATATTTTCACTTAAACCAAGATCTTCACCAATCAAAGCCACAAAAAAAAACACAATTAAGTCCAAAAACTCCTCAAGGACATACGATATAATTTCAGTCCAAAATAAGTTAAGTTATATGGGCTCACACCCTCGCGAGGCCACAATTAAGAAATACTTCATTAATTTTGGTGTGTGCTCATATTAATGGATTATTCCCTCAGGCTGTGTTTGGCTTTTCGTTATTTTAATTTGGGGTAATAAATATAATGTATAATTGTAAAAGGTATACTTCGTATGAGGCCCAAAAATTATTTACGACGTTATATGGTCTTACAAATTAATCAGAAGATTTGAACGTGAGACGGACTGGACAAAATATTATATGTATGGCTCATACTAGAACAAGACTCTTATGCTCATAGCGCCCTGTTGGATTTATAACTTTCGGCGCTAAGTCAAGCGTTGAAAATCCCACAGCGAACTTTTGTGTAAGCATTAATTTAGCTATTGCTTAGAGTTAGTGAAAATGGGCTTAAAAGTCTGTTGAAGATACACCTTTTCATGGAAAAAGACGTATCTCCAGCAGTTAAATGATGTAAGCTAACAGTTTTAGTAAAATACCGCTATAAATTTGTATAAAAAAAGTATTGCCCTGTAAAATAGATTTTAACATAATGCAAAATAATTTTTATGGTGTACATAATAAAGCGTATTCTATTCCATGTGTGGGACGGCTGTTTTTTTTTCCTTTTTACGATTTTGATCTCATGAAGAAAATTGTTCAAATTGACTGTACCACACCTTTCTGACACACGCTGTATAAGCTATATTGTAGCAACAAAGAGACTTTTAAAAATGTCGGGCGTCTTGGCATTTTTCATCGGGTGTATATTTCAACCTTTTACATAAAACCTACCTACCTATTTTATAAATATTATGGTTATACAAACATTTAGAACTAGGTATTGTGTATTTATTTAATTTCTTTGTTTACTTTTATATTTTCGTATGCTGCTCTGGTGGGCGTAATCACGTCAACGCCGGCTGTCGCTGAAAACCAGTACTGGGGCTCTGTCTCGCATAGGGTCGTAGCATTATGCTGAGCGATTGCCGATTTGCGTGGATGTGATGCATATTTTCCCCCAACTCGTTTTTTTTTGTATTTGTGTGTTTTTCTCTGCGTCATATTTGCCGCAAATAAACGTATTTTCTTTATTTTTTTCTTTTCTTCTTTACATAAACATGGTGTAAACCAAAGCACGTGCGTTTTAGAAGATTTTTAACATTTACAGATCTCGGCCTTAGAGTTCACTCTCAGCTTACTAATCACTTAAACTAATAGTAATTTATGATCTTTATGTGTTACTATGGTTTACGTTTATAATTATTTTAATTGTGGTTTATGGATTTTTTGACGCCTTCATAGATGCCGTTTTAAATGCAATGAGGTAGATATGTGAAATGTTATTTTATGATATTATATAAATAATTAATTCATTATTTATTTATTTCAAAAAAGTGTAGAAACGGATGCTACAATAAATATAATTTTACAATTTAGGGATAAATCATAAAGGGAGTAACAATTAACATAATTGAATCAGGTATCCTAGCTATGGTATATGGTAACCTGTATTACATTTTTTTTTAAAGAGACTCCTTAGGACTACATATAAAGCGCAAATGTATGTTAACTTATACTAAGTGTGTGTAGTGTTAATATGTGTGTGTGTTTTGTGATGTAGGTGTGGTGTGTGGGTGTGTTTTGTGATTTAGGTGTGGTGAGTGTGTGTCTGTTTTGTGATGTAGGTGTGGTGCGTAGGTGTGGTGTGTGTGTGTAAATGGAAGATTATTATTATTATTATCAGCCTGTATTTCTCCTACAGCAGGACAAAAGCCTCTTCTCAACTAAAACAGAATAGACATTTCTTACTAAACTTCCAGGCTTTTAAGTTATTGTTTATTTTTTATTAAATCTGGCAACCCACTTAATTATTAACGACTTAGCAACCCTAACCACAAACAAGTACTGCCACTACTCCGGTGATATACCTAAAAGTATTGTATTGTACGTACCCGACTATACAGCTAAAAGGAGGGTGCTTTGTTCAACTAGATGAATTTGCTTTGTATGTCGGCGCGGAGTTATTAGCCACAGTAATATACTGAGATGTAGAGGAGAGAATTACTACAGCAATTTTCGGAATGTTCCGTTATATTTTGGTTTTATTCGTATTAGTGCTGAAAAGGTAAATAGCAGATGTTCTGTAATGATCTTAGTACAGAACAAAGTCGTATTTTAATACATAGAAGGAATAAACATTGATAACTACGCTTGCACGCTGTGTTAGTATAAAACAAAAATGATCTCGTTTTAATTTAAGGGGGAAACGCCAGGGTAGCCTGCGAAATTCAAATTCTGTTTTTTTTATTTAAGCTGTTTTATTTACATAAATGGAGTGCTGCGTACAGAGAATGTAATTTTACATTGAAATAAAGGAATAAAAACTAAAAAAATAATAAAAATAATGAAAAATTTCCTGAGTAAAGTTCCGGTGGAATATGATTCAAAATAAGGAGCTGAATGCAGCCTGTAAGTTTGCGGAGGCCTGTCCCTTACACCCTGTATACTCATGAAATATCACCGTGTAAGTATTAATTAAATCACCAAACTCCTTACTACAAGATTCCATTTATTTGCGAAAACCAAGCATGTTCTCACCCAGAGGTTTACTTGTCTAATGAAAGCCTGTGCCTAGGTAGCGGCTTGCATGCCTAATGAAAACCAGTCTGGAAGTAGGCACATTAATTCTAAGTCTTGAACTTAGAAACCATGGTTGAAGTTTGTTTGCAGGATGATCGTTGAGTTGAAGACGTGGAGGATAATTATGGATATATTTTTTATTTAAAATCAGTCTTTAGTAAGTAGTATGTCAGGTGTTAAAAATACCCTTAAATAGCCGAGAGTCACTTGTTCATCCCGTTATTATTCATTTTTATTGCACTGAATCATAATTGGGAACCTTCTGGTTACGGAGATAATATTGAATGTCAAAGTTCCACCTTTTTAGGGTTCCGTAGTCAACAAGGAACCCTTATAGTTTCGCTATGTCCGTCTGTCCGTCCGCAGCTTAGCTCTGAGACTCTTAGTACTATAGAGCTATAATATGGCATGGATATACATAGTAATCACGCCGACAAAATGGTCAAATAAAATCATGAAAAAATATTTTTTTTTGGTATCTTCGTTCACGTAAAGAGGGGATGTTTTTTTTTCTCGTATATCTCATTGTGTGGGATATCGTTGGATAGACCATTCAAAAATATTACGGGTCTGTGAAAATCATTTTTCGATTCAAGGACCCGTTTGCGTAAAATTAAGCTTTAAATTGCTAATTTTTGTTAGAGTCACGTGTCCCCCCCTGCCTGCTAAATGGTTGCTTTTGGGTATATGAAAAAGTTCACGGCGGTAGTATATATAACGAAATTAAAAGGAAAACTATCACAGCTAAGTAGGCTTTACAAGTTTACGAGTAATAGTCGACCAACTTACATTTGCAGTTGGAACGTATGGGAGAACATGTTTTTCAACTACAATGTTAAGTTTGTTCTTGGGATAACTTCGTCTCAACTACGGAACCCTTCATTGTGCGTCATCCGTCATGCACTTGACTAGTTTATTTTAACTTTTATAAATGTTATAAATTAACTTTTAATATCTCCATGATTACCTACTGAACCCGTTACATGCTTATAGACAAAAACAAAAAAAGAACAAACGTCATCTTTTAAAATAATATTAACATCATTAAAGCCTTTAAAAAGTCACAATAAATACGGTAGTTTTGCATGTCTTTAATTTTGTGAGAAGGTCTTCATATCGAATTAAGTGAAAAGTGGACGAAAGGAGATAGTGGTATCGGACAAATCATGTCAAAGACTTTAGAATCTTATTTCCATTTTTTTGTAACGTTTTCACAGCTAAACTATACGAAGCTGACATTGATGTCACAAATAGAACTTCTGGTAAATCCGAAAAAAATACGACATTTTATAGCGACATCAAATAAATTCCAGGAAATTATTTTTTACGCGAATTGACACCCTACATCAATTTGCCGTTTTATAGCCATTTCATACAACTAGCAAAGATTAACAGTTGTGGCTTGAATATACGGAGAATTTAAGTAGGAAGCCAATTTGCATAACGACTAAATTCCCTCACTTTACATCCTTCTTGAAATTGCCTTATCTATAGATAATATTCATAACTACTACTGATTAATATTCTCAGAGAAAGTTATCAATGTTTTGAACCGAAACTTTAATAATGATTTAATACCTTAAGTAATCGTTTCCCGCTCCTATCCCCATCAGCTATACCACTAGCAAGTCCTTTTAAACAATTGTACACTCTAACAGTATGAACACAAAGTCGAAATTAGTTTGTCAAAACTCTCTGCCTTTATACTCGTAATGAGGTTGAAACTAAATACACACGTTTTGACGTCACAGGTGAAATTCATTACTTTAGTCGGGTATTAAATGGAATATCTATCATAATTCCATGTTGAGTGGCTACGCGGCTGGGTTAATGAGTTATTGCGGTTAATTATTACCTGTAGTAGAGTTTTTTTTAAAGACACTATTGGTAGATACTCTCTTCTCCATCTATCTATCTATGATAATCTAATCATAGTCATAATCATAGTGATAATCATAGTCATAATCATAGTGATAATCATAGTCATAATCATAGTGATAACCATAGTCATAATCATAGTGATAATCATAGTCATAATCATAGTCATAATCATAGTGATAATCATAGTCATAATCATAGTGATAATCATAGTCATAATCATAGTTATAATCATAATCATTAAATCATTAATAGAGTTTATTATTATAATTATTTAAATAAACCGACCTGCATATTTCCAAGCCCCATTAATCTAGCCCAGTGTATAATTTAGAACCTTCACAAGCCACCCACTGGCACTGCTAATTTGTGAAAAAAAACGCTGTCAGGGGTGCTACAAATATGTTCGAGCATTTGGTTCGACAGTTGTTTAACAACAAAGCCGACCCGAAGCAATCACAACACATATTCAGCTTTGAATCGACTCATGCCGATTGGCAAATTACGATCGGAATCTACCCTTGCATAACTGAAATCGGTTAATAAAAAACATTGAGAGGAAACTTGAACTTATAGTTACTGTTGATGCACTACTACTTATTGCTCAATAACAAGATCGATGACGCGACTACCCTAGCCCGGTTCATTGTTTTCTCCGGACCGGCTGCAGCGGTCGCGCACCTGTGCCTCGCGGTGCCTGTTCGCGGCTCCGCCAGTGCGTACCCATACTGCTCGATATGCTCCCACAACCCAGACAATCAATTTGCTGAACACCCTGATTGCTCAGGAGTCGGATGTCGACATATTTTTTTGTATAGCAGTATTTCTATGTTTAATGGTTGTATGAAGTTTTTTAGTTAAATATTTTGTTGTTGGCTTGCAGCAATTGTTATATTAATTAATAAATAATATGAAATCGCTAACCCGCCTTGAGCAAGCGTGGCACTAATTCTCTGTCTGAGAAGAGAAAATGGTCTCTTCTCAGACAGAGAAGTCATGAGCATATTACGAGGAGCCTATTATTGCCCTACTGCAGGGCGATGGCCCTGCAGTAGCACAATAATAGGCTGGTAATATTATTATTTACTGTCGCTGAATCATGTTAGGGTCGGCTCGGTACAGTTCGTGTTAAGTCAATCGCCGTTTTCCGGCTGTGCCGAATCATGCCGAGCCGAACATGTAGCACTCCAAAGAATACAAAATACAGCATGCAAAACACGAGTCCATGTATGTTTCTACGTTAAAAACAGGGGAGAGACTTCTCTTTGAAAATTACGCGTTTGGTACGCGTTCCGTTCTAAAGGCATGGCTTGAAATACTGGTTTTTAAGAATATTTTGGTTGCTTTTTTAGTTGGCTCGTTTGACGTGCATATCAAGCTTGTATGAGAAAAATCTGCTGCCATTTTCGCTAAACTTTATTGTTTACGAGGTCTCTGGCAATGTGGCTACTGATTTAAGGGATAATACTGAAAATGTAAAAACGAAAATTAACACCATTTTGAGGCTAGTTTGTATAGCTTGTTTAAGTTTTCTGTGGGATTTGTGGTGAAGAAGGGAATCTAATACAACATGGCAAAGGTTTTATCGAAATAACATGCTGTCTGTTATGCTTTAAGACTTAATGGGGGCTATAGTTTTTGTGCTCACCAGTTGGCGCCACTGGCGAGTAAGGTCCTGTCAATACTTTTATTTGATGTTTTGGATACGTTTAAGTACCCATAAATTCATATTATGTTTATTTTATTACATTTTAAAATTTCAAATGAATATTTAGATTATAATGTTCCTAAAATTGGCAAGTATGAAGCAGACAAACAGTATTCTTCCTTTAAGTGCTACCAAATTAGATCCTAAAATCATAATCAAAATATTTTATTTCACATAAACCTACATGGGCACTTACGAAACGTCAGAAGCTAGGTGCACGGTTCCAATTGGTTGTTTCCTATGGAGAAGAGCCGGCTACGTTTTAACTTAAAATCTTAAGCCATCAACCATCACAACCACCCCACCACCACCACCATCACCATCCTACCATCATATTAAGTAATCATGAATGGCACAACCATTACAACAATTATGAATCATTTGTTAAAATCCGTGATAAAAATCCGGCAAACAGTGAACGTTCAGTACATCTGACCTCTAGAGACCTTACTCTACCCTAGCGCCTCTAGCGGCAAACTCAACCGCGATAGCCCTCATTAATGTGTAACACATTTAGGTCAAACTTCACCAATTAAACTGAACGTGTTCAGCATACCTTAACCGCGTTCAAGGCCATGTCAAAATTGTTTTGGAATATTGACACTGACAGCTCTTAAACGCGGTTTAGAAGTTCTGACCCCGATCAGTTTCATTGGTGAAATCCGCACTCGGTCACATTTGACGGATTTGACAAACAAATTGCCACATTTCACTAAAGTGCTATAAGATAAGAAGTTAATGATAAAAGATACATTTTTCCTTCATGATATCAAGTTATAAATATATTTCAAGAATACGTGGATCTTGGTAATTACCTACTTCGAATTGCTCCCGCGGGAAATACTTTGGCAATGTCTTTTCGTGGCTTATTTATTTGGCTTCGCGCATCCATTAAGTTACCATAATTAATGTTTTGTCTGCAATATTATTTTCGAACAGAATATTTTTTCGCAGTTAAAATCTTGACAGCCGTACTTACTTTTTAAGGACATTCAAACCAAACTCAAACTCAAAACATTTATTTCAAATAAACCAATTACAGGCACTTTTGAATTGTCAAAAGGTCAGTCAGTCAGAAAAATGAAGCTGGTTGCCCATTCCAAAGCGTAGTAGGTACCTATGGACACTCTTTTAAATCAACATATAGTTACAAAAAAAAATGTTTACATCATTCATGTTGAAATTAAAAATGTGAGAACGATGTAGAAAGACGTGCACGTTTAAAGCATCCGTAGTAAAAAAGATAAAAAACAATTCAAAAATTTAAATTAAAATAAGCCGTGGCAGCTAAGAGATGACCAGTCCCTACTGACGGCGCCCGTTCACGAACATGACGTATGGATCAGCACCATTCAGCTCAACCATTTTGAAGGGAACTTAATGATCCAACACACACGCCACCACCAGCGAGACATTTGAGTGAGTATGACATACTGTCAGCCGCCAGGGCACATTCAAGTCAATGAAAGACGAGCCTAGTAAATGGTGGCTTTATAGTAGGAACATAGTGCTCACACATGTGCTATGCAATTATACAATTATCATCATCATGATCTGTCTGGAATTTTCTCAGCTGTGTTGGGGTTGGCTTCCAGTCTAACCTGATGTAGCTGAATACCAGTATTTTACATAGAGCGACTGCCTACCTGACCTCCACAACTCAATTACCGGATAATAAGACTGGTTGTCAGACTTTCGGGCTTCTGACAGCCCGTGACGACTGTCATAGGTCCACGAATGACAGCCGGGATCAACGTCTTAACGTGCTTTCAGAGGCACGGAGGGGTCTTGATATATAAAGATGGTCACCCATCTACGGACCAACAGCGGCAAGCGTAGCTTAACCTGATCGATCAACCCGTGCGGCTGTTATTATAGATGAAAGTGAAGTGAAGATGAAAGGATGAAAAGGTATACCTATTAAAATGATCTTGAAATGTTGTTACGCACTTCAATTTTCAACTTAACTGCGATAACACTTGTATAAGACACGTGTTTAAACTCAACCCCATTTCTTGAAAATATTTTCCCTCCTTTTGGGCAGTACCGCAGTCGGGAAAAAAAGTAAAACTACGCAATAACAATCTTGTTTTATAATAACTTGTAACGGTCATAAGGTGAAAAATAGAATACTGTAAGACTTACCCTTGCGCGTGACCTCGTGCCCTGTTGATAGTCGTATCCCCTGCCCTGTAACAATAAACATACAATTGTATTACCACTTTTAACTTAGATTGTTAAGATCCGCAATCCTTAAAAACTCGTAACCTAAGGACGAGTTTTTTAAGGATCGCAAAGGATCAAAGAGATGTCAGCACACAGTGACAGGGTCCGTTAGGGCCGATGCCTGCCAGGGTCGCGGGTTTGTCCGAAAGGGTTTCCGTGGGCCTGGCACACAGGCAACTGAAGGAACACTGGTGGGTTTTAGTCAGTAAAAGTCTGACACTCTCTTCCGCTCCACCCAGAGCGGGAGAAGTTATTTGATGATTTCCCAAGGAAAAAAACATGTAGATTTAGGACATTTTCAAATATTGTGATAGGTCGGGGAAAAAGTTTTTTTGTATTTTATAGGTAGGTATATAATTGTAGTAAAATCTCTATGGCTGTACTTTTTGTATCTGGTTGGTTTCGATGTCATTAAATAGATGACATTTAAAAAAACAAAAAAGAAGTAGAAACGATTTCCCGCAATTTTTGAATTGTTTTTCTGACCGCCAAAATGAGTAAATCTAATGAAGAAATTCGCTACATTTTGAAGTATTATTACAAACAAGGGAAAAATGCGACACAAGCCGCGAAATAATATTTGATGTTTATGGGCCTATAATAACGCAGTATCAGTAAGAGTAACACAGAGTTGGTTCAAGCGTTTACAGTCCGGGAATTTTGATGTCAAAGATGCAGCTCGCTCTGATCGCCCTGTTATGGATAAAGTCGACGCCATTTATGAAAAAGTGGAGCTGGACATATTAGTAGTTACGACGTAGCTGAAGATTTAGGGGTTGACCACAAAACAGTTTTGACGCATTTGAAAAAGTCTGGGTATACAAAAAAGCTCGACATGTGGGTGCCATACGAGTTCTTAGTCTTGAATTTGTATATAAAACACGAAATACCTTTTTCCCCGACCTAATTCAGTAAATTCTTTGAATATTTTTCATATTTAAGTACACTGATTCATAAGGAGAGTTCCCGTTCGTTTAAATTGGAGATAGTTAAGCTTCCAAGAAATCTACGAGTTTTCTAGATTGTATTACTACAAATCATTTCATTACTAACACAAAGTAAGTAGACAACAGTCAACATTAGATCCAGACTTCAAGAATATTCCATTACAAACAATTTCAACTTCCAACGATGACTTACACACACCATTTGTTTTCAGACAACACAAACCCGACACCATTTTGGATCTTAAAACAATTATAAAGCGGCTAAATCTCAGTTTAAACGCAACCACACATAATTGGAACTCTTTAAGTACCTACCTACTTTGGTAAGGTAATACTAAGCGAACTTGTAACTCGCGTAAGCCTGATAATCCGGAACTGAGCCTACATAGTGAGTTGCGTGACCGCGGGTTATGGTAGCGTATCAGTTTGTCTTCAAACTTGTTGCAATGGGTAGGTAAGCAGAATGAATTAGTGAGAGTCTGTTAAAAAAAATCTGCTGTTTCATACAAAATACCCCCAAGATATAGGCAAATGCTTAGTTCGGTCCAAATTGATCTTGTATTATGCAGAAATTGATTAATAAATAAAATTTTAAACTTAAATACCTACACGGTCAAAATCTATGGCGCGGCTGATTTATTTTTAATAACCTACGAATAATTTCAACGCTGGTGTTGCAACAGTTTGCACGTCAACGATTACATCCTGTATAATTATTACTAAGTACGTTTAGAAAATTCAAGAAAATATTTTGCTTTTTTAATATCATGACACATAGGTGAGTACAAAAATAATACGTAAGCCAGATAATCCGTGACCGAGCCTAGGTACCTATTCTATTCTGAGATCTGTTTGTTCTACGAATTGTTGGAAAGTGGGTAAGCTGAGTGAAAGGTGTTGAAATATTGAAAGCGTGACGTCACTACGCTTATACTAGAGGCAATAATTATTTTAAACCGCATTCAAAATAGATTCAGGGCTCATCATACAAAATGTCGCTATAAGTTTGCCAATGATCGTAATAATAAATTATAATTGGGATTTCATAAAGTGTGATTTTTATTCAAAAAATTTCTTGGGTGCGTGAGTCCAGCTGTCCAGCCTCTATAGCAAAATATAATCTATGGCAGGGCTGTATTAACCCCTGACAATTTTATCGAGCCATCTGAGAGCCTTTCGCCTGGGTACGCGTTACCGTGGCCGACTTTGAATCTCTAAATAGACTTAGAAACCAAGTCGCCCGGAGCCAAGAGAATCTCCACAGATGGGGGTTCACGGACGACTCAGTTCTCAAGTACATATGCGGCACCTCCCCACAGACAATGGCTCCACCTTCCATTCCGCGGCGCATGCCCTGTCACCTGTGCACTTGATGATCGTATGACTGCGTCAGTGAGCGGAGTTCGCAAAGTTGAATTTTGGGCCAAAAATGTTTGAACTTTTTGCCATCGATACGCTAAGCAGAAGATTCAACATGAAAGGAAAAGTAGTTAGAGTTCGAATAATTGATTTTCTGAGGCCAACAAAAAAAAAACCAACCTTTTCTCGACACAGTTTTCATAACTTTTCACCAATAACTTATTCACTTTGATAGAAGTACTTACCATTAACCAACACCCTCCTTGCATAACACACTATCAATCACAATCAGAATCATTTTAAAGCCTATTGCTAATCCATTGCTTCTTATGTTCGAAAAATCTGTCTGCTCAACAACGTAAATACCGCAATGAATGTTGTTGGACTGTTAAAATGAAAGCCATTCCTACTGTTAGTGTGTTACGCAATTACCCCGCTGTATTTAGAAATAATACATGATTGTCAGAATAATAATGTAAAATCCGTTAGAAATTCATGAGGAAAAAGATTTAGTTAAGAAAGACAATTAAAAGTAACTTTCACCCTTTAACCACTAAAATATTAAAACACTTTTGAAAACCCATCCGACAACGAATCTCTATAACAGTTGCTTAACCCTAACGACCGAGATTGTGAAGTTAAAAACTTCCTAAAACTCCGGTTAAATTGTACAATATAAACAAGTTAAGTTAAGATTGTGGTGGTTGTACAAGTAACTGTCCTTGTGAGACGGTGGCCTAATGCAATTTGCATGGAGTCGGCAACTTTTAGCCGTAAACAGGGGCTCACACCACAAGCCTAACGTGTTTAAAAACTTTAAATTGATTCTGTATTTTACTGTTGCCTTTTTTTTCTTAATCTTAGAAAACGGTAACTTTGGACTTTTTAGACGAAACAGTTCAATTCGATGGAAAAAAGTGAGCAGATTATTTTTTACTTTAATGGTTTAGGCATTGTATTGTTAGGTATATTTAATTATGTAATTTAAAAACTGTACTGTACAGATTTTTTATTTTAAAGTCAGGCAAGTACATGTTTCTTTGGAAATAGTTGAAAACAGCTGCTGATTTTCGCATAACAATAATCTACATTTCTTTTAAATTTTATTTCTCTTATAAAACTACTTTGATAATTTACCAAACTGACAATGAAACTTATTCAACAAATAAAGAAATTCTCCTTCGTAACAAAACTATTTAAAAGAAAATCGTACCCAAAAATATTCAGAAAACTTTGATCAAATCTATTTGTGGGAGACTTTTATAAAAACACGTCTCTAAGTTTTTTATGTAAAAATTAGCAAACAATTCGTCCTTTGTGTTAGAAAAAGAAATGATTGTAAATCCATGAAAATTGTCTTTGGAGGCGCAATTTATTCCTCTCCCGAGGAGAATGGGCCACGATTTACAAGCGAGAGCGATGTCTAAATATTAAAATGTAACTATTAATCCCATAGCTTTCTTAAAACGAGAAGTTCACCAATACACCAAGAGGTTCACCGTTGAACTCCTTAAGGTCTGAGTTGAGCTGCACGATTACTGACAAATGCGTGCACCACAGGTCCACTCAATCTGTGTGGTTTTCCTCAAAAGACTACTTCAGACACAAATCTAAATGGTCTTCACATGATCTGACCAAGATTATGTCTGGACTTTAAAAGAGACTGTGACCTCTGAGTTTGTTTCGGCCTTTCTTCTCATATTAGTCAGATACAAAACGCCGACCTCATCTAGTTTTAAAATTTGATTGACGTGTAAAAGTGTTTGTACAAACCTACAGTTCTGACAGAAATAAAATCATTTAATATGTACCTGTTTATTATAAGCATAGATTGCCGAGACCGCGGTTCGAAGATCGCCGAGAGTAAGATAAACTAGCGTTTTAAACTTGTGACAATATTTAAGACACGTCCAGCAATCAATCTAGTACTTTATTATTCATATTGAAGTTTAATCATTTCTCTCTATAACTAATTGACATCTACTTTAGGAAGATAACACAGCCCAGCAGTATTCATTTATTTACGTTGCTACTGTACTCAGAATTTTCCACATACATATTACTCAACAACAAGAAGTAATATGTTCAAACATCTCAACTGTATTTCCCTAAAGGTATGTCAGAGATGTAAACATAGTAGGTACATCTACGAACGTAGGATTAATTTAAGACTTGTAAACTTAATAGGCTGTACAGCTAAGCATTTCTAAACTATAACAAAGTATGTTTCCGAACGAGTGAACTGAACGAGTGAAAGGGGAGTAAGAAATAAAGATGGCGAGAGAGATTTTTAATGAAAGACGTGTCGCAATGGTGTGAAGGTGTTTTTATGTTAATAAACGTTGTTTGGAACGATTTGGCGTTTTCCTGGAGATCCCCACACTACATCTATATATTATCACAACATTTTAAAATCCCCATTCATCTTGACCTTTAACACTCCACTAACCTCGCCTCCGCTCTAAACTTGGTACCCAAGAAAAAATCGACGCATTAGTGATCCAGACATTAGGTAAACAAAATTAGTCTTCAGTAAACGAATCCCTCCTGGCCTTGTTTATCTTGCCAGTGTAATTACTGGAGCCTCTGAACCGGGATTTAGGCGAAAATGGAATAGTATTATATAAACCTACATATATATTTATTTGTATTCATTTATTTAGTACTGTTTGCCTCTCAGTGCATGGAGTCGAGTCTAAAGAGGTGCACTAGTTTGAAGTAGCATCTCTGTTTAGAATAAATTAAGGTGATGTGAGATGTGTATTAGGTGTAGAGAAACGTACAAAGAAGAAAGAAAGAAAGAAAGAAAAATAGGTTTATTTGTCACAGAAACACGTGCATACAAAAAAAAAAATAGCTCAGGTAAAAATTTAATAAAAAGAAACAAACAAACTAGATCTTTAATCACAAGCACAAAACAGAAATAGTCGACAGCTGCACGTCATGACTGTGACAAGAAGGCTTCCAGTCAGCATGATGCTGTGCTATAGGGGACCCACAGCACGGCGCTGGTTTTCAGTGGTTACCCTAGGGCCTAGACGGGTGACAATCACTTTCAAAGCATCACATTTTTCTACAACGACTTTCAACTGGATGGACATAAGCTTTTCGGTAGCTTATGTCAATCAAATACATTTGTGACCTTTCAATCATCGTTATCTATACTAATACTAACATAGTATATTATAAAGAGGTAGAATTTATTTGTAATTTTGTATGTAATGGAACTACTGGTCGGATAAAAAAAAATATGTTTCTATTTGATAGCTCAATTATTGAGAAAGGCTATAGGCTATTTAACATCACGCTATGCCCCTTAGGAGCCGTGCAAAAAGAAAAAAAGTCAGAAAGAACGCTAAGCGAAAACGAAGTAATAACGCGGGCAGGCGATGCGATGCGACGGGGTAGGTCGGGGAGACAAGAAGTTTCACGCAGACGAAGTAGCGGGCAAAAGCTAGTCGCTCATAAAATGTCACTTCGTCCAAGCCCTCAGGTATTAAGAAGTTTAAATTAAAATTTTGTTTATTGCCCGATCTCAGTAGCAGCCCGGAGTCTGGATATGTGCCCGGTTGATTTTCAAAATTATTTATTTGTGGAAACATGAGTACACATAAAGAGCATGCGAGTTATTAAATTACATTACAGTTTAAGATCAGTCATGTTTGGCCTTAGTGGCGTACAAATATTTAAATTTCAGTAATAAAAGTTAGTATAGATTACATATGAACAAAACAGTAAAATATGTCAATTTTGAAAACAAATAATATATAATTTAAATTAAGTATATGAAAAATTAAAAATAAATGTCAATGTCAATGTTAAATGTCAATTAAAATTATCATCATAGCATTAATATTGCTCTAAGTAGATTACTTATGTCAAAGATGTATTGATAACATTGATAACTACACGGCATTAGATGTTGTCATTAAGAAATTCTAGGATACTGTAATATGCTTTCCCTTCTAGCAGTGATGTAATAGATAGATAGATAGCAGTGATGGCAATAGGGTTGCTTGCTGTTACATGGCACTTAAAATTAACTAGCGAAATGTGGGTGTTACAATAGGTACACCTCTGTTCAACCCTACGGGGATTACAGGCATCATGTTATGTTATGTTATATATATAGAGAAAAACAGGCTGAAATCTTTATATTATGCTGTAACCATATTTTGATTTAAAAGAGTGTTCGTGGAGTTTCTTGCCCGTTCTTCTCCATAGGTACCTACTACGCTTTGAAATAGGCAACTAGCTTCATCTTTCTGACCAACCGACCCCTTGATAATTCAAAAGTGCCTGTAATTGGTTTATATGAAATAAGTGCTTTGAGTTGAGTTGTAATGTTGGCTATTTATAATCAATGACACCAATAATTTGAAATTAAACTTGTAATGAAACTGAACGGCATGCTGATACCGAAAGGTCATCATAATATTTCTTTACTATTATGCAATAGAATAACTCATTCTGCAAAGGCTTTCAAAAAGCTACAGTTTTCATAGTCGTTTTTAAAGAGCATTCATTGTTGACATTCACGACACACGGCGGCTCATAAGACCATTCACCATTCAAACATGAAAAATTGCAACTTTTAAAAGTAACAGTTATGTGATCTACTAAATCTCCTAACGCAGCCAATGCTGGCGCATTCACATAACTCTTTTAGTGGACCTCCATTAGTGCAACCACGAACAAAGTTTCATATTATTCCCAGCATTTTATTGCTGTCAACTAGAATTATTTGTTCGCGGCTTTCTGCAATTATGTTCCTAAGAAAAATCGTAAATGGGATCGTAAAAATATATAAATGGGTAGATAAAACTAGCTTTAATGACCTTGGTTAGCAGAAGACGAATAGGTAGTGCTTGCTCTTGTATCGCTAGCACGAATAATAAATGGATCTATGTAACTTTACAAGGGTAGTATGTAACACTTTTCTAACTTTTATCTAGCTTAGTCTATTTTGACAAATGTATGTGAATCTATTGCAACATTCATTCCTTAAATACATACACAAACTCACGCCTTATCCCACGGGGGTAGGCGGAAACTACAGAACGCCACCTGCTACGATCCTTACATACTCCTTTTGCTTCGTTTACGTTTATTGGTCGTATACTCACGCCGGTTGCGAGCACTACGCACTTGACAAAATGTCCTTCTAAGACGTCCCTTCTAGGGCGTTTCTACTCACATCTGCCTTGTAATTATTTATCTTCCTACTTATTTAGTTCCAAATACATAATAGTGGCACAATAACGGTGATGATACAGCAAAGGCATTCTTATGATCTAAAAATATCTAA
Source organism: Griposia aprilina (assembly GCA_916610205.1). Classification (NCBI taxonomy): domain Eukaryota; kingdom Metazoa; phylum Arthropoda; class Insecta; order Lepidoptera; family Noctuidae; genus Griposia; species Griposia aprilina. Next base: position 2,099,052 of record OU744295.1, on the reverse strand, counting down.
GTACTTTACTCTATATAATAAAACTTTAAAGCACTACATCTTGAAAGATTTCTCTCGATTTTAAATCAATTACCTATTTGTAAAGTCAAGTGTTATTTCTTCTACAAAATTAAATTTTTACTTATTTAAAATACTCACAATACATTTAGGTACTAATCGATCTTACCATTTTGAAACATTAAGAAATTAAAAACATTGACAGCTTGCATAACAATGTGAAATTACTATTGACTTGCCATCGAGAAACGATATGTAATAGCACACTCACTTTTTCTTGTTACCCACAAAAAATGTTTTTTGTTTTGCATCTTCTACTTAATAGATTTACGAGTACCTGCTGTTCTTCATAAGTTCATGTATATTTAGGTAGTATTAAGAGCGCTTACACGGGTCCACTGGCGCCACTCCTTTAAAAAAATATTATCTCGTGACTGAGAAGGAATTTTGAGAAACGGCTCAATAAGCGACCTGGGTAAGTGTGACAAGATTTTTCTAATACCTTTTATAAACGTTCATATCGAGACACGAAGCAACAAAATTCGATCTAAACAAAATCGGCCACATTCATTTAGATCGTATTTTGTTGCTTCGTGTCTCCATATGAAAGCTTATAAAAGGTATTAGAAAATTCTAAACACACTTACCGAGGTCGCTTATTGAGCCGTTTTTCAAAATCCTTCTCAATCACGAGATATTTTTTTTTTCAATGAGCGGCGCTAGTGGACCCGTGTGCGCCCTCTTAAGATTAACTTGTATTTCTCATGATACGTGAATTGTATTCTTTTTGAGAAATAAATGTCTTAAACCGTAAATAACAGTACTGTATCAATCAACCTGCGCAGCCTTCTCCCGACTATAGTTGGGTCGCCTTCCAGTCAAATCGGATGTAGCTGAATACCAGTATTTAATATAGAGTGATTGCCTATATGACCTCCACCACCAAGCTACTTGGTAACACGATATCTCTTGGTAAGACTGGTTTGCAAACTTTCGGGCTTCTGACTACCCGTAACGACTGTCAAAGATCTAGGAATGACAAAGTCAAAGCATTTATTTCAAATAGGCACATAAAATACCCTTTTGTTCGTCAACATTTACATTAAAATAGAATTGATTTTAGTTGCATCTTCCAAAAGGTAGTTTCGTATAGAAAAGAATAGACAAGAAACTCCACCACTCCACTCTCTTTTAAAATGTTTGACAATATTTTGTGTAGGTACATTAATTATAAAATTATAGGTGAAGACCTATGCACCTAGAATAAAATTACCAAGAAAGAATTAAAAATGAAGCAATGACAGATAAATTAACTATTTGATTGATACATGGTGCTCACATATTTACAAAAAATGTAAAAGTATTCGACAGCCGGGACCACTAACCGAGGCACTGAGGGGTCTCGCAATGTATGGATAGTCACCCATCCACAGAACGACCTCGGCAAGCGTTACTTAACCTTCAAGATCGACCCGTGTTGCTGTACTTAGCCACGAGCCCCTCCTAACTTCAAACTTGACTATCACCACTATATAAATAACAGTAGGTACTGTACGCATATAACTGCCATAGCAACATATTATAGTTAAAGGTATATTTTTCGTTCACAAATAAGACCGTATTTTACCTATACTATATTCGATTCCGCACATCAAAAGGAGACTATTTTCCATGTTCAGTTATGTTTTTGCCTCAAACGATCCGACCGAAAAGCTATTTGCTTTAAATATAGTTCATACAACCGATGCTTCTTACAAAGGAATCGATTTTCCCGTGTTTATGTGGAAAAATATGTACGTAAATAATATTAATTCTGTTATTGATAGTTTTTTATCTAGGTATGGAGTGGTCATTAAAAAAATATTGCCTGTCACATGTAGGACAAACAAGAGAATTTTGGGAATAAAACCATTAAATGCTATGGAAGCTCATATTCCGCATGAATGATACGATCTCATAGGTACTTGTAGGAAGTCCTGAAGCAAACCTCAAAACAGAAATAGGAAATATGTGAAACATCATTGCCAATTTTGACGAAGTTTTCAAAGAAGAAATTTATATTTATTTATTTTTATATACTTTATTGTACACCAGAAAATACATTACCAAAAAAAATAACACTATAGTGTGTTTATATATGTATTTTTTTATTATCTTTAGCCTTATCGCTTTCTGCGATCTTTTCCAAGTAACCGTGGAATGGACAGTGATTGCGTGGACTTATATAACAATGGGGTTGTCATTGGTGCAAAATAATAAGTACCTATAGAGATACAATACACTATAATAGATACATAAATACATACATATTCAAACTCAAACTCAAAGCATTTATTTCAAATAAACCAATTACAGGCACTTTTTGATTGTCAAGGAGTCGGTCAGTCAGAAAGATGAAGCTAGTTACCCATTCCAAAGCGTAGTAGGTACCTATGGAGAAGAACGGGCAAGAAACTCCATGGACACTCTTTTAAATCAAAATATGGTTAAAAAATATTGATTACATTTTTCAAGTTGAAATTATGCATGTGAGAACGATGCACAACGTTAAGAGCGTCCGTAATAAAAAGGCAAAAGCAATTCAAATATTAAATTAAATTAAAATAAGCCGTGGCAGCTAAGAAAAAAGCTATTAAATATCTAAGCATAGTATGATTGTTATACAAGGGTCGAAAGGAATCTATTCCCATACGAGGTATTTAGACGCCCGAACTCAGCGAGAGCGGCCATAGTCCGAATAGGAATTGATGACTTTAACCCGTGTTAAACACTGTAATTTTCATTTCGAATTTAAGGAAAGTAAAAAATAGTCGTTTTTCTATAATATTTATTGATAATAATAACATGACGCTCATTTTTAATCAAATATTAGTCTATAAAACCGATATTTTGTATTTCGGTACAGCTTACAGAATTAGTATCCCGTCAAATCATACGAGTATAGTCTTTTTAAAATTTTAAATATGGAACACACCGCGTTACCGCCGCGGGCCGTCCCGTTGAATAGGTTTTTTTTTTATTCTCACACACACTTAAGACCGCAGCATTTTTTATTTTATTTTAATCTATTCTTTTCTTTAATATTGAAAAATGTTCGTAGCCGACTACCTAACCAAATTTAATTCTTTTTTTAAGATTCATTCCCGCCCTAGAGAGGGAAGCAATTACTATGAGTCTTTCCCGCCCAAATATGGAGAGCAGCGTCTTCCACCCGCTATTTGGATCAAACAAACACTACTTTCCGAGTATGAGAAATGAAAAATAAATTACATTACATTTATTTTATTCAAAAGATGACTTTTGGTCCACTGTAGGTGGTACTACTACGTAATACTATGTTAGTCCTAAAGTAAATTTACATTTTCTCAAACATGCTTGCAAATTTGAGCATTATTTTGACAACTATCTTCGAGGTAAACTAAAAATGCTTTAATGGTCAAATACATGCGAGCAGCGGCCGGAAACGTTAGTACAAAAATCTGTCGTAATTACCGGCTGAATAAATTACTATTAGAATTCATAAATGTCGTGTAATTTAAAAATGTTACGAACTTTTTACTTGGACCAAGGAGGTAACTTATCAAAGATTTTATTTAAATCTCGAACTGGCTTAGCAAATAGAGCTGTTTAAAGAGAAAAAGAAACAAATGAACATAATGGCGCGAAAAAGTTATCGTTGTTTGCCATTGATTTTGAAAATAATTCATTTATTTAGATTGAATTTCCGCGCATTATTTGTGACACAAGGCCAAGTGGCCGCAACCAAGCATTGATGGTGTACGGGTTGTAGTAGTTAACTCCGTACACTGATTTATCGTGAAGGTTTGTAAGTTCAGTTAGTATAGCGAAACACGTTCCACTAAGATGCACTAAGTACTTAAGTTTATTTAAGTTAAAAGTAAGTGACAATACTAGAGTGGAAGGCGATTATTTCTCACAGTTGTTGATAGCTACACAGTTATAAGTTCATTATATTTTAATTCGTTAGTCAAGGTATTTTATTATGCTAAATTATGACGCGCATTGTCGGTCTAAAGTAGGTTACAGACAAAGCAGAAAAATGTACGGCGTTGAGACCGTACAGATGGACACACGTATTGTATGTGTGCCTTGGTTTTGCGTCGGCCCTTTTTTTACGTTCGTCCATCAATGCCTCTTTAACAGGCCGCTGCAGTAATGTATTATTACACGCAAGCTAATTTGTCACTATTAACTAAAGCCAAAGCCTTCCGAGAAGAAGAAAGCGAATTATATGTATAACTAACATTCTCTGGGAACAGACTTTTCCTGTTTCTTCTAATCAGCAAAATCCCTAAGCTCAGTATCTGCATACAAATTATTTTCATGACGCGAATGTCCATAACTTTAGTTAATATTACTGATATTCTTTATGTCTGTAGGTTCTCTATTATGTACATTATTGATATTGTCTACGTCTGTTTGTCCTCCAATGAGTACGTTCTTGTTGGTCATGCGATCGTTAGGAGCCTAATATATACCCGCCTTAACATAAGACTTGAGATACGCTTCTGCATTATGTATGGGGCAAAATATTGATATAAGTACTGATCGGAACAGAATATTTTACTATTTCAAACCTTATAACAATTGTGTAAGGTTCGGGTTAGCTTGTCAATTTTATTTCGTGTTTTGGAGAACAATAATAATTAAAGTCAGGCCCTACCTTGTAAGTGTGCTTCTATAAAATTCTGAGGTTTTGCAGTTATTTTATGATGCTTAAAAATCTTTTGGAAGTGATATTTTGGTTTTGTATTCGGTTGGTATTTTTCATACCGACCTATATTTTTATAATAAACAATATAACAGATACCTATATTATTATTTCCATATTGACCATGATTGTTTTTGTAAGCAATTCCATAATAATATGGTAGGTACATTAATTATATTACAGTAAATGGATAAGTAAATAATGGTAAACGTTGGACTTAGGAAAAGACATAGCATGTAAATGTAGCCTATGTCTAAGAATTCGAAGTGTTCTCATAACAGAAAATGTACGATAGACACGTAGAAACATAAGAAAATAAAGATAATTACGTTGATTTAAGAATCTTGGCAAGCCGATCTAAAATGCTGGACACAGCATAATGTTATTCACGTAATTGTTAATTGTACAGCAAATAATTAGGAGAGAGAGAAGGCAAGCCTTTTTTTGTCAGGGCAACCTTATGGTAATCAATCAGGCAAAGTATAAGTACTTTTTTACCAGAGCTTCAGAGTTGCCTCTAATTATACTTGAAACCGGATAACCGGAGCTGCCAGCATAACTTGCAGAGAAAGCAAGCTGAAGTGGCAGTGGGTTGGCCATGTTTGTCGAAGGACCGATGGCCGGTGGAGCAGACGAGTCGTAGACTCAGGACGGAAGGCCTTAAAAAGGTGGCTGGGAGAGACTGGATGCAGAAGGCGGAGGACAGGGTGTTGTGGCAAAGCCTGGGAGACACCGTGTCTAGCAGTAGACTACGATAGGCTGAGTTGATTGATTGATACTTGAAACTGCATGTGTTATAAGCGTAAGAGGCTACACTGCCTAATAAAATATAACGGACGCGTTGTTAATTTTTAAAACCTGATAAAATTAGAACTTTTTCTTAATATATTTATATTTCATTACTACCACTTCTAAAGCTCTAAAACTCTAGCATTCTACCAGCATCAACACCTCACCTAATCCGTTTAAGCCTAGTACAATATGCTCATAAATTTCTAGGTCTTATAATGCCCAGAAAAGTTTTGGGCTCCAGTCCCCTGCCTGGGGCTATATGACAAAAAGACAAATTAAATAGCCCATTATCCAAGCCGTTTGGCCGTATACATTAAAGTTTTAGTATGGTATAATCCGCAAAATACTTCAGTTTGAAGCCAAAACTTCGGGTAGTTAGGAAGTTGTCAAAATGTTGATATTCAAATACTCGTGGGTTGCCGTTAGCAATTCGCTTGTATTTGTTTAGTTTGCGAATTTGATGTTGGAAACAGTTAGTGCTTATTTGGACTCGAAAAAGATTAATATTGGTAACGTGTTTCTCTGGTTTACAATAAAATATATTATAAGTAAATAATAAATAACTGTACGTAGGTATTAAAACGCATGTTATTCCTAGAATCTTTGCGCAGTGGTCATGTGAAAGAAGTGTAAATGGCTTGGCTTGGCTTCTAATGGCTTGTTCAATATTTTTATAGCATTAAAAATAATGACTAACGCATTTTACTGAATAGAATTTTCTCTATGGTAAAAACTTTAATTTCACTAGAGTCATATTTTAATTTCTGTGTCACAATTTAGGAAAAATGCCTTTTTAAAGTCTCTCTCTGCCTTCACTATCTCCTCATCCTCGACAAAAGCAACTTCCATTCATAAATAAAAGATCTGAAAGTTTTAAATTATCTTCCCTATGTTCTAATCTGGCGTCTGAAGCGAATCGTACACTTTTAGCGTCTTCATTCTGTAGATTGCATTTTAACTCGAGGGATTTCTTGAAATATTCCTTACCTAGACTATTTTACGTCCCCGCACTGTCGAACACATTCTATTAGGTTGAATGTTAGCATTCATCGAAAAGAACGTAGTTGTTCAATTTCGTATATGAGATATCTTGTAGATTCTGTATATAAACTCTCTAGTAAATTGTGTGTCGAGATTTTAATATTTTGTATTAATATTTTAATATCTGCGTACAATACAAATTATCTGTCTCTATCCTACTTTGCGTACCACTGTACTATCTTGGAAATTATATTTATTGGATGAGCTATAGCTTACGCTTACTTACAATATAACTACCATTTCAATATTCAAGAAATAAAATCTCCAGGCTTGTGAATGGGAGAGGAGAGCAAGGAAAATACAAAAACCAACGTATGTATCGAGTATGTATCCACTCCTAATGATACATCAAATGAGCTAAACACAGTCAAACGATCCAAAAACAAAATTCGTATAAAGCAATCAGAATTAACAAACAACCTAAAAGTTCGTGCCCACACGCGGTAACAAGTCAAAAATAGGTTCAAAATTAACACAACCGTTTCCAAACAAGTTCAACGCTGTTATCCCTTGAGTTAAATATAATTTATAACCAGACCAGCCACAACAAACTTTGCCAATTTTTACTTTTTAAATCACATGCTCCGAATTTTCTATCAGCAAATGTCGTAAACAAAGCGTAATTACTTCCAATCTCCCCAATTTCCTTATTAATCCCACCAGTTCGGATCTCAATATAGCGGAGAGAGAATGTTTATATAATTACTTGGGACCTTTAAAAGGCAGAGGAACCGATCGAACAATCTTTCACAACTTCAAACAAGTTCGAAGCGAAGTTAAATTGGCTCCAGAACGGATATTTTGTGTGCTCAACCATATGGGAGTGGAATGTTCGTCGGATGATCTTTATATCGTCGTAAAGGCGAGTAATTGAACCCGAGATACTTTAGGCCTTCGCGCCTTAGAGCTCCAAGAACGAGGGATGCCGTTAAATGGAAGTGTATTGTGATAAAGCAGGCCTTCAAGATGCTCAAAGTGCCTTAGTTTACACGCGAATGTGGCTGATTATAAAAAGTAATATCGATGATAATGGTTCAAGTCTCTACTTATCTGTTGATATTTTTTTTACCATCAGCATTGAAAAATCCACGATGATGTTCTAGGCTTCCAATATTGAGGTCAATTGCGTAAGCAAGGGTAGCAACAGTAGCGTGTTCATTTCTTTTTATTTCTACTAGTAGAATTGTCTTTTTGGTCAATATTTAAAGCAACGCCATTTTCGGAGCTCAATTTCAGATTTATATACACTATATCATTGCTCCTACTTCTCAAAAAGATACAAGTAATTCCCCAACAAGTTATACACACACATCTACCGAAAATTACTTTCTAATCGAATAGCTTTAAATACATAAGACAACTTTGCGTCTACCAAAGTTTACAGCGCAAGAATTTGGAACAGCCTGCCTGAACTTAGTAAGTGGATTAAAAGTCTGTCGAAATCACCGAGGAACAAAGTCTGGACTTCTAGGCCAGTCCCAAAAATTCTAGAATATTTTGTTGTTAATTTAATACTGATTCACGAAGAATATGGTGTAAACAGAATTGTAGATGGCGGTGGAATTAAGTTTGTAAACCAACCAATACCAGATTGTTTTATAATTATAACAAAATCAGATTTTAGAACCATTTTGTATCAAGATGTTTTAAGATTATAACGGGAATATAACGTAGGCATCATTGATGGTGTACCTACTAGAAGAAAACAAGGTCTTTATAATAGAAGGAATGTTAAGATGTGGAAGATTTATTTTTGTCTGGCACATATATTTCGCCATCAAACAGATTGAACCTGCTTGATTGGATATAGTAGATTGCTATTACTTTAATTAAGAGAAAGATAAGAGTTGTCATTTATAAAGGAAAGCTCCGATCCAAACATAATAACATCATACGATATAAAGGTCGAAATCAAAAAACAATATCAGCCATTCATCTTTTTATATCATGAAATATATTTTCGGAACATGTATGATGTTGTTCAAAAGTACATTCCAATAGAATTGTGCGGAAAAACCTGTCTTATAGATACTAATATTGTAAAAAATATTCTGTCTTCGATCCTTACCTTAGGAGTGTTGACCTCGCGCGTGGAGATGCCCATCTTCTCGTGGTGTCGCAGCTGCACCGGGTAGATGATCTGGTAGTAGTGCGCACCGATGTTCCGCACCAACTCCTGATTCTGTCGGTACTCGCGTAACAGCCGCTCAACTTCACCTAGAGACAAAAGAAAGTCTTGTTAATTATTTATTGAACTATACCTATGTATCAGAATACCGTAGGTATTCTCTATGAGTCAACCAAGGGTGGTGGAGAGATAGCATGAAACTCATGGGTGCATTTTGGAGTTATTTTTACGACATGATTTGTAATTACAACTGAGTCAATAAGTTTTGACTTTGCTATATCAAGAAGTACGTAGGTATTTTTAACCCCCGACGCAAAAAGAGGGGTGTTATAAATTTGACCACTATGTGTGAGTGTCTGTCTGTGGCACCGTAGCTCTTAAATGGGTGAACCGATTTGGATGCGGTTTTTTTATTTGAAAACAGGTTTTCTAGCGGTGGTTCTTGTTTTTATCAAAATCGGTTCGGCCGTTTCAAAGTCATCAGCTCTTTTTTGTGTCAGGGTTTTTTTATTTTATTTTACCAATTATATCAGAAATGATTAAATACTCATTATTTTATACGGGCAAACATTACTAGGTATAGATGAGAGAGTTGGTACTAATATTTTTATATCCTGTCTTATCTTTGACAAACGATAGTAGGTAGAAAGTCTAATAAGGTTTTCAGTACGTAAAACTCTCGTCATATATCTTTTGAACATTTCTCATTAAGGTTTATTTAATAAATTTAAACTGGAATTCCATCATTCTTAACCGAATTGAACTTCAAATATACCTACGTCGATTTTGCCACCTCAATTTTGAATACTGAAAATTAAGTCTACAAACACAAACCAAAAGAAAACAATGTTTAAAGTAAACTTAACCTCCAACTGCTAACCGACAAAACTGAATTTGCGGGCAAAAATAAAAAGAACGGCCACCTGCATTCTAAGTTTAAGATCGGCAGCTATAAACGGCGCAAAGCTCACGTTTTATGATGGCCTTAAACCCAACAACGGTCGGCTAGATTAGAACTCATTTAGCTCATGAGTGTTACTTGCCAACTCGGTTCAACTTGGCATTTTAGGTTTTTTGTGTGAGCTGTGTGTTGCGTTTTAAAGGTTTTGTGAGGTGTAATACTAGTAGCTAACCAAGATTTAAAAGTAAATGGATGGATTCATCATCATCATAATCAGCCTATAGTGTTCCCACTGCTGGGACACAGGCCTTCTCTCTTTGAGAGGGAATGGGCTGTAATCTACCACGCGGGCCCAGTGCGGGTTGGTAGATGTCACATGTCTTCGAATTTTTGGTTCTAGGACATGCCGGTTTCCTCAAGATGTTTCCCTTCACCGTTTTGAGAGCAGTGGTGATGAAATTATTTACACAAAGTAAAGTGCCTGCCTGGGTTCGAACCTATAACTCATAAGTCAGGGCCGATACCACTGGGCCACCACTGCTCTCTGCGCTCTCAATGGATGGATTACGTCAACAAAATAAGTGAAAGAGAGCGAAGAAAGTTAGATAATAATGTTATAAATAGTGTAATTCGTACCTTACATCTAGAAGGAACGTATAGCTACATGCTAAGTATTCAGTTCGTTCGTTCATGCTGATGAAATGACAAACAGACGGCTACTATAACAATTTCTTTTCCAGACATTCGCTTTAGAGATCTGCATTCAATAACCAAACACTTATTCGAAAGACATTCTCCCACCAATCTTATCAAATTCCATATTAAATCCACCTTCATCAATAATAACCGCCACCTTTAAATATATAAAGCATAGTTTCCTGAACTTCACCACGGAAGAAATGTCATCCATCATTTTTGTATTCGCTGTCATTTGCACAGTCACTGAATGGTCCTCCAGGCACTTTTGTAAAGACGTTTTTGGTTCAAAGAGTACGGATAATGTGCTCGGTGATAATGGACGAATAGTTCAATGACTTGTTCGTGGTCTCACCTTTTGAAGAATCATTTAAGGTTAGTTTATTTATTTGAACGATAATTTTGAGGAAATAAAAGAATATTGGGATCATACTAGGCGTCCCTAATAATAAAGATTTCCGGTTAAATGGTTTGAAAACATGAACTTCTTTACTGGTTATGTATTTAATTAGAAGTATTCTTAACAGTTTTAGGTTCCTGTGTCAATTTAATTGGTTTTAAATAATTAGAGCAGATTTTTTCAACGTTGCTGTATAATATATTTTTGTATAAATTTACCCGAAAATAAAGTGCATTATTGTATCATAAAATAAAGACTGGCTTGCCACTGAACGCAAGCGTAGCTAGCGCTAATTTCCATTTCCTTCGTCTTTTGATTTCTCTCAAATTACTGAAAGTTGGCCATCAATTACTAATTTCCGAAGTACATCTAATAAAGCTCATAAAATCTTTCTCCAGCTTCTTATTAAACTTATTCATCTGTTTCAAACTAATTACACTTCTACAATTCGATTTCTTCGAACTTTATCGTACTCTGTATTTCTATAATAGTCATATCGACACTACTGAACAAGACCTATCATTCACTTAATTAATATAACATTTCGCGGCATCCACCATAATTAATTATTAATATATGATTGGCAGTTCTGGGGCGGCCATTCATTTGGTTCTATTGAGAGCTCACATATACATTTGTATACATATTTATACATATGTACAGGGCGATGTTTGAGCTGGGGTCTGATTGTTATGAATCAGAGTGTGGCACTTACAATGAAGGCTCGATTGTTGTTTGTTGGGTTGCTTATAGTTCTTTAGTTCGTTTATATGGATTGTTGATAATAACTTTGCTTAAATCAGGAATGAAAGGAAAAATTCATGACAAGACTAACACACTAATCATCGTAGAGAAAGACGCTGCGTATGTTTTTTATTTCAAGTGTTTTATATATGTACTTTTCTTTTTTTATTATGTTTTTATTTTTCTATGATTGTGTCATTCTATTTAGTTTGCGCACTTTCTGTTGTGAAACCTTATGTCAATTCTAAGACTTTTCTAACTCAAACGAATAACAGTCGATAAAACAGAAATACATTCATAAAAAGTACATTCATCACCTTTTACAAAAGATTAAAGGTTTCAAGGTAGACGTGAGTGGAAACGCCAGGAGGGGACGCCTAAAGAGTACATAATAATGTCCTCCTAATAGTGATCCTATTGGTGATGTTCTTCAGAAAGGTCAGGTGCGTAGTTTTCGCCACCGGCGTGCGTGTATGACCAAATGTATGAACGTAAACGAGGCAAAAGGAGTATCTAAGGATCGTAGCAGGTGGCTTACTGTAGTTTCTGCCTACCCCCATGTACGTTAAATATTGAAGATGATATACGAGTACCTTTGCTTGTGCCAAACAGAACATTTTCCCACCTGAAACTTGGCATAATAATAAATTACAGTCAGAGTATTTTTTTAGTTAACCGACTTTTGTTCTTATTCCCTTTAACCCAGCAACATGCGTTTGATAAAAAGGCGACAATTTTCCGGTTATTAATATTACTCCTCCTCATAATAACTTAATAAAACACTCACTACAGTGCTGTTTTCACTTGATTTTTCCATATAACTTGAAATTATAACCATCATTATTAACTGATCAAAGCAAGTAATCATTGAAAGGGATAGAAGTAAATAATGTATGTAAGTAGGTTTAGAGTTTTTGAACCGCTTCCCTAAAGTTCTGTTTAGTGAAAACTTTAACTATCAGGCCTTAGCTTAGGCTCCATTGTTTGTAAAAGACACTAATATAATATCTTATGACCAAGAAAAACTTCAAAACTAAACCATCCCAACGGTTCATTACCAAAAAACGCAATTCCGGCCCACCTGAGCTCAGGCGAACACAAAACACGAAACCTCGGAATCACAGAACAAAACAAAAAGCATGTTACGCCCGCAATAATCAGGGCGTGAGTCTCTCGTATCCCTATTTCGTAGTGACTGGAATACGCCGACATTGTCATACGCGAATTGGGGCGTACGCAAACGCGGCGTACTACGAGAATACGCCATCTTGATGTTTTGATGTGTAATTAAATTGACGCTGGCTGCTGCACTCGCGTGAGCATGGAAGTATGTTACATTATGGAGGGGATTATCTGTGTTCTGTATCATATTGTGAAGAGGATGAGCTTGTTTTATAGTTGACATTCAAAACGTTGAGGTGCAGTTAAGTGGTTACATTTCATGAAACTTCTTTAGCAGTTATGAAGTTTTATTCGGTGTTGTTATTTAATTTTTCTAGGAAACTCGAGAGGGTGTTGCTATGAGAACAAATTATAGTTATTTACAGATTTAAACATAAAATCACATTGTGTTTCTTCTTTCGATCAAGAAGTTCTTCGAATCCTTTACAATTAATAAGAAATAAAGTCCTGAAAACAAGATTAAAACAGTGTTTTTCTTAACAAAAGCTGGTGTTTTTTTTAACAAGAACATAAAATTCTATCATTCGTCCTAAATAGATTTCACCCAAAATCACTCAATTTCCACCGCAGGTTTCGAGCAGCCCACCTTCTAATTTAGCCATGTGACCTAAAAACGAAACGAATATTGATACGCAATTTGGTTCACCTCGAATACGAAATCAGTCCCAGGATTAAAGGGCTGTAGAACAAACGAAATTCGTAAACACAACACCCTTTTACATTAAGTCCGAACTAATAGTGAAGTCGGGTAATCCGTAACTTAATTTGGAGCAAACTGTGGTTAAAGAGAGTGCCTAGTAACGTGTTTGTGTTATCGAATGGGCTGATGAGGGCGTGTCAGAGGATACCGATATTGGGATCTGGGCAGCAACCGGTTTTACGCACTAATTTATAGACTAAATTTCGTATTTACTTTAAGATTTCAAAATGTTCAATCTGATCTAGTCATTATCTGGTATCTGAGTGTCTGAGGGGTCATCCAGTGATGGATTTAACAACGACTTCTGACACATCGGTCTGAGTAATTTGCTTGCCTTAATTCAAATCTTCTAATATTTTTTTTCTGTTTGGAATTAATTTTGAATTCTAGGCACGTGAAACTGTGACATTTATCCCTAAGGTTAGTCTATAGGCAGTAATCGTAGCCTTGAATAGCCCCTTTTGTATGACACTACTTCTGCGGCACCAATCCCTATTAAAAGCTATGACGTATTTTCCCGGACACGTGTATCTTAAACAATTCCGTTCCATTCCTAATACAAACCGGCTCATCGAATTAATAATTTATGGTTCCTTCGCAAATACAATACGAACTAAAATTCCTAGTAGTACGGTCAACCACCGCCAGAAGTAAAATTACTACAACAAAAACCGCCCTAGGTGTTACGAAATACATGCGCTGTCGCTGTATATTTGTTACCATGTACTAGCGATTGACTGTACAAACAAGGCTTTAACATTATACATTGTATAAATACAACTGTCAACAGAATCTTAATCCTGGGAAATAGATATTTAATTCAAAAATCAACACGATTCTACGTGTAACTTCAAAATTAAGTTCTAAATGTCAAGGATGATATTCGCCGTGCTTCCAATTAAGTTCTCATAGGATTCAATTAAACTTTGAATGCTCGAAGAGGCGGCTAAATCTTTTGTGAAAGGAACGTGTCGACTTCGCCTCGGCGCGTTTTCAAACACGTGTCGTCGGCGTTTTAGTGACACAATAGAAGAATGGTAGATTTTGTGTAGGTTTATTTGTGGTGATAAGGACAAAAAAAGTGTATTTTTATGTTTGGTTTTGATAAAAATCAATAAAAAATAAGGAATAATGTTGTCACGCCCAAAATTACACAATGATAAGTCGAATCTATATAAACCGGAATCTATATGACGGAGCTACATAAGCAGAGTATTCACAAAATATTTTAATAGATTGTATGAAAAACTGTATGGTATGTTCAGTGACAAATAATACAATTATACTCACAAATTGTATCGAGCAGGCAGAATTGAATTGGAGGGCTTCGCCTATGAAATACATAACTATTCATTAATAGTTCTCCTTTTCCCATCACTAACTCGGATTCAGAGAATTCCACGATTCGTTGTACATCTTCTATCATGCCAATAAATTATTTTATTTATTTATTAAAGATTTCGATAACGGCGACCATTTGAAATTAATTAATATTTCCTAGCATGTGCCCTAATATGAGTCACCAGGCCGAATTTAGTTCACTAATCTTGTTAACGAGCACATAAACTACTATTACTAAAACTAACTGAAAATTCTAAATGAAACCATCCAACTACATACTCATAATCCGTGCAAAGATTAAATTAAGCGCCCAAACTAAATGATATTCTCACCGAAATTGTACAAACTTCATCGCTAAAGAAGTAATAATATCATTGAAACAAAAGTGTGCCAATTAGCCTCGCATGGAAATAATTAATGAAGATAGCGTAGAGGCGCGAGGCGAACGCGAGGCGGTGTGAGCTTTGCCTTTATTAGTTTTAAATTAAACTTTTGATTGAAAATGTATGTGTACATTGATTTGGAGGTTGTGTGGATGAAGTTCAGCTAAGATAAAAAAAAATAACTTATAAGTGTATAGATTTAAACGTGTTTTCTCTTAAAAGTACCTTATAATTTTTTCTTAAATATTATTACATAATTTGTAAATGTGACGATGGAGGGAGGGATGTGTCAATAATGGTTTATTTTTCTATAAACTGTCGCTGCTGCTGAAGCCTGATTAGAGCACGAATCTCCTCTATAAACAAACGACCCAACTTTTTCATACACATGTTAATGGAAAACATAATTTTCCACCCACATCGCACGCAGCCCTCGTAACATGAAAAGTGTCTAAAACCTAACAAGTCAGCGTACAACAAAAACCCCTTACGCGACTTAATTAACTTTAAACAGATGGAGCCGAAAACATGTACATTTACCCTAAATCTTTGCTATGTAACCACGACCAGATTACGGAGACCTCTTGAACCGCAGTGTGTTCCTAATTTTCGTAGGATTTTTATATGTGTAAGGGGGGAGTTGAAGGTCTACTTAATTTGGTGGGTTTGTCGGTGTGTTTGGGAACTTAAAACGGGTGTTGCTTAGCTATGATGTATTGCTTAATTAAAGATAAGCGGTGGAACAAAATGTTATTGCGGCGCCGGCGCTGTATCGATGCGGTTTGAGGGTGAACTTAGGTTATGTCACTTCAATTAGGGATAGAGAAGTTGATAGATTGATGATGTATCTGATGAGCATGTCTGAAGCCAATAGGGATAGCCGTTGACGGACAGTACAAGGAAGAAATCCACATTCAATCGATCAATCTTAGACTAAAAACAAGTTCTTTGGAAAAAAAAATCTCTTCATCTGATTTCAGTCAACTTTGCGAAGCTGTCTGGAAAGGTCACAAGAAAGACCTCTTTAATTGGTTTAGTAGGCTTAAGGGAAGAGGTTTATACATTTTTTCACCTGAGAAGACACAGGTTTAAATAACAGTGACATGACGAAGATCGATCGAATGACCAAAACAGAAACTTCAGTGCTACAGGGTTTTCAAAATTTTCATTATGTGCTTCGTGTACCTACATCTTACTCATAAAGAATGCATCTACATAAAACCATAATTAATCATTTCAATGGCCGTTTTACTTATTAACTAAATCGGCAGCCATGTTCTACAATATTCGCCAATGAAAGGCAAGCACACATGACGGAATAGATTTTTAACCGACTTCACAAAAAGGAGGAGGTTCTCAATTCGTCTGTATGTTTTTTTTTTTTTTTTTTTTTTTTTTTTTTTTTTTATGTGTGTTAGCTCATAACTTTTTTCTGGGTGAACCGATTTGGATGATTCTTTTTTTGTTTGATAGGTGGTGCTTCACATGTGGTCCCATTTAAATTTGATCAAGGTCTGACCAGTAGTTTTTGAGTTATCCTTAATACTGCAGATTTTTTCCACTTAGTTTATATGGATGATGTGTTAATAATTTCCTGTCACTGTTATTTACACACCAAGTAGTGGTATACGAATTTGTGTGGGGTAGGTACCGCAACTAAAAAGTGAAAAATAAAAACTTTTTTACAAAAAAACAACCGACTTCCAAAAAAAACACTGAAAGACGTGAAAAATAACTTTAATTTCGGAAGTCGGTGGCCAAAAACGAAAATACAAAACCAAAGACACCGACTTCCGAAATTAAAGTTATTTTTCACGTCTTTCAGTGTTTTTTTTGGAAGTCGGTTGTTTTTTTGTAAAAAAGTTTTGAAGCCATTGTGTGATCACCACAATGTGTTAGGAGTTTATTTTAAATTTAATACGTATGTTGACATTTGTGCCGATTCTCTTGTCACAAAATTCTCTAAACTAGACTAAAAATCACTCAAATTTAGTTTATTCCTGTCAAAAGACGATTTCTCATTCTGAAATAGACTAGAGTGACACAACTTAACTATATTTTAGTTTGACAGCACTAAGATGGTACTGATTTATTAGTTTAGTGAAAATGGCAATTTTGCTATTCTGAATTTGACATTTTTCACCTATAATTTTGGTTGTCTTAACTAAATCTGGCTATTTTTAATCGCGATTAAAAAGGTGCGGAATAAAATTAGTTGTCATGAACTGAGATTCACCACAACACCGCGACTTCAGAGGCGAAAACAGTACTGTATTTTTTTATTATTTTGCTTTTATCTCGAAAACGGTGTGTCCTATCGCAAAAATAATGAAAATTTCGACCCCCTTTATGAAACCCTTAAACCCATATAACTCTACATGTAGGTATTTTTTTTTATATTTTCCATACAAAAAGTGAAAAAATCCATATAAAACACGCCGAGGCTGCGACCCATGCGCGCCTCCGGCTCTAAAAAAATATTCACGTGGGTAGGGCAAACAACTACCATGTGGAGTCGCGATTGTCAAATTAGTTGCGTCAAAATGATTTTTAAATTTAGAGATATTTTATTGCAGAATAGCTTTAAGATTCTCATAGCCAAAAGTAAGCAATTTTAGTGATAGTTTAGTTAGTTTAGTCCGGTGTACAAGAGAATCGGCACCATTGTTAGTTTTTATTTTAAAGATTTTTGGATGATTAATCAGTTCTTGTTTGATGATAGGGAAATGTGTGATAAGTCTTATACAAGTCGGCGACACCTGTTTCGCGGTGTTTTTCGAGTAATTTTGTATTATTTCTAACGGCCACTACTAGTAATTAGTATTTTTTTTTTTTTCAGATTCCAATTATCCATACAAACGAAAAGAAAAATACATTGTCTGCAAGTATTTAATTTCGCTACTTGAAAAACATGACCTAGAATTAACAAGGTTTTAGTTATTTCATGTCAGTCTATTATTTAGTAATTAATAGTAATGTGTTTTAACGATTTTCTTCATCCCCAACGAAACTTTATTATTAATCTGTATTTGTATTCGAGGTAGTTATTTTAACACGAAGTTTAGACGGTAGAACCACGTTAAATGGCGGTCGGCTCACTAGATTGTACTCGTAAGTATTGTAGTGTCGGGCCACCTCTCATCTGCATTACTGGAGACACCGCAGGTGTGTTCCTTCCTTTCTTTCTGAATATAAATAAAAAAAATCTTCACAATTTCAACCACTCAATGAGCACCTTCCAGCTATCATGTCTATCAATTTCAATTCAATTTTATTCAATTTCGTTCAAGTTCGAATATAATCCAGCGTGACACATTAACATTAATAACAGTATTAGATTTATAAGTATATAAGAATACATGCAATCACCTATCACCTCAGGTACTCCATATAATTAAACTCCTACTTATTACCAACTCAAATTACTAACCAGTAACAATAGTATTCAACTTTAGAGCATTTACCATCAGCGTCACCGTTTAATGACTCTGCTATATGACGTCACATAATCACCGCTCCTGAACAATGTAACGACTGTTTTGTACTGAAGTGCTTAGC
Source organism: Griposia aprilina (assembly GCA_916610205.1). Lineage (NCBI taxonomy): Eukaryota > Metazoa > Arthropoda > Insecta > Lepidoptera > Noctuidae > Griposia > Griposia aprilina. The sequence continues at coordinate 2,080,457 of OU744295.1, read as the reverse complement.
TGCTGTAATTTTAATTAATTATAATGAGTCGCTGGTGACCTGGTTTGTGGGAAATTGTCGAGTCAGAACTTTTTCTGTGTGGTTGTGTTTTTGGTTGGTAATGCTAGAGGTGTATAAGGTTATGAGTAACGACACTGGGTTCGAAAAACACGGGAATTAAAAATATTTTTCGGTAATCTGCTGCCACTAAAGATTGCACTAGTATGAAAGCAGAAGTATGAAAAAGTCGCAGGAAATGGCATTTTTAGTTTCTGCCTATGCGCAAGGAGAAAAGGCGTGAGATAATTAGCCTTTTCAATCAATGTAACAGCTATATTAAAGTATATTAATATTTCGCAAGATTGGGTAGGTTTCTAGTAGCATTATCAATAGTTGGTACAGGGTTGACTCCTAACATATAAATAAGATCCTAATTTTGACAATTTCACTATTTTAACCCAAAAATACACATACATACATAAACTCACGCCTTCTTCCCATGGGGGTAGGCAGAAACTACAGAACGTTACCTGCTACGATCCTTACATACTCCTTTTGCCTCGTTTATGTCCATTCGTCTGGTCATACACGCACGCCGGTGTGAGTACTACGCACCTGACCTTTCTGAAGAACATCGCCAATAATGTCACTATATGTCTTTCTAGGGCGTCTCCTCCCGGGGTTTCCACTAACATATGCCTTGTAAATACCTTTTGTTAGTCGCCCTTCATTCATCCTCTCAATATGACCAAACCATCTTAGCATACTCTTTTCCACCAAAAAATCTCATCTCAAAAACCGATATTTAAACTAGTACTGCAATATATTGTAACAGCTACATTCTATAGCACGACAGCTTCAAACTGAATGCATTACCATACTTCTGACATACTTTCATGGGTTTCCATTATCATCTCTCGCTTGCACAGCTTTTGAGAACGGCAAAGAGTTTTACGCGGCTGTGGCGGATCCAAAATGGGGTAATGATTTTAAATGTACACATTATACGTATATGCGTAGAATGAAAGTTATGTTTTTCATACTTAACTGTATGTAACAAAGAAAATAAAGGATAAATAAAGTGCAATTTTATTTCTGGGATCGAACATTTCTCAACTCAACAACCTAGGAGAAAAGTCTGCGGTTAATGTTTCTAATCTTATGAATGCAGCAATAGATACCTTCCTCAAAGCTTCCGCAAATGAGATAAGTGAAATTGCAACATTTAAGAGGGCTTTTATAATACTGAACTGAACCAGATATCACAATCAGTGATCTAGAGATGCTATGTCACGCCACTGTACTGTATTTCCACGATCTGCATTCGACACCAACATCGTCCGAACAACATCGATTCGACCGATTGAACGCTTTCGCGTCGATGTTGAGTTTTTTAACCTTGGCATAAAGAGGTTCGAACAGACTTCAGTTTTTAATTTAAGTAGCGAGGAGACACCATCAATTTACAGAAATCATAGTCCATAAATGATTTTACAGTTCATTCCATGTTGAACAAATAGTTCCAATTTCACACTTCCTGACCGTTTTACAACGACACCGCAACAGATTCACGTAAACCTAATCGCTAAGAGTTACAGGACAGTTTGACGACATCTACTAGGGTATTAAACCAGTAAGCCAACCATAAAACCACTAGATTGAACCAAACGTTCCACACAAAAGCTGAGCGCATGAATCGTCGAGGTCTGGTCTGAGTTACAGCGATATAAACGTTGCATCCATTTTTATGGTCGATCGTGGAATGCTATTGGGTCCTATAAAACAAATGCATCTTTGGGTTACATTTTTATGTCTCAACTGGAATCCGCTGATGAGATTGTTTGAGGTTTTGTGCGATTTCAGTATGACTGACGGCGCCCATTCACGAACATGACGCATGGATCACCATGCGTCATGTTCGTGAATGGGAGCCGTCAGTTGGGACTGGTCATCGCTGAGCTGCCACGGCTTATTTTAATTATTTTATTTTAGGATTGTTTTTTTGTTTGTTTCTTTTGCTTTATTCTGGACGGTTTATTTTAACGTGAACGTCTTTTTTTACATCGTTCTCACATATAATTATAAGTTCAACATTAATGATGTAATTAATATTATTGTAACAATATAATTAAAAAGAGTTTCTTGCCCGTTCTTCTCCATAGGTACCTACTATGCTTTGGAAAGGGCAACTAGCTTCATATTTCTGATTGACAACCTCCTTGACAATTCAAAAGTGCCTGTAAATGGTTTAATCGAAATTAATGATTTGAGTTTGAGTTGAGTTTTGAGGATTTAGGCCGACTCCATTGAGAGAGATTGCCATCGACACGCTAAGAAGTAAGGATTGCGAATTAAGAGACGATGAATAATGCATTTTTATTAAATGTTACACAGACAGAATTCTGCGGTCTACTCACCATTAAAAAGCAGTTTCGATTGGCTATTAGAAATACCATTCTATGCTTACAAAGATTCATGGAAAAAAACTAGTCAACTTTGGTGCAAAACAAGGAAGTATGACGTTAAACAAACAAGGAAATTGTCGTTCTACTACTGACAATTTCCTGGAGTCTGGATTTGTGCTCAGTCAATGGCGATAGGCTCGCTTCCATGTGTCTTATAACACAACTACCTACGCTTTCAGGAATACAGGCGTGATGCTCTGAATGGTCGATGGATGATGACGATGAAAATCTTAGTACATATTTCTAAATTATATTCCTACTACCCAAGTACGACCCCCCACTCCCCGCTTCAACGCGCGCTCAACCCTGCAACGCCCGAAGCACCGCGCAGATGACGCGTGCATTATGCATGGGGCTGCATTTAGCGATAGGGCCTGTGGTCCCACCTTCATATGTATGTATGTATGTACGTATATTGTTATTCATGTGAGCGTGCTGAGTTCGAAGTAAGCATTGTAAGGTGCGAGGTGCTGGAATTTTGTGCAGGAATTGCATCTTAATTTTGGTGTGAATTGTGTTGTGGGGTTAGCTGGTTTTTGGGACGTTTGGGGCAGAAAGAAACTCTAGAATATATATGGCTTGGCAATCGCAATGTAAATTGTCGCTAATTAGACACGAGGTGCTGAATTTGGCATTTGGCGATTGATGACATGACATGCTGTTCAAAAAATATTAAAGTAAGATCGATTTCGTTTCGAATAATAATATACTTTCCAAGAAAGTTGTTCGAATAACCTGTATCCTAAAATGAAAACTACATAATATTCTTTTGTAATGAAACATAGATTAAAAGAAATTATACTTAGTGTGAATGAACAATTTCAGAAGAAATAGAACTAATCAAGTCATACTTAGTCTTTGAACACCATGAACCGTTATCCACTCCAACCCTCAACTCCTTTGAACTAACTTATAAAACATGCTAAGCGAACGTCTGTTCCTAACGCAAAGATTAAAAAGCTAGCTCGAGTCCGTTCAACTTCGTGTGACTTCGTGTAAGTTCGTACAAGACATTGAATGGGTCTCCAACTTGCTTCTACTCACAGCTTCTACTCTATTTAAAGTTGAAATTGTGGCGTGACATTGACGTGACCGGTGTAGGGTTAAATTAATATTATGTTTGTACTTGAATTCCTGTTCCGGAGGTTGAGAATTCGAGGGAGCTTGAGGAATTGTTTGTGTGTTATTTCTGTGTGGGTCTTCTAGTGATGGGAATGTTGCGAATAGGCTGCTTATAGGCAAGCAAGTCATCACTAGGTAGGATAGTGGTTGTGGTTAATTGCGAACTTACGCTATCAAAATACTTTAAAATGAACTAGTGACCCGCCCCTGCTTCGCACAGTTTTTAGGACTCGAAAAAACATTGTCATTTCTTTATATATGTCTGATAAAAATTAATGTATGTTACACGTACCTAAATATTTCGAAGAAAACTCTCTAAAAGATGCTGATGGTTCTTTAATGGTAAGTTATCTGTTGCGTAGTTTAGTAGAACTGCGCGGTCTCACAGACAGACACTTTAATCTATCTATATACATGGTGGATTTTTGAGACGGGGCAGCAAGGGCAGCTTTCTTATCCGTTGTCTTAGGAGACTTTCCTTAACTTTTTGAGAAATTTTGATTTGCATTCAATTTTCACAAAAACTTTTTTTATGCCAATCGACCATGTTTCATATAGGAATCAAAAACCTGTATTGGACCAACTGAGATTTGAGTACTAGAAAAGTCAGAAATCGCAATAAACTTTTCCTATATATTTCGTAGGAAAAGAGACTCATCTACCTATGTCCGTTATAGATTTTGAAACAATCCAACCGATGTGCCCCAAACCAGTTTCATTGGAAAGACAATCATGCGAAAATAGTTTTAGACCACTAAAACAAAGGAAAAAGAAAACTTCGTGAATGGACCGAATGTGCCTAATGCATAGATTTATTGTAGTAGCACACGCCAGGTATCCGCTATTCAATAATGTATCGATGCTTTTTCAGAAAATTCGGCGACCTACATAATATAGAAAAAAAATGTTTGACGCTTGTTTGTATAATTATAATGGCATGATCGTAAATAACAAATAAAAAACTCTCAACTAACTAGACTACGACCATAAAAGTTTTGTTTACCAAAATTTTGTGTTGATCCCGACACAGCGATTAAAAGTTGGACGATATGGTCCAAAAGTCAAACTCGACTGACCTCTCGCGAAACATTAAATCCCTGTTGGAGTACTACTTTTTGTGTTCGCTTCAAAACAGAAATACGTAATAAGCCTAGGCATATTTAGCCATGCAGTAGTAAATTATTGCTGATTTTGTCGAACTATACAAAGCGAACTACCTAGAATAAACTAATTTAGATCCAAATTCTGTTTGATGATTCCATTAGCTTAGTGTACGCGACATTAGCTTAGTGTACGCGACATTAGCTTAGTGTACGCGACATTAGCTTAGTGTACGCGACATTAGCTTAGTGTACGCGACACGGAATGTGATTGTCAATGTATTGCCTATTTTTGAGAAATTGTATGAAAGGATTTTAAATTACATAAATAAGTAGTGTTAGTGTAAAATTGGGCATACCAAAGAGATTCCAAATGGATTCCGTTTTTATAATTTTGGACGGAAAACTAAAAAGTGTTTTAACGTATTAAGCTAGGAATAAAAACACAATTATTAAGCGATAAGAGCAAAGTTATTTGTATGAACTTTTTTCCCCCCTAAATATGTAGGTATTCAAAAGTAGGTATTCTACCCATCTGTGTAATAATACAAAATAATTCAATCATTTCCCAACTTAATTAATCAAGCAATATATTTAAAAACCCTTCATAAAAGTACCATCAAACCCAGGATCTCTTCAGGAGTTTCAGTCGCTTTCAGGGCTGTAACAAAGTGATCGGTCAAGGGCCTAGCTTTCTCTATAACCCTTTGTGAGCCTCCACTTGTATTGCTAAGTTATGTGGGACAAATTGAGTGGTTTACTAATATGTAGGTACCAGTTTGTAAGGACGGAAATATAGGACATTTTTTGGGCTTGAAGATTTTGAACAACATTTTAGCCAAGGATGAAAGGGTACTTCGCCATCTATAAATAAATCACTCAAGATTGAGTGGACGGATTCTTTACAAGTTTGTTTTTTTTCAATTATATTCTTCTTTAACAACTTAGGGTTAATTCAAAGAATGTTCTTGTGTGCTCATAAAAAAATGACCAATTGTAAATTGTCGTACTTAGCCCTAGCGTAGAGTTTCTTGCCCGTTCTTCTCCATATGTATCTACCATGCATTAGAATGGGCGACTAGCCCTTGACAACTCAAAAGTGCCTGTAGTTGCTATATTTGAAATAAATGCTTTGAATTTGAGTGGGCGCGCTATGAGCATATTGCCGCCCTCGGCAAAAAATTACAATGTTTTGTGAAATATATGCGCGTTAAGTTTAGGCTTTTTCTGCCTCCATTTTTGTCGTCGACCCCTTACGAAAAGTTGAACTCGATCAGTGCACGAAGGGCTGCAGGAGAAGAAGGTTTTCACCATCAGTTGTCGCGTCGCGGCCTTTCACTCAGCGCGCGCCTACGCAAGTAACTACAAATTCTGTAATATTTATGGTCTTTCATGTTGCATTTTTTAATAAGTAATCATTTATTTGATAGTGTAGAACCTAAACATGTATTTTAGTTTTGTTTTAAATTATAGAGAAGTTGTAATAAGTAACCTATGGAGATAGAAAGTAGCTACTCTATTTACGAATATATTAGGTGTTTTGGCGTCTTATTAACTTGATGTAAAGTGTAATTTCAATATTATTTTTGTATATGTTTTTCATTTTAGGGTTGGTGTTTTGTACCTTTTGAAGAATCCCACCACCTTCGAAGAAGGAGGGCAAATGTAATTTAGATGCAGCAAAGAAAAATACACCAAAGAAGGCTGTCATAGATGCTCAACATTACTGTGCAGCAACCATTTAGTTTGTGCAACGAGCATTGCATGTACTTTTGTGAAGACTGTTATGCTAAAACATATCCGGTGTATATAAAAAATATATAATTTTATTATATTTTTTAATATATAATTCGTATTATGTAGGATAAGTTAAACAAGTCCATAAAAAAGTAACTCTTTCCAAAAAAATATTATAAGCTAAAGTGTTCTTTAACAATGTTTTATAAATATGATGTTGTCTTATGAATTATTTGTATTTTAGTTATTCCCTGAAAAAATAATTTAATTTAATTGCAGTATTCATACCCAAAATTAACAATGAATATGAGCGGCCAAATGCTCCCCACGCGCCCACTGATGTTATACGGAATAGCGCACCCACTCTAGGGTTAATGCTAGTTTAGGCAAAGCAAGTGCTAGTGGTAAATGTAGTATGCTAGTTTTTTTTTTGGCTTAAGAGAAGTTTAAGACATAGCACTGTTTAAAACTTTTCTGACGGAGTTAAAATTTTACTTCCAAAGCAAAATAAGAGCCCCACATTATACCCAATACGTCAGCAAAAATAAATCCCCAACATATGCACATACGAAACAATGGAAATATACCAATTAGAGCTTAACAAAGAAAACGTTTACGTAACGTAACGCACGCGTTCGCGCTAAGCGTCGATTTATATACGGGGAACAGGCGATGCGCTGCGAATTACGACGTCAGAATCGGTTATGTTACGAATAAATTTTAACGACTTAGCTCCTTGTGGTGAGTGTAATAATTCTGAGTGATGTTTTGACTGTGGATAGTATGTTGCGGACCCTATGTGTATACGTCTTTTCTCCGAATCTTGTGTTGTGTAAGCATTTTCTTTCCCTGTAGGTACGGTTTGCCTGAATGAAATCAAACGGATGTAGATTTAGAACGTGAGGACCAGCTTCCCTCACGCTGTTTATATTAATGTAAATCAATGCTGGTAAGTAATATTAAAAGGGCCCATTTGAGACTGAATAAGAACATTTACTTTCCAGGTTGTGGAACCATCATCTGGTGTTAAGCAAGCAGATACTAAAACTTATGAGCTATCATGACTTAAAATTAAGATAACATCGTAAATGTTTTCCCCAAAGAGGCACTTAAGCAGTGGTCAAAGACCTCAAAGAGATGTCAGCATAATTGACGGGGTCCGATAGGGCCGATGCCTGCTGGGGCCGCGGATTGTTCGAAAGAGTTACCGTGGCCCTGGCGCACAGGCAACTGAAGGAACACGGGTGGGTTTTAATCAGTAAAAGTCTGACGCGCTCTTCCGCTCCGCCCTGAGTCAGAGAAGTCATTCGTAGATTACCCACCCAAAAAAAAAGGCAGTAGCGAGACTCACCTCATAGTAAGTACACCCACATTTTGCTAGATACCAAATGTCACCTCTATTTTCACTTTAAATAATTTACAAGATTACAAGGAAACATCTAAGCAACGTTTATAAATAAACCCAGTAATGTTTCTTTTTAATGATGTTACCTTACAGCTAGTTCACTATAATCTACATTTTCCTAATGTCAATCATCCGACCAACGATGACGATTAAAAACCACCGTAATAAGACCATGTCATGTTCAACATACAAGCGAAATTTCACCAACCCGTGTCGAGTGTAGCGTGTAAATCAATTCGGACCCTGTTGTTATAAAGCTAAGGTCGTTAATCGTGTGTGTGTACATGACGGGGTATTAGCATCTCAATAGCGGGGCGCACGAAATCAATAAATTCAAACGCTTCGTGATTTCAACGGTGTATAGTATGTGGTAGCACTGTTAGCGGATTTAAGCTTTTCAAACTCAAACTCGAAGCATTAATTTCTATTAAATCATTTACAGGCACTTTTGAATTGTCAAGGGGACGGATAAGAAACTCCATGGACAGTCTTTTATATAAAAAAATCGGTTAGGTGCATCAAACATGTTAAAATTATAGGTATATAGAATAGAATAGTACTCTTTATTATGTACACTATAAAAAATACAAATATAAATGTACATAGTGTGAGAACGAGCATAGAGCAGTGGTGGCCCAGTGGAATCGGCCGCGACTTACAAGATGTAGGTCGTGGGTTCGAACCCAGGCAGGTGCTTTACTTTGTGTAAATAATTTCATCACCACTGCTCTCAAAACGGTGAAGGAAAACATCGTGAGGAAACCGGCATGTCCTAGAACAAAAATTCGAAGACATGTGACATCCACCAATCCGCACTGGGCCCGCGTGGTAGATTACAGCCCATTCCCTCTCAAAGAGAGGAGGCCTGAGTCCCAGCAGTGGGAACATTATAGGCTGATTATGTGTGTGAGAACGATATAGAAAGACGTGCTCGTGATAAGCGTCCAGCGTCCATCTGCGTCCATCTGTGTGAAAAAGGTTCTAAAACGACTTATACTTTACCGTCATTTTGACTAAGTAACGCACACAAGGTGTCTCACGACAGCCAAAGCCTGGCAATTATGGTCTGAGATAAGATAAAATAAGATAAGTCTTTATTTGCTTTAAGCATGGTATAAAGTTGTTACAGTTTCCAAAAGTGTCTGATGAAAATGTAACCAAATGGATCTGAAAACGTATATGTGGATGCCATTTCTACTACCACTTACAATTTGACAGCTTTGATTTACAAATTGAGAGATTTGATTTGATTATTTGAATACTTAACCTCAAAATTCTAATTTAAATTCACCATAACGATGTTTTTCTATTTGACAGTTGAGGTTAATTTTATAAACTCCATTTTGAAAAACTGATTGTAAAATTAGATATTAATAGTATGCACATCTAAATAGCGGTTGGTCGACTCTTCACGTGACCAGAGGGCTGGCCTATTTTTTTGGCCAAAGAATCAGCATCGCCATACAACGTGGCAATGCTGCCAGCCTTTAGGGCACTTTTCCTGTCGACAGCAATGCGGACGAATTTTTTGATGCCCTATGATCATTTTCCTTCTTACCTCTATTTTCGTTGACTTCTCAGTTACTCACTCTTTCCAACAATTATTCAAGGAATATTTTTTGAAAAAATTGGTGAGATATAAAGTTGAAACTTTGTAATTAAAGATCAATGTCTTAATAATTCACTTTAGTGACTTATTGCGTAAGAATTTAACTTGAACAGGCTTTATTTACACTTTCATCAAATACTTTTGCAACAGACATTAGTTTAGTGGCCGACGTGGCCGTAAGTTAGTACTAGATAGTTGACATTGACATTTATTTTAATGAAAATAATTATCATCTCTTGCCATTAGAACGTTGTTAAACGTAGTACGGCTCGAAAATAATCTACATAATCTTAAATATGTTATGAAATTGTTACTTTTCAGACGTTTGGGAACTTAAATCAAATCACCAGGTGTTTTCCTCCTACATTTATGCATCAAATTCTACACTATCTCGTTTTATTCTTCTCATCTACCTAAAACGACCATAATTCTTTCGACCCAGATAAGATACCCACTAAACCGCGGACGGAACCCATTTATCGCTATCAATGCCACCTAAAACCTCCGCACATCGGATCTACATTTTCGGAAATAGATAGTCCGAAATTGGCATAGCCGTATAGCCGTAGTGTGGCCGCATAGCCATAGTGTGGCCGCATAGCCTTCTGTGGTCTGCTATGTATTATGTGTTTGTACTGATATCTTACAGCATAAATTTTAGTTAACTATTTACCTGCTGAACGATTTTGTTCTCTGTTTTGTTTGGATAGAGTTTGTTTTGGTGTGTTTGGTTTTGTAGAAGGTTTTGGACTTGTGATGGCCAATCGGCTAGATTGTGGGAAAATTATTACTGGTTGGCTTCGATATGGATTGAAGGCTTTTTTCTGAGATGCAGAAAAGATAACTAGGGAGGAGAAAATTGTGTTTTAAATTTTCTTTATTGTCTCTACTGAGCGATCCAAATTTTAAATGGGATGGCTGCAGTTCGTAAGTTCGAACCTTGTTTGTAACACTATTAACGTTCCTATACATTTTGCTTACTAATAGTATTAGTAGCACATGTGTGAGCACTATGTACCTCTATAAAGCTTCCATTAGGTATGTCTTTCATTGACTTGAATGTGCCCTGGCGGCTGAGAGTATCTCATGCTCTCTCAAATGTCTCACTGGTGGTGGCGAGTGTGTTGGATCATTAAGTTCCCTTCAAAATGGTGCTGTTTCATATGTTATGTCCGTCAACGGGCGCCATCAGTAGGGACTATAATCATCTCTTAGCTGCCACGGTTTATTTTAATTTCTGAATTGTTTTTTGTTTTCGTTTGTATCTCTTTTATTACGGACGCTTTTAATGTGCACACAAGTATAATTTCAATATGAATGATATAACTGCTTTTTTTGTAACATTATTTTGCTTTAAAAGAGTGTCCGTGGAGTTTCTTGCCCGTTCTTTTTCATAGGTACCTACTACGCTTTAGAACGGGCAACTAGCTTCATCGTTTTGACTGACCGACCTCTTGATAATTCAAAAGTGTCTGTAATTCGTTTATTTGGAATAAATGCTTTGAGTTTGAGTTTTGAGATAGTTAACAGGTATACTAGCAATTTGCTTAACATATTAGTAGTTATATATTTAAAAAAGTCTTATTCTTAGGATGTTTAATTAAAGAGTTCAGCGTAGTGTATGATCATAAAGCTTCGTATCAAAACAAATTAAGAAGTTACAAGTCTGCATACAAACTCACCGAGCTTAAATTACCCTAACATCTAAACAAAGAGTCCTTCACTTCAGATACACCCAAAACGTTAACAGAACCTCCTCACTGCTCAGTACACACACCATATTTGCACTGAGCACCCATTTAACGAACACCCTATACACACATATATACAGGGCGGCGTAAAGACAGAGCTGAACCAAAATGCGTGAAGCTCACCCGAGCGTGCACGTCGCTTTACGACATTTTCCGCCACTCGGCGCTGCCACGTCTCCGGTAATTTTCAGCTTCTGTTGCAAAAAGGACAAATTAAGTCTTCGAATAGGTTTGTCGACAGTTTAAGGTAATTTGAGATTAGATCAAATAAGGATATTGTGTGTTCAACGAAGTAAATAGGCCTGTAAAATGTGGAATGTTGTCTACAAAGTAATTACATAAGGCCATCAAAAAGTAATGTGTAATCAAATAGGTACTTGACGTCTTTTTATTATTTTGTGACATAGAACCGTTATATATTATTTATTACACTGTGAAAGTAAAAACAGACTTTCACGATTGCAACAAAATGTCTTTTGCCATGAACCCAAAAATTCCAAGCTTCGATTTAATTAATTTTGTAGCATTGAAAAAGCTTTAGAATTTTTTGTGAGTAGGAATATGTTACTAGCCTATTATTGGCCAAAATTTATACAGGTTACACGAATCTAATCACCATTCACAGCAAATGTTAGGCCCACGGGTATATACTAACATTGCTTTGAAAAGGAATGAAACTCGTACTTAAATTACCATCCATAAAAAGTAATTTACTATTAATTTACTCCAGCTTTACAAAAAAAAAAAAAATTTTAACTACATTCCAGACTTTTCCATATTTAAAAAAACATCGGTATTCTATAACTGAACGCACGACATCATCTAGCGACATCGTTCGCCATCTTGAACGAAAATTTACATGTCAATGCGTTCCGCATGGAAATTCAAACATTCATACACGCTGCCACGCGCTGGTGGACGTGACCCGATCCCTAATCGATTTCGAATCGGATAGAACGGAATAAGGACGTATTATGTGTAAGCGATTTTTTTGTAATTGTGTTACAAGTTGCTTCATTGATCTAGTATGGTAAGGGTCGGGAGGATTATTCTGTAAATAATTCTTGGGAGTAGAAATAAATAGTGGGTGGGTATTGTGTCGGGTAGGCTGCCTTAATTCTGAATTCTGATTCTGAACCCCTGGATTGAAATTTTTGGTTGTTTATAACCGACGAAAAATTTCTAAGCTAGGGAGCCTAAAATAATGTGCTGAATTCATGGTTTCAATTTGCGCTTCGATGATGCGACCCTGTATAGGTTACTTGTAGTTATAATTATATCATCGTAGGAATTTGCGAAACAGAAACTCAACTTAGAATCGATTGAAGCTCGCCTGTGTATATACAATATTTATTAATGAAATGTGTACATATGTATGTAATGTGTTCACTAAAGAGTAAGAATAGGTCAATACCATGTAAATGGACCTGAGTTGTGATAGGAGTGGGTTGTCAAAGCTTCCACGAGCGAGAACCTTAATTATGTAAGTCCAGGGACTGGACAGTTACCGATCTTTACCAACCTTACTGATCATTTAAAAATAAATAAAATATATGATCACTAATCTTATAAATAACTAGCTTTTTCCCGCCGCTTCGCCCGCGTGGAGGTCGGAAAATATCCCACGGAAACGTACTACCGGGATAAAAAGTATCCTACGTGTTAATTCTGGTTATAAACTATGTGTGCCAAATTTTATCAGCATAATATTAGAAGCCTAATTAATATTACTGATTGAAATACTATCGTGAATTCACGCAACCCTAGTACTTTTTGCTAGGTTTCTGCTCAGAAATTGTGCACAACGTGCCATGAACAGAATACCGTCTTGTATGCTTGCGACGGATTACCGGAACGAAAAGTATCATCTATATATTTTTAGTGGTCTAAAACCATCTTCGTAATTTTGCCTGTCTAATGAAACCGGTTTAGGGCACATCGGTTAGATGGTTTCAATGTCTATAACGAACATAGGTACAAACAATTTTTGTGTTTTATTTATTAAAGTTACGCGACACTCATCACGGTAAACGAAAGGGAAATATTTGTCTGGTCCTCTAAAAACTTATTGTCCTTCTAAAGATGTACGCTTAAAAAATTAATTAATAAAAACTTTTTGGGCTTCTCATGATGCACACTTTTTTCAAATAAATGACCCTCATTACTCATTGCTTACATAATAAGTAAGCTGAAGTGGCAATGGGCCGGCAATATTAGCCGTAGAACCGATGACCGTTGATGTAGACGTGTTCTTGAGTGGAGACCGCGAATCGGTAAACGTAAGGTTGGACGCCCTAAGGATATATGGAGCGACGATCTGGCTGGTAGCAGTTGGATGAGAGTTGCCGAAAATCGAGCTGAATGGCGTGCAATTGGAGAGGCCTATGTCCAGCAGCGGACTGCTGTAGGCTCATGATGATGAGCCTCATTACAACTTTTTTTGTAAAGTCTAATACTTTCTTGCCTATTCTCGTAGTTCTAAGCTACGACACCCCGACCAAACCGGTAAGGTTAGGTTAGAACTGTTATCAAACGTAGCACCAGCCAGCGAGCACTACATCCAAGTTTGTGGCAGTAACTTGGCTACTTAGTTCAGGACCCACAAAATAGGAATTATTTGAGGTTCAAAAACGAGAGATTCATTATATTAGAGTATTCAATAATATTTTAGGTAAGCAAAATGGGAATAATTTGGATTCGATAAAATACATACATAACCAGCCTATAATGTTCCCACTGCTGGGACACAAGCCTCCTCTCTATGAGAGGGAGTGGACTATAATCCACCACGCGGGCCCAGTGCGGATTGGTGGGGGTCACATGTCTTTGAATTTTTGTTTCTCTGACACGCCGGTTTCCTCACGATGTTTTCCTTCACCGTTTTAGAGAGCAGTGGTGGTGAAATTAAATACACTAGGGAAAGCGCCTGCCTGGGTTTGAACTCATGACCTAAAAACAAACTACAGACTTAATAAACATGCCAAATAGAAAAAGATCTTATTTTTACATAGCAACTATCAGAATCATCGTGTGTGGTGTACGTACATGGTTTTGAAATATGTATTTTTGATGCAAAAACGTAGTTAGTAGGCTTGCGTATTTGCACTTTGATCGCGACCTATATTTGGGAAGGAATTGTCATACAGCGGAGCCTAGATGACGCATTTTTGTACATAATTTAATTAGTGTTCAATTATAGACGTGATTTGAGTCGGACAACTTGCATTTTTATTTACATTCATATCCGTTGAGTATTCATTGACATTTCTTGCATTATCTTGTCATTTTCTGCATACTTGCACCTTGCATTTGCATTGGCAGACTTTACTGTTTGGTTATCACACCGAATATTATTTTTTTGGTCACTAGAAACCTTTGCAAGTACACATCGATAAGACGAAAACGAACAACCATCTTAAAACTCGGTGGAATTTTAACAAAATTTCTAAACAATACACAATTTCATTTTGTGAGTATGTATATGAAGAGTAGATCCGATTCCGAGACAATCTCGTAGGTAATGCGATACGTAATAGCTCCGATAAAGTCGTGTGTTTTCAGTTTTCATAATATGTACTGTTTTCGGGCTTAAGTTAAGGGAATAAACGATTTAGAAGTTTGAATAGTATTTTATACTACTGTATTTTAATTCTTAGCACAAGAAACCTATTCAATACTTACTAGAAAACCTGAAGATTGCATTATCAAAAGAATTCGTGTCTGTGTGACCGCGTTGTTCTTCTACACTATCAACGGATTTTGATAAGGTTTGCACCATCATTATGTCTGGACTTTAAAAGAGACTGTGACCTCTGAGTTTGTTTCGGCCTTTCTTCTCAGAGTAGTCAGATAGGAAACGCCGACCTCATCTAGTTTAAAAATATGATTGACGTGTAATAGTGTTTGTACAAACCTACTTACAGAAATAAAATCATGTATCATTTATCATTTATCATGTAGAGAATGTATTCTGGAAGGCTTATGTGTATAACCCTATTTTGACCATTAAAAAAAATACCTTTTTTAATTAGCATTAGGATTAAGTTATTAATTTCATAGTATGTTGTGTAGACTCCAACCGTTTATGGTTTATTCGAAACAAAAATTATGTTGTTTTGACGCCATAAAGCAAAACATGCAGATCTACCTGTTATTTTAAGACCTTGCACATATTATTCGATATATGACACTATTCTTAGTATTAACATTATTTATAACGTAGCATATTAAGTTAGAGTTAAATTACTTATTAGTCTTTTTAGGCTAGATTGTAATTAATTTATTAAGAATTCTGTTCTTAATAACAAGGGGAAAAAAAATATGTCATGTTTTAAAATAAATATATTCTGTTCTGTTCTATCCTATTATAATACATTAACATTAAACTAACATATTTTTATAAAGAAATCTCTATTTTTTGTCAAGTCTTAAAAAAGGAGCGAAGCAATGGCGGGTTACCAGGTAGATATTTTAATAAAATGCATATTACACGTGTGCTACGCAACCTCTACGGCGTAGCTGAACTCACCTACGTACTACGCCGTAGCACAACAAATATGCATTTCGTAGCATCTGCAAAGCTACGTGCTAGAATCCTAATTGAATTAGATGAAAGATATTTTGTATTTGAGGTAAATGCTATTACATTTTGGAATGTAACAGAAACCGCTTTATTCCCGTTGCATTGCTCCAAATTGTACGGTAAACTAGTAAACGCTATTTAGAGAGACAGATGGAACTACTATTTCTATTATTATTACATTTCAGTTGAATAAAACTTGCAGCAGGTAGCGTTTTGTAGTTTCCGCCTACCCCCATGGATAAATTTTTATTTATGTGGAGTATTTATTTATGGCGTCTAAAAGATAAAGATCAGAAAATAAAGTTAGGTTCTAAGCAAAAAGGCCAAGATGATAATCATTTTGATTTTAAACTAACCAAGGCATCATATTATAAATTTACTAGCTGCACCCCGCGGTTTCACCCGCAGCGGTATGAAATATACTTTACGACCTATTCTCAGACCTACCAAATATACACAAGAAAAAAACATAAAAATCGGTCAAGCCGTTTCGTAGGAGTTCGATAACAAACACTGTGACACGAGATTTTTATATAAGTATTAGATTATAAATATGAAACTAACCCCATGTGTTTGAAAACCCTCATTTCTCTGATGAGTAAAATCTGCTGTCATATAAGGTGTCAAATTTTTGTTTATTTAGTTTATACAAAAATATTTAAGTAACTATGCATCTAGAAACTAATTCTCCCCTAACTTGTACCACCTCCGTCCCATGTTCGCGCTGCGCCGTGTATTGGGAATGTCCCATCTCGGAACTGTCGCGCGCATGCAAACGACTTGATTTACCTCTCACACAGACCCAATCGAATCTCCACAAACATCTCATTTCAGTTATGAAGTTGTACGACATTATGTTTGAATACAAAATGTATCTTTTTATTCACCATTTTTGTCGTAAGCAACTGACCACATATCGCTCATTTGGAGAAACAATGACGTAAATGTAATTTTTCCCAAAAATCAGTTGTTGATATTTGTGCTTGAACAAATTTTCAGACGAGCAGACGAGTGTAATATTTAATATGTATTGGGATCTATCAACATTTCAGGACTAAACTTTACCGTCTCGTTCTGAAATGTTGAACCCCATTACAAAAAAATATCCAATATAAATCACTCTCCTGTTATATTTGAAAAGCACCAGTTACGTCGTTGTTTCTCCAAATGAGCGATATGGACTTCTGTATGAAATAATAGTTTTATATTCTATAGGCCTTCTAATTACTACTGAATTAAAAAAGTAAATCGGACAAAGCTACAGTCTCCATTAGTGGCCTGCTAATGCTCTTTATTAAATGGGGTTCTACATAACTAGTGAAAACTAAGTTTATTTTACAACCCTGCCTACTCCTCTTAGAGAAATATAGGCTCGATGTTATTTTGAATACGATGAAATCGCATGCGATTTGATTCACCAATAATATTTGGCAAGTATTTAATCTGCAGGTGGTGCGATAGAATCAAAGAAATAAGGTATGTTGTAGCGAAAAAAATAGGTCTTAAAATCTCGGTGGCCGTCCATCAGTCTGCCTGTCCATCAATCGTACACTTTTTTGGATGATCTGTGACGTGTTCGTTGGCGTCCAGCAAAAGAACTTCACTTTGATGGACACATAACGTACTAAAATAACATTTATCTTAGTTATCTTTATAAAGTGGATGAATAACATACTTGTAAAGAATAAAAGGCACAAAGGATGTAATAGTTTTGTTTCAGTATTGAAATCTAACTCGTATTACTAAGCTTAGTCAGAAAAAGCCAGTTTTCAATTCAGATAACAAGGATTTTTGTCTCATATAATTTTTATCAGATTATGCACTTGTAAGTCTCATGCAAGCATGCATCCAATCCCTTATCGTGAACTGAGTGACGTCACATCTCCTTATTTGTAAGGAAACCAGGTTAACGCAGTGTGGTATGCCAGAACAAAGGTAGATCCCGTTCCTCATTATGTTATAACATTCTTTATATCTATACAATTTATTTGTAATGGGAACTAGATGCAATTTACCTACTTTCCTGTTCTTTGATAATATGATCGGAATAGAATGTGTTCTGCGTCCACCCGATGTATGTTTCATAGATTTTCTTCGTACATGACCTGGTTTATGTCAAAAAAAAAATAGAATTTGTAAGATACTAAGAATTCTGAAGGGAATAAGCAATATGATAACTTCTTTCAGTAATGTAAGTTACTGGCGATTTAAGAAGCTAATTCATACATTACGTCATTCGAAACAGGAAATTATTTCATACTGACTGATTCTAGAAGTGCTCTGCAAGACCTGGCTCGATGCACCTTGAATTGTCGAGATGCACCGATAGCCTATAAAATTTAAGACTCCATTGGTAAGGTTCAAGACAAAGGAATTGTTCTTCAATGGGTACTATCCCATATTGGCTTGCATGGAAATGAGGAAGTAGATTGTTTAGAAAAAGAGGCTACGGACGATTCACGGACGGAATATCAGTTGAATGGTTTCCCTTATTTAGTGACCTCTTGTATCGACTTCGCGACCAGTGTTAAGAATTATGGGAGGAATACTTTGATGAGAGGTAACTAAGTAAGGGAATTTGGTGTAGAATCATTCAAAATAGCCTTTCCCGCCTTCCCTGGTTTGTGGGTACAGATATGCATCGAAATGAGATTGTTACTGCTTTCAGACTACGTTCAGGATATATTCCCAATGGAATATGTCCTGAACGTAGTCTGAAAGCAGTAAAGTAAGTATAGTGTGTGTGTGTGTGTGTGTGTGTAGTAGTAGTAGTGTAAGTGTAGTAGTAGTAGTATTTAAAAGGCGTAGCTATTCAATAATAGCTACGCCTTTTAAATGAAAAAGAGTGATTCGCCCAATTGTTCTGAGTGTGATAAGGTAGAATATACCACTCATATTTTAGCTGAATGTGTCTGGAATGAGATCGAGACGAGTAACTATTTCATAGAAAAAAGTTTTATTATAATTCTATTAATGTTGGTATGTATAATAGTATCTTGGCTGTTCCCTTGTCCAGGACAGCCAAAAAATTATACAAAATTGTACATCTATCTATTAAGCGTAGATAGACATTGAAAACCACAATGAGGGGACATGGTCAGGTCATATTGATTAAATCCTCTATAAAGTAATAAAGTTTTTTTTTAAACCCTTAAATATAAAGCATACAACAGTTGTTTTTTTAATAAAGGAAACTTAACATATATTTTAATTTAATAATATGTTCATGTAGATTATTCGTTCTCCAAACTTCACAATCACTGTCAAACCTTTGGACTGCCTCCAAGGCACTGAACATAAACAGTAATTGATACTCGGATCAATTCTCTTCGCAACTGACATGCTATGGTTTCCTTCAACAGACGAACAAAACGTCGAGAACATTCCACGACAAACAATTGCGTATTTGAAACCAGACTACTACCAGAAGCCACAGCTTTTACATAACACACCGAGAAACTCTAAACAAACAATTTCTAAACGAAATAAAATCTCCCACAACATATAACCACACGTTTCTAACCGTAGCTCGTAGGAAGCCGGCGAAAATCGGAATCGTTACCGCTTCAAACCAGTTGAAACTAGTTTCGCGAAATGCTTGATACACTTTGATGTGGTGACAGAAATTTTTGTTTGTAACCATATGAGTTATCAAACTATGTAGGTATGCCTCTGTTTGCTACGTTTGTGAGAGCTGAATAATATAATGATCAAACACACCATTTTACAAACAGAAGCTCGTGATTGTATTTGTGGGTTCTGGCAGTTGACCCCGACTTCGTAACTGCGAATTTAGTAAGCACACAAAATTGTTTCGCTATTTCAAATCTAAATGTCAAAGAGCAAGCTTTGGTATGTCATGTAAATATTGTATTACGAGACAGCAATTCAATGGAAACTGGAAAACTCAGTGCAGTATTTTCTCTTTTCTACATGATTGCGTTAGAAGATGTCTTGACGAGATGAAAGTCTGCTAGAAACTTTATTAAGACTTTGTTTTACATACAATTTTCTTCATAGTCGATTATAAGAAAAAATCCTTTGACTAGTTGAACGTGCCTTGTCGTGTCCTATAAAAAAGGACCGGTAAAAATTGATACAATCGTAAACCAGAAAACAAAAACAAGCAAAAATCAACACCCAGGCATCGAAAACAAAAACACAAACAAAGCACTCTTTATAATACATACACAAATTCATAAATAACAAACAGAAATCACTTAACCGGTAACAGTATATGCAAAAAATGGCTATAAAAATCGTCAAAAACATTGAAGTCGAAAACTGGAATAGTTATGGCCCGGTCCCGGCACGGCTGTGATGTACGCCCGCCTCCGGAAATCCGGCTGACGAGCGTTTTTACATCTCGCTGCTAGTGACAAACATGGCGGGAAAGTTGGATTCTCCCGATGTCGATGGGGTTAAGTTTTGTCGATGTTTTTTGAGGTTATGTTGCTAAGAAGTTATGAGAATGTTTTGAAGGCGATATTTTATATCTCGGATTGTGTTAGAAACACATAATAACTTTTGTAGCCGCTCAGTGTTCGAATTTCCCATACGAAAATTATTCTTTTGATGAAGCTGATAAAATATGCAACTAATGCTTACCCCAAACTTGTAATTTTTTTTGTTTATATTTACGTTTTTCGTCTAGTATTTCAGGTATTTACGGTTATATTTAGAAACTGGCTGGTTGAATGCAACGCGTTTAGCTAACAGGAAACTAATTTTCCTATAATAGTCCGGGCAAATATGAAATAAATAACAACATTTTATTTATGTCACTCACCAACTGGGCTTTCCTCATTCCAAAACGAATCGTCGAGTGTGTAATCGGCTTCTGCAACAAACAAACAAATGTATTTCAGTAATATGCACAGTGATTGCAACAGCTGAATTAATAGTAAATTGATGATGGATTATGTACGAGTAACAACAGAAATTATTGATTACACATAAATGCACAGACACACCCGTTTAAATTAATGGGTATACAATAACAGAGAGGAGAATTATTGTAATGAAATATTTTTGGGTATAGTCATTGCAAAATACGATCGCGCATCATGTGACTTTTAAGTCATTGACATATGGTTTAAATTGCAATCATTGTTGCGCGCTTGTGAAATATAGCTCAAACTCAAACTCAAACTCAAAGCATTTATTTCAAATAAACCAATTACAGGCACTTTTGAATTGTCAAGGGGTCGGTCAGTCAGAAAGATGAAGCTAGTTACCCATTCCAAAGCGTAGTAGGTACCTATGGAGAAGAACGGGCAAGAAACTCCATGGACACTCTTTTAAATCAAAAAATGGTTACAAAATATTGATTACATCGTTCATGTTGAAATTATGCATGTGAGAACGATGCAGAACGTTAAAAGCGTCCGTAATAAAAAGACAAAAGCAATTCAAATATTAAATTAAATTAAAATAAGCCGTGGCAGCCAAGAAATGACCAGTCCCCACTGACGGCGCCCGTTCACGAACATGACGCATAGATCAGCACCATTCAGCTCAACCATTTTGAAGGGAACTTAATGATCCAACACACACGCCACCACCAGCGAGACATTAGAGTGAGCATGACAAACTCTCAGCCGCCAGGGCACATTCAAGTCAATGAAAGAAAAACCTATTAAATGGTAGCTTTATAGTAGGTGCATAGTACTCACACCTGTGCTATGCAATTATACAATACTAAAACATTGAATTTATACAATGCAAAGATAAGTTTTTAAAATCTTCAGTAGCTCTAACAGTAGTTTCAAATGCTAATCAATTATTTTATGCGCCCTTGTGGAGCAGGACCAGCGTTGAGCCAAGCATTTTTATCAGCGATGTAATCCCCCAACTTATAATATGCCTGGCTGCATAGTGTGCGTTTTATACAACATTTGAATTTAGTTTCATTCAGTTGAAGAATATGGGGAGGTATTTTATTGAAACATTTTAAACAGTACCCCATGAAAGATGAGTCTACTTTAGCCAGCCTGAAACCTGGTTGAACTAATTGATCCCTATTTCTAGTGATATATTTGTGTCTTTCACCTCTTTTACTAAAAAGATGTAGATTTTTCCTTACGTACATGATGTTTTCATAGATATATTGACAAGGTACCGTCATGATGTTAATATCTTTAAACCGTTCCCTTAGAGAGTCGCGCCTGCGGAGGCCATATATGGCTCGGATGGCTCTTTTCTGCAGAATAAAAATAGACTCGACGTCTGCAGCCCGTCCCCATAGTAAAATACCGTACGACATAATACTATGGAAGTAACTAAAATAGACTAGCCTCGCGGTACCTACATCAGTAAATTGACGGATTTTTCTCACAGCATATGCTGCTGAACTTAGCCGTCCTGCAAGGGATGTTAAATGAGGACCCCATTGAAGCCTTGAGTCAAGCGTGATGCCCAGGAAAACAGTTTTATCGACGAATTCTAGTTTCTCTTGATTTAATACTATCTCACAATTTGTACTTTTGACATTTGGTAAGGAAAATCTAATACACTTCGTTTTATTCCCGCAGCAACTATAGCATTTCATAAGACTAGTCAATTAATCATAATACTGTTTTCAGATAACGTGTTTCCATAATTTAAAAGCTCTAAAAATATAATTATACGTAAAATTATATAAAAAGGGGAGGGGAAAGATTCATAGTGCATCAAAAAATTCGTCTGCGTCGTTGTCAACAGGAAAAGTGCTCAAAAGTCTTGCAGCATTGCCACGTTGTTTGGCAATGCTGATTCTTAACGTTAGTATTATTATTTTCTTTATTTCATTTAAATACTTATAAATTTCATTAATATTTTTATAAAAGAAAACATTTAAAAATATATTAACCAGCGGTAAGGGCTCCAGAGAGAGGAACCTCCTAAGAATGCGAGCCGTGTCCAGAAGTACCGTTTTCTGAATAAAACTCTTGGTCCGGCTGCCTTAGGTATTGGTCAAGGCTCTTGGCTATAAAGCCATTTGATGTCATGACTATCGGCACAATGATCACTGAGTCCACATCCCGCATGGTGACAACCTCGCGAGCCAAGTCAAGATATTTGATTTGTTTATCTTTCTCGGCTTTCACGAGGTTCCCGTTATGCGGGACTGTTATCTCAACAATCATTGCACGCCACTCTACTCGATCCACCACCACTATTTTAGGCTTATTGGCAATAATAGTCCTGTTAGTGATGATGGATCGATCCCAGTACAATGAGATATTTCTATTTTTGAGAACTGGGTCGGTCACATACCTGTAGTACGGCACTTCCGATTCCACAAGGATGTATTTCAGAGCCAGTTGCTGATGGATAATCCTGGCTGCAAGGTTGTATAGTCTATGCAATTAGGTACTCTTTGTTAGCTAGATGAAAACACCCAGAGATAACGCTTCTAAGAAATATTCCCTGAGACTTCATATCTCACAATTGTGGAGGGTCTTAGCATTTAAAAAGCCTCGATCTCCATACTTTTGCGGGATATACAGCCTCATTACCGATGATCGTGGGCGATGCATTCGATAAGTAATTAGCAGCGTACGGACCTTCCTATCCAGAGCGTCGAGTGCCGTTTGAGTCCATTTGAGTATATCAAAACCGGCATGCCCCAACAGTTGAAGGCGCGCACCTTGTTTGCGCCTGATAGAAGACTATCAAATACTTTTCAGGCGGTCAAAGAAGCGCTCCTTCAACGATTACTATGCAGTAATTGTTGAAGGAGCGCTTCAGTAACATTGATGTCAGTCAGTCGTGTCAGTAACGGTGATTCCCAACACTTTCGACTTACCCACATCTTACGACTTACACGACATCAGAAAGGTGCGCAGAGTTGCATCTACTTTGTCATGTATGTAGCATCGAATCATAGGCCTTCTTATTCGTATAATCTGTCGAACATGTCAACGATCCTTTCGAGAACGACGAACCTAAGACATATCAATGAGGGGCAGCTCCTTAGGACCGCGGGACCCGTTCTTACATCCAATTTGAGAGATAGACATATGTTTGTTAATTTTGAAAACTAGTTAATTTGGAACCATTTTATCCAAAATAGGGCCGTCCGGTCCTGGAGTTTGCCAGCTAGGCAACGGACGGACTGCACGAGCTACATTTTGGAGGCTGATGGTAAGTGCTCCTATTTCTGGTATTTGATCGCAGGCTCGCTCGATCTCCCTACACCAATCATCTCCGGTGTGATTGACAGGTACCGACCAGATGTTTCACCACAGCGAATACATGGTGTCATCATCCGGCAGGCGCGTGTCAGCTACGACTTGGTCCAGTCCCAAGCCCTTTAAACACACCTTTCATCGTTCTGCAATTTGCGATTCTGAGTGTACCGCTCCACTCTCCGCCTGTACCGATGAATATGGTTTGCCCATGCACAGATCTACTGTGCATGGGCGCGTTAACGCGTTGTTTCATTAGCATGAACTCTAAAAAGTATCCACTTATTTTTTATCAAATACGAGTATGTAATCGGAAAAAAATCTAAAACTGTCACGTTCCTTGGGAGCAGCGTGTTATGTAAGTAACATTTGAATTTTGTGATTACTAACGTTACCACGTAAGACACGTGTAATGCTGGATGACATACAAAAAATTGGATAGAGATACGTAGCACATTATATATTAATACCTACTCAAATAAGAATGTTACTTACATATAAGTTACGTTCTTATTTGAGAATTAATAAACTGATTTCATAATTCTGAAAGAAACATATTATTTAAAACAATACAGCCTGTAGCCTTCAGGCACCGGTAAATAATAATTATAATAATTCGTGAACGCCAAAACGGCGCACCCAATATTACAATCAAATAAATAGGCACAACAGGAACACCTCAATTTCACGCACCTACGAAAACAAACATATAATTTTAGAGCGTGTTTAACCACTGACAGCGTGACACTCAGCGTGAAGAGAAATCATAACAACACTAAAACGTTACACAAATTGTACATGACATCCTACTTATCTACACTAGCGAATATTCACATTAAAAATCTATAATGCCGACGAGCGTGTTTCCCTCCCGGCGGCAGCGTGTTAGCGTGATACTCCAAGTAATAATTTTACAAGTTTCGACGTTATCTGTCCTTGTTACGGAGCTTGTCAAATTTGCGCTTGACGCGAAATAATCTGCCTCTAAGCGATTACCCATTTTGGAATTGACGTTATTGAAGTTAAATCATTGCTGGTGTGTTATGATTATGTAAGGTTTATGGGTTTTTCAAGTGATGCCTTACGTAGAAATCTAAAAGAGGTAGTTTAGGAAAAAAAGAGGTGTCACTGTGAATTTTTTGGTAGAAGAATTTAGGCTCCATTGGATGAACATAAGAAGCTCAGATTTATTTGTATGATAAAGAAAAAGGAGTAATTTGACGCTTAAGGGACCTAAACGCAAGTTTTATAATGCCTAAAAGTATATGATCAACTGCAGTAAAGAAAATCAGAAAAATATATGATATTCTTAAGGATATATGCCAGTTAAATAGGGTGTTAAAAACATAATATCATTAATTTGATACGACAGAAAAAAATCACGAAGATACCTCTAAAAAATTCTTTTAACGATTAAAAACCATACTAATATACATGCAATCATTCTGATTTTTTGTCAGATTATTCTATAAGTAACATACTAACTTGATAGTGTTTTAATTTTCTAGTCCGATCTGTTGATTTTTTCATAGATAATTGCTTCATATTTTGCAATAAATTACAAGCTTGTGACAGTGACCGCGCTTTAGTTGTTGTCAGCCTCTTAATTCATTACTGGCGTCAGGACTTATTCAAATAAAATATGAATAGAAGAGAAAAATAGCAGCAATACCCACACAGCCAAGTCACGCTCTTTAAAACACAGCCTCAAAAACATCTGCTATTTCTTTGAACAGATCAGAACCGAAACGAACATCATAAATCAAACGAAGCAGCAAAAAAATATGCAAACACGAAAATAAATAATTACCGGTAGTGACATTGCCACAAAAATAAATTATACAATGGGGTTGTTTCAAGGGGTTGGTTTTTTCGCCCATTCATCGCGGATACGTCCATTGTTATTGTAATTAACTCGTTTTTCGCGGCTAAAGTTCAGACAAAAGGTACGCTGAAAAAATAAAACGTGTTGTTAGGGTTGCCAGGTTTGAAATTGGAAACCGGACTGTTAGTCCCGTGTACTAGTTTCAACCAATCAAATGGCTCTAAACTAGTTTTAAGTAATGCTTGAGTCGTGAGTGAGGTTCTGTAATATGGGACTAACAGTCCGGTTTCCAATTTCCCTACCCCTATTCCTATTTTATCCCTTTTACTTCCCATCCTTGACTACGCTGATGTCAGTTATCTCGATCTCACTGAGGCGCAACTAGATAAACTTGAGCGACTTCAAAACTTTTGCATACGATTTATATTTGGCCTGCGCAATAGGATCACATTTCTGAATTTCGTACAAAGCTCAAGTGGCTTCCAATATGTCTTCGCCGGAATCCTCATACCTTATTACAGCTCTACAGTATCCTGTTCAACCCTAAAACCCCCTCTTATCTTAAAGAACGTTTCAAGTTCCTTCATGACACACATAATAGATATCTGAGGTCATTAGAAAACTTAAGACTAGAGATGCCGATGCATTCCATCAGTTTTTATGACAAGTCTTTTACAGTTCAAGCAGTACGGTTATGGAATGCCTTGCCCGTGTCGATAAGGCGTGCTCAATCTTTGTCCACTTTTAAAATTCTGGTTAAAAAACACTTCCTCTCTCCTTAAGCATTGTCATTACATTTAGTTTCCTTGCTCTTGTTTCATGTTTATTATTGTATATTTTATATGTAGATAAGTATATGTTTTATGTATGTATGTATTTGTTGTATATGTAAATGGTACACCACTGACTACCTGCATTATTGGCTCTCCTTCTCCCTTGAATCCATCCAAAGGTTGTCTGTAAAAGATCGCTTTTAGCGATAAGACCGCCCATTGTGTCACCCTATGTAAAATTTCTACATATAAATCTGTAATTTTTATGGTGTACATAATAAAGAGTATTCTATTCTATTCTATTCTGTAATACGGGCCGTAGAGTGTAATTTGAATACGGTAGATAAACATATCATGATGTGAGATTTTAATCTTCTGTGCACATGTCAATAAAACTGTCAGTAGAGAGCCGTCAATAGTGTCAATCATTATAGCATCACATGGAATGACAGCTAACTTCAAGCTCACTTCAACTAAGTTTTCAGTTTTATCAGCTGATGTTATATTTTTATTAAACAAATCAATATGAGACATGAAGTATGTCAAACAAAACTGTGGACCATGTGTTTGATAATTTATTCTTACTATTCTTGTTCGAATCGTTTTGATATGTCTTTATCTGTTTTATCCTAATTGCGTAACACACGATCAATCACAATCTGAATCATTTTGAAGTCTATTACTAATCCATTGCTTCATTGTTTGAAAAAGTTATCTGCTCAACAACATAAATAACGCAATGAATGTTGTTGAACTGTCAAAATGAAAGCCATTCCTACTGTAAGTGTGTTACGCAATTACCCCGCTAAAATGGTATGCGCTTCGGTAATCTTCATGTTTCCGAATTAGTACGGAGGTCGCGTCACATAGTAACCCCCCACACAGAGAAAGTTTCTATTTTTTGTACTGCCGAGCTTTGTTAGTGCAGCTATCATTACGCGTTTTGTACAAAGTTTTCGCTCTATCGGTTTACCTATGTCATGATTAAAAAACAGTGCCTATTGACAATATTTATGTTCCTATGTAACCCTTATCAAACAAAAGTACAGCGTGCGACTATCAGTAATGCCGAAGGTCAATTTGTGTTGGATACTCTAGAGTTTTGTATTGAAAAACAGTGTAAATTGTTTTTTTTTTATTGTAAACAAAGTGAAAGGCGTAGAAGTCATTGATTTTCAAAACAATACTGTCTACTCGATTGTTAATGAAAACAAAAGACTGTTTTGTTCTCTATGAATATCTATTAAAATGATAGACAAAAAGAAGGTGATGTAACACAATAGAAAGAAAACATTGGATATAAAGATAGAAAACAACTTCTTATAATATAATATATATAATCTACATAATATAATATCTATGTCAAGTTCTACCCCATGTCCTAATATTCGCGTTCATATGTCACTTTTTTTCAGTGAACCAAAACACGTGATCGTGCCGATCGCGGACGCCTTCCGGTTTTCCGAAAAGTGACGCGACAATAGATTTCCTATTAGGACGCGGCCTTGCACAAAATCTTCTCATCCCAAAGTAAAAAAATAAAAGATTAAACTATTAAAATATTATAGGCAGTTGAATGAACCATTTGTCATGATGATTTTACATGTCGCTTTTCCAAAATTCCAAATATGTAACAAACAGCGACCTTTTCTGCCAACATACACACGAAGACCCAAATTCTTCACGGCCATTTAAGAAAAAAACAGCAACAAAATAAGTGAGTCATCATACATAACGGTCCCTAGCAATATAAAAGGGACTTAAACAATGATACAGGGAATGCCTCCGTTAGCTTTTACGATACTATAAGGGAGCAAGAGAGGAGTTTGTTCCACAAATATTGCGGCCCCAGTAAGTAGATTACATCCTGAATTTGAAATTGTGTTATGAAAACATTTTTCTAATTTTGTATCGTTTGCGAAGTCAAGAGCATTAATTTTAAATGTTAAGGCTTTTATGTAATGTTGAAATGTGATTATTTTATATTATATTGTTTTAGCGAGTCGAGTCGCTTAGTAAGAAAGTAATTTCAATCTCAAGACAAGAAATGTGTTAGTCTTGATATAATTTGATCTTTACTCAAATGTGTAACAGCTTAAAGAAGGTAGTACATGTACGAGGTAGACTACAGACGGCTACGTATATCATGATGATTGATTCTGTTCCTTCAAAAATTTACTCAATAATTTATAGAATTCCACAATGTGTACTTAAGTGAAAAATATAGCAATAAGATCATTATTAATTGAGTGCAGTGAATTAATAGTCCATCCACAAACATAAAATTTGAAGTATCAGAACTATACTTTAAACCAACATTAGCAACTCTGCCACTACAAACAGAAACAAAAATAAACTAAACACACACAACTTATTTCTAATGTTAATGATAATGTAATAATTCCAACCATAAAAGATACAGGAATTTCTGCAACAAACTCCTAAAGAATATTAAAGATCACAATTAAAATGAATTATATAGAGCAGTTGAAAATACCAAACAACTTTGGAAACATATTAAAAACGTCACCAATGTGTCTAAACAGCGTGAACCAAATTCGAGTTAACTGCTTGCTAATCTTTCACCACTCTTACCAGCAAACAATGTAAATAACTTTTGTAAATGTTGGGAAAGCTCTTGCCGGACAGATTCCGAAATAATGCGACCGACTATGTTTCCAAAAATCCAGCAATAGCTGTAACCCGAAATCTTTTGCTATTTTGGACACTGATGAAGATGATATAACCCAAATAATTTCTGGTCTAAAAGGTGACTATGCAGTTAGATGGGATACTATAAGCAATAAGATCCTTAAACTCTTTAAGCATATTTTGATACCTCCCTTAACGCAAATATTTCGAATCTGTCTTTTCGAAAGAATTTTCCCTAGTTGTCTATAAAAGGCAGTTGTAATCCCTATATTTAAAACTGGAAGTAACGACGCAGTTAATAATTATAGGCCAATATCCTTACTCCCCTAAATTTAAAAAATACTAGAGTTCATTATAAACAATAGACTAGTAAATTACCTAAAAAAAACAACATCTTATCCCCTGCGCAATTTGGTTTTAGAGCGAAACCATCGACAGCCGATGCGGTGCATAGCCTGACTGATTATATTTCAGAAGAACTCGGCAAAGGAAACCAGACTCTAAAATCAGTCTTTGAACGCCGCTGAAACTTTTTACTGACTATTTAGATGGCCAATGTGTTTATTACCAATGTGTTAGAATAGCTAATATTACGAGTGATGAGCAGAAAATGCTGGTTTTGGTGTTCCCCAGGGGAGTATACCAGGGCCTAGGCTATTCTTGATTTATATTAGGTCTTTACCTATGAAATTGCCGTTCTGCAGTACTGGCCATTTCAAATCAAAATAATTTTTGTTTGGCTAAGAATTCTAATTTCAAATTAATTTTATTTTAAAAACATGGATTTTTTTTTCTAAAAGTAGTCATTTCTTTATTGATTAGTGTTACATTTTCATCGCATTTCAATCTTTTTCGTCATCATGGATACGTTAAAAATTCGAGTAATTATGGAATATGAGTACCGTCGTGGCAGCAACGCGGCACAAGCGGCACGCAACATCAACGACGTTTACGGAGCTAACACTACAAACCAACGCACCACCTGTTATTGGTTTGCTCGCTTCCGTTCTGGAAATTTCGACCTGAAAAATGAACCTCGCGGTCGTCCGAAGACTTTGGTCGACAATGACGAATTAAAGGCGATTGTGGAAGCTGATGATACACAATCTACGGCTGAATTACCAGCAGCTTTCGACGTTAGCGTCAAAACAATATTGGTCCATTTGCGTCAAATTGGCAAGGTAAAAAAGCTTGACAAATGGGTGCCCCACGAACTCAATGATCGCCAGCGCGAAGTACGCGTCGAGACGTGCCTTGCACTGCTCAACAGACACACAAATGAAGGAATTTTGAACCGCATTGTTACCTGCGATGAAAAATGGATTCTGTTTGATAACCGTAAGCGCTCAGCAAGTTGGTTGGATCCTGGTTCAGCACCTAAACAATGCCCTAAACGAAAACTTACCCCTAGAAAAGTGATGGTCACTGTTTGGTGGTCTAGCGCCGGTGTGATTCATCACAGCTTCTTACCAAACGGGGTGAGCATTACTGCAGATGTGTACTGTGAAGAACTGAACACAATGATGGAGAAGCTGGCGCATCTCCAACCAGCATTGGTCAATCGCTCGTCTCCGCTGCTCCTGCACGACAACGCGCGACCTCATACTGCACAGCAGACGGTCTCCAAGTTGCAAGAACTGGGGTTGGAAGCTCTCCGTCATCCGCCCTACTCACCAGACCTTGCGCCTACAGACTACTACTTTTTCCAGAATTTGGATAACTTCTTGGCGGGAAAAAAATTTAATACCCGAGAGGCAGTACAAAATGCCTTTGAAGAATTTGTTGCCTCCCGTCCAGCTGATTTCTTTAAGAAGGGCATCAATAAACTGCCACTGCGATGGCAAAGATGCATTGATTGCATGGGTGATTACTTCGATTAATACAAATAAAAAATTCATGAAAAAAATTCGTTTAAATTTTTTTCATACAAAACGGCAATTTCATAGGTAAAGACCTATTATTAACGACTTGTGTAATCTAAATATTAAAGACGACAAAATTAAATCATATGCCGACGACACGGCGTTAATATTTATCGCTAAAACCAGTATTGAACTATTTGAAATAGCTCAGCTAGGTTTTAATACTGTGTTTAATTTACTTCAAAGCAATTTACTAATATTAAATGCAACACGACAAAATATATATTCACTTTCCATGCGCAAGCCTCAACTTAGTCTCATTACTAACCCTAATCTATATGCCCATCAATGTGGAAACCTTACACTCAACATGTGTAATTATCCTTTTATCCTCAAAAAGAGCAACATAAAATAGCTGGAGGTAATAATTGACGACACATTCTCTTTTAGAAAACATTTGCCTTGTTAAAAGAGTGCGCATAATAATATTTGTTTTTAAAAACTGCGAATATTAGCAGATTCAAAATTAATCACACAATTTTATTTGGCCATGTCAATCTATAATTCTAAACTGTATGACTTTTGGGGTGGCGCTCGAAAAACTAATTTGCTTCTTGATAGTGCTCAGAGAACAAAATTAAAGGCAGCAAACTTCCATCCCCTTCTTCTTTCCCACAGATCTGCTATATGAATCCTGCAAGGTACTGACGGTTCGTCAGCTTTTTATTTATTATGAACTTAGTATTAAAACAGCATACCATGCTTACCTAAAATGCTGACAATACTAAAATGAGACGGAATGGTTTAGTTTTCATATCTAATGCAAACTCAAAACATGGCTTTTTAGAAATATTTTTTACATTCTTAGGCACATTTCTGTACAATAAGTTAAATAGAAAACTAAGTATCTATAAATGAAATTACTATAGCTGTAAAAACATTATACTTGAATATTTATTAACCATCAATTATGCACAAACAGAAGATCTACTTGTTGTCTGCAAATAGAACCGGTAACATGCTATTTAACTTTTATTTACCTAAGTTTTAATTTAGTTTTTACATTATACTCATTGTTAATTTGTTACATTAAGTATTTATGCACGTTTTAGCCTAAAACACAGGCTCAACCTATTTGAGGCGAATTAGCAACTGTGCTCTTTTTTTTTAAATGTGTTATACACGATTTTATTATAATATTATTATTTCCACCTCACCTGTTTCATCGCACAAACCTGCAGAATAACACGACTTCCATAAAAATATCCTCTAAGCTGCACTTTTAAAGTTATAACAACATCTCGTTACGCATTGTCGGGATATATTTCTGAAACTTTTACTCAATAACAAGCGTATGCATCAACAAGCATCCTGGACTAACTTAGCAACTGCACTACATATTATGAATACTTCGCGTTTCGAGTTTAACAGAGAATCCATGAACGCGGAAATATTTTAGTTGAGAGCTAATAGTTTGAGGAAATTAGGAGGCAGAACCTATACCTATTATTATCTCCTTCTATACAATCTATAAAAGTTCCATAACATATTGATTGAGATATAGACACACACAGCATTAACCACGATACAAACAGCACAGAAAGTAATTCAAAAATATATAGTATGAAATTGAATAGGTGGGCCAAGTTAAAATATATAATTTAACGTGCTATAAAGAAAATTTAGAGCATGTCATTCGGCCGAGAGAAAGGAAAGGGATGCACATACGTGCGCGTAGGCAAGCGATTTGACACGTCGCGACGTGTCAAATCGCTTGCCCTTTTTTCGTAGAAACGGGCAAAATTAGATAAATGACAGTTAGCTGATCGTGTTGCCAACTTGCTTCATGAAGTGAACTCTGCGATTAATGGATTGCTCTTAGGGCGCGCGCTAAAATTGATACTTTAATTTTTATTTTTTTTACTGGAATAATAAAATAAATATAATCCGAGTCTACTTGAAAGCAATAACTTAGTTTGCACTATCTAATACGATAAATACACGTGTTTTTCAAGAATTTAGATTTGGGAATGACAACTTATGATGATAATATAACAGTTACTGACCCTCCTATATATGTTTTTGAGTTTCCAATTTGTTTCACAATTCTGTGAGTACCTCACAACTTTTATAGTTTTCAAAATTGTGAATGGTCAAAATACCTGTGTGATTATTTTTCCATATCCATATTTTAAAAAGCCCCTTTCAAAAGTAAAGTTCCATCAGCTTGATTGACTATCGCTTTTCATTTTTTTTTGTTGTATTCCGTAATCTACAAACGAATACGGCTCTAACAGTTATTGATCGACCTTTGTACCATAAAAAAGGTTCCAATGTTTTTTGACGAGCTTCAAAAACATTGACGGGAAAGCACTGACCTAGCAAATTGATAAGCTATCGCAATATTTATGTATTCCTTATAGAATTATCATTATACCTATACGTACAGACACTGCTCTCGTTATTAATGTAATAATAATATAGTCAATGGTGGTTGAAACTCAATTAATAGACGTATAATTCCCAGAACAGACAGTGGGTCAGACCGGAAGTGCGGCGGCCATTACTGCAGGATACCGGAAGTGATTTAGGTAGGTGGAATTGGCGCCCAACGTGGGACCTTATCTATGGTTCGTTGCATTGTTGGTGATGTGTTTCGTACAAAGTAATATTTATTGAACTAGTAACGTTTTTTTTTTTAAAGCTGTCATAGCTTTAACAGTTTAAATAAAAAAAATATAATAGCGCCCGCCGTCCTCCTAAATAATAATATTCCCAAAGTAATTTCTTAGAAAAGCGAGAACCAAACAATAAACAAAGCGTTATAAATTGCTATTACCAGGAGGCCTTCTTATCGCAAGCCCTCGATCAATATTAGATTCTCACTTTGAAATACCGTTTATTTATAACTACCCTACATTCAACGCAAACGATACTGTCCAAAAGTTATTACTTTTAGTTTACTTATTAGTAGGTACCGGCGAAAAATGTATCACAAAACTAATTTCCTGTACATTGTTTCAACTAGAGTTTGGTACGCATACCCATTTCCTTCAGGTTGTTCTTTTTTCTCTTTTTTCTTCCCCCCAAGTGTTTCTGATTAAAATTAATTGCGTTCGAAGAAGTTAATTGTAGCGGGGAATGAACGTTTGAACATAAATTGAGTAACAAATGGAGACGCAGTAGACCGTTATTTGTTAGTTCACCCTATAATTTGTTATGCTACCGTCGAGTTAATAAATCTGAAATGGGGGGTAGATTGTGACCTGATAAATTGCACTTCAAAGGATTTCGAAAACCTGTGTTTGTACAGCTCAATACTGTTCGTGAATCTAATTTGTTCATTTTGGTTCAATGGAGGAGGAACGTGTTTCATTTCAAAACGGTTATTTAGAATGTTGGGATTAACGGTTTCAATGGGTTAATATGATTGGTTACTGTAATGTGAATGTTATCGGTGTTCGGTATTGATAACGCTACAATATTGTATAAATTAAATTCATGAGCATTTTGAAATCAAATAAAAAAAAAAAAAACAAATCAAAATATTTTATTTCACACAAACCAATATGGGCACTTATGAAACGTCAGAAGCTAGGTGCACGGTTCCAATTGGTTGTTTCCTATGGAGAAGAGCCGGCAAGAAACTCCACGGTTACTCTTTTAAAAATAAGGGGCTTTTAGAATGTTTCAAATTACAGTGTTGATAGATATGGGAGGACAGTGTAGGCCTGTCAACAAGTAACAGGTACTCAACAAAATATAAAAAATTCTACAAATTTACAGTCTACAAGTTGGCCTACAACGTTCTCACATTCACAAAATATAGAAGAATCTTTTAAAAAATAAAAGCCTATCAAAGTCAAACTCAAAGCATTATTTAATAAAATTAAACCATTTACAGGCACTTTTGAATTGTCAAAGAGTCGGTCAGTTAGTCAGAAAGTTGAAGCTAGTTGCCCATTCCAAAACGTAGATCTCTATGGAGAAGAACGGGCAAGAAACTCCAAGGACACTCTTTTTAAATCAAGATATCACAAAATCGTTGGTACATTATTCTTGTTGCTTCTAGATATGTGAGAACAATGTAGAAAAAAAAATGTATATTAAAAAAGCAACCAAAATATAAGAATAATAAAAATAAGCCGTTGCGTTTAAGAGATGACCAGTCTCAACTGACAGCGCCCGTTCTCGAACATGACGCGTGGATCAGCACCGTCCAGCTCAACCATTTTATAGGGAACCGAATGATCCAACACACGCGCCACCAACAGTGAGACATTTAAGTGAGCATGACATAGTCTCAACTGCCATGCTGCTATTTAAACCACATGACATGATTGCCATTACAACTGTAACAAATCTGAATTAAAACCCTGTCCACAAAAGCCATAAGTAAAGAGTTGAAATAAGAATTAGAGGTACTTAAAATATCAAATAATGAGAACATCATGTCAAACAAGAAAGTAAAAAAAAACAAAAATACATATTTTTTATAATAAACTTCGTAATTTGGGAGCAGTTAATAGACATTTACATAGTGAGTGAATTTTATTTCCAAATGCATCACATCAATTCATGTTGCGCGTAATATATGATAATAAACTCATCGTAGGTATAAATTGAACATCTCTGTTACCCAATCTCTAATCAATCTCCTTTACTATCCATCCTCTGAACATAATTACCTCCACAAAGAGAAAGCACATTAATTTCCCCTAATTAAAACGAATTTCCGTATCAAACTACAATTGCAGTAAGCTCACCGTAACACACTAGAATATAAAATGCGGGGGTAACTGCAAAATCCTACATTTTGAGCCGTCAGCTCTGAATACAGATGAGGTTTTGCGTTTACGCGGCAATTACTAATCTAATACGTACATAATTCGGTGTCATGATGCCGTTGGACGTCTACGTGTGCTGAGTATGCAAAATTTTAGCACATGAAATGCTAATCTGTTGCAGTTAGTCCAATAATTAAGTGGACGCATTGTTATTTTACAATGAGACTGTTGATTACAAATTTAAGTATTGTTGTTATGAATAAATTTCGATGTCACTGTATTTTAAATGTTATGATAATTCGGTTGTTTAAATTGGAACCAGCTGTTTGTGGGTTCGTTTGAAATGGGACACAAAAACAATCGTTTCAGTACAATCAACTATGAAACCCAATAATAATTTATTGTTTTGTCATCAACACAGCTCAAAATCACTCAAAATCTCAAAAGCTCATACAACACGTATAACTTTTTTATGACTATTTTTCTTTCCTGACACGAATAGAGTAGAGAGCACTTCAAAAAATTCAAAGAATCACAGGCCTTTGATATTTTTTGCTGTTGACTCTCGTTTGATGCACTATTTCGACAGCCACGCACCACCATTGATCTAGTTTTGGACATCGACCCGTACCAATATTTTGCACAAGCCAGAAAAATAGAACGACGATTTTCATTGTTGATTCAGTACTTCCCGTCACAACACCTGATACGTTCCACTTTTCATTCACACTCAAATCAGCAAGACATAAAGAATTTAAATCTACAAAACACAATACACTAGGAACAATCCCTGTGATGGGAGCAACGGATCTTTTCCGGGTTGCCGCGTTCCAAACAATATCATATATATTTTGACGCGGCCTCCAAACGGAGATTATTCTAAAAGAATTGTTGCCTCCGCCGTGTTGTGGATAAAAATGAAAATCTTAGCATGATTTTGAGGGTAGAATGATATTTCAAATAATACCCTCGTTCTTCATTTCTTGATGAAATATTGTGTAGGGAATGTTTTGAGAAATGTCGCCACTTATTGCGAAAGTAATTTGATGGCTCATATATTTTTGGTCATATTTTTTTTTGTGAGTACCTTTATTTATTCTTGGAGACCTACCTCTT
Organism: Griposia aprilina; assembly: GCA_916610205.1. NCBI lineage: Eukaryota > Metazoa > Arthropoda > Insecta > Lepidoptera > Noctuidae > Griposia > Griposia aprilina. Next base: position 2,043,521 of record OU744295.1, on the reverse strand, counting down.
GGTATCGTAAATCTCACCTGTCACTCAACGTAAATAAAAAGACAATGTCTTATACTCATTAACTGATAAACACGATTTTTTCACAGATAATAAGAAAACCATTTGTAAGATTCCAAATAAAATTATGATGGCGTTAAAAGCTTAAATATAATAGTAAAAGTAGCAACGTCAAAAATTATGATAATTTATTCTTCTAAGCACAATAAAGAAATCCCAGAATTGGAATCTCCTTCCACCGCATCAAGGAGTATTCACTATAAATTGAGTTACCGGCCATCGTGTAGTTATGTCGAGTTCGTTTTGTTGGCACAATTGTATCAATATTGGACATCGTAACTCGATTTCTGAACGGAGTGCGCTGTCAAGTGACGACTGACGTCACCAAAATGGCGCACGGTAGGGTACGGTTACAATACAGGACCTTCTGTTATTGTTATTTTGATTAATAATATATTGACAAGCATAGCGTGGGTCGCCCCCCAGCTAGATGGACCAACAACATAAACAGGTCGGCTGGCACATACTGGATGTGGAAGGTGGGGAACCCGGTGTCGTGGCGCAATTTCAGAGGGGTCTAAGTCAATCTGTGAACTGTGATAGGCTGAGTTGATAAATTTGATGATAAATTGTGAGGTGCAGTACTCTCTTTCTTTACTGCACCTCACACTGAGAGTCGAGAAAAGTCGTCGTGGAGGCTGAGTTACAGTACTAAGCATTCGTTCGGTACGTCTTAATCTTATTACCGAGGCATGTGGCTTATTCTGATAAAGCTCCCGCTGACACTAGAGAAGATTATTTAAATTGTTTTTTAAACTTCAGGTGGGAAATATGCCAGTTTAATCCCATAGTTAAATATAGATTAGGTTTCTCGGCAAATTTGTAAAAAATATCCAGTTTACATTAACATAATCGTACCGTGAAAACCTCGTGCTCCTATGTACCTAGTTAGCGACAACGGTCCGTCCCTTGTGGTTACGCCTCGTACGTCACGTCTGCGTTTAATTATAATTATTTTAACGTGTCCCAACGAAATTGTAACTTAATTTCTATGATTAAATTTTATTCGGATCGGATTTAAAGTGTGTTTTATTTTATGTTGGGTTACAATATTAAGTACGGGTTCATTTTATAATTACGTAATGTGTGTTTAGCATAGATATCCGAGAGATATGCCTTCACTCTATATTTGCTCAAGTTTAAGTGTCGCCACCTTTTCCCCACTCCTGAAACTCACACATAAACAAAAGAAATAGATACGGCACACATGATGCTTTTTTCGCACACAAACAAGAAAATATGCGTAACACTTATGTACTATTTTATTGCACATATGCTCAAAAGGGGCGGGCCCTAGAAAGTATAGACACAGTCACTGAATGCACACATGCAACTCTAGCACCAACTAGGGAAGAGGGGTTGGTATAAATATTTGACCGATAAAAAAATATGTCGATGAAAACCGACTGCAAAAAGAGGTGTTTTTGGGCCGTATTTTGTATCGTTTATTGACGTGATAACGTCTTATTAATCGATGAACGCCGGCTGCACGCACGAAGAAACATGTCTCATTGTCACGTTCCGCGTGAGCCGATGACGTTATCACGTAAACCTATCGTCCGTAAACCGATTTTACTGACAACCATTTCTTTTTCTGCTTTTCGATGTGGAATATTAAAACACCAATAAAAACAAATCAAGTAAAAATATAATATTTTCGTTTGCAAATGACATTTAATTAAATGAATTTCTTCAGTTTCTCTCTGACTTAAGATTAAAACTGTTCAACTATCGCAAATAAAACAACAATTCAAATAGGTACTTATTGAACATTATATCTGCCGCTTTCATAATTTAGGTGTTACATTCTTAACCAAAAAATGTAAGCAAATATCAATATGTTATTCCATCACACATTTTGTCACTTGGATATTATGATTATCCATCGGGTTTTGCTCAAACTGGTGAAAATCAGTTGATGAAAAAATACTTGTATCGACAAAGTGTCTAAGTAATTTTGGGACTACCAACGTCTTTATGAACTTTGAATTCACTTGAAATTTTATGAGGGAAACTAATTATTTTTCCTGCATTTTGCATCTACCCATTTATGTTTAATTTCTGGATCTTTCGGGAAACTGAAATAAAATGTATTAATTCTTGTATAACAGATTCTTAATACCTATATAATTTCTTATTAGAGATTTATTATTTTCTTATTAGAGCAACTAAAAATTATAGATATCCGTATCTCAGCGCAGCGCACCACTAATGCATCGTTTTGACATGCGTCAGTCATTAGGCAAAGGCTGTCGCATGTCAAAAATATTTCACAACTAGATAATTTGTAAAATACTTAATATCATAATTAATGCAGTGATTTTTTTACATATCGGTGGTAAGACAAGCCACTTGTCCTAAGGTTTGTTGTAATTGTGTGATTTTGCAAATAAGGACGGAACAATTCGGCATTTCGTAAAAATACTAAATCACAGTACACGTTCCGATGCAAACATATGACTAAACGGTGCTCACTGCCGTCGCGCGTATTTAGGGTCAGTTTGACCAAACGGAGGCGACATGTGCCACGCCTCCAAGCCATATCCCTCGATATCCGTGGTGTTTATTGATTTTAAACTACGTTTTTTTTTTTAAATTATGTGTTTTTGTTAAAAAAACAAAATCATTTAATTGTATAAATAAGGTACAGAAGGTTGGTAAAATATAAAAAATGATCTGTTATTTTGCCTTTAATTTCGGCGTGCAAATATAAAATAACGTTATATAATGTTATTTAAATTAATTTTTGACCATAATCATGCAGTCATTAAACAGATAATACCATTAAATTGTAATACTGAATTAAATAAATGTAAAATAATAATAAAAAAATATAATAATGAAATATAATATGTATTTATGTATATAGTAATGATGAAAAAATAATAATCTTAAATGTCAATAATGGAAGAGATTCGCCACATTATTAATAACAATAATAATTTAAAATGATCGTGCAATTTAAAAAACTTACAATTTATAATCTAAAAACTCGTGTACACTATAAAAGAATTTTTCAATTAAAATCCTCGTCAAATTATTTTTAAATCTGGAAAATGGATCTTGTTTTTATGGAATTTGGTATTTTGTTATACAATTTTATGCACATAATAATTATAGCTGTGTGAATGAAATTAAGATTTAATATCAAATTACTCACACACTCAGCGACAGCGTCCTTTAGAAGAACGCTTGACATTAGAGAGGACTTTCATGAATGGAGTTACTAAAATATATAAATACTTACTTATGAAACTTATACACCTAAGCCCAATCCCAATTAGGTGAACCCTGACACTTAATATTATACTCCATTATTCCATTGTCCACTTAACAGGCAGGCACACACAGGCATTTCCCAACACAACTGTACAACAATTAACACTAAGTGTGGACGCCGCTAAGCCATTCAATATATCCGAGAACAGCCGATCCAATCCCTTAAACCTAACCGATAAACCCTAACCCTATCGCTGCCGCTTAGGTGTCAAAAAGACCGAACAATACATTTCCCGCGAAATCCGCTCAATTCACAACGCCTCGACGCGGATCAGGTAACAAATCACTGGATGGACTGCCCCCTTCCCTTTCTCCGTTCCCCTCTTACGTCACAATCCCCCAACACCACTCATTTAGCTCAAAACCGTGTCACGTCCACGAAACCCGCTGTATAATTACAAAAACGAGTTTGGATTCCGTTACAGTCGGCATCATGTGTGACCTGAGTTACGATTGTTTTATAACCACTTATTTTACTTGTGAAAAGTTTAGTAATACGTAGCCGGGAGTGCAAATAAAAATGGACGGCCATTTTATATATTTTCGTGTTTGAATGTGGGGGGGTAGCTTTTATAAATTGAATAATAGCGTGGAATGGGAATTTTATTAGATAAATACAAGTTTATGAGAAGTTTATTTTGTTTATGTCTACTCTCGAAAATGTTTCATCTACTTTCAGCAACATAGCTGGGATAATGTACAAGAGTGCGGCTACCTGGCGAAATTGCTTAATTGACTACATATTGTAATACTTGACGGTCGACCATCACTCAACTGAAGTGCCGCTCGACGTCCGTGTCCACTCAACTAGTTCACACATACCCAACACAACAGATGGCGCCACCATCCTCCTTCGATTTTATAACAAAAATAAATTCTGCTCCTCTGAAAACATTTTCTTCGCCGTATTTAAATTGCAAGCACTTCATCACTCCGTTAAATATATTTTCTGAACTACCCTTTAAACAATACTGTCGAAACAATCTTAACGAACATCAACCAATGAATCACTCTATCAAACGGTACCCAAACTAGAAGCGAGCTATTAGAATAAACTGTCTTGTTGCCCAAGATTGTGCCCAAAAATAACCTCAAAAGCGATATTCGGTTATTCCTTAGGGAACCCAAAGTCTGTAATTATGTCACAGGGGGGTGGGAGGGACGGATATGAAATGACAAAAGACGTATTGGATATCACCGTGATAGAATACCGGTACTGCGACCGGTTTTTCTCCGTTATCGTACTAGATGTGTCAATATTTCCCCGGATTTTTTGTTCGGAACGATAAATTGGTTGGTTTTTGCTTCGATTTTTGGGAAACGGTTTTGGGGTTGAAGGCCTGGTACCTAATGTTGGTGGGGTGCAGCGGCAGGGTTATTGAATATGGACGTTGTTTTTAGTGTAGTTTCGAGTGTATCATAAATAGAGAGATATGTGATAGTAAAGCCCACTTTCCTAGATTGTGTATAAACAAGGATTTTCTAGTTTTAGTTCGACTGAAAGGTACATCCAAGAACTTTATCTGTTCATTATCAGTGTGGTAAGTACTTAGCTGCATTAATTTTGATAATTATATTAAGTTGATGCTTTCAAATGCGAATACTGCAATCCTAATTTTATTTATCGGACACCTAATATATTACAATATTTAAAACATAATTTATTACACTTTTAAATTTATATCTGCATTACAACATCCATAGCCAAATTATCAATATTCAAACAGCATTACTAAACTTGCTAGAAAACAGCGTAGATATATCTACAGCCCTGTATCAACCCACCCTTTATGAAACTTCTCATTCTATAAACGGATTTAACAAACGGGTATACAGATTAACTTTTCAGACCTCAGAACTTTCTATAATTGTTACGTGGGCGAACTGACGTATAATTAGGACCTGAGTTGATCCTTTAGACCTTTGAGTTTCAATCTGTTTTAACGGGTAATGTCAGCTTTGTGATAAGGATTATCTTGATTTGAAAACGTGGTGATTCGGCTAGAAAATTGAGTATTAGGAAATTGAGCGATTTTGACTGAGAACAAGTGTGATGAAAGCTTCAAAAATTTGATGATTGATATAAATAGTAGCTAGTATAGTATAGTATAGTTCCCGTTGACTTAATCCCCCAAAAATATCAGAGTTTCAACAATGACTACCTACATATTGCATTTTTGACTTACCAATATTGGCTATACGAAATGCAGGGTCGCCAGGAAAATGGTCTAGTTCTTAAGTTTAACATAATAGTCTGAAGAAAACTTTGAAAAAAATAAACTTCAAGTTCGGGTAATCCGTTGACCTCTATACCTTACTCCTTAGTTCCACATCTAAAAATCCTTAACCGGAAAATGTTTCGAACTGTTCAAAAGAACGCGAAAACTCTGGGCGGTGGTTGTTAAAAAGTTAGTATGTAAGCAGAAGTCGAGGTAGACCCTAATTAGCCGGCACGCTTACCTAACAATTAATCATTGAGATCCGAAAGTTATCTATCGAGGTCGCTTTGGTAAATCCATTTTGAGAGAGAATTATGGAGAAGGTTCTAACTTTTTAATACCTTTTAATAATTAATTGTATTCCTATCATCAACGAATGTGTGTTAATATGGTAGGCTTATTTAGTAGGTGTATTCTAAAGTTCAGTTTGTTGATTATTTTATTTGATTACGGATCAAAAAAGCATAAGAAAACCACTTCTTTGCGTCAAATATTCTGTTTTTGTAGTAGTGGGAATATAACGGTACAAAACACAACCTTGTACAGTCTAACAGATAATGTAATAATGTATTAAAGCTCCTTAAATCTAATATCGGCACATTGTATCTCCATACATCTCGGTATTATCGCTGGAGGTCACATTCGCCGCCATTTTGGATTCGCTGACCTTAAACGGTCATATTCTGAATATCGAACACGTCAGCTAAAATATATCGGAAGATTCTAATTCTTTTGTGGATATTCATGCTTTGTTTGACTTAAGTAAGGTAGAAATCTTAACTTTGTACTTGAGTTACATTCAGGCTTGATATTCGTGTTTATAAGGACTCTGCTCAAGTTATGTAGGTAAATAGTCCTATTGGCAATTAAAATTCTTGAATTTTGCTCTGTTTTATAACAGTGTATACATATAATGCTGGTCTATGTCTTCACTTTTAATATTAGCCATCTCTAACAAGACATGACAAAATGGAAAAGATAGCTTGTACCAGCGGACCTTAGGACCAAATTAAAGATCTTGTAATTAACCACTTAAAATGCTAAAATTACCGCAACTAATGAGGAGTCCTCACTAATTATGTCTACGACCTCACCTTCACGCAAATTAGTTCATTTTCCTTCACGCAAAACCAAAATTATTCTACTATCGAACGCTCGCATCTTGAAATTATGACCATTATCATCGTTATAGCTCTCAGAATAGGGCCACTAAATCAGGTAGCAAGCATGCCACAGTGCTGAACGAAACCGAATCATACAGCTCCTCGCATAAAGTTTACTTTTGATTGCAGGTTCAATATCGTATGTATAGAGGATGATTTGGCCGGTCGTAAGCAATTTCCAAATTGGATTTTGTTAGGGTAAACGCACCCGGGGCAACACGCGATGTTTCATTAAAACTTGTGACTTTATCGTGTAACGGGCCCTGTGATGTGGTTCCAGCAATTATTAGTTAGTAATTATAAATTTAATTATAGTTTAGTGAGTAATTTAATGTAAAAGTGGGGTCCGCCGCAAATGCTTGACAGTTTGAAAGGATCTTCTTGAGTTACTTATTGAAATGTCACAACGAAAACATGACAATCTTACCAACTAGTTGGTCCTCAAACTCGTTAAACTTTATCTTAAAATAATGACCACAATTTCAGTAAAGTAAACTAAAAGATAAATTATTTTCTGCGAGTTATCATCGAGGTCTAGACTCCTGCGCCCTATTGCGTAACACACTATTAATCAGATTCTGAATAATTTTGAAGGATATTGCTAATCCATTGCTTCATATGTTTGAAAAATTCGTTTACTCGACTATTTAAATAAAGCAATGAATGTTGTTGAACTGTCAAAATGAAAGCTATGTCTACTGATAATGTGTTACGCAAATACCCCGCTGGTCCAAAATCACTTTTTTTCTTTAATTAGAAACATTGTTTGTAGCTAGATACCTAGCTATAATGAATCTACTTGTCTCCAAATAAAATTAAGTTTATTTTATGCTGTTCATTAAAATTGAACAAAACAATTCAGTTTTAACAAATCAAAAGTAAAATCACGAAAATAAAATTACTTATTATTGTATAAGTCTTGTCTTCAAAAACACAAACTCTTATCTCATAGATTACAATTACGCAGACGTAATTAGCTCCCTAAGATGACATCAAGTAATGAAGCTGAGAGGATATTTTTTTCTTACATTAATTCGATTGAAACTCCTAATTAGTTAGCTCAATTAGTGCAATTAGTATCAAGAGACTGAAGGTGACAGAATGGCTGAATTTAGGTAGATAGGTCAGTACTTTATTGAAGATTTCTGGATTTTTTTTGGGAGCTTTAATTAACTAAATGAGTTTTATGTTCTTACTTTTTTCTATAATAGTTTTTAAGTATTTTTGTATATGAAGGGACTGACGCTAAGCAGAAGAATTATGCGTTAAAAAAATATTGTAATATCTGATGTAAAAGATATCTCGAAGTTACACAACCTTGGGTATACCCACAGTGTCATTGTCAAAAATGTAGAGTCTGACGCCTAGTGAAGAAGTCATCAAATAATGACGTCTTAAAAGTAACAGAAATGCTAATTGGCAGCATAATTACGTAGGCAATGTGGGAGTGTCTTTTGTGGTGAAATCGTTTAAGCGCTGCTCAACTACAACTAAATATTTGCAGACAATTTAGATCCAACAGAAGAATTTAGATACTGTCAATGATGTGACAGATAATGCGGCTTGGTACCCGAAATAGTTACGGTGGTAGAAGTGATTTCCTAACCATTCTGATCTCGTTACTAAATGTTAGCGGACAAATGGAATGCGACAGAAGAATGTTGATAGCTCCATAGAGCCAAAGAAGGATCCAATTATCCAAATCTTAGGCTGTTCCCATCATTATCTACAGCTACTTAACCCAAAACAACAAAAACTAACGCTAGTCAGACACAATTACGTTACGCTAATCAAACTGCACGGCACGCGATCTGTCGTGACGCGCCCTATAACGATGCGCGCTAACGAGAATGGTACACGACACGTTTTTGCGCTCCAAGATATTGGCAGGAGCGTTTGTATTGCATGAATAGCCCTATAAATAATAATAAAAGAAAGAAAACCATAAGTGGTCACTTCGATAACTTTTTGGTCCTTTCATACTTGATAGGAAGAAGGACCAGAAAAAATGGAAGAATTAAGTGTGTTGTTAAACGACTGCCGAAGTCCTCAGAGAATATTGACAACACAGACATCACAATGACAGTCGCATCTCAATCTTTATGAGAACCTGATTTATGTAAAAAGAATATTAATCTATATTCTAAACACAGCGACATTCATAACATAAATACTAGAAACAAAGATTAACTTATTGTGCTCACGCATACAACCGTGGCTTAAAAAAATCGGCCAGTAAAGAAAATGCATTTCAATTAATACTTTAAAGTTTCTTCTTCACTGGTGTTGAATACCTTCTTTGCCTAATCAATCTCATTCAGCTAAATGACAGACCTGTTCAAAAGTCCTATCGAAGACTACAAAAATAAGTAAAACAACTAAGTGGCTAACAATATAGTATGTTACAATACATCATGAGATTAACAAATTAAAAAACCTCATAAAAATGCAAATCAGATAAACACAAAAAAGCGATTAAATCCCACCACTGTAAGGGCTTTAGCATCTTAACAAAAAAATAAAACGTCGGAGCACACAAGTTGAACGAATGAAATGAATGGAAGACGAATGGTATTGTTCACGCAATCAATCCCCTGGGTGTATTTTATTGCGCCATTCTCATCGTTTTGTTATTGTTGGCATTTTTATGAAAACACTCTGATTTAAGTTCCCCATACTTGTTTTCAATTGAAACTGCTCGTGAAAGACAAATGAAAATAATCGGTTTTCTTTTCACAATTGTTTTACAGAATTTTCCAGTTCTCTCCTGTATCCTTACATTTGTCACTCGTATTGTTTAGATCCACATTGACAGCTAAAACAGGTACTATATGTAGCAAACTATAGTTGAGGAAGCAAAGGTAAGAAAAATTACTTTTTTGAGGTTTTCAGGATCTGTTTTTATGAAATTATTTCCTATGCTGCTTTCATGTGAGCACAAGCTAAATTTGTAAGAAATGCTAGCCGGTAGTCATTGAGCAAGGCTAGCAGCAGGACTGACTAGATGCGTCGAACGTAAGAACATAATATGTATCAGATATCGTGGTAAATATTAAAAGTAAATAAAATAAATCAAAATGTTTATTTTAATTACAAAGTGCATTTACATACAAGATTTGGACATCACCTTTTAAGAAAAAAATTACTTGTGTTAGGGAGACTCCGCTCTTCCACTTAGCATTAACCATTTTTTGCGAGTGTAAAAGTACAAAAATAAAATAAAGCAAAAACAAGTTCGTTAGATTTATAAGAGAAAAAGGCAAAAATGCGTGTATTTGTGTGATGTGTGCGAGTATGGGTGAGTGTGCTAGAGTGAGGGTGTGCGAGTGTAAGAGTCAAAATTATTAAAGGTCAATATATGGTATAAGTTTAAGAGTTTTTAATAATTAAATTACAATAGTATTTACAATTAAAGTATAATAACCTAACCTAACTAAAACTACTAACGAATAATTAAAAAAATTGCATCAAAAATTCCTCCGCATCACTGTCGACTGGTAATGTACCCAAGAGACTGGCGGCATTGCCACGTTGTATGGCAATTCTTAGCCTCTGGCCAAGGTGAAATCCAGCCCTTGAAGTGTCAGTTTAAGTGTTAGTTTAAGTTAGCCCTTTTTTTTTTGGTTATTTTTTTTTTTTTGGGTGGGAAATCATCAAATGACCTCTCCCGCTCTGGGCGGAGCGGAAGGGCGTGTCAGACTCTTACTGACTAAAACCCACCCGTGTTCCTTCAGTTGCCTGTGCGCCAAGGCCACGGTAACTCTTTCGAACAATCCGCGACCCCGGCAGGCATCGGCCCTGTCGGACCCCGTCAATTATGCTGACATCTCTTTGAGGCGCGCGTGGAACACAACGCGCCGTCGACCCGGGCCTGGTCCTTGCCGGACGGCGAGCTGCCCATTGCTCGCCGTCCGCAGGCCCGCGCCTACGGTGGCCGGGAGTCGGCTATCGACTCCCGACGCCCAGGGTGTCTCCTCCTGCGGTGACTAGGGGCGTGAGGGCGCAACGATTGCCGCACCCTCACGCGCTCCGCCTCCTCCTTCGCGAGCATTACTGCTTCACAGAAGGAGAGTTTAAGTTAGCCCTGCGACAATGTCTTGGGATCAGAAGAAGTCAAATATGGCTTCTTCCACAACCCATCCACACAGCAATCTGGGTATCTCTTTGGATGAACCGCAATGGGTTCTTACAAGTATAAAAACCTTAGCTTTCAAACACAAGGAGGAGGCTTACAAATCTAAGGATTAAGTAATTAATATGACGTAAAAACTTTTTTAAATCACGATTTGAAGCACCTTGTCTTTCCAGCCCACTCCTAATGGAAAACTCAAGTCTTAAAAGTTATAACGACCGCCATAATTCGGAAACTCAGCCACAACAACACCGTTTTTCATCATTAACTTTAAAAAAAATGCTGTATGGAGTTTTATGTTCCTAATCCCATCGCGGCCATTAAATCGTAATCACAAGGATCGGGGACCATTTTTCTTAATTACCTGGACTGGTTTTAGAAAGTACCTGAGCACTTTGACTGGTACTTATCTCTTACAAAATGATTAATGAACGAACAGACTAGAGTAGAGTGTTTCTTGATTATTCTATAAGATATAAATAACTAATTAATCAACTCAGCCTATCACTGGAAATAAACCTCTTCTAGCAACTTAATACACACATGAACATGATTCGATTCATATCTTCTCAGTATAAAAATAAAATTGATCCCTTGAATGAGTTTGGGTCAGAGCTTTAGCTTTTGTACTCAGAAACCTAATTAATAATTACTCGTAACTCTAGCATTAGGCATTACCATTATTTTAAATGCCCACTCTTGGGCTCTCAATACGTACGAAGCTGGGTTAATTTTGTAGTTTGGCAGAATAAAAATGGAGTCGGTAATACTCGGTAGTCTAACTGCAACTATACCAAACAGACAGAAAAAAATGTCTTCCCCATTCAATACAGTGTGTAGTTTGGAAATGCAACCAGGTGCAACAAGGCCTTAACTACAGCCATTTTACCCTTATTACCCCAAACACTGCAAGAGAAAGGTCCATCACTTTACTTAATAATATGTCCAGAAAACCGAATCTCTCATTAAGCCTTCAGCAGAACGGGTCGCTGGTAATACCCGGTTACCCGGTTATTTCTCCAACTTTTTAATTCGACCGCTTCGCCCGGATTACCGGTTGTGACTGGTTACGCTCGCACAAATTTCCAGGCGTTTTAACCGGGCTTTAAATGTCAGTGTACCTTTTTATGCTGTGGGAACGTAACTTAATTATGTTGAATCAATTTTTATGTTAAAACTTTGGCAGGAGGGCAGATTCGGGTGTAATTTATGTGAGGGTTTTTTGGTGGTGAGGTAGTTCATTTGTAATCCTAGTAGGTTTCTGGAAGAAACAATAATTAGTGGTCAAGTTTTGTTCGTCGTAAGGTGTGTCCTGTTTCGGCGAAACAGTAATGCTCGTGAAGGACGAAGCGGAGCGCGTGAGAGTGAAGCAATCGTTGCGCCCTCATGCCCCTAGTCACCGCAGGAGGAAACACCCTGGGCGTCGGGAGCCGATAGCCGACTCCCGGCTACCGTAGGTGCGGCCTTGCGGACGGCGAGCAATGGGCAGCTTGCCGTCCGGTAAGGACCTGGCACGGGTCGACGGCGCGTTGTGTGCCACGCGCGCCTCAAAGAGATGTCAGCTTAGATAATTGACGGGGTCCGATAGGGCCGACGCCTGCCGGGGTCGCGGATTGTTCGAAAGAGTTACCGTGGCCCTGGCGCCCAGGCAACTGAAGGAACACGGGTGGGTTTTAGTCAGTAAGAGTCTGACACACCCTTCCGCTCCACCCAGAGCGGGAGAGGTCATTTGAAGATTTCACAACCAAAAAAAAAAGGTGTCCTGTTGATCCAACTGTCTTGTGGTGAATACAAAGAAAAGAAAAGAAGCAGAAAGGAAATAATTTTATTTGACCCAGGTTAAGGCACACAATATCCACACAAAAGCAAAAAAATAGAAAAAAAGCGTAAAAACAGTATTGTGTGCCTCCCGGCTGCGCCAAATAGGCCCAGTTCAGCATAAATGCCAGACAACTAGTGCCTGACGCTGGTTTTCAACTGGATCCCATATAACGAGGACGTCTTACGGATGTAAAACAGTTTTATAGTGTGTGTAAATAATTAAATATAAAATAGATATATATATATATATTATGTGTAACAAATAATAATAAAATCGATTAGATATTTGTTTAAACATAATTGTAGATAATAATATAGTTGTATTTATGGAAATGAATAAAATGGTATGCTTGCACAAGAAACAAAGGACTGTCGTCAATACAGAACAGATAAATACATATATCACTAATTCATATCTATGAAACGTTTAAATTGATCATGTCTAGCTTCCGTTGCGCATCTATGAGGTACTGTCGTAGGCGTCTTCTAAATGTGTCGATCGTGTTAATTGCTCGAATAGATGGTGGCGGTTATTCCACACTTTGGAAGCCACATAACGGAAACTACCTCTAAAAGCGGCTGTACTGTGCGACTGGGTCGAGAGTTGCTGCGAACATTGCTTTCTCCCACATTCTCCTCTACTCGCTATCCAACTCAACTTGTCGGTACAGGTATAAACATTGGAAAGACTTGGGACTACCTAAATGGTTTGATGAAAAGGACTTCACGCTCCAATGGGGCAACTACGGGCTGATATGACAATAACTTTTCTTTCATTTTCAATCCTTATAACTAAAAGAGAACTACTCTTTTAGCTTCAAATAAAAGAACGCTATCTTTTTACACGGTAAAATACAAAGATTAGACGAAAAGGTGTTCAATCGCAGTACTATCGACATAAATAGAACACCAAAGACATCGAAAAAATATAAAACTCTTCGATCAGTAAAAGCCAGCTATTCGACACACGCTTTCGAATCAGACGCGTGCTAGCAATAAAAAATATCGCTTCGAGTATGACAAATTCAAATCACATTTGAACATTCCTCGCGTGGGACGAAGCGGGAAAAACTTTTATCGTTCAAGTGCATTTGACGGTTTCGGCTTAGTTCGATAAAGATCGGGCGTTTTCGGGTGACGTTTGTAAGCAAGGAATTTCGGGTTCAATCGGAGTTTTGTTCCGATAAATATTTAGGAATGGTGTTGGAAAGGCATTCTTTGTTTTGTTCTTTTATGGGTGGAGCAACCTTAAAAAGGTGGCTGCGACAGACTGGATACGGAAGGCAGAGGATAGGGTGTTGTGGCGGAGCTTGGGAGAGGCCTATATCCAGCAATGGACTGCGATAAGCTGAGTTAATAGGGTGAGTAAACTTAGAAGTTGTTTATGAAGATTTTAATTGAATCTAGTACTTTAGAAGGATAAGTGCACAGTTCTTAAAACGTGTAAAATAATCTACCATAACCCGACTAGACACACATAAAAAATAAATACATAAAAATCAACGTGCAAAAACATGATTTTAATAAATACGCAAACGCTTATATGGCAACCCAGTCACAGAAGTGTTCACAATGCAACGCATTGTATTCGACAATACCACAAACATAACAGTATCACAGGTGTACGTATAAATATGGCCGCAATTCTGAAATAATTTCCAACAGAAACCCTGTTATTACGCAATTCTGAAATATTTTCACACCGAGGCTCTATTATTACAGCAATATTTAATAGTTAGATAATATAGTGAAATACGTTCAGTTCGGAAGTCTATTTGAAAGCGCGGCGGTCGCTATTCACATAGATTCCATTCAAATTGATGCGGCCAACGAAATGTACGACAGTACTAGTTTCTATATGTATCTCTCTGTATTTTTATATTTTTCTAGCTGCTGCCCGCGGCTTCATCCGCGTGTATGTCGGAAATCACAAAACATACACGCGTGCAGACGCTAGTAGTTAATAAGTAGTTATAAGTTTGAAATCACACACGTGTCGAGCAAACGTGGTGATCAATGCTCGTGCCTTCTCTGTATGAGAAGAGGCCTTTCTTTTGCAGTTCGACAACAATAGGCTGGTATTATTTAAAGAAAAATATTCTGTACCCTTATTAGAAAACCAAAACATCGCCAGTCCCATTCAAAGCTGCAACAAATCCCAGAAACTCCGGCAAACAAATTTATTTTTGTCCCAAAACCAATAGTGATACCGATGTAACCCCAAGATAGCCCCCTAACAAACACTAACTACAAAATAAATATGCAACCAAACTTTCCGAGCCATTACGCGAACGAAATCGTAAACTAAACAGTAACCCACAGGCTAGAACTACATATTTATGAGGATAAAACATAATAAACAAACCTTCAGTTTCGATTACAGACCTTATAAGAAAATCCATTCCAAATTGAGCCTTAGGCGGTTAAGGATAAGGGTGGGCGGTGAGATATTATGAGGGACTAGCGAAGTGAAGACAGTCTCGATATGCCCCAGAACGTTCCCTTTGTTTGTTACCGATTGTTTTCTGTCATTGTACAGCGCTGTAGATTTTTAGGGATCCGCAAGTGGGGATATGATACGCTTGGTAAGCGTAAAGAATGGATAGGAAATGATTAAGTTCCACAGAACATTCACAAGTTTAAAATCGATTCATATGAGGACGCAGTCTTTAATGATAACTGCATGTTATTTAACGCATTTGTTTTTTTTATTTTTGATCATTAAGCAGTTAACTTGGTCGTAAAACGTTTTGAAAAATTCATCAGAAATAGTTGGTTCTGTGTAATCAAAGGGCTCAGCATCAAAAACTCTTAAACAGCTACCTACGTTTTGTAGAATTGCTTAAATTTTCTTATAAAACAAAACTTGTCCTAATACATTATTTCTTTGAAACACAGCTTTCAACAGAATCAACACGAGGATTACCTAAACGGTAAGGATCACGTACTGAAACATTAATTTTTTCAAACAGTAAATCAAATAATATTTTTCCTTAAAGAATAATGGCCTAAATAAAAGAACTTTTACCATTAAACGCCGCCGTATGTTGCAAATTCATTGAATTTATTGGTGGTAATAATTCTTTTATGTAAAATTGTGTAGCTTTTTTTCTTGCCAATTTAGTACCGTAAGAAAAGTGTTGTAGGTCACGCTCACAAGATTAACCCAAGATTTTATCTTAATTATTTTACATAAAAATCTTAAAAAGATCCGTAAATTGTATGGAGCGTAGAAGATAATCATAAATCTTAAAAGTATCTTTATACAATTTAAACTCCTTATCAAACGCTATAAACACGTACAAACATCTTCACGCTTTCATCTACGTCTACAAAACGTATCCACAATACCCAAAACCAACACACAAAAAGTAATACATCTAAAACTGCCATCAAAATACATACGAAACCCTACGCCCGCCAGTCCGCATCGCCGTACCTCGACGATATAAAAATGTACACAGCGAGACTCCGGGATGTTATTTTCTTAAAAGTGTTTACCCCGCATTTCTCGGCATATGGACACAGTTTCGCTTTCCCGGGATTTTCTCCGTTTATAAAGGTTTTTTAAATTAAAAGTTTGTGGTGTCTATTATATTAGGTCGGGGAAAAAGTTCTTTCGTATTTTATATACAAATTTAAGACGTAGAGCTCGTGTGGCACCCAAATATCTAGCTTTTTTGTATACCCAGACTTTTTCAAATGGATCAAAACTGTTTTGTGGTCAACCTCTAACTCTTCAGCTATGTCGTAACTACTAATATCGACCCTGCTCCACTTTTTCAAAAATGGCATCGACTTTATCCATAATAGGGTGACCAGACCGACCATCTTTGACATTAAAAATCCCGGACTGAAAACGCTTGAAACTACTTTGTGCTACTTTTACTGACACTGCATTACGTCCATAAAACTCCCTTTTTTTCGCGGCTTGTGTCTCATTTTTTAACCGACTTCCAAAAAAGGAGGAGGTTCTCAATTCGACTGTATGCTTTTTTTTATGTGTGTTAGTTCAGAACTTTTTTCTGGGTGAACGGATTTGTATGATTCTTTTTTTGTTGGAAAGGAGATATCTCAAGGGTGGTCCCATGATAAGGAAAACAGGATCTGATGATGGCATACCAGAGAAATCGAGGGGATCCTTCGAAAATCGTAGGGCCGACTAGTGCGTTTGTTAATTTTTTCATTAAGTATTTTAAAGCACTACAATTTAATGAAGGTCTGGAGACAATCTGATGATGGAGCCGAAAGACAGTCGAGGGAATTCGTTAACGATTTATAGCAGTCACCTTGTGTTTGGGCTTCATTAATTTGTATTAATGAGAACTTTATACCTAGATGGGTTGTGACTGTCATTAGGGGTCTGATGATAAAGACGAACGACAGTTAAGGGAACTCCTCAACGGTTTACAGTAGCTACCTCGTGTTTGGACTTAATTCATTTATATTGATGAGAACTTTGCACCCATATGGGTTATAAGTGCCATTACAGGTCTGATGATGGAGACCATATATAGTCGAGGGAATTCCTCAACGATTTACAGCAGTTACCTTTTGTTTGGCTTACTTCATACGGTCCAATATGCCAAAATATTCAGTTCGTACAAAAATAATACCTAATTAGGGTTGAAGTTTTACATAGGACAACCACTACCTACTAGTCATGCTGATCCGTCAATTTGAGACTGAATTTAAGTTGCGTAATCGCGTCATCTCTAGCAATGCTCTTTCGTTGGTTGCTAAGGAATTTATGCTTGTCACAATGCATATGGTGAAATAGAGCTGATGGTGGATTCACCATCAGCTCCAGTTCTTCTGGTTCTTACCAAGAGAACTCCTCAACAATAAACTCCTCAATTCCTTGCATCGGAGTAAGAAATATTTTGTAAAAGATGACGAGCAGTTAAATTAGGCTATTGTAACTCAGATAAATTATTATCTAACCCACGAAAAAATGAAAATAAAAACTTTCGGAAGTCGGTGTCTTTGGATCTGTATTTTAGTGTTTTGCCACCGACTTCCGAAATTAAAGTTATTTTTCACTTTGTAGTGTTTGTTTTGGAAGTCGGTTGTTTTTTTTTTGTAAAAAAGATTTTTGTAATAAAACTTCAAAATATATCGAATTTCTTCGATGTATTCACTCATTTTGGAGGACCGAAAAACAATTGAAAAATGGTGGGAAAACATTTTCACTTTTTATATATATTTTTTAAATAAAATCTACATAATGGTATCAAAACCACCAGCCAGATATAAACAGTACAGCCAAAGAGGTTTTACTACAACTTTATACCTATAAAATACGAAAAAACTTTTTCTCCGACCTATTTATCGTTGGTGGAGATAGTGCAGTCTTTAAGAAATTGTTTGGAAGTGGAGGCATAGTTAGTAGCTAGCGGTAAATTAATAAAGGGGATGTAGTTTGGAATAGTTCACTGCAGACTTTAGTGGTTTCAAGTTTTTGCAGTATATCAGCTTTTATTACGGATAACTTGGCTTATGCGATGTGGTGGAGTACTTAAGTTTTGGTCTTGACTTCAGCGTAAGACGTTTTGAGTAAAGATGATTTTATTGGTGCAGTTGAGCTTCCATAAAGTTATATAATTCTTGAAAGAACAAATCAATATTTTTATTGACTGATGGATGTTTCGTATTTAAATAAAGCAAATTGCTGGCCCTGGATCTACCGCTGCCTGGCTTATCATCACTACGATAGGAACCAGGTATTCTCTTAATTTCTGCCTACTAAGTCTGGTATAGATTTTGAGTGTCTTTGTAATGAACATATAAGACTGTAATTAGTTCTAAACATTAGCATATAAAATTAAATAAGCATTAGCATCACATTTACATTCCTTGAATAAACAGGTATACCAACCCACATAATAAATTAATCTTTAAATGTATGCAGACTACATCTTCAAGCCGTGATATGCTAAGCGAGTGTTGATTCCCCACCTCTTACATGAAGATGCATGGCGTCATTTATCATGTTAACTGTTAGTTAACCCTGCACCGCCAACTGGAGAATCTAGTCTGGTTGAGACCATCTCGAGGTCATGCTTAAAGCCTAACCATAAAGGACTGAACTATCTTAGCTTAGCTAAAACTATTTGGACGATTTACATATTAGATAGTCAGTCAGCCGTGTTAATTTGGGATGAATATGAGAAATATTTGGCACAGTCGCTTTAAGCAGAAACGAAAGTTCTTTGAACAGATTAAAATTTGAGTTTAAACTTCTATATTGTCACTTGCAGTATCCATTTTTTAGCCCTTCTAGCGAAACTAAATCTATATTATTATTACAAAGAGGTAAAATCTAGAGTTTTTTTATGTAGGGGGTACTCTTCGGAATTACCTAAAGAATTAGTTAATTTATACGGAATTACTTATTACAGGTTTGAATTAACCTATATTGGGCGTGTCCTTCCCTTATATTGTAATTCCGAATCATCATTATTTCCATCTGTAATAAAATTTTAGTTTTAGTTTATTTTTAAGCACTACAATATTGTATGGAAAATATTACTACAGTTGACTAAATGTCTACTTTTTGTAAATGTTTTTATTCAATAAAAGAAATATTATTATAATAATTATTAATTATGAATTGTATGTATGGATTCGTGATAAGATCAGCCACGGAATTCGACCACCCGGCCACATATTTACATTTGTATCGATCATTAATCCAGTCTCAACTAGAATATGTAGTGCCTTTGTGGAGTCCCTATTATAATACATATACTGACTGTATCGAGCATACAACGTAAATTCTTGAAAACGATGCATTACCGTTGTTCTAGAAGTCAAATTTACCGCCACTAAAAATACAACTTGCTCTCTTTTATGTCTAGACGTAACTTTCTAAAATCTATGTTTCTAAGGGATCTGTGTAACGACTCGTATGAATGTGTGGACATTTGTAAAAAGCTGTGCTATGTGGTCCCTAGAAATATTTAAAGACGTGGGGTGCGCACACGACCTGTTTTCACTGCCACGCAGCCTACGCGAACATCTCTACGTCGCCTCACAGGCAATTTTAATAAGTTTTTCTCTAACTTGGATTTATTTGCTTTATCCATTGGAAAATTTTGAAATATATTGCTTGATACAATCAAAAATCCATAGCAGTAGCTGTAAATTATGTGTTTTTTTTCATGTATTACTATTCTGTTCGATTTTTACTTTATCAACATTGTCGTTGTCTTTTTGTGTATATGTGGATAACGTTGTTGGTTGCACATTTGTAAAACTCCTTTTTATTTGTAATAAATAATGAGTAATTGTTTGTTCTTCCGAATACATAAAATAAAATAACTTCTTATGCAACATTTGAACACATTCGATTCACGAAGTGGGTGAAAAAGTAATCGGAAGATTCCACTGTTAGTGATGGTTTACGTTAGAAAAATAAACATAGAATAGACATTTTTGGAATAATATTTTAGTAACAATAAAAGAGACTTATGCGATTCCAAAAATGATTTCACTAATGGGAAGTTAAGTATTGCCAAGTGTCATAGAATATATTTTATGTTAAAACAAGTAACTAAACGCGGACGAAGTCGATGGCAGAAGCTAGTAATAAATACTCTGGATCTATACATACACACCAACCAGTGAAATTCAAACTCATGACCTCCCGATTTCCAGTTGAACGTTCAGCTATTGCATCTAATTTGAGAAAACATATGAATCTCAAAAATCCAGTCACGGAATGCACATTTTGGCACGAATTTAATACCAAACCAAGCGACTGCAAGGACCAAGATCCCTACCCACCCTAATCCAGCTACAACTGCAATGATATAGTAGAAAACAGCTCACAATTCCGCCAGAAGTCTCATTACAGGCACAATAAAGTTGCTACGTCCTGAAGCTCAAACAATGGACAGAATCTCGGCCAGATTTCATTTAGAACCGGCGGGTATTGTCCCTCTCTGTTTATCCCTCTAGCTTCATCTTAGTTGCATTGGGACTCTTGGCACCGAATTTTATATGACAATGTGTTATAACATTTAAGAGATCAACAAACTGCTAAGGACCATGGAGTCTTAGGCCTTAAATCATTGCCTTAAAGTCTCGGCTTTATTATTAAAATAATCAAACAAGGAAACCGATCAAGTAAGGACCAAACTACGAGATGTTTCGGTGTTTGAAATTCGAATCGAAGGACCAATACTTTCGAGTAAAAAGCAAAATTATTTGACCTTGTTTGACCTTTGAGCTTGTGTTTTGTGTTCGCTTTTTTGTTGATTAGATTCTGACAAAGTTTTAATAGTAAGTATTTAAAAAACAAAATATTAAGAAAGATCTTTCAGAACCAAACCGTGACATAACAAACCCACTTATTCTGAATCGGGAATAAATACCACTTACCTGTATTATTTCTTACTCTGACACAAAAACAAACTTGACCATAAACAAAAACTACTATACAAATCAAAACCAATTATTTCACATTCAGTTATCGTATTCACGGCGCGCCAAATAAAATTATCGATTACTTGATATTGAATCGATTATGAAATCGGATAGGGTGAAGCGAGACCGACAAATCGAATAGGCGACGCGCGACTTCACACATGAAAATAAATAATAAAATCCGTGTTCCTGTGACGTCACATTGCTGTATGACATTCGTAGAGTTGGAAATATCGATACTAAATGTCATGTGTTGAGGCTTAGCGAGTTGATATTTGTGATGTTTCTTTTATATTTATGGTTGATTCTTACTTTCAAAGATGATATTTCTAGGAAAACCATTTTGTTATTATTATTATCAACCGTGGGTGTTCCACTGCAAAGCAAAGGCCATCCCTCTTTCCTAATTATGGTTTTCTGTTGCTGGAAAACCATAAATTAACTAAATTGTTTATCTAAGACTTACGTAGGCAAGATATTATAAAGAAATAAAATTTGTTTGTGGGGGTAATCTATGAAACTACTGGTCGGTTTTGAAAAGTTCTTTTTGTATTTGCAAGCCCCATTTCTTGAGGAAAGCTATACGCTATTTAACATCATGCTATGTCCCTTAGGAGACGAGCAAAAGGATAAAAGGCAGAGAGAATGCTAAGCGAAAACGAAGTGATAACGCGGGCAGGTGATGCAATGCGACGGGATGGGTCGGGGGAACAAGAAGTTTCGCGCGGAGGAAGTTGCGGACAGAGGCTAGTGCTTAATAAATGGAACAACATAATTATGTAATTGCTCCCTATCACAATACCAGCGCTGCGGTACTTATTTTTTTTTTAAATATCGCAACATTATGCTGAGATAGGAGCCTTTTTGGCTTCGCACAGATCATTTATTTTTATGCTTGATTTTTGTCGTTTTTAATGTTAATTTTGTTAGTTTTATAATTATTGCACCTTTTAACTCTTTTTATTTCCTGTGCGTGTCCCAAATAAAATATTTTTATTTCTTTCTTTTAATTATGTAGTTCTCACTCAAGTGATAAATTATGACTTTTTTAACCGACTTCTAAAAAGGAGGCGGTTATATGTTCGACTGTATGTTTTTTTTTTATGTATGTCACCGATTTCTCCGTCAGTTGAGGACCGATTTGGAAAATTCTTTTTTTGTTTGAAAGGGTATGCTCTCGAAATGGTCCCATTGTCACCAAGTCAGAATCTGATGAGGGGATTCCATGGAAATCGAGGGAAATCCTCAAATTTTATAGGCACACGTATAGCGATTTGAGTATTTTTTATAGTAACTCGTGCATTTGCTCTTGGAAAGCACCATTCGGTGAAGTGGAACTGATGATAAAGACCAGAGTTGGCCACCAGAACTTCTCAATAATAAGTATTTCAAGGGTTGCGATTCGATTTTAATATGGTTGCTAAGCAATTTATGCTCGTCACAATGCATATAGTGAAGTGGAGCTGATGGTGGCTTCACCATCAGCTCGTGTTTTTGGTTCTTAACAGGAGAACTCCTCAACAATTAACGTCCCTGGGTCGGGAAAAGGAATATTTTGTAAAAGGTGATGAGCAGTTGACATTAGGCTATTGTAACTTAGATTTATTAATAACTAACTCACTAAAAAGTGAAAAATAAAAACTATTTTACCAAAAAAAGCATCCGACTTCAAAAAAAAAACACTACCATGTGAAAAATAACTTTAATTTCGGAAGTCGGTGGCAAAAAACAAAATACAGTTACAAAGACACCGACTTCCGAAATTAAAGTTATTTTTCACTTAGTACTGGTTTTTTTTTGAAGTCGGATTTTTTTTTTTGTAAAAAAGTTTTTATTTTTCACTTTTTAGTGAGTCAGTTATTAATAAATCTAAGTTACAATAGCCTAATGTCAACTGCTCATCTCCTTTTACAAAATATTTCTTTTCTCGATGCAAGGAATTGAGGAGTTTATTGTTGAGGAGTTCTCTTGGTAAAAACCAGAAGAACTGGAGCTGATGGCGAAGCCACCATCAGCTCCAGTTCACCATATGCATTGTGACAAGCATAAATTGCTTAGCAACCAACGAAAGAGCATTGTTACAGATGACAGCCATGATGAGAGTTGATAGGCTGATAGCAGAGACAAATAAATTATGACTTTTTTTGTCTCTGCTATCAGCCTATAGTAACTGTTACAATATGCCTATGGCCGTAAGCCCACCTCTGTACATTTGTGTGGTTGATGTAAATAAATAAATATCAATGATAATTTGTACATACATACATAAACACACGCTTTCTCCCCATAGGAGTAGGCAGAAACTACAGAACACCACCTGCTACGATAATCTGATGATTAACAATTTGTAATCCCAATTAATAATAATTGAGATGCTTAACGATAGTTCTGCAAAATTTTAAGCCTTATTTAAATGCCTTATCGAACAAATAACACACGGGCCATTTTTGACACATTATCCAATGTATAAAATTTAACATCCAGATACGATCGCGCTTAATGGGGAATAAAACCATTACACAACCTACCCATGTTACCTATGACAAGGGTCCCTTTCCCACGAAAATAACACCATTGGGCAGGTTAGCTTCGCTAATTAACTTAATTTTCGATTACCATAATCGTGATATGCAGTTACACGTAGATGGTAATAATTCGACATAATCTGGTGAATCCGTGATTTACTGCAGCAATGAAATTGGCATTTTGCTTGTTTAAAATTTTGCCTGCCCGAAAGTAGCAGGAGTTTGTTTTCGTACCTAGGTATGAAAACAAAACCAAATCGCAGGCAGGGAAGGGTTAAACCTCTAGAGGTTTAAACCCTCGTTGTACTAGAGACATGATTGTAAGGGGTCATATTGGAAAAAGTACTTTCTTAGTTCTCGCAGCCGACGGCGTTCGTGTATGACTAGATTTGAGAACGTAAACGAAGCAAAAGGAGTATGTAAGGACCACGTAGCAGGTGGCGGTCTGTTGTTTCTGCCTACTTCCTTTGGCAAAAGGCGTGAGTTTATTTATGCGTATGTGTATTTTCTTAGTGAACCTCTAGTCAGATCATCTACAAAATGTTTCTTAAGGGGTCTTAACGTATCTGTAGAACACCTAGCTTTTTAGTTTCATGGTTTAGTCTTCAAAATGTCAGTCGCAAAAAATTTACTGCCAACAAAGTATTTTAATTGCAGCACTAACGGTAGATATTCAAACTTGTTTAGAAACATCAAAATAAACGGCAAACCGCAGGACAATGAATGCGCTTATCAACCATTATTCCAATCCCCACATTAAGGAACAAAACTACTCAAAGTAAACTACCTAGATAGAGGTAAAAAAATCCCATTCTGTCGGATCATATCTCATTCGTATTAATAGGGGACATTTTTCCAAAGGAAAAGAGAGAAAAAATGGGTAGGCTGGCCCACTGCTCTGGATATATCATATCATGGGTACTTTTATACCGAATGTATTGTGTTTGGTGACCAGGGACTTGGAGCTCCCTTATCCCCCTCTACCCCAACAGCTGTATGTGGATAAGAAGCTCTCCTACTGTGTTCGAGAGGTCTTGTAAGAATGGTGGTACGTCCCATCAGTTTCTTCATTACGGCACATTATGAGATATTATTTGGTAGTAAAGATTATTTTAATGTTCTGAAATTGTGTGTTTGTGGTTGTTATATTGATTGTTTAAGACTAGATCATGGTTCATTAATGCTTTATTTATTTCATAATAACTAATAAAAATAAAAATAGGTGTATTTGTCACAAAAACACGTGAATATGTGAATTAATGAAAAAGATAATTGCCAATTAATTCCAGTACTGCATTTAGTGGTGGATTGTTGTCAACTGTACTTAATGGTGGCCGATAAACAATTATAAAAAAGTTACAAAGATAGTTGTTGTTTATAAACCATCTTACACTAAAACTATGGTCACAAACACTTCTTTAAATTAAGCTAAAACTTCAAACCCAAACACTTCTAAATGATTTCAAATTACAAGTTATCCCTTAAAAGAACGATACAAACCCACAGTAATTTATTCCACACGGAACCGACCATTTTGTACGAAAAACAGCATCACCCTACTGATTACAGTATTGGCTAAAACGCTTTTCACTTAAGAGGAAAAGGATACGATTTATCACTAACAATTTGTACCGCGGTATCGATCGCTTAAAGTATAACGCCCTGGAGTATTCTAGGGGTAAGTTCCCACAAGAATCCTTAATAAGTTGTGTGAAATGTTTACTTGGGGACTTTAGTGATGGTAACAGGTATGGAAAAATACCGGGATTTTAAATTGGAACAAACAAGTAATAAGTTCTGACAAATTATCACATTAATAAGTAAATGAATTAAATATTTCTACATAAAGTAAGGATTAACGTCTTCTTAATCATACATTTTTCGATGGTTATACATGTCTTAACTTTAAGAAACGTTTATGAAAAAGTGGGTATTGTTTGTAGAAAGTATAATTTTAATGTTTCTTAACACAGATTTATCATGTAAAATAAAGATTACTGTTTATAGTGAGTAGCCCATATGAGAAGCAAATACAGCATCTAGAACATTCTATTAACTAACGGACACAAAGCTTGTCCCGCAGAACAGTTAACTCCAAATTCCGGGACGTCCCGGGAAATGAACACAACACTAGTGACACATTGTATTGAGCCAATGCTTGTGTGAAATTTATTGAGCTGGGTGTAAACAAGTTCCCTTGAATGTTGCCGTTAATTTTGTTTATATGCGACACCGAATTTAAGGCAGTCTGTGATGTGGCTTTGTTTTTAAATGCGGTGCTGGGGTAGCAGATATTGCGACACTGTAACTTAGTCCGGAAACTAATAAATCCGCGTTGTTTTTTTTTAAGACTGCGGAAACAAGATACCCAGTAGTTTTGTCTGCGGGGATAGTATTTTACCACAACAGATTTTGAAGTGAAAACTTCTTTAGGCGCTGAGTACTTTTTGGGTAAACAAAAATCATGGAACTCGCGTCATCGTCACCGAACAGTTTCCATGAGTTATATGTATACTGTGTATATATGTGTAGTTTTTGGGTGAATAAAAAGCGTGAAATTCGCGTCATCGTCACCGCACGCTTCGACGATACAATTCACAAGTTACTTAGTTTTCACTTCTATCGACAGTCCCCAAAAACTGCGCCGCATATTTTTTTATACAACTTGTACAGTAGGCAGCACGTCAGAGGTAACAAAACCTGTATAAACTAGTATCTTATTCTATTGAAACTCCGTACTACGCTGGACCAGCTCAAGGTAAAGTGGAACCATCAACGTACGATCGACGGACAGTCGATCGTACGTTGATGGTTCCACTTTACCTTAAAAGAACGATACAAACCCACAGTAATTTATTCCACACGGAACCGACCATTTTGTACGAAAAACAGCATCACCCTACTGATTACAGTATTGGCTAAAACGCTTTTCACTTAAGAGGAAAAGGATACGATTTATCACTAACAATTTGTACCGCGGTATCGATCGCTTAAAGTATAACGCCCTGGAGTATTCTAGGGGTAAGTTCCCACAAGAATCCTTAATAAGTTGTGTGAAATGTTTACTTGGGGACTTTAGTGATGGTAACAGGTATGGAAAAATACCGGGATTTTAAATTGGAACAAACAAGTAACAAGTTCTGACAAATTATCACATTAATAAGTAAATGAATTAAATATTTCTACATAAAGTAAGGATTAACGTCTTCTTAATCATACATTTTTCGATGGTTATACATGTCTTAACTTTAAGAAACGTTTATGAAAAAGTGGGTATTGTTTGTAGAAAGTATAATTTTAATGTTTCTTAACACAGATTTATCATGTAAAATAAAGATTACTGTTTATAGTGAGTAGCCCATATGAGAAGCAAATACAGCATCTAGAACATTCTATTAACTAACGGACACAAAGCTTGTCCCGCAGAACAGTTAACTCCAAATTCCGGGACGTCCCGGGAAATGAACACAACACTAGTGACACATTGTATTGAGCCAATGCTTGTGTGAAATTTATTGAGCTGGGTGTAAACAAGTTCCCTTGAATGTTGCCGTTAATTTTGTTTATATGCGACACCGAATTTAAGGCAGTCTGTGATGTGGCTTTGTTTTTAAATGCGGTGCTGGGGTAGCAGATATTGCGACACTGTAACTTAGTCCGGAAACTAATAAATCCGCGTTGTTTTTTTTTAAGACTGCGGAAACAAGATACCCAGTAGTTTTGTCTGCGGGGATAGTATTTTACCACAACAGATTTTGAAGTGAAAACTTCTTTAGGCGCTGAGTACTTTTTGGGTAAACAAAAATCATGGAACTCGCGTCATCGTCACCGAACAGTTTCCATGAGTTATATGTATACTGTGTATATATGTGTAGTTTTTGGGTGAATAAAAAGCGTGAAATTCGCGTCATCGTCACCGCACGCTTCGACGATACAATTCACAAGTTACTTAGTTTTCACTTCTATCGACAGTCCCCAAAAACTGCGCCGCATATTTTTTTATACAACTTGTACAGTAGGCAGCACGTCAGAGGTAACAAAACCTGTATAAACTAGTATCTTATTCTATTGAAACTCCGTACTACGCTGGACCAGCTCAAGGTAAAGTGGAACCATCAACGTACGATCGACTGTCCTATGAAAATGTTTATTTGCCATTATTGTTTTCATAATGCGATGTCTGTCTAGTAAAATAGTCTTGACTTAGTATGCACGCAGCCTTATGTCACTTTAATATCCTTAGATTATAATAGAGTAGCATTAGCATTGCACTATATAATCTGTCCGTAATCAACATACTAAGTTTTGCCTCAGTATCATTCCCATTTGAATTTCTAAGGAGAATTTTCTTCACTTTTAAATTGTGCAGCTTTAAAATTTAAAGAACATTCCAGCTCGGCACTTTATAAATCACTATATCGCGGTCCGACACCTCAATCTCTTACTAAATCACTTAACAACTTGGAACTCGGAACACTCAACACTGAACAGACCAAAATGTAATAGTGATACTTGCTATACTTGTATCCAGAAACAGGAAACTTTATAGCGCATCGTTTCAGGTGCCAAGTAGTTTATTAATGCACTAGTATTTGCTCAAATTTAATTCAATCGTCTCTTGTTATTTATTTCATAGTACCTATGCTACATGGTATTCATATTTAACGAACACCTATTATCCTACTAATATTATAAATGTGAAAGTTGGTGAGGATGGATGGATGGACGTTTGCTTTCACGCAAAAACTACTGAACGGATTTGGAACACTGATAGTTTATAACCTAGATTAACACGTAGGATACTTTTTATCCCGGTAGTACGTCCCCGTGGGACAATTTCCGACATCCACGCGGGCGAAACCGCGGGAAAAAGCTAGTATTAATTTACACTAGGTATCGACTAAATTAATTGATTAACTACATAAATTTATACAAAAACAAAATTGACACATTGGCGTCAAAGTACTCCTCCACATCGCCAGCAGGTATTCGCTTAGTTATTGAAAAATTGTTTTGTCTATACAATCATTATGATAGGCAGTGTACGTCTGAAGAGATTTAGGCTCAGCAGTTGTTTGCTTAAGGCTGGTGATACATTAGGAATCAAAAAACCAAAAGGCCATGTAATTTGCACACTTTAAAAGCAAATAAATAAATCACTTCCACACGCTGCGACACCTCAATCTCTCACAAAATCACTCCACAACTTTGAACACAGAATCCAGCATTCAACACTACACATATCGGACACAGTCAGCACAGTATCTCAAAACAAACAACTATGCATGGGAAAATTTCAAATTGATACAAGAAAAGCGTTGCTGGCTCTCTGCCAGGCCCCGTTTCGGCTGGAGGGGGCTTTTGTAGACCTACCCGCAACGTGCTTGCCGCTTCAAGAACTGAAAACGCTGGTAAGCAGCCTGAAATAGTTGGTGCCTTTATGCAGCTGACCGGGCTGTGAATGGCGTCGGCTTATAATATTTTATGAAATTTTTGGTGGATATTGTTATAAAGTTGTTTATTTAAAGGTGTTTTGTACTGTTGTATATAGTGTTCTTTTTATCTAAGTCGAGCAAGTGAGACTAGTTTGACGAGGCTAGAAGGACCACAACAACAATTTGGTCGTTCGAAATAATGTGATTGGATGTTGATGGATTCTTATAAATATTAATATTATGTTGTAAAGTAAAACCGGTAGAGAACAAAAGTAAAAACGGAAAAACTGCCAACGAAGATCTAGACAATGTTCCTTTCCACTTATATCATCAAATAACCACTGAGCCACCACTCTCTTCTAATGTCTGAGGATATTGTGGGATGCAGAAACAAAATCGTGATAAGTCCATCTCTTTTTAAAAATAAAAAAATATTTTAGAAAAGTATAATATCTCAGCACACGCGGATCAACAAACCTCCTTTGTTCCACTAATTAGTTCATCACAAATTCACTAGATGTCACATTTTTCAACAATGCAAATTGCAAATCATGGCGCGAATTATAACAATGCAGCAATTTCAACCTTATAATGTAGTAAGAAGTCTTAAATTCCTAAGCACGTATTATCTAGTACAGACTTTTAAGAACAAGCCAGGATTAGTGGTAAATGTTAACGAGACTCATTAGGCGAGGAGACTGTTCGCTATAATGGCCAAATATTTTTTGGTCTTTCGGTCCGCCATAATTGAAAAATGTTGGAAGTGTACAACGGGTTGCCGTGCCGGGTAAAAGCGGGAAATATTTTTTGAATACTAAAATGTCCTTTGGGATGGGAAAAAAATTAAAGCTGGGGCCAGTCGGTTGTTTGATAGATTTTTGGGGATCAAGAATTAGGGATACTGCGTCAAATTACTAGAAACACGTGTGGTGAAATCGGTTGTTTTGCAATGGCGTTTATTTAAAATGAAAATATAATTTTACATTATGAGTAAGTATTCGAGTCACTTTCTGTATTAAACGAGGCCTGTTCCTGGAAACGAAACAAATTCGAGTTGTATCAATACGAACAATTAAAGTCTACACTGAAACAGAGGAAAAAACTGATTGCAAAATAAATAATCTGCAACTTAAGAAGGATCCGATCCTGATCGCAAATACATGCAAATTAAATAACTAATACATAAATTGAGTTAAATAGGAGCCTTTATTTTTTTATATCTCGTCTCGAAAACAATTTAAACATGCAAAGGAGGCTCATAACATACCGAATCAATTCCCCATTACTTTCCCGTGAGTACCTAACGGCTGAACCTACCTACATTATGTACATGTAACAGACTTTGTTCCATACAAAAAAGGGGTTCATAGATTTTCCCTTACCATCTCTTGTTTATTTTATATTCAAAGCAAAATCGTCCGTATATGTACTGTCAATGAGTCCATTTTGTTTTGCTTGTACGATTATTTTTTACACAGTTAATGTGTTCGCAAATGAGAGATAGAGAGGCATTAAATAGATGACGTCATTGAATGTTGCGTCATAGTACATACGAAACCGTAATTCATCTCGACCGAGCGATTAAGTTTAAAAAATGTTGATTGCTTTTTTGTTGTATTTAGCTGAAGCTGTTTTCGTTTCGTATGTTTCAAGGAATTTATTTATTGCTTTTACACATGAATTCTGTTATCATTCTACAAACCCATTGAAAAGGTTCAAATTAATCACTGTACAAGATAAAATTAAATAACTGCACACCATATGTAACGGTAGAATGTAAAGGGGCCATTATAATTTTAAGAGCATATTACGTTGTAAACCTACATTCTGTCAAAAATTAAGAAAATAAATTTATGTTTTGAATAGAATCAATAATTTCTGGAGATATTTATACATATATACATACATAAACTCACGCCCTCCTCCCATGGGGATAGGTAGAAACTACGCTACGATCCTTATATAGGTACTCGTTTTGCCTCGTTTACGTTAATACATCTGGTCATACAGACACGCCGGTTGCGAGTACTACGCACGTGACCTTTCTAAAGAACATCACCAATAAGGTCACTATATGTCCTCCTACGCCGTCCCCTCCCGGCGTTTCCACTCATATCTGCCTTGTCAATACTTGCCTTGGAGATATTTATAGGTTAGAAAAGAAGGCAACTTTGAAACCAAGTCTCAAGCAGTTTTGTAAGAACCGAAACAAAGGTCCTTAAATATCAAACAAGTGCACGCCTACTTAACTCTAAACAATATAACATTAGAAGGGTCAACTACGCATAAATTATCCATCCACGATCGACCCAAATATTCTGATTGATACCTCAGAGGTACTCGTACCACCCCCGTTGATACTGCCTCAAATTATTTCAAAGACGCAGCGAAATTGAGTTACTTCGCCCAATTTACTGTGGGGAGCGAAGACTATAGGCTTAACAAAGATGGAGCATGTGATATAACATATGATGAATATTATGTAATACATTCAGTTATAGCTAGGTTCTGTTGCTAAAGGGTAACTTGGTTATGTGTGAAGGACGAATTTGGTGCCGTAGTTAATTAATGATTCAGCTGAAGATTAAATTCATGTGTGTGTATACTGTATCGGAACTAATGTCACACAATAATAAATGATTAACATTTTTTTTTGACATTATAATTATAATTATAGAATATTCTTTAAAATTTAAAAGTGCCTGTAATTGGTTTATTTGAAATAAATGCTTTGAGTTTGAGTTGAGTTTTTGAGTTTTGAAATGTCAAAATACACAACAGTTGAAAGTTGACTGGTTTCAATATAATGTCAAACAGTTCTAAATATACTTACTGAGGTATATTTAAAACATTTTGACATTATATTGAAAACTGTTTTGAAATTACATTTTAAACCTGTTCGACATTATATTTAAAACTGTTTAGCACTCTTGAATTTTACTTAGAATATTAATTAATAGTTCATAGTTCTTTGTATTTGTATGTAAATTGCATGTGTATTATTCAACACAATGTAAATAGTTTTATGAATAAATGAAATGTTATTATGTAGTTTTAACTAATATTGACGTAATATGTTCGGGAATATCAAAGTATGACAGTATCGTTGTGTAGGTAAGTATGACATATAATATAAATTCTATAGTTAGCGTTATGAAATGACAAAAACATGTGTTTATGTTGTTTTGTTCTGCCTAATATTTTCTAAACTATGGTAGGGTTTGGCTTCCAGTATAACCAGATGCAGCTGGATACCAGTCTGGGTTGTAGAAGTCACATAGGCAATCGCTCCATGTAAAATATTACATGAAGCAACTGTCTATCTGACCTCCATAACCCATTTACTGGGTAACACGATACCTCTTGGTAAGACTGGATGTTAGAGTTTTGGGCTTCTGAATACCCATAGGGACTGTAAAAGATCTACTTAATACAGCCGAGACCAACGGTTCAACGTGCTTTCTGAGGCGCAGAAGGGTCTCAATATGTAATGGATGGTCACCCATCCACGAATCTTAGCAGGTAGCGTTCTGCAGTTTCTGCCTACCCTCATGGAAAGAAGGCTTGAGTTTATGTATGTATATAATTATCTATTTTTTTACAAGTCTTGCACAAAACGTAACAAAAACAAGTACCACAGCTTATGTAAACGCGGGATTAGCCTTAACGTAATGTCTAAGACGCAACTGCGACAGGTCAGCGACTAGACGCAACGACAGGTACGGCCGACAATTCTAATATTTTCATTCAAAGCTCCGCACACTTCGCGTCAATTTGCAGAGCCGGAACGTCAGGCTAGGCGAGTCGCACGCTCTCACTACTTGTCGCAGCGACTGACGCACGGTGCACATGCGCACCCGACAACAGTCGCATGCGACAGGTCAACTCGATCGTCTCTTTCGAATTCTCCGACAAAATTATCGCTTCCTGCAGTCGTAGTGACAAGACACAGAGTTTAAGTTGGCACAAATAGCTTACTTACGCTTAACGAAGTTGAAAATAGACGCCCCGTCAATCATAAATCTCCTACTACACTAATAAAGAAAATAATTACCATTATAATAACTCCAAAACAATGCAATTACGCAGAAACATGACCTGGTTAAAGAAAAAAAAATTCTATGGCTTTCAAATACGATACATAATTATCAAATGTTTGAAGCCTATAAATATTTCAATACCCTTTTCAGATTTTAATAAGCAATTTAATTGGAGATCGGCTTTTGAGGCACTATATTCTAATATAATTAAA
Source organism: Griposia aprilina (assembly GCA_916610205.1). NCBI lineage: Eukaryota > Metazoa > Arthropoda > Insecta > Lepidoptera > Noctuidae > Griposia > Griposia aprilina. Next base: position 2,010,208 of record OU744295.1, on the reverse strand, counting down.
AGTAGATTTTTACCTCTATTAACTACAACTCTGTATATTTTTTTTCATAATGAACCTGATTTTATGTAGGTAAGTATACCTTTTTTTTGAGCATCTGATTGGTTGTACGTTAAATAACTGCTATGTGCCAATACGTAAAACATAATTGATACGGTTAAAGCTTTGTATGTATTTACTTTGTAGGGTACCTTTATCTAAATAATTAAATAAATATAATATTTATTTACTTAATTTAAGTTACAGCTTCACAGCTGACAGTGAGTATAACATTATTACTATAATTAATATTTATTTATTTACCATTTACATAATGTTTTTACTGCTGGGAACCCAATAAAACAATGTAGTCACAATTTCCACGTTCACAGACGCCACCCAAAAACCAATTACACACCACCACCAATAAAATGTTCTTAAACTGTCATATTTTGACTGACAGGGTCCAAATTTATATCAGTCGATTAACGTGCATGGTTAATTAACAAGTCTCAAGTAACGACTCCAAGTACCAGCACAAGTCATACAGATAAATTATAGTGTGTGTGTGTGTTCATATGTCTATGTAATGTGCGTGTGTGTTCATATGTCTATGTAATGTGCGTATGACTGTAATCACTATATTTTAAGCTAATATAAGTCTTTAGGCGAGAAGGAGCTTCTAAGAGAAATTGTGTGGCGGGCCTGCCCCAAAAACAAAAGACTTAACGGCGAAAGAAAATATTTCCAAATTTTCTCTGTCAGAACCAAGTTCCAAAAAAATAATAAAGCAATAATATTTCAATTTCAATATTTAATTCACACCACCTATATCTAAAAAGAGCAAGCTGATACCATCGGTAGGCGGGTGGTTAGTGAAAACTTTCAATCCACTACGACAAAGAGGGTTGGCACACAGCCAGGTCCCACCAATCAGCTGACTACTGTAAACTGTGTTAAAATGTGTTCGAAAACGAAGAATAAAATCTCCTGTCAAAAGATTTTGTGTCGGCCATTTTTATTCCTTTGGGAGGAATTTATTCGTTGGAGTATGCAAAGGTTACGTAGTATTTGGTGAAATGGTGTCTTTAAAAAATCTACTTCATAGAAAACATAAAGAAAATGCATAGATTAAAGAGAATCGTACAGACACATATCGGGAGGGGTAGTAAGAAGGCCGAAAGTCTGCCAACCAGTCTTAGCCAGTAACTGAGTTATTGAGATCAAATAGGTAGTTGATCCATGTAAAACACTGGTATTCTGCTGCATCTGGTTAGACTGGAAGCCAACCCCAAAATAGTAGGGAAAAAGCTAGGCAGATTGATTGCACAGACAAATATCGATCAAGGGATGTTTACGCGACCCGAAAGACCAAAAACACAGGCACTTTACGTCTTTACAGTAGGAGAGCCAAAACGCCACCTACTCCTCTTATCAAAATAAAATCATCATGCAATACACTTTAAACACTCACACACACCCACTTTTTTTAAAGTGTGTGGGTTTGTGTAGTGTGTGTGTGTGTGTGTGTGTATGTGTGTGTGTGTGTAGTGTATTGTATTGTATGTGTTGTGTTGTTGTTGTGTGTGTATTGTGTTTTTTAATTGTTCTACAAATAAAAAACAATACTCATAAATTATTCATCTTCACATTATTATTTGTAATAAAAAGAAATACCATATTCCCATGCAAATATGTCCTTAGAAAAATGACTTAAAAAGTACAGGGTTATCTATACCTATCGTTCTAACATGAGGATCATTCACATATCAACGAAGTACTTTGGCGTGGAGCCAGCCAAGATTGATGGCTGAATGTATGCATATCTGAGCCTCAAAAAAGTTTTTATTGAGTGGCACAATGTTTTATTATGAGTCTTGTCGTTTGGGGGGTTTTAGTACACATAACATAACATCACGCCTGTATTCCCCGAAGGGTTAGGCAGAGGTGTACCTATAGCACACCCACATTTCGCCAGTTATGTTTTAGTACTTGCGTGGTATTTGACAAAAAATAGTCTCTCACGGTCAGTTGTTTGTTTTAATAAGACTGAGTGATAAAGCCCCAAAAAATCAGAGGTAAACATACCCACTGTAAGCAAACCTCGAGGATTTTTGTGTTTGCTGAATCGTCTTGAAGACTAGACAAGAAGCCCCAAAGACGCAAAAAAGTCGTCCAAAACCTACACGAACAATGATGCTGATCAGCTCTTCTGGTGTGACCGGGTGTCTACAGGGTGTGACCGGGCTTTCAAGGCCAATTTTGGTTTTGCAAGTCATCGGAGAGCTCACGAAAGGAATGAAAATTTGTCTGGGTCGCTGTCGCCGGAAACCTGAAGAGGATCATACTATACTAGCTGAATCAAAGTTGTTTCTATCTATGTGCATACAAATAGCAATAAAATAAAAGATTTCCAATTAATATTACCCCATTTCACTTTTCATTCTATTGCCAAATGCAAGTAATAAAAATCAAAAGTCAACAAAAATAGAGGACAAATCTCTAAAAGTCATTAAGGCGGTGCACACCACCAGAGTCGAAACTCGTAAAAACATTAAAATAGCGTATAACACGGTCGTAAATACCAGTTAATATGCGCCAAACGGTTGCAACAAAACGACTCGACTGTGCCAACTAGCTGTGTTACTTTTGTTTTATAGCCTTAAATCGCTCTTGTACACTATTCTTAACTTCCAATTCTTTTGTACCATCTCAATTTGCGTGGGTGGTATAATTTTATAGTTTTTCTATTTCTTACTATTTTAATGCTTTGTATAAGTTTAAAAAAGATTTACCTTTTATGCCTTCCAAAACAATAAAGCCACCTATCATCAACCAGTTAAGGCTCCTGCAAACAGGCGCAACACGCGACGCGAATCGCACGCGAGTCAAAAGCACTGCTCGTCCCGCAACAGGCGGTGCCTTTGTGTCGCGTGCAAGTTGCGTCGCGTGTCGCGCTTGTTTGAAGGAGCCTTTACCATCACAAGACCGAGCCCCATCCTATAAGTACCAACCTTAAAATTTCATCAATTGACACCCAATCAAGGCCCTACCTACCCCATAACAAGGCCGTAATAGTACTTTACGTCACTAAAACGTACCTCACGTGCCTAAATTCTCACTAATAGCATTACAATGAATCTGACAGTGAGGGAAGGACTGCCTAAGCCCTCTTTAACCCTTCAAGGGAGGAGCTGGAAATGTTATTATACCGTTTAACTAATGTATAATAGCTTTGGGATAAGTTTTTGAATTTATGGATACAAAAAGAAGATTAAAAAGCTAATTTAAGAACTTTTTTATTATTATTTAGACCATCGTGCCTGTGTTCTCCGAAGGGTGAGGCAGAGTGGTACCTCCAGGCCACCCACATTTTGCCAGTTATGTTTCAATCCCGTGTAATTAGGGGCGCCCTAATATTGCCACCAACCGGGCATAAATCCAGACGCTTCTGTTACAAATTTTCTAATGGAAAATGCAATAAACGTTGTCCGAGTTGAGGAGCGATTCCAGGACCTCAGACTTAAACTAGACATACATACTAAGTTTTCTGGACCGATAGATGACATAACATACTATTTCTACATATATAAATAAAAATCCATTAACATTAATGATAGGCAAACGTAAAATATACTCCTGAGACCCCCTCCAAGTTATATAAAATAAACTGTACTGACTCTCCTCACTCTAATATCTTTTTTAAATTTTACGACCGAGAGATACTCGTAGATCGAACGCTATTCGCTATTTTATTAGCTATAACATCATTTCAGTGTAATAAATTGATAAGTGATTAAGATTAAAATGCAATTTCCCTGATGACGGCGGAATTAAGGGCGGCAGTGTTTGATGTATAGTGTTTTTGTGGTTTTATAGAGAACTAGGTTCTGCCCGCGGCTTCGCCCGCGTGGATGTCGCTAATGATTCCAGGGGAACGTGCTACCGGGACAAAAAGTAACCTATTTCCTTCCCCAGGATGCCATCTCTCTCCTAGGAATATTTGATCGAAAACCGTTCAGTGGTTTAGGCATGAAAAGGTAACATACAGATAGAGTTACTTTCGAATTTATAATATTAGTATGGATATAAATTTTATGAAATAGCCGAACAATATCTATAATTTTTTTATTTAATTTATACATCGATAACAGAAGTTTCAGTGCGTCAATGGAACTTAGTTGCTACCTCTAGTTCTGAAGCTAAGAAAATCTATCAAATACTGTCAATACAGACAGATACGGTGATAATTGCAAAAAAACCTCAAAAAAATACTACGTTATAATTTTTTTTTACTTTAACCGATTATACACACAAACACACACACACACACATACAACACACCCACCACGATACATCCTCCTGATTGAAGATAAGAAATTGTGCTCAAACAGAAAATAGAGAACAATTACTCCACAATGCCAATAAAAATAAACAACACTAGAGCAAAATTTTCAAAATGATATTTGTTATCTACTATCATCCGATTTTATCCGCATAAGCCCCGTGATCCTTCAATCAGGAGGGATTATAACTCGACCGTGGCTGGAACATCACGGTGCAATTGTTTTGTTCAATTCTATGAATAGACAACATCATTTTGGTTGCGCAAGATTCTGTTCAGTAATTATTTATTCTAAAAACTATTAACAAAAATATCATCCAAATTCCAAAAAAAAACACAAAAAAACGTGAAAAATAACAAAGCTTTGAAATTTGAAAGCGGCCACAGACGCTCAAAACCCGATCCCTTCGTCCGACATAAGAGCCAGTGTTTCAAGCTGGAATTAAATGAATTATTATACTGTAGAAGAACCATTCTGTGACGTTAATGGGTACTCTGCGGAACCTTCTGAAAGTTTTCGACATTTCTTTTGTATTCATGAATTTGCGCTGCGACGATTGTAATTGAGTTATGAAGTTGCTAGTTTCTGTTGCGCATTTTTTCGCTTTTTTTTTGTTAAGATATTGTGTAATGGTCTAATTTACTTATTTTGAGCAGTTATATTTGCAGATAATAAACGTGTTGTGAAGCGAGACCATATTGTGAAACAGTCGTTATTTTGACCACTAGTTTTTGTCAACTGAACAAATAAACAACTTCCCAGTTTTTAAATACTTCATAGGAAGTGCCTATTACACATAATCTTAGAAAATAACTGGAAATTGGATAGCACTTCAATAAGAAACCCCTTGATTTCCTTACGTAAATAAAAATACTATTTCCAACTAATCTAAAAGATCTCCACTCTCAATACCATTCCGGAACATTAGGTACATAACAACAAAGGTCACATACAAAACCACAGCCTATTCAAATGCCAATAAAAGCCCATGTGCCCATTACCGGAGAAGCAATAACAAAACAGAATAGAAGTCATTTAAAACACTCGAAAACACTACAGCAAAATAAACAGCTTCGTTTTATAACCGAAGACTTTTTATCGAAAATGTTCCAAGCGAGGTCTCTAAGAGAAATTTAAATGCATTAACTTGAAACCTAGTCGATTATTCGTGGGAACTCTCACTGTTTTATCGTCTTTTGGGGAGGGGTACGTCTAACTTCTAACTATGGAGAAGGGCATTGACCGAGGACCGAGCTCAGTTTAGTGCTATTGGAGAGACCCATATTCAGCAGTCGACTGCTAATGGATGATGATGTGCACGGACTGATCACGGCTTGATGATGGTAGTGGAATAACGACGGACCAACCGGGAATCATATTATAAATCATCTAGACTAAACCTATGACCATATTAGCCATAAAATCTCATCCAGGGCGTGTTATGGGAGAGGATTCAGAAAATACTAGAACAGGATCGGCAGCAGATGCTCCTTTCAGCTAAAGACAACCGACAAACCGGGTAACAACAACGGCATAAATAAAACGGAACCTCTAATAATTGCTATGTTGTGCTCCTAAAAATAAAAACTAATTTGTTTTTTTGCAAAAAAAAACAATTTTTAGTTGTGGTAGGTACCGACCCCAAACAAATTCGTATACCACTACTTGTTATGTAAATAACAGTGACAGGAAGTTATTAACACATCATCTATTTAAGCTTAGTGGAAAAAATACGCATTATTAAGGATAACTCAAAAATTACTGCTAAGATCTTGATACAATTTATATGGGACCACATGAGAAGCACCACCATTCAAAAATAAAAAAAGAATTATCAAAATCTGTTCACCTAGAAAAAGTTCTGAGCTAATAAACATAAAAAAACATACAGTCGAATTGAGAACCTCCTCCATTTTTTGAAGTCGGTTAAAAATAGTATTGAACACTCTAATATAATGATTTCGCCTCTTTTTGAGAACTACAAATGAATAATTCCTATTTTGGGGTTCTAAATAGCTAAGTAAGGGCGACCAATTTGGATGTTGGTCACAATTCTAACCTAACCTAACCCGTTTGATAAAGTGCCCTAGCTTAGTTACTGCGACTGACAATGAAAAAAGACCAGAATGCTAAAAAAAGGCTCAGTTATTAAAAAAAGTGTGCATCATTAGAAGAGCAATTTTTTTTTTAAGTTTCGTTAATGTGAAAAAGTATGTCAATCATTAGAAGGTTAATAAGTTTTTAGAGGATCGGTAAAATATTTCCCATAAAATTAACTATAATAAATACCTTAGCGATTTTTCTAACTATTTTCTAACGTATAGTATATAAACCTACATACCTATAGTACGTACATTGGCTTATTCTGCGGTAAATCTTACTATTTCGTCGTCTTTACCTGCAAGAGAGTTTAAGTATCGTTCAACCGATACGCCATTTTATGGACTGCATTCTAAAGATTTACTGTTGGTTTTGTTATTTAGTTTTGTATGTAAATTTCCTTTTGTTGAGTGGAGTGGAAAGGATTTTATTATGCATTTTGCTGTGGGTGTTAATAGTATACAGGGTCAAATCAAATTGGTTAGCAAAACTCCGCAGACCTTATGGGTATCGGTATCTTAACATGATAAAACAAAAAAGAAATGAATTTCATGTTTTTTTTTGTGGGGTCATCGACTGCTGACATTAGTGTACAACACCCAAAGAGATATTCTATTCATTTCTATTCATTACTAGCTGACCCGACAGACATTGTTCAAACTTCAATAATTCATACAAAATTTCAGTTTCTCAAAATTTTCAAATTTTTGAAGCAACTTTAAAAAAAAAACTGCCCATAAAAACCTAATTCGGACTATTGGGAACATTTTAAAACAAAAACAGCTAAATCGGTCCAGACGTTCTCAAGTGATGCGCTTACCAACGAGGAGCATTTAATTTTTTAACCACTGACGGAAAAAGAGGTGTGTAAGTTTAACGTGTGTATCTGTGTGTCTGTCTGCGGCATCGTAGCTCCCAAACAGCTGAACCGATTTTGTTTTTTTTTTTGTTTTGTTTGACAAGTGACTTGATCGAAAGAGTACATGGCTTTAAAAAAAATGTTCAGCCGTTTTTAGAGGTCTTTGTTTGTATAGGGGTTTTAAAAAAAGAACTTTTTTTATCATAGTCCAGTTTTAGTTGTAGATAGATAAAAAAACAAAATGATTCAGCTATTCAGCATTACATATTACTAGGTAAAATGTTTAGTTTATACATTGCTAGTGCAGTCGCCCATACTTTATTTAAAATCAACGTTTAGAAGCTTTCGGTTATTTTTTTATTTAGTTCTAATCGAATGAAGTGAAATCGAAAAGAATCGATTGTCACTTTTTAGTGCCGCCACTATTTCTAGAAATCAGATGAAGGCAATCTAAGAAATCAACGTTTTGAGAAGTATTGAGGTATTATAATATTATTTTAATTTAATTATTATATTATTATATTATATAATATAATAATATAATATAATTATATAATATAATAATATAATAACTTAATAATAAAAAAATCAGCTTACGCAAATATGTTTAAAGTATGTTTATTGTCCATATTTTCGTAAAACGAAACGTCAAAATCTTATGTTCTTGTCAAACAAAAAACAAGGAATAACAAGAAAAAATCTTTTAATTATTCGATTAGTTCACGAAAGTTCTAGAAGAATAATAAAAACGTAATGAAAATAATTAATGAATGAATATTTGAATCTTACGAGTTAGTGAGAAATTTCCATGCATGCTTATGGCACTAGTTTAGCCATATCCTTTGCTTCCAGACTGTCAAACTCGTGTTAAGTAATTTGATTGACAATCACAGCAGTTAACATGAGTTTGACACTCTGTAAGCTAGTTTTTGTATCGAAGGCCCACCACCTGCAGCACAAATCACTAAATAAATGCATTTGATGCTAAATGTATTTATAACATCATTCTGTCTCTGTCATCTTCAAACGATTGTCAAAAATAGAACGATATTTAAAATTCGTTTAGCGGTAAATGTGTTTTAGTGATTTGTGGTGCAAGCGCGCTGAGGCTTTTCAGAAACCGGGTGTTAATCACTATTAAAAACTTAAATAACTCACCAAAATCCGTTCTTCGTAGCACTTCGTAGCGCGTAGCTCGTAGCTCATAGCGCGTAGCATCTTCAGATGCCTGTCCAGTTATATGGTTTTAGAATCCAAACGCTTTGCCCAACTACTTGGCAACGGTAAAGCGTAGGAATTCTAAAACCAAAAGACTGGTTTTCTTCTCTCTTCTTTATCTTTTGATCTTTACCTTCTTATTCGTTTGATAAGGTAATTCTAGGATATTGGATCGTGTCGGGGTCAACGCCCTCTTACCTGAAACAAAGAAACAATAGATTTTAATTGAGTTTTAAGACTTGTTTAGATAAGAAAGGTCGTTGAAGTTAGGGTGTTGTTTTAAGAAGGGTTTTTTAGGGAAATGTTACGGTATATTTAATTCGTTTTTAAGATAATATTTACTTCATTTAAAATTAACACAAATTACCGTTACAGTTCATTTTATTACTTTCTTCGAAAACTCTACAAAAATTAAATTTTAATTACAACTCAAGATCACCAGATTGTACCTACATAAAACATCGGTCTTCATCACCTCTTCATAATAATAAAACAGCCTTTAAAAAAAGGTCAATTTTAGAAACATTTTTCTCGTCGTTTTATAATAAAAATAAACCATTATGACAATACCATCCTGTCAAGTTTTACGTGCACAGATAATATTCAGTGGCACAGATAAAAAAGGGAGCGTTTACGGAGCTCGTCAATTACAAAGCTGCGTTTAAATGAAATTATAATTTTATACAAAAAGGTATTTATTGCAGACGCTGATAACATCGGGACTTGAGTCACGGGCTTCATAAACGTTAATTTTCAAGTACAGGTGCGTTTTCTTTTTTTTTTTGGGTTTTTCTGTAAATGTACTGGGAAACTGATGTTGTATTGTGAATTAATGTTTTTTGAACTGTATGGAATATTTTACTTTGACAATAATTACTGCTCAGAATAATTTTGTTCCAGCATTACTGAATTGAAAACTAAGATTACCAAAAACTTAAAGCATTCTAAAGGGCGGATTGCTTGAGATTTGACTATTTTACTATTTAAGATTTGAACATTTCAAAATAAAAATAAACATTCTTAGTGTTAATATTACGTTTCTAAAATCTTTTTTCTAATCGGACATAAGAAAAAAAAACCAAATCAGAAATCACATCAAAACTTTAAAACCGCATAACAACACAAATTCTTACAAAACCTTCACTCTACATGTAGAGCCTACCTCTACATTGTAGAGTTGCCACTCAAAGGTTCCTTTGTACACGCTCTACATACCACGATGGCCTTAATAAAGCCCTGCCCAAACTGTGGCGGATTATAAATGTCCTAGGATATAGTAAGGGATGATAGAGTTTGAAACTTGGGTGTTACGTAGAGTAGTGGTCATTTAAATGTTGAGAAAAGGGACGATTTAGGGTTTAAGAAGTTTAGATGGGATAATTTAAAGTTTTGGTTAAGATTAACGATATGGCTGAAAATTAAGGAAATACTGGACTTGACGATACATGATATATTATAGAGCAGTCCAGTTTGTTTTATTCACTGAGCTACATAATGTTATACATATATGGACATAAAATCATTCAAATAATTCTCGTTTCTTCAAATGCAGTTTCTATATCAAATTACAGAAACTAAAGAGCAGAAGGTTCTTAGCTTCAGTGTGTATGACTGTGCATGTGCACTGAAATAAAATACAATTTCAGATCGAATAGTAAATTAAGTTACAAACTTGTTTGCCTGCACGTATCCATTCAAACAACTCCTGCTTATAACCAGAAAATCGAAACACGCCATAAAATCCAAACCGAAAACCTCCCCCGATTCCAATTTCAAAAATTCTTATTCCAAATTCAAATTATTCCCGAACAGATACCGAATTCCGAGCCGAACCAATATCACGTTATGAATAAAGGTAAGTGGAGGAATTTAAAGACAGAAGCAAATCGGTTGGGTGGGCTCTGCTCATTCGGCCACGGTCGGAAGGATTCGCGATTTAATCTCGCACAAATTGCCTCCGCTGGACCGCTTCGGGGCTTGAAAAAGTTCAAGATAGGCTTGTAGACGTTCCAAGATGTGAAATTTTATCCTCATTTTTTTGCGACTCCTTCCTTATTACCACTCTGTGTGTCTGATATTAATGATTTTGTCGATATAATTTTTTTGAGTGTTTACGTGTTTGAGAACATTGTTTAATTAATGAAGCAATTTTTGTATTTGGTGACGAAATTGTTACAGATTTTTCCTGCATTAGACACTCTTGATAATGTTAACTTTATTTCCCTGCAGCTGAAAAGCACCTTGTTGAAATTAGCCACATGCAACTATGTTCTTAGTCACTCATTGCTTCTGAATAAAATCAATATTTTAAATCTTCAATTTCGTTTTTACATTATATTATCTTACTATAACTACCTCATTACAGCACTTGATCTTAGCTAATCAGCCTATAATGTTCCCACTTTTGGGTCACAGGCCTCCCCTCTTCGAGAGGACTGTAATCTACCACGCGGGCCCAGTACGGGTTGGTAGATGTTATATGTCTTGAAATTTTTGCTTCGAGGACATGTCGGTTTCCTCACGATGTTTTCCTTCACCGTTTTGAGAGCAGTGGTGATGAAATTAATTGCACAAAGTAAAGCGCTTGCCTGGGTTTGAATTCACGAACTATAACTCGTAAGTCGGGGCTGATCTTAGCATTCTCAAATAATTAATACCATAACATAAATGTCCGAATAAATCCTTTGCAAAAACCGTTTCACGACCTCATAAGCAACAATTAAAGTAACTCCCCATAAACGTACCACATAGATCGGAGCATTGCCCACCATCAGTAGTAGGGGCACGTACCACCGCAGTTATGCGAGCCTCTTATAAGTTCATAAACTTACGGTTATACCTCTGAATGTATTGTTAATGTACCTCCGAGTTTATGTGCCTTATAATTGGACTTTTAGAGGCATTTTTATGGTGTTTCTGGATCGTTCGATTTTTGAGTTACTCATTGTTTCGTTTTGCCGGTTTTGGTGGCTTGCTGGAAAAAGGAGTATAGTACATACATGTAGTGGTACACCTGTGAGGAACCTTCACCCAGCAGTAAATTGAATTTTGTATGGTTTTATAAAAAATCTTCAGAAGAGGTGCAGAAACCAGCACCACAAACGGTTCGAAGTTTACAATCTAGCAGCATCTTGAGCATTCATTTGGTCCTTCTTAAGATTGCTTGAGTTATATCCATTGAATTCTTAATAGTGCCAATATCAGACCATCGCTTAACAGAAATGGATAACTCACAAAAAATGTGAAACAACCTTACTCTTAAGATACACGCTTCTTTTTTACATCGTTCTCACATATACATAATTATAAAATCAACATTCATGATGTAACTAACAATATGTAACAATTATAATTCAATAAGGAGCTTGGAGTATCTTTCCCGTTCTTCTCCATAGGTTCCTACTACACTTTGGAATGGGTAACTAGCTTCATATTTCTGACTGACCGATTCCTTGACAATTCAAAAGTGCCTCTATATGGTTTAAATGAAATAAATGGTTGAGTTAACCCTCAAAACCAAACCGCAATCACTATGTTACTGCGGTTCTAACACACGTAACTCCCGGCCCATAATACACCCAATACCTTATATAATTTTGTATTATGATTCATAACAATGCATCCAATACCATTCCGTTGAAATCATCTCGTTAGTTAAACGAGCGAGATCATGAGACATATCCTGCGATGCGAACGTGAGATGTATCTCGCAGTGCAGTCACGTTCATACCCAGTTCATATGATTGTGTACCGGATTATAATGGTTGCAAATACAGTTACCTTTATAATGGTGTTGCTGTATTAATTAACTATTGTTTTAATTTATCCACCTTTCAAAAGAACCTGGAACGCAAGAGGAATACAATTCTAAAAAATAAAAAACTAAGAGGCGGGAACGCGCGACCTGCTGTCATTTTGAAGTGGTGAGTTTCACGCGTTTGGATATTCTAGGGTTTTCTGAACCTGTGACATTGTAGTATTCGGGCAGTTGAGTGGTCTGTGGATGCGGTCGTGTGTAAATCTACATGCTATTCTATTGGTTTTCTGTTGCAAGTATCCTTAATAAGTTTTGTGACTTTTTCACGAATTATAAATTACTTCTTGAAAAGTCTGTAGCGGTATCAACATCGCCATATGCGTGCTACACGTCATACTGACGTCACGCAAATCCTGCATCGCGCAAGCAGAGTTTACCGCGTGACTAGCATATATACAAACGTCCCGACATCAACCGTCGGGCAGTTGCCCACCAGACACAACACCCGTCTGGTCGGAGGATCCTCCCCTTTCCATAGAGTATGAGTGAGCTTTACAGCTGTTCCTCATACCTCTATAAGTCTTAGCAGAAAATAAAGTACAAAAATAGTTATGTTAGCCAGTCAGAAAGGAGATGGCGGAGTTAATTATCTATCTGATTAATGGCTGAAATAGTTTTATAAAAAAATGCTGCACCCCGCGGTTTCAACCGCATTTGTCTCGATCCCGTGGGAATATCAGGATTAAACTTATTTTTTGTCCTAATCCAGGTCATGGTCTACCCATGTGCCAAATTTCATTCAAATCCATTCAGCCGTTTTAGCATGAATTCGTAACAAACATACAAAAAATCAAATATTTTCTCTGTATAATATTAGTTTAGATATCGTCGACTGCATTTTGTATTCAAATCTTCGATTTATATTTTAATCTTTAGTTCCGCGGTCTGCCGTACTAAAATCTGACCATAAACTTAAGAGAAGCACTTACGTCTCGTATCACCTCTTAACCCTAAAGTGAGGACTCGTACTTTACTACAAAGTATTTTACTACCCTCTGAATACAACATGTATTTGTCGTACTCACGAGTTTAAAAACGTTTAACCTCGGATGTTTCTTCTTTGTCTTCTCTTTTTATAAGAAGAGCGCAATGAATTTCCTGGAAGATGTTTTAGTCCATTCTAATATTTATTCCTTTATGCGAATAAATTGGTAACCAGTTGAATTTAATTGAGATGTAAACGGGTGTTTAAACTACTGACTATTCTACATACATACCTAATGATGATACATGAAAACCCAAATCATTGTAGGTACATACGCCTAAAGAACACAATGACGAATAATTGTATCCCGAAATTATGCTTACCCAACTCATGATAAACATGTAAACTCCAGCTCGAACCTATGAATTAAAGGCTATGTCTGACCTTTAGATATGGTTTGAAGGAGCCTCTATTTTTTTGAGTCTTGGAAACATAAGTTAGCTATTATTTATGACCTCTTAACTAAATGAAAAGTGGTTTCAGTTTACCTACCCACAATTAAACTTTGAAATCTGTACAAAAATACGAATAGAGCGTGAATTGGATGTTTAGAATTTAGCCTAAAGCAAAAAAGAGAAACATCAACGTATCCCAAAAACAGCACTATGCATTTGACACTCGGTTCGACGCTTAAATAAATCCTAAAAGTCACCAACAAATGCTACAATACATCAACATAAATAAAACCAGTACTCTAGCACTAACAACAACCATGTAGTTTACGACAAACATGCGATGTATCTGTACTTGTCACGAAATTTCAATTTGCCGCCATGATGCCGCCGTACCGGTTTACGACGTAATTTCTTGAATGGCTGTTAAAAACATTGTTGGGCTAGCTAAACGTAGTTTAACTGACTTATTAAGTTTTAGTGCTGCATTGTATTTGGATGGTTATGTGACTTTTGTGAGGTGTTTCGGTCTTTTGATCCGTATCTTAAAGATGAATGATGAATAAATGGAATAATGCATGTAATCCATGTTATTATCTCGAAAATTTCGTATTTACGTATATATAGATATTCGTAATAGTTTGCGAACATGGATGTCATTATGTCACTAGAGAGGTAGTTGCTGAAAATCAGCGCTGTTGACGATAGGTTCGTCTGAAGTCACAGTATTTTGCTGAGTAACGACTTGTTCTTGCACAGATGTGACGCACGGTTTTATCTTACTTGTATTTGTTGTTTGTTACAAAAGTAGATCATTTCATGTTTTGTTTGTGTTTTTTTTGTCATTTGCCAGTGTCGCAACGCATTACGTTATGTCTACTATTGTCTTCGGTTGTGATCTGTCCTGACATCAAGCAATGGACAACATTGTCAAACTTTTAACGTTTTAAATACGAGGCTTTTGGCTATTTTTATAAGTGTATGTATTTTGTCTAGTTTTTTGTAATGTGCATCTTTTTTGTGCACAATAAACAATTATTCTTTCTTTTTTTTTCTTTGATCCGAATTTAAAGTAATATGAGTCATAAAATATGTAAGTATTCTTTTTTCTTAAAAGTAATTTTTCCATGACAGAGAGTTCATGCTTCAATCTTCTGCATCTTTGAAAGGAAAATGAATTAAGATTTTTTTAAATTTAGTTCCAGTATTTTCGATTGCTTTTTAGCAATAACGTCTTATAAGTTTCTGATTTCCCAGGAAACTCAGTGAGCTTCTAATCAATTAAACAGCAAGCTAGCTAATATATCAACTGTCCACTCAGTACAGACCAACTTTTCACACACACGGAAGATTCCAGAAAGTTGAAAACTTTCCACTGTACCGATATAGGAAACTTTCGGAGGTAAACTTTAACATCTGTATCAAATGTAATAGACTAGTAATAATGATATGGTACGAGTATTTTGATCTAGTTTTAGTCTGATTTTTTTAACTAAATTTATTTTTCGCAGTTGTTCTTGCAAATATTTTTATATACCTGTGAAGAATTTCTGATTGTTAACACACCCAAGATACATGAGAAATTGCTAGAGTGGAGTTAATTTTATCAAAAAATATAAAATATAATAAGTTAGAAAAAACAATAATGCCAGACACAAGTTTCTTCTTACTGGTTCATCTGACATACCAACTATTACAGATCAAAGGCTTCGTTTAAAAAGCAACTAACATTCTTTTAAAAATAAACTCTAGGGTTTCGGCCCAATTATTTGGTGGGAACCATAACTTCAATGTTACATGGGCTATAGCGATTATCAGACCAATAACAGTTTGCAGATGTCCACTACAACACTTAGACCTTACCATAAATATCTCAAATGACCCATTTCCGAGGAAATTGCCATTTATGTTAGGTCAACGCTTAGGATACAAAATATTTTAATGTATTTTACAAAGTATCTACAAAAAATGTAACAAATTAAATGTTTTGTAAGTACAAGCAATAGGCGGACATCCAATTTGTGTGGATCGTATGCGGACACCGGTCTTTTGTGTAACCGTTATATTTAATTTCCGCTACTTTTTATTTGTATCGGTTTACACTTGTCATTACCAATTTCATAACAGAATCCGTAGCTGACACCTCTGTGAAAGACGGACAAGAAAGTAAGACTTTAAAAGTTCCGATTTTCAATTGTTCGGAACGTTATTAACCAAGAAAAAATTCCTGCCCAATCTAAAACTTACCTATCGAGACATTGCACCTCCCAACACACATGGCTGATAGGTGAAACAAATGATACTATGAACCTATGAAAACAACACAACTACAAATATAATGCAAGCATGAAATTGAGCCAACTGCGAACGCATTTGATAATGCAAGGGAATCATTTGCATCGGCCGACTCGCTCGCTCTAAGAGGCTTACTATAATGTAAGCCTTAGAGCCACTGTTAGCATAACTTTACTTCGCTACAACACGCTTTGAAACCAGCTCGACTTGTTTATTCAATATTTTGTTAGCTTTTAGATAATGCTGAATTTGAGGCGATATTTTTGCCAAATTAGAAATACTTTTGACGAGAAGCCCTTTCCTCTAGACCTCTTACTTTATTTGTATAAAAGAACCGATCGTTTAGGTGTTCAAAAGGTTGTATTTTCAGACTTTCGCCCTAATAATGGATACAAAAGATGGCTTTTAGTGACGATGTTTAAAAATATGTTGCACCCATAAAATAGCCATTATTTAATTAGCAACTTTGGCCAGGTGGTGACAATAATATCGATTATATAATTATCAGTACGGCTCGGCTGTCTGATAGATATTGCTATCAATAATAAGACCGCCATTGTACCCATAGAATTAGCAATATTGTAAAAAAGCGGTGTTACAATTTTTGTGTAAAATAAAGTTTCTATCAATCTCGTCTCAATAATGAAGAAGAAGATGACTTGTTTTGTTACCACCACAGCTTTAAAACAAAAAACTTTTTTTGCAAAAAAACAACCGACTTCCAAAAAAAAAACACAAAAAAGTGAAAAATCACTTTCATTATGTAAGTCGGTGGCAAAAAACGAAAATACAAAAACCAAAGACTTGACGAATTGACTTCCGTAATGAAAGTTATTTTTCACTTTTTAGTTGTGATATCTACCCCACACAAATTCGTATACCACTACTTGATTCGTAAATAACAGTGACAGGAAGTTATTAACACATCATCTATATAAGCTTAGTGGAAAAAATACGCATTATTAAGGAGAACTCAAAAAGTACTGCTAAGATTTTGATAAAATGTATACGGGACCACATGAAAAGCACCAGCTTTCAAATAAAAAAAAATCATCTAAATCGGTTCTTGTAAAAAAAAAATCTGAGCTAACACACATAAAAAATAAAAAATAAAATACACAGTCGAATTGAGAACCTCCTCCTTTTTTTTTAAGTCGGTTAACAAAGATAGAAAACCTCATGAGCTTCAATGTAGAACAATTGCGTCAAAATAAATGATAGCCTGTTAGAACATAGCCCAGGAGCTCGAACGCATATCCATTAGGCTTAAAGCTGCTATCCCTAACGTCTTCACCTCACTATTTGTCTTACGGTTTGGTCTTGGACGTAATCCCCGAAGTGCTGGGTGAAGCTGTAGGCATTCTGATGGAGGCACAGTTAGCCAATAGACACATTGACACATCAAACTGACAAGTTGTGGTCCTACCCTAAGCGTAGCTCCAATCTCGAAACCAAATAGTTTCTTGATCATTTTTGTTACAGGAATTTAGTTTATATAACGCTACAACTACCTTATTGAAAATTATTTATAGGTATGGCTGTTAGGATCGGTCAAATAAACAGTTAAAAGGTCTTAAGATGGATAGTGCTTTAGCTACTTTAAAAAAAATATAGCAGCCATTCTTACCTCACTTTCAAACCCAAAAAAATATATAAACATAAACATACATTCATAAACTAACGCCTTCTTCCCATGGGGGTAAGCAGAAACCACAGAACGCCACCTGCTACGATCCTTACATACTCCTTTTGCTTCGTTTACATACATAGACATGACAAAAAACGTACGAAAAACGTACGAAAATTCTGAAAAATGGACTATTAATTAAATACAACATTTTGTATATAATTAATAGTCCATTTTTCAGAATTATAAAGCGAATTTGCGAAGACTTCAAAATTTCGATTGATTTTAAATTAATCGACACGTTTAATTTAAAATTAAATATGAAGTAAACACACAAACTACTAATGGTTTTAGTAAATAATGATTACGCATTAGAATCTAAAACAGTAATTCGATATTTAATAAAATTCAATAAAAAATCCAGCTTAGTTCTCCGCTACTGCAGCATGAAACTATGGTCATAACGGATGAAATGTAGGCGTATTTTATTTAAAAATCAAAAGTCATTTCTTCAAACAAGGCGGAGAATCAGCACTTTTTAAACGTCAACATTACAAAGGACAGTGTCCCAAAACGCCCGCCCTTCACCACTTCCTAGTGCGGTAACTGGAAAGACGAAGTGGCGCAATTAACAAACTCCCCCTACACTTCTGTCTATACCATCGAGGAATACACCATAACTTTTCATCTGAACTTAATCCGTGATCACGAATACCCCAAAACAATAATGTATCAATTGCAAACAAAGATAAAATAATTTCATCCCCGTCCCAATGTTTGTTTAACGTATACAGATATTTGAAAACATGCTCGTGTTCTATTTATATTTTATTTTCCTTTTGGGTAGCAGCCATTACTTGCGCAAATATTTGTATAACTGAAAGCCCATCATGTTCCCGGATTGTTTGTGTTTTAACGCGTTATTATGACGTCATTTTATCGTTTGCTTTGAAATCGCGGTCTTTGTTGTGTGTCTCTTAGACTGCGAGGTGTTTTTTGATTCTTTAGTAAATATGAGCCGTGTTTTTATCATTAAAACGTGTTTCATCTTGTGAGAAGACTGAATGAGCCGAATATTTATAGACTGAATTCATACAAAGTCCGTGGGTTTGAGTTTTGAGCGGCATGTCTGTATGATTTTATATTTTCTCGTTTATGTGCATGTGTAATACATGTCTTTATTTTTTTGTAATTGGTTTTAAAACGTGTTAATTAAAGAATGAAAGACAGAAATGAATATACGAGTATGTCACTTATTCGGTGTCATAATTGTGTATTAATTACATGACAAGATTATTCGTAGATCTTCGACAGTCGTTACGGATAGTCAGAAGGCCAAGTCTGACAAGAAGTCTTACCTATGGGTGTCGTGTTACCCAGTAACTAGGGTGTGGCAGTCTGATATGCAGTCTCTACATGAAAAATTCTACGTGTAAATTGTACTGTGGTGAAACAATAAAAGTTATAAGTTTGTGATTATGTTACGTGTTTTGTTCCTGCGCAAGGCTGTAGGGACTGTAATAGAAATAAAGTTCTTTTTTTTTTTTTTACAAATCGCATTATGCACCAGCGAGTCATAATGAAATCTAGTACAATATTGATGCCCGGCTAAAGCCTAGGATTTTAATAACTTTCTTTGGGTTAAGATTACATGACATATAAGTAATTTGACATTGGCAAGCAGGTGGTGTAAAAGTAATTTAAAAGTTGATCTCTAAAAGATTATTTGTAGTAAAGTTTAGACTGTGATTTCATTATTTTAGCTTAAATATTTTACACTTAGGCTATTCATTTATCCATTACTTTAATTTGTGTGATTATAAAAATAATCAAGGATTTTTTACCTCCATAAGAAATAAAGACTTCGTGATTCTTTTATAATTACTCGTACAGAGGTATACGGAACAGGGTATAAAGCTCACTCATACTCTATGGAAAAGGGACGATCCTCCGACCAGACGGGTGTTGTGTCTGGTGGGCAACTGCCCGACGGTTGATGTCGGGACGTTGTATATATGCTAGACGCGCGGTAAACTCTGCTTGCGCGATGCAGGATTTGCGTGACGTCAGTGTGATGTGTAGCTCGCATGTGGCGGTATAGATACCGCTACATAATAATATGTTATTTGTATTTTATTTTTAAAGTGATGGGGATTTGTGAACGTTTTTTCCAAAAATCCCCATTATGAGCTCTATGAGACGTCAATGGGGATTTGTGCAAGAAAAGTTCACCAATCCCCATTTATCAATGTCAATGGGGATTAGTGGAATAACCCAGCTACACCCGGTTGGACTGGAAACCGACCCCAATATAGTTGGGATAGGGTTAGGTAGATTGATTAATTACATGATCTGGTAATCCGAAAAATCTTCTATGTAACAGAGAAGGATATTAAAATGAGACCACATACCTACTTACTAACAGTACAGCCACAAGAAAAAACAACCCATGTCCTAAATATCTTACCATATCGATAACAATGCTTCGTTCATAGTCTCGTCAAAGTACATTTTGACGACAAAAAACCTAGTGATTAGATAGTAAATAAAATTGTCAATAGTAGCCATGAAACGTCGTCGGCAACGTAAACAAGTTTTACAGCCTCATTTAACTAGATTACGATATGAATAACATTGTTATATACCCATTTGTTTTTATATTCTGAAAAACAAACTGATTTTGATATCCGGAGCAGAATAAATAAAGGAACTATTTATCGATGGGTTATTTTTTTTGTTATAGCTGGCTTTGTCTAAAGAAGATAAGTCTCCGGTAGCAAATCGCTTCCAAAAACATATTATTTTTGACTTACTATATGAAATATAACATCGGTCGGTAGTCTTCGGTAAAGAAAAACAACATGCATGAGAAAGAAATCCAGAACTTAAGTCTGAAATCGAAAATCCGCCTTGAGCAAGCATGGTCATCAATGCTTGTGCCTTCTTTGTATGAGAAGAGGCCATTGCCCTACAGTGGGACAATTACTAGTTGGTGTTATTATTATTTTTCTCAAACATGCTTGGAAATTCGAGCAGTATTTTAATAACCTTCTTCGAGATAAATCGAAAATGATGTACTGGTCAAATACATGCGAGCAGCGGCCGGCAATGTTAGTATGAAAATCCATATCTGTCGTTTTTAGCGGCCGAATAAATTACTATGAGAACTCATATCTGTCGTGTAATTTAAAAATGGAACGAATATTTTACTTCGACCCATGGCAACCAAGGAGGTAACTTATCAAAGATTTTATTTAAATCTCGAACTGGCTTAGCGAATATAGCTGTTTAAAGTGAAAAAGAAACAAATGAACATATTGGCGCGAGAAAAGTAATCTTCGTTCGTCATTGATTCTGAAATTTATAAAGTTTGAATGTCCGCACATAATTTGAAAAAGTACTATACAAGCCTTGGATGCATCCAGGCATTGATGGACACACGTATGTGTGCCTCGCCTTCGCCTCGGCCCACATTTTCACGTTTGTCCATCAATGCCTCTGTTGTTGGCCACTGCAGTAATGTACTATATGAGTCGTCGGTCCTCGGAAATTTAATTTTTCATCTTAATAGAAACAACATTAATTTAAAATTGTGTTTTTTATTTTATAAAAGTTTACGAGTAATGTAGATTACACATTTACTGGCTTGCATGTTAATCTCCTTGAGGACATGAAATCCAGGACTAGTACTTCTAACTCACACATATCCAGCATAGTTGTTTTAAAATAAAACTCACTGTAACGAAACTGAAACGACGCTCAATTCAATACAGTGATGTATTGAATTGAGCGTCGTTTCCGCAAAACATTTATTTATTTTTCCAATAATCTCTTACAATCAATCACCACCGATCTCAATGACCATCCTCTGCCCTCGTAAAGTGTTGCAAACCTAATTGTTGCCATCTTCTAAATAAAATATTATCCATTTAGTACCTAATCGACTAACTCAGCTCGATATGAATGAACACACTAAGAACATAAATATTTTGGAAATAATAAATAGTATAAATTCTTAACAGTTGGCTAAGCTGAATATGAGTGTTAGATGTGGAGTCACGTCATAACTGCACCGAGTGGAGTTAAAACTCACGACTTCTGCTCACTTTATCAATTTGGCCATGCATGCCGCTTCTAATAACAAGCAATCAACGTTTTTTTCCTCTTCAATATTCATACATTTACAATACACGTTCAATAGTCCCCAGACACAATCTAAGTATCTACCTTTACCTCCATTATACCAGTGTTAGTTAGTTTTTTACCGAGCGTAGTAACTTCTAGTGGTACCTCTGCAATCCTTGGGGAAATCAGGAGCCCAACCATACGAGTTGTTTACATTAAGTAGATATGACTACCTATTGAACTGTCATTGTTATACTGATAAAGGTATCCAAACCGACCCCTTTCTTTTTATCTATTTAGCCCATAATGTCCCACTGCTGGGCGAAGGGCTATCTTTTACTTTTCCAAACACATATGTTCACTGCCATTGCGGGTCAATACTTTCGGTAGTAGTCAAATTTGTCCCTCCATCTTCGTCTTGGTCTGTCGCGATTTCGCCTAGCATGTTATCGGACCCAATCAATCTACCTTTAGGTCTCGAAAATAGATCTAGTCAAGAAGATGATGGACGGCATTTCTTTGAAGACATTTAGGGAATTATTATAGAAAATATTTTAATAATATATTTTTTTACACGGAATACATTTTTTTTTTACAGTAGTCGTTGTGTGCCTTTTAGGCTGTGCTGAATAAATGTTATTTTTTTCTTTCTATATAGGTACTAGGTAAAGTATGATGGCCACATTGCCGTTAATAAGTTCTTCGTTTGCCGTCGACCTACATGTAATTTGAAACACATTATGTGCTGCTTGTTCGTAGTACTATATACTTTCAAAAATATATGTGTATAATACTCAAATCTGTGTGGTTATTTCCTCAAAAGACCATCTCAGACACTGCATGCTTCTCACATGATCTGACTAAAATTATCTCTGGACTTGAAGAAGAGACTGTGACCTCTGAGTTTGTTTCGGTCTTTCTTCTCAGAGTAGTCGGAAAATAAACATCGACTCATCTAGCTTTAAAACATAATTTATTTTTGACGTGTAAAAGTATTTTTTCTACCAATTTAGAGAAATTAATATCATCATTCACTAAATAACCACTATAACTGTGGCTTATGGCTTGTCAATTCATAACGGTATAGAAGACTCCTCCTTAGCCCCCTAGCTCTCCCTTTGATAAATCTCATTGCAATTTGCCACATGAATAACCAACTAATTACAGCATCTGCCAGTTAATATGCTACACATATGGAAACTTCAATCCGTAATTCCTGATAATCCTTTACCAAAAATATACGCACCAAAGCCTCGTTCAATATTCATTATAACTTGAGCATCTAAGTAAACCAGAAACTTAAATATTGCGAGTACTTACTTCAATAAATTAATTAAAACTCTCACACATTGGCAGGTATTGTTTTCAAAATGAGTTGGGAAATTAAATAAGTTTACCATATATTATTAATTTATATGTTGAAGTGTATGAATGTGGTTTCAATAATTTTGAAGTAAGTGAGAGAAGGAGAATTCTATAAGGTCTTATAACTGTTAAACCAGCATTCAATATTAACCATAACTGAGCCAACCTATTGGGTTGTTAGGTATCCTTGTTCAAAGATTAGTAAGAAAGTAAAGGTCACATGTTCGTTATTTTTAAAAGAGTAACCGTGGAGTTTCTTGCCGGCTCTTATCTATAGGAAACGACCAATTGGAACCGTGCTAGCTTCCGACGTTTCATAAGTGTCCATGTAGGTTTATGTGAAATAAAATATTTTGATTTAGATTTCGGTTAAATCTTACATCATTTTATCAGTCTAGTATTAGTTGTGAACTCAGTCCTTACAGACAGGTAATACGAGCCTGAATTTTTCCATGTTTACCATTACGTTGAGTTGTTTTTGGTGAGAAAGATATTTAATAAAGCTCCATACTTTTATCAAGTTGGTTGTAGACTCCACCATGGGCTGCCAATAGTATAGATACTTTGTGGAAACTAATAGCATGATCCAAATATGAGTATAAATTTAATTTTCATGAAAGTAAAATGTTACATAAACATTACCATGTTGCTGTAGACTAATTATGACTATGTGTTACTTTACGTCCGGTGATAATGACCCACAGTCTCACTTGGTTGCCTAAGTAAATCATTAATCTAAACAACGTCGTAATATACGACAAAACTCAACAACAAGGATATCCGTTCTATTTATCCAAAACTTCCTACCACACCAATTTTTAAGTATTTCCCCTTAACATTGTAATAAATTAACATTACGAGTCCCATTTGACTATTTCCACCACACATTTCAAAATGACAATGGACGTAGCGTACAGAAAATTACCCAGAAAATTGGGAAAACCACGGCTTTGAAAAAACTTTTTTGCGCTAACAAAAGGATGGAAGTCCGAATTACTTTTGGATGAGAATGGGCTCAATTCTCTGGATGATAAAGTGCATTTTCGTTTGGGATCGTGTTTGGGAAGGGTGGTCTCTGAAGGCTCCTCACGTCGTGTGTCGGGTACGTCACGTAGCCTGGCTGGCACTATGTTTATTATTCAATAGCTAAACGTAACAGACATGTTTAAAGTTACGGAGTAGGCTACGCTTAGAAGATATTGGAGTCAGTTGTATCTGATTTTAGTCCAAAAAGTATTGTGAAGTTTACGAGCTGTGTTATTCAATATAAAATTTACATGAGCGACGTGGCGGGTCTGGTTCAAATGTTAAGGTCTTTTCATGTGCATACTTAGTGATCTTTCTATATCAACTTCTGGAAACCTTTATATCTAAGTATATTCAAACGCAACGCAACGCAACGTTTAAGCAACGTTTTGCGAGAGTATTCTTGTTTTCTATGCGAGTTTTTATTTCACATTTCACAACATAATCCTGGGTGTTGTTTCTAAACATTGTTTTCACAATATCACATGCTATTATGTAATTGAACCGATTTCGTGTCATATCGTGGGTTTGAATGCGGGTTGGAACAACTTACCCTTTTTTTTAAATCCATTTTCTCTTCATTGAATTCGTTCACTTCTTTAACTTTTATGCTTTAGCGTAACTTACTTTACCAAAACGAAATTCCGCTTCTCTCCTAAAGATCATTAGTCTATCAAAACGTGCCACTGCATCTGAAGTTTCACTAAACTTTGGTCCACCGATCGGATTATCAAGCTCTTATCCGTTTTGTGACCGCAGACTTGAGTTATTTGCCTGGAAGTCATTTATAGCGTTAAACCCAACTTTGTCAGTTTTGTGGAGAGATAGTCGGCCATTGTGTACAGATGCTGGTCAAAAGATTCATGTTTGAGATAGTCGAGTGAAGTTTAAGTTATGATGATCTGAATATAATGAAGTACCAAAAGCCAAGGCAATTCTAGAGTAATTTAAGGTTAAAATTGTCATTTCTATCGAATCTGGCGTGCAGTGGAGTTTTTATTTTATTTTATTTTAAATGGGTTTGCTCTTGACTCTAGTCTAGGTCAGGGATGACTGAGATAAAGTCGACGATGGAGTGATCTTACCCAGAAGAAGCCTATTCACTCTCACTTTAAAGAGATATGGGTTGTATGCAGTCGGAAACACAGGCGCAGGTAGAGAATTCCACTGTTTTGCTGTGCGCATTATAAAAGATGTTTGTTCATCCATAATCGAGACTATAGCACCTTACCTAGCTTTGATATTTAATTTGTGTGTAGATCAAGGAGTCTTCCCAGATTTAATGAAATACAGTAAGGTTATACCACTTTTAAATCTGGGGACAGCAAAGACACCAACAATTATAGACCAGTATCCGTGTTGCCGGTATTCAGCAAGGTTTTCGAAAAGGTAATGCTCAATCAGATGCTTAATCATTTTAATACCAACAAAATCTTACACGATCAGCAATATGGTTTCACTAGAGGACGTTGTATGACTGACGCCGGTGTCACTTTATTAAAACACATATTTACAGCGTGGGAGGAGGCCCAGGATGCCAAAGGAATCTTTTGTGACCTCTCCAAGGCATTTGACTGCGTTGAACACAAAACCTTGCTCTTAAAACTTGAGCATTACGGACTAGATAAACTTGCGCTTAGCTTAGTAGAATCTTATTTAAATGATAGACAGCAAAAAGTCCAAATAAATGATGTGTATTCACGTGGTTTAAAAGTAAAAATAGGTGTTCCACAAGGCTCAATATTAGGTCCTTTCCTCTTTTTAGTATATATTAACGATCTACCCCATTTATTAAAAAACCTATTAAATTATTTGCTGACGATACTTCCTTAATTTTTAAGATAAATAGACGTGCATCAAATCTTGACGACGTAAATAACGCCCTACTGCAGGTACATGATTGGTTCACTGCTAATAATTTAGTATTAAATGGGAATAAAACTAAATGCATAAGATTTGCTTTACCGAGTGTTAAAAGTAATGATTGTGACATAGTATTGAATAAAGAGAAACTAGAATTCGTCGATAAAACTGTTTTCCTGGGGATCACGCTCGACTCAAGGCTGCAATGGGGTCCTCATTTAACATCTCTTGCAGGACAGCTAAGTTCAGCAACATATGCTGTGAGAAAAATCCGTCAATTTACTAATGTAGATACCGCGAGGCTAGTCTATTTCAGTTACTTTCATAGTATCATGTCTTACGGTATTTTACTATGGGGACGGGCTGCAGATATCGAGTCTATTTTTATTCTGCAGAAAAGAGCCATCAGAGCAATATATTGCCTCCGCAGGCGCGATTCTCTAAGGGAACTGTTTAAAGATATTAACATCATGACGGTACCTTGTCAATATATCTATGAAAACATCATGTACGTAAGAAAAAATTTAAATCTTTCAGTAAAAGAGGTGAAAGACATAACTATATGACTAGAAAAAGGGACCAATTAGTTCAACCAGGTTTCAGACTGGCTAAAGTAGACTCATCCTTCATGGGGTACTGTTTAAAATGTTATAATAAAATACCTCCCCACATACTCCAACTGAATGAAACAAAATTTAAATCTCGTATAAAACGCACACTATGCAGCCAAGCATATTATAAGTTGGGGGATTACATCGCTGACAAAGATGCTTGGCTCAACGCTGGTCCTGCTCCACAGTGGGGCATAAATTAATTGATTAGCATTCGCAAATATTGTTGGAGCTGCTGAAGATTGTAAAAACAACAACATATTTGCATTGTATAAATTCAATTTCTTAACAATGTATAATTGAATAGCACATGTGTGAGCACTATGTACCTACTATAAAGCCACCATTTACTAGGCTCGTCTTTCATTGACTTGAATGTGCCCTGGCGACTGAGAGTATGTCATGCTCACTCAAATGTTTCGCTGGTGGTGGCGTGTGTGTTGGATCATTAAGTTCCCTTCAAAATGGTTGAGCTGAATGGTGCTGATCCATGCGTCATGTTCGTGAACGGGCGCCGTCAGTAGGGACTGGTCAACTCTTGGCTGCCACGGCTTATTTTAATTTAAATTTTTGAATTGTTTTTTTTTATCTTTTTTATTACGGATACTTTAAACGTGCACGTCTTTCTACATAGTTCTCACATTTTTTATTTGAACATGAATGATGTAAACAATTTGTTTTTTTGTAACTATATATTGATTTAAAAGAGTGTCCATGGAGTTTCTTGCCCGTTCTTCTCCATAGGTACCTACTACGCTTTGGAATGGGCAACTAGCTTCATTTTTCTGACTGACTGACCCTTTGACAATTCAAAAGTACCTGTAATCGGTTTATTTGAAATAAATGCTTTGAGTTTTGAGTTTGAGTTTGAGATTGATGTTTGTAAGCGCTTAGTGCGAATTGGTGGAATAGCAACTAGGTAGGGATGGTAACTTGCAGTGCGCCTAGATGGCCGATGGTAGAAGGGGGCCAGTGGAGTGGGGTCGTGGAGTTCTTGGGCACACTCATCGAAGTACAATCTGTAGAAGACCAACAAGCAGGCAACCTTGCGGCGATGAGCCAAGCTGTGAAGCTTGGCATCCACCAGTTTTATATCGCCAATGAGTCTCTTAGCTCTGCGTTCCACCGAGTCAAGTACGGCAAGTTGGTATTTAGCTGAGCCATCTTAAAGGTAGCTGCAATACTCCATGCAGGATCGGACTTGCGCTTTGTACAGGGTTAAAAGCTGTCCAGGCTTAAAGTATCGCTTCACCCTATTTAGGATGCCCAGCTTCTTAGCCGCAGTTTGGGCTTTATACTCGATGGTGGCGCCGAAGTTGATACCAGATGTCAACTCCATGCCTAGGAGCTCGAGCCGATCAGTTACAGGAACAGATGTACCCCGAAAAATAGGAGATTGGTCGAAACGACTCCTTTTAGCGGTAAAAAGACACGCCTGTGTTTTGGTGGCGTTAAAAGACACCAGATTGTCAACACCCTACTGGGAGACAAAGCTTAAGGTCAAATCTGTCCGCTCTACCATGGCCTCTCTAAAGGAACAAACTTCGGCCCCGCTGGTTTTTGCGCTGGACAAGTATCTCTCTGAAACAGTACTGTCATCTGAGTACCCAACAATACTAGGCTGAAGTAGGTCATTGATGTGCAGCAGGAAAAGAGTTGCAGAGAACAGAGCCTTGAGGAACTCCGGCATCAATAGCCATAAGGTCGGAGGAGCAGCCTTCTGCGACTACTCTGATCGAACGTTTGCTAAGGAAGTCTGATATTCAGCTACAAAAATCAGCCGGGATGCCATAAGCAGGAAGAATGCTAAGTAAACCAGCGTGTCAGACCCGTCAAAGGCCTTCGAGATATCAAGCAATACAGCAAGTGCCTCGCCAGGTTTCTCGATGGCTTCGCCCCAGCAGTGCGTGTCATACATAAGAAGATCGCCAATTGACCGTCCCCGGCGAAAGCCATATTGACGGTCACTGAGGAGATCATTGTCTTCAAGGTAGGTCAGCAACTTACTGTTCAGTACCCTTTCCATAACCTTGCACAGAATGGTAATGGCGATTGGACGGTAATGGGCAGGGTTTGCACGGTCGCCCTTTTTGGACACTTGTTGTCCATTCGCAAGCCTCCAGGAGTTTGGCACCGTTCTCTTTTTAAGAGAGAGGCGGAGCAAGCGTGTCAACACAGGAGACAGTTCTGGCGCACACTGCCTCAACACTTTCGCTGGAATGCCGTCAGGCCCGCTGGCCTTGTTCACGTCTAGATTGCACAATGTGAAGTGCGATCTCCGACATCGTGGAGTCACATTGAGGTACAGTAGGTGGTTGCTTGGAGCCAGCGTCCAGACGTGAATTGCTTGCAAAGAGAGATGCAAAAAGATTTTCTTTTTCAGTTGCAGAGTGAGCCAGTGAGCCATCAGGTTTCATCATTGGAGGTAAAGTGGGACGACAGAAATTCGTTTCAACCGCTTTAGACAGAGACCAGAACTGTTTACTACCCGGAGGGTGCGCTGCTAGTTTGACCCCAATACGTCCAACATGGACAAAACGTGCCCCACGAAGAACCCGTTTGCAGAGCTTGGCGGCAGAATTAAAGGCTGTTTTCTTCGCGCGAATCCTACGCGCTCTAACATTGCGGTCGCGGGCCTTGACCCAGGCTTGGTCTACGCAGACTCCTTTCGGGCCTCAGCGTAGGCGCATTCTGCATTATACCAAGGCCGGGATTTGTGTCCGAGCGGGATGGTGGAAAATGGAATAAAATACTCCATCCCCTGCCGAATCACGTCCGCAGCCACGTCAGCACAGCACGAGGGGTCACCCGAGGAGAAGCACACTTGCCGCCATGGATAAGACGCAAAGAAGTGCCGCATCTCATCCCTATCCGCTGACCCGTAACGCCATACTCGCCTCGTGCCTCTAGGACTCTCATCTGGAGAAGAGCAGGTCGATATGGATTTCACCAGACAGTGGTCATATGTTCCCAGCTAGGCTGAGAGCGATACTGAATGACTGTCCGGATCAGTTGCCAGCAGAAGGTCCAAGCAATAGGAAATATGGCCGTCAACAACCGGTACCCGCGATGCCACATTTACCATCTGGTTAGGTCTAGCGTTAAAGCAAACTTGCGCGCCGCTAGCCCGGCATGGTCAGTTTTCCAGTACGGGAACAACCACTCTTTATGATGGGCGTTGAAGTCCCCCGGAAAAATGAGCTTCGCTCTTGGGTACCGCTGCTGGGCTACGTCAGTCAACTCCACGAGGAAATTAAAGAGCGCTGTTGTCTCCTGGTCACCACTGTGCGATCGGTAGACGTCGATATAGAGAGATTTCTCCACGCCAGTGTCCACAAGTAGCCATATGGCAGAAAAACCCGGTTTCTCAAAGCAACGGAGACGACGACAACAAATATCATCGCGGACGTACACAGAGCCCCAGCTTGTTTCTTGAACTTGTGTTCAAGAGAGTAACCCGGGTAGTTGAGGTACGCCGCATCCGACGGGGTTGTTATCTTCGTCTCCGTTAGGAAAAACAGGTGCGGCTTCTCGGCCTCAAGGTGGTGATGGTGATGGAGTATTTTCCCTACGACCCAGTTTGGTTTTCTGAATTGCGATTTCAGGTTTAATCCAACTAATATCAATCAGATTGAGCATTCCTAAGCAAACACCAAATTGTCAAAGTATATATTTATGTATGTTCCCTAAGCAAAGTACACACAAACATAAATGTGTAAGTAACACTGTTTATCTAAATTATCAAGATGTGTAAGTAGTATGACAATGAGAGGATTATTCTCAGAGGAACCGAAGACAGCATTATTTTCTGTACCAAAGTCACCTCGCAATCAGTCCGCACCAAGACACCTTATTAAATTACTTTATCTCTAACTACGAGTAGCATTAGACATCTTAAATAATCCAAATTGGAAACGAGCGTAATAATAAATTAACCCAGTTATTCTAACCTAGTAATGGTTATTTTGGCTCATCAATATTAAGAGGTTACAGGAGTATAATCGTAGGGGTGCTCAGGGCGCTAAGGACGCCACAATTTATCTACTCGCCTTGGGGGGATGAAATAATCAAGGGAGATTGGCTAACACTCTTTAAGGATAAATATTTTGCGAAGAGTGGCGGTTTTAGAAGAGATAGTAGGTTTAGAAGTAAGCGGGAAGATTTGGGGCGCTTTAATTTGGTGTTGGGGGTTTCTATAATAATGGGAAGAAGATTTAATTTATAAAGTATATATTAAATAAGATTGCGTCAGTATAGCAAGCCTTTTCAAGGCTGCGAGTTCGAAACTGAAGGCCTGCTCTCTAAGTCCGTCAACGAAGATACGGGCCCGTCCAAAAGTAGTTCGAAACATCGAAATGAATCCTTGAATCCGACATCCAATTAATTAACTTTTTTGAACGGGAAAAAACACAGCGGGAGTAGGGACAGCAGTCAAATCGTGGTATCAATCATTCTTAGGTCGGGCCCAAACTAATCTTATGTCCGTGGGTGATACGGAGTAGGAATCGCCCGTAACTTAGGTTGAAACTACGGATTTTATGCTTTTGGAGTAGACCTCGTGCTTCGGATCTAATATTTATTTGTATAGTTTTTGTTTTTGGTCCAAACATTTTAGTCATATTCAATTACGAAAATGTTGCTCTCTGTACCCTGTACAAAAAAAAAAATTCAAACCGTGTGCAGTACCATTGTTCTATATCAGTCCTTATACGTAAATAAACTCTCGTCCTTTTCTCATGGAAGTAGACATACGCGAATCAAATCTTTTTGTATCTACGTACTCGTACATAACACCAAATACGTGCGCCGTATGATTATATAGTCTGTTCAGCTTCACCTCTATCTAACACCTACGAACACAGTGCCCTACAAAGCCTCAATCTTCTATTTTCAGCCCTTTAATCAAACATCAGCTCAATCATTACACCCAGAGACTAAAGGTCAATTCTAGGTAACGCCTGCTTCAAAGGGCTGGAGGCTGCGATCAGTTTCCGGATATCCGGTGAAATTGGCGCCGTAACAAAGTCGGCAGCTTTCAATGAGGGAGCACTGATACACGCTAACGAATGGAATGGGTGCAGTTGTGAGCGGTGGTGTTGAAGATACAAAGGATATTACAGGTGTTAGTTAAGAGGCAATAGCCGGTGGAGTAGGAGATTTTGATGCATGGTAGTGATTAGGTAGAGGCATTTGAAAATCTCAAAGCTACCAATATTTGCAAAAAATAAATAAATGAATAAACGTTAATTTTCATTAATATGTTATAAATTTACACAGTATTTGTCTGTTTGTTGATCTTTATAAACAGAATGATATATTTAAAAAAAACATTATTTCAAAAAAAAAAACAGTACTTTTAGATGGCACATGAGCGTGGGAATTGGCGCAAGAAAAGACAGGCGTATTCCCAGTAGTGGGCGAGGTCGGACTGTGAATGATGAAAACGCGATTGATGTCTAACATAAAAACATATTTCTATCTATAACAACAGCATATTGCCATTGTGATCCCTCTATTGTGAACTCAGCTTAAAGCCCTGGACCCTAGAGTTTAAAACTTTTTTACACAAAAAAGAATCGTCCAAATCGGTTCGCCTAGAAAAAAGTTCTGAGCTAAGACACATAAAAAAAAAATACAGCTGAAATGAGAACCACCTCCTTTTTAAAAGTCGGTTAAAAATAGCTAGAACTGAAGCCCCGCCTTACTCAAGGTGTTAACCAATACACTGGCCCCTGATACTGGGGTTCAAATTAAACTTTAGCTTTGTACACAATTAACGTCTTATATTCTCTTTTGTGCTGGCTTCACAGTCTACAGTGATACTAAATTATTATTGCAACATAACGGTTCTAGAAACAATGTTACATTGTTTGTTGAAACGGATTCTGTGAAGATCTTTTGCGAGATAGATTAATATAAGGTGAGAAGAGAATTGTTCGTTCTTTGAGCAGTTAATAGCATCCCCCATTTTAAAACTACTTTTAGAACGAAGTTTTTTAATGCGGCTTGCGGTAGAAGTAAACTGGTAGAACGTCACGTAACGAAAAAGCGCTATACCCCTCCATGCTACTTTCTCTCTCTCTCTCTCTCTATGTCTGTCTCTTTCTATTACAAGTAATATAGAGATACAGTTTTCATGGTTTTTGAGGGTACTAAAGCCGATAGCGAGGTCAAAATGAAAATTTAAGACGATGTCAACTTTATGAGAGCTTCTAAAAACGTATACTAGATGGCTCTGTATTAAAAACGCTTATTAAATTCATACCTTCTCTCTCTCTCTCTCTCTGTGTCTTTCTATTATATACGAGTGTGTGTGCGTGCAAGGATCGCGTAACAAACTTTTTTTCCTGACGGGGGTCCCCCAACCACACACTTTTTTTTCGTAACACGTTTTTGCAGAATCTTACTGAAAGCCAAACAAGTCAAGACCAAGATTGCCCATAGGACCATTTTATAAGTAAAACAGTTCCTTGTCCTTGCCCTTGGTCAAACTGAAAAAAGGAAAGTCATGAAACAGAAGTCCATTGAATCTCCACTACTAGGCAAATTAAATATCAACGGATCAAAAAGAAATCACAAGCACATGCGAAACGCATTTTTTTTTTTTTTTCAGAAGTCTGCCCAGCTTAAACCTGTCTACAGCTGGTCAGATAACAGTGTCACCGTAGAGTGGAAACAATAACCAGAATTGGCATCGGAGTGGAATGTGTCGTGTTACATAAGAGAGATTAACCGTCAACGAATGTTAGTTGATTGTTTCGTTCGATGAAGTGTAATGGATGTGATGATAATGTAGTCTAATGAATTGTTTTTGTTACCAATCGAAGCTATTGATTTGATGTGTGATCTTGAAGGTTATTCACCAATAGAAAGAAAATATTTGAGGTAAAACATGACGCAAAGAAAAAAACAAACACAGAAAACTTTTTTACAAAAAAAAACCGACGTTTTTTTTGTAAAAAAGTTTAAATTTTTCACTTTTTAGTCAAAATCAAAATCAAAATCTTTTATTTCACTTATACCAACATGGGCACTTATGAAACGTCAGAAGCTAGGTGCACGGTTCCAATTGGTTGTTTCCGATGGAGAAGAGCCGCCAAGAAAATCCACGGTTACTCTTTTAAAAATAAGAGGCTTTTACAATGTTTCCAATTACAGTGTTGATAGATATGGGAGGACAGTGTAGGCCTGTCAACAAGTAACACGTACTCAAAAAAAAAAAAAAAGGTACACAAATCTAGTCTACAAGTTAGGTCTACAACGTTCTCACATTCACAAAATATAAAAGAATATAAATATAAAAATAAAAGCCTATTTAGACTAAACGACATGATTGCCATTACTACTGTAACAAATCAGAATCAAAATCCTATCCACAAAAGCCATAAATAAGGAGTTGAAATAAGAATCCGTAGTATATAATGTCAAATAATGAGATTATGTCAAAGAAGTAAGAAAAAAGAAACAAAAAACTTCGTAATTTGGGAACAGTTAATATACATTTACTTAGTAATGCCGTTAATGTGGTACCAGAGAAGCCACATGTGCAGAAGGAATTATTGGCAAACTTCCTTGTCTTTAACGTAGTGGGTCAGTTATTAATATTATAAATCTAAGTTACAATAGCTTATTGTCAACTGCACATCATCTTTTACAAAATATTCCTTTTCCCGACACAGGGACGTTAACTGTTGAGGAGTTCTCCTGTTAAGAACCAAAACCACTGGATGGTGAAGCTACCATCAGGTCCATTTCACCATATGTATTGTGACGAGCATAAATTGCTTAGCAACCATATTAAAATCGAATCGCAACCCGTGAAATACTTATTATTGAGAAGTTCCAGTGGCCACAGTTTCCACCTCACCGAATGGTGCTTTCCAAGAGCAATTGCACCAGTTACAACAGTATAAAAACTACCGAAATCGCTATAAGTGTGCCTATAAAATTTGAGGATTTCCCTCGATTTCCATGGGATTCCCTCATCAGATTCTGACTTGGTGACAATGGGACCACCTCGAGAGTATACCCATTCAAACAATAAAAAAAGAAAATTCAAAATCGGTTCACAATTGCCGGAGAAATTGGTAAACAAATATTAAAAAAAAAACATACATACAGTCGAACATACGAGTATAACCTCCTCCTTTTTGGAAGTCGGTTAAAAAGAACGATTTGGAAGAAAACATGCGTCACATCCATGCAAAACCAATGAACGCTTCTAAAGCGTACCTATGGCCATGACTAGCAATTTTGAGAATTTAATTCGGGCACTTAAGCCACAGGTACCGTCAAAGAGATGTCAGCATAATTGATGAGGTCCGATATGGCCGATGCCTGCCGGGGTAGCGGATTGTTCGAAAGAGTTACCGTGGCCCTGGCGCACAGGCAACTGAAGGTACACGAGTGGGGTTTAGTCAGTAAGAGTCTGACACACCCTTCCGCTCCGCCCAAAGCGGTAGAGGTAATTAGATGACTTCAAATTAAAAAAAAACACACACAGGTACCGTACTTTTCAAGCTGGATTATTAAATAAGACACGAGTATCCGAGTCAGATAAGGAAAACGAGCGAAGGATAAGTGTTATATCATAAAATATTAATACACACAGTCTATTGAGCCCACCTAAGAGGAAGAACGGAATAAGTATAATAAAGGTAGTAATTTCTTATGGATAAACGAAAAAGATTTTCGCCGTGACGACAATAGCACTCAATAAGACGAGCTTGTATTTATTGATACAGTTGGAGCTACTCAGAAGGATTCTACTTCCTTCGAATCTCTCACCCATTTACATCAGTTGAAAGTTACGCTGTGCAGTATACATTGAGGCTATACTAGGTGATTTCCCCCGAGCATGCTGACAATTACGGAAAGTGAATCGCATCCAATTTTTACCATCAACTTACATATCAGTTTCGGCTTTTTGTTAAATTGCTGTAGAGTGGTGAACGATTCACTCAGCTTTGCCGACAGTTTTTACGACAATTACCATTTTGATCGGTACAGCAACTTTTTTTTCACCATTAACATTAAAACATCCATTATAATGTATTAAGAATTTGAATTCAGGTCGGAAATGGTTCTTCAGCTCAATTAAGAGGACCATAAACTTCGTACTAAAGCCGATTCTATCATTACGCTGCTTATCTGAGTAATATCGTTTCTTTATTATTTTAACTGCCGTCGTTAGCTTTTACGTTAGTAGTTATAAATTGTAGAAGAAATAGACCCGTAAAGTGGCTATATATTTTGTTACTGTCACAGATTGTTTTGTAGGATACACTGACAAGTATTTTCCTTGGGGAAAAAGCTAAACAATTAATATTATAAAATTATACTATTGAAACGATTATACTTAAGCAACATTTCAATTTAAAATCCGGCTTAACTTCGGCTTGTTCTATTTTCTTGCCCGATTTTATCAATCGTTAGATTGGGCGCTCTCCTAATCCTTGATCGAAAATTTTATATTATTTGCTTGTTTTTTAGCAAACAGTGTATCTGCGTATGTAACTCTTACAAATCCTAATAGTCACAAGCAAACTCATAATTCAAAATAGACCTGTTGCAAATCAAACAACTTGAAAAAAATATGTTTGAATAGGTTTTTGTTTGTCCTAACCCTACATTGAATTTTCTTTGGCAACCCTCTTATTAAAGTATGTCACCTAATATCATAGCTTATAGCACTACAGCATTCGGGTACTGGGTTTATTTAGAAGATTGCCAACACTTGCGTAACTCCCTCAATTTGGATGACTATGCATGGTACTTACCATGAGACTATGAGGCTCCCCTTCCAACATAAAAATCACTTTGTATGCCTCCCATATTTCGGGCGCTTACGTCTTGCAAGGAAGCCATATTCTTAGTTGTGTCCATTTCATGGCTTATTTTTGGCAGAAACGACTAAGCAGTATTTATATTTTATTATATTACATAGGAACATTACAAATAATGTCGTTACTCTATTTCATATTTTGTATTGAATTTCCCAGAAATATTTTCCAATCATAGGCTATCCGACTAATATTACATTCAACAAATAATAATAATAATTCTTCATCATAATAATACCATCTTGTCCTAAATAGGATCTCTTTTAAAAAAAAGAGATCTTAGTTACGCAAAATCTGTTTATAATGTCCATAATTGTGACCACTTCATTATAACGGAAATGGTTACTGTCAGGAACAATAGAACATTTCACTGAATACAAACTTAGTCCTTGATACTGCTTATGGATATCACCAAGTAGCTGTTTATGTAAGCAAGCAAGCATGTCGTCTTATAAATGGATCCTTATATCAGGAGGTCGATTCTTATGATTTCCCTTGGCGCATATTGCTTCAAAACGACTCCCCTACAACTTCACTGAGACTTCTTATATGACATTTTATAAAACAATTTTTTTAACTATCTGGATGACATAGTTGGCAAATGGTCATTAGCGAAGCATTGCAGAAGAGAATTGCATTTAAAACTTATTAAATGAAATTCTTGGCAACATTTATTTGTTTGTGTATCTCTTTAAGTTTTTACTTCAAAGGATCATAACTTGTATAAGTTACTACAGTTGATTAAGGCTAAGTGTTTTTATGCAAGTTGGTCTAGTCGATGTTAAAAACTTAATTACATAATCATTTTAAAATAAAATTAAAATAAATTAGGACCTGACTATGCGTCTGAAGACGAGTAAAATATTTTTTAAACCTTAGACATACACCTTAATACATAGTGACTCGTCCACAGAATAACGTCTAAAAAGATTTCTCTTATAAAATTTCTTGAAAGTTATGTAAGAAATAAATCCTAAGAACCTCTCCGATACAGGAAGAGACATTTTATAATTAAACTCAAAATAGATATAGGTCCCGTCTAACACAGAGTGAAACCAATCGTAGAGCTTTCGGGATAGACCTGGCGAGTTGAATCGGCCCGCAAATCGGATGGAAAGCCGATCGCATAGGCATTGCAGGAATTCTGGCGGCGCGCCGAAATACATTACGAGTCGTACACGTTCCGTATACGTGTCGTTACAACCACTGACGTAGAAATAGACACGGTTTAAGATAGTGGTGACGTGTTCCTTTAGTGTTAATATTTTTAGTGAATAAACGCGATTTATGTGTCAAAGTGAATTGGAAATGAAGGCTTCATTAAACTAAAAATATAATTTAAAAAGTAACAGAAACTCCATGGTCCAGTAACGTGTGATTAAGATTGGCACTGACTGACTGACCCTTTATATCATGAAGGTCAGGGGTAATTGTATAAAAATGTTGGGCAGTAGAATTCTTCTACAAATGGTAACATAGTCTTGCTATTATGAAATATACTTGGCAAGGAAGGTAATTACGAAAAAAAAATCCAAATGGTTTCACAAAGCCATTTTAGCTTTCGACTTTTCCTGGAAAACATTATATGAAACACAATCATTTATGTTACAATACCCTTCAATATTGAATACAAGACACACAATACCCCAAGAAACATGGTTACCAAAATACAGGATGACCTATTTACGACATTTTACTAATTACGACAAATTATCTATTATTCGTCGGACGCAAACAGCTTACGAAAATAAGGTCGTCAGAACAATAGGAAATTAGTACCTTGCATCTGACAAATAACGGTCCAAGTCAGCTTCCTATCTTTGACGGGAACTTATTTTTGACGTAAAGGGGGTAAACCAACAGCGCAGATTATTCGCCTAAGGCTTTTCTTGGGTTCTGCGAAACTTCCAAGGGGCCATGTACAAGAAAATGATCTTTATAGTGAATAGATAAAGGATATTTTTGCGTGAATGTTTTGGTAATGACGTTGGAGGTGTAGTATTGCTTAATAGTATCCGTATAGATAGTTAAGTAAATGTAAATAAGTCTCGCAGTAGTATGCAAGTTCATTTACTTGAACGTTTATGGTTTACGGAGAAGCTAATGAACGTCGCATCTTATTTGCTTTTTCCTTAATGAAGTAAAACACAAAAATGTAGTTCGCACCCAAGTAGTAGAGGATTTATTTTTTAACCACAGAGTCCTAATTACGAAACGAAGCAAAAGAAGTATGTTAGGATCGCAGCAGATGGATTAGTTTCTGCCTACCCTCATGGGAAGAAGGCGTGCAACGTATGTACGTATGACTCCTAATTAGTGAACAGAATTTACTTTTCCAAAAGTGGATCCAATAGCCTTTTTAAAAAAAAGGAAATGGCGCAATTTCCTAAAATTTTTGAATATTAGTATAAAATTGTGAGACTAGTGATACTAATGAAAATTAAGTACTTAATTTAGTTCTCTTTCCAAGTCTTAGGACTTGCGCTGCTTGCTTTTACGCGCCGTGGCTAACTCAAGCAATTGTTTTAGAACAATTGCCTGAGTTAGCCACGGTGCGTTCTTCAATAAAAGAAGCTTAAAAGTAAACCAATTAACATTCATAAAAATATAATTCATATTACCTCAACGGTACACACCAATAAAGAAGAGGAAAAATGGACTTCCAGAATTATGAAAAGCAAGGAAAATACTGAATTATTAATTTACATTATACATCTGTCGAGGTGTTATTCTGTAGATGATAACTTCTCGCCCGCCCTTCGGCAGTTTCCGGTTTGGCAGGGCGGGCGGCATAATCAGGAATTTACCGAACAATTGTAATAAGAGAGAAAACGTTTACTTAGCAATGGAATCGTTTCATTTTAATATTTAATTAGTTTTTAACACTTTTATTACTTCAATTAATGTGATCGAAGAGTAAACGGAAAGTAATTTATTACGGATGAGTTTTTTGTTGATAGATGGGGATTTTTAGATGGACTATTACTTCAAGGCCGGTACGTTGTAGCAATATTCTGGGTCAGTTTTTCTAATAGAATCTACAATCTACAGGGAGACACAATTTCTGAAATATTTCAATCTTTACTTTTACGACACCCATCAGAATTGAAAAGTAGACTTCTATTTTCAGTCTAAAGTAAATACATAATAAAAAAAATCTAATCAACATCCCAATCCCACGCAAAACAGCGAACTTCTCCGATGTTTTCCGAACACGCACGGACAATACCGGACGATATAATGAGTTATGAAAAGCGCCCATCGTTCCAAGAGGAAAT
The DNA here is from genome assembly GCA_916610205.1 of Griposia aprilina. Taxonomy (NCBI): domain Eukaryota; kingdom Metazoa; phylum Arthropoda; class Insecta; order Lepidoptera; family Noctuidae; genus Griposia; species Griposia aprilina. The sequence continues at coordinate 1,970,483 of OU744295.1, read as the reverse complement.
GAAATCTCGAACTTTCAATATTTGCACGCGAAACACAGTTTAAATGGGGATCAAGCTTTGTTTGCGCAACTTATGTTACAATTGTTGTATGCAAACATGTGCTCAGTAATCATGGAGGATTTCCGCGCGTAATATTGTGTTTTTATTTATCTTCATTGCATGTTCGTTGTTGTTCGTGTGTTGTTTGTTTGTAATGTATTCCGACACGTGCTCGAAGTTGGTAGGTGAAGTCAAATGCCATGTTTGATGATATGACATTTGAATGTCGCTGTTACAAGTGCCTTCAATCTAACGGGTGAAAACTGGAAATATTAAAGTTAGTGGCTTTTGAACGGTGTATTAGGACACACGTGTTAAGAGATAGAAGGAAACGAATGAAAATGGTTATTGAAATAGATTGTATTCTTTTTTAAACAATTATTTTAACTCGTTTTTGCAACGTTAAAACATAGTAGTTGCTCGTGACAGGCTATGTCATCGATCAAATTAGTCTCATTACAATAATAATTGAATGAAGGGGACTTTGATTACCAACCCAAAGAAAAAAAAAACAAATTCAGAAGCCAAGTGTATAGGATTTTAGGCTCAGTAGTCGATCGTTAAGTTTTAAAATCTTACCAAATACTACACAAGTATACGTTTTTTGAGGATGTTTATTTACTCATAAATGACTGAACGGAATCAGATATTTTACACACACACTTATATGCCATACCCTTTTTTTTTTTTTTTTTTGTGTGGGAAATCATCAAATGACCTCTCCCGCTCTGGGCGGAGCGGAAGGGCGTGTCAGACTCTTACTGACTAAAACCCACCCGTGTTCCTTCAGTTGCCTGTGTGCCAGGGCCACGGTAACTCTTTCGAACAATCCGCGACCCCGGCAGGCGTCGGCCCTGTCGGACCCCGTCAATTATGCTGACAACTCTTTGAGGCGCACGTGGAACACGACGCGCCGTCGACCCGGGCCTGGTCCTTACCGGACGGCGAGCTGCCCATTGCTCGCCGTCCGCAGGCCCGCGCCTACGGTGGCCGGGAGTCGGCTATGGACTCCCGACGCCCAGGGTGTCTCCTCCTGCGGCGACTAGGGGCGTGAGGGCGCAATGATTGCCTCTCCCTCACGCGCTCCGCCTCCTCCTTCGCGAGCATTACTGCTTCGCAGAAGGAGGTGACTGCTTCCCATTCTCTCTCGCTCCGTACTATGGCCTGAACCAGGGCCGGACGCGAGAGATCGCCGCCGCCGATCGCCGCCACGAGGACACGGCGGTGCTCCGCCCAAGCCGGGCAGACCTCCACCGTATGCTCCACCGTGTCCTCCGGTCGATCCACACAATGCCAACACCCGGGCGTTTCCTCCCGCCTTATCCGAAACAGGAACCTCCCGAAACAGCCATGTCCGGTGAGGACCTGCGTCAGGCGGAAGGTGAGGACGCCGTGGCGCCTCTCAAGCCACTCCTCAAAGAGGGGACTTACCGCCGCAATTGTGCCATACCCTGGATTAACAAATAGAATACAATAATTTGAAATATTGTAAAAGCCCCTTATTTTTAAAAGAGTAACCGAGGAGTTTCTTGCCGGCTCTTCCCCATAGGAAACAACCAATTGGAACCGTGCACCTAGCTTCTGACGTTTCATAAGTGCCCTTGTAGGTTTATGTGAAATAAAATATTTTGATTTATATTGAATACTTTTGGTTTGGGTGTATAAAGTAGTTCCTTTGGGGATAGTGAAACTCCGGCAGAGCTAATATCTTCTTCTTGGCGTGTCGATAGCAATCTATGTACAGTCAGCCCAGAATTTAGCTATGAGCTTGGCACCTTCTGTGGCATCCATCAGCTCCTGTAGCGTGCAGGCAACTGGACACGCTGGGCACGATATTCATTGTTTGTAGGACAGCACCATATTTACACTCCAGGGTGGAGTCTTTTGTGAATCTCCACGTGAGCAGATTTTCTTTGCTTCGGCCTACCTGAGCTTTATGTCTATTTAAAGACTTCAAGGTACGCCAAAGCAACTCATGTCCATGTTCCAATATGATACCATAATTTACATAACATTGTCGGATATTTAACAATGTGAATCGCCATTTTGCCATATTTTTGTTCGGCGATATTCACCTGAAGGATTATTTTTATTTCTATTCCGGATCACCAAGGTTACCAAAAAATTCTTAGCAACAGGACAATACAAAACATACGGAGATTCAAATTTATCCGTATCGTGTTTATCTTCGCCCAATCCACCCGGGCAAAATTGATAAAACTCAATATCCGTTGTTTATTAATCCGAAAGTGCTTTTATATCCGGTTCTCATATCGATTGGCGATATTAGCCGTAGTTAGTGATTGGATGTTGTTGTGATTTTGGCTCGCTTCGATGTTTCTGTACGATCTAGGTCATGTTACGGGAGTCTTTGAGAAAATTACTATTCTATTGTTACTGAAAGGCAGGCATAAAACTTTTGGCGTCTCATATTGATATCTAGATGTTAAATAAAGACGTGTTAGGAAATAGTAATACAATTAATATTAGAAGACGCCACAGAAGTGACACTTGGACTAAATAGTTTTGACAACAAAGAAAAGTTTTTTTTTAAAGAAACATTTGTTACAAGCTTTGGTAACAAGACAGTACGTACGTATTTGATTAAAGGAGAGTTTAAGTAATTTTCAACATAATATTATTTCTATGCAATTTCGTTTTATGACTACAACATTTTCGGATTCCAATTAAAATTTGCCTTCACTTAACCACATGAGCATTGTGGTCAGAAGATCGTCCACCCCATCAATAACCATTACTGTTTACATTTTGCTTTTTACGTAATCGAGTTAGAGACTTATTACACAACTTCGCCTCCAAAGGGGAGCAGGTAGTCAAAAAAATAATTTCACGAAAGTTTACTGAAAATAACTATGCCATTGAAATTACTTCTAAATTAATTTCAGGAGTTCAGTATTTCCGCTGGTGTTAAAATTCCGATCTTTTGTTCCCAAGCAGCAAAAACTAGTACTATAATTCTGCTCTATTATAGTGTCTGTGTGATATGCTTATCGATAAAATTATAATATGCATTTAAAACTATTATAGTACACTTACGTTCTATTAGTGTGATCTAAAATTAGACTGCATCACAAAAACACTCTATTGTAAAGTCTGTGTGACTACTAACGCACACGTACTATAGCAGCGATCTGAATATCCACAATATCACAATATCGCCCTGTAGTTGAGTGCTCATCACTGCTATAACGAAACTACTATTGCAGTTCGTTTGGAACCCTTATCACGCTAATCAGATAAATAAAGGCACCTGTTAACAATTTTATAGAGCAATATTATTATGTACTAGTTATATTAGAACTTCCTATAGTATTGGACTATAACGGTTGTATAAAATGGCGTAGTAAACGTTTACATCCTTTGTTTATAGGTATTTTTAGCTCTCTAAGCATTTAGAGCAATAATGTACTGTCGAACGCTTTTATACAACACTCTGGCACCGCTAAAACCTTAATAAATCGTTTATAGAGCTTTTTAGAGTTATGAGCTGAAATAATAGGACTGAATTGCTGGTTGGGTTAATTAACAATGAAAGTGAGGTGAGCAGATCCGGCGGTTCCAACGAGTTTTGAATTAACAAGATTTGTTTATTTGGATGAGAACTTTGTTTAAATAATAATATATATTTAAATAATAATATAACAAATGTTAATAAATTATAGCGTTTTCTGTATTCTGGTTACTAATTGAATACGAAATCTAAATGATGTTGCATTAAGAATTTGGAAATTAGATGGCAGGTTAGCACTTCTGGGATCTATCTTTATTTTCCGAATTTCTTTCCTGACTGAAAAAGTAATGGTTAACTAATCTATTTCAAACCACTTGCTTTTTATTAAAAGGTATTTAGAAAGAAAAGAAAGAAGAAAGAAAAATTTATTATTTCAACAATACTCCACGCAATTTTCATCCAGAATCAAAAGAATAACTACAAAACTTAACGCAGTGGAAAAAAATCATAAAAACACTAACGATCCAAACAGAAGCCCAAACATTATCGACAAAGTTTCCGCCGTAAAGCTATACCATGGACCATCACCATTAAATACTAGAAATTATTACACCTCCATACTAAAATAATACGTTTTTAAGACAAACTGCCAAATAAAAAGGTGCGCTCATCCAGCATCCTTTCGCTGAGTGTGCCGCGTGAAACGTCATCGTAACGTTTATAACCGCTATCAAAAGTTAGCAACGAGAAGCTATAAAACTCATAGTAGGGATAAGGTGAGTTAAAGTGTGGAACGTTTTGGGGTAAAGCATGCGTGCCTTGAAATTGAGGGTAATTTTGATGTTTGGTACAAAAAGTGAGGTTGGTATTTTTGTTCAGAGAGAGATTATGGTCGTGATAAGTAAATGATTTCGCTGCCTTGGCGAGATAGGGTGTAAATGTAAACATAAAGAAGTGGTCTTAATTAAAGAAAAAAAACTCCACGTAGCCCGTTATAACTTTGAAGTTGAACAAAAATCAATCATAACCTAGCACAGGTTAGGGACTTCACACAATTTCCCCTTCCTTTTGCAATAAATATTATTGTTATTAATGATGAAACTAAACGCTTATTAGATAACTATGAACAATCAATATAAAAAGATTTCACAAATGGTCTAGATATTGTCCAATCTCGTTTCATAACTTGCGACAATCCAATTCTACTGATCATCATAACATTTTATCTCCAAATCTGGGTTCATTGTACTAGCTTTTACCCGTATCAATGCTTTCATGGCATAAGTTAAAACATCGACTGTAACGGATTCAATTAGCAGGGTAATGGCAGTTTCACTTTACTTATACAGTAATCAATGTGCTCGAGTTTTGTTCGCCCTCAGAGGATATCATTGCGACCAACATACATTAAGGTATATTAACAGTAATGTGTTAAGAAGTTGGTTGTTTCCAATTGTGAATAGGCTGAGTAGCGTCATGTTCGAGAACGAGCGCCGTCAGTTGAGACTGGTCATCTCTTAACTGGCACGGCTTATTTTGATTATTAATCTTATATTTTGAATTGTTTCTTAATATATGTATACTCGTATTTTACATTTTTCTCACATAGATTATAGAAGCAACAAGAATAATGTACCCAGGATTTTATAATATCTTGATTTAAAAAGAGTGTCCTTGTAGTTTCTTGCCCGTTCTTCTCCATAGACATTTACGTTTTGGAATAGACGACTAGCTTCAACTTTCTGACTAACTGACCGACTCTTTGACAATTCAAAAGTGCCTGTAAATGGTTTAATTGAAAAAATGCTTTGAGTTCGAGTTTGAGTTTATCGGATAAGTAGCGGAATTTCCGCGAAAACTAATTGCAATTGTGATCTATATAATTATTTGTTTCTGGTAGTAACATCATTATTTTTCTTCGCATATTCATTTTTAGCAATAATGAATGATGAGAGAAAATATCCACAAATTTATTTTAAAGCAGACGCCATTACTGGTTCACAAAAACGTAAGAACAAAGAAAATAATGATACACAAAGACATAGACCAAACGAATAAAATCCGTATATAAGCCCAAAGCTACAGATAAAGACAGTCACAGCCACACCCATATTAGTAAAATAGCATTTAAAAATATTGTTCGGTATCTTCACGCTGTTACAATGCAGGAGTTGGCACGATGCCAGCCGACGGCAATTAACGAAGATATCGCAACACGCCTCCAATCAAAACAAGTTATTGTTAAAACTGCGAATAATAAACACAGTTTCAAAATTGAAGTGGACACTTTACTTGATTTGGGACACGTAATAGGATTGGAATAAATTGCTGTGTTCGTAATTGGTGAATACAGAAATAATATTTCTTTTAAAGCTGCAATGGATCTACAATTTTTGATTTCATGATTATTAGTTAGGTATCAATGTGTCTTAAAAGCATTCTTTTAACGCCTCAATTTCTTGAACTGCATTTACGGACAGCACTAAGTGTAATAATGTCATTTAATACAGTTTTAATATCCATCAATTTCATTAATTTGATAAATATGTAGCAGTGATTTTTATAATGACGTATATGTTGGAAATGCATTCAATCAATGGTTTGACTTTGCCTAATCGGGACGCCAGCGCCACCAGGTGGCGCGCTCGACAGATTATTTAGGATAACGCTTGACCAGAGTTATAGCAGAGTTTTGTTGTTAGCGGACATCTTTAGAAACTGTCGCGCGTTTTGTATAGTCTTTTGTGTCGTGTATTAACAGTGTATGATTCGCTAGTATGATTAATTTGGTCGTAAATTATAATTTGATTTGAACTGCAAACGGTTTTTCTTTTGCGCAATAACCAACACTTCCCATAGTACGCCCACAGTAGTTAAAATATGGCTGATAATAAGAGAGAGACGTACCTTCTCCGTCATAATAACACTGGGACTAAACTAGTGCCCTGTGGTACACCACTTATTTTCCCCAAACAAAGCTACAGATTTATCTTTTTATACCAAAAAGTCGCCACGGTTGGTATCTTTTCGGTTTAATTTTAAAACACAATTTATGGAGCGGAAAATTCTTTCAGTCTAATAAAAATTAAACGTACAAAAATAATCGCCATCAAAAGTTTTGTTAGGTTAGTTACTTTTAGTAAAGCGGAAAATCTGATATTTTGACTAAGTTGTATAAACAGTGGATATCGAATTATTACAGAGTTCAAATTCGGTAGTGGAAACAGTTTTTTATCTGTCTACCAGATTATTTTAAAACATTTTACTAAGGAGTTCTTATACTGGGCGCAGCGGGTGAAGTTGGGCTGCGAATGATAATGGTGATCCGGAAAAAAATTGGTGATACAATTGAATTTGATATTTCTTATGAACCTTAGTATTATAAATACTACCTTGTTTTAATTTTGATGCCTACGTAGACATTTTTTTTCTAGAAAAATATAGCAACGTCAAGCTCAGAAGCCAACCAAAGTAGATAAAGCAAACGACGATATTACCCGAAGCTCATCCAAAGAGGAATGGTCGTCTTCATAATGGAATAATTTAAATTATATACCGTCAAAACCTCAGAGAAGGCTACAATAAAACACAATGAAGATATCTCGTCTTCAGCTTAATCCGAGGTAGGCCGTGAATTTATAAGCGCTGACTTTACGCTTTGGACGGTTGATGCGCAAAATTCTTGGGTAATGTCATTTGGCGGATTTTGTCTTGCATGTTTTTATCCGGTGACGTCAAAGACGATAATGAAGTTGTATAAAGTTTTAGGTATTGACACATTTTATTATAATTATCTTTGAACTGAGGAAATCAAGAATTATTGCAATGTAATAACATAACACATTAGCATTACGCCTCTAATCCCCGAAAGGTTAGGCAGAGCATTACGTATACTACACCCACATTTTGCCAGTTATGTTTAAGTCCCATGTAATAGCGGGCGAGCCTATTGCCATCAACCGGGCACAAATCCAGACTCCGGGTTGCTACTGAGCAATTCTAAATGGAAATTTCCGATAACACTTTGCCTGACCCGGGAATCGACCCAGGACTTCCTGCTCAGCAGTAGCTCTGGCTGCCACTAGGCCTACGAGGATGATGAAATTTAATAATGTTTAAAATAAACAAATTACTACTTAGAATAAGACTGATCATCATCTATAAGACACTAAGCTAAGCAATGATAAAACCAAATCACAGTCAATCTGCCTGTCTCCACAAAAAATCTGCACAGTGACAAAACTCTTAAAACGCCTGTTACGGATCAAAGTCCACAAGAGCCAACAGAATTCACTTCTAACTCGAAAACTGGGAAACAAAACACCAATCGAATTCAATATAGAGAACCGCATAATCCCGTCGAAGTGAAAAGCTGAACTGTTGGCAACCAGCCAATGGCCGAACGGGACTCAATTAGTGACGTAATAGCCTACGTAGCTCGTATTGATTTTCGTATTATTGAAAATTACACATTATCACCGTATGTTCGAGGGTAGGTGGATAATTTTATTTGCGTGGGACGGTAGGTGACGTATGATACGTCAATATACTTTCCCGTTGGTCTCGTTGTCGCAAGGGCGACTGTTGAACGGGGGGTCCTATACCCCCGTGCCTCAGAAAGCTCGTTAAGCCCAGCCTGCGCCTGATCTTTTTCTGGTCGTGTCGGATTGCCATCCCATCGGACTATGAAAGTGAGGGAAGAGAGAGTGCACCTGTGTCTGCGTACACACTTGTGCACATGGCCGAAATTCGATCTGGTGGACTATATACTTGGAAAATTTGGCGTATTTTATGATGGAAAAAAACTACAAAGAAAGTGTGATATTTACGGTGAATTTTGCTATTATTACATACCAATCCGCACTGGGCCCGCGTGGTGCATTATGGCCCACTCCCTCTCATAGAGAGGCGGCCTATGTCCCAGCAGTGGGAACATTATAGGCTGATTGCTACATACAAAATTATTTGTGTAGTGATTCAATATGATGAGTGGGAATTGCTGACTATCTACCTAATGAAACTGATATTTATCTGACTTTTACAGGACCATGAAGTATCCAGTGAACATAATTTTATCCATAATTAATGAAAGGCGGCTAACCAAGGCAAGGCAGATGTGAGTGGAAATGCCGGGAGGGGACGGGTAAGTAATAGATGATATAACAACAAAATCTCTAATATTAACAACATATAACAACGGAACCTATAATTTTATTTAATATAGCGATTAGTTAATATAATGAACGATTGATATAATTTTGAAATAACTATATTTTATAAGCATAACATACATTAAATATAACATCGTTTGACATAACATACATTAAATATAAAATCGTTTGACATACCACTCAAAAGATATAAAACTTATTTGGTCTCAAAATGAATATATATAATAATATTAAAGCTTAAATAAACAATAACTTTCTATTTTGTTTAATAAATATTTAAAAGTATTTTTTCTTTGTTTTATTCTTTGTAAGTTCTATTGTAGTTATAGGTAATAGTAATCTAAGTAGATATTAAACATAACTAGTAACTGATTACCACCTGCGCTAAGATAGGACGACGGAGCCCCGCTTAGCGGGGCTCCTATTTCTGGGTGGTTTAAAAAAAAAATACCACGAAGGCTAAGGCGGGAGCTCCACTCCGCTTCGCTCCGCTTCGCTCCCGCCTGAGCCTTCTAACCTAACCTATCCGAGTCGGGGTACTCTAAGTCAGGGTGTTAACCATAATGACGTTTTTTATATATATTAAACGTTAGACCTAATGATTTTCGATTAAATAAACAATATACATATTAAACGTTAGACCAAATGATTTTCGATTACATAAACGTTATATCAAACAACGTTATACTAATTAAGTTTTAGAATAAATAAATGTTATATGTAAAGAAATTATATCAACAGTTGGTATATTTCACGTTGATTATATCTTATGAACGATAATAAAATGAAATTAGACCAAATGAGTTTATACGTTATGAGACGCACCCGGAGGGGACACCCCAGGAGGACATATAGATACCTTATTGGTGATGTTCTTCCAGAAAGGTCAGGTGCGTAGTTCTTGCAACCGGCGTGCGTGTATGACCAGCACCTTAATTGCGTAACACCCTATCAATCAGAATCTGAATCATTTTGAAGGATATTGCTAATTCATTGCTTCTTATGTTCGAAAAATGTATGTGCTCAACAACTTAAATATTTCAATGAACGTTGTTGGACTATCATAATGAAAGCCATTCGTACTGTTAGTGTGTTACCCAATTAACCCGAAGATGTATGAACGTAAACGAGGCAAAAGGATTAAGTAAGGATCGTAGCAGGTGGCGTTCAGTAGTTTCTGCCTACCCCCATGGGACGAAGGCGTGAGTTTATATATGCATGTATGTATAATTTTATCCAGAGATTACATAATACTTACCAGAAATACGGCTCCAATAGCTTACTCAATGACTATGCTTTTAATGAATGACTATTAATCATTATTTTAATATCAAGTGATGAAAGTACTCAATACCTAAATCGCACCGAATTTTCATGTATCATTATTTAACAGAGATTTTAGTCAACCAGCAAGGTTGATAGGTTTCATTGCAGCCGCCAGCTCGGTATTCTGGCAGTAAAAATGCCTACCGGGTACTCGGTAGTCATATTTTACACTCGGCTTCATATTATTATTAGTAGGAAGGCACGTAATATCACCCATAACTATTCAAAACAAGCTCAGTAAGTTGCAGCGCTAATCCCCAATGCTTCACGCTCAATTTGCTCCAAATAGCGGCCAGGTGCGCAAACAATGATATTTCACACGATATTATAGTCTAATTTTGTAAACAAACGCCGCTGGTTATTAAGAGTTTGTTGTTAAATAACGCCTGTTTTGATAGCCACCCTAATTGAAGTCAATCTAGCATATTTTTGTGTTGCAATTATGTGATATTTTGTAGTCATTCTTGAGAATGAAAATTACAATTCTTTATGGTTTCAAATTTACCCAGGGTTTAGTACAGTCATGTACTGTATATCACATTTGTATAATAATAATTATATAGTCATGTGTATGATGTATTTGTATACATCTTTTTGAGGCTGACTTTTTTATGTCGTTGTCGACAGAATTAATTTGATTGGCTACAGCTTGTATGTATTCATGTGTAGCTACAACTAACTACCCAATGTCTAATATTTTTGTGGCTATTGATACAATATTATGGAACAAAGATTGTAGACAATTAAATCGATTCTTGAAGATTTATACATCTTTTTAAGACTGACCGTACCTCGTCCTATCAAAAAAAGAAATAGATTAAGTAAGTACACTTACTCTAAACAGATCAATGTCTATAATTTAGACAAATATTTCCTTAAGGCCATTCCGTGTAACGGTGTTTGAGGAAGCTCATATTATTTCAGCTGTAGGCGTTTATAGGTTAATTACTTCTCTGTCTACATAAGCTATGTTATTAAAGACAAATTATGAAGCTAGAGAACTAGAGAGAGTGGGGAAAATTCACGAAATTATGAGACACATAAGTACACAAATTACCCTAATATTTCAGACCAAAATAAACCTACTTTTCTCCAACCTAACGTAGCCTGCACATATATTAAAAGAAGCTTCATTAGCCATTAAGAGCCAATAACAGGTAGAATCGAATCCTCCCTCCGTTTTCGACAGAGGTAATGAAAATGTACTGCCCCTTACTCCAGTAATGGTTTAGTTTGTTACTTTAATGGCCTTTCTTTCGACTATTTTGGGGAACATTAAATTTTAAGGTGTAAAAGTTTGTGAACAACAAACGTTTGTGGTGGAAAAAAAAACCATATTCCCAGCAATAGATTTTGAAAGGTTTTGTTATTCGGTATTCTTGATTGATCTAGATCGTTTTATTTTATGAGTGATTTTCTCCAAGAATTCTCTGGTTGAATCAACGAGTCTACTGGTCTTTCTCACTTAATTGGTTTTGATCAAAATTTCAGGCTGTCTGGCATTTTACAAAAAAGGAAGGTTTGTGGGCAGAAAAGAAAAGGTGGTGACAGATAGTAAGCTTACATTTAACACAATATTAAATTTGTACATCACAATGTTTTGGTTTGGCCGTTGTAAGCAGGGCTTGTATATACTTTAGTTAACACATTTCGATTCAAAGTCCATAGTGATAAGACCTTTTGACTTTGAGTCGAATTTTTGCTAGAGTCTGATATGTGATTACAATTCAAAGTTTTTCTAGCAGTAAAATAGGTTTTTTATCTCTTAGGGCGAATTTCACTAAACTTTTATACCTAGAATGAGTATGGAGAGAGATTGAGCAAAAGGAGTATGTAAAGATCGTAGCAGGTGGCGTTCTGTAGTTTCAGCCTAACCCCATAGGAAGAAGGCGTGAGTTTATGTATGTAGTATGTAATAAATCTTATCCTGAGAATAAATTTTGACGTCAATTTTATTGCACAGATAAACGATATCTGATTTTGGTCACATCAACCCTTCAATGTTAAGTGGTCTAGTGTTGTGATAAATATAATCTGGCATCGTAGAAAACCTTATCTTTGTTACATAACCTCTCTTTTTCCAAAAACAGGTGTTAAATCTTAACCCAAGAAAACGGTCAATAACAACAGGAATATTCCATTATGTACCCTTAACTTTCCAACTAACAGCATGCAACCCGTCACTCCATGTCCGAAAGTCGGCTCACAAATCCTGGTTCTTAAGGGTTTTTGTTACGTCACGACTAGCTGTCATGGCCGACCTGCGTCAAACTCGTTACGAATCGGACGCGCCTTGGTTTTCTTATGTGTTTCTTGTGTTCCTCTCATTATTGCTGTGTTTGGGCCTGTGTAGTGGGGGAACTGGTGGCTTGCTAGCTTGTTGCTGTTATGTACGTACATGGCAGTGATCGCAAAAAACAATGTTGTTCAGATGCTTAGGACTTGGAGAGATAATAAGATCAATGAAAAATGATTATTGACCTCTTATTGCAATCTGAAACAGTGCCTTAGCAACTAACTTGATTCACAAAATTTATATATTTATCCGCGAGTTCATGTAATACGAGTATTTGTGTCTGTATTTAATAGTGCACATGTGATACAGCCAACCGAGTCACTGGCAATGGTGATAAATATTTTTTTGTTCCAGGTGTTTCTGGGTATGTATAGGTAAGATCTACGGCTGTGAACGCAAACCATGACTCGGAAGAAATGCTATTGTGAGGCAATATTAAATAACTCCTCTTAAGCAATACCCAATCTCAGCGATCATGTTCTGACCATTACCTATCTACAGGTAGAAAATATTTTTCAATAATTCTGGTGACGGATATAAAAGCAAAGACAACGCTGTGTGACGTCAGTCGGCAGTAACGCGGGTTAGCGCAGTGTGCTCTATGCAGCTCTACCGTGACTCTACATCGAGAAGTCAAGCGGTAATAATGACTGGCTCTATCTGCAATTTCTGGACATTTTGAATATGTGTTGAATAGGATTTATCATAAATTCATAATTTAAATGAAGATTTTAATAATACACTCGAGAGCAATGAATCCGGGTCACTTAAAGAATGTTAAAAATCTCGGAAACTAAAAATGATAGGTTAATGCAATAAATTGTATTTAATAGACAATGTAATACTCCTTAAATGAAAGTAAAAAAAATATGAGTCACCATACATTTTATTAACACAAAATTACATAAAGAAAAAAACTGCTGATCTCTCCTTAAAACAAAAATAGGAAACATGAAATTTTTGAACTTTATTACGATTTTCTTGAATTTTAATACTTCGTATTGCCTCCTCGTGCTTCCATTACTGCGTTTACGCGGTTTGGCATGCTGTACACCAAGTTCCTTATACGATTTTGGGGAATATTCTCCCATTCCTCTGTGAGAGCAATTTTGAGCTCACGAAGCGTGATTGGGGGAGGGTTTCGTTGTTTTACGCATCTGCCTAGCTCGTCCCAAGCATGCTCGATCGGGTTGATATCCGGGCTGCGCGCTGGCCACTCCATACGAGTAATGTTCATCTCTTGAAGGTAGTCATTCACAATCCTACCTGTATGAGGTCGGGCATTGTCATGCATAAATATAGCATCCTCACCTAAATTGACCATAAATGGACCAACGTGATCATTGAGGATTTTTTCCACATATCTTACGCTAGTTAAAGAGCCGTTTTCTATGATCACCAGCTCTGTGCGACTTTCAGAAGAAATTCCGGCCCACACAAGTACAGACCCACGACCGTAGGCTACTTTTTCTTCGATGCATGCTTGCTTGAATCTTTCCCCTGGTCTTCGATACACTCTGTGTCTTCCATCGTGCTTGTAGAGCATAAATTTTGATTCGTCGGAGAACATAACTTTTGACCAATCTTCAATACTCCAATTTACGTGGCTCTGGGCATATCTTAGTCTTGAAATACGATGCCCACGCTCCAGTTTAGGGCCGTTTGCAGGTCTAAGGGGTTTTAAGTTAGATTCAGCAAGCCGACGTCTTACTGTCCATGCACTTGGGTTACTTCCTCCGAGGCGTCGAAACTGATTTGTGAGTTCAGTTCCTGTGAGAAAGCGATTTCGAAGCATGGTGTTCACCAAGTATCGGTCTTCTCGTGCTGTGGTACACCTGGTTCTGCCCGTTCCTGGTCTGCGTAGGTTAGAACCAGGTTCTTCGTAACGTCGGAGAACTCTTTGTACTGTTGACAGCGACACACCGACAGTCCTGGCTGTATCGCGCTGACTCCGGCCGGTTTCCAGCATTGTAAGTATTCTGGTGCATTCTTCAGGCGTAAGCGACATAATTTCAGCTTGAATAATGAATATAGAGCACTATCAACATGGTTTATGTACCCACATAAATGACAGATTACAAACAAAAGCAAAACCAAATGCTGTAATTTCGTAGTTCCATCTTCGAGAGTGGCCCTTTTTCAAATTTGATTTTTGTATGATATAACTTTACAATAACTAAGAAGTTTTAATACCTTCATTTAAGGAGTATTACATTGTCTATTAAATACAATTTATTGCATTAACCTAGCATTTTTAGTTTCCGAGATTTTTAGGATTCTTTAAGTGACCCGGATTCATTGCTCTCGAGTATAGCTTGAAATTTTTCATTCATCTTCCAAGTAGGTAGGTACCTACATAATCGTTATCGCGCGTTCGCGTTTTCAAAGAGAAACAATGATTGCCGAAGATCAACTAGAAATCATTTTTTTTTTCAGGGAAAATAATTTCCCAGAAAAAGTAAAATATTAATTCAAATACAGATATTTTCATTAAAGTTTTACTTGGATCACAATTACAATGACGACAAGACGATTTTTGGTACTATAAATAATTATTAGATATTAATTTCCAGACAACTCTAACAAATCAGTCTAGACAGATTTATGCTAAAATATAATAGAAAACAGTGATTCATCAACTGTCAGATATTTCCGCCGATAGAAAAATTGTTATTTAAAAAAAAATACAGTTTTGTATTGTTTTACTTCGGTTTTATTCAGTCTTTTTTTTTTGTTTGGCTATACTGTCCCACTGTTGGGCAAAGGCCACCCCCAAAACCTTCCAGGAATTCTTTTCTTTTTTTAGTCTTAATTAATTTTCCAAAATTTCTACTGCAAAGACCAGCACGAGATCAGTTCACGATAGCCTGCAAGACGCTCCGTGCGTGGCGCCATTGACGCGACTATATTTTTATTTTTTTGGAGGCAAATCATCAAATAATTTCTCCCGCTCTGGGAGGAGCGGGGGGGCATGTCAGACTTTTACTGAATAAAACTCACCCGTGTTCCTTCAGTTGCCTGTGTGCCAGGCCCACGGTAATCCTTTCGGACAAACCCGCAACCCCGGCAGTCATCGCCCTAACGGACCCCGTCAATGTGTGCTGACATCTCTTTGAGGCGCGCGCGGAACACAACGCGCCGTTGACCGGGGCCTGGTCCTTATCGGACGGCGAGCTGCCCATTGCTCGCCATCCGCAAGCCCGCCCCTACGGTGGCCGGGAATCATTTGCATGCTGTGCTGGCTCTCTTCTTTCTCCCAGATAATTACTGCCGCGGCAAAAAGCACGTGTTTTAACTTCAACTTGATATTTTTCTCATTTTCTTGAGGTATGTATAACGTGTGTCTTTAATTATTGTCATTGGAATTTAACCGTTTCTATTAAAGTAAATAAATAAATACGTAGTTAACAGTTAGTCTGAAAGGTCATGGCTGAATAACTACCAGTACCTATGATGGATTCTAAAAGTTCTAAAAGTGGTCTAAAAGTTAAATTATTTTCCCAATATGGGAAGTTGTCTTTAATCACGTGAGGTTCGAATTGGGGAGAGAGGGTCAGAAAAAAATCACGATTAATCACTATGGGGATGCGGGATCGGATTATGTGAAAATCACGTGTATTTTTTTTATGCGATTTTTTTACCGATAATCAATTAAAATGAATTTTGAGACCAAGTAAAAACCTGAGCGAGCGAATTTGTCAAAAAGATCCAGTAGCCGTGTGCCACTCGCAAATTAAGGTAGATTTTACGGTTTCCGACATACGGCGTTTATTTTTTATAGGACTCATTTCCGAAGCCTGAACAGATTCTAAAATGGGTGATCATTTTAATAATAAAACATACACGTGATTCTGGGAGGGGAGGAGGAGGGGTAGCCTAAAACCTCACGACGTATCACCAAGGGGAGTAAAAGTGGCCTAAGAAACTTCACGTGACTATAGGACGGCTTCTAACATGTGGGCTTCGGGCTATAGGACGGCTTCTAGGATGTGCGAACGATCTCAATGCAGCGAAGCGTCCGTACTTCAGAAAGTATATGAATACCTAGTTTTGTATTTGTATAGTCAGCGGCCCAAAACTTGTGCCTTTAGGTAACTAGTAGATATATGTTGATTAGTAAGTAAAGTCTGTTCTATAATCATGGTAACTAATTTGACAAGTACAAATAACTTTCTTGTTTTGTAATTTTACCAATAGCTGAATTGAAAACCGGTGCCTATATTAAATCTTCTGCAACAACCACCAATATCAATACTAGATAAAAGTTTTATAAAATATCTCAAAAAATTACTCTGTAAACGTCAGTATAGCCTCCGGGATAAAAAATAGAGGATAATTGGATTGTGGAGGCTGGATTGCAGCAGCTCCGGATATAATCTGTTATTCAGCAACATTTTGTTAGATTGCAAGCTAACCCCAAAAGGTTTTTCAGAATAGATTTTATAACATAACGCTTGTTTATCCCGAAGAGCTAACTCCTGATTGCACACCGCTGTCTAAGCAGAGGTGTACTATCAGGAGAATAAATACCGTACACTTACACACCCACAGACACCCTAAATCATCTGCCCTCTCTAAACACACACGACACACATCACACACACACTGATACACAAATCACGCATCACACACTCATACACTTTCCCCACTACACCACATTACACGCACTTACTCACACACTATGGCTGCTGTTACACGTTTTAGCTTCCTTAATTTAATAAATAATCTTAGCGGACGAATGGATAGCCCCTATTACACAGGATTTTCCTAGCATCAAGGTCATTATTCACAAAAATTTAGCACAAAATGTATTATTCTAATAGCGTAACATGCATTGTATTTCTTCTTTTTGCCAAATAAAAACAAAAAAAATATGTTATTACTTAGGCAACATTCAAAAGCAATTTTCACGTGAAATAACGATTGCAACTTAGTGAAAAGACCTATTTCATAACAGTCTAGTTTCGGGAATACTATGTTCGTAGCGCCATATAGTTTCTATCAATACTTTAGAAGAAAATTGCTTTTCGAAACTTGCGTAAGTTTAAGGTGTATATGTTCGTGACTGTATACAGGTTGTTTGGCGCATGGACCAACACATTTTTTTGGGCGGTTGGGAGGGACATTTACGAGGTTTCACCCAAAGACACCATATCCTAAGTGTCACGGTAAATGATATCTGATTTTTTTTCTTTACATTATCCGAAATCTCGCCTTTAAATCGTAAAAACATAAAATAACGTAGACCTGGGAATCGAACATCATGCTTAGGAGTAGCGTTTGCGAACACTAAACTAACGAGGCAGAGATGTTATAACTTGACACCATATAATATACCTACATGTCCCAAGTGAGTAGTTTACATTTAAAGTAGTAAAAACATCGTAAAAACTGACAGAGATAAAACGCTAAGGATAAGCTGTAAAACTAAACTAAAAGAGACATATCTATAAAATTACAGCTGCATGTCAGGCTAGTTTGGAGTCAGAATGGACATAATATTTTTACACGTTCGTAAATTTGCTGTTTTTCGGAGGACAATAGATATTAGGTTATTGATAAATTGGTATAAGTGATTGATAAATATCATAGCAATGAGTTCAGTAATAATTTTTTGAGTAATACCTACAATAGAATCTGGAATTACTTTTATTATTATCTGTAATACCAAATAAATAAATGGAAAATTAAAATTTACTACAAAATCATAAATTACAAAATTGTTTCTTTCTTCATTGTACTTGAGTAATCTGTCTTTTCTACCTGTGCTGTCCCACCGCTGGGCAAATTTTATGAATCAACTAATATTTATGTCCATATAAAAAGTGAAAAACAATCATAGTGAAAGTCTAAATAACAATACGCAAAAACAACTAATATTTATTCATAAAAATCTTCATCAACAAACAAGTTATAAAGACTATCAGCCGTCATAAAAATATTTGGCTTGCAAGCAAAAAGTGACAATAATGAGAAGTAAGAGGGCAACATTTATATAACGTCGAGTAAGCTGCGCGGACCCGCGTCAACGCCATAATGCGCTGAATCCGCGTCTGAGGTCCACGGCTGACCTGGTAGGGCAAGCGATGAGAGAGAACGGTTTAATTTATTTAAGGTTTAAAATAGATTCTTTAGAAGATATGCGATTGCTTTTGAACTTAAAAAAAAATTACACTTGGTCTTGAAAACAGTCTCATTTCTAGAGGCATCGTTTACTTAAAATAATTAATAGTTACCCAGCCATAGAAAAAATGCAATGTTCGATGCAATCAAATTCGGGAAATGAAATTGGCTACGAGCGTAGCTGGCGTAGCAGCAATCAGCTACGCCGTAGCAATCACGTAGCATCGACTTTGACAGTCTGTAAGTGAATCTGTTTTTGTCTGTTTTTTTGTGTGTGTTTGTTTGTGTGTTTTGTTTTGTGTTGTTGTTTGTGTTTTGAATAACTCGAACTGGAGAGAAATATGTACGGCTTTGTAATATTTTCGACTCCGCCGCTGGACATAAACTGCGCTTCACTCAAGTCTGCCTGATTGAGTAACAAATATTATGAAACCCACTGTAGTACCTTTTTTAATCATAATACCAGATCATATTTTACATCCTCTTAACCAGACATATAAACGTGTTTTGCAAAATTTTAACAGCGAATTAAAACAAACGTTTTATTTACGACACCACTTGAATCGACATAACTTTATACCGCGCCCGCTCGTAACTTAGACCGCATAAAAACAGGATTTTCTTATATTCCTCTGTTATTTTAGCTTCGGTGTAAAAATATAATGTTTTGTGTCATCGGCAGAGCTTGAAAAATAACGACTCAACAAAAAAAATTATGAATACGAAATATGACTACTTATAAAATAATATTTTTTGAGAACGGATTTCGGGTTTTTAGTATGCTAATATTTTAATTCGAAGACATATGACATCCACCTACCCGCACTGGGCCCGTGTGGTAGATTATGGCCCACTCCCTTTACAGAGAGGAGGCCTGTTGTTTAAAGAACTGAGCCTCAATAAATTTAAATCATTTATTAAACAGAAACTCTGTCAAAAAGGTTTCTATAAAGTTAAAGATTACTTGGATGACAAAAAGGCCTGGGATTAATTAAGCTACTTCAATGTACCCCCAAGCAACAATCCATTTTATACTGTGATTATGTGTTTTGGAATTAATAATGTCATTTTTATTGAATTACATGACATAACATATTAAGATTTTTTGATGACATTTAAAGAGAAACCTGTCTGTGAATGTGAGTAGCATGCAGGCTAGATTAAATACATGATATTCATTTTAATATTGTGAATGTGAAGACTATGTGGGTCATTTTTCCTTTTTTTTTTTCCTTTCAGGTAGTTTTATCTTAGTCTGGCAGTTTGAGTAATTTTTGTGGCCTACCCAAATGTCCTTTCTTTGGTATTGTTCGTTGAATCGTTGAGCTCCTTAAGTTCTGAGTTGAGCTGCACGATTACTGACAAATGCGTGCACTGACTGGACAGGTCCACTCAATCTGTGTGGTTTTTCTTCAAAATACCATTTCAGACAAATCTACATGGTCTTCACATGATCTGACCAAGATTATGTCTGGACTTTAAAAGAGACTGTGACCTCTGAGTTTGTTTCGGCCTTTCTTCTCAGAGTAGTCAGATAGGAAACGCCGACCTCATCTAGTTTTAAAATATCATTGACGTGTAAAAGTGTTTGTACAAACCTATTTACAGAAATAAAATCATTTATCATTTATCATTTATCATTTATCATGTGCCCCAGTGGAAACATTATAGGCTGATTATGTTCATGCATTTTTTTTATAAACCTAAGGAAACTCAATTTATCTATTACTTACTTTTTACTTAAATATCGTAGTTATTGCATATAAACCGATGATTTTATTGTTCTTTTGGAAATATGACAAAATAGCACAGTATACCTACCGTTTTTAAAAAAGCACGTCATTAAACTTAGAATATAAAACTCTAAAGATACGGACCGTTAGGTTTATTTTTGAAAGTGTAATTTCGTTGGACATTCAGGTTGACGAAACTAACGCAAGGTTTAATAAATAAATAGTGAAAGCAGCTTTTATGCAGACCAAAATTTTTACTTAATTTTAAAATGGAAGCAAGATCAGCGAGATTAAATGTTAAACCAAAAACATTATAAGTACACTCGCGCACCTAACCCAACAAATATAATTTACAGACACATTTTTTTAAACTCTTACATAATATATTAAATCGTGCTAACACGGCTCGGTGTTAAGCTGGTAGATTTATGAGGCTACCACCAGATACCAAACTTGGTCGGCGAAATAAACACCAATATATCATTTAGTTTATTTTATATTTTGCACGCCCCGCTCTCGATTTGCAATGACAATTTAATTTCCTTGTAAAATGTATATTTCGACCGATAAATAATGTTGTGGTAGCTATTTTTGTGCATTATTGTTCTTGTATAAAAGTTAAATATCTTATTTGTGCTAATGGTGACACTTCGATTATACCATCAGGGTCCTACTGTCTAATGCCCGGTTCTTTTATACAATTTTTTTTTTTTTTTAAACAACCAATTTAAAAAAAAAAACACAAAAACAAGGTGAAAAAAAACTTTAATTTCGAAAGTCGGTGTCTTTGGTTTTTGTATTTTCGTTTTTTGCCACCGACTTCCAAGATTAAAGTTATCTTTCACTACTTTTTGTGTTTTTGTTTGCAAGTCGGTTGTATTATTTTTTTGAAAATTTCACTTTTTGGTTGTGGTACCTACCCCATACAATTCGTATACCACTACTTTATATGCAAATAACAGTGACAGGAAGTTATTAACACATCATCTATATAAGCTTATTGGAAAAATCATTAAATTATTAAGGATAACTCAAAAAGTACTGGTAAGATCTTGATCAAATCTATATAGGACAACATGAAAAGCACCAGCTTTCAAATAAAAGAAGAATCATCAAAATCGGTTCGTCTGGAAAAAGTTATTAGCTAACACATAAAAAAAAAATACAGTCAAATTGAGATCCTCCTCCTTTTTTTGAAGTCGGTTATAAACGAATCGTTTCGCTTACCAATGGTAGCATTTTTATTGCCAAACTAGGCGTATAAATAGATGCGTGAGCTAATTTTACCCGTACTGATAGCTATTTCCATATGGGAGGGTCTACTATGCAAAGCTATGAGGTATTTGTTTCATTATTGGTTAAAGATACAAGAGTCTTCATTTTAACTGTAGCAGTATCAACATCGCCACATGCGAGCTACACGTCGTATTGACGTCACGCAAAAGCCTGCATCGCGCAAGCAGAGTTTACCGCGCGACTAGCATATATACAACGTCCCGACATCAACCGTCGGGCAGTTGCCCACCAGACACAACACCCGTCTGGTCGGAGGATCCTCCCTTTTCTACAGAGTATGAGTGAGCTTTACACCCTGTTCCTCATACCTCTATATAACCAATAACGGTCCGTAAATTACAGGAATCGGCCATAAGTCCGTTGATAAAGATACCGTCCAAAAGTAGTTGATCCGTCAAAACAAGAGACAAACGATTTTTTTCGGACGGACACGTACATATATCGTTAGTAGGGACTACTGTCAAATCGTATTGTCATTCATTCTTAGTTCGAGATCCGAACTAATCATATCTCCGTAAGTAATACGGAGTAGAAAGCGCCCATAACTTTGACCGAAACTACGAACTTCGTGCTTAGGGCGAAGACCGCCTAATTTGATTAAATACCTAATCAAAGTTGAACAGAATGCCAATTCCCGTAATTTAAAACGTTCAAAATATTTTCGCAATCTCATCGCACCAAGAATCAATGTCAAAAATGTTTGTAAATTAAAGGTATTTTTGATAGAATTAAATGTATGTTTCTTAAAGTACGGGAACTGTCCCTCTGGTCATTTCGTTACTGACTAACTTTTAGGTTACAAATTTTAGAGGCTGCAACCAAACCAGAGCAAAATATGGTTTCGAACTAAGAGTATAAGACGAAACTTCAATGTTATCATAGAAAAATACAGTCCATGAAACTGAATGTCACCTTACAAGCTTCCCTTTTAAAAACGTCACCCGGAAAACATCTAAAATGAAGATTAAGATGGGCCATAATAAACCCGAAACCCCTCTTTTTGCAGCGCCCGGGCAACGCCTCGCGCATGTTTCAACCAACTTAACTTCAATTAAATCTGCCGGCGTACCATCACAGGGTTCTATTAATTAAACGCTGGTGCTTGACGTGCCGTCCTTAAGGGCTGCCCTAGTGCCTTCACTTGAAATAATCGCCGTCCGAAATTATTCCCTTTGATTGTCTATTAAATCCTTGGTCTTTGTGATATAATTGCTGGGGATGATTACTGCTGTTGTGAGTCGGATTTGTGAATCAAACGGTGCCTTGATTAAAGATGATTAGTGCGACTGTGTTAGCGTAAGGAGTGATTATGTGTTTGATGGTGTAATGAGTGAGATGGATCGTGGGGGTTTTGTTTGTGGTGAAGACTCTAAATATCTTGCTTGACTGATATTTTAGGTTAGTACAGTTATTATCAAAGGTAAAATAACTGTGAACGGACAGTAGAAGTGTAGACACATTGCTGGAACTACTGCACTAGAAAAAGAAATAAGGACTCAGCGCCACGCATATAGAAAGTGAAGCACCGTAGGTACCGATCTATGTGTGTGTGTGTAAATAAGTGTCTTATTTGCGATATGTTATTCCTAGACACTTTTTCTGGGATGTAGAATTATTTTAACACCATTGCACAACACAAAAAGGCATTGTTTTATTTTATTACTTGACGTAAACAGTACCTGCTATGACGTCGTAGTGGCACCTTATGATGTAAATGTGTGCGCTAGGCATGTTTGCATGTGTACTTATAGTGCTGCAGTTTCGATGCGCGTGGCGCGGACTTCTTTTGTTTTCTAGCCCGTGGTTGCAACTGACATAATCTTTCAATATTTTTCCTACTTCAGCATCTGAATACTACTCTCACACTTCTGGATAACTTCCGGCTATTCGTTTGATAGTAAGTATAACAACCCAACTTTATCCAAAGACCAAAACCAATTAACCATCTAAAATGCATAAGCACAGCCTACCTCTCTTGTGCAACAGCGTCACCAGCATCCATCCGTGTCCGAGATCAACTGAGGCCAAAGTTTTAAGTACTTTACACTTTTCCACACATAAACATACATGCATATAGCACCTCTTCGTTCTTGGGTAAGCGAGACAACTTCGCAACACGCCTTTGGGGAAATCTAAGTCTTGATACGGACGGGTCGCCCGAAATACGGTCGACGTGTTAAAGCGCTTAGTATCGCTAATAAACGTTATGTATTTTGTTAAGAATTGGATATGAGAAGCTGAGGTAACAGTTTTGTTTTATAAAGCGCTTTTATTACTTGGTCGTAAAATGTAAAAAACGTATTTTTTTTGGTGCTGAATTTTTATCTTCAGACATCAGAGTTAGTTGCAAAGCCTTCTTGCAAGAATGATCATTGATAAACACGCTTGTTCAAGATTTGTTCCGCATTCGTGCTTGTTGACGATTTGAAACCAATTGAGAACATAATTCTTTCTTTATGATGTTTCCTTCACCCTATAGAAAGCGGCGTCTCTTATTTACTTTGGAAGTAGATATGACATTGAATATGCGTACTTTTTAACCGACTTCACAAAAAGGAGGAGGTTCTCAATTCGTCTGTATGTTTTTTTTTTTTTTTTTTTTTTTTTTTTTTTTTTTATGTGTGTTAGCTCATAACTTTTTTCTGGTTGAGCCGATTTGGATGATTCTTTTTGTATTTGGTAGCTGGTGCTTCACATGTGGTCCCATTTAAATTTGATCAAGGTCTGACAAGTAGTTTTTGAGTTATCCTTAATATTGCATATTTTTTCCACTTTTTTTATATGGATGATGTGCTAATAATTTCCTGTCACTGTTATTTACACACCAAGTAGTGGTATACGAATTTGTGTGGGGTAGGTACCGCAACTAAAAAGTGAAAAATAAAAACTTTTTTACAAAAAAACAACCGACTTCCAACAAAAACACTAAAAGACGTGAAAAATAACTTTAATTTCGGAAGTCGGTGGCCAAAAACTAAAATACAAAACCAAAGACACCGAATTCCGAAATTAAAGTTATTTTTCACGTCTTTTAGTGTTTTTGTTGGAAGTCGGTTGTTTTTTTGTAAAAAAGTTTTTGTATAAATCAGATACGGATAAGCACCAGTTCTTGTATTAAAATAAATAATGGGAATTCTGAAAAAAAAAAATTGTTTCCAAATGAAACACCCTAACACAACAGCATACAATAAATAAAATTATGAAACTGGAAAAAGAAAATGATTTTAAACAAACATTTAATGGAAGCCACATCGTACACACCTACAAATTACAAATAAAAAATAACTTGGATTCGTTTTAAAATATGAACAATTTGAATTATTTGCGGTTTCGGTCTGCCAATTTGGATGGGACAACATCCGCCAAACATCTTTCCGTGTAAATTTTGTTGTACTAATTTTCGCACCAACATTTGACATTAGCGAAGCTTCCACAATGTCCTCCTTTGTAGACACGTCTCTTGCACTCCTCGAGACAGTTTGAGATAAAGTCAACAGCGCCCATGACGCTGCAGCTGCCGACATGCACGTCCGCTTGGACTGCATTCTACGGAGACGAGACTATCACCAAGAATGTGAGGCACACCAACAGTAACATTGACTGCGTAGTTTTGGTCATGTTTACGTTTATGAAGAGAAGATTTGAGCGTTAGTACTAATGATGCTTCACTGAACTGACACAGAGTTCAACTGATGTCGATACCGGCATTCTCCTCGTTTATATATGCTTGGAAACCGTTTACTTAAGTTCATTAGCAATTCGTTTCGTGCCTAGTATTTTTAACCCTGCAATGGTCGCGCAGTTGGCAGTGTCTTGTAGGTATGGTGATATCCCAAAAGAACGCGTAAGTATGTACGCGATTGTTGCAAGTTAACGCAAACTATATTCGTATGAACTCGTGATCAAACGAATAGGTGTTAATCATATATTAAGCGTTTATTATTATAATCTTACAAGCCTTTTACAAAAAATCACATAATATAACATGCCTAGTTGCGCGAAAGTAAGCTTTTTCATATTAGTTTAAACAAAAGCATAATTTAGCATTTAGCATGGTCGTAGACGGGTGCCGTCGGTTGACACTGGTCATCTCTTAACTGGACTGGACTGGTCACACCAGTGTACATCTCCCGCCTACACTACACCACTAAGGCGGAGGACATCGCGGAGTACGTGCGCCAGAAGACGAGGTACACGCCGAGGGTGCAGTTACTGGAGTCGCAACGCAACGTCAACTTCAAGGCCTTCGTGGTGAGAGTACAGAATTGTTAGATGTCCGTCGTCATGGAAGAAGACTTTTGGCCGCAGGACGTGGTGTTCCGTCGTTTCCGCGAACAAGTACCACAAGGCAGCTCAAGGACAGGCTAGTGAAGTGCTACGAACATAGTTTTAAGCAATTTTTTAACACAAGTTTTGTTTTATACTTTATATATGTTAATTTGTAAGGACTATGGGCCATTTTGCCTGAAATAAATGTTTTAATGTTATTATTTTTACGTTTCTTGATATTTCTCGGGACCCTGGGATCCCGGACCTTTGGAAGGCATACGAGGGTCCGAAGCCAACTCGCAGAGGCCCGTTAGACGTTTTTAATTAAATGAGGCACCAACCGACGATTATCCCTGTTCGGACTATATAAGTGCACCCAAGGACAACCCCCGGTTGGTGTAGGACTATTGCAGGGTATGAAAACAAAGATATTGGGCTATGGATTTGGGTAGCTTAAGTGGACTAGTTATTTAGGACTATGGAAAGACTATGGCCCCTGCCTGACCAATGTTTTATATAAAATATACAAATAAAATGGCAGGGTGTGACTTGCACACTCAATAATGGGCCCCCGAAAACGGTCGCTAGCACATAGTGTCGTAGCGACAAGGGGGCAACATGTCCTGAGGCGCTTATGAGGAGTGGAGAGGTATCCCATGGCTATCAGGACAATCCCGGAAGTACAGTCAAGATCCCTACCAGCATCTTACCGGAGTACTTCCTTCCTCCGAGCACATTTGCTCTTTTAAATGTCCACACAAGCCGACTGATAAAGACCAGAAAGAAGTGGGAGCTCTGTTCCTTTTCATTGATCACTCCAGCCAGCCAGTAAAGACAAACCAGGGTCAGGAACAAGACTTCTCCCGGGAGATAGGGTCCGTGGGTCGCTACTACCCAACAGCTTGCTACATTCTGTCCTGCGGGTTTCCTATGGTGTGGTGGTGCTAATTATGGTGTGATTAAATAAATGCTTTGAGTTTGAGTTTGAATACCTTTGCGCCAAGAGGGGTAAAACTTGGTTGCTGGATGACTCGTGTCATCTTCGCGATCACTGCAGGGTTAATCTATTTTAGTAAGGAAAATCCACATTGTGGTTTGACCAGATGGTTAGTAAACCCCGCGAAGTGCGTCATTTCTATATCAAGTTATTGTTTTTTCCTTATTTTTACCCTTGAAGGTTTAGGTACTAAAAATGTTGTTGATGTTCTGAAAAGAATTATCAAAAACTAGCGAGCGGCCCCTACTTCGCACGGTTTTTACGACTTCACAAAACATCGGTTCTTTATTATATATGTAGATAAGCTTAATGTTAATTTATTATAGGTACACATATACCTTCCAGAATAAATTTTGAGAATTTATTCTGATAATGTTTGTGAAACCGCATCAAAATCTGTTATGTATTTTAGAAGAACAACGCGGTCACACAGACAGACACGAAAAGCGACTTTAATTTATAATAAGTACATAATATTGTATATAAATCAAAGTCACTTTTTGTGTATAAATCAAAGTCGCTTATTTTATATGTATTGATGATATACAGGCTGACTTGCAATTTGAAGTATTCCTTCCAGGACCTGAAAGTCTGACCCATTCGCAACAATAAAGCACCCCATAATGCCTAGGCAAAAATTTCATTGGATTCGAGAAAATCCAATGTTATGTATTTTTGAACATTTTCCAGAATTCGTCACAAAATATCAGTTTTCTCTTTGAATAGCCTTCATTGCTATTTCATTGGGTACCTATTACTTTAACAAACTTTTCGATGTAACCAAATTCTCTAAAACATCAAACAGTTCAAAGTTATAGGAAAAAGTTATTTACCCATTTTTATAAAAATCATCTACATACATGAACTTTGACACAAGTTATCTCAAAATGTTGCTAGGACATAAGACGTACAAATTACAATCTCATCTTCATTTAATCAGCTTTGTAACGAGGTACATAAGTTGAATAAATATTTAGAGATGGCGATGAAACAGTCGATGATGCTGGCAAACGCCGAATTTGCAAATTGTTGAAATATTTAAAAATTATGTGATAATCGGATGAATTAACTGGTTTATGCTATCTCACTACTTTCTAACCTCCCAGCAACCCATCACAAGCTAAGCAGCTAGGTCTTCACGACTAGGTCACAGTTCGAGGAGCGGCTTAGGTACATGACTCGCGGTCTACTCGCTGATCACGGATCACGTCGATAAGTCGCCACAAAAACAGTAACGTGCGGCAATCGTCGAGTTAGGAATCGACGCCCGTACTCTCTTCGACCTTCAGCATCATTACTATTGCATAATATTCGCCTAGGCATTATGGGGTGCTTAATTGTTGCAAATAGGTCACACTTTGAGGTCCTAAAAGGAATTAGTCAAATTACAAGTCAAGTGTAGATAAGTACCTATAGAAAGAAATGTGTCGTTGTCATTGATTTAAATAGTAAAAAAAAAAATCGTCAAAGATTCCATCACAAAGATAACTGAGGACACTTGGGAAGCTGCCACGCTAAACAGGAATTAGGCTGCACAAATCTGCCGCATGTCAGATGACCAATGGGCCAAACTCACGAACCAATGGATCCCTCTTAATGGCAAGCGACACCGCCGCAGGCCCAGATTGAGATGGCGGGATGGGCTGGACTCCTTCAACAAGAACTGGTTAGCAGTTTTTAACAAAGAGAAGTGAAACAAAGTGAACAGAGAAAGAGAGTAGGGGAGGTCTTTGCCCTGCAGTGGGACATCACAGGTTTTAGGTTTAAAGAATCTTTATTTCTCATAAGAATAGGATACAGTTCACTTAAATGAGATTTTATTTTTTAACATAAATAATAGTCGCCTGATTACGAAGCATGCAGATGTAGAATAATTAGGTAAAACCATAACAACAAAGTACGATACAAACAGCAGACAAAACAAAATTGTAGGTAGTTACATAAAAACAAGTTAATACAGCTGGCCAATTTGACACCAAGGTACCCTCAGAAGTACTGATTATTTCCCTTTGTGAGGAACACAAACAGCGATTGAGAAGCGAACTAGTGTGTGTTATTTAATAATATATTACCTACTTGCTAGTGAAATGTGGGAATACCTACTAAGTACCATAAATACACCTCTACTTAACCGTTAGGGGAAAACAATCGTGATGTATGTTATGATTTTAATTACTTTTTATTAGGTATATCAATAAGTATACCTAACTAAAAAGAAAATAATTAAAAAAACCGCGTTTTGTGGATTTTCTTATTTAATTTAATTAGAAACATCCTTTCTATAATTTTTAACCCACTTCCATAAAAGAGGAGGTTATATGTTCGACTGGATGCATGTTTTTTTTTTCTGTATGTTCACCGATTTCTCCGTCAATTGTGGACCCCTATTTTGAAAATTCTATTTTTAATGGGACAATGGGACCACCTCGAGAGTATACACTTTTAAACAAAAAAAAATTGCATATCCGTCTATATATGAAAGAGTTATGCCCGAACGTACATAGAAAAAATAAACATCCGAATTAATAACCTCCTCCATTTTGAAGTCGGTTAAAAACTGTATTCATGATGAAGGCAAAAACTTTTTAAACCTCACACGACAAAAAGACAGCCATAAACCCATAAACTTCCAGCACCCCATACAGTCACACACCACAACTAACTCAGGAGCCTAACAAAAGTACAGTCGCATACAGCGTCACCTCGCGCACTGTAACGGAAGCGGACACCGGCTGTCGTTTACCGCGCACTCTGCGCTTCCGCGGCGCTTTTATCGCGTCTGCGCTTGTGTGCGTGACTGCCCGAGTTACTCATAGTTTGTTATAATAGTTTCTTCCATTGGACTGGTTTCTTTATTCATGGTATCGTCGCGAACAGATATGGTGTGTGTTTGTTCCGATTAAAATTTGAGGGTGAAATTGTGACTTGAGAGGAAAGAAAAGAAATACTGTTAACTTACTGCGTTACGACTTTTTGTTACTGTGTAGGAGATTTAACAAAAAAAAAAAACAATCTTTCATACTAATTATCTAAAAGAACACTATATATGTCAATAAGACACCAGCTATTGTTAGTATTGTGTCCATCGTGAAACAAGAAAAAATTGTTACACTGTCGTTCCAAATTGATGTAACTGTATCTTTTATTCAAAACCAGCTATGCCAAGAAACTATTATTTATAATATACGTATTTATTTCTGTGTATTCAATCATGACAACTTCTATTCCATTAGAACTGCACCTTACGATTGTGCCTACTGGTGCAGAACAGTTCCATATAAAGTTATCGATTTTTAGACGTGAATAAGTCAGGTGCGCATCTGTACCTATAGTGTACACGATTGTACCTCGTCGGTTATTGCAATATTTTATTATTTATGTAAAACTTCCCGTCTTGACAAAATTGACGTCTGATTTACTGAGAAATGCTTCTTTGAATGATTTTATTATATCGCTCTCGTGATACACTCACGGCAAACCCTGAGAGTACCACTCGAATGTGTTATGAAATGTAATTTAAAGTTAAACTAAGCAGTAGTAGTTACTTTAGTGTGCCCGATTGATGTCAAAAGCTCGCCGCCTGTTAAATGACTTAAACATAACTGGCCAAATGTGGGTATACTATAGGTACACATCTGCGTAACCTTCGGGGAACATAGGCGTGCTGGTATGTTATGTTACTCTAGCCTTTGAACGCGCGGCCCGCTGTCACTTTTTTGTGGTGAGTTTCGTGCGTTCGGACAATCTACGGTTTCTGAAGTGGTGAGTTTGTAGTGTTGGACAGTTCAGTGGGTGTCCGTAAATTGATGAAACTATCAAAACTATCTATCCCTACAAAATGGTTGAGCTGGATGGTGCTGATCCACGCTTCATGATCGTGAACGAGCGCCGTCAGTTGGGACTGGTCATCTCTTAGCTGCCACGGCTTATTTTTATTTTTGTATTGTTTCTTAATATTTTTTGAAGTGAAAACTTCTTTAGGTGCGTTGAGCACTTTTTGGGTGAACAAAAATCATGGAACTCACGTCATCGTCAACGCACGCTTCGACGATACAATTCACAGTTTTCAGTTATAGAAGCAACAAGAATAATGTACTCAGGATTTTGTAATATCTTGATTTAAAAAGAGTGTTCTTAGAGTTTCTTGCCCGTTCTTATCCATAGAGATCTACAGTTTGGAATAGGCAACTAGCTTCAACTTTCTGACTAACTGCCGACTCTTTGACAATTCAAAAGTGCCTATAAATGGTTTAATTGAAATAAATGCTTTGAGTTTTGAGTTTTTATGCAAGTTTTGTATGCGGATATACAGCTGTAAGATACGACGTATTGTCAAAAATTGGAATCCCTAAGTATAAAACGTCTTTTAAAGAAATTAAAGAACCCGTTTTATGGCCGATTGCTTAACTTTTACCTGAAAAATAATTGTGACAGTTTGACAGCTTCTGTATAGAAAATGTCAATATTAACATTCTGTTGATGTAAATTATCTTACGATTGAAAAATCGGCCGTAAACCCTGAGTCTAGGCAATTTAATTCATACTTATTATTATAAATTCTAAAGCAACCTGTCTGTATGTTACCTTTTCACGCCTAAAGCACTGAACGGATTTCGATAAAATTTGGCAAGGAGATAGATGGTATCCTGGGGAAAGACATAGGCTACTTCTTGTCCCGGTAACATGTTCCCGTGGGATAATTACCGACATCCATGCGGGCGAAGTCGCGAGCAAAAGCCCAAACATAAACTAGAAGTTAATAAGTATAATAATCGTCCTTCGTGATGGTAGAAATAATAATAATGATTTTGAAAACAATTGTGTTTTGTGCTAAATTCAACATAAAATGAGTGGATACTTTATTGCCTAGTATTACAGTCCGCGAGGTCTAAGCTGAGTTTTGCATTTGTGTGAGGTGCGCGGCGGAGTTGCGTCGTGCGAGGGACGCACCGCGCCTCAGGCCGATTGCAAAAAAGCAGTATAAACCGGTTTAAGGCTTGTAATAATGCCAATAACCTTGAGCATTTGGGCGGAGCTAATGACCAACTGAATATAAGGACGAGAGCGGGCGTGACGTAGACGCAGTCATTAATCGGACGCCTTTTTAATTTATTACAATAAAAATAATACATATTTAAAAAAAGTAACAAAACCAAATCATTTTCCTTTGTATTGCAAAGCAGTAGATATTTTTTTAATACTCTTTTGATCAAAAACGAAGGAGTAAAATGGTTTCATCTCAATGATTTGGAGGAGTTTGGGTGTATTTTTATTTTATTTTGTGATACCGATGGAAAAATGATGGCCATTAAAACAAATTACGTATTATACCATGTAGTTTACCAATTTTTTTTTTCAGATGTAATTTATCTGTAAATGCCGATGAAAAGTTGCTTCATCTGCATGCTTTTTTCAAGCTTTTTTCGAGAGAGCAGACTTAAATCAAGCAAAGGACGCGTCGCGCTCTAGACCGACGTCACATCTACACTATATTTAAGGGCACTCACATAAATGCAAAGCTCAGCTTAGACCTCATGGTCTGTAACTGACCTCAAATTCTTCCAATCCCAACAGCCAATTATAATGCCAAGATTAATATTAAATCCAAAGAGCCAATGAGCCTCTTATAACTAAATGCACGTGAATAGACTAAGTAAAGGATTAGTAGTAATACACGTAATTAATTTCACATAGGTACTATTGATTCGGAATAATTAAGTATCTGTCCTATTTGCTTTGAGTGTCAGATTTTGCTAGGTAAGGGGTGCTACACACATGTTGACATAATACGGTACAGCCAGGCGGCAAAATATATAGAGATCTATATTTTGGAATGGGCAACTAGCTTCAACTCTCTGACTAACTGACCGACTCTTTGACAATTCAAAAGTGCCTGTACATTTTTTAATTGAAATAAATGCTTTGAGTTTGAGTTTGATATGTAGATTCTGCTAGGGAGTTTGTTGCACCACTTCTTCCCAGCTAAAGCACTAGAAAGTGTTCACAACTTCCTAGTGCTTTACCTGGGAAGATGTGGAAGGGCAGGCGTTTTCAGACTGTCTTATGTAAGTTTGACGTTTGAAAAGTGCTGATTCTCAACCTTATTTGAAAGGCTGACTTTTGATTTTGATTTGATTCGATATAATTATGTTTGGAAAAAGCCGCTCGGCTTAGCTTGAATTCTGCTGAGCCGACCCGAAGATGATTAAGCGAGGATAAATGCTGAACGAAGTTTGCCGATCGCCACGAGACGAATTAAACCCGAATATATTGTTTAGTAATTGCTTCAGGTCGGCTTTTTTGTTAAACAAATACTTACAAATCGAATGTACCGACCCGACCATGACTGTGTGTAGCACCCCTAAGCCTAGTGTAGAATTTACATGTCAACACTATTTAGTAGATTAAGCACGTGTGATTAATTTAATTACATGATAAGCTACTTGATATTTATCACTAAAATTCTTGTGTACATAACTACATAGTGGTACATTTAGTTCTAGTTCTCAAATAAATACTTGTTTTTGTGCTTAGCAACGTTTAATTCGTTTTTTACATAAGAATATATTGTTTTTGTATTATAAATAGCAGTACCTTTATACCTTCAAATAAATGTTGTATAATACGTAGTTGGTATGTCAACGGTATAATATAATAGTTATATGTAAGGGTTTGTAGAAATAAACTACTATTTATCCACCCTGCGTGTGCTTCATCACAGAAAATGCTATAAAACGAGCTTTAGTAAAACAACAATCTGTTGAAATTATCAAACAATAAGTCTTAATAACGCAGAAATAATACACTTTCTGATTCATTCTTACATACCCGTTGGGAAGTAACTAATTATTGTTATTTATAGCTATGATTACGCACCCGGCGCCGTCCTCTCATTACAGTCAATTATCCACGATCGTAATTATAATTATTGCTATAAATTGTCTTCTTATTATTTGTTGGCTTATGTTCTTGATTGTTATACATTATTTTTGTTACACACTAGCTGACGTTGTACTATCCAAATTTCACTAATTCATACATTTTCAATAGAAAAGACAGTTTCAGTTTTTCAATTTTTGTTTTCCGTAGAAACCTGATTCGGATTATAACGAGCATTTTAAAACAAAATTTTGGCAAACCGGTTTGCTTACCAACGAACAACGTTTCATTTTTGTTTCATATTTCTAATATCTTTATTTGAATTCCATAATGTAATGTTTATGGGTGTTACCATCATCATCATTTAAGCTGAAATACGTCCACTGCTGGTCATAGGCCTCCCCCAAGCACCGCCACTTCGACTGGTTCTGTGCTTCTGGCATCCAGCGGATTCCTGATTCCATTTTTTTGTACATAAGTATATTAAATGGCTAGATTACTTAATGGTACTCAACTATGTTTATTTCAGTTTAGAAAAATTATTACAGGTTTATAGCTATTTCTAAACGGTCATTCAAGGTAGAAACTAAAGAACGCCACCTGCTACGATCCGTAGATACTCTTTTTGCTTCGTTTACGTTCATACATCTGGTCATACACGCACGCTGGTATACGTTAGTCCTTTTTTCCTACAAAACGAACCAAAAAATTCAAAGCTTACCACAATATCATCCCCGAACAAAATATTGTCACAAACTCACAGAACACCAAGATTGCAAGTTAGATCAAAAATTCTCTAAAGCATCTGCTAGCCAATTCACGAAGTTACCCACTTCTCCTCGGTAACGTTCATAGAGTTTTTCAGAAATTCTCATACAGTCCTGAAACTTTTGCAGTCTTTCACATCGTTTGCAGTTTTAAATCAAGTGTGGCTATTTGAATTTAGATTGAAGAATATATAGCTTTCATGGCTAATATAATAATAATAATAGTAACAATAATAAAAGTTTTATTGTTTCTCATACAATTGTTCAACAGCACAAAATTGAGGCAGACCCGGTAAGTTATAAGTATACTTGTGATGGGGTGGGGAGGTGGAATAATTTGTTAAAAAGAAGGAAGAACACATAGGGATTTATATCTTCGAGATTATCTTCATATTTCTTAAGTTCCTCGGACACATGGTCTCGGTCTTTCATACAAGTACCACTTTTCTTTGTGACAGAAGTTCGCATGCTTCACACAAGTACCAATTGTCATGCCATACCTACTACATTAAATCGAGGTCGACTAGAATTCACAATTATTTATTATCAAAGTCTAGTTGTACCAAAACATCCATGCCAGCACCTATAATGTTGACTATGACGTCAGTCAAAGCTAACCCACTGATCCATCGCAGTATTAATTTTAATACGGACCTTTTCAATTTGAAAACAAAAAAAACAAAGAATACTCGAGAGCTAATAAAAAATTCAAAGGCCGAATAAAAATCCCTTATACATCAAAAGGGAATTAACGTTTGAAACATTTTTTTTCTATCGTCAGTTTGTCTAATTGGACCAAGTTTTTGAGTCCTGCCATCCAATTCCGGGACCTTATTGAGTGGGATTTCCAAATTTTATTATGAGAAAAGGGACGGAAATGTCAGGAATCTTGTTATCCAAGGGTCCTACCTGTCTTGCTTTATTGAATCAGGTGTTGCTTGGGAGGCATCAAATATACGGGATCGGCGACGAATTTGCTTATGAAGGCGGATGGGCGCTCATCGGGTATCGGAATATGTATCGGTTCGTTTTTGGGTGGTTGTTTTGAAATATGTTTAGGGGGATTTTGCCTCAATACACACTTTCATTTTTTGTGTCAGAACGATCTATACAAGAATAGCCAAATGCTATGGAGAAAAGATTTGTTAGTTTACAAGTTTGGAAGCGACTACTCTGGGTATTTCGTTTTCGTTTCGGCTTTTTAATCTCGGGCAAAGTGTTATTGGGTTTTTCCATCTGGAATTTCTCGGTAGCAGCCCGGAGTCTGGATTTGTGCCCGGTTGATGGCAATAGGCTCGCCCCCTATTACATGGGACTTAAACATAACTGGCGAAATGTGGGTGTGCTATAGGTACACCTCTGCCTTACCCTTCTGGGAATACAGGCGTGATGTTATGTGTTATGTATCATGTTTTGTGTTTGTTTTTTGCTTTTGTCACAATCTATAGCTAGGTCTTCTTTGCTCTATCAATGTTTTTTACAAAATAATAATTAAAAAACCAAAACTCCTACGTAAAAAAATCTCATTCTCAAAATACACACTCGATTTTTCCACAAAATAATTTAGCAACTTCACCAATACCTATCAACCGAGTTCAAAAGTTAAGACCTCAATGGTGATACATCAACTTATCAAAATGTTTCAAACCAAAATGATTGGCAAGTGACGACGCAATCAGTGGATAAAATATGAAAAGTTACGAACTTTACCGAAGTTGGTAAAAAAATGTTTCTTTTAAAAATGCCCGCGCGCCGCCCGTGAGTAGGGTGTTGATGTGTTTAATTAATATTTGAGACAAGTTGGGAAATGTAATATTTTATTTCTGTTACGAATTGGGTTTTGAAAGCTGGACATTTACTCAGAAATAAAATGTTCAGCAGAAAAGAGTGTTGAAGTTTAAATATACTAGGATATAAGTAGGCAAGCTTTACTATCCTCAGTAAAGTATAAGTCAATAATAAATAAGTAGGTAAGTTATTAAAGGAAAAGTCTTTCATTCAGTTTATTTTTCTGACGGTCCCAGTTCAAATAAGTTCATGATAACTTCACATCATCATTGATATTGAATTGATTGATTCTTCATCGTGTCATAATGAAACAATACCATTGCTATTACAACCGACTTTCAAACATCACACTTTTATAAGTTAATAACTATACAACAGAACCTAATACCGCCATAGACTACAAATCTCCTTCCAAAATCTTAGCCCAATAAAAACAGTCACCTCCAAGTCACCCTCTGACCAAACCAAGAATAATTTGTCCTCCATCGTCCCAGGACAAATCCGTAACACGGAGAGCGGATGGCTGCCCTAATCGTGACGTACCGCGCCCCCTCGTGTTGATATTTGACAACTTTATTGGATCCATAATTGAATTTTCACAAGCTTTTATACTGATAAAAATTGGTATATTGGAGAATGTTGGAGAGCCTGCTCTAATTTCCCCGGCGCTAAAAGAGAAAATGACAATATTGACAGACATCGTACAGACTGCTAATTTGATTTTTCTTGCTAAGTCATTTTGGTTTTGGATTAAGTTTGAAATTAATAATTATGGTTTTTAAAGGGAGTTGTGTAATTTTTTTGTTGGTTTTGTAGATCGAAAAAGCTTTCCGACAGACTCTATCGCTGAAATGTTATTTGATACAAACACCAATTTCGTTATTTAGCTTTAGAGGTTGCAAAAAATTGGTGATTTCCTTGTGCTTGTCTATTTGATCACCAGTATCCTAGGCTACGCCTAAAATAATTTCAAATAGTCTTCTCAATTACAAACACCATAAAATTATTAGATTTAAATCTGAGGAGGTATCTGTTAAAAATAGTTGGAATTTTACTTTACGGAGAGACCTCATAAAAGAACAGCTAACTCAGAACTAAGTATTCTGGACATTTAACTTCAACATCGAAACCGAAGAAAATAAAGACTTCCCCACTAGCACATTAACTTCAATCGCCACACTTTTATACCTCTCAACAGACTGACACGGATCCAGGAACATGGCAATATCAAGTCGCGTTTTAAATCGAATAAAACGTTCACGGTCTATAAATTTGTTGTTGACTAAGTCCAGGCATTAAGAATTCAGATGCACTTAAAATCCAGGAAGGTGAATTTTGGTGCAGTTAGGTATATATCCAGGCAAACTTTAGCACTAAACTCCGCAACAGAATACGGCAGTTTTTAAAATAAAGTTTATATTTATACTTCTAGGTTTAGTGAATCGGAAAGTTAAATTTTAAGTGGCGAAGTTATCCTGCTAAGTTTCTGTGGAAGTAATTTTGAAAATATGCCAGAATTTTCGGCGTAAGTGTTGTAGTTAATAAAAGTTTGGTTTTAATATAATAAATAGATTTGCTTTTAGAGTAACTGCAGAAATAGTTAATTAGATTTGAGTCCGTTTGTTTCTTACACTTTTCAAGAAAGAAAGACTCGCACAGGAAGATCACAAACTAAACTAAATACAATCAAACAAAAAACAAAATTATATAAAATATAAATAAAAAAACAGAAAATCCCGTACGAGGCCAAAAGGCTCCTAGATAGGAGCATTATTTTTAAATGTCGCAGCATAATGCTGATCTCAGCATTATGCTGCGACATTTAAAAATAAGTGTCGCAGCGCTGGTATTCTGATAGGGCCCGCTGTGATGCCCCCATAAGTAACGTTACTTATGTGGACAACGTACACATAAGTATTATGAAGCAGCTAAGCATAATTTTACCGTGTATGTAACATTACGCGTTACGCGTTGTATGATGGGTATGTCGTTGCATGTTTACCGCAAATCAAAGTCAAGCGTCATAAAATTAACGGAGAAGATTTAATGGCTTGGCAGATAATGACATAATAGCAGCACTTTACACATATCTATTAGACTAAGGTACCTATCCCAAAGCCGACGATTAGCGAGAAGAGAGTAGAGTTAGTAATTAGACACGGGTTGGCGTGAAACCAGCATCGAGTGTGTAGTTCTGCTAGTTTTGTTTTGTCACTGGGATATGAGCGAGTGCGCGTGTTCGACAAGTAGAATGACTTGCGGGTATAAGAATAAGAATAAAAAAATAAAAAATTGCTAAGCAAATAAATATTATATTTTATTTATTTGCTATTTAGTATGTGATACAAACCAAGTGTAAATCTCTCAGCGTCTCGCGGCCCGACATTCGAGCGTCTCTGAACGAGTATTTTCTTTGATAGCTCTTGCTGCGTGCGAAAAACTATCGGTGAGAGAGTTTTCGCCGGCAATGTGAACAGCCAGCGATCAACCATCCTAACTAATATTACAAATACAAAAGTGAACGAATTGTTTATTTGTTTGTTTGTTACGCTTTCACGTTAAAACGGCTGAACTGATTTGAATAAAGTTTGGCACATGGGTAGACTATGACCTGGGTTAGGAGATAGAATACTTTTTATCTCGGTAGTACGTTCTCGTGGGATAATTTCCGGCCTCCACGCGGGGTAAAATATAGTCAATATATGTATCTCTTTTACTGACACGGGACCTACATCTATTGTACGTTTCTTGAGCTAGAAAATAGTCGGTAACTTGTTGCTGCTTCGTCAGCGGTGGTACAGATGCCTTAGTGTAGTCCAAATTATTGCCTAATAATTACTATCTAGCATCTAAATGTAGTGTTACTACCACAGGAACCACATCTTAGCTGTTATCATGATATTACCATAATCTATTATTATCAAAGCACGCATTTAACGGTCATGACAAGTAGCTCCCATTCCTGTCTATTAGGTACCTAAGAACTTACATCCATGAATATTATTCATTGAACTATACTTCAGTAAAATTATACCTCATTAAGCTCAAATGAATCATCCTTATAAGTTGGAAAATTCAATGTGGCCAGTAAAAGATTATCGATATTTTTATAACTCCATCGAATATATTTCACTAATTTACCATTCATACAAGCTAACAATCTTTTATACTGTTATGGGTGGGTGGGTGCAGTCAGTATAATACTTCATTCATGAAATAACTTTATTTAAACTTGAGGCTCTTTTAATATTATAGAACGCGCAAATGTAAAACATAAAAAACAACCGACTTCCAAAAAAACACTACAAAGTGAAAAATAACTTTAATTTCGGAAATCAGTGTCCTTGGTTTTGTATTTTCATTTTTTACCACCGGCTTCCGTAATTAAAGTTATTTGCACTTTGTAGTTTTTTTTTTTTTGGAAGATCGTTTTGTTTTTTTGTAAAAAAGTTTTTATTTTTCACTAATTAGTTGTGGTACCTACCCCACAGAAATTCATATACCTACCACTAATTGCTGTTTAAATTAAATTTAATTTTAAAATGTTTATTTCTCGCTTTTTTTTGT
The DNA here is from genome assembly GCA_916610205.1 of Griposia aprilina. Lineage (NCBI taxonomy): Eukaryota > Metazoa > Arthropoda > Insecta > Lepidoptera > Noctuidae > Griposia > Griposia aprilina. Next base: position 1,930,760 of record OU744295.1, on the reverse strand, counting down.
AGATTGGTTTGTAGTTTATCTAAGTTCTAATAGCCTAAATGTCAACTGCTCATCACCTTTTACAAAATATTGTTTTTCCGGATGCAGGTACGTTGATTATTGAAGAGTTCTCCTGGTACTTCACCATCAGCTCCACTTCACCATATGCATAAATTGCTTAGCAACCATATTAAAGTAATGGAATCGCAATCCGAACCTCGTCCTTTTTTTGAACTCTGTTTAAAATAAAGGATGACCAACACATTCCAAGCAAAAATCAAAAATCCCGGAAATATTATTTTCATAATACAATGCTCCAATAATTTATGATGCCAACAGGACACGTGCGTTCCTCAAAATCCTCTCCCGCCCAATTTGTTCCAAGTGTCATTTACGACGACTCGCCCCGTTAATGTACCAAGTGTCACTTACGATAACTCGCCCGTTAATGGGGGCCATCAAGATCGTTTAAAGGGTGGCCTGAGTGATGCACGCTGTCTCTTTTGCTCGCGAAATTGCTATCGATTCGGATATTTTTTTAATCATTTATATGGTGTAAGTAAGTGGTAGAGGATCGGAAGTATTACATCTTGTAAGATACGTAATTACACATTTTTATAAAAACTTGTAAATGCAAAGAGCTTCGCGAAATAAATACTATATTCTTGTTTCTCCTTTATATTTTTTGATGTAGGATTGAATGCTGGGAAGTTTCGAAAGAGCCGGAATTATATGACAAATTGTTACTCAAGAATAGCAAAATTCGGAAAATATGGCTGTTTCGTATTTTAGTTAATACTGCGATTTTCGTGTAAGAATATCGTCAAAAGATTTCAAAGAAAGTCTAGAAGTAACAAAAAACAGACACACTACTAAAAACACAATATTCGTATAGATTCCTAATGTTCATCAATCTATTAAAATCGATATACCTACTCGACTTACTTTAAACCTAACGGCAGTTAATTCAAGTAATATCGTGAAGCTAGATTTTTCTAGGAAACATTAAAGAAGTGGATTACAAAGGGATAGTACGGTAGCCGGCGACGGCAGACTGGATTTAGCGTGGCGACCACGGCTTAGAGGGATGAGCAGTGAGCTAACGTAATACATATTAAATAAGACTACATTTTGTAGCTGTGGATATAATTTAAGTTTGAGGTCGTTTTAATTGAGGAGGATTGGGGAACACTGATAAGGACTTTAATGGGTCCTTTAAATGGTGGCCCATCTTGGTGCTTTCAACCAATTAGTAGGCGTTATAGACCAGTAGAAACCAAAGGAATTTAGGAAGAGCTATGGGTCATCTACTTCTCTTAAAGTAGCGGGGGGGGGGCAATAAGAAAATCAAAAACAAAAGTCATTTATTCAAACTAGGCTGAGAATCAGCACGTCAAAATTAAATAAGGCAGTCAAAAAAATCAAAATATTTTATTTCACATAAACCAAAATGGGCACTTATGAAACGTCAGAAGCTAGGTGCACGGTTCCAATTGGTTGTTTCCTATGGAGAAGAGCCAGCAAGAAACTCCACGGTTACTCTTTTAAAAATAAGGGGCTTTTACAATGTTTCCAATTACAGTGTTGATAGATATGGGAGGACAGTGTAGGCCTGTCAACAAGTAACATGTACTCAACAAAATATAAAAAGGTCCACAAATCTAGTCTACAAGTTAGGTCTACAACGTTCTCACATTCACAAAATATAAAAGAATCTATATAAAAATAAAAGCCTATTTAGACTAAATGACATGATTGCCATTACTACTGAAACAAATCGGAATCAAAATCCTATCCACAAAAGCCATAAATAAGGAGTTGAAATAAGAAACCGAAGTATATAATGTCAAATAATGAGATTATGTCAAAGAAGTAAGTAAAAATAATCAAAAAACTTGTAATTTGGGAACAGTTAATATACATTTACTTAGTGATGCCGTTAATGTGGTACCAGGGAAGCCACATGTGCAGAAGGAATTATTGCCAGTCCCCCAAAACGCCCGCCCTTCACCACTTGCTAGTGCTTTAGCTGGGGAGAAGTGGCGCCACAAACTGTCCAGCAGCACAGCTGTCTGTTCAGTTAGAATAATAGAGGATAAGTTTCTGGTATCCAAATAAAATTTACATTGTTTTAATATAAAAGGTTATTTTTTAATTAGACAGCTTAACAGACTCGAGGGTTTAAAAAAAAATTAAATAAGAAAGGAAATTTAAGTTACCGCCTGTCCCAAAATTAAATATAAAAGTAAAATATTTAACAATATTATTTGTTACACGAGCAGCACACTCGTATATGAAATTCGCATAATAACATAATTTCTATGCCAAGTTTTTATGCCAATTGACATAAAAAAGTCTCGGTGCGTTATATTGTTTTGAGAAAAAAGGTTTACCGTAATTGATAACCTGAACACGGGAAGGGTTGAAAATAACATTATGTACAAAAAAATATGCTTCCGGAGTCATAATGTAAGGTAAAGAGGGTCTTAAAGGGTCTGCGAAGCCAGGGTAGTCTGTTTTAGTAATGAGTTGTAATATTCTGAAGTCTTTTTGAACATAGGGGGAGGTAGGACATCCACACGGAAACTGTTACAGTACATGAATCTGAACCTCACGGCGTTGAAACTTTTATTAAATTATTATTAGCATAAATAAATAAATTATTATTATTATTTCATTATAAACATTTAAATTATATTTTTAAATATAAGAAAATAAAAATAAAAAAAATAGTAGCCCACCGGTATCGGGAACAGGGGTCCAAGCTACAGGTCAGGGCTCCAGAGAGAGGAACCTCCTAACAATGCGAGCCATGTCCAGAAGTACCGCCTTCTGAACAGGTATTATTATTATTAAAAAAATATTGCTGTTCTATACATTTTGACCGCGTAGGTTATTGCACTTTTCTATGAAACAGCAGTTTTTAGGACTCCGTACCCAAAGGGTAAAACGGGACCCTATTACTAAGACTCCACTGTCCATCCGTCCGTCTGTCTGTCTGTCTGTCCGTCTGTCACCAGGCTGTATCTCATGAACCGTGATAGTTATACAGTTGAAATTTTCACAGATTATTTCTGTTGCCGTTGTAACAACAAATACTAAAAATTAGAATAAAATAAATATTTAAGGGGGCTTTCATACAACAAACGTGATTTTTTGCCGATTTTATAGGCAATGGTACGGAACCATTCGTGCGCGAGCCCAACTCGCACTTGGCCGGTTTTTTTTATATGACGAAAAATTTCTACGCTACATCTAGAACCATATGATGAATTCATGGTTACAGTTAGCGCGTCGATGTCTCTGCCAACCTATAAGTGTAAAAAAAAAAATGATAATTTTAAAAGAATAGGTATGTAATCTAGCATATAAATATGTAATCTAGCATACCAATAGGTATGTAATCTAGATACCAATAGGTATGTAATCTAGCATACCAATAGGTATGTAATCTAGCATACCAATAGGTATGTAATCTAGCATATCAATAGGTATGTAATCTAGTATACCAATAGGTATTTAGTCTAGCGTACCATGTGACTGCTACCTATCACAACGGGCCCTATCAGAATACCAGCGCTGCGGTACTTTTTTTTTAAATATCGCAGCATTATGCTGAGATAGGAGCCTTTTTGGCTTCGCACAGGTTTTTAAATTGTTTATTATTGTTTTTATTGTTAATTTTGTTAGTTTTAAATGCTCCTTTTTATTTATTATTTACTCTTTTAATTTCCTGTGCGTGTCGCAAATAAAATATTTTTCTTTCTTTCTTTACTCTCAAAAAGAAAATGGTAACAAGTTGGTAATTATTTATATCTGTCCAATGACTTTTTTCTTTATGTTTTTTAATATTTATAGTCAGAGTGTTAGATGCAAAAATCCTGAATTGTCGATTAAACAACCTATCTATTTGAGTCAACAGCATTATTATTTATACCAGCACAAACCTATAACCATAGATTTAGTATAGGTCGTGAAACTATTTATTTCACAAAATTATTTATTTTACACGTAAACACAACTGGAATTTTTATTGGATGCGGAAAATCAAAGAGTTAGTTTCCTTAAATTGTTCGAGCTCCCCGTGTAATAAGTTAAAATTGTTCGAGCTCCCCGTGTAATAAGTTAAAATTGTTCGAGCTCCCCGTGTAATAAGTTAAAATTCTTCGAGCTCCCCGTTTAATAAGTTAAAATTGTTCGAGCTTCCCGTGTAATAAGTTAAAATTTTGGTCTATTTTTTTATTTATTATGCTCGTAATACTTGTCTCTAAATAATATAATTATATAATTTCAACAATTGGGTCTGGCATGGGAAACCCACATCTGATTCTTATGACGCTATGTGTAAAAGTAGGAAAATTTTCAAATCACGACTTACATGGTGTCAAGACCACGTAGAACAAATTAAGATGGACACTTTGGCATCTCATTGTTCGAAAAATTACTTCAAAAAATTTTGGCAATGTACTAATAAACTTAATATAAAGCAGAATCGAGCTGAATGCATTAACTCTGAAAGGAATCCTCGTAACATTGCTAATATATTTAAATCTAATTTTAAGGAAGTCTACTTGTGTCTTCAGTAGCGACGCAATGCAGTCTCCAGCCAGACACTTCTACCATTATACAAATAAGACCTAAAGATGTTAAGAGTATTACTGACTGCATGACTCGGGGTAAATCGCCTGGACATGACAGCCTTAGCGATGAACATTTACGGCATGCGGGCTGTCATTTACCCAGAGTGTTGGCCATGTTTTTCTCCCTGTGCGTGAGTCATAGGTATCTCCCTCAGGACCTCATGAGGATAATAGTCGTACCAATACTTTACTGTAAAACAGCAGATATTTGTGATAAAAGTAACTACCGTCCCATCTCCCTGGCAACAATTCTGGCTAAAGTAATGGATAGTCTGTTTAACGGGCATTTAAGAAGGAACCTGAACATACATCACGCGCAATTTGGCTTCCAACCTGGCCTCTCCACTGAGAGTGCTATTCTCTGTATGAAGCACATTGTTAGGTATTATTTGGATCGTAGGACACCTGTTTATGCTTGTTATTTAGATTTATCCAAAGCCTTTGATTCAGTTTGTTATGAGATCCTGTGGGATAAGCTGCATAAACAAAATGTATCTGCGGAACTAGTGGAAATTCTAAGATTTCGGTATGACAAATGACAATCAATTAAATGTCGTTAAGTGGGCGGATTGCCTGTCGGAGGAGTACAAGCCAGAGTGTGGCGTCAGGCAAGGGGGAATTTCCTCGCCCACTCTTTTTAATGCGTATATGGATAGCCTGATTGACGAGCTCAGTAGCATGCATGTAGGTTGTCATATTGATGGAGTCGCTGTCCATAATATAAGTTATGCCGACGATATAGTGCTGCTGGGCCCATCAATTAGGGCCCTTCGTCATCTACTTAGAGTTTGTGAGCGGTATGCGGAGAGTCATGGTCTCAAGTACCAAGTCTCAAATGGTGGTGGTGGTGCCGAGAGCGAGTATATGTTTTTTGGTCTTGGTGATAAAACCACTCACGAACTTCCGCCTATTTTTCTGAACGGTTCTCCCCTCACTAGAGTGAAAAAGTTTAAATATCTAGGGCACATTGTCACCGATGATCTTAGGGGCAATGATGAAATTGAACGTGAACGCAGAGCGCTGGCGGTCCGGGGTAATATGTTGGCTCGCAGGTTTGCTCTTTGCTCGGTTGAAGTCAAGTTAGCGTTATTCAAAGCATATTGCCAATCTTTCTACACGAGCAGCCTTTGGGTTAATTATACTAAAAAGGGCATACAGCGCTCTGCGGGTACAATACAATAACGTCTTCAGGATGTTGTTGCGGTTGCCGCGGTTCTGCAGTGCGTCCACGATGTTTGCCGAAGCGCGTACAGATGACTTACGCAATAAGACGCAAGCGTGTGTCGTCGCTGTTGGGCAGAGTACGCGGCAGCAACAACGATATTCTGAGGATAGTTTCTAGTAATTATCAGTGTCCGATACACTCACTCTGGGTAAGCATCGTGGTTGGGACGGTAAAAGAAAAAGTTTTAGTTGATTATATTTAAATATATTTAAATTCTTTACCTACTAACATAGCTCCTGTGTTACTAAACATAATGGATCATGTTATCCGACAAATAAACAAATAAACAAATAATAAATAAATAAATTCAGCAGTGATTTTTCAGTGTCTCGGTTGATATCTGAGCTTAGTTCTTTTACAAGTCTTTCTATTTCCGACATGGTTGCGCCCTCGGTGAGTAGGGTGTTGTACTATGTGCACTGGTGCACCTATTTGTGTAAGTATGCTTTGGAAGTAGTTCCCCTACGAGGAGACAGATGTCACTATTCCTTGCAGTTTCTTATTGTTTAGTTTGTTCGCTAGATGTCGTCACCAGCTGAGTTATTCATCGATTTTTATGTTATAGATGACTTAGGGCTAATTTCACCGACTATATAAAACGCGATTAACTGAACATAAACGGCGTTTTATTTTTAATCTAAGTTTTATGTTTGGTTTCGTATTTCACCAACAATATTTAAACTAGTCTAGTGCTAATCGCAGTTAGTGTACTAAACGCCCAATTTTTACCGTTTAACGATCTTAAACGCGATTATGTGCTTGAAATACTGTACAGCGCGCTTGGGCCATATTGTGTTGAAGAAGTGATGCTGTTGTGATATTATTACCTGTTTAGAATCGCATAATTATGAATATTTTGAGATACATAATGAGAAGAGTTTACTCATTGGCCTTTGAAGAAGATGATGAATTTGTGGTTCGACGACCAAGGTGGATTCGCAAAAGAGAGAGCACTTCGACACTTTAGATGATCATGACTTTGTGACGAGATTTTGACTTACCAAACCGACAGTTCTCTCTGTATTGGAAGCTATTGAAAATAAACTTGAACTTAGTTTTCTTTGACTCTATTGTGTTATAATGTTTTTCGACCAACTCTACCAATAACACCTTTTCACTCTATTGAAAGGCTGGGTCTCTTTTTCTTTCAGACATGCTGATAACACGACTTTAAAGAAAAATCAACAAATTAAAATGTGCACTGCTAACCTGAGAACATTATCCACGCAAAACGAACAATACTAATAATAACCTCACTCACTTTATGGCTTTACCAAGTTGACAACCGAAGGAATATGTTTTTTACATGTGTTTTTACACAAATATTGCAATAGTTTTGTCAAGTTTCGATGCAAGGACAAATGGCAACGCGGTGTTGCCGTTCTTACATGTTGTAACTCGGTTTTCACAAGCGCGATTAACGATCGTGACGTTTTGCTCTGTGAAATGCAATCGATGTTAAACGAGATCAAATCTTGATATTAATCGCGATTAGTGTAAGCGCAGTTTTACTAAACGTAGTTTTGGAGACGATCGGTGAAATTTGCCCTAAGAACAATTTGGTTTTTTTATGTTATATTTGCAATTCTTCTATGTTTTCAGTGTTGTTTCAAACGGAAAGTATATTTATTTGTTATTAAATACAGCTATAATAATGTTCACACGATATAGAAAGCACAACCGACTAGTGTTTCATTCATTCACCATATCACCTCACTTTATTTTGTTTTATCGATAATTTTTTTTTTTTTATTGATGGTTCCCACTCCTGTCGACTGGTACATTAGCGCAAAAATCGCTAAGAAAATGATATGCGAGCCGTGCATGACTGTACTTTACCGTAAAACCAAAGAAGGTTCATGTATACCTACATGACGGACGCAAGTGGCCTCATTTATCATACTAAGATGTTTATGAGATACGTATACCGTCGCAACGAGTTTTCCGAAAAGATATAAAAGGTTTTTTTTTAATATGTTTACGTTACGATATATTTACCATAAATTTGTTCCCGTTGGAAGAAATTAAAAATCCAACACGTTTTGTTTTTTTTTTCCTTTAAATATTAAGTAAGATATTCACTTTATCCACATCTGCCTCAAATCAGGAGCCACGACGACACTGCAATCTATATCGATAATCGATGTTGTGGCAGCTAGTGATCACATCACTATTTGTCGCACACATGCACATCATAAGCACACTGGTGTAATTTGGTTTTGGTCTCGCCCTAACCACCAAATAGTCAATCTAACGCTAGTCTACACTGAATCTATGGCTATAACATTATATCCCTAGCATTATATCCTGTGTATTTTTACAGTTAAAACCTTTTCGACGAATCTCAAAAGACTCGGCTTAAAATCTCGCGCCAGTTTTGTTTTTACATAAAACATTTTCATCTGTACTTTTATACCAAAATAATACCATTTTTATTGCTAAATAATTTTTGCCGTCAAAAAGAAACGTTAAATTAATCTATTCATGAAAAATATTCTATTTTGGCTTTAAAAATATATCTCTATTTATTGGGCAACAGCCAATTAAAAATTTTGAATTTAGAATAAATAAACAACAGATCTGGCAAATCACAATATTATAAATAGCACTCCAGATCTAAACTTGAGTTGTCAGTCCCAGCTTTCTTGAAAATAATTATTTTTACAAGCGAAAAAAGAAACAATTTAATTCTTTACTTTGGACCGATGTATCTCGACTCTAGTCTGGCATCCGTCCAATTTAAGAAAAACAATTAAAGAGCTTGCCTCACTTCGTTTTTGCAGCTCACAATGATATCTTCGAAAACTAATTGTATATTTTTACATAGTAATATTTGGAACGAAGCCTCAACAAATAGGATTAAAAATGTTTTTTCTTTTTGTTTTTAAATTGAGTTTTCAAAGAGTGTCTTAGATAATGACATTAAAATAAGGTTTTTTTGGTGTCACCTTCAGTCTTTCATTCTGTCCTCTTGATTACAAATTTATTTGATCTGAATTGTTTTTTGTAATTGACTGAATAAGATGACAAAAACGATTGTGTAAATAAAGACTTGGCTAAAAGGTCTTAGCAACCAGGCCATAAAAACACTTATAAAAAAAATTGACTGAATAAATTACAGCACTTAGCTTCAAAAATAAATTGAGGGCTAGGCCTTGCTTTTGAAAAAATCACAAAACACAAAAGCGAATTCAATAAAAAAACTTCAACACCTGTCGAAATCTTCGCATGACATCATGAAGCATAAATGTTATGAAGATTGTCACAATTTCTACGAAAACCGACTAAAAAGTATCACAAAACTATTCAAATAAATCAAATGGAATTGCATTCGGATACGCGTCCTAAGCCAGTACAAAAATTCAAATTCAAAAATGTTCTAAAAAGAAAATAGAGAGTTGCTGTGACTGTGTGATTTATAAACGTTAGAATAGTCATGGCCTCTGAGGACTGGGAACCATTTAGATTGATTTTGAATTTATTGGCAAACTGCTGCCAGTTGGAGATATAGGGTGCTTTCATCTAAGACGGACCATTTATCTTGCATCCAGTGAAATGGAATAGAAACGTATACCCGTATCTTTTTGTGATGCATTCGGATACACAGAGTGCTGTGATTGTTTATGGTTTAGTTGGGGATGGTGAAGCTATGCAAGGGTGTACGTTCTATTAATTAATTATGTTAAAAGCAGCTGTTTTTAGATTAAGATGATCAATATATTATGATGAATAGAGTATAACAAGATTAAATGCATATAACCATCAATAAAAAACGAGGAGCATCTTGCATAGACAATAATTTGATCTTACGATTCCAAGAGAAATTACATCTGAGGACTATGTATTAGGTTGGGGAAAAAGTATTTTCGCATTAAAGTACGTATTAACTTGTAAAAAAATCATTTTGGCTATACTATTTGTATCTGGCTGATTTTGGTCTCATTGAAAGTTTAAATTTTAAAGAACATAATTCCAAATTCAAATTAGGAAAATGTGTGATTTTCATTTGTTTTTCGTACTGTCAAGATGAGTGAATCTAATGAAGAACTTCGATAAATTTTAAAATTTTACTACAAAAAAGGTAAAAATGGAACGTAAGCCGCGGAAAAAATTTGCTATGTTTATGGACCTAGTGCAGTGTCTGTGAGAGTAGCACAAATTTGGTTTAAGCGTTTTCAATCCGGAAACTTTGATGTCAAAGATGCACGTCGCTCTGGTCGCCCTATTACGGATAAAAAGGATGCCATTTTTGATATCAGTAGTTACGACGTAGCTGAAGAACTGGGAATTGACCACAAAACAGTTTTGGCACATTTGAAAAAAACTGGGTACACAAAAAAGCTCGATATTTGGGTACCTCACGAGCTCACTGAAAGAAACCTAATAAACCGTGTACTCATTTGTGATTCTTTATTACGACGTGATGAAACCGAACCATTTTTGAAGAAGCTGATAACTGGTGATAAAAAGTGGATCACGTACGACAAAAACGTGCGAAAAAGGTCGTGGTCAAAGGCCGGTCAGGCTTCATAGACTGTGGCGAAACCCGGGTTAACTCGCAACAAGGTGATGCTGTGTGTGTGGTGAGGTTTTTTTTTTTTTTTTGGCTGGGAAATCATCAAATGACCTCTGCTGCTCTGAGCGGAGCGGAAGGGCGTGTCAGACTCTTACTGACTAAAACCCACCCGTGTTCCTTCAGTTGCCTGTGCGCCAGCGCCGCGGTAACTCTTTCGAACGTGTGGTGGGATTGGAAGGGCATTATTCATTATGAGCTGTTACCACCAGGCAGGACCATCGATTCTGAACTCTACTGCGAACAACTGATGAGATTAAAGCAAGAAGTTGAGAGAAAGCGGCCGGAATTAATCAACAGAAGGGGTGTGGTTTTTCATCATGATAACGCTAGACCTCACACATCTTTAGCCACTCAGCAAAAATTAAGAGAGTTTGGCTGGGAGGTGTTAATGCATCCGCTGTATAGTCCTGACCTTGCACCTTCAGATTTCCACCTGTTTCGGTCTCTTCAGAATTCTTTAGGCAGTGTCAGGTTAACATCACGAGAGGACTGCCAAAACCACTAGTCGCGGTATTTTGATCAGAAGTCCCAAAATTTCTATAGCAATGGGATCATGTCCCTACCTACAAGATGGCAAAAAGTTATCGAACAAAATGGTACCTACATACTTTAGTTAAATGTAAATTAACTATATTAAAAAATGTTTTGAATTTTCTTAAAAAATGCGAAGTAACTTTTTCCCCAACCTATTAGATGGACTGTTTCCTTGAACATTGAGTGCAAATTCCTAATTTGTCCTACTAAACATGATATCTTACGACTTTTCTTACACTTACCGTATATTTCCGAAGCCGACCACCGAAAGAACTGATATTTCTTATCAAACATACCTGAAACAAGAAAGTTCGTCATTAGTTTTAATTGAATACAGAACTCACCAAATGATATAATATTGGTATAATAACTCAGTTTCTTTCACTTCATTGCGTGGCAAATATCCACTTTCTTGACCTAATCAAATGTATAGTGTTATTTATTGAAATAGACGTAGTAGAAAAACGTGGATAATAGGCGTTTATCATGATAGAATTTGGCAATATATTTCGGCAACATCCTGTAATTAGGTGACTATTTATTTATGTGACTAGCGACACGCTCCTGGTCCGCGCTAGTGCAATGACGATATGTCAAAATATCGAGATTTCTTGTTACATTTTTAAGTTATAATGTTTATCATACAAATTAATGTAAATATAAACGTAAACCCTTCCGGAATAAATGTTTTAAATGATAGTGAAAACCGCATCACAATCCAGAGTGTAAAACATTGCTTTCCGTATCTATCTGTATGACCGCTTAAATGATAAATGATTATATTTCTGTAAGTAGGTTTGTACAAACAATTTTAAACTAAATGCGGTCGGCGTTTCCTATCCTGACTACTCTGAGAAGAAAGGCTGAAACAAACTCGGGGGACACAGTCTCTTTTAAAGAGTCCAGACATCGTTTTGGGCAGATCATGTGAAGACCATGTAGATTGGTATCTGAAATGGTTTTTTGAGGAGAGAACCACACAGATTAAGTGGACCTGTCCAGTCAGTGCACGCATTTGTCAGTAACCGTGCAGCTCAACTCAGAAGTTAATGTTTAGTTTTTCAGAACTTTAGATTTAGAAGATCTAAGTAGTCATATAGACCGACACGAAAAGCAATGTTTTATACTATTTATAGAAAAAGATATTAATAGCTCTTAAGCGTATGGCTTAATTAAATACAGTCCATTTAATTGAGTAGAAAGTGAAATATACATCACTTCGTGGAATTGGACCTTATGCGAAATACAGGCTTTTATCAAATATGTCGGATTGAATTGATTACAAATGACACGACCCAAATTGAAAGGTGTGATGGTAAAATGGTAAAAGTGCACGGTACCTACCTTTATTATTGACTGTCTACGTAATAGTTGAACAAACAAAGTTAAAACAGAGAGTTAAATATAATTGGCATGACCATCTTTAGACCATTATTTATTAAAAACAAGTTTTGGAAATAATAAAAATATTTGTGTTTAGGTTAAGGTTCATCAATCAAATCAAATGAAATCAAAATATTTTATTTCACATAAACCACCATGGGCACTTATGAAACGTCAGAAGCTAGGTGCACGGTTCCAATTGGTTGTTTCCGATGGAGAAGAGCCGGCAAGAAACTCCACGGTTACTCTTTTAAAAATAAGGGTATTTTACAATGTTTTAAATTACAGTGTTGATAGGTATGGGAGGACAGTGTAGGCCTGTCAACAAGTCACAGGTACTCAACAAAATATAAAAGGTCTACAAATCCACAGTCTACAAGTTAGGCCTACAACGTTCTCACATTCACAATGTATAGAACAATCTATATAAAAATAAAAGCCTATTTAAACCAAATGACATGATTACCATTACAATGGGCCTGTATCACCTAAAATAAATGGTAATGATATGAATAATAATGAAAAAAACATTGTTCAATAACATAAGTAATTGCTAATGGCGGTTCGCCATAAAACATCTATATTTATTCACATATTGTTGTCATTATATGAACGCTTTTGCCGACATAATAACGGAATTATAATTATTCCTATTAATCCAGAGGACATTTTTTCATCCGTATTATGTAATTAAGAGAAACAGAATGGGCAGACCAATTGATATTTATCGTAAATATCTCGTTACAATGATTTACTGAGTCATTATGTCACACAATTTCAAACAGATTGTATTTTTTACTTGGGAAAACATTTTCGAGCAGAACGAATTAGGACGATTGTAATTATACAGCGTCATTATGAAAACCTTAGCATTTTTTTTTCTCTGAACCAGGATTGATAATAGAAACCTTCGGTAAAGAAAAAATCAATTCCTCAATAGAATCACCACTACACACACAACACTCACACACGCATTATAGAAACATAGAGTACATTAATAAATCTAAGCTCACGAGTACTTAATTGCACAAACACAAGTTACCATCAAATGTCAGTCACAAAGATGGAGGAAGTACCCGTAAACGAACCAGGCGGTAAGGAGTCAAAGGATTGTCCTGCATTTTGTATGGTAACACCTTGTTGGAACGAGTTGAAAGTGGGAAAGATCTGCGATTTGTGTAGAGAGGCTAAGGTTACATGAAGCCAAGAAAATTTTTCTGTTGCATAACCAACACACAGCACATGTGGGGTTATAAGCATAAACCTGATTTACACGGTGCGATTAAAGAATTGGTTGTAGCATACTATAAGTTAAAGCAACAATAAAATTTGCTCCGTCTAACAGTGTTTAGACGATCGAAGTACCTAATTGGTTGTTTTAATTCTGTTGTATGCCGCAGGCAAGTAACTTGCAACGTGTAAATGAGGCTTTACTCTATTGCAAATTCTTATAGTGTTTTATACAAGAAATAAATTGATTGTATCTAAATGATTTTTATATCTAATTTGATTTTTACTTGTGTAATCGAAAATGTCTACCAAACTCCCGAGGATAGCAAAATTATTTATTTACCTTAATTTTAATAACCTGGTAAATATAGCAATTAGATGGAAAGCTTAATTTTTCCTTAAATCAGTTTCAAGTTTCCTGGAAAATCATTATACAAATTACCAGACCGTTTTTTCTTAGTTTTCCTTTGTGGTTTCCAGTCGGCTTACTTTCAAAGATATATTTCAGTGGGTTTTGTTAAAATGTTTATATACTTAGAAGTATACAAAGTAACTTACTTATGTTCAGTAATTTTCAGCTAGAAAAATCATGAAATTAAGGAACATACACAGGTACATTATGTTTCAGTCTCCGGATCGGCTCAAATTATTTACCAAAAACATTCAAGAACCGAAACTTAATACGAATTTTTCTACGACAATATGTTAACGATAACTTATGGAAAGACTGCCAGATGATAGAACATCGCGTTAGTACCTATTCTAAAACATGAAATAACCCTTGGTCTAAAAAAAAAACAATCAATTTAATTTCCGAACATTTAATCCTATCCTGTACCGTCTTGTCAAGATGGTGACTGTACCCGTGGTCTCAAGCGCACATGAAGGATTTCAGCTGTCTCCACGATCAAAAGGAGAATTTCTAATACATTACGTCTTAAATCTATGTGTTCGAAGACTTTGATGGGCTTTAGAGTTGTTTGAGCGATATTACAAGCAAGCGGTGAAATGAATGAATTTTGTATGTTTTTGTTATTTTGATGGAACATGTTTAAAAAGCCTTTTTATACAGAGCGGCGATAAGGTTATCACAATAAATAGTACATCGGTTATTATCAGTCTATTAAAATAATAAAATAAACAGTTTTACTAAAAATAGAAAAATGAATTTGTCAAACACATAACATAATATCACGCGTGTATTCCCCAAAGGGTTAGGCAGAGGTGCACCTATAGTACACCCACATTTCGCCAGTTATGATTAAGTCCCAATAGTGAATTTTTCAAACAAAATAAATAGCGTGAAAGTTGGCACGAAATTAACCATCCTTGATATAAATAATAAGGCACTAGAATATAAATAAGCCACTAGACACGCGCGAGGCGATGATATCAATAATTCAACACAAATAAGGTATTGTTACCAATTATTCACAAATTAAGTTTGTTAAATACTAAAACGGAGAAAAGTCCATCGGCTAGAATTTTAATTGTTATTTTAATTATTTTAATTTTGAATGTATAAAATACGTAATGTGGAATATGTGGTTTCAGTTAATGTGATAACCTAATCACCTCACTGTATAAGAGTGTATTTTGTTGGCCAGGTTGATTTTGAATAATGTTTTTTCTTATTTTAGATCCTTATTTATGACTAGCTTGTGCGTGCCCGCGGCTTCGCCCATGTGGATTTCACAAATTATCCCACCGGAAAATGTTAGCGCGTCAAAAAGTTGCCTGTTTTTTTAATGTGTGAAATCATCAAATAACTTCTCCCGCTCTTGGCGGAGCGGGAGGGCGTGTCAGACTTTTATTGACTAAAACCTACCCGTGTTCCTTCAGTTGCCTGTGTGGCAGGACTACGGTAACCGTTTCGGACAAACCCGCCGCGACCCCGGCAGGCATCAGCCCTAATGGACCCCGTCAATGTGCTGACATCACTGAGGCGCGCGTGGAACAAGACGCGCCGTCGACCATGGACTGGTCCTTACCGGACAGCGAGCTGGCCATTGCTCGCCGTCCGCAAGCCGGCGCCTACGGTAGTCGAGAATTGGCTGTAATGTTATTCCTTAATCCATAACATCAGCTATCTGCCACTGAAAGTCCCGTCAAAATCGGTCCAGCCGTTTCGGAGATTAGACGGAACACACAGCCATAATTAGCCGGAACACATAGCTATATATATATTTTTGATTGTTTTTGTAGTGAAAATTTCTTTAGCTGAGTTGAGCAATTTTTGGTAGGAGCAAAACTTCTGGGTTTGCGTCACTGACATGCTAACGTCACCGTCATGCTAATGTGACGTATTGCGCCAAACTGGCGACGTGCAGCAGCCTCAATACATTTTGGGGTTTTCACTTCTGTCAACATGACGGCCCATTTTTTTGTTTGTTTTAGGTACCGTTTGTAGCTATTATTTTTAAATTACAAACAGACACTTAATTTTTATTTATTTGTATGTAGATAAAAACTTTTTTACAAAAAAAAAACAACCGTCTTCAAAAAAAACACTACAAAGTGAAAAATAACTTTAATTTCGGAAGTCGGTGACTTTGGATCTGTATTTTAGTTTTTTGCCACCGACTTCCGAAATTAAAGTTATTTTTCACTTTGTAGTGTTTTTTTTTGAAGACGGTTGTTTTTTTTTTCTGTAAATAAGTTTTTATTTTACACTTTTTAGTGAGTAATTTATAAAATTAACTGTTAAATAATTACAATAGCCTAAAAATGTCAACTGCTCATCACCTTTTACAAAATATTCCTTTTCCCGATGCAGGGACGTTAATTGTTAAGGAGCTCTCCTGGTAAGAACCAAAAGAACTGCACCATATGCACTGTGACGAGCATAAATTGCTTAGCAACCATGATAAAGTAATCGAATCGCAACCCGTGAAATACTTATTATTGAGCAATTCCGGTGGCCACCTCTGGTCTTCATCATCAGTTCCACTTCACCGAATGGTGCTTTCCGAGAGCAAATGCACGAGTTACTATAAAAAAGTACCCAAATCGCTATAGGTGTTCCTATAAAATTTAAGGATTTCCCTCGATTTCCATGAGATCCCTTCATCAGATGCTGACTTGGTGACAATGGGACCACCTCGAGAGTATACCCTTTCAAACAAAAAAAGAATTTTCAAAATTGTTCCATAATTTCATTGACGGAGAAATCGGTGAACATACATAAAAAAAAACATACAAACATCCGAATTGATAACCTCCTCCTTTTTGAAGTCGGTTAAAAATATAGATGTCTACCTATTTTATTGCATGGAATGAAACATGACCTACGTTACTTACTACCTATACGATTTACCTAAAACTATGTACTATATTTCAAACATCTGGCCAACACATAAAAATACAGAAAAATGAATTCGTCAAAACTAGTCCAATTTCCAATGCCACCAAAAACTCATGCATACCTTCTAAAACAACATCACCACATCGGTACCCAACTTACACACATTTCCAAATCCAAACCATATGTCCATATTCCAATTTAAAATAAAATGAAATATCACAAAACGTAGCGAACTCTAGTCCATTTCTCTATATCGCAGTGTCCACATGCAGATCCGACACAATGTGATTTTCTGTTCCACTGACTTTCAACGCACGGCATATTTGAAAATGTTCTGATATTCAAACCTGAAACTATTCTATAGGAGGAGACAAAAGGTATCATGTTTCACCTCGTACTGTATAAGCTTTCAGTTACTTTGAGAAATTTTGGTTGAAATAAATATATTTTTCTTTGACATTTTGAAGCCGTGTTGATTGTGGGTAGGATTCTGTTGGAATAGGATTTTTTTATCTATGTGACAGTGTTTTTTTCTTTTTTTTTTCTTCATTATTATGTTGAAGCAGACTAGCTGTATGTATATCCGATACAGTGGTGTGTATTCATATAATGTGTCTGCATTTTTTATTCATTAAACGTTCGATTATGGATTTATTATTCTGGTCGTTCTATTTTTATTTTTTGTATCGCGTTCGAATTGATCAAGGAACAATGTTTTTATTGACACTAGTTAAAAGCGATACTACCATGCTGTCATGGTAACGGGTACAGTCACGCGAAAATAATATTTCAATGTTGGAAATTCGAAAGTGATTCTCTCCTAAACTATCAATTGAAATTATCAAATCTTAAATGCTAAAGAAACCAGAATAGTTACGAATCCAAACAACTTGGAGGCAAAATATTTCCAATTGCTACTTTATTAAAATAAAATATCGCTATTGTACAGGACGTCTCAGAAAAAACTAACTTTTCGAGGCATAAAAAATTAACAAATATATTTATATAAACCCATTAAATTACAAAATCAGAAACTGAAGCCATGGGAAAATTACTTTTTGAAAATAACATTATCCAAATGTCATCCTTCGCGGCTCTCTGGCACTCTTCAAAGCGATCTCTAACATTCATGAGAACGCGCTCGTCCAGACCTCACAACTCTGTTTTTTTTTTATATAACACTTTGCCCCACACTAGGAATTTCTCCTGTATTGTCCTGTTTTCCTCTGGGGTTATCTGAAGAGTCGGGTGTACAAAAGGAATCCATCAACCATATCTGAATTGAAGGAAAACATTAGACAAGAAATCAACAACATTTCTAATCAACTTCTGAGGCGCGTTTTCATGAATTTTGGAGATTGCTTTGAAGAGTGCCAGCGCCGCGAAGGCCGACATCCGAAAAAATAAATATTCAGAGATTTTTTTTTCCATGTTTTCAGTTTCTGATTTTGTAATTTAACGTGTATATATAAATATATTTGTTATTTTTTTATGCATCTACAAAATATAGTTTTTTCTGAGACACTTCTTTTTTGCCGATATTTGTTTGTACGTGATAGCACCGCTCCATCGTGTCACAACCTATTTTAATTTAGATGTTTAAACACATAAGGACATCAATCCTGCAATAAGGACATAGTGTTCAAATCGCAAAAAAGATGCATTAGAGCTATTACCGGTATAAAAATAACTGATAGCTGCAAACCATATTTTGTATTGTTAAAAATAATGACTTTACCCTGCTTGTACATATATGAGACTGCTTTATTTGTTAAAAAGAACATGCATCTATTCAGAAAAGCATATGAACATCGCTATAAAATTATTAAACAAGTATATAGACATGAACTATGCGTTCGACCATTAAAGACCGCCTTGATGCACAAAAGCATACTTTGCATGGCTCCAAAAATATTTAATAAATTACCAAATAGAATTAAAGACTTAAATATTATTCAATTTAAAAACAAATTAAGACATTTATTATTGGAAAAATGTTACTATAATATTGACGAATTTGTTAATGATAAATTGTAAGTTATTCGACATTGATATTTATTTAATTTTGACATTGTATTATTATCTTTATTTCCATTCATTATTTTTTATGTTAAATTTTTAATGTTTTGCTTGTTTTTATTTTTATTTTAATATGTTGATTATTCTTTTTTTTATAATAATGACAAACTTATATGTGAAAGAGTGTACACCTTTAAGGTAGATTTTTTGAGAAACGAATTATTTTATTATTAAGATCTCATGTAAAATGTACCAAAAATCACACCAATAAATGAATTTGAATTTGAATGCAATCAGTAGTTGATTAATACTATGACAATACACAGGCAAACAATGTTTTTCCATCAATCAGTTAATCCCGGCTTAATAGGACATCAAACGTTGTTACAATATAATGCGTAATTATGTCGTATGTACAATGTGACATTAATACACTACCTGCTATTACCTATTGATTCTTGGACGTGCTAATAATCTATTTCTGTTAATGAAGATATCTACACTAATAGTATAAAGAGGTAAAGTTTGTAAGTTTAGATGTAGGAGGTAATCTCCGAAACTCCTCAACCAATTTCAAAAATTCTTTCATATAAAAATTATGTTTTATATTAACACGTGGAAGAAGTCACGGGAAGCCAAGCTAGGGACTATAATGTAAATAAGTGTTTACAAAGAAATAATAATAATATTCGTAGACTTCAAAAGTAAACAGAATGTTTTGACCTATTCTTAAAATAATTACTTAAAGGAGAAGATGCTCGCTTGTTCTTTTGGCACGAAGTTAATTTATTTGTGGGCAACAACTCCAGAAACACGTATTAGGCAATTGGCACGTTTTGAATTTTATGATATAAAGTTAAGAAAAAAGTACACTATACTTACGTATTTCTGGAGTTGTCGATTCACCCAAAATAAATTGACTTCGTGCGAATCGCCTACAGAACATGATAAATTATTTAAAAGTGTCAATTCGCCTGATTCGGGCGAGCAAATTCGCGCCAATCCACTAATAAGCCATTCTACCTTTTAATATCTAACTTCTTCTTCTTCTCTTATCCAATCATCCATTCATTCCAATCATCTTAAGTTGATTGGGTAAAATTGGTTGTTCTTGCTATATTTTTGGAAAGTTCTTTAACGCGACGTGCTGTAGAAGTAAACTGGTAGAAATCGTCACGGTCGTAACAAAGAGCATTATGACCCCTCCATGCAACTTTCTCTCACTCTAAGAGAGATATAGTTTTCATGGTTTTCGAGAGTGCTAAAGCCTAAAGTAAGATCAACATGAAAATCTAAGATAGCAGCTGAGTTTTTTTTTTTTTTGTTTTTTTTTTTATTGAGCTTGCTGAAGCCAATAGTGAGGTCAAAATGAAAACCCATGATGACGGCTGCCAAAACTTTCAAATATTTGTCATGGGTTACGTTTTCAAGGTTTTTGAGGGTGCTAAAGTCAATAGCGAGGCCAAAATGAAAATCCAAGATGGCGATAACTTTATGAGAGTTACTAAAAACTTATACTAGATAGCTCTATATTAAAAACGCGTATTATTACACTTTCTCTGTCTCTCTCTCTCCCTGTCTCTTTCTATTAAATAGAAAGAAGAAATAAATAAAAATTGTATACACTGCACAGACAAAACGCACATTCCAAAAAGAAATCACATAAAATACACACTTACAAAGTAGCCAAAAGCCTCGTACATAATAGACAAAAGTTAAGGTTTGACAAATTTGTACATTGCTTGATGTCCGAGTGTGTGTGCGTGCGAGTATCGTGTAAGGAACTTCGTACCTGAGGGGGGCCCCCAACCACTCACATTTTTTTATGATAGCACGAAGCGGGATGGAATTGGTATCAAATATCAAAATCAAAAAATCAAAATATTTTATTTCACATAAACCAACATGGGCACTTATGAAACGTCAGAAGCTAGGTGCACGGTGCCAATTGGTTGTTTCCTATGGAGAAGAGCCGGCAAGAAACTCCACGGTTACTCTTTTAAAAATAAGGGGCTTTTACAATGTTTCCAATTACAGTGTTGATAGATATGGGAGGACAGTGTAGGCCTGTCAACAAGTAACAGGTACTCAAGAAAATATAAAAAGGTCCACAAATTTACAGTCTACAAGTTAGGTCTACAACGTTCTCACATTCACAAAATATAGAAGAATCTATATAAAAATAAATGCCTATTTAGACCAAATGACATGCTTGCCATTACTACTGAAACAAATCGGAATCAAAATCCTATCCACAAAAGCCATAAATAAGGAGTTGAAATAAGAATCCGAGGTATATAATGTCAAATAATGAGATTATGTCAAAGAAGTAATTAAAAATAAACAAAAAATCTTCGTAATTTGGGAACAGTTAATAGACATTTACTTCGTGATGCCGTTAATGTGGTACCAGGGAAGCCACATGTGCAGAAGGAATTATTGCCAAACTTCCTTGTCTTCAACGTAGTCTTTAATGTTATAATATGCATTTTTGATAAGTATACGTTTGATGTGGGTTTTGAACTTCCCATCGCTAAGTTCTGTAACTGACTTTGGCAACTTGTTATAAAAGCGGATACTGTTTATGAGAAATGACTTGCTTGTTTTAGTTAATCTAAATTTGGGTATTACAATTTCATTTTTGCTACGTGTATTTATATTATGGAAATCGCTTCTTATTTTGAAAAGTCCAAAGTTTTTGCGAACATACAAAATATTTTCTAAGATATAAAGAGAAGTAGAGTTAGTATATCAATTTCTTTGAATTTGTTTCTAAGAGACTCGCGAAGACCCATTTTATAGATCGCGCGAATTGCCCTCTTTTGTAAAATGAAAATTGAATCTACGTCAGCTGCCGATCCCCACAGTAGAACACCATAAGACATAATACTCGTACTGTGGAAATAAGCAAAGTATACTAACCTAGCAGTGGCTATATCAGTCAACTGCCTTATTTTTCTTACTGCATATGCAGCTGAACTTAATCTACCTGAAAGAGCTCTAATGTGGGCACCCCCTTGCAATTTTGAATATAAAGTAATTCCTAGAAATACAGTTTCCGTAATAACATCTAGTTCCTTGCCATCAAGTTTTAAATTTAGACCCACTTGGGGTACATAACATAACATAACATCACGCCCGTATTCCCCGAAGGGTTAGGCAGAGGTGTACCTATAGCACACCCACATTTTGCCAGTTATGTTTAAGTCCCATGTAATAGGGGGCGAGCCTATTGCCATCAACCGGGCACAAATCCAGACTCCGGACCATTCCGGGGATCATTTTAGTACTGTACGTGTGTGTGTGTGTATTCTGTATCTGTAACTGTTGAGTTCTCGTAGCTTCAGTTGGATTGTTTAAATATCTCACTAGTATTTGTGTTATGATTTATTTTAAAGAAATATCGGAGCTGAGAATAAAATGTATGGTTGTAAGAGTCGCATGGACGGGCTTCGAGTGCTTAAGTTTCTTATAGAAATATTTGATAGATGCAAAACCATATTATTGATTGATCGAAAAATAGCGTCGTATTTAAAGTATGGTCATTGATTTTGCAATTACCTGTAGAAACATTTTTCTATTTTTTTGTTTTATTTTTTTTATTACTATATTATCGCTAAATATGTATAAGTAATAATACTGACCCATTTTCCAAGATTCAAGATAGACTTTCTCAAGTAAGAAATAATACTCTATTTCATTAAGTAAGAAAAAAAACTGTGATTCCAAGTTAAGTGCACAATCGCGTGAAAGAGAACAATTTGTGTAACTCAGAGATAGCCAAGCAGGTAAATGTGTAGGTACCGCTTATCTGGGCTACGTAAGTGGGGGAAATAATTGCTTCTTTTACTTAAAGAAGCCACCTAGCGTAGTAAAAACTATATGAAATTAAATTTATTTGCAAGAACTGCAGTACATACAGATGGTCGAGATTTTTTTTAACAGTTTCTAAAACAATTTGCTAAAATTAACATGCAAAATTATTGTTAAATTAATTAAATAAATGAAGCTAATAAAATTGGTACATAAATCATAATTATTAAATTTATAATGTCAAGTATATGTCAAATTATAATAGTAAGGCTCCCGGATACACCCAATTTATTGTGTGGTAGTTTAATACTGCCTCGTTGTATAATATACTCAGAATTGTGCAATACCTTGATTTAAAAACGTGCCCATTGAGTTCTTTGCCCGTTCTTCTCCATAGAGATGTACGTTTTGGAACGGGCACCTAGCTTCTAACTTTCTGACTAACTGACCGACTCCTTGACAGTTCAAAACTGTCTGTAAATGGTTTAAGGCCCTCTTGTAGTGCGGTGTGTCTTATAGTACGTCTCGACGGGCACTGTCCGGCCGGCGCGAGCGCTTGAACTGCAAGATTTTCTTATATTTTAAAAATGATTACATAACATAACATCACGCCTGTATTCCCCGAAGGGTTAGGCAGAGGTGTACCTATAGTACACCCACATTTCGCCAGTTATGTTTAAGTCCCATGTAATAGGGGGCGAGCCTATTGCCATCAACCGGGCACAAATCCAGACTCCGGGCTGCTACTGAAAAATTCCAGATGGAAATACCCAATAACAAAAAAAAAAAAAAGATTTCTAAAACAATAACCCTTGTCTTTTGATATAACTTTTACATAGTTTCATAGTGGAATCTCTTCAAGGTACACGTTTTAAATAGCGATTTAGTGTCATCTTTATGTTTTTTTTTACTGAGCCAATTATTATAGTTACCGTTTCTATCTTCACACAGCGATTGACCGCATGTTAAATTTCCTAAAATATTTTTGTTACGCAACATTCACATTTGGTTAGATTTACTGAGGTTTAAGAAAGTTAAAAAATATTGTGCTTTGAGTTTGAGTGGGTATAGTTACACGTATAGGTGCAATGGATGCTTGGTTGGATCCCTGGGCCAGGCTTAGTGCAAATGAGGGAATTTCCAGTGTCAATCCGGAGTCTGGTTTTGTGCCCAGTTAATGACAATAGACTTGCCCTCTATAAAATTATCTTGGATATAACACACCTTTCCAGTTAGGATTTAGGAGGATTCATACGACACAAAAGAAAAATCAGTGGTTAAACAGAAAGCACGGTTGGTACAGAGGCTGAGTAATTCTTAAAGCATTTACGGTACGGATAGTGCAATATTGACCCACACTGGTAATTACTCACAAGCACAAACACATGTTAGCATTGACTGAATCATACGGAACCAATATTTGTATGCCATACAGACAACCATTCCAGGTATTTTCCAGAAATGACTAGTGTAGTAGAAATGGCTTTAAAAGAAAGAAAACAACCACAAAAAAGTTAGAGAAAAGTAACAAAAAAGTTCATAATTGTTATTGTGTAACAGGAATCGGAAGTGATGGCCTCTTCCAAAGATTTCTATTTTTCTCGGTCTTTAGCTATAATTTTCCATTTTGGTCCAACTATTTTTAGATGTCATCAACACATCGTGCATTTGCCCCAATACCCTTTATTATACAATTTCTCCTACAGTGAGGTATAGTTTTGAAAAAATGGGAATCGGGGGCACTATTCACACCAGCTTATCTCTACTGAATACACGGGTGCATTCTGATAATACAGACGGGATGAATATATTTGAACCGTTTCATTCATCCTCTACAGATGTAACTGTTACGTCATCTTTCCGGAAGATTTTTTAAGAATAATAAATGTTTTACTAGCTATTTTCCAAAGTTTTACTAGTAACTTTGAACTTACTTGTAAAAAATATCCAATCCATGAAACGCTTTATCGATGTGATAAAAATCTTATGCTGAAAAATCTAATGTTGAGCTGCACGATTACTGACAAATGCGTACACTGACTGGACAGATCCACTCATTCTGTGTGGTTTTTCCTCAAAAGACCATTTCAGACACAAATCTACATGGTTTTCACATGATCTGACCAAGATTATGTCTGGACTTTAAAGGAGACTGACCTCTAAATTTGTTTAGGCCTTTCTTCTCAGACTATTCGGGATAGGAAACGCCGACCTCATCTAGTTTTTAAAATATGATTGACGTATAAAAGTGTTTGTACAAACCTAATTACAGAAAAAAAAACATTTATCATTTAGTCTGCATCCATTCAGCCGTTTATGTGTGATTTAGTCAAAAACATTTATTCATTCATTTAGCAACAACAAAGTCAGGAACATCTTCATAGCAAATTCTCCAATATTTTAAGGAATCCTATGATACAGATAGCATAGATACTACTATATCAGATACAAAACTAACTACATACAGCATAGATACTTCTCGACAAAACTTCTCGTATCACGGAAGTAACGCGCATCTTTGTCCACGTCGCAGCAGCACGATAAAGTAACACCACACGGCTAGGATTAAGTGGCCGACACCATTCTCTTGTACCAGATATAAAACGGTCTAAGATTTTAGAAGTTAGCGTATTTTTAAAACGGACGATTTATACTGGGTTGTATAAGGCAGGTAATTTATGGAAATCGGCGAAACAAAACAAAAACTATTTTTTGTTTTTTGCTTGAATTTATAAAGATGATGATATCCTGAGTTCCATTTCCAGGTCGGGCCAAGTTTTTTTGGGTGTTACTGTCAGAATTTTCGCAGAGGCAGCCCGGAGTCTGGAATTGTGCCCGGTTGATGGCAAAAGGCTCGCCCCCTATTACATGGGACTTAAACATAACTGGCGAAATGTGGGTGTATTATAGGTACACCTCTGCCTAACCCTTCCGATATTACAGGAGTAATGTTATGTTCATGTTGTATAAAGATGAAACGTGACCAATTTTTTTTTTCCATGTTTTGTAACATTTTTAATACCTAATTATCACAAAAAAGGTAGGTATTCACAATTAAATTATATTAAACCTAGTTTTTAAAGTGAAACTTTATTACATCGTCTCAAACTTTTTCGTCTGTGTGTTGCATGTCGCGTGATGGTCGGCCGCGGAGTAGGGATAAAGTGAAAGGAAGGAAGTTTTTAGTTAAATGCTCTAATGTGAAAAAAAGTTTCACTTTTACTGTGGTTTCATAAAAACACACAATCCTTTTTTTCGTAATTATTTTGGTGATGACAACAGCCTCATTTTAGACATACATAAACTCACGCCTTCGCCCCATGGGGGTAGGCAGAAACTACAGAACGCCACCTGCTATGATACTTTTGGCTCGTTTACGTCCATACATTTGGTCATACACGCACGCCGGTTGCGAGTACTACGCACCTGATCTTTCGGAAAATCATCACCAATAAGGTCACTATATGTCCTCCTAGGGCGACCCCTCCAGGCGTACCATTTTAGAATTTATCTAAAACCAAATTTTCCCGTACTGATACAAAATTACCTACCCTAGCGTTAACCAGTAGTTTACAACGTATAAACTTAAACTCACAAATTGGTCGCACAGGTAAATTGATACCGGTCGGCAAATTATCGGCGATTCCGCTAATCACCGCGCCGCACCGCAGCGTACCTGCGCTGTTACCGCGGCTGGTATTAGGAGGCCGGATGGTTTATGCACGAATTACGGTGATTAAGTGGTGGGCTACCTGTTTTGTAAAGAGGACCGACAAAAACTAATTTAACAAATAATGGTGCCGATTTTCTTGCCACAAATGCCTCTAAACTAGACTAAAAATCAC
Source organism: Griposia aprilina (assembly GCA_916610205.1). Taxonomy (NCBI): domain Eukaryota; kingdom Metazoa; phylum Arthropoda; class Insecta; order Lepidoptera; family Noctuidae; genus Griposia; species Griposia aprilina. The sequence continues at coordinate 1,904,212 of OU744295.1, read as the reverse complement.
CAAAATTTCGTTTATTCCTGTCCAACGACGATTCCCCATTCGGAAATAGACTACAGTGACATAACTTAACTATATTTTAGTTTGAGAGCACTAAGATGAAAAAAATCACACGATAGGGCAAAAAGTACCACATGGAGTCACGATTGTCAAATTCGATTTTAGTTGAGTGAAAATATTTTTTAAATTTAGAGTTTTTTTTTTGCAAAATAGTTTTAAGATTCTCATAGCCAAAAGTAAGGAATTTTTGTGATAGTTTAAATTATTTTAGTTCGGTATAAAAGAGAATCGGCACCATTGATGTGTGAAAGTGCGGAAATATTCGCAAAAGAAGCGTCTTACTTCAAATTGTATGTTTTTTAAATTATTAATTTTTTATTGATAGTCGATCAGAAAGTCCCTAATCTGGTGGTTTCGCGTCAGATATTATAGAATTAAATAATACATTCCGATTTCGGAACATTGGTATTTAAATAGCAAATGATTACGTTTAATTTAAATAAAAGAAGGAAAAGCAATTGCTATTATTGTAAATTGTATATATAAAACAATTGCAACTGAAATTAAAATGTTCTGGCAACTAAAAATACAAACAGAAACTTGATAAATCATAAAAAAAACAATCGATTTAATAAACGAAATCTGAAACGGGAGGCAATAAATGAATTGCTTTTCTAATTAAGGAAAATGTAAACTTTCGACAAAAATAAATTTAGTGATAACAAACGATGCGGACGGGATGAAAAGGGAAATAAATTGAGAATTTATGTGTTCCGTTCAATATGTATATTTTTTTAAACCGTTAAAATAAAAATAAAAAATGGCGATGTTTTATTCTGAACGAGAATAAATTTAATAGTCAATAGCTTTTTCAATACTGAGTTATGTCAGCTCACTGATAAAAGTGTCATTACTTGGAACGTTTTTACATCGGAACTATTGAATGAACGATTTTGATGATTGGCAGACAGGAGGTTTGATGTGAATTAATTTCACAATTTTGCATTGAAACAGCCCCAACTTTAAGTGAGTACCATACATTACCCGACTCTTCTTACGAAGAAGAAGTGGGGAAGAGGGTCAGGTAATGCAGACTTCTGGTAGTCAAGCCATCTTGCAGCAGCAACAAAGTTGTTGACTGGCATTAATGTTACCACAAAACGAATTATTGAGAAAACCAAATAAGAATTTAACTAACACAGGAGCGGCACGGTAAGTTCAGCTAATAGATTTTACTGCACATACTCGTAATAAATAACAAAACAGCTGCACGATTTCATAAAAAAGTTGCCTTAAAAATTACAAGTTTTCCAATAAAATTCGTAGCCAATATAAAGCTGCAAGTATCACAAGTAGCCACTTGGGCAAGCACCCTTCATATAAAGGGGTTATCTAGAAGAGCTTGTGGCCGAGCCTCTCGAATGTCATTGGTAAATGGTGAGTATACGTATCTTACTCGTAATAACAGAAAATAGTATTATTCGCTTTTGAAGTTTTTATTGCGTCTTTATATGTTAGTCATAAAATTATCTTAGATTTAGTTTCGTGTTGACTGTGAACAGAATAGTATAGAATATTCTTTATTACGTGCACCATAGATATTATAGATATAAATGAAGAAGTTTTACATATGGTGGTCGGTCTTATCGCTAAAAGCGATCTTTTAAAGACAACGCAAACATGCACGACGCGACAGCACGACACAAAGGCGCCGCTCGTCGCGCGGCACGCGGTGCCTTTGTGTCACGCTTTCGCATCGCGCGAGTGTGAACGAGCCTTAAAGGGAGAACTCTATTTTCTTTTATTAATTACTTCTAATGTTTTCTGACTTACGAGAATAAGAAGTCCTAAAAGGAGTGTGTTAATTCCAGAATGACTGGTTCTTCCGATGTTAACCTGGTTGATCCTAGTGTCCTTAATTCGAAGATGTCTGTCCTACAACAAGACTTCGGATGAACTAGTTTCATGCACTATAAAAAAACTAGTTTATCGTCGGGTTCATCATAGATAATATTATCTTTGTCTTCTTATTTCTTTACTCGACCAAACAAACACAGCCAACAAACAAAAATTACCAATTCAGTATTCCTCAAACGAACAGCCTAAAACACAGATCACAGTGTAGTATCTACCAAGACGTTTCAGCAACTCATTTGCTATGCCTGAAGTTTCAGGCCGCGCCAGTAACCCGGGATTTGTACTAAGACCTCCACAGCCGCGCGGTGCGTCGCTTTTGAAATTTTTATTCGTTACACGGCACTTGTGGGATTTCAAAACGAGTTTAAACGTTATATGGGAGGCGGAATTTTACTTCGTTTTGTAAGGGTTCAAATGTGTAGGTCGGTTAGTGAAAAGAAAATGTTTTTTGAAGTTGGTAACAGTTTTAGTTTTGGATTTTGGTTAGTAGTCACAAAAATGGGGCTTTAAGTAATTTTTGTGAATGTTTCTTAAATTACAATGTTTTTTTTTTTAGTAAGTAAAGCTTACCTTTTGCAAATATAAACCATGGGGTAAGATTATGTAAAAAAACCGGCCAAGTGCGTGTCGGACCACGTACACTGGTTCCATAGTTGGGATGAATTTATTGCAAAAACAAACTTTTAACTTTGTAGTTGTTAAAATGTTCTGCCATACATCAATATAGGACGCGGTTAATTCTCCGACTGGAAATGTAAGTTTGTAAATCACAAACAATTATTTTTTATATGTTATAGAAATTAACGATTTTCGGACTTTTTCCTTTAGTTGATCTGTGAGATCTTGCATCTTGCCAAATTTCATGATTCTAGGTCAACGGGAATAACCTTATAGTTTATGATTTATTTGTGAGTATCAAAATATGTCGCATAAATGGCCGTATTTTTGTACTGCCAACGCAATCAAATGAACTTAAAAGGGTTTTTTTAAGAGCTCCAAGTGACAGTAGACCTAATTATTTGATATTCATTTCCACTTGATACCTCCACGCGCGTTCCTGAGAAAAGGGTCTTCACAGACAGACCAGACGGACGGATGGACAACGAAGTGATCCTATAAGGGTTCCATTTTTTCATTTTGAGTTACGGAATCCTAAAAATCTAAAAGTTTGAGTAGGTATCTTCTGTCTTGCTTCCCTGACCACTATAATCATCTACCTAGCCTAGTCCAACTGAGTTGGGGTTGGCTTTCAGTCTAACCAGATGCAGCTGACCACAATTTAGAACAAGAAAGAAAGAAAGAAAGAAAATACATTTATTTGCGGTAAACATAACGCAGAGAAAGACACACAAATACAAAAAAAACGAGTTGGGGAAACTATGCGTCACATCCACGCAAATCGGCAATCACCCAGCATAATGCTTCGACCATATGCGAAACAGAGCCCCAGCGCTGGTTTTCAGTGACAGCCGGCGTTGACGTGATGACGCAAACCAGTGCAGCATACAAAAATATAAACATAACAAATAAAATAAATACACTATACCTAGTTCTAAATGTTTATATAAATATAATATTTATAAAATGGTAACATTCCGGGCAACGACTCAAACGCCGCCAGCCTTTAATAATCTGTGCGCGCAACTGTCATAAAACTATAGGTTCGACATTTTGACATATTGATTACGTAATAAATAAGATGGCGCAATAGGTAATGAAAGTTACACATGTTACACATATTAGCCAACGTTTAATTCACAGATACAAAGCAAATAAAAAAGTCATGTCACTCATTGTCTTTTCACTTTTAGCCCCACAACCTAACAACATAAGTAAAATATCACAGTTACTCGTCCAACTCTTTTCCAAAATATCTTATTTTTCCTCCTTTGCCGAATGAAAACAGAAAAATAAAGGGTCCAAACGGGTCGGTTTTACTGTTTTCTAATAATCCCTACAAGGTCCATTCTTAGAGCCTCTTAATTAAAACATAAACGACTTTCCTATGGGGATGTTTTCACGAGGCCGGAATTAGTAACGTAAATTGCATTTTTGCTCTCAAGTCCTTTTGTTTTTCGGAATGACTTGTTAATTTTCATTATGGTTTACTTTTGTCTGTTTTCGATTTCATTGCGAACTCCGAACTGTATTTCTTGATTTTGTGTTAAACTTCTATCAAAATCAAAAGTCATATATTCAAACTAGGCTGAAAATCAGCACTTCTTGAACGTCAAAATAACATGACAGTCCCCAAAAACGCCCGCAATTCACCACTTCCTAGTGCTTTAGCTGGGGAGAAGAAGCAGAGCAACAAACTTCCCAGCAGCAAAACTGTCTGTTAACTTAAGAGAACTTAATTCTATACAACATTATGCAAAGTAAATTACTATTACATTAAAATAGGATTTGACTTTAGTTCTATAGAAATCGTTTATTCAAGAAAGCAAGCAATTAAATGTTGACAAGCAACAACTCATATAGTAAATTATTAATTTGAACATGAAGTATTGTGAAGTGGAAGTATTTATTTTACATGAAGTAAAGTCAGGGAAATTAATTGTTTTAAGCAAATTGTCTACCAACATAAATTGTCAGTATATTCAAATTGCAACCGTCATTCTTTGACGGTTGTGTTAATTAGCTATAACACGGCCCATTGAAATTGGCTATCAGTTTACTTTCACAATGCGACTTCACTGCGACTTTTAATATCCTTCACTGTAGCTTAAAACTGCTAGTCATGACCGTACAATAATGAACTTAAACAAATTCTTTGCAGAAATTTCACAGTAATTTTCCCAGAATACTTTAAATATAATACGTAAATTTGCCTTCCCTTCTCAACTTATGAAACCAATCTATCAATCACCATGACAGTACCTCTACAGGTATCTATAAGAGCACAATAAACACGGGAAAGGCATTGTTTTGTTAAAAATATATTCTTAGAAACGTATTATACGGAAGTAATGCCGATAATTTCCGGGAATTCGGAATAAAAGGAAAACACGGTGTTACCAGAGAAAATATTCATTTCTTTCTCATATTGATGGTTTGGAGTCCCTACAGTAAACAGGATAACATAATAATCAATAATATATTTTTATTTATAAACACATTATTACGGTCCTCTTTACGCCGCGCTGCAGTGTTTGTTGGAAATAGTGATAATGTAAGTATTAAGCTAGGCTCGGCTTTACGGGCTTAATTCATTAATTTATATTGCGTTAAACTTATTTATGTAATGTATAATTTAAACAGATTTTTAATGTTTACCGAATAAGTGGTGTATTTTCTGAACAATTTCATACCCCTATTTCTATCTAAACTTTATAAATGAAACCATAATAATTAAGAAATCATTGAATCATCAATGTACTTGACTTATTTAATGCTGATTACCCTATTCGTGTAATTTATAGAAGGTAAAACCCGTGCGCGGCTCAATATGCTCCGTGCTATCACTGCCGTAGCCTTTTGCTACGCCGTAGCAGAGAGCTACGAAGTAGTAACGCTAAAACCGCGGGATCTCCACGTACTCGGATATTTTTAGGCAGGTTTTTTTTTACGAAGCGAATAACAGGAAAAAGTAATACTTTATACAAATAAATCTCATCATTTTATCGGTCCTGTAGCGTAAGGCCCTTTGTACATGGCATGATTTCGGTACAGCGTATAAACCGCGCCATAGAAAAGCCTTTCGATCAATAAGCTTCCATAGTGATCCACACAACACTGACGACCATGCCTACGCATGGCAAATAAACCGTAGTTTTTCACGGTAAGAATAACGTGTCTGTACAAAGGGCTTCATACTGGCGGTGAAAATTACATTGCCCCATTACATAATTACTTCTAATTTTGTAACTAACACCTTGAAAACCTTAATTTGGAAGCAGGAACATAATAGAATGGATATTGCAACCCCAAAAAGGTAAGTCGCGGTAGTGTGGTCCCTGTTAGATTGTCGTTAGGACTAAGCTCACATTAGATGAATGGGTAAGATCTTCCTTTATGGTACTCTGACCACACGCACACACACATGACAGACATGATTTCTTGAGATCAAGTGATTTGTCCGTCTGTCAAGTCAAGTCAAATTATTTATTTTAATTAGGCACATAAAATACACTTTTGAATGGCAAAGACAAATAAAAATACTTAATTACCTTTTTAGGAGAATCTTCAATTTCATCATACATATTTTGGATCAACAAAATATTTAGCTTCAACTACTTCAACCTGCTCTCACCTACTAACATAATTAATTATGTAAACTTTTCAAAGTTTGACATAAAATTAACATTCCTATTGTAGGTATTTTATAAACAAATATCGTCCACATTACTAAATAATTCTATCACCTTTTTATTTTCCACCTACATTGTCCTACTCCAGAACAACCCATTTCTCACAGCATCATTTCATATTTCTCCTCCATCTCATAAAATTATCACGCAAAAATGGCAGAATGTACATTAAAGTAAGTTCTTATTGCACCCGCGGGTATTATTGCACGGCCAACATGTTTACCTTGGCCATAAAATACTGTAACTCTTACATTATTCTCTATTCGCTCATGTTCAGGCGCATTTATACAATGTGGGCTACTAAATAAAAAAGAGAGGGTACTCATTTTGTTTCTGTTGTTGTAGAAAATGACAATGATTGGTTGGTATGGGCGTGAGATGCGGAAGAATATGGAAAATATCGTAATGAGAATTTTGAGTATGAATGTGGATGGCTATAAGAGTAGGAGAGGACCAAAGAAAATATGGATGGACTGTATGAAAGATGATATGGCTGGAAGAGGCGGGACTACCGAGAGGTAGACCAATAGAGAAGTATAGACGAAAAAAACACGTTGTGCCGACTCGAAATAAATTGAGATACTATAGTAGATAGTAGGTATAGATAAATACTTTTTCAATTTTCATCTCATACACGCGTGAATTCTCAGTAGCTTAAAAACATTAAAACATTAAACCAAGCCAATTTTCAAAAATCTACATAATATAAAACACAAAACTACCTATGTCCGTTATAAACTTTGAAACCATCCAACAGATGTGCCCCAAACTAGTTTCATTAGAAAGGCAATAATGTGAAAAAGATTTTTAACTACTAACAATATATAGATGATACTTTTTATCTCGGTAGCACGTTGCATACATACAAGACGGTATTGTGTTCATGACACGTTGTGCACAAATTCTGAGCAGAAACCTAACAAAAAGTACTAGGGTTGCATGAATTCACGATAGTATTTGAATCATTAGTATTAATTATGCTTCTAATAGGATTTGGATGAAATTTGGCACACATATAGTTTACAACCGCGATTAATATCCAATATATTTTGACTGCTATTTTCCTTAACGAAAGTTAACATTTGAGTTTTTTGTTAAACTTTAAAGCAGACCTATGAATCACGAAATGACGACTTTAAAAATATTTTTTTCCTTATTCTATACCTTCACATTCTCTTCCCCATCCTTTAGCAAACAAACCCACTATTAAGGGGTTACCCTATAGAAATAATATTTTATTTACCCTAAGTGCTACCCAATGATATCTGCCAACTTATTCATGAAATCGTGTACTAAGAAAGTCCCCTTCGCATATATTTCTACTGAATTTGTAAGGTTTATTGTTGGGGCAAATAAACATAACACATACAGGTGGCTGTTCTACTTTGATGCATTTTTGTTTTTAATGAAAATATAATGGTATTTTTGTTCAATATTTTCAATGTTTGTAAGGTTGGATGAAACTACAGAAATGTATAGGTACTAGTATTTTGCATGATAAATAGTTATTTCATAGTAAATACAATGTTTCTAATTAAAAAAGACCGACCATCGGTTTTCTAATCGAAATTTTCCGATATCCGAGAATACTTACTACTTCTACAGAATCTAACTGATCAAAATATTGTCTACATTCGCACTAACGACACTAACTATTAGAGTAAGAAATCATTTTCTTAAACTGAAATAATCTACAAAAGTAGAGCAAATATGAAAATAGAGTAAACCCCCACATAACCTGCCAAACTCCAACAAATCCCAAAAAAAACTTACGAAATAGCTCCAATTAGCTCGAATGCATACATAGCTCACATGCCTCCTGTACAGCCTCCAACATACTGTCTTTGCTTACTTCAAAACTCAGTACTCACAAAGCAAAACTTTCGAGGCAGGCTTATTTAATTTTCCCTCTGGAACGAATTTTAATTTTATTTATGGAAGAGTAACTGAACGTGACTCCTGTTTGCTGAACCATTCTTTTTTCGTTCATTGTCTTCATACGTTCATTCATTGGGTAGAAATGAATGAGTGTATGGCGTATTTATTTGTTTGCATGCATCCTTTTTGCTGCATTCTTTCTTTCATGGCAAGGTGGATTTATGCTTCGAGTTCACTGGCCGTGTGGTCGGCGGGTAATATGCTACAAATTGTATGTATATTTGATCACGATGTTTGCATTGTGTTACGTAACAAATTATCACTATTTTGCTAGTACGAGTAGTAAGTAGAGGTTAGAATACCTGCCTATGTGGCCTTTTTTGGTTATGTTAGATTCGTGCAAGTCTTTCAGAGTTAAGTACCTACCTGACCTCTGCTGTAGGATTCTTCCATACGTGGTTCTTTCTTATGACCATTTTGGTCAAATAATAGACGGCAAATTAAGTAAGCGCCAACTTCTGTTTGAGCCTTATTTGTTATCTTTATTGTAGCTCTACTGAGCCGCTCAAGAATATAAGTGCCATATAACATTCTTATGTTTGTTCCGGGAGTACCCACTCTCATTTCGGTAACTCCAAAAACAAACAAAGAATTCACTCGAAGTCGACCAAAAGCGCAAACAAACGACAATTCACAACAATCCACCTTATTTTCAATCATGAATCGCGAAGCAGCTGATAACCACCAACCACTCACAACACCACCACCAACAACCACCGTTGTTCACCTAACAACGCTAGGAAATATATCCAAAAAATAATGACGACAACATAAAATATTTCTAACAAAAACCCCGCGGTACCCTAATTTGAACACTCATCACTTGGACGGAGTACGGAAACAAAGAAAGTTATTAATGTCTGTACCCATTGTCTACATTTCTGACTGCCACCACTATAGAAAGACCTCTCCCTTACAACCAACCAATGAGACAACCTTAAAGAACGACGTGTCTACCTCCCTGGTCCGTTTTGTCGGGTAGAATGTAACAGTTTCTTTTGTCCCGCGAGAGATTCTTCTTACAGTTTATTTTGCCCGTTTCAATTGCAGCGTTTTGTCTTTATAAATTGTGTTGATTGACGCCATAGTTAATGAACGGTGTGACAATGTTGATTAGGAAGACAAATATTTTTAATCAAGAACGTTTTATGGGTCTTGTGATTATTTTCGAGAATAATAAACGACGATTGGGTCTTTCACCCTAACGTTTAAATAGATGTGAATGACGCATGGATGACAACTGGGAGATGCGCCCTATAAAATAAATATTGATTAAGATTTTAATAAATATCTTTATATTCGAACTTTGCCTTTTGCAATAATAATAAAGTCAAATCCATTTTGCTCAGTTCTCATCATCATAAAATAATATTGGAGACGCAGTAAATTCTATCTTAGTTTTAGATATCTTGAGTTCTGTTCTAGACGCAAGTTAACTAGCTATTTTCCGCGACTTTGTTCACATACTAACATCCCTTCGCTTATGATAAGAGTTTCAAAAAATCTTCATTTGTGTTTCTCTATTACAGATGTGAAGCCACATTTTTCGATAACAACCGTTGTCTACCATTTTCGACGGCTTGAAAGGGATAAAAACCTGTTTCTTTAAGGAATCAGTTGTTTCTCTTAGGTAATAGATATAATAAATAGGGGCTATTTATTATATCTATTACCTCAGATCCTCTTTATGATCCTCTTTACGGTAACCGATTGTTTAAAAAATAATAATTTTAGAATGTAAAGTAACTTTTATGAGAGATTTCTTTTAGGGTAGGTACCTTTATTTTGAAATGATTAGGTCCTTCCGAATTGAGTAGGTAATTGGGTAGGTAGTATAGGCAGTGCAGGCACCTATCTCGAACTTGGAATTTGAAGGGCACGACGCGGTGACGTGACATTGCAACATCGTACGGTATGGACAGCTGGCTAGCAGCGGGGTGGGGGCGGTCAGAGACCGTTTAAAATTCGCGATTACACAGTGGAATCCCATAGATGATTAACACGTTAGGTATCGCTTTTTAGCCGCGGAAACGCTACTGAACTGGAATGAAAGTCTCGGTCGTTGCGTGAGCATGACGTCGCCAATTCGTGCGGCCGGTTGGTGGTAGCGGAGCGGCATCGGAAGCACGACGCATGACACTAAGACGTCGCTCACAGCCACGTGACGATCCGAGCGCAAGAGTTTGTACTTAACTATTTACGAGTTTCGTATTATTAACGTATGATGATTGGTATCTACCAAGTAAAACGTGGTAAATAGAGACCCACGGGTGAATAGATACAAAACTTTAAACGGGTTTCCAAGGTTGAATTAATGTAGTTTCTTACTAACAAGGTAAGTATCAAAATTCGTAATTATGATTTTTTTTATAAATTCATAGACAATATGAATTTGTTACTGACAGTAACAACCATACCAAAACAGAGAACACAACACAAAATATACTTAACCACACAAGCTACTAAAGAATTTATCACATCATTAATCTTTTAACAAAGAAACATCCACGAGAACTAACTACCTGCTAAACTGCTTATACCCTTCGCATTAACGTCGCTATAAAGAGTAATATATAGTAAAGTAACGTAAACTGGCGTTGACCCTTCCGATGGGACGACCATCATGGTCGGCGATTATGGCAATATCTTCGAAGGGTAATGCTTGTTTTGTGTAGCTATTTTCTACAATAGAGGATTGAAGCAATTACGGGCTTTAAGATAATCAAATAAAGCAAGTCTTGCATAACATAATCTCACGTCGCAATTAATTAGGCACAAAACCAAACTCTAGGCTGCTACAGCGCCCTGGCGAACAGGCAACTGAAGGAACACGGGTGAGTTTTTAGTCAGTAAGATTCTGACACGCCCTCCCGCTCCGCCCAGATCGCGAGAAGTTATTTGATGATTACATAAAAAAAGGGAGAACTTACATAATATGTTATATATATGTATACGTACTACTAACAAACTCGATTCTAAGATCTTTTACATAAATTGTTTATGTATACATAATTCCATATATCTTCTATATAAATAAAAATCAATGTTTGTTTGTCCTCTATGGACTTCGAAATGGCTGGACTGATTTTGATGAAAATTGGGGAGTTTTTCTGCATACGCCCGCAAAGGTTTAGGGATAGGGTAGGGACACCATGCGAACGAAGTCGCGCCGTGTAGCTAGTCTATATATATAAAACCGAATCGCCGAAATGTATGTACGCGCATAAAGGCAAACAGGCGCGACGCGACAGCACGACACAAAGGCGCTGCTCGTCGCGTGGCCCGCGGTGCCTTTGTGTACGCTGTCGCGTCGCGCCAGTGTGCACGAGCCTTAACTTCCGAACGACTGCACTAAATTGTTTTTTTTTTGTGTTCGTTATTATCAGGACAAGATTTATATGCAAGATTTTTTTTGTAAAATCGTACGGAAAAGTGAAAGTTTGAATAGAAGTTCGACATTTTTGCCGATGGAAACCCATCGGGCGCACGACTAGTTTATTATAAAAATTTGGCCTTATGTACGTTTAATCTTACCCCGGACAACGCTAGGCTAAAAATAAACCGATACATTTATATTACATCAAAAGCACCACTTGCTAACCAATCGTGGAATGTATTTGGTAAATGCCTAACTGGGCCTTTGTAAATAGTCTGAAAGCAATTTAACCTTAAATGCTCCTAAAGGATGAAAGGGACTCCTTTGCTAGGCTATGAAGACTGAGTTTCGATATTAGGGCATAAGTGAGAGTATTGCTTTTGACCAATAATAACGACAGTAGAATAAACCAAAATATCTTGAATTGATAATATTATTAATTCGGTGTTTGGGGTGTATTAAAAAGCCTTCATGAGGAGCTTTACTATAATGAAGATACGTGCTGTGTACCCTGGGCAGTCGGCCCCGGTACCACCATGACTAGCTAATATTTGTACCACATAACATAACATCACGCCTGCATTCCGCGAAGGGTTGGGCAGAGGTGTGTAGCTACTTATATAGTACACACATTATTGGCCAGTTATGATTAAAGTCTCATGTAATATTGTACCAGGTCATAAACTACATTCAAAATAAAATATAAAAAAAATTGTTTCTTCATAAGCGAGACAGGAATATGGGAATATTTTGAAAATAGAATATAAAACTTTTATTTCAGACATAGTCCATAGGGTTAGTTACAAAATTACTTAACATCTAGTGTTAGTAGGTACAGACACAGATTAACATACAATTAAAACTCAGCGTGGAGCTGCGTCCGGGGAATCGCACCGATCTGCAAAATCAATAAGTTAAAATGTCAAATCTATAGTTTTATGACAGCTGCGCGGCGACCCTGCGGCGCATGAGTCGTTGCCCGGAATGTTACCACTTTATAAATATTATGTTTATATATTCATTTATAACTAGCTATAGGGTATATTTTTTTGTTTATTTTTAATTTTCGTATGCTGCACTGGTTGACGTCATCACGTCAACGCCGGCTATCGCTGAAAACCAGCGCTGTGACTCTGTCTTGCATATGGTCGTAACATTATGCTGAGCGATTACCGTTTTGCGAGGATGTGACGCATATTTTCCCCCAACTCATTCTTTTTGTATTTGTGTGTTTTTTCTTTGCGTCATGTTTACCGCAAATAAACGTATTTTCTTTCTTGCTTTTCTTTCTAACACGCTAGCAATACGCGTCATCAGGGATGCACGTCATTTTATAATATAACGGTGGCATTAATATTATTATCCGCAAACATCCCTGACGCTACAACGCCACGGCAGCCGCAGCAGTACCTACTCTCAGAGCATAATTTTAGTGAACGCGTAAGAATAACCAGTACTGTTTTTAGGGTTTCGTACCCAAAGGGTAAAACGGGACCCTATTACTAAGACTCCGCTGTCCGTCCGTCTGTCCGTCTGTCACCAGGCTGTATCTCATGAATCGTGATAGACAGTTGAAAAATCCACAGATGATGTATTTCTGTTGCCGCTATACAAACACAAAAAAACACTAAAAAACAGAATAAAATAAATATTTAAGGGGGCTCCCATACAACAAACGTGTTTTTTTTTTCCAATAATGGCACGGAACCCTTCTTGCGCGAGTCCGACTCGCACTTGGCCGTTTTTATAGTGTCTTAATAGTAGATTTGAGATAACATAATAAATAAACAAGCGCCAAAAAATTAAAGCAAAAATAAAACTACAACAACAAAGGTACCAAACAGTTTCCAGAATAATTCACTGTTTACTACTGTGACAACAATTCTTACTAGAAAACAAAGGACTATAATAATACCGTGTTAACGAGCGCAAACTATTGTGGGGTGACCATTATTACGGTCGGGGCAGTTCGGGTCAGGCTGTATCGAATAATGTTTGGCAGTAGAAATTGGGTGTTTGACGGATATGGACGTTCCTTGTGCTTTGTGTCTATAAAAGATAAACGGTAAGGTCTGTGTCCGGCAAAAATGTATGTAATAGTAAGTGTCAATAATTATTTCACTGCTCCAATGATCTTTGGCGCTCAAATGACGTTGACAGGGGGGCGCTGTTGGTAAACATTAATTGGGCAATTGTTTTGTGGGACGTCACTTGAAATGTATTTAAAAATCAAGATGGCGGCATTAGTTCCAATTTTAACCACGCGCCAGTTTATACTTGTAGCGCTACACTTACTAAACTGACAAATTAGTAATTAAAGGTAATACAGAGGAAAGTATATAAGTTTACACGGGGGACCTTTGCTCAGTGGGGGAAAAGATATCCTCCTCCCGGAATTTCTCGCAGGCGTAAAAAGGTCCTTTAACGGTACCCTTTACAATCATTGAATACCTCACTGAGTTCTAAAAAAACATTAAATCTTTATAATGTAAAGTGAAGTGTTTTTTTAATTAGTACGAACGGACCCTGTCAGACTCACTCAACTCCTTTATAGACACAAAAAATGAAGGTATAATTAAATCAATAACGTCTAAAACGGAACATAAAAGCTTTTAAACAAGCCATTACACTCCCCAAAAACATCCCATTGAAAATACTTATAAATAGCCTTCACTTTTATCGGTAAATTTAATTTTACCTACTTCATATCAAAATAAAGACCAATTTTACGTAACAGGGAAACACATCAAAGAACATGTCAAAATTCGTACCGGTAATTTGTCTTTGACAGGCCATGATCAAACAAAAATGCAAACAAGTACGTTAAAATGATTTCCTGTCAGCCATTTTTGTTTAAGGTAAAATTATGGGGAACTTTTTTGAAGTAAGAGATGGATACTTTAGTTTGGTTAAAGGAATTTTTTACTCTTAAATCCACTTTTGTATCTTCATATTTATTTTTAATATTCAGTGGTTTAACTTGTGCCCATGCTTTGGTATTTGTTGCTTCGTAACCAGCTAATTAGCAAGTAGAGCAACTACACAGGCACTACACAATATTAGCACAGTACCATTTAATAAAACCTGACTGGCGGTCACTGAAACTCTTTTCTCTTTTTCTGTCTCTTTTTCAAATAAGTTTACCCCACATTAAGTACTTTTCCTGAACAAACATAAACGTCATTATACACAAACACCCAGACTTGAAACCCCTACATGGGTCATACAACTAACTATTCATTCCCCAAAATGACTTTAAAAGTACTAAACCAATTATGTACAACAAGTATACCAAACCAAAGCTCCCATAGACATGACTCAAAAACTAAAGAAGAAATATCCTACGAAAAAAGTCCGAACTGATAGCCACAGTAGCCTTCACGTCCACTTTTTGCGAACAACTCCTGTTTATGATGTTGTAAAATTGTTTTCTCTCGCCCTCTTTAGCGATACATTTTGTTTTTACTTTGCACTTAATGGTTTTAAATGTTAGTCACTTTCAGTTTCTTTTCTGATCCTATTTTCGTGCTGAGGATTTAATAAGGTTTGTGAATGTTGTGGAATATTGAACGATGATATTTGTGAATATATTATAATTTTGTATGTCTATTTATATTAAAACTTATACATATTGTTAAGCTGATATTAAATGTGATGATTGAATCAGATTCTTACGCAATAGAATAAATGAATGAACATAGAATTAACTCGAATACATTTTTTTTTATGAATTCGTTTGTAGTCTGTTTCAAATAGGTGTCCATCGGAGTTATTTCGCAACATATTTACGCTGGCAATACCTTTAATTTTGACAGTTCAACAACATTAATTTTGCTATTTTCGTGGTTGAGCAGACAGAAATATGAAATCACAATCAAAATATTTTATTTCACTTATACCTACATGGGCACATAAGAAACGTCAGAAGCTGGGTGCACTGTTCCAATTGATCGTTTCTTATAGAGAAGGGCCGGTAAGAAACTCCACGGTTACTCTTTTAAAAATAAATGGTTACTACTTGACATTGAAAAATAAAATGGTTAAAATAATGTTCCCATTTAATAATCTTGTAATATGTATTGTTATTCAGCATGGTATTTTGAAAGTAAATTGTTAATTTATGTGTAAAATTTTGCACGCCCAAGTGACGACAGGGCATGGAGAAAATTATCAAAACATGTATAATATCTATTTCCCCTACCCATGTTGGCAAAAATAAATGATTTGATTTGATTTGATCTGAATATTTTTAAATTACAGTGTTAATAGGTATGGGAGGACAGTGTAGGTCTGTCAACAAGTAACAAGAAGCAATAGATTATCAAGTTTGTTCTGCAATTAGGGTGCCGATATTTGACCCCTAAATATAGTATAATTAATATTTTTATGACATGTATTTGTTGCTATGAAATTACGTGACCATAGCGATAAGTATCAGACTCACTCCATTCAAACTCTCTGTTTCGACCCTTCAAGATCCTAATCACCAGATCTCTCAACCCTGTCGATACAGTTCACAATTATCTGCCAGCTTGTCTTTGAGCGTTATCTACAGTTAACCCTGCACCCGCTGCCTTAACAATCGGCTTCCATTTGATCTGCGGTACAAGTTAGATTGTTAGATTGGGAAACTGTGCTGCAGGAGTTGGGTTAAGGTGTTAGTTTGAAAGTGATACTGAGGTGCTGTAAGTTTTGAAACTGAGTAACAATTCTACAAAGAATAATTGTATGTCTTTTTGTACTCTAGTTGCATGACAAATTCGTCTGAAGGCAAGGATACTTCATTATCACTGAGCTAAAGGCTATTTCTTACTTCTCGCTGAAAACCAGCGCTTAGCTCTGTTTCGCACACGAGCCGCAGAATTATGCTGAGCGATAACTGTTTTGCTAGGATGTGTCGGATATTTTAACTGTATTGTTTTTTGTTTGAACGTAAACGAGGCAAAAGCAGTATGTAAGGATCGTAGCAGGTGGCGTTCTGTAGTTTCTGCCTACCCCTATGGGAAGAAGGCGTGAGTTTATGTATGAATCTGTGTACTTTTTTCTTTATTTTTACTTTGATGCGTCATATTAGGCGCGAATAAAGTTATTTTCATTCGTTCTTTGTCTCGTTTGACTAAACTAAGTTTAGTATCTAAGTAATACTATTATATCTTCTTAGTTCACATTAGAACAATAATTTTGTATTTTACTGTCTGTATAACACACTCGAAAGACGAAACAATGACGAGAGGAATGCCGTGACGGGACACAAAAAAATCTAGATTAGAAAATTGGTATGCCGAAGGAAGCCAGCGAGGTAATTGCTTATCACACTAACAGTAGAAATGGCTTTAATTTTGACAGTTGTACAACATTCATTGCATTATTTACGTTGTTGAGCTGACAAAATTTTCGAAAATACGAAGCAATGGATTAGCTATAGGCTTCAAAATGATTCAGATTGTGATTGATAGTGTGTTACGTAATTAGGATGCCGGAACCAAACCTAAGCAATGTGAGGCTCCGAAATGACCAAAGTAAATATTTTCATAAATTACAAATTCACAGATTCAATTAATATTTTAAAGATTGCGTCTTAACAGAACCTTGGAGAGAATACAAAGTAAATACCAATTAAATTTCAATTTCTGTTCTACGAAATTCGTTTAACGAAATTGTACTATACCGTGCTAATGTTAAAGTACAAAATGTGTTGGGGAAGATGGGGCACTTGTAATTAATTAAACATTATTGGAATGTTCTCGTAAAGGTGTTTGCAGAGGGTATTAGGATATTTTCAAGTGTCATCTCACTGTTTATTGGAGGGTAAACTGAGGTGTAAGATAACCGTGTTCTATCGAAAAGGTTTTCACCATGGACGAACGAAAATAGTCGAACGGAACTCCGCTAAGATAAAACTGAGTCCCGTTTATTTGTGAATATATTTATGTGTGAGTGTCGCCGTTTGCGCGCGTATAATGGCCGACCAAACCGACCGACCTACCGTTGGCCGGTAGAATGAGCAGTTGTAAGAACAATAAAATTTGGGTATACGAACAAAAAAGGTCGGACAGATTCTCGCCAACAAAAAACTGTGTCACTCAAGTCAGCCAGATCGCTGTACGTACAGGCTGCTGTACGCACACATTAACACATTAGTCGGCCGACGCCGGCGCGGCGCCTGAGTACCTACTGCTACTGCCAGAGGTGAAACTTGTAAACCGTCATGTAAAACCTTTAACTCAAACCCAATATTACCCAGCAGGTACCAGTCCATAGGTTTACAGTCCACCCCGTTAGTTTGATACGCTAGCGTAATAGGAAAGTCTGTATTTTTATAGCCAAAGTAAATTGCTGTCTGTTTATCTACCTACAAGTCGTAAATTTTACTGCCTCTAGCGATTTATGTATGATAGTGTTATGATCAAATTTGTTACCATAAGCACTACATTCATTTACATAGTGCGCGTTTATATTGACAATATGTGAACAAAAATATGTATATTTCTTTGGTATTTTTATGGTTATGAATAGTTATTTTCCCGTTTCGTTTTTTCTGGCTAGAGGCCGTTTATTGGTCCAAAAATTGGGCCACATTAGTACCATGTAGTGCCGTTGGTCCCGGCTATCATTCCTAGATCTTTGACAGTAGTTACGGCTAGTTTGAAGCCCAAAAGTCTGACAACCAGTCTTACCAAAGGCTATGGTGTTACCCAGTAAGTGGGTAGTTGAGGTCAAGATTTAAACTTGACACAATATAAACGTAAACTAAATATTTTTTTAATGGACAAATGCTACTATACCATTGGCGAATTCCTAGTTGACAAAAATTCATGTGACTGACCATTTTATGTATTTATGTTTTAATGTAATATTCATAATACATACGTGTATTAATTTATTACATTATATATATATATATAAACAATGTTTTAATTTCTATAAATATGAATTACTTCATTATGTTTCATGTAATGTTTAACTTGTTTTGTTTAGTTTTACTTACCTTGTTTTTGTTTACTTGTTTTGTTGTTTGTTTAGTTTGCAAATAAATCTTTGACTTTGACTTTTGACTTTGACTTAATTTCTAATATTGTAATTTAACCATGCATGCCTAATAGGGCAGATTTTGGAGCTATTATAAATATTTTTAAGATCCTGATGTCTCGCCACCAAATATCGCATTAATAAAAAACTTTGACTATGAGTTTGTCTAATATACAGTCGCTCCATGTAAAATACTGGTATTCAGCTGCATCTGGTTAGAAGCCGATTCCGATAAAGTTGGGAAAAGGCAGGCAGATTGATTAGTACCATATAGAAATCATATGAAGAGACTAAGGCGAGATCTATAAACGTTGCTTAGCACGTACTTGGGCTCACAACTGTCACTGGTGTGGCAAGCTTTCGCCCCATAGATCATATTTGATTGCGGACGGTGTTCAGGTGTCTGTAGTCCGACCTTAGGCATATATTGCTGTCGCGGACATGTGCAGAGGGCATCAGAAGACTAAGCGGCCAGTGACAGCTAGTGACGGTTGTCAGATGTCAAAGTGCGCGTGCGCCAATCGGTCGTATTTTAATCTCACCGCAAAACCTCATTTTTAAAATCTCAATTCATCGCATCCGCTGAAATTATACATTAACGTGTATTATCCCGTAACCCTTGGGGATTTGTCATTCTATAGTTCTTCAGTATTAATGTATCAACCCGCGTCCGATTAATGTGTCAAATCATAGACTTACAAGTGACTATTGTGTACGAGCTCACCAGATGGACACCGGCTGAAGAATCATCAGGACAGAACAAGAAGACCACCCAGGTACCGCTTTGCATTATTTGCTGGGGTTAACTACAGACGCCACCTGACCGTCCCTAATCTCCTTGCAAGTTATCGGATAAAATAGACATTTTGAATCAGCGTGCATTTCAGACGCAGATTTTTCTCTCGTCCTCATCCCGCATAGGAAACACGGCTATTTACACGCCGGTCTCTCCAGTCACACAACTGTCAAACTACAAGTGCAAGATAGAGATGGAAACATATGTCTAAGTCAAAGCATGAGCTAAGTAACGTTTATAGTCGTCGGCCTAAAAAATTGCGTCCCAAGCCTCGAGTACAGCATTAGCCGTTTAATATTAATATTAACAAACACTCGTTTAATTCAAAGAAAATCGTGTAATTCTTAACAAAAGTGTATTAATACCAATTTGTTGCTTACTCCCCGAACGGCGGGGAATACAAAGTACCCCGGATTCTCCCAATTTCCCGTGGGTGTTGTAACTGGGAGGCGTAAGGATTTATCTAGATAGAAACATCTGGAAAACCTGGTAAACGGCAATAGGTCGGATGTCACTTTGTTGTAACAATGGATACACTGTATTATTGAATAAAGAACTTTTTGTAACTAAGCCTGAACAGGACCTTTCAACGACAGCAATAAAAGGTCAAAATAAAGATGCTTTGCAGATGGACTGGCGATGATAGTTTTTTTTTTTTGCCGTAAGGAAGCTACTCCCGTATTTTCAGGAAAGAACACATTTTAACTTCAGTCTTAATCTGTCAAAAATACTCATATATTTACCTTCATATTTTTGATGTTGATAGGCGCTGAGATGACATTCAGACTAGATTTTGGACGTTTTTAACTTCCGACGCAAAAAGAGGGGTGTTATAAGTTTGACCGCTATGTGTGTGTGTCTGTCTATGGCACCGTAACTCTTAAACGGGTGAACCGATTTGGATGCGGTTTTTTTATTTGAAAGCAGGTTTTTTAGCGGTGATTCTTAGACATTTTTTTATGAAAATTGGTTTAGCCGTATCAAGGTCATAAACTCCTTTTATATCGTTTTTTTTTTTACCTATTATTAAATACGGAACTTGTCATTCTGATACTCATGCTCTGGTAATAATAACTTTCTTTGCCATCTAACGTTGACACATTAAAAATTCAGATTTTTAGATATTATTTACAAATTTTACAATATTTTGGAAATCTGTCTTCTCAGTAGCTTCAAAATAAATGCTTTTATGATTACAATTATGTAAATACTGATTTTATCGGTACCTGTGCTAGCCCATCTGCAGCTCAAAGAAAATCAATTTCCCCGCTTCATAAGAATGCATTTTCCCGACTCCAACATCTTCCATTAATCACATATTATCTCCGCATTATGATTCATACCATTAATATAGCAATCCCTCTTATTTTTCCTCCTATCTATAATGGTTATAACAATCCTCCCAAAGGGATGAAGAAAAGTTATTTCTTCACACAATTATGTCGCCAAAATGCAGTGCTCTGCTCACCCACTTAATTTATCGTGCGATACGGTACCTACTCATAGTGCGTCATGTTACTGGTCGTCTTTAACGCTTACTGATAGGGTTGTCAATAAATTACAAGTCAAGTTTTGCAGGTTAGGTTAGTTTAGCAAAACAATTGTATCCACTTGTAGTCGATTTAACAACGCGGCAAAGATCCGTTATAGATCTATATTACACGCACTTACTTACTTCCCAGACTAAGAACATTTCACGGCAAATTATTCAATGTTTCAAATAGTATCCAAAAGTACATCAAAATCACCGGGAATCTCAAAATGTTTTACATATATCTAAAATTGAAGTGTGTGTTTGTAATGTCAAAATAGCAGCTTTTTACTAAATGCATATGAAAGTATAAACGTTACTTATAACAAAATACCGTTTTTTGATATTTTTGTCTGTTTTTTTGTCTGACCGATTTTGACGGGATTTTCACTAGCAGATAGCTAATGTTACACTTTTTGTCTCTGCAGCATTTTCCCGTGGGATAATTTCCGACGTCCACGCGGACGAAGCCGCGGGCAGCAGCTAGTGATATAATAAGCAACAGAATGATTTAGACTGTTCCATCAGCGAAGTAAATCAATTACGTGTGAATAAATCTCATTCACACACAACATTTTCCATTCACTCGATGTACCTAACTGAACACTTTAATTACAAGGAACGATTTTAATGATAATTATAATTACTAACAAGTGCCATCCCTATCGCAAAGCTCCGCTGTGGAAGTTTAATGAGACATCGTGTGCATACGTAATTACCTAGAGATTATTTTGTATCTCTATGCTTTTGTGAAGACATTAGGCACTGCTAAGTTATGATGCAAGTACATAGGTGAATGTTAATAAGGTGATTGCTATTTGATGTTAAAGTAAGCCATGTAAAGCTTTTAAAAGGTAACGACATATTAATAAACTTAATATTAATATTAAAAATTCCTTACTTTACAAACAATTTGAAAGAAGACACGCAGATAACCCATATTTTTAAAGAAAAATTTAAAAATACTTTTATTGGTTGCTACTTTACTAATCGCTATGACAAGAATATAATAACAATAAAAACCTATTGCAATGTAACATGGACATTCATTGCAATAACAATGATAAAAACCAACGGCGTCAAAATATTGCGACAAAATATTCCCTCAAAAACCAAGCTCCGTAAATAAGTAAAATATTAAAAGCGAAAATCAAATCATATTCTCTTGAAAATTAATTAAAATAATATCAAATTAAATTTCCCACCTTTTGACAAAAACGTTAGCTCGTGTCGTCGTCATATTGACTTATTTGCCGTCAAACACACGCACCGTTTTCGTGTTAAAAATAAAATGTATGGTTAGCAACGACATTTTATATGAGGTGAAAACTGCCAAAAAGTGTCAACTATACAACAGGATTTATTGAAGTTTTTATGTTTAAAATATTGCCTTCTGAGGGGGACCAGGATATGATTCTGGAATCAGACAAAAAGTTGTGAGTTTTCTATATGGTAATTTACAGAAGCAGCCTGAGTTTGGTATTGTGCTGTGACCGATCTGAGGCAATAGGCTCACTCCTTTTACCGGACTTAATATCGGCTTGAAAAAAAGCAGACATGATGAATCATTACATATTTATGTAAATATATTTAGTCTTGAAGTCAGACTATTCCAAACACAATCTGACATGATAAGGGATTCGAGATAAATCAAACTGTCAAAGACACATGTTTGTCAATGACGGTCTTACGCGTTTTTTCCGTTGTCAATACAGAAATAGTACAGTCAAGCCCCCCGCTACCAACTTACTGAATGGAAAATATTTTTACTACGACATAAACGTCCGATAATACAGGGTGCCAGGGACACGTAACCTGTTACCATGGATTCACCACATGAGTCTGAACGCCCTTGCGCTGAAATTTTTCGCTAGCTTAGGCTTAGGCTTAGCTTACCTTTTCCATACATTTTGAACGTGAAGGTATTGCACTTTTCTCTGGAACAGCAGATTTTTTTCGCACGGTACGGTCTTGGCGGATGGGGGCTAGGCGAAAAAATTTTAAGAGTTTTCCGTCACGAGTTTCCGTCACGACCCTCTCTTTAGTGTAGACGGTTATCCATAGCGCGTATGCTATTGGCTGTGCCTAGTCATAGGTGCGCGCTTATTGGTTCAAGGCAGCCAGTAAGATCGCACCGGCTGCGCAGGTGCCTATAGTTTTTTTTATTTTTTATTAATTTATTTTTAACCTTATTTTTTATATTACGACTCTATTTTTTTATAGCCAATTAATTGCCAAATTGACTAAAAAACTAAGACAGGAACTTCGTTTTAACCGAGTGTGCCACGACGCCCACGCATTTTTTTTGATACCTGACGAAAAAATTCTACTCTATAAGGTCTTGAATTACGTACTGAATTCAAGGTTGCAGTTTGCGCGCCGATGTGATATCACGCTGTCGATACGGGATAGATAGATAGATAGATCATTTATTTGTCAGAAACATGAGTATACACACACAAAGCATGGAAGATGTTAAGTACATTGCAGAAAGGATCACAGTCATGTTTTACCTTAACGGCGTACAAATATGTATTATAATGTTAATAACATTTGATAATTAGTTATAACTATTAATAATTAAATTAAGATAATCTAGGTACATCATCATCACGGCAGAAGAATATAAAAATCAAAACATAAATAACAACAGTCAAATCCATTAAAGAGAAGCACTTTCCACGATAAATCTATTTACCCGTTCAAAAAGACACTGATGACATTTAAATTCTGCTTCCAGCTGAAGTGATCATTCACAGCATTCTTTATTCAAAAGTATTATCATAATAGATAACAGTTCTCAATATCATTACTTATGTTAAAACTTTGATAAATGTGTAGGTACGCGGTGCACCTGGCAGACAATAAAGTAATGGCCACTTTCCATTGCGCGCTACAACCCATCTGCTGATTAATGGATCGCAGCGGGGCCGTCGGTCGATACGATAATTCGAGATTGGCTCCGGTTGAAGGTGATATATGGGTAGGGTGAACTCAGTAGTGAACTTGCTGAGTAATCTACATTTTCTTAATCTAGTTTCTTTTTTTTAGGTTTGGTGTTAGTGAATTGGATGAAGGTTTTATTTATCTAGTCTTTCTTATCTCGCGGGATTAAAAAGTTCTTAAACTAATTAAACTTAAATCGTAATTGATATTTATGCTGAAAGTCTCTTACTCTTTTTCAATTTAAATTCGAGATTCGAGAAATAAATTAATCCACGAAGAAGCGGTGGCTTATACAGTTTTCTATTTTCTAGAAGTTAGGGTCCTCTATGACATACCACCGCCGAGGCAGGCCAAAGAAACGCTGGCGTGACGTTTTGGTCTCGATCCTGACCAATTTGCCGGAGAAGGCGAAAGTTAAAGAGAGCTGAAAGATCATGTTCGTGAACGCGCTGCCTATTGAGCGCGCGGGCGCCGTCAGTAGGGACTGGTCATTTCTTAGCTGCCACGGCTTATTTTAATTTAATTTAATATTTGAATTGTTTTTGTCTTTTTATTACGGACGCTTTTAACATTCTGCATCGTTCTCACATGCACAATTTCAACATGAATGATGTAACCAATATTTTGTAACCATATTTTGATTTAAAAGAGTGTCCATGGAGTTTCTTACCCGTTCTTCTCCATAGGTACCTACTACGCTTTGGAATGGGCAACTAGCTTCATCTTTCTGACTGACCGACCTCTTGACAATGCAAAAGTGCCTGTAATTGGTTTATTTGAAATAAATGCTTTGAGTTTGAGTTTTGATTTTGAGAGTATGTGGAGACCTTGGCCCAGCAATGTGCAAAAAAGATATATTAAAAACCAGACAAATGTGAGTTGAACTCGCGAAGAAAGGGTTCCGTACGATGAATATGTTACCCACCAAAAACGTTTCATGTAAACTAGGTTGCCAAGACTTACATAATCGCTTTCACTGTTAAAACAAGATTAGATTTTTCTAATACCTTTTATAAACTTTCATATTGAGACACGAAGCAACAAAATACGATCTAAATGAATGTGGCCGCTTTTGTTTAGATCGAATTTTGTGGCTTCGTGTCTCAATATGAAAGTTTATAAAAGGTATTAGAAAAATCTTGACACACTTAACGAGGTCGCTTATTGAGCCGTTATTCAAAATTCCTTCTGAGTCACGAGATAATACTTTTTTAAAGGAGCGACGCTAGTGGACCCGTGTGCGCCCTCTTAACAATCTCTCTAGCTACAATAATAATTATCAATCCATATATCGTATAAACCCTGTGTTCTTCTCTATAACTTAGAAGGCCTTTTGCTTGGCTTTCCCAGGGACTTTATCGTATATAATGCGGTCCTCCCCAGGCCTATTAACATTCCCTGGCCTTGCACATTACTTGCGACTCCGATCTCCCTTCGAGATAAATCTTCAGAGCTGGTGCGAACTTCATTAATAGTGAGAGTAAGGAGCTCACATTTTTTCTCATTGTAGACTCCCCGTGGTCCCTGTCAGCGCGAGGTGGTATTTAGATATGGCCTGATATATTGAGGCCAAATGTTTTCCGTTTTTTTTATATACGGACTTAATTTTTATTTCGCATTCTTTTGTTTTTATAGCAACGTGAATTCTTTTCGATATGACATGTGCTGTACTTAATTCAGTAACTTTGGAAGAAGGAAGAAAATAGCACCTAATTAGGGAGAAAATATACTAAACAACAAAAACAAGAAGTCAGTAGGCTTGATTATAAGCTCTTCAAGAATTGTGTTATACAACCTAATTAGAGGGATTAGTAAAAATCTGACTAATTATAAGGTAGTACTTATTACCCATGTTGTAGGAATATTAATTAAAAGCTCTTTCAAGCTCTGAACAATGAGCTAATTATATATAGTACTCCTACCAGTTTATTTCATTAATTAGTCCCAAAGACATACTCAGACATAACTCAAGCAAAGACAACTGTACCAGCTAATTTAACCATAAATCCAGCCTCAAGTGAGTTCATAACCCAAAAAAAGAGGTGCGAAAAATCATAAATTTGAATAAAACTAACGTAGGTACATTTTAAATTTTCACATCGATCCTTTTTTTATTTGTTATCATGGCAAACAGGCCTGGGATTCCATTTTGGCATGCAAGCTCGCACTCCCTCGTTGGCAATGCTCCAGGCACGTCTTGGAGGTATGCTTGTATGCCGCAAGGTGTGAGCGTAGCGTTCTTAGGAATGGAATATTAAGTTTAGATTTAATCTGTAGGGTGCTGAAGTGAGGCTGTAATGTATCTGTGGCGTGTATGGTGTTTATGAAAGGCCTGTGGTGGTGGTAATTTTATTTTGAGAGAAAAATATGCAGTAGCCAGCCTACTACCAATTTTTTGTGATAATCACTGCTTGTAACTTGATAAGGCCTTTCTGCAGTGGAACATCATACTCAAACAAGATTAGACCAAATAAACCCTTGCACCGCAGAAAAAATACTTACCGTCAGAAAGAAAGAAATAAAATGCGTTTATTTATTATTTTAATTTTAGGCAGATGTGAGTGGAAACGCCGGGAGGGGACGCCCTAGGAATACATATAGTGACCTTATTGGTGATGTTCTTCAGAAAGGTCACGTGCGTAGTACTCACAATCGGCGTGCGTGTATGACCAGATGTATGAACGTAAACGAGGCAAAAGGAGTATGTAAGGATCGTAGCAGGTGGCGTTCTGTAGTTTCTGCCTACCCCCATGGGAAGAAGGCGTGAGTTTATGTATGTATGTATGTAAAATGCGTTTAGTGGCAAAAATTACACTTTGGAGAACACGTACAGGCACAGCTGTATTAGTAAGCCCTCATTTTCTGTTAGTTTATATATAATTCACGTCGTAGAAGGCGGACCAATTGCAACTAACTAGGAACTAATCCATACTAGAGGCTGCTACTGAGAATTTTAGAAGAACTTATGTATTTAATAAATAAACGCAGAATCACATTTGCTAAGTAAACAGTCCAAAGTTGCTAGTAACCTACAACTTAAGTCACACTTAGCGCCATAGCTCGACGCATCCGGACAGATGGACGGCACTCCGCCGTGGACGCTACTCAAATTATTTCACCCATTCTTATAATATATGTAAATCATTCTGTTTTTGAGTAAACGGGCGTTTTAGAGGACGCTCAAAATGTGATGTGTTACGATGTTACAAAAGGAAAGATTTATTTAAATCTTTCCTTTTGTAACATCGTAACACACACACACATCACACACACACACACACACACACACACACACACACACACAAACACACACATCATATATTGTGAAATAATTGTAGTTTTCCTTATCTTTCTTAAGTTATAATTGCATGGTAAGATTGTACATAGGTACTTAGTACTACGAAACGTGTATGAAGTAAGAGCAAGTTATATGTACACACGTACACACATAATATCACGCCTCTTTTCACCGAAGGATTGGGCAGAGGAGTACATAGTACACATACCCACATTTCGACAGTTGTTTTTTTATGTGTTATGTGCACCTATGTGCATGAGAAAAGAAAAAGGCGTCACTATTCATTCTTTAACTATAATAATTGTTAGAATTTTATGCGCAATTTCATACATAATCATAGCATAGCATATTTGTCAAGCTTACATTATAATTACTTTACTCCTGTTCCAATTAATTTCAACGAAACCTTTATAGAATACCAATCAAAATAAGCTTATGTAACAGAGATTAATGTTCTAAAAACTCGTTCGGCTAATTCACAATTCATGTTCTCATTTGCATATATAGAGAGAGGTCGTCCCAACAAAACATGCCGTTAATTTACACATACAAGCTAAACAAATATGTACGTTTTACATTATTATCTTTATCTGTATTATAGTTATTAAAATAGTGTCCATTTTGGGTGTGTCCACGCACCCTGAGCACTGAGCCCCGGTACCAACCTGGTGACTGGCGAACATTTTTGGCACTGCGTGAGCTACTTTCTTAAACAAGCTCGTAATATATAAAGCTAAATAATAACAGCTGCACAGGTCGATCGAAGGTTAAGCTACGCTTGCCAAGGTGTGTCCGTGGATGGGTGCTCATCCGTTACATATTAAGACCCCTCCGTCCCTCGGAGAGCACATTAAGTCATTGCAGCTAAAAACTTACGCGTTCAAAATTTATGGAAAATCAAATTTACTTTTTAACTAGCTGCTGCCCGCGGCTTCGCCCGCGTGGACGTCGGAAATTATCGTACAGGAACGTGCCACCGCGTTAAAAAGCCTATGTAACTCCTTATAACATCAGCTAGCTGCCGGTAAAAGTCCCGTCAAAATCGGTCCAGCCGTTTCGGAGATTAGCCGGAAGAAACAGACAGACAGACAAAAATTGTAAAATATGTTATTTTGCTATATGTACCGTGTATACATCCATATGCATTTATTAAAAAGCGGTTATTTTAATATTACAAACAGACACTTCAATTTTATATAACTGTACTGTATAGAATGTATAGAATAGATGTATAGATGTATAGATAACCGACGAAAAATTTACACGCAGGGGTGTTCAGAATCACGTGATGAATCCATGGTAACCGGTTGCGTGCCGATGTCCCAGCCATCCTGTATATAGGCTACTTCTAGGCAGGCGTGCACTATCGTCGACCGCATCATTGCTTATCATCGGATGAGATGTTCCAACGAGACCCCATCAAATAATAACATAACATATTATAACGCCTGTATTCCCCGAAGGGTTAAGCAGAAGTATACCTTTTTTTTTTGGGTGGGATTTTTTCAAAAGAGCTCTCCCGCTCTGGGTGGAGCGGAAGGGCGTGTCAGACTCTTATTGACTAAAAACCACCAGTGTTCCTTCAGTTGCCTGTGCGCCAGGGCCCCGGTAACTCTTTCGAACAATCGGCGACCTTGCAGGCATCGTGCCCTATCGGACCCCGTCAATGATGCTGACATCTCTTTGAGGCGTGCGTGGAACACGACGCGCCGTCGACGCGGGCCCGGTCCTTACTGGACGGCGAGCTGCCCATTGCTCACCGACCGCAAGCCCGCGCCTATGGTGGCCGGGAATCGGCAATCGACTCCCGACGCCAAGGTTGTCTCCTCCTGCGGCGACTAGGGGCGTGAGGGCACAATGATTGCCTCACCCACACGCGCTCCGCCTCCTCCTTCGCGAGCATTACTGCTTCGCAGAAGGATGTGACGGCTTCCTATTCCCTCTCGCTCCGTACCATGACCTGGACCAGGGCCGGACGCAAGAGATCGCCGCCACGAGGACACGGCGGTACTCCGCCCAAGCCGGGCAGACTTCCACCGTATGCTCCACCGTGTCCTCCAGTCAATCCACACAATGACAACACCCGGGCGTTTCCTCCCGCCTTATCCGAAACAGGAACCTCCCGAAGCAGAAGTATACCTATAGTTCTCTTACATGTCACCAGTAATGCCTATAAAATAATGTTTTTGACGGTGAAGCAAGTGTAGAAGAAGAACAAAAAGAAGAATAGTAAGGTGGAGAAGGTCGGATAAGAGTGACATTGGCTGTTGACAAGAGTAACCGGGGAGTTTCTTGCCGGGTCATCTCCCCATGAAACGACCAATGGGAACCGTGTACCTATCTTCTGACGTTTCATAAGTGTCCATGTAGGTTTATGTGAAATAAAAAATAAAAAAATGATTTTTTATTATTTTGACAGTCAGCAGAGCATCGCATCGATGGTTGCGTGGTGGCTATCTTCTGGTGGCAGATAAGTCAAGGGAGCCGCTGTCATACCACGTCCACAACGGACTGTTATATTTCGACACAATCCTGTTGACATTCAAGCTGCTTAACCACTAATACGATGACTACTTCTGGTAAAGGCTATCCTGCGCCGTTATATACAAAAACAAATATTTTCAACCCTTATTTTCTAACTACATTATTTGAGAGCCGACAGTCTCTCCCTACCGATTTAAAACAACAAAGTAAAAAGCACTCGATAATCCAAATGAACTGAGCAGCTCAACTGCTCAAAGCTGCCCACAATAACTTGTTAACTTAGTACGGCCTCAAGCACTCCGCAACTAATTTACATATTTTACCACTTTACATTTTTTTCATTATCTTTTAATTAGTTGCTCAGACATCTTTAGGTTGAGTTTGGAAGTAAGTGAGATGGGAAACGAAAGAAGACTATGAAGCTTCATTAGTTGTGGCAATTTTTTTTGGGGTTCCGTAGTTAAAAAGTGTAAATTAAGCTTTATATTTTTACTGGACGTCTGCCTGTCCAATTATAGTCTTTCAATCCAAATACACGTTGCTTGTAGCTTAGAAAAAAATCAGAGGGTTGTCATTTAAAACAATAATCAATAATAAAATCTTTAAATTAAAATTATAAGGAGCCAAGAACTTGGTTTGAATTTATTGATAGAAAGTTTGAATACTTTTAATATTTTGATTTTTTTACAGTCTTTTAGAGAAATTGGTACCCAAAACTACACTCGAGAGCAATGAATCCGGGTCACTTAAAGAATGTTAAAAATCTCGGAAACTAAAAATGATAGGTTAATGCAATAAATTGTATTTAATAGACAATGTAATACTCCTTAAACGAAAGTAAAAAAAATATGAGTCACCATACATTTTATTAACACAAAATTACATAAAGAAAAAAACTGCTGATCTCTCCTTAAAACAAAAATAGGAAACATGAAATTTTTGAACTTTATTACGATTTTCTTGAATTTTAATACTTCGTATTGCCTCCTCGTGCTTCCATTACTGCGTTTACGCGGTTTGGCATGCTGTACACCAAGTTCCTTATACGATTTTGGGGAATATTCTCCCATTCCTCTGTGAGAGCAATTTTGAGCTCACGAAGCGTGATTGGGGGAGGGTTTCGTTGTTTTACGCATCTGCCTAGCTCGTCCCAAGCATGCTCGATCGGGTTGATATCCGGGCTGCGCGCTGGCCACTCCATACGAGTAATGTTCATCTCTTGAAGGTAGTCATTCACAATCCTACCTGTATGAGGTCGGGCATTGTCATGCATAAATATAGCATCCTCACCTAAATTGACCATAAATGGACCAACGTGATCATTGAGGATTTCTTCCACATATCTTACGCTAGTTAAAGAGCCGTTTTCTATGATCACCAGCTCTGTGCGACTTTCAGAAGAAATTCCGGCCCACACAAGTACAAACCCACCACCGTAGGCTACTTTTTCTTCGATGCATGCTTGCTTGAATCTTTCCCCTGGTCTTCGATACACTCTGTGTCTTCCATCGTGCTTGTAGAGCATAAATTTTTATTCGTCGGAGAACATAACTTTTGACCAATCTTTAATACTCCAATTTACGTGGCTCTGGGCATATCTTAGTCTTGAAATACGATGCCCACGCTCCAGTTTAGGGCCGTTTGCAGGTCTAAGGGGTTTTAAGTTAGATTCAGCAAGCCGACGTCTTACTGTCCATGCACTTGGGTTACTTCCTCCGAGGCGTCGAAACTGATTTGTGAGTTCAGTTCCTGTGAGAAAGCGATTTCGAAGCATGGTGTTCACCAAGTATCGGTCTTCTCGTGCTGTGGTACACCTGGTTCTGCCCGTTCCTGGTCTGCGTAGGTTAGAACCAGTTTCTTCGTAACGTCGGAGAACTCTTTGTACTGTTGACAGCGACACACCGACAGTCCTGGCTGTATCGCGCTGACTCCGGCCGGTTTCCACCATTGTAAGTATTCTGGTGCATTCTTCAGGCGTAAGCGACATAATTTCAGCTTGAATAATGAATATAGAGCACTATCAACATGGTTTATGTACCCACATAAATGACAGATTACAAACAAAAGCAAAACCAAATGCTGTAATTTCGTAGTTCCATCTTCGAAAGTGGCCCTTTTTCAAATTTGTTTTTTTTATGATATAACTTTACAATAACTAAGAAGTTTTAATACCTTCATTTAAGGAGTATTACATTGTCTATTAAATACAATTTATTGCATTAACCTAGCATTTTTAGTTTCCGAGATTTTTAGGATTCTTTAAGTGACCCGGATTCATTGCTCTCGAGTGTAGTTCACCTGCAGTTTCATACTAAATGTGCATCTCGCACATTTATGGCTCCAATTACATTTTACACTAAAAATGCGTGTATTTCTTTCTTCTTACCTCTTTTCACCCGTATTATTATCAATTTCTGCATTAAATTATATTTGTTGATACAGGGTGGCGTGTAAATATCAATTTAGCACGTTCACGGTACCCAGGAAATATAAAATAATATCTTCTGCCCGCGGCTTCGCCCGCGTAGATGTCGGAAATTATCCCACGGGAACGTGCTACGGGGACAAAGTAGCCTATGTCCTTCCCCAGGATACCATCTATCTCCTTGCCAAATTTTATTGAAATCCGTTCATTG
Organism: Griposia aprilina; assembly: GCA_916610205.1. Taxonomy (NCBI): domain Eukaryota; kingdom Metazoa; phylum Arthropoda; class Insecta; order Lepidoptera; family Noctuidae; genus Griposia; species Griposia aprilina. The sequence goes on along the minus strand of OU744295.1, from coordinate 1,871,954 downwards.
GCTTAGGCGTGAAAAGGTAACATACAAACAGAGTTACTTTCCAATTTATATATATATATATTTTTTATGGATGTGGAGAGGGATTTATGGGGCTCTGTGAGGCACCAGGGACGATTCTGAAACCCACCGGTGGTATATATAAATTTTCTGTTGTGTAATACAGTGTTTCTTATGTAATTTATGGTGTTTGTAGGGTGTGATTAATTTCTTTACGGGTTTGGAGGGAAATGTGGTGTCAGGTGTTTATTCTTTTTGCGTAATCTGGATATATGGGTTGAGAGATGTTGGTTTAAATGTACCTAATGTGTTTTCTGAAAAAGTGTTTAGTGTAGTTCTCGTTTTTAAACGATATTAGAGTGCCCCGAGTCTGAATTTCTGACCGGTTAATGACAGTAGGCTCGCCACCTATTACATGGAACTTAAACATAACTGGCCCTTCAGGGCACCAAGGCATGATTTTGTGTTATATGTAGTCGGGTGCAATTAAGTTCTAATAACCTCTGACGACGTAAAGCCTTCTTGTCACAGTCATGACGTGCAGCTGTCGACAATTTCTGTTTTGTGCTCGTGACTATAGATCTATTTTGTTTTTATTTTTCTTTATTATTAGAGCTAATTATCTATTTGTATGGACGTCTTTCTGTGACAAATAAATCTGTTTCTAACCTATTATTCTTTCTTTCTAAAGGTATTCAATATTTTTTCAAATTCTAATTGTAACAACCTTGAGCTCTGTGGGTAGTGACCGAGGAAGCCGTGGGTGCTGGGTGGCTGTGTGACTCGCCGCTCGAAAGCTTGAAGGAAGTGATGATGACGTCACGCTGATGTACTTGCACGAAGGCTGCGCTGACGTTCATGTCCGAACATGTCCTCATACCTCTATACTGGTGACCCCGCGGTCACCAGTATAGAGGTATGAGGAACAGGGTGTAAAATTCACTCATACTCTGTAGAAAAGAGAGAATCCTCCGACCAGACGGGTGTTGTGTCTGGTGGGCAACTGTCCGACGGTTGATGTCGGAACGTTGTATATATGCTAGTCGCGCGGTAAACTCTGCTTGTGCGATGCAGGATTTGCATGACGTCAGTATGACGTGTAGCTCGCATGTAGCGATGTTGATACCGTTACACAGTGACGACTGGCCTCGTGATAAACCCAATCATGGTTATCTAGACAGGGTGTCAGGGACATTGATACATAACCTGTTACCATGGATTCAGTACATGATTCTGAACCCCCTTGCGTTGAACTTTTTCGAGGTTTAAAAAAAAAAATATGCTGTTCTATAAAAATTCTACTTTAGGGGGTCTAGAATGCCGACTCCCGGCCACCGTAGGCGCGGGCTTGCGGACGGTGAGCAGTGGGCAGCTCGCCGTCCGGTTAAGACCAGGCTCGGGTCGACGGCGCCTTGTGTTCCACGCGCGCCTCAAAGAGATGTCAGTATAATTGACGGGGTCCGATATGGCCGATGTCTGCCTTGGTTGCGGATTGTTCGGAAGAGTTACCGTGGCCCTGGCGCACAGGCAACTGAAGGAACATGGGTGGGTTTTAGTCAATAAGATTCTGACACGCCCTTCCGCTCCGCCCAGAGCGGGAGAAGTCATTTGATGATTTCCCACACAAAACGAAAAAAAAGGGGGTGTAGAATCATGTGCTGAATTCATGGTTACAGTTTCCATGTCAATGTCCCTACAAACCTGTATAATTAAAAAAAACATATTGTAACGTGCTTTTCTCTACTTAGAACATGCCATAGCTTACTTTCCTTCTCAACAACCCTACCATACCACACACCCTAGTACATATTTGTATCTCTATCGATCACTAGTTAGGTCTCAATTAGAATATGCAGTACCTGTGTGGAACCCCTTCTACAATAAATATATTGAGTGTATAGAAAGCATTCAACGCAAATTTTTGAAGTCTATGCAGTATCGCTGCATAAAAAGCTGTTACCTCTCTTACAGTGAGTTACTTAAAAAATATAATCTGCTTTCTTTAAGTTCAAGGCGTACTTTTCTTGAAACTATATTTTTGTATGACTTATGCAATAACTCGTATGATTGCTTAGACATTGGTAACAAGCTGTGTTATATACTTCCCAGAACATGCCATGGACGCGAGGTACGACCTGTATTCGCCACTACTTCCAGTCGTACAAATGCCGGCTTGCGAGCGCCTCTTCGTCGCCTTACGAGCGCCTCTTCGTCGCCTTACGAGCAATTTTAATAAGAATTTCTGCAGTTTGGATCTGTTTTCTTTACCATATAGGAAGTTTAGACTCATGTTACTTAACATATTGAAAAATGCATGTGACACTGTTTACAGCTTTATGCTTTATTGATATTTTACTATTAATATTCCTCTTTTTTATTGTTTACAACGCTAGTCTTAAAATTTACCAAATTGTCTCATTGTGTATCTGTGGAGAACGTGGTTGATTTCACATTTGTATAATTTCTGTACCCTATCCTTTTGTAATTCTTAATGTGTAATTGTTTGTTTTCCCCAACAAATAAAATAAAATAAAATAAATAAAATAACTAAACAGACGACAACTCTAAACTCTTCCTTACTTTTCTTCATTGTAAACTTTCCAACTCGCTTGGCGAACCTAAAATTACTAGCTACTCCTCATTAGATAGCTAGACGAGTAATTCTTTCATCTATGACGTCACTAGCTTCTGGTTTCACAGGAAGGTAATCATTTGACCTGAGATTTCAGGTGGCCGGCGCCGGCGCTAGTTTGACTAAAAACCTGGAACGAAGTAGAGGAGTTTGTTCCAGGTATGTTTAATAACATACCTCGTCTTTTCTAACCATGTAAAGTAAAGCTACTTGTAATGTATATACACATTACATAACATCACACCTGTATTTCCCAAAGGGTTAAGCAGAGTTGTACTTATAGTACACCCACATTTCGCCAGTTATGTTTAGGTCCCATGTAATAGCGGGTGAGCCTTATGCCATCAACCGGGCACAAATCCAGACTCTAGGCTGCTACTGAGAAATTCCAGATGGAATTACCCAATAACACTTTTCCCGACCCGGGACTCAAACCCAGGACGTCATGTTCAGCAGTAGGCAAAAACTACAGATTGCCACCTGCTATGATACATACTCCTTTTGCTTCGTTTACGATCATACATCTGAGGGCTTAGACAAAGTAACATTCGATTAGCGATGACGCTAGTAGAAAAGCCGAAAATGTATGGAATTGACATAAGCTATCGAAATGTCACATGATCATAGATCAACGAATAGAAATTAGCTAGACAATGTTAACATCATTCGATTCTATGAAACGAATCGACAGCGTCGAACTATTACTTCCATAGAAATCCGTAGCCAAGTGGCACTTTTTGACAAGCGTTATCGCTAGTTTTCAATTCGTATGATGGAAACATTAACAAAAGTGATAGCGATTGTAGAAATAGAATCGATCCGAAGCGAATGCCATTTGTCTAGGCCCTCTGGTCATACACGCACGCCGCGCCGGTTGCGACAGTAACATTAATGGACATAAAACAATTCTGATTTTCCTCAACTGTCACATAGCGTTCGTCATAATTGTCAGTCCATCGATATCCGACAAATTGCGCACACTAGTTGTCAGTTTAAATTCCGTTCATGTGGACGTATGCACGGACAAAGGATCCCTGTTAAAATAGCCGATCCAAAATAATAGCGAGTTCGATGGAATTTAATTATAGTTTTGTAATAGACTTGTTTCGTACTTTTAACATGGACTTTTAATGAAACGGTTTATTGTGAAATAGTTCGGTACATGCATGGTTGGGCTAAGGCTTTGAAAATTTCTAGCTCATTGAAGTTGAAAAAAGGATCTAAGTAAAATTTGTGAAATTTAACGGAACAAAGAAACTAAGGTTTATAAAAGTACCTAATTATTTCTAGCTCTTTTATTTAAATAGAAAATAGGAGTCCGGGAGTCCACAAAATTAATGAAAAAATTGGAAGAGCTAAAACTTATTGTTTGAAAATACAGACAAAGAGCACCAAAATTCTCGTACCAAACCGCTATTCAATTCTGCCAATACTTCTCACCTTTTGAAAGATAGCCATTAAGGGGCTTACAAGAGCTAAAGCGCGGTCACTGTCGAATTGCATAGAAAAGAAAGAGATGCGCGATGACACAACGCTGGTAATTTAATGCAAAATATGAAGCAATTATGGATATACATAAAATCTCTTCATTGGACTAAAAAATTAAAACACTATTACGTTAGTATGTTGCTTGTAGAATAATCTGACAAAAAAACTGAATGTTTGCATGTATATTAGTATGGTTTTTAATCGTTATAATTTTTTTTTAGAGGTATCTTCGTGATTTTTTCTATCATATCACGTTAATTGTATTATGTTTTCAACACACTATCTAACTAGCATATATCCTGCAGAATATCATATATTTTTCTGATTTTGGTTACTGCAGTGGATCATATATTTTTAGGCATTATAAATTTGCGTTTAGGTCATGTAGTCCCCTTAAAGAAATATCCATCGAAAATATTTGATCGTAGACTCAACAGAAAAACTCCACGTTCAGCAATGGACATTTCGATCTGAAAGCCGAACTCATAAATCCCTTTGCCGGCAAATCTATGCTTTCCGTTACACATTGGCATGCAAAAATTCCCATATATAATAATGACATGGTATAAATCCGAAAAAATCTTTTGTTCGAACCTAAGTAATAACGGATATCAAAGACAATAACATTAAATCATCCCGATTTCTTTCTTTTTATAACCCCTTACTCTGGAAATAATCCTGGATCGTATTTTTTTTTTCATTTGTAGCAATGTAATTTTCGATGACTAAGATTTAGAGATTGAATGAGCTCTTTTGTAAGGATATTTATTAAATCTTTACGTGAGGTCCCGACTTTGTGTATGGTGGCCAGACTTGTGAGTTATAGTTCAAGTATGGCTGATGTAGGATAAAAACAGAGAGGTATGGGTTAGGGATTTTTTCCGCAGCAGGAGGAGGAGCACTGTTAAGATGAAGATGGTTTGTTTTAGCGTATTGCGTTCAATAGTCCAACATAATTATTTCATCTAAATTGGCTATTAGTGATAATAGACTAAGATTTAATCAGGAAATTTACGTAAAAGAATAAAGTAGTTCTCATACTTGTATTGCTTATACAACAACCACAGAAGACAAACCATGCTAAGACAATTTTTCAATTACCAAATTTGGACCAACGAACGTTAATCACAAAACCGCACGGACGTCACCACCAAAGAAAAACCATACTCCATTCTGGAGCAACCATGCTTCCCCGATAATACGTCAATTTGACAGATGTCATAACAGCAAATTGAGGTGATTTTACTTAATCGCGTCAGCTTACACGCGATTTGCGTAAATTAATTCCAATCACTCGTGTAATAGAAAATTTGTTCGCGTATTAACAAATGCGTGCTCGGACGTATTGCGTATTACGTTCAGTAAAGCAGCGTGTACACGGCCTACTATTTCCCGGCAAAATTTGATAGAAAAAGTCCAGCGATCCGGTTTAATTCCCGCCGTAGATTGCTTTATTTGTTTCGGTAATTTCCTTTAATTAGTAGTCCATTTGCCTTTAATTAGTATATAACATATAGGTATTATTCCATATGACTAATTAATGTATTGCCTAGTTTATTACATAACATACATTACATGACGCCTGTAATCTTCGAAGGGAACGGCAGAGATATACCTATAGCACACCCACATTTCGCCAGTTATGTTTAAGTCCCATGTAATAGAGGGCGAGCCTATTGCCACCAACCGGTACAGAAATCCAACCTCCGGACTGCTACTGAAAAATTGCTGATTAAAAACCCCAACATCACTTTGCCCGGCCTCGGAATCGAACTCAGGACCGGATGCCTAGTTTATTAATTTGCCGAATATGGAGTGGCGGTGTCTCTAGCAACTCTAATAACAGCTACCTCTAGTAAATTGCTTGAAGTTGTAGTGGCGTCATATATGAGCCAGACATGCATGCACAAACTCATGCCTTATTCACACGGGGGTAGGCGGAAACTACTGATTGCCACCTGCTGCGATCCTTAGATACTCCTTCTCCACATTGTGCTTTTTTATTTTATAATTTTGCAAAACGTTAATAATACTGCCTCGTTTATCTACTGGTCGCAAATGCTACAGGGTTGAAGTCGAATGAAGTCCTGGGTTCGATACCCAGGTCGTGCAAAGTATTATTGGGTTTTTCCAACAGATTTTTTTTTTGTGGCAGCCAATTGCCTGGATTTGTGCCCGGTTGAGGACAATAGGTTCGCCCCCTATTACATAGGACTTGAAACATAACTGTCGAAATGTATGTGTAATATAAGTATTCCTCTACCTAATCTCTCGAGGATTACAGTCGTGATGTTATATTATATTTATGTCATGTTATTAAAAATATATTTTGCTCGGAATTGAGCAATCTAAGTTGTCCGTGTAACCGCACCTTAACATACTGCGTTGCGTTGAGTATTAATTGAACGCGTACGATCGGAGTTTGTTCGATCGATTCTAATTAAGTTCTATTGTTTGGTTTTAATGAGGACATGTGTTTAATGTTTGAGCTACATTACGCACTACGTTTTGCGATTGTAACTTTTGAAGCCGCTTTTCCCACTATGCCAGCGATTAAATTTTCGCGTTTTGTAAATTTGAAGAAACATTGTTCTATAAATAACCAAGTTGTTTCAGATATTCTAGGTACATCGTCTTCACATATAATTATAGTACACAAAATATTGTACAACATTTTAAAAGAGTTAGGTATCGATAGAGTTTCTTCTTCTCCATAGGAAACTACTTTATGGTGGCCCTTCTAAAAGGTAATTTCAATTCCTAGAATCAATTCTATTTTCTTGTAAATTTAGACCTTCCAAAGTGTCTTAAATGGCCTACTTGAAATAAATTATTTGACTTTGACATTAACACCCCGAACCTGAATCTAGCTACTGCGTCTGCGCAGATGTTTCTCTTAATAATTATCTTTACTTTTCCGAGCTAAGCCTATCCACTCGAACACATTTAAAAAAAAAGTCGAATTGGGCAGCGGTTGTTATTTTGAGACTATTTTTAAAATACTAAGAAAAACCAAGCTCTGAGTAATTATTTTTGTTCCAAATCCGTTTAACCACTACACATCGCATGTCGATGTGCCAAAACTGGGAGCTCTCGTTATCAAATACTTAAGTTTAACTCCTGCACCCCATTTATTAGTGCAGCCTCCACCAAGATGTATGCACTGCACGCTCTGATGCTTAATAACCAAGTGTGGGGCGTTGGCTTGATAGAAATGACCTTGAGAGTTGTGGTCAGTAGAAATGAATAAGATGAAGGTAAACTGTGTTTAAAGGGTTCATAGATAGTCAATGTGGTTAAGATAAGCGTATGAAAAGATTGAACTATGTTATGAGTCTCTTATTGGAAAATCCGTAATAAGTATTGTCTTGTTATCACCACATATGTAGTATAAAACAAAATCGCTTCCCGCTGTCTGTCGGTCGGTCCCTATGTATGCTTAGATCTTTAAAACTTCGCAACAGATTTTGATGCGGTTTTTTTAAATAGATAGAGTGATTCAATACGAAGGTTCATATGTATAATACATGCATAAAATAGTAGAGAAACACTGATCATTTTAGAGGTTTCTAATTTGATGACGTAAATAAATAATAAAAAATGCGCTTACGTTGCTAACGCTGGCTGAACCCTACGAGATAGATCAAAATAATGTACTACAGTATTGTACACCTTAAGAATTTCTACAAAAAAAATCTGCAATGGTATATGTGTATCTCTTAGGGATAACCCACAATAACCATTTTTATCCTTTACTTTTTACGAGAAATAATGGCTTATTTACGAAGTGATTTTAAGCAATACAATTTTATTCCTTATCCAATTAAATACATTAGATACGTTGCCAATTTAATGTAGCACAAAATTGCCCTTTACAGCATATCATAAAAAGAATATCTTAGACGATATCAGAGATTTAAATTGCGGGGGCAGTGCGGCCGTTAGGCTGTATGTCCGTTCCGGGTGGAACCGGCCGGCGCGGCGCGTGCTTATAAATGAATCCGATATGTTAATCCTTTATATAAATATTTAGTAACACAATATTATTAATCACTCCATACTGACACCACATTAGTACTCGTATCTATATTGCACCCGTGCGAAGCAGGGGCGAGTCGCTAGTATTTTATAAAATATAAAGTTGAGAGGCTATGGTTTCTTTTAATTTTAAACTATTACCACCTAAAAACTTTAAAAGTTTTTAACAAAAAACCATTCGCTTGCTCCTGGTTCCACCTCACCCACCTGGTTAAACCACTTCTGTCAAAAACAAAAACAGGAAAAATACCGTCCGCTTTCAATCCTTTCTACTACTCATTAAAACCATTCCACACCCAGACTCCTGCCATCCCCACAAAAACAAAGACGCACACACTCAACTCCCACATCCAATGCGCTAAGACTTCGCACTGGCGTGACACTCCATTTGTCACGTCACCGCATTTATACGGCGGCGTAACGGCGTGAACGTCACACCGCCACAATTTAAACTCGATATTGATGATTGCGTGGTATTTCCTGAAAAATTGGACTCGAAAGAATCATCAAGTGCTGGAAAGATTGGACGTAAAATTTGACTTAGCTGATGGGCTTTAGACTTGTTTTAAAAGATCATTTATCTGTAGAAGTGAAAATGACAATGATGCATCATGTAACGCATTACATTTTACCTGCAAATAGGTTTGTGTTTTAGTACCTATGCGTTCTCGATATAGCATGTTAGCAATAGGTCAGGATGCAAGAGCCACATGTGATAATACTCAAGTACCTCCTGAGCAAAATAATAGAAATTTTAGAGTCGAACCACAAATGCTGTGCCAAAGTTAAGCAAGTACATTACATAAATAAACTCACGCCGTCTTCCCGTGGGGGTAGGCAGAAACTACAGAACGCCACCTGCTACGATCCTTACATACTCCTTTTGCCTCGTTTAGGTTCATACTACTGTTCATACACGCACGCTGGTTTTAAAGTTAAGGACATTACAATATAGGTATATTGTAATGTACCCTATATACGTTCGTGAATATCACGGCTTTATCTCACAGAACACCTTATGACAAAAAAGTGCTTAGTATTAACTTAGCACTCAATTATCCAATCGAGCTAGTGAATCAATGCAAGTAATTAATCCCAATACTGCATTTGTTTTACATTTTAAGACTTAGGACCACTTGCGCGTTCATGGGTTATCCTAAATGACTCTGAGTTAACAGCTAACTCAGGGTTAATCAAATAATTCATCTTGCGCCACTAAGAGTTAGAGGTAAACCTAGGGTTAAACTTTTAAATAATTAACCCACCGATGTGGGAGAGTTAAGTCGCTAAAGTCTGGGTTAGTGTCAGTAATGTCAAAATAAATTGACGTTATGAGGTACCGCTGAAAACTTATTTTGTATTTTATATTATTCGACGTTGTAGTAAGTGAAAAATCGGTACTATGAGTATAACAGCAGGCAATATCAAGAACTTATATAAAAATAAATACGTTTTCGTCAATCAGTTATCTAAATCTCCATGGAAACCATAAAATACGATTAAAATGAAATGTCATGTTATAAAATTCAAAGGCTAGAAAGTATTACTTATCGTAATGAAGAGAAAGAGATGTGTATACAAGTTCCGTTCATTGTTCAGTCATTCAGTTTTGGTCAGATTACATATCAGGGCACAGACATTGCAATTCTATTTTATGTTTCGTCGATTGAACTGCAATGTTTCCAACTCAAAAAACACTAATATCAGGTTAACTAAACCGGTTTTACTTTTTAGAAGTGCAACGCGTAATACGAGGTTAAATGTTAATTACTTAATTCCGAGTTTACAAACTCTACATTTAATAATTTAACCCGATTAAACGTGCAAGTGGGCCTTATAAGGCTACTGATCACTATAACAGTCAAGTCCAATAATTAATTAACCCTTGCTACACAAGTAACAGCAAAATAGAGTAGGTAAAGTAACAGTACCTCCTACGTACGAATCGATATAGTAATCTCTTTGTTTTGTTTCTGACCAGCGCTGTGCCGAGACAAGCAAGCTCTCGCTTCATCTGTCAGCGTCAGTCGACGTGACTTAGCAGCTGACTAGTGATGTTTTAGCGTCGATAAGTAAAGGGAGAATTGTCGGTAGTTCTATGAAAGTGTTGGTGGGTATATTGATTGGTTGGTAGTTTTAGTGTAGATGTTTCAAAGAGAGATGGACGCACAAATGATCTGAATTTGAGATGAGATGAATGGGATCATTTTACGCATAAACATTTGGAGCAGTTACAAATACCTAAATCCCATAATCATTACGTACCGGTTTTGCAAAAGATTTTTTTAGTAATTAAAAAAAAAGAAATGGTATGCAAACTAAATGATCAGAGGAGTTTGTTTTAGACAGCTGCCTAAATTCAAATGAAACTAAACTCAATTTCCACTCCAGAGTATAAATAAATACGGTAAACATTTAGGCAGATGATAAGATGTAAAAGAGTACAAGAAAACACTGGCTGCATATTCAATTCAAATACCAACACACATCTTTCACCCCAGCGGAGCCCTAAAATGCTGTGATTCACTACCAATTCACCAAGACTGAAGCTTAGCCGTGCACCATCGTGCACTCAATTTGTCACCGACTCGTACCGCAAAGCATTTACAGCGCACGCGGTGAAGCGCCGCAGTTTAGATCAGCGCTGCACCGACACCGGCTATTTGTTTGATTGGGACACCAGTGTTTGTGTTAAACAAATTCGGTGAATTCTTTATTTGGGATCGACGATGAGTTTTATAGTTGTGCGGAATTTTAGAGGCAAGAATTTGTTTCATAGCGTGATGGGTTAGTTCTAGGTTAAATATGACGTAACTTCATCAAATACCCGTTTCGAGCCGCTGCCATTTCACACCCGTTTGCGATAAGACTCAGGTGCCTTCTTAACCTTTGACTGACTTAGGTATTGTTGAAGAAAAACATCAAGAAAGAAACTTGGACTTGTTATCTGAAATATGACTTCTTGCCTTGATTGCGTACGAAGTTCGAGTGCTCAGTAGGTATACCTATACTTAGTTGCCGGGGTCGCGGATTGTTCGAAAGAATTACCGTGACCCTGGCGCACAGGCAACTGAAGAAACACGGATGGGTTTTAGTCAGTAAAAGTCTGACACGCCCTCCCGCTCCGCCCAGAGCAGGAGAAAGTTATTTGATGATTTCCAACACAAAAAGGCATAGAATAGAATACTCTTTCTTATGTACACCATACCCTATACCTACCGAGTACCCCTGTCTCGGCTCCTATACTTGGTAAATGTAATCAAGGCATTACATACCTTACCGAGCAGGCATAATATTCACAGTTCGTTTCTTACCAGAGTGAGGCCTTTAACTGTAACTGTAACTGCCTCGTTGGTCTAGTGGTCGCAAGCGCTACTGCTGAGCATGAGGTCCTGGGTTCGATTCCCGGGTCGGGCAAAGTGTCATTGGGTTTTTCCATCTGGAATTTCTCGGTAGCAGCCCGGAGTCTAGATTTGTGCCCGGTTGATGGCAATAGGCTTGCCCCCTATTACATGGTACTTAAACATAACTGGCGAAATGTGGGTGTGCTATAGGTACACCTCTGCCTAACCCTTCGGGGAATACGGGCGTGATGTTATGTTATGTGAGGCCTTTACTCTGAAGTGGGATCATTACAGTCTGAAATTATATTGATAATACTCAAAACCATATATTACGCATAAACTGATTCGGCAATATTAAATTGAACATAATTAGTGCTGATTCTACATGAGCACTGATTTATATCAATGATAAACTGATGTAATAAATTATCAATAATTATTGTAACCAAATACATTAATGTCAACTATGATTGATTTCAAAAATCAATTTTGTCTATCGTAATAACTAATAAACTTAGTGACGCAAGTTTTCAAGATTAAGGGGCCGAACACACGTACCACAACCACGCCATAACCACAACTACACTTCAACGACAACACGTAGACGGGCGCCAATTTGTATAAAAATTAATAATTTATTCACACGGACCACATTTGACCGCCACAACCAACCGTGTGGGCAATACCATCCACCACCGAGACCACGCACTAGCGGCCAGCCACATCGCAAAAACAAATATCTGTCTGTCTGCGCAAACACTAGCCAAAACGCAACCACAACGCAACTGCAAAAAGTTGCAGCGACACTATTCACACGAAACTACTGTTCGCCCACATTTTGTCGCTGTGATGTGGTGTGGTTGTGGTACCTGTGCATGGGCCCTTAGTAGAAAATTATAGATGTGAAATTAAATTCAAGTACAACTTTAGAGCAGATTTAGACCTCATCTGAAAAATCCTAGTTTAACATGTAAACAATTTTAAAAGCCCTATAACTATTTCATCACTTTCAAACTGCCTAGCAATGTGCGTCCGTACTTATGACAATTTAGCAAGCCATTTTTTTTTTAATTATTTAAGACTATTCATGCGTAGCAAAGCGTTTTTTTTTGGGGTCCTTCATTGGCGCGAATACGACACCGTAGAAATAGTGTTGTTTAGAAGATTCAAGCAGTCACTACAGACACGAAAAGCGACTTTATGATACATATTTATAAACGTTAATTTTAAAGACAAGGTGGTCATTCTGTTTTTGTTGAGTAAATTAGAGTTTTCGTATTTTAATGGACAGACCAAACGAGAAAACGTTGAAAGTTTACAGTATTACCGTTTTAAACAGCTTGAATAGATAACTCTTAAACTTTTATTTATTTCTCTTTCTTTCTTCATCTTTTTTTGTTCTGTGTGAGAGTCTTCATTATCATGAAATAGTTTAGTTAATGCAACACAGAAGCAGAACAACCATTTTTAGTTTCATTTATTTAGTATGTGCTTATTAGAATCGACGTCTACCCCTACCACATAACTCTCAGTAGCCTACTAATATTATAATGTGAAATTTTGTCAGTATGGTTGGATGGATGGATGGATGGATGGATGTTTGTTATTCTTTCACGCAAAAACTACTGAACGGATTTGGATGGAATTTGGAACACACATAGTTTATAACCTGGATACTTTTTATCCCGGTAGTACGTTCCCGTGGGATAAGTTCCGACCTCCACGCGGGCGAAGCCGCGGGCAAAAGCTAGTAACACAATAATCGTAATGGCTCTCAGACTAATCTATTATTTTATCTACAATCTGTAGCTGTGTCATGCAGGGAATTACGTTAATGCAACAGAAGTGGCCAGTCATGGTGATGTGCTGGAGTTCCATCATTTATCACCGTCTAACTATGGGTGAGTAAAGTTGGAGAGAAAGGGATAGGGGATCTAGGTAGCGTGGTCTAGAAATAGAGGAATGGTAGCTTAGATTATCGGTAGAGGAATGGTAGCTTAGGATAACGGTAGATAACTTATAGGTGTAGAAGAGTAGCTAGAGGTCGTAGGTCAGGAGAGTTCTTTTTTTTTAATCCTTAATTAAAAATAACCAGGTTGTAAATAAATTAATTACAATGTAGCCTATTACGCAATTTTAATCTAGCTTAATTTTTGACGTGATAATTATTTTAAAACTTAGAATCGTGTTGATTGTACTTTACAAGTCCGTTCCACTTTCTTAGTCTGATATAATGATAAAAACACTTTGTTCATGTGTTATTATGTGTATCATTGTCACTATTATTTTGTACACTTTTTTACACTACACTAACTCAAAAGGTTTTGTTCGTTTTAGCCCCCGCAGTATATTTGTTTGGTCTAACAGCTGAATTGGCTCGATGTTTACATGTCGGTGGAGTCGATGTTTATAGGCCTCAGCAAATTTTTGGATTATGTTGATGACTAGTTCCATTTTTAGGTCACAATGGAGGTCGTCATTTCTAATATACCACAATATTCCTGAGTACCTTGTATAATTTTAATGTTGGTCGGTTTAATACAGCAGTTAGATGCCATATGTCCATATTGGCATAAGAATATGCTTATACGTATAATAGAATTTTGTCAGGGTTGTATGGATCAGGAAAGTTATTGAACAATTTTTTGTGATTGTGTTTTGCACACCACCGCGTCACAAAACGGTTTGCAGAATTAATCTAGAGCCTGGCTGTTGTCATTAAACCTGTAGTTTTGATAGAATGAGCAGTTATTTTACCTTCTTATAACACAGTGCCGCAGTGTGTTTGTTAGTGTCGCAACACCGAGCAATGTGTATTGTCTTTGGTCCCTGGCCCTAACATCAAGCAATGGACAAAATTTCCAAACTTTTATTGCTTGAATACGAAGCATTTGGCTATTTTGGATGTGTGTAGTTAATGTGATTTATTTGGAATGTGCGATTTGTTTGTACAGAATAAACTTTTTTTTTCTTGTGTTTCCAGTTTTATACAGGTATTTGTATATATTATATTTAATATCCTTTTTGTTTTAAGTGGTGCACAATAAAGTGCAAAATAAATAAATAAATATTTGTAAGATAACGGGACATACAACACTCACGGCGCGTAAGAAGTCGAACAATTTTCTTTTTGTAAATCCATTTTGATACGAAGTTCCTTATCGTACAGTATGGACTTAGTGGATGTGGGCTAAGCGGAAAAAAGTATAAGAATTTTCCGTCACGAGTTTCCGTCACGACCCGTTCTTTATTTGCTTGCTTGGTTGAACGCGGTCGTCTCAGAAACTACTGGTTAGAATTGAAAAAATCTTTTTATGTCGGATAGTTCATTTATCGAGAAAGGCTTCAGGTTATACAACATCACGCTTCGACCAATAGGCGGAGCATAAATGAAAAATGTTGCAAAAACGGGAAAAATTCTTCTTTTTGAGAGCTTCCGGTTGCGTGCGCTGCGTAAACGGTTAAAGTTACACAAAAATCATGTATGACGGAATTGGTTTTTTTCAGAAGTTCTGAAAAAAGTTCCCAACAGCATATTCCTATCTTTTAAGGTTGACTTAATATAATCCTTTTAATGGTAATCAAATTTGTTCTATGATGTTTTATATATACTACGAAAGGAACTTCGTTCCAACCGAATGTTCCACGACATTCACGCATTTTTTCCCAATTATTCAGGTTCCTGAACATGCACATGTTAGGAGCAACCACCATCAAGTGGTCTTGAAATAATAACTTAGAAAGTACAATGGTAGACGCTATCTTCTCTTTAATCAGACTTTTTCCTTTCTCGAGTTCTGTAGTTGTAGTTCTGTGTTCTCGTGCCTTCTCTGCATGAGAAGAAACCTTTGTCCTGCAGTAGGACATTAAAAGGCTGGTATTATTATTATTATGTAACTTACCTCCGGATGCGGCGAGCAGGCCGTGCGCGCGCAGTAGCGCCAGCAGCAGCAGCGGCAGCAGCGGGCGGCGCCGCATGCCGCGCGACACCGCTGCGCCCGCGCCGCGTCGCCGCTCGCCCCCGCGGTCGCCCTCACCTGGGGAAGAACGAGAAATAAGCGTTAGAAATGAGCTATCAAACTATTTTCAGGTTGAAAATAATAAACCTAGTACATTCGACCACTCAAATGGCTCTGGCTCAACAGTCAATATTCGCTACAATTAAAGAAAACTGTGACCATTTCAAGAGTAATTAAAGTACGAGTGCGTATGTAATTTTCATTCACTTTTTTACGTCAAATACCCGAGCCACACTTCACGACTTTGTAAAATAATAGATATGCCTTTTATTAATGAACAACAAGACAATACGAGTACCAATTGAGTCCATTATTAACACTTCCGATTGTTTTCTCCAAATGCACTGGAGGCCAGCAAAAGGAACCCACAAAAAATCATTACAATATCGTTGTTCGGTACTATTCACATGGAAAAATCTGCTCATTCTCTCAAGGTAGGTATGTATTACTTAAGATTGGAAATTCGATGAAATTCCATTAAATATTTTTGCCAAGGGTTCCGGGAAAAGAATTTCTGAAATATCCTGTTCGGTCTCAAACAGTTTGGGTGTGGTTTCAGTATGAGCGGAGGCGAGAGCGGATTGCATGTTTTAGTATTGTTACATAGTGTATCGAGTATATTATTAATCTAGTCTGTTTTAGTCTTATTTAAGTAACGTCTAAATCCATAGTCAAAAAAAAAAAAGCAGTGGAGGTTCTTCTTTTAAAGAAATGGAACAAGCATTGATCAGAATCACTACGCTTCCTACCTTCCATTCCTTCCATACCTTCCATTGCATTCGCAAGGACTTCATCATCAACATAATCATTTCAGCCGAAAAACGTCCACTGCTGGACATAGGCCTTGCCACATCGACCTGTTCTGTGATTCTTACATCCATCGGATTCCATAGACAATACTCAAAGACGCAAGGTCCTTTCCTACGGAGATATCAAACTAGTATACTTATATTCGTTTCTTGCTACCGCAGTTATTTATATGTAACACCTTTCAAATAATACTTCGGTAATTAAACCTATTTCGGAGTAAGATGAAAGGAAGGATCCTTGATGATAATAGACTAATCTTTACACTATATTAATAGGTAGGCAAGTATTTCCGTTATCAATATGTCTGCCTTCATTTAATATGAAGGTCGGTCAGCTATTTTTATACCATGATATTTTATCTAATAAGATTCTAAGAAAGCTCCTTTATGCTGTTTTTTATTGGAATAATTATGTGATACCAAGAATACATTTTGCAGATTGGAGTAATGGTCAAATATTATTCACAACATTTAGGACGTCAAATGCTAGGTTTTCATTAACAAAACTGTCATAAAATGTGCTAAAAAAGGCGAGCTTGCTGAAAATATATATTTGTTTATTCAGAGTTAATATGAAATGCATATAAATAGCAACTTATACCTAATTAATTAATAAAATTAAAATATATTTAATGAAGACTAACAAGCAACCCTTTCAGTGTATAAATAATACTCTTTTACAAGACTACCACGTGTATTACAGGTAGAAGTCTAAAGAAAGAAGAAAATACGTTTTTTTTGCAGTAAACATGACGCAGAGAAAAACACACAAATACAAAAAAGAACGAGTTGGGGGAAAATATACGTCACATTCACGTAAAACGGCAATCACTCAGCATAATGCTACGATCCTATGCGAGACAGAGCCCCAGCGCTGGCACTACACAATATTATTTATAATCACTGCTTCATAAATCCTTAAATTTAGATCGTCCCTGTGATTCAAAAGTTCTTCATTTAATAGCGCTATAACCAAAATATTAGCTTAAATCTAAATATTTATTTGCATGACAAACTTTCAATACTCATATTTCCTGGTCACGCCACACGGAAATCACAGCACATATTCCAAAAATATCCTATCCAAACAAATTCAAAAACAAATCAATTCAACTCTTTGCAACAACACAGATAGGGCACCCTTCGAAACTCGCACACCCTATATTTTCGTTTTATCAAGATAGACCCAAACATGTTTGCCCAAATCAAATGCTATATAGAACGTCAAATCGAGTTTGTAGCAGATAGAGTGAAAAAAACTCGGTGCAGAAGTGGTACATTGTCTGAATCAATCGGCTGGGCTCAATACCGGACAGTAGAGTACAGCCTGTTGTTTGTAATTGAATTGTCAGTTTATTGGACCCTGGACGGAGATCGGACTTCAGGAGCTGAGGGAGGAGCGGTAGCGGGTACAGTTTTGTGAAACATTTTTGGTACTTATCATGTTGTTTTAGGAAAAAAATAAGCATTTGTGATCTTATTCTTGCTGTAGTAGGAACAAATAGGTGGTTTTAACTTATAAACTGGTTTGTCATATAATTTTCGGGTTGATCAATGAACTGTGATCCTTCCATGCCAAAATATTTTAGCAACGCGGAACCTAACAATGGGACATGTTTTATTTTTATATTATAAAAAAAATCGAACTATATGTCTACATGTGATAAACCACCGTCAGTTTAACATTATGCACCTTGAAATACCGTCTTCATTCTGAAACTCCGGTAAAAAAAAAACAATGGCAAAAACCAACCGTCTTCCATTTTAAATCGAATTCGCACCCGCTCAAAACTTGCCCCGACACGCGACCCTTTGGCGAAAATCACCTTCAGATAAAAAAAGAGTTTCAGTAAAAAGGTCCCGCTCCTAGGGGCTCTAAGACATTGTTGTATAACTGTTTAACACACTTTCCGATCGACCCTACCAAAAATATTTCCATAATATTTTGTCAAACAGTGAATCAATGGGTAGAGATTTGTTGGCTGAAGACGGCAAAACTGTTTTGATAAAATCTTCGGTTGTCTATTTTTCTTTTGTTGGAGATGGGACCAGCTGAACTAAATAAATAAAGAGAAGTTCGTAAAGGTTGTAGACCAAAAGGAATGAAAATATTCAGTACTTACTGCTACAGTATCTAAGAACGAATTTGAATTTAAATAAAAGATAAATGAGTATTTTGAGTTCATATTTAAGGCAAAAATCTGTTTATAGATCCTTCTGATAAAAAGATTGGCACTTAATGAAAAAAAAAATACAGCGTCGACATTGAATCTTTTTCGGAATTCTCATCTAATTACAAAAGTTGAGAAAATAACTTGTAAAGTAGAACTATAAAAAGTTATTTACGAAAACGCCATCAATCTTCATTACAACTGACTTTTATGATTAATATGAGTAATGACACTAAATGCCTTTCGTCCAAATAAACTAATATAAAAAGAAATTGTTTTAAGACAATTTATTATGAAGAGAAATGTTATGTCTGTGAAATTGTTACAGCAAAGAATAATGGAACGAAAATATTATGTTGGAGTCATATTTTTCTATCTGACTAGATATTTGAATGAAAATAAAAAAAATCGGTTTCCTGTTAATCCAATTTATTTTTGATACCGGTTAGTACTGTGTACTTGGACATGTGCCTACGTAAGCGCACTGCCCACGTCCGTTATGAATTCTATAAAAAACGTTTATCATTCATAGACCTAACAAGAAAAAGATATTCTATTAAAGAAATCTTAGAAAATGTAGGGATCTTACTTATCATGATACAACATGAACAAAATCACAGAATGAACTTAAATCTTGTACCGTATGCCTCAAAAGACTACATAAAACAAAATAATATACTTTTCCAAATACAAAACCGGATCAGAAACGAAAATCCTTCTCAAACCCAAACTGCATACAAACGCTCGAATTCTTCTCATATAAAAAATAAAAGACGGTATCTCCACACGTTATTAGGCAAATTACCTCTTAGTAGTCGAAGCTGACTCGACTCCAGATCTGATGTATGGCTGATGAATTAATCATATTCGGCCAAATCCCAAGGCCCTCCATCTATGTGGAAATGAAGGAAAGATTCTTGAAGGACGAAACGTATGCCGCGGCGTATCAAAAGTCCATCGATTTCCGGGGCTGTCAGCGATATTTCTTTTGTTTGATCGAGGAATTTTGATGAGTCTGTCAGGGTACTGATTTAAATTGCGAAGGTTTTAATTGAATTTAGTAGGCTGATAAAATGATCCCAAATGAATTATATAAATAGCTGTATGCTAACACTTTTTGAGGCAAGTGTGCTTCGGTTACTCAATCTAACCACGGAGAGTTTGTAAATGTTTTTCATTACCATCTTTTTGGCAGAACGACGTCCTAGTTGCCACTTTAAAAATACTATTTGTTGTAATGCGTGGTATCTTGGAGAGAATTTAGTTGAACATAGATAGATTATTTTTTGAATACAGAATCGTTACTGAATGAATTCTTCGCAGTTCTATAAGATACTCATTTTGAAGTCTCAAACCAACTGAAACCCACAATACAATAATATCTCATCAGGTGAACTATGCAGTATTAAAAACAACAATAAAATTCGGGCAATAAAGCCATTTTGTGTAGTCAAAAGACGTTATTGACATAACAGTGGAACAAAGGACAGAAGTTGGCTAATAAAGCCTAGTAAGTATGTAATATTATGTTATGTTATCTGTCTTTGACTTTCAGTAGCAGAGGTCTAATACGAATTGCATAAGATTATTGTTTGTTTGTGAATCATTTTGATATTCGGATACACACATAATATGAACATATATAACATCACATCACGCCTGTTTCCCTCAAAGAGTACTTATAGTACACCCACATTTCGCTAGTTATGTTAAGTCCTTTGCAATATGGGGCGAGCCTATTGCCATCAACCGAGCAACAGACTCCGAGCTGCTACTGAGAAATTCACTCTGGAAAACTCTATAACACTATGCCGACGTAAGCTCACGTCTTTCCTCATGAGGGCAGGCAGAACACCGGGTGCAACGATCCTTACATACTCCTTTTGCTTCATCCACGTGGTGGTAAGTACAACACACCTGACCTTTTTAACAGAGAGGGTCCGATAGGGCCGATGCCTGCCAGGGTCGGGGATTGTTTGAAAGAGTTACCGTGGCCCCTGGCACAGGCAACTGAAGGAACATGGGTGAGTTTTAGTCAGTAAGAGTCTGACACGCCCTTCCGCTCCGCCGAGAGCGGAGAAGTTACTTAATGATTTCCCACCCAAAAACAAAAAAAAATACTGCTTCAGATGGATGATAATATTTTTAAGAAAAGGAAAGTACGCAAGTTGATATGAATCGGTTTGTCTTATTCGGACAATATGTGCGGTTGTGAAACTATATTTCGCTCATAATAGAAAAAAGAAAAAAAAATTTTTTTGAAGGTCCCAATTTGAAATCACAGACCCACATTTCAATCACATCTTTTATCGAAAAAAAAGTTAGTCAGAATATACAAAGAAAACAAAAACAATTTTGTATAACACGATTACAGATATCAGTCTAAAAGTAAGGCTCACCTACAGATCTAGTGTCAATTCAGCCGTTTTATCGCCTCCGTTTGATCCTGAGTACTTGTCTAGAACTTTTTGCTAGGATTGGCCCGCCAAATTGTCTCGCACTTAAGTTTTTCCATGTCTAGGTTTCGAGGTGAAGAGCGAATTCTTTGATTTTTTGCCCATTGTATTTGACATACTATTCGTCATATTTTTGGTGTTTTTTGGCGTTTAAAGTTGTTGGAGTGGCAATTGATATGATAGCTTTTCATTGTGTTCAAGCTAAGAAGTAGATGTCCCATTTGGATTATTTTCACAGAAAAATAAATCAAATTCAAGTTCATGGGGTCATAAAAGTATTTAATTTTTTAAGTAATTTCAAGTTTATTTGGCGTAATGACATTTTTTTTCTGATAGTATATTGGGCATGGTAACGCTTGGGGGAAGCCTTTCAGCTGAAATGACGATTTTGATGAATCAACATTTAAAGCTTCTATAATGTTGTCCTTGTAGAAATTTCGGCATCAGTTTTGATCAAAATATCCGTGTCATATTTTTCATTTCATGTATTTCACAATGTACTTTACTCCTAAATCCTTTTCAGAACATCGTTCATCTTTTAACTCTCCCATGGCAAGATGCCAGGCTCGGACTTAATTACGATTTTAACTCAGGAATGCGTTCAGGAGCCGCTAAGTTTTAAACTGCCAAAAAGCTGTCACAGCACTCCTGCTGCATTGAAAGTTATTGCCGGATATCAAGCAATTTATGATGGAGTTAAACGAAGAGAAAAGCGTTTATTCTTAAAATGAGTGAAGTTTAGTGATAATTGAGAAATTCATGTCCGAATACTTAAATAAACTTAATTTTAAATCGTCGTTTGGTCCCCAATACCTATGCATCACACTGTCACCATAAGGTGTATTTCAATGGCAGAAAGACTTAAAAAAATGACTTGAAATTTAGTGGCGTACGAGTGTTCGGCCTTTAGTCCACTCTTCATATCGTTTTATTAAAGTGAAAATTATAAATGATTAAGGACTTCAATCGATTTTTTCTACGTTAAACATTATGCATGGCTCTATTAATTTGGTAATATCATAATATCACGCCTGTATTTCCCAACGGGTTAGCAGGTGTACCTATAATACATCGACATTCCGAAAGTTATATTTAAGTCACATGTAATAGGGGAAGAGCCATAAACCGGGCACAAATCCAGACTCCAGGCTGAGAAATCCTAGATGGATAAACCCGGGTCGGGCAAAGGGGTATTCCCTTTGCCCGACCCGGGAATCGAAACCAGGACTTCATGCTTAGCAGTAGCGCATGCGACCACTAGACCAACGAGGCAATAATTTGGTAGTGTACGTCAAAATATACCAATCGTCATAATATACCAATAGTCAAAATATACCAATCGTCAAAATATATCAGTCGTCAAAATACACCATCGTGAAACTAACAGCTACATTGGTATTATTTCTTTAGATAAACAACGCTGACCATCATTAAGGCACTTCATCTTCGTATTATAATGGTGTTCTATTTATCTCGTGAGTGTAGGCGCGTGACGATGCATACATTATCTTTGATTTATGGAGGAAGAGTAATACATAATTATACAAGTGCAATTCTGCTAAAAGTGCTTATAAAATAGATAGTAAAAGAAATGCTTGTTAGAAAGAAAGAATGTTATTAACAGAGTTTTGTACTAGCTATATATTATGATATGTTTCCTGTTTGTTTTTAAAATATATACTCTGCTAGCTGCAAGCGCGGAAACCTCAAACGGCGAAAATATACCAATCTTATTGGGAGTTATATGTTCGAGCCGTTTGGGGTTGAAGCCGTAGGGTCCGAATGCGAACACTTGGTTTTTGGAGACATCGCCAAGCGGTTGGTCGACTCTTCACGTGACCAGAGAGTTGGCCTATTTTTTGGCCAAAGAATCAGCATCGACGTACAACGGGGCAATGCTGTCAGCCTTTTGGTTACTTTTCCTGTCGACAGCGATGCGGACGAATTTTTTGATGCCCTATGATTATATTCCTTTTTTTTATTTAGATGCACAACTGAATATTTTGAATCTGTATAAATTGACACATCAAATATCATCTTTTAAGAATGATTTTTGTCACGAATCGAATCGGGTAGCTGAGGTGAAATACCTCCAAATAATCTCTGACTTCTTTTTACGTTTAAGTATTTTAGGCTTAATAGCACAATAATCACTTTCAAACAGTTGCAATAAAACACAACGTCTGACTTTCAAATACCACAAATGACAAACAAACATAATTCCTCCTCCTTCATTAACACACATTCAAAACTCAAAACAAAACAAAAATAAAATCTCAATTACCAAAGAGCTTACATCAGCATCTGCATCCGCTCCGCAACTCAAACACAAGTCAGGTGCGAGCACCAGATCTCGTGTTGGTCTTGGACCCGACTCTAATGTAATCGCAAATACATTACTCTGATGCCTCCAAGTCGGTTTAATTGAAATTGTTCGAAGTGTGCTTATGGTAATGCTGGTGTGGCGAAACGGAACTCTTGAACTACGCTAAAGTGTTCATTCGCACGTTCTGGTATATACTTGGTTATGGAGATTATAGTGGCTAGTGTATGAAGTAGTTGACAATGTTGGAACTACGATTTCATGTGTCTCAATAATACCAGCCCATCACTGCCCCACTGGCTTGGCAACGGCCTCTTCTCATACAAAGCAGGCATGAGCATTGATCACCACGCTTGGTCAAAGCGGATTGGCGATTTCAGACTTACATTAATATTTTAAGTCCAAGTTTCCTGACGCTGTTTTCCTTCACCGATGCTTAAGTAAGTCTCTAAACGTTTTTTTTTTTCTGATAAGACTCAAAGGAGAGATCAGATACAACTTTCTCCTACTGGGTTCGTCATTGTAGTTCCTATGGAGACGAACTGGCTAGCATGCGTAGCATGACCAGTTCTATCTCTACTCTACGAAGAGAAGACAAGTCACTTTCTTAACAAAAAGTCATTTCTTTCTTGAATTTTGACATCACGCCGTAGAAATCTTTCTAGAATCTGTAATTTTGGCTTCCGTTTCTATAGTGGTCATGCAGAATGCAACACGTTTAGATTCAAAATACAGTAAAATGCTGCTTGGTAACTAAACTAAGTACGGTGATGACACCATCTTTCAGCATAAACAAAAGAACAACATTTGACAATGAATTTAAAATAAACGACTGTAATTTATCATTACTCATTGGTGTGGGTACGAATGAAACAGCGATCTACACACACCAACCAGTCAAGTACTAAAATAATACTTATTGTTATTAAAAATGCTTTAAAATTCACAGTCGAAATAACACGAAAAGCATCTGCTACCGTCCTCTGAAAGAAATTTTTCATTATTTTAGTGAAAATAAAAGATTTCTTTCATAATTCTGCCAACAAAGAAACTTGTGGCTGCGGACATCTCAATAACATTTACGTTGGTTTTTCAGCAAAAAGTGGGGCTCGCAACATTTTTGTCGTTCGGAAATGAACCTGACATTTAAAATGATACGCTTTTTTCGTGTAGTTGTTTTTAACTTTTTTCGGTTCTTCGGTACCCTTGTCTACCTGTGAGTTTTCAAAGCTATGTCTTGTTGTTTCGTGTGCAATTTTTTCAAAGTGGGTTCGTGTCAACGGCAATTAAGATATTATGTCATATCAATGTGGCGCTTGTGATCTTATTTGCAGGAACTTTGAGCAGATTTTAGTGGTAACTTTTCTTAAGTATTCCAATAAGATAAACGTAAACGAAACATAAGAAGTATGTAATGATCGTAGCAAGTGGCGCAATTCTTGTAGTTTCTGTCTACCCCATAGGGAAAAGGCGTGAGTTTATGTATGTATGTGTATCAAGTACCTACAGTCACCATAACAACACGTTATCATCCCTATATTCAAATGACATATCTACAAATATACAATACAAATTAGAAGTCCGTAGCGCTTCACAAAGGGGGCATTATTCAGGAGCCGACAGACAGACGACCATTAACGGATTGAGAGCGGCATCCCACTGCTGTACCCACTACTTGTACCTACGTGGGATAATGGGGGAGCGATAGATGGTTAATATTATATTAATAGATATAATGATGAGATTTATTAATAAAATAGGTCAGACAAATTGTGTTTTAATTTCGTTTTGTAGTTAATTAGTTACATTGAGGAGGCCCTATTTTGGGAAAGCATACGGGACTTTTTTAGGAGGTTGATAAAAATTAGATTAAATACATAAGTGGAAGAAATTTCTTAGTTTATAATTTTGGTCCCCCAATCAAAGGCGATGTAATACCAGATTTATTGATCAGAAACCTTATCAGACTTTGAGACACCGGGTCAATGTACTTCTATCAGTCACATACAGACGATATTTTCTTATATATTTTTTTCCTATACAGTCCCACTGCTGGGCAAAGACCTCTCCCAAGTCCTTCCAGGAACTAAAGCCAAAAAACCTGTCAACCACAGCAAAAGAACTCAAACACGCCCAACTCCTACCACTAAAAATAAAAAACTTGTCAAAGCAACAAGACTGTATAAATAAAACATTGTAATGACTTAGAAAACTTGTTGTAACAAGTTCAAATCTTATTTGTAACATAGCAAGCGTTGTAACACTGTAACATAGTTACAGTTCCAGGCCGTAACGTGTCTATTGTAACCTTCTGAGTCTGAACGAAGAATTACGCAAATTTTGTGAGTATGAAACAAATGTTGTGGAAGAAATGTGGCTTCAGAAGTTTTGTTTCGTCTTCGGATGTTCGGGTTTTGGGTGGAAGACTTGTTTGTGTCTAGTTGATGTTTGGTTGAGATATTATTTAGTAGGTTTAAGATTTGACACGAATGTAAAATTACTTTTAAAGTGTATTAAGTTGATGAATTTATTGATACCTACAAACAGATGTAATAATCTGTTTCAGATATAAATTGTTGCGTTCAGAGAATCCATTCGTCTCTATATTATTGTTATACCACAGTGATATGTTTTAACATCATCTTGTTTACATAATGCATGTAAACAAGATGTTTTTATTTCAACTGTATATGAGGATTAAAATACGAATTATTTAAAGACAAACTTTAGTACCTTAACAGAAAATCTTCAAGATGTCGAAATTAAACAATAAATTTGTTTAAGACAGCGTGATTTAAATGATCCAGGCTCTAATGTTCAATTCTGATCCACTTCTCTCCGTATTTGTCTTAATAATGCGATTTAAATACTCCTTTTGATTACATAATTACTATGAGGCCACGAGCACAGCGGATTCAGAAACGTTATATAGCCTGCCAACAAAATTAGGAGAAAAGTATCTTGATAGCAAAATGTTCCACTTAAAACTGATATCAGGCAATTAAGTGTTATTATCATAGAACGTTCGTAACAAAATACACTATGCAAAACATTAAGGCCCGCTGCACCACGAATTACAAAATATGTTTACCGCTAAACGTATTTAAAGTATAGAGGTATGAGGAACAGGGTGTAAAGTTCACTCATACTCTATAGAAAAGGGAGGATCCTCTGACAAGATGGGTGTTGTCTGGTGGGCAACTGCCCGACGGTTGATGTCGGGACGTTGTATATATATATGCTAGTCGCGCGGTAAACTCTGCTTACGCGATGCAGGATTGTAGTTAGCATGTGGCGATGTTTATACCGCTACAAAAGCATCGCTCTGTTTTTGTTATTCGTTTGAAGATGACAGAGACAAAATGATGTTTTAAATATATTTAGCGCTAGACGCTTTAAGTGATTTGTAGTACAAGCGGGCCTTATAGTCAAAGATTGAAAAAATGAAGGAAAATCCATTCTATGTTTCCACCAATCACCACCTTCGCAAACACCTGTTTGACATAGAAATAAATACCAAAAAAACCCAATCCCGCTCGTTTCGTAGTCCCACATCCCTCGAGAGCCGTAAGCTTATTAAAGATGTCTCCACAAAGTCTGTCTTAATTCAACAAACGAGCCCATTATTATTCCTCTGTGCTGTTTGGAGCTAAACGACGCCCAGGATTAGTAAGTAGGTGTCAATTCTGTGAAGATTGAAGATAACTACCAGAAAATGGTGTACCATTTTAATGCATTAAAATAGCCCGTGATTGGTGTTATTTTATTTTAACGAGCGACCCGTCCCTCTTCGCAAGGTATTTACGACTTGACAAAACGTCGAAATTTCCTTATTATATGTAATGTCCAGCATCAATCGTCCGTAGCGTATTTTGCCAGAACAACGCGGTTACACAGACGGACACGAAAAGCGATTCATAATATGTATAGATGATCTAAGAGTCGCTGTACTGTGACACAGTAGCAAAATGATAAGTGATTAGAATGTGTCAGTTTCAACACTCAGTCCACTATTTTAAACATCACAAGATGCATAGTAGATAGTAGTAGTATGTAGTAAGAGTCACATTGCTTTACCCACAGCAGGCAAGTGTTAAAATATCTTATTACAATGCTCAACCTCAGACTAATTAAAGACTTTATTGGTCTGAGTGCTCAACATTCGTATTGGTCTGAGTGCTCAACATTCATAACTGAAAATACTCAAAACAATCGCTTAGTTGGTCTACTGGTCGCAAGCGTTACTGCTGAGCACGAGGTCCTGGGTTCGATTCCCGGGTCTGACAAAGTATATTTTTTTCCCATCTGGATTTTCTCAGTAGCAGCCCGGAGTTTAGATTTCTGCCCGGTTGATGGCAATAGGCTCGCCTCCTGGGACTTTAACATAACTGGTGAAATATGGGGGTACTATAGGTACACCTTTGACTACCCTGCGGGGAATACAGGCGTGATGTTATGTTACAAAGCTCAACATTTATAACTGAAAGTACTCATAACAACACAAGCTCTAAAAACAGTATTTATCAGACTGTAGCGGTATCTACAAACACCAAATGCGAGCTACGCGTCACACTGACGTCACGCATAGTCCTGCATCGCGCAAGTAGAGTTTACCGCGCAACTAGCATAAACCGGCCATCAACCCGCCGTCATCTGCCCGACATCAACCGTCGGGCAGTTGCCCATCAGACACGACAACCGTCTAGTCAGAGGATCTTCCCTTTTCCATAGAGTATGAGTGAACCTTACACCCTGTTTCTCATACCTCTATAAGCCTATCTCGCATAACAACAATAGGTTCAATGTTTTACAGTATCCCATAACTTTCATAGCAACATGATAAGACCGACGCTTATAATCACGCGTCAGTTACAAATGTGGTAAGGAGGAACATCAAATACGTTTGAGATCAAAGACTAAAGCATGTGGTATTATAAAATGATAATAACACCATACTTCTTAAGTACTCGAAACAGCTTTAATGTTTAATGGCCCTGGAAACACAAAATCAATAAGTTCATGATCTCCTGCCCTCATCCGAATTTATTTAGAAATTATAGTTATCTATTAGCCGTTATCTTCATAGGCGATACTCATTAATAAGATACAAGATACAAGATATATTTATTTTGTAAAACATGAGTACAGTTTATAGGTCTTATAATTAGTATGAGGTAGAATAGAATAGAATAGAATAGAATACACACACATGCGCTACATGTTTTGCCATTTATGGCGTACAAAATTAGTCGGACTAGACAAACATTACACCAAAAGACAAACAAATAAAAATGGAAAGAAATTACAATGTCAAAATTTAAATTATAATGTCTAAATTTGATTAGGAATAGTGCATAGTCAAAATTTAAATTAATTTCTAAATTAAAATCTAAGTTATGAATTCTATACAAGAGAAATATCGTTAAGCTCATGTAATATATTTTATTGCCATGGTGTTTTGAAGATAAACCCTAAAGAATTTTTGTCGTAGTAGTCTGAATTTACAATGTCTTCAATTCAACAAAAACTTTATCCGTTTGAACACTTCTGACCTGCACGGGCACAACACCACTAAAAAGACCTTTCTTTGAATATTTTTAATATTGATTGGTGCCAAACGATCTACAAATATTTCTAAAATAATCATCTAATTGACGGCGATATCATAAAAGCAATAACTACAAACCTATAATGACTTATTAACCGATCGCTGCATAGTTAACAAGATACCCTTAAACATCCCTCGGCGCCAAACCACACCATTATCATTTATACCCATTCGTAGCCCTATTTACCCCTATTTGATAACTCATAGCTCAAGCTAGGGGCTAAGTTTCCACCCGCCATCAATAAATGTCGGAGGGCGCATTAATTACTGTGCTCAGGTGCTCAGAAAGGGCACGATAGAACTTTTAAATAAATACGAGTATCTATCAATCTGTTAGGTTAGACTTTTTGTAAAATATATACAGGTTTTGCAGTGAACATTCTGGAAAGTGTGTGTTTTTGCGAGTATTTTGTGGGTTATAAGAACTAGGCTACCATAAAATGGCGTAACTTAATTTCGCCAGTTTTATATTTTTAACTCCGGCTAGATCACGAGTGACAATTTTTTTAAGATTCCCATTACTTTTCCATACAAGTCAATAAAAAACAGTGTGAAAGTGTGTGAGGGTGTGTGTGTGGATGTGTCTGTGTGTATTGTAATGGTTGTTCACTTTTTAAAAAGCTAAAAAAAAACCTAAAATAAAAATAATAAAAACAAAAAACCTCTATACGTGAAAACAAATTGCAGCACAAGAGCATATAACTCAAGCACAAACACCAAAGAGAGTCACAGACTAAACGAAA
Source organism: Griposia aprilina (assembly GCA_916610205.1). NCBI lineage: Eukaryota > Metazoa > Arthropoda > Insecta > Lepidoptera > Noctuidae > Griposia > Griposia aprilina. The sequence goes on along the minus strand of OU744295.1, from coordinate 1,842,326 downwards.
CAGGTTATCACAAAAACGCAACACCTGAAACAAAAAATAAACACGAAACAGAACCTAGTTGAAATAAACCGCTTTAAGAATGTTTTTACTTTTATACTGAACAAAACACTTCCACCTTCTTGTACGCGAGATGTTAAAGTAAAAAACTTCTTTTATTCCATGTGTATGGAGTTAAAATAGCGAGCTGCATTCTAATTAAGTAGCGCCCGAATTTCTGACGACTCACGTTTGCTAGGTGCAGTGTTGATTTACTGCTGTGTGATTACGGAGTGAAAGTTGGGTGCAGGGAGGAGCGGTTACGGTTTTTGAAGTTGATGTCATCGGCGGGGTGCTTCCCCGTAATTATTGATACTAATTAGATACATATTGGAAAATTCTCTAATAGTTTAAGAGGGCGCACACGGGTGCACTAGCGCCACTCCTTTATAATAATATTATATCGTGACTGAGAAGGAATTTTTAATTACGGCTTAATAAGCACCCTCGGTAATTGTGTCCAGAATTTTCTAATACCTTTTATAAACTTTCATATTGAGACACAAAGTAACAAAATTCGATCTAAAAAAAACCGGCCACATTCCTCTAGATCGTATTTTGTTGCTCCGTGTCTCAATATGAAAGTTTATAAAAGGTATTAGAAAATTCTAGACTCACTTACCGAGGGTGCTTATTGAGCCGTTATTCTAAATTCCTTCTCAGTCACGAGGTAATATTATTTTAAGGGAGTGGGGCTAGTGGACCCGTGTGCGCCCTCTTAAGAACCTAGTGCAGTTCTAAGGATAGGTAAAAACCAATTCATGAACCAGAAGGACAAATAGACCTGCATAAAATAGCACAATAGATATAACTCCACAAAGCATGTAATAATATAATATAAGTTGAATGTATGCAAATAAATACAAAACTGCTCCGCTCATCGCTTCCACAGCTAAGCTCGCACCCTTACACATTTAATTTAAATATACGTGTGAATTTCACGACGCGACATTTTCTAATGGAAAAACTTCACTGCCTTATTTTATTCAAAACCTGATGTTTTTTTAACGACTCTCCCATTATTTACACTTGTAATGATAGCGTTATACATTGTGTGCATAAGTTTAAAAAATACTTAGGCCCGTATCACAGAACCTCACTCACGCCTCGAACATTACTTAAAACTAGTTTAGAGCCATTTGATTGGTTGAAACTAGTTTTAAGTAATGCTTGAGTCTTAAATGAGATTCTGTAATACGAGACTTAGTGTTTTTAATTGTTTTTAAGGACTTGGCTGGAGCTGAACATACATCCCTCAGCTTTTTTCGCCATTGTTCTCCGGGTTAGTCAGATAGGAAATGTCGACTCTATCTAACTTATATAATTTATTTTAATATGACGTGTAAAAGTAATTCCGGTATCTCATTTACTGAATCCTAGAGAGCAGTGGCGGCTCAGTGGTAACAGCCGCGACTTACGAGTTGTAGGTCGTGGATTCGAATCCAAGCAGGCACTTAACTTTGTGTAAATCATTTCTTCACCACTGCTCCCAAAACGGTGAAGGAAAACATCGAGAGGAAACGGGCATTTCTAGGACCAAGGATTCGAAGACATGTGACATCCACCAACCCGCACTGGGCTCGCGTGGTGGATTTTAGCCCAGTTCCTCTCACAGAGAGGAGGCCTGTGTCCCAGCAGTGGGAACATTATAGGCTGATTATGCTATATTTACAAAATAAACAATTTCATTTAATTTCATCTGATAGGTTGACTCTGCCATCAAAAATAAATGATTAAAAAATCGCACCTCAGTCACGATTTGTTTTCTTTTTTTTTCTTATTACTTTGAATAAGTGTAATCACAAAGCTCGTCCAATTCTAAAAATAACCAAGCACATTTTAAACCTACCCAAAATATTCCACGCCCCACACCGTAGCTCAGCACTCCCCCCAAAACATATCTCATCTTCCATTTTCATCAAAGGAACACCCCATTCCCCCATCTTTCGCCATTTCTTGTATTTTTCCTAATTACTCACACGTGTGTAACGTTCCTGCTCAAAGATAATAACAAGGTTGTTTTATTCGAGGCAGTCATATTTTTCTTTCGCAGTTTTGTTATTTCGTCTTGCTTGTTCATACTTGGTTTTCGAAGAGTTTTGATTTTGTATTCTGACTTATTCTTCTGTTATCACGTGGGGAACGGGTGTGTGGAGTTTTAAAGTGCTTGAGTTGTGTTGTTTCAAATCTTGGAAGTTCTTCATGGAGCTTTTTAGTATTTGGTTTTTGACGTGATAACGTCTTATAAATCGATGAACGCCGGTTGCACGCACGAAAAAGCATGACTCATTGTCACGTTCCGCTATGACGTTATCACATAAAATTATCGTCCGTAAACCAACTTTACAGACAACCATTTTTTTTATGGTTTTTAAAACGTCTTAAGAAATAGATGTCATTGAATTAACGTTCATGAGTTTTATTTAGAAAAACAAGCAATAAAAAGGAAAATTATACCTAAAGACGATTTATCAAAATACACGAAAACACTACACCAAATTAGATTCGCCATTTCAAACGCTCACATTTCTCATTACTATCGTCACTTAATTCAGTCCTCGGAGTCGAATTAAACTTACCCTCTGCCATAACACATCAGTCTTTGATCTCAAATGATTTGCTGTCGGTAATTATACCCACTATTTACTTGCTTGCAATCATTACTGACACCGTTCCCCATAAGTATGGCTATTTTGAGGAATGTATTAAAAATATATTCGTGCTGGATCTTGGTAAAATAAATATTAATCGCCAACCCGTCTTGAGCAAGCATGGTTATTAACGCTCGTGCCTTCTGTGTATGACAAGAGGCCCGGTAGTGGGACAATAGTGGGCTAGTATATAAATCTTAATAAGCAGGTTAGAAATGGATTGATGAGAGTGACCGATGATAGAGTTCAGTGGCATGCAGTTAGAGAGGACTATGTCTAGTACAAGGTCTAGCGCGGGAATGCCAAAGCAAAAGTTGGGCAGGCATATTTATACAAAGACTAGAGTCCAGATTTGTTACAGTTGTAATGGCAATCATGTCATTTGGTTTAAATAGGCTTTTATTTTTATATAGATTATTCTATACATTTCGTGAATGTGAGAACATTCAATACATTTTCACCGCGTACTTTTCTATAAAATAGCCGTTTTTTTATATCGGCCGAAAAATTTCTACGCTTCGGGGTCTAGAATCACGTGCTGTATTCATGATTATCCTGTATGTTTTATTGAAGTATACGCATGCTGCAAACATTTTGTAAAGAAATTGTAAGTGGGTTCTAGAATAAATTACTTTTTTATTTTTATTTTATGTCTAGTAGTCGGTGTGGTAGGCCTCCTCCAAGCATCGGCAGTTCGACCGGTTCTATGGTTCTCGCATCCAGCAGATTCCTGCGGTCTTATCAAGGTTATCGGTCCACCTTGTGGGAGGCCTTCCAACGCTATGTCTTTCAATACGCGGTCGCCACTCCAGAACCGAACAAGGTTCTGGAGTGGCGACCGAATTACGGAATCGCATTTTTTTCACTTTCGATTCATTTAATAACTCGCTGCATCCAGTAGGTTTCCCCGCGTAAGTCTCGATCCCGTAAGAATATCGGCATAGAAAGCATTCTATGTCCTAATCCAGGTCATGGTCTACCCATGTGCCAAATTTCATCGCAATCCATGCAACCGTTTTAGTATGAAAGCATAACACAAAAAATTAAAACTTTTCTCTTTATAAGAAAACTTTGTTTTCCTTTTTTCTTTCTTTGCTTTTTTTTAGTTTAGATTAATCTTATTCAGCAATTTATTTTGGCAACATTATTATTATAATGTCGCCAAAATAAATTGCTGAACATCCAATAGGTACGTATTCGTAGTTTATTAAATAACTCCATATCGCTCCATATGGTGGAGGTATATCAAGCAAAAATATTGGAATTGCCGTAAATTGCTCGATATTGCCCTGACGTCATACTTCAACACAACTGCCAAGAATTGCGCAATTTTAGTTGCCCATATAAGCACTCCGCTTCGCACAACGTACTGGAACACAGCTGTGTTAGGTACTGTATCGCACCTATACAACCAAAACAGAATATCACTTATACCACCTCCCCCTCCTTTCGCGAACTCCAATATCACCATGTACCTACTCCTAGTATCACTAACAACAACGCGAACAAAGCCTCGATACTCAAACGTCGGTTTAATTAAAACTCATGCTTTACTCAACCACAACGAATGAGCATACCATAGATTAAAAGCAGTCAAATGGTAATGTGTAACGTCAAGTATATTCGGTTACATCTTCGAGCTGTGATGGAACTGGAACTGTTACTGATATAACTGTTATTTAGAACGGTTTTGCGATCACTGTTATTGTGGAACAGTTATGTTACATATTTTAATGCCTCTGATGTAAATATGTATTTTTTTTAAGAAAGCCTGTGTATTAAGATATTTGGTCTTTCTTCAGCTCAATAACATGGAAATTTGCTGTTTTTTATCATATTTATTTTATGTACAATTTACTATAATGCATGGTCTATAAAGAACTCAATATCTCGTATCGTCTTTCTTTAAAGACTAGACAAGAAATGCAATTCTGTTTCTGTTCTTTTCTTTTCAGAAATTATTTAAAATAAGCTGAAAGTGCTATGCGTTAAGCGATACGACAAGCGTTTGTATCCTGAATTAATAAAACAAATTGATAGGTAAGCATGATTTATTTTTGTATTTACAATCTGCTCTTAAAATCACTGTTTGTAACTTCCCCTTAAACACTGCCTTACTTGAAACACTTTGATGTGTCAACGTATTTACAAAATTCGCGGTGTTGCCAAACTCGTAATGAACTGGGTAAAATTAACCACTACGTCTTGTTACCCAGCAGGAATTTCTTGTATTGAATTCCGTATGTTGGATTAGGAATTTCCACTTTCGGCTTTGTGTCATCGTTAAGTTCGGTATGCCCGTAATTTCGGGTATTGTGTCGATAACTAATCATAAATCTGTTCTAATTTACATAGTCGGTAATAATGGTATAGTTACTGTTGTTTAAGAATTGATTATAGTGATGTTGGAACTTGTTGTTAATGAACTGATACTCAGATTTTTAGAGGTGTTGTTTCTAAATGAGATTTTGTGTAAGTATGTCTTATTTTTTCTATACGTTTTACTGACGTATAACATTAAGATAAGAAGTAAGTCTCGATCCCGTATGAATATTGGGATAAAAAGTATTATATGTCCTAATCCAGGTCATGGTCTACCCATGTACCAAATTTCATCGAAATCCGTTCAGCCGTTTAAGTATGAAAGTGTACCACAAAAAATTTAAACTTTTCTCTTTATAAGAAAACTTTTTTTTTCCTATTTTCTTTTTTTTTAGTTTAGATTTCTTGTTCGTTACAGGTAGATTTCTTTGATAGACATGTTCCCCATTGCAAAACATTTTAAAAACCGAATTACCATAGCAACCGCCACGTCCAAAATAATAATTTAAACACATATAAAGCCGCCGACATAAAATTGTCACCAAAAAAATAACCTCAAAAAACAAAATGAATTATAAAAATAAAATTTAAAAAAAACCCGGCACAGCTAGGGGATTACCGCTTCATTTGAGTAATGGGGTTATAATCCTTCACAGAATTTATTTTCCGTCTCCCATAAACTTTTATTTGCCTTGGAACACGTCCAGGCTTGTAAACGTTGTAATTTTTAATAACTTGTTTATTCCTGTCCCGACCTGTCCTCTGTGTTTTATGTTAATTCCAGTTCAGGACTTCTAGGTCAAACTTAAAGTTAATTGACCAGAACACGGGCTCAAAAATGCTCATATGCTTTGTTTAATTGATAACAAATAAAGGTCAGGCCTATAAAAATAAAGTAAATATGTGTATCTTTCTCTTATTATACTAGTTATTCCAATATTATCTAGCATCTAAGCATTTTTAAAAGTGAGCTTGTACTCACTTTTAAAAATGCTTAGATGCTTACCTTTCTTAGAGGTACAATCAATATACAAAGATTTTAAAATAATAATGATTTTTATTTCGAGACAAAGAATCCATAGAGTGTTAGTAATATAATATTAAAACAAACATAATTTGTGTAGCTAAATATCATAAACCCGTATGTCAAATGTAAGTGAAAAGCGGGAAATGAAAGAAATATGTTTTTGGCTATAGATTATTAAGTTATGGCATTTTTCATTAAACGATCACTCGTGTAGGAGAGTGTGTTTATTAGAATAGAAATAAAAATAATATAATATATAAATAACAGATTAAGCTATAAAATCAGGTTAAAGTATGGACATACCGTTGTTTGAGATAAACTAGCGCAAGATACCGGAGTTTGAAAAAAAAAACACTTTGAACTTGCCGACTTCACTCCCGATAAATCATGGAAATGGACCTCATACTTTAAGCTGATTGGTCGTCGCGGACGTGCTTGACTTGATAAACACATAGCAATGGACATACCGCAATATAAAAGAACTGATCGGTTTTAACCGTTATTTTAGTAGTGTTTTAGTGACTTACCTTGATTTGGAAAATACAAACATGCATTTTTTTTTCTGACCCCAATACAGGTTAATTTCGAGTAGAGTGTGAGTTACCGGGTTTTGATATTGAACTACACATGTATACCCGGAATTAAATTACGAAACAAATTGTGCAAACTTAGTTATTCATTGATAGTTTCACGAGTACATAATTATGTATTTACACGTGAAACAATTGTTGTCGCAACGAGTTTTGTAATGTAAATACGGCTTTAATGTGAAGCAAAATGAATTTATAAGTTAAATATGGTGAGTCTTTCACCGTAGAAGTGTTCACTGGTAGGATATGTGCGCAGATTCGATAGTGAGATCGGCACAAGAGAAAAGTAGGAACCCTAGGAAGTATAAACCGTAGAACCCTCGTTCTAGGGTTTATACTCGACAAGGGGTCGAGACGGGTTAAATATAGATGGATGATTTAGACCCCAAAAACAAAACACAACTTAAAAACAATACCCAAAATAACCCAACCAATAATAATTCACACGTCACACCTAGCTTTGACCAAAACAATAAATACTTTTTTGTCTACAAAGTTATGCTTTAACCCTCAAACGCGATCGATGGTAGGCCGTAGGTGAAATTCCATCGGTTTAGCCGACGGATTAATACGTACGCCGGACCCAACTATTTGGCGTTACAAAGCCTTAGCTAAATGCCAGGTGAATATTTGTACCGCGGTGGCAGGGTAACGCGGAACTCAGATAGACGCATTGTTATACCCTGGTTTGATGTATTAAAGTTTTGTATTGTATAGCTTCTGTGCGATACATATGTTTCAGAATCGGGGATAAACGTCGTTCGCGCATGTTCTGATATGCGCGAAGCTTTTTCATGAAGATCACCAAACTGCACATGCTAAATTAACGTACTCTAACAGCGGTAGAAGCAGAAGAGTTAGTATGTACAAGAAGAATAGAATAGAATACTCCTTATTATGTACACCATAAAAATTACAGATATAAATGTAGAAATTTTACATAGGGTGACACTATGGGCGATCTTATCGCTAAAAGCGATCTTTTACAGACAACCTTGTACCTTGTTGTTGTTCTACAGATTTGTTCATGGAATGGTGGTACCTATATGGCGAATGCATGTACCACAGTTTATGAATTTACCATTATTGAAGCACATTATGTAGTTACTTATTTCGGATACCTCTGTAAATTTGCAGTGAGTCCCATAATTGGGACTTACACCCAGCATGGCAACACGCGCAGCACACATATTCCAGATTTGCCACAAAAGAAGCAACGCAACGACAAAATAATAGACAAGATTCCCGACACACATTATCAGAGATAAACTCATCTGCCGTCAGAAATATCAAACAAAACAAACGCTTCCCACACGGACCTATTGAATTGGAACCCAATTAGATTAATAATATAATCAATCAAGCCGTTCCACACAATTGAATCAATACGGAGAAGTACCAAATTCAACCCAATATTAGTACCTAACCCGTCTAACCGTTGACAAGGGTACCTTAGGTACCGTCTTCTTCTATTGGAGAAAGAATAACTTATGAATAGGCCACGTTTTTTGGGAAGAAACCGTATTTTTGTAAGAATATGTTTTCGAATTATTGGATGAAAAGTAATATTTCAATTATTGTTTTTGATAATATTAAGAAAAAGGAAGAAAGAAAATACATTTATTTAGCGAGACTAAAAGGCACAAAACATATTATACAGCAATTAGCAACAATTTTAGAATTTTAATTGAGGTAGCATAACGTCATCTCTATCTTACACGATTTAAAAAATCAAAGCCATACATTCAGAAAATTACAATGATGCCTCGTTTCAAGAATATACGAGAATTTCCTGATAAATAACCAATAACCATTTGCTCGGTTAGGAAATTGAACCCAGGAGTCCAGCTTGCGACCGCTACACAACATTTTTATAGTTTTTCTGTCCTATATTCCAAATGGACCACAAAACCAATAATAATTTTACTACAATTTCCAAAACCTTCGTGGTGTGCTTACTAGAAAACCTTATAATTTCTCGAGAGGGTCGTAGCCAGAAACTAAAGGTATAGTCGTAAAAGAACAGCAACGTAGAAAACGAAGAGTAACTTGTCAATAATAATAATAAGTGATGTTTTGTGGACGTGCCGACGTGATCACTATACAGTACCTACGATAGATGTTTCCAGTGCCTCGTTGGTGCCATTCCAATAATGAAAAACACATTGATCTTTTTATAGACACAATACTAACGAATAAATATTTTTTTTACTGTATATTATATATTGTATAAATTTGTTTTCTGTTTCAAAATCAAGTAAGCTAATATGTATCCAATTACTAATACTATAATATAATTTTCTCAAATAAATGCTTGAAAATTCGAGTATTATTTTAACAACCTTCTTCCAGATAAATCGAAAATGCTGTACTGATCAAATACATGCGAGCAGCGGCCGGTAATGTTAGTATGAAAATCCATATCAGTCGTGTTTAGCGGCCGAGTAAATTATGAAAACTCATATCTGTCGTGTAAGATAAAAATGGAACGAACTTTTTACTTCGCCCCATGGCAACCAAAGAGGTAACTTATCAAACATTTTATTTAAATCTCGAACTGGCTTAGCAAATAGAGCTATTTAAAGCGAAAAAGAAACAAATGAACATATTGGCGCGAGAAAAGTTATCGTTGCTCGTCATTGATACTGGAATTTATAATTAATTTACTTAGTTTTAATTTCCGCGCAACATTTGAGAAAAGTACTATACAAGCCTTGGCCGCAACCAGGCAGTGATGGACTCACGTATGTGTGCCTCGGCTTGCCCTCGGCCCCCATTTTCACGTTCGTCCATCAATACCTCTGTTGTCGGCCGCTGCAGTAATGTACTGAAATTTGCGAGTGGCACACGGCCACCGGAATTTTTAGACACAAATTAGCTCGCTCGGGTTTTTACTTATGGTCTTGGTACCTTGGCTCGTGTGATAGGAGTTCGCGTATCACAAGAGCCAAATAATCTGAAGCTTAAAGATAACTGCAATAAAACTTGTGTCTCAGTACGCGACGTTGTTGTATACCTACAGACAAATGCTCGTTAGTCTATAATATTTGTAGTAACGATCCTTAAAGATAAAAATAGGTAAGATAGGTAAGTAGTACTTTGCCCAACGACCTTTATCAAAGAGCTCTATTTACTAGAAAATGTGAAGACGAGAATCTAAAGTCTCAACTAACAAATAAAGCTTGACGCAAGGACTAAATTCTATAAACAGAAGAGAATATTCGCAACAGTGACGTTGAGTTCTTGAAATATCTAGATTCACAATAAATATCTTAGCCTGAATTTCTTGCGAGTCTGCTTTTTGTAAAACGAAGCAAACTCGACGCGGAGAAGTAAAAAGGAAAGGTACCATTTTTTTGGAGAGATTTCTGAGATTAACAATACACAAAATATGGAACGAGCAGATTTTTGGTGTCGACAAAAGCTGTTTAGTTTGAGAAACGCATGTCACTCTAGCTAGGCAGTGTAGATAGCTGATGAGAAAATAAGAATTTTGTAAAACAATCTACCAAACAAATATTCGAAATAGAGCGTCAAAAGTATCGTTTTCAACATGGCGCTGTCATTTGCCGCTGTTAATTTTACAAGTAGTCTTCAACACCAGTGGGCCAAAACAAAGTGACATTCTCAGCTATAACAATGACGTAAAAGTCAAAAATATATGGGACTGATTCCATTGAATGTCGTTGTAGACATACGAAATGATTTAAAATCGATTGCTACTTGTCTTCAGGCAAAATTATATAAAATACAATAGGTACTATCTCTCATAAGCTTTGAAAGGCATATATATCACTAGCCTCCTTAAGTGCCTTTATAATTATTCATATAGTGTTTTTGTTAATTGTTCTAATGATAAATAAATATATTTGAAAATGAAAATATAAATGACGATATCTGCCGAAACATCTTGCGAATACATAAAACAGTGTGTATATAAAATAGTAATAATAATCAGCGCACGCGGTGATCTGGGCGCACGTGACCCCACATAATCAAGCCGTCTCAAGTGGGAGCAGACCGCTCCGCTTAGCGGCGCAAGCGACGAGCGATGAAAGCGTTATTCTCTACAGTTATAAATGTACCTTCTTATAGCAGAAAGGCAAGGAAAGCTCGTATGTGTCCAGGTTAAAGCCAAATAGTGAAACTTTAGAGGAAAACCATTACAATTTTTTTAAAGAAAATTCTTAAACACTTATCATTTCGACATATAAACAGAGAAGCCAAAAGGAATCGTATTAAAAAAGACTACGCTAATAAAAACTGTTTTGTGTAACGACGAGCCTCAATAAATATGTCGTGAAAGACTGACCATTTAATAATGTCACTGAAAAACACAGTGCTTCGTCCGCAACTAGTCCTTAAACTTTCTAACTTAGAAAAGGCAGGACAAGTACCACAAAATTATGCCCCAGTTACGAATCAGTTTATGAAACTCTCGAAAAAACGGTACACAGGCACAAGCCTTAGCTAGCCTAGTAACTAAACAGTCTACCACTGTATGTTTACAGACGCTCCTAGTAGCCAAATAGTGACGCCCACGGGCACAACAGAGTCACGTGGACCGGTCACGTGTGATATGATCGAAGATTATAACTTGGGGCAAATGAAAACAAACCGGTCTGGAAGTTTATATTGTTTTATGATAAGGAGGGCCAAAGGTCAATATTTTTAATCTGTTAAACGGCTTATACGGCCTTTACTTATTTAGCTTGCACCACAAATGACCAAATGGGTTTAGCTCTAAACGAATTAAAAACATCGTTCTATTTCTGTAAATTGTTTAAAAATGACAGAGACAGAATGGTATTTTAAATACGTTTAGCAATAAACGTATTTAGTCATTTGTGGTACAGATGGACCTACCCGTATACCTTGTGAAGTCAGCCCTGGTAGCACATTGCTGACTTAATTTTTTTACTAACACATCAACTACTCGCTAGTTCGTGGGTTAGTTAATCTAGTTCGTGTAGATACAAGAGTCGAAGAAGTCTAACATAACATTTCTTTTCACCATATAATAATTCAACAATAACCTATTTTCCCTTCAACCGCCCATCACTGTTATCTTGGACCCCACGTCCGCGCCCCGGGCGTCAGGCCCAGTCATCTCAATCCGTGTTTGTAGGACGGCCCCCTCCCGCTGCCTCCCTGTGAACCCCGCAGACCCCGCGACCGATTCAGTCAGTAATCAGTACTAGAACCGGTCTAGATTATCAGTAGCATTGCTCTGACATTTGTGCGATTGAGTCTGTCTACTTCGACTTGGTCTGAATAGAAAGTATAGATTTTCTTTTGAGCTTAGTTTTATAAGAGAAATATATTTTATGTAAGAGCTACATGTATAGTTATACTAGCTTTTGCCCGCGGCTTCGCCCGCGTGGATGTCGGAAATTATCCCACGGGATCGTACTACCGGGATAAAAAGTATCCTACATGTTAATCCAGGTTACAAATTATCTGTGTTCCAAATTCCATCGAAATCCAATCAGTAGTTTTAGTGTGAAAGAGTAACAAACATCCATCCATACATCCATCCATCCATCCATCTATCCATCCATCCTCACAAACTTTCACATTTGTAATATAAGTAGGATAGTAGGCAGAGGTGTACCTATGTTAATACACCTATATTTCACCAGTTATGGTTCAGTCCCATGTAATCGGGGGTGAGCTTTTTGTCATCAAGTGGGCATAATTTCAGAATAAAATAGAATAGAATACTCTTTATTATGTACACCATAAAAATTACAGATATAAAAATGGTGCAATTTTACATAGGGCGGCGGTCTTGACGCTAAAAGCGATCTTTTACAGACAACCTTTAGATGGATTCAAGGGAGAAGGAGAGACAATAATGCAGGTAGTCAGTGGTGTACCATTTACATATACAACAAATACATACATACACAAAACATATACTTATCTACATATAATATATAAAATAATAAACATGAAACAAGAGCAAGGAAACTAAATGTAATGACAATGTTTAAGGAGAGAGGAAGTATTTTTGACCAGAATTTTTAAAGTGGACATAGATTGAACACGCCGTATCGACACGAGCAAGGCATTCCATAACCGTTCTGCTTGAACTGTAAAAGACTTGTCATAAAAACTGGTGGAATGCATCGGCTTCTCTAGTGTTAAGTTTTCCGATGACCTCAGATATCTATTATGTGTGTCATGAAGGAACTTGAAACGTTCTTTAAGATAAGAGGGGGAATTTCAGACTCCGGACTGCTACTGAACCTAATTACAAACCTAATTACACATTCACCCGACCTGGGAATCGAAACAAGGACCTCATTCTCAGCAGTAGTACTTGTGACTGCCAATAGACCAACGAGACAGCATGGGCAGTACACCTCCGCCTTGCTATCTGGGTTGAAGATTTGACCTTATATTATGGAGTTATTACAAGAGAACCGTGTTAAAATCAGGGGTTTAAAAAGTCTATGTCTATTATGTATACCCTTATAAAGATACAAACTCATTAAAGAAAGGTTACTCTATATTCCTTATCCTGCAGTCCCTACCTTCAGTTTATTTTATTTAAGATTTAGGTTTTGGGTCACTTTTGGGTATAATGGTGTCTGACAGACCTGCCTACCCTTTTTAAGACCCACACAATGATTAATCCCGAATTTCTAAGCTATCTGGAACAGATTGTTAATACAAAAAGCTGTGTTTTAGGCTCTCTGAATAAGTGAATACAATACTTAGGATTTCTTAGTGTGTATATTTTACAAAAACTCCCAGTAAATTGAAAGGTTAAAACTAACTGTCACATTTGTCTGCCGTACTTTTAAACTTTCTTAAACCTCTGTAAATCTAGCTAAATGTTAAAGTTGCGCAAAAGAAAATATATGTTAAGAAATTGAACATGCGGTCAAGAGCTGTATGAAGACAGAAACGTGAATTACAATAAATGGCTCGATAGAAACAATCATAAATATGTCAATAAATCGCTAGTTAAAACACGTACCTTGAAGAGAATCTACCATGAAACCATGTAAAAGTTATATCCAAAGACAAGACTTCTTGTTTTAAGGGCATGTTAAGAACACAATTTATAATTTATTTTTTATTTTTTAAATATATACAAAATCTGGCAGTTCAAGCGCTCGCACCGGCCGGCCAGTGCCCGTCGAGACGCACTACAAGACACACCGCACTACAAGAGGGACTTAAAAAAAAATACCTTAACGTTATATAACGTGTAAGTCACTTTCAACCTCAGTGTATTAAATTAATCACGAGGTCGACCATGATACTTGTACCTACTATACCTATACTTATTAGCTTATGTGTTTTAAGAAATGTAATAAGGTACTTATAATACGGTACATACGTCGTAGGTACAGCCACCTGTTACCGTTGTGTGGTGAGCACGTTATCATTGTATGTGGCTCACAGCATTGCCAACACAACGACCGATGGCTGTGACCGATATGGTACCAAAATTATATTAAACAGCCACATCATTGAGGATTTAATAAAATTATTAACAAACAACTATTATATGATTTTCACTGGTAGGTTACTGAGTAGATGTTCCTGATCAGTGTAGGTTTCTTTATAATGTTTCCAGTTTATTTCAGTATCAGCCAGGTAAAATTCGCATGTGCAATAAAAGACATACACTAACCTCCAGGCTACTAAGATTATTTTACACATATACTAATTAAATCTGATACTTGTCTTATACCTGCGAAATACCTACACCAAAAATCCTAGAAAACCATCTTCACGTGCAAAATCAACATAAAAAAAAACTTTGTCAACCATCTGGATATTAACTTTTATCCTCAAATGATTACCCTCTCATTAAACCAAGGATAAAAGTTGTCAGACAATCGCCTAGAGACTGTTAAAAAAATAGATTATCGACCTCCACTCACAAGACTCAGTAGAGCCCTCGAGGCAATTTAAAAGGTTTCTGAAAATCGTCTAGGTTAACTTTGGAGGCCTTTTTTATTGAACAAAAGGTTTGATCAAACAGTTGCGATGTAACGAAGTTAGGGTTACTTGAGAAGATCTTGTTCAAAATTAAGATTCTAACTCTTTATCTTTTACAGCGAAATGAAGTTTTGAAATTATGTAGATAGTACGTATAAATCACGTAGGTGCCTTAAACATTTTTACCGGAGAAAATAATTATAAATCGAAGAGTGTCGTATTTTTGGTGACCCAAGCATCCGTGAATGGATTGAAGCAAGTAAACTCTAATTTCTTAAATAATGGTAGGCAAAAACTCAAATATGTGGTTTTTATGCCCAACCAATCGAACAACAAACAATAAAATATTTGCTCGCAGATAATATTTTCAGCAAAAATTTAATCAGAGATTTCCATATTATAAGCACATTTGTAATGTGATCTCAATCTGACACAGTAAAAAAAAATACTTAAGGCTTAATTAGATTTTTGACATTGATTGTCGAGATTGCGACTAAAGAACAATTTTAATTACGGGATTGAGCCTTCAGGCTTCCAGAAACTGGAGGCAAAAAACTACCAACCAACTTCTACTACAACTAAACACAACTATGAAAATCTTAACACCCAAGATATCCTCGTATTTCAATCAACCGTGATCCGCCATCGGTGCAGAAGCACAAATACGCTCTGATTACGTACCGACCATAGGCGATTAATCAATTCGTTTGTTTCCCCGCGGGCACGCTCCAATGACGGCAGAACACCGCTGATTGACTCCTTTGATTATCTTGCCGGTGAATGAATAATAAACATTCGGTAACATCGGATATTTTCGGGTGTGTGCCGCCGAGCGTGAGAGTGAAACCTATGGGTTGATGACAGGGGTCTGTTGTCTGGGTTCCAGCTTTTCTGGAACATGTTTTGACATTAATCTTTAAGATATGTAAAGATTTATGGTAAAAGAAGGGCAAAATATCTACCTGGAAAGCAATAGCAAGATATCTAAATGAACAAAAAAAACGAAAAACCTACTTTCAAGCATGGGCTGTCAAAGAGCGGAACTTAAGTGGTCATATCACTCAAATTTATTGCAGGCGAACATATGCTTGCGATTTCGAACTAAATAACATAACACACAACATCACGCCTGTATTCCCCGAAGGGTTAGGCAGAGGTGTACCTATAGTACACCCAAATTTCGCCAGTTATGTTCAAGTCCCATGTAATAGGGGGCGAGCCTATTGCCATCAACCGGGCACAAATCCAGCCTCCGGGCTGCTACCGAACTAAATCTGTGAAATAAACCCAAAATATCAGAAATGATCGTCTGTTTGAGACATTGTCGGACATTTATTAGCAGTACCTAATTCCCTAAAATTATTATCAATGACCTACCACAATTAAAATCATTTCTCTACTAACCATGAATCTACCATCTCGCACACACAACACACACACCAACCTACACACACCCACAAAAACACAACACAACACATTCCAAGCAAAAATAGATAACGTTCCTCATATTACTTAAAGAGAGCCTCGTTAGCACTCAGTGTATTTTATTATTCAAATCAGATTGTGCTCCACAGAACAATTAATCAAACTACTGCAACTGGTATGCAAATGCATCTATCAACGACACGACGCCGCCGTGTTCGTCTTGAAATTCTACAACAAATGCAATCAACCGCTGAGTCGCTTAGCCCCAGAACATGAGGAGTGGGTAAGCGAAAGCAGAATTATTAAAAAATAAAAATAAATTAATTCTTTTATTATCCTTTTCTACACGTATGTAGAAAATAATAATTAAACGATTAACTAACTTGCTTTAAACTAACTTAATAACTTGCCAGGTAATTTTTTGGCATTACAACCTTTTGTTAACCCGAAAAATTACCTGGCAGAAGAAGTTACAGCCACCAATAAAGAACTTGCCTTTGGGGGTGCTCATGATTTCATGAATGCTGCTCAGTCACTGATAGGAGTGGTGGTAGTGCTTATCCAGACGACGCCTTTTACAGTACTTCTCCTTCTTTTCGAATTGATGATATACTTTAGCCCAATAAGTGGCCACTCTTTATAACAAATTCTTCTAAGTAAATATTTTGCAGTAAATTGCTATTGATATCACAATAAGCTACAGCTATTGAAACTCGACAATTTCGACTCCAATACAACCATTTTTAACCGACTTCAAAAAAAGGAGGAGGTTCTCAATTCGACTGTATGTTTTTTTTTGTGATAACTCGCTCCCGCCATCGCTTATCTCTCAACTCAGTCCTCGACAGTATCCGTCCGTCGGCCATCAGTTGCAGTACGTAATGTAAATAAGTTTTTCGCCATTGTTGTATCAAAGAGGTCGTCTTTGTGCCACAAATAATAGACTTAGTTGCTCCACTACTACTTCACTTTGTATCGAATTGCGACCCTTAGATAAATATTATACATTTTTACATTTAAACGCTGGAATTTTCTCAATATTAAATCTTTTGTAGTGGGTTTATTTAATCACGTTTCTGAGTATTGTTGTCTCCTTGTGTTTTGTGTCAGATATTTGTTGATTATGTTCTGCTCTGTATGGGGAGATTGTTTGAGGACTCTGAGTTTGGAAAATGGCAAGAAGTACTTTAGATATTTGTAAGTTTCGTGGAAAATGTAAGACAATATTACGTGCAAAAAGCCAGCTGTAAGCTGAACTCTATTTGAAGGCAAAATATGAGGCGCGTCGTCTATGTCATAGTACCTAAGCATAAAGCTGTTATCTAAGAACTAGTTTCATATTTAAATAAATTATAACGGTAAAGGTTACATAGCCAAGAGAGGTACACAAAGTAAGCTTCATTTCAAATTAATTGTAATCAATTTATTTTTAACTCAACTGCTTCGTAAACAAACCAATTTCAGGAAGATTGACTTAACGCCTACAGTTACCCCACGAATATATTTTTACTCGCAAAAATGCCTAAATCACTGTTAGTTTTGTTTTAATTATAGCGAAGGAAAAGCAAAATTCGATACTAACAAACAAAAGCTCTTATCTCGACATCGTGCAACCTTTATTTACGAAAAAGGAAACGAGCAATGCGTCACGCCTTACGCATCTGAATACCGGCCAATATAACTTCAACTCCACCCATATCTTAATCAGTACAATTTGTTCAACGATGTCGATAATCAACGCGATCGGCGAGCTCAATATAAAATGGATAGTGGCTACATTTGGAAAGTATCCAAAGTGTCTGAAACGGCGCTAGTCACGGTGACATAACGGTTTCTGTAGCTAAAAGACAAACAAATATAGGGCGCATATTTACGCAAGTAATGCATTCCGTTAAAAATCGGCCAAGTGCGAGTCGGAATCGCACACGAAGGGTTCCGTATCACCGTACAATATTTAACAAAGTTATCTAAAAACGCCGTATGAGGACTCCCTATTTTTTTTTACCTTTTGTGTTGTTATAGCGGCCATAGTACATAGTACACTCTATGAAAAATGTAAGTGTCTACCTATTACGGTTCAAAAGATACAGCCCTGTGATAGACGGACGGACAGCGGAGCCTTAATAGTAGGATCCCGTTAGCACCCTTTGGGTACGGAACCCTAAAATGGAATATTTGGCTATTTGTCAGTATAAAACAAGTCCGGTGCCAATTCGCTCTTGAAAAACTATTTCTTGAAAGAAAAATCCAGAACTGTCACACTTTACATGGTTTTTTTTTAGCTTTCGTTTATCGGTACCAAGTTCCTTACTGCTTGGGAGTGATAGAGCTGACTAATAACCGTTGCAAGTTATTTCTGTCTTCTTTAACCTTCAAGTTTAAAATACTTGTCGCAGGAAATGACATATATCAATGAAATTTATTTATTAAATATAAATATGCACAACATATCATATTTAAATATATCTAAGGCGTTGTACAAGTGTTTAACCAAAAAAAAACATGATGAAATAGACAAATTACCAACAAAACAAGAAACATGTAAAGATAAATATGCAATCAAGAGAAAAGGACAATTATTTACTTGGGTATTTTTTATCCATCATCTCATAGAATCTTAAACATTCACGACACACGTCTATCCATGTCCCGCCAAAGAAGTCACACTCCGGTGTGGATGTTGGTAGAGCATTGAGCATCGTAAGCACCCGAACGAGGGGCGAGTTAGCTCGCCCCGCCAACTCGTCGTTGTGCTGACAGTACGGCCAGTGATGGTCTGAATTGGTGGTCGATATTGCAACGAGCAGCCGGTCTTACTTTAAAAATCACACCGTGAAAACTTGGTGAAATGACCTTGACCTGCTATTCCAAATGATGCTAGGGACTGACAGTTCACTTCACGCTCACTTCATCTACGAGTACATTTTCACGGTCAGATTTTCACGGAATAGATCAGTTGGTTTCAGACTTGCGACCACTCGCCTCTTGCTTGACAGTTTATTCACACTTTTTCATCATTATTTCTTTACAGTTCGATAGAAAACAACATCGCCTTCCAAAACACATACTTCCCCCATTCAATAAATTAATGTCTCTCTGAAAAGCAACCAAAACGCATTGGCCCAGCTTCAATAGCTGTTCCCAGCAAAATGAGTGACTATACAATGTACATACATTACTCTTCCAGTAGCCTTTATATGCCAATTTAATTTAATACTACACTCACAGGTAAAAGGAGTTGTGACAGTAATTTAATTCCATATGCTGCTATTCGCTTGCGACAAGACCCGTTTTTATTATGGAAGTATCTGGATCATTTTATTATAATATGTAGGTTGTGCCTACGTGCCTCGCTGTTGGCTTGTAAAGTAAAATATGAGCTGCGCTGTGATTGGACGGTAATAATTGTATGTAGGAACATTTTGATAGGTAGTTTTCAGTGTAGACGACATAACCATGTTCCATAACCCAACCGGATTATAGAACAGCTGATTGATTGATTCGCGTGTTGTCTGAATTAGTACATCGCTAAGATTATGTAATGATTTTAATTTTATTCAGTTTCTGCTATATATAATGACAGTTACTTATTTAAATAATTAATGATGGACATCTGATAAGCATGTCAAAATTAGTATTTTTGTTTAAGCACAGTGGTTTTATTATTGTGACACTGTAGCACATTAAACTATTTATATTGCTGTGGCCTAGCAGGGTTCATGTAACCTATATACTTGTAACAACTTGTAAACTACATGAATGCAATAAATGATGATTACGATTATGATTATGATTAGATTCCCCGAGACAAAGGCCTGATTAACACGGTGCGATATATTTGCCAGTGGCATACGTTGAAGCAACAATAAAAGTTAGAACTCTCTGTCAGCGTCTGTGTTCGCTTCCACATATAACCCACCTGTCTTCAAAGTAAAAGTGAACAAGCATCTTCTGGACACGGTCGTTCCATTATAGACCTCATCCATCGCTTTCCATTGGGCTTGATTGAGGTCAACAGCAGGCTCATTCAGTAATGAAAAATAAATAAAGAGAACCAGCATGGTGATCAATATTCTATACTTCTTTACTAACTTAAAAGCAAAAAAGAACCATCTATCTGGAACAAGCAGACATTATGAGAGCTATTACCTTAGTTTAACATATTTATTTATTTAGACAACCTATAAGGCCGCTTGTGCACTATACGGAATTTTACTGTCCGGATGTGAAATCTCCATACTTTTGTCGGTGAATCACGTGACAAAAGTATGGAGATTTCACATCCGGACAGTAAAATTGCGTATAGTGAACAAGCGGCCTATGGAGTGAATAGAATCCTTCTAGACAAGTGTGTGCCTAATTTAACTAACAATGCGACTGATGTACCAAAAATTTTCCATTTTTTCTCATTACATAGAATCATAGTGATGAAACGCGAGCGTATCAAATAAAATAAAAAATAAAGCTTGCGCTTGTTACATTTCCGCCCCAGAAATAGCTCAGGTATGTCAATGCATTCTATTTCCCGAAGGTCACCGCATAGCGTGCGACACGACACAGTGACTGCAAATATCTACTCAAACATCACATTTTACTCGTATTATATTAGGTGTATGCAATATATTAAATTGTTCATATTGAGCAATGGTTATTTCAAGCGCTTTGTCTTACTTCGGCGTAGGTTTTAGACAAATTTGTGTTAGATCAAACGAACATGGTACCAGAATAAGAACTAAGGCATTATTTTCATA
This sequence comes from Griposia aprilina, assembly GCA_916610205.1. Classification (NCBI taxonomy): domain Eukaryota; kingdom Metazoa; phylum Arthropoda; class Insecta; order Lepidoptera; family Noctuidae; genus Griposia; species Griposia aprilina. Next base: position 1,821,562 of record OU744295.1, on the reverse strand, counting down.
AAATTCCTAACAATTTGCTATGGACTAGACCAACGGAACGACCAGCACCCTAATTGTGTAACACACTTTCAATCACGTTCTGAATCAATTTGAAGAATATTGCTAATCCATTTCTTTAAATGTTCGAATAATTTGTCTGCTCCACAACGTAAATAACGCAATGAATGTTGTTGAAGTGTCAAAATGAAAGCCATTGCTACTGTTAGTGTTACGAAAGTACCTCGCAGGTCCTCACATGATCTGACCATGATAATGTCTGGACTTTAAAAGAGACTTTGCCCCCGAGTTTGTTCCGCTATTTCTTCTCAGGGGTAGTCAGATAGAAAATGTCGATTCTATTTAGCTTAAATTTTTTTATACTAGCGTTTGCCCCCGGTTTCGCCTGCGTCGATTTCGAAAAATATCCTAGGGCAACGTACTAAGGGATTAAAAGTACCCTATGTCTTAATCCAGGTTATAAACTATCTGTGTGCCAAATTTCATCCAAATCCATTCAGCCGTTTTTGCGCCAATCCGGAACATACAAACAGACAAACGGACAAAAATTCAAAAAACTATATTTTCGGCATCAGACTCGTTTCCGCACCTCGTAGCAATATTTATTTTTCAAAAATATTCAATTTACAGTTCTGACTTCGTTACTATTTAATTATATGTAGGTATTTATTTAATTTTAATTTATTTACGTCAACAGCAAGCAGTACATACTAGGAATTAATAGAAAAAAAAAACAAGTGCTGGTAAGTATGTATGCCTGTTACTGGTATACGCAGCATTCACAATAAATACAACAAATTAGTAATTATCTAAGAATACATAACACAAAACACACTAGGGCACTTCTGAAAGTCACGTTTAGGAAACCATTCCGATTCTCAACTGACAAGCTCTAAAGGGAAATCCAAGTCCTCCGCGTGAGGCAACTTTTCATTGTAACTGCAATCGTCCGCACTCACAAGACCCTCACCAAAAGAGCTGATTATAGTGAACTTCTGTCAAAGAGGGTGTTCAGAATCCCAACTCCGCCTACGAAGTCCTTTTTGGCTAGACGGAGCCCAGCTTACTCTCACCTACACACATTTAACAAGGTGTGCAAATGTTTGGACATCAAAGCATTGTTAACCGTTCGACTAAAAAGTGTACTAAAAAAATGGCTTCTGGAACTAACATACACCGAAACAGAATAATTTCTCTAACATTTGTCGACAAGCCAAAGTGCCAGCAAACAACATCCCTCTCCCACTTTCATCCTCGCAGACACTCACACAAACACACACTCACTACTTCATGCTTTTTATTCAACTAGCCTCAAAACCGTTACATTTATTTTCGCTCACTCGCACTCTGACCCCCAAGATACAAGCCCTGCTTAGTTTGGGGATCAACGGTCAAACCAAAAAATTGTGATGTACAATCTTAACTGTGTTAATGTAAAATTACTGTCTGTCATCACCTCTTCTTTTAGCCAATAAAACTTTTTGTATTTTTTTTGTTTATATTAAAAAAAAACAAATAAGAATAGAATTAGAACACAAAATAAAGTGTATATTTGCAATAAACTTAATAAAATGATAATTATGACGATAAGTGTGTAATCATTTACGAGTGTGAATGATAACTAAGGTTTAGATGACGTTTAAAAGTGATTCCGATATCCTATTTAAATAATCAACAATTTATTTAATTTAATTTCGAAAGAATGCTCTATCCCTTAGTACTTCAAAATAATTTAGTACAGTGGAGATAGAATGTGCATTCACCCATTTGGTGTAAATCGAACTTTAGACAAATTCGTCTTTTTGCCAGACTGTAGTTTGTTATTCTGTTAATGTGCAGAATTCAATTCGAAACACTTATGAGTAAGTACTTAAAATTGACTTTTGGTATAAAATGGCGGATTTAGTGTTGAATTTCGAAATTATGCTGAAGGTCAAAATGTCAATAATACCTCCACACGAACAGTAACGCCTGTACCGCGATCGAATTTAACGATCCACCTTTGAAGCTTCGAAATAATGCTTAGAGAATAGCACTAAAGCAAAGCCACAATGAGCATGAATCTGACAGGCTTGTATACCAAAATGGGCATGAATCTGACAGGCTTGTATACCAAAAACACTAAAAGACGTGAAAAATAACTTTAATTTCGGAAGTCGGTGTCTGGTTTTGTATTTTCGTTTTTGGTCACCGACTTCCGAAATTAAAGTTATTTTTCACGTCTTTTAGTGTTTTTTTTGGAAGTCGGTTGTTTTTTTGTAAAAAAGTTTTTATTTTTCACTTTTTAGTTGCGGTACCTACCCCACACAAACTCGTATACCACTACTTGGTGTGTAAATAACAGTGACAGGAAATTATTAACACATCATCCATATAAACTAAGTGGAAAAAATATGCAATATTAAAGATAACTCAAAAACTACTGGTCGGACCTTGATCAAATTTAAATGGGACCACATGTGAAGCACCACCTATCAAATAAAAAAAGAATCATCCAAATCGGTTCACCCAGAAAAAAGTTATGAGCTAACACACATAAAAAAAAAAAAAAAAAAAAAAAAAAAAAAAAAACATACAGACGAATTGAGAACCTCCTCCTTTTTGTGAAGTCGGTTAAAAATGGGCTTGAATCTGACAGGCTCGTATACCAACATTTTCACACTTCTCGGTTCGAATTTTTCGTGGTTTTGTTTTCGTTTTTTTTTGCAACATCTGGATGTTATCCTTGCGCCAAATTTGGAGATTATTGCAATAATGTTTGAGCAGTCGATTTTAGTGGGATTTAGAAAACTTGCTTAGCATTTGATGTTTACGAAGTTTTACAAACATTAGTAAATTTTACACAATATGTTTCAATGTTACACTATTTATTTCATTCTGTTGCTCATACGTTCAGCTTTATTATTACTACTTCGTCTGACATTGCGACAAAGACGTTTTACATGTTAATACTTGAGACAAATAGAAGATACCCAAGTGTCTACTGTAAGTGGCTCCACTTTAGTTTTGTTGCTGAGATATATTGCGTAATCACAAGACAATTTCGGTAACTTTGATACAATCGTCAACAATACAACCCAAGTCCCATTTAAGGAGTATATATTTTGATCATTGCAATTACTCATTGTCTACAACAATCTAATCACATTTTGACCAAAAAGATACTCAAACAACAAAAACAAAGGTCGATATTTCCCTAATCTCCCAAGTCACAAGCCAATTTATTTATTATCTAAACTACAACAGCTAACGAAGCACAAATAAAAAGTAACCAATATTCTGTACTGTAAGACAATCATGACACAGGGCCAGAGGGCCATGTTCCGAGGTAATTTACGGCCCTCTGAGGCCAAAGGCATTACCCTCGCCCTTTTATTACACACAGCCTTCCCACACGATTGGGGAGGACTTGTAAAAATATTTTATTGGGTGTGAGGTGGTTCTGGTTGACAATGTGTGGGATAGTGTGGGCTTTGACAATGGTACAGGAGCCTTGTTCTCATTAGCGAACGTATAGTTCCTTTCTTGGGATACGGTGCCCTTTAGTTGTAAGGGTAAAGATCAAAGTCGGAAAGGTAGAAAAGAACGAACGTTCAATTTCGAGATCTCTATTTTATGGTTTTCATTTCACTCTGACCAAGACATTAAAAACTAGAAAAATATTTTTATTTTCTTTGGGAGAAGTTTAGTCAGTAATTACTTCTGCACAGAAGCAACATCTCTCTAGCTACGGTTTAAAATAAGTTCATAAATTAAACGCCTTCAGGCAACGGCATAGTCGAGAGATAAACTGTTAACGGACACATTTTACAAGTGACGGTATTACGTCCCATGAAAGCAAGTGAAAAGCAATTTACGAGCACAATCCCAGAACTATTTTTTGCCACAGTAAAATAGCACTTCTTCAAAAATAGTTATTAAATGATACACATCCCATATATCACTAAAAAGATAACATAGGACTTCAACATAAATCACACTACAAAAAAATATTCAGACCCACTTTGCTCTTGAAACTAGAGTATCGGCTATTTGTATTAACAAATAAGACATAAAAAATAATGTCAATGTCACACCGACAGACGAAGAAGTAATAAGACTACTACGAGTATAGGTCTGCAGTATTATGTACCGTGCGCAGTAAAATCACGTCGTAAATTCTAACTTGACGGGCCCACACGTCTCAATGTTTTTGCGAACCCTACTCTGTAACATTTATGTTATTTAAATTATGAATCATATTTATGACTCAGGTAAGATATGAAGGTTATTTTTTCATATTTCTTGAAGATTAGATTTAAACCTTTTATGTGTTGTAAAAATATCTGGGTACATTAGCACGATTTATGTGGTACAGACATTTTATAGATCCATTTAGCCCCATCTAAACATAAAGATGCAGGTTTATCGAATTATTTAAGGCTTTTGATAATATTTTTAACTTTGTCTAATGCTAGAAAGAATAGAATAAAGAAGGAGCAATATTACCACCTAAATACTAAATACTTGAACATAAGGCAGAAGCAAGGCAACTTGCTTAAGAGAACTAATGTTGCAATACTTATATCTGTTGGCTATCTGCGGATGTGTGTCACTACACTCGTATCAGATCTAACAAATCAATACTTGGCTTGGACTTTATTCTTCCGTAGCTTATTTTTTTAATACTTTTATTGTTACAGGTTTTTAAGATATTTTTATACATCAATGACTTGTCTTTATTTGTTTGTACGCCACTGCACTGGTCTAATATCTTTGGCCAATGGGACTTTGATAATTGGATTTGGCATTTCATTATTTCATCAAATGTAACAGAAATTACTAGATTTAATCATGGAAAAAAATATTAGACGGGAAGATAATAATATTTGACAAGTGGTATTATACACTCTAAAGAATAAAACAACATGATGGCAATAAATAAACGAATGCTTATATACATAATAAGCCAGATACGACCTTTAGTGAAGAAACTACATGACAAGAGACAAAATTATCAGAGAAAAAAAGATATTTATACAGAACAAGAAATAGGGGATTATTATGCTCTCAATATAAATTGTAATCCAATTGATCTATAAGCCCGTGAAACATCTCCCACTTGAGGCTTGCCCCAGGGCATAACGTAACAAATTCACTTATTTATTTTTACAACATCAAGGTAAAATTTCAGTGCTATTGAATGACAATTTATGTGCCCCTGATATTGGCAACCCCCAAAATTTTATTACCAGCGTAATGCTGTTATGAAAATACGCCAGAATCTCGTGGTACCAAGATTTTGTGAACACTTTAGCTGTCAGAGACGAAAGGAGGAATTTTTCACGTCAATTTTATTCGGGCTCAAAATTTAACCAAGATTTTCAAGGCATTTTTATATGAAATATATACGACATTGTTCAGTAATGAAGATACTGGAATGACGTATGGTGGCTTATCATTTCGCATGTTCGAAATGTTTAAGAAACAGGGTTATTAATTTCATATTTACGGCAACCTAATTATATAGCGATAAAAAGTGAACGATTTCACTTTAAAAACGTCCAAATCCAGGCTCACATGGTATAACTTACTGTTACTGTCACTGTTAGCCTGCATCATCCCACTATTGTGCAAAGGCCTCTCCCCGTGACTTCCACCTGTATAAAACCAGAGCTAAAGTGGTCCACTGGTCGCTTGTGTTCTCTAGCTCGTCCCGCCGTCTTCTACGGGTCTGCCGCGACGCCTTCTGGCTGTATCAGAGCCCCACGTAGTAGTTATTTTCGCCCACAACTCATTGGAAATACGGGAGACGTGGCCAGCCCAGTCCCACTTCAGCTTAGCGGCTTTTTGAGCAACGTCAATAATCTGTGTATAACTTAATGTAATATAATAAAAAAATAATCATTTTTCAAATACCCCTTTACATAAAACCAACGCACTTTAAAAGCTCAATTTTCCATTCCAACATAAATTGTCAAATGAAATAAAACCAGCTTACACACCCATAAACATAACCTAAGCCTGCCAAACACAATTCTTTTATCGTCAATTGTATTCTAAGTGCTTCTGCACTGAAGTACCTGCCTAGGTCATATGTAATGTTGAACCTAACTGCGTTAGGACGTGGTTAATGCTATCGTTAAGTTAAGGCCTGGCCATAAGTTGCTAGTAACAGACGTTTCGGTAATTACATGATGGTTAAATGTACCTACCTTGCTGTTAAATGTTTTTGGCGTTTGGTTAGAAGAGGGTGTCATAAAAAAAGGATGAGATATAAGAGAGGACTTTTTTAAATGGTGTCATTAATATGAGGACTTTTAATATTTAACTAATTTGTATTGTCATAAATAAAGTGGTTTTGATATGTGTGGACGAAAAGGCAGTTACGCGTATTGGTATCTCAAAAAACACTATAATCAATAATCTGTTTATTTTAGTAAAACATAAAGCAATCCTTGTAATGAGTAAAAATAAAAACGATCTTATAGGTACTCTCATAGAGGGAACAAGGTTAAGCGCAAAAATATTAAATTAAAAAACCCACTCAATTCCTACTACTACACTAAAACAAAGCCTCAAGAACAAAATAACTAAACGGCATGTAACAATTTCACTAAAGCGGTAAAATCTAGCGCAATTACACTGTATGCGATTAACGTAGCGCGCTACGCCGTAGCACCGTAGTACCGTAGCACCGTAGCACTAATCGCTACGGAGATTAGTTCCTGGGAAGGCACGGATTGTTTTGTCCGTATGTATTTCGTGGCAAAGATTTTCAGCTGAAATTTTACATTCTGCGAACTAATTATTCGGTCTTAAGTGTAATGAGATAATTTCGTTTTCTGAATCGGTTGAATTCTGTGCATGTTTAAAAGTAAGTACAATGATGGTGTTGAAATGAATTTTCTTATGGAAGACTTCAGTAACAATTAATTTTGAGTTTATTTTTGCATTGAGATGTAGATTTTACTTCTATGAAAAAAAAGTTCTGTTTTGTTGGGCAAAAAACAACATTTCTTTTATCGGTCTTTAGAAATCAATGAGCCAATCACCGTCTCAATAAAAACTCATCGTATTACACAAAAAAAAATGTTTAAAAAATTATCTTAAAAAACGTAATTTCGAAAATATTTCAACAATTTTTCGTCATCATTCGACCATCGTTCTAAGCGCTCATAATTATGTAACGTAGCGTCTATATTGCTACGGCGTAGCACTAATTGCTACGCAACTCGTAGACCGCTACGGTTACGCTAAAGAGCGTAGGTTAATTGCTACGCCGCTTTGCTGCTCAACCCTATGCGGTTGGCGATAATATTCAGTATAAGACTTGAAACTAGGAAAAATTACATAGAGAATTTCAAGAATTTTTGCAAAATTCCGTCCGTAGAAATATAATATGTTTTGTAATTTTGTATACTTAAAACAAAATGTCTAGTTTTACTTGTCTTTATAAAACAGTTGAGCAATTTTAACTAAAGTTTATACTTCAATTAATTTAAGAATAGCTAAAAATGAGACTCAATCATCTAATAAAATTAAAAGTTAACATTTAAACGTTAGAATGTTCCCTTCATTTTTCTAACTGCCATTTATCTAACTTTCTAATTTATTTTCTAAAAGTATAATATTTTGTTCCCATACTTTCTCTTTACAGTCACCCAATAAATAAAATGATTCACATACTCCTATTTAAATTACCAACTACAAAAAAAACCACACTACTCACCGATGATCACTATAAAACCACAGAACCGTCATTATAATACATTTTTCTCGATCACAAAACTACTTTCGAAATTCTAACAATTAATTATTAATGGCGACACACACTTCCACTATATTTCGTTCTATCCAAACATCACGTACTCGTGGGCACAGTCATTTCGCGCGAGAGTCAGTTCTCGTCATAACCGGCCGAGCATGACGCGTCCCTCTCGCGCCGTAGTCGGCCGCCGACTGCCGCGGACTGCCTGTGTTACCCCCGTCCATCCGTCAATGCTACTAGAAAATTTCTACCATTTTTCTTTTGGTTTTAGTAGAATTTTCTTTTTCTTTTTGATGCAATATGGTAAGCAAGACTAAGGTCTTTCATAATTAATTAAAGTACTTATTCGTGTTATTTTTTTTAAAATTAACTGAGAGTTTTCTCTTTTTCTACTTTGAGAACAAAATACAAAATTAATCATTATCACGTGTAATAAAAACACAACAAACAAACAAGAAAAAAACCCAAATCATATCATTACTTCGTCCTCAAAGGTGCTCAACGTCAAAATACATTTGCCAAGTACTTTAAAATTAAATTCTCAACAAGTAATTGTGCCCGGAATTATGGTGAAATCGTATTTCAGTGGGGAATACATGATGGGTAGTACGCATGTGCGGCGGAGCCCCGCCCTGCCCGGGCTTACGTATCGCAACAACTTTCACCGGCAAGTCGAGTTGGTCGCCGGTTCGGTTACCCGGTAGCGCACTGTGACGTCATAGTGACGGAGCTTTATGACGCTGTTTGTACGTACGGACATACCGTATTTTTGATGTGGGTGACGTGTTCGCTTATGAATGTAGTTTTAAATGAGGAAATGGGATTGGAAGTAAGTATTGTCTGTTTTAAAAGTTCATTGTTCAGCATGTAATTGAAAAGATCTTCTGCGAGTTTTTACTGTAAGTTAAACATATTAAAGCATTTAAATACTAATTGTAATCTTTACAAAGATGATTCTGAGGATTTTATATTTTTTTGTTTCTTTTTCTTTGAGTTATTGACAGAAAAGAAGATGAAGATGTTTACAATAACGTTTTTTATTTTTATTGGTTATTTTTTGTACACATGGTGGCTACATCTCTTTTTATCTACTTTCTTATCGCAGGTATCCTGGAAGAAATTTCTTTAGACATAAGCATTATCTTTGTAAGTATTCTCTGTTCCTTCTTCTTGACTGTTTATATGTGTGTAAATAAACGACTAAAGAAATTTAAAAAAAATGCGTTAAATTCGTGGAACACTCGGTTGGAATGAAGTTCCTTTCGTAGTTTTTTTGTCAATTTGTCAGTTAATTGGCTACAAAAAAAAAGAGTCGTAATATAAAAATTAAAGGATAAAAATAAATTATAATATTTAAAAAAAAAGCTATAACTGCGCAGCCAGAATTTTAACATTAAAAAAAATAATAAAAAGACTATAACTGCGCAGCCAGAATTTACTAGCTGCCTTGAACCAATAAGCGTGCACCTATGACTGGGTACAGCCAAGAGCATACGCAATAGGATAACCGTCTACACTAAAGAAAGAGTCGTGACGGAAACTCGTGACAGAAAACTCTTACACTTGTTTTCGCCTAGCCCCCATCTGCCAAGTCCGTACCGTGCGATAAGGAACTTCGTTCCAATAAAATCTTGCAGTATACCAAACAACTAACAGCTCTACAGATCTACAATTTGTCTCCCAAATCGTACCAAAATTATTAGAGCGTACTGCCAGAGATGTGCACCTTACAATTTGTGTGACGTCATAGAAACTGTATAATGTGTACCAAACTTTAGGTAGGGGTATTATATACCGAAAACTTGTAGCTTTAGTACGGGAGAAGTACTTCTCGGCTTAGTAGGTACACTAAAACTAAACTTTTGAAAAACTCTATTGGATTTCATAAAGATATATCCATTACGGTTACTATCTCAAAAGGGGTACGTACATCACAATTACTTATGAATTGTTTATGCTGTTTTAATAGTATTCCGCATCATTATGGAAGCTGGGTCTATTTTATGTATTAAGATTACTATATCTTTGTATTTACAAGGCGGATGTGAGTGGAAACGCCGAGAGGAGAAGCTTTAAGACATACAGTGACCTTATTGATGATGTTCTTCAGGTCAGGTGCGTAGTACTCGCAACCGACATGCGTGTATGATCAGATGTATAAACGTAAACGAAGCAAAAGGAGTACGTAAGGATCGTAGCAGGTGGCGTTCTGTAGTTTCTGCGTACCCGAAGAAGATGTGAGTTTATGTATGTGTCTGTTGAAGGCTCTTTTATCGGCCAATGGCCAATGGCCATCGGCAATATCGGTTAAAGATAGCCAGTATAATACGTGATCAATGATTATTTAAAATGTATTTTTAATTTTATGTGCTTGTACACAAAGTCAGTGTAATGTCATTAAGCTTTCTCGTAGATAGGAAGCGAGTACTGCCGCCTATGGACTCTTGTTTCACCAACGGGATTGCAGATACCTACTTTAGAAACAAACTTGCAGTAAATTGTATACATGTGATTTAACTGGGACTTTATCTTTCAAACCAAAACTCAGTAAGGGTGGTTATGTTGTCATGGGTTCGATTCCCGGGTCGGGCACAGTGTTATTGAATGTTTTCATCAGGAATTTCTCAGTAGCAGCAATTCTGGATCAGTGCCCGGTTGATGGCAATAAGTTCCCCCCTATCTCTTGGGACTTAAACATAACTGGCAAAATGTGGGCATTCTATAGGTACACCTCTGTCTAACCTTTCGGGGAATGCAGGCGTGATGATATATTATTCCATTAGATATGGTGACCATTTCAGACACTAATCTACATGGTCCTCAAACATTATGACCGAATTTTTATATACACATTGACATTGATGAATTTTATATGTACAATGACATGAGTATTTAAGATGCAAAGTTTTTTTTTTTAAATTATTGTGAATGTGAGGACTATGTGGGTTATTGCTTTTCTTTTTTTTTCTCAGTTAGTTTTAATCATGATCTGGCCGGCAGTTTGAGCGGCCTACCCAAATGTCCTTTCTTTGGTATTGTTCGTCGAATCTTTGAGCTCCTTAAGTTCCAAGTTGAGCTGCACGATTATGACAAAAGCGTGCAGTGACTGGACAGGTCCACTCAATCTGTGTGGTTCTTTCTTCAAAAGATCATTTCAGATACTAATCTACGTGGTCTTCTCATGATCTGACCAAGATTATGTCTGGACTTCAAAAGAGACTGTGTCCTTTGAGTTGGTTTCGCCTTTCTTCTCAGAGTAGTCAGATAGGAATCGCCGACCTCATCTAGTTTAAAAAATATGATTGACGTGTAAAAGTGTTTGTACAAAACTACTTACAAAAATAAAACCATATATCATTTATTTTATGTGTTATGTTACCATTTACTGAAATTGCGAAATACAAGAATATATTTGAATAATTCCACCCTTTACCAACCCAACAAAAAATAAACCTAACGGTACCTATCTTGTTGGAAACTCGATCGGTGCTCAACAAATATTTGTCTAAGTAAATTAGAATACCATTAGTGTGCTCGTTACAAATAATACTGTAAACAACGTCTTCAAATATTGTCAACAGAATTTATTTAACTTGATTCTGCTAGCTTGTAAAATAACACAAATCTCAAATATCCAAAAGTAAGCTTTGGTCGACATAAATATGTACCCCAACAATTTCTTTTGTAACCAATACGATGGCGGAATATCTTTTAGCTTGGTGTCCATTTTTTGGTTGTAGGTATTTATTGGATTGGGATATCCATTAGAGCAGCTGACTATAACTATAAGCTAGATGCTGAGTGGAGTTATTTTTATTGACCAATCATTAATTATTATTATAAAGTGTCTTTCCACCAATAGGCTTGACTAGCATTTGATTTGAATTAGGAATGAAACCGGCGGGGTAATTGCGTAACACATTATCAGTAAGAATGGCTTTCATTTTGATAGTTCAACAACATTTAATGCGTATTTACGTTTTTTCATACGTATGAAGCAATGAATTAGCAATTCAATTCAATTTATTTATTTCGGAAAAATCATCCATATTGTGTTAGTATTAAAAACTTAGAAAAATATGTTAGTAGCATAAAAATCATAAACAAATTATTATTCCAATCAAAATAAAAAAATTAAACCAATAAATAAATAACAATAATAAAAAATATTATAATATAATATGTAGGATATTGCAATATACGACACTAAAATGATACAGATTATGATTGATAGTGCGTTACGCAATTACGGTGCAGCAGTTAGTTAGTCTACGTGGAGCTAATTCTAATATAACTGCAAGGCAACAACTGCTAGCTCAATCCACCATTATGGTGCAATAAAGCAAATTCTGTCTTACAGGGAGGGTATCGATTACTTGATAGCATAGTATTACTACTAATACTACTATTACTTTTAATAGTTGAGTACAAGGCTTTTGGCAACCTTGTAAGTGGATATATCACATATATATATGTGATACACATACAGGGTGGATTTTTGAGATGGGGCAGCTACCTTAACCGTTGTAGCTACAGGAAAACGGTCTTGGGAGACTTTCCGTAACTTTATGAGAAATGTTGATTTTCGTTCACAGATTTTGAAAAAATGTACAAAATGGGCTATTTTCACAAAAACTTTTTTTTATGACAATCGATTTTATTTCATATAAGGGTCAAAACCCCCTATCGGACCAACTGAGGTTTAAGTACCATAAAAGTCAGAAATCGCAAAAAAACTTTTCTCATACATTTCGTCGGAAATGAGACTGCCTGCCCTTGCTGCCCCATCTCCAAAATCCACCCTGTATAGATATAGATATAAAAGTTATAATAACTTTTTTATGTATTTTTAGGGTTCCGTATCCAAAGGGTAAAACGGGACCCTATTACTAAGACTCCGCTGTCCATCCGCCTGTCTGTCCGTCTGTCACCAGGCTGCATGTCATGAACTGTGATAATTAGACAGTTGAAATTTTCACAGGTGATGTATTTTTGTTACCGCTATAATAACAAATACTAAAAAACAGAATTAAATAAATATTTAAGTGGGCTCCCATACAAGAACGTGTTTTTATTTTTGCTGTTTTTATAGATAATGGTACGGAACCCTTCGTGCGCGAGTCCGACTCGCACTTGGCTGGATTTTTTTAGTTCTAGTTTTCTTTCACCATTTTTAGAACAGTGGTGATGAAAAAATTTCACAAACCAAAGTGCATGCCAGCTTGGGTTTTTACTACCCATCAAGACGTATAATTCGTAAATCGGAACCGTTGTTACTGGGTCACCGCCACCGCTGTCAGTAATACAGAACAATTAGCAAATCCTAAATACCACACAAAAAATACGAATACTTTAACATACAAATCATTACACCAAGAAGTACCGAGAAAAAAGTGCTTAAAATTGTGTGATGCGGAATTCCTCTCCCTCCCCTGAGCGAGGGGGGGTTCATACGCGATCCGAATATCTAGCGCCAAATGTTTTAATGATAGCTCTCTGATTGAGGCACAAAAAACGTGATATGCGAACCATTTGGAACACGTTCGGGATTCTTATGAAAGATTTGTGGAGTAAGAAAGGGGTAGAGTTGTGATTGTAGTTTATTTTTTAAGTTTTAAGTCACGCTGGTTTTCTTAGGGAGAATTTACACATAGCTGTATCACTGTTTATAAGTTCATGTCTTGACTACTTAACAATGCATAACAATTGTGGGAAAATTTTGTAAGAAAGAAAATATCTTTATATGGATCAGAAATCATGTATGGGTCATAAGAAATTATGAATTATATGATGATCTATCTTTTATGTCGTAGATAGTGTATGATCAAACGTGTAATCTCGTAATATCTACTACAATTTGTAAACGGGAGTCAAGGATTTGAGCTGAAACCAGCAACTGGCAACCCTGTAGAAAGCAGCATTACTCGTAATTCTGACGTTTAAACCTTTTGATTTTGTGTCATATATTTTTTCCGTATTACTTTTGTACGTAATACTGGAAAGAATAAACTACCATTATATGCTTTACCTTGCAGTTACCCGCAGGCTGGTATTACGATGCAGCTTAGACTAACTTAAGTTCAACCTAATAAATCTGTTTTTATTATGTATAAAAACTATGCTTCGCACAAAGTTTTTTGCCGTTTGGGAAATTAAAACAAAATAATAGGGAAATAAATCGCAAGTTTCAGGGAAACATTTTTAAGCTCTATTCTCATATGAGTGAAACATGAACCATGATAAAAACGTCGTCAGTCGATCTATTTTTAAAAACAAACACTAATGTAACATTTTCATAATGAAAGAATTAGATACACGTTTTTACGTGATAAACAAACTGCAGCTTACCATTTGCATTTGCCAATCGACACAAATTAACATAAATATAAGAGATCATCTGCCTTTTCACAACTATTTTCGGGGCCACCTTCCAGTCTGACCTCCGCAACCCAGTTACTGGGTAACACTATATCCCTAGGTAAGACTGGTTGTCAGACTTTCGGGCTTCTGACGACCCGTAATGACAGTCGGAACCGACAGCTTAACGTGCTTTCCGAGCCACGGAGAGGTCTCGGTATGTAAAGATGGTCACCCATCGACGGACCGAACGTGGCAAGCGTAACTTAACCTGCTTAATATAAATATAAAAAAATATCTGCGTCGTTGGTCTAATGGTCGCAAGCGCTACTGCTGAGCATGAGGTCCTGGGTTCGAATCCCGTGTCGGGCAAAGTGTTATTGGGTTTTTCCATCTAGAATTTCTCGGTAGCAGCCCGGAGTCTGGATTTGTGCCCGGTTGATGGCAATAGGCTCGCCCCCTATTACATGGGACTTAAACATAACTGGCGAAATGTGGGTGTGCTATAGGTACACCTCTGCCTAACCCTTTGGGGAATACAGGCGTGATGTTATGTTATGTTATAAAAAATTATCATTATATTATATATGAAGATGCACTTAACGATACGGTATCTAATAATAATCGCTGACAAGAGGTGATGAAAATTATTAAAAATAAATCTACCAATAAATTAACCACATCAAAAGCAGCCCTCTTGACTTCTCTATAGATACCTAATCCTATTTCAAATCTACACAAGTTGAACTAGCTACACTACACACTTCCAACCTACCTACAGCCCCGCCCACACGTCTAAACAGACTCTCATACTGAACTTCGAAGTTTAAAATACCCCTAATATAAATGTTAGGGGTATGGGTTATGGGATATGTAATGGATGGTCATCCATCACAATGCACGGTCTAACTTCCGCAAACGTAGCTTAACAGCGCTCGACCCGTGCGGCTGTTATAACTTAAAACCACACAATAACATCAGTTTATCAATACAACTCTGTCAGTTCAAGAAGCAAGCTCTCGAAGTTCAGTACAGCGCGGTGATGAACGTTCTCAATTAAGTAATTAGTCATAGCAAGCTTTCCAACTTCCGTACATCGCGGTGATGAACATACTCAATTAAATAATTCGCCATAGCGTACTTTCCAACTAACGTAATTCGTACTTTTAAACTTTATGAATACAGGACATCGGTATTTTAAACTTCGAAGTTCAGTATCTCAGCCGTCTAATTCGTCACTAATTCACAGCCAGACACATTTACTTCCAATCTCAAATCACCAAAAGGTACCGAAGCAATATTTTGCGAGCAGAGGCACAAATTGATTGTGCCTCGACACGACCGGAGGGCATTGGTACAGACGGAAATCGAATCCGCTACCAGATGGACACCTGTGCTAGACGCAAATTCTCGTTCCACCAATAAATAGAGTGAAGTATAGCTATGTATGTTATGTTTTGATTCAAAGTTATGGTGGTGGTGACAATGAGTGTAGGTAAGGTTTTGGGTGCAATATCGTGAGTAAGGAAACCATTATACAAATGTGCAGTTTACATCGTAAGTAGGCAAAATTATTTGAATGTCGATGGCAAAATACATTTTGTTATAAGTAATGTCCAATACAAAATATAGTTACGATTTATAAGACAGAAAGCTACCTACAAAAACTGAAAACGTTCACTGCCAGGTATCCCAGTAAAAAACACAGTCGTTTATTATTATTGCGTATAAATATAAACGTGATATACCACATAAATCATAATCAATGTGTTGCAGCTTTTTGAATGTGGTTTTTTGTAGACGGGGAACAATTTTGCAATATAAGTTTATACCAAAACCTCCATCTTTTAGCATTAAGTGCAAATTACCTACATACCCTTTTCGAATAACCCTATCTATTGAAAATACCTGCATTAAAATCTGCCCCTAACAATTAGCCCCCTGACGGTGGCTGCCTGCATGCTTTCCAGCTGACTTGAGAGCAAATCACCCGTGTGGCGGCCGGCGACTGCCCCCGTCAGCCCCATTGTACCTGCGACGCGGCATATGGTGGAACAACCAACTAGCTCAGAGACTTCACTGAACATTCTTATACGGGAAATTGGGAGCGTTTAGAAATAAAAATAGGGATTTTAAAGGTAATTTTTCGGTGTGGTAGAGGTGGTTTTAAAAACCTTCTTTATCTAGGTAGCTAGTTCGAAACCAGTGATTTTTGAATGTCTTTAACACTTTCTAAGACAATAATGATAGCTTTACGGGCAAAGCCGCGGGCAAAAACTAAAAATATATAAAAAGGTCTAAAATAAACCGGTAAATTTTGAAGTCATTGAAGAAGTAACTACACTACAAATTTATAACTCAAGCGCCAATCAGAATCGTGTCTAAGAGTTCTATGCCATAAGATAGAGCAGGAACAAAAAACGTCAAAAAATAATTTTGTTAACGTTTCTTGTTCCTGCTCTATCGCTCTAGCGGTTACAGTTAACCCTTGAGATATAACCTTTCTTTTGGATATTTTCCAAGATCGGTCCCTTAGTTTTCGTGAACTATTACTTATTATATTTCATTTAGGCAGAGATTAAGTTAAGGTAGTTTATTAATATCTGGAAACTAAATACTGCACCTTTGAAAAGTTGTGTCAAATGTAGGTACCTATCCTTAATTACGACAAACAATAATCTAGACTTAGATGACATTAGAACACCACACATATTTAGTTTAGTATATTAACAGAAACCTAAGTTCGCTGCAAAAGACTGGATGTGGAAGGCGGATGACAGGGTGGTGTGGCGCAGCATGGGGGAGGCTTATGTACAATAGTGGACTGCGATTGAAATGATTGATAGAAACAAAAACCTATTCTAACTTCATTTACACGGGTGCCTTAACGTTTAGGCATGTAAAGCTTGTCCAAATTGTAATACTTGTATCTAAAATATTTGTGAATTTGTAAGCTAACGCTAAACTATGCGAATAAGAGGTCGAGACCTTTTGTCAAATACTGAAAGGTCAAACGTAAGGTAGTAACGACCTTATGTTATTCATGGTATTTAGGTATTCATATTGTAACCTACTTATTTAAATTACGTCGTTTCAGGAATTTGTACTTTCAGGAGTAATCCGGTTTTATTTCGTTTAGTTCTAAATGAGTTCTTGTTTTAGAGAAACCCATTAATGATAGATTGCCGAGTACAGCTGGAAGCTCTTCCGGAAGGATGGGGTTGCGTCGTTTGCCCAAAGACGGCCGTGAATTCTGCTAACAGTACGCAGTTAATATGAAATTTTGTCTAATCCTTCCAGCAGTACGGTGACTTTGATTTTGAACTTGAGCTCGTCCGAAGATTTAAACATTTGGTCAGTGCGTATTAAAGTAAAACTCATTTGTCTATTTTTATAAATTTTAATAACAATATCTAACAAAAGCATTCGTATTTAATAAATGACGAATTATTAGTATAGTAGCACATTTGTCTAATATTATTTATAGGAAAGGAACTATAAATCTGTCACTTTGATTTCATTAAGCACGTAAAATTGTGCTTATATTGTTAAAAATTAAGAAAAAATGGCGTGAGTGACGCAGTACTCACAAAAAAAAAACAGGGAAGTAAAAAAACTTGATTACGCTGCAATACCGAAATATTGACAATTCCATGCGTTTTCGGTACCCGGGCGTCGAAATAAGACGCGCGAGCGCAAACGCGCTGTCCCCGGGTACACTCATGCGCCATCGCGTACTTATTGAAGTTCAGTTGTATTTAGTCACCGTTTCTTATACAATACTAAAGAGACGAAAACATTCTATTTATTCGTGCAAATTTGAACTTTGTACTGTATATCATTACGGTACTGAGACCGAAGAAAAGTTGTGTCCTTCCGGGAAAACTCCAAGTCCGGCTGGCAAGACTCTGGGCGATCAATTATTATAGTACTAACATATTCATAACTCTGGACACGATAATTCGCCGCGAGAAAAAGAATTCTGTTCAACTTCAAAACTAGTTGGACAAACCCGAAATAAACACGGCAAGTATTATCAATTTTGGGTAATTATTTGACAAAAAAGGTCTTTAAAATCCGGGCAAGAACCAATGTGACTTTTTTAATTCACATGTACTTCTAAGTTTATCTTGGACATCACTGATATCGGTAAAGGAAAATATTGTGAACCTGGACCTATAATAATAATAGTTAATATAAAACATTGGTCAGGCAGGAGCCATAGTCATTCCATAGTCCTAGATAACCAGTCCACATAAGCTACCCAAATCCATAGTCAAATATCTCAAAAAAAAAAAATACTCAAAGCATTTATTTCAATTAAACCCTTTACAGGCACTTTTGAATTGTCAAAGAGTCGGTCAGTTAGTCAGAAAGTTGAAGCTAGTTGCCCATTCCAAAACGTAGATCTGTATAGAGAGAACGGGCAAGAAACTCCAAGGACACTCTTTTTAAATCAAAATATTACAAAATCCTTGGTACATTATTCTTGTTGCTTCTTTATGTGAGAACAATTTAAAAAAAAAAAGTGTATTAAAAAAGAAATCAAAATATAAATCTTTGTTTCCATATCCTGCCATAGTCCTACACAAACCGCGGGTTGTCCTTGGGTGCACTTTTATAGTCCGAACAGGGATAATCATCGGTTGGTGCCTCATTTAATTAAAAACGTCTAACGGACCTCTGAGAGTTGGCTTCGGCCCCTCGTATAGTCCAAAGGTCCGGGATCTCAGGGTCCCGAGAAATGTCAAGAGACGTAAAAAATTAATAGAAAACTGATAACGCCAATCTGCCTT
Organism: Griposia aprilina; assembly: GCA_916610205.1. Classification (NCBI taxonomy): domain Eukaryota; kingdom Metazoa; phylum Arthropoda; class Insecta; order Lepidoptera; family Noctuidae; genus Griposia; species Griposia aprilina. The sequence goes on along the minus strand of OU744295.1, from coordinate 1,802,662 downwards.
GAGTAAGCGTGGTGCTCAATGCTTGTATCTTCTATGAGAAGAGGCCATTACCCCTGCAAGTTAAAAACTCTTTAGCTTTATTATAATACTAATATGTTTTGCCCGAGACTTCGTCTGCGTGAAATTTCGAAAGTCTATATATAACCTTCCTCAAGAATTAGGCTATCAAATGCAAAAAAGACTTTTTAAATCCAACGAACAAACAAATTCTTCAGCTTTATTTTTAGTATCAGTTTATAGATATAGATATTCTTCAAAAAGATCAGGTGCGTAGTATTCGCAACCGGCGTGCGTGTATGACCAGATATATGATCGTAAACGAAGCATAAAGTGTATGCAAGGATCGTAGCAGGTGGTGTTCTGTAGTTTCTGCCTACCCCCATGGTAAAACGGCGTTAAGTTTATGTATATTCCTATGTATGTATCTTTCTGTTTTTTTTTCACAGAACCGGTCGTAGTGGCGGTGATTAGGGGAGGCCTATGTCCTGCAGTACACGACTTTCGGCTGAAATGATGATGCTGTATCCTTCTGTTATGAAAAAAACAGAATAAACACATATTTCTTAAAATATTAACTACAACGCTTCCCATAAACCCGGTAGTACATTTAAATTAACTTATAAGCTGACAATGTTCTAAATACAGAATTACACGAAACTAATTATACGGTTCGATATTTGTTTACCTTACCATGTACAGGCTGCTTGCTCTATTAATTAACAACAACATTGCCTGATAACATCCTGTAGTTCACATGTAGCTTATGGGATATCATTATGAGGTTCTGTATTAATTACTTTTCTTATCTGTGCAGACATCTGGGGACATTTCAACCTGGTTTTCTAAGTGTGAAGTGTTTCTCGTAGGTGTTATTAAGCGGTACTGGTCTAACGGTTAAAGGCGTAGACAGGAAAGTGAAAAGTTTTCAATTCAATCCCTAGCTACACTTTTGAGGAGAACCTGATTCTTGTTAAGGTTACCATCTGTCCGGATTTTTCCGGACATGTCCAGCTTTTTAAACACCCGTCCGGACTTCATCGGGCCTTTTCATTTGGGATTTCTTTTAGAAAATAAAAAATACTTTAATGAATACTGAAATAATAAGAAAAATGAAAAAACCCCCGACACAAAAAAGAGCTGATGACCTTGAAACGGCTGAACCAAGTTTAATAAAAACATGTCTAAGAAACACCGCAAGAAAACCTGCTTTCAAGTAAAAAAACCGCATCCAAATCGGTTCACCCGTTTAAGAGCTACGGTGCCACAGACAGACACACGCACACATAGCGTTCAAACTTATAACACCCCTCTTTTTGCATCGGGGGTTAAAAAGAAAGACTTAAAAGTAAAATGTCAAGACTTTATTGTTGTTCGGCTTTTTTTTCCGGAAAAAATCCGAAATGATGACCATCATTCCAGTACAAGAGTGCTCAGTTTCACAGGAGAGATTAACACGAATACTAGCAATATATTAAGCCACAATATTTTAAAATAATATTAGCCGACTTAAAAATAGGCGTCAAGCCATTAGGCATTCGCTCCTTTTACAATGGACCATTATCATAGATTAGTTAAACAGGACTTAAACGGAACTGGTGGAATGTGGGTATACTGCAAACGTTTGCCTACCCTTTCGTAGAATGCATGTGTGATGTTCAGATAGTGAATAAAATAATTAATTAAAAAAAAACCACCCGCATAAAAACACAATAAATGTGAAATCAAAAATCTAAAAGGACCGAAACAAGATCAAAAATTCAATAATAATAAAAAGCCAACGATAGAAATCAAACATTAACGGCAAATTTAAAACATATCAATGTTGGTCCTTCAAAATTTAACACACTGTGGGAGGCATACTTATAGTGACATTAAATGATTTAACTTATTATTCAATTCTATGCCTCCGAATGCATTTTATCATGCTGCATAAAATTTTCTTAACCCTTTTCTAGCAGTCAGGTCAAAAAGAACGAGGCAGGTGTGTGTGGAAACGCCGGGAGGGGACACCCTAGAAGGACATATAGTGAACTTATTGGTGATGTTCTTTAGAAAGGTCAGGTGCGTAGTACTTGCAACCGGCGTGCTTGTATGAACGTAAAATAATACAAAAGGAGTATGTAGGGATGTACGTGGCGTTCTGCAGTTTCTACCTACCCCAATGGGAAGAAAGCGTGATTTTATGTGTGTGTATGTGGAAAAATAACCAGTTCGCTTATTCGATTTGTGATTGACTAATGTTGCGTATGATCACCCCTTAGGAGCAATAAAATACAATCGAAAAAAGGTATCCCCTCACATGGCGGATAATTACATGCACATTAACTAAAACACTCGCACATCTCTGCTGACCATCGTTTAATCCTGTAACTGAAACGCACGCTAACGAATCGTTAAGTTCAGTTAATCGTTTCTTTTTATTGCTTGTTTACCTTTCGGTGGGTCATTGCTCCGAGGCGATACCTTTTGTCCGACAGTGTGTAGCTCGCCTTAAATGTAATTAGTAGTGTGTCGAGTGATTTGGGAATTGAAAAAGAAGGTTGGTCGAATTGGGGAGACAAATGACAGAGGACAAGTTTTTGTTTTCTCGCTAATTTCTATTTGGCCGCCATTTTTGTTTCTTTTCCGCTGTAAATTAAAGGTAGTCAACCTGTAATACTAATACTAAATCCATACTTCCTACTAATATTACAAACGTGAAAGTTTGTGAGGATGGATGGATGGATGTTTGTTACTCTTTCACACAAAAACTACTGAACGGATTCGGATGGAATTTGGAACACAGATAGTTTATAACCTGGATACTTTTTATTCCGGTAGTACGTTCCCGTGGGATAATTTCCGATATCCTCGAGGGCGAAGCCGCAGGTAAAAGCTAGTAATATTATAAACGCGAAAATAACTCAGTCTGTCTGTATATTATTACCTTAACAGCTGATTTTGATGAAAATTGGCACTCAGATCTACACCATGACCGGAGTTAAGGCACTTTTTAACCCGGTAGAACATACCCGTGGGGAAATATCCTACCACTACACGCCTATCTTAAATGTCGGTCATACCTCCGGCTAAGGTTAATAAAAGGTTATGCCTTTTTACCACACGACATTACTTTCAAAGAACAAATTAACTTGAAATTAAAAGAGTTTGTGAAACTCTTCATCCCTACGTTGTTACGTAGAACATTTTATCTTATCTATGAACATCTTTTACGTATAAAACACACGTGGAAGTTGTTTTATGCCTTCATATTCTTAGTTATTATTTATTCACAAAAACCGATCTCGTATCATAACTCGCACTTCCATCATTCCCATCCTACCGTTCTTCACACGTCAAAACCGTATTTAACCCTCTGACACACCAACCCCTGTCTCAAACTGCATTGTACATACAAAATTTAAATAGCCAAAAACGTTTGGTGCGAACCCAGAATTTTTCCCATTCTCGGAATTTTTCCCGAATATTCCTGAACATTTTGGAAGGTGTTATATTTGAGTGAACCGTCTCTCTGTACGTGTGTATAATTTAGGACCCAGCAATTTCCGCACGTCCGACAGGCCACCCGTCTGATGTTAAAGCGGGGGCACACTAGGATGTGAATGATTTTATTTATATTTAGTACATGTCTGTTGTAGGTAGTCTTAGTTTGGTTTGGACGGGTGCATTTTGAGTTTGAATATTATGTTAACTGTACACTTCACAGTCAAAGAAATTAATTGTTTATCAAATTAACACGCTACGTCAGTTGACCGTGTTTGTTGAGACCGCTCCTCTCAACATCGCCGCGCGCAGGCGACAGTGAACGAGGAGCGCGAGGACAGCGAGGAGTCAGCCGACCGACGGCCAAGCGCGGGCCTCCACACCAAACCAACAATCAGCTGTTGCACGCCTCCACGCACGACTGCACTTGCGCGTTTTATTAACGTGCTTAACATGTTTACATTTTAAACCAACCTTTTATTACCGTTGTAAGTTCATCTTTCTTAATATACTTATTATACAGTCAACTACCTATCACTTTCATTTTGCTCCACCACGACCTATCGTCGCGATCAGTGATATATAGCCATGTTATACACCTGTCGTTGTGAATTGGATATACAGACAAGTTAAGTTGGCAGTCAATTTGCCAAATAATTTATTTATATGACTACCTAGTAACACACACGTTTACATATTACCTAAAACATGAACTCACTATTCAAACAAACAAATATTTGAGCTTAATTAGACGTGCAAAGAATTTAGTAATAATTTAGCAAGGTATCTTTTATGAAAAAACAAAGCATAAACTTGTTTTTCTTTTCAGTAAGCACGTGGAATATATTTTATAGCCCACAAAATTTATGAGGAGGTGTATTTGAATACTAAAATGACAGGCGACACGCCTCTATGACATACTCCCCCATGTTTCTTATTGGCATTTGTTTTAAGGGTTCGGCTTTTGATGATGACCCATAACTATATACATGAGGACATAAAGTTCTGAATGAAAAAATGTGTTTTTGTGTTACTTATAAAAATAAAAGATAACCTCATTTTTTACAAAAAAAAAACATTTTAAATTAAGTTGCACGATTACAGACAAAAGCGTGCACTGACAGGACAGGTCTACTCAAATCTGCGTGGTTCTGCCTCAAAAGACTATTTCAGATACTAATCTATATGGTCACCACAGGATCTGACCAAGATTATGTCTGGACTTTTAAAGAGGCTGTGACCTCGGAGTTAGTTTCAGTAGTTCTTCTCAGAATATATGTATAGGACATACTGGTCTTATTTAGTTTTTAAAATATTATTGAAGTGTAAAAGTGTGGGTAAAAACCTACGTATAGAAATAAAAAGAAAGACTTTAATTGCTGGACATAGGACTCCCCCAAGCACCGCCACTCCGACCTGTTCTGTGCTTCCCGCACCCAGCGGAAATACAATCATTTAACTTTATTTTGTAGCTTTGTATATAGGTATGCTAACTGTTTATTTTCTCTATGATCAACCATTTCATCTCTTTTTTTAAATATATAATTCATATTAATATTATAGTGAATATGCTTTTAGTGTCACATAAGAGGATAATGACATAATGCCATAAAGCATGCATCGAGTTTTAATGTGATTTTTTTATTAGTAACTACGCTTTTCAAAATAATCACACTACAAATGGGGCTTACCGAGAACGATGTCTGTTAAAATTAAAACAGGTTTTCCGATAATGTCTCTACTATTCTTTTAATAATCTGCTGAAATCCTCTGTTTGTGACAATAGGACACAATTTCGGGTAAAATAATAAACCGATACAATAATTTTCTGAGAAATAATAATTATGCTCGCTAATAATGGTGATGCAGCTTGATTGATTTGAGAGGCTAAGCATCATTTGATATATAGATATTTTTTCAAGATATCGAGTTCACTCCGGATCTTAGATTTTATTCTGGCCCTCCTGGTTGCAAGTGTGGTGAACATGTACAGTCAACCACACATCAGTGGTATGACTTGCGCTACTAAAATCGCCCTTACTACTACGACATAAAGACGCTCTCAATGTCTGTTTGTCACTACTGTTTTTTTTACTGTACTGGTTACTAAAGAGGCCGACGATACATTGCCATATTTTACCGGGTAAATCAATTCAAATTTCCACAAACTAATAAATGTTTAATTGCCTCTATAACAACATTCTCGTATCCCCATAACCCTCACTTAATTTCCCCATCTTAAGCCTCGTTGTGTCCTTAACCTAACAGTTCACATTTCACGCAGATGTTGGAGCGTGCAAACTGCAATCCCCCACGTATACACACATGTAAACACTTGTTTACTTACGTATACATAAAGGTAGTGTGTATACTTTAAATATGGCACAATAATACTCGATTTAGTTTTAGGTTAGTGAGGGACCATTTGAAACATCAGTACATTACTGCAGCGGCCGACACCAGGGGCATTGATGGACGAACGTGAAAAAATAACGTAAGCCCATCAGTGCCTGGTTGCGGGTAAGGCTTGTATAGTGCTTTTATCAAGTAATGCGCGGAAATTCAAACTAGGTAAATCTATATATATAAAAATGAATCCCTATTTCCCTTGGTCACGCCATCACGCGTGAACGGCTGGAGCGATTTCACTATTTTTTTTTGTTGTTGTATTCGTTATTGTCAGGAGAAGGATCTTTTGAAATAAAAAAATAAGGAAGTTGATCGGAACATTACAAAATTTAAGAAAACTTAACGCCAATATTAATTTTACATAACTGTCAGTTGTTTGAAATAACTGTCAGTGATTGACAGAATGCGCGCTGCAAATATCGTTTAATACAGATGGATCGGTTGATAAATGAGTCGATAGTTTTAGTTTTAGTCAATAGTCAAAACAAAAACTAAACGACATATGACATTCATAGTTAAGACAGGACAACGTCTGTCGGATCAGCTTGTTAATTATAAATTTCAGAATCTATGACGAACAACGATAACTTTTCTCGCGCCAATATGTTCATTTGTTTCTTTTTCACTTTAAACAGCTCTAGTTGCTAAGCCAGTTCGAGATTTAAATATAATCTTTGATAAGTTACCTCCTTGGTTGCCATAGGGCCAATAAAAAGTTCGTTCCATTTTTAAATTACACGACAGATATGAGTTTTCATAGTAATTTATTCGGCCGCTAAACACGACAGAAATGGATTGTCATACTAACATTGCCGGCCGCTGATCGTATGCACTGCGCTGGTCAAATGACTAGTGCAGCATTTTCAATTTATCTTGAAGAAGTTTGTCAAAATAATGCTCGAATTTCCAAGCATGTTTGAGAAAAAATATTTTTAATGTCCATGGTTTTCTATTCTAATAGAGTTGAGTTTATTAATTTATTTGTAATCATTTGGAAAACTCGGAAAATAGAAACCCTTTAGCAAAACAGACTGCTATCTATCTACCAGTCCTGGTGCTAACTAAGGTAGACAATTTCCAATTGACGAGTAGCAAGAATATTTTATGACGTTATCTTCAGAATGTGACACATTTAAACTTTTTACCATATTCCTATCAGAAACTACACCAAAAATGAATTCCAACATCAACTTTTAAGTTACAAACAACACCCCATTTCCAATGACATGTCCAATACCCCAAAAACCCCCCAAAAATTACATCCCCAATAATGAAATACCCCAAAAATGAAATACCGCAAATAATTAAATACTCCCCAACAATTAAATACCCCAAAAAGTCCCCAAAAACCCACAGATACCTCACTTCAACCCCGTATCCAGTTGTCTTTAAACCTGAGTGCACATCTCAGCTATCCCCTAGTGTATCTTCTGCATATGTGGGTAGAGCCTGAACGTGCACTACCCCCCCCCCCCCTCGACGCTCGGCACACACTCATGCACGTTATTATTTTCATTCAAATTTTATGACCTACGATGGTTTAGGCACAAGGAAAATGAGTAAGTATGCTTTTATTTTTTGTAAAGGTGTTCATTAGAATGCAACGATTATTATGTATTTTCTTAATAAATTCAGACTTATTATACTATGGTGACGGAAAAACTTAAGAAACGAACATGAAAATTATTTGAAATTGCCAACTAGTAGAGGGCACCTATGGTCATTAATACCTTCTTAGCATGAGAACAATTTCATTTATAAGCGACTTTTCATTCGTTCTACTTGTACCTTTTCTACTCGTACCTGCATTTACCTTAAGGGAGAACGTCAAGGTAGCCCATGGAACTCAAAATTTCTAATGTGTTTTTGTAAATTGCGCTGTTTAAATACAACTTTAAAGAAGAAATAAAAAAAATAAAAAAAACAAATTCAATAAAAAAAAAAAGCCAATCAATTCAAATCAATCAATCAAAAACCAATCAATTCAAAACAAAAAAATAATAATAATAGAAAATATTAAATTTAATTCAATCAATTGAATCTTTATTTTTAAGAAATAATCATATTTCAAAGAAATATAATTTTATCAATCAAATAAATTTCGCGGGCTACATTGACGGATCTCCCTTAAGGCAGGTACAGTTACAGGTGTGCATTCACAATAATTCCCAAACGACATTCCTATTTGAACCAATACTGGCTGCACGCGTTACTAAACAAACATAAATAGCTTTGTTTATTTGAATAATTGGTACACATGCATGATCCCCAGGCAACGCTTCAGAGCCTTAATTATTTCCATACATATATTAACGCTTTCTGGGATAGTTTGGCTATAATAAGAACGATCAAAGAACGCTGAAACAATTTAAAATAGATATATCCATCTGTTTGTAGATCTTTGACAGTCCTTACAGGTAGTCAGAAGCCCAAAAATCTGACACCCAGTCTTACCAAGGGGGTATCGTGTTACCGAGCAAGTGGGTTGTGGAGGTCAGATTTGGCAGTCGTTGCATGTATAATACTGGAAGTCAGCTGCATCTGGCGAGGCTGGAAGCCGACATCAATATCGTTTGGAAAAGGCCGGTAGATTGTTTTTTTTTTTTTGACACGGCAGTTTACTTTACTATTAATTTCCCTGACAGTACAATGGCGATTAGCGTAAGCATAATAGCATAATCAGCCTACAATGTTCCCACTGCTGGGACACAGGCCACATCTTTGTGAGAGGGAGTGGGCCGTAATCCACCACGCGGGCCCAGTGCGGGTTGGTAGATGTCACATGTCTTCGAATTTTTGGCTCTAGGACATGCCGTTTTCCTCACGATGTTTTCCTTCACCGTTTTTGAGAGCAGTGGTGATAAAATTATTAAAGGTTGACTACCTAGTCAAGTTTTTGAGAGCGTTATGTTAAATAAAAGAGTCGAAATACGTGTAAGCAGAAGCGGATGCTCTCATGTAATGTCTCAAAACTAATCCTATCGTTACATGGTTGGACTTACTGCTACTTAGACTGCTAAATTAACAAAATGCATGGAACCGTCTGGAAGGGCCACCCTGAACTGCAATCATGCATTTTATGCACTCACGGTGATTTCTCGCTGCGGTTCAGGTTGCATAACTCCTCCCTCCTCAAAAACGAAATTATCAGAATTGTTAAGATTCTGATCATTTCAGTTCTGGGTTTGAACCTACGACCTACAACTCGTAAGTCGTGGCCGTTACCACTGAGCCCCCACTGCTCTGCTGCATTGGCGATTGTAAGTTAGTTACCAAGATTGGTGCGGAAATCTAAAAAACAGCCCGTTGGTGTGACTACAATGGTTGGGCTACAACCACTAAAACTACAACACATAACTTCTCGCCTGTGTGGGGTACACAGGCGAGAAGCAGGGTAAGGTAGAGTTGTACCAATAGTACACCCACATTTCACCAGTCACGTTTAAGTCTTATGTAATAGTGGGCAAGTCACTAAAAATAATTTCTTGGGAAAACTAATTCGAGACGATATTATGTTCTTAGAATACAATAGGTACAATAAAATACTCTATATTACGTAAAGCATATAAATTACGTTCGTTCGCTACGTTGTTATGTTCTTAATGAGATCAAACTCCGCGTTACTATTTACCATACATATTTCCCAGAAAATTGTTTTAATATCGTAATAATACGAGTATTATATTTTTATATAATTTCTAGTAATGTCGTACTATATTAAGTTTGAAGGCTCCTGTGGCATCCTGGAGTATTACTACGAAACAAACACGTTTCTGTCTTTGTAGTACGGACTGCTACTTGTTATGTTTTGTGTTTTATTTACCTATAATATTGTTAATGTTGTACGTTTGTAGGTCCTAACGCGCTTACTATTGTCGTAAAAATAAGGCCACGTATATTTTGTCCAGTCATATTTCTCGCGAATTCGCCCGCGTGGCCGAAAATTATCTCACGGGAACGTACTACCGGGATAAATGATAAATGATTTTATTTCTGTAAATAGGTTTGTACAAACACTTTTACACGTCAATCATATTTTAAAAACTAGATGAGGTCGGCGTTTCCTATCTAACTACTCTGAGAAGAAAGGCCGAAACAAACTCAGAGGTCACAGTCTCTTTTAAAGTCCAGACATAATCGTGGTCAGATCATGTGAAGACCATGTAGATTTGTGTCTGAAATGGTCTTTTGAGGAAAAACCACACAGATTGAGTGGACATGTCCAGTCAGTGCACGCATTTGTCAGTAATCGTGCAGCTCAACTCAGAACATAAGGAGCTCAACGATTCGTACCTAATCCAGATCATGGTCTGTGTGCCGAATTTCATACAAATCTATTGAGCCAGTAAGGCTTGAATAGGTAACAGACAGGCAGAAAGAGTTTCTTTCACATTTATAATATTAGCATGGATGTATTTATGTTCTCAAAATGGTGAAGGAAAACATCGTGAGGCAACCGGCATGTCCTTGAACTAAAAATTCGAAGACTTGTAACGTCTACCAACCCGCACTGGGCCCGCGTGGTGGATTACGGCCCACTCCCTTTCTTAGAGAGGATGCCTATGTCCCAACAGTGGGAAAATTATCGGCTGATAATATGTATTTAAGCAATTAGCAAAAATAAAATTTCTCTTGTATCGTTCAAATGTTGAAATATGATACAATTCATAAAAATATAGGTATATAATGTAGTCACGCCAGTGTTTAGTTAGAATATAGAAAAAAAAAACCTATAACAATTAAAGTGGTCAAAAAATTCATTCTTATAAAAAATCGACAGAAATTCGCGCTCTGTGCTAAAAATAGAAACTTTTATCAGTTTTGAACGCTATAATTATCTGTTTAATTAACGTCTCGCGCAAAAACTAAAGGAATAAAGTCGCTTTTTCCGCTGTTTTAAGCTTAAAAGCAAATTAGAAACCTGAATGTACATAACTGGAAAACAAGTGCTAGAGTTAAGGCTCTGCAGTTAATAACAAAAATAGTTGACGTTTTCCCTTTGATTTGACGAAAAAATATGTATAGCATGAGACTCATATAATATAGGAACTTCCGTATCTGGCTTAAATAGCAGCCACAAAATAGCCAAACTTTCTTCTGAAACCTCTAGATACAGTGGCACACTTTCATACATTTATACATACCTACCTACTCCTTTCGTACCCCGAAGATTTATGTACCTCAAATAATTTAATGTTTATTATATCTTACATTATATGTATGGATAATTGTCTATTCAAATAAGCACCTTACTTAGACATTAATATTTGCATGCCAAAATATGACGAAATGTGCCGTCGCAAAAGATTTTTTTATCACCATTTGTGTGGGAAATAAACAAATAACGTCATAACGTGACTTAAAATAATGTCATATTTACTTAGCCAAAGCAAGACAGTGGTCTACTTATCGTAATGTCATCCGCAAATAATATTTTTGTTGATAACATTTCGCTAGTTTATATAGTTAACTACCGTAATGCCAGTACAACATACACCTCTGCCAACACATTTAGCCCTATACAAGCGTTATAGTATGAGATTTAAAGCCCACACAAGATACTTGCCTAGTCATTTTATTCTAAGTCCGTTGTTAAAGATAAAAAGAAGTAAGTCAAAGCGATATTTCTTTTAAAACGCCGCTTCCCATGGAAGTTCTATGGGAGTTAATATTAACGTAGTCCCGGCCACGTTGGTTGAGGTAACTCTAGCCTCAAGGCACTCCTGATTTTAAACGAAGTAAATTTATCTTCACAAGTTAGGAAGTATTACCACCTTGGTCTTTGAGGCGGGACTTTAAAACGAAAGGTTAAAGTTTTATAATGTGGAATGTAGGTGTGTGGGAATTGTTTAGTGTTGTTGTCTATACGAGAGGCCTTTGTCTTAGTTTCTAGATATTTAAGATAGTTTACTTCTAAGCAAGCGAGCACCATCGATGACTGCATCATCGCTTCATATCTGGTGACCTACTCGTCAAATACGAGCCTATCGTATACACATACGCGTGCTTAAACCAATACTGTCAGTAACCAAAAAAGTTAACTTTTCAGGAAAGCCAACAAACGTTTTTTGTGGTATGAACATGAGTGATACGTAAGAATCCATGCACAATTTAGTTAATATACCTATATAATACTCGTATAGAAATTCTGGGTAAAGGTTATTTCACAAATTTGAGAACAAAAAAATTCTTGTATACAGGAAGACATTTTAACCTGTGCGCAAACTGTAACCGTGAATTCATATGATTCTAGACAAACCCATTTTTTTTGGTTGTTGTTCGCGTAGGTATTGCACTTTTTTATGAAACAGCAGATTATTTTTTGATAACCGAAAGAAATCTATTCTAGGGGTCTAGAATCATATGGTTAGTTAGCGCACTGGTTAAAATGACTTCCTGTATATATATTATATTTTATCGTTATTTATATTAAAGTGTCACTTTTAATTTCATTATTTTATTTTATTTCGTCTTAGTGGCATTGTGGACTTTACTTTTCAATAAAAAAAAAGCTTAAAAACTATTTTTTATTTGCCAAAAACTGTTTTATTTAACGTTACAGTGATACAAAATATATACTACAAAATAAATATTTCATAATTACTGGGGTATTCTCACAACTCACAAATATGAAACATTTTGTTCAGATATAAATTTGTTAAAATAAATGTAGAAAATCCAGTCATCAAACATAAAAAAATAATTCTTTTAGTTTACATTCCCTGACTCAAACAAAAAGTATTTAAGAAATCTTCTCCATAATCTATGTACTGTAAAATATTCCACTTCCACCTATCTCAAGGAACGTTTCGAGTTTCTTTGCGACTCCCACACGAAATTTTGATTGAAATCGTCAGATAACTTGAAGATTAAAATGTCTATGCGTTCCACAACTTTCCTCGCCAAATCCTTTACTGTCCAGGCCGCTCGTTTGTGGAATGCATTGCCAGTTGAAATAAAGCGCGCGCAGTCTTTACTTGTGTTTAAAAAACTTGTGAAGGAACATTACTCGTCGTTGTGATATATATATGTGTGCTTATATATTTGTATGTATGTATTTATGTATCTATTATTTAGGATATGTATATATCTGTGTATCTATTTTAGGGTATTGCTGTTTGTTGTTGGCTGTCGTTGGTGAAAATAATAAGTATATTATTATTTTCACCAACGACAGCCCCATTTTATGTCCAAGCAAATCACTGACGATTCCAAGGTAGCCTGGAAGACATCGCTGAAAGCGATAAGGCCGCCCATTGTATGCTGTTTAGTGTTTGATTTATTAAAGTGAAACTTTTATTACATCGTCTCCAACTTTTTCGTCTGTGTGTTGCATGTCGCGTGACGGTCGGCCGCGGAGTAGGGATAAAGTGAAAGGAAGAAGGTTTTTAGTTAAATGTCTATAATGTGAAAAAAAGTTTCACTTTTACCGTGGTTTCATAAAATCACACAATCCTTTTTTTTTTGTTATGTATTTTGTGGTGTACAATAAAGAATATATAAATAAATAAATAATCAGACTTAAATCTCCAGTATTATAAATCATCTTCTAAAAAGAAACCTATTAAGCTAACAAAGCAATTATATTCTTAATATTTGAAATAATTAAATATCAAGTTAGATTTGCATCTCTCGACTAGAATTAGAATATTCAATCAAAAATAAAATAAAAAAATACCATTGTACCTAAATTGCTGTCTATCAAGGTTTTTTTTTTGTTGTTAGATAACTCTAATTATATATTATTAAGTTGTTATAAGGGAAAACCCATACAGTTTGCATTGCCTCTAGAGAGAGATTCTATTTTGTGCTATTTCAAACAACTGGTTTTCAGTAAGTAGTTTTTGTAAAGTTTCTTAATTTCTCTATGGTTTTCTTTAACAAATTTTATAACTTTTATGTCAAAAAGTCTAACGCTGTCCCCATCGGTGTCCTTGTTAAACTGGGTGCCACACTCATGAGCAAAATTTTTAAATTAATACATAAACGGAGGGCCTCGTTTTTAGCTGATTTTATTGATGTGATATACTGCGCAGGTTAATTATTGCCATAACGCTGACAGCAAAATGATACTTTATTAAATAAATAAAAATATCATGATGTGTTTATTATAGTTTTTTAAGAAAAGAATGACAACAGAAATAACACTACAAGCAATGTGACGATTATGCTATAACGAACAAATAATAAATAACTTATGATTTTAAAGCGAAACTGACATTAAACTAAAAGTGTCAATAAGACATCAAATTATTGAACTATTATTGAGGTAATTTTAATGCAAACGTGACACCAAGCAAAAAATGACATTATGTCGTCAAACTAATGATCTAAATATGAGAAAAACTTAGTGTAAATGTGAACCTAAACGCAAAATGGGCACTATTTCAATAAAAATAATGCAAAATTTACCAACAGTACGAGTATAGTAAACTAGTTTAGTCCCTAAAATTACACTTTTGCACTCAAAATTCATCAATTTTGTCCTTGACGACACGTACTTTTTCGTTGAAGGTCAGTGTTGCTCTGAGGGGAGGGGAATATTTTGTTTAGTGACGAAGCAAACCACTGCCATCTAGCTGTTATTTCTGTTATTTTTAGACCAGTGAGTGTAAGCCGCGATTACGCGTAGTTCCACGTTTCCCAACAGATGGCATTAAAAAGTCGATTTGGTAAAATTTTGGACGGTGACACTATTGGATTAAGCGTGCGTATGTAAGGGAGAAAAAATTCACATTGCCCTGCCTTGCTTTTTTATCAACTGTTATCTTACATCTTCTAACTTTGACTGATAAATAGCAGCGAGTTTAAGACTCTGACGTTTCAACGATACAGACCACACACAGGTAGAGGGTTATTAGGTGTGTTAGGTTTTTCGGACCTATTGGGTGCCTCTCAGGCACTATTTTCCTGATCCCAGAAACAACAAATAAAAATTCAATAAACCAAACTCACATTCTTCAGTACTTCTAACCACAAAGCTGCCCCGACTTTTAAGATGAAGTGAATTTATCGTGTAAAGTCACCCCAGAGTTAGAACCCTCCAGTTTACGACAAGCTTTATTGCGATATCAAATGGGGTTTAATTTAAAATTTTAACACCCTACCATTTATGGGCGGCAAGGGCATGTTATTGGGCAGGTAATAGAAAAATTATCGGCTGCTTGCAGTTTTATATTGAAACAATATATTGTGGGTGTCTGAAGATTTTATCTTTTTAGATCCAGATTCAATAAGGTACAAGCCATACATATAAAATCATGCTCTAGTGACTGTTGCTGGAAAAGTTCTGGATACGAATTTATATTTAAATTGTCATATGAAACGAGGAGATGACTCTAAGACAATAAATGAAGACACTAGCAATACTAATCCATAAGAATATCCTGGGACTATCAAATAAATCTTAACAACTATTTAAAAAAGTGACTCTTTCAAATAAATTAAATAGTAGTGATGGGCCGACTATGGGTTTTGCCGAACAGCCGACTAGCTCTAGTGACTAAACTTTTTGATTTAATTTTTGCATGCAGACTATAAAAATCTACTTCTCGTTTTAATAATGTCAAAGAGTAATAATTGCAAAAAAACCAAAACGATACTTGAATTGTAAAGTTGTGACGAGATAAACTAATTTGACAAGAGCATTTATTTCATAACGGTTTTGCATCACTAGATACAGCGATGTCATGATATATACCTACCACAAGTAGATACGTACCTAGTTATACACTTTTCCTTCACCCAATTTAATATCCTCCCAAAAATTGCTAGCAACAAACCGGCGATGTATCAAAAGGTCTATAATATACCTGCGCCATGACACCTCGTCACACAAAAGCGGCTATTTCGGCTACACAAGGAAGGGAACTCAGATCAAGTGGCCGCTGACAATGTACGGGAAATAAGCAACAATAGCCGCTTGAAGTATGGCCTCTTAGCCCGGAGATACGCACCTATTGTACGTATACGTGTAGATTATAAAGAACGGCGCCTAATAAAACTGGATGGAATTGTTAAAGGAGGTTGATTAATCAGGAAGGCGTAGTGTAATTAAATTAGGAATAAGAAGTATGTGAAGGTCGTGGCATTTGGTGTTCGTTTAGAAACAACTTTAAGCCTTAATTATGCAAGTTTCATGCCTGTGGCATACAATAAAATTAACGCAGCACTTGACTGGCATCATCTAATCGCTGTTTAGACGGTGCAACTATTGTTATTTCTTCAACCTAGGCATACCACAGTCAATTACATCGCAGCGTGTATATCAGGCTTTATTCTTTGTTAAGCCCCATTTACACGATGCAAATTTATTGGCTGAGGCATACCATAAACTTAAGGCAACCATCAAAACACAGTTTAGACGGCGCAACTTGTATGGTTGCTTTTAGTTTTGGCATGTCACAAGCTATTAAATTGCGGCATGTAAATCAGGCTTTATTTTCACTGGTCGCGATACATGCTTGACAAATGCCAGATATCGGAAAAAAAATGTATCGGCAGTCGCCACATAGTTTCGGCATAAAATCGGAGTGCGGGTTAGTATCAGAAGTGGTATAAAAGTGTTTTATAGATGCGTCCCAGCAGAGTGCATTTGAAGAGTACTTCGATCATTTATACATCGGTATTTATATATAATCAACCCACTATCAATCTGCTGACTGACTTATCTTTTTTTCGGCATGAAATTCTAAAGGTAGAGTTGCTCAAAGACACTCAATATAAAAGGAAAGCAGAAGAAAAGAAAGAAGCTCAATGTAGAAGGAAAGCAGAGGAGCACTCTTCAAAAAAAAGGAAAATTGAAAGGTACCGTTAACTCGGTTAACTTCCATGTATAGTATCTTAATAATCACATAGTGTACATAATCTTAACTACATACATATAAAGTCACGCCTTATTCCCATGGGGATATGCAGAAACTACAGAACGCCACCTGCCACGATCCTTACATACTCCTTCTGCTTCGTTTACGTTCATACATTTCGTCATACACGCACCCTGGTAGCGAGTACTACGCACCTGACCTTTCTGAAGAACATCACCAATAAGGTCACTATATGTCCTCCTAGGGTGTCACCTCCTGGCGTTTTCACTCACATCTGCTTTGTAAATACCTTTTGTTAGTCGCATTTCATTCATCCTCTCAACATGACCAAATCATTTAGCATACTCTTTTCAATTATTGTCACTACATCTTCTTTTAAACTGCTTCGTTGCCTTATCACATCATTCCTCAGCCTATCCTTCATAGTCACACCACACATGCTTCGTAAGGAATGCATTTCCAAAGCATTTATCCTACTTTCATGCTTCGTTTGCCACACCCAACATTCACTTCTATACATAAGCATAGACACCAGATCACCATTGTGAACAGCCAGTCGTGCCTTTTTGGACATCAACTGGTTGGTCACAATTGCATGTGTAGCACCATTCACTTTATTTCCCGCATTTACTCTCCTTTCCACATCTCAATCAATCTTTTCATCCCTTGTAAACAGACTCCCCAAATAAACGAACTCACTTACTTGCTCCACACTCTTATCATTTAATTTCACAGCACACACCAATACATCCTCTTCTCTTTCAAACACCATGACCTTCGTCTTATTCACATTTATATTCATCCCTTTTTTAAGCTTCATCCATCACAGTCACCATGTTTTGGAACTGTTCAAAATAATATTATAAAATTAAATTTGTTTGTTTGTAAGACGTAATATCCAGAACTTGTACTGATTTGATTACAAAAATTCTGTCACTGATAGTAAGTCTTATTTCCAAATGCTCTAGGATATAGTTTTTTGGTATAGTTGACTTGACACGAACGAAAGTCGCGGGCTAGTGACTAATATAATCATAATAGTAAGGAAATAATAATAATTAAATACCCTTACCGATTTCATAAAATATATAAGTAAAACCGTATGTTAAATTGTCCGTCCATTTCCTGAATTGAAATTTAAAATTAAAATGGATGAACCTGCACCGCGTAATGTAAAAACGGTATGTATCGCACCTTTACAATTCACAATGAAAATAATATTTAAATATCGGGGAATTTAATTGGAACAATGGAAAACGATGCTGATAAAAATAGGAAAAACCAGGCTAAAAACCCGTAAGTCCATTGATGAGTCTAATAACGCATTGTATTAATATTAATAACAAAATAAATGCTCTCGTTTGAATACTCTTTGCTGTGAGAAACGATGGATGGACTGTTTGAAAGATGATATGGCTAGAAAGGGGGGGAGTACCGAGATGACGACTTAGAGACATACGGATGAAGAAGAAATGCTGTGGCGACCACGAATAGATTGAGATAAGGAGACAATAATGACATCGCCAAACATGGTAAAATATAGATTTTCTGCAATTCTTTTCATTTTATTTTAGTAAATATAACCGTTTATATCGTATTGGTATAATTGATCCATAAAAAGATGTTTTATATTACTTTTTAACCGACTTCAAAAAAATGAGGAGATTCTCAATTCGTCTGTATTTTTTTTATGTGTGTTAGCTGAGATCTTTTTCTAGTTGAACCGATTTTGATGATTCTTTTTTTATTTGAAAGCTGATGCTTTTCGCGTGGTCCCATATAAATTATATCAAGATCTTACCAGTTCTTTTCTTTTTGAGTTATCCTTAATAATGCGTATTTTTTTCACTAAGCTTATAAAGATGACGTGTTAATAACTCCCTGACACTGTTATTAACATATCAAGTAGTGGTATACGAATTTGTGTAGGGTAGGTACAACAACTAAAAAGTGAAAAATAAAAACTTTATTACAAAAAAACAGTCTTCAAAAAAAAACACAAAAAAAGTGAAAATTAACTTTAATTTCGGAAGTCGGTGGCAAAAAACGAAAATACAAAAAAAAGACACCAACTTCCGAAATTAAAGTTCACTTAAGTTCGTTTAAGTTTTTCACTTTTTTTTGTGTTTTTTTGGTAGTCGGTAGTATTTTTGCAAAAAAGTTTTTATCGTTTATGTGAAAAACGCTGAAATTCCGCACCTGTTGGCAATAAGTGCCAAAGTTGTATCACAGGATTCACAAATACTGCAGTCATCAATCGGTTTGTCAAGAATGTTGATTACATCGCCCTGTAGCATTGGCGATGATGACAATAGACGGAATGATGTATAGACGCATCGGCCGTTAATTTTGTGCCATTTATGCCAATTCACAGGCATTGCGGAATCCGTCGAGTTATTTAACGTGTCGCGCGTAGTGATGAATGGCTGACAGACGATGTAACTGATAAATGTCCAGGAGGACTAGTGGCACATTTAATACGGACACAACAAGTTTTATTTTTGAATTACTACTTTTTGTGAAGTGTGCAATGTATTTTATGTTTTTACTTGTTTTTTATTTTGGGATGTTATGATACTTTATGGAGGCATTATCCTGCCTTGATTATAATTAAAAGCCGTACAGATGTAGCCTGTAGCAAATAGATAGAAAATATACTTGAGAAAAAAGGAGTTGTGAAAGTGATGAGAATGTGGCAACACTAACAACGAAGACGCACACTTATTAGTCGTATGAAGGTTGCAAGACCAAGCGCGTCGACTGTATACCTCGCCGCCCGTGCCCGCACACCTGCCTGCCGTGGTGTGAGACGGCCGACCCGCTATCGCTCGGTCACGCTAGACAGTGCCCTACATGCTCCGACGGCGAACGCATGCTCATTTGATTCCTCGCACCTAATCGCCCATGCTTATATATTTTGCCTAAATCTACACTTTCTCGTGTTGTCAAAGTACTTTCATATCTTTCTCTATTTTCTTCGTGTCTTGCTATATGCTTTCGTGTTGTTTGTAACTAAACGTCTGTGCTCTTATAATAAACGTTTTCTAAGACTTAAAATAAACGTTTTCTCAAAACTCAACGTTGTTCATGATTTGACAGTGTAAACATTACTAAGCCTACAAAGCCTACAAGAGCAAGAGGGATTCGTAGCATGGCTACGGCGTAGCTCGGTTATGGCGTAGCTCAGCTATGGCGTAGCTCACTGTATGCGGCGAGAGGCAAGCTTACGCGGCCTGAGTCAATGGAAAGCGGTTTTCGTGGACACGGTTTTTATTCACTACATTATATCTATAAAAAAAAAAATTGACGAAGTCAAAACGGTACATAGAATATAAAAAAAAGAAATTGCTACGAAACGATTCTGATGCCGAAAATATAGTTTTTAGAATTTTTCTCGGTCTGTCTGATACCTGACGGTGGTCATTGAATGGGCTATTTGCTAACGACTGGCTGTCTTACGACTTCCACGCGCACGAAGTCGAAGGCAAAGTAAGTATATTATAAGTCGCATATGTTTAAACAGGTACAAACTATAGCTAGAATTACCTTGAGATACAAACGAATTTACAACTTTTTAGGCCAAAATGTATAGCCTATCTTAAGTTATCGAAAGTCAGTTAAACACCAAAACACTAAATAAATTCAGCCATCTACGAACCTGGAACTATGCCGTTTTTCCGCCTTCCACACCTACTCGATACACACAAAGTAAATACGAAAAATTCTCGCCTATGCAGCAATCAGTTGAAATTCGGTCGTTTCGCGAAATCCCCGCTTGAAACGCGACGACCCGTGAACGTACAAACTTGCCTACATACCCTCATTAGGTGTTTGTCCTCCTTATAAAAATGTATTTACTGCCTTTCAGGCAATATTTAACTGAATTCAAAGCCATTATGGGCAATATTGCCCGTTATTTTTACTTAGATTTTTTGAAGGAATATTATATAAGTGTTTGAAGGAGCAGGCAGTTTAAACAGGTAGTGTGTACAGGTGACAATATTTTTGAGAGATGTTTAAGATATAAGTTGGCAAATTTGCGGATGATGAGATACCAAAATGTGGTCGCTACCTGCAACAGAAATTTGCTTGACATTGTGATAAAGTTAAAATGTAATGTGTGCTTGTTTCAAAAGCAGGAAAGATTTATGGTGGTAGGACTTTTCTGAAAGAGCCTTTTACGAAGGAGCTTTATTGCTGCTAATGAACACTAAATTATACTCAAAATCTGTCTGTTTTTCTTGTCAGTTAACGCCACCATTTTATTAATACATTTTGGGTATTTGTGTGACATTTACTATGTAGAACTTTAGACGCATCCAAGTTCAGGGCAAGTATCTAAATTTGTTTTTTTTTTTATCTAGGCGGAAGATAACATTTTATTAATAAATAATATTATTATTATATTACTAGCTGCTGCCCGCGGCTTTGCCCACGAGGACATCGGAAATTATCCCACGGGAACGTGCTAGCTGGACAAAAACCTATGTTACTCCATATTAAATCAGCTATCTGCCAGTGAAAGTCCTGTCAAAATCAGTCCAGCCATTTCGGAAATTAGCCGGAACAAACAGACAGAAAGACAGACAAAAAATGTAAAAATTGTTTTTTGGTTATAAGTACCGTATATACTTTCACATGCATTTAGTAATAAGCTGTTATTTTGACATAACAAACAGACATTTCAATTTTATTTATTTGTTTAAATAGGCAGAAGAAAACAACAAAATTAGTGTCTGACCTCAGGAAGCTCGTTCAAATATTATTCCTTAACAATGGATTAAACCTAGATCTTCCACGTGTCATCACCCTACGGGTCTCATATCGTTCAATAAAAAACTTGTGTCCTCGATACTTATTAGCTCGGTGGAATATATTAAATTCCTCGCTCGGCCGAGTATTTTTCGCAATATTCATATTTTTCATATCTCCCTGTGTATTATGATTCTCTTTGTGATTTTACGGTCTGCTGTGCTGTGTTATGGAACTAGGAATATGAATAGGCTGGATTTCTAGGTTTGCGTTAAGGAGCGTTTGTATTTACGCACAGTCACGAGCAGTAATATATAAACACTGAACAAAATACAAGAGCGAATTTCTCGTGGAATAACGATTGCAACTTTGAGTTCCGAGGGGAAATTCCCGTATTATTAAGCAAGTTCGCATTGGAATCTCAATCTCAATATTTTCATGTAAAAGCCCATTTAATAGGAATATATGAACTTAGACGGTTATATTGATGATTTTAATGATTATAATTCTGTAAATACATATTTGTTACGGTCGCAAATCTTATTTTTTTCAACATACAACCTGACACTGACCTGTAAATAGCAAAACATGTGTGAAATTTTGAATTTCGCGGGCTACTGTGGTGCTTCCTCCTTAAAAAGTTTCTAAGTTTATAGGTATTTGTGCTCGTGAATACACAGTCAAGCCATAAATAATTATGTTAAGCGTTGTTTTTTTTTTTTTGTTCCCGCCTACGTCATTGTCAACAGTTTGAATGATAATGACAGCTCGAAAAGGTGTTTCTAAAGATTTATATGTTGGTTAGCAACATATTTCATCTTTATCTGTACTGTATGATATTATAAAGAAGTACAATTTGTGAGTTTGTATATATAGGGAGTCATCTCCGGAACTAAGGATCCGATTCCAAAAATTCTTTAACTAATGGGAAGCTACGGTATTGAAGAATGTCATAGGGTTATTTTCTTATCATCATAGGATGATTTTTATGTTAAAACAAGAAAATTCAGGCAAACAAAGTCGTGGACAGAAGCTAATGTTTAAAATAACTCTAGTGTTCAAATTGTTATGGTATAAATCATGTAGTATTTACTGTACTATGATCAGCATCTCATATGTTTATCTACCTGAATTGCTCCGTGTACCTAGGTTGAAACTAATACTGCTGTTCTGCGTATTAGTAATAATAATTGCAGATTCTCGGAAAATTATTATCAATGTTATCACTGCTTAGTAAATTGTTTACCAGAGATGACCTGGGTCCAGCTTGTTAGTACATAGATATATAGTTCGTAACACGACCATGAGACCTTAAAGCTGGTTGATGAACACATGAACACGTTTAATATAATATTTACTACATTCACTTCATACATTTTTTGTTACCTATATTGGACTTTAATCTGCCGAGCTTTTTGCTAACTATGTTGGGGTCAGCTTCCAATCTAACCAGATGCAGCTGTATATCAGTCTTTACTACGGGTTGTCAGAAGCCCAAAAGTCTGACAAACAGTCTTACCCAGGGATAGCATGTTAGTTCGTAATTGGGTTGTGGAGGTAAGATTCTCAATTCTTTATTGCGTACCATAGAATAGAATAGAATACTCTTTATTATGTACACCATAAAAATTACAGATATAAATTTAGAAATTTTACATAGGGTGACACAATGGGCGGTCTTATCGCTAAAAGCGATCTTTTACAGACAATCTTTGGATGGATTCAAGGGAGAAGGAGAGACAATAATACAGTTAGTCAGTAGTGTACCATTTACATATACAACAAATACATACATACATAAAATATTTACTTATCTACATATAATATATACAAAAACATGAAACAAGAGCAAGGAAACTAAATGTAATGACAATGTTTAAGGAGAGAGGAAGTGTTTTTTTAACCAGAATTAACTCTAATGTATATAGTTGGTAGGGAAATAATTATATTAGTCACAATTATAGGCCCTGTCGGGCACACCATAGATTATGTAGGAGAGAGGAGGAAGAACACTGGCTGTTTAATATGACAAATGTTATTATTAGTTAAGTACTTAGTAAGTTATATTGTTTTATTAATATAGAATCGAATTTAAGAAATACAATTAGTGTTCAACCCAACTCAAACACCTTTCTGTATTTAAGATTGGGCATTTTATTAACAAGTGCCTGTTATATGCTGTTGTGGTAAATAAAGATTTATAACTGGTGGAAAAATACCCTTTACGAAGCCGAGAGTCACTTTTTCTTCCCGTTATCATGTTTTTTTTTTGTATTGCGTTACTCCTGGGAACCTTCTGGTTACAGAGACATTGAGGGTCTAAGTTTCAACCTTTTTGGACGTTTTCTTACGGAAAGAAGTTTGAAATGTTATAAATTAACTATAAATACTCCCACGATCCCTGTTCAATTGTATGCACCCACAAGCACAATGTTTTGCGTGCGTTATATCGCGCACTACTAAACTGCGAACTTTCACACCAAAAATAAAAGTCGTGTCCCTGGCATTATGTTTGCACAAAGTTTGAAGTACAGATTCACAGATGACGGCTTCGCGATGGGTAATTTTACACTCTGTATATAATTTTTTGCTTTCTTCAAACTTGAGCGCCAAATCTCAACATTCAATGCTTGTTGCCCACAACAAAACTAACAGGTCAAGTGTTTAGTTAATTTAAACCACTTCTGTGCAAGCTGTTTCGTTAATCGTTCCACGCAAGTATACTTACATCTCTCCCAGCGGACAGATAACCCGGGCCTGATGATGGATACTCCTGAATAAATTACGTAGCGGTTAATCGAAGCTCAGGAGGGGATTTAGTTGTGATGCCTCATTGATTACGTGATTAGGCGTAAAAGTTCAAACGTGAGTTTTGGATATTCAGTAAAACATTATATGTCTGTATAGCAACACTCATATTATGGTGAAATTTAACAGAACCATTATATTAATGTCGTGATAGCCTCTCATGCACGAGGTTTGGATGCGATCCGGGCAAGTACTAATGTGACTTTTTCAATTCATAAATGTCCTTTTTAAGTTTATCTGGGACATCACTGACATCGCGGTGAAGGAAAACATCGTGAAGAAACCTGGACTTAGAAATTCCGACATCGCCAACCCGTCTTGAGCAAGCGTGGTGGTCAATGCTCGTGCCTTCTCTGTACGAGACGCCGTTTGCCCCCCAGTGCGACAATAATAGGCTGGTGCTACTGGTATTATTTATAAGCTTATTGTAAATCTCTTGAAAACAAGAGAGAAGCAGAATTTCTGAAGTGATGGCGGCAGGCTGAGTAGTTCCCTGATCGAGTGGTGGTAGAGACTCACCACGTGGGTTTAGATGAAAGCCAAAAGAAAACAGCATCAGTCGAATAAATGAATCAGTTTTGTGTGAAATCTACACAGGTTTGTACAGGAAACACTACTAAAGCTCCACGCTTGAAACCAACATATTATTTCTTACATAACTCCTACACATAGAACGTAGGCCAAACTTTTAGTCAAACGACACACCTATCCACAAACCTTACTACCTCAAAACTGTGTTTTATCAGTTGTGTACGCTAAACATCTTTTAAACACTACATTTATGTGGGAATTTTAATAAAGTAGCACGCACAGCTTTATTTATTGATAATAAATCTGTATAGTCTGTAGCTATATATACAAATATAAAAGCAGGAGTAAGGTCTAAATTTAAAAGAGATGATAGAGAATGAGACGATGAAGATAAAATAGTTGTAAGATGTGTATTTTTATTTATATTTTATTTAATTAAGAACATAAGAACTTGATAACTACCTATATTCTTGCAAATAAATAAATCATTCATTCATTCATTCAAGTTAAACTTTTTTTTTCAAAGTTTCCTTTTAATCTGCACCCCCTACATTTATATATGGAGTTTGACGTAAGACTGACATTAGTAGACACATTATGAACAAGTGTCTAAGTTTAAGACCCATCGTGTTTGACAAGTCAATGTTTTTCTTTGAAATACAGGGTGGCAGGCATCGCCGCGCAACCTGTTACCATAGATTCTATACATGATTCTAAACCACTGCGTTGATCTTTATGGTCAGTTATAAAAAAAAATGCTGTTCCATACATTTTCAACGTGTAGGTATTGCACTTTTCTATGAAACAGCAGTTTTTTTTTTTTATAGCCGACGTAATATTGCTGCACGTTGGTCTAGAATCATGTGCTAAATTCATAGTTACAGTTTGCGCGTCCCTGCCATCCTGCATAGTTTTCAAAATATGTACAATGTTGGTATTCCTTCAATGTGGTTTAAACAAAAGTTTTACCTCATAAGTTTGGTGTGAAAGCCTGAGAAATTATAAGGTTTTAATACCCAACACGATTAACAGTTCCCAATCGTTCCACCTGCTGAAAATCTCCCACCAAGACATGAGTACCCTTGGTTTACCTAAGTCTTTAAATAGACTCCAGACCCAGGTTAATCGAAGACAGGAAAACCTGCTCAGGTGGAGATTCACAGATGTCTCCGCCCTGGAGTGTAAATGTGGTGCTGTTCCACAAACAATGGGGAACTTAATATCGTGTCCAGCGTGTCCTTTTGTCTGCACGTTACAGGAACTGAACTCGTATCCCAATTTTGGACTGACTATATAGACTCCCTTTGACACGCTAAGAAGACGAACGGTTGTTCTGTGATCAGTTGAACGTATATTAATTATTATAATTGACTCACTTGACTGTGATAGCATTGATGATGTTGGTGTAAGCAGACATGAATCTGAAAAGAAGAAAAAATAATACTTAGTACAAAAAAAAGAGATAGACATTTGTGGAGATACTCGTAGTACAAGTAGATGAGTCTGCCGTTAAGGCGTGTTATATCTCCAATAAAGCTGTATCACCAACCTTGGTTGAAGGTATAAACAGGATAATCAGTACATAATGCAACGGGTGATGTTCAAACAAGCAATTCCAATCCGAAACCGTTGGCAATAAAGATTTAAACGAAAAATAAAGAAAAAATAGAAAATGGTTTGAGAACATTAATTGATCACGAAATATGTAGCAGACATATCTACGACATCGGTACTGAAATATGTCCTATTAGAACTGGAAGCTTTCAATAAAATATGCTAAACACCGAGCAACACGTCACACTTTTTCACCATATGAAAACAAACGTCCCGGTACCACTCACACACACAAACACTAAATAATTAATAACACAGGGGAGCCACCGTCGCCAGATTCACACAACAGTTCATACATAAAGCGAATCACGTCTCTGGAGGGAAAAACAATCCATCAGTTGTTGGGTCCCTCAAACGGTACTCCATACACCGCAGACAAGCACACATACCCACACGAGATGAAAAAACACGCAAATACACTACAGGCGCATATTACCACATGAGCAAAACGTACACTCAAAAATGTAGGGAACACACTCACACACCCCAACAGGGTGTATCGACACACATTGCATCTCCACGGACCACACAGACCCAACACAATACTCAGTTGGAATACAAATGTGTGTGTCATAAAGGTGGTTGCAAATGCCAGATTCTGCATTTGAACGTATAATTAAATAATTGTGGCAATGCTAATTGAGATTTTAATATGCAAACTTAATAAGTGGACGTTTGTTTCTGTAGTTGTAATTTAATTGTTGCTTAATTTCCCTCGAGTCGAGAACTACGCTTATTGATATAATAACCATAGTTGTTTGATGAAAAATTTCTAGCTTAATTGACGTTAATCAAATAGTGCATGTTTGATAACTGTGATTTTATTTGCGATGAAATTGAAAAGTAAGTAATAAAAACAAAAAAATAATATTCACTGAAACCGTCAATTTAAAATTGGTATGTTCAAGCAATATTTTAATTTCACAGCTTCCCGGAAATTCCTCGTAACAACACTATTGACACTCAAACAAAAAATGAAACATGAAATGAAAAAGGTGTCTCAAATTCACTATAATCCAAAACTTCAGAATTTAAATTGACAATTCACGTATTTTTAGCGTTCCGTATATAAAGGGTGCCAACGGAACCCTTTTACTAAGCCTTCGCTGTCCAACCGTCCGTCTTTCTGTCAGCAGGCTGTATCTCATGAACCGTTATAGGTAGACAGTTGAAATTTTCACAGAGTGTGTATTTTAACTACCGCTATAACAAGAAATAATACAGATAAAATAAAGTAAAAGATTAAAGGGGGTCTCCATAAAAGAAACGTGTTTTTTTTTTAAATATGTATTCTTAAATATTGCACGGTGGTTCGGAACCTATCGTATGCGAGTCCAACTCGCACTTGGCCGGTTTTTAAGAACGTTTACAACCTAATCTTAGTCACACACAATCAGTCAAAAATACTTTAATATAGCAAAAAAAAAAAATGTTTTTGACACTAACTGTCTCTACGATGAGAATGCGACTAGATTCTAGATAACGTTTTTTTTTAAATACGAGAATCCGCCTTCAGTACAAGTTAATTTGTCGCAACTTCATAACACATCAGCAAGTGTGCAGCAGGCCTAAAGCGCCCCTTCCGAGTTTCTCTTGACCCACATTGGGCTGCAGGGAAAAACTTGCAGATTATCGGGTGCGGTGAAAGTTGGACGCAGCCCGTAATAACGCTGACCAGTTTGCAGTTAGCACTGCTATGTATTGTATGAATCATATATGAATACCGTTTATACAGGTTGGCCCAAATAGAGAGGTCATAAACATCAAATTATCTTAATAAACATAAACTGTTATAAATAAAAAGGTTACAAATGTCTTAAACCGGCAACGCCCATCCTAAGGAACTCATCATAACATAACCGACTTTGTACTACTCGAATATAAATACCTCCTTTTCGATAAAAAATTAAAGAAAGAATATTCCATAACAATGAAAATTACAAAAAATCCGGCCAAGTGCGAGTTGAGCTCGCGCATCGAGGGTTCCGTACCGTTCTATAACAACGGTAAAAAAATCACGTTTGTTGTATGGGAGCCCCCTTAAATATTTATTTTATTCTGTTTTTTAGTATTTTTGTTATAGCGGCAACAGAAATACATCAGCTGTGAAAATTTCAACTGTCTAACTATCACGGTTCATGAGATACAGTCTGGTGACAGACGGACAGAAGGACGGATGGCGGAGTCTTAGTAATAGGGTCCCGTTTTACCCTTTGGTTACGGAACCCTAAAAATAATGTGAAAAAGCCATGTTGAAATAAAGATAGTTTTTTTTTAGAGCGTTTCCCATTTCCAGCACATTAATGTATTTCATACACATAAATTTTCCATATAAATTCTCTAAAAGATGGCGAAAACCGAATTAAAAACCAATTGTGTAATTTAGAAGATGTAAGCGGTTACACAGTTGAACGCGAAAAGTAACCTTGTTTTATAATATGTACAGATAGTCGACACAAAGAAGAAAAATATGAATAAAGTACACATATTCCGCGTGACTCGTCCTACCATCTAAACATAAAAGTACAGTCACACACAAAACATCAATCTAAGAAACAAAATTTGTTGTACCCTCCAATGACTTCATATTAATTTTCCGGGAGGCCTGCCACAGTTGGATTTCAAAGAGAAACTTTGATACCTCCAGTTTTTTATATGTTCCTCGAGGACTCAAAGTAGACGTAAGTACTCCGGGGACCGGGCTATTGGCAATCACTTTTAGTTTAGCATTACTAACGATACAGCGAACGCATCTCTTGAACCTTTATTCGTGTACGCAAGTTGTATGGAAATTGCTGTACAAAATATGTTATAGGTATTTATGACGAAATATTTTTGAAAATAGCAATCCAAGGACCTATAAAAATCACTAAGGTGTAGAATCACGTAGCCGAAATACCGATTAGGTACAGAAGTGTAATTGACGTTTAATATTAGCGATAATATTTTTACCAAAAATATACATACATACACATAACATCACGCCTGTATTCCCCGAAGGGTTAGGCAGAGGTGTACCTATAGCACACCCACATTTCGCCAGTTATGTTTAAGTCCCATGTAATAGGGGGCGAGCCTATTGCCATCAACCGGGCACAAATCCAGACTCCGGGCTGCTACCGACAAATTCCAGATGGAAAAACCCAATAACACTTTGCCCGACCCGGGAATCGAACCCAGGACCTCATGCTCAGCAGTAGCGCTTGCGACCACTAGAGCAACGAGGCAGTCAAACCAAAAAAAAAGTTTGCTATATATCACCGAAACGTAGGAAGATCATGGCATTCGTACCGAAGTGCGAGCTACGGCGTAGCACAACGCATTGCGTAGCAAATGTAGCAGTGCAGCGTAGCAAATAGTTCATTATTTAAAACTCGGTTTATTATTTGAATGAACTATTCTTAAATACATAGTTCGTGCAGATAAGAGAGAGGATGAAGAAGATTAAAATAGCAGTTCTACTAAAATGTAGGTACATAAATATAAAAATACACGTTCTTTGTTGACGTACTCAAGTTTTCTGTTACCCAGATCACATTTAGTCTGAAAGAGTTTATCCCAGACATGTCTCCTCAGGGAACTAAAAAATACAAAAGTATTCGCAAGTAAGTCGTAAGCGAGGATGCTAAATTAAAACTATTATACTGAAAGCGTTGTTTTCGTAAAACAACATTTTCTTTTGTGGAGGTTTTAAAGTCTTTTCTTGCAAAGAGAACTGACATCTGTGGTAAATATTTAATGAGTGCAAATTGCATGCAACTAAGCTAGTCCAGTTACAATTACATCTTGTAGTGTAGAGTAAAAATAATGCATTTAACAAGAGTTGGCACAAGACGTGGCTAAATGAAGTCAACAAAGTATTCCAAATAATAACGACATTAACTATGTACGTTCTTACCGTACATGTTGTACTGTGCGCTAAAACGAAAAAGTTACGTTACCAAATGTGTTAGGTTAGGTTAGAACTGTGACGAACCGCGCGCGAGCCGAGCGAGCGAAGCGAGCAGTGTCGCGGCAGCGGCCGGCGAGCGCTACATCCAAGTTGGTCGCAGTTACTTGGCTATTTATTATTTTACGAACCCAAAATACTAATTATTTGAGGTCCACAAAAAGAGGCGCAATCATTAAATTAGACTGTTCAATAATACTTTTATGTGCAAAACGGGTATTATTAGAGGTTCGATTAATTACATGCCCTGACATAAACAAATCGATCTAAGTGCGTTTAAAACATACGGACAAACAACATTACAAATAAATAATACCAATATAGTACCTTTTGTACCTGCGACACAAATTCCTTTGAAAACATGTGATTTTATGAGTATACCTTAGACCAACAAAACGGCGAAACTACAAACAAACCAATGACACTTACACCGCTCCCCACACCCTTAAAACTTAATAGAACCACCAGAAAAAGTGTTAACATAATCCCTACAAAGTTTATCACACAGAGTAATCGATCATGACACATCGCTGACCCTTTCAAACAAGATATAGGTTATAAAACGGCTACTTGTTTTATAGCGCTCGATGCTCTATGGATTATGAAGCATGGACCATGATTTCCTTCTGAGTTTGACGTTTAAAGAGATGAGGCACAAGGAAATGGGAATCATGTATGTGTCCGCAATTTTATCTTTTGTTGGTGAATGAAAATCAGTAGGTAGAATAGCCATGGGGGCTTAAAAAATATGGTGGGTGTCTTGAGATATACCGTAAGAAAATACAGAAAAAATAAGAAAAGATTTTACACAGTTTCTAATTGCTATCCTTGGCTAATCCAACGTACCTAATTTTTTGGAGACATACAAAACATAACCCTAAATAAATTGTGATGGGCTGGACAAAGGAGAGCTAGACCATGATGATGGTTCGATGACAAACTGATGATTGCAGTAACGTTTTTATGTACCTCTTACTGCTAGGTACTCCCAACATGTACACTCATTCAAAAAACCTGGTCAAGTGCATATCGGACCACACACAATGTAGGGCGTGTAATTCCGTAGTTGGGATGAATTTATCCTCAAAACAAACTTGAAATTGTATTTGAAATCACGGTCAATTCTCCAACTGCAAATGTAAGTTTATAATCGCAAAAAAATAAGTTTTTTGTGTGATAAAACTAAAATTAACGATTTTCAGGCTTTCACTTTTACTAATGCTGTAAGAACTTGCTTCTTTCCAAATTTCATTATTCTAGATCAACGGGAAGTACCCTATAGGTTTCGAGTTATTTGCGACTTGTATCAAAATTTGTCGCATAAATGGTCGTAGTTTTTTATTGCGTGGACTTAGAATCTTAGTTATTTTAGAGCTCAAAGGGACTGTAGACCTACGTATTTGATATTCATTTCAAACTCAAACTCAAAGCATTTATTTCAAATAAACCAATTACAGGCACTTTTGAATTGTCAAGGGGTCGGTCAGTCAGAAAGATGAAGCTAGTTGCCCATTCCAAAGCGTAGTAGGTACCTATGGAGAAGATAGGGCAAGAAACTCCATGGACACTCTTTTAAATCAAAATATGGTTACAAAATATTGGTTACATCGTTCATGTTGAAATTATGCATGTGAGAACGATGCAGAACGTTAAAAGCGTCCGTAATAAAAGACAAAAACAATTCAAATATTAAATTAAATTAAAATAAGCCGTGGCCGCTAAGAAACGACCAGTCCCTACTGACGGCGCCCATTCACGAACATGACCCATGGATCAGCACCATTCAGCTCAACCATTTTGAAGGGAACTTAATGATCCAACACACACGCTACCACCAGCGAGACATTTCAGTGAGCATCACATACTCTCAGCCGCCAGGGCACATTCAAGTCAATGAAAGTAAAACCTAGTAAATGGTAGCTTTATAGTAGGTACATAGTACTCACACATGTGCTATGCAATTATACAATACTATAATAATTTCAACTTGATACCTCCACGCGTTCCCGAGGAAACGAGAAAAAATCTTGACAGACAGACGTACAACGAATTGATCCTATAAGGGTTCCGTTTTTCCTTTTGAGGTTCGGAATCCGAAAAACCATAAGTAAACCACCTTACCCACAAAATCACTTCAGATCTTTCACCTCAACCAAAGCTTTCCGCCGACAAGACGGAATATCTGCCCGTAAGGTAACTCGATTGACCTGTATGTACGTACCTACGTGTGTAGCAGTATTTAGTATACACATGCCGCCAGGTGGCTGTCGCAGCATGCATTTAAATCGAATATTACAAAGCGGATCCGGTTATAACCGCCTTGAGGTTCCTCAGCTTATCTGGTGCGCCAGCACTTATTAAGATAATGGGTTGTGTGGGGAATCGTTTGGAAAATAAAAGATGTTTGAGGTTATAATATTAATTATCTGTGATTACTGCTACAACTTATTTGCTGCGATGCCGATAGAAGGCACTTTTTTGCTAAAGGTAAGTATTAAGTTAAATAAACTTTATTGTACACCAAAATACATAACAAAACAAAAGGTAAGTAGGACTTGACAAACTAACGAATAGATAGTGTATAGATTGCGTATAGTGTCAAATTACTGTATACTTGTAGACAATAGTACATTTTGATGCAAGTATGCAATGAAAAATGCTCACACATATAAAACGACAATTTTCAACACACTTGCAAAGGAAAAATAAATCAAACTTCATAAGCATAATATTTTGTACACTGCATTGTGAACCTAAAAGCGGTACAATACAAGCTACTTTTAGCTCAAAAGCGAAGAGCTTAACAATTATAACTCCTGTTATTCTCCCGAAGGTCACTTCATCTCATTTTCATATTTTAGAATAGAATAGAATAGAATACTCTTTATTATATACATCATAAAAATTACAGATATAAATGTAGATATTTTACATAGGGTGACACAATGGGCGGTATTTTCACCTTTAAAACGATAAATGAAAATCTTGAAGAATCTCATAACGTGTCATGTCAAATATACTGAGAAAGGAGGTAAAATGCTGTGGATACATCAAGATTCCCAGCATTTACTTTACGCTGTGCTGTGTGGCGTCAAATGGCACTAGATTGGCTCAGTTTTATGTCCCTAGACAAACACATGGCCGTTCTGAAATTATATAAACTGTGTAAAAATGAATACGGATATATTTTGTGCTGATTTTCTTGAACGCTACTGCAATATTATGAAAAGAAATGACATTCTTCTTATGATTCAATTCTGACATTCTTTGAGTAAAACCACACAGTCTGGCCACATTGAGATCTTTTCCACTATAAATTCTAATTAGTGACGTTAACGATTTTGATAGTAAAATAATTTAAAAGTGACAGTTAAATAATATTTTATGGGTGTCTGCAGTCTGATTGTATGAACTGTAGGACCATAAAACATCAGTATAATAGCAGGGATAGTAAATTTTATAGGATTTTAAACTACAATGATACAATTCAGTCGTAAACTATCGTTTTATCGCCCATTTTCAATACTATCGACCAACTTTTGTGGCCGGTTCTACATTTTGATTAAAATTCAAATTTTATGACTAGCAATCGTTAACCATTTCACTCTGCCACCAAAGTCCAGTATTTCAGCATGGTCCAGGAAAAAGTAGGTAGTACTTTGTTAGATATTTTTCTGTGAAACACACAATTATAATTGAAAACATTTATATACGTTAATATAACATATTTTTCTGAATATCCTTTCAAGTTTCAGGTTTTCAATTACATCTGCAATATTGGATTTAAATGATAGATAAAGAATGATAAAAGTGGTAGATATTCTGGGTGGCTTCAGGTTATAAGTGAATAGATTGGTCATTCACCACAATATCGGTTAAAATGAGGTGAGTTCGTTTCAAAGAAACGAGAGTATCCAATACTTATGTATATCGTTAAAAACAACAACCTATGCTACAACAGAAGTCTTCACCCTCTACATGGACCCTAATGAATACCTTAATTAACCAATTTCTTCAACTAGCACAAAGGTACCTCTCCCTAAATAGACAATTAATTCGACCAATTCAAGCAGTCTTAAAGACAAATCAGTTTGAAACTTGTGGGAGCTTGTCATCCGGAACGGATATTATCCGGATTATAACCGGTTGTCAGCGAAAAGCGAGTATGTGGAGGATCAAAAGATTCCACTACTTAGACTTATTGTGATTGGATAGAGTTTAGTATGATATAATTTTCCGTTAAAGGTGGAAAACGGAAAACTGTTCTCTCGTCAAGCTAAGTTATAGAAAAAAAAAACAACTCAACGATATCGTGTCCATGTCTACTTAGTCTTGATGCTTTTAACTACGAAGGAATCCAATTATTTTGATAAATGATAAACGATACCCATTTTATTTCTAAATATACTTAAATGAATATTTTAAAAACACTTTTAAACGTCAAAAATAAATAATAATATTTTAAAACTAGATGAGTTCAAATTCAAATTCATTTATTTGCCAGAATGTAGGTTTAGGTGGTCTTATATAACGGCCCCTTTACATTCTACCATTACATAATGTTGTGCATTTTTTTTTTAGTTCGTCATCAACATATAATGGCTCATGCATTAGGAATTTTAAGGAACAAATTAATTTATTCGTCGTCGTCGGTCGTTGTTTCCTAATCCACTACTCCGGGAAAAACACCGAAACAAACTCAGAGGTGTCTTTCAAAGTCCACACATAATTTTGATAAGATAAAGAAAAGAAAAAGCTATTTATTCTGCACAAACAAACCGCACATTACACATACAGAGTAGCCAAAAGCCTCGTATTCAAGCAATAAAAGTTTGACAATGTTGTCTATTGACATGAAGAACTGTAACGGTATTTTGGGCTACTTCGCGAGGAAACGGAGTTGTTCGTGGAGTTTCTTCATAGGAAACAACCAATTGGAACCGTGCACCTAGCTTCTGACGTTTAATAAGTGCCCATGTTGGTTTATGTGAAATAAAATATTTTGATTTGATTTGATTTGAATGTGTTAAAAAAAAATACTACATACATACATAAACTCACGCCTTCTTCCCATGAGGGTAGGCAGAAATTACAGAACGCCACCTGTTACGATCCTTACATACTCCTTTTGCCTCGTTTACATTCATACATTAAAAATATACTATTAAGCAATTTATTTCATGTGTGCAGTCCGACAGTACGATCATCTACAAAAACGTATGTACCATTGCATAATAATTATTAAAAAAAAACTGGTTCTCAAAACCCAAGAGCTTATTTTGACAGCGTGTTAGTTGAATTTATCAGCTTTGCAAAAACCTGGTGTTAGTTAATTAAAGCCCGAAACAGAACAGTCAAGCTACTGTTTTTCGACGCTAGTTTCATAATGTAAGCACCGCTTTAATGTATACTTAGTGAAATAAATAAGTAAGTAGTATTGCTAAAAAGTATTTTTATTCAATGTTTTCTTTGTAACACAAAATTAATGTTGAAAGTTTCATTTACTTTCTAATTAGTTTTTAATGACATTATTTTAATTACAATTTAGAATTCCGAAAGTAAAAACCTTTAATTCTGAATACGTTAATATTACATGTTTTTCTTAATTCCCTTTCAAGTTTTAATACGGTTTCTCTGATCGTAATATAACTTTTATTTTATTTTATGTTTTTAATTACAGCTGCAATATTGGATTCAAGTAAAAAACCATTTGTTTTTTGAATAAATTACTTTACTTTTGAGTTCATTTACTTTTCTTTAATATTTTTTTTATTTACTAATGAGGACTTGTAACTATAAAATAAATATTTCATTTTGTGCCTAGGTACCTATACCTACTTATCATAGAATGTGGTCAAGTTAAATCGGCTGAAAAAGCAAGGTACTAAACTTCCTGTAAACATCCACTCCACGATGTAACAAAAGTTTTGAGTTTTAAAGTTATCCTAGAAATTAAGTAAATTGTCATTTCACACTATGTTCTATAAGGTCAAAAATATCGATCACTTCCCCTATCTAGCTTTAAAACTTAAGTAAAGTTATTATCATGTATACTATACATTATTCCTTATTTTATAATATTCAATATAAATTAATCAGAGCGCGTACAAAAGTTCCTAAGTGTTTCTTAAGCAAGGGCTTATCGCCAACTTCGTAAGGACGTGCCTACACTAACAGCTATACTTTTTCTTAATTTGTTCGCTTTTATATCTCTTTCAACCGTTTCAATTAGCTTTAAAGTCCCGTACAGGTCGTTTCGAACCAACGTTATACATTATGAGTAAATATATAAAAAAATGGTGGAGTTTGCACTTTAACCAAATCAAACCAGAATGTGGAAACGTACATTTAACTTACATTATTTAAACCCCAATTTCTTCATATATTTTTGTGTTCCATTAATAGTACTTTACTGCAGCGACCGACAACAGAGGCATTGATGGAAGAACGTGAAAATGTGGGCCGAGGTGAAGCCGACTGCCGAGGCACACATACGTGAGTCCATCAATGCCGGGTTGCGGCCAAGGCTTGTATAGTACTTTTCTCAAATAATGCGCGGAAATTCAAACAAACTAAATTAATTATAAATTCCAGAAACAATGACGAACAACGATAACTTTTCCCGCGCCAATAATATATGTTCTTTTGTTTCTTTTTCACATTAAACAGCTCTATTTTCTAAGCCAGTATGAGATTTTAATAAAATCTTTGATAAGTTACCTCCTTGGCTGCCATGGGTCGAAGTAAAAAGTTCGTTCCATTTTTAAATTACATGACAGATATAGATTTTCATATTAACATAGCCGGCCACTAAACACAACAGATATGGATTTTTATACTAACATTGCCGGCCGCTGCTCGCATATAATTGACCAGTACAGCATTTTCGATTTATCTTGAAGAAGGTTGTCAAAATAATGCTCAAATTTCCAAGCATATTTGAGAAAATTAATATTTTTTCTAGTCCCTATCAAAGGCAGAATTTATACACACATAAATAATAGAGTCAGAATATTATTTTAGTTTTTGAATAAACATTTTTACTCTGTCCAAATTCATAACGTTAGTAATGTATGCTTTTTGAATACTCATTCATATTTATGACTGATTCTTTTAGAAAAGCTATAATATTCGTGATATTCTTCATTTTCGGACAAACATAATGAATTATTAATTTAAGAGCGATCGTTGGAGTAATTTAATCGTATGTTGTGTATATAGCATAAGCAGCCTATAAAGTTCCCACTGCTGGGATATAGGCCTCCTCTCGGCGACAGGGAGTGGGCTGACATCCACCACGCGGGCCCGGTGCGGGTTGGCGGATTTCACATTCGATGTGTGTGTGTGTCGATGTTGTATTAGTTACCCTCAAATATGTATAGAAAACGGACCTTGACTCGTATCAAAGTAAATAATAAGGTTCACATTTTTTTGCAGGTATCTATGATTATCATGACTTCACCAGTTGTACCGAATTCTATTACCAAGTACCTAAACACCACTTTTGTGCTTTATAAGCATGATTATATTATACTAACTTTGGCCAACGACTTCGACCGCGTGTTTTTTTTTGTTTTAACATGAAATATTATACTCTCGACAATACTGTAGCTATGGTAAGCTACAGTATTGTCGAGTGTATAATATTTCATGTAATAGTGAAAGGATTTTCGAGATCGGATTAGTTGTTGCGAATATATCCCCGACATACAAACTCACAAACTTTCTCTCTCTCTTTATAATAATAGTATAGAAGACAATTTGCTACAAGTAACAACTTTTTTTTACATTACATTAACATAACATCACGCCTGTATTCCCCGAAGGGTTAGGCAGAGGTGTACCTATAGCACACCCACATTTCGCCAGTTATGTTTAAGTCCCATGTAATAGGGGGCGAGCCTATTGCCATCAACCGGGCACAAATCCAGACTCCGGGCTGTTACCGAGAAATTCCAGATGGAAAAACCCAATAACACTTTGCCCGACCCGGGAATCGAACCCAGGACCTAATGCTCAGCAGTAGCGCTTGCGACCACTAGACCAACGAGGCAGTCTCACTTCTCTACCTTTCTAACAACTTTTTTATCTATTCAAAATATCACAGCATCGCCGCTCCAGTGTGGGCCGTACCCAAACCGGAATTTATTAATTATTGTCCAAGGTTTGATACTAAATTCTGTACGCGGCTTCAGTTATTTATTAGTTAATTAAAGTGACAATCTTGCAGCCAGTTACGAACTCACGTTAAGTTAACGGCCCGGTTAAATTATGACGGTTAAGTTAAAATTTAACTTAGATGTTGGTGTTTTGAAGGTGCACAGGGAATTTAAACATTGACGGTAACTGATGCTTGTACTTCCCTGGATGTTTTTTTTTTGTTTGCATGTCTTAATTTTTTGTCTTTTTTTTATAGTTTTGTGTTTTCTTTTCTGTTAATTATATACTAACATAGTTTATAAGTTAATTTAGGTACTAACACAATGTGGGCCTTTTTAGTCTGGAAATAAAAGATTTTATTATTTATTATTATTATTAATTCGCTTTTAATATTAGGGTTTGTCGTGAAAATAGGTTTCTTATTGTGTAATATGGGTACAATTGGTGATACTCGTACTGGTGTTTGGTGGTGGTATTGGTGAATCGGTGGTACCTATTACAAGCACATGAGACATTTCGACTTTTTAACCCACGAAAAAAGGAGGAAGTCGTCGCGTATTTTTTTTTTAATTAATTACGCGTATCTCTTTTTGTCAGGATCAACTAACTTAGCCTTTATAATTAAGAAAATACATTTTTTATTAAATTTCAATAGTATTGACAAAATAAAATATAATAACCTAACCTAACTAAAACTATTAACAAATAAAAAAATGGCGTCAAAAAGATCCTCCGCATCGCTGTCGACTGGTAATATACCCAAGAGACTGGCGGCATTGCCACGTTGTATGGCAATGCTTAGCCTGTGGCCTAGATACAATCCAGCCCTTGGGTCACGGTCACGGTCACGCCTTCATAATTAGTATGGACCAAAAAATAACTACTTTCCCTAGAATACGCTGCGGGCACATTTTAATCTATCTATATCTTATATATATAAAAATGAATCCCTATTTCCCTTGGTCACGCCATCACGCGTGAACGACTGGACCGATTTCGCAATTTTTTTTTTTTGTTGTGTTCGTTTTTGTCAGGAGAAGGATCTTATGAAATAAAAAAATAAGGAAGTTGATCGGAACGTTACAAAATTTAAGAAAACTTAACGCCAATATTAATTTTACATATCTGTCAGTTGTTTGAAATAACTGTCAGCGATTGACAGAATGCGCGCTGCAAATATCGTTTCACAGATGGATCGGTTGATAAATGAGTCGATAGTTTTAGTTTTAGTCAGTAGTCAAAACTAAAACTAAACGACATATGACAATCATAGTTAAGACAGGACCACGTCTGTCGGGTCAGCTTGTTATGAATAAAAATGAGACGCTGTTCGTTGGTAAGCTCATCACTTGAGTATGGCTGGACCAATGTGGCTATTTTTTGTTTTAAAATCTTCGTAATTGACAGAATTAGGATTTTATGGAAAGAAAAAATTGGAAAAAATCTCAGTTTTTTTTTTTAATTCGTGAGTGTCGTCCTTTTTTCTATGAGATTTTTGTATGATTTATTGAAAATTGGACAGGACAATGTCTGTCGGTTCAGCTAGTTCATAATATTACTATCAGTACGATACTTCCAGGAAAGTAACAAGTCCCATTCACACTGCAAATAAAAAACACTTAAAGCTGCTTAATGTTTTCATTCCGCGACTGTAGCTAAAGTTAACAGCTACAACAAGTTTCACTGAATCAGTTATTTGAACCATTTGTCCGTGACGTCACTCGTCTGTGCAATAAAATGTCTATTAGATTCGCCATTGCACGAGATATTGTGCTTGAAAGATGCCTAGATTTAGTTCTTCATTGAAACTAGCTTTCTCTTTTCAAAAGCTTATTATTTTGCTTATTAAGTTGACTGGTAATGGCTAAAATCTTTACGTCTTTAATTAGAACTAGCTTTTGCCCGCGGCTTCGCACGAGTGGATGCCCGTAATTATCCCACGGGAACGTACTACCGGGATAAAAGTATTCTACATGTTAATCCAGGTTATAAACTATCTGTGTTCCAAATTCCATCCAAATCCGTTCATTAGTTTTTGCGTGAAAGAGTAACAAACATCCATCCATCCATCCATCCTCACAAACTGTCACATTTATAATATTAGTAGGATAGGATAGGATGTAAATAATATTATCCATATATATAAAAATTAATCGCCAAAATATATGTACGCGCATAACTTCCGAAAGACTGCACTAAATTGTTTTTTTTTTTTTTTGTGTTCGTTATTGTCAGGACAAGGTTTGTAGTTTTTTTTTTTTGAAGTGAGTGAATGAGACAGAAGAGGTAGGTAGGTAGGGTAGGGTAGGGAGGTAGGTAGGTAGATAAGGTAGGTAGGGTAGGTAGGTAGGGCAGGTAGGTAGGTAGGGTAGGTGTTACATAATTAGTGAGAGATAAAATTGTTTGTGAGTAAGAGATCTCTGGATGTATAGATTCGACTAATTATGTGACTGACAGAAAGCTGCATTATTGCCGGGCCATCATCCGCGTAGCCTTTTCCCAACTACATATGTTGGGGTTGGCTTCCAGTCTGACCGGATGCAACAGAATAGCAGTATTTTACATGGAGCGGCTACCACAATCCAGTTACTGCATAATACGATATCTCTTGGTAAGACTGGTTGTCGGACTTTCGTTCTTCTGATTATGATAAATGATAAATGATTTTATTTCTGTAAGTAGGTTTGTACCAACACTTTAACACGTCAATCATATTTTTTAAACTAGATGAGGTCGGCATTTCCTATCTGACTACTCTGAGAAGAAAGGCCGAAACAAACTCAGAGGTCATAGTCTCTTTTAAAGTCCAGACATAATCTTGGTCAGATCATGTGAAGACCATGTAGATTGGTATCTGAAATGGTCTTTCGAGGAAAGAACCACACAGATTGAGTGGACCTGTCCAGTCAGTCGCATTTGTCAATAATCGTGCAGCTAAAGTCAGGAAGTCAGGACTTAAGGACTTAAGAACTTATCCGTAACGACTGTCAAAAATCCACGAATGACAGCCGTGACCAACGTCTTAACGTGCTTTCTGAGGCACGGAGGGGTCTCGGTATGTAAAGATACCCATCCATGGACCAACCGCGGCAACCTGATCGGTCGACCCGTGCGGATATTGTTATTACTTAGTCGGGCCCCTCTACACTATTGCCGAGTGCCATTGGTTTTTTTTTTTATGACATAGTTGACTTCCCGGTGGACGCAGTCCCGGGCGGAAGCTAGTTTAGCTGTAAATAGCTTAATTTTAAAAATAACTTTCTCAGATTTTGAGACATCGCGTCTTAACCTATATGTGCAAGATTGTCAGCCATTTTGTTTTTATCTATCATGGTAGTTAGTTAAAACTGACGATACTTATTTGTTACATAACCTGTACCCATTCCTTCAGAAAATACACAAAGAAAAAAGAAAGAAAATACGTTTATTTGCGGTAAACGTGACGCAAAGAAAAAACTCACACATACAAAAAAAAAACAGTTAGGGGTAAATATGAGTCACATCCACGCAAAACGGCAATCGCTCAGCAAAATGCTACGGCCCTATGCGAGACAGAGTCACAGCGCTGGTTTTCAGCGATAGCCGGCGTTGACGTGATGACGTCAAAATCAGTGCAGCATACGTGTAATGTTGAGTTTTGTTAAAGTTTAACATACATACATAAATAAGCCAACGCCTGCTTCCCGTGAAGGTAGGCAGAAACTACAGAACGCCACCTGCTTACATGCTCCTTACACGATCCTTACATACTCCTTTTGCTTACGGCCATAGAATAAGTTTAAATAAATGTGTAGGTTATTTGGCGAAATGTTGGTGTACTATAGGTACGCCTCTCTTTTCTTTTTTGGTTGGTAAATCATCGAATAACTTCTCCCACTCTGGGAGGAACGGAAGGGCGTGTTAGACTTTTACTGACTAAAACCCACCCGTGTTCGTTCAGTTGCCTGTGCGCCAAGGCCACGGTAACTATACACGGTAGCAATAAAAGTATTGAGTAACTCTTTCGAACAATCCGCGACCCCGGCAGGCATCGGCCCTATCGGACTCCGTTAATGATGCTGACATCTCTTTGAGGCGCGCGTGGAACACAAATCGCCGTCGACCCGGACCTGATCCTTACCGCACGGCGAGCTGCC
Source organism: Griposia aprilina (assembly GCA_916610205.1). Lineage (NCBI taxonomy): Eukaryota > Metazoa > Arthropoda > Insecta > Lepidoptera > Noctuidae > Griposia > Griposia aprilina. Next base: position 1,759,994 of record OU744295.1, on the reverse strand, counting down.
CATTGCTCGCCGTCCTCAGGCCCGCGCCTACGGTGGCCGGGAATCGGCTACCGATTCCCGACGCCCTGGGCGTCTCCTCCTGCGGTGACTAGGGGCGTGAGGGTGATTGCCTCACCCTCACGCGCTCCACCTCCTCCTGCGAGCATTACTGCTTCGCAGAAGGAGGTGACGGCTTTCCATGCCCTCTCGCTCCGTGCCATGGTCTGGACCAGGGCCGGATGCGAGCAATCACTGCCGTCGATCGCCCCCGCGAGGATACGGCGATGCTCCGCAAGCCGGGCATACCTCCACCGTATGCTCCACCGTATCCTCCGAGCGATCCACACAGTGGTAGCACCCGGGCGGTTCCTCCGACTTTATACGAAACAGGAAACTCCCAAAACAACCATGTCCGGTGAGGACCTGCGTCAGGCGGAAGGTGAGGACGCCGTGGCGCCTCTCAAGCCACTCCTCAAAGCGACTTGACTTACCGCCGAAATTGTGGCGTGCCCATACACATACATAAATAAGCTCACACCTGCTTCCCATGGAGGTAGGCAGAAACTATACAATGTCACCTGCTACGATACTTACATACTCCATTTGTTTACAACAAGTTTAAATAAATATGTAGGTTATTTGTCAAAATGTGGGTGTATAGGTACGCCTCTGCCTAACACTTCCGGGAATACAGGCGTTATGTTATGATATGTTCTAGTATATGTGCAATGTATGTGACAATTAAGTTTTCTGATTAAAACTTAGCTATATCATTATAGTAATGAAATTTTTATACGACAAAAGACGCTTTGTATCCCGTCTCAAGTTCAAAGTCTTAAAACGTAATTTGCACAAAAATGCGCTTTTTAATTCAATCACGTTTCACTTACATGTTGTTTCGAGCGCTGCCAAAATGTCTTGGTAGCGCTTAATTTGTACGATAAGGAAGGAAGGCTGAAAATAAAAATACATACCAGGAAGACACGATTTGTACATATACCTATAATGTACAAATTGAGGCAAAAAATAGGGTAGAGTGCGAATGTTTGCTGGTGCAAACAAATGTAACCTCTGACCCCACGTGATCTTGAGCTTGTTATTATATTGGGTCTTTTAGACGGGGAAAACGTTGCTAAGGAAAAGGACCCAAACTCAAACTCAAAGCATTTATTTCAATTAAACCATTCACAGGCACTTTTGAATTGTCAAAGGAAGGACCTTAGTTTAATTCAGACGTAGGATTGGGGGTGTGTTATAGAAGTATTTTGCCTTGCCTATACCGGTAAATAGCTATACTTCAGGTTTTAGAGCTAGCTATAAAATAAAGTCGCTTTTCGTGTCTGTAAATTGTGTGACCGCTGAGTTCTTCTAAACAACACAATGGTTATTCATGCGGTTTTCACTGTTAGACTATTTATTCCGGAAGGTTTATGTATACCTACATTTATATTAAACTTATAAAGAAATCACGATGTTTTGTCAAGTCTTTAAAACCGTACGAAGCAGGGGCGGGTCTTTAATAGGCTTAATAAATGGACTAATAATATGACATTATAATTAAAGTGGTGACCCGAAAGCCATTGTAATACTCGACTACTCAAATATATTCTGACGGCAAGGTGCTTAGGGTCTGACAGAGCTTTGTGCTTGAATCCATCTTGAAGAAGCATCGATCAGTTCCCCCTCCTGATACTGCCAGACGTAAACAGAAACTAGTTTGTCATACTTCTTCACATCACACAGCATTTGCGATAAGACAGTATTATGTAACAAGCAGTAGTATACTTCAAAACAAAATTAACAAAAAACTAATATATTACATCTAAGCAAACATGGTGCTAAAATCTCAGTGAAAAGATGGTTATTACCATTAGACTAAATACCGAATATATTTTGTCTTCACAAACATATTAATTAAACACACACAATTTTATGCACTACTTACATTCTTTATTAATAAATTAAAACAGTAGCACACAATGTATTTAGTTGTTTTTTTTTTATGGGTTTGCTTTTGACTCTAGTCTAGGTTAGAGATGATAGAGACAAAGTCGACGATGGAGTGAGCTTACCCAGAAGAAGCCTGTTCACTCTCACTTTGAAGAGATTTGAGTTGTATGCGGTCGGAAACACAGACGCAGGTAGAGAATTCCACTCTTTTGCTGTGCGCATTATAAAATATGTTTAGAAGCGCTTAGTGCGAATTGGTGGAATAGCAACTAGGTAGGGATCGTAACTTGCAGTGCGCCTAGATTTCCGATGGTAGAAGGGGGCCGGTGGAATGAGGTCGTGGAGTTCTTGGGCACACTCACCGAAGTACAATCTGTAGAAGACCGACAAGCAGGCAACCTTGCGGCAATGAGCCAAACTGTGAAGCTTGGCATCCACCAGTTTTATGTCGCCAATGAGTCTCTTAGCTCTGCATTCCGTTGAGTCCAGCGCGGTAAGTTGGTATTTAGCTGAGCCATCCCAAAGGTGGCTGCAATACTCCATGCAGGATCGGACTTGCGCTTTGTACAGGGTTTAAAATTAGGTTATAAAATAACGAAATTGTCAGCTGAGTGCTATCTTCTGAGATACAGGCCTCGCCTAGTTCAGAAAATAGAGTCAATACCAGGTAAACCTCTCTTTACCACCAAAAATGCTGCTGAATTATTATTGTATAATGTATATGACATTAGTATGCTTATCTAGTATTAAGTACTTCCAATATGTAGTCTTTGTTGATATGCTGGTGAGAAATAAACTATTTTTTTTAAATTATTATGATAGTGGGTACCTTTGTATATGGCTGCGTTCTTGTAGGATATTCCTTTTAGATATTCTTCCTCTAGGAAAGTTGGAAAATGAAAAGCGCATTATTCCTTACCCTTTTTGAAAATACATAGATAGAGTCACAGTTCATCAATGCAAAGAAAAAACAAGTGATACAACTACGTACGGAACACATATCATTTTTGTGTCTGCGCGAAAAATTGCTCAACCCCGAACTGGGTCAATTTCCTTCAGTTTTTGTTTGAAAAACTTTTCTACCGGGAAATAGAATATTCGTTCGTAGCCTGTATTGTTTTAATACGTAATTCCAGGGAGTAGTAGCAGGGTTTCCGCTGAGTTATTGAAAATATACCCAGTTATTATATTATATTGTAATTTGAAGTGTGCCATTCCTTAATTGCTTGTTGAGTTCTATCGGGCTGTTATTTAAAAACTTTTTTATTGTTTTAATGTCTTAAAAATCACAATCTAAAGCTAGAATTTTATGATTGGGGAAGTCATTCTAGGGTTTTCTTAAACCAAATGAGGATTAATACTTATTTATTTATTTTAACTTCATGTACAATAGTAGTAGTCGCTTTCAGCGATAAGACCGCCCATTGTGTCACCCTATGTAAAGTTTCTACATTTATATCTGTAATATTTATGGTGTCCATAATAAAGAGTATTCTATTCTATTCCAATACTGTGGCAGTCAACCTTTGGACTGAAAGGACTATGCTTCTAAAATATTAATGTTAACATTTATTTCTACGGTACAAATATAACGTTCTCAAAGAAAAAATCAAAACCATAGATCTTTTCGTACCTATAAACAAAACAAAATTAACCGACAAACAAACAACTTCAATAATAACAAGACAATCTCATAAATACTAATATTTCAGAAGGTTATTAACTAATAAAAAGTAGTCCCTCGTACAATACTCACTCCGGGTTGAGTATACGAGTACTAAGGGGTAGCGGACCTCCCCTGCAAATACGATAAAAACACAAATACTTGGAGGCTTGAACACAGAATGAGAATGAGTAGAAGTGACACTCTCTTGAAGAATGCATTATAAATGCCTACAGTTTTGTGCCTAAGAAACGCTTACGCGCTTCGCGCTCGATCATAAAAAAATTGGAGAACCCTTGTGTAGCTTTTGGAGAGCAGCACTAACTAATTTCATAACAAACTTTCAACCACAATCCGAGGGTTCTGTAAGAAATTCCTAATCCATTACTAACATAGGTTTGAAAAATTCGTTTGCTGACAAACTAAATAACGCAATGAACATGGCTAAACTGTCATAATGACAGAATTGCCATGATCCATTGCATATATGTATGTTACGTAAGTCCTGCGGGTCTTCGCTATAAGGTGGCGAGTGGTAGGTGATTAATTCGGGGCATCTACATTTATAGGTATGCACCAAGGAAAATATCCCTATATGACTTTCGCTTCTGAACGGTTTTTTATTCTATGGCTACCATGACTGAGGTATTTATCTACACGCTTTTCCTCAATAAAGAGCTTCAAGTTTTTCTAATCAGGTCACCAATGGAATGATTGAATTAACTTATGCTAAAAACATCGACATAATAATTATTATGTTGTATGTTGGTAAAATGGGTTACATACAAATATACAAGGAATATAGCCATACTTCTAGATGGAATCAATACAAAAGATCGTTATTATGGAGAGAAGACGTAATTTGAGCCGAGAAGAAATGATCAGACCCGTAGGAATGTTGGAAGCTGGTTCTCGGCAACGTGCTGTGGCAATCGCTCTGGGCACTACGCAGTGTGTTACAAGTCGACTTTGAACACGTTACCGCATTACTGGCAGCGTGGCAGATACATGGATGACGAGCTCGCATCACCACACGAAGACAAGATCGTTACATAGAAATTACTGCTCGAAGAAATTCTTAATACACTACTAAAGTTTCTAATATTATAATTCAATTATGATTCGAAATACACGTAGCGCCATCTAGCGTCCAACAGCAAATTGTGACCGTCGAAAGTTATTGTTTTTTCCCTCGGGAACAGTACTTTTTTATGGATGAAAGTACCCTATATCGTTTTCTGTGCCCCTGATAACGTATATACAAAATTTCATGATGGTCGGTTCAGTGGTTTAGGCGTGAAAAAGTAAAAAAACAAACATACTTACTTTCGCATTTATAATATTAGTTAGGACTAGTTAGGGTTAAGAAGTGAAATGTAAATATTGTACGGATAAGAAATTAAAAGGCTTTTTTATTATTTTATGTAGGTAAAATTCAGTAATTATTATTAGTGTTTTAAGATAGGCGATATTAATCCTCAAAGATAATTTGCAAGTGGTCAAGACAAATCCTGTATAACGAAACCGTGTCTAGCTCTAAATAAGTAAAATCGTCTGGACCTTCACAGAAACAGCATCAGCTACTGGTCACTTCACAGGAAATAGCAAAACATATGAAAAAACGCCAGAAGGACGATTCCCGTATTTTTAAGAACGCGAACGTTCTCTTTCTAATCTCAGTCTCAATATGTCTAAAGTATCTCTAATTTACAATACAGAGTACAATACCTACATTTTCGACATTGATTGTCGCCGAGATGACATTACGACTAGATTTTGAACGTTTTTAAATACGGGAAATGACCTACTGAAATAGGAAATATGTTTGACAACGTCCAGTACAAGTAGCACTAATGTAAAGAAACCACACTTAAAAATAATTTTACACAACACCCACCTACGCCTACAACTACAATAAAACAACAGACTATATGTAACAACAATGCATCGGCAAATAAATACAAAAGATCATAAGAGTGCACACCAATATTGACAAGCATTAACCCCATACTGCAGCCCCTAGTTAGCTTACACACGATAAGCGCCTCGCAGCGATGCTCGCATGTTTTCCTACCGGCATCGCGTTGAGCAGCGTATTTACATAAATCAATAAATACATCCACTCCACGGTAATACTTGGATGCAGGCATGCTTGTTTTAAAATGTAACGAACGCTGTTACATGTTGTAGCTGTCAGAGGAATTAGGGCAGTCTTTTTGTAAAGTCGCATGAATTTTGTTTGAATGGCTTTTGAATGGACAGGGTTTGGAGATTATCTACTTCTTTATTATAGATTTGTTGTGGGGCTTGGGAATTTCATTTGTTTGGTCAATACCTAGTAACTTTTTCGCAACTCTTTACATGCTATTTAATTAAGTAGGTATGTGTATAGCTTGGACTGCCAGAAAAGCCTAAACAAGCAATCACCGACTTATATTTTTACAGATTTCAAGCAATAATGGCCAAAAAACGCGCGTTTATCAATAAGAATACGCGCAAATCTCAAAAAAATAACCCCTTTCGACAGGCATAATATCAAAGAATCAGTCAAACATGACCCATAAACTGCAATACTCGCAAAACGCTCGCTCGCTGATTCACGCACAACAGTACAGCCGATAGGGGAGCGATCCCAAATCAATTTTTACATTTCGTTGACACGTTATATTTTTACCTTTTCAATATTTGTCTCCAGTTTTTTTGCCGGATGAAGTTGTATTGGGTGCTACCTGTTTGCTTTGGACGTAATCTTTGGTTTATGAACGCACGTTTCCAAACCGTTATTAATTCTGTTGGTTTAGATTGTTTGAATATTAATTATTTGTATTTCTGTGGAGGTTCGATGGAGTTGTCAGAATTTTATTTGTGCATAAAATTCAAAAGAGGTGCTTTTTTGATAACTACATTGTTACATACTTGAAGTTAACTTTTCTCTGTATTTTGTAAAATAAAGATAGCAAACCAAGTGTGTATAAAGCTAGATATATTAAACTGATAATTTTTACTACAACAATAATATTAAACCTCATTTGACTTCACAAAACCATCTATTTTCACCTTATCAAAATTAAACTTACCTATCTACTACCTAAATCTAATAAACACAATTCAACAACAATATCGCATCAACAACTAGCGCAAGCATTGTAGGGTTAACATTCTACGCGTACTGCACTCCGTCACTATTTTTTTATAAATTTATTTATTTATAATTGCCTGAAATCTTTCAAATCAAATCAAATCAAAATATTTTATTTCACATAAACCAACATGGGCACTTATGAAACGTCAGAAGCTAGGTGCACGGTTCCAATTGGTTGTTTCCTATGGAGAAGAGCCGGCAAGAAACACCACGGTTACTTGTTTTTTAAATAAGGGGATTTTACAATGTTTCAAATTAATGTTGATAGTTATGGGAGGACAGTGTAGGCCTGTCAAGAAGTAACAGGTACTCAACAAAATAGAAAAGGTCTACAAATCTACAGTCTACAAGGTAGGCCTACAACGTTCTCACATTCACAATGTATAGAAGAACCTATATTAAAATAAAAGCCTATTTAAACCAAATGATATGATTACCATTACAACTGTCAAATAATTAGAAGATTATGTCAAAGAAAGTAAAAAACAAAAAACTTCGTAATTTGGGAGCAGTTAATAGACATTTACTTAGTGATGCTGTTAATGAGGTACCAAGGAAGCCACATGTGCAGAAGGAATTATTGCCAAACGAAAACTTGTCATAAAAAAAAACAAAAGGAGCATGTAAGGATCGTAGCAGGTGGCGTTCCGTAGTTTCTGCCTACCTCCAAGATAGGAAGGCGTGAGTTTGATGTATGTTGTATGTGTAAATTGTCTTAAACTACCCTAGGCAGAATCAGATGGATTGGTGATTCCAGTTAATTATGAAATAATCCCTTAGGTACAACACCCACCAGGCGCGGATACAGAGGGGGGGCAACGGGGCAACAATTGCAACCCCCCCCCCCTCTGGGATTCGACAAAACCGAGTCTAAAACTCTAAATTAGACATAAACTTAGTATTACAATGTGTATTATCATCGTAGTCATCTTCGAAATGGGAGCCCATTCTTGACTTTACGGAAAATAGGTGCCAAAGATTTTTTTAAAGGCGGCTTTCACGGCCTGAGAACCTCCCCCCCCCCCCCTCCCTAAGTTAGAAAACATACCCACGAACATGAAAATTAGTCTTTTTGCGAATCATCAGTATTTCATTTGTGACGGCGAAAAACAGGGAAACAAGCACCTCGAAATCAGAGCCAATTCAAAATGTATTTTTGGAACTTTAAGCAATAAAGGTTTGAAAAATAACTGGAAATATAAATTAAATTCTTCGAAATTGAAAACAAAAAAACTTAATTTAACAAAATACGTTTTAAATTCTTTGAAATGATAATTACTCCAGTAATATCTAAACCAATATTATAAAGAGAAAAGATTTAAATTTTTGTATGTTTGTTTGTTACGCTTTCACGCTAAAATGGCTGAATGGATTTGGATGACATTTGGGACATGGGTAGGCCATAGGATACTTTTTATCCCGATATTTCCATGTAATCGAGATCTATGCAGGTAAAACCGCAGAGCGCAGCTAGTTAATTAATTTAATAAACTAGTACTCAAAACATATGAGTACTTTACGTAACGTTAATTTGTACATGAGTATTAATTGAATTTATGTAACCGCCATTATGTGCCTTTAGAGGGTTGCAAATTAACAATAACAATTAAGGGTCAAAGTAAATTAAATGGCGAACCATAACAGACAGGGGTTTCTGCGTCATTCTTCTCCATATGGAACTACCTTATGGAAGGGGCGCCTAGAAGCAATTCTATTATTTTGTAAATTTTGACGTTCAAAAGTGCTTTGATATAAATGATTTGACTTTGAATATCGACGATAAAACCGAAAAAAAAAAAACTATTTGTAATAATCCCCCTGCAAAGCATAAGCGTCTTCTCATACAGAGGAGGCATGAGCTGATCACCACGCTTGCTGCGTGCGGGTTGGCGATTTCATACAGAGTTTCCTCACAATGTTTACCTAGGCTACTAGGCAGTGATGTCAAAGATTTTACCTAGAACTTTGACTTGCCAGCAATAGCCTCGCCCCCTATTACATGGGACTTAAACATAACTGGTGTAATGTGGGTGTACTATAGGTACACCTCTGTCTAATACTTCGAAGATTACGGGCGTAATGTTATGTTATGATATTATTTTTACTTGCAAGACTTTGGACTCGTATTTTTGTCCCCAAAAACAAGCCTTCGAAAGAAAGTTGAATAAAGAGTGTTGAAATAAAATGAATTTATAATATTTCCGTGAATAGTCTCTCTACCAATGTTGAATGTATTTCTTTATTAATTATTCCTACCTTGTAAAGAAAAGAAATACCAAGTCAACAAGCTCAAAAGGTTATTTTAAGTGCTGTACAAAATTCCTGGAACAGTATCTAGGTACCTACACTACTTAGTCAAGTCTTTTGTTTTATTTTTTATTGTTGTTCATTCTTTATGTATGTATGTTATTGTTATAGTAATTACTGTTTATTTATTTGACTGCCACGTTGGTCTAGTGGCCGCAAGCGCTACTGCTGAGCATGAGGTCCTGGGTTCGATTCCCGGGTCGGGCAAAGTGTTATCGGGTTTTTCCATCTGGAATTTCTCGGTAGCAGCCCGGGGTCTAGATTTGTGCCCGGTTGATGGCAATAGGCTCGCCCCCTATTACATGGGACTTAAACATAACTGGCGAAATGTGGGTGTGCTATAGGTACACCTCTGCCTAACCCTTCGGGGAATACAGGCGTAATGTTATGTTATGTTATTTTACTTCGAAGGTCCTAGTTTATCATTTGTGACTTCAAGTTACAGCGATATGAACATAATGCACCACTGCATATGTAAGCGGGCTCGCCTTTTATGCCTGGAGGCTTTAATTTAGTTATTAAGTTCTGCTTACGTTTTTATTATTTACAAGCTGACCCGACAGACGTCGTCCTGTCTTAACTATGAATGTCATAATGTCGTTTAGTTTTAGTTTTGACTATTGACAAAAACTCAAACTATCGACTCATTTATCAACCGATCCATCTGTGTTAAACGATATTTGCAGCGCGCATTCTGTCAATCGCTGACAGTTATTTCAAACAACTGACAGTTATGTAAAATTAATACTGGCGTTAGGTTTTCTTAAATTTTGTAACGTTCCGATCAGCTTCGTTATTTTTTTCTTTCATAAGATCCTTCTCCCGACAATAACGAACACAACAAAAATTTTAGTGAAATCGCTCCAGCCGTTCACGCGTGATGGCGTGACCAAGGGAAATAGGGATTCATTTTTATATATATAGATTTCTGCTTGAGTATCGATTTCAATGTTTTTGTTGGTATATTGGCGTGTGCTAGCTGACATTATGGCAAATAATTTAATTTAATGTTTTGTGTTTCGTAATGTCAATTACTTACTATTGTATAGAATCAGTTTTTCTAACTGAACAGACGGCTGTGCTGTTGGGGAGTTTGTGGCGGCACTTCTTCCCAGCTAAAGCACTATGAAGTTCTGAAGGGTGGGCATTTTGGGGGGCTGCCTTATGTAAATTTGACGTTCAAAAAGTGCTGATTCTATAAAGCCTAGTTTCAATAAATGACTTTTGGTTGTATGTAACACACGTAATTACGTGGCAATTTTAATTATTTCAATGAAAATACATAAATAAGGAAATTTGGAATATATTAGATAAGTTTCATAACATCATACTCTGAAACGGAAAGAATACAAGGCAAGCGTACTAATGCAGTTTAATTCACTAACAAAATATCAAAGAGGGTACTAAAATAAAAAATAAATTAATATCAAAATTAAATATCAAAAGTACAACATGACAAATTAGAACGTATCTAAAAGGGACAGTTTTTAAAACAATAAAACTTTAATGTAACAAGTAAGTAGGGCCACCATATTGTTACAAATTTAAGGATAATTGGATGTTGTAATTGGCTTTGAATTTGTATCAGCAGAGCCAGCGGGTTCACTAGAGTTTTGAATTGCCTGGTTAAAAGTTGCATGAGTCCTTAATTTTATTTTTATTAAAAGATGGACAGATTATCTGGACAAAACAAACGACTAGTGGTCAAAGTCATGAGTAAAGACCTTTGCCGAGCAGTGGGATGATGCATGCTGACAGTAACCAGTATTCAAAGAAATGGAGCTAACATTTTATTCTGAAAACTTAAATTAACTTAACGTTATGCAATATAGACTACTAGCCTTTAAATGAGATACTTACCTACATAGAACATAATAAACATTTTATCTAAAAACGCTGCTCTCTCTTCTTTTCATCCATCTCACTTATAAATTACGCATCAACTGATTAATAAAATAGAACACTTATAATAATTACTATGAACACTAAGTAAAGAAAGCTACACATCTATAAAGCAATAGACAACAAATCCAATACAACAAGATACGTTTATTTTAACCTTTTTACTGTCGGAGAATCTGTCCTTAATTCGCCATAAACATACGCTCCCTAGTAGAGCTATGACCTCTGGCAGTAAATCTTATGTCTCTACCCGCTCTATCGAAGTGTTTACGAGTTGACTTGGACTCTAGCGTTCATAGCAAAGTGCTTTATTGTATAATAAACACTGAAAACGTCTCTACGCTGACATCTTTGTTGAGACTCTACGTTCAGGAATGAGAGGTTGATGACCTTAGGTAAAATTGATAATTTAAAACACGGTTTTGAAAATAAAGAATGTAGCGTCAAAGGGTTAGACTCAAATTGACTTTGTTTTTGAAAAGTACTGTTTTATTATATAACGCCCACTACCAACGTCGGTGAAGAAAATTATCCAGAGAAAACTATGACTACAATAGTCTGAAATCGTCAAAACACAGTCAGCAAGTATGGTAATTAATGATCGATAGTTAAAGAAAAGAAAGAAAATACATTTATTTAGCACATACTACAAAGCATACAACACAACATATACAAGTAAAAAATTAAACAAATAAAATATTGCAAAGTGCGATGTGAGAAATTAGCAGGAAAGTGTGCCTCGCGGCTCGCGGTGTGTGGTTCTTGCAATAAACAGTAAAAAGCATTGATGGCCCAGTGGTACCAGCCCGCGCTTGTTGTAAGTTTTGGGTTTGAACCCAGGCAGCGCATTACTTTGTAAAATTGAATTGACCACCACTGCTCTCAAAACGGTGAAGGAATACATCGTGAGGAAACTGGCATTCATTTTGTAATATCTTGATTTAAAAAGAGTGTCCTTGGAGTTTCTTGCCCTTTCTTCTCCATAGAGATCTACGTTTTGGAATGGGCAACTACACTCGAGAGCAATGAATCCGGGTCACTTAAAGAATCCTAAAAATCTCGGAAACTAAAAATGCTAGGTTAATGCAATAAATTGTATTTAATAGACAATGTAATACTGCTTAAATGAAGGTATTAAAACTTCTTAGTTATTGTAAAGTTATATCATAAAAAAATCAAATTTGAAAAAGGGCCACTTTCGAAGATGGAACTACGAAATTACAGCATTTGGTTTTGCTTTTGTTTGTAATCTGTCATTTATGTGGGTACATAAACCATGTTGATAGTGCTCTATATTCATTATTCAAGCTGAAATTATGTCGCTTACGCCTGAAGAATGCACCAGAATACTTACAATGCTGGAAACCGGCCGGAGTCAGCGCGATACAGCCAGGACTGTCAGTGTGTCGCTGTCAACAGTACAAAGAGTTCTCCGACGTTACGAAGAAACTGGTTCTAACCTACGCAGACCAGGAACGGGCAGAACCAGGTGTACCACAGCACGAGAAGACCGATACTTGGTGAACACCATGCTTCGAAATCGCTTTCTCACAGGAACTGAACTCACAAATCAGTTTCGACGCCTCGGAGGAAGTAACCCAAGTGCATGGACAGTAAGACGTCGGCTTGCTGAATCTAACTTAAAACCCCTTAGACCTGCAAACGGCCCTAAACTGGAGCGTGGGCATCGTATTTCAAGACTAAGATATGCCCAGAGCCACGTAAATTGGAGTATTGAAGATTGGTCAAAAGTTATGTTCTCCGACGAATCAAAATTTATGCTCTACAAGCACGATGGAAGACACAGAGTGTATCGAAGACCAGGGGAAAGATTCAAGCAAGCATGCATCGAAGAAAAAGTAGCCTACGGTGGTGGGTCTGTACTTGTGTGGGCCGGAATTTCTTCTGAAAGTCGCACAGAGCTGGTGATCATAGAAAACGGCTCTTTAACTAGCGTAAGATATGTGGAAAAAATCCTCAATGATCACGTTGGTCCATTTATGGTCAATTTAGGTGAGGATGCTATATTTATGCATGACAATGCCCGACCTCATACAGGTAGGATTGTGAATGACTACCTTCAAGAGATGAACATTACTCGTATGGAGTGGCCAGCGCGCAGCCCGGATATCAACCCGATCGAGCATGCTTGGGACGAGCTAGGCAGATGCGTAAAACAACGAAACCCTCCCCCAATCACGCTTCGTGAGCTCAAAATTGCTCTCACAGAGGAATGGGAGAATATTCCCCAAAATCGTATAAGGAACTTGGTGTACAGCATGCCAAACCGCGTAAACGCAGTAATGGAAGCACGAGGAGGCAATACGAAGTATTAAAATTCAAGAAAATCGTAATAAAGTTCAAAAATTTCATGTTTCCTATTTTTGTTTTAAGGAGAGATCAGCAGTTTTTTTCTTTATGTAATTTTGTGTTAATAAAATGTATGGTGACTCATATTTTTTTTACTTTCATTTAAGGAGTATTACATTGTCTATTAAATACAATTTATTGCATTAACCTATCATTTTTAGTTTCCGAGATTTTTAACATTCTTTAAGTGACCCGGATTCATTGCTCTCGAGTGTAGCTTCTACTTTCTGACTAACTGACCGACTCTTTGACAATTCAAAAGTGCCTGTAAATGGTTTAATTGAAATAAATGCTTTGAGTTTGAGTTTAGGCATGTCCTAGAACCAAAAATTCGAATACATGCTACATCCACGAATCCGCACTGGGCCCGCGTGCTGGATTACGGCCCACTCTCTCTCAAAGAAAGGAGGTCAGTGTCCCAGCAGTGGGAATATTATAGGCTGATTATGTTAAATAGTAAGAAGTTAATATTAGGTGTAATGACGTTATCCGTTTGCCAAAGTTAGGTTAAATGCTCCCTAAATTCTAAATATAGATTTAATCTGGTACTTATTATATCATTTGATAGTCACTGGTCATTAATTAGGCCTGCTTATCATACATATCTATAATTGGTGGCAATATGCATAATTAATAATGAGATTACCTTATTGTATAATTAGAATATATTATTATGTCATTACATCGTACTCAAACAACAATGTTATTTAATAAAAATAAAAATATATCGGCCAAGTGCGTGTCGGACCACGTACAATGAAAGGTTCCGTAGTTGGGCTGAATTTATTCCAAGAATATGTTCACCCATACGTTCCAACTGCAAATGTAAGTTGGCCAATTGTTACTGGTTAACTTGTAAAGCCTACTTAACTGTGATAGTTTTCCTTTTAATTTCCTTATATTAAATTAATTTATTTTCGTATTTTTTTCACATGTTCAAAAACAGCCATTTAGCTGGCATGGGGACACACACTTGACTCTCACAAATTACCACTTTAAAGGTTAATCGAAAAAATTATTTCAAAAACCCGCAATATTTTTGAAAGGACACCATGTATAAGACGAGAAAAATAACCAAAAACCAAAAATATAATAACCAAAAATAACATTAAAAAAAATCAAGATTTTATTTTACCACTTTGTGGACGTGACTTATATGTATGTCCATACCAAATTACAGCTTTCTAGTGCTAAGAGTCTCTGAGCTAAGCTGCGGACAGACGGGCGGACGGACATGGTGAAACTATATTATAAGGGTTCCTTGTTGACTACAGAACCCTAGAAAGATAATTTGACAAGTAAAAAATTATATTTTACGTAGAAATCTTTAGGGGAATAAACATTAGGTAATAAATAATAAACATACAGCTTACAGTAAGATTTAGTGTCGTTTTAATGCTCATTTTCCAATACTATACAAACGTTCCACACAATAACTTTAATGTTCTCATAAACCTCTGTAAAGGCGATCTCTGACAGTTTCGCTATAATCACCATTACGCATAGGAAAAGAGTTGGAATCTACAACCAGCGTCCCTAAGGCCATAAACTGGGAATCTTACTTCGCTAAAACCACCGGGCCGGCAGTCTCGACTAGATAGCGACACTGTCGCAAACTACCGATTGCTAAATATTAAGGCGCTTCGCTGACCAAACGACCTTGAGCGTTCGGTCCTTCTCTGTCCCGTCGGGGAGTCTCGCTCTGTCTCGCTCCCTCCGTATGCTCATTAATCATAAAATTCACAAAAATTATGAAATTATTTGAATAAAAAAAGACAAGTAAAGTTTTAAAATAAAATAAAACGTGCATTATTTAGATTTTTAAATTATCTATCCATTAGTGTAATCCTCAAATGAATAGAACGTCACCTTTAGCAAAAGATGCATGCAAACAATAATTTTAGTCACTTTTTTACAAGGAGATTTTAGATGTATTTATAACACATAAAAACAAATAAGAACGTGCAATGTGATGATAGGGTATCGAAGATTAATAATGTGCTTTTAGATGTAGTTTATTACCCATAGTGAAAGAGTTAATAGCCTCTGAATAACGCACTATGACCAGGTTTTGGTCGGGGTACCGCCTTAAGGTGAATCCTCAGTTACAGCCCGCAAAATTAAATTTTTCTTTAGTTTTTTGCAATTTGCCGCTCTGTTTTACGTCGTATGTTGATCAAAATGCGATTCTCGACTGTGGGAATTATATAGTTATCGAATAATAATCATCAGTTTCATATCAATCGCCAAATTCAAAGAAAATTTGAATTTGGCGGGCTACAACTGAGGTTTCACCTTAATATTTAGCGATCGGTAGTTTGCGACAGCGTCGCTATCTACGTCGAGACGAGCCAGGGGCTACCAGTACCTACATAATCATACTGGGGTAATTTTTGAGACAGGGCGGTAAGGGCAAGTGTCGTAAACGTCGAAGCAACAGGAAAACGTTCTTTATAGACTATCTTTAACTTTTTGAGTAATTTCTAACAGCATTAACAGATTTTGGAAAAAAACTACAGTCAGCTAAAAAGCACAAAGTTTTATTTTTATGATGCCAATCATTGAAGTTTAAGGATTAAAAGACACTTCTAAACCAACATAGGTTAGAGTTTTAGGAAAGTCAAAATACTTTTTCATAATCAAAAAGTTAAGATCAGTCTCCCATGAACGTTTTCCTGAACAGTATTTTTATCTCACGAAGCGACAACGCGCGCTTTACTTGTGGTTACCAAGCGTACAAACACGCAGTGAATGTGTGCGTCAAGACGAGTAGCGTCAGCACATTACACGCACACACACTTCCGACTTCGCCACTGTCTCGGACGGCACTGAGAGCTCCTGCGCTTGCACACACATTCACAGCGTGTTTGTACACTTGGTAACCACAAGTAAAGCGCGCGTCGCTTCGTTAAATACAAATACTATAGCTACAACGGTTAAGGTAGCTACATGCTCTTACTGCCCCGTCTCAAAATCCACCTTGTATGCACAATGATACCTACTGCCACTATTTTCAAGTTTAATTCTTCTTCTTAATGTGTCAATGGCAATATAAATTGAGTCAGTCCAATATTCGGCTACGAATTTTCTGCCTACAGTTGCATCCATCCCTTCATGTTTAATTAATCAAAAGACTTTTATATCAACAACAGTCGAACTAACCCCAGAAACACTCAGTAACTCCTTTTTACCCAGAAACTGAATCAACACAGCATCAAAAACAAACAATTTATCGTAAATGCTAAAAATAATATATTCCATATAAAAAAGTGATTGAAAAATAACACAAAACTTGTTGTAGATGGCCAAAGACAAATTTATGAGAGCCAATAAATATTTATTGAAGTCTTTGAACCACATTCCGAGCGGGGATGAAACGGAATGAAAGGGGGATGTAAGGGGATGAAACTGGATTCGTATGAATGAGATCGAACCAATGCATTGTATTATGAAATTGCGGCATTTTAAAATTTTATTTGCAGTTTCAAGTATTACTCTGGGATCATTCCCGTCGTTACGGGGGTGAAAATGTTATTTTATTGTGTATTAAAAAAGTTTGTTTAAAATAAAATACCTATTAAAGATAGGTAGGCGGCCTTTGTGACGGAATCAGCCCTTGCATTCAAACGATCCATTATTTTCACGCAATAACATCTTCAATGTTTTGCGGTGAGCAAGCCCTGCGTAATACTTATCCTACACGGTGCAATTAAAACATGGTGCAATAAAAATTAAACTCGCTCAAACGTTTGTTCAATCATTACGCAATTCCCAATATTAACCCTAAACGGTCAAAAACATTGCGCAATTCGTGATATTGTGCAATGTTTTTTTTTCCAACTTAAATCTATCATTACTGGGTAACCTAATGAGATAGTATACTTATCTAAACTCTTATCCTAATATTAACTTTTTATTATTATTGTAATAAAATTTTGTAACTTATTATAAACAATACATTCTTTGTGAACTCCCTCAGAGAACAACAGAATAAGTCCGCGTCACTAGCTATAAGGTTGAGAGTCCGGAGTGCACGCGTCAGTGGCGCCTCACTTAAAAATTTTGGTCCGAGCGCCCGGCTCCGCCAGCAGCCGTGGCTGTCGTCGTCGCCACACGTACCTGTCTGGAACACACAAACCTATGTGCCCTAAAATGTCCGCATTATGTACCTTCCCTCTAAGTACTTTGAATATTAAAATAACTAACTATGTCACTTATCTTAAAATTTTAGTTAAATATTGTTAAGAAATCAGTAGTCCTAACAGTAATTGTAAGACCTCATGCCGCCTGTGATACAGGTTTATCCTAGTACAGGCATCATACTTTGTAATACCTATATTTTTTCTATGATTTTACCAATTTTTATTTTTGAATAAATATTATTTTTATTTATTATTATTAATATGTACGAGATGAGTACGAGATACATCCTGAGATCAGTTCAGTTCGTTATATCCAACCATAATCAAAATAAATAAAGTTGGGTACATAAGCGGATGAAATGGGTATAAACCATACAAGCGCAAGTACAAGTACCTCACAACCTTGTTTTGTACACTCTCCAGCATGAGCCTATATTTATATTCGTGTGGAGCCCTAATGACTGCGTTACATTCTAATTGACTTCTAACTAAAGCATTATATAAGGCGATAACCGCTTTGATGTTATTAAAACCACGCACCATACGGAGCATACAACCTAAATTACGGTAGACTTCTCTGCAGCAGCTTGTGATGAGATCACAAAACGTTAGCCCTGTGTTGAATTTCGCACCTAAGTCCCTAACTTCCGTAGCTCTAGTCATTGGCAACCCGTCTATATTGTAAGTACACAGAATAGTAGTAATAATAATAATAGTACGCGCGCGAGAGAAAGTGATTGTTACGCACTTTGAGATCATTAACTGCAAGAGGTTATCCTTGCTCCAGGTCACCACTCTATATACCTAAGTCTCTCTGAAGCCTGTCACAGTCCTCCACTTGACTTATCTCCAGCGACAGCTTGAGGTCATCAGCAGACAGTAAACATTTGACGTCTTTAACAACTTCTGGCAAGTCATTTATCATAAGCCAATTGCAAAGGCCCAAGGTTACTGCCCTGACTCACCCCCGACCTGGTAAAATATGGCTCTGACTTGTGTCCCGCATATTCTACGGACTGTTGCCTACCGCTCAAGTAACTTGCAAACAACCGTAGCAGATGTGTAGTGAAACCAACGGCCGCTAACTTTTTCAGCAAAACGTTATTATTTACCCGATCGAATGCTTTTTTAAAATCAAAGTAAATGGTATCAGTTTGCCCCCCACTGTCCACCGTTGGCCATGTAGCTGAGGAGATTGCTATTAATGCTTCTTGCTGGTCGAAACCCGTGCTGGACATCCGAAACCTGGCCGCTGACTTGTTGGAATATGCTCTTATGAATAGCCGCTTCCAAAACCTTCTCCGGAGTCGACAGCACTGCGACAGGCCTGTAACCATCCACCGTCAACCCTTGAATTGATCGTTTAGAGCCCGCCTTAGATTACTCTCTGAATAAAGCTCAAGATATTAAATTAAAAGATTTCCATACATTCACCATTGCAGTTTACGAATATAAGAAGTCTAGTTTCAATCGGTCGCCTTTGCAATAATAGTACTTCATTGTTTACTTATCATAATCTCTCGTTATCACTTACATAATTTCTGCTCGATTTCCTTCATTAATTCACGAATCGAATAGGTATCCAAATCACAATAAGGTGATCAATTTAACTACTGTTTTCTACACTATTCTTAACACATCGTTCGCGCCTTTAGTCACGCGATCAGTCTATAAGATTTCAATTTGTTATAAGTTTTTAATTTTTTACTACGAGCGGCCATAGTAGTAGGTACACACTCTGCAAAAACAAGTGTCTACCTATGACATTTCAAAAGATACAGCCCTGTGACAAACAGACGGACGGATAGCGGAGCCTTAGTAATAAGGTTCCGTTGGCACCCTTTGGTACGGAACCTTAAAAACAACATATTGTTATGGTAGGTTACGTTATCTATAGCGCCATGTGCTTCACGTGAAGGTGATAAAGTTTTATCTCAAGAGAAATAAAACCCCCGGCAATCCATACTTCAACGACAACAACATTCGTATGATCCTGCCGGTTCATATTATATATAGCTGGTGACCGCAGCTTCGCCCGCGTGGAGGTTGGAAATTATCCCGTAGGAACGCACTACAGGGATAAAATGTATCCTATGTCCTAACCCAGGATATGCTCTACATGTGCGCCAAATTTAATCGAAATCCGTTCAACCGTCTAGCTTGAAAAGGTAACAGACAAACAGAGTTACTGTCGTATATTATGGATTCGTACATACACACACACATACAGATAGGTGTTTCCGCGATAGCAACAAGGCCGTGTGACGTTTGATCTCCTTTTAGCACCAATCTGACATAAAGTACTACATTACGAGGTGTCTGTGTCTGTTATTCTGCTCATTAGACCACCTTAGCTAATAATGGTACAGGCAAACCTAATAATGATAGTCTATTGTTTTTGGAACGAAGTTCTTTAACGCAGTTTGCGGTAGGAGCCTGTAGTTTTTTTTTAGAAATCGTCACATAACGAAAAAGTGGTATGCCCCCTCCATGCGACTTTTAACTTCATGTAACTAGCTTTAACCCGCGTCTTCGTCTATGATCCAGGATGAAGACTAACCTATGTCCTTACCTAGGTCGTGGTGTATCTGTGTGCCAAATTTCATCCAAATCCGTTTAGCCATTTTGACGTGAAAGCGTAACAAACAAACAAACTTACTTTCGCATTTATAATATTATTCAGGATAGAAAGAGACGGAGAGAGAGATAGTTTCCATGGTTTTCGAGGGTGCTGAAGCCAATAGTGAGGTCAAAATAAAAATCCAAAATGGTGGCTGCGGAACTTCGTTCCTCCTGGGTCCTCCGACCGTTTTTTTAACTACCAGTATTTATGTCACTCATTAATAAGAGTTGCCGAGAATCGAGTAGCACGGCGTGCAATTTAAGAGGCCTATGTCCAGTGGTGGACTGCAATAGACTAATAATGATGATAATCCTACTAATATTATACCTAAATGTGAAAGTTTCTAAGGATGTTTGTTACCCTTTCACGCAAAAACTACTAAACGGATGTGGATGGAATATGGAACACAGATAGTTTATAGCCTGGATTAACACATCGGATATTTTTTATCCCGGTAGTACGTTCCCGTGGGATAGGCGAAGCCGCGGACAAAAGCTAGTTACTAATATGCCCGTTAACCAGGCTAACTAAATTAAAAAAATGACATCGGAATGGATTCACGTCAACAGTGTAATGAACAAGAATCGAACTAACACTAGTCCGCACTAAGCCTTCATGCGCATCCTACATGCCACTATAACTTTCAGATAGCCAAACTCCAATACCGCAAAGATTTGTGATACCTATTATTTTTAAACCATTATCAGTTGACATCCAAATATGTTATCAAAATCACACAATAATTTACTACTGCAGATTAATCAGGAATTTTGATTGTTTTTATATTGCATTTTTATTTTGTTATCTAACACGCCTTGGTCTTGCACGATAAACGGATTGTAACGACGAAATTATGCATTTCTTATTTTTATTATACATTTAATTATACATTTCAGCCAAAAAACGTTGACAACCGAATGCTGGACAAAAGCCACCTACGCTGCCTGCATCCAGCGGATTTCCATGATCTTCACCAATTTATTGGTCTACCTGGAGTGTATGGGGTAACCGAGATCATTCTTCATATAATTTTGATTCTCGGAGAAGATGTTGAGCCATCGACCTCGATTTAATACGCACTAGGACAGGCATATCTGACAACTGGTATATTTATATATCCGATGGATTTATTGGTATCAAATTGGTTCACATTCAGAAGAGCGTAGGTAAGACCGTTGAGGCTCGCACTTACCAGGAAAGCCTGGCTCAAAAGGGAGGAATCATATAACGTGGTGATGATAAGGAAATTGTTTTTTTTTTAAATAAATACGAACCTGCTATAAGTCCCCAGAAACATTTATACACTATACAATATGCATTATTTTTCCTCCTAGGTAAGCTACAGAATCTATTATAGTACCTCTATGTTTATTTGTGAACTCTTTGAAGCCAAAACTCATTTATCAATAAAAAAATGCTCCAGAATTTTCCACGTGTACGGCACATGCCTGCACTCAATTTTTTCAATTATTCCCCTCTTAAACTCAATCAGGCTTCGGAGAAATCATGATTTTCCGTTAAAAAAGTTTGTGAATAATATTAATTGTATTTTCTTGTAAAATAACACTCAATTATCCAGCTTAGTACAAATATTATGAACTCATTATTCTGTCTATTATTTTGAACATGGGAACTCATAAACATACGTAGATAAAAATATATAACATGAAATCTTTCCTCAGAAGAAATTTTTGTTTCCTTTCTCCAATCCTTCCTTCTTTTAAACATCAAAGTGCTTCTAAAGTTGCTACTTGATGTTATTAGAAAAAGAATAATTTCCAAAAAAATAAACCAAAATATCTCTTAATATCGCTATAACTCTAGTACATAATATACAGCATCTGCATCTAAAACTGTGTCACTCTTATCTAGAGCTGAAACTTTATCTCTGAACATTACATTGTCAGAGGTGATAACGCACATAACTGATCGTGTGATAAAGCGATAAACTCACATTATATAGTATCGCGCGCCATGTATGACGTGGCTCTAGTCGTCGGCGCCGGCAGTAACCTCGGCTACCAAGTCCTCAAGAAACTTACCGAAAACTACAATGGAAAAATTTACTTCACCGCAGAAGACGAATCAACAGGATTCAACATTCTTAAGAACCTGGAGAGAGAAAACTTAGACCTGAACTTCTTGCAAATGGACGTGACCTACACGAAGAGTATTATAAAAGTAAGACACTATATTCAAGATTTGGATGAAAGAATAGACTTGATAATTAACGTGACGGATTACGTGCCTCAGAAGAAGATATCACACGCCGAAATAGTAAGAAGAACTCTCAGTGTCAATTTCTACGGATACATCAATTTCGGTAAATTAGTCTACCCTATACTAAATGAGAATGCAAGAGTAATCAACGTCTCTGGTCCAGCCGGCTTACTAGCGACAATAGAGAACGATGAAATAAGAAAAAGAATTAGCGATTCCAAGTTAACTGAAGATGAACTAGTAGCTATTATGCAGGAGTATGAACAGGCCGCGAGAAGAGGGACAGAGAAGACGGAAGGCTGGGGAATGAGTGTCCATTCAGTAAGTAAAGTCGCTTTGAACGCTGTGACATTCTTGCAACACAGAGAGTGGGCAGATAGAGGTGTGATGATTAACTGTGTGAACCCTGGAAACCTCAGCAGCAGAGAAGGAAGGAAGACAGCCAAGATGTATGAAGAAGGAGCAAAAGCGATTTTGTACTTGGCTTTTGAAGCACCTTTGTCATTAAAAGGTAATTTTGTTTGGAGCAACTATTCTGTGATTGAGTGGAGCTCTGACCCTTATGTGGAGGTTACAACTGTGTGAATGAGTGTTAATTAAGAATAATAATTAGTGACTGATGTAAAAATAATGAATAGTGCTAATAGTGTTTATGGTGGCTATAAGATTGACTGTACGGTAGAGTTACTATTATGTCCATCACGACTACGAATGTCGAATAATAGTGCTGATTGGTTAAATAAATGAGAGATTGTTCTAAATGTAATGTATATTTACCTGTGTGTGAAAATTGATTAAACCAGAGCATTTATGAAAAGTGAGAGTCATTGTCAAAACTGATTATATTATAATCTTAGCGTTAGATAGAACTAAAACTGATAAAAATCTCCCGTTGTATTCAGCTCCTTTTTAGGGTTCCGTACTCGGGTACGGAACCCTATTATTAAGGTTCCGCTATCCGTCCGTCTGTCACAGAGCTATATCTTTTGAACCGTAATACGACACTTGAACTTTTTACAGAGTATGGATCTACTACCTGATATAGCCGTTGTAACAACAAATAATCAAATATATATAAATCTCATGTCACAGTGTTTGTTATCGAACTCCTTCGAAACGGCTTGACCGATTTTTATGTTGTTTTTGTGTATATTTGGTAGGTCTGAGAATAGGTCGTAAAGTATCTTTCATACCGCTGCGGGTGATACCGCGGGGCTTAGCTAGTAATCATATAAAATTAAATTTAAAAGGGGGTCCCCATACGAAAAACGCGTTTTTTTCTAAAGTATTATGGTGCGGAACCCTTTGTGTGCGAGTCCTTTGCTAACGAGCTCGTTCCCTTGACTGAACAAGTACCTAGCAGTAACTTCATCAGTAATAAATTCATTACTAAAAGTTGTTTTAAATTCACTGATAAATAATAATTGGAAGTCCTTACTTAGTTTGTGTACTTATTTAATGATTTCTCATCAACTGTTTCCATTTCGGAATATTACAATTTGATCGGATAAAATTAGTAATTACCGAAGTGGAACATTCTACTTCATAAATATCGGAATGTACCTACTAAAAATATATTTAATAAAGAAGTATTGGATTTTATTTATATCATGAAAATATTTTCATTTCATGTTAATTGAATTAATTCTGCTTCGACTATGAAGTTGGCATGCAGCAGCTTCAATATTAAGGCTATGGGTTTGATTCTCGGTTGATAAAGTGGGTGGTATTTCCCTATTAGATAATTCACATTAAGTTTGGAACTGTAACAAAATGTGTATATTAACAATTAAAATGCTGTATACTTGCGTGGACTTTTCTGGTATCACCCGAATATAGGCTATTTTCTAGTTTCCGGAAGTGAACATAATAGGTAAGCGGAAAGGATTTTTCGTTTTTTGTAGGTATACAGTTGAAGTAAAATCTCCTTGGCTGTACTGTTTGAATCTGGCTGGTTTTGATACCATTAAATAGATGACAATTTAAAAAAGAAAAATTAAAAGTAAAAACGATTTACCGCCATTTTCTAATTGTTTTTCTGTCTGCCAAAATGAGTGAATCTAACGAATAAATTCGAAACATTTTAAAAATGTAATACAAAAAAGGGAAAAATGCGTAACAAGCCACAAAAACAGAGACGTTTATGTACTTAACGTAGTGTCAGTAAGAGTAGCACGAAGTTGGTCCAAGCGTTTTCAGTCCGGGAATGTTGATGTCAAAGATACAGCTCGCTTTGGTCCCCTGTTACGGATAAGGTCAATGCCATTTTCGAAAAAGTGGAGCAAGATGCCGCATATTAGTAGTTACGACGTAGCTGAAGAGTTAGGGGTTGACCACAAAAGAGTTTTGACCCATTTGAAAAAGTCTGGGTATACAAAAAAACTCTATATTTGGGTGCCTCACGAGCCCTTAGTCTTGAATTTGTATTCTTTTTCCCGATTTTAAACGAGTCAAACTATCAAATTGTCTTTTTATTTAAAATATTTCTGTATTTATTTTGAAGTGGTATTTAAACAATTAAACTGCTCATTGTTGTTTTACAAGGGCTTCTATATACACCTTTTACACATTTTCAGTATTATTATTATGCTAAGCCTAAATAAACATTAGCCCGTTACATTTTATTACTTTGTATACAAAAATAACCAAAATAACCTTGTCTGTGGTGATGTCAAACTGTATCCACTGTTGTTTGGGCTCACGAGTAATCTGTCACAATATCTTAACAAGATGATAACCATCTGACGTAGTGTCTTTTGTATCTTTCCCTTCATACACCACAATATGTATATCATGTACCTAACTATGTTTTATTCCAAGATATTCACATCTACATCCATCATTTACAACTACAGTATATATCTCGTGCCCCTCTTCAACTGTGACAATATAAAGCGCCTGTCTAAAATAATCTCCGCACCAAAACTGTGCCAAAATTCGTATTGAGATTGAACTGTAGTGTATGTTCCACATTCATTGCGCGTGGTCCACGTGTTTATTGTGGCGTTAACAGCAGATACACGTCAATGTACAGTGCCATAGCCATATCATTGTAGATCGAAGGATACTGAGGTACCTAAGCTCTCGTAAAATCACTTTTTACTATGGATCCACGAAGGTAATTTCGCTGATCGTTTCGTAGAAGTGCAGATTGTCTCTAAATGTCGCAGTCGCCGGGACCTTAATTCGAGGTATTAAGGACATTTTTTCAATGGCACGCTTCTTTATGACTTTCAATTAAATGAGCGGATTCTATTATTTCTTCTGTTCAGTTGTGTCTTTAATTCGCTATACCTGGGTTATGCTGTCCTTTGAGAGTTTATTTAAATGAAAGGTAATTTAAAGCCCGTCTTTTCAATAATTTGTGCAAATTCATTGCGGAATTTCATTTAACAAAAAATGAACGAGTGAATTCTCTTGAAATCTTATATCCAGTATATGGACAAAGGACAACTGAAACAGTTAAATAAAATTTTCCTGGAATTTTCTTTTTTTTTACATCAGGTCAAGTTATATCTTTAATTATGTGATACCTACCGCAATGCAAACGGAGTATGTAAGGATCGTAACAGGTGGCGTTCTATAGTTTCTACCTACCCCCATGGGAAGAAGGCGTGAGTTTATGTATGTATGTACGTCCCACTCTAGAACTGAATTTCAGCATCATTAGGCAAACTCACTAAAACAAAACAGGATTTTATTTCTTTTGTAAGTAAAGAAATCTCTGAAAACAACTGTAGGCACCAAGAGGTAAGAAAGATAATGTTTCCTTATATTTTAATAAACATTTCCTTTGGTAGACACAACAGTAACTTACCTTCTTTTAATTAGGATAACTTCGTTAAGAATTACGTTTCTTAGGATTAATGTTGAAATTGCAATTTTAAGAAGTCCTCTCGAGTGAGGTTTATATTTCTGACTTTGTTTTAAAACGAAAGATTTTTTTTTGTTGTTGCTTTTAAAGTTCACAAAAATTTACTAACCTTTTGGTACAAACGTCATTATTGTATTATCATTTTGTTTTATGCTTTTTTAGTCATTAATCTGCCTCGTTGATCCAGTGATCGCGACCGCTTCTGCCGAGTTCCTGAGTCCGATTGCCAGGTCGGGCAAAGTGTTATTGGATTTTTCTATCTGGAATTTCTCAGTAGCAGCCCGGAGTCTGGATTTTTGCCCGGTTGATGGCAATAGGCTCGCCCCCTATTACATGGAATTAAAACAACTGGTGAAATGTGGGCGTACGTGTGGGTGTGCGTGTGTTACACCTCTGCCTAACCCTTTGGGTATAAAAGCGTGATGTTATGATGTTATGTTAGTTATTAAACACTGAAACATAATTATTTTTTGAGGTTCATGTACACGTGTTGTTAGACAGGAGGCATCTTAGTTGTCAGTTTCTAGATACTGAAAAGTGCAGTGTTCCGTATTCCTTATCGATAGACTTTATAAAAAGAGAATCGATCACAAACTCTGCAACGTGCATGAATACGAGTTCTACCACATTTACACATTAACTTTATTAGTTCATAAAGCAGTCTACACACCAAACCCGCCGACCCGCCGACACAGCCCCGGCGGCTTGATGTCGGCGGCTTTATTTCAAAAGAATCATGTCGGCGACTTGTATCCGCGCATGTCGACGACTAAATCGACGATTCCAGTCGGCGGCGGCGGATCGGCGGGTTTGGTGTGTAGACTACTTAAAAACAACAACACAGTACATAGCATATGGAAACAGAGGGATATACTACCAAGTTTCAAATTATAGTTAGCTTTCCGAGCTCCTAAACTAGGTACATACCTAGTTTCAAAATCCGCAAAATCTCTGACTCCTCAGATACAGGTCTGCGTAAACATGTATCTTAGGAGTCGGAGATTTTGCGGCTTCAATTTATAAAATACAACCGTGACTATTCTATTTGTTTACAGTGGTTGTTAACACAGCAGATATAGAGAATGATTGGGTTGTGTATCTAGGAGTGAGAATATGAGAATGTGAAAGCAAGAATGCGAATGATGAGTGTGAATACAAGTAGCTTGCCTGTGGCATACTATAAAATTGAAGCTAGAAATGTTGCAAATGTGCACCGTGTAAACACTGTTTAGACGGTGCAATATTTATTGACACTTAAACTATGGCACGTATGCCACACCGCGTAAATTAGGTTATATGCCCGACTCGTCGCTGTTCCGTTCGTCTTTGAAAATATAAGATCACGATAGACAACTGTTTCAGTGATTACGCAAAAGACATGACTGAAAACAAATGAAAACTCGGAAAAAAATGCAATCAAACACACAAAACTTCAGAACCTTTTTAATCACATTACAAAGTTAAAAGGCGAAGTGTTTCTAAATATAACAATAACAACAGCTTGGCAACAACAACGTTAGACACAAAGGCAATAATGACGCGTCAGCAACACAAGACTACGCGGCGCTGCGCGCGACAACGCTACTACGCCCGGTACGCCACCACGCTAACGAGTGCGAATTGGAAATTATTTTATGTTTTAATATTAAATGAGGGGTTTGATAATGTTGTTAGCTTTGGAGACGATAATTATTTTATTAAGATGATTAGTTTTTTTTAATTATGAACATGACATCACTCCTGTAATCCCCAAAGGGTTAAACAAAGGTGTACATACAAATAATACCCCACATTTCAATCAATCAATCAATCAATACTCTTTATTTGTAAACACAGGATATCACATTGTGCAAAATGATACAATTGTTATATTAAAGTTCCTCTATGTTTTGCCATTTGGCGTACAAATATACACATTTATGGGAGGCTTCTGCCAATTAAGTAAATTTATTTGTAATAATTCGGTAGTATCTATATCAATTTAAAAAATAAAAATAAATATGTAATTTAATAAAAACAATAAGTAATGTCAGGTAATGTCAATATTTAACGAAATGCTACAATGTCAATACTAATAATTATAATGTCGATATGTTAGTGATAAGAAAAACATTTCACCAGTCATGTTTAAGTTACATGTAATAGGGGACGAGCATATTGCCACCAACCGGGCACAAATCCAGACTCCGGGTTGCTAATGAGAAATTCATAATAGAAACATCCAGTAACACTTTGCCCGACCTGAGACTCAAACCCAGGACCCCATGCTGAGAAGAAGCACTTGTGACCACTATATCAACGAGGCAGTTTAAATAATACAGGCTGTAAAAAGACCCATCACATAGCCGTCAAGTACGCATTCAAACAAACAAAGTAACATTGTACAAAAATAATTGCTGGGAAACGAATTATATTTTTGGTGTGAAAATTTACTGTTTGCAGTAGTGCGCAATGTAACGCACGCAAAACATTGTGCTTAAGGGTACATGCACCGGTACAGAGGTCTTCTTTCTACTTTATAACATTAAAACTTGTTTTCGTAAAAAAACGTCAGTAAAACTTAGAATTTTAACCTTCAATATCTCCGTAACCAGAAGATACCCCAGTATGGTCCAGCACAAAAAAAATATAACAATGACGGGAGTACAAGTGACTCTCGGCTTCGTTAATTATCTTTTTACACTCGTTATATATCTATGAATCTAGGTTTCAATCGAAACTCATGATTAAAAATCTTACTACTATAAGAAAACCGAAAGATGCAGCTGCCCATCATTTACATAAAACACCAACAACATTACATTAATAGGTAACAGAAAAATACCTAGTTAATAAAGTACACGAACTAGTTTAGATAAGTGATTGTATCCAAAGTGATCCATGCGACTATCTCAACGTTTTTCTCTGATGAGTTAATTAATTGAAGTTAATTAATTGAAGTTAATTAATTGAAGTTTCAGACTACATTTTTGCTTAGTCAGGCGATTTTGTTCACGGTAGAAGTAATTGGTAGCTAAGATGGAAGGCTACTAACTAGGGTGCAGTTTTTTTTTAATGAGGAAATTCTTTGCTGGACTTTTTTCCGATTTGTGATGTCGAATTATAAGTAAGAGGTATTTACTTATTTAGTATTCATTTATTTTATATATAGGTTGACTGGTTTATTTTTAGATACTCTGTTTTATTTATATTTATTTTATTTTAACCTACTGTTGACGCTAAACAAACTGATGATTTTAATACAACAGTAGACTGTGATAGTCAATTGATTAATCAATTTATTTATTATTTAATAAAGATCACCAACAGCATATATACTCAAACTTAAACTCAAACTCGAAGCATTAATTTCAAATAATCCAATTCCAGGCACTTTAAAATCGTCAAGGTCGGTCGGTCAGAAAGATGCAGTTAGTTGCCCATTCCAAAGCGTAGTTGGTACCTATGGAGAAGGACGGACAAGAAACTCCACGGACACACTTTTAAATAAAAATATTGGTTACATCATTCATATTGAAAATATACATGTGAAAACGGTGTAGAAAGACGTGCACGTTAAAAGCGACCGTCATAAAAAAGAAGAAAAAAAAAAACAGAAATTGAAATAAACCGTAGCAGCTCAGAGATCACCAGTCTCTACTGACAGCGCCCGTTCACGAACATGACGTTTGAATCAGCACCATTCAGCTCAACCATTTAAGAAGGGAACTTAATGATCCACCACAAGCGCCACCACCAGCGAAACATTTGAGTGAGCATGATATACTCTCAGCCGCCAGGGCATATTCAAGTCAATGAAAGACGAAGCCAGTAAATGGTAGCTTTATAGTAGGTACATATTGCTCACACATGTGCTATGCAATTATACAATACTAAGAGATTGAATTTATAAAATGCAAAGACAGTTTTTACATTTAAAATTGGTTTACAAAAGTATTCAGAAAAGGTATTACTGCTAATGAATACACAAATAATAGGTGTACGTATTTTTTTAGGGAGAAAAGACATTGGACAGAAGCTGCAGCTATTGATATCTTATCTCTGGGAGACTGGCTTAAGAAGAACTTGCAAACAGATGCCTGGCCATGTCGTGGCGAAGGCTGTTGATGATCACCCCAAAATTCAATAAAATTGTTACTCTATCTATGTGTTTAGCCCGTAATATCCCACTGTTGGGCAAAGGGAGGCCTCTCCCCTTTCACAAACTTCTGGGCTAGACAACAACAAAAAAAAAGACTTTCTTAAATACAGTATTGTATTACCCACTGCAAGCCAGACATAAACTCCACATTAACCGTTTAAAAAAACAAGTCTACAGCAGTTACCAAACAATGTACAAAAAACAATTAACTCCTTTATAAAAAAGGCGCCTCGTCAAAAAGCCATCGAACAGGATTTTAACAAAGTGTTTAATTTTAATTACATACAGCTGAAAAGTCTGGAAACTTCACGATCGTAAACTCTTCGCAGTTGGTTCGAGAATGACAAACAACAATCAATTTTCTGACAAGTTGAAAGTAGTTAATAAGTTCATTAAAGAATGTGTTGTGTTAATTGGTTTGGTGTTTTTAACATGATTTGGGGCTATAGACCTTTTGGGGAGCTCTAAATAAAATTGAACTCTTGGTTGTTGAAAAATCGAGATAATTATTTGTTAATGAAACATCCATTAAAGAAACTGTAATTCGTAGATGGGTGAATTTTACACGGAACTTCAGCTTTCTCACCAGCTACCTCATAGTTATTTAATACGAAGTAGGTACTGGTTAGACAGGTTCTTACAATGTCTGACTGCTTTGGAATTCCAAAAAGAGAATTGTATTGTGTGTTACATTTGTCAGTGTCAAAAGCACGCTTTCTGATGCATAGAGAAGTCTCAAAAGAGGGTCAAATTAAATTAGCTAGCGAAACTCCGCAAACGTAATGGATATCGATATTTAAACATGATAAAACAAAAAATAAATTAACTTGATGATTTATTTTTGTGGGGTCATTGATCGCAGCAAGTGTATCACTTGAAATATCAGTTCAAAGAATCAGTTTTTTGTGTAAACTTCACCAACGTGATTAGTATCTATATCTAAACATGATAAAACATATTTTCTCTACTCAAACCTCAAGTAACAACAATACCAGTGGTCATTGACCCCTAAAAAATCATCAAGTCAATTTTTTTTTGACATGATAACGTCTTATAAATCGATGAACGCCGGCTGCACGACTCATTGCAAAAAAGCATGACTCATTGTCACGTTCCGCCTGAGCCGAGCGTGCAAGCGAGAGTGCGGAACAAACGATAGAGAGGCACGATCGGCCTAAGCGTTCGGCTTGTGACGCATCTATCTCTCTTCCACTCCATATGACGTTATCGCGTAAAATTATCGTCCGTAAACCGACTTTACAGACAACCATTACTTTTTCATGTTTATTTATCAATACCCATCACGTCTGCAGAATTTCGCTAGCTAATTTAATTTGACCCTGTATATTTTGAAGAACAACCTATCCACTGATCACCTTTAATTAGGTCATGACTCCTTCTAACCCAAAAACAAGTAATTACCGCCAGCAACCTCAAAACCACCAGCCAATCCTAAATTCCCGTGGGAGCTTAAAAAATTCCATGTTCCAAACAAAGTGGTGTCAGTTCATGCAGAATTTATTCGATGGCGCAATGCTCTCTCCTGGGCTGCACAGAAGTGCACTGTGCATTTTGATCGGTACGTTTGCGAAATGGTGCACGAAAGGCGTTTATTTCCTAGGGACTCCGGGTGAGTGCATTTGGTGATCATGAGGCTTAGACGGAAGGATAAGTGAATGAGAAGATGCCTCATGTCTTTTAATACATAGACATACATACATAAACTCACGCCTTCTTCCCATGGGGATAAGTAGAAAGTACAGAACGCCACCTATGATCCTTACATACGCCTTTTGCCTCGTTTACGTTCATACATCTAGTTATACACGCACGCTGGTTGCGAGTACTACGCATCTGATCTTTCTGAAGAACATCAGCAATAAGGTCACTATATGTCCTCCTAGGGCATCCCGGCGTTTCCACTCACATCTGCCTTATAAATACCTTTTGTGAGAGCCCCGTATTTATCAATGAAAAAATATACTGTCATTTGGAATATTGCCCCCATCACCAACGTTGTCCAGCAAATTTATGGTTGTATTAGGTATGTTGTTAGTAAGCTGACGAGCGATGCTACTAACCCAATTATTTAATTAATGAGTATGTATCACAAAACATACAATTTAAAAAGCATGTAATGCTGACTCGCATCTCATTTGAGTTAATTACATATGCTAATAGGCATTATTGAATTTGACAGATGTAATCTCCATCAACACGCATTTAATATATGGAATAGCAATTAATTGTAAATGCAAGTCAAACAGAGTTTACAATTTCGAATTGAATTAGTTAGGTATTTGTTTGATTAAAAAAGTTTTAATTTCGTTATGAAAAGTTTTTACGTTTAATTTGCGTATACTTTGACAAATTATGGTACCTACGTGTTAATTTTATTATGAATAAATAAGAAGAGCTTTTTATTGTAAGTACCAACATAACGCCCGTGCTTCAATCATATGACTGCTTGCTGCGCTTATATCCTATGGTTTAACCTATGGTAAAACCTTTTGTAGTCCATTTGGAAGTCCCTGAACCGTCTCCGGGCCCAAGTGGGAAGATGTAACTCCAACCTGTTAAAATGGGGATACCTCGACGGAACGGCGGCAGGGATAAGCTGTGTCGCAAACCATGCTGCACCTCCTATGCTGCCCTCTATATCCTAAAACATTCAGTTAAACCAACCTCTGCACTGCCACCGACGACACCGTGGAAGTGGCGAAGTTTTCGGCCAACAAGATTTGAATTACTGTCGCCCCAGCAACACGAAGAAGTGGAAGACCCAATAGCATCTTACCCGACTCTGGTGAAGCCCAAAACGAAGGCAATCTCGCATTGGGTAAGCTGGACAAGTTATCTAAAACAATCAAATCAAATCTAAATATTTTATTTCATATAAACCTACATGGGCAATTATGAAACGTCAGAAGCTAGGTGCACGGTTCCAATTGGTTGTTTCAAATGGTTTTGATTTAGTTAAACATCATGTGCTTACACGGCATGTGCCGAAATGGCGTAGGATCTGCAGAGGGTCCACAACAAAAATTACTATGATTATCTTCACAAAATGACAGTTTACACTATAATCTGCCACCCAACAATGCGTACTCTCAACACTCCCTTTATTTCTCATCCAAACGGAACACAAAGCAATAACATTCCTAGGAACCATAAAATTTCAACGCTTGAACGTCATAAATTCCGTCTGAATAGGGAGCAAACAAAAAGGAATCTGTGCCAACAAACTATGCGAAAGTGTTCGCAACTCAAACACTTAATGATGACGTATGGCAATACGTTGGCCATCACAATACGTGATACGTCAGAAGGTTGGAGTCGTAATAGAAAAACTTGGGTCGTTTGTGTGACCATTGCTTTGTTGGGCCTAGTTTTGGTCGAATTATTATACAGGGATCTTCTTATGAGCAGATAGTATAATGCATCTCTTTTTTCTCTGAATGAGAAGATGGAAATTTAGTCTGGGCTGGCAGTGGACTGGGGTAGATTGTAAAGTCACATCGCGTCGGGTAAAAATGAAATGTAAATTATGTTTCTTCTAAGCTAGAGATTTAAAGCTACAGATAATGTATGAGCTGGAGTATTTCTTTCTCTATATTTTCCCACTGCTGGACAAGTTGAACAAAGCCCCCAATTTCCAAGTTCTTCAATCAATGTATAGTCTTTATTTGTAAACATAGGTTACAACAGTGTGCAAGATTTTACAATTGTTTTATGTTATACTAGCTTCTGCCCGCGGCTTCGCCTGCGTGGATGTCGGAAATAATCCCAAGGAAACGTGCTGCCGGGATAAAAAGCAGCCTATGTCTTTCCCCAGGATACCATCTATCTCCTTGCCAAATTTTATCGAAATCCGTTTAGTGGTTTAGGCGTGAAAAGGTAACATACAGACAGAGTTACTTTCAAATTTATAATATTAGTATGGATTTAGTTTCTCTATGGTTTGCCATTTGGCGTGCAAATATAAATTTATGGGAAGCTATTAAAGACTAGCTTTTAACCGCAGGTTCGCCCTTGTGTTTGTCAGAAAATATCCCGCGGGGACGTACTACCAAGAATAAAAGTACCCTATGTGTTAATCAAGGTTATATACTATGTGTGCTAAATTTCATCCAAATCCGTTAAGCCGTTTTTGGGCCAATCCGGAACATACATCCAGACAAACAGACAAACGGACAAAAATTGAAAAAACTATTTTTTCGGCATTAGACTCGTTCCCACAGCTCGTAGCAATTCGTTAGTATTTTATAGATATAATAACAATCTTTGTTTCTTTCTCTCTCTTCCTCCCACCAAGACCTTCAATTATATCATTGACGAAAAAATTGAAGATGTGTTTTTAAGGAATGTTACGATTTCCTATTAGATGCATCTCACCACCATCACGTTATAATATTAATCTCCTACAATCATAAAGTAATAGCCTTATCACAACAGCTCTATAACTTTATCGATAAACTCTATGATATGGTCAGCAAAAGTTTCCATCTAAAGTGTTATCTTTATAAAACGATCGATAAACGCGTAAAACAACAAACGGTACGTATTGGCTAGTAATCGCTTCTAGTTTCGGCCTTTAGCTAGCGATTGCAACAATGCGATATAAAATTTATCTTGGGACCAAATCTAAAGATATCTGTATTGTATCTTCGACATCAGATAAGTTAATCATCACAAGACGTAGGAGTATCGACTATCAAACAATTTCGAAGTAATGAGAAACTAGCTTTTTCCCGCGACTTTACCCGCGTGGAGGATGGAATTAATCCCAGCGGAACGTAGTGTAGCGGCATCCACAACGCCACATGCGAACTACGCGTCAACTGATGTCACGCAAAATCCTGCATCGCGCAAGCAGAGTTTGCCGCGCAACTAGCATATATACAACGTCCCGACATCAAACGTCGGGCAGTTCTTCTTCTTCGTGTCGCTGGCACGACTTTTTTCAAATTACGTTGGTCCGAAACTTCGCCACTTCCACGACGACATCGGTGACAGCGCAGAGGTCACTTTGACTGCAAGTTTTGGGACACAGAGGGCAAGATAGAAGGTGGAGCATAGTTTGCGACATAGCTCCACATCCACACCCATGATCCATCAAGGTAGCGCCACTTTACCAGGTTGGAGTATCAAACTCAAACTCAAACTCAAAGCATTTATTTCAAATAAACCAATTACAGGCACTTATGAATTGTCAAAGGTTCAGTCAGTCAGAAAAATGAAGCTAGTTGCCCATTCCAAAGCGTAGTAGGTACCTATGGAGAAGAACGGGCAAGAAACTCCATGGACACTCTTTTAAATCAACATATAGTTACAAAAAACAAAAAAAATTACATCACTCATGTTCAAATTAAAAATGTGAGAACTATGTAGAAAGACGTGCACGTTTAAAGTATCCGTAATAAAATAGATAAAAAAACATTCAAAAATTTAAATTAAAATAAGCCGTGGCAGCCAAGAGTTGACCAGTCCCTACTGACGGCGCCCGTTCACGAACATGACGCATGGATCAGCACCATTCAGCTCAACCATTTTGAACGGAACTTAATGATCCAACACACACGCCACCACCAGCGAAACATTTCAGTGAGCATGACATACTCTCAGCCGCCAGGGCACATTCAAGTCAATGAAAGACGAACCTAGTAAATGGTGGCTTTATAGTAGGTACATAGTGCTCACACATGTGCTATGCTATCATCTTCCCACTTGTGTCCGGAGACGATTCAGGGACTTCCAAGTGGACCATGAAAGGTTAAACCCTCGGGCAGTTGCCCACCAGACACGACATCCGTCTGGTTGGAGGATCTTCCCTTTTCAATGGAGGTATGAGTGAACTTTACACTCTGTTCCTCATACCTCTATAGTAGTACCGGGATAACAAAGTACCCTATGTCCTGACCCAGGCCACGGCCTGTCCACTGTGGCAAATGCGTTAAGGCTTGTAAAGGTAACAGACAAACAAAGAGTTACTTTCGCATTTATAATAATTATGATAATAGTAAAGTAATGTAGTAATTATAGTAATCCATCCATACTAATAATATAAATTCGAAACAAACTCTGTGTGTCGGTCTGTCTGTTTGTTACCTTTTCACGCCTAAACTACTGATCGGATTTCGATACAATTTGGCGAGAAGATAGGTGGCATCCTGAGAAAGGATGTAGGCTACTTTTGATCTCAAAATTAATCGTAAAAGGGGTGATGTATGGGAATAAAGTTTGTATGGGAAACTTTGCATTTCATAAATTAAGGATGTGAAAATTTAAATTTATGCTTTTGGTAAGAAATAAAAAAATATTTGTTACAGCGTTTTTGTAAAATCCCCCAAGGGAGTAAAATAGGAGATAATAGTAAAATTTATATGTTTATTGACATTTTTTGTACCTCTTATTAAGAGATTTAATGAATTGGAAATATAGTCAGAACCCGTGTCTTGAGGTATTATATTATATATTAGTATGTATTTTATTTAAATAGGTCCACTCACTTAACAGTTATTCCAATTTGAAGTTATAAAATAACTTAGCTAATATGTAGGTAATACGTGGTATACGTATACTTATTTAAAATTTATGATGATATTATTAAAATGAATTATTATTAATAAGCATTATAAAAACTTGTTAATAAAAATAAAAAGATTAGTCGCATTTATTAGGTATATGTCTGTCTGTTACCTTCCCATGCTTTAAGGGCTGAATGGATTTGGATGTTATGATACTATTTATCCCGGTAGCACGTTCCCGTGGGATAATTTCCGATATCCACGCGGGCGACGCCGCGGGCAGATACTAGTATATAATATAACTAGCTGACCGGACAGATGTTGTCTTGTTTCCTAGAACTCGATCGCAGCGCCACCTACCGGGTCCTTTTCTGAATCTAAACCATCCAGGGCCCCACTTAAAAACACACAAAAAAACACATCAAAATCAGTCTAGCGGTTTAGGAGGCGTTGAGTGACATACAGACGTACAGTAGAATTATATATACAAAGATAATATTTATAAAGTATGGATATAGATATTAAAATCATTTCGAGAAAGGCGACATTTAAAAATGTACCTAGATAAAACTTCACTTTGTGTATAACTTTACTAAAATTACCTGCGTTATACACGGCTTAAGCAAACTCGTTTGTCAACAGCCCATTTATTTTGACGTGTCTATATTTAGTCGTCCACCGCATATCGCCACACGATAGCCGACAATTTCATCAAGGCTTTAGGCCGGTTACACATGGCCGACTTACTAGCGCAATTAGGCGGTGCGACTAGCGTACTAAATCGCACTAGTAAGTTGACAAGGCTACAGTGTATATGTTGCCTGAAGTATGACGTAGATTGGGGATATTGACAGCACTATTTAATTGGCTACTTGTTGACTAGCTATACGCAGTAAATCATGCCTATGTCCTATATTGCTTGAAAGGTAAGATGTGGTGTAGTAAAGAGAACCAACATTATTTGCTCTAAATACACAATCAGATCAGAACCTGGATGAGTTTATTTTGAAACATTTAGTTAAATTAAAGTAGTCAGAGACAACTGAAACTGTTTAACATCTCCTGAGCCTGAGAATCTTTTATCATAATTAATAAGTAACAGACGTTCTTGTAAGAAATTGTATCTTCTTATCCAAAAACCAGAATCAAATAACCGGATGATGAAACTCAATAGATTTATGTATGTCTCATGCAAGGTTTTAAATTAAGTATAAGGATCAATTTCCTGCATATATATCTTAATTTCTGTACATTCCGCATAACAACCAAAATCCTAATACCCAGAAAAAAATAAAACGAGCCAATTTCCTAATACGTTGATAACAACATAAATACTACAGAAAAACATTAGGTACCCTTTGTTTCAGAAAGTAAAAGTATCAAAGAATATGTTTTTCTACTGCGGACCATGTCTTACAGATAATTCATGAAGATTTATTGTATCATTGAGTTTTATAGCCGAGACTTTTGCTCCGAGTACTGGCGAATATATCTTGTTGTTGATCCGGAGTGAAGACAGTTTGTCAACTGTGAATGTATTGGAGAAGACTAAAATGAGGGGAGAAAGAATGAAGACAAGAGATGAAAGACTTAAAACCAAGTCAAAAACTTGCATCGTGTGGTTTTAAGTTCAGAATGTAGAAATGTCCAAAATCTGAATTCGTATATTTAAACTAAATAGGCTGAGAATCAGGACTTTTTGAACGGCAAAAATTACATAATTTTTCTAGTTGATTCGAGCATTTCTCGCAGGAAAGACACGCAACATGCCTTCGTTTACATGCGACATACAAAGAGTGGTGGGACCACTTGGCACGTACATGACGTCATGTCGACAGTCAGATCAACGTCAAACAATTATTGTTGTGTCAATCATGATTGTGTCAATTGTGAAAGAAAATAATAAATATTTAAAAAAATGTGTTACGAGTTCTTAAACGTCTTAGAAGACACTGCGATCGCTACAACAAGGAAAAACACACGAAGAAAACTTCACGCCCCCACCAAAATTGTTAACTATCCACTGCTTATACGGCATCGATAGAGAAGACACATCTTAGATACAGAAGCGGAAGGCGCCGGCTTGAAAACCAGTCAAATGGACGAGGACGACTTTACTCTGGTTGAGGGCAAGAAAGGTCGATCACATCGCAACCACAACAAACGCGGTACTACTCCTGCAAGCGAGGACTTTTGAGCTGGCGCTTACCATCTTCCTGCATATTTCCCGGTTGGATTTACAGATATCGACAGGGAAGGAGCCAAGGCCCAATCAGTACCGATGGAAGGATTTTGCTGAAGTTGTCGCGGATGAAGTCGAGCAGTACTAAAAATTTAAGTCCTACATCGTGAAATAGGCTATCGTACTTAGCCCAGAATCTTGCCCGACGGGAGTTGCGTGTAAATGTTACAGAGAAGCATGACCAAACCCAAGTCAGGTGTGATAATAAAATAATTATGTTTTTGTGGTTTATTTATCTAAGTAAAGGGTGCTCTTATCACATTATTATTGTGTTACAACAGGGCCACCAATATGATGCAGGATTTCAAAAGCATTTCAAACAATAAAGATTTCAAATATGTTTTAATTTATTAATTTGAATCTTATAACTTATAGGATTCAAATAAGCACAGTATTTTTGTTAGTTATAAGTTATAACTAACAAAAATACTGTGCTTATACAATACATAATAAGAATCACTAGTTGACATGATCAGTCAGCGTCATGTGTGGAGCGCTGCGCAGTAGCCAGCTTAAGAATCGCCGGACCATTACAGTATTACACCTCTTGCCCAAAGTCATCATAAATTTCGACAGACGTTCGTCCAGCACTTTTCACGGGTTGGGTCTCAAATCAAGATCGTCGAAATATTTAAAATGATTTTCTAAAAATTTCGGTAAATCACTAACTGATGCTTGGAACGGAACTTAAATGCTACTAAATTCTTAAGGCGGAACCTTCAGGGTAGCTCGCGAAATTCAAATTTTGATAAGTTTTTTGCAATTTGCAGGTCACTGTCAGGTTGTATTTTAATTAAAATATGATTCGTGACCGTAACAAATATGGCTTATGACGGAATTATAATCATTAGAATCAGCAATACATCTCTATAAGTTCATATTACCACATGGACCTAATATACAAACTGGACTGAGCTCTCGTACCAAAAAAACGAGCAGAGAGAGATAATGCATACCGAGGCTTTCATCTCTTTCTAATAGGGTGACCAAACATTTTTTTAACAGACAGGAAAGTTCGTTTTGAAAGAGATAATTTGTGTCCGGTTGATACTAAGTGATTTCAAATTATTGTTTTGTAGCGGTATCTACACCGCCACATGCGAGCTACACGTCACACTGACGTCACGCAAATCCTGCATCGCGCAAGCAGAGTTTACCGCGCGACTAGCATTTAGACAACGTCCTGACATCAACCGTCGGGCAGTTGCCCACCAGACACAACACCCGTCTGGTCGGAGGATCCTCCCTTTTCTATGGAGGTATGAGTGAGCTTTACACCCTGTTCCTCATACCGCTATAGTTTGTAACTTACTTAACTTCATTGTAAGTACCTTCATTTTTTTTTTTTTCGTAATAAATTATTAATTCACTATTTGATGTTCAAATAGTGAAATAATAATTTATGAAAAAAAAAGAAAATTAAACCTTTAAAAACTATACATATCGGAAAAGACTTTTTCTCGAAAGCTGATTATTTGAAACTGACATTGTTGTATACTATATAATTATATAGTCCTCCTTATCGATTTCGATAACGGCGACCCTTTCAAATTATTATTTCCTAGCGTGTGCCTGTTGTATACTATGTCGGTGTTGAATCGTGCATGTACCCATGTTTTAAAAAAGAAGTTATGATACGAGTACCTAGACTACAATATTGTTGAGGAGACACATGTCTTGTGTTAAATCATCAAATATGATCACGTATACGTGGTTTATGATGAAGTAGGCAAGCTATCTAAATGAAGTAAAGGGAAATAAAACTAAGTGTATGTGACAAACATTTTTTCAAATTCAAACTCGAAGCATTTATTTCAAATAAATAAACCAATTACTAATAAACCAATATAAAAATCTGCCGGCTTGAAATGAAGGTTGCACACAACTGAATTTTTGGTAATTGTTTGTGATTCGGGAATTACATCCAACCATTTTTGCTTCATTTCTCCTTATGATGGAAAGCTGTAACCAACATAAAAACAATGCTATTTCAATCATGCGATACATAGGTACAAATTGTATTTATTATACGCATTATATTAATAGTTTTAATCAGAAATACACTAAAGCGTTGGTTTCTTCCGTCTACGAAACTTCTAGAGCATGGTCATACTACATATTGTTATTGAGCAAAATCTTTGTAATTCCTTACCAATGAATGAAATGTTATGATATGTGAATGGTCTTCCTTTTATTTTTGACACTATGTCATTTATCAAAAAATAATCCTTATGGTGAAGCCTTTCGATCGGTATGATAAAGCTACAGGGTGATATGTCAATCTGTACATATATAAAAATTTGAACATCATGTTGGTCGACCATGCAGATTGGTGTCTCAAATGGTCTTTTGAGGAGACTTAGGGCACCCCGACTCGGGCTGGTTAGGTTCGTGGTTATTTTTTTAAACCATTCAGAAATAGGAACTCCGCCAAGCGGGGCTCCGTCAACAACGCCTTATTACTATTGCTTGCTTCCCCTCCCCCTCTATTAAGGCGAATTTTCTCAGAAATCATTCAATACAAATTTTAACCTTAACAACATTTAACCACAACTAATTAAATGTTAAAGGTTAACAACCTTAAACTTTAACATTTAATATAAAAAACTACCCAACTCCAGCGGTGGGGAAAGGAGGGGGGTGACTGTACCTCTCCAACTCTATTAACGCATTTATTCTCAGAAATCATTCAATAAAAATAAAAATAATTAATATAAAAAACTAGGCATCTTCGGTGGGCTGAAACGGTGGGGGACGACTACCCATCCCCCCCTCCCCCCTATTAAGGCGACTTGATCTAAGACTTTACCCTTCACTACAATCACGATTCCTCTTTATCTTGATAAGCCTTGATGTTATTTCGGTAGTCATCAGTTTACTTATAATTATCATTGGCATTCTGTTTTTATTTGAATACATAAACAAGTTGGTACAACTTTAACAAACAATATTTGGACCCAGCCAAGCATTCCGTTGTGGCAAATCCAAAGGAGAACTTATTGAAATGTTAATAATAAAATTAAAATTGACTTGCAGATACAATAATGTATTATTTTGTTATAAATGTTTATGAGATACGTATAAAATGGCGCTCTAAACATGTTTTTTACTTAAAAATCATTTTTAAAGATGGACAAAAGTGCAATAAAGA
This sequence comes from Griposia aprilina, assembly GCA_916610205.1. Classification (NCBI taxonomy): domain Eukaryota; kingdom Metazoa; phylum Arthropoda; class Insecta; order Lepidoptera; family Noctuidae; genus Griposia; species Griposia aprilina. Next base: position 1,717,761 of record OU744295.1, on the reverse strand, counting down.
TTGCGTCAAAAAAATTGCATCGTTATGTGTAATGGATCACTTCGTGCGACACAAATAATGGCAACATATTTGTCCCTAGAGTCGTGATTTACGATCGACTTGTAGTGAGAATACAAGAATCTGGATAATACCACCATTTCATAAGCGAAATAGGAGACGAGTAGCAATGACGAATGCCACAGTAACGGGTGTAAACGTGAGAATTGCCTTCCTGATCGCATCCATTTCGTCAAGAGTCATATGTTAGGGTAACCATAATTATTAACAAATTTGGCTGCAAAAACTGAGCAGTAACTAAATAAAAATGAGTCATAACAAATATTTAAATAAATAGGTAATCTCTAAATAGAATAAAGCAAAGTCGCTCTTTACGCCTGTCTGTTTCTCCACTTACTTCTTTTAAAGCACGTAACGGATGTTAATGCAGTTTTCAATATCATTTAGAAAATTTCTTTCGAAAGGTTTATATGTATAATACATGCATATTATACTAGACAAAAGCCCTGAATTTCAAAGATTTGTAATTATGTCGTAAACAACTTTTTTTTGAGCACTACCATTGCTAACGCTAGTTAAACCTTACGAGCTAGAACAAAAGAATATACTACGGAATATCGTAAAAAGTTCTACAGAAAAGCCCGCGCTGGTATATGTCTATCTCCTAATGATAACCCACAATAACCAGTTTTATCTCATAAGTACTAATTACGAAGCTATTTTAAACAATACAGTATGAACCCTTATCCAATTAAATACGTTAGATACGTTGTGCATTTAATGTAGATCAAAATTGCCCTTTACAGCATATCATTAAAATGAATATCTTAGAAGATAACACAATTAGACGACCTCCGTCACACCCGTGCGAAGCCGGGGCTGGTCGCTAATAATATTATAAATGCGAGAGTTTGTCTATCTGTTACCTTTTCACGCCTTAACAGCTGAACAGATTTAGAAAAAATGGCACACAGATAGATATTAGCTTGGGTTAGGACATTGGATACTTTTTGTCCCGGTAGTACGTTCCTGTGGGATAATTTCCAATACCCACGAAACCGCGGGTGAAACCGCAGGCAAAAGCTAGTTAAATAAATATTAAGCAGTAAAATATCTTAACGGGCAGTTACGTGTGGGCAGTTAACAAATTGGAATTAGTCGCTAAGAAATCTAACTTGGAAGTAGCGCTCGCCGGCCACTGGAACGGCATCGCTCGCTTCGCTCGGTCGGCTCACGCGTGGTTGGTCACAGTTCCAACCGAAGTTATGAACTTCCGAACTATTTACCTAACTGCCCATTCCAACATTTTTACTGCTCATTCATTTATTACACTACTTGAGTATTTTTTTTACTGACATTGTAGGATGAAATAACTGACCAATTTTCTTTTTATTGTGTTTAATGTTTTACTGTCACACTAATTTAACTTATTAACCTTATAAAAGTATGTATTGGTTACTCGGAAGTAAATCCTACCTATCAATACATAATAAAATTATATTATACAAGCATATTTTTATGCCAATTTGGATGTATGGCATTCAACTTTGGGGCTGTACTAAACGAAGCAACGTTAAAATAATCCAACAATTCCAAAATAAAGTACTCAGGGATACTGTAAATCCACCATGGTACATTAGAAATGACGGCCTCCACCGCGACCTTACAATGGAACTCGTCACCACCGTCATCCAAAAATTTGCTGAAGCCCACGAACACAGACTTCACCGACATGTGAATGTTGAGGCAATTCAGCTGTTCGACAACACGGACATAGTGCGTAGGCTAAAGAGAACTAAACATTTCAGTTAGTGTATAAATAGTGAATGAATAATATATAAACAAAGTGTTTTTTATTAATTATCAGACTCAAGAAAGTGCTACGGAATTGAGGGAAAGTGCAAATTGACACTATTCTTAGTTATAACGTAAACGTATAATAATAAGTTAAAGATAAATTGCTTATTAGTGTATTAGGCTAGATTGTAATAAATTATTAAGAACTTTCCTACTTATTAAGAAAAAAAAAACAATTGGTACCTACCGCCGAAAACTAAAATGACTGCCCGTATTTTTTTTCAACTGATCATAATAACCTCCCTAATGTGTAAATGACAATAATAAAAAGCATTACCCTTTATTTATTAGCAGGAGTCCGCTGAACGCCAGTTTGCCCATGCAAACTGGCGTGTCCATACACTTGAGCGTATTTTACGAACCGGATAACCTCAAAACTTTTTCTCTATTATACGGCTTTTTTAATGGTCCCATTTGAGATTCATCATAATTGTTCATTTGTTTATAGTAAACGTCTTTAAAATCACTTGTTTTTGCGACACGCACTTGTTTTCATCTTTATTTTTGGAAACAGTTGCTCTACCCGACGCCATTTTTATTGTTTTGTTTAGCAGCGCCTCAGGTGGCAGAAAATAGAACTAGTTGTATCAATTCGCCTAGGCATTATGTTGCAAATGATCAATTGCGTTTCAAGGACTTTCAAATAATGCCTAGGCGTTATACATTTTGGCTTAGGCATTATACATAACGACTCACGACAGTATACAAACGGACAACGCCGTTTGTATAGTGACGAATTATACAATCTGCCTTCGATAGACACATGATGTTTTAAAATGTAGTCTTTCTTCTTTTTTTAATGTAAAACATTTTAGTCAACTTATTGAGGGCATTAGCGCCTTACCATACGATTATGTCAACGTACAAAAGTCATTAGTTCTCAACATTGTTTCCATAACTCAAGTCCAAATAATTAGTTCCTTTTCCTTTAACCCTACTAACGAAAAGTTTTGAAATAAAATGACACGTTACACGTCCCGGTTAACGAGCACGTTTTACGAGTAGGTACATACAAAATGCAGTTAAGCACGACACCAATACTACATTTTATATTCCATAAAAAAGTTGAAAAACATTACTAGCAAATTTAAAACTTCCCAACGAGCAACGAACACCCTTTATATATTGCCGCGGCGTTACGTGACCGTGTAACACACAGCTTAACATTAAATAAAACATCTTGTATGCAGTTTATTGAAAAATAAAATTTGTTTACGACGCCAGCGCAGGTGATAGTGCAGTGGGGCAACACTCAATAATGCAGTCCAAACCAAGAGCTATATGCAGTTTGCCCGGTCAATGTGCAATATACCACGTCCATGGAACGTCTGTGGCTCGTCGTTTTATTTTCTGGGTAAAAATATGCAGCTGGTATCAAAGAGTTTTGGCACCACACGTGTTGGCAAACATTTGGAATAGTTTACACTAAAATATTCTCGTCTTAAGAACTTGCTACCCTTTAATAAGACAAAGTATCGGTGTGTTTACTTCAATAGTGTGATCGGAGGGACTTTGGACGCACGAAATCTTGCTTTGGTATATTAAAGTCGCATCTTTGGATATATTTACTTTCATATGTCCACTACACGTACAATTTCATCGCATCACGTACCATTCGCACCAACATTATAACTTGTAAATGTATACACACAACATTCTTACTATTTCTTACATCCGAACAAAAATATTCAATCTCATCCCGTCCCGAACTATTAAATACAGCACTAGTACCTGCAAGACGTCCCCAGTTTGCTGCACAATATCCCGGCCTACTCACAGAATATATAAAAACGCAAATTTCAACAAAAAGCAGTCGTTCGTCGCGACGGCAAGTTTCCACTGCGGTGGTGGCTTAAACTTGTTCGTTGGAATTAGTGTTGGGACGATCATAAGAATCCCGGGACCGGGATTTAAAACTACGGGACTTTTGGTTACGTGATGAGCGAAGAACATGAGGCATGTTGCTGCATTTGTAAACTTTTCGAGCAATAATTAACAATTAACGAAGGAATTATACATAATTTTTTGTAAAAACGATTTTTAGTAAACCATTCAATACTTTAGCTTTTCCCGTGAAAATATAATGTATTCGATGTTGAAATAGAAAGTCTGTCAGAAGTTCTATTAAAAAAGAAATCTGGTTAATATATATAATGACGTAGGACAATGTAATGAAGTGATTTTCCAACTTACGACTTAGAAATAAACAACAACACATCCTGTAACATAAAACTTGACACATCCCGCGTTTACGACGTCTACAGACAGTATTCCCGTGATTATAAGCACACGTACCCACACTAGACGGAATCTTCATTTTTTTAGCCGCTGTTGGCTAAATAAAGGGCCAACTTTTAATGGAGGCAGGCTATCGACTAAAACCGAGTCATCGGGCCTGAAACGAGTTTCCCGGGTATTGTTGCGAATGTGTGAGACAAAAACTCGTCTTTTGAGTACGTGACAACTAACATTAATAATTTTTTGAAAAATTGTGTCATTTTCAGTATTTATGCACAAAATTAATTTCACGAGAGATTTATAGATCTTCCCTCAAATCAGCACGAACTATCGAAACATGAAAGGAAATAAAATAGACAACGTTTAGTCCAAGCTTAATCCCATTGTAAGATCTTCACACATTAAGGAATGCAAGTAAATATATGAATATGAATATGAAAGTAAATAGAAACTACAATAAAATATTATGAACCAACCAACATTATAATATCAGCCTATTATTATCCGACTGCGGGCAAAGGCCTCTTCTGATACAAAGAAGGCACGAGCATTGATCACCACGCTTGCTCCACGGTTTGGCGATTTCAAACATATATCATATTGACTACTAGCTTCAGCCCGCGACTTCGTTCGATTGGAAGTCGTAAGACACAACAATACATGGGCGCCAGAAGCAGGGTGCAAGAGGGTGCACTAGCACCTCCCTGACTTGAAAATAAAATATAGGTGTAAAAACATTCCGATTTAAAAAAATATCTGAAAACACCTCATATAATAATACAGAACTTAACCTATTCCAAGCGACATCCTAAAATTTTCATTGCATTCTGCAATCTCTCAATTCTAAAGCTTTTGTGTATTAGTCGACAAACTAGGTACCGAACTCCTATATCCGAAAGTCTAATCGACCCTAGGCGGGGTGCTAACATTATCGACCTTACTTCGCTCGCTCTTGCATCCTACTCTATCCTAATTTTTAAGCTTCTTTGTATTAATCGACACAGTTAGTCCTCTTTCTGTATAAATGGACAAAATAAAACATATCCCATTCGAGGTAAGATGTAAAGATTATCGAATTCGCTTCGCTCGCTCTTGCATCTTACTTTCACTTAATTGTTAAGCTTTTCTGCATAAGTCTACAAAGCTACTTCTTTTATGAATGGACAAGCGATATCCTAACATATCCGAGCTGAAGTGCAAAAATGATCGAGCTCGCTTCGTGGAGCTGAAGATCCCCCCTGAAAATAAACTTGCCAGCGCCCATGCCACAATATACTAAAATAACAGCCTTTTATAAAACTTCCCTGTATACTACGTTTGTAGTTTTGGTCTCAGCAGCCAAAATATACAAAGAGTCAGGACTGAGGACGCGGGTGCAAGCGACGTGCAGTTGTCCGGTGAGAAGCAGCTCGTCCTGAGGTCGAAACTCGCAGCCTTCAGTAGTCATTTCCCATTGCTTGCGAAGTTTTTCGTTTTTAGTAATTTATTGAACGCCTACGTTCCTGCATATACTAAATAATAGCATAAAACTGATACACTGACGGATGCATTCTTACAGATTATTCCTGACGAACAGCTATCACTAAAATAATATTATAACAGTAGAGTGTAAACACACGGGATTTTAAATTAACAGTCACCTAACCATAGATATTTATTTTTATTATAACCAAAGATGACAAAAAGGCCTAAACTTAATGTTTTTCTGTGTACGTTCTACGAACTATCATATAATAATATAACAAAATGTACAAAAAGGAACCATAAAAAATATCTATCTATGAAAAATTTTAACAAAATCCATCCGGTACTTTTTGCGTGATGCTGGAACACACATTCAGACAAAAAGACAAAAAAAAAAAAAAAAATGCTGCATTAGAATCTTTCCTCGCAAAAATTACTTTAAAAAATATATTATGGGTTCAATGTACAGTTTTTACTTCACTGCGATTTTATTATAGTTATCTATAGATATTTAATAACTATCATTTATGTACATACCAATTTTATTAGCTTCATTTAAGCATATAATTAATGTAACAATAATTTTGCTAGTACTAGCGAATTGTTTTAGAAACTATTTAAAAACCCGACCATCTTATATATATATATATATGTATGTATATACTAAAATTCTTGGAAATAAAATTCAATTCATTTCATAAGCCCAGGTTTCCTCTAGAGGTTATTTCTTCACCAAAAACATTAATGTCTAAGACAAATTCCGACCAACAAATCAACATATTTGGAATTAACCTTATCACATACTAAAATAGCCAGCGGGTTACTATAACGTTACATAGATCCATATGTTCTTGCTAAGGGTCCTGCCGGTTGCCTCAGCTAAACTGTCTATAAATTACGAGGGTGCTATAACTGACTCAGTTTAGTGCACACAACATTATGTTCTGTGGTTAGTCGAACAGTTACGATATCTTAGTAGTTATAGGCTTAGTAGACATAGGCGACATCGAAGTCTATGCATATGTACTGATTTTGGCAAGTATGTTGGTAATCATCAGCATATATATAGGGTCATGGCCTTCCTCATCTGTTGTGCCTACACCAGTGTACGAGGTCCCCCGCATTCTGGGCACTCAGCCCAGGTGCCAACTTTGCTAAAACCGGCTCTTTTAATACAGTTTGTTTGATTTTACATTCTAGTTACAAAGTTTTATATATTTAGGAGAATCACAGACTAAGTAAAAAAATCAAACATCATAATATAGCACAGGGATCTATTTTGTGTTCACCATAAGTAAACAGTATAACTAAAACTTAAAATAAACTTTAAAAAAAATAGTTAAAGCTTGCTCCAACTTTAATCCTGACTTCAGACAAATAGTTCAAAGTAAAAATGAAATTTTTCACATGAATATTAATTGCTTACTTTTTTTGTTCTTTATTTCTTAATAAAAAAACAGGGTTTCTTTTCGTTTTACCTATTACTTATTTTTTTTAAGTCTTGGTTGCTAGTAATCTTGTACCAAACGGATCGCGACAGTCATTGTTTTTTAATACGAACCCCCTATGTAACTCATTGGTGATCCCTGATAAAGCATATTAATCGTAAAAGCAGCATTTTTAGTACAAGTTGCAATATTAAAAACAAAAAAACACTCCTATTCACCAATTTCCCCATCACTCCCATACAAACCACAAAAGGTACAGAGCAACAGACATCCAAAGACAAGAAGGACCATTTTCGCATTTTCATCAAAGTAATTTTGACAAAATAGCAGTTGGGGATACATCCAGGATGGCGAAGCTTTCATCCTTTTACAGCCTGCAATACAGTCATACAGGGAATAAATGATATACCACAGTAAAGGAATTAAGACTAGGATTTGTAAAAAAGCATATTTAATCAGACTGACTGAATTATTTATGTGAGTTTAGACGCAGTTTCGTTGCGAGATGAGCGAGGTTAGCGCGCTCTTTTGTGTCAGCTCAAGTTCGCTGTAGGAAAATAGGAATTTCTAGTAGTATTGTGATTAGATAAGATCTTATGATACACTATTTCGAAATAGCATCTCTTTCAGGATTGAGCTCAAGTTATTAAAAAAATTGAAAAAACGCGGTGTTCCTTGCTCTATTATTTTCTGGGTTTCGTTCCCAAAAGATGCCAACAGGACCCTAACACTAAGGCTTCGTTGTCCATCCATCCGTCCGTAGAGCTGTATCTTTTGAACCGTAACAGGTAGACACTAGAAATTTCACAGAGTATGTACTTCTATGGCCGCTATAACAACAAATACTAAAAATAAAATAATGTTAAAATTTAAAGGGGGTCCCCATACAAGTAACATGTTATAATGTAGTGTTAAATATTGGACGGTGGTACAGAACCTTCCGTGTGCGAGTCCAAATTGCACTTGGCCGCTTATTTATTGTGTGGAACTATCATACCTTAATTTTGCTTATTTTGTTTTTAACACAATTTACTTTTTTTTTTCAAAACTTGTTTAAAACATTAACTCTGGTATCTCATACACATACATATTATTATACTCCTAAATGATGTGAAAGGAAAATGGGCCTCGTAACCGTTGATGGTGGTGGAGATAGATAGATAGATTTATAATGCGCATAGCAAAAGAGTGGAACTCTGTACCTGCGTCTGTGTTTCCGACCGCATACAACCCAAATCTCTTCAAAGTGAGAGTGAACAGGCTTCTTCTGGGTAAGCTCACTCCATCGTCGACTTTGTCTCTGTCATCTCTGACCTAGACTAGAGTCAAGAGCAAACCCATCTCAAATAAATAAAAATTAAACATAAGATAGGTACTATCAATAAATCAATGACGTCAACATTACAGTGTGAAACAACGCTTTGTGATGACGTAACAGGTGACTATATTCGCGTTCGAGTAAAGCCATCCCCGCTTGCTGTTAGTATGCAGTCCTTTGTGGAGGACCTTACTTAATTAATACGAAACACTTTGACGGACGCGTTTGAGTCTCACGTGTCCATAATACGATAATATTGGTCGAGAATTCCCTTTGTGGACGGTTGTGGACACGTAACTATAAGCCACAGTGCATGAGAGATTACTGACGTGATTTCACAGGAAGCGGAACCGAATACAATCAATCTGTCTGCCTTTTCCCTCCTATGTTGGGGCCGAAGTCCAGGTGAACCAGATGCAGCTGATGACCAGTAATTTACATAAATCAACGGCCTATCTGACCCCCACAACCCAGGAACTGGGTAACACGATAGCGCTTGTTAAGACTTGTTATCAGACTTTTGGGCTTCGAACTATCCGTAACGACTGTCAAAGATCTACGCATGACAGCCGGGACCAATGGCTTAACGTGTTTTCCGAGGCACGGGGGGGTCTCGATATCTAATGGATGGTCACCCATCCACGAACTGACCGCGGCAAGCGTAGCTTAACCTTCAATGTACCCGTGCGACTGTTATCATTTAGCTACGAGCCGAACTGAATACGGAATTCGAAAGATACTACACTGACTGAAGGCTATTACAGAAATAAAACATCAAATCTAGTCAGATTCCAGAATCAAATGCAGTTTTCTGTACCAAAGCTTATCAAAAAAATCGTCAGCTCATCTTTAAATGGCACCTCGCCTTATGTCTCGATAACCCCCCGTTATTTACATTTCTAGTGTATATATTTACGTCAGTCTCTCGAGGTGAAGGCACTACGTAAGGGACCAGTAATCCCGTTTGTCTTTCTTAAAGGTTGTAGACTCGCCAGCAGGTCACGAAACACGAAATGGTCAAATTTCTCCAAACGACCTTAAAATGTTGATGGTTAAGTTCAAAACCGAATAAGAAAATCGAACAGTTTGTGGTTAGTTGAGGTGCCGGCGACTGTACAAGGTCGCTCGAGACACATTCCGGCTTTCTTTGTTAATATCTCTTGATTATGTCTCAATTAGAATGTCGGTACTTGGAAGGGTACTCGTTAGAAGAGTCTGTATTTCAATAGAATAGAATTTCTATTGAATGACTATATTCCTCAAACAAATTGAAATTTAAAATATTTTATTTCACAAAAACCTACATGGGCACTTATGAAACGTCAAAAGTTTTTGCACGGTTCCAAGTGGTCGTTTGCGTATGGAGAAGAGCCGGCAAGAAACTCCACGGTTACTCTTTTAATAATAATTGGCTTTTACGATGTTTTCAAATTACACTGTTAATAGGTATGGGTAGACCGTGTAGACCTGTCTGGACAAGTACTTTAAAAACAAAGGTAGTTCTGTATGTCCTTATCACTACTCGCTTAACAATACGCACCCTTTTTTTTTGTGGGAAATCATCATATAACTTCTCCCGCTCTGGGCGGAGCGGGAGGGCGTGTTAGACTTTTACTGATTAAAACCCACCCGTGTTCCTTCAGCTGCCTGTGCGCCAGGGCTACGGTAACCCTTCCGGACAAACCCGTGACCCTGGCAGGCATCGGCCCTAGCGGACCCCGTCAATGTGTGTTGACATCTCTTTGAGGCGCGCGTGGAACACAACGCGCCGTCGACCCGGGCCTGGTCTTAACCGGACGGCGAGCTACCCATTGCTCGCCGTCCGCAAGCGCGCACAACAATATGCACCCTGAGAGAGGACAACAAACTTCACTGTGGGGCCACCACAGACAGAACAGTACAGATCAAAATGTATCTAAAGAATTAAGGATGTTATTATCTTAACTAACACAATAAAGAGGTGAAATTGTTTCTTTGTTTGTAGAAGGTAATAATCTCTGGAAATCCTGATCCGATTATGAAAATTATTTCACCAATTTATAGCTACACTACTGCGAAGTATCACAGGATATGCTTCTTCCACGTGGGCGAAGTCGCGGGCAGTAGCTAGTAAAGAATAAAAAGCAAATGTTTACGATACACTAAAGTATAAATGTTAGGTTTTAGAAACTAATTGTCATTAATGTCCACTCCGTTTAGGGGCTAAATTCCTGTTACCAACTTCCTTTATTCCAAGTAGTTTTTCTGACAGGTTTTCAGGACCACTGAATACAAGAGAATAAATCAAAACCCATAAAATATGACCTTGGCTAGTCAAGAGAGTATCAGTTACAATGAATAAAGATTTTTTATATAAAACAAACGCCATCAATAATATTCGATCAATCGCCCTTTTTAAAGCACTTCCCTTTAACCGTTGAGCCATTATAGTTCAAGGTGCTCCCATCCATTATGGGGAAATACTCCTCCATGGTAAAATTTATGGAGTCAATATTCCATGTTGAACAATGCATGTTAAAAGAGCTCTGAAGACATCATGTTTCAAATCGCGATTCACTTAGTGAAGATTCGGGCAGTAAGTTAAGTTAGACGAGTCATTTAAAAGGCTGTCATGTTATAATGATTAGTACAGTTATTGGAGTTTTGTAGGAGGGTAAGAATCACAAACATCATCATAAAAGAACTGGAACCTTTAATCAGGAATATTGCTTGTGATTTATTGTCCCCTTCCAGACACAGTAGGCTGTAGACTGCTGTCGCTGTCCCGTTTGACGTAAAACTAGACTTAGGTGAGAACCTTTTCTTTCTAAAACTGCGAACCTTCCAGTGCATTGATAATTAGCTCTAGCAACTCCATCCCGACAAACACATGAGAAACTATGACAATGACAATAAGAACTTATTAATCCAACCTAAATAAACTTGATCTACTATTTTGCACTGTGGCATCTCGAAGCGGGGCCGGAACAGCCAATCAATCACTAGCTGACATAATGACGTCATCCATTATCAATTATTGACAGTACACGGATCGGATGCCGTCCGATTTTCCAAGTTTTATGCCTTACTCAAACCTCCTCCCTCCCACCCCCAGCCCCCCTAAACGGCTCACGATTGATCATAGTTCGAGTGGATTCATGGCATCCATAATCTGAGTTTGAGAAACTGTTTTTTTTAGGATTATGACACATTTTTTATAGGAAGAAAGGAATATTTTGTATATGACTCGCAATTGGCAGTTGGTTATTAGAATTCATACAGTATACATGTATGATGACCAGTGATCGGAGTAGGTAGATTGAACTGGGGTCATTGATCCGAAACGTATATATTACTATGGACATTCCTCCGGAATTGGTGGATTATAAAAAAAAACCGGAACTTATGTAGGAATTGTATTCTGCCAGAGTGGAAGGAGTCATTTGATGATTTGCCATCCTCAAAAAAAAGGTAGGAATTGTAATAAAATGAGCAATTTTATTCTTTATTATTCTTCCTATTTTTTTTTTGTCACGATTTGACAAAACCCAACGACCAATCAGAACAAAGGATCATGGGTGGTACAATAACCGGTTATCAGAACAATGCGTACGCCCGCCGAAATCTGAATCCGGAAATACCGGAATTACTTGCCGGAAAAATGGCTTATCCATGTTATTCTTTCTGTGTGCATTTATGATACAAGTACTAAAAATCAATCTACCTACTCCGATCACTGATGATGACCTAATTCCCTAAATCTTTTTAAGAGATTCGATTTTAAAATTTCCTCTCAAAAATTCTAAGAACACCGTTAAAATAATTCAACGAGAGGGTCAAATTCAAACTGACCCAAGCATTATTTCACTAAAATAAATTATCTTAAATTACACATAGGTGCCCGTTGGGAAAATGCTATAAGTTACATTTTGAACTCCAGCGGCACGATGGCATAAAAGGCACGCTGCCAAAAAGAGTGCTGGTCATCTTTTAGAAGACATCCAGTTTTTTAAAAGCACCTTATGTAAGACTTACATAAAACGTGTTCCTTTTGATGTCCCATAACTCTAAGGTTATAATTATACTATAAGTAAAAATAATACAAAAGTCCTAAAACAAGTGTTCCAAAAATACCTACATAGTTTAGAAGATACCATCAATCATCATAGTAAATGATTTATTTTAGTTTTTATACAGATTCTACAAATAATATTAATAGTATGTACATTTAAATAAAAATAAAAAAAGGAAAAGAATCATCAAAAATTCGTCCGCATCGCTGTCGACAGGAAAAGTTTCCAAAAGGCTGGCAGCATTCCCCGTTGTATGGCCAAAGAATAGACCAGCTCTCTGGTCACGTGAAGAGTCGATCAACCGCTTGGCGATATCTCGAAAAACCAAGTGGGCACTCGGATCCCACGGCCCTAGTGTTTCAACCACAAACGGCTCGAACATATAACTCCCAATAAGATTTGAATATTTTCGCCATATTATTTTTTTCGATCATAATTAAATTGGTTAAAAAATTGTCACCCGAATGACGAATTTTTATTTTACGACGTTGCAAAACTTACAAACGCAGTCTTGAAAAAAATATTTACGTGTGTGGGTGCGGGGCTTCCCCGCTTCAACTAGTGAAGGGAAGCCCACCTTGTCGTCATAGATGAAAAGTAGTTCGTGTAAATGACGAAGCGGATTTCGAATGACATTATCTCTAATTTACGCTTTAGTAGGTAAGGTCTTACTGAGTTATTCAGACAGTTTTGATAACTACTACTGCACCAAAATGGCCGGGTCTGGTAATCGTAAAAGTTAACTTTAGCAAAGACAGCAATTTTGCATTGCACCTTGACAAAAACGTCATCGTGACTTTTATTTAACTTATGTCATTCACTTTAAAAAAAACGTTACCCTTCCTTTGCTTTGCCGTAGTCGGATCATAAAACTAGGCACATTTTCATCACCATACACAAAAACTAACTTTAAACTTTAGCCATATAGGTTACAAACGGTTGTTCTATGTCTTCATTTCACGATGGTTAAAATGGTGCAACAACTTATTGGTAACCGCGGTACTCGCGGTACTTATTGGTAATCACCTGTTATGGTTAAATTTAAATGACCTCCAGTAAAAAAGTAATCCAGCCTAAATTAAAAAGTTAACAGTCACACAAAGCAATGAAAGGCTTTCACAGATGCATCTTATGGTCATTTACCATTTTTTTCCTTCGGCTGTTGCACCTTACACTAATTACGAATAAGCACAATTAATTAAGGTTTGCCTAGATTTTAATTAATTCATTACTGAGTGAAGGTTATTATTAATATGAGCCACATTCGAAATAGCCTCACTTTTGCTGGACTAGGAAATTAGAAATCGTCAATTCGTCATTTAATAATTATGTCGGTTATAAGTGTTATAACAAAGTGAGTGATTAAAGGCTCCTTCAAACTGGCGCGACACGTGACGGGATTCGCCAGCAACACAAAGGCATGCGTGCGTTTGAGTCGCGTCGCGTGTCGCGCCTGTTTGTAGGATCTTTAAGGTGACAATAAGTGCCAGCGACCTTGAGCGAGTGGGAGGAGCATGCGAAACTTTTAAGCGAATAAAATTGCACAGAGCGTTAGCGTCTACCCGGACATTGGTCAGCGATGCACTGCCGCCCGTCGCCCGCAAGAGCCCCGCTTCAATGCGCATCAAGTTTATTCGCAAAAACCACCCACCTTGATTTATCAAACACAATATAAATAAAAGCCGTATATAAAAAAATTGCGTAATTAAATTGTCTTTTAGATGGTGCAGATTTCATGAAAATCCGCCCGATAGTTTTTGCGTGATTATCGTTTTCGTGTTCGCGTTAGACATTACTTTACAAATTAATTACACTATGTTATAAAAATATAATTTCAAATATTCACATACTCCTATCAAATTACGAAGAAAATAGTCTAGTTTATCGTATATTTTTTTCAAACAAATAAGACTATTCGTTTAGACGTGATGTTCAATTTGAAATCATTAAAAGTCGTATATCTGCGCCTTAATAAGTTAAAATACTAGTCGGGATTTAATCGATATCGATATCATTACAAAGTTTCTTACTACATTCCAACATACCCCAGAGCGCTGGAGCGAGACGCAAGAGTTGAATCAACCAACAATGCAGTCATGTGCAGTGCACCTACTATGACTCGGATTTTTCACTCTCTCATTGGCGCTTGTCGCTTTGGGTAAGTAAGATAGAGTGTTCATGCGTAACGTCACGGGCACGGGCGGGTGTCAAGTTAAATACAATGAGTTCTATGTTTGTGTGTGTAGTTGCTCGGAACATCAGGGTTGTCATCACTTACGTGAAATAATGCGCAGGTACGTATCAGAACGGGCTTTTTGTCTTTCATTCATTATGAATCATTTTCTTTTTTCCTGATTATTTTTTCCTAAGTTAATTCTTCTAAGCTAAACGAACGCCCTGGATAGCCACATCACATGTACCTAACATGTATTAGATATTCAAATTAAGTAACCAGAGAAGGCTTTTTCTGAATTTAATACGTAATAGGCACAAATTAATAAATTAATTTAAAATGTTCATGTCAGTTTTCATGTGTATCGTAGCTGTTTACTTTCCTGAAACACTACAGTCTTTCATTCCAATGAGCAAAGTTGAAATGACGTCATTTTACAACGGTTAATGCACTCAAACTAGATACTATCGTATGATGTTGAATTGTTGTGTAACATTAAGTACCTTAATCCCTTTATCCTTTTTAGTCATAATATCCATACTCATTTTACCAAACACAAAATCAAACCTGGCCTGACCGTATCCCGCCTTCATAACTAGTTTATGACTCAATTACATAGTATTGACAACCCTGCTAATATTTTGTGTTCCTCGGACGAGAGACTACGTCCGACACCGGCCGTTTATAAACAATGAACGCACACATGGAACTCGGCCGGCACGCGTGGAAGATAGCGTTAGCAAAAAGTAAAATTAGTTTTACGATGACTTGCCCTTTATTAACACTTGTTCCCTGACCTTCATCTTGCTTACAAGTTTCAGTGCCACGTAAAATTGTTACTGTTCTACTGTTAAGTTTTATTGTTGTTTTGTTATTAAGTTTTCTTGTTAAGTTCTGTTGGTAATTTGTTTTTGTTGAATTTTGTACGTTGAACTGTTGGGTGTTAACTCAGTTACAATGCCACGGCACAACTATCCGCCAGAATATCAAGCGGATATTAATTTTGTGTATGGATATTGCAATGGAAATTCCATGGAAGCTGTGCACTGTGTAAAAATACCATCGTCGATTTCCAAATCGCACTGTGCCAGACACTTACATAAGCGTACGTTCACATAGTAGGTATGGTCTCCTTCAGTAATAATAACATAAAGGAAGAAACCCAGTTATAATAAATTAGTCTTTTACGTGACAGTTAAATGTAATGAATGATCAATTTTATTAAAATCCAAATTAATTACAGAGCCTGCACATGAAGTGTTACAGTTGCTTATTAGTTATTACGCAGAGCGTTGCATGTTGCCAAATGTTAGTTCTTCGTACGGGTTAGGGCCGTTCTCTAGATCAATGTTTTGTTTGATGTGCCGTCGTTTGTAATTCTAATTTATCATACTTTAAAACAAAGGGTCCGAATAAATACCTAACATGGTGAATTCTTTTCACAATAAATATTTTTTTCGATAATTGTGTAGCATTTTTTTTCACATTCTTAGGACGTATAAAATTAATCCATAATGGAATGTATATGGTTCATATCTTGTTCTAGGAGAGATGCTGTGTATTTAATCTGAAAACGAAATCCGACCATAGCGTGCCCGTCGCGATCACCAAACTTAACCCCTCTAGATTTCTACGTGTGGGGTACATTAAAAAGTAAGGTGTATGCTTTTTTTTATCCCGGTTCCATTTATTTCAGCGAATTCCAGAAGCAGCAAACGAGATGCGTCAAAGCGATGTGAACCTCAACAGGCAGATTCGTACCAGGGTAAACGTGTGCTTGGAATACCATGGTGGACACTTTCAAAATAATTTGGATAAATTTGATTATTTTAACAAAACATGATTTTTTAGTTTTACCACACCATAAAATGTACAGCATATCGTCACATCGACTTACCCAAATCTGTCAAATTCCCGCAATCAATTTCCAGCTTAATATCGAACGCTGGCACACTAACATATTTGGGTAGGTCGATGTGACGATGACTGTACATTAAAAAGCACGTCGCTATTTCTACCAAAACGCAGGGGAGCGGAGATGTGCGAAATCGACCAATCATGTATATCATAATACATACATCATCCATAATCCAGCCCACGATTGTCGCCTCTTTTAGGAGTGGTCGATTCTACACATCTCCGCACATCTTCACTCCGCCCCGCTTTGGTGGAAACCGGGCCAAAATAAAAATAAAATATAATGTGAGAAAATTCAATTCAGTGTTACTAACCGTATTAAAATGATAAGCTTAGTTTAAAAATTAAGTGATGAAAATGAAGAAAAATTAAGCCATTGTAAATAAAACCAAATGGCCAAAGAAATCCCAGGTTTCCTTTGTTCCTTCAACACGTACCTAATACCTATGTCTGCCTATGTCAGCTAAGTTGAAAATAGGAGTGATCGAATTTAGACCAGTAGAGAATAGAATACTTTTTATTACGTACACCATAAAAATTACAGATATAATTGTAGAAATTTTACATAGGTGACACAATGGGCGGTCTTATCGCTAA
The DNA here is from genome assembly GCA_916610205.1 of Griposia aprilina. Taxonomy (NCBI): domain Eukaryota; kingdom Metazoa; phylum Arthropoda; class Insecta; order Lepidoptera; family Noctuidae; genus Griposia; species Griposia aprilina. Next base: position 1,700,700 of record OU744295.1, on the reverse strand, counting down.
AAGCGATCTTTTAACGACAACCTTTGGATGGATTAAAGGGAGAAGGAGAGACAATAATGCAGGTAGTCAGTAGTGTACCATTTACATATACAACAAATACGTACATACATATAACAAATACAATAATAAACATGAAACAAGAGCAAAGAAACTAAATGATGATGTTTAAGGAGAGAGGAAGTGTTTTTTAACCAGAATTTCAAAAGTGGACAAAGATTGAGCACGCCTTATCGACATGGGCAAGGAATTCCATAACCGTACTGCTTGAACTGTAAAAGATCAGCCAGTATGTTTTTACTACATTTATTTTAAATCCATCATCACCCTAGCGTTCTCCTGGTTGCATCCTTTCGGAGGCCATGATTATTCTCAACGACCGACCCCTACCAAATCTAATATTAAAAGCTGAATTTGATGAAAACAAAAATGTTCTTAGAAAGTTCCTATTTCTGTGTCCTATCCGTACAATCACAAAATACTAACACTAGACTCTCGATGTGTGTATCTAAGTTTCATTTATACGTACGAGTAAATAATTTTCATTCCAACTAATCATTGATATTTAAAGCTAAGAAAATGCGACGTTGTCATATTTCACGTAAGGATGTTTTACATAAATAATCTGTAAAGAATACATAAAGTAATAAAGTAACGAAAGTAACAAAGTGACATAAAGGAATAAAGTGAAATATTACATAAAGTGACTGAAAAAGTAAAACTAAAAAAAAAGCACATGCCAGTTGATTCTTTGATATGGTCTCATTAATACCCTATAGTTATGGGGTATTAAAAGGAACACGTTGTATATCAATCAATCAATCAATCATTTATTTTGTTAAACATAGGTATGGGTACAGATAGTATATTGTCTAAAATATGTGCACTATGTTTTGCAAATATATGGCGTACAAAATTAACATAAACAAGCAATTACAATAATAAGGTGACATGCCAATAGATTATATTATTTAAAAAACAATTAAATTATGTCAGTTAAGTAAACAGGTCATTACAATTTTAGATAAATAAACACATATTTAGTCTATAAATAAAATCATAAGTCTCTAATTAGCAAGTCGGACCCTCATACCTCTGTTTACCAGTAGGAAACTCAGTGATGGAGTAGTAATATCTATCTAAAAGGAACTTAAACAAAGACCTCTTAAAGGATCCCAGACACTCTTTATGCCTAATAGTTGCTGGTATATTATTATATATTTTTGAGGCCATACCTAGCACACTTTTGCCGAAAAATGCGGTTTTATGAGAGGTAACATAAATGGTATTCTGATAACGGCAAGAGCGCAGTTTTTCAAATAAATGCAGGTTACAGCGAACAAACACTCCCATTTCATATATGTACATAGACGGTAGAGTGAGCAAACTAAGTTCCTTAAACAATGGTTTACAACTATCAATCGATTGTAATTTGGTAAACGATCGCAACCATTTCATCTGAGCTGTAAAAGCAATGTTTCTGGCAGTGGAGTTGCCTCAGAAAATGATTCCGTACCTAATGCCAGCAGCCACAGAAGCATTAAAAGCTATTTGTACTGTAATGCGGTTAACCGTGTTTGCAAGTTTGTACAGACCATACCAAAATTGACTAAGCTTCTTTGACAATGCGTCGATATGATGTTTCCAAGTCATATGACTATCTATGTAACGGCCCAGAAATGTTGTGATGTCAATTTCAGAGATGGTTACGTTACCATATTATATGTTCTATTTCGGTTAATTTGTTCTTTGATTAAATGTCATTATTTTAGTTTTGACAAGATTTATTTTTAGATTATATGAGAGGACATTTTGTATTGAGACCAAACGATGTTTTAGAGGATTACCTAAAATAGAATAGAATACTCTTTATTATGTACACCATAAAAATTACAGATATAAATGTAGAAATTTTACATAGGGTGACACAATGGGCCAATGATGTTATATAGGACTAGATCAGCAGTGTACGGCGCCGATGCGTTGCTACGTCGTATATGTCCGCAAGCATATCTGACTTCAGTCGTCAGCTTGACGTCAAGTGAGCGATTGCTGAGCGCAGAAAAATTACAAAATGGTGAAATATGCGATTAATATTTGTATGACACGGTCTGAAAAGATCAATAAAGCAATTGGTGTTTCATTTTATAAATAAGTTTGCTAAATTTTATTCAGATTATCCAAAAAAACATTACGACACGAAATAAATTTATCAAACATTGTTTTTACCATCAGTGTTACCTGTAAAAATGATTTTGATTTTGCCAGACTGTTGGGAGTTTAGTGAACGACGAATGTATGTTTCTGGAAGTCTAAATTATTATTATAGTCTGTTTGGTATAAACATATATATTGTACAGTACATAGAATTTTTTATTTATTTCATTCCATTTTAAACAAAAGTAGTTTGACACGATCTTAATAGTTTTGAAATATAATATTTACGTTTACGCATTTGTTTTTCTTCTTCCTATATGTACAGTCACCAAAAGAGATAAGTAACCAGGGTCGTCGGATAGAGTTGAAGTTTAGTAAGAAACCGATGGATGTTTTCAAATGATACTTAAATTGATAACTGACCGGTTTGTTTTATAATAATTACATTAAATTTTATTCGAAATCATTCGTCGGTTTCTTACTAAACTTCAACTATATCGACGACCCTGGTTACTTATCACTTTTGGTAACCGTACCTAATCCTTGTCAGTTTCTTTAAATCTTTAATCTATTTAAAGTTCCATAATACAAACTATCTATATAGTACCTAATTGATTCAATAAATACGGTAATTCATACTGGAGAAATTATGTTGATCATTGGCAACTCTGCCCGTTTTTCCGACAACAATGTCTTGTCTCATTCCAATGTAATTAGTTTGACGATAGAAGAAATGAGACAAACATAGATTATTTTGACAGATTGACCTAATAGTATCCGTTTCAAAGCTACGACTTTAAACTCGTAAGTGGTTACGTTTTTCTGGTTTTTTTTTAGTACGACGTTGCTCCTCCAGTATTATATAACCTCATTGCAATGGGCGGTCTTATCGCTAAAAGCGATCTTTTACAGACAACCTTTGGATGGATTCAAGGGAGAAGGAGAGACGATAATGCAGGTAGTCAGTGGTGTACCATTTACATATACAACAAATACATACATACATACATAAAACATATACTTAATTAGTTTTTGTAACTACTACAAGTCATTCTAGCATTATAAATAAATAATACTGCGAATCTGCCGAACAATTTTTTTAATTTAGAAACTGAACTCCTACACGCCGTTGTCAAGCAAGACGCCATGACGTATTGCTACTCTGATAATATTGTACCAAATCAGTAAAAGCAACAGAGAAAAATACATAATGATGGTACTGGGTCATGTTATCTGCGCCCCAAGAGTGTACTGCGGTACCTCACTCAGAACATTCCTACTCTAAACCAAATACGAGTACAAGCCTGACCTAAAGGAATAATTACATCCAAAAATATATTAACTTCGCTTTAAACCACATTGCAACAACGCAAGCCAGTTCGTCAAGCAACCGAATTTATGTACATTAAAGGTGCACAGTTCCAGTTTACGCCAGATTTATCCGGTTCCATCCGGTACAGACCGGCCCGGGGCGGTATTTAACACCTCATTCCCGCGGTTGAAACAAGTTAACGGGGAGTTGCTTACGATCTCGCCAACTGAAATGTTTGTTGTGAAATTTAAATCCCAACTCGTTGGCTTTTCAGCAGTGTATCGGGGATGAAGTTCTGTGCGGTTTAGTTGGTGATTTATAATTTGTCAGTTTGTCCTAGCAGTTGGACTGGTATAGTCTCCATGTTGGTCCAATCGGATTATGCATATTTTTGGATGAAACGTTGCCCTTCATTCGGGTATCTCTTGTATGAACCTAATGGCATGTCTACTGCACAAACAGTTAAATCCAGAGTCGATTAACCTTGACGTGAAAAGTTGCTGTAATATTTACAGGTTATAGATACCATAACAGACGATAGAAAGAAAGAAACAAAAATAGGTTTATTTGTCACAGGTACACGTGTACCTGTGACAAATAAGCCTATTATTCTTACTTATACACTACACTTCATCTTCTTAATTGGAATAATAAAACATAACAGATCTACAACATATGATAGGATTACAACATGCCGAATTCCCTTCGATTCAAAAGAATATAAAATTTAAATTTCCAAAAATAATTATTATAGCAAAACTAAAAATAGCATAGAAAACAGCACATGCAGCGCATCACATACATTTCTGCATTTACCATTTCAGTACATTACACCCAGTACTAGAAACTGCAGTGATTCCAGCAGCTTGAAGTGCTTTATGCTTGAACAGCGACCCTTTGTCTGATTAACGGTTCTCCCATATAGGTAGGTAGGTGTAGGTACCAACTTAGCAATGATCGCTTTGAACGAGAATGCTGGTGCAGACGAGAATTATATGCAGACTGCAGAGGTGGTCTAAATCAGACTTAGATGTTACACATTCAGAAATTCTTCATTTATCTGACAAGGAGGCTGCTTTTATACCCATATTTTTATATATGGTTCATGTACGTTACCATACTAGATTAGTTAGTCAAAGAGTTTGTCCTGAAAAGTAAAACCACACCCTAGCCAAACCCAGCCTAACTACACACAACGTTGATGTGTTCCGATTTGGGCAGGCCATGCTAATGTTCAAGTTTATATCAGAGTATCGGACGCAATCCAATGACACAAGGGACAGTACTGCCAGTAAAGGCGATATCCACAGATATTACACACATGTCGTAGATGTAGATAAACAACTCACACTATTAGCCTCACACAAATATTAATGCATACATGCATATCTGAACAGTGAGTCAGCAATGTTTGCTTGGCACGATGGCCATCGCATACGATTGATTTGCCTGACAAATGAAGCTTGCATCAATGTTCTGAGTAGACAAACATGGTCGGCCATTTTGGTTGATCATCAATGAAGGAACAGTAAACGTAGTGTTGGACTCCCGAACTAGATAGAACGACGACCTTGAAAGGCTGCTGGCTGAATAGTCTGGATGCAGAAGGCGGAGAACCAGGTGCTGTGGTTTAACTTGAGAGGCTCATGTCCAGCAGTAGACTGCTATAGGCTGAAGTAATTAATTGATGAAAACACCGGTTGTTGTAAGTTGTCAACAGAATATTGTTATGATGATTGTTATTTTAGCAGGATAGGCAATTATAGACATAAGTTATTATTATATTTTCGTATAAAAACTTTTATGTTCCATACACGAAGAAAAGGAAGGTCAAGACTTGCTGCACCTACCCCAAATAAATTGGGGTGAAAGCAGGAAAATGAATGCTGATTATTATCATTAACCTTCCTCATACTAACAATTAAGTTTGGTTTCCTGTTTTTGCTAAATGCTCTGTTAAAGGGGCTTTTGTTCAACCTAAAATAAATAACAACTTTATTTACCTTGACCTGCGAAATAAAAATATAGCGAAGGTAAAGTTTTTTCGGAGCTTACACTTCAGCCGAGCGGACGTGGCACTGCATAAGTTACTAACTCGAGTACACCTTCCAAAAAATGCCTAATTTTGAGTGAAAGAGGAGGCGAGTTAATGTAACTAAATTACTATCGTTGCAATTTTATTCTTTAGAAGTCCCTCTTTTCTAGGGCAAGCACATTTAGCTTCATTGGAGAGGTTAACAAGAATACTGTAGTAACGCCTCAAGCTTTTAAGAAAATATTAAAGTTCTATGTTAACGTAAGTTTTACTTAGTACTTTTAGTTCATTAAAAGCTTGTTTTTAAAAAGGTTTCTTCTTAAATTGTATTATTCCCAACATAGATTATGCAACGCGCACCACACCGAAATCTAGTGTCAAAGCATTTGAGGCAACGTAACCTGCTTCACAATGGGGCTCGTCCACTCCTCTACACAATTAATTCACGAGTTTTATCGCTACGCTGCATGTCCCACTAATCCGGCCCCATTGTCCACTATGATATACACAGAACAGGCTTAACAGCACAATGTCGCTGTTGACGACATTAGCTAACTGAATTAATAGTTTGTCATTGGTTGCAATTAACCTACGCTGTGACATGACGGGTGATGTGCTGTCGTCTATTGTTTCGGGGGTCTGGATTAGTGGGCGATAATCATGGGTCTGTTTGAAAGTGGGTAGGCCCAATCTACCTGTGAATTGTGCCTTAATATTGCCGTGGACATTTAAATCGCAACAAAACTTACGGGGTACCAAACAAATTGAAATTCTATCGGCAATAACAATGATGGAAAAGTCCATAATGTATGGAACTGACAGAAGTCGCCGAAAAACTGTGTCAATCTGTTGAAACTCGTAAAAATGTTGAGAAATACGAAGCGCTTTCAAAGCGATTGCCATTAATTTGTCTAGTCTAGGCTCTCAGGACGACTGGGTGCCATTGACACAGAAAAAACCGGCCAAGTGCGAGTCCATACAAGAAACGTGTTTTAATTTTGAAGTTTTTTTTTTTGCATAAAAGTTGCAGTTTTTATAAGCAGTTGCAGCTGGGAACTGCTTCCTAAAGAGTTTCCACTTTGACTCAACGTCTCTTATAGTATTTACTCTTTTTGAGATATAACAAAAAATACCTAAAGCCAAGTTAGTTTCTCGAAACTGGCAAAATGTGATATCGTATTCAATAGCATAGGTAGTAGGTACATCAAAAACAATTATTATTGCTAAACAAAAATTAGAACAAAATTGAAAGCAATGTGGGTATTTTTTTCCTCACAAATAGCAACACTGTATTGTGATAAGTTAGGTCATTAGAATTTTTGTTTGATGATCGATTTACCTAAAAATTGTGTATAAAATGTAAGTACTTACTTGTGAAATGTAATTTGATCACATTTTTTTGGTTTTCCTGAAGTGCTATGACATCCTTTCACGCTACAAACTCATTTTAAATTATTTACTCGCGAGCTGTGTTCGACGGAACGTGACCTTGAGTACTGACAGCTCGCCGAGAGAGGTAAGCCACTAATGGCTCAGTTTTAGTTGCCTCACTTTTTGCACTCGTACTAGGTTTCTATGCATTATTATTCTAAGTTGTTAGTATTCTCTAAAGTAAAATAAATTTCTGTTGCTACCCCAACTGAATAACAGTTCACCGATATCAAAAACTAGTATTTTGTAATAAAACCTAGTCAATCTGACGTGCAGCAGCAGGAGTAAGAGCAGTGGTGGCCCAGTGGTAATGGCAGCAACTTACGAGGTGTACTTTACTGTACTTTGTGTAAATTATTTCATCACCACTGGGAAAACATCGTGAGGAAACCAGCATATACTAGAACCAAAAATTCGGAAACTTGTGACAACAGCACTGGGCCCGCATGGTGGATTATGGCCCACTCCCTCTCACCGAGAGGAGGCCTGTGTCCCAACTGGTAACACGATATCCCTTGGAAAGACTGGTTGTCAGACTTTTGGGCTTCTAACTACGCGCAACGACAGCGAAAGATCTAAAAAGGACAGCCGGGACCAACGCCGGGTCTCGATATGTAATGGACGGTCACCCATTCACGAACCGACCTCGGCAAGCGCAGCTTCACCTTCGATCAACCCGTGCAGCTGTTATTATTTAGCCACGATCCCAATAAAATCTAGTTCCTATTATAATTTCCTATTCGTCCTAAACTTCAATAAGACTTCCAGTACAAGTGGAACGAAATAATAGTAATTCTCTGAATGTTGGCAACACTGGTCAGTCTAGAGAGGAGGCGTGTTCCTGCTAAGTCTGTATTTTGTGTGACTTGGATCTCTGCCCGCTGGTAAAAACATATTTGGAAGAAATATATCCGGCTAGCTTGGAGCACTGGTTAGGGATTTCGGTTGCAGGTTTAATCGTCAAATCGCATGTGACATATTTACATGAGCAATGCCTGAATGACGTTACATAGGAGCTTGACAGAGGATATTAGAAGGTAATAAAAAAAAAAAACTGTTCGTTTTGGAATTCAGGTATTTTGGTACGTGTTTCTCTTTTTAAAGATTGTCATGGGTTATAAGATTTAATGCTAGTATTTAATTAGAGGTATTGATTACCTAGTTAAGAACATAAAAATGACAAGATGCAATTTTTTTCTTGATCTTAGTACTTATCATTATTAATAAAAGTAAGGAGTAAAAGTACACACAAATATAAGAGATTAACAAAAAAACAGTCCTATCAAACCAAAAATCAATGTGATTACACATCAAATAATACCAATGAAAGGAAAATAATGCTGGGAACACATTAGTGGTCTTACATGCACCCACAATGGAGCCATCGATCAACGTCGAGAAGCCATTGTATTGATAGCTGGTTCCCTGCCAGCCCCCCTGCCGCCATGCCGTTCTTGACGAGAAGAAATAGCCGCGAAATGTGGCTATGATTTTGTGGGAAAATCGAGGAGAAAAGCCAGATCTTTCGTTAATTTTAATCAATGTTTTAGCGATAATTGCGCTCTACTCGAAAAAAATGTGTTTCCCTTTAATAACCAACTATTTATTGTTAACGAAGCTCAAGTGCTACGTCTAGGAGCCGGAAAAGATAGATCTTATCTTGTTGACATATAATTCATTCTTAACATAATTTAGAAACATTATTGAATGAGCTACAAAAACATGATCACCTTTCAAGGATGATTTTGTAAGAAAACTCGCAAATACCGTTTAAAAGAAAACTTTAGACTTAATATAAGACCCTGTTCACAAATCGTTGATCAGTCCGATATTTCACTTCACATGGCTGTTTCACACTGCATTTGTTTTTAACCGTATGAACAGTGGGGTATTGACGTGTGATCTCAACTTTTTTCAGTACAATATCGTACAGGGCCGGCAGTCTCGACATAGATAGCGACGCTGTCGCAACCTACCGATTGCTAAATATTAAGGTGAATCTTCAGTTGTAGCCCGCCAAATTCAAATTAATATAAATAAAAAAACAATAAAATAAAATAACAAAATATTTAATATAAAAACTGACTTACCGGCTTCCGTGATGCCTAAGCTAGACTCCATTAGACTGCCGCATTATTGAAAAAAAATCCTGAAACAATAGAAAATATTTATTAGTGACAGCTATTTAACGTTTTCAATGTTTTTTTTTCGACTAAAGTGGCACCAGCCACACTGCCTTACCATAGACAATAATGTGAACAAAAATTCAAACTTAGCCCGTGAAGTAGTAAAAAATTAGATAATTAATCATTTAAAATCTAAAGAATATAACCCATGTGTCCATGATTTCACGTCTAAGCACCGTTTTTTCATACGGGAACACTGCTCATATAAGCTAGGCAATATTACATCCACAAGATTGAATTATTATCAACGTCGATCGATGTTTTAATCATGAAGGTAAGTGAGGGTACCTAATAGCTTAGAATGATCAGCTGATTAAGTCAGTATTTTGTTATCTCGGTATGAAAACAAGGTGCTTTTCACTTTACAAGACACCGATTTGGAAAATCAACGTCACTGACCAAAGTTCAAGTCTAGACTGACTTTGAACTTCGAAACTGCTGACCATCGAACCATACTCCTGGGATGAGCCAAAGTCTAGCATAGCTCTTATGGGCTCAGAAAACATGGTCACATTATTAGATTTTCCAGATATCAGTTATCGGTTCTACATGAAATATCAGATGCATCGTTCCACGTGCATCATTTAAATGTCAACTAAAGGCTATCGGATTACACAGGGATATAAGTTACATCACTAAACGAGAACTGAGGCGGCGAACTTCAAACAGAGGCTGGTGAGTGGCGAGATGTACATCTGCATAGCCTAGTGGCTAGGTAGATGCCAATATTATTATACTTATGATAGGTGGAAATGTTTGCACCACAACGCAGTTTTTTCTTTATTTTACATGGATTCCAAAATACCTCTCATTAATTACCAGTAACTACAACCTTAAATTATCACCTGCCAAAGCTTTAACCAGACCGATTGTTTTGTGCTCTAAAGCAGCTTGCGTATGAAATTAAGATACCCGGACATGGAGTGATGGAGGAAAGTACAGCTTGCAGCGAAAGCGCCAGGGTAGCCCGAAATTCAAATATTCTAACGTTTTTACGGGTTGTATGTTGATCAAAATATGATTCGCGACCGTAATAAAAATTTACTTACACAAATTAAAATGTGATGGCCTAGTGGTTAAGTTCTCGCATGTACGTGGTGGTGGGTTCAAATCCTGGGAAGTACAAATGTGACTTTTTCAATTCATAGGTACTTTCCGTGTTTATCTTGGACATTACCGACATCGGTGAAGGAAAAACATCGCGAGGAAACCTGTAGCCGTACTATGACGTGTTAATACCATCATGGTTCCATTGCGAAAAAGGGATAATGCTATCAGTCATATAAAGCTCCGTCTCTCTTTCACGCTGGAACAATGATGGCTTTAACACGTCCGCAGGACCTAAATAGTTAATATAAGTCTGAAATCGCCAACCGGTCGTCAGCAGGCGTGGTGATCAATGCACGTGCCTTCTGTGTATCAGAAGAGACTTTAGCCCTGCAGTGCGACAAAATAGGCTGTTAATATTATAATCATTAAAACCATCAACACAACTCTCTTAGTTCAGATTACCCTATTGAATAACTATTTCATGGCATCATGAGGTCAATTCTAACTAAGAGAGTTGTAATGATGATTCTTACGACCATAATTCTAATACGAACACCATGGCGTACGAATTAAAAAAAACGTAAAAAACAAAAGAATTTCGCGGCCTACCTTAGCGCATCCTTCAATTTCGACCGATCCTAACGACTTCTATTTAGCTTTAATCATCCTCTTGCGTGTCGCATGATACCGCATAGGTTCATAACGTCCATTATCTATGCCATTGTTCCAATTATTGTCCTCGAGATTACGTCGAAATTAGCGCAGGTAGGTAAACTGAGGTCGGGCAGACCAGAAGTTAACCATACCATTAAGGCTAAATTAAAGACCACATTCTAAAGACACACGTGAGAACTGAACTATTTTTGCAGACTTCAAAGCGAACAAACTCTAGGTCATTTAGCGCCTAAGCCGGTTAGGTTCTTAATCTGATTGAATATCTGTACATGCTGGGCAAACTCAAATCGAAATCTTGTCGTTCGAACAAGCTACGTATAACGGCAGTAGATAGGTATCGTTATGTCCTACTGCATAAAGTGGTGTTAGTCAAAAAATCAGCCAAGTGCGTCTCGGACCACGTACAATGAAGGGTTCCCGAATTGGGATGACTTTACACTACCAACAAACTTAACATACACACATAACACATACATAACATCACGCCTGTATTCTCCGAAGGGTTAGGCACAGGTGTACCTTTAGCACACCCACATTTCGCCAGTTATGTTTAAGTCCCTGTACTCGTAATAGGGGGCGAGCCTATTGCCATCAACCAGGCCCAAATCCAGACTCCGGGCTGCTACCGAGAAATTCCAGATGGAAAAACCCGATAACACTTTGCCCGACCCGGGAATCGAACCCAGGACCTCATGCTCAGTAGTAGCGCTTGCGACCACTAGACCAACGAGGCAGACAAACTTAACATTGTTGTTGAAAAACATGTTCTCCATACATCGACATACGTCACGGTCAATTCTCCAGCTGCAAATGTAAGTTTGTAATCGCAAAAAAATACTTTTTTACATGATAAAACTACAAATTAACAATTTTCGAACGTTTCCGTTTACTTGTTCTGTGAGACCTTGCTTCTTGACAAATTTCATGATTCTTGGTCAACTGGACCCTACCCACCCTACAGGTTTTGATTTATTAGCGAGTATCAAAATATGTCGCATAAACGGGCGTATTTTTTCATTGTGTTGACTTAGAATCTTGATTATTTTAGAACTATTTGATATTAATTTTAACTTGATACCTCCACGCGTTCGTATGAAAAGGGGTCTTGATAGACTGACAGACGGACAGACGGACGGACAGACGGATCACGAAGTGATCCTATAAGGGTTTCACGAGACTAATACTCCGAGATTCACCACTAAGCATCGTTCTCCATCAATTCTAGGAAGGATTGTTACCAAACAATTTAACAAATCCCATTATATAAGTACATATCTATGTATACCTAACGTAATAAGCGTCTTGACTGGCAGCGGATTGAGCTTCACATAGATGCTGCAGTTAAGCGGATTGCGAACATAATCTATACATCGGATAACATTGAGGAGCGTCAAAGCTCACTAAGCATGTGACGTCTTAGGTAGATTGTATAGGTTGGTCGACTGAAAGCCGGGACGCGGAAAAAATTGATAATTATATGGGGATGTGTATTGATCTATGCCGATTAGGAGTGAGTGCGTAGTTGAGAAAATTTATCTGCATATGGAAGGGGGCACCATAACCTCTCTAACGACCGATCCGAAACCCCCTTTCAATATTCTCTAGTCTCGACATCGAATATAATAATAATAAAATACAGACAGGTAATGTGACAAAAAATTTAGGCCTAATTGACAGAAACTTAAATTGGAAAGCGCATATTGAGGCTCTAGCCAAAAGAATAAGTAGTGGTGCATATGCGTTACATAAATTATCACGTACTCTAAATATAGAAGCGCTATTAACGGCCTACTATGGTTTAGTTGAATCCGTCATTAGATATGGTGTTATCTTCTGGGGTAAATCAACCGATAGGGACATCATCTTTAAAAGACTAAAAGACGTGCTGCGTAAGATCTATGTTTAAGCTCAAAACTACCGATAGCTGTAAAAATTATTTCACTAAATATCATATAGTAACATTACCTTCACTTTATATATTTGAATTAGCAATGTTCGTTAAAACAAATCCGAATTTGTTTCCTCGTATGGCAGACAAATATCCAAGAAATAGACGTGATGATAGCAAACTATGTGTACATACATCAAAAACTGCACTTATGCACAAAATTGTTTTTTGCATGGCACCAATTATCTACAACAAATTGCCCAAAAGTTGGAAAGAGCAGACTATACCTAAACATAAACAAACAATGACATTATTTTTGGCACAAAAAGCATATATAGTGTTACAGAATTTTTAAACAACTCCTGGTGATTATTGTAAATACATAAATATAACTAGCATTATAGTAAATATGGTTATGTAGTAGTGGAGAACTTAAATATGCTTATAATATAATTTAAATAATTTATGTATATGTTATATATGAAATAATTATACATTTTAAATAATTAAATGCCTATTAAAAGTGATGTAAATCGTCATTGTGTTATTAATTATAATCTGTAATAATGGACAACGAAAATAAATAATTGAATAATGTAATGATTGAAAATAAAAAATTTGTTTAACTGTAACTAATATTTAATGTTGAAGTGTAGAAGTTAATAATCATTGATTTAATAATAATAATTGTACCTAAAATATTTGCACGCCATGAGAAATGGCAAACATGTCGTGAGCCACTCTTATTTAAGATCCTGCATGTATGTATTATTTTAATTCTATTTGTATACACATTTTCGAGCAAATAAAATTTATTTATTTCTTTCTTTCCCTATGCGCAACGCTTGGGCACATCACTGGGGAGACTGTAAACGGGTCTCCCCAAAATCTAAATGTGCAAGAGTGCAAGGCAGCACGGGACCACTGTGCACCATCTTCCCTCAGATTACTCGGTCTAGATACCCTTTGGGGTCAGCTTCCAGTGTAAAGGAATGCAAATGAGCACTAGTACTTTTTTAGATGGTGTGACTGCCATCTGACCTCCACAACTCAGTCAGGACCGCCTGTGTGTCAAATATCATCGAAATCGTTACTGGGTAACACGATACTCCTTGGTAAGACTAGTTGTCAGATTTTCAGGACTTGCCGTTAGGACTCCGTATGAATGCTGAGACCAACGGCCAAACGTCTTTTCCGAGGCGCGGCCGCTCCTTGCGACACGGTGTACTGTGCTGTATCTGTTAAGAAGAGTAGAATGAAACTTAAGTTTATTAATAGCTCTTTATTTTGTTTATAAACCTTTACTTTGTCATCTAAATCCATAGCAACTGTTTTTTTACGTGTGTTTAATTTTTCTTGTCATTTTAATCTACGTTCCTCATTTTAACTGTTAAATAAGTGTAATTGTGTCTCGGTGTTATTCTTTACTGTCACATTTTTTATTATTATTATTATTATATGCCAATCAAACCGGCGGCCATTCTGATGGTAAGTGCAGGTTGCCACTACGGTCACCGGTCTGGTCCAGTCCGGTACCCTTGGTCCATGGTCAGGGGTCGTGGTGGTGACCAATGTAAATCTGATATATTAATAGCACCGTAGGTTCTATGCCAACACGAAGCTGAAATGCCTTATGGGGCTGTTTAAACACCACCACAGATGGGCCCTCCAAATCAAACCACTGCAATTATGTTTTCCTGTATTTGACTGATTGATTTAAAATTAAAATAAAAACAGCCTATTATTGTCCCTCTGCGGGGCAAAAGAAAAGAAAAAAAAAGTGTTTATTGGGACTCGCACAGGATTATCAGAAACTAAAGTGTAAGTGTCGCGGCGCTGGTATTCTGATAGGGCCCGCTGCTGTGCTGTCACGGACAGATACAGAAATAAATAATAAAAAAATAAGTGTCGCGGCGCTGGTATTCTGATAGGGCCCGCTGCTGTGCTGTCACGGATAGATACAGAAATAAATAATAAAAACAAAAATGAAGGTAAAAAAGTAAATATTTATGTGTGTGTGTGTGGGTGTATTTAAAAGCCTCTACCCACAGAGAAGGCACGAGCACTTATCACCACGCTTGCGCAAGATGGGTTGGTGATTTTTGATTGAGAATATCCTTTTTTTTAACTTATACAACAAAACAGATAAATAACCATTAGATCTAATTCTAAAAGCATAATCCCTTATGATTAGGTGTTTTGTGCAGACATGGTCTATGTAAAACATTTGCGGATACTTTATCACATACCACACTTAAAGAAAGAAATAAAGAAAAAATAATAGGTCTTTACCTATGAAATTGCCGTTTTGTATGAAAAAATTTAAACGATTTTTTTTCATGAATTTTTTATTTGTATTAATCGAAGTAATCACCCATGCAATCAATGCATCTTTGCCATCGCAGTGGCAGTTTATTGATGCCCTTCTTAAAGAAATCAGCTGGACGGGAGGCAACAAATTCTTCAAAGGCATTTTGTACTGCCTCTCGGGTATTAAATTTTTTTCCCGCCAAGAAGTTATCCAAATTCTGGAAAAAGTAGTAGTCTGTAGGCGCAAGGTCTGGTGAGTAGGGCGGATGACGGAGAGCTTCCAACCCCAGTTCTTGGAACTTGGAGACCGTCTGCTGTGCAGTATGAGGTCGCGCGTTGTCGTGCAGGAGCAGCGGAGACGAGCGATTGACCAATGCTGGTTGGAGATGCGCCAGCTTCTCCATCATTGTGTTCAGTTCTTCACAGTACACATCTGCAGTAATGCTCACCCCGTTTGGTAAGAAGCTGTGATGAATCACACCGGCGCTAGACCACCAAACAGTGACCATCACTTTTCTAGGGGTAAGTTTTCGTTTAGGGCATTGTTTAGGTGCTGAACCAGGATCCAACCAACTTGCTGAGCGCTTACGGTTATCAAACAGAATCCATTTTTCATCGCAGGTAACAATGCGGTTCAAAATTCCTTCATTTGTGTGTCTGTTGAGCAGTGCAAGGCACGTCTCGACGCGTACTTCGCGCTGGCGATCATTGAGTTCGTGGGGCACCCATTTGTCAAGCTTTTTTACCTTGCCAATTTGACGCAAATGGACCAATATTGTTTTGACGCTAACGTCGAAAGCTGCTGCTAATTCAGCCGTAGATTGTGTATCATCAGCTTCCACAATCGCCTTTAATTCGTCATTGTCGACCAAAGTCTTCGGACGACCGCGAGGTTCATTTTTCAGGTCGAAATTTCCAGAACGGAAGCGAGCAAACCAATAACAGGTGGTGCGTTGGTTTGTAGTGTTAGCTCCGTAAACGTCGTTGATGTTGCGTGCCGCTTGTGCCGCGTTGCTGCCACGACGGTACTCATATTCCATAATTACTCGAATTTTTAACGTATCCATGATGACGAAAAAGATTGAAATGCGATGAAAATGTAACACTAATCAATAAAGAAATGACTACTTTTAGAAAAAAAAATCCATGTTTTTAAAATAAAATTAATTTGAAATTAGAATTCTTAGCCAAACAAAAATTATTTTGATTTGAAATGGCCAGTACTGCAGAACGGCAATTTCATAGGTAAAGACCTAATATATATTAGAACTCGCACATGATTAACACAAACTATGATTAACGCTATGATTAATATAAACGCACTTAATACCACTAAAAGTATTGAAAATACTGTAAAAATGATTATGTAATTATTAATAACCGTGACAGCTTAATTTTAACTTCTAAAATGAAAATGCACTTTTGGATTGTGATTAATCCGTTGTTAAACGACCCATATGCCGAGCGAACTGTGATTGGTGTTTCGTTTGACGCGAAGAACAAATTAAACGTGTTAGAACTATTTTATTTTATTTATTGATTTAAAAATATAAATAATAATTGTTATTTCGAAAAAATATTTAGTGATTACTTAATCGTTTTAATTTACGAAGATTCTTTCTAAAACACTTTAGATTGTTGTCTGATTACAACACTGTCCTTCTGCCTATTCTTAAATCTGGTTTGGCCAATGGTTGAAATAAGTGGGTAATTTTTACAAGATAACACAATTTTTCTGGATTAATATAATTAATTTCCCTCCACAAATTCACCTCCACTATCATGCAAACATTATAACAAACTTCGTAAACAGGTGCAGTGTGAACACATTATGAACAACTACGGTCCTTTATGACAGTCTTTACGTTAGCAGCATTCATCGAATTCGTTTGACGGCCTTTTTACTGAACGTAAAAAATTTAGTTTTGCTGTCAGCCGCAAGCGTGGGTTGTACAGACAATTTTTGCATGTTTTCGTACGTGTATGTCATAAAATTTAGTATATTTATTTATATTTTACTTGTAGAAGAGTATTTAATGCAGCAGAAATATTTCTATAGGTTTTTGAATATGACATCAGTGGACTGAAGTTGTGACGGTTTTCAAAAGGAGGACATAAAATATAGCATTTTAGATTAATCAACGCAAGACGCTTCCTAAAATAGGGTTGAACTACATGATGACTGATGCATGCTTGCCGTCTGTCGGGACAGATCAACTCAAAGCTGCAATGACTCTTCCTTCAAAAGGACATGTCCTGCATTGTTAGACTCGCATAAAATCCTAATAATATAATGTTTGGACATTAAAAGAGACCATGACCTCTAAGTTTGTATCAGTTTTTCTTCTCAGAGATCAGTCAGCTAGGAAATACCGGCGCCATCTTGTTTTAAAATATTGATCAACGAATTGACGTGTAAAAGTGAAAAAGATCTACATACAGAAATAAACATCATTTCATTTCACAATTTCGTATATTTTTTTAAAGAATACAGAAGTTACATACCTATCCAAAGAACGCACAGTTTATTTTGGAGTACCACAGGGCAGTGTATTGGGTCCCTTACTGTTCTTGATTTATATTAATGACCTGCCCTTTGCCATAGACTTCCCCATAACACTCTTTGCTGACGATAGTACGGTAACAATACCATGCAATAAACCTGAATTGTATGAATCTGATGTCAATAACGCGGTAAATTCATTAATCTCTTGGCTTAATAACAATAATTTAAGAATTAATCTTGGAAAAACCCAAATAATGCACTTTGGCCATAAAAAAGTCAGTTCGAAAATGGAGGTCCAATACGAAGGTAACAAAATTTGCGACGTAGATAGTGCAAAATTTCTAGGCTTGGTTATCGATAGGCAGCTCAAGTGGAAGGATCACATTGAAGCGCTATGTAAGAAAATTAGTAGTTCATCCTATGCCCTGTATAAACTTGCTCCAACAGTTAACACAGATGCACTACTCACAGCTTATCATGGTCTTGTGGCATCGGTATTAAGATACGGTATTATATTCTGGGGCAACTCGACAAACAGAGAAGCTGCTTTTAAAGCGCAAAAGCGATCCATCAGAGCCATGTTTGGACTACAAGTAACGGACAGTTGTAAACCATATTTTAAAAAATATAAAATTCTGACGCTACCGGCTTTGTACATTTATGAAACTGCCCTATTTGTTAAGTTAAATGCACATTTGTTTCCTCACCTGTCTGATACTGTTAAACGTAACAGGCGGAATGATATGTTACGCGGACGGAGAGCTAAAACAGCCCTAATGTGGAAAAGCATATTCTGCATAGCTCCGCAAGTTTATAACAAAATCCCAAAATCAATCAAAGAGTTAAATTTAAATGGATTTAAAAATAAACTTAAAGACTTGCTATGTAATAAATGTTATTATAATTTAAATGACTATTTGAATGATACCTTGACATCCTAACTGTAATCTTTTATATTTTGACATCTTACTCTTTGATACTCTTACATTTTGTGATAATTTGACATCCTGAATAAATTTTGTGTATATGATCTTATTTTTAACCGACATGCCTCAAATTGTAATTTAATTCGTAATAGGCAATCAATAATATTAATACTTACTTATTAATCTGTCCTATATTGAATGTATGTTCCTAATATTTGCACGCCATACTTGGCAGAATGTGATGATACCACTGACTAATCTTAAGACCATAATAATGTACCATATTCTGATAAATAAATTATTATTATTATTATTATTATTATTAATATCAACTGGTAAAGGACCCTCGTACAGAGAAGTAACGAGCATTGATAATGATCATCACTCTTGCTTCGAATTCGAACCCATTAAGAGCCCATTGTTTGATCAGTAGTCAAACATACTAATAGTTAAAATGCGTTAGTAAACTAACAATTTGTTAAAAATGACATAAGTATGTTGTTTGACAAATGGTTAAGCTAACTATAGTTAAAAAAATGTCAATTTGCTATGAAAGTTAACCATACGCAGACAGAGTAGTTATATTTTAACTATTGTCAAGTGACTAATTGATAAATTTAATATTGGTTATTTTTAACTATGTATCAAACAACGTGCCCTAAGTCGCTAAGTGCCCATATTTTAAAACCTCGTACCATTTTATCCACTGCCCAGTACCCAGTAATACGAGAACTACTTAATATTCATCAGCTCTCTTACACAAGAAATAATAAAAATGGTAACATATTGAAGCGACGATGACCACCTGCAGCCATTTAGGACAACTTACGATCTTTAAACTCAGCATTTTATTGCTAGACTCGACTTCTACTCGTAGTAACAGCGATGCATTTTATATTGCGAGTCGCATGAAATAAAATAGGTTGCTGGTAAATGGTTGGTAGAATTATTATTTTGATGTTGAAAAGAAGATGGCACAGATGTGATAAAAAAACAAAATTCATATTATTTGTCCTCCACAAATAATATGAAAGTTGTTTCTTTTTAATATTTAACAAATAGTGTTGTAAATAGATGTCACGGAACAGATGCAAGCACCATAAAAATAACTAAGATTACATTCTACGTACTAAAAAACAAAATAAAATTTATTTCATCACCACTGTTCTCAAAACGGTGAACTTAAACATCGTGAGGACACCCAAATTTGAAGACATGACGTGACATCTGCCAACCCAAACTGAGCCCGCGTGGTAAATTACGGCCATTCCCTCTCAGAGAGTGGAGGCCTATGTCCTAGCAGTGGGAACATTATAGGCTGATAATAATTGTTAGTTTCTTTGAGAAAAGATTCCTGCTGAGATATTCCACTGTGCAAGAGACAAAAGAAATAATTGATAGTGACGGCTAACCTTCAGTAATTGGGGAGGCACCAGAAGAAATAGTGCATTTTGACGCAAGTGTGCAAAGGTTTTTCATTGCACTCGAGGTGGGATTGCGATGACGAATGCTCATGCGTAACAAACGGCGATTTTAACACACTTGCAAATGAAAATAAATAATGTTTCATAAACGTATTATATTGTTTGTAGGACATATTTCGTGCCTCTTTTCGAGAAAGTGTATTAAAAAGGTTTTCTTGGTAACTAATTAATCACTAAGCAATACATAAACAATTTTGCTAATACGAATTTCTAGATGCACCATATAATGTAATACCTATACAATAATATCACATAAAAAGCCACTAGACCCATGATCCTCCATAATTTTATGACGTAGTAAAATACCGAGGAAAAGTGCATATCATCGCTGCATTTTACGATGTCGTCAGCAACTCAGTTTTCGAGGAAACTTACACTTTGAACGGTTGAGGAGGAGACGCTAGTAAACTTATTAGCTCTTCACTCTAGCATTAAAAAGGAGGAAATAATACTATTAAATATAAGAATGGAGGTAATTATTCTGATAATAGCAGTTGTCTCCTGATGTTTTGGATAGATTGCTTTCACATTTCAAATAGCGTGAACTTTACAAAAATGAAAAAGCGTTTTTCTTTTTTTAAATAACATTTCTTTTGGCAACATGGAAGGAGTAATGAATACTTTCACAATAAAAATACAAAAAACATTACGCATAGTTTCTACTTTATTCATAATAATTTATAGTTTGCTCATAATATAAATATTTCAAATAATACGTGGTTACGTGGTCATTTATAAATGGCCAAACTTCCTGAAAAAATAAATAGTTTCCACTCTTTGATAAAGTCCATTGGAGCGATCTAATTAACTCGCCTCATGTGATTCGTGCCCATAAGTCTTATCTGTCCGTATGTTTTCACTGTGTGCAAATTTTTATTGACAATCGAAATACATCATACACTTCGTTGCATTTATTTACGGGCCAATTTTGTTTGATAGTTAAATTATAGCAGTTCAGCAGTCAGTTCTATTTTTTGTAAATTTTGACGTTCAAAAGTGCCATTTTATGTGCCTATTTGAAATAAACGATTTGACTTTTGACTTTGACTTAGCAAAACAATATTATTCGTCATTCATCATGAAATAATGTACTTATTTGTCGAATATATTGACTTCTCCATAAAACTGTAACCATTATTTGTTACAGCTGCAAGTTTGGCGAATAAAATAAAATATTTTTTTATTTTTTATAAAATACTAGCTGGTGCCCGCGACGTCGTCTGCGTGAACGTTATACAGCACCAAAAATACCTACGATTATACCTTTTAAAATAACATTCATTTACCCGTTTCTTCTTTACATTTCATATCTACAGAAAGTGCAGTAACAGAGGGAGACTGTCTTTTATAAAATTGACCTTCAAAAAGTGCTGATTTTCAGCCTGCTTTGAATAAATGACTTTATAGTGATTCTGCAAAATTAAGTCATAAGTTGTGACTGAAGCAGATGTTACTATTTAATCTGTACTATAGAAATAATGAGCATGTCTTATCTTTGAGATATAATTATATGGCATGCTTAATTTTCCTCTTTCTTCGTTATTTAGCTCAAATTGCTTACAGCGTGCCGTTTTCGAGTTTAAATTTTGTTATAAATGTATGCAGTTATTTTTGAGTTCTGATTGTTATTACATACAGACAAACTCGATGAATTTTATAAGAAATAGATGAAGCAGCTTAAAACTTATATAAACACCTTTTTTTTTAATTGTCTTGCTCATCTCTGAAATGACTTAACGATACAATTTTTAAGAAGAAAATGCACAACTCCATCTATGACTCTTAAAAACAACTATTAACCTCGCCAACATGATCAAATTTAAATTATTTATATCCAAAAAGGGCTTACACATGTAATTCGACTTGATGTTTTTGAAATCTCATAATTGGCGCTACTTTAAAATTGTCTTGATACTACTTATATTCATTTAACGGCCTAAGTTACTTATATTGCGTGATTTTTATAGTGTGAAGCTAGCTTATAGCATGGTTAACATAATAACAACATTCAAATATGTGTCGTTAGACTACACGTTGTTACAGAATGCGTTGAAGAAATAAAGGTTCACTGCTCGTTCCCCGTAGGTGATAGCGTGATAATATGTAGCCTATATGTTGACCCGACTTCTTAATAATATTCGTGCCAAAGAAGTAAATCCATGCAGTACTTTTTGAGTTTATCCCGGACATAGATACAGACAAATAGACAAAAATTCAAAAAACTATATTTTTGGCTTCTTTATCGATTGTAAATCACACCCCGAGTATTCTTTTAAAAAAATATTCAATGTACAGTTTTGACTGTCCAACCATTTTATTATATGTATAGATTTATTTAACTAACTTATCCCATCTACTTTTAATTTTCACTTGCATTGCGAAAATCATCCCAAGACTGGTCTTTACTTCGTATAATTTTGAAATTCTAAGGCCAAAACTACCAAAGGTCTACCTATACATAGACAACCACAACCACAGGCGAGGTATATAAAACAAACACGGAGCTGGTTGTAGAGCGAGCCTCTATATTGTTTTCAGCTGTGACTGGTTGTTTGATTGATCGGTTCCGTGCCGCGAATCATGCAGCAATGAGAGGTGGATGCGGCGATTTAGATACGTGATGAAGTTTTGTTTTATATAAACTTCTACTATGAAATGACTCTATGCATATTTGACGATGAAGACGATGGGTCGCGCTGGAGAGTTCGGTTGCTTCGACTATCATAGATTTTGGAGACTTATATCGCGGACAAAACAAAATAATTTGCAGGTATTCATCATGTCAAACTCTTAAAATTATGCTATGTATTGGGCTCAATTTTTAGAGACTAAGTTATAAGAACAATGCCGAATCTCCTCCATCATATAAATCATTATGTTTGCCCAGTTCACATTGTTTTACGTTTTAAAAACAGAGCTTTGTAAATTCTAAACTCTGTTTTTGCTCTATTGTTTCTACAGCTAAGTAGCTGTAGCATTTGTATCTTCGACTATAAAGCCAAACACAACAACCCAAGATGTCACCTCCACGCGTCCTACATCACGCCACAAGAAGGCAGGCGCCTCAGCGGCATCCACTGTTTATCTACAGCACATGCCACCGACCCAGCAGTCTATCGATCCGTCCCGAGGACACGCGGCTCCTCTACAAACAACACTCCGCAGCCCTCACGTGGTAGCGTAATCTAATTGATAACGGCAAGATATATTGCGCTTTTCAAATTATCGGGTGAAGGTTATTTGTCAGGGACAATCTGTAACAGTCTATGTTAGGAGAGGAATTTGATTCAGATTCAGATTCAGATTCAGATTACTTTATGTACTCAAACATGTGTTTACATACAATTATAAAGAAACAATGCATGCAAGGTGTTATATTAGGTCCTTACATATGAAATTGATGTTTTATAGAACTGGCCACTTTGATCTCAAAAAGCCGGCGTTTGGTTAAGAATTCCAAATTCAATTTTATTTCAATTTAAAGCGTGTCTATTTGTGTTTCGAATGTAATAATTCATTTGTTTTCGCGCCATTTAATTTTGCTTTGACATCGTTCTGTGCTCAATATGGAAAACATAAAATATCGCATTATTTTCGAATACGAATTCCATCGTGGCACTAGCGCTGCAGAAACAGCTCGAAGGATTAATAATGTGTACGGAGAAGCCATTGTAAAAGAAAACACAGTACGTTTTTTGTTCCAACGCTTTCGTTCTGGAAATTTTGACCTCCAGAACAAACCTCGTGGACGGCCGGAGACCCTAGTTGTCAATGAGGAATTGAAAGTGATCGTGGAAGCGGATCCATCTCAAACCACGTCAGAGTCAGCCGGCTGCTGGCTTCGGTGTGAGTGATAAAACCATTCTGAATCATTTGAAACGAATTGGAAAAGTGAAAAAGCTTGAAAAATGGGTACCGCATGAACTAAGTGAATCAAACCAACAAACACGAGTCGACTGTGGCGTCACGTTACTCAACCGTCACAATAACGAGAGGATTTTGAATCGTATCATTACTTGTGATGAAAAATGGATCCTATACGATAATCGGAAACGCTCATCACAGTGGTTAAATCCAGGAGAACCGGCTAAATCCTGCCCCAAGCGAAAGTTGACTCAAAAAAAGGTACTGGTTAGTATCTGGAGGACCAGCGTTGGTGTCATCCACTACAGCTTCCTAAGATCTGGTCAGACGATTACGGCAGATCTGTATTGCCGACAATTGGAAACCATGATGGAAAAGCTAGCCGTTAAACAGCCGGGATTGGTCAACCGCTCTAGCCCACTGCTGCTTCAGGACAACGCTAGACCACACACTGCACAACAGACGGTTGCGAAACTAGAGGAGCTAGGATTGGAATGTCTCCGTCACCCACCATACTCCCCGGGCCTTGCTCCAACCGATTACCACTTTTTTCGGAATTTGGATAATTTCTTAATTGGAAAAAAAATTCAATTCAGATGAGGCAGTCCATAACACCTTCAAAGATTTTGTTGATTCTCGCTCCCGCAATTTTTTCAGCAAAGGACTCAATGAACTCCCTATAAAATGGCAAAAGTGCATAGATCACAACGGTACCTACTTTAATTGATTAAATATAAAAAATGTAAAAATAAAATAGTTTTGCTTTTTCCATATAAAACAT
The DNA here is from genome assembly GCA_916610205.1 of Griposia aprilina. Lineage (NCBI taxonomy): Eukaryota > Metazoa > Arthropoda > Insecta > Lepidoptera > Noctuidae > Griposia > Griposia aprilina. The sequence continues at coordinate 1,676,098 of OU744295.1, read as the reverse complement.
CAATTTCATATGTAAGGACCTAATAGTACAGAGTTATGCTAACATGTTTACCATACTGTCATGGTGTGCAAATATTAATATAAGATTAGAATTTTTTTAAAAAACTACATTTATTAAACTTGACAATGCTGACATAAACAAATAAATAAAATAAAATTGATTGATTACATAATTAATTCATATAGAAATAGATAGGAGTTACATACAAAATTGTCAAATATTCAATTATTTAAAATAAAAATATAATCTAATGTCAACGTAGGTCCAAAAATCATTACCAAAATCATTATTAGATTACATTCAGTTCAAATTAAATTAATTTATAAAAGAGCATGTCAATTTAAAAGGATTCCATTAAAAATTCATACACTTCATAATATGCTTTACTAGCTAAAAAGATTTCACTTTTCTTTTAAAAGCTTCTACGCCTAGTTCTTTCCAGCTATTGGGCAGCTTATTGTAAATAATGGGAGCCGTACAAAATACACTCTTGCGCATAAGTGCAGTCCGAGACCTATGTTGACAGAGTTGACTGCTATCACGTCTATTTCTAGGAAACCGGTCTCCCATGCGGGGATTATTATTTGATACTGAATATCGTGTGTCCACAAATAAGAGCTAAAAAACAACTAAATGCACAATCTCTTCCTTTTGAGAAAGAAAGAAAGAGTAACGTTTATTTGGACACAAACTAAAAATAGTAAAATAAATAGTGAAATTAATGTACCCTCTACGTTTTATGATAACGGTAAAAAAAAAACATTTCACAAACAACTAAAAATTTAAACTATAGTTATTTCAACGGAGCCAAAAATTCAAAGTACCAAACATTTCAACAAAAATATCCTATTTCAACAACTACCTGAAACCGTAACACAATCTCTCGAACATCAAATAGAAAAAACCCTATCTTCCCATGTTCCTGAATTTTCAGCTAACAAATAGGTACCAAATATGGCGTACACAGGACATTCTGGTACAAAGAGAACAAGCCTAATACTGCAGACACAAAAAAGTCGGAGTGACGGGTAAGGGCACTGTAAAAAGTCAGTGTTCGGTACAAACCCGCCTGTTATGAACAAACGAAGGAGCATTGGGGCATTTTGGGAAGCTTTTTGACGTTTTTTTACGCTTTTAGGCGTCAACGCCCGGGTTCGGGGCTTGCTGAAACAGCTTTAGAGCTCTCCGTACTGTGAAAGGTAGTTATTTGTATTAGTCGGCGACTGTCTAATTTTTGGAAAAATACTGCGATTTTTTCGTGGAACGTCCTTTGTCGTGTGTCCTGGGATTGTGTTAAGACCTCTTTTTAGTGTTTTTTTTTTTAACGTGATGAAGTTTGTATTGGTTTACTGTGCATAGCTGCAGCTCAGGGTGGCAGGGATATTGACGCTCAAACTGAAACCATGAATTCAGCACGTGATTCTAAACCCCCTAGAGTAGAACATTTTTGTCGGTTATCGAAAAAAAAACAGCTATTTAATAGAAAAATGCAATACCTGCGCGGTCAAAGTGTATGGAACAGCAAATATTTTTTAAATAACACGAAAAATTTCAACGTAGGAAGGTTCAGAAAAATGTGCGGAATTCATGCATCAGTTTGCGCGTTGATATATGTGCCACCCTGTGACACAAATGATTGTTTTTCTATTTGCAGCTTAGTTTAAGTAAGCTGTTACATGCATGATGATTAAAAAAAGCGATTACGGCTCAAAACTGAATATGATGTCTTACCCATCTTCTTGTAAGACAACACCTAAAGCTTGACAGTATTAAAATCCGGGAGTAGATCAAAGCAGTCATTTTATCAAAAAGTGTCATTATCCCCTTTTCTTTAAAAGTATAAACTATCTAAAGTGTTGGCGTAAACGCAAACCAAAACGAAACGCAAACGTAAACCCCAACGTCACTCGTCATCTACTAAACAGTCTATGAATAATTCAATTGTTACATTTAAAGAAGTCGGTTAATGAATAAAACTTTAAGTAATATTTATTCTTTCCGTCCAAGCGAAGCCTCATTCTTTAACTCCGCAACTTCTTTAGATAATATTTCTTTTTTAGGGTTCCGTACCCAAAGGGTAAAACGGGTCCCTATTACTAAGACTCCGCTGTCCGTCCGTCCGTCTGTCTGTCCGTCTGTCATCAGGCTGTATCTCGTGAACCGTGATAGTTAGACAGTTGAAATTGTCACAGATGATGTATTTCGGTTGCCGCTATAACAACAAAAACAAAAAAACAGAATAAAATAAATATTTAAGGGGGCTCTCATACAAAAAACGTGTTTTTTTTGCCGTTTTTATAGATAATGGTACGGAACCCTTCGTGCGCGAGTCCGACTCGCACTTGGCCGGTTTTTTATTTATCTTTTATATATTAATGCGACTGTTTCCGTTATGGCTAAGAATTGATTTGCGATTACTTTTATAATTCACCTTCCCGTCTGTAATGGGGAATACTAAGTATGTTTGTTTCGCTGTTTTCAGCTATTTACATTATTTATGCTTCCTATTATATAATGAAATAAGTCACTTAATACATAGTGTTTCATATAATGACATGCATGGACACCTTCCAGCATCCCAAAAGAAAGTGTTATGTAGGTCTTGACAACCCATGTCAAAGTCAAACCATTTATTTTAACTAGGCACATTAAAGGCACATCAAAATTTAGATGAAAATAGAATTGATTCTAGTTGCCTCTTCCAAAAGGTAGTTTCGTATGGAGAAGAACGGGCAATAAACTCCACCGTTACTCTTTGTTTTTTTTTTTACAATATATGTATTCATACGTTAATTATATAATTATATATAAAGACGATGCACCCATCGATCCCTTCTTACCTAAAAGGACCCGGGCGACCCAAAATATCAAAACGAAAACACCATTGAAAGGAAATTCACAAAACAAAATAGATGCAGGACACTATCACGAGGAACGAACGAAACTAAAATCGTTTTGCATATACGCAAATTGAATCAATTTTTCGTACAAAATTGTATCCTCCCCGAGTGGGTGCGAGCGAATTTTATGTAAAGCCGTCTCAGGACCCCCGACAAATCGCTGCGATCAATCGCGATCTTCAACGATTCATTGCACGATTTAGAATCGCAGTCAAATCGTTGAGCGATAACTGTCGGGAGAAATTATTACGTATTGAATGAACAGAAATGTGATTGTGAATGAAATATGAACGTTATTTGTAGATAAGAGAGAGATGGCAGATGGTGACCTGTTTAATGTAAATATACTATTGAGTCGATGGCTCCATTGATACATTGCCCTCTGAGTTACGAGTCGCGAGTTCGATATCTGCTCACACTCACAGCAATTAGGGACAATTAGGTTAGGTATAGTCTCCTAGACGTATATAGATAGATCTTTTCTCAAAGTTGCAATCGTTATTTCACGAAAAACCTCTTATGAATTTTGCGTATGTGTAGGTAAGGTATTTGTGCTCGTGACTTTACATGATCATGAGATGTTTGTCCTTGAATTATCTAAAAAGTCTACCGCCTACTGCTACGTGGGATGTGTTGAGATTCGCCACGTTAGCTTCACGGTTCATGTTTGCCAGCCGCCACGCATTTGTGCGTAGCGGGGCCGTGGGTCGCAGTGGACAATCCCGCCTACATTTTCATACAAAGCGTACGCAAGAACTAAGTTCGGGAGAAAGAAAGAAGAACGTAATTGTTGTTACGGCAAAACAAAACAACAAATCTAATAATTGATGGACATGGAAATTAGCATTCGTTTGAATTCGTAAATGCGATGATTTCGGAGGGACATTAAACAAATAGTTGTACTATACACGTGCATAGCTTAGCGATACTATGGAGCGGCGCCCTAAAACTTATGATCGTACCAGAAAAACAAGTTTTTAATGCTCAAGATACTTGCACCGTGTAGAACAGCCTCAAATATCAGTACCAATATAGATAAAAACATCCTTAAACTCTTCAGCAGCACATAGCATTCGATAGTCGACAATCAAAGCGAGACATCGAGAGTCGAGATCTCGTGCAGGAATTCGATTAATTATAAATTAAATGACTGTGTGCTTGTGCATATTTAAAGATTCTCTCACCGAGGTTTAGAGCTACTAGTTGGCTTGTTTGTTATTCAATATTGTGTAGTTTCAGTTTGTTGGACGGTATATAGGATACTCTTTCTAAATATACATACCTATAATGAATTAAAGTTGCTTTTCGTGTGGCTGTGTAACTAGGCCACGGATTTTGATACGGTTTTCACCATCATTAATGTATTCCGGAAGGTTTATGTGTATAGTAAATTAATATTAAACTGAAGTGTAATTTAATAAAAAACTCGAGTTGTTGTCAAGTCGTAAAAAATTTGCAGTGGCGCTAGTTATTGTAAAAAATAATTAGAAACAATTGCAAAAAAGGGCGATACAATGGGTGGTCTTATCGCAATCAGAGATTTCTAACAGACTCCCTTAGGAAGACCGATAACCGTTTCCGGTTTTTAGACAATATTCGAGGTTTATTTATTTATTTATTCATATAACAATTCGCATTGTGTCTGAAATATTTTGTACATTAATTAACATAATAGATATAGCTAAAAATAATAAATTATGAATTTCAAACAGTAGTTTCACCAAAATAGAAAAAGCAATAATAACATGTAGTAAATATTAAGCAATTTTGTCCAAAGATCGTAAATCGATAATATTTCAATAAATTTTAAATAATTATTATATAAATTATTGTAAATAGAGGTAGAGCTTGACATGTCCGTGACGAAAAGTGTACATCACTCAGAATACCCTAACTTCCTTACTATATACTAAATACTAATATTATAAATTCGAAAGTAAATCTGTCTGTATGTTACCTTTTTACTCCTAAACCACTGAATGAATTTCGATAAAATTTGGCAACGAGATAGATGGCATCCTAAGGAAGGCTACTTTTTGTCGCGGTAGCACGTACCCGTGGCATAATTTCCGACATCCACGCGGGCAAAGCCACGGGCACAAGCTAGTATATAATATTATAAATGCGAAAGTAAGTTTGAGTGTTTGTTTGTTACCTTTTACGCCTAAACAACTAAACCAATATTCATGAAATTTACCATATACGTTGTCAGGAGTACAGAAAAGGACATAGGGTACTTTTTATCCAGAATAAAAGTACTGTTCCCGAGGGAAAGAACAAAACTTTCGACGGTCACAATTACTTTAGGACGCTAGATGGCGCTACGTGTCCTTCGATTCATGATTTAATTATATTATTTGAAACTTTAGTAGTGTATAGCATAATCAGCCTATAATGTTCCCACTGCTGGGACTCAGGCCTCCTCTCTTTGAGAGGGAATGGGCTGTAATCCACCACGCGGGCCCAGTGCGGGTTGGTAGATGTCACATGTCTTCGAATTTTTGGTTCTAGGACATGCCGGTTTCCTCACGATGTTTCCCTTCACCGTTTTGAGAGCAGTGGTGATGAAATTATTTACACAAAGTAAAGCGCCTGCCTGGGTTCGAACCCACGACCTACAACTCGTAGTTTAGTCGAGTGTTAAGGGTTAATTTTATTATTAAATATAAGTAATATATTTTGTGAATCTAGAGTGAGCTCCTACACCGTTTGACCGAATACCATGAAAAGTGGCACATAGATAGGAAAGTATTTAAAAATATATTTTTAATGGAGAAGGATTTACACTTTAGAGGATTTTTCGACCTCTACGCGGGCGGAGCCGCGGTCAAAAGTTAGTTGGAAATACGATGCCGTTAGAGATTAAGTTTAATAGTCCTAGTCAGTCAGAAATACTATAGGGTTAGTACTTTCCCAGACGAAATCTGTTAATAGGAGGTCTATAAATACATAAACCATATTATTTATACACCTATAACAACTAATCTATTGACGAAGCGATCTTTTGCTATCACTAAGTATTACTCACAGATCATTATAACCCCTAATAGATATCCATAGTGTCTCCCAACAACTTCACGGAGCATCTCAAATCTGAAAGAGAAACGTCTTTTATATCACTCGTCTTTAACGATTACGACTATAGTAAAACGCGATGCGGCTTCTGATAACAACAAGTAATGGCAGCTTTATTTCTTGGCTGTTAGAGTGTTAAATTGAATGACGAGGCAGTTAAAATAATGGGAAATGCAAACATTGCTATGACTTTGGATTTCAAACATTCCCGTTGAGAAGTTATTGAGAATATATCTTCAATAAAATCAATCTGCCTAGCCTCTTCCCAACTATATAGGGGTTGGCTTCTAGTCTAACCAGATGTAGCTGTATTTCACATCGAGCGACTGCCCATCTGACCTCCACAACCCAGTTACTGTGAGATACCCCTTGATAGGACTGGTTGTCAGGCAAGAGAAAATATCTTACATAATCAGCCTATAATGTTCTCACTTTTGGGACACAGGCCTCCTCTCGGTGAGAGGGAGTGGGCCGTAATCCAGGACGCGGGCTCAGTGCGCAGTGAAAGCTTCCCCATAAAATATCTTGACGACTAACAAATCTGAACATCAATATCATCCATAATACGTACGCCGCCATTTTATATACAGACATAGATATCGTAGTAGACCGCCTACAGTGTGCACCCCGCCTAACTCGATTGTACCGCAACCTTTCAGATCCATTATCAAAGACAGTACGTTACTACTTCAAGGCGAGCATCGCTGGAGGGCCGCCTTATCAGACAACCTCTTCGGTGGAGCCAGAATCAATGGAGCTTCCCCTCCCCTCGTAACACAGATGACATATAAGATGACAGAGGGGGATCGCGGTTTTTCGAAGGCCATTCTAAATTGGTTGGTTGTGGAGTGGATTCTTCGGCGCTGTCCTATCCCGGGCGACGGATTGAAGAGAAAGTGTCGAGTAAAAGGCAGAACGATGGAGCTGGGCCACGCGGCCACTCGGCCGGCTCTTATCAAGTTTGGAGTTTAGAAAAATGGCCGCTGTTTTGTTGAGATGAAGGGCAGTTTGTTAGAGGGTGAGGTATTTGCTTTGTTAAATATACATGAAAGATGTGTTGCTATGGCTGCCAGGGATCCATCGGGAATCATTTGAGACGTAAGAGATGGATGAACGATACCTACATTTTATATTAACTCATTTTCAGTTATCAACACTTTTGCTATCGTAGCCCATCTTACAAGTCACCTTAAGATGTGCAGAGCTGTCTGGGGTCAGTATTGGTGTATGCGGCATTTGTGTCTCAAATCGCACCTTAAATACATCCACAAGGCAGAGTTTACAAATAACACCATCTATAACTTAAAGATGTCTCAACACCAAAAATTAAACAATAATAATGTGCACTGCATTCAATCACAGACAGCACGTATTCAAATATTGTATAAAGGGGAATATTTCTGAGCGACGCGTGTGTCGGAATGAATAAATACAAATAGTCCTTCTTGGAGGAAGTCTTTGAAATCTTTAAAGTTTTTCGATTTTCTTTTTAAATGTTATAGTTATTACATCTATAACAATTGTAGTTTCTAAATCATTATTAAAACTAAGATTTCATAATGCAAAGAGAAGGTTAGAAATACGAATTATATTGTCCTGATAATGGGCAAATTGTATGAGCTGTGTCAATGTAGATTGTAGACTGACTGACAGACACTAGTAGACTGTAGATTTGTAAACCTTTTTATATCTTGTTGAGTACCTGTTACTTGTTGACAGGCCTACACTGTCCTCCCATACCTATTAACACTGTAATTTGAAACATAAAAAAGCCCCTTATTTTTTAAAAGAGTAACCTTGGAGTATTTTGCCGGCTCTTCTCCATAGGAAACAACCAATTGGAACCGTGCACCTAGCTTCTGACGTTTCATAAGTGCCCATGTAGGTTTATGCGAAATATAATATTTTGATTTGATTGATTTGGATGTTAACGGAAAATATAATAAGGCTTTCAGCATGGATTAATCTGATAGGTCAAACAGCCGCCGCGCCGCGCAGCGACTGTCAATTCTTAGATGGGTTCTCATTTTTCCACACCCAGACCTCTACGATATAGTTCTGAGTACATAATTTGATTAGTAAATAAAACGAAGATTCTAAAAAGCAATCACCTGTCTCAATTAAAATTAATTAATGAAACTTACCCAATTTCCCCTCATTACTAATTTCACCATTTCGATGACATAACGATAGGAATCGCGGGTTAAACCGTTGCCAATTGCTTCCCAATCACCAGTTACTATGAATTATTCGTTTCCGAAACCAGCACGCGTAACTGTTTATTAATTAGTACTTTACTTACGATCGAACTACGCTGTAATATTGTTAGTATAATGATTCATTACTTAAGTTTTAAGGGGGATGCGCCAAGGTAGCCCGCGAAATTCAAATTTTCTTAGGTTTTTGACAATTTGCAGGTCAGTATCAGGTTGTATGTTGAACTAAATATGATTCGCGGCCGTATCAAATATTTATTTATAGAATTATAATCAATACATCTCTATAAGTTCATATTACCGAATTGAATGACAATTTCATTAAATCGTCACATTTGACGCCAATTCTAACTTATGGAGTTGTATTACTGATTCTAATGATTATAATTCTGTAAAGCCATATTTGTTACGGCCGCGAATCATATTTTAATCAACATACAACCTGACTGTGACCTGCAAATTGCAAAAAAACGTAAGAAATTTGAACTTCGCGGGCTACCTTGGCGCATCCCCCTTAAGGGTAAGAACTTACTGTGTCGTGAGTTGTTAGGAATTTTAAATCTAATTATTATTTTTGGTGAAGCTGAGAATTAGAGGATTTTTAAGCAGTAGCTGAATAATAACCCTGAACATAATCAGCTCCTGTGTAACTATCTCTTAGGTCAAAGATTCAAGACCCATAAGTAACAATTGTTTTTATGAGTGACGAATTTATTATTTAGAGAATTTTCATCACAAATATGAGCTTGGCTGCATGTGAGGTGTATGCCCAGATATGCACGTAAAAGAGAAACCATAGCGTGATGTTATTTAAGTCACAGTGGTACTAAAAACTGTTACATAAAATGCCAGTTTTAATACCTGTTTTGACACAGAAAATATAGGAGTTTGTTACTCTTTAATTGAGCCATTTATTACCAAGCTTTTCTCATAAACCTCGGCCTACAGCTAAATGTTAAAAATATTATAGCATAATCAGCCTATAATGATCCCACTGCTGGGACACAGGCCTCCTCTCTGCGAGATGGAAAAGACGGTAATCAAACACGCGGGCGCAGTGCGGGTTGGTGGATGTCACATGGGGTCAAAATTTTGTTCTAGGACATGCGATGGTTTCCTTCACCGTTTTGAGAGCAGTGGTGATGAAATAATTTACCCAAACTTAAGTGCCTGTCTGGTACGAACCTACGACTGGCAACTCGTACGTCGCGGCCGTTTCAATTGAGCCACCAATGCAAAAAACTAAATATCACGTCAATATTACCTAACTAAAATGCGCCATTAGAAACGCCCTTACTTACCACCTTAAACCCGCAATCCCTACAATTGCCATTCTGAATTCATGACCTCTATTACTGCTGATACCGTTACGACTCAGATTCACGACCCATTACGAAACACTTTTAGAACTATCGTGGGAAATTTTACAAACACTTTATAGAGAAATACTTTAAAGTCTAAACTCTGTTACGATTTTGCTGTAAACTTTAATGTTGGTTTTAAGGGTTTATATAAAAGTAAGGTCTAGTTGTAATATCTAAAGATACAGAACTCCGTATCCGAAGATATTACAGCTGTGCTTTGTTTTTTAAACATGGTTGAACTGAGCTCAGTCCAGATCAGCCATATTTTAGCAAGCGGTTTAGAATTTCATGATACCTATGGACCACCATGCTCATCGATACTATCCATACTAATATTATAAATGCGAAAGTAACTCTGCCTGTCTGTATGTTTGTTTCGCCGTTTTACGCCTAAACCACTGCATCGATCGTTATGAAATTTGACAGACAAGTAGCCTGGGAGTTGGAGAGGAACATAGGTTATTTTTCATCCAAGATATTGGTATTCAAAATGATGAAATACAAAATACACGCTGACTGGGTCGCGGGCAACAGCGTAAACTGTTGTTCGCTTATGTTGCGCTGTTGTTGTTATGTACTATAAATTACGAAGAGACATTATAAGACGCAAGGTAAAAAATAATAAACCTACTAGCTTCCGAACGTGTCTCCCCGACGTTGACACTAAAATGAGCAAAATCAAATGCAGTTTATCCGGCTGAGCCACAATTCTTTAATCAACCCAACATTATTTTGTGCATTATAAAGTTTTAATTTTACCTTGCACCGAGATAAGTTCAGCTACAGATAGTATGTACAGTCAACCGTATGTCAGTGGTAACAATTTGTCATTGACAGCACGCCTTATCTTTTTTGTATGCACGTGTGTCAGTAAAACTCTTTTTCTTTCTTTCTTTATGTGGTAGCGGAAAGGATGATTTTCGTTGTACAAGTGTGACTATTGATGTGCTGTTGACTGTACAATCTGAACTACATAAACCATAACACACTATAAATGACATGTTAATACCTCTATCAAACAATAATAAGCAAACAAAACCGTCTCCTCATTCTGACTCTCCTCATTTGGATTCCCCTCACTTCGTCCCCATTTCCTTATTAAACGCGTAAATTAAATTATGAATAATAATTATTCAAATTAACGAAACTAAATACCATAATTTAATGCAATAAACAATGATATTTAACTATAAAATATTCCTCGAAAGGCTATATTTTAGCCGGGGTTGGGGACATCGTAAAACCGGGTATTCGCGTTAATTAAGCCATATCTTAATTTGTTTAAGCTGCTATGAATGTTTGCTAGACTTGTTATTCTTATAAAATAGGATTTTACTGGGTTTTTGGCTGATTTGCATATACTCTGTGTTTGGTTAGAAGTGTTGAAAGTTGCTTCGAGGGATAACGTTTACAACTAGTGATTTTTAAGACTTCATAATTTTAATCATTATGGCTTAACTTATTTTTAAGCTTGTGTAAATAGTATATAATAAAGTCACTTTTCATGTGTCTGTGTGACCGCTTTATTCTTCTAAACTATACACAATCCATTTTGATATTTAACTTAGATATAAAGCAGAAGTCTCGATGTGTTATGTATGCATCCGTGCGAAGTGTTGAGCCATTAGTTAAAATATTTAAAAAAAAGTCAAGTCTAATATTTTGAACGAATGACTAAACCAGCTATTCTATTAAATACCACTAAAATGGCATTTTTTTTTGCACGGCACATATACTCTTTAACTGCTGTAAAAATTGCGTGACACTAATCATAAAAGAAACAATTTAATTGAAATCATAATCACTTTATTTCAATTTTTTACACACAAGTTTGCATGTCAGACACCAATAAACAATGCTTGACACTCACTTTTTCAACCCAAGGGAAGTGTCGTAGCTCCTCATAGCTACGTAGGCATTTCGTAGCGTGCTACACGCTCGCTACGAAATAATCTGTTTAATAGTTACGCGTGCTACGACAATCGTAGCGTGACCCTGGCTGCAAACTCATTCATATATTAACGTTATTTTTGTGTACTTAAATATTGATGTTTTATAGACATTTTTAAACCTTCAGGAATAAACTCTCTAAATGATGGTGAAAACCACATTAAAATCCATTGCGCAGATAAAAAAGAAGATCTAAAGCGGTCAAACAGACAGACACGAATGGCAACTTCTTAAACTTTGTATAGAACAGAATATTTTTATATTATTAATAAAAAATACTACATCTGTCTACTGTAGCGGTATCTACATCGCCACATGCGAGCTATGCGTCAAACCGACGTCACGCAAAATCCTGCATCGCGCAAGCAGAGTTTACCGCGCAACTAGCATATATACGACGTTCCGATATCAAAAGTCGGGCATTTGCCCACGAGACACGAAACCCTCTCTTTTCTATGGAGGTATGAGTGATTTTTACACACTGTTCCTCATACCTCTATACTACTACTCGACATCGGCTCTTGAGAAAAGTTATTTTTTTTGAATTGATATCTTTAGCCCCAGTCAGCCCGCTACCTACCTTCCTACGGCCTATCATCTTACGACAAGCTATTCTTGTTAAATTCAAACCAATACAAGAGAATACTGCAAAGCCAATATCAAAAGGGGTATCTTTGAATCGATAAAGCTACTCGCCCGGTATGTAAACAATCCGCATCCTACCATCAATACTCATGGAAACAGTTCTATCGGATTATTATTAGCCTCAGTGTGAAAGCCAATCGTCCATTGACTTTAGAACTGCTACCTTTAACTCTAGGATTGAAAATAAACTCCACGAGAGTGAGTAGGTTAGACTAGGCAAGCGAGCTCCATCGGTGACCACATCATCGATTACATCCGTTGAGAAAGTGGTGAATCAATAATTAAATACAGGTGTACCATGAATTCAGTACATGATTTTAATCCACCTACGCTGAATATTTCGTCAGTAATTTAAAAAAAAATTAGCTGCTCCATACATTTTGACCGCGTAGATATTGCACTTTTATATGAAACAGCAGATTTTTTTCTTGATAACCGACATAAAATTTCTACGCTAGGGGGTCTAGAATACTGAATTCATGGTTTCAGTTTGCGCGTCGTTGTCGCTGCCGCCTTGTATAAAACGTGGCTATAATTTAATGGACGTCTGATGCACCATGGGCGAGCACTCCCGCCCACCTTGTTGATGGGCTGATACATATTTTAACTACGCCTTCTGCAATCCTCATAATGATAGTTTGTGCCTATACGAGACAAAAATATGCTAAATAATAACAGCCGCACGGGTCGATCGATCAGGATAAGCTACGCTTGCTGCGGTCCGTGAATGGGTAACCATCTTTACATACCAAGACCCCTCCATGCCTCGGAAAGGACGTGAAGCTGTTGGTCCCGGTTGTCATTCGAGGATTTTTGACAGTCGTTACGGGTCGTCAGAAGCCCGAAAGTCTGACAAGCAGTCTTACCAAGAGGTTTTGTATTACCCAGTTACTGGGTTGTGGTGGTCATATAGGCAGTCACTTCATGTAAAATACTGGTTTATAGCTACATCCAGTCAGACTGGAAGCCAACCCCAACATTGTTGAAAAAAGGTTAGACAGGTTGATTGATATGAGACATAAAATAATCCTAAAGCTTGGGTTTCCTAGGAAAGCGGTGTCGTCATATTATGCCATCATGAAAATCTGTAATTTTCACCAGTATTTGACATTAAGGTGTCAAAAAACGAACATAATACTGAGCCGTAGAAGCCGAACCTCTAAAATTAGCAACATTAAATATAATTAGGGGCAACACACGGTTCGCAGCTAAAGTGAAGCGACCTCCCAGAGCTGCGGGCTATAAATAAAGTTATTAATTATCGTGTTTTATGTTTAGCTAACAAGGAAGCGTGTTATTCAGACAAGCAATAAACACCTTTATAACATCGTAGCTATTATATGCGTTATTACTTTCTAAATAAACACAAGACGAACTCAGACGTATGTCTAAGACTGATCTACTCAAGCAACAAACACTCAACATTAATTATAATTTAACTAACTGCAGAGTTACTTAGCTTTTCCGTTGAATTTGTACTCATTATCCACCAAAATGGCCGATAATCTTGCATTCAATTAAACTAACTAAATAACACCAATGATAAACAGTGGAATGTCAATCTTGCAGGGGACTGGCATTGTGCCACGCAGGTTGATAATTCTCTAGTTGAAGCCATTGGCCAAATACACGTAGGGAATCGTGACACAAACCATGGATTTACATGATTCTACACCCACGACGTCGAAATTCTTCGACGGTTGAAAATAAAACAGCTTTTCTAATACCTACACTATAAAATGTATGTACCTAACAGCTGTTTTTGTTTTTTTAAACCTGTGAAAAAATTCTGCTCTGAGGGTCTAGACCCTGTATTCAATCAAATCTAAACAAAATATTTTATTTCACATAAACCAACTTGGGCACTTATGAAACGTCAGAAGCTAGATGCACGGTTCCAATTGGTTATTTCCTATGGAGAAGAGTCGGCAAGAAACTCCACGGTTACTCTTTTAAAAATAAGTGGCTTTTACAATATGTCAAATTGTGTTGATAGATATGGGAGGACAGTGTAGGCCTTTCAACAAGTAACAGGTACTCAACAAAATATAAAAAAATCTACAAATCTACAGTCTACAAGTAAGGCCTACAACGTTCTCACATTCACAAAATATAGGAGGATCTATATAAAAATAAAAGCCTATATAAACCAAATGACATGATTGCCATTACAACTGTAACAAATCTGAATTAAAACCCTGTCTACAAAAGCCATATTAAATGCATGATAAAACTTTATTTCCTTATTTTCCCTTCCACCGTGTATAGGTGTAAACAAATCCTGCAGTATTTCCAAACATGGTCGGCCCTGTCCGTAACAACGGCTCCTAGGTGAAGGTAGACTAAAATCGGCAATGTTGCTAAATCCGTCGGCTTTCAGTGAAAGTAGCCGTGAACTGCCGGCTAGCTATTTATAAAACCAAACAGAGTCATTTACAAACATTCGAGCCGGCTTTAAAGTTTCAAGTTGCATTTTTTGTTTTGAACTAGTTTATACAATGTTCAGATTTTCAGGGGTTGACCGGCATCATTACAAATATGTTTAGGTATGCAGAGTGACATTTAATACCCCACGAAAATAGAAAGGTCAATGTCATGACCTCCGGGGTCAGAGAAAACTGATTCATAATTTGTATAATTAGTTATTTAATTTAGTACCTACCCCTATTAAGTTGTATAATAATTTACTATTGTAAAAACATTACCTTTTAATTGATTGATTTCATCCCACCCGCTTCTTATCACATGGGACATAAACTTAACTAGCGAAATGTATGTATACTATAGGAACACTCAACAACTTCCGCTGCCAACACCTATGCCTAACTTTTCAGGAACTACAGGGGTTACATTATGTTTCATAAACTACTTCATTTAAAATTACCGTTATTTTAAAGGCAATTTTGATTCTGATTATTCTGTTTTTTAACCGACTTTAAAAAAAGCAGGAGGTTCTCAAGTCGACTATTTTCTTTTTTAATGTGTGTTACGCCAGAACTTTTTCTACGTGAACCGATTTTGATGATTCTTTTTTTATTTGAAAGCTGGTTCTTTTTATGTGGTCCCATATAAATTTGATCATGATTTGACTAGCAGTTTTTGAGTTATCCTTAATAATGCGTATTTTTTTCCACTTAGTATTGATGATGTTTTAATAATTTCCTCTCACTGTTATTTACATATCAAGTAGTGGTATACAATTTTTTGAGGGTTAGGTTCCACAACTAAAAAGTAAAAATTAAACTTTTTACTAAAAAATACTTCCACAACTGACTTCCACAAACATTAAAAAACTGAAAATTAACTTTAATTTCCCAAGTCGGTGGCAAAAAACGAAAATAAAAAACCAAAGACACCTAGTCTTTCTAATTTCTCTTCGGAAATTAAATTAATTTCTCACGTTTTAGTGTTTTTGGAAGACAATTTTTTTTTTTAGAAAAAAAGATTTTTGTTTTAATTCTAATTACCGTCAGTTTCGAATGTAGAGATAATTGTTCCGAATCTAAATAAGCAATTGTATTGGAGATTCGAGTTTGTATGCACGCCCCAACCATACACTAGAAATTCCCAGTACGAGGCACCCACTCGTATATCAAAAACTTCAACTCCCACTACATCAAACTACTAATTACGCAATCCAACATGACGTATTACAATCCGATGTCAAACCCTGACCACGTAACTCAAACTGAAATAGGAGCGCAGGGCGTGCACAGCCCGCCGCGGTCTATTTCCGGGAGTGACGTCACCTCCACACCCCCTGTGACGCAAGCCAGCTGAAACTTTTTTTTTTTTTTGAAACGCGTCTGGCATTGGCGTGCGGTGATGCGGTCGTAAGGTTCGTACCGATACGTAACCTACATCGCTTGACGTTTCACTTGATAGTTTGCTACTTTGATAAGTTTTGATTAAATGGTTCTATGTTTTTGACGTGGTGTAAGTTGAAAGTTTTCTAAGAATGTTAGCATTATTTTTCTCTTGTGTTGGCATGAGTTTTACTCACGTTTTGATAATAAGTAAGTAAGGATTGCAAATGGTCGTTCCACAAGAAGGCTCAGTAAATGCACTCCAAAATATTAAAGTATTCATAAAGAATGTGAAAGATACTGGTATCGTATAATCTGACCCGCAAACAACTGGAGATGTTTTCTTCTTGTATTTTTCCGGTACAATTGCAGGTAGTTCTGATTAAAAGAACGGGTTGTCCATTCATTTGCAAGCAAACAAACAGTTTCTTTTATTTATGGAACGGCTCTGGCTTCACGGAATGAACTCACCAGTATTAGTCTGATTAGAAGTGGTGCCACTAATATAACAAGGACGTAATTCAGCTGTATTATTCTTCTGCATAATTATAGATTTAAAAAAAAGTAACTAGACAACCATACGTTGTATTTGTTTTCGGGTATCTCAAAAGATATACTCATAACTCCAAACTATATTATAAAAGAAAATTGCCTTCTTAAAACGCAAAGCATATAAATTAAAAATACCTCCAAGAAAATTCATCATAAAGTACACGGATACATTAAAAGATAAAGAAATTCTGTTAAATACTCTGAATGTGTCTGGTGACAAAGTGTACTCTCACAAAACACAAGAGTTACAAAATAGCACCCCTTACTAACTAAAACCCTGAAATGTTCCAGGTACGTAAGTATAAGTAATCGTGCAATTCCTTCAAACGTCGACCATTACACCGAAAAAAGGGTATATATTTCCCTCAAATACATAAGTCCGTATAAACCATCCACATATCCATAGTCGAAATAACCCATTAGGGTATACAAAAATAACCGTTTTACCTTTGCAGGGGCGTGGCTATGGCGGAGAGCACTCAGGGCTGCGCTCTGAGGCCTATTCTAGATAGCTTACTGTCCATTGCATTTGTAAGAAACTACTCTTAGTTGCTAATGAAGCCCTGGTAGGTATATTGGTTATGTACTTGGGCTGAAGATTATCGCCTTTTTTTTCTTTGTGAGGTTGGGTGATATAGATATGTATGTTTCATGTAACTGCAAACTGTTTCTACCTGAAATCTCAGTACTACGCACCTACTTTTTTTGTATAGGTGATTTAAAAAAAAACAACCGACTTCCAAAAAAAACACTAAAAGACGTGAAAAATAACTTTAATTTCGGAAGTCGGTGTCTGGTTTTGTATTTTCGTTTTTGGTCACCGACTTCCGAAATTAAAGTTATTTTTCACGTCTTTTAGTGTTTTTTTTGGAAGTCGGTTGTTTTTTTGTAAAAAAGTTTTTATTTTTCACTTTTTAGTTGCGGTACCTACCCCACACAAACTCGTATACCACTACTTGGTGTGTAAATAACAGTGACAGGAAATTATTAACACATCATCCATATAAACTAAGTGGAAAAAATATGCAATATTAAAGATAACTCAAAAACTACTGGTCAGACCTTGATCAAATTTAAATGGGACCACATGTGAAGCACCACCTATCAAATAAAAAAAGAATCATCCAAATCGGTTCACCCAGAAAAAAGTTATGAGCTAACACACATAAAAAAAAAAAAAAAAAAAAAAAAAAAAAAAAAACATACAGACGAATTGAGAACCTCCTCCTTTTTGGTGAAGTCGGTTAAAAAGCAACTAGAAGATTTACTTTCAATTTTATTCGAGTGAGTAATGAAACCACTTTTAATGTTACATCGAATGCAAGATTTGCCTGTCACTGTAATTTAAGAGCAATGGTGGCCCCGTGGTAAAGACCCTGATTTACGAGTTGTAGGTCGTGGGTTCGAACCTAGGCAGGCGCTTTACTTTGTGTAATTCATTTTATCACCACTGCTCTCAAAACGGTGGAGAAAAACATCGTGACGAAACTGGCATGTCCTAGACCCAAAAATTTCGAATATTCATATGTCAATGACATCTACCCGCACTGGGTCTGCGTTGTGGATTACGGCCCACTCCCTCTCACAGAGAGGAGGCCTGTGTCCCAGTAGTGGGAGAGTTATAGGCTGATTATGCTGTTATGCTATGATTATGCTGTTATCTGTAGGTTACCTCCACCAAACACTATGCGTTACTGCATTACGCCTGTTACTCATAAATTATGTTGAAAATTCTCATGTGTCTTTTTTACCCAAACCCTTACTTAAACGCAGTGATACTGCTTGCCGGAAAAAAAGTACTATACAGGTAATAAATACTTACCAAGACGTATTCAAAAGGAAGTCTACTAGTTACTAGCCTGCCACTAGCAAAAACAGGGACATCTATCTGACAGTACTGTTTAAAAAAATCATCCTGTCAAAATCTTCCTTCATCAAGAGCTCGAAGGATAATCACTGTGAAAGCAAAAACCAAGCAAGAAGAAGCTTAGATTGCTAAGACCGTTTTCAGTAACGTACAGCCAACCAATATAAGGGTCAAAACAACACTTAAGGACACTTTAACCCCCAACATACCCCAATCTAAAACACAAAATTACCTTCTAAACAAAGTTGACAAAACAAATCTATTAATGTTTTCGGCCATCTGCATTTTGTAAAGTTAAATGTTTATTATCATTAACAGTATTTAGCCTAATCCCTTGATAGGCATAGCCATTGCATGCGTCCCGCGAGAAACGTTATCCCTATAAACAAATTAACTAAACATAAAAGCTTACATAAAAGATCGCTTTACATCGCAAATGGTATAGTTACAGGCCCAAAGCTAGCCGATGTGTACCGATGTGCGCCGATGTTTAAATTAACGACTATTGTTGGTTTTGCTGATTATTTTGACTTTTTTATTACGGGCCGATTTTTCAATCTTCAGATGGTATCTATTTGAGGAATAAAAATTGCAGTTTGACAGCTTTTGTATAGAAAATAATGTCAAACCGCCATATTTATTCTTGAGATAGATGTTATCTGACGATTGAAAAATCGGCCCTTATTACCTTAATTAGTTACAAATGAGATGGACACGTGTTTAATGCTTTTTATATTGTTTATACGTTAAGATTACCCTGACCCTTCGGAAAAAATAGGCGCGATGGTATGATTTTGTGTTATTAGCCAAAATAAGCAGGACTAAACTAATGATTTTAATCAGTGGTGATGGAAATTCATAAACCAATAGGATTCGTAGTAGACTAGGATAGGATCCGGAACTATCTCGAACTGTAGGAAATATACTTGTCTATACCTCCATAAAGGTATGAGGAACAGTATTTTTACTTTTTGTTTTACAACGCACGGTATTTTTAACGGTTTTTTTAATTGTACGAGTATACATATATGCTAGTTGCGCGGTAAACTCTGTTTGCGCGATGCAGGATTTTGCGGGTCGTCAGTGTGACGCGTAGCTTGCATGTGGCGTTGTAGATGCCGTTACACCTCTATATGGAATATAAGCATGTTTGGAAGACCTAACTGAATGGTCAGCGATGAATAGCTATTCCATTTGGCAAGAAATCGGCATAGATTACCGGCCTCGGGTCGATCTCCATACTACTTAAGAAGAATAAGGTTTAATGTACGATATATTTTTAGTTAATCACGATTTTTATGAAAACTACGATTGCTTACATATATCGATCACAATTATTTTTATTATTTTCTTTGGAAGGCTTAGGCATAGCTAAACAAATCAGAATAAAAATATGTAGTACCTAAGTGTGCCTGTCAGCCAAAATAGTACGTACAATTTTCCATGAAAAGACAGAATATTGAGAAAGAGTCTGTGAACAACACAGCACTGCCTACAAGAAAAACTAGAGAACATCAACGCAAAAGGTAAAAATACATTTTATATTATTACCAACATAGGAACTAACACTATATCAACTTTTCAGCATCATAATAGCAAAACTTATTTAAAAGTACATTGAAACCGATAAATCAGCTCATTTAATCTCCGACGCAGCAAAATAAATAGGTCACACATTAAAAATAAAATATTAAACAAGTGATCGCAAATTACCGAGCTATTCTGTCAGTACAGCGTCCCACATTATCAAGCAATAAATCACAAGACAACTCACTTACACTTTATATTGCGGTGTCGGGGGTATGCTTTATGTGTCTGATGCTGAATGTCAATGTGGCGGGTATTTGCATACCTTAGACTCGATACAAGTACAAAATATATTTTCTAGGAAGCGAAAAAGTAGCACTATGACCTGATATAGCTTCGGAAGTTATGGTACGTAAGGTTCATGGTAAGTTTTTTTTATTATCAGGATACAATCTATGAAGTGGTAACTTTATAATAAGTCATCAAAGGATTTTTTATCAGTAATCTTTTTTATAAATAGATTAATGTTGTATTTGGCTAACCAACAACAAAAACTTCCGAACATCACTTACTATTGAACTACAATTTTGTTTATTACAAATTTTTGAATATTTTTTATACTTTGTTGACTTTCTCTTAGTTGGGTCATTTGCAGAAAAAAATTACCTTTTGAAACATGTAACTGAGGGATATCAAAACTGATAATCGTTGTAATCAAACTTACATTTTAAAGCATTGTACACATGGAGCGATAGGTACAATATAATAGCTTCTCTCTCTCTCTCTCTCTAACTCTACTGATATTTAAATGCCATATAAACAAACGTGTAAACCGATTAAACTAAACTAAACTTTGCAAGCACAG
Source organism: Griposia aprilina (assembly GCA_916610205.1). Taxonomy (NCBI): domain Eukaryota; kingdom Metazoa; phylum Arthropoda; class Insecta; order Lepidoptera; family Noctuidae; genus Griposia; species Griposia aprilina. The sequence goes on along the minus strand of OU744295.1, from coordinate 1,655,331 downwards.
CAATTTAAAATGGATACTCTCAACAGACTGATACAACAATATTTGTATGAAGTAATATCTAATGTGCAAACTATAATAAGCTTCACAATTTCTCTGTTTCTTAACGTTACGAAATGTAACGAAACTGTGGACAAAAACAGAGAATACCTCAAAATTTGTTCCATTAAACCAACGTGTTGTACGTAAGAGAACTTTTGCAAATAAACAAAATTATCAACAAAAAAAATATGTAATCATAGTTTTGCTCTACATATTCATATAGAGCGAAACTATGATTAGTAGATAATTTTGTACAAAATAAAAAAAAAAATACGTGAAGAAACTGTCGTTACTCACCCTGACATTTTTTGTACGAAAAACACTTTCAGCAAGAGCGCCCAAATTAGTTTGACAACAAAATGGCTCGTTGGCAATGATTTTGACAGATGCTAAAGTGTTGCCAGAATATTAAATGATACAGTGCCAGCCTGTAAAGCAATGCTTTCAGAATAATTCTTCGTTACTAAACTCAGAGTAGTGAAATATGCTGTTACGTTGTAAAACTACATATTAAAGGCACACATATTGTAGCTTAGCTTATTAAAAGTAAGAAAATTAGAACCAAGCTAAAAAATAGGAATAAAAACTCGTAACAACAAGCTTCGGACTACACACAAGTGTCAATTGGGACATCAATAAAATGTATTACAGGCAAATTAAATTTATGCTTAAAAAAATATTCTTATACTAAACAAACTATTAATAAAAATATAATAACCTAAAATAATTAAGAATATTAACAAACTAAAATATGGCGTCGTAAAATTCCTCCGCATCGCTGCCACTGGTAATTTACCCAAGAGACTGGCGGCATTGCCACGTTGTATGGCAATGCTTAGCCTCTGGCCAAGGTAAAAGCCAGCCCTTGGGCCATGGGAAGTGTCAACCAGCCGTTTGTGGATTTCGTTGAAAAAATGCTCAATTTTGTTAGTGAAACTATAAGTAAAAAATCATAATTTTACTACCTTACATCACTATAAAAACTATATATATATATATCTCTCATGGGACGATATAGATAGACGATAATATAATTTATGGTACATAAAAAATCTCCAAAGGTACATATTTTCTGCAAATGACCGCTCAAGAGAACAATGCCTGAAAAATATAATAATATACATATTCTTTTGAGAAATATGTTCTTTAAACCGATCTTTTGACTCGTAACTGCTGCTAGGGGTTACCGAATATAAAGAAGTAGCTACTGCCCGCAGCTTCACCCACGTGGACGTCGTAAATTATCCTACAGGAACGTGCTACCGGGATAAAAAAGAAAGTAGCCTATGGTACTCCTTATAACATCAGCTATCTGCTAGTGAAAGTCCCGTCAAAATCGGTCCAGCCGTTTCGGAGATTAGCCGGAACAAACAGACAGACAGACAAAAATTAAAAAAAATGTTATTTTGGTATATGTACCGTGTACACATCAATATGCAGTTAGTAAAAAGCGGTTATTTTAATATTACAAACTGACACTCCAATTTTATTTATCTGTATAGATGTATAGATAATGGCCAAGAGAAGCCATATAATTATGAATACCGTTATTAGCTATTTAAATAGCTGTAAATATCATAATTGCTTATCTAGCAGTCGCCCTCAACGTTCACATACAAACTTCATTCCCCTGTAGGATGCACTCAGGGGTGCTTCCGAAAATCTCTGAGCATTGTCTGTCAGTCAGTCAAATGAAAATCTGCTTTGTTGGTTGTTTAAATTTAAATCAGCATTTCATCTGTAACATTTAAGTTCTACCACCAACATAAGGGCTGTTTATTACGTACCTAAAAGTCAGGTGAGTAACCAAGGCGGACCAAAAGTTTGATTAACTCAAAATGACTTTGTAGGATAAAATTTAGATTGATTTGACTTTAAATTGGATATTTACTCTATCAGTTCAATGATCTTTGACTTAGAAAATATTGGTAAAGCAGTTTTTTTATACATCATTTTGTTGAGTTTTTACAAAATTGTGGTACTATAAACGTGTATGTACTTCGAAAACAAAGGCGTATGAAAACCTTATATTTAACCAGTCAACCAATGGTAGCAACGTCATAGATTTTTACGAGAAATATATTTCATACGAATTCGTATTGTTAAAAACTGAATTCGTTTTAGTTTCAATTCTCCACATAAAAGCGATGAATAAATAAAATCTAGCCTCGATGGCTATCATGTTACATACGAAGGCAATATAAAAAATGCAATTTGGCGTTTAGTCTCAAAATATATTTAATGGAACCTATCTATTTATATTTTTCTATGGTTTTACCGTGGCAAAGATATATTTCAACCTCTAGAGTACATTTTACTACCCACAGAAATAAATCTGCAATGTATGACAACTCTTAATCCGGAGAGAGTACTAATAATATTTATTTCAAATAACGCCCGGCGTAGCTAATATTTCGTAACTTGTCGTAGCTTCGTAGCGGCAATAACACGTAGCGTGCTACGAGAAATACTCCGAGCGCGAGCGTACCTAATGTCAAAATGATACGTTTAATAATTCCTCCTACATAGTACTTTGTGCGTTTGCATCCAGATTTAGTATAAAGAGTTATTTGATATGATGTGTAATATATTACTTTAATTAAGAGAAAAATATTATTTTGTGAGCGACTCTGTCATCAATCACCAATCCTTATGACAAATAATATGCTTTGGTCAAAATTCCTTGAGGTTCTTTAATTACATAGGAAGGCTCAAGTTTGTCTGTTACGTTTTTTCCACTATATTTACCAGAACAAGTTGAAGAACCACATTGGCGGCTACACTGTACCCTCGCTGTATGTGTAGCTATTATTACACGATATCGAATACAGTGACAAAACCTGTGCACATTCAGCCCCTGATTGGATTATTTACGTCCATTTCAGTTACTTGCCTTTTCAGTAAAAGCGTGAGGGGTTTCAAAACGGCAGTTCTTTTTTTAAATTCAGTTTAAGTTGGAGCCTTCGGCGGGGTACTTATTCGTTTTGAGACCAGTAAAACCTATTTTCCTAAAAAGCAAATACCTGATACATCCCTCTAGATTCACACTTCAGTAACACCATGTTTTTCCGCCATGCTGCCTTTTTATTTACTAAAAATTCATTCGTCGTAGAAGCCATCATTAACATTAACATTTCAAAGAATAAATATCAATAATTGAACTAATCCTTACCCATGTTAATTACCGTACCGACTCCATAGACTGCCACTAGGTCTAATATTAATAATTAATAGTGAATTATTAATTTGGTTCTGTTCATTCGTGAACTTGGTTTTTATTCGTTTCGTGTTATTAATAAAGTTTTAGGGCTCATCTAGGACGATAAAACTAAATTATCGGTCTATACTAGTACCTACACTGCTAGGCATAAATGACTTTTTAACAACTCACTGTGATACTTGCATAGTAGCTATAATAAGTATGGATATAAAGATGTCCTACGCAGAACCTTATGTCAATTCATTCATTTAGGAATAATATAAAGACCAATTTGCATATGGAGCTTTATAACCTTATGGCATTTTATGTTAAAGTACATGGTTCAGATAAATGCTAATAAAACAGAAAAATTGGACACGTGTTTGAAAAAATATACAATTCATAAGATTTTCCCGTTTTGCATCTACGAGATTGAAGTGTAGGCAAAGATTTCAGAAGCTAGATACCGTGTTGCTGTCTAAAACAAGATCCTACAGTTAGAGACACGTGATCATAAGCAAGTAATTTTCATATTTTCCTGTTTTTCTCTCAAATACACATCCGTAGTGCTACCGACAGCTTTCATTATCTGCGACTGCTACGAGTGACATAAAACTCGTCTACAGTGTGCTACGAATTGCTACAAAACGCTACGAAGGGCTACGTAGGTACTTATTCCCTACGTAGTTCACCGTATCTATAAATGTAAATGAAGATATCGGGCTCCCCACGCTCACCGACGCTCCTACTGCCGCCAAACTTTACCAATATCGCCTTTAATTCAAGATTCTATCTCAAAATTAATTAGAAACTGTTTGCTTTATATTCCAGAGCACACACCTTGCCCTACACTTTCATATTGTACCTTTCGACGATATTGGATTCCTTCGCGCGTAATCACTACCCACCGTCCTAACCTAACATTTATATCTGTGACTGTATTATGTATAACCTAGCTGTTGGCGACGAAACCCAGCTCAAATTGAGGACGTGTGTACACCGTACCTAAACGTCACGAGCATTCACCCGTAAATATTCACGAATCAGATCACAGCGTGTAAACGGTCTGTTTTCAATCAGGCGTCGGCAGCGCATGCCTGGCTGCCGCAGGTGGTGCTGGTGTCCTGCCGGTGGCGACTCTCTATCACTGGTCTCAGATACTGACCGAAAGCTCGAGGCGGCAGCGCCGCGCGTGGCGGCGCGGGGGAGAAGGGGCCGGTGTCCACACCACAACACTTCACTCACACGGCAGCGCGTCGAGCCCGCTCGCGCGTGCACGCGTCGCGCAACATGGCCGTGCCCGTGCCAGCGTGCAGCTATCGACCGCGAGCCGGCCGCGCGCCGCCCAGCGACTGACGCGGGAGCCGTGCGCGCGCACCGGCCTCTACCCGCCCGTGCCTCGCATACCCCCGCCCCAGGCCGCGCTCTGTGCGAGCGGGCGAGCCTTCCCCGGCAACTTTGTACGCTTCTTGGAAAATCCCGCGTTAGAACTCGCTTTTAACTGATTCTGTCTACTTAAAGCAAACAACTCTGGTTCGTACCTAACCACCTTCGCCTGCTAGCGAACTTTCAGAGCTTTGCTCTCACTCTGAACCTGCATTCGAGCTGTTCTGTTGCTATATGATCCAAACGCCAAAATACGTCCTATAGGAATACAAAAAGCCCATTGGAATAATCCAATGCGTCTCCGGTGAAACCTGAAACGATAATTACATACGTCACCCGACGCACACCCCCGTAGCGCCCCAGTGGCGTGTCCCCTTGCTCCACAACAAGTCCGCGAGGCGTCGCTCTCATGTTTATTTTCGGCTGCGGCCGCTGTGCCGAGAGCGCCGCGTGCCCGCCCGTTGCCATGACAACGCGCCCCAGACGCTGCCGAAGCCTCCCGAAGCGCGGCGGAACGACACGAACGCGGAGCTGAAGTATCAAGTAACTGGCGTACGAATAGAGCTGGATTTTTGAATAAGGACCGACGTGAATTTACTGAGACTTTAGTGTAATCCATCAGAGGACGGATGTGGGAAGTCTGAACCTAGAATAATAAATAAAGTTCTGCTGAGGGATAAGGCTGAGCCAAGGATGTCATTGAGCGCATTACCGCGAACTGTGCCCTGACAGCTTCAATACACTTTTCCGCTCATCGCACGTACCGAATGAAAATTACCTACCTACTTTTAACACCCTTAAATAATATTTCGTATATGTACAGTCAACTAAAGAGACACCAGGGTCGTCGGATATATGTAGTTGAAGTTTAGTAAGAAACCGATAAGTTTTTGAATAAAAAAAATGATAAATCCCCCTGTTTGTTTTCTATTAATTAAATTAAATTTTATGCGAAAACAATCATCAGTTTCTTACCTAACTTCAACTGTATCGACGACCCTGTTTACTTATCACTTTTGGTGACTGTACATTTCGATTTAAGAGTAAATCTATATTTTTTTTGCCATATAATTATTTTAAGATTAAGGTCCCACTTTCAGTAATAATAGGTTTTCTTCCCGGGTTATAAAAGTCAATTCAAATAAGTAGGTAACCCAAGACGTATAATCTGACTGCCTAGGCCCACCTCACTGCATAGAACCTTACGTTGCAAAGTAATGACTCATCTCCACCCTTGGGAAGGTACCTATAGAAAAGAGAGTAAGGATTCTGTTGATTTTGTTGGAAGGCTGGTAGGAACGAGAGAGGCAGCAAAGTCTTTGTCTGAAAGTACAATTCAAACTTGCAGTTATAATTACAAAAAAAATGCATTTAATGCGTGTGTGAAATGCAATATATTTCTATGCTAGACTATTAGAGTCTGTTCAGCGCCGATTAACGATTCCCATAGGTAGGTACATACATTCTCGTGGCGAAATCTTAAGTTGAACATTAACAATTAGGTATTTCAAAAATATCTGCCATCTCCCGATTTCTTAGCGAGTTTCTTCTAATTATATTGTATCGTGGTACCTGTATGTGTAAATTAGTAACGCCATCTTTCTATTCTCAAGGAGATTGGCCTTGTTAACATTAGATTGAAATAGTTATATTCCTCACATTTTCAGTAGGTAGCTTTTGTTATTTAACTCCTCCGCAGGGATTATTAATATCATCTGCGTGAGTAGGTATTTTGAATTATCATAATATTAGCTCACCTTTCTGGTCACAATTTTTGGCGAACTGAGTCAAGCGTTTTGTAAAAACACTTGCAAGTAAACTTATTTCCGAACGAAATCTATAGTGTCACTGTCAAACAAATTCTGTTTTCTAATCTGTGGTGGGTGCACGATTTTTAGGTTAAGTCAGGAATGTTTTGTTAAAAAAGTTCAGTGATTTTAATATCTTAAACGAATTTAAAGCAACGATAACGGGGAAATTATGGCTCTCATAAGAGCAGGCTTGCAAAGACTCGCCAATGTATTCAATGGAGGACAAGGTATGAATTCAAGCAAATTAATATAAATACAGGCTTATCTTCAGTGTTATTTTTATTATATAAAGTGTTTATACGTTACAGCGGGTGTCCTGTCAAGATTCATAAACAACCTAGCTCCAGTAGAGTCCAAAACTGTCCCAGAAACGACAAAAGACGTGATAGCGGAGTGCAACAACCTGATCGCACAGAATGCATCTAGAAACTTTGCTATCGTCCATCTACTGGGTAAACAATGGCGCGTGTCTGACGGGGACCTTCTCGTCATCGAAGGGTTCTGGCCTCCCACTATCGGTGACAAAATTAAACTCGACAAAGTCTTACTAGCCGGTACAAAAGACTTCTCCCTTATTGGCCGACCTATAGTACAACCTGGACTCGTTGATGTGACCGCAACAGTCATTTCCAAGGGTCTATCTCACACCAGAACACATTTCAAAAAGAAGAGGAGGAAGCAATACATGAGAATCAACTTCCACAGAGCACCACAAACTATTTTGAGAATTAACTCTGTGGAGATTACCAGTAAGATCAATGAAGCACCTAAGAATGTTTTCTAGTTGTATTTTTTAAGTAGATAATAAATGTTAGAGTATTATAATAGTGGTATTTATTTTAAAACCTAAGATTTAAAAACTATACCTAAATAATCAAACATTTTTTTTTTAATTCTATTTTTATTTCTAAGCGAATGTCCACATAAATAATGATTAATTATATTAAAATTTATTACATAGTCAAGTTATAAACTACTTAATTTAACATTATCACAATACTCTTGAAATTTATCCTTATGTTCTTCTTTCAGAAACCTCTTCATGCCTTTGAATAAATACATCATTTTACTATTTTCAAATAAATTTGATAAAATATTTAAAAAGGCTTCATAATCACCACTTTTCTTGTATGCTGAAATGGATAATTGGAACTCTTTGTATTGATCGGCTTGTAAAAGCACTTTAATTTCCTTTACAAAGTCTATCAATGATGAAGGAGGTACTTTCTCAACTTTTTTTGATAGTTCTTCATTTTTGCCTGATTTTTCACCATTCAAGTTCTCTTCAAACCCAAAAGGTTTTATCTTCAACTTTTTATTTTTTACTATATTATTTGCTAAGCTGACATCTGCAGCTCTCTTGTGGATGGTAACTAAAGATGATGAATGAGACTGCTGAGTGTCATCTTGGTCTATAGCACTGAAGAGATCCTTTGTAGTATTTGGTTTAAATTCATTTACATAAGTAGAAGCTTTTGCATTTTTATAGAAATCCATTGAAAAATCTGCATAGACCTCATTTGAATTAGGATATTGGCTCACTGACTTTTTATTTGAAGATTTTGATACAAGTCTGGTATTAGAAACTGAAAATGCAACACCACTAACATGGATTGGCCCAGAATCTCTGTCTCGACCTCCAGACTCATTTGGAAGCAGGGGTCTTAATCTGGGAGGAGGTAAAGTTGATTCAGCATTTTTGAAAAACCTGCAAATTTCACTCACTGTTTCCCCAAACTTATTTGAGACATTGATATAGTCTCTCAACCATGCAGATAACTGGTTTTTCAATTTAGGACTATTAAACCTACTGTCACAAAGTAAAATTGCACCATAATCATTTTGATGTCTTATGACTCTGCCAATAGCTTGGTTGACAGCTCTCGTTGCTTCCAAGGAGTACCATTCATCCCCTGATAAGAACTGCCTATCCTTAGTCCTGAGCTCTTCCAAATATTTCTTCTTCAGGATGATTCTTGGGTCCTTTAATGGTGGAAATGGTAATCCGGTTATGATTACTGCTCTGCCATTCATGTCAGCAAAGTCTAGACCTTCAGACACTTTTCCTCTGCAGACAGCCATAAAGCATGCTCCTCTTGTACTAGGGTCACTTATTTTACTGTAATAGTCACTTATTATTGCATTAAAAGTGTCTTTGCGCTGAGGTTCAACAAATATAGGCTTTATATTATTTATACTTGACCAGATCCCTTCATTTTGCCACGCTTCTTGACACTTGGCCATTATAGGGTACGATGGAAAAAATACTAGTAGACCATCTGGAACTACCCGGCAGAAGCTAAGTATTGTTCTACCCAAGGATGAAAGATATTTAGGGTTATCTCTGTTCTGATAATTAGAATTTAACATCACACCATCTGGACCTTGACTCATAATTTTAACACATATTTGGTTAGACTTCACTATGTGGGGATTTTCCAACTGGACTCCTATTGGGATGCCCAGTTCAGATATTAAGGGTTTTAGTGGGGCCAGTGTTCCACTGGTTAATATTATACTTCTCACATTCTGCTCCATTAGTTGCTTCATTCCAAAACCTGGACTGAAGCACCAATAGCTTAGAACTCTTTCAGCAGTTTTAGAGTTGGCAGTTTTTAGAGCTCCCCAACTGTCTGTCTTTTTATTCTTCTTATCTTCTATTTGAATATGAACTTTGTAGCACATTTTAATTCTCTCTTTATAAGCATGTGTTGTTCCACTGAACACAACATTTAATAAATCTACTATCTTCTGCAAACCAACACCTTTGCGCTGAAAAGGTGAAGCACTGGCCGTTGACAAGTATTGTATGAGATTCTCAATCATAGTGATGACTGCCATTTGATTATGATCTCTGATCTCAGCCTTTGATAGCAACTCAAATATGTAACCACCAGGGTAAGTACTACCTTCATTGCCCACAGAAATCTCATCAATAGCTTTCTCTAATGCCAGCATCATTTCTTTTAAAACACACAAGTCATCACAGGTAAAATCTTTTGGTTGGGCGTCCACTGTCATGTCCATTTGTTCTTCATTACCTGCTGTCTCACCAAAAGACCTCATTACATGTGTAATCTCATCAATACATAAAGCAACATCTGTTGTCCGAATCTGCAAGGATGCTGACTCTTCACACATCTTCTCTACATTGTGTGCTTCATCTAAAATAATAACATTATTCAGGAGTTCTACTCCATTAGCTCTCCTTGATTTTGGATCTAAGATATAATTATAAGGCATGAATATTATATCAGCTTCCTGTTTTAATTCTTTTGATAAATAATATGGGCAACACTTCAGCTTTTTCCCTACTGTTACTAAATCTTCTATGTCTAATATTTCATCACCTTTCACAGCTCTGTCTTCTTTCTTTGATTCAACATTGTTATAAAAGTGACAAGTTCTTGATTTCACTCTCAGCTGGCACATGTGGACTTTGTTCATATTATTGGTTTCTTTGGACACTTCTGGGTGGATGCACATCTGGTCTCTTGAACCCAGAACAGTAGCTTTCACATGCCTGTAACTGGACCTCTTCAACTCTTGCATAGCTTGTGTCAACTGTGAGTGAGTTCTTGATGAATAAATTATTTTCGGCATTCCCCACGACGTGCTATCTTTTGATTTCCCAGCTCCTGACTTTAATGTTTCTTTTAGAGCTCCACTGAAATTGCTGTGCTCCGAAAAATTGCCTACTTGTGCATTCATTTGCAACTGGGCCTTTTTAACTAGTAACCAAGCTAATGACGAACATAGTAAGCATAAAGTTTTTCCGGTCCCTGTGGGGGACTCCAGCAAAGCATTGCTATTGTTCTGCAGGCTTTCAATCACTCGCTCCATGTAGACCTTCTGAACTTCGTATGGTTCAAATGGAAAGGTGACTGGTATACCACATATCATTACTTCAGGCATTGTTATTGATTATATTTATTCACTATAAATAAAACTAAAGCTAGACAAGCGTAAACAAGCAAGTCCGAGAGATACATTCATAAATTCTTACACTAAAATTGACATCTTGCCATCGAGCTAATGTCATTTTTGCCGCCAACCAACAAACAAGGGCGCGTTCGAGACTAAAAACTTTTCTCATAGATTCAAATGTCTCTCACAAAATCGTTTATTTGAAACTAAATGTTCATTTGATGTATATGACATCAATTTACTTGTTAGTAAGTTGGAAATATAATTATTTTAACTTAATTTTATAGATCAAATACAAATGTTATTACTGACACTACGAACGCATTGCATTTACTATGTGTCAACCATATGTTTATTATAACCTCAAAGATTGTGTTATTCAATTATAATCGATTTTTCATTGTTTGTTTATTGCAATAAATGATAAAACAATGAAAGTTAGTCTGGAGCAAGTGTACACGTCCGTAGCGTGTAATCGCACTCCGGAGATAATCGACTGGAATGGACAGGGACTCATTTGTTTTGGTGCGACCAACTCTGTTGTTATTTATGATACGGTGAGAATAATTGTTTTTAAGTTTATATGGCCTTTTTATGCATGAAGGCTGGATTCTAGTGTGTTAAAGACACAACTGGTATCGTAAAAACAGAAGAAAATAACAACAATGTCAGATAAGATAACTTTGCATACTTAGAATTTCTCAATTTCTCCTCTATTTCAGAATCTCAAAGGTAAAGACCCTCTTATAGTACTCAGCCACCATCGCTCACAAGTAAACACAGTGAAATGGCTCCGCAAACCAGACGGTACCTGCACCGAGTTGATTTCCGGATCAGCGGACAAGACTGCTGCTATATGGAGCTTGGTAGACGGAATATGGAAAGTAACGAACAGTCTTGCAGGACATACGGATGGTGTTACGTGTATTCATGGGACTTATAATGGAGATGAGCTGCTGGTTTATACAGGGTCTATTGATTCTACTGTTCGAGTTTGGGAGAGGAAAGATGGTAAATATTAAATGTATATTATAATGAAAGCTGAATTTGTAAAAAAAGTTTTCAATATCAAGATAAAAGTTTGTTGTTTGTTTGTTTGTTTTATTGTCATGGACAAAAGATTTTCCAAAATAAAGTAAATACTCAAAGAAGTAAATCAAAATGATTACCATTCATTTCAGGTGTAACAATCCATAAACAAACCATAAATCTAAACTCTGGTCTCTGTCTAACGATGCATGCACACATCTTACCAACATCACAGAAGCCCATACTGTTCTGTGCACTGGATGACCATAAGATACACGTGTTTGCTGGCGAGGAGTACCACAGGGTTCATACATTAACAGGGCATGAAGACTGGGTGAGGGGCTTGGATGTACAAGATGTTGGTGAGTTGGAAACATTATTTTGGAACTTTGTAATAATAATAATAATAAACTTTTATTTTCAGACCTTGAAAGTCCATAGTGTTAGTATTGACATAAAACTATTGTTAGTAACACATACAATCACGAAGAAAATAAAATAAAAACAAAGAAAACAATGATTTGCCCGCATAACAACATACAGCCGTGTGTGTGCAGACTCACCCATCGGCTAAGCATCGGGCAGTCCCACCGGTCACTCAATGCCCTCACCATGCTATGGAAGCTGACGTGTGTTCTGTGCCAGAGAGAAGCGCATCGCTTTCGAACAATGGCATAAAAATCATCTACCCTCGCATCGGCAAACATACCCGAAGTGCGACAATGCCGCGGAAGCCCCACAAGCATTCTGAAGGCATTGTTATATTGTACACGCAGAGCGCTGTATGCCTTCTGCTTATACTTGACCAAGAGGCTGCAGGTGTAGAAAGTCTGACAATAGGCTCGAAAAAGCGTCATTTTAACCTCAGAACCACACCGTGCAAACCTCCGGGCCAGCATATTACTTCGAACAGACAGCGCTCTGCGCTCCCTCTCTATGTCTAGGTCATCACATAGATCCTCGGTGACCCAATGCCCCAGATATTAAAATTTTGAGACTCGCTTCAAGGGTACATTAGCTAGCGAGATGCACGGCACATTCAAGTCTCTTCTGGCGCCAACTTTAAAAACAAGAAACTCACTCTTAGTGACATTATACCTAAGCCCTTGAGTCATTGCGTAGACCTCACACAACTTCAACAAACGTCGTAAAGCACTGATCGATGGGCTCAGCATTATTCAACATTATTTATTTGGTTTGCATACCAAAATTTTAGTAGAGAGGTAACCTCGGTTTCTACTTCTTTTTCATTGCTTAGCTTGTCCCACAGAAGGTCATAGGCCACGAGGTCGACAGCCTTGGACAAATCTAAGAAGCACGCATTAACAGGCCTGGCCTACATCAGAAGCGGGATTAGCTTTAGCCCAGGAATCGCAAGGTGTTGGTGATCCATGGCGAGTAATGTTAGAGCTTCAGAACCATAATATGGCTCAGTTAATTCAACAGTCAGTTAGGTCAGTTGGTTCGTTGGTGGTTAGTTGACTGCCTCGTTAGTCTAGTGGTCGCAAGAGCTACTTCTGAGCATGAGGTCCTGGGTTCGATTCCCGGGTCGGGCAAAGTGTTATTGGGTTTTTCCATCTGGAATTTCTCGGTAGCAGCCCGGAGTCTGGATTTGTGCCCGGTTGATGGCAATAGGCTCGCCCCCTATTACATGGGACTTAAACATAACTGGCGAAATGTGGGTGTGCTATAGGTACACCTCTGCCTAACCCTTCGGGGAATATAGGCGTGATGTTATGTGTTATGTTATGTAATTGAAGCGATTAAGACGGCCTCTCCTCCGTCTACTGTAATTTGCCACTATACGAATTGAGACCTTATAAAGTCTGTTCTATTATCTAATTGTTTTTGTTATTACTCCATCTTGTTATAATTACCATTTGTTTTGGTTATCTTATTGTGTAACTATTACCTACTATAATAAAATCTCTGTAGTTATTTATACAGTACCTACATATTTAGGTAGGTAGGTGTTTAGGTCTGGGTAGGTGGGGGGGGTGTTTTCCTATCCGTATAGTACTGGACAGTCCGCTTAAGACACACAATGGCAGTTTCTGTTGATAGCCCAGGCCTGAAACCAAATTACGCATCGTGCAGACTACTCCTAGGGGCCATATATGTATCCAGCATACTGTCCAGCACCTTTGCAATGACCGTTGCAAGGGATATGGGTCTATAATTGGTGGGATCTGCAGCATCACCGGTTTTATTCTTTATGATAGGTACGACTATGGTTCTCATAAGTGCACTAGGTAGATAAGAATGACTTATGCACAGTCTAAAAAACATCGCCAATACTCTCGGCAAGTGCAAACCTGCATACCTAAGGTGCTCAACACTGAGGTGATCATGTCCTGGGGACTGACCTCTAACCATATTTTTAATCACTTTCGCAACATTTTTAGTAGAGAAATTTACTCCCAGCATCACGCTCACATCAGCGCTAGCCACCGTCTGCGTCACATGATCAACTGTGGGACTTGCCGAGGGCTTTACTTTAAATAGGTCAAAAAACATATTTGCAATCTGTGTGGGGCTATGTTTACCACCAACACTCACGGGGAGGGTCGACCTAGGGTTCAACTTAATCGTGTTTTTCCAAAATCCTTATATGATTTTCAGCTATTAAATCAAGTTTAATTTGTTTTACATTATTACGACACCATTTTAATTTACTTTTGATTTTTTTTCGAGTATTACGCATTATATTATATTCAATGCCTGTATCTGGATTACCACATAGTTGCCAACCTTGAAAAACCAGTCGAGCCTCCTCGTAAGCTATTTTTACGTGTTTATTCCACCCAGGTACAGGTTTATACGTTCGAGGCTTATTCGCCGCCGCACTACACTCAGCAGACAGTTGGAGAATACATATTATGTTGTTATACAAATCATCTAGAACAATATTGTGGTTTGCATTCTTACAATGAGTGTCTGCCCTTTGACTAAACTCGTGCGGAAAATCTATTTCTCGCAAACCCGCATTACACATTTCCTTATATATATTTATCTGACTTGAATCACGTTGCCCCCAAACAATGTTATTACAGTTAGATTTAGGTAATACTATGTTAGGTGTAATTAATTTTAAATTACATTCTACCTCTATAGGCATATGATCCGACCAATATATATCGTACAGTACCTTAACATTAATGAGTGTCCGACGGGCGGCCTCTGTCGTAATCGTAATACAGTGGTCAAGCCAGCTCCTACACCCGTGCGCGTCACTCACGAAAGTGTATGAGTCACTCGGCAGGCACTCAATATCTGCACAAGACCATTGTTGCTCCTCACAGATCTTAAGTAACTCACTATGGAATAACTCGCCAGCATGTGCGTTATAGTCACCTAACATAAATACAGTTTCTATATTATTACTGTCGATTATAGCTGCAATCTCACTTAAATAGTCAGTAAACTCGGTAAAAACTGTAATACACTAAGTATGTAACATACGCACATACTATTCTGTGTTATGTATGTATTTAAGTATATAACAACATCTTAATCTATTTTGAAAATATGTGGGTAGTAATTATTTTACTTGAAGAAAAGAAACACTTTAGTTTCTGTGGCCCTTAGGAGTTTAGCAACTGCCACAGAGGCCCTAGCTAGCTCTTACAAGTAACATAAGACAAATGTTGTGGTAGCAACAAATTTTGCAAATGTTAGTGCAAGCTTATTGCTGAAGATCTGATCCATCACAAAATAATTTGTTATGGAAAGAATAGACCTTCAAAACCTAGAAAGGCATTCAGAAGATAATACAAAAGTATTAAAACAATTTGGACTCAGTTTATGTTTCAATCAATAACCTGTAATTCTACAGACTACTCAACAATACTACTAGCTTCAGCCTCCCAAGACACGTACATCCGTATTTGGCGCATCGAGAAGCACGTAGACCAGCAGGTCACTAAGGGCATCAAGGTGGAACAGAAAGTGTTTCCAGCCTACGGAGAAGACTGGTCCGTGAAGTTGGAAGCAGTGCTTGCTGGTCATGAGGGTTGGGTGTATGGAGTACAGTGGCAGCAACCAAGAATTGGAGGTGGGTGGTGGAAAATTATAAAACAGAACACAGAAAAAAAAAGACAGACAGACGATACTACATTATGCAATATAGTCACCTCTGTCTCTTTTTTTCATCATACGATGATGAGTATGATGACGGATTGACTATGATGAGTGACAGAGATGGCTATACTTTTCAAATGCTTCTATACACCTAAAGCCATCCTAAATTCAGAGTTACAATATCAATTATTGCAAGTCGTAATCAACGTTTTACCCTCCCTACAGCAGGCCAGGCGTACCTACCATGGACTAACTGTAACTAAATAATATGATATAGTAAGATTTTGATTACGTAGACAACAGGGTACTTGTACATACTTTTTATTTGCCCAATGCCCAATTACGTAGATAATTAATAATATACAATGGAGACTAAGCGAATTAAAGTATTAAAAATATAATAGACTAAGAGCTGAGGTAATATTTTTGTAAGCTTTTCTTTGACAACCGTAACGTAGTCAGAAGAGATAAGATTTACGCGAATGAAACAGAGGCAACTTCTAGGTAAATGTTACTGTAGACAATAAGCGCGGTGCGACCAGAATTGCACTTTATTGTGTCGTAGCAAGAGTCGCTATTTATTTAAATGTTTTTGCGAAGTGAATCTTCTGCACTTATGTATTCTGTACCTACAGACCGATATTTCATAAATTCATCTAGTATCGACATAAAATCGCTTGGTGGAGGTGGTTCCACACATAGCTTGTTTGTACTGCAAATAATACTAAAAATCTTTTTCAGAAACCAACAAAAAGCCGATCTACCGACTTCTATCATCCTCCTTGGACAAGACAGTCATCATCTGGGAGCCTGAATCATCCCCTAATAAGGGGGAGGGTGAAGGCGCGTGGGTAGAACGAGTGAGAGTGGGAGAAGTGGGGGGAAATGGGCTGGGGTTCTATGGGAGCAAGTTTGGACCTAATGGGGACTCATTCCTAGGACATGGATATAATGGATCCTTTCATATTTGGAACCAGTGTAAGGTTAGTTTAACATTAATCTTGTATGCCTTGGTTTCACTTATCGGCTATGGAGAAATTTTAAATTATCCATGTTATAAAGGGCGCAAGCGCAAAGTTCTTAGTAAGAGCCAAAATCAGGCTCCAGTTTCTCGCTCTCCCTGAACTTTAGCGGCTCCCAGTCAATTACTGTTAAATCAATAAATGATCTCTTACATAATGCATAATTAGCCTATAACGTTCCCACTGCACAGGCCGCCTCTCTGTGAGAGGGAGCGGGCTGTAATCCACCACGCAGGTCCAGCGCGCGTTGGTAGATGTTAAATGTCTTAGATTTTTTGATTCTAGGACATGCCGGTTTCCTCATGATGTTTTCCTTCACCGTTTTTACAAATTACACAAAGTTGATGACTTACTAAAACTAGTTATGTACTTACACCTTTTTCAGGAGACAGGACAATGGCAGTCATCAGTAGTATGCGGCGGTCACTTCAGCGCAGTGGAAGACGTGAGGTGGGAGCGAGAGGGAAGATACCTTATGAGTGTGTCCGCTGACCAGACCACCAGAGTCCATGCGCCGTGGAACACAAGCCATGGTATTTTTATTTTTCTATAAAGTTTCACGTTTGAAACTACTAGCAACCCGCCCCTGCTTCGCATAGTTTTAGCGAGTTGACAAATGATCCAGATTTCTAGTTAACATTAACGTATTATGCACATAAACCTCTCGGAACAAATCCTCTAAAAATCTAAATGATGTTGAGAACCGCATCAAAATCCGTTGCGAAGTTTAGTAGAACACCGCGGCCACAGAGACAGACACGAAATGTGACTTTAATTTATAATATGTATAGATTTTTCTTCTCTGTTCATTTATTCAGGTAGCGAATGGCACGAGATAGCTCGCCCGCAAGTCCACGGGTACGACTTATCGTCTCTCGCGCTAATAAACAGCACGACTTTCGCGTCGGCAGCAGAGGAGAAGATTATTAGAGTGTTCAGAGCGCCGCACAACTTTGTACACAACTTTAAGAATATTAGTGGAGACGTTATAGAGGAAGATGGTAAAGGTAAGAAGTGCTTGGACTTTTATACAATGTGTAACTGAATTAATGCACATTATGAAAGTAGTTTGTTCAGAAACGATTTCTGTAATTTTTTTAACCGACTTCACAAAAAGGAGGATGTTCTCAATTCGCCTGTATGTTTTTTTTTTTTTATTTGTGTTAGCTCAGGACTTTTTTCTGGGTGAACCGATTTGGATGATTCTTTTTTTATTTGATAGGTGGTGCTTCACATGTGGTCCCATTTAAATTTGATCAAGGTCTGACCAGTAGTTTTTGAGTTATCCTTAATACTGCATGTTTTTCCACTTAGTTTATATGGATGATGTGTTAATAATTTCCTGTCACTGTTAATTACACACCAAGTAGTGGTATACGAATTTGTGTGGCGTTGGTACCGCAACTAAAAAGTGAAAAATAAAAACATTTTTACAAAAAAATAACCGACTTCAAAATAAAACACACTACAAAGTGAAAAATAACTTTAATTTCGGAAGTCGGTGGCAAAAAACTAAAATACAGATCCAAAGACACCGACTTACGAAACTAAAGTTATTTTTCACTTTGTAGTGTGTTTTATTTTGAAGTCGGTTGTTTTTTTTGTATTAAGAAGTTTTTTGTATTTTCGTTTTTGGCCACCGACTTCCGAAATTAAAGTTATTTTTCACGTCTTTTAGTGTTTTTTTTGGAAGTCGGTTATTTTTTTGTAAAAAAGTTTTTATTTTTCACTTTTTAGTGAGTCAGCTATTAATTTATCTAAGTTACAATAGCCTAATGTCAACTACTCATCCCCTTTACAAAATATTCATTTTCCCGATGCAGGGACGTTAATTGTTGAGGAGTTGGTAAGAACCAAAAAATTGGAGCTGATGCTGAAGCCACAATCAGCACCATTTCACCATATTCATTATGACGAGCATAAATTGCTTAGCAAACATATTAAAGTAATGAAATCGTAACCCGTGAAATACATATAATTGAGTAGTTAGTACACTAGTTCCGGTGGCAACCTCTGGTCTTCATCATCAGTTCCACTTCACCGAATGATACTTTCCGAGAGCAAATGCACGAGTTACTATAAAAAATACCCAAATCGCTATAGGCGTGCCTGTAAAATTTAAGGATTTCCCTCGATTTACATGGGATCCCTTCATCAGATTCTGACTTGGTGACAATGGGACCACCTCGAGAGTATACCCTTTCAAACAAAAAAATAATTTTGCAAATCCGTCTACATATGACGAAGTTATGCCTGAACATACATAAAAAAAAATATAAACATCCGAATTGATAACCTCCTCCTTTTTGAAGTCGGTTAAAAACCAAAGACCGGTGTCTTTGGTTTTTAACTTCCGAAATTAAAGTTAATTTTCACGTCTTTTAGTGTTTTTTTTGGAACTCTGTTGTTTTTTTGTAAAAAAGTTTTATATAGGTAATTTTTCATCCCAAAAATACTTAAAACTACGTAAATTACAGTCACACTTCCGCTGTACAGTCAAAAAAAACCAAAGTGGACGAAAAACCTACTACGCTAGACCCTTATACGTGTGTGACTGTGTGCGTGCGTAGATTTGTAATGTGCGATATGCTGAGTTGATTTTCTACACACAGTTCCCCTATACATAGATAATCCTGATTCTCGAACACTTATTGACATTGGAACGCGAACGGGACGAGATACAAAGTTTCAATTTGATCGGCCAAGAAGTTGACCAAAATTAGCTTGGGAGAATCCATCTAAATATACGAACCAGTGAAGTTAAATAAAAGTTGTTTGTGTGCATGTTCAGGTCCTGAGGGAGCAGCGGTTCCATCGCTCGGGCTATCAAACAAGGCAGTCTTCATTGGAGAGGACGAGCAACAGGACGGCGGTGATGACAACGACGGCTACTTCGTGCCTTTAGACATGACTGGTAAGAACTTTAGTATACTATAATGTTCATGTAGAAATTCAGACTAACTATGAGTTTATTTGTACGGCAGGGCATGGCCCTCCTGGGTTTTTCCATCTGGAATTTTTCAGAAAGTTTTGTAAACTCCTCTGCCTCTACTTTGGAGAATACGGGCATGCACTTTGTTTCCATAATCCATCCATATCCTAACTAATATTATAAATGCGAAAGTAAGTTTGTTTGTTTGTTACCTTTTCATGCCTAAACCACTGAACCGATCATCCTGAAATTTTGCATATACGTTGTCAGGTGTACAGAAACGGACATGGGTACCTTTTATCCCGAAAAAAAGTACTGTTCTCAAGGAAAACAACTATAACGTTCTTATGATAATAGATGGCGCCACGTGTCTTTCCAATCATGATTGAATTATAACCCGAATTGATTGTCAAAGTCTAAATTAACGCGGGCGAAGCCGCGGGCAAAAGCTAGTTAATATTATTAATTCGAAAATAACTCTGTCTGTCTGTCTGTATGCTACCTTTTCACGCCAAACCACTGAAAGGATTTCGATCAAATTTGGCAAGGAGATAGATGGCATCCAGGGGAAGGACATAGGGTACTTTTTGTCGTGAAAGCACGTTCCCGTGGGATAATTTCCGACATCCACGCGGGCGAAGCCGCGGGTAGAAGTTAGTAGTGTAAATAACTCAACACTACAGTGCCCATTGGCACAACTATCCTGCAGTGTGTACTGTTAACTAAAAGCTATGAATATAGATTTACTTTGTAACTTTTTTACATGCAATTTTTTTGTTTGGTTGTTTCCTTTGAAAAGTAGTGTTTTTCTTCGTGTCGATGATTCCATTTTCATCTAAACTAATATTATAAAGAGAACAGATTTGATTTTTTTAAAGTTTGTGAAAATGAAATTTTGCACATGGGTAGACCTTGACTTGGATTAGGACATAGGATACTTTTTATCCCGATATTCCCATGGGATCGAAACTTATGCGGGTGAAACCGCGGCGCGCAGCTAGTATTTTATATACTTAAGCTTCGACCAGAACCACGTCGATAGTGTTTAGCATTGGCCTCACAAAGGGCTTACATAGTGCAGGTGTTATTACACAAAGAGCAGGAAAAAATGTGTCATCGTTTGTGATGTGGCTCTACAGTAACATTGTGGCTCATCGGAGTTACCCCCAACTGGCTAGGTTATACCTATAACCGCCCACATGGCTTCATAGTCGTTTTAGAGATTTGCAGGTGATCCATGACAATTGGCGGCCTGCTGGGATATTTTTTACAGGTTCAACACAGTCATTTGGGATGATTAAACATTTATATAAAATATTATTACCTTTCCAGAGCCGCCAACCGAAGAGACGCTAATGCAGAACACTCTGTGGCCCGAGGTACAGAAGCTGTACGGCCACGGGTACGAGGTGTTCGCACTGGCCGCCAGTGCTGACGGCAAGTTACTCGCCTCCACGTGTAAAGCCACTACTGCTGAACATGCGGCCGTACTTATATGGTAAGATAATTACCAAAACGGTCCCTAGAGTTCAGTCCCCGAAAATCAAAATGACTGCTATCTGGGAATATGTCAGAACAAAGCTTTCAGTTTTTTATGGACGGGTGACCCCCGTCCGGGACAAAGTTCCTTACGCGATACTCGAACGCACACATACTCGTATATAATAGAAAGGGACAGAGGGAGAAATTGTGAATTTATTACGCGTTTTTAATACAGAGCCATCTAGTATAAGTTTTTAGAAACTCTCATAAAGTTGCAAATATTTTGGATTTTCATTTTGACACTTCAGCACGAGGCATGCTGAAATGAATGGTTTTCGAGTGAATACATGAAAACGACAACCATGATGAAAAATTTGATATTTTTTTCGCAGCCGCTATCTTGGATTTTCATTTTATTTATTTATTCTTATAGCAACTACAACAGGTGACAATCACAATAAGTTTATCACTAGGTACAGATTATAGGTTCACCTCACATTATAGGTTATATTCTAGATTATAGGTTATAGGTTGACCTCACTGTCGGCTTTAACACCCTAGAAAACCATGAAAACGACAGGCATTGTTTTTTTTTTTTTGTTGCAGCCGCCATCTTGGATTTCCATTTTGACATCACTATTGATAATTCAATAGGCTTTAGCACCTTCAAAAACATGAGAACTATCTCGAAAGAGAGAGAGAGAGAAAGAGAAGGTCGCATGGAAGGTGCATAATGCTGTTTCGTTACGTAACGATTTCTACCAGTTTACTCCGTCCGCAAGGCGCGTTGACGAACTTCGTTCCAAAAAAAAAATTTAATATTTCTCATAGGTATTTAAACATGTTTCTGTCCACAGGGACACCTCAACCTGGCAACAAACACAAAAACTGATCTCTCATCAGCTGACAGTCACCCAACTAGCCTTCTCACCGGACAGCCAACACCTCCTCTCAGTATCCCGCGACCGACGGTGGACCTTATACCGGAGGAGACAAGGTTTAGACTCGTTTGACACGGTCGCTAGTACAGACAAGACTAATGGCGTGCACACGAGGATTATCTGGTGTTGTGCGTGGACGCAAGATAGTAAGGCGTTTGGTACGGGCTCGAGAGATGGAAAGGTAAAATATGGTTTGATAAATACTCTTTGATGACTGAAAATCTAATCTTTTGGAAACCAAAACAGTAGCTAATTTGTAAAATTTTACGCTTTGGGTTTGAATGTCGTATTATTTTTAAATATTCGATATCAAGCTTCAAAGTAACATTTATTCTTTAAAAAATACGCGTAATTCTAGGAATTTGTCCTGTATTATGGGTGCGCCAAACCCGGAATTACTACCAGCAGGACAAGTGAATATTTGTTCAGTGCAAGGTTGGAACACGCGATACTGAGCCACTGAGAATCTTTGTAGTTTCTTGCCAACTCTCACACCCGTACCCTAATTTCGTAACACATTTTCGATCACAATCACATCATCAAAAAGTTTTGAAGGATATTGCTAATCTATTGCTTCATACGTTTGAAAAATTCGTCTGTTCAACAACGTAAATAACGCAATTAACGTGGGTGAACTGTCAAAATGAAACCCATTGCGATCAATGTAAGATTTATCTATTATCCATGGAATAAAATTGACGTCTGACACAGAAGTGTGTATATGTGTATGGCTTATAGTTATTGTTCACACTCATTAAATGTAATTATGGAATAAAATGGAACGTCAAAAACATTCTTAGTACTTCCCGTACAAAATGGCAAGGCGGAAGCTATGATAAAGCATTATTTTTCGAGAATTATATTACGCAAGTAATACTGAATTAATAAATCCATAGTAAATTAGATCTAAATTTTAAAATCTTACTGTAAAACCTTAAATCTTGAACATTTATCGATACCAGAGAGCAGAAACTGGACATGTCATTTATTCTCAGGATAAGAATTATTCTAGGTATTTAAGTTTGATGGAATTCGCCCCAAGTGTGTTACGCAATTACCCCGCCGCTTTCTGATTTGGGAATGTGAAGTTAAGAACATAACAAACTCTACTTTATCATTACATTTATATTGTTATTATCCCAAACTACACCCGCCCGGTGCCCGGTTGAAGGCAATAGGCTCGCCCCCTATTACATGGGACTTAAATATAACTGGCGAAATGTGGGTGTACTATAGGTACACCTCTGCCTAACCCTTCGGGGAATACGGGCGTGATCTTATGTTATGTGTCCAAACTACACCGTTCCAAATTTCTTTAGTCATTATAATATTTATCACGCGTTAGTGTTGGAAGTCTTTTTTTTTTCTTAATTTATGACCGTACCATGACCACGGTATAACTTAGCGTCGTCTCTCAAACAATATATTTCCTAGAAACCTAAACGTGCGCGACTTTAGATTTCCGATTGTAATCGAGCTCTCTAAGACGTATAACAAAAACAAGACTAAAAGGTATTAATGATCTTGTGCATCTAAGTTTTCCTCGTGTTTTTTTTTTTATTGAAGATAAAATTATCTACAACCGTATCTGCATTTATTTTTGATTATGATTTGATTGTCATTTTTACTTTTTATATAAGTATTTGCAATTTCGATGTATTTTTTATTTTATTATTAAAATTATACGTTTAACAAGTGGCGGATGTGTTTACTTCCATCTATTTCGCCACAACAGGTATTTCTATTTAAAATCTTATTTTTGAATTCAACCATTTCAGGTGTGCATCTGGACAGAAACCGGTCCTTCAAACTCGTCCCTCGGCGACTACGGTCTACTAGGAAAAGCGCTAGAGGTGCCCAGTGCTTCGGTCACAACTCTAGATTTCGCGCCTTATAGTGGGGACGGCATCGTGTTGGCCACTGGCTTCGAAACTGGAGTCATCAGGATATACCACTTCGGAGTTGATGGATGGAATTTACTGCGGGAACTAGATAATAGGTACTGATAAGATTTGGATGATTATTACCTACTAACCCTTTGAACTAAGATGATACGGATTAGACATTAAAAGAGTCCTATGACCTCTGAATTTGTTTCGGCATTTCATCTCTGTCAGCTAGGAAACGCCGGCTCCATCTAGTTTTAAAATGTTGACCTAATTGACTTCTAAGTGTCTCAGAAGATCTACTTACAGAAAAGAACGTGTACAGTTCACACGCGAGAGAAGTAAGATCTTCAAAAATATTCTATATCATTCTCTCGCACGTTAAATCCTGTAGATGTGTGTTTGTCTGTTTTTAATGTCGCTTTTTCGTTTCGAGTTTCAAATCACAACAGGGCTAAAGAAGTTTTTACTTCAATAAATTACATTTCAATTCAGATATTTTTGTAAATTATAATTCTTATAACTGACGTGAAAAACATCATAATAACGTTACTGTCCGTATTTTCGACTAGACCTTACCGCAAGTTTGTATGACCTTTGCTCCTGGAAACTACTGATTTTCTCTTCAAGACTGTAACCTACTTTCTCCCGTACTTCTCATGTGACGAAACGAAAGGGCCATCCGACGTATAATTTCAGCCTGACAATTAAGCGGCTCGTTGGTCTAGGGGTATGATTTTCGCTTAGGGTGCGAGAGGTCCCGGGTTCAAATCCCGGACGAGCCCAATCTTTTGTTTTTTATTTATTTATATTTTTTTATTTCAGCGCGGCCCATCATTTGGCAGTGAAAAGGTTGACATTCAAGCCTTCTAAGGGTAATGAAATGTTATTGGCAAGTTGCGGGAACGACCATCTTGTGAGAATATACAGTGTTGATATCACTTCATAATAAATTAAATATATTTTATCTAATTAAAATTGTTGCTTTACTCCGTCTAATAAATAACTCTTTATTTCCTGGAAAAACAAATAAAATAAATTAACAGAAATAAAATACCAATATAACTAACGTATCAATATATTTACAGAGAATTTGACAAAATGATTCATCAGTAAAATTTACAAAAGGTGAACACATATTAAAATTTGTATAAAATCACAACATTTGATTGTTAATAAATTGGAACAAGAATGTTAATAACAAAATGTCTTATAATGGATCACCAAAAGACTTAATTTATGATTTACAAAAACATTTGTAAACAGCATTCATGACTATAAAAACATTTTGGTTAAACTGAGTAATATAAAAAAAAAAAACTAAACTGATATACTGAACCAGATTGCTGGCGCTGTAAGTTATGTTTAGGGTAAATTATGAGTCAGGGCGAAACAAATGCTCACTCGAATTATAACAAAGCTCGACAAGCGATATGCTTTTACATTTGCAGCTGTATATGGCTAGCACCACTATGCTTGAGTTATTAA
This sequence comes from Griposia aprilina, assembly GCA_916610205.1. NCBI lineage: Eukaryota > Metazoa > Arthropoda > Insecta > Lepidoptera > Noctuidae > Griposia > Griposia aprilina. The sequence continues at coordinate 1,630,109 of OU744295.1, read as the reverse complement.
TATTACATAACTCACATGGTTGAAATAGTCATTTAAAACTACGATGTATCTATTACATATTAAAAAATATAGTTTTACATGTCTGTGACCACGTTGTCCTTATAAACTACGCAATTTAAAGTTACATGTAATAAAGAAATTTTGATTTTTTGTCAAGTCGTAGAAACCGTGCAAAGCAGGGACAGGTCGCTAGTATCTAATTCTTTTGACTTATCTTTCTATTGATCTCAAATATAATTTCTAAAAATAGAGTTAATTTAGTAAATAACAATATGTTACAAAACTATGCTTTTACGATTTTAAAATCTCTCCATCTAGTATATACGTATTTCTATTTTATTACAATATAGTTAGCATTCGTAGAGTTACTTTTAAAGCAGTAAAAAGCGATTGAGTAGAGTTATTATCTTTGCAACGTGAGAGATACACAATTAGGATTTATTCAGCACATTTTATTAAAACTTACTACAATTTTGCTTATAGAATACCCATATGAAACGTTACATGATTGTGCAGAGATATTCCGTTTATACATACTCTAAATCTGTGTCTAAGCTTAGTTATTTTGATGAGTTCTATTCCCTGAGAAATTAAAGTGTTGCAGCAATGGTACAGATTAGATGGTAGTCACAAATTAGGCCTTACCTTTCAAGTCTTTAAACTTCAATGCAAAGAAATACAAAACATAATATTGTTATGTGCTCTCGTGTCAATTTCCTTTTTCAATTACTTACACCTACACGTAATCATTATTGTTTATCACCAATTTTGTGTACTAAAATATTACTTTTCGACAGCTTTTACCACGCTGCTAACTTTCGTTTTTAAAATTGGCTTAAGTTGGTAATTACTTTAAAATTCCTATTTAAAAATAAGACACTAATAAAAATCTTTTCCAAAACCGCTAATGAGCGACCATGATAGCATCTTCGGATTTTGTGATCTTGAAATATTTCATGAAACGCCTTATTATTTTAGGTCTCTTTTTCTTTTTGCCGCTGGAGACGCTTTTCTGGCTCATGCTGCTCACGGAGTTACAGTCAGCAGTCTGTGAGTGTACCTTGAGGGAGTCCAAGTCATTCATAGAGATGCTTTTAGGTGCAGATGGCAGGAAGAGATGATTGTCGTCGTGTATGTAATCGTGGATGTTCTTGCTGGATGGCAGCTCCACAATCTTAATTTGTGGCAGAGAAGTATTCATTGTTGTGTTGTTGATTCTGTGAGGGATAAAGTTTAAAATTAGGACTGATAGAAGAAAAGTCTACAGCGGGACTATTAATTTCAGCCAGACCTTTTACTGGTAATTTCAAATGTCTAGAAAATGTCCCTAAACTGCTCTAACATAATTTCAGATTGTTGATAGTAAGGTTAAGAAAGAAAAATTGTTCATTCTGCACAAACAAGAAGCACATTACAAAAAAAGACAATACACACTTACATACATTTCGGAATGATAAATATGATTAATCTTCAATTTACATAAAATATACAGGGTGTCAGGGTGTCTATGCGCAACCTATTAACATGGATTCAGTACACAATTACGAACCCCCCTGCGTAGAAAAATTTCGTTCAATTATTAAAAAAAAAAATTGCTGTTCCATACATTTTGACCGCGTAGCGTAGGTCACTTCTATAAAACAGTTTTTTTTTTTGGTATCTGAAGTCATACTTTTGCGCTAGGGGGAATCAATCTGAATTCATGATTACAGTTTGCGCGTCGATGTTGCCACTCTGTATAACATTAAAATTATGCATAATAATGAATTGCGATTTTACCATCACGATTTACAGCTATCAGCAATCCATAGAACAGTATTCTTTATCTCACGAAGCAACGCGCGCTTTGCTTGTAGTTACCAAGTATACAAACACGCTCTGAATGTGTGTGTAAGCGCAGGAGCTTTCGGTACCGTCCGAGACAAGTCGGAAGTGTGTGTTATGTGCTGACCACTGACGCTACTTATCTTCAGCAAACATTCACAGCGTGTTTGTACACTTGATTACCACAAGCAAAGTGCGCGACGCTTCTTGAGATTTAAATACTATAGGAATGATTAACATAAACTATCTTCAAAGCCCTTTATGTAATAGTCTGTTTGAAACACACTCTTGTTTGTGAATAGGGATACTCAAGGATTAATACCGTGATAAATTATATCATGGTGGTGGTTAACTGAAAGCCAGTAAACTCCTAACCTGTTGTTGTACTGCGGTCTCGGAGTGTGCCGAGCGAGCTCGAGCGACTGCTTGAGTTTCATCCAGAAGTCATACTTGGCGCGTTCTTCCTCGTTGTAGTAAAGTTTGTGGTAGAATGCAAGATGTGACGGCAACTGGCAGTCGCGGTACATGATGGGGATTATTTTGTGGTAGCTCGACTCTGAAACAGGATTATAGACTTTATTGCGTAGTGGTAAGGGTAGTTTTCGTAGTTGCAAGTTTTACTGATGAGAAGTTGACCGTACAAAGGGCAGTCTTATCGCTCAAGGCAATTACTGCCAAGATTACCTCAGGACTATGAACTTCAAAAATTATTAGGTGAATTATGATTAACCAGATAAATTTACAAAATATACAGCAAGCGGCCGAACATCAAGTTCATGTAAATTGTCGACCGTCTCTGTCACACATACCTATGTGATCTTTCTAGATCATGATGTGTCATACATCCGGCCGCATATTGTTTGTGTTACTCCAACTCCCAATTTAGGTTAACCTGATGAAAATGTTCAATACTAATTCTATGCAGTATTGGAGTCTAATGTAAAAATAAAAAATTCTTTACCAATGCTGACAGCTTGAGCGTAATCCCTGTAGAAGGTGTTAGCTTGGCTGCTGAGGAACTCTGGCGAGCAGACAAGGATGATGCGCTTGCATCGCTCGGAGATCAGCTGGGCTACTGGCGCGTACGGCGTCATGTGACCTGCTTGCAGCCTGTCCTCTGTGCATAGCTGGGGACAGAGGTACACACGTCAAACTCGATGCATGGACAGCATCCTTAAATGAGATGGATAAAATACTCTTTAATATGTACACCATTTGATTACTTTTGTTAAGTACGACGGGATAGTGAGACGAGACGGCGAGGGAGATACCTGGAAAGACTTGGGGGGGAGCCTTTCTCCAGCAAGGACAGTTATTGCTACTTAAAAAAAAGTCAAGTGCAAGAATATGTTACGCACACACACTTGGCTAAATTCAAATGCGATATTTTTGTCCACAAAGTTACCACACTTTATAGCACACATTTTGTGTAATACTGTAATGTGTAACTGTTTATTTTCCCAAATAAATAAAAATAAAGTTACTATAATTTTGCAATAATATTTCAACATTGTCCATATGACTGTATGTTTAATATCTTACAAAGTTTTATAAAAACGGACTTAAAAAATTGGCTAATGTCTACATATTTTTGCCCTTGATTGTAGAAATAAACTTTTAGCGGCGTGTATTTTAATCTATGTTTTGTGTCATATCAGTTTCAAGATAACGTTTTTCATATGAACTAAAATAAATTAATCTGAACTTATACAAATCAAATCAATGCTTAGTAATTTATTGCAAAATATTTTGATTGAACATGTGACAGCTTAACAAAGGTTGCTTTTAAATATAATTAACATATTATATTTCATATTAAGTTGGTATGTTATGCTTTAGTAAAATGTTCCCTAATATACATAATACTGACAAACTTTATGAGTCTGTTATTGCATTTGCATCAAAAAACCCCAAAAACATAAATCGCCTACACATTATGGTTGTTCTCTTTGATAAAAACAAAATAAAAATATTTCGAAATTATCAGGAGATTTGTGGAATAATTGTGATTCAGTTTCCTTGTTTGTTTCATATAAATTTTCAATTCACGTGGGATGCAGTGCAATACAAAAGTTGACCTTTTTTTACTGCAAAACTCATTTAAAATATAGATGTATTCTTAGCAATTTATAATAGAACATTATTTAAAACTCGTTTTTTTTCAATATAACGTCCAGGTTTGGATAAATAATTTCTACAGCAATCTTTTTATAATTTCATACATAATATAACAAAACTCATTATATTATGACAAAACATTGTTTAATTAGTCTTATCCTTATACCTGAAACCCTGCAGCGCTCATTCTTGCCAGTAGCTCATCAACGAATTTCTTGTCTTCTTTAGCGTACAGTACAAATGCATCATAGTGCTGCTCGTAACCCGGTACATCATCATATGTGATCGGACTGAACACTTGCTGCTCATCATTGCTATGATTGATGTTGTTATTGTTGTTGTTTATTGCTATTTGGTTTTGTCTATTCACTGAAAGAGAGTAATGTTAGTTGAATTAAATGTTGACTTAAGTGCCGAGACTTTGCTGCCGGGCAGCACTCACTAGGTATTTACAAACATGAATACTCGCTACCAGGTACGAAATACCACAGAATTTAAATAGCATTATCTAAGAAAATGTTTTTTTAAATTTATTTATTAAGATATACTTAATACTTTTATTGACAGTATTTACAATAAATAAAATAGCAAATTCAAGTTCTAATGTTTATTTATTTAAAATGAGACCAACAAGCAAGCAAGCCGTTAGCATAAAGTAAGTAAAAAAAATAAGAGTAACAAAAATAGAAAAAAAGTTTATTCGTCTATAAATATATCTCGTCCAACGTAAACAACTGCCGCGTGTGAACAGGCTGTCTCGCAGTGTGTGTGTGTGCGTTAACTCTATCGGTTCTAGAATCCCGTGTCGCCAGAGTACTTAGAAAAGTAATAATTATGGTACATAAATAGATATTCTGTGGTATTTTTTACTCAATAGCAAGTGCTGGCGGTTTAAATGATGACTTACAAGTATTTGTATTAAGTTTTTTTATTTCAATTTACTAAGGTCACTGAACCCAAATACTGATTTCTTGTGTTCAAAAGCATAGTCAAATTTTTCAGAATTAATAATTGTTGTCAACGCATAGTATGTCATTGGATTTGTTTGTTTTACCTCCAAGTAATCTCATCAGCTGACACAAGTTTTTAGGATCAGAGAGTTGATCAGACTTACAGAATCTTGATGCTGGTCTCATAAATTCATTCTGTAACTTACCTAGAAGTTCTCTTCTCTTAATTGCTTCTCTGAGATCATCGTACAGATCATCATAAACATCATAACGATCTAAGCGCTTCAAATGGTTCAGCAGCTGACCAACTGTTGCAGTCTGGTCTTGTTGCCATATTTCCAACACTTCGGTAGTCTTGTGAGGACGTAGTTGGATGTATGCTGCCTTTTCTGATGACACATTGACTAAGTATGCCAGGCCCCGCCAGTCTCTGAAGCGATAATATAAAAAATAAATTTTATGTATGTGTCAGAATAATAATATAAGGCAACAAGTCTGCTAGGCTGAAGTGGGCTTGGGCGGGCCATGTATGTAGGATTCATCGAGGTAGATAGGCCAAAGTCGTCACTCAGAGGATGCCGGAAGACGGGCGTCGTCGCCGAGGCAGGCCAAGGACACGCTGGCGTGATGACTTTGATGTGTTTATGGAAAAATAGCTGGAGAAGGCAACACACAAGCAACAGTGGAAATTTATGGGGAAGATCTTTACCCAGTAGTAGACAAAAAAAGGTTAATATAAAAATGTTTCAGTTTGCACTCTTGCTCAGCACAAAAATTACTGTTGGCAAGTACTTTATCTCACTTGATACAGGGGTTAATTGTTCAGTTTTATCAATTCAATTCTGACTTGAGATCTAACCTTCAGAGTTTACATAATTTAGCAATCTGAGTATTGTACCCAATATGTTAAAATCAACATCTTAATCAATGAACTCAAGTTTTTTGCAGCTTGCGATAGACAATTGCTTAAACCAATCAAAACAGCAAAATGCTATACTCAATAATCATAATAATAGGCATGAACTGTTGTTTACAGGTCAATGAGTCACTCTTATCATTACTTGAGTAGGTATGGATCTTTTCTTAGTATTCATGCCGAAAATTGTTACATGGCTTGCTATGGATATGTACAACTTTGAAAAATTAATTTCTACACATTAATAATAATTTCAGCCCAAAATCTTGAGAATAAAAACAGTGCAATTAATAACAGGAAAAGCTTTTCTTTATGTTCCAATGTGTTTGAAATCTGTGTCCAAGCTTATAAATCTGCCGTAATGTATAAAATTAAGTTTAAAATAGAATTATTACAGTTAATTATTCATGTTTGCATACAAAAAAATAAGGACAGGTTTTAGTATCCAGTTGTTTATAGCAGTTGTTAGTATTTACACTGATCATCTGAATCTTAGTAACATAAACGAACAAATAATTACCTGGGAAGCTTATCAGGACCATCGTTTGGAAGAATTTTTGGCGTATCCAACAAACATGATAACAATTCCCGAGTTTTTAATGGAAGACATGACAATGGCAAAGACTGTATAATATCAGTGTCGTCTACCATTTTTATGCCAAGTTATTATTTAGCAAACATTCATTTCGGCTGAAAAGTGCACTCAAACACAAATGACAGTGTATTTTTGTGTCTATTTTCCATAAGAAATTCGCAAATTAGCAAATCAAAAAATGACAAAATACATCACGCACACAATAGAAAGGAGAACAGACAAAAAATATTTTGTTGTGCAATTTTAGTTGGTGGACTGATTTATTTTTGTTATGTTGGCACACAGTTGGCGAGACTGACACATATAATCACTCCTTTCCACGAAATCATCAAAGTCAAAGTCATTTATTTGCTTACCACCTTTTGTATTCTATGCGGTAATACAAAAGGTGGTATATAAATATTCAATTAAGCCAGTGTCAGTTACGAATAGCACCAACCGCAACGCCTTCTTCTCGACGTGTCGTAAAAGTTGACTTTACAGCCGAATACTGAAACGAGACTTAGATGAGACTTAACATTCAAAGGCCGCCAAATAGAGTTCGCCACTAATCGCGCTGAGTCTCGCAGAAAAGCAGTGAAAAGTGGGCAGTGGATAGTTGATTTTGGCAATCTGCAGTCTCTGCCTACACCTATGGGATTGTGGCCGTGAGTATATGTAAGTATGTATATATTTATATCGTCGGGTATACCCCAATAGAAGAAATATTAAAGAACAAAAAACACCGCTGATGAAAAAAAATTAGCAATAGCCTTACCCAATAATTTAGCCATCGAATCTTATAGTGATTTTTTTACAGAATGATATCACTTAAATTCTGAGTTACATCCTGTATCTGTTCGCTCTGGTTTTTTTTATTATCCTTGATGAGCATTCTCCTATAATATATTTTCTATTTTTCGTTCTATAGCGCGTTCTAGCGCCTAGCGCGTAGCGCTAGATCTAGCACTTTTTGAAATCATAATATTATGTTATGCACGCCTACCATTATTTCACTGTTAGTTTTTTAGAACTAGCAACACTTAAATCGTGTTATGTATCGAGGTATCTTAGTCTATGAGTTGGAGATTCCCTATTAACTATTTTGTAATTTGTACTCGCCGTAGGTGAGTACAGTCCACGAGGTCTAAGCTGAGCTTTGCATTTGTGTGAGGTGCGCGGCGGAGTTGCGTCGCGCAAGGAACGCGTTGCGCCTCAGGCCGATTGCCAAAAAGCAGTATAAACCGGTTTAAAGCAAGCAAAGGACGCGTCGCGCTCTAGGCCGACGTCTCATTAAAGTTACATGCTCTGTGGTCTCATCTACACTATCTATAAGTATGTGCACTCACACAAATGCAAAGCTCAGCTTAGATCTCGCGGACTGTATAAATTCCTTGAATTTGAATCTAACTTCGTTTCACGTTCTACTGTTCCACAATCCACAGTAATTTATAATTTACCGCCAGGTCAGTTATTCTGAGTCAGTTTCGCGAGTTTTGCAGTGAGATAATATCAAAAGCGAATGTGCCCATAACAAAGAACACCAACTACAAACAAAATTATAAGAGTGAGTGACAGCAAGAAAAAGAATATTAACATTGGTTAAAACCTATGCATGGAGACACAACAAAAGATTTATATAAATAAAAAAACAAATTTTCGGCCAAAATCAGTGATTTATAACGACATAGTGAAACAGCATATCACTAAAAAAAATAAAGCCATGGTCAGACAGTTCACACGAGAAGATTGAATTGCAACAAGTAAACCAAAATAGTAAAGCTGAAGAATCTTTGTCTCTCTATAATGCAGAGCATTGTGCTACTGCTGCAGTAGACCATTTCGGTTGTTTGTGTGCGAATGTATTTCAAGGATCTGAAGTGGCTATAAATCTAAAGCTTCATCGTACTAAATGTACAGTTCGCGAAAAACTCTATGAGCTCTCGGAAGTTGCACGCGAGTGGCTGCGCAGTATGTTGCCCGAGGGAAGTTTCTCACTCTCACTCAACTGTACCATGCGCGGTTTCGTTCTCGGGCCTACCTTCAGAGGGCTTATAAAGTTTTGCGCGAACTATACAGCGGTGATCCAAATGGTTTTGGCGCCACATTTTGAAACCGAGCCCGTTAATAATGTAGAAGATGAACACTATAGCCTGATATTAAATGAGTCTACAGACATTTCAGTAAATATATAGCTGATTTTGTTGGAGTGGTATTGAAATACGTCAGTCGCACTCAAGATGAAGTGATTTCTATTTTTCTGGGACTCAATGAATTAGATAGAAAACTAGGACGCTGAAGGAATCGTTACATCTTTGGTTCAACTATACAGATGTTGGATTGAAAATTGAAAACTTAAGTGGAATAGGCACTGATAATGCCTTTGTAATAGAAACGTTTTACCTACCAATAAAACGCTTATTAATTTACTTACCTTATTCGAAGCTTATTTAATGAGATAGGCTGTACGGTTCCCGCCTTTGCTATTCCTCTCTTTTTCTTATATTTCTATCTCTTTCTAATACGTCACTTCCACTTGGCAGTAGAGGGAGGCTTGTGAAGCGAGCCTTGCCATTTTGATTTCATTCAGTCTAATTACCAGGCAGAGTTTGACTATAAGCTTCGAATAAGGTAAGTAAATTAATAAGCGTTTTATTGGTAGGTAAAACGTTTCTATTAATTTGACTTGACCGTATTTCGAAGCTTATTTAATGAGACGTGTTTTTTATCGCCTGGTGCAAATGACGGAGACGCCAATGTGAGAGTACTTAGAGGTAGTGTATGTTTTAAACTGGTGTGTATTTTAAAGTGCAGATAGGTACCTACTAGGCTAAGGTACTTATTCAATAAATAAAAGAAGCCGAAATTCATATCACTGATATATTTAATCAAGCAAATACATATCTTGCGTTTACAATTATTTTATAATAGAATTTTTAATCAACTGGATTAAATAAAGAGGGTACCGAGAGTCGGTTAACAGTGGAAGGCATAACCTCACGTTTATAAAATTTGCAAAAGGTATTTTGCGAACGCCAGTTACCCCTAGCAAGAATCTCATCAAGAGGGTAATTATCGAGCCAATTTTTTGAGGCCACAGCTGACCTGATACTCCCAGGAGATGCCTTTATACCAGCTTCTACTAATAAGGACTTAATCCAACCCGCAATTAGGGTTTTTGATGCAGGTTTAGGTTCCCCTCTGATATTAATAAACAAATTTCTAGATCTTGCAGCACTTCTACGATTCTCAAGAAGCGAAATTGTTTGCTTAGCCCAGTAGACTGGGTCTAAGTTTTTGTTATTTTGATTAGAAACTAACTTCCAGCCGGATTGTCTGTAATTCACAGAATCAGTTTTTGATCCGAACACTGGCCAAAAAATTACAAACGATTTTGATTAGAATAATTATTAGAATCGACTCTAAGCAAAGTTAAATCATGGATTCGTCTTCCGGAGCATAGGAGAAGTAGAGTAGCAGTATGTCTCTGCGCTTGAAAAATATTATTTTCATCAACGCGTTTTCCCTCTAGAAAAACAGCGACTTCGTCAATATTCCAAACTGGAGGCTTGGCATGGGTGATCGGTTCATGTAATGCTATTGATTTTAGAACATGTTTTACTAGAACATTTGAACCTAAGTGGCCGGATGTTTCTGGGTTACTAAGGGTGGAAACCACAGACTTGTGTAACAAAATAGAATTGTACGATAATTTATCAACTAAATGGCGATCAGACAAAAATCTAGCCAAATCGCTTGCTATTGGAGTCGAAGGATTAACCTGGTGAGATTCGCACCAAGCTAGCCATCTCTTCCAAGCAACGCTATAAACTTTACGTGTTGATGGACGCCATGACTTCCCCAGAAGTTCTAATTGACTACTATTCCAGGATAATTCGGTCGCACCGAATAATCGTAATTGTTTTCGAGGCCGGTCGAATGCTAGACAAAACAATCAAAAGTACGGAAGAAGACGCGCGTCCTCGCCTCCCCAGCGGAGTAATAACAGCAAACGACGTAAGTATTGACTCGTTCAGAGCAGGCCGCCTCCTACAGTTTCGAGACTAATGGGAACAAATGAATGCTCCGGATATCATTCTAAAAATGATAACTGGGTATCGCATACCTTTTTATCAGAAGCCACCACTTGTTCATCCAAGTGTTGTCGAAACAAATCTAAATGTCCCAGAATCTGCCGCAATGACATCTGTAATAAACAAAATGATAGAACAGGGAGTTCTGGAACGGTCTGTAGTTTCGCCAAGTTTCCTTTCATCGATGTTTCTTGTTCCCAAAGGCGACGGCTCGACTCGACCAATATTCAACTTGAAAGCACTGAATTCTTACATCATAATAGATCGATTCAAGCTAATAAATGTGAATCGTATCCCCGACTTTCTACAACCGCGGGATTGGTTATGCAAAATCGACCTCTCGCAAGCGTATTTTCATTTGTCTGTGGCTCGCAGCCACAGAAGGTTTCTGCGCCTAGTTTATCGCAACGAATTGCTAGAAATGACTTGCCTGCCTTTTGGCCTAAGCACAGCGCCCAAAACGTTTGCTACGCTCACAAATTGGATAGCACAGACTCTCAGGCAACGAGCGAGGTAGCCTGTGGACCAACTTCACTCAGCGGGCGTACAATGCTCTACGTGTCTAGTACAACAACGCGTTTAGGATTCTGTTGGGGCAGCCACGGTTTTGTAGCGCGTCAGCGATGTTCGCTGAGGCTAGAAGCGATGATTTCCACGGTATAATTAGAAAAAGGAGTGCGTCGCTTCTGAGCCGTTACCATGGCAGCTCGAATGGGCTCCTGAGTCATGAGTGTGTGTGGGACTCGCCTTTTTTTGCGGAGGTGGCTGCAGTTGCATGCTAGCGCCTGCGAGTATTATTTAATGTAATGTGTACTATTTTTTTTATTTTGGTTTTTAATTTACCAAATTTGTTTTTTTACATATTTATCTGAAATAAATTATTTGATTTGATTTGATTTAATCGACTTATACAGAAAGGTTTTATGAATTAAGAATCGCTAGGCTGTAAGAGCGAGCAAAGTGAGCTATAAATTTTTATCGATCGATAATGCTCCAATCCAACAGCTGCACCAGCGCTGTGGTAAACAATTAAAGGAAATCGTGTCGCCTTTGCACTTACAGATTCTGTGAAAACATTTCTGACTTACCTGCACCCGAAACTCCATCTCATTCACCTATATTGTGTTTTGAAAGACTACAGTAAAAAAAAATTGTACCTACTTGTGAGTAAAATTTTATTTATACTCATACCTACGCTATTTTACCTAGCATTCATAATTATTCTCCATATCAATCGAAAAATATGAGAAAAAATTCACTATTTTTGACTTTAAACTGCGTTTTCGTGTAAACATGTCCGATAAAGTACCAGTTTTTTATGTTACTTAGAGAGCTAAGGAACCCATAAAGTTTTTAAAATTGTTAACAAATCATTAGGTCAAGTGTAAGTTTTTATTTTTCAAGTTGAAATGAAGTGTAAGTTTCTCTCAAACAAATTTTAATCTTGTGATCAAATTCTGAGCTATTATTAGTTAGAATTTGGGTGTTTTGTGTTTTAAAACAGGTGAACACACATTCAGATTGCCATAATATAGATAAAAAAATCTCAAAGGTTTCTTTGAGATATTCCAATGTTTTTTTTTTTGTTGAAAATTTACTGAGTGGTCTTCACCACTCAGAAAAAATTATTACTAAAAAAGCCTACAATTTAAAAAAAACTGAAAGTTTAGCAAAAATTATATTTTTTTTGAAAACTAGTAAATATCGCGGAACATAAATGGGGGTTCAATCGACGGGTATTAGTGTATATATTGGAACTGTGACATCCGCCCTCAATCTGAGTGAGCGAAGCGAGCATCTCACTGCAGTTACTGATGACAAGCTTGCATTATATCTTCCTCGGTAGGGCAGGTTACGTTACATTTATTAATACTTCTTACAGGCTCACCGAGTAGCGCGCTTACCCAATAGAAGAGCAAGCGTAGCGAGCCCCCTCTTGACAAGAATGAGCAGAGCGCGCTTACTCGGAAGATGAGCAAGCACCTAAGACCAGCGAGCGAAGCGAGCCCATCTTCAACACGAGTAAGCCGGGCGCGCTTACACATGAGCGAGCGAGCTCTCTTGCAAGAAAAACGAATCAAGCGATTACAGTTTCTTGCCGAGCGCGCAAAGCGAGCCCAATGGCGCCACGACTGAGCAGAGTGCGCTAACTCAAGCAATGAACGAGTATCCCATCGTTAAGTCAGCTTAGCTTGATGTAAAAATTAATCACCTCTCATTAGTTGGGATAGAGCAAAATTGGTGTGATGGTAGCTGACAATGTGCTAGCACTAACTAGGGAACTCCGATCACTAGGTTAAGTCAGGTTGCAGTTGCAGTCAGGTGCTCGCGTCACTGTATCGGTGGCGTGAGGAATGGCGGGCGCGGGGCGAGCGACCGAGGCAGCGACATATGGAGCAGCGTCGGTCGCAGCTCCGCGAGGTCCTGGTGGCGGAATGACGGGACAGGCTCTCACGCCCTACCGCCTCGTCACCACCGAGGCGGTCCAGCCGGTGCTCGACCTCTGGTTCGGGAGGAGGCACGGCTCCCTATCGTTTCGGGTGACGAGGCCGGCGGTAGGGGCATGGTTGCTTCGGGAAGTACCTGTGTCGCATAAACAGGGAGCCGGACGCCCGGTGTCACCGCTGCGTCGACTGCCGGGAGGACACGGCGCGGCATACGCTGGCAGAGTGTGCCGCTTGGGAGGAGCCGCGCCGTGCCCTCATCTCAGGAGTAGGCAGTGACCTGTCACTGCCGGCCGTAGTGAATGCTATGATCGGCGGCGACTAGTCCTGGGACGCGGTGCTATCCTTCTGCGAAACGGTAATTTCGCAGAAGGAGGCTGCGGAAAGGGAGCGAGAGATCTCATCCTCTCACCCGGACCGCAGCAGGCGCACCGAGCGTCGGCGGAGGGCCGACAACGCCGTCTTCCAGTCCCCCTAAATGGGTCCAGGGGCGACGGACTCGGGACCTATCAGGCCTCCCACATATCAGGACCCGAGGTGGCAGCGCGTAGTGCGCCACGCGCGCCCCTCTTAGACGTCGCCGGAGGAGTCAAATACCTCACTCCCCCGGCTCGACCAAACGGGGCCCGCGGAGGCGGGCCGGCACCAGTCGGGGTTTGGAAGAATCGTACGTTCCCGCGACCCCCGGCGTAGGTGTGAGATGGAACACCGGGGTGGTTTTCAGTCAGTAAGAGTCTGACAGACAAGGGCGGAGGACATCCATGAGGATTTTCCAAACTGGAATAAAAAAAAAAAGGTTACAGTACTTGCAGTTGTGACCAAACGTTTTCACGAAAAACAAACGGCGCGGGCTGGAACTGCGCCTACTTAATTTATTTAGAAAAAGTTTTCTATAGTTGGAATGACTTGTGAAAGTTGCGACATACTATGAAATAAAAACTTATAAGCGGTGGATAAAATTAACTAGTGAGTGGCTCTGTGAGCTGTAGACCTCGCGAGTCTTTGCATCGCTTAAAACTGAATAAATGTTCAACGCGCACCTTAAAACAAAAAGCGCGAAATGGCTCAATTACGATTATTTTTTTACGTTTTCAACCCCAATATCTCCTCCATTTTGATTTTTATTGAAAACTGAATCGACCAAAAAATCTCTATAGGTAATTATCGAACCTGCTCACAAAATTGCGAAAAATCGGTTGAGAAATGCTAGCTGTAGAGGAGACAAGCCATCCGCCAGACATCCGGACATATGAAAGCATTTTTACCCAAGCTGAAACGGAGACGCTTTGCGCTCGATCGGTCAATAATGTGCATGTTTCGACGGGCAGTTGGCATGGTTAAGTAATGTTGCGTCCCCAAAGGGTGTCAATCAACAGGACCCTTAATGGTATAAGCCTATTACTGAAGAACTCGTCTGAGTACGATTAGAGGTACGGTCAACAAAGAAAGTTTAACTGTTACCTTTAAAACTTCTAAATTGACACAACTTTATTCTGTACACTAGATACGCTACTTTTTTCTGCCACAGTGTAGGTACATAAAAGAGTTCTGCTTTACAACGTGATTTTTACTCGCCCATATATTTTTTTTAATAATTTATGGATGTTATCTCGCAGGTCAACGTAAAGTTAAGCAACCGACAACCTCCTAGCTCCCAGGAGGTCGTCGGCTGCTTAGCCGGGTTATCTTGTGGATGCCTTTATAAATGAAGGCCTCCAGCCAGGGCATAAACTTTAAAACTAAGTGACTACACGCTAAGGGCACCTTTAACCCTACAGGGGGTGCCCCAGCATGGATTCGCTTCTCCGGATCTCGGCTTAGGGCATCGCTGAGGGAGGGCAGCAAGCACGCAGCAAGGCACAGGCTGGTCGGATCAGATGTCAACAGTTAAACATTAACAGCGCCTTTATGCCTCCGCATTAAGGGCGGGAAGGGGGTTCATTTGTAGTACTACCTTCAAAGTTATAGACTATGGTAAAAACAGCAGTAAAATAAAACAAATAAATATAATTTGAGACGCTTTATTGTCATTCACAAGTGCATTCACTATCTCACTACAATCTAATGTCGATACAAATGCAGAATAACTTATTTTTAATTTAAGTAACATTTATTCATATCATTATGTTATAGGAACAAAAAGGCAAAAGAAATTAATCTTATATCTGGTAAAAACATGATTAAATAAAGCAATAAATATGGTTTGTCAGGTAAATAAACAATTTAAAACTATCGAAAAGAACCTTAAAACATAATTTATAATAAAACACCATTACTCAAAAACATTTACTCTTAAAATAAATTCAGTAAGGTTAACAAAAACACGTAGTTCTACAAACAGTATTTACATCTACTACTAGATTTTAAGCTCTTTTATAATGGAATGTTTAATTTTGACTTTTGAAAACACAAAGTAGGTAAAATTTTAGCACCACGCATCTATCCCCATACATACAAAAAAGTAGAAATATTGATAAATTCAAATTAAGGAAATAATAAGTTAGTTTTCAAATAATTGTTAAAACTTTTACCAAAATTCACACAAGATTATTACATTTAATTAATTACAATTTTACTTTCTAAATGCTTACAAAACATAAAAAAAAAACAAGAAAAGTTATAATCAATAAAACTTCTTCTAGAAAGGTACTTTGTTACGTACTACGCTTCATTATTTATTATTTTTGTATATATATTTTGCATATTTCGAGACAGTTATGGAGGCTTTTAAGATACAAAACTTAATTAATATAGAAATTAAGAAAAGGTACATTTAACTGGCCTTTTTATATAAATTTTGTTTCCATTATCCAATTGACTTCCAAAAATTTGTATTGCGTATAAAATTTGTGCTTCGATTCACAGCCGGCCGACATTCTAAAGTTATATATTTTATAAGAAACAGTACTGTACTATGTAATAACTGTAACTACTTTAGATCGTAGGTATTGTCTCTAAGAATGAAAGTTGCTTCACAATTGAAACATTATTTACAATATTGGTTTGATATGTAGGTATCTATGAATATTTTATTCTAATTCCCAATCAAATGAAAGCTCTATATTTTTTTTAAAGCTACAGAATTGTTTATAGTAATATCTACTCTGAATCCTTTGAAAATGTAACAGTCTATTTTAAACTGGTTTGCATAGGTGCCTATAACATTATTCAATCAGTATGACCAGCGGTTTCTGAATAAATCTGCCGTAAAATTTTAAGTTACAGCTGACTACAAAAGCTCCTTGCACAGCCAAGGAGCTTTTGACGGGTGGCCAAAATCGGAACTAATGCCGTCATCTTGATTTTTCAATACATTTCACAAATGTTTACCAACAGCGCCCCCCTGTTTACATCACTCGAGCGCCAAAAGATTTTTGTAGCAGTGTACATATGCGATTGAATTGGCTGCTATTTCACCCAACCAATAATTGCTGCTTAAAATTTGACAACAGATTTACTAGTTAAAGACTTTTTCAAGTTTTCTAAAACCGATGGAGAGTATGTCTCGGTAGGGTCAACAAAAAAGAGATGAGTAACCAACAAGTCCTATTGGCAACCTTTGGGTATGGAACCCTTAAAAGGCGTTAGTATCCTTCCTGTGTTCATAATGTAGTTTCCAAACATGTAAACAAACGTGTTTTTGGAAAAAATAACTTTAAAACCCACACATAAAGTTCAGTATGTGCTAAACACACACACAGATACATAACATCACGCCTGTATTCCTCGAAGGGTTGCTACTAATATAAAATAAAAGTGTTTTTCAATATTACTCAACCTGAAATTAACTTAATTTATACCAATATAAAAGTTGATATTTTTTGAGTAGAAATAACATCAGTTGGATACAAGAATTTGAACATGGAATAGTTAGCTACCTGTTTGCTTGCTTAGGCATCTCTTTGTTGTGGACTATACAAAACAAAATGTTGCTGTGCAACATAACAGAGATACCTACGTGCCTAGTGGATTAGCTTGAATAATAAATACAGAATCAACTGAAACTATACTACAGTCCCGGGCTCCTAAATGGAGCCACCGTGCAATTCCTTGTGAGGTATAAAGGCCTAACATCAAATAAATGATGAGTCAAAGAAAACATTTTTAGGCAGTTTTGAACCGACATACTGGCCATCATTTTGATGTCGTCATTATTCCGAATTTGAATTCACGACCATTTAAAAAGTTATAGACTTCTATACAAAAGGTGCAGGATGGCTCGATTAAGGAGTCCGGAAGTGTATTTTATACAAGAAACGCGGCAAGATATTATTACGTATACATCCTCTTACAAAATCGAATTCTATCACCGAAGCCGAAATTCTACCTCTAAGTTTCTAAATACGTAAATAGCTCCGAATAATGTATATACAATACTAGCTGCGCCCGGCGGTTTCACCCGCAGCGGTATGAAATATACTTTACGACCTATTCTCAGACCTACCAAAAAAAACCATAAAAATCGGTCAAGTCGTTTCGGAGGAGTTCGATAACAAACACTGTGACACGAGATTTTTATATATTAGAAGAAGATATATTTTTATAATCTATTAGTAAGGATTATACTTAGTTATTTGTCGTTTATAATAAGACATTTTGGATTCGAAGCGTTACCGAACACTGGCACATATCCAAAGAAATAGTTACATAATACTGGAAAAGATAAAAAGTAGAAAAGTTTTACATTCTTTGTGATATGTCCCAGGGACGTGCGACAATTTATCCTAGATTTGAGGCGCATCTGCGATTAAGGTAAAAATATTAAATCTACAAATTACGGTAAATATAAATAAATAATTTGAAAATAAAATCTTCATGGCAAGACGTTAGAAAATCACTAAAAGAAGGAAATTAAACTTTTATTATGGTGCTGAATCTGTTTGCCACCAACTTAAATACAAAGTATTGTTATATCTTTCTGACACATTAATTATGAAAGAGACGGAAGATATTTAGACCAGTTTCTCAATCATTATTGGTTTATTATTGGCTAATAAATATATCAGAATAATTATACCGATACCTATGAATATAAATTAAATTGCCGCTAAATAACAACACAATCTATTAGACCAGTATAGTCCACCTCGTAATTAATTTACCACTTTTTACAGTAACTCCCAATCGGAAATTGAAACTTTAATAGGGTTGAAACTATCTGTCTACTAACTGTCACATAGACAAATAGACCTTCTCGTATTATGACGTGCAATCGACGGCGTTCAACCATAAGTAATAAATCAACAACGAGATCGACTGAACAACGCAGCCGCGTGATTAAGACAACAACTTGAATATAACACTCGTTATTCACTTGCAACTTACCATATCTAGTTGTACCGTGTGAACCCTCCCAGCAAGTCGACTTGCTGTGTAAGTTTACACGGTGCCAGTGGACATCGTGCTTCAAGATTATATGTATAAAATACACATACAATATAAAAACAGCGTTAATCTATGTACAGTTTGATATAAGTTTTATTACTTCTAATTCTAAAAAAGTTGGTAGGTACTATACCCTACTGTAAAATACAGGAATTAGTCGATAAAAAAGTGAAAAGCATTTTAAAAGACACAAAATGAAAGATAATTTGTGTAAAAGATGATATGAGTAAAACAAAGTGAAAAATGAGAAGATGACTCAGATGTTGTATGAAATAAAAATAAATGTTGGAAATAAATTGGGATAAGGAAAAGAGAATAATGAATAACATTTACTTTTGAATTACTCGAGCTTAGAAAAATGCAAGTAACAACAAAAAATATCATAGCCTACTTCTTGCATCAGTGCGTTTTTATTTGTAAATATTACAAATTGTTTTTGTCATCAGTCTTCAGTGGTAATCTTTGAATTTCATCAAATCGTGACATTAACAACACAAATTACTTTTATAAAAATTGTCTTTGGGCTAAAAAAAAGTCGAGAAATTTACATGTCAAGACTAACCTTAAAAAAACTTATCATATAGTAATACTTAGAATATATTTTAAATGTATAACTTGACTGTGTTGCATTAGTCATAGAAATTAACGATTAGAGTTGTTAAATAAAATAAAATAAATGTGAGCGCCAGATCATAGATCTGATTTCGAGTTTGATTTGTAATTCCACCAGAGTGTAAGTACACAGAGCACGAAATGGCCGCGCCGGTGGCGTCTACGACGGAATTCAGCATTAGGTACTGTTAGCTCTCGGCGAGCGAACGGTAGCGGAATAAATAAAACGCGGGTTTATAGAATAACTTGGATAATTATTTCTAGAACCAGATCTACATTTTTCACATCATGACATCCATGTCATTTCTAATTCATTTCTTATATTCTTAATATGAATTAGTATTAATAATATTCATGGCGCCAAAAGTGCGTTGAACGCAAAACTTCAGTCACAGACCGCCATTCAAAGCCGTCCGTTTCTATACGTTATCTGTGTCGGAGTACGAGTAAACTGTGACACGCTTGGTTTGTATGGAAAGTGTTCAAAGTGCCGCCAAGTCACTTCCGTGCTCTGTGTGTAATTGTGTATTATTTACACAGTTTGAAGTTTTATTTGACCTGTACTGATCAACAGAATACAGACCTAATGGGTTCCGGACACGAGACCAGGTTTTTAGTCAGTTCAGTAAGTCGCGAAGACTTAATACTGAGTAAAGGATGATTTCCACCAAACGGCTCGCATCGCATCGGATCAGAACGGATTTTACAATCTTTAAACGATATTAAATCGTGTGCACAGTATTTAAAGTCTATATTACCAAGCCTTGCATAGCAGCTTGGCCGCGGGCGTCTTCCGCGACACGCGATCGTAGCCGAAAGTATGCTGCGACGTGCGATCGGCTCCGTTCGCCTGTCGTCGTATCTTTCTTTTCCTCTTCTGTGTTTTATGATTATTTTGTTCTTTTTCTAATGCAATAGCCACCAATACTACTTCAACATCAACCATTATCAAAAATTAGAACACGTCAACACGGCAGGAATTAAACTATTTGACAAGGCGTAGAAACTGATAAGTTCGCAAGCGACGGTACGGAGCCGATCGTATGCGTCGAATTCCTACCGGATGCAATCGGCTGTCGCCGCATGCTTTCCAATCCGATGCGATGCGAGGCGTTTGGTGGAAATCATCCTTTAGTAACTGAACTGCCATCAAATATACTCCAGGCCAATGAAGGCCAGTGGCTGTACCATCAAATGAACTGACTCGTGAAATTGCCTAGAGTCCCGAGCCCATAAGTGAAAGTATTTTAAATATATACCATGCGTTATAATAATACAGTTAATTAGTAAGTAAACGTACAATAAAGCTTTTTAATTAAGGATATGTAGTATTACCAACTACCAGCTAAGTACCTGGCAATTTAAATTAACTCATGTTATAAATGGAAAACTTTTCTAAACGAGGTTTTTGCTTATCTGGTTCATACTTAAATAGTAATTTAACCTACACAATGTTTTTTTAAGTAGAATTTTAAATTTGGAGGTTCTTAGAACTTGATGTCTTTTGTCGTAGAAAAATATTTTTATTTCCTCAGAGACATTATTTACACCAATTTGTATTGGTCTCCTAAACTAACCAACATCTTTTTGTATACCTTATAGCCAGACAGTCAAGGAGCATTTTAGCTCAATTCCTCGAAAACCCATTCAGTCAGATACAGTTCTACATTTGAAAAGTAACATCGGTAAACCTTCGGCTAAATTCGTGACCACGAACCCAATCATTTGAATTCAATTTCGCAGACCAGTCGATTTTCGAATCTTCGACAAACTTCGGTACGTTCACTATGTACCGTTGAACGGACAGAGTTTAAAAATGGAAAACCGTTTTCGATTCAAAATTCGAATCAATAACAATCCTTCGGTACAAACCGAATACACTTCAAATTCAAATTAACACTCCAATAACGTTATTGAATAACGTTTTTTTCCGTTAAATCTTCAAGCTGCGTAAGATCAGAGGAAATATTTGACTCTTCAACGATCTAAATAATTTGTTGCGATTCTGTGTATTTTTTTTTTTCGAAACAGTATAAGAAACGGCAAGCTGATGACGCTATTTTGATTGCATGCGAGCGACCATTCGTTCACTGAATGCGATCGACGCACAGTACGAACGAACATGTTCAATCACCGTTCTCATTCACCACATGAACGAGTGAATACTAGCTCAAAACTGTTCCATCAACGTCAATCGACTCTGGTCATTGTCTGATCTGATTTTAATTTTTTTATTTTGTTAAAACCACTACATGATAACGCGGCTTTACTCCGAATCTCGATAGAGTAGAATAATAAAAACGCAGGGGTCCCCTGCCGAGATTTGATCTCAATTATGCGCTGCCCGCTTCCCCTGCATGTATCCCTCCCATCTTTTGGCCGTATTTATAAGTATAGGATCATTGTCCAGCCCTGCAAGTAGGTACAACTGGTTCACATGAGTAGCATGGTAGTCCCATCTGGCTATATTGGGGCTGACTCCTAAAGTAAAATGTCTTAGGTCGTAGAAGCTTCCGCTACCAGTATCAAATAGTGGTAGGAGGTTTTTCAAGGATGTCATACCGTCATCGAACATTTTCTTCGCTAGGGATATAGAGTTTTCGCCCTCGATGATGTGGAGGTCGTAGAGGCCTAGCAGAGTGTAGATGAAGCCGTTTAGAACGAAGAGGGGCGGTTTGGTTGGGTATTCTTCGTACCTGTTATGAGGATATGATTAATAAGTAATAGACTCTCTTTAAATAATAGTAATGCTAAAAGGCGGTATTAAAATCGGTTCAGGACCTGAAATTGTACCCAGGGGTGAATAGCAGACACATACATCAATATTACAAGACCTTGACGAGGGTTAAATAGGACACGGAGTAGACTAACACAAGAGAGTAGAGAATTGTAATTATGTTCCCAATCAATACTTTTTTTTAAATTAGCTTTGTAACTTGTAACAAACAATGTAATCAAATCTTAGAAGTCAGTTTGAACCTACTTATGAGTGTCGTTTTGAAATTAAATTTTGTATGTATATGTATTTCGGATGACAAAACTATAATTTGGTATCTTGGAGCTGATCTGACGATGGGGCCAGGAGGTGGATAGTGGAACTCTTCAGTGGCTACTAGTAAACCGTTCAATTCATAATTTCGTTGACTTTTAGACTTGTTAACTAAATGAAGATTATACTAGACTGAAAAGTAAAAAAAAAATATATGTAGTTTAAAAAAACTACATATTGGATATAAAAGAAGAATCAGTAAACGTCAGTTTAATTATTTTATATTTTTAGTACGTAATAAAAGCGTATTTTTTAGTTTATTTTTTAAACTACATATTTTTCTTTTCTTTTTTTTGGGATTTAAGCTGATGGGAAGTTTACAAAGTCATGGTCCCTAAGGCGACCTCAACTGCGTATAACATGACGAGGACTTACAACGAGTACTTACCACACATACTTGTCCATCCACAAGGCCTTCACCCCGCCAGCGTGGCTGGGCACGTCCAGCAGGTACAGCGCGCGCTTGGCGGCCTGCAAGTACGTCATGTCGCCGCTGCGGTAGTACGCGCGGGAGAGGAGCGATATGGCGTGACCTTGACTCATTGCTGAGTGCCTGGAAGTAGAAAATGAGTTCAATTCAATAAAAACACAACCTACATGCGTAAACTCACGCCGTTTTTCCTAGGCAGAAACTACCTTCAGAATGCCATAATACAATTTTTATCTAAATATATTATTGTTATTCATAACATAACATCACGACTTAATTTCCCCGAAGGGTTAGGCAGAGCTTTACCTATAGTATAGACACATTTCGCCAGTTATGTTGAGTTATACACACATACATACTTAAACTCACACCTCCCTCCCATGCAGGTAGGCAGAAACTACAGAACGCCACCTGCTACGATCTTTACATACTACTTTTACTTCGTTTACGTTCATACATCTGGTCATGCAAATACTTTATCTTTCTAGTTCCCAGTTCACTCACCAGCCCGGCCTGAGCTCGGCCACGCCGGCCGCCATGCGCCTGCGCACGGGGATGGGCCAGCCGCCGCTGCGCGCGCGCTGCTGGCGCACGAGCCAGCGCGCCGCCGCGTAGAACTGCCACATGTGCTCGCTGGACGACACCGTCACGTTGTCCAGGGAACCACTGCCGCTTAAGATGATGCTTGATATCTGGACAAGAACGGTAAAAGATAGGTGCAAGATAGGGAAGTATATAAATAAAAAATCCGCCATTTTTTTTTTTATAAAAACAAAACCTAGCCTATAACCACCGCGCGATCCAGACGAGTCGCAGTTGATTGAAAACTCATGTATTAAAATCCGTCCAGCAGTTAGAATGCTTCGAGGGTATAATTAATCCTACTTAACAAGATACATAGATACAAAATAAAACTAAAAGTTACCTTGAACTTATTCCTAGGCGATCGTCTCTTGGGCCTATCCTGCAGCGCCCAGCCTTTCTGCATGTCTATGATGAGGTCCCTGGTGATGCGTCTCCATGGCTGTTCTACTCCTATGCCGTAGTAAATATGGTCCTCCTAGAAAATGAAAACCTTTATATATAACATAACATAACATCACGACTGTAATTCTCGAAAGGTTACGCAGAGGCGACTTATAGTACTCATATTTCGACAGTTATGTTTAAGTCTCATGTAAAGCCGGAGTCTTCAACTCAGGTTTATAAAACTATGTGAGAAACAAATATTTCCCTGAGATTTTATTGCAATAAGGTGTGTTCGGATTTCACTTGGATTCTGTTGCAAAATTCCCCTCATATTCTTTACATCATACTCCTCAGTTTTTGCTGGGAACATCCACATTAAGAACAGAAAACAAGTTGGCGTGCACTCAACATGGTTTTTGAAAGAACAAAACAAAACAGGACTTCCTTTGTGAAATAATAATTAAAAATAAATGAGGGTATGATATTTCCCTCACCTGAGCCGAAATTAACTGCGTACTCGTAACATAATGCAGATACACCGTCTCCTTCTTATCCTTATTCTGTAACACCACCGTCATTGAGGAGTTAGCCTTCATCTGGAGGTCCACACTCAACACAAAGTCTTGAGTCAGATTCACTTTCAACCAAACTTGACTCGACGCATGGTCTGACGTCGAAAACCTGAGCACGTTTGATTGAACCGACGTATCGAATTCTCTGGCCATATACGCATCTTTACTAATGATCCAATTTTCTAAATGTTTTTCTCCATCGTCTATTATTCGTCTCTTTGGCTCATTTTCTGTTATGTGCTTGCTGTAGTGGGCTAGGCCGAATTGTGCAATCTGGGTTGGGTAAAAAAATCCTCGGGGCTCCCATTGTGTACTGACGGGGACTCCTTCGATGCCGCTGATGCATTTCACCCTGTCCCTGACTTCTACGTTGTAGTTTTCAAAGGTAGTGAAGGTGCCGTGAGGGTCATACTTCTTCTTCGGGTGGTAGATCTTACCGTAACTGTGTGACCATTCGAATTTTTCTATGCCGTCCGCCGTTGATATTTTTCCGTAGATCTGTGGAGTTATGGTTATAATTTTGAAAACGATTGTGCACCGTCTTTTAAATGTGAAAGAGTGTAGGTTAGTTTATCCTTCTTTCATGCAGCAACGAAGAGTGACATAGGCTACTTTTTATGTCAATAAACAGAGAAGAAGTAAATGGGGAGTTGAAGTTTGTAAAGGAAACTGAAATCTACACACAGTTAGTAGATAATTACAGTACCTACAACTATTTTCTTATTAATGTCCCTCGGGAATCATCGCATTTCCGCATACAAAAGATTGCTAATTTCCATACATACACATACATACATAAACTCACGCCTTCTTCCCATGGGGGTAGGCAGAAACTACAGAACGCCACCTGCTACGATCCATACATACTCCTTTTGCCTCGTTTACGTTCATACATTTGGTCATACACGCACGCCGATTGTGAGTACTACGCACCTGACCTTTCTGAAGAACATCACCAATAAGGTCACTATTTTATTTATTTATTTAAGGATTACCAACGAGATACATTACAATTATCTTTTACAATAATAAAATCTTGTCTATTAAACCTTATCGTGTAATATAAACTCAATTACAGGTAACCACAGCTCACACATTATCGAGTAAACATGCTCTGAATACATAATTAAAATTAAGAATACATAAAAAAAACAATATTCATGCTATTATAAAAAATGTACATGCTAATAAAAAAAAGTTTTAATTTACAATAATACAATACAGTGACCAAGCATTAATTTGATTTTCATTATTATGTCTGAATTAGTTATTAAAAAATAATAAAACAAAACAAAACAAAAAAAAACAAAAAAAAAAATAAGGAATAACAGAGAATAGTTTAAAATAGAATTATAAGTGATTGAGTTTAATATAATAAAAAATTAAAATTGTAAATTTATTGTAAAATTATTTAAATATTGGAATGATAAGTCAAATGTCCTCTAACCGAAAGTGCCTATATAATTTATTTTTAAAAGTGTTAAGACTGTCATGCATGATTGATATCAATCTCAGCTATGCGGCATAGAGCATTGTACAACTTGGTAGCCCTCGTTAAGGGAGAGTTGTCACCTAAGTTGGTTTTGTGCAAAGATTGTCTGAACAGATTATAGGTATGTGACCGTGGTAACCTTCCAGGCACATTAATATATATTTTGGATAGTAGGTCAGTATTTAGTTTAGATGTCACCAATTCGTAAAGGAAACAAAGATCGAGTACTTTTCTACGATTAGTGAGGCTTAGGAGTTTAAAGTGGTGAACACGATCTTTATAAGATTTTAATTGTTTCGAGGTTTTGTTTTGTGAGGATAGATGATACAAGAACCTCCTTTGGACTCGCTCAATACGTTGCTTATGAACGTTATAACGGGGAGACCATACCTGTGAACAGTATTCCAGATTACTACGAACCAACGTCTCATATAGGATAATTTTGGTCTTAGAGTTGTTGAATGGCTTTGAGGTCCTTAATACAAAACCGAGCATTTTGTTTGCGTTTGATATCATCTTATCTATATGGTCGCTGTAGGTCAATTTGCTATCCATCAAGATTCCCAGATCCCGGACAGTATCAACTTCGTTGAGAGTCGTGCCCGAAATAGAGTATTTTGTATTAATAATATTTTTGTTGCGACAAAATTTTATATGCAAACATTTTTGTAAATTTAAGCTCATCCTATTTTCTTTGCACCACTCAACTAATCTATCCAAGTCAGCTTGTAGCAATTGTTGATCGTCTATAGATTTTATGGGAAGGGTTAACTTGAGATCATCTGCAAATAAATAAGATTCTGCGTGATGGAAGCAGTGGATGATTGTATTAATAAAGATATTGAAAAGCAAAGGTCCTAAGTGGGAGCCTTGTGGTACCCCAGACGTCACACGAAAATACTCAGATCGGACTCCATTCAAAACAACAAATGATAAACGATCATTAAGGTATGATTGAAACCATTGCAATAGTGGACCGTAGATTCCGCAGCTCTCGAGTCTCTGTATTAAAAGTTGGTGGTCTACTTTGTCGAACGCTTTACTAAAATCAGTGTAAACTGCGTCAACCTGAATCCGTCGGTCCACAAACTCTATGACATCCTCTGAAAAAGCTACCAGATTTGTGTGAGTTGATCTGCCTTGAAAGAAACCATGTTGATTACCTATTATGTGATTTTTCAAGTGGCGGTACAAATAAGGATACAATAATAGCTCGAAAACTTTAGGGATAATAGAAATAATTGATATAGGTCTATAATTTTTTATATCATTTCTGCGACCATTTTTAAAAATAGGGACTATTTTAGCTTTCTTCCACGCGGATGGGAAACAACCTGTTTCAAGTGAGCGGTTAAAAAGAAAGGTTAAAGGCGCAGAGAATGACTTCGCGCACTTAGCGAGGAGAATTGGGGGAAGCTCGTCAGGACCTGGTCCTTTGCGTACGTCCAGACATTTTAGTTTGCTAGCGACCATATCCTCTGTAAGTAATATGTGACTTAATACATTCAGGCTTCCACAACTTAATAAACTATTCGATGTATTTGTTAGCTGTGTGGTGTCGTTCTGATTATACACCGATGAAAAGTTCTTTGCGTATAGTTGACAGATATCGGTACTGCTCTCAGCTACTTCATTGTTTAAGTTCATTTTTTCCGGGATTGTACTTTTATTTTTACGCTTATGTTTAATATACAAGGTGCAGTTTTGAACCTGCAAAACATTTCAGGAGGTTGTTATGAGACTCGTTAATAATCATATAACAATACGATACCAAGTCAATAATCAATAATACTTTTTATTTTCGATTTTTTAATTTTATTGTTTTTCAGAATAACTCTCTTAATAACCCTGTTCAAAAAAACATAATCACCCATTGCGATGTATCGCGCGTCATGTCACTGTGTGCGTGAATGCGATGACCAGTGACGACAACATGTACGAGGCTCCGCCCACATTTCTACGAAACGAACGCGTCACGTACATTGCACTAAAATGGCGGTCGTTGCTATGGTTACACGCAGCCCCCGCGAGCACTACACCCCCGCACTTCGATTGAGACTCGAAAATCTGTTACTGCGCATTGAAGGTTCAACCATCTTGCCGCGATCTGTACAAGTTGTTGTAGCCACAAAAACTTATAGCAAATAATTTAACCTTAGATGTAGTTCGAATTTGAAAATCACAATGTACCACAATCACATTATTGTTATAAATTTCGCTAAATAATAACTCATTTTTAAGCATCATTACAATGCGAAAATCTTCATCATCTGCCGAGCCTGTTCCCAACAATGTTAAGGTCGGCTTTCAGTCTAACTGTATGCAGCTCATTACATGGAGTGCCAGTGAATCACGTAGGGCGACTGCGTATCAGACTCAACAAATCAGTTGATAACACGATACCCATTTGTTAGAGTAATTGTCAGACTTTCTGGCTTTTGACTACCCATACCAACGATCATATGGCAGGGCTGTAAGGTCGTTGACCCGTACCGACCCGTGTGGTACCTAACGACTGTCCGAGAGCTACAAATCAATTCGAACCAAAGGCTTTAATTAAGTGCTTGCCGAAACACGGGATTTCAATGATGTCCTAGATAAATTTAAAAAGTACTTACATCATTAGGAATTAAAAAAATAACACAGTGGTACTTGCTCAGTTACGAACCCGCAACCTCATGCATGAGAGTAGAACGCCTTAACCACTGAACTATTACGATAAATAATAATAGTAGGAAGTAGATACAACTGCGCTAAAAAAAAGTTCACGTTGGCGTCGTTAGTTACCTATCAGCTGATGATTATAATGATAGGCGGAGATAAATAAACCTTACATAGCGCGTGCGCGGGATTAAGGTAGGCACCTAGTAATAATAATAAGGCATGTAGGTACTCGGCGCAGTCGGCGCGCTCTGTAGGTAAATTCAGCCCCAAGGACGGTTTTCGTTTTTATTTGTAGATTAAATTGGTTGATTAAGATTTGCTTACCTACTTTTTAACGGGCTGAGGACCGACAAAATACCTCAAGATAATTTGTGCTAGTTAAGTAGGTAGGTACCCATGTGTTAGGGATTTTAAGTGATTAATTTTGTCTGATAGGTATTTTTGGCGTAAGTAGTTAAAAGTTGATTTAGCTAACATCGTATTTACAAAGTATTGTCTATGTACAAATAAATAAATTACCTACTTATGTTACCTGGAGGTATTGTTCAAAGTTTCCACCGTTACACTCCAGGCACAGTCTAGCACGACGTTGCTGATTTTCTATCAGCTTACGTAACACAAACACATTCGTTTTTATTGTGTCGAAAGCGCTGATCACTTTTGCACGTAGTTAGGTTACACTGGTGATGTGGTTGTCTTGGTGTTCCAGCAACCAGCGACAAAATGTAACTCGCGCGGCGTTATCGTGTTGGTGGAGATCCTGTACCTTGCGGTAATGAAAGGGGTGCTGCATTTCTTTGTGCAGTAGCCGCCACACTGTGGAGTGGTGTACTCCAAACCGTCGACCAGCCTCCCGCGTGCTTGCCCGTGGCTCTCGCCGGAAGAATTCCAGGATATCTTCCTGCAAGGCGACAGGCAGGCCTTCGTTGCCGCGACCTTCAGCATGCAGGGGAACGTCGAACTGCCGATGATCGTGCAGTCTCTACGTAGCAGCCAGCATTACCCAGTGTGAGGCACGTTGTCGATTGGGGAATAACTCCGCGAACATTTCGATGGCTCGAGATACATTGTCTCCACTGACGGCATACAAGCGGACCATCTCCACCAACTCTACATTGGAGAATTGGTCCGTCATTTTTACAACTTTGTACTTTAGTAGGTACCTATCGCGACGTTAATCGAAGGCGCCCTTGAGGGGCGGAATTTGCAAGCGTATGCACACACCGGCGTCATCAATTACACTAATAAATTGACCCGATTTATGTGCTTGCGAGTTGCGATGGCCGCGGGGGCGTGGCTAGTGGGAGAGGGAGCGGGCGGTGGTTGGTGCTTTGGATCTATGAAAGAAATGTCGGTTGCGTGTGTTGTGTGTGTGTGTGTGTGTGAAAGCGCAGTTTAAGGACACGTACAGATTGGCCGCGTTTTAAAAAGGGGAGTTCACGCTTACCGATTTCCGTAAATATAATAAAATGAAAAAAAAATACCTGCCCATTTTATTGTTGATTCGGGTCGAGAATCACTAACATAATTACCTCCTAAAATGTTTTGCAGGTCCAAAACTGCACCTTGTATGTCCAAAAGTATTTAGAATTAGTTTTTATTCTAGCTTCAATTTTTTTTATATATGCAATGTAAGATGATTTGTTTACTAACCGGCACCTCTCTTTCAGTAATGCTAAACTAATCTTATCAATAGCGTTGTTGTATTTTTTTACCCTTATTCTAAGGTTGTATGTTTGCTTCAGTAATTTAGTGAGATCTTTCGTAAACCACGGTGGTTGTTTATTGTTCTTTACTTTATATGAAAAAGGAACGTTGTTGTTAATAGCACCCATTACCCTTTCGTAAAATATTTCAACCATTTCATCTATGGTCTCACAGTTTTGTAACGTTGTAGTCCAGTTTATAGAGTCAAGATGTTGTGTTATAGCTTGATAATCAGCCTTGTGATAGTTACGGTTGGGTAACATACTGCAGTTCAGAGTTCTTTCTCGACGTATATCTAAATAGATCAGTAGAGGAGGATGATGTGAGTCTACTTTAGATAGGGGATCAGTGCATTCGTTCACCTTAACATTAGTTACATCAGCCAAAACCAGATCTAAGACCTTTGATTTATCATTCCTGACATTATTAAACTGTTCTAAACCATGCAACGCAACGAACTCAGTAAAAAGGTGGTTAGTTAAACAATTAGTGGTCTCAGGGACTAGGCAGCTACTATTATCGCTGTTGAGCCAATTGATGTTAGTCAGATTAAAGTCACCTGCTATGAAAGTATTGCCCTCTGTACTTATGACTTTGCCCGCATTCTCAAGGTAATGCTCCAAAACATCAACCCTAACTGGGGAGGGAATATAGACCGCGCAAAAGCAAATACTAATTGCATTGTGTTTGGTTTTAACTTGAACTTTAACCCATAGATCTTCACACAAACTGTTATAAGACGCCACTTCAATAGAATTATGTCTTTTTAAAATAGCGATCAATACCCCACCTCCAGTCCTCTTCCTACAAAGCTCGTTAAGTTCACGGTCTCTTCTGTATACAATGTAACGGTCATCGAATAATTCTGTACTGGAGATATCATCACTAAGCCAAGTTTCCGTAAGAATTATAACATCGTAATTATTAATTAATATGTTGTGATACAAATCATGCGTTTTTGTCTTTAGACCTCTAGTATTTTGGTAATAAATTTGGAATTCTGCGAATTATAAATTATTTGTTCATTAAACATTTCAAAAAAAAAAAACATTGGTAAAACAAATTAAACTATTTTAACTAGAGAGTCCATGTCTTTTATAAGCAGGCGTTCAGATGTTTCGTTTTTCTTTGCAAAAGTGCGACCATTTCGCACCCATACAAACTTGTAGTTCTTCTCCTTGGCTGCCATCCTCGTAGCATGGTGTAAAGATCTATTTTGTGGTGCTAAGTGCTCAGCTACATAGACTGGCTTTTTATCGCCCCCTATGCCCAGGTGGGCAGTGCTAAGTTTATCCGTCTTATTGGCTTTATTAAACTTAATCACGGCAGCTAGTATTTCATCGCGTACTGCAGGAGAAGTAAGTTTAACAATTACAGATCTAGGTCGCGTTCCCTCTGGGTTTTGTTTAGCAATCCTAGTAGACATAACAATATCATTTTCTTTTAAAGGGCATGATACTACTTTACATAACTGCACTATCGTGACATTAAGATTTTCAGACTTGTACTCAGGCACAGATATAATTTCTATGTTACAAGATCTGGCATGTTGTTCCATCTGAGTTAATCTAAAAGTTAGGTCTTTAATTAAAGGTTTCATGCTGTTATTCTCTTTTTGTAGATGATCTATTTGCCTTGACCTTTCTTCAAAAATTAAGTGCATATCATCATATTGCTTGCTTGTAAACTCCAGCGACTCTTTCATCTGACTTAGTTCCGAGCTGATATCCTTTAGTTCGGCTCTAATGCTCTCCTGCACAATATTTCTGATATCGGTAGTTAGGAGGCTACGCAGTTCGGTGCGTATGATGTCTCGAATCAATTCTGGTGTAATAATAGACTGATTTGCTTCATCGTTGAATTTATCAGGTGATGGTTCAGTCGAGCTGTTCTTACTAGCTGTTCTAGGGCGTTTATGACGCGTAGTTACGTGAGTCACTGTTGTTAGATCCATGTTACTGGATAGATCTTTCGACTTGTCAGCAGGTGGCGGTGTACGCTGCATACTTTATTAAATCTCAATTAAACTTACAAAAAGAATTTCAGTGGTTGAGATCCGAACTTGGAACACCATGCACGCCAGTCTTGGAGAGTATTAACGTACTGTCTGGTATTTGGAAATGCTGACGAAATAAGCTGTTAGCTGCGTATCAACGTTAAGAATGTGAACGGTTTACCAGTTGATGATATTTATTTGTTTTTTCATCTACCTACGCCACTATTTATTGAACCATTCTTTTTTTCTTTTTCGTTATAATCTAGTTTAATGTAACACTTATGAGATCCAAAATATTTAAAATAAGCTCACTGTTCAATGGTGATGAAAACCGACGTCATAGGCACTATTTCGCTGCACTTGTTTCAGCTTGTGTCACTATTTAACGATTGTCACTGTTTATGTTTTGAACTTATTCACTTCGCGTTTTTAACATTGGATAACACTTGTGCTTATGGTGTTTGTTGAAATTAAACTGATAAACGTTTTATGCAGACAAATAAACAATTAAAAATAAAATAAACTTCAAATATTCGTGGAGCCAATGTTTACTCGGTGAGCGCCATCTACCTTTTTGTCACACTTTTTATCACTATATGTCTTCCTAGGACGTCCCCCCCCCGGCGTTTCCACTCACATCTGCCTTGTAAATACCTTTTGTTAATCGCCCATCATTCATCCTCTCAACATGACCAAACCATCTTAGCATACTCTTTTCAACTAACCAAACCACTTTTCAACAACACAACTTTTCAACTAACCAGACCAAACCATCTTAGCATACTCTTTTGCTAATTTCCATGTCCATGAATTATTAGATTTATCGTATAATAATTTGAACAAAGTACTTTATTGTTGTTTTGTTTTGATTAAAACCTGATGTTGGGGGAATATGGTTTTGTTGTCCAAGGTACGACAGAATTTTAATGATTTGGAAGTTCCAAGAGTCTACTTTTTAACCGACTTCTTAAAAAAAGAAGGAGGTTTTCAATTCGTCCGTATATATATATATATATTATTTTTGTGTTCATTCATATTTTCGTCAATTGTGGACCGATTTTGAAAATTCATTTTCATTTGTTAGAGGAAGCTTTTTCAAATTTTATTAACTTTGCTTGGGTAGTTTTTGAGATAGCTTCAACAATACGTATTTTTTCCACTTAGTGTATGTTGATGATGTTATAATAAGTTCCAGTCACTGTTATTTCGATAGCAAGTAGTGGTATACAAATTTGTCTATCCCACATAAAGGTAGCAAGTAGTAGTATACGAATTGGTGTCTAATCCACACAAAGGTAGGTACAACAACTAAAAAGTGAAAAACCAGTGCATAAAACGAAAATACAAAACCAAAGATACCAACTTCCGAAATTGAAGTTAGTTTTCATTTTGTAGATGATTGCTTGACTTAGATTGGTACTAAGCGGACGTGTTTATTTTGTGGATTATAACGATATTGATTTAAGTAATTACGAATAATGTTATTGCAATAATTTGCGGAATCAGTTTATTGTGTAAGTGATGTTGTGTACGATGAAGTAAATAGTTTTATAGACAATCAGCATTTTGGGTGTTAGCAGTATGTCTAACCCAGATGACAGCCCCTTCGGCCGCAGCAAATTGCTACGACGAAGTCCCCCACCGACTCCATCGCCTGCCGATCAAAATCAGACAAGAGAACCAGCGCCGCCACCTGTTACGGAGAACGAATTACCGACTGAAGTCGTCTCTACGTCGGAGATTCAGAGATGGCTTGGGTCCATCGACACAATCTTGAGCGAAATTTGCTCGATTGTGGCGGAAGAAAAAATGAATTCCGACCAAAAACTTCGTGTCACCAATCTCTGTCGAAAAGTAAACCATGGGACGTCTCAGATGGCTGTGCTGTACCAATCCCTGAAGCAGAAGTCCGTCCAGGCGCACACAACCATCCAACACCTTCAAGTGCAGCAGAATGTTGCGGAATCCCTTTGCCAGTTCAAAGAAGTTGTGGAAACGAAGATGAGCCGAACCGAACTAGAAAGTACTTCCTACGCTAACATGGTGAGGAAAGGCTCTGATAAATTTATTCGCCCAGCAAATCTCAGTTCGGTCGCTATATATCCCAGCGATAAAACCAAAACCAGTGACGACACCAAGTTGTTGGTACAAAAAATAATCTCGCCTGAGGAATTAAAACTCCATGTCCGCGGTCTTAGGAAAATTAGAAATGGAGGCGTCATTATTAGGACGGATAACAAAGACGACGTTGACAAATTAAAAAGCTCGCAGAAGCTAGTTTCCTCAGGCCATACAGTTCAAGAACCATCGAAACGCCGTCCTAGGATTGCTGTCATTGGTGTCCCCGTAGCTCTGACTGAAAAAGAGGTATTTCATTGCATTTACGTACAAAACTTGACCGATAAATTGCTGAACATTACTCATGAGTCATTTTTAGAAAGTATTAAATTGAGCCATAAGTCAGGAAAGAAAGATCGTCCTACTTGCAATTATATATTGGAAGTTCCTGCTTATATCAGGAAAATTATGATGAACCAAGGCCGAATTTTCATAAATTGGACATCATGTCCAGTGAGAGATTTCACTATTGTGACCAAGTGTTTTAACTGCCAGCAGTTCGGACACGCAGCCAAATTTTGCAGAGAAACGAGCCCTACATGCAACCTCTGTGGCGAAACAGGACATTCTTTCAAGGAATGCAATAATAAAGGATCTCCGCCTCAATGTGCGACCTGCAAACGATTCAAGAGAAAGAATGATCATACAACTGGTGATGTAAATTGCCCAGCACGTAAATATGCAGAAGACAATTACATTAATTCCATTGACTATGAAGGCGCCTAGGAGCGCCGCCAACTACCTATTTAAGTAAGCACATAGATAGTAGGTTAACTTCTACATATTATTCTTTTTATGGCCAATTAATGTTGAGGAGTGCAAAAACATAGTATATACTGGGGATAAAACATTGACTTTACTTACACAAAATATACGCAGTATAACCCGTAATTTTAACGGTTTCCAAGTTTTGTTACAAAACATTGATATATGCTGCGACATTATCGTTCTAACAGAATGTTGGTTATCCAAACAAATGGCTAATATACCATCTCTCGATGGCTTTAATCTTCATAAAAGCGATAGAACATTCAACCAGAATGATGGCATAGTGGTTTATATTAAAAATAATTTAAAAGTATTAGTAGAAGAACCCCATTTTCTAGACTGCAACTGTTTAATGATTAAAATTATTCCCGATACGGTAATTATGGCTATTTATAGGCCTCCATCCCAAAGTATTGTTGGGTTTTTGGATTCGCTTAACAGTAACTTAGAAAAATTATCTTCGTTTAAAAATATCGTACTGGTAGGTGATATCAACATAAAAATTGCTGCCGAAAAAATCGATACTCATTCACATAATTACCTTAATATTTGCTCATTTCATGGACTATTACCAGCTCATTATCACCCAACCCACCAGAGCGGCTCTAGTGATTTCATCAAGTTTAAGACACACAATAATACTTACCAACACAAAAAAAAAAACAGTACCTACGCGGCACACTTTATTGGCACATCGTGTTTTAGAAAAGTTCGCCTTATTAGAACTTTTTCACTCATAAGTAAGCCAGTCTGTGACAGTCGATGTGCCATAACTGGCGAAAACTGGAAAAGCGTTAGCTTTGGATTGTCAGTGCACAATTCCCTATAGCTACTTACCTCGAAGTACTTGTGTACCAGCGAGAATGGTACGTACACCTCGTCTCGGCCGCGGTCTCGGCGGCAGGGCACCGAGTACTCTCCGTTGATGAGGCACTCGATATCGTCCCCGCCACCGCCGCGCTCCGACAGGGCGTTTGACAACACCGAGCCGACTGGAAGAGGAACGTGGATTAAATCCCATTTAACCCTCGAACCCTCAGGCGATTTATGATCGGTCATTGAATTTTCCACGCACTGCTTAACGCCGACAGTTGAAAATCTAACTTGACGCGCCGCTGGGATGAACTCCGTTCTCAATTCTCGCCTCAACAACGATAGTTGACAAAACAGGGCGCGATAAAAAAAATCGTCGCGTTAAAAAATCGCCCTTGCGTACGAAAGCTTAAACGATGCAACTTTCTTGCCTGTGTCTAAACACTGTTTAGACAGTGCAACTTTTGTTGTTGTTTCAACTTATGGTAGGAAAGGTAAACACAGGCAATTAAATCGCAACATGTAAATCAGGTTTTTAGGAATGTTGTTATGCATAAATATTGATGTGAATTCAAAATTCCTTTAAAAATATCGAGGATTTGCCTAGTGACCTGCTTGTTGCTCACTTAATAGTTATTATTCAACATTCTTTATTGTGGAATGCAGACCAAATTTATTGATTATTATTAGAGATCGAATATTCGGATTAAAGTAAATATTTGGGTATGAAATTATGGAAGCGGCTTAAAAAAATATACTTATGTATATTTTTTTTTTATAAACCTCTGCATTCCAAGACATCCGGGAATATATAACAAATCGGATGCATAGTACGGAAGCGATTTCATAATATTATTTATTTTATTTAAAAAGAACCCGGGGTCCCGAGATTACATAACTATTCAGATGTATGTTTAGATAAAGTAATTTTTTCCCACAATCTAATCTAATCTATCTAGCCTGTATTGTTCCACTGCAGGCCTTTGCCCTACAGGGGGACAATACAGGCTAGGTAAGTTAAGAACAATAATTTTGAATTATTTGCTTTGATAGGTATTTACATGAATTATTCTAAATAGTCTATTAACTTATCCTGACATTGCTATGCCAGTTTGGTAACAATCTACGAGTACTTTACAAAATTAGGTAGGTTCATTTAGGTGAATCCGGAATCGAGGGATTTTTACGATCAATACAAAAGTGCATTCCATATTAGTCAACACCTGAACGTAAGTAATATACATTCGATTTTATAATCAGAACACTAAAGTCGTCGATCCCGGAATAGAGGGATTATTTCGATATAAAAGTGCATTCCATAATAGCCAACACCTCAACTTTAGGTAAATCTTTAGGCACCGATTATCCGATCGATCTCTATTGATCATACACCTGTATTAAAATGCCAATGTGTTAATAGACTAGAACAGTTATAGTAAGAGAATTAGAATAGTTGGCAGAACCTTCCTTCTCTGTGATGTTTCCCAAGATTTTTTTCCCTCAAAACAATTATCAAATCTTTATCTCATGACAATGTGGGCAAAAGTAAACAGCTTCCAATACAAAAGTCAGAAAGGTACTAGGTCACCGGCACCAGCATAATTTAATACAAGTGAGGAACTAACTGGGTCTGCGCGAGAGCTCCCCGCAGTGTCCCCAGAACAGCGTGAATACAAGCACGGCAGCACACAGTGCGCCCAGCGCCACACGCATGTTCATCCGCACCAGCATCATTCTGCCCACCTGCGGAGTAGATTGTTACCTGAATAATTCTATATATCTATCCATGTATCCCGTAATATCACAAAGCTGGACAAAAACCTCCCTTTCTGCTTTCCACACACATCTGTCTTCTGCCATCGTGAGCCAGTCCCTTCAGTTGGAGTTAAGTTTGTCCCTCCATCTTCGCCTTGGTCTGCCACAATGTTACCTAGCATATGTATAATGAGACCCAATCAGTGGTTCTTTTACCTCACAGATCATCTGATATGTGGCATCTTAATAAAGCACAGAGTGAAACATCAATTGAATATTTTTAGCATCAGCCCAATGGTTAAAGTTATAGATTGGCAATGAGAGGTTGCAAGTTTGAAAATGTTACTATTGACTTGAATCCACATTCAGCACAAACAAAATTAGTTAGTGCAGTGGAAGAGATTGACAGGAATACTAATTGTGATGTGCAAATCTGCTAATAAACCCACTTTGTGCAGATGTGATGCCTGCTTCTATCGCTTTCCATCAGGCTAGGTTGAGGCCAAAAGCAGGTTCATCACATAATCAAAATGGATGTCCATCCGCCAAAGGAGAAGTTTGCGCTCTTTGACCACACTTTTCTCGTTTCTCAACTCTCCCACCCCTCCCTCTTATCTTATGTCTCACTTTCAATATCTATGTTCTTCACACGCTAAGAATCTGCGTTCTTCCAACAATCTTCTCCTTCTCTGTCCTTCTCATACTTCCGATTTTATTCATTCTTCCTTTCATATTCAGTCCATTCTTCTCTGGAATGCGCTTCCTCTTGAAATCAGGACGGCTACCAGTCGGTATGCTTTTAAGCGGAAATTGCGGAGTTATTTTCAAAATAAATAGCGTAGAGTCATCTCAATTACCTCCTTCCCTTTTTGTGTATATATATAATATATGTATAATGTAGATATATATTATAGTAAATATGTATGTATGTGTATTATAAGTTTATATTCTGTTTAGGTACTTGTATACCTATTTTATTTATAAATACTTATGTTATCTTTTTAATATTTATTATTATTATTAGTAATGTCTGTTATTTAGAGCACCCGCCATCTTATCTCTTCACCACCCTTGGTTGACTGATAGAGAATGCCTAAGGCATTAAGTCCGCCTTTGTATACTTTTGTGTGCGAGAAGTTTTAATAAATAAATAAATAAATAAATAATAAAAAAGTAAGAAGTAATTCCAGGAAATGCAAAGATTTTATTAGATTTCTGACATATTATTTCTTGGTTTAACAAAATGTTTGTTTGTTATGCTGACACGCTAAAACCTCTAGACGCATTTGGATGAAATTTGCCACATGCGTAGACCATAACCTGGATTAGGACATTGGATATTTTATAACCCAATATGCCTACAGGATCACGACTTATGCGGGTGAAACTGCGGGGTGCAGTTAGTGTTTGATGATTTTAGACTTCAAAACATATTATAAAAATATTTATATAATATCATACTTGAATACAAAGTAAGTTCTTACAGTTTAAAAAATAATTAGTTTACTGATAATGCAGTATATATATGATAACCCTATGATACATATAAAAACAATATTTAATGAGACTAATGGATGATGTCACTTCTACCACAGGAACTGCTGTGAAAACTTCTATTGAAATCAACTTGGTTCTTCAAACACAGGTAAAATGTTCTATAAACTGCATGGCGCATGCATGGTAAATCCACGTATACGGCATGAAATAGAAAGTAACAAAGCAAGGGTATGCAAAACGAAGACACCAAACAAGCAGCTAAATATAACTGCGAAGTACTTAGCGGCCCTACGCTCCGGAATTCGCGTGGGCGTTCCAAATTCAATGCTAACTACTTTCAACAATAACAAAAAGAAAAAAGGTTTTATTACACATCTTTTTCACTCCATGATGCATTATCATAAGGTCTACATACTTAAGTAAACAGTATTTTTATACAAATACTTACTCTGTACACAGCAGTAACATTCCATCCGCTCTTTAGATCCGTGAAGTGAATCACACGGATATTTCTCATAAGAACTGTCACATCACAAATAATATCGGCGCGGAAATCGAGGTTTTTATGTAAATATAACTTTTCCAAATATTTACACTGGAATGATTATTTTGAGAAGTATTCTAAATCGGCGGAGACACGGCTCGGCTTCGATTGCAGCTGACTATTGACAGTTAGTTTTTGACAGCTGACAATATTTAGCGAACAGTTCAGAAACATTTTACTTTGGATTGTTTTAGCAGTTTTAGAGCTTGATACAAACAATTTAAGTATTGTGTTTAAAAAAAACTATTCTCTAAAAAATAATAACTGCTTATTGTTTACAGTTAAAAAAGTTTATCGCAAAATATACTAGATTATCACGCGGAAATGCGTAATACATCAGGTATGTTTCTTTACACGCACGTTTCCACACGCTTCGTTTGGTTTACGTTTCTACAAGGTTTCTGCCTTTTGCCTAAAGTTATTTTTGTAAAGTCAGCTTTCGTTCTAAAACGACTTTTTTTCAATAGTTCAACCAGTCCAACTGTGGCCCAGCATACACATTTTTCATGTCCCACTCAGTTCTTCAGCTCAGCCCTTATTAAAATATTCTGCCACTTTTTATTATACATATAATTGATTTATATTTGGGGCCAAAGTGTGTAAGAAATATTCAAAACGAAGATTTTTTCTAATTGGTGAATTTTACATAAAACTTTGTCCACATCTTGGCCATATATAGAGTATTCTGTGATCTTGGCCAACTAACTAATAAACGGCTAATATTTCTTGTAGGTACTACATATCGCCGGGATTATGGCCCGCGTTTATAAAATTAAATCCATCCTATTTATAAGTGCGTGTACTTGAGAGGCTCAATAAAGTACAAATATTAATTTGATAATGGTGCCGATTCTCTTGTCATAAATGCCTCTAAACTAGACTAAAAATCACCAAAATTTTGTTTATTCCTGTCAAACGACGATTTCCTATTCTGAAATAGACAAGTGACTCAACTTAACTATATTTTAGTTTGACAGCACTACTAAGGCAATGAGTTACTAATTTTGTGAAATTGTAATTTTGCTATTCTGAATTTTTGACGATGTTCACCTAAAATTTTGATTGTCTAACTAAATCTGACTATTTTTAACCGCGATTAAAAAGATGTGGAATAAAATTAGTTGTCATGAACTAAAATTCTCACAAACACCTCTAATTCAGATGCAAAAACAGTAGGTACTGTATCTTTTTTTTCTTTTAATTTACTTATGTCTCGAAAATGGTGTGTCCTATCGCAAAAATAATGAAAATTTCGACACCCTATAAACTAGACATAAACCCGCTTAAACCACCCCACCCTTTCCCCCATAAACCATTAAAATTCAACATGTAGGTACGTAATTTTTTTTTCATATTTTCCATACAAAAAGTGAAAAATCCTTAAAAAAACACGTCATGGCTGCCCACACGCGCGTCTCCGGCTTTAAAAAAATCACTGGGTATGGCAAACAAGTACCACGTGGAGTCGCGATTGTCCAATTCAATTTTAGTTGTGTCAAAATTATTTTTAAAGTTTGGGTTTCTTTTTGCAGAATAGCTTTAAGATTCTCATAGCCAAAAATAAGGAATTTAAGTGATAGTTAGTTTAGTTTGGTTTATAAGAGAATCGGCACCGATAACTCTTAATAATAAGTTGGAAGATGGTCGACATTCCTCACACGATGGCTTACGTTTGCCGACCAACTTGCACTGCCTTGCAGAGGGAGAGCTGGCTGTAGCAAAAAAGGTCCGAAATAAATTAAATGGCAAATAGAATGCAACTAGGTAATAAATTATTCTGATATTCAACAGAAGCTCCCATGAACCCAGATTCGTAATGAGTTTCCAATCTAAAATACAATAGACATAACGAACTTATGTCTTTAATTCAATGGAAACTGAAACAAAATCACGTATTACGCATAACTGTATTAGAGTCAGGCGCTCGACTTTTGACACGATTTCATGGCAGCCGAACTTCGGGACACTAATACGGCTTCTGGCCGCAAATGGGTTTATCCCTAATACGATTTCGCTCCTTCGACTAGACGCAACTAATCAGATTACCGTGGTCGCGTGACAGACACCTATTCCTTGATTGGTTGCCAGCACAAACGATCTCCTGGACACGGAAGTACCTGAGATGGGCGCACTTTTTTTTATTGAGATTTGACTATTATTAGAGTTTATCAAGAGGAAATTGGGGCAGGCCTATGTCCAGCTCTAGATCGAGATTGAACGATCTAATTTGAGGCGCAGCGCGCAAAGGTAATTTGATTGATTGAAAGATTGAGGGCAATTAGAATGACTGGCTTGCAGTCTTTGAATTGAATTTTATACTAAATTACCTACGTTTTTATGCAGAGCTAAAAATAATGAAATGTAGGTAGGTACATTAAAGTTGAATATGGAAGGAAACTCAGTCCATAAACAGCAACATTTCTCGGAAGATGTTTGGTTTTACGGTTCGTTACAATATGCTGGTGTAGTACACTACAATAAATATAGCACGTTATCTGTGCATGTTATCTAAATAGTGCAATCAGTGCACGTATGTGGAGAGCATCAGGGCAGGCGGGCAGGCGGGCACGGCAGGTCGCATCCGAGCAATCGCTAACTCGCTCCGTCAGCGGCGCGAGGGAAGCGAGGAAACGGGTCAGTGTGCGCGGCAAGTAGGTCAGGGCGGATGCACCACCGCGGTCGCGCTCGGCCCCGCTCGGTGCTGCTCGGGTGGCTCCGGCGGCGCATGCGCGCGGACCCCATCGATCGCCGCCCACGCGGCGCAGCGCCGCTCAAGTGCTCCGTGAGTCGCGACGCGAGTCCCGGGCTTGGCCCTCAACGATGGCGGCGTGAGCGCGCGCCGCCCGCGGCCTCCGGCGGACATGCCGCGATGGCCAGAGAGGTAACCGCGACGCGAGCGGCGCCTTCCGCCGCCTCCGCCCTCTTATGTAACCGGTGATCGCTGACACGCCCGGAGACATGGTGACTATCACCTCTCGCCGCACGCCCCGCGCTCTCTGACCCGCATAGCAAGCCGCATCGTGCCACGCTTGACCCCACGATACCGTTCCCTCGGCTCGGCCTCCTAGATACCGTTACCGAAACCGTCACCGTCCCCCTAGAGATCATAGAATAGAGCCTTCGTCCCAGTGCATCGCAGTGGTACCTAGTGGTGAAAACTGTGTGTTGTATCTAGTTATGTATGGCGGGGGATCTGCCCCGACGTCAGCAGGGGCACGTCAGCGTACGGCAGTGCCGCAGCCGGCGTCCCCCTCGCTCGCGTGCGCTGGCCATGCGTCCGTCTCGCTCGCTCTGCCGTAC
This sequence comes from Griposia aprilina, assembly GCA_916610205.1. Lineage (NCBI taxonomy): Eukaryota > Metazoa > Arthropoda > Insecta > Lepidoptera > Noctuidae > Griposia > Griposia aprilina. The sequence continues at coordinate 1,587,518 of OU744295.1, read as the reverse complement.
AGCAGCACTGCACATGCAGCCTGCATTATTCACAATCTGTGCCAACTTACAGTGTCCTATTCGAGGAACCCTAAACACGAACATTACATGAAATCGATATATTCCTGTAATACCAGTTACATGCCTGTAACCTATGTGATCGATAGTTTACATACACTCTGCTCATACCTACTGGGATATGGTAGATGGATTTTGTATTAAAAGTGTATACTAAGTAGTAATTCGTACCAATAATGACGTGACTATTGGTGTAGCACATGCGTAGCACACTCGTAGCAGGTCGTAGCGACTCGTAGCAGATCGTAGCGACTCGTAGCATACTGCTGTAGCATTGCGTAGACCGTAGCTAGTGATGTTGTTTATAGATGTACATGGTAGAAAAGACGTTGTTTCTTCAATTCTACAAGTAGGTATATATTATGATGTGTTATATGCATGTCATATTATTATATACTTACCTCAATATTTGTATTTATATGTATATAATATCCACTTAACGTTTTCCCCCATGATGCATACCTTAAAGTTGTGAATCTACAATTAATCGTACATTTACCTAACTTACACACACATAGACATATTACATAGTATACCTCGAAACCAAAAAACTGATTGGTCCTCAACATACCCACTCCATTCCACGTACTTAACAATATATAAGACAGTTCGTGATATTTAACTTTTATTTAAATTTTTTATTCTTTATTAATACGAGTAAAGGGTATTTATCCACATGAATACGTCAATCCCATTGTACCTTATACTCTATTTACATACATATCTACAATTATATTATATTTTACTACACTCCTATACACCACTACTACGAGTATACATAATTATATACTAGGAAAATAGAAAAGAGAATCACCGCCTACACTTCTGAATCACCACTTAGACTTCTGAATTAAGCCACAAATTATACGTTTAGTCCTTTCTGATTTAGGGTGATATTTAATTTATTTTCACTTATTCGCCAATATTTTGAACATGAGGCCACTAAGAACATCCTATTAAACAAATGAACCATTACTATCGTGAAAATTAAACCCTTACGGCCTTCTTACGGCCCTCTTAGTTTGGGCAGTTCTAGTCCAAAATACTGGTATGTAAGACACATTCCAACTTTATTACATGTTGTCAATGTATCGAGAAACCTCATGGTGTTGCAGCTGCAGGCGGCTGTAAGTGTCTGTAGGCGGTGACCGTATTGCGTTGAGCCAGGAGAATTCTTCTGTAAACTCAATAAAAATAAAATAATAGTAAATGCCATCTGTCTCACTGCGATTTTATTTGTTAGAGTATGGTATACACATTATCTAAACAGAAATATACCATACGCCATGTAAAGGGGTATGATAGTCACCATATACTGCTCAGACGCGTGACTCAACGTAACTATCATAACATCAAACCTGCTTTTCGCCAAGGCGTTGGCGGGGGTTATAGATTTTTACTGTTATGTTATTAACTCTATGTAATGTTGATAGGGGAGAAACTATTGTGATCAATTAACCGGGTACAAATCCAGACTTCTTGCTACTAATTTTGTAATGAAAATACCAATTATGTTTTTAACTGACATGAGATTCGAACCGACGATCTTGTAAGGTTTCATGTAAGTCGATAATTACCTTTTGATCGGTTTTTAACTTGAGGGTTTTGCTATTGAGAGAAAATATTATTTTTGAAGGCGGCGTACGTGTATGACCAGATGTATGAACGTAAACGTAATAAAAGGAGTATGTAAGGATCGTAGCAGGTGGCGTTCTGTAGTTTCTGCCTACCCCCATGGAAAGAAGGAGTGAATTCATGTATGTACCTACGTATTATTTTTAAAGAGCCCTAAGCTGTCATAAATATAAACGTTTTTAAGAAGCACAATTTGTTTAATTCAAATTGTGTGTAGCCAAATGAAGTCCAATGAAAAAATTAAAAATACTTGAACCAAATCTTATAATTGTTTGTATCTCTTAAAACAACCGCTTGAAGAGAAGCCGTCGTGTCTTCTTTGCAAGTCTTCAGAAAATCGGTAAGTCCAGTTAAAATTACCTTGCTTTGCGATTTGTTTACCAGATTCTTTGAATCTTCTTCTTAATTAATGTGAAGTCCGATGACTTCTGGTACAGCTGCCAATACCTGTAACAATACTGTATGTGAGATAAAATTGTGATACATTTTTATCTTACGAAAAGTACCTAATTTTCAAAGACTATAAAAAGTTTACTGTGTTGGTAAAACACCGTAAAACACAAAACGTTACCAACAAACACGACTGTAGTTCATATGCCTTTTATTAGTTTCAACTACCTACCTATTACGTTAATGATTCCACCGTGGGACAGACAGACAGTCAGTGTTGTATAGGCTTAGCAATAGGGTTCCGTCAGGACCTTTTATGTACGGAACCTAATAAAAGAGCGCGATGATTCTTATATACTCGCACTATCATAGTTAGGTAAATACGTCTATTCCAAACTTGCAAATTGTTATCACTACAAGATTTAAGTCCTATGAGTGGCCAGTAAAAATATCACACCGCTATATTTAGAGCACAAAGCTCGGCAGAAAGATAATTACAATCTCGGTTCATCTTCATTTAAAGTCGGCCGCAGGACGGATTTAATTTTTCTTATCGGGATCTTTGTTAACTAATATTGTATCGCTCGTTTTTTTTTGGAAAATTTGTCCAAAAACACAATATTATATTTTAGCTGGTAATTCGTTTTCGGATGTTTTCGTGGTTAATATTAAGCTAAATTTACTTACGAATGCTTCGTTGGTCTAGCAGTCCCAATAGAGCTACTGCTGAGCTTGTGGTCCTGGGTTCGTTTCCCAGGTCGAACAGAGTGTTATTGGGTTTTTTCTATCAGGGATTTCGTTGCGGGGTTGATGGCAATAAGCTCGCCCCCCTATCACATGAGACGTAAACATAACTGGCGAAATGTGGGTGTACTATGGGGTACACCTCTGCCTAACCCTTCGGAGATTACATGCATGTAGTTATGTTATATGAATTACTTATACTGTTTTCGAATTGAAGTTGTGTATTTTTAATTCAGAGAGAATGAAATAAGATGGTCTTTCCTGCTATGAAATCTGCAGATCTAACCATAGTTGATATCTAATTCTACCTGTAACCATTTCCGTAGTAATTTTTCTATGATTATCATGGGTTACGATAAGGTAGTGTGATTCAAGTGTCTGTCACGCTTTTGTCCTTTCTAGTATCAGGCTTTAGGTATGATCTGTAAGTGCTTAAGGACATTTTTTTATAGATAATTTTACTCCAATTAAATACCTACCTACATATCTTCTTTCCCTAACGCAAATTCACCTACAGATGTGATAGAATTGTAAGAAAATTATTGAATTTATCTCTCCAATTTGTTTATTGTCAATTCCATTTCGAAGAACACAATAATCTTCAAATTCAAATACGTAGGTATAACTAACAGAGGCGTTTCGAAAATCCTCTAAATATCGATTCCAAGGCGACGAAGCTCAGCTCGAGATCCTTTTAATTCCTTCGTTTAGGCATTAATCTCCTCATAAAGTCCTCTCCCCGAGGATTTTTGAGGAGGGCAGAGGAACCAACGTTGCTTTAAATTAAAATGATGGGAAATCGATGATTATTATCAGTTTTATGTCAGCGGCTGATCGCGCGCCGTTATTAAATGGACTTGGAAAGTATTTTAATTTAAGACGTGATCTGTCGGTGCTGTCTTTCTTGAGATATTTGTCTGGGTAGCGAAAGTTGAGCTGGCTCATGTAACGTTGTCCGGAATGATTCAATATTATTGTAAATGTTTCAGAACGGTTAGACATTAGTGTAAATGATATAATATATGAGAGGGAATAACCATATTCCTCCCAAAAACAAATACTTTTTATGAGTACTTATTTGTCCTATCTATCAGTCAAAATCAAAGTCTTCGATACATGGATTTTCGTACTTACCAACTAATGTCATTTACCAATAATCATATTGTTTTTTCAGAATTAAAATGAAATGTGCATAATGTAATTTACTAGATTTCTTGGAATACTACCTTTTTTTTACTTGTTTTATTAAACCTGTGTGTTTTTTTTTAATTTCTACGATCTTAATCCTGGGTCTCTGAAAACCAATACAAATAATTCAACAATCGTTTAATCCCATATCATCTTATGATAGTATCCCACACAATGCAAAGCCCTAACTCCTCCTTTGTACATTTTTATGTTGCATAGCATAATCAGCCTATAATGTTCCCACTGCTGGGACGCAGGCCTTCTCTCTTTGAGAGGGAACAGGCCTTAACCCACCACGGAGACCCAGTGCGGGTTGGTGGATGTCCGGACATTCTAGGACATGCCAGTTTCCTCACTATGCTTTCCTTCACTGTTTTGAGAGCAGTGGTTAAGAAATAAGGTTCGAAACTACGACATACAAATCGTAGAGACATAAACAAATATTTAGCTTTTGTTAAAATAAATTTGTATTTCCGGTTTTCAGTCTCGTTATTTATGTATAGGTTGGGAGTCCGATGGGTCTGTATAAAACTGCACCGAACACATTTCCACCAAGCTTAGAAGCATAATTTAATCACAGTTGTCCCAATTTTCAATCTGATCGATACCGGGCTGATAATATTTGACTGCTGAATAAATTTAGCACTGACCTGACTGTTCTATTCTCTAGCCGTCTGTCGGTAGGCGGTTTTATTATTTATTAAAACATCTAGGCTACTTTGTTGCGCTTTCATTGTTTAGGTTGCCCATGAAGATATTTTTTTAAATACACGCCTGTTACACAAACTTCGTTTTTTGAAGTCGGTTAAAAATAAACTTCGTTGAACATCGCAATTTAGCTACAGCTTGACTCTTGAGATTTCATCAGCATGCTATCTTTCACTTACTCGAACTCGTTTCACCATATGAGCTTAATCCGGTGTAAATAGATTTTTTGAAATTACGTCCAATGATTTGTTACAGGTTAATATGTTTACTAAATCACCTCCTACTGTGTAGAGTTAATCACAAAAAGTCTTTTAAAAACCTATAAAGAATACCTATGAACTTACCTTCTAACTTACTTTTACATCCACTACTTTCCTACTTACAACTCCGCATCCCTGCCTGCATACTTCGAATCCATTCGCAGTCCAATACTCGTATGTAAGAGTACATCTTGCAAAAATAAACGTTTCACACGCGACCGCCGTTACCACCTCGCTGCTCATTTGAACCCCCCTCCATGAGGCAATGGGGAAGGGGGAGTCGTAAACTGTTGCAGTTTATGTCACCCACCCCCCGCCGCCCTAATTTGTCTAATTACAAAAGAAATCAGAGTTAAGTTTATATATTTAGTGATGGTATTTACGAAATTTATTTATTTATGTTCGACGAATATTAAAGATCCCTTATAGTTGCATGTTATAGTATCACAAAGTAGTGGTTGTTATCAAAAACCAGCGCTGTCGCGTTGTTCTAACCCACTAGTGCCCTTATATGGCACACATTATCCTATTCCATTTGTTTCTCTTTCGTTTCGTACATAAGGATTTTATATCTTTTACCCGTAGGGGCAAGTAAAGCAAATAAGTATACATCCTCTTTTTTCTGTGGAAGTTCAATGAAACAACAACAATTCTTCAACTTGTAGGTAACTCTCCTTTGATGTGAGCTGCATAAAAATATAAAATTATCCGTTGTTTAAAAATAAAACAACACAGATAAACATTCAACAAGTTCACGGCTGCTATTATTTATTTATTTATTTATTAAAACTTCTCGCACACAATAGTATACAAAGGCGGACTTAATGCCTTAGGCATTCTCTACCAGTCAACCAAGGGTGATGAAGAGATAAGATGGCAGGTGCTCTGTATAACAGACGTTACTAATAATAATAAAAAAATATTAAAAAGATAACATAAGTATTTATAAATAAAATAGGTATACAAGTACCTAAACAGAATATAAACTTATAATACACATACATACATATTTACTATAATATATATCTACATTATACATATACTATATATATACACAAAAAGGGAAGGAGGAAGGGAGGAGAGGGATTACCTTCATTTCTGCATTTATACGATTTTTCCAATGAACGTACCTACATGTATCACTACGTTTTTAACCGACTTTAAAAAAGGTTAAGTTACGTTTTATTTCACATCAATTTCTCAGAGATTTCTTTTTTCCGTGATTATTTTTCATGTGTTTGAGGAATAACCACCCCACCGTTTTTTGAGCACGCGGTTGCATTCATTAAATTCACTCGTCATCGAAATCACTCGTCGTCAACTGATGATGCAGAACCATAAAACTTGTCTGTTCTGAATCCTTGATTTTCTATAATGTTTGGTCGTACATGGCGCATCAAGCTTTAATACTGCCTCGTTGGTGTAGTGGTCCCCAGTGCTATTGCTGAACATGAAGTCTTGGGTTCAATTCCCGGGTCGGGCAAACAGTTATTGTTTTTTTTACATCTGGAATTTCTCAGTAGCAGCCCGGAATCCGGATTTGTGCCCGGTTGATGGCAATAAGCTCGCCTCCTATTTCATGGGACTTGAGCATAACTGGCGAAATGTGGGTGTACTATAGGTACACGTCTGCCTAACTCTTGGGGAATACAGGGGTGATGTTTTGTCATGCTATGTTAAAATTTAGGAGCACTTCGACTTAGTAGTGTCATCTCTGCCAGTTATACCTGTGTGACGGTATCTTTCTAAAACTGGAAGTGCCATGCGATAATAAAAAATAAAATAAAAACTTGCTTTTTTAATGTTCATGCATACAAGTAAACTTATCCCGGCAAGCTATTACATATTTAAATGAAAACCCACGTATCATTGTAATATATAGATAAATGTCAAGTATGTAACACAATGTAAGGTCAAAAGTAACACATGTTTTGGTAATTTGAACGACCAATCAGTGGGTAGGCAGTAGGCGTTAATATATCTCGGTATTTTATACAAAAATAGTGTAATTGATAGTTTGTTTATGTCTAGGCCGCAACCTCGTTCACATACAAATAATCTTCTGTCTGCTTGACTCAATCAGGTGCCTACATACCAATATTTAAAAAGTCATTCTTAGCGAAACCTTACGTTGTACTGGAAACCTACCTATTCTTTAATTGTTTGGGCTTTATACTTTAAGTAATTTTGTTATTCGTGACTACTGTTTCTCTTTTGTAAGTCGTTGACTGGTACTTCGCTTGCATACAAACTTCAACACCCTGTTTGGCTTGCTCAGTTTAGAAGTTACAAAAAGTCTTTTTAGTGCATTTCTACACCGTTTAAAGAACATTATCGTCGTTGTTTCTATCTTCAATGAATGTGTGATGTCTGCTTACTAATCAGGATGTCAGTTTTTCACAATACTGTCTTTAGCTGCCTGCCTCATTGGACTAGTTGTCGCAAGCAAGCTCTTCTGTAGATCATGAGGTTCGTAAGATCGATTCCCCCTATTACTTGGCACTTAAATAAAACTGGCAAAATTTGGGTGTACTATGTACGTACACCCCTGCCTAGCACTTCGGAGAAACAGGCGTAAAGTTATGTCATGTTTTTAACATAAAAGTGTTTCTAAAAACTCAAAAACAGTCTTATGTTCTCTTTCAAAGGTCAAGATAGAGCTGTCACGGGATTGAGTTATGTACGTTATCGAATCAAGGCACTTTCACCTATCAACTATTTATGTTACAAAAAAACAAGATGTAAATGTGAAATAAACATGTAATACCTTAGCATCATGATTATGACTGCTTTTCAAAATAATGCAAAAAGTCTATAATGTATAAACGTTTCTGACCACAGTTTCTTTTGTCACGGACAGCTAGCTCGATATCATTGGTGATTTGAATGTGTAACACGTTACTTTTGAGTAACGTCGTGGACGATGGGCCTTGCTGTTCCAATATTTTCCCTTTGTTTCCGATTTTTTGTGAGAGATCGAACTAGCCGTTCTTTTGCAAAAATAAACTTTGCTTAGGTACACCTTTTTTTCATAGATTTCTTTGCATTCTTTTGGATAGCTATGAGATGTTGAGGTAAACTGTGAATCCCATACCCTGACTTATTCTAGCAGGAGAAACATGGCGAGGTTGTAGGCGATAGGAGTCCGACATAACCCTCCGTTGTCTCATATATAAGATGAAAAAACTGTATAAATAATAATAATAATCAATGTTTTTATATATTTTATGATCTAATATTTAAAATTTAATGTGTTTCAATGAGTAATAATAATAAGGTATAATCGTCGGCGGGTGCCTCATTTCATAAAAAGCGTTTAACGTGTATCTGCGAATTCGCTTCAGCCGCTCGCACGCAGCCCAAAGATCCGGGACCCCACGTTCCTGAAAAATGTCAGAGCTGAACTAATATAATAATAATTGTTTATTCAGGTATTTTCACTCATAAAAAAATACTATATGACGAGTTACAAGCTCTCACTTAAAAATAAATTAGGTTTAATTAAATAATTAAACACAAAGAAACACACAGAAACATTTATAAACTGCTCGAACACTTGACAAAACACACCAGACAAGAAAGTTAGCCTTGCAGTAACTGAAGTGGTCTCAACTAAGATCCATTCTATTTTAAAAGCGCGGCCTTGGTCTGTTTGTGTCACTACAACATGTTCGGACCAACTTCAGAGTATCGTAGGAATTTGAACATTTTATAAAATGCATTTGTGATGATTAATTATATGTATCTAGGAAAATAGGTTTATAACTCCCAAGTCTTGTTAAAGAACTGAGCCTCAATAAATTTAAATCATTTATTAAACAGAAACTCTGTCAAAAAGGTTTCTATAAAGTTAAAGATTACTTGGATGACAAAAAGGCTTGGGATTAATTAAGCTACTTCAATGTACTCCCAAGCAACAATCCATTTTATACTGTGATTATGTGGTTTAGAATTAATAATGTCATTTTTATTGAATTACATGACATAACATATTATGATTTTTTGATGACATTTAAAGAGAAACCTGTCTGTGAATGTGAATAGCATGCAGGCTAGATGAAATACATGATATTCATTTTAATATTGTGAATGTGAAGACTATGTTGGTCATTGTTGCTTTTTTTTTCCTTTCAAGTAGTTTTAATCTTAGTCTGGCAGTTTGAGTAATTTTGTGGCCTACCCAAATGTCCTTTCTTTCGTATTGTTCGTTGAATCGTTGAGCTCCTTAAGTTCTGTGTTGAGCTGCACGATTACTGACAAATGCGTGCACTGACTGGACAGGTCCACTCAATCTGTGTGGTTTTTCTTCAAAAGACCATTTCAGACAAATCTACATGGTCTTCACATGATCTGACCAAGATTAAGTCTGGACTTTAAAAGAGACTGTGACCTCTGGTTTGTTTCGGCCTTTCTTCTCAGAGTAGTCAGATAGGAAACGCCGAGCTCATCTGGTTTTAAAATATCATTGACGTGTAAAAGTGTTTGTACAAACCTATTTACAGAAATAAAATCATTTATCATTTATATAAACACTTTTACCAATGACATTAAAAAACAGAGGAGGTTGGTGTTTCCAATCCAACTGCTCTGTGAAGAAACACCGAAACAAACTCAGAGGTCACAGTCTCTTTTAAAGTCCAGACATAATTATGGTCAGATCATTTGACAATAATGCAGAATTGTGTCTAAAATGGTCGTTTGAGGAAAGAACCATACAGATGTGCGTGGACCTGTTCAGTCAGTGCACGCATGTGTCAGTAATCGTGCAGCTCAACTTAGAACTTAACAACTAAACTTGAAAGCCTTGAGAGCACCATGTATCTATCACATAATTAATTTACCTGTCATTGCGTTTATTTAAATCTTTTTACCTATTATGGTATAGTAATTTTATTCTAGGTGCATCGTATTCACATATATTTATATAATTAATGTATACATAATATCGTAAAACATTTTAAAAGAGTAACGGTGGAGTTTCTTGCCCATTATTCTCCATACGAAACTAGCTTTTTGGAAGGGGCAACTAGAATTCTATTTTCTTATAAATTTTCGTTGACGTTCAAAAGTGCCTTTTAAGTGCCTATTTGAAATAGGCCATTTGTCATTTGGTTTAAATAGGCTTTTATTTTTATATAGATTCTTCTATATTTTGTGAATGTGAGAACGTTGTAGGCCTAACTTGTAGACTGTAGATTTGTAGACCTTTTTATATTTTGTTGAGTACCTGTTACTTGTTGACAGGCCTACACTGTCCTCCCATATCTATCAACACTGTAATTTGAAACATTGTAAAAGCCCCTTATTTTTAAAAGAGTAACCGTGGAGTCTCTTGCCGGCTCTTCTCCATAGGAAACAACCAATTGGAACCGTGCACCTAGCTTCTGACGTTTCATAAGTGCCCATGTTGGTTTATGTGAAATAAAATATTTTGATTTTGATTTTGAAATGATTTGACTTGACTTATTGTTCAAGTTATGAGTAACTATAGATTCCTAGAAGAAAGCGTCATTCTCGATGACATGCTTCGAGCGGCCAAACGCGAGCCTATCTAATATAATATAAAAATACCTAAGTTGCTCCTTGGTTCAAGCAAAAGTACCTACTGTTCACCAAAGATCGCAGGTTTAAGTCCCATTCGTGTCAATTTTTTTTAACTCTTTACAAAAATGCATTTAGAAACAAAGCTTCACAAAGCTTACATGTTTAATAACATGCTTCCATATGAGTGCGAAACTGATATAGAATATAATATAATACTCTATATTATGTACACCATTAGAAAAATTTAGAAAATTTACATAGGTTAACACAGTGGGCGGTAATATCGCTAAGAAAGTTATTTTTAAGATAAGCTAACAACACTACTAATAAAACACACACAAACACTTACAAACAAACTAAAACACTTGACTTTACGCTTGTAATTCCCGAATGGTAAGGCAGATTAGTACACCCACATTTCGCCACTTACAAACACAATGTTTAAATACAAAAAGTACCTACCTGTAAAAGGTAATATTGATATTAAAAACATAACAAAATACTGCAATAACTGATAATATTGATAACAAGCACATGATCGTTTTACCTCGAACAACTCATCGTTCCCTTGCAATACAAATAGCGAAAATGCATCTTATTTTCTAGAAGTTTGATAAACTTTGCATCTTCGCTTCGTAATAAAATAACGGAATATTGAAACAACTGTAGCTCAGAGAATACTGATTGTATGTTATCACTATTTATTTGTTAAATCCAGCAAATGTTTTTCACCGGGTTTTTCATTGAAATGGATCAGTTAATATGGACACATCGAAAAACATTATACGTACTTTTGGTAAATTCCACTTCAATGATTACAGAAGAAAGAAAAACTGCTTTCAAATTAACACAATAAAAAGAGCTCGTACACGACTCGAGAATCATAATAGAATCATATTAATATATAATCAATTTTATTTAAAGAAACAGGGTATTTTTTAACAGGTAATGTTTATATACAATGTTTATACAACTATGTTTATACAACTATGTATACACACAACGAAAAAATATTCAATAAAAAATTAAATTAATTTTTATTTAATCTGAATATTATAAAGGGGTTAAATTATTAGTTTATTTGTTTGAAAAAGGTAATCTCTGGAAGTACTAATTGGAATATAAAAATTATATATTAAAACAAGTAACTTTATGCGGACGAAGTCGCGGGCAGATGCTAGTTGTTAATTAATTGGAAATCTATAAACACGGTTTTTATTTTATCTCAAACCTTTTGGTTCCTTAAAACCCTTAACAGTTTCAGATTTTACATGCAAATCTGCTCAAAAAGTCATCATAATAACATACATATATGGTGAACAACATAAAATGCTCAAAAATTGGAAGACGCACAGTCACGATATGACATTCACGTTAACGTGACAGTTCACGTGGGCCGTAACGCCGTAACTCCGGCGTAATTACGGTTAATCCGCCGTTATTAACGCGCGTAACGCGTTCACGTCACGTTATTGTAACGCCTTCGTTATATTAAAGAAGTATTAAAAAACGATAAATTCTGGCTGAATGTGGGGAACATGGTGGAGGTATCTAAGGGTTATTATCTAGGGCAAGTCGTAAAATGTGAGGAAAAGTCATGTTTCTACAGTTATCAGTAATCACGAATGTCTGTTTGCCAAAGCGTATGTACTTTTATCCAAAATCATCGTTTGGTGACATTGTAGTCCTTTGCATTGTATTCTCATTAGATCTCGAAAAAAACATTTAAATAAAATAAGTAATGGTTGAAGAAAACAGACTCGCTCCCGGGAGCGAGGATTATATTACTCGGGACTTCAACATACTTGGCAAAATTGCAAAATGCAAAATACACCTCTACCTACCCCTGCGGTGAATACGAGCGTGATGTTCGGTTAAACTTATCTTGCACAATTACATCAGACGATAACCAGAAGGCTAATTCTCGTAATTAAAAACGATCAAAATCTAGTCGTACTCTTATCTCAGTGACAATCAATGTCAAAAACTTGTCCAAAATTGTACACTGTGTTGAGAGGCTTTTTGAATAGATCGAGACTGAGATTAGAATGCGAACGTTCTTCCAGTTCATTATCACAATAATTGTAAAACACAATCAATAACAATTACGCTACGAGCACATTTCGTAGCATCGTAGCGCGGTAGCCGCGTAGCACCGTAGCAACGTAGCACTCTCGTAGACATGTGATATTGGTCAGTTACTTGAGATTCCTATCGGGTAAGGTACCGTTGGGTTATCGATATTCCTGCTTGTTATGTTGGATGGCAACCATTTCTTTGGCAATATGTTTTTAAACGGAAATTAATCGAACGGTAAAATAGTATGCCTAATGTTGGTCTAGTTGGTTCCAGCCCAAAGCGAAGTGTCGTTGGGTTTTTTGACCAGATTCTTAGCAGCAACCCTGAGTCTGGTTCGTGCCCTGTTTGTGTCAGCAGCTCTCACCATAAAATATGGGCCTTTAATTCAACTGACGAAATGAGGATGTACAATATACATCTACTAGTCTTACCTTTATGGAGGCTTGATGTTGTGATGTAAAAAAATGTGAAAGTAAAAAAAGACATTTCAAAATTAATCTTTGTTGTTTCTACGTCATTTTACGTCATTAAAATGTACATTTTGAGTATTAATAATAATTTTCCTGTCGGGAAATGCTAGATTTTGGAAGGTAATACGAGTATTGCCAAATTGCCAAGACTCAGTTCTCATTATTAGAGCTTTGCTACAAGTCCGACTTGTCGAACACGTATCGATAGGGATTTATTTGTATGTTTGCTACGAAAAGCGTAGCACGGCCGCTACGGTTTTCGTAGCACCGTAGCAGCATCTTGGTTGTTATAATCACACGAGGCGCAGCAAATCATTTGTACTTAGTTTTGCGTCTTTTGTGGTTTGTTACCGTATTCCTCTAATTTTAAAAAAGGTTATATTTTATGAAAAAAACAATATTGAAGCTTTAAATGAAACTTAACCTAACTGATGGCATTGTTTTGCTCACTTGTGTGCAACAAACTGACAGATGAGTACGTATCTCTTCCATTATTGAAATGAAAAGACTATAATATGATCAATTTTTATCGACATTACTCGCACCTATATATTTTTTGGACGTTACGTTGCTATTTATGACTAGCTTGTGTAACACCCGATCCCGCGCGTGGTCGCCACAGCACCGCTGCACCGTCTCCAACACACGTCAACTAGTTAAGCCTTCACAATAAACTGTATGTTTTAAGAAGCCTTCCGTACGATGTACTATTATTCCTTCCAAAAGTGCATCATCGGCATCGCTAATTTCAAGATCTTACGGCATCAAGAGATTACGGGTGAGCGCTGCAGTGCGGGGCCCGGACGCGGGGCGCGGGTGCCCGGGGGAGCGGGGGCGCAGGGGCCCGGGGGTGCTGGGCGCGGGGGCGGGGCCGCGCGACCCGGTCACGTCGCCCAGTGCGGCCGCGGCGCTCCGCCGGCGCGCACCGCGCCGCCCGCCACCCTTCAGAACTAATATAACCTCTATTTGCACCATACGATATCCTAACTTCAAGACTCGAGTGATCATTACCTGAACATACACTTTATTTTTAATAACCATATTTGTGACGGTGTCGCGTGTATTTTTTTACCTACCAGTGAGTGAGTGAAGGAAAAATGATAGTCGAAATACAGGAGGTATGTTTCTCGGAGTCGCTGGAGCTATCGAAGCTCGTGTATTAGGACGACACCGACGCGCGCCCCCACATACTGGAATGGATTCTTTACAAGCACAAACATGTAGATAGTACGTTGCACCGGACGCAGCGGTCGTTTGCTGCCTAACTGAATTTATCGCAACAATTTGATAATAACCGAAAAGGAATTCGAAAAATATGTTGTATATAAATAGTTAGTGAGCGAAGAATTCGATGGTATTATCGTGCGAATGCTTGAGACGAAACTTTTTTAATGGCTCACAACTTTACAAGTCCCAGTCTAGATTAAAGATCGTGCAGGGCGGTGATGTCAGTGGGTCAACGCACAGTGCGTGCGGGGCGCGGGGTGCGCGGGGCGTGTCAGCGGGGCCCACGGCGGTGCGGGGCCCCGCGCTGGCCTGGGGTCCGGGGGCGCAGGGGGGGGGAGGTACGGAGGTCGCTCGGGCGTTGCACCGCTGCAGCCAGTGCAGGCGCTACGGACGACCGCTACGCACTACGAAAACGTAGACGGACTTCGCCGTAGCCCCTGGGGCGTAGCATAGCTTTTACTATTTTACGTATGATGCTATTAAATAAGTATATATGTAACGGATGACCACTTTAGTGCAGTTTCTAATAATAACATGGACATTATGATGCAAAAAAGATTGATGAATTACATTAAATTGATTGATTTGTTCAATTCATATTCAATTTCAAGAATTGCTTATCAATCAATGGTACATTATGGGCTCATGACAAATAAACTATGGGTTAAACTAAAATAATGGAATGGTATGTATAGAAATCTCATGACTATTCAAACACAAAAATGAATTGAGTAAAATTATCCTTAATCTCTGTAAACTTTTAAAATTTAAATAACCAACACCCAAAATTTTTTGAAACATTGAACTCAATTTATAGATTTCCCGAACCTTCACAGATTTTCTAGTGTTCAGTTTTTCATTAAGCATTTTCTAATTTCCAGGAGGTCAGAGGAAAGAGGCCTTTCAAGATATGGGACTGCTCAAGGAACGTGAGGAAGGGACTGGTGGTGACTAGCTTCGAGGAGTTGATTCACAGAGGTCAGTAGCCTAGCGCGGGTTCACCCTGTCCCCTGTGTACTCCCTGTACTTCTTGTACTCGGCGCTCTAGTTCACCCTAGTGACCTACAGGGGACTTACAGGGGCCGGGGAAAGAACCTCGCCTACTTTATTCTAATAACATTAAATCAGGTAAGATTTTACGTTAGCCTCGAGATGACAACTAATAGAGAAATATGGAAGAATGTGTTGCGCCAGCCCAAAAAGAAATTGGGATAAGGAGAATGATAATGATAATGATTTATTTGGTAGGTTTGGTTTATAACATAACATAAACATAACATCACGCCCGTTTTCCCCGAAGGGTTAGGCAGAGGTGTACCTATAGCACACCCACATTTCGCCAGTTATGTTTAAGCCCCATGTAATAGGGGGCGAGCCTATTGCCATCAACCGGGCACAAATCCAGACTCTGGGCTGCTACCGAGAAATTCTGTTTGGTTTATTTCTAGGATTTATTGCAAACATCACCTTTGATAATCATACTTAATCATCTATGATGATCACCTTTGACGTTTAATTCTCCTCCTGACGTTTCATAAGTGCCCATGTCGGTGTAGGTTTATGAAAATAAAATAATTTGTATTTTAATATTGACAATGATATACAGATGATTTTAATTAGCGTTCCAACAGTTATTGCCTAATTTAATGCTTTACGGTTATTCCGCGTTTATTTATTTCGAGTTTTCCCGATAGCGTTGCTGTTTTTGATAGGTATTTTGTAATTGTTTATATTTACGAGTATTTGTGTTCATCATATTAATATTAATTGGAGTTTTAAATACCTGAATTCTTAATTATGAACAGTTATCGAGAAAAAAAAATCTAAGTCTGTGCACAAGTGTGACCTAGATAGAACCAGATTTTGCGTATTTTTTTCACGTTGCTATTTCAATTTTAACGTCTAAACAAAATACGTTTACTTGTGATTCGTCATTTTATGTCAGTAATACGGCAATGTATCGAACTCAAGGTCTGTCGTTTGACAGCTCGCCACCCCTAACCTTTGGGCTAATCAGCTGCCCCTTAACAACAGTTACTGGGTTCTGACTTCCAAACTAAATTCTGCAGGAGTGCGCAAAAACATAAATTGATGCAGCCTTTTGCAAATTTCTTAAAAATAATACGTAATAAATAGTAAGAGTACTTAACAACTGGGGTTTGATCCTAATAATATAATAAATGATTACTCTTCCTCGATGTTAGTACACAAGCGTATTTCAAAACCTAGTAAGTCCCAAACACTTGGTAGGTTTTGAAATGGTAAAAGTGACTTATTAGCTTTTTTATTGGTTTTGAGAGAATTATGGAACAATTAATTGCTAAGAATTTAACACAATTTTTGGTTTACGTTTTATACAATTTGGTGTTTTATTTACAATTTGATGGGACTTACTATGAAAGCAACGATTATATGAAAAAACGAGTTTGAAGTAAAATGTTCTTTACGCGCGTTATCTTTTTTCGGTATGGGAAAATCTTATGGGTTCACGTCACCGACATGCTACTGTTAACAGTAAATCTGTAGCAATGCATAGTTTTAAGATTTCACTTCTGTCGGTAGTCCGCATGACTACCTATGTGTTTTTTTTTTAATGTCCATTACTGGATTTTAATATGGGGCAGTTGTAATGTCGCTTCGTATCTAAGTCACAGAGGTGAGTTCACCCAGGTATACATAGAGGCATAATTGAATGCATTTTGGTAAACATTTCGATACCTCAATGTTTAATTAGTTAGACGTACGTAGCAGATACATAATAATAATAATAATAACCGTACTTCCGGGATTGTCCTGATAGCCGAGGGATACATCTCCACTCCTCATAAGCACCTCAGGACACGTTGTCCCTTTGTCGCTACGACACTATGTGCTAGCGACCGCTTTCGGGGGCCCATTATTGAGTGTGCAAGTCACATCATCATTTTTATATAATACATTGGTTAGGCAGGGGCCATAGTCTTCCCATAATCCTAGATAACCAGTCCACTTAAGCTACCCCAATCAATAGTCCAATAACTTTGTTTCCATATTCTGCAATAGTCCGACACCAACCGGTGGTTGTCCTTGGGCGCACTTGCACAGTGCATACAGGGATAATCGTCGGTTGGTGCCTCATTCCATTTAAAAGTTTCTAAGGGGCCTCTGCGAGTTGGCTTCGGCCCCTCGTATGCCTTCCAAAGGCCCGGGACCCCAAGGTCCCGCGATATGTTAATAATAATACTAATAATCTTTATTATAATAAAAACAGATTGCAGTATATGTAATAGTTTTTACAAAATGGGTAGTAACGTTATTTTTAATCTCTACAATCAAGTGGGTGACGTGCTGCTGTCCTTGCTAGGCTATGAAATAGCCTGTGTTAAGGAGTAACAGTGCCGATCCCCTCTAATTGTATTACTACAATTTTATTTTTACAAGCAAATCTTTTTTATTTATTTTTATTTTTTATTATTATTTATTTATTTTTTTGTTTTTCTTTACGCAGTTGACTGCCCCATTGGTCTCATGGTGGCAAGCGTGACTGCTGAGTCCGGGCCTGGGGTTGATTCCCGGGTCGGGTAAAGTGTTATTGGGTTTTTCCATTAGGATAACAGCCCAGAGTTTGGAAGTTGGCAGTGTGATACCCCCGTGCATCGGAAAACACGTTAAGCCGTTGCTCCTGCGCCTGATCTCTTTTCGGTTGCGTCGGATTGCCGTCCCATGGGACTATGAGAGTGAGGGAAGAGAGAGTGCACCTGTGTATGCGCAAACACATGTTTACTAGAAAATCTCGTGTGCCGAAGGCTGGTCTCCACTGAGATTGGTTGCCATGGCTGAAATTCAGCCTGGAGGACTATTAGATAGAAATAGAATATTCATGTTTTACAATGGCACTGACTTGTTATTCCTATAGTATGACCGAGTATGACATTAATTTCGATTCAGTAGCAATACACAGTCACGATAAGTGTTTTTTTTACCAAATTATGTATAGTCAGTGACAAAAGTCGTTCAACACTTATGTTTTTGCAATCAAGGTAAATGTTAAAAGATTTTATTTCTGTAAGTAGGTTTGTACAAACACTTTTACACGTCAATCATATTTTAAAAACTAGATGAGGTAGGCGTTTCCTATCTGACTACTCTAAGAAGAAAGATCGAGACAAATTGAGAGGGCACAGTTTCTTTTAAAGTCCAGACATAATCTTGGTCAGATCATGAGAAGACCATGTTGATTTTTGTCTGAAATGGTCTTTTGAGGAAAAACCACACGATTGCGATCACGGTACGGAGATTGCAGGTCAAAGTTCCATTTTTTACTCGAGAATACAAGTGGTGTTAAATGTTAACTTAACCTTAACTTTAAATACAATTCCTGTACCGCTGCATGCACTCATAAGCAAATGGTTTGCGTGCGTTACATTGCACGCTGCCATAAACAGCGACTTTTCAGACCAAAAAAAAAGGCGTTTTCCAGTAATATTTTTTGCTCAATGTAGCTTAGTTTGATGTACAGTATACGTAGTTAACGGCTATATGTGAGTCTTTTGACACCCTGTATGGAATGCTGAAATACATTGTATCGAATAATTTGTGTCAATTTAGATGATATGTAAGAGTAGCATTGGTATCCGGCCTCTGTCGTTGACTGTGCCAATCAAACTTTGAATACATTATGGAGGTGTTCCGGATAGAAGGGTTGATAACTTGCCTACAGCTTGCTTGCATCTGTTAAACCATTAATTGTAAATAGTCTCAGTTAAGAGTGAGTTAGAGTCGCCGTGATAATATAACAATGGAGTCGGTTAAAACATGGACTTGCGGTGAAATAAAATATCACTTAGTGGTGCTGTTGCCGAGGGAATATTTTGTATAATTTTTTAGTGCATGCTTTACGTCCAACGCGGGCTTAAAAGTTTTTATTAGATTTGTATTGAGCAGTGATGGTCCAGTGGTAACGGCCGTTACTTACTAGTTGTAGGTCGTAGGTTCGATCACAGACAGGCGCTTTACTTTGTGTAAATTATTTCATCACCTCTGCTCTCAAAACGGTGAAGGAAAACATCGTGAGGAAACGGTATGTCTTAGAACCAACAAAATCTAAGATATGTGACATCTACCAACCCGCACTGGGCCCGCGTGGTGGATTGCAGGCCACTCCCTCTCACCTCTAGAGGAGGCCTGTGTCCCAGCAGTGGGAACATTACAGGCTGATTATGCTATTTATGCTTATGTATTGACTGTATTATTTATTTTTAGCACCATCTTCAGTTTTAACGGAGCTGGGTTATAATCTCACTTACCATAGATCTAAATCTACTCGATTCTTTATCTTATATCACACACAGCGAAGAACCGATTTAATAAGAAATTCACAGTATCATCAGTAATTCGTCATGTTTAATTCAAAAATAAATAATCTATTTCGTCCCAATCACGAGCGAGATCTAGTTAATTAATACTCTTGGGAACTTCCAATTTGAACCAAAAAACAAAGATAGAATATTCCGCTGTCCTAATGAAAACCGAGTGATCTGGTTTGATCGTCAATTAGCAGCGAGCGCAGCAGCCCAACCGGTCGGTCGGTGCAGGTCAACCGCGTTAGCCGGCCGACTGCACCCGACTGACCTGTTTTCTGGCTGCCCGACGTGCCCTAGCGACTAGCGACAGTCTGGACTATCTGTTGTACGGTTAAGTTGTGTCTCTGTGCGGATATATTCCTTTTGAGTTTTGCTTCACGGTATTAACAACCTTTCGACCAAATGCCTTAAATTGTGCACACACCTGCTTGTGATGTAGGTTCTTAGTTTTAGATTTTACAGTTCTACGTTTTTGAATTTTACTGCCAATACATATACTAGGCAGTAGATATACTCAACTGTTATTGTACAAATAAGCTTGTCGTGTGAAATTCTAAAAGTTACATTGCGCGTATGTCGGTTTTAAGACGTTTTATAGTATGGTTTCCCAACCATAAACTTGGCTTTACACCACAGATTGTTTTACTGGTGAATTAACAAAAATGTAGCTGTTCTAATACTCTGATGCAGCTATAGGACTTAAGGGGAATGCGCTCAGGTAGCCCGCGAAATCAAAAATACTTACGTTTTTTGCAATTTGCAGGTCACTGTCAGGTTGTATGTTGATTAAAATATGATTCGCGGTCGTAACAAATATGGCTTTACAGAATTAAAATTAATAGAATCAGCAATACAACTCTTTAAGTTAGAATTGGCCTCAAATGTCATGATTTCATAAAATAGTCATTCAATAGGGTAATATGAACTTAGAGAGATGTATTGATGATTTTTATGGTTATATTTCTATAAATTAAATATTTGATATGGCCGCGAATCATATTTAGATCAATATACAACCTGATACTGACCTGTCAATTGCAAAAAACGTAAGAAAATTTGAATTTCGTGGGCTACCTTGGCGCATCCCCCTTAAGTAGTTCGATTATTTGTGGATGCGCTCTATTATATTCTATTGGTAGACCTGTCAAACGGTTTCATATGTATAGATAGAGACTGGTAGTATCACTAACTACGCTTCATTGATACTACACCAGATTCTTATGTGGGTTGGAGTGTCAAAATTTAAAAAAAAAAACAACTGATTTCCAAAAAAAACACTACAAATTGATAATTTTCTTTAATTTTGAAAATCGGTTCTTTGATTTTGTATTTCAGTTTTTTGCCAACGACTTCCGAAATTAAAGTTACTTTTCACTTAGTAGTGGTTTTTTTGGAAGTCTGTTGTTATTTATTTTTAATTTTTCCCTTTTTAGTTGTGGTACCTACCCCCCACAAATTCATATACCACTATTTGCTATGTAAATAACAGTGACAGGAAGTTATTATAACATCATCAATATACAATAAGTGAAAAAAAATACGTATTATTGAAGCTAACTGAAAAACTACCCAAGCAAAGTTAATAAATTTTATAAAGGACCACATCTGAGGCAACCCTTCCTTTAGAAAAAGAATTGAGAAACGAATTGAGAACCTCCTCCTTTTTGAAATCGGTTAAAAAGGACTTAGATCGGCATGATATGCTATCGTAGGAAAGGATCTATTGTCACAAGAAGTCGTGCAACTAAACTATGTTATGTAAACGTTTATTTTCTAAAGCATTTTGTTGCCGTTCATCTAGTACTGTTACCTAAATTGACCTAGTGACCTACTTATGGTTATCTGATCGTACTTCACAAAATTGTATCTAAATACTGCAACACATTTTTTATTTTAATGTTGCTGGTTAGGACCAACAACTTAACACAAAACAAACAAAACATATCTGAAAAATATTGTTCACATCCGTTCAAAACCGAATTACCACGCGTAATCTATCTAGAATACAAAGTTACATTTATTTTCTTAATGTTTAACCGACTGCGTGACGCAAAGGAGGGTAATGTGTTTATTAGCCTAAGTATGTATGTATTTATGTTTGTTCCTTTGTGGCGCTCTAGAGACCAAACACGTGGGCCGATTTTGATGATTTTTACGTCAATCGATCTGTCTTATTCTTGTGAGTGTCATTAAAGACATGATAATCAAAATTCAAAATGGCTGCAACCAGACGCCATATTGTGAAAAAGAACAAAAATTAAAGTCGACGAACTATGTTAAGTGGGGTATCGTTGAATAGGTCATTGAAAAACATTTTTAGTTTTCCCTAACCATTTTTCATTTTGAATAACTATTTAGGATCTATAACGATTTAAAGTTGGTTAGCAACCATTCTCACTTACATTTTCAAAACTTATAATAAAGCTGTGATAAAGTTCTTATACTATCGTATTATTAACGTGTAAAATTATAATTACTTAAAATATAATTCAATATAATTCTTAAAATCGAGTGACAAACCTATAATGATACTGCTCTGAAAGATAATTTAAACGACCGTTACCTAAAGCGTTACTTATGACAGTCAGAGAAAAATAATCCTAAGTAAAAAGTACAAAATAAAAATGTAGATCTAAAAAATCTAAAAACCCGACTGCGTAAAATGTGAAGGAACAAGATGACGTAAATATTTTTGTGTCCAATCCCACTCACAAGTTCATGCTGTCTGAGCCAATAGGTCTTTATTGTTAAAAAGAAGATACCACTTTGGATTTTTTTGACATCGTGCCGTAGAACTTTCTACAATATGTAATTTTGTCTTTCGTTCGTCGGTCTCAGTCTGTCTCACATAACATCATTAAAATACTGGAAGTCTGTCTTACGTTTCTAACCTGGTCATTCTACGCGTGCGGGTAGTTTCTTGCGCCACTTCGCCTTCCCATCTAAAGCACAAGGAAGTGGTGATGGTCTTTTTAACGTTTGACATTAAAAGTGTTCACCGATTCAGAAAGTGCCGATTTTCAGCCATAATTTTTGATTATGATTTTATCCTGTTCAGGTAAGGAGAAGCTATCGGTAGCGGCGAGCGAGCCTGTGCGGCTGGTGCTAGAGAGTGACGGTACGCAGGTAGAAGACGGCGACTACTGGCGCACGCTCCCACCCAACACTGTGCTGCTGCTGCTGCGGCCGGGTGAGCGGTGGTACCCCACGGGAGTTGACGTCATCAAGGCCGGTGAGTTAAAAGAGCATAATATACAATAGTGCAGCAGGTTTTTGAACTTTTCTTTGGGGAATAGCTCAATCCGTCCTAGAATTGCAATGTCTAGGCAACTAAATATAGGTGTTTAAATTGCCACCATTGTCTGTTCCAGCAATATCGGCGATACCAAAAATAGTATGCGAAACCATTCACGCACTAGAGCTGCACGATGAGACACCTTCATGGAAGATTATGGACAACAAGGGTCGCGTCACGGTGGTACTCCACTGGGACCAGCGACCGCAGGCATCCCCGGCCGCGCGCTCTCCCTCGCGACAGCCCAAGCCCGACCGGCGGCCCTCCCTCGTCATCCAGACGTCCCTCGACCGGCCGGCGCCCGCGCCGCCGCACATCACAGTCGTGAACCACGACGAGCCGGGCCCGGCGCCGCGCAGGCTGTCGCGTGCGCCAGGCTCGCTAGAGCAGCCAGGCGGCGTGCACGTGCACACGGTCGATTGCCGCGCCGCCGCCTCCCCCGCGCCCCTCGCGCGCCCGCCGCCCGACGAGTGCGACTTCCACTGCTGCGCGCTGCACGAGGAGGGTCGCCGCATCGCCGTGCACAAGAGCGTCGCCACCTCGCCTATCCAGGACGCACAGCCGCGCGCCTCGCCGCAGGGCCGGCCCAAGGGACACGTGCGCTTCCTCGACGCGGAGTCTGCGCGCCGCGGCGACCGGGACTCCTCCGAGAGCGAAACAGAGAACACCCTCGTCGAGGACGAGGCCGTCACCTCCGAGAAATTTCTCCTTCTGATCGACCAGCTCAGTGTCGACCAAAAACGGCACCTCACCATCAAGGACATAGGCATCATCCTCGAGCGGCTCAGCTCCAAGATCCTGGATGTGGAGCGACTGGATCGCGAGTCAGAGTCGGACGACTGCTACAACTGGACGATCAAGGCGACGATCAGAGGGGATGCGCTGCGGGAACTGGGCGTCATCTACAATGGAAACTACTATGCGATCAGCGAACACCCCGGCTATCGGGAGGAGAACGAAGAGGCCGGAGACGAGGGTGAGGAGGAAGAGGAGGAAGATCGGCTCTGATCGGGCCTGTGCGGCGCCGCCGTGCCCGCCGCCGCCGCCGCCGTGCGCACCGCGCTGTGCCGCATCGCCGCGCGCTGACCGGCCGGCCCGCCGCACTCCCGCAACACGCCAGATAAGCGTGAAAGCAATATTCGTTACTAAGGTTTCGTCGTCGATCCGAGCGAAACGACAGGATCGGCCTGGTCAGGATGACCGTCACGTAGTCCCGGCCGAGCCGCAGGCACCGCCGGCGCACGCCGCCTGGCGGCCGCGGTGCCGCGCCGGCGATGCTCAGACGGATCGCCCGCCGAAGTGAATAATTAGAGACTTATATATGAAATTTGTCGCGGCCCCGCCTCGCGCCATGACCCGTGTCAGTTGGCGGTGCGGGGTCGTACCCTAGTTACTAAATAGCGGAATTATTGTAAGTAAAACTGACTTCCTATCGATTTCTAAGGTGATTAATTAAGTGTAGCCGGTCGTGTGGCGAGGGCCGCCGCCTCGCTCGCATAGCGTACGGTCGTGTGGCGAGGGCCGCCGCCTCGCTCGCATAGCATACGGTCGTGTGGCGAGGGCCGCCGCCTCGCTCGCATAGTGTACTGTGTATTATATTATGCGTCACCGGAACACAACACCCGCACAAATGTTTATCATCGAGGTTATTGTCAATGTTCTTAGGTAAATAATAAATTGTAGGTGTGCGCTCCCGCCGCCGCTCCCCGTGCATCCGTTGTTTCGTCCGCCGCGCACGCCGCGCCGTGCATCGTTCGCGTCGCACGCGGCGCGCGGCACCACATAGATCACTCAAAGTTGGCCTAATATTGGGGAATAAGTTTCTGTATAAACTCATCATCATCATCGATGCATCCCGTAGTCGACGAAGTCTATAATAAAAACACCAGTGTGAGACTCATAAACAATAAATGATAACGTTGTAACGTAGAGTGTGAGAGGGCGGGTCGAGACTGCCGATGTCACTCGCACACGGAGGAAATAACTTGCTCATGTATTCAGTTAAATATGTTATTGTATTGAGGAGTCGTTGTAGGTCACAGACAGCGACAGACACTGACGCTTGCGCACAGCCTGTGCCGACACTACCACCTCGACGGTCGACCACCTGCACACGTCGGTGGCTCGCCTCAGAGCGACAGTTCCAATAGCTATGACGACGTTTCAGAGAGAGTCATAACATTAATAGATATATAAAAATTATTATAATTAATAAAATTGAATGTTAAAAATAAAAATGGTTGTATCTAAAATACGAATATACCTACCGTCATGCATCAGTCATCTTGCTACATGGGTATTGGTAGTCGGTAAGTTGATTCTTGTATTTATTAGCTTTATGGTATCGTAGTATTACTGTATAATGTTTTTAATTTTTGTATAGTACGGAGGTCGTGGTGGATAAATGTAACATAATATTATAACAAAACAATGTGGTTTCATAAGTTTTACAGCCGGGAGGCTCTCATATTGTATAGTTATCTAAGGTGTAATATTAACGATTATTATTGGATATTATTGAAGGAGTACGTGAATACATTGTTTGTGATGAGGTTCCGTTTAGTTGACGTCGGTGGTGACTGGCGTCAGGGCGTCAGAGCGTGTCGAGTTAGTTTCGCGTGACTATGTTTGAGCTGCGAGTGGCGGGATCGCGGATGCGCGAGCTTTTTGGAACGAATCGAATCTGTATCGTATGAAAGAATAAATGAACAAACTGTGATTGCTACAGTATTTTACATAAATGTCGAATTAGGTGATAGTCCTCTCATCGTGTCCCAAATGTCGAATTAGGTGATAGTCCTCTCATCGTGTCCCAAATGTCGAATTAGGTGATAGTCCTCTCATCGTGTCCCAAATTAGGTGATAGTCCTCTCATCGTGTCCCAAATGTCGAATTAGGTGATAGTCCTCTCATCGTGTCCCAAATCGCTCGTGGGCCCACTTTCCGAATGTAATACTTGTATATTATTTATCATTGTCTTTTTTCTTAATGGTTCATTAAGGCCCCATTTGACATTCATTCCTAATTTGACTATTTCTCAACGATCAATATATTTATATATTCGATATAATTATATTATGAACCTATTTTCGTGAACCGAAAATATACATTTTGATGTTTTGATACATTATTGTATAGAATTTGATTTTAAAGTTTGATATTGTGACTTGTCCTAAAGTAACTTAATTTTCTATTTACTATCGCTATAAAAGTTTAAGGGAGGCTGTAAGTTTCGTTAAAAAAGGTTTCATAAAATAAGTGGCCGGGTTTTGAGATGTCAAGGTATTTCGATCCGTGTTTGCTCTACGTCACACTTATATTTTATATGTGCGACAGAGAAAAAACACGAGTCATATTCTGCAATTTTGTGCATATTCTCGACGTCATAGTGTTGACTATGACGTGGAATGTTATACATTCTGACGTCGTGTATTTTCGACAATGTGGTGTCGAGAACTGGTTCCGATGGAAAATCTCTAGAAGTTTTATAAGGTAATACTGAGAGTTCGATCTTCATTGTCATAAGACTGTAATTTTTATGTTGGTCCTGTCTGAAGATGATTGTCAGTACATTCATAGCAATCTTCACGCTGAGTGACGAATTGTCATATATGACCAGTTGCAAGACTCAAAAAGGCATACCTACTCCTAAATCATTGCCAGATTTGAAAAATGCTGAAAAGTAAGTAGCTCAGCGTGTCGTCTGCCTAAAACTGTAACAGTCGCGCATGTGTGCGTCCAACTTAATTATGTTGAGTTAAATCATTTCTACATTCGTTTGTACAGCTAATGGTGAGTATGGAGTTATGGTTCGTTACGCACACGATATCTAGATAAAACGTTCCGTTTTAATATTTTTATGTGTATAGGAGTAATGATAAATTGTAAAAATTGGTTTGTGACGCGTATGATCCGCGGTTGTAATTTGGGAGGCGAGGGTCAAGCAATGCAACTGTGTATCTTACCTATTGAGAGCAGCTTTTGAATTTACGAAGGAGAGGTTACTAAAAGAGGATATTTTGGACATCTGTTGCATTGCTTAAAACTTCGAACGTTGTGTACAATGATATTGTTGCATTGTCTATTCAACAGTGGCATTTAAATCATTATAATTTAATTACTATCATATTGTGGGTAAGAAATGCTTTATTCGTGAGCTATCTGGTATGGAAGTAATTCTATAGATTTGGTAAAACCAACGAAATGTATTTGCCTTTAAAATAATTATCATCAAATTAATGGAGCAATTGGATAATAATTTGTAAGAAGAAAACATACGATTCTATGATGTTGGTTGTACTTCCAAAAGAGCACTAATACAAATTAGTTTGAGATTTAAAAGCAAAATTGTATTTTAATCGGCGAATAATTGTTACTTGTAGTAAGTTTGTTGACAAAATCTTGATAGTAATTGAATTATAGACTTCCATGCCTGTAGAGCACTCGTTGCCTCGTGGTGCAGATAATAGTTCCATGACTGAAATAATATTAAGTATATCACCTCTAACTGTTGGACTCGCGTGTAACAATATTGTAGCTGGGGACTGACGGGGCGATTCTTGCGCATTTGGGCTAAAACTACTTTTTGTAGAAGAAATCAAGAATTTAAATCCCTATCAACACGAATTAAGTAATTGATGTTGTTAATTTATTTAAAACAAGAATTTATTGTGACATAAGATCAGCCCTCTTGTCCTCAGCAATACCTTCCAAATTGTATTTCATTCGAAATATGCATACCTAAATAATGATTAGATAAATAATAATATATAAACGGTAACAGAATTTTCGAAAAACACTTTCGTTTTCGAACCTCGTTTTTATAGGCGAATAAATAGTAACGTCAATGTTTTTTTAAAGTCAGTCTTTAAGATGGGTATTGATTTGTAGCATTTACTTGTAATCCAACTTATACGGACATTAAGAAATATAAATAAAAAATGATCTTTTAGGATCATTGTAGAATGTCAACGTTGTATGTAATGGCGTTGCAAATTATACTATTTAACGTCAAGTTTTAAAATTATTATTCCTCGCAAATTGAACCTGTGAAATCCAAAACGTGGAATTGATAAATAGCAGTGAATGCTTTAGTCTGTTTCCTGGATCCGAGCAACTGTTACAACTCAGTACACAACTTAACGTGCAGTGAGCAGTCGTGCAAATACAAATACGTAAAATATTGAATGTTAGTTATTCATACACTATATAGCACTTAGGGGACTCGTTTTAAAGTTACGTGCCAAATCGTTCTTATTTTACAATCCCATTGTAGAACTCTAACTTCGACGTCATGTTGTAGAAAATAACGTTGCAGAATAACACTGCTTTCTCTACTAGATAATTAACGTACCGTAATTATTGTAACGTTATCTTGTACAGTGTGACGTCGGAGATACGTTGTAGAGTTTTATATGAAATGTCGAATAAAACATAATGTAGCGAATTTCGTAATAGGATGCTAAGGACTGGTGCCCTAGAATATGCCATAAGAATTGTTGTTTTACAAGTGCCAATTTATGAGTTGTAAGTTATATTAGTTAAGTTAGATATGGCACGTACGAACCTTTTATAAACACATTTATAACTGTATTTTGAAGTATGGGTACTTTAATAGCAATGATTAAAAGAGCATAATTGTGTTGTGCTATAGTGTGTAAAATGGCAGACGCAGAAAATACGAACTAGGTATAGTTAATAGATATAGAACCAACTATAGGCTGTAAAAAACCTAAGTTACCTTTGGACAGATAAAATTTATCAATTAGTTCCGAAAGAACAAAATTACCCTCCTTGAGATGCAATTCTAATGAAAGTTGCATCTTTGTTAAAAGCTCAATTTTCTAAAAACGAAGTTCTCATACTTCAAAATGTGGTAGCCAACTCCGATTGGAACACGTAATGGCATCGTTCACTCGTATCATACGTAATCCGAAAACATTTATTTTTGTATTCACTCGACGAACGTGAGGCAGACACCAGCTTCTGTTAAACACTCGATTATTACCCAAAAACTTCACTGCCACTAATTTAAAAATAAAAATATTGGAAACGAACTGCTGTTTTTATTATTAACTGCTTAAGACCCTTAGCTATTCACAACCATTCGACACGTTATCGAATCGAAAATGACAAATTTTCAATTACTAATATACCTTGCCCTCGACGGCAAATATTCGTCTGAAGATCTGTCAGTTGATGTTATGTTAAATTAGATTTGTAAACAGCTTTTAGAGGACTCTATTTATTACATTGATTGATCTTCGATTCGGCACGGAAACGTATTGAACGGTTGTTATTAGCTATAGAGAGGGGCAATTCCGTATTTTACCCAACATTTTTGACAAGTTTTTGACATTGATTATTCGCTGAGATGAGATTGCGAATCAATTTTGAACGTTTCTAAATACGAGAATTATTAACCTTCTATTTTATTGTGCTCTTGCTAAGACTCAAAAGTCAACTTTGTCTATTCACATAACAGAAATTACAGAAAGGACCGTGATTCCAATTTTCTTTTGCTTCATCGACGTTTTTTAATTGCTTCTTATACAAGCCAAATAGTAGCTGTGGCATAACATAAATCTAATACCCATTCGATTCAGATTTCTAGTATACTTATAGGTTCCATGATTCCCGCATACGTTATTAAAAGGCAAACCGAGCACAAAGTGAGCACGAATTTGAGTTTTTTCTCGCCTGGGGTAGACGCAGCTTTATAAGTTTGTTGTTACTTTCTTGTGCATTCACAAAACAGAGTATCAACATATACAGTGTGAATCTTCATAATGTGCACATATCGAAATGAAGGAAACTAAGCTTAATTTTATCGGCGGGAAAAATCTTTAAAAAAAAAAACAATACCTAATATTATTATAGCATTTTTTAAATTCTCGTTCGCTGCTGTGACCCCTGTGTAAACAAATCGGTATAACTTTTAAACGAAACGATCTATCAAGATGAAGCAAACTCAGTAATGAGTGGAGTCAGGACGGAGACAGGACGTCCTCATATAAACTAAAGAAAAAAAAAATCGCTTTCAATTGAGAATTAAGGGTTTTTTAACACTTTCACTGTCCATGCATTACATGTAATGCACTGATGAGTTAGCTCCGTACGTCCGTGCATGACATACAATACACTATTAACCACCTAGAATAGTGTTGTTCACGAGAAACTTGAAAAATCAATCAAATAAAAAAAAACAGATAATTCTTTCAACCTGCCAAGTACGTAATCTGTTTCCCTAGGTTGCCATATCTAATATGTAAAAAAAATAAAAGTAAAACTTGGTATATTATATTTTAATCAAACAAAAATAAAAATGGTTTTTCTTACTAAAATTCAACTTAAATAAAACTTTTTTTTTTATTTCTTTGGGGGGTCTACGCTAATAAACTTTTCTTGAGACATAATAAGTCACCTCCACAGTCGATACAATATACTGCATTAAGTGCCACACAATTAACTTTGTATCGTGGCACTATGTCACCTAAATCGTCAATGGCAACAAATGTACTTTTACAATCCTCACATTTGCCTGAAAACATTAATCCCTCGTCGTTTAAGTACACCATTGTGTGTTTTGGTAGAAATTTAAAAAACAGTTTTGTCCATATAATTCTTGGTAGACCCAGATTGATTAAGTCACATTTTAGATCATGTACCTGAATCAAAAAAAAAAAATACTTGATCAACTTGGTAAGCTATAATATAGCTACTCGTAAATAAACACAAAAGTCTTAAATGCCTTACATTGTCCAATAATGACACTTCATATTTTTCCAAACTGGCGTCGACGTACGGTTTCAGTAATTGGATGACTTTCGCAAAGCACAAACTATAAAGGCGTTTTGGGTCGTTTCTTTTACGAAATAAGGACTCCACTATTTTTTTATAATCCATTTTTAAACTATCTTAATCCACAATACAATGGCTCAATTTTCGTAATGGAGATAAAATTTTCATTTATTTCTTCATTATTCTTTTTTCAAAAATCATTATTTTTTTTATTCTGACATCCCGATTTAATAATGAACCTCATTGGAACATGAAAGACAAAAAACTTTATTACAAGCTGTACATTCAGTTTGTACTTGCTTCGCTCCTTTTCGGGCATTAGAAGCAGTCGTTTGACTAGTCATTTTTTTATAGCAACCAGTACATCGTCGCTGCACTATCCTTCCGTTGGGTTTTCGTGGTATATTCGTTAATTTATGTGTCATATTAAGTACTGGCTGTGTTGGTGATGGATCTCGTATGTTCAACAACTTTTCCACAATCATTTCTTGACCTTTCAACATTGTCATTGTTGTTGTATTTATTTAATTGAATATAATTATTGAATTTACAACTGCAATAGAAATAAGATCTATTGCGATCTTTTTATACCAAATGCAAGACTTGCGTACTGGTGAGTTATAACTAGCAAGTTAGTCGGACAGGTCTATTCCTAATTTTCCCTTGTTATAGTCCATGATCATTTGCGGTTTCATAATTGGTCTGCAACCTTTTGTCATTTCCATCTCCTTACCATGGCAAGTCGAGAGCATGACAACGTCTCTTTTATCATGCCACTTTAGAACAGTCATACAGTCATTTAGCATTTCGGCAATTTCACCCGTTTTCAGTATAGCTTGCGCAACCTCTTTTGCCAGATGTCGTCTGTTCCTGCGAATGGTGCCACAAAAATCCGTGCTTCGCTCTTTAAGATATCTTGCTAATGATACACTGGTGTAATAATTGTCAGTTATAAAAATTCTCCCTTCATTTAGTAAATCCTGTCCTAATTGAACTACTAACGAACCAAGTTTATCAAGACAAGCTGTGACTTCATTATCTCCTGCAAAAACTTTATAATTCCATGTGTACCCTTTGTCTGTACACAATTTATAAATTCGCATACCGTATTTAACGGATTTGTTTGGATTATATGTTCTAAAAGTCAGTCTTCCTCGGAATTTCACTACAGATTCGTCAACTACAATTACTGGTCCTGGTGTATTATCCTTTTAAAATTTTAAATGATTTTGTCAATTAATGGCTGTATTTTAATAAGACGTCCTTCATTATGATTCGTGTTATCAACGAAATGCCAGCATCTCAAAATTAGACAAAACCTATTATAAGACATGTGGATATTGTGAAATAATGGATGATAGTAGTTTTTTTTTTATTTTTCCAATATGATTCTATTGTAGGGAACGGAATCAAACCAGTTAATAATATAATGCCCAAATATGATCTCATTTCGGTCCTAGTCACCGGCGTCCATCTTTTTATACGCGAATAAGTTGGAAGATTTGCTTGTTGCAAAAGTTGACTCGCATACGTATTTGTTTCCGCTATCATGAAATCGATTATATAATCTGTCAAGATTTGAAAAAAAACAGTCCACAAATCGGAATCGGCATTGAACTGATGAAATTGTCGTTTACTCAAATAGCCTGTGAAGCATTCTCTTTCTAAAGGTAGTATATTCATGTTCCAAGACGGTATGGTTCAAAGACGCCGCGAAATTATTTTCCATTAAATTATTTTCATTTATGAATTCATTAATGGCTTCAATAGTTTCTTCGAGTCCATATAAGTATTTGCAAATTCTCTAATCGTTCTAGTACCTCATCTTCACCATCACCATCTTCTAAAATACGCACTAAATCATAGCCTGGTACAATCCGAGTCATGGTTGATAAAATGAAGCCAAGACCAGTAGTAGAAAATATTATAACTATTCACCAATAAACACACAATCAAAAACAAAATGACATTGTCAATGTCATGTCTATGCAATTTACTTATCTATTATGGTACTTATTTATCTCTTTCGTTTTCCTCGTAGAGTTTTATCAATGAAACAGTCCGCCAAAATATACACGAGATCAACGATTTAACCATGTTTGTTACCTATACATCGATCGTGTTTCGACGTACTTGGACAACACTATTGGTCGGCGGTTGATGTTCATACGTCCATGCATTGTATATAACGCACTATTGGACGTGCAATAATTGTATTGATAATTGTCTTAGGACAGTGAAAGTGTTAAAACAAAAATCTGATACTTTTTCATCAATATTTGCATTAATTGTTAAATTTCACAATAAAAGCCCCGATTACCTACCCTTTTTTATTACTTTAAATTATTATCCATCGTATCAGCTTTCAAAAAGAAAAAAATACCATATTTATAACTGAATCACAACATTTCCTATCAACTGTCTGCAGCCTTGCACTCGGCTACGTACGAGTACCATACTGTAGCAGGTAGGGACAGCTTTTTATGCGTTTTTGGTTTTGTTTTTTTTAATATTTATTCCGTCGATAAAATTAAGCTTAGTTTCCCTCATTTCGATACGTGCACATTATGAAGACTCACACTGTATAGGAGGATAGCCGAAGGGAGATGGTGATGATGATTTGAAGGATTAATATCCTATCTTTTGAAGTTTTAACGGATTGTTTGCCTAACGTAAACTACGTAAAACTTCTAGCAGTCTAGTTCGCGTAAGGAATTTTGTTCTTTCATAGATCCTAGAAAACTACGTATTAAAAAGTCCATAAAACATTCAATTACAGTCCTGATTAAACAGAACCCGTTCTTGAATCTTGTCTATTTCAAAGATTGTGTTCACCCGGCAATCTTTGAACGCGGCACCATCTAAATTTTAAACGAGCAATGAGCAATCGAAGCCCGAGCGCCGTGAAATATCTTGTGAAAAAAATCAATTTCGGCTCGCCAGTAAGTGCAGTCATTATCGAGTTACGGACTTTTTACAATCTCACGGGAGAAATGTAGTCCTTCGGTACACCGCACATGCGTGGTGTTTGTTACATTGTCTAAAGGTGTTCTCATAAATGTAGGAAACTAATAGGTACTGTACCAACCTACTTCTAAACACTCGGTATTTTGAGAATCCGGGATTCTGAGATGAAAGGTTTGTACCTAGGAACATTTAGCGATCAGCAGATTCAAAGTAGCGTATTTTTTTTTCTAGCTTCTTTAACTACGTACATATCTACTTACATTGTCCGTGACTTTTAAACTTTTGATGGTCTTCGTTTTTTCTACTTATTTACGTTATAATTGTTTGTTGAAATTAATCTCGTGGTCACACTTAGGATCGATAGGTACTTTCTCTGCATCATTTTCATTTAATAAAGTATATTATTGTTATTTTGTACGTTTCTTGACATTTCTCGGGACCCTGGGATCCCAGATCTTTGGAGGGCATACGAGGGGCCGAAGCCAACCAGCAGAGGTCCGTTAGACGTTTTTAATTAAATGAGGCACCAACCGGCGATTATCCCTGTTCGGACTATACAAGTGCACCCAAGGACAACCCCCGGTTGGTGTAGGACTATGGCAGGATATGGAAACGAAGATAATGGATTTGGGTAGCTTATGTGGACTGTTTACTATGGAATGACTATGGCCCCTACCTGACCAATGTTTTATAT
The DNA here is from genome assembly GCA_916610205.1 of Griposia aprilina. Taxonomy (NCBI): domain Eukaryota; kingdom Metazoa; phylum Arthropoda; class Insecta; order Lepidoptera; family Noctuidae; genus Griposia; species Griposia aprilina. The sequence goes on along the minus strand of OU744295.1, from coordinate 1,553,118 downwards.
AAAATACACAAATAAAATGGCAGGGGGTAACTTGCACACTCAATAATGGGCCCCGAAAACGATCGCTAGCACATAGTGTCGTAGCGACAAAGGGGCAACATGTCCTGAGGTGCTTTTGGGGAGTGGAGAGGTAACCCACGGCTATCAGGACAATCCTGGAAGTACGGCCAAGATCCCTACCAGCATCTTACTGGAATACTTCCTTCCTCCGAGCACGTTTGCTCTTGCAAATCTCCACTCTAGCCGGCCAATATAGGCAAGAAAGAGGTGGGAGCTCTGTTCCTCGTCATTGTTCACTCCAGCCGGCCCATAAAGGCAAGCCAGAGGTGAGGAACAAGACATCTCCCGGAAGATAGGGTCCGTGGGGTCGCTACTGCCCAACGGCTCGCCACATGCTGCCCTGCGGGTTTTTGTATCTCTCTTGGTCTGGGTCCTCACCCAAGACCTTTTACGGCAAAGTAAACTCTATCGGTACAGACCTAGAGTTCAGGAGCGCGCAAGCCCTACCACGACATCAACGTAGAAATACGGTGGTGGGGTTATTATTATTATTATATCCGAAGACTTACCTGCCGACTCCATGTGCTTTTTAAGCTTTGTATAGTTACAAAGCAGTAACCTCCGAGTGATTGTATGAATGGCTGACAGACGTAGGTATTCTCTGACTTAACGCATCTAGCCAAAATTACCTGACATAGGAACATTCAATTTGAAATGTGGACTAAGGATTTTCTAGAACGTTATCCGTCTTATTACAAAACACGATCCAACTTTAGCCCAAGCCTCAATTTTCGAGCCAGTTTTTAAATTCGAATTTTATGCCGACTTTAGTAAAGTTCTTAATATGTACATAATTGACAACCTAAGACCGGACTAAGTAGTCAGTTTTGTTGAAGGAACTGTATGTCGATTTCTGTTAGGTTCTTTCAAAAACAGGCTCAATGGTATAAACCTAAAGAAAAATCTTATTTTGTAATAAGCCCGTTTATGTTTTCCTGAGCAGATTAAACGGGTAATGTATGAAAAAGAAGAAACAAAAGCTTAACAGTTGAGCATTTAAAAATATGGCCCTATTACATGGACCATAAGAGCAATTCGAATAATTTAAAAAAACAATGTATATTCAAAACGTAAAGAAAATACATATTACATATGTGTATAAAAATCCAGTTTACATGTGTATGGCAAAGACTAATACTAAGTTTACAGAAAATCCTTCTTCAAAATTTACCTACATTGTTTTTTCAGTTCCTGTCAATATCAGGCATGTCTTGTTCCCAAAAGTTATACAATCATTTTGTCTAATTGCAGTTTCATAAATAAACTCTTTCTAATTTATCTTAACACCGTTTCTAAGTTTCCGCCAATCAAAAGCAATAACTATGAGGTACCTTAGTGCTAAACTGCCGCAGTGCCGGAGCATGCCTTTCTATTGAACCGTTACGTCTGATCTTAACATATCTGGACTAAGCGTTGAAGCCTGAGTCTAAGTTACTAAACTTGTTCTGTGCATACTATGAGTGAGCGCAGGACTGTGCACGCATCAGAGCCCGTTTCTCCGCATCTTTCAACTTATCAAGAGTATCTGCCATCTCGCACCAGGGTTCGTATCTTTGGTTGATGATCATAAGTTTGTGGACCGTAGGGTTCCGGAGGTCCATCAGACGAGATATGTTGTCGCGGCTGCGCGATGAACATACAACGTCCACCTTTAACAAACAAATACACATTTTAAAAACAATTTTTCTTGCATACTCAACCTATAATGTTCCCACTGCTGGGGACACAGGCCTCCTCTCTTCGAGAAGGAGTGGCCACACGCCCAGTGCAGGTTGGTAGATGTCACATGTCTTCGAATTTTTGGTTCTAGGACATGCCGCTTTCCTCACGATGTTTTTCTTCGCCGTTTTGAGAGCAGTGGTGATGAAACTATTTACACAAAGTAAAGCGCCTGCCTGGGTTCGAAGCCACGACCTACAACTGGTAAGTCGAGGCCGATACCACTAGGCCAACACTTACACTTTTCTTATAGACTTGGAAGTCTTAAATTTCTAAACGTATTCTATGAATCGACGCATCTAGCCTGAATAAACTTTATTATTTCTTGTTAGAACATCCTCATGGATATCTTCCGCCCTGAGGCAAGCGAAGGATCTGTCAGACTCTTACTCTAACTGGCTAAAAGCTACCCCGGTGTTGCCGTTTCACACTTGGACTGAGAATCATGGGAACTTGTGCGCCTTCTTCGATCCCCGGAACCCGATCTAGCTAACATATGAACGTAGAATGTGAAACGTGGACGAAGATGATTTTCTCGAACTTCACTCCTGGGGGTCTACTCCTCCCTAAACTCGACATCCGTAGCTTCGGCCAAAATTACGGGCGTTTCCTACACCGTTATTAGTCTGGGACCCGAACTAAGAATTCATGACAACATGATTTGACAGTTGTTCCTGATCCCGCTGTGTTCTTGCCCGTCAGAAAAATAAAATATTCACTTGTTTTGACGGATCAACTACTTTCGGACAAGCCCGTAGTTTCATTGACGGACTAAGAGCTAGCGCGCACGAGTGACTTTCGCACCATGACTGTTTTGTCACTCTTGTCCGCACCCTAATTACGTAACACACTATCAATCACAATCTGAATCATTTTGAAAGCTATTGCTAATCCATTGAATAATTTGTCTGCTCAACAACGTAAACAACGCAATGAATGTTGTTGAACTATCAAAATGAAAGCCATTCTTACTATTAGTGTGTTACGCAATTACCCCGTCGGTCTGTGGATATACATGGAGATGCGCGCACATTACGACGACGTGACCACCTGGTGACACTTTCGTCCGCCGACCCGCGAACAAGCTCGTGACAAAACTGTAACCACGCCGCTACGGTTCAATAGACGCGCGCGCACGAATGACAAAATTGTCACTCTCCACGCAACCCTTGCGTTCCCGCTCCCTATTCGCTTTCCAACTATTGACATGGTAACACGTCAGCGTTTTCTCACAGCATGACTGTGCACGAGCACTATATAGCAAATGATGTGCTGATAGTTCAACCATATCATGATCAATCTCATATTCAGACTCAGGACAACGGTGACAAAAATCACTTGTGACCGCAGCGCGCTACCTCTTGCGAGAGTAGACCCCCTCTGCAGCACAGCACAACCATTCAACTGGCTCTCATGTAGAAAATTATACATTTTCGATAACCTGATTTGGCCATAGATTTAAAATTAAAAACCGGCCAAGTGCGTGTCAGATAACGCACAAATACAATGAAGGGTTCTGTCATCATCATCATCAGCCTATATTCGTCCACTGCTGGACGATGGCCTCTCCTAGTGAACGCCGTAGTTGGGATGAATTTATTCCAAGAACAAACTTAACATTGTAGTTGAAAAACATGTTCTCCCATACGTTCCAACTCCAAATGTAAGTTGGTCGACTATTACTCGTAAACTTGTAAAGCCTACTTATCTTGGATAGTTTTCCTTTTAATTTCGTTATACTTATATATTACTGCCGTGAATTCTTTCACATATCCAAAAGCAACCATTTAGCTGGCAGGGACACACACTTGATTCTAACAATTTTTTTTAAATTTAAATCCTAATTTTACGCAAACGGATCTTTGAATCGAAAAATGGTTTTCACAGAACCCGTAATTTAATGGCCTGTCAAACGATACCCCACCCACACCTTGGGATAGACGACAAAAAAAATACAGCCACACTTTACGTGAACAGGAGCTACCCTAAAAAAATTGCTTTTCATGATTTTATTTTACCACTTTGTCGGCGTGATTAATATGTAAGTATATCTATGTCAAAATATTGCATTCTAATACTAAACAGTCTCTGAGCTAAGCTGCAGACGGACGGACAGACGAACATGGCGAAACTATTAGGGTATCTTGTTGACTACGGAACCCTAAAAACAGGCGTTGTGTTAATTGACCAATATGTAAGGAGGTCCATATTCAGTTAGATAATACGAGGAAGATTTAAAAAAAAGGACGAAAAGTCACTCCTTCTCACTCACTGCTCCTGCTGCTGCAACGTTTCATTAAAGTAAACAGTGCACTTTTATAATATAGACGTCCCAACTGCAGGTAGACCGCTAAGAAGGCACGACAATCTCAAAGTTTTCCTGCCCGGTGTGTATACTTTCACCCGTTGCACTATTCACCTCTTACGGCTCTCGACTGATGTGAAGGAAATAAACGGTTCATATTTTATGGCTGAATACTGGACGGCTAAGATAGTTCAATGATCGTAAAATAAATGACATACCTTATGTTTAAATGACCATATAATCATACCGAACATTAAGGATATGGCTGTACAGGTGGAAAGGAATAGAGGAATAATTTCCCAATAAGTTCTAAGGGTGTACCCTAATTTCAGTTTCCTTGGGTACGGTGTATCGTATTGCGTGGCTGGTATCATGTCTGCGTATCGCACAATATTTACTTTTGGAGTGACTTTTCTCGTCAGAAGCAGTTCAGCACGAGACCTATACGTACTTCGTAAGAATTTTGAAAGCATTTTAATGGAAATTGAAGCATTAACTTCAATTATTTATTTTCCGAATATATGTTATAAAATGTTAATGACGTAATTGACAACGTCAAAACATTCTATAATCAAATAGTAATAGAGAAGATAATAAGTAAAGAGTTCGTAATGTCCAAAGAGATTTGACACAAAAACAAAAAACAAATCGTTCACCTGATGCGGTTACCTGTGCTCTCCGCTCGGAGTAACAGTGTTCTGTGCCGCTGTGTCCTTATGTCCCTGTGCTCATCTTTAGGTATTTCTTCAGAAGTCTGGGCTTCAACGTGTTCAATAATCTACAGTATATCACCTTACAGAACCTTCAGCCAACACTGTCCATTCGTTTATTGATTTGAAGCTTGTATACTCTGTGACAGCCCGAACTTGGTAACTGTGTTTGCAAGTGTATTATCTATGGTTTGCAATACTCTGCAATACTGCATCATCACCGTCGGATTCATTTTTATAGATCACCATCACTGGCCGTAAATGTATTGTCGATGAATAAAAATATACTGACGCAAAAGTCGGATGAAATTCAAAAGTCAAACGTATATTTAAATATAACAAAATAAAATTTAATAATAAGCGTAATAATTATCACTTCGTTATATATTTTCAGGCAAATATGGAATTTTTGTACAATGGAATGCAATTGCGTGATTCATAAATTATCGCGTAAGAGAACAGGTATGGGTAATAGATTCAACTTCGTTGTTTTGGTTATCTTCGAACAAACTTCTTGGTGCAAAAGTAACGTTCTAGTAATTTTCAGGCTTATCTTTAGTCATATCTAACCCCATTAGAATCTATGGAATTCTTCTAATTTAATGTTCACTAAGGTAATTAACCCGTTTGTTTGCAGACGTCGCCGGTGTGAGAGTCGGTGATGAACTTGCGCACCCCACGACGTCGCATCTCGCCCCGCACCAAACGCAAGTACCGGGCCGTACGGGAGTTTTTCCGGCGGGCGCTAGGTAACCAACCAATCATAACAGCATCCAGTAATTTGAATCACCTCACACGCTAACTACCTGCTCACCTTGCAGGTAGCTCATCGCAACCGGATATTAAAATAAGTTCCAGTATAGCTCTTAATGTTACTGATCTAAAACGTAAAATTGTTGGTCTCGAACAACAGTTAGACGAAGTTAATAAGCACTGCCAGAACATTGCGTGTCTAGACTGCACCGGGAGGGAGTCCGCGAGCTGTCTCAAGACGAACGCGAGGCACGAGGAGTCCAGCTGCTGCATGCCGACGGACGTGAAGCACGAGATAGAGACGATCAGAGAACAAACTGATTCCTCTACTGGGAGAAAGTTAAATAGCATCGAGACGAAATTTCTATACAAATCCTCAAACGGTCAATACAGAAAATCTGAAGATAGCGAAAACCATTTGATAACCCAAGATGTAATCGGTGCAACCCAAACTCAGGGGATGCTCTGCGATTACGGTGAACATGTTTCTAAAGCAAAAACTAAAAAAAGCAAACTGCAAGGGTTATCTGATTATGGCGCAAAATTACATAAATATAGAACGAGGTCTGTTTACGAAAACTTCGCGTCTGCTAATTCTAGCAGTAGTTTTCGTTCACTTATAAACCCTCGAATGCATCATTCAAACCCTGGGTACTCTGGCCATCCACGTGATATAAAGTATCTTAAACAAGAATACGCGGAACCTATACCTCCGCATTATCATACAGAGAAGAAATACAAAGAGCGCGCGAAACAGAGTAAGAATGTGGTTTATAAAGAATCTTACGAACAGAAACCAAACAATCCTCGTAAGCAGAAACATCACAATCGAGAACTTGATCAAGATTTTATCGCTGATATTATAAAAAGACAATATAAGCCGGTAAAAATGTTTGGAAGAAAACAATCTGATCTCAGCCAGATCTCAGCACCTGTTTGCCGGGATCAAGAGTATTCACTCCGTGAAGATATACAGGAGGGTACAGAGCTATGTTCATGTTGCTACGATGGACAAAAGCATAGAAGAAGACACAGCGACGTCAGTGAAATGAGAAGTATTTGCGACACTCGTCTCTACAGCTCTAAGAAACATACCCGAGAAAAGCATCGCAGGGCTCGTGTAGACATATTTAATAATTCTGATGCTTACGACTTTATTCCCGTCAAAGAGAAGTCTAGCCCAAAGACTCGACGGAAATTCTGTGAGGATAATATGTTACCATATGAATATTATAGGGAAGTTCCACCGTCACCTAGGACATTAAGACCCCGGCTTAATCTGAAATCACAATATAACTCGGACTTCGAAGATTACATGGCTCACGTCAAGCATACATTTAAGAAGGGTTCACCGTATAGGCGAAGGTATCAACGCGAGCGCGTGCAGCTGGAGAGTGATGTAACATCAGTACAAGTTCCAAATGTTATTAAAGCGCAACCACGCAAAACACACAAACATATGACATGTCAGGTTGAGAAAAAAGGACTTTGTCGGCAAGACAACGCCACGATGAGCAGTTTCCAATATGTACCATATGCAAATGACCAAGTAAATGTTACTGTTGATACAACATTTAATAAAACCGAAGAAATTAGAGGGGAAGAAATACTTGTTGATAAAACAGACAAAGCACTATGCGAAATAAAGGATATCCTACAAAGTTTTCTACACGAAATAAAGAAAGAAACAATTGCGTCACAATGCGACAAATCTGATGTCTCTTCAAAAACTGGGGACAATATCCATTTGACAAACGAAAATATTACTAAATTAAATGGCGGCGCAATGCCTAACAGTAGGCATCTTATTAATAACAATTTTGGATTAGGTTACAGTGCTTCTCCGTATATGTCGTCGTTTCAAAATCATTGTTGCTATCCCTTGATGCCTGTTTGTCCCATGACCTACCCTATAGCCATGCAGAATGGCTATATGATGCCTAGCCCAAGTTACACATGTACAAACTGCGTCAATGCTGCTAAGGAACCTGCTCATAACGAACATTGCTGTAATAAGGACACCGCCACAACCTGTCATACTGAAACCTGTCACACAGAAACCGAAAATCTTATTAAAGAAATTTATAAATTTGTTGCCCAAGGACCAGTCAGAAAAAAAGATCGTGAAAGCAGTATTGATAGACATGAAGCTAGAAAAGCCGAAGCCAAACTTTTAACGTCAAGAAGTGTCGGGGAGAGTTCTAGACTTACCAATTCTAAACATGATGCCAAAGTGGGAACACCCCCGCTCAAGTGTTATTCAAAGAGTTGTGAAGCGATAGGATCAAGAATAAGTTCCGAACCATATATTAGCACAACTAATGCAAGTTATTCAGATACTATTTTAGAAAAGCTAAGTTTACAAGTAACGCAGTCTACATCTGAAACTGAAATGGAAACAACAACTACTGAGGATAAGGTGAGAACCAACTATTTTAAACCAATTTAAACCTCATTCGTATGGTACAATCTCTCTGTAGATAATCTATCTTATGAAGAATCAAAAATAATTCCCCTTTTTATTTTCAGTCTAAACGGAAAACATTTTCAAATGTTCTGCGGTCTATTGGTTTTTTAAAGAAGAAGAATAAAGATGTTATTGAAGAACTTAGCGAAAGTGAAAGTACTATAGATGTAGAAGTAAAACCTAGGTCACCAAGAGCATCATGTAGAGACAGACCATACAGACAAGATATAATGAATTATATGATGCATGAACAGGAGTACTACCACCCACCGACCATGCCGTCAAATTATCAAAGACCTAATGAATATCAACCAGATCCACCATACAACCCAGGCTTACCAGACTATGCGCAACCACCACCAATCCATGACATGTACGCGCCAAGAGCGCAGCATTCGAAGATGCGAGAACAAGCCACTGCATCTCCCTACCCTTCTAAACAGCCGCCTACAGCTCCACCATTTCACACCACCTATGATAATCCCTACAAGCCTATGCAACAGCCACAAGTTCCTCTCTGTTTGAGGGAAATAGAAGTGAAAAGTATTGGCACACAGAGCGTAAGAAAGATGTCAATCTTCCGTAAGATCAAAAAGAAGATGCAAGCTCCAGCTGATGTCCAAGTCGAATTCAATCAGAACACTTGCTCGACGCAGACGCAGGCGACACCAGCCCGTCCAACACGACCACTAATGAAGCCGTTGTTTAACTGGAAGAAACTGCAAGCTAAGGCCATGGCAGAGCACGGTAAGCTGAACACTGATCCAATGAAGTTCTCTTTGAAGACTGAGAAGGAATTAGCTGCTGGTGATCTGAAGTTAAGAAATGCGATGCTAAAGAAATTGTTTTATAAAAGGAATCCTTTCTCTCCAAGGAACCTCATAGTACGGACGTTGTTAGGGAAAGACAAGTCGAGTTACGGTGAACCACAAGTGGGTGGTCTTAGACCACGGATGTTTTTGTAATTTTGTGTGAAGTCAGTGAAAATTATTGCGTTTTCGTTTGTTGTAAGAATATTGGTAAAAAAGGATTGAATGTGTTTCATTTTTATTAACGACACAGTAGTGCACGGACACGCTGGGCAGCGCGACGGATTCCGTACTCTGTGGTTTGATTAACGATGAACGTAGAACAAGCCAAGGAGCATGTAAAGCGGCGTTTACAAAGTTTCACTTTTGATAACATCAAAATTCTTCTTGGGTTGATGGCAAAAGTAAAAATATTATATCATGTTAGTTAAATTGGGTCCAGTAGGAGTAGTAGTGCACGCGCCAATTTGCGCTTTTACAATTTCTAACATCACGATATTATCGTGGACGTCCCCATCCGCGTCCATAAAATGTATGGAAATACGCGCACGATATAATGTTATCGTGGACGAATATTTAAAAGCGTCTTCATATATTTCCATAGATTTTTACTTCCCTATGTTATCGTGATACCGTGGCCTCGTAGACGTCCACGATTATATGGTCACGTTAGTCATGATAATAGCGCACATACGCGGCATCAGCGCTGTTTGGTCCTCTGAAGTGCAAGTGTAGGGACTATGGAAACAGCCAAATAAGTATAGGATAGGATGTTAAATAAGAGTCGTAGGGAGAGCCACCACAACAAAAAAAATATATTTAAAAGAGTAAGAGATCAATGCGATTTATTAATTACTCGAAATCACACTCAGTTCCTCCGCTAGGAGTGATAGTGTTCTGTGCACAGTCCTCCTCCTAATCCAAGGCACACCCTGCACCTGGACTCGATTTTCCTTCGCAATGTGACACCGCCTGGTTTGGATGGAGCACTTATCACGACCAAATTACCTATACTTAACAAAAAAAAACCTCAAAAAATATTTATGGCACTCAAACTGGCTGGTAAAATTCTTCTTGGATTCAAAGATTTTACATAATGGAATGTTCATGTTCAACGTCCATTGATTGAAAGGTGTAACAAACGTCAGAGAGCCAAATGTGAGCGGCCAAGATTGCTGGTTCTTGTAACCTAGGTTAATTTTTATTGTTAAATGACATCCAGAACTGCTCAAAATGAAATTATTTGTTGGAGGAGCACCCTTTTTCAGGTAACAGGTGGATTGAACCTGTCGTTTTCCGGAGGTAAGTCGACGTTAACTTTTTGCTTCGACCCCAACTATAAGCATACCGTTGGCCTACCCTGACTATAAGACAACTGGTTGGAATGTGCTTCCACACCTGCTTCTCTTTATCGCCTTGTTTGTCTGATGAACTACAACGAAAACAAGTTGTGGCAGGGTCTTAGAACACTGGACACTATCATTACAAAAAGTCCTTGATGGAAGATGCCTGCTCACCGCTCACCACGAACAATCGCACGTACCGTAACTAATTAGCATTCGGCTACGAGAGTGAGTAGTGGTTGCGTTAAACAGAGCGTCATCTCGCACGCAGCGCGAAGGTTGTTTAGCGGGGACGTTCTCGTGCAAACAGAGCGTCATCTCGCACGCAGCGCGAAGGTTGTTTAGCGGGGACGTTCTCGTGCAAACAGAGCGTCATCTCGCACGCAGCGCGAAGGTTGTTTAGCGGGGACGTTCTCGTGCAAACAGAGCGTCATCTCGCACGCAGCGCGAAGGTTGTTTAGCGGGGACGTTCTCGTGCAAACAGAGCGTCATCTCGCACGCAGCGCGAAGGTTGTTTAGCGGGGACGTTCTCGTGCAAACAGAGCGTCATCTCGCACGCAGCGCGAAGGTTGTTTAGCGGGGACGTTCTCGTGCAAACGAGCATCGCCCTTTTGAATCAGTATAAACAAAATGCAAAGGCCCGCAAAGGAATTTTTACAACAACGAGCAAACTCGCTTACGAATGTTCGCGGTTTGCATATCTTTAACGTTATTTAACGAAAATGTAACAATTTGCAGTGCACTGGCAACATGAGCACAGAAAAATTCGACGCCGCAGTGTGTAAAAAACGCTTCAAGGGCATCGAGAACTTCCTGAAAAGGGTCGCTTTTAATTTAGGTAAAGTATGTATCTATTTCCACATTACACGCCCAAAATGAGGTTAGCATACTTATTGCCTTTATCCAGGGACACGTAGGTACACACTGATACCTTATATGCTGAAGTGTGTCGGTCTGTACTTCCGTAGTATTTTCTGTGATTTCACAAATAAACTGCCAAACTTGCCTTTAGATGATTTTTTGGCGGAAACGTGGTGCTTGGAATAGGATATTAACAATTATATGATGAGCTAGTACAATTTGATCACCAAGCTGTAGATGCCGTAACAATCGAACTCATACCAGAAGGTCATATACATACATACATAAACTCACGCCTTCTTCCCATGGGGGTAGACAGAAATTACAGAACGCCACCTGCTACGATCCTTACATACTCGAAGGTCGTATACTAAGTCCCAAATAACAATAATTACTTTTTCAACACATTTACTCAAAAAATGCGTTTACGATGCCTGTATACATTGTTCGAAAGTTAAAAATTACGCACCATACAATGGAACGTGCCGTAAAGTAGGTACTCACACCTAAGTACCTGTTTTACCGCATACTCCGATGTATAGCGCCGTGCGTATCCTTTACGGTTTATTTTAATTTCCATAAAAAATATATAAGAATTCCACCAAGGAGTTTCACTTTACGAGAATAAATAAGCTCAATAATTGAACCTCCTTGGAAGCGCTTTTGCTCAATACGTTTGTCTCACTTTAATACTAAAGAGAAAACGAGACGAAAGATGTAGTTCTAATTTTCACCACGCGCACATAGCGCCGATTTGTCAACGATTGTTGCAACTTTCAGACTGATATTTATAAACAAAATAATAATATGAGTTCAAGCGAGGAATCTGATATTAATATTGTACTGTTTTCTCGAACATCGATCGTGCTGAAAAACGTTGTATGACACACGTGCGGAAATTGGTATTTGGGTGAGGCTCACAGAAAATGTACCATCACACACGGGAACTTGTAACGTACGATAACACATTGGAAGTAGGTAACATACTGGAAATATTGTTAAGATTAGTTCACACGAGACTAGACTATTTATTATAATGAAATTTCAAATAAAATACTATATTTATGAAATACTATTTATTTAATAAATACAAAAACTTCACTAACATTATTTATTATTTCTTAATTACTAATTGTCAAATAATGAGGTCAAAATTTGTAGTTGAAAATGCTTAGAATAGCTTTTTTAATTTTTTGTTTTCAGTCTTCAGGTTATAAGTTTCTTTTCTATATTGATTCCTCTTCCGTTTTAAAATCTGTGCATTTTCTGCTGAAGGCACTGCTTCAGATTTCGGTTCTTCTTTGCTTTTCTTTTTTCTCTCTCCACTGCTTTCTAATATTTTCCTGCACACACGAAGAATATTCTGCTATTTTCTTTCCATTTCGTTTTGTTCTATCAGCATTTTTTTTTTCTGTGTTAAGAAGTTTGCAGGATTTTTTTCTTTCAGCCTTTCCCGATAGAGCTTTCTGTCTTTTGGCAGGCCATAATGGCAACTGCAAAAAAAAAAATGCTGGAAAAACATGCCATGCAAAGCGTAGTGTGGGTTGGCCTTCCGCGGACCAACGACCATATAAAAGTTGCGGTTACGCGTTTCATGCAGCTGGCTCAGGACCGCATGTTTTGGGAAAAAACTTGGGGACTTTGTCCATCAGTGTACATCTCAGGCTGTTGATGAAAATATTACAATGTGCACTAAGCTTTACGCTTTTCCCGTGTGTTACATCACACAACTTCGTAACACACGCAACACACGTGAACAAACATACGTGAATAACATAATGTAAAATCCGTGTAACATATATAATACAATGCAAAGTAGTGAAAAACTACATTATTCAATAATTTACATATCCTTCTTAATTGTCCTGAGTCATAACAAATAAATGTTATTACTTACCATGCAAAATTGCCTCCGAAAAGTCGCTAAAATCCAATTACGAAAAATAACACACACACAAGTACTGCCATTTCCTTAAAAACCAAGATGTCTGACATGACACTGGCATTTAATATTGAAAGTATTATTATCGCCTTCACAAAAAAAAAACATCACACGTGTTCCTACTGCCTATTAGAAAAAAAACTATTAAGTAATAAATTGTTTGTAACACGTGAAATATTATTGGAACATTTGTTTTTTAAATCATAGTTTTATAATTTTTTGCATAATTTATTATTTCTACTATTGGGATAGTAGTTTTATTCCAATACATTTTACATATTACTAAGATGTCACGATAAACAGAACACACACGATGAAATAAAAAAATAATGAATTCTATTAGGGGTGGACACATTTGATTTTTCTATGAAACAAGAAGTAAGCAATTTTTTGTACCGTCATGTTTTTGGTTAAATTCAAATAAATTAACAATTTAAATGGCCTGATATTAACAATTGAATAATATATATATACAACACACGAAACAAATAGATTTATTTATTCAGAACTTTCGAAATATTTTTTTCTTTACTTAAAATTCGGCTCACGAAAAATATGGATAAAGTACATTTTTTGTGAGCCTTACCCATTTACAAACTCGTGACTATGGTAAGCCCTCGACTTTGTCTCGGGCTTACATTTGATAACTCGTTTGTAAAAACCAACTTACCGCACTAGTATCATAAATAACTATTTTATCTGTTTTAGGCAACACACAATCGCAAACTGAAGTTAAAATTATATCCTGTATACCGATAGACGTCACAGACTTGCAACAAAAGATAATACATTTAGAAAAGCAACTGGAAGACGCCACCTTGGCTTTACAATCGTCACCATCGGAGTGCCCAGAAAAATCTTGCAAAACCAGCAAATTTCAGAAACTTAACAAATCATTCAGAAAGCAGTCCGTCAACACAGCGATCATAGAATCCAACTTCCCTAGCTTTACAAGTGAAGCGATATCTAGTAAATCATTAAATTGTGATCGATGTACAAATTCAGCATGTTTGGAAAACAGAGGGAAGTCTAATGTCTCGTTCGTATTAAATGGTTTTAACACGAATACGGCACCTGATATACTCTCGAAAGATAACTCTAAAATATTTCAAGGCGCAGACCAGGCAGTAAAGCCTAACAACATGGATCATTACTACACCCAGGAAGTTCAGCCTTACAACATGGACCAATACTACAGCCAGGAAGGTCAGCCTAACAACATTGATCATTACTACGCCCAGGCAGTTCAGCCTAACAACATGGGCCACTACTACAGCCAGGAAGTCCAGCCTAACATCATGGATAATTACTATACCCAGCCAGTAAAGCCAAACAACAGGGATCATTACTGTACCCAGGAATTCAAGCCTAAGAACAGGGATCATTACTGTACCCAGGCAGTCAAGCCTAACAACAGGGATCATTACTGTACCCAGGAAGACAAGCCTGACAGCAGGGATCATTACTACACTCAAGAAATAAAATCTAACAACATGGATCATTACTACACTGCACCTAAGATATGCGAACCAAAAACAAACAACCAACGACAAACTTTATTTAAAAAGAAGAAAAAGATCATTAAGAATAAAAAAGGGACTTTGCCATGTGTGTACTACGCACATACTTATAGTTCTCCTTTCATTAGGTCTAATTTAAGTGAAGAGATGCCAAAATACGACAGAAATGACGTTATAACTCGTTCGTATTTGGCTGCAATGGTCAGCAGGCAATATAAACCTGAAGTGTTAGGAGATAACATATCCCTACAGAGTCAGTTCTCATCACCTATCTGCAGGGATGTGCAGCAACACAGCGAAGGAACCTGCCCGTGCGAATCTGACATATACTCGTGTTGCCACGGTCCATTTCACAACATTGACGAGCACGTCCATAAACAGAATAATTTTCAGAATTATTTGCTCCACCAGATGAACCAGGGTAGTACTTTCTATGACACCAATCAATACGACTTAGTACCGGTAAAGGAAAAACCAGTAAAGATCGGAAAAGACTTAGAGAGGTCACGAAAAAATGAACTAAGGCCTTATATTGACATTAAATGTTGGCCAGAAAATGTCCGGGCAAAGTATCGTTACCATTCATTAAACCCTCTACCCACGACTAACTACTATACTGCGCGACCACGAGCTGATTATACTATCAGGGACAAACTAGATAGTTATGGCAGAAAAATGCCCGTTACAGACAATAGAACAGAACCAATTGCAAGAATTTTGGCAAAGCGGAGAAAGGAAATATATAGAAGAGAGCGGTCAATAAACATTGAGACATCGAAAAGCTGTTCTATTGACTTTGGAAATGTTTATCCTAAAAAAACTTTCAAGAAACCCAAGAAACTAGAAAGTTTACAACCGATTCTAGTGCCCAAAAAAAATGCCGAATGTTTGACCACTGTTATAAATAATATTGAATGTCAAACAGAAATGAGCACCATCGAGGTGAACTCGGCCGATGCTAAAACAACAGCAACATTAAATCAAATCAAAAGTATACTTCAATCTGTTCTAGCAGAAGTTAAAGTCTCTAGTCAAACAAAAAAGCTGGGTACTCAAAATAAACCAAAGCAAGACGCAGTCGTTCAAAAAGGACCATCACATAACAACATGCAGGCATCAACTTTCATGAATAGTATTACGTACAGCCCTTACGCTATGCACCCCTCTCCCTATGTTACGTCGTGCTCGCGACAGATGAACCCCAGCCAGTACTGTTGCCCACATGGAGGAATGAAATGTTTTCACAATTTTCCAGTTTTCATACAAAACCCAGGGGGGCGACAAATGTGCTCCAGTTGCTACCGCAGCTCTCAAATAAAACCTGGTGGTATGAAGCAAGCAACGACTGCTACTAACACTGAACAAGTAAAAGAAGAACACAGTAAGGAAACTGAGAAATTAATAAAAGAAATCTACAAATCCATGGCTCTAACCATGGATTTTCCAAACAAAGACACTTCGCTAAGCGAATATGATGAAATTGTAAAATCTCTGCATGGTTTTACAACACCAATAATTTTGAAAACTGAGCCTAAAAAACAACCAAAAATAATTAGAAACGTAGTGCAGGCTGTATCAGAGTTATTTATGAAGAAAGACATGATAGAAACATCAGATACCTTTAACTCAACGGTTGAAAGCAAATTAACATCTCATGAAGCAAGTATGCGATCTCACGCGGTGACCAGTACTGAGACAGAGTTTAGGATGCGGATGGATAGGCGCGAGAAATATTTGCGCTCTAAAGACAAGCAGCCCGTAATGCCTGAAGTCGAGGACAAAACGTTTAGTGAAGCGATAGTACAGAACGCCGACAGCATCACCGAGTCGGAGACATCGAGCAGCGAGCCCGATACTGATACCACTATCGTTGGGCAGGTGCAGAAAGACGTCCCGGAACTTAAACACGTAAGCGTTCGCACACACTACTACTGAATTAGTCTTAGTTTTATGATTTTAATTACATATATTTTAATTAAGTTACAGAAAAAAGGAAAGGGAGGCTTGTTTACCAAGATGTTCAAATCTGTAAAGCTGTTTAAGACGAAGGAGAAACCAAAAAAAAGGTTTGAAAAAACTGAAAGCGAGGAAGAAACCACCAGTGACTCCGATGACTATCAGACTGTATACAGCCAGAAAATCGAGAAAAATCCGAGGCACAGAAGTCGGGCACACAACCTGCCAAAGCGTAAGACTCATTCGAAGATATCCTACAATAAAACTTATCAAAGGGACAGAAGCCCCGAGAAAAAGAGGTCACCCTACATGGAGCAAGAGTACCGGAGGTACTGGGACGAAAAGCTCATGTTCTACAACAATAGGCCCCGGTACTCCTCAGAGAGGCAGTACTCCGAGAGGTTAACTCCTCAAAAGCCGAACTACTACCGAACATACGAGGCGAGAACTGCGCTCGTCCAACCTAACACGCCAATTCCAAAAACTGAACAGAGTATAAGCAGAAAAAAGTATAATGAGAAAAAATCGAACATGAAGTCTGCATCCAAGGGGATCGCATGGCTCAAGAAACATAAGATGGGCATCCATTGTGGCGAGCAATGGAAGAAGTTTGTACTTGAAAGTTAACTTAATAGATACTGGAATGGTCCCTCTACACGTTGGCCCGACATGCGCCAATGTAAGCCACAGAATGTCTGTATTACAACGATAAGTTTACGCAAATGACGGTAGTTCAAAATTCTGATAACAGTTTATAAGTCTAATAAGGCGAAGATTGGCTTACGTTG
This sequence comes from Griposia aprilina, assembly GCA_916610205.1. NCBI lineage: Eukaryota > Metazoa > Arthropoda > Insecta > Lepidoptera > Noctuidae > Griposia > Griposia aprilina. The sequence continues at coordinate 1,535,885 of OU744295.1, read as the reverse complement.
GCCCAACATGTAGAGGAGGCTTAACGATAAGTGTCGTTTTGTGGTTTTTTGTTATCTGTCTTTGTAAGTGTGCATGCCTTGTATGAAAATTTCTAATAAATATTTCAGTCTTTACGTTAATATTTTTATTCAAATATTTTAAAGCCAGTTTTATAGAAAATATGTTTATAAACATTATTATGTAGTCTTTGCCACTCATAGTATTTTTATCGCACGAAACAACGTGCGCTTTAGGTACTAGTGTTATCAAAGTGTACAAACACGCTGTGAATGTTTGTGTTGTGTCAGCGCAGGAGCTCTCGGTACCGTCCGAGACAATGGCGAAGTCGGGTGGTTGTGTGTGTGTGTGTGTGTGTGTGTGTGTGTGGAAGGGTGTGGGAGGGTGTGTTTTATGTACCATCCGAGAACGTGCGTATGAATACACAAGGCACGACTGAGGACCTTTTCAAAGCCAGGACCTTTTCAAGGGTCCTCGGTTTGACTTGACCAAAGATTCGTATTCTGCAAGCGATTTTGAGTCTTACGAAAAAGTTGTCTGAGGCTCGGTTTGATCAAGATTATTCTTATTCGTACACAAGCATTGTGTATCCACCAGGTGCCGCCACTGTCGCCTCATACACGGCCACTTTAGACTCATTTCACATTAATTTGTAGCATTATCCGAGGACCTAATGTTAACTTTAACAGAAAATACCTCGGTTAGGTAGCTTTTCCAGACAATGTGTATTTAAGACCTCGGTTAGCTAGATTTTCCAAATAGTGTGTATTCTAGTCCTCGTTTTGAAAGTTTTCCTCGTGTGTAGAACACGAATATGTGCTATCATTTAAGTAAAATTATGGAGGAGAAAATTGAAGGTAGACTGAATCCTTAAATAAATCGTTAGTAGCTACCATGGTATAATAATATACTTCGCCAGGTATAGCATCCGAGACACAGTGGTCACGTGGGAGACACAAGCCTGCGTCATCACCGCTGTGTTACCTGTAGTGTGTGTATTATCGACGACCCCATTTGCCTGTGTGGCGCAGACGTAGGCGACTTAGATCACATTTTTTTTCTCCTGTCCTTTATATGACCGTTCATCCTTTCTCAGTAACCTCTTGTCTCTCCGTACTTCTTTTCCTACCTCAATACTTTCTTTACTTTGTACAAATAGCTTTCCTGTCTATAAATGCATAAACTCATTCATTACTTTAAATAATATTAAGATGTAGGTTTTCGTCATTGTATTTAGCTCATTATTCATTATGATATCACTGTAATTAAATAATACTGATCCTATAGATGTAACCGTCCTACCTAAATCCCGTTATAATTTTTAATAATAATATTTTCGTTTCCCTAACTTTGTTTCCTTCATAATAAACAAACTAAACGTGACATTGGCTAAATGCACAAACCGTGCGAAACCATAAGCAACAAAAAAGAAGTATTTATAATTCTATCCCTTTTTCTATTATTGCCTTACCTCCTCATAGTGAGGAAATTTTAATTGTAGCTATCAAAGTGCATCATAGTTGTCTAGTTTCTATTTACATTCCTCACCCTTCTTCTTCTGTTCTGCAAGAAATTAATAATCTCTTTTCCTTTCTTCTAAAGCCATTCTTAATATTGGGGGACTTTAAGGTAAAGTTCAACACCCCAAAAGTCAAGGTCGAACACCCCAAAAGTCAAGGTTAAACTAAAATATGCTCAAATCTGAGAATAGTCGACGCTGACCCGCTTCACGGGACTCCCATTTCTATCTGCAGGGTTTAATGGAACCTAACACGAAATTGACGGGGGCTCGTTTGCTCGCTCACTTACGCCCCCATCATCCCCTTCAAACCTAACCTGTTCGTGTCGGGACTTAGGGCACCCCGGCTCGGACAGGATAGGTTTGAAGGGAATAGAGAGGTATTTTTTATTGAGCAATAGGCAGCCTAAATGAAAGTTAACTAAATAGTTTTATCAGTTTTTATTAAGTTAGTAAAGTTTGAAAAACTTGTGCTGTATCTCGCGGAGTCAGTTACTCCCGTCTGGGGTCCATCCACGAATAGATTGTGGAATTGTCATTGTAGCTTTTTATGATCGAAACCTGTACAGTTTTTTCAACTCAAGTTAACTTGAGTGCGAATTTCTCCATTTCCCGGGACCCTAGGTAGCGTAGGTCATCTATTACGTACCTGGAACAATAAATAACTCGTTATTAGAGCAAGGCAAATTGCGGGGTGACTAAAACTGAATTCTTTACCTTTTCGGGAAGAGAGAAGGAAAGAAGAATTGTTTATCCCGACACATAAGACAATGTGCCTCTTGTTGGTCGGGATTAACAATTTATCTTTACCAAAAAAAAGTCTAAATACACACTAATATATAGTCCTCCAGACCGTATTTCGGACATGGCGGCCAATCTCAACGGAGACTAGTGTTCGGCGCGGGAGATGTTATAGTGCACAAGTGTGTGCGCAGACACAGGCGCACCCTCTCTTCCGTCACTTTCATAGTTCGATGGGACGGCAATCCGACACGACCGGAGAGAGATCGGCTTCAACGGCTTAACGTGCGCACCGAGGCACGGGGTATCACACCGCCAACTTCCAAACTCCGGGCTGTTACTAAGAAATTCGTAATGAAAAAACCCAATAATTCTTTGCCCGACCTGGGAATCGAACCCAGGACGCCACGATCAGCAGTCGAGACCCACGAGACCAGCGAGGCAGTTACACACTAATACAAAGTAGCCAAAAGCCTCATATTCAACAAATAAAAGTTCATAAAAAACAGTAATGCTCGTCTTCACTACCAATAGAGGACACCTGAATGTAATGCCTAAATATTATTGCACGTTGGGTTCTCAACTCCCGGCGCTGAGCCAAGCGTTGAATATCTTACAGTGCGCTTGTGTTTAGGCATTACATTTAGGAGTAAAAGCTGAGGACACAAGGGCGACGCGACTCTAGTAGAACTATTTCTTGTGAAAACTTGGTGGAAATTGTTATACAAGAGTCGCGTTGCGCCTGTCTGCGCGAGCCTTAAAAGTTGATGTTGCCCAGTGATAAATTCCGCCCTGCATTCATGGGAAACAAAAGTTGAAATTAAAAAGTACAAACAAACTAAACACTAAAGCAGCATGATTTAGTGTTGCTGTCTCTTAAGATCCAGGCCTACTAGTTTAATGAGTCCCGAGGTCGCGATATCGAGGGAGACACAATAGATAATCATTGTGCCTCAAACATTAAGCGCGATTCAAGAGGTTAAGATACAGAGTTTATATTTTTGTTTGTATAGATTTTTGTAGCCTTTAACTTTTGTAAAACAAGTAGGTGCCTATGTATCATTTTAGTATATCTACCGCTGTGCTCAACCTGTGTCTATGTATTAGTTTGGTTAAATAAACATTATGAATTATTATTATTAAAAAAAAAACATGTTTCAGACAAAAACCTGCTTGCAATGTCGCTGCAACAATGTTACACCGCGTTTGGTAAACATTTGTTGTAAAATGTAGAGAAAAAACAAGATGGCCGGGGTTAGTTCTGATTTTGGCCACGCGCCAAATGATCCCTGTATATACATACACTCACCTATAGAACAACATAGGCAAGGGTGCAGTGCTAAAATGCCAGAGCGCGTGCGCGTCCAAGATGTCGAGCTTTGGCGGAAAATCGAACAGCTCGAACGTTAGCACCATGCCCGACAGCAGTGTAAAGGCCAGCATGCGCCACGCGTAGCGCCGGCCTAGCATCCACTGGAACCAGGATACTCCCAGCCAGATTAGTGATCCTAACACGCCTGGGGAAATAGCAGGGTTTAACGTGAGTGAAGATACTTGAGATCCTGCTAACATCACCATAATCCGCAAATCGGAGTCGGGAATCGGGAAGTCAGTTGTTTTTTTTTTTTTTGTAAAAAAGATTTTATTTTTCACTTTTTAGTTGGTACCTACCACACATAAATTCACTACTTGTTATGTAAATAACAGTGACAGGAAATTATTAAAACATCATCAATATAAACTAAGTGGAAGAAATACGCAGTATTAAGGATAAATCAAAAACTACTGGTCAGAACTTGATTAAATATTGACCACATGAGAAGCACCAACTTTCAAATAAAAAAATAATCATCCATATCGGCGCACCTATAAAAAAGTTCTGAGGTAACACATATACTTAAAAAAAAAACAAAAAAAATTGTGTCGAATTGAGAACCAGCTCCGTTTTTTTGAAGTCGCTTAAAAAAAAAGTCGCCATTGGACAGGTGTATGTTGCTCCGAGTCCTGTTAAAACCTTGGAAGGAATAGCGTTGTCTGACTTAAAATCAAACAAATGATTGAGTAGACCACACGACGAATGAGCATTGCCAGAGATGACGCGATTACGCAACTTAAATTCAGTCTTAAATTGACGCATCAGCATGACTAGTAGGTAGTGGTGGTTTTGTGTAAAACTTCAATCTTAATTAGGTATTTTTTTTTGTACGAACTGAACATTTTGGCATATTGAACCGTATGAAGTAAGCCCAACAAAAGGTAACTGCTGTAAATGGTTGAAGAATTCCCTCGACTGCCTATGGTCTCCATCATCAGACCTGTAATGGCACTTATAACCCATATGGGTACAAAGTTTTCATCAATATAAATGAATTAAGTCCAAACACAACGTATGTGCTGTAAATCGTTGAGGAGTTCCCTCGACTGTCTTTCGGTTCCATCATCAGATCGACTCCAACCTTCATTAAATTGTAGTGCTTTAAAATACTTAATGAAAAAATTAACAAACGCACTAGTAGCCCCTACGATTTTCGAAGGTTATTTTCGATTTCTCTGGGATGCCATCATCACATCCTGGTTTCCTTACCATGTTATCACCCTTGGGATATCTCCTTCCCAACAAAAAAAGAATCATCGAAATCGGTTCAGAAACGACGAAATTATCCGCGAACACACATAAAATATATATACGGTCGAATTGAGAAACCTCCTTCTTTGAAGTCGGTTAAAAAATGCATCAGATTCAGGAGTATCACGGGATGGCGCAAATTCTGTGGTAGCATTGAATCTTGTCAACAAGCTAACAGAGTAAGGAAAGTACTGGCGCAGCAGAATATCCCTGGGCGCGCTACCCGCCGCAAACCTGACAACACACTAACTTCCTCTCGCCAGAAGAATCGAAACTCACTTCCCTGGATGTATCTTCGCGCAGGTAATCGACTGGCAAGATGTAATTCAAACACCATCAGACAATGATTGGTTGTATGCACGCAGGGTCTTCACGTTGGAAAAACTCCAATGGGCCATCCGGAGTTTCCATCTTTTTAAGGCAGCTGGTCCTGATGGAGTGTTCCACGCCTTACTACATTGGGGTGGTACCTCTGTCGCAATTAGACTGGTGCCCGTAATGAGAGCATGCCTGGCCTTTAGATACTTTCCCAAAGGATGGCGGGAAGTGAAAGTAATATTCAGCCCTAAGCCAGGCAAGGGTGACTACACAAACGCCAAATTCCATCGACCAATCAGCCTGACCTCCTTCATACTTTAAAAAGGCTGTGTGATAGAGAGCTGCGGGACGGCGCTCTGAAAACAATACCGCTACACGGTAATCAACACGCATACAGCTCTGGTAAGTCGACCGAATCCGCTCTTCATCTAGTAGTCAGCCAGATAGAGGAAGCGATTCACCAGAAAGGTACATGCCTGGGCACTTTCATAGACATCGAAGGAGCCTTCGACAAAACCAACTTCTCCTGCATCAGCGGCGCCCTCTCCAGACATGGAGTAAAACAGATACTAACGGACTGGATTACAAACATGTTAAGCAAACGAGTGGTTCGCCTAGAGAATGAGCAGCAGTTGGCCATGATAGTCAGGTGCCCCCAGGGAGGGGTGTTGTTCCCCGTTCTTTGGAATCTAGTGATTAATGACCTCATCACCAAGCTCAATAACAACCGCTATTACACAATAGGTTATGCAGACGACCTCGCAATCCTTGTTTCGGGGAACGTAACGGGTACGATCTGCAGAGTAATTCCACTTTGCCCCACCAAGCCCGCCACCCTGGTGTGGCAAAGTGGACTGCCTAAAATTTTGCAGTGGAATATGCCCCACTATTCTGATTTGATGGGGCGGATAACACTAGCATAAACACTTTGTGGATTCTGCCCCACTAGGGTTGGCACCTCAGGATTTGTGGTTTAGGCGCATTTGGGCTAATTCTCATTTTGGCAAATCAGATAAAACCCAGGATAAACCAGGATTTATTTTTTGTCCAAAAATTAAAATTCAGAAATAGGAGGCCTCGCCAAAACAGAAACTCGATACCAGTTTAAATTAAAACAAAGCTAACAACTGATTATTAAGCTGCTACTTTCCACCAGGATGGATAGAGTGTCGTAGAAATGAACCTATTCTCCTTTTTTATTTATAAGGCGTAGCCGACGGAGCCCCGCTTCGCGGGGCTCCTACTTCTGGGCGGTTTAAAAAAAAATAACCACGAAGGGGACGGCGGGGTCTTTCAGACCCCGCCATCCCCTTCTAACCTAACCTGTCCGAGTCGAGGTGCCCCGAGTCCCGAGCTCGCTTCGCTCGCTCTTGCATCCTATCCCCGATTGTGTAGCGTTTGTTTTTATTGTAATGATGTCAATGAATGCAATGTTTGTTTTCAATACAGTACTTATTTCAATAAACATTCCCAAATTTTGAGTAGTAGCCCTAATGAGAAGTAACCCAAGTGAGAAGTAGCCCAAGTGAGAAGTAGCCCAAGTGAGAAGTAGCCCAAGTGAGAAGTAGCCCAAGTGAGAAGTAGCCCAAGGGAGAAGTAGCCCAAGTGAGAAGTAGCCCTAATGAGAAGTAGTCCATTAGCGAGTCGGTTGCCAAAATGAGAATTAGCCCAAATGCGCCTAAACCACAAATCCTGAGGTGCCAACCCTAGTGGGGCAGAATCCACAAAGTGTTTATGCTAGTGTTATCCGCCCCATCAAATCAGAATAGTGGGGCATATTCCACTGCAAAATTTTAGGCAGTCCACTTTGCCACACCAGGGTGGCGGGCTTGGTGGGGCAAAGTGGAATTACCCGATCTGCATCCGCACTAAGCAAGCACTACGTATCGTAGAGATGGTGCAGGAAATATGACCTATCAGTGACCCCCCTAAAATCTGAACTAGTCCATGTTTACCCAAAAACGTGCATTAGTCCCTTTCCGCCTACCAAAACTGGTCAATTCAGAACTACAGTTGGCCAATAAAGTCAAGAACCTCGAGCTCTTTCTAGACAGTAAGTTAAACTGGATTAGTCATTTGGACAACAAACTAAACAGGGCCTGCATAACCTTCTGGCAGTGCAGGAGAATAATAGGTAAGAAGTGGGGCCTATCCCCTAAAATTATACTATGGCTGTATACCACAGTGATCCACCCCATGATCACCTACGGGGCCGTAGTCTGGTGGCCCCACACCAACCTAGTTACAGCCTCTAACAAAATACAACGCATGCAAAGACTAGCCTGCATGGTGACTACGGGCTGCATGAGACTACCCCAACTGCAGCAGTCAAAGCCATGCTGGGACTACCACCGCTCCACCTGTTCATACAGCAGGAAGCGATAATGGCGGCGGCACGTCTAAATGCACTAGATCTCTGGGGTAAGAGAGACATACCACACACCGCGCTGCTTGAGGCACTCAGCAAGGAGTTCCCTATTACGAAAGCCATAAATAACCGGGAACACAAACAATTCATCTTCGATAAAAAAAAATACAAAATCCAACTTTACGAGGATCGCCGATACGAGGGCTTGTGCCCAGCAGAGCTGCGCATCTTCACGGATGGATCCAAAACAAGTAGTGGCACAGGTGCTGGATTCTTCTCGGAGAACTGCAAAATACGCATAGCCACACCATTGGGGGTCAATAACACAGTGTTCCAGGCCAAGTGCATGGGTATTTCTCTGGCCGCTTCGGCCATTATGGCCAGGGAAGTTAAGGACCACTCGATCCGCATACTCTCAGACAGCATGGCTGTTCTGCAAGCGCTAAACAGTCACACAGTTGATTCTGGGCTAATATACGAGTGCCACCAGAGCCTCAACCAGGTGGGTAGCCTCAATAACATAACCATTCAATGGATCAAAGGACACAGCGGTTCGCTAGGTAATGATGCAGCTGAAGAACTTGCCAAGAAGGGATCGAGCGTGGCACCAGTGGGACCTGAACCCATCCTGCCAATCCCCTTTGGGTACGTACGCACTCTGGTAAGGAAGCGCACCAGGGACCAACACCACAAACTGCGGGTGGACACAGGTGAGTGCAGGCAGGCCAGGGAAGCACTCCCTACGGTTGATGGCCGCCTCATGAAACAGGTTCTCAAATTTACTAAACAACAGCTGCGTACAGTTACAGCAGGTTTAACTGGCCACGGGTCATTTAATAAACACCTCTTTGTCATAGGAGTCACAGACAGTTCACTGTACAGGGCCTGCATGGAGGACGACGAAACAGCAACTCATGTGCTTCTAAACTACCCGGTGGTCGCCACGTACAGAGCTTCGGTAACCCAGGTACACTACGTGAGATTGTCAGTAACACCAAGGCATTTCTGGCCATCCTCGAGGAGCTGGGGTGGATCGAATAATCGATTTTCCCACCTGTACGCAAAATACGCGCATTGACGTGGAGTTGCGGACACCAGCCCGTATTACCTATTGCCTACTTTTACTCCGCGTGTTCGTGCTAGTGTGTTCCACAGGTACATAAGTATACGATTCAAAAAAATTGCACGACCCGTACCCGTATAGCCTTTCATGGCTATTGTGATTTTTTTCTCTATGCAACAACATTCAAATTCCTTTACTCGCCCTAACTTACCGAAGAACACGTTGACTTTCATATTGTAGTCGTAATTGATGACGCCGGAGTACAGGTACCGCACATGCGTCACGAAGTAGAACAGCGGCACCGACAGCAGGACGAACGTCATCAGCTTCGCCTTCTTGTAGAATACTCTGCAAGTAACAAGGATAAACTTTTACAGCCTTACTAGTTACTAGCTTTTGCCCGTGGCTTCGCCCGCGTGAAAGTCGGAAATTATCCCACGTATTTTAGCCCCCTTAGAGTGATTCTACAAAAACGCTGAAACACGTGATTCTTAATTTTTTACCAAAAGCATAAATGCTGGGTTTCCTATACAAACTTTCATCCCCTATATCACCCCTTTTAGGATTATTTTAGATACCTACATAAAGTAGCCTATGTCTTTTTCCAAGATGCCATTTATCTCCTTGGCAAATTTTATCGAAATCCGTTCAGTGCTTTAGGCTTGAAAAGGTAACATACAGAGACAGATAGAGTTACTTTCGAATTTATAATATTAGTATGGACAAAACAAGGTTTATCTTTTTTCTCCCTTTGGCAACTGAGCCGATGTCGACTATTCTGCCGGCGTCATGTGGTGACACCAGCAGCGCAGCAAAGTGAGCCGGCGAACTAGACCATGTCTAAACCATCGAGGCATTTTTGAATTACGAAATTTATTCCGACAAAGCTAAACTTCCAATGACAAAAACTGACGATAAAACCGAACCAATTTTGTCAAATTTTTATTAAGAACTTTACTTGCTGGGAACAAGGTACAAAATACAATAACTGACCCGATGGTTGCAGCTTAGACTAAAGTTAGAACTCGTTCCGCAATTAAAACGGGTACATCCTGTACAGTAGTCGCCAGAGGAGATCCTAATACCGTTCGACGAAACATTATGTTCGTTTTTAAAATCATAAAAGCTAAAACTACACGATGCACACAGTTTCGGCTCAGGGCCTTTCGGGCTTCGGACCGTGTAGAGTCAGGCTTCATATAGATTAATTTGATTATCAAAGCGTGCTGTAGCATGAGGGGTTGAACAAGCTACTTTGTCCCATCCTTGACGGGATCCTGAGTCCGATCATCCTCAGGGTCCGCCATATTAGTGAGAATAGGTACAAGAGATATTTTAAGAGAACAGTTATTATTGTTTCAAAATTTTAACCTGACGATAGCAGCGACGAACAATCCCATGACCATGGACAGCGCACACGCATAATCCATGAACTCTGTGAACCACGTGTCCCGCATGTGGAATATGGTGGACCACACCCACGCGTTCATGCATACCTGGGGGGCGAAATAAATGATAACATCTTGTCTCATATCAGCATAAGCTATTCAAGAACAGCTTTCGTCGTATCATCTCGCGCCGAAAAGAGACGTGAATATATTTATACACACATAGTCGTGTATCGTTTCGGTCCGGGATATAATGAGGACCAATTATAGCGCGGGCCAGTCAGCACTCCCTCACCGGGAACATTCGCCTGAAATGTAACAAACCAAGATTCGACTTTGAGCATTACTATATTACCATTAACTTGGTTCTCCTCACTCACTGATGTACCTAATGCTCGAATTTAAACTGTTTCATTACACGCGAATGCTCCTGATGAGAGAGCACCTTTAGGCAAACATGTTGACACTCGTTACTTGTAGCATGAACATGAAGCTAAATATTATAGTCTCATTACCAAACATATTATCGACCTTGCATTGGTTGGAATAAAGTTGATCCCTTGAGAGCCCTTGTCGTGCTACTAGACAAATACTGAAATAAAATAAAAACTGATTAAAACTTACCATAGCAAAACCATACCAAAACTTAATAAAAGGTGTGGCAGGGCCGTTTGATATAGGGATCCTACGTATCTTCTTGAACATGTATGCATTGGCTGCAAAGTTCAGCACCGAAGCGAAGGCTGATGCCGGTTCTTGCATGCCCAGCACGCGTTTGAATGGCCACTGTGGAGAAAGACAATGTTGAGTCCAAGACTTTCTTGCTTGCCATTAATTTTATTGGCTTGCCATAAATTAATCGCCAAGGTCATTGATTGTGTTTGGCAGCACCCAAAATAACTCATTCACCAACCACCAACTGAAATCAAGTTTCACCTTTACCCCATAGAGGCTTTGTGTTATCTGTAGCACTTAGCACAATTTATTTCACATAGACCCACATGAGCACTTATGAAACGCATAATGATGAGGCCTACCTACCCTGCCATGGAACTTGGGGGTTTCTCTTTCAGCTTTATGGAACCTTCTCACTGTGATCCACATGCAGTGGTAGCGACACTCTTCCCTGCAGGACCATCGTAACAGGCTGCTCCAGAAGTCCTGCTGCAGTGCAGCTTCAGGTTTAAATGATTCACCATCTGTTAGTGGTTTTTAATAATTTATTAGGCACTTGTTGGCACTTTTGTTTGGCTACAGGCGGTTTTTCCAGGCCTGAGACTTAGGGGCGTTATATTAAACTACTTGTGGTGCATAGTGCAGCCCAGAACCTATTGGCGGAACCTAGCTGGTGTATTCTACGGTCAGAAATAATGGGGCTGAACAAGAAAATATGAATACTCACTGTTGATACAATTTTCTCTTTCTAGTTTATTCAAGCAGTCTACATATACTCCGGAGTTGTCTCCGAGGCTGCATGATGCGGGAGTAAGCAATCCACACACCAGTGTGACGGCGATAAAAGCTAGTTGCATGTTTTGTACCTTTGTTTATTAATTCTATTGTCTACGTAAAAGATTTATTTGTTTACTACTTATGAGGTAAATAAAACGGCAATGCTAGGGCATTATTGGCCTTACATCTTGCCTCGTTTCTATTAAATTCTACCTAAACTTATAATAAAGGAAAAACAAATCGATTTCGATCTCTCGGCTGATAAGAGGATTCTCAGTACAAAGAGTACCCAAGAGAAACAAGACCGAAGAAATCATTAAATCGACTTGATTTTGACAGTGATTTTTGACACTTACATATAGTTACAATCAAATTCACGAAATGGATTTGAGCCAAACATTTAATTACAGAAAAAAAATCACTTTTAGCTTTCATTAGACAGAGTCTAATGCACAGAGTACATTTTCTAAATGGTCTAATGATTGTATTTACCTTTCAAATAACTGAGATAGTTTTACTATATGAATGCATTTTTACTATTTTTCACACAACGACAAATGACTGAAAAATTGTGTACAGTGTAGCAATGGAATGGAACTAATCTGTGCGGTACTGCGGTATGCCTATCTGTCATGTCAGACTGTCAGTTGAAACGAAAACAATCAGGCATAACCTAAAAATGTTGATAAGAATATTTAAATAATAACAACTAAGGAAAAACTGAACAGTGCTTGTAAAAAATGGTGTTTATAATCAGAACTTTGTTTGCTGCAAGAGAACTAAAGAAACCGCGGAGTTATCTTCGCAGTCAATTCCTGGATTCCGTCAGGCTTCATGTAAAAGGTGGTACAGGTGGGACTGGCCTCCCAAAGTTTGGCGGTTTAGGAGGCCAGGGAGGATGTGTTTACTGTGTCGGAAAAGAGGATGCAAACCTCAGGAGCATTATGGGCAAACATCGCGGCAAGACAGTCGGTGCAGGACACGGGGAAGACAGTAGAAAAACAAAAATAGTCGGTAATCCAGGCTCAGACTTAAGACTTGAAGTTCCTCTTGGCGTTACTGTATATAGAGAAGATGGTAAAGTTCTAGGATCTGTTGACAAAGAAGGCGAAACAGTGATATTAGCAAGGGGTGGGCCTGGGGGCACCCCAGAAACAAATTTTCTGGGTCACTTTGGACAAACACATCACATAAGATTGGACTTAAAATTAATTGCTGATATTGGACTTGTTGGCTTCCCGAATGCTGGCAAAAGCTCATTATTGAAAGCCATATCAAGAGCTCAGCCTAAAATTGCAAATTACCCATTCACTACAATAAAGCCTAACAAAGGCATCATTGCTTACAAAGACCTCCGACAGATATCAATTGCCGACTTGCCTGGGCTTATTGAAGGTGCTCATATCAATGTTGGACTTGGACATAGCTTCTTGAAACATGTGGAGAGGACAAAGATACTGCTTTTCATAGCTGATGTGCAAGGTTTCCAGCTCAGCCCTAAACATCCCATGAGGTCATGTCTAGAGACAGTGTTGTTACTGAACAAGGAGTTAGAACTTTATGATGCTGAACTGCTGCAAAAGCCTGCTATACTGGCAGTAAATAAGATGGATTTGCCTGGCACTGAAGAGACACTGGAAAGTATAAAAGATGCATACAGAAACATAAATTCAGTGCTTGACACAATGCCAGAGGAAGTCAGACCAGAAAATGTAATATGCTTTGATGATATAATTGGTATATCAGCACTCAGGAGAGGTCAGGGTATTGAAGACTTGAAGCAGCTGCTGAGGAAGAGATTGGATGACTTAGCAGATGAAACTGACCCTGACATAGTGCATCCCAGTAAATTATTGAGACAGTCAAAATCTATTGTAAGAGAAAGAGGATCCAAAGTTACTTAATAAGTCTAATTAAATAATAAACAATTGTGTGATATATGTTGTCTCACTTTAATGTAAACAGCCTTAAATTAATACATTACTAGTGTAGAATTAAAACTGTTATTACATAGTTTGCTTAATCTAAAAAGAATAAAACCCAAAATATATTTGATATTTTTTATTAAACATATTATAAGCTCCGTACGTGTTCTCTACCTTACAAACTACAATCACTATCAAAAGTTATTACTTCACTAACTTGCCAATCTGCCTTAGCCTAGACACTTTCATACCAATTGGTTCAAACCTTTATCACAGTGATTCATAAGTTAATAACTACCAAACTAGGGATAGAATTTTAAAACATGATTTTGTTAGTAATATTTGTCACACTATGCACAATTATATAGACTCTATCCCTTACCTTACCCTTCGTATGCCGCAACGTGGATCCATGCGAGACACAATGGGTTTTTTAATTGTTTCCATAATAACAGCATTCAACCAGTTAAACTAGGTCTAGCCTGTATCTTATGAGATAGGGTTCCAAAGTAGGATTCAGCCTTACGGGTCATGGTATCAAAACCAGCCAGATACAAACAGTACAGCCAAAGAGATTTTATTACAACTTTATACCTATAAAACACCAAAAAACTTTTTCCCCGACCTATTAGTATGTTACATCAATTTTCGTTGCCTATTTGTGCAAATAATGCACTTTTGACAGAGTCGCTTATCCTAGTTTCCTAGGAAAGCAGTTCCGTCATATAAAACAGCCGTCCTCGTCATGAAAACTGTAATTTTCACCAGTGTTTGGTTTGACATTTAGGTTTCAAAAAACGATCTGTATTAAGACAGCCGTTATGTGTGACTGTTTTCCGTTTTCTTAGGAAACCAAACCTTTAGGGACGCAAGGGCACCAATGAAGTGATGTCACAATCTTACTAGTCTTGTTATCGGAATCATATCACTATCAGGTAGATAATTCTCATCCCCACTTTGTTAGCTAGTAACAACAGCCGAACCATATCATATAGGTACCACTGACGTTACTCCTAGATATAAAATACAATAAACAATTCAGTTTAATAATTCACAGATTACAAAATTATCCAACTCCATATATGTGGATGAAATTGTTACAAAAAGTACACGAAATATACATTTGTAGGTATTATTCTAAACGCCAGCGTTCGTGGCAGCCACGGTCATGAAACGTGGGAGCGCGAAGACTCGAGACTCATATACCTATTCATCGTCCTACTCGCACGTTTCATGACCGCAACTGCCATGAGTCGAGCCGTGGACAGAAATATAAAATGGGCTTACACGGTAACCGTGTCGCGATCAAGCGTAACAGGTACTACGGCTGCGGCCAACAAACGCAAGAATTGCAGGATTATTCAAATTTCAAAATTATCTCCAGGAGTATGCGATACTATACTTAATTGTACCTAGGTCGACGTAACCAGCAGGCTTAGCACAAGCACCGTCTTGTCGACGGAAGAGTAGACAAAAATTACGTTTCGTGAAGACAGTACGACGGCAGCAAAGTAGAAAGAGTCAACTGCACTTTTTACGAAATTCAGTAGTTTATTCACGTTTATCTTTTATTTTGCATATATCTCGAAAATGGTGTGTCCTATCGCAAAAATAATGAAAATTTCGACCCCCTTTATGAAATCCTTAAACCCCTAAAACTCAACATGTAGGTAATCATTTTTTTCACATTTTCCATACAAAAAGTGAAAATTTCCTTTTTTCCTTTCCATTTGTACACTTTGTGGCCGTCGAGTAAAAAGTTTTGTACCGTCTTTAGCATGGCGATTAAAAATCAAATTGTCTTCACTACCTTAGACAACTGTCTTCTGAAATAGCCTACATTAAAAAGGACCTAGACAACGATTGGCAGAAACGGAAGACAATATGACAGATTTTAGAAGGATTTTTACGGTGCGATGTCAAAAATAGAGAAACGAAATGTCACTTTGTCTGGGAATAGCCGTCTCTATTCTTCGAAGAGATAGATAGCGTCATGCTAAGCCCGCTGGGCAATCACCGAATATGTTTACCAAGTGTAGCAGTTACAAACTTACTCCTACACTGTCTACATGTACATAAAACTCATAAAATAATGCTTTATCTTGACTGCAGAAAATATAATTAAAAGTTTACAATGTATGAGGAAGGAGATGACATCAACATTACTTATAACATGATAAGAATTACCACTAAATATACTTTTTAACAATATAATTTGGGTTTATTACATTTTTGCTTATTCCCAATCTATTCTAGTCACAAAACGTACAATTCACATTATCTTACTTTGTGAAAATGAAGACGCCTTATAATATACGGTATAAAAAATAAAATATGTAAGAACGTTAAAAACATGCGCAGGGAAGACGCAAACACCCCGCCGACGATACAGCTAGGAAATAGAAACTAATCTTGCATAGACCCTTTTACGCGCGAAGTAAAAAAGTACTCCCATACATATTCTTAAAATACTTGAAAAAACATCCAACATGATAGCGACTACAGATTCTAAAGAGAAGTCCTAATGTTAGCCCAAGCCTGAATCCTAATTCCTACTCCCTTATGTCTGATACGCGTATTATTTTTAATATGCCATAAGGCACAAAAAATTGCGAAAAGTGAGCATGATTTAAAAGTAGCCATCCTGTCTGAAAAAGTGCACGTAAAACAATATACAATCGTGCGATTTTGTCCCTATAATTATTAAATACGCCAAATGTATTCATGTAAAAATGTCTAAAAACCAACAGCTATACTATTTCTAATTTCATTTGTAATGTTTGCATCAACCGTAGCCAAAGGGCGATGACAGAGAACAGACTAGAAACATAAGCTTACACACTAAATAACTAAACAGGTTCCCATTACGAAAGTTTAAATATGCTGCAAAAGGGTCAACGTAGACCATCGGAGTGACATCGCAGCGAATAATTTGATAACTCTTATAATAAACTAGCACTTTGCCTCACGTAGGTTTCCGATTATCTCACAAAAATGCCAACACCCCATTGCACCACTAGAAAAAATGGGAACTCCATACAAACTACCAACCTCAATTTTTGCCCCCTGAGCTAAATAATAAAATTCTCACCTTGACCTTCCGACCCCATCAAACCCAATTTGTGTATAATTTTAGTAGAATCTTAACTGGCATGTCACACTATTTGAGTTATTTGACTTATACCTATATCATTTTTGCCAAATATCGAGCTAATCAAGCCACGCAGTAAAATCCTTAACTATACAGTTTATCACCAATTTTTACACTTTAGGGGTTATCATATTTTAAACGCTAGAAGAACCAATCTCTTCATTTAAGAAATATACATTAATACGGACTTGCGAGTTAATCGGGCCACGCCATAAGTTTTTCTCCCACAAATTTCAAAAATCCCTACAAATCATCAATCATTTGAAGGATAATTTCGAAAAAAAAGAAGCACAATCCTTCTGCCAATTTCCTAATTTATTTTGAAAAAACTACGATGACAATTCAACGTATTACCTAAATACCGACTTTAATGTCTCTAATTTCAAAAACTTTGGACTTCATACAAACTTATAAGCCACACTTAGGATAGGATTTTAGTAAAAACCCTTTTTTAAGGACTGCTTACACACTTTAAAGTAGCAGAACCTTCTGGCCAATTTGCATGTTTTTAGACTTTATAGTTTCCGAGATTTCGTGATTAGTCAGTGACTCAACCAAGAGTATAGCACTCTTGGTTCTATTATATCAAATAACCCGCTTGGTCGAAATTCCGATTGTCAGTGCTGACCCTTAGTAATGTGTAGTACAAGAATATATTATTATAGGTACGTATTATTATATAAAAGAGCATGCATTCAAGATACTTCTTAGTATATCATTCTAGCTACGTTAGTTATCAGTAACGCAGGTAGCTCGAATCTCATTTCTATTTTAGAAAAAAGTTGCTGATTTTTACTTAAATAAATAGCTGAAAATCAGCAACACAAAGTTTAAGAACTTCTAATTACCAAGGTTTTTGTTTTTGTTTTGCGACATATTTATTACACAATACTTTTAAAATTATCGATTAATCAATACTTACACAATTACATTTTCCAATAAAAAAATATAGAAGAAGTACAAATAAACAATCGTTGTCAGAACATCCTCAAATCAAACTAATTTCAGTTAATTAATTTAGTTCGTTGAACAAGGAAAGTATTCGTAAAATAATCGTGCACAGTACAACACGAAAAACTATTTGATTGCTATGATTGCGTGCAGTTCAAACAAACAGTCGATTTATTCGTAAAACTTTTATTAAAATGGATACATCACAATTACAAAATGGCTAAGTTTATTATTTAAACTGCCATTCAAATCTCGTTATGTTTGCGAGGCATCCATTAACATATCGGGACAATCCTCACTGTAAACACGCACTTTCTAGCTGTCACATAACTTGTTATGGATGATTCTCACAATATTTTTTCATGTATTTAGTAATATGTATATTTATGTTTCATAAACTTTAACATAGAAGTCAACGTTCGTGGCAGTCGTGGTCATAGAGCATGGGAGCGAGTTGACACAAGAATTTATGTTTTTTTTATGAAATCCCGAACTAATTAGTTTCCATCCTACTCATACATTTTATGACCACGACTGCGTTCTTTCCGTTTTGTGTATAGTACTCAGAAGCCTGTCTACTTAGCTCTTTTGTCGCCTGTACGCGTGTAAAGTCGACTTACGAAAACCTTAACCATACTAAGAACCTTATTATAATAAAGATGAATCAACGACGACGTAATAAAAAGTCATAGATCCGATGGTCATTATGACTTTTTGACAAGTTACAAGTTTAATGTGACAAAGTCCAAAAGGGTTCAACGTTTTCGTAAGGTGAGTGTACCTTTAGAGGTGCAGTATACGCACAGCTACCGTGACGTGTGCAGTGTTCAGTCCTCGTAGCGCTCCTCGGCCTCGGTGGCGGTCTCGGCGGGCGGCAGCGAGCGCGGGCGGGAAGACGTCTCCGACGCGTTGCTGCTACCCGTTGTGGCGTTGGCCGGCGATGGCGCGCAGGGGGGCGGGGAGTCTGATGTGGAGCCTAGCGACATTTAAACGTCATTGCACAGTGTTTTAAGATGCCAATTTTTCGGACAACACATTTTTGTTTTATCATTTAAATGCAAGATTTCGTATCCCTATTTAGCTAGCATGTGGTTGTAATCAAATATTTTTTTGAAAATTGCACAATTTACATTCGCAGATTTATAAAAAAAAAAATACTCTTAAACTAAGCATGATACGCAAAAAATATGTTAGAAGCACGGACGGCGACTCTTATGCTGCATATTTTAGAGCACAATTAGACCTCGTATCTATGTTAGATCTTGATATAAACGAGATTTTTGGTTTACAGTTTTTCTGTAGATGTTATGCTTCACTTCCCCTACACAACACAAAAAAAACTCATTCCAATTCTATGGAATCTAGAAGATCTAATAAAACTGCGATGACCGAAAAATGGATTTCTTAAACACTGCATTGATATCAATAATTGGGTTCAATATTCAACCCTATCAAAACTATGAATATACTTGAAGTCGAGCTCATCTACTCCAACCGCCATCGGTCCGTCGATAGACAGGTTCACTGCTACCACACTTTACTATCTCTGCAAGATATTTCGAGAACTGAAAACCCAACAAAAAATCCCAACGTGAAAACTTAGATGAAATGAGCTGTCAATTCCCTAGCGACAGATGGATTGGCAGCTCACTTCACCTAAGTACCCACGGTCAGATTTTTACAGAACAGAGCGGCAGTTCCTTTCTGGAATTATGGCAGAATTGAAGGCTGCACGGTATTATATCGGATGTAAAATAGGTACCCTTAACGATGACGAGTCACTTGTTCTTCCCGTTATTGATATATTTTGTGTACTGGAGCATACCTTCTGGTTACGGAGATATAAAAGTTCTACTTTTTTTGGACGATTTTACGAAAACAAGTGTTCAATGTTATAACTTAAGTTTAAATATTCCCGTACCGTTGATTGCACCCATAAGAAAAAAGTTTTGCATGCGTGACATTACATTGCGCACTACCGTAAACAGCGAATTTTCACGACAGAAATAAAAGTCGTTTCCCAGCAATTAAGGTTTGCACAAAGTAACTTAGTTTGATGTACAGAATGCGCAGATGACTTCGTGATTGGTCTTTTTACAGCCTGTTTAAGTAATAAAACGGTCGTACCGCTCCCCGCCGGGTTGAGCGCGTTGTCGTGCGCGGGGCGCAGCTTCTTGGCGGCCGGATCATCGCGCGCCTCGTCCACCTGCGCCGGGCACTCCAGGTGCACCAGGTGGAACACCTGCCGGACCACAATTAGAAACATCTTCATCAAGAGAGGGAGGGAAACGAGAATGTTTTTGTTGGTATATGATGACATTCTTCTTTTACTGTATTAATAATAACTAAAGTTCCTAATAATTATATTGATTACAATCTAGCCCAATCGACGAATAAGCAATTTAATTTTGACGTTTATTATGTGCTAATTTATTCAAACTACGATGACTTTGAATGTGTATACAATTCAAACAATGATATTTCTAGACAAACTCTGAGTGGCTGTATCGGGATTGAAGTTACGCGCAATTTTTTTTATTATACCAAAATTAAAATTGTACTGTACCTCATTAACAGAATTATTGGTGCCGACGATGCGGATGATCGAAACCGGGCGCGGCTTGAAGTATATCACTTGCCAAGACCTAGAAACAATATCTTATTATTACAGAAATGTAATCACATACAGACTCAAGACGTGAGAAAATTCACTGTTAAAGTACAGGGAGACAGGGACATCAACGCATCTGTGTTTAAATTGTATCTTTAATTATTAAAATAAAATAAAAATGCTGTTCAATACATTTTGATAGCGTAAGTAGGATACAGGCACAGGCACTTTTGTAGGAAACAGCTGTTTTTTTTTAAACTCAGAAAAAAAATTGAGTTAACTTTTTAGGATTCCGTACGTTCAAATGTAAAAACGGAACCCTTAATAGGATCACTCGTGTGTCTGTGTGTGTGTCTGTCTATCCGTCTGTCTGTATGTCCGTCTGCCACAACAAATTTACTCGCAATGTACAGTCACCAAAAGAGATAATTAACCGGGCTCGTAGGATATAGTTGAACTTTAGTAAAAAACCGATGAATGTTTTCAAATGAAATTGAATTTGATAAATTAACCGTTTGTTTTTCTAATAATTAAATTTTATTAAAGTTGGGTACACATATCCATTTCTGTGCCCCAAACACCGACGCGTTACGTAAATGAATAATGGAATAATATAAATGAATAATGGAATAATATAAATGAATAATATCTTGGTTAGTGGGCCACTTTGAGGGGTAAATTAAGAAAATGGAAAAAACAAAGTTTTACGAACTGTGTCGCGGGACATATCAAACGAAAAAGCTTGTTGTGAGTTATTTAGGAAAATAGATGAAAATTGACCATCCCACCCGTAATTAGAAAATAGTTCTTTACATATATATTACAGGAAAACCTATAAGATGACTATGATTTTAAGTACCATTGTAAATATTTTAATATTGTGCGCACAAACTTACATTTGCAGTTGTAATGTATGGAAGAACATGTTTTTCAACTGTAATTTTAAGTTTGTCCTTCAGCCCGGAATTGGAAGTTTATAGGCTCTCACTTGAGTAAAGCCGCGGGCAGCCGGGAACAACTTTCAGATGGAACGCCGCAAGTCCTACTCGCACTTGTCAGTTTTTTTTTTTTAACCTACCTGTACATTTTTTTAAACAAAATGAAAAGGCAGTTTTTGTTGGCTCCTTGGCGTTTTTATTCTAGTTTTCTATTCAAACTTTCACGTTACAATCCTATACCAACAACTAACTTTTCAACATGAAATACTGTAATTACCTGCACGACTCCCTGGTCCGGTCGCACACCATCTCCCAGTCCCAGTAGTTGAGCGAGGTCTCGACGTAGTAGGAGTAGTGGCGGTAGTCGCAGTCCCACAGCAGCAGGCGCAGGGAGGCCAGCAGGTAGGGCTGCGCCAGCTGCACTACGATGGCGCCCGAGCCCAACTGGTGGCACGTGTAGCCCTGGTCCCAGTCGTAGTGCTCCGTGTCGCCGTTGATGAGCGCGTTGCGCGAGCGACTGCGGTATAATCATGGCTTTAGCGCGAGCCTATGATTTTTATTTTTTATAATTGGCATCCCGCAAGTAAATTTTAGACGGTTGTCTGGTGGTGGCTGGTTAACCGGGATTACGGGTTACGGACCTCGGCTTAGGGCGTCGCTAGGGGAGGGCAGCAAGGGACAGGCTGGATCGGATTAATTTGGGACGAATTTAAATCTACAGGCTAAGCGTCGCGGGGTGGCTCGAGCTAGGGTCGGGGTGGACATGAAAAAGCGTCTAGATGCACATTGCACATGGCATTTATAGAAGCGCCGCGCTGTCCACGCGCTTATAACGCGCTGAAACGATTATGTGCTGCTTTTTCAAGTTTAGCAAGGCTGATAATGCGCTGTCGACGCGCCGAGAACGCGCGTTTCACGGAACGTTAGTATAAAAACATCGCCGTGAGCTTAAATGTGATGACTAGCTATGGACGTCTCGTGGTTCAGCTTTATGATGATGAGCCTCCACATTTAGCAACAGAAGAGCTCTCTTCAGCACGTCCTTTGCCTTCCTCAGCCATGGGTACCGACCTGATGCCTTCGATGACGACTGCGGACAGCTCCACCGTGGCCACGTTGTGTCGCGGCTCCACGAGGCCGGCGCGCAGCGGGGGCAGGCGCGCGACGTGGCGCGCCTCCAGCGCCACCGCGTGGAACACCTGCTCACGTGAACACGCCAAGTATCATGCGGGGTGTACAGAGAGACGCGATAGTATTATGCCGGCTGTACACTTTCCTCGAGGCACCGCGAGGCATGACGAGTGCAAGAAAAAAAAAAAAAAAAAAAAAAAAACATGTTGTACTAATGAGGATTAAATTACATAATTATTGAGCATTGTTACTGTATCGAAATTATAGTTACAAAAATAGTATTTATAGGAAAACACACCACACTTTATCTAAACAACAGCTAGAGATAATGCTTAGATTTTTTTATATTAATTTTTATTGTGATATGTTTTATGTATTTATTAAAAGTTACACATAATACAGATATTTAAACATATATATATATTTATCTAAAAGTACAAACCATGTTCAGCTAGAATCGTACTTAGTTCTGTAGAAAATAATACTTTCCAGATATAATATGTCACGCAGGAGGACGTCATTACGTCATTCGAGAGGTGGTTGCTGAAAATCAGCGCTGTTGACGATAGGTTCGTCCGAAGTCATGTGATTTAAATATCATTATGTGGAATTACGAAGCTGGACTATTTTTTTTGGAAATATATCGAACCGAGGCAGTATTGTGGGAACCCACGCACCGGTTTCACAAAGATAAAAAAAAAATCACGATGCGTGGTTTCGAATTTCAGAACAAACTGGCTTTTTTGAAGAAAAAGAAGATTTCGCTTATGACAACATGCAGAGGGGACATAAAGTTCCCGTAATTATAATAATTGATAGCGTATAGGGTAAGGGCTGCCGTAACTTGTAACGCGTCCATCTTCTCGGCGTTCGTAACCGTACCACAGTGACCGTACTGAATAAAAGACAGTGTACAGTGTCGCACTCGTCACTCGACTTCTCGCGCGAGTGCTCCCAGCGAAACATGGCAAAAGCACTCGCGGAAGAGTGTACAGGCGCCATTATGTGAGGAAGTGTTATCGGACTTCAGGATTTCTTCATTTTCGTGGGTTCTCTCACAAATACATCCCAAATATCACAAAGCACCGAAAATAACTCATCTTTTTTTCTTCCGGTGACGGCAGTCGCGTTCTACCGTCTACGGATGGAAGGAGAACACTTGGTACGGGATTTCTATAGACTAAATACTGAGGCTTGTGTTGTCTCGTTCCCACGTTAAATGACCGCGTCTGCCACGAACTTTGGCGTTTAGTACTTATAGTTTTAATTGTAACTTCCAATTCTGTAGTCTTCAGCGGGGTAATTACGTAACACACTAAAACTAGGAATAGGTTTCATTTTGACAGTTCAACAACATTCATTACGTTATTTCCGTTGTTGAGCAGACAAATTTTTCGAATAAGAGAAGCAATATATTAGCAATAGGCTTCAAAATGATTCAGATTGTGATAAATAGTGTGTTACGTAATTAGGGTGCTGGTCTTCAATACAGTACCTTATTGACAGTATTGCTGGTGCCAACCAACTTGATGTACTGCACGACCCTGGGTTCGAAGTACAGGTTCTGCCAAGAGCGGCAGAAGTAGTTGCTGTGGTCGATCACGCGCACCCAGTCCTTCTGGTCCACTGATACCTCTATGTAGTATGCGTATGATCTGCGCACAAGATACTATCCGTCAGAGAGCAAAAATAACAATGTCCTTGTTACAGAACTTAGACGTTCAAAACGTTTCGTTTTAGAAAGAGACTCACATACTCACACTCGTAAGTGTGAACAAGACGACGCTCAAGAAATCCGATAAAAAAATAAAACATAGGGAGTCATGGGGACTGCCGACAGAAGTAAAAACTTAAAACTATTAAATGACAGTGATTTTTTTTTAATTTTAAATTTAGTCTAAAGATAATAATTTCATAAGTTGTAAATTAAAATATATGTGCTTTCACTGCTGGCCAGGCACAACACGTCATACTCATAGCTACAGATATATTGTTAAAATTAGCACGTCGGTGACGCGAACCCATAATACGAGGGCGGGTCAATAAGTCCGTGACATTTTGAATTTCTGACCTCTTTACTGAAACAGCAACACTGCTCCTGTCAACATGCATCTGTCAGTTGACTCCTGTCAAAATTTAAACTTGCTGCGTCAGTTAGTTTGTGTTTGACAGCTATTTTTATCAGAATACTCACTAATTTGAGGAGAAAATGGAAAAAAGTGAATTTCGTGTGCTTATTAAGCATTATTTCTTGCGAAAAAAAACCATTACCGAGACCAAGGCTAAGCTTGATAAATACTATGGGGACTCTGCACCATCGATTTCAATGGTAAAAAAGTGGTTTACTGAATTTCGTTGTGGCCGTACAAGCACTGAAGATGCCGAACGTCCTGGACGCCCAGTTGAGGTCTCTACACCCTAAACAATCGAAAAAATTCACGATATGGTGTTGGCCGACCGAAGATTGAAAGTGCGAGAGATTGTGGAAGCCGTAGGGATCTCGCATGGCTCAGTGGTTTCAATTTTGAATGATCACTTGGGCATGAGAAAGCTTTCCGCAAGATGGGTGCCGCGTTTGCTCACAGTCGACCACAAACGCAATCGTGTAACAACTTCACAGGAAGGTTTGGCGTTGTTTAATCGCAATATGGAGGAGTTTTTGCGCCGTTTTGTAACCGTGGACGAAACATGGATCCATCACAACACACCAGAGACCAAACAACAGTCAAAACAGTGGGTTTCTAAGGGTGAATCGGCGCCGAAGAAGGCCAAGGTGGGTTTGTCAGCCAATAAAGTTATGGCGACTGTTTTTTGGGATGCACGCGGGATAATCCACATTGACTACCTTCAAAAGGGAAGAACAATCAATGGGGAATATTATGCCAACTTATTGGACCGATTCAATGACGATTTGAAAAAAAACCGACCTCATTTGGCCAAGAAAAAAGTTCTTTTCCACCAAGACAATGCAAGGGTGCACACATGTGCAGTTGCCATGGCAAAAATCCATGAATTGGGCTATGAATTGCTCCCTCATCCGCCCTATTCTCCAGATTTGGCTCCGAGCGACTACTTCTTGTTCCCAAACCTGAAGAAATGGCTTGGTGGAAAAAGATTTGACTCCAATGATGAAGTCATCTCGCAAACAAAGGCCTATTTTGAGGACCTCGACAAATCATTTTTTTTGGAAGGGATAAAAAAATTGGAGAAGCGTTGGACAAAGTGTATAGAGCTCAAGGGAGACTACGTTGAAAAATAAAATTATTTTTTTATCAAAAAATCTGTGTTTTATTCCAAAAGTCACGGACTTATTGACCCGCCCTCGTACATATTTACCCCTACCAAAAATCGCTCAACGCGCCGAAAGAAGTTTTCACATCAAAAAATAAGTAGTTAAAAGAAAGAAAAAAGAAAATGTGAATACATTGTAGCGGTATCTACATCGCTACATGCGAGCTACGCGTCACACTGACGTCACACAAAATCCTGTATCGCGCAAGCAGAGTTTACTAACATAATGTACAACGTCCCGACCGCAAACGTCGGGCAGTCGCCCACCAGACACGAGGTCTGGTGGTCACAAACCGTCTGGTCGGAGGATCCCCCCTTTTCTATGGAGGTATGAGTGAACTTTACACCCTGATCCTCATACCTCTATAACATTAATTATTTCGCATGAGAACCTTTTTAATAAAGTAATTCAAATGCGAATTGCTTTACGCATATTTTTTTTACACGAATACATTTTTTTTAAAGTCATTTATTAAAACTAAGCTGAGAATCAGCACTTTTTTAACGTCAAAAAGTGCTGATTACACTCATTATACACTAGTGAAGGCTAGTTTCGATTAGCGACAAAATAATGTAAGCAGTTTCTGTAAAAGAAAGAAAATAAATTTATTTAGCACAAACTACAAAGCACACAACACAACATATACCTACAAGTGAAAAAGAAAAATAAAAAGTGTAAAGAGCACACACCACCTGTACATACCTGTTGTCTCTATCCCACAGCAACAGTCGTATATGGTTGATAATGGTGGACGTGGCCAGGCGCACGATGATGCCGGGGTTGTCGGGTGCGTCGTTGATGGTGTGCCGCGTGTACCCGCGCTCCATGTCATACGTCTCCGTGTCACCATCTAACAGCGCCGAGCGCATATCCCCGGATATGACGCGAGCGCCGCGCTTCGGTGTTGCCACATTCTCTTCCGGTACTATTTGACGAATAAGCAAGTTAGTAATCATTCATTTACCAAAAAAACTTTAGACACTTGAGAACGGCTGGACAGAATTGGGTATTATTTGTTTTAAAATGTTCGTAATAGTCCGGATTACTTTTTTTTTCTTTAAACATACAGCGTGCTTGTACACTTGGTTAACACAAGTAAAGCGCGCGTCGCTTCGTGAGACAAAAATACTGTAGAGATGGTCTAATGTACAACTGCACGCCCCTCCAGAAAAAATATTTCCAATGAAATCGTACCGTGACAGCCGTATTGTTGCCCCAATTGTAGGCCTAGAGATCAGCGGCGTAATTACGTAACACACTAACAGTAGGAATGAGTTCCATTTTGACAGTTCAACAACATTCATTGCGTTATTTACGTTGTTGAGCAGACAATTTTTTCGAACATATGAAGCAATGGATTAGCAATAGGCTTCAAAATGATTCAGATTGTGATAGATAGTGTGTTACGTAATTAGGGTGTTGGTGGGGTCATACAAAATGTTTGCGTACGCGAAGAAGATAGGGAAATTATATTTTTGTCTCGTTTGTTCTTACTACTGGATCTAATAAGTGTGTCCTTGTCACATTATTACTATTATTTAGTGACTTGACTATTGCTATACTCTGTCTACGATTACGAATGATAGAGCATAAAAAAAAGATTGGAGTCGCATTCGAATTGTGAAAAAAGGTGAGTTTTGTCGATATTGTTTTTGGTGTCTACTGACTATCTTTGTGTGTAGTACCAATTATGTACTAAATATGAGTAAACTTAAATAGTAGTTTACTATCCAGATGGTTTAAATTCAATTGTATTGAAATGCCTGCAGTTTAAAATGCCGCGAGTTAATTTTCTGTATCAAACATAAACAATATTTACACACTATAATAGGGTCCAGTTGAAAACCAGCGTCAGGCACTAGTCGTCTGGCATTTATGCTGAACTGGGCCTATTTGGCGCAGCCGGGAGGCAAAAAAAATATGTTTTTTTTTATCTGTTTTTTGGTTTTTTGTGTGAATATTATGTACCTTAACCTGGGTCAAATAAATTTATTTTCAATCTTCTTTCTTTCTTAATTAATACATATTTTAGTTGATAATTAAATATTTTGTATTAGTTGTCTGAACCACAACTCACTATGCGCAAAAAATTCATAGACCGAAATAAATTAATGTTACTTAGCCGCTTACTTTTCTTAGGTATGTTTCCGTCTTCATCTTGCATTTTAAGTTTGACAGTAATTGTGCGACGATGACAAGAATAATGCTCAGCCAAAACCCATACTAAGTAAGTAACGTTCTTTAATTCCGGTCTTTGTGGCGGCGTCGCGGCGGCCGACCGCGGATGATGAAACCCCGCCCCCGCGCGCGCGTGGTTTTAGTCAGATTTCGTCTTAGTTTCTCTTTATCCTTAAACTTTCTTGCATAAATCGTCAAAGTACCTCCTATTTTTTTTTCTTTGTTAGCCTCTATTGTGTCCCACTGCTGGGCAAAGGCCTCCCCATTTTCCTTCCAAACCTCCGTCTTGTGCGAATTCCTATTACTTTTGTATGAATATAATAGTCTAAAGAAACCTAACCTATCCGAGTTGCGAAAATATTCGAGCTCGCTCCGCTCGCTCTTACATCGAAAGTTCCCTTAGAACGACCACCGTTCAATCACTGCCGGCGCTAGCTATGCGAATAATCAACTAAAAGACTTGTATTGATGATTTCAATTATTGTAGTTCTGAAACTACATATTTGTTATGGTCGCAAATCATATTTTGATCAACATACAACCTGATACTGACCTGCAAATTGCACAAAACGTATGAAAGTTTGAAGTTCGCGGGCTACGCTGGCGCTTTCGCCTTAACGAAAAATAAATAAGTACTTACATAGCAAGCCCCTGTGCCTGAGCTCGGTGCTCTTGGTCTGAGTCTTCTCCTGAATGGCGTCGAGCAGCATGTCGGGCGTGACCAGAGAGAACGGTCGCACCACCGTCAGCAGCTCGTCGAGCGTCATCAGCGTTAGACGCACGCATTTCAATATCTTTTCCTGTTGGAAACATATGAAATTACTTGTGGAGTGACAATTTCAGTGATTGCGCACGGTAACTTTGACAAAAAGAAAAACAAAATGTGTGCAACGGTCGTATTTGGCTCACAAAGTGGTTACCAATCTTATGAATTAAATTAAAAATATTACGCGTTCTGAAATATTGAGTGCTATAACTAGTTCACCTTAAAATATATTTAAAGACCATAAAAAAAAGTTAAAAATAATTTTGCTATTAGTCATCATTCTCCTGCCTTTTCCCAATGTATTTAGGTCGCCGCAGCATGTCTCTTTCTTCCATACTTCTCTAGTGATTTACCACCTCAAGACAAGACCGATTTTTACAAATAATGGCGAAAAGACAACCTACCGCTACAGCTAGGCAGGTGAGCGATCAAACTGTAAGGAGACTGCACGAAGTCAACGGTCATGCTCGTACACCACTTCGGTTTCCAGCACTACGACGAGGCAATTGCGGAAGACGTTTACAATGGGTAAATGAACATTTGGCTTGGAACGATCGCCAATGGGCTAGGATGTTATTCTCTGATGAATTCTGGTTCGGCTTTCATCCAGATTCACGAAGAATACGTGTTTGGAGAACACCTGGTCGTGACAGCCGCCTGCGAAATCGTCAAGAATTATGTCCATACCAAGGTGGAACAATAATGGTATGGGCGCGGGAACCGACCTCGTCTGGGTTCACGGCAACTGAACTGCTGTAAAATACCGTGACGAGGTACTGGAACCTGTAGTTCGACCACACCGGTTGCAAATGATTCAAGATTTTATGCTTATGCATGATAATGCCCGCCCACATACGGCTCGGGTGGTAACTCAGTGGCTGCAGCAACATAATGTGACAACCCTGGCCTGGCCCGCGCAGTCCCGGATTAAAATCCAATTAAGCACGCGTGGGATACGCTCCAACGATGGGCTTTACTAAAATTTCCCCAAAATCTGGTGACAGACAATGAGCTTTACGGGACCTTATCCCACAAGGAGGTATGAATAACCACATTTTGAGTATGAATAAACGTTCCAGATGCGTAATTAACATCCGAGGTGCTTTTTTTTTACAGATTATTTATGTTTATTTTGTAATCAATTTAATGTTACATTTAATTTGATTTCTTTATTTAATCACAAAAAACAGAAGTAGGTTTTTTTGTATATTGTTAATATGTATGTTGTATTGTCTATGCACTTAATGTAAAATCCACAACACACTCAGAGCTTTTCTGACGCAGCAAACTGTCAAGATTGTTTTTTATTTAATAATAACGAGTTCGAAATTTGAATTGTTTTTAAACTTATCTTTTTATTCATTCAACCAAAAGATCTCAACCGTCACTAAAAAAGCTTTTGCTTACAATTTTCATACAAAATGTACGGGAAAAGTTTTTTGCAATTTGTGACTTTTTGAGTACTCCAACGATGGTTGGTCCCATAGACGTTTTTGATCAGTATTAGAAACAGGGTCGATTGGCATCAAAAAATGTTTTTGTGTAAAATGGCTATTTTCTTGCTAACTGTAATTTTTTTTTAAATTTAATTTA
Source organism: Griposia aprilina (assembly GCA_916610205.1). Classification (NCBI taxonomy): domain Eukaryota; kingdom Metazoa; phylum Arthropoda; class Insecta; order Lepidoptera; family Noctuidae; genus Griposia; species Griposia aprilina. The sequence continues at coordinate 1,505,876 of OU744295.1, read as the reverse complement.
GTGAATGGGGATCAAAATTCCATAAAAAATTATGGATAGTCTCCTAAGAACATTATCGCGCAGCTGCAACGGATAAGGTATTTCCCCTTACTGCCCCGCTGAAAGTTTCCACCCTGTATAGTATATTTAATAGGTATCTGGTGATTCACAGGATGAAAAAGTGATTGTGACATCATGGTGTGCTTTTAGGTGCGTTATTAATATACCTGTAGATATCGCGTTCTATTCCTAGGTAAGTTCATTGTTATTGCTTTTGGTTCCCGAGCACCACCTCTTGTTTACTTATACATACTAGCTTCTGCCCGCGACTTCGTCCACGTGAAATTTCTTGTTCCCCCGACCCACTCCGGCGCATCGCATCACCTGCCCGCGCTATCACTTAGTTTTCGCTTAGCGTCCTTTCTGACTTTTTTTCTTTTTGCTGGGCTCCTGAGGGTCATAGCGTGATGTTAAATGGCCTATAGCCTTCCTCAAGAATTGGGCTACCAAATGCAAAAATATTTTTTGAAATCCTACCAGTAGTTCCAGAGGTTACCCCCTAAATACAAACTTACAAACAAATTGTACATCTTTATAATATTACTATTATAGTATAGATAAATTCACGCCTTCTTCCCATGGGGGTAGACAGAACCTACAGAACGCCATCTGGGTCAAATAAACTTTTATTTTCTTGCTTTTACTTACAATTTGCGCCTGCCCCGCCTCGGACTTGACCCACATCTGGTTCGCGTTGAACCAGTTACACACTGCCTTGAATATGTCTGCTTCGGGCGCGAAGAACGAGTCGCGTTCCAGAAGACCTTGCAGCGCTTCCTGCAACCAAAAATCATACTTAGAGATACTAGCGACCCTCCCCTGCTTCGCACGGGTGCAAGGGCGACATGTCACACCATCGAGATTTCTATGCTACAAGCTGTATACTCGATGGGATTGCCCATCAGAAAAAATCACGAACTTCCATATAAATTTTCATCCCCTATTTAATTCCTTTAAGGGATGAATTGTCAAAAATACTTTGTTTGTGCTCACCTACATTGAACTCTAGTGCAAAATGTCATGCTTCCAGATGTTTCTAGATATTGCTTAGGCTGTGCGTTGTCAGTCATTGAATGAACGAATGAATTTAAGAACTTTATGCAGCAGATTAGGCTGACAATCAGAACTTTTTGAACATCAAACGTCACAAAAGACTGTCCCAAAACGTCCCTTCACTTCTACACGACGTGGGTATCTTTTCTAGGAAGAAGTGGCGCAAACACTCCAGCAACACGGTCTGCCTGTATCTAAGTCCCATTGATACATCGACTGAAGCTGATAGATTCTACACCCTAGTGAATGGTTCAATTGTGTGAATATATATACATATGTTTTTCCATTTACGGTAGGCCAGTGAAAGATGCCGAATGCCGAATCCTACATCGTTGGATAGGTTCACGAAGGAATTTATTTTTTGTTTAGACGCTTTACTTTGAGTAAGATGCCAAATGAATAACAAAAACGAACAAAAAGTGAAGCATCTGATCTACTTAAGACTCGTAACAGATGAACTTACCACGGACAGTTGCAGGAAAGTGTCGTGCTGCAGCACTTCGATAGCATTCCTGTCCAGGAAGTTGTAGCAGTAGTCCATGAGTGCCTTCAGGCCGTACAGCCTGCAACAACGAAGAGGGAGGTTACCCACATTTCACCAGTCACATTCTAGGTCCAGGCACTAGTAGAAGTGCAGAGCCTATTGCCATTCATTCGGGGATCGCGACCAGCTAACAAAAGATTGATTATTAACTCAGATTCTGAATTCAAATCTACAGAATGGTTTTTTTCTCTAGCCAGTATGGGTAAGTTCTAAACTGCATGAACCACAAGCTGAATTTTAAGAAGCACAGAATCCACCCACAAAGCCTTGGAAAAAAGACCATGCTGTATGATATGTGAATTCAGAATTTGAGATAATAATCAAGTTTTATAACTATAACCTCAATGTCATACTTTATTAGTTCAAATTCCATTAGAACCATTAAAGTATGTATAGGACCGTTTTATTACAAACGGTGACTCAAAAATTCACTTAGAATACATAACTCTAAAGAAGATAGTTAAAAAAAACTTTTTTACAAAAAAAACAACCGACTTCAAAAAAACCCTACAAAGTGAAATGTAACTTTAATTTCGGAAATCGGTGTCTTTGTATGTTTTTTGCTATCGACTTCGGAATTACTTTGTAGGGTTTTTTTGAAGTCGATTGTTTTTTTTGTAAAAAAGTTTTTATTTTTAACTTTTTAGTGAGTCAGTTATTAATAATTCTAAGTTAAAATAGCCTAATATCAACTGCTCATCACCTTTTACAAAATATTCCTTTTCCCGATGCAGGGACGTTAATTGTTGAGGAGTTCTCCTGTTAAGAACCAAAACCACTGGAGCTGATGGTGGGTTCACCATATGCAATGTGACGACCTTAAATTGATTGCTTTAATTGGTTAGCAAGTATATTAAAATAAAATCGCAACCCGTGAAATACTTATTATTGAGAAGTTCCGGTGGACACCTCTGTCTTCATCATCAGTTCCACTTCACCGAATGGTGCTTTCCGAGAGCAAATGCACGAGTTACTATAAAAAATACCCAAATCGCTATACATGTGCCTATAAAATTTAAGGATTTCCCTCGATTTCCATGGGATCCCCTCATCAGATTCTGATTTGGTGATAGTGGGACAACCTCGAAAGCATACCCTTTTAAACAAAAAAATAATTTTCAAAATCGGACCACAATTGACGGAGAAATCGGTGAACATAAATAAAAAAATAAAAAAACATACACACAGTCGAACATATAACCTCCTCCTTTTTGGAAGTCGGTTAATTAGTGGTGATGGAATGTGACCTATCTAAGATTGTGTATTCAAGTGTAGCAAAATAAATAAAAATAAGTAAAATCTGAGTATTCTCAGACTTAAAGTAACATAACATAACATCTGTATTCTCCGAAGGGTCAGGTAGTAGTGTACCTAAAATACACTTAGCCTAGTGTTATCAACCGGGCAAAAATCCCGACTCCGGGCTGCTACTGACAAATTCCAGATGGATAAACCCAATAACACTTTGCCCGACCCTGGAATGGAACTCAGGACCTCATGCTTAGCAGTAGGGCTTGCGACCATTAAACAACGAAGCAGTCAGTTTAGAAAGAAAGTAAGACATTATTCCATACCTGGCGGCATCAAGCACTGAACACACATTCCTGAGCGCGAGCACCTGCCTCAGGTAGTCAGATATGGCTGTCTCCAACTCTTGGAAGTTGAACTGGTGCGCCAGACCCAGCATGTCCAGCACTGTGTCTTCTCGGAGCAGGGAGAGACCCATGTGACCTGGGATTACGGAAATTATTGTAGAAACCTAGATATAATATAAGTCAATAGCAGCGGGATAAATTGTGTAACATCCTTAAAATAGCAATCTTCTTCAATCTTATTTTGACGGTTCAACAACATTCGTTGCGTTATTATCGTTGTTGAGCAGACGATTTTTTTTAACATATGGGGCAATGGCCTAGCGATTACCTTCAAAATCTTACAGATTTATTGAAAGAGTATTACGCAATTAGAGTGCAGGTCTCGCTCCACCTGGTTACCAGAAAGCTTAGCCATTATTACATAATGATATTGACTATAATAAGATTAATAAGCAATAATAATAATACTCGACATGGCTGCTATGGAGTTAACAGGAGCCATGTCGAGGAATATTAAATCTTCAAATTAACAAGCAATAGTTGTTTAGTAACAAAGCCAAAAGAGGGCTCAGATTTGAAGATTTTTAAGAAAAGCTAAAAAGAGGAGTAGCTGAATCTGTAGCTATATTAAAGAATCAGTATCAGCTATTACCTCGATAATTACCTGAGTATACATATCGCAGGAGCGCCTTGAAGGCTTGCAGCGGTGCTTGCAGCTCCACTTCCGCCTGCAAAAAATGAGGGAAATAAGCATCACCTTTGTACGTATTTTTCTGTTCCTTTTTTCCTGTCTGTTTTTATATGTGTACATAAATGGTTAAATCAATAAATAAATAGGGTATTAGAGAATGGTGCAGCTATGAGTTGATCCCCCATCAAGACTTGGCCACACTTGGACACCTCAGAAGTAGCCAGCGGTTTATATTCATAAACTCATGATTATATTGAAAACTAAATGACTTGTGTATGTAGACGCAAATAATTTTCTTTAAAAAATCGACTTTTAATCACCAGATTACATTTCTGCATGTAAGATTTGTGTCAATACAGGATAATAGATAATTTCTAGTCTAAGGAAAAGTTCATTAATTCTTTTGCCTTCGTCTAAATGTATTTGAGGTTAGCACAAAATGGCTTCTTCCATACCTATTAGTTGTCACCCCCATTTTAACCATATCATCTTTCACACAGGCCATCCATCAACTCTTTGGTTTCCCTTAGGGAAAGATTTCCTCATTCCTCCACAACACCTGTCCATACCTTGACAACCAATTTCCACACAACTTTACAGTCACGGGTGCATCAATCACTAATAAAGAACATAGATGCACGGTTGCCACGTTTATACACAAAAAGTGAATCAAACAGAGTCAAAAACTTGTTTATTAAGTAAGCGCAGGTCACCTGGTTAGTCTCCCTCATGCCACCATACAGCAGCGCTCTAAAGTAGTCACTGCTTGCAGCCAGGATGACCTTGTGCGCCGGTATCCGCTGCCCTTCCACCACCAGCGTCACATCAGAGTACTCGGAGGACAGGCACAGAGAGCCGATATGTTCCGACAGGTGGCCTGGTGGAAATAATACTCTTATGGTTACAGTAATAGAAATGATGAGTAATGCTGGGTCTGGTTAGCAAATCCCTATAGCGCGTAAGTGAAGATAATGTTTATGTACAGTAGGCCGCACGTCGTTGGTTACAAAACCAGATAAGCTGGACTATTCTATTGAAACTATGTAATAAGCTAGGCCAACTCAAGGTTAAAGAGATATTACCGACAAGTGCTCAACTGAACCTTTACCAGAGAAGTCAGTTTTGTTAACAAAAAACTAACCCCCTTTTCAAATGCGATAATAATTATTGTAGATTGGGTAGGTACTGGGTTTTGTTTTATATTAAGTCAGTTTCATCTATAAAGAGTAGGTGCAAAATTAAACTACGTCATTAGATCATACATGTTGCTGGCCGGCCGGATGGTAGCAAATCATACTATTTATATTCAATCTATTGCTACAGCTCATTCTACACGCGCGCTGGTTGGCAAACATCTAGGTATTTACTTCCATCACTCCATTTCTGTACAAAGGTTCCATTAATCCAGTAATTTAAAGGCATACAATCGCAAGTGGAGACAGGAAACAAATTGCGACGCATATCCGCTCCCGATACATTCAACTAGCCTTTACTTTACTGCGCGATGGTCGGTTTGGGAAACAAACGAATTTTAAGCCGCGTATTCAATAGAGGTCTGGATGACAAATGTGTACCGTCAAAACATAGAAGATACATATCATACAGACATATCTTACGAAGTCTGGGGACATCGTGCGACATCACCCGACGTCTCTAGCGACAGCAAACCACCTTAGTCAGGTTGAGTCAAGTCGAGGAAATCATGAGGTTTAGACTTAGAATATGGGTAGGTATTAAAATCTAAAAAAATAATAAGTGATTGATCTTACTAATGTGTTCAATATCGCCAATGCGTGCACTTGGTGTGTTGTTGACGCTCATGTACGTGTGCTGGCTACTCATTGTCCCGGGTTCGCATCAAGTCTGCTGCAAATTTACAATATAAGCTGTACACTAGTTTGTACCAGTCTGCATGGTGATAAGGTTTTTCTGATATTTGAATAACAATAAAATTTTAATTGCTTAAACTTTGCAGAACACTATACAAGACACAATAAAAGAATTATTGCTATGATGTCTGTATATACAGGGTGCCAGGGTCATCAACGCGCAACCGTTTACCATGGATTCATTACAAGATTCTGAACCCGAATGCATTGAAACTTTTTGTGGGTTATTAAAACTAAATTTTAAAACAAATTCATGGTTACAGATTGTGGGATGATGTCTCTGCCACCCTGTATTCATATATGTATATGATGCATTTAGTGTACAACAAACTGTTAGACTACAGTCTTATGATTATATAAATACAAATTAGATGCCATAAAAGGTTTCAACAAGATACAGGTGACCCATGTAGCTACATTTTAAATATTCTAGCCTTTTTTTTTCATAAACTTGTCATCTATGTATAAAAGGCACCATTTTCATTATCCTAAAGATAAAATAGTGGGGCAGTACCCTAAAACCCGTTCATTAATTGTATACAATGAGAACATGCAACTAACATAAAATGAACCTCTGTAATGTTTGTATGACCTTGCAATACTACAGAAGCTTTTCAACACAATATTTAGCTAAAATTATTTGCTCTGATCATAGGTAGGTACTTACATATTGTGTTAGGTTTAGAATCTATACAATCACTTGTATTAAGCTGGCTTGGGCTTAGGTATATTTCTTGCATTTGTATCATTTATTAGTTAGATTATAAATATGATTATCACACATCCATCCAATGATTTAGGCAGTTCATTCAGATTTCAGATAATTGTTACTGTTAAATTATCTTTAACAAATAAAAACATTAACTTCAGTTATGCTGTATTGCAAGATGTGTAAGGTATACTTTATTAATGGCACATCAAAGAGCCACCACCACATGTAAATGTGGTTTCTGAGTATGTTATCAGTATATCATAAATAAATACAATATTGTAATAACTACTGTTGTAATAAAGTCAGGGGAGTCCCCTAAACAAAAAGCAACTCACTGCACACATTGTATCAATTTTGATAAATTTGACAGCTGCATTGTGTAGATTAGAAATTTAAACAACACTGCATTTGCATCATCAATTTATTTACTCCTAACCAAATGAATGCTTGAATTTTCTTCAATAGATGCCAAGCTTATCATACAACTTGTATATTTATCTTTCCAACTTAAATATTTGAGGAAACATGAGTTTCAAAATAATACGTGAAATAATAAAACAAAGAAATATCTAGAACATAAGTATAATTTATACACACATAGATATCATAAAAAATTACGGCATGCTCTCTAAACAATTAAGATTACTTATTTTACAAATTAACATGTAAGTAATTAAATGACTGAGCTGTTAAGTAATTAAGTCCTATTAAATATATTTTTTAAATTAAATTCGTATATACATACGCATTAAAAGATAATCCACGCCTACAAATACTATCGATAGCTGAGTCTTTACTAAACAAATTGTTCCAGTTATTTTTTGTACTTTGCTTTGAAAATAATAATCTTTGAATATTTAATTGTGAAATCAGCAAACTCCGCAAAGGGAAAATTTATTTTGACAATATTTTGACATCAAACAATGAAACAACATTCACAAACTTTTTTTTTAACTCAACTATTTTATCTACGCAATCTACTATTTCGGAACTGAGCCTTTTGAGACATTTTGAAGTTTACATAATGGGGATAAAAACTGCCACTTGCTCACTTCAGATGTCGCTGCCATCCAACGTCCAAGAATTTGTCACTTTTTTTTTGTAATGGAGCGACTACTTTTACGCATAATTAATTAATATGTCCCGTAGCGCAGCTGTTGACAGCAAAAAAACGGGGATCCATATATTTTCCAAACATCTTATAAGACGAAAATTGAGGAAGAAAGCTCTCCGAAAAAATTTGGTATCCCGATATTTCGTCGAGACTATGTGCTATCATTATTAAACCTGAAGACTTATGGCAGAAATTCGTATAAAGGTGATGCTCCCAAGAGAACTAAGTCCGTTTTTATCACCTACAGGCACTTGTTGTGTGATATTACGTAAATTATAGTAAAGGTGCGTGTGTGCGTTTACATTATCATATTAAATCAGTGTTAGAATGACCAACTATAAAGTTTTTCTGTCAGGAAGATTATCCTCGAGTTGGTTTTCAACTCCGATTAGGTTATTCCTATCGTACGCACATAACACTATATACCCGGGATCGTACGCCTCCAGTCTTCACCAAACAATGAACTTCAAGGTAACAAACACAAGATAACCTATAAATTATAAAACGTTCTTAATTTATTGTTTTTTTACCAGTGGTAAACGCTTCCCTTTTTCTTCGTCTTTTAATAGTGCTACACTCCATGTTTCATACACATATATTTATTTATTTTATTTTAGTATCTACGTACACACAGTAAAACACATACAGATACGGCATATTAATAATATTAAGTACAAAGTTAATGCTTATTTCTTAAAAAAGTCTCCCAGCTGACCTGCGAAAGGAGAAATGAAAAAGAAATGTAGACAATAGTGTGTGAGAACAAGAAGAGAAGAATTTGATTTGTGACGTCTTAAACTAGAATATTAAATACTCCCATGTCAAAATCATCAACATGCACAAATCCACTTTTACGTTTTCTCTCCTTGCCTGGTGTCCGAATTTTTGTACCAGTTTCTTCTGGTGCGTGTCCTTCCTTAACTATTTTTGAAATTAGTCCTTGACTCACACCTGAAATATAACAAATAACAATAACATATACTTCATTATATACATAATGCCAAAATAAACGTATTTAAATAAATATATAAATTCTCACAGTTAAAAGGAAAGGTAATGTTCTTTTACTCGGTATTTGAAATGAGAAATAGATTTTAAATCTCGAATGCTAGGCGGAAGTGAGATCCACAATCTTGCAGCATGAACAGAGAAGGAATAAGAATAGTAGCTTGTTTTATGAGGATGGGATTTAAGGAGGGATCTTAGATGTGATCTACACGGTGCGTCGCTAGGGCGAGCGTAAGAAAATCGCTCACGCAGGTAGGAAGGATAAGACGGGTTGTGTAAGATGTTGAAGAGGAGACATAAAATCCGAGAATTCCTGCGAAAGCGGATCGGGAGCCACTTGAATTCCTTGCGAAGGTGAGAAAAATGGTCATACTTTCGCAGACTGAAAACAAAGCGAATGCACAAGTTTTGCACGCGCTGAAGCTTGTTTAATAGCTCCTCATTAGAATCCAAGTAGCAGGCGTCGGCAAAATCTATAATCGGCTGAATAAGTGTCTGTGCCAAAGAAATTTTAGTCTTGAAGGGCCTTTGAAGGCATTTCAGCGAATGAAACGAGAAATGTACCTTTCGACTGGCCTCATTGACCTGAGCACGCCACGAAAGATATATATCTAGTTTTCGTTTAATTTGTCATCGACACAAAATTAAACATAAACAAAAAAATGGCGATTTGTAGACGTTGAACTGTGCTGCCACCTATGACGAGCTTTCAGTTTTAACCCTCATTGAAATAAGTTATCGAAATATTTTGCGCGTAAGATCATTTCTATTCATTCTCATCATATTTGGCGTAAATTTGCATTGATATTAACTCAATGTAAAATTGACAAAAAATATCGTGGCATTGGCATTCACATGAGCTGAATGCATTTTATGACATCCATTCTTATAATAGGGTCATCGTTGAACTTCGAGAAACACAGTACCTACAATAGGCAAACGATTCATAATACAATAGTAGTTGTGCAAATATAATTTTACCGCCTCACCACATTGAAATAACTAAATGTATTCTAGAAATTTAAACTTTTAATGAAAAAAGTCGACTCCGCAAAGCAAAATTAAACTGGCCATGACCTATATGTATCTACCTTCTGTCATTCTGAGGATTATTCAGTCAGCTGAAGCTGAAGCTGCATTCAAGTTTGTTGCAAAGACTATTAGACCTGTGCCCTAGTTTAGAAGTTTTTTATCTTCATACTCTTTGTTTTATTTTTCCAGTCTCTCGAAAGCGGAAATAATACGAGAAAATTCGTTTTCCGCTTCCGGTAAACGAATAAGATCCTAAAAATTAAAAATCAAAACAAACTTAGTGCTAACCAAAAAAGACATAAGCTAGAAAGTTTTTTTTTTTTCGTGAAACACTAATGCTTATTTCTATGTACCATTCAAAAGTACGTAACACTACTTTTCAGGGCATCCATAATAGTACTATATTTGAATGAAGCTATGTTGACTGCCTACGAATGATAAGTACATGCACAGAGTAAATGCGTGCTTAACAACAGCATTGTCAAAAAGATTGTCAAAGTTATTAGTATATAATAAATAACTTAAATATAAAACAAAATCTTTATGGAACTCACAACATCAACAGACAATATTAGATCTTACAAAATATTAAAGCTCTTATAACATCGCTTATTCTTGCATACCAAACTGTTTATATATAAACTTATCTGTTGACTTTTTTTGGCTGAATAATCGGGCGCGAAAGCTTCGTCATGAATTTACGTGGCTGCGATTGGTGGAAAATTTTGTCTGTACCAACGTAACGAACACCTATAATATTTTGGCAATGTTGTCAGATTTATTACCAGTTGTGCTGGGCAGGTAAATATCGTCGCTTTATTGAGTATATTTTATTTTTCTTTAATGGTTTTCAACACGATAACGATGTTGTAATAGTTGGAAAGATACATGAAGAACTCATCTCTTTGTTGAAACATAGCAATGTAAGTAATAAGTTTCTATTTCACTGTTTCGTGAACTTTTTTGTAGAAGGTTGTGGTTCTGTAAAAGTAGCTGCACAATTTGATAGAGTGCGATACTCGCAAAAGAAAAATGTATGTAACGTATTTTGTATTATTGAATTAAATAATGTGTTGTATTTTAGTTTTACGTGTTTATTTTTTTATTTCTAAACAAAAACTTTACCACCAAACTAGCATCATTAAACGAGAGTGGTGCGTCTGAATGATATTTCATTTCGCGATATTTTATTTTTAAATGCATTACAGGTCATCAATAATGGATTGTAAAAGATAACCAAGTGTCTGTAATGAACTCGCTCACGTTCTCGGCACTGAGAAATGGAGAGACAGCAGTGTAATTCACTTCAAAACTTTGACGAACCTAAAACAGAAATATTGAAAAAACGATTATTAAAATCAGCGAACCCGTCAGTCTGCACTAATATAACACAAAATAATCCACAGCAGAATGTGCTACTGAATACATTACGCGTGAGTTTCTATTGAGTTAATTATTTTTTATTGTGATGTTGTGATATACTTTGACACCATTGACACATATTTGTCAAATTTCAGGCGCCAATATCGAGCAGCATGATCGTGTCTTCGATGCAGGCCTCACAGAGCTCCTTGCCTATCACACACAATTTAGTTACCCATTCAATTGCCCCTTGTAAAATACATTCAAACAACTCTCCATACCCCTTGCAACTGTCCACTGTGCATGTGCCAGTGCAGATACCGGGCTCCAACTCCAATATTAATGTCCCTGTTCAAATATCAGGGCCTACGAACAGTGTACCACTGCAGATAACACCTGTTAGTCTGCCCCTTCAAGTCTCCGGGACAACCAGTGTACCAGTTCAGTTACCAGCTGGTGAGACTATAAATATTCCTTTGCAAATCCCAGCTGCCAATCATCAACTACCAACATTGCCCTCCATGCCAGTCTTACATAACCATAATCAGTCCATCCACAGTTCAATTATTCAAGTTCACATGGGTTCAAATCCAAGGCCAAACAGCATGGATTGCAACTCTGACATGACAGTGTCGAGTTCGTCTCACCTGCAGATGTCTGATACATCAATATCACAAGTTAAGGTTAACAATCCTCTCCCGCAACTCCACCAAGTTGCTCATAACAATGCCATGCTGCAAATGCAGAATGCTGCTCATTCTATTCAAATACGAGGAGCTCCAAGGCAGGTGCCCCATGTACCGCATGTGGTCTACATACAAACTCCAACGGGACTGAAGCCTGTCACAAGCACCGAGGTCATCACCCAAGCAAGTACAAGTGGAAACCCACCACAAATCATAGTAAGGAGACCAGTAAGTGAATCATCACCATTAACATGCATTCATGTCAAATTGGAACAGTGAGAATTTTGTTATTAAAATATACATATTTACAACTTTCAGCTACCAAGTTGCGAAATAAAAGTTGATAGTGAATCAAATATATTGTAAAAAAAAATCAATGTGGTTATGTATTGGCTTACCAAATTTTTTAATCAAAATTAATTTGCTCTAAAGATAAAAGTAATCAAATATTTAATGTCAATACGCTCAATGAATGCACTTTCACTCACTCAAAAACAAACATAATGGTGGTGGTTTAATCACAAATCATTCTTTAGTTATGGCATGTTTTGGTTTAAAATTATTATATAATGTTAGGCAACTTGTTTCTTCGAGGATAGCCTTCATTGTGATTATTAGCAAGGCCAACCATTATAAAAAGATAATTGATAAGTATGACAGGAGCTAACCATATTAATTTATAAAATTTGTAGATAACAGTGAACAAAAGATACTCTTACATTACTTCTGAGTACATTTTTGTAAGGATAAAAGTGTTGTAACAGAAAGCTGATTAAAAATAAGCTTTTATAAAAAGAAAAAAAAAGGAATGGTTTGTTAGCGTCATATTAGTAGGGTATCAATTTAAATATCCTATAATACCAATGTAGGGTTGCAAACTAATTTGGTGAACAAAAAACAAATTTATTGTACCTAAGCCTGGAAAATCAATTAAAAAAAAAACTATTAATTAAAATAAATATATATAAAATGTGAATAGGTCTAAATAATTTTAGAGTTTTTAGTACTAGAATAAATTGTATTGGTTATTGTTGATTGCTATCTATTATTGAACAGTTTAGACTATGTATGAAACTATGAAACAAGATATACAAATATTATTTATTTTAGATACACCACAACTGCAGTTATTTCATAAGTTTATTTCCACTCCTTGCAGGTAACCAGCAATTCAAACTTACATTTAATAACAAATGTAAACACCAAACCCAACATAGCTCCAAAGGTGTCTGCTCAGAACAAGTCTTCCATCCTCGCTCCAGTCAACTCTAGTCAGCCAATAGTCATACAGAAATCAAAGTCTAATGACAAGGTGATAGTACCCGTCAGCATTGCACCGAGCAACCCCAACAAACAGGCTATGGCATACCTCGGCTCAATGAAGAAACCCAACCAGAAGAACTTATCGGAGAACCAATCTATCCTCATATCAAACAATCAGTCCAACGTGAATGCCAACAATCAGAAGTTATTTATAACTCCCATGAATATGCCTAAAATTCAAAATACTAAGTTCATTCTACCTGTAACTTTGCCTGCAACAATGGCTTCAAAAGGTCCCATCATAAATCTACAAATAGCTAATGGACAAATACAGAATGATCCTCAAGGAAACATTACAGTCATGAGAGACACTATGATGGAGTCCCAGGATATGCCACCTTTACAGCCATTTGGAAAACTTTTAAATGGTAGAGATCTTCCTCAAAGCCCTAAAGGCGAGAAAGCCTTTACGTTATCCATACCTGGGTCGCGAGCAGAACCAACTGGCGAGCAAGGTGAATATACGCTCTCGATACCTGAAACTAACGCGGCCATGAATGACGACATTTACACTGTATCGATAGCAGACGAGGATGGTGCGCATAGGGAGAAGTCCTTCACACTGGCTATACCAGAGAAAGGAAAAAGTTTACTGAACCGGAATATGATAGAAAGACACGATGTAGGAACAGTTACCATCGCTGCGCCCGCGATTTTGAGACGTTCCAACTCCGACAACAGTGACAGAAAGATAGCGAATGCCAGTATGAAGAGACGCATCTCTTTATGCGCAGAAAACTTATCAAACAGGAACACGAGGCTGACACTGCCGCAAAAGATCGACAAAATTGAAGATCCGCCCGAGGTCGACAACAATGACGACCATCGCGTGCCCTCGCTGTTCTGTGACGAGCAGCTGGACAAAGATTTAGAGGCTAAACACTTGGATTCAGATCCTGATGATTATAAGGATGCCAAGCCTGATACACTCAACGAGAAGAGTCCTCACGAGATATACTTTACCAAAATAGAAGATTTCAGTAAAAACGATATCAAGGAAGGTGTCTTAGAAGAAGATCCTCCAGGGTTAATATGGCATAACGGGGTTGCTAGATTACAAGGTAGCGCCTTGCAATTCCAGACCAATGAATTTGGTCTCATAGACGTGTTAGACGGCAGTGATCCGGAAGAGTCGATGAACAGTGCGAAGTACCACACGCCTATGAAGCAACGCATCGATAGAAATAAGAAACCCAATTCTCCAGAAGACATGTATAGGTGCGAATGTTGCGGCTGTCACGGCATGGCGGCCGAGTTCATAACACCCAACTTCTGTAGCGCCGCGTGCCAGAGTGAAGTACAGAAAGCTTTACAAAAGAAAAAGGACAGAGAACGCGTGGATTTGCTTAAGAAGAAAAATAAGATAAAGAAGTTATTGATGAGGAAACAACTCTCCGACTCTGATATTACATCTGAAGGAAAAGACAAAGTTCTGCTCAAGCATTATGATTCATTGCCATCTGACCAGTTATCAGAGGCAGCTTTATTGAAAATCAACGAAGATTTAATAGAGAATGAGAAATACCCATGGATGTGTGGAAAGAATGGATTCTCGTGGATGCGGTATCTTGACATTTGTAAAGCGAAGGATGCGCCTGTTAAACTCTTCAAGAATCCATTTCCTTACACCAAAAATGGGTTTAAAGTTGGGATGCGGTTGGAGGCGATAGATCCTCAGCATCCTTCTATATTCTGCGTAGTGTCGGTAGCCGAAGTTCAGGGCTACCGGATGCGGCTGCACTTCGACGAGTACCCGGACGTGTATGACTACTGGGTGAACGCGGACTCGGGCGACATCTTCCCGCCGGGTTGGTGCGAGAAGAACGGCCGCTCCCTCAAGTCGCCCGGCACCATGACCTCGTCGAGCTTCTCGTGGCCGCTGTACTTAAAGCAAATGAGAGCCGTCGCCGCGCCCAGGAACTTGTTCCCACATGTAACTGCTGCGGTAAGTATCTAATGTTATGATTTAATTATCATATTTCTAGAAATTAAGGAGAAAGGAGTATGTAACATTACTTATTCTAAATAGTTTTATAGGGAGGAAGTGTCATTATGCCACCAACTAATTCCTCATTTAATTTCTTTAGGTACTTATCTAATAGGAAACATAGAATTTTCGTATTTCGCTTATTGAAGTATAAACTATTAAACATTCTTCCTTTCTTTTTTATGTAATTGTAGTAAACACAAAACTGAACAGACTGACATACTCATCGAAGCCCACTTCTTCACAACTTCCAGCCTCTAGTATACTACAATGGAATTGAATGTCATGTTTAGATCTTCAAACCAAGCTGTTTCCGGACTGGCATGAAGTTAGAAGCTGAAGACCGGAAGAACGACTTAGTGTGCGTGGCTTCGATATCCGACGTCCTAGACAACAGGATGCTGATCAACTTCGACTCCTGGGACGAGATGTATGACTTCTGGGTAGACGCCACCTCCCCCTATATACACCCTGTCGGCTGGGCTGAAGAAAATGGAGTGCCTTTAACCCCACCAAACTGTGAGTACTTCTTTTTTATTTCTGTGGGATATTATCTGTGAAGGTGAAAGTTGAAATCGTTCAAAAACAAAACACTGAATTATTATGTGGGATTAAACCACAGCATAACAGAGCGTCGGTAATTTTCTTTTGTAAAAATCTTAATGTTTGGTAAACATCTTGAAAAACTGCTTGTAGGTCAATATAATGGGCATAGATTCATTTCAAGATGGATTTTACTTGTTGACATAAACCTGGCTGTTTAAATCAAGGAGAACAAAGAGCCCTTGTCACCTCTTGCTATAAATTGATAAATAATTGTGTTTTATCTTGAAACACTGCCCATAAATCGAAGTTGGTAAGAAATAACTGAGGAATAAACAGATTCCAAGGTTTTTAAATGTACATTATTGCTTAAGTACTTACTACAAATAAATATAAAATATTTAATTTATCATAGCAAATGGTAATAATTATAGTACACAATTCACAAGTTACACAACGTAAAAAAATAGCAATATATGCAGACATGTCATACATGTCTTGATTGCGCAGTACATGAACCATACCATGTTTTCAGAAAGTGTCAATAAAAATTATCTCTTCGGTACTCAAGTGAAAAAATTGTAGCTAGTTGTATACCAACTTAGAAATGTTATAACTACTTATGACTTATGAGCAGCATTCCGTCTTGAACTTAAGTACAGAATAAGAAATCGGAAAAATTGTACTATTTATTAGTTAAATAAAAACCAATGCAATGAATCTCCAATAATATTGTAATGGAGAACGTGATTTTTATTATCAACAAAGTAGATTAGAATGAGATAGCTAATTATTTGTCCTGCATTTAGCATAAAAAGTATTTAAAAACTTTCCTCTATGGTGAAAAATCCGAATGAAAATATTCTTTTTTTTATAGTGACTCGATTTCAGAAATATAAAACCTAAAAAAATATATAATAATAAGATATTCATTTCTTTACATCACAAATGAATTCTGCCTTTATTCTTAATAGTATTAATTAAAAATTCAAATGTAGTTACAGACTTGAGCAACAAGGATAACCGGTAGTTTGGTTACGTCGTTATCTCTTCTCGAATTAGTCATGTTACATAGTTTGTGTGTGAACGTCGTGCCTATTGTTCTCTTTCAAATATATCACGGACCAATCGCTTATTTACTTCAATTCATTTCACATACAAATGTCAAATAGTTCGATATGTGCCTTGGGAAAAACAAGTAAGTTTTTTTTATATGTAAGTAATCATTATCGTTCTATAAAGTATTACTTAATGTATGTTATTTTGTAGTAGGTATTAAAATTAATTTCACGGATCATTTCGCGCGATTAAGTGTTCCTACGAAATATTGTAAATTAATTGAGATTTTTACTCTAAATCTGTATTTGAGATTTATAATTCAGGAAAAACCTTCAATATTTAACCAGTTTTGCGCAATTAGCTGACTAGTTTTTTTATTTTACAAAGTATTCTTATTACAAAAAAAACAACATTAAAAGTGAAAATGTTGTATCAGATCTCACTTGGCGGTCAATTGGTACATTGAATACATTCCCCTCATTGAAATGCATACCTCTTATCAAAGTTACATATTAACTCGACGACCGTCGCTCAACATTTAAAATTGATTTAGGTTATTGACAAGTTTTGGTAAGTCAAGTGAAGTTACTAATATTTTCAGCTCATTTCATTCTCAATAACAAACATACTCCTGACAGTCTTGTTGCCTGGTTGATAAGCAACTTATCTAAGTACATTATCTCATTGTTGGGTACCTATAAGCCTTTTTATCACACGATTCTTATAATGCGTCTTCTTCCACTTATATCCTATCCCTATGATGTCCCCATCCATTGAGCTGATAACCTGTCTCCATATCTTTGTACTATTAAAATATCTAAATACTCATTACTATTCTGTCTTCAAAATACTAACTCGTAATGGTGATAGTCATTTCCTGGGCAGGGGGCAAGTTAAAAACCCGTGTGTTTGTTAATCCTCAGACCAACGTAAGTGTGAACGCTTCAGAGCACCACTCGATGTCCTTGGTGCCAATACAAACACATCCAGGCACAAATCTGACATCTGTAAGTTGTGCGAAAGTTTGTTCCAAAATTATAATAGAGTTCGTAGCGTGTCCACAAGTTTTCAAAATGTTCTCTCGTGTCAGTACGAGCTAAACGGGATTTCACAGAAATTGATGTTCAGCAAGATTGACAGCGGGGCTGACTATCATACTCAGGGACGCCGTAACTTGTTTAACTATGCTCTTCAAGCTCTACCAATGCTTCAGCATAAAACGCAAACAGTTTTAATATATTCACGGATCGGATATTACAGTATAGGCTTGAAATAATACAGCGCAATTCCTATTCTTGTGGTGTATATTCAGACACCGGCGCAGGGTATATTTAATATTATAACTCAATACTGCAAATTACCATGTTAATAGGTGCGCGAATCCTGTGACTCTTGCACTCAAAAGCCGCCCTTACTGCTCCTACATAAAGGCGTTATCAATGTTACTATGGCGGTGTGGTTGCCTGTACAAACGTCTTTATATTTATTCGCAGTTTACAAGGACCCTGATACGTTTTCGTGGGAGAACTACCTGGCAGAGACGGGAGCGTCGCCGGCGCCTCCACGCTCCTTCAAGCCGCGTCCGCCCAATGGATTCAAGCCTGGCATGAAACTGGAGGTAGTTGATAAAAGGGTGAGTCAAACCTCTTGAAAAAAAGAGCATATCCAAGATTAGAGAGGGATGGGGAGTAAGAGGACTCTTGGTAAATAGAATATGTTCAATGTAGCTTTAATTAAAACTTTGAACATAATTTCGACATACGTAGTCATTACTACATTTCAGGGAACTTTACCACAATAAACAATCCTTTTCGCTACAAAACATCACATCATTGTTTACCTCAATCCCGATTTCTATGATTTTCGACCGTCGTAATGTCTGCAAACTCAGACCATATAACTCATACTAATTTCATGTTAGGTGCCTTTTCTGATCCGTGTTGGGACAATAATCGCGGTGAAAGGCCACCAAGTGCAGGTGTCGTTCGACGGCTGGCCGGAGGAGCTGGCCTGGTGGTTCGATGACGATTCCCCTGACCTGCATCCCGTCGGCTGGTGTCTGAAGACAGGACATCCGCTGGAGCCACCACTAAGTAAGTAGCTTTAGATGAGAATTGTTTTTGTAATTTTTGAATGTAATCTTCAGACCGAGTGAACGTAACTGTGCAGCAAGTGCAGTCAGCACTTTCATTAAAAAGAACACGTGAATAAAAAGTCTTCTCCTTACCATAGAGTGAATAAGAAACATGTTATTGGATGAATTCTTAATTCTATATTTACTTAGCAATTTATGTTATATTAAAATTATTATTAGCTAATAGGCTAGATTGTAATGTGAATAAAGTATCACCATCCGTAATACATGATAAAAGAAAAAGAAAAATCTTTTGGCAAAAATATTATTTAAGTCTATTCAAATCATTGATGAATGATGATTCAAATCCTTGATTTAAATTTTTCTTAAACATAAATCTACTTTATGCATGTGTAAATTAAGATGATTTCAGAATGTCTAGTACTTACTATTGATAATGTCATACAAAATATTGAAATTATTGAGGAAACGTGACTTTTTTGGGTCGGCAATTAAAATTATTTTTCCGAGTCATAGCTGCAAATCTTAAATTCATACTTTCACTGACAGAAAGAAGCACTTTTGCATAAAAGTTATAGGGAAAGTCATTAAAAAATACTCTCTTAGAGCCACTAAAAAGGATTTTTTCAAGTTTGTCTCCTACATGGGTTAACAGGGGATGAAAGATTGAGAAATTCCATCGGGCACACGGCTAGTTCTCAATTATGCCTTCGATTAATTTGCCTTCTTCATAAACTTCAACTTGTTTTATATCTACAGCAGCAGAAGAACTACGAGTGGTGGGTCCGTGCGGCGTGGGCGGGTGCCGAGGACTCGGCTCCGTACGTGGTGGAGCACATAAACACCACTCGGCCGCGTCGGCGTGCCCCTACCGCTCGCTGCCGCCGCGCGCGCCCGACCGGCTCGCGCCGCCGAGGGACTCCGACCAGGTGCTGCCCAGAGAGCGCAGGTAAGAATGAAAGAAAAATAGGTTTATTTTTCATAGCAACACGTGCATTCAAACAAGATAAATCAATTCGAATGAAATAAAATAAACATATATATATATAATCACGAGCACAGACAAGAAATAGTCGGCAGCTGCACGTTGTGACTGACAAGAAGGCTAGGCTAGGTATGTACACTAACACATAAAGATGAATGTTTTTCCAAATCTCTTGGTTCGCAGACTATAAAGCTGGAATGAGAGAATTGCTAACTTTTACTAACAGAGAAAAGGTCTGTGAAAGTTCGGTTTAACCGCCCAAATATGAAAGGGTCACTTCTTCTGCCTACCCCCATGTCCCATATTACGCCGTGAAATATTATCGTCTTCTATTCTCCCGTGTGTATCAAAACATTACATTACATTCATGTCACTAGAGCTCAAAATGTACACCATTCGGTTTTGTACACAATTAAATTATGTAATAAATTTATACAAATGCTGAACCTACTGAATCATATGATAGCAATAATTTCGGTCCTTTATCTCCGTTAAACAATGATATTTTCTGTTTCAGAGTGCTCAGCAAACAGCCCAAGACGAACTCAATACACACGAGTACGCCTACTAGCGATACTAAGGAGAGGTAAGAAATTGATAATTATTTAGTTGTTAACATGCATACGAATTTTATTAGGAATTTAACATCTAGAAATAGTAATCTTTAATAATTCCACTAGCTATTTTAAAACGTTAAACTATAAATTATTGTCTGTTGATGTTTTGCAGACCGCGAGGCAGGCCGCCTAAACACAAGCGAGTCGAAGAAGTCGTCAAGAATGACCCGGTATGTAAACTTACCTGTAAAGAATGTATCCAATATTTTAATACCTATCTCATATAGGTATCTTTTTTTACAGTCAGTCCCTCGTCTTTAGTAACACTCGAATTATAAAAATCTCCCTTATTGCCTACGAAATTAAGACGCCATGACGTGTGGTTGGTTGACAGTGACATTCTTCAGCACTTTCCGGTTTATTTTATGAACGATAATTATTTTTTGTCGCAGGCCTCAGACGATGAGTCCGTGTCGAGCGGAGGCGGCAAGCGCTGGCGCTCCGGGCGCTCGGACACGCGCACGCTGCGCACGTACTCGCGCGCGTCGCTGGCCGCGCCCTCGCACAGCGAGCACGCCGCACACTCGCACAGCGAGCACACCGCACACTCGCACAGCGAGCACACCGCGCACTCGCACAGCGAGCACGCCGCGCACTCCGCGCCCGCGCCGCTGAGCGAACACCTCGCCACGCACCTCGCCGCGCATCTGACTGCGTTACAGTTGCCGCATGATCCTACGGCTTGGTCACAGGTAATTTACCTATACCTATCTTATGTGTTATAAAATGACGCCCCAATCGTGTGTCAGGTTTACAATAAAATTACCGTGCGTAAAGATGTTTTATTACGCGTTCATCGAATGTGAATGCAGGATAGACGATATTCGTGAGCTAAAACCGCGGTTTTGGGTCGTTCGGCAATCAGCCGCATTACAGAGGGGTCTTCTCGTATTTTTTAAAATACCTTTAACTTTCATAAATTTTTTCAAGTTTTGACGTGCATTGTCGTATATTGAATGTTTTTAACTACGGGAATTAGACATTTGATTGATGATATGAATTTCAGGGCGACGTAGCAGCATTAGTGAGTCGGATAGCAGGCGCGGCGGCCGGCGCGGCTGCTGCGGCCGCTCGGCTGTCGGGCGCAGAGCTCGTGATGGCGTCGCGCGACGAGCTGGTGCAGTGCGTGCGCCTGCGCGTGGGGCCGGCCGTCAAGGTCTACAGCGCCGTCCGCCAGCTGCGCGAGAACTACACGTGATCGCGCGCCATCGCTAGAGCCATCCTCATGCTCATATGAACTGAAGAACTCTAGTGACGCGCCATCAAGTGTATACCAACTAATGTGTTCTAATGTGTTTCCGAAACCAAACTCATGCTCATTGTGTTTATATGTGTAAATAACAAGTGAAAATGGACCTCCACAGAGGTATTACATGGTTTTATATAAAATTACAGTGTAGTGCATTCAGAACTTTATTTTCCGGTTCAGAATTGTGTATGTATCTGGATTGATGTCTTTACGTCATGGGTATTATTTTTGTTACCGGTAGTGAATTGGGATTATTACAATGTGCTTAATATGATGAACTTTTGATGCTTATTTAACTAATTAGAACAGTGACTTGTGTGTTTTGTTTAGCAACTGCAAAAATGATGGATTTTTACTTTATAGACAATCAGACATGTTGACTGTATCTGCCAAATTAGATTGTGTATTAGTTACTGCTTGATGTTAGTATATTTTGTGACTGTTGTAATATTTAAGGTTTTAGTTGAGTAAAGCTAATAATATTTTAAACTGTTCTCAACAACAAAATAATAAAATCACCAAAATTATGAAATATACAATAAACTAGTAATTATTGTTTGCATCAAGCAATATTTGTAAGCACAAAAAGCACTAAGATTTAAATAAGGCTTTAAATGCGGCGGTTGTGATTGTATGCAATCTTAGTGTCGTGACAAAATAGGGAATAATTAGGAAATCAAAAATAATAGCAAGAATATCTGTCATCTGAACTTATTGCAAATCAAAAATGTTGGTTTATTCAAAATCATAAATTGGGTTTTATACTATAGTGCTTTTACATATTGATGTTGCATTTGTTGTGTGTACATTTATAAATCTGTCTGCAATTAAATAACTATTTAAATAGAATGATCATAGAGCAGAATGTTTACAGGGATATTGAAAGTCACAAACAAATCACAACCAATGGTTCTTTATGATTGGATAAGTTACTCATGTATTTGTCAATTTCTCTATTGAAACTCACAGACTTATTGGAACTGTTATGTTAGTCACATACTGTTTATGGCTCCTAGAATTATTGAACAAACAACTGGTATTATATCACGGTGACATTGGATTACCCTTAGTCCATATATCATCAATAGTTTGTTGATCTGTGTGTTTAGTGCTATTATGGACTAACACATGCCTATGAGTTTATATTATTTGTTCTTTAGTCTCGCAAGTGTTGAGGCTAACTTTAAAGGACAGTAATTGTTGTATTTGTAAATAAAAAGATTTTGTGCAATCTAGTTTTAATGTAATATAACCAATACTTGTCACTTTTCTTTTGTAATGCCTATACATTTTTTAATGTATTGAGTTCAAATAATTTTTTTATTTGTATTTTTTTAAGTCAAGTGGCAATAGTTAGCATCTTAATTTATGAAATTTTCTCAAAGTATTTTTCTTTGATTACTTGTAAGGAAAGAATGGAGTTTTATTTTGTGTAAAAGTTACGTTTATGAGTTATTTGTGTTAAACTAGAAAAACAAAATATTTATAATGAGTTAAGTAACAATGATATTGGGTAACTTCTTATGTAATCATAAATTTAGTTGAAAATTACATCCACTTTTGGATGATCACAAAGAAATAATGTAAAATATTTACAAAATGGAAATGTGTAAACACTAGAAATGTTGAAAATATTTTGAAGCTCCATTATATTTTAAAATTAAGGAAAGAAATTTGATTTCGTTGAAATAAGTTTATATTTTTTACTAAGAATGTCCCCATGTCTCAATGAAAATCATAAATTAAGTAATTAAGATTTTATTACTTATTTGTGACATGTAAATATATTGTATTACGCTGCTGGACTATTATAGCAGCCACGTTTGTACATAGCGCTATGTACGATGTAAGTTTTTACACGACGACTAGTTAGTATTAAAGTGCCATTTCGATTGGCACCAAATATTTTATTGTTACTCTGTAATTTAATAAAAATTGTGAAACTTTGTATTTGTTTTATTCCTGCAAAATATAATGTTTACTTTATATTTAGTAAATGTTTACGTACCGTAAAGTAAGTTAGGTTTCTTGGCAACATTCTCAGCCCAGATAGAAAAAATTGATGTCCGTGACTACCGCAGGACTACCAACGCCAATCGCTTCCATATTTGGTAAATAATTAGTACTCAAACAACAAAATTGGTACCTTAGTAGTTTTCGAGAAAATCTTATTTGAAGGTGGTCCTGCGGTAGTCACGCTCACTTCAGCAGGACCACCACCGGCGCCGAAACAGGGGGCATACTACAGCTATTCTAAGTATACAAATCATTAGTACCCTTAGATGTGATTCATTTCGTAAAAAAAACAGAACTGAAACATTTGTATTTACCGAGAAATCAACGATGATAACTTTCGCGCGCTATTTCAGCAGGACCACGACTTTGAATGTTGATTCCAGGTTTCAGGAGCTTGTCGCTTCCCTCAAACCTATATAGAAAATAAGTACACTGCAAGATAAAATTAGTACCCAAAATTCAAAATTAATACTCTAGTAGTTTACGAGATATACCATGTCATTGGTGGGGCGGCGGTAGTCACGGTGTTAAATTTTAATTTCAAGATTTCCCTATTAAAAACTCTATTTTCTTCCCAATTTTATACAAAAATTGGTACTCCTAAAGAAGTTATAGTGACCAAAAATTCAGATTCCTAAGTGGTGTATTATAAGAGAAATTAGCTTTCATTACTTTTCCATACTAAATCTCCGTGTATAACCCAACCAAATTAAGTTGTCAATGGTATTGAGCTGTTTATGAGATGTATACTCGTGCACATAAATTTATGAATGTTGGAATAGTATTAACAACAGTTCAATATGTATAATTTTTATACCAACTGTGTACCTATATACAGGTACATAATAAGAAGAAAAAAAAAATCTATCGTTACCCATGGCCTGTGATACCTTTGTTAATGACGGGTAGGTAGAGTAATCAAATAATTGTTTTTCTGTATTGTAAGTACTTACCTTCTGTGTTGTTATATGAATATCATTAAAGAGCGATAGGTATTTTTTTTTTCCTACTAATTTACCGTTGCTGCAAGCAGTACTAAGTATGTATTAAAAACCTAATGTACTGCAGTAACAATATGTTGCTAATAACGTAAGTATAAAAGGATTACATAAGTAATAGGTAACTTTATATTTAAATAATATGCATTGCAAAGGGCACATCACGCATATTTTAGGAAATATGTGTATGCATATCAATGTGACCTAGGTACCTATTATGTTCGTCAAGCACATATATATATTTAAAATACCTAAATCAACTTACAATATCGTTACCATCGAAATATTTCTGTAACTTTCGATTGCTAATTAGCCCTAAAAATAAACATATGTATTTCTTTTTAACAGTACCTATTAAACTTCCTCGGGCAATAATTATTAATTTTATAATTTTTTGAAACTTTTAAATTTTGAGACATGTGACCTTTTTGAAATTGTATACATTCATTAATTTTTTTGTCTAAAAAAAACTTGAAACCTTATACGAATAAAAAATGAACTCGATGTTCCACGATACGCTTCGCGAACGCGCGAAGTATGCATGTGCTAAAGATAACAAACAACTATCCCATTTCATCCGTTTCATTCTAGGAAACTTTTTTGGTTCATTGTCTTTAAGAATTTAGGTAGGTATAGGTGTGGATAATTGAATAAACGCGCCGCCCGCCGGGAAGAGCAGCGGAGGGCGTGGCGCGGGGTGACGTCGGCAGAGCGATGCCAACGTAGCAGCGCCGTACCTAGATAATATTAATTTAGTGGACAATTTAAAAAGCTGTTTTTGAAATAGTTGTTCAAAATATAATTGCATCTTTTGTTATAAAGAAGTCAATAACTTATTAAAAGTTACCCTGCATAACACCTACATTCATGTTTAACCGATTTCGGTGTCCGGTTATCACACAGCACTAATCTTGTAATGAACGAGTTTTGAATTTCTCAATATCTAGGTTTATCGAAGTGTGATCTATAATTAATAAAACTTATTCGATTTATACATGTGTTTTCGATAAAAAAATCACCTACTACTTGATAACCTAGCTTTAACAAAATAGGTAACTAAAGGTACACCCAAGGTCCACAGATAATGCCTATTACTTATGTAATCTTTTTATACTTACGTTATTAGCAACATATTGTTACTTGAGTAAATTAGGTTTTTAATACTCAGGTACTGCTTGCAGCAACGGTAAATTAGTAGGAAAGAAATAAATAAGAAAGACCTATCGCTCTTTAATGATATTCATATAACAACACAGAAGGTAGGTACTTACAATACAGAAAAACAATTATTTCATTACCCTACCTACCCACGTCAATAACAAAGGTATCACAGGCCATCGGTAACTATAGGTTTTTTTTTCTTATTATGTACGTATATAGGTACACAGTTGGTATAAAAATTATAGATATTGAACTGTTGTTAATACTATACCGACATCTATAAATTTATGTACACGACTGTACATCTCCTAAACAGCTCAATACCATTGACAACTTAATTTGGTCGGGTTATATTATACGCGGAGATTTAGTATGGAAAAGCAATGAAAGCTAATTTCTCTTAAAATACACCACTTAGGAATCTGAATTTTTGGTCACTATAATTTCTTTAGGAGGACTATTTCTTGTATAAATTTGGGAAGAAATCACAGAGTTTTTAATAGGGAAATCTTGAAATGAAAATTTAACACCGTGACTACCGCCGCCCCACCAATGGCATGCTATATCTCGTAAACTACTAGAGTACTAATTTTGAATTTTGGGTACTTATTTTATCTTGCAGGGTACTAATTTTCTATGTAGGTTTGAGGATAGCGACAAGCTCCTCAAACCTGGAATCAACATTCAAAGTCGTGGTCCTGCTGAACGAGCGCGCGAAAGTTATCATCGTTGATTTCTCGGTAAATACAAATGTTTCAGTTCTGTTTTTTTACGAAATGAATCACATTTATGGGTACTAATTATTTGTATACTTAGAATAGCTGTAGCATGCCCCCTGTTGCGGCGCCCGTGGTGGTCCTGCTGAAGAGAGCGTGACTACCGCAGGACCACCTTCAAAGACGATTATCTCGAAAACTACTAAGGTACCAATTTTGTTGTTCGAGTACTAATTAGTACCAATTGAGTACTAATTAGTACCAATTGAGTACTAATTAGTACCAATTGAGTACTAATTATTTACCAAATATGGAAGCGATTGGCGTTGGTGGTCCTGCGGTAGTCACGGACATGAATAAAACTAAAGGATACTTTTTTCTAAACCATATCGGTACGGAGATTATGGATTAGTCTTGCTCATTAAAATCGAAGAAGTTATTAAAATCTACTGCACTTATATTAGACCGATTTTTTTTAAGAATTCCGAATAAAATAAATCGAATAGGTCTCGCCACCGTGGTTATCAAAGTTCACGGGTTATGTTAATCAGTCAGAGATTATTGGAGATTATCTCAGATTTTCAATATGTCAAAAAAGACTTTAGAAAGCTATGAGTCTCGTATGACAAGACTTAAAAAAATCACTCAAATCTTAGATAAATGATGAGTCTCGCGGCGCTCGACTAGATACCGCCAGAGTAGGTACTTGTCAAATGCGGCAACAAATAGTACGCCGTAATCGGCGTACCCGAGAGCCAGTCACACTGCAAGCCACAGAGTACTTTTCTGCAAGCTGTGGGTGACGTGTATGTTCCAAATGTTTTATTAAATTTTGGGCTTATTCCGAAGTAAAATGCCAGTTTGCGTAGTGAAACTGTGTAAAAATAATACTACAAGAAATAAGAACGACACTGGGATCACATACCATCATTAAGTATCATATAATTTCGAAATTTCAACGTAAAATAACATGAACCCTAAACGCCATTCAGTGTTGCCGCGTATACAAGAATCAAGTTCCCCGTGGATGAGATTTTTATAATGTGAATTTGTTGTTTTTGTATTTTATTATATAACCTATTTCATTTATCTAACCTAGTTATTATAACTTAACCTAGTTCTATAAATTATTTAATGTTTATTTTTGTAATCTATACACTTAGGGTGTAAAAACTACTGACACTATTTTAAGGGGTGATTCTATCCATCAAACTGAACAACTTTCCCCAAGGAACACAGACCGAAAATTTAAAAAAAAAACCGTCTTCCCATAAAAAATGCGCAATCAGTTGATTGACTTACTACGGGAAAACCAATTTTATTTCTCGTATTTCGACTCATGTTCCTGAAATGTAAACTGCTTGTCTGTACATCAAAAATATTCGAGGGGATGAAGGATACGTGAGAGAACACATTAGAATCATTTTTAATAATGAATTAAATTTTTTTTTTTAATGTTTTTTAATCTTCTAATAATTGATATACATACCTACCTTCCATTTTTCTAAAGAAGAAACCTACACCGAACGTATACATATTTATACATTCAATTTTAATGTATTGTTCATTTTTAAGTATTTTCTGAGCTACATTTATAAGTTAACTAATAGACCACAGCATAAAATATTTTTCCCATTAAATCGGGTAACAGTTGAGCAGCTGGTATCACAATATTCACGCACATTATTTGTCAATGTCAACTGACAAATGTCAAGTGGCGATGTCATAGACACACTACAATAATGATTTGCCGCATTCACGGAGCTATCGTTTTTGGATAGCGCGGTATCTAGTCGAGCGCAGCGAGACCATAGCGAGACTAATCATTTATCTATGACTCAAATAGGGGATCAAGTTAGGGCTGTGGCACAGACATATTTTTTACTGCAAATAACCCCAACTATCGCCTTGTTTCGTTGATCCACGATTTTTTACCCTTTCTGTATACCATGGTATTATGGTAAACTAATAATTTATTGTCCTCTTTAGGTGTTAGTAGTATCTCTATGTTGTCTGTGCTCTGTGATTTTTTTGTTATCTGTGCAAAAAATTTGTTTGGCTGCCGAGTGTCGATTTTCATGAGTTTTCAAGAGATTTCTGGGAATATTGGCTGAAATATATATTTATAATGGCTTTATATTGTGCAAGTGAGTATCTAATCCACTTTAATATAACAAGCTATAATGGAATCTTACATTTACGAAAGGCGCGTATTCTCTGTCTACCGGTGGGCGAAACCAATCTGAACATAGATTTTACAATAATTTCACAGTGTTAGAAACTGGCTATATATGCCAGTTTATTGATAACTTTCTTGTTCCAAATCTATCTTCGTGTTAACTACGAAATCCATACAAAATGTTGTGTTTATAACCTAACTTTATGATTGTAGTATCTAATGAGGTCCCCGAGTTGCCTGTGGTGTCCCCCTCGTCTGGCGCCGTATTTGAGAAGCGCGTTATCGAGAAATATATCATAGAGAATGGAGTGGATCCTATCAATGGCAAGGAGTTGAGAGTTGAGGATCTCATTGAGATAAAGAGTAAGTATAACATTACACATTTATAGGTAGACCTAAACTTTCTAACCCATTAAGAGGGGTTCAATAGGCATTAAACATCTGTTTGCCTATTGAATAATTTAGTGTAAATGCAGAAAGTTACTTTCACTGCAAGTCCAAGCTATTCCATTGCAACAGCTGTGGTGCCTGTGGGCTTGTCCCTTACCTGTTACCCTATCTATTGCATGATAATAGCTGTTGTTGTGATCAGCTTAAATATAAAATCACAATTACTACTTAGTGTTATCAATGCTTAGTAGGACCATCATGTGACAAACAATCATTCCTGTGTTCTGCTTGGTTCTAAGGTAAATAGAATTTTACTCATACTCAAGCCTGTCTGTGCTGTTTGATATTCACATATGTTTATGTTAGATCTACTTTGAATTTGAAGCTAGCTGTATCATAAAATGATAAAAGTCTAGATCTTTTTGTATAACTTGACATTTTATGTAGTTCTTTACATCACTCTGTCCAACAGCTCCACCAATAGTGAAGCCAAAGCCGCCGAGTGCCACATCCATCCCCGCCACTCTGAAGAGCATGCAGGATGAGTGGGACGCTCTCATGCTGCATGCCTTCACGCAGCGCCAACAGCTTCAGACTGCTCGACAGGTCAGTTGCTGTTTTTTTCTATACAAAAATGCTAAACTAGTGTATAGGTGTTGCAGTTAGTGTGTTCGGGAATAGTGTAGCAGGCTTTTCATACAAGAAAAGCTACACACCTTTTTCTTAGCTTTTAAATTCTAGCAGTGTACTGTAGGTTAAGCTCTCTATGCTCAGCTAAGCATTTAGTTAGCAGTGTAGCACCACATACTTTTCCAATAGGTGAGACTGTTGATTATTACCAGTTTAGCAAATTTGATTTTACCACCCACTTGGCAGACATCTTTTATTTATAATTTGGGATAAGGTTGATGCCTTTTTTATCAGGTCAACAAAATCTAAGCTCTACTATTATATATCCTTGTCGTATAGGAACTAAGTCACGCTCTCTACCAACACGACGCGGCGTGTCGTGTCATCGCTCGTCTCACTAAAGAAGTGACGGCAGCCAGAGAAGCCCTCGCCACGCTCAAACCACAAGCTGGCATCGTCGCGCCGCAGCCGACGCACCAGGTACGAGTGTCATAATTATGTAGCAAAAAGCAAACATACTGTTTTTTTTATTGGATTAGCTGTAATACAAAATACCGGAGACTGCGTAAGACGGGGGAAGGGGCGACAGCTCTTGAAGACCCTATGCATGAGTGGGGTGTCCTAGAAAAAAAAAAATAACTATATGTATAGTCTGTTCCAAAAGTAACTGATGAAAGCTTAAAAAACCCTGTTTAGGTTAAATTCTTACACAATCACTCACAAAAGGGAATTTGTTAAAACAATATTTATATATTTAGAAAGTTTAAACTTAATATCTCACCACTTTTTCCAACAAGAATTGTTTGAATAACATTTTTAAATTGTAATAAAAAATTCGTCAATGTAAATTTTGTTTAAAAAGTAACCCTCCATTTTAAAATTAATATTTTCGGTTGAAGTATTCAAATAATCAAATATAATTAATCAATTTGTAAGTGGCACTACAAAT
This sequence comes from Griposia aprilina, assembly GCA_916610205.1. Classification (NCBI taxonomy): domain Eukaryota; kingdom Metazoa; phylum Arthropoda; class Insecta; order Lepidoptera; family Noctuidae; genus Griposia; species Griposia aprilina. Next base: position 1,475,254 of record OU744295.1, on the reverse strand, counting down.
TGGCAACCATAGGTACGTTTTCTGATCCATTTGTTTATATTTTAATGAAATACTTTTTAACCAGAACATACCGATTTCAATGCTTTGTAATGTTACAGATGCCGAAAATTCTTTGCCACATATTATCGTATTTGTAATTAACTGTGTTCGTCTGACAGGCGGAGGCCGGTGCAGCGGGCGGCGGCGCTGCCCCAGTGGGCATGTCGAGCGAGGTGGTGTCGCGCCTGCAAGAGCGCGCCACTGCGCTCACACAGGAGCGCAAGCGCCGCGGACGCACCGTTCCCGAGGGACTGGTCGCGCCAGACCAGATTCGAGCCTTCCTCACTCTGGCTTCACATCCCGTGAGTATAGTGTGGTTATGTCGAGATCTTTCTGTCACCGTACATAATTATATTAAAATGTCATATAGATTAAGAAACGAAACTATTATAAATAGGCCAAAAAAGTCAAACTCATTCCTGTTTTACTTTTATCCGACTATGGCAAAGCTAAAAGAAGGTTTATGATTTTAGCAGTCTATGTATGTATGTATGTAAGTATGTTTGTATTTACGTGTGTTCCACCGTAGCGCCTAAACTAGTGAACCGATTTTGTTGAATGAGGTATCAATAGATTCGTAATTATGATCCGGGTGACATAGGCTATATAAATTCTTCCTACATTTGTTAAGGTGGACTTACATGTAAGTTTCTGAATTCTAAAAAAAATTTTTTGATAATCATGACATGTTTGGTATCAAAACAAAGGTCTTGACGACCACTTTACAAATCTATATTATATACTGTAAGTAAATAAATATGTTTAAATTGTTAAAAAACAAGCAAAAGTGAGAAAGCGCTACGCACGGCGCGGCTATGCAATTAATACCTATTATACAATAAAAAGCATGATAAAAATGATTTTTGTCATGAGTAAATAGGTTAATCACTGCCCTGTATTACTCTTATTTACGTTGTCGTTACGTTTATCAAGATAAAATGTTTAGAAAATATATAAAATAAAATGTTTAGAAAACTGTAACCCGATTACGGAAAAATGAAAGTGATCGAATAAAAACGTTTTTTTTTTTACAAAAAAAACAACCCACTTCCACGAAAAACACTTTAGTGTTTAAAAAAACATAAACGAAAAAAACAACCTACTTCCTTACTTTCTTAGGTTGTTTTTTTGTAAAAAAGTTTTTATTTTTCACTTTTTAGTTGTGGTACCTACCCCACACAAGTTCGTATACCACTACTTGTGGTTAAGTAACAGTGACAGGAAATTATTAACACATCCTCAATATAAACTAAGTGGAAAAAATACGCAGTATTACGGCTAACTCAAAAACTGCTGGTCAGAACTTAATCAAATTTATATGGGACCACATGTGAAGCACCGGCTTACAAATAAAAAAACATCCAAATCGGTTCAGCTAGAAAAAAAGACGTGGCACTCGGGGACTGCCGCGGTAAAGCTATTGCATAGCATTTTGTATAAGAATAAGAAAAAAGAATTTAAAATTTTTAAATGTAAAATAAATTTAAAATGGGGCGCTTTACCCTAACCTTATCGGGGCCAAAAGATAGGCCCTTTACTGCCGATTCCAAAGACCCCAAACTCGATACCTCTACGACCTCCGGTTCAAAAGTTAAGACCCGGGGGGTGAAGTACCCCTGGACGGGTGGAGGGGTTGGTCAAAAAGGGGTGACGCGGGGGGGGTCCCGGGATCATATATAAGTGGGATTGATTTAAATATAAATAAATATAATACAACTTAATATTGGGGTCGAAAAAGAGGGGGTCAAAAAAGGGGGGTCAAAGGGGCTTGTCTGTATGTATGTACTATTTGAGAGGGGGGTTATAGAGGGGGGGGGGGGATTAAGTCAGAATTTTGATATTCCCTGCCGTTTCCGAGATATTGGGATATTGAGTTTTAAGATAGTGGTGATTATAATAAATGTATGGTGTCCGACTGGTAAATGATAAATGGTACGAAAGTAAATGGAAATAAATATTAATTCAAGTTACACTTTTTGATAAATACCTATACACCTATATACTTTCTCATAAACAGCTGCTTATGTATTCGTCCGATTTCGGAGCAGCTCGTTTCGATTCGTGCGAGCTTCGTAGAGTCGTTACAATACGTCTAGTTGCACGCACACAAACACCGTGTCGAAGACTGCCGAAAAGAAACGACGTTAGACAATGCACGGCCTTCAAGCCACACCTCCGTGCCCGTCGGAGTGGGGAGCGTGTGGTTTTTTTTCGTTACGGAATTTCTGGCCCCGGTCCGCGCGCTCAAGGCCCGCGATAGAAGCTATGCAATAGCTTAAAAAAAAAAGAACACAGTCGAATTGATAACCTCCTCCTTTTGTTTGAAGTCTGTTAAAGTACGAAAGAACAATATATTTCAGACAGAAATCAAGACATAGGTACAAAAATGGTCAAGGTCGTGGGCGCATGCCTGTACACCATGTGGGTGCCAGGAATACCTAAAAAATTATAATGGCATGCGACCACGGCTTCACCTTGTCCATTTTTTTACCTGTCTTGTTTGTAAAACTTGTGATGTAGAAGCCTGTATATTAGAGGACAAAAGCGTGGTGATGAATATTGGTTTTATCACCTACATTCGACTCAAACAGCAGTCTTATGTTGTACCTTATATTATCTTCCTACAATTCGTCTTTCTATCCCCTAGGGTCTCCACTCAGCCAGTGTACCCGGCATCCTGGCTCTGGACATCAACCCATCAGACCACAGCAAGCTGCTGACGGGCGGCAACGACCGCAACGCGACGGTTTTCAACAAGGACACGGAGCAGGTGGTGGCCATCCTCAAGGGTCACAGCAAGAAAGTCACGCGCGTCATCTACCATCCGGATGAGGATACCGTCATCACTGCTTCTCCGGATCATACTATTCGTGTTTGGAATGTGCCTACGTGAGTATAAACTTAAGTTTAATCCGACAGTTGGTGAAAGTCATCAACAGATGAATGAATATCAAGATATTCATTCATCAAATGTTTTAAGAAAGTTGGTTGGGAGACCGTGGCTCATCTATGTGTTCACTTGGCAGGTCTCAGACGACAATGATTCTGCGGTCGCACGACGGTCCAGTGACTGGGCTGTCCCTCCATCCGACCGGAGACTACGTGCTGTCCACATCCACCGACCAGCACTGGGCCTTCTCCGACATCCGCACCGGCACGCTGCTCACCAAAGTCAGCGACTTCTCCGGCGTCAGCCTCACCACCGCGCAGTTCCATCCTGACGGCCTCATCTTCGGTACCGGCACAGAGAACTCCCAAGTTAAGATCTGGGATCTGAAGGAGCAGAGCAACGTGGCTAATTTCCCTGGACACGTCGGACCAGTCACATCCATCTCCTTCTCTGAAAACGGTTACTATCTTGCTACGGCCGCAGAAGATGCGTGCGTTAAGCTATGGGATTTGAGGAAGCTGAAGAACTTCAAGACTATCCAGCTTGAGGAAGGATATGCCATCAAAGAGCTGTGCTTCGACCAGAGCGGTACTTACTTGGCTATCGCTGGTACAGACGTCAGGGTGTATCTGTGCCGACAGTGGCAAGAGCTAAAGGTGTTCAACGACCACACGGCGTCCGCCACGGGCGTGCGCTTCGGTAAGAACGCGCAGTACATCGCATCCACGAGTATGGACAGGACGCTCAAACTGTACGGGATAGAATAGTAGGGTGGTAGGGTAGCACTAGTCCATGTTACTATAGTTATGTTTGGTGTCAATAGAAAACGATGAGTGACTGTAACACTATGCGCGGTTCAAAGGTAGCATTATTGACAAAGAGATGATAGTTTTGGGTTTTTTTTTATTACTGCTGGCTACATTTATGATTTACAACTCCTAACGCAGATCGACGCGAGACGAATATTTTGTCTATAACTGCGGTGTAAAACCGGTTTTAATTACAACGCGTGGCGTCAATTATCCTTTGTGTGCCATTATTATTTTTAAATTGCTTATTTTGTTTAGTTAATTTACATTGTTGTTTCACCGTCTATTTTGCTACATTGAGCGCGAACATAATATGGTACGGATTAATTTAATTCCAATTAATTGTCAATTGGTGTATCCAATGTAGGTATGTCATTATATTCCTCTATAAACATGTTTTTAGTAGAGAAAACATTACGTTTTCCGATATTTACATGAACATCACTGTATATTATTGTGTTGCACACGTCGCAATATGCAACTATGCATGTTTCATATTGCGACGTGTGAACCCCACATAAGAGGTATCACACCGTCCACCTATTATACAACGTTATAAATAAAACATGAGAAGGTTGCTATTTGAAACTAACAGTTGTGACCAAGTCCCAGATGTGAGATGCTATCAAGTCACACAGGTAAGCTTTGAAATTAACTCCAAGTCCAAAGCTAGCCAGATTTTATGTCGGCCTATCTAGCCGCGCCAAACTAATATAGACATTTATAAAAATATGGTTTATATCTGATACTGTCTATTGAATTTTTGACATTAAAAATATTGACTATGTAGTCTTATGTTGGTTATTATCATAAACACAATTAATATTGAAGTATGTTTTCTTTGATTTTAAGTTTATATAGGTTAGGTTTTAGCTGATAAATCTTATTGTAAGTGTATTCCTAAAAGCGAGTGGTTGTTTTGTAAGAACTTGAGAAGACCTGACGAATTGTGGAAGTAATTCATTTCTTTATGAATAAAGGGAATGAATTTTATAAGATATTTTATTTAATCCTTTAAATAGTATTTTTATCTCACGAAACGACGCGCCCTTTGCTTGTGGTTACTAAGTGTACAAACACACTGAATGTGTGTAAGCGCAGGAGCTCTCGGTACCGTCCCCGAGACAGTGGCGAAGTCGGAAGTGTGTGTGTTATGTGCGGACGCTACTCGTCTTCACGCACACATTCACAACTTGTTTGTAGAATTAGTAAGCACAAGTAAAGCGCGCGTCGCTTCGTGAGATAAAAATACTGTACCCTACTTTCGTTGCATCTATCCAAGGTGGGATTTTCAGAAATGAACACTCTCAGCATCATGTATCTTTATTTTCAAATTTACAATTAAAACAAACCCTCCCATCACAACATAATTAGTTTGATATAATAATTATATATACACTTATCATTACAGGAATATTAACATAAAATCTACCAATCCATTATAATATACGTCTTCCGAGTACCTGCAACGTCTATGAAAACAACTATGATACAATATGGAGCCACACCTCCATACTAAAATAAAATATAATTTATATTCTTAAAGACGATCAAAACCTATAGTTTTGAAGGCTGTGTACACAGATCATAAATGTTACTGGTATGTGGCGAATTATGGCAACTTTGTGCAACATAAGAGTTTAATGGTTTGTGAATATTGGTTGTCTTCGTCCAAGTTGTAGCTATATTTAACAACTTGTTTTCGAAACTACGACAACCTGAGTTAATCGCATAAAGGCAGTGTTATTGTTGATTTGGATGAGTATGTGACGGCGGCGCGTCCGCGTTGTGTTGCCAGCCTCGTAGAACTCCGTACCGAACACTGTCCGCGCCTCTGTCGCATGAAGGCGGCCTCAGCCCGCCTATGTACCTTGTACACAAATATCTTTGCATACAGCACTGAATACCGCAAGAGACTAGCCTTAACTAACCTACGAGCGAACGGAGTAAAAATCAAGGCCCCTGTAACGTTAACGGGTTTGTATACACTGTAGCTTACATAACACTCACTATTACCTGTGTAACTGTTAACAGTGGTTCATCGCCCTTAAAATTTACACTTTTCAATATCTTAGTACATTAGGGTCAGCGCAGATGGAGCAACAAGGTGCCCGAGCAGTTTTCATTTATTAATTGATAGCTTCTGCCCGCGACTTTGTCCGCGTTAAATTTCTTGTTCCCCCGACCCACCCCGTCGCATCGCATCGCCTGCCCTAGCTATTACTTCGTTTTCGCTTAGCGTTCATACTTACTTTTTTTTGCTCCTAAGAGTTTTATCGTGATGTTAAATAGCTTATAGCCTTCCTCGTTCTTTTTGTAACATCCTCTGAACTAGTGTTTTGCAAATAAATGATTTGATTTAAGAATTGGGCTATCAAATGCATTTTATTTTTTCAAATCTGTTTCAGAGATTAGCGCGTTCATACAAACAAAAAACAAACTCTTTAGCTTTATTTTTTATTATTAGTACTAGCTTCTGCCCGCGACTTCGTCCGCGTGAAATTTCAGCCCCCGAGCCACCGCGTCACATCGCATCGCCCGCCCGCGCTGTTACTTCGTTTTCGCTTAGCGTTTTCTGACTTTTTTACATTTTGCTCGGCTCCTTAGTGTTGTAGCGTGATGTTAAATAGCCTATAACCTTTCTCAATACGAGGCCTATCAAATGCAAAAAATTGAGCCATCACGGGACGCCTGGCAGATGTGAAACATACCATCGTATAGCGTGGCGACGCGTCGCCGCGGCATGTGTCGCCACGCCAACAATCGGTTTTACCCGCGCCTATAGATGTTTCGCATAAAAAAAAAAAACATATTCGGCCGGTAGTTCCAAAGATTAGCACGTTCAAACAAACAAAGAAACAAACTCTTCAGCTTTATTATGAGTAGTATAGATATAGATATGATGATAGGTAAATTACTTTATTGAAATATATTTTAAAAAACCGGCCAAGTGCGTGTCGGACCACGCACAATGTAGGGTTCCGTAGTAGCCCGTTATCACAATATAGTACGATTATGTTGTTATTTATTCTGAATATAAGTAATGGTAAAGATATTAGGAGTTAATGGTTATAATAACAACAAAAATCGACTTTATCGTGCAGGGATGTCGATTAGAAGTGTGATCAGAGTGATGGTCTTAAACCCTTAAAAACGTCTCCATCTCCACAAAGCACGACGGTAGCTAAAAAATGAGCTATAAGATCCGACTTCACATAGGAAGTTAGAAAAAACGTTATCAAAACTTTAACACATAATGTAACCACGGAGGTCATACCTGGCAAGAAGATCTTAACACCGCGATCTACAAAAGTGACGTCAAGGCACAACGCCATCTGTTATCGAAGAGCGATACTAAACTAATGAAAAAATGTTGATTTTCGAAGATTTAAACAGATTAGACATTATCTAATAATAACCACTTTCTTCCTGCTAAAGCTAACAAATAAGAGTGTGACTTCTATAGGTACTCGATTGAAAAATTACCTCTTGGTACAGCGCCATCTAGCGGCAGTATTGTGAAACTTAAGATAATTAATTATGTTTTTATTATTTCATATTTTGTTTTTCAATGCAAGTCTTTACCCGTTATAAATAAGCAACTACTTCATGTTAGTCACTTTAAAGGATTAATGCTAAGGATTTTGTATTTGGCACAAAATTATCCAACACCCAAGTTCAACGACTATTACTACTAAACTAATAAAGTTATCTTAACCGCTATAATTTTCCTTTAAAGTTCATGAAATGCAATATCATCGTGAATTTTTCCAGATTTTTCAAGCTAGCAGTTTAGCTTTTAGAGGAGGGGGACGCCCTACTGGAACAAAAATTTGCACTTTAAAGTTTAATATTTCGTAAATGGAGCATTAAATTGAAAAATAATTTAATCAACCCGCAAGTCATTTTAGAAGACCTATTCTACGATACCCCACACGATGGGGTAGACGACGAAAAAAATATTCATCCCCACTTCACATGTAGGGGAGCTACCTTAAAAATAAATATTTTCCAAAATTTTATTTTACCAATTTATCGGCGTAATTGATACTCCTAAAAAAATTACAGCTTTCTAGTACTAACGGTCTCTTAGCAAAACCTCGGACAGACAGACAGACGGACATGACGAAACTATAAGCGTTCCTTGTCCAAACTACGGAACCCTAAAAACGGCAAAAAAATCACGTTTGTTGTATGAGAGCCCCCTTAAATATTTATTTTACTCTGTTTTTTAGTATTTGTTGTTATAGCGGCCACAGAAATACATCACCTGTGAAAATTTCAACTGTCTAATTATCACGGTTCATGAGATACAGCCTGGTGACAGACGGACAGACAGCGGAGTCTTAGTAATAGGGTCCCGTTTTACCCTTTGGGTACCTACGGAACCCTAAAAAGGACTAAGTAAGTACGCATAACAGTGCAAATTATTAGGTACTACATACACCAAAGTCATTAGGTACCTATACATATAAAAGAAGGAAAAGGTTTTTATTTTTTTCATTCATCGTCATACATAAATCGAAAACATCATAAAAATAATTAAGAATCTGTAAGCTTGTGCCAATGAAGCCCTTTCATATGATACCCCACATCACACGGTTAACACGCCCGTTCCTTGCATAAAGACCCTCATTTTTTTGTAATTTATTTAAAAATATGTGGATTTCAGATTTTTCTCCGTTGTACAAATAAGTAAAAGTTAAAAAAAAAAAAACCTACAAAAAGATTTGTTCATCCATACAATTATGCCCGCGCATACCGTTGTTTAACCTCGATGATTGATTACGTACTTTAAATAAAGACTATATTTTTTATGATTTAATTACAAATGTATTGTTTTCAGATTTTTCCCTGTACTTGTAGTATAAGACGATATTACTTGCCAAATTTCATAGTTCTAGGTTAACGGGAAGTACCCTATACATTTTGATTCCCTTGAGAGTGTCGAAATATACGTTTTTTTGCGGCATAAACAGTCTCATCTTTTTTTAACGTTAACTTAGAAGTTTAATTTTTTCACAGCTTCAAGGGACTGTAAACCTGAGTATGTGGTTTTAATTTCAACTCGATATCTACAAGCGTTTTCAAGATAGAGGGTCATGACAGACAGACAGACGGACAACAAAGTGATCCTCTAAGGGGTTCCGTTTTTCCTTTTGAGGTACGGAACCCGAATAATGGCGAAAAAGATAAAACACACTTAATTATTTGGTTACTTGAACGTAGGAAATTAAGAAAAAAAAAAAACACCTAAGGTGAATAATTATGTGATATAAATTTTTGTACCTTATTAAATATATTTAAACAAAATAATAAAAAACAAATGTTAAAAGAATTGGCGAAACAATACCGTACAGAAATTACTACAAAATACAATTCTGTACTTAGATAAGTACCTATGTTGAATGGTAAGTACTTACCTATTTACTCAGTTATGAAATTATTGAAATAAAAAATATAAATTAACAAAACAAAAATTTGTATTAAAAAAGAGTTGTTAGACGATGAGATATCGCAAAAACAAATTAAAAAAACCAGTCCGCTGAACACGACTGTTTCGTAGGGAGCCGACCACGCGTTTGAGCCGCGCGGCGTGGTATCTCGCAGACAGTGTTGCCAGATGACGGTCTCGCGTTCTCCCCAAAATCCCCCCAAAATTTAGGTTTTGGAGAAAAATCTCCCACAGATGGCAAAATATTAATTTATTAATGAAATACAATTTTATACTTTTCAGCAACAGCTCACTTCCCAAACTTTCACCGGAATCCCCCCCAAAATTCGGGTATTGAAAAAAAAAACCCCTAGAAATGGCAAAATATTTATTTATTAATAAATACAATTTTATACTATTTCAACAATAGCTTCCATTACTGGTTTTTTTTTTTTAAACTTTTAGAATATTTATTTATTTATGGATGCCTGAAGATTTTAATAACGTGCGTTGGTAATATTTTCCTTCGTGTCATGGATCAAAATCATAAATTAGAAACCACCGGAAGCTGATAACGGTGCGCAAAATGTCTTATGAAACTACAGATTTAAGGGGAATGCGCCAAAGCAGCTCGCGAAATTCAAATTTTCTTACGTTTTTTGCAATTTGCAGGTCAGTATCAGGTTGGATGGTGATCTAAATTGGATTCGCGACCGTGTCAAATATGGCTTTACAGAATTACAATCATTAGAATCAGCAATACAACTCCTGAAGTTAGAATTGCCCTCAAATGTCATGATTTCATGAAATAGTCATTCAAAAGGGTAATATGAACTTATAGAGATGTATTGCTGATTCTAACAATTATAATTCTGTAAAGCCATATTTTTTACGGTCGCGAATCATATTTTAATCAAAATACAACCTGACAGTGACCTGCAGAAAACGTAAGAGAATTTAAATTTCGCGGGCTACTCAGAAGGTTCCGCCTTAATCATCACGGCTGGCCGCGACTTTTCCCGGATTACACTTTTGGTAATAAAAATCCCCCAATTCCCGCCAAACCCAAATTATTCCCTCCAAAAATATTGTCCCCCCACAACTATAAAAAAAAACAAATTTGGGGGGAATCCGCCCAGTCTGGCATCACTGCTCGCCAGCCAGCGCCAGCGCTCTCCCCCCTCATGACCGCCCCGTCCTCGCCTTGCATCAGGTTGAGAGCGCGCTCAGCGTTAAAAATAACATGTAAAATACATGTATTTTTCAATAAAATATAGAAACTTTCCGCAAGACATTTTCCCTTTGATTTTTAAATATGAAAAATACACAGTATTTAACAAGTATTATACGTGTATGATTGTATTTTTCAGACGAACGTGAATTTAGTTTTTTTTCGAAAATTAGATGTATTATATAGGAAAGATACAAAGTTTCGAAAAAAAAAACAAAAATGTATCTTTCGAAATTTTCAACGTTACCGCTCACCCATAGTCCGCGTAAAGTTTACTAAGTATATTTTAAAACTAGGATATCTACTAAGATATTCATTGAAATCAAATGATGTCAAGGGCAATTTTGTTCAAAATTAAATACTTAACGTATTTATTTGGATAAGGATTATTATTATTTATTTATTTATTATCATTTTTATAAAAACACATTCGGAAATAATGCATTATTTTAGAACAAATTTGATGACGATAAAAAGGTTTATATTGACTCAACCTTAAAAGATAGACATTTATGCTGTCGGAGACGTTATAACTTTTAATGGGGAACAATTCCGTCATACATGATTTTTGCGTAACTATAACCGTTTACGCAGCGCACGCAACGGAAGCTCTCAAAAGGAATATTTTGTTCCCGTTTCTGCAACATTTTTTTTTTATGCTCCGCTCCTTTTGGTCGTTGCGTGATGTTATATAGCCTAAAACCTTTCTCGATAAATGGACTATCCAACACAATAAGATTTTTTCAATTCCAATCAGTAGTTCCTGAGATTAGCGCGTTCAACCAAACAAACAAACAAACTCTTCAACCTTATAGTCTAAAAAATATAAAAATCTCGTGTCACAGTGTTTGTTATCAAACTCCTCCGAAACGGCTTGACCGATTTTTATGAATTTTTTGTGTATATTTGGTAGGTCTGAGAATAGGTTGTAAAGTATAATAAACTTTACGATGAAATATTATTTCATACCGCTGCGGGTGAAACCGCTGGGCACAGCTAGTATTTGTATATATCTATACTTCTATCGTATAGATAATGAACTTTACTGCAACTGAGAGAGTTCAAAATAGCGTGCAATATATTCCGTATAGCATGCGTGCGCGTATGTTCCTCGCAGCCACGCGGCTCTTAAAATTGTTCATAATTGAGTATGCTATATGTTATTATATTCTGGTGACGATGACGACAGCGCATGCGAGACTGCCAGAGTGCGCGCACGGAGCCCTGAACATCCGCTGCGTTCGCCAAGTTTGGCGGATTTTGCTCTAGCATGCGCGAACAGTTGCTGCTCTGTCTGAGCTGACCCTTATACCTACTTATGTCCCCAACTGAATGGTCCCGTTGAACCACTCCAAGTAGTTACTGTGTTATTACTATAAGAGATATGATTCGTTAAACAACCCACCAACCGCACGTCGCAACACATCGATCTAACGAAGCGATTGGTTTTAGAAATTAGGAATATTGTCTATAATTATTATTTCTATTTATCGAATTTATTTTATAGCAACATTCGACATCTTAATTTACTGCTACTTACTAAACACGATATATTGAGTCCATCCATAAAATGACTTCGATAAATTTGACTATCAACAAAAACATAGTGTCGAGTGGTTATATCGACGTAGAAGTTAAATTAAATTATCGATATAAGTGCACATTAAGTCGATATAACAACTCGATGAAACACATTGTTGAAATTGGTTTTAATACTACCTATTAGCTGATTTGTTTGACGAAGGGAATGATTGCTAGTCATCACACACAAACGACTACATGGGTCAGCTGAAATACTTGTGATCAAACCATTTATCGAATGTGATATCGATCTTTTAGTGTATAATATTCCATCAAATCAGTAGTTTTGCAGTAATGATACATTTTACTGACATAATGTTTACAAGCATATGCATAACTTAAGTGTTTCTATGCTAATTCGATCGTTCATAAAAATATCGAACTTCGATAAACACAAAATAAATAGGGTAGTTTCAAGTGCAGTAAGCCAGTTGAAGTGATTGGGTAAACATCATGCCGATGAGTACATCTGGGTCTGTATACAGAAGTGTTAAACCACAATTGCTTCAGTATAAAAAAGAGACAGAGCTAAGAAGAAGGAAGCTATTCGTCTTCTATAGAAGACTCAATTCAAAAAAAGGATGGCGCTATTAGTCTTCTATAGAAGACGAATAGCGCCATCCTTTTTTTGCACTATAACAATGATGACTTTAATTCTGTCCTATTGGACTGAATTAATCACCCCAGGCCCCAGGTACAATATTTTATCGACAGACTTATGGGCATGGTGATGTTGTAACTTGTAACAAGATATAAATATGAAGGACTATGGTGACAAAAATAATTATGTTTAGACTTTTGAACAATTTAAAAGTTTTGTAACAATTTGTATGTCAACTTAATTTTGGCTGTAGTGTGGGCTCGCTTTTAGTGACATCTTTACAAATAAAATATACTTTACAAAAAGGTCTAAGAGGTCATTCAAATATTTTTAGTTTTAAGTAGAGTCAAACGGTGAAAAAAACCAGTAAACTCGACTACAACATCAAATTCACCCTCAACTAAAGACAAGAGCCATCTAAACGAGTCCTTAGATCTTATAAACTTAAGTTATTATTCTAACATGATTTTGGGAGTTAAGTTTATATTTTAATTTCTGTGTTAGGGAGAGCAGTTTAGTGCTTTTTCTTTTGCGTGTTTTGTTATTTAAAATACCGTTTGTATTTTATATTGCAATTGTATTGCCTGATTTTTAAGAGAATTTGCGGCTTGTTGGCATTTTTATTTACCTTCGCTATTGCAAAGGTTACTAAAAACGCAATATAATAAAATAATATAATAAATATGTAATATATATGTATATGTAATATTTTAAAATATGTTTTTTAATAACTACCCTCTACTAGTCTTACAAGGGCATAACATTAATAAATAAGGATTTTTGGACATTAATCGTGTTTAAAATTTAAAATCATGTAGGAATCTTCGAAGATATAGATTAGGGACTTGGTTAATTCTAGCACTATAAAATGAGTCGCGGCAAATCATAAAAATTCCAGTAAATCAGATTGATCGAATATTATTTAATGCTATCATGGAATAGTAAGATTACCCGAGAATCCGAAGTTGGTTAATGGAAAGATTTAAGCTCTGGTCAAACTGAAGCGAATCCTGCGCGGGATGTGAGACAAAAATCGCTTGCGTCTATTGTGTCAACTAACTTGTATTGAGGCGATCAAACTGGCTCTAATAGTCCCGTGACTTCGTAACTGTTAAAACAATCGACGCGCGTGGTAACCCCGCGCGGGACTCGCCTCAGTTTACCATTCCTTTACTACTATATCGGCCATTAACTGTCGTTATACAATATCTGATTAATAAATCGTAATGGATTTGATCGTTGGTTATCAAACTCGACCTACATCTACATTTCACCGATGTGTCAGTTAAGATTATATTCCAAAATATCAAGTGTCCCTTACAACCTTTATCACTAGCACATTACTACAGGCCTTCAACAATGTCATAAGGTACACTTTAAGAACGCACCATCCTAAATGAAACATCTACATACATCCCAGATCCCTCACAATACTTCCAATTTTTATACATTCGCACCTTTTCAGGGTGGAAACCTATCCACCAAAAATTCTTAAAACTACTTTGAAAGGAAATGGGGAGAATTTGTAAGGATCGCGACCAAAGTGTAAACATACCGAAGCACAACGTGTCGGAGGCAAGTCAGTAAGGCTGCGGGAAGCGGCCCATGAGCTGCAGGGTCGTTTCCGGCGGTCATGCGAAGATAAGCCACAACACAAACAAGATGGCTACCCACAGGAATATCTTCGACAGGAACTGCTCCTCCTCGTATTGCGCTGTGCCGCGGGGGGCTGCACATACAGTACATTGACTAATTATTAATAGACACTCGTAGGAAAGCTAAAGAAAGGCTTTATAGACCAGATCCGATTGCTGATCATTTCAACTTGGAGTCATCATTTCTGCTCATATCTCAATTTATGTAGGGTTGGTGCAGCATGCCTTTTTTTCGTACATCTCTTGTCCATAATATCATCGTTCAAATAATAACATTTATAACATTCGTAATTTTTGTAATTTGTACTTTATCAAAGAATACTTTATTAAAGAATGCTTTGTCAAACCTATCAAATACATACCGGCACTAGGTCTTGGATCTCCAAAGTTGAATGTGGATGTAAAAATCCCGAAGGGGAAGGCGCCAATCCCGAAGGACATGTGGAAGCCTTCGCCGAAGCCGAAGCCGGGGAAGCCGCTGGTGTTCTCGGGCTCCGTGCGCTGCCCCGCCGGCCGCGGCGGCACCTACAAACATGGCCACATTTTTATTAAAATCAGGGTTGGTTGGTACGCAGTCGTAGACAGTAGACCGACCAGACGGTCTGTCTACTGCACGTCCAGTTAGTAAACTGTATGTGCAGTTGGCTATTGACTTTTGTTCATCAAGTTTGTCTCCATATTACAAAGGTTGGTAAGTGGTTGGTGGTGAACTCAAGAAGAGGGAGGAACTTACCCTCTATTTTCGAACTCTGGACCCTTCTATTGCTTGATTGTCCCGAAACCTCAAACCTGTTTAGTTTTGTGCGTCATACCTTATTCCTAGGGTCCTCTTGTTTGGTGTTGCCTCTGCCGTACAGCGGGATAACTTTGTCTCGGCTGATGGCCGCCTTGCACACCGGACACACTTGCCGGCTCGGCCGCGTCTCTAGCCACTGGTGCAAACATGGCCAACTGAGGACATAGTGGGATTTCATTATTAATATGTGCCCTTATCCATCAATTTATTGGAGGCGCTGTTATATTAAAGGTGCAGATGAAGTCAGCACAATATAAAGTATAGTTATTTTATTCTAGGTACATAGCCTTCACATTTATTATAATTCTAATGTATACAAAATATTATATTCGAAAATATCTTGGCGAGAAAAGAGTAGATCCCATTTCCAGAGGTTCTTGATGGCGTGACTCATGCAAATCAAAATAAATTAGACAAAGCGTGATTTTTTTACGTTACGTTCCACATAATTATATGTATCTCACCATATACATATAATTATGTGGAACACAACATAAAAAAAATCACACATCATGCCTGTATTACCCAAAGAGATAGGAACAACAATCTAGTTTATTTGTTTACAAAACTTGAATAATACTCTCTTGGAGAACCCAAGGACAGACAGAGCGCTGCATGCATCTTAAGTCAAAGTCAAATCATTTATTTCAAATAGGCACATTTAAGGCACTTTTGAACGTCAAAATTTACAAAAAAATAGAATTGATTCTAGTTGCCCCTTCCAAAAGGCAGTTTCGTTTGGAGAAGAATGGGCAAGGAACTCCACCATTACTCTTTTAAAAATGTTTTACAATATGATGTAAGACGATGCACCTAGAATAAAATTACTATACCACAATAGGTAAAAAGAATTAAATATATTGCAATGACAGGTAAATTTATTATGAGAAAGATACATGGTGCTGATATATTTACAAATATTGAAAGGTAAATGATTTTTCTAAAACTTCAAAAGTCATAATTTAGTGTGTGAGTTAAAGTAGTTACATAATATAAAAATCAATGTCATAAAAATTATAAATTATACAATTAAATTAGCAACCAGTTTGATTTTGTCTAGACTCTTAGATTGTCCTATGGAGCAGGACCAGCATGTTTTCAAGCATTCTCATCTAGGATATAGTCCTCTAATTTGTAATATGCTTGTTTACAAAGTGTACTTTCATATGAGTTTAAAATTTTCTTTAATTTAATTGCAATATATCACAAGGTATTTTGTTGTAACATTTAACACAGTACTCCATAAAAGATGTATGTACTTTAGATAATCTAAAAAAAGGTTGATCTATTTTATCTTTATTTCTAGTATTAAAATTATGTCACATCACTTCTTTTATTCACATAATTTTATTAAAAAGATGTAGATTTTTTCTTACATACATAATGTTTTCATAAATTATTTGGCAAGGTACCATCATAATATTAATCCTTTTACATAGTTCCCTAAGAGATTCGCAACAACGTAGATTGTAAATGGCCCTGACAGCTCCCTTTTGCAAAATGAAAATGGATTCAATGTCAGCAGCCCGAACCCATAGTAAAATGCCATATGAGTTAATGCTGTGGAAGTAGCTAAAATAGACCAAACCGCGGTTTCTACATCTGTTAACTGTCTTATCTATCTAACTGCATAAGCGGCCGAGCTTAACCGCCCCGCAAGAGATGTTATATGGGATCCCCATTGTAATTTCTCGTCTAGCGTGATCATAGATATACAACTAGGGCATGCACTAGACACAAAATTAATAAAAAATAGAAGGTCAAGATGAAGATATAACTTGTATGCACGCCAATAAAACACTGGATTCATTTTATGTTATTCAACATTTTTCATGAAGCATTTCAATTACTTTAACCAAGGTAATAATGCTTTTGAAATAGTAAATCAGAGGTGAATTATCTATTGTTTTGAATAAAATTCAGATCCATTTACTTTTACGAATGTAATTAGCATACATTAATTATACTTCTATAAATACGATTTCTACAATATAAAGAGGGTGTCTTACCAGAACAGGTGTCCGCACATGCTGACGACGGCGTCACGAGCCGTGTCCAGGCAGATGTTGCACTCCAACATACGCTCGTCATGTTTGTCCTCCTCTTCGCCAGCGTCACCGCCCGGTGCCGAAGCACTCGCCCTCGCTTCGCTCGTCTCTGCCATCGCTCCTGTCCGACAAAACACTCCACAACTGATCACGTCAATTACACATAAATATTTAACATAGAACCTTATCACCACCCATGACGTTCTCACTGTGACACGACAAAACTTCACGGGATTTCTCAAACACTAATCTAGACATATTTTATTATAAACATTAACAAGTAAATCACCTGACACTGTTAAATTTGAATTATTACCCAGCTTAATCACACAGAAAATTATAAAAATAAATAAATCACATCCCCAATCCCGTGGTTTGATGATCTGTCATTTTTTTGTCATAGACTTTTTTTAATTTCTTTTCCTTACACACAGACTACACAAATTACTCCTAGCAGTGTCATAGACTGTCTGTAGAGAAAATTGTCACTGCATGCATCTATAGTTTATGCAGAGTTTGAAGACGTGGCAAAAAAAATCTTTCGAGTGTTCGACGACTTCTTTACTTGATTTGTCATTGTCAGGGAAAATATTCAAATCTTCAAAGTTGTAAAGTTAATAAGCGTTATATTTCATTTGTTTGTAAACAACTCTTAGCTATGTTCTCTTTTACATTTCTGCCGCTCCGTTACTGCTTTGTGATTGGCTGTTCTTTGTCTGATTGTCGTTGATCGATATTTGATATTTTACGCAGTCGTTAGACTTGCTCAAAGAAAACAAATGTCAAGTTTTTATACCCTGCGAACCGAATATTGAGTTGAGTGAATATTCTTTTCAATGGCATCGATTCGCGTATGTGCATATTAAATAACGATTTCTTTGTGGTTTTGTATTAATTGTGATTGATTGTAATCACCAACTGCAAGTGCTGGTCCTAAAATATGTTGAAAAACAATTGTGACGTCACATTTCTAATCAGCTGAGGTGGTGTGTGGAGAGGGAGGGTTGGAAACGATAAGTTCAGCAAAACAAACAAGATGGGTGGTGCGGTGAGCTCGGGGCGCGACAACAATGAGCTGATAGACAACCTGATGGGCGGGAACTACATCCGTACTCGGCCGGTGGAGCGGGTGTTCCGCTCGCTCGACCGCGCCGACTATATGACGCCCGAGTCGCGGGACCAGGCGTATAAGGACCTGGCTTGGCGGAATGGTCCGCTACACATGTCCGCGCCGTGTATTTACAGGTGGGTGACTCCACTGCTCGAGGGTAGATTGAACAAAATTTACCCTATATCCTATCTACATAAATCATCATTTTAGTCCATAGGAGTCTTGTAAAGCTAGCAGCTTATATACTAAACTGGGCCAAAGAGGCATCCTAGGGCTGTGCTGCAACTTCAATGGGGTGTGGTCCATATCTGTATTTTCAAAAGGTTTATCATTCAAAGGTTGGTAACATACCTAGATGTACTATACATACATCTTGTCATTATCATGTATTGAACTGTAATAGGTTACTATTCTGATATCTTAGCTGTCCCATTGTGGTTTTTTATTCATCAAACATGTAGAGATTGAATAGCTATGTATATGAGATACCCGATAAGTTTTATTACTGTATTGATAGTAGATATTTTCGAATGCCTATACCTATGCACTAACCTGGTCTATCTTCTTCACCATATTTAGTGACAGCGACCCAAACTAATTATCGTTGCTATTGTGTGCTCTCTGATGACTAGCGAAATCAAATTTGGTTTTGAATACCCTTTAACATGTAGAGAACCACACAATACCGTGCCTGTAGAAGTTTATGTCTCACATAGTATTCACTATTAATTACTTTTTCCGAGGGTGTAGGTTATACAGTGTAAACTATATAGCGAACTTCTATTTAACGAAAAACTTACAATTTACTAAGGTTTGTTTGGTTTACTTGGCTACCATAATGAAACACTCTGTACATCATAACAACCATTCTCTCTATGGAAAAAAAGAAGTCATTATTTAGACCCCAACAAACATTAATTTCACTGAAATTTTAACACAATAGTGTGTATGAAATATTTACAACTGACAATACTCATGAGTATTGTCAGTCGTAAATATTTCGTACACACAATGAGATTCTTAGAAAGGTGTTTAGTTGTTAGTTGTAATTGCTGTTTCTATTTTTTTCTTCACTTACTGTACTTCCCTACTATTGTCTTACTGCTATGGGCTGTCTTTACTTTATTATATTGTTAATTGCTTTTTTTTTATTTAAAATATATTGTTTTCTTTTACTCTCTGTTTTTAGCAGCACAATAAAATACCCCTTCCCTTCAATTTCACAATATAGAGTTTACACTGTATTTGTGAATAACAAAACTATAAAGACATATTTTGGTTATCTTGGCTGAATTTAGTAAACATATCAATCTACTCTTTACACTTACTGCCTATTGTGTCACCCCTTGTAAAAATTTGATATTTATATTTGTAATTTTTATGGTGTGCTTATTAATGAGTAGATATTCTATATATCTATCTACCTACATTTTGAAAATTTGGTGTCAGTACCCTCAGCATGAACACAGTAAGCTAAATAGATTTGTCACATAACAGCTAGCGAGAAAAGCATTATTTATAAGTGTGTTATACGTTTCAGATTGTTCATCATGCTTTTACTCTAATAACGTCACTGAACTTGGTGTATTTTTAC
This sequence comes from Griposia aprilina, assembly GCA_916610205.1. Taxonomy (NCBI): domain Eukaryota; kingdom Metazoa; phylum Arthropoda; class Insecta; order Lepidoptera; family Noctuidae; genus Griposia; species Griposia aprilina. Next base: position 1,455,465 of record OU744295.1, on the reverse strand, counting down.
AAAATATCTTCACATAAACAACAATTTATACATTAACAAGTTTTAAGTAATTTTTTTATTATTTGGCTGTATGTCATGAATTTTTGAACAAGTATGCCAAGTGTAGTACTACCTTAAAAAAGGGTTTACTGCTTGATTTCGAATGTCATATGCTCGATGATAGGGTTACTGCTTGATTTCGAATGTCTAATGCCCAATGGCTAATTCCCCGTAGTCATGAGATCGAACGTCCGAATTGCCGAAATTCCATAGCATCAATGTACCACAATTTCGAACAGACTTTAGATTGAGCTTTACCCTGCCACCTGCCACAGCCATATCATTGAGTGTTTGCATACCAACTAACGAGACAGTAACTGCAATGCCAACTTTGAAGAAGACTTAATTAAAGGTGACTGTTACAAAAGCTGTAGATGAACATGAATGTATATGTTGTCTGTGTTTAGAACATTATTCTGAAGCAAATATGAATGATGCCGCTGCACTTGTTTGCAATTAGCATAACTGTTATTTTTAAGAACCTGCTAATTGAGTTGAATGACAACACATATCCAGGAAGGCTTAAAATAATACAGTCATTTAGTTGATGTAGAATCTGAAATAACAAATTGCATACTAAAATGGAATTAGCAAACCAACATATACAATTTAAAGTGATTGATGCATAATGAAGTACTGAACACAACGGACGGCGCTATACCTACATAGTGGCCTCCACAAGATGCGGTCAGAGCTTCCCATACTATGAGAACTGGGCACAAACTTGTGGTTTGAGTGGGTTGGGTGGATTGGCCAACCCATAAGCTAAAACAGTTGCTGAGGGCTGAGTGTCCGGTTCTAGTTGATTACTGACAGTCAGCGCACACTCGACCACATTTTCCACACAATCATGAAAAAGTAGCGACATAATAGCCATGGCTGGTAGAGGAGGGAGCGGGGCGTAGCGTGGTAACAGGCGTAAGTGCACATTTTGTGATAACGACTTCATAATAGTAGTAATTATTAATTGGTTTTAATACACTTATGATTGTGCGTATCAGTTTTTGAATGACTGATGACATAAGATCTACTTGTAATAGTGCCACTCAGCTCGTATATTCAGTACTGACCTAGTCACTATTTATTATAACAGTGGTGCAAGTTTTATATTAGGTACCACTAGTTTTTGCCCGCGGCTTCCTGGCCATTGTCCCAGGACTCCCAGGTCAAGGTCTGCCTGTGTAATTTTATTGAAACAAAGGTAACACTCAGTCTTACTTACGCATTTACCTCACTAGCTCTCGCGTGCGGCTTAATCCGCGTGGTGGTCGAAATGTATCCCACGGGAACGTACGTACTACAATGGTACCGTCATGGTCTACCTGTGTGCAAAATTTCATTGAAGTCCGTTCAGCCGTTAAGGCATTAAAAGGTAACAGACAGACATCGCATTTATATTTGAGTATCGACAAGCCGTGTGCCCGATGAGATTTCCTATTGACAAGAATGATGAACTTCCATATAAACTTTCTTCCTTGAAATCAAAGAATGAATTTTCAAAAATCCGTCCTTAGTGCGCTCACTTGCGTTATTTCAGGAAGTTTTGTGAAACATTTAATGCTTCTAAACCCAACGGTTTAGGCTGAGCGTTGTCTGTTAGTGAATGAATGAATCAATGAATATAAGATTTTTATTAAGTATGGATAATTATGTTTAGATTTTCGATCAATTAGAAGCCCAGCTCCGGGCGCGGTCCAAACCAGGGCGGGCCAGTACGCATTCGACTTAACTAAACTAATATTATAAAGAGAAAAAGATTTAATTTTTTGTAAGTTATTTTGTTACGTTTTCACGCTAAAACGGCTGGACGGATTTGGATGTGGCACATGGGTCGTCTGTAGAGCCTGACCTGGATTAGGACATAGTATACTTTTTACAAGCTTTTTTTATCCCGATATTTTCACGGGATCGAGACTTATGCGGATGAAACCGCGGGGCGTAACTAGTTTCTTAAAGTTTTGCCATACTATATTGTTTATTGACAGTCTACATCAACCCACTGCTGGGGTAAGGAGCTAATGAGTTCTAGGGCTGTGCGGACCATTGATTTACATAGGTAGTTTAATTTAAGCAAATATTTAACTGTAAAAACTGTTTGGCCTTCTGATAATGACGCTTTTTAAAATTAATGAAACTCTATAAACTTTTTGGGCTTCTAATGATGCACAATTTTTTAAATAAATGCGCCTCTTTAACTTTCCGCGCGCGAGCCGACCGGTGCCGCTGCAGCGGCCGGCTTGCACTACATCCAATTTGGTGTGGCTGCGTGGCTATTTAGTATTTGTAGGACCTCAAAATATTATTTGAGGTTTACAAAAAGAGGTGCATTAATTATATTAGAGTTCAATAATACTTTTAGGAAAGCAAAATGGGAATTATTTGAGGTTCGATGAAATGCCTTGAATGTACGCCACCATATTATAATACCTAATAGGTTCTCGCGTTTTAAATGCCTGAACAAAACACAGCAAACATTGCACCCAAATATTATTATGTACTAGATGAGCTATTGAGTGTAGTCTAATCTCTCTATTATTAAAATATAGAATAGAATAGAATAGAATAGAATACTCTTTATTATGTAAGTACACCATAAAAAAACCAGATATAAAAGTAGAAATTTTACGTAGGGTGACACAATGGGCCTCTTTTAGTATTTGATAACGCATAATAAAATAGTAACGAAGTTAAAACAATGTTTTTTTTTAAGTTATTGCTACAAGGTGTGGGAACGAGTCTGATGCCGAAAGTATGTATAGTTTTTAGAATTTTTGTCTGGATGTATGTTCCGGATTGGCGCAAAAACTACTGAATAGATTCTGTTAAAATTTTGCACACTGATCATCGAATAGGCTATATTTATTATCATGCTATTGCCTATGGGGATTAGCAATATTGCATTATGTTCGTATTTTTCTATAGTTAACCGAAAATGTCTATAGAAGGGCCAAAAGGTTAGAATATTGCATATTTATGTACCTACTTATTTACAGATTTAACCTTTTAAATGATTATCATCATGCTAAACCTTTCTAGAGCTAGTCAATCATCATGAAATTTAAAAGAACTGTTAATTTAGTCAAATTTCAACCATGCAAAATATGAAAATTGCTTAGCGGTTGGACGACTACGAGCTGCTTCTCACACGGACAACTGTACGTCGCTTGCACCCGCGTCCTTAGTCCTGACTCTTTGTATATTTTGGCTGCTGAGACCAAAACTGAATACAAACGTAGTCTATAGGGAAGTTTTATAATAATGTGGCTTTTACTTTAGTATATTGTTATATCTTACGACTTCCACGCGAACGAAGTCGCAGGCAGAAGCTAGTAGTCGATAAATTATAATCATTTTGTTTATTTATAACTTAATGTTAGAACCATGGGTAGACCATGTACCACGTGCCGTCTGATTAATTCATCTATTTATTTTCTTCATTCATTCATTATTATGTTAGGGAACCTGTAAGGTTAAATCTATCGTTATCTGCTATATTCGTTCCCTATTCAGCCCATGGATTGCAGTAATGAAATAATTCGATTGTTGTCATACACTGGTTGTCACCTATTGTGTTCTCTCTCATCTCCTACGAAATGTATGGGAAGTTTTTTTGCCATTTTTGACTGTTCTAGTACTCAAACCTCACTTTACCCATATAGTTTTTTGATCCATAAAAGAAACAAGACATTGGCATTGGCATTAACATTTTGTTATGTGAAAATAGCCCATTTACTTGCTGATTAAGTATATATTTTTTTCAAAATCAGTATGTGTAGATCAAAATTGTTTGTTCGTCTGTAAATTTTTAATTGTTTGCAAATAGTGCAAACAATTATAAAAAAATGTGTCAAAGCTTAAAAAATTGCCAAGTTATAAAAGTTTTCAAATAACTGCCAGAAAAAGACTGCACTATCACAGAAGTGACGTCAGGACTGTGTTACTTCATGGCGAAGTATATTATTATACCATGCTTCAAGTTCATACTAGTGCCATACATTGTCCGTACCGCGCTACAAGGGCGGGGATTATCTCTTCCAAAAACTTTTAAAGCGTGTAGCTTCTCCATATTTCTATCGATTTTACAGTTTTTCGAATATAGCATTTTACTATGCCTTCTTTGAAATTACATTATTTGTTCGAACATTTCTAGTATTAGTCGTCATCCCTATTGTTGTCAAAATTGTTTATAGCAACTACGAGGACACTAGCTATCTTTCTTCAAAGATATAACTTGCCAGTGTTAAAACGACATGTTTGTTACAGTGAAGTGTTAGAAGGACTAGAGCTACGGCCGGGGCTCTCGTTCCTGAATATTGGCTCCGGCACGGGCTACTTCAGCACTCTGGTGGGGCTGATCATCGGACCCGCCGGCATCAACCACGGCATCGAGGTGCACCCCTCTGTCCTGGAGTACGCCGTCAAGAAACTCGGACAGTTCATAGAGAACTCGCCCACTTTGGACGAGTTTGAATTCTGTGAACCTAGGTTTTATGGTGGTAAGTAGTCAATACTGTTTCATTTTCTTCCGAATGACATTGGCCTACTCGAGAGAGTCGCTACTCGTAATTTTTTTTTGGTCTTTGAAACTCTAAAAATAGGCCACTTACTACTAACTTACTTTATGTTACTCTTTAAATTTTACAGTACTTCAAAGATTCAGAATGTTACAGGCATTGTTATGCCTGTAACGCGTAGTGCGCGAGGTCACTTATTTGGATAAAGTAAAATTTTGTTTCTATTTGAGGTAATGGACTGAGTATCCCCCCGCTGACTACGCCCTACGATCGGCTGTACTGCGGCGCCGGCTGCCCCGAGCAGTATCAGAACTATTTCAAACAACTCATCAAGGTAGGCCCTAGCCACCGCAACTCTAGTACCTGCTAAAATGAAAATTTTATATTTTTGTTGTGTACAGAACTATCCTTTTCTGTAATAGCACATAAGATCGGATTTTGAACAAATCAACCGTTTACTCTTTGCACTTTCGCTCTATCGGCATTGAAACATGACTACGCTTCTATACGAAGGAAATGTGGGTCAATTCGAGTTCGTATTAATTTAATTTGATTTTATTCATGTTAGCAGAGTTGTCTCACTCCTCGGTCTAGTTACGGACTCTGTGGGTCCTTCAGGTGTCTCACTCCTCGGTCTAGGTACGGACTCTGTGGGTCCTGCAGGTGTCTCACTCCTCGGTCTAGTTACGGACTCTGTGAGTCCTGCAGGTGTCTCACTCCTCGGTCTAGTTACGGACTCTGTGGGTCCTGCAGGTGTCTCACTCCTCGGTCTAGGTACGGACTCTGTGGGTCCTGCAGGTGTCTCACTGCTCGGTCTAGGTACGGACTCTGTGGGTCCTGCAGGTGTCTCACTGCTCGGTCTAGGTACGGACTCTGTGGGTCCTGCAGGTGTCTCACTCCTCGGTCTAGGTACGGATTCTGCGGGTCCTGCAGGTGTCTTACTCCTCGGTCTAGTTATGGACTCTGCGGGTCCTGCAGGTGTCTCATCCTCGGTCTAGTTACGGCTCTGCGGGTCCTGCAGGTGTGTCACTTCTCGGTCTAGTTCCGGACACTGCTGGTTTTGCAGATGGGCCACAATGGGCCTCCATGCGACAAACGCGCGTATTTGTGTATGTTTTGTTAGAAATACAGAATAAGCGGTTTGGCAATAAATTTTAGGTTCATTATCGCTTGCGTGGAACGAATGTTATGGGTATGTTTTAAAACAAACATAATTTGTAATGGGATGAATATTTCGTTAGAACTATTTTGTTTTGAGATATTATTATAATAACGACTCGAATCATCAAGGATGTAATATTATCCGCCCTGTAGGTAGGGTGGGTGGGTGATTCAAATAAATGATTTGAGTATGGCACCATATTTAAAAGAAAGTCCGCAAATTATTAAAGCTATTGTTAATAAAAATGGTCAATACAAGGCTTACCATGGTGATATGTTCCCCTCAAGGTGGGAGGTGTTCTGGTGATGCCGCTCAACGATAACCTGGTGCAGATCAAGCGCACCTCGGTGGACACCTGGAACTGCCGCAGTCTCCTCAACGTGTCCTTCGCGACCCTCAGGGTGCCCACCAAGGAGGATCCCAAAGAATTCTCCAGGCCAAGTGAGATACATTCAGAGAATGGAGGAGTTGTTGAATTCTTTGTCTTCACTCAGCTTACTTAGTAGCTTTATACAACGCGAAATGTTTTCGCAAAAAACTGCAACAGGCCGAGTTGGTTTTAAATTTTGAAATTATATTAATTAATTCTGTTAATGTTGGTGGTAAAATTGAAACAGTATTTTTCTGTTTTTGGGTGTTTGGATATTTTATATTATAATACTATTTACTCATGAATTGACTCGCTCACACACAACTTCCTTTGAGCTTACAGTTACTACTTTGTCATTAAGGCTAGCGCAGACTGGGGCGGGCCGAGCCGCAACGCAACGCATTGCAAAACTCTTCCTTCATCACCTTCGCACTTTTTTTATAAAGTAGCGCTCAGTACAGGCGGGTCGCACCGCACTTTTTGCGTGAAAATGCGTTGGGCTGCGGCCCATCGCGGCCGTAATGTGCGCTCGGCTCGACCGTTCTATAAACATTCGTCTCCGGCTCGAGCCGGTGTCTGCCCCGCAGTCAACCTGGACGAGCAGTGCCCGGCGCGCCTGCAGCTGCTGGCGCGCGGCGTGGTGCGGCGCTGCATGCGCGCGGGGCTCATGGCGCGCCACCCGCACCTGCGCGAGCCGCCGCCGCGCCGCCCGCCGCCCGCCAACCCCTGCCCGCGCCGCATCTGCATCCCCATCGAGGACGACAGCGATGTCGGTACGTACGCACTGGGAAGGGCATCTACGACACATGTACTTTGGTTGACAATATGGGAATGGCTAGCGCGAAATACGTAACTAAAAAGTTACGCACCTGATATGCTAAAAATGCTCCTCCCGCCTAATGACAGAGGGGCTACATATACTTACAGAGGGGCTGAACGCGCTGCACGACCTCGACCACGTGAACGGCGCCAACGAGATGAACGCGCTGTTGAGCCTCGTGCTCAGCATGGGACAGAACCGCGTCGCCGGCGCGCTGCGATTTGACTCGCTTGACTCGCCCTCAGACTCCGAAGACGACGACGACGACAACGACGGGGGCGGCGCAGGTGGCGGCGGGGGTGGTGGCGGAGGCGGGGGTGGAGGTGGAGGCGGAGGTGGCGGTGGAGAAGGGGGCGGAGGTGGCGGTGAGGGCGGAGGCGGCGGCGGAGGCGGAGGTGGTGGTGATGGTGGAGACGGCGGAGGCGACAGGCCCGCGCGCCCGCCCCGTACGCCGCGCGCGGAGCGGCCCTACGTGCGGACACTCCGCGTGGAGCGGCCCGCGCGCGCCGAGCGGGTCATTCGCATGGAGCGTGCCGCGGCCTTTGCCAACCCCAACGGCAACGTGACGGAGCACCTACCCGAACCCGACCCCAGCACAAAGCCCCCGCGCGCATGCCGCGGCCTGCTTACGTTCGAGTTCCAGGATGACCACAGCAACCTGCTGCGCGCAACGGCGCGTGCGCCCGCGCGCGCCCCCGCTCCTGCGCCCGCAGTGCCCCCGGCGCCCGGTACTTCCGGCACCTCCGCTACCTCAGCCACTTCCGAAACCTCCGGCACCTCCGGCACCTCCGTCACTTCCGGCACATCCGACGACAGCGTCCAATCGGACCCTCTCAAAGTGCCGGCTGAAGTGGAAATATATCTTGGCAAAGAGGTGCCGGGCACGTCCCGCGACATGGATTGGGAGGGCACGGTGATCGCGGCGAAGGAGTCTTCCAGCGAGGAGGAGACCACGGAGACGTCGAAGGAGCAGAAGAGGAAGAAACTTGACAGCGGCATCGGCGAGGGCACCACCACGTCGAGCAGCTCGTCGCCGGCCAAGTCCGAGTCCGCGGTGTCGGAGCCCGACGTCATCACGCTAAGTGACCTCGAGAACGACCCCAATCTAGTTGGAGGTAAGTTTAGCTCCGTATGTATAGTCATGCTCGTTGACAAACAGTAAAGTCAAGTGTTTATGTCTTCGTCAGTTTTCAAATTCTTTCCTTTATCCAGTCAGGACACATATTACCTTTTGAAGCTACGATAAAGAACGTGAACAGAGTATTGCATATAAAACTCTATTAAACAAGCTGTTCGTGCCCGGCGTCGTTCGCCCGGGTTGAATTTCATACAAAAATAGCATCAAAATTCCCGAATATCCCGGTGGCTTTTTTTCCAATATTTTTCTTTCATACAAACCTGACAATTACAAACACAACAAAAAAAAGAATAAGCCAAATAGGCGCAACCGCTATGAAGTGATGCGCGGTCAAACATTTTTGGCAATTGATTTTTATTTTTAAAGATAACTTACACTTTTCACCAATGTAGCGTTGATATCAACGCATACACAAACTTATCTGACCGGGTGGCACAGAGTACATTTTATATAGGGAGATAGTCGTGACGTCACTCGAACATTCAGGGCGCTGGCGCCCTCTAGCAACAACTAAAAACAACTCTCCATGAAGCAATGTCTAGGTATAATGCTTCATAAATGATAAATGATTTTATTTCTGTAAGTAGGTTTGTACAAACACTTTTACACGTCAATCATATTTTTAAACTAGATGAGGTCGGCGTTTCCTATCTGACTACTCTGAGAAAAAAGGCCGAAACAAACTCAGAGGTCACAGTCTCTTTTAAAGTCCAGACATAATCTTGGTCAAATCATGTGAAGACCATGTAGATTGGTATCTGAAATGGTCTTTTTAGGAAAGAACCACACAGATTGAGTGGACCTGTCTAGTCAGTGCACGCATTTGTCAGTAATCGTGCAGCTCAACTCAGAACTTAAGGAGCTCAACGATTCGTCGAACAATACCAAAGAAAGGACATTTGGGTAGGCCGCATAAACTACTTAAACTGCCAGATCAAGAATATAACTGAAACAATGACCCACATAGTCCTCATATTCTCAATAATGAAAATAATATAATACTTTTTACAGTAAATATTCATGTCTAAAATAGCTAGCAAATTAAAATCAACATTCACCGTGTAAATTTATTGGAGCAGCTCAATCCCAAGCCTTTTTCTCCTCAATATAGTCTTTCACAGTATAATAGGCTTTCTGGCATAGTTTCCGTTTTATAAAAGATTTGAATTTAATAAAGCTTAGATCTTGAATGTGGCTAGGAAGTTTATTATAAAAACGTATACATTGGCATCTAAACGAGCCACCTATTTTCTTGAGCCTGGTTGTAAGAACAATAAATTTGTGTTTGTTTCTAGTATTTATATTGTGGATATCACTGTATTTTTTAAACAGATTAATATTTTTATGTGCATACAAAAGATTTTCATAAATATACTGAGAAGGCACAGTAATTATATTAATCTCTTTAAATTTACCTCTGAGGGAGTGTCTGGGACTTAATTTATAGATTGAACGAATTGCCCTTTTTTGTAAAACGAAAATTGTCTGGATATCGGCGGCATTTCCCCACAACAGAATACTGTACGACATCACACTATGAAAATAACTAAAGTATACTAAACGGGCTGTCTCTAAATCAGTTAAACCACGAATTTTTCTAACGGCGTATGCTACAGAGCTAAGCTTTTTTGACAATTTATCTATGTGGGGGCCCCATTGAAGCTTGGTATCCAAAGTTATGCCTAAGAAAACTGTGGTATTTTCGGGTTTCAGCACTTCACCCTTTATAAGAACACTAGTTTCTACTTGTCTAACATGAGGTATCGTAAACTTAATACATTTAGTTTTTTTCTCGTTAAAAAGTAGGTTATTAACATTAAACCAGTTAACTACTATTGCAAGCGCGCTATTTACATTGTCAGTAATCAGCTGCTGACGTTTCAGTTTAAATAAAAGTGAAGTGTCGTCTGCAAATAACACTATATCATGTTTATCCTTTATGAGGTAAGGCAAGTCATTTATATAAATAAGAAATAAAAATGGCCCAAGAATTGAGCCCCGGGGGACCCCCATTCTTACTACCGATCCGGGTGATCTTTTTCCATTAACATCAACTCTCTGAATCCTATCACTTAAGTAAGAAGTAAGAAGATCCAGAGAGGCGTTTCGGATTCCGTAGTGGTGCAGTTTCCTGATCAATGTTTCATGAAGAACACAATCGAATGCCTTGGACAAATCGCAAAAGATTCCCAAAGCATCGCATTTGTCCTCCCATGCATCATAAACATGTCCTAAAAGTTCAACTCCGGCATCAGTAGTCGAACGACCCCTCGTAAAACCGAACTGTTTGTTATGCAGTAATTTGTGTTTATTAAAAAATCCTTGCATTTGATTCAAAATACGTTTTTCAAAAATTTTACTAAACTATAATAGTTTCAATTCTGCAGTAGGCTCTATCCTATTTCCTTCCATTTTAGTTAGGTAGTAGTTTTTTTAATGTACTAAAAATAAAACACTGGATCCAATGTCAAGTACCTACTTTATTTCTTCTTCAAATTTTTTTTTACAATATTTGAAGGCCAACACCTGAATTTTTGCGGTTTAGCACTCAACACTTGCTCGTGTTCATATTTTTATACAACACTATCGGTGCGTTTCACAAACAAGTAAACTGTCCAGATTTGCGTGCAGGGGTCGTTCCGATAAAGCGAAGTTGTCGGTATCCAATACTTTTCCAGGTCAATGGTTAGAAGCAGAATCCTAAATGTCCATACAAGCAAAGTCGTCAAGAATAATCCAGAAATTAATCGAACCGCATCCATTTATTTTTATTGTCCTCTATTCGGAATAAAACAAATTACAACATATTTGACAATTAAGCAAGTTGCGTTCCTTTATTTTTATTTAAATTTTAAAAAAGGTTAAAAAAAATGCGTTGCGTTATTAGATGATTTAACCATTTAAACAAAGTTGTATATTAGCACAATAAATGTAAAAGGTGTTTCAACTCCTTAAATATTTTTATTTGTAAAAAAAAAGTTGTTATATTAAGAAAATCTGAATAAAATGGAACATATTATGTTTACACCTGTTTATACATAGTATCTCTATGTAGTCTGTGGTTTAGACTAAACCCATGAACATTTTGAGAACAGCGCCATTTACCAATAAGTGAATTCATCTTTGATATTACTCTAATAGTAAATTAAAAATCTTTAGAATTGAGTAGTGTATCTCCAGAAGCTGAAGCCTACTTAAACTGGTCGGATATGATTCCCATACTTTTGTTCTAAGCTACAGCACCGTGCCCGGTGGTAGTGGTGCTGTCAGTAAACTAAAAATGCAGTTCTTGTCACTTTACGTAGTGATTTCGTTAGTTCCAATTTAAGCCACCGGGTCAGATAAGTTTGTGGCACTTTAAAACCTTTTATTGGCCTGGCCATTTTATGACATGTACATATTTTTTTTTTTATAATTAATTGGCATAGTGTGTCAGTAACACATTTTTAATTCGGTTCGACATGTAAAGAAAATGGCAGAATGTCATTCGGTATTGACACTACAATGCAATATACAGGGTCAATTAAATTAGCTAGCGAAACTCCGCAGACGTGATGGGTATCGATATCAAAATATGATGACCAAAAAAGAAATTAATTTGATGTTTTTTTTGTGGCGTTATCGACTTGTGACTTGAAAATCATTAAAAAATTATGTTAAAGCTAAAGGTTTTTTGTGTAAATTTTACACACGGTATTAATATCAATATCTAAACACGATAAAACAAATCTTTTCAACTCATACTTCAAGTAACAACACTAATAGCGGTCGTTGACCTCTAAAAAAAAACCTTTATTCTTTATAGTGTTTAGATATCAATACTCTTCACGTTTGCAGAGTTTCGCTTGCAAATTTTATTTGACCGTGTATAATGCTGAGTCGGTAAAGCAGATTCTATGGATCGTGCAATGAGCAGATAAAAACGGCAGATCTAATTGATGACTAATAGAAGCGTGCATGTGGTCAGGTCGGTACATGCAGAAAAGGCGGCGCGTGCGCGCGGACTCGTTGTCGGAGGGCTCGGCCAGCGAGTCGTCGTCGGCCGGGCGCCGGCGCTGCAAGCGGCGCGCGCAGGAGCGGCGCGACGCCATGGAGCGGCGCCCGCGCCGCGGCGGGCCCGACGTGCGCCGCGTGCGCCTCTCCATACTCATGAAGCGCGGCGTCAAGGTATACACCGCTTTTTATATTATTGAATACTGGGCTTTTGGCTATACAGGGTGTAAAAAGACCCATCACAGCCGTTATCTACGCATTCTGTACATCGAACACAAACAAAGAGTGAAGTTATTAGAAATAACATTTAAAACATGTCTTCGTGAAAAAAAGTAAGAACAAGTTGGAACTTTGACCTTCAATATCTCCGTAACCAGAAGGTTCCCAGGTATGAATCGAGTACCAAAAAAAAATTCTCGGCTTTGTAAAGTGCCTTTTCACACCCGTTAAATAAGATTACATTTAGAATAAGATCTTTCTGTTAACTTGTGTTTACCTTTCTGTTAATAAAGACTTTTAAATAAAAAATATATAGTTTCGTAAGTGTGTCGAATTTGTGCAGGATAATCAATTTTATTTAATTTGTTTAAGGAGCTGCCGTTGCCATACGCACTGAAGAAGTACGTCAACCTCGGGCGCTGCTTCGAGTTCTAAGTCGATACAGATGTCTTAGCTGAGCAACGCGTCGCTGTCTTGTTCAACATTTCAACCTAGCGCTTACGATGTCTTAATGTGACACGTGCGCTCGCGCAGTTTTGAGAAAAACAACGCTTTTCCCAACTAGAACAACACAAGGCCCGAAATCAAAATCAACCGTTATCTTGTGAGAAATTATAATTTTCTATAATTTGTTCAATGTTCATAAAACATGAATTTCAAAAATTAATTAAACGACTAACAAAGTACTTATTGGTTGAAATCTAACTTTTATACACGTTGTTTAGGTATATTATAAATTGTCATGAGAACATATATTTGAAGCGAATAATATGCAAGCACTTTTATCGCCCGTGTGTTCGTCTTGCAAACAACTACTCTCTCCTGTCATGGCTTCCAACACGACTCAAAAGTCAACAGAATCGGAAGACAATTATTTATTTTGAAAAAACCTGCGTATTTGTCGTTTTAATATCGATTAGCACACCTAGTCGATTATAAACCCATCTTGACAGGGGCGACTGGGCGGTGCCATTTTAAAGTAGATCCACGCAGTTCTTTTGATTTTAAGATAAGTATACAAGAATATTTTCTTCTGATGTGTAAACAGTCGTGCATAATTGTATTAGATTTAATTTTAATAACTGGTCATCTGTATTATCACCCTTAAATCAGAAAAATCGTGTGATGCAATCCAAACAATTGAATAATGAAGAAATAATTAGATTTTATCTACAGCAGGCTTAGCATGACGCTTTCTATTCCTCGGAAGAATAGACATGGCTACTTTTATACAAAGTGACATTTCGTTTCTCCATTTTTGACATCGTACCGTAAAAATCCTTCTACAATCTGTCATTTTGTCTTTCGTTTCTACCGATCGTTGTCTAGGTCCTTTTTTATGTAGACTATTTCACAAAGTTTTCTATCCCAAACTGTCAAAATCACACTGACAACTGACAGGTGTCAGTGTGATTCTTCCGTCGACAAACCGGTGCTCGTGTTAAGCCTGCAGAATGATAATTTTCTCGTTTACGCTATAGCATGATGAACTATTTCAGTGTTCACGTTAACAGATGTTGTTCACGTTAACAGATGTTGTTCACGTTAATAGATGTTGTTCACGTTAACAGATGTTCACGTTAACAGATGTTGTTCACGTTAACAGATGTTGTTCACGTTAACAATGTTGTTCACGTTAACAGATGTTGTTCACGTTAACAGATGTTGTTCACGTTAACAGATGTTGTTCACGTTAACAGATGTTGTTCACGTTAACAGATGTTGGCCAGTCATTGCATTACCCATATATACCGTATCTTATCGATCTATCTATAAAGTCATAAATGTTTTAGAGCCATATACAGTTTAATATTACTTCTGTCTCTTGTTAATTTGTATACACGTGACTTACCCTAAGCCATAGGCTAGAATAACCACACTGACTGTACAGCATAGTGTTACCATCATTTAATAAAAAGGTGGCTAAAAAGGAGCATTACTAATATTAAAAAGTTACAAGCTCGGACCTCTTTCAGAGTGTAAACTTTTTAAATGTAAATAACCTTTATGTAGGCTAGGCTCGGCCACTTCCATAGATCTGGGTGTAATGTCAGCTTCGAATTTCAAAATGAGCCGCCATGTTGTACGCGGCCGAGACTGGAGGTCGAATGACGATCACATCTTATCATGCTGTTACAAGCAAAACAGCTCTTTCGTCCCACCTTCTCTTTCTCAAGTAAAGGTGATTCGCCAAGACTGACCATCTTTTATGTCGTAATAGATTTTCGCTGTATAGAAAATCACCTTACAACTAACAAGTTTATAATACTACTCCTTTTGGAAATATAATACTATTCCTTTAAATTCATTATGTTATCTAAGGAAACTATTTCTGGCGAGTAAAGTTGCAACTCGCATGCACATACTAGTCTCTGTCGTGTGCAATTAAATATAGACTTTATCAACATTTTGTACGCCGTTCCTTGGCGAGTACTGCAGTTATCGTAGATTAGTTTATTATTAAGTAAGACTGTCGGTGTGCTGTCGTTCAAATGGTCGGAGAACGTCACAGAGAACTGCGCGAACTTATCCCATCTGCGTACCTTACCCTATTATATTATTTACTTTCTGTATTTTGCGCATTTACTTTTTTCGTGCGTTTATTATTTCGCGCATCCCTTGTGTTATGCCCATTTTCTGCGTTTTGAGCATCCACTGCTTGTGCGTTTCTGCTACAGGTGTACTAGTGAGTTCATATTCTCTTCCGGAAGGGGTCCTTAAGTATTTCTTGGAGTGGTTTTAGATTCGCGAACATACCAGATAGGGAAACCAGCTCGAAGACTATATTTATTTTGTTACATCGACGATCTTGTCTGGTGTTATTTCATCCGACAAGTCCGACCTAGTCAGGGTTTAGTACCTTCGTCTCGTTGCGCGGCTAGAGCATTTGAACGCAGCGCATAATTATATTGTGTCATAGTAAATATTTCAACTTTGGTCGGATACTGCGCAGCTACTGTAGACGAGCTCTCAAATTATTTTACAGATAATGGTGTTTGTTGGTTATTATGTTCAGAACGTTAAATTTAGGTGTTTAATGGTCAATTAAAAAATTCAGACAGACACTCGTTACAGCCTCGTGACTCGTGTCAAGATACTCGTTACAGAGAAAATGTAACCAATTTAAACGCTATTAACGATAATTTATTCGTGCACTTTCAATATGGATAGTAGTGCAAAACAGATCTAAAAATAAGTATAATTTATATTCATACTGTTTCATTTAGCAGGAGTAATTAATTTTAATCACAATATTTGCATGAAACAAATGTGTTAAGATTCACAAATAACGCACTGCAGTCATTCAGGCTGTAAACAGGAGCTTTGATTGGACCCTGTCGGCCACATTTGGTTGTTTGCGGGCACTGCCTACACCTGATTGCCAATATCGAGTGCGTTGTTTGCTATTTGTGTTGACTTTGAAAATCGTATGATATGCCGCCTGTTAAGAAATGCTCTATTAAATAAATTAAGCGTCATATTCGATCATAGTTGATTATTTATATCGACTTAGGCTGGGTGCACACTCCACTGTTACAGTTACATTTTCTAAGCGAAATCTCAGTCTGCTATCGTCGTCGTAAATATCCTCGTTATATAAGTAAGAAATAGAGGTGTTGTAGGATTCTGTATCATCATTAGAGTGTGTTCCCAGTTTTGTAGAAGTTATGATAAATGTTTATAAGATATTAATTTGGTGTACATAATAATGCCTTTTGTTTTTGTTGCTAGTAATATTAATTATAATGATTTTATTATGAGGTGCGTTTTTTATTTCGTAGTTGTAATTAGATTTAAGATTCCTTTATTTGTATTAATAACAAATTGGTACTAATTGGTAATGTCACTAATTTAATTAATTTGATTTTCGAAGGGTCGTTTGTAATAAAAGGTCCTGAAGAAATTTCGTTGCAATGGAATTTGAACTTGAGTTTGTGTTCCGAAAACCTTGATAATTATCCGAGATTCTGAATTCAAATATACGTTATTTTAACACATCAGTAGCTAGTGTGTGGGTTGCTGTTTCAATGAGCTCACAAAAGTAAAGGCATACTACGTTTATTGTCATTTACACATCGTAGCCTGCTAACATCTATGTCTTAAATAAATACGTTACATTAGGTGAGTATTGCGCGGTGGGTGCTTACATACGGTGTATTTACATTATCCCCTATTTTAATCATATTCTGTACACTGCTGATAAAGTTGTCTGTTATGGTCTCATTTGTGGCATTTTTTACTTAAATACAATAATTTTGGCTAATAATTTGTAACTCGATTGAACCAATAGAATTATCTAAACAAGTTTGATTAATGAAAATGTAAGACTAATTTTATTTTTAGCCTCGTTTTTGCCGTTTATTCTAATCATTACCCCCTCCGACCTTCCACTGTATAGGTGCTAGCACCACTTGCCAGTTCTACCGGTTATCCTTACAGGCATGTGCGTGTTCTCAGGGTACAGGTCATCAGCCGCCGGGGCCTCACAGGCGCTCAGGCCATTGAGGTGCTTCCTTTGCGGCCGCGGCGTGGCTCGGCCAGCATCACGGATCCTCTCCCGCGCCCACTTGTCGGCCGCATGCGTCCTCTTCACCGGTCTCTTGCTACACTCAGTGTCGGTGTGCTTCGCCTCAGAAGCCGGCCGACTTGGCGTCTCTGATTCACTGCCGTTTATCAAAGAATGTGCGCTCCTTGCTTTGTGAAGCGATAGTCGCAAAGGTTTCCGCGGAGGCGTTGGTCGTGACTTGACGTCGCTGTCTTTCCTGTCTTCGTTCTTCTTATAATGACTCATCCGGGAACAAGTCTCGGAGCCATAGTCTATCCGCGGCGAGCTGCTGTACATGTCTCCGTTCGGGAAGTCTGACTCGGATTCAAATTCTGATGATTTTGCACTTCGTGAGTGCAGTTTGGATGTTCTTCTGCTGGATTTGTGAGCGTTCTCTAAGACTTTCCCGTCTATTCTGTGATACATGTAATGTCTTTCAGATTCCAGCTGAATATCTTCTGAGCTGTCGTTCTTTTTCATTTTTCTTAGGCGCTGAGAGCGCTTCAGTTGTTCAATGATTGAAAGTGTTTTCCTCTCAGCCCAGTTAGTCTTCTTGATACTCTCTTCTATTCTGTCAGCTGCTTTCTTTATCTCGTAATGTCTCGGATCAACAGTGGCGGTGGAGTGCGTTTCCCGCATGTCCAAGTCGCTGTCCGAACGGAAGTAGTCCTCACACTTGGACCGGCTCAGTCTCTCGTTCTTCATTCGTTGTTTCTCTATGTGTCTTTGGTTCCTCTCGATCATGCGTATCGCTGCGTCGGTCTCGGCGCTGTAATCGATCCCTCCATGAATGCAGTGATGGGAGAGAGAGTGACGCATTCGTTCGGCTTTGTGTTCGAGGCTGTGGGAGCTGTGGGACCTATGGTTCAGGGGTGGTGATGCTCTGGGGGAGACAGCCGCTCTTGAAGATGCTCCTGAAGCGTTTGACCTCGGTCTTATTATTGGTAGGTTGTTCTCGATGCCGTCGAGTCCCGGTAGTTTCGCGACGATGGCAGTGATGTCTGGTCCTTTCTGGAACACCTGCACCTCGGACTTGGGACTGGGCTTTTGATGTGGTTCCGTCGTGATGTTGATGTTGGTGACATTCTTCTTCGTCTTGTTTACTGTTATGCAGCTGTCGTTACTGCTCACTGAATGTAGCTGAAAAGAAGAAACAAGAGAACTGTTCATGTCGGATGGATAAAGCATGTTCAAGGGGCCAAACATTAAAAACGTCTTCTTAAAAAAAAGTGCAATTTTGTCTCCATAGTAACCTGCGGATGTCTGCTGAGCAGTTCGGCAACCTGGTCCTCAAGGTAGGAGATGCGGTGCGTCAGCCTGGTGTTGTCGGAGCGGAGGCCTTCCTTCGCCTTCTCGGCATCGTCTGCTGCAGATCTCAGGGCGTTCAACTCCGCTCGTAATGATGCAGCTTCGTTCTAGAATAGTAAATCAAGAAAAGCCTCAAAATACAGTTTCCACATAGCCGGCCAGCCGGTTGAGAGATATCAAAGAATGTTTATCGCATAGTTCAATGGTTAGCAGGCGGCCTGATAAGCATCCCACTTTGTATTTTTTCTGTTCTCTTGTATTCGCGAGCTACATAAACAAAAATAGTTGACCGGGACTTTTAGGGTATGTACTTATCATCATTTGTTCTTGCTGACGTAATACATCCTGAAATAACAAGCTTGCTAATTTTCCTCACAAACTATTCCCAACGTTCATAGGTACCTGCGTGAAGCCGTTAGGTGGTTGCGGCGCCTGCACTGGGCCGGAGCTGCGCAGGAGCACGAGGCGCGCGGGGTTGGCGTTACTCGTGGCGCGTTGCAGGTCCTCCTGGCTGCGGCACGCTAGCACTGATGTGCCGTTCACTTCTATTAATCTGGAATATAAGAAAACATTTTTTTCTTGGAAAAGAAATTCAATCAGTAGGTAATATCATAAGGATTCTGGGGCAGTCTGTCAGTCAGTTTTTGTAACAATATTTTGATCTAAAAGTGTGTCCACGAAGTATCTTGCCCGTTCTTCTCTATAGGTACCTACTACGCTTTGGAATGGGCAACTAGCTTCATCTTTCTGACTGACCAACTCCTTGACAATTCAAAAGTGCTTGTAATTGGTTTAATTTAAATAAGTAGTTTGAGTTCTATGAGATAATGGATTAGTTTCGAATCCATTCTTGCAATAATTACGTAACCTCGAATGGGTTAATTTTTGTTTGCAGCACGTATTTTATTTGGTCTGAGGTACAGTACAACTATTTTCTTAATGTCTCTCGGGAATCATCGGATTTCCGAATACAAACGAATGCTAATTTCCATGTCCAGCCAGCAAAAGAGATAAGTATGCAGGGTCGTCGGATATAGTTGAAGTTCAGTATTCTTATTTTATTCAAAACATTCATCGGTTTCTACACATACATACACATACATAAACTCACGCCTTCTTCCCATGGGGGTAGGCAGAAACTACAGAACGCCACCTGCTACGATCCATACATACTCCTTTTGCCTCGTTTACGTTCATACATCTGGTCATACACGCACGCCGGTTGTGAGTTTCTACCGATAAATGTTTTCGAATAAAATTAAATTAATAGAAAACATACTGGTCATTTATGTAATAAAATTTCATTCGAAAACATTCGTCGATTTCTTACTAAAATTCAACTAACTATATCCAGCGACTCTGGATACTTATCTCTTTTGCTGGCTGGACATGGAAATTAGCATTCGTTTGTATTCGGAAATCCGATGATTCCCGAGAGACATTAAGAAAATAGTTTTACTGTGGCTACCTACCTATACCTACACATCTTGCCATCAGAAAGTATTGCGAATTGCTTAAAATGTATGTCCTCGCTGCTGTTAAAACACGCACATTCTATTTCCATGAAAATTACTTTCACGTTAACTGTAAACGCTACATTACCTACTCAGTAGCGTGTATCTACCGAATTTACACATTTGATTCGTTATAATTGGTTAATTGTATACTTAAGTTGTTAACTATCGCCTATTTCACTGTACTCAGGTGTATACTTGTAGGCGTTTTTCAAATGATTGCTTTCTAACTGCCTATGTAACGGTTTGGTGTGTAGTTATGTTTTATGGCAGCTTCAGAATTGGCCCATTATTTTGATGGATGAAAATTCCTGTTGAATGGTGGATTACCATGGCCACCTGGTCACAGGTTGGGCACGTTGTCATATGTTCATTCTGAAACTTCTATCTGGCTTAACGGCTAAACTAAGTATTTTTTATGATGTTCCTAACTGTGAACCTATTTGTGGGATGTGCAGGTAAGTAGTGCACGATATAGTCAGGCTTTTCCTCTAGTTTTGTCCCACAATGTTTGTGAGGAGCATAGAGCTTGTAAAGTAGGTACCTACCCCGCATCGGACAATGTTTGTCGAAAAGGGAGCATGTCCCGCAATTCCTGCTCCTTGTGGCAATTAATCACGACGTTCCTGAATAATTGTTATGCTCTTAGACAACTTATCTATCAACATGAAACTATTAAAGCCTTTTAGCGAAACATTAATAGACAGCATACTTATACAATAATAATGTTCGATTGACAAATGCGTAAGAGTGGACGGTTGTTAGGATCGATAAATCGTGTAGAATTAATCGTTCGAGTCCTTTTACGTCACGTCACGTCAGAGCAATTCACATGTATAAATATTTATTATTATTGCCCCAGGCAGCCCAGGCTACATTCTCTGTGGGCTTTCCTAGGATTTAAAACGCTGTTAGATGCTGAGAAGTAAAACTTGATTGATTATATTGATCTCAGGTGTAATAAAGAAGAACAATCCATGAAATGGGCGTACGTAGGTATTGCAGTTACCTACAGGCCCATGCAGGCATGAATGTCAACGACGGAGGTTCGTCTTTCATTGACTTGAATGTGCCCTGGCGGCTGAGAGTATGTCATGCATGCTTATTCAAATGTGTCGCTATTGGTGGCGTGTGTGTTGGATCATTAAGTTCCCATCAAAATGGTTGAGTTTGAATAGTGCTGATCCATACGTCATGTTCGAGAACGGGCGCCGTCATTATGGACTGGTCATCTCTTGGCTGCCACGGCTTATTTTAATTTTTGAACTGTATTTTTTTTGTTTGTGTTTTTTATTACGGACGCTTTTAACGTGCTCGTCTTTCTACATGCATCGTTCTCACATGTATAATTTGAACATTAATGATGTAACCAATTTTTTTTTTGTAAGTATATGTTGATTTAAAAGAGTGTCCATGGAGTTTATCATGCCCGTTCTATAGGTACCTACTACGCTTTGGAATGGGCAGCTAGCTTCATTTTTCTGACTGACCGACCCCTTGACAATTCAAAAGTGCCTGTAATTGGTTTATTTGAAATAAATGCTTTGAGTTTGAGTTTGGAGTTCTGGTAAACCTCGTGCTGCGTGCTTTTATTTAATTTATTTGATAACATGTAAAACACTGCTTAGTAGGCATGCATACTAACCAGTACACATGCTAAGCCAGTGCCATGTAGGCACTAATTATCATGTCAGCATTCAACCGGTTAAAATATCTCATTATATTTATAAAATCATGAAGGTGAAATGTGGGTATATGTACGATGGGTACACCTCTGCCTAATCCTTCCGGGAAATAAGGCGTGATGTTATGTTATGTTTTTTTTATCATGAAGGTCAGAACTAGTTATGGACTGCTCGTCCATTTGATTACCATAGTAGGTGGAGCAACTAAGTAGGTACTCGCCATAGTAAGATGATAATGATTTACAGATCTGCGATTAGATCGATAAGTGATTCATTCATGTTTCTACTGGTTTTTTCGTCTCAAAGGAACTAGTAATGCGTTTATTAGTCATTACCAGTGATCGGAGTAGGTAGATTGAACTGGGGTCATTGATCCGAAACGTATATATTACTATGGACATTCCTCCGGAATTGGTGGATTATTAAAAAAAAACCGGAACTTATGTAGGAATTGTATTCTGCCAGAGTGGAAGGAGTCATTTGATGATTTGCCATCCTCAAAAAAAAGGTAGGAATTGTAATAAAATGAGCAATTTTATTCTTTATTATTCTTCCTATTTTTTTTTTGTCACGATTTGACAAAACCCAACGACCAATCAGAACAAAGGATCATGGGTGGTACAATAACCGGTTATCAGAACAATGCGTACGCCCGCCGAAATCTGAATCCGGAAATACCGGAATTACTTTCCGGAAAAATGGCTTATCCATGTTATTCTTTCTGTGTGCATTTATGATACAAGTACTAAAAATCAATCTACCTACTCCGATCACTGGTCATTACTAACAGTTTACCATCATTCAATAACTCCACGAGATTTTAATTTTAACGTTTTTAGGTACAGCGGATTTCTTAGCACAGTCATCCTCTTAGGGCTTGACTGCAAACTACAATTATTTGTATGGATAATCCATCATTGCAAATACCAAAAAACAAAAAAAAAACTTTAAATCTTATAGTCTATGCGAGCGAAGCCATAGGGACAAAGCTAGTAGGTATGCCAATAAAGATCATCCTACCTATATAGTGAAACTTTAGAATATTTTGTACATTCTCCGAAGGGTGATGTGGCAATGTTATCTGTAAGCATTCTAAACGAACGTGTATTGATGGCCTGACGCCGCCCGCGCCGCTGGGCCGGCGCCGCACAGTGGTCTGAAAATCAAGCTCCATACTCATAGAAACTTAACGTCAGAAATTAATAAATAAAAATATGTTTTGTGTTTAGTATACCTCCCTTTGTTTTACTAATATAGTATGAAGGGTATGAGTAGCTCAATGCGTGTGAAAAAAAATATTTTAATTTTTTTTGTATGGAATAAAACACTTAAAGTGCTTTTTTTCAAAACTGAATAGAACTGATGGGCTGGTACTCACATGAGCTATTGCACCATACAAGGCGATCAAGATAACATACAATTCTTGTGCCTTTCGGTGCCGCTTTGCATGTAGCAAGCTCTTTCAAATCTTTGACATAATTAAATGAAGTAACCAACCACATAACTGATATTGTCGTTAGTTAATAACCTGCAAATGACTTTTATAATGAAAATATTAGAAAACGATGTAGATTATTTACATTTTACTACAAAATTCATTTCACGAAATAACTCATTTGTTAATCACCGTCATTATTGTTGAATTTTAATTTAATAAGCATTATGGGACAGCGAGCGTTAATGAGGGTAGTTATAATATAAATAGGACATTTAAACTAACTTCACTCAGTAGCTCTTTGCACTTGTGCGCGCTTACTATACTTATTACGTTCGATTTGTTTTCGTGTTATGATGGAAGGTTTTAGTACCAATTTGGATATTTTTATGTTTGTGGCTAACAATAGCTGTTTCTCACAGCCCAGTGTATTATATGAAGTTTTTGTCAATGCCGTTGATTTGTCAGAAAACGAAAATAAAGAATTGAAACAATTCTGTCAGACTCATGTGTGTTCGTTGAGGAACAAATGGATCTCGTGTAATCGCACGAGACATACTTTCATTAAAAAAGTATGAGTCATGGCTGCAAGAAGACATAAAATGGCCTGAGTTCATGAAGGACAAGATGAAACCTTCTTTAGTGTTAGAAGAGCAGCAACCATGTTCCAGTTTTGACTTCGGTGTAAATGAGGGTGCATCAACATCATTCAAACCGGAGACGTTCAGTGTTGGAACATCAACTGTTGTGAGTCCAAGAAAAGTGTTCTCGGAGCTAAGCCCGCTACAGAAGAGAAGAAGAGTGAAAGAGCTCCTCACGCATAGCACTGAAAGCCATGCTTATGCAACTGGTTTAAGTGCAGATAACAAAAATGTAGCAAATATAATAAAATTGATCACAGAGCATCCCGAAGAGGCTACAAAGATAAAGGAATTGTTGAAGTCCAAGAAAGCTATGCCCATATATTCCGCTGATAAAGCTTTAGGAATTCTGACTTCATTGAAGCTTTCGAAATGGCAGTATACAACATTAAAAGCTTGTGCAAAAGAAGAAGGAATACTACTATATCCTTCATATACTGCTATCTTAGAGGCGAAGAAGGACTGTTACCCACCAAAAGACACCATAGAAATCACCTAAAGAGGGGTAAAAGTAAAGCTTCATGCGATTTTGGACAAAACTGTTGCTAGATTTGGGAAATTCCTACGTTTGGAATCTTCGCTAGAAGGCAAAGAGCTAACATTGATATGCAAGTGGGGCTTTGATGGTCCTTCAGGGCAAAGTTTGTACTAACAAACTATGGCGGGTGAAGATGATTCAAGCAATTTTATGTGTTCTTTTGTGCCTCTGCGCTTAGTTTGTGATGAAGAAAAGTTATTGGAGAATCCAAAGCCATCTTCCACAATGTTCTGCAGACCGCTCTATTTTGAATTTGCAAATGAAAACCAATTAATTATTAAGGAAGAACAGGCTTTGATTGAAGCTGAGATTGCAGCACTGGAGCCGTCTATTATGGGAATTCATACTGTTAAGCACTCAATGCTTATCACCATGATAGATGATAAAATCACTTCGCAACTGTCAAATACTTCAACGCAGACTTGTGACATCTGTAAAGCTACCCCTTCGGAAATGAATAAGTTAGAGAAGATCTCAGAGTAAGTTTTGAATAATTTGATATATTTCAGATTACCGTAATGCTGTGTTTCTTTTTATTAATTATTTCACTTTCTTTCCAGAAAACCTGTTTCAACAGATATATATCAGTATGGTTTATCTACACTTCATGCTTGGATTAGATGTATGGAGTGCCTACTCCATATTTCGTATAGACTAGACTTCAAAACATGGCAAGCAAGAGATGCAGACAGCAAAGAGTCATTGAAGAGTAGAAAACAAACCATACAGCAGAAGTTCCGTGATGAAATGGGCCTCCTAGTTAAACAAGGTGAGTTATGATAACAGTCGTTGTTCTTAAATCTTATTTTTTTCAAATAACGTTAGTTCTATTTATTCTTTACAAAGTTGTGGATTAGTTTTGGTTCATTTATAATTTTTGTTTCAGGTTCCGGGACCACAAACGATGGAAACACAGCGAGGAATTTTTTTGGTAAACCTGCCAATACTGCAGCTATTACAGGCTTGGATCCAAAGATTTGCAACACTTTTGCGTGTGATGGTATGTGAGGAGCCCATAAATGTTGAGGCGTTTAAAAACTTTGCGCGCCAAACAGCAGAATTGTATGTGGAGCTCTATGGCTGGTATTACATGCCTTCGAGTGGCCACAAACTTTTACTGCACGGTGCTGAAGTTATTAAACACTTCAATATTATGCCCATTGGCAAATTATCTGAAGAGGCATAGGAAGCCAGAAACAAAGACTTCAAGAAAATCCGAGAACAGCATTCGCGCAAATTTTGTCGAAAAGCGACAAACGAAGACATTTTCAATGGTCTCGTTGTCTCGTCAGATCCCTACCTGTCCAGCATAAGACCTGTGCTGAGAAAATCAGTAAATACACCTATTACTGATGATATGAAATCTCTTCTCATTGGTGACGATGCAGATCTAGACAAAGAGAGTGTTGAATTTATTGATATTAACGCGTCAATACTGGACTCGGATTTAGAGGACTGACGACAGCAAAGATACTCTCTGCTAATCGTTTTTGTATAAGTAGTTATAGCAAATAATTGTAATAAAATAATAATAAGAATATAATTAAATTAACTAATAATTAATTAATATAATTAATTTATTGGTATTGCCTTTCTTGCACATAATTGTTGTCGGTGTCTTTGGTTTTGTATTTTCGTTTTTGGCCACCGACTTCCGAAATTTAAGTTTTTTTCACGTCTTTTAGTGTTATTTTTTTGGAAGTCGGTGGTTTTTTTTGTAAAAAAGGTTTTCTTTTTTTTGTACTTTTGTCGTTAACCATATGTTTTTAAATTATTATTATTCCTTAATTATAAATGTTTTAATGTTTTATCTATGATATTATTAATGAAAAAGTACTTTTTGACTTACTTTTTTTTCATTTTTCCGAACGCCGCGCCGTAACAGTATAGTAATATAGTAACGTAACCGTGATAGCGTAGAATTATAGCCAACGAGTCAAAGAATAAGAATATGATAGTTTGAAAGCCTGGTCTTTCAAGATATAAATTTTAGCAGTTTCTGTTTCATTCCATACAAAAAAATCTAAAATATTTTTTCCGGCCAAACTATCGGTTTTAGAGAAAAACTTGTAATGAAAATTATTCATCGGAATGATGATCTTTCGACAGGTATTTAAAAAAAATGCAATTTGTAAAAAAAAAACGAATGTCCCTCATATAGCAGTTTCAATCCACTGTGCCGCGTGGCGCGGGCGCATGGTCCTCCTACTTGTGCACATACCTTTAGCGTCATACTCGTAAGTCACAGGTATTTCTTTTTGTTTTGCTACTGTATGTTATGTTTATATTTAAGTTGCGAACTCGGTTGCTTTTCAGTTAATGTTTTGTTAAAAAAACCGGCCAAGTGCGTGTCGGACCACGCACAATGAAGGGTTCCGTAGTTGGAATGAATTTATCCCAAGAAAAAACTTAACATTGTAGTCGAAAAACATGTTCTCTCATACGTTCCAACTGCAAATGTAAGTTGGTCGACTATTACTCGTAAACTTCTAAAGCTTACTTAGCTGTGATAGTTTTTTTTTTTTTTTTTTTTTCCTATTGGGCAACTCGTAGTTTTGACCACTAAGGTCTTGGCTACTTAACCGGTCAATCCTGTGGGTGCCTCAAGCTACTAACTTAAAGCCTCCAGCCAGGGGCGAAATTCTTAAATACTAGGTGACCGCACGCTAAGGGCAACCCCTGTGGGGTACGAACCTCGGCTTAGGGCGTCACTGAGGGGAGGGCAGCAAGGTGGGACAGGCTGGATCGAAATTATATTATTATTATTATAAGGGGAAATTAAAGCTACAGGCTCAGCTACGGCGCGGGCTGGCGCGTCGAGCAAGGGTCGGGGGGGGGGGGGGGGGGGGGACAATTACGTCGGGGGCGTCGCGTAGGACCTCGGCGGCGAGGTTGGAACGATGGCGGTCTGTTTTTGTATACTGTAGGTACTGGTGGCCCTACTGCTCTCCTGGAGGAGGGTTATGGGGTCATCGGGGTCGGACAATACATGCCTTAGACGGCGGGTACGACTAATACGGGAGGGGGTATATCGGGCAGCCTCGACAACCAGAGGGTTGCGATGTGAGGCCGCGCAGTCGAAGAAACGCTTGGATATGCGCTTCATGAATTGACGGATAGTGGGGACTTTAAGATCGAGATGGAGGATCTCGTTCCGAACGAACCAAGGGGAGTCGGTTGCCCTACGGAGGTACATGTTTTGGAGGGTCTGCATCCTATGGATGTGGTGGGGTTTCGAGTGTGCGAAAACCACGCTCGCGTAGGTCATGATTGGCCGAATGCACGCTGTGTAAATGCGCAATTTGCACTTGAGTGACAATTTGCTGCGTGCATTCAATAGGGAGTGGAGTCTACCGAGAGCGAAAGCGGCGCGCGAACGCGCCTGCCTTATGTGCTCACCGAAAGAGAGTCTTTGGTCCAGTATGACACCCAAGTATTTTGCTCGCTTCTCCCAAGGGATAGGCTTGCCGAACATGGTGATCGGACGGGGATAGTTTTCCTTTTAATTTCGTTATATATATACTACTGCGGTGAATTTTTTAGCGGGTGGGGGGCGGGGGGGGATACTTGACTCTATCAAAAATTAGCAATTTAAAGTTTAATTTTACGCGAACGGGTCCCTGAATCGAAAAATGCTTTTCACAGACCCGTAATATTTTTAAATGGCCTATACAACGATATCCCACACCATGAGAAAAACGAGAAAAAAAAACATCCACACTTTACGTGCAAAGGAGGTACCCAATTTTATTTTACTACTTTGTCGGTGTGATTAATACTAAGAGTCTCTGAGCTAAGCTGTGGACGGACAGACTGGCATGACGAAATTATCAGGGTTCCTTGTTGACTACGGAACCCCAAAAAAGAAAGATAAAATTAACGTAGAGCCCAGTCCGACTTCGGCTTAAAGTCATGTAACTAAATAGATCATTATTTAACCTTACAAGCCCTATTCTCTTAGAAATACGTAAAATTATGGAAGTTATTCAAATATTCTATTATGCCAAAACAAAATAAAGAAATAAAGCGAAACCGGAGATCGCATATCTAGCGAAGCAACCAGTTATTTGGCGCGGTGTGTGGCCGTCACAACTGCCAAGAAATTCCATGCACTAATGTAAATTTCTTCGACAGTGTTTGCCCACAGTCCGAGGCCCATCGTTGCCCATCTATGGGAATAGATAGCATCGCGATGGTCGTGATTGCGGGCCGCTGACCCGCGGTGTTGCGTCTGCGCAGATGCGCACGCGCATTTGCGTAGTTATTGCGCGCTATAAAGTGGTGAGTGCGGAGATTGCATCGTAAGGAGTTTTATGCGAGTTTTGGTATTCCGTGAATGGATGTTATGACTACTTCTCAGAGTTCAATCGTTTCATGTAGTGTCAGACGGCTAGAGTTATGTGTTTCCGTATCGTCTTTTTCTTTAGCGACTTCCTTGGAATTCCTAAGGCAAGTTGACTGCAAACAAATATCTACCTTATTTCCTACAATAGCAGGAAGTTACAACCAAAGATCAATAAAATGCTACCCTAGGTCCACATTTCTATTGGATAGTCTTAAGTGCAGTAACTACCTAAACAGCAATTTAGGTTTAATGTTCTTACCTATCTCCAGCCTTAAGTCCTGTGTTGTCCCCGGGCCAGTCAACCAACATGCCAGCGCCGCGCGGGACTGCGCTCCACGTGCCCTCGCGCGCCTCCGCGGTCAGCACCGTCGCGCACCCGCCGCATTCTCGCACCGCACTGAAGACAACAGATTCGGTTATATTTTTGGACAGTAAAATGTTTTATGGAGGAGGTCATCATGTAGCAATTACGAGGAAATGCGACTATTAAGGGAAGTAACTTTGTTCGTACTCAATGTGGATGTACTATCTATAGGTTTATGTCTGCCTTAACCTTCGGGATGATGTCATATTATGTACTGTCGCCAGCACATTAAATTACCACACATTGTCGGATTTTCTCAATCGATTTTGAACTTAACTAACAACATTTTAAGGTTTAAAATCGTTTGGAAATATTTGACAGTTTCGTGTAGCTTGACCTGCTGGCGACTGTACCTAACTTTGTTTCTTCGGTTGTTCATTTCCAAAGCACAGGAAGGACACCGTAGCGTTCACCGGACTTTCCGACGATCCCCAAGCTGCTGGTGAATAGGTACTTGTGTCAGTCTTCCTAGTCCAACATATTTGAGTATTGCAAAGACTTAAAAATTAAGCAAGATTGTCTTTGTAGCAACTGTTACAAAGACAATCAAAAGAGCCGAGCCGAGGCTGTTCGTGCATCACACAGCAATTTTTTTTTAGCTCTTCTGCGATCCGTATGAAAATTACAATAGGTTACACAATTTGACAAAAAGTTTTAATTAAGTACAAGATATATTTCACAGTACGACACACGACATACATCACTATCGACAAAAGGCTGACTTATAATTAAAGGATCGACAATATAAAGAGATAGAAATCTCGCTCGAGTTCACGCTGTATCCAGTTTTTGTGATACATTATTGTTATAGAGAAATGCAACGAATATCACTATTGTTTTGTCAATCTAATATGTATTTTGATATTAAACTTGTTGCAGTAGTTTTTAGTTCTTCGCTGCATGGTTTGTCGCTAAAAGAACACCTCATATTTCTTTTAGGAAAGGAAGACAATGGTGCCGATTCTCTTGTCACAAAATTCTCTAAACTAGACTAAAAAACACTAAAATTTAGTTTATTCCTGTGAAACGACGATTTCCCATTGTGAAATAGACTAAAGTGACACAACTTAACTTTATTTTAGTTTGACAGCACTAAGATGGCATTCAGTTAGTAATTTAGTGTGTGCGCTGACGTTCAAGTTCGGAGTCACCAGTTTAGAGGTATGAGGAACGGGGTGTAAAGTTCACTCATACTCTATGGAAAAGGGAGGATCCTCCGACCAGACGGGTGTTGTGTCTGGTGGGCAACTGCCCGACGGTTGATGTCGGGACGTTGTATCGGACGCTAATCGCGCGGTAAACTCTGCTTGCGCGATGCAGGATTTGCGTGACGTCAGTATGACGTGTAGCTCGCATGTGGCGATGTTTGATACCGCTACAAGTGAAAATGGCAATTTTGCTATTCTGAATTTGACGTTTTTCACCAAAAATTTTGGTTGTCTAACTAAATCTGGCTATTTTTAATCTCGATTAAAAAGGTGTGGAAAAAAAATTGTTGTCATGAACTAAAATTCACCACAACACCCCGACTTCAGCTGCAAAAACAGTACCTACTGTATCTTTTTTTAATTTAATTTTGCATATATCTCGATAATATCTTATCGCAAAAATAATACAAATTTCGAACCCCTTCATAAAGGGGGTCGAAATTTAACCCTTAGACCCCTAAAACTACATGAAGGTAATAATTTTTCATATGTTCCATAAAAAATGAAAAATTTCGTATAAAACACGTCGAGGCTACCCGCAAGGCGCGCCTACGGCACTAAAAAAGAATTAAGGGGTAGGGCAAACAAGTACCACGTGGAGTCGCGATTTAAAATTAAATTTTAGTTGCGTCAAATTTATTTTTAAATTTAGAGATATTTTTATGCAGGATAGCTTTAAGAATCTCATAGCCTTTTAGTAAGGAATTTTAGTTATAGTTAAGTTAGTTTAGTTCGGTGTACAAGAGAATCTGCACCATTGTAAGAGATTTTTCACTGGGGGATATGTCTGTAAGATATTCTTGTCTATCAAAGCAATATATGTAGAAACAGTATATGTAAACTGGACAACATACCTATAAGTACCTATTAATACTGTAGAGTCTGATTTCCTTAGAGGTTACAGAGGTTAGCGTCAGATAGGACAGCTCTTTAGTCACTGCGCGTACGAATTATATCTTATGTGTTTTATTTCATACTTGATATACCTAATTCTGAATACCAGAGTATTTTGAGAAAACTGTTACTGACATCCTGTAAGTCCTGTAACATAACATTGCTGACCTGCACCCTAATTGCGCAACACACAATCTGAATCATTTTGAAGCCTTTTGTTAATCCATTGCTTCACATGTTCGAAAAAATTGTCTGCTCAACAACGTAAATAACGCAATGAATGTTGTTGAACTGTCAAAATGAAGCCCATTCCTACTGTTAGTGCGTTACGCAATTACCGCGCTGACCGGCTGCTTGACTGCCTGCACTCTTCATTTCAAACGGAACGATATCAGCAAGTTTCCTCCCTATCAGTAACTCTGAAGTCCCGTAGCAAGGTAGCTATGGGAAATAAGATTTACGGAAGACCTATTTCTGCGGGGTAATTGCGTAACACACTAACAGTAGGAATGGCTTTCATTTTGTCAGTTCAACAACATTCACTGCGTTATTTACGTTGTTGAGCAGACAATTTTTTGGAACATATGAAGCAATGTCCTACAAAATCATTCAGATTGTGATTGATCGTGTTTTGCGCAATTAAAATGCTGGTCTACCTACATACAAAATGCTGGTCTACCTACATACAAAATGCTGGTCTACCTACATACAAAATGCTGGTCTACCTACATACAAAATGCTGGTCTACCTACATACAAAATGCTGGTCTACCTACATACAAAATGCTGGTCTACCTACATACAAAATGCTGGTCTACCTACATACAAAATGCTGGTCTACCTACATACAAAATGCTGGTCTACCTACATACAAAATGCTGGTCTACCTACATACAAAATGCTGGTCTACCTACATACAAAATGCTGGTCTACCTACATACAAAATGCTGGTCTACCTACATACAAAATGCTGGTCTACCTACATACAAAATGCTGGTCTACCTACATACAAAATGCTGGTCTACCTACATACAAAATGCTGGTCTACCTACATACAAAATGCTGGTCTACCTACATACAAAATGCTGGTCTACCTACATACAAAATGCTGGTCTACCTACATACAAAATGCTGGTCTACCTACATACAAAATGCTGGTCTACCTACATACAAAATGCTGGTCTACCTACATACAAAATGCTGGTCTACCTACATACAAAATGCTGGTCTACCTACATACAAAATGCTGGTCTACCTACATACAAAATGCTGGTCTACCTACATACAAAATGCTGGTCTACCTACATACAAAATGCTGGTCTACCTACATACAAAAAACTTTTATACTTAGTTCGGAATGAGCCTCCCATTCTACTTATTTTTAGTCTCGGGGTACTACACCTACTAGTATGGAGGTGAAATATGAAACCCATAAAATTCCCGATCGGACTGGTTGTAAAAAAACTAACATGTCGAACGTTCACGAGCGCGAGCGTCGAGCTTGACCGAGGGTACAGTCTGGTAGACAAGTCGAAATACCAATACTCATAAAACATATAAATATTAGGAAATATCCTCTCAATTATATAGCGCGATGTAAGAGGTTTCACATCTTACCACTGCATGAGCGCAGACGCATTGCCTGATATGACGTTCTTATTTTAAATTGCAACGGTACTATAGATTGCCCTGAGCTGTTGGCAGCTTAGGATTTGTTACACACTGCAAAATGTTTCGCAAACCTAGCTTGTCCGGGTACAGGCAGAATTCGTTTCTAATTCGGGCGAACAGAATTTTTAATAAACTTTCTAGTGAATGTTAGAGGTATTTAGTACCGATCTTTTTTTCGTTTTTATTATTAGTGTTTAACAGTAGAAACTTGTAAATGACCTTCAATTTCATATTGTTTAAGAACACTTTATAAGTTAGCTGTAAGTTTCCCGAATACAATAAAAAAAAACACACGTGTTCTTAGTTTTGAGTATAAATGTGGCTATAAGAGTAGAGGAAGACTAAAGAAACGATGGAAGGACTGTGTAAAAGATGATATGGATAGAATATGATGACTACTGAGATGGCGACTGATAGAGAAGTATCGGAGAAGAGGCAATGCTGCGTCAACCGCAAATAAATTGGGATAATGATGGTCGTTCATGGTCTCTTGCTTTTAATTTTTTTATGGACTGTAATGAGACAGAGAAAAGAGTTTCTCTACTTTCCTTTACTAGAAGTCCAAAAGAGTTCATTACTTTTATTTCGTGACCACTTATTTTATCTCCAGTTTGTTATTTTGTGAATGCTGTGACTGGTACATTACAGTTAGAGCTGCACTGCGATTGCTTGAATTTTTCGCACGATTGTACCATCGAGGATTGGACAAGTCGTAGGTAGAGTCTACTTTGAGGTGCAAGTGCAATGAATGTAGTTGCATGGTGTGCTATTTTGACCTAATACATAATATGATCCAAATTCAAGGACGAGGTCGATGGCACCGGTCAGCGCGCTTACCGTAACAAAATGCCATATTTTCATAATCGGCAGTACTATTATTTGTTTTTGCTCAAATAACAGTGAGATAGGTGTAGTTTCTAGGAAAAACATATCTAATATTTTTTGCTGTCATTAAATGCAGTAAAGTGCACGATTTTTCTAAAAAAATTGCGAAAACTGCAGGGAAAGTCGAAGAAAAAAACCCACGTAATATTGTTTTGTTGAATATTTATTTGAACTAAATGTGTCATGTCTCCACATGGAGGAAATTGTGGTCACGTTATGTGATAGTGTAACAATGTGCTCGTGGTTAATACGAGTACACACAATTATATATAATTACCTACGTATTTATTTATCAGTGTGTCAATCACATTCCGTATTTGATGGTTGCTAGAAAACCCGGAGTTTTTTTTACCTACCAAATCGTTATTGTCGCTGCAAGAAATATTTGCTATTTGAAGTTTAAGTCAGTGTTATTAAATTATTTAAAAAAGTGTTTTTTCGTTTTTAGGGCTCCGTACCCAAAGGTGACGGAACCCTATTACTAAGGCTCCACTGTCTGTCCGTCCGTCCGTCTGTCACAGGGCTGTATCTTTTGAACCGATACAGGTAGACACTCAAAAAAATTCACAGAGTGTGTAGGTAACCTATGGCCGCTATAACAACAAATAATAAAAATAAAATAAAGTTAAAAATTAAAGAGGTTAATATACCCATACAAGAAATGAAAAAAATATGAAGTGTTAAATATTGTTCGGAATCCTTCGTGTGCGAGTTCGACACGCACTTGACCGCTGTTTTTAATATCTTTGTCTTTTGTAAAAAGTCGCAATTTTCACAGAATTTCACATTCGTCGCTCACAAATTTTCTTTGCTGCTTATAAGCAGCCAAGAAAATTTGTCATTTGTTATTTGTTTGTTGTTTTGAAATTACATATACGTAATTTAAGCGAGATCTCCGAATCTCTGAGAGTATATCCTAAGTATTGGAGTATTAAATTCTGAGTGCACATAGACACTCTTGGGACTTTCATGTTTAATTATTCTAGCAAACTTAAAAACTTATTAAACTCTAAAGAGAGATAAACGACGTGTTACAACACAGACACAGTGTTGCATAGATATCATAAACATATCACATCAATATTAAAATATTCGAGTCCAGTTGTGATACGTGTAGGTTTGCCTTTTGTCATATAATACTATGGTCACTTGGTCAGTCGAAATTGGGAACAGATAAAATGCACTTAGTTATAGCAAAATGCAATACGAGTATGATAATCATGTCGCTCGACGTTTCGTGACATCCGAGTTTTGCTCTCGCCATATCATAAATAAAGGCAATTACGGCTTTCCATGTGAATAAAAAAAATGATCCAGACTTCTTGTACCTAGACTGGATAGCTCTAATACAGCCAGGAAAATGATGACTGTGTATCACCAAATACTTCGTAATAAGATTGACGTTTCGCTCACCGTTTCTCTCAACGGGTTCCCAAGTTCGAAACTTCTAGTTTACGGTTTCTCGCCACTTTTCACGTATTCCCAATACCTTAGAATAATAACGCATAGAAACCTAGTACGAGTGCAAAAAGTGAGGCAACTAAAACTGAGCCATTAGTGGCTTACCTCTGTCGGCGAGCTGTCAGTACTCAAGGTCACGTTCCGTCGAACACAGCTCGCGAGTAAATAATTTAAAAAACTTTTTTACAAAAAAACAACCGACTTCCAAAAAAAACACTAAAAGACCCGAAAAATAACTTTAATTTCGGAAATCGGTGTCTTTGGTTTTGTATTTTCGTTTTTGGCCACCGACTTCCGAAATTAAAGTTATTTTTCGGGTCTTTTAGTGTTTTTTTTGGAAGTCAGTTGTTTTTTTGTAAAAAAGTTTTTATTTTTCACGTTTTAGTTGCCGTACCTACCCCACACAAATTCGTATACCACTACTTGGTGTGTAAATAACAGTGACAGGAAATTATTAACACATCATCCATATAAACTAAGTGAAAAAAATATGCAGTATTAAGGATAACTCAAAAACTACTAGTCAGACCTTGATCAAATTTAAATGGGACCACATGTGAAGCACCACCTATCAAATAAAAAAAGAATCATCCAAATCGGTTCACCCAAAAAAAAGGTATGAGCTAAAACACATAAAAAAAAAAAACATACAGACGAATTGAGAACCTCCTCCTTTTTGTGAAGTCGGTTAAACATGAGTTTGTAGCGTGTAAGGATGTCATAGCACTTCAGGAAAACAAAAAAAAATGTGATCAAATTACATTTCACAAGTAAGTACTTACATTTTATAAACAATTTTTACGTAAATCGATCATCAAACAAAAATTCTAATGACCTAACTTATCACAATACAGTGTTGCTATTTGTGAGGAAAAAAATACCCACATTGCTTTCAATTTTGTTCTAATTTTTGTTTAGCTAAAATAATTGTTTTTGATGTACCTACTACCTATGCTATTGAATACGATATCACATTTTGCCAGTTTGGAGAAACTAACTTGGCTTTAGGTAAATTTTTGTTAAGTATATCTCAAAAAGAGTAAATACTATAAGAGACGTTTTGAGTCAAAGCGGAAACTCTTTAGGAAGCAGTTGCAACTGCAAGGTTTTTAAATGATAAGCATAAACTGTTGGTTCGAAGAGTGGTAAAATAAAGATTACAATATTATTGATTACATAGCATGTTTTTGATTTTTGTAATTTTCTCATACATACTTTTTTTACATGTCAGCGATTAGCCGATAATATTATTATAACACATCATGACATCACACATCAAACATTCTAAACGCATTGAACGATATCCCATTCTTCATGTGATTAATGGTTCATTTATTTGGGTTACTCCCTGAGTACCCCGATCACCGAGGCCCCCGTCCCGGAGGACCCCGAATATGATAAATATGATTACATTTCTTTATTTTCTTTTTTTCTATTGTTTTCAACTTGTACGGTCGACATAAATAGTGCTTAAATGTTTGAAATACATAAGACGAAAGTAGTTTATTTGAGATTTTGTACAATGTCGAATCATAGTTTTAATAGAGGTAATTACAGTTTGAATGAAATGTAACAAAAATATAAAAATTCATTAGCTAAGTTTCTAGAAGACCTTAGTAAAATCGTGCTTACAACGCGTAAAAACACTGATTAAACTTGTTTTTTTTTTTCCCTAAAGTTAATTATTTATAATTGTCAATTTAGTGTGAGAAGAATGATTTGACATTACGCTGATTTTGTATGTTTTGAAAAGACAGATTGAAAATGTAAATATTTCGTTTTTTTAAACTTTTATTACTAATGTTGATTATTTTTATAGTTGATTTTTGCACGTTTTGAGACTTTAGGGTAAGAATTAATTTTTAAAAGCATTTTTGATTTTCTGTATTGTCGAAAAAAATAATTAAAGTGAAACTGATTTTGCATGTTAAAAGATTATTTTACATTATAAAAATAATTCCTGAAAGTGATACAGTTTTTGCATATTTTTTAAATTATGTAAATGTCTTTTAGAGTAGGTATTTTGATTTTCTGTATTTAAAAAGGAACTATTGTGATAATAATTAAGACCTGTGATTGCTATAGGAGACTCTATATTGTATTTTCTAATTATAAAGACTTTATATTTATTTCCTGATCCATAAAGTTAAGTACTTATTTTAATTTTAGTAAGTAATAAAATTTTATTTAACATATCATCTGCTGACGGTACTTTTAAGCTGAACTGACTTTTAATTGAGTTTATCAAGATAAAAATAAATCGGGGTCCTCCGGGACGGGGGCCTCGGGGATCGGGTTTTTTTTAATTTTTTTTTGGTTGGGAAATCATCAAATGACCTCTCCCGCTCTGGGCGGAGCGGAAGGGCGTGTCAGACTCTTACTGACTAAAACCCACCCGTGTTCCTTCAGTTGCCTGTGCGCCAGTGCCACGGTAACTCTTTCGAACAATCCGCGACCCCGGCAGGCATCGGCCCTATCGGACCCCTTCAATGATGCTGACATCTTTTAGAGGCGCGCGTGGAACACGACGCGCCGTCGACCCGGGCCTGGTCCTTACCGGACGGCGAGCTGCCCATTGCTCGCCGTCCGCAAGCCCGCGCCTACGGTGGCCGGGAGTCGGCAATTGACTCCCGACGCCCAGGGTGTCTCCTCCTGCGGCGACTAGGGGTGTGAGGGCGCAATGATTGCCGCACCCTCACGCGCTCCGCCTCCTCCTTCGCGAGCATTACTGCTTCACAGAAGGAGGTGACGGCTTCCCATTCCCTCTCGCTCCGTACCATGGCCTGTACCAGGGCCGGACGCGAGAGATCGCCGCCGCCGATCGCCGCCACGAGGACACGGCGGTGCTCCACCGAAGCTGGGCAGACCTCCACCGTATGCTCCACCGTGTCCTCCGGTCGATCCACACAATGCCAACACCCGGGCGTTTCCTCCCGCCTTATCCGAAACAGGAACCTCCCGAAACAGCCATGTCCGGTGAGAAGGGATCGGGGTACTCAGGGAGTAATCCATTTATTTTCTTTTATTTTTAAATAAATTGAATTTTACCTTCCGTAAAAATATGTCTTATTAAATGCAAAATCATCTTCGTCTTATCCAGTTCCTGATAATATAAAATACTTGTCTTGATTTGATCCAGCAATATACCTACTAGTGCGTTTTCCCATTTTTTTGTGGGTATCGGCCTGGTAATGGTATCACTGAAAGCTGTATTTGTGTGCGTTTGAGGAACGTAGACACATTCGGCTCACGCACACAAAGAAAATGAAGTAGACACACGATATCGCTCGTGTTTTGTTCTAGACGCGGCTTCTATGCGTTATTATTCTAAGCCCAATACATTGTATGGACGGCAATATAAAAGGTGATTGCAATCAATCCGCTCAGAAACGCGCAGCGTAAGATTGCGCGCCATGTAGGGCGTGAATAAATAAAATATCGTCCGTTATCGCCCGGGCACTCCCGGGTAGCACGTGAGCCGCTCGTATGGCAGCCGATTTATTAGCGACTCTGTTTTAGCCTATTATGGATTTACAGGAATTCTGCGTTAATGGTCGCACATAGACGTGATCAAAGAAAATGGAAGTCGTTTAGAAATTGTGGCTTAATTTTTTACGACTACCTACATAGGTACGAGAAAAGCCTGGCCGCTTGATTTGTGACTCTGAAAATGATTTGTGACGAATGATCGAAATCTCGTGACTAAATCTCGCACTTCTCAAAGGAACACATTGACACGTTAGGTCATTAAACTCTTTCAAAGTTAAGTTAAGTTAAGTTAAGAACAGCTATGAAATAATAAGTTATTAGGTACTTGTAACATCGTACTGAACCTTCCCTAAGGACCTTATATCTCCGATGCGTTTGACACAAGCTAATAAAAGCCAGTTCGCTCAATATTTATGGCGATCATCACAAAGTCGCTGAACGTTGTAGTAACAGCAAAGGTACATAAACTGTGCTATAACACGAGCACACGAGCGAAGAATGCGGCATTATTTAGTATGAGGTACTTCATGGAATAGAAAGTAGAAGATTTATGGCATGTGCTCTCCGCTAAGGGATAAAGCGAGCATCTCATACGAGACATAAAATTGAGACTTCTCGTGGAACTTTATTGACGAAATTACAAGTGTTACCTGGGCTGATATATAGAAGAAAATAAAAGCTTATGGTTTGGTGTGGATTTGACATTATTTACATTCATAAAGGGCTACCACTATGCAAATATATATCGGCATGGGGTTGATGGGGTGGTTCTATTTTTTACTGCAAGGACCTAGCGAGAACTACTTATATGCAGTACCTCCCATGTTTATATAGCTCATAGAAAAGTTGACTAAAACAGCGGCGCCAACACTTGCATCCCACGGCGCACGCGCACCGCCGACTGACTGACGACGGATGTTGATACGCTCAGCTAATGTGCGTCTGACACGCGCATCGCTAATGTTTCTGACTGCTACTGCTAATTTTTATTTCCTCTAATAAAACTGCACTTGATGTCAATACTAAACCATACAGATTTAATAAAGATTAATAGATGTGTGAAACAGGATTGAGATTTCTTAGTATTATGAATTTATGACCTGTTGAAGGGTCAATGATAAATTCGAATTTGCATTTCTTTCATTTCCTAAGGCTCGTGGCTCAGCAGCACGGGTTGATCTTCAAGGTTAAGCAACGTTTGCCAAGGTCAGTCTGTGGACAGGTGACCACTTATAACATGCCAAGACTCCACCGTGCATCGAAAAGCACGTTCAGCAGTTGGTCCCGGCTGTTATTCGTAGATCTTTGTCGCTGTCGTTACTGGTAGTCTGAAGCCCTAAAGTCCGACGGTCAATCTTGCCAAGGAATATCGGGTTAACCAGTAACTGGGTTGTGGAGGTCAGATAGGCAGTCGCTCTATGTAAAATACTGGTATTCAGCTGCATCTGGTTAGACTGGAAGCCAACCCCAACAAAGTTGGGGAAAGGCAGGTGATGACTTCTTAAATTTTCTAATGCATCATTTAATAGCACAAAAATTAGTCTGATGATGAATGTCATGCGGTGGAAGATGCTCCCACTCTTAATACATTATTAATTACTTTATTTTGTTGCAGTTTTTGTTACAGTCTAAAAGTAAAAGTCAGAGTCAATTCCCACACGCCGAGTGAAATGACTCGTTTAATTCGCGATTTGATGAACCATGTTCATTACTAATAAAAGTAAATGTCTTAATTTAAACTATTACGTTTTATTGCCTATTGTTAAATATGTCTACGCCCCGTCTTCATTGTTCTAATAGACAGGGCTAGTGAGTGTACATACAGTTGTATATATTTTGAAAGACTGCGAGAAAAGCCATCCGCTTGGTTGCATGACCCTGACTCTTCTTTAAAAGTAATACAATAGCTTAATTCTTACAAAAATCCAAAATAGTTGAATCACAAAGTATGGCTAAAGGTGCAAGTTGCATTCCCGGTGACGAGAATGACTGCTATGAAAATATGATCGCTTTTTGTTATACATTAAAATGTATAACAAAAAGCGAACAAAAAGCAACAAAAATAGCAAAAAAGCTTTAAAAAGCTTTTTTGCTATTTTTGTTGCTCAGTCAATGCTTTTACTTTTCGACTTTTAACGCAGCATCAACAAAAAAAAACTTAACAAAATAATCCCAAAATCTGTTACGACATTATCGAGCACCAAAATTACTCTAGCTACAAACTAACAATCAGTTTGCGTGGGCCTCCGGCAATTATGACCACATTACGAGCCGTCGAGCGTCGTCGTCGCTGTGTGCATTAGTACGCACGCACGGCAAGACACTATCTATGTCCCCCAGTTTATCGAATTAGACGACTGTTTTCATGATACCTATCATGTATATAAAGAAAATTACGGCCATTAGGTGATTATGTGCCCGCAACGTAAATACCTGTGAGGTTTGGTTTGTCTAACACGTCTTGTAAAGACGGAAAGTTTTCTTGAAAGCGTAGCACGTGCTTTACCGGACATAGTTTATTTTTTGCTATTGATATACATTTTCGTCAATGGTGCAAGAAACTTTACTAAGCGTTCATAGACGTCTAACAGTAATGATGGCTTCTGCAAAACCTCACAAGAATGCCGTTATAAACCCAGCTAATTATCCCGAAATTATCCTAATTATGTAATTTCCTTTAGGCGTTCCACAGGCGTGGCGACAATGCCGGTATATGTGCAAAAAAAATAAACAAGCTTACATTTATGCACATTGTCACATTAATCGCAGGATAGTTTTACAACAAGTCGGTTACATGAACGTCATGCAGTCTTCCTCTGCAGTAAATCAGAGCTGTAGACCTAAAATGGACGCTTTGGCAGAATCATTATATGATCTGCGTACAATTCGTATATCCCGCAATTCATCTGTTTGACAGCTGCTATTTGACATTAGACTTCATTAAAGCAATGCATAATTTGTGGACCATTTTACGAAACTTCATACAAAACTGTCAAACAGATGAATTGCGGGATATTAATTGTACGCAGATCATAACATGATTCTGCCAAAGCGTCCATTTTAGGCCCACAGAACTTTACATAAACAATGCGAGTTGAATTGTATTTGAAGCTTTGTTTCATACCACTTCGGGTGTGGATAGTCAAGGTGTCTGATGCTCCATAATCAGTAGCAAGTCAATTGCTAGTTCTTCCAAGGTTTATCAATAAAGTCGCAGTGTCTGATGTTCTTAACTTAGTCTATGGAATAGCCTAATTGAATCTTGCTCAATGACTCTACCTTTCTCTGATTCTTTATTCAGATTGTGTTTTGTTTTTTTTTCGATTTAAAGTGCATTTAGATCTTGTAATGTGTTAATGCAGCTATTCATCTTAATGT
Organism: Griposia aprilina; assembly: GCA_916610205.1. Taxonomy (NCBI): domain Eukaryota; kingdom Metazoa; phylum Arthropoda; class Insecta; order Lepidoptera; family Noctuidae; genus Griposia; species Griposia aprilina. Next base: position 1,413,849 of record OU744295.1, on the reverse strand, counting down.
ATATCTCCTAGCACTAATGTTCAGTGTTCTGGTCTAATCTACGTCTCATCCGCAAACCACTTCTGTGAGCACTTTCACTCAAATTTATGTTCACGCTCATAAATCAGTCGAAATTTTGTACATTATAGTGAGTCTTCCCACGAGAGAAATCACAAGTAATGTAAGATTATAGTATCTTAAATAAAGGCTTGTTATTAATGATATATGATGACGTTTACTTCTTTGTTGTATTATGTGCTTTTCATTAAGTCATCGTGCTTGCATGATTTCTTATAAGATAACGTAAGATCTTCGGCCGTTATTAGGCATTGTGGTATTTACTTTCGTTTAAAAGACTGGGAATTTAATATAGTCATTAAGTATTATAATTATGATTGCATACTACACGTGGTAAGCTGTGGATTACATATTACATTGTGAGCTTACGAGCTTTCGTAGAAATAGAGAGTTCATTTGTTTCGGTTTGCTACCGCATCATCTGACATCCAAAGAAAAATTTTGTAAGACATATTGATGGGATAAGTTATTATAAATACTTATATGTTTACTTGCTATTCATTTTTTGTTGGTAATTACCAGTACTTATTTTTGTTATCAACCAATTTTGTAAACATAGTGTAGCAGATAGAACCACATAGATACAACTTTCACGATACTGTGAAAAACTCAGATAAAAATGCTACTTATTTCCATGAATAATAAGGGCAGTATTACCATCTACAACCATATTAGCAGACTGTTACAGTACTTATACCGGCGCTCGCGGAAATCATAAAGTCATACACCGTGTGACGTTTGACAAAGGTGTGAACCAATTAGCCGCGCGCGCAGTTTTTGTTCAGCAGAGGACGTTTACGGACTCAAAGTGACGTGGGTATGTGTGAGTCAGTTTTTGCGCTCATCAAACGAACGGGACATGACACGGTTCGGATGATGTGGTTTAAACCCGTCAAAATGGTCTCATTATACTTCTGGGTATGTATGAGATAGAGCTATGATTTAGTAGTGCATAAGTTGCACAAACTGTATTTACAAGGTATTGCATTTGTAAAGCTTAGCACAGTTTTACAATCCTGCGGCTTTAGTTAGTAAGTTTTACTTTAAATTGTGGATATAATTATGAGAAAGTTTGGTTTAATATTCATAATATTTTTATTTGTTACGAATACTATATGCAGCTTCAGAAACTTGTGACAGATTTAATGCTAAATGACCGTGTTTACTACTATCTGGCATTTCAACTTTGTCCTATTTATACTCTCTCGTTCTCTGCTGCATAACCAAGAGATGCTTACAAACTGTGTTTACAGTAACAGTTCCACTTGTTTTCCAGGAAACGTATTAGGGTACCTAATTTGCCGCTTTTAAACGAAGGTCCGAGCAATTTGCGTAATTGCAAGTATTTCAAATTGTCTGTTATTAAATGCAGACCTTTGAGTGTTTGGAAAGGTTTGCGAGCGAAATCTGGAGAACATAGCGTGTGTTTAAGGATCGTCTGTCTTGATGGACCGTACCGTTTAACTCCACGAACATGAGGATGGAAAGCGATCAGCAGCATTGCTGAAGGTATAGGACTTGTATTGTTAGAGTTGAACATTGTGTCAATAACAATTACGAAACTAGTAGGTATGAGGTATATAATGAATGTCACAATAATATTAAAAGGATTTGATTTTCTAAGGAAATTGCGATTAGTCGTAAAAATACTACTAAAACGGCTACGATCCAGATTATCAATACTATAATAATAATAATATTTATTTAATTCAGACTTGGTCCATAAGTTTGTTAGTAACAATGTTCTTATGCTAATGTTAGTCTTAGTAAAAATTCAAATCCAAAGTAGTTAGTAATTATGTTCTTAACCTAGTGTTAGTACAGGTACAATGTAGTTAGACGCTTGCTCTTGCGTGAAGGCCTATCCAGTGCGCCATCAGTACAGAGTCCCGGCGGCCGGCACACGCGGCCAGAATGGCGCAGCGGCTGTCGCGCACCCGCGCCAGCATCGATGCACAGCGCTTACGCATGATGGCATACAATACGCCAATACGCGTAATATGGGATGGTATACTATGCAATTCATGCGACAATCATTCGTACCTATAAAATCGCCATTTTATCGCCGTTTATAGACACGATTGAGCAATTAAAACGTGCTGCCGTACAGTCGTATTTCCCAGGGTGACACTAGGTGGCACTACGTGGCACCAGCTCATTTTCCTGTAGCGGACCCCAGACTAGCAGCAACCAAGATAAGCATCGTATAGGTAATGTGGGTTCAAATAACCACAGTGCGGATTATTGAGGAGCGATGCAGTGTGAAGCATGGCATCGCAACTCGACCGAAATATGAGTATCAGTATCTTCAGGAGCAAACAACATCACACTGGTTCCAATTTCTTAAGGGCACATCACGTAACGTGTGTTCGTCAACTCGGCTGGGTTAGAGGAAGTTGAAGGAGATGACGGGGGCTAAACAAGTATCCCTTCGCACTAAAGTCCATTCGCGCAAAAGTCTATTCGCGGAAAAGTCTTTTCGCGCAAGTGTGTTCGCGGAAATGCCTTTCGCGTAAGTGTCCCAGATCCGGGTGAAGGAGGATGCGGGTAAAAACTAATGACACCTGACCGCACAAGGTACTGCATTGTCAAAGATGAGTCTGCGGTTGTCTCTATGTAATATTTCGTGCTTTACTTCCACTGAACGAAATTTCAGGCATAAAAAGATTTTAAATATAAATATTACCATTTCAAACATGTTATCTATAAAAAACGATGTGACCACGACTCTACCCATGTAAAAGTATAAATATTGAATAAAAATACCTATCTATCTACAATGTAATTTTTTTGTTTTGAACTCCAATTTTATTTTCATCTTTGGATAGTAATATCATTGTGCGTTTTGAAATGCGCAGCCGTATTCAGCTGAGAGCACGGATTGCCGCCTTCGATTATGGCGTCTGGCGGTTCCGCCGCCCGCGCCTTGTAGCCCCGCAGTACGTCCCTTGTCGCCTGCGTGAACCATGGAACTGTTACCAACCAAAAACTCACCCTATAGGTTCCATAGCGAAAAACCGTGCGATTTGGAAATCAAGAATGGATTTTCATCATAGAGAGAGATTCAGAGAAAATTTAGAAACAATTAAAACAATAAACATATGTAGGTTACAGATACGCAGGTGTGTGAGATGTTACATTTGTGTGATGTTTGCATTTGTATTTGTCTTTGTTAGTTTGTGTTTGTATTTGTTTGTTGGGCAAGGGTAATAAGTTACTATACGGTACTTTGTAATACAAGCTCGTATTTCCAATAAAACTGCTTGCTTGCTCTTAATTCTACGATGCGGATCGCCCAGTATATTATATTGATTTTTATTTACAAAAACTCGCCGGACTATAAAAGGAAGTCGTAGTCTGTAGTTACGTGTGAACCATATTAAATAGTGTACATAAACGACGCGGTGGTTAATTACTCGGCTATTTATCGTTAATCTTATATGTACAAGTTTCTTGTAGAGATACATAAGTTATTGAATGAAACGACGCCTTCCATCAAGTTTGATTTATTTATTGAAACTTTATGCACCAGTAAAAAAATACTGTACAAAGGCGGACTTAATGCCTGAGGCAGTTTCTACCAGTCAACCTTAGGGTGATGCAGAGACGAAACATGGCAGGTGCAACATACGGGATAGATAGCTTGGAATATCATTCAGGAATATGGGAATATATGAGAAGCAGGGATTTGATTAATAGTTAGATGTTGGATATTAAGTAGACAAAGTAGGTACTGCTCGGTCATCTGAAAATATATTTTCTTAATTTAATATTACGAATTAACAGCTTGGCCTACCTTTGTTTTTTCTTTTTTTTGTGGGACATCGATATCCGTGGAAATCATCGAATCATTTCTCCCGCTCTGAGCGGAGCGGAAGGGCTTGTCAGACTTTTACTGACCAAATCCCAACCGTGTTCTTTCAGTTGCCTGAGCGCCAGGGCCAAGGTAACTCTTTCGAACAATCCGCGGCTCCGGCAGGCATCGCCCTATCGGACCCCGTCAATTATGCTGACATCTCTTTGAAGCTCGCGTGGAACACAACGAGCCGTCGACCCGGGCCTGGTCCTTACCGGACTGCGAGCTAGCTTGGCCTGACTTTGGTCTTAAATCTAGCGGACGCGTGATGTCGGAAAGATCTAGCAGGTTACCTTAATTTTTCACTTAGAAGACATACTTGTGCCCGTTTTCATTTTCGGCGCTGAGGCTATAGTTCTTTAGTTCTAGTGTTTGTGAAAACGGGGATTAAACTAAAAAGATTGCTAATGAGGCTTATATTTAAAGGAAGGAATGTGTGCATCTGTTTATAACTATCTGACAAGTCGTACAATGTAGGTACTTATTCGAAAAAAACCTAGAAGCCTCTTCTGAATGTGTAACTCGATTCGAAGCCATATTTGGGTCAGTGTCTCGGCGACCAGGACGCAGTGCTCTGACCGCAGCCTCCTCCGACACCGACACGTCACACCACAGTCATCACAGCCGTGGGAAACGTTACATTACTGTCACGGCTCGCTTGTTACGAGGATAGCTTGGTTACAGAAAATTATTAGGAGTAGGTACAAAGAAATGTGGTTAGCGAGGTAAAGATATCAGAGCTTATGTGAGATAATCGCTGGGAACAGGCTTTAAGCAGTGAGCAAGAAGAAGATAGAATTAACGAAACGCTTCACTTTTTTAATGATTGACTCGGTTAAGATTATTCCTTATGGAGTAAGTAGTTGTTGTACTGCTGCTACTGTTAGTATTTGTACTGCCCCCGTCTTGCAGTAAGACCAATCTTGCTGACTTGTTTATGTTTATAAAATATAAAACATGAGTATTCAAATTCTTAGTAAACCTTTCTAGTAAACCTTTAACCTAGCGTAACCTAATAACACTTTCCCCAGGAGATTGAACCTCATACCTCAACCGCAAGGCTGGCTACCACACAGTTAAGAGTCCCTGGGAAACCAATACCGATAATATTTCACGTATGATTGTAGCTTAATGGGGTATTGTTTGTGCGCGCTCGACCGCTCGTGGGAGTCGCTGGTACAGTCGGTAAAGAAGGTAAGTAGCGAGTTAGCTGCCTGTGGCATGACAGGCACCTAACTACACAATATTTCAATGTTTTTTTTAATGAGTTCTATTGCGATATGTGGTTAGCTAGCGACCTCGACAATTGATCATATTATTATTCTTGCCTGAGCAACCGGCAGCAAGTCCGCCACGCTCCCTTAGATGTCACTGTTTGCGATAGCGTCGGGGATCGGGTTGCCTCCTTCCCTCAAATATGGCGAGGGGGGTAATGGCTGATTTTTGAGTTATGCTCGTGAACGGGTTCTGTTTCTGGTGACTGATCGTCTTGCTGACCATGGTTTTGTTATTGTTATTAGTAATTAACTGTGTATTTATTTTACTTCGTATGTCCTAGTTTATCATTTGTGACTTCAAGTTACAGCGATATGAACATAATGCAGCATTGCATATTATGTAAGCGGGCACGGCCTTTATGCCTGGAGGCTTTAATTTAGGTATTAGGTTCTGTTTACATTTTTATTATCTATTTCTTCCTAAGTATAGTTTTCAATGTTTTTGTTGGTAATTTGGCGTGTGCTAGCTGACATATGACATTTTTTTTTAATGTTTTGTGTTTCGTATTTTATAGAATCACGTTCTTCTAACTGAACAGACAGCTGTGCTGCTGGACAGTTTGTGGCGCCACTTCTCCCGCTAAAGCACTAGGAAGTGGTGAAGGGCGGGCATTTTGGGGGACTGTCTTATGTAATTTTGACGTTTAAAAGTACTTATTCTCAGCCTAGTTTGAATAAATGACTTTTGATTTGATTTAACTTGCTACTTACCTTTTATGACAACTACTGAGCTGCGCTGGCAGTTCTTCGCCATCGCTCTTCTCAGTTTATGGGTGAGCCAATCCTAACATGATTCCACACTGATTTAGAAAAAAATCTAATTTTTAAATTCAAATACTTATTTGCTTAAATATGGTAGGTACAATAGGTGCAACATACATTTTTGGTTCCGGCATACCCTGCCAAATACATGACGTGCAAAAACATTTAATGTCGCTATACGAAAAATCAATGTCAAGATACGACAGTAACAATTCAGTTTATAGATCCCATCGACTTGTATTGTAAATAATCAATAACAGAGTAAATATAATTAAAGTTTAAATAATATTCTTTTTCACAATGGCCTAAGGCTGTCTAAAAATAATCACATGGTTTAGAGTAATTTTACTCACACAATAGCAATGAATATTTGTCAGCTTATTGGAAACAATGTATTTTTGCCTGGTAACCTAACTCTCTGGTTGACTGTACTTGTGGGTACTGCCTGCTGTCGGCAATACAATCGAGATTGCTACAGCGAGAGGCGAAGGTGTTGAGTAGGTGCAATTTGTAGGCTAATTGTTTTATGTCAATGTGATTCTATCTTAAAGATATAACACTGTATGTGACTCAATAGATTTATTGGTTTTGATTGCGAGCCTTTTCATCCGATGCCGTCTTTGAGCCTCATTGTGACTCAAATTCAGTTCGAGTGGTTTTTCAAATAGTTTTTCATTCTACAATTTACCTTTCAAATTATTGGTCGTTGTGTGGAAAGTTATCGTGCCCTGTTCTATTTCCAGCTTCTAATGTAATATAAGCTTCCATGCATCAGATTTATATCCATTAAGCTCCAGGGCGAATAAATATAGTCGACGGTGAACCAATAATCCTGGAAGGTGGTGGCGCTGCTGCGACTGTCGTAGAACGAGCCGAGCTGGAGCGAGTGGCAAGTGTCACTTCTGTTGATCATCCTGCTGTACTAGTCCGCCAGCGTGGTGCTCTGCCCGCCGGGCGGCGCGCCAGTGCCGTACTCCGAGTTGTATAGTCGGATAGCCGGCCTTTTTGTTAACTGTTTCGTGCCGATAACAAATCTATAAGTAACTGCGAAACCAGCCCACCTCTCATCGTCCAGCGAATTCTATCACCTTTTAATTGAACAAGTTCGCACGCGTTACAACGCCTCTCTAATTACTACATGCAAATAACTAAATCAGAGCGTCCAGAACTTTCCCTATTGACGGCCACATTCGGCGATAGTTCCCACCGATTGCGGTACATTGAACGCTAAGTATAGAAAGTATGCTGTTAGGACACGCCCCGACCAACAATAGATGGTGCAATGATCGTAACAGTCCGATCTGATGGTTAGTTTTCCGTTTATTGTGGAAACAGGAAGTGCTGGTCTGGGCAGGCGCGTTGGTGAGTTCATTTGAATAGATCCTATCTGTATGTGAGTGCTTAGTGCTTCCAATTACTTCACCCTTCTACGGAATAAATTAACTTAATGTGAATTAACATTCTTTGAAATAAAACTCGTTACACACTTGCATTCTCTAAGATTTACTGGAAGTGGCTGATTAACATTTTCAAAACAATTTTCCTAGTTTAATTGTAAGAGCTAAGGTTTCTAGCACTGTTTGTAATTTGTGTAGGGTCAAAGTCTTTATTCATCAGTTTCAGCCAGATCCTGTCCAACCCCTTATAATTCTGGCCACGAGCATAAAAATATACAATTTCCTTAATTTTTTGACTATCCTAAGCTTGTCACCTCGGTATGTTCCACCGATGAGCATCTATGTTTGGTTGCGTGCGACACAATTTACACGTGCCTCACCCGCTGAGCGGCTGTCTCGAGCCTGTCAGTTCTCAATAGACTGGTAAAAAGCTGATGATCCACTCATTTGTGTACAAGTTCCCATCATTAGTAAATATGGACTATTTTCAATTAACTTAGTTTTTAATCGTGTTTTCATATCTACTTTCCACATTCTCTAGCATAATGGTAATTAGTTTTAAAATGCATCCAATTAATATAAATAATATATAATAAATAAAAGGTAGTTAAATGCATCTCCTGATCTCCCTCTATACATCTATTAACTTTTTTTTATTATTTTCTTTGTACAATGTACACTATCTAGAGAGGAAATAAAAACCAGGCTGCATGGTTAAAAAGAATGCGTTCCTACACACAATATAATGTCATCAGGGGCGCGTGCGCACGCGATACTGCAATGAGATAACAAAAAACAAAAAGGTTCCCGGGCTTTCTCTTTACGAGTGATTTATTTTGAGCTCTGACACATCTAGCTTTTACCGGAATTGATTTCGATGATGGAACCTTTATAATTTTCTAGACATTAGTTACCAAACATTAGTCATGAACCGGGACGTTAACACTAAAGCTAATTCTCATTTTCACTAACATTAGGTGACCTAAATCAATGCCTAAATAAAAGCGCGATGTTGGATTTCCAACTTTCAGCGCTGAGCCGAGCTGGCGAAAACGGGCATAAGTGGACAGTCAGACTGGTTTTGGATTGCTGTGCTATTACTTAAGCGCACAGGAATGGCCAAGATGCTGCTGGCCATCTTCTTGGTTCATCCCCATGTCTCGTGTGTTAGTTACCTGTACATGGTGGCGCGGTGACTCCTGCTAGCGGCGGCATCGGCCTGCTCGATGAGCTGTGCCAGTGCGCGCGCCTGCTCGCTCAGCGTCAGCAGCTCCAGCTCCTCGCGGCCCAATTTGTACTGCAGCTCGGCTTGCTGGATCCGCGTGTCGATGTTACTGGGAAGATACAGGATCGTGTTAAAGTTGGAACTGTTAGAAGCATCAGAGGTTGCGTAAAAATTGTTAATTGTTATTGGTTTAATGGCGTTCAACCAAGAAGAATAGAAAGGGTGCCTATGGAAAAAAAGGGTTTATCCCAGTTCCGGAACATGGAACAATCTTTTCTTTAGTGAGTCTAAGGCCTCGTTAAAAATGCCAGGTATTCTGGCTGTCGTCCATCACGGCTCTTTCCAAATTAGTCATGAACCAAGTCAAGATTTATCAACACCCAGCCATACACACGGCATTTTTAATAAAATCGTAGAGAGTAATTTAAAACTTACTCAGTGACATGTGTCTTCTCAAGCCGCCTCCTCAGCTCCTGTATATTAGCCTTCCTCGTGTCCAGGTCATTCCTCACGGCGTTGGCTCGCTCTTCCAGGGCTCGTCTCTCGTCTGCCGACAGGGCTGCGGCGTGGTCTTCGTGGGAGCTGGCGCGGGAGGCGGTGGGGGAGGCCAGTCGGGCTGCGCTTAGAGACGCGCTTAGTTGCTTCTTCAGACTGTTGGAAAAAGATGATGGTTATACTTGTGGTTGACAGAAAAGATGCAGGAAACAATGCGGTCTGAAATGAGAGGAAGCGGTAAAATAATGACTGACAAAATCGTGACCTGAAAATTCAGTTTCGGGATGACCCTATCCTACCCTACTATCCTACCCTATTATGCTATAAAATGTATAAACTTAACAATTGAATCTTAGTTTGAATTAGTCTTGGAAACGGGTTTTTTTTGCGGATTGTGCCTGCTCTTGACCTCGATCTCGCCTGCTGGTTTTGTTTACTGGGATATAAATCATTATAGCCGCTTAATCTATTCTATGATACCTTTGTATAAGGGTGTCTTTATCAGTGAGCGCAGTGCGCAGCGCGTCGAGTTCGCGAGTGACGTCGCGTGCACCCGCGCTTCGTCTTCGGGAACCTGCCAGAGACACCTCGATACTCGCCATCTGTTCCAAAAATAAATTATTAACCAACTGCTGCTGTTAAAATAGAAGGCGCTTTTCAGCTGTTTTTGATCGATTTGTTTTCGATCGCAACCAATTGTTTTCTGACTATGAACACGTCTATCCTCAAACTATACAACCGGAGACTTCCTGTAAAGCCATTGCTATAAACCCGCAAGTCTCTCATAAGTCATAACTCGAAGGTACGACATGCAACCAAACAAATGTCTCTCTTAGCTATATAGCCATTCGGTCATTCATTCAGTCATTCACTCTACACTTTATGTTCTTGCTTTACGTCATTTGGCTTTACTAACTTAATTAGGAGACTTGCTAAGTTATGTTTAAGCTGAATGTCTAAGTTATGTTTATGTTGGAAGTCGTACATCTATGCTAAGAGAGAGGTTTCTTATTTAGAGCTTTAAGCTTATTTTTTTTTCGAAACCAGTGCTGGGAAATCAGCAAAGTAGTGTTCAAAAATTCCCTAATTTCTCGTTATAATTTAAAATTTGCCGTTTGTTAAGTTGGTAAATGATAAATGATTTTATTTCTGTAAGTAGGTTTGTACAAACACTTTTACACGTCAATCATATTTTTAAAACTAGATGAGGTCGGCGTTTCTTATCTGACTACTCTGAGAAGAAAGGCCGAAACAAACTCAGAGGTCTCTTTTAAAGTCCAGACATAATCTTGGTCAGATCATGTGAAGACCATGTATATTTGTGTCTGAAATGGTATTTTGAGGTTTCCTGAGTCGTTATGTACTATAATGACAACTTGACCGTTTACTTTGATAGTAAATTAAACACACACAGCTATTTGTACATTCAATATTAACGAAAATAAACTACAACGTTAGTTATGGTATGTTATACCATGCAATTCAAAATTAAAAGGAAAGATAGAGATCATTTTAATGTTTAGTGGACAGGCAAGGTTTATACTTTGCCGCAAGTCGTCGCAACATACTTAATATTATAATTATGCTGTAATTAAATAGCTACTACAAGTTTTCTCATAAATTTTTCTTATATAAAACTTTTATGTGGACACTATGAAGTTGCGCCTTGAAGTCCTTAGTTTGCGCGACTTCCTACGCCGGCGCACGCTTCGTTCCACACGGCGGAGCTTATTTCAACTGTACAGACAAAGACTATTCTTGACGGTTCAATTTAAACTGATAATGGGTATTAGATTATTTGCGAAATAGAGTAGGTATAGGTTTAGTTTTGTTTCTAAGTACTTAAGTACTATAGCTGAGATTCAAAAACAATAACTAGTCATTAACTGCTGTTTTAGTTCGAATTTATCAATGAAGGTAGTTTACCTAAAATTATTTCCTTTATGTGAAATCAGTTTTCCATTTATGTGATTACAAGAAGTGATTTTAACATTTTTGATCTCATCGGTAAGAGTGTTTTTTTATGTAGGAATGTTAAAAGGTATAATTATGTAAAAGAAGAATAATTATGCGATTTACTACAGTTATTTATTTAAATTAATGATTCCGTTAAGGACTAAGTCCTATTATCATGCGATTATCTTTTGCTGTATAAATACATACGACATTGTGGTAAACATGTGACCATTTAGACTTAGAGGGATGCTTTGCGAACAAAACTATTTGAATTAAAAATATACGGGTAACAAGAATTGGTTGCAACTTTGCAAGACGTAAGTAGTAAACAAAAAAAAAAAGAAGAAAAAGAAAGAAAGAGAAAAAGAAGTTTTTAGAAAAAGTATTTACTAATAAATCATAAATAACTAATTTCCACAATAAAACTTCAAAGTTACGAAATCACTTAGTTACTGAAATCACTTAGTTACTGAAATCACTTAGTTACTGAAATCGGTGGCTTTGGTTGTTTAAATCTTATTTTTTTGCTCCTTCTTTTTTAGAAGTCAGTTAAAAAGGGAGATTTAGCTTTTTGCCCTTTCAGTTACCTGGTGATTCGGACGGAAAAAGCTTTCCAGAGCTAATGACATACGTCGCGCCCTATTTGGTATGTCTTATAACTCTGGTATTTCCTTGCGTTGTCACACCGCAACATTGTCTGAATTAGCCCTTGCCTGGGAGGCTGTAATTACAACTACTTGTATTATTATAGCGATGAGATGCGAGAGATCATCTACTTGTGGGAATGTGCCCAGATCACGCGTGAGATTAGCGCATCTGCGGGTTTATGGTCACGCATGCGCGGAATGATCTCGCACCGTTTAATATTAGGGACTGCGTACATAGGTAGAGTAAGCAACGACGTGGAGTTAAGAAGAGGTGGACAAAGTGGTGTATAGAAAGTTACAAACTAAATTTATCCACTGCCAAACATTATAAATAGAGGGCGGTTCCGATGCCCACCGAGTTGGTAAAGAACCGAACTAGCTACCATTATTACAGGTTGTCGTACGACCACTCAATTTGCGAAGCTTCTTCTTTTATTGCCTTGAACTTCTAACTCATGCTGTACTGTATACTGTGCATCTACAATAGTATATCTACTGTATATCTACAATAGGTGGTTGTGGGTTGTGGGACTGGTTGCGAATGGCAACGCATTCATCATTGTACCTCAAATATTTCCATCCTTATGTTCTTACCTAATTAGAAATACGACGAACATTAAAATCTTGTGTCCACATGGTTATTTACCCCTGACGGTGCGCTAACTTCCTTAGATGCGTGTGTATATTTACAGTCGAGTACAAGTTATGTTTATAGCAGCTATCACTGGGTTCCCAGCCATTGTCTTGGGAGTACCGCAAGTGTATCGCCGCCCTTTTTTCTCACAAATTACCGGCTCATATGATACACAGCCTTCGATAACGACGGAGATTTTACTTCTTGATTGGATATATGTGGTTGTTGTTTGGACCTACTATTTTTTTACGTAGGGTAATGAACTTGGGAAGGTTTAAGTGTAAGAAGACGGGAAATTATTGCATGCAGGTACCTACCTAGTCCAATAAGAGTTTAGGGTGCAAGACCTCTTTGGCAAATTGTTGGGTAAATGACTGTGATTTAAAAATATTGAAAAGCTCTTCTCCATAGGAAACGAGCAATTGGAACTGTGCACCTAGCTTCTGACATTTCATAAGTGCCCATGTAGGTTTAAGTGTTTTTTTTATTTTTTTTAGACTAACAGAATCGGTTTAAAGTCTACTTGGTGTGAATGTTTACACAATATTAGTCACTAATTGTGGACATAAAGCTCGGCAAAACTGTAGTTAGTGGATATCTTTGCAATCGTGTTAAAATGCTCTCAAGTGTTTATTTTAGCTGGGAAAATTATTAATGCATTATGTAGGTATATTCCGAGCCGTACGCTACTAACTTACACTCAAAGTAAGCACATCGCACAAAGATTAACATTAAATATAAATAAAAAGGGCACTAATTCAATAAATGTCAGGCGAGAAATCGGTACTGGAATATAATGAATCGAGCATAATCGATTGTGAACAAAAAGCCAGCGGCTGCGCTTGCGCCGGCCGCGCGTCGCATAACAAATTCTATAATTGAAAGCGGTCCAATCCGATGCCACTGTGAGCCAGGTACTTACAGAGATTAAAGTTAAGAGAACTGTATGTTGGATTGTCAGAGATTTATACTCCACATGAACTTGTTGTAAAACTCTGTCACGTCCCTAAACCTAAACTGACTCCATGCTGAACTGACTCCATGCTGAACTGACTCCATGCTGAGCTCTCAATTCGTAACATTTGGTTACATGTTAAAGAAATTTAAGAAAATCTATTCTTTTAAAGGGGATGAAGTGATGGGCAAATTAAAATGATGGTTAAGGTTATCTGGTATGGTTAACAAACAGTGTAATATTTCATGAAATGGTCAATCGGTGATCAATTCTTCGACCTGGCTACTACATATGCATACATACACTGTAACCCTACATTTACGCTAGATATCCTGTTATCCCTGACTAGGATTTAATAAACATAAAATACCGAGGCAAGAGCCTTCAACAGTAACAAGACAAGATTGAAGACTCGCTACTACCTAACCTACATTGATAACTTCAAATAATCCCACATTCTCAAAGATCATTTGGATTACCGCGTACTATTTTTACTGTCTCACACTTAAGTAACGAACATCCCAATTCCTACAACGAAAACCACATCTATCTCTTTCATTCTTACGCTAAATTGTGTAGAGAGAAAAGGATGAGAGATTTGCTTCGCACTGTCAGCCAGATGCAGTGATAAAATGCAAAAACTATTGCTGACAATAAATTGGCAAGTAATTGCATATGCGGGCTTGTGATTGCATATGCATGCGAGCCTTAGCTCCCTTAGTAATGTGAGATTGCTATGATATGTAGGCAGATTGTATTGCTGAAGGCTTGTTGTGTTTTTTTTAAGTAGTGTTGTGTTTGTAATATGGATGGAATCGGTAGTAAAGATGTTGTCTTACGATAAAGTCGTGTTAAACTGTCGATAACCTTGTGTTGGTATGCAGGTATTCGTTTGAATTCTAAATATGGATATGACCTTGACCATATCGATATTATAATAATGGAAATCGTCAGAACTTTCTTTATTTTTTACTTTTAGACGGACAATATTACCTAACGAATGCCCATCCGTTATTCTCCAACGTATTATGTTTCAATTTTGTGTAGGTGACTCACTATTAACAGTTATTCATCTTCCAAAGGTCAATATCGACACGCAGGTCAAAGATGACATCATGTATAATCGTGGGAATCACAGGAACAACATAATCCTCCACTGCTATTCTTATATCCTCTGCACCAATGATCCATAACTTATAAAGGAATCGCCGCGGGCTATCGACTCAACACTCCCGCTTCACTTTCGTTCCATAAATGCACCTTTATTATGAAGACTCCTGCGCCGCCTGTAGGCTATTGTGTGGTAGTTATGGTACAGGTTCTTTTATCGTGATAGGTTGCTGTTTGTCTCCCTGGGGCAGGTTTCTAGTTTTATATTGTTGATATAATATGTGTTTATGTAGAGTACAATAGGAATAACTATATATTTCTAAATGCAATATGTTTGAATGGTTTAGAAAGCATAAAGAAGAAGAAGGGATTATTGAGGTATTGGGTTAATAAACGAAATCGATTTCATTTAAAATAAATAAAAAAGACTGGACGAAACAGACATGTTGCGCCGAACACAGATCACTGTGGGACAAGAACGGGGGAGTCATGATGATGAAATAAAAAAGACTACTCACCATAAAGGCATCCAACAGTGATTATTTTATTTGGTTTACGCTACTCAAAAAAGAAGATGAAAGGTATATTTTGGCCAGACACCTTAACTAATTAAAAATCGTTCCGCCCTAAACCTAAGCCAATAAGGAAGTCCACTTGCCCACGATACGTAAGTGCGTGTTAATCATCCCATCTTAATTAGCGTGCACTAATCAGGGCCCCACGAGTGGTAACGGACCAGTATCGCGGCATCGCTATAAATCCCGTGCCGTGCTGTCGCGCGTGTCGCCACACTGTCGCGCGGTGCGACAAATTGTCACCAGACTACATGTTGTGTCGGGAGATAATGTACTGGTGTTAGTTAATGTTAGGCAAGTGCTGGAGTGTAAGGGATTTGCTTGTAATTAAATAAATATAACAACTGGGAGATGAGTTTATATAAGCAAAATGGAAAGGCAAGTAGATTTACTTAAAATTGTTATCCCGGTCAGTATCAATTTTAAAAACGTGTTTATCATAATTGGGTGAGTTTGTTGCCTCATTGTATGTACTCGAATTTAAGGGTTGTGGCCTGTAGGCTGTGGCCTGTGAACTGTGGGTGATTTATTGAAATTGATTCCTACTTATAAGGTTTCATACTTTAAAAATGATTTGGAAGTTATAACCTTAGTAGTTTCCTAGCTAAATCAATTTATATCAATGTTGAACTATTTATTATCCTTTACATAATTATCTTTTGTATGTTGTATATTTTAATTATGGATCTAGTCAGTAAATTGAGCCGTCCATGTTTAAGCACTTAATCTTAATATTAAATGAATTAAAGTATCATTGCTCTCATACAAGGAAGCCAGATGCTAATCAAATTGAAATCGCCGCGGAAGCCTGACACTCGATAAATAAACGCAGTAAATATTAATCCACGCATTTGACTTCAGGATATTACGCACAGAACACGTTACTTTATCAAGCTGGGGATTCAATTATTTGTAGAGAAATAACACATTGGGTAGGAGTAGTTAAGAGAAGAACGGACAACAGTTCATAGTATGAAAGACAACTTTTTTTTTTAATTGGCGATGATTTCACTGGCTTCTTAATCGAAATAAAAATAAATTACACAACATAAAAAAGTAACGGGAAAAAATGAATTTTCAATCAAAGTTACTCATGTAAGTACATCAAAGTCATGTATTAGGCCAATCTATGCAACAAAAGCAGATCCCGGTATTTTTTTTTTATAAAGGCATGTTCAGTTGTACTGACCACCATTACCATCCGTATGACCTCACCAACATCCGTACCGTGTGTATTGTATACCAGAATGATCTCTCCATGTATAGAAGCTTTAAGTTCGGGATGAGAATATCCTAAAATCAATTCAATCCAAAGCCTAGGTCGCCGCGCCGCGTGCCGCCGCCAAATTATTTCCTTTACCAATGTGTAGGATCCTTTATCTAACACATGCTAAGTGGAATCCTTTCTCAATTCAAGATGCAACGAGCCTTTAGTAATATATTATACATTTTGACATGTTTAATCTAGTTTGAATAACATTTATGGCTTCCTACAAGTATTTAATCACTTCGCTAATATCTGCATAGGGAACTCAAAGGTGAAGCGCGTTGATGTCTTTTATACTACGAACGGAAATTGAAGAAAGTTCGTACGGCTTTTCATTTAATCAGTTTTAATCATTATGTATAAGTTCAGTATGAGTTGTATATGTATATTTAGCTTTCTACGATATGTGTGAAAGTGTTCGTGATATTGATTTAGTCCAGTAGGCGCTGTAATTACTATATATCATAGAGTCATGGACCATAGTTTCTCGGTTGCTGCTATGGGTTTTTTATGAGCATATTTATGTATATTATACCTATTTTCTCTTACTGAATGAGATTGATTAATTACTGGAACATGTTTTATTATTTGTTCTGTTATGTATGAATGTGTAATAAATGAAATTAGAGTAGAGCTGTTGGAGGCAAATTTTTGTTTGTCACTGAACACTACGACCATTGTCGTGTAATTTGTGACTAGTCCAGTGTTTTAACGTTCGCTAAAGAATACGCCGACACAAACACAATTTTTTCTTGTTGTAACTATTCAAACAAACCAAATATCGTATACGCTATTTACCTCTTTCATTTATTGACGTGTAAAAGTGTTTGTACAAACCTATTTACAGAAATAAAATCATTTATCATTTATCATTTGTATATTTTTAATTACCATCTTCTTAATACTACCTTCAATGACATAACCCCACTAATCAGTTGCTCTACATACATACGTCTGGCGAGTGAATTTTATGGAGAGGTTACTGACCTTCGCCTCCAGACTCTCAAGGTTGCTGACCTCGCCCCCACCCGCGCCGCCCGCCTCCAGGGTTTGCTGAAACAAACACATATTATTTAATTAAGTTGCAAGTCTCAGTACTGCTGAAGTACTGCTGCCTTACTCAGGCTGCCTTAGTAAGGCTTCAAGATTAGGAATCAAAGTACCTTTCCCTTTTATGTAGTATATAAAACCTTTAACGTTGTAATCAAAAATATTTTATAGAGAATTGTAGCGTTTGTTTTGCTAGAGATCTGGCTTGGATCTTTGGCTATCTCATTTATTAATAGCACTTAAGGACGCTATCACATTTTTCCATAAATATCAGTGCTTTTCAGGTACCATTTTAATGAATTAGGATCACTGCTGCGAGGATATCTTGGTGTCAACTTAAAGATAATATATTCATCTCCAGAATGAACCCATAAAAATTGTATAGCCCCATACAAAATGTTCATAAAAATAGGGTTTAACCATCACAATAACACCAACAAATTTAAAAAGATGGGGTCTGATTAGGAACCAGTACAGCTAAATCCATTGCATTGTTAAACTTAAAAATAATAAGAAATTGTTGCTTATATAGTCCTCTATACCGATAGCTAAATATTTTGTAGGTAAACAAATAACTTGTTCATTTATGAGAAAAATAAGAAACGGCCTCAAATTTCTCGATACATTTTCTTCTTGCGGTTCGTCATTCCGCGCTCGGACGCGCTCGTGGAAGCACGGGTGTATCAATTTCTGGCAAAAAAATATTACGTAAAGAAGTGTGTACTGTATTGTATACTGTGGTTGGACGAAGTTGATACTTTTTCGGAGATTGCTGATGGAGACGCCAGTACCAATAACTGTTTACTACCAGAACTAGTTAACCCTCGATACGCGAGGTCTATGAATCTTAGAGATCATAGCTCACACATACGCACAAACATACTGACGGAAACACATAATGCGTAAAAGGTTCAACAATATTCCGTTGGATAATCCACTTTTTTTTTTATCAAATTGTTCACAGTAAGGTACACTACTGTGTACATTTTGCGATTGTTAAACTGCTTTTATACTTTTTACTACCTACTTTTTTATATTTATGAAAAATACTGAGCACGCGCCCCAGTCTCAGTAAATAAAATACTTACTGTTTTCATAAGGGAATGATTATTTTTAAATAACACACGAAAATCTAGGATAAACTCCCACGCTAGTATTTGATTATGTAATGCTCCAACAGGTGTCAGCAAAAATAATATTTACAAGTACTTACATCTTTTCTAACTAAAAGTAGTCTGGGCGATAATCGTAGGTGATCCTTGTAATAGTAAAATGTTAAGGTCGTTAGTTTCCGTAAAAATATGGTATTTAATCCATATGGCCAGCGCTTGAAATTTTTGAGTACCTACCTACGTAATTATTGTTATGAATAATTTTATTTCAGAATAAACATTCCATACATTTTTAGTAAAATTATTAATTATTATTATTGTATGATGAATTTAAAAAATATTAAAAACATGACTATCACGCAGATAGTACTTAGTCACAGTTACCAAAATTAGATTGCAAACTTACAACTAACTTTACTCAATGAATACCAGTAAAATAAAAAAATAATACCTTCAAGTACCAAGATTAGATAAGTTACCTATAAAATCGAGCGGGCAGCGGTTTCAATGTGTGCGTTGTTGTGTTGCGACTCAAATGCCTAAACTACAGTGTTTCAAAAATGTGATAGCGTCCTTAAATCATTAATTTTAAGCCAGTCTATAATTAATAATATTATTTGATTAATGTCAGATTCTAGATCAATTGTATTATCATTAACGAATAAAATAGTTTTATCATCAGCAAATAGTGTAATGTCATGATTTGTTATCGAAGGCATGTCATTTATATAAACAAGGAAGAATAAAGGACACACGATACTCCCTTGAGGAACGCCAAATTTAGCAGTTCCAGATTCAGAAACATATATTCATATATGAAACACTCGAGGTTTCAAAAATGTGATAGCGTCCTTAATATGCGGCGGAGGGTCGTGCGCCCCGCACAGCTGGCTGATAAGCACCTACGGGTACGAGTTTACATTTACCTATGTATAATGTATGAAGCCGCCACGCTATTCCACTGATCACGATCGATGCGCGGGCGCACGTGTGCCCTAAAACGGCGCAGCATCGTGCTGATGAATGCAGTAGACCAACTTCTCATGGCTGTTGAGAATGTGGTTTCCGAAACTAAAAAGATTTTTCTCATCTCGTGTTGTGGTCTAACGATTAGGCAGTTTGCAAGGTTAGTAGTGGGCCTGGCTTCTAAGTGTAAGGGATGTCCTTAAGCCCGTAGAACCAGAGGGTTCTAAAACATACACCCTAAGGTGATCATGAAGCCAATACTATACAATATGATGATTTGTTATCGCAGACCATCGGCCAGCTACGGCTACTGGGCCCAACTCATTTAACACAATATATTAATTTGCCATCGACTCGTCTTTTCCGAGTCGATGTAAAATAAAAGATTCTGCAACAAATGTCCACCGCACTTCTGATCGAGCGCTGCCAACTAAAGGTATGGCGTAACACATATTTTTCAAAGTAGATTTTCTGCATTCATTTATTGGTATAAGTTCAGTTATAACGGTGATAATTTGCATATCGCCCTGAGAGTGCGGGGTGCGGGGAGGGGGCTAACGGGAAGAGGGCGTGATGCCGAATTATTAGCTGGAGATGAAAGCCGTACAGCTCAGTTTATGATGTCGTTCCATCAAGCTGGAACGTGGAACCGGCTTGTTAAGAGACTTTAATGTTGCAGTCAGATGAGACTTGAGGAAGTTAATTTTAATGTGAAGGTAGATTAAAGTTGAGCTATAAAATAGTGGTATACATAAATATCATGCCATGGTATCATGGTGAATAGTTTCGTCGCAGGATTTATTTATTTATTTATTGGCTAACATGTAAAACACTTGTTAGTAGGCGTGCATTAAAATTTCATGACATAGTATTAAGAGATTTACCCTGTAAGGGCACTGCAAATTTTATATATTCCAATCATATATTAGGTCTTTACCTATGAAATTGCCGTTCTGCAGTACTGGCCATTTCAAATCAAAATAATTTTTGTTTGGCTAAGAATTCTAATTTCAAATTAGTTTTATTTTAAAAACATGGATTTTTTTTTCTAAAAGTAGTCATTTCTTTATTGATTAGTGTTACATTTTCATCGCATTTCAATCTTTTTCGTCATCATGGATACGTTAAAAATTCGAGTAATTATGGAATATGAGTACCGTCGTGGCAGCAACGCGGCACAAGCGGCACGCAACATCAACGACGTTTACGGAGCTAACACTACAAACCAACGCACCACCTGTTATTGGTTTGCTCGCTTCCGTTCTGGAAATTTCGACCTGAAAAATGAACCTCGCGGTCGTCCGAAGACTTTGGTCGACAATGACGAATTAAAGGCGATTGTGGAAGCTGATGATACACAATCTACGGCTGAATTAGCAGCAGCTTTCGACGTTAGCGTCAAAACAATATTGGTCCATTTGCGTCAAATTGGCAAGGTAAAAAAGCTTGACAAATGGGTGCCCCACGAACTCAATGATCGCCAGCGCGAAGTACGCGTCGAGACGTGCCTTGCACTGCTCAACAGACACACAAATGAAGGAATTTTGAACCGCATTGTTACCTGCGATGAAAAATGGATTCTGTTTGATAACCGTAAGCGCTCAGCAAGTTGGTTGGATCCTGGTTCAGCACCTAAACAATGCCCTAAACGAAAACTTACCCCTAGAAAAGTGATGGTCACTGTTTGGTGGTCTAGCGCCGGTGTGATTCATCACAGCTTCTTACCAAACGGGGTGAGCATTACTGCAGATGTGTACTGTGAAGAACTGAACACAATGATGGAGAAGCTGGCGCATCTCCAACCAGCATTGGTCAATCGCTCGTCTCCGCTGCTCCTGCACGACAACGCGCGACCTCATACTGCACAGCAGACGGTCTCCAAGTTGCAAGAACTGGGGTTGGAAGCTCTCCGTCATCCGCCCTACTCACCAGACCTTGCGCCTACAGACTACTACTTTTTCCAGAATTTGGATAACTTCTTGGCGGGAAAAAAAATTAATACCCGAGAGGCAGTACAAAATGCCTTTGAAGAATTTGTTGCCTCCCGTCCAGCTGATTTCTTTAAGAAGGGCATCAATAAACTGCCACTGCGATGGCAAAGATGCATTGATTGCATGGGTGATTACTTCGATTAATACAAATAAAAAATTCATGAAAAAAAATCGTTTAAATTTTTTCATACAAAACGGCAATTTCATAGGTAAAGACCTATTATTTTTTTTCCAATCATTCAACAGTAAAATAAGTAGAAAACATGAAATCGAGTAGAAACAAAGCCAAAATATATCCCTGTTGCATAAAAGGGAAACAGACACAACGTGATTTGTATATATATGAATTGGACGCAATGCCAGAAACTATAAGGCATTATTGACAAAGTGTAAACTGTCCCTATACAAATATTATTTCTCTTGTTTACTATTGACCTTCATAGTTCGCTACTTATACCTTCTAAGTATAATTAACACAATTACGATCAAGGCCCAGTTTCATGGCGAACTGGATTAATGTTAAACTGCCGCTGCACACGCGCTTCATTATGAAGATTATCAGGCCGGAGTGCCTGACAGGCGATACGCGGTGGGGCTATAGTGACAGTGGGGAGCGGAGCTAATACGTGAGATTAGTTTGGTCCAAGTTGTTTAACGCAAGGATTGTGTTATTGTTGACGGTAAGTTTTCAGAGTATTGCTACAAACTGAAAATATATGTATATGAAAAAGAACAACAATCTTCTCCTTCTCTGTCCTTCTGATACTTCTGATTTTATTCAGTCTTCCTTTCATATTCAGTCCATTCTTCTCTGGAATGTGTTTCCTCTTGAAATCAGGATGGCTACCAGTCTCTATGCATTTAAGCGGAAATTGCAGTTATTTTCAAAATAAATAGCGTAGAGTCATCTCAATTACCTCCCTTCCGTTTTTGTGTATATATATAGTATATGTATAATGTAGATATATATTATAGTAAATATGTATGTATGTGTATAATAAGTTTATATTCTGTTTAGGTACACAAATATACATATAGTATAGTACACAAATAAATACAATAGGTATACAAATACCTATTGTATTTATAAATACTTATGTTATCTTTTTATTATTTTTTTATTATTATTAGTAACGTCTGTTATACAGAGCACCTGCCATCTTATCTCTTCACCACCCTTGGTTGACTGGTAGAGAATGCCTAAGGCATTAAGTCCGCCTTTGTATACTATTGTGTGCGAGAAGTTTTATTATATAAATAAAAAGAGATTCTTGTGATATTCGTAAGTGCCTTATGGGAGTTTTGTGAAGGAGTGCGTAGAGAAAGAGATTATCAGGCTGCTTGCTAAATGATAATAGAACGGTATTTTTTCAGCCCATGGTGTTACAAACGGCATCAAAATAAAGAAACGAACATTCAGGAATACAAACGTTTCACATTATTATTGTCAACAGCAAAATAAGAGTTTATCGAAAATCTTGAAATCGCTATACGTTCTCACCTAGACTACCTCCAGCCCATCGTCAGTGCACGCGCATGCCATACCGCGGGCTTTCTATTTCACATCGCCGTCAGATTTCACGTTATTAGCAGAATAGGAGCCGCATCCCATTGTTCAGTCATGACGTGCCTGACTGCCTGCCGTCAGGGAAATCCTATTTATTGACAGACCTTTTATACGAGTAGCTACCACTGAATGTTAAGATACCGCCTCTTACCCGCTTCATTCTTCACTCAGCGGTTATAAGGCCTCTTGTTTCTTTTTAATCAGTTGGATCGATATTTGTCGTTGTGTTTAGAAATTGTTGGAGGAATGATAGTGGAAGGTAAGCAATAATCTATAAAATAAAGGTTAAGGTTAAGGTTATAAGGTTTTCATTAATATTAGAAGAATACGTAGTGTGAAATGGACAGACTCTTATGAAGCGACTCGTAAACTACGCCATTTTTAACAGACTTTACAAAAAGGAGGAGGTTCTCAATTCGTCTGTATGTTTTTTTTATGTGTGTTAGCTCAGAACTTTTTTCTGGATGAACCGATTTGGATGATTCTTTTTTTATTTGATAGGTGGTGCTTCACATGTGGTTCCATTTAAATTTGATCAAGGTCTGACTAGTAGTTTTTGAGTTATCCTTAATACTGCATATTTTTTTCACTTAGTTTATATGGATGATGTGTTAATAATTTCCTGTCACTGTTATTTACACACCAAGTAGTGGTATACGAATTTGTGTGGGGTAGGTACCGCAACTGAAAAGTGAAAAATAAAAACTTTTTTACAAAAAAACACCCGACTTCCAAAAAAAACACTAAAAGACGTGAAAAATAACTTTAATTTCGGAAGTCGGTGGCCAAAATCGAAAATATAACACCAAAGACACCGACTTCCGAAATTAAAGTTATTTTTCACGTCTTTTAGTGTTTTTTTTGGAAGTCGGTTGTTTTTTTGTAAAAAAGTTTTTTGTATTTTCGTTTTCGGCCACCGACTTCCGAAATTAAAGTTATTTTTCACGTCTTTTAGTGTTTTTTTTGGAAGTCGGTTGTTTTTTTGTAAAAAAGTTTTTATTTTTACTTTTTAGTTGCAGTACCTACCCCACGAAAATTCGTATACCACTTGTTGGTGTGTAAATAACAGTGACAGGAAATTATTAACACATCCATATAAACTAAGTGGAAAAAATATGCAGTATTAAGGATAACTCAAAAACTACTAGTCAGACCCAGATTCCAGATGACCTAGAAACTTGAAATTTGGTGATCAGCTCGCTCATAATGTGTATACAAAAGAAAAAAACTGAAAACAGTGAATTTTTACGATTACTTTTACTAACACCTAGCGCCTTTCGAAATTGTAATAGCAACAAAAACGTTTTTTTTTTGCAGAAGAATAATTTCCATGATAAAAGGTCGCTTTTATCGTTTTGTATTCTTACCAGATTATTTATAATTTATAAAACTTAGACCACCAACAATAACACAAAGTGCAAGTGGCAGCGCCGGCTCAGCGATCTGACATCATTGCGAACAAATAATTGTGTTACGAAAGAAATACATTCTTACACAGTCTGTGATTTACAAGAGCCCAGATTCGGTTCCTGTTGTCTATACAGGATGTTCAGTAATTCGACCTATTCCTTATTCCTATTCCAAGTAGAGATCATTTCCAACAAATTAAGCCCTGCCAACTAGGGGTCGAAAACTAATGGTCTCCGAGTTACGGAGGTTTTTAGATAATTATTCAAATTTTCAGACTAGACTAGTCACCAAAAACAAATAATTTAAAAATTAATACTTGTTTCTCGACACTTATTTGTTATTTTTCTGACTGATGATAAATTCATGCTCATTTATAACAAAAATACATGCCCTAAATTCCCGTATTTTCAGAAATAAAAGGTCTTGGTTTGACACTTGGCATACAAATCTCGGAAATAAATTCCCTATTTCATAACCTTTCTTAAAAGGTACTAATGTTATCAAGACTTGTAAGGGTTTAAATAAAAAAAAATTCAGACATAACCAGAACATTAATTTCGTTTATTTACTTATCATTGGCAGTCATCAAAAATAGAGTAAAATTATTACAGATCTTGTTCGAATTGCCTGCCTCGATTTTTTATGCAAGCACGCAGCTTCTGGCGTACTTCCGTCACTGTCACACGCGTTGAAATTGTGTTTTTGATGTGTTGGGCAGCTGTTAAAATTCTTTCTCTCAGCTCTTCACGGGATCCCACTGGAGTGGAGTAAACCAAGTCTTTCATGTGACCTCTAATATAGAAATCGCAAGGCGTTAAATCAGGACTCCTCGATGCCCAGGAAGTTGCACTCATGCAACAAAACTAGAAAAGACACTTTAAAAATGTACATGATCACTACAAAAAATGTAGGTAGGAAGGATTCATCAGCATATTTAATATGGACGCAAGCTAGTCGGAATTCAGATTGTTGGAAAACACTTAGTCTTCCGGCACATACCCAGGTAGGTACACCTTACTGTATTTGCTTAACTTATTGTACTTACCTACACACATAAAGAGGCGATGGTGGTGTGTAAGTAAGCAGGCGCCGTGAGAAATACCTATAGTATAGGTTATATATATATTACTTACGTGTTTCGCAAGATTTTGCTTAGAGTTACGTATAATTAATAATTATGCTGGCTGAATTCATCCCGACGACAATTCGCGCCTCGCACAGTGGGGGGTGCGTGGGGCGGGCAACAGGAGTGCAGCGCGCGCAGGGCCGCGGGGGAGGGAGGGGGACGAGCTGGTACACATGTGAACCATAAGGGAGTATAAAAACGTATTTCAATAGAATTGAGAGGTTTGAATGATTAATAATAATAATTTATTTACAAAAAGTAATGATATTCCATCAAAAACATGAATGTGAAAATGGGCGCCAAGTACAATATAAAGAGCGTAGTTGTCGAGCCAAGTCAAATGTTGAGCTTCAATAATTTATCCTAAGTTATCTGTTTGTGTAAATATTTCAACTGTTCAAATTTAAGAAGTTTTATTTTTAAATAGCAAACATTGTCGTAGCAGAATAAAACAAGCAATTGTGTTTTGAAATAAAAATTATAAATAAATAAAAATAAAAAATTGAAAGAAAAAGCTAATAAAATCTTATAAATACAGGATTATCTATAGAACGTAGCACCCATGTATTATTATATCACCATATTCTTTTGTCGGCGAAGTCGACAGCCACGCATAACCTTTATATTGAACTTGGCTCCCATTTTCATATTTATTTTTTGTTGGTATCAACTACTACATAAAGTAGTATAATACACAATTGGTGTAAATAATTTATGACAGAAAATAAAAACAATGTATAGATGTAGTAGACTTTCATAGTATTTCAATAACTTTTTTGTCGTATCCGATTTTTCCTTTTTCCTTCCAATTCTAGAAATTGCCATAAGTCACTAATTCAATTAATTTTCATTGACTTTAATTGTCGGAATCTTACGTCTTCACAGACTTTCAACCATAATGAATATCATAACTATCGGTTGAATACATTTTAAGGTTATTCCGAAATTATGCGCTCTCTCTTTGTTAATTATAGTGCAGATTAATAAGTGACAGTAATTGCGAACATAGTTCACATTTTGTTTGCTTACGTAAATAATTAGAAAGCTTATTCACTATGTTGCCAATTAATTGTTCTTACGACGTGTTTATGTACGTTTGTGATCTTAATGTTATTAGCACCTCTAATAATTACGGTCATTGCTTGGCGTGATTTGTGTGTATTGTTAGATAAGTTTGGAAGCAAAAGTAAAGTTTTGGTTTCATAAGAAAGTGAACGGTCACACAATAACGGCTGTCCAAATACAGAACGTTTTTTGACACCTTAATGTCTAATACTGGTGAAAGTGACTGATTTTCAGGACGGCCGTTATAATTATGTCGGAACGGCTTTCCTAGGAAATCTAAGCTTTAGAAGTCGTTTTTTTACTAAGCGCCATTAAAATTGGCTAAATAGCGATAAGCATCTAATCTACTTGAAATTGAAATCAATTCACAACAATAAATCTGACGCGATAACTGTGATAAGAGATTTATTGAGTGTTTATTGTAACAGGATAATGGAGGTGTTTAGCACCAAATGTTTATGAGCATGTAAATCACGAAAACTTGTATTCCGAAACCATATTCGTGGGAGGCAACTTTTTTATGTTTTTGGAGTTCAAAACGGAAACTGAAACCGACCGACCGATTTATGTCTGTCTGTATGTTTTCCTTTATCCTCACAACTTTACCTACCTATTCATTATCCCCAATTACAAATGCAAACAGTTCCTACAAAGGTAGTGGAGCGCGACGCAAACAATTAGTTTCACGTTACACTTGCTATAATAAACACATGCGATAATTATTACTCTTACACTATAGTTACTAGGACACCACCACTTGTTCGGCCAACGGCTAATGTGGGCAACTTACCTGTTGTGTTACAACAGGCTAAGTTGTACAGGTGTGGTCCTTGCTTCGACTAAATTAACCTTTTATAGTGTCGTAAACCGCAACTTTGTATCTCGTCAACATACGACAGTTTTAAGATGGACATGCATTCTTGTATCGTATGATTTTCCGTTCTTAACTAGATTTGGTTCGTACAAAGACAGTTACATCAAACCCTGTGAACGAAACGAACCTTGGTATGATCACCATGCTTGGCAGATGGTTCGATCTCCTAATCAAAATTCAAAGAGCCTCCTCGTAGTAGTACAGATTTCACCCGGCGCACCCTGGGGCAATCAGTCTACGCTGGCAATATGGCATTCGTCAACTTAAAGGCATGGTTGATAGTAATGGATAAACAGTATGTCAAAAAAAATATGAAGGACATGTAGGCACCGGTCGCAAATTCTCTGCATGTGTTCTAAAAAAACACTAGTATTTCCCACAGTAGATTCTATATGGATAGCGTAGTATGACAGATTTGCACATTCTCTTTTTTTTTACCAGATCACGTGGTAGTTCACGAGGAATGTTAATTGGCCGTCCAGCGCAGTAATGTGGCAGTTTCCCTGATATTCTTCGAATCGCAAACGCTTCCGGACCTTAACGATACTTGGGCTACTTACAGTGTTTTTTAAATCAGTAAGATTTTTCTTGGTTAATGAGTTTAGAAATCTGTGCGCGTAGGAGAATTGCCTAACGATGTCTGTTTAGTTTGTAGTTAAAGATCAATCAAAGAATAGCTTGCTGTTGAGTTCGAGGTATTTGATGCGATAATTAGCTTAGTCGTGGTGCTATTGGCGGCTGGAAACCATATCAAGGATGCTTCCGAGGATTAATAATTGTGCCTCCATAATTAGACCAAATAATAACTAACACAATGTAACCACCCTGCAGCCCTTTTGTCAATATGAGTACCTAGAAGGTTATGAATTGTGATAATTATGCTCATCATAATTGATACCTAGTAGGTAAGTATTCATTAAAATGACTTTGATTACATATCATTCTGGAAGCATTTAAAGAAAAATATACCCCCAATCTAGTTAGTCAGTCACCGATGCCTGCCAGTGGTGCGTCAGGCTGTTAGCCCATTGAATAGTCTGGTAATAGGGGAAGAAGCGGCGATGTAAGGCAGTGCTACTTGCTCTGTAATGATTCGATGACCACGCCCCCTGCTCGTGTGTAATGAGGGATTTCATGCTTCTGGGTCAGTTAGTGTTGGGTGGTGATCATCTGGTATGGTGAGTTCAGTGCATTCACTTTATGGTTTTAAAAAGTATTTTTAGGTGATTTAAGAATTTTATTAGACCACAGAAAAAAAATACCACTCCTTTGATAATATAGGTTCAGAACACCATTTTAATGCAATTCCAAACTCGTCATAAGCTTTTCTTCGTGGACCTAGGAAATTTCTAGTTCATCTTTTTGAAGTTAACGTTATTCGATTGTTAGACCTGTCCCTTGCCTTTGGTAACTGTTATAATGAAACTAATGAGAAAGTAACCACCAGCTACCGGTAGTACCAGGGTAGTCTTTCAGGGAACAAAGCGGTGACATGATATCATTTCGCCTACTTATTACACCATCCTTACATGCCTATGTAGGACACCCACGCACCTGCATGAGGGGTGGTCCATTGGTATCACGATGATATCGTTGTCTAGCATGTACAAAATTAATCACTAGTACTGACATGATGTATGATCTTGACATGATTACGACAATGCGCCCGCGCCGGTGTAGCCTGTGTTGTGGCGGTGTGGGTGCTACTATATGCACTTAGCATTTTGCCTGGCACATCTTTTTTAGGGTTGATCAATAATCTTTCAATTTGCTTATCATAACCTTAACTTAGGCGGGAACTGGGATGAGCGTTTTTGTCGAAATATTACTTTGTGAACAAAGTAATTAAAACACACATAGGTAATGAATTACCGATGAAACGAGAAACGGAAGGTTTGGCCTGCCACCTGCTGCTGCTTTACTATGAAGATGAGCTGTGGTAAATGATAACACGCCATTGCAGTAGCTAAATTCGAACATGCACGGTTTTCCCCGTGGCCAAGGATCTCTAGTCAGGTGACAGCCCTATCGGACTGAGTCAGCATCACCCGCGATTGCTCTATGATTACACGGTGTAAACAAGCTATTAGCTTTAATTACTATTCGCAGTACAGCCGGTGTTACAGCGCCATAAATATCTGTGCTTTACTGCCTCTTGCCGGCCAATCGGAGGCTTTGTGACAGAGATTTAGTAGGAAGTTCCAAGGAAAAGAGAAATTGACGGAGGAGTTTGTTTTTGTGAAGTTGTAAAATGCAGAAAAGAAATGTAAAAAATATACGTAGCTGCATCTATTTTCTATTTAACTTTATACTTGGCAAGCATCCCGTAGTATATTCAGTGTAGTTAATAGCACCCACAATAGAATTCTTCGATAAGAATAGAATAAAATAGAATACTCTTTATTCGATAAGCTTCGTAAGCTAACACGATAACGTCCCATGTTGTGTCAAGTCAATTATTCTAGACATAGCTGGCCTACTCCCGTCGTTGTCCCTATTTGTGCCATACTTCCTTGATCTGTGCCAATTGGAAATTGCATGCACTGCTCGAAGGATTAATTACAAACAAAGCATTGCAACGGATACTAATAATATTACGGCAATAATCCGCACACATTGCCGCTTTGCCGTGTGAGAATGGCTCAAGGGTTTCCATTGCGTTTCTGAAGTGCTAATCAGAACTGATTTATATATTTCAGTTGTTAGTAACGTAGCATTTAATAATTGTAAGACCTCATGCCGCCTGTGATACAGGTTTATCCTAGTACAGGCATCATACTTTTATTATTATTATTTGCCTGAGGGATTTGGCGCCTCATTACTCTAGTTGTAATGAGAGCAGCTATTAAATGCGTATTTACTATGCTTTTGGGACCATTCCAAAGAAAATATTTCCAATGGTAAAATTCGAAAAGTGCTTGCGTTCTTCGAGGATTCCGGAAGATTATTACTCTCCGTCTCCGACCTCCTTCATTAAAAGAAGATTTTAAATAACTAATGGACTATTAGCCTGCCGTGAATAAACGGAAACACTCCGAGAAAATCGTTTCTTTGTAGAGGCGATCTATGCCGAATTGCGTTTTACTGTACTTAGCACGGCCAATTAATCCAATTCTTTATTTTTCTAAATTAAATGCCTTCCGACTATCTTATGCTGCTGCACAACAATTCAAACTGTTATCAATCGTACGAGTATAACATGCCATAACAAAAACACAACAATTATCAGCTGAAAGTAAGAGTAATGAAAGTGTATACAATGATGCGCGTACGCAAGTCGCCGCGTCGGCATCACATACTGGTTACGATTGCCGGTGACTTGTCATTGTTGACATTCATACTGCTGTTGTGTTGTGTTGTGTTGAGGTGCTCAGTGTCCGCTGTTGTAATGTTGACAATCGAGTTTGTTTACTGTAGTCATTTCAATTACATCAACTGGCAGCAATGATATTCATAATATCGCTCATTGGCAAGAAGGGTGACATAATTAAGGAATCTGCAATTTTTTAGTTAAGTATACAGATGAACGCAGCAAATTTTATTATTTTTGCTACAAACACGACATAATGCTAAGCCTAAAAATGAGAGAGCTAAAGAGATTGTGACTTTAAGCTGCGTCGCACTCTTATCGCTGCTTTTAAACTTTGAAATCATCATACCTAAAAATGCTATTTTTTAATTATGTCAAGCTACTCGCAAATGAACGATATATTAATAGAGGAAGTGACACAATAGGAAACAGAAGAATAAAACCTTTTAATTAACAAATAACACTCAAATTTTAATGGTAAAAGCGAAGTTGGGGAATAACTGAGGTTTCATTCCACAGAACCAAAATAAGGTCGGCGAAAGAACCGACTTGAAGTCTCCGAAAACCGTGGGGACATTCAGCTTAAACAGGTAACAGTGCCCATTACCTAGCCATAGAGATTTAAAAGTAGCCCGATATGTAAAATCAATCAGCCAGACACAACTATTGACTGACTTAAAGAGAGGTTCTTCTCTATATTTAAGTATTACAGCACGCACGAACAATATCAGGCCAACAAATTACCACATCACTTGAATACTCAATAAAATACATTCCTATTACAAAACGCTTTGTCTCAAGTCCTTTACGAGTCGATCATGCGGCCAGTCGCACACGCCGGCAATAGCGGGGCGTTTAGTAACCGCTCGTAATACCGAGGGGAGTTTATTGTGCCACTTTCATTTGATGGACAGTACCGGCGGATAATAGTAGTGTATATTGATAGAGGTGACGCACGATCTTGATTATATTGACAGGTATTATTTGAAGTAGATTTACTTTCTGTTCCGAGTCATGTTGCTTTGTTGAGTGCACGTCCATTCTGATCGAAGTAAAGAATGGATTTTTAATTGAACAAGAACAGAAAGGCTTACTCGTTTACAAAAAAGATGTTGTTTAATGTCTTTCAAGGATCATTATCGTCATCAGCCTATAGCAGTCCATTGATGGACATACTGCCTCTCCAATTGCAAGCCGTCAACTCAATCCTCGACTACTTTCATCCAGCTGTTGACAAGGCAGTGAGGTTAAAGACCTGCCTTTTATAAATTAGGGAAATCTTAGGTGGTTTAAATTAGGTGGCAGTTAAGGACCTTTCACGAATCTGTCTTTAGCCATTCCTGTTTTAAGAACTGTTTATCATCATCACAAAACCCTCATTTATAGAATCAAAGCGCACTGAAGGCACAAACGTGCAGGTCCGGCCGTCAATTACGTCGATGCGATCGAGGAGCGCGCGCGCCGGGGGCGTGCACCGTGCGCCTACGCACCATAACTACAATAGAACACTACGTAGCGGAATATAGAAGGTTTATTCTTTACAGTACAAAGCCTAGCTATCTTTACAGTTTTTTATTTATTTATTTTAATTTAAACGGTTGAAAACCGATCACAATAATTAAAGACGCAAATAAAAGAGCCGATAGAAAATTATAAAGATGAGGTTAAAGCATAAAAAAGATAACACAAAGAATAAGATATATTCTCGTCTTGATGTCAATACTATGTTCAAAAGTATCTCACAATGAAGAAAATAATGACATATTTGGTACCGGTGACTCTGCACCGGGTTACCTCGCCGGCGCGCGGCACCGTTTAGCTATTCTTCATAGGCTGCATCACAGATTAAGGCCCGCTTGCACTACAAATCACTTAATGCGATTAGTGCAAAACATATTTAAAACATTTCTTTGTCTCTGTCATCTTCAAATGATTGACAGAAATAGAACGCTGATTTTAAATTCGTTCAGCGCCAAACGTATGTAACGTAGACTTTATCTGGGAACTTCAGAGACCGGGCATGTGCCTATAAGCAGTCGAATTAAATCTAAGAACGGGCTCTGTCTTACCATACCATAGCTAATAGCAACTGTTTATCTGCTAGTTCCGTTTTGTGTTTTGAGTACTTTGGGTTTTCTGTTTCCCCTTTTTCTTGTGTCACAGTGTATATTAGGCTAACGGAACTGATCCTGAGTTGAAACACAAATTATAGGGAACCTGAAGCGCAGTGACCTATTATCCGAGGTTTTGTTGGCAGGAATGGGGGGGGGGGGGGGTATTGGATAGGTAATTAAGATCAATTATTGGTATTTTATTACAATTAGTGCTAATCATGTCAAGAGGTTGAAGGTTCAGTGATTTAAATGGCAATGAAGTCCTAAAACATAAATCAAACATAAGTATAAATAAAGCTACATGGAATACACTAATGTAGGTTTAGTAGATTTATGGAAATAACTGCAATACGCTTCAACTACGCGCTACAACTATTTTCATATTTACGTGTATGAAATCTTTTGGGCGAATGTACCCACTGTATCTTCTATTTCATTAATTGATCACCTAGAAATTTCTGCAGACCAAGATCACATAACGGCATATGTTTGATCCCCAAATGCGCCACGTGTAGGGATGTAGAGTAGATATTTAAGTTGGTACAATAATTAAGCCTGTGTACCAGTTACTCCCTATACATGATGTAAGTATGTCTAAGGTATACTCGTAGTACTCACCAGCGAGGCCGAGCGCTGCTGCCTGTTGAGATCATGCTGGCTGCGCGAGCGGTCCTCCCCCGCGTCGGAGAACTGCCCGGACTTGCGGCTGTCGACAAATACACATTAATTAGTTGACGGTATTTAAACTTATGACAAAAAAGAAAGGCCTTCAAACGTGTGTGGTAGACTCGGCGAAAACAAGACGCTGAATTCAAAAATAAAGTCAAGTCTATAATTTTTATGATTTGCTAACCCAGCGATTGCCCCTTTACCAATTAATCTTGTCACGGTAAAGATTAGCAGTTTGATGAGAGCTTTCAGTGTAAGTACTCGGTAACTTACGAAAAGCTTTTGCGCTGGGGTTTTGAAGTTAGTTTTCAGAGAATTTTG
Source organism: Griposia aprilina (assembly GCA_916610205.1). Taxonomy (NCBI): domain Eukaryota; kingdom Metazoa; phylum Arthropoda; class Insecta; order Lepidoptera; family Noctuidae; genus Griposia; species Griposia aprilina. The sequence goes on along the minus strand of OU744295.1, from coordinate 1,380,061 downwards.
TTCGCGACCAAACCATTGAGTATTGAAAATTACACAGATTTTGTTTACAAGTATAATTTTAAATGTCCGCTCGCATGAACGAGTATTATTGAAGGTCGAATCGTTTATAATAACAGTAATTTTGTTCCGGATCCAAATCACGATTTCTTTGTTCTTCTGTAAATATTTGTTTCATTGTGTTTTAATTGAGCTCTTGGGTATTGTTCAATATTCATGTCATATTTAATTAGCACTCGATTAAGAAACGCAACGTTTTTCTTTTCTAAAAAATGCGCGTTTAATAGTTAAATACTTATGTTCGTAGATTTAAGTACATAACATACCGCCACCTTTCACCAGTTATGTTTGTCTCATGTTATTACCTACCATCCTATTGTCATCAACCGGGCACAAACACAGACTCCGAGCTGCGACTGAATAATTCCAGATAGGAACACCCAATAACACTTTGCCCGACCTGGAAATCGAACCCAGGTCCTCATGCTCAGCATAGTAGCGCTTGCGACCAGTAGACCAGCGAGGCAGAGATGTGAGTAATATTAACTAACTTGCTCATGTACCTACTATACGAGGTGACATATGAACTAAACGCATATAAAGTATCACATTTGCTCACAATCCGGTTGAGGACCTTGAAACTGTAACTCAGATTGCTGTAATGAATGGCATACGGAGACAAAGGTGGTGTCAATTGTCACAAAGAGTTTCGTATACTATGTCTGATTTAATTATAAAAAAGTGTTGTGTAATAATAATAAGTTAATTAATTTAAAATTATTAGAACAGTAATTGTCGTTTTTTGCCTTTTGGCTCACAAGCTTACGTAAACGGTACTTAACTTGGGTCTTTTAAATTAATGTTGCTATAATATTTAATTAGTTGTTTGTTTATTTTAAGTTTCAGTTTGTGTCAGGTTTCATTGTTTAATTCTTCTACGTAAATTAACTATGGGAATCAAGGACAAACAAATACCAAAAAAATGTTTTTATAGCAATACATTCATGTAGTTTATTTATGTGACATTGTTTTACCCATTTACAGTAAATTGAGAACTTTGTTGCCAAATATCATATATATTTATCTACTCATGTGTTTGTATCAAATAACGATTCTAAGAAAATCCTGTTTTGTAAAGGCGATTATTTGTCAACTCTGGGAAAGTGGGAATTCTCGTTAATAACTTACCCCTTTATTTATAAACGTTGCTTAAAGTGACTAGCGACAGTTTAACCAGACATTTTTGATGTTTAAACGCCTCTTAACTTTAAGCAACGATTATAAATAAACCCCAAGGCTCCCCATAGTTGACATTTTTATGATGACATCTTAGTGTTTGTTTTTATTTCAGAATAATTGACTTTAGTAATTACTACAGCGGACTTTGAATGTCAAATATTTTATGGGTATGTAGAACCCTGTTGTTCCCGTATGTAAGCTGATTATATCACTGCACTGGCTCGTCACCACACCAAGCCTCTCGTGCAGGCACACTTTACTTTTAAAACTGTTTCCCGCTATTCGTGGTGAACTGACAGTTGACATTAGTGACAGCTACCCATCAGCTACCTCACTACTGGTGTGCATGAGATAGTGTTTACATAATTATCTATTAAATAGATACACTACAGGGCATAAGGCAAAAATCGTATTAAGTGTAAAAACATGCTATATTACTAAATCAATGTATCGTACGAATTTAAATGTTTCATAATTTATAGTGAATTTAAATTGATTAGTATCAATTATTGAACAGATCAATTGCTTTTAATAACAACAAGGAAATTAAAAAAGGTTAACAATCGTATAAATTTCATTTAATAATCAATTAATCAATCACACTTCGAATTAAGACATTTCCAAAGGAATCAAATGTAATTCTGATGTAATTATAACAATAACATTAATTTAACATTACACATATCCCGACTAAGTTGGCGATAAACATAACAAACAGACATAATTGATTCGAATGTCTTGATTTATAGATATCGGTAACATTATGTTCAATTATTGAAATCATACTTGATTGATTGAGAACTTTACGGTTGTGTTGCAAGTAATAAATAGACGATTTAATTTTAATGTCCTATTTCTAAAGACAAATTACTAATTGCTGAAGACTATACCTACTACTTTAGACTCATGATGCGATACAATAATTTTAATAGCCATTAGTGTCCGATTCGGATAGGCTTACTCGACAAGTTTACAAATTTATTACCAGATTTATCTTGAAGATAATGACATTAGGAGTTTTTCATAGGCCTATCATTAAAAAATTCTCCGAACCTCACCATTACCGGAGAAAAACACATTAAGGTTAATGATAACTTTTTCTTGGGCATCTCAACCCAGATTATTATCATATTAATCAACAAAATCTGTCCGTGTTTGGAGTATAACAAATATATGAGTTGTAACTTGTACAGTTACCCGCACAACAGTGGTAACACATTCACAACGAAAATCGCCGTTACCACTACGACATAAAGGCGCTGTCAATGTCAAATTGTTACCACTGATGTGCTGTTGACTGTACTAGTGTAACAAATAGTTCTGAGTATAAGCGTGCTGGTTATGAGCTTACACTACGCCCACGCAGACCACAGCCGGCCGAGTAGTGGACGATGCCCGTTCGGGTATGGTAATTGAATTCCTCGATACTCTGCATTCCAAAACGGTCCGCCACCCATATCAGAAATTGAGCTTTAGCGAGAGACAAAGGCGATATTCAATTAAATCTTTGTCATCCGCAAGGATGCTGGTTTAAATTTTAAGAAAAAAATACGTCTGTCTGTCTTTGTAACAATAATGAAAAACACTAGATGTACATATCTACGTCTAGGGTTACTCTACTGCTACATTTCATGTAGAACCCAGCTCATACCGAAGTAGTAGTATTTAACCGAAGCTGGTAATCAAAGCCGCAGTATTATCTTATCGGCTAAGGGACTGGTAACTGTCTCTTACCTACTGGCATACAACTATATGTAGCATACTATTACTAGGTACTCTCTCTCGTCTACGATGACTGGAATTGTGTGAAGATACAGCACAACCATCCTAGTGAATATGCCAGTTTGCTTCGATTGCCATCTTTGCCACAATCGACGACCTAGCTTCAACGATAGTCAAGCACAGTAATAATGTACGAGTATTTACCACCACAATACATTACCTGCACGCGAGCTTGCGATGTGCTCGCCGAGTGCCGCTGATCATGGACAGCGTGCTCATCACCGCGGACATGGCGGCCGACTGATGTGGTCATGTGATCTGAGGACAAAAAGAAAATCCGGTAAGTCTTCCATCATAGACCCACCCTGTGTGGAAAAGCAAAGTAGAAAGTCATAATCATAATTCAGCCGACAGACGTCCACCACGGGTCCAGTAGAAATAAGAATAGAATAAGAATAACTTATTTGTTAAAAAATAGACAGGCATTTAAATAATATTGGGATACACATTTATACACTTTTTTCTATGATCAGATATTGAACATTGTGTCTAAAATAGATAAAATATCTGTATTTCAGACATCAGCGCTCTTCCCCTGTTGTAGGCGACATCGACATTTAGAAATCAACTTTGTTTGACCGTATACACGTCTATAACGTATTCGATCAAAGACACACACATACGTAAACCCACGCCTTCTTCCCATGGGGGTAGGCAGAAACTACAGAACACCGCCAGCTACGATCCTTAAATACTCCTTTTGCCTCGTTTACGTTCATAGAACGTAAGAACATTACCAATAATTCACTATATATCCTCCTAGGGCGTCCCCTCCCGGCGTTTCCACTCACATCTGCCTTGTAAATACCTTTTGTTAGTTGCCTTTCACTCATCCTCTTAAGATTACCTACTAAACCATCTTTTAAATTTTTGTCACTACGTGTTCTTTAAAACCGCACCGTTGCCTTATCACATCATTCTTCAGCCTATCATTCATAGTCACACCACACATGCTTCGTAAGGAATGCATTTCCACAGCATTTACGTATTCTACTTTCATGCTTTATTCGCTACACCCAACATTTACTTCCATACATAAGCGTAGGCACCAGCACAGCATTGTGAACAGCAGTCGAGCCTTTTTGGACATCAACTGGTTGGTCACAATTGCATGTGTACCACCAGCAACCCATGTGTGTGTGTGTGTGTTGTGTGTGTGCCATTCACTTTATTTCCCGCATTTACTCTCCTTTCCACATCTCCATCAATCTTTCCATCCCTTGTAAACAGACTCCCCAAATATACGATCTCACTTATACAGTCTTATCATTCATGTTCACATCACACACTGATACATCCTCTTCTCTTTCAAACACCATGACCTTCATCTTACTCACATTTATATTCATCCCTTTCCTCTTATATTCTTCATCCATCACAGTCACCATGTCTTGCAACTGTTCTGCTGACGATGCAAGTAGAACTTGATCATCCGCGTAGAGAAGGCATTTGACAGGCAACTCGTTCATCGTCAACCACACTCACCCAAAGATATCGAAGAGATATAATAAAATAATACTAAAATAAAAGCAAGTGAAAAATGTAGGAGAACAATTTTAAATTAGTTGTGTAGTGATGGCCTTCGGTCAGAAGAGTCTGAAAGAGTGGATGTGTATAGGAGGGTGAGTATTATAATATTATAAGGTACTTTACTAAAGACAACAGGTTTTCGGTCTCATTGTAGTTCAACTTGCGAATGTAGTCTACTACCGTAGGTTTACATTTGTTCCTATTTAAGGAGTATATATATACAAGCTTATTTAATCTTGAGCCCACACAACGTATGGGTGTTTAAAGGTCGGAAGATCATTGCATGTATCTTGCGGCTGCGCATAGATAAATAAATAAGAGGACTTGTCATACTTTGTATTAGCATGGTGTCTCAAAACTGCGTGCTGGAATAAAAGCTGCCCGACCGTGAGGACTTCACAAGACTGGTACAAAAGATATGTTGGAAATAGGTAGGGGCTCAAATGCTATATGCTGTTTGCACGGGTGTAAGAATAAGAATAAGTCCTGACATGACTTGGACCCCTTTTTAACTTTCTCAGAATAGGAAAAGCCAGAAAAAATCTCACCCACATGAACTGCTATACATGTAAAATGTATGTATGTCTATAAGGTGTGTGCCTATAAACAAATGCAAATATATCGGACTAGTAGAACGCCATGTGAACGCATTGTGAACTGATGTCGCGCTTAACGAGACGCCGCAAAAACTGCGCGCGCGGCGGTCTACACTTGAATGGAGATGAGGCGTGGATAAGGTGCTATACAAAGTGTAGTAACGCCTTACTCTACAGATTTAATCTATTTTTGCAAGGTAATGGTTTCTTGCAGTTAGGTTTATTAGAATTCTGTGAAGTCTGCAGTCCATCGCTACAGACATCATATAAATGTAGCGTTGGAATTTGGATTGTTCAAGGCCTGTTGATTAACGATACTTAGTTTTATTTAGCAGTTTTTGTATTGAATTTTTTCAGGTCTCATACCAAATATAATGTGTCTGTCCTCCACATTCTACTCGGCGACACTTGACAAAGAGCCGCGTGTCGGGCACAGCGTGGCCACCAACACGACTGAGGCGCGGCACATCGTGCGACGTCATTGTTGCTGCTGCCGCATGCCGCCACGCCGCCGCCGGCGCGTGTAATAAAGCCGTTTATATTATCCGATCCCAAAAAAAATACTTTATTATATATGCACGCTTTTTGTGTATAATTATAATGAGAGAATGTTGAAAGATATTGATTTTTGTCCTAAGGACAGTTGAGTGGGGGTCTATTGCAGCCAATAAAATTGTGGCCTGTCTAGTCACTAACCAACAAGTTTTATAAATGACTAAATAAAGTTATTCCATAACTATTTTTTGTTTCTACTCTACTTATGTATTGATTGCACCGCTTGGGTTGCTTAGGTTTATTGAAACGTTGTTAAAAAGTATCTAAAGTCCTAAAAACTTACAACACTGCAAAAATGTATATAGTTTTTTTTTACAGCTGTAAATTACCTATAAAAAAATTGCCGTCTTAAATAATGAATTGATCAAATTGATGATAGTAATTTGTTTTCATTATTTATTAATAATTATGTCAACGAATGCCTAAACTTGTTAAATGTTCGCATCAATATTTATTACATGAAATAATTTTGTTCTTCGATAAAAAAATATTTACATACATATAACATAACGCCTGTAATTCCCATGGGGTTGGGCAGAGGTGTACCTATAGTACACCGACATTTCGCCAGATATGTTTAGTCCCATGTAATAGGGAGCGAGCTTAATGCCATCCACCGGCGTAAATTAAATAAATGTATTGAAAGAGGAATGGAAAAAAAAATCTTTAATAAAATAATAATTCGTTTTTTCATAAGTGAAGGCAAAACACAAAACTGAGAAATGCTTAATTTGTCCTGATTTTGTTAAACGGTGCGAAGTCATCAGCGTGTTACCTATAACTACTTATCTACATTATTTCTGGGCCCATTTTTGTAGATAAACCGTTATGAATAAATTAAATAGTTATTACATTCTCCAATATGAATGCATAACTAAGTATCTAAAACAATGCGATCAAAGTACAGCCAGTTAAGTACCTAAGTAGTTTATTTGAAAAAAAAAACTGGTGAAAACCAAGGTTTGATGTTACCATATTATTGCAATACTTCGTTTGTTATGATCGTGCACAATTGGTTACAGCTCTGATCATGCCTCAGTGTTTATTAGCGTGAAGGGGCGCGTCTAATAACTTACTCAATTAACAATAAAAGGAGCTTGTGTCGGCGCCGCACGCCGTGCCTTGCTAAACGTTTGCACTTGATTGAGCAAGTGTTGCGGATGATTCTGAATCATTGTAATTGTTAGTGTCCATTTGAGACGGTCTCAGCTTTTATTATTGATTTTAGATGATGAAAATGAAGAGTATTATTTTGCAATTTGTAACGATTAAATTCGTGTACAAATAAGTCTGAGCACACTTTTTGCCTTTCAACGCGACAATGCTGATAGTCTTTCGGACAAGTACCTACCAACGTGTGTTTTGGCTTACCTATATGTATTTTAAGACTTTTTAAAGTTAGCAACAGACTCTGTTAGGTATGGACTTAAAAGCTACCGATTTAACTTCTGCATTACTTAGAATTAGACTCGGACCACCCATAGCTTCTTCCAAATCGATTCTTTGTCACGGCGCCATGGCGAATTTAAGAATTTGCACGCAGCGACTGCTCACTGCCCTTCGCAACTTCTACTAATAAAATCCAAGTCGAGCTTGCATTGTATTCTTTTATTTTTGTCTCGAGGTAAATAGAATAGTACGCGAAAATGCGCAAAAAATTATCAGATATTCGGTTGCGTTATTTATTTCACCCAAAATTAATGCTGAAGATATTTGTATCTTTGTGTTTTTTTTTTTGCTATGAAAAACTATTCATGTTTTTAGACTAAGAAACAAAAATCACCAGCTTGTCAGTTACATCATCATTATGAACCATTAGCTGTTGGAAATAGTTCGTCAAACACAGGAATCGCCGCGGGGTGCTCTTGCGCAAGTGCTCATCAGTAATTAGGTACCTATGGACGGATCGCCTCTCCGATAGACGCTCCGTGCAGTTCAATGCTGTTCAATTTCAAGTGCATTTATTATAAACATAGCGTTTTATAACTTAATCAGGATGTACCGGAGATGCTGCACAGAGTAGGGTAATGCAGGTATGAAGACGGAATAATAAGTAGTAATAAGATTAAGTCTTTATTTATTCTCGGTTTCAGGTAAAATATGTACAGTGTCTTGCGGCTCTCAACTGCAATATAAATATTTTAATGGAAGAGCAACTAATTACATTGACCTATCGGGTTCATAATACATGAAAATGTTTTCTCAACTTTTGAGAAAAAGTCAATAATTATTATTTGTTCAGGTTCAGTCATATCATCCTTGGGGAACGATAAAGAATACTGTTATTACGAATTATAAAATCAAACATTTATTCCTTGTAATTATGGCACTATAAACCTGTAGCAGCCGTCATTTCCGTCTCTATAAAACACCAGTTCTAACAAACTTGACACCAGCACAACATAATTCCGTGTCGTTTCAAGGATAACATAATGAATGGTTACTCAAATTGATTTTTAGATTGGCAAGCTTAATAGCGGACGTAATGTGCGATCATGTCAGATCTGGAGATGACTGATGATAGTATTAATTAAAACGACCTGCACTGATCACTAAGTGTTATAATAGCTATCAGGCATTGTTAATTTTCTCAAGAAACATGCTTAGAAATTCGAGCTTTATTTAGACAACCTTCTTCGAGATAATTCGAAAATGCTGTATATGCGAGCAGCGGCCGGCAATGTTAGCAAATTCATATCTGGCGTGTTTAGTGGCCGAATAAATTACTATGAAAACTTATATATCTATCGTGTAATTTAAAAATGGAACAAACTTTTTACTTCGAAACATGGCATCCAAGGACGTAACTTATGAAAGATTTTATTTAAATTTCGAACTGGTTTAGCACATACAGCTGTTAGTGAAAAAGAAACAAATGAACATATTTGCACGAGAAAAGTTATCGTTGTTCGTCATTGATTCTGGAATTTATAATTAATTTACTTAGGTTTGAATTGCCGCGCATTATTTCAGAAAAGTACTAAACTTTGGTCGCAACAAGGCATTGATGGACTTACGTATGTGTGCCTCGGCTTTTCACGTTCGTTCCTCAATTCCTCTTTTGCATGCCGCTACAGTAAAGTACAGACAGCCCCAAAAAGATGTATACACGGACAAGGAACCATTTTGTTGTCTACAACTATTGTCCCATAACATTGTATCCACTGTACAAGTATAAGACATAATATACAATTTATTTTACCACAGCAAAGTATTTTTTTTGGTCCCAAACCATCTATACACCCTATGTTATCCTTTTGGGGTGACGGTACTATAAACGACTGTTATAAAAAGCTTGTATAAAGGTGAAGACTACTACACAAGATGACGATGGACATCACGCCTAGGTATTTTCCCTGAAGGAGTGGGCAGCACTGTTGAGTGCACCGCTTTTGCGGTGGTGGTTTAGTCCCATGCTTATTGCCACTGACAAATTGACCTGACTGAATTAGACTGGGGTTGCTACTGACAAATTCATGATTCTACTCTTTGTATTGGCGGTACATCTAAATTACACTGTTTAGGCACAGTAAGTTGAAAAAAATCCTTCCTTTTTTATTCCTGATTGAAACCACACACTATTCAACTCGAAGATTGAAAATAAAATCCCAGATATGTAGATGACTGCTGGACATTGTAATTACATGTCTAAAATGCATTATAAGTTGCTTATCTCCTAGCTAGCCCGCGGCTTAGTAATGACGGGCCGGGGCCGGCCTGACGGCGACCGTATCGTGTGTGCCGTGACTTACTCGGCATTTCGCCGGCATCCGCTACGGGTAATTTTAGGTCTCAAGTACATGCTGAATTTGTGCGTGAATGTTAGGAGGTAGGAGGAAGTGAAGTGGCATCGGGCTGGACTTGTCTGTCGAAGGAATGATGGTCATGGAAATAGGTGAGTGTTAGGTTGAAACTACACCCTGAAAATGTAGCGATATAGAGTCAGAAACTGAAAGGTAGACGCTCGTCTATCTTTTAGTTTCTGATTCTTTCTCTTGAGATAATGTGCGATTATTTTAGCTCCGAAATGATGGCACAGTAAATTGGATCTGGGAGGTTTCTCAATTTGGAACATCTTCCAAATTGAGAAACCTCCCAGATCCAATTTACCTAGCCTACAATAAGTAAATTATTTTTTATTTTATTTATTTCATAATCACAAACTTAGACTGGTGTCTGTTGTAGGTAAAACCTGTGTTACAGATCACCAGGCACCCTCCAGCGGACAAATCACCTAAGTACCTTTAATTGTTTTAAATGAACATAGGTACAGGTTGTAGATAATATAACATTATTACAAATTAATAATAACTAAAGTAAAACAATTCTGATGGCAAAAGTGGCTTAATATTGATTTGGGAGTGAGTATGAGTGGGTGGTGTGTGTCAATGAGAGTGAGTGTGTGTGTGTGTTTCGTGTGATGGGTACGTCACACACGTACCCATCACACGAAACACACACATTAATTGTATATCGTTCTATGCTAGTATAAACGTTCTGTTGCATTGTAATCAATGTCTTGAAGCCACGAATAGGCTTTTTTCTGGGACTCTGCCCAAGAAAGAGGATAGATTAACAGCTGCTTGTTCATATTATTATATAAATATGGACCCAGGAAATCGTAGATTCATCTTTTACCGGAGTTTGCTTTGGGGTCGTAAGAAAGTTCCGAATGCGTCTTAATAACTGTCAGTATAATAAAAAGTTGTCTTACGGTCAGTACCTTATAGCGCTGATATAAATCAAATGTAGGATTTCGTATCGGAAGGAAAGAACTTACTTTTAATATGACTCTTTGGGCTTTCTCCAGTTTCAGTAGGTATGTTTTAGCGCTTCCACCCCAAGAAGTTATACAATAAGAATACTTATGTGTCAGCAATATGACGAAGCAATTTTAATATATAAATAAATTTCCGAATTTTAGGTACCAAGGCCTCAATGTGGTGTTGGAAAAGTCGGTTATCTATTACAACACCCAAATATAAGATGATGTTAGTTTTAGACACACGCGGGCAATTACATGAATTGTTAGATGGTAAGTTGCAATTGTGTGAGATGATGGGAAGGTGTTGCTTTCTGAGTGTATAGATCATGAACTTAGTTTGTCTACATTTAAGATGAGGATACTGTCTTTAAGTCTGTTAGACACTTGTTTGAACCCATTTTGGGCATGTGTATAAACTTCTTCCCACGTGTCACCATAAAAAAGTAATGTAATACCATCGGCGAATGTAATTATTCTCCAATGTAATTATTATAAATTGTTCATGTACTTAGTTAAAGTGGACTAAAGTAAAATATAACTCAACTTCAGCTATTAAACTTAATTTCAGTTGTGGCGGATCATTATTAAGATCTCGTTTTTCTATAAATTTCTAAACCACCGCGGTCTCTTAGCACCTCATTATCTATGTACAACTCATAATCTGTCGAAACTCTATGGTTTTTGTACAACTTTTCCCATTCGGAGCGCGGACTATAAATTGCTTGAGAAACACATTAGCCTGGTTCTCGTTAGTTAGTAGTCGAGAGCGATGATAGAACTCGCTCGTTTAGTTAACACATGAATATAATACAGTAAAGAAAAGGTTGTAGAAACACTTGGAACTTTGTAGCGTGCTTAGTGTTTGTTATTGTTGAGAATATGTCAGTCAAGTTTAGCAGACTATGAAGCATTACCGTTGAACTCTATGTGATGCATGATTTGATGGAAATGCCAAGTATTATTGCTGCACTTTACGAGTATATGATGACAATGTTATTTGTAGACGCAAGTCATTTACTATCTCTTTCTCTACTATCTCTTTTATTCATAATTTTTTTATTTTAATTTTTGTCACCTTTTGTAAACAATCGTCTCAATATTGTTAATAACTAAGGGAAAGAGCGAGATAACACAAGTATCATCAATTACTTACTGGGATGGGGATGTCTCATTTACAATATTTGTAACTATTTTGGGACAAATAAATTTCATTTCAAGCTACGACTAGCTTGAAATGAAAAAAATGTTCAAGTTCAATTCTTTTTACATAGTCTTCGACAAGAACATGCAAAAATATTTGAGCTTTGTTGCAAAAGTTAGGTCAGAATAATTCTCTCTTGCGACCAAGTCCTCTTATTACTTACCTAAATAGTTCCTAAATATGGCTGTATTCCCTCAGTTAGCGGTTACGAGCTGACCGTACCCAAGTAAAATGAGTAGCACATGTCTGTTATGTGATTGTAGTTAACATTCTAGGACCTTGTAACGCAACTGTATTACATGATATAGCATTACACTCAACACTTAGGTCATGGCTAGCTTTGAATTAAGTATATTGTGTGTTTATATATTGTGTGTTTATATATTGTGTTTATATATTGTGTGTTTATATATTGTGTGTTTATATATTTGTTTACAGCGGCCGTGACATAACCGTGCGCCCGTGTTCTTCCAAGAATAAAATAATGTCAGTTCTTAACACCCTTTCTTTTCAATATCATATTGACCCGACAATATACCCTATCAATTATACCCGGTCCAAATTGGCTACATCTTCATTTACCTTGAGTCGTATTATGATCAAAATAGAGCAACAGATGGGGCTCAAACCAGAAGACACTATGCCTGCTGTTGGATTACCAGTTGCACGTTTTGAGATGCTATTGTAGATTAAAGGAAAGAGACGGGAGGAGGAGGAGGTTGTTGTTGTTGAAGGTTATGGCGAGTGGCTTGATCGTGTGTGCTATGCATTTCTTTTGTCTATACTAACAAAGCCAACTACTCATTATTATACTTTTTGTCTATGACTTTGGCTCTATATTAAACTCTCTGGATGTCCGCCTGCGTTAAATACTGTGAAAAGGGTTATTTTGATATTGTGACTTTATCCATGTCAATCGGTGATTGTTGTGACGTATATGTGCTCATATTTGGTGAACAAATAAAGACAGACACATACAAGGTTGGAATCGTATTTATTTCCATATTCCACAAGCCTAGCCTCCTAAACATCGCGGCGGCCTGTCTGTGTGCTATGGGTTGCTGACGCTGATTTAAAGACGCTGTACAATGTTTGCTCATTATCGAGGGGTGAAAGTTTTCATACGAGGAGCTGGTTCAAAATTGTGTGCAAACATTCATAAACTACACACAGCTCCAGTCTGCAATATTCAGAAAAGGAATCCAACAAGAATCGTCTAACGTCTAGTATACGTTGTATTTTTATTTATCGACGTGTTCCAATATATCGTTAACTTGGATATTACGATGTCCGCTAGGGGTGGCAATAATGAAAACGCAAGTAATGGCGTCATGTGCGGACGGACGGCAGATTGATGGCTGGCGGCCGGGGCCCCGCCAGCCACCACGTAATTATACGTCACTGACAGGGCTGCCGCGCTGCCACTGACAGAGTATCATATCGCGACTTTTTGTTCCGCATGGTGTGGAACAAAAAAGGTTAATAGATAGAATAAGTGATAAGATCTAGGGACAAGCGTTAATAGGGGCAAAATATAGGGATCGTACTATGATAATAGTTAATAGTATCTCATTATAACACTATCTCTTATAACGTTTGATCAGCATTGTAATATAATTGTGGATGTGTGGCTAGAGAGGAGAATAAATTGTATTTATTTCTGTAAATTGGTTCAAAAAAACAGTTTTACACGTCATAAATAAATGATGTTTTAAAACTAGATGAGTTCAGTTATTATTAAAGCTTATAAAATAAAAATAAAACTGAAAAAAACTTTAAACCCTATTGTTGGGGTGGTCATCATCCCCTGTTAGTATTCGGTACAAGTTTTATGACATTTATTCGCATTATATCATTAGTAAATATACTTAAATATTAGCATGTTCCCAACTTTATAACGGAGAGCTTCCATAGACGTAGCTTAATAAACAAAAAATACCACGTGTGTCCTGTGTCCTGTATTTTGGACAGCCCTACAGCAGCACCGGACAGATGACGCTGTAAATTCTGTCTTTGTAAAGTTATAATAATAGGAAGCACTTAATGGAGCTCACGGCTATTCAGCTCCGATAAGATATGTGTCCCGGCTTTATACTGAGCCTATGATTCAGCTTGGAACATTTTACTATGCACTTCTCAAGGCCTTCAACACACGCCGGATTTTGAAAGATAATAAACGTAAATTCTTCAATGGAATGCAAAGGTGGTCGTCACATTCACTTGTGATAATAATATATATTCACTACCGTAAACTTAAAAAAAATGTAGCTTCTGTATCTAGATCAGAAAAACAAACAAAACTGAAACACCTGGCATAAACAGCGAAGTTAGACTTTTATTTTCCCTTAAATTCATAGTAATGAGCAAAAAAAAAACGAAAGACAGCGCGCGCGCAATCATTCACTCGCTCACTTCCCGTCGTTTTTATTTATTAACTTTTAAACTGAAACTGTCGGTAGGTATTTAATCGATATTTTCAGTAAATATCTCACTCTCGTTTTACCTGTAGAACTATTTATTCCTTTGCAAGATTAAAGAGGCTATAACAGAAAACACCATATGGGCTCCGATTCGATACGAAACCCTTGCTAACGGCCGAAACTAAAAGAAAAGAAAATTTGGAAAATCCAAAAGTGCACGACTCATAATGCTCATTTAATTATCCAATATAAAAAAAATAAAAATAAACTTAAGTCGTTCAAAATTAATTGCCGAAAAAACAGCTGTAGTAGGAAGAAGGTACTGCACAAGCACCCCTGGTGGAATAAATGTACATTATAATAGGTCTTTACCTATGAAATTGCCGTTTTGTATGAAAAAATTTAAACGATTTTTTTTCATGAATTTTTTATTTGTATTAATCGAAGTAATCACCCATGCAATCAATGCATCTTTGCCATCGCAGTGGCAGTTTATTGATGCCCTTCTTAAAGAAATCAGCTGGACGGGAGGCAACAAATTCTTCAAAGGCATTTTGTACTGCCTCTCGGGTATTAAATTTTTTTCCCGCCAAGAAGTTATCCAAATTCTGGAAAAAGTAGTAGTCTGTAGGCGCAAGGTCTGGTGAGTAGGGCGGATGACGGAGAGCTTCCAACCCCAGTTCTTGCAACTTGGAGACCGTCTGCTGTGCAGTATGAGGTCGCGCGTTGTCGTGCAGGAGCAGCGGAGACGAGCGATTGACCAATGCTGGTTGGAGATGCGCCAGCTTCTCCATCATTGTGTTCAGTTCTTCACAGTACACATCTGCAGTAATGCTCACCCCGTTTGGTAAGAAGCTGTGATGAATCACACCGGCGCTAGACCACCAAACAGTGACCATCACTTTTCTAGGGGTAAGTTTTCGTTTAGGGCATTGTTTAGGTGCTGAACCAGGATCCAACCAACTTGCTGAGCGCTTACGGTTATCAAACAGAATCCATTTTTCATCGCAGGTAACAATGCGGTTCAAAATTCCTTCATTTGTGTGTCTGTTGAGCAGTGCAAGGCACGTCTCGACGCGTACTTCGCGCTGGCGATCATTGAGTTCGTGGGGCACCCATTTGTCAAGCTTTTTTACCTTGCCAATTTGACGCAAATGGACCAATATTGTTTTGACGCTAACGTCGAAAGCTGCTGCTAATTCAGCCGTAGATTGTGTATCATCAGCTTCCACAATCGCCTTTAATTCGTCATTGTCGACCAAAGTCTTCGGACGACCGCGAGGTTCATTTTTCAGGTCGAAATTTCCAGAACGGAAGCGAGCAAACCAATAACAGGTGGTGCGTTGGTTTGTAGTGTTAGCTCCGTAAACGTCGTTGATGTTGCGTGCCGCTTGTGCCGCGTTGCTGCCACGACGGTACTCATATTCCATAATTACTCGAATTTTTAACGTATCCATGATGACGAAAAAGATTGAAATGCGATGAAAATGTAACACTAATCAATAAAGAAATGACTACTTTTAGAAAAAAAAATCCATGTTTTTAAAATAAAATTAATTTGAAATTAGAATTCTTAGCCAAACAAAAATTATTTTGATTTGAAATGGCCAGTACTGCAGAACGGCAATTTCATAGGTAAAGACCTAATATCTATAGATATATCACCATCCATATGTTAATTTTCTATGGATATATATAGATATACAGTCTTGTAGTTTTCGTTTTTTATTAATTGCAATTAAACGACACTGAATTAATTAATCATTCGCATTCAGTGACCTACAATCGTCGATAAGAATTAAAAAAAAAAAAAAATATCTCAAATAATGGATTTTTTCACAAGTTACAGTGTTTCCGGGTTTCACACATGACGGACAGGATTTTTTTTTGACCTATTTTGGTGTTTTTTCCAATTCTATTGCAGTAAATCAATTTTTTAAAAGTATGAAATTAATCTCCATTAAATTATCTCGATAATAGTATGCAAAATATCTTGATTCCGTGAACTAACAAGGCTATAATAATAAAAATAGGCGCCAAAATGAGGCGAAAAATTTTTTTCGATCGTAAAGCACTCTCTGATGCTTCGCATCATGAGTCGTGCAAAATGAGTGTGACAGTTGCTTAACTTAAATATATCGGTGGTCCCGTCAGTTTACTGGCGAGGGAGAGGTCGAATGGATAGGATAGGATACTTTACCCCGTTGTAAGTTCCCGTGGAATCATTCCCGACCTCCAGTCTTCCTCCTCTAGTCTTCTTTATAGCTATTCAGGAGCAGACGACAACCAACTGGTAAATAGGACCAGCACCCTACCTAATTGAAACACACTTTCAATCCGAATCTCAATCCGAGGCTTTTGAAGGAAATTCCTAATCCATTGCTTCTTTGAAAATTGCTGTTTCGAAAATTCGTCGAAAATTCGTCTGCTCAACAACATAATATCACAATGAGCGTGGCTAAACTGTCAAAATGAAAGGCATTGCGATTGATTGCCATTGTAGGTATGTGTATTAAGCAATTAGGTACCCCGCAGATGTGAAATAGTCGTAAAACTTAATAAGACAAAACCATCCCAATTTAAAAGTGTAACTGTTTTACATGTATCTACAGCCCGGAATGTAATGGTACCTATTTTTAAACGAATCAATTAATTAGCGAGCTCCTTAATTGAGCCATCGGCTTGTTTCTTAATTGACCACTTAATAATGCAGATTATTTACAGCTTTTATATGCCGATCGCAAATGTATATACTCGTTAATGTATTATAAATAAATACACGAGAGTAAGCTACTTGTTGCTGAAACAAGCTACAAACTTCCCGTTTGATAATAATTAATGACATTAAAATCAAACTGTTCGGGCAATCATTTGCATCGGTCTTAACTATTATCAACATAGAGCTATCAGCGAAATCTATCAAAACTATATATATTGTTTGACATAAGTAGCTTGTTGTACCCTTTTAAATCGACAATATACCAATCATGTCCCTTAATTACTCTATTAGTACTTGCACCTTCCAACCAATAAAACAAGAGCAGTTTGGTTCACAATCGTGACAACGCACATGATGCAGCTCCACAAGTTACTACCCATTAGTATTATAACAACCTGTTGGGACATGTTCTGCAATTTACACAATTATAAGTATCAGATACACCCTCGGCATTTAATGCCCTATATGGAAATAACTTAATACGACTTTTTCGTACCGACTCGTTTAAATAGTCGATTAGGTTAACGATAATAGGCGTCGATAACTATCGGCGCCATATTAAATTACTATAAAATACTACATGAAGGAGTGATTGTTGTACTATACGTTGTCATACGTATACTTAATAATCAAGCTGAAGAGTTTGTTTGTTTGTTTGTTTGAACGCGCTACTCTTTTGAACTACCAGTCGGATTTGAAAAAATCTTTTTGTATTTGATAGCCCAATTCTTGAGGAAGGCTATAGGTTACTGAACATATCGCTAGGACCCTTAGGAGCCGAACAAAAAGAAAAAAAGTCAGAAAGAATGCTAAGCGAAACCGAAGTAATATCGGGGGCCGGGCAGGCGACGCGATGTGACGGGGTGGGTCGGGAGAACAAGAAATGTCACGCGGACGCAGTCACGGGTAGAAGCTAGTAATAATAATAAAGCATAACGTCTGTGTTTCTGTTTTTAATAAGGATATTGTATTACTGTTGTTAGTTAGTGCAGTTTACTTAGGTGTCGGTTATCAAATTGTATGTATGTTCATGAGAAGCCATAATATCAAGCCAAATAACTTGTAGCTCTTTGCAACACATGAGAACCGAACCCCCGAACCGAGTGCTTCCGTCCATTAGACCAACAAGGCAATTTCTCAATAGCTGCTCGGAGTCTGAGAGATTTGTGCCCGGTTGATGGCAATAGGCTCGCCACCTACTACATGGAACTTTAACATACTTAACTGGCGAAATATTGGTGTTCTAGAGGTTCAACTTTGCCCAAACCTTCGAAGATTACATGATTCTTGTTATGTTAAGGATCCCAAGATGATTTTCGGTTTGTCGGATAATCGTGGATAGCGTTCCTCACTACATTTAAAGCAATCTGATAAACTATTCATATCAGGGTCACATCCGGCTTAATATGTTATTATGTATCAATCTTCACGTGATACAAAGCGATTGCGGTTTGACTTCCGCTGTCCAATTAAGTGGAAAACCTGTATAAAACGTTAAAAATGTTATTAGTCTTCCAAGCCTTCGAAAATTCGGATCTTCGCGAAAAGTCTCTAGATATTTAGATGACTATTGAAAATGCCAAGAGGTCGGTGTGCAACCTGCAGAACACCCTGTCTTAGATCCCCAAGATATACGTATTTTATGTAGAATTCTTCACAGCACGCCCAGTGCGGAATCCACCTTTTTATAGACTACTGGTTAGAGATACGCCAACGATAGTTATTTATCACTAAAATATATTCTAACGCGATATTTGCATAAATAAACAATTTAAAACTCTTATGTGCACGAACGGTCGTAAAAACGGCCGCCCTTTATTTATATACTGGCGGATAGCAAATTATATAATTACCTATATATAGTATACGAGCATTTTCCTATGAATTTATTTGGATTGATGCTCGTCGTAAATCTCAGAGATTATATTACACTTACTTCGGTATATTTTTATGGTATGTGTGGCATTTGAAAGCCTGTGTCGCATATTTGGAATTTGTCAATCTCAAGATTGAAAAGTCTTAAAAAAAACGGATAAGTGGGAGTTGAACTCGCGTGGAGAGGGTTCCGTACAATGAATATGTTATCTAATATTTTCCTTTTCTGAGTAAATACCAATAATTTATCCCAAGAACAAAGCAAGCATGAGCAAAGTAAGTATTTGATAAGCATGTACTTCCATGCATTCCAACTACAAATGTAAGTTTGTACGCACAGTATTCAGAGGATTTACTATGTTAAAACTATACTCTTTTTAGAGGTTTTCCTGTAATCTATAAGTAAAGAACTATTCTGTATTTTTTTTTAAAATTTTAGACTCATTCGTTTTTGAATAGTAAATTTTCATAAATTTTCTTAAATAAGTTTAATACAATTTATTTTTAAATGATGAAAAATTATAATTTGAGATCCTTTCATTTGATATGTCACACGGTACAGTTTGCGAAACTTTTTATTTACGTAACACGTCCGTGTTTGGGACATAAAAATTCACATGTGTACATAATTTCAACTTATTCGGTCCAGTCGATTCGGAGCAAATTGGCTGTGACAGACGGACAGACAGACACAACAAACCATATAAGGGTTCCATTTTTCATTCAGACGTACGGAACCGTAAAAATAAATCATGACTGTTGATTTTGGATTCGTCGCACTTTTATCGTCTCCCTAAACAATCCACCATCACACTTCCATCAGCAACTTCCCTTTACTACGAAGCAATCTGAAATAAATGCAATATATCGTGGTCAAGTTCACCAGCCATATCGGTCCGGTACTATACGGATAGGAAAACACCTGCCATATCGGTCCGGTACTATACGGATAGGAAAACACCTGCCATATCGGTCCGGTACTATACGGATAGGAAAACACCTGCCATATCGGTCCGGTACTATACGGATAGGAAAACACCTGCCATATCGGTCCGGTACTATACGGATAGGAAAACACCTGCCATATCGGTCCGGTACTATACGGATAGGAAAACACCTGCCATATCGGTCCGGTACTATACGGATAGGAAAACACCTGCCATATCGGTCCGGTACTATACGGATAGGAAAACACCTGCCATATCGGTCCGGTACTATACGGATAGGAAAACACCTGCCATATCGGTCCGGTACTATACGGATAGGAAAACACCTGCCATATCGGTCCGGTACTATACGGATAGGAAAACACCTTTTAATAAATGTATTGACTATGGAGTAATTCCTGACTTAATGAAGAGTAGTAAAATAATACCTTTGTTTAAATCGGGAAGCACATCAGACCCCACGAACTTTAGGCCAATTTCTGTGCTTCCCACCTTCAGTAAAATATTTGAAAAATTGATGCTAGATCAATTGCAAAAACATTTTAATAAACATAAATTATTAAACAGTAAACAATTCGGTTTCACAAGGGGTCGCTCTACTACCGATGCTGGCGTTGAGCTTCTTGCACATATTTTTGAGGCCTGGGAGAAGTCGCATGATGCCCTAGGTATTTTTTGTGACTTGTCTAAGGCTTTCGATTGTGTTTCTCATGATACATTGGTCAGGAAATTACATCACTATGGTGTTAGAAACACTGCCTTGGATCTTCTTATTTCTTATTTGAATAATAGGATCCAAAGAGTGGACGTTAACGGCAAGCGATCCGCGGGATCTATTGTCAGTATGGGAGTTCCGCAGGGCTCAATTCTTGGCCCATTTTTATTTCTCGTATATATTAATGACCTACCTTACCTTGTAAAGAACAGTCATGAAATAGTGTTATTTGCAGATGACACATCACTTTTATTTAAGCTTAAACGACAACGGACAGTTACTGACGATGTAAATAATGCTGTCGCTAAAATAGTGCATTGGTTTAGTGTTAATAATTTACTTTTAAACGAGAAAAAGACTAAATGTATTAGATTTCTAACACCGAACGTTAAACAGGTGAAAACCAATGTACTAGTAAATGGGACGGAATTGGATCTTGTGGACACCACTGTGTTCTTAGGTGTTACTTTGGACTCGAAGCTACAGTGGGGCCCACATATAACCAAATTGTCGAAGCGGCTGAGCTCTGCAGCCTACGCGGTCTATAAAATCCGTCATTTGACTGATGTCGAAACAGCCCGATTAGTATATTTTAGTTATTTCCATAGTGTAATGTCGTACGGCATTTTGCTGTGGGGAAATGCAGCCGACATTCAGGCTATTTTTGTGCTGCAGAAACGAGCCATTCGAGCAATTTATAACCTTAGTTGTAGGCATTCACTGAGGGATAAATTTAAGGAAATAAACATAATGACTGTCGCATCTCAATATGTATATGAAAACCTTATTTATGTAAAAAAGAATATTAATCTATATTCTAAACACAGCGACATTCATAACATAAATACTAGATACAAAGATTTACTTATTGTGCCCTCGACTAGGCTCCAAAAAATTAGTAATTCATTTAAGTGCCAAAGTATACGTTTTTACAACAAACTCCCAAGTCTTGTTAAAGAACTGAGCCTCAATAAATTTAAATCATTTATTAAACAGAAACTCTGTCAAAAAGGTTTCTATAAAGTTAAAGATTACTTGGATGACAAAAAGGCTTGGGATTAATTAAGCTACTTCAATGTACCCCCAAGCAACAATCCATTTTATACTGTGATTATGTGTTTTGGAATTAATAATGTCATTTTTATTGAATTACATGACATAACATATTAAGATTTTTTGATGACATTTAAAGAGAAACCTGTCTGTGAATGTAAGTAGCATGCAGGCTAGATTAAATACATGATATTCATTTTAATATTGTGAATGTGAAGACTATGTGGGTCATTGTTGTTTTTTTTTTTTTTTTTCCTTCAGGTAGTTTTATCTTAGTCTGGCAGTTTGAGTAATTTTTGTGGCCTACCCAAATGTCCTTTCTTTGGTATTGTTCGTTGAATCGTTGAGCTCCTTAAGTTCTGAGTTGAGCTGCACGATTACTGACAAATGCGTGCACTGACTGGACAGGTCCACTCAATCTGTGTGGTTTTTCTTCAAAATACCATTTCAGACAAATCTACATGGTCTTCACATGATCTGACCAAGATTATGTCTGGACTTTAAAAGAGACTGTGACCTCTGAGTTTGTTTCGGCCTTTCTTCTCAGAGTAGTCAGATAGGAAACGCCGACCTCATCTAGTTTTAAAATATCATTGACGTGTAAAAGTGTTTGTACAAACCTATTTACAGAAATAAAATCATTTATCATTTATCATTTACCTGTTATTGCGTGATTTTAAGATTTGTCCAAGGCTTTCGACCTCGTGTCTTACGACCTTCTGTGGGGCAAGCTAAGAAATGAGAAAAAAGTAGAAACTGAGGTTACCTCTCTACTAAACTTTTGGTATGAAAACCAAATAAATAATGTTAGGTGGGCAGGGACTCTGTCCGAAGAATATAAATTGGAAAGTGTGGTGTGGCAGGGCCTCTTCAATTTATACATTAACCAGCTGATTTTTGAGCTCAACAATACTGGCATCGGCTGTCATGTTGATGGTGTTGCTATGAACAACATCAGCTGTGCGGACGATATGATATTGCTGAGCCCATCGATCAGTGCTTTAAGACGTTTATTGAAGGTGTGTGAGGACTACGCGGTGACTCAAGGGCTTAGGTATAATGTCACTAAGAGTGAGTTTATTGTTTTTAAAGTTGGCGCCAGAAGAGACTTGAATATCGGCACATGGGCACATTAGCTAATGAGATGCACGGCTGCATCTCATTAGCTAATGTGCCCTTATAGCGAGTCTCAAAATTTAAATACCTAGGGCATTGGGTCTCCGGGGACCTATGCGATGACCTAGACATAGAGAGGGAGCGCAGGGCGCTGTCTGTTTGAAGTATTATGCTGGCCCGGAGGTTTGCACGGTGTACTTTTGATGTTAAAATGACGCTTTTTCGAGCTTATTGTCAGAATTTCTACATCTGCAGCCTCTGGGTCAAGTATACACAGAAGGCATACAGCACTCTGCGTGTACAATATAACAATGCCTTCAGAATGCTTGTGGGGCTGCCGCGGCATTGCGGCGCTTCGGGTATGTTTGCCGATGCAGGGGTAGATGATTTTTATGCCATCATTCAAAAGCGATGCGCTTCTCTCCAGCACAGAACACACGTCAGCCATAGCATGTTGAGGGCATTGAGTGACCGGTGGAACAGCCCGATGCTTGGCCGATGGGTGAGTCTGCACACACAGGTCTGCTGTATGTATGTAGTTATGCGGGCAAATAATTGTTTTCTTTTTGTTTCTATTATATTTTCTTTGTGACTGTATGTGTTGCTAACAATAGTTTAATAAGTAGTTTTATGGACCTCAAGGTCTGCTAATAAAAGTTTATTATTATGATATCGGCTGATATATTCATTTAACAAAGCAACATTAGTTTGTCTACGTTAACAATGTAGGCACGCTATTTACAGCCTACCTTCCCGATGTAATGATCCAACCTTCTGTTTCAACACCCATCGCGCGTCGTTTGCAATGATTGCCTATTCAAACCAAAGCTACAAAAGCAATACCAGTAGCACAGGGAGACCCACGGACCCACGGACACCGATGACCCACGGATATCGATGGGGAGACCTTAAGTACGTAGTACCCATGTACGAATTATCTTGGCCAAAACTTGCTGAGGTCGATGATGCCTGCGTTTTATGAGAATTGCATTACGATTTCGATGTTTCTTTCTTTGATAGGTACACATAACATAACATGACATATCATCACGTATGTTGTCCCCGAAGGGTAAGATAGAGGTAAAATAAGAACTCAGCCTATAGCAGTACAGTTCACTGCTGGAGACTTTTGGCTCTTTTAAGTTGCGCCATAATAACCGGGTCACCACTTTCTGCATCCTTCAAGTCGTTAGTCCACCCAATGTTTGATACTGATTCTACCTCAGACCACACAGCACTACATCTTACACCTGCATAAAACAACCTACAAGCTGTTCTTCTCAGTACATTATTGCTAATGTCGCAAGCGTGAGGCTGGTCTTGCGCCACTCTCGTAAATCACTCCGCGACAGCCGCCATGTTTATTGTATGAAACACGATTACTGAGGATTAACTTCTTCGTCGCGTCGCGGACATCCACGTGACGTATCGACTTTGTTACTAACCGAAATATGGAAGAAGACGCCAGCGATTAGTTTTTTCAAAATGATGTGTCCCGTTCTGACCGGAAACATTAAGAAAGCTCCTGTCAATGATGATGCACCATCATGTATTTTTTATAACATAACATACATAACATAACATCACGCCTGTATTCCCCTAAGGGTTAGGCAGAGTTGTACCTATAGCACACCCACATTTCGCTAGTTATGTTTAAGTCCCATGTAATAGGGGGCGAGCCTATTGCCATCAACTGGGCACAAATCCAGACTCCGGGCTGCTACCGAGAAATTCCAGATGGAAAAACCCAATAACACTTTGCGCGACCCGGGAATCGAACCCAGGACCTCATGTTCAGCAGTAGCTCTTGCGACCACTGGACCAACGAGGCAGTCCTATTTTTTATAACTGCTGCGTAATATCGAGCAGACTTCCTAAATTCAAAAACCTATATAACTATTTCTTCATCTAGGAAACGTAAAATTAAGGCCCAAAGTCTTAACTTAGCATCATTATATCCAGAATAATGACATTGTGATTATTTGGGATATTCCAATGCTGCTAATCATCCAGTCAGCCAGGCAAAACAGGAATCAAATACCTGTCGCGATTCCAAAACATAGTGTACGAGTCTAACGGTTCATGTAGTAGATCTTGCCTGTTCGCTACCACTACTGCCGAGTCTTACAAATTGCATACTATCCAACATTAATTAGCATCCAATTTAGAATCAAGCCTATCAGTACAGTTTGTACAACTTAAATGGACTAAATAAAACAAACAAAAAGTGTTTTCTGTAACATTCCGGAGTACGTCGCTCCAGATAACCGCACGCTGAGTATTGAAACGGAATAATTCCGTCCGTGCGGTATCAAGTCACTGATATCAAGAGAAATTATTCAAAAGATCGCCGGAGCAAACCGGTCGACAAAGCGGCCGCAGACAAGAAAGATACTTTTTAATCTTTTTGGTGAGTAATTCTGGGGCCCCCAGTTAGCATGATACTGCGGCATGTGTGGTTTCGACAAAATAATGTCAATAAAATTATACTTTCTTTTAGCAATTCAGTTTATTCAATTTTCTGTTTTCAGCTACAGCAGACACACTGAGTACACACACACACACACACACAGAGTGTTTTCGTCATAAACACAGTCTGACAACTGGCTTTCATGACCCAAAAATGATCTATACTCCTGCAAATCTTCCACACATCTGTATGAGTAGTCACCTCAGTATGCAATCCATCCATGGTTTCTTTGGTTTGGCGCTTTTATCACAGCGATCTACATGACATACTTAACACTTTTCTTGTCACATGCTCGCGTCATCATAGAAGAGTATGATGACGCGAGCATGTGACAAGAAAAGTCAATGAAACGAAATTACCCAACATCCCTTTAACATCGCTTGCGTCCCAGTCTACCTCACTTCTGAACGAGCATTATCGCTGTTGAATTTAATTAGTTTTAAAACTCATGAATAATTCACATAAATAAATATAGTTTGCAATACAGTAGAAACTACTTTAAACTAACTGATAACTACGAAACATTTGTGTTTATTCCCTTTAAGGACTTACGAGCCGTCGGTTTTCCGAACGATAATTTAATCGACTGCGATATCGATTGTGATTTAGTATGACTCGCTGATTTGCTTATATTATGTTGAAATACTATTCGATTAACTAGATAGATTAACTTGTGTGGTCCCTAATCGAATAATAATGAGCACGACTCTTTTAGTGGGTGTATCTTCAGCAGATTTGTTTGAGGATCGCCAGGTGGATTAAAGGGGAACAAATGTTGTCGTGCTACAATACCTAGGTATTCAAAACCAGCCAATCGTTTATTTTTCTATAGAAAGAGTGCTGCTTAAATTATTAGCACATCCGTTTGTTCACGTGTAAATATGATGGTTCCCTACAATTAACTTTGACAACTTCTAAGTGAACGTTTCCTTCGCCTCTTCTAATAATCTCTACACTTTATAACTAGCATACTGTCCTGTTGGCAACCTAACAATCTGTCACTGCTCGTATTACAGAACATTATATTAAGAAAGCGACTCATATCGTGTCTATAAGAAAGCCAAGGCGAAGGTGTTCACCCGTCAACCTGTGACGTATTTCATTATGAATTTAAGACTGAACAAGTGAACATTCAATGTCATTCATAATGAACGGAAGTTATGCCCACAGACCATGCAGCTACTCGTAGTTAATTACCAGTAACCGGCGACCAGCGACGTCACCACCCCGCGACCGGAGACATTGGTGCTGCTTCAGCGACCATAATGCTCCTACGAATCATTTCCTCTTTACATTTCCTCCATAATCGGTGTTCCTCATTGACATTGATGCATGACTGGAGCTTGTAATGACATAAATGGTGAAAACAAACGGTGTTTATATTGAACTATAGACATAGGCAGTATTAGCAGCATTGTCACATTTTGGTGCTTTTATGCCATGTTAAGTATTCTGTTCGAAAACTAGTATAATAATCCAGAAGCCCAAAATTAAATCAAAATCATATACAGTTTAATGAAACATCATACTTCACATTAAAAGCAATAGTTACCGGTTAAATGCAAATTATCATTATTCTGTTTAAAGCCATATTTATTGTAACAAACAATAGAACCTAAAGAAATATGGAGGCGTAGTAAACTGCATAGTTTATCGTTTTGTGTGAATGGGTTTCTGTTGGACAGTTCTACTCATACATCAACATAACTGTATCCCGTGTTGAACATACATAACAAAGGTTTTACAAGGCTTTCTACTGTCATCAAACATGAGCAATGCGGTACTATGGGCAATGGCTTCTTTACTTGGAGATTCCATGATGTTTATACAACACTGGGGACTAGAAATACACATACCACTACCCTACTATAGTAAAGTTACTACCGTTTTACTCTAAGTTATGGATCGTGCTAAACGTACCCAAAAAAATATAATTGGATTAGTCGAAAAAACGGGTTGTTTATTAAAGATTAATACGAACATAATTTATTGCCTCATTTGGACATGAATAGTTATTAAACTTTTTACAGCCTTTCAGTCGTTTCTAACTTTTTATTATCTCAAACAATTTTACTTCTAATATTATTTTACATTCGCAAGACTTTAAAATACTATAAATTTATAAATCGTTACAAAATGTTGTAAGCAGCTCCATTTCAATGCCATATCTTACGCACATTTCCAGCGGTTTCTCAAGCAAATAGCGCAATATCAGTAGATCTCAAGTGCGTGATGGCGACCTAACTCTCGCAGCGGGGGCCTGCGCCCGCACAGCCGATCGATGAGGCACGCACGTTATGATACCAATGAACTGTTACGCTTAGTTCGGGCTCAAGTGAATCAGACTTGTGATGTCATTCTCTTTGTGGTTTGGTGTAAGGGGAAAATAGAAAAACCAAACTTTTAGGCGTTGCTGTTGATAGTTTCACGTGTCTGTTGTGATGTGTAGAACACCGGAAAAATATCTAGTTGTACTTGTTTCGTTCAAGAAGTTAACAAAGTTAAAACATAAAAGGCAGCACGAGCGGAACATAACATAACAAAAATATCGAATTATTGTAACTATAACTTCTCAAGCCATGGCATTACGAAAGCGAGTAAACACTCCATTAAATTATAGTTTAAATTATAGTTTAGCACTCGTAGGCGCAAACTACTAATGACGACCCACGTTAGTTAACACATACTTACATCATCTAGGATAATTAAACTTCAACCTCCCTCAATTACGGCATTCCAGTACATTAGTAGATTTGCGGAGATGACTCCCGGCAACAGCTAGTTCCTTGGAAAGCGAACATTTTCACCGTACCTACTAGTGGGGCTACTAGTACACTTGTCCCTAATTAATTAAACAAGATACAGCCGACAGCTATCTTGTTAATTATCCCGTGAAGACTCTATCACAGTAGCTATTAAATAGCGGTAATGATCGACGCGATTTCACCGAGCACCTATGATGGTGGAAAAGCGCAATCGTGTCGCTGTAATATAATTCGAAGATCTCTTAACGATGGTATAATGTTATCTAATACTGTGATTTAACTTTAATTCACCTTCAAATCTATAGAATCTAAGTTTGAATAATTTGAATCCCAGATATCAAAATCTTTTTAGTACGAATCTGTATATTTTTTTGTAGGTCCGTGGAATAGATAAAAGAGCTCTGACTATGCCCAAAGTTGATATAATTATAGGGTTTCAAACCCAAAGCTTTGCTAAGCTTTTGTGAATGGCGCAAGTATTTTCCGTTACATAAATTGAAAATTGTTATTAAATTACGAACCCAGCTAAAGTCATTGCACTTGTAACTAAGGCTCACATTATTGGCCAAGTGCGGGGCGCGCCGGCGCGCGCAGCGTAACGGACAGGTGCACGGGCGCTCAGGGCGGAGGGCGCGCATACGCCGTGACGCGGAGTTCACAGGCGCCAACACCCAACGAGAAATGGGAATTCAACCAGTAATAGTGGCCATTATTTAAATAGTTCAGCGTTTGTTTGAAATTGGAATTGAGCGATAAGGTCAGATCGGTAATTCTATCGAAATGAAAACAAGACTTTGCGCTTTACTTTGCATAAGCAATGTACATAAATGTATCCAATTCTGGTGTCCATAGATCCACTTTCAATTCAGAAGGAGAGGAAATGATGCTTGCAATAAAAAATCGCATGGTGCCGAAATCAAGAAACATTAGTAATCTATGCCAAAATTGTGTAACAACATAACCACGGGTTTGTTTCCGTACAACATTCACATGGTTACAAATTGTTCCCACAACATTACGAATAAATCTCAAGATGCCCTGAATCCCACGAGGGACTGGTCAGGCGCAAATTGTCACCCATCACGGCGAACGGCGTGCCCTTGCGTGAAGTCGAGCCAGAGAACTGATGAGTCATCGATCATTCATATGCTCAGACAGGTTGAATGATTTCTTGTGATTTGAGTTGTTATTACGTTACGAGCTTCTTTGATTGATTTTAATGAACTTGAGAGCGCTCAGTGATGTTGTTTCTATTTTTCCTCGAATCTATTATCTATTAGGTGCCAATCAGCTGCAGTATTTAACCGTTTTACAAGAATAGAAAATCTATGGAATTGTGAAACGAAACTAAGCACTTTAGCTATATATAGAATTACAAGCCGTGTGCCCCATGGGATTTAACATCGGCAAAATGTACAAACTTTCATCTCCTATTAAACCCCTGTAGGGAAGTTTGAAATTTCAAAAATCCTTCCTTAGTACTCATGTTTGTTACATAAGGAACTCTTGTGAAAAATTTCATGCATCTAGACCCCACGATTTAGTCTAAGCCTTGAGTTTCAGTGAATGTGGAAGAACTAGAAATAAACGTGATTTTAGCTGTATAGTATATGCTTTTTTCAATGAAGTGCCTACTAAAGTAAAAAGTTACAAAGTGTTGTGCCATAAAGAAATTTCTAGTCAGTCAGTTTTGGCACTTTTCCAAATGCACGTGCGGGTTTGTTCGAATCCACGTGTCAATTGGAAACTTCATACTGCTGCTCAAAGGCAAATAATGAATAGGTAATAAGGAAGTAACACCTGAACAAACACCTAAATGTTTCTCATTAATGCTAAATTAACGGAAATATCTAGGAGCACGTCTTAGTCAATAGGTCACAGATCACACTGCAATATCAAAGGCAGTTATGAATTTCAAGGCATTTGTAAGAAAGCAAGTCTGTTTTATAAATCTCAATCAAGTTTCTCTTCGTTGCACCTTTACCAACAAAACATATATCTTGCAATTATTCCGTTGTGCAATCACTAAACTGTTCCAATAGAAGCCAAATGGACAATAACTTGACAAAACAGTTGATTCCCAGTTAGGACATTAACCTTTGGAACATTAATTGACTTTCATCTAGATTTCCGGGCGAGTGCTCATCAGTAATACAGCAAGACTAAACTGTCAAATACTTCACTTTGACTGCGGAATGTGGGGAAACTTTCGATTCCGAACGTTCCACCACTTTCCTCCACCTGCCGCCATCATCCGCTCTACTGGCTGAACGTGATAATCTAACCACTTTGGGTTACCTGGTTAGCGAAACCAGATGGTTATTGGATTGGATGAGATGCCAACAAGAAAATGCCTAAGAGATTTTTCGAGAACGATTAAGACAGTATAATCTATCGCCGAAGAACGATTGACAATGTCAACAAAAACTCGTCATCCATAAACGGTCGATAAATCTCACTCAAGTCATAATTGTCATTTCCTTCGCAAAAATAATGTTATATCAGTTGTATCAATAAATCAGTTGTATCAATGTTTTTATGAATCAGTTAAATGTTTGTACCTAAAGCTCTATACAGCTCGACAATTTTCTGGTACCAATTATGAGTCGTTAAGTAACTTTTCTTTTTTCTTAGTGAAACATATAATAGGAGCTACTTAGCTGGTTATCTTTATCGTTAGTTCGCGAGCGGAACAAGAGCGGCAAAAGGCTAAAGCGCTCGATGAATTAGCAATGCAGCGCTGCAGAGGTGCGGCATTAGAAGCGGTGACGTCACGTACGCTAATGAGTGCGGGATGCCGCGCGTGCGCACCGCTCTCGCGTCGCACGATGTATACCTACGCTGCTACGCGCTGTTAGGCTAACTACAGACTTAACGACTTGACCGTCATTTTGTCTAAAGTACGCTTATTTCATCATTATCATCCGATACCAGACCCCCAATGCGTGCTAACTGCTGGTACATCATAGGATATGAGCAAAATCGCAGTATCTGATTTATTGCTGTCTTTATCATCGTCCCTGCCCTCAGTGTCATCTACCTTACGTAGGTCTGTCGATATTTTACGTAAGTATACGTTACTTTGTGCTGGTGTTGTATTTTTGGGTCAATCCAAACCAGTCTACCTAATTGAGTTAAAAACACGCACATTTCCTTATTACTTTGGTCAGGACATTACCATGTTACCGTCTTATTCGGAAAGATCGTTTGAATCAGCCTTAATGTATTATATAATCATAATATTTTTTATGGTGATTAGTATTGTTTGGTGACAATAATAGTGCCGTCAAATTTAATGGTTTTCTAAAACTTTTTGTCAAAACTCTTACGGTATAGACTAATTTAATTGCGTAGATGCTTTAAACGAGTCACAAATTCACGAACAAACTAACGATATATCTTTCAGTGGATGTTTCATTAAGCTTTTATTAATCATTAGTGTTCATCTTTACCACCGTGGAATCAGCTTCCTAATCATTTAAATACGGTACTTTTAAAACAATCATAAATATGTTATGATCTTATGTGGTGTGGTGTGGTTAAGTTAAAGTTGCAAACAGGTTTGATATTTTGTGCATTGGATTGAAGGTCAGAAAAGTAATATGTATCTGTTCAGTCACGCGCATAGTTGAACATAGTTGCCATGAGTTCAAAAGATAGAGCTTTCTTACAGTTATCATCTAGTAGGGATACGTCCTCCAATGACCCATAGTGACTATCTACCATAACGGCTCTTGGTTGTCCAGCTATGCACTAATGAGCTGATACAATTAATATGCAGTAAAAAGAAACACGATCATTAACATTAATTAATTTAAGTTTTCCCAAGTTAAAAGTACTTTTCGAGTCCACAGCAACATGCAGGCAATCTCGTAGCTATAAAATGAATACGAGTTAATCCGTGGACAGCCGTAGCCATAGATTATACACTTTTATACCAACTGGGTCGTAAGCACTGCCCGCTTGTGCTGAAGTATCATGGGATTAACGCCGCTCGTTTCCGTCTCAAAGACATTTGCACTCTATACGATATAATATTATGATGACTGGTTGCATACCTAATTATTTGATATGGTTTGTGGAGACGTGACTGAACTTTAACTTAAACCTGCTATGGCGTAGCGTTAGGGTATGAGTAATGACTTAAAATTTATTATTTTGTTTTCTCAAAGTAAAATGATGAATTGCCAAACATAAGTGATAGTGGGCAGGGCACATTGCTTGCAGAACAGATGGCCGATGGGGCCGAAAGGTTCTGGAGTGGCGAGCGCGTACCGGAAGACAAAGCGTTGGAAGGCCTCCCACAAGATGCACTGATTGATGACCTGATGAAGGCCGCAGGAATCCGCTGGATGCGGGAAACACAAAACCGGTCGAAGTAGCGGGGCTTGGAGGTGGCATATGTCCAACAGTGGACGTCTTTCGGCTGAAATAATAATAATATATCTTTATTTCAGACATACGTCCATACATTTTAACACAAATAAAACGTTAGTAGGGTTGTTAGTAGAACACATAAAAATACAACTAAACAGGGTGTTAGTAATTTGTTAGTACAAAAATCCAGATCTTAGTAGTATATATTACAACTACTACTCAGTCTATTTCCTGTTACTGAGCAAGTGAACACTCGCCCAGTAAACCGTAAACGGACCGTTTATTTTGCACGCTAACGTTCTGAGGACAGTGTTGGTGCTACCACGGACCCTGCTCATCATCGATGCGGTTCTTTTTCTGATGATAGAGAAGAAATCATCGATGGAAGCTCCCGCAAACATTTCGGAAGCACTGCAATACCTGGGTTTCTTCAACACTGCCCTCAGAGCATCATTGTACTGAACACGCAGGGCGTTGTAAGCCCGCCGCGTAAAATTGATCCACAGACTGCACGTGTAGAATGACTGACAGAAGGCTCTGAAAATAATGATGATGATGATGAAGTAAAATGAGGTTCAATGATTTTATAAAGCAGGTACTTAAATACTGTGACAAAATGTAAATGATCGTTACAGTGTGCAAAGCCAGAATAAAAAAAACACAATATGTTAAATTTCTCGTAAGTGAAAAAGTATTTATAGAATAATGGAGTTCTGGAAAAAGTCAGCTTACAAAATGAGCAAGATAACATAACATTAAAGTAAGTAAAGTGTTGCTCGATAGTGTTTTTATTGTTTTTCTCCATAGCTTAGAGCGGGTCCTAGCGTAGCAAAGGGTAATTGTGAGTCGTGACCGCGAGCGTGGGAATAATCGTCCAGACAGTTTCATATCGTTAATATTGCCAGCATAAATATGTAACAGAAAACGTTAAAAAATAACAACCAAAACGTTCGCACCTCTGCGAGTAGGTAACATTTCATGGAAAAAAAAACAGCACATGTAGGTACTATGTTTTCCGAAAAAAAGATTTGTTGCAAATAAATTGCTAGCATCAAAATATCGGGTTACTGACACTACTTTGTATATATTAGAAAAAGTTTCACAAAGGGTTATTTTAGAAATAGCCCTACCAGCCATGCATTGTGCTGACCCCATTTGTTTGGCGTGAGTGATATAAATGAGTGTACGGCACTGTGGGCCGGGGTCCGGGCCCGCGACCGGCTTTGTACTAAACCTGTTCTGAATTAAACATTTCTAAAGCAATCGCCGGGGAAATGCTATTTTTTATTCGAGTAACGTCATTTATTTATGTCAGAACCAGAAGATATAGTTAGCAGAGATTCGGTTTATTTTATGATATCTGCATCAAATCAGAACTTGTTATATTTTTGTACATTTAACAATACCTATTGAAACACTGTTTCAGATTAGATAGAGTTGAATATATTGTGTGGAACTGTAATTGTCTAATCTAACGTAAGCTGATTAAAGTGAGTATTCCATTTGTCACTTGAACGTAGGTAGGTCTTCGGTTCGTGCATTTAACAACATCACGCAAAAAATATTGTTTGATGAATGTTATTGATACGTGTAACTCAGTGACTGCCAGTAAATCCTAAGCATATAAAGCCCATTATCTAAAAGCCAGGCACCAGCTTTGTTTAGCAGGCGCTCTCAAACGCCCATCATCAGTTTACTAAAGTACTCTTTTCAAGAGTCGACATGCCTAAGCCCCAACACAATGTTCGTATACTCAAAACAGGAGCATACTCCAATACACTCAAATAATTCACTAAAAACATAATTCGCTTATTCCCCTAGCATTAGCATTGCGAATTCCCCCAAAAATATCGCATGCGTCCCTAACATTGTAAGCTCAGACGCAATAATCGTAAACTCGTCATAACTCAACGTCATGCGTTTGACATGACGATCAAAAGCGATCGAGTTGTATTGTCATAGTATTCGGAATGATCGAGCGTGTGCGGGAGCACATAACAGGGTGCTCTCAATAACATGTGTATACTTCATCCAATGCTTAATGCGAGGGAACGCTGAATGAACGTGGGTCGTGGTGTAAAGGTTAAGCAGAGCTGTTTCGATTGGTTTTACCTTAACAGTCGCAAAACGTACGCTTTTGGAAATGGTATATAAAAAAACGGGTGCTCGTGAGAACTGTTGCCCCAGTTACCATACCTGACCATGGTTATTTTTGGACGCAGTTCGTATATTTTTGACTATCCATGATGCTGTCTTGTTCTAACCTAACCTAACCCATTTGGTTGGGATCCCCTGGCTTAGTTATTGCGACCAATTTGACTACCGCCAAGACCGACAAATCCGGGACGGTTCACAATTTTACAGGTGATAAAATCGGATAGATTGTGAACCCTGTAAGTGCAGTTTGTTCACAAGTGACGCTTTGACATGGATAGATTATAAACTATTGAAAAGTAATACGTTATATTGTAAGCAGTATGGAACTGTTCAAAATTTATCGAGAGTTTACATTCTCGCGAGATAAATTATAAACTATCGGTGTTCATAATCATACGGTGACATATACATGTTATTGACCAAGTAATAAATACGGGCATTTTTCATAATGCCCGCGCATTGTGAATAATGACAAGCGTAGTCGACGGAGCCCCGCTTCGCCGGGCGGGGGCCCGGCGAAGCGGGGCACTTCTGGGTGGTTTAAAAAAAATAACCACGAAGGGGATGGCGAAGACTTTCAGAACCCGCCATCCCCTTCTAACCTAACCTGTCCGAGTCGGGGTGCCCTAAATCCCGAGCTGGCTTCGCCCAATATGAGAGGGCAGTGTGATAACATACACGAGCGAGCGAAGCGAGCTCGGGACTTAGGTCACCCCGACTTGGACAGATTAGATTAGAAGGGGATCCCTTCGTTGTTATTTTTTTTTAAACAACGCAGAAGTAGGTGCCCCGCCAAGCGGGGCTCCGTCGATTACGCTTGTCATTATTCATAATGCGTGGGCATTATGAAAAATGCCCGTATTTATTACTTGGTACATAACATACACACTACACAGTGCGATTTCAACCTAATACCCGCTTTCGTCTTAATCATTACTGTTTTTAGATGGACTGGTGATCACACTATGTAATTTGTAGCAGGCAGATCTTCAACCTATCATTCCCTTTTAAGGGCGTGAAACCTCACGGCTATTAGAAAATCGGAAGAGGGATTTTACTCAATCGATATGAAAAGTTGATGATTCGACCAAAGTAACGGCATTGCCAATGCACATAATATCACACAAAGGAAACTAAGCAATAATTATTTCCGGCACTAATTCAAACACAATTCAACGATTGAAAGAAAGCTCAATTGTTCGTTTTCTACCTATTGAGAAATCTATGATATCGCTCTGTTGCTCCCGTTGGGCAAACAAACAATCAATCGGACAGGAAATCGGCCAAAAGTAATCGGATCTTGTACAAGCGGCGGCGGCAGCGCGTGCGCAGGACTGCTCTATTGTTGCCGCGCACTCGTGGGTTACCGACGCGCGACGGCGCGGTGTCGGTAAAACTCCTGGTTTTAGGGTTACTAGGCTAATCAACAAAAAAGAGAGATTATGGGCCCAAGACATGAACTGTATCATCATCTGTAGCAATCATGCTATGGTTAATGGGTGTTTGTCAAGTAGGTATCCAGTTTTTAATGGGTCAACATTTTTGATAGTTCTGATTATTGTCATCATTATCATTGGCAGTCTTGTTTCAGCAGCTGCTGACAATTCCGCACTAACAATACAAAGAATAATTTATTTATTTTAGTACATGTAGGACTTACAGCTAATAAAAACAGATAAAAAAGGTCACCACAAATCATATCAAATCAAAAGTCATTTATTCAAACTAGGCTGAGGATCAGCACTTTTTGAACGTCAAAATTACAATAAGACAGTCCCCCGCACGCCCGCCCTTCACCACTTCCTAGTGCTCTCGCTGGGGAAGTGGCGCAACAAACTGCCCAGCAGCACAGCTATCTGTTCAGTTAGACGAACGTGATTCTATACAATATATATTTTATTGTATTATAGGTAAATTGTTGACACACGTTGCGTCCATTAACCAAGTTCCATTAAAATTACCATTGAATACAGAACCGCAACTTCAAACGCTTAAAGTAAAGTCTGACTAAGTATAATCCGCTTCTGAAGAATGTACAAAAAAAAACGCTCTTTTTTGGTCGGTACCAACCCTGGGCAGCGTCACGGGCTTTGTTCGGTGCGCCGGCGCAGCTACCGAGCTCGCCCATTAACAGTGCCATTGTTCTGCCGACCGCCGTAGGAGGATCAGTACATTACTATGTAGAGAAGGCTCACTCCTAATGATGCTACACAGGTTATTGAAATCCGCTATTGGAGACAATGTGTATCTCCATACCCTTTCCAGGTTGATAAACCAGACAAAAACATAAGAGACTTCTATCAGCACTGATGTTCAAAGTCATCTAGGCTAGCGGGCGGGTTAACAAAGATAAAGAGAGAAAGAGCTTGCGGTGCTGGTTAACAAAGATGAAGAGAGAAAGAGCTTGCGGTGCTGGTTAACAAAGATGAAAAGAGAAAGAGCTTGCGGTGCTGGTTAACAAAGATGAAGAGAGAAAGAGCTTGCGGTGCTGGTTAACAAAGATGAAGAGAGAAAGAGCTTGCGGTGCTGGTTAACAAAGATGAAGAGAGAAAGAGCTTGCGGTGCTGGTTAACAAAGATGAAGAGAGAAAGAGCTTGCGGTGCTGGTTAACAAAGATGAAGAGAGAAAGAGCTTGCGGTGCTGGTTAACAAAGATGAAGAGAGAAAGAGCTTGCGGTGCTGGTTAACAAAGATGAAGAGAGAAAGAGCTTGCGGTGCTGGTTAAGGCAAGGAAAAACGAAGGAGGGTTTTATCTGTTATGCCTGTCCGTACTTTAGCACGGATATGTGTGATATATCACACTTCCAACATAGTGTACCTTCTGTATCTTTGTCTAAAGTGTGGTTACATAGAAATAAAAACGATTCCTTGAATGTCTGCAGTGAGGGGGCCAACCGTTGGTTGCCAATTTGAATATTCTTTGATACGATCTGCTGTTAATTAATAGGGTTATAAACTTTGTTGCGCTTAACTTTGAGTGCTTTTAAAAGAATAGATATGTCTACTAATTCCCCGACATTTCGGGCGAATTAATTTTCAAGAGCTTCTTAAATATAGTAACATAATCCAACTACCTATAAGCAAATTGTTTTTTTTTTTAAATAAGTACCTTTAATGAAATCAGTTATTACAGGTAGCATAAATATACGTGCCACATTCGTAAGTGCGTGTATTTGATTACCTAGCGCTTGTAACTCAACACTATACGGCTCATTGTCATTAAAAACTAATACGCTCAAATTGCTTTCTGTAACTCGATGCCTGTACACCCTGCGGCTCAACTTCCAACCAAATCTGTTCGAGTATTTTTTAATAAACCTTTCATCATTCAATATTGAACATTAAGCGAGAAGAAACAAGGTGTGGATTTGAAGTGACGCAGGTAATTTGTAAAACATGATAAAAAAGGTAGGTAATTCTTTGATATGATCAACGGTTTCTGCGCATTCTTTACGAGGGGCGTGTTGAGGGCTCGAGGGCAACCCTACAGGGATAGTTTTGTTCCCATTCTTTCCCTTATGTTAGGGTTCTAATATTTGCATTTTAGATTTTGTAAAGACATGTTTATAGCAATGTTTTAATCCATTTTTATTGAGTCAGAGAGTTATTTGGATCAAGGGCAAAGTATAGGCATATTTTGCTATTATTATAAGTGCCTACTGTGGGTACATTGCATTTTTTATTAATTGAGAAATTTCATCACAAAATAGTATTACCACTGTTGTGTTCGTAATATTAATTATTACGTTTGACCATTAATTAATTTACAACATTGTCTCACATTCACAAAACTCAGGCGCATTGCGCACGATGGAGTTCTTTAGAACAAAAGACTTCAACGCGCCGGCCACTGCCACTGTGTTCATACGTTCTCGATGTTTCAATATTTACGAAAGTATTGTGTTGATTCTTAGCACATTACCCTTGTAGTATTATGTACACAGAAATATGAATTATGTACACAGCTTCAAAACTGATATATCTGCTACTTCCACTTGCCTAGTGTGTTTAGTTGGTTAATTTGACATTGTTCTCACTTCCATACAAAATAATCCTAATTAATATTCTAGATGCGAAAGTAAGTTTGTTTGTTTGATACTCTTTCGCGCCAAAACGGCTCAACGGATTCAGATGAAATATGACACAAAGATAGACCATGACCTGGGTAAGGACATAGGGTGCTTTTCATCCTGGATCGCAGACGAAGTCGCGGGCAACAGCTAGTA
Organism: Griposia aprilina; assembly: GCA_916610205.1. Taxonomy (NCBI): domain Eukaryota; kingdom Metazoa; phylum Arthropoda; class Insecta; order Lepidoptera; family Noctuidae; genus Griposia; species Griposia aprilina. The sequence continues at coordinate 1,341,557 of OU744295.1, read as the reverse complement.
TCTAGTATTGGAGGCTCGACTTAATCAATATGGTTCGTGTATTTTAAATATGAAAAGCACCTTTGAATAAGGTAAATCGTCGAACACACAGTAAATAAAAACATCTTACTACTTACTATTTATGTCAAAGACAAAGACATGTAGAGACGTTTCTCAATTAATTCATGAACAGCGAATTCAAATTGTTTTGTATACCATTGCGAAGAAACCTAGCATCTAAAGCAAGAACTTCAAAAATCAATTACCATCGCGTTGAACTGTAGAAAGCTATTTAAACATAGCATTTCGATCTCGTTGTAATTAGCAACGGATTGCTTGAGCGAAAAAACGATTTGATCGCTATCACACAATAGAACAAATGCTATTCCCATAGTGCTGCATGTAAAAAATGAGGAATGTGGCGTGCAGAGTACACACGGCTACATATCAAGCTATACATTTCCAGTATAAGCTGACCTCTCATTGTACCGAAATCCTATACAATGCGAGGTCACCTTATACTGGAAATGTATAGCTTGATATGTAGCCGTGTGTACAATATGCTACATAACTAAACTATTCGCGGTTTTTTATCTCCAACTGTTTGTTAGGAAAATATTTCACAGTTTAAATCACTCTGGGGTTTTTGCAAGTTATGATTTGTGCCGATATTTTATTTTATAATAAGTTTGATTTAAGGCAGCTATTGTTTCTTTATGATTTTCTCTGTGTGTTGTTTCTTATGTGGTGTACATAGTATAAAGAGTCTTCTATTGTGATCGATATGAGAATGTTGTGTAGTTCAGAGGATGTCGTCCAAGGTGAGATCGTTCGGGTTTGTTATTTAATTAATCATGTCATCTGCAACAAATAAATTGTTAAGAAATGAAACCGGAAGTTCATTAAGATTTGTGAAAATAATCATCCCACTAATGCTTTTGCTTCTTCGTAGATTGGAACAAAAATTCAAAGCTTACAGAAAGTCTACAATCTAGTCGTGGGACGCAACAAGGAGCACTATTTCAAGACACGTGTGACTTGTCACCAGCACTCTCGCATCTCTCAAAAACCTCGACACACGTCACAGTCCGCATTCATCAGCTCTTTACTCAATCAGGAATTCTTCAAACATGTTCCCCCATAAAGCTTGTACTTAATAGTTTTTATATTGATTCAGATGACGAGCAAGATTACATGTTACGTATAATTAGCGAAATTATGTCGATCAGGTTTCCCGAGCTCTCTGCTCTTCCCATAGACAACGTTTACGTAAGGTAAGGAAGGGCACACACATGCAACTATCACACGACTATTAATCGCAGTCGCAAAAAAATAGCGTTTGTTTATCGGAGAGATAATAAAGATATAAGAGCATGTAACTTAATTATGTAATTTAATTTTCCTAGTGAGATTACCTACGTCATTTTCCCATTGAGAAAGCAAAAACTGAAATGGTTTTATATTGATCAAGATTACAATACCTATAAATTTCTGACAATTGAAAGATCTTGTAGAAACAAACACGTCCTACATAGTGGTTTTGAAAACCAAATAAAATAAAAAGTAGAAGTTCAATATAAAAGCTCCGTGTATGTGCATAACGTAGTTTTTACCAAGTTCAAATAAATAACTGGATAATTTCGACAGAAGACATAAGGCTACATGTTTTGACATGTGTCGACGGTGTGCGGTGACAGGCGTTCATTTGCGTGCCTTTTTATGACCCTTCTGTAACGACAGAGGTGTGTGTCGCAGATGAAAGCAGAGAATAAGGTTTTGTAACGAAACCCTCGTAAACTTGTTAATAGCATTTGAATTAAATTCACAATGTTTTGAGAAGATTGGTCATGTTGCTATGTTACGATATCAGAATAGATAAGGTAGGTTAGATTATGACGCAAGTCAATTTGAAATTCCATAAATGTAGAGCTTTTCATACCCCATCCATCATGCATGGGTCAGAAGTATTGTGAGATCTTGTTTTGTTCGCATTCGTATAAATTGATTCATCAGTATTTTATTGTATTAGCTAACGATAAACTGGTAATTATTTTTAAACCCTCCGCAATGATCCTCTATGAATAATTATGGTATGAGTATTAATTTTGGCATTAAGAAATAATGAGCTTTAATTGAAAGTCTTGTTACATAAAACGCGGGGCAGTATAAACTCATGGCAGGACTAGATGACACGCAGACACTAGATTACTGAATACATGAATAACTTGTAAATAAGTTTGTTAAGTTAAACCTTATATATCAAGTACATAGATACAATAGTAGGTACATCTAAGTTAAGAAACAAAGCAAAAGTGGCCCACGCTAACATAACTCATTAGTTAGGACGCAACCTCTATCTCGTTGCGATCTAACGTTTAATTATGCAAGCTGGATCAATTCCCCACATTAACTCTAAGTACTGAGCTCGGCCACACACCCAGTACTCACGGAACATATACCTAGCATAGGTACATGCGCTGGGTTAGTTACCATTCTTTAGAACTTTAATTATAAATAGTGTGCAAGTTATAATAAGGTAAGTCAGTGGCACAGTGATATGGCTTCTGGATTGAGAAACGTTGTTTTTCTTTTTCATTCAGTTTACTTTTGACCATTACACGAAACCACGTTATAGAATAACCGTATAAATAAATCTTTAAACACATCTCATCTGAATACAAATGAATTAGGGGTTATTCTCTAAATAAGGCGCCATACTCGTTTATAGAAGAGTTCGGAAAAATAAGATGATAAGTGTCCCTATTTGCACTTAAATTGAGCACTTAAGTGCACTTGGTGGCTCGGCTTTGTACAATGACACGCCATCGCTTGCCTAAACATTATTTGTTCAAATATTTACTCAATTGAATACCACAGTCACCTAATTTTCGAGAGCTATACCGCGCTTATGGTCAAAAAATAATTAGATAAATTTTATTCGTCTCTTCCTTTGTTTACAGAAACTATTACAGTAATTTGATAATAACAGACTGGTTGTAGTCTGTTAGTCACGTTTCATGTCTGGTTTTAAACCAGAACTGGAATAACTTGTCTTTTTTGTGCTTTATCCGTCTACCACATGTAATATAATAACATCGTAGACGCTACGTATCTCTACTTTCAAGACTAGACAAAATAACAACTTTAAGCTCGACCTCGAAATTCAGCGAAATATAACGTTACATATGAACCTTCCTATCTTTATATACATAACTCTTCCGTAAATCTGTATGTATGTACACCGAACTCCTACTAAACGGCTGGATAGATTTTGATGTTTTTTTTTGTATGTTTTTGAGTGGGGCCCTGCATGGTTTAGATTCACAATTGGACCCGATAGGTGGCGCTGTTCGGGCAGGACAACGTCTATCAGGTCAGCTAGCCTAATATATAAAACGTAGGTAACAAAATTTTCATATCATTCTAAATAACTTTTAAGATATCCCAGCCAGACCACAATTATCATTAATTTCTTCTTTCTAGGCGTGACAAACTATCACAATTCTGTGTTATTTATTAGTAATAGTTTAGTAATCTTGTCAACAATTGAGTTCAAATCAGGCAAACAATAAACATATTTGCAGTACGCAGTCATAATATTTATTGTAATTGCATAACTCCAAACATAATGGCTTCCGCAAGCAGGTGCGACGTGACAGCGTGACGCTACTCTTGTAGAACCATTCCCAAGAATTCTTCATAGCGGTTGTTCTACTAGACGCGCATCGCGCCTGTTTGCGGGTGCCTTAACACAAGAGACAGACAAAAGAGACCCTGAGTACATGTCGAATGATAACTCATGAGGAGAAACAATTAGCTTCATTTACCTGTTTATGTATCACTACTCTTCTGACCACTATAACCTGAACATCAAAATATTTTCACGATCCCGACCGCAACAATCTAATTAGAGCGCCGTCAGCATAATGTTCACTGAGTCTGCGCGCGCGCACTTTCCCTCGCTCTCATTTGAATACGTCTGCTTATCTCCATCTGCACAATTATGGACGTTTTCTACAGACGATGCGTGAACGAGATAATTAGCAATTATATATTAAAATGGAGTTTTATTTGCATTACCTGCATTCTTGGGATGCTCGATGTGTTTTTAGTGTTTCAACATAACATAACACATAACATCACGCCTGTATTCTCCGAAGGGTAAGGCAGAGGTGTACCTATAGCACACCCACATTTCGCCAGTTATGTTTAAGTCCCATGTAATAGGGGGGCGAGCCTATTGCCATCAACCGGGCACAAATCCAGACTCCGGGCTGCTACCGAGAAATTCCAGATGGAAAAACCCGATAACACTTTGCCCGACCCGGGAATCGAACCCAGGACCTCATGCTCAGCAGAAGCGCTTGCGACCACTAGACCAACGAGGCAAACAAGTTAGTGTTTCAAGAAGTTAGCATAATACAATGTATGTACTGTTGTATGGTTGAGGAGCTCGTGACTAAATATAACAGCCGCACGGGTCCGTCGAAGGTTAAGCTACATTGGCCGCGGTCGTCCGTGGATAGGTGATCATCCATTACATATCGAGACCCCTCCGTGCCTCGCGAAGCACGTTAAGTGCGGCAGCACGGCTTAACGTACTGTACCGGCTGTCATTTGTAGATGTTTGCGTCGTTACGGGTAGTCGGAAGCCCGAACATCTGACAACTAATCTTAGTAAGGGCCCAAGGGGTATCATATTACCCAGTAACTGGGTTGTGTTAGTCAGATAGGCAGTAGCTCCATGTGAATACCAGTATTTCACTGGTATTTAGCTGCATCCAGTAAGATTTGAATCCGATCTCAACATAGTTGTGAAAGGGATGATGTACTGTTCTATGGTAAACAATCACTAAGTAGAACTTCCGTTTTGTTTATCAACTATGCTAGATTGAACTGTGTATTTAGAAGTGTGCTGTACTGTACATCTCTAGCAATTCTTCCCTCTTGAAGATTACAGGCGTCATGTAATGTTGAATCCAATTAACTAAGCTGGGTTTTGAACTCGTAACATTATCATCATTAAGTTCCCTTCAAAATGGTTGAGCTGAATGGTGCTGATCCATGCGTCATGTTCGTGAACGGGCGCCGTCAGTGGGGACTGGTTATCTTTTAGCTGCCGCGGCTTATTTTAATTTAATTTAATATTTGAATTGTTTTTGTCTTTTTATTACGGACGCTTTTAACGTTCTGCATTGTTCTCGCATGCATAATTTCAACATGAATGATGTAACCATATTTTGATTTAAAAGAGTGTCCATGGAGTTTCTTGCCTGTTCTTCTCCATAGGTACCTAATACGCTTTGGAATGGGCAACTAGCTTCATCTTTCTGACTGACCGACTCCTTGACAATAAAAAAGTGCCTGTAATTGGTTTATTTGAAATAAAACGCTTTGAATTTTTGAGTTTGAGTTTAACCCAGTATTCAATAGATAATTTAACCACATAGGCAGAGCTACTGTCGCATCTTTCATTACAACATAAGTAATAAATATTCCTCCACGCCACATAAGTTACTGATGTAATTTATTAAATAATGTTCTTGCATTTATTATCTGCATTAATCTCTCCGAACGGGTTCATTAGCATAACAATGTAAGAGCTAATAATAACTGAGAGAACGAGTTTATGGTGCATGACAACATGACCTGTCATCCATCATTACAAAATGTAGGTACTTAGGTACAGTATGTGCACACATTTTAACGTCATTGTTGTTTTTTTGCATTAACTTAAGCGAGTTTTAAAACCAAGTTAAATAAGATACAAAGTGTCGTCATAAATAATTATAAATTTACCTAATAAACTTATTTTTTTTCATGATGATCGGGTGTTGCTTTCTGTTTCAGTTGTCCTTATAAGTATTCCGTTCACCGGTGCATTACTTTCATTACAAAACTTCACGGTTATTAAAAACTCATCAAAAATCTATGTCACATGACAGGCGAAAAACAAATGAAGTGCATTCTCAATTAATAATAGTAATTAACTTCGCGTCTGTCCGTCCGCGTCGTCCAACGTGCCAACATTGTATCTTATATTTTACAAGCCCATAAGTTATGGAGAATAATATTAAAAATTGTTCCAGTTCACTTGTTATAAGTATGTAGAATGTAGATACAAGTGTTTTTTGTTTATACTTCGCGTGCCTTTCATTTAAAGAAGTGCATTTAAATATTTTATTTTTCAGCTTGCTACCTGAACTATCAGGATGAAGGCTTACAAAAAGATCTTCACAGTTGTTTTCTAGAATAAGATTGTTTACATTAGGTACAGTTTTAACTAAAAGGAATATCAAAGTCTTCCGAAGCTGAATTTTAAGTGGCGCCATAAAAAGTATCTCAAAACTTAAACTCTCAACCGGAAGTTGTTCACACGTTTGATGACTTGTGCCAACACTCTTAACAAGCCCTTTACGATCATACTCAAGTACCTAATATCTATTTATTCTAAACATCAACACTAAAATGAAGGTGTTATGCACATTTGTAGTACCAAGTGTGAGATTCAGGGCCACCGCCGCCGCCCCCCGCCGCACAGTGGACTGAAAATTGAGCTTCATAGAAATAGCTTTTTTTTCGAATCCATTTTTTTTATTTATTGGAATCGCTTAGGATAACCTTAGTCTTGATACATACTTGGTATGACATCATGGAACATAGTGGAAGATACACTTTAGTAAATTTTCAAAAAACTTGTATGGATATGATCATAAAATACTGAATATCTCGGCTATCGATTGCGCGCGCAAAGATTTGCTTTCACACAGTTATTCTCCTATTATTGTTTTGTCAAATTTTGAAATTTGAAAGTAATTGAATTCTTAAATAGCTAGTCACGAATAGTCACAATCATTATATTCTGATTCCGATTCAGATTCGGAATCTAATTAAGATATATCGCAGAATTCAATATCACCCTTCGTGCAGGTAATCCAAAAGGTCCAAAGTTTCAGAGAATAGAATTTTTCTTTTCTTTGCAGCCATTATTGGTCTAACTGTTTTAGTTAGACCAATGATGGGAGCAAAGAAAAGAAAATCTCTTTATGAATTCAATTCATTTTCGTTACTAGTTTGTTTACTATTTTTATATTTCGTTATTATTTATTAAGATTATGATTGTTACTAATCACCAATATTTTATTTTAAGAATTTATTAGCTCCTAGGTTTGACGATCCTGTAAGTTCTGATTCTAGAGAATGATTAGAGACCAGCCTAACGATCCTTATTATAATAATAAGATACTGAGTGACCACATTAGGTACTTACTTATTAATGATTAATTATTCATTAAAATTGTCTATAATTGTTATAGATTATAAGGATCATTTATGATAAAATTACGTATCTGTTGTTAACAAATTAAAGAAATATTATGTCTTTTAGTTTTAAGCTGCTCATTGCCTGCTAGTTTTGAAATTGATTAGAAAAAAAAGCCGCTTGTGATGGCCTAGGCTAACATGCTATGATGCTATCTCGTGATATATTATTCAAATGAGTAATTAAACCAATGTATAACCGTCTTAATAAGAAGAAATAAAATTAATAATGAAATACATTTTTCTCTGACATCGCGCATGCTCCATTGAAGTGAAATACATCCAAAACTGACAAAAAAAATAGGAGAATAACTGTTTGAAAGCAAATCTTTGCGCACGCAATCGATAGCCCAGATATTCATTATTTTTTGATCATCTCCATACAATATTTTTGAAAATTTACAAAATTGTATCTTCCACTATGTTTTATGATGTTATACCAAGTGTGTATCAAGATCAAGGTTATCTTAAGCGATTCCAATAAAAAAAATATGAACTCGAAAAAAAAAAAAAAATGTCTATGAAACTCAATTTTCAGCCCACTGTGCGCCGGCCGGTCCCACACTGACCAATAAACATTTTTAGTAAAGAAAACATTATATTTTCCGGTTATGGCAAGACAGTGGTTGTGTGGTTGACAGAGATAGATGGCTAGTTAACTGTTTAGGAAATACAAAGTTTCGTTTTTATTTACATTTATTTTGGCTTGAACTTGAGCTGTTCTTGAGCTAAGCTGATGAAAGATTCGCTAGTCAGCAGGCCTGCTACTGCTGGACGCTGGTAGCGTAGGTTACAGCAACGTTACTAGAAGCTCTTCGCAATTCAATTTGAAGATAAAGAAGGAACCTTTTTAGGGTTCCGTACCCAAAGAGTCAAACGGGACTCTATTACTAAGACTCCACTGTCCGTCGGTCTGTCCATCTGTCACCAGGCTGTTTCTCATGAACAGTGATAGTCAGACAGTTGAAATGTTCACAGATGATGTATTTCTGTTGCCGCTCTATAACAAAAAATACTAAAAAAACTTTTTTACAAAAAAACAACCGACTTCCAAAAAAAACACTAAAAGACGTGAAAAATAACTTTAATTTCGGAAGTCGGTGCCTTTGGTTTTGTATTTTCGTGTTTGGCCACCGACTTCCCAAATTAAAGTTATTTTTCACGTCTTTTAGTGTTTTTTTTGGAAGTCGGTTGTTTTTTTGTAAAAAAGTTTTTATTTTTCACTTTTTAGTTGCGGTATCTACCCCACACATATTCGTATACCACTACTTGGTGTGTAAATAATAGTGACAGGAAATTATTAACACATCATCCATATAAACTAAGTGGAAAAAATCTGCAGTATTAAGGATAACTCAAAAACTACTGGTCAGACCTTGATTAAATTTAAATGGGACCACATGTGAAGCACCACCTATCAAATAAAAAAAGAATCATCCAAATCGGTTCACCCAGAAAAAAGTTATGAGCTAACACACATAAAAAAAAAAAAAAACATACAGACGAATTGAGAACCTCCTCCTTTTTGTGAAGTCGGTTAAAAAAACAGAATAAAATAAATATTTAAGGGGGCTCCCATACAACAAATGTGATGTTTTTACCGTTTTTATAGATAATGGTACGGAACCCTTCGTGCGCGAGTCTGACTCGCACTTGGCCGGTTCTTATTTTAAGGCATGTGCTCATTTCGGTCTTACTAACTGATGAAATTGAGATGATGATGATCTGGAATGCTATCCACATATACATACTGAAAAACAATTACAGGTCCCTTAAGGATCCATTGCTTAATATAGAATCCTTAACATAATCAGCTTATAATGTTCCCACAGCTGGGACACAGCCTTACTCAACCCTTCTCAGCGAAAGGGAGTGGGCCATACTCAACCACGCGGGCCCGGTGCAGGTTGGTAAACGTCACATATCTTCGTAATTATTGGTTCTAGGAAATGCCGGTTTCCTCACGATGTTTACCTTCACCGTGTGGCGTCATGGCATCCTTAGTAACATTAAATTGGCGCCAAACAATGCACGGTACCTACACCACCACCGTGTTGTTGAAACAGTACCCAACAGCTCAGCCGTTGCTGGCGGTCGAGAGGTCGTGAGACATGAAATCCTATCCTGTGGAACTGTTGTGCAAACTCTTAGAAACTATGTCCCATTTTTACACTACGATAGGTAACTGTATGTCGAGCTAGGTGCGAAACGGTGTCCTGGTTTTGATTTCCAGGTTTAGTAACTACCTGCTGGAAATTGCTGTAAGGTCACCAGTAGCTGGGATGTCTGTCTTCCTAAATACAAAAGGGCCTAATGATGCCAAGAGATTAAAAAAGTTGTTGATCTCGTAGCTTCATTACGCCGTACTCTAAAAGGAGGAGAAAGAAGTAGGCATTGTACTACGATACCTGTATTTAGGAAGCCAGACTATTAACAAGAGGCTTATTTGATTGGTTATTGTCATTTCACGACAAGTCATCAGTCAATCACCTCAGCCTCTTGCAGACCTGTAGTGCATCACTAGTTATAAGTCCATCCAAAGTTGCGCACTTGGTCTTCCACATTTTCATGTACTACATACTTAATGTAAAAGAATACCACTATAATACCTTTTCATTACATACAACTCTCCCCATACTAAAATGCAAAAACATCTCTCAGTAAAACGTTATAATTATAACAAACGACTTTTGTATAAGATTAATGTCGATCGTTCCGACGACCGTTACTCAATTAATATCGACGAAAGTCCTCGACTATGTCAGTTCGTTAGGTCGGAACTCGGAAGATTGCTTTAACTGCGTTTAATAAAATAAATGTTATAGCTTTAAGATGTATTATTAATAGGAATCAGGAAGCATTAGTGTGAACATTCTCATGCAACTCAAAGGGGAAGAAGGTGGAGAACCCTATTTTTTTTGATGTTCCTTGTTTTAGTAACTCATTTAACTATGGTAAACACTTACATAAATACGTAAAAACTTAATAACAATCGTATTTTTATCATTTTTTTTTCATCTAGTAATAGGTATTGGAATTAACAAACAATCAACACAGCAAAAAATTAGGATCTATTTGTTAATTTTAAAAAATAGCAAAAAAACTCACCAAAAAAAAACTAAAGGAAACCCAATCCGTGTTCAATGAGAGGTAAACACAAACACGCACATTGTCACACACAATAACACAAACAATGTAAGTCAACACGATTTACGGAGTCGCCGAACAACTACGAGGTAGGTACTGCGAACTACGGACCGTAAGTAGTCTGTCAAACGAAGCGTAAGCTACGGCGCACGGACGCGGCGCGACTGGCGTGTTGTACGGGTACGGTTGTAGGGGCCATGGGGCCATCTCGCGCCATCATTCGCGGGGAGATAGGGACCTCATATTGTAGAAGACACTATTAATACGGTCTTTGTTTTGGTTTCTTTGAACAATCTTCAAATTTAAAAATAAATAGTCTATCAGAAATCAGAATCTACAATGGAGACTATTGTAATGATTTGTTGATTGTTTTCACAGCAGCCAAATGTTCGTTTCCATCTGAAATAATTTTCTAACATTGTGATTATTTAATAGAGAGAGAGAGAGTCCTATTAAAATCCACTTTAAAATTAAGTCTTATCAAGTGCATCGTCCAGGTTTCGGGCCTTATTAGAAGTGTTTATTTTTCATTTTCAGGGTACTGATTCCTTTATGCACCCTATCTCCTAGCCTACAATGTGACCCCGCAGGGCCAGTCCCGCGTGTCGCTCGGCTGCGCGTGCGCCGTGTTTCTTCGCGCGCCGTCGCCCTTCGCCCTCCGTTGCCTGTGTTCGGTACCTGCACCATCGGCATTTTGAAAATTTTATTCCACGCCAATAAATTGCATCAAAGAAAAATGCAAGAGTTATCTGGAGTTTATAATTTTTCATTCGCACAGTCCCACACCAGAATCATTTTCTTCAATCTAACCATATGTTTTGGCTCAATGCCAAAAATGTTTCGTCAGAAAGCGTTTTTTTTTTTTGCGCAGATTCTCTTACAATGTACTTCCAATTTGAATCAATTACCCTGGGCACTCAACGTCCTTGAATACAATCTGATGAAGCACATGCCTTCTGGAAAACTCCTACAAATTCACATTCAAACAATAACAGATGAGTAAGAAGTTTCTAATTCATCTAAATTCAAACAGCTTTCAGGCCTTAGTAGAAGACCAAGGTTACGAAACCAATACTTACAATTTGTTTTCTGAATCATGGTTAACATTAAATAAATACAATTAAGACCAAAACTTATTGGTGCTCTGAACAGTAATTACATCTATTAAAGGCAATAATAGGTTTAACATGAATCAAGTTTACTGAATGGTCGTAGTAGGTACGTTGTGGGTCGGTACCTATCTAAAGTTATAATAAGTAACGCTCAGTGCTCAGAACGCGTGAAATTACTCCACAAATCATTGTCACGGCCTGACTCATGGGACTTGGAAATAACAGGATACTTTACTTATTAAAATAGTGTATTATAATCTTATTGAAGATATCTATCCCACCAAAAACATTTCATATAAAATGTTGCCAAGACGACCACATAAGGTTTGCCCTGTGAAAAAGATATCAGATCTCATGTAGAGCCAAGCTTCTGAATCTACACGGCCTAACTCTACCGACCCTAACTTCACTAATTCTACATATCAGTAAAAATGTATGGCTTCGCCGTTTCGCTACCGTCGTGGAGGTGATGCGAATATTTAGTTTCTGAAGTAAGTAACGAAACAGCCAAGCCATACATTTTTACTGATATGTATTGATGTAGTATGATTGACAACATTAATAATGTGATTTTAGATATAGTTTATTACCCATAGTGAATGAGTTAATAGCCTCTGAATAACGCACTATGGCAAGGTTTTGGTCGGGTACCGATACCGGCTTAAAGTGTCAAAAAACTCTGTATAGGAAAACACACAACTTACTTTCATAAATAACGTATCAGTGACGTCATTCGTCGGCAAACTGCGGCCGCGTTGTGGCGGCCACCGCTCGTCTAGGGAACCGTAGCTTCAGGAGCAAACACGTCAGTTAGTGCTAACACTCTTTCAGGAAATTAGTTACCTGCGCCTTAGTTTCATATTTTATTTTAATTAAAATGTCTGTACAAAACGGTAATGTATGTAAAACAGTCTACTGAATAGGCTCGGCGCTTCCGACTTAAGTTTAGTGAGTATAGATAATTATTTCCTTTTAACCGGTTCGTAGTAGAATATCTCTCGGAAAATTATATTGGTCCCGCACTTAGGAAGTCTTGTAACGATGCAGGTGAGACAAGTCGGCTAAAATCTGTTTAGGATGTACAGGAGCCATTAACATCAAGCGTTTTCTCTTGAGAAAATCGATTCTGCACCTTTGGATCCACAAAAGTCGGGAATAGCGGAATTAGTTTTAATTCTTCCAAAAACTCAGGTCCTTGGTAGACAAAGAGAATGAAGTTTGCCTTTGCCTTGTATTGGAAACCGTCAGGCTTAATAAGAACCAAAGGCATAGTAGAGTATATTTTCTCACAAGCCAAAAATGCCAATGTTCGCCTTACGTGACCCAGTTACTACGTTGCCACAATAAAACAATCACTACTTCAAAACTGCCAACTTATTTAACTCTAAAAACATCAAAACCAATATAAACAGTTAATTAGTTGATCAATACCGCGGTCTGTCTGTTTGTTGAATTGACACGAAGATTTCTACATCCTTTGTATGGAATGGTACACTGATTTCTATCATTGTGCTGCTGGCCTGCCGCAGTAGGTACCTACTGATTGGCTCATAAGTGGCTTAATGAAGACGTTCGCTTTTAATTGACTGTTATCGTATATCGATCCGCCCCGCACGAGAACTATTTACTGCGTCCATTAGGTAAATACTTACCGTTTATGTAGTTATTACTGCAATTATACTGAGTGTAAAATATAAAAGGAGAAAAGAAGATAAATTTTAATATAATAATAATAATATACTTAACTTTTATTTCAGACAATATCACAGTCCATATTAATACACTTTAAGGCGCTTCCCTGACCAAACGACCTTGAGCGTTCGGTCCTTCTCTGTCCCGTCGCTGAGTCTCGCTCTGTCTCGGTCCCTCCGCACGCTCATTTATCATAAAATTCACAAAAATAATGAAATTACTTGAATAAAAAAAGACATGTGAAGTTTTAAAATAAAATAAAACGTGTATTATTTAGATTTTTAAATTATCTATCCATTAGTGTAATCCCCAAATGAATAGAACGTCACCTTTAGCAAGAGATGCATGCAATCAATAATTTTAGTCACTTTTTTAGAAGGAGATTTCAGATGAATTTATAACACATAAAAACAAATAAGAAAATGCAATGTGATGATAGGATATCGAACATTAATAATGTGCTTTTAGATGTAGTTTATTACCCATAGTGAATGAGTTAATAGCCTCTGAATAACGCACTTTGACAAGGTTTTGGTCGGGGTATCGCCTTAAGAAAAATATTAAGTACAGCACTACAAACAATTTGCAATTAGAATACATTACTTACACAACAGACTAGGTTTAATTACTAATAACCACTTAAGAAACCTAACTGATGGGCCAAATTCTAGCCGCTAGACTATTAAATAAAATAAAATAAAATCAATTGATCCATGCATATTATTAACATAGATTCATATTACCCGCTTAACCAAGGATCTCTATAGCGGAGAAGAGATCCTATCGGCTACAGTCCTCAGAATTCCGTTGCAGCTACCTCTGTGTAAAGCCGTAGAGATTTAACTTAGATTGTCAGTGGCTTTTCCGTAGCTAGCACGTCAAGTAAAGAATTTGGCAGCCTTTGAGATCTTATCAAGACTAAGTAAATAGTAATGGTCTTCGACAGGCATTGGGAAAATCTAAACAAAGTAAGTATCTTACATCCTTATCAATAATTCGCTACAATCCTGCTAGTGGGACTGAAGGAAATGGTTGATAAAACGATGTCAGATACTTTGGTAAGCTGTGCGGTGAACTGCGGTGTGCCTACTTGCATTTTCTTTTAGTATCGTATCTAGTTAAAATAGGTCCCATTCAATTTAAATTACCTAGGTAGGTAAAAGAAAATAGCACTCGCAGCATCGGGAAGAATTTACTTGTTTTATGTAAGTGTTACTGGTTTTATACCAAAGGCGGCTTCCCTTACAATCAAGCCAAGCCCAACCATTTCTGCTAGCCCAGATGTAGCCTGTTTCTGGTATCACGCTGGGTGACTGACGTGTGGTCATCCTCGACTTTTTGCAAAGCCACGTTATAATTCCACAGATCAATCAATCTTGTCTTTAAAATAACTTGAAAGACATCTATTTCTTTTGCTTCCAGATCACATATAAATATTAATGCAGATTCCTACTTAGATGTAGCTAATTAATTCTGTGAGTAACACGATATCGTCCGTGACAGCGAAGAGTGAGCATCGCGGCCGCTCGTCACACTCCCATTGCGTACGCGCACCCATTCCATCGGTAAACATACGGCTACTTGGGTATAATACTTTTTATCAGTCTCGCAAAATAACAAGGTGGAGAAAAATCATTGCCGACAAATAATAAAAAAGTACCTACTGTAGACAATGAAGTAAGATGCTTCTACCACTTCCACCAATCCTAGAATACCTAATTAGGAACAGGCAAGGATTAAGGAAACGAAGACTCCTAGACAGTTCCAGACCACTAAGGAGTATACCTACCACAGACTACGCAGACACCATAGGACTCGCCAATATTTATTTTTAACTGCAACTGGTTGTCCAATGTTGAACATAGACCTCTCCCAAGTGCCACCACATGACCACAACACCAGAATCAGTTGATTTTTTGAAAACATATTAAAGCTTATTTCCTGATTACGCCTTCTGTGTAAATTTATCTACTGTTTGTTAGCTGAATCACAAGCGTATGCGCAGCTCTTTTGAGAAGTCTTTATTATAAGTCTGAGTCATAGTTTCATGATTCTTTTGAGCGGTCAAGCGTAGTAGGTTTATGAATTTTCATATCGTATAGTGCTTTTTAATTACATCCATGTTCTGTTCGGTGAATTTTAATACATAGATGCCTAACCTACATATAGTTCTTGCAGATTCTTGAAACTTGTAACGTGTTGCATCTTTACTTTCTGAATAAAGTAAAGATGAGTCACTTAACTGGATCTGACAGGAACTACAGTAGGTAATTAGGTACCTAGTTACTTACCTCACGTGGGATCTCTGGGCACCATTTGCTTTCCTGAAGAAGGAACTGAAGATCCTGAGTTCTTTCGCCCTACTGGAAACGGGAGCATGGGAATCACAACATTTCTTACAGCTTGAGCTATGGAAAAAATAGGTATCGTATGTTAGGCTGTAGGCTGTGTTCCCACCCAAAAAAAAAAAAAAAAGCTTTAGAAGTCAAGTTCCCAAGTAAATAATAAATAGGTATTCTACAATAATTGCTTAGTTGAGACAAAGTATTTCCGACACTCAGCTGCAACTAGCTAATTGAATCAGCTTTTCATAAGTAAATGTTAATCGTTGCAAGATGCAGAGAACTGATACATATTGATCGCGATCGATCAGAAATCACAAATATCTAGATGATCGATTAACTTTCTCGGTTATTCATAATGTACGGGCGTTGTTTTTACTTTATTTTTGCCGTGAGTTCGTTGGTTGTATGATTGCGAAAGAAAAACATGAGAGAGTCAATGCTTGCCGTATAGGGAAGACTGACTTTATGGCTGTTAGCGATATTTTCCTGAAATCACATAAGCAAGTGATAGATGGCAATAAGGATACGTACGGGTAGGTCCCTAGTCAGGATTCATATTCTCTCTATCTCCAGACTCTACGAACAAAACCTATAGGTACCTAAAGGTGATGAGTTTGCTACTCATACATACAATGATCATTACTTACAGTTTGAATTAAATGTTTCATACCTACATTAATTTATTTATTTATTTATTTATTTATTAGGGACAAAAAACAGTTACATGCTACAAATTACAGAAAAATACTTAAACTAGGATTGAACAAGCACGTAACCCACACCATTGTCCACGTTTTAACTTAAGGTTAGAAGTGCTAAATACATTTAAAAAGAAAATATTTAAGTAAAATAATAGTCGCTGCCACAATAGTATAACTATGTTAGGTACTTAGCTTAGCTCAACAAAAACAAAAATTACTCGCTAAACAAAATATCCATAGCCATTTTCTTAAATGCTAGCTTCGATAAACAAAATATGTCCAGTTCAACAAAATGCGTGTTATAGGAGTCAACAAGGCGACGAAGAGGTGCACGTTCCCCAGCGTTAGTCCTGCAAATGTCTGTATGGAATAGTTGAGGGACACGGACCCCCCTTCGAATAACACTTCTGGGTACCTTGTAGCACAATTTGTTTGTGAGGTCAATACAATCAAATTTGTTACTGCATATGCCGTGTAGTGTCATGACATCAAGTAACAGCCGCCTAGATCCCAAATCTAGTACGCCATACCGCTTCAATAGCTGCACGTAAGGAACCTTTGACCGGAAGCACTTATAGTTCATGCACCGTAAGAACTTCTTCTGTACACTTTCAATTCTAGTGCCGTATTTGTCATAGAAAGGGTTCCAGATCGGGACGGCATATTCTAACTGGGATCGTACCAAAGTCTTATAAAGCAGCAAGAACGTAGAGGGCCGCACAAAGTCACGTGATGATCTCATGACGAAACCATACATCTGATAAGCCTTGTTTACTATATTGTCAACGTGTTTGTCGAAGTGCAAACTGTCATCCAGTGTAACACCTAAGTCACGAACAAAACTAACTACATTTAAGAGGGCGTTATTAATTGAATAATTAAAGTTTATTTTAATTCTCTTTTTGGTAAATGAGATCGCATGACACTTGGGTAGACTGAGAAAGAGCTTATTGTTCTCACAGTATGTGTACAACCTATCTAGGTCCTCTTGAAGAAGAAGACAGTCTTGTATATTCTTGCAAGATTTGTAAATTTTTATATCATCTGCGTACATTAAAAACTTAGAGTTGATAAAACATTGTTAAATGTCATTAATAAATATAATGAAGAGAAGAGGGCCCAAAATGGATCCCTGTGGCACGCCAGACGTAACAACTATAAGGTCTGACTCGTAACCATTAACCACAATTTTTTGGGACCTATTATAAATATATGACACAAACCATCTAAGCAAATTACCACGTATTCCGTTGAACGCTATTTTTTCTAAGAGCAGTGTATGGTCCACCCTGTCAAAAGCCTTCTGGAAGTCTGTGTACACCGCGTCCACCTGAACTTTTTGATCCACTCTTTCAAACAAGTAGTTGGTAAATACTAACAGATTAGTTGTGGTTGAACGACGTTTGACGAAACCGTGTTGCTCGGGTAAAATAAGCTGATGAATGTGGGGGTACACGGCGCCATGCACAAGACGTTCAAAAACCTTAGACAACGTAGAGAGGATAGAGATGGGGCGATAATTCTCTACATTATTCTTGTCACCACTCTTATACACAGGGGTTATAAACGCACGTTTCCAAATTGCAGGAAAGACTCCCTCACGCAGACATTTATTAAAAATTATATACAGTGCAGTACACAAGCTATCACGTGTTCCCATGAAAAAGCTAGGTGGTAAGCCGTCAGGTCCAGCCCCTTTAGAGGAATCTAAAGATTTTAAAGCCGCGCGTATAACTTCCATGGATAAACATATTTCTGCAATGCAAGACGAGCCATTAGCATAGTGATCAGGAGGTTGCCATGTAACGGGGTCCAAAGTAGAGGGTTCGTAGACAGAAGAAAAGAAAGATGAAAATAGATTGCAAATGTGCGTGGGGTCATCTGAAGAGACACTTCTGAAATACATACTAGCCGGATAGTTAGCTTTTCCCTTTCTAGATGAGATGTAGGACCAGAAATGTTTTATATTCTTAGTGATGCCGTCTTCGACCGAATCAACATATTTCCGATAACATATAAGCAATTCTCCGTGGAAAAGCTTGCGATAGTTAGAAAACCTAAAGTAGTCAGATTGATTATTGTACTTCTTCCATCTTATCCAAGCCCGTTCTTTTGTTTTAAAGATTCTTATGAGAGAGGGTGTAAACCAGATAGGAAAACTTGAGTTTCTTATTCTAGTAAGCGGAACATGTGACTTGATAGTACCGTACAATTTCTCATAAAATACGTTAACAGCTTGATCAGGGTCAAGGTGAGATAGGACCAAATTCCAGTCAATTTTACTCAGGTCAGAATTTATATTATCGTAGTTGGCTTTATGAAAGTTATGTCTACGAACCGAGCGGTGTTTTAGTGGAGTGTAATGCGTATTCAGACAAGTCAATACAGAAAAAACTGGATGATGACCATCGGGTTCAAGGAGAGCATTGCATGATACGGACTGGCAGTCTACGTTTGAGATAAACAAGTCTAGTATTCGACCTAATTTGTTTTTTGTAATATTGAATTGTGAACCACCAATTAAATTAATGAAATTCAATAATATTCGTCCGACTGTGTTCGAAGCTTGTGCGACTGCATGATTCCCGTGGTCCAACCAGTCAATGTCAGGTAGGTTAAAGTCACCGATAAAAAAGTAAGAGTCGGTAATGGGATCGTTAGCTAAGTCTTGCAGCATGTCTAAGTAATGTGTATATACTACTTCATGCGTGCGCGGTGGCAAGTACGCAGCGCTGATGATATTGCGCTTATTGTGCTGGGAAGCAGGCAGTTGGACAATGACTTGTTCAACTTCTGCCCGAACGAATTGTGTCGGTAACTTGGTCGGACGCAGTTCACGTAAAACAGCTATTAGAACTCCCCCTCCGTCCGCTCTATTTGTCACAGAACGATCACGATCGCATCTGAAGACCACGTAACGATCGTCAATAAATTCGCTATCCTGGATGCTGGGAATAAGCCAGGTTTCCGTCAGTATAATGACGTCATAGGAACACGCCATAATATTCATGTACAGTGTGTGTAACTTCGTGCGGACACCTCTACAGTTCTGATAATAAATCACAATGTTATTAGTAGCCATTAATAATCAAAATCTTATAATAGTAATAACAATTAAAATACATATTTTCTATACATGATACCAGAAAAGTGATTCCAAATTTGAGGACCATTGCAACATTATGTAGAGCATTATGCAGGTGCTTAGCCATTAAAATATAAAATTGTATCAACACACGCTTAAGAAACTGGAGGAAATATAACATTGGAACAATTATTGATTGCATATAGCACGAAAACAAGCAAATATGACTAGTTGAAAAAAGACAGCAGTACACGCATAGCTCCGAGGAAAGATCAGAACACATACCATACATAAAAGCAACAAGCGCAGGGAAAACATGAATCCAAAAAACATCAAAACAGCAGCGCACAATGAGTCACTAAGTTGAGTACTCGGTACCGATCTTCGCGCTAGCAGTGATCCTTTTGAGATCTTCAGCGGATCGAATCGCAAATGACTTGTCTCCATCCCGCTCACGAACAAGCACTGTCGAGTTCCTGACCCAAACATACTTAAATCCATGTTTTTTGGCGAGTACTTTGGCCTCACGAAATAAAGCCTTATTTTTCAGGCTTAATGTTAGGTATAATACCTACTTATTGTACAGCGTGCTCCACAACCCGTGGTGTACTCTTTATGTTATTATTTTCGCTAATCTCCGGTCCGCTGCACTCGACGAGACAAGATCTCACTCAGACGGTATGCCGCTAATTTTTAGTTGGAATATGAAAAATATTTTGTTTGTGAGAGTAACGAACTTTAAGAATTGTCTCAAACGTTACTTACTATCTGTGTTCGTTGAAGGATTTTGCGTTATCTGTGGTTTTGTTTGATCATATAAAATGTGTGGTCAGGATTTAAGACAAAATTAAAAACTCAAGACCCATCCCAAGCAGCACACATAGCTGTATAGTCACTGGACAACAGAATTTTTGACAACTCGAGGCTGTTATGCTTTCTGTACAAGGGCTGTATATCAGGTTACACAACTCTTATAATTCTAAATTTGGCACCAAATTAACCAGCCCTGAGCATTATAGTCGCTTGTTAACAACTGTCCAGAGCATTGTAAGAGCTGTAAATGGGCTGTACAATGGCTTAGACAGCTGTCAATAGGCCACTATCCAGCTCCTTTAATTCTCCTAGACAGCCAAAAGATGGTTTATGGCTTAGTAAAAGCTATTGTTAAATTTACAAAGAAATAGCAGCAAAAATCTATTTGTGGAGTGCAAGTGTTAAGTCAAGGCGGTCTAACCACATATTTCTGTGGACAAAAAATAATTTCTAATTTAAGGTAAGTAATTTTTCACGTTTGTTTTGTATCCCTATTGATAAATTGTACTGCGGGTGCCACTTTACTGTTAATATATATAGGTGATATTATCAAATATTACAGGCTCCACCGAAATAATATAGTTTTACTAAAAATATTATACAAAATAAATACGGTATAAGAATTATCCATGGACTTTTTTTTTCTATTTAATGTAAATTAATATCTATTTTTAACAACGAAACAATGTATTTTTACTGTAATGTGACTCAAATATAATGAAAAGTTAATAAATATCAGTGGATTTTTCATATGTAATCGGCTTGTTTACATTAAAATGGCGTTAATTTGTTATCCAGCAATAATTCTAACTAAATTCCCTTGACCCTCTCTTTTCTGTTCAATGGCCATATTTAAGTCTATTAATCAGCTGAAAGCTGTGCGCTAGCTGCACAATGGTTTTCAGTTAGGTATTCTAACGACTGGTTAAAGGAGTAAAGTGATAGTATACAACAGCGTCTTAGGGATCTCTAATCTTGATAGAAAACCATTTCGTACTCAAGTAGCTTAGGTACTTCACTTGATTTTGTGATCCTACTTATTCTCGCCTATTATGCCAAACTAGCGAGCCATTAATTGTCATCTTGCTTAGAAATGCATAATGCAAAGTAAAAACGTATTCCAATATTGGAAATCTAAAATATCAGCCAACCTAGCTAAATATTCATCTCCGCTCTGTTCAACTTTACGTTCTCCCGGTCTGTGTAAACACCCTATTTGTAATAAAGAGTATATATCTTGTCTTATTTAGCCTAGCTCTACTATTATGCGATGAGCTTCCCTACCCGTTTAATAAAATTGCGATTAATTTTTAAGCTTTTCCAATGTTATGTCAGAAGTTTATTCACACTACGTAATTTTGTGATTACAGATACTTTGTCAAGATAGTATACAGGAGAGTGCAACGACACCTTCAAACACTGTTATTGAGATACTCCTCATATATGCCAGCATAATTCTACCTATGCCAATATTTAAGGCATAATAGCTGCAATGAAAGTTCCCAGTCTTAATTTAGCTGCCACAAAAACTTCGTTAGTATGAGTCGTTTAGTGTGTGTTAGCTGGAGTAACGTCACCCCATCATCATCATTCAATACAAGCAAACCAGTGAGGTTAGGGTTTAGGACTATAGTCAGAAAAATAAGGCATAATAGCTGCATAAGGAAGGAAAGAACTGAACGATAATACTTAAAAAGTGTTGAAACTACGATCAAAAAACGTATGTGTAAGCTGGAGTGACGTCACCCCAGCTGATCATGTCATATCGTCCAAACGAAAGAAGATATGATTATGTATTACAGCTCAAAAATTAAATATTGGCATAGGTAGAATTATTCTATCATATAATATGAGGAAGCTGGAGTTATGTACATCTAAACAAGTAAAATCGACTACTTGAAAACCAAAACCAAATATTAAATAAGCAGAAAACCATCATGGATAACCAAAACATTATTCACGAAATACAGAAACAAATAATTGAAAAAGAAGAAAAAATAACCCGGCAAATGTCACATCTTATTATTCTTATAGATGCCAGATTTACAAGACTCAAATTTTGCTGACAGGTAAAATTGGTGAAGCAAGCTCTATTGAACTAGAAGCTTTTATGGTGTGCGTTACTCCAGCGGAATGTTGTCGCTTTTCAGGATTTTGGCTCGACAGATAATTAGTACCCCATCTCGTGTAAATGTGCCCGAAATTTAGAATTTGTGCGTCCAGCCGATCCAAAGATATTCACGAAAAACAGATTCCGCTGGTGTAACGTTACCCCAGCGGCATGTTTTTTAACCGGTGGTCGTAGCTGAGCACAAACTAGCTACTTAGATAGATTGAATTTGTGCCTAATTGTGCCCAAAAAGTGAAATTTGTGCGTCTTGAGGTTTCAGAGTTATTCAAGATGCCGCTGGGGTAACGTTTAGCAAATTGCTGTACCTCTCAAACGGCATGACATACAACTACGATTTTTTTTACTACGGTGGGTCTTAATTTGTGCTTATGCTGTGCACTTTTATTTTTTCTATAATCTACACCGTTGGAAGAAAAAAAATTGATTTTCAAAAACCCTAAAATCGATCCTTGCGCTTCAATGAGAAACCCTAGAAACTTACCAATTATGGTGGTTTGTACCTTTTAAGAACTCAAAGCATCATGCGAAATTAGATGTTTCTATTCCAACTCCTCAGAGAGATATTTCATTTTAATTAAATTCTGGCTACGCTAAAGTGTAACACTCCAATACACGAGTTATTATTAAGTGACGGTAATTATGATTCGACAAATAATTAGTACCTTTATTCAATTGCTTATCCATAAAGTTTCAGCTGAAAAATCCTTGTAACTACACAGATATATGAAGAATACCATAGGAAAAGAAATTTCACGATTAACCGAACAAATTCGAATGACTGTATAAAAGCGGCCGCGCAGTATATTGTGCCAAACTTCTTAAATTTGTAGTATTATAATAACATTTTGATGGGTACAGGTGCGTACAAATGTGTTAAATAACTATTTACTTACTTTTGTATAAGTATGTAACGTAGAGCGTTATCTATCAGAGAGTAGGGACTTTATTGACGAGTTTATTACCTACAAACATAATGTTAATAAAGTTTGAATGTAGATTTTGAACATAACTCCATACTTAGGTACCGATATTATTCTCATGGCTTTATAAGGTCACATATATTATTATGTATGATGAGTATGACAGCACTTTTACCACTTACCGTTGTTTTTAATTACAACGTAGCCGTAATTTCATAGGTCTTAAGTCATTAGGAACTATTGGGTGATTTGCAACGGCGATATGACATCGCCACGGCGCCGCCGGCGGCGGTGGCTTCTTTCTCTAGTGTATCAAATTGTGCAAACCATTTAAGAGGTATATATACTTACCGTAAGCAGCTTTATTTATGGGAAATTAAAAACAAGAAAGTGTTAAGTATTTATCTTTAAAGCTTTTGATTGAAAAAGTATTTTCGTATGTTTAAGTATTATTATTGATAAAAGTGGGTATCTAAATCACAGATCTTTCACTTAAAGCTATGCACAGTTTTATTTAAGAGGCTGGTTGAGAGCTCTTCGCCCACTCAAACCATGCAACCATTACCTAAATCATTAGTTTTCTGTGATTAAAATAGGAATCAAAATCACAGATCTTACACATACGTTATTGTACAAAGTATTTTTGTATGTTTTTAGTGTTGTTATGATTAAAGTAGGCGTCAAAATAACAGATTTACAGATTTATTTTAGTAAGTTTTAGGGGTTTATTTATAAACGTTACTTAAAGTTAAATGACGTTCAAACGTCAAGAATGTATGGTTAAACAGTCGCTAATCATTACTTAACTTTAAGCTACGTTTATAAATAAACCCCTTAATGTTTAGACAACGAGATATTAAAATACTTTATATTTATAATAGGCATCAAAATCACAGATCGTTTAATTAAGTCTATATATAAATCATTCTTTTTACGTTTATAGTGTTATCATTACAGTATATATTTAAATCGCAGATTATTTACTTAAGCCTATACAAAATGTATTTTTGTATGTTTTTCGTGTTATGTTATGATTAAAATAGCCATCAAAATAATAAATCGTTCACTTAAGTGTATGCTTGTATAAACTATTTTTGTACGTTTTCAGTATTATCACTACAGTAGGCTTCAAAATCACAGGTCTTTTACTTAAATGAATGATTATATAAATTTACAACGATTTTTTGGAAGTTTTTTGTGTTATGTTATGTATGATTAAAGTAGGCATCAAAATTTAAATCACATAAATTACTTAAATTTACTTAAATAAAAAAAAATACAATAATTTCGAAAAAAATACTTAAATTTATGTAATCTTTATCTAAGCAGGAATACAGAGTATTCTTGCTTATTATTTTAAACAATATTTCAGTTGTCACAAAATTAAGTAATCGCTGTCAAATATAAAAAACAGATGCTTTAGTACGTTAAATGTTATTCACACGTGTAAATGATTGCATGTGGAATAATATTATTACTACCGTTTTGAATTTTACTATACACATCGTCATAACATTCAAATGCTTTGTTGTTCATTCTATAGCAATGTGCCCTATAATGTCCAATACCCTCCGGATTTTCTGGAGGCTGAAATTCAATAATTGCTAAAATCATATAAACTTTGTTACTTAATTCAATATTAATGGGAACATCGTCCTTGTTAATATAATTATCATGAAATTCGAAAATTATTAAATCATTCAGGTCATAACTAAATATTGCACGACCTATTCCACAGATGTGACAAATTGGATTATCATCATTTGTTAAACATGATTGGACTGACTCTCGCAAATATTTAACACCTTTTTGTATTATGATATTCATATTCAACGGTAAGTACTTGCAATAATATTTATTATTATTTTCATGACTAGTACATGTTTCGTTAGTACAACATCTTTTCCTTGTTGCAGAAAAATATAAATTGCATACATCTTCAAAAATTTTTGTGACATTACATTCACAACCAACCGTATAGTATTTACTGGAACTTTTCTCAGAAGAATAAAAAAGTTGAATCAGTAAATTTTCTCTTTTTTCGTACAGCCTATGTCCATATTTTTTGGTATTAGCTAATTGTTTTATTAATGACGTAAAAACGTCATTAGTCATTGTTTCAGAAGCATCCACTTCTCGTCTATATGTAGCTCTGTCTTTATAAGCTACAGCAAAAGCTTGTGCTACCGAATCAAATGCGCAAGTATTTGTTAATATAACTCCGCTCTGATTGAGTTGACGATTTGAGTTGGCGATATTACCATTCTGTAAAATATACAATGGTTTTGATGTAACGCATTTGGTTTTATTACGAGGGGCAGAAAGTCCTCGCCAATTTTCTATTTCTATGGGCTCATCTTGAAATATAGATTCTAATTCGAAATCATCATTTAATTTGCGTTTATGCTCTCGTTCATCGAAATCATCATTTAATTTGCGTTTAATATTTTTACTGGCCTCCAATTCATGTGTATAGTCACTGGAACTTAGTTTTACTGTTCCGTTAATAAAACTATAATGTTGGATTAAAAATTCATCTAAGCGTATACGTTCGTCTTTTGTATTAAAATATATTCTTTTAATATCTTTAAAATGATTTTCGACATTTGAACTACTCGCGTCATGTTTGGCGTCATCATAATGTTTGTTCATGACATTACCCCACATTGGTAGTTTTTTGAGTAGCCTTTTTAAAGTAGTATGAATTTCAGGCAAATAATATTCATTTTTATTGTAAGTCGGTTCGAGTAACTGTATATATAATATTTCAGTTTCTATAGTCTTGTCATAAAATGATATAAGAGGAATAATAGTAGAATCTCTTTCAATTTCTGTATCCTGCATTATTACATCAGATTCAGAATCTTCGTCACTCTGTTCAATGTGAATATGGTTTGTTTTAATTTTGGATTTTAAACGTTGCAACGCTTGCTCACATCTGGAATCTGTATCGATTAAATCAATTCTCTTAAATTGATGTAAAGATACCGTTATTAAATCCGTTATGATTAATTTTACTTCCTTGTAGCAACAAAGTTGTTGGATCTGTTTTATACAGTCCATATAAAAATATTTACATTTTTCTGAAGCCTTATCAAAACAACTTTGTTTATATAATTTTTTTATGAAGTGAGACTTATCCAACCGTATGTAGCATTTTGGGACATCATTGGTATCTTGCCCTTCAAGAATAGAAAAAGATTGTTTCAAATAGCTATTGCAATCTGATTTAAGGAAAGCATTAGTAATAGACCCTATCAATGCAGAAGAATCATCACAAATGATCTCATTTGGTAAAACTCTATTTTTAATCCAGGTTTTTAACCATGCGGCTATTGTATGAATGGTGTGTGACTCTGATGCCATATAACTTATTGGAACACTGGAACTTTTAGTGTAAGCTATAAGAGCATACAAAAATATGTGTTTAGCTTTGATATTTTTTAAATGATCATTTGCTTCAGGAGGAGTAATCTTACGAAACAATGAACCAGTGGCGTCAATGGACAGTATCTTATAAGTACTTTTTAATACTTCATCATAGAAACGGCTTTGTTCGTTTGTCCAAAAATATAAAAAGAAAGGAACAAGACAAAATGTACGAATAAATGTATTATATGGTGAGCTTTGAGCCATGGCGAAAACTGACAAGACGGTGTTTTTGTCAAATTGAAGTGCATTCTTTACTTCATATCGCATTTTTCTTAAATTTGGCAATTTTGGTAAAGTATTTTGGTGGTTCCTTTGGATTTTCCATATCCATAACTTCATTTGCGATACTGTGTCGGACTCTCAACGCTTTTTCATATTTAAGTTTTTCTTTTAGTTTAACTACTCTACTGGAAACAAGTCTGTTCTTAACGCTCGGATCATGAACAAAGGTTTTATTATAATTTTTCATTTCAAGAGTTACAGTTGTAAAATTCTCTGACATGAAGGATATATTTATTAAGATATTCGCTGCACACTGTGTACAATTACCTATGCATTTAATGTCATTTGCTTGCATATCTGTAGGGACATAGTTACTTTTAAATGCGATCGTACACTTTAAATCAGTTTTTCTCCATATTTGGTCCTGTATGTAATTAGTCCAACTATCTTGTGGAAGTCTGTGGTGCCTAGGTGTAATGTTTTTGAATTCATAAATATCCATCTGGAAACAAAGACTTCTATAATAATTAGTATCTTCATTTTCAGCATGGTCATTTCCTTGACAATCAATATTTACGTCGTTGTAATCAAAATCAAAGAGTTCTTTCTTATTTCTTTTAATACACATGTATATGGCTTTTATACTCATTTCTTTATTATAAATTTCACTTAACTCCCGCTGTATAGATTCATACACATTATGAGTAACGGGTGGAACAGCTGAAATAAAGATGTCCTTATATTTGGAAATAACATGTTTTTTATCATTTAAAGATATAGCGCTTTTCCTGCCTGCCATTTTAGTAATATTTTAATTGTTGGTTCGGCGCGAGTGGAAGATATCAAATTAATGGTAGAAAACGTTTTGACTGCCACGTTACGCCACCCTTTGCTCGCAAAGCACGCCGATGGCGTTTCGTTCGCCAAGGGTCATGTATTAGGCTCCATCCGCTTAAAATAAAAAATATTTTTTTTTAGCGAACATTTCATGTTGTTTATGAATTTATTAAGGTAAGTCAGCACCCCAATTGCGTAATACACGATCTATCACAATCTGAATCGTTTTGAAACAGATTGCTAATCCATTGCTTCATAAGTTTGAAAAAAATATCTGCTCGACAATGTAAATAACGCAATGAATGTTGTTGTAGTGTCAAAATGAAACAGATTAGTCGTAATCGTTTACTAAAATGAGTTACGCAATTACATAGCAGATCTAGATACCTTGTAATTGTAATCAAAAGTGACATGTGCAGCGGAGTCCATGATAACGATTATCGCTCCTGCTCCCGTGTAGTGTTGAGAGTGAACATTCGGAAGTTTGCATTCGTCAGTGACAGCGAATAGTAACAAGCCTGTGTAATGGAAACAAACAAAATAAATATGTTTAAGTAAGTTTAAAAGTAAAATATATATAGTAATTTAAAATACAGTTTATGGAATGGGCACAAACAGGTGGATATAAAAACAAGGAAAACTTTTATAAGCGGGCGTCACGAGCATGGCGTACGTACTCCGTCCACTGTCGGTTGGCGGGAGTGTGAGGTCGCGGGAGGGGATGTCGTCTCCCGTTGCATTGCGAAATTAAAATTTTCGTTTTTTTGCAAGTCAGTGTCGGGTTGTTATATTAACGTAAAAATAAATTGAATTTGGCGGGCTACCACTGCGCAATCACCTTAAGGACAAGTCCGTACTTGTTTATACAAGTCCGGATTTACGACGTGTATTATTGCGCAATGATAAAAGGAGACCCGCGGGCTAATTGCGTATCACACTAATAAATATGTGTTACGTGTGTGTGACAGTGTGTTACGCTTTACGCAATTAAAGTTCAGGAGCTGTGGACATAACTCTAAATAAATCGAAAAACAAACAGATAAATAATTATAAACTTACCTTAAAATCAGAAAGTACACTCGTGATTATACACACAATGCCTTGGAATTTCTGGGAAAAAAACAATGAGCACACACCCTTCACGCACGAGTAATTAGCGGCAACTGACGACACCGAACAGGCAAAATTTCACATAGTATGAAATGCTATTTTATTTCAATTGAAAACAAAATCTATAAACAGAATTTTTATTTTATTGTTATATCATAATTATCTATTTTAGCAATAAAAAATACCATTTATCGTCAAATATACATATTGCAGTCTTTATTAAATTGCTGTAGGTAGTTATGTTTTTCTGTAGGTAGTTATGTTCTAAGTCAGAACAAGTACCTACAAAAAGAACTTCTAACATTTGACTGAAAGTTAAAGATTTGCAAATCCTTAATATAATATAACTTACATATTGTGCGTGTATACGTACGTGTTTTACAAACCAATAAATAATTTTATGTAACACTTTTGTGTGAGACTGTTTCAAAAAACGAAATCTTGTACTACAAATTTAAGAAGGTTGGCACAATATACTGCGCGGCCGCTTTTATACAGTCATTCGAATTTGTTCGGTTAATCGTGAAATTTCTTTTCCTATGGTATTCTTCATATATCTGTGTAGTTACAAGGATTTTTCAGCTGAAACTTTAAGGATAAGCAATTGAATAAAGGTACTAATTATTTGTCGAATCATAATTACCGTCACTTAATAATAACTCGTGTATTGGAGTGTTACACTTTAGCGTAGCCAGAATTTAATTAAAATGAAATATCTCTCTGAGGAGTTGGAATAGAAACATCTAATTTCGCATGATGCTTTGAGTTCTTAAAAGGTACAAACCACCATAATTGGTAAGTTTCTAGGGTTTCTCATTGAAGCGCAAGGATCGATTTTAGGGTTTTTGAAAATCAATTTTTTTTCTTCCAACGGTGTAGATTATAGAAAAAATAAAAGTGCACAGCATAAGCACAAATTAAGACCCACCGTAGTAAAGAAAATCGTAGTTGTATGTCATGCCGTTTGAGAGGTACAGCAATTTGCTAAACGTTACCCCAGCGGCATCTTGAATAACTCTGAAACCTCAAGACGCACAAATTTCATTTTTTGGGCACAATTAGGCACAAATTCAATCTATCTAAGTAGCTAGTTTGTGCTCAGCTACGACCACCGGTTAAAAAACATGCCGCTGGGGTAACGTTACTCCAGCGGAATCTGTTTTTCGTGAATATCTTTGGATCGGCTGGACGCTCAAATTCTAAATTTCGGGCACATTTACACGTGATGGGGTACTAATTATCTGTCGAGCCAAAATCCTGAAAAGCGACAACATTCCGCTGGGGTAACGCACACGCTTTTATGATAAAGCCTGTATCAAATGCCGAAGAATTTAATCAATTAGAAAAAACCTTATTCGATAAAAACACAAAAGCAAAATCTGCATCTACAGTACTCACATTTGTGTACATTAGTTTCCTGGCTGAATTTGCTTAGAATTGTTTATTTTGCTAAATATGTATGCAGATTAGTTGATTAGTTACTGTTATTTTTAGTACAATAGCGTCATATCGTGACTGTGATTTTGCTCAGAATTGTGTAATTTACATACAAATTTAAGATTAGTTGGTTATCAAAACAGCATGTTGTTTAAATAACCAACCAATGGTTTAGCAAATAGAATTACCAAAGCCAAATCTGGAGTCTGTGATTAATAAAATAAAACGCAGAAACTGTATATAATTACTTTTATTTTAATTGACCATTCGTTACTAAGCAGTATTAATAATCTCTTACCAGTATAATATTACCACTAAAGTGTTGACAATATCTATATCTTTAGCAGTCCATTTTGGGATATATTTGAAGTTGCCATCCCTCGATCATAATACTACGGTCACACGGTCGGTCGGTCATATTATGTAGATAGGTATATGTTTTATGTATGTATGTATTTGTTGTATATGTAAATGGTACAACACTGACTACCTGCATTATTGTCTCTCCTTCTACCTTGAATCCATCCAAAGGTTGTCTGTAAAAGATCGCTTTTAGCGATAAGACCGCCCATTGTGTCACCCTATGTAAAATTTCTACTTTTATATCTGTAATTTTTATGGTGTACATAATAAAGAGTATTCTATTCTATTCTACCTAATCTCTTCATGACACCTAAAGGTGCAAGAAATCGGCCACTGGAAAATCATTCACCATATCTATTGGCAAAGGTGGATTGGATTTGTGATGCTGTCCATACAGCTTCCTGCGAAACCCATCATCTGTCATTTCAGAGCATTTTAGTCCCGGAATTATCACAGTGTGAGATTTATGGGAGTACTCTCCCTCAGTAACGCATTTTAAGCATCCATGTTTGCCATTAAAATTGCAGATCCTGGAAAAAGTGTCTAAACATACAATTAGCGTCCGCAGTACTACAGCACCCTCATCGACCCGAAAAAAATAAACTTTTGAGCGCCACAGACATGACATTATTGTTTTGTAACGGCCAAAAACGATTAAAAATTGTCTTCTCATAAAGATGTGGCGCTGAAGGCATGAAAACGTAAATACCTTTTATAAAAGCCCTTGCGGTTGAATCGCAAATAAAACACCTAATCTTGCCTGTTTATAAACTTGCTGGTTGATAGGAGGATTCCGTCATTCAATAACTGTTTCATTTCTACTACAAAATCTTCTCGATAAATATCAAGATTCTTCGGTTTTCCGACACCATAATAAACACCAATGATAAATGGTTGGGCACTAGGTATTCCAAACCATTACATGAAATCGGCCAAAACTCATATTTCGAACTTTTATATATGTACTGGCAAGCCATCAATGTTTATGTGCAAACTAATACTCTTAATATTAGGTCTTTACCTATGAAATTGCCGTTCTGCAGTATTGGCCATTTCAAATCAAAATAATTTTTGTTTGGCTAAGAATTCTAATTTCAAATTAATTTTATTTTAAAAACATGGATTTTTTTTTCTAAAAGTAGTCATTTCTTTATTGATTAGTGTTACATTTTCATCGCATTTCAATCTTTTTCGTCATCATGGATACGTTAAAAATTCGAGTAATTATGGAATATGAGTACCGTCGTGGCAGCAACGCGGCACAAGCGGCACGCAACATCAACGACGTTTACGGAGCTAACACTACAAACCAACGCACCACCTGTTATTGGTTTGCTCGCTTCCGTTCTGGAAATTTCGACCTGAAAAATGAACCTCGCGGTCGTCCGAAGACTTTGGTCGACAATGACGAATTAAAGGCGATTGTGGAAGCTGATGATACACAATCTACGGCTGAATTAGCAGCAGCTTTCGACGTTAGCGTCAAAACAATATTGGTCCATTTGCGTCAAATTGGCAAGGTAAAAAAGCTTGACAAATGGGTGCCCCACGAACTCAATGATCGCCAGCGCGAAGTACGCGTCGAGACGTGCCTTGCACTGCTCAACAGACACACAAATGAAGGAATTTTGAACCGCATTGTTGCCTGCGATGAAAAATGGATTCTGTTTGATAACCGTAAGCGCTCAGCAAGTTGGTTGGATCCTGGTTCAGCACCTAAACAATGCCCTAAACGAAAACTTACCCCTAGAAAAGTGATGGTCACTGTTTGGTGGTCTAGCGCCGGTGTGATTCATCACAGCTTCTTACCAAACGGGGTGAGCATTACTGCAGATGTGTACTGTGAAGAACTGAACACAATGATGGAGAAGCTGGCGCATCTCCAACCAGCATTGGTCAATCGCTCGTCTCCGCTGCTCCTGCACGACAACGCGCGACCTCATACTGCACAGCAGACGGTCTCCAAGTTGCAAGAACTGGGGTTGGAAGCTCTCCGTCATCCGCCCTACTCACCAGACCTTGCGCCTACAGACTACTACTTTTTCCAGAATTTGGATAACTTCTTGGCGGGAAAAAAATTTAATACCCGAGAGGCAGTACAAAATGCCTTTGAAGAATTTGTTGCCTCCCGTCCAGCTGATTTCTTTAAGAAGGGCATCAATAAACTGCCACTGCGATGGCAAAGATGCATTGATTGCATGGGTGATTACTTCGATTAATACAAATAAAAAATTCATGAAAAAAATTCGTTTAAATTTTTTCATACAAAACGGCAATTTCATAGGTAAAGACCTATTATTTTCTAAAACGTCTAGCCAGTTGTTCAAAACTACAGTTAGCGGATTGATTAGTCCGTTGTGCCAGAATTCACCACCAGAATCTATTAATTTTATAATAATTTTTCTAGCTGTATGTAGAATCGTTCTCGGATCTTTTGGTAAAACATCTGGAAATCTATTATTCACAATTGTTACTAATTACTTCTGTGCATCTTGAGCAATATTTCTCTTTATTGTCCGTTCTTTTATATTTTCTATAAATAAAATGTTTTTCATATAAATATTTTCTCCCTCATCTTCATATGTCTGATTTGATTCAAAACTTTCACTATTTCTACTTAAAATCATTTCTTTAGAAAGGTCACTGAACGAATCCATTAATTTTACGGAACTATGATCATTGGTAACAAAATCTATGTGCCCGGAACCCTCATTTTTAATCAACACTGGCACTTGGCTGCAGCTACATAAATGAATGAGATTTTCACTATCCTTGCTCCTTTGCTTATTGTTTTCTTTAGAAAGTGTGTGTTTCAACTGCACCAGTTCTTTTCCTTTATTCCATGGTTTAACAGTATTCATTTAAATTTTATTTTTTCTTGCACGATTATTAATTAACTCGCGTTGCGAGATTATGACAAATGACGTTATCATAGCACTAATAACCTATGTTTACTCTTCAATAATTCTAGAGGCTTTAAAATAGCTAATATTTACACTTTATGCTTTGGAATTAAAGTGGAGTAAGGCTACACTAATTTACAGCTCATGCCGTCTTAAATGCTTTTAACCAGCTACTATTAAGCTCATTGAGGTAGCATTGTAATAGAATTAGTGTACACTACAAAAAAGCCAATGGCAAAATTTGATTCTCTAATACAGCTCACAGCTTAGAAGAGGTGTGACTTTATCGCGTTAAGCAGCTATTTAAAAGGTTTGGTCTTCTGCACCAGTTAGTAGCATTATATGTAACCAAAGGCTGGACAATAGTTCTTTCAAAATTCTACTAAAATGCATTTTGTTGTTTTTTTTCCATTATACTGCCATTATTCAGCTGTGCTGTTTAACAGCATGGAGATCACCCCTCATACAGTCTCAAGAATCGTCTTATCCGTTAGTACAGCAACATAAGAGCCTTTGACTGTAATATAGCTTGTTTATGGATGTAATTTCCGCTAATGTGCTGCTTGGGATATTACATCAACTAAAATTACACAACATTGTCTATAGGTACTTACATACTTATTATTAAATCGTATCGAAGTGAAAACTGAACAATTAATTTAAAAAAAAATAAAGTAGGTAGGTAATTGCTGCGAGGACTGGGAACGATTCAAATACCAAAAATATAGATAATTTTTTTTTTGTCTGTTTGTCAGCATCACGCAAAGGGCAGCTCGCCGTCTGGTAAGGACCAGGCCTGGGTCGACGGCGCGTTGTGTTCCACGCGCGCCTCAAAGAGATGTCAGCTTAATTAACGGGGTTCGATAGGGCCAATTCCTGCCGGGGTCGCAGGTTGTTGGAAAGAGTTACCGTGGCCCTGGCGCACAGGCAACTGAAAGAACACGGGTGAGTTTTAGTCAGTAAGAGTCTGACACGCCCTTCCGCTCCGCCCAGAGCGGGACAGGTCATTTGATGATTTCCCACCCAAAAAAAAAGAAAAAAAGCATCACGCAAAACTACCGGATAGGTTCTGTACAAACTTTGCATAAATATTCCTTATACGGCTGGTCAGTCTGTAGGCTACATATTATCACGCTATTTTCTATGGGGAGTGAGCAATATTGTATTATGTTCGTATTCTTCTATACTTTACCGCAAATTGTAAAAAGACGAACCAAAAGGTTAGGATATTGCAGATAGTTACAGATTTTACCAATGATAATCTTCACGCTATACCCAGTCAAACATGCCTTAATTATACAGGCTGGATTTTTGAGACGGGGCTGTAAGGGTAAGTAAGGGCAGGTTAAGGTATGCTACAAGAAAACGGTCTTAGGAGATGGTCATTAAGTTTTTGAGAAATTTTGATCCGCATTTATAGATGATGAAATATGGTAAGTACCTACAGTCAGCAAGAAAATGGCCAATTTTCATAAAAACTTTTTTTGATGCTTATCGATCCTGTTTCTTAAAAGGATAAATAAACTCCATTGGACCAACTAAGGTTTGAGGTCTAGAAAAGTCAGAAATCGCAAAAAAAACTTTTCCCATACATTTCGTAGGAAATGAGACTCGAACTTTTTTATGATGGATAGACTGATAGCATACTAATAAATGATAGTTCGTAGAACGTATACAGAAGTTAAGGTATTTTCTGTCATCTATGGTTATAGCACCTACAAATAAATATCTGTGATTGGGTAACTGTAATGAGTAATCCCATGTGTTTACAATCTACTTTTACATTATTTTAGTGATAGCCAAGTCAGTGTATCAGTGTTGTACCATTAGTTAGTATACGCAGGAACTCAGGCATTCATTAAGTCACTAAAAACGAAAAACTTCGCAAGCAATGGAAAATTGCTACAAAAGGCTATGGGAGTCGACCTCAGGACGAGCTGCTTCTCACCGGACAACTGCACGTCGCTTGCTCCCGCGTCACCAGTCCTGACTCTGTATACACACATCAACAGAATCTAGGGATATTTTATATTTCATCAAACATCTATAAATCTATGAAGAATTTTCTGATATAGTAAATGGAAGAATGATAGGTTATTTTAAGGTCTTTAATAAAAAACAAAAAATATTTCGTGATTTTTTTGTTATAAATAAAAATGTTAATTTTATTAATCGCCGTAGAAAATTTGTATGGTGAAAAACTTCATTTCTTCATAAAACTATAAATTTTAATTAAAATTGAAAATATATTATAAAATCTAATTATTAATAATCAGAGTTGCCACTAGCGTTGCAAAACTTCGGAAGTATTCGC
Source organism: Griposia aprilina (assembly GCA_916610205.1). Lineage (NCBI taxonomy): Eukaryota > Metazoa > Arthropoda > Insecta > Lepidoptera > Noctuidae > Griposia > Griposia aprilina. Next base: position 1,305,694 of record OU744295.1, on the reverse strand, counting down.
AATAATTCGGAAATATTCAAAAGAATACTTCGATTGGAAGGAATACTACGGCAGCTAAATTGCAGCGTAAAATAAATATTGTAAGGATGAAGTAGGTAACCTACGTTTTATTACAAAAGAATTAAAATATTCTCAGTTGTTACGAATGTATGCGTAGGTAGCTTGAGGAGGGGTGCGCCAAAGTTCACCTAAATTTTCAACTCCGATAATTGGAAATCCGAAAATGTTCTTCCTAACATTTTTCATCCTAACAATCACAATTCCTAACTACTCTGTCTCTAATGTTCATAATTCCGAAGCATTCAACTTCATAATGTCAGTAGCAATAAACATCTATTATACTTTTGTTTGTTTTCCTATATTTTCTCAACATAACCATCTTTTATACTATTATTCAAAGTCATATCTTTTTTGTTTAGATTTCTTTTTATTCATAATATAAATCAGTATTATATACATTAATTTTGCGTTACTTTATTTTCTATTATATGAATTGGTTTTTTGTTTTTATTAATTAAAGCGTCTTCTTTAATTTTATTTATAGCGGTGTGTACCTGCAAAGATATCCATAGGTTAGGTTAGGTTAGAACTCGGGCGCGGGGCGAGCGACCGATGCAGCGACATATGGAGCAGCGTCGGTCGCAGCTCCGCGAGGTCCTGGTGGCGGAATGGCGGGACAGGCTCTCACGCCCTACCGCCGGCCTCGTCACCATCGAGGCGGTCCGGCCGGTGCTCGACCTCTGGCTCGGGAGGAGGCACGGCTCCCTGTCGTTTCGGGTGACGCAGGTGCTCTCGGGGCATGGTTGTTTCGGGAAGTACCTGTGTCGCATAAACAGGGAGCCGGACGCCCGGTGTCACCACTGCGTCGACTGTCGGGAGGACACGGCGCGGCATACGCTGGCAGAGTGTGCCGCTTGGGAGGAGCCGCGCCGTGCCCTCATCTCAGGAGTAGGCAGTGACCTGTCGCTGCCGGCCGTAGTGAACGCTATGGTCGGCGGCGACGAGTCCTGGGACGCGGTGGTATCCTTCTGCGAAACAGTTATCTCGCAGAAGGAGGCTGCGGAAAGGGAGCGAGAGATCTCATCCTCTCACCCGGCCCGCAGCAGGCGCACCGGGCGTCGGCGGAGGGCGGACAACGCCCTCTTCCAGCCCCCTTAAATGGGTCCAGGGACGACGGACTTGGGGACGTCCGTCGCCCCCCATACATCAGGACCCGAGGCGGCGGCGCGTAGTGTTCCACGCGCGCCCCTCTTAGACGTCGCGGGGGGAGTCAAACACCTCACTCCCCCCGCTCGACCGGACGGGGCCCGCAGAGGCGGGCCGGCACCAGTCGGGGGTTGCGGAAGATTCGTATGTTCCCGCGACCCCCGACGCAGGTGTGAGATGGAACACCGGGGTGGTTTTTAGTCAGTAAGTGTCTGACAGACCCCTCCGCCCCCTCAGGGCGGGGGACATCCATGAGGATTTTCCACCCCGGATCAAAAAAAAAAAAAAAAAAAGTTAGAACTGTGAGGGGGATCCCCCACAGCGCATACTTCCACGCAGTTTCCCCCGGGCAACGCCGTGTCTGACCACCGTAACGGAGTGGCAGACCGGCGGCTAAAGTGCGCTGTGACTCGCAGACAAAAACGCGGTCGTCTGTGAATATGCCGAAGAAGCCAAGCCGTGACGCCTCCGGGCGTCTTTGTTTTAACTCGAATCGCTCCTCCGAGGGTGATTCAAACGGCCATTTTCAGGGCCAACCCAAAGGCCCTTCTCAGGGCCAACCCAACGGCCCTTCTCAGGGCCAACCCAACGGCCCTTCTCAAGGCCAACCCAATGGCCCTTCTCAGGGCCAAACCAACGGCCCTTCTCAGGGCCAAACCAACGGCCCTTCTCAGGGCCACGCCGGCGGCGGTTTGGCGTCGGAAGCGGACCGCACACCATCTGCGGTCAGCTTCTTCAGCAGGCCGGACGAGTTGTCGGACGCCGACGAGTCTAATATGGACACGTCGGGGGCCGAAAACGACCGCCCCAAGCGGAAGAGGGCCGATCTGAGGCTCGGGTCCGGGGGCTCCTCGGAGTCGGTTGCAAGTAGGTCGAAGAAGAAGTCGAAGTCTAAAAAGGCTTCGACTTCTACTTCGGCTTTTGCTCACAATGTGGGCTTGGTGGACGCCGAGCGCCAGCTAAATCTGGCGAAAAGGGCGCAACTCCAGGAAGACCTGGAGGAGAGGGTCGCCGCCAAGGAGCAGCAGGCGCAAGCCGCCAGGTCGTGGGCTGGCTATGGTGCATCCAATGTACTATGTGCTGACCACTCCCTGGCGGAATTGGAGCGCATGGCAGAGGAGGACAAGGAGGAGGTCCTGGAGGTCGCCTCAAAGTCCTCCAATTTGAAGGGGACCTTCCAGAAGGCTCTCAAATGTCGGGCCGCCAGCATGCACGGCATCGTATTGGAGCTGTTCGTAAAGTTGTTGTACCGTCGTCAAATTAGGCGGGAAATCTCTCAAAGCTTTTCGTTGTAACATGTCCCAGGCATGCTCGATAGGATTTAAGTCGGGCGACTGTGCAGGCCAATCCAAAACTTGAATATCGTGGTCTCGGAGAGCGGCCGACACCAGCCGCGCCGTATGGGAAGGAGCGTTATCGTGCATGAGTAGAAATTCCTGGCCCATTTGGATTCTGTGTGGGACAATAACAGGCTCCACCACCTCCTCGTGGTATTTTTGTGCAGTCATGTTGCCTTGGATCCAAACGAGGTGGGTTCGTCCGCCAAGACGAATTCCTGCCCACACCATGATTGTCCCGTCTTGGTATGAGTGGACCTCCTGAGGGTGCCGTAGACGGCTAACTCTCCCTGAAGTTCTCCAAACGCGTGTTCTTCGTGAATCGGGATGAAACCCAAACCGAGACAACACCAAAGACCATTGTCCGTCACTCCATGGTAAATGCTCCCGAGCCCACGAAAGCCGCCGACCGCGACTGCCACGTCGCTATGCTGGAACACGTAGCGGTCTTCGAGCATTAAGACCAACTTCATGCAACCTCCTTCGCACGGCTTGGTCGCTTACCAGCAGCTGGTGGTCCTCCTGGAGCCTTTGTACTAGTTGCATCGCTGTGATATTGGGTTGTCTTCTGGCGGTCATTTGGAGAAATCGATCCTGTCTCTGCGTAGTAACACGATATCTACCAGTGTGCCGTTCAGCCACATCCCCAGTACTGCGATAACGTGACCACAACCTTGATATCACGTTTCGGCTGGTGTACAGGGCCTCAGCAACGACGCTTTGAATAGCACCATTTTCTAACATGCCCACGGCTCGTCGTAACATTTCATCTCGACTCAAATGACGACATGACATGACTCTTAAAGCTCACACGGCATCCCTTTTCAAAAATTAATACTAATAAAACAATTTTAATTTTCCTTATCGTAACAAATTACTAACAATTTTGCCGCCGTATTTGGTTGTTTCTTTTATTTTTTTTATTTTCATTTTTAAATTTTGAATATAGAATAAAAGAGGTTTCAATCTGTATATAAACTTTTTATGGAAACTAAAAAGATTGGTTGTTTCTTTTATTTTTTTTATTTTCATTTTTAAATTTTGAATATAGAATAAAAGAGGTTTCAATCTGTATATAAACTTTTTATGGAAACTAAAAAGATTTTAAACTATAAATTCGTAAATAATTTAGGATTAAGGTAGCCCTAGATTTTGTTGATGTGTGTATTTTTGGCTGCTGAGACCAAAACTACAAACGTAGTATACAGGGAAGCTTTATAAAAATGTGGCTGTTATTTAGTAATTGTGGCGTTTTACCACGCGAACGAAATCGTGAGCAGAAGCTAGTTACAGAATATATTAGGATAACATCAAATGTCAAAGTGAAGGGCCATAGGATTAAAATTTCATATAAAATCAGGAAGGGGGGGGGGGGGGGGATAATCAGGGATTTCTATGAGGAATCGCGTTATTGTTAAGTACCAAAGTTAGATATTAACATTGACATGGTACGGAGTCTTGTATTAAAAAGTACTCTCCGTACAAAAAAAGAATCTAATTACGACACGTGTTAGGCTAGGCCTACGTTCAGCAGTGAACTGACAAAAGCATCAACCTGATACATCATCTGCCTAGCCTTTTGCCAACTGAGTCGGGGTCGGCTGCCAGGCCACTAGCCCTACCAAATACTGCTGTATACTGGCTAACACGACACCCCTTGGTAACACAAAATTTAATCAAAAGAAAATTTTTATTATTTTTATATTTTTATTTCTCCACTTTAATTTTCTTATTAGGATCGTAACTCTCTTCGAAAGGTTCGTCACAGTATCTATCACACTGTCCTTGTTTGATTCCTAAACTGTGTTTATCATAGTTTGCATCTCTGTTTGACCTATCATGTCTTTTACTTTTACTCTTTCGTTCTCTATCTGCCTCCCCTTTCTCATAGTTAATCGTATCATCTCTTATCAAGCTGTCTTCTCTTTCTTGCTTAATGTGTATCCTTTTACTAGGTCTATCTTCATGTCTTTCTCTCCTTCTTTCCTTCGATCTCTCTCTGTCTCTTCGTCTTTCTTTTTTGTCTTTATGTCTGTGAGTTTTATCTCTTTTTTCATGGTATCTTCTTTCTCTTGATGTATCTCTATGGAGGTTGTTCAGTTCGTCATCTAGCCCTGCTTCTTTCTTCATCTGATACTCAAGATCATAGTCTTTATGTGTACGACTTCTTTTTGATCTTTTATCGGACCTATATTCGTTGTCTATACGATTTTCATTTCCCCCGTTTTCTTCATAACAGTATCGTCTCTCCCTAGTTTCGTCATCATAACTTCTCTTCCTAGAATGCTCTCCGTACTTTTGAATTCTTTCGAGATCCTCGTCATATCTTCTCTCTCTAGATCTGTCATCGCGTCTACGTTTGTCATTACCCCTATCGCGTCTATCCCTACTTCCAATTTCATGTCTATATGCTCTATCTGATCTTTCTTTACTATAATCTCTATTTCTTTCAGTAGAATCTTCTCTTTCAATTTTAATTTTAATTGGCTTAGGCACAATCTTTCCATCGTGTCTACTTCGATATTCTTTGGCTGCTGGTCCATAATGGTTTCTTTCGTTGTGCGTATCTCTTTGATTAGTGTCCCTATCCACAGTTTGTTTTGGTTCAGTATCGCTTTTACCATCATTGTAGTGTTCCATCTGTTAAAATAATTTATTTAAATTAATCTTAACGACAATGTTCTTGATACAACATTGCAGTTGCATGTATTATAATATTATGATGGAACATATTGGACCGTGAAAAACGAAGTGTAACAGTTGTTCAAACAAAGAGACGAAGTACATGGACACACAAGAGCGTCTGAAATTATAAATTATTTAAAGTAAAACATAATATGTCTGATATATGTTATAGTATATGTTGTATATATGTTGTAGTGTTAGTTATGTAGATGTCCTGACATGGTATTGATCAGAAATTTTATTTGGTCTGATCTATAATTTTCTACTCTGCTTTTTCAAATATCAGTAATACCATACCTGAGTCCTGATGACGTCACGCAGAACATCGGAGTAGTTGCGCGACTTGGCAGCGACGCGGTACTTGGTGCGGCGCCGGCGCATGTTGCGCAGTTCAAACAGGATCTCCTGGCGCGACAGAATTATCCTCGAGCTCTTATCATCAGCACCACTGTGGAAAGGAAGGCATTGAGATGGTGATCATATGAAATTATTTAAGACTACCTTTTGCCCGCAGCGTCGCCAGCGTGGTAGTCGGAAATCATCCCACGAGAATGTAGGTACTACCGGGATAAAAAGTATCCTATTTACCCTAAAAGTCATAGTCTACATGTGTGCCAAATTTCATCGAAATCCGTTCAGCCGTCAAGGCGTGAAAGGTAACAGACTAACAGACATAGTATTGAAGTATGGATTTACTATTTTCAATAATAAACACTGACCTGAGTAAAGCTAAGTCAGTCAGATCATGGCAGGAGGGCACGGCGCTGACCACGGCGTCATGTATCGCGCGGCGCTCGTCGGCAGAGTACGAGACCTGAAGCCGCTCCAGTGACAGCGGCTCTGCTTCGTGACAACCCACGCCTTGGTTGAGGAAACTTATTGGTTATAGATGTGTTAATACAAAATAATTCATGCTGTAAAATTAGTTCACTACAATTTATTAAACTAGCCTGATCCCAAATACTTGAGTAATCAGGGTTTCTTACTACATTTTTTATTGATGAAGAATTATGTTATTTTATTACTAAGCTTAAATCTCATATTACCAAAACTTTAAATAATAGTCCGGTCAAATTAGACCAAAAAATAAGAGTAAAGTTACCTAAATTCCCACCAAGCTGAAAATCGGTAAGATTGTTTGAAATATCATTAAAAACAAAATTTGAAAGTTCCCCATCTTTCCCCTGTAAGGAAAAATTTTTATTCAAGGTCAAAGGTAAAAAAAACGAGTTTTTCGCGATTTTCAGCAAAACGGTAAGTTTTATCATAAAAATATCTCAGACAAAAATTGTAGATCATAAAATTATCTACAAAAAATTAATTAATAATTTTTTTTCTACGAGCCACCTTTTTTGAGATATAACGATTCAAAAAGTTGTAAAAGTTGTAATCGTCATAATATGCATGAGTACGCCACGTATATATACATCTCTATAGTTGTAATATATGTTAAAATATTTTTCTATCGGTTATTGTAACTTACACTACTAATATAAAATATACATAAGTTATAGAAGAAGATTTTGGAAGTTACGACTCGGACAATTAAATTTCACTACTTTTTTTTAACTTAAATTGTTTAAAAACACTTTTTTTTTTACCTTTAACCTTGAATATTTTTTTTTCCTTACAGGGGAAAGATGGGGAACTTTCAAATTTTGTTTTTAATGATATTTTAAACAATCTTACCGATTTTCAGCTTGGTGGGAATTTAGGTAACTTCGAATGTCTAAATTGACTGGACTAATAAATCCTGACTCCAATATATGTCCCAGACTCTATACATACTACACATACTACACATTATAAAGGATACAATACAAAATGGATGAGGTGGTTCAGACTGTTGAACAATTTTCCAATAAACTGAAAAGGAGCATAAGAGATTTAATACTGTTTGTATGTTAAAGAAGAGGAGTCCAAATCAAACTGTGGGGATTAATGATGTTGTCTAGCATACCTTTTGTGAATAAACAATCTGATATTGAAGCACTAGCAATTATTTGCTTGATATCTTCTTTCTCTGTGGGTAAATGATACATTATTAATTTAATTCATCCATAATACAATACATTATCCAGTAACATTATAAATATTTACTGAGTTTAACAAGTGTGTTAGATTCCAAGTCCAATGGATCTGGTAGTAGCTGATCATCCTTGGAGTAGCCATTTTGTCTCAGGAAGCATTCCTTCTCATGTTCTTCTCTCTTATCAGGCGGGACTTTGTGGTTGGAATCATATATGCAAGTTACCAGCATAGGGTTCTGAAAGAACAACTTTATTAGATTAGACATGGATATACAATTCAGCGATATAGGTTATGATACTTTCGCAGAAAAGAACAAGATAGATGGTTAAATTAGGGTAGCTAGGGTCTGACGGTCGTCTTTAGCACAGACAGCGAGATAAGCTACATAATCTGATGCTTAATGCTAACGCGAACGCAAACCGAAGACTAGGATATATTATGCTAGATAATATTGTAAACATTTTAACAAGACCTGTAAGAAATGTTTTCTATCCCATTGAAGGGTTTGTAAGATCATCGTTAGTTCATTATCAATTCCCTCGGTGTAAGACTTCAATTTCCTTAGTTCTTCCCGTCTTTTCTCCATTATTAAATATTTTTTCAGAAATAATTCCTATTTTCATCAAGATTTTTGTTTTGACCATTTGACAGTTGTGCGTTGACATTTGACATGTGGTTGACATTGACAATTATTGCCAGAAAAACTACATGACATTACCCAAAGCGAGCCAAACTTGCAGTAATTATCTGCAATAAGTGTTTTTTTCTTTAGTTTTCGTATTTTCGTATTCGTACGGTTTGTGAGAGCAAGTGCTGTCTTCTCGAGTTTCAGTTGGAGCGTAATGGCCGATTCACATTATTCCAGTCACGTTCCAGTTTAGCGATCAAAACCAGCGCTGAAATGCCACTGGAATACTGTGTACCGGGCCTAAAGGATACGTAGCCGAAGTACTAAAAGAGTTCTTTTTAGCTGGCAGCTCTGGTTTTGACAGCTGATTCGGTGCAATAATTCTTTTTAATCTGTGGTTCGTTTAGCGAGGAGACGTGTGTGCTTTTTCAATAGAATTTTCTCAATAAATGTGTGTGGAAAATGGCAGATTCCGAGGTAAATTCACTACCTTTTACCATCCTATTGCTACCAAAACGTGAACGCATTCATCACTGATTATTCTATTTGCAGGTATTAAAAAAATTGAAGGATATACCATTTAAAATCCAGACCGCAAGTTTGAAAGGAAGACGTGAGGTTGTAGAAGAAATTCAGAATGTATTATCCACACCGGGTAAGTAACAATTAGGGCTATGTTTATTCATAATTTACTTTAAAAGTGTAATATTTATGTGCTTGTTGCGTATAGCTGCAAAGTATTTATAGGTTGGTTGTCCAGCTGTATTGATCCATAGAGCCCTGGATGTAGCTCAGTATAATGCTCTCACTTGATTGAGTTTTGAACGTGACAATCAGAGGACGCTGTGTGCAACATAGATTGCATCTATATATAAATGCTGAGAAACCAATAATTCATCAATACCTGTGCACAGAGCACTCTTGTCTGGTAGCAGTTTGTTGAATCAGTTTACTGAAATTTATTGTAAAATTGAAATTTTAATGCACTTTCAGGAACTTTGACAATTATTTATGATTGAAATTAGAAATATACATAGCCTGAGCTGAAATGCAACAAGTCTTGTTGTTTACTCATTCATAATTTATGGAAGAATGGAGCCATTTTACTAAGGTGTACTGTGTTATGATGGTGCAATAGTTACTCAAGATTGTATTGAGCAATATTACTTTTGACAGGTTAAAAATATGACACTATATTTTGTTTAGGATTCTAGAAGCTAGAACTAGAGATATGAAATATGATAAGATATGATATTATGTTAGATATGTACTTGTATGTACTTTATGCATATTACTTAATTGCCATACCCTAAATAATATTAAACTAATTAATAAGTAATAATTACTTATAAAGAGGCATTTCCTTGGCCATCATGCTTTTTAGTTAAATATAAAAAGGGTATTAATTTCTTTTTTTACTGCGCTTTCTTGATCTGATTAGCACCCTAATTGTAATGTAAGTGTAATCATAATCTGAATAATTTTGAAGGATATTGCTAATCCATGGCTTGACATGTTCAAAAAAACTGCTCTGCTCAACAACATAAATAATGCAATGAATGTTGTTGAACTGTCAAAATGAAGGTGATTTCTACTGCTGGTGTGTTACGCAATTACTCAGCTGGTATACTTAAACAAAGGCAAAAGGCTAGATGTGTGTCTCATACATGGTTAACTAAACCATGGTTGCTTTAGCAAGTGCTAAAATTAAATATTGTAAAATTACGCCATTGCCAATGTTCTTCCCCACTAGCATCAATTAAATTCCTTAAAATTGTATTCCAGAAAACTTTAAAGCTATCCAGATATTCTGTTTTTCACTTCAAGAGTATTACACTGCAACCCTGAGAACAAGCACATGACATGATATGCTGTGACCAAAATGTGGCATGCTCCTAATCGTTCTTTACAGCAAATTCTAATATAATTTTTCAAGTAAACCATCACTTTCTAAATAGTCAGTTTCAATACACAGCTATGTTATTGCACCAGGTATAACAGAGCCAGCAGTGCGATTTGTGTGTCGCCTGCTGGTGCTCACTCTACACCGGTATCGGGACTCCACCTCCCAGTCGTATGTGAAGGGCTTGGTCGCCTACCTCTCTGCCACACACAGAGAATGGACTCTGAAGGGCCTGCTGCCCGTCCTGCTTGAAGTGTCAGAGCAGCTAAAGAACACAGCTTCATCGTGAGTCATTCATCAGTTATGATTTTATATTTATATATAGGCAAAATCATTTTAATGGTTAGTCCCAAAGACAAAGCCGTCAGTAGAAGTAATAAAATTAACAACAACAAAAGGATCAATAAAGTATTTTTTAATTTATGGTTATGTTTTTTTTTGTTTTAATGTCATTCTTTATGTATAACAACTGACTATAAATTTCATTCTGCAGAAAAAGTATATGCCAGAGTGGGCTGTATGCACTGCGTTGGTCCACAGTCCTTGTTGATGGCACCCTCAAGTCTACCGAGGAGAATGGCATGGACTACCATGCTCTTGTATTATCCCAAGCCAACCTGCTTGCTGCCGTCATCGCATATGGGGACCACAGGAAAAATGATAAAGCGTTTTCTATAGTAAGTTAGCACACAATAAAATGAATAGTCTGCCCAGAATTGGTTCAATACATAAAGTAGATTTGGTGCAGATATTTAAAGTTGTGTTGCAAGTTAATAAAAGCTTCAAACTGATTATTTTTGCGTTTTCTTTTGTCGATTTTAAGCCTTTGTCATTTTGATACTGCTTCCAAAATTACACCTTTTATTATATTTCCAGCTACATACATCTTGGGTCTCAATTGGCAAAGAGAAGTTATCCAAATGGCTAGAAGTGTTACTGGCGCTCCCGCCCGACTCGGGCCCACACATCTGTGTCACTTTTTCTACTCTATGTCGACACCTACAGCAGATCGGGGAGTGTGGCACTATAGAACAACACAAGGTATGTGATCATAACTTATTGAAGGGCATATTATAACCTACAAAAACAGCAATCATCATAAAACTGGAAGAAATTTTATGTGTTACATTGAATGGATGACATGTCTGACAGTCTGGCATGAGTTTCCAATTAGACCCTCAGTAAGTATTAACACATAAGTGTTCATTGTGTTGTGCCCAATGACACGCTGCATACTTTTGCAATATTATGATGTTACAGTGAATATTTCTACTTCTATGATGGAGAAATAAAAATAGAAAGGAAAGCTGGCTGTGATTCATACACCTTTGACAGTCATTACAAAGCCCAGAAGCCTAAAAGTCTGGCAACCAGTCTTACCAAGATGTATTGTATTACCCAGTAACTGGGTTGTGGAAGTCAGATAGGTAGTTCCTCCATGTAAAATACTGGTATTCTGCTAGCCACGCCCGGTTAGACTAGAAGGCTGGGCAGATTGATTGATCATATTTCCTTACCACAGACAAAAATGCTGGAAAGCTTCACCAAGAGCGTCATCAGCGTCAAAGTCCGTCCGAACGCGAACTACATCAAAGGTTGTCACGACCTGCTGCGTCAGCTCGGCCCCGGGGAGGTCCGCGACGCGTTACTGCCAGCCCTGCACAAGGCCATGCTTCGGAGCCCTGAGACCATCGTGCAGGCTGTAGGGGAAGTCTTCGCCAGTCTCAATGTGGAGCTGGATGGATTAGCTGTTGATATTGGGAAGAGTTTGATTGGTGAGCACTTGTTTTAATGTTTACTGACTGGTAATAATAAATACATTCACATTTCGCAAGTTGTGTTTATGTTAGTTGTTAATTGTTTATAATTAATTTAAAAGTCTACTATAATGGAGCCGCAACTAAGAACAATATCGATTAGCAGCTTATATCCAATTGTATCCTAAAGTAGACGAGTTAAGAAACTTTGTACTGTTTATCATCTTTAGAAAATTCTAGTAGCACTCTATGAAAAAGTCGAAAATTAATATAGGTAATTTTATTATTTCCAGTGAACTTGCACTCTAAAGACGAATGGGTACGAGGCGAAGCCCTATGTGCGCTGGAACGGCTAGCGGCGCGTTGCTCACAAGTGGCGGCTGCGCGTGCGCTGCTAACACACGCTTTCGCAGAGTACAATGGCGCTAGTGGCAAGCTTACCTCTAGTGAAGACAAGATCGCGGTGCTCCTCGTAAGTATACCAAACTTATCAGACGTAAATCATCTTCCACTACTTGTAGGCATCCTGTCTAAAAGAGAAGAGGTATTTAAGCCATAATAATATGACCATGTGTGGGACACCCGCCGGCCAGGTGGAGTGACGACTTGCGAAAGGCGGCTGGCAGAGACTGGATAAGGAGAGACGAAGATCGGGCTCAGTGGTGTTCCCTAAGAGAGGCCTACGTCCAGCAGTGGACGAATTGGATGATGATAATGATGATGATGAATATGACCATATTGACTTTACCGAGTGAGGAAACTAGTTTGAAACAAAAATCCTCGGATACTGCAACCAAGACCTACATGCATTAGTATTATATGACTGGCTAGTAACCAAGACCTACATGCATTAGTATTATATGACTGGCTAGTAACCAAGACCTACATGCATTAGTATTATATGACTGGCTAGTAACCAAGACCTACATGCATTAGTATTATATGACTGGCTAGTAACCAAGAGCTACATGCATTAGTATTATATGACTGGCTAGTAACCAAGACCTACATGCATTAGTATTATATGACTGGCTAGTAACCAAGACCTACATGCATTAGTATTATATGACTGGCTAGTAACCAAGACCTACATGCATTAGTATTATATGACTGGCTAGCAACCAAGACCTACATGCATTAGTATTATATGACTGGCTAGTAACCAAGACCTACATGCATTAGTATTATATGACTGGCTAGTAACCAAGACCTACATGCATTAGTATTATATGACTGGCTAGCAACCAAGACCTACATGCATTAGTATTATATGACTGGCTAGTAACCAAGACCTACATGCATTAGTATTATATGACTGGCTAGTAACCAAGACCTACATGCATTAGTATTATATGACTGGCTAGTAACCAAGACCTACATGCATTAGTATTATATGACTGGCTAGTAACCAAGAGCTACATGCATTAGTATTATATGACTGGCTAGCAACCAAGACCTACATGCATTAGTATTATATGACTGGCTAGTAACCAAGACCTACATGCATTAGTATTATATGACTGGCTAGTAACCAAGACCTACATGCATTAGTATTATATGACTGGCTAGCAACCAAGACCTACATGCATTAGTATTATATGACTGGCTAGCAACCAAGACCTACATGCATTAGTATTATATGACTGGCTAGTAACCAAGACCTACATGCATTAGTATTATATGACTGGCTAGTAACCAAGACCTACATGCATTAGTATTATATGACTGGCTAGTAACCAAGACCTACATGCATTAGTATTATATGACTGGCTAGTAACCAAGACCTACATGCATTAGTATTATATGACTGGCTAGTAACCAAGACCTACATGCATTAGTATTATATGACTGGCTAGTAACCAAGACCTACATGCATTAGTATTATATGACTGGCTAGTAACCAAGACCTACATGCATTAGTATTATATGACTGGCTAGTAACCAAGACCTACATGCATTAGTATTATATGACTGGCTAGTAACCAAGACCTACATGCATTAGTATTATATGACTGGCTAGTAACCAAGACCTACATGCATTAGTATTATATGACTGGCTAGTAACCAAGACCTACATGCATTAGTATTATATGACTGGCTAGTAACCAAGACCTACATGCATTAGTATTATATGACTGGCTAGTAACCAAGACCTACATGCATTAGTATTATATGACTGGCTAGTAACCAAGACCTACATGCATTAGTATTATATGACTGGCTAGTAACCAAGACCTACATGCATTAGTATTATATGACTGGCTAGTAACCAAGACCTACATGCATTAGTATTATATGACTGGCTAGTAACCAAGACCTACATGCATTAGTATTATATGACTGGCTAGTAACCAAGACCTACATGCATTAGTATTATATGACTGGCTAGTAACCAAGACCTACATGCATTAGTATTATATGACTGGCTAGTAACCAAGACCTACATGCATTAGTATTATATGACTGGCTAGTAACCAAGACCTACATGCATTAGTATTATATGACTGGCTAGTAACCAAGACCTACATGCATTAGTATTATATGACTGGCTAGTAACCAAGACCTACATGCATTAGTATTATATGACTGGCTAGTAACCAAGACCTACATGCATTAGTATTATATGACTGGCTAGTAAAATGTAAAATGATTACTCCACCTGTTGATCGATAAAGCTTATTAAACTAACAGCAGGATTCATATAATTTGGAACTTGGAAACTCAGACATATCATTTCAGCCTTTCAAGACAATAATTTACACTTCGTAAGTCTAATGACGTTCTCAATCTGTATACAAAAATTCAATCATTTATACAATGATTTAGTCGCCACAGTTAGTCGGCTGTTCGGCAAAACTCTCAGTCGGCCCATCACTACTATGTAGTTTGTTTGAAATCATGTTTTTTTTATACGATGTTATGTTTTATTCAAGTTTCAAAAAACTCCTATGGACTACTATTATCAGTATTTTCATCTCACGTCTTTTTTCTATGGGGGTAGGCAGAAACAGAATGCTATCTGCTACGATTCTTACATATTAATTTTGCTTCATTTCCCTTTTTAATTAAGAATGTAATCACTATTTATCACGTCGCGTCGTTTCGTTCCCCAGGGTGTGAGCACTCTCCGAGCCCTGCCTGTACGCGGTGCAGACCGGCTCGCTCTATTCAACGAGGTAGCGACCCAGCTGACCCGCGTGCTGGACAGCGAGTCGCACGAGCGCACGCTGTGTGTCGCATTAGACACGCTGCAGAAATGGACCACCGGGCTAGATGCACCCATGCCAGATAAAATACTGGATATATTCAAGGTAAGATATTAAACGTGGTGAAACTCTAAGTACCTCACAGTTTTTTGAAGCTAGAAAGATTAAATATGTTTTTATCTACACCCATGCAATAAATCCTCTGTAAAAGTTTCTGAAACAGTTAGCTTATTGCCAACATTAAAACAACCAGTGGCATTGTAACCATAATATCATCCAAACGAGTGTTATAATGTTGTACTAAATTTCATTATGCAACTCCTTTTCAAAAATAGTACATTATTGCTAAAGCCGTGACTTCACTAATACGGGACAGGCAATTGCCATTTCCGCCGAGGCATATAGTGCTTTTCTCAAAAGAATGCAGGGAAATAAAACACACTTTTTATATTATCCTACATTTAATTTAATTAATATTCATCTGGGGCTTTAATTAAAAATTTCTTTATATTTTCGCCAGTCAAATTTTTCGATTGTTTGCTGTTGAATCCGGTCGATTGTCGTTTAAGAAAAGTAGTTAAATTTCCATAATTTTTCAAGTTAATGCCTTTTTTAACATGAACTGTACAATGTACATTTCATATTGGCATAAATAGCCCATAATGTAGATGGCTTTTAGTTTTAGCAATCTCATTAAAATACGCCAAAAATACTGTTTCAGAAAAAATGTTCACATTTTTATCGTTTTTCCAAATCATTTTTTATTTTTTCATGTATTTTTCTTTTGGCTTCGCTGGAAGCCGGTTTTTCATTGCCAATTTGGCTTCTGATCTTAAATCTGGTGGAGTACAATACTCCATTTCACTCTCTGAACCGTTTGAACTTATTTTAATTATTAAATTTATATTTATTAAGTAGGTACTTATGTAAATAATAAATCAAGATAAATTTTCCGCTTTGCCACCAATTTATTTATTTATCACCTGTGTCGAAAGCCAAACGCATTTATCTATACAGCCACGTGAACGCAATTTGTACTAAGCAAAGAGACTTACTTTGGTATGCCCAGAATGATAAAAGAGATCCAATCAAAGAGTATTTAGTAATAAAACGGCGTGCTGGGGGCACGCCGTTTCATACAACATTCCTGGAGCGTTGTAATGTTCCAAATTCAAATAAAGCGGCTAAGTGCGAGTCGGACTCGCCCATGAAGGGTTCCGTAGCAGTTTACAATTTATGACGTATTAAAAAAAAACTACTCACTTGATCTCGTTCAAACCAATTTTCGGTGGAAGTTTACATCATAATATTTTTTTTAGTTTTATCATTCTCTTATTTTAGAAGTTACAGGGGACACACACACACATTTTACCACTTTGGAAGTGTCTCTCGCGCAAACTATTCAGTTTAGAAAAAAAATTATATTAGAAACCTCAATATCATTTTTGAAGACCTATCTATAGATACCAACACGTAAGGGTTTGATGAAAAAAAAAAAATGAGTTTCAGTTCTAAGTATGGGGAACCCCCAAAATTTTTTTGTTTTTTTTTCTATTTTTGTGTGAAAATCTTAATGCGGTTCACAGAATACATCTACTTACCAAGTTTCAACAGTATAATTCTTATAGTTTCGGAAAAAAGTGGCTGTGACATACGGACGGACAAACAGACAGACAGACATGACGAATCCATATAAGGGTTCCGTTTTTTGCCATTTGGCTACGGAACCCTAAAAACGCTCCAGCAATGGATTTGATTTTCTTTGTCCGTAAATTCGATACTTCGCGTGTTCTTTTTTCGAAAATAATGACAATATTTCCATGCATGTTTGAGAAAAAGAACAACAACATGCACCCGCGTTTCACTACCACAGGGCCGTAATTTTAAAAAAAAACTTATAGTTTATTCGAATTCACGTCGTATCCCGCCATTTTTGTTCGATATCAGTATTGCAAAAACTTTTTACTTTGTTGTTTACAAAAAATGAGTGATACAAGCTTTGATAACACACCATCTGATATTTCTATTGCAGCAAAGGACATTTCTAACCAATTATTACCAAAAAAGTCGAAAAAACAATATGAAAAGGCGTACCGAGATTTCATGAATTGGGAAATATTAAAGAGTCGTACATCATTTTCTGAAGATGTGCTATTAGTATATTTTCAACAATTATCAGAAAAATTCAAACCTGCATCCCTATGGACCTTCTATTTAATGCTCAAAAGTACGCTGAGTATTAATCACAACGTGGATATGTCAAAATATTTAAAATTAATTGGCTTGTTAAAACGTAAAGCAGAAGGCTATACAGCGAAGAAATCGAAAACGTTCCATGAATTTACATAGTTTTTACAACACGGTACTACACCCTATGGTTTCAGAACCTTTTATAGAGGATTCGTATCATGTGTGTAGATAAAGTCTTGTATGCAACTGTACATAATTATTATTATTATACAACAGTAGCATAAATAATTATTAAATCAGTCCTTTTCATCAAGCGTGATCAAAGTCAACCACAAACACAATTAAAATATCTTGGTACAGATGAATGTAGGTCTCAGGCCTTGTCCTCATAGAAAGCGATCATCGCGTTAATTTGATCTACAAAACGCGAACGGGTCGTTTTGCCGACAGAGGGTGCCTTCCGGTTTCTCTGAACAAATGATCGCGAAGATCGCGTATTCCCGCGACAGTAGTTTTCTATTAAGACAAGGGCTTAGCATGCTTCTATGAGTAGTTGTACAAATCTCGTCTGGAATGTTATACTCGTAAAATCAAGGTCGGATTTAGTGGTCTGGAGGCCTTGGGGCAACAAAGGAGTGGACCCTCCCAAATAATTTTCCAAATAATATGAACAATTTTTTTCCCTCGAGTTTTTCAATAAATAATTTATTGTGAAACCAAGTAGATTCTTTTAGCATTTAACAAACATAATATAAATATAATTCAAAACGAGAATTATCTGAAATCAAATTTTATTGTTCACAATAAAATTTGATTTCAGATAATTGTCGAAAGGAACCTTCCGAGCTTTTTTCGCCCAAAAATCGTTAATGATTTCGCTGAAATCCAGTTACCGAAGTAAATCACTGTCAATACTTAGGAGCGATAGCTTTGGTAGACGGTTTTGTCCCATCGTGGTGCGCAGCCTATTTTTTATAATTTTCAAAATGAAAATGAGCACTCTCCAATGCAATTTGACACCATCTAAATCAAATACATTCTCAATGCGATTTCGAGGTTTGGGAATGTAGCTCTGAAATTTTGGTCTTCAAGAATTTGGTAGTAAAATAGCTCCGGAGATTGGTCTTTTCCATAGTACTTTTTGTACACGTCGATCAAAGATACAAATTGAACCAACTACCAAGACTAGGTTCTAAATCGTCCTTGTAAACTTTGACCATTGCCTCTGCTGCAACGTGCAAATTTTCAGCATCCATCTTCTCAATGTGATTAAGAATTCCAAATTCGGCACTTCGAACTACACTGCACTTGCGGCATTTCGAATCGATTTTTTTTCATATTTAAGAACAATATAATCATGATTGTACAAAGTACTATAGGCAAAGGTACAAGAGTGAAAAAAAAATATCAAAGGAAAAGTTGTTTACTAGTATACTCGTAGGTTTTTTCCACCTCTTTTGTGGAGGCCCTGGGGCTGTAGCCCCCGGATGCCCTCCCCTAACTCCGGCCCTGTATAAAATACTGAGCGAATGTATCATCAAGTTTATAATGTGTGCATATGTGCATCGAGTTTAGTCTCGCCTTTAAGCTACATAATAAATTTATCCCTAAGTGAAGGAGTCTTCCCAAAACGACTGAAAATGTCTATTGTCAAACCTCTATACAAGAAAGGCTCAAAGTCGGATATGAGTAACTACCGACCAATCACTTTAATCCCCATACTATCAAAAATATTTGAGAAGGTTATGTGTAATAAAATAGAGAACTTTTTGACATCATGTAACATCCTTAAAAAGGAACAGTTTGGATTTAAAAAGGGGAGCTCGACGGCTGCAGCATGTTTCTCCTTAATTAAACAAATAACCGAAAGTCTAAACCAAAATAGGATGTGCCTTTCTAGACATGACAAAAGCCTTTGACTTTGTCTGCCATAAAAAGTTACTCTCAAAATTTTCTCACTATGGAGTCCGCGGGAAGGCAAATGAGTGGATCCAAAGCTTTCGACAATCGGTTAATCTAAATACCGCAATGGTTGCTTACCATGCTTATGTAGCATTCTGTATTCAGATATGGTCTTATAATTTGGGGAAATTCAGTAGACGTGCAAAGAGCATTTAAAGGACAAAAAAAATGCATCCGGGCAATGTGTGGAGCCCATTTTTTAGATAGCTGTAAACCTTTATTTCGAAAGCTTAAAATACTGTCTTTACCATGTCTTTATATTTTTGAAATAAGTATCTTTGTAAAAAAAAAAAATATGATTTATTCGAAAAAAGCAGTTACAAAATAAATAGCAGAACACGGCACAAAGACAAATTGAAATTACCCCAAATAAAACTAATGCTATTTAAAAGAAATACCTACTGCATAGCAATTATTATTTATAACCATTTGCCAAATAGTACTCAAGATTTGCCATTGCCCGCTGTTCAAAAGGGTATTGTTCAGACTTTTATTAGAAAAAAATTATTACAGTGTTCAAGAATACCTAGAGGATAAATCGTTATAATATAATTAAGTTATAAAAATAGCCTTTAATCCATCACATGCAAAAACTACATACATCATTATTATTAATTATTATTATTACTACAATACAATCTCCATCGGTATTAATTAACTATTATTATTCATATTTTATTCTCAAATTCATTATTACTCATAATTATTAATTGGTTAGTAATATAGGCTTTGTGTTTGTAGAGAAATATTTGTATGCCATACTATGGCAGGGTACGCTGGAATCAACATTGTAAAATCTATTGTACCATATCCTCACAAATAAACATTTTTGATTTGATTTAATATAAATACATTTTCTTCCTCTTCAGAAAAACCTACCGGGCAAGAGCACGACACAGAACGTGCGCACGGCGTACGTGAGCATGGTCGCGGCGTGCGTGCGCAGCGCCGGCGCCGCGCCCGCGCACGCCGCGGCGCTGCAGCCCGCGCTGCTCAGGGCCGTGGACAAGGCCACGCAGCAGCCGCTGCAGGTAAATACTAGCTGATACTGGACTTCGTCAATTAGGAGATGGTCATTCGTATATCATTGACAGTCGTTATGGGTAGTCAGAAGCCCGAAAGTCTGACAGTCAGTCTTGCCTAGGAGCATCCTGTTACCCAGCAAACGGGCTGTAAGGGGCAGATAGTCAGTTGCTTCATTTAAATTCCAGATATTCAGCTGCATCCGGTTAGACTATAAGCCAACCCCAATGTAGTTGAGAAAGTCCAAGCAGATGATGATTGTATTGTTCAACGTATGCTGCTATAAGGCCTTTGGACCTGTGAAAAATTCGACTGTCAATTGCCAGACGGTTATAATTTCAATTTTATGTCAAGACATCTAAATCATCAGTAGATGACTTGATTTTAACTAACGAAGGTGGTACACAGAGTTATAGTTTTTTGCAAAAGATCTGGATAGGATACTGTCTACATCAAGTACTTTTCAGACAACGAAGTATACCTTTTTCTTTTATTTCTTCGTCAACTTTGGTAAATTTCTTATAGTTTCTGAATCACCATTCACCAGGTATATCATAATCATTTGGTTTCCCTCAGCACCTGGTGGTGAGCGAGGGTATCTGCGCGATGCTGGGCCTGACCCTACTGGACTCGTCCCGCGAGCTGCCCAACAAGGCGAGCGTGTGGGCCGCGCTGGTGCACCCGGACAAGCACGTGTTGCTGCACGATAGAGTGCTCACCGCTGCTAGCGATGACGGTAACTATCTATCAATCTAAATGCGCTATTTGTAAATGTAAAATATCTATTTAATAAATATGTAAACACTGTCTAATTCACACAAATAAAGTAGTCACTAACTAGTGGCGCGGCACGAGTGGCTTGGTGTGCTAGTGAGCCAGTGTAGTATTATCAACCGTACAGTGAATATAGGTAGAGTTCCAGTTCCGGTAGTTTGAAACCGAAATTGGGGGTGGTTTTTAGAATATGAGCCACACTTACAGAGCAAAAGTAGAGTGCTTAAACTTTCATCTGAATCGGGACCCAAGTTTAAAGCCAGCCAGTTTATAGAAGGATCTGACTAGCTAGCTTTATATAACAAAGGTATGCAATGACATTTATTGTAAAACAAAAAATCAAAACTTCTGCAACATCTATTCAATGCATGGGTCAGTTTATTTCATAAAATATTTCCCAAACTCAAAAATATGATAGTTCTTTTTTATGGATTACCAGATACCATTATTTTTTAAGCAGATACTATTTTATTTGTTTTAATCGATAAGTTCTCTAAATTCGCATTCATCTTACCTATCCAAACTATACTTAATGTAATGCTATATATTTTAAAATTACTGAGTGTCACTATAGCATTTACCCCTTTATAGTCCTAATACAGGTGGTGTTGCTATGCAGAACAGTATTGGAAAACTACCAAAGTGTCGCCAGCGAACAAAACTCACCGGTTTACAGAGCATTCATACTTGGTCTACTATCACCGGTCAAGTCTGTTCGTACCACCGCCATAGTGGAAGTTAAAGCGCTACTTGCCAAGGAAGATAGGATCTTAATGGCGAGGCATTTAGCGCTAAAGTTGAATGAAGTGCTGGAAGAAGGCAAAGTATTCAGTGGCAAGGAGAAGTCGCCGACTGATGAGAAGGGAGGGGGAGAGGTGACGGGCAAGATGATCCTGGATTGTATTCATGCGCTGTGTTCGTTTAGAGGTAAGTTTCTCCTTTAGTTTCGCACAATATAATG
The DNA here is from genome assembly GCA_916610205.1 of Griposia aprilina. Classification (NCBI taxonomy): domain Eukaryota; kingdom Metazoa; phylum Arthropoda; class Insecta; order Lepidoptera; family Noctuidae; genus Griposia; species Griposia aprilina. The sequence goes on along the minus strand of OU744295.1, from coordinate 1,284,031 downwards.
TTAAAATTATTGTCAGTATTAATCTGTAACTTAAAACAGCTAGGCAACGAAAATGCTATCATACGAGAGCTTATGAGAATGATGACTATCACTTTATAATTTTGACTGGTTTTACATTTCACATCATTGTTTGTTTTTGGCCACTAAGTTGTCAAGTGCTGATCAATGCCTTCTTAAACACCAGTCAATTGAATATACAATGAGCCAAGTGAGACACAAAGAAGAAGAACTTAAAACAAATCAATAGAATGCAGAACCTTCATTTTCCCCACAGATTACCCAGAGAAGGACTCTCAAGAGCTAGCCATAGCGATCCTACCGAGCTGCCACCACCCGCTGGCGGCGGCCGTGAACAGTCGCGCGTGGCGCAAGCTGCTGGGCTACCTGCGCCACGACGCCAGGAAGCTGGTGGGGCTGTACTCCAACAACCTCAAGAATAAATACATCGCGGGGTACTCGCCCAGCGAGGTAAGATCTTCTGCTTTATAAATCTGAAATTCATTCACTGATAGACAACGCACAGCCTAAACCGCTGGGTGTGTTTTTTTTTTATTCATTTTAAAACGAAACTGAGCTCTACAGAAGAATGATTTGAAAATCACCCCCTAAAAGGATTAACTAGGAGATGACAGTTTGTATGAAAATTCATCTTTCTTGCCGAAGGGAAATCCCATCGGGCACACGGCTTGTTCACGTATAAAAATAGAACTCTACCCATACTGCGAAACGGAAGCGATATGAAACGAAACATTTAGGCCCGTATTAATAAACGTTCCTGAGCTCAAGAGGTCGCACTTGATGACAACCTTGAGATCATGACCGTATTAATAAACATAATAATTTGTGTACTTAGGTTACGGCTTGGGTTTACGTTATCAGCCGAGTGATGGACTGATTAATAAACGGAACTCCACACTTAAGTATACAATAGATGTGTGTACTCGAGATGCGTAAACCTGAGTGTAGGCAGTCCGTGACTTAGGGTCGTGATTAGTAGCGCGAAACATGGAGTTTAAAAATATTTTAGGTGAAATTAATTATTACGATGAAATAGAGTACCTACTATGACGATATTTTATGACCGGTTTTATGCTACAGCATCATTTCAGGTAGGTACCTATCTACCTATGTAAATATTTTAAATACATTTATCATAAGTATAATAAAATTTATTTAATTACTATTTATAGGTATAACACAAAGCCATTAAGTCCACAAATGTACTTCTTTACTTGTATAAAGATTAATAAATAAATAAACTTTAAAAGTAGTAGGTACCATATAAATCCAATTAATCTAATTTTAAAACCCAATATATTTATGTGAAAATGTAATCTAATAAATTCATATTTCAGCTTGTTTATGGTGACCTAATACATTTATCACAACCTGCAGCACCAAATATAAAAAAAAAAAACTAAAAAAAAAAAATTAAATTATTTTTTATTTTATTTATTGGGAAATAAAAACACATTATTTTTTAACAATTTATGGCTTTCTTGGGTAGAAAACAACTTTATAATTATTAGTTTTAACAAAATACAAGTATTTCAATAAATCTTACAACATAAAATAATGAAATGTGATGCATGTCATTCTAAACTTCGGTCAATGTGACGTAATCGTTCACGAAATGAAGCCATCAAGTACAGCGCATTGAGGAGCTGATCTTGGTAACTGAGATACTGTATTCATGTGTTTATTAATTAGCAATGATCTTGAGATGCTGATATCGAAATAATGGCGTATCAAATGATTGCGTACTTGGGCATGTCATTGAGGAACGTTTATTAATACGGGCCTTAATGAATAACAACTTTATCTAGAATGTTTTCGACTATTTCAATTGAAACTCGGGATTCAAAAGAAATGTTGGATAGATTCTCTATGAGCTAGTGTTTCGCTTCGCTATCGATCTGCTTTCTATGCTAGAGACGTGACACAAATACATTGTTTTTTTTTTATTGGTAACCCAGTTTTAATTAAATTTTCGAGATATCTCGAAACACTTCAATATCAAAAACTTATAATCAGTTGATCATAAGTCCATCGAGGTCTTGAATTTAAAACACCATTCCTTCTACAGACTTTATCAAACGTGGTAGCTACCCTGGTAGCAACGAACCCAGAAGTGTTAGCGGGTAGTGCGGTGCAGTGCGCACTGGACACGCTGCAGGACCCCGAGTTACTGCGCGTGACGCGTGACGAGTACTTCACGTACCTCACGCCTGAGGGAGTGCTGTATGACAAGAGTTCCGTGCCTGGGTGAGTCAGTGGACGAAAAACGAATTTTAAACTTATAGAGGGTATAAAAAGATCCATCATATAACTTTCATCTACGCATTCTGTGCATCAAACTACGCAACATTGAGCGCAAAATATTGCTTGGGAACACGTACTTTTATTTTTGATGTGAAAATTGTTGTTAAGGGCAGCGCAAAATATTGCTCGGGAACACGTACTTTTATTTTTGATGTGAAAATTGTTGTTAAGGGCAGCGCAAAATCAATGTAACGCACGCAAAACATAGTAATTTGGGTGCTGAAACGGTACGGGCGTCGTAGTGGGGATATTAAACATCCCCACTACGCCCGTACCGTTTCAGCACCTTTCAAATTTTAAAGTAGAGTTATAACAATTAACACTTGGCTTTGTGGAAAAAGCAAAAAAAGTTCCTTGCTTCTTGATTAAAGATATAGTTGCTTCTTGGTAAAGGTATGTAGGTCCAGTATCACAATGACGGGCAGTACAAGTAGCTCGGCTCCGCTTCGCATCTTTTTACACCCATTATTTGGCAGTAATTTTCTCCATTATTCAAAATATGAAACTATAATGATAACATTCCCCTAATACATGGGACTTAAACTTATCTGGCACAATGTGAGTGTATACACCTTCAATAACCTGAATGGGAACTAAAGTCTAGCATAATAACATCAATATCCTAGTTCCAACATGCTAGTTGTTAGTTCCTGATAATTTGACTATACAAAAAATTACAGTGCTTATTTTCTTGTCTAGAAATGAAGATAATAAGGAGATGAATCTGAAGCGTGAGAGTAAAGCGTACAGCTACAAGGACCAGCTGGAAGAGCTGCAGCTGCGGCGCGAGCTGGAGGAGAAGAACAAGCGAGAGGGCAAGGCCAAAGAGGTCAGTGGCACATCCGCACATATTGTACATTTAAGTCGCTTTTCGTGTCTGTCTTTGAATCCGCGTTGTTCAACAATAGTCAATCGTTTACTGAATTCCGCGATGTGTACTAAGGTGGTAACTTAAAAAATTATGAGTCATCATGGACCCGTTTGGTACAGCAAAATGGTAGGAGTGAGGCTGTGATACAGACCATCATACTGAACAACTTTCTCCATGGAACCAATATCGTAATCGCGAAAAAAAAAACAACTGTCCCATACAAAACTCAATACCCACTCGACCTAAATGTATGGCAAAGCCTATTTTTTTTTCGCGATTACGATGTTCGTCCCATGGAGAAAATTGTTTAGTCTGATGGTTTGTACCACACCCTTAAATTTGGCAGGTCTTTGAAAACTTACCCTGTTTAAAATCAATTGTTATGCGTTAGTCTCGCAAAAACCCAAAAATGGCTCGACTGATTGTGATGAAACTTTGGAAAGTGGTTGTGTGCGCTCCGGAGAAGGTACCTAACAAAACAATATTAAATGAAAAAGGCTATGCAACGCATATTAGCTAGTAAATCAATTTAAAACACAAAAAAAATTTCTACCTATGTCCGTTATAAACTTTGAAACCATCCAACCGATGTGCCCCAAACTGGTTTCATTAGAACGTCAATAATGCGAAGATGGTTTTAGACCACCAAAAATATATAGATGACACTTTTTATCCCAGGAGTATGTTGCATGCATACAAGACGTATTCTGTTCACAACACGTTGTGCACAACTTCTGACCAGAAACCTATCACAAAGTGCTAGGGTTGCATGAATTCACGATAGTATTTCAATCATTAGTATTAATTATGCGTCTAATATTATTTTGATGAAATTTGGCACACAGTTAGTTTATAACCAGGATTAACACATAAGATACTTTTTATCCCGGTAGTACGTTTCCGTGGGATATGTTCCGACCTCCACGCGGGCGAAGCCGCGGGCAATAGCTAGTAAATAATAAATAAGACTCCCAGGAGTCTCGCCTCCATAGAAAAAATCATTGTCTCATCTATACATACAAATAAAAAAAAATCTAGTGTCTGTCTGTAATGTCAAAATAAAAGTTTTTTACTAAATGAATATGAAAGTATAAACGGTACTTAAAACAAAAAAACTATTTTTTTAATTTTTGTCCGTCTGTCAGTTAGTTTCGGCTAATCTCCGAAACAGCTGGACCGATTTTAATGTAATTTGGTATGGGGATACTTTGAACCTTGGGGAAGGACATAGGCTTTTTATCGGCATACAACGCGGGCGGCAGCTAGTAATTGATATCAGTAATTAGGCTTTCAAAAATGAGTATAATTCAAAATAGACGTGCTTCTACATCAATATTTTCTTTATATATTCAAGGTGCCCCTATCAGCTAAGCAGAAGGAGGCTATCAAAGCACAGCTGGCTAAGGAGAGTGCAGTACGACAAAGACTGAGTGCGGTGAGATTATTTTTCGTTTTTCATTCATATTATGCTTCTATACATTTATCATAATATACCTATTAGGAGTTTATTTTTATTTTAATCTGTTTATTTTTTGTAAATAATGTACTTAATCAGATTAGTCATTACTGGTCTCTTTTAAAATAAGTGTCAAAAACCCACAAATAAGTAGACAAATTAACGTCAGTACTAAAAATATGATTCCAGAATATAGTTCCCTTTGAAGCCCAGTAAACCACTATGCATTTGAAACACTATCTACGTTAGTTCACTTTCGTCAGATTTTGTCGCGCATCCATCATAACTCCGTTTTTTTGGCCAACATTGGCCTGCTTTTGACCACGATTTATACACTAGTTACTATTTAAACACTAGGTTATAACCAGGAGTTTCTTGCAGCTTAACTTGCGCGTAGTGATAGCAGTGCGCCTCTTGGAGGCAGTGCAGCGTGGCTCAGCCCCCGCCTTGTGTCGCGCAGCCCGACGCATTGTGTTCGCTGTATTGGGAGCCCTACGGAGCCCTCTCGCCGCGCCGCGCCTCGCTGACGCGTACGAAAATCTTAGGTTCGCGTTGCTGCCAAACCACTTAGCTTTGGGAGATATTATAGTCAGGCTTACGCTACGGTAAGTGTTTAATCTCATGTAAATCATTACTTCAGTATCTTTCACTGATTCATTATTAGGTAAAAAGTTAAAATGTTAGGAAAAATCGTCTATGGTTGCAATATTTGTAAATATGTGACCACCAATAAACCTAATGAACGCTTCACTTTGCGTAAATTATTTCATTGTCACTGCTCTCAAAACGGTGAAGGAAAACATCGTGAGGAAACCGGCATGTCTTAGAACCAAAAATTCGAAGTCATGTGACCTCTAGCAATCTTCACTGGGCCCGCGTGGTGAATTACGGTTCACACCCTCTCACTGAGAGGAGGCCTGTGTCCCAGCAGTGTATATATTATAGGCTGATTATGCTATAGTGATAATGGGGGTAAGCCATGTCTAGCAGCTGATTCAGTTTGCTTTAGAAATGAACTCAAGTGAAGTGATGTATGAGTTCAGTCAAGTCACGTCCATGGGAACTGTTTTACTTTGACAGCGCCTTTATTTGGTTGCATCAAGGATGGTTATCGTAGTTCAATTGTTATTATGTCGCGCGGTTGATCGACCGTATTGTAAAATGACCTATCATTCTCATGATAGCTACTGTAGCTCAACTGACTTCCTTTCCATCCCTCAGGCTCCACAAGCCACAATGCGACTTGGAACCGAGCTGGGAGGACAACGAGCTGGACTCGGCCACCGCGCGCACCATCAACCTGATATACATGATCACCTGCAGCAAAGCTTCTAGTGATGATGAGGAGGATGCACCGCACAAAGCCAACCATTTCACCGCGCCAGGGTTCTGCTGTGCGTTCCCGCTGTTGAAGCTGGGTGAGTTGAGTTGCAAGTGATGTTGTGTCATGTCTTTTGAAAATCCTCCCATAAAAAAAAATGTATAAGTACAATGCTCACGTTTTTATGAAATTGCTTTTGTAGAGCTAGAGACCCAATGTCTGTATTTTCCTTAGTGAATAAAGGTAACAGGTACATGTGTACCAACAATGGTTGGTGAAGTTAAACTAGAAAATGGACGACAGATGTTAGATTTGAATTTTTTATTAATAGTTTTATCCAACTGCAAAGAAGGTTTTTGTAACCTAAAAAGACTTTGTCTTTTATTTGCCAGCACAAAATTACAACCAGGAACACGACGGGTATTGCCCACGCTACCAAATGGTTTAATGCCTGGGCTTACTATGAGCTGCTGCGGCCAATCTGGCGTGCCCAGGTTGGCCGCTGTAGAATGCATCTGGCCAAATGGGGTAATCTCGAGCCATCCCAAAACAGTGCCAGTCTGGAGCCCTTTGGCAGGATATACCTCATCTCTTTTCCACCCAAAATTCGACACGTATAGAAAGACTATGAACTGGCTTGTTTCCAGGTCTGTCGAGCTCCGCACTCCGAGCAGACGAGCAGACGATGCTGAACGGCCTGTCAGTGATCGAGGCGCACGCGGCGCTGCGGGTCGACTCCGACATGATGCATCCCGCGCTCTTCCCCATCGACCACATGTTCCGTTTGCTCATCGACCTTATCAGTAAGTATATTAAACAAATATGCTCATCAAAATTCGTTTATTCAGATAAGGCTAAGGATCAGCAGCATTAGCACCATCAGAGCATCAGAATTTGAACGGCACAAGTTACGAAAGACAAACGCAAAGTATTTATTTCAATGGGGAAGGCTACTGTCAATATGGCGCTGTCGTAGCTAGTTCCTAACACAAACTAGTAATATAAGGCGTGAGGTGGTTTTAATTTATTTTTGCGAAAATCACGCGTTATTGTGTTCATAGGTAAGTACTCCGAAATTGGAGTGCACCTTTTCCCGAAATATCCTAAAATTAGAAGATAATGGCTTATAGCTATTCGTAGAGATTTTTTAAAATTAAACAGAGTTTGTGGTTCCGTCTGAATAATTTCGAAGAAAGTGATTACGCGGAAATATTTAAGGTATAAAATTCTCACATTTTGCATGTCATCTTGAAACCACCTAAAATATTGAAATAAAACCAAACTCATGAATGAACATGAAATGGAACATATGAACGAAATGTCAAATTTATTGTAGGCTGTACGGACCTGGCTATGATCACGCCATCTACAATAAGTTTTGCCCGACCTTCTCCATTGTAACATTTACAGGGACTTTTGAATTTTCAAGGAGTCTGGCAGTCTAAAAGATGAATTCAGTTGCCCATTCTAAAGTGTAGTAGGTTCCTATGGAGAAGAATAGGCAAGAAGCTCCATGGACACTTATAATGGGTGGTTAAATATTAAGGGCCGATGTTGATTTTGAATAAAACACAAATTATTTAGGAAGTTATTGTCATTTCTTTTTATTATGATAATATGGTATGGTTCAATTATGTATGGAACCAAATATCGGCCAAATGGCCGCCACGACCTCGGCGGCACACCTCCATCCGATGGTTCAAATTTTCGATGACGCTGAGGCATAATTGAGGTTCTATGCCGTTAATGTGCTGAATTATCTCATCCTTTAGCTCTTGAATTGTTGCTGGCTTATCGACGTACACCTTTTCTTTCAAATAACCCCAAATAAAGAAGTCCAACGGTGTCAAATCACATGATCTTGGCGGCCAATTGACATCGCCACCACGTGAGATAACACGGCCATTGAATTTGTCGCGCAAAAGAGCCATTGTTTCGTTAGCTGTGTGGCAAATGGCACCGTCCTGTTGAAACCACATATCGTCCACAACCATATCTTCCAATTCGGGCCATAAAAAGTTCGTTATCATCTCACGATAGCGAACGCCATTCACAGTAACTGCCTGACCGCCCATTTTCATAATAAGCCTGAATAACTTTAACACGTTGCTTGGTTGTGTATCTTTCCATAGTTCAAATTGAGTTAGTCTGAAATTGAGAAATGTCAAATGAAATGCAGAAAAAAACTTAACGTTTAGGTGTGGTTCACATTCAACATCGGCCCTTCTAATTTAACCACCCTTTATATCAAAACATTACTACAAAATATCGGTTACATCAATCATATTGAAATTATTTATGTGAGAAAGATGAAGGACGACGCAGTGCACGTTAAAATCGCACGCACGCATGGGTCAGCATGTTGCTGGACCAGGCGTCATGTTTGAAAACGAGCGTGTCATCTCAACCATTATAAAGAGAACCGAATGATCGAACACATGCTCCATCATCAGCGAGACGGTCCTCAAAGGTCCAACCTGCACCGCTTTCTAGGAAAAAGTGGGGCAACAATACGAAGCAATAGGTCTCCGTCTGTCGAATTATAAGAACTTATAGAGTAAACCATCTGAATACATGTAAAAAATCTAGTCGCAATCTTAACTCGGCCACAATCAATGTCCTGACATTTTATAAAAATTTAGGGAAATTAAAGGTATTTTTGACAGATTGAGACAAAGATTAAAAATACTGGAATTGTCCCTCTGATAATTTTGAAATAGTAATACCATTCGGAGAAAGTACAGGATGAAGTGTGAATCCAACCATCTGTCATCGTATTCATGGTGATTATTTCCGCAGGCAGTACAAGCGGTCGCGTGCAGGCGGCGTGCACAGTGTCGCTGTTGGAGACTGCGGAGTGCGCCGCTCGCGCCAGCCTCTCGCTCGATGACGTCACGTGTCTGCTTGCTGGTCTGCAGAACCCAATGGAGGTTTGACTATCCCTGATTTTATCACCATAAAAAAAACATAGGAATATCTAGCAACTTTATCCTAGTATCAGCTCACCGATCACCACGACTGAACGAACTGACTGACTGGCTGAATCGTCAGTATTGGTACTGGTAGTGCTAATACTCATGATTCCTTCATGTAAATGACGCTGTTCGTGGTGACTGGTGGCCAAAGCTGTGAATGAGTGGCCCCTGCAAGGTGTGCGCGTGCGCAGGTGGTGCGCGACGGCGCGCTGCGCGGGCTGCTGCGCGTGGCGCCGTGCCTGCCGCCGCTGCTGGAGGACCCGGCGCACGCTCTCGCGCTCACCAAGAGACTGCTCGTCGCCACCTTCGACGTCTCCGAGGATAACAAGTGAGACATCTTTTTACCTTTCCATTTATAGTGAGAATAAATTGTTGCTTTTTCGGTCAAGCTTTAATGATTTAATTTTCATTGCATAGGAAGTTGGCCGAAGATCTCTGGTCTCAACTGCCCTTAGCTCAACAATGGAGTCGCGAGCCTGATCTAGTGGAACTGCTGCTGGAAGAGGTACAGCATCCCGCGGAGCCGGTGCAGCGCGCTGCGGCCGATGCGCTTGCGCATCTCGTGCAGCGCAGCACTGATCCTGTGGCGGCTGAATATGTGCTGGAGCGGCTGCAGGATATTTACTCCCAAAAGTTGCCTGTGAGTATAATGACAATCTATGTAACTTACTTACTACTATTACTATTCTTAATTTTATAATTACTTAGTAGTTTAAGTTATATTAAAGTAAAATTGTATCGTGAATAAGATATCACCAACTGTGGCACTTTACTAAAAAAAAATACCATTAGCAATAGTGAATTCGCGTTTTAAGGGAAAAATTACTTCTGAAAACGGTTGTTGTTGCTTATCATCGTTTTTTATTTGTATGAAATTGAATGAATGTCACATAACAAGCTCGTGGCCATAGATGATCCCGGCCAAGCTGGACCAGTTCGGGCACGTGGTGTCGGAGGCGGTGGACTCGTGGGACGCGCGGCGGGGCGTGGCCCTGGCGCTGCGCCAGCTGGCGGCGCGCCTGCCGCCCGGCGCCGTGCCGCCCGCCATGCGCTTCTTTGTGGAGCGCGCGCTGGCCGACCGGCGCGACGAGGTGCGCGCCGAGATGCTCAACGCGGCCATGGCCATCGTGGACTTGCATGGAAAGGTACGGCTGCTCAATAAAATATATTTTTCGCAAATATCCTGTTACTGTTAGAAACCCTTCCCCTAACTCATGATCCTGCACTAAAGTCGTACGTTCGACATTAACCTACATGAAGTAATTAAACTCCACGTCATATCAGGATCTTCTTCAAAATGATGGAGATAACAGAAGTGATTACATAAAGCAATTCATCAACGTTTTATCAAGAAGCCGCTCCACCATAGCAAAATAGTTTATTTTCTCTTTGTAATTGTAGGAAACCCTGAGCAGCCAGTTACCGGTATTCGAGAACTTCCTGGACAAAGCGCCCAAGTCCGGCGGGTACGACGCCGTGCGCCAGTGCGTGGTGCTGCTGGTGGGCTCGCTGGCGCGCCACCTGGAGCCGCAGGACGCGCGCATCAAGCCCATCGCGTTGCGCCTGGTGGCCGCGCTGTCCACGCCTAGCCAACAGGTCAGTATAAAGCCTAATACACTGGACAGACAATAAAAATCAAATCTTCCGGTATCAAATTCGAAATGCCAACACAACAACAATGCTCAATATATTTATAACATTCCACAATGTAAACTTAGCTGGTAGATTTAAAAATAACAGACATTCATGTCTTTCTTGTCGGGCACAGCGAATTAGGAGAGAGAAAGAGGGCTATAATTTCACTAATTGGTTGGTATACTATGTATATATTATTTAAGTAATTATTTTGTGTGATATGTAAGGGGGAACATATAACTGGACTCCCCAAAAGTCAAGCTCATTTGCGCGCGGTACTGCCTGCCACTGACGAGGCGCTGGCCACCGACCGACGGCGGTATATCCCACAAGCCACATACATTCTCCAGAGCGATAACGGGCAGCAGCGTCACCGTTGCAAAAGGATTGCCTCTGCGGTCACCAACCCGTTGACCCAGCGGGTTGGTGACTACGGGCATTAAACCTCTTATGATTAAAGTGCCAAAACAACGGCCTCCAATTCCCAGTGATCCCGCAAATGCTGGTCAAAGTAGCGGTCACGGTAAAGTACGGGGGCCAAACTTTCCTCGGAGACTCGACTTATGAGGGAAAGACGAGACTTGCTATCCACGCAGCTGTCTCCGTCAGATAAGAGGGCCTTAAACCTAAATATTAGAAAGCTAGCGCAACGCGACCTTCGATGCTCCAACACCCGTGACATCATGAGCAGAACCGAGAGTCGAAAGTGTTCGGTCAGCAATTAGGGAGGTCCCACATAACGAAACTAAGAACTGCGAATGGTACAATCGTGACTTCGAAGTCCGAGATACTCGAGGAAGTCGAGTATTTTTATGGGCAGTTATACTCAACGCGGACGGTGAAACCAGCGGGACGTAGTAAAGATGACCATCGAGCCGAATTAACACGCCACTACACGGAGGACAACCATCTAGATATTTAATGATATTAAAATAGTATTTAGATAATAGCTATATTGTGGCAGCCAACAGAAAAAAAAACTTCTTGTATAAAATTTGAGATGTCAACAATATAAATAACCAGTAAGCTATGTGACAGAAAGCTCCAGAGAACACGTTGGGGTAACAAGATTGGCCAGTACGCAAACTTCGAAGTGGGGTTTATTATCCAAGGTCCAACGGCGAAAGTGAGGGCAGTAAAGTACAGTCCGCGAGATCTAAGCTGAGCTTTGCATTTGTGTGAGTGCACATAGAGATAGTGTAGCAATGACGTCGGCCTAGAACACGACGCGTTCTTTGCTTGGTTTAAACCGTTTTATACTGCTTTTTGGCAATCGGCCTGAGGCGCGGTGCGTCCCTCGCGCGACGCAACTACGCCGCGCACCTCACACAAATGCAAACACTCACACAAATACAGACCTCAGCTTAGATCTCGCGGACTGTACGTAGCTATCGACTACTATCGTCTAATGCCCCCCAAATTATTCGGTAATCTTGAAAGCCCTTATCCGGTAATCTGATTTACAAGGTGCAATTAAATTGTCTGTGCCTGTAGCATACCATAAGTTGAAGCTACAATGAATGTTTATATTATATTTATTTATATAAAGGCTTTCCAACTAAATGCATACAACGCATTAACCCACAATCTTTGTCATAATTAAAGACTTCGCATGTACCTAAATTATAGAAAAGCACGGCACTAATAGCGTACTTGTACATTATACACAAGAGAACATATAAATTTTAAATGGCATGCAAAATAGCTCTGCAGCATACGCCGTTAGAAAAATTCGTGGTTTAACTGATTTAGAGACAGCCCGTTTAGTATACTTTAGTTATTATCATAGTGTCATGTCGTACGGTATTCTGTTGTGGTGAAATGCCGCCGATATCCAGACAATTTTTGTTCTACAAAAAAGGGCAGTTCGTTCAATTTATAAATTAAGTCCCAGACACTCCCTCAGAGATAAATTTAAAGAGATTAATATAATTACCGTGCCTTCTCAGTATATTTATGAAAATATTTTGTATGTACATAAAAATATCAATCTGTTTAAAAAATACAGTGATATCCACAATATAAATACTAGAAACAAACACAAATTTATTGTTCCTACAACCAGGCTCAAGAAAATAAGTGGCTCGTTTAGATGCCAATGTATACGTTTTTATAATAAACTTCCTAGCCATATTCAAATCTAAGCTTTAATAAATTCAATTTTTTTATAAAACGAAAACTATGCCAGAAAGCCTATTATACTGTGAAGGACTATATTGAGGACAAAATGGCTTGGGATTGAGCTGCTCCAATAAATTTACACGGTGAATGTTGATTTTAATTTGCTAACTATTTTAGACATCAATACTTACTGTAAAAAGTATTATATTATTTTCATTATTGTGAATATGAGGACTATGTGGGTCATTGTTTCAGTTTTATTCTTGATCTGGCAGTTTAAGTAGTTTATGTGGCCTACCCAAATGTCCTTTCTTAAGTATTGTTTGTCGAATCATTGAGCTCCTTAAGTTCTGAGTTGAGCTGCACGGTTACTGACAAATGCGTGCACTGACTGGACAGGTCCACTTAATCTGTGTGGTTCTTTCCTCAAAAGACCATTTCAGTTACCAATCTACATGGTCTTCACATGATCTGACCAAGATTATGTCTGGACTTTAAAAGAGACTGTGACCTCTGAGTTTGTTTCGGCCTTTCTTCTCAGAGTAGTCAGATAGGAAACGCCGACCTCATCTAGTTTAAAAATATGATTGACGTGTAAAAGTGTTTGTACAAACCTACTTACAGAAATAAAATCATTTATCATTTAATGTTGATAAATTTCTAATAATAAGTGTTTAGACCATACAAGTCACTTGTTGCTTCAATTTTATTTTATACCACAGCCCATAGGCAAAAAACTTGCACCGTGTAAATGGGGATAAGATTTTATCGGGACGTCATAATTAACAAAGTACTTTCCGGTTCCAGGTACAAGAAGCAGTGAGCAACTGCCTACCTCACCTGGTAGGGTCTCCAGCGTTGGAAGACGAGATCCCAGCCATCATGAACAAGCTCATGAAGCAATTGCTCACCGCCGAGAAGTATGGAGACAGAAAAGTGAGTATTTACAACCAACGTAAACCTTAAAACACTTGATAAGGTAAATTTTTGAAATGGCAACACCTCCACAGCAAGATGTGTGATCTTTGGCAAGAGCTGCTTAAACCGACTGATTCCTTTACGTATCAGAGAGCCGTCCGTCTTCCGGGCACAAGTTGCCGAGGCCGACTTGGAGAATCTTAAACACATAATAGTACAAGTACAGAAGATTCACTCCGCAAAATCATTTAAATAAATAGCGACTCTTGCTATCACACAATAAAGTGCAATTCAGGTCGTACAGCGCTCATTGCCTGCAGTTAATTCATCTAGAAGTTGCTTCTCATTCTATCGCGTAACTCTTATCTCTTCTGACTACGTTAGGGTTGTCTTCTTTTAAAGAATTATTAATCTGAATATTTAATTACCAGTTATGTGCTTATTACTCTACTTTTGTGAACAAATGACGTTTCAAATAAACCTAGGCAGGTACTTACTTGTAGTATAGATCAGAAAACTATTTTATTTTACAATGTCTGCACAGGTATTTTAACCTTTATTACTCTAATTTCCGTAGTCTCCATTATGTATACATCTATACAGATAAATAAAGTTGGAGTGTCTGTTTGTAATATTAAAATAACCGCTTTTTACTAAATTCTTATGTTGTATACACGGTACATATACCAAAATAACATTTTTTACATTGTTTTTTCTGTCTGTCTGTCTGTTTGTTCCGGTTAATCTCCGAAACGGCTAGACCGATTTTTACGGGTCTTTCACTGGCAGCTAGCTGATGTTATAAGGAGTAACATAGGCTACTTTTTCCTGTTCCTGTAGGATAATTTCCGACGTCCACGCGGGTGAAGCCGCGGACAGCAGCTAGTTTATTATTAAGTACGTACGTAACTGGGCAAATAAAAAGGTATGTACGAGTACCCTGTTGTCGACGTAATCAAAATCTTACTACATCATATAGTTACAGTTAGTCTATAATAGGTTGCCCGCCAAAACAAAAATACGTGCTAAAATAAAATTTAAATAAGTACATAATAATAATTAATATTCTCTACGTAAATACGGGTGACATATATAAAAATAACAAAAGTAAACATTTGGTAGGTAGGTACCTACCTAATTACTAATAGAAGACGTGCATTTCTTTGCCTTTCGATGTCCTTTGGAAGTGTAAAAAACGTGAGGTTCGGATCCTAGTTATTATTTAAGCAGCCGAATGCGCAATATGCTTTTGCCTTCATTTTAGTTAATATCTTAAGCAACAAACGGACGACGCGAAGCGTCGCGTGAGTGAGTATCGAACTAACGTGCGACCCGGCCGGGCGGCGTGGGCCGTCGTAAGTCGAGCCCGCCGTGTACTTGTAGCTTCATACCTAAAATGCGGAGTGTGCCTGGCCTGCCTTACATAGACTTCGTACTCAAGTCGGCCGCAGCTAACACAATCTCCACAAGTGGGGGTTCATGGACGGCTCAGATCTACAATTCGTATGCGGCGTCTCCATAGACAATAGCTCACCATCCATCTTGCGCCGCATGCCCTGTCATCTGCACACGTGAGGACCTAATCGCTGCGTTAGCAAAAAGTATTCGCGTTGCTGAATATAGGGCTAAACAAATTAAAAAAATATTTATGTGTTCCATCTTTTCCAGGGTGCTGCATACGGTATTGCTGGCATTATCAAGGGTCTCGGCATCTTATCCCTGAAGCAGCTTGACGTTATGGGCAAACTAACAGAGGCTATACAGGAGAAGAAAAACTTCAAATATCGTGAAGGTAAGATTAGCACGCAACTCATGATTTAATAACCTTCTCCAAAAAGCAGGAGATATTGCATTGAAAATGATTTCATTCAAAGTAAAATCCTGTACTGAAAAAGGCTGTACTTTCTCATGACAAACAGTAGGGACTGGTCATCTCTGAGCTTATTTTAATTTCTGAATTGTTTACTTTTTTATCTTTCATTACGGACGCTTTTAACGTGCACGTCTTTCTACATCGTTCTCACATGTATAATTTCAACATGAATGATGTAACCAATATTTTTTGTAATGATATGTTGATTTAAAAGAATGTCCATGGTGTTTCTTGCCAGTTCTTCTCCATAGGTACTGTGGGAATGCTACGTGTACCCAATAATAACTGGGGGAACGTAGAGGTAGAGCAATACACGTAGTATTATTTAGAATGTAATTATATTTTATCAAGGAATTCTACACCGGCAGGCCCTAGCACTGCCTATTTACTTCTCAAAAAAAAACTACCATAATTTTTACTTCCAAAGCTTATTTCAAACTTGCTTGACTGTTCGAGGCAAACCAGCGATAATATATTACCAGCCTGTCAACATAAGGTGACACACATGCAGACAACCTCTACAATACCTACTACGCTTTGGAATGGGCAAAAAGCTTCATTTTTCTGACTGACCGACCCCTTGACAGTTCAAAACTGCCTGTAATTGGTTTATTTAAAATAAATGCTTTATAAATAATAATAAGAAATAAACGATTATTCACCAGCAACTTGCTTTGCAATATAAACTAGTGGATTCTGAGGTACCGTATTACAAGTATGTGCCCGACCCAGTTCTCGAAAATGCCTATATTACGTTGTACTGTGATCGGTCTATCATTACTGACAGGACTATTGTCGCCAATAAGCCTGATATAGTGGTGATAGATCGATTAGCGCGCCGCACAATGATTATCGATGTTACCATTCCGCATGATGAGAACCTCGTGAAAGCTGAGAAAGAGAAACAAATTAAATATCTCGACTTAGCACACGAGGTTGTTGACATGTGGAATGTGAACTCGGCTGTCATTATGCCGATTGTCGTATCGGCCAATGGCCTGATGGCCGAAAGCCTCGATCAACATCTCTCGAGGCTCGCGTTAGGCGGTTGGGTCAAGGGCCTGATTCAGAAGGCAGTACTCCTCGATAAGAAAAGAAAGAAAGAAATAAAAATAGGTTTATTTGTCACAGAAACACGTACATACAAAAAAAAAAATATTTGCTCAGGTAACAATTTAATAAAAAGAAACAAACAAACTAGATACGGCTCGCATCGTGAGGAGGTTCCTGTCTCTGGAGCCCTAACCACCGGTAGCTTGGACCCTGCTCCCGATACCGGCGGACTACTATTTTTTATATTTTTAAATGTTTTTTTCTTAATGTTTTTATAAAAATATTTAAAAATGTATACAAATAAGTATGTAAATAAATAAACGAAATAATAATAAAAAATATTCAAGTATAAAATAAAATTATGATTTACATTAATTACAATCGAGGAATATGTTTAAATCTAACTGTAATGTAGACCTGCCTGATCTAGGTTTACAAAACCTGTTTCAGGCCAGCAATACACATCAAATATTTAAAAAGAAGACAACTATACATTTATTGGAAGCTTAATTAAAAGAAGATATAATATTTTCAATGACTTAAAGAGTAACTAATTAATTATATTATTATAAAACTAGATTATGTAAATATATTATGTTTAAATAAATTAACGAATAATATTAAAGTAGATAAAGTGAAGACTATTATTAATAAGGTAAAAGAAGAGACTTATATTAGGTAGATAGAAAATTTATTTTAAAATCTCTAGTAGTTTTGCCGTGTCTGCATAATTGAGTTTTGCCAAGTATTCCCGTACTAGTAAATTACACCTATTATAAGTTAAACTATAAATCTATATCTTTGACATTACAGCAGAAAAACAAGAAGCGGACTCTCATTGTTTTTATAATTCTTAGATGTTTGATATGTTTTGTAAAGGGTAACACTGTATTCGACAATATACGGTTTAAGACATTTATTTCTCAAAAAGAATACAATTTACTTAACATGAGAATTACAAGTTAATTTTAAAACTAAATACATGAATTACTTTAACCGGAAGGTTCTCGTAAATGTACTTACTTCCACAGACATCTTTAATTCACTGACACACAACATACAGCATAAACAGCTAGGTCTAGAAACATGAAATTTTGCACATTTCCTTAACTGAGCACTACGGACGGGTTTTTGAACATTCACCCCCTAAAGGCGTTAAATAGGAGATGAAATCTCGTAAGGAATTTCGACATTTTTGCCGATGAGAAATAACTAATAAGTAACTAACACAATCTTTTACAGTGTTGTGGGTAATAAGAAAAAGAAAGTGCACATTTCGTGTTTGAAGGCAAGTCTATAACAATATCACCGACCTAACACTATGAACCCCTCATTGCAGGCGCCCTGTTCGGCTTCGAGATGCTGTGCTACAAGCTGGGCCGGCTGTTCGAGCCGTACATAGTGCACGTGCTGCCGCACCTGCTGCTGTGCTTCGGCGACACGTCGCAGTACGTGCGCGCGGCCGCCGACGACACCGCCAAGCTCATCATGAGCAAGCTCAGCGCGCACGGCGTCAAGCTGGTGCTGCCCTCGCTGTTGCAGGCGCTGGAGGATGATAACTGGAGGACTAAGGCTGGTTAGTATCAGGCGTTTTTATTAAATAGCCTCTTTTTGGAGCAAAGAAAGAGCGAAGCAGAATGTCAGGAATTATTACATTGTAAAAAAATATTGATGGTATAGTATTCATTCACGTTTGTAAATGTAAACTAGTTAGCTAATCAACCTGAAACCCTTATTCATTGGAAGACACATTTAGTATTTAATTTGATCCATGAGAGATAAGCCATGCTCATAAATTTAAAACAGAACTGTAAAGTTTTAATACAAATTATATACAATCTTTATTCAAATTAGGTTTATGCAAAACAGTTAAATGTGTAAATAACATTTTAACGAAAAAAAATCACACAATCGGACAGAAGGAGGAGGACAGGAGGTTCCATTTATAATCGGGACATAATTTCATCGAGTTCCAACCTTTCGCCCTACAGGTTCCATCGAACTCCTGGGCGCGATGGCGTACTGCGCACCGAAGCAGCTGTCCTCGTGCCTGCCGTCCATCGTGCCCAAGCTCATCGAGGTGCTGAGCGACTCGCACATGCGCGTGCAGGAGGCAGGCGCTGAGGCGTTAGGGGTCATCGGCTCCGTCATCAGGAACCCGGAGATTCAAGGTAAAGATAGATAGATTGTATGAGTTGTACACCAAAATGTAGCGCCAACCTGTCTTGAGCAAGCGTGGTGATCAATGCTCGTGCTTTCTCTGTATGAGAAGAGACTTTAGCCCTGCAGTGGGCCAATAACAGGCTGGCATTATTATTATAACATTCAACAAAGCTCATTTACATATTAACATTAATATACATGGTACAACGGCTGTCTTATCGCTAATAGCGATATCTACCAGACAATCTTTTCTTTAAATTATACAGGGTGTAAAAAGACCCATCACATAGCCGCCAACTACGCATTCTGTACAGCAAACTAAGTAACATAACTCAAAAATAATTGACGAATTTTATTTTTGGTGTTAATAATCGCTGTTTATGGTAGTGCGCAACGTAACGCAAGCAAAACATTGTGCTTGTGCATGCAACGGTACAGGGGTCGTGGGGGTATTTAAAGTTATGTACATTATAAACTTGTATTCATACAAAAAAGTCTATAAAAGTTTGAATGTTGACCTTCAATATCTCCATAACCAGAAGGTTCCCAGGAATGGTCCGCTACAAAAAAAAATACAATGACGGGCACCGCAAGTGACTCTCGGCTTCGTTAAGTATCTTTTTACACCCGTTTTACTTTGTGAAAGTTTGGATTTTGGTACTCAATCATTGAGTTAGAAACTCCAATATTCAATGGTTGAAACCTGGCTCACAAGAAGACTAATCTGGATTGAACGTAGGATTATTTTTATCCAGTTACATGAAGTAGTGCCTGCAAGATGCAAAGTAACCAAGAACGAAAGAATTCATAAAGTTTGAGAAATTGTTATAAAATAGTGTAAGATGTCGAAAAGTTTGTAAAATTGTTAAGGGACCCAAAATGAAATTTGTACCCCTGGTGGGACTCGAACCCACAATCCCCGGCTTAGGAGGCCGATGCCTTATCCATTAGGCCACAGGGGCTGTGTTGGTATAGATAAAATTATACGCCACAAGCTAGGCCGAGAATTTTCGTGTTTGAGTTATTAGTAAAGCCGCTATAATAACAGTAAAGACTAGTTAGAAAGCTTTTCTGGTGACTATGTTAATGGATACATATGTTCTTGTATTAGACTACCTGTCTTCAACAATTACTAGCGACCTGCCCCTGCTGCGCAGGGTTTTACGGCTTGGCTAAACATTGAGATTTCTTAACTATATGTATGTAAGTTTAATATGAATGTATTAAGCATAAACATTCCAGTTTTTTTTTTTTAAATGATGGTGAAACCCTCGTCAAGATCCATTGTGTTGTTAAAAGGTCTAAGCAGTCACATAGACAGACACGAAAAGCGACTTTAATCCTACTAATATTATAAATGTGAAAGTCTGTGAGGATGAATGGATATTTGTTACTCTTTCACGCAAAAACTACTGAACGGATTTGGATGAAATTTGGAACAGATAGTTTATAACCTGGATTAACACGTAGGATACTTTTTAACCCGGTAGTACGTTCCCGTGGGATAATTTCCGACCTCCACGCGGCCGTAGCCATGGGCAAATGCTAGTTTATAATATGTATAGATGAATAGATGTTATAATGTATGTGTTCTCCTCCAGCAATCGTACCAGTCCTCCTCGAAGCCCTACAGGACCCGTCGAACAGGACGTCAGCGTGCCTGCAAACGTTGCTGGACACGAAGTTCGTGCACTTCATCGACGCGCCGTCGCTGGCGCTGATCATGCCGGTGGTGCAGCGCGCCTTCCTGGACCGCAGCACCGAGACGCGCAAGATGGCCGCGCAGATCATCGGCAACATGTACTCGCTCACGGACCAGAAGGATCTCATGCCCTACCTGCCCAACATTATGCCGGGCCTGAAGAGCTCGCTGCTTGATCCTGTGCCGGAGGTTTGTGGAACATCTTCCAAGTGGTTTATGATAAGTAGGAATCTGTCTTTAGGTTGGGGTGACGGTCCAGTGCTTTCTTGTATCTAGTAAGACCGTCGCAACTTCCAATGTTCGTTTGTAAACTGATCGCAGTTTTTGTGTCGATATCTTGTTGTTTTGAAAAACTTGCAAAAAAAGAATTCCTTTGACGTTTTCTTGCTTGCTATATTTATTATGCTAACAGATCTGATCGATTCTTTCTACTTGTAACAAGGTACCATTTAAAGTGCACCTGTATTTAAATTTTCATGTCCTGTTTATATTACAGGTGCGTTCAGTATCAGCCCGCGCTCTTGGCGCCATGGTGAAGGGCATGGGCGAGAGCAGCTTCGAGGAGCTTCTCCCGTGGCTCATGCACACGCTCACGTCCGAGTCCAGCTCGGTGGACCGCTCGGGCGCCGCGCAGGGCCTGTCCGAGGTCGTGGCCGGCCTGGGCGTGCACAAGCTGCACAAGATCATGCCTGGTGAGTCATATATAACAATATTTTAGCGCGTTATTTTGCATTGTATAGAGTACAGAGTTAAGTGGACAGATAAAAATAATCTACTTCCCACTACGCTTGCAGTTGTGGTTAAGATCCGATTTAGATTAGCGAGTAGTTGACCATGGTAACAAGCTTCTGACTTTGATGGTGTTGATTAGTATTATTTAAGACACAATATCAGCTTATAAGCGATGCGTGTGTTTCAAATAGTTAATTGACAACTAACTTTGATAAAAATTACATACATACAGCTCCTTACTAACCTAATTAAAAGTTGCCTGTATATTCGTTTGCACAACTTAAATATCTATTGAAATCTAATTCAATAATCCTGTAAATATTCACGTTTATTGTGTTCTTAATAACTACACAAAGAGTCGTGTCAAGAACTCGACTATATACGCACTTTCTCAACCCACAGACATAATCGCGACCGCCGAGCGAACAGACATCGCCCCGCACGTAAAAGACGGTTACATCATGATGTTCATCTACATGCCGGGCGCCTTCACCGACGAGTTCCTGCCCTACATCGGACAGATCATCAACCCCATCCTGAAAGCACTGGCCGACGAGAACGAATACGTCAGAGAAACCGCCTTGAAAGCTGGACAGAGGATCGTGAACCTCTATGCTGAATCAGCCATAACTCTACTCCTGCCAGAGTTAGAAAAAGGTCTCTTTGATGACAACTGGCGCATCAGATACAGCTCAGTACAACTACTGGGTGATCTTTTATACCGTATTTCCGGTGTTTCCGGTAAGATGAGCACGGAAACGGCTTCGGAGGACGATAACTTCGGCACGGAGCACTCGCACAAGGCTATCATCAACGCGCTCGGGCCGGAGAGGAGGAACAGAGTGCTGGCTGGCTTGTACATGGGCAGGAGCGACGTCGCGCTCATGGTGCGCCAGGCCGCGCTGCATGTGTGGAAGGTAGGCCCATCTTTCTTTACTGGGTTTTACCGAAAAGTAATCTAATGTAGGTCGAAGAATCTATGAATATGCAAAACTATGACTTGATTATTTAAAAAAATGTTTTTGTCGATTTCGTATAGAATTACAGGCCCGCATTGTGGCGTCATTTGGCGTAGGAGTAACCATGCCATGATACTTTCATTGTAACTACACAGAGAAACTCTTATCTTCAACTTTTCAACTGTCACTTTAAAAGCAAGCCCCCTAACACCGTTTATTCTCCAGGTGGTAGTAACCAACACGCCTAAGACCCTGCGCGAGATCCTGCCTACGCTGTTCGGACTGCTGCTGGGCTGCCTGGCGTCCACCAGCTACGACAAGCGCCAGGTCGCCGCCAGGACACTCGGCGACCTCGTGCGCAAGGTAACGTCTCACGTGGAAGTCTTCTAGGCTTCAACATAAAATTACATCACGCCTTATTTCCCCGAAGGGTTGTGTAGAGGTATACCTATAGTACACGTCCATTTCGCCAATTATGTTTAAGTCTCATGCAGAGCATGCGAGCCTATTGCCATCAACCGGGCACAATTCCAGACTCCAGGTTGCTACTGAGCCGCCATGGGATCTGGAGGCAAAAGTCCTCGCGCACATATGGGAGTGGCGCGAGGAGGCGAAACGCCGGGGCGTTACTCCGTGCAGGACACAGCTCACGGACAGAGCTCCGGCGGGATCTCATGGCGGCATTGAGAATGCGACTGTCGCAACCCAGTAGGCGCGGGCTTGCGGACGGCGAGCAATGGGCAGCTTGCCGTCCGGTAAGGACCAGGCCCGGGTCGACGGCGCAACGTGTTCCACGCGCCCCTCAAAGAGATGTCAGCACTAATTGACGGGGTCGGTTAGGGCCGATGCCTGCCAGGGTCGCGGGTTTGTCCGAAAGAGTTACCGTGGCCCTGGCACATGGCAACTGAAGGAAAATGGGTGGGTTTTAGTCAGTAAAAGTCTAACTCGCCCTGCCGCTCTGCCTAGAGCGGCAGAAGTTACTTGATGATATTCCACCAAAAAAAAAAGGCTGTTACTGAAAAATTCCAGATAGAAAACCCCAATAATACTTCGCCCGACCTGGGAATCGACCCCGGGATGTCATGCCCAGCAGTAGCGCTTGCGAGCACTAGAGCAGCGAGGCTTCAGAAAGTATCATATAATCTACTTCATAAAAATCTCAAATTCACAACACATACAACGCACAACTTTAACCGCCCGCTCTAGAAGCATTAAATTATTTACAGGAGTTCTTTTTATGGCGTAAGTGAGCACTAAGGATTTTTGAAAATTCATCACATACAGGTTTTTGAGAGATGAAAGTTTGTATGGAAGTTCGTTATTTTTGTCGATAAGAAATTCCATCAGGCTTGTATCAGATAATTTACATTCCCTAACCATTTACTCAATTATCTACTTTAGCGCTATGTATTCTAGGTTGATTTTGAGTGACTCTTCTTCTTATATAAATATCAATTGCTGTTCGTGCGGCTACACCGATTAGTATTTTTTTTTGGTTTTGTTCGATTTAATACAGGGGTAGATTAAAAAAAAGGAATTGTGACGCAATTGTGGTATTACCTAGTTTTGTATTTTTTTTTTTTTATGAGCTACGCACCTGAACTTTGCCATTAAGTTTGTTCTTCCAAAACTAGACAATTATTTTAGATTCTGAATAGAATCAGAATCTTTTTTTTCTGATGGTCCAAATCTCAACATAGTATAATCAGAAAAAAAAAAGATTAAGTGAAAACCTAATACTTAATCACTTAATCTTTTACACACTTATAGTAGGAATAGCTTTCATTTTGACAGTTCAACAACATTCCTTGCGTTATTTGCGTTGCTTAGAAGACCAATTTTTCGAACATAATTATGATATAATGGATTAGCAATATCTTTCAAAATTATTCAAATTGTTATTGGTAGTGTTACGCAATTAGAGTGCTGTTT
This sequence comes from Griposia aprilina, assembly GCA_916610205.1. Lineage (NCBI taxonomy): Eukaryota > Metazoa > Arthropoda > Insecta > Lepidoptera > Noctuidae > Griposia > Griposia aprilina. Next base: position 1,259,998 of record OU744295.1, on the reverse strand, counting down.
GTTTTATCCACATTAACATCTTCGACTCCTGATCTCTTGGATTCATGAAAGTGCTTGTTTTAGCCTCAATTTTATTGTTTTCTTTTTTATGCGTAAGTGTCTTCAATTATTGTACGTGGCTTTTAACTGTTTTAATTAAAGTAAATAAATTATGTTTTGCGTACAGCTGGGCGAGCGCGTGCTGCCTGAGATCGTGCCGATCCTCGAGCGAGGTCTGCGCTCGGATCGCGCGGACCAGCGCCAGGGCGTATGCATCGGGTTGGGCGAGATCCTCGCCTCCACCTCCAGGGATGCCGTGCTCAGCTTCGCAGATGGATTGGTGAGGATAGGACACTTGTGAAGTTTTCTTTACGAGTATAAGAGTTGGTTCCCTTGCTTGCACCGCGCCCTCGTGAGACGCTCTCTCAATATCAACCTTATTGCTACCCAAATAAAGATCACTGTGATTTTGACATACTCGTCAATGGCAGTAACCCAACGGTCATCTTATTGTAACAACAATATAGATCACTGTAGTCTTCACAGTGGTGCAAAATCAGAGTTAACATAAGTGAGAGGACTAACATTTAATAATGCTGCCCAGTCGTGTAGTCGTGTGACAGCCCGCTAACAGTACGCGCGGCCCGCAGGTGCCCACGGTGCGCACGGCGCTGTGCGACCCGCTGCCCGAGGTGCGCATGGCGGCGGCGCGCACGTTCGACAGTCTGCACGCCACCATCGGCAACAAGGCGCTGGACGACATCCTGCCGCAGATGCTGGACGGGCTCAAGGACCCCGACCCCGACATCGCGGACGCCACGCTCGATGGACTTAAACAGGTTTGTGCTGAAATATTTGTCGAAAAGGAGTTTCTGTGTTCATTTATAGGTTTTTATCGGAAATGTCCTTGACTCTCGCTAGAACAAAGAGAAATGTAGTTTGCAAGAAACAACTTTTTTTTTAATATTCACACACACACACACAACATCACGCCTGTATTCCCCGAAGGGTTAGGCAGAGGTGTACCTATAGCACACCCACAATTCGGCAGATATGTTTAAGTCAGTAAGTTTAAGGGTGTGGGGGGGGGGGTAATATTCATATGGTTATAAACAACTAAGAATATGGGGGATCGGTAAAGTTGTTTGAACCCATTTTGCTGTGTTATCAAAGTGTAATTAAAAGTACAATAGACACAACAAACTAATAAAAGCGTGTTAAAAATCGCTAATCCTGAAGATCCTGATCAGGATAATGGGATAAACTTATTAAAATTATGCTATCAAACTCAACTCAAACTCAACTCAAACCATTTATTTCAAATAAACCAATTACAGGCACTTTTGAATTGTCAAAGGGTCGGTCGGTCAGAAAGATGAAGCTAGTTGCCCATTCCAAAGCGTAGTAGGTACCTATGAAGAAGAACGGGCAAGAAACTCCACGGACACTTTTAAATCAAAATATGGTTACAAATATTGATCACATCATTCATGTTGAAATTATGCATGTGAGAACGATGCCGAAAGTTAAAAGCGTCCGCAATACAGAGACAAAAACAATTCAAATATTAAATTAAATTAAAATAAGCCGCGGCAGCTAAAAGATGACCAGTCCCTACTGACGGCGCCCGTTCACGAACATGACGCATGGATCAGCACCATTCAGCTCAACCATTTTGAAGGGAACTTAATGATCCAACACACACGCCACCATCAGCGAGACATTTGAGTGAGCATGACATACTCTCAGCCGCCAGGGCACATTCAAGTCAATGAAAGAGGAACCTAGTAAATGGTAGCTTTATAGTACGTACATAGTGCTCACACATGTGCTATGCAATTATACAATACTAAAATATTGAACAATGCAAAGATAGTTTTTACAATCTTCAACAGCTCCAACAGTAGTTTCAAATGCTAATCAATTAGTTTATGCGCCCTTGTGGAGCAGGATCAGCGTTGAGCCAAGCATTTTTATCAGCGATGTAATCCCCCAACTTATAATATGCTTGGCTGCATAGTGTGCGTTTTATACAAGATTTAAATTTCGTTTCATTCAGTTGAAGTATATGGGGAGGTATTTTATTGTAACATTTTAAACAGTACCCCATGAAAGATGAGACTACTTTAGCCAGCCTGAAACCTGGTTGAACTATTTGGTCCCTATTTCTAGTGATATAATTGTGTCTTTCACCTCTTTTATTAAAAAGATGAAGATTTTTCCTTACGTAAATGATGTTTTCATAGATATATTGTCAAGGTACCGTCATAATGTTAATATCTTTAAACCGTTCTCTTAGTGAGTCGCGCCTGCGGAGGCCATATATGGCTCTGATGGCTCTTTTCTGCAGAATAAAAATAGACTCGACGTCTGCAGCCCGTCCCCGTAGTAAAATACCGTACGACATAATACTATGAAAGTTACTTTTAGTTTTATTCTGCAGAAAAGAGCCATCAGAGCCATATATGGCCTCCGCAGGTGCGACTAGACTAGCCTCGCGGTACCTACATCAGTAAATTGACGGATTTTTCTCACAGCATATGTTAAATGAGAACCCCATTGAAGCCTTAAGTCGAGCGTGATCCGCAGGAAAACAGTTTTATCGACGAATTCTAATTTCTCTTGATTTAATACACATCTCAATTAGTACTTTTGACATTTGGTAAAGAAATTCTTATACACTTAGTTTTTTCCTATTTAATACTAAATTATTAGCAGTGAACCAATTTTGGATCTGCAGTTGGGCATTATTTACGTCGTCGAAGATTTGATGCACGTCTATTAATATATATATCTAGAAGTATTGTCAGCAAATAACACCATTTGTGGTTGGGTTTTTAACAAATGGGGTAGATCATTAATAATAGGTCTTTACCTATGAAATTGCCGTTTTGTATGAAAAAATTTAAACGAATTTTTTTCATGAATTTTTTATTTGTATTAATCGAAGTAATCACCCATGCAATCAATGCATCTTTGCCATCGCAGTGGCAGTTTATTGATGCCCTTCTTAAAGAAATCAGCTGGACGGGAGGCAACAAATTCTTCAAAGGCATTTTGTACTGCCTCTCGGGTATTAAATTTTTTTCCCGCCAAGAAGTTATCCAAATTCTGGAAAAAGTAGTAGTCTGTAGGCGCAAGGTCTGGTGAGTAGGGCGGATGACGGAGAGCTTCCAACCCCAGTTCTTGCAACTTGGAGACCGTCTGCTGTGCAGTATGAGGTCGCGCGTTGTCGTGCAGGAGCAGCGGAGACGAGCGATTGACCAATGCTGGTTGGAGATGCGCCAACTTCTCCATCATTGTGTTCAGTTCTTCACAGTACACATCTGCAGTAATGCTCACCCCGTTTGGTAAGAAGCTGTGATGAATCACACCGGCGCTAGACCACCAAACAGTGACCATCACTTTTCTAGGGGTAAGTTTTCGTTTAGGGCATTGTTTAGGTGCTGAACCAGGATCCAACCAACTTGCTGAGCGCTTACGGTTATCAAACAGAATCCATTTTTCATCGCAGGTAACAATGCGGTTCAAAATTCCTTCATTTGTGTGTCTGTTGAGCAGTGCAAGGCACGTCTCGACGCGTACTTCGCGCTGGCGATCATTGAGTTCGTGGGGCACCCATTTGTCAAGCTTTTTTACCTTGCCAATTTGACGCAAATGGACCAATATTGTTTTGACGCTAACGTCGAAAGCTGCTGCTAATTCAGCCGTAGATTGTGTATCATCAGCTTCCACAATCGCCTTTAATTCGTCATTGTCGACCAAAGTCTTCGGACGACCGCGAGGTTCATTTTTCAGGTCGAAATTTCCAGAACGGAAGCGAGCAAACCAATAACAGGTGGTGCGTTGGTTTGTAGTGTTAGCTCCGTAAACGTCGTTGATGTTGCGTGCCGCTTGTGCCGCGTTGCTGCCACGACGGTACTCATATTCCATAATTACTCGAATTTTTAACGTATCCATGATGACGAAAAAGATTGAAATGCGATGAAAATGTAACACTAATCAATAAAGAAATGACTACTTTTAGAAAAAAAAATCCATGTTTTTAAAATAAAATTAATTTGAAATTAGAATTCTTAGCCAAACAAAAATTATTTTGATTTGAAATGGCCAGTACTGCAGAACGGCAATTTCATAGGTAAAGACCTAATATATACTAAAAAGAGGAAAGGACCCAATATCAAACATAAATATTATATGTCCGATTAGGGACTTGGAAAACTTGCGCTCAGTTTAGTAAAATCTTATTTAAATGACAACAGCAAGTTCAAATAAATGGTGTCAATTCATTCGGTTTAAAAGTAAAAATGGGTGTACCACAAGGCTCGATATTGGGTCCTATCTAGGAGCATTAGCTCCAGTTTCAAGATTAAAGTTTCGTGGTCGACGCAATCAAATGCCTTGAAGAGGTCACAAAAGATTCCTACAGCGTCTTGGGCCTCTTCCCACGCCGTAAATATGTGTTTTAATAAGCTGACACCGGCGTCAGTCGTACAACGTCCCTTGGTGAAACCATACTGTTGATCATGTAAGATTTTATTGGTGTTATAATGATTGAGCATTTGATTCAGCATTACCTTTTCAAACACATTACTGAAAACCGGCAACACGGATACGGGACTATAATTATTAGTGTTTTTACTGTCCCCTGATTTGAAAAGTAGTAAAATCTTACTGTATTTAATTAGATCCGGGAAGACTCCTTGAACCACACACAAATTAAATATTAAGGCCAAGTACGCTATAGTCTCAATAATGGAGGTACAAATTTTGATAGACATTCCTCATTATATCTTCGGTTAGTTTGATCTTGATTTGCTTGAAGGCTTTTATTACTATTATGGGGTTGGGGCTTGAATTTAAATTCAATCGGGCAGGATGAAACGTTTGCTCATAATAAGTCAATACAACGCGAGGGTGACGAGTTTAAGGTTTCAGTAGTTTTAAGTGGGATACTGGTAAAGAAGTTTACAAATTCTTGAGCAACTTCTTTATTAGTGCTTATGGGATCACGAGAAGTCTCGAGTTTGAAATCATTATTATGTATTTTATTCCTGTTAGTTTCATTATTGATAATTTTCCAAATCGTCTTTATTTTATTATCGGCTGATTTGATCTTGTTGCTAATGTACAAGGCTTTAGCTACCCTGCAGGTATTTTTAAAAGTTTTCGAGTAAGTGGCAACGTATTTATTAAAAGTTTCAGAGTTAATATAAGGATTAAGGTGATACAGCTCAAAAAAAATCCCTACTTTTCCTAATACCCTTAGTTGCCCAGTCACTGTACAAAAAATTTGGACAAATCGTTTTTGTTTTCTTTTTTAAATCTATTTTATATGATTTGTCATCGGTCCTTGATAAGTGTGCAAAGTTTCAATTTAATTCGACGTTTTGAAGTGAGTGAAAATCACGTTCAAAGATTCCGTTATAAACAAACATACCAAGCTAGTAAAAGCGTGTTAAAAATTGGCTTCGGTTCAGTAGTCGCAAAAGCCTTAATGTTGACAATATTTTGTTTCGCACAGATAATGGCGATAAAGTCCCGCGCAGTGCTCCCATACCTGGTGCCCGTGCTGTGCGGCGGCGGCGCCGTGGACACGCGCGCGCTGTCCGCGCTGGCCGCGGCCGCGGGCGGAGCCCTAGCCAGGCACCTGCCGCGCGTGCTGCCCGCGCTGCTCAGCGCGCTCGTGGCGGCGCGCGGCCAGCCCGACGAGGCCAGGGAGCTGGACCACTGCAGGGACGCGCTGCTGCCCGTGGTGGACCCGCCCGGCGTCAGGAGGTTAGTGCTCACGTTGTGTATGTCTGTCCGCGCTGGCCGCGGCCGCGGGCGGAGCCCTAGCCAGGCACCTGCCGCGCGTGCTGCCCGCGCTGCTCAGCGCGCTCGTGGCGGCGCGCGGCCAGCCCGACGAGGCCAGGGAGCTGGACCACTGCAGGGACGCGCTGCTGCCCGTGGTGGACCCGCCCGGCGTCAGGAGGTTAGTGCTCACGTTGTGTATGTCTGTCCGCGCTGGCCGCGGCCGCGGGCGGAGCCCTAGCCAGGCACCTGCCGCGCGTGCTGCCCGCGCTGCTCAGCGCGCTCGTGGCGGCGCGCGGCCAGCCCGACGAGGCCAGGGAGCTGGACCACTGCAGGGACGCGCTGCTGCCCGTGGTGGACCCGCCCGGCGTCAGGAGGTTAGTGCTCACGTTGTGTATGTCTGTCCGCGCTGGCCGCGGCCGCGGGCGGAGCCCTAGCCAGGCACCTGCCGCGCGTGCTGCCCGCGCTGCTCAGCGCGCTCGTGGCGGCGCGCGGCCAGCCCGACGAGGCCAGGGAGCTGGACCACTGCAGGGACGCGCTGCTGCCCGTGGTGGACCCGCCCGGCGTCAGGAGGTTAGTGCTCACGTTGTGTATGTCTGTCCGCGCTGGCCGCGGCCGCGGGCGGAGCCCTAGCCAGGCACCTGCCGCGCGTGCTGCCCGCGCTGCTCAGCGCGCTCGTGGCGGCGCGCGGCCAGCCCGACGAGGCCAGGGAGCTGGACCACGGCAGGGACGCGCTGCTGCCCGTGGTGGACCCGCCCGGCGTCAGGAGGTTAGTGCTCACGTTGTGTATGTCTGTCCGCGCTGGCCGCGGCCGCGGGCGGAGCCCTAGCCAGGCACCTGCCGCGCGTGCTGCCCGCGCTGCTTAGCGCGCTCGTGGCGGCGCGCGGCCAGCCCGACGAGGCCAGGGAGCTGGACCACTGCAGGGACGCGCTGCTGCCCGTGGTGGACCCGCCCGGCGTCAGGAGGTTAGTGCTCACGTTGAGTATTTCTGGGCCTGTTCTCGACCGGAGCAGGTCAATATTAGGTTGGAATCGCACGCTCGATCATAACCAAAATGGAATGGACACTAATTTTCATTTTGGTTTCATTCCACGTTCACACGACACCGTCAAAATTACTAAGGAATGAATATTCATTTGTTCATTTCATTACACCTTTATATCATTCGGAACGCGAGTGGAAGATGCCGAATGCCGAAATCCAACATCGTTGTATTGGTTCCCTAATTAATTAATTTTGTATTCAGACATAAATGAACAAAAAGTGAAACATCTGATATCACTTTAAGACGAAAAGTGAATTGTCATGTCATGTGAGCACCAACTGTGAACTTTACTGTCCACATTGATCTGCCCTGCTCATCGCCCGCATTAAAAATGATAGCAATAAGCCTCAAGCACTGACCTTGTAATTGGTCTAAAAATAAATAAATTCTTCCACAGCATAATCGACACCCTCCTGGAGACAATCCGCACGACAGAAGGCGAGAAGCACTGTGCGGCCGCGTCGCTGCTGTGCGCCTTCGTGTCGCACACGCGCGCCGAGCTGGCGCCGCACGTGCCGCAGCTCATCCGCGGCCTGCTGCTGCTGTTCGGCGACCGCGACCGCGACGTGCTGCTCATGGCCTGGGAGGCGCTGGGCGCGCTGGCCAAGTCGCTGGACCCCGAGCGGCAGATCGCGCACGTGTCGGACGTGCGGCAGGCGGTGCGGTACGCGGCCGCGGACCTGAAGCCGGATGAGCTGCTGCCTGGCTTCTGTTTGCCTAAGGTGAGGATTTTTTGATGACAGATGTGATCTGAAAATGTATACAATCATGCATTCAAAAACAGTAAGACTTTATTTATACTTAGTTTTGCCCATAAACGATACTCAATCGTTTATTGCATTCCATAATGTATACTGAGGTCTTCGATCAACAATAACTAAATATAGGATCACGTACAAAATCAAAGGTAAATACTGGCCGCGTGAATATATACCTACACAGCTACATTTGTTTACTAACGAACTGACACCAAATTTTTTAAACAGTTTTAAAATTCAACCTAATTACAACCATGGCACCTGGTAATAAAGTCACAAATCCTCGAAATATTATCTTATACTTACGATCATTCGTCACAAAAAACGAGCAAAGCTCCTATCACTTAGAAATGAAAAGATGTAGGTTAAATAACATTTACGGTGAAATCAACCTTAAGCGGCAACAAATAAAATATTGCCTTACGAGTTACATCGTTTTGTTTCGTTTACTGTGTGCTTCTTCGAATTTTACTACAGGAGGTATATGGAGTCGCACTGAACACTAAAATAATTTATAATATGCACGTAAAAGTTTTGTTGTTTAGTTGAAAATATGTATCTTTTAGTCATTTAGTATACATACTTATTATTTTATTAACGCTATGTTTTTATGTATAATAAGGTTATTTACTTTATCTGTATTTTTATGTGTCGTAGGTACACAAAAATGTAATTACGCTTGTTGTTTTTCAAATGTATGTAATGTGGGCTGGCCAAGGTGTCTATCGCTGGATGTCACAAATAAAAATATCACTAAATTCCACATCTTTATAATCATCTTTACAATTTTCCTAATACAATTACAGTTCAGTGCAATTACTAAATCAAAAATCAAAATTATCGATTCAACATTCAAGAAATTTTTCCATTCTGCGTACCTGAATTAATTTCCTTTAAATAAGTTGAGTTTGTTGTACAATTGTCGTTTTGATTTGTTTTTGATATCTCCCGTTTCTATGTAACCTTACGGCAATAAATTTTTCAACCACTGATTTGAGTAAAGTAATTTCGTGATTGTGTTCATCTGGCGACAATCAAGATCCATTCTGCACACATAAACGGATTGCTAGGAAAGCTAAATTAAAAAAATGGTCCAAAAAACACGCACAAAAGTAGCATGAGCCAATTTTAAAGTTCTGATAACAAATCATTACAATACAAATCTACTCCATGCTTATACAGTTCTATTACACAAAAGCATGAGCGTGTATTGGCCAACCTTGGCCAAACTTTTGTAGCGGTGGTTAAAATCAGTAATTTCGTTCAAAATTTGATATTATTATTATCTAAAGCTTAAAATATAAGATATTCTACATGTACTTACCGAAAGTAAGACACTCCGGCCGTTAAATTGCTTTTTCGGGCATTATTTTTGCAACTTTTGAATACACATTGCGGCATTGTGAAACGTGTTTACATTGGCTGTGTTTCAAGCGAACTACACAAAATAAGAGCTCACATCTCAAGTGAGCTGTTATTTACCAAGACGTATTTTTTTGCGCCGACTCCATATCTAGTTGGTATTGTTAATCGAAGACTGAGGTAGTAACTTAAAATTCTATAAGATCGTTATGGACCCTATCGTGCACAGCAAAATAGAGAGGAATATTTGAAAACATAACGTAACGTAACTTGGTAGGAATTATGTTAAATTAATATTAAGACTTCGCTCTGGGCATTATCCATCAGCGAAGTTTGCATTCCTTATGAAAAAAGCTGATTCGCCGAATTGCCGAGTATGTAATCAGATTGAGGACGTGCAACATTTGCTGATGGATTGTGTCCGAAACAAGCGCGAGAGGGAGTCATTTTTGAGGGAATTCGACTTAAACAAAGTTAACATGGGGTTAATTCAAACAATTTTATCTCAACCAACGTCAGAAGTTGCCAAAAAGTTATGTTGTTTAATAACAGTCCTTCATCTGTGACTTTCATGTGTGTGAATAAGTGTTTTATACAATATGTTGGGTGTTTATATTATGTAATGTTAAAAGGCACGATGGGGTTGGCGTATCTTTTTAGATAAAAACCCCTAAACAAATAAAGAGAAAAAAAAAACCTATCAGTCCACTTATACTATATTTGATGTTATTATATTAGGATTTTTTATAAAATATATAACATAGTTCACTGTACATATAATAATAATTAGACAAATAAAAATATTTTTATTTGTTGAACATAGGTAGGTTAGGTACAGGTTGTAAATATTAAAGATCGCTTTAACTAGCCGTCATTGGCGTACAAATATTATTTTGGCACAAACATGCTGGTTAGATTATAATATAATTATCAAACAAATATCACACATTATTAAAAAATTCTAATTCAAATTGTCGATATAATAAAAACATTCCAATAAAATATAATATTAATAAATTCTAGTATAAATTGTCAAATCAATAAATTATAATAACACTAAAAAAGGTAATTTTATAATGTGTCACTTAGTTATTCATTCATCGTGTAATATGTTTTTTCATATAATATTTTCAGGAAAGCCTTTTTAAAATTGTTGTTTATTTCTGTAATTCGTCTAGGGATCTTATTATAAATCCTAGTTGCCATTCCTAAATAACTTATTGTTTATAGAGCAGTGTTATGTGGCTTAGCGCATGTCTCTGTTGCGTCGTATAGATCTTAATGTTTCAAACAGATGGATGTTGGATTTGACAAATACTGATATACTGATAATTTATCATTTATATATTCTTTGGTCGTTTAACAGCATTTTCTTTTTTAAAATGGTTTTAGTTTTTTTTTTTTTTGTAAAACTGTAAGCCAATCTCGTATTTTAGGCATTAAATAACTTTTTCAACTTTTCTCTCATCATTCAGGGGCTAGCCCCAATCCTGCCCCTATTCCGTGAGTCCATCCTCAACGGGCTCCCAGAGGACAAGGAGAACGCGGCGCTGATGTTGGGCGAGATCATCAAGCTGACGTCAGCTGCCGCCATCCAGCCCTCCGTCGTGCACATCACTGGCCCGCTCATCAGGATCCTGGGAGACCGGTTCAACTCCAGCGTTAAGGCAGCTGTGCTAGAGACATTAGCCACCTTGTTGACGAAAGTAAGTTAATATTTATTTTGTGGATAGGGTAATCAACACTAGAGGGTATTGGATGCTCCTTGCAGCGATGTTGCCTCGTTTAGATTGCTTGGCACGATAATAAATACTTCATGTGAATGAATAACTTATCACTACAATTTCGCCTGAGTCAATGACTGACAAAAAATTAATCTCATCCTTGTTTCCAGGTGGGCGTGATGCTGAAGCAGTTCCTCCCTCAACTGCAGACGACGTTCCTCAAAGCGCTGAACGACCCGAACCGTCCCGTGCGCATCAAGGCGTGCCTCGCGCTCTCACAGCTAGTGGTGATCCACTCGCGCGCCGACCCGCTGTTCCTGGAGATGCACAACACCATGAAGAATATCGAGGACCCGCTCATCAAGGAGACCATGCTGCAGGCGCTGCGCGGCGTCATCACGGCGGGCGGCGACAAGATGACGGCCAGCACGGCGCTGGCGATCCTGCCCACGCTCACGGGCGCCGCGCTGCTGGCGCACGCCGACGACCCGCCGCGCTCGCAGGCGGCCGGCTGCCTGGGCGCGCTGCTGCACTGCCTGCCCGACGCCTCGCGCGACGCCGCGCTGGCGCACCACGTGCTGGCCGCCAGCGACGACTGGCTGCTGGCGCACGGCCGCTCCACCGCGCTGTTCGTGGCGCTCAAGGAGACGCCGGCCGTGCTGTACCGCGACGAGGACAAGGTGGACAAGGCGCTGCTGGCGCTGCTGGCCAGCGACAAGATCCCCATCGCGTGCAACGGCATCAGAGCCATGGGCTACCTCATGCGGTATCTCCTGACGGAGGGCCGCCCCGTGCCGCCTGCCATACTGTCGCAGTTCGTTAGAGTGAGTAACATTGTACATTTTATAAAACGCTTATTTGTTTCCTGTAAATTCTAACAAAGATTTATGGCTTATAAAAACGTGGTTGTTCTGTGAAATAATCTTATTTCATTATTGTCTCTCCTTCTACCTTGAATCCATCCAAAGGTTGTCTGTAAAAGATCGCTTTTAGCGATAAGACCGCCCATTGTGTCACCCTATGTAAAATTTCTACTTTTATATCTATAATTTTTATGGTGTACGTAATAAAGAGTATTCTATTCTATTCTTATTTCACAGAACTTCCACGTTTTTATAAGCCATCGTGAATTATCTGCTTTAAGCAAACGGCATATTACTCCTAACCTTCCGGTTCGCATCTGTCTTCCGATTTAATACAAAGTGCGCCCCTCGCAGAGTATGAACCACCCGAGCAACGAGGTGAAGCAGCTGATGGCGCGCGCGGCCAGCATGCTGGGCCGCTCGGCGCCGCTGGCGGGCGCGGGCGCGGGCGCGGAGCTGCTGCGCGCGCTGCTGCCCGCGCTCGTCAACGGCACCAAGGAGAAGAACACCTACGTGCGCGCCAACGCAGAGATCGCGCTGCGGGCCGTGCTCAGGCTGCCGCACGACGAACAATTCCACTTGGTAACTATAACGTTTCAAATAAGTCTTACTCACTACTTTAGCATGTCCGCCTCGCCTCGGACTATGCTGTCTAATCGATCTTTTGAACATTACAACGTCGTTGGTCTCGGCTCGTGGGTAACCCACTGTTGTACACAGGCTATAAGCCTCTGCCTGCACATTGGAAAACCATTAGAATCAACTGTATTGGAGTGATGATAAATAGTATAACCAGCAGGCTTAGCATGACGCTTTCTATGTATACACAACTCTTTCTATACAAAGCGACATTTCGTTTCTCCATTTTTGACATCGTACCGTAGAAATCCTTCTACAATCTGTAATTTTTTCTTTCGTTTCTAACAATCTTTGTTTAGGTACTTTTTTATGTAGACTATTTCAAAAGAAAGTTTTCTATTCCAAACTGGCAAAATCACACTAACAACTGACAGTTGCCTAGGGTAGTGACGGCAATTTGATTTTATAATGGCCATGCTAAAGACAGTAGGAAACTTTCTACTCAACGGCCACAAAGTATATACGAGTATTTACAAAATCATGATTTTACAGGAGTGTTTTGAACGCAAAACGATTATAATTCAATCAATCAAAATATTTTATTTCACATAAACCAACATGGGCACTTATGAAACGTCAGAAGTTAGGTGCACGGATCCAATTGGTTGTTTCCTATGGAGAAGAGCCGGCAAGAAACTCCACGGTTACTCTTTTAAAAATAAGGGGCTTTTACAATGTTTCCAATTACAGTGTTGATAGATATGGAAGGACAGTGTAGGCCTGTCAACAAGTAACGTACTCAACAAAATATAAAAAGGTCCACAAATCTAGTCTACAAGTTAGGTCTACAACATTCTGACATTCACAAAATATAAAAGAATCTATATAAAATTAAAAGCCTATTTAGACTAAATGACATGATTGCCATTACTACTGTAGCAAATCAGAATCAAAATCCTATCCACAAAAGCCATAAATAAGGAGTTGAAATAAGAATCCGTAGTATATAATGTCAAATAATGAGATTATGTCAAAGAAGTAAGTAAAAACAAACATAAACCTTCGTAATTTGGGAACAGTTAATATACATTTACTTAGTGATGCCTTTAATGTGGTACCAGGGAAGCCACATGTGCAGAAGGAATTATTGCCAAACTTCCTTGTCTTCAACGTAGTCTTTAATGTTATAATATGCATTTTTGATAAGTATATGTTTGATGTGGGTTTTGAACTTTCCATCGCTAAGTTCTGTAACTGACTTTGGCAACTTGTTATAAAAGCGGATACTGTTTATGAGAAATGACTTGCTTGATTTAGTTAATCAAAATTTGGGTATTACAATTTCATTTTTGCTACGTGTATTTATATTATGGAAATCGCTTCTTATTTTGAAAAGTCCTAAGTTTTTGCGAACATACAAAATACTTTCTAAGGTATAAAGAGAAGGGCAGAGTTAGTATATCAATTTCTTTGAATTTTTTTCTAAGAGACTCGCGAGGACCCAATTTATAGATCGCGCGGATTGCCCCTTTTGTAAAATAAAAATTGAATCTACGTCAGCTGCCGATCCCCACAGCAGAACACCATAAGACATAATATTGTGGAAATAAGCAAAGTATACTAACCTAGCAGTGGCTATATCAGTCAACTGCCTTATTTTTCTTACTGCATATGCAGCTGAACTTAATCTACCTGAAAGAGCTCTAATGTGGGCACCCCATTGCAATTTTGAATCTAAAGTAATTCCTAGAAATACTGTTTCCGTAATAACATCTAGTTCCTTGCCATCAAGTTTTAAATTTAGACCCACTTGGGGTACATTTGGTAATGAAAACTTAAGACATTTACTAGAAGAACAAAGCTATCTATTTTACATCATTTAGTAAATGGGGCATTACCAAGGAAATGATTAAGGCCAATATTACTGTAATATTTTTTTGTTACAAAATACATTATTTCGACGCTTTGAGAAAAATGGTTGAAGTTGTCTTTTATATACGTGACTTAATATCAGTAAAAATTGAGAATCAATAAAAAAAAAATCCTATGACAAAACAAAGAATTCTGAGTCGAATTATGTAAAATAGTGAATTTCGTAATAACTGCAGTTGACTCTTTCTACTTTTTTGCCGTCGTTACACGGAACGTCATTTTTGTCTACTCTTCCGTCGACAAAACCACCGAGTACTTTTATTTATAGGACAAAACGGTGCTCGTGCTAAGCCCGCTGCTTGACAAGAGACGATAGTAAGATTTCCATCTAGTTTTATGGGTGCACATGCACACGGTAGAAGCATGTGTAATAAAACATTCCCCGAATTGTTGTTTACATTGCTCCAAACCGCGCTCCGGACGTGCGAATAATCAGGTATCACAAATTCACAACATCCAGATATTACGATAACAACGCCAAATGTTTCTCAGAATAAACACGCAAGCCGTATTTCGAAGAAATAATTATGTGAAGAGAGATTGGTATCAGATTTATCGCGTGATCTAAATAGATAACGTGCGGGTTTAATAGCTTCTTTGCGGCTTGATAAGATTATCCACCAACAACAAGAAACAGTATCGGCGCATTATGATAACAATCAATCCCTATGCATAGCATAACTAATGTTAATTTTTTTGTGAATTTGGGAAAATAAAATTGGTATTCAATATTTTGTCAATATTTCTGGTATTGAAATCCCATTAATTCAATATTTTATTTTTGTTTAGCAGTGCTACTTCACTAGTATTCCACATGAAATGTAATTTATTGTTTCCGAGCTTGTAAAATGCGTTTATTGTTTGCATAAAAATTATATAAACTAACTATTTTGTGTTAAAGCACCAATTATAAAATATAACTACCAATTAACGAAAGGCAGAAAAGTCAGAAGTCATTGCAATGTTTAGTAATCGAAATGTACTGAGTGATCCGCCCCCTTTGGATAGACCATTTCTTGTCTGTAGGCGATATTTCAATATTTGTATTGATACTATGTATTGTGTGTACAGCAATGCATGGCGTTGCTAGAGGAGGGCGCGCGCGAGGCGCTGGGCGACGTGGTGGCGCGCGTGCTGCGCCGCAACATCGCCGAGGGCCGTGACGAGGACCTCGACTGCACGCTGCTCACCTGAGCCGCGTGCGCCACGCGCTGATGCTACCTACCACTTGTTATACACTCTCTTTGTTCTTTTCATCCTTGTAAATATCTGTCAGCCACTTCTAAGTGCTGTTATTTTTTATAAAATGGAATGAATGTTTTATAAATAATTTTACTAGACTGGAAATATTAATTTTAAAATGCAATTATTAATGTTTAGGATAGATACTATACTTGCAAGAAAATTGATGTACAGTATATGCATACCTCTCAAGCAGGTAACTAACTGCACACAAATATATTTTATTGAAAATATCATCATGCAATATTACTAATTTTTTTCTATAAATATTATAGGTCAAAATTGATGTTAAACTAAATCTAGAGAAATTAAACAATGTATTATGTCTGTTACAAATATTTTACTTCAAAAATGGCATTGAACTGCTTTTGTCTGGTAAAGTACAATAAAAAACTAATCACTAATAGCATACATCTGTTCTTCGTCATGAATATCTAAACAATGGTAATTAATAATAGCATTCCATATCTACAGTCAAAATAGGATTTTATATCCGAACATGTCATTGTGTTAAATTATCTGTTATGTGTAACAGAACATGAATGTATGAAACTGAATAAACAAAACTTAATATATGGGCGTTTAACTTGTTTTATGATATGATAAACTGGTGTTATCTAAAGTTCACATTATTCGGCAACAGTCTACAGCATTTTGAATAATTATTGTCAGAAATAAATTATAAGTTTGTCCAAGACTGGTTTTACAATACTATAATTACTTACTAAGTAATGGAAATTTGTTCTCATAAGTACGTATGAATAGGAATGTTACATAAATGATTTACTATGTCCTAATATTAATTACACCACAAAGAACTAACTTAGAGTTCTTTATCTTTATTTTTCTTTGTGAAACCTCTTTCCTGGACGAGTTCGTTGCACTGCTGGCGGGTCAGCTGCGACAGCTGCAGGCGCTCCAGCTCGTTGTCGCTTTCACCGAGCAGCACTAACTCTGGAGGCGCTCCCGAGATAAAATTCACTACCAAGTCATTGTAAAAAGGAGCATCCTCCATCACAAATTTCTTTACTTCCGGGAGGCGATTCAGCGAACATCCTCTGCAAGTCTAAAAAACAGGCTTTTTATTAATTATAAGAAAATTATGGGCTGTTGTATACCGGTAAGTGGGTGTCGCACAGCTAACCTCAATTCTTGCCGATTTAATGTCGGAATTCTCGTAAGCCGCGGTTGTAGTTATGATAGCACAAACGGCTAATAATATCAGCTTCATTATGGAAGAAGTTTGCTTTGTGACTGTCACTGAACGGAACAAGAGATAAACTGAATTTCAGAATAATTAAAAAAATTATATGATGAAGTATTGTATCGACACTATTTGACGTCCTACAGACCATAGATTATACACTAATTCACAGACTCGCATTAATCACATGATATAATTTACGGGAATCTTAAAGATGGAATTAGTAATTACGAAATAGTACAGTCGCCAGCACATCAGGTTACCAAAAACTTTCAGATTTATCATTCGATTTTGAAATTAAATTTCGACCTTTTAAGGTGTAAAATCGTTTGGAGAAATTTGACAGGTTCGTGTAGCTTGACCTGCTGGCGACTGTACAACCAAAACAAAAAAAATATAAAGTATAGTAATAAATACAATCCTGATTTTACACGAATCGTTCATCTAAATCTGAGGTTAAAACCCCTAGGGCCTTCACTAATAGTGCAGCAGAGCAAACTTATCTGGCCGGGTCTGGCCGGCTTGGCTTGTGCTTGATTTACTGCCGACACTTGCATGAAAATACATGCTGCGCTGAGCCCAAATTAATTGGGATAGGGGCAGAAGACTGATGATGATGACTTGAATGAAAATACATAAATCTTGAACGGAATTCAATTTTTACTCAATAGCGCAATAGAGTTTGTATATAATCCAGCATGAAACATAAGTATTAGA
Source organism: Griposia aprilina (assembly GCA_916610205.1). Lineage (NCBI taxonomy): Eukaryota > Metazoa > Arthropoda > Insecta > Lepidoptera > Noctuidae > Griposia > Griposia aprilina. Next base: position 1,242,800 of record OU744295.1, on the reverse strand, counting down.
TGTATCTACAAATTTATAAAATAATACATTATACATAGTCTACATTATCAGCCAATAAAATATTTAAAAAATTACTGATTGCATTGCAAATCATGCTGTACACAGGCTTATTCAAAGCATTCACTGTTGGAAGAATGTCTCCACTCGCTAGACAACTTGTAATCTTCTTGTTGCCAGGTCCGGACTTAGAAACCCAGGGCCCCTAGACAGTCAAAAAAATGCTGTTTTCCTAGGGAATTATGGTCCTGAACATTTGTTATTCCAACAACGAAGGTCTATAATTAACCCCCTGGATGCTATTTGAATTTGAAAGTCCCAAAATTCGTACTTAAGGCCTTCCTGAACCTGTTTGATTCCGTCATACTCGAGGGTAAAACGCCACAGGCGTGGAACAGAGGTGTGGTGATACCCTTCTTCAAAACGGTGACAATGACCTGGTTAAGAATCATAGGCCCATCTCACTTCTGAGTCGTGTCTACAAGCCGTTTGCTAGAGTCATCATTAACCATCTCGCGCGCAGGTTTAACGAATTCCAGCCTCCCGAACAAGCCGGATTCTGTAAAAGCTTTAGCACCGTAGACCACATACATACGCTGTGGCAGGTGATACAGAAGGCCGAAGAGTATGACCTGCCTTTCGGCTTAGCGTTTGTGGACTACGAGAAAACCTTAGATTTGACCGAGACTTGGAATGTACTGCAGTCTCTTCAACGGTGCCACATTTACTATTGGTAAATCGTGGTTCTGAAGTGTATGTAAGAAAATACTACTATGTCAGCCCGACTCCAGAACCAGACGAAAGGAAGTAGGAAAGGAGTAGGCATCAATATCAATGGTGAGTACGTCACTCACCTTCGGTTTGCCGACAGTACAATAGTCATGGCTGAGACTATGAAGGACCTCAGTGCAATGCTCAATGACCTCAATAGAGGCTCCGAAAGAGGTCTTAAAATGAACATAGGCAAAACAAAGGTCATGTCAAATGCCTATGTTAAACGCACTCTCATGAAGATCGAACTCAAAACTCAAACGCAAAGCATTTATTTCAAATAAACCAATTACAGGCACTTTTGAATTGTCAAGGGGTCGGTCAGTTAGAAAGATGAAGCTAGTTACCCATTCCAAAGCGTAGTAGGTACCTATGGAGAAGAACGGGTAAGAAACTCCATGGACACTCTTTTAAATCAAAAAATGGTTACAAAATATTGATTACATCGTTCATGTTGAAATTATGCATGTGAGAACAATGCAGAACGTTAAAAGCGTCCGTAATAAAAAGACAAAAGCAATTCAAACATTAAATTTAATTAAAATAAGCCGTGGCAGCTAAGAAATGACCAGTCCCCACTGACGGCGCCCGTTCACGAACATGACGCATGGATCAGCACCATTCAGCTCAACCATTTTGAAGGGAACTTAATGATCCAACACACACGCCACCACCAGCGAGACATTAGAGTGAGCATGACATACTCTCAGCCGCCAGGGCACATTCAAGTCAATGAAAGAAAAACCTATTAAATGGTAGCTTTATAGTAGGTACATAGTACTCACACATGTGCTATGCAATTATACAATACTAAAACATTGAATTTATACAATGCAAAGATAAGTTTTTAAAATCTTCAGCAGCTCCAACAGTAGTTTCAAATGCTAATCAATTATTTTATGCGCCCTTGTGGAGCAGGACCAGCGTTGAGCCAAGCATTTTTATCAGCGATGTAATCCCCCAACTTATAATATGCTTGGCTGCATAGTGTGCGTTTTATACAAGAATTTGAATTTAGTTTCATTCAGTTGAAGAATATGGGGAGGTATTTTATTGTAACATTTTAAACAGTACCCCATGAAAGATGAGTCTATTTTAGCCAGCCTGAAACCTGGTTGAACTAATTGATCCCTATTTCTAGTGATATAATTGTGTCTTTCACCTCTTTTACTAAAAAGATGTAGATTTTTCCTTACGTACATGATGTGTTCATAGATATATTGACAAGGTACCGTCATGATGTTAATATCTTTAAACCGTTTCCTTAAAGAGTCGCTCCTGCGGAGGCCATATATGGCTCGGATGGCTCTTTTCTGCAGAATAAAAATAGACTCGACGTCTGCAGCCCGTCCCCATAGTAAAATACCGTACGACATATACATCGATATATACACCGATACATCGGAGACTACACTCCAAGTTCTGGACGATCATGTTTACCTAGGTCAAACTGTCTAGTTAGGTAGGTCTTATTTCGAGAAAGAGGTCAATCGTCGAATCCGACACGGCTGGGCAACGTTCGGTAAGCTACGCAATATCTTCTCGCCTCACACACCGCAGTCGTGACCAGTGCGTGTTGCCAATGATGACCTATGGAACTGAAACGTGGTCGCTCACAATGTGCCTCTTTAGAAGGCTGAAAGTCACCCAAAAGGCAATGCTTAGAGTTTCCCTGACGACGTTATCGAGTCAGACAATAAGAGATCCGCAGGAAAACCATGGTAACCGACATAACCCAAAGAATTGCCAAACTTGTAGAGTAACTAAGATGCAATAGCAAGCGACACGAGCTCAAAAACTGTGAGCACCTCGCTTCAGAAAGGTTTAATTTCTTTTAACAGCTTAAAACAGAAATAGAAGTTGCTTTGTATATATGCACAAAAGCAGAAGAAATAACAGAAACTATGATGCAAGAGCGAGCGCAGCGAGCTCGAAATTTTTTAGCATCTCCCTTTAAGCACGCAAGCTATAGCGATAAGGTAGGTAGCTGGGTGAGTGGGTCCCCTAGGCCAGCTGGGCCGAGATCTTGCAAGCCTAGGCGGAAATCCAGGGCTGCTTGTTGCTCTTAATATTATTATCAATTAGGTATCTGCGGTGTTATATGGTTTTCAACATAATATAGTAAATAATAATTCCATGATTGTTTATAGGATAGTAAATAATAATTCCATGATTTTAATCTAAATAATATTTTCTTATTTTAATTTACCGATTCCAAATATGCGGGATAGGCGGGATGCCGTATATACCAAAGTCTACAGATGTCATTGAGTAGCATAAAAGAAACAAACCCAATCAGCGTAATATAAAATAGCAACATTGAAAAATGATTGTTTTGCTGTCAATGTCAGACAATTTCATATTTTGATGTTTCTCGTTCAATTTTGATTCATGTCACAGTTTGATTCATGTAAGTGTTTGTTTGCTAGTGCCTCATAAAGACGGGACTTTCTGTTTGTTTCTCTACCTTGGTATTAATTTGTATGTCATTTTATGAAACATAAGCTCTAAATAATCACTGGCTCACAATACAACATCATGCAGCAAGAACACAGAGATGCTATTCGAAGTAACTTTACTTCACTGGTGGAGCGAACGGACCTCGACTCTGTCGTTACAGCCCTGTATGAAAAAGGCGTATTTTCCGAGCAAATGATCGAACGGTACAAGGTAAGTGAAAGTATTGGTGTGTCCTACGTTTCCAAATAACTATGACCCAAGCAATGAGTCATAGTCATTTTCTTTCATTCCCAGGCTCAAATCTAATTTGTTAAAATATCTAATATGAATGTATGTAATATCTAATTAGATAATACCATAATGTTTGTGTGCCTGATGTCCATACGAACATTATGATAGCCCAACCACTAGCAATAGTACAATGAATGCTACTAAGATGAATTAATTACAGTATAAACTCTATATAGCGACACTTATGGGACTGCGCATTTTATGACGTTATTGAGAATTGTTGTTAAATGGGGAGAAGAAAAATCAATATTATTTTACAATTAAAATAAGTATTAATTAATAAGTTTGAAATTTTGTGAGCAACTAAGAATATGATAATGTATAGACATTGTATAACAACCTAACGACAGTCCAGCAGCCGAAGAAATCATGTGCAAGGTAATCACAACAAACAAAATAATGAATTCCTTAGAATCTTCAGTACATATAATGCCGACAGTCGAGGTAAATACATGCTAGACTGCTAAACTATAAAGCAACAAAATAACAAACAAAAGAACGTACACAGCTGCAGTTCTTATTAATTTTGGCAACTTATAAAGAATAGAATACTCTTTAATTATGTACACCATAAAGATTACAGATATAAATGTAGAAATTTTACATAGGGTGACACAATGGGTAGAGGTATCACTAAAAGCGATCTTTTACAGACATTTTTTGGATGGATTCTAAGGAAGGAGACAATAAAGCAGGTAGTCAGTGGTGTACCATTTACATAAAAACAAATACATAATTATATACATAAAACATATACTTATCTACATATGTATAATACAAGGGTGAATCAAAAAGTTCTTAGAATTGCATATATGTAAAACCTTTTTGGGAGAAGCTCGATATTCAAATTAAAGAGTGTCAATCACAATATTTATGCAAACTGTTAATTGTTTCTGTCAGTTCGTTCGCACCTCAGAACAATAACTAAAGCAATTCGCACAAAATAAATTGTTTTGAGCAACAAGTTGCTAAAAACCCAAAATTATGGATAAAAGTGAGTTACGTGCGGTGATAAATTATCTCAGGTTTAAAAAAATGTCTACGAAGGAAATTTTTATGGACATTCAGCAGACATTAGGGGATGATGTTGTACCCTATTCTATGGTTGCGTACTGGGTGGCTGAATTTAAAAGAGGTAGATCAAGCTGTAAAGAAGACCCGCGTTCTGGGCGGCCTTCAACTTCCGCTACGATAGAAAATGTCAAAAAGGTTGAGAATTTGGTTTTGGAAGACAGAAGAACAAAGAGATTTAAGATAGATACAATAGAGAGGCTATGCGAAGAAATGTCATAGAAAAACTGTGATCCCACGTCTCAGTGATGCCATCTAGCATAATATAGCAAAATTTGAGCGGCTACTGGGAACATTTTCATACAAACTTTGATCTCGAGCGTCAGTAACACCATCTAGGTTTGAATAGCAAACATACGAATTAAAGAACAATGGGCAACTTTATATGGATCGTGGGCCCAGTGTTGTAGTTGCCAGTCGGAATGCATTTTTCTTTTTTATATGAATCCTACATATGTGAATAAGTCCCGATCGCTCCTGTACTATCGATAAAGATCGCTACCTGCCCTCGCGCTGACCGGGTTTCAACAATACGAGTGCGTGTTCTGTCCTGCTCAATCCTGAGTAGTCCTTCTTTTGTCTATTTCTAAAAGTTCACTTAAGCTATTAATAATTCACTAAACAACGAAAATGTATAACATTATTTATTGCCATCATTAGGTCATAATATTAGCATTTGTAACGGTAATTATCGGACTTTTGGAACCGCTGTAACTTTATTATTTGATTCATTAGAATAATGCTGCAATAGAATAAAATGTTGAGCTTATTTAGATCTTCATTTTAAGATGGGTAAGAAAGTGCTACAGCACTGGGCCCATTGTGCCCGTTCCTCTTTATTAAAATATCCTGTGGTGGTGATGTTACCATTTAGATATCAAGGTATCGATAATAATGATAAAAGTTACAAAGACATTTTTTTTTTTCACATTTGTATATATTCAAACAAATGCCAAAAAATTTGGAAAGCAATAAAATTATCAGTAGTTTCAATGTTAACAAGTTATTTATTTATAAAATTTATTTACATACAAATGACTAAATAATAATTATTATTGTCTAGTGACCCAGTGTCAGACTGCTGATCACGAGGTTGTGGGTTTGATTCCCACAGGACACAAATATTTATGTGATGAATATAAGTTTTTGTTAGTCTGGGTGTTTCTTATGTATTATAAGTATTTACAAAAAGAAACGTATATAAGTATTATATCTATTGTCTAGTACCCATAGTACAACTCTGCTTAGCGAGTGTAAAACAAAAAAAAAAAAACAATTCAGAAATAAAAATAAGCCAAGCTGCAATAAGCAAAGAGATGACCAGTCCCTACGGACGGCACCCGTTCACGAATATGACGTATGGCTCAGCACCATTCAGCTCTACCAATTTGAAGGGAACTTGATGACATACTCTCAGCCGCCAGGGCACATTCAAGTCACTGAAAGACGAACCTAGTAAATTAGGAAATTGTAGCTTTATGTGCTACATATGCTATGCAATTATGCATTATTAAGAGGTTGGATTTATATAATGCAAAGATAGTTTTTACAATCTTCAGCAGCTCCAACAGTATTTTCAAATGCTAATCAATTAATTTATGGAGCAGGACCAGCGTTGAGCCAAGCATCTTTGTCAGCGATGTAATCCCCCAACTTATAATATGCTTGGCTGCATAGTGTGCGTTATAAACAAGATTTAAATTTCGTTTCATTCAGTTGGAGTATGTGGGGAGGTATTTTATTGTAACATTTTAAATAGTACCCCATGAAGGATGAGTCTACTTTAGCTAGTCTGAAACCTGGTTGACCTAATAAGCCCCTATTTTTAGTCGTATAGTTGTGTCTTTCACCTCTTTTACTGATTTTTTTTTTCCTTACGTATATGATGTTTTCATAGATATATGGACAAGGTACCGTCATGATTTTAGTATCTTAAAACAGTTCCCTTAGAGAATCCAGCCTGCGGAGGCAATAGGTATATTGCTCTGATGGCTCTTTTTTTGCAAAATAAAAATAGACTCAATTTCTGCAGCCTGTCCCCGTAGTAAAATACCGTAAGACATTATACTATGAAAGTAACTGAAATATACTAGCCGCGTGGTATATACATTAGTAAATTGACGGGTTTTTTTTTGGTTTTTTCTTCGAGCATAATTTTGACGAAGCAGATGACAGCCAATTTTCTTCTCTACGGTCTGTTTGAACAAACCGTATCCACTTTTCACGTTCTACTTTATTTACATTCGAAAACCTAAAATATCAGAAAACTACTTGAACGAATAATAGTTATTCCTTTATTGCATCTAAATTAAATTACATAAATATGTTCAAACAGTATTATACTTTATGAGTTATTTATTATTTACCTCATTAAATATTATCGATAATAAAATCGATAAACAACATTTCATCTCTACAAGGCAGTAGTAAAGCTACTCCGCAATAGAGGGCGTTTATTACAAAATTAGCAAATGTTCTAGAACTTTATATGAAAATGATTTAATTCTAATTACTGAGTAATTAAAAAAAATAAGTACGAAAATAAACCGAAGTTAGGTCCAGTCGTTACACCATAACGAGATTTGCAATATCGCAATGCGTAAATGAGCATATTTTCTTAGAAAATATTTTTATTTTGGTGGACACGAATGCGACTTGACAGTCTTGAGTAGTCTTGATATGCAGGCGTACTAAACTAGACTAAGAGACTTTTGTCCACTAGGACAAATGTATCAGATTACTATTTTGTTCGTTATATCCAGTCTATTGTTATAATAATTTAATGTCTTTGCAGAAGAATAACTATAAAACATATAGCTGAGATCCTAAAGATATCATTTGGTAGCATTCAATTCATTTTAATTGATTCACTGGGGTTCAAAAAAGTGTCGGCAAGATGGGTGCCACGAATGTTAACCGACGAAAACAAGAAGCGACGTTTGGAAATTTGTAAGCGTAATCTCGAAATGTTCCAGCGTGATTCGGATAATTTTTGCCGTCGCCTTGTCACCATGGATGAAACGTGGGTCCACCATTTCGATCCTGAAACTAAGAGACAAAGCATGTCTTGGAAACGACCATCCTCTCCATCCATTAAGAAATTTCGAGTTGCTCCTACCGCTGGCAAAGTTATGGCCTCAGTGTTCTGGGATAGTGAAGGAATCTTTTTTATTGATTACATGCCAAAAGGCCAGATGATTACTGGACCCTATTATGCAAATTTAATCCCGAAAGTGCGTGAAGCGATTAAAGAAAAACGTCATGGAAAACTATCGTTGGGCGTGTTGTTTCTTCAAGATAACGCTCCTGCTCATCGATCGGAAGTTGCGCTCAACGCAATCCGCTGTGCTGGCATCAATCTCCTTGACCACCCACCATATTAGCAGCGTTTTACCTTCAAATAAAACGCTTGTTGTGTCCGGAGACTCATTCGGGGTCATATAAACATAATTTGAGTCTAGCATCTTCCGTTTCCGTGTCACATCTATGTAGGTATATGCAACTATCTCCTTCTTGACAGCACTATGATGACGTAATTTCCGCCCGCGTTCACCAGGTGGCTGCAGCGAGCCAAATCGTTCATTGTGGCCTCAAAAACCTAAATCTTGAGAAACCAACTAAACCAGGCAGTCTTTAAAATTATGACCCCGAATGAGTCTCCGGACACAACAAGCGTTTTGTTTGAAAGTAAAACGCTGCTATTGTGTCCTTCGGCCTCATTCGGGGTCATATAAACATAATTTGAGGCTTTGTTTGTTATCGCCTGGTGAACGGGACGCCAATGTGTTGTAAAAGACATCCCTCATATTAGAACAAGAAATTATTACAAGCAATAAATACGATTGCATTGCAATAAATTAATAATATAGTTAATGTGTTAGAATAAAAGACAAAAAAAAAAAAATATACCTATCAATTAATTACACAGTAAACAGAACATACCTTGAATCGATCATCATGTAATTTCTTTGTATAAACTTACCTTATTCATGTAAAACTTATTATTATTCTCATAATTCAATCATCTTGTAGGATCATCAATATCACAAAATACTTTACCTATTATATTTAATCAGAGGTAATTAATTGGCTGAAAAAGATGAATCAAGGAGCTTCCCTGCGTTGGAATCACTTCCTTTCTGTAATGTTTTTTGAAAGTATTACCAGATCTCCAATTAGCTCGTGCCATTATCTCATCAAGAGGTTCGTTATCCAACCAACTTCGTGAAGCAACTGCCGAACGAAAACTACCTGGAGTAGCCTCAAATCCCGCATCCTTTAAAATTGACTTAACCCAACCTGCCAATATAGTTCTCGTAGCTGGCTTGGCTTTTCCACATAGTGATAAATAATCTATCGCTAGAACAAAACAAACGACGCGGTTTTCCAATTTCTATAAGTTTTTTAAGCCAAAGTACCGGGTCAAGCGCCTCATTATCAAGATTCCCTAACAACTGCCAACCTGACTGTACGTGAGTTTGAGAATCAGTTTTCGAACCAAAATGCGGCCAAAACATTATGCTATTCTCGCCAACTATACACCTGTCTGTCGAGACACTAAATAATGTTAAATCGTGTATCCTACGCCCTGAACATAGTAACAGTAAAACTGCACAAACTCTAGAAATTTCGAATAGACTTTGATTTTGAAGAGGTCTACTACCCAACCAACCTTCTAAAGACTGAGGGTCCCAAACAGGGGGTGGACACTTTTTAGGTTGTTGTAACGCTATAGCTTTAATCATTTGTTTAACCAAAATATTTGAACTTAATCGGGTCTCACTCTTTGTATTACATAAAGTGGACATTACCGATTTATGAAGTAAAATAGTACGATAGGATAATTTCTCTTTTAAGTGAAAGTCCGCTAAATATGGAGCCAATTCACTACCTGAAGGGTCTGAGAAATTAATACCAAACATGGAACACCAATTCAACCATCTCTGCCATGCTGGCCTATATGTATTTAATGTAGACGATCTCCAACCTTCTTTCAACAGACACTTTTGTTCGTCAGACCAGTCACCTAAAGATTCAGACCAACCCCACATCTCCATACTTCTAAGACCAGTTCTTTCACTCGAGGCGGGGGCTGCCCGGTCCTCGTGTCTATTAGCACTTTCGATAACCTGTGAATCATGAACGGAGGCGCAATCGCTCTGGTCTTCAAGTCTGCTCTCCAGAATGCTCGAGGCCACCTCGGTGCAACTATCAGGAATACACCTCGAGCCTGATTTAGATGCATCAGGACCCGGGGTATCAAACTCGGAGGAGGAAAGACCCATGGCAGACGGAAATCCCATTTGAATGCGAACGCGTTGTGTCTCCATGCTTGCCGATCTCGGTGATCTAGAGTTACATAACAAGGTACTACGTGGGCTGTGTTGGAGGCAAAAAGATCTGTCTGGGGAACACCCCACTTTGCAAAGACAATACTGGTGAATTCGGGGATTAGATGCCATTCTTGTAACATCGAGTCACGTGACAGACCGTCTGCGACGTTGTTGTACCTGCCTGGAATGTGATGAGAGATTACATGAATGTCGTACTTTTGAAGTATGTGATAAATTTGATATATTAGCTCCATCAAGATCCGCGACTTGTTGCCCCCCTCCTTGCGCAAGTACGCTACAACCGCCTTGTTGTCGCACTGCAGAAGCAGAGATGTGTGACTCAGAGACGGAGCGAATTCTAGTAAACATTTTAGAATAGTTAACATCTCTTTGTGATTCAAATGAAGCCGCTCTTCTTCTTTTGTCCACTTGCCCGATAGGTGCAGACCATTTAACTCCGCCCCCAACCTGTATCTGCTGCGTCTGTTGTCAAAAAATGGTTTACTTGTGGTGGATGAAGCCTGGATTTCTCTACACAGTGAACCTTCCACCAACTTAATTCTGCCAGCACCTCCGCCGGCAAGGGATAAGTCGACTGAAATGGTTTTTTCAGGACCAGGTTGCAATAAGTCAGTAGGTGCCGAAAATTCAAATGACCCATTGGAACTGCGAGACGAGCAAAATTTAGAACGCCTATGATGCTCTGTATTTCTCGAAGAGACGCCTTCCGCCGCCGGAGTAACTTTGATAAAACTATTTGCATGTTCTGAATCTTGTTCTCTGGTAAAAACTTTTGATTTTGCCACGGATTCCACATCAAGCCCAAATACTCTATTATTTTCTGAGGGATAAGAATCGATTTCTCCCTGTTCACCTGCCAACCCAGCTGGTTGAGAGTTTGAAGAACAACTTCGACGTGTTCTATAAGTGTTAGTCTGTCCTGTGCTACTACGAGGTAATCGTCGAGAAAAACCACTACTCGAATACCTACGAGGGCGGGTCAATAAGTCCGTGACTTTTGGAATAAAACACAGATTTTTTGATAAAAAAATAATTTTATTTTTCAACGTAGTCTCCCTTGAGCTCTATACACTTTGTCCAACGCTTCTCCAATTTTTTTATCCCTTCCAAAAAAAATGATTTGTCGAGGTCCTCAAAATAGGCCTTTGTTTGCGAGATGACTTCATCATTGGAGTCAAATCTTTTTCCACCAAGCCATTTCTTCAGGTTTGGGAACAAGAAGTAGTCGCTCGGAGCCAAATCTGGAGAATAGGGCGGATGAGGGAGCAATTCATAGCCCAATTCATGGATTTTTGCCATGGCAACTGCACATGTGTGCACCCTTGCATTGTCTTGGTGGAAAAGAACTTTTTTCTTGGCCAAATGAGGTCGGTTTTTTTTCAAATCGTCATTGAATCGGTCCAATAAGTTGGCATAATATTCCCCATTGATTGTTCTTCCCTTTTGAAGGTAGTCAATGTGGATTATCCCGCGTGCATCCCAAAAAACAGTCGCCATAACTTTATTGGCTGACAAACCCACCTTGGCCTTCTTCGGCGCCGATTCACCCTTAGAAACCCACTGTTTTGACTGTTGTTTGGTCTCTGGTGTGTTGTGATGGATCCATGTTTCGTCCACGGTTACAAAACGGCGCAAAAACTCCTCCATATTGCGATTAAACAACGCCAAACCTTCCTGTGAAGTTGTTACACGATTGCGTTTGTGGTCGACTGTGAGCAAACGCGGCACCCATCTTGCGGAAAGCTTTCTCATGCCCATGTGATCATTCAAAATTGAAACCACTGAGCCATGCGAGATCCCTACGGCTTCCACAATCTCTCGCACTTTCAATCTTCGGTCGGCCAACACCATATCGTGAATTTTTTCGATTGTTTCGGGTGTAGAGACCTCAACTGGGCGTCCAGGACGTTCGGCATCTTCAGTGCTTGTACGGCCACAACGAAATTCAGTAAACCACTTTTTTACCATTGAAATCGATGGTGCAGAGTCCCCATAGTATTTATCAAGCTTAGCTTTGGTCTCGGTAATGGTTTTTTTTCGCAAGAAATAATGCTTAATAAGCACACGAAATTCACTTTTTTCCATTTTCTCCTCAAATTAGTGAGTATTCTGATAAAAATAGCTGTCAAACACAAACTAACTGACGCAGCAAGTTTAAATTTTGACAGGAGTCAACTGACAGATGCCTGTTGACAGGAGCAGTGTTGCTGTTTCAGTAAAGAGGTCAGAAATTCAAGAAGTCACGGACTTATTGACCCGCCCTCGTAGATTCCTGAAAATCTCGGCAGTCCAGTTGGTCAACGATGCAAATACTTTGGGCGCTGTCGCCAGGCGAAACGGCAAACAGGTCATTTGCAGTAACCGATTTCGGTACATTAGACGGAGAAAACAACGGTGAGCGGGTGATACATTTACGTGGTTGTAAGCTTGCCTGAGGTCTATTTTGACCATCCAATCCCTCTCCTGAATGAAATCGGGAACTCGATTTACAGAAATCAAACGAAATTTGCTTATTTTCAGGTAATTGTTTAAACTTTTTAAATTGAAAATAGGACGGTAGGTTCAGTCGCTTTTGGGAATCAGAAAGAAATTTGATATGAAACTCAGAGTTTGGGGGGCATGTTCTATAATTCTCTGTTTCAACAAATTTTGAATTACTCTGTCCATCTCCGGCGATGGTAGAGTAAGATTGCAACGTTTCACCTGCCTTGGCGGGACCAGAGGCGGTTTCTTTTGAAAAGGAAAGCGATAACCGTTCACTATTTTCAATAATGGTTCTGGTGCCCCCAGCCCCTTCCATTCCGTAATATGATTTTGTAAGCACCCCCCCCAAAAATCTTGATCCGAGTCAGAACTTTTTATTGAATTTAACCGAGACTTTGCCCCGGTTTGCACTGTTTTGCGATTTATTTTTCCGAAAACTATAGGGCTGGTAAAAGCGTTGTGCAGCCAGTTGTACCCTCGGTTAAGGACGAAAAAAATTTGGATGATTAATAAACGGGTTCATTGCGTGATAATTATTATAAAAGGCTCCTGCACTCTGAGGAGGAGGAAATCTATGGTTCATCGTCAGTGCCGAAGCGCGACTGGACGATTGATGTCCACTAGGGCCAGGGTACGCCGCCTGGGGTCTAAGGGTTTTCTTATCTTGCCCAGATAAAATAGTTTTATTTGTATAAAAAAATTTGTTAACTCCGCCATTATTCTTAATGAACTCACTAAAAGGTACTTTATCAAATAAAAATTCACTAGACGGCGGTATTTTCTTCAAACATGGCTTAAATGATTTATCTCTTAATTGCTTAATGAACACTTCGCGTCTTTGTTCAATTATATCGGCCCTACGGCCACGAACTAGTTGCAAACAATCACGTGAAATCTTTTGATAATCGCTGGAAAATACCTCTTTTAATTTTAATGTCAATTGTTCCGGGTCCATGCTACCCGTACCCTTAGTCCAGTCCACTATCTGCCGAAAACCCTGTTGCATAGCGTCGCTTTGCAGTACCAGTGCGCGAGTTACAGCGCCAAGAAATTTATCCGCAGAGAGTAGATGGGTAACTTTTTCTAAACATTTGACTTCATCGTTTACTTCAAGGTCAACATATCCAGGACGAGCGTTATAAACTTTTTGCGATTCCACATATCTAACATTATTCCAGATTTCGTTATTAAAATACTGAATAGAATTGAACAAATCTAACTGATTAGATAGAGTTACAGTGACAGCTGGCTCTCTTAATTGCGTTGCCAAATTAAAATCAAATTATTGAACTGGTACAGGACCTGAGACGGGTTCAGACAACCTTTCCGTTGTCGGTTGTTCGTGTGCTATTTCGAAATTATCACCATTATACAGGGTGATTGGAAGATGGGTGCAAAGCTTTAAGGTGAAGATAGTATAGACAATTTAGAACCATTTAAGCCATGGTTGTCTTAGACGAAGTCTTACCAAATTTTTTTAACCAAATTTTTAAGTTTTTTTTCGGAAATTCTCAAAATTTCATGTAAACTGCATAATTATGGCCAAATTGAATGATAAATGAATAATTTTTTTATTTATTTAATTAAAGTAATGTGTAAGCAACCAAGCAAAACATGTTTTAGGCTTCTGTGTCATTAGACATTTTTTTTACCGATATTTAAAGCTCAGAAAAAATAAAAAAATTGTACAATACGTTTTTAAACCTTATTTAAAAAAAAAACGAAGGGTGCTTTTTTTGTTCAAACCTTTTTGAAGACATGCTTGATAATCGCTCTTTCTTTTGAGGTATCATTTATGCGGATATCTTACAAATTATTGAAATTAGGACCGACAAACCAATTCGAGGGAGAAATTTTAAATTTTAGGCAGTCTAACAAAACACAAAATTTTTTCTTAAAAGAATACTTTATGTGCTCGAAATGATAACATTTCTCAATGGAAGGTGTGGCATACAATGCACCAAAATGATAAGTATCCGTTCCATGGCAGGAGTGTGCAAGGTCTAGTAGAGCAAGATCCTCAAAGAAGAATTCAGTTCTGCCGTTTCCTCCTCAACAGAGACATCGAAGATGCGTGGTTTCTGAAATCAATCTTGTGGACGGATGAAAGTAAATTTTCAAGGGAAGGTATTACAAACTTTTACAACATCCATGAATGGGCCGACGCAGACAACAATCCACATTTTAAGAAGCAGGTGTCATTTCAGATGAAATTCTCTGTGAATGTATGGGCTGGAATAATTGGCAGAACATTGATTGGGCCCCACTTTTTGCCTGATCCATTGAATGGCGAAAATTATTTGCAATTTCTGCAAATTGATTTACCACTGCTGGTAGAGGAATCAGGTGTCCCGATCTTCGAAAGAGACCGAACAGTCATCTTTCAGCAAGACGGCTGTCCAGCGCATTGGACTTTAAATGTAAGGGAACACCTTAACAATTGCTTTCCTGATAGCTGGATCGGCAGGGATGGACCCATCCCTTGGCCCGCTCGCTCCCCAGATCTGACCCCGTTAGACTTTTTCGTGTGGGGCCGGGCCAAGGAACTGGTGTATAACAACATAGAAATAAACACTAGAGAAGAATTGATACAAAGAATAAATTCAGCGTTTGAGACAATGAAGCAGGAGATGATGTTGAAAATAACGACTACAGAAGTTAGAAGACGGGGCCGTGCTTGTATTAGGAATCACGGCCGTCATTTTGAACATGAAAAATAAATAATTTTAATTCAAATGTTGTTTTAATTAGTCTGCCTAAAATAAAAAAAATCTCCCTCAAATTGGTTTGTAGGCCCTAATTTCAATAATTTGTAAGATATCCGCATAAATGATACCTCAAAAGAAAGAGCGATTATCAAGCATGTCTTCAAAAAGGTTTGAACAAAAAAGCACCCTCCGTTTTTTTTTTTTAATAAGGTTTAAAAGACGTATTGTACACTTTTTTTATTTTTTCTGAGCTTTAAATGTCTGTAAAAAAAATGTCTAATGACACAGAAGCCTAAAACATGTTTTGCTTGCTTGCTTACACATTACTTTAATTAAATAAATAAAAAATTAATTCATTTATCATTCAATTTGGCCATAATTATGCAGTTTACATTAAATTTTGAGAATTTCCGAAAAAAAACTTAAAAATTTGTTTAAAAATATTTGGTAAGACTTCGTTTAAGACAACCATGGCTTAAATGGTTCTAAATTGTCTGTACTATCTTCGCCTTAAAGCTTTGCACCCATCTTCCAATCACCCTGTATATCGGATTCTCACAATCATAATTTAAAATATTATGTGGGTAGAAGTATCGATTTTTCAAACCACTGACCTGTTTTGCAAGCTTTTTGATTACCTTGCTTTGTCCTCGATGACGCTTACTTTTCTTCTTCTTACTCGCCTTCTTCCTCTTACGGGATTTATCTACTTGATCAACCTCTAAATCCGACGGGGATGAATCAGAGGAACTTGAGGAACTAGACGAATCCGATGACGAATCAGATTCTTTACGATTACGCGCCTGTACTCTATCCGCCATTGTAAAACTATTTTATCCTTAATATCTCTAAGCATATACCGAACGCTAACAGCGTTATTAAATTTAAACTATAATTTTCTAAGAATTTGATTATAAAATCCAAGAATATCGAACGCCAACAGCGTTTACTTTTAAATTTAGATGTGAACCGTCCGAAAACAGGACGCCCATGAACGATTTGGCTCGCTGCAGCGACCTGGTGAACGCGGGCGGAAATTACGTCATCATAGTGCTGTCAAGAAGGAGATGTTGCGTAAACCTACATAGATGTGACACGGAAACGGAAGATGCTAGACTCAAATTATGTTTATATGACCCCGAATGAGGCCGAAGGACACAATCTCCGGACTTAGCCCCAAGTAATTTTCACTTATTCCAAAAATTCAAAGAGGATATTCGTGGATCAAAACTTTACGATAATGACGCGGTTATGGCTGCCGTAGAGGAGTTTTTCGAGAGTCAAGAAAAACATTTTTTTTTCACAAGGAATAAGGAAGTTAGAAACGCGTTATTCTAAATGCATTGCATTTGAGGGAGATTATGTAGAAAAATAAAATATTTTTGTTTAAATCTTTGCATTTTTTTATATTGATTCCAAGAATTTTTTGATTCATAGAATAGAATACTCTTTATTATGTACACCATAAACATTACAGATATAAAAGTAGAAATTTTACATAGGGTGACACAATGGGCGGTCTTATCGCTAAAAGCGATCTTTTACAGACAACCTTTGGATGGATTCAAGGTAGAAGGAGAGACAATAATGCAGGTATCCTCGTATATAAATAATAAACATGAAACAAGAGCAAGGAAACTAAATTTAATGATGATGTTTAAGGAGAGAGGAAGTGTTTTGTGTGTTTTTTGTTGCGTGTTAGGGAGTTTGTCGTTAAATAGAGTTTCGTCAAATTGAGTTTACACTGTATTTGTAAAGATAAATTTCGTAACCTTCAGCACATTAATTAAATGATGCAACATGTTTGAACATCTACAGTACACATTTAGATTGTGCAATAAGGGTGTGGTTCAAACTTGTATTAAAATATCTTAATCTAATTTAATCCCTAAAATCATTTTATGAAGATGTCACAAAAACATATATAAAACATTCACTTATTTACAGAATACTGCTGAACTGGAAAGGGAACGTAAACGTAAGCTCTACAGGAACATTATGCTTCGTGGACCTTTTGCATTTGGGCATCTTGTAGATGCGCTTGGTGAGTTGGGCTACTGGGACCTGGTGCGGGATCTAGACCCTAATAGCCCTTTCTCATTCACACCGCGAAATTTTAATCCCATCACTAGTAAGTTGTACAAAATCTTTTGTTAATTTACATGCATAAAGTTTTTTTGGGGGATAGGTAGAAACTTGATGTCATTGTGTGCTGTGGCACACATCAAGTTGTTATCCCCCAAAATAAAACAATAATTTCTTTGTTGAAGAAATGGCATTACATTCTTGAAGTTGAGCTACAGGAAATAAATGTAGATGATATTAACTTTAGGAGACAACATTTATCGTAACTTGTTCTTATTTTTCAGAACAAAAGCCTGTTTCAGCAGACAATGATGATTTCCACAGCCTCAGCGCATTAAACAGAAACAAAGTTGACACAAATAAAAGTAAGTAATGTGAAAGTAAGATACCAGTGTCGATTGTCCGAACTAATTAGGGTAACCGGGTGTGTGGAAGACCGATTTATTCGGATAATCGAACTATGAAAAACTGTTCCAATAAAACCGTATATACAGGGTTATTCGTAATACACTCGGCGTCACAAAAATCGCACCTCTTCGAAAATAAGTTTAAAACATGTCCCGCCAGTAACGAATACATTAAACCTTATTAATATTGGTATCAATTGAAAGTATGTTTAACGACCTTTAAATTAACAACAGTTAGAATTCCTAAACACAACAGATCTCATTAGCACGTAACGTTAAAAAAAATGTTGTCAAAATACGCATTACAACGGCCACTAATTGCACCTCCCTACAAGGGTATAAAACGGGCGACCCGGGTTAAATGTGAGTTTGTCACTCAAGTGCAAATTGCGCATTTACACAGCGTGCATTCGTCCCATCATGACCTACGCGAGTGTGGTTTTCGCACACTCGAAACCCCACCACATCCATAGGATGCAGACCCTCCAAAACCGGTTCCTCCGTAGGGCAACCGGCTCCCCTTGGTTCGTTCGGAACGAGATCCTCCATCTCGACCTTAAAATCCCCACTATCCGTCAGTTCATGAAGCGCATTTCCAAGCGCTTCTTCGACTCCGCGGCCTCACATCGCAACCCTCTGGTTGTCGAGGCTGCCAGATATGCCCCCTCCCGCATTAGTCGTACCCGCCGTCCAAGGCATGCCCTGACCGACCCCGATGACCCCATAACCCTCCTCCAGGAGAGCAGTAGGGCCACCAGTACAGTGCACAAACACAGACCGCCATCGTTCCGACCTCGCCGCCGAGGTCCTACGCGACGCCCCCGACGTAATTGTCCCCCCCCCCCGACCCTTGCTCGACGACGCGCCAGCCCGCGCCGTAGCTGAGCCTGTAGCTTTAAATTCCCCAGTATAATAATAATATAATTTAGATCCAGCCTGTCCCATCTTGCTGCCCTCCCCTCAGTGACGCCCTAAGCCGAGGTTCGTACCCCACAGGGGGTGCCCTTAGCGTGCGGTCACCTAAATTTAAGTATTGTTCGCCCCTGGCTGGAGGCTTTAAGTTAGTAGCTTAAGGCACCCACAGGTTTGCCCGGTTAAGTAGCCAGGACCTTAGTGGTCAAAACTACGAGCTGCCAATTAGGAAAAAAAAAAAAAAAAAAAAAAAAAATGTGAGTGAGTCAGACTCTCGGCATCGGTCGCGAACGGTTGTGTGCTTGCGCTCTCCCGTTTTCGATTTTTGTCGAAGTTTAATTCTTCTCGCTGCGAACCTCGTAGCGCCCCCGCTGCCGCCCCGGCTGCATCCGATCGTCGAACAATTAATTAAATTTATTTAATTAATTGGTCGTATCAAGTGATCAATTAAAAACTGCCTTTTTCAAGGCAAGTGATATTTCTTTAACTGCGCGATTGTGTGAGTAGCTTCACTAGGCCCCTTCTGGGCAAAACCACAGTTTCGTGGTCCTCGGTGGATACCTAGCGGTGTTAACGATCCGAGTGGGGTGTTGTCCCAACACACCCGCCGAACCCTTTCAGGGCGAGGCAGTCAGTTGGACGGGTCCCAGAGCTAACCGGCCTTGGGGGATCTCCTAGTCGGCTCTGGTGACAGTTTTCCTTCCCCAGCTACTCACCTAGTGTCTCTAGGGTGTGTCTACACCCTTCGCGCTAGACTGTCAGGGCCCCGTTCGCACAATAAGACTGGCGACGGGTTTACAAGCTTAAGGCTCACCATAGGTACTCACCTCCCTGTCTATACCCGACAGGGAGGGTAACTCATCCCCGGGAACACCCACCCGGGGAGCTAGGCATAGGGAATTTTTTAGGCTGGAATCTTAAATTCCAACATCCCCCCCCAAATAAATAGCCCCGCACCCCCCAACCATGGGGGATGCCTTAATTGCGACCTTCTTTAGGGAGGTCCTCCTTAAGGACCCCGAGTTCCTCGCCAAATATGGCGCTAAGTTCGCTGCTCTGCAGCCCCCCACCCCCTGTCCTTCCGACAACTCTGCCGCCATCGCTAACTTTAGCGATGCACTAGAGGCCCCCCCCCCGGTGCAAACCGCCCCCCTCCCCCCCGTACCGATGGAAACTGACCATCGGACAACCACCAGACGCCCCGTCTCCCCGTACTCCTCAGGCTCGGAAACCCTGACGAACTCCTCCTCCGAGGATGACGGTTTTCAGACCGTCACCTCTTCCTCTAAGAGGAAAAAGAACTTCGCCTCTTCACAGGCAAATAAAC
Organism: Griposia aprilina; assembly: GCA_916610205.1. Lineage (NCBI taxonomy): Eukaryota > Metazoa > Arthropoda > Insecta > Lepidoptera > Noctuidae > Griposia > Griposia aprilina. The sequence continues at coordinate 1,222,933 of OU744295.1, read as the reverse complement.
TTAGGGACCAATCGGTCACTCCCCCGCCCACCCTTGCGACTCCGACCCCCGTCGTCGCCATCGCGACCGGCCCCCCCCCCGCGTTAAGCCCCCCCCCGGTTCCCAATGCTTTCCTGGAAAGCAACCCCAAAAAGACCCCCACCCCCCCCCCCTGTCTTCATCCAAGACAAATCGAAATGGACCGAAGTGTCCAAATGGTGCGTCGATCTCAGGATCGGCTTCACCAGTGCCCGTTCAACCGAGCAGGGCATTAAGGTCCAAGTCCCTAAATCCAACGATTATAGGGAACTTACTAAGCTCCTCAGAGCACGTGGTGTGTCCTTCCACACGTACTCCCTCCCCGAGGACCGCCAGACCCGCGTAGTAATCAATAGGATCCCAAAGGAGATCGCTACCTCCGATCTTAAGGAAGACCTTGTCTCACAAGGCATCCCAGTAGCCGAGGTGCACCGCATGCACCGTGCCCGAGGCGGCGAGCCATACAACATGGTCCTTGTTGTATGCCCCCCCGTCGAAGGACACCACCCGATCTTCAAGATCAAGTCCCTATGTCATCTCACTGGATTCGATATCCAGAAGCCCCGCAAGACTGGAATAGTTGGCCAGTGTCACCGCTGCCAACTATACGGTCACTCCCAAAAGAATTGCCATGCCACACCCAGGTGCGTCAAGTGCCTGGGTGGGCATGGCACTTCCGAGTGCTCCCGCCCAAAGGACCGTACCCTATGCACGGAACCACCCAGCTGTGTGCTGTGTGGCCTCTCCGGGCATCCAGCCAACTACCGTGGCTGCCCCAAAGCCCCTAAGGCAACGAATCCCAAACTGGCGAAGCGTACGGACGCTCGTCAGGGAAGGGAAGCCCCCTCCACTCAACTTCCCGAGCGTCTGAGTCCCCAGAGACCCAACGCTTGGAATTTATCCCAGCACCAACAGGCCTTCCCGCCCCTGGTACGCAACCAACCCCCCCCTCCGCCCCTCATCGCTCATCAGATGGACCCCCGCATTCGCGCACACGCGCTCCCGGCCGCGCCCGCACCCGCGCCCGCGCCCGCGCGCGCACCCGCGCCCCTCGCTACTAACCCCCCGGCTCCTAAAGCCACCACCCCCGCCCCAGTCGCGCCCGTTCCTTCCTCATCCACACCCGTGGCTGTAGGCCCCAACCCCATGGATCCGTTCAACGTGATCTCAGGCACATTCACTGCCTTCCTCACCCCTCGCGCCCGTCAAATGGCCAATGAAATCGTTGCCGCCAGAAATGCCGGTAATCTTTATGCCATTCAGTGCATATATAACGCGTACCCGGACATTACGCACGCGTTACAGTCATTCGTGAACTCTCCCAATCCCACTAATGGATAACGGAATCCTCTCGCGTTTAAAACCCCGATCCCTAAAGCTAGGTTATTTCAATGCCAATGGCATCCAAGGTCAGCGCGACGAAATCGGTATCTTCCTCCGCGACCACCAGATCGATGTCCTCCTCGTACAGGAGACTTTCCTAAAACCCCACACGCGAACGCCGTCGATAGCGAACTATCGGGTTGTTCGAAACGACAGGACTCGGTGTCACAAGGGTGGCACCCTCATTTACTACAGAAAATCCCTCTACTGCATCCCCTTGGACCCGCCCCCCCTCTCACGACTAGAAGTCTCCATTTGCCGACTAGGCATGACAGGCCACCAACCGATCACCTTGGTATCGGTCTACCTCCCCCCTACGAACCAATCAGAGAACTTCCAACTCCTGACTGACGACCTGACCTTACTCCTCGGCCTGAGTGACTCCGTTATCATAGCGGGGGACCTCAACGCCAAACATCACGCCTGGAATAGTACCAGAATATCTACCCGAGGGAGACACTTGTTCGACCTCTGTACCCCTCTAAACTTCGATGTCATCGCCCCGATGACTCCCACTCACTTCCCCCACTTGGTTGACCATACCCCTGACGTGCTCGATGTATCACTTTTAAAGAATATCAACCTACGGTTGGATTCTATAGAGGTGATACACGAACTATCATCTGACCACCGACCAGTTGTGCTTAAACTAGCCCCTCGCGTAGGCCTCCCTGACCCCGACCAACCCCCCTCCACAAAAGTGGTAACGGACTGGAGGAAAGTAAGCGAACGCCTGAAATCCAACACGTCCCCCCACCTAGATTCCATCCCCGACCTCTTCGACTCTATCGCTGACACGACGGCCGCGATCGACTCATTCACTGGACACGTACAATCAGTCCTGAACGATTGTTCAAGGGAAGTTCCAGCGACGGACGACCGTCGCTGGAAGTTGCCGGACGATGTACGTGAACTGATGACTGAGAAGAACGCAGCTGTCCGTGCATACAGCAACTTTCCCTGCGACGCGAACCGAGCCCATATGCGCTACTTACAGCGAGCTGTAAGGACACGTGTAGCGGAGCATCGGGAAACGGGCTGGGATGAGTTGCTGAGCGAACTTGAGCCTACCCACCTAGCATTCTGGGAGCTTCAGAGGAAACTCAAATCCCGAGAAGTAGTCCCTATGCCCCCCTTGATCCGCCCAGACAATACCATCGCTTTCGATGATGTCGACAAGGCCGAGTGCCTAGCCGACAGTCTTGAGGCCCAATGCTCGCCCAGCTCTCAACCTGTAGACCAAGCTCACCTCTCTGAGGTCGACGCCGAAGTCGAAAGGAGAGCCTCCCTCCCCCCCGTAGAAGACCCCGAGTGCCCTCTGCCTCCTGTCACCCCCGACGAAGTGCAAGAGCTCATAAAGGGCCTTAAGCCCCGTAAAGCCCCCGGTTCTGATGGAATGACCAATAAGGTGTTCCAACTGTTCCCTGCCCACCTGATCATGCTTATGACCACCATCTTCAATGGTGCCATGAGCAATAACATCTTCCCCCAAGCGTGGAAACAGGCCACTGTCATCGGCATTCCCAAGCCGGACAAGCCTAAATCCGCTCCCTCCAGCTACCGCCCCATCAGTCTCCTCAATGACATCGGCAAAATCTACGAGAGGCTTATTTATAAGCGTCTCAGAGACTATGCCGAGACGAAAGGTCTCATTCCCAACGAGCAGTTCGGTTTCCGAACCCAACACTCGTGCGTCCAACAGGTCCACCGTATCGTCGAACACATAAGCGTTGGCTTCCAACGTGGTTCGTTGACGGGTGCTGTTTTCTTCGATATAGCGAAAGCGTTCGACAAAGTCTGGCACAATGGCTTATTATATAAGCTATACCAACTTAAAGTGCCAGATCGTCTCGTGCTCATCCTGCGAGACTTTTTGTCGAACCGCACCTTCCGATTCCGCATCGAAGGAGCGCTATCCTCCCCCCGCCCCATTCGCGCCGGAGTCCCTCAGGGCTCCGTGCTCGCCCCTCTCATTTTCACGCTTTTCACCAGCGATATCCCCAAGAGTAAAAGGGCTCAGTTGGCTCTGTTCGCAGACGATACGGCCATTTACTACACCGGCGTAAGCCCCGACGCGATATCTCGCACTCTCCAAACCACAGTCAACCAACTCGGTGACTGGTTTAGGAAGTGGAGAATCGAAGTCAATCCCGATAAGAGTCAAGCGGTTCTATTTTCGAAACCGAGACTCAACCCCACCCCCCCCCCCGTCCGATCACCATGTTCGGCAAGCCTATCCCTTGGGAGAAGCGAGCCAAATACTTGGGTGTCACTCTGGACCACAGACTCTCTTTCGGCGAGCACATAAAGCAGGCGCGTTCGCGCGCCGCTTTCGCTCTCGGTAGACTCCACTCCCTATTGAATGCACGCAGCAAATTGTCACTCAAGTGCAAATTGCGCATTTACACAGCGTGCATTCGTCCCATCATGACCTACGCGAGTGTGGTTTTCGCACACTCGAAACCCCACCACATCCATAGGATGCAGACCCTCCAAAACCGGTTCCTCCGTAGGGCAACCGGCTCCCCTTGGTTCGTTCGGAACGAGATCCTCCATCTCGACCTTAAAATCCCCACTATCCGTCAGTTCATGAAGCGCATTTCCAAGCGCTTCTTCGACTCCGCGGCCTCACATCGCAACCCTCTGGTTGTCGAGGCTGCCAGATATGCCCCCTCCCGCATTAGTCGTACCCGCCGTCCAAGGCATACCCTGACCGACCCCGATGACCCCATAACCCTCCTCCAGGAGAGCAGTAGGGCCACCAGTACAGTGCACAAACACAGACCGCCATCGTTCCGACCTCGCCGCCGAGGTCCTACGCGACGCCCCCGACGTAATTGTCCCCCCCCCCCGACCCTTGCTCGACGACGCGCCAGCCCGCGCCGTAGCTGAGCCTGTAGCTTTAAATTCCCCAGTATAATAATAATATAATTTAGATCCAGCCTGTCCCATCTTGCTGCCCTCCCCTCAGTGACGTCCTAAGCCGAGGTTCGTACCCGACAGGGGGTGCCCTTAGCGTGCGGTCACCTAAATTTAAGTATTGTTCGCCCCTGGCTGGAGGCTTTAAGTTAGTAGCTTAAGGCACCCACAGGTTTGCCCGGTTAAGTAGCCAGGACCTTAGTGGTCAAAACTACGAGCTGCCCAATAGGAAAAAAAAATGTGAGTCATTCGCTATTCAACCTTTAAAGTGAACACACGTGAACAGCTACAGCAAGAAAAATACCCCAGAAGATGGATACCACTGCAGATGAAGCCGCTCAAGTCATTGCACTACTGCAATCAGGGATGCGGCAATGTGATGTTGCTCGGCAACTGAACTTGAGTCGTTTTGCCGTTCGACGAGTGTTCCAACGCTTCCAAGAGACTGGTGGCTATATCCGAAGACGTGGATCTGGAAGACAACGGTGCACATCCGAAAGAGACGATCGCTTCATTGTTTCGACGTCTTTACGTAATCGGTTCTCCAATGCTGTTGAGCTGCAACAACAACTGCGATCAGCTCGCAGAACTTCTGTAAGCGTCTCCACGATTAGAAGAAGAATGCGGGAGAAGAAAATTGCAGCTCATAGGGCTGCTACAGGGCCAAAATTAACTGCACAGCATAGGAGAGACCGGTTGCAATTTGCCCGTGACCATGTGGATTGGACAATAGACCAATGGAGGGCTGTGCTCTTCTCGGATGAGACGAGGGTGTGTCTTTTCTGCAACGACAGGCGTCGAAGAGTGTATAGGAGGCAAGGGGAACGATTCGCGCAAGCCTGTATTCAAGAGACAGTGCAATACGGGGGTGGCTCGTGCATGTTCTGGGGCGGCATGTCAATCGAGGGTAAAACGAACCTTGTGTGCGTTTCTCGGGCTGGAAGTGCTCGCGGGCAAGGGTCGCTGACTGCTGCTCGGTACATAACAGAGATCTTAGAGGAGCAGGTTGTCCCTTATGCTGGTTTTGTTGGCAGTGGGTTCACGTTAATGCACGATAACGCCCGCTGTCACACCGCTTTAATTGTAAGAGACTACCTGCAAGAAGTTGGAATCCCTGTTATGCGCTGGCCGGCGCGAAGTCCAGACCTGAACCCTATTGAGCATCTTTGGGATGAACTGAAACGGCGAGTACGGGCACGTGATCCTGCCCCTACCACTCTCCAAGACCTCCAAGATGCCGTCGTTGCAGAATGGGACAACATTCCTCAAGAGACTGTTGTCACATTAATTCGGTCCATGAGAGGACGCATGGAAGCAGTCATCAGGGCTAGAGGGGGTAACACTAGGTTTTAAGTTGTTTTTAAGGACTTCTTTGTAATTTTTGCTGATAAAATAAAATTTAGCTTTTTAATCATTTGCATTTGCTTGCTTTTTTTTATTCCCTGGTAAACAAAAAACCAAATCCATTGATTTATTCTGAAATTTAAATGAATTGCCTTTCCAATGATACCTTACAGTCATATGTCTACCATTGATTAATAGGGTTAAAATGACTTTGAAGGGAATTCTTAAAGAGGTGCGATTTTTGTGACGCCGAGTGTATGTCGGCAATCTATTAAGGCGATGTAGGGGAGGTCATTTGCAACCAAATGACCCCTATGCAAATATCAACCATTTTCGAGTAATTTGGCATTTTATATTGTTTTGAAGATATCTGGTATCTTATTGTATCTCGTAGGATAGCTAAAAAGCTCTACATGTTTTTAGAATGTTCTCTCAATTAAGTACATCCGTGTTTTTTTGCAGAAATAAACCATTTTAGTCAAATAACCTGCTCAAAATGATGAAAATGGTAACAATTTGTAGCTCTGATTTAAAAACTATTATAGATAATTGTCACTTTATGTTTGATTATTATTTATTGAAGTAGAAGCAGATAATAATAATGTATATAAATCCAGCATTGCGTTTTTTTTTCATAAATTTTCTAAGTTGTAAACTACCATAGAAAATATGGCAAATTACTCGAAAACGGTTGACATTTGCATAGTGGTCATAAGGGGTCATTTGGTTGCAAATGACCTCCCCTACATCTTCTTAATGTATTGCCAAATAACCCTGTATAATCTGTTAAGAAGCTTTTTTATTTATTACATTAGTAAGAGCAGAGGCCGTACTATGACGTGTTAAAGCCATCATTGTTCCATCGTGAAAGGAGCTATATATGACCGATAGCACTATCCCTTTTTCTCAATGGAACCATGATGTATTAGCACGTCATAGTAAGGCAGCTGAGCGTGGGATAGAGATGGGTGCATTCGAACGAGAGAGGCCAAATTATCCCGTCAGTCTGAGCCGAACGAAAATAAAATGAAATAATAATTTCATTTACATATAATATAATCTAATACTACTAGCAATTCGGTTAAGCGGTCGGTCGGTTAATCGACGCTTTTCTTTAGTCAGTAAAATGTAATAAGATAGTACAATGCAGGCCTAAAGACATAGATTCGTGTTGCAGACAGCACGCGAACGTCGCCGCCACCGCCAGCGCTAGCTGCCACCGAGAACGATAACGCAGACTGCGACGAAACGAGGGTGCCACCATTTACCGTCATCAAGAGCAAAAAGTTCATGGAGGACGACAACACGAAAGGTTTGTGAAATTATGGTGCAACATCATCCACTACTCGTCTCATCGTCTCTACTATTTAGCATTACCACATTGATAGTATAGGCCAGAGATGGCGAACCAACGGCACGCGTGCCTTTGGTGGCACGCGATAAAATAATTTGGGCACGGCAGCCAATTGAGGATTATCATCTACCTATGCCTGTCGTTATTTATAGAAAGAATACCATTAAAGACTCGCTTAGAACCCGTTTGTCAGATGATTCTAGTTCAGCTTGCATTCTGAAAAAAGTAATAAAATATGAACCTGATATAAATTATTTGGCATCGTAGTTTGCAAAAGCAGAAGTTGTACTCATTTTTTCATTCATTTAAATAAATATAAAAATGTTAAAATTACCTACTGTATAATAGCAAAGGTATTTTTCTGTTTGCAAATACAGAGTATGTACGTATTATTGTGAAAGTATTTAGTTTTTTTTCCAGAATTCACTTAGCCAAGATTTTTTGCTGGCACGTCATGGCCACATTATACATCGCCATCCAATAGGCAATCTAATGCTAAGTACACACGCAGCGAGTTTAGTCACCGGTGATTTCGAAATTCACGTCCGCACACAGATTTAGATCGCAGGCAAAAAACTGTCGTTTGACGCTTTGTCTTATTCTTTCGACAGTCAAATTACTGACGACTGAAAGGGAGAAATCGGTGTGTAACTATTCACCTGAAACAATTCGTTTATTATTAAGGAGGTAATAATAATATAAATTCGAAAGTAAACCACTGAACGGATTTCGAGAAAATTTCTCAATTAGATAGACGGCATCCTGGGGAAGGACATACACTACTTTTTTTTTGAGATTTTATTTATTTCATTTAAATCGGTCCACCCGTTTAAAAGTTATTTCAATTTGAAGTTATAAAATAACTTAGCTAATAGTAGGTACTACGTGGTCAATGGCGACGCTTGAGTATTTCAGATTAGTGATGATAATATTAAAATGAATTATTTTTATGTTAGACATTTAGGCCCATTTGCACCGTCAATCACTAAACACGTTTAGCGCTAAACGAGTTTAAGTAAAACATAATTCCATTTCTGTCAAATGTTTGAAGATGACAGAGACAGAATGAAGTTTAAAACTCGTCTGGTACTAAATTTGTTTAGTGATTGGCGGTGGAGGTGGGTCTTAGAATCATAAAAAACTGTTTAATAATAATAAAAAATGATTATTTGCATTTAGGTATTATCTGTTTCTTTCCAATAAAAAAAAAGAATTTCCACGATTTAACGATTGAATCGGTTTGGATGATAGGATACTATTTATCCGGGTAGCACGTTCCCAAGGGAGAATTTTCAACATACACGCGGGCGATGCCGCGGGCAGAAGCTATTCCTAAAATATGTTTGTTTACTCGTCAGACTATCAGATGCTTTGTTACAGACTTAAAACTATACCGGACGCGCGGGCGCAACCGCGGCATGTTGCTGGACTTTACATACTCTGAGTTTAAAAATGAGATCGAAACGAAACGTAACGGCAGCGACGTGGACAGCAACAACCTCAAGTACCTGTTCCATGAGCTCGGCCTGCGCAGGCTCGGGTACCTCAACCTTACTAGGAACGTAAGTGTACATCACCTTTTATTTTTTTTCCTTTTCAAGTTCACAATCAAAAAGCGCTGCACGCTTTTTGATTTAATCATTCGATATAAAAGAAGAACTAATACAAGTCAATTTAATTATTTTATCATTTTTAGTGCGTGGTAAAAGAGTGTTTTTTTTAGTTTTGTTTTAACTACATATTTTTATTTTACTTTTTAGTCTAGTTTAGCCTTCATTTAGTTAATAAGTCTTAAAGTCAACGAAGTTATGACTCGAACGGTTTATTAGGAGCCACTGAAGAGTTCCATTATCACCTCTTGGCTCCATCATCAGACTCTCATTATCAAGCCAAGTCCAATCTATTGGACTCGTCAAAACAAATCATATGAGCCCAAACTCGAGGGGTTTAGTCACTGAAGAGTTCCACTATCCACCTCCTGGCTCCTTCATCAGATCAGCTCCAAGATACCAAATTATAGTTTTGTCATCCGAAGTACATTACATTTAATTTTTTTAAACAACTGTAATATTTCATGATTCCCTGAGGCCACTACGGTTAATTTCCAGCCCACCGTGCGCCATTCTTCCGACAGCAAATTGATGTCGGGGCAAGGCAAATAAGTAATTGAAAATGTGTCATTTTCGATTCGACAACTTGTCGAATGGTTGTGAATAGCTATGCTGTGTTAAAATTTCTGACGAAGTGAAATAATATCGGTTTCTAGGGGTTAGAAGCCGATATTATTTTGCAATAATTAATATTGCCCGGTTTTAAGATCACGCTATAACTCTCTTTTGAATTGTGCAATAAATACCAAATCATGTTTGATCTGCAATTGAAAAATTGCATTAAATATCATCTAAAGCACTATACACTTGGAACAATCCATACTAATCCTCCTATCCTACTAATATTATAAACGTGAAAGTTTGTGAGTTTGATGTTTGTTTGATACTCTTTCGCTCAAAACCACTTAACGGATTTGGATGGAATTTGGAACACAGATAGTTTATAACCTGGATTAACACGTAGGATACTTTTTATGCCGGTAGTACGTTCCCGTGGGATAATTTCGGTCATCTACGCGGGCGAAGCCGCTGGCAAAAGCTAGTATTATATATTCGAAAGTAACTCTGTCTGTATGTTACCATTTCACACCTAAACCACTGAACGGATTTCGATAATAATAGGTTGGGGAAAAAATTTCTTCGCACTTTTTAAGAAAATTCAAAACATTTAAGTTTATTTATTTACATTTAACTAAAGTATGTAGGTACCATTTTGTTCGATAACTTTTTGTCATCTTGTAGGTAGGGACATGATCCCATTGCTATAGAAATTTAGGGACTTCTGATCAAAATACCGCGACAAGTGGTTTTGGCAGTCCTCTCGTGATGTTAACCTGACACTGCCTAAAGAATTCTGAAGAGACCGAAACAGGTGGAAATCTGAAGGTGCAAGGTCAGGACTATACGGCGGATGCATTAACACCTCCCAGCCAAACTCTCTTAATTTTTGCTGAGTGGCTAAAGATGTGTGAGATCTAGCGTTATCATGATGAAAAACCGCACCCCTTCTGTTGATTAATTCCGACCACTTTCTCTCAACTTCTTGCTTTAATCTCATCAGTTGTTCGCAGTAGAGTTCAGAATCGATGGTCCTGCCTGGTGGTAACAGCTCATAATGAATAATGCCCTCCCAATCCCACCACACACACAGCATCACCTTGTTGCGAGTTAACCCGGGTTTCGCCACAGTCTGTGAAGCCTGATCGGCCTTTGACCACGACCTTTTTCGCACGTTCTTGTCGTACGTGATCCACTTTTCATCACCAGTAGTAGGGTAGGATTGGGGGACCTGGATCAAGATCCAGGTCCCCCAATCCTTTATTCAAACTGAGTGTTGTATTCAAAATCCTCTATTCAAAATGAAGGTTGCATTCAGAATCCTCTATTCAAAATGAAGGTTGTAATCAGAATCCTCTATTCAAAATAAGGGTTGTATTCAGAATGAGTGCTGTATTCAGAATCATCTATTCAAACTGGGTGTTGTATTCAAAATCCTGTATTTAAAATGAAGGTTGTAATCAGAATCCTCTATTCAAAATGAAGGTTGTAATCAGAAATCTCTATTCAAAATGAATGTTGTATTCAGAATCCTCTATTCAAATGAAGGTTATATCCAGAATGAGTGCTGTATTCAGAAGCATCTATTCAAAGAGATTTAATTCGTATCCATAATCTGTTGCTAAGCACAACAGAGTGATTGTTTACATAGGAATCGCATTCCCTTTCCAGTTAGGGAAACAGATCGCATTCTTTTCTACCCATCGTGTGCCTCACAGTTATAAAGTTTTTATTATTAATTTGCATCAAAACTCTGCATGTAATATGTACTTAAAGTGTTTATGAATACATGCCTAACAAGAGATTGTATTATTTACTAAATGTAACTATGTGTTCTGTGTGTTGGACTAGGCTCGTGACTCGTTTTTAACCGAGTGATAGAAATAAAACAACTGAATTGTAATTAATAGTATATTCATATTTTTTGACGCAATTTGCTTAAAATATCTTTAACACATTTATAAATATCGTCATTAAATACGTTACGCACAACATGTTGAGCACATATATTGGCACTACAATCACAT